>CM062929.1:8107500-13107500 GCA_031878705.1 Tapirus indicus
TTAACCAGTTAAGAGTCAAATATTATAAATCTGGGATTTCTAACTCTCTATGACATCTCAGGTAGGTAATCTTTGAAGTTACACAGATATTTTTCAATGTTAGTAGAAGTTAATGCAAATAACATTTTTATTAAATACAGAATAAATTTCTAATGTTTTAAATGCTTGGACTGGAAAACACGTACATTCAATTACTTGGTCAGAAAATTGACAGAATTTTGCTTATTTCCAATTTCTTCTCATCTCACATCAAACTAAGATCTAAGTAAGCATACGATTCTGGGAAACATTTAATATCCAGAAAGGATTCTCATTGTTATAAATAATTAAATAGAAGCAATAATTACTTATATATAACTCACATAGATCCACATACATAATACCTAAAACTGTGTTAAATTACAAAAGCCCAGGCCAATAGTAACCACAAGAAATGTTTAATAGCATGTTGTGGTAAGTCATGGGAGATAATTTATTTCTGGGTAATGGAGCAAGATACTTTTAAAGATACTTCTCAAAATTTGACAGTATCCCAGAAGGAAGTCCACAAACCACGTCCCCTCTATGTTTTTCTCACATAGGAGATGGCAAATCTTTTCCCAAATAGGTGCAACAAGAATACTTGCAGAACAGGCATGTTTAAATGACCTAAACTGCCTGAAATCTAATATTTCACAGATATATGACAATAAAATATTAGTAAAACAAAAGACAGGGAGCAAATAAACGTTGATGGTGAAATTTTAGGTGAACTCTAAGCAAACTGCACAGAAAAACAAGCTACTGCATCTAAACTAAAAATCCTCTTCAGTTAGTATACCAATCCTGATTGGAGGTGTTGATTAAATTTATAGGAACTAACACAACAATACAGACCAGAGTGGGTTACAGGAATGAATCAGAGGATATGGAACCAGAGACACCTGGAAAGCAAGATGGAAAAATCATTTTTCTTCAGAATATTATGGGAAAATTAGGAGTTAACATTAGCTTTTAAATTAAAAATATGTGTAGGAATTTCAGTTTTGCATGCGTGACCCTTGAAGGGAGATTAATGTGGACAAATTGCTCACATTTGATTCCTGGCCTTACTACGTAATAGTGGTATAACCTTGGTGGGTGACTCGTTGCTAAGCCTGAGACCACGAATATAACAATGCCTCACAATCATACATCATTATGAGGATTAGATGATAAATGTAATGTGCTTAGAAGAGTGCCCCGCACTTAATATAATGCTCAATAAGCATTAGTTTCTATCATTACATGTTATACAAATAACATACGAAGTGCTGATTTGGGAAATACATATGTCTACTATAAATTATGTATGTAATAGACTTTAGTAAAATTATGTATACTATAGATATATGATATGTTAAGCATATATATATATATATATATATAAAGTAAATTTTATGTACCTTTTATTTAACAATTGAGTACCAATACTTAGATTACTGGTCTGATGCAGTTTATAAAGTTGATTCTATACAATGTATTGTCATTTTCAACATATACGTTTGCCATTCTATTTATAAAATCATACATCAAAAGGAAAACAATTAAAAACATTATTTATATCAAATCACCTGATATTGGAGTATCAAAATTTAGAGGATAAAAATTATTATTTTCTGAATGAGCAATATTCAGTAGGCCTAATATAATTGAGTGTTGTGCACACTTGAACAGCATATGAATATTAATTTAATCTTCATTTTGTGAAAAAGTATTTATGAATTTTATTAAGGGCATATTTTATAGACAGATGACTAAATTTTTATTGTAATTATTCAAATCGATTATACTTGCAATCCAGATTCAGCATATAATTATCTACTTTCTATTTCAGGTTTTATTAAATAGATTTCTTGAAAATGAGGAATAGAATATCAAATTGATAAGAATTGCTACATGATGGTCATTTTTCGTCCATGACTGTAGTCTAGCAAACTACACATGCACACACACACATACACACATGTGGGCACACGTACACACACACACGCGCACACGTCTACAAACTATTTTGGATTTTGACATAGAAATAAGTTGATTCTAGCAGTATGGAGTATGATTAGAACGTCCATATATTATAATCTAAATCAAAACATTTGAAAGTGAAAGGTGGCTTTATTTATAATTACACAGGGAAGACAGGTGTCAAGCAGACTGTCCTATGAAAACCAGCATGCATGGTCACCCTAACTGTAATATGGGAAAGACAGTGTATCCAATGCTTATCAGCTTGCACTAGAGTAAAAATGCTTGATTTAATTTGAAACCAGCTGCTAACCTTTCACAGCTGGGTGAATAAACTCATACTTTCTTTAATCGAGTTTTCTCATTGAACAAAAGAGCTAATATCACCTTTCCTAGAATTGTTGTGTGAGTCTGATGTAAAACTGTATATAATGTTTCTGTCACATAATAAGCACTTAATATAAGTTAACTGCTGTGCTACTACCAATAGATTTAATGGTTAATTTGTTTTCTAATGATAGACAACATGCATTAGCACTCACATTCTGTTGATAAATATGGTGAACTAAAAATAATAATTATATTTTAGCATGTGCTTTGAAATGAAGTGTTAGATCATTTATATTTATGTCACTTCTTTTGTTCTTACCTACACTCATCTCCATATATACTTTCTCTTTAGTTTGCAATTTTCCTGAAAATAGGTCCAATGTCAGTATACTTCATATTGACCATTGCATTGTGAGCATAAAAATCATTTATGATATGATAAAATATGAAAAAAATCTCTGTGAAAAATAGGGTACACCACAAGATCCTGGGCTACATTTTCTTACGCAAGTTGGCCAGAGTGAATCATGGTTTGTGAACCTATAGTTAACATTACATTTTTTTTTTCCAAAGCTGCTCAGATAAAAATGCCTACCTATGCTCACTGCCTCTCCCTCCCTTCCTTCCTCCCTCCCTCCCTCAGTTCCTTCCTCTCTCCCTTCCTTCCTCCTTTCCTTCCTTTCTTTTCTCCTCCCTTCCTTCCTCCTTTCCTTCCTTTCTTCTTCCCTCCTTCCCCCCATCTCTCTCTGCCTCTCCCTCCATCTCTCTCTTTTGCCTCAAGATCCCGGTCCACACAATGTTATTAATACCCTTAGTCTATACGTTCCAACTATGTCCTACTGCTCTACTCTGTCCCTTGAAGTGTCAATCTAAAGTTGACCTGTATTTTCATAATGCTTCCACCTAACATGTTTTCTTTTTAATCATTAGCGTTTATTAACGTGTTGACTGGGTTTATCATGTTAGAAAACATATATACTTTTAAATCTTAAGAGATGCTCTAACTATCATATTTTGAAGCAAAAGATAGTTTTAACCACTTATGAGTTCCTGTACTGTAATAAATTAGGTAACTCAAAGCTGCTTTAAAACTTTAATTGATTTGCAGTATTTTTATGTGTTCTAATGTAAAATATGTTTCATACTTAAAAAGAAAATCTTGGGTTTTTACTAGAGATTCTGTAAAACTTTGGATCTGTTTTCAGTCTATTACTCAATACTGAAATGCATAAAGCTTATTTCAAAATATGTGCAAGTGTTTTATATGCAGAACAGAGAAATACTATTTTATAACTTTATCAATGTAATAACAAGATGAGACTTCTTCATTAAAGATACCTATATCCTATACCCAGTATTTTACTATGAATTACAAAGTGCTATAAAGTTAGTACAAATTTGTCCTGACAAAGTCCATGGGGAAAGCATCAGGTCCCTGGGCTATAAACTTTTTTAACAGTCTAGTTAAAGAGTGATTTAAATTTAGAGAAAGGTTTAAATAGTTCTAGAATCTGCAAATATTATGACATACACTTAAAAATTAATAGTAAATCTCATGATAGCGTTTTGGGTTGATATGCCTTCAGACTTAATTTCTATGCTGCTATGATAAAAGTATAAGTAGACTGTTAGTTACTCCAATAAAATTACCTTTTAAAAATGAAGTATCAGCTAATTTATACTCTTTCACTAGGTAACAAAATTTGTAAAGATATAGGATGCTCTTATTAAAAATGATATTTAGAACCTTCAACATGGCTGAAGAAACAAATTATTTAGTTTATTAATGAAATGAAAGGGGACTAAGAGTAAATTTAAATATACTCATCTGTGCACACAGAAATTGTGCATAGTATTGCCTTGTATATAATTATCTGTCAAAAAATCCTCGAGTTATAGTGGATCTTCCTACGAATAATCATCTGTAAGTTTTCAGTCAGAGTTTACTTCCTCACAAGAAATCTCACTCCATTGTTAAACAATGATGTCTAAGAAAAGTCAATGTTGTATTGACTATAACTTGTAACTTCTACCCGAAGTAGAAGTTCTACTTCTAGATTTTATATTTTAATAAGTAAGTCTTATGTCTTCTTCATTGATTGCCTTTCAAATATTTGGAAAGAGCTACTAAATCCCCCACATACTTTTTTTTTCAGAAGAAAGGAAATGATCCCAGTTCTTTTAATTATTCTGATAATCTTTCCAAAATTTTACTCACAGAAACAGTCACAGAATATATGGTCTAACTAGTGCAAATTATAATGAGTTTGTTTTACCATTTTTTCTGCATTATATTTCAATTAATCCACCCTAAAACTAGTATTTTGTGTATATTTAGCTTTAGACTGTGTATACATTTATTTTAATATGTGTGCATGTGTATTTGACGTGTTTGTATTGTCAACTGAAATAAAGAGTCTGGGTAGGGGCCGCCCGGTGGCACAGCGGTTTAGTTCGCGCTTGGGAGCCCGGGGTTGGCAGGTTCGGATCCCGGGCGCCCGCCGACGCACTGCCTGTCAGCCATGCCGTGGCGGCGTCCCATATAAAGTGGAGGAAGGCGGGCACGGATGTTAGCCCAGGGCCAGTCTCCCTCAGCAAAAAGAGGAGGATTGGCGACGGATGTAGCTCAGGGCTGGTCTTCCTCACAAAAAAAAAAAAAAAGAGTCTGGGTAAAGGAGTTTATTTGATAATCAAGATGAGGAACTCAAGTCCTGGAAAACAGTCCAACAGAGTATTCTGAGGAACTGCTCTGAGGTCTACAGATCTGGGTGGAGTTTTTATACTTTTCAACAAAGCAGTGTACATGCAGGAAAGGGCTTACATGTCTAATATTCATATACTTCAAAGATAACACGGACGAGAACTTTTTGGTTATACATCAGACAAGCCTTGTAATGTTGGTGTTGTTTATGTGTGGAGGGAGGCAAGGACCAGGGTCGTTACATTTTCCCTCAATCTCTAAGAAGCACAGCTGGGAAATGTGAGAGACACGGACCCTCCATCTTTTCCTGTTATGCATCCATCGAGGTGGCATCTTCAGTCATGAGATGAGGTGTTACAAGGTCAACCTAACACAGGCTTACGAGGCCTGCATGGCTGCTTCACAGTACAGTGTGGATTTCTGTACTGCCTTTAAGCCTATGCAGCTTGCTTGCTAGATTCGCCTATTAGACCAGGGAGAGGGGTCCCAGTTTCATTCACAGTATATATCTGTGGGATGTGCATTCCAAAGCCCCAGAGCCTGCATAATTATTTACCAAAATTATACTGCTTATTTTTAGAAAGCAAATAGTTTACTCATTACTCTGTCAGTCTGCCCTATCCCCAGATATCCTGCCACTTGTGCTCATATTCCATTACAGTTAAATTATCAAGCAAACCTCTTAAAAAGTCCTTCAAAAGATGCAGCTCAGAGACAGAGCTGACAAGGCAATCAGGACATATATAATACAACATGAAAAACTCTTTCACATCAGCAGTGTGAAGGGTCTGTGAATAACCGAAATACTCGTAAAACTCTCAAGTTGAAAATGTTAAAAGTGATAAGGGCGGGATCAGTTATTTATTGGATATAATTATATGGTAATAAGAAAGAAATTTGGGAATGTATATTGAAGGGAAGGAGTTAATTTAAAAGAGATATTCTCAGCCCAGAAGTCATGCTTGATACTTTATTGTCCACTTTGTATTTTAATTAACTGCATTATATATATTACATTGATGCATAGACTGATTTATATGTTATTATACCTTGAAAACTGTACAATAAAATATTTGACAAAATTACATTTCATAGCAGAAACATCTCAGTCAGCTACTAAAGGGACACATATTTTGAAAGCATAAAGATATAATTAGCTTTCAGAATCCTGGAGTCAGGTTCTTCATTAAATAGATCTGTGAATTTGAGTAAGTCATTTAACTTCTCTTGGCTTTGTTTTCTCACTTTAAATTGAGAGATTTGGACTAAATAACCTTCACCTTTCCTTCAGACTTGAATAATCTATGTTTGACTCAAAGAGATCTTAAAGACAAATTAAAAATTTTATTAAACTTCAAGATATATAAGATTCTGAGGTTATTACCAATCCACCGACTTTTCTGAGTCTGCAATCTCTTCCGATCAGAAAACCTTTTGTATGGGATTATCTCCAATTGGAACTACTTGGGCTACAATTCTATGATTCATAATTCATATTCCTTCCCTAAATCTCACTCACTAACCCATGCAGACCCCTGACATCCCCACATAAATAATCAGCACCCACATCTGACTTCATCCCCATATCTTGTGCCAAATGGGAAGCAGACACTACCATGGCCCCACAATTACCTCCGCTGCTAGAGTCCTGAGCTGAGTTCCAAACTGCTATGTAGACCACTGTACTGCCTGTGCAAGAGATAGCAGGCCTCCCCTCCACATTTCCAACATAACCCAGTAAAGGTTTTTTTGTGGACATCAGTTTCAACTAATTTAGATAAATACCAAGGAGGATGATTGCTGAATCATATGGTAGGAGTATATTTAGTTTTGTAACAAACTGCCAAATTGTCTTCAAAAGTGGCTGTACCATTTTGCATTCCCACTAGCAATGAATGAGAGTTCCTTTCACTTCATATTTTTAGGAGTGAGTATTTGGTGTTGTCAGTATTCTGGACTTTGGCCATCTAACAGGTGTTTAGTGGTATTTCATTGTTGTTTTAGTTTGCACTTCCCTGATTACATATGATGTTGGACATCTTTTCATATGCTTATCTGCCATCTATCTATCTTTGGCGAGGTGTCTGTTAAGGTCTTTGGCTCATTTTTAAATCAGGTTGTTTGTTTTCTTATTGTTGAGTTTTAAGAGCTCTTCATATATTTTGGTTAAGAGTTCTTTATCAGATATGTCTTTTCTGAAAACTTTAGAATCAGTTTGTTGATATCCGCAAAATAACTTGCTGGAATTTTGATTGGAATTGCATTGAAGACTATAGATCTAGTTGATAAGAACTGACGTCTTGACAGTATTGAGTCTTGTTTATGAACATGGAATAGCTCTCCATTTATTTAATTCTTCTTTGATTTCTTTCATCAGAGTTTTGTAGTTTTCTTCATACAGACCTTGTACGTATTTTGTTAGATTTATACCTATGTATTTCATTTTGGGGGGTACTAATGTAAATGGCATTGTGTCTTTAATTTAAAATTCCATTGTTCCTTGCTGGTATATAAGAAAACAATTGACTTTTGTATATTAACCTGGCATTCTGAAACCTTGCTGTAATTGCTTTTTAGTTGCAGGAGTTTTTGTGGATTCTTTTAGACTTTCCACATAGATGATTATGTCATTTGCCTTTTTCTCATTTTTTAATTGCACTCTTGGTTCTTATTGTTGAATTTTAAAAGTTCTTTGTGTATTTTGGATACCAGTTCTTTATCAGATATGTGTCTTCTGGAGATTTTCTCCCAGTCTGTGGCTTGCTTTATCATTCTCTTAGTCCTGCTCCATTTTAAAATCTGCTCTGTTGGTTTTATTCTCCCCTAATTCCTAGATTAAAAACTCAGCAAGGCCCTATGTGTTCCAGAAACAAATTGTTCCTTGGCCACTTCAAGTCTTGAAACAACCTTGATATCATAAGTATACTGTTCAGACCCATTTAATAATCAAAACTTGATTCTTTCTTTAGGGTTGTAGTTTTCCTTCCTCACTATGCCTCCATTTCCTGCTGGAGACTTTTGTGGAGAAGAGGGAAGACGAATTTTGGTGAAGGTAGGCTAGGTGAGCTGCTTCTTTCTTTTCCCATTTAGTGTTTCTGCTTCATCTTGCTAAGCATATATTCTGATTCTTTCAGGAGTTGGATCTTCAAGAGGTCACAATGATTTAGCATTGGCTTTCTCTAAACTAAGTGTTCAAAGTGGGCTTTTCCTTTCCTGAGTGTGTTTGTGGGTTTTTTGCCACCCTCTGTCCCTTTCCCTCCTGTTTTGAGCTGAATTGTCCCCAACATATGAATTTTCCCCAAAATTCATATGTTGAAGGCCTAACCCCCACTACTGTATTTTGGAGATAGGGCCTTTAATGTGGTAATTAAGTTAAAATGAGGCCTTTAGGGTGGGCCTTAACCCAATTTCACTGGTGTCCTTAAAAGAAGAGGATAATTGGATACACAAAGAGACACAAGGGCTGTGAGCACAGAGAGGAAAGGCCACATGAAGACACGGTGAGAAGGCAGCCATCTGTAAGCCAAGGAGAGAGGCCTCAGAAGAAACCAACATGCTGACATCTTGATCTTGGACTCCCAGCCTCCAGAAACGTGGGAAAATAAGTTTCTATTATTTATTTATTTATTTTTATAAAGAAGATTAGCCCTGAGCTAACATCTGTTGCCAATCTTCCTCTTTTTGCTGAGGAAGATTGGCCCTGGGCTAACATCAGCGCCCATCTTCCACAGCATGGCTTGATAAGCAATGTGTAGGTCTGCACCCTGGATTCAAAGCTGGGAACTCCGGGCTGCCAAAGTGGAGCGTGTGAAATTAACCACTATGCCACCAGGCCAGCCCCAAATTTCTATTAGTTAAGCCACTCAGTCAGAGGTATTTTGTTGTGGCAGCACTAGCAAGCTAACACATCCTCAGTCACTTGGGATCTCTCATCTGCAGTTGTCTTGGATGGATGCATTTCTCTTCTGGCAATGGCTGGGTCTTTCCTCATTCTCTAGCTACCTGGGAATACTCCCACTTTTTTCTTTGGTCAAATCTAATGTGACAGCACGGTGGCTTTCTTGCATAAGGCCTGTATTAATGTCATGGAAAATACTGATGCTGCTTCTTTTTTTATATATAAATTCTTAACTTTAGAAGAGTCTATTTATAGAATTATTGCAAAAATGGCATAGAGTGTTCCTGTATACTCCATTGTATACCCAGTTTTCTCTACACTTAACATTTTATGTTAGTATGGTACATTTGTCACAATTAATGAACCAATATGGATACATTATTAGGGAGGCCAATTCTGCCACTTTTTCTTAAGTCAGCTATCAAAGCAGCTATTGTACTATTTTTCAGGCTACAGTGACACACCAGTCTACTGTGTCTCCCAAAATACAAGAGACCCATTAAAAACTCTAGGACGGGTTCTAATGGAGCCTTTTGCCTGAGTCTTGAAATGAGGGGTTGATAATCCTCCCAAAATAGTATGTCAAGAGCTCTCCAAAAATTCTATCCTATAATCCTCTACTCCCTACCTACTTATATCCTGATGTCGTTGAAGGTTTTAACTTTCAAATAATTAGTTTTTTTCTTCCTCTTAAATTTCCCCAAGATATTTCCCCATCTCACTCATGAATATGATATCTACTGTTTGTGTTCTTTAGCTGAGATTTTCTCATCCCTTCCTTATTCTATCAGGACAAAACAAATCAAACCCAGAAAATGATATACCGCATAACCACCACAGTGGGTAAAATGGAAAAGATAGAAAATACCAAGTGTTGGCATAGCTGTGGAGCAAGTGGACTGTCATGCATTGCTGGTGGGAGTATATATTAATACAAGTATTTTGGAAACTGAGTACAAAATTTGAACATATTCTTACCATACAATCCGGCAATTGTATATCCAACAAGGAATGTGCATATATGTTTACCAAAAGACATGCACTAGAGTTTTTGTAGAAGCATTATTTGAAACAGACTCAGGCTGGAAATTACCCAAAGCCCATACCATTAGAATGGATAAATATGTAATGGTAGGTTCACACAATAGAATGATACAGAAATGACAATACATGATCTTCAAAATGTACAACAATAAATGATCGTCAAAATATACAACTTTACAAATATGTCATTGAATGGGAAAAACCAGACATCAAAGAATGCATATTGAATAATTCCATTTATATAAAGGAGGGTGGCAGGCGATGAATCAAAACTGTTAGAAATTAGACTAGCAGGTTCCTTATCAGGGAGACAATGACTAGAAAGGAGTATGAGAGGGTGTCTGTGGCACTCACAATTTTCTGTTTCTTAATCTGAATGCTGGTTCCACAGACATGTTCAGTTTGTGGAAATAAATCCAGCTGTTTACTTATGATATATGCATTTTTCTGCATGTCCATTATGATCTCAAAAAAAGTTAAAAGATAAGTAAGGAAAAAATATCTTATTATAGCTACCTGATGGTGCAGTCACCCTTCCTCCAGGTTGCTTCTAGGTCATACTTTTTCCATGCACATGGCTGAAGCTCCTTTGTTATTCCATTTTTACTGACAGTAGCAACTTACATTCTTTAGCACTACCTTTTATTGGCTCCCTGTGGTATCCCTCATTGAGCAAAAATTTTGCCTTTATTCCCTGGTTCCCATTATACCTAACTTTTATCATTATACAGAAATATGTATAAAAAATCTGTTGCTAATACATCTAATCATTTAGACCCTCCATGTCTCAAAAATCTCAATAATTTACAACCCCGTCATTCTTGTGGCTGTAGGTTTGAATTTATCATTCAGAATAGTCCCACATCAGAATTTTTACTTTCTAATGTTCCATTCTCTCAACTCCAGTGCTCACGTAATATTATTTTTTTATTCTCTACACTTGTTCACATCAGGAACTGTGGTCTCTTAAGCATTTTGGGGTTTTTATTTTTCCTCAATATATCAGGCCTCTCCTGGATTTATTTCCTATATATTAATCTTAAATTTTTTTAATGTATCACTTTGAACAGTTTCTATGATTCCCTTCAATTGCTGTATTCTTTCTTCACTGCAAATCTTTGGTCAACTCAATAATGCCCATCTTTATATCTATAACTGGGATCTCAAACACTATTGTAGGAAATTACACAACTATACAGGTTGTGGCTACCACAATTGTGTGTTCTTTAAATTCATCTGGATCCTTGACATATGCAGCAGAACACACTACTCCAGTAATGCTATGTAATGAACCATCTCAAAACTTTGTGACTTAAAACAGCAATTTGTTTATTCTCACAGATCTGTGTGTCAGATGGGGTGATTCTATTTAATGTTTTCTATCTGTGGGTGGAGGTCAGCTCCACAAGTCTCTCATCCTCCTTAGATGAGAATTCTTCTCAGAACTATGGCAGAGGCTCAAGGCAAGAAGTCTAATAACGCATGTGATTTCCAAGTCTCTGCTTGCATCACGTTTAATCCTCCAGCCAAAGCAAGTCATGTTGCTGAGGTCAAATCAAGAGTGGAAGAGACTCTTCAAATGTAAAGGGCAAAAGAAGTGTGAAAAGTTGGGACAGATAATGCAGTCTATCACATTTCGGTTAACAAACCAGTACTACTATATGTCTCTGCTTGGCTCCACTTATAATTCCCCTCATTAAATTAATCTAAATCCATATTTCTCTCCTTAAATCCCACATCAACTACATATTTTTTGGAAAGATCATTTGCCTTCCTACTTCACAGGAAAAAAAAGTCTATTAGGCATGAATTTCCTTAATTCTTTTCTTCCCACTCCCACATTTAAACTTACTTATATTTCTTTATATGCTTTTCTATATCCTTCCAATCTCAAATGCAAAAAAAATTAATTAATACAGTTTAAGGCGACTTTTTAAAAATCTAGATCCTGGTCTCTCAATTCAGCAAAGTCTATCTGTTTCCCTCTTTCTCTTTCTCTTTCTGACTCTCCCCCTCTGTCTCTCCATCTCTTGTGCGTGCGTTTGTGTATGTGTGTGCTCACGCACTTATAAACATCTCCTTCCTCTGCCTTGTTTACACATGGTGCAGTAAAAGAGTCTGAGGCCTGAAGGCATTTATTTTAAACCAAAATATGGGAAATCAATTAGCTGGGGAAGGAAAACCCAGATATTTGATCTTGCAAAAGCAATTACTTTAAGATACTTCAAAGGGATTATGGGAAAGAAGAAAGTTTGCCTTAATCCTCAGAACTCCTTATCACTTTGCCAAGGTCAGAAGATGCTTTTCAGGTTTTTATCTTCCTTAACCCTTCTGAAAGTGTTTCCTCTGTGAAACCATGTTTTTTGACTCTGGGATGAGTCTTGTATTCTTTGTCATCTGGGAGAAAGCTCTTCAATATCATTTTTCTCTGCTTTCTCCTTGAATGTCTCTTTAAAGCAATCTGAATATCTCTGATGTAATCCATTATAACAAGGTTTATAATATAGCTACCCAGGGGAAAATGTATTTTTCTTAATTTGATTTCCTTGAGGACACCCCATATTCAACTTGAGGCATCCAGTTCTTCTCTTCTACACACTTTTCTGTTTCCATGTTGCACTCTTATGAATTACGAATGCCTTTGGTATTTACCCTTATTTCACCTGGATAGAAATGTTTCCATGGTGAGGTGAGAAATACTACAAAATGTGATTTATTTGGTTCCATGTTCTCCAGAGGATGGTTCTACTATTGTGTTTTGGATTATTTTGGATTCCACTGTGAGTTATGATAATTTATCTGCGAAATAAGCCATCTCGCACCACAAAAGATTGACAGAATTGAGAAATGTCTACCTTCAAAAGAAAAAAAAAAAACACACGGAGGCGTTGCAAAATCCATGAGGAATTCCTACTGATGTATTGTGAAATTCTGGTTACCTTGGGGACAGACAACTCAAATTTTAGTTCTTTTTTTTTTTTTAAAGTAAATCTTTCCCTGAGTGAATTCATTTGGATCATTGTTTCAAAGGTTTTATAAAATCATATGTATCCTTCTGGGAAACCTCCAACCCTTAAAAAAATAGTTTGAAGCATTTCTATACATATTTAATGCTGAAGCCTTTGTACTTTTAGTGATTAATTTAGGGCCACATAATCCAGAAGGAGGAAAGAAAAACAATTGATATCATCCGATAGCTAGCTAAAAGGGCAGAGCTGGTCCATAACGTGGAGCTGATGACTTGGGGATGAACTCTCTCAAGGAGGAAAGGTATTGGAAGCACTCTGAGAGCTACAAGAACATGGTTTAAATCAGAGGGTCTAGCGTCAGGATATAGGTGTTCCTGGTTTCCCCCTGCTCTCCTTGTAAACAGTGGTCATTTTTATAAAAGTTCACTGAAGGGAAAACAAAAGCAATAAACAAACCTAAAATAATAAATATAACAAATATTGAAAGGAAAGAGCTTGAGATCATTGTTAGAGAAAGAAAGACTGTCTGTGAGTCAGCCTTTGTTCCCTGGCCTGGCCTAAACCTACTCATGAGCCCCATGGAGTCTTCAGATTTCTTTCTGTCGTGTTTGGAGTATCTTCCATATTCTCAGATTATGGGCAGAGTTTAAAACACTATCTGAGACACCAGGGTAGTTATGTGTTGTTCAGATGCTTCACTGAGTTCTGTGTCCATTAAGTTCTGAATTGTGCCCTGGCTCTTAATGGAGATCTGCTTCCTTCTTCTATCTCTCAGTCCTAACCATTCCCCATTGAGAGGGGCAGTAGCGAAGGTCAGAGAAGGGAACTGGGAGAGTGGCAATGCGTCCTCCTCCTGCTCTTTCTCAACTAGATAAGACACTGAGAACTCCCTACTTCCAGAAGGGCATTAGAGGGTATAAAGAATAAAGGTTGACATTTTTGGCTAATTTATACATCTCCTTTATCGCATCCCCTTATTCCTAGGAGACAAGAAATGGGAAAAGCTCTGATAAGAGAACTATATTTAACAATTGGATTGGGTATTTCTCTTAAGAAATTCCAGCATACCGCTATCTAAGAAGTGGAATATGGGGCCGGCCCGGTGGCATAGCAGTTAAGTTTGCATGCTCCGCTTTGGTGGTCCAGGGTTCGCAGGTTTGGATCCTGGGCGCAGACCGATGCACTGCTGTCAGGCCTGCTGTGGAGGCATCCCATATTAAGTAGAGGAAGATGGGCATGGATGTTAGCCCAGGGCCAATCTTCCTCAGCAAAAAGAGGAGGATTGGCAATGGATGTTAGCTCAGGGCTAGTCTTACACACACACACACACACACACACACAGACACACACACACACACACACACACACACAAAGTGGGAATAGAGGCTGGGAAGTCAAATAAATAAAATCTCAAGGGAAAGTATTTCCAGACTTAGCCCTAACAAAAAAGATCCTTTGTGGAACATTTGCACTCCTGATCTAGATTTCTCTCCTCAGGTGCCCTTCTCCTTTTTCACTATGACCCCCCCTCTCAGGTGGCAACCCAATTCTCTCTCTCAGGAACAACTACCCCTTCTATAGAAAGAGGCTTTCTTTTTTGGTTTCTTCCTATTTTCTAGAAAAGAAAGTTGTTTCTAGGGTTTCATCTGGATCAGCATTGACAGCCTTTTCCCCAACTCACAGGTTCGCAAGAACAGGGGCTCTAATCCTTCTGGGCCCTGCAGTTCTAGATCAGGAGACCCACCATTTAGAGCTACAGGCAGGCTTGTCACCGTATGATTCACCTATGTATAAGCATATCATATGAAAACTAGAGCTAATTATCATTGGAAACAGTATAGTCTAATTCTACATGTGGAGAAGATCATTTCTCCTACTGGCCCCCACCCCCTACCCCTAAATTATTGTAATTAGGATTGCATGGATGTTTCTTAACCCACGTAAGACCTCAAAGCATCACTAAAATGATCACTAGGTTGCTCCTCAATTTGGGTCAAATTATTTTCATTCTGGTCATACTGTTGTAGAAAAGGTTAGCTAATCTAGCTACGCAGTTAACTGTATCTCTTCCCTGCTTCTCTGTGACTTTAAGGAAGTCAGGGGTTATGCCTGTTTTCTTTATACTGTAGCCCCCAGCATAGAAGTGCCTAGTAAAACATAGGTATTCAATAAATATTTATTGAATTAATAAATACAGTCATCTGCTGCATAACGATGTTTCTTTTGGTCAATGACAGACCATGTACATGAAGGTGGTCCCATAAGATTAGTACCATAGAGCCTAGGTATGTAGCAGGCTATAACATCTAGGTTTGTGTAAGTACATTCTATGATGTACACACAACAATGAAATCGCCTAATGATGCATTTCTCAGAACGTATCCCCATCATTAAGCAACACATGACTGTATAAGTCTTAGGTCAGAGAGACAAAAGCTATCCCATAGCTCAGGTAGTCAACCCTGCTGTGGTTCAAGAGTGTACACAAGGAATGGTGACCAATACTTGTAGGAATAAACTATATGGATTTGAGGAGAACATACCCTTGGCTTACCAATGAGTCCTGTGGTCTCAGTAAGATTAGATTAGAACTCTGGCCATCTCTCAATCTCTCTTTATATCAGAAAGGATACTAATTCCTGATACATCTGAGGCATTTTCAAGGATTTACAATGTAAAAGGAAAGGCGGCAATTAAGTTGGTCACTTTCAAATAGGTCAACCAGTTTCTCTTTGTGCAAGCGTGAAGTCATCGGCCCCAGAAAAATCACCTGTGCTTGTGATCCAGCACCACAAAAAAATCTCACCAAGCCCCTTCCTAATTCCAACACCTTTTAACATTAGCTTCATGTATGTGGTTTTCTTCCTATTTCTTCATTTCTAGTTTCTGCCTCACTGCCCAGAACTTTCAGATTCGTCAGTAGCAATTTATTTTCTTTAATCCTGGTTTTTCCACTAGATGATAGTAGCTATATGCTTTATTGCCCATGGACCAATCTCATTCCTGTTCCACGTATCAGGCCCCTATTTGCCCTGGCGGTTGTTCGGAATTCATTACTGTTGTTCAGAATCTATTACCTGGATTCATGGTTTTTAGGGATACTCACTCGTCTCTGCCTTGGGGCTATGGGTTGAAATGCAATTCAAATGTGGATGAAAAAACAAAACACAAAGAACAGAATACTTTAGATCTGAGCCTATTTGACTCATGTGCCACTTGTGTTACCAGAGTCACTGCTTCCATCATTGCACTTCCTGGATAAAAATTGGAGAAGTGATGCACATTTTTCGGAGATGCTACAATCTGAGGGAATTTGTAGGTAGCAAAAGGGTAATAAGGATTCTTGACACAGCATTTTTTTCTTGTCTTTTTTGATTTTTTTGTGGCGGTAGGAATAATGGTAGATCATTTCTCACTTCCCACAGGGCTGCTTTTTGCCGGAAGACTCCTCAAGCCTCCTAGCAGTAGCAAACGTTAAGTATGGATGTCCAAGCCCAGGGATGGCATCATTGTTATTCACAGACCTTGGCAGTTAAATAAGATTGTGGAGCATTATGAGCATGTAAGAAACTGGAGAAATACTTTGAAGAAAGCATTGGAAGTTTGAAGACACCACTGAGGAAAATGGCAGTTGGAAATGACTAATCAAGAAAAAATAGGATTTTCAAGAAGTATCATGGAATTTATCTAAAGTTTAATGCCATGATTTTAAAGAGATACATATTCAAACAATTATGTGAACATCTATAGCAGTGAGAACCACTGTAAAATAAAGTAGGACAGTGGATGAAGTGTTCACTAGTTATTTATGGAGGGCCTGTGGCGAGAAAGTTGAGGGTATTGGCAGGACAGCAGTTGAGTGCTATCCTATGGGATATGGGATGGATGGAGAGGAAAGGAAACCAGTAGGCTACTATCCTTGCCATGCTTGGGCCCTAAATTTTATTCCCAACCTTAATGTTTATTCTTCTCATTCAAATTTCTGATCATTTTCAGAAATCTATGGTTATCCATAGTCCTCATGTACTTAGAGAGTGTGTGTCTAATGTAGTGAGCATTAAAAGAATTGTCCCAAGTATATCATTACTTTATTTTTATTAGTCACAAATATTTTGTAAAATATATTGTGCATCTAGAGTCTTTACACATAATAAGCAAAGTATAAGAATATAATGGCATTATGATGACCTGTAAAATAGGTCGTTGATAGCAGAAAAATTCACTTTATAAAAAAATTCTAATATCTGCTGTGCCAGGGAAATAGTTGGTAATTCTTTCTACATGATTTATCTCAAAGAAAATGTTTTCATTAGTCTCTGTGACAAGAAAAATATATCTCTACAGCCTGTCTTCTGTAGTATAATACCAGTAGGTAATGTTTAGTTTTCTCCCCCTCCCTCAACATATGTATCATCTTCATATTCTCAGAATTATCTACCTATCTGTTTTTTGGTTTTAAAACCTTAAACTTTTTTTGCCATGAGAGGTATTGAATCTGTATCTATGAAACACTAAGTTATGTTGGAGAAGCAAGTTTCTTATGCTCAGTAATAGGAAAGGCCTATTTTGATTCTAAAAAGCAAGTCAAAATAGGCAAGTAATCCATCTTTCCATTAAAGAAGATTTTCAACTGGTGATAAAAATTACTTTGAATCTAAACAATGTTTATGGAATGTAAACTTCATATAAATAAATTACCACAGATACTTCATCATGCTTATGTAATGTGACTAAAGGATATGCTGTTATAGGAAAAAAAGGAGTAGCCTTATGAATTTCTTTTTTCTCCTTTGCTGGAATTAGCAGTCAACCAACTGAGAACAAATAACTGGGAATACTAATGTATGCACCATAAAAATCAACCTTTGGAAATTTGTTCATGCCAGGTTTTCAAGTCAAACGCTGTGTCCTGATAATTTTACGATTGTTAATAACAGCCCATAGTTAGGCACACCGTGATAAACCTGATTAATTTTCATGCTTCAGAGTAAAAACTGATTTATTAAGGGGGAAGAAGGAGTTATTTCCCATTAACAGAATTCATATTAGCTTTTTATTTTTTCCTAATTTAACAGATTACTATATTTTACAAAACATGAAATAGGTCACCATAGTTAAAGGAAAAGTGAGCTTATCCCAAGTCTTTTCCTCATTTTGGCCTCTGAAAGCAGAATACAAGGTTTTGGATCAGAGCTTTAACAATTATGGCCAACATATTTTGGACAATTTATTTAGACTTTCTAAGTCTCAGATTTTTCCCCTTTAAAATGCAGATCCTACCTTATATGGTTATTGTGAGAATTAGATGAGATAAAGAATATAAAGGACTGAGTGCTGGGCCTGGCACACAGGAACCTTTCAATAAATGTTAATAATAATTAGTCATATTTTTATAATTATTATTGAAAGATGTCATACATATTGTTCTTATCACTAGGGAGTAGCTACAAATCTGAAGATAATCAGCACCATTAAAACATATATTTAAGTCTAACTTGCTTGCAGTTTTATTAATGATTTGGCTCATGGAAATTCAATTGCTCTTATTAGCATTTTCTCATTTGTAGCAGATAAAATTACTATTTTATCCACCTGGAATGGTTTGATAATATGTCTTGCAACCTTCAATATTTTAAAATGTTACCATTATTTTAATTACAAAATTTAAGACATTGGACTCCATAACACAGACTAAGTTAAAAGCTAAATATCAGATCAGTTAAATTCTAGAGATATTTTAGAATTTGTCCAATTTGAATGTAATTGAATTGAAATGATCTCAGTTGTTCCATTAAGTGAGGATATAAGGAAGCCACTTCTGTTATAAAATGTGACTCTATTTGAATACAACTTTAAAGATTTAAAGGTGGGTTTAAAGGTTTAGACAATCAGTAAAATCTAAAATATTTAGTATTAGTGACATACAAGATTCTTCATAATACAACTCCCTGCCTACTTTTCCAGGCTTACAGCTTTTCACTCTAGAGATGAGACATGTTACACAAGCTACATCCTGGTCCCAACCTTCAGCTTCTTCAAACGTTAGTCCTGCCTAAGAAGTCCACTACCTTCTACTTTTCCCCTTTCCATCTCTGATTCTTTTTATGTGATCCTTCAGGATTCAATTAATCTGTCATTTTCAAAATCTGAAACAAAGTGGACAGCATATCTTCTCCATCACGTCCCCCAGGCAAACCAGAGATACCATTGCTATATTAATAAGTGAGGTGAACCTCTGCCAGAATTTTTTCTTTTGTTTTGTTTGCTTGTTTCTCTTTGTGAGTCTGTCTCTCTCAGTATTCTAAGGTCTTGAAGGGAGGAAAAATATTTTACTCACTCCGGTAGCCATCTCAGTACTTGGCACAAAGTAAAAACATAATGAATAACTGTTAAGTGAACAAATGAATGGAAAAGGAGAAAAATGAGTGATAGGATTTTGACTCTTTAATTACTTCAAGTTGCATTTGGCAGGTCCCTAGAGCAATACTAAATCCTTCAAATTAAATAGATATTGTTGTTTTCAAAAAAGAAGTCTCATAAATGTAAAACAAATTGTAAAATGGTAGATGAGATACCAATCCAATGACATCAATAAATGAGTTAAATGTTAATAGACTAAAAAAAAGTAGTGAATCTCCACCTAAAAGGCAGCGAACCCCGGGGTAGGACTGTGCCCAAGGCAAACTGCAGTGTGAACCAAAACCATTTTCTTCTGGGGAACATCCTTGGCTGAAGAGTACAGGCTGTGGATGATTATCTCCTCAGACTTTGAAGAATCATTTCATCCTGGGCAGGATCTACAGTTATGCCAATGGCAACAAGTAGAGCAGGAGGCTTGGTCCTAGGCCTTTGGCATAGACACCCTACTTCCTCTAGCATTAGCAGCAGAGACGGAGGCTTCTTCTCTGAGGCAACTTTTCTCTCTGTCAACCATTTTCATAAATAAGGTTGCTAGCTTGTTTGCATGGCTGCTTATTCTGGTGGCAGGAGAGAAGTGCTCCTGTCCCAAGACAAGGTGGAAGCAAAGAAGACTGAGATTATTCACTCGGTGGAATTCTTAGAGTTATCAAGATAATTGTTTACTGATAAAGATGTGGACTCCATAGTGAGGTGCCTCCTGTGTGTCTAGAGGAGATGTGCTAGGGAACAGGATGCTCCAGTTACAGTAGAATGTCACATAAATTCTGTTTAGGGAGTTATTTTTTGGCCCTGGATCATTCTACATAGCATTGGTCTTATATATTCCTTAATGCTTTGGAAGACACATCATGTACACACATCTTCTCCTGGCACCTTTTCTGTGATAGTTGTGGAGAACATTTCACTCTCTTCCATAGTGAATCATCTTTCCTGGATTCTACCTTTTCTTGAGTTAATGCTGATAATATTTGATGAAATAAAAAATTTAGGAGTCATCTTTGAATTATCCTTTTCCTTGATCCTCCACATCTAATCTATTAGCAAGTCAGGGTGATGCTACCACCAAAATGTGTTATATTCTCTCCGTCTCTAGCTGTTCTGTTTAAGCCACGATCACACCTTGCATGAACTTTTTTTTTTTTTGTGGGGAAGACTAGCCCTGAGCTAACATCCATTGCCAATCCTCCCCTTTTTGCTGAGGAAGACTGGCCCTGGGCTAACATCTGTGCCCATCTTCCTCCACTTTATATGGGACGCCACCACGGCATGGCTGACAGGCAGTGCGTCTGCGGGTGCCCAGGATCTGAACTCGCGAACCCTGGGCTGCCAAGAGCGGACTAAACCGCTGCGCCACCAGGCGGCCCCTTGCATGAACTTTTAAAATCATCTTCTAGCTAGTTTTGCTCTTCCATTCTTGTCTCCTTACAATCCATTCCCTAATATAAATAAGATCATGTCATTCTCCTGCTTAAAGTAGTATATTATTGTTCTCAATATTTACTGTCCCTCCTTGGTGCAATTATACTTCATGCAACTAGTTAAGGCAGGCGTGTTACTTGCTCTGGCCAATAAAATGTAGGTTAATAAAATGTAAATGTAAGGAATGTGTGCACTCCCATGCAAAAACTTTGTGAACCTGCTCGTGGTACACCTCTCAAGATTCCCTTACCCCTGCACAATCTCACAGATGACCATTTATTTGGTGGAAGCTAGGCTACCTGTAGAACATAAGCTTTAAGGGACCATAGAAAAAATAGGTTCAATTTTCTAGCCTCTAACTTGCCGAGGGGAATATTGCAAAGGGTTGGAAATGAGACAGCTAAGCCATTCTTGTGTATCTTCCACAGTTACTGAAAAAAAAAAAAGGAGCAATATGGGGTAGAATGATCTGTGGATCTGCATAAGCTTAGGCTGAGGTGTGGGGTGAAGTAAAATGAGGGCAAAAATGTTTTTTCACACCTTACATTTTACCTGTTGCCAGAATAATTTTCCTCTTATTTTCTCAAACTCATCAGTTCTCTCCCATGTGAGAAAAAGGAGCAAACTGTATTTAAAGGTCCCTTATCCACTCTCACTGCAGCCTAAATGACACGACTAATATCTTCTCTCTTGCTTTACTTACATTTTCCTTAAGGGTCAAATAAACACTTGAGAAGGAAAATTCATTAAAAATTATTTGCCAGAGCAGATAACTGCAAAAGCAAGGCAGAATGGGACAAATAAAACACTCTGGATGATTTGTGTGGTCTGAAATGTTTTGGAATGCACGTAAGCAGGGAGGAATTTTGAGAAGGAGCTATGCTACTGTAAGTAATTAAGTATAAATGATATTTCAATTTGTTTTATTTTATTTTCAATGTTGCAATACAGTAATAAGATTGTATTTGTTAATGCTTCAGTTTTTCTGTTGAAAGACTGCTATGCAAAGACATGTTACTTATAGTGACTTTTAAATATAAAAAAAGTATCCTGGCAACCTTTTTTTAGAACCATAAAAGAGATAGATTATGGTCAGGTGTCTAAATCAAATAGGATTAGGTGGGGAAAAACAAAACACATAAATTAGGATCTTATTAATATTTCCCATGTTAATAGGGCATCTTTGCTCCTGGAGAAAATTTTATATATATCATAAGTAGAAGATATATTTCAATTGCAAAATTCCCACCTGCAGTAGCCTTTCTATATATGTACAATATATGTACTGACTATAATATATGTACAATATATACAATCTATATAATATGTGTACAGTATGTTTTCCATGTAGTTTTTCTTTTGTGACACACAACTGAGGCTTGGAATGAATCAGTATAGTTGACAGAGCTTTGGATATCCCAAGAAATGACATTTTAAGAGATAAAAGATGTACACAAATTTGGAAGTTGTATATGTTACTGGAAGTAGCAGTGATTTCAGAGATAATTTTAAAATCAAAACATAGACGGAGCCCACAAAGTCACTCCAAGTGGATCTTGAATCTCTCATATGAAAAATCTAAGTTCTACTTCCCCTTCAACTTACATGTCATTTAAATCATATGTGAATGACTTGTTTTAAATTTTGATTATCAACATAAAGTAATTGTATCTATGTGTTCTTTCTGGTGGTTTCCACGGCGGTGTGGGGAGGGGGCGATGCTATTCACATGTTAATAGTCTTTGGCCCTTACAGCAAAAGAATATGAAAATGAGATAAAAGGTGGCTTCCAGAGTTGTTCCTCAAAAGCTGGAAAATTGGATGATTGGATTTCCTGGAGCTGCTGACCCACCACTTTGATGTACATCTTGTCAGAAAACCACTGTCTGACAGAAGAAGGAGGTATGTGTACTACCAGTTAATGGTCACTAGTGTGAGCTAGACCTTTCAGGCATAATTTGATGGTGATAGTAATTAAATACCTAAGTGTCATATTCTTTAAGTGTTATTGTAAAATACCTAAACATACTGTGACCTATATAATCCTAATGATATTATAGAAAAATAAGATACATAGAATTTTGGGTATCAAGTTCGGGGGAAAACTGAATTAAGGACTTTCAAAGAAACAGCAGCATACTAACTTCTTCTTGTCACAGATGCTAAAGGGTTGAAGTATTGAAATATTAAAACAAACATATAAATAAGCAAACTTAGAATAATTCCTTCTGGTGGGGAAAGGGAAGATTTATACTCCAGAAATATCACTAAGAAACATAATGGATGTACTGACACTATTAAACCTCTTAAGAATTTGTATTATTACTGGGAAATAAGTGCAAAAAATTAAAATCACACACAAATCTGTACAATTTGGGGAGGTTGAGGAAGACATTGTGTCAGACAGCAAAGATAGCACTGGCATCTTTTTACCACTTTGAATGTACAACATTTAAAAACATGAACAATAATACTAAAACAAACAAGCAAAACTTGGAAAAACCCAAGTATCCATCAACTGGTGAATGTAGTATATCCATATTGTGGAAAACTATCCAGCAATAAAAAGGAATAGATTACTGATACATGCAACAACATGGATGATTCTCAAAAATATGTTGTTGAGTGAAAGAGCCGAAACACAAGCCTACATATAGTATGATTTTATTTAAATTCCTAGGAAACTCAAAACTATAGACACAGATATCAGATCAGTGTTTTCTTTGAACCGGGCCATGAGAGTGAGAATTGACTGTTATACTGACATGAGGAAACTTTTTGAGGTGATGGAAATGTCCTAAAATTGGAACATGGTGGTAGTTACACAGCAATATAGATTTATCAGAAGTCATTGAATTGCACACTTAAAATGGATGATTTTAAAGCATGTAAATAATACCTCATTAAAACTTTTAATTAAATACTAGTTGTCAGGGTTTAGGCTGTAGCTAATCCCAGCAGGAAGTCAATAGGGCAGGGGGAGTTTATTCCTGATGTGATGCATGCTGGAAACAAACTAAGAAGGAAGCTGGGGTAATTACAATGTGTTTCTTTACTGTAGACTAATCTAATGCAGAAGATTGAACATGAAACCTTGGCCCAGGTAAAAATTTACACACACACAAAAGGTACAAATATAAAGTTTGCTGCTGAGATTACTAATAACTCTGGTTCTCCCATGAGAACCAGAAAAAGCTGAAAGAAAGAAGCTGAATAACTAGACTGGTAATTACATTTACACCGAATAGCCATTAATCTGAAACACTAAGCAAACAATGGAAAGGCATCTGGATGCCAGCAAATGATGGAAACAGTAACAGGAAAGGCGTTGGCAAACAAAAACCAAAACTTAAACCAGATAAATATAAACTGATTAGTTAAACAACACAGAGATTCATCGTTAATAAACTCAAATAATTCAAGACTCAATCAACTGAAAAATATACAATTTATAAAAAGAATCTCTAGGGTAATGGCAGAGTAGCTTGTTAGTACCAACATTCTCACACAGGGAAATAAAGTAGAATCCTAAAAACAAACCTATTGGAAATTTGAAACTACTAGCAAACGACAGAATGCAGACACAAACTGGAGGGGTGTCTACCATTCAACGATGAAATGCTGCAGGTGAGTGTTGTGTTTGTGACTTTTTGGCAGGAGGCACACCCTAATCCAGTGCAGCTCTCAGGGCAGAAAGCCATAGGCTTACTGGTTAGAGGGCACAGGACGGAGTTGGGGGCTAAAAAAAGAGGCAGAAAGCAAGGAGGAAAATTCTAAAAGGGAGGAAGCCACAAATAGCACAGGCCCCAAAATCTGCATTCAAAATTCATGCAGCTATGGAGTTGTCTGCTAATCTATAAATGCTAGGGGAAACATAGGAGGTTAGCAAAATGTAGCAACTAGAAGCTAAAAGACTGAGTAGAAATTTCAGCTGCTGTCTAACATAGAGATTGTAAAATGGGTTCAGACAAGTTAACGTCCTGATAGAACAAAACTCATTCTTTATTTGAACATAATAGAATGCAGACTTTCTATAAATATCACTCATAATTTTCATTATCCAATCAGAAATCACTAGACATGCAAAGAAACAGAAAAATGTGACCTATATTCAAGAAAAAAGGCAATCAATAAAAATCAAATCAGAGAGTACCCAGATGTTACCATTAAGAGACAAGAATTTTAAAGCAATTATTATGTATTCAAGGAATTAAAAATTATATGCATAATTCATAAATATAAATAGATGGAATTCTCAGCAGAAAAATATAATAAAAAAACCAAAGTCATAATGCTAGCACTGAAATTCTAATAACTGAAATAAAAAGTTGACTGGATGGGCTTAATAGCGACACATTACATGCAGGGGGACAACAATAGAAATGATGCTGACTTCTTACTAGAAACAATGGAGGCAGGAAGAAAAGTGAATACTGGATCATCCTTCTTAAAGTGCTGAAAAAAATTCAATAAAGCTTTCTTCAGTTAAACAAAAATAGAATTCTCTGATAGCTGACTCACACTACAAGAGATGCTGAGGAAAATTATTCAGGCTAAAGGGAAATACGACTAGATCTACAGGAAAGGATTGGAGTTATCAGAACCAGTAAGTATTTTGGTAAATATAATGTTTAAAGAAAGAAGCATTCACACACCATTGCGTGGTGTATAACTTATGTAGATGTCACAGATATGACATAACAGCATACAAGACAGGCTTGCAATGTTCTTCTATTTTATGTGCTGTGGGAGAGTACTCTTAGTGGATTGTGATAGGTTAGAGATACATACTGTGAGGGCAGGCCCAGTGGTGTAGTGATTAAGTTCGCGTGCTCTGCTTTGGTGACCTGGGGTTCACAGGCTTGGATCACGGCCGCAGACTGATGCACCACTTGTCAAGTTCTGTCCCGGGCACAGACCTATGCACCGCTTGTCAAGCCATGCTGTGGCAACATCCCATATAAAGTAGAGGAAGATGGGCACGGATGCTAGCCCAAGGCCAATCTTCCTCACCAAAAAAAAAGATGCATACTGTGATCCATAGAGTAATCTTTGAGAATAACACAGAGGGATATAAGTTTTTGGGATGAGCGACAAGAGGCTAATGGGACTTTGAGCACTTTGGAACCAAGAAGCCACTTTCTGGGTTTTGCCTTCAAAGTCAAATTTAGAAAGTTAATCCAGCATCAGGTTTAGGTTAAAATATCTTTTGTGACACTACAAAAAGAGAGACCTATTCTGTGTATCTTTGATAGAATAAAACAAACATAAAAGCTGTTTGAATAGAAAGTTACTTACTAGAAAGTTTGGTAGAGATTCTTCGCACAAACATAGACAAGGGATGTTTTTATACTGAAAGTCTGCAAAAGATACTACAGTATTATTTTAGACAGTAATTGATGCTGAGTTAATAGCAGTATGTCATTAAATTGTCCTTGGGTAATCTAATTCCTGAAATTTTACTGCGTATATAATGTCTCTTGCTTATTCTTAATAAGATTTCATAATATAAAATCTATCAAGTAGTTTAATTTCTGAGACTCAATATTAACCCGTTAACTTGTCGTCTTAGTCAATTTGGGCTGCTGTAACAAAGCACCAGAGACTGGGTGGCTTGTAAACAACAGAAATTTGTTTCTCACAGTTCTGGAGGCTGGAGTCCAAGATTAGGGTGTCAGCGTGGTCTTCTGAGTTGCAGATTGCCATCTTCTCATTGTGTCCTCACATGTGTCCTCACCCTCACAGAAAGAGGGTGCAAGAGCTCTCAGTGCTCCCTTCTATAAAGCCATTAATCTCATTCAGAGGGCTCTACCCTCATGACCGAATTAACTCACAAAGGCCCTGCCTCCAACTATTATCACATTGGGCATTATGATTATAACCTATGAATTTGGTGGAGGGGACACAAACATTCAGTCCATTGCACTCATCTTTCAGATCCAGCTCAGACAGGCTGGGTCAAGGGCACCTCTTAAGTGATCCAAAATTATCCTGTGCATACCACCAATGCAGAATTTATTATATTCTAATTTAAGTGTTGCTTATTTGGCTGTATTACTTGCATGTTTTAACTATCTATCTTTCCCTTTAGCACAATGTCTCTGTATTTTTCTTCTTTACAAATCTTTCTTTGTAATCCCAGCACCAAGAATAGTATTCACAATAGAAGGTGCTCAAAACAGTTTCAATTAATAAATGAATGATTGTGTTTAACATCACTAATCATCAGGAAAATGCAAATAAAAACCACAATCAGATATCACCTCATACCTGTTAGAATGGTTATTATCAAAAAGACAAGAAATAACAAGTGTTGCTGAGGATATGGAGAAAAGAGAACCCTCGTGCACTGTTGGTGGGAATATAAATTGGTGCAGCCACTATGGAAAATAGTATGGAGGTTCCTCAAAAAATTAAAAATAGAATGACCATATCATCCAGCCATTCCACTTCTGGGTATTTATCCGAAGGAAAGGAAAACACTAACTCAAAAAGATATATGCACACCTGTGTTCACTGCAGTGTTATTTACAATAGCCAAGACATGGAAGCAACCTAAGTGTCCATCGATAGATGAATGGATAAAGAAAATGTATACATACAATGGAATATTATTCAGCCATAAAAAAGAATGAAATCTTGTCATTTGTGACAACATGGATGGACCTTGAGGGCCTTATGCTACACGAAACAAATCAGACGGAGAAAGACAAATGCCATAAGGTCTCATTTATATGTGGAATCTAAAGAAACAAAATGAAACAAAAACTGAGCTCATAGATACAGAGAACAGACTGGGAGTTGCCAGAGGCAGAGGGTGTGGGGGTGAGGGGGTGGGAGAAATGGGTGAAGGTGGTCAAAAGGTACAAACTTCCAGTTATAAAATAAATAAGTCCTAGGGATGTAATGTACAGTGTGGTGACTATAGTTAATAATACTGTATTATATGTTTGAAAGTTGCTAAGAGAGTAGATCTTAAAAGTTCTCATCACAAGAAAAAAAATTGTAACTACATGTGGTGACTGATGTTAACTAGACTCACAATATACACAAATATCATATCATTATGTTGGACACCTGAAACTAATATAGTGTTATATGTCAATTATATCTCAAAAAACAAAAGAATGAATGATTGCATATAAACTGGCCCTATCTAGAAAGCAAAGATATGTATTCCAGGGTTCTACTTGTGCCTGATGGAAAATATTAGAATTCTAGGGACAAAAACATAGAGGAAAATAACCTTCTCCTACTTAGGAAATTCAAGTATATACAACACCATGGGGAAAGTCAGAATGTTCTTGTGTTCTTATGTGACTCTACTATTATCTGTTGATTTTTCCTATTAATATAAGTACCTATGAATTATCAGGGTAATTCCTGGACTAGTTTGTATCTCCTTGGGGAGCTTATTATGAAGAAGAATCCAGCATTAGCATAGAGTTCCCTGCACAGTGCCAGGCTGGGAGTCATGGGCTTTATCTTTCAGTGGTCCTGTATGAGCAATTCTCTTATGCTGGGGAGTCCCTCTGGACATACACACTGAAGATTCTAAGAGAACAGCTAAGGATATGACTGAATATTTCATGATCTTTCTTTCCAAAGTAAAACTAAGGGAATTTTATAGAATTGAAACGGTTTATCAGAGATAAAAATGGCTTTTTGTGTGAGAGAAAAAGTCACTAAAACAGCTGACATAAGCAATGTGGCAGTTGAAAACTGCACCTGAAGGGTATGTGATAACACCAGGGATTCTCCTCAAGGTAGAAATGTCTGCCCACTACAGTGGAAGGTAGTTCCATTTGAAAATGAAAACAAAATACAAAAAATACAAAGGGCTGACCAGACCAGTGTTATAAAATGGATAACAAAAACACATAATAATACAAATTTGCAGCCTAGACTTCAGTCAACTCTTGTATAAATGCCACTCTGAAGTCCTGATTAGCTGCCTCAGAAAGTTGATATGGGGATCAAATAAAACTACAAATGTTCCAACATAGTTTAAAACGCAAACTGTCCAAATACCACTTACTCATGGTAAGACTCATCAGACACAGTGGTGGCTCCAGTTTCTAGCCCTCTCTGAGGAAAGTAGAGGAGTTAGGGAGGTAACATTATTCTAACATAAGCCTGAGGAAAGAAGAAAATTGGGCGTTCTGAAGAGACGACTGGTGCGGATGCGAATCCTCCGCACCTCTTCCAGTGATGCACCCTCCCCCGCGTACTATTTGTCAAACGCACTGGACGTCAGTAGGTCATCAAACGTGCCCAAGACTTTCCCCCACCGGTAACTCAAGCCCTTCCCTCAGCTTGTATCACTCTCGACCCCATTCTTCCTGTGGCTCGCTTGTTCTCAGCCTCACAATAAAATACACCTTGTGGGACAGGGCTTCTCCAACCAGCCTCTAGAAAGAGGGCCTTCCTTGCCAGTTGTTCCTAATTTTCTAAATCAGTATCCACTAACCTTTTTCCCCCTTAATGGTATTGACTACAAATACAGAAATTTTAAGTGAATTTTACCTTGTTTATTTTGTCTCCTTCACTAGAATATAAACTTTGTAGTGAACATGTCTGTCTTTTAGGCTTTTATATTCCCAGAAAAAGGCATAGTGCCTCTCATCTAGTAAGTGCATCTTAATTTGTTGTTAAAAAAATGAAAATATGGTTTCCAGGTAAATTTTTGCAATTTTAAATTACCTATAGGTTTGGATGATATACTTATGGAACCACCTCAATGTTCCTTTCTAAAATCAAAGGTCTTGAATATATTGACTATAGCAATAAATATTGCATTCTATTTATCTTTTAAGACATTTATTTTTGCTATTCACCTCACTGTGTAAAGAGTAGAGAGGAAGGAAAAGTGGGTGGGGAAGAATGGAGTATATGTAGAAAAATACAAACTGGAAAATTACTGGATATTTTGACACGGGATAGGCAGGTTGATTGATATGTAATATTGGACAAATTATTTGATTTCTATGGATTACAGTTTATTCATTGTAAAATATAAGTATTGGATTAGATAATTTTTAAAATTACTGCAAATCCAAATGTTCTACCATCCTGAGAGTATTAGAAAAACTAAGCAAAACAATTGTTAATTTTGAATTATAGATTTAGGTTTGTGTGTGTTTGAAAGTAGTATGATATATATGCTTTAACACATTTATCTGTTTAAGAACAATATGCTTACACTTATGAAGTACATATTCTGAAGGTAGTCTATAAACTTGAAATGGTACTATAAAATTGCAATAAATATATAACAAATACATACACTAGAGAAAAATATGTCAGGAAAAATCACATTGTAGAGCACACAAGTTAATACTACAAAAAGATTATTTTAAAAGAATAACAACTGTTTCAAGATGTTTTATTTCCTTATTCTGTTTTGGTCTCTTTTATTGGTTTGTTTGCCAATTTGAACCAAGGAAACACATTTAATGGGCTGACATGAAAAGAATTTTATTAGTTCAGCCCTCTGTAAGCTTTCTCATGCATCATTAACATTATACATTGCAAAGAACTGCTTTCCTTAAATTGTAGACATTTGGCTATAAATTGAAGACTGTAGTAAATAATTGTCTGATTGTTGAATGAACACTTGTAGCATATGCACTGGTGAATGGGGTGAAGTGTGTAATGAGGATACACATTTTAGTACGGCTTATTAAATCACAAAACGCAAAAGGACCATTGGAATTTGAATGATTGTAAGGAGTGATAAGATTTGATAGAGGTTAGAATGACAGATAACATTTATATTCGACGTTTCAAGTTTGATAAAATTATACCTACATTGATAATTCTGACTGTCTTATAGGTATATCAGGCAATATTTAACATAAGGCAGATATAATGGAGTTTAATTAAGAAGTTCCCAACTGTTGTGAAACCTTTCAGAATAGCAAACTACGTAATTGACCAAGTTGAATGAGTGTTTCTTTTCTGTGTTTATATACAGTGCAAGAAATACAGAGGAAAATAATATACTTTCCCTGCTTATATCTGTAAGTCTTAGACTTCTGTAAATAATCCTTCCTGATCGTCCATTGCACCTACCCTTAACATAGTCGACAGGGCCCTGCATCATCTGACTCTGCCCACTTCTTACATCTCTTTGCATGGAATTCATGTCCTTACTCTGCTCCAGCTAAATTGGTTCTTTCAGTTTCTTGATGCACTAAGCTATTTTCTGCCTCAGAACTGATTATTTCTCTCTGCTCTAGATCCTGCTTTTCTAAATCTTATGCCTGAAAGGCCATTCAGAGAAGTCTCATCATCCTCCTTTGTCATCAGTGATTCTTGTTTTTGCTCTTCATGTTTCCAAAGCTTCCTTTCCTGGTGGTGCCCAAACTGGGTTCCATGGAGAGATAGAGGGAAGTGCTTGCTCAACAACTCTGTCACACTTTGAATCCTGAGCACCATGGTAGTTATATTTGTGCTCCAGACTTCACAAGGAAGAACTTTTGAGTAGTTCTAATAACTTTTGACCCTATCCAACCAAAAGGGCTTAAACCTGGTCCATATGGCAGAATTGCAAATAGATGCTATGCCACTTCCTACACCATCCTCTTTTATATTCCCCTACTGAAAGCACCTCCTGAATCCTTCTATAAAGCAAAAGCTTCTACACATATGAATGAAATTCCAATAGTTTCTGGGGACTAAATATGGAATTTTCTATAGTGGCTTATGAAAACTATTATTTTATCATTCAAGATTTTCCTGAATATCATCATTTAAGCAATACTCGCACTCCTTTAAGAAGCCAACATTGACAAAACATTAGAATTAATTTCTCAGAGTTACGAATTGTTTTTTTCTTTTTTACTATCTCATGTTTAGTTACTCCAATAGAATACAGACACAGGAATATAACTAGGTTATTTCTTGTTAAATTCTGTGTTCATAAGAGGTTTCTGTATGGAAGAATTGTTTAAAGAAGGAAGCTTTGGGTTTTCTAAAAAACCTTACAAAATGATGCCATTTGAATTTTTTTTTCTTTCTAGACTAGGTACATTTACCTACAAACAGTCCATTTGTTCTTTTTTGATTATCCCAAGTTTTTGATCTTGAAATTGTCTGTTTTTACTTGTCCTTAATAGGAGTTGAAGTCTCCCATTGTCTCACCACAGATCTTATCTCTGCCTCATTTGCTAGATCTTAACACTCTGTCAGGCCCCTTAGGAAGCAGTTCGACCATCTCATTTTGGTGCTGACACCTCACATAGACATGGTGTTGATATGTGATAAAGAGGGATACCTGTAGTGCATCAAAAATTTAATATTTGATTTTACTTAACTTTGAATAATAAATATTAAAGTTATTTCTTGCAATGCAGTCTTATTATTAGCTGCTAAGCACCTGCATGTGACCAGAGATGAATAAATTATTTCTGTTCTCTGCCTGAAATTTGAAATTAGAAACACATTTGAGCAATGAAGCTGGAACTATTTCAGAAGATTGACTGCTCTTATTGGATTGAGGAATTTTAAGATGTGAATATTTGTGAGAGGCTCACCCAACAGACTTCACCGGGTTTAAGGCAAGAAATTGATGTCAAATAAGGAAAGAAGGTATGGGTAGCAGTGTTTACATATTATAAAGAATTTGCAATAACATGTATTATTTTGTGTTTCAAAATAGTCGCTTAGATTTCTTATTAAACTTTTGCATAAAATAATTTATTACCTATATAATGATTAAAATATGAGATTATACTCTCATAATTTCCATGAATTGTCAAAAATTTTGTGATTTCTAAGCCTTAGCCTTATCAATTTTCATTTTGAATTATAGTATGATTTGTTAATATACCTAAATTCTATTATAAAAGAGACAAACCCTGCAAAGAGCCCTTTTAGGTATATTTTGGAAAGATAATGTGTCTGTAGCAGGTATTTGTTAAGGTAATTTGCAAAACAACCTGGAAATAAAAAGACTTTTATGAGAAATTAGTTCTTTTTTAAAGTGGAACAAAATATTATATTTTGACATCAGTTCTATTGGTTATGCACACTGAGATTAGAAAAAAAATATGGTATATGTTTTCACTTATTCAGAACATCTTTTATATTCCACAAAAATTTTGGAATATTTCTTCAAAGAGATTCTATGTTACCCATCTAAAATTGATTCCTACAATTTTGATTTTTTTTTTTTGGTATTATAATTTATCTACTAGAAAATCTAACAGATTGTGATTGGTATATAAGAAAGTTTTAAATCTTTTAAATCAATTTTATTGGGTTATAATTTACCTTCAATAAAATGCAGTCATTGTGAAGAAATGTGGGATGAGCTTAGCAGAGCTCACTTGTGGACTTCTGAAGCTCTTGTACAAAGTTTCCCCTCTATATCCTCAGCAACTTTCCCCAAAGTCCATTGTCCATCTCTTAGCAATTCTGTTTGTCCTCAGCATATTGGTATCTGGAAAGTGCCTCCAAGGACAAAGCCTGCAAGATCATAGGCTCATTTTGTCTGTTCTCTTTCTCAGGGATCACAGTCCTGTCTGTTATCCAACGTCTTAAAACTAATGTTTCATATATTTTATCCAATCTTCTAGGTGTTTATGGTGAGAGGACTGGTCTGGTACCAGTTACTCTCATCAACAAGATGTGAAAGACCATAGCTATTAATTTTTATAAATTTAATTTGTACATTATTAAACTTCCTTATTACTTCTAAAGAAACTAAACGATTTTAAAAATTGGATTAATTCACTTTTTAAAGTAAATAAAGTCATCCTAAAAAATGATGTTACATGCTCTTTTCCTTAAAAGTGCAACATAAAAAACATTTAAAAATATTGCACTGCCAATAAACTATGGGATTATGTGAATAAATAACTGGCATTTTCATTATGTTCTGGACTTTATATTTTGGCTCTAAATGATTGTTGAATTATTAGTTTGAGACTGGAATTTGTTTTTCTTAAGAAAATATTCAAAGAATATCATGAGATATTTAATTTTTCTAATGTCTTCTCAGCATTAATCAGTATACTATTTACTTTTTTCTCTATTAAACTATTGCTTTACTGAATCATTCTGGTTTTCCTAAAATAAATTCTACTTGATGGAAATCATTTATTATTCTTTAATAGCTGATTAATATTTTGGATTGTTTGCATCTATATTCATATATAATTTTAAAATGAGCAGTGGAATTGTCCATCTGTCCATCCTTTAAAAAAGTTTATATGGAAGTGGAATTGCTTATTCCTTGGAAAGTTTAAAGAACTATTTTTTTCCATTTTAATGAAGTGTAATTGGCTTACGATAAACTCCACATATACGTCATGTACAATTTGAGTTTTGATATGTGTATACACTTGTGAAATCTATGCCACAATTAAGATAATAACCATACACCACCCCCAAAGTTTCCTCTTGCTCATTTACAATCCCTCATTTCCTCCCCTCCCCCTCCTCTCCAGGTAACCATGGATCTGCTTTCATTTACTATACATTAGGTTGCATTTTTCTAGAGTTTATATAGATGGAATCATGCATTATTTCTTATTTTTCTGTCTAGCTTCCTTAACACAGCATAGCTATTTTGAGATTGATTCATATTGTTCACACTTTGTTTTCTATTGCTGAATAATAGTATCCCATTGTATAGATAACCACAGTTTGTTTGTACTATTAGGAAATTTTGGCTTGTTTAGAGTTTTTGGCTATTGGAAACAAAGCTACTATGAATATTTCTGTGTAAGTGGACATATGCTTTCATTTCTCCCAGAAAAATACTTAGGGTAGAATTGTGGGTCATATAGTAGGTATATGTTTAACTTCTATATAAACTGCCAAACTGTTTTCCAAAGCGGTTATACTGTTTGAGCTTCCCAGTAGCAGTAGGTAACAGTTCTAGTCGCTCCAGGTTCTTGCTAACACTTGCAAGGTGTGTATAGGGTGTGTAGTGGCATCTCATTGTGGTTTTAATTTGCATTTCCCTAATACTGATGAAGTTGTCATAGACTTATTGGCCACCCCATCCCTTTTTTTGATAAAGTATTCAATTTTTTTTTGCCCCATTTAGAAAAATCATTGAGTTGAAGAGTTCTTTATATATTTTAAATACAAGTCCTTTGTTGGATATGTTTGGCAAGTAGTTTTCCTCGGTCTGTAGCTAGCCTTACCATCTTTGTAACAGTATATTTTGAAGAGCCAAAATTGTTTCCTTTTATTTTGATAAAGTCTAATGTATTTAAATTTCTCTTTTATAGTTTGTGCTTTTGCCTCATGAATCCTCTGCCAAAACCAGGGTCAGTGAGATTTCCTCCTGTTTTCTTCTAGATGTTTTGTCATTTTAGTTTTTATATGAAATCTATGATCCATTTAAAGTTCATTTTTGTATATGATATGGTATGGATTGAGAAGCCTCCTTTTTTTTTTCCCCACATATGGCTATCCAGTTGTTCCAATGCCATTTGTTGAAATGATTTTTCTTACCCACTTAAATGGCCTTTATAGGGTTTATTTTCCTCCTGGCTTTCAGTAAGTGTCCTACAGTGATGCATTTCAGATGAAGACTCATGGGGAACTCTTCTGAGCTCACTCTCTCTGTTCAGCTCTCCTTTCTCCAAGTAGCTCTGTCCTTTCTAGTTCTCTGCCCAGAAAACTGAGGCCATTTTGGCCACCCCAAATTTTTAATACTTTTTCTTCAATTCAACGAGACTGCCAGGCTCTATCTGGGTTCCCTTTGCCTGCACTGCAGCCCAGACACTCTCCAGGAAACGAGCTGAGACAGTGATGGGCTCACCTCATTTGTTTCCTTCTCACAGGAGCCACTGCTCTGCATTGCCTCCTGTGCAGTTGTCTGAAAATGATTATTTCTTATCTTTTGTCCAGTTTTTTTAGTTGTTTAATGGTAAGTGTCCCTATTACTCCATCATGGTTGGAAACAGAAGTGACCCAAAGAACTGAATTTATGATCAAATACGCTTTGTACCTAATTTGAAGATAATAGTTTGACATACTTTAAAATTCTTCCATTGATTACATGTCAGTTTTGTTTTTTAACTTCTGGGTCTCATTTGGTAATCAATTTCTTTTTTCTAAAGAAAGTCTTTGACTATGTTCATATTGATTAGCCTGCAGCTGTTTATATTCTCTTACTTTTAAATAGCTACCAAATCTCTAGTTATACTTTCATTCCTAGTTTTGAGTTTTTGTGGCTTTTTTCTTATCATCTTAAGTAGATTAAACAGGTTAGTAGCTTACCTATGCTATTGCTTTTCTCAAAGGTAGAGCTCTTAGCTAATTTTATCTAATCTACAGTTCTTTTTATTCTTTAAGTTTTGTGTTTATCTTTATTGAGTTTTCCTGCAACTCACTTTTTGCTTGTTTTAATGTCCCCATCTTGAGAGATTAAACTGTATGCTGAAATTCAAGTTATTCTTTTTTCCCTTCTTTTTAAATAATAAAATCATCGCCTGTAGCTACAACCCTCCTTCTTTGGTATTTATTGTTTGGTATTTATCAATAATTTCTAATAATCTGTAGAGATATTTTTGAAATACCGTTTAAGAAAGAGTTCTTTACAAGTGGTGTACTTTTGTTCTTTTTTTACAATTTTTATCAACATATTTTCTCAATTCTCAAATGCCAATAATTGTAAAATGCACCATCAGTTTAATTATGGTTATTTTGAAGGAAAAATATTGATAATAAATGTGATTCATAATCAAAGTTTGAATCTAATTCTTCTTTACATCCCCTGACTAAACGGTCTTTTGAATCACCTTTGGCCATCGGGGATATGCATATTATCACCTAAGCATAAGATTTCCCTAAATCGAGACATTGAACAAGCAATCTTCTTTATACAAAATATTTTTTTCACTTCAATGCTATATTAGTGTAACATTTCAAGAGACATTTTAAAGTGAAAATTAGGTATTCAGATTTAAATGGTTTAAATCCGCATGCATGTATTGCTAACAACATCACAACTACTCACTGGAAGAGCCAATGTATTCAAGGGTACAATCAGACCAACTTTATTTTTATGCATCCCCTTTCACCTGTTCATGTAATTCTCTGGGGGCTTATTGTGCCCTTCCTCTTGGCTGAAATCTAGGGCAAGCCACATGTCTTTTTAACCTACTTTTAGACAATAAAAAAACACTTCTATTGACAAAAATCTCAGTTCACAAAAATACCCATTCCAATGTCATAGTCCAAATTTAAAATTCATTTAAAATTTCTCTCCTCCCTCTTCTTAGGTCTACTTAAAACAGGCCCTTTGAAGGGAAAAGGGGTATAGTGGGATTTTTTCCCATGTCTCCACTCTGATATCTTAGTGGCTCTTTTAAGGTTGAATCTGGCCAAAGGGGAGGAGAGAAGAATAGATAAGGTCTTACTCTTCAAGTTCTGTAGGGATGGTCTAGCACTGACTTCCCTGGGTTTGGCAGATGTTTAAAAGTTGACTGCATCTATACTGGGTGATGAGTTCTTTAGCACCGAATCCCTCCTCCATTTGCTGTGGGGTAAATGCATCTCCTCTAATTGGTTGCCTAAGCCATTTTCTCAGCCTCTAGGCATTGGCAGTTCATCTCCAGCTTCTTGCTACTGAGGCAGCCTCATCCCTCTAAGAAGTTATACTGGACACCATGTAAGACAACTTCAGGATGATTCTCTTTCTTATATGGCTTATATCTGGCTGATGGGAAATTCTCATGCCTCCTTTGTCCCAGTGAACTCTTGACTCTCAAGCTTCCCCCACTATAGAAATAAGCATTCCCTTGCTTTATCACCAGAACAGCTAACCAAATTCAGTCACCGTCTGTTTAGATTTCTCATACCCAAATCAGAATTCAGTTCGTTAAGACCTCATACCTCTACCCCATGCTCCAGCATAAACATATCAAGTTCTTAGAGTGATCTCTCTGAGTACCTTCTCTCTGAATTTGAGGTAAGAGAAAACGTTTTCCATCCTAGTCCCCATGGGCATTCTTTGCACCATAGCAGTCCTTTAAAAATTCCCCTCTCAGCCTCTCCATTTATTTCATAAGCCTAGATATTGGCTAGTTAAGTCTCACCAAACTAGTTTTTCAGAATCTCCATTATAAAGTCCTGCTTTGGTGACCATGTACCTCACTTTGGAATTCTGAGAGAAGTTGGTCAATTTTTTTTCTTGGAGACATAACTGAAACTGAGATGGAAATATGTGCACTTTAACATCCTATTTTATTACTATTACAGATACCTAAGTCAAAGAGACAACCATGTTTAGACTTATTTTTAAACTCTGTCTAATTCACAGATGCACAAGAATTGACCACTATGCTATAACTTACTCCACTGCCTGGTAGCTACAACTTTTAAAAAGTGATTGTAAGACTCACAATTTCAGGAAATTTAAAAAATGAAAATTTATAGATTTAAAGATTGAGAAAATAAGACCATTTCAATTTTTATTATACTACACTTAGATAATGTTATTTAGAATTCACTGAGGTTTTCTATGTATTATTTCCCAATAATTTTCACATTGTGGCATATATAGTAAATTCCAATGATTGTATGCCGCATCAAAATTAACAGAGATGAGGCTGTTCACCAACCTGCCTGAAGGCTGAGGGAATCAATATTTGAACACATATTTAACCCATTTGAAGGATTAGCAAGGTCTGTTTTAATGTGTGATCATTTTCTGAAATGCATTGTATTGGTAATTTAATACAAATGTCTTAATATGCATAACATTATATATATACATATAATTTATATCACCTAGACTTCTGCCTATTTTGTCCTTCAAAGAAGGAGATGTGTTAAAGATTCCCATAGCTATTGCGTGTCAGCAGGTTTATTTATGTCAGCTAAAAGTATTTTGCTTTACGTATTTTAAAGTAATGCTTTTTGTTATTACAGATTCATGATTATTAGAATTTCCCTGTAAATCCTATCATTTAGCTATTATGGACTCTAAGGGGGTAGCACTTGAAATGGATTAGAGAAATACATATTAATGAGTTCCTGAACTTGGAACTGGTACAATAAATGGATGATATTTGAGTTGCTTAGTTTGAAGAGGGCAGAATGTGTTGGGGCTGTATTTTGAGACAGTAGCATTAAGTTATTTAGAGAAATTTTGTTATTTTTATGTACGGGTGTATTAGTTTGCTAGGGCTGCCATAACAAAACATCATAGACTGGATGGCTTAAATAACCGGAGTTTATTTTCTCACAGTTCTGGAGGCTAGAAGTCCAAGATCAAGTTGTCAGCAGGTTTGATTTCTCCTGAGGGCTCTGTCTTTGGCTCAAAAATGACTGCCTTTTCACTGTGTCCTACACGACCTTTCCTCTCTATGAGCACATTCCTGTTATCTGGCTGTATGTTCAAAGAGAAGTGAGAAACTCTCTTAGGGCAAGTTTTTCATGTTATTACTCAGCAATCCGGGTTGTTTCCTATCTTGGATAGGAGACTACCATGGTTCCCACAACAAGGGAAATGAAAGCTAGAAGGTCATGCACTGGGTTCTCACATGCTTCAAACTAGAGTCATCATTTCTCTTCATAGTCCGTTGGCCAGAACTAACCATATGACACCATCTAACTGCAGGAGGCTTGAAGATTTGGGGGGAGCACATGGATTTTTGACAAGAAGTAAAGATTTCTTCCACAAAGTTTAAGCATAATCTAAGGAGGACTTATTTTCTTTCATGGTTATATAAAGGAAGTCATTTTCATTAGGATATAATGAGGTCAACATGCAAAGAGAAGCAAAAATTTTTAAAAAATGACTAAGGCTAGAGAGACTGGAATTTAGATATCCTTTTTTAGTCCATTATTTAGTGGTACCTTCTGAAGAGGGCAAGTGAGTGAGCCAATAAATTATTATTTATTATAACTATTATTATTAAGGTAGCTTCCTTTGCATCTGAAAGCAACTAAATGGAAGTTTATCTCATGCAAAATGCTGGTATTTTATCATTATTTTCAATAGTCTTTTTATTTTTTGAAGCCTAAACAATCTTTATTAACTCTATAAAATAATGATGATTTGTTGAGTTCAAAATAAAAGGACTTGGATGTAGTGCTTACAGAGTGAGGCTTCTGGATCCTGCTTACATGAGTATAGTCACTTTGGAAAAGTTCGCTGAGATGAAGACTTAAGATTTGTGCACTTTTCTCTACATATAACATCATTCAATAAAACATGTATGTGATGTTATTAAACGATCAAAAATACTGAACAATGGGAACATTCAAGCTAGAGTAGGTAACTAGTGTTGACAGGTTCTGAAGTCCTAGATTTTCAGGAAAAAGCTGGAAAAATTGCCTACCTTTATACTTTATTACATAAGATATACATTATAAAAGTTCAAGGGAAGTTTTTTTTCCAGCTTTATTGAGATATAATTGACAAATAAAATTGTATGTATTTAAAGTGTTCAATGTGATGATTTGATATACATATACATTTAGAAATGGTTATCACAATTAAGTTAACACATCCATCATCTCACATAGTTACTATTTTGTGTGTGTGTGTGCGTGTGTGTGGTGAGAATACTTAAGATCTACTCTTAGCAAATTTTGTTTCACATATCAAAGTGTCCAATAGATTCATCTATGTTGTTCCAAATGGCAGGATTTCCTTATTTTTTATGGGTAAATAATATTTATATATATAATCGCATTTTCTTCTCCATTCATTTGTCGGGGGAACACTGTGATTGTTTCCATATCTTGTCAATTTTGAGTAATGCTGCAATGAACATGAGAGTGCAGATATATTTTTGAGATACCAATTTTATTTTCTTTGGATGCATACCCAGACCTGAGATGGCTCGATCATATAGTAGCTCTAGTTTTAATTTTTTAGTAACCTCCATACTGTTTTCCATAATGGCTCTATTGATTTGCATCATATTTGTATTGTTCTGTTAAACTTAATTTCTTAATTTTTGATATTTGCCTTAAATGTTATATTCATGTATTATGTTATTTTCAAGTTAATTTAATATTTGTTTCAATGCTTGTCTCCTATCTTTTTTAAAGACATTCTCTATTTGTTATATAATACCTTTTAATTTGACAAAACTTTTCTTGTCCTCCATTCTGTGCTTCTGGTTTGGAAGCTATACATTCATTGCTATTTATGTGGGGAGTACTATAAAGCCTTTTATAAAAAATTAAATAAGTTTACAAAGAAGAAAGTTAATCAACTTCTCTATTCTTATTTCTGAAAATAAAATGATCCTAAAATGTTTTAAGTAATTTTCTGGTTTCTGCATTATTTTTATTTGATATTTTACTCATAAATTTTTTTCATTATTTTAATTTACTTTACACCTATTATTTATTCAAAATTTGCTTGCAAATAACTCTACCCAGTTGGGGTTTTTTGCATCCCACTTGTAAATGAAAATGAATTATAGGGAAAAGTTCACCTGGGATACTTGGAATTTCAGTGAAGTATTATAGGTTGGAAAGCGAGTTTGGTGTAAAAGAAAGAAAAGTATGTTATACATTGACTATTTTTAATTCTATTAAAATAAAATATTCTTCAAAATATAAAGTTTATACTGATATAATGAAAATAGAAACAGGAAATCATATTTATTGAAATTAAGGATACAAAGGACATAGAAATGTAATAAAACAATGCTTGTCTTAATCCCAGGTGGTCTTTTTCTACAGGGGGAAGGAAAACAAAATCAAGGAAACAAACCAAAACAGCCCTTCTCTACAATTTAATGGAAATTTATTAGAGTGAATAGGGCATATCATGACCCCAACAAAGCAAAAATAAATTGTGCACTACGAGTATTAGGATGCCCTTAAAGATAATCCAAAATACATTCTTATTCATAATGTAAATGATACTATATTACTTCAAAGACATTATGACTTGTAAAAACAAACTGCTAGTTCTGTTGTATTTGTTTCATCCTTTATTTGTACCTACACTGAACTGCAAGTTATTTCTTAGGCATCTATGAGGCTGAGTATAAATATTTGATTAAGCGAGTAAATGAATTATTCACTTAGTATTTCCTGCCTAATTGATGGCTGCTGTTAACCAAGACCTCGTCTATGTCTGTTGATGGCTGTTTTTGTGCTCTGTTAGTCTCCTACACAATGATCCCAGAGGATGCCGAAAGCTTTAACTCCAGAAAATCAAGGACCATAAATTTAATGCATACTTGTTAATTCCAATGAGATATTTCCTTTCATATGTTCCTTATTAACGTAGCCCAGCACACCTTTCACTTTTCTTATTTCTCACCCCTAACATCCCACTCCATAATTAAGCTTATTTTAAGCATTAGATGCAATTTATTTTTTATAAAGAAACAATACTAATAAAACGTTTTCATGTTGGTAGCTGGCTGTTTAAATGTCCAGATTAAGGTTATTCATAAATTGCTAATAATGGATCCTGCAGATGAAAGGGATTAGAGGGCAGTGGTGGGAGAGCATCTATTAGAAATGCGCTATGACAGTTCACATTCTTCCCTGGATTCTCACTTCATTTCAGGGACTATCTGTATATGAGGAAAGTGGTTAGAAAATACTTAGTACTATTGACTTTTTTAATATACAGTTTTGTATTGTTTGACTTGTTACATGGAGCATAATTATGAAAAAAAGGAAGATTTTTCAATATTTTATTTGCCATTTAAAATGGCAGAGTAAAACAGTTTTTTTTTGAGAAGGGTCTGAGTAGTTGAATGCATAAACTGTTTGTACTAAATATTGACAAGACTACCTAAGAGCAATGCGACCTCCAGGGACAAAAGTTTATACAAATTTTTCCAGATATAAGAGCCAGACAGGGCTACACTCTTGAGAAATAGACCATGACATTTCATACTCATCCATAGTTCTGATTGTTCTCATTTCTTCTCAGAAATGATTCTTTTTTTAATATATAATTTTGAATGTTCACATATTGATACCAATTAATGACAAAGTATTCTCGGGGTCGCCTGGTGGCGCAGCGGTTGAGTCCGCGCTTGGCAGCCCGAGGTTCGCCGGTTCGGATCCCGGGTGCCCGCCGACGCACTGCCTGTCAGCCATGCTGTGACGCGTCCCATATAAAGTGGAGGAAGATGGGCGCGGATGTTAGCCCATGGCCAGTCTTCCTCAGCAAAAAGAGGAGGATTAGCAACGGATGTTAGCTCAGGGCTGGTCTTCCTCACACACACACACACACACACACAAAACAAAGTCTTCTGTTCACTGTCTACAAATCCAAACATATATACTTCACAACTGAGCCAAATCTTCTCTGAAGTTTCTTTTTTCCTTTGAACCTCCAAAGGCATATTGGACATCTTCCTGTTATATTTCTAATCTCCCTATCATATTATATTCTTCTTTATATAGCAGGCATGGGCACTTGCAGCTTCAATACCTCTATCTACCCTTTTGTCTTTGACGACTGTGACCATGTTTAGTTTTCAAGGAAACCTCAGAAATGATCACAGGACCTGACCCATAACAGCTTTTCAAATGGTGAGCTAGAAGGTGATTGAATTAATAAATTATTTATTTAGTAATAGATTCTCATTTATAACTGAAAGGTTACGCATAGTATCACACACAAACTGACTTAAGGGAAGCAACTTTCGCTCTGTGAATCTGTGAAAGGTGATGGAGTAAACGGTATCTGTTTCCTTCTAGTTATAAATATTCTATGAGAAGAGCGCCAACAAAAATTAAACAAAATATAGAAGCAGGCAATTAGCCAGAAAAGGAATAGTTGCATAATACTATATAAGTTGTTCAATATTATGTGTTGAATATTACATGTATTTATGTAATAAACACAAAATGAGATATATATGCAATTAAAGACAAATTAAGATGTTATCATTTACATGAGAAGATATATTTAAAAAAATTGTAATTGAGTTTTTAAGAATCCCAGAAACTGACAATCTAATAAACTATTTCGGAGTTGTTTATTTGAAAATATTTATAAAATGCCTTGCCAATATATATACCCTTTAATGTAGAAATTCCACTTATGGAAAGTATTTTAAGAAAATAAGAAATGTGCACAAAGATAAAGTGCAAAGAGCCACTCTGCACAAATATTGTAGTATTAGAAGATTGAAGCAATCTCAATGCCTATAGCAATCTCAATGCTATTGGACCCTATTCAGTCATTAACAACCAGATTGTAGAAGAGTATTTATTGATATTCTAAACTGATATGTAAAAAAGTCAGTTATTAAACTATCTGAAATTTTTAGATGGCATTCTATACATAGAATTTCCTTCATGTAGTAAGAAGTAACATTGGTTTTTGTTTTCTGTTGTTTTGATGGTTTATTTTTATTTTGTCCTTTGTTCTCTTTTCCTATTTTCACATTTGCTTCAGAGAATAAATATTACTTTCCTTAATTAGAAAATAATAATTAATGGTATCAATATAGAAAGAATTAAAAGGAAGAAATAATGAAAATTTAAAAGATCACTGTCAGGATTTTAATAAAATATGTCTTAACCAACAAACAACAGAAATCATGTTATTTGAAAATAGCCTTCATGGTCTTTTTTGTTGAAGCATAAAGTAAGATTTACCAATACTATAAAAATTATCAAAATTAAATAAATTGCAGGATATTTTCCTTCTCCTGCTTATTGAGCTCCTTATAAGGTCCAGGAAGCAGAAATTATGATTATTAGAACATTTACTCTACTTTGCCTAGAGCTTTAAAAAATGGAAAATTAGGCAAAAAAATCAAGAGTGGCCAGCCAACCTTATTATCCAGTCAATCTGACCTTTACACATATGCTTTTAAGGAATATTTTTTCTCACATATTTTTTTAAATTGAGATAAAATTTACATACCATAATATTCACCTTTTTGCAGTGCATAATTCAGGTTTTAGTTTTAGTACATTCACAGGTTGTTAAACTAGCACCACTATCTAATTTCAAAACATGTTCATTTCCCAAAGAGAAATGTCGTATCTTTTAGCAATGACTTCCCATCCTCCCACTACCCCCAGCCCTAGTCAACCACTAATCCACTTTCTGTGTCTATGGATTTGCATATTCTGGGCCTTTCATATAAATTAAATCATACACTACGTGATCTTTTATGACTGGCTTCTTTCATTTAGCATAATGTGTTCAAGATTCATCCATGTTGTGGCATGTATTAGCACTTCACTCCTTTTTGTTGCTGAATAATATACCCTTGTAAAGATATACCACATTTTGTTTATCCATTTGGCAACTGGTCAACAATTAGTTGTTTCAACATTTAGTTGTTTTTGGCTATCTTGAATAATGCTGCCACGAATGCTTACATACAACCTGATGGAAATTTGGTTAAGATTACATTGAATTTATAAAGGTATTTGGCAACATCTTTACAATATTGAGTATTCCATAATCTTTCCGAATTTTTCCCCACAGCAATTCTCTTTTTGGGATGTTTGACTTCATGAAACACTAAAGAAGCTGAATTTCACATTCCAGTATTTTTTTTAAAGATGGGAGCACGTAAATTATAGTTCTTAATTATTTTATTTTAATGCTTCTAAATGTTTACTCATTGTTTTCACCCTAGAATAACAACTTGATTAAGAATAATATTATTAAGGATACACTTTCCTTAGAAATTTTTAAACTTGGCTCTGTGGACTTTGGGGGTTAAGTGTTAGTGGTTGGATTTCTGGTTTTTCGCTAATAAGGGAGTTGCTCTTTCTGCCTAGTTGCCTGAAAAGTTCTTTCTTAATTAATCAAATTCAATAATGAAGTCACTTCTGCCTAAATGGTCATTGACATTCCTTGATAATTTTCCTTATATACACTGCACCATTTAATCTGTAGTTTTGTCTTTTGTTCCCATTCAGGAAAATTTTCCCAGATCACATCTTTTTAATATGTCATTTATTTGATGATTAAATTTTCCATCTAGATAAAATCCATTATCCTTGTGTTGGATAAGTTCTACCTGTCCCTAGTAATAGTATTTGCCTTTACTTTAATTTTATAACTTTCTCTCTCCTTTCACTGTGATTAGGTCAGTTTCCTCCCACCATAACCAATTGTTTTGCTTTCCAGTGAATACCTGTTGACTGTCTTGTGCTTTTCTGTTCTCAGGTCCATCAGATCCTCAGTGTCTTCCTTCTGCTTCTTGTACAGACATGGATAGCATGCATAGCTCATGGCTCTTGGTACTTTGTCCTGTTTCTTGTATTTGGGAATTTGTCTTAATGCCTTGTCACCTATTTTGGTGGGAAATGTGGTCATGCAATTTTGACTTTTTTTAGTCTAATTCACCTCTCTTTATTTTACGTCAGGATTCTTGAACTCTGCCACCATTGCTATCATTTCTCCAGAATTCATCCTTTATTCTTGAAAGATAGTTTTGATTCTTAAATGATTTTAATTGAAAAATCACTTTATTTTAGTTTTTTGAAGAGATTACACAGTGCCTTTGGTTTTCATTGTTGTGGCTGCTTTGCAATCTTTTCTTTTGCTTTCCTGTGCTTTGGTTCCACTATAATGAAACTAGAAATAGATTTTTGAATTCATTGTGTTTCTTAAAACTGAAGATGACTTTTAGCATCAATTCTAGAGAATTCTCAGTATGTAAATATTGCTTCTTCCCCCTTCCCTCTTCCTTCTCTCTACATATCCACTTAAATGGTATTATGGCTTATTATGTTATTATGAAACATTTGGACAACAATGAGGTAAGAAACCCATAGGACCTGCCCACAGTAGAAATTCACATTTTTCTCCTGTTCTGCTTCCTAATTTTCTGGTCCATTTGGCCAAGAGAGACTCCTTTCAGCTGAACTCTTGGGAAAGAAAAGACTATCATGTATGGAAACAGAGTGGACAAAGCAGATACTAGAGTGATATTTAAATCTGACAGACCATCCTTGTAGGTGTGGCAGAGCCTCCAGAATAAAATCCCGAATACAGTGATCCGCTGACTACATATTATAATGTTTAGGAAATTCAGGATACCGACAGGAGAAGAGAGTTTGTCAACACTTGCTCACTGGCCCCCTTCTCATATCAGGTGGCTCTGAGTCAAGTCTTTTCTTTCTGATAAGGCTTATCTGGAGAACAATGGGGAAACTTGGAAAGGTTCTGACTGGATGCTATAGTCTGAGCTCTGATCTCAGGGAGTGGCATACTATTGGTGGACCATACTTGTACCTATAGGAATAAGACTCTATGCCCTGTTCAAAAGAGGACTGGTAATCAAAAATCAACTGAGGACCCTTTCCAGAAAGCCATTTCTTTTGCATTATTCAAACCTTAAAACAATAGAAAGTACTTTATCTCTTTAAAAATAAATAAGCAAAAGACAAAGAATTCATTATTCATAAAAATGAAGCTCTGCAGGTAGTCTAGAAAAGGGAGATTAAAAATTGGGTCCCATACCCCTCTTCTTTTCCCAATTTTCAGCATCAATGCAGAGACAGAAAGATAGAGGAAAAAATGCATTGCTAGATAAGGTTCTGTTCTTCCAACATGCCCACTCCAAGGGTACAATATAGTCTCACCAATCCCAAAGGGCACGTGCCACCTGCATAGTCTATATATGTCAGTTGTTAGAGTAAGTGCCCCCCAGAGAGCAAAGACACAGAAGGAAAGGTCACAGGAAAGGCATCAGCACCTGGGACACTTCTCATGTCCCTGCTCTTTCCCTTCTTGGGAATGAAAGAATGAAGAACGAACTGAGAATGGGGCTTATGTGAGATGTGATGAAAGAATCTTGGTTGGTTTTAGAGGCAGGAATTCTAGACACTGCTGTAGACAAGTAATTTAATTGCACTAAAGCTGAGATTCAGCCTTTGAAATAGTACTTGTTTGGCTTGGTATTTGTAGGAGTCACGTGAGAAAATTTGTGTAACGGTGTTTGGTAAGTGGTAAAACACACATGTATGAGAGTTTCCATTGATCATTTGACATTGGGCACTCATTCTTGGAGCTCTTAGAATCTAATCACCCACTAGGCTCTCCCAAAGAGCTATTAGATGCAGCTCCATAGAAGGTGTTTTGACTCCTACCTTTACCACATAAAACCAAGTCCTCTGGTTTCCCTGCTTGGAGAGCTTGGCGGGGAGGAGTTGTGGTGACAACAGACATGCCAACACTTCAGAAAAGGTGATTTACCTCTTCTTTGTTCTTCATCCTTTTTAGTATGGTCTCTGCCATTCCAGAATCCCCGAGGAGTGCAGGTAGACAAGAGAGGGGATCACATAGGTAAAGAAGACTTAAGAAAGCCATTGGGTGAGGGTGAAATATCTGCTGTGCAGCGAGGGATGCAGGGGAAAGTTTTGGGACATCATGCATTAGGTGCTCCTACCCCAACAGGCTTACCAGGGCTTCCTCTCTCCTTTGATGTCTGGCTGCAGCTTCTTCTTTCTGTCTCCTGCAGCCTCCTATATAAGCACCCTAGAAAGGCCAGATATTGTCAAGACATCTATTGTGAGTTGTGTGCATTTCCAACTGCCAAAGATGAGCTGTGGGAGGACCCCATGGAAGATACTGCTCCCTCTGTGTCCCCTTTGCCTCCAGAGCTTCCATGACTGTACCATGTCAATCGCTGGCCTCTAGCCTATCTCCAGACCCTCTGAGAGACCAGCCAGCAGCCCCTATACCTGAGGCATCTCTGGAACTTGCCTGTGCTTTCTTACTCTTTCTGACTGGGGCTCAATTACCTGTCAGTCCGTGGGAGCCCTCTCTAACACTGTTTTATTTGACAACCTCTGGCAGGTGGTACCTGCAGAGGCCCATTGTCTCTCATTGCACCCCATCTTGGCTCTGTCCCCTTCTCTCTCATATTCTCCCTTTTTTCTTTCAACCCTTATTATGCAATGGCCTCCACCTCTACATCATGGCTTTCATCTCCATCACTGATCTTATCCCTACCAACAGAGGCCTCGCTGACATTTGCCCTCTGCATTCTGCTGCCCTTTTTCCTACTCTCACTGAGAGCCTCATCTCCTCTGCCTCAAGAGTACCCCTTGCCATGCAGCTCTTTTTGTTTTTACTTATTCTATTATTGCCGCCTCCACCAGCTGTCTCATCTTTGTTGAATGAGTCCTCTAAGCCATTAGACTCTGACTCCCTCCATTTTCTCCCTTTCTCACCCTCAACTCTGGTTCCTCCATGTTATCTGAGCATTTTCTGCCTCTGGACCCAACCTCTCCCTCTCTTTCCTTGCTCTCACCCTTACCTCTGGGCATCCTCTTTCAGATTGCACTTTTTGCCACTGAATTACACACTTGCAAGGGACTTTCTTTCACTCCCACAACTTGCTTTTTCCTTCCTTCTACCAGAACACGCTGAGATCCCAGACTCCCTCACCTTACCAGAACTCACTATGTCTCTGGACTCTGTCTTTTTCCTTGGCTACACCTTCTCTCAGACCTACACCTATGTGTGTGTGGCATTCCTTGCTGAAGCCCCTGGACCACATAGATGCCCATCTACCTCATTGTAATTTCCCAAGTTACTAGTTACCATACCATTCAGGCCCATCCCATGAATTGCAGTGATTCATATGACTGTCATCCTCCATCACCCATTCTCTCTACATCACTACCACCAGCCTTCACTTGCACTGTGCTGTCAGTTCCAATCCTACTGAACTCCACTACAAACAATCCCTCCTGGGTGGCCTCTTCTTTCCCAACCATCTCAGACATTGAGCACTCTGACTTGCTCATTTCAGCCTCATCAAAGAAGGGGAGCATCTCCTCTAAGCAGAGTTTGTACAAGGAGTTTGTAGAGATGGCTTTAGGTGTTCTTACTATGGTCAAATCATCCTGGGAAAAAGTTGAGGGCAAACATCCAAGTTCTTCTGAATAATAATTGGGAGACTTGGTGCTAACTAGTAACCTGGGAAATAATAATGAGGTAGATGGGCATCTGTGTGGTCCAGGGGCTTCAGCCAAGAATGCCACACACCGCTAACCATGCTGATTGGTCAAGATCCAAGACAGCCATGCTTTAAAGACCAGCTTCCTGATGACATAAATCTTTATTTGGACACAGAGCTCCAGCCTAGCTGCAGACTCAGTCCTGTCTACTGCATTGCCCCTACCCTCCAAATGCTGGCTTCTTGGCTCCCTAAATCTCATCCCCAGAGTGGACCCACTGGGGACCTGGCGGCTTCCCAGATGCTGTGTGCCAATAGGGAAGCCAGAGGGGGCAGCCTGTGCTAGTGGAAGCACCCTAAGCTTCAGGCTACAAGGAAGAACCAGAAGGAATGTAGCCCCAATGGCTAGGAAAGAGGATGCTAGATTCCCCAAAGCCCAAGAGGATGTTGATGGGTAGACTAGACTGTAGGGTGCCCAAGTCAGAGGGAAGAGTCACCCTTCCCAGGTCAGTGGATTACCTGAAATCTTTGGAAGTAAGATTCCAAAGACTCAGTCCTGCCAGAGAACACAGAGGTTCCTTCTGAAAGGAAAATGGGAACAAAGATAGGCTGTTTGTTTTCAGTGGGTTTGTCCCCAGAAAAAAAAAAAAAGACAAGAGGCAGGAAGGCCACTGCAAATAGACAAATCAATATCAGCCCCTGTGCGAAGCCCAGGCTCAGGTGAAATTGGGGCTGATGTTATGGACTCAGAATCCTGAATCTCAGGGCCACTTGTAAGTCTTGGGCCTGCTCCCAGAAGAGTACTATGGATTTAGGGGGAGATTTCAACATGCCTGGAAAGACACAAGAAGGAATCCCAGTTCTGGGCAGAGTTTTTAAATGGGAATTTGGGGTCAACATGGCTCCCTCATATCCAGCTGAAATGGAAGGGAAAAGAGCATCATCACACAACCATCAACCATCACATTGCAGGTTCTGAGAGCCAGAGTGGTCCCAGCAGGGACAGGGGCTTCAGAAACCATGAGATATGACCATGGAAAACTGTCAGACTCAATAATCAGTCATGTATCCGATTTGTTCTCCTCCTCCAAGCCCTCTGATTCATTTCTGCCAGGAGCCGAGGTCCTCAAGTTTGGACCAATGAACCTAGATTCCTCAGGTCACTTTTCCCACTGGGTCAGGCTCTGTTTGGGGAGATACTTTGCAAGTGTTGGGGAAGAAAAATAATATCCCCTCTACCTTTCTAGATTCTTGGCTGAGAACCCCCTCTAATAAAAGACAGATTAATGGAGAAAAACAAATAGAAGTTTAATAAGATATATACCTCCTGTGCACATGGGCGATACTCAGGAAAACTGAGTAACTCCCCCAAATGGCCCAAGCCACCACCTTAAATACCTTCTCCAGCTAAAGACAAAAGTAGATGTTGGGAGTGAGTGGGGGAGCTAGTTATGGGAGATTATTAGGCAAAGCACAGTAAAGGATGGAATGGTTGTGCAGATTTAAGTTTCTGCCTTCTTCATTAATAAAAGTTCTAGAGATTTAGTCATCCTCTTTCTTGTACAGAGGGGGAAACATCCTTACAAATGGAGATTTTCCTTATAAATGTAAATGTCTCTTACATAAGGGTAATTTCTACTCAGTTTGCAGAGCTTCTCCCGCTTTTTGCTGTGTCTTAAAAATAACCAGCTCCAAATAATACTAACGCCAAAGAGGCATATTTTGGGGTGGCAAATAATTCTGCATCTTTTCACAAGTCAGAAATTCATCCTTTATACCCTCCTGGGAGGAAAATATCTAGCATCAGGGTTTGTGTCTACAGAATGTGGCAATGCCTTTGGAAGCTAACAGTGAGTGAATAATAAAAATAATTTTTTTGTTGTTTTCAACCATTGAGATCTGTGCTAATTAGTTATGCAGCAAATAATTAATGCATTAACCACCCAAACAATTAAAAAACAACAATAAATCAACCACCCATCCCTTTCCATCTCACAACTCTCTTACTTACATTTTTGTTTATATAATCAGAGATCTTCACTCAATTTATAATTGTTAAATGTTACTTTTTGAGTAAGTAATGAGTCTGCCTTCAGTCATTCCCTTAAACTGTGTCCAGTGGGAACCATATTTAGCAGCAATTCCTCAAAGTATTTATAGGTTACTAATGCTTTTATATAGTACCCATGAAATCCTTTGTTTTTCCCTTTTTGTTCAAATTTCTTCAAGTAGATTATTGCAGTTTTTTTGTTTTGTTTTGTTTTAAATAAGAAGACAGTTGGAGAATGTGCTAAAGAGTATTTGTTCCTCAGTGGTTAAGAGAGAGTCATTCTTAATCTTCAATTAATCAGGATCTTCAATTAATCCTGACACCCCTTAAAGTTACTTGAAGTTCCCATAAAGATGTTATAACAAATACAAGCAAACAAACCACTATATAAGCAGTAGAAAAATCAATAAAAAATAAACAAATTAAATAAAAACAAATCTTATTAATTTCCTTTCTAAATACTGTACCCCTTTCTTTGTAAAGTTAAAAAAAAATGAGTTTATGCTCCAGGATCTAGCCCCTTCCTTATTACTAAATGCTTTATACATTCATATGCTGTAGGGGAGGAAGACAATTCCTTTATGCTCTAGGTCCTTCTGGTCTAAGAATTAAATTGATATGAGACAGAATAACAGGAGAAAGTCGAACAAAGTTTAATAACATATATCCATGGGAGAAACCCAGGAAATCTGAGTAGCTCAGCCAGAATGGCTGAAGCTGCCACTATGAATACCATCTTCAGCTAAAGACAAAGGAGGATGTTGGGTGTAGTGGTTTGGGGCTTCAAAGGGGAGGAAGGCAATTCACATGGAAATGCAAAAGCAAATGTTTGGTAAACAAAACTGTGTTAAGAATGGGCTTAGTACAGACCCTCAGGGTCTACTGATACCCAGAGTTACCTATGATGATGGCCTGTCCAGGCTTTCTATCTTAAATTCCTTTAGGCAGTTAGGGGAAAGGTCAAAGTTTCTCTCAAAGTCTTTTGTCCTTAACTAAAGAGAGACATTTTGGGGTGGCCAATTCTGATCCCCCACAGTGCAAAGGAGTCTGCGTTTTCTTATTTCTGTCACTGGGGATAATTCATTTCCCTCAATATGAAGCTTTTATTTGGTTAAGTGTTTCACAATATAGATATAACTGTTTCAGTAATTTTGAACTCACTAATAAAGTGAGTAAGGTATACAAATAAATGAGTCAAGGATCATACATGTATTTATGGAAGTCAAATTCATTGAAGTTTTTTTCACATCTTAGCATTCATCATTGTATTTACATCATCTGATTAACCAAGGTTTTGTGGTTACAACATGGTTTACAAATTGGTTGTTGCCACTGAATAATACCATGCTGTAGACTCTATTAATATGCTAAATGGATGTGAATGCGTATAGAAATTTTGCTGTAAAAAGATGAAAAGGTTTCCTGCCATAATCCCCAGGACTGTGAATATTATGAGATATCATACTCATAATTATGTTAAATTACATGGAAAAAAAGGATTTTTTGCAGATGCAATTTAGATTACTAATCAACTGACTTTGTGATATTGAGAAGGGAAATGATATGGATGGGCTCAGTCTAATCACAATAGCTGTTTAAAACCAGAGAATTTGCTTCAACTGGAAGCACAATAGGACGTCAGAGAGATTTGAAATGTGTGAAGGACTCAACATGCCATCGCTGATTTGAAGATGGGGGGGCTAGTTGACAGAGCACAGAGTAGCCCCAGCTGACAACCAGCAGGGAAATGGGGACTGCAATCTAATGACCTTGGAAATGGATTAAAAACCTTGAAAATCTCTAGAAAATCTGCATACACTGAGATTTATCTAATAATCCTGTTGCTAGTCATTCTCTGAAGAGGATGATCTCTTTTTATCATGATTATAGATTTTTATCATTCCTTACTATATTTATTTGAATAGTCATATGCTGTTCTCCGTCTGTGCTCTATTTGGAGACGTATGTTCAGGATACCCCATAACTTTGGGGTTAGGGAATGGAAGGGGACATCTTTCTCTTTACTAAGAAACATCTCTCTCTTTTGCCTTCTCAAAGGTGACAAGGGGTGGGGAAGGAGGGTGACAGTGGCACTGTAAACCCACCCATTTCCAGATTTCTACATTGCACTTTCTCAGAGGTTCAATTGCTTAAATAATCCTCTTTTTAAATTGTATATTTATTTTAAGGAAAAATATAACAAAAGTACCTTAAACCACTCAGAGGATTTTCCTAGTGAGAAAAGACCTGGATAAACCAGACTTTCCCCTGCTCCCTCACAATCTTTAACTTTATACAGGTGTGTGTATGGGTGCAGGAAGAAGAGATATTGGGCTTACAGATGCCTAATATAGCTAGAAATTTCCCACTCAGCTTCCAGAATGGTTAAGATACAAGGAACTTCATATTTCACAAAATTTGGTAGTGGAATTTGGGAGGGGCTGGACTCTGCTTTCACAAGAGTGGAGAAAATATAATCCATTTGTGAGGAAGAGCTGGAGGCTGCAGAGATCTACCTATACTGTTTCCCTCTTCTCAGTGTAGTCTTAAAGGAATTCTATAGAGGTCCAGTAGGTTCCCCTTTCTCTACCCTCATATACTCTAGAACAGTAGGGAACAGGATCCATCCATCTCTGTGGTGTGACAGCACAGAGCAGGCAGGGAGGCTGCTGTGGCTCTTCGCTCACCTGACTCAACATAAGAGTGTCTCTCCGTCAATTTCCTGTTAGAGATTCATAAACTTCCTTTCCTCTCCCAACCCCAGAGAGAGCACAGACAGCTCATTGTGAGTGGTACAATTGTGCGGCTATATGTGGAGTAAACTTGGCTAGTTGGCTTTTGGACTCCATAGACCTAGCCTGGGGGCATAGAGGGTAAACGGTATCATTTATGCCTCTTCCTCTCCCTGAAAATAAATGGAGAATGGAAAAAGGCCTGTTGGGAAATCTAGGAGAGAAGGAGCACATGTTATTTACAGCTTTGAACAGGAATCTCAATATGTCTACAGTAAATACTTGAGGCCAGGTATCTGAGGGTAACTGTAGATATTCAATAAGTTTTCTTTTTTAATCTAAGGGGTGACTCAGGGATCAGGAGGATTTGTGAGCTTGTTCTGCAGAAGAAGGAGAATACCTCAGGGGAGGTTGCTGTCACTGGATGACCAACCTCCAGCTGCCATTGATGTCCAGAAGTCAGATTGCCCAAGGGCTTCTCTGGAGTGAAAGATTACCCCTTTGTTTCTCTGAAACTTCTCCTGACAATCCCATTAGCTCTATAAAACCCCCTTCTTTATTCTCTTGTTAAGGAGGATTTGAGAGAACCCATGCTCCTGCCTTCTTGTTTTGGCCAATTTGAATAAACCTTTCTCCATCTCCAAGCACCAGTGTCTTGGTGATTGGTTTACCATGCATCAGGCACATGAAATTGAGATTAAGAGATTCAGTATCATGCTCAGGTCACATTCCAGTTGTGGCAATGGAACCTAATTCAAAGCAAGATACAAAACATTAGACCATTGATGGGCCATATCTTCCCCACCAATCTCCACCTCAGAATGGTGGACAGTTCTGAGAACAAGTTTCCCACGTGGTATGAACACAGAGAGGGTTGGGCGTTGACTGGGGGTGAGCTTGGGGGGTGTTGCTGTGGTGGACTCTGGGCTTACTGAGCCTGAAACAGGGGAGGGGCTGCATAAGCATTCGTCATGTCTCCAGTTTAATTTCAAGCTCACCAATGATTTCTCCACTCTAAATGTATATCTTGAAGAAAGGTCTCTAGTAACAATTTTTGTCTTTTGTGGTCTGATATTAGTATAGCCACTCCAGCTCTTTGGCTTACTGTTTGCATGGTTTGTCTTTCCTGATCCTTTTGCTTTCAAGCTCTTTTTGTCATTGAACTTAGTTTATTTCTTGTATAGAGCATATTGGTATTACTTTAAAAAATTAACTCTGCCAATCTCTGCCTTTTGATTGGATTTTTTGAATGTTTAATCCATTTATTTGGGATGTAATTACTGATAAGGTAGGATTTATCTGCTCTTTTGTCATTTTTTCTATATGTTTTATATCTTTTTGATTTCTCCATTCTCAATTAATTCCTTCTTTTTGTTAAAAATATATTTTTTGTGTGCCATTTTAATTCCCTTGTTTTTTCTTTTACATATATTTTGAGTTAGTTCCACAGTGGTTGTCCTGGGGATTGCAATTAGCATCTTAACTTTAAACAATCTAGTTCAGATTAATATCATCTTATTTTCAATACAAAAGCTTTGTTCCAGCATAGCTGCATTCCCCCTACTTCATGCTATTATTGTCATACAAATTACATCTTTATATTTTATAAACTCATGAGCACAGTTTTATGATCACTTGTTTGTGCCATTTTCTTTTAAACCAGATTGGAGGAGAAAAGACTTACAAATAAATACATTTATACTATTTTAATATTTATCCACTGGTGTTCTTTATTTCTTCTTGTGAATTTGATTTACTGCCTAGTATTCTTCTATTTCAGCCTGAAAGACTCTATTGAAATAATTTAAAAATATTTTTTGAGATATAAAATTAAATTCCTTGGGATACAAAGACTACATCTATCTCATGTCAATTTAATTCTTAGACCAGCCAGAAGAACCTAGAAGGGTAGAGGAAAATTTCTTCCTCTCCCATATTGTGATGAAGGACACTTAGCTGTACAAGACGTCATTCATAAAAATGTCACAGTTCTAACTATCTCAACCTTTTCATCTCTAGTGGGGTGGTCAAGAATAACAAAGTGAAAGGGATTGGAAACAAAAATAAAAACCTTCTTATCAGTGCCTTCTATTTATTTATTTTTCTGTGAGTTACAGATTTCTACTCTCGTGTATTCTAGAGATTATTTTCTCTGTAAAGAGCTAACATTTCCATTAGGGACGCTGAAGTGAAACAACAGAACTTTCTCCCTCTGCATCTTCGCACATACTTCTACAGGTACCCTTAAGAACAGAGTAGCATTGATAAAAGTTAGCTGGAGTTGATCTACACCATAAATTCTTCCAAAGTTCATTTAAACAATCCATCTGTTATCTATTCTGGTTATTTAAATTCATTCAGTTTTAGGAAATTCTGTTTTAAGTAGGAGCTTGGCCAAGCATCTGCTCTTTGATGCCATTGCTTATACATCTCCAGAGGGCACACAGAACCAATAATTTAGGCAGGATACAACATTTCTCCTGAAGTTGCCACGACCTCTGCAAAAACCCTTGGGATGGAGCAGTTGACAGTCAACTTTTGACAAACCTGAGACACATACAACTCCATCTACTTGGTTCCCAAGACTGGTCCCTGTTTGCTTTGAATGTGACAATTGAGTAGACTACTGATGCCTGCCCTCTGCTAGTCAAGCCCCATAATCTATAAATCTCTCTTTATTCTTCCATAACTATCTGCTTTATGTTCCACTCCCACAGAGTTCTATTTTAAGATCTTTGAGAATCTTTTCATTTTTAATTTCTTTGTTATTTACAAAGCTCTTTTACATGCAGCACCTCATTCATTCTATTTCACAAAGATCCTACTATCTGGGAGGTATTATGACACTTATCTTACTAATCATCATGCCTCAGCTTAGAGAGATCCGGTGCCATGTCTGAGGATACAAAACTGGTTCTTTACAGTGAGAAGACAATTCTGACTCAAAGTTTACTGTGTAGTGTGTGTGTGTGTGTGTGTGTGTGTTGTGTTGTGTTTCCTGCTGCAGCAGGAATCCTTGACTCTTTTGTGCTGGCAGCACTCTGAACGCTGGAACATTAGCCCTTATTCTTAAGTGAATTTTTAAAAAGACCCAAAGCAACACTAAACAAGTCAGCATAATTGCCAGGTGATAACAACCATGGAAAACGGTGTCTCACATTGTCTTTAAATGCATCTGCATTTACTTACTACTCGCTCTGTGGCCTTTTAGCACCGTATTGCATTTGAGTAGAATTGTAAACTGCCCGTATATATTCACAGGACAATGTTCTTTCCTGCTCTAAGAAAAACATGGTGTTTGCAACAGGTTTACTGTTTCAGCACACCCTCACCTCTTACCCCTAGCAAATTAGATACTGCTCTGCTCAGATATTTCTATTACGCACACACAACCATGGGCCCATTTAGAGCCAGTTTGAACAGACTCCACCTCTCACCAACAAAGCGATTAAGGATTGTCTTTTAGAAAAAGTGCAAAGTCACATAGCCATGGCATGCACAAAAGAAGAAATTGTGACCTGAAATGAGCTCAGAACCAATTATCCTCCTTCCCATGGAACCCAAGGACAGGGACACGACCGGAACTTGAAAAGTCAGATTCTTATCAGAAGCAACAGGTCCCTCATTCAGGAAGATCCGGTGTCAAAATTCCTTCCCCACTTCATGCATAAATGTTTATAACCCCATCATAAATGTTTAGAACCTCATCATAAATGTTTTGAAACCTGTCATAAATGTTTAAAACCGTACTATGAATGTCTGAAGTCCACCAATCAAAACCTGTCCCATCAACATTTCCAAGTGCCAGCCTGTTCTCTCCAACCTCTTAAATTTTGTCCCAAATCCTGAATCAGGGGACAGACTTGAGGACACATGCCCCCTGTCTCCATGCAGATCAGTATCACAGAATAAAAGCTGATTTCTCCCTCCAAAAGCTGATGCCATAATTAATTGGCTTGTTTATGTGCATTGGGCAGAGAATCCCAATTTTGTGCAGTAACACACATACACAGGTATGTGTATAATTTGCTATATTCTTATCCTTTCCATTATTTTTCACATTGATAAAAACTTGATGGTTTACTTTTGAGAGAACTGGAGTACAACAGAGGGTCAGGAACACCAACTAAAAATCTCTGCAGTATGTCATGGTTCAGTTAAATATCCTGTCAAAAAGCAATCTAAGGGGCTGGCCCAGTGACATAGTGGTTGAGTTCTTGCACTCTGCTTTGGGAGCCCAGGTTCATGGGTTGGGATCCTGGGCATGGACCTATACACTGCTCATTAGGCCATGCTGTGGCAGTGTCTCACATACAAAATACAGGAAGGTTGGCAACAGATGTTAGCTCAGGGCCAGTCTTCCTCACCAAAAAAAAAAAAAAAAGGCAATCTGAAAATTAAAATGGTTGATGTCTCTCCTTAAGTGCATAAATTCTTGTAGTAGGTTTAATGTGATATCTATACAGTTAGGGTATCATGGGAGGAAGAAATTAGTAATTTATCTGGTTACTTCTTTCTTAGAAACAATGCTATTTCTGGATTTTTTTCAGCTCAACCCTTTGAAGGATTTATACTTTAACAGGGAAGACCGTCCTTTATAATATTTCTTCCAAACTGTCTCCATAACCAGAATTCCAGGGACTAGAAATTCTTTCATTTTAGAAATTCTTCCACAAGTTAGTTCTTAATATGCTGTTCTGTGTTAAATAAAAGGAAAGTCATAAATGGAACTTTACTGAAAAGTGCTAAGCAATGATAACAGCAACATCTATTGAGCACAGTATATGCCAAATACTATTTTAAGTTATTTGTGTATATTACCCATTTAATTCTCACAGGAACCCTGTGAAGTGAGTATACATATTTTGTCCATTGTCTAGATGGGGAAACTGAGGTACAGAGGGGTTATGCAATTGACCAAAGCCAAACAGCTAAAAAGCAGTGAACCCAGAGTTTGAATCCAGATATTAAGGATAAAAAGCCTGGGCGTTTAAGCTTCATGAAAAATAATTTAAAAAGGGAAAGAGGGAGAAAGACAGATGACAGAAAAGCTGAATTTAAGAAATGAAAGACTTTGGTTTCCAAACTATAGGCTAGTGGATTCCATTTTGTTCTCCTTGCTACCAGACCTGATTCCATTCCCCTTTCTTTATGAGGGACTGACCTAGAACATCCATAGTTTAGGAGTCTGAGTCGGTAGATTTATTGATGCAGAAACAAGAACACATCAGTGTATCTCAAGGACTCCTTCAAGATTCAAGGTAAAAATCCAAGCCTTGAAGCATATTTTCCCTCGTTCTTACCCATGACGCCATGGGTTACAGTTATATAGTTATACAGTTAGGGTATTCTGGGAGGAAGAAGTTAGTTATTTATCTAGTTACTTCTTCCTTAGCAGCACAGGAAGGTCCTGGGTTAGTTTTTCACAAGTGACTCACAATGTCTACCTGGGTGATAGCCTACCTCTTCAGTTTGTAGTAGGAGGCTGGATCCTGACTGGGACATGTGGAAATGATTGATCTACCGCCCATCTTAAAGTCAAAGAGGTCCTCCACAATGCTGAATGTGTACTGGTATAAATCTACCACTTATTTCAGGAAGCACTAGGTTTTAAGCTGATTACTGACATGTATCAGAGTTTGATTAGCTACATTGGATGAACTTTTATAGTAAAGTTTTAGTTCTGTGATTAAATGGAGAATAGCTTTCACACTCATGCCAAGCTACTGAGGCTTATGTGAGCTGTTGAATCCAGCCAGCAGCGAGGGATTACACTAGCTGTAATCTTAATGGCTGTTAAAAGTTCATGTTTAATAGCTTTGAAAATAGAAATCTAACTTGAAAAGTCATTGCAGACACCTGGAATGTGGATGGATTTCTCAAGCATACGGTGAAGGAAAATATTGACAATTATTCGGTGGATTTACAGTGACAGAAAGGCAAAATCATTCACTGGAGCCAAGTGTCTTCTTTGAGGTATGAGTGATCATGAGAAGCTGTCTATATTAATCAAATAAAACAAAATATTTCAGTAGCTTACACGTCATTGTGAATTCTGTTGACAGAGTCACAATTCCTTTAACCCCAAATAATCCTTGCTTCAGTAGACCATAAAGGCTCTCTTTAATATTGCTGTAAAATTTATGACCTGAATCTATACTTTAAAGAAGTTCCTACTTTTATTAGTAGGAAGAGAACTGAATTACATTTAGGAAATATTTAATTTACGTGATGATTATAATTTTTCCACTGGGACTCTTCTTTCTATAGACTATATTTTGGCTGATTTTAAAATGTCACGTTATCTTCATGAAAAGTAGTGGCTGCTTTTTCACAGAAGTCATTTTTTATGGTTAAATCTGTCAGCTGTTCTAGTGTTTCCTCTCAAGTGCCGAAGGAAATAAGAACATATTTTTATTTTAGATTCCTTATTAACAGTTTCATTTTCTCAGGCAAATAGATTGTGTTTAAGTCCTTGGGTCCATAGAAATGGTCTCTATAGGTCTAGAATACTTAACACAAAAGATTAAAATGAGTTCACACATCCAGAGAACAGTTCTGTTAGAAATTGCCACAAGATTTGAGCGGACATTCTTTTCTTTGTAAAGGCTAGTACTTCTAAAATTACTCAAATAAAAGTTTACAAAATATACAGTTGGAGCTAAGTCTAAATGGGAAAAAGATTTGTCCCCAAATTTCCTATGCTACCAAACAGATTAGACTGATATGTTAAGTATCATGCCACTTGTTTTATAATAAAAGTATTCTAAAAGAGTATTTTAAAATACTCCGAAGGCAAAATGAATCTCTGTGCATAAAGATGGTTATTACAGGATATCTGATTGCCATTTTTTCACTATTATATATGCTAAGAGGATACAATTAAGTATAATAAGGAAATACTTTAAATGGAATATTCTACAGCTAATAAAATGTATACATATTGAAGTGATATTACAACAGAAAATACTAAAAAAATACATTAAAATCATATTCACACTAAAGTTATAACTAAAACTTATATGTCTCTTGGACAGTGAGAAAACATGGCCAAATAAAAACAGTTTGAATGGCAGATAAATTGCTTCCCTTCCTTATGAAGAGTTTCATTAATGTTACTGCAGTTTTTATTATATCCTATGATATAAAGAAAATACATACAAATAATAAGAATCGTTAAGTAGTTGTCTATCCTACTTGTTATCAGTGCTTAAGAGGTATGTTTCAGGAGTGACTAAAATGATAAAAAGCAATGTCTTGTTGAAATTATTAACTTGCAAACAAAGATATAGATAAATATCTTTCTAGAGATAGACAGATAGATGATAGAGCTGGGTAGAAGTATACTCCAAATATCCCTTAACTATTTAAATTATGTAATTTCCTTTTCCAGTAAATTTTATCAGAAAAATAGTTATATTTAAATAACATAGAGAAAGCATTGATTTAATCCTAACTTTTTATATTACATTTCATAAGTCATCCTTCACTAACCTAGAGATTTGGAGATAATATGTTTTACTTCCTCTGGTTATAAAGTCTTGTGAATTATTTGGTGAAGAACTGATGACTTAAAGAGTGATTAACAAGGAAACTATCAAGTTTAGAAAAAGTCAGAAACGTTCTCCAAGTGCCCACTGAAGAATAACTCTGCAGTGTGCATTTATGGAAGAGTCTTTAAAACTTTTCTTGTGAGGCACAATGGCATGGCTTTGATTTAAAGCTCTCAGCTCTCACAAAAATTAAATTTAAGTTCATTAAGTGAAGCACAGTGTGTTAAATACAGATCAACTCATTACTGAGCATCAACTCAATCATTGATGAGAGCTCTTTGAAAGGCCCATCATTATAACATTAAATGGCATTTTATTACCAGACAGTAACTGCCTGATTAAAATCTTAAATGGATGGAGATCATTGAGAAGCCATATTGAAAGTATCTTCTAGCTGATTACTAAAGGAAAATCTGCAGTAAAGGGAAATATTAATGAAAATGACTAATTTCCTTGCCTCAATGTCTTTCATGTGTGTCCTCTCCTTTCCATTTTCACTGATATACCCCTAATTCAAGACTTAATCTTCTCTCTTTCATTATTGCAATAGCTTTTTACAAATCCGGTCTTTCTGCTGTCATACTCCAACTCCCTTCAAGTAAATTCAAGATAAAATAGCTACAACAATCTTCCCCAAGTCTATTTTTAAAAAAAATCCACATTCTTTGCTCAAAACTTTTTGGTAGATTTACAATGATAAGAAAATAACATTCACCTTATCCTAACATTCAAGGCTCCTTTAATCTGAATACTACTTACTTTTCCATTTTTAATTCTATATCTTTTCTCCAGAAAATGATGATGTATAACCATGATAAATTACTTACTTTCTATATTACACAATTTATAAGATTAAGTTGATTATGATTATGATCTCCCCAGAGGTGCTACAGAAAAATGAAATTAATTTTAATATAGATATTTAAGTGGTTTATGATACATTTATATTCAATATATTGTATTATTTTTCATTGTATATGCTGTAAGTTAAATACTTCTCAATTATTTCTGAAGGCATCTATTGCTGTGCATTTAGATACTCAACAAAAGTGCTCAACAAAAAACACATACTTCTGTCTCTTCCATCAGAAAAAGAATTGAAGAAAAATCCCTTTGAGAGTTTGAATTATTCAGAATGACAAGATAGGTGCTTAAACTCTCCTTGTTTGGTTAACAGATGTGTAATGTGTAACCCCGATTAGAAAAGTAGAGAAGAATTAAATTGAATTAAATTAGAATAGAAAAGAAGTGATGAGCTATCTCTTCTGCTTCTTGTGCCAGCCAAAGTAAGAAGACTATCAAAGAGAGGTCCTTCACTGTTAAAAAGAAAGATATTTTTTCTTTGGTTTTGCTTGGCTTCTAGAACTTTCCCTTCTCATTTTTTGGGCAACTCAAACATTGCTCATCCCACTGTACTTATATCTCTTGGTGTAGCTTTTTTCAGGGAGACTGCTTGTAGTTTATTGCCTCTGATAAACAGATGTCTTTTACAATGTCACTTTTGGAAAATTGAGATTTGTACTCTGAAAGTTTTCTGTAAATCAATTCTGCCAAATCTATGGGGATTAAAAAAATCTTTGATTTCTCCTAAAGTTAGATATCCCCATATGGCAGAGAAACTGTTCACAAAATTCATGACTTGCTATAATGATGTGATAGATGGTACTGCAGATAGCAACCACATAATTGCTTGCTAAAACTAAAAAGATCAAACATTATCATTATTTGTAACTTAATATTTGTCCTTTAGGAAACCATCATCTGCTTTGGAAAAAGAATGGGCAGCTCCAGGGACCATCTGTTCATTTTCCTATTTTACTATGCTAATTTGCTGACATATAAAGACTCTCGGGGGGAAACTCACTATTTTGGATTTATTCACCAGAAAATAAAACAGACTGTTTCTTTGTTCCCTTTCATGGGTTGTACTTCTCTTTTCGGTAAAATTGTATTCTACCTGTTGGCCACCTCATGCCTTTGTCTTCTTGGTATCATTTTAATCATTCTCTTGCCTTTATACTAAAATGATTTATTCTGTTGTTCTGTTCTTATTCCTGCTTAGTGACACCCAGACCCTGGGCCAGTTCAACTATCTATCTTTATCACTGCATCATGGGTACTGAGCCATGTTAGTGAAAACTTACACCAATACAAAAACTGATACTATTATACATTCTATAACCTCACCATGCCCTAATGACTCTTCTGCATTTCTTTTTAGTCAAACTATCTCTAGTTATCCACAACATATGTTTCACATCTTATCAATATCCTCATATGCCTATCCTCAGAAACTGATTCTCTTCCTCAGGATCATGTCTCTTCCAATTTCATTCAGAAAATAGAGGCATCAGAGGGGCACATTTTTACTTTCCCCTGTGAAACCAAATACGCCATACTTTCCTCCTTCCCTCAAATGATGGAGGATGAGGCATCCATACATTTTATGAAGATAGTCCTTCTAGAAGTGCTTATAACCCCATAACTTTCTACCCCTTTAGATATCTTGTTCTTTTTAAAAATTCCCTTAGTCTCTATATTTTTTTACTTCTTCCTGACCAAGAGTTCCTTCCTCTTAATCTTTGAATATGCTTAACTCTCATCTTAATTTAAAAACAAACTCACCTTACTTGAGTCCAGATCTCTTTCCAATTGACTTCTTACCAATATCCTCACCTCTAGAGCCATAAAACAAGTAACTACTTGCTGTATTCTCTTCATATCCCACTTGCCCTTAAACTGACTTTGGTGTCTGATATCCCACAGATAATGTTGTTACAGGAACTCCAACGACCTCCACATTGCTAGATTCAATGGACACATCTCAGGTCTTATGATGTTTGTGATGGTTAATTTTATGTGTTAATTACAGTTTCCTATGGTAGTCTGTATCCTGATAGATTGTAATTCCTGTAATGGCATAGATTCTGTTTTGTTACCTACTGTGCCCACAGTTATATTACACAATGCTGAAAGGTATTTATTAATGAACAAATAAATTACACAGGGTAAACATACCTTCAGGGTAAATATTATTATATTATAAATTATATTATATGATGCTGAAAAATATTTATTAATGAACAAATAAATTATGCAGGGTAAGTGAAGCTTCAGACTGATACATTGCAATGCTAGACTTAAACTCTATTTTGCACAGAAGAATTTATATTTTCTGCTGACTCTAAATATACAATGCATTTGACACAAACACAAACAAGTAACAGAAGATGGATAAAATAAAATTCTAAATAGATGATATTAGGAAACATTGACTAAGAAATTAATATACAATGAATGTAATTAATGTTTAAAGACTTTGTTCCGAAATTCTTTTTCATAATAATTTTTATAGAGGTATAATTTACCTATAGTAAAATGCAGCATTCTATGAGCTTTGAAAAATTAATATATCCATGTAAGAACCACCACAACTAAGATATAGAATATTTCTATCACCTCAGGAAGTTTATTCGTGCCCCATTAAAACCAATCTCTTGTAGCAGAGGCAATCACCATTCTGATTTTTATTACCAAAGATTAGTTTTGCCTGATGTATAAAATGGTCTTACACATCGTGCATGAGTTTTGTGTCTGACTTCTTTCACTCTGCATATTTTTTCTTTTGAGATTCATCCATGTTATTGAGTGTATCGGTACTTTGTTTCTATTTATTCTATTGTAAAAATATGCTGCTCACCTCTTTATGGACATTTCCATCATTGTTTCTAGCTTTTGGTGATTATAAATAAAGCTGCTATGAACAATATTGTAGAAGTCTTTTTGTGAATATGTGTTTGCATTTCTCTTGGATAAATACCTAAGGGTGAAACCGGTGAGTCATAGGCTACGTCTTTCTAAATACAGATATACTGAAAAGTTTCCAAACATATATATATATATATATATATTTTTATTTTGGTGAGGAAGATTGGCCCCTGAGCCAACATCCATTGCCAGTCTTCCTCTTTTTGCTGAGGAAGAGTAGCCCTGAGGCAACAGCTGTGCCCATCTTCCTCTATTCTGTATGTGGGACGCCACCACAGCATGACTTGATGAGTGGTATGTAGGTGTGCGCCTAGCAACCGAAACTGCGAACCCCAGGCTGCCGAAGCAGAGTGTGCAAACTTAATCATTACACCACTGGGCTGGCCCCCCAAAGATATTTTTCATTTCACAATTCATGAGAGCTCCAAGTGCTTACATCCCCATCAATGTCTGAATTACAAATTTTTAAATTTTAGTCACTCTAGTAGTGCAAAATGATTTCCCATTTTGATTTTTATTTACATTTCCTGGATGACTAGTGCCATTTTGCACCTTTTCTTGTGAATATTGGACATTTTTAATCTCATTTTGTTAATTCTTTTTAAGTATTTTGAATATTTTATTGGATTAATTGTCCTTTTATCATCAATTTAATTTGTTGAATTTTCCTCTCTCTGTCTACTCACACACACACTTTATATATATATTATATATACATATTTATTTTCCTGGCTAGAGGTTCTTTGTCAGTTATATGAATCATAAATACTTTCTTCCAATTCATAAATTGTGTTTTTATTTCCTTAAGTCTATTGAATAGCATGCAATTTAAATTTTTATAAAGGAAAATTTAATAATTTAAAAATTTTATGATGAATACTTCAATTTTCTGCCTAAGAAATATTTGCCTATTTCCCAGTCATGAAGCATTCTTCTGTATTTTCTTCCAGAAGATTTAGCTTTTACATTTAGGCTTATGCTCTTACTCAAATTAATTTTTCTGTATGGTATGAGAGGAGGTTGGAGTTTATTTTTTTCATTTGGACTAGCTACCCCAGCTTAATTTGTTCAGAGCACTTGACTATTTCCATTGAACTGTGTTGGTGTTTTGAACAAAACATATTTACCATATAGGTAACAGCTATATCTGCATTTTTATAGTGCTCCATGATCTATTTGTTTATGCTATGCTGACATCACGCTCTCTTGATTACTTTATAGTAAGCTTTATACTAAGCCTCTATGTTTTCTTCTAGAAGTTTTATGGTTTCAGGTCATATGATTAAGTCTTTAACCCATTTCAAGTATTAGTGTGAGTGGTGTAAGATAGGGGTCCAATTTCATTCTTTTGCATGTGATTATCCAGTTTTCCTAACACTTATTAAAGAAACTACCTTCTCCTCATTGAGTATTCTTGGCTTCCTTGTCATACATTAGTTGACCGTATATGAAAGAGTTTTAAGTCCTCCAACATTGTTCCTCTTATTCAGGATGGTCATGGCTATTTCAGATCCTTCAAATTTCTATACAAATTTTAGATTCTACTTGTCAATTTTATTGTGTCTATTCTTAAGCATTTTTTCCTGCTATTAGAAATGATATTTTTAATTAAAAGACTATTTTTAGATCACCTTTATTTTACAGAAAAAATGAACAGGGAGATATACTTTTATGTATAGAAAATCCTAAAGACTTCACTAAAAACCTGTTAGAATTAACAAATGGATTCAGTAAATTTGCAGGATGCAAAACCAACATTCAGAAATCAGATGCATTTTCTATGCACTAACAATGAAATATCTGAAAAAAAATTACATTTTACAATAGCATCAAAAATAATAACAAAAAACCAACTTAGAAATAAATTTAACCAAGAAGTCAAAAGATCTGTATGCTGAAAACTGTATGACTTTGAGGAAAGAAATTGAAGAAGACACAAATAAATGGAAAGATATCCTGTGTTCATGGATCAGAAGAATTAATATTATTAAAATATCCACACTACCCAAAGCCCTCCATAGACTCATTGCAATCTCTATCTAGATTCTAATGGCATTTTTACAGAAATAGAAAAAATAGCCCTAAAATTCATATGAAACCATAAAAGACCTGGAATAGTCAAAGCAGTTCTAAGAATAAACAAAGCTGGAGGCATCACATTTCCTCATTTCAAACTATACTACAAGGCTATAGTAACAAAGTATGATACTGGCATAAAAATAGATGCATAGAACAGTGGAATAGAACTGGGAGCCCATAAATGAACCCTTTCATATACGGTCAACTAATGTATGACAAGGAAGCCAAGAATACTCAATGAGGAGAAGGTAGTTTCTTTAATAAGTGTTAGGAAAACTGGATAATCACATGCAAAAGAATGAAATTGGACCCCTATCTTACACCACTCACACTGATACTTGAAATGGGTTAAAGACTTAATCATATGACCTGAAACCATAAAACTTCTAGAAGAAAACATAGAGAAAAATCTCCTTGATATTAGTCTTTGGCAATGATTTTTTTGGACATGTCACCAAAGGACAAGCAACAAAAGCAAAAATCAAGTGTGACTACAACAAACTAAAAAGCTTCTGCATAGCAAAAGAGACAATCAATGAAATGAAAATGAAACCTATGGAACAGAAGAAAATATTTGCAAATCATATATCTGATAAGGGATTAATATCCAAATATAAAAGGAACTCATATAACTCGGTAACTGGGAAGTTGTTTTTGTGTGTGTGTTTTAATCATGAATGATATTGCATTTTGTGAGATGATTTTTTCTGTATCTAAGATGATCATGTAATTTTCTACTGTATTTAGTTAATGTAGATTGCAATGATGAGTTACATGCTAGTATGTTGTTTACTTTCAAAATATGTAGAGTTTTTTCCTAGACTTTTATTTAAATGTGTTTCATGGTCCAGTATATGGTCTACTTGGTGAATGTACCATATTCATTTGAAAAGAATTTGTATTGTGTTGTTGTTGGTGTAGAGTTCTATAAATACAAATTAAGTCTCATTGATTGTTTTTTCCATTTTCCTATCTTTTACTGAGATAAATGCTAAAATCTCCAGCTATAGATTGTCTATTATTTCCTTTAGATTTGTATTTTTTTCCATGATGCAATTTGAATTAGGTGCAACAAACTTAAAATCATTTATGTTGTTTTGATGAAACACACTTTACAATTATGAAATATTCCCTCTTTAACTATGGAAATACTCCTTTCTTTCAAGTCTTCTTCGTCTGATATTAATATAACCATTCTACCTTTTTGTTTAATGTTTGTGTGTCTTTATATATTTAAAGTGCAAGTCTTGTAGACACCACATATTTGGTTCTTGTTTTGTGATGCAGCCTGACAAGCTCTGTCTTTTATTTGGAATGTTTAGTCCCTTTACATTTAATAAAATTGTTTATGTGACTGGATTTAAATCTCCCCTCTCAAGTTTTGTTTTCTCTTTGCCTCTGTTGCTCTTTGTCTCTATTCCTTATTTCCTACTTCTTTAGGATTAACTAAGTATTTATTAGCATTACATTTTATCTTCTATACTGGTATTTTTAGCTGTAACTGTCTCATTTATTCAGTCGTTGCTCAAGGGATTAAAATATGTATCTAAATTTGTCACAGTCTATCTTGACTTAGCATTATACTGCTTCACGTGTAATGGAAGAACCTTATAGTGGTATACCTACATTCACTGTCTTCATTGGACTTTTAAAGAATTTCAGAGGAGAAAGCTAACCTTTTACATTTACTTGCATTTCCAGTGCTCTTTATTCTTTGCTGTACATTCACATTTCCATCTGATGTAATTTTCCCTCTTTAAAGATCTTCCATTAGCTTGTCTTGTCAGGTATGTCTGCTAGTGAAAAAATATGAAAATGCATTCATACCATCATTATTTTGGGAGATTTTTGGTTTTGCTGGACATAGAATTCTAAGTTTGCAGTTTTATTTTTTTCTTTCATCATCTTGAAAATATCATTCCATTTACTTCTTGGCTGATATTGTTTCTGAAAAGAAATGCCTACATGTGGTTTCTATATTCACTCTGTTCAGGGTTCATGAAGCACCATGGACATGTAAGGTTTCGTTTTTGTCAGAACTGGAGAAATTTTGAATATTGTATATAGATACATATTTTTTGCCCCTTCCCCTCTCTCTTATTTTTCTGGGAACCCAGTTACAAGTATTCTAGGTCTCTTGATATTGTCCCACTGATTCTGGGTTTTTTTTTTCAATCTTTATGCTCTCTGTGCTTCACTTTAAATAATTGCTATTGACTTGCTTTCAGATTTATTTATCCTTTCTTTTGCAATGTCTAACACTGCTGCTAAGACAGTCCAAAGATTTCATGTATTATATTTTTCAGTTTTAGAACTGAAATTTCTCTCTTGAATTCTCCATGTCCATCATATTTATATTCTCCTTTACATTATTTTACATTATCATAATAGTAACTTTGAAGTTCTATTCTGCTAAATTTAAAGACTAGGTCACCTGTGTGACTATGTCTATTGATTAAAAGTCAAATTTTCTTTCTTCCTCACATGCCTAGTAGTTTGTTATTGAATATTGGGCATTATGAATTCCACTGTATTTCTCTAAAGACTGTTGATCTTTGTTCCAATAGGTGATAAATTACTGGAGAATCATTGTAGACTCTTTCCAAGTATTGGTATCAGGATTAGGCTCTTTTTGGGTGGACTTACTTCAGTTTTTCTCTTAGCCTTAAATTGTACCCTTTAGTTTGGGTGTGTAATTCTTATTCTTAAACTATGACTGTCCTGGGCTTTCAGGTAGATAAAACCCAAGATTTTTACCTTGCTCCACTAACTTGGTGGAATCTGAAATTCAAACTCTTCCTCTGAGCACCTGAGCAGCAGTCTCTGCTCAGTTCTTAAGCTTGCCAGGTGCTTCTTAGTTCCCTGAAGGAGAATTTGCACTCAAATTTGGGGGCTCATCCCTTTGATTTCCCTCCTTTCCAGGATCCCCCTCTCAACTTACAGATGCTCTGACAGCCCCAGATTCTGATCTGTGACTCCTAATCCCAGTTAGTCTTCCACACTCAACTTGAGCCTTATCCTTGGTGTGCCAAGAAGCTAAAGGAAACCATGGACAAAGAACTAAAAGAGATAAGGAGAATAATGTCTCATCAAATAGAAAATATCAGTAAAAAGATAGAAATGATCTTAAAGCTACAGTCAGTGCTCTGGCTCTTCCTCCACGTGGTGGCAAAAATGGTCCTTAGCAGCAACATGTTACATGATGCTTCTGCATCTCAGATTTCATTGACCCTAATTTCATCATGTCAACCCCTTGTCAGTCTACCCTTGTGGTGGAGAATTGGGATCATGTGCATGACAACCCCATTAGATGGAAAAGGACAATCCTCAATAAAAAGAAAAGTGTTCCTTTAGCAGAAGAACGAGGAAGTGTTGTGAGGTAATTTAAGAAGAAGAAAAAAATGTTGCCTACAACTAGGCTTTCATTCTATGTGTAACATTTAAATATTCTTTTCCCTAACAGAGTGTATCTATCCCTAGAACTAAGATCGGCCCCTTCCATAGAAGGAGAGAGCTCACTCCCTGTATCTAGTTCTCAGTCTAGGATCTCTGGGTGACATACATTTTTCTTGGTCAAATCCAGTGCAGCCTTTATGCATTTGTCCAGTTGTTAGCCACTGTGCTTGACTCTAGTTCTGTTTTCAGGGAACACCTCTCTTATTGCTGTTCTTCACTGACCACAGAGAAGACTCTCTATTTGGGAGCTGCACTAAGTCAGCCTATCATTTTTATCTGACATTGTTGCAAGGACCAGGAAATGGTATTCATTTTTTGTTTATTTGTTTTGTTCTACCAACACAGGTCTTTGTTTGTTAGGAATTTCTCTGGAAATATTCCTTATAACTTGGACATGGGGCAATTTGAATTTTCTTGACTCTAAGATCTAGTAAATAAACCTAAAGGGTAGTTTAATTATGGTCTTTAAATCTTGACCCTGACTTAATGCTTTCTCCTTTAGTGATACTTCTGAGAGTTTTGCTATCCTTCTGCCCTCAGAAGGTTAAACCACTTCCATGTGGCATTTACCTCATAAATGATTTGCTATAGTCATGAGAGCCATCTAATCTGATTATAATCCCATATTGCATTCCAGTGATATAAATTTGTTAATACATGAAGAAAGTCATTTAGACAGAGCCTATGGCATCTGGCTTTACTCTGTTCTCTGTCTTTAGCTAGGTCCTAATATTTTATTCCCATTGTTGTCACGATTCCCTGTCTTTTCCTGTGTTAATGTTAATTTGAGGACAGGTAATTTGGTCCAGTTCATCTAGAGACTTTTCCAACTGCACAAAGCACATAATTATTTGACTCTGAACCATTTTGGATGGATGACTCTAAAAGCAGACAGTACTTCTCAACAAAGCAGTATTTTCTTTCTTCTCATCTTTTACATGAGCAGCTTGAATAAAAGCTTGTTTTTTTCTAGTAGGATATTATTAAAGAAGGCAATAAGCAGCAAATATACCAACATACTGACTTTTTTTCTACCAAGTCCCCTAAAGCCCCAGTGTCAGTAGACAAATGGGTAGTGGCTAAAGATACAATAGGCAACCATTTGTCCAGGAGCTTTACTATTCATAACATCCACAAACTGAAAGTTGGAGAAATCCTCACTAGGATTCTTTATTATTATTTTTTTTCAATTTAATGTCTGTTAGGTGCACAGACTACTTTTGTATCTTTCAGGGCTTTTTTCTATTGCAATGGCAGAAAGCAAATTCAAAATAGCTTAAGCAAAGAGGGGAATTTATTGGCTTCTTTTTCAGCTATTATCTGTGAGTGTGATACTTTTATATTGTATTTAAAAATGTAATAGACTCTGCCATAGAAAATAAATGTGTATAAATGAGCCAAAAGGATCAAAGGATAGAGATCATTCATCACAGCTAGACAGGGATTAACGCAGTATAGCATCATGATCCATAATCTAAAGCATTTACTCCTACCCAGACACTTTTCCTCCAGGAAATTCTTCTTCCTGGACTACGTTTACCTATATAGAAGTATAAAGTAAAGTTGTAAGGGAATAGAGCAAACAACTTGATGAAAGAGGGCAGTTATCTATGTACACGGGGAGAAAGAAGGTGGGTTGTGGATGGAAGGCAAATTATTGGGCAATATCGGTAGAGGAAAACAAAGGTAGATCCTGTTATCACGTTGAAGGCCAACAGCCAGAAATCAACATGGTCAGTGAAGAATTTCTGAATAGATGTACTCATGAGGATTGACTATGAGGCCTGCTATGCACACTCTATAGCATACTAGCCTCAGGCCAATCTTAGCATGAGCCTTAGAGGTATCAGTTTTTATGCAATATGTAAGATTGTAGAGTTTTCAGGATTTTATTTTGCCGAGCACTTTAATTTACAGAAGATTAATTTACAGAAGATCTTAATATGTAAGATTGTAGAGTTTTCAGGATTTTATTTTGCCGAGCACTTTAATTTACAGAAGATTAAATGGACTAAAATAAAAAATTCCATAACTTTCTTTTTTAAATGATGGTAATCTATTTTGTGAGATTAAAAAAAAAAAAACAGACTTGCTTTATGGGCCAAGTAAGGAAGAGTAATTCTACACAGTAGTGCCCACAGAAAGTGTGCATAGGTCCTTGTACGTCTAATAATATCTGTATTTTCATCCTCTAAGTCACCTTGGAATAAAAGGACATATGCTTCTTATTCCTAAGAAAGTATAATTTCATTTTAAGAACAATATCACTTAAGAAAAGAAAACCTGCAATACACCTGATTTCTAAATAAAGATCTGATAACTATTATTAAAAAAAAAGTAATCTAGTGAAAAAAATTTACTCTAACAAAACTAAAATGTATACTGATAGGAGTAAGTGATTACACTTATTGTGGATTGCATTTAAATGTATTTATTGCCTATGCAATTTATAATATGCAAATCAGAAAATCATACAGAATCAATGAAACTTTAACCACCTATTTTTCAGCGTTCTGCAATAAAGCAAGTAATAAAGTCAGAGTGTGAAGAAATGACTTCACAGCATTTATGAGAAATAAGGAATCTATTGGTATTAAGAACTGCAAAGAAAGATAACTTTAAAGCTTTAACTTTAGCTGGAAAGTGGATTCATACAAAAGATTCATGACCTTGAATTTGATTAACTCAATATGTTTTATTGCCTTGTACTTGCTTTAATTTAAGTTAAATTATCTAATATATTGAAAAAGTTTTACCTTCAGAGTATCTTCCTTGCCATCTAGAAATCAATTTAGCATCAATAAAGTCTCTTTATCTACAATTTTTCCTTTTTAATCTTTGTTGCTACAATTGTAATATTTGGGCAACAAAGTAGTTATCATCCAAATTTTCAGTGTTTGGTGCTTATGTCATGATATGAAAAACAATAATTTACAGGAATTATCAATAGTAGTGAAAATTTTCATTATCTTCCCGTCAATGATCATTATATATATTAGTCTTCCTAACAACCCACAGTTTTATAAAATCAGATCTGCAAATGATATTGGGGACATCATTACAACAAAAATTTTAAAATACTAACTGTCACTAAAAGAACAGTAGGTGAACAGAGCAGACCCCTGAATATATTTGTCATGCTGGAAATGGTTTGCATTAACTCAGAGCTTAATGTCCCACAATCTCCAGTGATATAATTATCATTTGAGTAAAATTTTGGTAGAAGGTGGTTGTTAAAAGTGGATACTCTGTGGTCAAAATGAGTTAGTTCAAATCTTGGCTGATTTTTATCAAGTCTGTGACCTTGAGTAAGTTACTTTACCTCCTAAATGTCCTAGTATTTTCATCTGTGAATGGGGGTAATGGAACCTAACAAATTATGTAGGACATTTAGCAGAATGCCCCTCATACTTTCTTACTATGTGTTTGATGTTATCAGAAAGGAAAACCTCTACTGCTATAGGGAGATGTATTAATACAGGCAAATTTAAAAATATTTTACATTCAGTAAAGGTATAATCACATATTGGTATGTTTTGGAACATTTTGTGTATTTAGCTAATAAAACAAAATGTACTAAATTATTGCATATAAGAACACAGACCTTGCTTATTAAGACATCTGGAGATACATGTGATATAAGGACAGGAGGAGCTAAAGGTCCTATCATTTTGAGATCACAAAATTGAATAGGCAAGGATGTTGCTGAAACCTGACCAAGTATAGTGTGTAGGCACAAGAGCTCCTGCCCCATCATCCATGATGTCACTGGTATGTGACCTCTTCCTCATGTAGTGTCATTTTCATGTGAAGAACCGCAAATAACAAAAGTCATAAACTTTGTAGAAAATCTAGAAAAATCAGATTTATGTTTTACTTAATACTGAAACACTTTCTTGAATCATGTTTCACCTCTTTCAAACCTCTCCTAAATTCCCTTCAGTAAACACCCTCCCATGTAGGTCTCCCAAGACTTCATTTCTCCCCATCTCGATATGGAAAATATATTATTAATTGTAAACAAAATAATTTTAAAGCTGGGGCAACAAATAAATTGCTTAAAGTATGTTCATTTTCCCTATTTTTTTTCTCCTCTCATTTCAAGCAGACAACCATACCATAGGTCTCCCTTTTCAAAGAGGTTTTATAACAGTGTTTAAAAGCATAATAGGGGTTAGTCTTGAGAGCTTGTTTATTTGGATGTGTCCAGTTCTCTGGCACTCTGAAGTGAAGCAAAATTACCATTTTCAGCATTCAATGCTGTAACTCTTAATTTTCTTCCACTATTCTAATGCGTGACACTTTACAGGAAGTCAAAACTCCTCTGAAAATTCAGTGCACCACAACAGTTTTAGCTTCTCTACCACTTGCTTAGTTTTTCTGAGATTTAATGGGTTTGGATTCATAACAACTTAGGTATCAGGTCTGGATATGCTACTTACTATTAGGTTGAATCATGTGAAATTGTGGTTTTTATAGGTGAAGAGTGGTGGTAACCGATAATTTCATATGGTTCAATATAAATAGGTAAGTATTCTAGTCCTCTTTCCTCAACTGTAAATGAAGAGTAAATATAGATTTGTTGCAAGAATTAAATGGAAAAATGTATTTAAAGCACTTGCATCTTATTTGTAACAAATATAGTCAATTTATGTTAGCTGTTTGATTATTATTATATTACATTCTATGCCAAAATGAAGAAATATTTGGATTGAGAGAATATTGTTAGAGGGAACTGTAATCTACTCTTTTCACATACCAATCAGTCTTTTAAGATAGAGGTGAATGCTTGATTGGTAAAGGTCCCATGTCTCCCAGTCATGGAATGGATTGTGGCTTAGATATCAGGAAGCTTATATTTTTTGGACACTCTTATTTGTGGAATAAAAGCTGGATATACTATGAATTAAAACCTGATTATCTTTCTCTCAATTCTGCTCCAGCTAGATTCTGATATCAGATTTTCCTTCTTAGCTTCATTACTCATGAATTTCCATATTTTTATGTGATTCAAGAATATTTTAATTTAAAAATGGGAAAGATTGCATGAGAGGCTACTAGTCATGTGCTATTTGAAACCCACAATGCTAAGGTAATGACTTTAAAATAAATTTTAGGGCAGAATTTGAAATGCTGTTCTTTATGACTATAAACATGTAAGTCAAATCAATTTAATTCAATTACTTTATAATCTTGCAAGTAGAAATATACAAATAAACTTTTCTTATATTTATGGTTTCCTTGAGCCTTCACTTGCTGTTGTCACTTCACTTGTACAGTTGCCGCCAAATTACATGTTCTAAGGAGTTTTCATAGCATAGGTTCAATTTATGTCACACAACTCTAGATTAATGTTTTATTTTTTCACTTATGATGTAATCATGTGAAATATCCACTTTTTAACAAATTCTTATTACCTATTTTCCTATTTTCAGTTGCAAAAAAAAGATAAAATTTTGGTGTCGGCCCTGTGGCATAGTGGTTAAGTTCACGTGCTCCGCTTCAGTGGCCCAAGGTTCCCAGGTTCAGATCCCGGGCTCAGACCTACACACCACTTGTCAATCCATGCTGTGGCAGCATCCCATATAAAGTAGAGGAAGATGGGCATGGATGTTAGCTCAGGGATAATGTTCCTCACAAAAACAAAAAAAAAAAGAGAGAGATACATTTCACAAATGAAAGTAGTAAAAGACCTACTTTGTTTTAGGTCTTAACAACAAGATGTGTATCATCATGGTGAAATTTGGAGCATTACAGTGCCATTGCTTAATATTTATGCATGGTATTGAGATGTACTTGTGAGGAAGAATTAATAGCTAAAAAAATGTTAAAATATCTACAAAAATAATATGAAAAGAATATATTTTTTATTTTAATTACTTCCTTATAATGCATTTTATTCATTCACTGCCCAAATTGTCATATTCCATTGGAATGAACACAAAATTGGTACAGGAATATGCCAACCTTTAAATTACATGCCCGTTATAGTGGAAAGGGAAATTGTATTTATTGGCAACCAATATGCCTTATACTAGGACCTTATAAATATATTATTTCAAGGCTTCTTAACTGTCAAGTAAATGTAAATAATTTGTTTACAATTAAGAATGTTTAACCTTAAAAGTATGGTATGACTTGACCAAATTTGTACAGCTTTAAACTTAGGTTTGTTAGACTTCATAGTCGTTACCAGTTTTACACCCTCATGCTCACTTAGGGTGGTGTATTATTAATATATATGTGGACGCCTACAGATGAATAACCTGCATTGAAATGAGTTGATAATCATATGTAAATCATCTCAATTAAGCAAAACTCTTGTTCTTGTAAGGGCAGTGCCTTCCTCAGTTTGGACCTATGGGCTATGTGATCTTTAGAAGTAAAATGGCTGATTAAATTAAGCATGACTTCGTCTAAAAGCGTTGCCCCATCAACTAGTACCCAGAGTCATAATGTATTATTTAGCTATTATTGAGCAACAAACCACCCATAACTTAGCAGATTAAAGCAATGGTATTTATTTAACTTATAATTAGGTGTATGTAATTGAGGCTGTGCTCAGCTAGATGATACTTCTTCTGGTCTCTGTTGTGGCCCCTATGGATTGTAGTAAGCTGTGGACTAGGTAAGGGCTTGTTTTGCTGCTGGGGATCTCAGCTGGGACAATTGGGTTGGTGTGGCTGCAGTTCATGAGATCTCTCCTCCTCCAGTATGTTAGCTTGGGCATATTTACACGGTGGTTGCAAGAGAGTAAACAGAAGTGTGCAACAGTTCTTGAGGTCTAGGCTTTGAACTGGCATACCAGAACTTTTGTGTCATTCAGTTGGCCAAAGCAAACCACAAGGCCATCCCAGATGTGAGGGATAGGAAAATAGACTCTACTTCTTGCTGGGAGGAGTTACAGGAAACCTCACTGCAAATAGTTTGGATAAAGAGAGGTGTAAACAACAGTGTCCATATTTTGTAATCAAGAAGCAGGCAATTAAGAACCAGGTTCTGATAAAGAAAGACAACAGCAGGCTAATCCCAAATCTTTATTGTATTAGTGGCCTTAATAACCTAGCATTTAGTATCCTTAGGGCTAGGTACAGTAATAATGGTAACAGCAGCCATAACCAGAGAAAATTAAGGTAATGGGGAATTTAAAATTATCTGTTCCACTCCTAAATGAGGGGGTAAGCTCCTTGACATCAGTCTTGGCAATGATTTTTTGGATTTGACACGAAAGCAAAGGCAACACAAGCAAAAATTAAACAAGTGGGACTATATCACACCAAAAAGCTTCTGCATAGCAAAGAAAACCATCAGCAAAATGAAAAGATAACTTACGGAATGGGAGAAAATATGTACAAATCATATATCTGACTAGGGGCTAATATCCAAAATATATAAAGAATTTGTACAACTCAATAGCAAAAAAATAAACAATCTGATTAAAAAATGGGCAGAGGAACTGAATAAACATTTTTCCAAAGAATACATAAAAAATGGCCAACAGGTACACAAAAAAAGGTGCTCAACAGTACTAATCATCAGGGACATGCAAATCAAAACCACAATGAGATACCACCTCATACCTGTTAGAATGGCTGTCATCCAAAAGAAGAAATAAGTGTTGCTGAGGATGTGGAGAAAAGGGAACACTTGTATACGGTTGGTGGGAATGAAAATGGGTGCAGCCACTATGGAAAACAGTGTGGAAGTTCGTCCCAAAATTAAAAATACAAGTACCATATGATCCAGTAATCCCCTGGGTATATATCCAAAGGAAATGAAATCAGAATGTTGAAGAGATATCTGCATTCCCATGTTCACTGCAACATTATTCACAATAGCCAAGGTATGGAAACAACTTAAGTGTCCATCAGTGGGTGAATGGATAAAGAAGATGGAATAATATTCAGACAAAAGTAAGAAGGAAGTCTTGCCATTTGCAACAATGTGAATGGATCTTGAGGGCATTATGCTAAGTGGAATAAACCAGACAGATAAAGACAAATACTGCATGGCATCACTTATATGTGGAATCTAAAAAATGTCAAACTCACACAAACAAACAAAGAGGAAAAAAGCGGTTGCCAGGGGCTGGGGCGGGTGGGGGGTGGGGTGGTGGTGGGGGAATTAGACAAAGATCGGTAACAGGGTACAAACTTTCAACTGCAAGATGAATAAGATCTGAGGATCTATTGTACAGCATGGTGACTATAGTTGATAACACTGTATTGTATAATAGAAATTTGCTAAGAGAGTAGAACTTAAACATTCTCACCAAAAATCAAAAAAAGAGAAATAAATAGGTGAGGTGATGGATTTGTTAACTAGATGGGAGGAATCCTCTTGCAATATATACATATATCAAATCACCACAATGTACACTTTAAATATCTTACAATTTTATACATCAATTATACTTCAGTAAAGCTGAAAAAAAAAAAAAACCCCAAAATTATCTGTTCCAAATAATGGGTTAAAACGTGGGATGGTCACAATCTACGTGATGCCTATTCTATTGGCTTGTAAGCATGTAGATCTTTCTAGCACCTATCATAATATAAAACATTTTTGCAGAACTATTACTTGTCTTGAGTTTAATATATACTAAGAAAATCCTGAAATATAATGTTCAATACATTTTAATTGCTGTGACTGATGCAAACTGAAAAATACAAAGACATTTCCCTGTTAATTTGAAATCAGAGAGGAGTTGAAAATAAGTGAGCAACCCCAAATTTATGTTCAGAAAATTAAAACACAGCACATTCAAAAAGTCGACAGCAACTTGCAGCCACCTTATGTTTGGGGGAAGTGAGAATCATCCCAGCTGTTTTTTTCATCCTTTGTGTAACATACAATGGTGATAACAAGAGACTAAGAGGTACTTCTCTTAGGAGTTACACAGAGAATTCTAACTGTATTAGAAAAATTCTGGGCATCATTTGGGTCATCGCAGTGAAGTAAGAAGTGGAGTTATTTTAGATGAAAACAATCAGATCTGATGAAAAGTTTGGGCAATGGCCCCTGTGAGATAAAGCAAATGAAACTGTGCTCCTTTGACCTAAAGGAAGAAAGGATGATTTCAGATTGACCAAGAAACCCGAGAGTATGAAATGGCTCTGCACAATAGATGAGGAGCAGGTCTCCTTTCCTAGACACAAGAGTAAAAGGGCTCTAATTAGATTATAAATCAGAGCAAGAGTCTATCCTATAACAGTTACAAGATCCTGGAAAGAATTATTTTAAGGGTAAGAGTAGAATCTGCTTCTCAGAATGGGAAGAGTCTATTTTAATGGTTCTTTGAATAGCTCAGGCTGAGGAATAACTTAGCTGATCTCTCTGAAATCACTTTAGCCCTGTGAATTGGATCTCTATACTTCTAAATGGAAATGAAATCTATACAGCCGATTCCAAACCAGTCTCTTCCAATTAATAACTAAATCATTATAAGACAATGGTAAAAATAAACAAAAAAGGAAAAAAAATCCATCATTGTCTGCCAAATCACTGAAAGATCGAATGCAAACATTTTACAATAATTTAAATGCTAACATCTTGCAATTATTTTAAAAACCAAAGGGCATGAAGGAGCATGGACTGTCAGCAGTTTTGTGTGTTTTGAAAGGTATAATCTGAAAAACAATTTTCTAAATTGCAGGGATAAAAATAAACCAAGGAATCTGCTAAGAATTCAAATAGGAATAATAGTTTTTAAAGGAGTCTGTTCAGAACATAAAGAAATGGGGAAGGAGAATGAATAATCATGACTTAGAGGTGTCTATTAGAAACTGGGAATGGGACTACTCAAACGTGTGCCTCAGCCTACCCTCTACCTGTATATCTTATAACAGGATTATGTAATTGTTCAGATAAAAGAGCGTAGGCCCTTGGAGAACACAAACACTTTGTAACAGAGCAGTTTTATACAGACCTTGCTCCATTCAAGGAAAAATAAAACAATACAACAACATGGAGTCTGTGTGAAGCCGGGAGCAGCTAGAAAAATCAAAGAAATCCTGTACTCTTGGATAGGACACTTCCACAGAAAGGTAAATTGTTTGGAATTTTCATTACCCTGCAAAACCATACTGTTTTTAGACAGAAGGATCAGAATAGATAAGGAAGACACAGGAAATTAAAATACAATAGGATGCTTAATCAAGGGAGAAATTGATGAGTTGAAGAAGTATAAGCAAAAAAAAAGTAAGATAACATAATTAAAATCTACGTCACAAACAATCCAGTGCCATATGCAAACGTGTTAAAGCTATTTAGAACAAAATTGATGAAAAACAAGCAATTCTAAAATGCAGAAGGAAAAGATAAAACATAAAAGTATTAATCTAAAGAATAGAATTGTAGAGAATGGAAATTTGATATACGGTCTTATAAATATGATAAAAAATAATGGAAATACAAATATAAATTTAAATAGAACAATTATCCGTACCAAGGAAAAGAAAAAGAGATTGAAATGGGTCACAACCTTCAGAAAAATCAGAAAGAAAGGTCTGTGACTAAAGACATGCTGGCTTTGTTTTTCCTATTTCAAAAACAGAAAAAAATTTCCATACTTCAAGCAGAAAAACAAATAAATTTAAGAAAACAGCGTCTTCTAACCAAGAAACAAAAACTGTGCTAATTTCAGACTTTTCTCTGCAATAACAAACAAGAATACCATGAAGCCCTGTGGGTAGCATTTGGAGGAAACCTTATATACATCACACATTTTACACCCAACATAAATGTCTGTGATATATTTTGTGAACAAACATACATTTCATAATGCAAGGATTATGAAAACGTCATATGTGCCAGGACAAAATAAAAATATTTAAGGATACGTATTAACCTAATAAGAGAAAAAGAAAAATGAAAACCACAAGAATAGAGAATTCATGGTGTAAATGCTTGGCAGTAAACAGAGAAAAACATGGATATATTTAAATGATTGTTGTAGATGTTCTTATGAAAATAGAAACATATAAGAAAACTATACTTAAAGTAAACATGAAGTGAAAATAACATATGCTGAATATGTGTGTGTGTATGTAAAAATTAACTACAGTCTTCCAATCCTAAAATCTCACATTAAATTAACAAAGTTGGAAATGGACAGTGTATGAATGGGGAGAAAATATACGAACTTCTTCTAATTTAATGGGATGTGGTTACTCAAAGGTACTCTCTAGAAAGAGAATCTCAGAAGCACCTCATTGTTCTAACAATTAGAAACATTTAAGTTAAGGATGTTTTGACAAACAAAGCAACTCCAAGTTAATACAAAAAAGAGAAAAAATCCAACAAACATGTGTAAATAAGTTTACGTATCAGAGGAAATAAAAATGGATTACGTATGTCTCCAGATAGTTACAAATTTAGGGCATGTATGCTATAGATTTAGGTCAAAATATTCCAAGAAGAAAACAGATATTTTTGACCACTCACTTTCAACATAGATAGTTTCTCATTAATGGTCTCCCTGTACTTTAGTAGGTAATTGTGCAATTTATTTCAGTCTCATAAGATCATAATGAAATATGTGTATGTGTGTGTATATGGAAGTTGGGAGAGGGGTGAAGGAGGCAGGTATTCTTGGATTATTGAGTTCGAGAGGGAAGGATTTGGGGAAAAAAAGATAACCTCATGTTGTTAATCCAGAAGGAGAGAAAATACTAACAAAAAATACAGTTTAAAAAGAATATGTAATTGCCAAAATTCTTGCAAAGTTAAAATAGATTACTAGATAAATTAATAAAGGATAAAACAGTAACCATCATATGGAAATAAGTACACATATGCTACATGAATAAATTCAGTTGGGTTTAATTCACCTATTAAAGAAAAATAGGTTATAAGGTTAGTAACACAAAATCCAAATACATGCTATCACTAAGTGTTTTACCCCCCAAAAAGCAATGTAGTGAGTTTACATAGAAAGATGAAACAAAATACATTAGAAAAACACAAATGTAGTAGAGCTAGATTTCATAACAATAATATTCAGGAAAAATTCGAAAGCATTAAATTATAAAAAGTATCATTAATTTTAAATAACCGAAATTAAAAATCAGAGTAGAATAATCACAAAACCATATACTTGATAATATTGAATCAAAGTATATAGAAAAAGAATCATTAATAAGATAAGAATTAAAAAACACAGTGATAAATGGTACCAGAATACTTATCTCAGTTTGTTTGTTTGTTTTTTGGTGAGGAAGATTGAACCTGAGCTAACATCCATTGCCAATTTTCCTCTTTTTGCAGAGGAAAGATTGGCCCCCCATCTCAGTTTTAAACAGATGCACTTAGAAAAAAAAAAAAGTAAGGGTATGGAGGCTGGCGCAGTGGCGGAATGGTTAAGTTTGCACACTCCACTTCAGCAGTCTGGGGTCCACGGGTTCGGATCCCAGGTGTGGACATACACACCGCTCATCAAGCCATGCTGTGATGGCATCCCATATACAAAATAGAGGAAGATCGGCACAAATGTTAGCTCAGAGACAATCTTCCTCAAGCAAAACAAGGAGGACTGGCAGCAGATGTTAGTTCAGGGCCAATCTTTCTCACCAAAAAATAATAATAATAATAATAATAATAATAATAAGAGGGGTATGGAACTGCATTAATTGTTACAGTTTTAGGTTATTTAATCATTTTTAAAAATATCTACATATCAACATTGTATCTCTACCACAAATAACCATTCTTTCCCAGTATCAATGGATTTTAAAAAATCAGATTGGTTATCTGTAATTGCACAATATTGGAAACAATGCAAATGCCCATACCTAGGAAATTGGTTGAATAAACTCCAGTATATCCACAATACAAATATCATGCAGATGTAAAAATATAAGAGTTAAATCCCTATCAACTGATGATATGTTGATAAATGAGAGGAAAAAAAGTACAACCTGAGCATCCCCAACTTTCTGGAAGAAAAAAAGATAATGAATTATTCATATTTGTATTAAGTTTTGCAAAAATACAGATAGGAAAGAAAACCAGAAACTAATAGAATTGGTGGGTGAGAATTGGGGAAAAAGGAGAGAGAAGGGGAAAGGACATTTTTGAATCTATCTTTTCTTACAGCTTTTAATTTTGAATCATGTTAAGCTACTTTAACACAGTAGCTCTATTACAAGGTAAAAAATGTAAAAATGTCCTGAACTTTACTTAGAAGGTTTTTTGTTGGCAGTGCTATTGGTGTAGCAATTCCAAAACTCTTTTTTGTGTGTGTATTTTAGTATTGAGCAAATGAGTGAGTAGATTGATGTTGTTAGAAACAATGGTTCTTATTGTGGGAGAAGGGCAAATCAACGTGTAAATATAGAAATGAGAGGAAGAACTCTGTGGTGTTGGATTGAAATTAGAGGGATCATAAGATGTGATACTACTATCTCTGTCTGCTGACATGGTCTAGAAGTGATGCTCTCTAGTACAAGTAGCACACTTAGCACCAGATCTTAAATTCTAAATAATACTTTCCTCTCCAAGGAATCAGGGCTTTTTGGGGAAATGAGAACTGACTGATTCAGGGAAAGTAAGGGTAACCTGGAATATTCTTTTGTGCCAGAAATAAAGGAAGTTGTTTCAAAAAACAACTTCAGCAAAAAAAAAAAAAATTGACCAAACAAGACAACAATAAAAATTGATAGAAACGTCAAAAAGACACAAAAGCAGCTTGAGGAGTTCCCTCTGACAAATTTGGGACAATTTGTATGTAAAAATGAATAATGCCAGAACTGGATTATAATGCATTAACTAAATGAACAGATAACAAGTGGAGAAGGGCAAAAAGCTCTTTACACAGAAATGAGAACAAAGTCGTGAAGGAGGTGATAATTTTTAAAAATCAACACTGTAAAATGATCATAATAATACTTGATTCAGGCAAGAATCATTAATGAATCATTGTGAGAAAGATAGTTAAAGAATAGGTTATTCACACAGTCTCGTAGAATCATCCCAGAGAATGGTTGTTAATCACAAGGAGAAAAAGGTTCCTTTACCATGGAGAAATATGGTGGACACCACCTTAATACAGTCGTCAGGCTCATCGCTAATGAAAGGGAGTTTGACCTACCACTTTGACTCCCTGTATTCTCTGGTGTGTTGTGTAGAAAAGGGAGAGACAGCACTATGTTGTATTCTGAAAGAAAAAAAAAATTGAATCAATCTAATCATGAGGAAATGAACAAACCCAAATTGACAGAAATTCTGCCAGACAACTGGCCTGTATGCGTAAAATATTTCAGTAGCACAAAAGACAAAGAGGGTAGGGGAGCTTTTTCTTTCTTTCTTTTTTAAATTTATTAAAGAAGACTAAATAGCCATGATAGATAAATGCAGTCCATAATCTTCAATTGGTTCCTAGATCAAAACAAACAAACCAAAAGCAATAAAGGATATTTTTGGAAGAAGCAGAAGAATTTTAATATGAACTGTAATTTAGCTACTAATATTATATTGATGTTAAATTACCTCTGTGTGTGGGTGTGTGTGTGTGATAATGTAACAGAAACCGTGTTCTTATTCTGAAGTACTTAATGGTTAAGTATCACATTGTCTGCAGGCTAGCTAACTCTCACACATACACATATAGAAATATAAATAATTTTATACATATATGTATGCAGAGAGATGAGAGATGAAGCAGACATGGCAAACTAGTAACAGTTGGTTCATCTGGGTAAATATGGGCATTCCTTGTTTTGTTCTTGGAATTTTTCTGTAGATTTGAAATTCTTAAAATAAAAAGTTTGAGGGAGAATTCCCCTAGTCTCAAGTATTAAAAAGAATTAGATTATATATTCAAGTCACAAAGATAAGCTCAATTATTTCCAGAGAACAGAAATTTAAAATCTTGAAATATCACAGTCATTAAATATATGGTAAAATAATAATGACATGGAAGACGGTTCTTGTTAAAGCAGTGCACATGATATAATACTAATATGGATATATTCATATGTCTATGTGTATGTACATGTAAAACTAAGTTGGAGGATATAAATCACTACACTAGTGATAGTTTTGGCTGGAAGGTTGAAATAATACAATTTTTTTCCTAGTAATTTTATTGAGATCATAATGACATAACATTGTGTAATTTCAGGTGTACATTATTATTTTTCAATGTCTGAATAGACTTCATTGTGCTCGCCAGTCTAATTTTGTCTGTCACCATACATACGTGCCCCTTTACACCTTTCACCCAAGCCCCAACCCCCTTCCCATCTGGTAACCACTAATCTGTTCTCTTTATCCATGTGTTTATCTTCTACATATGAGTGAAATCACGCAATATTTGTCTTTCTCTGTCTGGCTTATTTTGCTTAACGTCGTACCCTCAAGGTCCATCAATGTTGTTGCAAATGAGATGATTTTGTCTTTTTTTAATGGCTGAGTAGTGTTCTGTTGTATATATGTATGTGTGTATATACATATATATATATATATATGTATATACACACACACCATTTCTTCTTTATCCATTCATCTGTAGAAGGGCACTTGGGTTGCTTCCATGTCTTGGCTATTGTGAATAATGCTGCAATGAACATAAGGGGGTAAAAATCTCTTTAGATCACTGATTTCAAGTTCTTTGGATAAATACCCAGTAGTGGGATAGCTGGATCACATAGTATTTCTATTGTTAACTTTTTGAGACATCTCCACACTGTTTTCCATAGTGGCTGCACAAGTTTGCGTTCCCACCAGCAGTGCATAAGGATTCCCTTTTCTCCACATCCTCTCTAATATTTGTTGTTTTTTGTCTTGGTAATTATAGCCATTCTGACCTGTGTAAGGTGATACCTCATTGTAGTTTTGACTTGTGTTTCACTACTAATTAGTGACGTTGAACATTGTTTCATGTGTCTGGTGGCTGCCTGTATATCTTCTTTGGAAAAATAGTCTGTTCATGTCCTCTGTCCATTTTTTGATCAGGTTGTTTGTTTTGTTGTTGTTGAGTTGTATGATATACATATTTTGGAGATCAACCCCTTGCTGGATAAATGATTTGCAAATATTTTCTCCCAGCTGGTGGGTTTTCTTTTTGTTTTGTTCATGGATTCCTTTGCTTTGCAGAAGATTTTTAGTCTGATGTAGTCCCATTTAACTTTTTGTTTTGTTTCCCTTGCCCAAGAAGACATGGTATTCTAAAAGATGCTGCTTAGACCAGTGTCAAATAGTGTACTGCCTATATTTTCTTCTAGGAGATTTGGGGTTTCAGGTCTTACATTCAAGTGTTTAATCCATTTTGAGTTAATTTTTGTGTATGTTGCAAGATAACAGTCTATTTTAATTTTTTTGCACTTGGCAGTCCAGTTTTCCCAACATGATTTATTGAAGAGACTTTCCTTTCGCCATTGTATGTTCTTGGCTCCTCTGTCGAAGATTAACAGTCCATACATGTGTGGTTTTATTTCTGGGCTTTCAATTCTGTTCCATTGATCTGTGTGTCTGTTTTTCTGCCAGTACCATGCTATTTTGATTACCACAGCTTTGTGGTACATTTTCAAATCAGGAATTGTGATGCCTCCAGCTTTGTTCTTTTTTCTCAGGATTGCTTTGGCTATTCAGGGTCTTTTCTTGTGCCATATAAATTTTAGGATTCTTTGTTCTGTTTCCATGAAGAATGTCATTGAGATTCTGACTGGGATTGCATTGAATCTGTAGATTGCTTTAGGTACTACGGACATTTTAACTATGTTGATTCTTCTGACCCACAAGCATGGAATATCTTTCCATTTCTTTATGTCTTCAATTTCTTTCAGTAATATCTTATAGTTTTCACTGTATAGGTCTTTACCTCTTTGGTTAAGTTTATTCCTAGATACTTTCTTCTTTTTGTTGCAGTTGTAAATGGGATTGTATTCTTGATTTCTCTTTCTGCTAGTTTGATGTCAGTATACAGAAATGCAATTGATTTTTGTAAGTTGACTTTACCCTGCATCTTTGCTGTAGTTGTTGATTATTTCTAATACTTTTCTGATGGATTCTTCAGGGTTTTCTCTATATAGAATCATATCATCTGCAAACAGAGAGGGTTTCACCTCTTCCTTTCCAATTTGGATTCCTTTGATGTCTTCTTCTTGACTAATTGCTCTGGCCAAAACCTCCAGTACTATGTTGAACAGGAGTGGTGAGAGTGGGCACCCTTGTCTTGTTCCTGTTCTCCAAGGGATCGCTTTCAGTTTTTCCCTGCTAGGTATGATGTTGGCTGTGGGTGTGTCATATATGGCCTTTATTATGTTGAGGTACTCTCCTTCTATACCCATTTTATTGAGAGTTTTTGTCATAAATCTTGTTGGATCTTGTCAAATGCTTTCTCTGCATCTATTGAGATAATCATGTGATTCTTATTCCTCATTTTGTTAATGTGGTTTATCAATTGATCTGCAGACATTGAACCATCCCAGTGTCTGTGGAATAAATCCCACTTGATCATGGTGTATGATATTTTAAATTTATTGCTGTGTTCAGTTTGCCAATATTTTGTTGAGGATTTTTGCATCTATGTTCATCAGCAGTATTAGCCTGTAATTTTCCTTCTTAGTGTTGTGCTTGTCTGGTTTTGGTATCAGGTTAATGTTGACCAAATAGAATGAGTTAGGAAGTGTTCTATCTTCTTCAACTTTTTGCAATAGTTTGAGAAGGATGGGTACTAAATCTTCTTTGAATGTTTGGTAGAATTCTCCAGAGAAGCCATCTAGCCCTGGACTTTTGTTTTCTGGCAAGTTTTTGATTACTGTTTCAAACTCTTTACTTGTGACTGGTCTGTTCATATTCTCTATTTTTTCTTGATTCAGTTTTGGAAGGTGGCATGAATCAAAGAACTTATCCATTTCTTCTAGTTTATCCAATTTGAGGGCATGTAGTTTTTCATAGTATTCTCTTATAATCCTTTATATTTCTGCACTATCTGTTGTAATTTCTCCTCCTTCCTTTCTAATTTTAGTTATTTGAGCCTTTGTTTTTCCTGGTGAGGCTGGCTAAGCGTTTATCAATTTTGTTTGTCTTCTCATAGAATGAGCTCTTAGTTTCATTAATCCTTTCTACTTTTTTCAGTCTCTATTTCATTTATTTCTGCTCTGATTTTTATTATTTCCCTCCGTCTGCTGACTTTGGGCTTTTTTTGTTCTCTTTCTAGTTCTGTTAGGTGCAGTCTAAGATTTCTTATTTGAGATTTTGTTTGTTGAGGTGGGCCTGTATTGCTGTGAATTTCCCTCTTATGACCACCTTTGCAGCAGTCCATGAGTTGGTTTGTTGTAGTTTTATTTTCGTTTGTCTCCAGGTATTTTTAAATTTCTCTTTTGATTTCTTCATTGATCCAATGGTTGTTCAGTAGCATGTTGTTTAGTCTCCACATATTTCTGACTTTCCCAGATTTTTTCTTGTAGTTGATTTCTAGTATCCTAGCATTATGTTCAGAAAAGATGCTTGAGATGATTTCAATTTTCTTAAATTTATTGAGACTTGCCTTCTTTCCCAACATATAGTCTCTCTTGAGATTGATCCATGTGCACTTGAGAAGAATGTGTGTTCTGCTGCTTTTGGATGGAATGCTCTATATATACCTATTAAGTCCATCCAATCAAGTGTTTCATTTAAGTCTACTATTTCCTTGTTGACTTTTTGTCTGGATGATCTGTCCATTGATGTAAGTGGGTGTTGAGGTCCCCTACTATTATTGTGTTGCTGTTAATTTCTCACTTTAGGTCTGTTAATAGTTGCTTTAGGTACTTTGGTGCTCCTGTGTTAGTTGCATATATATTAATAAGTGTTATGTCCTCTTGGTAGAATGTCCCTTTTATCATTACATACTTCCCTTCTTTGCCTTTTTTTTTTTTTTTTAATAACAGGACTGCCTGTTTTTTTTTTTCTTTTTGGTGAGGAAGATTCCTGAGCTAACACCTGTGCCCACCTTCCTCCATTTTGTATGTGGGATGCCTCCACAGCATGGCTGACAAGTGGTGTATGTCCATGGCCAGGATCTGAACCCGTGAACCCGGGCTGCCAAAGTGGAGCATGCTGAGCTTAACCACTATGTAATGGGGCAGGCCCCTCTCATTGTCTTTTTTGACTTGAAGTCTGCTTTGTCTGATAGAGTATGGCAACACCTACTTTCTTTTGTTTGCCATTATCTTGTAGTATTTTCTTCCATTACTTCACTCTGAGCTTATGTTTGTCTTTAGAGCTGAGGTGTGTTTCCTGGAGGCAGCATATTGTTGGGTCTTATTTTTTAATCCATCCAGCTACTCTTGTCTTTTGATTGGAGAATTCAATCCATTTAGGTTTAGAGTGATTATTGATATATGAGGGCTTAATACTGCCATTTTATCTCTTGTTTTCTGGTTGTTCTATGTTTCCACTGTTTCTCTTCCTTTGTATTTCTGACTGCCATTTCATTTTGGTGGTTTTCTGAGGCGGTTTTCTCACTTTTTGTGAATTGTGGCTTTGCTCTGATTTTTTTTAGTTGTTTCTGCGAGGTTTGTATAAAAGATTTCATAGATGAAATAGTCTGTTTTCTCATAGCCTCTTATCTCTATTAATCCAAGCAGTTTCCATCCCTTACCTCTTCCCCTTTCAAGTTATTGTTGTTATAAGTTACTCTGTTTTAAATGTTTTGATTACGTGACTAAGTTGAAGTGTTTATAGCTACTTTGATGTTTTCCTTCCCTTCATCTTTTAAGTTATAACTGAGTATTTGCTTCCCTGTACTGATAGAGAGCTGTGGTTTTCTGATTTTGTCTGTCTATCTCCTGACTCAAGGCTTTGTAGACCTTTACTTTTCTGTTTCCAGTGTGAAGGCATCTTTAATTTTTTCTTGTAGGGGAGCTCTAGTCATGATGAACTCCCTCAGCTTTTGTTTATCTGGGAAAGCTTTTATTTCTCTATCGTATCTGAAGGAAAATTTCACTGGATAGAGTCTTCTTGACTGAAAGTTTCTGTCTTTCAGTATTTTGAATATATCCTTCCATTCTCTCCTAGCCTGTAAGGTTTCTGCTGAGCAATCTGCTGAAAACAAGATAGGGGTTCCTTTGTGGGTTATTTTCTTCTGCCTAGCTGCCCTTAAAATTTTTGTTTGTTTTTCACTTTTGCCAGTTTTTCTATTATATGCCTGGGAGAAGGTTTTTAGCATTGATGTAACTAGGCATTCTATTTGCTTCATGTATTTGTAAATCTGGTTCCTTTCCCAGGGTTGGGAAGTTCTCAGCTATTATTTCTTTGAAGAAGCTCTCTGCTCCTTTCCCCTCTCTTCTCCCTCTGGAATACCTCTAATCCTTATGTTGCTTTTCCTAATTGAGTTAGATATTTCTCAAAGAACTTCTTTTTTTATAAATCTTAATTCTGTCTCTTCTTTCATCTGTTGCATTTCTATATTTTTATCCTCTAAATCATAAATTCTTTCCTCCATAACATCAGCTCTATTCTTTAGGGATTCTAGATTATTTTTTATTTCATTAATTGTGTTTTTCATATCCAGAATTACTGCTTGATTTTTTTATAGTTTCAGTCTCTTTGGTGAAGAGATTCATTTTATTCCTGAGTTCATTGAACTGTCTTTCTGTGTTCTTTTGTGACTCTGAGTTTCTCTAGGACAGCTATTTTGAATTGTCTTTCATTTAGAGTTAAATTTTCTGTGCCTTCAGGGTTTTTTTCTGGAGAATTGTCATTTTCCTTCTGATCTGAATTGTTGCTGCAGTTTCTCATGGTGTTTGATGAACTAATCTTTTGTTGAGGCATTTGTGGTAGTATTAGGTCATAAATTCCACATTGTACCACTAGGGTGAAGAAGGAGCAGAGTTTCTGGTCCCACCACATCTGCTGGAAGGTGTAGGGTACTATGGGTGCTTGCACCAGCCTGGAGAGCATTCAGGCCTTTGTGTGGACTGTGTTTGGTGAGAGGGGCTTCCTCACAGGAACTGAGCCAGAGTGGCTGCTTGGGGTCAAAGGGGCATGGTGAGCTCTCCCACAACTGGGAAAGTGTGCACAAGTGGGCTGAAGGCTGCCACCACCTATTCCTACAGTCCACCTGATGCGTGTTCCCACTTTTGGGGTGCAGCGATACTATGGGCTCTCATGTTGGCCTGGTGTGTGGTCCCTCTGGCAAGTAGATCTGCTGCCCCCTATACTTGCAGTCCTGCCAACCACTGTGCTCAGTGGGCAGTGCTTCCTTGTGGAGACTGAGCTAGGGCCACTCCTTGGGGCTGCAGAGGCACAGTGGGCTCCCCCACTTCCTGGAAAGCAATCACAAGCAGGCTAAGGGCTGCTGTCATCTCATCCTATAGTTGTTCCAGGGCAAGTTCCCACTTTTGGGATGCTCAAGCCATGCAGAAAGTGTTCATGCACATGCACAGGGCTGCCAGGGGAGGGCAGGGAGTTCTCGTTTATTTCCATCACTTCCTGGAGGGGCAGTGAATCCACCCTCAGATGTACAGCTGCGTGTGCCACTCAGGCATCCTGTTTTTCTATGTGGGCTTCCTCCATTGGTCAATGAATGTCCATTTAGTTGTAGTTCAAAAGAGGCAGAGGCAAATGGAACCATGTTGCTGATATGACTGCTCCTTTTATTTTATTTTTGATGATTTTTTAATATTTTCCAAACATTCTATTGTGGACGAATTCACTATTCTGATAATGAAAGAATAATAGAAATATGTACAATTTTAAAATAGACAATTTAAAAGTGCACAAATTCTTGAATTATTTTCTCCAAAATTTCATCATGAAACATTTCCCATTTATGATATTAACACACTTTACTAAGTAATTCATTTATCATGTTACTTGCCATTGCAAAGATTACTTCATAGCTTTCCAGTTTCTTTCTTAATGTCAGATGGCTATATGTGTAGTCTCCTTCACTTTTCTTAATGATTGCTCTTCTGTCTACCTTAAACATTTACATTGCTTATCTTGGAATAATTTCCAATGTGTTTACACGTTTCTAGTAAACTTTTTCATGGAAGAGAATAGAAAATGCTACTCAACTATGCATACAATTGGAAATATCTGAGACTATGGGGATTGTGGTGCTTATGAGGACTGTCTTTGGGGTCAGACAAGCTTGTTTGAATTCCATATCAATCAATTAGTAAATTTTGAATCTTGCCAGTTACTTAGCTTCTCAGATACTCCATCTTGCCATCAATTTCATGCTTCACTAAGAGAATTAAATGAGAAGTTTGATAAAGTGAAGGGCATACAGTAGGTACTTAATAATTGTCAACTTTTTTCTCTTTTTGAAACATATCCATTATCAATATAGGGGAGATGATGATCCTTCCATTTTTAAAATCCTCAGTATTATTAGAAAAAGGAAAATATTCATAATCCTTTTCCTAAGGATTTTAAAGTGCCACATGAGAAAGATAGCAAATTATTGGCTCAGTTATTTAAATATTCCCCCTTTAAAATTTGATGAAAAGAAAAAATCTTTACAGGGTAAGAACCATGTTTCATTAAAATGAAACCCTTCGTTTGTGGGTAATTGTATTGTGGGGAACCCTAATTTAGGAGAACCTCTTTCCTCTTCAACAGTTTAAATTTAGAAAGCATTTGCATGATTGGGTAAGATTTTGCAAAGCATCTATTCAGGACTGAAAAGCAAGAAGTTGTGTGTGTGTGTGTGTGTGTGTGTGTGTGTGTGTGTGTGTAAGACTAGCCCTGAGCTAACGTCCATTGCCAATCCTCTTCTTTTTGCTGAGGAAGATTAGCCCTGGGCTAACACCTGTGCCCATCTTCCTCTACTTTATGGGGGATGCTGCCACAGCATGGCTTGACAAGCAGTGCATTGGTCCACACCCAGGATCCAAACCTGCAAACCCCAGGGTGCTGAAGCAGAGCACACAAACTTAACCATTATGCCACTGGGCTAGCCCCAAGAAAATTTATACAGCAAATTTTCCAAGAAAATTTATGTCTTACCTCCAAAACTGTTTGAGAATAGTATCTTTATCTTGGACAGTTTCTTCAATAATGTTTTTTCTGTCACTTCTAGTGTATGATTTTGAAAGATTATCTTTTCCTTTAAATTTTCTTTTGAGAGTTCTCAAACATTTACTCAGAAGAGAATTGAGTATGATATTCTTCTACTATAATATTAGTATACTGCCTGTTTGTATTTCCATCACTTCTCTTGATTCAAATTTTAAATTTGATTCTGTTGTGTGACTGTAAATTGTAGAACCAGAAGGGATACAAGAGTAGTGATATTAATGAAGAATAGGGCCTGTGAAATAGCCTTTTGTCACATCAGACATTTTCTAGGAATTTGAGAAGTGACTATCCAGCTTTCTGGTTTGTTCAGAGTACAAACCTTAGGTCACAACTGCTCTTTATCTTGTGGCAAAATTCATACACTTCTTGCTTCCTAATACATTTCTGACTTAAAATTTTATGAGTAGAGGATTTTGGTCTAAAATAGTTTGGTGATAGTTACCGAACCAAAAGTGGGCTCACCTCCTGGTGAGTTAAAATCAGACTCTTGATCAGAAGTAGTTGTCACACAAAGTAGAACTTATTTGCAGCAAATAGGAGGCCACATGGAATCATTTCTAAAGTAGTGGTGGTCCCTGAACAAAGGGAAGCAGAGACCTTTTATTTTGGATGGGGAATGAATATTCAAAAGGGAGAGGCAGGTATTCCCTTACACAGGCTCAGTGGGAAAACGTGCTTCAGAAGGTTATGGTAATAAGACCTAAGCTCCTCCGAGAGAGGAGATCCCAGATTAAAAATGAGGCAAAGGTTGTAGGTGTCACTCTTGTGGTTGGTCTTGGTCTGGTTCAGGGTGGTTGGTGACTGCATCTCTTAAACAGTTAAATGCTTCCAAACCCACCCTTGAGCTCCTTGGGGCAATTACTTGGTGACAATAGTCTAAGCTTTTCGTACTGTTACAAAATTTGCATTCTGAGTTTTCATGGAAATATTTAGTGGGAAGTTAAAACTATCATTTTAAAAATGACCTTTTAATTTTAGAATGGTTTTACATGTACAGAGAAGTCAGAAAGATGGTGCAGAGTTGCTGTGTGCCCTTTACTCAGTTTCTCCTAATGTTAGTATATTGCATGACCATGACATATTTGTCACAACAAAGAAACCAGCATTCGTACATTTCTGTGAACTAAACTCCAGAGTCTATTCAGATTTCGCAAGTTTTTCCAGTAGTGTGAAGAAAAAAAAAATACTTCTTTCTTATAATCATGATTCTTTAAAGATGGAAGGTAGTATCTGTTAAATCTATAATCCAACATTCCATGAGACAACATGAAATGTTTTGAAAGTTTTATCCCTGCACTTTGACTCTAACCCTCAGGCTTCTTTTTGGCACATTCTAAGACACCATATATACCCTTCTTTCTTTTTCTATGTGTTATAAAAGAGCTCTGAGCAAAAGTTCTAAAGTACATATTATTCTTTTCTCTTAATTTCCTTAAAAACTGATGGTGAGGTGCACTTGTGTCCGTCACCCTCAGTATTGGAATTGGATGGCTGCCAAGAGATTAGTGTAATTGTCAGTGTCCTTATCTCTAGGCAGGTGTAAATAGACACAAAGTTTGCATAGTTTTCTCAGTGAGTGGATTTTCTTGTGAAAAAAGAACTTAGTTTGTAAATAACAGTAAGGTACAATGGGTAATGACTAACTCCTAGGAGTGATTCAGAAGTGGTGCTTATATTTAAGTTTGCATAGTTAAATTAGCTGGCTGGCACACATGCAGAAGTCCATAAAGTGCTTTCATATACATAATATTATTAGCTTCTCACAACAATTGTCACAGTTATTTTTATTGCAATGATTGTTATTAAAGAAAGGCTCAGATAAGTTAAGTAACTTGTCCAAGATCACACAGTTGAGACTGGACGTCAGACCTTTCCTGTTTCTAAAGTCCTTGTACATTCTACTATACTCTTCCTGTCTAACTAAGTGAATGCACACCTCCTGGCTGGATATCCCACTCCCTTTTTTGGGAGAAAAATAATCACTCTGGTTTTATGTTTCCTCTTGACCAGGATCTCCTTACGGTGAGGAGTTTATGTGCTTTGGCTTCATGAAAGGGTGTCCGATAGTTTCTCTAAAGTGGGTTATTACAAAATTAATCAACTTAAAGCAGATTCTTTCCCTTGTCCCCTTCTACCTATGCATTTTGATTTTATCAGGCTTCAAGTGTTCGATCCTACCTTGACCCTTTGTCACAAGAGCCTTTCTCTAAGGCCCCCAGGTCCTGGGCAGGCCCAGCTTCACTGTGCAGACCTCTCAGGAAGTTGATACTGTGCTACAAGTTCTCCTGTGCTTGTTGACTGACTCTGCAGCAGCTTTGCCTGAACTCTGGCTCCTTTCAATTAAGTGAATGCTTCTTTCCCACATCTCCCCTCACCCTCTGCATCATGTCATATGTCAGCTCTCAGGAACAACTGTTGTTTTCATTATTTTTCCAAATACGCTTTCCCTTTGTCCATTCGACATGTTCCTCTTTATTTATGTCTTTCCAGACTATTCCACTCCCTTGACTGAGGATCTCAGCTCCTCACACCATTCTTAAGCCTCCTTTCTTTGACACACTTTTTTGAATGCTATCATCCAGCTTGTCCCCTAGCATTATTTTTTTTTCATGGACACAATGTGGTATATGTGCCAGATGCACCAGTTTTCTCCCTCAGGGCTGCAAGACCAGCCTGACCCAGTGTAATCCCAAGTCAACTCTGTTGCAGGGATAGGATAGTAAGCATTTTCTTCTGAAAGTCCACATTTAGATGCTTTCAGCAGTGCTACTTATTAAATACATTTTTATTAAAAATAAATATGCTGAAGTACCCAATAAAGCTTGTTATTTTCAGTCAAAGGGTATGAACATTTTAGGACTCTTGCTACGTATTGTTTCCCGGAGGTTACTAACAATTTTCACTGCTTCCAATAGTATATGAGTGAATTCATTTTATTGCACCCAGACAGGCAATGTAAATTAATTTTTAAACATTTCCTTATGCCAACCATATTTCCCTCATGGCTCAAAAATGGTTATGTGTGCTGAACTATCTGGGAAGAGATCACACAGGGCTGCCCCTCATCAGAGCTCCCTCTTCTGTGGGATGACTCTAATCTCCTATAGTTTGGAATCTGCCTTTCTGCCAGCATTTTCTGATGATTACATTTATTGCACTGTCCATCTGGTTTTGTGTTTTGGACTTTGCTCTGTGTGCACTCCTAGATAACTCTCAGCATCTCACGATACTCTCTGCAAACCTATCCTGATTAATTCCTATACTTATCATGTTGGATTGCTGTCTGGGCCTAACAGCCTGGACTCAAGCTTCTCTTTTGAAGTGAGATGAATCACTTTACCCTCTCTGCCTGTCTCACTCTGCTCTGTGCCTAGAGAAGGTAATATCCTTGCATTGATTTAGCCAACTCCCTTGTCTTGTAGCTTTTAGTTAGATACTGGCAAGAGGAGACTCTGACAGAGGGAGGAAGGAAAGTAAGGATGAAGTGCTCATTCTCCTGGCTTCCTCATTGTCCTTCATTGCCAGCTCTCTATAGTTTGGTAGCACCCCTCTACCAAAATCTACTCTTCTAGGTTGTCCTCTCCATATAGCTATGTTTTTTGAGTTTCTGTAACTACTCCCCCACCTTGAAATTCAGGCCTAGGGGTAGGAATCGCTCCCCACTGTCATTAGTCTCAAGGTACTTCACTATCCTTTTCCTCAATCCTGTTCACATCTTGTAATTCACCTGTTTATTAATGTCTTCTCAAATAATCTGTTAAAGTGTGCTATCTCTTTCTGACTTTTACAGAAGGAATTTAAATAATGACAGAAGGATATCATTTCATGTGCATACCAAGTACCTAGAGAACATTTCTTTGGATTTTCATAATGTGGTACTTGAGTTAAATCTGGTCTTACTCCTCATAGTTAGCCTTCATTCTTTAGTATATTTGACTAGGCCATGACTATTAAGTCAGTCTAACATTTGTTTATTTTGATGTTTCCTATGCCATGGAAACATTCTTTTTTTTAAAATTTTTTTACTGCAGGGAAAGATTTGCCTTGAGCTAATGTCTATTGCCAATCTTCCTCTTCTTTTTTTCTCCCCAGTGTGTGGTTGTACAACCTAGTTGTAAGTCCTTCTAGTTCTTCTATGTGAGCCGCCACCACAGCATGGCTACTAACAGACGGGTGGTGTGGTTCTGCTACTGGGAAGCACATCTGAGTCCCTGATGCAGTGAGAGCACCAACCTTTAACCACCAGGCCATCGGGGCTGGCTTGGAAACATTCTTTTTAAGGCTTTAAGTAGGAAGTATCTTTTGAGCTTATGTCCCTCTAGTTAGGTCTTAACAGCTGAAGTTTAACCCTAACCCAATGGAGGAGATCCATTGGGAAATGCCAGTTCTACTCACAGATAAACTTTATATAGAATTTCAATTTTCCTACCATGTTGGGTTAGAAGTAAGCTAGCTAAAGGAAGTTCAGAATACTTTTTCTTGGAAAGTTCTATGCTAAGGACCAGTGTGCTAGACCTGTCTTGAAAACACATTCCTGAAATATAATCTCAGAAACCTAAATCTATCAACTCCCTTGACCTTGTTATTTGTCAATAGCTGCTAGCAAACCTGTCCCAGGCAAGGTTTGAAGAAGATCTGAGTGAGATTCTTTTATTCAAAATGTTGTGTTTAAGGTATAGCTTCTGAGGTCTGTCTTTGCATTCATGTGCTGTTCTCTACTTCTGAGACTGTATGCTGATATCCACTGAAGATGCCAGCATCTTACTTACTGAGCTAAATGTAGTAGGAACTTGGTTCACTAACACATGCCCTAGATTATACTAGGGACTATAAAACCAAACTGTTGTATTTTAGGTACTTTAGCTATCTCTGTGGACAGACTCTGCTTGGAATCTTCAAAATTGACCATTAAAGGAATAGGATTCCTAATGTTGAAACTAAGAGAGGTATCCCTGGGGTGTCTGCCATCTTTAGTAGGTTACCTAGGAAAGATGTCTGATCACTGGTGTTCCACTGCATTCCAGGTTTTAGATTTCAGGCTAAGTTTAGAGTATAGGATTTCTAACACTTGAGCTGGGTAACAGTTCTTAGGGCATTTCTAGCTTTTTTTCAGACTAGCTCTATAATTACCTGGGCTGGATAGCACCATAAAGTGCATGGAACTTAGGTTTTCCTGAGCAGTTTCAGATACAAGGCTAGTTCCAAGGGAAAGACTGCTCTAAGGAGTTCTAATCTCTGTCTTTGTCTTTCTCTTTTTCTCTCCTTACACACACACACATATACACACAATTTATTTTATTTTATTTATTTATTTTTTTTGTGAGGAATACTGACCCTGAGCCAACATCCGTCGCCAATCCTCCTCCTCTTGCTGAGGAAGACTGGCCCTGGGCCAACATCCGTGCCCATCTTCCTCCACTTTATATGGGACGCCGCCACGGCGTGGCCGACAAGCGGCGCGTCGGCGGGCGCCCGGGATCCAAACCCGCGAACCCCGGGCTGCCAAGCGCGGACTAAACCGCTGCGCCACCGGGCGGCCCCAATTTATTTTATTTTTAATAGAAGTACCTGAAGAGTAAAATGAGTATATGCAATATATGACATAAACAAGAAATACAAGAAGAAAAAAATTATCAATAATTAAAACTAATTATTCAACACGGCTAATAATCAATGTAATGAAAATAAAATTACAGATATAGAATTTTTCACCTAGAAAATTGATATAAATAGAAGCATAACATAATGTCATATGTTTGTCAGGAAAACAGGTTTTCTCAAGAGCCATTAATAGAATAGAAAGCTTAGATAAACATTGTGAAAGCAATTTGATATATATATATATAAATTATTAAAATTGTACTCTTTTTGACACAATAATTTCACTTTTAGGAATTTATCCTAGGGAAATTATCATGGATGTACACAAGGATTTATAACAGAGCTATGAATAAGAACAGCACATATCTGGAAATAAGCTAAATGTCCATTAATAAGGATTGGGGATGCATATAATAATACACCTATATCATATAAATTAAAATTATATTTAAAAAATTATATTTAAAAACATTTTTTAAATCTAAGTTGAACTTTATTGAAATTGAAAACTTTTTCTCTGCAAAACATAGTGTTAAGAGACTCAGAAGACAAGCCAAAGAGTGGGAGAAAATGTTTGCAAACACATATCTGATAAAGGAATCATATCCAAAATATTAACAAAAATCTTAAAACTCAACAAAAGTAAACAAAGATTCTTATCAGTAAATGTGTAAAAGATCCAAATAGATACATAACCAAAGAAGACATATAGGGGGAAAATAACCATATCAAAATACTTGACATTATTTTTCATTAGAAAATTGCACATTAAAACAAAAATGAGATACCACTGCATACCTATCAGAAAGTAAACTCCTGGGCATCAGTCTCAGCAATATGTTTGACACAAAAGGCAAGGGAAACCAAAGCAAAAATAAACAAATGAGACTACAGCAAAGTAAAACGCTTCTACACAGTGAAAAAAACCATCATCAAAACAAAAAGACATCCTACTGAATGCGAGAATATATTTGCAAATCATATATCTGACAACAGCTTAATATCCAAAAAATATAAAGAAATCATATAACTGAACAACAACAAAAAACAAACAACCTGTTGAAAAAATATGCAGAGGAGCTGAATAGGCATTTTTCCAAAGAATACATACAGATGGCCAACAGGCACATGAAAAGAAGTTTAACGTCACTAATTATTAGGGAAATGAAAATCAAAACTGCAATGAAATGTCACTTATACCTGTTAGAACAGCTGTTATCAAAAAGACAAGCAATAACAAGTGTTGGAGAGGATGGTGAGAAAAGGGAACCCTTATACACTGTTGATGAGAATGTAAATTGATGCAGCCACTATGGAAATCAGTATGAAGCATCCTTAAAACATTAAAAATAGAGCAACCATATGATCCAACTATTCCACTTCTGGATATTTATCCAAAGAATATGAAAACACTAATTCTAAAAGGTATATGCATCCCTATGTTCATTGCAGCATTATTTACAATAGCCAAGACATAGAAACAGTCAAAGTGTCCATTGATGGCTGAATGGATAAAGAATATGTGGTAAATATATACAGTGGAATACTACTCAGCCATAAAAAAGAATGAAATCTTGCCCTTTGCAACAATATGGATGGAACTTGAGAGTATTATGCTAAGTGAAATAAGTGAGATGGAGAAAGACAAATACCATATGATTTTGCTCATATGTGGAATCTAAAAACAATAAACAAAACAAGAACAAACCCATAGATACAGAGAACAGATTGCTGATTACCAGAGGGGAAGAGGTTTAGGGAGGTGGGAGAATTGGCTAAAGGGATCAACTGTATGGTGTTGGATCGTAACTAGACTTTTAGTGGTGATTACACTGTAGTGTTTACAGATGTCAAATTATAATGTTGTCTACTTGAAATTTTTATAATGTTATATACCAATTTTACCTCAATAAAAATAACAATTTTATTTATATTCAGAAATAATATTTAATGTGGAGAAGAGAATTGCTAAGTATAATATGGCACCTTTATACATTTGGTATATACCTCTTTTCATTCATGAAGGAGATGTTACTCTTAATTTTTAAATTCTAATTGGAAATATATATGAAACCAGACTATGAACACCAAATAGTCAACAATGATTATCTCTGGGTGGTTGTATTATAAAAAACAATGGTGCATTCTCCCCAAAATTTCTGATCTCATAAAATGAGCATAAATTATTTGCATAACTAGTAAACAACACACAAAAAGAGGTATATATATATATTACAAAGAAGAGGAAAAACAATGCATCGATCAAAATCAGCCTTTCCCTTAGAATATTCTGTGTCTAGCAATAACAGAGTAGTTGTTTAGATTAGCCTCGCTTCCCTCCTACCTTCAGCGGACCCAGCTCTATTGCCACATTATAACATCTCTCGGGACGACCTTCCATTTTTACAGAAACTTCAGTTACATCCTAGCCCTAATAATTTCTCTAAGGATATATTTTTCTTGGGAGCTGCACACAGAGTTTTCTACCATTCCCTCTAGGCACATGAGGCACATAGATCTTCCTCTTCTTCTGCTAGAGCAAACACTCATATATCTGTGCATGCACACACACACACACTTACAGACATACGTGCACTTTTTCCCTTTTGTCTGCTCTTCAAATAGTGCCAAAAAATCAGTCTTTTTTAATGATGTCAATATAATTCACCAAGAGGATGTTCAGGATGGAAGTAGCTAAGACATGTGTCCTATCCAACAACAGGATGGCTAGCAGCAGCCTTTTAGGAGGCCGAAAACCTCCTAAAAACCTCAAGTCAGGTCCTGGCACTCCCAAGTGTAGTAACTGCCAGGAGCAACTCATCTTTGGAAAAATCATTTTACTGGTAACAAACTCAGTTCTCAGTTACTGGATAAGTCAGATTTGCTGACTTATCCATTTCTGTATTTTCAGGATAGATACTATAGTTCATTGTTTTTCTTGTTTGACAAGATCTTACTTCTAAATCATACTTTTAGAAGTTATGACTGTTCAATTCCAAATAAGTAAATCTCTCATAATCACATTATTTTGGACTTGCATTTCATACTCTGAAACTTTAAAAATTGGATCAATTTCCCAAGGCATATTCAGTAAATGTCAATTCATCAAATTAAAATTTCAACGGATGGAAAATATTAACTTTATAAAAATCAATGCCATTCTGAGTATTCAATACTTATTAATAGCTATCCATAACAATCTGTACGAATGTTATCCATAAAAATCAGATTAAAACAGAGAAGGGCTGCGGACATTCACTGAATAATTATTATCCTTTTTTAGCTATCACGTATTGAGTGATTACTGTATACCAAGCACTGTGCTAAGGGTTTTCTATTGGTCATCTCATTTTACAAACACCCTGTAAAGTATTAATTCCATTTTAAAAGTGAGGGAACTGCAGGATATAGAGGTTACATAATTTGACTCAAATCATATGTAGAGCAAATGGAGGAGACAGGGTTTGGATCTGGGCATTTTTATTTCAGAAATCAAACTCCCAACCATGATTTGAAGGCTACAATAGTGGTAACATCAAATAGAAATGTTCTACATCATGATAATAACAGATAAATGCTAAGAGCTTTAATATTTTTATTTCATTTAATTTTCACAATGACCATGTATGAAAGTTATATTTATTGTACACACTTTATAGTTGCAGAAACCAAGGGTTAGAAGAGTAATGCATTTTACCAAAGTCACACAGCTAGGAAGTGCCATCGACAAGAATTAAACTCTAGATAGAGATTACACTCCAATTACCGTATTACACTGCAATCTCTCAATCTTTAGTGCATTGAAAGGATAGAGGCTATTTATGACATTTGTACAACTACTTGATAAAACTCAACATTTAATGAATAGCCATAAAATTCTCTTATAGAGAAACTTACAAATTAGTACTTCTAGGATACTACTTTTTTCAGTTGGAAAGGTAATTTCCTCTGCTTTTCAAAAGATATACTAAGAAATTTTGTTATAAAAACAAAAGTTTGAGACTAATATGTCTTTACTATTTATTATATGAAGAAAATGGGTAAATGAATCCTTTTACTTGCATCTCAGATTCTACCATCTAACAGGGAATATGACCATTTTCTCTTAATCATTCTTCTAAGGAAAAAATAAATGAAAGCTGCCAAATAAAACAAACATGTAAATCTGTGGCTACATGGCAGCTTTTCTATAGCAAGACGAGTTATCATTTAAGTTCTCTCTGAAAAGAAATTCACAATTCAAGCTAAATTTCAATATCAAGAATTTTCTAATTATCAAAATTATGTTGATCATTGCCAAAAAAAACCCAACAAAATGCCAGCTAAGAAACTGAATTTAACCACCTATATTCATTAAAAAATATCTTCAGTTCCCTACCTCAAATATAATTTTAATGCTATTTTTCAGTTGTTAGTTCATTTATTCATTTACCCAACAGTAATACACTCAATAAATGCAAAGTACAGGGCTATCAGGGAGAAAGGCCTTCAGTGAGTTTATCATCTAGTGTTATACTTTGACTCACAAAAATCAGCAATAAAACTATATTTGTTGAGAAGACTGAGAAATGTTCAGATTAATTAAAGTTAGATGTTTAAGAAATAAATAGATCCTAAATAATTTAACAATGTTATAATTGAAACGAGATACCACTTAGATTTGTTTCTTTGTTATTATTGTTTATGCTTTTAACAAAGATATCAGCCTCTTAAACAAAAGCAGTTGTAACATTTGATAGAATAAGATAGTTATACTGTGGCAAATACTGTGGCAAAATGGAGATCTGTAGTCAAAAATAGTTAGTTGTTTTTGATAGAAACTTCCATTATATTTGAGAGATATGTCTTTTTTGTGAAAATTCCAGTAACAGAAAGAAACAGTCCATTTGAAACTATATTTTAGTTGCCAGCTGGTTGCATATTTAGAGTCTTTTTATTAACATATGTAATGGTTTTTCCAAATTTAGCATGCATCTTTGGTTTACATAAAACAAATTACACTCCATTAACACAGTTTATAATACTCCCAATCATTCAGGAAGGCCATTTATCAAAAAGGAAAGCTAAAATGTTTGGCAAGATCCCATTATTCTGCTTCACTGGGACATCTTGCTGTGACCAGTCCGATGGTAAAAGATTCAAGAAACATATTGCAGGTGCCGGTAAATACAAAAATATATTCAGTTAAAAACAAAAACAAAAAAACTAACATACTTAAAATTTGTCTACTGATAACCAACAGATCACTAAGTGAAAATCAGTGAAACATCCATATCTGATTCCTCATCCTGCTCAGTATAAATATTTCATTATCTATTTTCCTGCTGGAGTTTATTTGAGTGTAAATACAATATCAGAAAACATTAGAGGAGGAAAAAAATAAGTGGAGCAAAGTATAGTTTGCTGAAGGGATAGTTTTATGCACATTCTCTAGGGGAGGCTGTAACTCAAACACACCGATTTTTTCCCTATACCAGTTTATAAAAAGTACCTTTGGGCATATGAATTACTATTTATTGTCTTTTCTTACAGCAACATATCAAATGAGAGCCCAGGGATCATGAGGTTGGGACGTATAAGAGGCACTGTTACAATAGCCATGCTAACCCAAAAAGAATATTTATAGAATATTATCAGAGATTTCCATTAATTTAGCAAATATTGAACTATTACTTGGTGCTAGGCACATTGCAGTGGGAATATAATGATAGGTACATTATAATCTCTGCATCCAGAGTAATGGAAGATGTGAAGGCAAATTATTTCACTTGCTATATCTCTACTACTTGAACAACAATTAGGGTAAGAGGTCATGCAAGACTTGGAGAAGCTGATCATATGCTATCCAAAATGATGAGAAGAAATAGGTCAGTTTCTCAAGGGAAAAAGCTATGGCAGAGTCCACAAAAACTCTCTCTACTTGCTTAAAATTTTAGTTCAGATGATGCACTGGAGGAATATTTGCAACTCCTCTATAGTTTCTTAGCTTATTAAAAGGTCAATTCGTTGAAGAAATTTCTCTTGTTTGGATATAAGTACTGGGCTGAAGATTTATTTACTTGTAAATAACCAAGAGTAGAGAATTTTCTATGGAACTATTTGTGCAGAAGCCTACTCCCAATTTTTAGCATTGTAAATGTGGGATATCAGGAACTCATTTACTCTAAAAATATAAGTGATTCTTCCATCCTCCCTAGCTTTCTTCAGAAAAGCACACACAGAGCTTTAAATGATTGCTGACAGCAAAGACAAAATTTCCCCTCTCTCTATAACTTTCAAGTTTTAGCTCAACTACTAACAATTTAACTTCAGACATTGAGGGGATAAGGAAAAGGAGATATACATTTTGATTTATTCAGATCATAAGTGGACCTTATACATTTTCCTTAATTGAAATATTTTTAAAGTATATTACCACAGAAGGAAATTCTGACACATGCTGCAACGCGGATGACCTTGAAGACACTGTGCTAAGTGAAACAGGATAGTAAAAAGAAGACAAGTATTGTATGATTCCACTTAAATTAGGTACTCAGAACAGTCAAATTTATAGAGACAGAGAGTAGGACGGTGGTTGCCAGGACTGGAGGAGGGAGGAATGGGGAGTTAGTGTTTGATGGGTGCAGAGTTGCAGTTTGGGAAGATGAAAAAGTTCTGGAGATGAATGGTGGTGATGGTTGCAAAAGAATGTGAATGTGCTTAATGCCACAGAACTGTACACTTAAACATGGTTAAAATGGTAAACTTATGTATATTTTACCACAATAAAAGAGTACATTACTGCAAAATAAGATACAGTTTTCTGCAACTCCTCTAATTGGTAAACGATGGTGTTCCATCTTGCATGTGGTTCTATTACAATGCTCATAGTTGGTGATTCTATTCTTCTGTCCTTGGTCTCCCAGTACTCCTACAGACTTCAAAATCATATCATCTCTCTCTAATACCTCTCTCCCAGCTTGGGTAAATTTCATTTACAGTATAACAAAGAAACTAGGTTAATGGAGGGTTGGCGGTGGTTAGTACTCAAGAATATATACAATATTGAAGAAATCCACAAATCTAAAGATGGACATATATTACATATACTAGAGATCAAGTATTTGTGTGAGGAGAAGAAGAAACAAGTGACAGGAGAGTTGAAGTATTCTCTGGTTCATGAGGTCAGATGGAGAAAATAAACATTGTGTTTATTTTCATAAAAGGCATGCTGACAGAACTTAGTGTAGTAACTGCAAACTTCATTTGCAGACTCTTGCTGGACATATCAGTCCACTAAAAGAAGAACATTCATTGTTTTTTGGTTTGATTTTTTGTTTGTTTTATTTTAATTTGCTTAATTGACTATTTCATCTCTAAGCAGAGGAAGAGAGCAACCAGAAAACTTCTTGTCGGGAGCCAATTCTGTTGAAGAAGAAAGAAATTATTGACAGAATGCAAATCTCCAGGTGCCTATCTGCTGCCACTTACCATATTTGTTCTTATTTCTGTGTCTATGCATATCTTTTTTCCCCTGACATGTATCTCCCATTTATTCCCACCTTACATCATCAAACAGTTTCTCTGAGCTTCACACTCAATTCTCCAATTGCCTACTCAATGTCTTAAAGATTCCTATCTTAGTAAAATCTATCAGTTCAGTTGCATACTACATAATATTTGAGTGCCTAAATCACAGCAAGAACTACTACTATAAGAAGAACAATGCATACCTAAAATATTTCACTTGTTTTCAAGTAATTCACAGTCAAGAGGAAAATGTTATTCTTTCATTCATTTAATCTACAAACATTTATTGAGCATCTGCTTTGTCTGAGGCACTGTTCTAGAATCTGGGATGACAAAGTTACTGACTTCATGGAGCTTACAAAATAGTGGGGAGGGGGCAAAGAAAAGTATAAAATGGATTGAGAAGCAGCTCTAAAAAATGGTGATAAATTCTATGAAGAAAAGTAAATCAGGGTAAAATATAGAAAATAATAGTTTGATGTTGTGGAAAGGAACTGATTTAAAGTGATAAATTTTCTGTTTTATACTTCAATTTCTGCTTACTGAAATCTAACAAAAGAGGATCTCCTAACTTTATTTCCTCAACTGGACACTTTGGAGAAAGCATCCTTACAAAGCATCCTTACAGTTTTCTTAAATTAAAAATGCTTTTACATGCATATCAAGTTTAAAGTAATGTAATTTACCAGAATTACATTAATTTGGTCTACATTTATGACAAACAGGCAGTAAAAGGACTAGTTGCATGTGCATAAATTCCTTTTACTAAATCTTACGATTCTTGTCTAACCCTTCATTCCTCAGGTCACCTTGGTCTGGAGGTGAAAGTAGGATCATAATAACATTAATAATGACAATAACGATAAATACCCAGATGCATGGATGCATTTACATAGAGAACAGAAACCTCTGACAACCAACAGCTTACTCTCTATAGTACTGGGACTTTACTATATCAGGGATCTTTTCCCCAGGAAGATAAAAGATGTAAATAACTTCATTGTGCCTTCCAGAGACTTCCCCAAAAATCTTATTTAAATAAATATCAAACTGTTAGGCTTTTCAATAGATGATAGCAAATAACTGTTTACTTTCTAATATTCTTCAAATCCTTGCCTTTCCTTATTCTGGAATAAGAGTAGAAATTGGCCAGGTGAAAACTCAGATTAGCATTTCCAGAGAGAAAAAATAGTAAGTACAAATGTACAGAAGCAGACACACACACACACACACACACACACACACACACACACTCCCTGATATGGAGCTCAGAGTGGTTACTTAATGAGAGAAACACGACCAAGTCCATGAAGTTACTGTTTTATAAATAAGTATTTATTCTATTTTGTTATAGATGGTAAAAATCAAATGTTGCATTGAAACCAGTATTTTACTTTAGGCTATGTGAAAATGGGTTTGTAGGGTAGGGTGAATAGGGAAAGAGACTGGAAGAAACAGTAATAGTTAAGAAAAGAAGGTTCTGCTGGAATCCAGGCCAAAGAGGATGGAGTTTGGACTTAGACATTAAGAAAATACAATAGATAAATCTGAGCAATAATTAAGTGATTTTAGGTGAAGGTGAATGTGTATTATGAGAAGGGAGATCTTTTTAGTCTAAAGTTTCTAATTCCAGAATTTTTCGGATTGTGGTCTCAATAACCAATATAGGAGGCATAGAAGATAAACCGATTTTTATGAGGAAATAGTTTAATTTTGAATGTGATGTTTTAATTGTCTGTGGAACATTTAGTCAGAGATACTAAGTAGCTGGTGTATAGTTTAGGAGAGGAATTGCTACATATGTAGAACAGACAATGATTCATACATATTGACAAAGACTCTCTCCTTGATGAAACTCTAGCCAGCCTCCTCTGAGCCCTCTTCTTGACTAGGCCTCAACCTTGGGCTATAAAGACTTGAACAAACACTGACTCAGTTTCTAGCAGCATCACTAGGGGCGTCCCTACCGCCTTAAAGTACCTGCCTGAGAAGAATCAAGGCTGCCAAAAGAATTTACTGCTTGTACCAGCTAACACCTGAAGATAGGGCCCTGGTCTCCCAGTCTCTGTGGGAGGACAAGAGGCCAACTTTGAAAAGCACCAGTTAGCAAACCCAGATGAGTTTCACATGGACAAACAACTCCTCCTGACTCATAATTTTTCACTTCCCTGACTCTGCTCTAGCCCCGCCATTCCTCCTCCAAACTCTCCCCTCCTTTGAAAACAATCACCTCTCCACAAATCAGAATGGAGCTCAGCTCTTTCTCCTCCTGTCAGTAGTTACTGAATAAAATCTGTCTTCTTTGCCTGAAGTAATGTCCAGCTGTGTTTATCTCTGACAATATTTAAATCATGGGTTTGGGTATGTTTATGTGAGGAGCATGTAAAGTGACAAGAGAATAAGATTAACACATGAATCTTCATTAGAATGAGAAGAAGAGGAGTTTGGAAGGGATCTTCCAGAAAGAGGAAACAACCAGAAAGCAGGAAAGATTATACTTTAAAAAACTTGTGACGTCTAGAATTGATAATATTTTCAGGGCTAGCAGTTAAAACATACTGATACGCTATTTTTGAAGATTGCTGTGATATCATTTGATTATATATAGTCTCTTAAAGAAGGATATGAAGACACAATTTGAACCATGGCTAATCTCTTGGATTTTTCATTTTCTTAGTCTTTCTTTTATTTTAGCCTTTCTTAGTCTCTAGTTTTTTGGCTTCTCTGTTTCTCTAGCATCTAATGCAATTTTTTTTTGTATCCCAGTTCATAACTTCCTTCCTCACTCTTGGATAAGACTAATAACTTAAGGTTTTAATTTCTTTGATGTCCTTAAAAAATGTCTCTAGGAGCTGCTTTCAGGGTCCACAGCATGTAAGTGGTCTGCTATGACCTGAATCTGTCACCTTACCCGACTCAGAGATAGCCAGGTGTCCGTGGTGCATGCTATTGCCCAGCATATAAGTATCATAACTATTTGTACTTTTTAGAAAAAATTAGCCAACAAAAAGTACAACTTTATACAAGGATAGCATTAGTATAAATTGTGTGTGTGTGCAAATGTGTGTGTGTGTGTGTGGTATATACTTCAAAATCAAATATGGGGTTGATAAGCAAGACCTAGAATTTTATTTAGAAGAATGAAGTAAATCTTTTGGGAGTTAAAGACAGGGCAGAAGTCTTAACTCTAACACGATAGAAAATCCACGGACACAGTGAGTCATTGCAATCTTAATGCATAGATTTTTCCAGCATTATTGGTCTCTTTGGGTTTTGTTTTTTCTTTCTAGTCTAACAAATTTTCACTTTTATCCTCCATATTTTGAAGTTTATTTTCTTCATGTTTTTTTTCTTATTTCTTTTCCTGCATTTTAGTTCACTTATAAACTTTCTTGTCTACCCACTTACATCTTAATTTAATCTTGTCCTTTTATTTCAGCCAATTCAATCCTCATCGCTTTCTTTCACTGAGAAAGTGCAACTTTTCTAGAAATCAATGTGTTTTTTAGAATAATTCATTTTGGGGAATGTTTTTACCTTTGAGCCTTTGGCTTGGTGGTCCCTTTTTCTTTGGTCTGAATAATTTTTCATGTTATTTGTTCTCTAGTTGTTTTCAAGTAAAATATTCAGATATCCCAATCTGTGCGTGTCTTCAGTTCCTCTCGTTGCTCACATGGGCACCGGTCGAAGTCCTTTCCTCAGATTAGCACATAGAGAACAGGGTAGTGTTTCAAGTTTTCAGACCAATTCTAGTTTCTAGCCCAGAACTGCTTCTTCTTTTGCCTTCATTTCTAATTCTCTGATATTCTAAATAATGGAATTTATTAGAATCTATAATTCCCCAGATTTCCTGCTCTAATCCTCTTCCTGACTCTGCTCTCACAAACAATAGTGAAAACTACTCTTTCTAGGCAATAATGTTTGTCAGTCTCCATTTTTCTGTTAGTGGTTAAAGGCATGAGTGGTACTATTAAACTCTGTCCTCAGTGGTTCTTATAAGGGGAGACTACACACAAAGTTCATGAGGTTACAATCTAAATACTAAATTAACTACAAGTTTTATTTATCTGTATAAACAGCAAGGACAAGACTCTTACAAAAAGGCTGAACATGTGGAAAATTATGTGGAAGAAGGATGATCACCTAATATCTTACATCTAGATCTTGGAAACCACAGTGACTTGAGGGACTCAGATGGGCTTACTCTCTAGGGCTAAAAAGCAAGGGACATGTGTGTAGGAAGAGAAAAAGAGTAAAGACAATAACTTTCTACTCTTCATCCTGGGCTGAAAAAGAGAAAGCTGCCAGCCTTGTTTCTGCTTCTCAGGCAGCAGTAAATGCCTAGTGGTAAAATGCATCTCCCGAAACTGTAGGACGGCTAAGTTATCAAAGTGTGGATGTTGAGAACAGAATCATTCACGTTAATAACTATGCCCCACAACACACACACACACACACACACACGCACCATTACCAGTAGTTGAGAGGAGAATTCTAAGCAGTAGTTCCGTGGAAACCTAAAGATGAGTTTGTACTGGAAAGGGGATAAAAGGGACTCTGAGGGTTGTTCTTCCTCTTCCCCAAATACGTCATTTCATTTTACCTCTGAATATAGGAAGACTGTGTACAGTAATAAAGCAATAATCTGAACACTCCAAGAAGAACCTTTTTTCAGTAAAGATAGAGTTGTCATATTTTCTACAGTTTTGGGGGAGGGAGATACAACAAAACTTCACAGTTTTTATCAGGAGAAACTGTTTGGTGAAAAAAAGCACACTATTCCATGGAGCAAACCTTAGACATGCTTTTCTAAACCCAATAGCATCAATTTAATAGGTCCTAAAAATTTCAGATTTTCATAAGTTGTTTTGAATCTTAGTTTGTAATAGTGATATGTTACCATTTTTATTGCAAATTTGTTGGTATTTTAAAGGAAAGTGGAAAAGAGCTGCATTATATTATGCTAGCCAAAGGCTTTTTATTTTTATTTATTTTTTAATTTGGTGGTGAGGAAGATTGGCCCTGAGCTAACATCCACTGCAAATCTTCCTCTTTTTGCTTGAGGAAGATTTGCCCTGAGCTAACAACTGTGCCAATCTTCCTCTATTTGTATATGGGACACCGCCACAGCATGGCTTGATGAGTGGTGTGTAGGTCTGCACCTGTGATCTGAACCCACGAACCCCAGGTCACAGAAGCAGAGTCCATTATGTCAACAAGCCAGCCCTGCCAAAGGCTTTTTAAGTCAGCAAATTATTTATTCTTTTAAAGAAGAATAGATGCATTTAAATAACAAACAAGTTAGTAATATTCTATTACTTCTAATAGAATTTCTAATGAATTTGCTTTAAAAATCTTATTCTACATGTTTAGAGATGGGATGGAAAATCAACAGTGTATCAAAAACATGTGTGCATGCACATGCATATGTGTGTGCATGTGTGCAGGGATAAAATGTCACGTTTGTGTAAAAGAAAGGAATACAGTTGACTTCATATTAGTATTTATCAATATTTTTGTACTACAGAAACAAATTACTGTTGATAAAGTAGAATAGATCATAAACTCCATGAATTTACATTTACTTGTTTTATTATAACACAGAGGCTGGAACATAAAAAGAACTCAATAAATACTTGCTAAATGACAAATTAGAGATCAGTATATTGTCTGAAAATGTCTCTCTATAGTAGACTACATATTAGATAAAAGAGGATAGTACTAGTAGGAAAAGAAAAGCTGAATTTTATTTATTTCATGGTTGGTTTATCCAAGAACATCCCAAGGATTGCAATTAGCAGTCAAACTAGTGAAGTGTTTGCAGGTGTGTTTTAAACGTGTTCATTTAACAAAGAAAAGCAATACTAAGACCTTTGGAAGAATTTCCATGTACTTCTTTTTTTTTTTCTGGATCTGGAGCCAGAGGATAAACAAAGTACCAAGTGAAGCTAGAAAGACTATTAGCAGAATAGCATTTGAAATAATAAAAAGAAAAATAAAATCATATTCTGTGACCCAGAACAGTGTTGTAATTAAATTTACTGGGGCAGAAAATTTACTTTGGGGATTAATATCACCTTTTGACAATTTAATGTTGTTCAGTGTAAGTACAAATCCATAATATCTTTCCATCTATTTTATATAACATATTTACTCCAAGTGCCTTCTCAAAAAAAGAAACCAATACTTTTAAACCTGAGGATGTGTCTAAAACCAACTTTTTCTCCCAATTATTTTAGCTTTATTTTCTCCCTAAAACTTTATCCAAAGAAGCCAAAGCAAAATTGATCAGTAAAAGCATGAAAAGAACAAAACTTGATCAGTTGCTAATGACTGCATTTGTTTCATATGGGAGACTATTGAGTTATATGTCAAGGAAAACAATTTATTTTCTCTGTTCCATGAGGGAGATTGTAACTCACTCTACTTCTCTCTACACCCTCATTATTCCTACTGAAGGGAGGAGGAGTGAAATAGCTGATTGATGATTGTGTAGTTCTGCCTCTCCTCTTACTCTGTGCCTTTGGGGTCTCTCTGCTCTGCTCTTGACTTTGCTTCAAGTTCAGTGATCAATAGTCTGTTCCTGTGGTTTTCTAGCAGGACCTGTTATGGTGGGTAAGTCTGACTAATTCTGAGCAACAGTTTTGTTCTCCCATATCTATATGCTCCTACTATTACTAAGTTGTTGTTGTTTTGGAGTCATTAATAGAGCTAATATTTTTATCTCCACTTGCCCAACTTCTTTTTTAATTGGTTCAGAAGTCAGTAGCAGAAAAAGAGGTGTCATTTATCAGGCGCCCTGAAACTCCAGCACGATGGAAAATGTAATAAACATTTATATCAAGAAATATTGTTCAGACTAAAAAACAAATGTTGGGTGCTGAAATTATTTTAGGTCATTAATGCCCAAGAAATGTTAATCTTTTATCCTTTCTCTTGAATAAAGAAATTGGTTATTCTTCAATTTTCTTCATTAGTCAAATAAATGGGTATTCTAGCTCTTTACCAGATGTATCCATTCCAGATATTATCGAACTGAAATATGAAAGACATCTCTCTGGAAACAAATGGCTTAGGCATACATTGTCTATGTTTCTGTGGTGATATATTCATTTTATACCATTGAATCAGCTCACTGACAGCCAGTATTTTCTTCACTGCAAAGAAGCATATGCTGTAGATCCATGTGTGAACAACCAATTTGTTGTTATTTGTTATTTTACAGAAGAACAAAATTGCACAGTAGCAAAATGGAAATCTTTCCTCATTTTAGTATCTTCACAAGAGGTAGTTTTCCCGCTAATAATTGTAATCACTAAAAAAGATTGTGTTCTCTTCATACAGTCCTGAAAAGCAAAATAGGACATCATTTTGCTTAATTTTAGAATACAAATTGTGTTTACATTCTTTACAAAGTGCTTGATAGATTCTTCTACCACTGCGGATTTGGTTTTGGTCTTATTTATTCATTCATTCAGAAATGTCGACTGGTACCTACTCTGAGATAATGTACTTAGAGGAAGATGTACGATAGTGAACAGCCCTCACGGTAGCTGCTCTCGTGGAGCTCACTTCCTATATTTTACAAGATTGAGATAATAATATTTAAACTATTTTATAAAGTTCTTTTTAAGATGATAGAATATGTTTTAAATTATATTGTAAAATATTATTATTATTATTTTTTTTGTGAGGAAGACCAGCCCTGAGCTAACATCTGTAGCTAATCCTCCTCTTTTTGCTGAGGAAGACTGGCCGTGGGCTAACATCCGTGCCCATCTTCCTCCACTTTATATGGGACGCCGCCACGGCGTGGCTGACGGGCAGTGCATCGGCGGGCGCCCGGGATCCGAACTCGCGAACCCCAGGCTGCCAAGCGCGGACTAAACCGCTGCGCCACCGGGCTGGCCCCCCGTAAAATATTATTTGAAAATATCATCTATAATATTTGCATAATGTTGCATTTGTAGATAAATCACGATATACTAAACCAATTTCTTATTTTTAGACAGTTTGGCTGTTCCCAATTTTTCAAAATTAAGATGATGTTGCAATGACAAACTATATGCAGACACTTTAAAGTACATCTGGATTTTTTAAAGATAATTTTTAGAGTTCAAATTTTTAATCTTTTAAAAACCATTTTATAAATATTGCCAAGTGTACTGGATTGTCTAACTCAATTATTCTCTATATTTCTTGGCTGACTTAGTGCAAAAAAAGTGTTGTATATGTCATATTAGATATGTGGAATTTTAACAATAAAATTGCATGAGGCAATTTAAATAAATCCTGTAACCTTATCATTTTAAATCACTCCTAGATTTTGAAGATACTTTTATACTCTCGGCTTAAAGAGAAATTTAGATAAGCCCATTTTTGGTGAACACTAATATATATAATTTGTTTCTAATCTATTTCCACAACCCAGTAGTTCCTCAAGGTATGATAGTTATTAGAGCACAGTAGTCGATGTTCATAACAATTCATAAACAATTATCATCAGTTTATTTGCTGTTGTTATGGATTATTTCAAAGCTAATTACTTATATTAGCAGGATATTAAATATTTGCTGATTGTTTACAAAAGATTATTCTCACTCAAGAAAGTTTTCTGTCATCTCCATTGTATCTTACTGATTTGAAGAACATGTGAGTACACTTTCCTGAATACGATTTTTTTTTGCACCTAACTCATATGAATTGGAGTCATCAAAGTCTTCAAAAAGACACAACAGGTGTGAAAGAGTAAAACAATGAGAATGTAGCTCTAACTTCTGAAACACTACCTAAAGCTACTGAAAGATTATAACTTTCATTTTTTACTCATAGAGGGGTAGACAATATCATTTTCCCATCTGAATTACATTACTAGCTCAGGTCAGATCAATGGCAAATTTGAATGAAACATGTTATAACTATTCTGTATTTGAACAGTTTCCACCAGTTTAGAACTTTGAATGTTAAAATATTCATAAATGATAAAAATAACAGAAGGCCTTAGTTCTAAAGGTGACCCACATTCATTAAAAACATGTTGACTCTGTTTAGTAAATGAAAATTCGGAGGGTTCACGAAAGGTTTCTCTTAGCAAGATAATTTTTTTGCCTGGGTAATCGTGGATTTATAAATTTAAGTGATATGGCCAAAAACTAGCTGAGTTATGTGAATGATTTCAATCTCTGTGTGTGTATGTGTGTGTGTATAACAGTTGATCTCAAACATTAATTACATTATTCAAATATGTGAAATGTTTTTCATCAGATAATTACACTGATAAATCTTTTAACTTTTATTGTTCTTGCAAATTAAACTTACTCAGTTAGTAATTATCTCTATAGTTTTAATATTATTGGATACTTACAAAATATTTTGGCCACCACACATTTCATCCTTTAATGATAACCTGTTATCTGGGTAATTAGATGGCTAATTGATTTAATGGATTTCTACACTATAAAATTAAAGAAAATTTTGTGCCCTTAATTTCTTTATTCTTTAAAGATCACACATACACAAAACTGGAACTAGCACCTAGGTATGAAAAATTCACAACAATTCTCAAATAGTAACGATAGCTAATTCTTGAGTGCTTATTTTGTACCAGGCACTATTTTATTTACTTTATAAGTATCAACTCTTACCTCTTCTGTGAGAAAGGTGCATATGCGCTCCCCATGTTATGCATGAGGAAACTGAACACTGAAAAATTACATAACTTGTCTAGGTTCTGTAAGTGGCGAAGCCAGGATTCAAGTCCAGACAATTAGACTTATAAATTGACTCTATAAAGTATGGAGTTATACAGTATACTGTCTTATAAAATGTATATTACACCATAAGAAGGAGTAGTAACAGAAGCTCAGAAGAAGAGATAATTTAGGCTCAAATTAAAATTCTCCTGACAAAACAGGAGCTTCATCTAACATGTATGGCATATGAACCAGGTGGAGGAAAATTTCAAATTTATTATCTCATGTAAGCCTCAAATAATCCTATAGTAATTGTTTCTTCAAAATTAATAAAAGTGATACCTAGGATTTGAACCCAGGCTCTCTCCAGAATAATAGATAATCTTCTTTCTGCTACAATATCTCTCCTTACTAAATGTAATTAAAAAAAGTGCCTGAGACTGAAAATTTTCCATGTGATGTCCTTCAGAAATATCCCCTAAATGATTATGAAATTAACAATGGAAAACCATTGTGAATTGAGGTTTCAATGTTTTTTCTTTTTTTTCAGATACAGCTATAACTGAATAAAAGCATAAAGTATTATTAAGCACCAGTTGAATTCTGTGCTGTGTTTTGTGGTATCAGCAAAAGTTTTAAGTTTAATATATGGTAATATCTATTCTCCTATTTTGTTATGAATGTTGGAATGTTATTCATAAGACAATCAGCACTGCTCTAAATAAAGATGATTTATAACTATTAACCCAAACTTAACTGTTTTTTAACTAATTTATAATTTTTTAAGCTGGAGTCATATACTCTATTATTATTAGAGCATACCACAAAATGGAGATGAAATAGTAAGAGGATACATTTTTATTATTGATTAGATGAGAAAACTCTGATTTAAAATAATTTCAGGCGATTAATAAGTAGTATTATCAGTAGTACAGTTTCAACTACTTTGGCTTAATAAGTAATATTAAGCCAAACTTATATTTTTATGTAGTACTTTTTTATATTTATATTTAATGTGTAGTATTCTTATTAATTATCTCAAATAAACTTTTTAAGTGAACATTGTTATATCAGTCTAATTTTAATCACAAGATTTTAGGCAATTTATACTTAAAATTAATAAATAATTGCAATATTTCTACATCATATACTATTTCTACCATTCTACATCATAACATGCAAAGTTGATCAATAGAAACGGCAAACTAATAACTATATTTTCCAACAGTCTACCAAAAAACAAATTAGTAGAATATTCTTTCTTCTAGTATGCACTGAATCCTATGAAAGTATTCCTTTTAATCAAGCAATTGTTACTGACAATGAAGAACAAAATAATGAAATAAGAACCACAACCCAAAAAGATTCACCACTATTTTTGTGAACACATTATGTACGAAGTATGAAAGCATTATGAATGCCTTCCCTGAAGTCTAGACTTAATTAAGAAAACAGTCTTTGAGAAGGGAAGATTCATCTTCAGTATCAAACATAGTAAATGGCAGATACAGGGACAGCACTCAGCTAGCTGAATCTAAGTCCTATTCTCTTTCCATAACCATCTGAATGTAACGCCTTGTTGGTATAGTCTTCCCGAAAGATTTCAACAGAACTTTTGCCAATTATTTCAAAATTCATATTAAGCAAAACTCTCTTAGAATTATATCAGATGGATATTGAGTTGGATCTAAGCATCATGCGAAGTAGCCGGATATACTAACCATTCTTTTATCAACATATGATATCATTTCCTGCTTGTTAAGTGCAGCAGAATCTGGCATGACTAGACATAGCCATGACCTGACTGTACTGTGATTTTGTTGTTGGGCATAGTGCAGATCTCCTAATACACCATCAGTTCTTTTTATCTTCTTGTCTCAGAATTTCTTTGCCTTCATTCACACACTTTTCCCATTTCCAGGCCAACATGCCTATGTGAACTTTTAATGCCTCTCAGAGATGGAATCCTGAACTTCCAATATCATTTTATTGTTAAATCTGATTTAAGTTTCTACATTATATACTTCTACCTTTGCAAAATAGCCAGCCAAAATTTATATTAAAAAATTTACAATAAGTCCGTGTTCATAACGATTATAAACTGCTATGCATTTATTTAGGTGCCCTACACTTTTACTCCAATAATATGTATAGTGAATATCAAACATTTTACTAACATTTATGATATCTAAAATACAATGAAATTCCAGGCTTGACATAATTATTATTTAAGGCACATAATATTTTTTTTCATTTTTTCTTGAGAATTTGTGGGAAATATTCACATTTTCTAAAAATCTCTTCCACTTCTATTTCACGCCAGTAGTGGTTACAACTTTCCCCACTGTACAGGTAAGGGCAAGGGAGTTAAATAACTTACCCAAGGAAATGGAAGAGCTCACATTCAAGCCAGGCCTGCCTGACTGCCCAGCCAGAGTTTGTCAATGCCTGAATTACATGCAATAGCTCAATAGAATCATTTACCATTTCCAGTCTGATTTTTGGCCAGTGACTGTAAGTCTAAAAGATTGTACTTAGTTTCCCTTTTAACTTTGCCCCTATAAGCTTTTTCTTCAAGCCAGAAAGATCCCCCCTCTCTCTCTTTCTGTATCTCCCTATCGCTAGCTCTCATTTCTAATAAATCATTTACAGCAGAAGAAATATGTTTTGCTAACATTATTATTTTACCACACATAATTAAAGTATTGATGGACATAATTTAGAGAAAAATCCCAAAAACATTAAAGAAATGGTCTGGATCAGAGACATATAAGAAACTAGAGTGAAATAATCCCTAAAGTATCTTGAGTAATCCTGTTAAATTTCCACTCTAAAGTATAAAGTTTCCTAAGCGCTATGCAACAGCTTTCATCGCAAATTACTACTGATGAATACTTCTTTCATTTTGAAGGGAGCAGTAAAATGATTTTTGAAGGAGAAATAACTGGGGAGAGGACAAAGGAGAGGGACATCTGAGAAGATGAAAATTATAGAGCAAGTAATTGGAGTTAATTTGAAAACTCCATTGTTCGATGCTTGATATCATTATGTGCATTGTATACTGCATGAATGTTATGCATCCCAACCAACCATGGCTAGCCTACCATGGCCAGATAGCTGAAGAAATAGGGAAAATAATAAAATGAATCAAGAAAGTTATGTGATGTTACATGTGTGTGTTGTCTATACCTTTGGTGCATCAAATACTGAAGTATAGTTCAGCCATAAAATAAAGATTAAACATAGCATTTATGATTTGAATGTAGCACATCATGGTATTAAAAATGAACATTTTCAATAATTATTTGTCTAATCATCACATCTGCTCAGGGAAATGTTTAGTGAACTCTCAGTGGCCATTCCAAAACTTGAGATTCTGTGTGACGCCTGCTAGATCGCATTTTGTTCTCTCACAAAGGAACCATTGGGCAGGTTAATAAAATTTACAAAGTCATCAGTTAGGTGAAGACAACCTAAAACAATAATTTTCCAAGTCAAAAATCAAGGTCAGCTTGTTTTACCAAATATGCATGCTTTAGGGTATGACAATAAAATAAATCCATATCAGTGTACTACATGTGAGTAGCTAATGAACTCATTTAGATTTAGGGTGATCACGATGTTCAACACTGCACACCATGGATTCTGTAATAAGCAACTGAAATCAAAAAATTATCTTGTGTAAAAATGAAAAGGACAAGAAACTGAGATATACAACTGTATTCCAGAATTGTTCCCATCTTAAAATTTGCTATATTCTCGTCCTCTCAAGTATTAGTGTCTGTTGGCTTGAAGTCTTACATAGAGTTTAGGTTCATACATTTTTCAGTTTTTATAATTGGTTTCCTTTCTCTTTTGGAAACCAACATACACCATTGGAGGCAAAGCTGAGTCAAATATATACTACTGTACTTTCATTTTTTTTACTCAAAAACAGTGATTTTATGTTCGAGTCATTTCTTAAAAAAGGCTTTCCAGAACTCTAAATTTTTTGCCTATGTTTACTTTGAGAGCTTTGATGGCTTTATTTTTGTTTTGATCTTTTGTTTGTCTGGAGATTATTTTGTGTATTATGAAAGTTAGACTATATCTTTTCTTCAAAATGTTTATCAATTGTCCCTACATAATAACCTGAATGAGAGCTTATGTTTTCTTCTTCAGCGATTTAATATTCCACTTCTTCAATGTATAAAAATTATCTTTTGGGGGGCCTTTTTAAAGTTACTATACAATGCTAATATTCAATTTAATTATTTTTGTTCACTATTCTTAATTTTCAAATATGTTTTTCTCTATTTTAATGTATTTCCTCCAGCAGATGAATTAGGGCACTTATATTTTCATTTCTATTTTTTTTGGTTATCATTTACATAGCAAATCTTTAGCCATTCTTACTTTTTCTCAACCTGATAAGCTAGTTTTTATTTTCATAATTTTATTTTTCCTTTTAGAATATCCACAAACAGAGAAATAGGTGCCTCTCTTTCTAGAATTGCTCTGTTGTAGCAGTGAAAAAAGAATCTTTCAACTAGTAATTACTAAGATTTATTTTTATTATAGACATTTAGGTAAATACATGCATGTACATATAAATACATGTTTGCAAAAAGCCATTGTCTTAAATTTGTTTAGTGTATACCTTTCATCCTAAAATAATATGCTAAAAAATAAAAGCAAGATATAATATTATCATACTAAAGCAATACTACAAAAAATTCCTCCTGATTTGTTTTAAAGCTGAAAGTAGATGACCATAGTACGTGTGTAACAGAGAATATATAAATGAAATTTATTGTTGCAACTAAATAGAATACAAGAAAAAATTAGCCTGAGATACATTAATGATGCAAATAATAGCATTGTGCGTATAATAATATCTTACAAATGGAAGGTGAATCTCATAAAGCCTGTAATTGTATTTCTTTTATATGAACAAGTCAGTTTTTGTCTATGTGCGTATAGGTTTCCAACTGTCTATAAACTAGCATGTACACTGGTAGGTTTCTCTGATATTATATGCAATTAAATCTCTCTCTTTCTCTCTCTTTCTTTCTCTCTCTCTCTCTTTCTCACACACACACACACACACACACACACAATTTTAAATAGTTCATGTGCAATAAAATTGCAAAGTAATTAATTTTACAAGATAAGCGGAGGGATATTGAATGTGTAGGATCTTTCTGATAATAGGTAGCAAAACTGAGGGACTCACACCACAAGCCTTCCATGAGTGATGACGTTTGATCCCTTGGAGCTTTTAGAAAAGAGTGTTTGTGTACAGAGATTCAACCTAAATAGTGCATCAGATTCAGGATCCTGGCTGCTGGAATTTACAAGGTGTGAATTGGATCTTCAGAATGAGGCACTCAGGCCATGGGGGTGGAGGTAATGAAGGCTGCAAAACAATCCCTTAATTAATTGAGCATATATATATATATATATATATATATGAAAATTTTAAAAAAGTACACATGATCATCTCCAGGGAGTCTGATTAAGCATCTAGAGTGGGTCGTGGGCATAAGCACTATTTAAAGCTCCCCAGGGACTTGTGCTTCCAGAAAGATGGAGAAGAAATACTCTCCCCTATTTCTCCTGCTAATTAAATCTAAAAACCTTGAACATTTTATACAAAGTATACCTAAGAAGACTCTGATGTGTAGAGAGAAGGCAGACCAGCGAGGGACACCAGGACCTGAGAAACAACACATGGTGATATCCTGGGTTTTTGTGTGTTTGTTTGGCCTTCGCCTCATATATCCTAGATTTAGTACTGGAGAAACCGGAAACCCACAAATACCAGTGTGTGCCCAAAAGCTCTAATAAAAGCATGCTCTCTTTAGTCCTGACCAGGGCTGAGAGCAGCTTAGCAAGACAGAAATCTTTTAGACAGAAACTGGTCTACTCCAGCCAAACACCACAGAAAAACTGGCTCCACTCCTACCTCTGCCAGCAAAGACAAAGGGGTAACCAAGACTTTCTCTCTCACCAGGCTCTAACCAGGTGTCCCAACCACCTTCCCAGGGCAGTGTCAGAGAAGGCACCTTCTGAGGAACTTTAGAAAATGTGTCCCAGAACTATTTTCCCAGGAGTTGAAAGGGAGAAATACGTATCCCTTCAATTATTTCCCATTGGTCATGGGTGGCCCACTGGGCATTGATTTCCCTTACTCCTAGACTGCACATGCGTGAATTCCAAGTAGGTTCACAAAGTGCCAGTATTAAGGTATTTGTAGACTGTATGGAACTGACTGATATATATCAACTTTAGGAAGAGGTGAAGTCAAGAGAATCTAAAGTAGTATAAAAATGTGTCTAATAAACCATATTATACAATTGATCATACTCAAAAACATTAATTGATGGGTTAAAATAGAGAACATTCTCAGTGCTGTTCTGACAACTCCAATCTCTTATGATATAATGTGTGGTAGGTAAAAAGAGAATCCGTTTTCAGTCCGAAGACTTGATTCTTCCAGTTACTAGATATGTTATGGTGACCAAGTTACATCACCTCACTTAGCATCATCTTTTTCATTTCTAAAATAAAGATTAACGAGAGTTCATGAGATAATATATGCTAACTGCTTAGCACCACATTAGGTAATCAACAAATGTTAATTCCTTTCGCTCTACCTCTATCAATTTAGCAGCTAATAATAATCATATACTGTATTCCTATAGTGCTTTCTAGTTTACTAAAACTTAAACATAGCATTCCATTTAATAATCAGAATAATCCTGTAATGTTTCCAGAACAGATATCTTGTGTTATAAATGAAGACACGATGTAGCTAATGAGTGAACATTTGTAAATCAAATTCACACTTTTTCTCTTCAAATACGATGCTCTTTCCATTACGTGGTGCTGCCGCCTAAGAATATATATTAGTTAATTTCAAATTATGTTTATACCAAATTAAATTTTGTAAGGTCTCTTTGGGACTGTAAGAGTACGTATTGGTACAAGTCACTAATCTCATTCTCAGAGTATTGAAGAGTTAGAAATGAATACAGGGACAGTAGTCTTTTTTTTTTTCTTTGTCTCTAGGACAGACTGTGTTTAAACTGCATGTAAATAGAATAGAGAACTGCCATAATGTTTATATTCTCCAAAAGAACATTTTGCGACACTCTTCACTGGCAGTTTTTGTTAGAGTTCTAAAAGGCCCACTAACTATATAGAGTCCAGCTATTTATGAATGTCGTAAATGCAATTCTGTACAAGATCAATGATACAACTCAACTTATATTCTGTCTCCATATTTCATAAAGATAATACCATATTTCACAAAGATTTTGGTAATTTCTCTTCAAAATATCACATCACCTTCAAAGGTGAGACATGAAAAAAGATCATCTTTTTATTCCATTTGTGACCTACTATACGGTTGATTTTGTTTTTCTTTTTCCCTTTTCTTTTTGATCTAGGTGGAAATGGGTAGTATTTTGAGACTTTCATCAAAAAAATTCTCTTCAATCTCCTCCATTAGTTATAAAATTACATTTACTTCTATCTTTCTTAGAGAGTGGTATTTTCTAATATTGTTGCAAAAGCAGTCCTGACTGAGATACAGAAGGCCCTCCTCTCCTTCCCTTTGGAGATTTTGCTGGGAAATTATCTCCCCAGTTTTCCATTAATAGGTTCAGCAGATTTATATCCTGGCAGTCACATGGCTCATTTTGTCTATGCTGAAGAGCACATGAATATGAGAATAAAGTTTTCTTTTTTATCTTGTTTCTTTTACTTCTTTAAAACTTATGGGAATATTGTTTTTATACTAGAACATAGTATTACCCGCATTTGAAAGGCATGTACATTGCTTTAAAGAGCTTACATTCTTGAAGCATCAATCAATTTTTGAAGACGGTTTAAATTTTAGCATCTGGCAATTTTGACAATTGAAAGCCGGGCACATACCCTCTTACACATGATTTGTTTAAAAACAGAGTGCAACTAACTGTACACGACTATCACAATTATCTAAAAGCTGAGATATCTATATTGAAATTGATTATTTTCTTGGTTAATATCTAGAAACATTGAGTATAACGTGCCTTATAGGGGGGTGTTTGTGGTGTTAAAAATAGTTTATTTACAAACATATAACCAATATTTCATCTAAAGCAGAGATTTGGAAAACTTATTCCAAGGTAATTCATACGATTCCCACAAACAATTCTTAGGATTTCTTAAAGAAACTGGATTTCTGTGTCTTGATGTTAATGATTTATTTTGCGGAGTTGCTATTATTCCTATTACACTGTATTGAACATAGTAGTTTTGATGTGAAAAGCCTGATAATGTTATGTTCTCTGTGTTTAGAAACAAAAGAGTTTTTTTTCCCCCTCTCTTCTGCTCCTTTTCTATTCCTACTCCTCAAGGTATTATTTTGTGAGATAAAATCCTTCCCACTTAGATTTAGGAGAAAATCCCAAAGTGTCTATAATGGTTTCTATCTAGCTCTGGATCCTTTTCTTTTATTATCTGTTTTACAGGTTTTTCCATTTGTCAGAATAGTTGGTGTCTTAGTCCATTTGAGCTGCTATAACAGAATACCACAGACTGGGTAGCTTACAAACAGTAGAAATTTATTTCTCACAGTTCTGGAGGCTGGGGAGTCCTAGATGAAGGTGTCAGAAAATTTGATGTCTGAGGAAGGCCTGCTTCCTGGTTCACACATGGCCATCTTCTCTCTGTGTCCTCATGTGGCAGAAGGGGCAAAGGAGCTCTCTGAGGTCTCTTTCCTTTATAAGGGCATGAATCCCGTTCATGCAAGCGCCACTCTCATGACCTAATCACCTCATAAAGGCTCCATCTCCTAATATAATTACATTGAAGGTTAGGATTTCAATAGATGAATTTTTGGGGGACACAAATATTCCATCCATAAGAGTTGGATTGATGCAGAATTGGTGTATTTTGTTCTTGTGAAATTGGTGTATTGTGAAATAGGAAAACTATGGGGCAATATTCTGAGAAAAATGCTTTAATAATAGTTTAAATGAAGGATTATGTGATTTTAATACATGTAGAAGAAATTGAAGATAGAGGCTGGAAGTTTGGGAGAAAATTGGGGGACAAAAAGTTTGGAAGAAGATTTAATGAGGCTGAATTACAGTTTTTGTTGGAATGCAGGAGAAAGATGGAAGGATTGTAAGCTGGAGAAAGAGGGTGAGATTGTTTTTAATTATAATTTTTAAAAATGGAGTGATTCTGGAGGATAACAATGTCCATGTTAATTGGGGCACGAGATGAAATGAGTGATTATTCTTTGGAAAGATATAAACCTTGAGTCTACTTGCGTGCTGGATAGGCCATGTACATGGTTATAGAAATCAACCAGAAAAAGGGTAAGAGAAGTGGAGAGGGAAACCCAAAGGAGGTTCAGTCATTATTAAATGGTGTTGAGTGAGGATGGGGAGAGTGACCAAGAGTTCATTAAAGCAAAGATGAAGCAGATGAATTATTGTACAACTTAAGGACATTGATGTAAAAGGGGGGGGGGTGTTAGTTAAGATGGCACTGGTTTGGAGGGAAATTGGAAAACTCTGAGAATCCTAAAGTTCCTTCCTATACCTGCTGGAGATCAGATGCTCTTGTTACATTGAAACTGACCTGTAGGGAAACAATGGTCTAAGTGCGGGAGCCAGGATTCAACTAGATAACAATCAGTAGTGTTCCGTGGGAATTTTGAAGATGTAGTAGTTCTAGAGGGATCAATAGAAAGGTTTATAAAGAGATAGCAAAATTTTCTAAGAGGAGAATAAATAGAATAGTAATAGGATGTAAAACTGAGAGAGAGGACATGATGAGAAAAACTTGTTTTTCCAATAATAAAAGAAGTCTAGGAAATCAGAGTCTGTGGAATTATCTGATTTCAAGTATTATGTATCTGAAGAGTAATGTTTTGAGTGAGATTCTATCCTGATTGTTTAGGCTAGAGGATTTGTTTCTGTGGTTGACCTTTTCTTTCTTGGAAAATATAGCACCTATCCCATTGCATGGGAGAATGCAATCTCCTTGGATGGAAAAGCTGCATTATAAGATAATAGGCTTTCATAGTAAATTCTATCAAAGGTATTATGAACAAAAAGAATGATAACAAAAAGAGTAACAATGACAATTGTAGGTGCAAATTACTGGATAACTATTATGTCACAAGCACTGTGATTTAAAACATTATATAATTCTTTGAGATAATATGTGCACTGTAGGAAAATTACCCATAATTTGTAGTCAAGGAAACTGAGACCAAGAAAATTTATATGACCTGACAAAAGCCACACACCTAATAAACCTATAAATTTCATCTAATGTCCTCTTCCTTGAAGTTTCACAGCTTAGACCTTTTTTTGTTGCTGTTTATTCCTGAGGAAGATTCTCCCTGAGCTAACATCCATTGCCAATCTTCCTCTTTTTGTTTGAGCAAGATTTGCCCTGAGATAACATCTGTGCCAATCTTCCTCTATTTTATATGCTGACGATTGGTATGGGTTCATGCAGGGGAACCGAACCTGGGCCCCCAAAGTGGAGTGTCCTGAACTTAAACAGCAGGCCATGGAGCCGGCCCTTTGGGCCATTTTTTTTTTTTTTTTTACAGATAACATTTTTGTGTCTGGATTTTAGGAGTTTACCATTCAGGGCTTGTCACAGTTTGGAATGGGCCTCACATGGTCTCCTTTCCTGATAACTGAGTGTACCTGACTTGACCCATACAAGATGAGGAAGGCACCATTAGGCAACATAAGCATGTATGGCTGGGAAGGCCAATCATTTACAGGCTATCCTCTGCAAAGCTGGCCTCTCCAATATAATCTCAATAGTGTTTATTATTTCAATTGTTTTCTCAATCGTGGTAATGAATTGGAACTAAGCCAACCACACATACTGTTTGCACAGTCCTTCTTGTGAAAATCAACACTCAGGCATATGGGTGGTGAGAATATTCTGGAGTTAAGGAAACTAAGCAAAGCCAAGGAGAGTGAACCAAGATTATTTTAGAGTGATGAACTCACTTGCTTGACAATTGCTCTATCAGCTTCTATTAACCACTGTGCTATGAAAATAAGTTTGTGACCCCAATTATGGGCAGATGAGGAAATTCTCTCATGGCTGGCATCTTATTGGAAGGTACAAACTTTCTTGGCTTTAGTTGTGTTAAGAATAAGTGGAATTATTGTTTCTCTGCTTGCCCCCAAGAGGAGAGATGGAGATTTCACTTCCTTATTTTCCATGTGGAAATCATCTATGCTTATAGGCCTGGCACTATTTCAGAAAAGGAGAAATGATGACATTTCTGATTTGTTCACATCATACTGTCTATTAGTGTCAAATTTTCCATCACTTTACTCAATAATTTCATTTTCTGTTCTGAAAACACAAGTAGTTTAGGTAGAGTTGACAAGTATTTTATACGTTTGATACTTCTCTTTACTCAAATGTTATTTGATGTTGATCAGTAGAATCACTTACCTTATATATATTTGTATACTGACTCAAATGGAATTTTATACTAAATGCAAAGGACCTACAAATCAGATTGTAAAGCAATGAAGAAGGGGAGTTCTGATAAATAAAATGGCATTGAAAATGGAGTATCCATATTCCCTACTCCTAGGAGAAGCCATTCTATAAATGACAGAATGATAAGTAAAAATTGGTTAGGACAAAATCTTACAAAAGAGCCACATGGCATTGTAGGAGCGGTTATTTTTAGTGACCGCCTGCCACCTGTCAGCAACATCAATGCGTTTGGTTAAATTTACATTGACACAATGAATTGTTGCCCTTATAACTTGGCCTTTCTATCATAAATTACAAGGTGGGACTAAAGACATGGCAAAGTGGAAGTAACATTACAGCTGTACACGATGACAGAATCGACAGATTGCCAGTAACATGAGTTACCTTAAAAAATTCAAATGAGGTGAAATCATCAGCCTGACCTCACAATAGGACAATTTGAGGACAGGACTAGATTATCATATTATCAACCATATAAGGTGAGGAATATGTTCCCAAATGTCTGAAGTTTCTTAATACATTTTGTTAAAATTTGACCTGGGGATACTAACTCAGGCGCAGTTGTATCGGAATTTTCTCAGATGATAACATAAATTGAAATAGACTACAAACTAGTGGAAATAAAAGGGCTAAAAATTCTCAGAGATCAAACAAGTGACATAAAGACCATGACGACTCTATAGACAACTGCTTAGCAAGTTAGCATGGATCTATGCTGGAAAAGAATTATATTTGTTTCCCTTTGTGTAAATGGAAAAAAAATGTTATCAATGATAATTGTGATATGTTATCAATTATAACTGTGATACATACAATGATAATTGTGATATATACTAGCTGGACTTTGTAAATTCAAGAGATAATTAATGAGAAAGATTTTTGTAATTTGTTAAGTGTAATGGAAGCATCAGCTTTTAAGTGATTATACATGTTAAAATGGGATTTTGTACATAGCTGTAATCTTTTCTTGAGCAAATCATTTCTTCTACTGAAGAAATGTATTTTATTGCTAAATAATATATTTTTATATATTTCCATTATTAATCATAGTGAAAAAATACCAGAGGGAAATTTTCTTCAAAGCATAGGTAGTAGTTTTTAAATTCCCTTGTAAAATATTTGAGACATCATATATAAGTGCTGTGAATTGTACAAGATCTATCCTTCTGAAGAACAGTTATTTCTTAGAAATCTCAAAAATTTTTTTATCACACTATCATTAGTGTGAGGTCATTAATTCACAAATTGCTTGAAGGTAGAATACAAAGCTAAAGACAGAAGTTGAACTGTTCATTTCCATGTTGGGATTTATTTCATCTTTGGTTTGCAATTCTCAGAGAAAGAATATGAGCCAAAGTAGATTTCAATTAAGTGATCATTTAAATACTGATTAAACCAGTGATTGTCCTTGTATAAGCCATTTAACTTTTATATAAAGTGCGATGCTGTTAGTTAGAATCAAAATAGTAGTTATATGGAACGATTTCAGAAAATTCTGAAGATGCAACCTGGCAACCACCATTCTACTTCTGTTCCTATGAGTTTGACTATTTTAGATACATCATATAAGTGGAATCATGCAGTATTTGTCCTTCTGTGACTGGTTTATTTCATTTATCATAATGTCCTCTAGGTTCATCCATGTTGTCCCATATGGGAGGATTTCCTGCTTTTTTAAGGCTGAATAATATTCCCCTGTATGTATATACCACATTTTCTTTATCCATTCATCTGTCGATGGACATGAAGAAAAAACATTATTTAGGTTGTTTCCTTATCTTGGCTATAATGAATAATGCTGCAAGAGTGGAGACATCTCTTCGAGCTTCTGAGTTTAGTTCTTTTGTATATGTACCCAGAAGTAGGATTTCTGGATTATATGGTAATTTTATTTTTAATTTTCTGAAGATTCTCCATACTACTTTCCATAGTAGCTGTACTATTTTACATTCCCACTAACAATGTACAAGCGTTCTCTTTTCTCCACATCCTCTCCAACACTTGTTATTTTATTTATTTTTTACAACAGCCTTCCTACCAGGTGTGAGGTGCTACCTCATTGTGGTTTTGATTAGCATTTCCCTGATGGTTAGCGATGTTGAGTGCCTTTTCATGTGCCTATTGACCATTTGTATGTCTTCTTTGGAAAAATATCTGTTCAAGTCCTTTGCCTATCTTTTAATTCTGTTATTTGTCCTGCTATTGAGTTACAAAAATTCCTTTCATATTTTGGATATTAATCCCTCATCAGATATATGGTTGGCAAATATTTTCTCCCCCTCCTTTTCAGATAGTTCATTGTTAGTGTATACAAACACAACTGATTTTCGTTTGTTGACTTTGTATCCTGCAACTTTACTGAATTCTTTTATTAGTCCTCTTTAGGATTTTCTACATATGAGGTCATGTCACATGCAAACAGAGATATTTTTACTTCTTCCTTTCCTATTTGGATGCCTTTTATTTAATTTTCTTGCCTAATTGCTCTGATTAGAACTTTCAGTACTGTGTTGAATAGAAGTTGTGCACATGGGCATCTTTGTCTTGTTGCTGATTTTAGAGGAAAATAATTCATCTTTTCATCATTGATTATGATGTTAGCTGTGGATTTTCCACATATGGCCGTATTATGTTGAGGTAAATTCATTTTATACCTAGTTTGTTAAGGGTTTTTTCATGAAAGGGTGTTGAATTTTGTCAATTGCTTTTTCTGCATCTGTTGAGATGACCATGTAATTTTTATCCTTCATTCTGTTAATGTGGTATATCATATTATTTGATTTGCATATGTTGAACTATCCTTTCATTCCTGGGATAAATCCCACTTGGTCATGGTGTATAATCCTTTTAATGTACTTTAGTGAATTCAGTTTGTTAGTATTTTGTTGAGGATTTTTGCAATTATGTACATCAGGGACATTGACCAGGAGTTTTCTTTTCTTGTAGTCATCTTGTCTGGCTTTGGTAGCAAGGCTATGCTGGCCTCATAGAATGAGTTAGGAAGTCTTCCCTCTTCTTCAAATTTTTGGAAGAGTTTGAGAAGGATTGGTGTTAATATATCTTTAAATGTTTGTTACAATTCACAAGTGAAGCCATCTGGTCCTGTTCTTTTCTTTGTTGGGAGGTTTTTGATTACTAATTCAATCTCCTTATTCATTATTGATCCTCCAGATTTTCTATTTCTTTGTGATTCAGTCTTAGCAGGTTGTACATTTCTAGGAACTTATTCATTTGTTCTAATTTATTGGTGTATGATTGTTTATAGTAGTTTCTTATGACTCTCTATTTCTGTGGCATCAATTGTAATGTGTCATCTTTCATTTTTAATTTTTTTTATTTGAGTCTTTTCTCCCTTTCATAGTTATTTTAGCTAAAGTTTCTTTCATTATTTTTATATCATACATATCAAGAACTATGAAGGATGTGTGATTTTACACTACTTGGAATCTGATAAGTTAGTTTATTAGTGTTTTAATGATGCAGACAGAAAACATGAGATTCTGAGGCCAATGATAAAGGACAGTTCATTACTCACAGCATTAATAATATCCAGTCCCTCAAACCTCTGTTCCTACAGGATGATGAGACAAAAGCCAGATGATGCCAACACACTGAGTGAAATGCATAACAGAAGAAAAACACTGAGCTTAAAAAAACCCAAGTATTTTATAATGGACAATGAGCATTCTTGCTCTTGCTGGTGAAAGACCATTATCTTTATAACACTTCACAGGAAGTATTCCTGATCTTTGTTCCAGCAGAATGCACTATCTATGGTTGTTTGCTATACAGATATCCTTGAAAAGATCATCTGGAACAGATGACAATCTATGCCTCTGCTTGCAAGATATGCAGAAATTCAAGAGATGCAGAACTGTCTCACAATAATATCCACCCATAATTTTTTGCACCATCTTGGCTTCAGGTGAATTTTCCCATGAGTATACCTCTCCTTCAGCCACTTTAATTAAACAGACTGACAGAAGCTGGGAAAAAGTCCACTCATCTTGTCTTATGTAGCACTTAATTAAGACTACTGTCAACAAGAATCCAAGCGTTAGGATGAGGCTAACCTGTAGTAATGACCTCAACCATGCCCCCTCCAGTTTCCCACCCTCACTCCTGGATTTGGCCAGCTGAACAAATTCTCCACTACCATAAAAAAGTAGTGTATACTTCAGAAACCCAGATGGCTTTCTCTTTAAAATTCTGCTCTGACCTTTATTCTTGTCCTGATACATTAATCCTGGTACAGCAGGGTATGTTAGCATGTACAGCCTGCACTTTCACCCAGAAAAAGAAAGCTTAGATTGATTCATTTTTCCAGAAGAAGTCTGGACAGTGAGTTGAGGTTAGACTGAATGGCTTCCAGAGCCTAGATAACACCATTGATTATTTCAGTTAAAGTCAGGGACTAATTTAACACCACCTTTTCTAATTAGATGACTCCCATTGTAGGGATAACTGCCCACAGAGTGCACATAAATATCAAGTCAGTTGTCCTTCCATAAAGCTCCCCTGAGTAACTAAGAATTGCCTTATTTTGGATAGCCCTCCCCAGTTATTTAAGAGCTACACGATTTACTACTGGTGTTTCCTTAAACACTTGAAGGTCTCTTATGACCACAATTAAGGTACAGATCACCATATTTTCAGGAGAAAGGCAAGTTAATGCTTGATGCTACACAAGAAGTACAGACTTAGGCACACATGGTACCCTTGGAAAGAAACTGTGGTTTATACCTATCGGGGTCCATAAGTGGACCATCACAGACTGTGTTGCCAATATGACCTCTTGGGGAATTCGTAGGCCCTGGGGTCCCAGGTCAGTTGAATAACTGAGGCCAGTCCTTGTTTTGTAGGGGCTGCCTGAAAGCAATCAGTCCAACCTGTCTTGTTTTTTTCTACATCACATTTGCATGCCATTTGTCCATCCCACTGAGACATGGCTACAGGTGTTAACAAGTTTTTGGAGTGAAAGGTGCAGGAGCTGGGGCCATCCATTGTAGGACTGATAGACCTCTTGGTATGGTTAAATGGGCCAAATCATATCATAGTCAAATCATAGTCAGAATTGTCTGGTAGGTGAGGGCAGACCCAGCAATCGGTTAAATTGATGGGCTTGCAATAGTTTGGGAGAGCCACACTGGGGTGTTTTCCTTCCTGAAGAAGTCTCCAGAAGCTATTTGATTTTTTTCATTACTTTTTGTGTGTGTGTATGAGGAACACTAGCCCTGAGCTAACATCTGTTGCCAATCCTCCTGTTTTTTGCTGAGGAAGACTGGCCCTGGGCTAACATCTGTGCCTGTCTCCCTCTACTTTATATGGGACACTACTGCAGCATGGCTTGACAAGCAGTGCGTCTGTCCGCACCCGAGATCCGAACCTGCGAAACCCCGGGCAGCCGAAGTGGAGTGCACAAACTTAACGGCTACGCCACTGGGCTGGCCCCTCCAGAAGCTATTTTAAAGATAAAGATCATTAATGTGTCTCTCTTCCCTTTATCTTACAGGATCTGAGATGTCCTCTCCCCAAGTGACAGAGATGTTGCTCTCCTTCTACCACCAAACTACGGGTATACTTCATTCCATTACCTGTAAGTTTACCTTTTTTTCCAATCACCCCTACTTCATCCAATCCCTTCATTCTGAGGGGCCAGGCAAGAGTGGGATGAGGATATTTTTATAAGATGTACAGAGACTCATTATATCCCCACCTTGGCTCACATGAACTACTGTAAGGGGATTCAGTAAGCAGTGTACTCACCCAAGTGGTCATTATCTTTATGATCTAGGATCATGTCAATCTAACAAGAGAATACAGGTGGCAGAACCAGGCTTAAGTTTAAAGTCCTGAGCCCTCCTTTGTCTGTGCTGCCACGTGAAGAGTGCTCCAACCAGACCAATTTAGGAAGGCTATTTTGGGGAAAAAAGAAGCATCATGCCCAGGAATAGTCAGAGTGGAATTCTGAAATTTTAAAGTTGTTCTATATAAAATCTACCCTTTGTATACTGATCATTACCTAGGAAGTGGTCTAGAGGAGATGATCTTTTTCTGGAAGCAGCCACATTCAGTGGCCAAACTAAGTGTCTTACTAAGATGAATGAACTAGAAAAAAGTGAATGAAGTAGAGTTGGAAGTTTTTGAGAAAATTTTTGAAGTAGTCATTCCAATGCTAAACAATACAGATGTCTGTGGATAATAAAAACTGGGAGTGTCCATTGAGTAGCTTGACTATTAATCCATTTTGAGTGGCTTTTTCTCACCATTGTCAGACTGCAAAAGGTCTGGAAAACCAATAGAAGGGACAGGCACCACAAGGCTGTGGCTATAGTCAGTTCATCAAACTGGAGTATGCCCCATCATAATCTGAAAAAGTGTCAACAGTGCCATCAAAGCAAAAAATTTCAATGGACAAAGTTAAACAGGTAAGGGATACTTTATTTAAGGCTATTTCAATAGCAGGGTGAGATCAGAACAGAGTCTAAATTCAACTCTACTGAAACAAAGGGCAGGAGATTTTGAGAGGTAGGGTCAGGATATCCCAGGCCACTTGTGTTTGCTAATTGGCCTTCCTCAAAAGAAAAGCAAATTTTCTTTTATTTTCATGATAGGAACTAGTTTTACAACTTGGAGCTAAATGTTCACTGAAGTGAGGCTCCTACCTTCCCAAAGAGATTGGGAGATAGGGAGCTACCTTCCTTGATGGTTACATTTCAAAGGAATGGCCCCTAGTTCCTCGAGAAAGACAGTTCTGGGTGGCAAAACAGGTAAGAGACTTAAAAAAATATACATCTCAGGGGCTGGCCCTGTGGTATAGTGGTTAAGTTTGGCACCCTCCCTTTTGGTGGCCCAGGTTCGTGGGTTCGGATCCCAGGCATGGACCTATACCATTCACCAGCCATGCTGTGGTGGTGACCCACATACAAAGTAGAGGAAGATGGGCACAGATATTAGCTCAGGGCTAATCTTCCTCAAGCAAAAAAAGAGGAAGATTGGCAACAGATGTTAGCTCAAGGTGAATCTTCCTCAACAACAACAACAACAACAAAATACAAGAGGCAGAGAAAGAATTTACAATAACAAGTTTCTAAAGTAAATGCTATAAGCAATAGGAGAGGAGGGGCTTCTAGGATTAGGCCATCTGGATTCAGTAAGGCCCAGGGTAAGAAGGAGGTCAGGGAAGGCAGGAAGAAACCTGTCAAAAGTTTAGTCAAGACATCTTGGTCAGTATGAGGCACCACCAACAGCCAAGGAATAGGCTAAAGGTCTGATGTAGTCAGTCTACTAGAAGGGACCAGAAACAATGTCTTATGCAGTGTCCCCACTCTCAAAGTGATAGAGCTGAAGTCACAAGTTGGCGATGCAGTGGTATCCTCTGCAGCAGAAACATAGTTCTTTTCTTTGTATCTGATCTATTATGGTAGATATGTTTCCATGTCTGGTATGATGATGGATCTAGGCAGCAATAGTGGCAATCTGTGTGGTGTGGATTCAGTCAACAACTTGATTCTGGTGGGTCTCCTCAGGGAACACAGCCAAACTGTGGGCAAGTACACGAGTGGTCCAGACAGTTCAATCAGCAACCATAATTTGTTTTAGTCATTCATGGCCCCAGAAGGATTGCTTTATTCTGCAAGTCAGTAGTGTTCCAAGTAGTGAACCAAATAGCTAAGCCATTGTCAACAGTTTAAGAGTCAATAAAATATAAAAAGGTTCATTGATGTGATTATTGGGTTGTGCTATGAGAAAAGTCTTGACTTATTCCCACTGAGCAGAACAAGCACACCTATTTTCAGTTCTGAATAGCTTGCATTAGGTTGAGCTGCAGCAGCGTGGTAGACATCATTGGGTTTCAGCCTAGCTGAAATATCAGCAAAACAGCCCAGGCATTTAGAGGAAACTCAGTGAATTGAGAGCCCCAATGAGCTGGGGTCTTTGCTTCAGTGGATATAATGGGGAATAAAATTTGCCCCAGAGGGAGAGCTGCTCTTTTTATTTTATTTGACAAATATTTAAATCATTTATTGCCATTAAGTTACAGCATTTCAATATACACACTGCATGGAAATACAGATACTTTTTCATCTTCATTTTAAATTGATAGGTACTGCCAAATTAACATCCTAAGACTTCGCACCTATTTACACTCCCACTAACCTCGTATAAGTTAGTATGTGTTCCTTTTTTTCAATGCAAAGCTGAAGTGCTACTTGGACTAGGCTGGCTGTCTTCTCATTTACTATTTCCACTAGACGATTGCGTCCATTAGTCATTTATTCCAAGCTGACTCACTTCAAAATGGAATATCAGGCCTGAGAGTCACAGGCTTCCATGGATCAGGTATACAGATTCAACCTAAAGCCAGTAGCAAGACAATAACTGCTTTTGAAAATGAGTTGAATAAATAGCTGTTCCTGGAAGCCAACAAATCCAAAATCCCAAAGGATACCTCTAGGTGGAGTTTGCCTTCCTTTGCCAGAGGCTCCAATCAGCCATGTCATCAGGCTTAGAAACCGTAGTTCATTTTTCCAGGTTTGCTGACAGATTTTAGTGACATCTCAATTTGGTACAATGCCGTGTTGTGGCAATTTGGATGGCTAGAGTGAGAGCTTCAGTCAGTAACTGTGAAATGGAACATAGGAAAGAACAAAGCTAATGGACTCTCTTGGGGAGCAAACCAGAAAGCACTTTAGAATGGGAAAGAAGCCACTTCTGTGACATTTGTCAATATTTTTCCGATGAGAAATTATCACTTTAAAAGCCTGGATTCTTAACCACCACAATATTCTACCACAGACAACACAGAACACCTTGGAAGCACCCTTTTATAGGAGGCAGAGGGGCTTTTTCTTCTCTCATTGACAAAGAATCTACATCCTTGTATCAAATGTATATGGTAGACAGGAAAACAAGCTCTCATTATCCCATTGCTCTGCCTTGACGTCTTCTCTGCATTTTGGTTCTTGGAAATTCTTTTTAGAATCAGCCATATTATTGAGCAATATTTCTGCTTTCTTCACTGTTGTTGTGTTGACTCAATTTTATTTATTTATTTTTAAATATCTCAGTGAGAAATTAGAGAGGCTGATCAGGGGTGGCTAGTTTTCCAATATGCTGATTCTCAACTCTATAATTATATAGTTTAAAGTAAATTAAAATGAATTTTGTTTTATAATTTTAAGTGTCTTAGTAGCCTTTGAGAATGCCTCTTCTGATATGACAAAAAGAGAGTTAGATATCATCGCACTGTGATATGATACCACAAACATTGCCATTGGTAAACACATTTAATTTCCAAATGAATGCAGGTTTCCATGGAAACAGCCTTAAGGTATATAGACTAGATACAGCAAATGTACATTAAACCCAGCCCCTAATTTCCACATTGATTTCTGCTGGGGCAGAGACAGACTCAACACAGGGATTTGTTCAAGGTCACTCCTCCTTAGGAACAGGAAATGGGATTTGAGATTCTGGCCCCTTGTTCTCCATCCTGCTGTTCTGCCTGCTGAGTCACAGTGTCTTCCAGCTGTTCTTCTGTTAGTGTGTCCCTCAAGAACAGTTAGTAGTTCCCCAAGGTTCTTTGCTATATATACAGAACAATTAAAGAAAAATCTCTCCATCTATGGATGAAAATGAATTCTGACTCCCTAGAGAATATTGTGTCGATGCCAATTTTTCAAGTCATACATTTACATAAAATAATGTCTCAACCACAGAGTGCACTGGTGGCATTTGCTACTGAATGGAATTTGTACATGTAATAACCAGCATCGCCAGATTCAGATCACAAGCCCTGGCTTGAATTCCAATCTGCCACTCAAATCTGTGTGCCTTTAAGCAAATCTCTTATTTTTGGAGACGAAGTCTCACTCATCAATAAAGTGTAGTAAGAATAATCTGACATTATGCACATGCATTATGAAAGTACAGTTGACTCAATAAATATAGTTTTGTTGACTCTCTGGGCCTTATGTTCTAAAAAAGATGAGGTCATAGATTATGGATTATATTTTATGATGACTATTGCTTTTTTCCAAGAGATAGTCCTGATAGTTTTTGAAGAAATTAGTATGCTTTCAGTGGTAAGGAATAAAAAAAAGAATTCAAAGTGGCTTTAAAATTCAATACATTTATGTCACAAAAGTTCCAGAGGAGAGTAGCCCTAAATATAGTTAATTTCATACCTGAATGAAGTTGTCAAAATCCCAGGTTCTTTAAATTTTTGTCCTCTTCCGTTCCTTTTCTTTTATCAATGCGAGTTGGCTTCAGCTGTTCCAGGGTCACATCCACACCTGAAAATATGTTGTTTGTCTGTTTTAGGACTGAGAAAACCTTTCCCAAATGCCTCCCACTGATTTGCCCTCATGTCACGTTCACTGGATTGAGTCACAAGGTTGTGCCTAAATAATAATTGATAATGGAAAGAACTACCATATATAGTATGGTATATATCTGGCATATATCTGCTAGCCCCATCTATGCCTCCACCTTACCCCCAGGCTGACATATGGCCAGCTTTCAGTGAAGCACATACACAGGAAGAAGGTAAATACCTTAACAAATTAGAGTTCTAAGAGTTCTATCTAGAAGAAGAATGGGGGAGTCAAATATTGGAATGCAATCAAGAAAGTTTACTGTAGCTACAAACAAGACATTAATTCTTCAGATGCAGTTGATTAAAATAGGAGGTAAGCTTGGAGGTGAGGTTTGCATGAAGATGCTTAGCATTTTTTTCAATATAAAAATAAAAGAGTAGACGAACTTTTCCCTATTCCGTCTGTTGAGTACAAGTGAAAACGCGGGACGAAACGAACATAAGACTCTTAAAGGTGGACAGAGGAAGGCAGATCAGTTAGCAAACTTACAACTTGAGAAATGACATGGAGGTGAGTTATCCAGGTTTTGGGGTTTTTAAATATAGTTTGTTTGTTTGTTTACTTCATATACCCTAGACCTGGAGCAGAAGTCTGGCAACCCAGAAATGCCACTGGGTCAAACTGGGGAGGGGAAAAAAACCTGCTCTCTCTAGCCAAGGGCCAGAAAAGGAGGCAGGCTAGCAAGACAGAAATGTTTTAGATGATAACCATTTTATTTCAGCCAAATACAACAGAAAAGGCTGCGGCCTCATTCCCACCCACAGCAGCGATGGCTGACTGGGGAGACCAGAATTCCGCACTTGCAAAGCTGTAATTAGGTGCTCCTATATCCCTATATGTTATCAGAGAGGACCAAGTTGGGAGCTGGGACTTCATACCTGCTGGCTGGTAAGGAGCCCACCCCCGCCCATGGTGTCAGTGGACACCAAGTGGGGACCGAGGAATTCTACCCCTACTGGAGAGTAACAAGGTGCCTATCCTCTTTCTCACTGTGGTATTGTCAGTTAGAGATTCAGGACTTTTACCATTGCCTGGAAATAATAAGGCAAACCCCACCATGGTGTCAATGGAGACCACGTGGGGAGTTGGAACTGCCATCCCCATCTAGCATAAAGGAGGAGCCCAAACCCTCTTTCTCACTGGAGCCAAATGGGGAAGCTAGACTTTTACCTCCACCTGGCAGTAATGAGGCAGAGATGTGTCCGAAAAAGCCAGGAAAACAGAAAGTTCAAATAAGATCCAGACAAAAAGAACTAGAACTAAGTGTTGCATTTCACACAAAAATTAAAAAATGGATAACAGACTTAAATGTAAAACATAAAACTGTAATACTTTTAGAAAAGCAAATTAAGAAAATAACTTTTTGGTTCTAGGATAGGTGAAGTGTTCTTAGTCTTGACATCAAAATCACAATCCATAAAAGGAAAATTGTTAAATAGAATGCTATCAAAATTAAAAACTTTGCTTTGTGAAAGACCCTATGAAAAGCAAGAAAAGATGAACTGAAGAGTGATAGATGGTATTCACAAATCCCATATCCAACAATGAACTAGTATCTAGGGTATATGAAGAACTCTCAAAACTCAACAATAAGGAAAGCAAACAAGCCAATTAGGACATGGACAAAAGACATATTTCACTGAAGAAGATATATGGGTGGAAAATAAGCACTTACAAATATATTTATCATTGTTAAACATTAGGGAAATGCCAATTAAAACCATAATTAGATATGACTACATATTTATAAAAATGGTTAAAATTTTTTTAAAAAGTAGTGCCAATACCAAATGCTGGCTAGGATGTGGAGAAAGTGGATTGCTCATATATGTTACCGGTGGGAATGCCACAAATGCTACAGCCACTTTGGAAAATTAAACATGTTACTTTTAAAAAACTAAATATGCAGTTGCAATATTTATGGCATTCATCCTAGAGAAATAAAGGCTCATGTCAAATCAAAACCAGTGCATGAAAGTTTATAGCAGATTTTTTTTTTGTAATAGCCAAAAACTAGAGACAACTCAAATGCCCTTCAACAGGTAAATGGTTAAGCAAACTGTGGTACATCCACACTGTGGAATACTGTTCACCAGTAAAAAAGAATGAGCTATTGGTATACGTGACAACTTGAATGAATCTCCAGATAACTATACTGATTAAAAAAAGAAAAACAATCCAAAAAGTTTGCATACTGTATGATTTCATTTATATAACATTCTCTTGAAATGACATTATAGAACTGGAGAACAGTTTAGTGGTGCCAGGGGTTAAGGAGAGTGTGGAGTGGGAGGGAAGTAGATGTGGCCACAAAAGAGCAACATATGGGATACTTGCAGTGATGCAGATGTTCTGTTCATGATTGTATTAATGTCAGTATTCTAGTTTTGATAAGCTCTATAGTGTTACAAAATTTTACAACTGGGAGAAACCAGGTAAGGAGTACACAGGATCTCTCTGCATTATTTCTTATAATTTTATGTAAATTTATAATAATCTCAAAATTTCAAAAGTGATTAAAAGATGTTTAGGTGTATTTTAGCTCTTGTTGAAAAAAATAGAGTAATGCAGCAACAAAAGGTTGTTTCCAGGGCTGATTTTTCTAGGAAGTTAGAGAATTGAGAATGAAAGATATAAACACTGGATTCAAAAGCTAGTCTTATGTAGTTATGGGAAACTAGATGATGTGATAAGAATGATAGATAAATTAGCAGAAGGCATTGAAAGTATTGATGAAGTAGCTAATGAGAAGGAATTATTAGACCTATAGTGCATTAGAATCTAAAGTTAGAATTAATTATCTGTGAAATTAAAGAATACAAGATAAATGTAGAAAATAATAGGAAGCAAGATATTACATATTCAGTAATAGATTCTAGTTAACAGCACTTGATGCAGTCTCTTTCCAACTCTTTTTAGGTATTGTGACATGGAAAAACAGTGAAATCTTACAACGCAATAAAAATTAAGACTGATTATGGGTGCATATTATTGGTATCTGGGTACAATAAAGGGTAGATAGAACTGAATTTGGAAAATCCGAACAACAAACCACACGACCACCACCCATTAAGAACTCAGACTATGTAGAATTCAACTCATCAAATAGAATCTGATGGGGAAAAAAAATCTGCCTGTTGATCTACTGATCTATTTATAGATTCATTGTCACTCTATTGTCTATCTATCTTTATTTATTTTTGTAATTAGATGTTCTTGTCTTAGAGACTCAAAGTTTATCCCAATAATTATCCACCCATCCATCCAACTACCCATTCTTCTATTTTGTGGATGCTCATTAGTGTTATATTTATCTCCTTACCTTTTCTGGAAGAGTACCTTCAATAATGTACAGGAATCATCATCTAAGGGTGTGTTTGTGTGTGTACACTAAATGAGAAGTTGTCAGTGGCACAAAAAAGAACACAATATTGGGAATAGATGAAAGAAGGAACCATGTTACCAATATGTCATTGGAATTATAGTTTTTCTTAGATATAATTGGCACTTCATTTAGGAATGGGTGAGATGTTGTCTTTTTACAGCAGAGCTGAACTAAATAAATGACTAGTAGAAACTAGATGTGGCTAAACACTTTTTGCTGACCTCTGACTTGAAATTGAAGAGGGGTATCTATTATTACGCCCAGTGAAAAGTGCATTGAACCAGGAGAAACCTACACAGCTCCAATGTCAAACACTGTGTCAGGACAGAAATGTCCTCAGTTCATACAGCAGAAAGAAAATTGGCTTGGAATCTAAGTCAGGACAGTCAGGATAACTCCAGACCAACAGGAAGGCACATCACATTGAAGACTCAGAATAAGAGAATAAATAACTCAAAAAATAAGGTCCTACACGATTTAGAATTTTTTTAAAAAGGAACTGGTGTTTTAAATAAGTAAGGAAATATATGGGGCAGGATATTATAAGAATAAAATAAACCAAACTAAATAGATAACAGAATGTTGTGTAAACTGAGATGAATACAATAAAAATGAAATAAAACTAAATTAGGAAACTATAATAACAGAATTAAAATTCACATAAATAGTGGAATAAACACTGCAGAACATTGAACTAGTGATGTAGACTTCAAACTAGAAAAGGTCCCTTAGAGGAAAACAAAAAAGTGACATAAATTCTAAGATGGGAGATAATATCTGGAAAGGGTATCTGGAAAAGATTTATGTAATTGATGCATATGGTGGCCTGTAAGAATAATTTTAATAGAAATAGTGAAAATAAAAATCTTTACGAAATCTAAACTAATATGTTATCAAGTAGACAAATTTAAATGGCTTATTGGGTTCCAGAGAAATGAGTGTGAAAAGAAAAAGTCATCAAATAACATATTTTAAAATGTGTTAAGTAAAAAATGTGTAAAATAAATCTAAACAAAGGACTAAGAAGGATGGAAGGAAGAATAGATGGAAGAAAGGGTTAAACTACTTCCTATGTAGCCAGCCTCCAAGATGTCCCTCAATAATCTCCACACTCTGGTATTGCCATTCTTTTATAGTCCCCTTCCACATCTGACCAGGGTTGGTCTGTGTGATTAGGATAGCAGCATACGACAGAAGTAATGATCAGTCACACTTGAGACTAGGTAATAAAAGATTTCAGCTTCCATTTGGGGTTCTCTTTCTCACTCTCTCACTCTTTCTCTCTCTCTCTCTCATCTCTCATCTCTCTCAGTGGTGCGCAGCTGCCATGTTGTGACAGGCAACACGTCTCCTATAGACAGGGCCATGTGATGACAAATTAATCCTACGTCCAACAGCCAGAGAGGAACTGAAAATGCTAACAACCATTAAACCGAGTTGGAAGCCCTTTCTCCAGCTCAAATTGAGTGTTGAGAAGAATGCAGCCCTGGCTGAAACTTGACTACAAGCTTGTGAGAGAACTTGAGCCAACACCAATCAGCTAAGCCACGCCCAGATTCTTGACCCTCAGAAACTGTGTGAAATAAGAACTCTCTGTTGATTTAAGATGTTGGATTTGGGGTAATTTGTTATGCAGCAGTAGATAGCTAATGCACTTCCCAACTGTTTTTATAAACAGCACTATCACTAAAATGAAAATCTAAGAAAGGTAGATTTTTTTTAAGCAGCCAAGCTTAACTAATTATACAAATTTTAAAAATTAATCAAATATTGCACTAATATACTATCATGTTAATGGCATAATACAACATAATCATATAGAATAAGCAAAAAACTTTCAAAATTTTGCTTTGTTATCAATATTAATGTAATTATTTAAGGAAAAAACAGTTACCTTGATAGATATCAAATGACATTTGCTAGAATTTCACAAGCATTTCTGATTTAAAAGAAGCTCAATATGAATTAGAGAAACATTTTAAAAATAAGGTGCTATATATTTATTTTGAAGCAACAGCTGCATTTCCTGATATCTCCTGATGACGCAGTGGAGACATTTCCACAAGAGTCGAGAAAAATCAAGGAGCACTTTATTATTATTTTCTCTTCAAAAGTATTCCAGATGTTCTATTTAATTAAATGAGAATAAAATTTATATTTAAAAATTTTTCTAATAAACACTTATAAGAAAGTTATTACTAGGTGCCACACACAGTCATAGGTGTATCATAAATATTAATGTACTTAAGTCTCATAACAATTCTATGAAATATGTACTGTTAGAAACCTCCATTTTACACATGCAAAAAATTGTCCAGAATCACAGAGCTGACAAGTGGTGAAGCCTTCTTTCAGAGTATGTGTTTGCAATTATTATACCATGTGGCAACAACAAGGGTAAATTTGAAATAAATGACAGAATTAAGAGATTTTTTTCTAAAAAAATGATAAGAATACATGCTCCAGAAGAGAGTGGGCGTAGTTAAGGAAAACAGTGAAGGGAGATCTCATAATGGTAGCTCTGTGGTGGCCTAAAAAGCAATCAGTTTGTACTGCAGCAAAGGATGGAAGCCTATTTCAGAGACGTCATTGAGAATGAACTGATCCCACATAGTAGGTGCTATGAATGAGGAGACAGAAATAAAATACGAGATATTACAAAAGCATCTAATTCTTTATTCAACTAGAAAAAAAAAGAAAAGAAATTAGGAAACACAGAAATCTGTAATAAGAAGTTATGGTACAAATATAGGGAAACTAAATACTAGCATGGTTTTAAGCAATTAAAATCATAACCTTGGTGTTAGAAGCCGTCTACTTCTAGTATATCCAGAGAAAAGGAAATATTATCCTAGCACAATGCTTGGCTGGGCAGTATAGTTATAATACCTACATATAGGTATAAAAATAGAGCCACTGCTTATTGGTTTTCCTGGAAGCATGGAAGACATTACTGTGACTGTAGTATATAAGATAAAAGAACACATGGGTAAGTCCACAACCTTGGTAAATTTGTAAAAGTCAGATTGTGGCTGCCAGAAGGTAGGAGATAAAAGGGGAGTGAAAAATGGAGGAAAGCTTGGGATTGCTAATATTCTCACTTTACTTGGAGGGCCCTTGAGATACTGAACAAAATTGATGGAGAAATAAATAGAGGTAGAAAGCTTATTATTAAAATAAATGGAAGTCACCAATCAATGGAGGAAGCAAAAATAATAATATAACTGTCAATCTTCAAGATAAGGAGGGAGGAAAAAAAGGGAAAATCTAAGTGACCTAAACTGTCACCCAGGATAGAGGGACAAGAGGTTGATTATTATTTAAGGTTGATGAATAGAGAAATAGAGGGATGATTATTTTGTACAGAGTTAGAGTGGTAACAATCAGAATCAAAATGCATAAAAAGTTGACTTGTGATTCTTCAGGGAGAGCAGATTAGGTAGGGAGAAATGGAGCAAACAGTTTTAAATCATCAACTGTTTAGAATTACCTGATTTGTTATCACTTTTATGAATTGCTTTAATAAAAAAAATAATTTTAAAAGGTCTGAATCAAAAACAGCATAGAAGGAAATAACTTGCAAGCAATAAATTGGAAAATAATGTCCAGCGTATGACCAAAACCAAAAGTCAATATTCTCAACATGTGAAAAAATTCTTGCTAACCAATAAGAAAATACCAAGGATATAGTTAAGTAATATTAAAAATAAATAAAAATTACACATGAACATGAAACCGCTCAACCTCACGACTAATCCAACATTAGAAATTACAACAAATACAGCTTATCCTAACATTAACAAAGATGAAAACGAATAGCTAAAAACCAGTTTTTCAGACAATGGTAATAAATGAACAGCTTCCTTTTAAATTGGGAATTTAAATTGGTAAAAACTTTCTAGAAGTCAATATGGAATACAAATCAAAAACCTTAACCTGTGAATGCCCATAGATATAGCTACTAAATTTCTTTGGGTTGGTCCTTATGATATAATTATGCATGTGAAAAGCGTTTATCTACCAGAATGTGTTTGGCTGTATAGCTTACATAATAAATTTTGCAACATGGAAATATACTGCAGTATGAAATTTAGTAAATAAATTACTATTCATATATAGAAGGGAAATTAGTCATTAGGAAGTACGATGTAGAAAACATTTATGTATTTAAAGCATGTTCATAATTTTTTGTTAGTGCAAAAGCAGACTGTAAAATTATATGCCTTTTATATTCCTCTAGTTTATTTTTGTTTGGGGATTTTTTGGGGGGAAATATAGATAGAATAAATTACAAAGTAAATATATTAAAATTGCTATATCTGAAAGTTGGAAATGGGCTGGTTTTTTCTTCCAAATTGTCTAAAGTGAACAAAAAGAATATACTCCAGAAAAAGTTGAGAAATATCAAATGAAATTTTCTGAAGAAATTCATTCAGGAATTTCTTTTTATACTGAGGAAGGGAAATAAACAATCTCAGATAAGGAAATCTTGGTGTTGCTGATCGATTTCTTGGTAACAAAATGAAAACACATTTACCTTTCCCAGAAAGTGGAGAAATTAATATGCCCATACCTGTGGGAAAATGTATATCAATTATGAACCATATCTTAGTCCTTTCTTTCAATAAATTGCTTGGAAAATATGAGAGTTAATGACAAGCACCTTCATTCCTCTTTTTCTATGAAAAATACAGTCACTGCTGTGTATTCGATTCAAATGTATAGAGATGGGTACATATAGGACAAAACAGCGGGTGATGAACAATAGAACACATGATTCTTTTTTTTAGGGAGAAAATATATCTTTGGTTTTGCTTCCTTTGATTTGAATCTATAACAAGAGCTAAGACAGTACCACCCAGGATTCTGAAGTAAAATAGGTAGTTGTCTTAGAAGTTTTAGATACAAAACTATCTCAAAGTTCTGAGATGCACTGAGGCATAAAAGGCCACCACTGCCACCTGCCACCCTTTGCCCCTGGACTATGGACATAATATGAAATAATATTCATTTCATTCTGCTTCCAACATCTAACCTGCAGATTCCTAGCAAAAAGAAATATTGTACTGACACCACATCCAGAAGGCCTCCTCCCCATTCTGTGAAGCTTGAATGCTGGATCTTTCAAAAGGACAGAATGTACCACACTTCTTCACTTCTTGTTTTCCTCAATCTATTTCCCTCTGGCATACCAGATTTGTCTCTATTCTCTTCTCCATAGATTGCCTGGGCTTCCCTTGATCTGACAGTTCCTAAATACTCCACTCTCTTTCAAAACTGTACACGACTCCTCTGGATTTCCATGATGAGTAAAGTCCACTTTAAATGTGAAATTTTTCATTGGATACTCCCTACACCTCCTTACTTAGCTGAATCTTGGCTTTATTCTAAGGATACAGGGAATCCCATCCTTTACATGCCCCAGCGCCCATCTTTCCCATGCCTGCTTGTGCCATGGCAGCTGAGTGCTGAAAAAAAGGCATGCAAATAGGTAGACTGGGCTCACTGACTAGGCATTACAATTGCTTACACGCTCTACACCCACATGAATTCTACCACAACATACCCATGCTTCCCACTCAGCTTACTCCACCATTGCTGACACAAAGATGACACACATTTTAAATCTTCTTTAGACTTCTCTTCTCCTACTCCAGTGTTCTGTTCTGTTCTCTGCAGCATTCTTCACCACACTTTTCCACTCTCAACGTCAATCCCAGCCAATAACCTCATCTACAAAATGCTCCTACAAAAATCAGTAACAATAATAACCGATCAGTAAGGAGCTTCCTTATCTTCTTTCTTATTAAAAGAGAGGAGATTGCCCTCTTACTATCTAAGGACAATCTCTCACCTATTCTGCTTCACCTTCATGCTCCACTCTCAAGATTCTCATATTATTAATTCTATATTCTTACATCATTTGTCTCTACTATTTATTCATTAATTAAATAATTGCTGCATTGAATATTGAGCACCAATTATGTTCTAAAATCTGTTCTTGAATCTTTCTCCTTAGTGTTTAAACACACAGAATATTCTCCACGTAATAATTATCTTCCCATGTTGCTAGTATTTGTTGTGGATGCTATTTCCAACCCCAGAAGCCCTGCATGATGCTCAGTAATTATTTTCCATATCTATTTGTCACCCACAGATTAGAAATATCATTTCCTCCATCTGCAAAGCCATTATTTACACTGAAATGGAAGCCATAGGCACCTTCTGAGAAGTAAAAGCATAGAAAGGTCTATTTTTTTTTGGTATTTGATATAAAACTTTTCATTCTACTTTAAAACAGTGAACAGGCTATACATAAATTTGTAAGAAAAGAAAAGTTACCAGATGCACAAGGAAAACTTGTTAATAATTCCTGGAGCAAGATGTGTAAATAGAGCAATATTTTGTATTTAGTTGGGATAGCCGGGGTAAAATGCAACTGCAAGTAATATCCTAATCTCAGTGGCTTAACTCAATACATTTGTTCTGTATGCCATCTATGTGTCTAAGGATGAGCATGAGGGTGGGTACAGTTGTCAGATAAAAGATAGAATATATATATATATATATATATATATATATATATATATATATATATATATATATAAAGAGATTTAATATGAGGAATTGGCTCACATGATTATGGAGGCTGAGAAGTCCCAAGATCTGCTGGAGAGCTAATGGTATAGTTCCAGCCACATCCAAAGGCCTGAGAAGTAGGAGAGTCTGTGATGTAAGACCCAGTCTGAGTGTGAATCCAAAGAAAGGAAAAGATCGATGTCCCAACTGGAAGATAGGCAGAAAAAGTGAATTCTCTCCCACTCTGCCTTTTTGATCTATTTAGGCCTTTAGTGGGTTAGATGAGGCCACCCTATTCAATCTTTGGATTCAAATGTGAGTCTCCTCCAGAAATACCCTCGACAATACACCCAGAATAACCCTGTGGCCCAGTCAAGTTGACACATAAAATTAACCATCACAAGGAGTGTTCAAAGTTAATCTGTCAAAGGAAAGATACTCTTATAACTTAAGATCTAGATTCTGAGTTATAAATCCCATGTATCTTTCTCTGTAGATTGCTGAGCAGACTGCACTCTTTCTTATTAACTCTATTTCTAAGAGTGGCAAAGTTATCACCTTTTTTATTATGAATGTGCAAAGGAGGACTGGATTTTCCCATTTTTTGGTCATTTTTTCAGCTCATAACTATGATAGCATCCTTTCCCCAAGAAACATTGCTGTGTTTCCTTTGAAATCTCTAACAGATACTCTAATTGTACACTTGAGGGACAGAAATGTGTGGCAGTTAAGAGCATGGATTCTGCCACCAAACACCTAAGATGTGTAGATTAATTGAAGTGAGTTATAAGTGTTAAGTGAATGGAACAATATTTAGTGCATAATAAGCAATTAATATTCCAGTGTTATCTATTAATATTTCCAGTTTTCACTATTATAATAAATGCATCAGTGAACATTTTTGTATATCTATCTTTCATCTTTGGTAGAATTCCTCTAAAGTAAATTCTCAGAGATGGTTTGTTAGGTTAAAGGTAGGTACCTTTTAAATATTAAGAGAGAGAATTAATTTCCCTCTAAAAAGATTTTTCCCTTCATCTAAATAGAGCTTAATCATCCAAAATATAGTTTGATTAAAATTCAGACATTAACGGTGGAAAGTTTTGGTTGATTCAATGTGAATGTTTTCTGGTATGAATTGGTTTGTAAAACTCTCCAGATTACCATCTGAAGTTAGGGCTGGCTTGTCTGAATCACTTTTTTGTGAAAGATACTTCTCCTATCCCTCTGTAAAAATGTTGGGTGGATTGAGGAGAGGGAGAAACTACCACTCCTCCTTTTTTTTTTAAACTCTGGAGAAATAGAATTAAAATTTCAGGGCAAATTTGCATAAATTTCAAAGCACTTACATAAAATACTAGTTTTTCCCAAGGATGAAACTATTAAATTGTAACGCTCAAAGAAAATACACAAACCTTATATTACCTAGAGATCCAAAATCTGATCGTGCAAAGTAACTGGAGCCACTCTGTTCTCTCTCCACTGCACTGATTAAAAAAAATTTTTATCTGACATTTTTTTAACTTGAAGCACAACAGTGGATTTTTATTTCTTTTTGACCATCCTGGGGGCTGACTTTGCTGTCCTTTTCACTGAATGGAGTGCCTCTTGTTTTTTGGCATTCAAAGTCTTACATGTAACCAGGAAGATGGGAAATAATATGTTGCCTGGGTAAACAATTAAATTTCATAAAAGAGCACTTGAACCCTTTCATGGCACCATGTAATTCACTGTGTAGAAATTAAACAGTGTTGCAAGGACTCTAACCCTGTGGCTACATGTTAAACTAATCCCTAGCTGCCAGATGGAAGATAAAGACCAGAAGGGCATCAGAGACCAATGGCTTTGATTACCACCAGATGAGGACACCATCAGTACAACGACTCAGAATAATTCTAAGAGTAGTGGCCTGGTTACATTGTATTTGGCATAATGAGGGGTGGGGGGCTGATGTATCCCAGTAAAAGGACAGTTAGGGTGAATTTTAGACTCTAGTTCTTCTGGGGGTTGGGTTAGAGGCACCAAGGAAAGGAGCATTCATCAGATTGATGGCAGTGTACTGTTGTGGTGGACATGCCACAGTTTGCCTAATTAGGCACAGAGTTGGAGATAGAGGTCTGAGATCAAGGTGTCAGCATGGTCAGTTTCAGGCAAAGACTCTCTTCCTGGCTTGTAGATGGCAGCCTTCTTGCTGTGTCCTCGCATGGTGGGGTAAAAAAGAGAGAGAGTGTGAAAGGGGGAGAGAGAAAGAGACAGTGGGAGAGAGAGAGGAAGAGAGGGCCCTTTGGTGTCTTTTCTTATTAAGGAACTAATCCCATTATAAGGACCCCACTCTCATGACCTCATCTAAATCTAATTACCTCCCCAAACCTCCATCTCTAAATACCATCACATTAGGGGCTGGGGCTTCAATGTATGAATTTGGAGGAACATACAACTCAGTCTATAGAAGGCTGAATGACAAATCTCTTAACAGTTGAGAGTTGGTTTCAGAGTCAGATTTGCATAAGCATAGAAAGAGCTGACAAGTTCTTAATTAGCCTTTAGTTCCTTAACTAGCCTATGAATGCCTTCCACTGGCTGGGATTTATAGGATTAAGAATGAAAATTTTTAAATGTCTATGAACTGTTTCTGCAAGAAGAGAAACTTGTGGTGGCTGGCTTTCAGCTGAGTATCAGTGATTAAGAGCCAAGTGATTCCGGGTCAAATTTATCGAGGATTCTACACTCAGTGCAACCAATGGAGGAGGGGCTCACCAGCTTTCCGCTAGTAGGTAGGTGAAGTCAGCTAGAGTTCCATATGGACATAGTCTCCTACCTTTTAGTAGTTTTATTTCCATTGAAGCCAAAAAGTTCTTCACTAGTAATGGCAGGGATGGAAATTTAAAAGGAGTTCAACATAAGCCCACAAAAGGAGAATCACTAATTAACTAATAAATTAATAACTAACTAATTAACTAACTAATCACTAATTAACTAATAAAAGAATGATGGTTAAGGAGAATCACTAATTAAGGTTTTGTGCTGGTGGTGGACACTGATGTTGTCCCCCTAAAAGTTCCAGTTACCATCTCAGAGCCACATTAGCAATGGAGTTCTCTGACCTGACCACGACATTCCCCTCAGCTTGACTAGACTTTAGACATGCTTCTTCTTGTCTCTAAGTCCTTGACCTCCCTTTTCTTAGAGCATTTCCTGTAAGAAACTTGTAATTGTAAATTCTTCCTCTTCACCTTTGAGATATAAATCTTATTAAAAGCTTCTTGTGGGGCCAGCCCGGTGGTGTAGCAGTTAAGTTCGCACACACTGCTTCAGTGGCCCAGGGTCTGCAAGTTCAAATCCCAGGCACAGACCTGCACACTGCTCATCAAGCCATGCTATGGCAGCGTCCCATATACAAAATAGAGAAAGATTGGCATAGATGTTAGCTTAGGACCAATCTTCCTCAAGCAAAAAGAAGAGGATTGGCAAAAGATGTTAGCTCAGGGCCAATCCTCTTCACCAAAAAAACCCCACTTCTCATAGCAAGGGATAACTTTTCTAATGTAAAGCATATTTGGAATAAAATCAATTGGCTTCAAAAAAAAGCTTCTTGCAGTTTTACAGCCGGGAATATCGTTCTCAAAGACCTGAGAGAATACCTTGGAAATACAATCTTCAAGGAAGATAGCACCCCTATCTCCCAGTTTCCCTGGAATGGTAAGAGCCCAGCTTTGGCAGGTGCTTTGCTGCAAGTTGTGAAACTATCTCCTGTCATGAAGATGAAAGAAACTTTACTTTTCCTTTGGGTAAAGCCGATTAGCCAACACAGATGCCGAAAATCCCCCAACTCCAGCTCTTAAAAATTCTCTAGCCCTTTGTTTCAGTCGAGTGGAGCTTAGGATGAGCTCTGGCCCTTCTCCCCCATTGCAATAGCCTTGGATAAAGTCTTCCTGGCCCATTTAACTTGTTTAGTTAATTTTTGCTTTCACAGACCCCTTCAGATTAGCGGGGCCTTGGGACTTGTTTTGGCCAATACAGTGTAAGCAGAATTCATATGTGTCTCTTCTGGGTGAAGACTTTAGGAGATTTTTGATTCACTCCCTCTGGAGATTAATATTGTTCTGGTTGTACCACAAGTCCATCAGCCTGGATCACATCATGAGGGTGATGTACAGCAGAATTCTGAGGTGACCTCAAACGACATGTGATTTAAGTGAGATACAAATTTTCAGTTAAGCCACTGAGATTTTGGAATTGTGATACCACACTATGTACCGTAGCATATCTGAACTGATATGGGTACGAATAACCCTGAAGTGGGGAATGTGAAAAAGAAAGTTGAGCCATATGGATTCCATATGAATTATGTCCGAGTAATTGACTAGTAACTGCTTTAAATGTGCCACACCTGATTTGTTTGAATTATTTATTCAATGCTGACAGTTTGTTTCGTAAAAGAAATATCCCTTATGACATTCTTTTATAGGCAAATTTCCCTGAGGAGTTTGAGCAGAAAGCAAGAAAGAGAACCTGACCTGCCACCAGAACGCATATTCAAGCTATTGAACACCACCAAATGAAACAGCAATTTAATGGGGTAGAGGGGCTTCAGTAAAGAGAAAATAGCCTCAGTTCAGCAGTTCGAAGTTACTCTCTAGTGTAATGATCTTCCGCTTTCCCCGAGCTTTCAGTGGGGTCTGCTTAAATGTTTCCGCATATTCAGATCTGCAGAAGGAAATTGAGGGAAGTTCTGTGTTTGTGACAAGTGGTGTCATATTGGTAGCAGTAGCCGGGAAGAGTTATTGTAGTTTTTGGACTGTGGAGATGATTGGGAGTGGTCTGGGCAGTGGTCTGTGGACAAAGCAGTGTGGCATGCAGAGTCGGGTGATACTGTCTTGCAGACCACTGTACAGGTTCACGTGTTAATTTATGTGAAATAGTATACGCATATCCTTTTTTGTAATTCCTTTCAAATACTAGACAGGGATGGGAATTTTGAAATGGGAGCTAAATCTTGCTATCCTAGTGGAGAAATTATTAATACGATAGATGAAGTTGAAATGATAATGGGACTTCACTTCTACCTCTTAGCTGACGCATTCTGGATACATTTGTGTTAATGTGAGTTGTGAGTTGAGTTACTAATACACACACGGTTGATATTTGGAGCAAGTATTTAATTGACTTCCTATAATCTTGGTGTTGAATTAACAAGAACAGCTATTTTGACCAAAATTATCCAGATTAGCTTTTCCCATTGCCACGAATGTACAAGTTCTTTCTTTTGTAAAGAGAAAATCCCATTGCCCATGTTGATGAGGCCTAACAATGTTTAATTTTATTCAAGTTCTGTACTTTAGGAAAAGAATGGTGGTTAAGACATCTGTCCACTTTTTTGTGTCCTCGAAGAGGACTGACTGCAAAAACCTCCCTTCCCCCAAAATGACTTTGATAAGACCCACTTCCATTCTTTCCCAATGACATAGATAAGACCACCTTACTCTCCTCAGATTCCTTTATTTCACCGCCTCTATAAGACCACAGGCTCCCTTCCTTTACTTTGAGGTGTTTCTCATTAATGAACATTTTTCCTATTGGAATAGTCTGAATAAAAATCTCCTTAATTGTCTAGTGCATCTTATCTCTAGCAGTCCTTTACCTGCAGAATTCATACAAAAAAATTTTTTTAAATATTCAATTTCCCCAAAGCGATAGTAATTCTCAGCCATATCTAATATCATACTAGTAGGTGAGAATATGGGCACTTTCCCACCTGGAGTCAGATTATCTCAAAGAAACTTGTTTAAACTCTACATATTTTAAAATAAATTTCAACTATATGAAAAAACATTAATGATGTATTTATAAAGTTTAATAGCAGGTAACATAACATGCTCTGTGGATTCAAAAGGCACATGCATTTACTTAGATAGATGCATGCAGGTACAGGGGGGTGCACATATATATACATACTTGCACACACACATATACACACAAAGAAAAAACAAACCTAGAATGGTATACGCTTAAACGTAACAGTGATGAGTTTTAAATGTATATGCCTAATTTTTAAACTTTATGCAAGTGAGAAAAAGAATAAATGATGTGGACATATATTTGAAAATGAGTTATGTCTACTATCATATCTACTCTGGGTCAGTATAAATTATTGTAATATCTTCTCTTTTACACGTGCATTATGTATTATTTTTATACTTAATTATTTAGTCATGGTAGTACTTTTCAAAAAAATGATTGTAAATGTAATATTTTTGAAAGTGAGTAGACTAGAAAATTTTTTTAATAGAGTTGAGTGGTAAAAAGTTATGTTTTTAAGAAGCCAAATAATTATCAGAATGTAGAGGAAGCGACATTGTTTAAACTGTTGCTGAATCTCGACACTGTGAAATCTTCTGCATTCAGTATCTATTTCATATTCACCAGAATTCTAGTTTTATTTATGTTTTTACAAATAATGATACTGAGGCTTTGAGCATAAAAGCAGGTATTTGTCAGAAAGCTAACATTTGATGTTGGAATTCTAACTCAGAACTATTTGACTCATGAGTCTATATTCTTTTTATTACATCATGCTGCTCACATTAAATACTGTGGAGCTAATCAAAATATTCATTAATAAAAACTACCAGATCATCTATAGTTCTATATTAAAAATGGGTAAAAGATGAATTTTCATTTCTCCCTTTATTACCCCACTTATGATTTACATTTGAATATTACAAAAATGTTTCTGACTATATGAAGCATTATATCTTAGATGCTTCTCCAAGAGTTCTTTGTTTTGTTTTCAAGTAGATTAAGTGGTTTAATAATATTGAACTAGTCAAAAAGATTTACTCTTAGTATATATAGTACATAAATAACAAGTGTTTTAATTAGGTGTCACACTCCTATATAGCAATTAGCACAGAATGTATGTTGTAAAGTGTTGATTTTGTGTGGAACTTTCAGAAAACTGCAGTGAACAAGAGAAAAAAAGTCAATTTCATGATGTCATCTACTCTTTATTTCATTTCTTAGGGAAAAGAGTAGTTTGGGCCAAGTATGAAGTCAATATCCATTTTAGTCATACTGGTTTTCTTATTAAATTTAGCAAACATATATAATGTATGAAATCTTACCCTCTGTATATAAAATTTTTATTTTTATGGAATATTTAGCAACCAATCTGATTAAATCAGTATCTGTAAGCATTTTTTTCCATTTTGGTAATTAATTTTTAAAATTAGAACTTGATTAGAATGAATTTTGAAAACTGAATATGATAATCTTAAGAAATGCCTTTGAAAATGAAAACTACATCCAACATATCTGTGGAAGGAAATGTGCTCTTTCAGGTTGTTTATGTTAAGGATCATCCTCTCAGATTTAATCAGTCAAGTGTTAGTACCGTGAATAATGTACAAATGGAATCAATGAGGTGTGGACTGGCAGAAGGCAGCCAAAGCAGTAACGTATGCGCGATGCAACATACATTAGGCTATAATTTCCTTTGACCAAATGTCTCTTCAACTCCTAAAATGTAATCGAATAACCTTTCACATTCAAGAGAAAAGTGTTAACACTTGAGAACTGAGCAGAAGAAAATGCTGCTATTTGTCTGTGACCAGATGAATTAGCCTTACTGAGAATCATTTCTGGGTGCTAACTAGGTTATGGCTCATCTTCATTTGTCATTCTCTGACTATGTTGTGACCTCGTCAAAGACATCATGTAATCGTTATTTACCGCTTTGCTATAGATCACTTGTGGGCTTTAGGGCTACCTCAGAGGTTGTAAAACACGTCTGTGTCAGTGCCATTTTGCTAATGGCATCATTTAACCCAAACTTAACATTTGCACACTCCATCAATTGAGGGGAATGATTAAATAAATTCCTTTTGATACAAAGAGATTACAAGCTCCTGGGCCAAACATACCTCATTAATGAACAATCTCCACCACTCCCCACAGATTATATGAGGGAAACGTGAAGACCAGGGACAGGAATCAAAATTGAAGGACACTTTTTAAGATCATGTAACTGGTCCTATTACTTGTTGGAGGATCTATTAACATAGATATGTGTGGAGGGACAAAGCAAGGTTAGAACAATGTATGAAGAAGCAGGGAAAAGTCCTCGTGCTGCTGACTCTTAAGCAGGAACTATTCATTTTTCCTACTGAAGAGAAGGGTCTCTTGACTGCTTCTCTCTTTGAGTGGTTTAGAAGAAGCATTACTAGAGACCAAAGAGAAGCAAGAACCTGGAAACTTTGCTTTTTCCTTTCCATTCCATCCAGGACTTAACTGGATGGAAAGTTGGGCTAGAGCGCCCTCTATTGTCCTCTTCACAGGTTATTGAAGTGCTGCTCAGCTTTTAAACTCGAAAGCATGAAAAATCTTCTGATTTCTGAATTGGAACGATTTCCAACAAAGTAACAAAGACTAAACTAAAACCACCACTTGTTTATTTTTCCTTTCTGAGAGGGAGAGGTTCACAATTTCTGAGTAGGTTTAGATAGGGAAGTAGCATGCATGTGCTAGATAAAAGGAACAGAGAAATAGAGATGGAGGAGTCACATTGTCTTCAAAAAGAGATCTGCGTATGTAACATTTGCGCATAGTCAGTGCTAAGTGAAACCTCTCCTGGAAATTAGTGAGAAACCGAGCCAGTCTTGCAGAGCTCACTTTGATATTTTTCTATGTCATTTGGCATTGTATTCCAGAAAAAAATCAGTGTCTCTCTAGGTTTCTGATCTAAGATGAAGATCCATGAGAATTGCAACTAGAAAATTTCACACTCCAGCTCTTTTTCTTTTCCTCTCTAATTCTTGAATTTATTTAAATTTAATTTCTCTTTCATTTATTGTTTTAGCCGAACTGCTACTCTCTGATTAGCATTTCAGGGGCATACCACTGTGGCTTTATGTATTCAGGACATCCCAGGAGCTAGGGAAAAAAATTTGAGAGGCTCAGATTTAGGGATGATATTTTTCCCATATAGAAGCATCCAAAGTTTTGATGCATCAACTAATGAACAAGAGGAAAAAAATCACATGCAACATGAGGTAATCATATGCCCAGAACCTTTGCTAGGCATTTTATTTACCTAGATAATTGGTCTTACAAGGAATGGAGTGGGCGATGGACAGAATCTCAATTCAGCAGAGCTGTAAACTCCAGTAACTCAACTGGTATATGTTTAATGCTCTATTTCTTTGCAAGGGAGAAGGAAAGCTAATTCTCTAAACCAAGAAATGATGGAAATGTGGTGGTGGCAGAGGGAAGGCTCTGTAAATGGAGAAAAAAAAATAAATGGTAGTCCAAAAATTAAAGTCAGAAAATGTATATGATAAATAAAATGGCAAGCAATAGGATATATTGGAGTATATGAGGAAGCCATTTGGTATAAAACTAATTTGGCCTGACCTTGCTTTTCCAAAAGGGCCTGACTGGCCTTTAAACATGCATTGTATATCTGCTTTAAACATTTACCATGTCCCAGAGACAAGAACAAATGCCCTTAAGATAAGGATGCAACTTCCCCCACATTAGCATTTCCTTAAGGATAAGCATTTCTCCCTAGGCAAGGATTTGATTGTTGTGCTCATCCTGTGACCACCCAGCTCAGCTCAAGACAGCAGACTTGGTACCTGCAGTGTCCATCAAAGGCTGGGCTGACAGGGCAATCTTGTGACTATTGTAAAAAGGACATGGCATTCATATGTGATATATGCTCTTTGACGGTATATAACCACTCTGTACACCCCACTTCTTTGGTGCCCTTCCTTCCTTAGGGAAGGAAGGCCCCAGAATATATGGTCCTCAAAATTTGGCTCATAATAACCTCACCCCAATTTTGATTTATAGATTGGCTATGGATTATTAGCGTCAACATATAGGATACATGGATAATTCAATTCAATTCAACTAAATAAACTTTTATAATTTCACTGGGAGATCACAACAGGAGATATTAGCTGAGAATAACTGAGTTTATCACTTGAATAAAAACTACATGTGTACTATGTATCCTTAATTATTAGGAATATATACAAAAACTGGCTTTTTGTGATTATAATATTCTATATTTTGTATTTTTTTGTGAAAAAGTTAACAAGCTCATATGTACTCTATTAAATACCTGATTTCCCAGTACTTGGCACTTCTGATACTGGATTTCCATGTCATTATGACCTAGGTAAAGTTTTCAGAAATCCCTATTTAAACCAAATTAAGACTTATGACCATACATTGCAATTTCTGGATACTAGCAACAATACAATTCCAAATTGTGGAGACAAATAAATAGTGTTAACTAGGCCAACCTGTCTACAACCCAGGTAATAATTCAGGGAAAAATACTGGGCTAGAGGATATAGAATGAAAAATGAAATAATGCAAATTCTGGGAACCATAAAGAAAGACTTTATTAATCTCATTGGATGGTCAATTGCTAATGTGAGTTAATTATAAAGGGTTACGTGAGGGGATGCAAATAAAGAAGTCCTTGCTATTTTCTCTCCCTCATCTATAAAAAAATGTAAGAAAGCAGGTGTTTTGTTTGCATGCTTGTTTTGTTTTAATTCTATATGTGATCTGAGGCAGATTGTGATTGTAATGTGTGAAAATAAAGTTACTAAGCTTTGAACTTGGTTTCATGGGAGGTTTAAAAAACCAGAAGGGACTTAAGACCTCTGACAAACTTTAGCCACTACTAAGTATTTTTAAAGTATGGTTATTTGGAGAATTTTAAAAAATTGTTGATTGTTGTGTGCTTGGATAGATAATAATTGTATACCAATTATTCATATGTGTGCATCTTTAAATATTTTAAGTACATAAATGGTACAACTTAATAAGCATATTATGCAATTAAATGTTATTCTTTCTATGGCTTCTTCATTTTGTTCTTCCATTCATTCATTACATTTTTATGAAATTCCATATATGAGCCAGGCTAAGAACATGTTTCTCACTGTGCATATTTTAAAGCATAGTATTACAAGTGCATATGTTGGTGCATTCATTTTGCCGTTTGATCCTTTCCTTAAATCATTTCAGTTGCTTGAGATACAAGATTTGAGAACTCGAACTCTTGTTCAGACATGCCTTTTTAACAAAAACTTGGTTCGTGGAAAAGAATAAATAGCATAGGCTTCAGAGTCAAATAGATGAATGTCTGAGTATCAGCTTGTCGGCATGATGTGAGATATAGTGTGTGAAGCCCATGGTGCACTACAGATATTAATAAGTGATGTTTCACTGCTGTTTGGATTTCTTTGGAGGTAAACATTTTCCCACAGCAGGTGCTTCCACATCACAGATCAGCAGATTGAATATATGTGTGTGCATCTGTGTGTGTGTATGTGTATACATTTGAGTTTCTCCACTCCCATGTTCTGTCATAACAAAACAAAACAGGAGTTTATTAACACAAATGAAGTAAATTGTTACACATCATGTCAAATGATATCAGCAGGTTATATAATGAAAATAAAAATTATGAACAATTTCACTCTTTGATACCCATTCTCATCATTCATGTCCTTGGATTCACCGGAAGAATTTTATTCATGTAGTCCTTCTGAGGTTTCCACTATAAGTCCTACTAATAGCTGATGCACTAGTTCTTTGACAAATGAAAGGCTATTAGTTATGAAGTTAGAATAGAATTATTCTATTCCAGAATAAACCCTTAGCTGGAATCTGGTCTCCGTCCTTTGTTTGGAAGTCAGCACAGATCCATATCACAGCTTTAATCTCAGCACCTTTTTCTGCGTCACTGACATATTATTTTTATTTTACTGTTTTTTTTTCCTTCAGCCAAAAACAAAGTCATACCTTAGAAAATCATCACTTCTTGCATCAAACATAACTCTTCTATCAAACAAAAACTAGATGAAGAAAAAAATCTGCTTTCATTTTTAGAAGCTGAGAGCAAGCTCTGTTTTCTGGAGTTCTCGATGAAAAAAAAAAACCCCACCATATTACTCACACTAGTTGTGAATTCATAGTCTTTATATGAATGATATAATGGACCAGAAGTTACTTCTAATTCTTTTTCTTCACCTACGATCATTTGTTTCTCCTGCTGTCATAGATATAAAGAATGACTCACCAATCTAATTTTCCTAAGCTCAGGCAAAAAAAAAAAAAAAACCATAAAAGTGTATCTTTGGCATTCCAACTCACCACACTTTGACAACTTCTTGCATCATTTCCCCTCTTAACTCACACTTATTTTCTTTGTCATCATTTTGATTTCATGGAGGTTTAAAACTTTGATGCACTTAATAACTATCTTATACTCACAGATCCTTATTTCCATGGATAAAATTCACCCCTCTGCAAACTTTAGCACTGCTTTCATTTGTTATTCATTCAATATTCATTGTATCTATTGTAATCTGAGTCATGTTTAACTTCTTGCAGCAGACTCAATGTGTTTGGTAAATTAGATCCTTGGGGGAAAGGTACAATAGTTTGAAAAAAGGAACTGACTAATACAACCTTCTTTGAATCTCCTAGGCCAGTGATTTTCAGCCTTATTAGACACAACTCCCTTTAAAAAATTTTTTACTACTTGAAGTTAAGCCATAGACAACGTAGCTTACCTGTCTCATAAAAAAAAAAAGAAATCAATACAATGCCTTAACTGTAATGCAGAAGAGAAATCGAAGGAAATAAAGTTATAATAAAATAATTTGTATTTTAATACACAAATGCTCAGCATTACTATTCCAGAGAACACAGTGAAGTGTCAGACTGTCACGTGTAAGCAGACTCACTTGGAATACAATTAGGAATGCAGACTGATATTGGTGTGTTGTGTTAAATTGGCAGTTCCAAGGTACAAGGAACTAATACATAGGTACACTAACGCACAAGTAGCATTGCCATCAATCATATGATTTTCTACAATGGTAGACAACTCTTAAAAAAGCCCTGAACGGCGTCAACAAAAATAGTGCAATAAACTTGTTATTTGGTAGTTGCCTTTTTTGAAAGGCTCAGTGTATATTAAATTCATTGCTACTTCTGTTGAAGATGACTGTGAGAGTTTAGGTGAATAGTAATTTAACTGAAATGCTACTGATCACTGTAGGAGAGGAAGAAATATTCTTCTGGCTGCTCTAAGAATTAAATTGACATGAGGCAGAATATCAGGAGAAAAATCAAACAAAGTTTAATAATATGTCTACATAGGAGAAACCCAGGAAAACCGAGTTAACTAGCTAAAGTGGCCAAAGCCATGATCTTACATACCATCTTTAGCTAAAGATAAAGGAGAACTTTGAGGATAGTAGTTTGGGACTTCAAAGGGGAGGAAGGCAATTCACATGGAGATGGAAAAGCAAATGTTTGGTAAATAAATGTTTGCCATGCCTCACAAAGACAATGAGACATGGAGAGGACTTTGATTAAATGGGCCTTGCTAGGTCCCTCCCTATCTACCACACCTCGTTTATTTTATATCATACTTGTCTATGGTGACAGCTCCTTCTAGGAACAGGCCTTCTATCTTAAATTCTTTTAGGTAATTAGAGGGAAGGTCAAAGTTTCTTCCTGAGTCCTTTGTTCTTAAAAATGATTAAGTCAAAGAGACACAAATTCTGATCCTTCATCTTAGCAATCCCCAAATCTCTAAAAACAAGTGTACTTAATATGCTTGCTGAAATTCTGTTGGTTCTGAAAGTTGTTCTAAAAAATAGAAGCTATTCTGATTCCTTTAAACTGAGTAATATTTAATTGAATTTTAAATTTCTTTTTTGAATGCAGAAAGCAGAATGTAAAAAAGTTTATAAGTAGTTGATGTAAATATTTGCTGCATTCAAAATAGAAATGCAATATGTATCATAATTTAAAACATGCAAAAATTTAATATGTATTTTTTTGAATGTCTACTCTATTTCAGACTCATTTAAAGTGCTCTCAGAGGGATAAGTCCTGCAAATATAACTTTTGGCCAACACTGGGTCAAATAGGGTCAGAAATTAGTGTTTTCCCAAGAAGACAATGCAAATTTATTTTTCTCATGGAGATACAATCCATTAAACACCATATAGCATAGGTAATACCTTCAATTATTTTCTCTTAGTATCCTAAGTTAATTCCATTATTCTAAGTACCTATTTGTCAAAATTTAAGATGCATTTAAATAACCAGATCTTCATTTACAAGACAATGCTATAGGCACACAGAGTCACAAAGCCACAGTATTTATGGCAAATGCTTTAATAATTGAATGTGTACTGAAAAGCTTCTATTGGATTCCTCTATCCATTCTCCTAATAGATTCAGTGCTGTTCTATGCCAAGGAAGCTCTTGCAATATAATTTAAACAAAACAAAGCACTTTTAAACATTTTGTTTTTAAAGAACATTTAGCCTCCTAAATTGTACCAGTTCTTTGTGTTATAAATAGATATTGCTTGCAGTTCACATCTGACAAACATTTTCAACAGTATTCATGATGAAACTGATAATCCTTTGCGAACTGAAGGTCAGTAACTTTGGTGAAGTTTGCAGTGAAACTCCTCAAGAAAAATGTAAATATACCAATGAGGACTGCATAGTTCATTACAGATGTACAATTAATAAATTACTAATGGAGTTTAAAATAACATTTCTTCTGCCACAGATGTTGTTACAGTGTTAGATTCTATTAGACCACACCTTGAAAATCAGAGACACTCCTTTAGTAATTAGTCAGATTTCCATCCCTATTAGGCCCACAATGTAGACTGATCTTCACTACTTCACAGCCTCTTATTAAACTTCTGGCATTGAGAGGCAACTCTGATCTTAAGCTTGCACCCTACCACTGAGGTTGCCATAGGGTGTGAATCCCAGCATGGTTTCTCTTGGCCCTTATATAAGAAGCTTTAGTTCTACAAGTGACATAAAATGTCCTCTTCCCAGTCACATGGCCCCAAAGCATACACATGGGGACAGGAGCCATAGTAAGTCATTCTGGAAAAGGACTTTTCTCTAATGAGTTTCCTCATTGAACCCTCAAGATCTAGACCCCGAAAAAAGCAAGTCAGTTGTTTGAGTTCTGCTGCTTCCATTGTTTAATCCCATCAGCTTCTCAGATTTTCTAAGAAGGACACTTAACTCTTGTCCTTGTCACTTTCACTACAGTAAGACTAAACTGTTTTTAGAAAAACAAAAGAAAAAAAACATGTATTTACTTGATAAGCACAGAATGATATTGAATTAGATAGTCTATAAAATCAAAACCTCCATTAAAAAGCAGAAACTATTCAGTATATATACTGCTTAACAGATATTTTCTGCTCTGGGTACTGAGAGGGTTAGTACACATATTAATTAGACCACAGAAAATCACGGGAAACAACTTCCATAACTGGGGTTACTTTTTAACTTAAGATGAGAAGAACAGAACCTCCACAATAAATAAATTATAAATATTCTACTAAATCATTAATTTAACCATGCTATAGAAGTTCGTAGTTAAATAAGCATATATTATTGTAGAGGATAGAGCAGAAACAATGACAGATGCATTCCTGTTCTCAAGATATTTCCTTTCTAGAGAGAAAGAGATATAGATGCATGTTTTCAGCACAAGTAATTACAGGAGTTCTGAAGAGGGAGAGAATATCGATGTCAGGAGTATTACAAGGAAGTGCCATCCTTCGGATGAATGATTTCAGAATGTGAGCTGAAGAATAGGTCAGAACAGGCGGAAGTAAAAGCAACTGCCAAGGGATGAACTAGTGCCCTATTGATAATTAGAAAACATTATCTGACAAATGTAAGTGTGATTATAGTGGAAACTGAACTATATAATAAAATTGGAATTTTGAGAGAAAATGAGGACCTGTGGTTACAATATAGTTGAAGACTGGTGAAGAGCACAGTCTGACTAAAAGGATTTTAAAATGTTGACTAAAAGGGGAAATTTGGGTCTTTTCTGAACTTCTATTGAGAAATTGAAACTTATCTCAGATGTGCTTTAAGGGAAGTCACTAAAGGTTTTGAGGAGAATGATAAAATATAAACAGTAACTGTGTGGAGAATGGAGAGGATGAGGATAAGCTATAGACAGTTGTGATAGATCAGACTCTAATTAATTGACAATGGAAAGATAAAAATATGAGTCACGGAACAAAAATATAGAAAAAATTAGGTAAAATCAATACAGAAATGATTGACAAAAATTGGTTATAGTATGTTGTGTTATACCAGACCACTTTATCAAAACTGGCAACACCTCAAAACACCTGAGTAATCTCAGTAGAGTCAATAGGCTTCTTTGGTCCAAAGTAAAAACCTTCCTTGGCTATTTTGTCTGATCACCTTAAAACAGAAGGTGTATATTACTCATCAAATAAAGGTGAAAATCTAACTCTAGATCATCATCATTTGGACTTGAGACACCTATGACTGGATGTATAAGAGATTAAAAAATATTATGTTAAATTGACTTCATAAATACGGAAATGAAATTGTCAAGATTGTTTTTATATTTCATATTCCAACTAAGAAAGGTATAGGATAGAATTGAGTGGTCTGGGTAGGGGCTTTTGTCCTTAATTTCTATACATCAAAATGTTTTGAGATTAAGGAAGATTTTCAATTGCTTGTGTGTGTATGTATGTGTGCTTGTATGTTTTCTGTAAACACGAAATGGGATAATAAAAAAGGTAAAGTTTACCTTAGATTCACTAATAAACACCGACTATAATAATTTATTAGTTTCCAACTCTGCTAAATTTGTGGGGGGGGTGTGGAGCTATAGCAAGGGAAGTGCTAAAGATTAAAAAGAAATAAACCAAGGACTGTGTCCTAGTAGCGTAGGTGAGAACACAGGGCATATGCACATGAAACAACATGACTGGTTGGCTGACATTTTTCAGAGGGAACTCAAGCTTTGTGTGTTTAGACTAAACAACTTCTCAAGTCACGTTTAAACCTGAAAGTCTATAATTCCATTCTGTCAAGAACGATGTTTGTCTTTTAATACACCAACCAAGTGTTGAATTTTCTTCATTCTAAGTTGTTTGCATCTAAGGCTGGGTAAAAGCAGTTGGAAGTACCTATTAAATTCAATATTGCATTATGGACTGGACCTAATCAGGCTCTTAATCTAGTGATAAGTGAGAAACCTTTATTCAATGGACTGTAATTGGACTCAGATTAGTTATGGTTAGTATTGTCCCATCAGGCATAGGTAGCTCCTTCATAAACTCAATTGATGATGCTGATGGGGCAGCCGATTTAGATACTGTATTGATCTTTACACTAACGTGGCTTTCCAAAAGGGAAACTTCTGTGTGTTCAATACTAGATAAGAAACCAAACTCCTACTCATCAATCATTTCCTGATGAACAAGGTGACTCAGATATTCTCATTGAAAAGGGAGTAGAAAAACATAACAACAAATACATAGTTTAGGGAACTAAAAAGAATTAAAGACACAACATTGATTTTTCTCCCTAAGAATTATATTGTTGTTATTATCACATTTTCAGGGGAAAAATGGAATAAAACATAAAAAAGGAACACTTGTGAATAAATTCATTGACTTTTCTTAGCAAGCCATAGAAAATGACCAAAATTTGAAATGAGAATAGTTTGCCAAGTGATGTGTGTTTGCAGTTTAGCAACTAAAATTAATAGGTAAAACTTTAAAATGAATATGTTCTCATCTAATGATATTTATGTTGCTTTTGCAAAAATGACAGGTAAATCATATAGATTGCTCTTTAAAAAGTTATAAATACTTGCTATTCTATTACCTCTCTGAATCTGTTCAACCTCTCCTTTCACACCCTCTGCCATCAAAGATTAACAAAGAAATCCTATCCACTCACTTAAGAAATGGTAGTAACAGATCAGAATGCAGGTAAACGGAAGGCTAAAGGTTTAATGAGGAGTTGGTATTGTCATGATCTGGATTCAAGTTTAAAGACTACCACTTAGTAATTAGCTGTGTGATATTAAACAATTTCCTCATCTGCAGAGTGAGCATTCTGAAGCAGATGTTTTCAAAATTCTTTTCTAGTTTTAAATTACATGAAATATTTTTGTCTATAAAGTTGTGGAAGAGAGCTCACATTTATTTCGTACAATTCTACACTTTTCTCTCTCCCTCATCTTTTATACCCAAATGTTGACCCACTTCTTACTGCACTTAGTAAGGATCTGCCATATTTATACCTTCCTCTCTGTTTTCCCCTCACTCCATCACCTTGGATTATGGTTCACTTCTCTCCATTTACACTGGCATATCTTTAGTTGACGCTGCTTTTGTAAATGGTAAGAACTATAGAATCTTCAAGGCAATGTGAATAAAATGGAGATGACTTTATTTTTCTAAGTGTTAGCAACTTGGTGTTTGAGCCACAATCTATCTATAGAGAGAAACATGGCTTACTTTATTTCACTCTGATCCAATACATTTTTTTAGGTTAAATCAGATATTGTCCAATTCAAAGCCATCTTTGAGACTAAGTAGCACTTATGGCCAATTGCAATCCATTAGTAGCTAAGAACTGTATGGTCTGACTCTCCCTCTTGTCTTTCTTTTTCTCCCTCGTGTCTTTCTATTCCTTACCTCTCGTACTACTGCTATACCTTGCAAGGGAGAGTGGGAGCAGTTTTCTTACATGAATGGTGCCATGTATACTAGTCCAGGGTTACACACTCACGTCTCATAGAGGAATATTCATGAACCCCCTGAAGTAATTGTGTGCTAATAGAGTGCTCCATCCCCGTAATGAAGTAGTAGAAGAAAAACGTATATACTGTCAAGAACTGTAAAGGGTCTTTGATTTTACCCTACTTCTAAGCTAACAAGTAAGCCTAGGTATTGGCAGAAGATATATGACTTCTGGTTTAGAAACAAAGGAATTTATTACTCACAGTGCAGAAGGCAGAGTGAGCTTCATGTTTGCGTCAGTTCTTCTTGACCATGGAGATGACATGGAACTGGCCAGGTGGATACTGTGCACACAGTGGGTTTGAGTCACAATTAAGTTCAGAAAACCTCCATCTTTTAATGCAGTTTCTAACAAACTTTCTAGACCTTTGTCTTGGAGGGTGGCATTATCTTTATTATCTTGAACAGTGAACAAATATGCCTCTATTTTAGAGGGAGAAATTATCTCTATCTTCCAAGGCTGTTTCTTAAAAAGAATTTCTTGAAAAGATAGTCTGGAACAAAACACTGTCACAAGATATACAGAAATGTGAAAGACCAATGGAGAACTGTCTCCCAATGATGACAAAAATCCTAATGGCTAACATTATGTGAACTATCCTATCACCCAATAAGTAATCTACGTCCCAAAGGCATTATGAGTGAAGGGTCAGAAAGATGCCCAGATTAATACTCTCTGAACTCTCTTTACAGGAATAACATATCTGGAGTGGGGAGAAAGTATTCTCCAGCAAAAGCAGGGAATGTTTTAGAGAGATTGAAATGTTTCACCTGAAGAAGTGCATATTTTTAGTAGTGGGTATATTGGTGTTTTTGTTTTTTCTTTTTGCTTTTAGTGTTTACGTAAATTTAGAGTGAGGGCCACCTTATTCCATCTTACTGTGGAACGAATTGTGTTTAGTACTGGGTGATAGATCAGAAATTACTGAGTACTTAATGCATGGCAGATAATGTCCATTGTGGTTCATGTATGTATCTCACTTAAGGTTCACCACAACCTCATAACTTAGGCATTATCTTATCCCTTATTCAAATTTTTCAGATTTTAAAAAAACCTGTTAATATAAGTAATATGACCTAATGGCTGACCCACTAAGTGATGGGTTTGGGATTTGAACTGAAGCCTAAGTAAGTAAGTAAATTTTCCCTTTACACCATACTGCCTCTTGGAAGAAAAAAAGGCCTGTTCAAAAATTAATATTCCAAAGAGTAGAGCATGAGTCCTCAGAAGATGGTAAATGCTGTAAATTTAAAAGTTTTTAAACTGTGGTCGTTAACCAATGTCCTTAGGAACAGGGACCAGGAAGAAGGAGACAGAACTCCATGATTCTTTATTTGACATTAGTATCTCACTCATCATCATTCGGAAGACCCATAATTACTCATACAATGGTACCAGATATTTTTCAGTGTAAAATATTTCTTAAGCTCACTTTGATATAATATTTCCAAACACATGACTTTGAATACTTTAAACATATAAAAAATGGTGAAGATAACATTTTTAATAACCAAACTATTAGATCTATTAACATAAAATAAAATTAGCTGCCCAAATGTCCTATGAAGGGAATTGGCTCCTCAGATACTGAGGTAGTAGTAGGACAACTTCTTTGATAGAATCAAAAAAATACTTAGAAATACTGGGATCTTGAATATTGCCATATATCTTATAAAAAAATAAGAACAACAAAAAGTGACCAAATAATGGTTACAAATATGGAATAGTTCAGTTTTTGGAGTTACTGCTAACTTCAAAAAGAACACTGCCTATGACTTATTTCTGAGAAATTTTTTTAAAATTTTAGTTTAAAAAAGACTTCTCATTCCTATTGTATTTGAAGAGCAAACAAAAAATGTATTTGTGATCTAAGTAAAGCTTGCTGTTTCTCTGCCTTCATTTCTTATCTTATTTTTTAAAAATTTGTAAAATTTCCTTTGTGAAAACAAATAGCTTATTTTGCTCAGATATATTTAAGGTTGCTAGCAAACGAAGTGATTCTGAAGTACTGTCTACAGGAACAAGCATACCACAGAGTCAAATATATCTGATGAAACACATCTTGAAATCACCTGTCATGAACAATATCAATTTTAAAGTCTGTCACCAAAGATGCAGAATTCATTTATTCAACCAATATTATTCAAGCCTCTACTGTGGGTGTACATTGTTCTACGTACTGGGCTTACAATAATGAATAAAGAGATAAAATGCATGTGCTATACAGCAGAGACTATCACAAAACCATGTTGCAAAAGAGATGGGAAAATATTTTGAGATTTTTATCATGTTGTAGAAAAGTAAATAGTATGGGATACCAATTGATTCAAAAGTCAGAAAAACTAAAATCAAACCCAATTCAAGAACTTACCAACTGTCTCTTGGTAAGTAATTATGCTTCTATGAACCTATGCTTATTTCATTAAAAAAGATACCCGAGCCTTGCCCTTGAGTACTACACATGGTTTTATGTATAATAAATGAGACAATACATGATGTAGTACTGTCTAGAAAAATGTATTATAAAATGAAATCATTTCTTCTCATTATCAGTATGATTTTTTGTTTGTAATCTAGCATTTATTTTACTAATGTGTAACTTTGAGTAACTTTTCCTGCACATTACCTCTTATTTTCTGTCATTTTAAGTGGACACCATTTCCTATTTCTACACCATAGACCTAGACGTCACAGCAATTCCTGTAGTCATACAAAACTTTAAAACTAACACAACCATAGAAAATAAAAGTGAAACGAAACTAAATCTAGAGAGTTCTACCCATTGCAGACGTTTATTTCAATTATATTTACAGGTCAACTTGCTGAAAACAATCTTGCCAGTGAAAAATAAGTCAATAGAGTCTAACTTGTTTTTAAACACAATGAATTGGGGACAGAACAATGGTTCCTGAAATTAAAAAAGAAAAAAGAGAGAGAGAGAGAGAATCCATCATATTCAGCTGATGGACTCTATTGAGAGAACTGCTCACCTTAGTAGGATTCTGCGGGACATGAACATTCCACATACTACACTTTAAGCATTGCATGATTTATTAGTCAATGTGAAAAATAATAAAAGCTAATTTTACACATATTAATAAAATTGCACCAAGAAACCTTTATCGGTGTCAGGCAAAATAGAGAAGAATCCTGTCACGTTTGTCGAGCTTTCTTTATGATGTAAGTATGCTTTTTCATTACTGGTATTTTTTTTCTCATAGGTTGATAATTTTCTCTTTCCCATGAGGTCTAATTGCAGATTTTTCTTGAGTTTCTCTCAGGTGTACATTTTTCACTTTAGATGTCAAGTCTCCTTTCTGCCATCTCTAGGAACAATTCACCATTCTACCAGAGCCGATGTAAGTGTGCCTGGCAGTTGGGACTGATGGAAGTACAGGAATTAATACCAAAAATACCCTTAGAGCACATTGTGTTGTCTTTCATTGTTATCTGGCAAATGCCACATTTGTGTGCCCTTGTCCGTGGTTGTGTAGTGGGAGCTCAACTCTCTCTCACATAGGGGCTATGTTGATTTTTAAAAATTGGCATGATTACAATTGAGATTAAGGAAAGATTAAAGAAACTTCTAGCATATGAAAGAGCTCTGGCTTCATAATATTTGAGAAAACTTTAGCAATGGGAATTAGAGTTGTAATGGAATCTAATGATTGAATAAGTCTTGAAAAAGTACAAATACTTGTACAGATTTTAACTAAAGCATGGTTCCTAATCTCTCCGAGGAGAAATTCCAGTGAGATATATTGCACAGTGGGATTCACCCTTTGGTTATCATTCTTTCAATGATTCAATGATCATTCATGGGGCACATGCTGTGAAAAGCAATGTGCTAAGTGGTGGTAACAGATAATTAAAAAGCTATGGTTCTTGCCCTCAAAGAGATCACAGTCTAGTAGACCATGCAAGCTAAGTACAGCACAGTGTACTGATTGGTATTTTAGTATTCACCTTCACATATAAATTGCATATAAAGCAAATTTTCAAAAGCCACCTAATAAATCAGAGACTTTGAGGCTGAATTCCACCTTAATTAATTCTTGCAGTAATTCAGAAAAATATAGGCCATTGAAAATATAAGTAATTACAAATATAAACTTTTACTAAAAATGATTCAGATTGAAATTACATACAAGGAAGATTAGAAATTTCAAATCCTACATTTAAAGCTTTGGTGGATTTTGAGCTCTGTATTTTGCTTTAAAAAATGATTACTGTGATATTTTTCTTGTTTCTATTGAATTTAAAATATTATCTGCTCTAAAGTGCTCCTCTAGGGAAGAGCATTAGAAAATGGTGTTGTTCTAAGGTGTGGTAAGCCTAATGTGCTTATTTCTACAGGAAGATAAGCTACTTTGTATGACAAGCTTGGCAGTAAACAAACATATCTACTGACAAAATAAATTTTCTATAAACACAAAACTGAAGGAGGCATTTGCTTCAGATGTGAACAAAAGAATTATTCTCTGGAATTAACTGAAATTTATACTGTTAGAAGTTTTTCTAAGTTATCCTCTTTACTCTTTTCTGTAGTTTTAAGAATTGATTTGTTTTTCTGCAATGAAATCAATAGTATTTAGTTTAATGAATAGTAAATAGGGAAATTGATGTAATGGTATGAGAAAGGCAGAAAAACAATTTTTACAGGATTATTTTATTTTTTGATTATAAATATGATACATGTACATTATACACAAATATAAAATTTTTAAAAATAGAAATAAGAAAGTAATAATCCCGCAACACAGCCAATCACTTAAAAATAATGATGAATTTATTTCAAAATGTTTCCCCATACAGTTTTTAATAAAAGTAAAAGCCAAATAGAATAATGTTATCAATAATTATTGGAAAACTTGGCAAATGGTGGGAGATTTTTGAAGAAACAAACAAGTATAAACTACTGGTGGCATTATAATTCTAATAACATTTTTGGAAAGCCATATGGAAATGTTACAAGGTGTACAAATATTTATACCTACAGAGCCAATTATGTTTTTTCTAAGAATTTAACATAAGAAAATAATTCAACCTAAGGAAAAAAGTTACTTGTAGATATTTATTTTTGAATTAAATATGGGAAACACAACTTGGAAAATTCTAATGTTAATGAATGAAATATGCTGTGGATACTGAGAAATGAAACCATGAAGGCTGTGTCAAAACATTTTTTTTTTAAGTTCTAGAAATAAAATGTAAAAGTCAGACAACTAAAAACAAAAAATTTATGACTACACCTCTAAAATACACGTATGCATGTGTTGGCACATTGAAGATGACGTTTCTGTATTAAAACTTTTCTCTAAAGTTTATAATAGAATTCTTCTTTTTCTTAATAATATTGTTAGTTGTAGTAGGGATAGTAACACAAATAACATAATAGTAGTAGAGGTATTATTAAAGTTCTCTGTTGGAAGTTTTTAATATAAAGAAACATTTACTAATGGAAAAGTTTAGATGGGAATATTTAATATCATAAAGTACTTTTTGTATTGTTTGCATAGAAAATAAAAATATATTCTTTGCCCTGTATTCACGTAGGTCCCTCTCCTGGCCTCTGTATGTACTCCTTCTAGCACCTACATCAAGGCTATGGTAGTCCACTGGGAAAGGGGCCAGAGTCTGATCCAAGGATGCTGTCTTCTATTTCTCACAAAGCTACTGGTCCCTTCTCTTCTGGGAATTATACTTTGAACCCTTAATATTACATATACATATGTGTGTGTGTATGTGTGAAAGTGTGTGTTTAATTGCTTCTCCTACACACACGCAATCATGTGGAGTGTCAGGGTGGGCTATCTGAATGACACACAGTTTTCTCAAAGTATCAGGCCTCCTCTGGCTTCAAAGATACCCCATTATATTTAACACAAACTTTATTACCTGCCAAAAGCTCTTGAACAAACCACCCTATAATTTCTCTAGCATCTTGGAATTATTTTTGCGAGCTCAATCTAGTCTGGGCACCTGCCCATTGTGCAAACTTCCTGGCATTTAAAAATTGTGCTTGCTGTGTGACTAGCTAAGGACAGAGTTCAAATATAAATAAACATTCACTAGACAGTTTTTGAAGCCACTGAGAAAGATTTTACTATCTCCTAACAACTTATTTTTCTAGATGGTATAATATCGCTTGTCTGTTTCCTTCCCTCATCATCCTTTTTCTCATATTTTTTGATAATTAAAATCATTTTCCAAAATTCAATAACCTTCTGATTGGGAAATGCTTTTATAAGGGAATATTATGGACTATTTTATTATTTAGATGTCCCAGAAGCAACTCAACTGACATATGTGAAAGATGGTACCTTTAAAATCCTAGCTTTGGTATTTACTATCTGACCTTCATGGAACAATTAGGTTTCTTTGAACCTCCATTTCCTCATCTATTCAATGGATAGATCATAATGTCTGAGCTAGGTATCGCATTGTCTTGAAGTGAGACTCAAAAATAGCATGTTTTAAGTATTTTGACTACTGTAATATGTAATCCAAGCTTTTCTATTAATGCTATCTATGAAAAATTAATTTCTACTATAAGAAATTTTGCAATATTAAAATAATTATGTACAAAGCCCTGAAAAATGATGTGTGAATCAAGTGAATTTTGATAACAGTGTCCTATATTCTCTTCCACACATCTCAGTAGTGAGAGAGAATCAGGTGACAAGGAAAAGGGAAGAGTAGTTGTGTTACAACTTAGTAAACTGAGGAGGCCAAAAATGGGCAAAAAAATGGCATGAGAAACTACTTATCTCACTGGTAGGCAGAAAGGTGATTGAGTAATAGGAGTTCATGTCATAAGGAGATTTCCAAGGAGGCACAATTTAGATGGTTTACAGCTGAATATAATGCTAAGAACTTAAAGCATGGGATATTGGAGAAAATTGGCAACTTTACAATTTTGTCTTCTATCAATCCTGTATTATTTTATGATGGTCAGAAATAGAAGGATATAGATATATATATAGACAGATTTTTCTCAGCCAGGAGGTAAAATCTTCAAGTTCAAAATGATGTCTAGTAGCATCATCTTCATATTGATATTTACTCATGGAGACATTAATGCATTCATTATTTACCTGTATAGAATATTATTAGCTGTTCACAGAAAAATTAATTTATATATACACAAAATTGCTGCATTAGATGACCTGTAATCATGTAGGTTGAACCATTTGAGTCAATGTAGCCTTATAAAAATCAAAACTACATTTTAAATTACAATATTATGTGTGCAATAGATATCCCCACCTTTACACCATCTTTAATATGCACTTCCATATAGGTCTTTTACAGTCTACACAATGTATGTGTTTCTAAAAATTATTATACTACACAAAATCATTCAATAAAAATCACAAAGCTTATGGGGAAAATGGGGTTAGGGACACACCACACCAAAAAATATTTGCGAGATGTTTTAAAAAACCCAAAAAAGATAGGAATCTAATAAAAATAATAGCACAATTGTACACATTTTAAATAGTTAAATGATACATAAAGACTACAATAAATGTGATGCTTTACTTGAAAAACTCTGAAGTTTGTTTGGAGAAGTGGGTGTTAAAAGTGTTGCAGTTTGTGAGTAATTATGAAGTGGTGGAAAAAAGATATCTGAAATGAGATGGATAATTATAACACAAGATGTGAATGTGTGTGACTCATAAGACACATGGTAAACTGAGGTACCTAGTAGAATTTCGAGGTCTCTGTGTGTGTGCCTGCCTTTTGAGTATTTGTATCAGCTCAGTGCAACTGGTTGCATTTTTCTGCATTCATCTACTGCTTCTTCCAATGAAATAGTGCAAAAGAAAACCCAAGATTCACATTATGTTCAAATTGTTTCCTAATATATCAATTGCATTAGAAGAAATTCATGTTTTCAAAATAAGCATTACAGTGGAACTGTTTCTGTGTTTTAAGTCTATTGGAACTGCTTCTGGTAACAGATGAGTAAGATATAACTAGACCAAACCTCTACTGAAATGACTAAATATCTGGACATTGTACAGAAGTGATCTATGTAAAGGTATTGAAGAATACAGAGAAGGCAGCAGACTCTGGTAATGAGTCTACTCTCAAGGGCAGCAATTTTTACAGTATAAATTCCAATTTTTGCTGCTGCTGGGTTGAGGACAGAAGCAGTCATCATGCATGAAATGGCAGGGGAAAAATTGTAGTCTTTCTGGCCTAGGGAAACTTTGTAGAGGTAGTGGAGTCTTGCAAGGGAACGAATGACAGAGGAAATCCCCAGATTCTCTTCAGATCACATATTTGGCTGACCCCAGAACCAAGCATGCATAGATGAATCTTAAAGCAGCTCAGTTAAACACAAGAGTTTGAACTGAGACTGGAGCTGCCAACCAAGAAATAGTGTTTTCAGCTTATGTTCACTTAGGCAATTTCCTTCTATAAAAAATGATACATAAATCATAAAAAAATCACAGAATCCAGAGTCTCACAACTTAATTTTCATATAATGTCCATGTTACAATTCAAAATTACCTGACTTTCAGGGGCTGGCCTGGTGGCATAGTGGTTAAGTTCACTTGCTGTACTTTGGCTGCCTGAGGTTTGCAGATTTGGATGCTGGGTGTGGACCTATGCACCACTTATCAAGCCACACTGTGGCAGGTGTCCCACATATAATGTAGAGGAAAATGGGCACAGATGTTAGCCCAGGGCCAGTCTCCTTAGCAAAAAGAGGAGGATTGGCAACAGATGTTAGCTCAGGGCTAATCTTCCTCACACACACAGAAAAGAATAGCTATCAAAATTACCTCACTTTCAAAGAACCAGGAATATGGAGCCCATTCTCAAGCAAAAAGGCAATCAATTGAGAACAAGCCTAAGATGCCCCATATATTGGAATTAACTGTCAGAGATTTACAGCTGCTATTAACTTATAATATTTCTTAACTATGTAAAATAAAATATGATCTTAATGAATGTAAAAATAAGAAACTTCAGCAGAAAATGGAAAGGATAGAAAAGAGCAAAATGTCAATTCTCAAACTGAAAAGTGCAATATCTGAAAAAAACCTCTGGATACAATTAACAACATGATAGAGATGACAGGGAATTTAAGCATAGGTCAATACAAATTAACAAAGTTGAAAAACAGAAAAGAAAAGAGTACAGATCCCTATAGACTTATTATAAATATATTAAATGCTGAGATTAGAGTCCTTGAAGAAAATGAGAGAGAGAATAGGGCAGATGAAAACCACTGAAGAAATAATAGCCCCCAAATCCAATGCAAATTGGATGAAAGATGTATATCAACAGAATAAATATACTTAATGAAATTTATGTTTGATGAATACAATAAAAACCACACAGGCATAGAATAGGCAAACCTTTGAAAGTCAAAAGAGAAAATGTTGAAAATAAAAAGAGAAACTTGATACATTACAAACAGAGGGACAATAAAACAAATAAAAGCTACTTCTTATCAGAAACTGTGGAAGTAAGAAGAGAGTGAAATAACATCTTTAAAGTCATGAAAGAGAAATAAGCAAACAAAAACTAGCAATCAAGAACTTCAAAACCAGCAAAAATGTTCTTCAAGAAGGAAATTGAAATAGACACTTTCAGATAAAAGGAAACTAAGCTAATTTACTGCAATTAAGTCTACATTTTAAATAATGCTAAATGCTAAAAAAGTTATTTGCACTGAAGGAAAATGATACCAGAAGAAAATACAGATTCTCAGAATCTTATCAGGAATACAGAGGCATATTACATAATGACAAGGGGGACAATTCTCCCAGAAGATAAAACGATCTTTAATGTGTATTCTCCTAAAAGTAGAGTGTCAAAATACCTGAGGCAAAAACTGAGAGAACTGCAAGGAGGAACAGGCAAATACACCATTATAGCTGGAGACATCAACACCCTTCTATCAGTAATTGACAGTCCCAGTAAGCACAAAATCAGTAAGGATATAGTTGACCTAAACCACAATATCAATCAACTTGATCTAATTGACATTTATAGAATACTCCATGCAACAACAGCAGAATACACATTCTTCTCAGTCCGCATGGAAAATTCACCAAGATATCCCATATTCTGGGCCATAAAACACACTTTAACAAATTTTAAAGATAGATATGATACAAAGAATGCTATCAGACCACCATGGAATTGGATTAGAAATCAATAACAAAAAGGTAGTTGGAAAATGCCCAAATACTTGGAGATGAAACATTAAAATTCTAAATAACACATATCAAAGAAGTCTCAAGAGAAATTAAAAATATTTTGAACTAAACAAAAATCAAAATACAACCTATTACATATTGGAGGATGCAGCAAAAGCAGGGCTTAGAGGGAAATTTATAGCATTTAATGAATACATTAGAAAATAATAAAGACATAAAATCAATAATCTAAGATTCTACCTTAGGAAACTAGAAAAAAAGAAGAATGAATCAAATTCAGAATAAGCAGAAGAAAGTAAATAATAAAAATTAGAACAGTAATCAGTGGAATTGGAAACAGGAAAACAATAGGGAAATCAATGAAATAAAAAACTGGTTCTTTGAAAACATCAGTAAATTTGGTAAAACTCTAGCCAGGCTAACCAAGAGATAAAGAGAGAAGACACAAAATACTAATATTATAAATGAAAGAGGGGTCATCACTACTGATCCCGTGAACAGCCAAGGAATATTGTGAACAACTCTATGTGTGCATATTTGATGACCTAGATGAAATGGAACAATTCCTTGAAGGACACTATCTATCAAAAATCACACAAGGAGAAGGGCCAGCCCAGTGGCATAGCGGTTAAGTTTGCACACTCTGCTGGGGCAGCCCAGGGTTTGCAGGTTCAGATCCTGGGTGCATCAAGCCATGCTGTGGCTGCGTCCCATATAAAGTAGAGGAAGATGGGCACGGATGTTAGCCCAGGGCCAGTCTTCCTCAGCAAATAGAGGAGGATTGGAGATGGATGTTAGCTCAGGGCTAATCTTACACACACACACACACACACACACACACACACACACACACACACACACAAATCACACAAGGAGGAATAGATAATCAGAATGGGTCTCTATCTATTAAAACAATGAATCAACAATTAATAATATTCCAAAACAGAAAAGATCAGGTTGAGATGGTTTCACTGGAGAATTCTGCCAAACATTTGAAGAGTACATTTCCTAACTGATTCTATGAAGCCAGAATTACCCTAATATAAGAAAAAGAGAGAAATTTTGAAAAGGAAATTAGAGGCAAATATCTCTCATGAACATAAATGCAGGATTCCTTAATAAAATATTAGCAAATCCAATCCAACAATGTATAAAAAGAATTATACGCCATGACTAAGTGAGATTTATTCTAGGTATGTAATTCTAGTTCAATATTTGAAAATCAGTTATTGTAATCCATCACATCAATAGGTTAAAGAAAAAAATCATGCAATCATATCAATATACATAATAATCACTTAACAAAATCCAACATCCATTTATGATAAAAACTGTCATCAAAGTAGAAACAGAGCAGGACCTCCTCAACTTGATATAGAACAACTATGAAAAATATACAGCTAACATCATTATCAATGGTGAGGAATTAGATACTTTCCTCCTAAAATCCAGAACAAGGCAAGGAAGTCCTTTCTCACAACTCCCATTTGGCAATGTACTGATATTGTCCTGGCTAATGTAATAAGACAAGAAAAGGAAATATAAGATATACCAATTGGGAAGGAAGAAACAAAACTGTGTCTGTCTTTGTTTGCAGATGATATGAATGTCTATGTAGAAAATCCCAAAGAATTCATACACACACATACAACACACACACACAACTCCTGGGATTAAAAAGCAATTATAGCAAGGTTGCAGGACACAAGGTTGATATACAAAATTCAATTCCTTTCCTATATACTAGCAATGAACAATCGGAATTTGAAATTAAAAACACAGCACCATTTACATGAACATCCCCAAAATGAAATACTTAGGTAGAAATCTAACAAGATAGATATAAGATCTATATGAGGAAAATTAAAAAACTCATAAAAGTAAATCAAAGAAAATCTAAATAAATGGAGATATATTCCATTTTTACAGATAGAAAGACTCAATATTATTAAGATGTCATTTCTTCCCCATTTTATCTAAAGATTCAATACAAACCCAATCAAAATCCCCCAGATACCTTTTGGATATTGACAAACTTTCTCTAAAGTTTACATGAAAAGGGAAACTACCAAGAATAGCCAATAAAATATTAAAGAAAAACAAAGTTGGAAGACAGACACTACCTAACTTCCAGTATTACTATAAAGCTACAGTAATCATGTCAGTGTGGTATTGGTCATAGAAGAGACAAAAAGTTCTATGGATCAGAATAGAGAGCCCAGGAATAGGTTCATCCAAATACAATCAACTTATCTTTGACAAAAGAGCAAAGATAACTCAATGAAAAAAGGATAGACTTTTCAATATACGGTGCTGGGAAAACTGGACACCTACAAAAACAAATTAATCTAGATAGTGACTTTACAGCTTTTACAAAAATTAATGCAGAATGGATCATAGCCTTAAATATAAAATGAAAAATTATAAAACTTCTAGAAGACAACAAAGGAAAAAAATCTAGGTGACCTTGGATTTGGCAATGAGTTTTTAGATACAGTTCAATAGCATGACCTATGAAAGAAAAAAATTGGTGTGTTGGATTTCATAAAATTAAAAAAAAACTTATGCCCTGTGAAAGACACTATTAAGAGAATGAAGAGATCAGACAGACTGGGAAAATTATCTATTTTTATCTGATAAGGTATTTTTATCTAAAACATCTTTATCACATATCTGATAAAGAACTCATATCTAAATATACAAATAATTTTTAAAATTCAACCATAAGGAAAAGAGCATCCTAATTAAAAAGAGGACAAAGATCTGAAGAGACAAATCACCAAAGGTGAACATTTGGCAAATAAGCATATGAAAAGATGCTCAATATCATATGTTATTAGAAAATTACAAATTAAAATAACAGTGAGATACCACTACACACCTATTAGAATGACTAAAATGCAAAACACCAATGACACCAAATTGTGGCAGGGTTGTGGAGCAACAGGCAGTCTCACTTATTGCTGGTACGAATCCAAAACAATATAGACACTTTGGAAGACAGTTTGGCAGTTCCTAATACAGCTAAGCATAGTCTTACTATGGGATCAAGTAATTGTACTGCTAGCTGTTTACTCGAATGAGATGAACACTTATGTCACATAAAAGCTCAAACATGAATGTTTATTGCAGTTTTATTCATAATTGCCCAAATTTGGAAGCAACCCAGATGCCCTTCAATAGGTGAATGGATAAACAAAATGTGGCACATCTGTACAATTGAATATTACTCAATGATAAAAATAAATGAGCTATCAAGCCATGGAGGCACCTAAAATACAAATTGTTAAGTGAAAGAAGCCAGTCTGAAGAGGCTGCATGCTGTATGATTTCAAGTATATGACATTCTGGAAAGATCAAAACTATAGAGACAGTAAAATGATTGGTGTTTGTTATGGATTTGGGCAGAGGAGGAAGAATAGGTAGAACACAGGTTTTTAGGGCAATGAAACTATTCTGTATAACACTGTAATGGTGGATACATTGAATTATGCATTTGGCAAAACCCAAAGAACTCTACAACACAAAGAGTGAACTCTAATGTAAACTATGGACTTCAGTTAATAATAATGTATCAATATTGGTTCATCACTTGTATGATATACAAATATACCACACCAATGCAAGCATTAATAATAAAGGGAACTTTGGGAGGGAGGGAAGAGGGGGGTACACGGAAACTTCTGTAATTTCTCCTTAAGTTTTCTGTAAACCTTAAACTGCACTAAATAAATCAAGTCTATTAATTTAAAAAAGATGGGGATGGTGTAAGGATGGATATTGTGAAGGCTACTGGCAATGTCTGTTAAATCTGGGAATCTTATTAAATTCCCTCTCTAATCTCATAGATGTAGAAATGATACTTATGTCTAGATCTATTTACTCTCACTGGGGCAATAATAAGAAACCTAGCATAAATAAAACATTTTGGAATCTACAAAGAGCTTTACTTATCTAGTGATGACATGTATCCTCCCAGAAACCCAATGAGAAATATAGAGTAGGCTTTATGGTTATTCCTGTTGTAGAAAAACTCTGCTCTGATAGGCTAATTAACTTGTCCAAAATACATGGTTAGCAAGGAGCAGAGCTGTTTTCTGTTGTAGCCCATCGTTTCCTCCATATCTCATTGTGAAATCACTCTTTCCTTTTAATTTTTCTTAAGGAAAATAGACTGGGTGTCCTGATCACAGAATCCCTTACGTATGGCTGGTGAAAATAGTAATCAGTATATGAAATGGAAAAGTTGTAGACCACTGGCATAGTGTTGGCTGTGTCCAGGTTTGCTGTAGATCCAACGGTACAGAAAGAAAGATGCTGCTGGGAATTGCCTTAGATGGCAGCAGTTAGACTTGAGGACTGATATAGCATCTTTCATAGTCTAATGTAAAAGGTAGCAAGACCACATCTCTAAGCGTCCTTGACCTATAAAGTTGCCAACACTGCGAGGGCTGCACTGACCATCAGATTTGTGGCTTCTCTCCATGAGGAAAGAGAGACAATGAGTAGTTATGTTCACTCCCTTGTATCTTATATCTTGCATATATCCTTGATCCAATTTGTTTGCTCATTTGATAGTAAGCCAAAATGAAAGCAGCTTTGAAACTAAGCCAAGTTCTCTCATTTATCAATCTTTGAAAATCTGTGGTCACTTAATGTTGCTCAGTTTTATTTCAAGTTAGAAATTACTAGTATTTACAATTCTGCTGGCAGAGCATCAATTAGACTACATAGCTGTCCAGGTGAGACTGATTATGGATTAGAATTCTACTTCTTGTATGTTTGGTGTGATAAGTGGTAGCAGCAAAGGGTGAGTGGACAATACTTTTTCCCACTGTGCCCATGAAAGAAGGAAACTGTTGATAAATAAATAGAAAAAAATCTGTTTTCTCAAATTTTAGTTTGAGGAAATTGGACAATGTACACTTGTTGACAATAAGGATTGAGCTGTTTGCCTAGATTCAAGATAAATATAGGTTCTGGAGTCCAAAGTAAAAAGTATTAATATCATTTTAACCTTTGTGAATAAATCACTAGCAGAAAAACTGTCTGCCTGGATCCTGGATACAGCAAAGTAATCAGTGCATGATGTGATCTCTTGTATGTCTGAGTGACATAAACTAAACATTATTTTCTGTCTGGATCTTTGCGGAGGCTTAGAATGTTCCTGCCTTGAATACTGATTTCTAACAAGTTGGTAATCTGGGGCCTGCTGGTGCCTAATGCTCACACAGTTTGAACGTGTGCTCTGACATATATTCTGCTAATAGTCTTAATTGAATTCATAAAAAGGAGAGAAGAATAGATAAAATTCATCACTCTTTGTTTTCTCGGCTAACCAATAATAGAAAATCTCCAACTGTCACTACTGGAATAATACATGTATATGTAAGGAAAATTGTGGTTTTGTGTTAAGCAATCATTAATTTGCTTGTTATTGCCAAAAAGTCAGTTGAACAAACATTTTGATAAATATTTTACCATTTATTCTTTCAAAGGAGGCTAGTGATGCTGAGTGTTTGGCCTGGACATTCTGGAATATGAGTATTTTACTGCACCTGGATCCAAGTAGCAGGTCTGGAAATAAGACAAGTAATCACAGGGGCAGGATGGATGTATTTGTTGTAATATTTCTGTTAACTGCATTTCCATCCTCTTCTCAACCCTTATGCTAGTCTCAGTCTGTGACACTTAATCACATCCTTTGACAGATGGTTTGATTTTGTTGTTGCTGCTGTTGTTTATGATAATGATCATTCAAAACAATTAAAACAGAATAAGCTGTGTGCATGAATTATAAACAGACACTCATTCATTCAATAGTTCATTAGGCTTACCATGTACCAGGCAGAGAGCTCGATAAAAGAATGCTTCATTGAGAAAAATAGGGTCATCCTTGACCTCATTTGTACATGAATAATATCAATGATTTCCTTTTTTTTTTTGAGGAAGATTGGCCCTCAGCAGATGCGCTAACATCTGTTGCCAATGTTCCTTTTTTTTCTTTTTTCTCCCCAAAGCCCCAGTACACAGTTGTGTATCATAGTCGCAGAGTTATAGCTCTTCTATATGGGATGCTGCCTCAGCATGGCTTGATGAGCAGTGAGTAGGTCCCCGCCCAGGATCTGAACAAGTGAACCCCAAACCGATGAAGTGGAACGTGTGAACTTAACCACTGTGCCACCTGGCCAGCCCCTTTGTTTTGTTTTTTAATAGTAAGTTTTTTATTGTTTTTTTTTAGGAGCTACAAAGAAAAAGGAAAGGGATTCATTCATTCTTCCATGGAGGCGTAATAAATAGTATGGTTCTAATCCTTGCTTTGCTTTTAACAGGCTATATAAACCTTGGGTAAATTACATAATCCCTCTTGGTCTCAGTCTAGTCATCTGCAAAACTCCCATAATGATAGTGTAATGTTGAAGTTTTCTGTAAGGATTAAATGAGTTAATTCATGTAAAGTGCTTAGATTTGTGTGCAGCATTTGGTTTTAACATTTTAGCTATTATTATTCACTTGTCATAATATTCATTATAGGTCTCCATACACTATGCCCAAAAACTATAATAGCAATTATTCTAATCTATTAATTAATTACATAGTATTAGATAGTTTGCTTAGATCTTAACATACATTATTTTACTTCATCTACAACATAGTGGGAGGCACTATTATCTTCATTTAGAATTGAACTGAGACACAGAGAAGTCAATCACTGAAGAAATATTCAGACCATGGTTGTGTGATTCCAAAGCCAGATTAAGATAAGGATATGCCCTACAGAATCTTCATCAATAGTTTGTAAAATAAAAGCCTAGAGGAGTTACTCTTCTGCTGAGGAAAACAGAAAAAGTGAATAATTGTCCAGTATGATGAGAACTATACTAAGAGCATATGTACAAAGTGTTTTGGGAGCATGGAAAACAGAGGACTTCCACTTTCCTTCAGTGGGACTTGGACGGCCTCTTGTGTTCTGGGATTGTGTTTGAACAGAGTACACCAAATAATGTCAAATAGAACATTTGACTCAATCCTTTTCTCAGCCTACAGACTAAAGAATAAACAGCTCAGGGTGTCTGCATCATTCTGTTGTCAGAGGTATCATTTTTAATAACACAAGGGGCAAAACAAAATATTCTACTTAGTAAAGCAGTTGAGTAAACTCCACCTGGAAAAAGCTGAAGAAAGACATAAATAATTTTTCTAAGTGTTACAGCTTCATATTCTAATGTCACCCAGCCTCACTCCAATATTTCAGTCGTGCACATCTCTTTTGGTCTGTACTGCTCAAGTGCCATTGTTATCTCATACCTGGATTATTTTATAAATTTCCAAAATTGGTCTTCCTGTTGCGAATATCACCCCTTTCAATTCACTGCAAAAGAGGTGACATTTCTAAAATGCAAATCTGACTATATTAGCTTACTACTCAAAAATATAATGATAAAATTTCCCCTTGTCTATAGAACAAACTCTCAACACCATGGCAGGATTTTCAAAATTCATGATCATTTCTCCATTTTCTACCTGTTCAAATTCATCTCCTTTGATTTCATACGTATGCCCTGTGTCCCACCCATTAGCAAACAACATTAAGTTCCTGAAATATTTATTTAACTTGTTGTCACCACCTAGCTCAGTGCATGGGATACAGCATCTACTCAATAAACATTGTTGGCTGAAGGGATGGGAACATAGAGAAAAAAACGGATGAGCCCTTGGAGTAAGTTACCTGCACTCCATTTCAGAGCCATAGCAGAACTTTGCCTCCTCTACCATCTACCTCAAAGACACAAAGATTGGAAATGTCAGGACATGCCCAGCAAATAATTATCAATTTTGGCTGAACAGAAGGGAGAAACAGGGATGCTGCAAGGAGCAGAGCTTTATCACACAGTGTTTAAAATCAAGTACTTTGGAATTAGATATGGACTGAAATTGAGTTTCTAGTGCTAACTAGTTGTATGATCCCAAGCAAGCTATTTTCTTCTCTGTCCTATTCCCTTAGGTGAAACAGGAATGATGTTACCTTTTTCATTTGTAAAGTGCTTAACACAGTGCTTGGCCTATAATTCCTGACTAAACCAGAATCATTTCTTCTACATAGTTAGAAGATATTTGTTCTTCTTGGTTAAAAAGTTGGAAGATTCCAGACAGAAATACACTGATGGCACAAACATGTCTACCTACAGTGGATATTCCCTATTTGCCCTTGAAGTTTCACTCTCCGCACGTCTACTTCCTGCTCTGTGTCCTGAGAGGCTAAAATGTATGGGCTACATCAGGGATTCCTCATTCATAGGTTTCATGATGGATTTGGCCAAAGGAAATCTTGGCAGGAGATAAGAGAGAGATAGGAGAGTTAATTCAGAACATTGATTACTCCAGCTCCATCCCTGTAGGCCTGCTTCAGTCTAGCAGCATCTTTTTTGAAAAAAAAGTTTTAGCTCTTGTCAGATGATCCTCTCCTTGCAGTCGTTTTTGTCTTGATAGTATAACAATGTGTCTTGTCTTAACTTGCCAAATGACTAGTATCCCTAGCTTCGTCTCTTCAGGACTAGGGGTCTTCATGAAATCCTGGTATTGCTAGCTGTTGGGTAAAATACTATCTAGTGTGGTATCTGCTTGATCACGTCTTTGAAAATAAACCCTTTATTAATTCTTCTCTGAATTATCCTTGAGTGTGCCCTTTGGGTCTTCTGGGACCCTAAATAACAAATGTGTGCATGTGTAGCAAAATGGATTGCATGCGTACTGAAAAGAAACTGGGAAAAGGAGTCATATAAAAGAAGGGCATGATAAAAAAAGGAAACATAAGTGTTTGTATATATCGTTCTAGCTTCCTAGAACTCCTCACATATTTCACATATTGTTAGTGTATAATTACAAAGATTAGCATGAAGGATTCATAGTAAATTTTACATGTAATGTGAATGCTTTTGTTTTTTGAATCAAATATTTCTTAAGGTTTTGTGACTGTATTTCTGAAATTTATTATGTCCAGTTCTCAGTTTTTTAAAAGCATTTGAGGAATTTATTTTCACCAGGGCAGGGTTTTAATTCTCTTGGGTTTGGAATACTATAGAGAATTGAATGTGATTTTCAAACGTAACCACCAAATGGGCAGCACTCCTGTGCACACTGCTTTCTGTTAAGAGGAGAGCTGATAATCCATGTGCGCCTGAAAATAAAGGAACATTATTGGGAATGAATTCTCCTGTTCATTATGGCTAATATTTTATTCTGTGGATAGTATTCAAGTTTTCTCTTTAAATATCTCCTATGAGAAAAATATTATGTTTAAAAATAGACTAAATGGTAATTCTTATGAATAATAGCCTATAAAAATAAAGCTAATTATTGAAACGAAGTGTTTTTTCCCACTTTCCAGTCCTTCTGGCTATCATTCATACATTCTCAAGAGGTACAACATGCGGAGCACACGATTTTTGAACGGTACTTCATCTTCTAATTATCATCTCTTCTCCTGCCTGCCTTGATAAATGAAGGTCAACAGGATCTTCAAGGCATGAAGTCCAACGGATACTATGTCAGCAGAGCCCCAAATTTCACTCAATAATAAAAGAGTCCCTGCCAATTTCATTTCTCATTTTTACAATCCTTTACTTATCATCAAAGCAAAAGTCCTTTGCTTCATTGCTGTGAAGGCTAGGAGAGAAGGAGTGCTCACTAAATAGTAACAGTGAGATAACCACACACTCATTCCAAAAATCTACCTTCCGGCACTGTTAGTGGCGCTGTGGATTTTGCATCACTCTTCATTTTTTTTTTTTTTTGGTGAGGAAGTTTCACTCTGAGATAACATCCCTTGGCAATCTTCCTCTTTTATTGCTTAAGAAAGATTAGCCCTGAGCTAACATCGGTGCCAATCCTCCTCTGTTTTGTTTGTGGGATGCCTCCACAGCATGGCTGACGAGTGGAGGAAGTCCCCACCCGGCATCCGAAACCGCAAACCCCGGGCCGCGGAAGCTGAGCGCGCGGAAGTTGAACCACTCGGTTTCGGGGCCGGTCCGATCACTCTTCATTTTTTGTCCTTGTCGACTGTTTATTTGATTGCAGAGCTAGATGAGTGCTTATTTGATTGCAGAGATTCATGAGATGCATATTTAGTGCGTAGAAAAAAGGATTTGATATCAATATGGAAAAAGGATGCTTTTGAAGTCTGAAAAAAGTTCGGTGTTTCTAGTTTTCCGTATACCTCAAATATATCGTCTATGTTTACACAACAGCTCCTTAGGAACTGCCAAATAGTAGATACTATTTCTTCTGTGAGTAGGAGGAATAGTACAGATAAAACAAAAGTCTAATTTAAGGGGAAAATAGCTCATTTAATACTAGGCAAAGAAATTTGGGATCCATTTCTTGACGATCACAAAGTATCACTTTGTAAACAGAGGTCTTCCTATCAAGAGAATAATTTCTTAGCCTGGGTTATTTATAGAGTCAAGAGAAAACAGATATGGATGAACTGTAAATGAAATAGGATTTAAATGAAACTAAATTTAGGAAAACAGGTTAGTAATATGATTTAAGTGATTTTGCTTTTTTCTAATCTAGGTCCAAAGATAAGTGTAATATCTTCCAAAATTAAGGTTTCCCAGTTATACTGTTTTGTATTTGAAAGCAGGAACATTTCTTCTTTTCCTCCCTCTCTTTCTTCTTCCTCCTTCTTCAGTATTACATATATATATATATATATATATATATATATATAATTTTAAAATATCAGATTTTTCTGGAGTAATTTTGGAAATAATAGAAAAAAATTGGTGAAGACAAAATAGAGCTCCAAATATGGATTCACCTTCATCAACTGATCAAAATTCAAGACTCAAATTAGAGGTTCAAGGGGAATACTTAATCTGAGAAAGCTAGATTTGAAAACACATTCTGGAAGAGGGTTCAAAACAAGGGTGAGTGCCAGCTTTAAACCATTAATTTTAGTTAATATGAGGGGACATGATTAAAATCTATAAACCTGGGGGTTGACAAGAACATGGAAGTTGCAGGAAGTTATAAAGAAATATATCCCCTTTGGATATAGATACCATATGTGGACCAAGAAGACTTGAATTAACAGGTCACCTGGGGTCAAGACAGAGCCTAATGACTTCACAGGCTAATTAGTAATGTAAACATCTGGCTGGGCATTCAGAGTAGCTAAAATCCAGATAGGATGAGCTTGCCTAAGAAAACAAGGTAGAAGCAGATATAGTGTCATACATTATACCCTAAATATCCGATAAACACTTTGATCTTTGTTAATATGAATCATTTTATAAAATGACTCATACTCATATATGAATTCCTAATCAAATTGCCTATGTTCTGATAATAACTCATTGTGCAAATTGTACATGCCTTTACTCTTTGACCTGCACTTGTCCTGCTTGCAGTAATGCCATTGCTTTATCAGTTATCTAATGTCATACATCCATCAATCAACAAAAATGGAAAAGTGCAAAAGTAATTTACTTTGTCAGAGGCTATGCTATTGACAGTGGGCTGTAAAGACATGACAGTATCTCATTTCCAATAGGGAGCTGATTCAGGGTGTTACATTTTCTGAGATCAGGACATGCTCAGACTTTCCTCAAGTTTTGTCTTGTAATATTACTCTATAGATACAGAGATATATCCCCCATGCTTTGGCAAAATGCTAAAGGAGATATTTTTATCATGATATATTAGAGAAATTTTAAAAATAGGCAAATGTGGACAAGTACAATTTTTGCTTAAAATATCAAAATAGCATAAATCATATTTAAGAGAAATAAACTATGAAAAAAGACACCATAGATATAGTCTCAAAGTGTAGCATCTGGGCCTACTTCCTTTGGATTGTCTGCTTTTACAAATTGATTTTTAAAAAATTTATTATGGGTAAATATAGCCAGTCTCTTGGTTTAAAGATGTATACTGAAAGACACATTTTTTTTGAACCAAACTTCATTTATTACAGAGATAATAATGTGGATATTAGAACAAGTTCCGAAATGTAGTTAGAAGACGTAATACAAGTTTCTCTTTCAAAACCCATCTGCAAAAGAACGCAGTTATTTTAAAATACAAATTTAATGTGTTTAAAAAATTGGTTGCTAAATTGGTTGATGGAAAAAGCTTTGGGTCCTGTACAGCAAAATAGTGATTGTCATGGGTTATTGTTCAGATTAAATGAGATAGTGCAGCACAGCCATGTTTGGGAGCTCAGAACTTAGTTACATCTGGGTTAGACTCTTAAAATAACAGTAATAGAAATAGCATTAATGTCTGCTGTTATTTTTTTCTTCCTTTCTTCTAAATTTTCTGCTAATTGCAGAGTCAAGCGTGTTAAAATCTTATTAATGTTGAATTTGTCAATAATTCTTTGGAATAAGTTGTCTGGCTTTTTTTTTTCTTTATGTATTTTGAAGCTTACTATTAGGTAAACAGATCGTTCTTGTCGAGAAGAAAACTAAGAACCATTTCCCAAGAATCTCTAGACAGTAGGTCCTAGAATAGATTCTTCCAGTGAAAAGAACTATCAGAGTTTTGAAGATGGAAGTGTTGGAGAAGCTGCCATTTTTCAGCAGTGGGCAGGCACGTGGCCACCAGAACACAGTAGGTATATTGCCAGCAGGTACCATCCACCTAAGAATCTCATACATCAGTGCTGTAGGCAGCTAAGATAGTTTGGCAGAAGGTCCTCTACAAATAATGCAACTTCCAGAATTCTAGAAACTGTGCCCCCAAAGCTTACAACCATGTATACACTTCTAAACCCATTCCTCTAATCACTTCCTATTGAAAATATATAGAGAGGCTTCTGTTTCCTGACTGGATATTGTCCTAATGGATGGAAACTTTCATTTTTATAAAATTGCCTTTTAAAATATAGTAATAACTTTGGTCTAGAGTCTAATATTTCTAATATAAAAGTAGCTATACTAGTTTTATTTTGATTAATATTTACTCATTACATGTTGTTTACATCTACTTTTCTTTCAACTTTTCTGTGAATTTTGGGCCAGCTCTGTTATTACAAGCAAAATACCACTCGATTTTTTCTAGTGGATAATTATTCATATTTTTATTGGAGTAACTGGTACCTTCACATTTATTTTTATTTGAGATGCACTTGCATTTATTTCATCTAGTTAATTTTATAATTTTTTAGATAAAAATTAGAACACAATACAAAGATGCTAAGTATGGGATTTGGTAAAGTTTTGATATATATATGTACCTGTATAACCTCTACTCCAATGAAGATACAGACCTTATTCACCACCCACACCTAACTGTAGGAAACCATTATTCTAATTTCTATCATCATAGATGAGTTTTGCCTGTTTCTGAACATTGTATAAATGGAATCATGACGTGTATCATCTTTTGTGTCTGGATTCCTTCAGGGAACATATTTATGAGCTTCTACCATGTTCTTATGTGTATCAGTATTTTATTCCTTTTATGTAGCCGAGGAGTATTCCGTTGTACGAATATGCCTAAATTTATTTAACTGTTCTCCTGAAAATGGCCATTGGGGGTTTTGCAGTGTTCGGTTGCTATGAATAAAGTTCCCATTAACATTCTTGTACAATGTTTTATGTTTGTATGTTTTCATTTCTTTTTGGTAAATATGTAGGATTGGCATCGATGAGTCACAGAGTAGACTTTTGTTTAAATATATGAGAAATTTTGAAATGATTTTCCCAAATTGTACCATTTGACATTCCCACAATATATGAGTTCTAATTGTTCCACAACTTCATGCAATGATCCTTTCTGCCAAAGCTCAGTTGTTCCATCTGTGTATAAAGGAAACGATTCCAATGGAGAGCTCTGAGCAGTCAGAGAATTGGAGTAGTTCCTTGCAGTCTGTTCTTATAACTCCTTCCAGACACCCTTTGGGAAAGAATAATACTACCTGGCAGATGCCTGTGATCTGGGAGAAGTCCTCCAAATTGGAGCTGAGTCATGTTGACATATTCTGGTAAAGAGTCCAATCTTATTACTAAATGGCCAGTGGGAAAAGCTAGCTAGTTCTCCACACACCTCTCCCTCCACCAATGAGGAATTTTTAGAGGAAAATGAACCAGAAAGCATCCTTTGAATCTATATAGTAACAGAGTTGTACATGAATTGATTTCCTTTTCTGCTTATTTGTAACCCTCTGCTCACTGATGAAGGATTGACTATACAGAATTGACAAATATAAAATTGCAAAATATTTATTCATCGTTTATTAAGAAATTGTAAGGGTTAAATACAGTTTAAAATTAACATGTGTGATGTTAATGATCAAGTGGAAATCTATGATTTCACAGTGGCCTCTTATATGAAGATCGAAACAATTCCAGTCAACACGTATAATTATCAAACAAATGAAAGATTCTTTACATCATGGTAAAAATGATAAAGACTCTGTTGACAAAAAAATAAAATTATCACTAGGGATACGTATATAAATTTCTTAATTCTTTAGAAGAAAACACTAAAAGAAATGGTAAATTTATGTCCAAAATATTCAATCTGTTATGGCAGACAGCTCATTTATTTGAGGCTTGATGAATTCGTAATTTATTTGTCAGTCATAGTAAGGACGCAAAAATATTTATATTTAGAAACAATATATGAGAATTATAAAATATTTATTTTTAAGTAACTTTTTTTTTTTTTTACCAGGAAAGACTCATCCTGAGGTAACATCTGTTGCCAATCTTTCTCTCTGTCTCTTTTTTTCCCTCCCCAAAGCCCCAGTACAGAGTTGTATATTCTAGTTGTAAGTCCTTCTAGTTCTTCCATGTGAGCCACCACCATGCATGGCTACTGACAGACTAGTGGAGTGGTTCCACATCCAGGAACTGAACCTGGGCTGCCAAAGCAGAGTGCGGAGAACTTTAACCACTTGGCCTTTAGGGCTGGCTCAAATAACATTTTTTTTAAAAACTATTTTCTTTGATAAAGTAAGAATAAATGGAGGCACATGCTATGCTTCTTGAAACAAAAGTTGAAATTTTAATGACATCTTTTTTGATAAATTAGTTTATATATCCCACTACATTTAAAATCCAAAGCAATAGATTTTAAGACTTCAAATAATTTTAATATTCATTTAAAAGGAGTAAAAGGTAGAGAATAACCAAGAGAAATTTGAAGAAATTTTAATAATGGAGTTAATAGGCTATCATTTATTTTAAAATTACAAAAATTTTAGAACACAATAAAAAAGAGAGAATCAGCTCTGAGTTTATGCAAGGATTTAATAAATGACATGCTCTTGATCTCATTACAATACCAAAAAATATGTGTGAGATGGAATGACTTCTTAAAAGTGAAAACAAAACCTTCAAACAATTAAAAAACACTCTATGGGGGCCAGCCCCGTGGCACAGTGGTTTAGTTCACGCTTGGCAGCCGGGGTTCCCAAGTACGGATCCCGGGCTCCCGACAATGCACTGCTTGTCAGCCGTGCCGTGGCGGTGTCCCATACAGAGCAGAGGAAGATGGGCACGGAAGTTAGCCCAGGGCCAATCTTCCTTAGCAAAAAGAGGAGGATTAGCAGCGGATGTTAGCTCAGGGCCGGTCTTCCTCACACACACACACAAAGACTGCGTGTGTGCGTGTGCGTGTGCGTGTGCGTGTGTGTGTGTTGAAGGAAAACATTCTGATGATCTTACTTAATAATGTTAAAATCTGCACTGCAAAAGAATCCATAATTTGATTACAGTACAACATGTGTGTCAGACAGCATTTATTGATTTTCTAATGTCTGAATAATTAAGAAAATCTATACAGAAAATGAGCATCCATAAAAATCAAAGTGTTTAAGTAGGTAGTTAACAAAAATAGTTTTTACATATGTATTTATGTTATTATTTAAATACAACTTATGTCACTATATTAGTTTGCTAGGGCTGCCACAACAAAATACCACAGACTGAGTGGCTTAAACAACTGAGATTTCTTTATTTTATTCAAAATATATTTATGGAAAAAATTAATTTATTTAAACAAAAAAACAGTTCACCCCTTTCTCCCAGGGTCTTGTCGTTGTTATGAAGAGCACCCCCAATTAGGATGCATTATGGCGTTTGTCTATTAGGTGTAACCATGTCAGTCTCCTCCAGGTTCATCTGCAATGCATTAACCACAGGAGTGTCCCACACCTTGCCTAAACAGTACAGTATTTGGGGGGCTTATTAGATCCTTACTCAGCCCCATGGAGCATAAAGAAACCAAAGACACCAAGTGGGTTCTTGTTTTTGTCCATGTCTATGTTGTCTGCGTCAAAGCCTCAAAAGGGCCAAATAAAGCAGCTGCTAGCAAAGAACATATCAAAGAGTTTGGACCCAACCAAGAAGGAGGCAAATTTGTTGTGGAGGTCTCCATGATAGATCTAGTGAATGGTGCTCCTAGAGCCATCTGATGTGCTTTCACTGGGCTGAGAGACAAGAAGGAAAGAGGTATTAGAAAAAATGCAGTTGCTTCCTTTTCAATTTGGATGGCTTTTATTTCATTTTCTTGTCTAATTGTCCTGGCTAGAACCTCCAGTCCAATGTTGAAAAGAAACAATGAATCTGTTCATCCTTGTTTTGTTGTGATCTTAGTTTTGATCTAAATATGACATTAACAGTGGATTTTTTTAATGTAGATATAGTTCATCAGGTTGAGGAAGTTCCGTTCAATTCCTAGTTTCTTAAGTGTTTTTATCATGAAAAGGTGTTAGATTTTGTCAAATGTTTTTTCTGAATCTATGGAGATAATCATGTGATTTTTTGTCATTTATTCATCCTAATACTTTTGAGGAGACGGGTTATGCAAAATAATTTATAGCTCTTAAATTAATTAAAAGGCAGGACTATGATTCACAAGAAAACTACTTTACTTCTGACTCAACCAATTAAATTTTTTGCTGTTCATTTTTTTGACCTTAGGCAGACCCGAAGAATCAAAAGATGTATAGTATTTCATTCCTTTGTTCTTTCGATGGATATTTGTAAGCACCTAAAAGAATCCAGGTTTGTGCAAAATGCTAGAATACATAAAAGAAACTATAGATCCCAGGCCATAATCAGTTTATCACCTGTTTTTGTATGGCTTGAGAGTCAAAATTGATATTCGTATTTTTAAATGTTTGAAAAAAACCAAAAGAAGCATAGTATTTCATGACAATTTAAAATGATATGAAATTCAAATTTCAGTGTCCATAAATAATGGTTTATTGGAACTCAGTCCTTTGTTTCTGCATTGTGTATGGCTGTTTTATGCTATGGTGGCAGAGTTCAATAGTTGTGACAGACACTACGTGGCCTACAAAACCTAAAATATTTACTAATTGCCCTTTTACAGAAAAAGTTTGCTGATACCTGACATAGATAGATTAAATGTAGGCCTTAATATGAAATAAACTCAAGGAGAAGATAGGCAAACAATTATGCCCTGCAATGTATAAGAATGGTGCAGTATAGGGCTGGCCCTGTTGCATAGTGGTTAAGTTTGGCACTCTCCACATTGGTGGCCCAGATTTGTGGGTTCGGATCCCAAGTGCAGACCTACCACTCATCAGCCATGGTGAGGCAGTGAACCACATACAAAATAGATGAAGATTGGCACAGATGTTAGCTCAGAGCAAATCTTCCTCACCAAAAAAAAAAAAAAACCAACAAAGAATGGTGCAGTATAATATCAATGGCATGATCATCACAATGGCAGATAATACAACAGAATTATAAATGAAAACTGCCAAATACTACGTAAAATTGGCAGAACATACCTCAAGAAGGTATTCCCTGATCTTAAAGATTGAGAAGAAATTTCACCATAAAAAATAATTTTGTGGCAGAGAGTTCAATTAAAACAAGTGATGGAAATGGAAACTATTGTGCAATAAGGAGGAGCTTTAGGAGAATTATGAAGTATTATAAGCAATCAAAAAAAAAAAAGAAAAAGGAAAAAAGTGTCATGGCATAAATTTGAAATAGATTTGAGAAGTCAGATCATGAAAGTATTTTAAATCACCCAAGTGAGCTTAGATTTCATGTATTTACACAATGGGATTTTAAATTCACAAATAACATGACTGGGTGTATAGGTTAAAAATGTACTTTGGTGACTAGAATTACCTGCAGAGTAGATTTAATTTGATGAGGGGAAGCATTTTTAAAGCCCCAGATTTAGTATTATAAAACAAAACCTTTTTATCATGCTCAAAATCACTGTGATTGGAAATTCAGAAAAAGGAAGAGTGGGATGGTGCCTCTCTTCTCCACAATATCTGGCACACCTCAAATGCTTGGGTCCTGAAATAAACAAAGCTGCATGACCCATACCATGGTCTAAAACTATTGCACATGGAAAAGGAAGAGTTAATATAATTTGACATGACAGTTTAAATGTAATGCAACTTCAAAAGGGAACCACTCCCTCTGGTGCCCAATTTTAGTTGTAATATATAATAATTGTTAACGGATGAACTGCAATCATTCAATAACTGTTTAAATTAGCAGTTGCTATTTTCTCAAACACCTTCCATCTCCCCATAATTATTGCTGCATTCTAAAAAATATATTAAAATTATGAGTACTCACATATACATAAGCACATTGATTACACGTGTCTTTGGAACATGTGAGGGAAAAATATTTGACTTATTTGAAAACAATACATTTTAACAAATATCTTTAGATGCACAGAACTAGCGTACAGAATTTTGATATTTTTTATTTGTGTGTGATTGTAGGTAATATCAGATGAGATGAAAATAAGTCTTCAGCCGCTTGAGAATGACATTTTATTCCTGATTTCTGATGACACGACAATTGGAACTAATCTATTCTTTGCAGGACTTAAATTTTTACTGAACAAGTTCTTGATTAGAGTGATTCAAGCAGTGATGAATAAATTTAACATTAATATACACTTAGGAGCGCATCTCTTCCTGAATATGTAGCAAATAGAGTATTTGTAAAATCAAGCAGGCATTTTATTTTTTGAGAAAAGTCTAAGATCACGACAATATGGAGAGGGAAATTGTTCTAGTTTACTGATGAAATCAGGATATTTGCTTTAAGCTTTGGGACTGAACATGGCACTTGAATATTCACACTTGAGCTAGCAAGTTAAGAAAAATAAAATTGAAAAACAGATTTTGGTGATGATTGTGTGCAGAACAGTATGATTATCAAGGCTCATGATGTCAAATCTGTTATTATTACTTTGCATGTTAGTTAAATGGGAGCAGGTTGCTGAAGCTTGACGAAGTGCACAAGAGTTATGTGAGCCAAGCAACTTCTAAATCATTAAAGGAACATTCAGAGCCTTCTAAAAATATAGGTATCCAGCTACCCAGGAGATTAGCTCATAGCTGAACACCTATGAGACATGGCATGATTATGAATTGATGCTAATAAAATTGAAGCTGACCAGCTCTGCTGCAAAGGGGTTGATGTGGAAATGCAACTGAGCATGATCTTTCTTTTGCCAAGGAAAATGATTTCCCACGTTTTGCTTCTTTTCAGATTTCTGGTCAGAAAAGTTGGAATTCATTTTACTTGGTATTGGCAGATGATTCTTATTGTACCACAGAGAGTTGGCAGCATAAAAAACTGAAGATTTGCTTCCAAAATATTTGCTATTGTTGTTTCCCATAAGGTGTTATAGTTCAAAGAATATGCTTCTCTGGAATAATATCAGTTCAAAACCAAACCAAACAAACACACATAGATGCACACACACACAAATACACAAATGGAGTTTTATAATTAAAAAAAATTGAAGCTGTGACACAATCTGTCCCTAGAATAATGTGAACTCATAGTATTCAGGAAGAATTAGCTATTTTTCTCTTTTTTTGTGGGGTTTTCACTTTCTCTCTCTCTCTCTTTTTTTTTAAGTGAGGAAGATTGGCCCTGAGCCAACATTTGTTGTCAATCATCTTCCTCTTTTTTGCTTGAGGAAGGTTGGCGCTGAGCTAACATTTGTGCAAATCTTTCTCCTATTTTGCATGTGGGTTGCCGCAACAGGGTGGCTTGATGAGTGGTGTGGATCTGCATCAGGGATCTGAACCTGCGGACTCGGGCCACCAAAGCTGAGCACGCACAACTTAACCACTACACCACCAGGCCGGCCCCTCCCTTTATTTTTTCAGGGTAATTTTTTTTATTGCATATCTCTTTTAGCATTGGCTAACAGAAAGCATATCCCCAATCCACCCGATTACACACAGCCATTTCCATACTTCCTCACAGTGAAAAACTCTGACAAGACACCAGAAGGTCAAGAGAGATGACGTTTTAATGGCTGGGCCTTGAGGACTGTTCTGGTTGCATTTAAATCTCAGTGCCAAATGCACCAACAGTTCCCTGCTGACATTTGTGGCTTTTTATTCAACTAGTTAAGAGATCGTAACAGGAAACTTGTTGTTCTAATTTTCCTTCCACTATCCCTCATCCAAATGAAACTCTGATAATGCCAAAATAAATATTTTTCATAATTAGCTATAAGGATTTAAATAAGTTGCTTACCTTTTAGGAGACTTCATTTCTCAAATGAAAGTGGAGAATTGTGTATCTACCCAATAAGCCTGTTGTGAGGATTGCATAAACAAGACTGGACACATAGAATATTCACATATAAAGCAAAACACTTCACAACAGCAATTACCTAAAAGAAATTGATGATGGTAGAGAGATAGGTAGATAGATGCAGAGATGGATATAATTATCAGGACCGAAAAACAATATTTTCCATATTTCCAAAATTATCATTTTTATGATAGCTATGGACATGTTTTCTGAAACTGTGAGGTTTAACTAAAGATGACCTTTCCATTTTAGGAGGAAATAACTGGAGATGAGGGGAAGCAGACCTGAACACTCGAGGAACAGCCTATGCAAAACTGATTTGATAGCATCCACATATGTGACTGCCACATGAATGTTTTCCATCACAGGAAAGTGTGTTTGAGCAGTCATATCAATATAGCCTCAGACCTCTAGCAACACCTTTTATTAAACAGTCAAACCTGATTTAATTTCTCCATTGACACCAATCTCTAAACATGTAGCTGGAGCCACGGTCAATTCTTTCTAAAATGAGAAAGAGACTCCCGTAAATTCGGACTTCAAACACATCTTTGTGTAATCTTATCTAAATCACGAATCCATGAATAAATAATACTTTGGGTTCAAGTTGCACAAAAGTGAGAGGAAAAAAATTTCTGAGTTTGTTTATATGAACTTGTAGTTCTCAGAAATTCAGACATTTTAGATATAAACATTTAATATATAACAGTTATATGTGGAAAAAGAATATAAGACATATTCTTTTCCTTTAGTTATTTTAAATGTAGACCAGGAGAGTTGATAACATGAAGCTAAAGAAATTGGAATTTATTCAGTAACAATGAGCATTCATAGACGTTTTCTCTGGATAGGGGTCCTTCTGTCTGAGTCTTTTTCCAGTTTTTTAAGAAGCTCACATGTTTAGAACCAAGTAGCTTTCTTCAGCCTGTTGTCTTCTCATTGATGACTGGAGAACAATGACCTCTTTATATTTCGAGCAGTCCTTGCATGTTTTAGTAAATGCTGATAAAATTTCCTTAAATAATTTGTGGGCTTTCTGTGTTTCAAATTATACAGTTCTTCCTTTAGTTCATTTTTTTTTCTGTTTTATTATAGGCAATGAGAGAAGTCAGTCGGAAATTTCAGTATTCGGTGGGAAATCCCCCCAGGTCTGAGGTCATTAGGTACCATTCCAATTTTTATGTTAGTACAGGCAAAAATGTCACTTACTGTTCTGCCAGGGTACCACAGGTGCACTTTTCTCCAACCTCCAGTTGCATAATGCTTACTATTATTCACTAACATTTTCCTTAAGCCTCTTCCAGTCCTTCTGCCATAACGTAATGCCAAAGCCAATGGCACATGTTTGGCTTTTCTTATAGCATCATCTCTTTTCCAGTACTAAGTTTTGTTCTGGATATCTATTTCTATATAACAAACTACTACAAAACTAAATGGCTTAAAAGAACGATGATTTTTAAAATATATCTCACATTTTTTTTAGTCAAGAATTTGAGCAGGCTATTTTCCTGTTCCAACTGGAGTCGCACAGTTATAGTCAGATTGTGGATGTTCTAGTCTGGAGGCCATGCGTGATTTCACACACATGGCTGATGTTTCAGCGGGGATGATTGGAACGCTGGGTTCAGTTGATCCCCTTTCCTACTTAAAGTTGTCTTAAGATCTCTCTAGCATAGAAGTTGAGCTTCTTTAATTTTTTAAACAGCTTTACTATGGTATAATTAATATACACAAAACTGCACATATTTAATATACACAATTCATTGAGCCTGGAGATATGCATACACCCATGAAACCAACTTGGAAATTCAGGACTGCAAGAGGGCAGTGTAGAGCTGCCAGTCTTCTGAAAGGCAAGTGATACTTCTGCCATAAATTCTTGGTCAAAGCAGTTAGAGGCCACCCCAATTCAAGGGGAGAGGAAATAGAAGTCAACTTTCAGTGGGTGGAATGTCAAAGAATTTAGACCTGTCTTCAATTTGCCTTAATGAGGGAACAGGTAGAGATTCAAATGAGAAATGGAAGTTATAAAAAGTAAAGTAATACAAATCATAATTACGAAGGGTGCAATAACTGAAGTTAAAACAACGTCAATGGTTGATCTTAAAGTATTTTGTAAATGGTTGAGGAAAGATTCAGTGGATTTGAAGACAGTTCAAAAAATTCATTCAATTTAAAAACTAAAGAGTAAAAAAGGAAGAAAAGTGAACATAACCATAATAACATGTGGAACAATAATGAACTTTCCAAAATACATGCAATTACAGAAGAAGAGAAAGATATAGAAGTAGAAAAAATATTTAAAGAAATCATATGCAAACGTTTTCCACATAAAACAAAAAATATTGACTTAATGATCTAGGATGATCAGTGAACCCTAAGGAGGATATATAAAAAGGAAGGCACAATTAGACACATCATAGTCAAACTGCTAAAATTGAAAGATAAAGGAAAACACTTGAAAAGAACCAAAGAATACCGTCACATTACATATAGGAAGGATAGGAATTATGGTTGACTTATAAGAAGCAATTGGAAGGCAGAGACAATAACACAATATCTTGAAAGGACTGAAATAAAAAAATGCTGTCTTAAAATTCTTTATCAAGCAAAAATATCCTTTGTAATAAGCATGAAATAAAGACAGTTTTAGACAGTGAGGAGCTGAGAGTATTAATTGCTAGTAGACATGCTCTTTAAAAAATACTAAAAGATGTTCTTCAGAATGAAGAGAAATCACACCAGATGGAAACGTGGATCTATGCAAAGACATGAGGAGCACAGGAAATAGCAAATGTATGGGCAAGTATAAAATACATGTTTTTCTCTTAAATCCCTTAATAGACACCTCACTGCTTAAACTTGGAAGCAAATATAATAAATTGTAAAATTGGTTTTATACATTGACAGAAGTGAAAAATATGATGAAAATAGCAATGAGGATGGTGATACATACAATTTTGTAATAATAATAATTTTAGTTAATCATAAATGTTACTAGTGCTATAAAATTTAGAACTAAAAAGCCAATAGAGGAAATAAAATGAAATAATAAAATTATTCTATTAATAACATTCACAGGCAGGAAAGGAGGAACAGAGGGATATACAAAAGGAAAAATGGAAAAGAAATAGTAAAATATAGGCTTAAACACACCATATTAATAACGACATTACTTAAAATAGAATATACACTCCAATTAAAAGGTAAAAATAGACAATTTAAAAGAACAAAATACAATTATTTGATAGCTACAGCAGAAAAACATTACATATAAAGATACACATGAGATGAAAGCAAAGGATGATTAAAGATGTATCACGCAAATGTTAATCATAAGAAAGTTAGGATGGATATATAAAAACAGATGAAGTAGACATCAAGAAAAGTTTTCACTAGATACCAAAAAGGACATTTCATAATGATAAAAGGTTTAATTCATAAGGAACATATATATTCAAAACTTGTATTTACCCATTAAAAGAACATCAAATAAGTAAAAATAGAGTGAATCAGTTGAAGAAATAGACAAATCCAAAATCATATATGAACATTTTAACACTTCTTCCTCAGGAATTTATAGAAAAAGTAGACAAAAGTCAACAAGGATATAAAAGACATTAGCAATTCTATGAATCAACATCACCTGAGTGAAATTTAGAAAGCTAAAACCAACAACTTTAGAATACACATTCTCTTCAAGCGACAAGTAACCATCATCGATTGACCACATGCTAAATCATAAAGCAAGCCTCAATATATTTAAAAGAATTAAAATCATACAGTGTGATGTATGACCAAAAAGGAGATGTTAGAAATCAATAACATCAAGGTATCTGAAAAATCCCCCAATATTTGGGAACTTAAAAAAAAAAAAGCACACTTATAAATAGCCCATAAGACAAAGAAGAAATGAAAAGGGAAGTCAGAAAATATTTTAACCCAAATGATAATGAGAAATCAACATGTTACAACTGATGGAATTCAGCTAAAGCAGATCTAGGAGGAAGAATTCTAGCTTTTAAAAGCTTATATTAGAAAAGAGATAGATATCATAACATCGATTTATGTTTCCACTTTATGAAGCTGGAAGAGATGAACAAGTTATATGCAAAGGAAGTAGAAGAAATGAAATAATATATATAAGAAGAGAAATCAGTGAAATAATAAAAGTCAACAAAAAATTTGCAAAGTCAGGACTTCATTATTTGAAAAGATTATTAAACTTGATAAGTCCACAGCAAGACTAATCAGGAAAAAAAGAGAGAAAAATAAAAATTAGCAATATCAGGAATGAAAGAGAGACTACCACAACCATACCCACAAACACTAAAATAATAAAATTGACAAAAGAAGACAAAGAATGGGGCTGGCCTTGGCATAGCAGTTAAGTTCGTGCGCTCCACTTTAGTGGTCCGGGGTTCGTGGGTTCAGATCCCAGGTACGGATCTTCACATTGCTCATCAAGCCATGCTGTGGCAGGTGTCCCACATAGAAAATAGAGGAAGATTGGCATGGATGTTAGCTCAGGGCCAATCTTCCTCACCAGAAAAAAAAAAAAGGCAAAGGACATCAGTGTGTGTGTGTAGATAGTATTCTTTTTCAAAAGCCCTCCCACCGAAAAAATGAGGTGCTCAGATGCTTGCGCTGGTAACTACAAATCATTCATGTAAAAAGTATTTAATTATATTCAAATTGCCAGATTGTTTTTCATAGTAGGTTTTTTTTTTATCATTTTAAATTCCCACTAGTAATGTAGAGATTCTAGTTGCTGGCATTGACCCAGTAATTCCAATCTTAATATTTTACCCAGGAGAAATGAAAACATATGTCCAATAAGGGACTTGTACATGAATGTTCGTAGCATCTTAATTCTTACATACTGGAACAGCCCAAATGCCCACCTATTAGTGAATGAATGGATAAGCGAATTGTGCATTTTCACACAATGAAATGCTATTGATCCATAAAAATGAAAAAGACCACTTACATGCAACATGGATGTTTTTCAAAACATTATACCAGAAATATCTGTACCTTCTGCTCATTGCTATGAACCTACAACTGCTCTAAAAAAATTGTCTGCTAAAAAATAAATAAATGATTTAAAAATATATTTAAAAACATGCTGAGTGATAAAAGGCAGTCGCAAAATGACACCTATTGTATGATTTCATTTATATGAAATTTTAGGCCTACCTAAATCAATCTACAGTGATAGAAAGCAGACCGTTGTTTGTCCAAAGGTCTACAGTGGAGATTGCTTTTACTTCAAGTCTTTGTCAGTGATGAATGCAATGGTTAATCGTGCAATTTGGTACCACTGCCTTAATTGTGCTAAGGCTCCAGTAGTTTGTCTTTCATTGCTTTTGCACCATCAGTGCAAGGTGTTATCATAGAGGGAAAGGTAAATGATGCCTTAGAATTATTTAAAAAATAATGTAAACTCACAGACTCCTTCAAAAGGTCTCTGGGAATCTTGCAGGTCTATGGACCATACTTGAGAATGACTGGAGTAGAAGTATGAGACTGGCATCTATGAAAACTTTACATCTAGTAGCATATTTGGTAATAAAATATTGACGTCCTTCTTATGAAGAGCAAGGCAAAATTGATTGTAAAGGCGCATGAGCAATCTTTCTGGAATGATGGAGATGTGCTATATCTTGATTCGACGGTGTTTCCTTAGATGTATATACATCAAAACTCATCGATCTGTACACTTTAAATATGTCCCCTTAATGGTTTTTAAATTTTACCTTAGTTAAATTGTTTCAAAAATTGGCATATTTGCTTTAATGGATCTCTTGTAATTGCTCATGGCTGCTAAAAATTTGAACCTGTGAAATTTCTTCTAGATATAAAAATGTTGTTGGAGTAGAAGTTTGTGAGACATCTCAAACTTCAGTATCGTTGTTTCAGAAGTCACTTTATGAGACAATTTAAAGTTGCAGTCCCTAGGATGTAATTTGTCATGATTGTGTAGAAAATAGAAAATCTGCTTTCTACTTTACAACAATTTTATTCTGAAAACAATTTTAGAATAACAATAATAGGCTTTCTGGGTAAAGTCATGGTACATTATGCAAAATTATCATGTGTCCTTTATAGCATTCTCCATTAGAAAATCTGAGGTTTCTTTGGCAACCACAAAGAAAACTAAAGTAATATCGTTAATTTATTTGACTACTATACAACTTGACTTTTATTCCAACTGAAAAGGTATCAGAGTTTAATCATTTTTCTTAATACTATGTTCCATTATTCTTAGATAAATATATGAAAGGCCCTGAACATTGTAATGCTTTCATTTTCAAAGTCGAAATTGGCACTAGTGGGAACAGAGAAAAATCAATATTAACTGGGAGCCTCCAGAAGGATCTGATTTCTAAAGTTTCAGGGGCCTTATCGAGGGCAGTGGCTCCCCTGTCAGCAGTTTCTAGGGGATCACATCTTCTCCAACACTGCTTCTGACTCCTCTGTGTGTAATCTACTTATTGAGTAAGTTGGGTTCTATAGAAAAGTGAAAAAACATGTTATATCATTCTCTACTTCACACTCTAAAGATTCAAAGAAAAGAGAATGTTTCTCTTATCCTTTGAGATAACCCCTCTGGCAGTCATTTCGAGAGAACTCAGCAAGGAAGCTCCTTTGATTTAACAAAATATACTACAGCAAAGACATCCTTCTAAATGTAGCTTTATTATGTTTTACTAATATAACTAAATGAATTAAAGGCTTAACCTTTTATTGCAAATAGCTCATAAACATGCAATTTTTTAAAATTCATATTTTTTGGTTCTTCACATACATATTTTTCCTGTTTTGATATTTGACTGTTTCCAATAACATTATAAACTAAAATCAATTTTCCTATGATCCACATAATTCCACCATCCTAACTCAGATATTGAAATTGTCCATACTGATGTAAATCAATAATTGAATAAGTAAATGAATGAAGGAGAAGGGACAGCTCTTCCTTGAAAAGTGCAATTAATAAATATAGAAAAAATGTGGGAAATACAGAAGTCATTATTAGAAAACGACAGGAATAATCAATGCAGGCAAGATATATTGATGACCAAACAGGATATTTACAAAATCTCAAAGTGACTCCTAAAAGGTATTCATTGAATCTAAAAGCAAACATGAAAACTCTACAGTGGAGGAACCTAGTAGACACTATCCTAAGAAAGATTTATATTACCATTAACAAAACATATGGACATCGGGGCCGGCCCAGTGGCGCGGCAGTTTAGTCCGCGCTTGGCAGCCCGGGGTTCGCTGGTTCGGATCCCGGGCGCCCGCCAACACACTGCCTGTCAGCCATGCCGTGGCGGCGTCCCATATAAAGTGGAGGAAGATGGGCACGGATGTTAGCCTAGGGCCAGTCTTCCTCAGCAAAAAGAGAAGGATTAGCAACGGATGTTAGCTCAGGGCTGGTCTTCCTCGCAAAAAAAAAAAACCCCAAAAATGGACATCATGTATCTCCTGATGTGATGATCTAAGCAGGGCATGTCACTTCTATGGTATTTTTGCCAAAAGTACATAATCTCAATTTAATGATGAAAAAACATCAGATAAACCAAAATTCAGGGACATTTGTCAAAATAACTGACTAATATTTTTCAGAAATGTGAAAGTCATGAGAAACAAGGAAAGACTGAGGTATTGTAGTAGTTTGGAGGAGATAGTACTAAATGCTATGTGGGATTCTGGATTGGATCCTAGAACAGATAAAGGACATTAGCTGCAAAGAAAAACTGGTGATATTCAAATTATGTAGTTACTTTATATTCTACCAATGTTAATTTCTTAGTTTTGATAATTGTAATATAGTTAAGTAATATGTTAATGTTAGGGAAATTTGCAAAAAGGCTCTATGGGAGCTCTCTCTATTCTTTTTATAACATTTTTGAATAGCTAAAATTATTTCAAATATGAAAACTTAAAAACAAAGCTATTGATCCCTACATGATTTGTTCTACATTGAACTCACAGCAAAACTAAAACTATCAGCAGTAGAGTTTCAACAAATTATTAAATTCTCCAAGGCTGCACAATGAAAATTAGAAATATGTTTCTTTAGTGTTTTAATCAGAATCAAAGTGCAATAAAAAGAGGAGATTCCTCTTGGTCTCAGATGACACACATTTACTTTGACCCAGTATGATCACACTCACTCATTTTTGTATTAATTTTAAATCTAATATATCATAAACAATCTATTTACATAAATTTAAATGAATAGCAAGACAATTTAATACTTATTAATCTGAACAAGATACACTACAGTAATATTGATGGACTTCATACTCACTGAAATTGATTCTACCTCGAGAGTTTTAGTTATGCATGAAGAGTAAATTGATTGTCCATGTAATGAAATGAAATAATAGATTGGGATACCAGGGGATTATGCCCTTAGGCAATCAAGAAGGAGAAAGAAGGGGAGGCAGATAGAAGGGTGAGAATAAAAGACGGTGAGAAACAAGACATTGACATTAATTATAGGTTAATATGTGAGACATTATGTTAAGAATGTTACATTGATGAACTCATTTCTTCCTCACAACAACTATATGAAATAGGTTTTCTCATTATTCCAGTTCTGCACACAAGAAAACTTTAGTGTAGAAAGGGTACATAAATAGCTAGGTGTAATGGGTTGAATTGTGCCCCGTGAAACGCCATGCTAAAATCCTACTCCCTGGTACCTGTGAATGCAGCCTTATTTGGAAATAGAGTCTTTACAAATGTAATCAAGTTAAAATGAGGTAATACTAGATCAGGATGAGCCCAAATTCAATGAATGGTGTCTTTATAATAAGAGGGGAATTTGGAGGCAGATAGACATTCAGAGTAAACGACATGCGAAGATAGAAGCAGAGACTGGAGTGATGCGTCTATCAGCCAAAGAATCCCAAGAATTGCCAGCAACTACCAGAAGCTAGGAGAGTAGCATGGAACAGATTCTCCCTCACTGCCTCCAGAAGAAACAAACCCTGCCAACATTTTGAGACTTCTAGCTTCCTGAACCGTGAGACAATAGATTTCTTCTGTTTTAAGCCACCCGATTTGTGGTACTTTGTTATGGCAGTCCTAGGAAACTAATACTCTAGTTTACATGGCTATTAAGTGTCTGAATCGGAATTCAGTCATACTCACTTAAGAACCCTCAATCTTAGCCACAACTTTGTAATAAAAATCAATCTGACTAAAGGATTAACACATTCACTGGACCAAAAACATGGAATGAATCTTATATTTTCCTGACATTTCTTCTCGATGAGATTCTGAAAATTTGGGGACAAATTAAATTTCTACTTTTAAGTAGTTGTGGGTAACAACACAAAACAAAGTAAGTAGTTGATGATTCCAAACATTAAATATCTTAATATTTGTATTATTTAACTAGATTTTAACCTGTAATATTTCTCACGCCTTGGATTCTTTGAGTTTGGACATTTTCAGCAAGAACTCCCAAGCAAAATACATGGTTTAAAGTCTTTTGAGGTTACCTCACAATGTGGAAAATGTCATCCTTAAATTAAATGCTAATTTAGAAAGAATTAAATAGTTCTTTCACTTAATGAAAATATTTTTGTCTTGAACTTTGTTGAGGAAGTTTAACTATATGGTCAAAAAGTAGGCGATATACAAGTCAGTAGAAATATTTTATATATAGTTTATGTTCTAACAAACAGTGACAACCATCACTGAACACATTTCTAAAGTCTTCACAACATTGTTATTAGATTGTTTGGGCTCTCCACATCAAAAATTCAATTATATCATTACTGAATAGCTTTTGCAACCATATCCAAAGAAATAAACTGCAATTTTCCAAAAAGAGCCTTTGCAAATTTTTCATTAATGCCATAATCTGTAAAGATATACTGTTCAAATAATCTAATCGTATATTAGCAAAGGAAATTGAAAAACAAAATTAAAAAATATTTTTAAATTGTGCTAAAAACAGAAAATGCTGAGAAACAAATTTAACAAAAAATGTACAAAATCTGTACCAAAAGAATATTAAGAATTGTTTAGTGAAATTAAAGACTTTAATAAATGGAGAAGCATAGTATGTTCACAAATTAGATCATTCAATATTTTCAAGATGTCCTTTTTCTCCAAAAGGATTTACATACTTACACACAATCTCAATCAAACCTCAGCAGGCATTTTGTAAAAATTGATAAGATGTTCTAAATGTACATAAAAATTGAAATGGCCTAATATAGTCAAAACAATTGTTTTCAAGACTTAAAATCAGGGTAGTTATATAATTAATCAAAAATATTTTTCAAAAATCAATACTATTCAAAATAGTTATGGAGTATAGATTAATTTGTAGTTTGTTAATGCATTAAATTATGAGATTTGATGTTAAGTTTGTGACTAACGACTAGGGAACAGAAATTCCTCTAACGGCAGGATAAGAAAGTTTGTTGCTCTATTCCTTAGAATGCTGTTTACTAATGAAAAATATGATTTAACACAATTAGAACCAAATTTATGAATAAATATCCCATTATAAAAGATCCATAAAAGCAGTGATAACTGTCAAAGTATGTCCAATAAAATAATTAAAAATAACGTAAATAAAACATCTTAAGTAATTTTATTTACTTTATTTTTTGTATGTTTACAATACACATATTCTTTCAGCAACAATTTATGAGATTCCTATGGAAGACTAGGAACTGAGACAGATGCAGGCATTTATCAAATGCCTGCTGAGCCCCAGGAAATTGGCTGAATGCTCAGATTCAAAGATGAATAAGATGCACAATCAGTTTGGCTGCTGTGCATAGAGGGGGAAGATAAGGGAGGAAACAGAAAAAAGAACTGTGCTTTCTTCTAAAAGAATGGACTCTCATCCTAGCTGAGGACAGTCAGAGGAAAAGATTTTCTCTGCTTTCAGAGACAATGAAGGAAAGAAAGAATTATAAACTGGTGTGGTTCAAAGCTTGTATTTGTGAGTAGAGCGTCTTCTGATTTGCCTGCTCTAGCATTCTAGGCATATCATGAGCGAAATTTCTCATTTTTGTTTAAGCACATTCAAAAAACTGTGTTAATTGAGAGCTGAAGCATGGCAACCTTGGCCTGTTTGACACAGAGTATTCATATGTCAGGGAGGGGGAAATTCCCTTTCTACCCTTCGTGTGTTCTGATGGCTGGACTGATAAAATTGACACAAGACTAGATTAATAGGAGAAAAACCCAGTTTAATATGTATGTATTGGAGATCATAGAGAAATGATGCTCAGAGTGAACAAAGTCAGCAGTATATATATCTTTCATACAAAGAAACAATAAATTTATGAGGAATTGACAGGACAAAGAAACTTAGGTTTGGGGTATGTAATTAATGAGGAATTTAAACAAAGTTTAGGTTTGAGATACTAGGCTGTTACTTTCATCCCTCCCTTCTGTTTACCCATATAAGAAAACAATGAGTTCTGACTCATAAGATTCCAAATCAACCGAAAATCTAAAAACATATATATATGTCTACTTTGGGGAAAAATCTGTTATTTTTAAATCCTTTCTCATGATATGAAGAGGTTTGATGAATAAAGAAAGAACAGTAGGGCAATTCTCTTTCAAATTTAACTTTAATCGTGTGGTTAAATTGGGTAAGTAGCGGAGTACAGAATGATCAGGTTTACATTCAGTCTATACTATCTTCCTTTAATTATTAAAAAAAAGAGAAGCATAAACAAACTGTCCAAAAAGGATGCAAATAAGTGGTTACTTTATTCATTTCTCAAATACATTACAATGGTAGTTATAAAATCCAAAGCAGTAGTATCTCCTTAAGGCTGAGGCCAGGGCAACAGCACTTCAAAAAATAATACTTTCCTGAGATTCAAATGTATTTTGTTCTCCCTGTGAATAGATAAAAGCTGAGTAGACTCCTTTGCCTTGCTGGTCACATTGATCTTGTACCAAAGAGTTGATAAAGGTATGCATTGCACCTAGAAGCAGGAAAGTGGAATGCCCCACCTGGAGAAAGTTCTTTATCATGAGGAGCATCCCTATGGAGACATGGACTGGGAGGAACTTGTGTTCAGAACGACACAGCAGAGAGACTGTGTGATACTCTGAACACTTCTCGGTGGTGTTTTTCTATCTTTTACTTTCAATAAACTACACCAATAGTCTTTCTTCTATTTTTATAAAGATATATATCTTCCAAATTTATATTTACAAGTTATATAATAGTCTTATGTTAAAAGAGCACGAAATTTTCTGATTTTAAGATAAGTAAAAATTAAACAACATAGGAAAGTTTGGAATATTTAAATCAAATATAATCATCTCTTTATTCTAAAATAACTTTTAAACCCTTAATATTTTATTTAATTCATGTAAATTTAAAAGAAATATTTTTACACAATTGGTATCATGCTATATATACTATTTTTGTATTCTTTTTTATACTCTTAATCTCTTAATGCTTTTCTTCTCTTAGTATTTAATATGCATTTCTCATTATTTCTCAGAGATATAGGGTTAATGGTTAGCTATACAGCATTCCACTGTATGAATTACTATAATTAAATTATTGTGCTCTTAGACATTTGGATACTTAAAAAATTTTTGCTGGTTATATGTCTACAGAGAGAGCATTGTATGGTTATTCTCCAATGACTTATGGAGTAAAGAATGACAAGCATATATTTCATAAACTATTCTTAAGCTCACGGACTAAAATATATTAGATCATTTATCTCTAGATGGCTAGGATAGTGGGATCTGTGAATTGAATGCATTATTTCATAGTTCGTGACTTTCAAAAGTATTCTTTAGCATCCTAATAATCTCTGTATGCTCCACTTTCTCTGTTTTGTACCCACCTCTCTAACTTAGGACAGTTTCTGGGGACCATCACACATACTTTGGGATGAAGAAGATTTATTGAGCACATGCCATTTCGTAAGCATCACATAAATCATGAAGATCATTACTCTGTTTTCTTCATTTCTCCCTAAGCCTTTAAGTCATTAGTTCTCAAATTACTGACATCTTCTGATATTCTATGCAAGAATGACCTTTTCTTCCCTTCTGCACACACTTTATCAGTCCAAATGACAGTTCCCATAAATATGCCTGTGTGTATTGGGAAAAGCAAGCATAATATGTATAACTGTAACTTTTTACATGTGTATGGGCCTACATTTTCTAAATTGAACCTTGGCACATGAACTACGTTTGAGTGATTGACTGACAGGCTAAACGCTACTCTTAAAACTCTGGGAAGGAATGCCCTCCTGTCTCATGGCTTTGTAACTCTCATTTCCAATATGAGGGAGACTACAACACAGGCTCCATCTCTGATGAAAAATTGTAATTCAAGGGGCCAGCCCCGTGGTGTAGTGGTTAAATCTGGCATGCTCCACTTCAGCAGCCTAGGTTCGTGGGTTCAGATTCCAGGTGCGGACCTACACCACTCATCAAGCCGCGTTGTGGTGGCGAATCACATACAAAAAAGAGGAAGATTGGCAACAGATGTTAGCTCAGAGCCAGTCTTCCTCATCAAAAAAAAAAAATTAATTCAACATTTGGCATAAAGTCTCTGGTTATGATTTGGTGTGTTTCTTAGGGAAAAATTATCTCTTTTAAGCATTCTGTAAGCTAATCACTTAGAATCCCCTGTTCTCTCAGAGCTTATTTACGAATGATTATGAAACTTTAGAAATTCAGTCAAGGAATATCATTGGATAAAAGTTTTCTATTTGTTTATATAATTGCAAGTTCAATCCCGAGGATATGAACCTCCAGCTGTCAATTGTCTGTGATTAATTGGGTCCCTTTCCAGCTCTTAAGGAAGCCCCACTATGTTTCTATGTTTTCTGTCGAAAATAGAAGTTAGCATAACACAACATCTTGGCAAACAATTTTCTGGCATAAAAAGGCGAAGCACATGAAAACTGGCAAGAAAAATACCTTGTGCATGAAACCATTTCCAAAAAACAGCAGGTGCAAAGCCAAATTCACCTTACTTGGTCCTAGAATAAGCACAAACTTATGTAAAAAAAAAAAAAGTAAATACTTGTTTAACTTAATATTATTCTGGATGTAGGTTTAGGTTCTCTCATTTTCATTTTTTGGAAGAGGAAAAACTTTATAATAAGGGATGAACAAATCTTTCTGTCTCCAAGTAAAAAGAATGATGGGTCTGTATTCTGGTGAATGGAATATTGTTTGCTGGTTTGTTTTCTGGTAGTAAATGCATAATTTTTTCTTCATGGGTCGTAAAATTTCTATTCCATTTCAATGAGAGTGTTTTTTTTAAAGTAAGTCCCCACTCCTAGTATCCTCTAACTCCTATGCTGTCCTTTAAATTTTTCCAGCAAAAATTACTGTATTTACTATAGGTGCTCATATGGGAACTGCTTTTGGCTGTTCTAACAAAAATAACATGGTGTGTGTGTGTGTGTGTGTGTGTTATTTTACAAATAAATTATGCCAATTTCATAGATTCACCAATAGTCCCTTTAAGTGAAGTTTTTGTTATGTTCATGATTATTTTTTTATTTGTGTGCTTCTCTTATAGAAAATGTTATGGCATGAAGAATACTGCTGGAGCTCACTTCTCCCATATAGTCTGATCTCAGTGAATCTGCCATTCATCTGGACATTAACCTCAGAATCAGACAGGTCACTTTTCCTTTCACTAGCCTCATTCAGTTGTTAAACAGGTGTCAGTGATTCTGCTCCTTTAATATTGTTTATATCTTCTTCATAAGTGTTACCCTAATTGAGACCTTAATAATCTCAAGTAGAAAATTGCATTTGTCGCTCAAGTATTTTTTTGTCTCCACTTGCAACATACTTTCAACTGATGGACCACAGATGCTAGAATATCTTTTTCAAAAGTAAATCATGTCTCAACCTTATTTAAAACAGCTCTTCATTGTCCACATAGTTAAATTCAACCTACTTACTAGGACATGAAATATCTCTATGGCCTTACAACACCCTACTCTTGAAGACTTACGAAATAAATAAGTTTGTGCTTTCATCTGACTCTTTTGTCCATCGAAACAATGTTTAGATGCAAGAATATGCCAAACTAGAATTTCCTTGCTTAGAAAATAAGGTGTCTTGAGACTTTCTTGCTCATCACTAATTTTTAGTGCATGCCTGAAATCTCTTTAGTCATCCAGTGAGAAACCTCTATGGTCCCTCTATACCCTTGTGCACATATAGTTCCATCATGAAATGTACAAAATCTGAGTGCTTTTAGATGTTCCTTTTACGTGTAACTCCCGATTTTGAACTGTAAATTCCTTGATAGAATAACTTTATTTCTGAATCCCCATAGAATATTTATTCATGGAATGAATCCTGTCCTTTAACTTAGTTTACCAGGCCCTTTGAATTCTGAGGGCTAGCCAATCTTTTCTGACCACAGTTGATCAACTCTTGCTGAAAAGAAAAATAAAGTCTCTAACCCCTAAATTATTGCCAAATACACACTACACATTCTCTCACAAACGTCATCCTCAAATAGTTGAATTCCTGACCCAGAAATCCATGAGGTATAAGAAAATAGTAACTGTGTTAGAGCACTAAGATTTAATTAGTTTGTTATGTAGTATTAGGTAATCTATTCCTGATAGTCATGCAAACTTTCATAGCTGTGTTGGAAAATCACTTTGTGGGGTCTACTAATGTTGAACTTACATGAGCCCAATTACTTATCTTTCCCACTCCTAGGTGCATACCTAAGAGAAATGTGTGCAAGTTGATAACAGCATTAGCCACAAAAAGGGAGACAGTTCAAATGTCTGAGTACAGAAGAGTGGATAAGTGAAGTGTTTTATTTATAATATAATATCATAGAGCAATAAAAATGGACAAACTGCAGCCACACATGTCAATGCGGATGAATCTTGCAAGAGGGAAAGAAGCCAGACACACCATAATACATACCATATGATTCCATTAAAAAAATAGGCAAAACTAATATCTCAAATAGAATTCAGGAGAGCAACCAACTTTGTAGAAGAAGCAGAGCATAATGATTGGGGATGGACAGAAAACCACCCAGTAATGTTCTATTTCCTTGTCTGAGTGGTGGCGATGTAAGTGTGCTTATTGTGTGGTAATATATTGGGCTGTGTACTTATGATTTGTATGTTTTCTACATATATGTTATACTCCAAAAAAATATTAGCAGGAGAGCTTTTCTGATTTTATTCTCAGGAAGATTCAAGTGGAACTTGCACCTGTGTTTCCAGAATTAAACAATCACTGTGAAGAAATACTTGGAGATGAGGAAAGTTGAAAAACATGGAAAACATGATGACCAAATAAAATAGAATGTGAGGAGCAGGTAGAATATTACAAAAAATGCAGCTGGAAAAGTAGAAGAAAGATTCAAAAAGTTCACCCAGAACTAACATGTTCAGCCCGGAGGTAAATGAGAAAAGGAGAGACATGGAGACGATGACATTAATTCCACTAACTCTTTATCTAACAGGATTCCTGGGAAAAAAGATCAGATCATACACAACTGAAGCAAGAGAGAGAGAGTAAGAGAGAGAGAGATTTCGAAAATTGTCTAATTAATAATTAAAAGATGTTACTGACTATGGCAAAATTTAATAAAAAGAACATCTTCGTTAACAAGATTTTATAAAAATAAAATAAAATCTCCAAGGAGGTAATGCTGATTTCCTCTCAAGACTATAGTTCTGTACTTCCAAATATCAAAGGAAAATGAAACCGGTGGAAAATAGACTGACCTCCAAGAATTTTATGCCCAATTTGCCACTCCTGTGCAAAGTAGTCAGAAATGTTTTCTCATACCTTAGAGGGTCATAAAATCTACAGTCACAGTAGTCATACTGAAAAAACAATGCACTCAAACATATTTTGACCAACCAAAATATAAATCACCTTGAAGAAGTAGTAACTAGAAAAACATTAAAATGGCTAGATAATTGATAATTAAATTACTTAAATTACAATTGCCTAAATAACAATACTTAATGTATTTAAGAAATCATGCACATAAAACATCAGCATAAAATAATCAAATGGGATCAAATAATAATTAATAAATAGTTTGATAAAATTTCTTAGAAAGATAGGACAAACAGTATGAGAAATTGAGAGTAAGAAGTAAGAAAAATAATTCTAAATTTGTTATATTAATATATGAGGGTGCAGTCTATATATACCATTATAACTTTAATACTTAAAGAAAAGTAAGTTCAAGTATATTTTATAAAAGTTCATACTAGTATATGACTATTTTTAGTAGAAAAAATAATGTGTATAACTTTAAAATCAATGTGCAGCAAATTCAAATAATTAATATAGATATTGTGCACATTAAAAGACATGGAATTAAATGAATAATAGAGTGAACATAAAAAATTAATAACCAGGGGCCGCCTGGTGGCGCAGCGGTGTAGTCCGCGCTTGGCAGCCCGGGGTTCGCGAGTTCGGATCCCAGGCGCCCGCCGACGCACTGTTTGTCAGCCATGCCATGGTGGCGTCCCATATACAGTGGAGGAAGATGGGCACGGATGTTAGCCCAGGGCCAGTCTTCCTCAGCAAAAAAGGGGAGGATTGGCAACAGATGTTAGCTCAGGGCTGGTCTTCCCCACAAAAAAAAAAAATTAATAACCAGAAATTTAATAGAAGACCAGGAGTTTCAGGAACAAAAAAATAATAATGATAAAAGTTATTTATTGAGCACACATTATATTCTCATAGTATATCTCTTCTATATAGCGCTTCATTATATAGCGCTACAACTCATTATGTAGGTGAAGTTATACACATTTTGCAATTAAGGAAATTTAGGCCCCAAGAAATTCAATATACAAAACTGTGGAGCTAGAAGTACTGAGACCATGATTGAAACAAGGTCTAAATGATCCCAAAGCTTGAACTCATGCCACTGTACTTTGGTTCTTTATTCAACCTATTTACAATTAAAAAACAAAATGACAGTGGCTGGTTAACCATAAAATATTTGGCAAATGTTGATCAGGTGGATATTAACAGCTACACACACAAAATATTATAAGGGCTAAGCTACTATTTAAAATTGTATCAAAATAGAATCTTATATGAGGTTACTTTCATACTAATGAAAAATGGTATTCACATTTGATATATAACAGTCAGTATATATTATTTTCTGGGTTTAATAATAATATAGAAAGCTAAAAATGTGGCAACCAAGGAGACATTGACAAAAATACAATAAACCTATAGAAATGTATAGTGATGCAAAATATTAAATGAAATACACACAGACATATAATATTCTATACTTGTTACAGCACACCAACAATTCCTAGGATGCTACTCCTCCTGTTCTCTACCCATAGGCTGACTATTCCTTGCAAAGATATAAATAGAAAAAATTAAATTATTGCTGGACATTCCCCATTTTTCTTATGTTTTGATCCCGGTGTGCCTCTCAATGGTGCCAGAAGGATCAAATTCTTTGCAATTGTATTTTCCCTCTATCATTCCTTTAGTTTATTCTCCCAACTCTGAAATCCTGCTGATTAGTAAGCACAGCATACAAATAATTTGAAAGTTGTCTTTGGGTACTGTGCTTTTTTGATTATATTTGGATTGTTCCCTCCATTTGTTGTTAGAAAATGTGATAGGATGAGTAACAGAGTATAATTACTGTGCTTATTTATAGCGAATCTCCATATCATACAATGCACTTTGAACTCCTTGACAATCTGCTTCATCTTCTATTCCAATTTCTGTTCCCCAGCATCCAGTCCAATATCTGGAATATATCAGGGCCACAGGGATATTTCTGTGTGAATGGATCTGAATGCAGGTATATATATTGTAAAGTGAACTTATTAAAATATAATATCAATTTGGAGGTTTTCCTCTCAATTTTAACTGAAGTACAGAGAGTTTTCTACTAAACTATTGAAAGCATTAATCTTTTCAAGCAACATAATGAAAATCAAAGTAAATCGAACTTAAATTAAATCCAAGCACCCAATCAGCACAATTTTGTGAAAAGAATATTCCCGTATTTCATATTTTTTGTGAATGAGGATGGTTACAAATGGATTGTATCTAGAGCTCTTTCCACAATAACCTTACTGTGCAGGTTTAAAAAAATAAACTACCGTAAGTCAACAAAAGGCTGGTGTTTAAAGAGAGTCTTCAAGCATCAGACGGTTGACTCCAGCATTTGACCTCTCGGTTTCTTCTAACCCTGGCATTCTGTGGATTGTTTTACTCCTTTTTGACTTAGTATTTGTCTTTATATAATTTAAAGCCTTTTGCATTCTCTGAAGTTGTGGACTTTCTTTGCCAAAACATGTGGCTATTGACCCACTCTGCCATTTATGTGCAGTTTGATTTTCCTTGAATGAAAGAATAAGCTTGTGCTAATCAGGTCACACAAGTATATCCAGTTCACGTTTTGACCAGACAAATATGCTCTTGGGACAATTATGAGGCTGAGCAGTAGAGTATGGATCTATGGAACTCAGAGACCTCAACTGCCTTGTACAGAAAAACAACGTGAAACTTAGCCACATTGATGTATACCCTAGTACAATTCAAATATATAAGCCAGAGGAATGATATAGAGAAATTTAAGGGAAAAAAAAGGATGAACTTCTTATATAAAAGTAATCAGTAGAATATTCCATTACTAAAATTTCAAACCCCCTTATGATTTAATTTCCTCCTACACTAGAATGTCCTAATTTTTTAGTAACACCTTCATAAGAGGAAATAATCCTGCTTGGCACATGGGAACAGTAGAAAGTAACATCACACTTTGTGGTGAATATAACAAGTATCTGGAGTCTATTCAATCTGAAAAAACTATCAATGTTTAAATAGTAGTGTAATATATATACCACAGTCTGTAAAAATGTTGAAGAATCAAATTCCATTTCTTATTCCGTATATAACAAACATTTTTGTTTATCTGTTTTGCTATCTTGCTTAATATAAAGTAGTAATGACACTGCCTGTTGGCATACTCACGTATTGGTTGAGTAAATCAAGTTAGATCATGTGACCTTAGTCTTTCAGCTCCACTCAACATTCAAAGGGCTCTTTAAGAACACCATATGCATTTTACTACTTAACCCTCACAACTTTCTCTACTTCTTTAAATATAAGAAACAGGTCAAGGTAGGTAAAACAGTCTATAAAATAGCAAAGCTTTAATTAAGATCCAGTCAATCTAACACAGTCAGATCACTGTGCTTGCATTACTGGTGGAAACCATTCACAATTTATGGTTGGGTTTGACTTGCTTTGACTCTCACAGTAGGTGGGTAAAACAAGTAAAGCTCCCATGATTTTAACCTTTAAGACTTCAGTAAAATGAGAGTCACCTAGCAAAATGATGGAGTGAATGAAAGAACAAAATCTTTTTATAACAAATCCAATTTTCCCCATATCATCCAGATTACAAGCAATGTTCTCCATCACATTCCTCCTTCAATCCTTACCTGTCTTTCCTTTCTTTATCTTTCCTTATGTTTCTACCATTCTTTCTCTCCCTACCTGCTCACCCCTCTTCCATCTGTTTTCAAGAGTTTCTGAGTGTCTTGTATGCCATATTTTGCTTTTCTCTCCTTTAGGAAAGAAAATGGACTTCAAACAGAAAAAGATAGAACAAAGAACATTAGTGAAAATAGAAGTTCAAAACGTGTGAGAAAATAGTAAGTGCTACACTTGTACTTTCAAGAAGCCCAAGTAACTAAGTCCAGTTGAATTAAATGGTAGAATTCTGAAAAATGATAGATTTAACCCAGCTGTTGAATGTAACTCAAAATAGTGAATAAAATATCTTCCCCTTAGTCTGGGGGAAATGTGGAACATTCTGGTCAGCAGTCTTTCTCTGATTTGGATAAAATTTTTAAATGTTTGACAGATACATGTTTGTATCTCTTAAAGCTGAAACCAGTACTTTATGCTCAGGTTACAGTAATACATTCACTATGGAAAGATAAAGCAAATTACAGAAAAATATAAAATTTTGTACTTAGGCAAAGATGGTATATGAGTTCGGAATAGGGGAGGGCCGTTGGAGGCTTCTTCTATTTTATTTTTATATTCAAAATGGCCAGGGTTCTCAATGACATGAATAATTCATTCATTCACCAAAGAGGAAGATTGGCAATAGATGTTAGCTCAGAGAGACTCTTCCTCACCAAAAAAAAAAAAAAAAAAAAAAGAAGGCTTTTTTTCAGAAAATTTTCAGCTAAGAGTTTTTTGAAGAAAGGAGGTGCGTTTTTAAAAGTCAACAAAATATTTACATAGTATGAAGAGTGGATTGATCAATGACTATAAATGCCTCAGTGAAATTAAGTACTAGTAGCTTCAGTATTAATAGAATTTTAAACAAAGGTTATTTTGAACTAAATTTGTTTTTTCAGGGTAATTTACTTGTTCTTTTTAACCTCATCCTTTTTTGTCAATGTAGCACTTAGTAATAAAAAAGTGTTATAGCCTAGTAAGACAGAGTTCGTGTTCTGGAGTCTCCCAGACTTGATTCAAAGTCCAGCTGTCACCAAGCTTTTCAAGTGATCTTGGTCTGATTAATTAACCTCTTTAAATCTTAGTTTTTTATTTATAAAATGAGCTAATTATAGGACTTATTTCACTATATTTTTGTGAGGATTGAATGAGACACTATATTTAAAATATGAGGATCATATTTAAAAATACCACATGGTGATCTCAGTCAGCCTGAACGTTGAGCTGAGCATGTCATCCAACCTAGTGCAAAGGGTAATAGAGCTTGCTGTGTATAGACTGTTAGAAGCATATTCTAACTAGACCATGTGAGAACTTTGCCTCAAGTGTATTCAAAAGAGCCTGTGAAAGCAGAGAATTGGTCCAGTCAATGACACAGCTCTAAAAGTTGATGGAGTGAAACATGCAATAACCACAGTGTCTTTGCCAACATCATAAGATACTCATGCTCTGTGAGACAGACATTCCTTAATCATATCAACTTCACTGATACTGTTTGAATGTTTTAAATTTCAGACCTCAAGTGTGCTGCCCCAAGTGCTTAGCATGATGTTGAGAACTCAAGTGACAGAGGACCATAGTCACAATACATCTTGCCTGGGCTAAAGTTTATTCCTGGCAGTGGATGAGCCATGTGGATTGTGAATGGATATAGGAGATAGTTCCTGAGAGATGTGGAGAGGTGACCAGTAGAATGGGATTCATAAAGCCCAATAGGAATTTCCTGATGTCTGCAAATTTATCTTTGAAAATTATTTAAATTGTGGAATAGGGTAGTCCAGCAGAAATGAAAAAAAAAAAAAAAAACCCAACAAACTAAGAGGAGAAAGGACAATAGACTATTTCTACAGAGAAATATAAATTAGAGAATAAGGTTTAATTTCAGGAATTCTATTGGTTAAATCACTCTTTATAAAATATCTGCAAATCAAGTCATCTTTTAAGATACTGTTTCTATCGATAAAGAGCTTTCAAGCTCAGAAATGTCTTATAAATGAAATCGTGATACAGAATCCTTTTGCAAGTTGGGACTGCCTACAAGCTATCAGTGATTTTTAAACAGCAATGAGTGCAGTTTGCTCACACAGTAAAAAGCTGTCTTTTATGTTCTTTTAATTAGAGTAGACGTTTCTCCCCCGATACTTAAAATTATAGATTATACTCATACTTGGAAAGCCATAATGAATTTCTGATGACGGTTAAGGGTATGGGACCTTGGGAGTAGTTGCCCTCAGCAAGAAAGCCAAGATTGTGTGCCGGTAAATAGATTATTATGTGTTCTTCATGGCATTATTACTAACTGGTAATAAAACCTTATTAGAGATTCACAGTGTATGAAAATTTTAAAAGATTTTATGATTCTGTATGACACAGTCACATTTATGGCTTGTTTACTTTTGTACAAGTATTTGCTAAGTATTCTTCATTATCCTTTCTAAGTATGAGTCAAATACTATTTTGCCCTCAAAGAAATGACTAAGAGTTAGGTAGTGCTGCAAAAGGATGTTTTATCTTTATTCTTTCTCAGAAGAGTAGAATTTCTTCATTATTTGATTTTCTCCAAAATTAGACACCTGACCATTAATGTACAGTATTATTTTAGATCTGATGGAGAATATAATCAAAGTGCAAATCATGATGTAGACAATAACCTCATTCCCTCCTCAAGGAAGATAATCTCAAAACCTATTCAGTCATGCTATTTGTCTCCAAGTTCAGCATCTCTAGGTGGTGAGAGTGATGTATGACATGCTTTTCTCACTCAACACTTTGTTTTAGGGATCTATGTTTATACTTTTAACATAATTCTTTCATTTTAATTTCCACACTGTGTTTTCTATGAATATAAAGCAATATCTTCATTCACTTTCCTATTTTAGACGTTTATGCTGTTTCCAATTTTTCCCTAATAGAGACCATACTTATGTGGGTATCCTAATATATCTCTGGTCTGAATGTGTAAGAGTGTCTCTGGACAGAAAATACATTTAGAAACAGAAGTTCAGCATCTTTGATTGTTTTCTAAAATGTAATGTCTTTACACATGACCTGTAGTTAATCTCCTGCTTATTTACATTTTGACAAAACTTGATACAGTCAAACTTTCTGACTGTTCCCAGTAAAATTCATGTAATGATATTACATTGTTGGTTCAATTAGCATTTCCCTTATTACTAGTATTAGAGAGGATTTTTTTGTTTACATTTTTAATGGCAGCTTAGTTTTCTTCTTATAGAAATTTCACATGTAATATTAATTTAGTTATTGCATTCTTTGTCATTTTTTGTTGATTTGTTGGAATTCTGTAAGCATTGCATACCCATTTTGTGCATTGAACACCTCTCTTCTCTATGTGTAGCTGGTTTTTTAACTGCATTTACACCATCTTCTGATCTTATGACTTTTCCTTCCTATTTGAATATTTAGAATCAGTTTGTCTAGTTATAGAAGGAATGGTATCTAAAAGAATATAATGGAGAAAAATGTGACGTTTCCCCATAAATCATAGGGATAATTTAGTATCATTCACATTGAAGATTACACAACTAAGTTATGTTAAAATAGAAGGAAAGATGCCGGATAGTAATATTTTTGGCTTTTCAAGCCACACACATCTGTATTGCTCGTCAGTTAAGGAAATTTTTTTCAGTAAAAGCAAGATAGCTGCATATGTGTTAACTATGTAAAAAATGCCATTGTTTTTCAAAAAATTTAATTATGATACTGTGAAGAAATCTCTGAATAGGCAACTAAATAAATAAAATTGAAGCCAAAGTGCCTTTTAGTTCTGGGTAAGCATATTTTTCAAATGGAATTTTTTTTTTTTTTTTTTTGTGAGGAAGACCAGCCCTGAGCTAACATCTGTTGCCAATCCTCCCCTTTTTGCTGAGGAAGACTGGCCCTGGGCTAACATCCGTGCCCATCTTCCTCTACTTTATATGGGACGCCGCCACGGCGTGGCTGACAGGCAGTGCGTCTGTGGGCGCCCGGGATCCGAACCGGCGAACCCCGGGCTGCCAAGCGCGGACGAAACCGCTGCGCCACCGGGTGGCCCCTGGAATTTTTTTTTAAACTACCAATTTAACAATAAGCAATCAGTTATTTGGAAACTACCGGAAAGTTTGAGTCCTAAAGTTCATTAATCAAGAAATATTCCTAAGTAAATATTAGCAAAATGCGTCCATCTTCCTTCTAACGTGTATAGTGTGAGCACAATTTAATATTACTTCTTATATTTATTAGATTAATAGTAATAATAAACAGATTAGATATAATAAATAATAATACATTTATATTAGAATAAATATAACAAGTACAACCATCATACGACTGATGTCAGACATGAAACCTCGAAGGCTTGGGAGGGGAAAACAATGCAGTGAAATAGTTTTTTGGAAAAGAAGGTGGTTTGCATCAGTCATGTGCAATTAAACCAGCCCTATAATCAAAGTACAATAAACCCCGGGAGTTCAGCCCTGATTATCTGTGAGTTAGTGATGTGTGAGATGGAATATTCAAGGTGGTAATGTGAAGTGTAACCCTTTGCTAAAAGCCAAGATCACTTACAAGGAGCTTCTGGTGATTTAACGGACAGTAAAATCTCACTATGGGATTCTAGTGCAGTGAGGCACACTATATAGTGATTTTACTATATGTTGTCAGTCATATTTATAGTGGAGTTGTTTATTCATGGGCCAAATTCAATTATTATCCCCTGTACATAGTTTTAGTCTACTTTAAAAGTAAAACTTGGAAACACTATGTTGGAGATTATTTTGGTCAGGGGCCCTGAGTATCATCACACAGTTGTTGCCCAAGGATGCCCAACTGAGGAATTGTGTGAGTGCTGAAATTCAGGTTGTTTCTGTTTTTTGGTTATTATGAATAATGCAGCTAAGAACATTTTTGTAAATGTTTTTGGGTGGACATATGTTTTGATTTCTCTTAAGTATATACCTTGGAGTGGAAATGTTGGGTCATATGGTAACTCCAGGTTGAAACTATTGAGGAACTGACAGATTTCTCAAGTGACTGCACCATTTTACATTTACCATCAGCAGTGTATGAGGGTCCCAATTCATCCACAATCTCATTAACATTTGTTATTATCTGTCTTTTGATTGTAACCATCCTAGTAGGTGTGAAGTAGTATGTCATGATGGTTTTCATGATGGATTTTCATTCCCCTGATGGCTAATGATGTCGAGGATCTTTTCCACGTGCTTATTGGCCATTTACATACCTTTTCTGGAAAAATATCTATTGAGATCCTTTGCTCATTGCTTAATTGGGTGATTTTTCTTTCCGTTATTGAGCTGTAAGAGTTCTTATTCCAGATACAAAGCTCTTGTTAGTTAAATGATTTTCTCCCATTTTGTGAGTTGTCTTTACCCTTTGTGGTGATATCCAATCTAATTTTTGTTGTTGTTGCTTGGGCTTGGTGTCATATCTAAAAAGTTTTGCCTAATTCAAGGTCATGAAGATTTACGCATATATTTTCTTCTAAGAGCTTTATAGTTTAGTTCTTACATTTAAGTCTATGATTTATTCTGTATTCATTTTTGTGAATAATGTGAGGAAGAGGTCCCACTTCATCTATTGGCTTGTGGATGTCCATTTGTCTCAGAACCATTTGTTGAAAAGACATCTTTCCTTATTATGTTTTCTTGAAACCCTTGACAAAATAAGCTGGCCGTAAACGTGAGGGTTTATTTATAGACTCAATTCTATTCCATTTATCTATATGTTTAATCTTAGGTCTCTACCACGCAGTCTTGAATATTGCTTTGTGGTAAGTTTTGAAACTGGGATATGTGAGTCCTCCAACCTTGTTCTTTTTCATTGTTGTTTTGGTTATTCTTGGTTCCTTACATTCCCATATAAATTTTAGGATCTGGATTGTCAATTTCTGAAAGGAAGTCAGCTAGGGTTTTATAGGGGTTGTGTTGAATCTATAGATCAATTTGGGGAGTATCATCGTTTTAACAATATTAAGTCTTCTGATCCAAAAACATGGGGTGTCTTTCAATTTAAGTCTTTAATTTCTTTCAACAATGTTTTGTAGTTTTCAGAGTATGAGTTTTGTCCTTTTTTTGTTGTTGTTAAATTTATTCCTAAGTATTTTATTTTTTGGTGATATTGAAATAGAATTATTTCTCTTATTTTAATTTGGATTTTTCATTGCTATTGTATAGCAATAAAATTGATTTTATTAGAACTCATTTATTAGCTCTAATACTTTTTTTAAAGTGCATTCCTTAGGAATTTCTATATACAAGATTATGTCATCTGTGAATGACATAACTCCTTCCTTTAACTCCTTCCTTTTCAGTCTGAGTGCTTTGTGTTTTCCTTCTTAAATTTCCTGACTAGAACCTCCAGTTGAATAGAAGTGATGAGAGTGGACAGCCTTTCGTATTCCTGATTTGGGAAGAAATCTTCTAATCTTTCACCATTAGGTATGACATTTGCTGTGAGTTTCTCATACATGCCCTTTATCAGGTTGAGAAAGTTCCCCTTTATTCCTAGTTGGTTGAGTGTTTTATCATAAAGGAGTATTGGATTTTTGTCAGATTCTTTTTCTGTGTCTATTGAGATAATCATGGGGGTTTCGTTTTGCTTTTTTGGTACCTTATTATTTTGGCAAGGCATAGTGCATCAACTGATTTCCAGATGTTATATGAACCTTACATTCCTGGATAAATTCTACTTAGTAATAGTGTATAATTCTTCTTGTATTTTGTTGGATTTGGTTTGCTATAGTTTTGTTGAGGATTTTGCAACTATATTCATGAGATATTGGTCTGTAGTTTTCTTTTTTGTGCTCTCTTTGTCTGGTTTTTGTATCAGGGTAATATTGGCCTCAAAGAATGAGTTGAGTTTGTTTTCTTCTTTTCTATTTTTTGAAGTGTTTGTAAAGAAATTATTTTAATTATCTTTTAAATGTTTGGTAGAAATCTCCAATGAAGCCATCTGAGCCTGGGCTTTTCTAGTGGGGGTAGGTTTTTTTGTTTGTTTTTGTGAGGAAGACCAGCCCTGAGCTAACATCCATTGCCAATCCTCCTCTTTTTGCTGAGGAAGACTGGCCCTGGGCTAACATCCTGCTCATTTTCCTCTACTATACATGGGACACCACCACAGCATGGCTGACAAGCAGGTCTTCGGTGGGTGCCTGGGATCTGAACCCGCAAACCCCGGGCTGCCACCATTTCAACTAAACTAATTCATTACAATACAATAATTCATAGTGTTTTCTTATAATCTTTAAAATATTTTTTTTCTATAAGGACAGTAGTAATGTCCCCTATTTCATTCTTGATTTTGGTAATTTGAATGTTCTTTCTTTTTTCTTGGTCAGTCTAGCTAAAGGTTTTTCAAATTTATTGAACTTTTCAAAAAACTAGCTTTTGTGATTTTTATTTTCTCCTTTATTTTTCTTTTGTCTTAATAATTAATTTCCATTCCCATTTTTATTGTTATTTCCTTCTTCTTGCTTGCTTTAGGTTTAGTTTGTTACTCCAACTCTCATCATGTCCTAGCCAGCAGGTAGGGTGGAGGGATGGGGTGGCAAGGGAAAGCACACACATTTGTTTAGAAGTCACAATTGATAAGTGATATATATGGTTTTTCATCACTTAATATTGTCCAGCAATGATTATGCAAGCTTTAAATAGGGCTGGGAAATGTAATCTCTAACTGGGAAGTTATGTACCCAGGTAAAATTTGTGATTATATTATTACAAAGAAGAACATAGAGATCAGTGAATAATATTAGGTAAGATCAAGAAAGTATTAGATCTTAGATCTATTAGACCTATTTAGAATGATTTTAGCTGATGTAAAAGTTGGGAAGAACATTTTCTTTCTGATATGGGAGGAAAAAATATTAGAATATATTGCATAGGTAGAAATATAACCAGACACAAAAATATAGTGAGGTGAGGGAATATGCTAACTTTGTCATGAGTGAGCATATTATGTAAAAAAGTAGATGGAGGAAGTATTTGAGAAATACAGTGTATTGGACTTGTGACTATTACTATAATTTACCAATTAGGTAAATTATATCAAATGAACTAGAGTGAGCAAATCTTCTACAGGTACACAACTAAGGATAATGTGCCATTATATGCCTAAAATTGCTTGAAATATTGATCGAAATGTTAAATAGCATTGATTCAATCCTAATAAATATTTGTTGTTCTAAATGTGTTTTTCTCAAATAAAACAGCTGATGGCCTGCAATTCTCACAGTAAAAGAAATGATTAGGGAGTTTCTCTTATTTCAAATTGGAAATCATCTCTGTAGAAATGATTGCATTATTTCTGTTTACAAAGGCAGCAGTCAATGTATTTTTGTCTTCCAGATGAATCCTAAATACTGCATTTTGTTATAGCATAGCTCTTTTTAAAAGAGCTTATGAGTCAAATTAATAATATACACAATTGCCTCCACTTAAGTTTATTATTTTCTTCCATTTTAAGATGTCCTTCTTGGTCACTTCAGCTCTTTGTGAAATATCTTTAAAGTCCTTCCTTTTCACATGTTTTTCCATTGGCATTTTAATTGATATTAAGGTTTTTATATGTTAAATATAGTCATTATATATATATATATATAATACATATATTCAACAAAACACAACACAGGCCATCTTAGAATAAAAGAACGGGTTAAGGTGCATTCTTGCATTATTTACAACATATTTAAAATCAAAAAGCCTAGTTTAAAAATGTATAAAGGACTTGTACTGATTTAAAAAATTATGAACAATACAGTGGAACAATGGACAAGGGTGTGACCATGCACTTCACAAAGGAAGAGTTTAAAATAACCAATAAAAGTATGTAAAGGATGTCAACATCACCAGTAAACAGAAAATTACACATTTAAACAATAAAATATGTTTTCCAACTTCAAACGGAAGAAAATGAAAAGAAACAAAAATTCTTCAGTGAGGAAGAGAAAGTGTGACTCTCTTACAGTGGTGGTGGACTCTTTAATTCCGACAGCATCTAATAAACTTGATAATGCAAATAAGTCCTCATTTCCACTTCAAGGAACATGCAAATGAACTTTTTTGTTAATTTCAAAAGGAGTTACGTAAAATAATGTTCATTGCAGTATTGTCATTAATGATGAAAATTTGAAGCAAACTAAGTGAATATCAGTACAGGAACTAATATATAATAGTTAAAATAAATGAGTAAATTATACTTCCTTGTATATATCAACCATGGATATATAGTAAAAAATAATTTTAAGAGGAAAATGCAAGGTTTATCAATGGCATATTGTTTCAACTCCAACATAAACACAAAATAAGTGTGTGTTTTAAGCATGCATGTATATTAACCTAGCAAAACTGACTGTAAAGATATACATCAAACTCATGGCAATGTGAATTGTGTAACTTGGGCAGGATTAGAAGAGATAGGGAAGTTTAATATGATGTGGTGAGCTTCTTTAAGAAAAGGCAAGGCTGCTACATCTGACCTGGGTAATCTGTTAAATGAATACAAAATAAAAGATTACCATGTAAATTTATGCATGAGGATATTAATTGCATCATTACTTTAAAATGTGAAATAGTGGATACAACATTGCATACAATGAATGAGAATTAAGATAATAAATACTGATATATCTCTATTATGGAGTAATACACAGCCATGATAATTATATTAAATGGACACAGTGTTTTAGAAATTGCTCACAATGTTGTGCTACATTAAAAAGTGTGTTATAAATTTCAGTGTAATGATCCTAAATAGGAAAAGTGTTGGTATCAAAATATAAACAAGTACATTTACAGACAAATACTATGTATAATCTTACAAAGAAATCAATCATATAATGCTGGAAAGGACAGAAGATGTTTCTGAGAGTCTTTTTCAAAGATTTCTCAAAGCCTAGAAGCATAAATTTCTAGATCTTGTCTCGACTGTGTTGTTAGTGAAATGTATTCAACGGTCACATTACAAACTGTTATGATGGGACTTGGCATCAGAAGGATAGTTTTAGACTCAACTCTAATATTAATATTATATTTTTAACTTTTTATTTTAGGGTTGTTTCAGTGTGTTGAAGGAGGGTATTTTTTTCCCAAGAACTGAAATTCACTACTGCTTACAGCTGAAAAACTATGCCTTCTGCTAAGCTACATTAGACATACTCTTTACCTCAGCTAAACTTAGTGCACTGAATAGGAATGTGGATAAAAGAATAAAAGGTTCCAAAGCATTTTCAGACACCCACTGCTATGTAGTTCAAGCCTGATGAAGGTAATAATCCTTTACATTTTAAAGCACAACTAACTGAGGAGAAGCCAAAGATCTGCGAAATATAGTATATTAGTAAAAATTTAAAATAGTCTATTTATGAATGGATCAGTAATGTATTTACTAGTAAATCAATAAGCATTTGAACATGATGTATTAAAATTCTCTACATTTTTGAGGCAAGTTTGTATACCCTTTAATTGCAAATATTATATATAATATCTTGTAAGCTACTAAATACCTTGTAATCCATTAAAAGCTTGAATATTGTTCTAAAAGACATTAAATATAAGCAAATCTTTATATAAATATTATAGTAAAGAACACTTTGAATAAAGGGATTGGACTAGGTCCTTTCTAAGCTTTGAATGAGGGAGGAAAGGAGTTTGGACTAAATGGTTTTTAGATCTCTTATAATCTTACAGGTATCTTGGATGCTAGCTCTCCTCTTCAGAGACTACTCAGTAAAATGAAGAAATACTTGAAATAAAGATTCAAGATTCTAAAAGTTCTAGAATAGTAATGCTTAGGTATCTTCTCAGCCCTTGAAATACTATCTTTTTTTAAAAAATGTAAATTAAATTGGTTGATTGAAAGAGCATCTCCCTATCCAATCCACAGCGTTGGATCCCCACAGCCAATGTTGTGCCCATCCCCAACTCCACATGATTAATTAGACTAGTGATAAGCACATGATTCAAGCCATAGGTTCTTTCCTATAGGATGCTGGAATTAGACATAGGAGATAGGCCCTTCCAGTGGTCAAATTGGTATCCTATAAATTCAAGGTCCTCAGTGAAATATGTTCTGCCATGAGAGAAAGGAATAGAGAAAGCTTGGCTTTGACATGGAAGAATGCAGAGCAGAAAGTAAGTAACAGGAGAAACTGACTCAGTTACAAAGTTCTACTAATTTCTGGTCCCTGTCCATGTTTGAGAGAACCATCACTATATTTCAGCTGCAGGGTATCATGAAACAACCATGTGTCCTCATCCTAAATTCTACTTTTGCATGTAAAGTAGCTCAAGTTAGTTTTTGTTAGTGGCAACTGTAGTCTAATGGATTCAAGGCTATACATGAGCAATTGTCAACTCAATAATTTTAACAACACTGGTCCCTAAATGCTCCTAAAATGCCATCCTCAAAAAACACGAAAGATAACAAGCTTTCCTACAAACAAGTCAAAGAAAACACTGTCAGTTAGGATTCAAACACAAGCTTGTTAAGACACAGAATACTCCATTTTTCTTTATTTCATCTCTCTGCTAAGCTATTCCTGGATCTTCAGTTTTTAATAGGGTTATTATAATTAGGCTAAGATAAGAATTTTCTCTTTCAGAGACCTAGCCTGTGTTCTCTCTTGCTTTCATTATATCCTTCTTTGATTCTCAGTGATTAATAACAGTGTCACTAAGTCCTGTAGATGCAGACTGGCAACACTAACCAGAGGATTCCTGTGAAGCAGTGTGAACCAGCACGTGTAATAAATCATGCCTATTGCTTAGGCCAGAGTAAAAATTCTCTGCTTACACCAGAGGGGTTCTTTTGCAGAGAGAAGGCAAAACTCAAAGAAAGTCTGAATTCTACTCTTAGCAATGACTGAGATTTTCTGCTTGTGATCGATGGATACATCCCCTTTTAAGTACAAACTTCCCAACTATTGTCATATAAGTAAATTGCTATTTAGTTTTCAGCAAGATACTTAAAAGTACAGAATTATATAATAACTGGAAATAACTTAGATGTAATTTCATCCATCACCTTCTTTCAGAGATTAATAGTGAGAAAATGACTTCCCCAAGGTCACATAGAAAATTAGTCATATATTTAAGGCTTAAGTCCAGTTCTGGTAACTCTTTGTTCAGCTGTTTCATTTTTAAATATCTTATATGACCTTGCAATTATAATTAATAATCTATTACTAAATGAATAATTTAATATTCCTTTTAGTTCACGATTTTTAAAAGCCATTATGGGCCAGGTCCTGTGATTGTTTCTGAGGTTACCATGAAGAATAAGTATGGTCTTGAGGCCGGCTGGTGGCATAGCAGTTACGTTTGCACGCTCTGCTTCGGCGCCCAGGGTTCCCAGGTTCGGATCCCAGGCACGGACAGATACACTGCTTGTCAAGCCATGCTGTGCTGGGGTCTCATATAAAGTGGAGGAGGATGGGCACTGATGTTAGCCCTGGGCCAGTCTTCCTCAGCAAAAAAGAGGAAGATTGGCAATGGATGTCAGCTCAGGGCTAGTCTTCCTCACAAAAAAGAAAAAAATAATAAATATGATCACAGTCCTCCAGAACACAGGGATAGATAGAGAGATTGGAGCTCCAAATGTAAATACGTATTACATAGAGCAATATGTAGTATAATAGGGTGATCAATAATAGAGAAATATATAAAATTCCCTGGTACTACAGAAAAAACTTTAAAGAAGAGGTAACATTTGACTGAGGTGTGAAAGTATATGTTTGAGTTTGCAAAGTAGAGAAGGAAAAGAATACTTCTTATTGAATAGTATCAATATTGGAGCATCCTCTCTGAGCCTGAAATGATCTCAAGTGCTTTTCACACTATCTGTCCACCTATCTATCATCTATCTATCTATATTTGTATATCTATGTATCATTTATCTATCTACACACCTATCTACCTCCTAACAACAAAATCATGTGAGGAAGTTATTTGTCCCTTTAAAAAAATAGAATGGAGGGAGAAGACTCAGAAAAGTTAATATGTGCAACAATTGTACAGTTAGTAAATGGAAGAACCATAATTCAAATCCACAGTTGCCTGATTCCAACCTACTCTTTGGAAACATCGCACACGTAAACACACACACATGCACACACAATCATACAGTTTGAGGAAACACAAAAAAGCAAAGAAGGTAAAACAGGACAATTTTGCAAACTGATTCTTTTCTTGCAGTGTCAATAGCCAAATCATGAATACTTATTGTGTTTTCGGAAGGTTTTCCTAAACGTTCTTGTTTTCTCAGATTCATGCCTCATGTAACAATACAAAAGTATATAGCGTTTAAAAACTGTTAATAGTATGAAGTAATTTTCTAGCTGCTTTACTTACTCATAGATTGTACTGTACATGACATGGGATGATAATAGATCCAGGGATGAGTGTGAGGTGTTATGATCTACTAGCATCTAGGAATCTGGCCCTAACATTTGGTAGTGATATCTGCAAAAGTTTGTGTGGACTTTTGTCCCCTGAAAAGCATATTGCTCTCAGTTGATGTCAATATTTAGGACAAAAGTTTATGTATTCAATTACTTCTCAGATATCACTTATGAAAAGAAGGGTTTTACTCCACATTTAAAATTTTAACAATATAAAAATTGGTAGGTCTGACATCAGTCTCTCTTTGGATAAAATGGATCTCCCTCACCGCTCTCAAATTCCTCCAATCCATGGTATCCATTTTTAATACTTGATGTTAAATTTAATCAAGACATTTAAATAGTCCAGTTGCAAACATGAAAACATTTCATTATGATTGGCTTCCTTATAAAAAATAAATAGCTTCTAATACTTAAAACAATTTTAATTTTGAGGCGGTGTGTTGGGGTGAGAAATAAGAAAAGTGAAATGGGTGCTGTTCTACATAAATAATTTTTATACATATAATTATGAACATCTTATTAGAATTAAAAATGTACATTAATTTTATGGCCCTTGATTTGCTGGAATTAAAGCTTTTAGCATCTTCTAGACTAGGATAGAAGAACCCTAACAGAACATAAAAATGGCCATTAGGAGACGTAGACAGAGATCTTAATCTACATCGGCCATCCATTTAGGCAGGCGATACTAAGTAAATAATTCATTTACTGGTTTAACAAAATATGGATATGCAGCCCCATTGATGCCTAAGGAAATACTTGTAGGTCAGTGTAGGTTTGAATAAAAGACAAGACAAATATGACAGCTCTAGTAGTTTATTTCTATAGATTATACTGTCTTTGCTGTAACATAGTATCATTTATATTATTAATGAGGTAATATCTTGTATTATCTTAACAACATCTTAATTCTCATAGTGCACAATTTATTTTTGTTTTGTTGGGGGCATGATGTACTGTATTAACACTAGTTAATTCCCTTTAAATTGGAGAGAAAGGTTGTAAGATGTACTTGATTTTTTTGTGTCTCCTTTCCCCTGCAAGAAGGCTCTGTCTGGGATTAGGACAAACGTCATTTTATTACATTTCAATCTCCTCTGTATCCTTAGCCTCAATAAATATGATCTCCTACTTCTATTTCCATCATACCAGTATAAACCTTAATTTTTGAATAATTTTATTTAAATCAAATTTATCTTAGTCAATGGATAACATATTAATTTTTTTTGGCACTAAACATACTTTTCAACCTGTTGTAACACTTCGTTGAAATTCCAAGTATCCCAGAACTTTTCCCTAGGACTCAATTTTATTCAATTTTCATTGATTTTTATATGATAGGCTTGTTGTAAGGATCAAAGAAAGAAATAAAAGGGAGGGAAATTTCATTGATAGTTATTAAATGACAAAATATTCATATGTCATAATAGCTAATCTTTGCACTAACCTCATAAAATTAAAGGTATTACCCTCATTAAAAATTGGAAAACTCAGACTCATCTATATTATGCCACACTAATATAAGAATTAATCATTCAAATTATCATTTTATTGTACGGGGGATTTGAATTCTACCAGATTAAATGAAACATTAACATATATACTACGTTTTTATTCAACCTCCTAATATTTCCCGGTAATCACTCTCCTCCCTTTCTCTATCATTCTGTATCTACACTTAAATCCATCACCTAAAGAAACTGTCTACTTGATTGAAATGAATAGAAGATAGCACAACCCAGTTACATGGCCTTGGACTCAGAAACAGCTATTGCTACTGTGCTCTGTAGACTAAGTCCCGTCATTTTGTCACTTTTTCCCTTTGATGCCTATCTACCTTTCATATTACTGGTTTCTTATGTCTGCTGACAAAGGTTTTTATGAGGCTGCCAGAATCATACAACTATGAAGTATCTCATTCCTTGCTCTGTCACATGTATTTAAAGGGTCCCTTGATGATGAACATTTAGGCTATTTACAGTTGATCATTTTTACAAATAATAATGCAGTATTCACCACTGCATATTTACTAAGTGGTAGGATGTATGAAGGATAAATTCTAAAATTACAGTCATTGCAACTAAAGATATATTCTTTATATTAATTTATTTAGATGTCAACAAATTTTGCACTAACAATATGCTTTAATTTATACCCATAAAATGTGTAAAGGAAAGCACCTCTTACTCTGTGCCCTCTCCAACTGTAGGTTTTATTTATTTTCTGTAATAATAGCTCATTGTTAATTACATGGGGAGAAGAAGTACAGGAAAATTAGCAGTATAAATTTCTTACAGTAGTCCTTACCAACACAGAAGGGTTTGGCAATCTGAATGTGCAGCTTGAGGCACACTTTCTCCTTAGCCAAAGAGGTATGAACACTTACTTATAATTTAAGGTAAAAAGATCATTCTTCCAACTTTTCTTGCTTTGTGTAAAAGTTCAGATTAACCCTACTATTGTTGACTATGGAGGCAGTTTATCAGCTGGTAAACTCTGCTGAAGAGGAAAAAAAATCACATATTTCATCTCACTGGATTTGGATGCAAGAACTATTAGAATATTGACTGTGGAGCCAGAACGCCTGATTCTGAATCCTTGCTCCACTATTGACTGTGTGGCTGTTGGAAAGTTAGTTAACCTCTCTGTGCCTCATTCCCTCATCTTTAAAGGGGAATTATGATAGCACCTATATCATAGGGTTTTGTAAGAATTAAAGGAGTATGTAGAATTCTTAGAACATTGTCTGGTAATAATATTAGCTAGTAATTTTATTTTTATATAGTACATTAAAACAATTCTAAACATTTTGCATTAAATCATAACTAGGTTAATCAATAGACAAATATTTATTGTCATATGAATTCTAACACTTTGTGACAAAAATATTAGTCATAGATAAGAAGACAATACATATTTAAAATTATAAATATTTAATAAATACACATTTTCTGCTTTTGAGGAATTTATGGTCTGTTAGAGGACACAAGTCATGTATACACAAATACGTGTCTAACAATGAAATGCAGCACATGCTAGTGCCAGATTTGTGATCCAAACAACTTATTCAGTGGTAGAGGAAAGACCACGGCCTCACAAGATGTGAAACTGGACTGTACTATGAGATTTGTGAATAAACTTTCAAAAGCAAATTCATAGTTGCAGATCTAAATTCTCTTATTTGTTAAATGAAAGTATGGGACTATAAATTATCCAACAAGTCTTCCAACTCTAAAATTCCATTTGTTTGAAATCTATGAACCAGCACTGCAAGTTCAGAATAGTGAGAAATAGAATGAACGGTGGTAATGAGAGTGGTGGCTACATAAGAGAAGGGACTTAAACTGAGTATTCATATTCATATGCAAGTGGGAATTATTTTCTAGAAAATTGTGCTGCACAAATGTATTTATTTTTCCTGTGCTTGTTATTATTTTCATGTATTTGTCACTAAGGACGTGGTAGGGTTTACATTAAACATTTTAATTTTTATCTAATAGCTTTCTTTAACCATGCAATCACAATTTTTAATAGCTAATTTTAATATAGTATGCCATCAGCATAATCTCTTATGAACCATCACAATGGCTTCTTTGCTTTCTCATTTTCCAAAAAATTCAATATAGTTTAAAGGTCTGTAAATGGGATAAACTGAAATATTATAAGAGCTATTATATACAAGGAGGATGATTTTTTGTGGCAATAGAACTAGGACAGTGAAGTGGGTCTTAGTCTTCTGTTTACAATATTGGACTATCAATGCTCATTTAATAGTGTAATGGGTATTAGTTACACATGGTGGCTGCCCAGCATCTTTTACACAGCCTCAGTGCCTGTAGGAAATTTATCATACTGTGACTCTTACCTCTAATAAATAGGACCCAGAATGTGACCTTGACTAATCCAATCAGAAATCCCAAAAATCCTGTAGTAGATAGAGAGCAACATGAGGAAAGAGCTTGTAGACTCCGTGTCTTGGTAAAGGTTCTGGAGTAGAGCAAAAACCTGGCTGCATAGGTAGCAGGGGAAGATGCACTAGCGGTGGGTCACATGCTCTTCCTCTGTATTGTCAGCTGTGGTGTCAATGACAAGAGGCAGTACGACCCATGCTGCAGAGAGCCTGGTGTGAACTGGATTTTGCTCCTGGCTGCAAACACGCAAACTTGATTTGGGTTTTCCTGGATAGATTGTAAACCATCTAATACCTTACAATTAGTTATTATTCTGCTAATACCAGCTAATGCCAGTATTTTTATTAACATCATTATTAGAAGAAACAATTTAAAATCCCAGATCATGTGATTGTAAAAAACTTGTTGTAATGAATACTTGTTTTAAAAAATGTTTTGGGGGGCTGGCCCGGTGGCGCAGCGGGTCGCACTTTGGCCTCCCAAGGTTGGTGGGTTCGGATCCCGGGCGCCAGCCGATGCACTGCTTGTCAGCCATGCTGTGGCGGTGTCCCATATAAAGTGGAGGAAGATGGGCATGGATGTTAGCCCAGGGCCAGTCTTCCTCAGCAAAAAGAGGAGGATTGGCAACGGATGTTAGCTCAGGGCTGGTCTTCCTCACAAGAAAAAAAAAATGTTTGGAAGTGTGACTTCAGTGTAAAATGATGCCTCAAGCAGAGGTGTATAGCTCAACTCTCAGAGAGAAATCAATGAAAGTAGCCAAAGATATAGTGAAATTACAAAAACAAAACAAAAACAGAAAACATGTAGCATTAGAAACTAGAGAAAAGTGCCATCCATATTTCGTTAATTTCAAGATATTTATGTTCCAAAGTGTGTAGTTGGGAAAGACATTGATGTCTAAGTCATAAACACCAAAATATAATTGATAATTAGTATAAACATCTTGGAGTTTGGAAAGTAGAAGGAATCAGAAAATTTTAAGTAAACATTTCACCAGGAATTTTATGTATCAGTTTTTTAATTTAAAATAAAAATAGACCTTATTTATCCCATAAATGGTTGGAAATAACAGTGATGTTTATTTTTGCTCTGTGTAAGAATCTACTTTAAGAAAAAAACAAAGATGTTCAAATAGTGCCTTGGGACCTCTTGTCTGTGGGTTTTAGAGAGAATTCAGTTTAAGCCTTGATTAAGACTAAATTCCCGTCTGATTATATGATTCACTGCTTTTTGGTGTGAGCACAAAGCAAATGTGGATTATTTGTCTATAGTCTAGCAAATATATGGAACCAAAAAGCGACAAGTCAGATAAAAGTCCATATATTTCCCTGTTGTAGATTCCAAGGACAAGGATAACAAACATCTGTCCATCTCTCATTCTTTGAGGAACGAAAGTGGAGAATAAAGGAAAAAAAGGACAGACATTTTGGGCTCACCTCTATCTTAAAGACTTTGCAATGATTGTTTCTGCTGGTCACATTGTGCTTCCTCCAGATACTTGCATGGCTACTTCACTTGCCTCCTTTAAATGTTGCCTTCTCGGTGAAGTCTGCTCTGATTATCCTACATAAGATTTTAGTTTCCCCACATCTTTGATCCCCCTCAGCCTGCTCTATTTTACTTCCATAGCACATAAAATGGGTAAAATGTATGGTTTGTTTATGAATTATACAAAAAGTTATATAATTTATCCATTTGTTATGTAAGTGCCAAAAAAAGAAGAGGTTTTTACCTATTTTGTATCCAAAGTGCTGAGAATAGTTCCTGACACATAGCAGGTCTCTATGTATTTGTTTAATATGTGAATGATATAAAAAAAGATATGCAAAATCTGTTGTCAAATGGCATAAGTGTGAAATGGCATATGGAAAAATTATGCATTTTAACATGATCTGTTATGATTAGTAATTTTTTAAAAATATGTAAATTATGTGTGTATAGATACACCCAGATATTGACAGTGTTAATCTCAGTGTGGTCACATTGTAGATGACATATACTTATTTGTTTAATTGGTTGCTTTCCTTTATTTCTTTTTGTTTCCTAAATGAATATTGATTACTGATGTAAAAAATAGATAAGGAAGGACAGAAAGAAGGAAGAGATGAAAGAAGAGGATTAAAGGGCTGGCATATATCTCATCATTCTCCCCTAAAATTAGCAAAATGACTAAGAGAATATGAAAATTTGGGGAAAATGCATTAACACAAGAATAAATGCATTCAAGAAATCCACTTTCCTGAATGCATTTTGTTCGGTAAATACTCTGCAAAAATGGGTTTATTTGCTTTTAGCAATTTATTGTTCATATTAGTTAATTATTTTTCTAGCCTCTGCTCATAACATGCACAAAATTCATTCTAGACTCTTTCTTCAAGTGGTTTATACAAATTTAGGTAAATAGATAGATGAGAGATGATAGATAGGTAGATGATAGACTTGGGTGTAACTGAACTCTGCTTTCATCGGATAGTATAATTATCTCTTAAAGACATGGGCTCTTGATAGACTAACACTGAAATGCTAATCAATACTTTGCAATTTTATTTGCTAATTCTGTAATTCCATTTGTTGTCTGTTTTTTTCCCTCACTCTTTAGAATAGAGAGTCACAGATTTTATTCCCAAGGTCTGGTTGGAATTGATTCCAACATTGGCATTTAAGTCCCTTCAATCAAAGTGCAGTAGAGCCATGAAAATGTAAAAGATTAAAGGACAGTTTGCACAAATATACACCCCTCAAAAGTATGTGCACCACTATTTAAAATGCACTCCTACTAGCACTGTTAATATGAAAGGAACATTTTTAAGTATTTGATATCTTTGAAAAATAATTTTCATGTAGGTAAGCCCATATATATGATTTTACGACCCAGAAGGTTGTCATCAGATTGAAAGAGCATTTTAAATTATATATCTTTCTTACTTAGAATTATGAAGAGTTTGTATTTCAAAAAGCTTGTTTTAATCTACCCCACTTTTCTCTTCTTGTAACAACTCCTTTAGTTTATGTTTTATCATTTCCCACTTGGTAACAGATAATTATTTCACTTGGTTGCATTGCCCTTATTATCTTCCTTTAAATCTGTCTTTCATGTTTTTCCTGGATATATGAATGTTGCAGTCCTCTGCTTAAAATAGTTTTTCATAGCCCTCAATTTAAAAAATAATTCTTTCCTATGACTTTTCTACGTTAATTCTGTTTCACACACTTATGTGCAGCATATTCTTGCAACTGCTAGGTATAAACAGCTGCAGCCTTACAGCCCAACATAGTAGTGGCTTTGAATTAAAATGGAGAAGGGAATTCCTATCAATAGGTACAGCTCCAAGTAGTATAATCAGTCTCATTATTCATTGTGAGTAAGGAAAGATGGAAGCTGAGAAATATCCAATTTTTATATGGTGATTAATGGATTGGCAGGATGGTCTGGAAAAAGTTAGAGGACTGGTTTCAAGCATGTTTGGTGAAGCTCTATATGGCTAGACATCTCAGAATAAGCCCAGAGTGAGAGAGAATCTGTATACTTGCAAATTCATATCAAAAGTCTCTACTGCATAGGCAGCTCTAAATAATCAGTTAAACAAGATGATCCACTTACAAATGACATTCATCCTCCCTCTCTTGACTCTTTTTTCTACTTTAATTAGATCATAATCAAATTGGCTATGATAATAGAATAGAGGTTATACATGAGCCTATCCACATGGATTTAGTATCACCTAGGCTGATTTTTCTACTATCCTTGCTTGTTGTCCAAGACCTGTAGTTGTGACTAAGGCAAATGGCTCACATAACCCTGGAGGACCAGTCAGCTACTTATTGCAAATTGATTATATTTATATTCTATATTTTATGGTCATTAAATGATTTGTCCTTGTTGAAATGGAAAAGTAAAGAATACTGCTAGTACAAACTTTACAATTTACAACTTACTGAATATCAATACTGAATTATGAGAGAAATTCATGAGGAGTGGATGGACATCTCTCAGACTATAATTAATAAGATATTAGAATTAGACAATTTTTGGACAGTGGACACATATTCTCAGTTGTCAGAAATATTTACTCTGTGTTAGGTGAGCACATTTTTAGAAGCATATCTATGTAAGAATGCGTGATGTTTTTGGACAGAGGAAAAACAAAGACTAAACTGGATATATATCATTATTTTCACTTTGGTCCATATTCCATTAAAATCCTTCCCTAGGAAGTTAATTCCTTTAATGTGCAGTTATTACCTGCTGTTCAGCTTAAGCCTTGTGTATGTTGGGACTAAGGAAGGGATGCAGTAGTCTCCTGGTTGTTCCTCTCTTGTGGCTAATTTCTCTGCATGTTGCCCCGGGATCAACTGTTCCTCTGGACTTGGGTTACTCTGAGATTGTAGTTTTGCCATCTCTGCCATTGTAATTTACTCCAGCACAAGCTGAGCTTTGGTTTTCCAGTACTTTTGTTCATCTGATCCCATTTGCTTTCTAACTTTGAGAATTGATTCTAATATCTGGTCTGCTGATGATATATTTTCTTATTTTTGAACTATTAGGGATTTGTTTTTTGAAACTACACATTCCAGTTAGTTTTGAGTGATTTGGGATATGAGTGGAGATACACATGTGTATCTAGTCTGACTTTTTCTAACTATATTAAACCAAGTTCAAAGACGATATCTATTCTAAAATTTAGTCTTTTGTACATACTTTTCCAGTCTGTCTCTTCTTGGACTAAAAATTTTCTTCTTGTTTTAGACTTCAGTGTATCTACACTTATTCTAGAAAGGCTTAGAAATCCCTAAAGGCTGAGTTAGGGGCTCAATCCTTGTTCTTGCAGAATTTCCTATATCTAACCTTATAATAACATCTGTCATAATCTGGTCTAATTGCCTTTTTAATGTATTTTTTCCCTAGCATCAGATTTTAAGCTCCTCAAGAGAAGTAAATAGTTCATGTTCATCATAGTATCTCGAAGGCTTGACATTTGATATGTGCTGATGATGAATAAATTATCACATTGTTGATACTTTTAAAAGTTTTTGTTCAAATAAAATTATCCAGCTGTGGCAGCTGTGAAAATGCAACACTTGGATCTCCCTTCAAGAAAGAATTTCTTGATTAACCAAGAGGAGTGCAATTAGCTGACCAACCTCAGTTTCAGTATCTTCAGGATATGCTTCAGTTTATGTGCCTAAAAAACTCTTCAGGGGCAGCCTTCAGCCAATGACTGAGCATGGTGTGCAGATTAGGACAATACAAGATTCCACTAATGGGCCATCTTTGATTCAGAACTGCCCTTTGGGTTATCTAATACACTTGCAGAACTGTAGCATGGTCTGAAGCTCTGCTCAGTCCTTCCCCACCTCCCTTTCCTTTCACAGGTGTCACAGTGGGTAGCTCTGACACAGCTGCCCAGTTCAGATCCCTCCCCTGTTTATCTTTCACTGGAGTTATTCTATAATAAACTACTTATACTACTAACTCCTACTAGTGTCTGCTTCTTGAAGGACCAACTGGACACTACTGATGTAAAAGAAAACTTAAAAATCTGAAATCACACAAGAACACGAAAAATTTTGAAATGAATTCAGATGTCTGCTCAGTTTTTAATTGATAAGTCTATTTCAGTTGGGACTCCTTAGTTAGCCTTTTGCTTAAAGCTTCATAGGTTTCAAAGTTTAATCTTGTGTATTTTCTTTGGTATAGGTTTTTCTAATAAATATAACAGTTATATCCACTTTTTTATTAATTTTATCCAAGAGCTATATTTTTATTATTTTAGCATAGATGTATTATTTTGTTGCTATGGCTCTAAATTAATCTTATAGCTTTTTCTCTGAAATATGTGTAGTGTCACATTAATACTTATATATTAATTTCTCAGCAACATGAACAATTGCTTTATTATTATAGCTATATTTTTTATGTTCGTGTTCTGCAGAGGATTTCACTACACAGGTCAAAACTTTCAGTTTCTAACTGCAGTCTCTATAATTGGATCCATTCTTATTGCAAACTCAAAAAATGAGAGTTCTAAAGCACGATTCACTTAACCTTGTAAAAATAGTGATTCTGGAGACAAAACCAAAGCAAATCAAATAAGTATTGTTCACTGTACTGTTGTCATTTTTAATTTGAAGATATAATATCTGTTCCTTTCCCCTTCTTCTTCTTTCCCCTTTCTCTTTGTTTCCCTTCTCTTATTGAAAAATTGAGTACCATAACTATTAAGTTAGGCTTGCACGTGGTGGGGAGTTGGGAGCCATGGTGGTCCAGAGTGGAGTGTCAGAGCCTAACAAAACAAAGAAGGTATCATGTTGTAGGGAGCGGGACGTGATGCCCACCAGATGCAGGATGTCAGAACCTGATCCTGTAGAGAGGGCACCCGTGTAGGGGGAAGCCAAGGGAAGAGGACAAAAGACAAAGAAGCCAGCTTAAAGCTGATCACATGATTCCAATTTAAGCATCAAAACAAATAATAATAATAAAATTTTATATTCTTTGAATAAAAAGGAACCCATGAGTCCATACACATGTAAAAGAATAAATGAATCATTTGAAAGTTTGATAAAGAATAGAATATTTGTATAGTCTTAAATTCTTTTCTACAAGATAATCATTAATTACAAAATAAAATCAAAGCACCTTCACAATGGAGAATCCTGTGAGATACGACCTCAGTCAAAAGGGCTGTGTAATTGACAAATCAAAATTGCACACCATCAGATAGGAGGTAATGAGAAGAGTATAACATTACATCTGTGATATTCCTGCCAAAGAGATAAAACTTAAATATGATCATGAGGAAACATCAGGCAAGCCCAGACTGAATAACATTTTACAAACTATATTGCCTGTAATCCTCAAAAGTTTCACAGTTATGAAAGTCAAATTCTGCCAGGTCAAAAGAGACGAAAGGGATCCTACAACTAAATTTAACACTGGATTCTGGACTAGATACTTTGCTATAAAGACGTGATGAAGACTATAGGAGATATTTGAATGGGATCTTTTGGAGAGATAGTAGTAATATATTGTTGTTAATTTCCTGATTTTGATGGTTACAATGTGATTATATAGGAGAATGTCTTTGTAGGAACCACACACACTAATTCTAGGGGTGATAGGGCATGATGTCAGCAACTGTGTCCCAAACGGTTCAGAAAAATCAGATAAAAGTTATGGTACAGTACTTGGAACTTTTCTGTAAATTGAAACGGTTTCAAACATAAAAAAAGAAAAGGAAAAGAATACTGTTTCAAGATACCTGACACAACTTCTCAAAAAAATATAGAGAAGTGACAGAAGACAGTGGCAGAAATAAATGATAGATTTGAAATCGTTTTAATATTTAATTAAAAATATATAATTCTTGCTTTCTAGGAAATTTAACAGAAAGAATATTATGAAACACTAAAATCCTAATATTTATTTCCAAACCATATTAACTTTAGTTTTTTTCTCAACTTCTTATAGTATCATTTGCAAAGTTAATATAATAATGCTATCCTTGACTATATCATGAAACTGTTATGAGGCTAAAAAATCAAAATGTATGAAAACAGTTTTTAAAACACTCATGTAAATGTCAGCACTTTCAATAATCCATTGGGGTAGAGTTATACCAAGCTAGAAAGTTATACAAAGTTAGAAAGATAGTTGTACAAGTCAGAGCTACAGAGGAAAAACTAGTCTGCTCCTACAATGGCCTTATTCTGAGGAGGTTTTCTTTTTACATTTAAAAATTAACTAGCAGAGGAACATAAGAAATACAGAAAATTTCACATAGAGAAGGAGAGAAAGAATTTGGCTGATTTGCATGATCTTCAATTTGAGTTAAAGTATGCAAATAGTTTACAGAATTTTACATTCTAATTAAGAAAATGAACCATGTTATAATATTGACAGACCTAGGTAAAATATTCCTTATTTGTTTAACAGAGTGGATTGCTATCCAAAATAAGACAACTAATAGAAAAAAAGTCAAGAAGAAATCCATGGAAATGGAATGACAATTGACTTATAAAACCAGGAACTATGCTCAGACATACTACATTTATCTGTAGGTTTTTTAGTTTAAAGCAACTGAAATGTAACATGGAGTTAATTTAAACAAAAATAGTATTTATTATAAGAATATTTTGTGGCTCCAAGAAACCGTAGGTAGACCTGAAAATGAGGCGCAGAGCTAAAGAGCAATGAACAATAACAGAAAGGATGCCATAAAACGGATCCCATGAAAACACTGCTGCTGCATCTGCTGAATGAACGCGTGTTTGTAACACTAACATCGGTGACACTTGACGGTAGAGATGCTGGTGTCCCATCAGAAATGATTCGGTGAGGTTGCTGTTTACTTGTGTCTCTAATTGATAATACAATATATGTGGAATGTGTATCTAAGTGGTAGTCATTTGCGTGTTTTCTTAATTCAAGGGAAGTTGGGCCTAAGATAATAACCAATCCATGTAGTCTGCACACATTGTGGAAAGGGGGTTACCAAAAGGAAATAAGGAGCTCTTTCAAGAATGCTGCACAGCTAGAAAAGTCAGATGTGCACCAGAAGGGATTTCGTTGTTTTTGATTCTTTAGTTCTTGAGATTTGCATACACACATGTACACATGCACAAGTAAACATATGCACATAATTGAGATGCAGTATAAATTGTTAATTTATATATGTATATATATGTGTGTGTATAGATATATATAGAGAGAGACAGGTTAAAAGAACATTCAATCTCAATGGTAGTTAAATTAATTCAAATAAAACAACAACACTGGACATAGGGTCTCTCTATGGCATCCTCCCCTACCCCAGCCCTCAAAGAACACTTCCATACCCTGTCTCTAGCAGAGTGGAAAGAAACAAAAGGAATTATACCACTCAATTATTTTCTACTTGTGGAAAAATAAAGGCAAAATTTTGAACTCGTACAATAATTTTGATGCAACGTTTGTCATTACATAACAAAATTCTTGACCAAGCAATTAAAATTCTAGGAATTTATTTTCAGTAAACGAGAAAGTATATATAAAATTACTTAGATAAAAATATGTTCATCTATACCAGAATTAGTTTTGATAAAGGAAGATTAAAATAGTAAAATAAATAAGTATTTTAGCTGCATTGAAGTAAGAATGAAATACAACTGTTAATATGTTGCATATGTTCATAAAAGACTTGTCCCAAATGTTAGTAACTTCATTCATATTAGCCCCAAATTGGAAACAATCTGAATGGATTACAAATTGTGATATATTCATATGGTAAAATACCCCTCAACAATAAAAAGAAATGAACTACTGATATACTCAGCAACATGGATGAAAGTCTTAAACAGCATGCTGAGTGAAAAAAGCTGGATGCAAAAATATCAATACTTCATAATTCAATTTGTATGAACTTCTAGAATAGGCAAAAGTAATCTCTAGTGACAGAAATCAGATCAGTGGTTGCCAGACATAGGGAACAGATGGGATGGTTGGCAATAGTGAGTGCTAAGAGGCAGAAAGCAACTCTCTCTGGGGAGGTGAAATATTTTCTATTTTGATTGGGGTGTTAGTTACATGAGTATATATTGCTATCAATGGGGAGTGTCATAGGGATCAGCAAATATACATATATATTCGTACATGTATATGTTAAAAGTCATGGTGAATCATATTATCTGTAAGTTATACCTCAATAAAAAATAACGACACCTCAGAGGAGAGTTTATGACATGGAAAATACTCAAGAGATATTAAGTAAAAAAAGAAAGTTTCAAAAATCTACACAATGCATATGTAAAGGTTGTGTGTGTGAGCGTGTGGTGGATATGTATGTGTATGTAAAGAAAAAATGCCAGAAGCACATAGACTACAATGCTTGCATTTGTTTACGTTGAATTTTTAAATATTATGCATTCACTTGTTTTCCACAGCTAATAGTATTATAAAAAGCACAATTATTGTATAAGAAATTATTTGGAAGTAGAAATCAGAACACATGGAGCTTGAAACAGTATATTTTCGGAGGAAAAATAAATATACTCAAAGTAGTCTCGAAAATCTCAGCAGAAGATGTAATTAATTTCTTTCCCCATTTTACTAAACTAAAAATCTGGGCATTCCTCCTTTTACTTTTGGGGACAAGGCGCTACAATAGCAACTCAGCATTCCTGTTTCAAACATTTGTCAATATTCACTTACCTATATTCTCCGCTGTCAGGTTCCAAATACAACCTGAACACTATTATTGCAAAATCAAACCTCTTTCCCTAAACTCAAAGAAATGGTTCAATTAGCTATTTAATAAGATTTATCTATTGTTAGAATCTACGAATGAACCTTAAACAAGCAAAACTCTCCCAATGTTCAGGAAACTGACAGATGGAAATGTTGGGTCAAAGTTGTTTTCATTTATACCCGCCTCATCTAAACTTTTCACAGATTTATGTTGAAATTTCTCTCCTATAGGAAATACTTCCTTTTGGCTGAAGTCTAAATATTTAGTTCTACTCAGTCATCTAGTGCATGTCTAACCTAGTGTATATTTAGAGAACAATAAGGAGTCTTGCTGACTTGTTTTCAATCCCAAGGCAGTGGCCATCTCTAAATTCTGACAACACGGCTAGACTAAAAGCATCATTAAGGAAGAGACTTTGGCTATCTTGGATATTACTTAAACATTAGGACCCAGGACATTGTTTGTCCATGGCCTAGTAGGCTACCAGTTAATATTATTGGATGGATGGATGGATGGATGGATGGATAAGTGGCTAAATTAGAAGCAACGGAGGTGGTACTGTGTATTTGGATGTAGAAATATCTCCACTGCAACCATTGACACAATTTTCCAAAATTCTAATCTCTGCATTCAAAGATTATCTCTATATCTCTCATCCCACCCCAATCTGATATTTTATCATTTATTACGTCACATTTTAGTTTGCTAATTTTTATTATTATTAATACACATTCTAATTTTTCCTTGTGTTTTATTATCTCTGCATGTACAGGGAAAACAACAATTTTATTCATTTTTATATCCTGGTGACTAGTAGAAAGTAAGAATTAAATTGCTAATTATTAAATGGATGAATAGATGTTCTAGGTGCAGAAAATATATTGGCCAGTGACGACAAGATTCAGAAATGAATTACTCCTGTGGACGTGGTCACACTAGACCAAAGATGACTAGAACAAAAATAAATGTCCTTAGATATTATTTTGACCCCCTAACCTTTTTTAAAATTCTGATATGACGACAGGTCAAAGAATTTAGTAAATTACATTATATTCCTTATTTTATAGTTTTTTTAATCATTAGCACAAAACATTTTATATTTACATTTTCTCATCTTTCATCACCACTCCTAATCCCCTCTGTTCTGTAAGAACTATACTATGTATTTCACACAGGTACTTAAATATTTGTGTAGTCTTGGTAAATATATAGCGTATTTTATGGGATAAATTATTTAATTTATATAAAGAGTATTATACTGTAAACGTCATTCCTTTTCTACGGTTCAGAATTATGTGTGCATTCTTATAGGTCTTGGGAGACTTTCTCTGGGATATATACCTAGAAGTGGAATTAATGAACCACAGAGCAAATACACGTCTAATTTCAATGAATAATACCAGATTGCTTTCCAAGATGACTGGAACTATTTATACTCCTGAGAGTAGTGTTGAGGTTTCTTTTTCCTCACATTCTTTACAACCCTTAGTGTTATAGTCCAATGTGGAATTTTGTTATTCTGATGTATAATGTGCTATACTCTTGTAACATGGGTGAAAAATAAATCCTTGTTATTTTAATTCATAGAGAGTTTTGGCTTTTCATTACCAAAGCATAACCCGCCTGATTGATTCAATGGCCGTTCAATTCATTTAGAGTCACATCAGCGGGGTGTCCCTGAGGTTGTTAAGCTCAAGGTTTTACTTTGGTAATTTGGATATTGAAGGCACATTTGCTTGTTCCCACCTTACCAGCTATTTAAGCTGGAAAGCGAAAAGGATGCCAGAGTGCAGCACCAGCCAATTGTGAGCCTATAAAAAGTCCATTTTTCTATGCACTTCCTACAATTATTTATAACAGATCATTATTTTGGAATTGTTCAACTGTGAAGGCTGCTAATACATGGTATGCCTCTAATTCTCTATTGAAGTGGTTATAGAAAAATACAGCCACCGTGTTTTGCAGAAAATGTTCAAGTCTTGAGTATGTAATGGCTGATTCAGGTAGATGGGAAGCTTGATTAAAGCAACAGTAATCAAAATACTGGTCAAGGCAGTAAAATTAACCACTATCCTCAGGTAGTTCAAAAAATAATTGCAATTTAGTGTACTCTACCATTTGGAATTAAATCAGAGCAATGATAAGCTGTCACAATTTCAATTAATCATGACCTTTAATTAAGCACAGCAGTGGAAGAGCTACACTCTTACAATAATTAGGGTTTATGCTAGTGAGTGGGTTAGAAACAGCGCAAAGTAAGTAATTTGCTGGCCGGAAAGCACAGAAACAAGACAGATCTAAAAATATCCTTTTCTGAACTTCTGCTTTTTTGCTCTATATTTTATTCTTACCACATTTACCTCAAAATTAAATTCCATAGTGTCTTACTCTGTGGCTGACAGTGAGGTACTCATTGACATTTCTTCTTTCTCAGCTCTCCCAGTTGGACAATGGGAGTAATGAATGCCTGTGGTATAGGTAGTTGTAAAAGGATAAATTAGTTGTATAAGGATAAGGTCCAGGGCTCTCTTTTGATTGCAGGACACAATCTGAACCAGTTTAGGCAATAAAAGCATAAAATTTGGCAGGGGGTAGATGAACTTCAATGATTGCTGAAATCAGAGGAAAGTACAATCAAGACTCTATAAATTTGTTTCTCATTTGTCCCTATTTCTCTATGCTAATTTAATTCCCTCTCCAGAGATTTCTTCGTGAGGCTGTAACCATGGCCTTTATGTATTTCCAGTTTTGCCACCGGGAATTAAAAACAGTTTCTTTTAGTTCCAATTCTAAAATTCCTTGGCCAGGACCCTAAATAGCCTGGTATGAATTACATAATTGTCACTATGGCAAAGGACTGGGTAGGATACTTGACTCCCAACTCTGAATAAAATACACTATTGTGGTTAAGGAAAAAGCAATACCTGCCAATAAGCATGGAGAGGAGGCAGGGACAGAGGGAGTAGATTACCCAATATGTGGTGATTTTTCTAAATTTAAAAGTTGAATATTCACAATTGATTAAAACTTTCCTATTGATGGGGCACAAGTCTTTTTGTTACAATAGCAAGCAAAAACAAGGAAATAATCATTGAGCCGTTGAATGTCCCCCAAGAATGAAAGAAAACAACAACAAAAGACCAACTACAAAATATCCTTATAAATTACCCACAGTTGTTGAAAGATCCCCATGATGTCTGTCAATTCCACAGTTATTACAAAGAATTTGTTGAAAGGGTATAGACAATACTACTTTATAGGTGGAGGAAAAATTTGCAAATTTTACATGATGAAGAGCAGCTAAAAACTGTATATAGGTTCTATCCTTTATATGGTGGAGTGGCTTTTATAAAACAAACACATATGCCAATGAAAATCATAGATACTGGATAAAATAAATATTTTTTTAAAATGTTTAAACGTGTGGAAAGCAACCTACTATAGCAACAAATAGATGGCTCCCGATCCTCAAAATGAAGAAAGCAAGCTAGGAGAGCTCCATACTTGAATGAATTTTCCCCTCAGGGCATCTCCCAGTTTGCTGAGGCACAGGAGAGAATGAGGTTCAAGCAGAAAGCAGCAGTCTTACTAGGATGAAACAACTGTGATTGTAGTTCAAGACCGTAAGAGTGGCCAGATATTGAGGGGACATTCTAGAAAGAAGAGAACAATGGTGGGTAAGCCCTAAATCTATATACAGATACCCAGCATGTGCTTGGTTGACCCTTGAACTCATCAGTTGCAGAATGATACTCCAAGGAATTCTGTGAAAAACAGTGAATGGGAAGCTAAAAATCTGAGCCTCCACAGGAACAAAGTCATGTGGCAGTAATTTAACTGTTTTCCAAAACCAAGAAGAAAAGAATGAGTGACTAGATGGGAAATTTCAATAAAGGAATAAAAACTCTATAAAAGAACCAAATGGATATTATTCTATAATTCAAATATAGAATATGTGAAATAAAAACAAAAAAAACCCCACCAAATACCAGATCGTCTGGACAGAGAAAATATAGAATCTTTGAACTCACAGGCAAATTCAATAGACACTTTTTAAACTGAACTGTAGCAAGAATAAAAAGGGATAAAAATGTAAGAACATACCCAAGCATTTGAGAATTGTGATATTATGTCAACAGGTATAAACTTTGTATAATTACAGTTACACAAAAAAGAGACAGAGAATGGGACAGACTAAAAATTTTAGGAGATAATGGCTTCTTTTTTCCCCAAAATAGATGAAAGATATCTAACCATCAAGCCAAAAAATTCAGCAAATCTTAAAAAATACAAAGAAGACCACACCTAGGTACATTACAGACAGGGTGCTGAAAAATAAAGTCTTGAAAGCAACAAGAGAAAAACAAATGTAACATATAGAGGAACAAGAATAAAAACAATAGCATGGGGCTGGCCCAGTGGCGTAGTGGTTGAGTTCACATGGTCCACATCAGTGGCCTGGGGTTTGCAGGTTCGGATCACAGGCGCAGACCTATGCACTGCTTACCAAGTCATGCTGGGGTGGTGTCCCATATATAAGGTAAAGGTAGATGGTCACGGATGTTGGCCCAGGGGCAATCTTCCTCTGCAAAAAGAGGAGGAAGATTGGCAACAGATGCTGGCTCAGGGCTAATCTTCCTCACCAAAGTAATAATAATAATAATAATAACAAACATCTCATCAGAAACTAAGCAAAATAGAAGACAATAGAGTGAGAGTGACATCTTTAAAATACTTGAAGGGGAGAAAAAGTTCTATAAACCTAGAACTCTACACCCGAGTAAAAGTATCTTTAAAAAATAAAGGCAAAGACTTTTCAAACACAAGAAGCTATTAAAAAATATATTAAAAATATTTTTTAAAAGTTCTTCAGGCAGAAGAAAATTGATAATTGATTAAAATTCACATCTACACAAAGGAATAAAGATTATCAGAAATGATAAAAGTTTTTACTTACTATTAGATATGACTTTTTTTCTTGTTACTTTTTAAAAAGATAATAATGACAATATGTTGTGAGGCTTGTAATACATGTAAGGACAAAATATTGTAGCACTGATGTACTGATAGCCAAATACAGCAATGGAAAAGAATAGTCTAGAAATAGACTCATACAGTCAACTGATTTGTCACAAAAGTATCAATACAATTCAATGGAGAAAAGAAAGTCTTCAAAAAACGGTGGTGGAAAATGTAACCTTGACTTTTACTTCACATCATATGTGAAAACTAAATCATAGCTATAAATATAAATGCCCAAACTATAAAGCTTCTGGAATATTTTCATGATCATGTGATAGGTGAAGATTTCCTATACAGACTCAAAAAAGCCCTAATTATAGAAGAAACAAATGATGAGTTAGACTTCATGAAAAGTAGAACTTCTGCTCAGTGAGAAACATTGGATAAGAAAATGAAAATGCAAGTTTTACAGATGTGGAGAATAATTGATATATTACAGAAGACTTTTATCTAGAATATATAGAGCTTTTCTACAAATGAGTAACAAAAAATTAAACAAGCCAATTAAGAACGGACTAAAGACTTAAACCATTCACAAAAAGGGGGAAATCATCCTTTTTTTTTTTTTTTCTTTTTTTTTTTTTTGTGGGGAAGACCAGCCCTGAGCTAACATCCGTCGCCAATCTTCCCCTTTTTGCTGAGGAAGACTGGCCCTGGGCTAACATCGTGCCCATCTTCCTCCACTTTATATGGGACGCCGCCACGGCATGGCTGACAGGCAGATGCGTCGGCGGGCGCCCGGGATCCGAACCGGCGAACCCCGGGCTGCCAAGCGCGGACTAAACCGCTGCGCCACCGGGCCGGCCCCCATCCTTTTTTTTTTTTTGTGAGGAAGACCAGCCCTGAGCCAACATCCGTTGCTAATCCTCCTCTCTTTGCTGAGGAAGACTGGCCATGGGCTAACATCTGAGCCCATCTTCCTCTACTTTATATGGGACTCCGCCACAGCGTGGCTGACAAGCAGTGCGTCGGCGGGCGACTGGGATCCGAACCCGCGAACCCAGGGCTGCCAAGTGCGAACTTAACCGCTGCGCCACCAGGCCAGCCCCAAAATCATCCTTTTAATGATAAGCCATATGGTAAACAGCATGGAAAATGTCTTTGGAATTAAACATTGACCTGTTATTTTCCATTCTCTATCTTTGTTTACAGTAGAACATTTTATCTTTCAAGTAATAGTTGTATGACCATTAAAAAAAGCACACACACAAAGGAACATGAAGCTAGGGACTTCAAATAAGCTATTTTCAACATACTACCTTGGACTGTGTATGTATGTGCATACTGTGTACTTTTTTATTTCACTCTCTTCTGATCATAGGTCTTAAGATAACTGTCATTCACGTATTTACTTGATAATTATTTATTAAGCAAGCTCCCTCTATATAAAGGTATAGGGAGTTTCATGCATTCTCATTATTTTAATAGCAAACAAGAAGATAGACATGTTGACTGTAAAAAATTGCATGTGTTATTAAATTTATTTTCTAAATTTGAATGTTGGGAGAAAAATAGGATATATATCAACTTTCTATTAGATATTTGACTATGAAGCTCCAGTTTTTATTCTGTTCTTCTTTCTCTTTCTCCTCCTCATCATATTCCTTTTTCTATTCAAAATATAAGCAAAAAAAATCTCATAATTATTTAGGGTTTTTATAAGCAAGTATATGGTAGCATACTTTTTTTCGTTAATCAAGAAAACTATATAGTGGTCAATGAAACTCAGATACATGAATTTTTGGGTTTATTAAACTAATTTCCCTAAATATAATAGAGAAATTAAGCCAGTTAAGAGAAACTAGACTCCTCTCTGAATCTTAGGAGAAAATTTATCAAGTAAATATAATCTTCTAATGCTAGATAAGAAGGAGAAAGAGGAAAAAAGAGGAGGAGCGGGGAGGGGAGGAGGGAAAAGAAAACACTTTGGGGACTCAACATGTAATGGACAAGAGCTGGAAGTGAGAACTATAAACTTTCTGAGACCTGGTCACAGATTGGAGCTGCAGGAGCTGGCATTGAATATATCATGTTAGCAAGACATCCTCAGATCCAAACCTTTTAGTTCTCTTTCAGAGTAGGGAAAGACAGATTACATGTTTTACTCTGAAATCAGAAATACTATTTCTATCCTCTTTCCTTACTTGCATCCCTTCCTCCTTTTCTCTCTTCCTTCCTTCCTCTCATTTTCTCTCTCTTTCTGGTGATAGTGAGTAACTCACTCTATTAGGTAAATGAGAACAGATTGACTATTAAAAAAATGCCTCCCGCCCAGAAGTCATTATGCAGCAGCAATACACAATACAGTCGGAAAGAATGAAGGATACTATGAAATTACAGACACACGAGTAATTGGATCTATTTGATGAAATGAAAAATACTTCAGAGAAGAGATGACATTTGAGATAGAACTTGAGATATTTTCCATATTCCATAACCAGAGTAGTTAATAAAATTCTAGACAAAAAGAATGACATGTGTGGTTATTTAGGGATGCAAAAGCACCTAACAAATTATATAATATGATGTAATTCTCAATATTTGATTTATATATATATTTAAACGTATATACTTGTATATTTATATATTCATGCATACCTCTAAATGTAATTTCAACTGCCAATTTAAAGTTTATTGCAGTTTTGTGTATTTAGTTTTTGTATTTCTGTATTTATTATATTGTAATAATTTATTATAGATCAATGTATTTATTTATTGTTGAACTGAATACATCAAATTATCAATTAAAGTGAAAAGTTTGCAAAGTTTTAAATATTAAGATACATGCATAGAGTTTCTTATTTTCAAATATAATGTAACTTGACAGACTTCAAGTGACATTATTTGATATTAGTGATTTTTTGACAGGGTGGTGTTACCAGGATGGAGGTATTTATAACTTTCTCCCAAGACTTACTGGAAGCTTAGCAGTTTGCGAGTTATATCCCAAATTACTGTATATTGGTTGATTTTTCTTTTTAGTTATTCTGCTAAGTAATTGGCTTGTGTTCCAGGTTTTAACCATTTACAACACTCTAGCAGAACCTGCAATTCTTTTTAGCATGGTCTTAAAACTATCTACCTACTGACCTGTCTATAATTTTTTTGTATCCAAAAAGAATAATAATTTACTGAAGAGTAAGCTTGGGTAGGAAACATATTGAAGCCCTGGTGATATGATGCTCTCAATTAAAAAAAAAATCAGTCACATTCTCTAATTAAATAAGATCATTTCATTATAACAAGATTCTGGCTTATGAAATCAGAAGTTTAACTATGTTACATTCTCCTCAGTGAATGAACTATTTCTAATAGTTTAATTCTGCATTGCTTGCTATTAAAATCTTTAGTTTACATTTTTATGAAGCTCCCTCAGGAACCTGATTGTGTGGTGTACATTTGAAAGAAAACAGTCACTTTCTAGTGAGGACATGTAATGTGGAGACAAAAACATGTTAAATTCTATAGGTCTTAAAAGCATGAGCTTTGAAGCTAGGCACACTTGGCCAAATATCCTTCTTCACTTTTACTAGCTGTTGCTATTGAACAAGTTGCCATAGACCCTCAAGGCAGTTGCCTTCCCTTCTCCCCATGGGCATACATAAATCATAAGAACCTCACTTTCCTAAATAGTCATTGCTTATTTGAAGCTCATGTCACCCAACCCCACAATGCAACCCTTCTCTCTGACTGACTGCTGGTATCTATCAGCTCCATATCACAGCTCTTTTCTCATTGAAGCTCTCAGTTTCCAGCTTATTAACTTCTTCTCTACCCCAACTCCAGTTTCAGAAATTTAAATATTCACAAGTATGAAGTATGCAAATCCAGATGGCTCATTTCTTTTACCTTTTTATCTTCAGTGATATTTTCCACTCTCCTCTTCAGCCATTTACTACCATAGTCATAATCTGAATTAGCCATCACTTCCTCTCAAATCTTGATTTCAAGTATCTCAGTCTCTAACTAGCACATTATATCTTTCCAGACAACTGGCCCAAGCACCTCAATGCCAAAAGTCTTTGACACTATCAAAAGCTTCTTTCCATGACCATCCCTGCCCTTGTCACCAGCTACTAACCCCAACTGGCTTTCTCCTTTTATAATTGTGCTTCTTTGATTTATCATTATCATCACCTCTCTTTAAATGCACTGATGAACCAAAAATTGTGTAGGATATCTCCATCTGCCTTCTTTACTTTTCTACAGGAGTACATGAAAATTGTTCTAGAAAAAAAGAAATCACACAACTGATTTGACTGATTTAAATGACTGATTTCTAAATTTAAATTTACACTAAGACTGCACAGCTACCCCACTATTATATTTCTCTTACAGACTTATTTTCCAATCTCTAATATCAAAGGTGAGAAAACTATAGTGAGCCAGCCAAATTGTCCTGCTGCGAGTTTTTGTATATAAAGTTTTATTGGAACACAGATACACCATTCATTTTATTGTCTCTGCTTGCTCTTGCTCTACAATGGAAGAGCTGAGAAGTAGTAACAGAGATTTCAGGGCCCACAAAGCTGAAAATATTTACCATCTGGTCTTTTACAGAAAAAGTTTGCCAATCACTGCTGATCGCAGTTTCATACATTTTTTTTTTTTTTTTTTTTTTTTGCTCCTGAAACCTCCCATGCACCCTTGAGCACTTTCTGCACTTTCATTTTGAAAATCTAACACATGTAGATTTTCTTATCTTATCATCACAAACTTATTTCCATTTTCCTCTTTCCTTTTTCTTCATTCTAGATTAAAGGAGAAAGTACACTTCTTTCTACAAAAGGCTTATCTCACTTTTTTGCTCTGAATCTTGTCTTTTAGCTATTCTTTGTCTCTCTTGCATCACTCCTTCTCCTTTGGATCTTGATTATTGGAAAAAATGTAATAAAAGTAAAAAAAGGAAGAAAAGATTTTTGTTTGTTTCTTAGGCACAGAACTAATCCAAGAAAAATTTACTAGTCTCTATATCTGTGCTTTTTCTTGTAAGCTTCCAAGTTCCCAGTGACTTTAGGATACCTTAAACCTAAAGAGGACTGATTGATTGATACATGCCACCAGAGTGATCCATGATGCAGTAATTCTACTCCTTCTACTTCTCCAATGAATAGATCCATTTCTCAGTGACAGTGATCTCAACTAGACTCAAAAGGAAAGAAAGCTGATTGAATTAATCCATATGAGTATGGAAAGCCAACAATCTCTCAATTCAGAAAGATATTTCATTTGAAAAGATGTGTTATTCAAAGGAATTTCTAGCTAGTGGAATTTTTGGAATAAGGCAAAAGAAACAATATTCTAGGCAATATAAGGTCAAATTTCATTTATTTATTTATGTGTTTAGCTACAGGAGCGGTATCACATAGATCTTTATAGGGGCATCTAATTGCAACCCCTATCTATTTCACAATAAAGTATTTTTTTAAAATTATTATTACAACAACAACAGGAGCAGCATCAATGACTAACATTTACTGTTTTTTGGCTCTGCTAAGTACTTTATATGTATTATCTCAATTGATCAATCACACTATGAGGTAGGTATTCTCAATATGTCATTTTACCAATGAAGAAAACAAGGCTCAGAGAGGCCACTTACCCAAGATCACTCAGTTAGCAGGTGCTAGTGCAAATCAAGGCAGTTTGACTCCTTGGTTTCCTATATTTATCACTGCACTATACTGACTCCTATGTCTCTTGTGAACTCACCCAAACTGCAAAAACAGCAATGTCACCAAGAAGGTGATTTCAGGACACCATCAGTACCCAAATTCAGACAGAGTAACCAAAAGCTGTGGAGGAAGTATACTAGGGTTATAATAATAACAGCTAACATTAATTGAGCCCTTTAGATGGATTTATTCATTTAACATTGGCAGTAAATTGTAAGGTAGATACTTTTATTCTATTTTTATGTTTGGGGAAATTAAGTCATACAGAGATTAAATAACTTGCTCAAGATGACACAGCTGGTAAAAGAATCGTGAATTGAAATCAATCTGACTCCCCCAGCCCAGTTTCTCAGTCTCTGTGTACTTGGCTGTATCATTCCTTGAGTGTCACATTTTACTTTTGACTCAGTCTTAGAAACTTAAGGTAATGAATATTGACATTGAAAACTACTGATTATATATAGATATGTACATATATGGAGAGATATGTGTGTGTATATATATATGTACATATATCTCTCATATATATATATATATATATATTCAGCCTTCAATGGACTATGTTGCAACTGTTTTGCAACACTGTTTTCTCTATATTCACATAAAATAGGCCATGCGAGGCAGGAAATAACAAGCAGTGTGATAGGAAAGGGGTATCTGGGAAACTATTCTGATCTGAGTGAGGTGAAGGCTGTTGTCGCAGAGAATTACAAGATGCCATTCTGGAGGGCTTTGAAGAGCAGAAGCCATGGCTAAATTAGTTATCTTCTTTATTCCATAGGAAAACATAAGAAATGTAGTATTATTGTCATTTGGGGAGATTAAATGACTCATTAAGCCAACAATCCATAGTGGTAAAAATTTAAACACAGCTCTGCCTAACTCCAAATACTGGTATTTTAATATCTGAAGTGCCCTCAAAAAAGGAGCAAGTGGATAAACATACCATTTTAGGATTCATTAAGTTTATAAAATAAACAACAAAATAAATGGAACAATGAAGGAAGAAAGATAAGACTTTAGGAAAAAAGGTTACATTATCATTGCACCACTCTTAAAATTACAAAGAATTCAATCAGATGAATTTAAAAAAAAACTTCATAGTAAGTAGTTTATAAGAATCATGTTTCATAATTCATGATAAAGCAGCAAAACTTTGGAAATAAAAAAAATGAGGGAAAATAACATGAATTGTTTTTACGGGAAAATTGAAGAATTCTACACCGTTCAATTTAGAACAGGACAATGTCCTCTAGGAGGTAGATAGAAATATCAAAAAACTAGTTTTCTGTATTTATTTTGAAAGAGGTATGGGATCAGCATGTAGCATTATAGCATGAGTTAAAAACAAGTTCTTATATAAAAGTGAAATGAGAGGGGAATATGATAAATATGTGGTAGTTGTATGTGGAATGGAGGGTGGAGTACAAAATTAAGGTTCATGAAATAGTAAAAATCTAAGTGAGATCAATTGGAACTTAACCAACAGCCTAAAATTCCCTGGAAATAATAATAAAGTAGCATAGAGTCCTAGGTAAGAGCATGAGCTTTAGAATCAGATTGCCCAAATGAAAATCCTCACTCTACCATTTTTAAGCTGGATCATAGTCACCAATGTACCAAATCCTGATGAGTCTGTTTCTTCCATCTATAAAATGGGGCTGGTAATAATAGCATCCACATCATAAAGTTGATGTACACATTGAGTAAGATAATATATGTAAAACACTTGGCTTCGTGTTTGACATATGACAAGTAATCAGTAAATTATGTATATAGAGAGAGAAATCACTGGGGCAAGGTTTGGCTTCTCTGAGCACTCCCTTACTCCCCCTGGATATTCTTCCAAGAAGCAGAGTGAGAGTAGAATCTTTATTTACAGAAAAGAGGATGATTATGGTCTGTGTTGATGATCCTTTTGAGTCTGAAAGGAAAAGGAAGACAGGCATCCAGGCTGTTTTTCCCCTGTTAGGAATACCTACTTCCAGGCATTTTGTATTCTGGAGCCTCTTATATGCTTGTTCTCTCTCTCTCTCTCTCTCACACACACACAATCACACACTCACCTATTAAGTATCTATTTGATTAGTCTACAGGCCAGTTATTTTTCTGTATGTGATTCGACTCTGAAATTTATCCAGAATTCATTGAACATATACGTACTGGATGTTTACTTCTTGACAGGCATTATAATAGGCTCTGGGGAGCAAAACAAATAATATATGTGTTCCCTTGGTGCTTCTAATCTGGTCAAAATGAGAGAAAAATTTAAAAAGAAAATAAATATATAATATATGAGGTAACTGTATGATCTTGAGGACAAAGCAAGGGGATGGAGAATTGTGGGACAGAGTTTGTTCATGTAGACTGCTCATGGAAAACCTCTTCATTAAGGTTAGGTAAGAAATTATGGAAAGTTGGGGCTGGGGTTGGCTTTTAATAATATGCAGAGAAGCATTTAAAATAAAAGGTCTATAAGCGTGAGAAAAGATTGAAACAGACACTCAGAGAAATGCAAGGCATCATTGGGATTAATGTGATAATAAACTCAGTTCTTCACATGCAGATTCCTGGTTTCAGTGCCTCGTGGGGTCTAGCTGTGTTTCCTGACAATGCAGTGTTCCCTTGTTTTACCCTTCGTGATTAAGCTGGCTGTTGACTACTTGCAGTCAAATGTTATTTGAATATTCAATCACATTTACATAGTGAAATAGTGTTCAGTTTGACTTGCACTTCATGGAAGGCTCCTATTGTCAGGATAGGGTTCATGGAGACATATTGAGAAAGGAATATGAGCAAGAGACATTTTCCATTATTCAGATCTTCTCCTTTCTTGTAGCCCTCCTTCAGTAAACTTAGACTGTATTTGAGTCCTGGATTCTCCCTTCCTTTAGGATGTTTTCCTCTCCACCAACACCCATCCCCTCACAAATACCCCCCTAACACACACACACACACACACACACACACACACACACACACACACGTGCACATAGGAGGTTCCCTGGACTCTCATTCAACTGGACGCCTTGTGGGACTGAAGCATCAGTCTTTCAGACATTTCCAGAAATTTCTGAATTATAAGATGACCATGATTTTTTTATTAATCAAGGACATTTTAAATAAAATGTTAAACTTAAGAAAATCTAAAGTTCCTTCCTTTACTATATCCTGAGAGAATTTGGGTACAATTAAATAAAGTTAGGAAAGAGCACCACTGCAATAAATTGAAATAAGATGTTTCCACCTTGAAGACAGAAAAGGAAGAACAGAAAGAACAGAAAGGATTGCTTTGGCACTTTTCTCTAGACTTGGTTAGCTGAGTTTTGGTCTCTCAGCTAAACATCAGCAGGAAAATAAATCTGGGAAACTAATTAAACACTACCACTTAATATATGAATATAATAGGGCACAGACATTCAACCTGGAACCTATTTTTACCAGCAACACAGATAATAATTGTGAGACCAGATGTGTCTCTTTTGTCTCTCTTGAAATAAAAATTTTCTTTGTTCTTAGCACGTAGTAAGACTTCTATCATCATTATCATCCTTACCATCATCTCCATCATGCTCACCAACCTCCTCAACATCTTTGGTATGTGTTAGCTGAGGATAAGATTTCAAGAAGTAGTAATAATGACCAAAAAGAGAGAGTTTTCAGGAAGCCTATAAGTTAATTAAATGGATGGAATTCCAATATAATGCAATTTTCCAATGAACCTCTGAAAGTGAAACACCAGAAACTTATTGGGCTTATTAACACCATAGATTGTCTAATTTAATGAGACCTTGTCCCCAGAAAAATAATAAAACTACTTTATGTTTTATAGAATTTTATAATTTTACCTAACACTTCCATATATCTACTTTTTATTAAATATATGAACAATGTTACTAGAGTTATTGTTAACATTAGAAGTTCAAACTTATAGGGAATATTGTCCAAAAATCGTAATAATAATGATAATAACAGTTATAACAATAATAATTCCTTTTTTGGAGCTCAAATGTGGAAAGCAAAGTTTTAGTTTAACCATGTTAAGTCATTTACTCCTCACAAAATTCTATGAAGCCTGTATGATTCTTTTTTCTGTCCATTTTACAGATGGGAAAGCTGAGGCAAAGATATGTTGAGTAGCTTACCCAATATCTCAACAAGGTGGAGAACCTTGGATTTTCACAACCAGCAATCTGGCTCTATAGTGGAATGTACACAGATGTAATAATGAATACCAAAATCCCAATGGTAAAGGCATAAGAAGCTGCAGTAAGGTAATTTAAGTTGTATGTAACGCCAGTTTAACTAAAACAGTAATTCTTGGTACATTTAGGTTGTACTTTCATTCTACTCACTAAATATTGGCTTCATAATGTGCTTTTGGTGGTGATGAGGTAGATAGACAATGACAACCTTTTCTGGATAAGTAAATATTTTACTTATTCAGATAGATACTTATTAGATAGATAACAACTTTAATAGATTCAAGTACTGGTTCAGAAACATATTAGTTTTTCCTCTTGTACTTGTACTGTTCTTTGAGCCTTATCAGCAATAATGGAATAATGATAATACCTACATCTTGGGATGCTGTGAATTTTAAGTGAGATGAAGTGTGTGGAGAACAGGGTGTGTAGTATGTAGTGGTTCTTTGATAGAAATAAGATACTTTCCCTAACACTTAGTCAGATTTCAGCTATAATAACTAGGCTCCTAGTAAAACTTGAGAATAAATTTAATGAGATAAGATTCTTATAAATGATAAGTAAAATTGTAAAGTCCTATGAACTGTCAATCAGTATTATTATTCTTTTCAATATTAAGCCTTGTTAAGTTCAACAGATCATGGTGATAACATGCACAATATGTTTCTGATGCTTTACTTTCAGAGATTGTTCAATAGGGAACCACAATCTTTTGGAATATCTTACTTTTAATTAACTCATATGTTACCTAAAAACATTTGCTTCTCATTAGACATTACTGTTAATTCCTAACACTAATGTTGTCTAAGCCAACAACCTTTTTTTGCCAAGTTCTCTGAGCAATTCCTCTTCTCTCTTCCTCCTCTTTTTCTAGTTATCCTCTTCTGCCTTTGTCTATATTTTAGACTGTGACAGGAATGTTCCCAGAATATTACTAAGCATTTATAAGATCTTCTAAATTTACATGAGGTTCAAAAATCTTCTGACAGGTGTACTAAGAAATACACTAGTTAGAAGCACAGAATATTGGATCTAGAATAAAATTGAGGCATACATTATGTCTACTTTACCCATTTACTATTGATTAAAATGATGCGTAATAGTTCTATAATGGGGACAGTCTAGCATAATGGACATGTCTGCATGTCAGATCGCAGTTCTACCATCTCTGGCTGTGTGTGCCTGGGCCAGTTAACTAACCAGTCTTAAACTTTTCTTTTCCTCAGTATCAAAATAATAATAAGAGTATACTCACCATTGGGTTGTTGTGAGGATTAAATGAGATTATATATAAAGGTACCTGACACATATCAAGCAATAGGCAAAATTTAACTAATATTGCTACTTTCATTAGTAATAGTATATGTTATCTAGCTAGTACTACAAAGCACTTTTGCATATATTATCTCACATATGATAATCCTGTTATCTGATAGAGAAGGTGGCATAAATCTCATTTTATTAGTAAAATCACTTGTTAGTAAGTAGTGAGGCTGGAACTAGAATCCATATTTCCTTCCTTCTAATCCTTTTTGTACTTTATGTATTCAGTCACATGTCTTTTGACTCAGTTTTGGACACAGTAGCACATTCTGCAGATATCTAGACAACTCATCTAAGACAAGTTTCTTCTCTATCTTTTAAGCCAAATATTCACGACTATTCCTTTCCTTTGGCTTTTCAATGTCTCTGAAAGAGTTTCTCTTAACTCAGAAGCTGGTGCAAAGGCAAGAGTTAAGACTGACTAAATAAATCCTTTCATATCTCTCTATTACGTATTCAAACCAAGATATTGGAGAGGCTTGCAAAATATTTTGGAAATAAATATCATTTGAAGCTAATGATTAATAAGAAAAAAACTATGATAGAATTAACCCAGGCAACAAACATTTAATAAGGATCTATGTGAATATTTTTACTAAGCAGTACATTTGATTGGAACCCAAGTTTGATTTGTTGAAGGCATCATGAAGTCAATAAAACAATTTCAGTAACCGAACCTTTATGAATGGTATAATGTTAGACTCTATTTACTATAAATGCCCTTCTAAAAAAATTCCGTCAGTATTCCCAATTACATTTAAAAAAAGGACTCGAAGTATCTATCACTAATGCAATTTTGGCCATGCCATATTTTCAGGTAACCCTGAAACTGGAAAGCACAAGACATTTTTCAGCAGGGTTCATTTTCATGAGACTGCATAACATCTTTGCTGACCAAACAGGTTCTATATAATTTGTTTCTGCAAGGCTTTTTTATAAGGCTTCCCATACTGAATCACTATGTAGCTGATAAAATGCTTTTCTGTATGAAAAATGGTCCAAATTCTACTCTCAGTTATACATACAATCTATGAAAACACTGAATATCCAGTAGATAAGCACATACATTTCATGTTTCAGTTAACCAGAAATAAAATATGGATAATCTCCAGGGAAACTGAAGAGATTATTCATAGAGCACACTCAACTGTAGTTACATCAGATAGCCATCCATTTGTAATCATCCAAGAGCTCACATTTCCAAGCAGCATACATTTATTGTTGTATGAAGTAAGTTAAGACTTGACATATGGTGCATAAAGTAAAAAGGCAATGCAAAAATCATATTGCTGAAAAGAAACTTGATTATGAATGGGAAGATATTTGAGCCCAGCTATTTTTCCCTAATCTCTCTTAAATATAATTACATGCCAACGCTATTATGAAAAGTGTGAATATCATAAAACTTGTATCATCACTAGAAGCATGCAAAAAGTAGCCTCTGAAAATATATCAAAAATAATATGTTACTGTGTTTGACATACATAAGTTTGTAGGGGAGTCCAAAGTAATGCATTGTGTGTGTGCATGTATTTAATATAAATTGTTTTATATATTGTTATATAAAAATAAATATATATTTATTGTTTATTATAAATGCATATATTTACTAACAATAGACATTTATTAATTTATGTGCAATTAAATATCATCTAAATAATGTGAAGATGCAATATGAATAATACATGTTATATGACTAATATAGGAATAATATGCTCAGTTGAAAAGTATAAACCACCCATGTAACCTACAGTGATGAGGGAGGGGATGGTCATGTGTGGGGTTCTCTAAAATATACTCTAACAAAATGGAGAAGAATTTAAATTTAAAAAAATCACAAAGTTGTATAAAATAATGGTAAATATTGGAGGCGATTGAAATAGAATTGTCTAATGTAATGTGAAAGAGAAACTATATATATGGAAAATAAATAAAATATCAATGATTGATAGACTATAGATAGATAGATAAAAACCCAGAATTATACCAACCAAACTTGCAATAAAAAGAAAGATATTTGGGAAAAATTAAAATGGAATAAGGGACAGATGTGAATTAAATAACAACAGTTATAGAATTTTGCTAAGGAATACTAACCAAAAAGGTGTTATATCCTGTAGCTTAAGGAATTAACTCCACTGACTATCCAAGAAAGAGAAAATTCTCATTTAATATAAAACCTTCAAGCTCATAGAGAACAACATAAAATTTTCCAAAATTATTTTATGAAGCTAGAATTAACCTGGCTTGAACATTTTAAAGTTAGATTTGAAAAACAAAAACTACCTTCTAATCTTATTTGTGAATTCAGATTTTTTTAAAGGCCATCATATAATTACTAGCAAAATATACCCATCGTACGGAACTATCTATATGGCAAACTATGATTTGAACTAGGAAAAAGACACTACTAGCAAATAGGGGCCACAGAAAAGACAGTAAACGGTCTAAGGAGACACATAATTATTGAAACGTTGACTATGGCAGATCATTTCTGAAAACAGAAAATTCTGATTGTGAATTAGAAATCTTTTGAGGAGTATTATGGACAACAGTATTTGTTGGCGATGTTTCGAGTAAATGGAAAAAAAATCTGTATATCTTGCTTGGGCTCTTGCAGGAAGATGAGAAAGGAGCAGCCACAGTAGATAAGAATACGGCTTAAGAGCCAGGAAACAATGGAGAATTATACTAGAGAATGGACCAACTTCTGAGTGGAAATAAAACAAGAAATTTTTGCTCAAATACTCATGAAAAGGTAAATCTTGAAAGAGCAAGGGACACTATATCATCTATCATATGGAGTGGAGCTGCAGAAAAAAGAATATCCAAGGATGGATCAGCAATATAAAAATTTTTATTTATATAACCTGCCACATTAGTAAGATAAGTTTAAAAATATATGATCTGGAAAATCTTAATTTGTTTAAGAATAATTATTAAAATCAAAACCCCTCAGCGAAACACAACATTCCCTTTAAATACACTCTCTATCATCACTACAGTTTTTAGAGAATATAATGAATCATGAAGGGGAAATAAGACCTATAATTTACAAAAGAAATGGCAAAATGTTTATGACATGAAGATAATATAATTATCTACTTGAAACCTGGGAAGAATCCACTTAAAACAATTACATCATTTCACATGAAAGTAAAATGGATATTCACAAAACAAATATATGAAAACCATAGCTTTCCTATATATCGAAATCATCCTGTAGATAAATGAAATTGAAAGCAAGACCCAATTCATAATAACAATAATTCTAATAAACAATATCATAAAAACTAACAAGTAGCCTGAATCATCAATATAAGGGAAGCTACACACCTTTTTTTAGAGACACAAAATAGTATCTGATTGATTCCCTAATGAGAAACTCACTACTAGTAAGATGTCAATTCTGTGCAAACTAATGTAATCTATAAATAAATTCAATTGTAATATAATAACTATTTATTTTATGAAAGTTGAAAGTAGTTTTACATTCAGCTAACATCTGTTGCCAATCTCTCTCTTTTTTCGCTTGAGGAAGAGTCAACCTGAGCTAACATCTGTGCCAATCTTCCTCTATTTTGTATGTGGGTCACTGCCACAGCATGGCTGATGAGTGGTGTAGGTCTGTGCCCAGGATCCATGAACCCAGGCCACTGAAGAGGAGCACACCAAATTTAACCACCAGGCCAGGAGGCCGGCCCATGTATGCTTGTAAATTGATATGCCTATTAGATGTACAAGTGATGACAACCTTTAGATGTACAAGTGAAGAAAGTTGAATGCAACATAATATATGTTAAATTAAATTAAGTTTTACAAAGGATAATTGCTGTTTTGTCAGCTTTATTGAAGTATAATTGACAAATAAAATTTGTATATATTTAAGTATACAACTTGATGTTTGATATATGTACACATTGTGAAATAATCACCACAATTAAGCTAATTAACATATCCATCACCTCACATACTTATCTTTTTCTTTTCTTTCATTTTTTTTTGGTAGAAAGAATGCCTAAGATCTACTGGCTTAACAAACTTCTAATTTCAAGTATACAATACAGTGTTGTTAAGTATAGTCACCAGCATAGCACATCATATATATACACAAACTTATATGTATATATATGCACTATGCATATATAGTACAGTATACATACTATGTACTATATATAAACTATGTATTATGTATACTATGTACTATATGTATAGCATATATCATATATATCATCATATATACGTGCATGTATATATGTACTATGCATACATATTACATCATATATACTATGTACTATATATATGATGTCCTATGCATATATATATATATATATTACATTAGATCTCCAGAAATTATTTATCTTGCATAACTGAAACTTTAACCAATATCTCCCCATTTCTCCCTGCCCACAGCCTTTGGCAACCTCCATTCTACTCTCTGCTTCTGTAAGTTTGACTATTGTTGATTCCACATGTAAAACATTTTTATATAACTATGATGTATCCCAATAGAGTGTAGCTTAAGTTTCAACTTAACTTAATATTTCCATAAATTTCAAAAAGTAGGTCAATTATTTTCTGATGAAATTTATTAAATGTAGAAATTAAAAATAAATGAGAAAGATGCCCTACCTCCGATTAACTTTCTAGGAAATTGTGAAACAATCTCAATCATTCTCAAGGAAGAAAAGATATTAAAAGTTGAACTAAAAAAGTATTCAGAAGTAAATGGCCATGAGAATGCATCATACTAAAATTTGTGGAATTCAGCCAATGTTTTACCAATGGAAGATAAACCTTCTTTAATTTGTTACAAGAGTGAATAAAAATAAAGTACTACCCAAGATGCTTGAAAACAAAACAAATATACCCACAAGAAATATGAGACTAATTCATAATAAAGGCATTAATGAATTAGGAAACAATGAGCTTGGTAAATATATGCAAGTCCTTTTCCTCGAAACAGTGAATACATAAAAGTATAAACCAAAATGTAAACACTTTATAAAGGCTAGTTAAGAAACACATAAAATTTATGAAAATATATTCACATTTTAGAAATAAAATGTGTGATATAACTACATATACATTATGTGTGTGTGCATATCTATATATGCACATATATAGATATGCACACACACATACTTATGTATCCATATGCTAACTAGTTATATTAATAATACAGACGTTAGAGGAAGAATAATGCCATAAAAGCATATAAAATGGGGAAAAATGAAATGAAAAATGATATATTCATTATGTAGAAAACAGAAACAGAAAACTCATTTAATGATTCTAGAAAATTGTAAGAGGATTCTACGTACAACTATAATCTAAAAAGTTTGGAAAATGTTAGGCTGTAGATTTTTAGAGAGAGAATATTAATAAGTAAATTTGATCTTGGTACAATTAGCAAAACTGAACAAGCTAGAATGAAAAACAGTGTTTCAGCAGTTCACTTTCAACTGCAATATTGATCTAACGTGATTTTTAAGACAAGAGCTTTTACATTTATATGTAATACATTTAATATTATTTTAGCTCACAGAATAAAATTCAGATCTGTTAACACTAATCCATTGTGAATAGAATAGAAGCTCATAAATGCAGGCAAAGAAGCTGCCATATGCAATTGTGAAAAGCGTTCACACAGTTACTATTTATTCACATTCTCATCTTTAATCGTGTATTGTTTCAGAGAAAGTTAAAAGATCACAGTTTTAAAGATTTTCCCCTCTGCTATCTTAAGTTTTTTCCAACTCTTATTCCTATGCATTATTATAAAGTTAAATAATTACTTTTCACACTGGGAAAAAGGCAACATCTTGATTTAAATGAATGAGATGATCAGGGCAGAGACTGTATGTGTAATTCCAACACAGATTGAATCCACAAGTGAGAAAGTCAAGGCCTTTAAAAAAAAGGAGGGCAGGAGGGGCCAGGAATGGTTAGGAGAGACAATAAAAACAGAAAAATAGAGGCAACCTTGGCTTGAAAAAGAAAGCAAATTCAAACGCACACATGAGAGCTATAAAGATATACATAGAACTGAAAGGAACAGAAAAGAGAGATGCTGTAACAGAATAATGCCCTCTCCCCCAAGTATCCACGTCCTAATCCCAGGATCCTGTGACTATATTACTTTATATGGCAAAAGGGACTTCCCTGATCTGCAATAGGTCATAAGAGCGTTATTGTTTCTGTCCCTTCTCTGAGCAGTTTAATGTTTTTGAAAATAGGTGAGGTGGGGAAAGAGACGCAGGTGAGTTCCATGTCTTTCCTACAGTAGCTGTTGCTCCTCTCCCCAAGGCCTTCACAAGAGTTTTCTTAGGAATCTTGTCAGTCTTATTTGTGAGCACTTGTTTTGGTACAATGGAAAAGAACCTATGATTAGGTGTGAAATTACCTTTTCTCTGAGGTCACCATAGGTTCTCTATTCTGTCACTAGTTCTCACTCAACCTTTGGCAAGATGCTAATAATTTTAGGTGGATTCCTTTTATTGATATCTTCTGTAGTCTGACCCAAGTAAAAATGTGTGCATGTCCCTTATATCATTGGAGGAGCCAGTGTGTACTTAGATTTTAGGTTAATTCATCTGCAACCTAAGGAAAAAATATGAATTATCTGGCATTATTTGTATCTGTGTGTGCGTGTAAATGAAAAAAAAAAGTTTCATTCCTCACAATCGAAAGGTAATTAACATTTTGCATTGGTCTGTTTACAATTACATAACTCCTGTACCCATGGCCAGCTTTCTCATTCATAAATGCATGCTCTGCCCTCCATCTCTCAGTCTTTGTCTCTCTCTCTATCTCCAGAAAATTTGAAGATTAGCTAATCATAAATATTCATGTACACTCTAAGTATATTTAGTAAGGACAGATTTACCATCAAAAGAGAGAATATGTATAATAAGATTTAAATCACTTAAAAAAGTTTTTATATGGTGTGCAGAGGAATGAAAATATTTAAGAATTTTCATTGATTTGTACAATAATTATAAAACTGACAAATGGGGGAGAATTTTTTGGCTTGTCCAGAGCTTCATAGTCTTCTGAGAAATGTGAAGGTTTATGAGTGAGTCACTTTTATGTCTCCTTACTCAAAGGAAAACAGGAAAGTCCCAGAGAAACAGAAAATGAGTAAGGTCAAGAAGTAAGTGATACCAAATCTCTTAATCTCAAATTCATGTCCCCTATGTGCAGCAAGCCAAACACTGAGACATGGGTGCTTGGAGATGGAGAAAGGCTCCATTTGAGTTGGCCAAGATGAGAAGGTGGGAGCATGGGTTTGCTCAAATCTGCCTCCCCAAAAACAGAAAGCAGGGGTTTTTTATAGAGCTAAGGGACTTGGCAGGAGGAGCTTCAGAACAAAGGCGTCACTCCTGATAAGCCCCTGGGCAAGAATTCTGGGCTTCAATGGCTGTTGAGGGCTGGCCACCCCGGTGATCACAGCCTCCCCCGAGGTATTCTCTTTATTCTGCAAAACAAGCTCACAAATCCTCGAGACCCAAGTCACCCCTCGAGTTAAACAAGAAAACAGCAAATTGATGAGATTCATCTATCTGTGCTGGGAACAAGGTCAAAAGGCAAACATGTTCTTATTGAATATCTATAGTAACCCAGGTACCTGGCTTCTTAATGATACGGCTGAATGCTGACAAGCTATTCAAAAACATAAAGTTGTACCCCCTAAGTTAATTCACAATGTAACTGATCTAGCACCACGAAAGAATAGCATGATGAGACAGAAAGAAATCTATCTATAAATTGTGCTCGACTTCCTTAGTTTGGTAAGATTATAGGTACTACAGTATAACCCAGATGAGGTGGATGGAATGGTTCTTTGTTCCTGACCTCAGCAGATAAGCTAATAAAGGCAAAAATGTACATATTTCTGACCTTACAATAAAGTTATAAGCTTGGGGGACCTATGAGGCCTCCAGACAGGCACTAACTTCTAAGTCTGAAAACAACATATGGCACTAGTTTTGTTAAACAAAGTAAGGAGATTTTTGTGAATTAATCCACACCTCTTGTCATGTCTATGCAAATGAAATTGGCCAAATAAAGCATAAAATTAATGATATTTGTTTATAAAATCACACAACAAACTTATGGCATGGAATTCATGTTTTAGGGGCAGACACTTGAAAACTAGGGACTATGGGAAGACAACTAACATATTTTCCTGCCAACATTAGCAATAAGTGTGAACAGCATGTCCCTTGGTGGGAAGTGAGCAGAGAGCACATTGCACTCCAAGATAAACCAAAAATAACAGAGTTTTGTTTTAGTTCCCAAATGAAGTAAATTCCTGAGCTTTCCCTACAAATTATTGATTCTCTAAGGAAAACAATTTTATCACCGACTTTTTTGATGCTGATTTCTGAAGATATATCACTATCTTTATAAATACGTGTAGAGGAAGAACAATTCCTCTACTCTCTAGATTTTCCTGGCTGGTCTAAGAGGTAAATTGACAAGAGATAGAGTAACAGGAGAACATTGAACAAGTTTAATAACATGTATCCATGGGAGAAACCCAGGAAATCTGAGTAACTAGTCAAAATGGTCTAAGCCACCACCTTTAGCTAGAGAGAAAGGAGAATGTTGGGGGTTGTGGTTTGGGACTTCAAAGGAGAGGAAGGCAATTCACATGGAGATGGAAAGGTAAATGTTTGGTAAACAAATGTTGACCATGTCTTGTAGAGTTAATGAGAGGTGGAGAAGACTTTGATTAAATGGCCCTTGCTAGAGTCCTCTTCATCTATCACACTGAGTTTATATTGTACTCTGTTATCCTACGGTATAAGCTCCTTCCTGAAACAGGCCTTCTATCTTAAATTCTTTTAGGCAGTTAGGGGGAAGGTCAAAGTTTCTTCCTGAGTCTTTTATTCATAAAAAGTAATCAAGGGGCTGGCCCAGTGGCACAGTGGTTAAGTTTGGCGTGCTTCACTTCGGGAGCCCAGGGTTCACAGGTTCAGATCCCAGGCGCCAACTTACACCACCCATCAAGCCATGCTGTGGTGGCATCTAACATACAAAATAGAGGAAGGTGGGCACAGAGGTCAGCTCAGGGCTAATCTTTCTCAATCAAAAAGAGGAAGATTGGCAACAGGTGTTATCTCAGGGCCAATCTTCCTCACCAAAAAAAAAAAGTAATCAAGTCAAAGAGACATATTTTGGGGTGGCAAATTCTGATCCCTCACATATGAAAATCCTGAGAAAATGGGCTTTTTTTAGACCTGAATAGACTAAATGGCAATATTGTGTTTTTCCATTTAAATACCTCTTGTGTTTTTTATTTCATTATTCAGTCCTAAGTCTGACACCTTTGCATTTCTGGTAAACAAACTTCTGTTTTCTAAATTCTTTGTCATCCTTCACACAAAGTTAATCAAAGTTCTTCTCTGGGATATTTCAAGTTGGAATGAAGGGAAGAGAGGCTCTTTCACACTGGAGATGAAGTTAAAAATGTGGGGGCCCAGAAATAACGGCTGGAACCCAAAGTTTTTAGAATCGTGGTTGGAAAAGACCAGAATAGCTGCAAGAAGGAAACAGGCTTGTAGAAAGAAGATAAGCCTGCAGAAAACAGACCAGTCTTGACAGGATTAGAGCAATTACTTCTAAGTATCCCGGAGTCCTTACTCAACCCTGTTCATCTTTGAGTATGGTCATAGCTGCCTTTTGGCTTAGGCTAGTTCAAGTTTCTTTTTTATCCTTTACAGATGAGAGAGTCCTGACTAATCAAACGGTATGGTACACTCAGAAGTGTATGTAACATTGAGAGTGAGGGAAGCAGTTGCTGGGGTGGGGAAGACCAAAGAAGCTAGTAGCACCTTGTGTCATCAAGTGGAGCAACAAAACTGTTTAAACCATTTTGCCACGGGTGAGGGTTGTCACCAAAGACTCATATGAATTTATTGAAATAGAGGCTTTATATCTGATATGATCAACTTTCATTTCCTTTTGCAAGTTCAGCTTGGCCTAATGGGGGAAAAAAAACATTCTAAGCCAAATTATTGATTTTTTTAGGGAGAATTTTATTGTCTGATAATTCCAGTTGAAGAGATACAAATTTTTGCCTGAGTGAGTCAATTGTCATCTGATGGTGGGTCACTTTTATTTTTGGAAGTCATGGTTTATCTCTATTCCTGTGCATTCAGATCCAGTTTTTAATCTTCTCTTGACAACTTTCTCATCTTGTATTTAGGAATCTCATACTGATGTCCCCAGCATGTGTACTAATTGCAACATTGTTTTTCCAACCCTTACTCTATTCTATGCCGATTTACTTTAAGGTTCATTAATCTCCCTGCACTTTGACTTGGTCCTAATTTAGCTATTGGAAGCCAGATGATTGACTTGACTTCTGTTGCTATTGATTTGTCTGTCTTATTTTCGCTAGAGTGATAATCACTGCTTTTAATTTGGCTAAGATTTTTCCTTCTCATCAAATTGAATCTCCTAGTTGTTGGTTGGGAAACATTATTCTAATATACCTCCTTCACCTTAAGCCCATTTTAGTCAGATCTTATTTGGGAGAGATTTCAAGCCATCGTGTACTGCTTTTAAAAGGAGGGCTATTTATCTAACAGTTAAGGTGAATAGTGATTTGGGAAATGTATCCATGATTGACAAGTGAAAAGAGAACGCATAATACCTTCAAATTCATTAGTATAGTCTTTATTGTTATGTTCATATTAGTGAAGATAAAATAATTTCAGGATAGAAATAGCAGTGCAGTCCTCTTTTTTCTTCTGTTGTTTACATTGGATAGAGTCTCTCTCAACTTCCCAAATTTATTTACACTTTAAAATTTTATTGTTGAATTTTCTGCTAACATTTCATCTTTAGGATTAATACAGAAGAGTAATAAACCAGTTAATTGGCGAAGGAGTTAGCTCTTGGGTGCCTGTGACATTCCAGGGTTTTGTAATTTTTCCCCCCTTAAAGAGCAAAAGGATAATAGTTGGCACAAATCAGCAAGGGCAAAGGAATGGTGTTGAACTTGGGAAGTCTCTAATTGTGGGAGTGGATTGTTAAATGAGTTTTGCCAACCTTACAATTTTTAAACTAGAACTCATAACTATATGCTCTTTGATCCAAATGCCCCGAGGGAGTGAAATCATCATACATATCATTATGCGTAAAAGCACATCAGAAAGTTTGATGCTTCTTTGGCATAAGAATCCAATTACATTGCAAATGGACTTTCTGCTGGAAAGGCAGGGTAAATGCTTAATGCTTTTTCCTTTAGTTAATTTTTTTTCAAATTAAGGAGTTGTTTTAATAGGAACCTTAAATAGTGACATACTGTTTCTCTAGCTTTTTTTTAAAGTATCATACAGACTCAGTAACTTTCACTCATGATTCTTGTGTGTCAACCCGTTAGAATTGTTATTATTTTTAACCCTAATTTTTGAAATATTTTTCAATGAGGGCTTCATTAAGAGTCTGCTGTGTCATTTGACGTGACCCTGTTAATTTTTGAAAGTTTATTTGTTCTCTCATCTGAGAAGATATCCCAAACTTGTCTTGATCCTTTCTGTTCCCAGACCTAGAATCAACCAGTGTCTCAAGGACCTGGGGTTTCTTCCAGTGATGACGGTGTTAGAGCGTATCTTCTACAGTTTGTATGTCTTGTAGTTTCTGCCTTGTCAATTCGCTGCTATATTTGCTCCATAGTTAATAATTATTACATCTTCATGATTAATTATAGACCTCATCAATATAAAGTGCCCTTTTTGAACTTTTTAAAATGCTTTTAGTGGGTCCAGTTCTACCTTGTGTGATAGCAATATCATGCCCTCTCCTTCCTTTTGATTTGCATTTGTCCGATGTATTTTTGCCCATCCCTTTAATGCACATTATTTTGCGTTGGTTGTGTCTCATATTCAGCGCAGTTACGTTTTCCTTTGCAAGCCAATAGGCAAGTCATTTTGTTTTTTTGACATGTTAAGCCAATTTATATTACATGATATGAAAAAGTTTTTTCTAAATTCTGTCATATTATTTTGCTATGTTTAATGTATATATTTGCACATAAAGAGAGAACCTAAAATAACATATATAAATTAAACACAGTTGAATGATGTGACCTCCTTTCTTTACTCTTTGTTTGTACTTCCAAGTTTAGGACCATTTATATTTTTGTTCTCATGGTTACTTATATAAATATACAGATTATATATGTAATATATAGTATTGACCCTCTTTTTTAATTGCAGCTTTATTGAGCTATAAATTCACATACCACAAGTTTATCCTTTTAAAGTGTACAATTCATCATACATTATTTTTCAAGGTTCATTCATGTTGTAACACATATTAGCAATTCATTCATTTTATTGCTGAATAATATTTCAATATTTAGATATACATTATGTTTATTCATTTTTTAGTTGATAGAGATTTGATTGGTTCCATTTTTTTTGCTACTATAAATAATGCTGTAATAAATGTTCATGTACAAGTTTTTCTATGGGCAAATATTTTCAATACTCTTGGGTGTATAGCTAGGAGTATAATTGCTAGATATACTGGTAACTTTACTTTTAACATTTTGAAGAACTGCAAACCTCTTTTCCAACATGGTTGTGCCATTTTACAATCCTACCAGAAATGTATGATTGTTTAAAATATCCATATCCTCTCCAAAACTTGTCTTTGTTGAAAGGGAGGAAAAATAATTTTCCTTCTACTCTTCTAAGTTCTCAGCTGAGACACCCCTGTAATAAAAGAGAGATTAACGGGAAAAAAACACATTTAATTTTGTACGTATGGGGGCCCCAAAGATGTGAGATTCAGAGAAGTGACCAAAGTAGGCAGCTTTTATACCTTTTAGACAAAGAAACAATACATTTGTGAAGAATTGACAAGACAAAGACATTTAGGCTTGGGGTGATAAATTAGTAAAGAAGTAACAAGTTTGTTTATACAGCCTTCTCAGCCCTGAATTCCCTATCTCTGGTGATAAGGATGTCTACCTTCTGGTGCAAGGAGGGTATTTTTACATGGGAGATTTACTTTCTGCTTTCTGGAAGAGAAAGGAGGGTCAGAGTGTCCTTCTTGCACTGGCTGTTTCTTAAGTAACATTAATTCAAAATAATCAATATGCCAAAGTGGCATATTTTGGAGAAGCCCACCCTGAACCTCATCAATGCCTATAGTTTTTATTTTAGTTATCCAATGGCTATGGAACGGTATCTTAATGTGGTTATGATTAGCATTTCCCTAATGAGTAATGATGAACATCTTTCATATGTTTATTGGCAATTTGTATCCACTTTGAAAATATTTCTCTTCAAATGCATTGCCCATTTATAATTGGGTTATTTTTCTTTTTAATTGTTCAGTTGTAAGTGTTCTTTTATTTTCTACACGCAAGGTCCTTTTCACATACATGAATTGCAAATATTTTCTCCCATTCCTTGGATTTTCTTTTTTTAAATTACTAGACTTTATTCTTAGAACATATTTAGGATTACAGAAAAAATAAACAGACAAAAACAGAGTTCCCTCTCCCTGATTTCCCAATTATTATCCACAGTTTCCCTGGTTCCTAACATCTTACATTGGTATAGTGTACTTGTTGCCATTGATGATCCAATACTGATACATTATGATTCACGTAAAATCCATAGTTTACATTAGGGTTCACTCTTCATGTTGTACAGTTCTATGGGTTTTGCAAAATGCATGATGTTATGTTGTTCTAAAATGTACACAGGAATTTGGTTTTATTCAGGTATGGTGAGGCCAACTGATCAGGAGATGATTGCCATTGAAAAGATAGTTTGTTATAGTTTCTAAGAGGGGGGGAGCATGCCACATCACACAACCCCACACAAGGTCAGTTGCAGGTGAAAGAAAGAGAACAAGGGTAACTGCTAGAGAGTCTTTAGTTAGGTTTTTGTGTGAAGGAATGGATGAGGCAGGGTAAGCAGACTGACCTTGTTTAGGATGGACTAATTTGAATAGTTTCAGTGGCTCTGGAGTGTAGGGCTATGAGGTGTAGCTGTCTGATGCTTGGCCTTGTGGTGATTTGGAGAGCAAGTTAGCATCAGAAATGTGAAAGCGCAATAAAGCAAGAGGGCAGGTGGGGTATGGGCTCTGGACTGGTTAATTTGCATGTAAGGAGCAGGCTCCCCCAAGAGAGTCCCTGGCTTTCCCTAGGAATCTACTAACCCTGGAAGGAGTAGACCCTCTCTAGTTAAGGCAGGTCCAAGATGTCAAAATATTAGGTAGAGAAGCTAAACAGCATGGTTAATAATATGTGTCCACCATTACAGTATCATGCATAACAGTTTCACTGCCCTCAAAATCCTCTGTACTCCATCTATTCATTCTCCATCTCCCCCACAACTCCTAGCAACCACTGATCTTTTTGTGATCTCTATAGTTTTGCCTTTTCCAGAGTGTTGTATAGCTGGAGTACAGTGTGTAACCTTTTCAGAATGACTTCTTTCACAAAGCAGTAGGCATTTAAGGGTCCTCCATGTATTTTCATGGCTTGATGTCTTATTTCTCTTATCATTCAATAATATTCCATTTTACGGATGTACCACAGTTTGTTTATCCGTTCACCTATTGAAAGACATCTTGCTTGCTTCCAATTTTTGACAGTTAAACTTCTATAAACCTTCATGTGCAAGTTTTTGTGTAGACATAAGTTTCCAACTTATTTGGGTAAACAGCACAATTGATGGATCATCTGGTAAGAGTCTGTTTAGTTTTGTAAGAAACCTCCTTCCAAAGTGACTGTACCATTTTTCATTTCCACCAGCAATAAATGAGAATTCCTGTTGCCTCAATCCTCCCAAGCAGTTGATGTTGTCAGTGTTTTGGATTTTAGACATTCTAATAGGTGTGTGGTTATGTCATTTTTTGTAAATTTGCACTTCCCTAATGACATGTGGGATTGAGCATCTTCTAATATGCTTATTTGCCATCTGTATATATTCTTTGGTCTGCTCATATTTTTTGTCCACTTTGTAGCTGGGTTAAAAATCATATCTTTCCTGGGCATGCTCATAACCCAGCAATATGTGTAGCATTCTACATTCTCAGGAATATATTGGAGCTTTACAAAACTTGCTATGGTCATCTTATTCCATAGCTTTTCTTTTGAAGTATTTTAGTCAGTCTATTGTTAGCCCCAAAGGTTGTCATCACCTCAGGCAGACTCAGTGTTAAACAATAGCCATTGATTGTTTCCTACAAACACCCTGAAGGTAGGATTGTTTGCATGGAGCTGACTCTGTCAGACCAAATAAAGACAATCCCTGAGAATGGAGCATTTCCAGGGAGCTGCCAGACAGGTCAAATAGCAACAATTATGTGCGGATGGTGCTTTTTGTGGTGTTCTGAACACATACTACCCCTCCAGTGTCTAGGCTGCTGGTTTTCACAGCTACCATGGTTTGGAAGTTTTTTTTTAAAGCTACTGCAGAGCAGAGAATGGGAGGCAGGAATAGGGCAAGTTAAAACACCACAAAGTTTACTGTTTTTACCAGGATTCAGCCATTTTTTGAATAAATGCTCCCTGCATTGTTGCCAACCTTTAGCTAATTTCAAGAGTTCTGAAAAAGTCAGTTTTGTTTTCTGGGTTTTTTTTGCTACTATTGTTTTTATGGGGGTGCAGATTTTAAGAGGTCCTTACTCTGCCATTCTAGAAGTGCTTCTCCTTGAATCCTTTTTATAGGATCCAGTTTTGTAAAATTTTTAATATTTTTATCTATGGCCTCCCTTATTCCATATTTTGACTATATTCATTGTGGTTATTTAAAATCTTGTCTACTAACTTCTATATATAGATCATTTGTAAGTCTGTTTGTCTTTTTTTTTTTTTTTTTTGCTTTTCATTCACATGGTCTTGTCTCTTTTCAATACCTAGTATTTTTTTATCTGAATAATATTCCATTGTATATACAAAATTATAGAGTATCTAGATGATATTATCTTTCCCTAGAGATTATTCACTTTTTCCTGTTCTAGACAGATGAAGTGGGACTGAATCATCTTAATCCAATCAGACAAAGTTAGCTTAAGTCTGGGTTCTGATTTTGGAAAGATTCTATTTACCTCTGGTCACCACTGCCCTGGAGACATAGCCCTCCACATCCTTTAACAACTTTTTTCACTATCAACCTTCCCCATTGTCTTGAACTGTAAATATTTGTCAGGCAAAGCTCAAGTTTTCACTCCAGACATCATCCTTTTTGCCTCTGTCCAAAATTGAAAACAGTCCCCATGAGTGAAGTAGCTGCACAGTCTCAGTTCACTTTTTTGGTGTTCTCACGTCTCCAAAATCTTTGCCTCTATATTCCTCATTTGGGCATATTTCTAATGTCTTTAAATAGAGGTTTTTTTTTCTGTTTTTTATTTTATAAATAAACAATTCTTGTTGTCTTTAGCAGCAGTGTTTTCACCATCTTATGTGGAAGTGTTACCAGATCAAAGTGGGTCCGCTTCTTGGTGAGTTGAAATCAGAGCCTTCACCAGAAGTAGTTGTCACACAAAGTAAAATATATTTGCTGCAAATAAGGAGACCACGTGAAATCATTTCCAGAGCCATGGCTCTCTGAGCATGGGAAAACAGGGGCCTTTTATTTCAGATGGGAAATGAATATTCAAAAGAGAGAGGTGGGTATTTGCTTGTGCTGGCTCAGTTGGAAAACACGCTTCCACGTATATCATATGTTGTGGTGATAAGGCTTAGGCTCCACCTGGGGTAGAGATTTTAGTATTAAAATGAAGCAAAGGTCATCTCTTGGGCACTTTTTGGCCCATCTGCACAGGAATTGCTCTTGCAGTGGGGTTTGGACCAGTTCAGGGTGGTTGGTGATTGCTTTTCTTAATATATAAAAAAAGAAAAAACAATTTGGAGAAACAGTTAAATGCTTCTGAAACCTCCCTTGAGCTCCTCAGGGCTGTCAGTTGGTGACAAAATCCCTCCTCTAGTTTCATCCTGCTCCTCATTCTTCAGGGCCACGGATCAAAAGTCCATCCTCAGTAACTGCTTCCTGCTGAGCATGGGCATTGTCATAGGGGGCAGTAGAGGAGAAGAATTTTTCCCCATCTAATCTAAGATAGGTTTGTGGGTCTCCAGACACCATCCCAAGTGGTTCATATCCTTATGTAACAACCATCTGTCCTCAATATGTTTAGTCACAAACTGTATCAGACAATTAAATATGCAGGGTCTAAAGAGCAAAAGGAGAAGGATAGCTATTAAGGGGCCAGAGAGTGGGAGGCCTGGCTGGTATCTTTCTGTTAGCCAAGTGGCCTTTTTCAGTAACCTGGTTGCACTCTCTTCTATAGTGCCACTAGGATTAACACGGAGGCAGCAAGATGTACTAGCTAAGGCACAGACTCCTCCCTTTGTGTAAGAACACAAAGCACCAATGACTATATAGCTATCTGTAACATTCACAGTAAGCTAGCCATTCTAACTTTTAATGTTCCTACTGGGAGTAGGAGTGAGTCATCAGCATCTCTTTATCAAGAGCAAACTAAAAGTTTAAGATAAGGATAAGTGTGGGTGCAATAGTTTTAATTTACTTTTTATTACTTATATGAGAATGAGTTTGATTTTTTCAAAACAATTATTAGTATGAGGATCATATGTAGGGAAGAAGGGGTTGAGAAATCTTTCTCAGATCTTCGAGAATAGGTTTTATGTTCACCTCTCCCAGCCCTCGAGTGGCTGAGCATGCTCTCTCTCTCATAGATGCTGACAGAAATTCCCATTCAACATGTGCTTGTGGGAGTGTTTTCAGAGTTCTACTTATATTTGGTATCCTCAGCATTCACAGGTTTTTATTGCCACCTAATCAAGGTGTTTTGTGCAGCTTCTGCTAGTTTCAGGGTTTTTAGTTTAGTTTAGTCTTCCAAAAATATTTTAAAGAAAAGTATAGATTTCTTGTCATTTCACCCATAGATACTTCAGAATATATCTATAATATGTGAATACTACTTTGGACACAACCAAAAAGTCATTATTGTATCTAAAAAAATTATTTACTCCTTGCTATTATCTAACTCCCAGTCCACATTAAATTTTCTCAGATGGGTATGTGTGTGTGTTTCCCATAACTTATATTTCATAACATACTTATTTAGTTTTTATGAGATTTCTGTCTTCAAATTATGTTGATGGTGGGGCCAGGACCATGGAATAGTGGCTAAGTTTGGCATGCTCTGCTTCAGCATTCTGGCTTCAGTTCTTGGGCATGGACCTAGACCACTCATCAGCTCCCATGCTGTGGCAGCAACCCACATACAAAATAGAGGAAGATGGGCAAAGATGTTAGCTCAGGGCGAATCTCCCTCAGAGAAAAAAAAAAAGTGGATGCTGTATTTTAGAGATTTTCATTTACTTTCCTGTTGTTTTATAATATTTCTAGATACAGATTCAAATGTAAGCCACTGCCATGCTCCTACACACACTGTTTAATGGATACTATGAGGCTGAAGCATGTGTTATTTTTAAATCTCTTTTTTAAAGATGGAAAAACTGAGGGGGTACAGGTTAAATAATTGCATAGTTTGTAGACTGTAGACCTAGGACTTTAATTCAAACTTTGCAAGGCAAGACCAGTACTCATTTCATCAAAATGAAGCCTGACATATTATAAAGTGTTATAGGAATGCTTTTGGTTTGTATATTGCCTGCATGCATGTGTGTGCACACACACTCACACACATACACACACAACTTCTAATCTCCCCATTTTCCATATAAACTACCACATTTTCCATTCATGCCTATATGGGCAGCTTTATTCCTTTATTTCCTGAATTATAACTTGTTTCATTTATATTCCATATTGACTGTGAGGCATACAATGGGTATTTTCCTTTCATAAATAATTAATTGCAAACTAAGAAATATTCAAATTTCAATGATCTCAAACTTGTAAATTACTACTTGGCTGACTTTGTATGTGATATCATAGATCTAGTTTTCCTTGGTTTCTTTCTTTTTTGGCCTCAAACTGACATTTTTAAGAATTAAGAATTTTTTCTTCAAAGGCTAATGGAATGCTATCGAATTACATCAGTGAATTTTTACAGTTAGGACAAAATTATCTTGCAAAATATGTAATGATAGACTGAACTAGACATAATTACTTCTACTTGCAATATGTATCTTCATTAAAACCGTATATTGGAGTCAAGAAGAAATATTTAATACTAGACTTTTAGATTATTATTATTTTGTGTTTGTGTGTGAGGAAGACCAGCCCTGAGCTAACATGCGTTGCTAATCCTCCTCTTTTTGCTGAGGAAGACTGGCTCTGGGCTAAAATCCGTGCCCATCTTCCTCTACTTTATATGGGACGCTGCCACAGCATGGCTGACAAGCAGTGCGTCGGCAGGCGCCCGGGATCCCAGCCGGCGAACCCCGGGCTGCCAAGCGTGAACTAAACCGCTGTGCCACTGGGCCGGCCCCTGACGTTTAGATTATTTTTGATGAATTTTATTTCATTCTCATTTTTGTTTTCTTCATTTCTTATTCTTACATAAGCCATTATTTGGAGTAACGTGTATAATAGTGCTAGTAGCATTTTCAATAAAATGATTAGAAATGAGTTCCAGTGAATTAACATCCTTGTTTAAAATGTTTAGAAATCTAAGTTATCATTTACTAATTCTATTTGGAATTACACAAAGAGGTAGAAAGCATGTAAAATGCGCAGAAATTTACAAAATGATTAAATTATGCCTTTCAGTTAATCATATTACCATTTTTATCTACAGATATTCCTATTTCAAATTAAATTTTAAAGTAATGTTACTGGTTTTGAGATCAGAAGATATGTATTCTGAGGTACAGCTATGCTAATTTCTGGCAGTATGATCTCCTCTCCAGCTAGTTACTTAAATATTTAATCATTCATGTCTTAATTGTAAAATAACTAAAAATGTAGAACACTTCCTATTTCCATACACATGCTTAGATAGATTATTTTATTAATTCTGACAGAACTCTAGGAAGTAAGGCATTACTATCTTCATTTTACAGAAAAGGAATAAGGTACCAAGAGTAAATTATTATGTACATGTGCATGTGTGTGTGTAACTTATTATTTTGATATAATTTTTGACTTATAGAAAAGTTGCAAAAATAGTGTAGGGGAGTAGAATTCGCTATGCCAAGATATGTTTCTTTGGCTTGGTTATTTTTAAGAACAAATGACTCAGAAAGATACTTTGAACTTCCCCCTAACTGCCTAAGATAATTTCAGATAGAAGGCCTATTTCAGGAAGGAGCTATCACCACAGATAACTATAGTACAACAGGAACCAGTTGTGGTAGATAGGAAGGAGCCTAGCAAGGTCCATTTGATCAAAGTCCTCTTCATGTCTTCTTGTCTTTGCAAGGAATGGCAAACATTTTTGTTCTTGTTGTTGTTGAGGAAGATTAGCCCTGAGCTAATATCTGTGCCAATCTTCCTCTATTTTGTATGTGGGTTGCCTAGCACAGCATGGCTTGATGAGTAGTGTAGGTCCACACCTGGGATCTGAACCCATGAACCCCAGGACACCAAAGTGGAGCACTCCAAACTTAACACTGCACCACCAGGCTGGTCTCCTGGCAAACGTTTTTTTACCAAACATTTGCTTTTCCATTTCCATGTGAATTGCCTTCCTCCCCTTTGAAGTTGCAAACCATTACCCCCAACATTCTCCTTTGTCTTTAGCTGAAGATGGTATTTAAGGTAGTGGCTTCAGCCATTTTGGCAAGTTACTCAGTTTTCCTGGGTTTCTCCCATGTAAACATGTTATTAAATTTGTTTGATTTTCTTCTGTTAGTCTGTCTCCTATCAATTTAATTCTTAGACCAGTCAGAAGAATCTAGAAGGGTAGAGGTATATTTCTTCCTTCCATACTATAGTACACAGACTGATATATCCTTTACTCTACTCATAAATTAATAACAAATTTCCCCATTTGTTTTATCTTTATTATTCTCTTCCTCTCTCTGTTTATACATCTCTCTCTGTCTTTCTCAGTTTCTCTCTCTCTCTATCCCTGCCCCAAATGATTGTGTACAATTTTTTTCTCACCCATTGAGTGTAAATTAGAGATATAGTGCCCCTATATTCCTTACTACTTCAGAGTGCATTTCCTAAGAATAGGAAATTTCTATTATATAACTACAATATAATTATCAAAATCAAGATATTTAACATTGATACAATGTCATTATTTGTTTATCTAGCAGAGTCTGCATACAAATTTCTTCAACTGTTCCAGTATTGCTCTTTAATGTTATTTTGTTTTCCTAGTCCAGGAGATGGTCCAGAATCACTCATTTCATTTACATATTGTCTTTCTTAATCATCTATTACATGAAACACATTCTCAGACTTTCTTTGTCTTTCATTAGAAAAATTGAAAAAAATAATGATCTCTGACCTTGGGAAAGCTATAAAACTTTAATGGAGCTCACTTTCCTATTGGCACAATGGTTTGATGTGACTATTAAATGAAGTACAACGTATATTAAGCATTCAGCAAAATAGTAAATCAAAGATACTATTTAAAATTATACTAACAGCAATATATGTGTTATGCTAAAAACAGAAGTAACTAGAGACACTGACATTATTTGAAAATACATATATTTAAATGGTTGAATTGGGGTTTTATTTTGAAGAATTATTTCTACACCATACATTATCCTTTATACTTCCTATTCAAATTTGTGTGCTTAGATTGAAATTTAAATAGATTAACACCTGATTGACTAACTAATACACTTTTAATCTATTTGCCTTTTGATTACCTTTTTCCTCTAAGTTATTAGATTATCTTCATATTAGTTAATATCTGTTTCTCTTGTAAATTTGATTTGAAAAACTGATCATTTGTGTCATCTCACAAATAATTATTCAAACATTTCCTTGGATAGTATATAGTGGTTATAAGTATAGATTATGATATTTGATCACTTCATTTAAAATCTCAGGTATCCCATTTCCTACCTGTATGAATCTGGTGAAGTTGCTATTTTCTTGTTTCAGTTTTCTGTACTTTAAAATGAGTTCCTTCTCCCAAGAAGTAATAAATAGTAAGTATTCAATAAGTGTTCAAAAAATTATTTAATAGTTTATGAAAGGCACTATTGGCTGGGAGTTAGGATCAGACACTTTGGATTCAAGCATACAGGGGTCAAAATCCTGAATAATCTAGTTACGAGCTCTATGCCTTAGGGCAATTTTATTTAGTCTCTTGACATCTCAATTCCCCCAGTTTAAAGTAGGAACAATAATATCTATAATATGGAGCTTTGGTGATATTTAACTAGAGTAATGCATATACAGTGCTTAGCACAGTGCCTAACTCAAGAAAAGGGTCCAGTCAAATGTTCCTATAAGCTATATATTTGTATTTTCCTCCTGTGAGTTCCATAAAGGTACGTAGTTTGCAAGAATTTTTTTTAACAATCAGAGTTATGTAACAGGGATATATATTGCCTGTGAATGCTCTGACATTGAAAATACTTGGTAAGAACCTTTAAGGTACATTATAAAGTCCATTTCTATAATCTGGTTTGACTATCTATGAAGTTTTTCTTCAATATTAGGATGTTATGAGGCTACAGGTTTATGTCCAATATCTGAACACTAGATAGACTTCATTTGTAGAGAATTTTATTATCCTAAATAGGCTCATTAAAAATTTTAATACACATTAATATTAAATTTTATAAGATCTTAAAATATTACTCAGGGATCTTTGTTATGTTTTTAATTATTGTGCCTTACCCTTCTAGAATGTGAACAGCATACATTGTATAAGGACACAAAAACTGTCTTGATAGTTTTGATTAATACTCTAGTCAACTTAATATTTATTTTATGTTATATGAAGCAATATCTAATTGTGATAAAATGTTATTAATGATAATAATAGGGAAAATTTACTGAGAACACATTATTTGTAAAGCAGTATGGTAAGCCCTTTACACACATTATCCTACTTATCCCTAAAAGAATTTTATGATAATATGTGGAGTTTTGTTATCACAATTTTATGAAATAGGAACAAGAATTATTAACAGGTTATATTACTTCCAAAGCAAATTGGTAATGATTCAGAGAAATTCAAACCCAGATCAGCTGATTTTATGAACCATCTTTTTCCTCTATACTAGATTTTCAAAATTTGTTCCATCAATGGATATTTTGAACAGAAGTATTTCATTGTCAAAACTCTTTGAAACCATTACCCTTTTACATCATAATGTTAGAATTTTTTTCCAGCAGTCAAAACAAATCAAAAAGAATTAAATACAAGTAAACTTATTTCTACACATAACTAGAAGTCCAAAGGTAGGGTGAGCTTCAGGGTTGAATTAATTCTGAAGAATTTATTTTGGTTTATTTCTCATATTCTCTCCCCCTAACCTCCTCTAATTCTCAGCTTCACCCTCAGGCTAGTACTCAGAGGAATATCTCGCACCTCCGGCCAACAATGTTCAAAAACAAACATATGAAAAAGAGTACAGTGTCTCTTCCTGGAGATCTATCAGAATAAAAGAACATCATAAAGCATAACAGGAAGCATACTGTTATATTTTATCAAACCACACACCCATCTGTAAACACATTCCTATCTTAAGGCAATTCTGTGTACTCCTTGACTTAGTTATATGATCCTGAAACAAGAAAATAAGATGACTAGCTTAGGCCAGTCAAAGCACACAGCACCCTGGGGCCTACTTTATAACATGAAGGAAAGGAAGTGGAAAGGACTTTGTGGGGACAAGGCCTATATTCACTAAAACTCTTATCACACTGTAGAATAAAATGAAATCAAAAAGACCTCTAAGAACAAGATGGACTCTGTGTGACTAACCAGGACCTAAAAACAAAATGGAGTCAAGCAGCCATGACAGGACTCGGATGCAGTCACATATTGTGTTCTCAAAAAAACCCCACAGAATGCACTCTTAAGCTTTGACTCTGCCAAAGTTCCTGATTTTATAAAAGTCCCTAACAGCCACCTGCACCTAGCCAATAAAACTGTGACATGTGCCAACCAATCAGGACTAACCTGGTTTGCATCCCTCATTTGCATAAGCAGACCTGAGTGGGAACCTGGGTGGGAAATTTTTCTATAAAGTACTCCCCTTTCTTTGTTCTCCCAGAGTGTACTTTCAGTTTGCTGCTGGAGGTCACATGTCACCAGCTTGCAAACTATATGGGCAATAAATCTTTCCAAACTAAATTCTTGTATTCCAGAGATTTTTGTTGACATTGCTTGGCATTAGAAGAGGGATCTGAAGGGACTCCTGGACCCTTCCTTGTACCATCAGGGACCAACGCATCAGCGTCTGCAAGAGCCCCTTGAGTTCAGTCACTCCTCTTAGGTGCTGAGAGACATCTGGGTAAGTCCTCTTGGATCCAAGACCTCCCATGCTTTCAGGTAGAGATCGCAGAAAGCTTTTTGCCTGAGGCATCCCTCACTCAAGGTGAGGGAAGGGAGAGAAGGGAGTCCACTTCCATTGTCCAGGCACCCACTACCTGTTCCTATTTCTTGTCACATTAAGGTAAGTTCTTTCAGTGGCAAGTGCCCATTCAGAAAATAAAGATCACTGGAGCTCAACTTGGGAAACCATGTTCAAAGGCAACCTCTGCTGATCAGCCACACTCTGCTACACAGCTGGGTTTATGTCTAAGAATGTGGCCCTAGATCCTATAAATATCCTCTTCTCTGGGCTAAGATCACCAGGGATGATATCAAATTACAGTGGCCACTTTGGGGCTCCTTTGAGCTTCCAAGACTTGTCTTTTTGTGCACTAGATTTGAGGACCACAGACCAGACAAATTAAATGCAATCCTTAATTTCTAAAGAGTTAAGCATGTAACATTGTGGCACACTCACTTAAATCTATGGTCTCAGGAGCTGTAAATATTTACAAAGAATAGCAAAATCTTACTAAGCTTGTTTTGTATCTTGAGAACTTGGCATGGTAACTGTCAGGTAGGGGGGCCCCAAAAGATGGTCAGACAGAAAGGCATGTTGCACTTCATTTGGGGTCAGATATGGCTGAACAGAAATGTGGATTGAACTTCATTTGCAGCTAGGGTCCTATCAAACTGCCATCAGCCTCAGGGGAATTACATTGGCCATTAGAAGGAATGTTCCAATTAGATAAGATCATTTAAGAAGTGCTCTTAAAAGAAAAGTCTTCAAAATTCCAAAATAGCCTTATTAAAAGTTTTGTTGCAAAAATTTAATGGAAGATTAAGATATAAGAGGTACCTAAAAGAAAAGACTATACAAAAGTCTGTTAAGTTAATGGCTTTACAGACACCCCCACGTCTACCTTTGAAGGAGGGCCCCTAACAGGCTCCTTCCAGACTTAAGGAGACTCTGAGAGATTTTCTGGAAAACTTCTATGTTGTTCCCTGAAAAAGTCAATGAGAAACTAAAATTAAAAAATTTAATGGAGTTTAATATTGCCAGAAAATACTTCCTGTTTGTCCTGACTGAAACCTGACAAGACATTTGAAATGTATTAGTAACTTATGATCAGGAATTTGACCAAATTGAAAACTGATATTTGGAGCCCTATAGGAATTATTTTATAGGCCTTCTTCTCTAAGTTAAAATAAAACTATGTACCCAGAGGGAAAGAAGCAAATTAGGGATGATGTAGTTGGACAGATCAACCTATATAATTTCTGAGGAATTGAGAGCAACTGCCCTTATCTTTGCAAAACTGGATATTCAGCTCTAGAGACATTTCAGATTCCAGCCATTCCCCTTCACCAATCCCAAAAACCTCTCCTGTTTATCTCATAAAGCTTGTAACCTCTCCAGGGACTGTTATCTGTACCATCACCAATTTCTAAGACTGAAAAAAAAAGAGAAAAGAAAAATGGCTATAGAAACACCCTTCTCCAAAATCTAACATCTTAAGTGCTTTCTTCACAAATATTAGTAGAAAAATAGCTTTCGCCATCTGAGCAGATAACCTTAATTTATTCCTTCTGCCAGAAGTAGAATTTGGATCAAATATTCTTTAATAACTAGTGATCTTTGTATTAATGTACCTGGTTCATGGCAGTAATTTTAAAACAATAGCTATGGGGTCTCTATGTATGTTTGTCTCCATATATGTTACATATCCAGATGGTATAAATTCTAAAAGAGCTCTATTTAATTGGCCTAAAGTAAGTATTTATGCATATTATTTCTAAATATAATAAAAATTAACCCAAGTGAATTTCAGAGTCACGTGATCTAGCAAAATATTTGGTATTAAAGCTAATTAAAGTTTCTCATCTTTAGAGTTACCAACGTTAAATATAAAACTTTTGTTCTACCTAGGCTTACTAAAAGTCAAACAAATTTATGTTATCTTTGTTACAAAATTTGGCAGCAAAAACTGATAAGTGACTTTATCTAATGTCTCATGAAGTTTTTGTAGATAATCTAGATACAGTTATTGGGAATAAGTAAACTAAATAGATGTAAGTAAGATTAAGAGGTTTTTAGGTGAACTTTTTTTTGTGTGAGGTGGACCAGCAGTGAGCTAACATCCATTGCCAATCCTCCTCTTTTTGCTAAGGAAGAATGGTCCTGGGCTAACATCCATGCCCATCTTCCTCTACTTTATATGGGACACTGCCATGGCATGGCTGACAAGCAGTGAGTCAGCAGGTGCCCGGGATCCAAACCCACAAACCCTGGGCTGACAAAGCTTGAACGAAACTGCTGCACCACCCAGTCAGCCCCTAGGTGAACTTTTTAACAATAATTATGTGTCATGGTATATGTACTTAAAAATATCTTCAAAACCTTTTTGTAGTGTAAAACCTTAGAGTTTTGCAAAACTAAGTTAAATGGTAGAAATTTATTGAGTATCTAGATCATTTCCAAATAAGGTAAAATATTAGACAATAATTACTAAACATAGGTTTACATTCTTTTGGCTTTTTATTACAGAAGAAGTTAAAATATTTGAGTTTATTAATAAACATGTTCTGTGCCATGCTGAGAAATTTTCTAAGGGGAGGCATGTTTCTAGAAATTATTTCTAAATTGGCCAAGCCACAGAATGCTATTGTAACAGACTATTCATGATTGCTTACTTAGTTTTCACTAAAAATTAAGTTTTCTAGGAGTTAAGAATTCTATTTAATATATGTGATTAAAACTACTAAAATTTGATAAGGATATCATCTCTGTATACAAGGAAAGTATGATATATGTTTTCAGTAAAGAAGGTATAAGGAATGGAGATATCTTTGTGTGTTTGTTAAGAAAGTAAATTTTACTTCCTAAAGTACTAGGAAGGAAGGAACGAAGGAAGGCATAGAACGAATTCTGAATGTAAAAAAAGCAATTTATAGAAGGTTTGTGGAAGAAGAACCCTGAGAAAAGAGTTTTATGCATGGTCAAGCTGGCAAGATTGAAATGAATTTAATTAAGTAAATGGGTTTTAATATCAAAAGTAAGCTGATGCAAAATTAGGATTTAGTTTTCTGTCTCTCAAAAGGACAGTTTTCTTGGGCTTTTAGTCAGCTCTGGATAAAGAGATTACAAAAGTTTTTTATTGATCTTTCGAAAAGGCAGGGATTTTATGTTTCATCAACATAAATTTCCTGTATTGTTTTTATCAGTTCTTTAATCACAAGAGCTAGGGTTTTACTTATGACTATTTAAATCTCTGTATATCCCTGAAAATCTTTAATTGTCACCATGGTTAAATGGATAACTAAGCATTGTTTCACAGTGACCTATGATCCTTTTGATATTTTTGACAAACTTCTCCAAAATTCAAATCTTAAAGTCTTTCTTTTGACCTAAAAGTAACTGAGAATTTCCAGGGGACCCCTGTGACTTCTCAAAGAATTTGTTCTCTCTTCCTATGAAAAGGGAGATATTAAACTAATTAGGCATATTTGGCATGTTAAATTGCATGGGAAGCATTGTCAAATAAATGGTGATAAACCTTTTTTAAGTTATTTTGCATGGGTCAATGTTATTAATACATGTTTAAAAATTATATAACATTCCTAAAATTCTGATCTGTCCTGGTTATCAGTCATAATTGTAGTTATTATCTTATAATGTTATATGTCACCAATAACTAAATTTCCTTGTCAATTGCCACTTTTAAGTCTTTTGTCATTTACAGATATTGTTTTACTTTGATGCTTTTGCACATATGTTTTATCTTCAAAGAGATTCATGGAAAGGACTCTGGCACCTACTCTAGAATACAGGTTTCTGATATGCTTTCAGATCATAAAACTGAACTGGGTAAGAAATTACAGAATTCTAATGGAGAAACTAATGGCTTCAAAAAAACTGCTAAGGAAAGATCAAGAACAAATATTTGTTACACAGCACGACATGAACCAAGGAGGATGCTCTAATGTTTTGTTTCTCCAGGCTTAAAGGAATCTTTTCTCTTAAGGTATCAACAATCTGTTAAGATATACGTTTGTGAACAAAGATGAAACATTTACTTTTTCTCCGTACTTGATCCCAGCATCAGAAACTCTTGGTGAATATTCTTATTTTCACTTATATAAATAATCATGCCAAGTTTTTGATACAAACAAATTAGTTTTACTGTAATTATCTTTGGTAAAATTATAAGGATGATTGTGGAGAGAGAAATTATGTTGCACCTTTGTAGATATTGGATTCTAGTCCTGTTAATTGTCTTTGAGGTTTTGATATATACCTATAGGCTGGATTCCCCTGGCCTAAAGTATTGCCTTTGGTCTTGCCAAATATTTGCAATGCCCTCTTTGGAAAACATAAACTGACCCCACATGGGATGATCACTGGCACAGTAGTGTCTGTTGGTATACAACCTTCTGCTGACCCCTTGTTGTCTTATGCTAGTATAAGAGCTACTGTAAGTCTCTAATGTCCTATGATCAAGTCTATCATCAACAGGTTAAAGAAACTTTCCCTGATTCCAATTTTAGGATCATGTTGATCATGGTCTAGAGCCTGGTAATTGAGTATTCTGGAAGCAATATCAGAGGAAGACAGCCCTCAAGTCCCAGTGGAAATGATCTTAACCTGTGCTCCTAACCACTGCCACTGCTGCAGAACTAAAAGCCATTTAACCTTGGAGATACATCTCATAGCTAAAGAAGGTTCCACCTGACATGTGGTCCCATAAAAATGCCAGAGACTTCGAAATCAAATTGACTAGGAAGAGAAGCTGCCAACATCTGAGGCAGACAGCTTTCCCAAAATGTACACCTTTTACTCATTGTTGCTTCTTACCTTATTTTCTCCCTCTCTTTCTTGGAAAGACAATACCCTTATCCACATCTACCTATTGGCCACTATGCAGTTAGAGTACTTTTCTCTTGGCTGAGATTAGGGATTGCCCAACGTGATATAAGGATCCAAAATTTAACGGAATAGGACAGTTAACAAAATAGGACAGTTAACAGAATTGCCTAGGCCATAAAAAGGGCCATACAAGCACAACAAAGGTCTTCAGACCCCTTGCCAGTGTTGTACTTGACAACTGCACTGCCTTAGACTACCTTCATGCTGCTCAAGGAGGGGTCTGTACTGTTGCTAACACCTCTTGTTACATTTGTATCAACACTTCATCACAGGTCAAATTAGAAACTACCAAGCCCTTCAAACTTGCCAAATCATTAAAAGGGCAAGGCCACTCAGATTCTGCTCCCTACTGGTTTGACTTTAGCTTCCCAGATCTTTTGAATTGGTTACCCTCAGGTCTGGGGTCACTTTTAAGATCAAGTCTCCAGGTCCCCAAGTTATTGTTGGTTTTAGGACTAAGCATCTTGTTGCTCTTTAAAATAATTCTACCTTGCTTCCACAAATGCCTCCAGGAAACTCTGAACCATGATGACTCAACATCTTCAGACCCTGGACGTGACCATCGCCAAAACCTCCAGGAACTTCTACTCTGAGACCTTAATTGACCTATAACAGAGACCTGGCTGGACCCCTGCCCTGCATGACCCAAGTTATTCAATTGAATAACTGAACTCACTAAGCCCACAAGTATCTTCATAAGACTAGATGGACCAGAGGCAGGCAGGGGCCTCCTCGGCACTGAAATTGGAAAAACACCAAATTGATCATCAACTCTGCCTGTGGCAGGTTTTGATCAAAAGAGGAAAGTGTGGAATAAAATGAAATTAAAAAACCCCTGAGAACCATATGGACTCAGCGTGGCTAAGTGGAGTCAAAAACAAAGTGGAGTCAAGTGGCCATGATGGGACTGGAATGCAGTCACATACTCCGTTCTCAAAAAAAGACAAAAACAAAAACAAAACCCACAGAATGCACTCTTAAGCTTTGACTCTGCCAAAGTTTCTAATTTAACAAAAGACCTTAGCAGCCACCTGGACTTAACCAATCAGGATTAAACTGACTTGCATCCCTCGTTTGCATAAGCAGACTTGAGTTGGGGACTTGGTTGGGAAATTTTTCTGTAAAGTAGCTCCCTTTCTTTGTTCTTCCAGAGCATACATTTTGTTTGCTGCCAAAGGTCATGTCTGCCTGGTTTGCAAACTATATGAGCAGTAAAGCTTTTCTAACTAAATTCTGCATCCCAGAGATTTTTGTTGACAATACACACTAATATAATAAGTGTTCTGAGAACTCCTAAATTAAAAAAAATCTCATTTAATTTCAAATATCCCAATATTTCCCCAAATTATATGACTATCGTTCCTTGTTTCATAGCGTAGCTATTAGTATATCAAAAATGGACAATAATATCTGTTGCAAAAATTTGGATATATTCTGCTCTATTGTAATAATTTTCAAAATTAATGACAGGAAATAGTAAGTGTAAGTGTCACCTACAAGACACACACACACACACACACACACACACACACACACACCACAAATATTGGCAGAACTCTGTAAGATCTGGTTAAAAGGTCTAGAAAAAGTTATTTATCATTTGGTTATGGTGTATCATCAAATTTGTATAGTGACTGAAATATATCTTAATAATGGTCTGACTAAAACTAGCTGAAATCACAAAGATTTAATAATGGTCAATTAGGAACTTGGGAACAAATCTGCAAAACTAATTTAAAATTTTTCAGTCATTAAATCTCTTTCATGCACCATGTCAAATAATACTCCCTGCTTTGTTTTCTTTCATATATGTGTCTGTTACTGTACTGAAAGACTCTTAATCAGAAATTATAGAAAAAATTTTCCACCCAGCATGTCTTCTACTCATCATCTAAAATCTGTCAAGAAAATAAATCTTGGAATGAAAAAGTTTCTGAACTTGTGATGACTTGAATGTAGAAAATGTGTCAGATTCACACAGTGTTTTGAATACATTATCTTGTTTGATACTAACATTAACCCTACAAAGTAGAAACTATTGTCATCATTTTGCAGTTAAGGCATATTCAGACACTTTATTTTCATTTTCAAAATGTAAAAATATACTTTGTTATAAAAATAAAGCTAAAGAAGCCCTATAAAAGGCAAGTGATTTGTCAGATAATAGTTCTAGGTCTGGCACTAATATAATTCTGTGAACAAAAAATTGATATTTTTAATACCTGACCACAGTTGATCAACAACCTATCCAAATTAGTATGAAACCTCTTTTGAAACTCAGCACATTAGTATACCTGATACCTCTCACCCAGGATTCTGAACAGAACATTCACATACAACAATAATAATGATTGAAATAAAACATTTTATAACAATGACTATTGATCACATACTGTATGCTAGATGCGTTATGCACACTATACATTCTTCTCATAATAACCCTACAGGGCTATTATCATTATCTATCTCATGATAACTGAGGCTTAGAGAATTTAGTAATTTATCTAAATCCTTAGAGTTAAAAGTGAAGATATAGAAAAATTTACACTCGCAGGATAAATCCTTGCACTAGAATAGTGGTTTATCTATCTACAGGTTACCAAATAATCTGGTTTTCAACTTAAATTTTGATGATTTTATCAATTAACAGTAACTTTAAAAGAGTTAATTAAAAGAAAAAAAACCTTTTTCCTCCATGTAGTTTGGACATAGATATGGTAACTAGGTTTCTTAACCTCAGCACTATTGACTTTTTAGACCAGATCATTTTTTTGGAAGAGGAGGTGGCTGTCCTGTGCATTTTAGGATGTTTAACAGCATCCTTGGCCTCTGCTTATTAGATGCCAGTAGCAATCCCCCTCTTCAAGTTGTGACAACAAATAATATTTTGAAATATTGCCAAATGTCCCCTGGAGGTCAAAATAATCTCTTTGGTAACCATTGGGCAATACCTATTGTAGAAAGGAAAAAGAGAATTACTCAGTGTATGTTAACAAAAAGGTGAGAGGGAAGGAGTGAGGGAGAGAAAAATGATAAAATAACAGAGAATTAATTTGAGACAAAAACTGAGATATATAATAAATGATTCAAATAAAACTGACAAAATAATTTTCATGAATTTAGGTAAAGTCAGCTGACCTTCTGTGCCAAGAGAAGCCAAAGGTTTGGATGAGAGACTCTGAGGTTTTGGTGTGCATTCAGATCAGAAGAATACTTGATATAAAGCCAAATTCCAAAAAGTCACTCCCAGAATTTCTAATTCAGTCTGCCTTTCTTATTACACCAGTGGAGCCTCAGGTAATTCAACGGAAAGAAAAAGGAATATTGCCAAAGGAGTCCATTTGAGTAGTTGAGTTTTAGATATCAGCATTAGTTCTAGTTGGTGGGATCTCATAAATAGAAACAACCGCTGAAAGATCCAGTTACAGTTACAAAAACTTAGACTCCTAGTTATTGGGGGTTGGGGGGGAACAACCTAGAAATCACTGGGCAAAAACCTCATTTTACAAATGGAAGAACTGAAGTGAATTTTAGAGTGAGTGCTGTAAATTCTCCTTACTGATACAGAGACTACCTGAGGGAAGATTGAAAGATTCTCCATAACTATCCCACTGCACATAGCCTGACTCACAGATGTGGTACCTAAGTCTAACTGAAATTGTACAGTCATCCGCCTCCCGGGATGCTATTGCTTTTTAAAAGTGGGGAGTATGTACATACAAAGACATAATAATCTGTTTGCAAGGGTAATTTCAGAATCCCGTTGTATGAGGGATTAGGAAAGATGATGGGACTGGTGGAGCGATATAGGAAATTTTTTGTGTTATGGAGAAGATATTGTTGTTATTTCCACTGTTTATTTGATTTGAATGGTTTGAGAGAAGTGACAGAGATTATTGGGAAGATAAAGGCACTCTCTAAGATACTGTGTGTCCGTTTGAGTCCAAAAAGCAGATACCAGAATGGAAATAGATGTGCGGAGATCTATTGGGGAAATACCTGTCAGTGACAAAGGGGAGGGAAAAGCAGTAGGCAAGAAGAGCCTTTAGACTTTGATTTAGGTCTAGGAGCTGTGACAAGTAGTGGGGAAGGAAGGAGGATTGGGCAGGAAGAGGCTCATACTGAAATGGAGTTACAAAAATGTTTTACCCAAGACTTGGGGTAGCCTCAAACCCAAGGAGCAATTAGAGCAGTCCTACATCCCCCAAGAATGGGCCAGTCATTGACTGGGAAGCACAGTCTCTGTGCACCAACGGGGTAGAGTATCCAGAGGGGTGGAAGCTGGAACTGTGAGCTGACTCTGCACCTTGCATTAGGCTCTCTTGAAGGAGGTCTGAGAGCACGTTTCTGTAGTTGCCACATACCCCTTCTTGTGGGTACACTTTCTCTCACTGGCAACAAATACTCTGGCATTCTAGTAACTTTTAATCATTGATTAGTGAGGTAATTTTTAATTCTGCTTGACATTTTAAATTATATATATTTTCAATATTCTTTAAATGAATAGCTATTAATTTTATGAAAAAAAAGAGTTATATTTTTCCAAAATGGTATTTTTGTACTCCAAATTATTGGCTTTCCAGGCATATTACAAGTTGAAATTATTCCTTATTCTCCTTACAGTTTTATGCAGGAAACTATTTGCTTAGTATTCCAAGACAGGTATATATATGTAGTGTGCGTTTAGCATAAAATAGGTGTTGGTTTCCATTTTCAATGTGACTGATTTCCAGAGCAAAAAATAGTTGATAGACACATGTATATTAATATATTGCTTTGTATTTTTCTACATTTTTTAAGGTTATCTCCTTCATAAAATATTTCTTGGTATTATGGCTTCTGTTGTTTTTCAGTATACTAATTATGACTTATTGTGTAAACTAAGTATATATTTTATATTGTCTTACAATAGGATACATTTTGGAGCTTCTTGTTGTTTTCAGAATATATAATGAAAATCATACCATATCAGAGTTGAAGAAGTCATGCTTTTTTAGAACACTTTTGCATACATCACAGTTTTGAAACTTTCTTTTATAAATATGTTGTCATACATAAACCAAAAATTGACAGTTCATTCTCTATAAATTTACCCAACAAAACAAAGTTAATGAATACTTATTATTTTGGTTTTGGTTTTCTACTCAGCAAGCAAATGTTTTTACTACTGTTAGAGAATTCCCCATTGTATATAATCCTGCAAACTTCAATGGAGGTAGATATTTTTCAGTTTTCAGTATAGCAGGTAAAAGAGGCCAGGATTTCTAGACTTGTTGCCACACATTCAGAGCTTGAGAATTTGAACTAGATATGGTCAATCAAATGCTCTTACCTGCATCCTTGAATAGGGAATAAGTGAAGAGGTAGGTAGAATTTACTCGTGATATAGCAACAGTGATGTCCAGAGGTGTTGACAGGGTTCTACAGCTTCTGGAGCATCACAACTAGGCACATTGATAAAACATAATTGTTGCACCTTCCTTTTTATTTTCATTCTGCTCATCCAGTAAGACTGATGTTTTATCCCTAAGTGTTCAATTTTCTTTCAAATAAATTTCTTCTTTTTTTCTTAATGCTTCCATTGTCATTTTTTGTTGCATTCAACCAAAGACTTAGATCAATACCAATGATGCATAGAGACAACAAATCCTCCAGAAAGAAGGAAAATCTGGGTTTAGTTTTCAAACCCAGCTAAGGAAAAAGGAAGTAAATATTGCATTAAAATTCTCAGATGGAAATCCATATAAAAACTGCTGATGGGCTGGCCTAGTGGTGGAGTGGTTAAGTTCAGTGCTCTCCACTTTGGTGGCCCCAGGTTCGCTGGTTAGGATCCTAAGCTTGGGACCTGCACCACTCATCAAGCCACGCTGTGGTGCTGACCCACATACAAAATGGAGGAAGATTGGCACAGATGTTACCTCAGGGCCAATCTTCCTCACCAAAAAAAAAAAAAAAGCTGAAATAGCTAATTAAATTATTATCTACGGTAACCTAGTATCAAATGTCTACAGAAGTCAAAGCTTTAGGGAAATATATTTACTGTGTAATATAGCAGGGTAAACAATATAAAGAATTCATGGATCATAGGGAGGTATAGGTATCTCTGATGATATGAATTAAAAAGAAAACAATTGACCAGATCGAATACCCAGGGTGAGATTCAAGGACTTTCTATAAACGTGCTTAAAGATTCCCTGATCTCTTCCAGCTACAGGGCTAAAAGAGCTAAGAACAAATCTTTAAATTTGATCAGGGGCTTTGCCAAATTGTAATTTCGGAGGAATTAAAAGCCTTACCTGTTATTATAAAGAAAAGTCAGATAAAGTTAGGTAAGGAGAATTGGAATGAAGATGTCTGCTGACATTTGGACAACTCGAGTTCCCTAATGCCCTATCCAGTACTGAGCCTTCCTTGTCCACTGAAGTCTCCTCTCTTTGTGTACTGAGACTCTTCCTTCCCCGATTATAAATTTTGCTATTTTCTTGACTCGGAGAATTTTGTTACAAAAACAATACAGTTCCACTCATGCTTGCCTACACTATCTTCAGAGCTACAAATAGTCAGGTCTAAATGCATTCTAAGGAGGAAAATTAAAAAAAAACAAATAAAAACCAGAAAATGTCATTCTCATTTAAAAAAAAATGAAGTTCTCTAGATGCATGTGAGATATGAGAATTCTCTATCAATGTTGGAGAAATATAATTGTAGTTGCACTCATCGAGGTTTCCACGTGTTATGCCCAATGGATTGTTTAGTTCTAATAGTTTGTATGCAAACACGATTGTCTCAAAGGTGGCCCACACTGAAAACTGAGATCCTCAACTTTCATTTCAATAGTGTAGAAAGAGAAGTCAAAATATTTGGGGAGTTAAGAATACTAAGTGAATTTAGCTTGTGTGTTCATCTTATGCAACTCCTATTCAAAATGCACAAAGGGCACAAGAAATCACTCAAGGGATAAGTGAACAACCAGCATCTTTGAAAATTACTTTAGTCATAATGTGAAATGGTATAGTTGAAATGATTGAGTACTTTAATTGCAAAGGGATGGTGATAGTTATAGGGTGGAAAAAACAATCGGTGATATTTTGTTGTCAGAAGCCATATGACTATAGTTACCACATGGGAATAGGGATGATGTAAAAACCATGATCTGACCTAGAGAGAATTCAGATGGTAGATACTTAATCATATACTTCTGTGCTATACTCAGTCAGGCACTTTGTTCCCATATCTGCACATTTGATTTTTTTCCTGATTTGCACTCTTTCAGTAGTCATGAAACCATGTTTGCCCCTGCTACTGCTGCAGTTACAGACTGAAGCATTTATGACAACCAATCCTGGTCTCTCATAATACTTGCTGGTACAACTCTAGAATCTAATCTTGGCTTCCTAGCTGACTGTTTGGAGCCCCTCAACTCTTGTCCTAGGGCTTCTTCTTTGACATGAAGATACAACACACCATACAGCCCTACTTAAAACCCATCCAGGTACAATGAAAAATAGGGAGGAGATAAAACTGCATGGGGTGATGTTTGAACAATGAGAGAATGAAGTCAGTGGATACATTCTCCCCCCTTCTACTCCAATGGACTGTTCTGTGATGCAGTTTATATGGCTTTTTGAAAGATATACCATGGGATTAAATAGTTAGTTGTGTATCTCAGCAGTCAACTGTAATGTAACCTTACAATTGCTCTCCTGCCTTTCTCACTTTACTTTCTTTGTCCTTTACATCTACTCATAGGAATTATACTACCTAATAGAGTAATAACATAAAAACCTTCTGTGTCATACTTTGTTTTATAAGACTAGGTTAAGAGAGCTGGATCTAAAATAAAAATGGAATTTTGGAGCTAAGAACTGGTCTGATGACACTAACAACCCCATTGCTGGTAGAAAGTAGAAGGTAACCACATGGACCATGCAGTGATATCAAATTAGTAAATTGTTCTCTTTGGTTAATTAGGATGAGGTGTAGATGGAACATAAGGAATTGGAATATATGGTGGCTACGACATTAAATGGGACTGAGCAAATGACACTAATTGCCTGATTGGGTAGTCTTATTTCCTTTAAGTCCATTGATAACCTTGAAAAGTATAATGAAATGGTCAACTAGCAATGCAAGGCACAGAGACACCTACAGACACAGGGAAGCCCAGGTTCAAAATCATAACTAGCTTCTGATTTTAATGATGGTGTATCTGCAAACAGAAGCCAATGTCAGTAAATTGTAGGGTACTGAGAAACAGGACAGGGACATTTGGATAGATGAACTTGAGTATCTCGTGCCTCTAGATTGGCCTGTGAAACCTCTAGGATGACCATGCAATGAACTCACCTGGGGCAGGCACCCCACCATATAAAGCTGATCCTCCTTAAAATCTGCACTCATCACCCTCATGGTCTCTAGGTTGGTTATCAAGGACAGGTCTCTTCACAGCCTGATATGTGCCAAAGGAGTTGTAGGAACCCACGGAACATGCATGACAGTGGATCTTGAGAATAATGGTCTGGGTGTAGAATATAAGATTGGATGTGGGGCACTCAACTCTCTGAAAAGGGGAGTCTCTAACAGTTTGTAATAATGGATCCTTCTCAGGATTACAACATACAGATATAAAATACTTTCCTGATTCTTATCCAAAGGGGCCCAAGGTCATTTCTATATATCATAAGGAAAAGGAGATACCCACACTTTTTGAGGATTGTTAGATATGATATCTGAGTTGACACTTGAGTCAAATAATGTGAGATATCTTCATCATAATGATAACTACGCTCATTGTATGCCATTTACTTACTAGATAGAATAATGAGCCATAGTTTTAATTTTTCAACAAAACTTATAATTAGGCATCATTATTGCTACCCTAGAGATGAGGAAATTGAGACTAGGAGAAACCAAATAACTTCACTAAAATATTATACCACTCTAAGCCTTGGAGCCAAATTCAGTTTCTTTAATTCCAAATTGTGTGCTCCTTCCACTACCATTATGTAGTCATATTTTTAACCTGTATCATATTAAAATATTACTTTAATATTTTTCATTATTAAAGAAATACATTGTCGCAATTGAAAATAGGAAGAATAAAGAACAGCAAAAGAAGGCAAACATCCACTCTTGATAATACATAGATTAACAAATTATTCATAATACCTCTAGCATTATGAGATCAAGAATTATACATAAAACAGCAACAATATCAACAATTCTAACAACAAATTCATGGAGAAGTTCAAGGGTGCCAACAAGATGGCTTAATTTCTCATGGGTCATTAGATGTTTTACTGAGAGCTCACTACTCAATGTGCTCTCACATGTCAGGGAAAATATATCAATAAGAATGCAAGTACCAAAGAAATGGTACCATTTTTATTATGTCAATGTCACTACGAAGGCACACAATAATTGTGTCAAGTTGCATGCTACCAACTGGAATGAAGGGACTCTCTTCATCTGCAGCATGTCCTCTGACCTTCTGAAAAAATTTCTGAATTATATCTACATGATAAAAATCAAGCCTTAATTTCCCAACTCACATATAGCTAGATATGGTATCACAATGTGAGAAGAATTAGAGTGGTTGATAATATATCTTATCAATTTATCTATTTATATCTTTCAAATTGCTTAGTGGATGGGATATTGTTGACATCTTCCACATTTCTAATCATAACGTCTCTTTCTTTGTATCTGAAATAGTTTTTGGCTTAACAATTTAAATATTTATTTATATATTTAGAAATCCTGCATAAAGTAATTAAATTCCAGGTTGATGGCCAATGTACAAAAATGTGGCAATAAGAAATAAAATGAATGTCAAGTATTCTAACTTAGAAAATTCAGTTTTTTCTATGTTGAAAGTACAATGCCATGAGAGTAGGTCACAAGGAAAAAAAAAGATATATGAAGGCTAAAAACGATCTATTAAGGCTCATAAAAGCTACTTTTAGTGTTTGTCAGATCAGGATATCAAATGCAAAATTTTTAGAAAAAATTTCCATCAGGTAACATCCTTTTTGTGCTATTTAATGGTTATGCCACAGCACCATCAATTATCAGTATCATTTTAGCTGAACTACTTTCTATATAATGCTCCTTTTTTTTTGGTGGGGCTGTGGATAAACTTTCTGGACTTTTTTTTTTTTTTTTTTTTTTTGTGAGGAAGACCAGCCCTGAGCTAACATCCGATGCTAATCCTCCTCATTTTGCTGAGGAAGACGGGCCCTGGGCTAACATCCGTGCCCATCTTCCTCTACTTTATATGGGATGCCGCCACTGCATGGCTGACGAGCAGTGCATCGGCGGGCGCCAGGGATCCGAACCAGCGAACCCTGGACTGCCAAGTGCTAATTAAACCGCTGCGCCACTGGGCTGGCCCCCAACTTTCTGGACTTTTAAATTCAATTGCTACCTAATCAATCTGTATGAAACATGTTCAACACATTACCATAAGTTTCCTTTTCTTTAGTTAGTATATTTGCTTTGTTATATGTTGGACATTCACGTTTATTCTTAAAAAATTGCAAAAACAATGAAGAAATATTTTTTTAAAATATTTAAGCAGTGCGTTAAGTATAGAGAGCAAAATATAAGAGCCTTCAATTCAATGCATTTTTAACCATATATATTATATGTATCTTATACTGATATCACACAAGTATTAAGTACAAAGTTTGGGACACAAGTCCATATAGCCTGACTCCAGGGAGTACACATCCTTTACACTTTCCTAACATATTAATTTAAAAGGCAAGAAGTAAAGGATGTAGCTTAAAAGTTCAAGGTTCTTGGATGAAACAAAAGAGTTTGAGTAAGGAGCATTCAAGAACCAAAAAAAGTATCCCAGGAGTTTCAAACTGTCAGGCAGGGGTACATCCTGTCCTCTGTTTCTTATGTCCATGATGCCAAAGTCCCACCACTTACTTTGAGAACGTTTGCCTTGATAAAGCATCACTTTAAAAAAAATGAGACAGTAAAGTTGAAAAATATTTGCTAGTTATAGTTGAAAAAATCAGATGAATCTAGATAAATAACCTGGATTCTACTCTTATATGTATGAGCTTTTACTTTTTAAAATCCTATAAACCTCAATTCCATTATGTAGTAGAAATAGGATAATGTTATTTATCTCAAAGTCCTTGTGAAAATTAAGTAAGAGGATATAGGTAAAGTACTTAGCAGAGGGTCTGGTGGATATAAGCATGCAATAAACGTCTGTGTTTCCAAATTTAAAGGGAATCTTTGTAGATGCCCCTGTGATAGGATTTGTCTCTAAAAATTTCTCTAAAATTTACTCAGCAATGATGTCTAGAGATGTTGACGAGGTCTTGCAGCTTCTGTAGCATCCTAGCTAGACTCTTATTGATAAAACATAATTATATTTTCTTTTTTATTTTGCTTATTTATTGACTGACATTCTATCCTAAAGTACTCAATATTTTAAAAAATAAATCCCTTCTTTTTTTTTCTGAAAGCTTCCAGCATCACTTTCTGTTGCATAAAACCAAGAACTCAGATCAATACTGATGAACAAAATTCATTGATGTTGCGAACACTGCAATTCCTGCCATGTAGCATTTTTTAGTCATTAGTGAACTGGTGCTGAATAAGATCTGTGTCCCACGTGAATCTGTTTGGCAAACCACATATACAATGTAGATATGAAATATTCCCCAGTTATCACATACAAAATTTTAAAAACTGTAATTTGAAATACACATGTAAATTGGATCCTGAATATCTTATGTATGAAATAGTTACATAAAAACCAAATATAAGTGCCCAGGTAAATTTGAAAAATACACAAATAAAGATTGTGTAAAAAAATATATTGCTGCAATTATAAACTCAATGGGTATGTACACTAGAAAAATGGATATAGCTGAAAAGAAAGTAAATTACATGAAAGACAGAGATGAAGAAATTTTGCAAAATGCAGAAGAAAAATATAAAATGGTTAGAAATATTAAAGAGATTTTAAGACACATGGAGGATGGGATGAAAAGATTTCACATATATCTTGTGAGAATCTAGGTAGACAGGAATAAAGCAGATGGAAGACAGGAAATATTCAATATTATAATAGCTGAAATTGATAATTAGTGAAAGGGTAGACTTTTACTTCAGAAATTTCTCAAGAATGCTCTTCAGATACAAGATGAAAGGACAGGCAATGAAACTGGTAAACCTAGTGGAAAGGTCAAAAAGTGGTATTTAAGAAATCATAAGTTATATAATAATAATCAATTTGTGTAATTAAAAATAATTAAAATACAGAACATACACGGCATGTTATGTGGGTAAAGAAGTGATAGAAGACAATGGGTATTAAAGCCCTTGTATTTTTCAGGAGACAATTTAAGATTCTAATTTACTTTAGGCTTCATTAGTAATAAACTGGAAGAATAACTTCCAGAGTAACAATGGGGAAAAAAAATGGAATAGAATATTTACTGTATCCCAGACCAATATAGGGAAACAAGTAGAATGAAAAAACACACAAATAAAAATGAAATTTAAATCAGATAAAAAGGAGAAAAAACAAAACATATTGGACAATTGAAAAACGCAATTCAACATAGGAAAAATAAGTCCAAATGTATCAGAAATATATCAAACTGAAAGATAATAAAAATATTAAACTTCAAACTAATGGAAAACGTCTAAAGCAATACTTAACATACCCCATTAAAGCTTACATTACAAGATAGGGAATATTGAAAAGCATAAAAGTAAACATTTAACCTAAAATTTGTTAGCATTATAACATACTTATCCAAATAACATAGAAGAAAATATTAAGGAAGACTAGAATATTAACTAATAAACACATATAATATAAGGTTAATCCTTAAAGGCAAAAATTAGTTATGTAAAAAAGATTAGTAAACATTTTTCTGGGGAGAACAAAAGGCAAATCCACAAACTAATTATATTAGAAATGAAACTCATGAAACAATGATGTGTGAAAACATTTCATCAATGCATGTGAAAATTTAGGTGAAATGAAACACTCCTAGAAAAATATAACTTACCAAACTATCTCGAAAAGAAAAGAAAGTATGAAGAGTCTATATTTACAAGTTAATTTTCTAGATACAAATCTTCAATCAAAAGAAACCCCTCCCCCACTTTACAAGTTCCACCAAACTTTCATAAAATAGATGGGACCAAACATGTGCACTTTTTCAATAAATACAGAGAAAAAAATTGCTCCACAATTATTTGAAGCTGATAAAACAGTGTGTCAGTGTGTGATGTGTGTGTTTGTGTAAAATGTCAAAAATCCAGGAGAACCACAAATTACAGGTCAATTTCACTTATTAACTTAAATATCAATGTTCTAAATGAAATAATGACAAACTAAATCTAAAACAGATAAATTATGGATTATTTACAAAATGGAATATAAATGTGAATATAATAATAATAGTGATAGAAGTGGCTAAACATTAGCTTAAATAATGCTTACTCAGTCCAAACACTGTTCTATTTTAACTGTGGCACATTTTAACTAATTTAATTCTTATAATGACCTTATAATAAAGATGCTATTATTACCATAAATTCTTGAGGAGGAAACTGAGACACTGCACTCTCATGCAAGAAGTAAGTGACAGAGCTTCCTTGTACTCATCTTTAAAAATTCAGGTTTAAATATATATTGATTTCAAACCCAAGAAAAGCTGAAAACAAATGTTTAAAAATAAGTCTGTTTGTGATAAAACTATATATGTGTTTCTTCTTTGTATATATAATAAAAATTCTGAATAGATATTTTGATTGAGTTAAAGAAGTTGATCTCTGAGAGGAATTTACAGGGAGTTTAGAAAAAATTGGTGTGAACTTGGGATTTTGTTTTATTTTACCACACAACCATGCCATACATGCATACATACTAACACTACACACTTACACACACATGAAGTAAAATATATGCTACATACATGCGCATATGAATATACATATGTAGATATATGTGTGTTTTATAGGTATATATGCTTATGGACTTTTATATCCATACCAATATCTATCTATCTAATATTAGGAAAAGCATTAAAAATTTGACCCTCTATTAGTAAATTATTCTGTCAGAAGATGATTTTGGAGCCTTGATTGACATCTTTAGTAAGAGGCTTACTTCCACAAATTAATAAAAAATACCCAGCTATGATAACAAAAGGATAAGCAAGAGAAATATAATACAATAAAATGAACTTGAAAAAAAATATATACAAAGAAAACAAAAATTTTAATTAACATTAACAAAAATCAGAAAAACACTATCGAATGTTTTACCAAGAAATAAAATAAAGTATAATCCATAAAAACAAAAACCAAGAGACTTTAAAAATTATGTCCCACCAGCATGTTTTGTAGCCAAAGAGTGAAGACTCTTTAATGATATGGGATAATGGTAATGGAATAATTTAAATGTGAAAAGGCAGGATGTAAAGTAATATATGACAGAAAATATGATGATAAACTATAAAAAATAATTGTAAATAATTAAAATTATCACATTTTAAACTTAAATTTATGTTGGAAACCATAAAGAAAGGATTAACACACTTGATGTGTTTTCTCAGAAAGCAAAGGAACAGTACATTTTATAATTATGATAGATTTAAGAGAAAAAAAATGGAGATCTGTTTAGTTTGACTCCTGCTGTTTCAAGTGACAGATAATCTATCTCAAACCAATTTATGCAAACAAGAATATCTATTTTTTCACATAACTGAAAAGTATAGGATTTGGTCTAGCTTTAGATCCAACACATTACTAGTAAAATTTTCTTTAATGAAACACTTAAGAAAACATCCTTATTTTGCTAAGGAACATCTACCAGCCCCCTACATCACAGATTATATTACTGAAGAAACAGTAAATGCAAACCTGTTAAAATCAAGTACAAATTATGGATTTAGGCATTGAATTTATATTTCTACTTTGTTCCTAACCCATGAAATAGAAAAATAATTTCTTAAAAGACATTAAATTATTGAAAATAAAAATATTATAATAGTCATTATTTGCAGATGAAATTATTTCCTAAAACATCCACTAGAAGCAATTGAAAAGTTTATAAAAATTAGTGAGAAATTTAGGTAAGGTTACCAGACAAGAAAAAATATTCTTTAAAGTCAATACCTTGCCTGTAAGCCAGCATTAAATAATATATGTTAAAGTATAAATTTGTTTGGTGAATAGACTATTTTGTTTAAGCTCTCCACATACACATATTGTATTTTTAGATGAGACATTTTCACTTTTCTTTATTAATGCTCTTTCCTTGGGTATTTATCTTCACGTTTGTGACTATTGAGCCTCTTTTATGATGCTTACTTTCATCAAATATTTGAGGATTCTTTGTTATTGCTTTATCTCTCAGTTGGCAATCCTGTTACCAGAAGCACATTCTCAATCAGAGATAGTCAGGTAATTGACACATAAAGGCAGGATCTGCTATCCATTGTTTCATACTGGTTTCCTAAGTCTTGAAGGTCCCTTATCCTTTCTGGAGTTTCTTTCTATTATTTCAGCCCAGGAATGAAAATCACTACAATTTGGTATTCATCCCAAGTGGAAGAGGTGAGTGTTATTTTCCCAGCTGCTCTAAATGAAGTAATTACCATTTAAATCTCCTCTAATACTTTGTATTAGTAGATTCCAATCTTACACCACTCACAAATCCTCAGTAGTCCTTTCCCATTAATGCTGCTGGTCATGATTTCTTCTAGTCTGGTCTCTCCATCAAATAATCCACATCTGCTTCCTAATTTTTATGAATATTTGGGGAAAAAGTTTGCTAATGGTATTCTTTCTGATTTTTCAGCACTGTTGTGGCTATATTTACAATTAGAATTCCTCTCTTTTCAAAAGATTGGTATGTTCAGTGTCAATACGATCTTATCTCTCCAATTTAGAAAATATATCCATAAAATATTTGGCAAAATTTACAGTCTATAGTTACAAATGTTTAAAAAATAAGCTATATGTAAGCATTTACGTATATATGCATGTTTGTGATATTATTAGAAACACAATCCACACATATGTATACACATATATGCCCATATATCCACACACATGTATATATGAATCTGTGCCTATGTATATACATATATAAACCCACGCTTATACATACACACAATGAAATAAAATTACACATACAATTTTCTAACAGCTGTCTTGTTGGAAAATATATTGTGAACATATTTCCAGGGCTATAAATATATCTCCTTGATATCATTGAAGTTATTATATGCTATTACATTTATATAGTTGTCTAATAATTTATATAGTAAAATTTCTATTTTTTAACATCCATGCTTCTAATTTTTCACTACAATATGTGATTCCCTTAAAAGGCTGGGCCCTTCAGTCACATGACATGGGACATCAGTAGTAGCGGTGGTTGTTCTTGTAATATGAATGCCCTCAGAATTGAATGAGTAAGATAAGCAAAGCACAAAAACAGTGGCTTGCATTTAGTAAAAATTCAGTAATGTTAGGTGTTACTATAACTATTTGTGTTATTCAAGTATATACATATACAAATATAAATGTATACATATATATTACTATATATAGACATATTTATATAAATATAAATAAATATATATTTGCCCTTGTGCTTAATAGTCTTCCTACAATGTATGTAGGAAGTAGAGTTTGAGAGTCTAAGATGATTTAAAATTTTGATAGATCTTGCCAAGTTTTCATCCAGAAAAATTTTACTAATTTATAATTCTATTCATTATATAATTCTATAACTGTCCAATCATTTCCGTATATCCTTATCGTTTTTCTTTCTTTCTTAATCATTCTAGTTTTCCCTTAGCATAAATTGAAAGATATGCCATCTTTTTTGTTTGTAAAGACTTAAGAGTAGAAATACTTTAATTTTACCCAAATGCAAAATGACTTCAGTCAAAATGCCAGGAAGCCAATAGGCAAGCCAAAGTCTCAAATGGAAACTGTATAAGGCTGTGTAGTCTATGTATGAGTGTTCTTTGTTTATGTGGCTGTACTTTTCCTCAGTATTATTTCCTTAAAATAAATGGGCTAAATATCACATTTCTGAACTTCTATGAACCAATCTGAATACTTTTTTCCCTAAATCATTCAAACTTCAGCATCCTCAATTTAAAGTCCCAGTGCAAGAAGCAGCAAACTGTTGAACATGGTCTTTCTCCTGCTTATTTTGTTTTTGTTTCCTTTGCCTCCTAAGAAGAATGACAATGAGGTTTCTTTATGATGTATTAGGGTACCCATATGTATGAAATTGCAGTCTACTTGAGAAATCTGCACTTTATCACTGTGGTATGTTATAGAAGAGAAAGAAAACAAGAAGTTGTCCATCCTCAGCTAAGTAACAGACAACAACACAGGTAAAGGGGAATGATCATAAGTGTTTTCACAAAATAAAGTAGAGGTATTTGAATTACATAGTAGCAGTGGACTTTAATAATCCTGTGTGCTAGCAGTGTGACTGTGTTTCAGAGAACAAAGAACAGAGAACATTAAAAAAGAACAGTCAGACTTGGGCTAAGATTTCAGGAAGGTTGGGGGCTGATATCTTCAGGACTTTGGGAAATGTTCATCTTCTATCATGAAAAAGCAAATGATGGTTTGTTACCTCAAAACAAAGGATCTTATATATTGATTATAGGTATCAGCTGAGCAAAGCATGTATGAATGCAGCTTCCTGGAGTCAAAAGTAAGATGTATAAATAAAAATAATTATTTTGGACAATGGTGATTTATTTGAACTTACTAATTATTCTAACAAGACAGAATTTCTCACCTAGGAGACTTAGAATGAAGCTAATCTTGAAAGATTAAAAGGTTAAATGAAATAACTATGTAAAGCATCTAGCATGAAAGAATAAATGTTTTCTCTTCTTACTCAATTTTCTGAATAAACAAGCAAAATCTTGACAATGTATAATTATTTTACTCTGGGGAAAATGAGGAATTGAAATATTTGATGGATATATTATGGGCCTATTCAGTGGATCATTTTTGAAGAACTGTTTTCTACCAGATAACATCAATTTATATAACTCAAGTATTGCCTTTAGGCTTAAACTGGTTAGAACTGAGACAGTGCTATGATTAATGAGTTGGTAACTTTCAGTACTTCAAGTATAAAGAAATTTACTGCTTTTCTAATCCTGACATTTTTTTCCTCCACACAGCAACTAGAATTTGTTTTCAAAAAGTGTGGCTCTCTGTTATGTTTACTTGAATTGTTTCATATGATTTTCATCAGTCCTGTATATAAAATTTTATATATATAAAATATATATTATTTCTAATGATTTCCATTTGATGAATAAAACACCCAAGTCATAGGAAATACATGTAATATGCACAGGATTATACACAGCAAGTAAGGAGAGTAACCTAAATTTAGGTCTGTCTGATTCCAGAGCCAAGTATCCTACAGGATAACATGCTTCTCATGCATGAACTCTCAAAGCTCTTCATGATCTAGAACCTGTTAAATTCTACCTTCATCTCATACAACTCAGAACAGTTTCCTTAGCGTACCCATCATTTTTCATTGGGTTCCTCTTAGAAGATTTCAAAGTAAGTCCTCTTTTAGATTATAGACCTCCTTGTCTATAATCTGCTTACCAATTGTAAAAATTTTTTTTTCAGTGTTTAAATAGCAGTATTCAGGTTTCCTCACTGATAGAGGTGACAGTATGGAGAGGCATCTCGATCTATTTGATAATCTCTTTAGGAAACAGAAAGTGTGTTTTTCATATTCAGAAACACAGTTCGTGTCACAGCTTGTATAGTGATGAAAGCGCTTTGTTGAACATTTACATTATAGACTGTGCCTTAATCAACATGGTAAGGATGAGCTCAGGTTTCCTGATGGTCTTGCTTTTATGTCAGGATTATACAACCAGTGTATCAACGAACTATCTGGACATAAATAGTTACTTATACTTTAAAATTGAATAAATCAAAAACATTCCCTCCACCTTTTCATGAAATGGCGACTCTCATTTATCATACATATATGTCATTCTAAATTTTTAAAAAAATGATTTTGTCCCCTTGGGTAAATGCATATAATGAAACAATATGTTTAGAATTATTTTGCCTGAAAGTTGGTTTGGGAGTCCAGCAGAATTGGGTTTAGCTGTTAGCTCTGTCGTTTACTACTTTTGTGACCTAGAGCAATTATTTGAGCCTGGGTTTTTTTGTTTTGTTTTTTTACATTCCATATTCAAATGTTAACTCTTCTAATAATTAATGATAGTAATCACTATCATTTCACTACAAGTTATCTAATTTAATTATCTCATCATGGTAAATGGTATTTTCTTTATTTTCCTGGGTAAACTGAGAGTAGTAGAGGAAAAATAACTTTAGTAACATAGTTAGGAAGTCTCAGCAAGAAGCTTTGAACCTAAGTGTGTTAGTTTGCTAGGGCTGCCATAGCAAAGTACCATAAGTGGATGGTTGAAACAACAGAAATTCACTTATCACAGTTCTGGAGGTTGGAGTTCCAAGATCAAGGTGTTGGTGGGTCTGGTTTCTCTGGAGGTCCCTCTCTTTGGCTTGTAGATGGCTTCCTTCTTGCTGTGAACTCACATGGCCTTCCATCTGTGTGGGTGCATCCCTGGTGTCTTTCTTTCTGTCCTAATCTTCCCTTCTATAAGAACACCAGTCAGATTGGATTAGTGCCCACCTGAATGGCCTCATTTTAACTTAATTCCTTTTTAAATACTCGGTCTCCAAATACAGTCATAGGCTGAGGTACCAGGAATTAGAGCTTCAACACATGAATTTTGAGGATCACATTCAGTCTATAACACTAAGCTTGTCTAATTTTAAATCATATTTCCAGTAATCTAAGAATATATTGCCTTCTACAAATATGTAAACTGCTTAATGCAACACTCAGAAACAAAGTCTACTACCATCATATTATCAAAGCCAAAAAAGCTCTAAGCATATGCCAGAAAATTTACTTGTTATTTGTCTTCCTCCTCTTTTGTATTCTTCTTTTTCATCTCCTCTTTGTCCTCTTCTTCCTCCTCCTCCTCTTTCTTTTTCTTTTTTTTTTTGTCTTCTTCCTCATAACTTCTTTAGAAGACTAATTATATGCCAGATAAATTTAAATTATTTTCATTTTTTAGCTTATTTCATTCTCACAACAAACTTATGATGTAGGAACTATAAAGAAAAAATTTCACTAGACACTTGTTAACAATGGCAAAGAAGGGGCTGGCCCAGTGGCGTAGTGGTTAAGTTCATGTGCTCTGCTTCGCCGGCTTGGTGTTCACAGGTTCGGATCCTGGGTGTGGACCAACACACCACTTGTTGACCCGTGCTGTGGCGGTGACCCATATAAAGTAGAGGAAGATGGGCACGGATGTTAGCCCAGGGCCAGTCTTCCTCAGAAAAAAGAGGAGGATTGGCAATGGATGTTAGCTCAGGGCTGGTCTTCCTCACACACACACACACACACACACACACACACACACACAAAATGGCAAAGAAGACATTATTCAACACTATTGTAATAGAGAAGGAGAGATATTGAACTCTGCTCCGCTGAAACAACAGACAGGAGTGTTTTTAAATGCTGGAGTGAGCTAATAGAAAAGCTCTGGAGGACTTTAGGGTACACGTTGGTCAATGTGATTAGGCCATCTGTGTTTGCTAATTGTTACTTATAGAGGTTAAGCTCCTATCCTCCCATAGAGACTGAGAGATAGGAGCATTGCCTTTTTTGATGATTACATTTCAAAGAGATGGCCCTTAGGTCCTTGAGAAAGACATCCCTAGGCTGTAGAAGATTTATATCTTAAAGAAACAGAGAAAGAACTTGCAGTTGCAAGTTTGTAAATGGTCTGAGAAAAGGAAGATCTGGGCCTGTAGTCAGGAAGAAGCCTGTCTAAAATTTAGTCAAGCTGAAGAGAACATTAAGGGTGTCGTGGTCAGTAAGACCATCATTTTCATTTTTCAGTTGAGAAAACTGTGGTCAGCCAGAGGTTAGTAATGGTCCAAGGTCTCATATCATGAAGTAAGGGTTTTGATGTGGATAGTCTGGCTCTGGAGTCATCGCTCATAACTACTATTCTACACTGTCTCTTTGAAAGCTGAATATCCCAGACAATCCAGAACACATACCAACCCTCCTGAGGAAAAGCTATTGGTTCTGTCCAATATGCAAAATAACAATATTACTCTGTCATATGAAATAATTAACCACTTATTGTGCTCCATTTATCCCATATTCCTTAGGGATAGGAGAGACTAGGAAGAGACTTAGACACTAGGAAGACATTCAAGGCATATGACTTTAGAGAATCTGCTAGAGATATGCCAAGTAGAGCAGATGCTTAACTGAGGAAAAGACTGGATGAGGAAGAGGATTAACTGAATACAAGATACATGTCTCCTTTTCAAGAATGAAGACATCAGAAGATGGAGTACTAGATTATATGGTAAATGTCTTCATCAGTTTGGGTTCCTATAAGAGAATACTATAGGCTCTGTGGCTTACAAACTACAGAAATTTATTTCCTACAGTGTGGAGGCTGAGAAGTCCAGGATGAAGGCATCTGGTGAGAACCTACTTCTTGGTTCATAGACTGCCCTTTTCTGTGTGTCCTCACATGCTGGAAGGGGCAAGTGAGCTCTCTGGAGTGTCTTTTATAAGGGCACTAATCTCATTCATGAGGGATCTGCCTTCACGACCTGATTATCTCCCAAAGACCCCACCTCCAAATACAATCACATTGGGGATTAGGTTTCAATATATGAATTTTGGGGGCACATACATTCAGTCTACAGCATTCTGCCCCTGGGCCCTGAAATTTATGTCCTCCTTGCATGCAGTAAGATAAATGTTGACCAGTATTCTAGAACTGTTCAGAAGAGGAGGAAACTGTGGACAAACTACTTTGGGTAACATACATAAATATCTGGAGAGATTGGATTTGTACACGAGGTCACATTATTAGTGGAGCATAATTTCCCTACCACTGGGATTTGATGGCTGTGAAGACTAAATATGGGCACATATATTAATCCACGTAATGTAAAGATTATGGATTCTGTTAGATTACTTTGAAGAGGCAAACTGCAAACTATTTCCTTTGTGGAGAGTGGCAGCTCAATTCTTTGTTCAGTTCTTTGATTATCAGCTAGGCTGCTTGGAGATTGCCCCATGCATTCATGGTTCAGGTTTCAGCAGATATTTAAATAGAGTTTATACATAGGAATCTGAGTTCCCATTCCCTGATTCTTTCTCTTTTCTAGGGTTTCCCACCTCAATATTCAATAGCTGTAGTTTCCCTGAACTGTATCCCCTGGATCATCAAGCCACTAAAACTGCAGGTTTTCCTTTGAGTTTTAGCTGCCTCACATGGCACAGACAGGGACCTATTCTTAGGCTAAAATCCTGAAACCTATTCAATGTTGTTTTTTCCTTCCAATTGTCAACTCTCCTCAGTTTCCGCCTGCTTTTGTTCATTCTCCAGTGCCTTCCAGTAGGTTTTGTGTTTTGTTCTGTTTTTCAGAATTTACAGTCATTACCTGTGGGAGGCTTGATCTGACAGGATCCCCTCAGCTACAAGGGAAGTGGAATGTCCAGATTATTATTTTAATATTAAAATATGTTTACTATTCTCTATGATGATAATTATACTTTTGTTATGCATCATTTGAGAAAACATATATAGTTAAAGGTTATTTGAATCTTGTAGACTTGACAAATATTTGGATGTTATTAATCACGATATGTGCATACACTTTACAGATAGTATGCATGGGATGTATTATTTGGAGCACACCAAATGATTCTGGCACCTCATCAGTGTCTTTAGATAACATGTTGGAAAATATTGGGTCAACTGATATCCTGAGTCTCTTTCCACAGTAAAACCCAACAGTATTTTGAATTGTTGCTTGTTGTCATTATCTTCACCCTCTTTGTGAGTCTCATCAACTACTTTAAATGAAGAGAAGGGACAATAAGCAGCAGAAGTCTGACTATTTTGTCAGCAACAGCCTTAGTACAAAAAAACTTGCATTTTAGATGCTCTAAGAAGCAAGCCTGAGGAATCTTTCTTCTATCTATTGTTTCTACCACTCAATTAAATAACAATTTTAGCTTTAATTATATTAATGTATTACTATTTTTACATTTTGAGTGGCAGTTGGCATTCAGTGCTTCTGTTGTTTGTTTTAGCCTCTACCACTATTTCATATACTGAACAGCTATTGTTTTAGTCATTTTAATAACAAATTTATTATATACAGTCTTAGCTTAAATGCATGTCAACATTAAGCCTGGCTGGATAATTGTGGCAACTTTTTTTTAGCAGTCCTAGCCATAAAACAATGTGAGGATAACACATTGCTTTGTAAAGTCTGGTCATCTCGAGTATTTGGTAGAAAATCTGGCTGTTTTACAGTATTTTCATACTTCTATAAAATTCCCCTGTCTAAAGAATAAAAATTACAAGCTTTTGCGCCTGACAGGTTTGAGTTTGAAACAAGGTTTTAGCGTTAACAAGATTTTTTACTTTCTGGAAATTATTAATCTCTCTGAAGTTGGAAAGGGACGTATCTAATATTTATTGAGATTTCACAGTGTGCTAGAGTCTTTATTTATGCTATCTTGTTTGATTATCAAAGCAAATATATATATTAAATGTTCTCATTAGGTATGTGTGCATATATTTAACTGAAGATAGCAGTCATTAAATTATCTGTCCTAACTTATAAATATCATGTATGGAGGAGCTGAACATTGATTCAATTATTTTTCTCCAAAATACATATAATTTTATATATGCCATATTGCCTTGAGAGCCTAAATTTCCATGTGTGTAAGATGGATAAAGTAATTATTACTGTAAGATATTACTATAAGAATTAAGATAAGTTTATTGTAAAAATGTATAGGAGATTGTCCAGTGATTTCAGTTGCTTATTAAATGTTTTGTTGTGCTGTTCCAGGTTCCCCTGTGTCAGGAAATAAAGAATTATGGATCTTCAGGTGAAATTTTCGTGGGACAGATAAAAAAAAAAAGAATATTACACCAGATTTTCAAAGAATCAGCAATTCTTCCTTGTTTTAAGTCAAATTACCAGGAATTCGTGAGAAAAATTCAAATTCTACTTTTAAAAGTGCTCAGTGAAGTTGGAAATATAATGCACATGATGTATTTGTATGCTACTCTTGCTAATGAGAGTCAGTAAATCCTGGAAATTGAGATGAGGTATCCTAAGGGTTACTCTTGGTTGATTGAGGAAGAAAGTTTAAAAATCCAAGTATGAGAAGTGGTTAAAAAATTATTATAAACACAATCATAACAATTATTATTGTTGTTATATTATCACTGTTTTGGTTCATTGAGAAAAAAATTGCCTAATGACCCTAAGGAGGAAAAAGAGATAGTGAAACAGTGTTGGGTTGATTTGTTCCCCATTTGCCTACATAAATTCCTGAATCTGAGTCAGGAATGGTGATTTCAGGTAGAGTGATAGGAAGAAGCACATGAAATCCTGATTGTTTACAACTCAAATGGTTGTAATTTGCTTTGAAGCAACAGAGCAGAGAATCTAATATGATGTGCAATGGCAGGCGTGACCGACAAGAAGCATGCACGTTGTAAAGAAGTTGACACTGCTATCTCTGAGATTTACTTTTATTTTTGGCTAAATAGATTTATTTTTTTTTATCCCAGAAATGTTACCCCTCCTTTTTTTTTTCAGCTTTGTTGAGGTATAATTAACACATAAAATTGTAAGATACTTAAAATGTACAATGTGATAATTTGATACACATAAACATTGTGAAAGAATTTCTCCCATTGAGTCACTTACAACATCCATCACCTCTGGAATTTACTTTTGATGTGACAATTGAGAGATAGCAGAAGATGGAGTGAATTAAGTTTTCGTTCTGTCAACTCATACCACACATTAGTCTGAGAACTTCTATGGAAGATTTGCATTTTGAACCTGTTTTTTCTCTATATGTGTGTAGCTGTGGCTAATGACAGAAACAGCATGGAGACACACATGCACACACAGACCCCAAACATCTCTTTTGATTTAAAAGAAATGTGAAAATTGAACATTCAGTCACTTTTAGGCAGTCATAAAATCTGTGTTTTAAAAATCCAGTCTAACTCCAATGGCTGACTCACTCTCTCTCCTTTTAGTATAATTTTTAAAAGTAATATAAAAAAGTTGCAAATACAAAAAATGCAAAAAAGGCACAAATTAGCTTTCAGCCCATCAAATTTTTACATAGTAAACGGATCCATGTAACTCCCATCCAAATGAAAAAACAGAATATTATGGACTCCACAGAAGCCCCCTTCATGCCTCCATCCTCTCACTACCCCTACCTCTAAATGTAACCACTACCTTTACTTCATCATTGTAGCATGATCTGGGCTGCTTTTATAATTCATGTCAGTAGAATCATAGTATGAACTCTCTTGTGTTAGGCTTGTTTTATTCAACATCATGTTTAAGATTCATGTGATTGTGTACAGCATTAAGTACTTTATTTTTATTTCTGGAGATTGTCCCGTTGAGTGAACATACCACAATTTTTTTACCCATTTTACTATTGAAGTGCATACAGTTTGTTATCAGTTTTTGTCTGTTAGAAAGATACTGTTATTAACCTTCACAAATCTGTCTTTAGTACATATATGTGCACATTTTTGTTAAGTATCTTATGAGGAGTGGATTTTTTGAGTTATAGGATATCTATATCTATGTATCTCTCTCTCTCTCTCTCTCTTAGTACTATTGGAAAATAGTTTCTAAAGTTGCTAGAAAAAATTTAGCTGCCCGCCAGCATGGAATGAGAGTTCCCAATGTTCTTGAGCATCACCATCTTGTTTAATACAGATATTGCTGCATATTCTCAGTGGTTTATGATGATTGACATTTACTTTCCTTGCTCACAAATCTGTGGGTTAGATGGTAAGGCTCTGCTTCAGGCTTAGAAGATCTGGTTGAGGTTTGCTTCATACATCTTCATTCTCCTTGGACCAGGACATGTTCTTCTTGTAATGAATAAAAGGATCACAAGAAGAGCAAGTAAGAACCTTGCAAAGCCTCTTAAGCCTTTTGCCCAGAATTGACACAGTGTCGCTTCTGTCTATGTTCCATTGGCAAAGGCAAGGCATGTGGGCAAGCCAAAAATCAATTGCCTAGAGTAGGCAATACTCTTCCTACTCTAATGTGAAGTATGGCAAAAATCACATGGCAAGGGTCATGAATGTTTAATTGTAATACAGGGAGGCCAGAAAAGTCAGGAAATATTATTTCTCATTTTGCTCATTATGGTAAGAATGTACTGATATCTCATTGTTTAAGTTGCATTTTACTCACAAATTTTGACTATCAGTTGATTATCATTTCAAATGTTTATTTGACATTTGGATATGTTCTTCTGTGAAGTGACTGTAAAGTCTTTTGCCCTTTATCCAATTACATTGTCAATCATTTATTCATTGATTTATGAGCATCATATATTTGGGATACAAGTCTTTGTCAATTATACATTTCAAATATTTTCTCTCATTATGTAGTTTGAATGTTTGCCCTCTTAATGATATGTTTAAACGTTCTTAACCTTAATATGGTACAAATTATTCATATTTTCTTCATTTTTGTATTCTTTATCTTGTTGAAGAGATGTTTTCTACTCCTAGTCAAAAATATATTTGTTGCTATAATTTTCACATGTAAATCTGCAATCCATTTTGAATTGATTTTTGTATTTGATGATAATTAGAGACCCAGATGCATTATTTTTCAATATGAAATTCAAAATGAACTAGCACCACTTATTGACAAGCTGTTTTATCTCCCATTGAATTGCATTGGCAACTCTGTCAAAAATTAAGGGTCAATATGTTACCAGCTATATTTCTGGATTCTTTATTCTGCACCATTGTTCCATTTGTCTATACTTGCACAAATATCACACTAATGTCCTAATGTTACTTGCTTGATAATGTCTTGATTTCTGTGGGTATTAATTCTACAGCTTGTTTTTTCATTTAGGCTTACCTTGGCTCTTTGTGGCATTTTGTATAATAATAGAAAATTTAGAATCAGCTTGACAATATCTAGAGAAATCTAGTAGGAGTTTGAGATTACACTGAAACTATAAATCAACTTAAAGGAAATTGATATCTTTACAATATTAAGTTTTCCAATCAATAAAACTAGAACGACCTAAAAAATCTATAACTAAATTACAATAATTGGTAAGTAAATTATCAATGATATTGGATACAAAACCACAAATGAAATCAACTATATTTTTCTATAACAGAAAAACTAAATATGTATTTTGTAGCAATTATTATTATTTGAAGTGTTTTTATATTGATTTTTCATATTACTAAGCATCTCAAAGCCTTCCAAATTAGTTTGCTTGCATTGCAAGCATTTATTTTCATTGAACTATGCATGGTACTTTTTAAACTTACATATGATGAAAATCAGCTAAATTATGGAGAAACAGAGATAATAAATGAGAATAAAGAGCACTTTCCCACAGTTTTTGAAAAATCACAACGCTAAGTATTTAAAAATCTTTATGATTTCCTGATTTCTAAATGTTTCTTTTTATTAAATCACTAAATATAGAGTCATTTGACTATATTATAGTATGTTATTCCATGGAGTTCTATATACGTGTGCACCTGTCTAAGGACATATTCTACTGCAACTTTCTTTTTGAGACCAAATGATTTAAATCTCAATTTTTTAAAATTTAATTATATTTTTTGTGAGGAAGACCAGCCCTAAGCTAACATCCATTGCCAATCCTCCTCTTTTTGCTGAGGAAGACTGGCCCTGGGCTAACATCATGCCCATCTTCCTCTACTTTATGTGGGACACCGCCACAGCATGGCTGACAGCAGTGCATCGGCAGGCACCCGGGATCCGAACCCACGAACCCTGGGCTGCCAAGTGCGAACTAAACCGTTGCACCACTGGGCCGGCCCCTAAATCTCAATTTTTTTTGCAAGTCATATATACATACATACATACACAATAGAATATGTTACATACTTTAATTAATGCATTAACATTATATTGATATACATCAATAAAATAGGTATTATATATATCATTATATGTATATATTTATACACACACATACAATACTCCAATAAAAAAGTTTCAAAACAACTCTGTTATCTATCATCTATGGCTGCATAGGGCTTAATATTCTGTTATTTTCATTTTTCATCTCAGTGCTCATTACACAGGTACATTTATTTGCTAGGGCTGGGTGGCTTAAACAACACAACTTTTTTTCCTCACAATTCTGGAAGTTTGAAGCTCAAGATCAAGGTGTCAGCAGGGTTGGTTTCTTCTAATGCCTCTCTCTTTGGCTTGCAGGTGGCTGTCTTCTCCTCCCTGTCTTTACACGGCTTTCACTCTGCACGTGCCTGTGTCCAGATCTCCTCTTCTTATTAGGATACCAGTGATATTTCATTAGGGCCCACCGCAATGATCTCATTTTAACTTAATTGCTTCTTTAAAGACCATACGTCCAAATGCCATTACATTCTGAGGTACTGGGCATTAGGACTTCAACACATGGTGAGGGACACAACCCAGCCCATAACAGACAGGTTCAGTTTGTGAAATTAATTTATCTATATACTCACTATTTGGATAAACATAAGTACACACTGTAAACAAACTACAAATAAGAGATCTCTGATTTGCTGTCTACTACCCCTGCTCCTTTCGCTCTGTCTGAACCTTTTCTTTACCCTGAGGTGACCCTGCTCAATTTGAATTCTAATCCCAGCTGTTTCATCTTTTGGATTCATCTTCATATTCTGGAAGAAAGATCTACTTTTAAAAGTTATTTTAATTTTGTTTCTGAGGTCCTGAGGGCTTAGGTTTCCCAATAGCTGTCTAATTTAGGGGTTCCCACTGGTCATTTTGATCTCATAAACAAATCAGAGCCTTGTAGTCCTCTATTAGTCTCCTGAGCTTCTGTCAGGTCTCTTGTGATGGCTTCCACTCTCCTTCCAGGCAAATGTTTATTTCTATTTCTGTCTTCCTTGGCCCTTAGGATCATCAGAATTCCCTTTTCTCCTCCTTTCACTATTTCAGCACAGTTAATACTTGCTCACAGAGTACATTTATAATTCTGGGATTGTGCATGATTACAGTGTTCCCACCCATATACTTGTCAGGTTTCTGGGCATTTGGACTGATAATATAATATTCTAACAAGTACCAGTTATTAGTAGAGAAATGGTTTCTAGTAGCATGCACTTACAGAGTTCAGTGGACTTTAGAGATTCAACACATTTAATTTTCATCAGTATTAGGCCATATTTAACCTGAAGTTTTAATTTGAAAAAATAGGCCCATAATAATAAAGCTTATGCATAGATTCCAAAAAAGTAGGAAATACTATATAAAATATTTTATATTACATAATATGTAAATATTGTATATATTATTATGTGAATATATTTTAAATATATTTGTTTTTATTTTAAATATATATGCTCATGATAATATCTCCCTAACAGAATAAAAGGGATTTAAATTAACTATATATTTCATTTGAACCCTAGTCTCCTTTTTGTGATTTAAACACTATTAATATTTACTGTATATCCTTCCAGATTTTTAAATGACATGAATATCAATTTATTATATAAGTGGGAATATTCTGTTCATTCTTCTGAACCTTGCCTTTCCTCTTTAGTAATATTTTAGGTATATTTCCATATCAGCACATAGCTTTTTCTTCTACTATATGCATAATATTCCACTGAGTAGATGTCCCCATAATTTATTTATGCCAGCCCTATTAAGGGATTTATCCATTGTTTATAGTAATTTGATATTACAAACAAGGCTGCAATAAACATCCATTATGCAAATAGCATTGTTTTGAGGGTTAAAATTTTTTCTCATGCAATTCAAATGCTTAGACAGTTTTATATTCTCAAAAAAAATTTGTGAACTTTCTGAAACAGGTACAAGAACTAAGAAAATAGATTGAGATAAACAGGAAGAAAAGATAATAAAGAAAAAGTCCATTCCAGAACTTAAGACTAGAATTATATGTGCTAAATTTCCCTGGGAAAATTTAAAAGACTGCCACTGTAGAACCACTGCATCAGATATAGCAACCAACTTCCATATTAAATGGTTTAAGATACTTAAGTTGTATGTAAAAATTAAACCAAAAATATAATTTACAAAGCCAAGCCTTAACTAAACAACTCAGATAGTTTTACCATAAAAAGTCTCAAAGATATTAAATCAATGCAATATTTCAAATATTAATAGATAACAGTACAATTCAAGAAAAATTAATACACAAAGGAAATAAGGCTATTTTGAAAAAATATCTAAAGCACACTAAACATCAATTGAACAAAATCTGCTTCAAACAGTTAGTGAGAGCACGAAATATATGAAGTAAATATTTAGGAACTAAAGAGGGAAACCAACAATACAGTAGTGCCATTCTTTAATAATTTGACTTCTGTCATAACAAATGAAGAAGTAAATAAAAAATATCTCTAACAGATGTTATAAATCCCCATGCGTTTGGAACTAGACAGGTAAAGCAGGTGGGTGAACTGATCTTGTGTAAAGAAACAGAAACTCTAAGGACTGGTGAAGGTGGAATGATGCCTTCAAATGCTTTTTCATTTCACCTACATGTTGCTAGACAGGATTATGCAATATGCTCTTCCCAGTCACAGTGGTGCCACCCATGCCGAGACTTTGCAGTTTCGGTACCCTGTCCATCATTTGTGTAAAGGGGATGAGTTGTTTTCTCTGACGTCCTTTGGAATCAGGTGGGAAGGCAGCCTGGCAACAGAATGGCAGTGACTGACATTATCCATAATTCAACTTGCTGACAAGGATTCCTTGATCAATAAAAGGAGTCTTTCGACGCAGATGACAATTTATTCTTCATTGATTGTCAGCTGATGACTGATATCCTGCATCCATCATTCTTGCTTCTCATGCATTATCCTGTGGCTCCATTTCCGGTCTTCACTGATTCTTGACTCTGATTATAGGTTTCTTGTCTTATACAAAGTGAGGAGGACAGCATTTTTATTCTCACTTTATCCACACAGTAACACTCGGAATTTGATTCATATCAACAGATTCAATTTGCTTTTCAAGGGTTTTCCAGAATTTGCTGCTTGCAATGAAGTCTGCTGATTACAAAATAGATTCATCTAGCTGGCTCTTGCCTCCAGAATTAGGGCAACACCTCTAAGTGCACTGAAATTAACCTTGTCATTGTTCCTTGGGTCATCAAGAGCTATTTCAGTGTGTTCACTATACAGATTTCCTTTTCTGGTTTGCCTTCCCTTTGAATTATGTTCTAAATGCCCCAGGGTGTCTGGGGGGTTCTTTGCCGTTCTCTCTGTTGACTGCCTATGGAGGTATCTCCAGATGGATAGGAGATAACTCTAAGTATCACTACCCTTGAGGACTGAACTGTCTTCCCAAACTGACATCTGAGTTATCAGTATGAGAGATTTACTGTCCTCCCTGATGACTGCTACCTCCAGTACCCAATAACACACATGAGCACTGGTGTACAATCATTTGTTTGACACTGTCTCCTTCATTCTCTGCTTGCAGATTCTTCTTTTCCAGGGTGCATGAGTTCCTCAGGGATTAAATCTTATTACATACCCAACTTTGTCAGAATTACCTCTCTCTGCAGAGGACTGAGGCTTTGCTATGGAACCATGCTTACCTGTGTCTGTTCTCTCCAAGGATAATCTAGTGAGCCCATAAAGAAACAAATCCATAACAGGATCTCTATGTTAGCTAGTTAACTATAATTAGGTGTATCTGACAGGATTTACATTGAAACTGGGATCCTGGCTGTATTTATCTCCTTAAAAATATTTTCCATTTATTAGAAATTAATAGTTTTTGAAATTTAATTGAAATTAATAGTTGTAGGAAACTGAAATACAACAAAAATAAGAAAAGACATGCAATCCTATGTCTCAGAAACAATTGGTTACTTTGTGTGATTTAATATTTGAGGAAGAAGTGAGAAAACATCTAGTCTATGTAGCAAGATAGACTTTATTTACATAGTGTTGTAGGTTAATGAATAAATGGAATTATATATATTGTGTTATAACATTTATTTTTAAGTTAATATTATGGCAGACAGCCATTCTATGTTAAAATTTTATCTCTGTCAATATTAGCAGTCGTACTCATTAACAATAACTATAATAGTAATCAGAGCTAACATTTGATGTGCGTTTATTGCATGCCAGACTCTATCCCAACTGCTTTGCCTACTGTAACTCATTCATTTGCCTCAACATCCGTATGAGTCACATACTACTGTATACTACCTTAGAGATAAACAGTTAGAATTTGGGATTTTTCTACGTATTGCACAATAGTTCTCAGATGGCAAGTGTTCATTAATAGAAGAAAATATAGAAATGTTCAATAAAATATAAGATCCAGGCCTACTAATGATTAAAATTGCAATTTAAACTAAGAATAACCTATCTTCAATTCATCCACAATACTTTCAAATTAAAAATCTGAATTTTTTCATAGTGGTTGAGTGTAGGATTAGAGTTATTCTTATATAATGTAGGCAGACATAAATGATGCCGACAATTTGGGGCTCTAAATCAAAATTTAATCTCTAGTATTTTATCCCTAATATATTTGAACAAGTATCCAAATGTTACGCTATAGAATGTGTATTGCATCACTTTTCATAATGTGCTAAAATTAGAAAGAAATTAAATGTTCACTAATTGTACAATGCTTACATAAATTATGTTCCGTTCATTTAATTGAATATTGTGAAACCATCTATAATTGTCATAAATATATTTGATTGTGTTGATAGAAAATAGTGATGCATGCAAAAAGCAGAGTTAAAAAAACTGGCTTTGATATTATTTATGCATTTAAAAAATGTGTGTGTATATGCGTTGCAAGAGCTCTGGAAAATATATTAAGAGAAATAAAACAGCAATGTCTATTGTTGGGTGGTGACAATGTCATATACTACTTTTTTTTGTACTTTTATCATATAACTTTTTACACAAGGGAATGAAATACTAGTAAAGACAGAAGAAAATGAATTTATTTTGTAAAAAGAGTCATTTTTGATTCCAAAAATTTTATATTCAATGATCTCTTCTAATGTTCTTGCATTTTAAGTTAAAAATATATATATTTTCACTGATTTAGGAATTTTATGTGGAGGTTTCAAATATATATTTCAATTTATTCTTTAAAAACGGATAAACAGTTTATCCTGACACTTTCATAGATATTTCTTCCATCATCATTATTTAATGATGCCTCTTGATCATATACTACATATTTTATGTTCTCTTTCTAGGTTGTATATTGCAATACACTGAATGACCTGTCTATTATATTGCCTCAGTTCCACGCTGTTTTCATTAATTCCTTGAACGACAATTTCAAGAGGTTTCTGGCTGGTAAAATATCATGTTCCCATATTCATTATAAGTTTTTAATTTCTAATTCTGATAATCTTACCCACGCTTTAATTACAGGAAATTATTCATTACACCTGCCTGGTAATTTACATAACATTATACCTGCCTTGACATTTACAAAGCATATTCTTATATACCATCCCACAAACCTATATAAAAATACTGTCAATGAGATGCTATTATGTTTTTTTAGCAGATGAGCAAACTGAAGTTCAGAGAGGTTATCACCACCTGAGGAAATTATTACATTGTAAACATGGATTCATATCTAATGTCTGTATTTCATTGAACTCAAGATGCCATTAATTGTAATAGCTACCAATATTTTATACATCAAAAATAAAGGCATTTTAAATTAAACTGTGAAAGTATTCATATCAGTTTAACTTTATTCTTATCAGTCCAGTTTATTCTTATTGTAAAAACACTGTGGACTCTTTTACACATTGATTTTTATCATATATTGTGCTGTTCTAGGTCTAGGTATACCTGCATGCAAATTACTTTGTTTAAATGCTGAATGTTTATAATATTTTTGAAGATATTTTACACAACAATGAATCTCTCTCTGTCTCTGTCTCTCCATCTCTCTGTATGTACATATCAGCATAAATAAGTTAAACAATGGCGTCATGAATAGTTTTGACCACATATATAGGAAATGAAAAGAACGTCATAGTGCTGATTGAAAAACTATGGGTTTAAGTTGGTATTGATTGTAGGGCAAATCCCCAGTTGGGATAATAAATTGTAAAAAAAACCCACTCATTTTTAAATAAATGAGATAAAGTGTTTTTATGCTTTTATCTCCAGGTCAAAGACATTTACCATCTATCTAGCGTCATCAAGTCCCTCATGAAACATTTGGAAAAAAGGATAAAAAGGTGTAACAACACTAGATCCCCTTAGCACTTCCGGCTTTCATTTTTCTATAGCATTAACAAATATTTAAGTATCTGACATTTGCCAAAACTCTACAATGTACCCAGCAATATGTTTTTTTTCTGAAAAGGTATGTGTGTTATGTCAAGCATAGATGTAAGGCATGTGCGTTATTGTTTGAATCCTGAAACCTACAAAGAAGTTATTTGTTTAAATCTGCCAAACACTCATTTCCATAATATTGTGTAACTGAATATTTCAGTTTAATCTCAACCTATGTTTCTGTCCAATTTCCACGTTGCAGCTGATTCGACTCAGTTCCTTGAGCGTATTTTCTTGTTGTGAAGATAAGTGTGATTACTTCCAAACTCTTTACATGTGGGAGCTGAAACCAAGTCTCAACAGTTTTTAATGACACAGGAAAATATTCTTGATAAAATTTTCAGTGAAAATAAGGCAAGATACAAAACTGCCCATCAAAGATGGCTTTACTTCCATTCAAAGAAAAGTCGCACAAATAGGAAAAACAACCTGAAACTAAATAAAACAAAAAGCTAACACTGGTTAATACCTGGCTTAATTTTTCATTTTTCTTTCATGTGCATTTGATTTTTTTACAGTAAATATGTATTAAATAAAATCAGGAAAAATGCACATTAAAATGTTTCAGTATTAAGATTTTGAGCAAAACTAGAGATACAGAGTAAAATGTGTCATAGGAAAGTGTGATAAGTCTTTTGTTATATTGCATATTGAAAATACGTGTTCTCCTTTTTACGAAATCTTGAAGGTGAGAACATAGGTGATAACAAGGTTTCAGAATGTATCATCGAAAAATTCTCTAGGTGACACCTACTTGTCATGCAGTCCCAGCGCTGCTTGTGTTTTTACTGTGTGCTTACTTCGTTCAATTTTTTGATTTCCTGCTGACGTAAGAGGACTTCACTGTCAGAGGACCTCACATGACTGTGTTCAAAAAGGTGTAATAAAAATTATTATAAATCCAATAATGCCGCTTGTCGTCTTGTAAACTTTAAACGAATGCCTTTCTTTCAACAGAATAAAATTGAATTTTAGAAAATTAGCTTCCTATTTCAGCCTCCTCTTCTCTTCAGTTACATGTTATGCCTCCATTCTTCCTAAAATGAAAATACATGGAATGCCACGTACACACCAGGACTATCGTCTCTGTGTCCTCATAAATGTTGAAATTTCTGACTAGAAGCTCTTCATATCTTATTAACATGGAAAATACTTTATGCTTAAGTACAATGTTTCACATATCTAAAGAGAATAGGATACATATATGTTTCAATACGTGGTGTTCTGCTCTGTGCTGCCACTAAACATCAGATATAGCCCTAGATGGACCCTTTTTACATCGCTTTTTTATTACTGGTGATTTTTTTTTTGTGACTTGTCTCCTCACCTCCTTCAGATCTTTACTGAAAGCAACATTTTCAGTGAAACCTTCCTGGCCAACTCATGTTGCAGCTAAAGTTGACTCCATCACCCAACACTCTTTATCCCCATCCTCTGCTTATTTTTAATTCATATAATTTATCCCCTATTTTTACTGACCATACATTAATTACTCTATTGTTTATCTACTTTCCTTCATATAAGTGGAATCATACAGTGCATAGCCCTTTCAGTCTGACTTCTTTCACTTAGCTTAATGCATTTAAAATTCATCTGTGCTGTAGTGTGAATCAGTAGTGAATTTATTTTTATTGATCAGTCATATTCCATTGTTTGACTATGCCCTACTTTTTTACCCATTCACTAGTTGAAGCAGTTTTGGGTTATTTCCAGATTTGGGAGATTATGTAAAAAGCCACCATAAACATTTGTATACAGGCATTGGTAGGAAGATAATTTTTCACTTTTGGGGCAAAACTTAGTGGTGTGGTTGCTGGGACATATAAAGAGTATATGTTGAAATTTAAAAACTGACAAAAGGTTGGCCAAATTGCCTGTGTCATTTTGCATTCCCCTGCAGTTTTGAGATTTCCAGTTCCTCTGCACACTTTCCAGATCTTGGTATTGTTAGTTTTATGATAAGAATGGTGATATTTTTGTTTTAGCCATTCTGATAGGTGTGTAGCGTTATTTCATTATGGTATTAGCTTTCATTTGCCTAATGACTAATGATGTTGAACCCCTTTACAGGTGCTCATTTTCCATTTATATACCTTTTTTGGTGAATTGTCTGTTCTAATTTGACCTTTCTTTTCTAATTAGGTAGTTTGTGTTTTTAGTGTTGATTTTTGAAATTTTAAAATATATTCTAGATATCAGTAATTATGTATATAAATATGCAAATATTTCCTCTCAATCTGAGACTTGTATGTTGTTCTTTTGACAATATTTTTGAAGAGAAGTTCTTAATTATAATGAAGTCCAATTTATCATTTTTCATTTGTGGTTCATGCTCCTGGTTATATATAATAAATCTTGAGCTAAAAGTCACAAAGATTAAAGACTTTCTTTTAGGTTTCCTTCCAGATGTTTTATAATTTTAAGTTTTATATTTGACATATTCATTTTGAGTTATCTTTCATATATGACATATGACATAAAGTATTGATCAATGTTTTCTTTCTTCTGTTTTTTTTTAAATGTGGATTTTTAAATATTACAACATAACTTGTATAAAAAGTGTGCTTTATTCATTGAATCATTTTGTATATTTGTTAAAATCAGTTGGTCATATACATATGTGTCTATTTCTGGACTTTCAATTAAATTCCATTATTATTTGTCTATACTTTCACCAATAGGTTACTGTCTTTTTTTTTGTGTGTGAGGAAGGGTATCCCTGAGCTAACATCTGTTCCCAATCCTCCTCTTTTTGCTGAGGAAGATTGGCCCTGGGCTAACATCAGTGCCCATCTTCCTCTACTTTATATGTGGGATGCCTGCCACAGCATGGTTTGACGAGCGGTGGGCAGGTCTGCACCTGGTATCCAAACCTGCAAACCCTGCTGAAGCAGAGCATGCTAACTTAACCACTATGCCACTGGGCTGGCCCCAGCAGGCTAGTCTCTTGATCACTGTATTTTTACAGTAAGTCTTGATATGAGGTAGTGTGCACACTAAAATTTTTATCTTCTTTGATTTTCATAGAAATTTTAGAATCACATTATTGATTACTACGAAAAAAATCTGTGATCTTGATTACAGAATCAAAATTTTGATGTGAATTAATTATTACATTACAATGTAATTACATTGTAATTATTACATTAACTTTTATTGTACTACATTAACTTTTAGTGTACTAAAATTCTAATTGAAAAACAGAGGTTGTCAGAGAGACAAAAGTGCAAAAACAAATTTATTCTGTCTATGAGATACAGCTAATAAAAACCAAAGATAGGTTGAAAATAAATAGACTGAAAAACATTCACCATGCAAATAGTAAGCCTAAGAAGGCTGGGGTGGTCATATTATTATCTGATAAAATTAGATTTCAGTATAGTGAGTATTGCCAGAAATAGAGACAATTTATTATAGTAAAGAATCAACTCATTAGGAAGATGACACAATAATTGTTTATGTGCCTAATATCAAAGCTCCAAACTACATGTAACAAAAATTGGTAGAACAAAAGGGAGAAACAGGCCATTCCACAAATCTAATTGGACATTTTGCACCCCTGACTCAGCAATTGATAGAATAGGGAAAAAAATCATTATTGAATAACTGAACATCATTATCAACCAAGTTGTCCTATTGATAGTTAGTGAACACTACACCAAACGGCTTCAACATAAACACTCTTTTCAGACAATATGGTATGTTCATTAGGATACACCGCACGTTGCTCTATAAGACAAGTCTCAGTTGTTGTGTCAGTTCTCTATGGATCTCTTTTAAGCAGAAGCACTAACAGTCAGTTGGGTTCCTTAGGTCAAGGTACCTCACCTACAAGCTGCTCGAGCAGGCATCTATCTGGGTTCATCCATATCACTCTCATGGGAAGAGGGGGCAAGAAGAATTGATGTGATATGATGCTGTACTTACTGCTTGCTGTGCTGTGAATAATGAAGTCTTCATCTCTGATCCACCAGTTGTATGTCTTCTACCAGTAAGTATGAAGCTAATTTGTTAGCATACAAGTAGAGTAAAATCTATTCACAATTCTTGACAATTTGGGCAATGAGGATAGGATGTTGACAGAGAAATAACTTTGTGGAATAGGATGGTTGAGGATCATGTGGAAGGATTGACAGAATTTCAGGTAAGTCCAAAGGAGTAAGTAGCAAACATCTTGATCAAATCGTATGGTCAACCAGGTAACAAATGGCCCTCCACTTTATTGCCTGTTGATGAGGAGGTACAGGTTGGTGGTTACAGGCCAAATACCATAAACGTTTTTTGAAATGGTACCCTCTTTCAGCTAACTCTCCAATGAGTAGAGAGAAGTGGTCTTCCTCATTATTCTGGCAATCAACCTTAGATCTGCTCCATAAAGATTCATCTTGAGTGTTTAGAAGGTTCACCCTCATTTCAAAAGATAGTTACAGAGAGGTATACCTACACTGAGCGTGAAATGAGAGAAACCTCTACCATTTCTCTATGTGCAGAAACAAGGTGAATCATTAGAATTTTAGATCAACTGGGAAAAAATGGATGGGGAGCACAATGCTTTAGGATGAATGTCTAGAGCTGGGCTGTCTTGTGGTTCAGCCCTATTCTACAGTCTATCATGGCAAGTTTAGATTGATTCAGAGACAACATAAAATGTCTCTGAGTTTTGTGTGTATGTGTTGTTTTGTTTTGTTTTTTTGTTTGTTTGTTTGCAGTGGGGATCTGCTTTCTATAAGTGGGATTTGGTCTCTCAGGTAGATTTTTCCAAAACAGACAAACCCCCATGCTAAACCATAGATGAGACATTAATATTCATATTGGGTTTACAATGCTGCTGAAAGTGACCCACTGGAGAATGAGAAAGTGACCTAAATAAATCTTGATAAATTTCCAATCACACAACTGTTCTGGAAAATCCTGTAGTCCTTATGTTAAAATTTGGTGAAAGCCTAAGGGATGTTATCATTACAACTGGGCAACAAATGCTTCCAATTAAAGTAGATTCCTTAATAAATGTTCTGTTGGATATAAACACCCAAGCCACCTTCCTACTAGGTTCCATTGGGGAATGGGACACCTGGATTGAGCTAATGAAGTTTGGTCAATATTCACAGAAGCTAAAATTACCTTGTGGCGGGGCCCTCTGGGCCAATTCAATGTATTATTGCCATTTCCACATCTGAACAAGTAGTAGGAATTGACGTGTTTTATACTTATACCTCCCTGTCCCATAAATGCCAGAAAGGATTTGCCCAGTTGGAAAGAGTACATAGAGAGAAGCGCTAGTGGGACAGGGAATATGAAACTCCCTGCCATTTGCCATCAGGAAGCATGCCAAGATTTAGCAGAAGTATGTCTACCCTCTGAATGCAAAGTGTTCACTATAGGAATGCTATCCTCTTGCTTGGCAAATCAGAAGCCCCGGTCTCAATGACGTTGCTGTGGTAGTGTCACACCTGTACCAGCAAGGACGGTTGATAAATCCAGCAAAATTCAGAAGACTGCCACCTAAGTAAAATTTCTTGGGATTGTGTGGGCATATTTATAATGCTCAATCTCTTCAGTAGTCAAGGAAAAATTGCTGTGGGTTTGCTCTCACTATCAAAGAGACCCAGCGTCTTATTGGGCTCTAGAGATAGTATGTGCCTCAGTTGAGCTTTCTATTTGATCATTTATATTTAACCCATTAATCAGAATTCTTTGAGTGGGATCCAAACCAACAGGCTATGTTGGAAGCTGTTAGGGGCAGGCTGTGGCACATTTTCCATGTTTGAAGTCCACAATTCTAATAATCCCTTTAAGTTACAATCTCCATAACTGATAATTATCCAGGTGGGATATCACTGTGTCTCATACCAAGCCAGTAGAGAAGGGACTGAGGGATAATTATCTGTATTTCCCTCCCTTATTCTCTCCCTCATTGGTTAACCTTCACTCCTCTGTAATTCTAGGTTATATCACCTGGTCCCTTAAGCTCTCTCTGGGGGAGCCAGATGCCATGACCTGTGGCCTGATGCTTCATGTATCTCTGAAAGTGAGAGGAAAAGCCAGCCACCATGATATAACCATGAGCATCAGCAAGAGTCAGTCTCTACAGAGGTGGCTGGGGAGGAGCGAGCAACCAAGTAAGGCTGAGAGATCTGAGGGGTGTCCACTACACGTTTCATTACTATTCTTTTTTTTTTTAATTTCCTTATATGACTTGTGAACATAACTAAAGGGTAGAGAATGCTGTAATGGGGTATTTAAAAGTCAATATTCATTTGAAATATCACTTAAATTACAGAAGTATATGTATCATTACTTTTTCCATTTAGTGAAGTCACTTAAAAGTCTCCTGAAAGGGCATTTCCTACATTCAGAGAAGTAGAATCAGAAAATACCTTCATCAGGAAAGCCAATTCGATATGAAATAATTTCTTTCCATTTTCTAGGCAATATGAATTATATTAGGGGGTATAATTTGCCTGCTATTATTAAGTCCTAAGGGAGCATTAGGCCAGAATTAAATAGTGGGAGGAAATTTCTGTACTTTATTTTCCTCTCCAGATACAACAAACATGACATGATAAACTGGTCAGAATTATGTTTGGGTCTACTGATAGTATTTTACTTGTTCTTACCTTCTTTACTCCTTACGTCTTATAAGAACTGTTACAATATTAAAAGGAATTGTTTGATGATTCACGTTATATAACATGGCGATTTGCTTTGCAAAGTCTGAGCTGCTGTGGCGTATGTATTTATAACTTTTATAATCACAGCTGGGAATATGTGTGGCACAGAACAAAGCAAAGAGACTTCTGTTTCCACCTCAAGAATTTGCATTTACAGTACAATTTGAATGACATGAAACATTATGAATATACTTGTTTATCTGCTTGAGAAAAAGAAAGTAAGCCAAGTATTTAAAATGTCAAACTGCTTCTTCATGCAGTTAATATTCAATATTTAATAATTACCGATATCTTTTGTCATTCACTTTCACTGCACCCTGAAAGAATATCAATTCATGATCACCAAGTCAAATACTACAAAAGTACTCTTTCTTAGTCATCCCACACTGAGTCAGCATATTTCCTCAGTAACAGGATAGAATCAAAATAGCAGTCAAACTTATAGAAGCAGAGAGTAGAATGGTGGTTGCCTAGGGCTAGGGGGAGGGGGAAATGGGGAGATGTTGGTCAAAGGGTACAAAGTTTCAGTCATGCAAGACAGGTAAGTTCTGGAGAGCTGCACAGCAATCTGACTGTACTTAACAATACTGCATTATATACTTGAAATTTGCTAAGAGGGTAAATCTTAAGTGTTATCACCAAAAGAAAAAAAAAAAAGAAAGAAAAAAGAAAATGGCAACCATGTGAGGTGATGCATATGTTAATTCACTTGCTTGTGATGATTACTTCACAGTGTATATAAAAACAGCAAGTTGTGCATATTTATACACAATTTTTATTTATCGATTATAGCTCAAAAAAGACGAGGAAAAAACAAACTAACAGACAGAAAAATAAAATCAGAAACAAAAAAACTGCAGAAATTATTTTCACTTTATTCCTATTTGAGAACAATTGCCTTTCAGGAGCAACATCATTCATTATTTCAATGATACAGTTTACACAACATAAGGCAACAATTCCCTTCCTCTCTACCCCTCCCTTTTCCATCAAAGGCTCCCACATACTTCTCTTATGGTCTGCATGTCAACCAAGTCCTAGTACAAGTGGTTCAGTAAGTTCCTACACTACATTACACTTGGTAGGACATCCAGAGGGTTAATTTCTCAGGAGACAGATAGGAAAGCCTGCACCGCCTGCTCTCTTCATAGTGAATGCATCAACGTTGACAATACTTGAGTGTGATAAGCACACTCGTCTCTACTGTTCTTTTTCTAGCTCTTACATATACCTACTCATACTTACTCCTAATCCCCTATCCCGACTTTCTTATAAAGTCAGAGATATTTTTTTAATAAATAGAGAAATTTGTATCCATATTCTATAGACAGTTATATACTTAATATAAATGAAAGAATATTAATAGTTTTCAACATTTCTATGATTTACTGAACTCTTTCCTAGGTTCAGTCATCCCACTTATGTTGTTTTCAGTTCTCATACTAATCTTGCTAGGAACAAATTTGCATGTTTTTCTTTTTACAGCATGGCAATGATTTCCTTCTTAGTATCACCAACATGCAGATAATCATGCTTATATGCAGCTCAAGCATATTTTGAGAACTAACTCTTTAGAGCAGTGCCAGCAATAGAACTTTCTGCCGAGACAGAAATGTCCAGTGGTAGCCACTAGCCCCATTTGGCTATTGAAGACATGAAAGGTAACTGATGTGACTGAGTTTTTAAAACTTGAACTAATTTAAATGTAAATCTAAATAGCTATATATGCCTACTATATAGGGCAGTGGAGTTTTAGAGAGTAAAATTTATTTTCAAAAACACCATTTAAGTGTTAAGTTACATCAGGTATGGCACAGGGTAGTCCACAGTTTAACACAAATATTTATAATATCCAGACTCTATTTCTTGCAATGTAGGAATTTTGGATGAGTTATCATTTTTGAAGTGTCCATAAATTGGCACATTTTGCTGTAAAGACAGGTGACTACATTTTATTTATCTCCTTACTCCCTAAGCGAGATTCCTTTAAACAAAAGCTTTACATCTTAAGAGAAAAGAAAGAACAGGGAAACATTTGAAAACGTATATTCTCATTTTGCATAGTTCAACACCCCCACCCTGATTTTTTCAAGGAAGCAAAAAAAGGACTAGACAAGGTCACATGACTACAGAGTGACAGGGTGAGTAATAGCCTCGGGCATATTGGCTTCTACTTAGTGCCCTTAAGGCTAAACATATTTAATGCCAAACAGTCAGTGTAAGGAGTTACTTTTTTTGAAAAGAGAAAAGAAAATGACATAAAACAACGAAAACATGTCTGAAAGTTTAAAAAGTAGTTACACGTAAATATTTCCAAAGCACTGTCTTGAATAGCAGAGATAGTTTTTCATGAATGTTTTCATCCAAGAGCTTGGTACATAACACACCTAGACAGTCGTTTTAGGTACTTTGAGTCTTATTTGCAAACCTAACACCATGTTGGAATAATCTAGAAGTCGTCATGAACTCAAAGTGGATTTATAGACTCTTTAGTTTACTTATAATTTCTCAGGGAAGCATTTGGTTTTTTTTTTTTTCTTTCCATATACAAATGTATGCCATAATATATAGATCTTTTTTTACTGCTTTAAATGTTTTAGAATGCAGAAAAAAGAAAGACAATAATTAAAAAAACACCTGTGTTCCCACAACCAATAATTAAGAAGCATAAGATTTGGGCCATTTGTTTTAGAAATTTTAGTAAAAACATACACTGCAGAAAAAGTTGAAGTTTCTTTTGTTTTCTAGCCTATATTTTCAATCTTCTTCACAGTTTTAAAATTTACAGGATTCACTGATTCCTTACGTTTCAGACACACTTAACAGCAATAACTTTGTTGATTAGTCAGGGTTCACTTGAAAAGAATAGAATCTGTTCTGGCTTGGATAAACCAAGAAAGTTTATCACAGAGTTTAAAATTGCTTAAAGATCCATTGGATAGGATGAAGAAATAGATGGTTGGCTTAGTCTCCACACAAGGCTCTTAAAGCCACATCATAAAATTAGGTCACTGAAGTAGACATTGCTTCTTCCTTCCATTATGAGGAAGTTACTTTCTGATTCTGGAAACTGCTGCCACATTTGACACCACCAGAGGCACTCTCTTCTTTTCCAGTTCCACCAATATCAGGGCGCCATGACTATCTTCCCATTTGACTCTGTTCAAGATACAAGTCTCATATAAGAGATTAAAGAAAGCTAAATCATATTCAGGATTCTAAAAGTAAGAAAGTCTGGAAAATAAAATGTTTAGTTACCCAACCATGACAGCAGAGAGAAGAACAGTAGCAAGATATCATTGACAGCGACTGTGCTGATCAACTGCGTTCATCACAGTAGATAAAGTGAGGAAATTTCCTCAGATACTTCAGCTAAGGAATTATAAAGAAGACGTTATGAATAACTCCAAAAATACTTCAAAGATGTATATAAAATAGACTAATTAAAAACACAAATTCATAATGCTGCCATTACAATAGATTTTTAAAAAATCAGAATATTGTTATATCTATTAAAGAAGTAGAGTCCATATTAGCTTCCTTCCCACAAATAAAGTTCAATGCCCATATGAATTTGCCTGGAATTCTTCAAATTTTTAAACATCAGTCTTACAGGAACTTTTCTAGTGGATAGAAAAAGGGGCGGGGGTACTTCACATTTAAAATATGCCATAATATCCATGAAACAAAAATTTTACAAGGACACTAAGATAAATGTTAAGACCAATGTCTTTCACAAACATGAATAGAAAATCCTAAACAACAGTTTATGAAACCAATTCTAGGTTTATATTAAAAAGAATAAAATATCTAGTTAAGTCGAGTTTATTTCAGGAAAGAAAGATTGGTTAAACATTTTAAAACCAATCTAACGTTATTCCCCACACAAGAAACATCACATGATCAACCCAATGTATTTCAACAAAAAAATAGACAAACAATATGTTCAACTCAAGAGATTCAGTAATAGGCATTTAATAAAATTTAACAAGCTTTCATTATAAAAAAAAATGTTACCAAAAGAAGAACAAAGGGGAAATTTTCCTTTTTATTAGGAAAAGCATATATACAAAAGACCTAGAGTGCTATATTTAGTGCTAAATATTGAAAACTTACTCTCGAATTGGGACTAAGACAAATATTTCCACTAATGGTACTTCTCTTGAATGTTATATTGACAGTCCCAGCTTGTGCAATAAGACAAAAAATAAAATAAAATTTATGAGGATTTATGAGTTAAAAATAAAATGTCTTGGGAGTGACGTCAGCATCATGGCAGAGTGAGATTCCCTCTTTGAATCTCTGCCCCCTATGACACAAGGAAAACATCATTCACATTCCAACAGAGCTCAATCAAACACTACAAAGGACTTCTGAGAAACCCCTGCTGCCATACTTCGGACGGTGGAGGCACGGGAAGCCCAGGAGGACGGGAGGAGAGGTAGGAGATTGTACTCCCCCTCAGCAAAGACAGCGCGGTTCGCAGACAGAGGGGGGAGGGGCGGCCCACAGCGGGGAAAACTATCGCCATCCAGGTGCTCTCACAGACTGTCACGAGATCCTCACTGGGAAGCAACGATGGACTGTTTAGGGGGTGCAGCAAACACCCTAAGAGAGCCAGAAAGGAAACCCCGGGGTCAAGCAGGAGAAAGAGAGGACCCCTCCCCCCACACACCCGGCGTTTCAGCATAATCCCTCCGGGGGCTGCAGCCGCCTCAGAGCAAACCACTCGCAATCTCCATCTAGTGGCAGCAAGGGGAAACTGCAGGACAAAATTATGAGGGGAAAAAATAAGGATGTCCCCGTCGGATCCTTGCAACAATTTGCCAGGTCTACAGACCAAAAGGAAAATGACAAACACCCAGAAACCAACCCTGAAGGCACAGAATTTGATAACCTGAATGACAGAGAATTCAAAATAGCTATCATAAACAAACTCAACGAAATACAAGAGAACACACAGAAACAAATCAACGAATTCAGGGATTATGTCACAAAAGAGATTGAAACCCTAAAGAAAAACCAACCAGAATTATTGGAGATGAAAAACAAAATCAACAAGATAGTGGAAAAAATGGAGTCTTTAAAGAGCAGAACTGACAATATGGAGGAATGAATTAGCACTATTGAGGATAGCCATGCAGAAATGCTCCAGATAGAGGAGGAGAGAGAGCTAAGACTAAAAAGAAATGAAGAAATTCTTCAAGAAATATCAGACTCAATGAGGAAAAGCAACATAAGGATAATAGGTATTCCAGAAGGAGAAGAAAGAGAAAAAGGAGCAGAGAGTTTGTTCAAAGAAATAATAGCTGAGAACTTCCCCAACCTAGGGAATGAGAGGGAAATAACAGTGAATGAAATCAATAGATCACCTAAATATATAAACAGGAATAAAAAATCATCTCGCCACATACTAGCAAACTTGAAGAATACCCGTGACAAGGAAATAATATTGAAGGCAGCTAAACAAAAAAAACAAAATAACATACAAAGGAAACCCCATCAGGCTCTCAGCTGATTTCTCGACAGAAACTCTACAGGCTAGGAGAGACTGGAATGATATATTCAAAATCATGAAAGACAAAAACCTTCAGCCAAGAATAATTTATCCAGCAAAAATATCCTTCAAATATGATGGAGAAACAATAACTCTCCCTGATAAACAAAAGCTAAGAGAGTTCGTCACCACAAGACCCCCACTACAAGAAATGCTCAAGAAGGCCCTTAGGCCTGAAAAAAAAACAAATGAGAAAGGGGATACAAAGATTTCAGCAAGGAGAAAAGCAAGGAGACTAAACCAGAACAAAATACAGTTGGAAAACATCAAAAATTAATTCAAACTCATCACTGGAAACACACATTCATGACACAATCTGGAATAAAGTGATAACAAATAAGGAGGGGAAGAGGTAAGGGATTGAATCGACCCAGCCTCAGGAAAAAGGAGGCATCTGAAAATGTACTTTCTTATCCAGGAGATCGCTTATATAAACCGCACGGTAACCACTAAACAAACAACCAGAAGAGAACCACACATGACAAATAAAGAGAAAACCAAGAGAATGAGCATGCAGAAATACCAAATTGAATTTGCAGTCCAAAACACAAGGGACAAGAAACGAAGGAAATGCAAAAGAACAAGAAGATGAACAATAAAATAGCAATATTAAACCCTCAAATATCAATAATCACTCTAAATGTAAATGGATTGAATTCTCCAATCAAAAGACACAGAGTGGCAGGATGGATTAAAAACCAAGATCCAACAATCTGCTGCCTCCAGGAAACACATCTCAGCTCTAAAGACAAACACAGACTCAAAATAAAAGGATGGAAAACAATACTCCAAGCTAATGGCAAACAAAAGAAAGCAGGAGTAGCCATACTTATATCAGACAAAGTAGACTTCAAGATAAAAAAGGTAATGAGAGACAAAGAAGGGCAATATATAATGATAAAAGGGACACTTCACCAAGAAGACATAACACTTATAAATATCTATGCACCCAACACAGGAGCACCAAAGTACATAAAACAACTGCTAAAAAACCTTAAAGGAGATATTAACAATAACACAATAATAGTAGGGGATCTTAATACCCCCCTTACATCAATAGATAGATCATCCAGACAAAAAGTCAATAAGGAAATAATGGACTTAAACGAGAAACTAGACGCAATGGATTTAATAGATATATACAGAGCACTCCACCCAAAAAAAGCAGAGTACACATTCTTCTCAAGTGCACATGGGACATTCTCAAGGATAGACCATATATTAGGAAAGAAGGCAAACCTCTATAAATTTAAGAAGATTGAAATCATTACAAGCATCTTTTCTGATCATAATGCTGTGAAACTAGAAATCAACTGCAAGGAAAAAACTAGGAAAGGGACAAAGATGTGGAGACTAAACAACATGCTACTGAACAACCAATGGGTCATTGATGAAATTAAAGGAGAAATCAAAAGCTATCTGGAGACAAATGAAAAGGAAAATACACCATACCAACTCATATGGGATGCAGCAAAAGCAGTCCTGAGAGGGAAATTCATAGCAATACAAACTCACCTTAACAAACAAGAAAAATCCCAAATAAATAACCTTAAATTGCACCTAACAGAGTTGGAAAAAGAAGAACAAAGCCCCGAATCAGCAGAAGGAGGGAAATAATAAAAATCAGAGCAGAAATAAATGAAATTGAAACCAAAAAAACAGTAGAAAGGATCAATGAAACAAAGAGCTGGTTCTTTGAGAAGATAAATAAAATTGACAAACCCTTAGCCAGACTCACTAAGAAAAAAAGGGAGAAGACTCAAATAAATAAAATTAGAAATGAAAGAGGAGAAATTACAACAGACACCACAGAAATACAAGGGATTATTAGGGAATACTATGAAAAACTTTACGCCAACAAATTGGACAACCTAGAGGAAATGGACAAATTCTTGGACGTGTACGACCTCCCAAAACTGAATCAAGAAGAAATAGAGAATCTGAACAGACCAATCACAAGTAAAGAGATTGAAACAGTCATCAAAAACCTCCTAAAAAATAAAAGCCCAGGACCAGATGGCTTCCCTGGAGAATTTTATCAAACGTTCAAAGAAGATTTAGCACCTATCCTTCTCAAACCATTCCAAAAAATAGAGGAAGATGGAATACTTCCCAACACATTCTATGAGGCCAACATCATGCTGATACCAAAGCCAGACAAGCACAATACAAAGAAGGAAAACTACAGGCCAATATCACTGATGAACATAAACGCAAAAATCCTCAACAAAATATTGGCAAACTGAATACAGCAATACATCAAAAAGATCATACACCACGATCAAGTGGGATTTATACCAGGGACACAGGGATGGTTCAACATCCGCAAATCAATCAACGTGATACACCACATTAACAAAATGAAGAATAAAAACCACATGATCATCTCAGTCGATGCAGAGAAGGCATTCGACAAGATCCAGCATCCATTTATGATAAAAACTCTCAACAAAATGGGTATAGAAGGAAAGTACCTCAACATAATAAGGGCCATATATGACAAACCTACAGCAAACATCCTACTCAACAGGGAAAAACTGAAAGCCATTCCTTTGAGGAAAGGAACAAGACAAGGGTGCCCATTCTCACCGCTCTTATTCAACATAGTACTGGAAGTTCTGGCCAGAGCAATTAGGCAAGAAAAAGGAATAAAAGGACTCCAAATAGGCAATGAAGAAGTGAAACTCTCACTATTTGCAGACGACATGATCCTATACATAGAAAACCCCAAAAATTCCATCGGAAAACTACTAGAAACAATCAACAACTACAGTAAAGTGGCAGGGTATAAAATCAACTTACAAAAATCAATTGCATTTCTATACACTAACGATGAAACAACAGAAAGAGAACTCAAAAAGACAATCCCATTTACAATTGCAATGAAGAGAATAAAATATCTGGAATAAATTTAACCAAGGAGGTCAAAGACCTATACAATGAAAACTATAAGACACTATTGAAAGAAATCGAGGAGGACATAAAGAAATGGAAAAATATTCCATGCACATGGATTGGAAGAATAAATATAGTTAAAATGTCCATTCTACCTAAAGCAATCTACAGATTCAATGCAATCCCAATCAGAATCCCAATGTCATTCTTCACGGTAATAGAACAAAAACTACTGAAATTCGTATGGGGCAACAAAAGAGCCCGAATAGCTAAAGCAATTCTGAAAAAAAAGAACAAAGCTGGAGGCATCACAATCCCTGATTTCAAAATATACTATAAAGCTACAGTAATCAAAACAGCATGGTACTGGTACAAGAATAGACACACAGATCAATGGAACAGAATTGAAAGCCCAGAAATAAAACCACACACCTATGGACAGCTAATCTTCGACAAAGGAGCAAAGAACATACAATGGAGAGAGGGAAGTCTCTTCAATAAATGGTGCTGAGAAAATTGGACAGCAACATGCAAAAGAATGAAAGTAGACCATCTCCTATCGCCATATACAAAAATCAATTCAAAATGGATCAAAGACCTGAAAGTGAGACCTAAAACTATAAAACTCCTGGAAGAAAATATAGGCAGTACACTAATTGAGATTGGATATAAAGGGATCCTTTCAGATTCCATGTCTACCCAGACAAGGGAAACAAAAGAAAAAATAAACAAGTGGGACCTCATCAGACTAAAGAGCTTCTACAAGGCAAATGAAACCAGGATCAAAATGAAAAAACAACCCACCAGCTGGGAGAAAATATTTGCAAATCATTTGTCTGACAAGGGATTAATCTCAGTAATATATAAAGATCTCATACAACTGAGCAACAAAAAACCAAACAACCCAATCAAAAAATGGGCAGAGGATATGAACAGACATTTTTCCAAGGAAGAGATACAGATGGCCAATAGACACATGAAAAGATGTTCAACATCACTAATCATCAGGGAAATGCAAATCAAAACTACACTGAGATATCACCTTACACCGGTTAGAATGGCTATAGTCACAAAGACAAATAACAACAAATGCTGGAGAGGTTGTGGAGAAACGGGGACCCTCATTCACTGCTGGTGGGAATGCAAACTGGTGCAGCCTCTATGGAAAACAGTATGGAGAGTCCTCAAAAAATTAAAAATAGAAATACCGTATGATCCAGCAATACCACTCTTGGGCATCTACCCAATGGACGTGAAATCAACCATCCCAAGAGGCGTATGCACCCCTATGTTCATTGCAGCATTATTCACTATAGCCAAGAAGTGGAAGCAACCCAAGTGTCCCTCAACTGATGACTGGTTAAAGAAGATGTGGTATATACATACAATGGAATACTACTCAGCCATAAGAAAAGACACAATTGTTCCATTTGCAACAACATGGAAGGACCTAGAGGGTATTATGTTAAGTGAAATAAGCCAGAGATATGATATCACTTACATGTGGAATCTAAACAAAAAGTCAAATTCCTAGAAATAGAGAGTAGAAAAGTGCTTGCCAGGCGCTCAGAGGTGGGGAAACAAGGAGAGGTTAGTAAAAGGGTATAAACATTGAGGTATAAAATGAATAAGGTCTGAGGATCGAACGTAAAATGTGGTGACTATAGTAGACAACACTGTATTATATAGTTGAAATTTGCTAAGAGAGTAGAACTTACAAAAAAAGAGAGAAATATGTGAAGTGATGGATATGTTAATTAACTAGATACTGGGGATTCTTTCGCAATGTATACATATATCAAATCACTACCATGCGCACTTTAAATGTCTTACAATTGTATTTGTCAATTATACTTCAATAAAGCTTAAAAATAACAAATGCAGCGAATGACTCTGAATTGGACCACCTCGTTATAAAGGATATTATTGGGAGACTTGGTGATATTTGAATTGGGCTGAGCGTTAGACGTTAGTAATATATTAATGTTAATTTTTGATTATTGAAATTATGTGGGTCTATCTTTCTCTCTCTCTCTCCCTTCGTTCCTCTCTGCCCCCCTCCTTTCTTTCTTTCTTTTTTAGGAGAATGTCTATTTTTGTAGGATAAACACAATATTTAGTATATAGGCAATGAGGCATCAGGTCAGCAATTTACTCCTAAATAGTTTTAAAAAATATTCTTTATATTGTACTTCTAACATTTCTATAGGTTTGTGACTGTTTTACATTAAAAAAATTAACAAAGTAATATTTAAATAAAGACAAATGGGAACATTATTCAGTATTATGATATAATAAGAAAACAACAAACAGAATGGAGTTAAATATATTATAACATTTTGGATAAAATTTTAAGCAAATGTAAACATTACACAACATCATTACCATTTATAGTTATCTAAATGAATTGGTGTGGCAATTTAATGATTTATAATTATATACTTAAATAGTTCACATAACAATCTGTTTATATATGTTTAAATTAATTACATAGTCATTGAGCTCCTCTCATATATCCTGAATAATCCGTATTAATTTCTCCTCAATGAATACATGATGCTTAATTTGGTTAAACAAATACTTTAACTATCATAAATTAATGCAGACTATGCACTTAATATTCACAGTGAATTCCATCTCAGAGAAAACTGCTCTGATGGATTAAAGGTGTTCCAGGCAAGAAAACTAATTTCAAAATCTCTTATTATTACTGTGTTGAATGTAATTACTTCCTTCAATCTATAGCATTGTGCCTACTCTTTAGGGAACTTCGAAAAATCAATTACAAAGAACCAAAAGGTCAGGAAAATGTTAAGGATGTAGCATTTTTGAGTGATTTGTGCACTAATTTAGAGTGAGAACAGATTGGATTAAAGTTGCGGGCACCTGGACAACTTGTCTTATTTAGTAGGTATCCTTCGTCCTCACAGCATAGTGTGCCTATTATCTTCTGATGTCTTTTTCTGTGAAGATAGAGGAAGGTTCTCTTTGAGGATTTGGGAAACAAATAGTATCAAGTACCTTGAGGGGAGTTCAATATTTGTACAGGAAAATGAGGACCAGGGAAAAAGGTCTCTGATCCAAAGGGGTTTTCCGAAGGGAAAAACCCTTGCTGTCTGTGGGCCTCATGGAATGAAGATTGAATCCTTTGAAAGGGACAGACTTGTTGGTACCACAACTTTTGGGAGAAATTCTCTGCTCCATGTAACATCTTTCTGAGTACATATGGGATCCTGGTGAAATATTAGACTTTTTGCTAAAAGTAGATGGAGTCCTAGCTAAATATATTTTATGGTATTCATGAAAATGAGATTTAACAAGCTGGTGAGGACTGGGAAACACCAGGCATAATTTTAAAAGGAGGAAACAATTCTAAGTGTATATTAAAATCACTGCATCCATTGTACTGCAGATGAAGTTCTGAAAATAAAATGTGTCACCGCCCAAATACGCCAAAAGATGTCACACAATAGGTAGAGCAAAGGAAACATTAGATTTTGCATTGGAATTGATCTGCATCTAGGACTCCGATGTAGTGACTTTGAATATCTCTCTAGTTGAGTAAAATGATACTTCTCTTCCACTGCCATCTTGTGTGAAAAAAGACACTTAAAGACGTTTTTCTCTGAGGACCCTGGAATTGTCTCCAATTGTAGTACAGCCTTCCCAAGTGTGGAATCTTTGGATAAAATTAAACTGTCTTCATGAGAAAAAGCAGTCATTCACTTTAAATTATAAAACTTCAAAATATATACATATTTGGAACAATACTGAAGACACACTATAAATATTAGCTGAATGGTCTCTTCAAGACCATTCTTTTTGTAGAAATGATTTTTACCTAGAATCACATACAAAAAGATTTTTAAAAAAGACTCCTTTATCAAAAACAGTCAGGCTCTTTTCTATGGGTCATGGCAAAACAATTTTCTAGAATTTTTTTTAAAATTCTCTAGTTGCTTTGGCATAGTGCAGATTCAATTCCAAGTTTTCTCATTTGTCACTGACTATAATAAAGCAGAGCCAGCTCACAGTGTAGGTTAGCTGTAGGTGAGTCAAAATTATTAGTAGTCATATTGATCTCAGACTTTCTTTTAGAAAATGACAATGCTGCTACCAGTGGATGAAGATGGCAGTGAAAAATCAGCAGTCAGAGCACAGACTTACTGATCATATCCTATTTGACAAGGTCAATAAACACAGAAGGAACGTATTGATTTTGTTCCCTAATTTTCTCTTGTACCTTCCAGTGAGGAGAATTATATTCAATATGCCATGTTACAGCTAACATGTAACACTATAACATCCATGGGTACAGACTTGACAGGCTGTAAGAAAGCTACTTCCAAAGGAGTCTGATTAGGGGACTATAGTCACTGTAGTTGTGTAGGATAATATGAACATTGCCTTGATCAGTCTTTCAAACTGTGTTGTTGAAAGTGGTGAAAAATATACATCTCTACCATGTTCATATTTACCATAAGCCTGCAAATGTTTGGGATGATTACTGCATGAAATGGCTAACATATGTTACCTGCTGATTTGGTTAATAGTTCAAGTTTCTATCAATTTCAGTGATTTTCATGTGTAATCAGAAATGGGGCATTACTCTTATCAAATTACAAATATTTCCTACATTTATTCAACATACCTTATGTAACACGTTGAAAAGTTATCATCACTAGGATTTACTCTGGAATTAAAAATAGTGCATCTATTACCAGGAATAGCTTTTCATTTGTAGAGTTTTGGGAGGGATTTCAAGCCAAAAGTAAAAATTTTATCTAAGATCTTTGACGTCTTCAGAAGACAAAACAATCACAATCACAATTAGTTTCAAATGTTGAAAATTCTTTGTTCTGCCAGAGGTAAATATTTGAAATTGTCTTTGGGACTCAGGACTACCTGACTCTGTGTGTGTGTGTGTGTGTGTGTGTGTGTGTGTGTGTGTGTGTGTGTGTGATAAAGACAAGGTGGGGTCACTGCAGTGCACACTTTTCGAATATGCAAAATCCTATTCTAAAGTGGTGGATTTGTAGACATCGGGCTGCAAACCTGCTCTCAGTGCTATAAAAGTTCCATGGCTGGATGCATAGGTCATTATGAGGGCAATGGATCTGGTCTTCCTTTGAGAGGCCAGAACAATGTAATTATGGATTTATAGTTTTCATGTATAGATAGCTCCAAATCTTAAGAAAATTTATTTAATAAACTTGTGTTATTGACAGCTTGGGTAAAAGAAATAGGTGCTGTCTTCCATATTTACAGAGTGAAACATATTGGAGAGAAATACAGCAAGAGGGAGCGTCAATTATGAAATGGCCAGTGAGGAATGGAAGAAAAGAACTGAATAATAATTTTAAATCACAGTAAAAAGCAACAACTGGCAAAAAATAGACTTTGTTCAGGATTCTTCAGAAGTATTGGGAAGGTACTGGAGGGTTTGCCATCACACAAAATCTGTATTCAGAATGTTATTTAGATGTTGATAGAAAGGATGCCCCCATATGGCTTGCTCAGATTATTGATCTTCAGTGTAGGCACAGTCTTGATGACACTCCATTCATCTACGCACACATCCATACATCATTCAATCCATGGCAAGTGCCTATAGATTCCCCTTGAAAATACATGCCTTTTGTGACTGCTTACCACCACCTCCACCATAGCCACTCCAGGCCAAACCACCACCACATCTGAACCACTGCAATATTTTCTGACAGTTCGCCTTACTTCCTACTTTATCTCCCTTACAGCCTTCTGTATACACAGCTCATATTTTTAAATCAGATCGCATCACTTACCTGTCTCAAACAGTTTTATTCCCTTTTAATCTTAGAGAATAATTCAAATATCTTAAGATTATTTACAATGCTCTGACTACTGCCTAATGTCTTATCATTCCCCTTGTTACTATCTCCATTCTAGTGGTACAAAATTTCTTGTTGTTCTTCAGAGGCATTAAGTGGCACTTTTATGCCTATGTTTCTCCCTGCATTGTTTTTTCTCACATCTTCCCATGGCTTGTTCCTTTATATAGCTAAGGACTCTACTCATAGATTTCTCATCATTCTCTTTACTTTTTATTTTCTTTCATAGCACATATTATTGATTTATTTTTTACTTTTTGGTAACTTTTCATTTTACTATAATTTCAAATAAACAAAGTTGAAAGAGAAGTTGAAGAAATCCCCAATATGTCCTTTATTCAGAGTCAACTGTTGTTTACATTTGTCCATTTGCTTTTGCATTATCGTTCTCTCTATATATCTATATCTAACTCCAGTAATCAATATTGTTATTATATTTACCAGTAAAATTATAAAAAATCAAAATAATGAAATCTAGCATTGATACTATATTATTACCTAGACGATCATCCATATTTAAATTTTGGAAATTGCCCTAATAATGTCCATAATAAATATAATTTATAACTATATATAATTATATATATAAATAACATATATTATTTACATACATATATACAATATACATATATGTAAATAATATACATATATAATAATATACAAATTCATTTATAAATAATATATAAAATCTATAAATAATATATATGAATAATAATATAATATATATGATTATATATATTTAACTCTTTCAGGGTCTAGTTCTGGATCATCTATTTAGTGTTTGTGTCTCAAGTTTTTTTTTAGACTGCTCTGTCTATATGAGCAGGTCCTTTGTTGTTGTTGCTGTTTACTGCTAATGCCAGTGCTTACAACAGGAGAGGCAGCAGAGCACTAGGATTACAAGCATGGGCTCTAGAGCCCTGACTTGGTTTTGCCATCTACCAGCTGTGTAACCTATGCCAAATAATATATATTCTGTGTGCCTCAATTTCATCATATATAAAATGAGTATAACAGCAGTTATTTTTTAGGGCTGTTATAAGATCAAAGGAATTAATGTGTATTAAGTGCTATTGTGGTCTCTGGCAAATAGTAAAATCATTGTAAAATAAATTAATAAGTGTCTGGTGGATACTAGGCACTCAGTAAATATCTGTTGAATGAATAAATAGGTTTGCTGTTACATGATATAGCAATATAGGTTGCACAAAAATCCCAGATGCTTACCATAAAAGTTTCAAAAGTATGAGTTGATCATGAGTGTGGAGGGAGGGGAAATTCCATGCAGTAATTCAATGATCCAGGCTGATAAAGGCTCTGTCATCATTGATACATAGCTTCCAAGATCACTCTGGATATCAGCGCACCACCAGTACATGGGAGAAGAGGGAAAAGAAACAGTGTGGAATCCCATGGAGGCTATTTATGGACTAGGTCTATAATAGGAACAAATAAATATCATTCACTAAAACTCAGCCATATGCCATACCCAACCATAAAAGAGGACAGAGAATTTGGTCTAGCTATGAGCATAGGAGTAACAGAAAATTATTTTAATGAACAACTATGTAGACTCGACACCATAAAGAATTCAATAAAAAATAAAGATGATGACTTGCATTTATTAACCATATCCAAGGTATTAGAAACTTTGCATGTATATAGAATTTCAAAATTACAATTATTAAAGTAGCAGATTCCTGTAAGTGACTATAAATTATTTTTCCATAATGATAAATAGCAATGACTCAGGGCTGAGTAATCAAGGGGAATGCAAAACTGAGACAATAAGAAGTGAATGGTAATCTCTGGGAAATGGTGAGTGATCCAATGTGACTTGAGTCATAGAATGAATGGAGGCATGCATTTGAGGAAGATATATACATACTGCCAAAAATATATATATATATATATTCAATATGTCCACAAATTTCTTATAGTCTTTAACCATAAAGCAGCTTATAAGGATTTTCTCTTTCACTCTAGTTAGGCTTTTAGTCCCCTTTCTATCTATCCTTCAAAAATGTTCATGTCAAGGTTACTGTGATCTTCACATTGCTAAATTAAATTGATGATAGATCTACTTATATAAAAAGTATATCCAAATCATTATTACAGTAATCACTATAATAGTAAATAATAATGAAGCCATTAGATCACATGTACTGTGATGATAATTAACTCTAAGTTTGTAACTCTAAATTTGTATGCCTTGCAAATACAAGAAAAATCCTTCATTCTCTCTGGCTTGGTGATGCAAAATAGAATAACTGCCCCAGTGTACAAATAAGATCCTTGATTTTCCAATCGTGTATAGGGCATATCATTTCCTTTAATATAAAACCAGATGCAAGTGATGTAATTTTCTCCTAGTATTCAAGCGTCATTGAGGTAAAATTGGAAAAATGAAAGAGGAAATCCCCACTGACTCGTTACCTTGGATTTTTTATTTCAATTACTCAGAAAGATTTCAAAATATGAAATCAAGATTGATCCACACCATTGGCTTAGTATGACCCCATTCTGTTAAAAATTATGAATGATTATGCAGTTAATATGTGAGATCATTAAAAATTAAAGTGACAACCATGCCTATATCAATTTCTTGTGTAGACCATAGGAAATGTACAGGCAAAATAATATGCTCACATTTTAAAAAATTCCTGATACGCCTTATAATAGCCAAAAAACTGGAAACAATCTAAATATCCACCAATGGGTGGATGAATAAACAATTCTACACAATGGAATACTAGTCAGCAATTGGAATGAGCTACTGATACATGCTACGACATGGGTGAACCTCAGAATAATTATGCTAAGTGAAAGAACACAGACAAAAAAAGAGTGCACACTATATGATTCTATTAGCATAAAATTCTAGAAAATCCAAACTGATCTCTAGTAACAGAAAGTTGATCAGTGGTTCCTGTGGCCAAGCAAAAGGAATTGCAAAGTTTCTTGAGGAAACTTTGGGAGCATGGGGATATATTTAATATCTTCATAGTAGTGATGGGTTTACTGGTGTATACATATGCCAAAACCCATCAAAGTGCACACTTTACTACATGCAGTTTATTGTATACCAACTGAAGCTCCAAAAACTTTTTTTAAAAAGAAATAAACATTGCAAAAATTCTTTTTTTTTTTTTTTTTTTTTTTTGTGAGGAAGACCAGCCCTGAGCTAACATCCGTTGCTAATCCTCCTCTTTTTGCTGAGGTAGACTGGCCCTGGGCTAACATCGTGCCCATCTTCCTCCACTTTATATGGGACGCCGCCACGGCATGGCTGACAGGCAGTGCGTCGGCGGGCGCCCGGGATCCGAACTCGCGAACCCTGGGCTGCCAAGCGCGGACGAAACCGCTGCGCCACAAAAATTCTTAATATACTTTTCTGGTAAAGATGGGCTTTCCCATTTTTAAGGATTAAAACACTCAGGTTGTTATTGAAAAAGTTGCTTGATATTCTTTTTTGAACTGCAGTCCCTTTTTTTCTAATTAAAAATGATCCATCAGCATCTATTCTCTTCAACTAAGATTTTGACTCTCTTGCCCACATTGGCAAGCTGCATATCTATTCTGTTAACTCATTTGAGCTCAGATTTATGTTCTGAATGGCCCCATTAACCAGGCTGAAGTTTTCACCTCATGAGGATAATGGCATCTGTGACATCACGGTTAGAGGACTTCTTAACAGAAGAAAGTGCTAGAGAAAATGTTTGTGAAAAGATAATGATTGAAAAAAAGGTGAGATAAAATTATTTATGTGTTGAAAGCCCCCTACACCTTAATTAATGGGGTCATGCACCCATTTATCTATGCTAATTATGTTAGCATTTCATTTCTGCTCTCCTACACATGGTAATTGGTAAAGATGAGTCTCTTTTGTGTCCTTTATTTTCCATGTTTAAAAAGACACAGACTTTCCTCCTAACTGAAGTTAAAAGAGATGGAATATAAGTAATGCCATAATAAAAGTGTTATATAATCAATTTCTACTTATCTATGGATAGGTCAGATCTACTTTGAAATTTCTTTAATAAAGTCAAATCTGGATAACTTCCTTTTGCATGCAAACATTTTTTAGTATGTGTTCTTATACTGCATTCATGTGATTTTAGCAGAAATATTGTGTAATTTATCAGAATAAATCATAAAGACTGCATAATTCATTCCACTTGAATTTTGGATTTTAAAAATCTATTTTTGCAAAGACTCATTCTTTTATAGCCTCTCTTCATTAACCAGTATTTAATAGTTTATAAACTTCTATGTGTGAAGAAATAAGTGTCTCTCATGTTTATGGTTTCATGTCACTCAAAATGCAAGCTGATTCTAACTAATGCATAGGAAAATGTGCAAGCACTGATCACAGTAGTCAACACATAGTTAACTGGTTAGTGAACATTTTTGTCTCTTTCTCTCAAGTTTAGAAAACAGTGATAAACTAATGATTAAATAATGTTCCATCTCAGAAATGCACATTTCCATTTGTAACTTCATTCTGAAATGATAGGCTCTCAAAATATTTTTTTAAAAAATTAAAGACCATGTTGCCACATTGGACAGTTTTGCCTTTGTGTTTTTACTTTATAGCTTCTTTATTGGAATTTCCATCATAATTATTACTTGTATGTCAACTCCACATTGCACCTCCCAGTTTAGAGAAGAGTTGCAGCTTCTGGTCTCCTGTGTTCAAATACAGGCTGGTTCTATAAAATAATTTTGTCCCTCTCAGCACCATTTGCTTTATAAATAAAATAGGATAACAATACCTCTCATAGAGCTATCATAAGAATTAAATAATTTTTAACAGTTGTTTACACAGTACCTATTATGTCCTGGATATTTATTTAAAATATTAGCTAGTATAATCCTAAAACAACCCTGTTATTATTCCCATTGTATATGTCAGGAGATAGAGGCACAGAGAGACTAAGTAATTTGTCTAAGGTCTGACAGCTCATCAGTAGTTCAATCCAGGCAGTCTATTTAACTGCTATGCTACTCATTTGTTATTTGACCAAGATGACTTAGTATTCTCTTTAGAATGACTAAACTTTGGAAAGATTTATTCCTAATTATAGGCCCCTGACCCTCCTTTCTTAGAGTATTTCTGCTCCTTTGATATATCAATCTTCTTCCAGTCTCACAACCCAGGAATGTCTTTCTCAAGGACTAGGGAGCCATGCTTTTAAAATATAACCATCAAGAAAGATAGTGTAGGTGGAGTGATGTCAGGATCATGGTGGAGTGAGCTGTACCTTTAGTCTCTTCCCACTAAAATACAACAAAAACGACATTCATTAATGAACAGAGAGCATCCACACAGCACAATAGGTGTCTGAGAGATCCAAGTAGCCATATGTCTGAAGATGGAGGTATTGGATCCCCTGGGAAGTAGTGGAAGGAGGTAAGCAGATCTCCTCCCCCTCCACAGTGGCAGCAATCTAGGGCATGAAACCTCAAGCAGCAGGCAGTGTGTTACTCTGCTAGGAGAGGGGGGGAAAGGCAGCCCTCTGCAGGGATGCTTTCACTCTTCAAGTTGCTTCCCAGCTCATAGGAACAATCCACAACAAGGAAGCTCAGTCACTATGGGGACACCCCAAAAAGAATTGTGCAGCCCAGGTGCAAAGTGGGAGTGTGGGTGTGAAATTAAGTGCCTCCTTCCCCCCATCCTGCCTGGCGCACCAGCTTGTCTGGTCGGGCAGGGCAGGGGATCTGCACCACAGGACCTGCACCAGCGTGTGGAAGCAGGGGCAGCCAGTGGGCAAACACAGATGGTCCCAATCAGCACAGCTTCCAAGAAATGGGCATAACTGCCAGCAGACACTGCAGGCTCAGAATACACAGCTCTAGCAACCCCCTGAGTGGTAGCAGGTGGAATATGTGACCAGATAATACCACTGTGAGCGAGCACAGGTCCACCCTGTCAAACACCATGAAGAAATGCAGTAACACTCCAGATCAGAAGGAAAATGACAAGTGGCCAGAAACCAATCCTGAAGTGACAGAAATTTATAATCTAAATGACAAGGAATTCAAAATAGTTACCATAAAGAAAGTCAACAACTTACAAGAAAACACAGAAAGACAGTTCAATGAACTCAGGGATAAAATTAATGAGCAGAGGGAATTCTTCACAAAAGAGATTGAAATTATTTTAAAAAAGCAGAAATGCTGGAGATGAAGAACATAATGAATGAGATAAAAACTATCTAGAATCCTTAAAAAACACAGCTGACATTATAGAGGACAGAATTAATAATTTAGAGGACAAAAATATAAAAACGCTCAGGCGGAAAAGGAGTGAGAACTAAGACTAAAAAGAAATGAAGAAATTCTCTGAGAAATTTCCAACTCAATTAGGAAATGCAACAGAAGGATTATAGGTATTCCAGAGGAAGAAGAGAGGGATAAAAGAGCAGAGAGCTTGTTCAAGGGAATTATAGCTGAGGACTTCCCAAACCCAGGGAAGGAGCTGGAAGGAGCTGTAAATGAAGCCAATAGAACTCCTAATTAAATCAATGTAAGAAGACCTTCTCCAAGGCATATATTAGTAAAACTGGCAAAAGTCAATGACAATGAAATATAGAAAAGGCAGTAAGGCAGGAAAAAAAAAAATAACCTACAAAGGAACTCCTATCAGGCTTTCAGCAGATTTCTCAGCAGAAACCTTACAGGCTAGGAGAGAATGGAATGATATATTCAAAGTACTGAAAGACAAAAACTTTCAGCCTAGAATACTCTATTCAGTGAAACTAGCCTTCAGATGTGATGGGGAAATAAAAGCTTTCCCAGATAAACAACAGCAGAGAGAGTTCATTGCCACAAGGACCCCCTGCAAGAAATGATCAAGAAGGCCCTTGTTTCTGGAAAAAAAAAAAGGAAAGATTTGAAAGCTCTGAGCAGGGAGATAAAGAGAGACAAAAATCAGAAAATTGCAGCTCTCTATCAGAACAAGTTGGCAAACACATAATTATAACATTCAAGATAAAGGGAAGGAAAGCATCAAAAACGTATATAAGCACTTCATTCTAATCACACACTCACAACACAAAACAGAATAAGTTGTGACAATAATAACTTAGATGGGGAAGAGGAGAGGGATGGAACCTGCTTAGGCTAAGGACATAAGAGGCTACAGAAAATGGACTCTCTCATCTACAAGCTCTTTTATACAAACCTCATGGTAAGCACTAAGCAAAAGATAAGAACAGAGACACAAATGATAAACAGAAAACTGAGAAAACCATCATACACAATCACCAAACTGAAATGGCAGTCAGAAATATGTGGAATGAGAAACAAGGTAAATACAGAACAACTGGAAAATAAGAGATAAAATGGCAGCATTATGCCCTCATATATCAATAATCACTCTAAATGTAAATGGATTGAATTCTCCAATCAAAAGGCACAGAGTGGATTGATGGATTAAAAACCAAGACCCAACAATATGCTGCCTCCAGGAAACACATCTCAGCTCTAATGACAAAAACAGGCTCAGGGTGAACAGATGAAAGACAATACTCTAAGCAAATGGCAAATAAAAGAAAGAAGGTGTTGCCATACTTATATCAGACAAAGCAGACTTCAAGATAAAAAAGGCAATGAGGCAAAGAAAGACCGTATATAATGATAAAAGGGACATTACACCAAGAGGACATAACACTTATGAAGATATATGTACCTAACACAGGAGCACCAAAGTACATATAGCAACTATTAACAGACCTAAAGGAAGAAATTAATAGCAACTAAATAATAGTAGGTGATCTCAGCACCCCACTTACATCAAAGGATAGATAATCCAGACAGAAAGTCAATAAGGAAATAGTGGAATTAAGCAAAAAGCTAGACTAGATGGACTTAAGAGATATATATAGAAAACTTCTGATGTTTTTTATCAGAATACACATTCTTCTCAAGTTCACATGGAATATTCTCAAAGGTATACCATATGTTGGGAAACAAAGCAAGCCTCAATAAATTTAAGAAGACTGAAATCATATCAAGCATCTTTTCTGACCATAATGCTACAAAACTACCAATCAACTACAAGAGTAAAGCTGGGAATGTGGTGACTAAACAACATACTACTGAGCAACCAATGGATCAATGAAGAAATTAAAAGAGAAATAGAAAAATATCTGGAGACAAATGAAAATGCATCATACGAACTCATATGAGATGCAGTAAAAGCAATCCCTAGAGGGAAATTCATAGCAATACAGGCCCACCTCAACAAACAAGAAAAATCTTAAGTAATCTTAAACTACACCTAACAAAACTAGAAAAAGAAGAACAAACAAATCTCAAAGTCTGCAGAAGGAGAGAAATAATAAAATTAGAGCAGAAATAAATGAAATAGAAACCAAAAAACAGTAGAAAGAATCAATGAAACTAAGAACTGATTCTTTGAGAAGATAAACAAAATCAACAAACCCTTAGCCACAATCACTAAAAAAAAAAAAACAAAAAAAAAACAAAAAAAGAGAGAGAGAGAGATAGAAGGCTCAAATAAATCAAATTAGAAATGAAAGAGGAGAAATTACAATGGATGCCACAGAAATATAAAGTACCATAGGAGAATACTATGAAAAACTGTATGCCAACAAATTGGACAATCTAGAAGAAATGGATAAATTCTTAGACTCATAGAGCCTCCCAAAACTGAATCTAGAAGAAATAGAGAATCTGAACAGACCAATCCCAGGTAAAGAAATTGAAACAGTAATCAAAAACCTCCCCAAAAACGAAAGTCCAGGACCAGGTGGCTTCTCTGGAGAATTCTACCAAACACTCAAAGATTTAATACCTTTCCTTCTCAAACTATTTGAAAAAGATGAAGAAGATGGAACACTTTCTAACTCATTCAATGAGGCCAACATCATTCTGATCCCAAAGCCAGACAAGGACAACACAAAGAAGGAAAACTACAGGCCAATATCACTGATGGACATAGATGTAAAAACCCTCAGCAAAATATTGCAAACCAATTATGGCAATATATTAAAAGGGTTATACACCATGATCAAGTGGGATTTATACCAGGGATGCAGGGATGGATCAACACCCACAAATCAATCAATGTGATATACCACATTAACAAAATGAGGAATAAAAATCACAGGATCATCTCAATAGATGCAGACAAAGCATTTGACAGGATCCAACATCCATTTATGATAAAAACTGTCAATAAAATTTGTATAGAAGGAAAGTACCTCAACATAATAAAGGCCATATATGACAAATCCACAGGCACTATCATACTCAATGGGGAAAAGCTGAAAGCCATCCCTCTGAAATCAAGAACAAGACAAGGGTGCCCACTCTCACTACTCTTATTCAATGTAGTACTAGAGGTTTTGGCCAGAGCAATTAGGCAAGAAAAAAAAAAAAACAAAAGGTATACAAATTGGTAAGGAAGAAGTGAAACTCTCACTGTTTGCAGATGACATGATTCCATATATATAGAATATACTAGAGAATCTATCAGAAAAAGTATCAGAAATAATCAACAACTACAGCAAATTTGCAGGGTACAAAATCAACTTACAAAAATCAGTTGCATTTCTATACTCTCATAAAGAACTAATAGAAAGAGAGCTCAAGAATACAATCCCATTTACAATTGCAACAAAAAAGAATAAAATATCTAGGAATAAATTTAACCAAGGTGGTGAAAGACCTATAAATGAAAACTATAAGATGTTATTGGAAGAAATCAATGATGACATAACAAAATGAAAAGATATTCTATGCAAATGGATTGGAAGAATAAACATAGTTTAAAAGTCCATACTACCTAAAGCAATCTACAGATTCAATGCCATCCCAATCAGAATCCCAATGACATTCATTTCAGAGATAGAACAAAGAATCTTAAAATTCACATGGGGCAACAAAAGACTCTGAATAGCTAAAGCAATCCTGAGGAAGAAGAACAAAGCTGGAGGCATCACAATCCCTGATTTCAAAATATAATACTAAGCTATAGTAATCAAAATAGCATGTTACTGGTACAAAAACAGACACACAGATCAATGGAAGAGAATTAAAATAAAACCAGAAATAAAACCACACATGTATGGGCAGCTAATCTTCAACAGAGCCAAGAACATGCAATGGAGAAAGGAAAGTCTCTTCAATAAATGGTTTTGGGAAAATTGGACAGCTACATGCAAAAGAATGAAAGTAGACCATTATCTTATACCACACACAAAAATTAACTCAAATGGATTAAAGACTTGAAGATAAGACTTGAAACCATAAAACTCCTAGAAGAAAATATAGGCAGTGCACTCTTTGACATTGGTCTTAGTAGCATCTTTTTGAATACCATGTCTACTAGGGCGAGGGAAAAAAAATAAAAAAATTAACAAATGGGACTACATCAAACTCAAGAGCTTCTTCCAGGCAAAGGAAACCAGGAACAAAATGAAAAGGCAATCCACCAACTGGGAGAAAATATTTGCAAATCATATACTTGACAAGGGGTTAATCTCCAAAGTATATATAGAACTTATACAGCTAACAACAAAAAAACAAACAACCCAATCAAAAAATGGGCAGGGGATATGAACAGACATTTTTCCAAAGAAGATATACTGATGGCCATTAGGCACATGAAAAGATGTTCAATATCACTAATTCTTAGGGAAATGCAAATCAAAACTACAATGAGATATCACCTTATGTCTGTCAACTGGCTATAATTACCAAGACAAAAAAATCAATGAATGTTGGAGAGGATGTGGAGAAAAGGGAACCTTCATACACTGCTGGTGGTAATGCAAACTGGTGCAACCACTATGGAAAACAGTATGGAGATTTCTAAAAAAATTAAGACTAGAAATACCATATGACCCAGCCATCCCACTACTGGGTATTTATCCAAAGAACTTGAAATCAACAATTCAAAGAGGCCTATGCATCCCAATGTTCACTGCGTTATTCACAATAGCCAAGACATGGAAACTTCCAAGTGCCCATCAACTGATGAATGGATGCAGAAGATGTGGTATGTATATACAATGGAAAACTACTCAGTCATAAAAAAGACAAAATCCTCTCATTTGCAACAACGTGGATGGACCTTGAGGGTAGGTGTTAAGTGAAATAATCCAGACAAAGACAAACACTGCAATATTTCACTCTGATGTGGAGGATAAACAAACACATGGACAAAGAAAGCAGATTTGTGGTTAACAGAGGGGAAGGCAGTTGGGGGTGAGGGTGAAAGGGGTAAAGGGGCACATACATTTAGTGACTGATAATAATGTACACTGAAATTTCACAATGTTGTAAACTATTATGACCTCAATAAAATAATTATAAAAAAGAAAGAAAAAAAAGGAAAGATAGTGCAAAAAACCAATAACCTGATTTAAAAATGGGCAAAGGACATGAATAGACATTTCTCCAAAGAAGACATACAAATGGCCCACAGGTATATGAAAAGTTGCTCAACATGATTAATCATCAGGGAGATGAAATCAAAACCACAATGAGATACCACTTCACACCTAAGATGGCTATTATTAAAAAAATTTTTTTAAAAGATAGCAAGCATTGATGAGGATGTGGAGAAAAGGGAACTCTGGCACACTGTTGTTGGGAATATAAATTGGTACAGCCATTATAGAAAACAGATGGCAATTCCTCAAAAAATTAAATATAATGCTACCATGTAATTCCTTAAATCCCACTTCTGGATACTTATCCACAGGAATTGAAATCAGGATCTTAAGAAGATATCTTCTCTCCTGTTCACTGCAGGCTTCTTCACAATAGCCTAGATATGGACATAACCTAAATGTCCAATTGATGGATGAATGGATAAAAACAAATTGTATATACGTACAATAGAATATTATTCAGATTTAAAAAAGAAGGGATTCCTGCCATTTGCAGCAGGATGGATGGACCCAGAGTACATTCAACTAAGTAAAATAAGCCAGACACAGATAAATATTGCATGATCTCACTTATATGTGGAATCTAAAATAGTAAAGGTCACAGAAGCAGAAAGTATAAAGGTCGTTGTCAAGGACTGGGGGAGGGGGAAAAGAGGTGATGGTTAAAGAGTGCAAAGTTTCAATTATACAAGATAAGTTCTGGAGATCCATACAGCATAGTGGTGGTAACTAACAATACTGTATAGTATATTTAAAGTTTTCTAATAGAGCAGATCTTTTTTAAAGTGTTCTTACCACATATAATATTAGTAATAATAATAGTAGGAAGGGGAGGAAACTTTGAGAAGTGATGCATATGACTATGGTCTTGATTGTAGTGATGGTTTCACATATACATACTCATCCTCAAACTCACTGAGTTGTAGACATTAAATATGTACAGCTTTTTACATGTCAATGATACTTCAATAAAATAGTTAAAAAAAATAAAAGATGGTGCTCCTATTTCCCAGTCTCTGTGGGAGGATAGGAGTCTAACTCTGATAAGCATCAATTAGCAAATACAGATGGCCCAATCTCATGACCTCACTTCTTCCAGTAGTTTCCCATTAACTCACCCCAGCACTAAAATACTCTCCCTCCTTTTGTTTCAGTGGAGTTGTGTTCAATCTCTCTCCCTTATTGTAATAGTCTTGACCCCATTGCAATTGTCTTGAATAAAGTTTTCCTTGCCTGTTGAACATTATCCAGTACAATTTTCCTTTGACGTATCTCCCAGCCAGATATATAGTAAATGCCTAAACATGTTAACTACTAACTACTATTATTATTGGATTTCATATTAAAATGATATTATTGTTTTTGCTTTTCAAATATCCTTCATGGACCATGATTTCAAGTTAAAGGTTCTCTAGCAAACGTTTTCTTCTAAACGTTCGCCAGTGTGCTGATGTCACTGAAAGTGAAGTGCCCATGACTGGAGGTATTATTCAAGATGTCTTAGGAAAGTGGATAAGAGCATGGTTAGTTCTGCTGCCCCAGACCTTACGATTACATTTCAATTAATACAGACTCAGCCATGTTACTATTTCGTAGTGTTGAGTTTATGGTCAACTAAATTACTAAGCCTATTTTTACATTTGGGGCTATTTGGCCATGGTTTCCATACTTAATACACGTTGATTGTGAGTAAGCTGCTTTCTTACAACTCCATCCAGCTGCAATGTATTCACAGAAGCAGTGTATACATTCAATATGTAAAACTCCTCTTGTAAAAACAAATTACAACTGAAAAGATGGCAAACATTTTATCTGTGAGTGATATGGACAATTTAAATCAGACTACATTTTGTATTATATAAATAGATCAAATTATAAGCCCTTAATATTCTCCTTTTTTCTTTTTCAATATCATCCAAAATTTTAGTACAATTAAGATCTAGAGGGAAGAATTGCTTGCTCTGTCCTATATTAAAGCTAGCTGTCCGTGTCACAAAGAGATTAAATAACTTCTCTTGAGATTCCATCAGTCCCAAATACTTCTCTGCCTGACTACAGAATTTTTTCAACTTTTAAATTGGGGACAATATTAACATAATGGGACAGGTTTGAGAATGAAATTAGATAACATGTCAGGTATGTGTATGACACAAATGTATTCTCAATAAATGCCACTTCCCTCCCTTACCACCAAATAAGCCCTACACCCAGGGCCCTTCCAGTAATTCCTCACCTAAAGGACTGTGGCTAGACGTTGTGTCAAGATTTTTACTGGCATAACTTCTCTAGTCACCTTTGGAAGATAATTTTTTAATTTAAATAAAATTGAAAATATGATTTTTTTCAAAAAATATGACAATAAAATTGGTGAACCTGTCAGTCTATAAACTATTTAAACAACTAATGAAACAGTACATCAATAGGTATATACATAAAACACACACACATGAGAGACAATTATAAGGAGTATTTGGAATACAGTGGTCCCCCCTTATCCACGGGAGATACGTCCCAAGACCCCCAGTGGATGCCTGAAACCACGGATAGAACCAAATCCTATGTATACTATTTTTTTTCTATGCATACATACCTATGACAAAGTTTAATTTATAAATTAGGCAAGTAAGAGAATAACAACCGTAACTAGTAATGTAATAGAACAATTATAACAATATACTGTAATAAAAGTTACCATAGATCTTAGACACCTCAGCATAGATTTTTTTCTTCTTTCCTTATTAAGTCAAGAACTTTAACCATTTCACTTAAAGGGAGTATTTTACATCTTCTCTCTGGCGTATCCGAATTGCCAGCATCACTACTCTTGTGTTTTGGGGCCAGTATTAAGTAAGATAAGGGTTACTTGAACATAAGCACCGTGATACCAAGACAGTTGATCTGATAACTGAGAGGCTACCAAGTGACTAACGGGCAGGGAGCATCTACAGTGTGGATCTGCTGGACCAAGGGATGATTCATGTCCTGGGTGGAAGGAAGCAGGAGGGCAGCAGATTTCATCACACTACTCAAAATAGCATGCAATCTAAACTTAAGAATTGTTTATTTCTGGAACTTTCCATTTAACATCTTCGGACTGTGGTTGATCGAGTGTAGCTGAAACCATGGAAAGCGAAATCCCCTATAAGGAGGGACTACTGTACTGATTTCCACTTCTGACTTGAGGTCTGTGGTATTCTTCATGCTGTCTCTTTGTATGCAGTGTGTCTTTTCTCTTTCTTCTGGATACTTTTAACTTATTTGTTGTTGTGTTTATCATTAATTTTCCACAATTTGATTTTGATCAGCCTTGGCACAGTGTGCATGTGTGTTTGTGTGTGTGTATAATTGCAGCTCATTGAGGTTCTTGGATCTGTGGGATTAATTATTTTTCATTGAATTTTATTCTCTAGGCACAGGTAGTTGTCTCTCACACATACACAGATTGCTATTAAGGTGAAACATCAAGGGGAATCATCCACTGATATCTCTTTGTGTATGTGTGTATGTGTGTACCTAACTTCTCTCCAGGACTTTGCCATGCAAATTCTATCTGAATTTTCTCCCCAAACGCCAATCTCAATTTCTTTAATTCTACAAGATCACAAACATTTTTGAGGTTGCCCCTTTCTGCATTCCACGACTCTCCACGTGTTTGCACTCTCTGCAAACTATCCACAAGAGGCAGGCTGGGAAATCACAGGGCTCCACTCATTTTTGTTCTATTTACCAAAGATCAGAGCCCTGTATCACCTGTTGCCCAATGTCTCAAAATCATTGCTTCATATATTTTGTCCAGTTTCTAGTTGTTTAAGGGTAAATCTGGCCTCTGTTACTCAATCACGGCTAGGTGAATTTTGCATTTCTTTAAGTCTGTCATTTGTTGCTTCATTTATTTTGAAACTTTTGCTTTAGGTATATACATATTTAAGGATTGTCATACCTTGAAGGGACACCTTTATTATTATGAAATGCCCCTTTTTACATATGAAATATTCCTTCTTCTTCAACCTGATTTTTCTCATACTAATAAGCTCACTACAACTTTTATATTATTATTAGTATCTGCATAGAATGTGTCTTTCTAAACTCTTACTTTTAAGATAGCTATGATTTTAAAATATATCTACTACGGTTTTCTTGCAGAAAATATATAATTGTGTTTGGCTTTTTTATCAAGTTTGATTATCTCTACCTTTAAGTTAGAATGTTTAAGCCTTTAGAAAATTTTGAGGTTATCAATTTGTTTAGATACAAATCTATATGTCTAATCTTATTATAAATTTTGCTGTTTGATTCCAATTTGTTTTATCTGGTCTTTGCCCCCTTTTCCTTTTTTTTATTCTTTTCCACCTTCTTTTGGATTAATTGAGTATATTTGTATTCCATATTTTGTTTATTACTGACTCTTAAGCTAATTTCCTTTGTTTTAATTGTAGTGAATTTTCTAGAGTTAGAGTACACATTTTTGATATCTCACATTTCACCTCCAAATAATGTTGTGTTAATTCTCATATAAATTTAAGAATCTTATATTTTTCTGTCATTTCTTCCTCCCATACTTTTGCAATTTTTGCCTTGTGTTTTAGTTTTATGTGTGTTTGAAAGGACATGTGCTATGCATTTTTTCTTTGCTCCAGTCTCACAGTTGTATTTTTTACAACAGTCAGTATTTTTAGAGAAGTTTTAAATTCACAGCAAAATTGAGAGGAACATACAGATTTTTCATATACACCCTGCTGGCATATATGCAAAACCTCCCCCACTATTCACATCCTGCATCTGAGTAGTATGTCTGTTACAATCTGTGAGTCTACACTGACACATCATTATCACCCAAAGATCACAGATTACATTAGGGTTCACTCTTGATGTTGTACAGGCTATGGGTTTTCACAAATGCGTCATGACATATATCAACCTTTATAATATAATACAGAATAGTTTCACTGCTCTAAAAATCCTGTGTGCTCTGCCTGTTCATTCCACCCTCCCCACTAAACCCTGACACCCACTGATATTTTTACTATCTCCAAAGTTTTGCCTTTTCCAGAACGTCATATAATTCAAATCATACAGTATGTGACCTTTTCAGATTGGCTTCTTTGCCTTTTTTTCATGGATTGTGCCCTTGGAGTTGTATATAAAAAATTATTGCCAAACCCAAAGTCATCTAGATTTCTCCTGTTATCTTCTCGGAGTTTTATAGTTTTGCATTTTACATTAGCTCTATCATTCATTTTGAGTTAAGTTTTGTGAAGTGTGTAAGGCCTGTGTCTAGATTCATTTTTTTGGCTGGTTGATGTCCAGTTGTTCCAGAATCATTTCTTGAAAAAACTGTCTTTTCTCCATTTTATTGCTTTGCACTATCTAGGATTTGCCTCCAGGCAGAAAGCGTTGCTAATCTTGGTGGCGAAGATCTTCACACAGAGTGGTAACCCAGGCATCAGGTATTGGAGCCCAAAGTTTGCAAAAGGCTTCTATGAGGAAGGATAGCCCAAAGTGGTAATTCAGAGCCTGAGGAGGATCAGGAGGTTGTCTATGTGGGAAGAAGTCAAAGAAAAGGGGATATGGCTTCAAAAACCAAATTCCTGTACTTACTCTTGTCCAATGTTTGTGAACAATTTTGTTTTCACCATTTTTGGGGGGTCTAATTTACCAGTTGTTTATGATACAATGTATGTCCTTTAGAAATTACTCCTTTATGGACAGAAGCAGAAATCCTATTCATATTTTTCTATGTATTTCAATATATTTAAAGCCATGAGTTCATACTGATACCATCAGTGCTAATCCAATCATTTTCTTCCTTTTGATAACTCACTTCTCAAACAGTGAGAAACCTACTGATGTTATCTTTAACTTGCTCATTTATTTGATCCATCCTCCTAAATCTAACAACCCTTCCCTTTGCCAGTGCCCTATGTGACCCACTGAAGCTCTAGTAGCCACCCAGATATTCTCTCCTCATATAAACATCTGCATTACCCCCATTAGGGCCTCAGCATTCCATGCCAGACCAAGCCTCTGCATGGTCACCTTCCTCTACTTGATGGGACTCTGACACATCACAATGGACCTGCTTCCTCTGCATGCATTCTCTTTGTCCTACCTGCACTCTGACACCTTACACAGGGCTGCTCCAACTTTTGGATGTTTTCCTTACTTGTTCAGAATGAATAACTTTGCTAGGCTACTCTCCCTTGGAAACCTTCCTCACCAGTTTTAGGTTCTTTCACCCTTCCATTGTGCTTTCTTCCCACATAGACATCTTCCTGATCCTTCTCAGGCTCTGCTTGGCCACGTTGGGCTATCTCTCCTCGTGGAAGCACTTCACAACATTTGGGCTCCAACACCCCAGGCCTCAGCACCACTCTATGTGAAGACCTTCTTCACCATGGGGGCTCTGACACTGCTTGCCTGGCCACACCTCACAAGGATGCTCTTCTCCTCCATTCAGGCTCTGTGTCTTTATGCTAGATCACCTTAAAAATCTCTCAGTTTATCTGCCAGTAACATGCCATTTTGATTAGTATAGCTTTGTAGTATATTTTGAAGTCAGGGATTGTGATAACTCCAGCTTTGTTCTTTTTTTTTCAGGATTGCTTTGGTAGTTCGGGGTCTTTTGTTGTTCCATATAGATTTTAGGATTCTTTGTTCTATTTCCATGAGGAATGCAATTGGGATTCTGATTGGGATTGCATTGTATCTGTAGATTGCTTTAGGTAGTAAAGACATTTTAAATATGTTTATTCTTCCAATCCATGTGCATGCAATATCTTTCCATTTCTTATGTCTTCTTTGAATCCTTTCAATAATGTCTTATAGTTTTCAGTGTATAGGTCTTTCACCTCTTTCATTAAGTTTCTTCCTAGATATTTTATTCTTTTTGTTGTGATTGCAAATGGAATTGCATTCTTCATTTCTCTTTCTGCTAGTTCATTATTAGTGTAAAGAAATGCAAGTGATTTTTGTATGTTGATTTTCTACCCTGCAACTTTGCTGTAGTTGTTGATTTTTTCTATTAGTTTTATGGTGGATTTTTTAGGGTTTTCTGTATAGAGAGTCATATCATCTACAAACAGTGAGAATTTTACTTCTTCCTTTCCAGTTTGGATCCCTCTTATTTATTTTTCTTGCCTAATTGCTCTGGCCAAAATTTCCAGGACTATGGTGAGTAAGAGTGGTGAGGGTGTGCACCCTTGTCTTCTTCCTGATTTCAGAGGAATAGTTTTCAGTTTTTCACCATTAAGTATGATGTTGGCTATGGGTTTGCCATATATGGCCTTTATTATATTGAAGTATCTTCCTTCTATACCCATTTTGTTGAGACTTTTTATCATAAATGGATGTTCAATCTTGTCAAATGCTTTCTCTGCATCTGTTGAGATGATCCTGTGATTTTTATTCCTCATTTTGTTAATTTGGCGTATCACATTGATTGATTTGCAGATGTTTAACCATTCCTGCATCCCTGGAATAGATCCCCGAGTGCTCCACAATGGATGCATGGATAAAGAAGATGTGGTATGTGTGTGTGTGTGTATATGTGTATATATATATACACATATACACACACAATAGAACACTACTCAGCCATAAAAAAGACAAATTTGTGGCATTTGCAATAACATGGAGGGACCTTGAGGGCATTATGCTAAGTGAAATAAGCCAGACAGAGAAAGACATACACCGTATGATTTCACTCATATGTGGAAGATAAACAAGCACAGATTAGTGGTTACCAGGGAGAAAGGGGGTGGAGGGTGGGAGAAAGGGGTAAAGGGGCACATATATATGGTGATGGATAAAAACTAGACTATTGGTGATGAACATGATGCAGTCTATACAGAAACTGATATACAGTAATGTATACCTGGGATTACATGATGTTATTAGCCAATGTGATCTCAATAAAATAATTAAATTGGGGCCAGCCGAGTGGCATAGTGGTTAAGTTCACACACTCCACTTCAGCGGCCTGGGGTTTGCAGGTTTGGATCCCGGGTGCAGACCTATATACCGCTCATCAAGCCACACTGTAGTGGTGTCCTATATACAAAGTAGAGGAAGATGGGCACAGATATTAGCTCAGGGCAAATCTTCCTCACTAAAAACGAAAAAACAAAAACACCCTGTCGCCCCATTTCAGGTCACCTTCATGAATTGTCAGTATCCTCTGCTCTTCTGTCTCTCTCTTACTCTAACTTTCACTCCCTATTTTGCTCTATCCATTTGCATAGAAGTCCTTCTCAACCAACACAGAGTCTGTCATACCATGCCAGAAATTCTTCCAGTATGAATGCCCTCTATAACTCTCTCAAGCTCTAATAACTCACAGTCGGCCACTGGTATGCTTAAATCATTTGGGTTTGTCTCTTCACATTAGGTTACCCCCTGCATGGACAAATTCCTCACCCCACTTTGGCTCTACCATCCATGCTGGGACTTCTACAGGCATGGGGCACCTTCTTTTCCTCACTTGGGCACTGCCAACCTACTCCAGGCTGTCCACATGCTTGGACAACCTCTTTAGTCTACTTGATTTCAGACACCCCTCATTGGGGAGGGTGCCTTCTTGCCTCTACTTGGACTCTGACTCCTTATGGCAGGCTGTATCCTGTGTGGGCTCCCTCTTCACTCTTCTAGCACTACAAAAGCCCATGCCTGGCTGATTCTCCATGTCGATTCACTCTGTATTCTTACTTGACTTTGACATCTTATGCCAAGCAGCCTCTCAATATGGATGTCTTTGTCACTCGGCTCGGGCTCTGACACTATGAGGCAGGACACCCCTCCAAATGATGTCTACCTTGCTCTACCCCCAACTAATGGCTTTAGGGTTCAATAGTTAATCAAATAAAGGGAAAGGAGAGGGAAAGAAACACGAGAGAAGAAGGAATAGAGGAGGGAAACCCATAATAGTATCTGAAGAAATAAAATTATATAATATATTATAGAGCCTGATGAATTATTGAGTAGTCATATTATGGGTCATTGTGTATTTATTCCTCTTCTATCTCAAAATCTTCCACAATAAAATACATTTTATAATAGTAAGGTATACCATTTTTCAGGAAAGTATGTGTTTTTTAAAGAAATAAATTTATTGTTTATTTTAATTAAGACTTATTTACACTTGCTGACACAGATAGATGCTTAATAATTCCAGTAGGTTAAAAAATCCATAGTTATTTAAATTTGGTGATCGTTATGTGTCTATCTGTACCTGTACCATCAAAAATTTGTAGTAAAAATTCCATGTATTAAATCAAAATCCAAAAGACTTTCCATACTTGGGTGAATCTATTGATTCAAACTTGCTATGTTAGAGACAGATGAAAAGTCAATTGTAGTTTCTTTCATCCTAACAAAAACAAAAACTAATAAAAAAGAAAAATTTAGAATTTGTGAATCCATATTTGTGGAAATAAAATCAACCAGTTTGTGGCACAAATCAAAATGGCATGATAAGTATTAAGATAAATGTAATTGTATTTATTATTTTGCAATGAAGGTAACTTATATATATCGCATATGTAGAAAGAAAACATATTTACTCATGGCAAGAGAGACTATTGTCAGTGTTGTCCTAGGGACCAATTGAGTTTTATAAATTAGTTATTTGAACCTCTATGCTTTCTTCCTTCCCTCAGAAACAGTCACAAGAGTCCAACACTCTGCACTGGAGTCTTCCTTGGTCTCTTCCAAATTTTTCTGATTTCCTGAAATTAAAGGGATTTTTGACAGAAGGATAATAAATTTTCTGTCATGTCTAGAAAGTGGTGATTTCAGCAGTAACTGCAGAGACAGTTATTTCAGGTGGAGTTCAGAACAGGATGATCCTGCCATTATGGTTTACAATGTCTCCATCTGGGCATAACTGGGATTTAGTCTGAAACTGTGGTTCATATTCATCAGTTATAACTCAGTGGGTAGGGATAGGATAGTTATAAACAGCTTTTGTTTCCACAGTTTAGGATGTGGATGGATTTGGGGTGGGTTGAGGGTGGGAATAAATAAATAGAAGTAAGTTTAGAGGACATTATTTTACGAGTTATACTTAAATTGTGTTCTTATGCATTGGGGATTATTAACAAAAATTGTTATTTTTCTCTGCTGGAACTTAAAATAATTTCATTTTAAATTAAAACAAAATTAACATTTATGAGCCTGTGATATGTGTCAGATATTGAATGGAACCCTTACATATATCTTTAACATTATCTTCACACTTAAATCTGGTTTTCAATCCATCTAAATGGTACAGGCAACAGCTGGCAAATGCTAAGCTGAAATTGCAACCTAGATAAGGCTTATTTTAAAAATCCACTATTTTTCTTTTTTGTGTGTGAGGAAGATTGGCCCTGCGCTAACATCTGCTGCCAATCTTCTTCTTTTTCTTTTTTCTCTCCAAAACCCCAGTAATAGTTGTATATCATAGTTGAAGACTTGTAGGTCTTCTATGTGGGATGCCGCCTCACAGCTTGATGAGCGGTGAGTAGGTCCGCACCCAGGATCTGAACTGGCGAACCCTGGGTCACCAAAGTGGAATGTGCAAACTTAACCCCTATGCCACGGGCCAGCCCCTCCACTATTTTTCTAGTAAAGTATGCTTATAATCCCTAATTGAGTATTAAGAACATGAAAGATTTTTGTTGGAAATATCTGGATTTTTAACAGAGTTCATGCTCTGTATGGCCTATTTCCATTAGAAATTTCAACAGACATTCCATATCAGTTAAGTCTGAATCTTCACACTGCCATTGTAACTCATTGATCTAATCAGTATAGTCAATGCAGTGGCTGAATTCTAAATATACACCCACTCACACTCATGCCAATATTATATGTTTGGGCCATCTAGTTGCTCAAATTGAGTAAAAAAGTCAAATTCATTCTAATAGCACCAGATAGATACTGTCTACATGACTCTTAAATTTCTTCCAAAACATTCATCTTTAATGTACGTCAAATCAATGCTTTAACACCATAGGGGCTGGGTACTCATTATCTCAGGTAGCAGACACACTTGGATCTCTCTGACACAAAACTCTGCCTTCACTTAAGCAAAAATCTATATTTGAAATACTTATCTAAAACAGACATTAATCCCCTTGCCCATGACAGGCTTTCAAATACTGAAGAGATATACCCAATTCCCTTGTGAGCCCACTCTTCGCTATTTTAAAATGCCACACTGCCTTCCATCATGTGTCTTGTGAAATAATTTAAAGTCCCTTGAATTCTTTTATCTGAATTAATTCCATTTTTATGTACCTGACATTGAACAAAACATCTGAGGAAATGTCATACTGTTAACTCTCTCAGCTGGCAAATCATGTCATTTGTTATACACAATTATAAATCCTTTGAGTCTTGTCCTTTTGTAGCATCTACAGAATCTAGTAAAGTGTATATAGTCATCTTTTTTTTTAAAGTTAACTAGAAGATTACACAGTTTGAAACATTATTATGTTTCATTTATAATTAGCTGTAAGAAACTGAAAATATAGAAGACATAGATGAGTAGTTAATAAATGTTTGCTCTCTGGCAGTTGTATCAGCAATGAATGTGTTAGCTTATGTACATATTATTTTGAAGCTGACTTAGGTGAGAGAGTAATTTGTATGATTTTCCTACAGTATGTTCATCTTAGAGATTCAATATACTCTTCAGTATGATAAAATAGTTACATAGTTCAATAGAGAACTACTAAGGTCCAACCTCATATAATAAAGACACTCAAATTGCTCTTTTAAACTTCTCCTTTTAAGATTTTTATTTACGTTAGGAGTTTTAAATCAAAAACCAATTAGAATAAAATAAAATCCAATTTTATGGGCCATAAAAAGAGACCATACAAATTCATTTATCATTACAGAGTCTCTCCCACTTAGATCTCTTTTGAACATTTTATTCCTAGGGAATGTCTTTTTTCCAATTCCATCAGTAAACTAAAGATGTAACACTGTTCAATTTTTCTTGTACGTGCTTTGTTCTCATCTGACATCAGCTGAAATCAGTTGTCAGTCTCCAAGATGAAATGGGAACTACTTTTTGCTATACAGAATGCCTTGGTGCAGTATTACAGTACCAATGAAAGCTTTCTCTGGAGGACACATTTCCTGAACACCTTGCAAATGTATTCCTTTAAAAAAATTTTTTTCACATGAATTCCCATATGAATTCTTATGACTGTATTTATTTCAAAGGAAAAACGCATGCCTCTAAATTTACTACCTAAGATTCATATGAATATGTACTCTTGCAAATGTTTAACCAAAGTAATAAATAATACATTGAAATAAATTTAGTGTTTTCTTTTGTAGCAAAAGAAATAAAATATAAATTAGCATATTAATCTTTTCACACTTGATACTAAATATGGTCTTGGGACAAAATGTAAAAAGAAAAAATAAAGTAGATTATATTATAAACTTATGTGAATCCTTGTGCGTTAGAGCCTAAATAAATGTAATTTGGAGTCTAAATAAATGTAAATATTATAAATAATATATTATGAAATACATTTCAAATATTGAACAATAAAATAGGAAAATGAAAATATGCACTTAGAAAATATAATCTTTAATTCCTTTAGACATTCTTTCATTTGTCTATGCTCCACCAATAAAAAGTATTATCTTTTTATTCTTATTTTATTTTCAGAAACTCCAAATTACAAAATGAATAAAAGCTTCAAAATGGGAGAATTACAGAATGTGTACCTATCTTAATTGTTGAAGTCCATCTCACTGACTATAACTATTACTGAATATTCAGTGACAAAAATTGGCAGTTGAGAGGATATGGGGGGACGGAGTACGTGACAATGAAAGTGATGAAATAAATTAAGTCTCTGGAAAGTGACAAGCAGTATAAGGGAAAAGAGGACAGGATAGAGAGACTAAATGTTTTGACACCATCTTACTCTGCCACATATTACTACAGTTGTGTATTGAGTAGTTTAAAGTTAAAGGAAACTGACTCTTATGTTCTAATGTATTTTTGTCTGTTTTTAAAAAACATTTTCCCCTGTTTCCTTATCTCTGAAGGAGTACTGTTCATTGTCTTTTATCCCACCATTTCTATTCTCATTGTTCTGCTTCTTTTCTCATCTTCTCTCTTCAATTCTCCTTCTGTCTTCTGCTTGTCTCCCTTGAAATGACCAAAGTGGGGATTTGGTAGAGGAAAATTTTCTCACTCTCCTTTTTTCTGCCAAATTGAGATAAAAGTCTCAATGAATAGGTTCTCTCTAACTTTTGAGAGTATATTATGCCAGCTTTAAAAATGCAGTTAAACAAAAGTAACCCAGCTGGATTTTTAAAAAATATAATATTTTCTCTGTTACAATATATTTCCATATTTTATATCAAGTTAATTAAATTTTCAGGTGCTTGATATTCATAGCCTGCTAAGTGATAATCACAAACCACCGAGCAAAAAGAGATCACCACGTGATCTCAAAGGTCTTATATTGAGTAGGGTAAAGGCCAAGGTTTTAAACATGGCTGGGATTTGACCTGAACAAACCAATTGAACATTCTGTGCTTCATTTGCCATTAGTATTAAATGAGGATATTCATACCGGCGTTGTCTACATAGTCATCTTATTATGGTACTAAGTAGATAGTGCCTTATAAAACAAAATGATAAATACAGCCAGTCATAGAGTATTTTGGTAATGAAATAAAATAAGTCTGCCATTTTTTCTTCCAGAAATGCCTCTTTTATGACAACATACATATCCAGGAGTCATATTTGCACCTTCAGATACGTGAGGGACATTTTAAAACCTGACCTTGCAACCTTTCTTAAGTAACTCGTTTAGTACTAAACTCTCCCTGTATCCGTCTATCAAGTCACACTTCATTTCCTTTATAGCTTTATGCAATGGTTTTTAACTTGATTATTTTCTCTCCTGCCAATTAGACTATAACATATTTCCATAACATGTTTCCATAACATTAGGAAACATATTGCTTTAGTTTGTCATTGTATATCCAGAACATAACAGAAGGGGAAAAAATGGATTAGTAAAAGGAAAAGTATACATAGATAATCTGATTAAAAAATACCTAAAAGCAGATATTGTGAAATCACTCACAATAAAAATAAAATAGAAATTAAAATATTAATGAAATATCATTCATCATCAAATAGATTACCAAAGCATAAAAACATTGATAGAGCCCAGAACTGGCAAGGCTTTGGAGAAATTGACACTTATTTATAATTAATTATAAATAATTGCATTGTTTTTAGAGTAAATTTTAAATTTGAGAGAAGTAATTCTTTAGATGGGTTTAATTGGTTTGGTGGGGAATAAATTTGCTTTCATATATCAACCAAGAGATTCTTGAGTGTGAATTTCGTACTGGCAAAAAAATGTAAAAGGCACAAAACTTGTAACTCAGCTACCAGTTAGGATCACCCAATCCCTTGTCATCTAGGTAAGATTAGCTTGAACACCCATTTTATGTCCTATCGAAAGAAGAATGTCTTCTCTAAGATTTCTACGATCAGATTGCCACCTGCAGCTCTATTACCTTCATTTATTTAATTCTCTTTCTCTGTTTATGCACTTTTCACTGTGGTAACAATTTCAAGCACACTTTTGCCTTGAAATTTCCCCATCCTTCAACTAGATCAAACAAATGCTAATACGACCAAAAAATGCTTTTCTGTAAGATTTTAATGAAGGTCTGTCAGTCATGAAAGAGGAGTTATGTTGCTGAACCTTTAAATATTATTTGTCAGCTGTCACTTTTCTTAAAAAATCTCAGAGCCATGTTAGCTAGTGGCCATCTCAACCATCATCATGTTTCTGGCTCCTATCTCCTAGACTCCACTTTAATTGCATATTTCCTGCAGGATCTTCCAAATGTGTTCTCATTTTTTAGACTCTCTCTAGCAATCTTAGTTGTAGGCCTATACTAAGGCCTGAACTAAAATGTTCAGTTAAAATAAATGCAGGGTATTTTGTGACCCTTTGCCAATAAGAAGGACAATATTTTTTTCTCCTTAAAAATAATCCATCTAGTTTAGAAGATAGTAGTATTTTCAAAACATTATCTCCTGTTTAGATTATTTATTTATTTATTTATTTTTTTGTGAGGAAGACCAGCCCTGAGCTAACATCTGTCCAATCCTCCTCTTTTTGCTGAGGAAGACTGGCCCTGGGCTAACATCGTGCCCATCTTCCTCTACTTTATATGGGACGCCACCACGGCGTGGCTGACAGGCAGTGCATTGGCGGGCGCCCGGGATCCGAACCTGTGAACCCCGGGCTGCCAAGCGCGGACTAAACCGCTGCGCCACCGGGCGGCCCCTAGATGATTTAGATAATGTGTAGTGTGGTAGAAACAACATGTGGCTAAGAATTGTGAGATTTCTAATTTTAGCTCTGACCACTGACTTTTAGGAAATCTATTTTAATCTGAGTTCTGATCATCAAGCTCTAGGAAAGTTGTGGAAGGTAGAATAAACCCCCCTAAAAATGTCAATGTTCTAATCCCTGGAACTGGTGAATGTTACTTTACATGGAAAAAGGGACTTTGCAAATATGATTAAGGGTAAGGACCTTAAGATGGGCAGATAATTCTGGATTATCTGGGTGGGCTCAACCTAATCACCTGAGTCCTTGAAAGAACCTTTCCTGACTGCGGCCAGAGTAAGCAGGATGCTACAGAAGAATGATCAGAGAGATGCAATGTTGCTGGCTTTGAAGATGGAATAAGGAGGCCATAAGCTAAACAATCTTGGTTGCCTCTAGAAGCTGGAAAAGGAAAGGCAACACGTTCTCCCCTAGAGGCTCTGGAAAGGAACACAGTTGTGCTGATGCCTTGAATTCAGCATAGTGAGACACATGTTGGACTTCTAACCTACAGAGGTGTAAGACAATAAAATTATGTTGTTTTAAGCTACTAAGTGTATAGTAATTTCTTACAGCAGCAATGGAAAACTAATTCAGAAGTAATTTATTTTTATTCCATCTACATATAAAGATATGATTAGAATGAAAACTCTCCAAGACCTTTCCAGATATCAATTGTCTGATGAACATGCCTACAGTGGTAATTTGGGGAGGTTAATCTTTATTATTTTCCTGAGGAATCTCCAATCAATATAAACCTATGGTTATTGGCTGCCACTACTCGGAAGTGCACTTTAAAATGTACTGTACTCTGATACTCCTTGTCATAGATTTATTGAGATCAGTAAATCCCCGAACCGATACTATCTAGATAATCTCAGATAGCACAGTCCTGTTAAAAGGTTCACTGACTATACATCCGGGTGTGATCTTTTTAAGGTTTTCTAGTGCTAAATTGGACCCTGACCACCTCACTCCTATCTGAAAATCAGACAATCATGTCCCGCTTTATGGGTTAATAATAGATTTTAATATAAAAGAGACAGAGAATAAATTTTATCAGTCATAATTTACTTGCCCAGACTAGTGGAAATATTCCAGCAGGCCCAGGCTTCAAGTGCTTGTAAGAAATCCTTGTTATTGAAATCCCTTGTTCTTTGTTATTGTTGACATGAATCAAAGGAATTCTCTTTCTTCAATCTTCCCAGGTATTCACTTGCTCATTTTGAGTTAACTCTTATCTTTACAACACCCATCTCTCTTGTTTTTGTAGTCCTCTAGAGAAGAGATTTGGTTCTCAAAAATCCTTTACGCACTATAAAAGTATGCATTTACAGCTTTTAACACTGCAAGTGGCCCCATTGCTTCCTAGCCTGCTGCTGATACACACATGTTCAATATTGGTGGTATAACCCAAACACTGTATATGCTACAGAAAGGAGTTTTCGTGGCAATAACATACTCAATGAGTATGCTAATAACTTCTGTAAGTTAAAAAAATTTTCAAGGTGTAATGTAAGGTGAATAACAAACACTGTATTCTGCCTTTTAAAAACAGCTGGGCTCGGCAGCCTGGGCTTCATTCAAATACATCAGGAAAAGCAAATAAATAACTACACTGTCAAATAACCTACAAGGAGCATTTAAACTTATAATTAAAGCCCAGATTGCACTAAAACTGACAGAAAATCTTCATTTCATTTTAGCCACTGATGCTTATTAAAACACCAAGAGTTGTATTCATTTTGTGAACATTCTTTGTGTTACGCACGGGAGACAGAATGTAAATGAGATATGAAGACTCATATTGTTGTGGATCTTCATGTCTAGATTTTTCCTTCCCATATCATTTAGCTCAGTTTTCAGTGTGTTTGACCTAGGTACCTGCACCAGGGGGAGTAAATGCAACCTGACACTAGATGTGCTCCCTGGTTTGAACTGGAGTCTTCCTGAGTCAAATCTACTTAGATGGATTTCAGAGTTGGATGGGGATCCAGTAACACATGCAGAACAGAGTGAGAGAAGAGTGTGATGAGAAAGAACAATTTCCATGTAGAGCTATAGGAGTAGGGCCACTGCCTGGGAAACAAAATGGAAGCTAACACTTTTTTAATTTATTAATTTATTCAACAAATGTATACCGAGAACCTAGGATTTGCCAGGCACTAAAGTTCATACAGGCAATCAAGCTGTAAGAATTTTTTCAGCAATGATCATAGCATTAGACAGTGGCAATGTTGATAGAAGCAGGGGAATCAGTATCAAGAGGTCAGAGATGCAGGAACACTGGAGTGAGGCAGAAGCACAGCTGACTTGAAAGTAATACGTGGTGAAGACTGGGTAAATAAATGAAGGCAGAAGTAGGATTATAGGGTCTGTTAAAATGTAGTTAACATATTACCTCACATATAATTTGTGAATATTATAATATTACACTTCCAATTCCTCCCTGCCATCTTTTGTGCTATTTTGTCACATGTTTTACTTTTATCTATGCTCTATAAAGATCATACTTGCTAATGGTTTTAATGGTGATGAATTTTCTCAACACTTGTTTCTGTGAAAAAGTCTTTACTTCACCTCTATATTTGAAAGATATTTTTGTCAGGTGTAGGATTTATGGTTGAGAGGTTTATTGTTATTATTATTATTATTATTTTAGCTCTTTAAACATGCCACTGCATTTTCTTCTGGCTTGCATCATTTCTAATGAGAATTCTGATTTGATTTTCTGTATGCAATGTACATTTTTCCTCTAAATACCTTCAACATTCTCTTTATCTTTGGTTTCGGCAGTTTGAATATAACATGTTTAGGTTTTTAGTTGTTATTATTTATAATGCTTGAGGTTCTCTTCTTGAGTCTGTGGTTTGATCTCTTTCATTATTTTTGGAAAATCCTAGGTCCTTATATCTTCAAATATTTCTTCTGCCTTGTTATCTCCAATGTCTCCTGCAGGGATTCTCATTTGCTATATGATGTTACCCCACAGCCCTTTAATGCCCTGTGCCCATCACCCTTTTCTATTTTGCTTTTGCTCATTTCTATTTCACAACTGTTCATGTATGCTGCCAAGCTTTTCCACTAGAACTTTTAAGATGTTCATTTAGTTGTTTTAAATTCTTGATAATTTTAATATATAATTCATCTCTGAGTCTGGTTCTGATGACTGCTTTGTCTCTTAACATTTTTACTTGCTTCTCTATGTGCCTTATAATTTTGATTGAATGATAGATGTCTTGTAGAGAACTGTAAAAACTTAGGTAGTTAGTATTTATGTCTGGAAATGCACTTATCTCTTCTGCTAGGCTGTTCGTGTGGAGTTTTGAGTCAATTTAGTCAGGAGTTGATCTCTGCTACTGTTACCTTTACTACACCACCACCTTCAAATTTCTCTGGTGTTACCTTTGCTGAGAGTGAGTACTGGTTTACTGAATGGTCTTTCTCATTGTTCCTGCTCCAGCCTCAGCTTTTGGCCTTTCCTGTGTGACTGTGTTTCACAGAAGGTGTCCCAGCAGTAAATTGCAGTCACATTTCAGTTGTAGTTTGCTAGTCTGGTAGTGGAGAAAAGGAGGATGGTGTTCTTTCTTGGCCTGGTTCAGCTTCAGGCTTAGGTAGGGCATTTTTCCTTGGGTCTCAGTGATGTTTTTTTCCCATGATAACCTCTATTGTCCAGTGGTAGGAGAAGTTCAGTGATATGGGCTAGAGATGGTTTCCGGCTTCTCCTCCAGGGTTAGAAATCAGTATTCCTCTATGCTCTGGGAGTGACAAGGTTTACTACCGTTCCGCCAGAGGCTTTAGTCTTTTTGTCCCTCCGACAATACCAAACCATTGAGGAAGGTGTCCTTCTAGTTTCCTGCTCCCTACCTAATCTTTCTTGTAGTTGTATTCCAGTGTATTTTCAGAGGAGGAGCCTGTGTAGGTGTGAAGCCCCCTTGTGTTTGTGGCTCCCAGTGTTTCAATACACTCACATTAACCCATATTCAAGCCTTTAGAAACATGTTAATAATTTTAGCTGAATACTTCTTTCCACCTGTGCTCTGCCAGGTAAGTCAGAACTCACGTCTTATCTCTCTCTGGTTTTGTGACTTTTCTTCATTTGAGGCTATTTGGCTGTTCTTTGACCAGAATTCTCTGATGTGTTCAACAAGCTATGATTTTATAGATCATCTTGCTTTTTCTAGTTGTCAGATTAGAATCGACACTCTTTCAAGCTTTCTGTACCCTAAAGAGAAGGCATAAATCGTCTTTATTTCTTTTTTTACTAAAAAAACTTCAAATGTACATAAAACTTAATACAATAGTGTGTTAAATCCCATTGTTCTTGCTCAGATTGGCATAATCTCAAACATTTGATAACACAATATATTGTCAGATAATTGGAAATATACAATAGACTATATATGCTTTTATTCTTAGACTCAACAAAGCCAATTCTAGAAATTTACATGAAATCATGCCTCCAAAATTCCAAATAAATTATGCATAAGATTATTTATTGTAATATAATGTCAATATGTGATAGTCAAATGTTAGAAAAATATAAATGTTAATCCATAGGACATTATTTTGATAAATTTTGGTGCATCCATACTTCTGAGTACTAAATAGTCATAAAAAGCTTGAGCAACTTCTCTACAGAATGATATTAGAAGTGTTCAAAGCAAGGTACAAAACTTCTATATAATATACTACCTTTTGATTTCTGAAAGCAGGGAAAATAAAAATATATACATATATATTTACTTATTTTTCAAAAGGAAACACAAGAAACTTAAATGATAAACAAGTCAAAATGGTCACTTACAAGAGGTGGCAGGGAATAGGATGGAGGTTTAATGGGATGGGGACAGGACTTGTATGAATCTCCCTTTACTATAGTTTTGAATGTTGAACCATATATTTATTTATATTTTCAAAATATAAAATTACCTAAGAGAGATTAAAAGAAGTAAAAGCAGTCTTCACAACAAACTGGAATAAAAGCTCACACACAAATGCTTATAATAGCCTTATCATAACAGCCAAAATATGAAGACAATCCAAAATTTCATTAATAGGAGAATGGAGACTCTGGGATTTCATACAATGGAATACAATTCAGTAATAAAAAAGGAACATGTTATGATACATGTGACATTATGAAGGATTCTCAAAAATGATATGCTGAGTAAAAGAAGCTTGACATGAAAAGGTACATAATGTATTATTCCATTTACATAAAAACCTGGCACAGGCAAAACTGATCAATCATGACAGAAACCAGATACATGGTCTACTGGGGCTAGGGATCAGTGGGTTTAATTAAAAAAAAAAAAGCATAAACATATACTTTCTCTTGGGTGTTGAAATATACTGATCTTGCTGGTGGTATTTCAATGATTGTCAAAATTCATTAAATTTAACGTTTGTGCATTTCATTATATATAATTATTATCCCAATAAGTTGATTTCAAAAGCAAAAGAGAGCAGGATAGAAATGAAAGACAACATATTAGTGTAAAATCTCAATTACAATTTTGTTTTCGGAGAAGAAAGCTTATTTTTGTAAGATTGCAACTGTTCTAACTTTAGAAAATAAAGGATTGCATCATTTCAGTAACTTATTTTTCAATCTTCATACTATAGAAATAATTTTCTATGTGGACGATTAGCATACATCCTTGAGAATGTTTAGGGGATATAATCAATATTCGTGTTCATGTGAATAATGTCACAATCCTATTGCACAGTGACAATGGAAGCATTTCTTTTGTTCCAATAGAGAAATACAAAATTTCAATTTTAATCATATCTATGGTTTTGTACAAACTGTTTTTCTCTAATATGTTGTTTTTAAGCCTATTTTACTTGGTTTTATAATATTTTTATAGATGATGAAATAAGTAATAGAACCATGAGATACCAGCAGATCAAGTCAGAGAAATCAAGAAAAAGATATATATATCCTGGCATCAACCTTCGCCATGTGCTGCACTAAGCTTTAGGTAGTCATATATAATTGTTAATATTTAAAAGATAAAAATAAACCTTAAAACTTTCATGAGCATGTGTCCTTCATTGCTACAAAAATCATTCCTGAATAATGGATGATACATCCCCTTTCATTATTTATATTTTTCATCTGCCTATGTTTTGCAACTTAAACTTTCAGGAACTAAATTCAGTAACTCAATTTTATTGATTTTACTTAGACTTTCAAAGCACTTTGGGAATCTCTGAAAGAAAGAGCACATTCTGGAAGACTAATGTTACTCTAGATCACACTTTAAGGAGCTATTCTTTATAATGCTATATGACTCTTTATTTTGCCTCTGCAGTTATTACTAATGAGATATACATTAATTGGTCGAAAGGTATAATATGGAGACTCAATGAACATGGTTTCAGTTCTTTAAATTTCAATAGGTAAAGAAATGTCTAGTTCCTTTTTTTTCTGAAATTGTCATTTTATTCTAACGTGGCAGAAAGTACAATGTAAGTCATGATTACATTGTACTGCATATTGGCAAATTTAACATTTTTTCCTTCAGAAACATCTTTACAGTCCATTCATTTCTTTCTTACTCTTAGAGTTACAATTGCACAAGAAGCACTTCAAAAGATTATGTTGAAGTTCTTGTTCTCCCCTTTCTGATTGTCGCATATCTTTGACCGCATCAAATGTCCAGTTCTGCCAGAATCCTAGGCCATTTAATCTCCCCATATCCAATACAACAAAACAAAGGCCCACTCTCTTAAATATTATGCATAATTACCTCCTTAGATTTATGTCCAAACAGAGTCTTTATGTAACATTTATCTTAAAATAAAGTAACAAGTAATCCTTTCTGGTTACCTAATAAATTTTGGGGTGGAGCTACCTGTTGGCTTGTCTAGTTACCCAAGTTTAATTTTAAGGCAGCAGGGAGTTCTGTAATTTAAATCTCACTGAATGTTGATCAGAATCATCACCATTACCTGCCAGATGGAATATAACTTTGTGCTGAATATGTAGGACATAGTTTCATGTGGTGGAAATAGAATGGAGTTTGAAATCAGAAAAACCTGTATTCAGATCCAAGCTTTGTCAATTTCTGCACTGTGTCCTCTAAAATATAGTAATCTGTGGAAATCAAGTGGGATAATATTTATAAATGACCAAAGACCTGATCTCAGCTACAGACATTTCTTAACATATGTTAGCCTTGTTTCCTTGATTCTCATTTGGGTAGCTGTTCTATCCTTCCAAAAGCTACAATATATTTGATTATGAATGTTTACATATTATGTATTAAACATATATATATATTTAGGAATTAGGAACATTTTGTTATTATAAGGTACTTGCACTATATATGAAGCAGTATACTTTAGGAAATGGAAAAAGGAGAGCAAATTAAATCCAAAGTAAGCAGAGGAAGAGAAACAACAAGAATTAGAACATAAATTAATGAAAGTAAGAAAAAAATAGAGAAAATCAATGGAACCAAAAGCTGGTTCTTTGAAAAGATCAATAAAATCTGTAAGATTCTAGCCAGATTGAGGAATAAAGATAGATGACACAAATTACTAATATAGAAATAAAAGAGGGGATATCACTATTGAGCTTCTGGACATTAAAAGGATAATAAGGAATATTATGAATTCTATGCCCACAAATTTGATAACCTGGATGAAATGGAGTAATCCCTCGAAGGACACAATATGTCAAAACTCACACAAGAAGAAATAGGCAATCTGAACAGGCCCATATCCATGAAAGAAATTGAATCAGTAATTAATAACCCCCCAAAAGAGAAAACATCAGCCCCAGATGGGTTAACTGGTGAATTCTAACAAATATTTAAGGAAGAAATGATACCAATTTTTTATAATTGGTATCCTATCCATCTGTGAGAGGATGAAGCAGAGGAAATACTAACAGCAACTGAGGAAAGCTGAAGCAAATTTAGAGTAGCTATCATAATTCTGGAGGGAAATAATTCTTGCCTCAGATTCTCTATCTAGCAAGGACAAGAATAGTTGTTACTTCCATATGTATTTAGAAGTTAACCGAATCCTGTCACATATTATAAAAATGGGAAGGTTGCATTCCACAGAGGCTAAAAACATGTGATGTGTGTTTAAATAGATTGGGATTCTGTGGTGGATGGAATAATGGCCCCTCAAAGGTGTTCTTGTCCTCCTAACCCGTAGAACCTGTGAATATGCCACTTTACCTGAAAGAGTCTTTGCAGATGTGATTAAGTTAAGGATCTTGAAATTGGGAGATTATTCTATATGTCTGGGTAGGTTAAATGTAATCAAGGTTCCTTATAAGAAATAGACAGGAGAGTCAAAATCAGAGAAAAATAAGTGAGGATAGAAAAAGAGGTCAGAGTGATGCAACTGCTGACTTTGAAAATGGAAGAGGGGGCCAGGTGGCATAGCAGTTAAGTTCACCTGCTCTGCTTTGGCGGCCAGGGGTTCGCAGGTTCAGATCCCTGGGTGGACAGATGCACCACTTGTCAAGCCATGCTGTGGCGGTGTCCCACATATAAAGTAGAGGAAGATGGGCACGGATGTTAGCCCAGGGCCAGTCTTCCTCAGCAAAAAGAGGAGGATCGGCAACAGATGTTAGGTCAGGGCTAGTCTTCCTCACAGAAAAATAAATAAATAAAAAGAAAATGGAAGGGACTCACAAACCAACAGATGTGGGCAGCGTCTAGGAGCTGGAAAATATGACAAACACAGTCTCTCAGAGCCTCCAGGAGGAGCACATTCCTTCCGACATCTTGATTTTAGCTTAGTGATACTTCTGATCTCCAGAACTTAAGAAAATACATTTGAGCTGTTTTAACCTACTAGGTTTGTGGTAATGTGTTATAGCAGCAATAAGACACCATTATAGGTTTTAATCTCATTTCCAACACTTGCCAGAATGTGGAATTCAGATTTTATGACTTTAAGAATAGTTGGTCTTAAGGCAATGAGGACCTTAGTTTCAATAACTTTTATGATGAAGATTATTTTTAAAAAATAGGTGATCCTTGGAGAGGAAACTATTCTAACATTATATATGATAAAGTGAGAAATCTTGTGATGGTGAACTATAATACTAAGGTGTAATTCAGAAGTGGTTAGTAGAGCAGTTATATGGCATGTGAGCAGTTACATATAATGTCCTCATCCATGACATACATGCACTCATAATTTATTCTGGCGCCAAATCACAGCCATATGAACCCTTAAAATACATTTCTACATGACATTCAAGGTAGCTACTACTAATTTTTTTACTTGGAGGTTTTGTCATCCAGAATCCATTCAGAATGGAGTATGGGTCATAAGTACTGAGAGTAGTTAAAACAGGGGTAATTTAATAGAGAACTAGTTACAGAGATGATGGAAGAGCTAAGAAGACAAAAGGGGAAATTGGGGATATCAGAGATTAGCAATAGCAGGAAAAGACTACAATCCCTAAACTGCTAAGAAAAAGGGGAGATTGGGAGTCCAAGGGCTAGGATCACCCTACAGGAGTTGTAACTATGGCCTCTAACTTGGGAGCTGGAGCCAATGTTGGAAAATTTTATGAGGGAGATGGACGATGATGTATATCTATATCTATATCATCTATATCTATACCTATACCTATACCTATACCTATACCTATACCTATATCTATATATCTATATATCACATTTTCTTTATCCATCAATGGACACTTATGTTGTTTCCACGTGTTGGCTATGTTAAATAATGCGGCAATGAACATGGGGGTGCTGATATCTTTTCAACTTAGCATTTTTGTTTTCTTCAGATAAATACTCAGAAGTGGAATTGTTGGATCATCTGGTAGTTCTATTTTTAATTTTTTGTGGAACTGCCACTTTGTCATCTCCCACTAATGCCTCTCATTAACTTCCAACAAGCTGGAAACCAGCTGAAATGGCTGCAGTCAAGGAAACCTAATGGGCAAAGATCAGGCCCTCTGCTGTACCAAACAGCAGGGAGGTATGAGGAAGGGAACCGAGAGTAATTGACTATGAATCAGCATAGCATGTAAGGTTAAGAAAAATTTAAAAAGCACCCCCCCCTTGACTCTTGGATACATCAAGGAACCTAAAAAAGAGCGTCTTATGAATAATAGGGATTCTGTAAAAAGGGATACATCTTCCAAGATGTAATGATGAATAAAACTGAGGTGTATAAGACTAAGACTTCCTCCCATGTAAAGTTCCTTCTTATTTTTCTTGTCTGAAAAACACCAGCCCAGTATATTACCTATATTAAGAAAAATTAAAAAATTGTGTTTCCTCTTATCTGACTTGTTCATGTATAATTTAGCCATTTTAGCTCAAAAAGTCAATTTACAAATTAGAAAGATTATATAGGTGCAATTTCCAAGTAATTTTTTTAAATAGGAGTTTTGTGGAAATAATTGTTAATGTGTGCTATTAGATTAATATAACATTTTAAGAGTGTTGATTGGACATGGTCTAGTCATTTATTCTTCATATTTCCACATTTAAGATACATCTAATATTGAAACTTATAAAAGAGATAAGTCTTGGAATATCAATAGTTTTAAAAATGCAGACTATACAGTTGGTGATTTTGTTAGGTGTGTTTCTTTATTGCTACATATAATCATTTCAGGCATAAAATTATCATTGACATTTTAAGTCAAAAAATGAAGCAAAACGTGTGCCAATTAGTAGGCAATAACAATTTTCCTAGAGTAGATTATAATAAGTACCAAGTACACAGATGATTGATTTTGCAAAAATAATTGTCAAGACATAATCTGTCTCTCAGTATTTATCAAGCTTTTCCCTCCTCAATCCATCAGAACGGTGACAGACTTCATGCCCATCTGTCATAATCAATTGAATCTTTTCCAGCTGACAGACTAAAGCACATGAGGGAATTCCCAGATGGTATGATGGCCAGCACTCCCTTCTGTCAGGAAATTGGAAGGTAGATTGAGTAACGTTTCATCCTACCTGTGACAAGTATTTTGGTTTCTTAAAGTTACAAAGTGGAATTTTCTGCCGTTATCCATTGTTCTGTCCTGTTAGGGAATTCTCATATTTTATTTACAAATATTATGGCCTATTTCACTTTATTTCTACTACAGAGGTCTGTCCATTATTTGAAATGTCTCTGTGCAATGCGGGTTAACCAGACCACTTTGATTCAGTACTAGGAAGGTGAATTCTTCAGTTTAGTTTTCCCAGTTTATCGTTTCCTCAATCATAACATAGTGAACTTCCACGAGTGCATGATTTTTATCTTAATGAACTCACAGTCTGATAGGAAAGATAAATATATAAATGTAGTATTACCGTGCAGAGTATTATATGTAAAAATGGACCTAAGAACAAAGTTAGCATTAAATAATTAGTCGTGCGTGATTAACTCTCTGAAGGGTGAGAGAAGTCTTTATGAGAAGCAAAGCTTTCCTTTTGGTGGAAATGAGCTTCAATTTGAAAATCATGTATGAGTATTTATCACAAATGAGGACATGTTTTCCATCTTACTTTTACAGCCGCAATAAAATTAGATATGAACATAAGCCTAGGTTTTCAGTAGGAACGCTCAAACATCAGCTTTGACGATAGAATTCAGCCAAAATCTGCTTTACCTTGGCTGCAACATTTGGTACCTCAGATAGAGGAATAGCTCAGTCAACTTTTCAACCATTCTTTAATCTCTGCCAAAGAAGAATTTTTGTGCACACAATGACATTAAGATACAGACAAAAATTCTGAGATAATTTTGTCATTATAAAGCCAATTGCTCCATTGTTCCATCTCTAACTCCAAGGTTTAAAGGTTAATTTTTCTAGACTGACTTTGTAAAAATATGGAAAGATCTTTTATTTTATATACATTAAATCTATATTTTATATTATATATTATATATAATAAAATATATGTATTAAAAAGATATTGTAAAGGTATTAGAATATATATCCATCCATCAAAATTCCATTATCACTGACCAAATCTCTTATATTCTAGGGATGAGCAAGGGAAATGTTTTTACATTAGTCAGTTTATACTAAAGATGAAGGAAATCTTACTAATCTAGTGACATTCCCATCAATCTAAGTCTATACTAGAAATCATTGTGAAAAATATATCTTGATTGTACCCATGGCTCAGTGGAAAGTGAGCATTTATTCCACATGGCAGAATGCAAAGCCTGGTGCCTACACTAGCATTCTAGCAGCTGTCAGTGTGAAGAAATTATTGTGAGGCATTCAATTGTGAAACTTTGTTTTGCTTTTAATGAGTGACCTTGACTGAATAGTATCAACTGTTTTCTTCAGCATGTTTGACAGGACCGGGTGGTTTTTATTCCATAATTTGTTAATACAATATATTACATTGTTAAATTTCCTAATGTTGATTCACTCTTGAATCCTTAGAATAAATCCTGATAATCTATTGATAGGTTGATAGATTCTATTTGCTTTTATTTCATTTTGCATCCATGATCATGATTAGTCAGTAGTTTTCTTTTAGTGAATTAAATTTATCACATTGTTTTTAAACATATTCTGGTTAATAAAGTCAATTAGGGAGATTTGATGTTTTTTATAGTCTTGAATATTTTTTATTATATTGGATTTAATGACTGTTTAAAAATTAGCTAGAACCCATTTGTAAAATCATCTAGTCAGGGTGCTTTTTAAGAATAGACTTCTAATTTGTTCACAATTTCTTCTATGGTAATTGATTTATCAATTTCTGTGTCCTTTTATCAATATTGGTTGTTTAACTATCACTAAGAAATCATCTATTTCCTTCAGGTCTCAAAATTTCTTGCCCTAGTTTATGGTTAATACTCTCTTAAAAATCTATTAACTTTGCTATGTCTGTGGATAAATCTCTGTTTTCATTCCTAAACCTCAATGCTTTACTCTGTCTCTATTTTTTAATCAAGCACATAAACCAGCTTTTCATTAATTTATCCTTTCCAACATATTCTTGTTTTCTATTTCATTGTATTTCTGTGTCTGCTTTTACCATTATTAAATTCCACTTTCTTTTAATTTTTGAATTTTGTGTGCTTTCTTAAAGTAAGTATTAAGATGCGTTCTTATTGATGAGGATATGTAATGGTATATACAGTAGTCTTAACCTCAAATGCTGTATTCACTCTTATCCATCATTAGGGAGAGGCTCCTTTTATATAAAAGTTGTTTTCATATGGCAGAATAAGTCTTCAACAAAGGTGGAAACTCATTGTTTAGGGTTGAATTCTGTCCTCTGGAAAGATAAGTTGATGTCCTAACCCTTGGTACCTGTGAATGAGACCTTATTTGGAAATAAAATCTTTGCAGATGTAATCAAGTTAAGATGAGGTCACTAGGGTGGACCCTAATTCAATATGGCTGGAATTCTTATAGGAAGAGGAAAACACTATGTGAAGACAGATACACACAGGGAAAATGGAGGCAGGTTTCAGAGGGAGTGTGGTCCTGAAAACACTTTGATCTTAGATATCTGACCTCCAAAACTGGGAAACAATAAATTTCTATCATTTAAAGCCACCCAGTTTGTGGTACTTTGCTACAGCAGCCCTAGGAAACCAATATATCTACCCCCCACCAAAAAAAGCACACCCTACACAGAATTTTCAATTATTATTTTCTGATTGAAACAGTCATGCCACTATTCTTCTAGTACTGCTTCTACAATTTAATAAATTTATTGATTTATATATTTTTAAATGGGCTCTCAGGGGAAGATCCTTATCATAAATGAGACACCTCTTCTTGCCTCTACATGTTATAGGATATGAGGCAAATTTACTTGCCACTTTCTTGGCAATCAGAATTGTGAGTCATCCCTCCAGGATTTATTTCAAGCTTTTTTAATCTTCTGGTTGATCTACCAGAATTACCTTAATGTGAACGTTGGTTTGAGACCATTCCCCAGTTTTAGTAAAGATGAAGATTCACACCATTTTTATTTGATTTGGTCACATCTCTACACTGTTATGTGGAAATTTCATGTTTCCACAATCTTCTACTTCTTCTCTTTTCCATAAGTAAGATTTTTGATATGAGGAACTACGCTTATTTATCTTTGTAACTTTCACACCTAAACGAGTACTTAGAACATTGTAAGCATAAAATGAAAATGTATTAAAGGAATGAATGCTATCCATTTGTTCCTTTCTCAAATGACAAAGTGAAAAAAATTCCCAAAGCTATACAATATTTGACAGTGGAATACAGTATTTCATATGACCTTTCATTATAAAAAAGATATAGTAACAATATTTGAGATATAACATCCAGGGTTAAGGAAAATAAATTTTTTATCATGGGTTGGCTTTTTGTGTGTGTGTGTGTGTGTGTGAGGAAGATTAGCCCTGAGCTAACATCCGTTGTCAATCCTCCTCTTTTTGCTGAGGAAGATTGGCCCTGGGCTAACATCCATACCCATCTTCCTCCACTTTACATGGGACGCCGCCACAGCATGGCTTGACAAATGGTGCATCAGTCTGCACCCAGGATCAGAACCTGCAAACCCTGGGCTGCCAAAGCAGAGCGTGTGAACTTAACAGCTACTCCACCGGGCTGGCCTGGGGCTGGCTATTTTTAAAAGATGCTTTATTATTTATTTCTGAGGGTAGTATATATTTTTAACTGATATTTTCATGGTTTCTGAACTTTTACCAGAGCAATAGTAACTGCATTACTATTGAGAAATGGAATTTAGAATCCAAATTCCATTTCTATTAATCTTGATGCATTAGTGTTTTCCAGTCAATTAAACAGGCCAGCACCATATTCACCCATGACTGATGTGAAGACAGCATTGAGTTTTAGAATTCTTGATGGATAAATGATAGCAATCCATGAGCCCCACTGAGCATATATATAGCATCAAAGTCAATGAATCAAACTCCCTTTTATCCATTACCCACCTAATAGCTAGAAAGTCCATTTTAATAGCTAGTCATTAAGGACTTGCCTTGGAATAGAATACAGAATACTTATTTAGGCAAATGGCATCTGCCTTTAATAATTATTTTCTTTTCTTGTCTTTATTTGCCCCAAGGACTTATAAAAAGTCTAGATATAATTAACAATCCTTAAAAAGTCCTTGATTTTATTTGACCATAAATTTTTGGATGGCTCATCCAATTTTCATAAATGGAATACATGAAGAAAAAAATAAAGGAGAATATACATCTTAGATCCTTGGAGAGAATGAATGTGAAGTGAGACCAAAAAATATCTCTGAAGAACTATCAGTTATGTTACTACAAGTTAAAACACCACTATTTTTATGGAGTTGTGATCTTTCCTGTGTGTTGAACACTCTGGTTTGCCATATTTTTCTGACTAGCTCTTAGGGAATTGGCTCTTTTCCATTAATTATCCATCCATCTATAATGTTCCTTACTACTGGACCGATAGGAATGTAATCTAAGTTTGGCCAGACAGATGCTTTCACCCTAAGAAATTTGAATCTTGAGGTTAGTTATGCAAGTATGGAGTATATTTATCTTGTCAAAATTCACTTTTGAGACTGATCTGGATCTTGGAATTTGCCAGGTACCTCTCTTTTCTCACCCTGATCCTTCAATACTTTTTTAAAAAACATCTGCAATATATTCCCATATTATTCCAATTAAAAATATTTTTCTTACTAAGAAAACTCAAAGGAGGTAACTTAGGAAAAAAATCTAGGTGACCTTGGGTTTGGCTATGACTTCTTAAGTAAAATACCAAAGGTAAGTTATATGAAGGAAAAAAATGATAAGTTGTACTTCATTAAAATTAAAAACTTATGTTCTGACTAAGATACTGTTAGGAGAATGAAAAGACAAACCATAGACTGGAGGAATATATTTTCAAAACCTATATGTGATAAAGGACTGTTATTCAAAATATACAAAGAACTCTTAAAATTCTTCAATAAAAAAGTAAACAATGCAATTAACAAATGTGCAAGAGATCTGAAAAGATACTTCACCAAAGAAGATGTACAGATATCAAACAGCATATAAAAAGATGCTCAATACCATATGTCATTATGAAAATGTAAATTAAATCAATGAAATACCAATAACACGAATTAGAATGGCTAAAACCAAAAACGCTGACAACACAAAATTCCGGAGAGGCTGTGGAGCAACAAGAACTCTCATTCATCTCTGTAGGAACTCAGAATGGTACAACCACTTTGGAAAGAAGTTTGGTAGTTTCTTACAAAACTAAGCATTCGCTTACCATATGAGCTAGCAATCATGCTCCTTGGCATTTACCCAAATGAGCTGAGAGTTTATGTGCACACACAAACTTGCACACAAATGTTTATAGCAGCTTAATATATAATTGTCCAAACTTAGAAGCAGCCAAGATGTTCTTTCATAAGTGAATGGATTAGCAAACCATAGTACATCCATACAATGGAATTATTATTCAGTGATGTAAAGAAATGAGTTATCAATCCCAGAAAAGACATTGAGGAACCTTAAATGCTCATTACTAAGAGAAAGAGGCCAATCTGAAAAGGCTCCATACTGTATGATTTCAACTATATGACATTCTGGAAAAGACAAAACTGTGGAGACAAGAAAAAAGATCACTGGTTGGCAGAGGTTTGTGGGGAGGGAAGGAGAAATGAACAGGTGGAACACAGGGCATTTTCAGAGCAGCAAAAATTTTCTGTATGCTATGGTAATGGCGGTTACATGTCATTATACATTTGTCAAAACCCATAGAACGTACAACACAGAGAATAAATCCTAATGTAAACTATGAACTTTAGTTAATAATAATGTATGAATATTATCTCATCAATTGTAATAAATGTACTAATGCAAGCTGTTAATAATAGGGACAACTGGGGGAAGGTATGAGTAGGTTTATGGGAGCTCTCTGAACTTTCTGCTCAACATTCCTAAAGACTTAAAAATGCTCAAAGTAATAAAGTCTATTCATTTAAAAATCATTATTCAACATTAAAAAATTAAATAAGTATAAAAGCAATTTAATAATTTTTTAAATGATGCCTTTATACATTTGTATCTCTGAGATTATTAAAGCAAAGAAACTACAGTGATACTTTTAGAATACCTTGCATATAATCTCATCAGACACTACTATAAAATTTGTTGAAAACTGAAATCAGTCCATACTGAGAAATTTGATTATAATGAAGTAATGATTTATCATAACAAGTGATGATAATGACTTTTGTTAATTACAAATGAAAATTATTCTTTTGTCCATCTGCCTTACCAATATGAATGCAATCATAAAAACAGGATCTTGAATATCTAAAAAGAAAGGTTTAGCAATAGGGCAACAAGAAGAATGTCAATGGAAATTGCAAAACAGTTATTTAAAAAAAAAAAAAGATGTCCAGAACTTTCACATAAAGTAACGAATGAGTGATTTAATATTTCAGTCAACATTTAAAAATAAAGTGGACAATTATATATTATATAATGAAAGTATAGCACTATTAAATCCCAACCCTGTATTAGGCACATTGCAGTATACTTTGAGTCAAACCCCAACCCCTGAAAATGAGGATTTTTTATGGCTGTGCATCTGTTCCTTTTGTTGCTCCTGCCTGGAAGGCCTCATTTCTTATGCTGCTGTTTCCCTTCTTCCATTGTTGTCTAACACAAAACAGGAAGATACTTACTCAGACTTTCTAGATAAAATTCACAGCTCCCTTGTGCCATCTCTAGATCCTCTTTAGGCTTGTATTATGACCATGATAATACACAGGAAAACACATATATGTCTATTTAGTATCTTTCACTGATATGAAACAATTCTATTTAATCTCACATTAATAAACAACTTATATCTAGAAGTGAATTTCACTTTCTCTAATCTTTGTCCCAGGTTTCAAGTTGACCCAATGTCATAAGGTGTTAATGACCCTTCTATTACTAGAATGAATACAAACAAAAAGTAAGTAAAATAGAGTTGCATAGTCACTGTAGAGCACTCATGATTTCTGTAATTTCAGGTGATGTTATTTTACTTATTGATTTGTAACCTATCTAGATTCAAAAAAGAGAAAAGTTAAAGTGGAATTATGTTATATTCAACATATCTAAGGCATAAAATTTGATACGAAAAACTGACACAAAAATGAAATTACTGTGGAAAAGGAGGACAGAGTTGGTGCATCAAATATATATAATAAAGTTCTGTATGCTTGAAAAATTATCCATATGCCAGAGTAAATTTCTGCATCTGGATGAAACAGACTTTGGATATAGCTGATTTACTGCAGACCACTGTTGTGGTCTGTATCATACTGTAGTAAAATAGATCAGGAAATGTAGGAGAATTCATGAAGCAGTAAGAAGTTAGTAATGACCTCTGTCAAAAGTTCTATATTGGGTAGAAATACAAGCAAATAATAACTCCCTAAATATTTTTATACATTTGAATTTTATCCCATGATAATTTAATGAAAAAATAAATTTGAGGATTAATTTGCAGCTCATATTAATGTATATATTTCTGAAATGTATTTTTCTAGGGTAATGCAATACCATATTTTTATATGTTTGACCTCCATTCATCAAATAAAATGATCAGGAAGGAGTATTGAGAAATTACTTTGAAGTAGTTCTCATAGTTCTTATCAGGAGATGAAATTCCTAATATTTACATGTTTTCCAGTTGATGATAGAGTTGCTACTTTATTCACTCACAAAACAAATGGGAAAGATCCCAAATAGCCAAAGCCACCTTGAGAAAGAAGAGTTGGAAATACCACATTTCTTGATTTCAAATTATATTGTGAAGCTATAGTAATCAAAACAACATGGTATCAGCATAAAAACAGACACATAAATGAATGGAACAGAAGAGACAGTTCAGAAACAAACCCAAGCATATATGGTCGCCTAATTTTTGACAAGCAGGCTAAGAATTCACAATGGAGAAAGGATAGTCTCTTCAATAAATGGTGCTGGGAAAACTGGATATTTACATGCAAAATATCTTCCACCGTACACAAAAATCAACTCAAAGTGGATTAAAGACTTAAACATAAGACCTGACTGTAACATCCTAGAAGAAAATACAGGGAAAAAGCTCCTTGATGTTGGCTGTGGCAATGATTTTTGGGACAGGACACCAAAAGCACAGGCAGCAAAAGCAAAGGTAAACAAGTGGGACTATATCAAACTAAAAAGCCCATGAGCTGCAAGGGAAATAATCAACAAAATGAAAAGAAAACCTACAGAAAGAGAAAAAATATTTGCAAACTATGTATCTATAAGGGGTTAATACCCAAAATATATGAGGAACTCACACAACTAAAAACCCACTTAAAAAATAGGCAAAGGACATAAGGAAACATTTTTCCAAAAAAGACACACAAAGGTCAACAGGTATATGAAAAGGTTCTCGACATCTCTAATCACCAGGGAAATACAAATCAAAGACAATGAGATATCGTCTCACATCTATTAGAATGGCTGTTATCAAAAACATAAAAGATAAGTGTTGGCAAGGATTTAGGGAAAAGGGAAGTCTTGTAGGCTGTTGGTGGTAATATAAATTGGTACAGCCATTACCAAGGAAGAAATGTAGAAATGCGGTTACCAGGGGCAGGGAGATGGGGGAAATGTTGGTCAAAAGGTACTAACCTGCAGTTATGTAAGATGAATTAGTCTAGAGATCTAATGTACAGCATGAGGCTGCAGTTAATAATACTGTATTGAATACAGGAAATTTACTAAGAGAGTAGATTTCAGGTGCTCTCATCACACAAAAAGAAATGGTAAGTATGTGAGATTACAGTAAATGTTAATTAGCTTGACTGTAGTAATCATTTCACTGTGTATATGTATATCAAATCATCATGCTTTACACCTTAAATATAGGAAATTTTTGTTAAAAATACAATTTAAAAAATGGGAGCATTGCTTCTTTATCAATTTTTGTAGATGATTTGATTGACTTTTGACATGAAAGTTTAGACAATCCTCTTGAGTTTTTCAGTTATTTCGGTGGGGTTTTGTTGTCATTGTCTCTTTGTTTTACTCTTCCATAGATTCTAGGGTAATTTTATAGGAAAGGTGAATATTGTACTATGATGTTGTGGCGGACACTCCACTAAACCTGTCCAGGATTCGGGTAGGGACATTTTCAACTTGCCTCCAATATTGACAAGCAAGTTCCCCAGATACAATGCAGTCTAGTATCAAGTATATGGGATACATAAAGGTTAAAGAGCTTAAAATAAGTATATAAGCTGAAACACATTTTAGTGTGCATCTCTGTTGTAGGGAAGAGAGAAGGATTGCATATATACAGATACTTGGCAATAAAACAGCATGTTATTTTGCCCAGAAGTGTTTTAAGTCAAAACAAGATGTATCACTAAGTTGTAAGGTTCATGTCACCTTATTTATCTTATAATGTTTTTACAATTCAGTTGAAATTAAAATAAAAATATAGAAGATAAAGTGAAAACTGGTTTCCCTTTTTTTGTTGACAAAATGTGATAAAGACCTGCCATGCTTTGTAGTAATAATGAGATTGTACTAGCATCTGATAATAGTCCCATCTCCAAAGATTCATCTTGCCAATTAAAAGAAAATGAGAATAGTGGCCAGCACAGTGGTGTAGTGGTTAAGTTTGCGTGCTCCACTTTGGCGGCCTGGGGTTTGCAGGTTTGAATCCTGGGCACAGACCGACACACCGCTCATCAAGCCATTCTGTAACAGCATCCCACATACAAAATAGAGGAAGATGTTAGCTCAGAGCCAATCTTCCTCAGCAAAAAGAGAAAGACTGGCAACAGATGTTAGCTCAGGGCCAATCTTCTTGAGCAATAAAGAAATAATAATAAAATAAAATAATTCTTTAAAAAAATGAAAATAGATGAAGGATTTCAGAAATAGGAGAAGGATAGAAGAACATTTGGTAATAAATTACATTGGTTATATGTGAGTTCATGTTTAGCTAAAAATAGTCACTCTAAGAAGTCTTTTAATTTGCTAGAAAGCATTTGCAAATGAACTAGTTTGATGCAAACGATATACCTTTCAATTAAAATTAATAATCACTCAACAATGATGAGTATCAGTATTTTACTTGTAAATGCTAATAATACAAATATACTATCCATACACAGTAATGGATTGTAACCCAAAGCAAAAAATAAATATCTGTGAGTCCATACTGATGTAAATAAATGATTAAATGAATAAATAGGGGAGAAGAGACACATTATCCATAAAAAAGAATCCAAGAGATTTATATAGATACTTCCCCCTTTGGGAGGCAAAGCTTAATCACCTTCCCTCTCCCTTGAGTGCAGGCAACACTTAATGACTTGCTTCCAAAGAATAGAGTATGCTAAAAATATAACTTTACAGTGATAAAACTGTCAAACACGACCTTGGCCAGGTGAATCAGGTTACCATCATCAGTAATAAATCATGTTGGTAGCATGTACCCTTGACCTGATATGATGAAGAAGGTACTCCATCTTTGTTCTTTCAAATACCCATAATCTCAAACTAATCCAGAGGAGTATAAGAGAAAAATTGCAATTAAGGCACATTCTATGAAATACCTGAAAAGTGTTCCTCAAAACTACCAAGGTAATGAAAAACAAGGAAAGATAGAGAAACTGTTACAGACCAGAGAGACTGAGACATGAGAACTACATGAAATATCTTAGATGTGATATCTTGGACGGGATCCTGAAACAGAAAGTGTACATTAGTGGAAAATCTAGTGAAATCTGAGTTAAGTGTGGGGGTTAGTTAATAATAATGTACCAAAGTTGGTTTCTTAGTTATGACAAATATACCACGGTAATGTAAGATGTTAACTACAAGAGAAACTAGTGAAACATATACAGGAAGTATTTGTATTTTATAAGAATGTGTATTTGCTACTGTTGGGTGGAGTGTTCTCATAAGTGTTAATTAGACTGAGTTGGCTGGTAGTGTGGTTCACAATTCTGTATCCTGACTGATTTTCTATTTGCTGTATCAGTTACTAAAAGAGGAGGGTTGATGTCTCAAACTATAATTGTGGATTTGTCTAGTTCCTTTTTTTGTTCCATCAGGTTTTACTTCATGCAATTTGAAGTTCTATTCTTAGGAGCATTAAACATTTAAGCAAGTTATGTCTCCTTGCTGAATAGTCTTTTATCATTATGCAATATCCCTCCTCATCTCTTGATCTGAAGCTTGCTTTGTCTGATATTAATATAGCCTCTCCAGCTTCCTTTTGATTAATTATTTCATGATATTTTTTCCTCTACTTTCACTTTTAGGTTATCTACCTTTCTATTTAAAATGGAATTCTTACAGAAAGTATATAGCAGAGTCCTCCTTTTATTACCAACATGACAATCACTGTCTTTTATTGGGGTGCTTGGGCCATTTACACTCAATACAACTATTGATTTGTTTGGATATAAATATATTATCTTACTGGTTGGTTTTCAGTTTTTCTATCTGTTCTTTTCTCCATTTCTCTTTTTCTGCCTAATTTTGAATTAAATGTGTATTTTTTATTATTTGGTTTTATCTCCTTTTTTAACTTATTATTTATGCCTTTTTTCTAATTGTTTTATTAGTTGCTCTCAGTTTTATAATGTATATCATTAACTTATCACAGAGGACCCACAAATGCAATACATTTTTGTCTATAGTAGATGACAATTACAACAGTGTGGTTCCAACTTATTTCCCCAGGCTTTGTGTTCTTTGTTATCATATATTTCACATTTACATGGTATAAAATCCATAATTCATTTTTATTATTCTTGCTTACACAATCAATTACCTCTATGAGTAGTTAAAAATAAGGATAAATGCCTTTTACATTTACTTTTCTTTTTACCATTTCTGGAACTATCCATTTCTTTGTGTAGATCCAAGTTTTCCTCTGGTAACAATTCCTTTACTATTCCTTATAGTGCATGTTGGCATGCAATTCATTCTCTCAGTTTTTGTTTGTCTGAAAGTCTTCATATTGTTTGTAATTGTAAAAGATATTTATAGTCAATATAAAATTACAACTTTTCAGAACTTTCCCCCAGTACTTCAAAATCAGTCCATTGTCTTCTGGTTTGCAGGTTTTCTGATGAGAAATCTTCTGTCATGTTATTTGGTTTTTCTGTATTTCATGGTCTTTTGTATCTGGCTGACTTCCAGATTTTCCTTTCGTCTTGACTTTCAGCTATCTGAATATTATCTGTCTAAGTGTGTTTGCATTTATTGGTGTGTACGTGTGTGTGTCTGTCTGATATTTATCTTACTTTGACATTTCTTAACATTTTGGATTCATTGCTTGATTTCTTGCATTATATTTTTAAATTTCTTGGCAATTATCAATTCAAACATTTATTTTTCTCTTTTTGGAACTCCAATTGCATGTATGTTAAACTATTTGATCACTTGATGATCTGTTCTTACCTTCCCTTTTTTTCTCTTTATGTTTCAGATCGGTAATTTGTATTGACCTGTGTTCAATTTCTCTAAATTTTTCTTCAACTCTGTTGAGTCTACTGAATGAGCCTGTCAAAGGAGATCACTGCAATTACTGCTATTTGGGGTGGCATTAACACTTTATTCTAGTTTCCATCTCTTTTCTGAAATCTTCTGTATGTTCACGCATGTTGTTAGCCATTTCCCCTAGATTCTTTAACATTTTAATCATAGTTACTTAAAGTCACTATCCAATGCCTGTGTCATTGCTCAGTCTGGTTTTCTAGCTTGCTTGAAATATGTATTTTTGCTTTTAGAGTGCTTTTAACTAAATGCCAGGCATCTTGTGTATAATGAGAGATATTGAAGTGAGTAGCATTAATGCCTGGAAATGGGTAGTCTTTTCAGTTAGTACAGGGGATTGAATCAATATGGTCAGGAGTTGACGAGGATTGGGGTTTTGCTTGCTATAGTAACTTCCAAAGTACCAGGGGTGGATTTTTCTTCAGAATTTGAGCTCTCCCCTCGGTTTTACCTGATTCTTCAAGCCTGCACCTCATGAGGGGTGTCTCCATGCTGTTATCACTTCCCTGGTGGGATAGGGATAGTGGTAGACTGTTTCTGCTTGTTACTTGTGCTCACTAGGCTCACAGTTGGGGTACGTGTGTTTTGGGACATTCTCTTGTCCTTGTAGCTAAATGAGCTCTGCGTAATTGCATCTCAGGGGTGTGGCTTTCTCAGCATTCCTGTCCCTCCTTCTCATGGCAGCGAAGCTCTGCCTTGTATGTATGTGAGTCTTGTGATGGAGAAAGCTTCCCACTTTCCCCCAGTGACAAGAGACCAGTAATAATGTCAGCATAAGAGCCTAGACTCAATTCTGTTTCCTACCCCTCCCCAGAAATAACATAGCTTTTTCTTTATGTTCTTTTAGCAATAATGTGTCTTTATCTGGTTCCAGGAAAGATAAATTTTTCCATCCCTCCCCCTGAGTCTTACAGCTTTGAGAAAAGCCTCTGAAAATGTTCGCAGAGTTTGTGCCTTTTCTCCAGGATACAACCTATCCTCCTCAATACCTGTACCAGGAAGACAGGCTCTCTCTGGTTTCTTGCACTTCCCACAAGCTTTTTAAAAGCACCTGGTAGAAATCCATGGGAGTCTATGAGTAGTGGAACCTGCTATTTGTTTCTCCTAGGGTTTTGTGTGTGTGTGTGTGTGTGTGTGTGTGTGTGTGTGTGTGTGTGTGTGTGTGAGGAGGATTAGCCCTGAGCTAACATCTGTTGCCAATCCTCCTCTTTTTTTGCTGAGGAAGACTGGCCCTGGGCTAACATCCATGCCCATTTTCCTCTACTTTATATGTGGGTCTCATGCTACAGCACAGCTTGAGAAGCAGTGCGTAGGTCCATGCCTAGGATCCAAACCTGCAAACTCCAGGCCGCTGAAGCACAGTGTGTGAACTTAACAACTAGGCCACCAGGCTGGCCCCTCCCGGGGGTTTTTTACACTATTACCAGAGCCCAAACTCTGTCTTTAGCAATTTGTTAAAATTTTAACTGATTTCTTCTTATCTGCTTGTGTTGTGGTCCTACTTCCTTCCCATGTTCTGCAACAGGCGAGACAGTCTAAGTAATGTGTCTCTTCTTGCGGGGATGGGTGCTGTCCGTTCTGGGATCTCAGGCTACTTGTTACCTTGCAACTTCAGCTGTCTGAAGGAATTAAGAAAAATTGTGTTTCTTTAGTTAATTATCTGTCTTTTTTTCTTGACTGAAATGCTATTTTCATCTTATTATATTCTATGAGAAAATGAAATTGCATACATTTTTAAAAGGTAATTTAACCTATATAATATATATTATATATTATATATATGCATATACATGTATGTACAACATGCATTAAGATGCTTTAAGAAGATTTACATTTCTCAGTAACTAGGAATAAAAGTAAGAATTTTACAAAAAATATTTCCATCTTTTTACCTATGTTCACTGACACCCACTTTTATATATTGTACCTATATTTTATTGATTCTGCATTTCCAAACTTGTCTCTCTTTCTTTGTATATGTAATGCCCTGGTAAATGGCCTTCTCTTTGCAGCTTTTTTTTTTTTTTTTTGAGGAAGACTTGCCCTGAGCTAACATCTGTTGTCAATCCTCTTGTTTTGCTGAGGAAGAAAGGCCCTGGGCTAACATTCATGCCCATCTTCCTCTACTTTACATGGGACGCTGCCACAGCAGGGCTTGACAAGCGGTACATCTGTCTGCCCCCGGGATCCGAACCCTAGGCTGCAAATCCCAGACCACAGAATTGGTGCCTGTGAACTCAACTGCGAAGCAACTGGGCCAGCCCCTCTTTGCAGCTTTTTATGGAAATTCCTGTCTAATTCTAGAATCATTTCCTTTCAATCCCCAAATATTTTATTTTTTAAAAATTAGTCAGATGTTTGTGTAGTTTATGTTTCATAGTATTTGCTTGATCACAGAGAAATTTGTCATAAAGAACAAATTTCATTCACTAATAAAATTTATAAAATATACTCATATCAGATATTCCCAAATAAATAAAATCGTTACAGTATTTAGTAAAGAACATTCTTAAATAAGAGGTTCAACATTTATAATGTGTTCTATTTTAAGCTGTTTGTTAATATTTCTGAAAAGACAATCCCAGTTCTGTTAGTCCGTGAAGCACAGGCCCTTACTTCTGGTCAGAATCTCTTCCTGACAACTCCTCAGAAGATCTGACAGGATCCACAGGCCCAGGATTCCTCAACACTATTTTTTCAACCTACATTTCTATTAGTATCCTTTGGCCTGAAATGCTCTTTTCAATCCAGATCAGCCTCCAATGTGAGTTGCCACCACCTCGTGCTGATATGGTGAATCACGTATTTCTCGCTATACCTCTGTCAACAGCTGAAGCTGGAGGCCCTCTTTGGGTTCATATTGATAAATTGTTTTCTAAAATTTCAGGATCTTAAATTAGTCTGCATCTCTTCACACTACAGAAGAGTAGTATGTAAATCATTACATCTTAACACAAAATAAAATTGCACCCATTTACATTGTAGGACAAAAATGGATTTTTATCCCAATGAGAGTTGGTAAGAAATAGTTGCTTAGTAAAAGGAGAAAATTCCCCCAGAACCTCCAGAATCTATCTGAATTAGGGAAAAGAAAAAGTTAGAAGGCATGGTAGAAATGAAAGTTAGGTGTGGGCAGGTGATGTGGGTACATTCAGGGAGGCTTAGATATAGTCTTTCTATCCTGAGACTTTGTTTTAGATGGCCTAAATAATCACTACCACCATCCTCTCTTATGCCCATCCTAGTTTGGAAATTCACTGTTTCTGAATGGTAGATTATTGATAAATTCCCTAAATTTCTTGACCCCCAAAATAAACTTTTAATATTATATACCACCAGTCAGAAAAAGAATGTCCAAAATCAAAGTTCTATTAATTTATGGTACACTTATAGATGGATTGTATCTATTTTGTTTGACAAGCCCTTTTCCCAAGTATGTCATTGAAGCACTACGTCCACCAGGTTCAACAATGGAAGACTGACTACTTTAGCAAAACTGTTATGTGCAGCCGTTCACTGCATTACTTATCTTATTCTTCACTGTACAGTGTTTGATTTTCTTTGTGGTTGTGTATTAGATCCTTAAAAATCATTTCTAAAATGGAAAGTGGTTATCTTTCACAAATACACATTATTCTGTAGCTAAGTTTCTATTACTTTCACTTGCATTCCTGAGTATTAATGCAAAAACTTAGGCACTAGATAAACATCTGTATCCAATTCCTTTGAAAAGCTACAAATACTTTCAAAAAGAAAACAGTACTATTTTACACTTGGACTTTATTCTGTAGTTTTTTCACAACTGTCACCTGTAAGTAATGCTGACTTTCCACGCTCCCTGGCTCTACCTACCTATCTTCCTTCGTTTGTTCCTTCCATCTTGCCTTCCTTCCATCCTTCCTTCTTTATCGTTCCTTTCATGCTTAGTCATTCATTGAAAAACAAATATATGTCAGGTTGTTGTTGCACTTGTTGTGGTTATAATTTAAGGAATAAAACTTTGTCTCTGTCCTCCAAGATTTAACAAGTTAGATATGAATTACCTAACTTCACCTCCTAGTTGATTACTTTTCTGGGTATTCATACTTCCCAGTTCAATTTATGATGATGGCCTAGAGACAAAGATAAATGTTGAAAAGATCAGCCTATTGAAAAGGGACCACTCTGGGAAGAAAGAACGTAGAAGTGGGTCATTGTACGTGTTGAAGATGAAATACTATTCAACTACTTGGATTCAAATCCTTGATCTAACCTGCCTAACTATGTGACCTTGGAAAGCTCATTTGATTGCTCAGTTTTTTCATCTGTAAAACAAAAATAATTCCTAATCCATAGAGTTATTTTGTGGTTTGAATGTATTAATAAATGATAAACTTATAAGATATATTAAGCATTAAAAATATAAACTATTATCAGCATAATCATCATACACTGAAAAGGGCATATGAAGATGAAAAGTTTGCTGGAGCATAAAATGTAGCACTTACGGGTGTAGTTAGTAACTCTTATCTGAATTTACATCTGTTTGATCTTATACACAGAATAAACTTAAGTAATCTATCAAGAACTTGGAAGGGTTTTAGATTTTACCCTACTTGCAAGCTAAGTTGTTGGACCATGGTTTCTTTGATGTCGGCCTAAGGCCTGACACTCTTGAATCAGAGACGTGATTACTTAGGGCACGGTGAGCAGTTCTCACCCTGAAATATGCATGGATACTTACAACAACATTTACACTTATGTTCATGTGTTTGTAATATGCATTACTATATTTACTCCATACATTTCAACTGTATTATATTTTATGAACTTCCTTGTTCAATGTAACATTTACCTTCCAAACATCAATTTTCTTACCTGAAGAGTGAAGGCACTTTTTAAAAATTTTACTTCCATATTCTCATTAGTTGTATAATTTTCCATGCCCTTTGGCACATAAATAGTAAATAGAAATACTCAATTTTCTCTGTACTATATATCTGAAATTTTGATGCACACAGTTTACCCTTGATATATATCTACTGAAAGAATTGTTAAATGTCTGCATATTATGGATTGACAAACAAAATGATGAAGTAAAACATCATTTTTTGGCAAAGACTATTTTAAAGAGAAATTTGAGTCCTAGGGACATACTTTTTATTCAAATTTACGCGTAGATAGGAAATACTAAACATATCACAATTAGTTTCTGTATCTGTGAGAAAGGTGGAGCATCCTACATGGAGACATTTTCTTAATATCAGAAATTTCCAAAACGACTATTTCTGTGACATATGTGGACAGATTGCTGTACAAGTTAACAGCTATACTAGTTGCATGGTAGATTATTGGGGAGTATGAACTAAATTAAATTTATTTGGAATAGAGTATGGTTTTCACTGACTACTCTACCATCCCCACTATCTTAGATTACTGTCCTGGAGAAGATAAAGAATATTTAAATACGAAGGTATAAAAAATTAGTTCAGATATGGGAAATTACATAAACTCCATAACATATATTAAGAAATGCTACTTTCACAGAACAGGATTGAGAAATGAAAATACCGCCTTAACTTCCCACAATCCATCCCCTCTGACATATTGTAGAACATGCAGTCAATGTGCAACAAAATAGGGCCTTTGCTAGTAAAAAAGAAATGCTGAACAAATGGTAGATGAACTGAAGTGAGTTTTGGAATGTCCACGTGGTTTTAGGTTGTGAATCCTTGAGAGTAAATGAATCAGTCTTGAGGTAACACCCGAGTGAGGAAGAAAGCCATGCACACATTTGAGGAATTTAATATATACATATATATTTTGAGAAACATCTGCCTGGGAAATTTGTGTGTGGTCTTCAAATGTGAATTCAAGAACTCAATTAGCACAGGGTCTTCTGCTTTACATACAAAATTTTTAGTCACTCCTTGGGAAATGAAGCAAATATATATATATTTTGTGTGTGTGTGAGGAAGACCAGCCCTGAGCTAAGATCCATTGCTAATCTTCCTCTTTTGCTGAGGAAGACTGGCCGTGGGCTAACATCCGTGCCCATCTTCCTCTACTTTATATGGAACACCACCACGGTGTGGCTGACAGGCAGTGCGTCGGCAGGCGCCCGGGATCCGAACCTGCGAACCCCGGGCTGCCAAGCACGAACTAAACTGCTGCGCCCCCAGGCCGGCCCCTGAAGCATATATTTTTTAAGTAATATGTGCACCTCAACAAATTATAACTGATGAGTGTAAAAATAAACGTGTTCATACTGTTTTTGTTGTTTTTTGGAATAAGTCAATTATAACAGTGAAAGAAATATTGAGAATGAAAATATAGGTAAAGATATATCACTGTATGCCACTCCTGATACTTATTCTTTTAGAAATGAGAAACTCACATAATTTCATAATTTTAACAGAAAACAAACATAGGGACACTTTTCAGAAAACAAAATTTTACATATAAACATGCACGCTGTAAACTAGGAACTTTACTAAATCATAGGCAAAATGCTAATGAAAGAAAGTTTGTTCAAAGATGACTGTTTCTTTTCAAGCTCGATGGGCAGGTGTTAGAATTCCTATAAGAAAAGTCATTACAGAGATAAGTAGCTTTAAATCCAATGTTATTATTTTCATCATTCATGAGTGCTGTTTGCACTTGCTTTAGCACACATTTTCTTTGTTGATTTATTTTGCTGTTTTCTCCCATGTGAGGGAATCAAACTGCTACAAATGATTCCCTTCAGCCATTTCAACATTATTATGTAACAGAATTTCAAACATAAAACAAGGGTACTGCTGTACTAGAGTGCAAGGCACCAGGAAAAATTAATAGCTGTTGGTGTAAATGGGTAGCAGAACTGGCAAATCTGTTTCCTGGTTGTTAGAAGCATTTTGGTTTCTAAAGTTATTGTCAATAATAATCAAAAAACAATAATTCTCTAAAAGTGCCAATATAAAGGGGAAAGAATCAAAGAACATTTCCAATATATTGGAAAACTGCTAATGATGCATGATATGTGTGGAGAGGTGGGGTGGGGGTGTCTAGTACCATCAACATCACCACAGTTGTCCAAGCTGGTGTTAAAATACAAATATCAGGCAACATAGATTTTAAAGAAAAAACCCCACAAGAGTTTAGGATTAAATGTAGGGTTAAAGAAAGTCATATATACTGGTAAAATGTTTAACTTATTAGGAAGATAAAATTAAACTAATTTCTTACTAACAACATGACTTCATATTATATAAGAAAAAATGGACAACATAACAAAGAAAACAATTTTAAATTCCAAATTGTTGTCTGTTTTTCCCTTGTGTGTGTGTGAATGCTTTGATCTTTTTTTTTTTTGTTTGTTACCATTGGTTTATAACATTATTTAGATTTCAGGTATACATTATTATAATTTGACCTCTGAACATCGTGTTCACCAGCAAAAGTCTACTTTCCATCCATCACTGTACAAATGACTCACTTTAACCTTTTCCTCCTCTCCCCACCCCACTTCCCCTCTGGTAACCACCAATCTGTTTTCTGAATCTATGTGTTTGTTTCTTTATCTTCCACATATGAGCAAAATTATATGGTATTTGTCTTCCTCTCTTTGAGTATAACACCCTCCAGGTCCATCCATGTTGTCCCAAATGGCAAGATTTCATCATTTTTATGGCCGAGTAGTATTCCATGTGTGTGTGTGTGTGTGTGTGTGTGTGTGTGTGTGTGTGTACCACATCTTCTTTATCCATTCATCTGTTGATGAACACTTAGGTTGTTTCCATGACTTGGCTATTGTAAATAATGCTGCAATGAACATAGTGGTGCATAGATCTTTCCAAATTATTGTTTTCCTAATCTTTAGATATATACCCAGAAGTAGAATAGCCAGATCATATGGTAGTTCTACTCTTAATTTTTTGAGGAATCTCCATACTGTTTTGCATAGTGCCTGCACCAATTTACATTTCCACCAGCAGTGTGCAAGGGTTCCCTTTTCTCCACATCCTTGCCAACACTGGACATTTCCTGGCTTTTTAATGGTAGCCATTCTGACAGGTGTAAGGTGATAGTTCACCGAGGTTTTGATTTGCATTTCGCTAATAATTAGTGATGTTGATTATCTTCTCATGTGCCTGCTGGCCCTCTATTTATCTTCTTTGGAAAAATGTCAGTTCAGATCCTCTGCCCATTTCATGATAGGGTTGTTTGTTTTGTTGTTCTTGACCTGCATTGGTTCTTTATATATTTTGGATATTAACCCCTTATCGGATGTATGATTTGCAAATATCTTCACCCATTTAGTAGGTTGTCTTTCTGTTTTGTTGATGGTTTCCTTTGGCATGCAGAAGCTTTTTAGTTTGATGTAGTCCTATTTGTTTCTGATTTTATTTGAGCCTTCTCTTTTTTTAATTAGTGAGTCTAACTAAAGGTTTGTCAATTTTGTCTATCTTTTCAAAGAACCAGCTCTTAGTTTCATTGATTTTTTTCTATTGTCTTTTTACTCTCTATTTCATTTATTTCTGCTCTGATTTTTATTATTTCCTTCCTCCTACTGCCTTTGGAATTCGTTTGTTCTTTTTCTAGTTCCTTTAGGTGTAATGTTACATTGTTTATTTGAGATTTTTGTTTTCTAAGGCAGGCCTATATACTTTCCTCTTAGTACTGCTATTGCTACATCCCACATGTTTTGGTATGTCGTGTTTTCATTTTCATTTGTCTCTAGGTATTTTTTGATTTCCCCTTTGACTTTTTTGGTTGATCCAATAGTTTTTCAGCAGCATGTTGTTTAGTCTCCCCATATTTGTGACTTTTCCAGCTTTCTTCTTGGAGTTGATTTCTAGTTTTATACCATTGTGGTCAGAAAAGATGCTTGATATGATTTCAATCTTCTTAAATTTATTAAGATTTTTTGTTTCCCAAAACATGGTCTATTCTTTAGAATGTTCCATGTGCACTTGAGAAAACATGCATTCTGCTGTTTTTCGATGGAATGTTCTATACATATCTATTAAGTCCACTCGATCTAATGTTTCATTTAAGGCCAATGTTTCCTTGTTGACTTTCTGTCTGGATGATCTATCCACTGATGTAAGTGGGGTATTAAAGTGCCCTACTATTATTGTGTTCCTTTTAATTTTCCCTTTAGGTCTGTTAATAATTACTTTGTATATTTATAAATTTATATATATTTATATATAAATATATACAAAAGATGCATGTATATTAAAAATGTTAAGTCTTCTTGATAGACTGCCCCCTTTATCATTATATAATGTCCATCTTTGTCTCTTGTTGACTTTTCTGGCTTGAATTCTATTTTGTCTGATATAAGTAGAGCTACACCTACTTCTTTTCCGTTGCCATGTGTTTGGAGTATCATGTTCCATACCTACACTTGGAGCCTATGTTTGTCATTACAGCTGATATGAGTCTCCTGAGGGCAGCATGTTGTTGGATCTTGTTTTTTAATCCATTCAACCACTCTGTATCTTTTAGTTGGTGAATTCAATCCACTTACTTTTAGAATGATTATTGATACATGAGGACTTATTTTGCCATTTTATCTTTTGCTTTCTGGTTGCTCTATATTTACATTGTTTCTTTTTCCATGTGTTTCTGTCTACCATTTCTGTTTGGTGGTTTTCTGTGATGTGTTTCTCACTTTCTTTTATTTTATGTTTCATGTCTCTTCTCCGAATTTTTCTTTTGTGGTTATCATGAGGTTTGTATAAAAGGTCTCATAGATAAAATAGTACTTTTTCTGCTGATAGCATCTTATTTTCATTTGCCTATTCAGATTCTGTCCTTTTTCTCTTCCCCTTCTGTTTTTGTTGTCACAAATGGAAGTGGTTATACTTTTTTAATGCTTCCTTTCCCTTTAACTTTTATGTTATAATTAAATGTATACTGATATAGAGTTGCAATTTTCTAATTTTGTCTGTCTATATATCACCTTGCTGAAAGTTTTGTGTGTCTTTGCCTTTTTGTTTCAGGTAGGAAAGCTCCTTTCAACATTCCTTGTATGGCAGGTCTAGTGGCAATGGCCTCCCTCAGCTTTTGTTTGTCTGGGAAGACCTTATTTCTCTTTCATATCTAAAGGATAACTTTGTTAAATAGAGTATTCATGGTTGACAGTTTTTATCTTTCAATATTTTGAATACATCATTCTATTCTCGTCTATAGATTTTCTGCTCAGAAATCTGCTGATAGCCTAATGGAGGTTCCCTTGTAGGTTATTAGCATTTTCTCCCCCTGGCTGCCTTTAATGTTCTTTCTTTGTTATTGACTTTTTATAGTTTTATTATTGTGTGTCTTGGAGAAGGTCTTTTTGCATCGAAATAACGGGGTGATCTATTAGCTTCATGGATTTGTATATCCAGTTCCTTCTCAAGGTTTGGGAAGTTCTCAGCTATTAGTTATATAAATATGTGCTCTGCTCCCTTCTCTCTTCTCCTTCTGGGATACTCATTCTTCTTATGGTGCCCTTTCTAATGGAGTGAGATAATTCTCATAGAATTTCCACATTTTTAAAAAATTTTCATTCTCTCTCCTCTTCTACCTGTATCATTTCTAGTTTTCTGTCTTTGAGATGCTAATTCTCTTTTCCATATGATCTACTCTATTTCCAATGCTTTCAAATGTATACTTCATATCATTTATTGAGTGCTTCAGCTCCAGAATTTCTCTCTGGATGTTTTTCAGAGTTTAACCCTCTTTGGTAAAGTATTCCTTCTGTTCATTGATTTTATTTCTGAGCTCATTGAACTGCCTTTCTGAGTTTTCTTGTAGCTCATAGAGTTTCCTCATGACAGCTATTGTGAATTCTTTATCAGTTAGCTTACAATCTTCCATAACTTTATGTTTGGTTTCTGCATAATTGTTATTTTCTTTTTGTGATGCTGTGTTACCATGGCTTTTTGTGGTGATTGATGAATACTTCCTCTGCCAGGGTATTTGTTGTAGCAAATACTTTTCTTATTTAGTTATAACTTTATTTCAATTCTAACTATTCAATTGGTTGGAGATTATAGGCCTTTCTTTTGTTTTTCAGTAGCCTGTGCTATAGCACTATTTTTTGGTTTCTCTCACCTGAGCTGCCTCAGGCTATATTTGAGGATGACCAACTTCTACCTTCCATCACCTCTATTAGGGGTGTTTCTTGTACTCTCATCATCACTGCCTGTGCCTCTGGGGTTACTGAGGCTTTGCTGTTGCCAGTGTCACTGCAGTTTCTGGCTTCACCTCAGAGGTACAAGGATGGTTGATGACTCTGCTGCATCTGGAATCACCTGGGTTGGAAGTACCACTGCCATGGTGGGAGGAGAGGGAGGGTGGGGAGGGAACTGGGTTTGTGGGGCACTGCCTCCACTGTTGTCTGTTTCCTTGTGGCCACAGGTGCCTCTGAAATTGGGAGGCTAGAGTTGTGTCTGCTACTAGGCCCTGAGCTGCATCCAGGGGCTTGGGATCACAGGGCCCTACCTCCACTGTTGCCTATTTCCTTGTAGCCACAGGCACCACCAGGGCTGAGGGGAAAGAGTCACATGTGCATCTCCACTGCATCCCACCAGGTTCTGTGGGGTTGGAGTGGCTGGTTCACATCCAGGGAGCCAGTATCCTGGGCACTGCCTCCCCTGTTCCCCCACTTTGTCTCCTCTGTATACTCCAATCCACCTACTTTCATTTGTACTGATGTATGGATCTCTCTTGCATCCTGATGTGCTGGGCAACATAGACTTTGTTGAGTTTGTATGTTTTATTTGCTGTAGATTGAAGGGGAGAGACAAAGGGATAGTCTCATGCTACCATGATGATGACATCCTATTTTTCCTTTATCTGTCTCCACTGCCATGCTGCCATTTTGGACAACATTTAGCATATTTATCCTACATCTGTATGTCAGTTTACAGCTAATTTTCATCCTCTTTAGTTTTTCCAAGCTCTTCTAGTTCCTATAGCAATTGTTTTCAGTCTTTCTGCATATTAGTATTATCTGAGAAATGTAAAAACTAGAATATCATGACTCCAAATCACTAAGTGTAGAAATTTGTTCATCCTTGCCTTATATTAGTTTTAGGGGTTCCCTTCTACATCCATCATCTGCAGATCCCAATATGTATATGCAAGAGAAGGAAATAAAAATGGATCCAAATGCACCATGAATACAAAAATCAAAGCGTTAAGAGGAAACATCATTTATTGAATAGCTTTTGGGATGTAGGCACTAAATTAGGGTTTTCTATTTATGTTAATTTAAATTTCTTTTGAAACATAACATAATACATTGCTATTTTTGTCATTTAACAGATGATGAAAGTTCCCACGATCATATAAAATGTTCAGTGACAGAACCAAAATTCCAAGTATAGTGTTGCCTACCTCTATCGCCCTCAAGAATAAACAAGTATATCAATGAAGCATCACAGAAAATTCAGAAAGAGATCCATATATGTATGAGCGATTACTTTATGACATAGTAGAATTATAAACCAATGAGAAAGGATATACTGGTCCATAAAGATAAATGTGCTCAAACAATGGTCTATATTAATTTTGAGAGGAATTAATTACTAACTCACACCAGACAAAATTCCAGATGGATCAGATACCTCAGTCTTGAGATATGATTCTAAGGAAAATTTTCTTACCAACCCTAAAGTAAAACCACAAAAATAACATAAGTGATATGAAAAATAAAAGTGACAGTGCATATTTACAATATATGTAACTGATAAATAGTACAAATACTAGAAATGCTTCACTTATTTAACACTCCCTCCAACCCACAGCAACCACTGACCTTTTTACCATCTTTGTAGTTTTGCCTTTTCCAGAATGTCATATTAATGGAATCATATAGTGTGTAGCCTTTTTAGATTAGCTTATTTGATTATATGCATTTACTAGTCATTTGTGTCTTTTCATGCCTTGTTCCTATACATTGCTGAAGAGTATTTCATTTTATGGATGTACCATAGATTTTTTTTTCCATTACAATTCGAAGGATATATTGATACCTTCCAGTTTTTGGAGATTATGAATTAAACTGCTACAAACATTCAAGTACTGGTTTTTGTGTGGACATAAGTTTTCAAATCAGTTCAGTGTGTATCTAGGAGTATGATTTCTAGATCATGATGGTAAGACAGATTTAGCTTGGTTAAACACTGTCAAAATTCTTCCAAAGGGGCTATACCATTTGTATTCCCATCAGACATGAATGAGTGTTTCTGTTGCTCCACATTCTCACCTTAACTGGTATTATAAGAGTTTTGAATTTTAGTCATTCTGATAGGCATGTCTTAGTATTTAATTGCTCTTTTATTTTACATTTATCTGACAAATCGTATTGAATATCTTTTCATATGCTTATTTTCCATTTACATGTTTTCTTTCATGAGGTGTTTGTTCAGATCTTTTGAGTGTTAAGACTTAGGATATTTTGGATACAAGCCTTGACCTGGTATAATTTGGGCACATAACTTGCAATTTGTAAACATCAGTTTTCATATGTGAAAAAGAGTACGGATAATAACTTTCCTTATTTCAAGGATACTTGAAAACTCAATTAGTTGCAAATGGGGAAACATGCCTATCAAAATGCCTGGAACAGAAGACATTAAATATTAGCTAATGTTTACTGAGTGCTTATTAAGTGTGCTTTTCTATGCACTTGTTATGTATTAACTTGATTAATTCTTATAACAATCCAATGAAATAAATATATTATTATCATTATCATTCCTATTTATTATCATTATTCCTATTCTCATTGTGTAAACACAAATAGAGGAAAAGGGAGATGAAGTAGCCAGCTAAATTTCAAACAGCTAATAAGAAGTAGAGGCATTCTGGCTACAGATCTAATATTTTTAACCATCATGTTTCACATTACTTCCCATAAACTACAAAAATTTCAGGCTATTGTTATTTGGGGGAAGTTTTCAAGATTTTAAAATCTGATATTGGCCTTTTTCCTTCCTCTCTATCCTTACTTTCTTTGTGGTTTTTCAGAGAATTGTAGTGCATTGAGTCTAGCTTGAAGAAACTTAAGGTGCTTTTTTGCTTTTATGACAAACAATGACATCTCGAGAGCAAAGTGAAATCCCAACCCCTGGTACCAGGGCATAGTTTTACAGAAGTTTTATAATGCAAGCTCTTCTCCAATGCAGACTTTGCTATGCATTGCTCTTGTTTCGAAACAATAACTCTTTATATTACCATAAAAATCTATATTCCATTAAAAAAAAAAAGCACTGGAAATGCTTTAAGGAGATATGGACAGAGAATTTGCCCTCAGTGGTCTCATTCTATGATTTGTATCTTCTTCCTTAGTCTTCTGGTATTAGCAGCCAGCAAGATTCATGTCTCATTTGTGACCTGAAGCAAGTCACTCCCTGGAGTAAGATTTAAGGTGCCTTCAGTCACCTGAATGTGCTCTCATTCATCCATGCTCTAAAGAGAAAATATTTCCTCTTAAGCTGTTACTTAATGTTTTCCTAATTGCATGTGATGGTTTTTGAAAAGTAGGGCAAACTATATAGCATCTTCTAACTTAAAACATCTTGAAAAACACACAGGGAAAGGAAAGCAGTCAAAACCTCTCTCCTAGACCCCACAACTCTGAAACTTGCCAGGACTGTTTTCTATATTAATAAAAATACTACTCTTTGGGAACCGGCCTTAGGACCTCATTTTGCCTTTGGTATTAAAATGTAGTAAAGAGGCAGGGACTAGTAATAAAAAAAAGTAATTTCATCAGAAAACCGTCATTACCTAAAGGAAGTGCAGCCGCTGTCATCTCGATCCCCATTTAAGATATGAAGGGGATAAAAGACTGCCTTATACCTCAAAGTCATGAGCTTCTGGGAATAGCATAAAGGTTTCAGAAGTCTGGATATTGATACTACAAACCCTAAGTTCCCAGGCAAAAGAATTTCAGCCTCAACTATACAACCCTGTTATTAGTGGAGTTACAAGTACTGTTAGGAGACTGATAAAGTAAAATCTGAGGCAATAAAGATGACTTTATATCCCAAGTCCCCTCTTCTAGCAAATCCATCTGAGAAAGGAATTACCACTGACACTTCCTGCTATGGGGAAATGAACATCAAAATGTGCTAGAGATATCTGGTTTAGAGTTCAGCAATTTAGTTTTAGCAATCATTCTTTTTTTCCCACAGCTTTATTGAGACATAATTGACACAGAAAATTGTGTAAGTCTCAGATGAACAATATGATGTTGGATACACATATATGTTTTGAAATCATTACCACAATAAGTTTAGTTAACACACCCATTACCTCACATAACCACATTTTCTTTTTGTAGTGAGAGCATTTAAGATCTACTTTCTTAGCAACTTTTGAGTATATAATACAGTATTGTTAACTATAGTCACAATGCTGTTTATTAGATCTCCAGGACCTTTTTTGCCTTCAAACAGAAGTTTGTACACTTTAATCAACATCTCCCCATCTTTCCCACCTTCCAGCCCCTGACAACCACCGTTCTACTCTCTATTTCTGAGTTCAGCTTTTTTAGATTCTACGTATAAGTGAGATCGTACAGCATTTGTCTTTCTTTTCTGACATTTCACAAGCATAATACCCTCAAGGTCCATCCGTATTGTTACAAATGACAGGATTTTCTTCTTTTTATGACTGAATAATATTCCATTGTATATATAGGCCACATTTTCTTTATCCATTCATCCAGCTATGGATACAATCATTCCTGATAATGAGTCATTTGAGTGGCATAATTCATTTCTTAGACAAATCAAGGTTTAATTCTCCCAGAACTTAAAGGCTCATAATAAAGTATAGACATCATAAAATGAGTGTTACTGTAGGACTCAAATTACAGCTCAAACTGGAATTCATTAAAAAATATATATCTGCTTGTCTTTCAGATGTAGAAACTTCAAAAGTCATGGCAGATTACCCTTCAGTGAATGCTACTAGAAATTACAATCTGCTGTGTACACGACAATGCCGTGCACAGATCAAGAGATTAGTTTGTCCTGTACTATTGCTAAAAATTAATAGTGTAAGGAAACTGGCTTCAGCTCCAAGACTTAAGCCTATCAGATGCCTGGTAGTGCTTGATTCACAACCTTTACCTACATTCTTCTTCTCCCTAAAGTTGGTTCTAAAGTTGTCCTCTCTTGCAGATTCAGGCCTGGTACAGTCCACAGGCTAGCTCCTCACATGTAGTTGTCATTAAATTAGGATTGCTAGATTTGAAAACAAAAAAACAAGGCAGTTAAATTTAAATCAGATAAACAATGGATTTTTAAGTATAAATATTTCCCAAATATTTCAATTATTCAATATTTATCAGAAATTCAAATTTAACTGAGTGTCCTGTATTTTATCTTACAACTCTAGGTTAAGCAGCTTTTATTCCATATTCGAAAGATCAGCGCTAAGTAGCTTGTCTTGCTGACTTCAACTGGCTCTTCAACCTTGAAGTTGGTTTTTAAATTTTTAAATTAATTGATTGATTCATTAATTAATTAGTTAATGGTCCTTATTTATATCTAGAGAATCTCCCAGGCATTCTGGTTGCTTTTGAACTGCAGCCTGGCCAGTTTTCTTACTATGTTTCCAAGTAATCAAAGTTCTTTCTTTGAACTCACTGAGTTGGCTCGAGGCCTGATATATACTGATAGGATTCCTTGAAGTGACTGACTTTCTGCCAACCTGCGTTGCACGATAGCATCTGCTCCTGGGTTCTGTGTCACCACATTCTAACATCTTTTAAAATACACAATTATTTCATGTTGAATCCTTTGATGTCCCCCGCCTAGCCAAGCTACACTTGTTACCTGAGGTTATCATCTGTGCTACTGTGTTCTGGTTAGTGATTTGCAGCAGATGTATGTCGATGTTGCTATGCACTCAGCAACTGCCCCACAAAAGGGGTATACTCTTCTTCTTCCCTCATATCCAGCATTACAGAGTTTGATCAATTTTTTATTCAATTTTTCTTTCATTTTTAAATTCTTCCTATGCATTGTCATTTTTAATGTCCCTCCAAGCGTGGACATGATGCACAGGATGATCTCCAGGCTCAGTGCTCTTACCTCCATGGTCAATACTAAAACTAGAAAAAATTATCCGACTGAAAAGCAGAATGCTCAGGCAATCTTTTAGTAGTGTAAAAGAGAAAGAGTTATATTATATGGGGATGAGAGAGTCAAAGGAGTATGAAGAAATAAAAGTGGGAGGCTGAAGATAAAAATTGATTACTGTATTTCACTGTGCTCTACGGAGTCAATTCTGTCTTGACCCTCATCTTTCTCCAAGGCCTTCCAAATTTTATTATTTGGTACACATTACTCAACTAAATGTTTTTCACAGGTTCCATAAGCTTCTTATTGTTGCACACTGAATACATGAGTTCAAAGGGCCGAGGGAGAATCTAGAAAAACATTTTTCAATTTCTCAAAGGTGCTTATCATCAGAAATATTTCTGATCACAATGAAAAATAACTTTTTAGAAATATAAGAAGTTCTCTTCATCTTTATAAATGCCATTTCCCACTTTCTCACGGAGGACAAGCGATGTGGTTTTACTGGTGTTTAACAAGTTTTAGGCGCCACATAATAAATATTGTTTGAAAAATATTGCTATGCCATATAATGCAAGCTATAGTTGCAAACTCATATGAACAAATAATTATCTGGTAATATTTAATTCACAGATGACACTTACCTAAGTTTTTCTATGGAAATCTACCTTGAATGAGGCTTGAGGAAAAGCTACATTTTGAATCAGGAAATACAATGGCACTTTTCTTTAAAAGAGAAAGAAATATGTATCACAATTTTTTTTGCCTTGCAAAATAAGAAATTGACCAATCGCAGTAACTCTTTCATTTCAAGCTCTATTTTGTCTCTTTTCCTTTTCTTGCATGAGACTTAGATTTCTGTTTTTGTCCTCATATTAATTTTCCTGTTTTATTTTCTGTATTTTATGAAAGGTTATCAAAACTTATTTTGGAATTAGGAAGAACAAAATCAGTAGAAGATAGAAATGTTATAAATTTTTATCCTCAGATGGATTGACTCCATCTAGATAACCATCAAGAGACTAAATTGTCGATTTGCAAATTTTACCTTCTGCATCAGAAACTTGACTCCTTTATCTTTTACCTTCATTAGCATTCTCTGACCGACCACTTTAAGGGTTTAGTCTTCATGATACTTAACTTTTACTTTTTATGAAAACAAGAGAAATAAATGTAATGTTAAAGTTTATATTTTGATAGAAACAAATTCATATTTATGCATTACACATATCCAGTTGGTTTTTAGTCGCTTAGCTCAAACTGTGAATTATAAGCAAACTTTACATAATTATAACAAATTGTTAGACATCGATAAACCAGGGAGGATGGAGTGGGCATGGTATGGGTGTGGATAAATACAAATATATATTGATAGATAGATAAATAGACATGAATATAGAGATACAGATATTATAGTTTAGATGAAGATTTATATTAAGTATACATGAGAAATAGATCGAGTTTACATTAGGAATATTTGTAAACATAGACAAATAAAAACAATAAAGGAGTACCTATTCAAACTATATAGATACATTGATGTGAAGTTGAGAGAGAATAAATAAACTGCAGAACTGAAAGTAGTTCACTTAGAGTAGAGGACCCTTCAAGGAGAGTAGCAAGTATTGAGTCTTATGACCAGAAACATGAACTGGAAATACTGGAGGAAGTATTAGATTTGAATGATTTACTTACTTAGTCGATGATCAATTTTGAAATCTACAGTTGTACTGAAATAGTGTAATTTTGAAACCACCATATTTTTCTTGATTTAATGGCTATTTTATCCCTATTATATACACTTTATGGTGCGTCTTCCAAAGAGAACTGAGATATAACTAGTGATGCACTGGAGGTAGCTCCTACCAACTCACTGGAGTCAATTATGAACAACTCTTTCCAACCCCATTTTCAGGGATGTGAAGTTGGTACCCTGAAATCTGCCACGAGCAGAGTATTTAAGGAAATTGGTTTAAACTCAGGGCTTTTTTTATTTTTATTTTTTGCTTTTGAGAGCGATTTAAACATTTACTACTATATCACTGAGTATTCTAGTCATTAATTAATGTCTATACTATTCCAAGATGACATATAATCTTCAAAACTTTTCACTTAAAAGACTGCTCTTTTATTTATTTTATACAAAAACTATTTTTCTTTACACATTAGCTCCTATTAATGCTGTTTGTAATGTTATATCAATAAAAATTTGATATCTTTCTAAGATAATTATGTTAAATGATGATGTAGTTTTCAAGATTTGTACTTGTACCACAGAAGAAAATAAGTTCCCATGAAACAAAACTTTTGATGATGATAATGAAAGACACAGCTGAGTCACACAATTGCCTTGAAAGTAAATTTGAGTATAATTTCACATTTCCAGTCTTTTAGACTATCACTGTTAAATCAGGTGCAATGATGCTGGTCTATGATTCAATGGGGTATCGGGGAACTTTAAATTAGGTTGCTGCTTCCAGAAATTTTTTGAAAACACTAAAAATGAGGCCACTTGAAATTTGAATCATTCATATTTATAAAACATGGCAGTAAATATCTTATCAGGAACAAGTAGCCAAAAAGTTTGTTATCCTGCTGTCAATTCATCTGCTTCATAGAAACTTGGAATCTTTGGAAACAAAACCCATGTATTCTGAGTTATTGTTGATCACTACAATACGACCCAAATCCACTTGCTATTGAAATCTCTGATCATAGAATAGCCAAAATGTGCTTCTTACTTCTGTCTGACCCATGGTATTGTCTAAGCCTTTAGTTTGCAGAACATGGTTTCTCATTTTATTTTAATTTTTAAAATTTCTGGGCTCTATGGCTATACCACTGGAAAGTATTATTCATCTTGAGACAAGTCTTGGCATTTACGTGGGTTGTCTAAGTTCTGCCTGGAGAGATATCTTACTCGATGACCACCAGGTCATTATAGAAACAGCCACCAACACAGTCAGCAGGAACAAATAAATCACAGAAATTCCTTCTCTACTTTGTTCTCCTGGGTTCAAAATGCATGGGAGCCCTAGATGTTTTCCTCAACTGAAAAATTCGTAATTTCTTATTTACTAGTGGCATAAAGCATATATTTTCCTCCTTTGTCTGTCTCCATAAGGGAGTTGTCAAAGGTATCTCATTCTCTAATGTCCTTTAATAGGTCCTTATACCAAGGAAGTTCTATTTTTTTATATACCAATTTTTTAAGAAAAGATACTGATTTTTTTGTGTATGTTTGCTAAACTATTTTTATTTCTATTGAGAAAACCTATTCATTTCTCAGTAAATTTTTAATAGGGTATTGTTTTTAATTTCTCCTTCAATTTAACATTTTTTAAAATAGAGTTTTTGCAAAATAGGTATTATTTGTTACAAGCCTGTGCCCATAACAAGCTATGCAGAAGCATTTTAAGAATTGAGATTTGGGTGTGCAAAAAACAAAACAAAACTGCCCTCCTAAATAAACTAAAGACTATGTTACACTATATCTGAAAAGTGACTATGCCACATACAAATATCTTTCTTAATTCTTTTACTTCATCTATGTATGAGGTTATTAAATCATATTTTATAGATGTTTTGTAAGGGTTGATTTAAACTAGGGATATATAATACTTTGAATACTGATTGGAAACAGAAAATATTCCATAGATTATCATGACTGTTTTCCATCTTCTTCAGAGTTTTGTCTCTTCTCCCTTTTTCTTCCTCCTTTACATCTTTCTCTTTCCCCTCGTTCCTTTTCTTCTTTCTCTCCTTTTTCTACTCTTCTTTCTTCTCCCCTTGTCTTCTCTCCCTTTCATACATCGTCTTCTTCCCATTAAAATGTTGGTCATTTTTCATTTATCACTTTCATCCTAGTTCCTCTTCCTGCTCTTTCTCCTTGTCCATTTATTTTTTCACTTCATGTTGTCTTTTCTGCTACAAGTTCCCCATAGATTTCTTCCTCCTTACTCTTTCCTTTCTTTCTCCTCTTTACCCCTTGTTCTCCTGCTTCTCTTTTACACATCCTGCTCCCTTACTCTTCCTTTTTGTCTTCCACTTTGTTATAGTCATGAAATGGAAAATGTAAAGACAGAAATAAATTCCTGCTGCTTCCAGAACATTATCACACACCATACTCTCAGGTCAGTTGTCATAAATCTAATTGGGGGCTTTGTGTATTATGCACAGATTCATACTAAACTATATAAACTTTTCTACACTTCTCTAGCATTCAGATTCCAAACTACTTTAGGTTCATAAAGTAAAGTTTATGATAATTTTGAAACAAATTTTCCATGTTTATTTTCTGTTAGCTTGCCTTTTATTCTTGTTTTTTGGTAAGTAATTTTTATTTTTATAAACTCACAATATTTGGTCCAATAAAAGTAATCAAAAATTATAAATGGCAGTTAGTTTAAAAAGTCCATTAATAAATATATGTTTTTTTACATGAAATGATATGACTATTAGTGTCACCTAAGCAGATCATAAAGGAAAATAACTAGATTTTCTCATATGCCTGATAAAGGCATTATATTCTCTCAAACTCCAGTTAAGAGAGAAGTGAGAGGGGCCGCCAGGTGGCGCAGCGGTTTAGTCCGCGCTTGGCAGCCCGGGGTTCGCGGGTTCGGATCCCAGGCGCCCGCCGACGCACTGCCTGTCAGCCACACCGTGGCGGCGTCCCATATAAAGTAGAGGAAGATGGGCACGGATGTTAGCCCAGGGCCAGTCTTCCTCAGCAAAAGGAGGAAGATTAACAACGGATGTTAGCTCAGGGCTGGTCTTCCTCACAAAAAAAAAAAAAAAAAAAAAAAGAGAGAGAAGTGAGAGGATGATCAGAGAATAGGTGATGTTGCCTCGATTTCCTCCAGAAGGGATTACTTTATTAGTAAGTCACTTATTTTAGTTCTAAGATCATGAAGCACACACTGCCTCTCAACATTTGCCTGTCGGTGGGTTCAACATATTTGTCTAAATTCAATTTATATTCTTCCAGCTTATAGATAATGAAGACAAATAGGTTTCATATGTCAAACTCTGTCACTTGTTAGAGAGGGCTGTTAAAAATCCATCACCCATTGCCTAAAGTCTATTTTAAATGCACAGAAACTTCTTTAGTCCATTAATTTGTGTAAACACAAGAAAAACATGAGGTCTTTGGGTTATTATATAAGCAAAGCTGTCATCCTTTCACATTTACACGTGCTCTTGGAATTAATTAAAGTTGGAACTTTTTCTCCAAGGCTATAGCTTAGATTGTTTTCTAAGTATTCATTTTGGGAAAAAATAACTTTATGCATTATTTTATTACATTGTATAATAGAGATATTGAGTTCATATAGTCAATTTATTTTCCTTACTAATCTGTTTTATAGTCTGGATACTTATTTTAAATTTAAAGTTTATAAGGATGTCAAAAAATACATATTTCTTATAGTCTTAGTACAGCTTATATAACTTATTAATTTCTCTATTTATATCTCATAGATATTCCCAGGCATCCAAGGAGAATTTTTGTCTGTCCCCAAGTTGAACTAAACAACTCTCTTCAATAAGCCTGCCTCCCCTCATTTTCCTTCTCTATCATTTGCCACTTTTCTAACAAGTGTCCCCTAATTCATATTAACAGCTTCAGTTATACACCAATTCCTTGATGCTTATGAACTGAATTGGGCCCTCTCTGCCATTCATATATTGAAGCTCTAACACCTGGTACTTCAGAATGTGGCTATATTTGGGGATAGTCTTTAAAGAGATAATTAAGTTTAAATGAGGTAAAAAGGGTGAGGTCCTAATCCAATATGACTAGTGTACTTATAAGAAGAATATAGGACACCAAAAGTGCACTCGTAGAGAAAGGCTATATGAGGACAGAGGGAGAAAGAGGTCGCCTGCAAGCCAAGGAGAGAGGGCTCGCCAGAATCCAAGTCTGCCTGCACCTTAACCTTGAACTTCCAGCCTCCAGAACTGTGAGAAAATAAATTTCCACTGTTTAAGCTTCCCAGGCTGTGGTACTTTGCTATGGTAGCCCTAGCAAACTAATATACTACCAATTCTGACTTTAAAGTAGGATTTATAAAATAGTTTGCTTCCATGTTTTCCCCTTCTTTAAGCCATCACTCTTGGCTCACACTGTGGATTTTATTATGAATATTATGTCCCCAAATTGTTAATTACTATCCAAAATGTTTTATGAGTAACAGTTATTAAGTTGCCTTAAACCACTGGTACACATAATGAGGAAGGAGGGTTCTTCATTGACTCCATTTCCAAGTCACATTCACAAATGCATTTCCTTTGTAATTCATGCTGGTTCCGTTCCACAAAAGGCTATGTGCCAAGCTTCATGCTAGATATCAGGCTCATGAAAAGGACATTTGGGGGAGAAAATGATATAAATAGCAATATATTGTATTATTTAGAGACTATGACTAGGAACATACATATTATTAGGGACCGCAGAGAAGGCGAATCTATATCAAAGAATGGTGATGTCTAAGCTGATCATAGATGAATGATGACTAGGAGTTTGACAGGTGAAAAAAAATAAGGAAATGAGATATTAGAAAAGGGAACAATATGAAGAAAGGCATGCAATTTCATTATTTTCAATCCTCTTTCTTGGCTAGAGACTAGCTTAGCTAGTCAGAACTCGGAGAAGGCCTTGGAGACACAGGCTTCCAGCTGCTGACATTTCCTACTTCTGTCTCTCCTGAATAAATTATAGAAGCCACGCTGATATCTTTATTATGCAGATGAAATTTAGAGTGTGGCATTTCTTGCCCAGCAGAACCAGGCCAATAAGGAATAGAGCCAGGACCCCAAATCAGTTCAGTTTCCCACATGTGGCCCCTCCATCTAAACCTTTACTGCACTCCTCACTTTGTACATCACTTCTTTTAGATTTCAAGTTCCTTTGTGATATTATTATGAGACCCAAATCATTCTCCTAGAAGGATCTGAGCAAATATTAGTTTACCATTTTCTATGTCTAACAATTTTATTGGTCTTTCATAAGCAATTACTAAGTTCATTCAATTACAATTACGCTCCAGAAAAATTATAGGTGCTTAAAAACCTTACATTTCATTTGAAAAAGGATGAAACAAAAATGACAGTCTTAAAAAATGGAAAAATGTCTTTAACTGGCAAATCATGTAATACAGACTAATCTATATTTCCAGCTCCAAGAGAGCTCATAGACTTTATTTTCGCCTGATGCTTTGCAGGTAAACTAATCCACTTTTAAAAAATCAAATCAATTATGTTTCCCTCCCCAATCTCTTGAATACCATTTCTCATTCATGGCATTATGCTCTGCTCTGTCAACCAAACCAAGAATCTTGGAGCCATCTCTAACTTGTCTAAGTCCCTCATATTCTCCTCCTCCTCAATATGGGACGGGGGCACAAGTGTATGAGTCCTCAACCCTCACAAACATATACAATGAAACAGTAGATGATATCCTTCATGTTAAGAGTTATCGCTTTTTTTTTAAATGCATAAATTGTTATAGTAAATTAAAAACACACACAAGCCTCTGACATTTGTAAATCCCTACTTCTCTTTTTCCACCGTAACTTTTTGTGTGTGTGTGTGAGGAAGATTAGCCCTGGGCTAACATCCACTGCCAATCCTCTTGGTTTTTTGCTGAGGAAGATGGGCCCTGGGCTAACACCTGTGCGCATCTTCCTCTACTTTATGTGGGGCACCACCACAGCATGGCTTGACAAGCGGTGTGTCAGTCCGCACCTGGGATCTCAGCCTGCAAACCCCGGGCCGCCAGAAGCCGAGTGTGTGAATTTAAACACTATGCCACCAGCCTGGCCTCTCGGCTGCAATTTTTAAAAGCCTAGTTCCCTTGCTCTCATCTCCTCACTCTTACAGTTGAGCTTCCCACATCCTTTCTCTCTCACCCTTGGCAATTCATGGTACATACTGGTGTCTAATTACTTTGTCTGAAGTGTAGATCTAATCATTGTCAATTTCCTAAACTGCGTTCAGTTAATCTCCAGCTACAGTACAGGGTACATTGCACTGAGTGTTGGAAAGTTAGATGTGAACAAAAGTGTGAACAGCCTTGGAATGTACACTAAGAAATGGGACGCCAATTAACATTAGTTTGTATTTTGAAAAGATAACTTAGTGCCATATATTTTTTAAAAAGGAGAGCTACTTGCTTTTGAACCTATGGCATAACCTATTCTAACCATATTCCTCTGGAATGGTTACTTACTATAATATTAGCCCTTAGCCTTGGCAGTCTGCATAGTGGGATAACTCAGAAAAATTATTAATGCCTGTGTCCCATCACAAGAGAGAGTGATTTAATTGATCTGAATTGCAGCCTGGGTATTGAGAGTTTTAAAAAGCTCCCAAATATGATTACAATGTGCATCCAAGGCTGAAAACCACTATCTTAAAGGAATGCTATTCTCTTTTCCATCAAGCTAAATTCTTACATTTCTACATAACTATTACTTAGATGACTTTTTTTAAGGTAGTCATTCAAGATTTTAAGCACTATCTTCTTTCCCTATTTACACATATTTTTACCTTGGCTCCTTAACTCATTAGCACAATGTAGGTTTCCTTTTTCCTGGAAAGAAATAGGCACAGTTATTATTTTTCCAGTCAGACTTGTTGTCTTAACCATCTCAGTATCATTTAGAGCTGTGCTGTCCAGTACAGTAGCCACCATCCTCAACTCTCATGAGCTATTGAGCACTTGAAATATGGTTAGTCTAGCACCAAGATTTAATATTTTTATGTATGTAGTATATACAACCACATATTGACTATGTATTAAACAGACTATTACATATTTATTATGTACTCCAGTAGCATACACTCACACATTTTTATGCTATAATATCATGATAATAATATATTTTTTTGGTGAGGAAGACCAGCCATGAGCTAACATCTGTTGCCAATCCCCCTCTTTTTGCTAAGAAAGATTGGCCATCTGTGCCCATCTCCCTCTACTTTATGTGTGGGACATCTGCCACAGCACAGCTTGATGAGTGGTGCCTAGGTCTGCACCCGGGATCCAAATCTGCAAACCCTGGGCTTTCGAAGTGGAGCACGTGAACTTAACCACTATGCCACTGGGCCGTTCCCTACATATAATTATTTTGTTTATGATTTTTATAACTGTTTCTTCCCATTAAAAAGTAACTTCGTGAGAGCATTGATTCATAGACACTTAATACGTATTTGTTGAATGACTAACAGTTAGCTAATAGTTATCTGAAGTTACCCAAGTTGATTACTGATTATGTCAGTATTCAGTATTCTTCAACTACTAGAGATTTATTCTTTGCAGTTATTATGGAAGAGTTAAGCTCTGTTTCAAATTCATTTTGAAGGTTGTCATTATAACACAACTCAGACTTAACACATGGGGTGATTTTTTCTTTCCTTCATGGGCTCTCTCTCATGTGTTATACTTCCATTGAACACTTAGGCTACTGGAAGAAAATAAAACACCAACATTGATACTAATGTAGGTGCATACAGCTCAAAGCAGCCCTTGGATTTAAAGAGAGAATTTCGATAGACTGAATGAGGAGAATAACCATATGTGAATTGTATAACTTCCAAGTTTCTGGAATGAAAAACTGGGTGAATGAATGTATAATAGGGGGAGAAGTTTGGAGTGTTTTACGATGCTAAGTGAGACAGAGAACACTATATGTCTAAATAATGTTTGTTAGGCAACAGAGAAGTGTAAATAATGTTTCTTGAAAATTTTTCATTTGATTGAATGTTCTTACTAATGTCAGTTCATAGTAAAAACAGCCTTGAATGGCACCCTTATTGACCAGAGGCCATCCTCACTAGGCCAGAGGGTTTCACCCAGAGAGCATTCTGATTTGCTGTCTTACATGACTTTTGTGCCTTATGCTTCAATACCTTGGCTTCAGTGATCTTGTAACCCTTTTGAACTGATTATCTCAAAACAATGCTTGATCTGAGCTCGATATGCCTCCTGGATGGGGTATCGTTCTCTGCTAACTAGTGACTGCCACAGCAACTGTGTAGAACACATAATTCTTTAGGAAATTTGGCAGTTTCTATGAAAATTTAAGTGCATAGACCCTTTAGCAAATAATTTTATGTCTAGAAATATATTTTTGCAGGCATCCTTCAAATAGAAACAGAAGTGGATTTTCAATGATATTCTTTGCAACATTCATTCATCCATTTCTTTCTTCATTCACTGAATATGCTACAATATGTCAGGAACTATACTAGGCACTGGGAATAAAATGATGAGCAAAATAAAGCCAGTTCATGCATTCATGAAGATTACAGATCATTGAGTAGGAAAAAAATAATCAAATATTTACACAGATGGTTAGATATAAACTGTGAAAGTAGTATGAAAATAAATACAGGATGCTGTGAGAGCTTGATGGCAGAGTGTTTACACAAGGTGTACTAACGTGATTATTCCTGAGTTATGTATATTTAGGCTAACATTTCAAGGATAGGTACAAGTATAGTAGGGACTAGGATTGACATGGGGAGAAAAACCCTGAAAGTATGGAACCTAGTCTGTGTGACATGCATCTGATACAAGAAAAGGGAGAGAGGGATATGTGGGGAAGGGAAGAATTTTCTAGGCAAAGGAAACTACAAAGGTATGAGAAAAGAAGCTTTTTCAGGACTAAAATAAGGTCATTGTATTGTTTAAACATAGCATTTCAAACTCTGACAGAAACCCTAAAAAATGATTAATAAAGAAAGAGTTAAATTATGTTACACCCATAGGATGCAATTCTATGAAAAAAATAGATAGATAGGCAGACAGACAGATAGATAGAAGATAGATGAGCTATTTTGTTAATTTAAAAAAAACCCAAAAATATATCTTAAAACAATGCTTGAATTTAGGAAAAAGCAAATATAATATGATAGCATATGTTTATAGTGTGTGTGTGTGTGTGTGTGTGTGTGTGTGTGTGTGTGTGTGTGTAGGGTCTATGATTTTATATTCCTTCAGATATGAAAACAATATTTTGCCTTTATCATTATTGTCTTTTAAGACATTCCATGTCCTACATTTTACCTGATCCACAGGGAAATTTTTCCTCATGCTTGGTAGTCTTCTGATGAGTAGGGAATAGAAATCAGACCTCGAATATGATTCAAAAGTGTATCACTTGGGCATTTAGCTCAGAATATGGAAATATGCACTGCATTGCTGATATTCACAAGATGTTGACCCATATCTAGTGTCTCATCACATTCTTTCTCTGTATTCCAGATGATAAAATAAAAATTGTACTGCCATAGAAATCTGACTGTGCATTGTACAATTCTTCACCATTATAGCTGAAACATTTAACAAAGCAGATGACAGAAGAAGCAGGTTTAAGGGAAAAATAACATCTGTTACAGATAAATTGAATTTTATTGTAGGCCACCTTACATATCAGTGAAGTAAGCCAACTTGACAGGGAATAATTCTTTGAATAGCTTTTTGTTTTGTTTTGAATTAAAAAAAAATCTGGGGTCTGATGGGTCATTGCAGCAAAGAAAATGAAAGGCTGGACTATCAACAGATAATGTTCTATGAGACAATTTGAGTTTCTTGTTAAAGTCAATATGTGATACTGAAACCCAAGGGGTAAGTAAAGACAAATTCTAGAAGAGATGCTTAGGATCGCAGAATCTAAAGTGGGCTCTGAATTTTTGTTAGAAAAGAGGGAGGGGGCAAAAGTTTATAGAAAATTCGGGGTAGGAAACAAAGAATTCATACGACAAACTAAAATTAAATAAGAGCAAACAATTTGGGAATACATAGGCTGTGGTAAGGATGTCCATAGTACAAGGCCTAGGTAACTCTTTAGCGTCTGTAAGGTATATTGAAACAGCTAAGTAGGAAAATAAAGGCCCAAAGTGGAAAGTCACTAGCATATAGATGATATCTCAAGTCATTGGCTGGGATTTGCAGGGAGAGCTCTACAGAAGAAAAGGCCTAGGATCCACCTTGATCATTAATTAATTTATCATTCAATAATTATTTAGGAGCATATATTACTGCATGGAATTATTTCCTTATCTATCAGTGATACAGCAGTGAAAAATACTGTCAAACTATTCACTTTTATAGAATTCATGTCCTAGCATATTCTACAATATTGTAATAAGGACAAGTCTACAGTAAGAGCTGTCAAAAGAGTGTAGGAAGAAGCCACTAGAGAGGAGTGAGAAAATGCAGAAATAATATGGTGTCATTCTGAGAGAGAGAGAGTGGAGGAGAAAGAGAGAGGAGGGAGAGAGGGAGGAGAGAGAGAGGGAAACACTGAGAAGAGAAAAATGTGCTTATTGGGGTCAAACAATAAATAAATCAAACTGAAGAATGTCTCCTGGATTGCTCCCCTGAACTTGGGAGGCATATGCCCTGCTGATAAGTATATTTTCAGTAAATATACGCACAGTCATTGTCATGCAATGCAGAGGGTGGTATGTGCCATAAAAGAAAATAAGTAACAACTGAATAGGTTCAGAGGAAGGAAAAGCATAAGTGTGAGAAAGGATGCCCACACTCCAGCTGCAGAAGTAAGACATGTAGTTTCTGAATGTATATATGCAACAAGGCTGAAAGAACTGCATACCTTCCTAAATGAACTTTGATTGTAATTTCCCCGATCCTGGCACATGCAGAGTTTTGCCATCCTAAAATGATACAAAAACAGCTCTATGACCTGACATTGTCTTGACTGCAAACGTTTCAAAAAAATAGGTGAAAAGGTGTACCGCATATTTTATTGTGCACCTACCCATCCATCCCTGAAAAGAATAGCATGTCTATTCTAAGGTGGTTACCAATAAGCAAACAGAAAACAAACATATAAATATTGAGCATGACTCTACTATGAGATGTAGAATGTATAACATTTAAGCCACATAGAATATATTGGATAGTCTCTTGTTGCTGAACTGGCAATCACTGTACATTCCCCCTTTCAAAACAACAAGATGCATCTGAAGAACTGTGTAAGAATATTAATGGTATCACAGTGAATCTGGAAACCGTTCTGATTAGTTTGTTCTTCATTTAAAAAAATATATATCTGGCTTGTATTGAAAGGTGTTAGCATTATTCCACAGCTAGTTTGACCCTGTAAGCAAAACGTGATAGAGAGGTTATTTTCTCAGCACACATGCATCCCAGTGAGCAATTACTTTAGTAGTGATAGCGTCTTTCATGTATTTATATCCGCTTCAGCATATGACAGTTTGAATGCGTATTGCTAAGATTTATTTGATAAGGTATTGTCCCATTTTCATTGCCTCATCTAGGTTTTTTTTCCTTTTCTTTCCTACAGATAGTATAAATCAAAATCTTAGTGTCATAAAGCCTAATTGGACACCTTGCAATTCTGCATCATTATAAAAGAATGCTGTACATGAATAATGCTTTATGTGTTTGAGTGGTTTATCTGCCTCCTCTGTAAGATAATACAAATGACAATCAGCTTAGGAACCCACACATGGCAGATTTTCATGGTACTATTATATGGGTTTAGGTGCTATATATGAAACCTGATGAGCCTAGTAAGAACTTTAGAAAGCAGGGTTATCAAAGGAGTGCCGATTTCAGCAGGAAAGAGAATCATTCACAACTGGCAATCTCTATAGACTGCCAAATTACCAAACATTCTATTCTGCAAAGCAGTAATCTTTAATGTTCCAATAAAAAGTAACTCTTTTTGGGATAGCTATTGTGCTTGTAATTGCACACTTAGAAACTCATTTGCATAATGTTGCAAAGGATCACAGAAAACGTACTGATAAAAAAGATAATTTAAGATGACTGGAAAGCCATTTGTGCCTATGCTACTCTGTCTTCATTTACTCTTCATTCATTTATCAAGCACCTGCTCAGTGCCTGGCATATACAAGTCACTGGGACTAAAGATTTAAAAAGAAACATCCAGGGGCAGGCCCAGTGGTGTAGTGGTTAAGTTCACATGCTCTGCTTCAGCGGCCTCAGGGTTTGGGGGTTCAGATCCAGCTGTGGACCGACGCACTGCTTGTCAGCCATGCCGTGGCGGCGTCCCATATAAAGTAGAGGAAGACGGGCATGGATGTTAGCCCAGGGCCCGTCTTCCTCAGCAAAAAGAGGAGGATTGGCAACGGATGTTAGCACAAGGCTAATCTTCCTCATAAAATAAATAAATAATAAAAAGAAACATCCGAAGTCCAAAAGCAATCCATGTTTTAGTGCTAAGAATAGTAAACAGGCAAGAAGAGCAGGTTTGGCAGTTTTCACTCTAGAGGTATATATCATGGATATTTGGGGGTGGGGATGGGGGGCTTAGGAGTGATGAGTCAAGGAAGCTACTCAGATGAGAGGGCATTTGATGAGTTAGAAACAAAGATGGGGAGCTGGAGAGGGAGAGAGGGCATTCTATGTAGGAGTGTTGCGTGAAAATGCATAGAAAATGAAAGAGCTAGGTGCATTTTGTACACAGAATATAGTTTAGGTTGACTTAGTGTGGGGAAGAAGGAGAAGAAAATAGGAACGTGCAGACTGGAAAGTTAAACAGAGGGCCAGTTAATAGTAAATGTGTATGCCGTGTTAAAGGCTTTTGGTTTAATGCTGAAGGCAATTAGAATCCACTGAAAATTTATGTCAGAACATGCTGTAATCAGATTTGCATTTTAAAGAGATCACTGTGGAATACATTGTACAGACAGGCAAGTACCAAGATCCGTTAGGAGGCTTTTACAGTAATCGAAATGAGTGACGATGTGGGCCAAAATTAAGTTAAAGAAGTGGGATGAAGGGAAAGGAATGGGTTATGAAATATTAAAGTAGAATTGACACAAGCTGATAGAAGAAAAGGGAGTAAGAAGCCAAATGTTAATCTCGTTGGAAAACTTGATGTGTTTTTAGTCAGAATTCAGATTCTATCTGAAATGTTATAATACTCAATTTTAACTCTATAAAGGATTGTTTAGATATATTTAGTTTAAACAGTTTCAAAATATTTTTCATCAGTCGTTATTAGCAGGGCATATATATGATACTATATATTTCGTAAGAGACTCATTTCTGTAAATTTTGGATCTGATTCTGCCCATATTTTTGTTATTAGGATAAAATAAGTTAATATCTGTAAATTTATTAGTTCAGTACCTGGCAAATACTGGTTTTTAAAGGAACAAATGCAAATTAGAAAACAACGGTGCATGTTTCACACGTATTATATTTGAGCACGTGTCTGAAATAGATAAATCAAATTTATAAATGAATTCTAAATTCAATCTTTCCATTTAACTACCTGGGGAACTTTTGAAAGCTGCCCAATGTTTATGTCATTGAGGGTGGTGGCATTTAATGTCTGTTAAATAAAAGCATTGAATTGTTGATTAATTAATTGCTTTCTGTATTTTCTGAGTTTATGAACGTTTTGGAAAACTTTTTGTTTCCAAACACATTTTCTTCATTGATTCGTTCATTTAGTAAATGCTAATAAATTTTTGCTTTGTGCCTGGTGCAGTGCTTAGGCGCTGAGGAATCAGAGGTGAATAAAATAGATAATATCCTTTCCTCCATGAAATGGAAGATGTCTCTGTCTATTCATTTGTGTATTTGGGATATATACATTCTCCAAAATTTCCACAACATTCACACCTGTTCTCTATAGAGTCAGATGCTTGTGCAAAAACTTTAACTCAGGAAAAATTTATTAAAAACTTTACCGTTTTCAAGAACTGTGCTGGAGCTCATTCTTACACAAATCTACATGCTATGCCGAGAGCTAGGTATGCATATAAGATAAAACCATGACGTATTTGCTATTGAAAAGCTCAGCAAAATTTATCAGAAAAACATAAGAATAGAAACTCAGAGATACCCTTCTGATGTGATATTAAAGTGTTGTAATGTTGGGCTATCGCAGAATCTCAGCTCAGAATGAAAATCAATGTCTGCCAAATTAGATTTGCAAGATAGAACAGTTATTACATTGAATTTAGGCTAGATAATGATCAAAATTAGAAAATGGGTTTTTGGGTGCTTCCATTTATGACAACAAAATTTCTAAAGTTATTTTTTGTTTTATACTCTGGTCTCCACCCTGCCCTTTTTAAAAAACTACTCCTAAAATTTTCTTTCACCCATCACTTTTATTGTGATTTTGGAGTCTCCGTTCCATGAAAAACACTTCACACATCGTCCATTGTGTATGTGAAATACGACCCCATTCCCTCTCCCTTCACTGCCTAAGGACTCTGAGGGTACTGTTTCCTACACCTGTTTTTTTACTTCGTTTCTTTTTTTTAATCACACATCCTGCCCTTTTATTATTTTGCCTTTACTTATATTATCTGGTGTGAATTTAATGTTCATGTGGAAGATACACCTAATCCTCAATTAATTCTGATCTTTTTCTTTGCAATACTTTAATAGTCCACTGTCTGTGGCAATGCTATGGGTCTTGCCATCAATTGGAATTCATATCCTTAGCTATGCTAGATCCTGAACGATATACAGGCATTTCACACCTAATACAACAGAATTGGAAATAACCATCTGTCCCTTCACCTGCACAACCATAGTTTACTCTCCATTTCACTCAAACTATTAAAGATGTTTTAAGTGATTTTTCTAATCTCTTGTCTCTACCTTTTTTTTTTTTTTTGTGAGGAAGATTAGCCCTGAAGTAACACTTGTTGCTGATCCTTTTTGCTGAGGAAGAATTGCCCTGGGCTAACATCTGTGCCCATCTTCCTCTACATTTCTATATGTGGGATGCCAGCCACAGCATGGCTGGATAAGCAGTGTGTAGGTGCGCATCCGGGATCCAAACCTGCGAACCCTGGACCACTGAAGCGGAGCACACAAACTTAACCATTATGCCATGGGGCCAGCTCTCTACCTTTTTTTTAACCTCTTTGTTGAGGTATAATTGATATACAAATAGGCTGGACATATTTAATGTACAGAATTTGATGAGTTTGGAGATATGGATATACCTATGAAACCGTTACCACAATCAAGGTAATAAACATATCCATCACCTCCAAAAGTTTCCTCCTATCCCCCATTTTTTTGTGGTAAGAACATGACCTCTAAACTATTAACAAACTTTAAGTGTACAGTACTGAATTGCTAACTATAGGCACTTACTTGGACAGTCAATCTCTAGAACTTGTTCATCTTGTAAATTGAAAGTTTATACATGTTGATGAACAACTCCCCACTTCCCATTCCATTTTTCATGTAAGTGGAATCATGAAGTATTTGTCCTTCTATGATGGGCTTATGTCATTTTTTTGGCTCTAATTTTGAGTTTATCTTTCTTGGAGTTATCAAGTTGACTTTTTCTGAAATACAAAATTGATCATATTCCTGACCTGCCATTCAATGAACTTCTAGTTAAGAACACTAGAGGAAAGACAATTTTAGTTTATTACCTTATATTGAAATTCATCAAAAGAAACAAAAATGTCATAAGTAACAAAAAATGTACGTTCTTCCAATTTAAATAATGTAATTCAGCAAAATATTCATTGAGGTTGAAACCATGGTACACAATTTTTTCTTTGCCATTTTATCTAATAGTAGATAGTCCTATTGAGCCAAAACTGAGTTCTCTGTTCTGGCTCTGTTGAATGAAGTTCAGTGAGTTATTTTATACCTGTGTCTTATTCTTCACCTGTAAAATGTTAACACTTTGGGCAAGGCCTCTGAGGTCTGTTCATTGCTAACACTTTGGCGCTATTTTTCTGCCTTAAGTTTTATTAGAGAGAGATAAGCATAAAGGGAGAGAAAAAGAGTAGATCAGAAAAAATAAGATTTTTTCTGGATGTCAACTGAAGCAGGCATGTAGATAAAATTGCAAGAGTAACAAAAGTAATAGATAGAATGGGAAAAGGATAGAAACAGAAATATGTGACCTTGAGCTATGTTAGCATTATCCCTGAACATTTTTAAAATTTATTTAAAAACAGAAACTTCTCTTTATGTAGAAATAGGAAGGTCATGGTTGGGCTTCTGGGAAATGTGTGAGAGGAGTTAGGGAGATGGGGCAAAATGAGTACCTTTACCTATTAATTCATTGTATAAATACTCACGCCATCATTGCACTAAGGAAATCTTTGCAACATTCATGAAATTTAAACTTTAAAGCTGAGGAAACCTCACAATTTTCAAACCCTTTCACAGAAATTTGTCTCTCCACTACCCTATCCTCCAACCAGTCTCTCTATCTTTCTTCTCCCTGGTCCCCAGGATCTCTCATTTGTTCTTCTCAGATCTTTTCTCTCTATCTTTGCAAGTTTTCCCCCAGAGGAGAGACAAAGAATGCATATAATCTTTGAAGCATCCAGTTGGGGTTGGTTATCTTAATTTTCTGTAAGTCATATCTTCCTGCTGTTCATCTCTTGTTTAGCCAGCACCAAGTTTTCACATGTGTGGACAGAGTGAAATGAATAAGTAAAATATTGACTGTCAAAGAATCATAAAGAACCAGAAAGTTAGACCTGGAAAGGCTTTTATACAGCCTCTAGTCCAAACCCTTTCTTTAACAGATGGATAAATTGAGTCTGGGTGAGAGAAGGAACTTGCCTAGGGTCAAACATATTGTATAGATTGAAAAAGAAATAATATTTCAAATGTTGTCACCCTACAGGGTTTGTTATACCACAGTGAAAAGTGCCTGTTGGAGCTATTATGTACCCTTGATTCTCCTATGCCACATATGGGCTAGACTAGACCCAAGCTCACATTCCAAAAGATATTCTGTTGGTTAAGAGATGTCTAATGGGCCCTTGATAAAGAAACTTGATATCTGAAGTTTCTTTATGTCTGCTTCTGCTTGATATTTTTTCTGGGTGCTTCCTCTCTTATTTTGCTGCAACTGAGGAGTGTAAACTCATCTTCCTTGTGTTCTTTGTAACTTTTTTGTGCTCAATTTACTTCTGCCTGTTGGCACATTAAGCAAAAATCACGTTAAATTAAATTCTTAGTTTTTTCCAGAATACACGTTCAGTTTGAATTTTGATGAATGATTAAAAAACCATGCAAGATTTGTAGTTATCAATTATCACTTGTGTCTTTATTTCCACTGAAGACACAATAAAAATTCAGCAGGAATTCTTTCCTATACCCTTTAGCATACTGAGTTTATTTTCCATTCACTTTCAAAATGAGAGAGTAAAGAGTAAAGAGTCAAGAGTAAAAACTTAAGGGATTTTATGTACAGGTATATTGTTAGATTATCACTTTGGGTGAATTGTACTGTTTATATCCTATATTTCACATCTCTCAAAACTTTAAAAACAGAACCTCAAGGTCTCCAGAATTTGGTAGAAATTCTAAGATTGTAATCAAGCTTTGGAGTTCACTTATTTCCCAAAGATTACATTTTCACAATATTTTTGTGTTTTGAGGATTCCTTAGCTTTGTGCCAGATACATATTTCTTAAAATATCCATTCAGCATATTATTTGTTTCTATTTCTATTTGTATTATGGTTCTAAGTATTTAGTCTACCCTACTAGTGAAAATAGGATAATCACTGTAATTTCTACTAGACATAATATAACCAACTGTGAAGCAAAACAAATTAAAATAGAAATAAAATTAGCAATCTATAACAGAGCTGAATACCATAGCAAAGTTCAGTAGGCTGTGGATGTAAAACATACATTTGGATCAAGATATACATACACACACACACACACACACACACACATATGCAATAGTCTTTTCACTAGAGAAGTGGGAGAGGAAGTCAAATTATAGCGCTATTTGAACTCAGTGGTGATTTTGTATACAATTCTTTCAAGAGTTATGGCAGTACATTGGAGAATTAAATAAAGTCATTTATTTGAGGACCTTTTAGGTTCATGGAAAAATTAATTCATAATGATATGGTTTGGGGATATCTGTGGGCCTTTGGGTAGTATTCAAAGAAGTGGAAGAGACAGAATTTGTATAAAAACGGAAGTTAGTTGGAGGCGACTGTGTTTAAAAGGATATGAAGGAATAACATTTGACAACCTTATCCTTGTATTCTTTTTTTTCTTTTTCTTTTGCATGGCAGTCCTAAATTTCTGCCTACAACTGACTGCATTTCAGGGCCAAGTTAAAGATTTTATTTTTACCTACCCAGGTCTTATTTTTCTCTGAAATTTACAGAAAGGCAAAGGTTCTACACGCCAATGTAATCTTCTTTTATTATTAAATACTGTGTTCCTCTCCCACAATGTTGGTACTTTCAAAGCTCACTATTTACAATTTTCTTAAAAATTTCCTATCATGTTACTTCAGATTTCATTTTTTAGTAAACACAGACATCTATACTTTATAAAAAATTTCTCAACTTGAAAGGTCCCACATATATTTCTACTTTCATTGAGATGTTGAAATTCACGTTTGAAAGGATAACTCCCATTTTACCCATAGACATAGAAAGCTTCTCTACAAAACTATAAACCTTCCTGGACTCATCTTCAGCTATCAATAGAGAAGTGCATTCTTTGCATTTTTAGTCACATACTTTTGTTCAAGATCAGTAATAATAATGGTAACAATTTAATAATTAAATTGGGTCACCAAACATTTTTGAGCATATACTATTAGTTACAATCTTAGGATATGAAGTTACACAAGAAAGATAAAATCTGTAGCTTATCAGAGGTTATATTCTATTGCTGGAAGTGGATAATTAAGTAATTTCAATGAAAGAGTATATATGCCATGCTCTGGCAAATATAAGGTGAGTATAACATGATTGAAAAGATGTACTATACAGAGAGACAATTTCCTAATCTATGACGATGTTTCAAGCAGAATAAATAGCATGTTTTAAGTGCTAGGGAAAGAAAAAACATGTCAAGGTGGAGAATGATAAGTTTAGTAGAGTTTACTGAGTTATGACAGAAAGATAAAACTGGAGATAAAATACACTATCTTATATTGTTTGTGCCGTGGATAATATAAGCAGTGAGTGACCCTAATCTTGTCCATAATATACTGTGTCTTTCAGTGGATATAGAATTCTTAAATTTGTTTCCATTTTCTGTTCATTTTAGAAAGAGTTGATCAAGGAAAAATAATTTCCTATGATTTGTACCTGAAATATGTGCTTGGAAGAATATCTTTTCATAACAGATGTACTACATAAAGAATATCAGGATGCACTAGAATCACTCATATCCTTCTTTTTATGGCATGATTGCTCAGTTAATTATACACATCTTAAACACATAGAGAAAAAAGAACAGATGGCAAAGGCTTAGTTAAAAAGAGAGAAGTCCATGAAAATAATCTTATTCATCATAATTTGAATTTCTTTGCTCAAATTATTTTGTTTTATAGATCAGAAAACGATGCTACTATTGAAGAAAAAGGAAAATTCAAGAGCATAATTCTAATATCAAATCACTGATGTATCTCAACAAATGTCACATTACTGCTATTGCTACTGAAGAACAAACAGAAAGTAGCATTTCTTAAATGCCCATAATAAACAAAATTTTGCTTGAAAGAAGAGAGAAACTGAGTTGAAAAGACAACTATTTGGAATCTTAGAATCCTTTGTAATCCATATATTGTGGAAATGAAATTATAAACACAGTAAACCTTCATTAATCCCATTAAAGAGAGGTGCTGTATATATATATATATGTGCTTAGAAAAAGTGATCCACTTCTCCCTAAAGATAAATACATATATTCTATAAACAAAAAAGATATCGAGTTTTCTTTGCCAGGCTTTTCTAGTTCATTAAAGCATACTTGTATCCACCAAATTGCTCATTCAGAGATCTGGTGCCACTTTATTACCTCTTTCTCACTACTAAGCCCATGAATTCAATTTTCAAATAATATCAACTTTTCTAAAAGTAGCCCCCTAACTGGTCTCCTTGAATCCATTCTTACCAATTTATAATCCATTCTCTTCAAAACTTCTCAAAGCTTCTAGGGGATCCTTTTAAAATGTTAATCAGATTTTGCAACTTCTGTGGTTAGACTTTTTTAATGGCTTGCTATTTCCCTAGGAAAACCCCAAATCTCACTAATTTCTTCATTTTCCAGCATCTGCCTTACTCTCCAGCTACTTCGGGTATTTTAGGCTCAGCTCATTAGTGGTATAGAATAAAGATTAGTGCAAAGATTTTTAGAACCAAAGTTAGTTAACCTCTCTAAGCTCAGTTACTTCCTGTGTTAAATGAGATATTAATAATAACTATTGTATACGGTAGTTGTAGGGATTCAGTAAAAAACGTCCTTTTTTTTCTGACAGAACATTCTTTTTTAAAAATTTCAGCTTTATTGAGATATAACTGACAAATTGTAAGATATTTAAAGGGTACACTGGTGATATGATATATGTATACATAGTGAAATGATTTCTCCCATCTAGTTAATTAACACATGATAGAACATTCTTAATAAACAATTTATACATTTAGTCTCTTTAACAATAATAGGGTCATTTGCTCTTTTATAAACAGGAATTATCTCAATTTTATATATTCACGATAGTTTGATTCCATGATGAAAAAGGGCTATGGTTCACTTACCATTATTTTCAGATGCTTCACCCTTTGCCTGGCCCAAAATACACAGTCAAAACCCTTGGTTGAGTGACTGAATGTTAGGCATAGAGAGATCGTATGAGTAAATATAGAATGGGACCTATATAACTCTTCAAGTTATAACGTTCTCTTTTAGGATAGGTATTAGTGTAACACTGCTTGTTTAAGGGGAATGCTGATTACGTTTCTCAGACATATGCTGGCTAGATTCCCTGGTAGACTTCTTTTCTGTACTACAGGGAATCAAAGTTTTCCTATCACCTTCTCAGCAGTACCACCTCCTTTAGCAGCCGCTTTATTAGTGTCCCTGCCTCACACAACACAAGTTGGTTGCCAGGTTTGTGCGGAGGAGAACAATGGCAGAAAGCTGTTCCATGAGTGGGCCTGAACTTCCTAGCAGCCCCCAACCCTCCTGCTTCACATTTACGAGACGTCCTGGCCCTGCTGTAAAATAAAGATCTGATATGAAGGCAGGCTATTCATTTTGCCTTCTGTAATGTTGTTTTTAGCATATAATGGAAGTGAAAATTATTAAAGGAAGGAACACACTAGTTATGGAATCTGTTGTTCTGATAACATCTGTATCACATTTTACAGATGGGCTTCACATTTTACACTGGTTCATAGCACTATTTTGTCTTTGGTATGCTTCTGTTAATCTGGGTGGGTGGAGAGATGCTGCAGAAGCCTCCCTGCCTGTTCTGTACCTACACACACCAGAGCTGGATGTATCTTGTTCCCTACCGTTCTAGAACATGTGAAGGAAGAGGGAGGAGAACCTGTAGAATTTTATTACGGCCATGCTGAGAGGTGGGAAATAGTTCAGGTCTCCGCAGCCTCCAGCAGGATGAGAAAGGGATCTTGGGGGCTGCTGGCAGCTTTTCCTTACCGGTGGAATCAGGTTTCTCCCTCACTACAAATGCAGGATCTAATCACCCCCAAAATTCATTTTCAAATTTTGTAAAATATGAAGCTACTTGAACTTTCCCCATTCTGGGAGCTGAAGAAGTCTTTCCAGGATTGGACCCCACAGTTGTACGTGCCCCCGAGCTTCTGGAGCCCATTGTATCAGTTCTACTTTCATCTGGGTCTGGGATTTGGACAGGGTCTGTCACTGACTTGGCTGTTTGAAATGGTCCTTCCTGCTCCTTGATTTTTTCGGAGGGGGTGCTGCTGAAGCCATTGAAAACAGCTCCTTATACTCTTTCTAATTTTCCTTTTAGAAAGAAGCTGTATGTTCTGTGGCAGGACTGGCAGGGTCTTGTCTTGAAGCGTCTTAAGTAATTAATTGGCCTAGGCAGGGTGGCATTTCCTTTGATTTGGGCATCCCTCGATTTTTCTGCCCACTGACCCTCTCTCCTACTTTGGGGCACACAGTATCCTCTGTCTCAGCCATTTGGACTGGCGATTCATTGCAGCCTGCTCTTGCTGTCGTAGCCTCCTTCTGGCCTCCTTATTGGTATCCAACACCTGGGAAGCTTCTAGGACCCACTGCGCCCACTCTGGCTTGGTATGCTTTTCTTATAATACATAAATGTCACTAAATAACAGGATTATATAATTTTCTGCACTAAGATGATGCATCTTTATTTCCTGCTAAACAGATATCATCATAGCATTTGCTATTCCTGATGACTTAATGTGTTTTTTACCAAGTGGAAAAAAATTAAGACATTCATAAGGCAGAAACTGTATGAATTGCATAATCAGTTGAAGAGAATGCAAGCGTCAGTCAGGAGTCAGTCATCTGTCAATCCTGCCTCATTTCCCTTTGTTTTACTTTAACAGCAAACTTAAACCTTGGCTGACTAAGCTCCTCATTCACCAGTTCTGCCATTTTTGGAATTTAAGCTGAGTATGAAATGGGTCATATCTAAACGGACCCAGCCATCTCAATTGCCTTCCAATACTGGATAGTTGTGTTTTATCCTCACGGTTAAATTGATTCAGGTTCAATACCCTGGTATTGTGCTTGTGATGCAATCTGATTTGCAGCTTCTCTCTTCTACCCTCCCATATCCCCATCACGGGATTATTGTTCTTAAAGTGAGGTTTCTTAATTCATCCCTTTGTTTAGGCTTTCATTCTCAGTTTTTGATAATAGTGGCTTATGAAGCAGATCCCTAACCCAGACTTAGGTCAACATTATTATTCAATCTTCCCTGAAAAATGTGGGCGTTCTGCCCTTGAACTCCAGTCCATGTCCAGCTCCACTAGAGTAAGTCTCCAGGTGTCAAATATCTGATGGTTGCACTATAATAAAATTAGACTTTCAACTCTGAATTTTAGAGATAAATATGTAATCTTTAAAGTGTCTCAAACATTCACTTTTGTTAAAGCTATTCCATTCAGTGTGATCTTCTGGGACAGGCAGTGTAATAGAACTGAAGGTCATATGATTCAGTGATGACTCTGGGATATAAGCAAGATACTTACCTGTGAATGGAAATGGTTTTGTTTTTTTTAACTCCATGTTTACGAAAGTGCCACTTGCCTGGGGAAGAACTCTGGTTATTCCCATTCGTGTGTTCCATTAGTGAGATAGGCTACATAATAAATACACTAAACTCCGGCAAACTTACATCTAAACCTTTGGAATTCCTTGACGTGTTAAGATGGAGCTTCTAATAGGAGGGATGATTCAGGTAAAAGTTTGACACTACAATATTAGTGCAATTAAACCTCACTAATTCTCATATCTATAATTGTTTTCAAAAGATCTTACAAACAAATTTCAGCCACTTCTTTAGAAGTTTGTCAGGACCCATGTCATTCCCCCACTGTGCTAAGCTCTTTTTATCTTGCACTGTGAGGGAGGTGCCTCACTCTACAACATACAATGGCCCCTACACTCCCTGATTATTTATTTATTTTTTTTTGTGGGGAAGACCAGCCCTGAGCTAACATCTGTTCCAATCCTCCCCGTTTTGCTGAGGAAGACTGGCCCTGGGCTAACATCCGTGCCCATCTTCCTCTACTTTATATGGGACGCCGCCTCGGCATGGCTGACAGGCAGTGCGTCGGCGGGCGCCCGGGATCCGAACCCGCGAACCCCGGGCTGCCAAGCGTGGACTAAACCGCTGCGCCACCGGGCGGCACACTCCCTGATTATTAAAGGAGCCAAGCTTATATACAAACAATTGCTATACAAAATAACAAGCGTTATGCTAGAAATTTGAATCATGTAGAGTAACAGTATAAAAAATTATAAATTCTGTTCTAGACACAGCAAGGATTGTCAGAAAATTCTTCCAGGTGAATGTGACATTTATTTCACTTAAGATGTGTACTGTAGGCAGAAGGCGGATAGGTGAGGACAGGGAGCCAGAGCAAAACGTGTACCTCCCTCCCCCAGGACTTAATAGATATATTTTCAACACTCTCTAATACATTTATTTCTGTTTCACATCTTCCTAGGTCATAGATGTGAGGCTATGATATTTCTTGATTCCTTTCAAGATTTAAATCCATAATAAGAAAGGAAAAACTGCCCTCATAAGACTACGACAACAAAAGGCCCCATTTGCCCTTTCTGGCCTCCATTTTTTAAGTGTCCTGGTTTTCCACTTCTTTGTATCTACTCCCCTACTATCATCACCACCACTCTAAAAGTAAATGAATAACAAATAAATGCCACCAAAGGGCCAATCTATGTAAAATACATTTCACTTTGAGATTTTCAAATCGTCCCCTCTCTCTTGGGTGGCAGCTGCATCCCAGGGTTTTTGGCTCCCTCTTTTAAGCATCATCTTTATCTGTGGACCAATATTTCCCTGTTGTTTTAACTGCAAAAGGCATGCTGTGGTCCTGCCCTGGCCTTGACAGCTTTTAATCTGTCAAGATTTTAAAAGCTTCTCTGTAAGTTTTTCTACTCTTTATGTTGCATAAAGGGCATATTCTAAAACCTTAACCATTTTTTTCCTGAAATAACAATTGCTGCAATTGTAACTCTTTATAATTAAATATTCAATTCAGGCTTCAGAAGGGTGGTTAAACAAGGTAACCTGTAAGGATCCTTCCAACTCCAACATTATATAATTCTATGTGATTTTCTCTGAAAAGGAGTAACTCTGGTGTGGCGGCGGGGAGGCTTTACCATTAAATCTCCATAATTTTCTCTGTCCAGTGTCAAAAAATGATGACTGAACTAATCTGCATCCTAGAGGAAGGAAAAGGAAGTAGTGCTTTCATGCTTCAGTGAAAAACTGTGACTCAGTTTTAAAGTGAATATAATAGAATGTTACCACAATAATTACACTCAGAGTTTCTAAGTGTCTTATTTGCATATCTAGTTTTTTAAAAAGATAGTCTAATATTAACTACTTATACACCTCCTTGAATGCCATCTAAATAATTTGTTACTTGGGGGAAACTGCAACAATTTAGGATTTAATCTGTTTTTAGTGTAAAAGCAGAACACTGAAAGAGAATGAAATTTAAGTATTGATTTGGTGGCTTCCGATATCTGAGGACGTTTCTTCCTGCTCACACCCTCTTTAATTTTCTGATCTTTTTACAAAAGGATAATAATTGGAATCTTGATACTCCTCAGAAAGGTTTGACGTTTAGAAAGATAGGTATCCTCTCCCACTCCAAGTACACGTGCACACACACACATACCTAAAATGGTAGTTTGGGGATGATTTTAGAAATCGCTTGAGAACATTAAGGGCATAAGATGAAATAAAATCTGAAGTAATATTTAAAAGCATTTGCATTTGAGAGAATTGTTGGGAGTACAATGCAGTTTAGGATTTCTCAACAGGGAGTCCATGTGTCCCTTATGGTTCTGCAATTATAGACCAAAAGCCTAGGAGCTTTCCTTTTTTTGTTGTTGTTAAACTGTGGTAAAATAAAAATAATGTGGAATTTACCATCTTCACCATTTTTAAGTGTGCAACGCAGTGGCTTCAAATACATTCAGTAATTTAAGTACATTATGTACATTGTTGTGCAACCAATCACCATCATCCATCTCCAGAACGCTTCTCATCTTGCACAATTGAAACTCCGTACCTGTTAAACACTAATTCCCCACTCTCCCCTCCCTCAGCCACTGGCACTCGCTATTCTCCTCTCTGTCTCTATGAATTTCACTAATGTAGGTATCTCATATAAGTGTAATCATACAGTATTTGTCCTCATGTGACTGGCTTATTTCAAAAAGCATAATGTCCTTAAGGCTCATCCATGTTGTACTTGTGACAGAATTTCTTTCATTTTTAAGACTGTATATGTATATATATACACTCATACACACTTACCCTACAATTTGTTTGTCCATGTGTCCCTTGATGATGATGGACACTTAAGTTACTTACATTTTTTGGCTATTCTAAATAATGTTGCTATGAACATGGGTGTACAAATGTCTCTTCAAGACCCTGCTTTCAATTCTTTTGCGTATGTACGCAGAAGTGGAATTGCTGGACCTCATGTTAATTATATTTTTAATTTTTGAGGAGCTGCCATTCTGTTTTCCATAGTGGCTGCACCATTTTACGTTCCTAATAACAGTGCACAAGCGTTCCAAATTCTCCACATCCTCACTGACACTGATTATTGTCTGTTTTTTAATTTGTTTTTAATTTTCGTTTTTTTGTTGAGGAAGATTCACCCTGAGCTAACGTCTGTGCCAATCTTCCTCTATTTTGTATGTGGGAACCACCACAGCATGGCTGCTGACAAGTGATGTAGGTCCATGCCTGGGAACCAAATCCAGGCTGCCAAAGCCGAGTGCCCTGAGCTCAACCTCCAGGCCACAGGGCCAGCCCTATTTTTATTTTTTGATAGTACCCTTCCTAATGGGCATAAGGTGGTAGTTTTGATTTGTATTTCTCTAATCATCAGCGATGCTAAGCATCTTTTCATACAGCTTCTTTGGAGAAATGTCTGTATAAATATTTTGCTCATTTTTTGAATTGGTTTGTTTGTGTTTTTGTAGTTGAGTTGAAGGAATTCTTTGTATATTCTTAATATTAACCCCTTATCAGATATATGGTTTGCTAATATTTTCTCCCATTCCATGGGTTGCTCTTTCACTTTATTGATAGCATCCTTTGATGCATGGAAATTCTAAATTTTGGTTTAGTCGAATTTATGTATTTTTTCTTTTGTTGCCTATCCTTTGATGTCATACCCATGAAATCATTGCCAAATCCAATGTCATGATTTCCCCCTATGTTTTCTTCTGAGTTATAGTTTTAGCTCTTATATTCAGATTTTTTATCCATTTGAGTTAATTTTTGTATATGGTACAAAGTAAGGATCCAACTTCATTCTTTTGCATGTGGATATCCAGTTTTCCCCATGCCATTTGTTCAAAAAAGACTATCCTTTTCCATTGTATGGTCTTGGCACTCATTGAAATTATTTGATTATTTGATCATGCATGCAAGGGTTTATTTCCAGGTTCTCTATTTTATTCCCTTGGTCTATATGCCAGTATGACACACATTGTTTTTATTACTGTAGATTTGTAGTAAGTTTTAAAATTAGAAAGTGTGAGATATCCAATTTGTTCTTCTTTTTTCAAGGTTATTTTGGCTATTTGAGCTCTGCAATGGACTGAATAATTAGGTCCTTCAAAATTCATATGTTGAAACCTAGCCCAATGTAATGGTATTAAGCAGTGGGGCCTTCCTTCTGGAGGTACTTAGGTCATAAGAATAGAGCCCTCAGAAATAGGACTAGTGCTCTTATAATAGAAACCCACAGAGCTCCTGAGTCCCGTTCCACCATGTGAGGACACAGGAAAAAGATCACCACCTAGAACCGGGAAGCCCTAACCAGAAACGAAGTCTGTTGGCACTGTGATGTTAGACTTCCCAGTCTCCAGAACTGTGAGAAATAAATGTTTTTGTTTATAAGCCACCCAGTCTATGGTATTTTTGTTATAGCAATATGAATGGACTAAGACAAAATTCTTTGATGTACTATGTGAATTTTAGGATGGGTTTTTCTAATTCTACAAAAAATATCATTAGGATTTTGACAAGGATTATTCTGAATCTATAGATCACTTTGGGTAGTGTTGCTATCTTAACAATATTAAGTCTTTCAAACTGTGAACATGGGGTATCTTTCCATTTTTTTGTGTCTTTAATTTTTTCCTGTGATGTTTTGTGGTTTTCAGTGTACATGTATTTTGCCTCCTTGGTAAGTTTATTCTTAAGTATTTTATTCTTTTGATGTTATTGCAAGTGGAATTGTTTTCTTAATTTCAATGTTAAAATTGTTTATTGTAGCATATGCAAATACAACTGATTTTTGCATGTTGACTTCATATCCTGCAACTTTGTTGAACAAATTTATTAGATCTAACAGTTTTTGTGTGTGTGCAATATTTAAGATTTTCTACATATAAGATCATATCATCTGATAACAGAGATAATTTTACTTCCTTCTTTTCAAATTTGGATGTCTTTCATTTCTTTTTCTTGCCTTATTCCTCTAGCTAGGACTTCTACTACTATGTTGAAGAGAAGTGGCAAAAGCAGACATCATTGTCTTGTTCCTGATCTTAGAGGAAAATCTTTCAGTCTTTCCCCATTTAGTATGATGTTAGCTGTGGGTTTTAGATATAAGGTCTTTATTATGTTAAGGTTTCCTTCTAATTTGTTTAGTCTCTTTATTTTGAAAATATGTTGAATTTTGTCAAACTCTCTTTCTGCATCAGATGATCATGTGTGTGTATGTATCTGTTTTCTCCATTGTTTTGCTAATAGGGTGTATTACATTGATTTGTATGTCGAGCTATTCTTGCATTTCATGAATAAATCCCAGTTAGTCATGGTGTATAATCCTTTTTGTGTGCTGTTGAATTCTGTTTGCTAGCATTTTGTTGAGGATTTTTGTATCAATGTTCATCAGGAATATAGACCTATAGTTTTCTTTTCTTATTCACCTGGGAGTTTTGAGGAGTAAAGAATCACAAGCTCCATCCCAGACCTAGTGAGTCAGAATTTGTATTTTAACAAGATCTGTGGGTGATTTTTGTGTGAGGAATATTAGTCCTGAGCTAACATCTGTTGCCAATCCTTCTCTTTTTGCTGAAGAAGATTGGCCCTGGCCCTGTCCATGCCCATCTTTCTCTACTTTATATGGGATGCTGCCACAGCATGGCTTGACAAGTGGTGTGCTGATCTGCGCCTGGGATGCGAACCTGCAAACCCTGGGCCACTAAAGCAGAGTGCGTGAACTTAACCACTACATCACTGGGCCAGCCCCTTGAAGGTGATTTTTAATGCAGTGCCCTGGGACAGTTTTTCTTACTATTATTTTTATTGGGTTTGTTTTCATCATATCTACTTCTAATAAAAATGTATATTAAAAATTTCCCTCTCCTCCATCTCCACTCAAATTCCAATTAAGTGCTAGGAAATAGTGACCCTTTTCTTTTATACCTTCATTGAGAATTGCTGCTGTAATTTTTCATTTTTTGTTTTCACAGTGTTTTTACCCTCAGAAGATTTAAGAGAAATTTTATTAATGTACGTGTTTTGCTGTTGACTTTAGCTTCTATCACATTCTCCAGTTGGCTCGAAAACACCTAACTTGTTCAGAAATTACTACTAGTGAAAATGTATGGACTTGAAGATTATACTTAGCTGTACTTGTTTCCTAATCCTGCTGTTTACTATCTGCGTGGACTTGGAAAGTTATTTCATCTACCTAAGACTCTTTTCATTGGCCTATGGTGAAGACTAGATGGCAGAGCCTATGTAAAGCCGACATACAGTGCCCTTCTTGTGGTAGCTCGGTAAATTTCAGCTACCACCTTACACTTCTACTTGCTTCGCATTAAGCAGAGAAAGCATAACTCTTGTGAGAGTCTGCCAATTCCCCCATTTCAATTCCTCCTTTCTGCTAGAGTAATAGAATCTGTGATTTTATCTGATCATGTGGTTGCCTAGAATAAAGACTATTTTCAAGTTTTCTTAAATGTGGTCATGTGAAAAAACTGGAAGCATTATATGTAACAGGTGAACAGTTTTATTAAAGCAAATGGCATTGCTCTCCTGTACCACCCTTGCCTTTTCTCTTACCTGCTGTTTGGAGAGTGGATATGTAGCTGGTGCTAGTGCAGGCATCTCAAATCACAAGCTGTAACACTCTTGATGAGAATCACAGAATAACAAGATAAAAGAAATTGGATTTCTGGACATCATTGACTTTCATATCAGCCCTGGGCCATTTGTCTGACTAAATTAAAGATCAACTTTTATCCTGATTAAGCTGTTAATATTTTGTATTTTTGGCCATGCAGTGCTGAAATTAGCCTTAGTTAATACAAACACTTGACCAAAAGAAGAATACATATGTTTGATGGTAAACGTGTCAAAAAAATATGGTTTCAAATCACAGACAACTTTTTAGCTGAATGAGAATATAAACATTATGTTCCTCAATATGCTCATTTTTAAATGAGAAATAATAATAAATATCTCATGTAAATGTTCTGAGAATTAAATGAGATAATTCACATGCAGTGTCTAGATCAGGAGTCAATAAATTAAGTACTGAGACCCATATCTGGCCTGTAGCTCATATCGTGCCCTCTGTCCAATTCTGTAAATAAATTCTGTAAGTAAATTTTTATTGGAACACAGCCACACCATTTGTTTATGTTTTGTCGTTAGCTGCTTTCATGCTAGAATGGCAGAGTTGTATAGTTGCAACAGATACCTTATGTCCCACAGAGCATAAAACATTATTTGGCCCTTTAGAGAAAAAGATTGTGATTGAGAACATAGAAACTTATCACTTGATTATGTATTTTCTCTCCATGAAATCCTATAGTAAGGTGGTGTTGTCTTGCTGTAAAGTGATTACATCACCAACCAACCTTCAATTATGCATATGCTTAGGGATAGTTTTTGAGTGATGGGTATGAGATTTTACTAATCCAGCAGTGTTTATTGACTAATCCTTTTGATGCCTATGGCATACACCTACGGAAGGCTGCAATGGATTAAAGTTTTAGTCTGTAGCCTTAGAGCAGAGAATAACAGACTCGTCAATACCAGATGAAACCCATCATCCATTAATTACTATTATGGGCTAAAAAAGTTAGCTGACATACAAGCTCTTTCCCAAGCAATGTAAGATTCTTCTCCTCATGGGATGCAATCCACTAACCTTCACTTATTAGAGGGCCACCAGGCATAATCTAGCAATTTAAACCCAATTGAACTGATCTACCTCAGGCCCTAAAAATCAATGATTCAAATAAAGTAAGTATCCTGCAACAATAACATGTGGAAAAGATCCAACTCCTTCTTATACAGCTAAGACAGTGTTTGATTTGGAGGAATCCTATTTATCCTTATTAGAAACCACTGTAATGTTTTCCACGTATCTTGCCCTGGTTCTGATTGCAAAACTTTCAGGTTGATTAACGCAAGTGAGTCTACCAGCCATTACAACAGTACTTTTAAATCAGAGTGAGGCTTTGTTCCCCAAGAAATATCTCAGGCAGTGCAGCTTTTCTCAGTAAACTATTTAAGCACTTAAGTTTGAGGCTTAGCTCTTTAATGGACCTCTGTCCCTCTCCTCAATTGAAGATGCCTATTATATGTTTAATCACATTCACCTCTCTTAAGGATTCAAAATGTTTACCATCTTATTATAATAAGGGGATTTTCAGTGTAGCTTTTCGTACGATTCACATCTCTTATTTACAAGATTGAGAAACTGTTGAATTTAATTTGATTCAATAAGTGTTTATGGTGTCCCACCTATGGCAAAATACTCTGTCACTTTGAGATATTGGTTTAAATTACGCATGATTCCTCCTCTCAGATAGCTGAAAATGCAATGTTGTTGATACATATATGCATATACACATAGTTAAAGGTAATAAGAGCCTCAGTGTGGGAAAGACCTTAATGTGGGGTCAGTTTATCATAATTCAAATAACTGCTTTTATAAGCATTTGTGCTACGATATCATGTCAGCCTTTTCTGAGCCTCTGCTTTCTTACCTGTAAGAAATGAAGGTTACTATACTTAGTTTTCTAGTTAGGATTAAATAAGATGGCATATGTTAGGAGTTTAGCATGTGGTTGTCCTTTGATTAATACTGGTTCCCTTCTCTACTTTGAATCTACCTAGAGGCAGGGAAGAAAGCAATCCTAAGGAAGGAAATGTTAACACAAATGCAGAAGCCAAATTCAAAACTAGGTATGGTTTTATAGGTAGAAACAGGTCATTCCTGGAAGCCAGAGAGTGTGGAGGCAAGGGTTTTGAAAATACAGGGCAGTCTTGTCAATCTGGACATAATATTTTTGGACTGCTGACAAATATTGTGGACTACTGCTTTCCTATGCTGACACAGGAAATAAGGCTGGTTAGTTTTGTGAAAAGGGAAGTGGAAACGGTTAATGGAAAAGAAAAGTATAAAGAAATATCACATTATTGTGATTAGAATAATTAATGGAAAATAGTATCTCAATAAACATTTGTTTGAATTGATGTTGAATGACTTTTGACATACGTATTTTTACTCTAGTTCTATGTGTTAATTATTATTGAGAATGCAACAGGTTCCTATTCTTTGCATGATGCCTACAAGCTAGTGCAATGAGGTAGGTGACTTACTGAATGTCAGTCTAGTAAAATGCTCCATAGTTTACTTTATTTCCCTACAGTGATTGATTTAATTTCAGTTGCAAAATAGAAACTGGGCAATAAAAACACACAGACACATACATGCCCACACCATGTAGTAATGTCCTTCAAAAAAAAAAAAAAAACTTATGACACTGACACTGTTATCTTCTTGTTCTGTTCTGCCACTTTTTAAAATTTAAATTTCTAGTTTCTCAAATAAGTATATGCCACCCAGTGTGGCAGTCATGCTAGAAGCAAAAGACATCTATTATTTTTCCTGACTTAATCCTAAAGTAATGCGGAGAGTTGTTAGAAAGAAGGGAAGCATGTGAGAGTTTCAAATGTAGGAAGAAAAGAAGAAAGTAAAAGTTCAACAAAATTTCCTGTTTGGACACCTCTTGTTGCCATCTCGAGAAGGGATTTATCTCCAGAGAAGGTGTTCTTTTTCTCATTTTTTATTTCCCTGTAGATCTATAATTATTAAAAAAATTTTTTTAAGTGAAGGACCCATATGCTTGTTTTGATGGATCCAAAGAAGAGAGAGAAACTTGGAAGAATGCTTGCCATTCTATGGCCAGACTTAACAGGAAAAGAACCTGGAGGCATGAAGTCTGAGAGAGGCACCCTAAGCTTGCATTATAAAATAAAGATACTTTTGTGGGAAGGTGATGTGGACCTGAGCAGTAAGTAGATAAACCTACAGAATTCCCAATGCACTTATTTTTTTAAAGCTAATTTTCAATATCATCATAATGTAGTAAAGACAGATAGTGGCCTCAGTGGAAGGAATGGCATATTAATTTTGAGGAGAGCTGGGGTTTGATCCAGTTCTTTTCATCCCTTCCAGCAATGCGACTTGGGACAACTCATTTAACATTTTCTGGTAGCATTGGATTCAATGATTTTCAAGAGCTGTTCTTGCTCGAAAATACTCTTTGATGCCAGGAAATGGATTACTGGATTCCATAGAGACAAAAACAAACAAAATCTCAGTTAAGATGCAAATAAGATGCAGCGTTTAAAGACACCGGAGTTTCAAAATAATTCCCATCCCTCTGGTAAAGAGACTAATGAGCAGTGAAATGACCAATTGTGAGCAACAGATGGAAAACAGAAAAACAAAATTCTGAAAAGTCCATCACCTAGATAATCAGCCCCTGAATAATTCATTGACGAATGAAGTTCTCTTTCTCATTGCCTAAACATTTAGCACAACTCATTGATGTTACTCCTATGACTCCCCTGAGGTCTTTTTTATCAAAACAAATACTCTTCCATAACGGTCCAATACTAAGTAAGAAAAGAACAAAGGAGGCTTTCTCCATTTGCTATTCATTGGTGACTTTGCATCCAACTGGGTTTATCCCTGCCTCCTTCCTTTTGCAAGGGTACTATCTGATCCATCCCCACTACCAATCCCTTAGTCCATGCCTCAGTACTTCTCTCCTAGATTTTTGCTGCAATGTCCTAATTATTCACTCTGACTCCAGTCTCCCTTGTTAACTACATGCTAACTAAAAGAAAGCCTTCTAAAATGCAAACCTCTTTAAAAATGTCCACTATGTCTCTTTAGAGAAAACAATATACTCCAAAATTTGTATTATTCCTTTAGACCTCTTTTTAGCATTAAACACATTTCTTCTCAATCCCACTTTTTTATCCAATAATTAGGAAGAACTCTAGTCTGCTGACATTCAAAGTTTATTTTATACCTTTTATATAGATATAGAGATACTGGAAAAAAAAAGAAATAGTGAGAGGACACTGTGGGGAAACACATTGACTAACTTGATTTCATGCTTAGACCACAAAAGACGAAAATAAATCTGAAACTGAATTGCACATTGGGCTATCAAAATAGATTATGTTAAATAAATTTGCATTTTAGCTTGAAAGTATGAAAGCAAAGAAGTTGTACACTGACTCAACACAAGTTTTTAAAAATGCTGTCTTCTTGAAAAAGTTGAGCTGTATACATACATAACAGAAATGTGAGATGAGGAATTTCATGCCTGATTCCAATATCCCCAGAACATAAAGAACTTGTTTGATTTTTGCTGTGTTACTTGAGCTTACAAGGCTGTGAAGCAGTGCTAAACCTTTGAGTTCCACCAACTCGTTTGTTTATATATATTATGTTTCCTCTACTTGGCTGACACTGAATTAACAAGGGAAAAACATTATATTTTCCTTCCGCCTCAGATTACTTTATTTTATTCTGTTTATAACTGTTTGAATTCCACTATCTTCTCTGATGAAAGAGAGAATATTATTTTGTTTCATTTAAAGCTACAGATCTATACCCATAAGACACTATATTCTTTCTTCAGTAGAGAGAAAGTAGTAGGTTTTAATGATATGTAGAGGAAGCTGATGATATTTTAAAGCTCTGAAGGGTCATGGAAACGCTAACAAATGTAAATGTAACAAAGTAGTATGTAGTGAAATGTAAACAGAAAAAAAAGCAGCTTTTTTACTACTTCATTGCTTGAACTCAGTTACTTAGTTGGCAATTTGTATCTATCTATATTACTGTCATTCCTCAAGTTTATTGTAATTAAACTTAACAAACTGGTGGTTAGGCCTGAATCTTATTGACTGTCACATACCCAGTGTCCACATCAGTGCCTGGTAGGTAACAATTATTCTGTAAATGTTTATGTAATGAATTCTGTATTGGTTTCCTAGGGCGGCCATAACCAATTACCACAAACTTGGTGGCTTACAACAACTGAAATGTATTCTCTCACAGTTCTGGCAGCCAGAAGTCTGAAATCAAGGTGTCACAGGGTTAGTTCCTTCTGGAGGCTCTGAGGGAGAATAACTTCTATGCCTTTCTTCCAGCTCTAGTGGCTTCTTGGAAATTCTTGGTTTCCCTTGGCTTGTAGACACGTCACTCCAGTCTCTTCCCCCATCTTCACATCATCTTCTCCACTGTGTCTCTGTATGACCTGTTCTGTCTGTTATAAGAACACTCTCATTAGATTTAGGACCCATTCTAATCCAGTGTGATCTCATCTCAAGCTTTACATTAATTATACCTGCAAAGACCCTATTTCCAGGTAAGGTCACATTCTGAGTTCTGGGTAGGCATGGCTTTTTGGAGACTACCATTGAGTCTACTACAAATTCCATAATGAGTTATTTCAGCTAAGGCGTTTCTAACTTGTAGGCATTTTTTTTCATCACTCTTATCTGAGAAAGGAGACTAAAGTATCAAAGTCTGACAGAACTCAAAATATATAAAGATAAAATGTACATTACACTGCAGAGAGTGTGAAACATGTCAACTGACATATACTGAGGATAAAATGGAATAAGGAGTGAGGTCTACTAGTAAGACAATTCTTTAAAGGTGTTTATCTTTCATCAAAAGGGGATGCAAGGGTGAGGAGGATAGGGGTCTAGTAGAGGGCTCCATGGAAAAAGGGAATCTGTAAATAGATTTCAACCTGTTCCAATGATACTATAGTTTAGAGATTATATAGGTGTGTGTGTGTGTGTATATATATATATATATATATATTACACACACATACTATTAGTTCTGTTTCTCTCTAGAACCTTAACTAATAAAGTATTGAATGAGAATTAGAAAGATAGAGATATAGATAATGCTTTTAGAATTTAGGGATGTTTAAATTAAATGTTTCAAATTTTTGTAGTGAATACTTGAAAAGAAAATACAAATTTCCATGAAAACATCTGCATGAAATCTAATGTATAATCAGAGGATAATAATAACTAACAACTATTGAGAGCTTTTTATAGGTTTAACACTATTCTAAGTGTTCTATATGAAATAAATCAAATAAGTCTCATACCAACCCTATGATATAGGTACTGATATCACATTATTCCTATTTTACAAATGGAGAAACCAAGGCAGAGTGGTTGCCTAACTTATCCAAGTTTTATATATATATATAAAACTAGTTATTAACAGGCTGTGAACCCAGACATTTTGGCACCAGATCCCACATCCTTAAACACCGCTATACTGTCTCTCAATAGAAGGGCTGTGCTCAACTGGGGGGTGAGTGGCTAGAGTCTTCTATTTCTGGCTTACAGCTTTTAATAGACCATAGGTGTATTAGTTAGGATTTTCCAGAGAAACAGAACCAATAGGACATATATATGGATTTTTAGAAAGAGATTTATATTGAGGAATTGGCTCATGCGATTATGAAGTCTGAGAAGTAACCATGATCTACTGTCTGCAAGCTGGAGACCCAGGAAACCCAGTGGTATAGTTCCAGTCCAAAACCAAAGGCCTGAGAACCTGGGGAGCCAAAGGTTCCGATACAAGTCTGGAAGCCTGAAAACCAGAAGCACCAATGTCCAAGGGTAGTTGCAGATGGATGTTCTGGCTCAAGCAGAGAGCAAGCTTGCCTTTCCTCTCCCTTTTTGTTAATGGACCAATGATGCCCACTGCATTGGTGAGGCAATCTTCTTTACTCAGTGTACTGATTCAAATGCTAATCTGTTCCAGAAACATCCTCAGAGAGACACCCATTAATAATGTTTTACCAGCTATCTGGGTAGCCCTTAGCTCAGTCAAGTTGACACATAAAATTAATCATCACAAAAGGGGTCCTAGTTAGCTAGAAAGAGTGAAGAGGTTTTACAAAAGTACCGTAGAAAATAGGACCTTAACACATGGTTCTGGTGTTAACTAAAGTATTAGGAGGAAGGACTGAAGACAGACACTCATAACAAAAGAGAATAATAAAAGGAACTAAGCAGTTGTAGTAATTTAACCTCTTGGAAGGTGATTCTGCTATGATGCAGATTCTTACAACAGGCTAAACTCTGCCAGTTTCAATGTTTTTCTCACAAGAGACATAGATTTCCAGTAGAAATCTTTTCAGGAGAAATGATGTTAGAAACTGCATTAAACACACTATGATGCAGTGAAGTTGGCTGGAGGTGCTCTCAATATTGACGAGGTTTGTTTCCTATTGCAAAGGACAGAAAGATGGTATTGAACTTGTGGAAGCTGGTGGGACATTCATCTATCACAATCTCTCATCTAGAATACAAAGGAGGGATTCTGGTAGGCATAAAGGAAATTATGAATAGCAGATTCATCAGCATCAAGCAACCACTAAAATTTAAGTTTCATGATTGACTTTTAATCATTGCTTTCTTAGAGACTCGGAAAAGGTAGTTACTTAGCATGTGTTGGTTGAATGTAGTAAGTAAATGGTAGATTGTGACTGAAATTCCAGTGCCTCGTGCTAAAAGGAAATCATACATGCTGAAAGCCCATCAAGGCAGTAGACATGGCTGTTACTCTCTACAAGGAGGTGACAGCTAATATAAAGTACATGGACATTTTTATTTGTATTACTTTTGCAATTGTAACAGTCACGAAATCAAAGATTTAGAATAGAGAAAAAAAGACCTACCTCTTGACATTCTGCATGATGATCTATTTTACATTTTGTAGCACATACTTTCCTTACCTCGGATGGCATCAACAATGGAAGAAGTGTTTTTTTTTTAAGAAATCATAGCACAGATAAAACAAAACAAAAAAGCGATTTCATCATGGACAGAAAAGAAAAAAAAAAAAAGAAGTGGGAAATCTTTGCTTGGAATTCAACAAAATCTCGTGAGGGCACCTAACAGTGAACAGGAAAAATAGAATAAAAACTGGCTTTCTGATAATTATAGTTGCAATGAAATCTGACACAAGATTCCTCAGCCAAGAAAGTAAATGCAACTTTATGAATGACACAGAGGTTAATGGTAGAGAAACTCCAGGACTGCACCAACACCAGACAGAGCATCTTTCTAACCTAGAGAACAGAGAAATAGAAATTCGTGACAAAGACACTTAGACAAAGATGACTTTTAGTAGGATGTGGCGATTGAGAGGACACAGTGACAATAGAGAAATCAAAGGAAATATCAATGTTCTCTGTGCAAGTTAAAATTGGTTATCAATTCCAAACAATGAAGAACAGATTTCATTCACTAGAATAATTTATTTTCAAAGAATTCTGAAGGTAGAGGCTGTCTTTAAAAGATACAGCAGATTTTTTATTGAGATACAAGACGGAATCATTATAAGTGAGCAGCAGAGATAATTAAAGTAAGTACTGAGATATATTGAAAATAAAGTTCTCATAGTGTAAAAAACTTTGACTCATTTTAATAAATAAAATGGCATTTAAATTGGAAAAGTTAATAAATATTATAAGAATTATTTTGTTAACTGTACTCAGTGTTCTAAGTTGGAAGACATGTAATTTTATCTTTATCTTAAATCTGTTCTAGGTGGTGACATAAATTTGTGAATATAATATGTACCATTTTATCAGGCAAAAGGAAAGCATCAAATTTTAATGTATCATTTAATAATCCATAATCATTAACAAGTAAAAATTTATTGGAACAAATTTGAAAGCTATGTTGAAATAAATCTAATTCCTCCTATTAAATTGTTTTTCAAAAGAACTGGCAAATACAGAAGTAAGGTAGAAAGACCACGAATTAAGGAGACAGGCAGACGTAGGATCGAATATTTTAAATATCCAATATATTAAATATCAAATAGAGTAATATATAAAACAGAGTAAATATATCAAAGAGTAAATAGAGCATTTACTGTAACACTTTCTACCTTTGTATTGCAAAATAAAGTTTTTAGGGTGTTTTCTTATTTTTTTTACATGAAAGAATGGGTAATATTATTCAATTACTAAGCATGGGAAATAAAGAGATGTAAGCCATAGTCCCATTCCCACTTTCTAAATGGGAAAATGTAAATAAAAGAACAATTGTAATTTACCATGTAGAAATAAGTAGCTCTAGTTCGTTTACTCCCCAACTCTTGCCCTAACAAACTTGACTAATATAAACACTGCTGTCCCTAACTTCATCTACATATGTGAAAATGTTTCCAAGGAGCATGCCTAGGGGGTAAGTTGCTAGGCCAAAGGTGTGTATATCTTTATTTTTACTGAATATTGCCAAATTGCTCATGAAAATATTGTACCAATTTACCTCATGTAATATCCTCCTCAATGCATATTAGCAAACTGTTAAAATTATTCTTCTCACAGCCTTTCTCAAATTGGGGTTTCTTATCTCAATCGCAGAACACAGAAAATGAATTGAGTGACTATCTTCTCAATTCTCCCTAGGATGGAATATAACTAGGACCATTCTAAATGGACTGGAGAAAGGTTAATTCATTACATATGTTAAATGTCTTAGGGGATTATACCTTAATCCTCTCCTGAACCCCGACTGAGAAAAGTTGTATTATGGGCAGTAAGTGATAAAATGATATCCTATTGAAGAACTAGTTTGCATTTTGCTGATTAGTAATGAGTTTCACTCCATCAATTCCTATATGTGCCCAGTTTTCAATTAGAGTGAAAACCACCTTCCATTAAATTTCAAATTCCTTTCACCATCAATCCTACTCCAACCTAACCTGATTTACTTCTCTTTTGTTTTTCGTAATACTTACATCTTCTAAAACACTACACAATTAACATATTTATCATTATTGTGCTTATTGACTATCTCTCTGCACTAAACGTAAGCTCACAATGGCAGTGATCTTTGTATGTTTTTTCATTGATACAACCTAAGCGCCATTATGTGGAAAATAGTAATGATCAATAAAGAGTTGTTAAATAAAGGAAGGTTGGAGATCTTTTCATAATTATGAGCCATTCAACTTTCCTTTTCAATTAACTCTGTGTTCATTTATTTTGCCTATTTTCAATTTTTTAACTATTCCTTAGGAGTTTTAATATAAGATGGATACTAATCCTTTATGGTCAAGCATTGCAAATATCCCTTGCTAGTTGCATGCTTGCTTCTCTTTAATGGTATCATGTGACATACAAATTTGTTATTTTCTATATAATCCAATTCATTAAGTGTTTTCTGTGATGGGTATTAACTTTTGTGTCTTGTTAACCCTATCTTCATAGGTGCAATAAAGATTATTAACACTATCACAAATTTTAAAGTTTTATTTTTCTTCAATTATTAATCATATTGGAATTCTTTTTTTGTCGATAACCATAAAATAATTCAATATATTTATCTATTATTATAACCAATTCCCCTGCATATTTTTTCAAATGGTCCACTTATGTATTAATCTGTAATTCCATATGTTGTTTATATTAATTTTTTATATTTGCGAGGATTTGTTTCTAGTTTCTCTATTCTATCAGTCAATTTGTATATACCTGAACTAATAGGAAGCTCTCACAATTACTATAGCTTTATGATAAATCTTAATATCTTGTAAAGTGTGCTCCTCTTCTGCTTGAAAATATTCTTTGCTCTTCCATATATTTTTAGAATCAGTTTTTCAAGACCCATAGTTTTTGTTCACTTAGATATAAATGCATATATCTTCTTTGATTCTAAAGGTGTTACAATAAAATGTATAGTTTTTTTTTTTCCATAAAGGACCAGCATACTAAGTGAAAAAACATGTTTGAGCATCTAATAGTGATTCATTATTTAAATTTTTAGTATCTATTATTAACATAGCTGAACAAACATTCTTCAGTCCATATTTTTTTCTCTTTAAAAATTCTATTGAGGTTAAATTCATGTAATATAAAACAATTTTAATGTAAACAATTGACTTGAACAGTATATGCACAATGCTATAGAAGCACACCTTTAGCTAGTCCCCAAACATTTTCATTACTCTAAAGGTTACCACATACCTACTCAGCAGTTACTCTCCATTCTCCCCTCCCCCAACCCCCACTGAAACATTAATCTGTTTTCTATGCCTATGGATTTACCTTAGGATATTTCATATAAATGGAATCATAAAATACACAACCTTTTGTGTCTGGCTTCTTTCACTTCGTATAATGTTTTCAAGGTTTATTACATTGTACCAAGTTTCAGTACTTCATTCCTTTTTATGACTGAATAATATTCCATTGCATGAATATACCACAGTCTGTTTATGTGTTCTTCCATTGATGGACATTGAATTGTTTCCACCTTTTTGCTATTGTGAATAGGACTACTATAAACACGTGTTTATAACCATATTTGTTTGAGTAACTGTTCTCCACTCTTTTGAGTATATACCTAGGAGTGGAATACATGGGTCATGTGATAATTACATGTTTAATGTCTTGAGGAACCACCAAACTGCTTTCCATGGCAGCTGCAGCATTTCACATTCCCACCAGCAATGTATGAGGGTTCTAATTTCTCCATATCCTCATTAATGCTTGTTATTTTATTTTATTATAGCCATCCTAGAGAGTGTGTAGTGGCATCCCATGTGCTTTTGATTTGCATTTCCCTAATGATTACTGATGTATCTTTTCATGTGCTTGTTGGTTATTTGTAAATCTTTTTTCGGAAGATATGTCTATTCAAGTTCTTTGCACATTATTTTGATTGGGTTGTGCCAATTCTTTGAAAAGCTGTAAGAGGTCTTTTTATTTTCTAAATACTGGAGCATTATTAGATATATGTTTTGCAAATATTTTCTCTCATTCTGTAGGCTGTCTTTTAACTATCTTGATAATGTCTTCTGATGCACAAGTTTTTAATTTTTATAAAGTCCAGTTTGGCTATTTTGTTTTTGTTGATGTTCATGCTTTTGGTGTCACATCTAAGAATTCATTTCTGAATTCAAGGTCATAAAGAATTACTCATATGTTTCTTCTAAGAGTTTTCTTCTAAGAGTTTTAGCTCATATTTAAGTTGTAGAGCCGTTTTGAGTTAATTTTTATATATAGTGGGAGGTAAGCATCCAACTTCACTCTTGTATATGAATATCCAGTTGTGCCACCACCATTTGTTGAAGACATTATTCTTTTCCATTGGATGATCCTGGTACCCTTGTTGAAAATCAATTGGTGGTAGATGCATGGGTTTACTTCTAGACCCCCAATTCTATCCCATTGTTCTATATGTATATATTTATGCCAATACCACACTATTTCAATTATTGTAGCTTTGTAAGAAGTTTTGAAATCAGGCAGTCGAGTCCTTCAACTATGTTCCTCTTTTACAATATCGTTTTGGCTATCAGGGACACTATGCAATTCCATACTAATTTGAGTTTCAGCTTTTCCATCTCTGCAAAAGTATCCACTGGAATTTTGATAGGGATTGCATTGAATCTATAGATTGCTTTGAGTAATATTGCCATCTTAACAATATTGTCTTCGACTAAATAAACTTAAAATGTCTTTTCATTTACTGAAGTGTTCTTCAATATGTTTGTAGTTTTCAGTATAGAAGTCTTACTTCCTTGATTAAATTTATGTCTAGATATTTTCTTCTTTCATATGCTATTGTTAACGTAATTGATTTCTTAATCTTTTTCTCAGAATGTTCATTGATATGTAGGGGTGTGTGTATCTTTTTGAATTAGTGTTTGTGTTTTCTTCAGATAAACACACAAAAGTAGAATTGCTGGAACATATGGTAGTTATATTTTTAATTTTTTTGAGGAACCTCCATAGCGTTTTCCATGGTGGTTGCATCAATTTACATTCCCACCAACAGTGTATGAGTGTTCCCTTTTCTCCACATCCTTGCCAACACTTGTTATTTGTTGTCTTTTTAATAATAGCCATTCTGACAGGTGTGAGGTGATATCTCATTGTGGTTTTGATTTGCATTTCCCTGACGATTAGTGATGTTGAGTATCTTTTCACGTATCTGTTGGTCATATGCATGTCTTCTTTAGAAAAAAGGTCTATTCAGCTCCTCTGCCCATTTTTTAATCAGACTGTTTGTTTTTTTGAGATTGAGTTGTATGAGTTCTTCCTATATTTTGGATATTAACTCCATATTGGATATGTCATTTGCAAATATCTTCTCCCATTCAGCAGACTGCCTTTTCATTTTGTTGATGGTTTCCTTTGCTGTGCAAAAGCTTTATAGTTTGGTGTAGTCCCATTTGTTTATTTTTGCTTTTTTTTGCATTTGCCTGAGGAGATAGAAACAAAAAATTATTGCTAAGACCAATGTCAAAGAGCTGACTGCTTATGTTTTCTTCTAGGACTTTTATAATTTCAGGTGCTATGTTTAGGTTTCTAATCCATTTTGAGCATTTTTTTTTTTTTGTATATGGTATAAGAAAGTGGTTCAGTTTCATTCTTTTGCGTGTAGCTGTCCAGTTTTCCCTATGGCATTTAATGAAAAGATTGTCATTTCCACGTTGTTTATTCTTGCTTCTTTTGTCATAGACTAATTCACCATATAGCATGGGTTTATTTCTGGGATTTCTATTCTGTTCCATTGATCTGTGTATCTATTTTTGTGCCAGTACCATACAGTTTTGGTTATTGTAACTTTGTAGTATACCTTGAAATCAGGGAGTGAGATACCTTCAGCTTTGTTCTTCTTTCTCAATTTTGCTTTGGCTATTTGGGGTCTTTTGTGATTCCACACAAATTTCAGGATTACTTGTTCTAGTTCTGTGAAAAATTCCATTGCTATTTTGATAGGGATTGCATTGAATCTGTAATTGCTTTGGGTAGTATGGATATTTTAACAATATTATTTCTTCCAATTCATGAGCATAGTATATCTTTCAATTTATTTGTTTCATCTTCAATTTCTTTTACCAAGGTCTTATAGTTTTCAATGTACAAGTCTTTCATCTCCTTGGTTAATTTTATTTCTATGTATTTTATTCCTTTCAATGCAGTTGTAAATGAGATTTTCTTAATTATCTTTCTGATTGTTCATTATTAGTGCATAGAAACATAGATTTCTGTAAATTGATTTTGTATCCTGCAACTGTACTGAATTAACTTATTAATTCTAATATTTTTTGGTGGAATCATTAGGGTTTTCAATATATAGCATCATGTTATCTGCAAATAGTGAGTTTTACTTCTTCCTTTCCAATCTGGATTACTTTTATTTCTTTTTGTTGTCTGGTTGCTGTGGCTGGGGCTTACAACACTGTGTTGAATAAAAGAGGGGAGAGTTGGCATCCTTGTCTTATTCCTAATCTTAGAGGAAATGTTTTCAGCTTTTCACCACTGAGTATGATGTTAGCTGTGGGTATGTCAATATAGCCTCTATTATGTTGAGGTTATATAGCCTCTATTATGTTGAGGTATGTTCCCTCTAAACTCACTTTGTTTTGAGGTTTTATCACAAATAGATGTTGAATTTTGTTAAATACTTTTTCTGCATCTATTGTGACGGTCATATTATTTTTATCCTTCGTTTTGTTAATGTGGTGTATCATATTGATTGATGCATGGATATTGAGCCATCCTTGCATCCCTGGAATAAATCCCATTTGAGCATGGTATATGATCCTTTGAATGTATTGTTGAATTTGGTTTGCTAATATTTTGTTGAGGATTTTTGCATCTGTGTTCATCAGAGATATAGGCATGTTATTTTCTTTTTTTGGTAATGATTTAGTCTGGTTTCGCTATAAGAGTAATGTGGCCTTGTAGAATTAATTTAGAAGAATTCTTTCCTTTTCAATTTCTTGCAACAGTATGAGAAAGATAGATATTAATTCTTCTTTGAATGTTTGGCAGAATTCACCTGTGAAGTAACTGGTCCTGGACTTTTGTTTGTTGGGAGTTTTTTGACTACTGATTCAATTTCATTACCAGTAATAAGTGTTCAGAGTTTCTATTTCTTCCTGATTCAGTCTGGGAAGAGTGTATGTTTCTAGGAATTTATCCATTTCTTCTAGGTTATCTAATTTCTTGGTATATAGTTTGTAGTAATCTCATGATTCTTTGTGTTTCTGTGGTGTTGGTTGTAATGTCTCCTCTTTCATTTCTGATTTTATTTATTTGGGCCCTCTCTCTTTTATTCTTGATGAGTCTGGCTAAAAGTTTATCAATTTCATTTATCTTTATTAAGAACCAGCTCTTAGTTTCATTTATCTTTTCTATTGTTTTTTTGTTTTGATTTTTTTTAGTTTCTATGCCATTTATTTCTGCTCTGATCTTAATTATTTCTTTCCTTCTGGGCTTTGTTTGTTCTTCTTCTAATTCCTTTAGATGTAACATTAGATTGTTAATTTGAGATTTTTCTTGTTTCCTGAGGGGACTAATTTTCCCTTTTAGAACTACTTTTGCTATATTCCATAGATTTAGGAATGTTGTGTTTCCATTTTTCATTTGTCTCAAGGTATTTTTAATTTCTTTGTGGACTCATTGATTGTTGCCTGGCATGTTATTTAGCCTCCATGTGTCTGTGTTTTTTCCAGTTTTCTTCTTGTATTTGATTTCTAATTTCATGCTGTTGTGTTCAGAAATGATGCTTGATATGATTCCAATCTTCTTAAATTTATTGAGAATTTTTGTGGCCTAATGTGATCCATCCTGGAGAATGTTCCACGTACACTTGAAAAGAATGTTTATTCTGTTGTTTTTGGATGGAGTGTTCTGTATATATCTATTAAATGCATCTGTTCTAATGTGTTGTTTAAGGCCAATGTTTCCTTGTCGATTTTCTGTCTAGATGAACTATCCATTGATGTAAGTGGGGTATTAAAGTCTACTATTGTTATTTATTACTGTCATTATTTCCCTTTGTGTCTGTTAATATTTGCTTTATGTATTTAGGTACTTCTATGTTGGATGCATAGATATTTAATAGTGCTATATCCTGTGGTTGAATTGTGTACCCCTAAAATAATTATTATAGATGATTTTATTGTTTTTGTCTTTTAACCTTCAAACTAGCCATATAGATGGTTGATCCACTACCTTTACTATATGTTTGCCATTACCAGTGAGATATTTTTCTTTCACAATTTTCTTATTTCTAGTTATGGCCTTTTCCTATCCATTTAAAAAAGTCCCCTTAACATTTCTTCAAGGCTGGTTTAGTGGTGATAAACTCCTTTAGTTTTTGCTTGTCTAGGAAACCCTTTATCTCTTATTCAATTCTGAATGATAACCTTTCTGGGTAGATTATTCTTGGTTGTAAGTTTTTTTCCTCTCAACACCTTGAATATATTGTGCCACTCCCTTGTTGCTGTGAAAAAATCAGCTGATAGTCTTATGAGTACATAACTAGTTGTTTTTCTCTTGCTGCTTTTAAAATTCTCTTTTTATCTTTAAATTTTGAGATTTTAATTATGATGTGTCTTGGTGTAGGTCTCTTGGTTTCTTCTTATTTAGGACTCTCTGTGCTTCCTGGACTTGGATGCCTGTTTCCTTCACCAGGTTGGGGAAGTTTTCAGCCAATATTTCTTCAGACAGGTCTTCTGTCCCTTCTCTCTGTCTCCTACTTCTGGGGCCCCCATAATGTAAATGTTAGTAAGCTTGATGTTGTCCCAAGGTCTGTTTAGTCATCCTTATTTTGTTTAATTCCTTTTTCCTTTTGCTTTTCCAATTGGATGATGTCCACTATCCTCTCTTCCAGATCACTGATCTGTTCTTCTGCATTACCTAATCTGCTATTGATTCCCTCTAGTGTATATTTCATTGTAGTTATTATGTTCTTTAGTTCTGACTTGTTCTTTTTTATATTTTCTATCTCTTTACTGAAGTTCTCAGTGTGTTCATCCATTCTTCTCCCCAGTTCAGTGAGCATCTTTAAGATCATTATTTTGAACTCTTTCTGGTAGGTTGCTTACCTCCATTTCTTTTAATTCTTTTTCTGAGGTTTCTGTCTTGTTCTTTCATTTGAAACATATTCCTCTGTCTCATCATTTTGCCTAAATCTCTGTGTTTGTTTCTATGTATTAGGTAGATCAGTTACATCTCCCAGTCTTAAAGAAGTGGTCTTATGTAAATAGTGTCCTGTGGGCCCTAGTGGCACAATTCCACCGGGTCGTCAGAGATAGGTGCTCCAGGTGTGTCCACTCTGTAGGTTGTGTGTACCCTCCTGTAGTGGGGCTGTAATTGCTGTGAGTTCACTGGTGTGCAGGGCTGGCCCTGTGGGGCAGGAGACATTTTGGTGGGCCTCTGGTGTCAGCAACGGCCACACACCAGGTTGGGCAGGGTGGGTTGAAAGCCTTTTATTTCTTTTTCTTGCTTAATTGTTTTTGCTCAAACTTCAAGTACATGTTGCCTAATCGTAGTGAAAGTGAGCATCCTAGCCTTGTTCCTTTTATTTTGAGGAAAGAGTTCAGTCTTTTGCCACTGATCATGATGTTAGCTGTGGATTTTTAACAGTCCCCTTCTGTTCACTGTTCTATGAGGGTTTTTTTTAATTGAGAAAGTAGATTCTAATGGTCAAAATTTTTTTCTATGTTGATCAAAATGATTGTGTGGGTTTTTTCCCCTATTATTTTATTAATATAGTGTGTTATATTGATTGATTATCATATGTTGAATCACCTTTACATTCCTGGGATAAATCCAGGTCATGGTGTATAATGCTTTTAACATGCTATTGGAATCAGTTTGGTAGTGTCTTACTGAGAATTTTTGCATATATATTCATAAGAGATATTAGTCTTTATTTTTATTTTCTTGTTGTGTCTTGTCTGCCTTTGGTATCAGGGTAATATGTAATATTGGCCTAATAGAAGGATTTAGGAAGTTTTCCCTTCCCTTCTATTTTTTGGAAGAGTTTGAGAAGGAATAGTGTGAAATCTTGAAATGTTCAGTAGAATTCATCAGTGAATCCACCATCTGTTCCTAGACATTTCATTGTTGGGTGGTTTTCAAAATTACTTATTCAATCTTTTTACCTTTTATATGTTTACTCAGATTATCTATTTCTTCTTGATTTAGTTTTGGTAGTTGATGTGATTTTAGAAATGTTTCCATTACATTTAAGTCACCTAATTCTTTGCTGTACACTTGTTCATAGCATTTGCTTATAATCCTTTTTATTTCTGTAAAGTCAGTGGTAACATCACTGTTTTCATTTTTGATTTTAGTTATTAGTATCTTCTCTCTTGCTGATTTAAAGATTGTCTTTTTCTTTCAACAATTTGATAATGTGTCTCAGTGTGATTTTCCTTGTGTTTATCCTACTTGGACTTTTTAAGCTTCTTGAATGTGTAGATTCATGCCTTTTATCATATTTGGAAAGTTTTTGGCCATTATTTCTTCAAGTATTTTTTCTGTCCCTTTCTCTATCCTCTCCTTCTCGATTTTCTGTTAGGTATATATTGATGTGCTTGATGGTATCCCACAGGTCTCTTATCCTCTGTTCATTTTCCTTCATTCATTAATGTCCTCTGCATATCAGACTGGATAGATGAATTATTCCAATTGCCCAGTTCATTTCAAGTTCACTGCTTCTTTCTTCTCCTTGCTCAAATATGCTATTGAAACACTGTAGTGAGTTTTTCATTTCAGTTATTTTACTTTTCAGCTCCAGAATTCATTTGGTTCATCTTTATAATTTCTATCTCTTTGTTGATATTATCTATTTGTTAATGTATTGTTCTCATGGTTTTCTTTAGCTCTTTGAGCATACTTAACACAGATGATTTTAAGTTTTTGTCTAGTAAGTCCAATATCTGTGATTCATCAGGGGTAATTTCTACTGTGAATGTCATCCTTTCCTCTTTCTTTGCATGCTTTGTAAACTTTGTAGAAAACTGAACATGTTGAATTTCATAATGTGGTACCTCTGAAAATCAGATATTTCCCCTCATCAAGATTGGTTTTTGTTGCTTTCTATAGGCTCCATCTGTTTGATGGTTTAGTGATTTTTATGAACTAATTTTGTAGTCTGTATTCTTTATCATGTATGGTTTCTGAAATCTCTGTTCTTTTAGCTTTGGATCATCTAGTGTTTTAACACAATTTTCTTAAATGCCAGGAGTGAAATAGAAAAGAAAAAAGAAGAGAAAAAAAATCTGCAGTCTTTGCCAGTTGGCCTTGTGCTGGACCACCCCTTCAACAAATAGCCAGGCCATTTACAATTCTGCCTTAGCTTTCACTCTTACTTGCACTAAACCTAAAGATCAACTGGAGGGGAAAATTGGGTCTTCTCAGGTCTTTGCTAAGTGTGCATCCTTTCTTGAGCATGTACACAACTTTCTAAATTTCCCAGTACACACATCCTTTTTTGATTGTCCTAATTTCCAAAAATATCTCTCTGCAGCTTTTCCTATACCAGGCATTGGGTGTTGTATTGTATGCCTCAAAAATAATCTTTTTCCCCAGGTGGTTGGGTGTTGTTCATTTGCTTTGTAATGTGTCCAAGGAATGCCCAACACTTTTCCAGCCTGAGTGAGTTCCAGGTTAGGTGAAACAAAGACATGTGCCATGTGTCAGTCCTTCAGGTATATTTCAGACAGTTTAGAACAGACAAACACAATTTTGCCAATAGGTCTACTCCTCTCCCTCCCAAACCAGGGACCAAGGTTCCACGCTGGAAGAATTAGGTAGTGTCTTCAGGACCTCCATCAAGCTGAGGAGTGAAGAGGGGCAAGGGACTATAAAATTGCCACCAAGCTGTCTCACCATTTTTAAGGTGCCTTTTTTGATCAGTGTCCACTTGGTTGCTATAAACATTTTACTGTTTTTTAGAGTTCTCATAAAGTTTATTCTGATATTGTGGCTTGGATATTTGAAGTTTCTGTTGGGGAATGGTCTCTTGGAGCTGCCTACTCATGATGTTCACTTCTGTTACTCTGGTTTGCATTCTTATCATTTTTTATTAAGCTATCCTGTATCCTAAAGTTTTATTTGCTTCTTTTATAACTTTGTTACTTTTATTAAATCTAAATTCTCTACGTGTTATCAACTGTAGTCAGTTTGAATTTTTTATTATAATTGATATATTTGGGTTTAATTTTGATATTTTAATTTATGGACTTTCATGTTCCCTGCCTTTTCCATACTTCCTTCTCTCTCTTTGAGTTTTTTTTTTTTTAATCATTATTTCCCCTACTTTTATAATTATAGTCTTTTGGCAGTTACACTTAAATTTTCTCATCCTTACACTTCTTAAAATCTACTTATCTATATCTCTAGCCCTAAGGCCCTAAAATATAAAAACTTTAGCACAGCTTAACTCTTCTAATACCCTTCCCATCTCATGTTAATATGTCTACTCTTTTAGTTCTATTTTTTTCCCACCAAAATTAAACATCATTTTTATGGTAATATATAGCAGAACATTTTCAAATTTACCAATATGTTTACTAATTTCTAGACTCAGTCATCATTTTTGTGTCTGCTCAGATCATTATCTTTCTTCCTGTAGTACATTATTTACATGGGTGGTTGTTGAGGGTATCTTAGAGCTACACTAGTATAATTTTTTCCCAACGTGTCTCTATTACACCCTCTTTCATAATGAGTAGATTAGCTGAGTATAATATTTTGAGTTGATACATTTTTCTCCACAATTGGTGTTATGGACAAAATGTTTATTTCCCTCCCGGAATTCATATGTTGAAATCCTAATGCCCAGTGTGATGGTATTAGGAGGTGGGGCCTTAGGGAGGTAATTAGTCATATGGGTGGAGCCCTCCTAAATGGGATTAGTGCTCTAATAAAAGAGACCTCAGGGAGCTCTCTAGCTGTCTTTCTGCTATGTGAGGGCACAAGAAGTTGGCAGTTTGAAACCAAGAAGAGGGCTTTCACCAGCATCTGATTGTGCTGACACCCCGATCTTGGACTGCCAGGCTTGAGAACTGTGAGAAGTAAATTTCTGTTGTTTATAAGCCACCCACTCTATGGCACTTTGTTACAGCAGCCTGAACAGACTAAGACAATTTGAATACATTTTTTTCATTATTGCCTGATCCATTTTTTTGTTGAGAAGGTCTACTATCTTTTTCTTTGGAAGCTCTTGAGTTTTGTAATTTGTTCAGTCACGTCAAAACCATGTACATAAGTGTGGATTCTTTTTAAAATTATTTCTGGGTGTGATTCTTAATGATTCCTATGTTATTAATTCTTCAGAAATCATAGCCATAATCTTTCAAAATATTTCCTCTCTTTACTGTTCTCTCTCTCTTTCTCCCTCTTCTTCCCTTTTCAAATTAGTGTATATTTAACTTCTCATTCAGTTATGTATTTATCTCAACTTCCTAGCACATATTTTATCTCTTCATCATACCTTCCTTATTTACTTCTTATTTCATATTCTATATCAGAAAATAGCTGTGTCTATATTTCTTGGAGTTCTAATTCTGATATTGAATATTTCAGATAATTCTCCATTTTTCTTCTTTGCTTATTCACATGTTTTTAAAGTTTGGTTTGTATATGGACTCTATCTGTAGCATTTTTACTCCTGGTTTGAGAATGTGTCTCCTGAGAATTTGTGCTTCTCTACTGCCACGCAACCTAGTGAGATAATAATCTTGATAAGCTTGGACTACATTAATTGAATATGTAGGCTTGACATCTCCTTAGATATAGCATATATTCAAATTCCCAATCCCCATGAATGCATGTCTATAGTTATTAATTCTTAAGGAAAACATCATTTTTTTCCTAAGTAGAACACAACCTGAGGCAGAAATATATATATATATATTTTTTTTTAAAATTTATTTTCCTATTAAAGCAGGTGTTTTTCCCCTCATACCATCCTTACACGTCTATATGTCCATTTGAATTTGCTGTCTTCATGTAGATATTTCAATTTCCAACTGTTACTTAGTATGGCCTGAGGTCTTATCTCCTATCCTCCTGTAGCTTTTAAAACATAATCCTCTAGTTTGGAAAAAATATGTAAAATGTTATGATATCAGACACAGTGTAGCATTGCTCACATTTTTCTTTTCATTTTTGGCCTTGGAATTATTTTTATGTTTTTACAAGTCTATTTTATAATTAAGGTGATTGTATTTCATACATTTTTCTCCCAAATGTTACCAGGTAATTTTTAGTAGGAGGATTTTCAGGATAACAAGTATATCTATTACTGAAAATTAAAGTCTAAATTTATGTCATTAATTGAAAATTTCTTTCTCTGGGAAAATACATGGAATATTATTTTCTCTGGTTCTATGCTATTAGCCTTGGGAAAATTATACTCTAAATATTTAAAATCCTGTAATGAGAATCAGGAAATATTGCTACTAACCTTTGGATTACCACGGAACTTTGACAACTCTCTTTGCAAATAATAGTTATATGAAACCTTAATTTATATCTGGTAAATTTCCAGTTCATATGGCACTCATGTCTATACTATCCCAAAGCATGTTCATCCTACCTCTTCCAGAAGAATACTAGCAGTCAACAGTTCACATATGCATAAGATAATCAATTATTTGTATGGATTAAGTATTATCATCTTTAAAAATCTTTCTTATATAAAGTTATAATGTCTTCCTGCTAATTGTTTTAAGACCTGTTCTAAAAAATGACAAACAAAATTAATAAATAAAATTATTTTCTATGTGTCATGTTTTATTTTTTAAATTGAGATATAATTGCTATATAACATTGTGTAAGGTTAAGGTGTGCAACATGTTGATTTGATACATTTATATATAACAATATGATGATGACCTTAGAATTTGTCTTTCTTTGTCTGACTTATCACACTGCAGCTTTTAGCTTCCGAATATACTCATCATAACTCTCGTAAGCTTTACCCTCTTGGTGTAGTTTTCTGATACCTTATATTTTTGACACCTTCTGGAACCATTTCAGATTGTCTAAGCTTCTTCTGAAAACACACTAATCAGAAATAAGCCAAATAATCTTGAAGCTGCATAATCATTATGGAGAATGATGGGAAATTCCTGACTCCTCTTAGGTTCTATCAGGTGTCATATTGATCAGGTGTCCAATAACTCAACTTTTAACTCTAGCGTTTTTCTTTGATCTCCAATGTCTAGATATTTCTTTATTAAATCCTTTGAAATTATTTTCCAAAATAGTATATGTATCAGTTTTCAGTTACTTCACAGAAATTACCTCAAAACTTATCAGCTTGTTATATCACAGTTTATGTGGATCAGGGATCCAGGCATGGCCTGCTGAGTCTTCTGGTTCTGAATATCTCTCAAGGATGCATCAGGGGGGCTCAGCCAGGGCTGCAGTCATCTTAAGAATCAGTCACCTGCTGTGTGGCAGGGTTCAATTCCTCATGGGTTGTTGGATTGAGGGCCTCAGTTGCCTGGTGATTGTTGACCTGAGGCCTCTCTTAGTTACCTGCTAGATGAGCATCTCCATAGTGCAACTAATTTTATGGGCAAGAGAGTGAAAGAAAGCCAGAAAGATGAAAGATAGTTTCTGGTAAACTAATTTTGGAAGTAACATGCCATCACCTTTGACATATTCTATTTGTTAGAAACACGTCACTAGGCGAGCCCACACTGAAAGGGAGGTGATTATGCAAAGACAGGAATACTAAAAGGAAGGATTGATTGAGAACCTTTTCAGAAGCTCCCAAACATGTATTATATTTTTAAAGTACAATGTTGGCCATAGAAAGCTTATCCATGCTATGCTGAGTTTACATATTAAGTGAAATGGCTTTGAGATTTTCATCAGAAGATATTAATTATGTCCAACTATTACCATTAGTCCAGTGTAAAATATGATGACTAAGATGATTAGAATATTTTTAATATATGGTACAAAAAAATACTTCCTCTGGTAGTATTACCAGATCAAACTATATTATTATAAAAAACAATTAATAGATTTAGAAAGAATTACATGACATTTCTCAATAATAGATGTTCTCTAATGGACTTGGGTTGTATGCATTGTTTTCATTATCCAGATAGCGAGTATAGCTCAAACTATTAAGAATGTGCAATTCCCCTGTCTAGACATTGGACACATTTTTCATCGTCCAGGGAGCTCTCCATCTTCCAGTAATTCAACTTATCTTGCAGAATATATGAACACCAAGTGTGTGCATTCCTAAGGATTGTTGAAAGGGCTGGAATTCTATATACTAAAGTTCAAATAATTTGTGTTAAGGCATATGAAAAGTCTATCAAGAAAAATGAGTGTCCTTAATGCAAGTCTTCCTTTGGGAAAGTGTAATGCAATTATCTACATTAATGAATTTTCTTGCAAATATTCTTAAATATTCTAATTAGCATTTCATTACTAAAATAAATTATATATACGATTTAAAATTCAGGAGGATAAAAAGTTAAAATTTAAATTTTCCCTCTATTCCAAATCCAACTCTTATTCTTCAGAGACAAGTAATATATACAGTTTTATAAGTCCCTTCATTTGCAATGCCCAGTCTATTTATTTATGTGGGACAGGAAGCATTCTCTTCTACATAAACAGGATCATACATTAAAATTATCCTGTCACGTTTGATTTCACTTAATGATAATTTGAATATACAACTTTGAATAACACATGCATACATACGTAATCTTCATTGTTTTCAATTTCTGTACATCATATTCCATTGTTCAGATGCATCATTATATATTTAAATGGTTCCATAACATCACTAATAGTCTTTCTTTAATATATTAATGATGTGGTGAATAAATATGAAATTTTACCCACTTGCTCTTTTGTGAGTGTATATATATGTATATATATATATGTACATATTTATCCAGTAGTTCTAGAACCATTTATTGAAGACGCTATTCTTTCCCCCATTGAATGATCACTCTTATTGAAATATTATCCTGAGATCACTCTTGTGGAAGTACAAATATGTTTATTTTAATTTTTAAAATATTTTGTCCATAAAAACCACCTGCCTCTACATTTCCTTAGGTTTTTAAAAAATTTTTTATAATGTGATTTGAAGTGTTTGGCAAGCAAGTCCTGTACATGACTTTTTTTTAGATTTACACCTAAGTATTTCCTTAGGTAATTGTATATGGTATTGTAGTTTTAATTTTTGTATCCAGTATATTCATTGTTAGTGTTATGCATACAATTGATTTTTGTACATTTATCCTGTGATAAACACGTGTGTTCATGTTTATTATCAGACCCTGCTGAACCAAGTGTAAATTCCAGGAATGCTGTAGATCCTTGGAATTTTCTATATGGAAAATAATGCTGTCTGCAAATTTAATTTGAGAAACCATTTAATTCCTTCTTTTCTGTTCTGGATACCTTTTATTTCCTTTTTGCCTTATTGCTTTGGCTAGAACTTCCAGCACTATGGTGAAAAGAGTAGTGAGAGCAGACAAATTTCCTTGTTTCTGTTATTAAGAGGAGAATGCTCAGTCCTTCACTAATAAGTATATGTTAGATGAAGGTTTTTTGAAGATATTCTTTATCAAATGGAAGATGTTTACCTCTATTCCTATTTCCTGAGAGTTTCTGCATGAATCAGTGTTGAATTTGATCAAATGCTTTTCTGCATCATTTGAAATGGTCGCCAAACTTTTTTCTTTAGATTTTTTATGTGATAGAATACAGTGATTAATCTTTGAATACTGAAAACCAGACCTGCATCCCTGGAGTAAACCCCATCTGGACGTGGTGTATAATTATGTTGCATATTGTGAGAATCTCCGCTAATGTTGTATGAAGGAATTCGGAGTTCATATTCAGGATGGGTATTGGTCTTTAGATTTATTTCTTGGAATATGTTTGTAAGGTTGTTTAGTTTCATAAAATGAGTGGAGAAGTGTTTGATGCTCTTCTATTTTTTAGAAGAGATTGCATAGAATTAGTGTTAATTCTCCTTTAACCATTTTAAAAAATTCTCCAGTGAAATCATCTGGGCCTGGAAATTATTTTATTTGAGAAATTTTTAAATTGTGAATTCAATTTCCTTAGTAGTCACAGGGCTAAAAAAAAAAAAAAGTCTTTTCAAATAACTTACTTCACATTGGATGAGTTTTGGTGGTTTGTGTGTTTTAATTAATTGATCTATTTCACTTAAGTTGTCAAATTTATGTTTGTGGAATTGCTCATAGTGTTCTCTAAATATCCTGTTGATATTTGCAGGATCTATAGTGTTGTCCCCTATTTCATTCACAATATTGGTAATTTGTCTTCTCTCTTTCCTTCTTTATCATGTTGCTAGAAGTTTGTGAATTTTATCAGTCTTTTCAAGAAGTAGCTCTCTGTTTCAATAATCTTCTCAATGCTTTACAATTTTTAATGTTATTGATTTCTGCTCTTATCTTTATTATTTCCTTCCTTCTGTTTGCTTTGGGCTTACCTTTCTCTTCTTTTTCTAGGTTCTTGAGGTGAGATCTTAGATTGTTGATTTGGGAATTTTCCTCTTTTTAAACTATACGTTTGATGCTATAAAATTCCCTCTCGTGACCCCACAAATGTTGATATCTTGTACTTTCCTTTTAATTCAGGTCAGTATTTTTTTTTATTTCCTTGAAGACTACGTTTTTTTTTGACATGTGCAATATTAGAAGTGTACTATTTAGTTCCCAAGTTTTTGGAGATTTTCCTGTTATATTTGTATTATTGATTTCCAGTTTGAGTCTTCTGTGATCATAGAACACACTCTGTGTGATTTCAATTCTTGTGAATTTGTTTTGATTTGCCTTATGACCTAGGATACGGCCTACATTGGTGTATGTTCCTCGGACACTTGAAAGGAAGGGATATTCTGCTGCTGGATGAAGTATTCTGTAGATGTTGATTAAATCCTATTGGCTGATGTTGTTGTTGAGTTCTCATGTATCCTTGCTGATTATTCTAGTTTTTCTATTAAGTATTTAGAAAGCAGTTGTGATGGTTAATTTTATCTGTCCACTTGACTGGCCATGGGGTGCCCACATTAAACATTATTTCTGGATGTGTCTTTGAGTGTGTTTCCAGATGAGACTAGCATTTGACTTAGTGGATTCAGTAAAGTAGATTATCCTCCCCAATATGGGTGGGCATTATCCAATCCTTTGAGGGCCTGAATGGAACAAAAGATGGAGTAAGGAGGAACTTTGTCTTTTTGCTTTCTGCCTGTCTGCTTGAGTGGGAACATCTCATTTCATATTCTCTGGCCCTGAGAGTGAGATTTAAACCATCAGCCTTCTCAGGCCTTTGGACTCAAACTGAATTATACCACTGTCTTTCCTGGTCTCTTATTTGCAGCCAATCACAAGACTTCCCAGCCTCCCTAATTGCATGAGCCAATTCCTTGTGTGTGTATGTATGTATGTGAGTGTGTGTATGTGTTTATACAACACAAACATATATATATATATATACAAATATATATACAAACATACATATATACACAAATAGAGTAACGTGGATGAACTCCTGGATCAGAAAGCAGAAAAAGAGAACAAAGAACGTCAGCATAAACTCAAAAATAGCTGTAGGCACTTTAAAAAGAAAGATTTAATTGCTTTGTCATAGTTATCCTTGAATTATAGTTTGTTGCATCATTAAAAAAAGATTTGGCATTCCATTAACTAAATTCCTTGTTTAATATTGCAGAAATTGATCTGCATCTGTACATGACTTAAAGAAGTGTCCCCAAATTGTTAAAAAATAATTTCCTAGTGTTTGGATTAACTTTTATATGCTATACATATGAAAAAACAATAACTAAATAGTTTACTTCCAAGGAACATATTGAGATAATTAGACATTTTTTCTCACTCCCCTTAATGTAAACCGTACCAGAAATCAGAAATTTCTACAGCATTTATAAAAGACCTTAATTTATAGTTACCTCAAAGAAAAAGATATGTTAGAGAAAATTCATGATATTGAGCAAGGATGAAAAAATATTCTCTTGTGAATATAATTCTTTCTTTATACGGACTTTATTCCGTTTGAAAATTTCTCCCCACCAAATATTGCCAGAAATAATTTGAACCACTCAGCTTCATTTGAGAAGATAAACTTTTGAGAATATATTGATGGTTAGAGTAATTGCTGTTTAAATCTTTTAGGGAAATAGTATTAAGAATTGGGGAATTGTGTACCATTAAATTGAGATATTTCTTTAAAAGTTTAAAAGGGAAGAACTGTCAGAACTAAAGAAAAATAAAGCTAAATGTGCATCAATCATTATTTTTAGGCATAATATTTGGCGGTAAAGAGCTCTCAAATTCATTAAATGAGAATAGAATAATGATGTGAAGACAATGCAAGAAAACAAAATAAATCTACATTATTGACAAGGATACAGCAATTAAAGTTTGCCGGTTCCATCTGAGTATGTGACTTATTAGATCTATTAGGAACAATTAAAACCTTTATTAAATAAGAGTTATACTCCTGATTCAGGGCTTTGGATGACAGTCCACATCATCACAGTCAGGACAGCTTTTGATTCTTAGGATTTTGAGTATACTCTTGAGGATGGATTAGAGCCCCTGCCTTCTTATTTGAAAGTTACCATTGGTTTAGAACATGGGAGATTTTCATTGAGATTTCACTTGACTGAACTTTGGTTCTTTGGAATTTACAGTATTTTCTTTGTAGAGATTTTGCTTGGATTCTTTTTCTTTGCAGAGATCTCTTTAAGATTTTCTTTCTCTGTTGCTATTATTTTGATGCCTCCCTTCCCCATTGGAAATTCTCACTCTTTTTTTTTTTTTAAGGTTGCTCTATTTTATTTTTTTCTTTTATTGCAGTAACACTGGTTTAAAACATTGTATAAATTTCAGGTGCACATCATTATACTTCTCTTTCTGCATAGATTACATCATGTTCACCACCCAAATACTAATTACAGTCCATCACCACACACATGTGCCTAATCATCCTTTTCGCCCTGATTCTCCTAGTCTGAAGACTCCAGCTGACAATATGCTCCATCACTATGGCACTAACTCTGCTTCCTTCCTGTTGGCTTGATTTGACTAAAGATAATAATTTGGAATTTCAATGGTCACTTTGGGGGAACTTAAGTTATCCCCAAACTGGCTTATCTAAGACCTCTCCTTTCTCATCACCTCTGCTCCTGTCCCATCTTTGATATTCCCTTCAGGTCTGCTGAATCCTTGGATATGTCCTCCTTCAAAACCTCTCCCTCCTCCAGCCCTCTGTTCACCCCTGCCAGGCCTTTTCCTTCCCACTCCAGCCCCTCAGCTTTCTCTAGTTCTTGAACTTTCGGCCTCTTACCTCCATTAGGGGCTCTCAAAGGACCCAGCAACCCCAAAGCAACCACTGAGGCTGAAAAGGCTAATTGAAAACAGGCTGTATGTTTTATCTACTCCAAGAGCTTTGGAGACACCCAAATGTCCACTTGGTGTCTCCTTAGTTCCTCACCCCAAATTTAGTCCACAGCCTCCATGAGATTACATATTATGGGAAAAGAAAATCTTAAACATCTCCATCAGAAATATTGCTGGGAAGCTTTAGCCCTCATATTAAGCAGGGAACCTCAATGTATCCCATCTTCCAGAAATATAATTCAGATAAAAATATAAAGTGGGGCAAAGAAAAGAGCCAACTCTTTTATATAAATGAGTGAGTTTTGTATTACTGTGTTTATGTCTGACTCAGAGAAAATTTTAGAATGAAAGCTATGTGATCTCTATTTCTCTTTCTGTATGTTTATGTATATATGCATGTTATGCATATGTGATATTATCCTACCTCTGGATGATATTATCAAATTAATTTATAAAGTGTCTTAAATGATTTCATAAAGGAGATCTTTTCTAATTGGCTTAAAGACAAATAAGTACTTATATAAATTAAATATTCCTGAAACTTCTAGAAATATAGAAATTAACCCAAATGTTTTTCAAGTACATATAATTTAGGCGAATCTTTGGTAAATAAGACTAGTTTAATACTTTTGGTTTAATAAAAACAGCTGAGTTGCAAATGGTTGCCTTCTCGTTGTATTTTCACTTGGCAGAAAAGAGGTAAGAGAGTTCTATGGGGTCCCTTTTATAAGAGCATTAATCACATTCATGATGGCTCCACCCTCATAACAGAATTACCTCCCAAAGGCCCCACCTCCTAATACTGTAACTTTGGGCATTAGGATTTCAACATATGAATTTGGGAGGGACACAAACATTCAGTCAGTAACTGTCTTAAGACCAAATATGGCATCAGGGACTGTATCATCTCACTAATTCTGCTGCTGTCATTTGTTTAAAAGAAATTATGATCAGACATCACCTTGAAAATTCAGAGATGGGATAGCATGAACATAAGCATGTATTGCTTTGGGCTGTTGCAGTGGTTGATTGTAGAATATGCTGTCACTTCCCACCCATTTTCCCTCAGGACGTACCATTGTGAGGGCACAGTGGTTCAATTTCCAACTGTTAGTCTATGCATTTGTTTTCCTGTAGGATCTCTGTGCCAGCTAAAACTGTTATATCTGCCTGCTCAGAAGCAAAAAACACTGAAAATTTAATACCCTCTTGGAATAATACTCATTGATATCTAATGAGAATTGTGGTATATATACTCCAATTCCTTGCCTCTCAGGGGAAATAACTCTGAGGCTCATGTCCTCCAGAAGGATCCAAGCAGGTGTCTGCAATGGTAACATGTGTGACAGCAGGGCTTGTGTTTGTTTTGTTCGCAGCGGTACCCTGAGTGCTGAGAAAAGTGCCCAGCACCTAATAGTCCCTCGATATTTCTAAAGCCTGGCATATAGTAGAGGGTAGCTTATAGTCCATTCTGTTAAATAAATTAATTGATGAGTGGATTTTCTACAAAATGACACATAAGTCACAAGAAGGTGCAAAGACCTGATGACATGTGTCTGTGAATTCTATTAAAACTATTGTGTTTTTTGTTGGTGGTGGTGGCGGTGGGGAATGGATAATGCTTGCATCACTAAAAATCAATCACAGAAACTTTGTCAGCCAATGCTATGGTGAAGAAAATATGCATGGAGTCTATAGTCACTGGAGATAACACAATCAAATTTACAAATAGTTAACAGTTGTAATTAAGTGAACCTACCTATTGATCTTTGCTTATCTAAGTATGAGTAGTGAAAGAACAAGATTGAATATTCTCCTATTACTTTTAGACACTCAGTTGTTTGAAGGCAAAGGGACAGAACTAAATGATTTATGAAGGTCTCTTGTAACTCTGAATAAAAGCTTATAGTAATCCCAATTAAATTAAATGCAAGGAGAAGTTCCAATTTAAAACAGTATTGTTTTTAACAGCAGCCTATATTGTCTCTTCCAACTTCTATAATATCTCTGAGGATATAAGAAATAATAAAAACACAAACAAATATCTACTAAGCCTTGTTACTCACAAGTAAAATAACACAGCACCTAATATGAGAATTCTGAAGAACTCTTACAAATAGACAGGTAAAACTCAATTGAGAAAATGGTGACCTGAGCTTTCTTTTACGGCATCCACAAGCGTACCTCATAAAACAGAATACTTTATAAAATACAGAAAGAGGTTTCATACTCTAGCCCTCTCTTCCCCTAACTCTAAGTCCCAGTGTTTGGAAAGAAACAAACAAGTATATAAACATAGATAAAAAACCAGGCAGCTGTGTCTCTACTGTACAGGTAATACAGTTGGAGAAGTCTGAATTCTGTATCTTTCTGTTCTTCCTGCAGTTTTTCTATATCCACTTAGAGAGAGCAATTCCTTCAAGGAAGGCATGCAGAAGAAGATACTTAACCCACACAAGTGTGTGGAGAGACAGAGAGGAAACTAGTAGCACTTTCTGCTGGAATGAGATTAGTTCAAAGCCTCTGAGGGCACATCACCAAATCTTGGTGAAACTTGGCTTCTAAATATTTCACAATCTTTCCTACTCCACTGTTTTCCCCCAAACACTTAACTACTGTGAACGCTTCCTAACATTCCTAACTCCTTTCTTGTTTTAACCATCTTTTCCTAAAAGACCTTTTGAAATGCATATCTTAATAGGTAAATCCTTGTTTAAAATCATTCAGTGGCTTCTCAATAGTTTTAGAAATAAAAACAAACAAACTTAGCTTATGAGGACCTTAAAGGCATGGCCCCATCTGCCTACTGAAATTCATCTTATGCTCCTTTCCACTTCCTTTTTGCACCTCAGTCACACACACTGGTATTCTTTATATTCTCTAAATGACATCCTCTCTTCTGCCTAATGTCACTGCATAAACATTGCCTCCTCAGGGAGTTTTTCCTCCCCCCTTTCCTTTAATTTAGTTAATTTTGTAGTTGCTTCAATGGAGAAGACTTCCCTGACCACCAAAACTAGAGCAGCCTTTTCTATCCTCTTTTAATTACACCTCTTATGTTATTTTCATTTATATATTTATGTGACTGTTTGATTATTGTATTTTATGCACTCCTTTGCATGCATACTCCGGGAGATAAGAGACTGTGTTTTAGTCACGATTTTGTCCTCAGCAATTAACACAGTGGTTAGCACTTGGCAAATGTTAAATAAATATTTTTGAACGAATGAATGAATGGAAGTAATAGGAAAAACTGAGGTTCTTTAAAGCAAATCTGCATTAGATGAAGCCCTGCTAAGAAAATTATAATTCTGCACACTAAGCTTCACTTACAGTTGTAAATCAGAAAAAAGAGAGCTGTCATCTCAGAAAGGCAGATAAAGCAGGGACAAAGGAAGTTATCCCATCATATCAAAGGATTCTGATTATATATAACTTGTTCAAGGGCAACTTAATGTTCAACATAAATAGCCTAGAGAAAGTTACCACAGAATACTACACTGAAAGAACAGAATCAAAGCACACCACTGAAAATTATCTATTATAGGTTTGAGTATAAAATTAAAACACTAGTGACTATTTAGTAAGTTTTAATAGAATACAATGAGAAATGGCTGTGTTAAGCATGACCAGAAAGCCTCACGGACAGGACCAATTCAGTTGAAAATATGGAGGTTTAAGATGAAAACAAAATAAAACAAAAGATGATAAACACGATGAATATGCAAGGAAGATTACAAGGAAAGTAAACATATAGGAGCACACATAATAGGAATCAGTAAAATACACTTCAAAGTAAGGAAAAGACATGGGAATGAAGGTCACTAATATCAACAATCAACATTATTTTAAGTGTATAAATAAAGCAAGTTATGAACAAAATACTTATTAGAAAACAGGCACAAAATTATCATTTTGTGAAAGTGATATCATTATCCTAAAGATTCACGTCAAGAACTTTGAAGGTTCTGAGATTTTAATGAGCTTGCCACAGTTCCATGGATTTTTGCAGAAGATAGGCTACTCCTGCGTCAGAGACAAAGGACTTATTATCATAGAACAACATGCAGCATAGATCCATGTTCGCATCACTTCCTCTCACCTCCCAAGACCCATAAGTGTGATGTGGAGTGTGTAGATGCTGCACACAAGTGGGTTTGTGTTACAGCTGAGGAAGCCAAAGATTAGGAAACCTCAATCTTTTAAAGAAAACATCTAGTAAATCCTCCAAATCTTTTTTTTCTGTTTACTTTTTGCCTCCCTTCACTCATTTCTCCCTTCCACCACCCCCTGCCTCTGGCAACCACCAATCTATTTTCTCCAAGTATGAGCTTGGTTTTTCATTTGTTTGTTCAGATTCCACATATAAGAGAAATCATATGTATTTGTCTTTCTCTGTTGGACTTATTTCACTTAGCATAATGCCCTTAATGTCCATCCATGTTGCCACAAATGGCAAGATTTCATTCTTTTTTATGGCTGAGTAATATTCCGTGTGTGTGTGTGTGTGTGTGTGTGTGTGTGTACACACACATATATATATACAGCAATTTTTTTATCCATTCATCTATTGATGGACACTTAAGTTGTTTCCATATTTTGGCTATTGTAAAAAATGCTGCAATGAACATGGGGGTGTATATACTTTTTGAGTTAGTGTTTTCATTTTCTCCTAATACCCAAAAATGGAATTGTTGGATCATATGGTAGCTCTATTTTTAACTTTTTGAGAAACCTCCATATTGTTTTCCATAGTGGCTGCACCAATTTACATTCCCTTCAGCAGTGCATTGAAGTTCCCTTTTCTCCATATCCTCACCAACACTTGTTATTTGTTATCTTTTTGGTATTAGCCATTCTAACAGGTGTGAGATATCTCATTGTGGTTTTGATTTGCATTTCCTGATAATTAACGATGCTGAGCATCTTTTCATATGCCCATTGGCCATCTGTATGTGTTCTTTGGGAAATTTCTATTCAGATCTGCTCATTTTTTAATTGCATTGTTTCTTTTCTTGCTATTGAGTTGTATGAGTTCTCTATATATTTTAGATTTAACTCCATATTGGATATATCATTTGCAAATATTTTCTCCCATTCCATAAGTTGCCTTTTCAGTTTGTTGATAGATTCCTTTGCTGTGCAGAAGATTTTTAATATGATGTAGTCCCACTTATTTATTTTTGCTTTTGTTGCTTTTGCTTTTGGCATCAGATTCAAAAAATCATTGCCAAGACCTATGTTAAGGAGCTTACCACCTATGTTTTCTTCAAGGAGTTTTATGGTTTCAGGTCTTACATTTAAGTCTTCAATCCATTTGGAGTAAATTTCCCTGTAGGGTGTAAGATAGTGGTCAAATTTCTTTCTGTATCATGTGGCTTTCCAATTTTCCCAACCCCATTTATTGAAGACACCTCTTTTCCCCATTGTATATTCTTGGCTTCTTTACCAAAATTAATTGACAGTATGTATATACTCGGGTTTATTTCTGGGCTGTCTATTCAGTTCCTTTGATTTATATATCTGTTTTATGTCAATACCATACTGTTTCATTTTTATACCTTTGTAACATAGTTTGAAGTCAGGGAACATGATGCGTCCAACTTTGTTCTTCTTTCTCAAGATTGCTTTGGCTATTCAGAATTTTTTGTAATTTCAAATAATTTTAGGATTATTTGTTCTATTTCTTTGAAAATTCCACTGGAATGTTTGATAGGGACTTCATTGAATCTGTAGATTGCTTTGGATAGTTTGAACATTCCAAACCATGAGCACAAAATATTTTTCAATTTATTTGTGTCATCTTCTATTTCTTTCATGAATGTCTTGTAGTTTTCAATATACAGGTCTTTCACCTCCTTGGTTAAATTTATTCCTAGGTATGTTATCCTTTTTGATGCAATTTTAAATTGGATTGTTTTCTTTATTTCTCTTCCTGATAGTTTATTAGTGTAAAGAAGCAAAACAGATTTTTGAGTATTAATTTTGTATCCTGCAACTTTACTGAATTTGTGTATTAGTTCTAACAGTTTCTTGATGGAGTCTTTAGGGTATTTTACACATGATATCATGTCATCGGCAAATAGTTACAGTTTTACTTCTTTTCGAATTTAGATGCCTTTTATTTCCTTTTCTTGCCTAACTGCTCTGACTAGGACTTCCAATACTATGTTGAATAGAAGTGGTAAGAGTGTGCATCCTTGTCTTGTTTCTGATGTTAGAGGAAAGGCTCTCAGCTTTTCACCACCGAGTATGATGTTAGCTGTGAGTTTATCATATATGGCCTTTATTATGTTGAGGTACATTGCCCCTACACCTACTTTGTTGAGAGTTTTATCACAAATGGATGTTGAATTTTGTTAAATGCTTTTTCTGCATCTATTGAGATAATCATACAATTCTTATCCTTCATTTTGTTAATGTGGTGTATCACATTAACTGATTTGGGGATGATGAACCATCCTTACAACCCTGGAATAAATCCCTCTTGATCATGTTGTATGATTGTTTAAAGTATTGTTGAATTGGTTTGCTAACATTTTGTTGAGAATTTTTGCATCTAATTTCAACAGGGATACTAGCCTGTAATTTTCTTTTCTTGTGGTGTCCTTCTCTGTTTTTGGTATCAGGGTAATGCTGGCCTCATAAAATGTCTTTAAGAGTTCCCTCCCCAGGGGCCGCCCGGTGGCACAGCAGTTTAGTCTGCGCTTGACAGCCCGGGGTTTGCGAGTTCGGATCCCAGGCGCCCACTGACGCACTGCCTGTCAGCCATGCTGTGGCGGCCTCCCATATAAAGTGGAGGAAGATGGGCATTGATGTTAGCCCAGAGCCAGTCTTCCTCAGCAAAAAGGGGAGGATTGGCGACAGATGTTAGCTCAGGGCTGGTCTTCCCCACAAAAAAAAAAAAAAAAAGAGTTCCCTCCTCTTCTATTTTTTGGAAGAGTTGAGAAGGACTAGTATTAATTCGTCTTTGAATATTTAGTAGAACTCACCAGTGATGCTGTCTGGTCCTGGACATTTGTTTGTTGGGTGGTTTTTGATTACTGATTAAATCTCCTTTCTAGTAATAGGTCTTTTCAGATTTTCTATTTATTCGTGATTCACTCTTGATAGATTGTATATTTCTAAGAATTTATCCATTTCTTCTAAGTTGACTAATTTGTCGGCATATAATTTTTCATAGTAGTGTCTTATGATCCTTTGTATTTCTGTGGTATTAGTTGTAACATCTCCTCTTTCATTTCTGATTTTATTTCTTTGAATCTTCTCTATTTTTTTCTTGGTGAGTCTAGCTAAAGGTTTGTCCATTTTGTTTAACTTTTCAAAGAACCAGCTCTTAGTTTCACTGATCTTCTCAGTCATCTTTTTAGTCTCTATTTTATTTATTTGTGCTCTAATCTTGTTATTTCCTTTCTTCTACTAACTTTGGACTTTATTTGTTCTTTTCATCTAGTCCTCTGAAGTGCAAAGTTATGTTGTTTATTTGAGACTTTTCTTGTTTCTTGACAAATCTTCCCAATCTTTGCTCCAGAGGGAGACAATATGTTTGTTTTTCTGAAAAGCAAACAAATCTGGCTTATGCCCTACAGGGAGACACTACCTCTGTCTTACAAAATTGTTAGCTATAGAAATATCTTTGAAAAGATAGCCTGTTAAAAAAGCCATAATGCCTCTGCTCCAAAGATGTCCAGCAACCCAAGGCCTCCATGGAGAATAGGATGGTAACAACAACAAAAAAACCCTTCAAAACATAAAAAGTTTTCTGAATATACAGGATAAGAAACACTTAAAAATAGAAATGTATATCATGTTTATGGATTGGAAGCCTCAATATTATTGATGAGCATTTTTCCAAAATTTACATCTAAATTTAAAAACTTCTAATTGAAATCTCAAGGGATATAAATTTTTCTCCAAAGAACTTTTAAAATTTAATTGGTAAAATTTATCAAGAAAAATTTTGATTTAAAGGGCTATTCAGAGAATTTATGTATCCTGAATAGTGATGGCTTTAAAAGTATACAATAATTTTTTTAACTGCGTGGTATAACAGAAATAATCATTTGATCCATTGATTAGAATATAATACCATGATCTGAGTATCTCTATCTCTTCCATATACGTATTTCCATTTCTGTATACACTCCATATGCATTCCTGTATGCATACCAATTTTCAAAGGTATGTTAAAACTCCTTAATTCTAGTAAATCAATTTCTTCACATTTCAATATATCTGAATTCAAGATGCCTCTTAAAATTAACATGTGATATCAAAAGTTTATGTTTTCAAAGGATAGGTATAACTAAATAGATGCTGTGTCTTACAAATTAGAAAACTGAGGCAATATGGGACTATAAAACACATAAATACTTATTTTATATAAAGTAGTCATATGAGTTAATTTAAATAAGTATACTCATATGATTGATAATTAATTTAAATAAGTATACTTATATGGTTGGTTTGTGTAGATATACACACAAACATCTATCTATCATCTGTATTTAAAAAGAGGGATCTCTAGTTTAAACCAAAAGAAGGTAAACAGTTATTGAATCTTGGAATAACAATGTCTTTCTAATTCCACTTGCAGACTTTTGTATTTAAAGAAATAGACTGATAAATTTAAGACCTCTTTATGCCAAAAATCATTAACAAAATTTAAAATAAAAACAATATGAGAAACAGTTCCATACTATAGCATAGAGAAAATGTTAGTTCCCTTAATACTTCTTGTGTTCTTACAAACCAAGTAGAAAAAGGCCATATGAAGACACTGGCCCGAAGGCACAATTCTACAAACTGGGACGATAGCTCTCACCAAAATTCGAATTTTCTGGCGCCTTCATCATGAACTTCTAGCCTCCACAACCAGGAGAAAAATCAATGTGTGTTGGTTATACCACCCAGTCTGTGGTATTTTGTGATGGCAGCCTGAGCTGGCTAATACACTTGTAGACACTGTAAATGTATTTGATAAAATATCATCTTCATTAATTTTTTTTAAATCACCGAATTGAAAATAATGGGATATTTACTAACCCTAATTGATAGTAACCAATAGTGTAGAGATCGACTCGAGGAGGGCTACTAGTAAAAATCATATTATCGTTGTTCTGAATGTTATGTTAAAAGAAGAAAAATAAATAAAACGTACCCTACAAATGAAGACCAATAATATCTGAGATATTATATGATTTTTCACCTGAAAAAAAGGAACCAACTATAATAAGACTAATGAGATAGTTTAGTAATACATTTGTTTGAAAATTATATATTGAGAAATTTATACTGTTCTCTAACCAATTAGTAGACAGAAACGTAAAGGGGAAAACTTCAGAGATAAAAATTTTTAAAACTTCAAAATGACATTAACAAACCTCAGGCATTTAAGAAGAAACCTCAAATCTTTAATGAAGTACCTAAAAGAACTCTGAATAAATGCAGAGGGCATAAATGTTTCCTCCAATTTTAAATGTTTTAAAAATATTTCTCTATTTAAATGGTGTGTGTGCAAATAACTCAAAAACTACAGTAAACCATTAACACTGGTTTACTCTTCTTGAAGATATTTTGGGCAATGTATGAATTATTTTATATTCTTTTCCAAACTTTTAAGATTCAAAATATATGAATGCTTAATTAGAAAAATATTTAAAAGTACAATGTTGACTTAAATTCATCACTCACCTCTAACAATGTGGAAACTACATGGCTGCTCTGCAAAGTATCAACTCACATATTTTCCACTGTTTCTGAACAACTCACTCAAGAAAACATTGCTTTTTCTGCACTGAGTATACACTTTCTCAGGACAAAAATTTATATTTTAAATATAAATTTAAGATTTATTAAATGATTAAATGTACTCTATGCTATACAATATTCTGTATGTATAAACATAGAGTTGGTTACAGATTGATCTAGGTCAACAACTGTCAAGTCAATGGATCAGTTTGTAGAGAGCCCAGTCAAACACATCCTTTAGAAATTTAGTAGCATCCAGAGGCTGTGAGAAATTGATGGATTTTTCTTTTTTTTTTCCTTAATGCAATATCTGCCTCAGTTTTTGACTCAGCCCAAATATTTTTTGTGCTGGTTTCTGAAATGAATGACTACATGGCATCCTGAATTGAAACACTTTCTGAAGTTATAACGTTGTTACTTTAAAAGGTCAGTCTTAAAAAAATGCAATTTAACTCCAACATTTCCTGCAACTGTGGATACTTTGACTTATGGAGTATTTAAAAAGACCCTTTGAGATGTAGCAATTTCAATATTTTAATAAAAGTGAAGTGATAGAATAGGGCACATATTCTTTTTTTTTTTTTTTTTTTTTTTTGTGGGGAAGACCAGCCCTGAGCTAACATCTGTCACCAATCCTCCCCTTTTTGCTGAGGAAGACTGGCCCTGAGCTAACATCCGTGCCCATCTTCCTCCACTTTATATGGGACGCCGCCACAGCATGGCTGACAAGCAGTGCGTCGGCGGGCGCCCGGGATCCGAACTCGCGAACCCCGGGCTGCCAAGCGCGGACTAAACCGCTGCGCCACCGGGCGGCCCCAGGGCACATATTCTTAATCAAATATATCCATTAAAATATTTAATAACATTTGACTCTTCATTTACATATTTTTAATTTATGTAAGCGAATGACTCTACTGTTTGAGTATGGTATTGTCCTTCCTCAACGTAACACTCTGGTAGAATATTTACATAATATTTCATATATCATGTTGTTTTGGATGAGGTAATTCCTTATTGTATGAAACCTTCCTCTCTGTTTCTCTCTCTCTCTCTTGCTCTCTCATTCTCTGTCTCTCTCCTTCTATTTATCTCTCTCTCCAGATAGATCTCCATATATATACACACATACATTAATATACTATCTCATTTACACAAAGTTCCTTTGCGGTCAAGGATTACTCAGTTCCTAACTCCAGTTCACAGCACAGTGTGCCAGGTTAATATAAAGTAATCAGTAAATATTAGTTGACTTCAACTTTACTTCATTTATTTAGGATTGTTGTTGTGGTATAGGTATTTAGTGCTTGAGATTAATGTAAATTCATCATATCTGAAAGATTGATAAGAGATATGTGATTAGTATAATTTTCTTCAGGATCAATTCTTGCAACTCACATATTAGCCTTAGAAAAGGGAGAGAAGCTTTGAGTCAAAAGTATAAGACTCTGGGGGGGCCGCCCGGTGGCGCAGCGGTTTAGTTCGCACTTGGCACCCTGGGGTTCACGGGTTCAGATCCCGGGTGCCCGCCGACTCACCGCTAGTCAGCCATGCTATGGTGGCATCCCATATAAAGTAGAGGAAGATGGGCATGAGTGTTAGCCCGGGGCCAGTCTTCCTCAGCAAAAAGAGGAGGATTGACAACGGATGTTAGCTCAAGGCTGGTCTTCCTCACACACACAAAAAAAATTATAAGACTCTGCATGACATGAGGAATTTATTTTGCCACCCTCTCTAAATACAATCCAACAAAAGTGGAATGCATTATTTATCCCACCTTGCAATGACTTTTGCAACTTGATATGTAGCTACTACGTAAATGCCATTGAAAAGATGATAAATTTAAAAAATACTTCTGAGAATGTACATTTTGATTATTGAATAATTGGACCTGCATATGAGTAAGGAGAGATGCCACTGATACATGAAGCATCCTAGGAGGCAAGGCTTATGAGGACAAAAGTGTATTATATTGGAAGTGTAGAAATCAGCAAATGCCTGGCTAGTCATGAATCAAAAGGCTAGTCTCTATATTACAGTAATAGTATATTTCATATACTCTCCCCAATGCATTTGTTTTCTAAGTCATCAGAATGTATTATGACATATTCTACAAATACATGACAAACATTTTAAAATCTCTTTTTGAATTTTCATATTTTGGTTGACCATTTTCAGTAGATTTTACATGAAATTGAAGGGCAATGTATGTTCTTTTTCTATTGTGGTAAAAAACACATAAACCAAATTTTACCACCTTAACCACTTTTAAATGTACAGTACAGTAGTGTTAACTATATGCAGGTTGTGTGAAATAGATCTGTAGAATATTCTCATCTTCAAAACAGAAAGTCTATACTCATCTAACAATAACTTCCCTTTTCTCCCTCTCTCTCCAGCCCCTGACAACCATGATTCTACTTTGTGTTTCTAAGAGTTTGTCTACTTTAGATACCTCAGATAAACGGAATCATGCAATATTTGTTTTTTTGTGACTGTCTTATTTCACTTAGCATAATGTCCTCCAGCATCATCCATGTTGTAGCATATGATAAGATATCTTTTTTTAAGGCTGAATAATATTCCATTGTATGTATATATACCACATTTCCTTTACCTATTCATCATTGATGGACATTTAGGTTACTTCTACCTCTTGGTTATTGTGAATAATGCTGCAAAGAACATGGGAGAGCAAATATCCCTTTGAGATAGTAATTCACTTCTTTTGGATATATACCCAGAAGAGGGATTGCTACATTATATGGAAATTGTATTTTTAATTTTTAAGGAATTTCTGTGTTCCAGAAAGGCTGCACCATTTCACATTACCGCCAACAGTGAATAAGTGTTCCAATTTCTCAACATCCCCTTCAACACCTATTTTCAGTTTTTTCATTTGTTTGTTTTGTTTTTGTAGTAGCCATCCTAACAGGCATGAGGTGATATCTCACTGTGGCACTGATTTGCATTTCTCTAATGATTATGTCACTAGAGTATGCCCTAAGCAGCTCAAAGGAAATCTCAAAAGTACTTAACACTTCCTTAAGGTTGTTTCTCAGAGCTATTTTAGGAAGAGATACCATTGTCAACTGGCCTGAAACAGACCAAGCCACTGCAAGAGCAGCACCTGTGCAGGTGAGCCAAGAGGTGGCCAGAAGTCATCCTTTGCCTCATTTAATACTAAAATCTCCACTAAAGGAGGAGCCTAAGCCTTAACAGCATAACATGTGGTGTGAGACATGTTTTCAAACTGTGCCTGTGTGAGCTTATACCTACCTCTTCACGCGATGATGAAACTTCCCTTTTGAATATTCATTCCTCAACTGAAATAAAACACACCCACTTTCCCTTGCTCAGGGAGCCATGGCTTTGGAAATGATTCTACATGATCTCCTTATTTGCTGCAAATAAATTTTACTTTGTGTGATAACTACTTCTGGTGAAGGCTCTGATTTTGTAGGAACTCCTTAATTTTGGATATTTACCCCTTATCAGATATATGGTGTGTAAATATCTTCTCCCCTTCCATAGGTTGCATTTATGCTCTGTTGACTGTTTCCTTTGCCATACAGAAGTTTTAAAGTTTTATATAGTCTATTTTTGCTTTTGTTCTCCGTGCTTTTGGTTTCATACCAAAGAAATCATTGCCAAATCCAATGTCATGAAAATATTCCCCTATGTTTTCTCTTAGGAGTTTTATACTGTCAACGTTTTATACTTTTTTATGATAAGGTGTTTAATCTATTTTGTATTATTTTTGGTTTGGGATCATTGGTAGGCCCATATGTCTGGCTCTTAATATCAGTCTGCCATTGTAATATGGGATGGAGATATTCCTTTCCCATTATAATCCACTGCAACCAGGTGATGTAAGGCTAAATATTTTCTGTTTCCTTACTGTTCTAGTTCTGTTTCTTTTAATTTTGACAGATTTGTTATTTTCCTTCTTCTTTTTTTAAAATTTAGATCTGCTTCATTCCAAAGCACTATTAGATTTACTGTTATATTTTATTCCTGTTTCTATTTTAGGAAACTGGTAACAAAGGTTCTCTAGAAGTACTCATTTCTTTGCACACCTACATTGATTAGCTGTTTCAGCTTTTATGTGAGTACAAAATTTCGAACTTTAAGAGATTGTCATCAAAAGGGGTTATTTTAAGTTCTTTTAAAAATTTTTTTATCTATGGTATAGTCAGAAACTCCTTTCATTTTTTTTCTTAACCATTAGCAATGAAAGTTTTCTTGTGCTTTAATGTCTCAAGAGTAGAGACTTTGCCCTGCCTTGGGAATGACTGATAAAGAGAGGTTCATCCATTGTGAAGCTCTGAAAATATGAACTGTTCTCTTCTTCTAAGGAGCAAGGTGATTCAGTTCTTTCTTTTATAGTTGAAATGATTAACAATGAAAACTATAGCTTTTCTTCTCAGGGTAAGTAAATTTCTGAGATTCATCTTTCTTCTTTCTCTATATTTATGTGTGTGTGTTCATGTTGTGTGTGTTACAATGTGTGTATACAAACTCTCTCTCTAGGTGTGTGTGTTTGTATATATATATATATATATATATGCATTTACAAGATAATACAAATGCATAATTTCTCAGGACAACAATGAAGATATTAAAAGAATATCAGGCAGACACCTCATGCTTTCAATGTATAAATGATCTCTGGGGAACCTCAATGGCATAGGCCTTGCTGTACCACATACTCTGATGCTGTCAAAACTATCTCTTTTTGCAGGTGACTCTGGGCTTGCAGCAAGGATTTCACCAGGTTTTTCTAGCAACCTCTGTTTCATGTTTATGCAGTAGTAGGAACTCACCTGTCTTGATGACACCGATTTCATTTAGGGCAAATCTAAACTCAGAGGTAAATCATTCTCACACAGAGCTAACTTCTCGTTATCCACAGGCTGAGGAAGATCCACTCAACAAATCCATGGAACTGTGAGAAGTTTAAGTCTGACACAAAGCAAGCAGAGATAAACATGTTATTGCGGGACTGAGTCATTACTGAAGTACTAAAGCATTATATCAGTATGGTACTGAGCCTCTGAGCAAACACTGCTTTCCTGTTTCTCAAAATATACACAAATCCTCAGTCAGCAGTTCACTGTTCAACAATCATCCTGGACCCTTTTTATAAATCTAAAACCAAGTCATCAATACCATCATCTAATACACCAGCCAGGTTTTCCCTTTTGATCAATGTGAGGGAGAAACTAATGAAATATTGCCTAGATACCTAAGCCCTTTACTTTATCCCTATGGTCTCCTAGTCTCTTAAGGCACAAAATCTAAATTCTACACTTTCCCTATTTGAGGTATCAAATAATTGCTCATTCCCTTTTAGAATTCTTAAACTCTTCAGTGCACCATTTAAGTTATCCAAATAATTACTTTCTATCCTTCTGTGGAAAAGAAAACACTGACACCTGAGACTCCCTGATGAATTTTGCCCAGTTATATCCAAAATAGCAAATATTTGCCTCTTTAGTTCTGTTTGTTGGAGCAAACTCAGAGAATGAAGTATGTTATGGTGGCCTGTCGAGACTCATTCTTTGAAAAGGACCAAATTGTTTCTGTAGTTTTGAGGATGACATGCAAGAACTCTGACAAGACCCTTCATTCATTTTGCCATTTTTGCTGATACACTTTATTGAATACTGATATCTAACTTGTGCATATCATTGCTCTATTTTCAAAAAAGAGATAATTATCTTTAAGGGAACTGTTCTAGATATCTGAAATGCCTGCAAGAAGGGGAGTATGGCATTTTCCTCCCCAATGGGACAATTCTAAGTTATTGGATGGACCTGAGATATTCTATAAACTAGAAGCAGATGATATGAAACAGTTTGTTTGAAGGCAATGATAACAGCAAAACAAAGCTGTATCTTACCCGTTCAGATCATTCAATAAACTTTTACACTGGTATTACAATATATTGTAATCATCTGTTCTCTTATACATCACTCCCAACAGCATTAGACTGTAAGCTATAAAAGACAGGGATAACGTCTTATTCTCTGTCTAATTGGCAGACATTGGCGAGACACTAATACCTAAACCATGGTCAATACATAATGGTTGAATAAATCTATATTGGTGTGATAAAATTATTTTGTTTTCTTCCCTTTTCGTATCATACATAAAGGTTCTGTCAAGCACGCTACTTTACTTTACTTTGTAGTTTTATCATTATGTATTACTTTTGTATTAATTCTTCCAGTCAATCTAGGCATCATTCACTCTCTGTTTAAGCCTAAGTAGTTAAAATATGGGTAAGCATTTTTAGTCATTTCCTCAGTTGGTCTTCTTTGGACATGCAAGTTGTTCTTACACACTGTTATGCTGTCCTTCATAGTTTATGTTTTGTCCTACCTAATCTCAGATTAATCCATATCATAATCTTGTGAATCATGTTTCCAAATTATGAAAATATTAACTTTTAGTGCCCAATATTAACTTAAAGCAGTCTAATACTGAACCTAAATAAACTCAGATGGGTAGAAAACTTTTATATGGTCACTTCCCCTATTATCCTCTTAGAATATCCTCAAGGCAGAGTAGTTTAAAGTACAGACATTGGATTGTAGCAAGAATGATAAGGCAAATTATCTCACCTCTGCTTAAAATCCTCCCATGACTGTCAGTTAGCTTTTGAAGTACTGCATAAGAAATCTCTCCTACTATCCTCATGTTAATTGGTTTCCATAATTTGCTAATAATAACATCAATGAAAGTCAAAAATATCATTTAAAGTTATTAATGACATTGATAGAGTATAAGGAATTTAACCCATTTGCCTCTAGTTTTATGTGTGTGAAACTTTTACATCCATTACTGAGGTTGCCGTTATCCTTCTTCACACACATGCAGATCTAAAGAGAAATGTATTCCCATCCAAGATTTTTTGCCTCAAAAAAAAATGTTGACTCAGTAGAAATGGATCTGAAAAGAACATCAAGTTCAATACTTTTCTCTTATAGATAGGAACATTGAAAGCAAGATAAGTGCCTTGTCTATGTCTCATGTAGTTTGTTAGAGATATTAGGTCGGAACCTATAACTCCTAACTTCCGTCCCAACACACTCTTTCCATGTCACTATTTTGTCTTCTTATATTTCTAAGCTGTGCACTTGCTTTCCCCTCTACCATCATCTAAACTTCTTTTCTTTGCATACAGCCGTTATCCCAAAATTACCCCTGTCTAAATTCCAACCTGATCTCCCAACAACTTTCACTTTCTTTCAGGTGTCCCACATCAAACTACTTTTGTTGATCCTTTATTCCTTGATTTTTTTATACTTCTACAGCTTTATAGATGCTCATATACTTCTCATCCCTTGAGAACCGGATAAAATATCAACTTTCTATAAAACATGACTCTCTGAATTCTCTGGGAAGGGTTGGTCTTCTGTGATCACATAACCCCTCAGTTCTTCTGCAAATAGAAAGATTATGAGCTATATGTGCAGTGGTGAAAAGAACTGCTTCTGGAGCCAAACTGCCTAGGTACAATTCCACGATCTGCAATTTAATCAAATGCTGCCCTTGGGACTAGGGATAATAATAGAGATAGCAATGGAAATTATTTTGTGGTGTGAATTAACAGAGAAAAGAAATAAATCTTTGATGATTTCAGTTTTTCCTTTTATCATAATATTTTCCTCATTGGTTTGGGATTATTTATATCCATGCTTTTCTATATTAATATATTCAATTTATATATATAATTTATATATAATTCTTGTGTTTGCATATCATAAATAGTACAATTCCTGATGGGCAGTAGAAATTCAATGTTTGGTGTATGTGTGACTAAATAAACTGAGCATTTGTAATCCTGTAACAAATGATCCAGCCAAAAGTGATTTCTCTAGAATTTCATATTCAGAAATGTAATGTTTTGACATTCATAGTACAAAGGATACTTGGATTTGACAGATATTTGCATTTGAAGAATAATCTCCAAACAAATAAAACAGATGTATATTAACATCAGGGTTGAATGGAGTAGGTGGAAAAGAAGATTTTGCAATCAGTAGCTAAAATCAATTTGTAAGGGGAAAAAGATATTGAAGCTAATTACGTTTGCAGCTAAGCGCTAAGGAGGGAAATCAACCTCCTAACTATGCAGTTTAGGTGATTTTCCAAGCTAAAAAATGATTTATGGATAAATGTCATTGATAATGAACTATTTATCCAACAGCATTTGCATTCTCTTGATTGTAACAGAAACAAAGTGTAGTATAAAATGTATTAAAGATAAACTAAAAATTCTTACTTTTTTATTTTCTTAGATTACTTCTTATTAAATAGTATTCTAAAATGAGTGAATTTTGAATGCAGGCTTTAATTTTAATGCAGGAGAAGAAAAACATATTGTCAGTTTTCCACATACACACACAAAATAGACAAGACGATCTGTCAATACTGAGATGTGTTTACACACAGTGATAATGACTTCCCCTACTCCAACAATCTCTTACAAGATAAAATTATCATTTTAAAATTTATCAAATCATAAAAATGTGCCTAAAGCAACAGTTTTCAAAGTGCGGCCCATAGATTAAGACGCATTATTTTCACCTGAGAATTTGTTAGAAATGCAAATTCACAAGCCCTACCAGAGAACCATTAAATCAGAAACTCTGGGGTGTGTCCCAACAATCAATATTTAGCAAGTCCTTCAGGTGATTCTGATACAAGCTAAAGAAATATTCCCAAACAAAAAGATGCAAATTGATACCAGAATTGAATGGAGGAAAATAGATGTATGTTAACACCTGTGTTTAATGCCTTACACTAAAACACTATTTTAGACATCTAAAGTTCTTAGAGGTAATCAATACATTTTATCTATATTTGCAGATAAAAATTTGAGGACGAAAGGGATTAGATCTTTTATATACTGATTCAAGTTAGTCAATATTTTAGAAATACCTTTTCCTATGGCAACATCTTGATTTCTTCAATATGTCAAAATTCATCGGGCCTGAAAACTCTCAGTCTAACTTTATTATTAAACACCTGTTTTATGAGACTCGTTTAACACTTAACTTGGCAACCATTGGGACAAGGGTGTGGGAAGCCCAAACTGACTGCCTCTTTCAAATTCTAAATTCTGTTTCCAGGAAGACAGTGGGTAAAGACTTTGGCACTTATTTATTTGATTTCTTACTCAATAATTTATTCAATTTCAAATTTATTAATTTATTTTAAAAATGTTTATTGAGCATTTACTGTATCCCAGGGACTAGATAAGATGCAGATCTCTCCTGATGCTTCTTAAACAGGTAACATCAGCTTAAAGAAAGGAAATTCTGGAGGGCCACAGAAATGCCTACTTCTTGAATTTTCTTTAATCCTTATGGACCATGAGCTGGTAGTTTCAAAAAAGGTATTAGGTATCCTCAGGTTTTAAATATAGAGCTACTGATGATTCACGAAAAATATATACACAAACTTTTGAAGTTTGCTTTTCACATCAGTCATTATATGAAGCAGAATAATGCTTCAGTTGCTTCTTACTGATAATCCCTCCATATTTGTATGTTGGACTTGATGTGGAAATTCAAAGTTACTTCAATAGTTAAATAAATTCAAAATTTATTTAAAATCCACTGACACCTTCTGAAACCCACTAAGACTTTTTGTGGTAGGCAGTGAACTGAGCACATCACAAAATCTCTAGTAACTTCTCAATACACAGAAATATTAGACAAATATAATTAAATATAAAAAAATACTTAGTCATGCTTGACACCAAAGAAACTTTTTTTTATAATCCAGAAATGAAGAGATCTTACCAAAAGGAAGCTACAAATAGAAATGCACAGATGTGAGTTGGTGCCACTATATAGCTCACACATGGTAAATGGTTTGAACCTTGGTGAACCTACAAGGTGAAATCTACTCTGCGTCCAAATCTATAAAAAAGAATTTCCCTCCAGGCAAGCTTTTTCCTCATTCCCATCCACATAGGGAATGTCTCCCTTTCCTATCTGCAAAATGGAAATGTAGCCCCCTCCTACCTTCTTAATCTGTAAGTAGACTCTGTCAAAACAGCATATACCTTAGTTCCCAAGACTAGAAGAGCCTCTAGTCTCATTCCTGTATATGGACTCTTTCCCCGCTCCACCCATCCCACATTGCCTGTTGTTTTTATTACTTTCTCACTCATGCTGTACTAGATGCTGAAGTCTGGACACCTCTGGTGGGTGGGCCTGTGGTGTTGTTCTGCCTCTTTCCTCCTTTGTCCCACTAAAGTGTGAGAGTTGGGAAAAAAAAAGAGCCTTCACCAAAATAAAGCCAGAGCCAGAAATAAACTGCCCAGTTTTGAAATGGAGCTGAAATGGTGCAACCTTCCATGTGTATGGTTGAAATTACCAGTGGTGGAGGACTAGTGCTGAAATGAAGCCAGATCTAAAATAAAATGAAAGTAGAAGGTTGTCAACCCCAGTGTAAGGAGACCAAACCTAGATAGCTACATAAGGACTGATAGGGAGTTCTGTCCCACAGGACCTAGGCCGATGTATTTGAAAAAGATCCACTAATTAAACTCAAGGAAAAAATATATAAGGAACGAAATAACAAGTGTTTGTGCATGTATTCTGTTTTAACAGGATCTTTTATTTTGTAAAAATTAATTATGATATTAGAAAGATCTAATTTTTATACTCAATACTTTGATTTATGTAAGAGACATCATTAATCAGTAAATATTTCAAGCTTATTTTAGTCTGTAATTAATCTGTTTTAATTAATTATTTAAAATTATTTAAATTAATTATTTAATCTGTAATCTGTCTCCTCCCTTTCCTTCTCTGGAGAGTGATTTTATCCCTAGTTAAATTCTGCAATTTTTGAAGTATTCTCATTATATTTCTCTTTTGCAGTTCTGCAATCACCTTGTTATTCAGATATATTTATGTATATATAGTGCTAGAATCTATATTGGATATTCAAGTTTTTCTATGGGAGTTTGGTGTTTAAGAGGAATATTGAGATTCTGGGCATTATCTCTGGTATCAAAACATCATTTTGTTCTTAAAAAAGCTTTCAAGTGTTGATTGGCTAATGTATATGATGAACCATGAGATCCCGGGATATGATACTGGTAATCATATCCCTGAGAAAGAGGGTTCAGATAGTATTTGCAAAATCCTCTCCTCTACCTTTCCTTATAATGCCTTCACCATAAATTATGGAATGTGGATTGTAGTAAATTTATAGAACATCATTAAATTAGAGACTGTTTAGCTGATCTGTCTGTACTGGGCAGGAAAATAATAATTGCAAATATCTGATGACTAAAGAGACATGAATCATTGCTAATGACCTGCACATGGGAACAAGTGAAGGACATTTACTGATAACACCCATGCACAGTAGTATCAACATATAAAGCTAAGTCCAATCCTTTCTCATTAAGGAAATGTTAAAATCCCTTACATGTGTGCATAATGCAAATGTAATTTTCAAGTGTCTTTCCAGATTCTCTATCATTTGCTTAGGTCATTAATTTTTTGACTCTCTCCTGTGAACTCCGGTGATTTATACTAAGTTGGTGTTTTATCTGTACTAATATGATTATCGTTGGAAATTCTTACTCTCTCACTCTACTATTGCACATAGTTTATAGGTTCATAAATCAAGTCATGACATAACATGATAGATAAGACTACATAATAAAACAACAAGTTAGTGAGAAAAAGGATCTGACTAAAATTACAAGAATTGTGATTTAGATCACACTCTCCTCTTATGTCTGCAGGGGCTGGAGCAAGAATACAAATGAAAGCCCACATGCCATATATCTAAATACATGACTTGTAAATCAAGTTAAGACCATGGCCCAGCCTGCATTCCTACCGAGGGCCAAGTTGCTCTACACTTTTTCTGATCCAAGGGCTGAGGTTGTGGTTTTTCTCATCCCTACTCCCCACCCCCCACCCCCTTCTGGTAAACTCTTTGGGGAACCATGTACACACACACACACACACAAACACACACACACACACACACACACACACACACACACGAGCTCAATCAGCCTGATCCTCTGGCCTAGGGGCAGGTTTGATTTAAGATCTCAAGATCTCTCTCCAGTAAGTTTTGTTTGCTCAATTGGTCATTGAACTTTCAAAATACTCTACAAGACCAAAATAAAAAAAAAAAGATTTTGTTATCTTTCCCTGTAATCTGGAGAGTCCTCTAAATGGAACTCTCTCTTCTTTTGGGAGAAGCAAAAAAAAAATATGACAAGTTTTGTAACAGTAAATTATTAAGTATACATATACGACATTTAAGATGATTCATAAATGTGGAAGGGAATATAGAACTATAAATTTTTTCACAGGCACAGAAATGACTAAAGTATCACATTTGAAAAGGTTTTTGTATCAAGCTGTTAAACATTTGCCATTTTATTTTGCATTCTGATCGAGTTGCTTGTTTGTATGCAATATAACTACATCTCTGTAGTACTGATTTTTCTAGTCAGTGTTTTAAATTCAGATGGAACAATTATTCATGTCATATTCTAATGATATTTTCTATGTCCCTCAATACTTCTGCATTTATTAATTGGATTCATTCTTTAAGGAAGAGCTGTCTCTTCTCTCCCCATTTATTTATTCAACTAGCATTTATGAATTCATGGATATTTATTTTATTTCATGGGTTGTAGACAAACACACCTGTTAACGAATTTTGTTGCTCAAATTCTTCCCGTTTTCGCTATTGGAAGCTCTTTCAGTTTGGCTCCAGTTTGCTTTCAACCTATCTGCACCCTTTTTATTGAGCAATTCAATTTTCATGTTATTTTAATCTTGCAATGGTTACAAGATGATGATAAGTCCAGAAAACATACAAAACTGTATTTAAAACATGATCTCAATTGAATAAGTATTTGTTGTGTGTAGAATACATTATATTCTCTGATTTAAAAATCTGTTGATTATAATTTTATACTTATTTTTGTGTTATAAACTATATATCATGATTTCAAAGCTGAAATCTCTGTGTGGTGGAGAGAAAGAACACATTTTTATGTATATTTTTGTATTTTAAAATTATTTTCTAACATAAGGTTGAATTTTATAGTGAGAAAAATGTTTTAAATTAAAAATAAGTACTAGATTGTGAACAAGAAGGAAACTTTTTTCTTCAGTTTTGACTTCTCAAATTTGACATATCCATAGGAAATTTAAAAAAATAAATTGATATATGAAACCAAGAGCTGGCAGTGAGTTTCTGTTCATATCTTGGTTTCCAATATAAGGAACTGGAACTCTTGGAGAAGTGTTCAATTTTAGAGCCAGGGTGAGGAAACTGGTGATGAGCCTGCAGCAACCTATGGTTGCAAAAAGTAAGGAAATACTCAAGGAAAAGGATGGGGCATGGTTGAAAGCATACATTGTGCAAAATTCTACAGAACAATAGACCAGTACTCTTTAGAACTGTCAAGGTCATGAAAGTCAAGAAAAGATAGAGAAGCTGTCACAGATTTGGAGAATGTGGCTTGACAACTAAATGCAATGTGGGATCCTGGGCAGGTCCTAGAATAGGAAAACATTTGTGAGAAGACTGGAAAATATGAATAAAGTCAGTAGTTAATTTAATAGGATTGTATCAATATTAATTTCTTAGTTTTAGTGGCTGTGCATGATGTTAACATTAGTTTTGCTCATGACATAAGGTGTTAACATCAGAGGAATCTGGGTGAAGGTTACAGGGAAATCTATATTATTTAGCAAGTTATTGGCAATTCTAAAGTTAGTTTAAAATAAAACATTAAGCAAATTTATAAATTCACTTGTGACTTCCTCTTGACCTTTGAGCTATTAGAAGAATTGTGTTTAATTTCCAAATATTTCATAATTTTCCAGATATCTTGTTATTGATTTCTAGTTTAATTCCATTATGGCCTAAGAATACATTTTGCATGGTGTAAATTTTTAAGATTTGTTTTTATGGTTGACAATATGCTCTATTTTGAAGAAAGCTGTATATTTACCTGAAAACTTGAAAAGAATAAGTATTATTCTACTGTTTGACTATTTTAAACATAAATTATGATAAGTTGGCTGATAGTTTGTTGGGTCTTCTATATTTTTAGTGATTTCTGTCTATTTTTCCAATTGATTATTAAAAGAAGAGTGGTAAAGTGTCTAACTATAATGTCAGATCTATTTCTCCTTTCGAGTCTATCTGCTTTTGCTTCATGTACTGTAAATTCTGGCTTTAGGTACAAGACATTTAGGAATATCATGCCTTCCTGATGAATTGCCTTCTTTATCTTTATGTAATATTCTTCTTCACCCCTGTTATATTTCTTGCTCTGTTGCTACTGTGTGCAATGTTAATATAGTCATTCCAGCTTTCTTCTAATTAGTATTTTCATGCTATATATTTTCCTTTCTTTTAATTTTAAAAATCTATGGCTTGCATAATTTTTGATGAAAAGTTGCTGTAATTCTTATTTTTGTTCTTTGGTATGTTATGAGTAATTTTTTTTCCAGGCCTGCCCTTTCACCATGTTCCTAACCATTAATAACCAGGAAAATGCAATTTAAAGCAACAGTGATACACAATCACATACCTTCAAAGCAGCTAAGATTTAAATAACTCATAATAATCACTGTTGGTGAGGACGTGTATGAACAGGAGCTCCCATACACTGCCAGTGACATAGACACTTTGGAAAACTGTCTGGCATAGTTTAAAGTTGACTATCACTACACCCTACGACCAAGCACTTTAATGCATGTCATATATACCAATATAAATGTATGATCATATTGTAACAGAGGAAAATTAAAAAGTCTTGTAGTTTCTTACTTGATCCTGGCCCTGATATCCGTTCCCTTACAATGAAAGCAGAATATATGGGGTTAAAACCAAGAGCACTCATTCCCTTTCCCAGCTCCTCTAAGTTACATTCACATGTAGATATCAGTTGTTTTAACCTTTGCATCCCTAAATTTCATAAGGCAAATGGAAGTAACAAATTGTTGGAGCCCAACTGGCCTTACATTGGGGCTCACACTGAAGTTTGATTAGTGATGTGTCCTTTGAAGTCTTATTACAGAGGAACTGATATCCAGAGAATATCAAGAAGATGAAGCTCCCTCAACTCCTTGGCTCCCTGGTGCTGAAATCCACCATTCATCACAGAGGCTGACAACCAAGGACATCTACAGCTTCACTTATCTGGGCCAGGCACAGGCTGGTGGGAGGATGCCAAACTGCAAAGCCACAGCTCCCCCTCCCCTATCTAAAACCTTGTAAACTCTGTAACCTTTAACTGGTGGCAGTTTCCTTCCTCTCCCCAGGGCCCAATTTTGGGTGGCACGGGAAGTTTGATTCATGGAGCCCTGAACTCCTGCTGTAGATAGAGATAACAGCTGGCCTGGTGCCAGAACATCTGGGACCCTCATCATTTTCCCCCCACCAGATGGTTACAGTCACATAGATAGCACATTCCTTCCCATAGATTTTTCCTTTAAAAATCCCAAGTCCTAATACGTCAGGAGGACTGTGGATTTCTGGCACAAGCCCACCACAGCCTCATTTTGTTAGCAAAATTAAAATCACTTTCTTTTCCTCAATCCCTTGTCATTCACTGTGTTCGCTGATTTGGCTATGGTGAAAAGGTCCTGGGTTTTTCTGGGAACAATGTCTGCCAAAAAACACATGCAAGATTGTTCACAACAACATAATTTTTAATAGTTAAAAATTGCAGGTAGAGGCCGACCTGGTGGCATAGTGTTAAGTTCATGTGTTCCACTTTGGTGGCCCAGGGTTTGCTGGTTCATATCCTGGGTGTGGACCTATTCACTGCTCATCAAGCATGCTGAGGTGGCCTCCCATGTAGAAGAGCTACAACTCTACAACTATGACACACAACTATGTACTGGGGCTTTGGTAGAAAAAATAAAAAAAAAGAGGAATATTGGCAACAGATGTTAGCGCAGGGCCAATCTTCCTCAAAAAAACAAACAAAAAAACCAAAATAAAAAAATGGGAGGTAAAATAAATGCTGATCAATTGTAGAACATATAAGGAAACTATGGTGTATATATATATATATATATATAATACTTATAATACCATAAATAATAATATATGTAGAAATTATGAACAAACTGGAAATATATACAACTATATAGATGAATATCAAAAATGTATATTGAAAGAAGCCACTTATAAGAAAATACATATTCTATGATACTATTCATATAGATTTCAAAAACAGACAAAATTAATACTGTTATAAGACAAAATAATGGTCACCTTCAGGGAGGGCATGAATGATAACAAATTGAATAGATCATAGGTTACTAGTAATGACCTATAGGAACTCAGATAGTTGTTCAAAGGTTTGTTCATTTTATGATAATTTATCATGCTGATCACTTATTTTACTCAAATTTAAAAATAATAAAAAACAAAAACTTTAGATATTTTCACAATTTCATGGTTAATTTTTACAACAATAATATAAAATATTATACTATACAAAATATTTTAGGATGTATTTAATAATTTTTTTGTGTGTGAGGAAGACCAGCCCTGAGCTAACAACATCCGTAGCTAATCCTCCTCTTTTTGCTGAGGAAGATTAGCCCTGGGCTAACATCCATGCCCTTCTTCCTCTACTTTATATGGGACGCCACCACGGCATGGCTGACAAGCAGTGCGTCAGCAGGCGCCCAGGATCCGAACCGGCGAATCTCGGGCTGCCAAGCATGGACTAAACCACTGCACCACTGGGCCGGCCCCTAATAATTTTATTTTTATGTATGTACCCTTGTTAGGTGTCTTAAATCTTTTATGCAACACAGAAAAGGATAAATAAAATGATGATACATGGATGGATAGACAGATAAGCTAATAGATAGGTATACAAATCATATATACATACATAATTACAAGCATACATAAATAAGTGAACCACCGAAATCATCACAAGCTTGAAATCTACTTTAGTTATATATATTGATTTTATGGGAAAAATTATATATCATATTTTTAAATTGATAACACATTGCAAAGTATTAGGAATTAACTCTGTGAATATCAAGGAACAACTTATCTTTTTACTGTTATTATATGAAATAAATGAGTTAATGTACACAAATTATATTTATATATATTTTTGGAAGTATAATATTTATGTTTGAGGACATGCTTCCTAAGCTCAATGGCCTTTTAAAACACAACAAAAATGGTTGTATGTGGTGAGGGTATTGCTGCTAGGTAGATGCTGGCAAAGTATTAGGACTTAAAAATAAGATAGATGGGGCTGATGCAATTCTGATAAGCCTCAAATACTAAAGCAAGCCTGTAGTCTAATTTTGGCTTGTGACAGGCAGAATTTTAAGAATGATGCCCCAATGACCCTTCATTTTGAGTATGGGAGGAACTTGTGAATATGAAAAGATAGCATTCCCATGATTATGCTAAGCTATGAGGTACAGGTGACCTTAAAATGGAGAGATTATCTAGATGGGCCTAGTTTAAAGTTTTCCTTAGCTGGCAGCAGTAAAGGAAGGCAGAAAAGTAACAGAGATTTGAACTATGAGAAGGACTCAATGAAACCTTGCTGGTTGAAGGTGGAGGAGGTCATGAAAGAAGGAATGTGGGCAGCTTCTAGGAGCAGAAAGCAACTCAGAGCTGATGCTGACGGCAAGCGAGAGAGCAGAGACATCAGAACTACAGCCACAAGGAACTGAATCCTGACAACTGGAATGTGTCTTGGAAACAGATTCTTCCTCAGAGCCTCCAGATAAGAACCCAGTCCAGGCAACAAACTGACTTCAGCCTGTGAGACACTGAGCAGAGGATCCAGCTGAACTTGCCTGAGATTCTGAACGACAGAATTATGAGATTATAAATGTATTTTGTTTTATACCACTATATGTCTGGTAATTTGTTTTATAGCAGTAGAAAACTAATGCAGGCTTATTATAAAAAGATCATTAGCTCTCTAAGATCTTAATAGACCACACATATTTAGTTAAGAATGACAATGAGAGACTAATTCAAGGGGTCACGGTGCAGAAAGCAAGCATTGTTGGTTGCCCAGTCATGATTTGGCTCCTACTATATGCTAACAGAAGAAATGCATTGGGTATAAATACTTTCATAAACAAGGTGTAAAATTGTAAACAAAATATTGTGGATTTAGAAATCATACTTTATTAAATCACCACTTTGCAGGAAAAGTTCGGCAATAATAGTGTTAAGTTAGTGGATAGTGAAGCAATTAGATCAGAGGAACCTGAATTCATAAATCACCTTATGGAAGCCCCCCACCCTAACCTCTCTGAAACTTGCCGTGGTCTGAGACATGAGAGAAACTTTCATTGAGTAAAACCCCTGAGATTTTGTAGTCTTTCTCTTCTTGTAGCTGAAGTTCAATAAAACTATTCTTTAAGGGGAAAAAAGCAGTTAAATTTCCCTAAAAGGAACTATATAATGGCAATATGTTCAAATATTATTCTATGTAGTATTTGTATTCATCTATTTAGTGGGGTGGAGTGGTGGGTGGAATAAAAATTATCTAACTCAGATCTTTCAGTGAGTTAATAATTTTAATAAGCATCTAGCCTTCTTTCAAATTTTGTATCTATGAGCAACCCATAAGGTTAAGATGGAAAAGGCAATGTAAATTTATGCAAACGGTTTAAGAAAAGACACATGAATGTCAGGGAAGTTAGGATTACAACTGATCTTAACAGATAAATGCGTAGAATCATCCTTTTCTCATATCAGTCAATATATGAAAGCTACATGAAAAATTGAAACACCTATTTTATTAAGATGTGAAATCAATAGGTTATTTTAAAAATACCAGTTGTATTTTAGTCAGTAATAATGAGTGAAAGCAAACACCAATCTTAGACTGAACATTAGAGAACATTTTAAAACACAAGTACAAGTGACTCCTCTTGATTTTCCCCTTTAACTCCTAGTGCTCTTTGCTTCTTTATGATGTCACCACTCAACATCACTATTTAAACCTACAGTGCTTAAGTTCTGGCAAATCACAAGTGGGGGAAATGTCTGCACCAAAATTGTAAGTCTTCTTGTCAAAGTTTAATTTTTAAAATAATTGAAATTATTTTAGAGAGTATGTGTTTAGCAGACACATACATTCTCAAACAACATCAAAGGTTGTTTAGATTCAAGACTTAACTAGGTCATTCATTCAGTAAAATATACATATTTTCCAATGTGATTCTTACTTCATTTTTTATCACATTGTATTTTGGAACATACAGAATAAGAGAACCCATGGCTCTCATTCAGGAATCTATCACTTCCTTGGGATCCATTTGGAAATTTATGGGGGCATTTTTTTTATGCCACAGTGACTGAGGAGTGCTACTGCTCTTTAGAGGGCGTGGGTCAAGGTTACTAAACCTTTGGTAATAAGCGGGGCAGCCCAACACAAAGAAGACCAACTAAGTGCTAGCTGTATCCCCCTTGATAAATACTGAGCAGGCAAAAGTACTTTGCAATGAAAAGCAGATTATCCAGACATGGGAAGTTTGATGATAGTTGTTTCCTTATACTTAATTTATTTCGTGTTAAAATGAGGTAGGGAAAGAAAATCTTTCAGTTATGTAAACCTTTTTACCGTGAAGGCATGGGACTCTGAAATATAAAGGAAAGTGTACTGGGTTTTGTTTGGACAGTACTGTTAAAGGGCAGATTAAACACAAATCTGACAGTAAAGAAAACAGGCTTCCCATAGGTGCTGGTGCCCACTTCATTATAACACAATCATTACTTTAAAGGATAATCTTTGGTAAAGGGTTTGAACATATTTGTTATGATCACTTTAGAGGCGGAGTGACTTGCTGTCTATTACACAGTAATCTGTGTTCTGGTATACAACGTGACAAAAGGAAATGATATCACAATTATTTTAAAATGTTTAAGCACAATAAAATATTGGTGGCATTACTGCTATCATGAGCATCGCCTGGCTTTCAAAGAACTTCACCACAATGGTTAAGAACTTATTTTTGGTTTATGACTATTTCTTTATGTTGTTTTCTGGTGTAATCCTCAAACTCTCATGCTACTGTAGAAGGAAAATGTGGCTGGATTCATAATCAAATGGCTTCATTGTTAACCAATGAAGCATAGACAAAAATCGTTAATAACAAATTCTCATATTTCCTTGGGTCCAAGTGGCAACTTCTAATTCACTTAACAGAGACTTTGATTTGCATAAAACAATTTTCTACTTTGTCTTTCCTTTGAATTCTTCTAACAATGACATGATCTTAATTTTAAGACTTATATTTCAGTGCCATGGCTACTAACTTGCAGTTGATAAAGAAAAAATTCTCCTCTTTGAGCTCAGTTTTCCCTGTCTGCACTTATTCCTCTTTAATATTTTTATCCATCCAAACCTGAACAACCCCACTCAAGAGTTTCACCTCTTCTTGTCTTTGCCTCCAACTCAGGTTGTGTCAGTCAACTCAGTACTTCCATTTCTAATATTGAATAGGTCTAAGACTTCTGAAGAAAGTGGGAGAAGTTTTCACAAAGATTTGGCATCAGATAGGGTATCTAAAAATCTGAACTTTCAGAATTTCCAATATTAGCTTCTGGATCTCACATCCACTGCACATTTTATCTTTCTCTGCCTTGAGTTTAATTAATAAGGTCCTCTCTTACTATCTTGACCTAGGGATTCACCTTGATATAGAACAGACTTTGTCAACCTTGGCATTATTGACATTTTAGGTGGGTTAACTCCTTATTGGAGTTGAGGATTGGGGCGGGGTTGGGAATCCTGTGCTTTGTAAGATGTTTAGCAGCATCCTTGGTCTCTACCCGCTAGATGCCACTATTAGCAGTACACACATGCAAGAAAAATACCTCAGATATTGTAAAATGTCCCCTGGGGGAGGGGATTCAAAATAAAGTCAGATTGAGACACACTTCTCTAGAAAATGTTAGAAAAGATAAAGAAATGCTCACCATACCACACATAGAGTCATCCTCAGCAAGACAATAACCATGTAGCATTTGACCTGTGCCTTTACATGGAGACCCTTCCAGCAAATACAAGAAGAGTGACTCAGGCCCATTCAGTCCCTGAGAACTTTCAGCCAAGTCCTCTATGAACTTGTAAGCCATACACCTGATGCAGAATCCAAAATTCCAAAGCCTGCTGGCAGGATATCTGAGGATATTCACACACACAGATTGTCTGTGGGCATTTCAAATGGAACTGGAGGACATATCACATTATTGAGAACCTTGCCTTTGAATTTATTGTACATTTTTTAAAAATCCAGACAAAGATACAGTTAAAGGCAAGAGTAAAGGCAGGTGTATTTCGCACTTAGATTAAAATTTTTCAGACTAAAAAGAAAAGGAAAGAAACACAAAGGTGGTTAAATGCTAATGCCTTAAAAAAGAAAAATTTCCAGTGCTAACATAGAAATAGATTTTTCTACTAAAAAATAAAGTCCCCCATGTGTCCTACTTTGGGATCTCAACATTTTATTTAGGAAAACATAAACCTAGTTTCCCTTTCTAAATCATGAGCACATTGCATTCCACAGTGCTGGCAATGGGTACCTTCTTTACTTAAAAAGTTCACAGATACTGAGACTGATTTTCCACTGATAGGATGTGTGGACCTGAAGTGAAGGCAGATTTGTGGCTCTGTGTTCCATGGCACCTTGGTTAAGATGAAGTATTAGTCATCGTGTCTCCTTATGTGTATATTTCCGGAGACCTAGTTGTATCAAGAGAGCATGACCTTTTTGACTTAATTGTTGCATTTTTTTTTTTCTTTTTAGAGTAATTAAAGTAAACCATCTTCAAAGTCTTGAGGGACATATTTTAAAAAGATGGAAATAAATTTATATACATATAAAAATAGTTTCAAAACACTAAATAATAAAAGAACACTGACAGTTTATGGGTTTTTTTTTTTAGTAAGAAACTTCAAAAATCGAATCTAAATGCATCCTGGTCTAGAAAATTTCTTGACTGTCACAGAAAGGCAAGGAAGAGATGTTATTACCATACTTAGCAGAACCATACTTAGGGGAAAGAGTGGGGAAATGCTCTCTAGTTTCACAAGATTATATTGACTTAATTGCTCATGACATATGTAAATTTACATAGAGAGTGAGAACTAGGATCATTGCTATTCTGGGATCCTATAAACTCTTCTCAGTAAAAATGAAAGATAATTAAATTTATTGAATTGTCACTAACCCTAACCTAACCAACCTTAAAAAGCATAGAAAGTTACAGCCACACCAGTAACTTACATTGTGCCAGTTTCCAGTCAATCCACTCTGCCCCTCCCCACTGTTAAATTCTTGCCTATTCTTGAAATCCACACAAATTAAATCATATGGTACATGATTTTGTGTTTCTGGATTTTTTTTCTTTTAGTATAACATTTTTTTGGATTCATCCATGCTGCCCTGTTGCAATACATCAGTAATCCATTCCTTTAGATTGCTGAGTAGTAGTCCATTACATGAATATACCATTCTTAATTTATCCATTCTCCTGTTGATGGACATTTGGGTTACTTTAGTTTTGGGTTATTATGAAAAAATCTGCTAAAAACACTTTGTCCAGGTCTTTTGTGTGGACTTCTCTTGGGTAAACTACTAGTGGAAATGCTGAATCGTACATAGAACCTGTGTATGTTTAACCTTATCTTAAACATACCAAATGGTATTCCAGAGTGTTTTCTTTTTACACCCACCACCAATATTGAACATGTCAGATGCTCTATACTGTTGCTTACTAGTGTCATTAATCTTTAATTTTAGCTGTTCTAGTGAATATAAAAGGTGTCTTCTAATCAGAGAATAAATATATATTTTTTCATATATATATATATGTTTTCTTCTTCTTGTTTAATTTTCCTGAGGAAAATTTTTAGTTTTCTTGTACAGGTCTTGCCATACATTTCAATAATCTTATTTCTAAATACTTTTTTATGGTATTGCAAATTAAATTTATATCTTCCAATTTTTCTAGTTATGGAGATATACTTAGTTCATGTAATTAGACCCTGTATCATATAATCTTATTACACTCATTTAACAGCTCCAAATCATTTTTGTAGATGTCACTGAATAGTCTATTTACTCAATCATGGCCTTTGTGAATAAAGACAATTTTACTTCTCCCTTTGCAATCTTGATGCTTTTATTGCCTTAAGGAACAAAATGGTGTCTGGATTGCGATGTTGAATAGAAAGAGTGAGTATCTTTGCCTTGTTTTGATTCATAAAGGAAAGATAGTCAATATTCCACCATTAAGTTTTATTTTAATAGTAAGTATTGTCTGGACACATTTTATCATTTGAGGAGGATGCCTTCTATTCCTAGTTTTCTCGGAGTTTATAATTATGAATGAATGCTACTTTTTTTTCCAAAAATTATTCTGCATATCGTGAGATGATCAGATAACTTTTCTTATTTATTTTGTTATTTGGAGTGATTTCATTGATTGATTTATACACGTTAAAGCAATCTTACATTCCAGAGAGTAAACCTCAATGGTCATGATGTATTAGCTGTTTTAAATAGTGTTCAGTTGTTAAAGGATTTTTTGTGTCTGTGTTAATGCAGGATGTTGCTCTATAACAGTCATTTCTGGTAATGTCTTTGATAGGTTTTGGCATCAGGGTTATTATAGTGGTCTCAAAAATGAGTTGAAATATCTTGCCCCTTCCTCTTGTTTCTGAAAAACTTGTGTAAAGTTAGAATTTTTCCTTAAATTTTTGATTTAATTTATCAGTAATCCATCTGGCCTATGTTTTCCTTTCTGGGATGGTTTTTGATAATTAATTCAATTTATTTAAGAATTATAGGACTATTCACATTTTTATTATTTCATGATGTGTCAGTGTCAGTAAATAAAATGAGTTTTACAAGGAGCTTATTTATTTCACTTATGTTGCTGAATTGATTCCCAGAAAGTTGTTAAGGATATTCCTCATTATCCATTAAAATCTAGGTAGTTATAAAACCTACATCAGTTTTGATATTGGTAATTTGTGTTTTCTTGTTTGTCTTTATCAGTCTTTCCAGGAGTTATCTAATTTTAATAATCTTTTCAAAAATCCAAATTTTGGATTTTTAAATTTGCTCTAATTTTGTTTTCTTTTTCATTGATTCTGGCTTATAGCTTTATTATTTTCTCCCTTTAACTTTGATTTTTGTTTGATATTTTTCTAATTTTAAAGCAGAGGTACAAAACATTGATTTTAAAGTTTTTTCTAATATAAGGCATTAAACCTATAAATTCTCCTCTATGAATTGTTCACAGTATTCCACAATTTTTGGTATATTACATTATCATTCAGTTGCTTCTTTCCTATAAGTGTGAATGGTGATTTCTGTTTGACCATTGGGTATATAGAAGTTGTTTATTTTTTAAATATTTGTGTATTTTCTATATGAGTTTCTTATTGATTTCTAATTCAATTATTCTCTTAGCTTTTGCTTCATGTACTATAAATTCTGATTTTAAATACAAAACATTTAGGAATGTTACAACTTCTTGATGAATCAACTCTATCTTTATGCAGTGTTCCTCTTTAACCCTGTTATATTTCTTGCTCTGACACCTTCTTTGAGCAATATTAATATAGCCATTCCAGGTTTCTTCTCACTGATATTTTCATGTCATATATTTTCCTTTCTTTTACTTTTACTATATCTATGACTTGCATAATTTTTGATGAAAAATTGCTGTAATTCTTGTTTTTGTTCTTTGGTATGTTATGAGCAATTTTTTTTTCCTAGATCTGCCCTTTCACCACTGTTCCTAACCATTAATAATCAGGAAAACGCAATTTAAAGCAACAATGATATACAATCACATAACTTCAAACCAGCTAAAATTAAAATAACCCATAATAACCACTGTTAGTGAGGACGTGGATGAACAGGAGCTCCCATACACTGCCAGTGACATCGACACTTTGGAAAACTGCTTGGCATTGTCTAAAATTGAATATCACTACACCCTATGACCAAGCACTTTAACAAATGTTATATACCAACATAAATGTGTGATCATGTCTGCCAAAATACACATGCAAAATTGTTCATAACAAAATAATTTATAATAGTTACAAACTGGAGGAAAAATAAATACTCATCAACTGTAGATATAGATAAACTATGGTGTATATATATATATAATGCTTACAATACCACACATTATAATATATATGTAGAAATTATGAACTAACTGTAAATATACTCAACTACATAGATGAATATCAAAAATGTATATTGAAAGAAACCACATATAGGAAAATATACATTCTATGATACTAATCATATAGATTTCAAAAACTGACAAAATTAATACAGTTGTAAGATAAAATAATGGTCACCTTCAGGGAAGGCATGAATGATAACAAATTGAATAGATCATAGCTTACTAGTAATGATCTATTTGCAACTCAGATAGTTGTTAAAAGGTTTGTTCATTTCATTATGCTGATCACTTATGATTTTACTCACATTTAAAATTAATGAAAAAGAAAAACTAGATATTTTCACAATTTCATGGTTAATGCTTACAATAATAATATAAAATATTATACTATACAAAATATATTAGGATGTATTTAATAATTTAATTTTTGCATTCATATACCCTTGTTAGGCATCCTAAATCCTTTATGCCACATGGAGAAGGATAAATAAATTGATGATACATGGATGGATAGATAGATAATTTAATAGATATACAAATCATACATAAATACATAATTAAAGCATACATAAATAAGTGAATCACTGAAATCATCAAAAGCTTGAAGAATCTATTTTAGTTATATCTACGTTGATTTTAAGGGGTAAATTATATATCAAATATTTAAACTGGTAACATTGCAAAGTGTTAGGAAATAACTGTGAATATCAAGGACCAACTTAGCTTTTTTACTGTATTGTTACGAGAAATAAATGAATTGATATACACGAATTATTTTATAACCAGTAAAGCACTTAAAATATATATATTTATATATATTTTTGAAGTATAATATTTATGTTTGAAGACATGGTTCCTAAGCTCAATGGCCTTTTAAAAAACAACAAAAATGGTCTTATGTGCCGAGGGTGTTGCTGCTAGGTAGACACTGTGAAAATGTTAGGACATAAACATAATATAGATGAGGCTGATATGTTTCTAAGAAGCCTCAAATACTAAAACAAGCTTTTAGTCTAATTTTGGCTTGTGATAGGCAGAATTCAAAGAATGATGCCCCAATGACCCTTCTTTTTGAATGTAGGAAAAACTTGTGAATATAAAAAGATATCATGATTATGCTAAGTTAGGAGGTACAGGTGACCTTAAAATGGAGAGACTTTCTAGGTGGGCCTAGTCTAATCACTTTTTAGAAGACAAAGTTTTCCTCAGCTGATAGTAGTAGAGGAAGGCAGAAAAGTAACAGAGATTTGAACTATGAGAAGGACTCAATGAAACCTTGCTGGTTGAAGATGGAGGACGTCATGAAAGAAGGAATGTGGGCAGCTTCTAGGAGCAGAAAGCAACTCAGAGCTGATGCTGACGGCAAGCGAGAGAGCAGAGACATCAGAACTACAGCCACAAGGAACTGAATCCTGACAACTGGAATGTGTCTTGGAAACAGATTCTTCCTCAGAGCCTCCAGATAAGAACCCAGTCCAGGCAACAAACTGACTTCAGCCTGTGAGACAATGAGCAGAGGATCCAGTTGAACTTGCCTGAGATTCTGAACCACAGAATTATGAGATTATAAATATTTTTTGTTTTATACTGCTACATGTCTGGTAATTTATTATACAGCAGTAGAAAACTAATGCAGGCTTATTATAAAAAGATCATTAGCTCTCTAAGATCTTAATAGATCACACGCATTTAGTGCAGAATGACAATAAGAGATTAATTTGAGAGGTCATGGTGCAGTAAGCAAGCCTTGTTGGTTGTCCAGTCATGATTTGGCTCCTACTACATGCTAACAGAAGAAATGCATTGGGAATACATACTTTCATAAATGAGGTGTAAAATCCTAAACAAAATATTATGGGTTTAGAAATCATACTTTGTGTTTTAAACCACCACTTTGCAGGACAACATCAGCATTAAGAGTGATCAGTTAGTGGATAGTGAAGCAATTAGATCAGAGGAACCTGAATTCATAAATCACCTCATGCAAGCTCCCCACCCTAACCCCTGTAAAACTGACCGTGGTCTGAGGCATGAGAGAAACTTTCATTGAGTAATACCACTGAGATTTTTATAGTTTGTCTCTTACAGTAGCTGAAGTTTAATAAAACTATTCTTTAAGGGGAAAAAATCAGTTAATTCCCTAAAAAGAGCTAGATAAGGGCAGCATGTTCAAATATTACTCAATATAGTATTTGTATTCATCTATTTAGTGGGGTGGAGTGGTGGGTGGAATAAAAATTATCTAACTCAGATCCATCAGTGAGTTGATAATTTTAATAAGCATCTAGCCTTCTTTCAAATTTTGTATCTATGATCAACCCATAAGGTTAAGATGGAAAAGGCAATGTAAAGTTGTACAAAGGGTTTAACAAAAGACACATGAATGTCAGGGAAGTTAGGATTACAACTGATCTTAGATAAATGCGTAGATTCATCCTTTTCTCATATCAGTCAATATATTAAAGCTACATGAAAAATTGAAACAACTATTTTATTAAGATGTGAAATCAATAGGTTATTTTAAAACTACCAGTTGTATTTTAGTCAGTAATAATGAGTGAAAGCAAACAGCAATCTTAGACTGAACATTAGAGAACATTTTAAAACACATGTACAAGCGGTTCCTCTTGATTTTCCCCTTTAACTCCCAGTGCTCTTTGCTTCTTTATGATGTCACCACTCAATATCACTATTTAAACCTACAGTGCTTAAGTTCTGGCAAATCACAAGTGGGGAAATGTCTGTACCAAGATTGTAAGCCTTTTTGTCAAATTTGAAGTTTTAAAATGATTAAAATGCTCTGGTTAGCTTTGCATTTATTTTCTTTAGTGTAAGGAGATGTTTGTTATATTTTTATGCCATTAACAAACAAGAGAGTATGTGTTTGGTAGTCACATACATTCTCAAGCAACACCACAGGTTGTTTTGATTCGACTTAACTAGTTCATTCATTTCAGTAAAATACATACTTTTTTCAAGGTAATTCTTCATTTTTTATCATATAGTATTTCAGAACATATCGAATAAGAGAATTCATGCCTCTCATTTAGGGCTCTCCAGATTTTCCTGGAGAATAAAAATAATCACAATCCATATCAATAGTTGTCATGCACACTGACATGCATATGTTCATAGAAACACATGTATATGCCATTGAATGATTTGGATTGGGTTAAGTATTTTGAGGATCTACTTTTACCTAACCATAGTGTTTTTAAAGGGATGTCTTAGCTAAAATTCAATGGCAAGAGAATTAGGAGTGTGAGGAGGGGAATAATAATTCGATCACGGTTTTACGATGAAAAATAAACGTCTATATTTCAAATATGGTAAGTTGGTGAGGTTTTCTGTTTCCTAATTTTTTATCCACCTTGTTTTGAGTTCTGTTGAAGTCTGTGCTAAAAACACACATTTGCTTATCTCTATTTTTCTGGCATAAATTAATCTTACATAATAACAGAGATCTGAGAATGCAAAATATTTCTCTAGTTGATGCTGACAAGTACTTATGCATAATAATGATGTTTTTAGAGTTATTTTGTATAAATTAATTAAAACCTTTCCCTCTAATTTATTAGCCAGAAAGTAAACTTTGGGACCCATGATAATTACATTCCAGGTAAGAAAGAGTTCAAAAAAAAATTTTTTTTAATGTATGATTAATTTTAGGGCTAAGTGATTATTATCCTCCATTGAAAGTGACAAAGCCATAGCTGTCATGGAGTATTATTAAAAATCAACTTTTTATTGTCCAAGACACCTTTCTCATGGGCTCAGCGAACACCTTCTAAAGATATTTTGTTTTTAAATCCAAAGAAGATTAAGCAAATACGTTCAGCAACATAAAGGTGGACATATTTACAGGTTAGAAATCATACGATAAATAGATAATCTTATTGTTGAAAGGCAGTGTAGAAATTGGATAAACAACTTCTCACCCATGTCAGGAATGTCTTCTACTATGTTCCTGATAGATTTTATCAGGCTTATAATTGGCCCAAAAATTCATTACTTGACAAGTCCAGTCAATCAGATTTGAAGGACTCCAAATATCAAGTGATTTTCCTCATATATTGAGCCTAAATGTGCTTTTCATTCTGTATATTTTCTCATTGATCCTGATTCTGTCTTTAGGAGACTCACAGGCAAGTCTATTTTCTCTAACACGGTATTATTGCACATATTTAAATACAGTGAAGGATATCTCTCTCATTGGTAGCCTAAATGTCTTTAGCCATTTCTATTATAGTTTCCAGGTGATTTTACCCTCCCATTCACAATTCTGTAGGTATTATTTATTTATTAATTTCCTTCATTAACATGCCACCTATAACAACACAGTTCTTGGGTGTATAACATTTCCTCTTGTAGCTTGGGAAATGATTACTAACTAACAGGATCTTAAACATCAGCATTTAGATTCAATCATATATTTACTAAATATTTTATAACAGCTACTGCACTAAGTACTTTGGGGGCTACAGAAATATTTATCTGATTTTCTGTTTTCAATAGAAATGTATTCTAACCAAAAGAGTATAAAGCAAAAATCGAAACTGGAAGAGATAGAAAGATGAAAAGGAAGCAGCAAAACTGTTTCTTTCCATTTATATTATCAATTATATTAATTTGACTATGACTACTTTCTATAGTTATCTGTAAAGCTGGTCAAAATAGAAAAATCAGTTTTTATTTTCTCATATCATTAGCAGAGAATCAAACATTACCAATTAAATGACTCATAATTTGAGTCATTTGTTTATTCATTTACATGAAATGTATTACCTTACTGCTTTTAATTCTGAAGAAATTCTATTTACTTTAAAGTGTATTTTAATATTTTCTTATCTTAGTCAGTGAAGTAAACAGAAAGTCATGGAATCAGCAACACTTTGCCCTGGCATTTCCCAAACCACCACGGCCAGGAAGAAAACAGAGATCAATGCCTTCCCAATTACAAAACAATAGAACTCCTGTGAGTATTGAAAAGATCATATAATTTTACTATAATAAACTTGTGAAATGATGCATAGTTATATATGTTACAGATAAATGCTGACCAATGAGATTTCTATGATGATGGAAGTATTTTATATCGTTGCCTTCCAATGTAGCTCTTGAACATTTGAAATCAGGATAGTGTAACTGAGGAACTAAATTTTACATTTCATTTCAGTTCAGATGTGGCTTTTAAATACAAAATTGGATAGCACAGTCAAGGTAATTCAAATTCTACTACTTGGAGAAAGTAGATCTGTTTTATTTGCATTTCACTGTATAAAAATTGCCATGTCATATCATATTAACTATTTGTTCAGTAACCCCACATTATAGAAAATATGTATCCAAGGAGCACAAACATCTGGATATTAGCATCCGAATGCTACAGTTAGTATGAACATTCAAAAAAATTCCCCCAGCCAGAGAAACTCCCTCATTAGAATCATGGAATTACATTATAATCTGATGAAGTTTCAATGCTTCCTCATTTCCTGTAATATAGAATTTAGGATTCTGAATATTGGAAGATAAATATCTCCCAATGTTTCTGGAGTCATCATGGGATATGAAAATGTTCAAAGAAAAGTTTTCACAAGATAAATGTATCATCAACTCCAATTTATTTTAGAAAATGTATCTAATCAGTAATGATCCAGGTTTTCTCTGTCTTCTCGTGTTCTTTTCCTTTCCTTTCTTTCTTTATTCAATTTATTTTTCCATTGTTTGTTAACATTCTTCCCAAAATTTCTTATTTTTGCAATTAAGCTTTTGCAAATATTTGGTTAGAAGTTGGAAACAAAATGCACATTCTGCACTAATGTGCATTGAATATTACACCTTTCATTATTGCAACTTCCTATCTGATAATACTCAGTTTATATCTTGCCAAACAGGAGGAGTTTCAGGCTTTTATTTTTAACCACAGTAGCATTCTAGATTCCAGAAGCCTTGAATGTGACAATAGAGACCAGGATATACCTGAACATGAAACTATTAGATATTAGAGAATAATTAGTTTCTGAGTTAGCATAGGAATGGAGGGTGGGGAAGACATCTCAAGAATTCATAAGAACCCAGAGTCAAAAAAGCCCTCTCCCGATTGTGAAAAGAGGTTCTGATATATGATCAGTTAGTGGAGGTCTCTATCAATTTTAATATAAAATCTCAAGGAAATTGTGAAGATGCTCTAAATTGAAATTAGGCCCCGAATAAGGCATGACTATCTATTAGTCCAAAAAAGAATGAATTTGAAAAAGCAGAAAAAATATGGAATCTACAATTTATCCACTATATATCAAAACCTAAAATCTTTTCATGGTTGAAGTTAAAAAGTATTTGATATCTGGTAATAAAGGCTGTGTAACTCACACCCAAGTTGTTCATCATTATTTTAACCAATATTTCAGGAATATGGTCAAGACAAATTAAGGGGAGGTCATAGACAACCATTATGGATGCACCGTTCTTTAATGACAATTTCCGAAGGACCATCTGCTTATTTAGCTGCCAGGATGCAGCCTCCATCTAAATCAACTCATCGCCCCAAGGAAGATGCCAAAGCTGCAGGTGTAGAGAAGCCCTTATCTCCAGCAATAGATAAGAAAGATAGAGGAGACAAGAAGGCAGAAAAGAAGGAAAAATCCGATTCAGAAAAAGAACCTACAGCTTTACAGGAGTTAAAAAAGAAAGACAAGGATATAGAAAAAGGAACTAAAGATGAAAAAGACATTCCAAAAGCAGATGCCAAAAAAGAAAACAAAGGTTCAAAGAAGGTCAAGGGGTCAGCAACCGAATCTGAAGATGAAAAGCCAGATGCAAAGAAAGGTTCTAAAAAAGATAAGAAAGGTTCAAAGAAAGGCAAAGAGTCAGCTACAGAATCTGAAGGTGAAAAAATAGATGCAAAGAAAGATTCCAAAAAAGATAAGAAAGGTTCAAAGAAGGGCAAGGAGTCAGCTACAGAATCTGAAGGTGAAAAAATAGATGCAAAGAGGGATAAGGATGAGAAAAAAGATGCAAAGAAAGCCCGTGAGAAAGGTGATGAATCAAAGGACAAGAAAGATGCAAAGAGGAAGGGAAATAAAAAGGATAAGAAAGAAGAAAAGAAGCCCACCAAGACAGATAGCAAATCAAAGGATGATGCCAAAAAAGATAATGACACAGAATCAGCTGATGAAAAGAAGGATTCAAAGAAGATTGCAAAGAAGGATGCAAAGAAGAGCAAGTAGTCCTTGGATAATAATTCAAAAGCATATTTGATAAAACAATTTTAAGTGTTGGAAACTGAATCTATGAGAGTAAAGAGGAGTTCAAAGAATTAACCAAATAATTTTTTGAAGGAGCAAAGAAGAATACAAAGAAAGACTCAGAGAAGCTTAATTAAAAATGCAAGAAACATGTTAAGAAAAATTAAGAGATAATTCATTGAGGGACTTGGTGGATACCTATGCTAAATTTGGGGATATAAAGGATTCAGTGAAAAAGCCCTAGAAAGATTCAAAGAAGAATATTCAAATAAAGTTGTGGAAGTTGATGACGCTGAATTTGCAGACACACAAAAAAAACCCCCCAAATCAACAAAGGCTTCAAAAAAATCCAAGGAGGCATATGTTGAATTCATAGATTCAAACAATCTGAGGCTGCCACCACAGGTTTAAATAAAGAAACACAGAGGTCATGAGAGGAAGTTAAATTTCAGAAAGTCTACTTGCAAATAAGTATGAATACAAATTAAAGGTAGCATCACCCCAGCCCGCAAAAAAGAAAATGCCATTACTTCCTTATGAGCCTGTACCACCATCTCTGAAGTGTAAACAGCCACAACCAGGTGGATGGATGTTGAATGTTTCACTTCCAAGCCCAGATAAACACAATTGGTAAGTTAGTTTTCTTTTATTTCAAGCCAAGTAGGAATAAACAATAATTGAATCAATTTAAAGGTTTGAATTGACACTTACTATTCTTATAAAAATCTCTGTAATCTGTTGACTAGGTTTTTACCAGAATTTTATCAAGTTTGGGTTTTCTCATTATAAGAAATATTTGAAGAATTTGGCAGGAACACCATATGAAAGAAGATTCAGAAAGTGTCAGTGAAAAGGTTAAAGGAAGTACAGATATTTATCATGAGGGAGAAGAGACTGGCTTATGTTATATGATAATATTAACAATTACTGATTGAGAGTTGTTTTTTTTTAAACAGAAAATAGTGGACAACTTCTCTCCATTTAAAGAAGGATGAAAATCAAAATTGTCCAAATTACCAATGTGAGTAAATTTAAATGAGCATATTAAAGAGATTCCTGAAAAATTAGTAAATGTATATACAAAACCAAACTTACCAGAATTCAACAGAGTCTGAGTGAAAATACCTATATGGTATTATTTAGATGTGAAAAAAATTAACTTTACATCTATAACTATAATTAAACTCTTTTGTGACCCATAAGTCCTATTAATGTGAAGAAAAATGAAAAACAATATAAAGCAAAATGCAAAACCCTTGGACTTCCCAATTAGTGGCAATTAAATGTTTTCTGATTGAAAATATTCTCTCTCAGATAAATGCAGCATTGTTGCAGAACTTGCTAGGTGATTTTCTCTCCCCTCTATCCTTCCCACTATAAACTCTGGACGCAAGACAAAGTTTCTCCTTGATATCAGATGGAAGGACTTCACATGCTCTCAAGAGCTAGCTTTCTATAAAGTGAGGTGTAATTGTTTCGCCTGCCCTTTAAACATTGGTCCCTGTCCCCCTACATCCACTACTCAAGGCTTGATGGTTGTTGCAACTCATGCTCTTCCAGGAGGCTCTACCTGGCTGACTTGGATCAGCTGTAATGACAAAAAGAGTCAAATCCTGCCCCGCTGTTCTCTCTCTCGCTTCCAGGAAACTCCTCATTCTCCCTCCGCTTACAGTAAAATTCTATGCTCATATTTGCAAACATTTTTGGAAATGTTAGCATCTCTCTAGAATTTAAGGAATCATTTTAAATCCCCCTTTTCTTCTAAAAGTGCCATTAAGATTATTATTTCAGTATAGCTAACGTGGTATTCAAGTCAAGTGTTAGATTCATATTTAATGTATAGTGAAAGAACAATCGAGCTTCTGCTTTTACTATTCTGCTAAATGCACCAAGGTCACCAAGAACTTTCTTGCAGCCAAATTCAAGAGCAGGGTCTTTTTATCTTAGTCACTCTTCTCTTTTCTGTCTATATATTTTTCTTGAGTTATTCCATCCATTCCCATGGCTTTATATATCATTTCTTATGCTGTTGAATCCTACATTTTAAACCCAGTACTGACTTCTCCACTCAGCTCCAAATTCCTATGTACACATACTAAATTAAAGCATCTACTTCACTCTCTTCCAGGCATCTCAAAATTAACATCGTCCCAAAGAGAACTCTTGATATCCCTCCGCTCAAAGCAGTTTTTCCCCAAGTTTTCACCAACTCTGTAAAGGCAACTGACATCTACCCTCTGACTCAACCCAAAACTGGTTAGTTTTTCATCATTATTCTTTTTTCTTCACCCTGCTTATCTATTAGTAAGTCCTGCCTGACTACCTCCAAAATATTTGAATTGGTCTACTCTGCTCTATTTCTGCTCTACTTCCACCCTAGAAGTCCAATCAGCCATGATATCTCACTTGGAAACCCCAGAAGCCTCCTAAATGCTGGTGAAGCCCCCTACTTCCCCTCTCGCTACCCCACCACACCCCATTCTCAACACAGAAATCATCACCTCCCTCATTACTCTAAACCTTCTAGTATATTGATGTCACATTTAGCATAAACTTTTCTTTTGCTCTGGGTTATAAGGCCTTTAATGATCTGGCTGCTGACTTCTCTGCCCTCGTCTGATACCAAAATTGTCTACCATGCTCTTGCCACACTGGATTTCTTTCTATATTTAATTACACAGATCATTACGGTTTCAAGACTTCCCACCTGTTCCCTCTGCCTATAACACAATTCTAGAACTTCACATTGCTGACTCCTTCAAATTACCCATTCTCAGCTTACATTTTACCTTTCCAGACATTTTAATAGATTTTATTTTTTAGAGCAGTTTTAAGTTCAAAAAAATTGATCAGAATGTAGAGATTTCCCATATACCCCCTGCACTTGCACATGTGTAGCTTCTCCCACTATCAACCTCCCCCACCAGAGTAGTACATTTATTACAAGTGATGAACCTACATTGACTATCATTGTCACCTAAATCCCATAGTTTACATCAGGGTTCACTCTTGGTGGTGTACATTCTATGGGTTTTTAAAAATGCCTAATGACATATATCCACCATTATAGTATCATACAGAGTAGTTTCACTGCCCTAAAAATCCTCTGTGCTCTGCTGATTCATACCACCCTTTCCCGTTACCTCTGGCAACTACTGATCTTTTTACTGTCTCCATAGTTTTTGCTTTTCAAGAATGTCATATAGTTGGAATCATGCAGTATGTGTCTGTTCCAGAATGGCTTCTTTTATTTAGTAATATGCTTTTAAGATTCTTCCATGTCTTTTCATGACTTGATATTTCATTGCTTTTTAGTGCTGAATAATATTCCATTGTCTATATGTGCCACAGTTATTTATCTGTTCACCTATTGAAAGACATCTTGGTTGACTTTAAATTTTGGCAATTATGAGTACAGGTACTGTAAACATCCATGTGCAAGTTTTTGCATGGACATAAGTTTTCAACTCCTTTGGGTAAATATCGTGGAGTGCAATTGCTGGGTTGTATGATAAGAATATGTTTAGTTTTATAACAATACAGTATTGTATACTTACAAATTTGCTAAGAGGGTAGATAAGTTTTCTTATCACACAAAAAATGATAATATATAAAGAGAGTGGGAGGAAGCTTTTGGAGGTTATGGGTAAGTTTTTGGCATAACTGCGGTGATGGTTTCATAGGTGTATACTTACCTCTATACTCACTAAGTCATCAAGTTGTATACATTAAATACATACAGCTTTTTGTTTGTTAAAAAAATAAAAGGTATATATATGCATATATAATATATATTCACACACACACATGCATACATACATACAAAAGAAACCTCCAAACTTTCTCCTATACTGGCTGTACCATTTCGCTTTCCCGCCAGCAATGAATGCTCTATATTCTGTTGCGCTACATCCTCCCCAGCATTTGGTGTTATGAGTGTTTTGGATTTTGGCCTTTCTAACAGGTATGTAGTGGTATCTCATTGTTGTTTTGGTTTGCATCTTCCTGATAACATACAATGTGGAGCATCTTTTCATATGCTTATATGCTATGTGTATATCTTCTTTGGTGGGGTGTCTGTTAAGAACTTTGGTTTATTTTTAAATCAGGTGTATCTTTACTTATTGTTGAGTTTTAAGAGTTGTTTTATATTTTAGATAATAGTCCTTTATCAGATATATCACTTGCAAATATTTTCTCCCAGTCTGTTGCCTGTCTTTTCATTTTCTAGATAGTGTCCTTCACAGAGCAGAATTTTTTTTTTTATTTTAATGAGATCTAGCTTATCAGTTCTTTCTTTCATTGATTGTTATTTGGTGTTGTATCTAAAAAAATCATCGCCAAACCCAACTTCATCTAGATTTTCTTCTATGTTATCTTCTAGGAGTTTTATAGTTTTGCATTTTTCATTTAAATCTGTGATCCATTTTGTTCCAGACATGTTTCACTGTCCATCCTCTCATTGTTCACTTCCCTATTACCCAGTTACTTCTGTCCTCTAACATACTTTATTTTTCTATGTAACATGTACAACCATATCTGTCTGTCTATATCTATCTATCCACCTATCTATCTACTAATCTAATTTATCTATCATATACTTATCTATCTATCTAATCTAAATCATGTATTGCATATTGTCTGTCTCTCTCAAAAAAAGAAAAGCTCCACCGAGGAGTGCAAATTGTATGACTTATTTACTGCTGTAACTTCAGTACACAGAACTATCTCCAACATGTATATACACTAATTAATCATATGTCAGGTAAATGAATAAATACAATTTGGAGTACCTAGTGGAAATAGTGACTTTCTTGGGGTGGGCCTCTCCAAAATCCCAAACCAAAACATACCAGTCTTAGCAAAGTCAAGCTAAATAATTGTCAGTGTCCTTTCAGAAAGAGAAAAGTTTCAAAGAAGGTATTTTTGATGGTTTGTGGCCATTTGGAAAACAGGCTACGGTGTTCTTTTATTTTGGTGTGATAACATATGAGAAATTTATAAACTATGTTGTGATTCTAAGGCTGTGTCTATAGAGGATGGCAGAACTTTTTTTTTCTCCCCGACCAATTATGTTTATTTTTAAATTTTATCTATTTATTGCATAGAATGATGACTACTGAACATTGCAAGATTCCTAATTGTGGAACAACAATTTTTTAATGTTCTTTATTAAGGAAAGGAAATGGATTTCTACATGTTATGTTGTTACCACACAAAATTGGGGTTCTCTGCCCAATGCACATAAACAAGCCAATTAATTATGGCATCAGCCTTTGAGGGGAGAAATCAGGCTTTATTCAGCAAGATCGATCTCTAGGAAGACAGGGGGCATGTGCTCTCAGATCTGTCTCCCTGATTCAGGACTTGGGACAAAATTTGAGAGGTTAGGGAGAACTGGTTGGCATGCGGAAATGCTGGTGGGACAGGTTTTGATTGGTGGGCTTCAGGCATACTTGGTAAGGTTTTAAACATTTATGATGAGGTTCTAAACATTTTTTGCATGAGGTGGGGAAGGAATTTTAACACCAGGTCTTCCTGAATGAGGAACTCCTCGCTTCTGTTAAGAGTATGGCTTTCAAGTTCTGGTCCTGTCTGGGTCCTTGGGTTCCATGAGAAGGAGGATCTTTGGTTCTGAGATAGTTTCTGGTCAAGATTTATTCTTTTGTGCATGCCCTGGCTATGTGTCTTTGCAGTTTTTCTAAAAGACAATCCTTCATCACTTTGTTGATAAGAGATGGGGTCCATTCAAACTGGCTCTAAATGGGCCCATGGTTACAATGTTGTTTTGTTTTCCTTAGAAAAGTTATTGTGGCTTTTACAACTTTTTATCATTTTCATACTTTTATAGTACTCTTGATGCAAAATAACCAACAAGCATTCTATAGATAAGAGAAATAATGTGTTTTACTTGAGCCAGAGTGAGGATTATAACCACAGAAGGCCTCTTCCAGAAATGAAGAAAGCACTCTGAAGAAGCATGGTTTTCAGTGCAGTCTTATATCATTTTAGAACAAAGATCGTACATTAAACATGGCCAGAATACACCTTCATCAAAGTTTCAAAGAGGTATTTAGTTGCAAATTAGCAGGTCAACAAGACCCTGATGTGGGAAAAGGGGCTAATATGGGCTTTACCAATAGGGCGTCACCAATAGGGTGTAGGACAGGAAGTATGCATTCTTTTCTTAAGAGAGTGCATTCTTTACTTTAATGGTTAAAGCAGATGTACAATGTATGTTTGATCCGTCATAAGTCAAGCTTCTTTAGTTCAAGCAGAATAAATTTTGAACCCAAATAGTTACCCCATTTACCTAAATATGAGAAAATCTCTTGTCAGTACTCATGCTTGCAATAGCATTTTTAAAAATACAGAAATAGACAAAGAATAGACCGATTTCCCCTTTTTCTCCACTCCCACACTTAACTGATAATTCATATGTCTTTTTCAAAAGTAATTTTCCAATTGTTTGTCAATCTATTTGGATTGTTTGTCATATTATTGAATTGTAGAAAGTTCTTTATTGAAGAGATTCAGTTTGCCTTTTTTTGAGGAGACAGAGAAGGAGAGAGGGCAAAATTGTCCAAAGATCATAAAGTCAGGTAAGTATTTTTCTTTCTTTAAATTGAAATCCCTTCATCTCTTGAATGTGGTGTTGAACTAGACAACATAAAATTGAAGCTGGTGGGCCTACAGAGTAAAAAGGGTGAAGAAATATAAAAATGGATATCCTCTTGAACTTCACTGCCTTAAAAACACTCTCAAACTTGTTCCTTTTCTGCCTAGAAATAAGAATTATTCTTTTCACGTTTGAAAGGAGATAAAACTCACAGAATACCACCCATAAGATTCTAATTCTGCAATTGCTTTTTAACTCACAAAGATATGGCCCAATCTCATTGCATAAGGTTCCTTTCAATGTAACTTATATTCCATCTCAAATGGTTAGCTTAAGTTGGAAGTTATGTTACCTAACTTCCTACCCTATTTATAGACTGGCATAAATAAGTAAAAATATTTTTTTAAAATTTCTCACTACATAAGGGCAATTAAATATTTTATTCCTCCAAGATCCAGGGGAAAAAGTACAGGTGTAGTTTTTTGAACCTTTCCATGTGGCTCTGATTTCTGACCTAAGGCACTCAATTCTTCTATAAGGACCACTAGGATCAGCTAAAAATGACTTCACTCATCAGTTTAGACCCTGACCCATGGCAGAAGATTTTGGCTTTTTTCCAAAGCTGTATTTTATGATCCAAGTGTGGGTTTTGAGTTCTGACTGTTAGAAATATATGGAAATGATTAAGGAAAAATGTTTAAAATTGCTGAGATACATGCTTTTGGTCATTAATATAAAAATTTTATAATAAAACAATAAAAAAATTCTCCAATCAATGAGAAGTAATACAATGTCTCTAAGAAGCATCCAGTTTTCTAACTTTTAGTTATTTGCGAACTTTTTCTTCATGCATAACAATAAGCAGCAGAGATAACTGGCTGTCTAACAATAGGTTGTTTCTCTGATCTTTCTTTGCCTGATCTCCTTAGTACTAAGGCCAAAAGGAGAGGTGAAACAGGAAGGGAGATAAATTCAAAGGCAGAGATTCATGTACAGGACAACCTCCTATTCAATAATCCTGCCATATATTTCAATTCTCAATTTAGACTTTTCATCATGCAATTCGTATGTGGAAGATATTTTTCCTCTTTTACTGATTAATTTTCCCTTGAGTAAAACTTAGAGCTGTAAAAATGAAATACAGATGTTAAAGAATCGCTACTTGTGTAGGCTTGTTGATCAGTGAATATATGATACAATCACTGCAAAGACTTGCAGTTATGGTTAAAAATTTTCAGATGTGAGTAAAATCACAGAAAAAATATCATGAAACAAAAACAAATCTTGTCTTTAGAAATTCATATGTCTGAAAGAAATATGTAAGACCTCTGGACTCTTTATGTGGATAATTAAAGTGACCCAACAGATCATTAGTCATCTCTGATATTATGAAATTATATAAATAGTCCATAATATGACTCACCATCAACAATGGTATGGATATTTGCAAGGTATTTTTGGTTGAGGTTTTTTTTTCTCTTCTGCATGTGCATGTCTGTTTGTCTCTGTTTATGTAGTATTGTCTATATCACAGAGCAAGCAAGAAAAAAATGTTAAAAGTGAGTGTCATGAAAAATGAAATAACTGATTGACTTGAATACTTTGTAAGAACTCTGTTTGATGTAAGAGAAAACAAACCACATTATGCCCTATATAAAATATACATTGATTTTCTGAAATTATGTGAACCTTTGATATCACCAATTTTAGGTCTTACATTTAAGTATTTAATCCATTTTAAGTTAATTTTTGTGTATGATGTCAGTAAGATAAGGGTCCGATTTCATTCTTTTGTATGTGAATATTCAGTTCTTCTAACAATATTTGTGGAAGAGATGATCAGTTCTCCATTGTATATTCTTGGCACCCTCGTTGAAGCTCAGTTGACCATGTATGTGTGGATTTATTTCTGGGCTTTCTGTTCTGTTCCACCTGTCACTATGTCTGTTCTCATGCATGTGGTTTTGTAATGTATTTTGAAATCAGGATATTGATTCTTCCAGCTTTGTTCTTCTTTCTCAAAATGGTTTTGGCTATTTGGGTTCTTTTTATGATTACACATGAATAATAGGATTATTGTTTCTATTTTTGTAAAAAAATGCCATTGGGATTTTCATATAGATTGCAATGAATATGTAGATTGCATTGGGTAGTATAGTAGTTTTATCAATATTAAATCTTCCAGTCCATGAACTTGAGATGTTTTCCATTTTTTTTGTATCTAATTTCTTTCATTAATGTTTTAAAGTTTTCACTGTACATGTCTTTCACCCCATTGGTTAAGTTTATTCCTAAGTACATTATTCTTTTTGATAGTATTGTAAATGGAATCATTTTCTTAATTTCCTTTTCACATAGTTTGTTATTATAGAAACACAACTGATATTCATATGCTGATTTTCTATCTTCCCAAATTTCTCAATTTATTTGTTAGTTCTAATAGGTTTTTGTGCAGTGTTTCAGGTTTTCTACAGATAAGATCATGTCATCTGCAAATAGGTAATCTTACTTCTTCCTTTGTGATTTGGATGCGTTTTTTTTTTTTTAATCTTGCCTAATTTCTTCAACTGGGACTTCTAGCACAATGTTGAATAGAAGGGCAAGAGTGGGAATCCTTGCCTTATCCCAGATCTTAGAGGAAAAACTTTATGTTTTCAAGGTTGAGTATGATGTTTGCTGTGGGCTTTTCATATATGGCTTTTATTATGTGGAGGTAATTTCTTTCTACATCTAGTTTGTTAAGAGTTTTTATCAGGAAAGGAAGTTGAATTTTGTCAAATTCTTTTTCTACATCTATTGGGATGATCATGTGATTTTTGTCACTTATTCTGTTAAAGTTGTGTATCACATCAATTGTTTTGTGAATGTTGAAACATCCTTGCATCCCAGGGATAAGTCCCACTTGATCATGGTGTATTATCCTTTTAATATGCTGTTTAATTTGTTTGAAAGTATTTTGTTGAGGAATTTTTCATCTCTGTTCATCAGAGATATTGGCCTGTAGTTTTCTTTTCTTGTGTCTTTATCTGGCTTTGGTATCAGAGTAATGCTGGCCTCAGAAAATGAGTTTGCAATTGTTCCCTTCTCTTCTATTTATTGAAAGAGTTTGAGAAGGATTAGTGTTATTTCTTCTTTAAATGTTTGATAGAATTCACCAGAGAAGCCATCTGGTCCTGCACTTTTCTTTGTTGGGAGGTTTTCCATTACTGATTCAATCTCCTTGCCTATTATTGATCTGTTCAGATTTTCTGTTTCTTCATGATTCTGTCTTGGTAGGCTGTATATTTCTAGGAATTCATCCATTCTTCTAGGTTACCCAGTATGTTGGTTTATATAGACATGCCTCATTTTATTGCACTTCACTTTATTGCACTTTGCAGATATTGCATTTTTCACAAATTGAAGGTTTGGTTATACTTGCATCGAGGAAGTCTATTGGCGCAATTTTTCCAACAGCATTTGCTCACTTTGTGTCTCTGTGTCACATTTTGGGAATTCTTATAATATTTCAAACTTTTTCATTATTATTGTGTTTGCTATGGTAATCTGTGATCAGTGATCTTTGCTGTTAATATTGTAATTGTTGAGGCATCATGAACCACACCCATATAGCAAACTTAATCAATAAATGTTGTTTGTGTTCTGACTGCATCACTGACTGGCCATTCCCCCATCTCACTTCCTCTGCTCTGGCCTCCTTATTCCCTGAGACATAAAAATATTGAAATTAGGTCAAGTAATAACCCTACAATGGCCTCTAAGTGTTCAAGTGAAAGGAAGAGTTGCATATCCCCCAATTTAAAGCAAAAGTTAGAAATAACTAAGATTAGTAAAGAAGGCATGTCAAAAGCCAAGATAGGCCAAAAGATAGGCCTCTTGCATCAAATGGTTAGCCAAGTTGTGAATGCAAAGGAAAAGTTCTTAAAGGAAATTAAAAGTGCTACTCCCGTGAGCACACAAATGATAAAAAAGAGAATCTTATTGCTGATGTGGAGAAAGTTTTAGTGGTCTGGATAGAAGGTCAAACAAGCTACAACATTCCCTTAAACCAAAGCCTAATCCAGAGTAAGTCCCTAATTCTCTTCAATTCTATGAAGGCTGAGAGAGGAGAAGAAGCTGCAGCAGAAAAGTTTGAAGCTAGCAGAGGTTGTTTCATGAGGTTTAAAGAAAGAAGATTGGGGGGCCAGCCTGGTGGCATAGTAGTTAAGTTCACGCACTCCACTTCAGTGGCCCAGGGTTCATGGGTTCAGATCCTAGGCATGGACCTACACACCACTCATCAAGTCATGCTGTGGCAGCATCCCCCACACAAAGTGGAGGAAGGTTGGCACAGATGTTAGCTAAGGGATAATCTTCCTCAAGCAAAAAAAAAAAAAAAAAAAAAAACCAAACAAAAAAGGAAGATTGGCAGCAGATGACTCATTGATAATGCATCTGGTCACCCAAGAGCTCTGATGGAGATGGACAATGACATTAATGTTGTTTTCATGACTGCTAACACATCATTCTGTGGCCCATGATCAAGGAGTAATTTCAACTTTTAAGTCTTATTAAGAAATAGATTTTGTAAGGCTATAGCTGCCATAGATAGTGATTCCTCTGATGGATCTGGGCAAAGTAAATTAAAAACCTTCTGGAAAGGATTCACCATTCTAGCTGCCATTCAGAACATTTGTGATTTATGGGAAGAGGTCAAAATATCAACATTAACAGGATCTTTGGAATATGATTCCACTCTTCCTTCATGACTTTAAAGGGTTCAAGACTTCAGGGGAGCAATTAACTGCAGATGTGGTGGAAATAACAAGAGAACTAGAATTAGAAGTGAAGCTTAAAGATGTGACTGAATTGCTGCAAGCTTGTGGTAAAACTTTAACAGCTGAATAGTTGCTTCTTATAGATGAGCAAAGAAAGTGATTTCTTCAGATGGAATCTACTCCTGGTGAAGATACTGTGAAGACTGTTGAAATGACAAGAAAGGATTTAGACTATTGCACAAATTTAGTTGATAAAGCAGTGGCAGGGTTTGAGAGGATTGACTCCAATTTTGAAAGAATTTCTACTGTAGATAAAATGCTATCAAACAGTATCACATGCTACATAGTAATCATTCCTGAAAGAAGAGTTGATCGTTACAGCAAACTTCATCATTGTATTATTTTTAAGAAATTGCCACAGATATCACAACCTTCAGCAACCACCACCCTAATCAGTCACAGCCATCAACACTGAGGCAAGAGCCTCCACCAACAAAAAGATTATGACTTGCTGAAGGCTCAGATGACAGCATTTCTTTAGCAATGAAGAATTTTTTAATTAAGGTATGTACACTTTTTTTAGATAAAATGCTATTGCATACTTAATAGACAAAAATGTAGTGTAAATATAACTTGTGTGTGCACTGGAAAGCCAGAAAATTGGTGTGCATCACTTTATTGCAATATTTTCTTTATTGTGGTGGTCTGGAACTGAATCAGCAACATTTCCGAGGTATGCCTATAATTGTTCATAATAGCCCCTTATGATCTTTTTTATTTCTGAAGCACCCCTTATACTGTCTCCTCTTTCATTTCTGATGTTATTTGTCTTCTTCATTGTTTTCTTAATCTAGTAAAAGCTTTTTCAAGTCTGCTTATCTTTTTATAAACCAACTCAATTGATTTTTCTTCATTGCATTTTTATTCTCTGTTTCATTAATTTCTGCTCTAATCTTTATTTCTTCCTTCTGGTAACTTTTGGCTTAGTTTATTCTTCTTTTTATAATGCCTTAAAGTGTAAAGTTAGGTAGTTTAAGATCTTTCTTCTTGGGGCTGGCCTGGTGGCAGAGCAGTTTAGTTCACATTTTGGCAGCCCAGCATTCGTGGGTTTGGATCCCGGGTGCCCACTGATGCACTGCTTGTCAGCCATGCCATGGCAGCATCCCATATAAAAAAGTAGAGGAAAATGAGCATGGATGTTAGCCCAGGGCCACTCTGCCTCAGCAAAAAAGAGGAGGATTGGCTACAGATGTTAGCTCAGGGCTGGTCTTCCTCACACACACACAAAAAAAGATCTTTTTTTCTTTTTTAATGTGGGTGTTTACTGCTACAAACTTTCCTCTTTGTACTGCTTTTGCTACACCCCATATATTTTGGTATGTTGTGGTTTAGTTTACATTTGTCTTGAGATATTTTCTAGTTTCCCTTTTGATTTATTCATTTACCCACTGGTTGTTGAAGAGTATGTTGTTGAATTTCCACATATTTTTCAATAAACCTATAGACATACAGTACACCACTCTTCAACACAGTTGCCAAGAATAAACAATGAGGAAATGATAGTTTCTCCAATAAATGGTGTTAAAAAAAAAAAACTGGATATCCAGTGGCTGACCTGGTGGTGCAGCAGTTTAGTTTGTGCATTGGCAGCCCAGGGTTTGTGGGTTCAGATCCCGGGCGCCCTCTGATGCACTGCTTGTCAGCCATGCTGTGGCGGCATCCCATATAAAGTAGAGGAAGATGGACATGGATGTTAGCCCAGGGCCAGTCTTCCTCAGCACAAAGAGGAGGATTGGCAACAGATGTTAGCTCAGGGTTGGTCTTCCTCACACACACACAAAAAAAACAAAACAAAACTGGTTATCCACATGTAAAATAATAAAATTAGACCCATATCATACACCGTATATAAAAATTAGCTCAAAATGGCTTAATGACCTAATCATAATATGTGAAAGTATGAAGCTCCTACGAGAAAACAAATGGGAAATCTTCATGACATTGGTCTTGGGAATAACTTCTTGAATGTGATATTAAGACACACACAACAAAAGTGAAAAATAGATAAGGGGACTACACCAAATGTAAAATCTTCTACACAGCAAAGGAAACAATCAACAGAATAAGAAGGCAACCTATGGAATGGAGGAAAATATTTACAACTGATATATCTGACAAAGAGTTAATATTAAAAATATAAAGAACTGCTACAACTCCACAACAAAAAATCAAATAACTCATTTAAGAAATGGTCCTAGGACTTGAAAAGACACTTCTCCAAAGAAGATATATAATGGCCAACAGGCATATGAAAATATGCTCACCGTCCCAATGCAAATCAAAACCATCATGAGATATCACCTCACACCTGTTAAGATGGCTATTATGAGAAAAACAAAACATAACAAGTGTTGATGAAGATGTGGAAAAATTGGAACCCTGTACACTGTTGATTTGAATGTAACATGATGTCACCACTATGGAAAACAGTATGGACGTTCCTCAAAAAATTAAAAATAGAACTACCATGTGATCCAGCAACCCCGCTCCTAGGTATATATCCAAAAGAATTGTAAACAGGATCTCAAAGAGATATCTGCACTCCCATGTCCATTGAAGAATTATTCATAATTGCCAAAATGTAGAAACATCCTAAATGTCTATCAATGACTGAATGGATGAAGGAAATGTGATATACATACAATGGAATACTATACCATCCTAATAAAGAAGGATGATGACCTGGTTGAACCTGGAAAACTTTATGCTTAATGAAATGTCCATCACAGAAGGGACAAATACTGCGTTATTCCCACTTATACGTGGCATCTAAAATAGTCAAACTCATAAATATGGAGAGTAGAATAGTGGTTGCCAGCAGATGGAGGGAGACAGAAATGAGGAGTTGTAGTTCAAAGGTATTAAGTTTAGATTAAACAAGATGCATTAGTTCTAGAGATCTGCTATACATTATCATTTATATGGCTAACAATACTGTATTGTGTACCTAAAAAGTTCTTATGAGACTAGATCTCATGTTAAGTGTTCTTGCCATGATGGAAAAAGAAGAGAGAAAAATTAATGGACTATATGACTAAACTTGGAAGTGCTACCCCCTCTACTACAGAATCTCTTATTTTGTACCTTTTTTTTGAAAAGTACTTTTCTTGGATTCTCAACTTTTGCCCATTCCTTATGATACTCCTCTAGATCTATCAAATTTTCTAGACTTTTGGATTTTCTAAACTATGTAAATATTTTGACAGATGAAATCTGAGAGATTATCTCTAATACCCGCTAATGAGGAGACTGAGGTCAATGAAGATTGAGTGATATATCTAGTTTCCATAGTCTCTTGGTGATAAAATTTGGATGAGAACTCCGGTTTCCAAACTCCCATTCTACAGTTTCTGCTTATGCCTACTAAGAAAAAAGTTTGATTATGGCCCTATTCTCCCTTCTCACCAAAGCATCTCTAATTTAAGTTTTGCTTCATAGCTGTATTTAAACACAGATAAATGGGATTAGTATTTTCAGTCTTTATTGAAGATAGGGAAATAAATTAATGTTCCAATCCAAACCATAGAAATACACGCATTTTAATTCCACTCAAGAAAAGTGCATCTCATATGTAAAGTATAACATTTCCTTGGTAACAGTCAATATATTTTATTTCATCATTAACATCAGTTAAATGGCTGAGAAAATTGTCCTATTATTTTTTGCTTCATATAGCACTGATTTTTAGTCTTCAATATGTAAATTCTCATAAATATACTTAGAGATAGTGTTAGTACTTTTTCAAGTAGAATGCAAACAAAATGAATAAATGTAAATTAAGATTTAAATAAAATTTAAATTATAATTAATTCATTTTTAAATTTCAAGAGAAATATGATTTTCTTGTAACAAATTTGGATGAGTGATAAATTGTCTTGTTACTTTCAATAAAAATTTCTAATTTTAAGATAAAATGACGTTATCTGATTTAATAAATAATGACTATTTGCTACTAAAAGAAGTAAGAAAAACTAAGTTCTGTTATTGCAAATTTTTGAGGATTGAAATTATGACAAAATAAAAAGTAAAATAAGCTTCCACAAACTATTAAATGTTTTGACTTATGCATCATTACCAGTAAAATGTTAAATTCTTTGTATTTGAAAAAACTCTTGACAAAATATGTTATGATAGAATTTAAGAATTTCTCCATTAAAAATTTCCTTTTTTCATATTGATTGAATTATGAATGTAATATCCAAATATTTAGCCGATTTCTTAAAATAATTTCTAACCATTTCCGGATTGTGAAATGATTATGTTCATTGTAGCTATTTTAGACAATTAAAAGTCTTCAATAATCATGCTGTCATCAATAAGAGCATTAAAAGATTTGTTGTATTGGCAATTTACCTACTTCTATTAATAAATACGTATTTTTAAAAAAGTAAATATGCGAACGCAAAAATATGTATATGTAATTATAGATTCTGATTTTAGCAGAGTAGTGTATCCTGAATTTTAAAATATATTTAATATTGGATAATTTCAATTTGTCTGAATATTCCAAAATTTCTTAATTGATTTTTGTTGGCGGGAAATTGAGTTGCTTTTAAAATTATTTGTATTACAGCTTAATGAAGAAAGCTTACATAATTTTGTTATAGATCTTATATCATGTTCTTAAAAATATTCCTAGAAGTGGAATAATCAATTATTTGAAAATTTTAAGGCCTTTTGAGCCTTGCCACATTTTTTCCTCATTAATATTGTGCCAATCAGCATTCACAATAGTAGTTATGAAAGTATTTCTCTCATTCTGCTCCCACTGAGAGCTAACATTGATATTATACTTTTTTATATTATCTTCTTTTTTTGCAAGATTGATAGCATGTTGTCAGGTTTATATTATTATTTTTAAGAAGTTAATTTTGAATTTAAAGAATTTTTAACTAATATAACTAACGTAATTTGATAATTAAAGTGTAAAAACATTTTTGTTTCCTACGGCATAGCATACTTAGTATTAATTTAACCATTTTGTTTTCTCCTGTCTCCCAAATGTCCATTTTAAACTACATCAGTTGCTTTTAGATTATGTTTTTCACTTTTTATTTTCTATTGGTGTTCTTAAAACACTCTTTGATAGTTGTAATGTTTTTAGCAATATTCACAGAAGTTTTACCAGTTTAACAGAAAAAGATTTCCTACAGTTTAGTTGTTTGAAGTCTGACGTCAGAGCTTCGTGAGCTCTGACGTCAGACTGCCTAGGTTCAAACCCAGTTAACTGTGTATCATTGTATAGACTACTTCATCTTTCTTGGTTGGCCACATCATGGCCAAGTGTGTAAAATGTGGATGATAGTAGTAACTTAGGAAGTTCTCAGAATTAAAAAAAGAGTTAATGTATATAACATAATTGGAACAGTGCCTGGTTTATAATAAGCACTTCATAAAAGTGAACTGTCAATTAAAGTAAAGTAAATATAGAGTTTCTATATGCAAAGCATAGAGCTAAGTGTTTCCCAAATATTATATTATATAATCTGCATTACACCTCAGCAGGTTATTATTATTATTCCATTTTTTCAATCAGAAAATTGAAGGTTATAAAGGTGAGGAAAATTTTGCTAGATCAGAAGAAAGGTGTGGAAGTTTGGATCCTGTTTCACATCTTCTTTCTTCTTGCACCCATACCTTTTGTTCCAAAATTTACACATTTAACTTCATTGATCTCAAGTGAAGACACTTCCATGCAAAATTTAAAAAATAGTGTAAAGGTTATGTATTTGTTGAACTCTGAATATTTGTTCTGTATTTTGTTTACCTACTTTCATAAAAGACAACATTGATGGTTTTCAAAACCTTGGATATCCAAATTTCTTCCTTAAAACTCTCTGGATGGTATTCCAGTATCTTTTAATTTATTGGAAAAGAATTGGGTGTTCTTTCTTTCTCCCTTCTTTCCTTCCTTCCTTTCTTCCTTCATTACTCATAGACATTAGACTCTACCAATATAGATAAGCTAAGAAACAAGGAGGCACACCTGAAAAATATAACAATCATTCCAAAAAAAAAATAAATCTTCCCTTCAAATGCATACACTTTGTGCACAAGGAAATGAGGGAAATTCACTGGAGCCAGAAAAAGAAAATAATAATTAAAAATTATTGAAGTATGTATGACTACACTATGTCTGAAGGATAGAGAAGGGAAATCAGTCTTGGTAGTTTAGGAATATGAGTTTAACATCCACGAGGGGACAAGAGGTTATTAGCCTTTGGGCAATTTTACATGGTAGATGCAACCAAGCCCCATTCCCACCAAATCCACATACATGTGTCCACAAACAAATTTGGAACCATCAAATTTGTGAACATGTGATTTAGGGGGAAAATTTCTTTTCTCAAATAGGACAATAATAAGGAATATTTTTATTGATATTCCCTGGGATCTTCCTGGGAAAAAATGAGATGATGAGCCTTACTAGATATTAGAACCTATTTCAAAGCCACCAGCACTGAAACATTGTGAATCTTAAATAAGAATATATAGAAAGTTCAATGAAAGAAAATAGAGAATCCAGAGAGAGGGTGAAATGTATGTGGAAATTAACATATATTAAGGGTGGAATTCAAGGCTGCAGTGAGGAGATGGAATATTCACTACATTATTTGGGACGAGAATAAACCAACTTAGAAGAAATATTTGATATCAACCTTTAATTTATAACAAAATAAAATCCAGATGAATCAAAAACATACACACAAATGAGGAAAAACTTAAAACCTTAGAATAAATATTGGGGATAGGAACATTTTTATAATTGTGACATAAACTTTATAAGGCATAAATCAAAATTTTGACTAAATGATAAAAAATTTTACTTGGTAAAATATAAAGAAAAATTTAAAAATATAAAGCTGAAATAGAAGCAATAAACTGGGAAAATATCAATTTAAAAAATAGACAAAATAATATAATTATATAAGTAGATGAACAGATAAATTTAAAAAGGCCACAAATCAACTGATGAAGAAACATAAAATGCATCTTGAGGATACAAATTAAATTTTACAGAAATTCAAATACATAAGATCATTAAACTTATTAAAAGAGATTAAAACTAAATTTTTATAATAAAAATGTAACATAAAACTATGAAGAGATGCCATTTTTCTTACCATCCTATTTGCTAAGATAAAAATGAGATTTAATTACTTCTAGATGAAAAGTTAACAACTATATGCAAGCCAGAGCAACAAAAAAATCTAGAAAATGGAGATGTCATTTGTTTGAGGCCAATAGAGAGATGCTGCAGCAAGGAGAGCTGGAGGGTCTAAGACTCTGGTGAGGAAAGAACCTCAGAGTGGTGGGTTGACATTTCCAGATGCTTTTACTCTGGGGATATCTGACAGTCCTGGGCACCGATAGAGGGCTGAGAATCTGGCCTTGAGGTCTCCAGAGAGCTGTTTCTTATGGATAGAGAAAGTGGCAAAGCTTTATTCTCTACTTGGGGGCCTCAAGAATTCAGATGATTCTCTCCAGGATATTTGCTCACTTCTGGATCTGGAAGGCATGGAAAGACTCCAAAAAGCAGTGTGGAACATTCAGTAGGCTCATATGACAAAGATCAGAGTTCAAGATTCATAGGAGGTTGGCCTCCTCTCAAAAATACTGCAAGCTTTCATTTGGAAACCTTATGCTCCCAAGGACAAACTAGAGGTACACTGACTTTTATAAGAGCTGGACTCTAGCCTGAATTTAGCATAGTTCCTAGAATAACTAAGATTAGCCACCCCTCTGAGTCCAGCAGGAGGAAGGGAGTAACCTCTCAGGAGAAAGAGAATAACATCTTTAAGAGCTATGATTTTTTTTTCTACACAATACATAGCACCAAATCAAAATTTTCAAGGCATTACTTAATACTAAGGAAAGAAACCAGGGAATATAATATAAACATCCTCAAGAAACTCATAAATTGCAGTTAATTTAAAAGAGTGTTAAAATAACTATGAAAAATATATTGAGAGGCCAGCATGGTGGCCTAGCGGTTAGGTTGGCATGCTCTGCTTTGTCAGCAGGGGGTTCGCAGGTTCAGATCCTGGGCATGCGTGGACCCGCACAATGCTTGTCAAGCCTTGCTGTGGCAGCGTCCCATATAAAGTAGAGGAAGATGGGCATGAATGTTAGTCCCGGGCCAATCTTCCTCAGCAAAAAGAGGAAGATTGGCAACGGATGTTTGCTCAGGGCTAGTCTTCCTCACGCACACACACACACACACACACACCCCATATATATATACATATATATATACATATATGTATATATATAAGAAAATAGAAGATAGAGAACATAGATGAAAATATTGAAGTTTTCAATAGAAATTGCAATCTATATAAATAAAAAAATGTAATTCTAAATTGGAAAATAAAATATTTGCAAACATCTCAGTTATATTTAATAACACATTAACATAGGAGAAGATAGAATTAGTAACCTGGGAAGTAGGTCAATAAAAAATAAGGACACTGATGCACTGGGAGATAAGACAGTTGAAAATAATGGAAAACAAGAGCATTAGGGAGCAAATGTGAACTACTATGAAAGGTTTTACAATGTATGTAATTTAATTTCCTGAAGGAGAAAAGAGATTGGGCAAGATTTCAGATTTGATATGGCTAAGAATCCTCCAAAACCAACATCAATGCACAGATACAAAAAGCTCAGCAAAAACATAACGAATAAATACAAAGCACAAGAGTGAAAATGATGAAATCTAAAGATGAAAACAAAAGTCATATAAACAGCCATGGGGGCAGAAGGTACATTACTCTCAAAGGAAGCTACAGATAAGAATGATTGTTGATTTTTTCAACAAAAACTATTGAAATCAGAGAAAATCATATCTTTAAATGGCTGAAATTAAAGCAAGATCAAAATTTCTATGTCCAGTTCAAAAATGAAAGTTAAATGAAGGAAAAGGAGAGAATTCATTACAGGAAATATATGCCCCCCAAAATAACAAATGTAAATATTCAGGCAAAAGAATAATTATATTAGGAGGATATATTTAATTATAAACATAACAAAAGATAATGGAAAGACAAAATGTAGGTAAGTAAAAATTTTAAAAAATGATTTAATAAATCAATAATATTAATTCTTAATGGAGTTAAAGCATGTATATTTAAAATAAAGATTAACAGTAACAAAGAAGGTGGGGATTGGGTAAACATCACTAATGTGTTCTAAAATGAAGGTGATATATTCTACAAAACAAACAAATATGCCAAAAGCTACATGCTGCTTACAAAAAACACAGTAAAAGAATAAAGAAAGCAAGCTGGTATAGCTATATTACTCTCAAACAAAAGGGACTTTAAATTAAGAAGCTTTGCTACAGATTAAGAGGAATAATTCATAAAGACAAAAAGGTCAATCCACAAGGAAGATATCAGAAATCCAACTTTATATGATCCAAAAAAAGTCAGTATCACTATAAATATAAAGAGAAATATAAAGACCCACAATTACAGTGGGTACATCAATGATCTGAATAGTTCTTAGAAAAAACAGGACAAAAAAAATCCCTACACGCTGAATATATACAGAATATCTAAAAGTATGTAAATATACCTCAAAAAGATGCTTGCATGTAATGATGACGGAATATACTTTATTTTTAGTAAACTTGGAAATTATACCAAAGTTGAAAATATGTTAGATACAGTGCAGACCCAATAAATTTTAAAGATTTGAAATCATTCTGTGTAAAGTCTTTCACAACAATGAAATTACACTAGATATTAATAACCATAAGGTAATTGGAATATTAAAAAACTATTTGCAATTAAAGAAAACACTTCTAAGTAATTCATGGGTCAAAAAATAATTAAAAAGAGAATTTGAATAAAATTTGAACTGGATAGAATTGAAGATACAACATTTCAAAATGTGTGCAGTAGTGGTAAATAAGTGATTAGAAGGAAATACATATTCTTAAATGTATATATTAAAAAAGAAGATAAAAAAGACTGTGATATATGCATCTATATAATGAAGCTAAGAAAAATCCATAGAAAATCAAATCTAAAGAAACTGCAGGGGAATAGAAATGTTAACAGCAGAGAGTACACTAAAAGTAATCAATAAAAAAACCCAGCAAAGATGAGTTGGTCCTTTTAAAAGAATAATAAAATTTCACAAACTCTTAGCAAAATTGATGAAGATAAAAGACAGAAACATAATTTGCCAATATCAGGAATAAAAAGAAGTCACTGCAGACCCTACAGCCCCGATAGTGATAAAAAAATATATAATAGTCAATTTTATGTCAATAATTATGACATTTAAACAAATGGGTAAATTATTTGAACAACATACCTTAAAAAGTTGAATATTTAATGTAAAATTTGAACATTCACTATTAAATTAAATCTGCTATTGAAAAAAAGAAACATTCCACAAAGTAAACTCCAGACCAGGTAGAAACATTGGTGAATTCTTTATACCATTAACGGAAGACATATTCCTAATTTTCTACAAAATTTTTCAAAGAGAAAAAGGTGCAATACTTTACATGCTTTCAAACTCATTTTGTGAAACTAGCCCACACAGTACCAAACTCTGGAGAAGAACTAGTGATAAATTGAAATTACAGATCAATCACTTTCAAGATCATAAATACAGAAATTCTAAACCAAATAGTAAGCAAATAAAACAAAATGATATATAAAAATGACAATACATCATGACAAAGTGAGGTTTATGTTAGAAGTAGGGGTTGTTTAATATTAAAAAATCAATGTATTTCATCACATTAAGAGAAAAAGGTGAAGCACCATATGATTTTCTCATTAAATCTGATAAAGTAGTTAGAATTAAATATTTATTCTTGATAATAAAATTTGATCACAAATCAGTAACAGAAGATAACTTAATCTGAAGAAAATCTTAAGAACAAAAGAGCAATCACCTAATTCTCCTCCTCAGATCAGATTAACAGATTAAACCAAAGATGTCGTTTATATCACTGGTGTTCAACGGTGTACTGAGTGGAGGTCCTATCCATGGCATAAAGACTGAAAGGGGAACAAATGCATAAAATTGGAAAAGAAGGGATATAACTCTCAATATTTATAAATGACAGTATTGCTTGCTTAGAGACTCCTAAATAATCTGTAAACAAATTAAAAAAGTGAACTAATTGACATCATTGAATAGAAAACAACAGAAAAGATCAACAAAACTGAGAGGTGGTTTTTTCAAAAGACTAATAAAATTGACAAACCTAGGCAAGACTAGCTAAGAAAAAGAGAGAAGACTCAAATAAATGAAATCAGAAATGAAAGAGGAGACATTACAACTGATACCACAGAAAAAGAAAGGATCATAAGACATTACTATGAACAATTATACACCAACAAATTAGTTGACCTAAAAGAAATGAACAAATTCTTAGACTCATATGACCTACCAAGACTAAATCATGAATAAATAGAATCTCTGAACAGACCAATGAACCGACCCAGGGCCAGATGGTTTCACTGGTGAATTCTATAAAATATTTAAGGAAGAATTAATGCCAATCCTTCTTAAACACTTTCAAAAAATTGAAGAGGGGGAGACACTCCCAAACTCATGTTATGAGGTCAGCATTATCCTGATACCAAAGCCAGATAAGGACACTACAATAGAAGAAAACTATGCACCATTCTGCCTGATGAATATAGATGTAAAAATTCTCAACAAAACATTAGCAAACTGAATTACAGGGCCTACTAAAAGGATTATACACCATGAGCAAGTGAGATTTGTCACTGGGAGGCAAGGATACTTCAACATATGCAAATCAATATGTGTTATCACATTCAGAAATGAAAGATAAAAAAATCATATGATCATCTCTATAGATACAGAAAAAGCATTTGACAAAATTCAGCATCCATTCATGATAAAAACTCTCAACAAATAGCATATGGAACGAATGTACCTCAACATAATAAAAGACACATGTGACAAGCCCACAGCTAACATCATACTCTATTCTGAAAGGTGAAAGCTTTCCCTCTAATATCAGGAATTAGACAAGGGTACCCACTCTCATTCCTCCTGTTAAATATATTACTAGAAGTACTAGCCAGAGCAATCAGGTAAAAAAAATAACAGAAAAGGAATACAAATCAGTAAGGAAGAAGTAAAATTGTCTCTATCTGCAGATATTTCATATTTAGAAAATCCTAAAGACTCCGTCAAAAAACTCTTAGATGAAATCAGGAAATTCAGTAAAGTTGCAGGATACAAAATCAACAAACGAAAATCAGTAATGTTTCCATACACTAACAATGAATTATCTGAAAAAAAGAGGAAAACAATATCATTTACAACAGCATGAAAAACAATAAAATACTTAGGAAAAACATTTAACTGGTGAGGTCCACAGCTTCACAATGAAAACTGTAAGACACTGATAAAAGAAATCAAAGAACTCACAAATTAATGGAAGAATTAAAGTTCATGGATTGGAAGACTTAATATTGCTGAAATGTCCATACTACCCAAAGCCATGCATAGACTCATTGCAATCCCTATCAAAATTTCAATGGCCCCTTTTGCAGAAACAGAAAAAAACAGCCCTACAATTTGTATGGGACCTCAGAAGACCCTGAATAGTCAAAGCAATCCTGAGAAAGAAGAAAAAGCTGGAGGCATCTAACTTCCAGATTTCAAACTATATTACAAATCTGTCATAATAAAAACAGTATGGTACTGGTATAAAAGCAAACACTTAGGCCAATGGAACAGAATCAAGAGCCCAGAAACAAGCCTATGCATATATGGTCAACTAATATTTGACAAGGGAGCCAAGAATACTCAATGGGGGATATGAGAGTCTCTTCAGTAAATGGTGTTGGGAAAACTGGATAACCACATGCAGAAAAATGAAATTGGACCCCTATCTTACACCACTCACAAAAAATTAACTTGAAATGGATGGAAGACTTAAACATAAGACCTGAAACCACAAAACTCCTAGAAGAAAACACATGGTAAAACTTCTTGACGTTGGTCTTGGCAATGATATTTTGGGACATAACACCAAAAACACAAAAAAAACCAAAAGCAAAATCAATACCTGGGCATACATCAAAATACAAGTTTCTGCACAGCAAAGGAAACCATCAACAAGATGAAAAGGCAACATATGGAATGAGAGAAAATAAATGCAAATCATATATCTGGTAAGGGGTTAATATCCAAAATATATAAAGAACTTGTATAACTCAATAATAAAAAAACAAATCATCCAATTTAAAAATAAGCAGAAGAGGGGCCAGTCTGGGTCATGGTGGTTTAGTATGCCCCACTCGGCTTCAGCGTCCCAGGGTTGGAGGGTTCGGATCCCAGGTGCGGACCTGTGCCACTTGTCAGCTGTGCTGTGGTGGTGAGCTGAGTACAAGAAGGAGGAAGATTGGCACAGATGTTATCTCAGGGCTAATCCTCTTCAAGCAAACAAAAAGAGGAAGATTGGCAACCCATGTTAGATCAGGGCAAATCTTCCTCAGCAAAAATAAAGAAAGAAACAAAAATAAAAGTGGGCAGAAGAACTGAGTAAACATTTCTCCAAAGGAGACATCCAACAGGTACATGAAAAGGTGCTCAGTGTCACTCATCATCAGGGAAATACAAATCAAAATGAAAATGACCTATCACCTCACATCTGTTATAATGACTATTATCAAGAAGATAAGAGATAAGTGTTGGTGAGGATGGGCAGAAAAGGGGAAACCTTGTGCACTGTTGGTGGAAATGTAAATTGGTTCAGCCACTATGGAAAACAGCATGGAGTTTCCTCAAAAAAATTAAAAATACTACTATCACGTAATGCAGCAATCCCACTCTTGGATATGTATCCAAAGGAAATGAAAACAGGATATTGAAAAGCTATCTGCACTCTCATGTTTATTACAGCATTAATCACAATAGCCAAGACATGCAAACAACCTAAGTGCCCATCAATGGTTCAGTGGATAAAGAAGATGTGAGATATATATATAATGGAATATTATTCGGCCATGAGAAAGAAGGAAACCCTGCCATGCTACAACGTGCGTGGACCTTGAGGGCATTATGCTAAGTGAGATAGGCCAGAAAGAGTAAGACAAATACTGTATGACATTAGTTATATAGAATCTAATAAAAGTCAAACTCATAGAAACCGAAGATAAAATGGTAATTACCAGGAGCCAGGGGGCGAGGGTGGAGAAATTGGGGCAATGCTCATCAAGGTGTACAAACTTGGAGTTAGAAGAAGAGTAAGTTCTGGAGACCTAATGCACAGAATTGTGATGATAGTCAACAATACTGTATTGGACACTTCAAAGTTGTAAAGAGATAGATCTTAAGTATCCTTACCACAATATGAAATGATAATTACGTGACACAATGGAGATGTTAGGTAATACTACAGTAGTAATCACATTATGGTGTATAAATGTATTAAATCAATATGTTGTACACCCTAAACTTACCCAGTATTAAATGTCCATTATATCTCAATAAAAAAATCAACATAGCTAAATTCAAGATCAACATAGAAAAACTATAGATATAAGCATTAATATGACAACAACTGGCAAATAAAGGATAAAATTTAAAATGATATATACCATTTTCAATAGCATCAAAAATATCAAATACCTTGGAATAAACATAATGAATGATGTGTATAATATCTACAATGAACACCACAAAATTGTACTCAGAAAATTTTAAAGGCCTATGTAAATGAAGAGATTACATTTATGTATTTGAGGTTTCAATATTTTAAAGGTGTCAGTCCTATAAAAATATACCTATAGATTCAAGCAATCTCAAGCAAAGTCCCATCTAATGAAAATTGTAAATGTCATGAATAAAGGTTACATCCAGAAAGTAGAAAGAGATGATGATCACAAAGTGGTATTTGGGGCTCTGGGTGCTGGCAAATAATAGTTTTCAAGTTGGTTCTTTTCCTTATAACACCTTATTATGTTCATTTATATTTCATGCACTTTTATGCACATATGTTATATATCAAAATAAAAGGAGATTAAAAAGTTATAAAAGAGAAAGTAAAAAATACACTAGAAGGAATAGATTCAAATATATAAAAATAGCCTTGGTTTTCAATTTAATTTTAAAATTTAAAGTCAGAGATTTTCAGATCAGATAAAAACAAAATTTGATTCTTTAATAAGCAACAAACAAAATTTTATTTTATAGAAAGGTTGGGATCAAATTGTACAAAAATATATACCCATTAAAATCTAAATAATGGGATAGCTACATTACTATTAAACAACATAGAGTTCTAGTCACGGCAAAAGTTGTATTAGTTATAAAGACAGCCATAATATTTTTAAGAAACCCGATTTTTCAGGAAGTCAAAAATTATAAACAAGGCTGCATCTAACAATGATGGCTTCTATTTATATAGATAGGCTAAGGAATCAAAAAACGGCAAAATGACAAAATGTCTTGCCTACATTACACTTCACCCTTTGCAAGATGATAATATATTTCTTTCTACTAATTGATACATAAAGAAGAAAAAAATGTAAGGGTTTATAACAACAGAGTTAACAAATGTGTACTACTGGACGTGTATTGAAATTAATTTCAACAATTAGAGTGACTATTTTGAAGCTTACATAATTTGAATAGTTACTAGGTCACAGAAAGTCTGTAAAATACAATGCTTTTATAGAGGACAAAGATGACCTTAATTTTATTAAAGATTTATAAGCAATATCTCAGGATATGTGTATGTACATATGCATATGTGCATGTGTGCAATCAAATGTCTTAATCCTTCCTTCAGCATTTGAAAATTTTTCCAGATTTGTATAAAATATTCACAACTTATGGATATGCTATGACAAGGCTCTTAATTAAAAAAAAAAAGTTTGGTTATTGGCCCCTGCTGTAAAGCCAATGATTTTTATTATACAGAAAATCATCACACAGAACAATTTTTAGAATAGAATGGGCTTTGAATTCCTAAGGCTTACAGTCAATAATTTATCTTCTTTTCACTAAATTGAGAGGATGGATTGCACAGACACTGCTATGGCAGAGAATATTTGAAAGTAGAGAAATGCTTAGAAAGAGTGAAGTAATCGTCAATACCTCAGGTACATCAAGTTCTAAATTAAGAAATATAGGTGTACTTTTGGAAGCATAAATTCTTTTTCCATTAACACAGGCTATATAGCTTATACCTAGCTGCAAATATTAATCATGTCTACACCACTCTATCATTTAAAGAATGTTATAAGAAGATGTCAAACAGCATAGAGATAATTGAGCAGATGAGCATGGGAAAACTAAGAAGAAAATATTCACAGAAGAAGGAAATTTATAAAGATTCTACTGGAAGTATAACAGAATCTTGGCTATGAAGACTTTTCGAGATGCTATTATTTCAAGGTCTATGGTATGTACTGAATCTTAATTTTGCTGAATTTTAATCATGTTTAATGTTACAGTGGTATATGACAGTCCCCACTTAGCTCGGATGTGATCCTTGTCTGCTGGACATTCAAATCTCATTAAAACATCCTCTGTCCAATCTTTGTGGACTATGCATTCACTTTTGCAATGAGTTAAAATGTCTTTAAATGATCATCCATTCAGTTTTGTAGATTTAAGAACATTTTTTATTATTGGCACCACAAAAATGAATTTAAAATAGTGAACTTATTTGCATGGAAAATTTAATAGATTTTCTATAATGAGTGTAATTAATTTATATAACTATTTAGAGTAAGAGATTGTCACATCATTTTCCCCATTTTCTGTATGTTCTACAGAAATAAGAAGTAGCAGGGATAGTAATACATTTAGATTTTATTACTAGACAATTGTCAGAATTTATCTTCCTCTAATGGAAAGGGACTCACTTGTAGTTTCAGCCATTCTTGAATTGTATTTACAATTATATTTTCTAAAATAAAAGAAATGCACAAGTTCCCTCTATCCACCCAAGTACTAATTAGACTTTATTTGTACTTTTCAGTAGGACTTATATAACATAGAGAAAAACAGAAATTATTTAGACTCTAATTGTTATTCTATATTTTAATATTCCTATTTCTCATATTATTATACCATAAAATAAGAGCAAATTGCCAAAAGACTACAGTTGGTGATAAAAATAACATAATATTTTCTCTCTATATATTCAATATTGAATTTAATGTGAATCATTCGTCTGTATCATTACATATGAAAAAATAATTTCACATTCTGAAAATGTGAATAAACATGATAATAGAGTTGGTTGAACAGCTCATTTATGAGCTTTATTAATTGAATAGTAAAAATTTAAGAAATTTATTTTTATATCTGTGGTCCTAATTCCATAACAGAAACATCAATAACAACAAAAAGAAAATTAAACAAGACAACTAATACAGATATATTTAAAATGTATATCACCACTTGAAATCTACTTAATCTTATTTCCATGAAGTATCAAGTACTGTTAATGAAAAAAGCAAGTAGGAATCCCTGAAAAGAGAGAGGAAAGTTAGAAGTCATCTACTAAGTAAGAATTTGTGTACCACATTACTTTATGATCAGAAAAATACTTCTAAAAGCAATGTCCAATTCAAAAATATTTCAATACTCTAATCATACTTCAAGTAATTATTCAAATGCTTAATCTACAAAACATTTTTAATTGATAGCAACAGCAAAATCGAGTAATATTTATTGATAACTATTTGCTAAACACTTTTCTTATGTTGTCACTTAATCCTCAGAACAATCCTAATATATTATGTCCAGTTAATTGAAGCCTAAAGAGGTTAAGTAACTAATAAATTTGCACAGTTAGTGGTAAAACCAGGATTTGAGCCTGATTTTGAATCTCATAGACCATGTTTTTATGGCTGATCTGTTGTGAGATTTGGGGGAATTTTTCTTTGATACCTCAGCCTGTTTCTTCATAGCCTAATTTGTTTACCTGTAAAAATGTATAGTTATGTTTAAATTACATCATATATATAAAGCACCGGCTACAGAATTTCTTAAGAAAGGCAGCTAACTGTTCAATGCGTAATCGTTTGCCTCCTTTAGTCTCAAAGGAACCTCTCCTGCTACCATTCTTTCCACTCCCCATAGCCTTTGGTATGTCTTCCAGTAAGTGTGGCACTCTGCTTGTAGTTTATATGAGTCGTATTCACAAGAATATGCTGTAGTGAACAAAAATGTTGAAATTGAAAATATGCACATGAATCCTAGCTCAACCATTATGTCATCATAAAGGATGGATGGGAAGAAGAATATAAAACACTAAACTCAAAGCAGAATGTAAGATTACCATCTCACATCCAAATAGCACTGATTCTAAAAAGCATTAGAAAAAAATGAATTGTACCTGGAAAAACAGGTAAAGATTCATTTATTTATCTACCCACGATATTATTAAAGAATCAGCTCTAGCTAACAGGATATTTTCCAGAATATCTCATATGTCTCCCCCTTATCCTTATATTTGTCATCAAGAAGTTCTTCTGTGATTTCTATTTATTTTACATTTTTAATTTAATTTAATTTAATAATCAGTTTGCAATATCTTTAATTCTGCTAAGAATTTAAAAGAATAAAAGGCAACTGATATATCTAGTGTCATATGAATCATAATGGCAAGTACACATATCTTATAAAGATCACTAGAAAATTCTGTTTCATGTATGATTTCTGAACGTAAGTAGTGAATATTGACATTATTCTGACAAGGAAACATTTTCAAATACCAGAAACTCTGCTGCTTCTCTGACATTTTAGAAGACTAATACCTATGATTTTATCTCTGCTAAATTCTAAATGCCACTGTGTTGCCTGTCGCTATGTTTACGTGCTATTTGAATCCAGTTGCATGCATAAAAACATAATGGAATTTAGCTAATATTAAGGCAGAGCATAATGAAATCATTACAAGTTAAAATTAAATTGGGAGGAACCTAATATTGTCCCATTTTAGTATGAATATTGGAAAATATATTTTTAATTCATAATAATTGTATTATTGTAACTTATTTTCTAATTAGATGGTTTTACTCTCCTTTGAATAAATGGATTTTATGCATTTTAATTGTCTTCCCAGAGTGAAGATTATGCATTTGAGGTCAACAGAAAGAACTTTAGAAGTCAAGCGTTACATTATAGAAAAATAATGAAAAAACTAAATTTCCCGCACTAAATTCAACTACTTACTATAAGAAATATTAATAATTCTAAGAAATTTTAATGATATTCACTAAAATCTCAATCTAGAAGCTGTATATGTGACTTGAAAAATAAACTATAGATTTTAATATTACACTTCTAAAATTGTATAATAGTAAAGGAAAATATAATTTATGGTGGATTTAGGGTACAACGGGAGTCATAATACATAGAAAATATTTATTAAATAATTACAGCATTGAACTTATCTTTTAATTGTAAGAGAATATAAACTAGTATTTTGTTTTAATTTCATGAATTCTAATTTTCACTTAAGATAGACTAGGAAGAATGACCTGGCCACCCACTTCCAAACAATTGCCCATGGAAACCCTATGAGTAGCAGAGTATTGTCTGATATAACATCAGAAGGTGATAGGATGGCACAAAAATACCAGGCAGAGATCTGCTCTGCTGTACACAGGGTCACTAGGCGTCGAAATCTACTGGATGGCACTAAAATATAGAGTATATATACGTATGTATGCATGTGTCTGTGTGTATGTGTGCTCTATTTCAGAAATGCTGCATTAGAATATTAAGTTTTCTTGGAAATCTTTATTGTAGACATGTAGAAATATCCCTAAAAAATTGAAGCATATATAAATCAACTTCTGAATTGGAAGTAAATTCTGGCAGAAGCAAAGGCTTTTCTAGAGAAATGTCTAGTAAAATTATAAGCACTTACAGAGTAGGTTGTCCCTCTCTCCAAAATAAGATATAACTACTCAGAGTAATATCATTTATGTTTGAGTACTATCCATTTACTTCTTTAGAAGTCAGTGATGTGGCAAGTTTCATTGCATTTCTTTTTGTAACTTAGTTATTTTTCTCAGGACCCTTGTGTGTTGAGATAATTTGGGGCAAGACGAAGAACTGGAGGTCTGACAAACTTTTAAAATATCCTGTCTAAAATTCTCTCTTATCCGTCTCTCTCTCACTTTCTCTATGTGTGCGTGTGTGTGTGTGTGTGTCTGTCTCTCTCTCTCTCTCTAACCCCCATTGTTTTTTCTATATTTGTAACTGTTGTTATGGGTTGGTGAAGACAGGGCAATGCCTTCGGGTGGTTTGCTCTATCTAAAAAAATTAGGACCTTGAACTTCCAGAGAATGAGGTAGACACATCTGAATCCCAGTAGCACATTCTGTTTTCCACTACAATTATCATGCGTAGCTGGATGTAAACAAGTATTCCAAAAATAATGAAAGACAAATACATTATATTTATATTATTTTGTATAAATGTCACATTTCACACTAAACAATAAGCAGCCTATTACTAGTATTCTCAGTATCAATAAGAATTAATTATACAACAATAACAGATTAAAAAAAACTGTAGGTTATAGATCACTGCTTTTGATATTTTTAAAAAATCAGAAGACTCACTACTTGGAAAAATTAAAGCTTTGAAATGAAAAGAGAGTCGTGACCAATAACATAGTTTCAATTCACCAGAAGATATAATGATTCTAATCTTTTAAGCAGCTAATAATATCATGTCAAAACTATAAAGCAACAATTGAGTGAATTAAACAGAGACATAGATCCAACATCTTTTTGGGAGAATATAATTCATTTCTCTCTGTAAATGATAGATATTAAAGATCAATAGGCATTTTGAAAAATTAACATAATTAATACTTCAATATACTGGGTAAATATATAACTTTGCACTTAATAATTAAGAAACCTATACTTTTTTCTCTAGCCTGCAAGGTCCACTCATGAAAATTGATCTCATTCAAGGCTCTAAGGCAAGTCTCAAGAAATTAAAAAAAAAATTTGGCCACAAATTAATTAAGTTAAAAGTCAAGAACACACATAATTTAGGAAGATTCCAATTGTTTGGAAATTAATAAATATCCCTATATAACTCAAGGAATAAAAGCAGAAATGAAAAGTAACAACAAAACTGTGTAACAGAACTTGTGGCTCTAATTAAAATTGCAGTGGAGAACTTTCCACAGTGCAACTTAACAAGTTACAAAAACTAAAGCAGAATAAAATTAAATATCAAAGGAGAAAGGGAAAAATTATAAAAATAAGAAATAAAAAGAGAAGATCAACATATCAACAAAAGTGGGCTTTTTTAGAAAAAACTAAGATTCACAAGGCTTTAAGATTTAAAAACCAAGACTAAGCAGAAAGAGAGAAGGCAAAAAATAGACCATGTCAGGAAACTACAGCACATATAAAAACAGAGGACAGTAATGTTTAAAAAACAACAGATGGAAATTGTGAAATCTTTATCCCAATAAATTTGAAAATTTATACTTCCCTAGAAAACGTATTGTTTATCAAAGAGGACTCAAAACAAAAAATCGTTACTCTAACCGTTACAAAACACAAATGGTTTTTAAAAATCATCCCACAACAAAGGTCAGGCCCAAGCAGTTTTCACTTCCTAATATTCAAGGAAAAAATAAATCAGATTTAACACAACTATTGAAAAAAATGGAGAGAAATACACCCATATCACTTTAGCCAAATCACATAACCTTGCTACCAACTCTAATAAAGACAACATTATAAGTAAAATTACAAGCAAATCCCACACATAAACATAGGTGAAAATCTTAAAACAAATATCCTCAAAACAAATCAAGAACAAATAAAAATGAAATACATTTTTAACTTATCACAGGAATGTATTGCTTTTTTAGTATTAGAAAATAAAATAAACTAATTAACCTGTGTATGAGAAAATCAAGTCATCATCCCAATAGTTACAAAAAAGGGAATTAAATCATTGTAATATCTTCATTATTTTCAAAAAATCTTACCAAAATAAACAGAAAATGAAATGTTCTCAACTTGATAATCCTTAACTATTATAAAACTTAAAAGCAAATACTATATATATAATGTAAAACATTTAAAGTGTTTATGACCAGAAACAAGCAAAAGGCATCTGATCTTACTGGCGTTACCTCATATTTTGCTGAAGACACTGACTAGTGCAATAACGGAGTAAAGAAAATAGGTAAGGGGATAGGTAAAGACAAGTCAGAGGTTTTATTTTTACAGATGATGTCAAGAACCTACAAGCAGATTGTTAAGTTTAATAATGGAACATAGTAGAATGTATATAAAATAAACACTTGAAATTTAATTGCACTTTCATATTAGAGCTAAAAATATTTTGAATATCAAATTAAAATATATCACCACTAAAAATTCTGATGTACCTAAGAGGTAAAAATCTAAGAAAATGTGGACATTTTTTACAGAAAAAAAACACATATGTCTTTATAATATTTATATATAACATAAAATTTACATATTTTATGTGTAATTTATATTTTTATACATAAATTTTATTGACATATATTAAAGGAGATAATAAATCAAGAGATATCACATTATGAATTAGAAAACTTAATTTCACAAGAGACCACATTTATCAAAAATTAAATATAAATTCAGTTTAATTCCAGTCAAAAGCCCATTAGGATTTGATGGAAATTAACAAACAGAATATGAATTTCAATTGGCAAAGGGCCAAGAATAGTCAAGGAACTCCTAAAGAACAAGACTCATCTGCCAGATAACTATAAAATATTATTTTTAAAGGTGCCATAATTTTGGCAGTGGCATATGACAGTGATATAAACTAATCAATATTTTCAACACATGTGATGTAAGATTCCTATAAATATACAAGAAAACCACAAAATATCCAGAAGACAATGGATACACACTTACAGAGGCAGTTTAAAGCAGAGGAAATACAAAAGTCCAATAATTCTAATATGATATTGTGTTTTTAAATGTCAAAAACACGTACCTTAAAAATATAATTTTTAGGAATTCATACATATGTGATAAAATTCTAAAGAAAGACAAGTGAAAGATACAAAACAAAATTGAGGTTAGCAGTTCTCTGGGTGGGAGAAGTGGTGGTTGTTGTCAGGGAAAGGCTGCTAGGGACTCCATGAGACTGGAAAGTTCTGTACTGAAGCTGATTGGTGGGCTCACAGATATTTATTTTATTCTTATTCCTTCTGTGTCACATATGTGTTTCATATATTTGTTTTTATGATATATTTCATATAAAAGTGCACAATTTAAGAAACATGATGGTAAATTATACAAAGAAAGTAAAAAATGTGAAAATGCAATATAACAACTTTCCAGAAAGAACAAACATCCCCACTTATAACAAACACAACAGCGTCACAAGATTATCCACCAAGAAATAAAATTCTGATTGACATTAGACTTAACATCTAGTGGAATTCTAGAGATTAACGAATCCATATTAACCAAGATAGTCAGAACCCAGACTCTTATATCTTATACCCAACCAAAGTAGCATATTCCACTAAGGGTGGAATAAAAACATTTTCAGAAAGGCAAGAACTCAAAGTTTATCACCCAATGGCTTTCTAAAAGTAGATTACTATTAGATGTATTATTGCACAATAATAAATTAATCAATGAAGAATCATGAAATATAAGAAATAATGATGAGAAAGCTGATAACTTTGGGCTGGCCCCAATGTTATGCTTCTTTAACACTAGGTTCTGAATGGCAATGATTGTGATTCAGGAATTATTTTAGTCTGTGGTCTCATTTTAGTCTGTGGCACAAGATGTAATTTTCACTGCAGGTTCTGCCAGAGTCTTTCATGATATAGGAAGCTTGTTCAAATTAAACACACACACATACACGGAGACACACACGGCACTTGTGTGAGTGTATGTGTATTATACATTCAACAAATCCTAAAGAGGAGAGAGCATAAGTAGAAGAATACCCTGCACCTTAACACAGAGGTGCTATGGCTAAGCTCCAATAAGTACTATATGCAATATTTTCAATGTTTGGTACCTAAATGCCACATGGGAAGATGAGGGACTCTGTTGATCAAATTTTGTACAGTTGTTTTAATCATTCTCTCTCCTTGCTTGGCTTTAGTATACATAGGTAGATTAATAACACAGTTTTGACTGTTGTGCTCACTCCCAGGATCACAACTGGGGTTTAAAAGGATAGAAATTCATTTTGCGAATCAAAATGTGCTTATCTGGAACTTTAAGGGGCAAAGATCTCTTTATGGATAGAAGTACATCGATTACTTTCTCGAGATGAAGAAATTCTCTCCTGGAGGAATTAGAATAAAGAAGGATTTCATTTTTCCAGAAATTTCAAAGTACTATATTGAGAATGCAGGCATTTTCTAGGGCCAGTAAGATGGGCCCTAGGGCCCAATCAAACATCTCACAACCGGAGTAGATTACGAAGAAGATAAGGTCCAGTAGGGCTACTGTGTGAGATTTCTTTTGAAGTATTAGGTATCAATACATGGAAATCTGAATTATTTTTCTAGATTGTTTTTCTTTTTATTCTTTCTCTCATGAAATGCTAGGTGTCTGATTGTTAGGGCTGCAACTTGAAAATAGGAAGCAAAACAAGATTCTGGTTGTTGTTGGAGCAGTGACGTTTAACCAAGGCCCAGTTTATGAAAAATCTGAAGGAGGATAAAAATTGTGAGGAAGAGCATAGAGCACACTTTTCATTGAAATTCTGAAGGCTTTGGGAATGTGCTAATTGGAACTGAATCATACTATAGTGTAAATGCTGCATTATCAAATATCTGCTTATATATTTCTGTGTCTTATAAACATAACGTTGCTGCTAAGCAACTATGGAAGCACTTAATCAAAATCAGTTCCCCTGGAAGATGACCCCATATTGAGCTGTTGCAGAATGGATGTGTTGACACAAAGCCCTGGGGAGATGGGGGTCATGAAGTTGAAATTTGAGGTAAAAAGAAGGAAGCTTCTCTTCTGCCATCAGCTTTTGCCATGTTCTCTAGCCACATTTTAAAAAAATTCTTGCCAAATTTAATTAAAATTGATACCTCTTTTCCATATCTAGTGATCTATGCATATAATGCTTACTGGTCATAATCCCATAGAAGAGGAAGGGTTAGAGGTAGAATATGTTAATTCTGAAAAATGTGCTCTAGAAAATTTTTTCCAACCCCTCTCTGGCCATGACATCACCATTACTGTTGATTGCTCCCATAAAGAAATCCACTCTGCAAGCCCAACAACTCTCTGCTGGCGACCCCTGCTCTATCCCCCACTGCTCTATTCCCATCCTGAAGAAATGTGTGGTTCTCTGTGTATCCAAAGGATGAGTCCTGATTCCTCATGGTTCTCACCAGGGCGATGGCATCTTAAACTCTGCTGGGCTACTCCTTTGACATTGACTGCAATTTAGAATTTTTTCAAAAATAGAGTGCTTTTCTGCTTTATTGATTTGGTGACACGGACAGAAATTGCTTCTGCCACTGATACTGGAGGAAAGAAAAGGACACTGGTACCACTAACTGCTAATTTCTATTCTGACATATGTGTCCAGGGACATCTTACCCTCTCCCCACTGGAATTGCTTATGACTTTATACTTCCATTAAACCTAGTATGGGAGATAATGTCTACTCTTGTAGTCCAAATGTTTGCCTCATATTCTGCCCTATTTTCCAGGATGATTAAGAGTAGGAACATCCAGTCTCCTCAGATGAAAATCCTTTATCTCCAATGTTCAATTTAAGCCATTTACAAGATTCCGATGGGACAAATAAGTACATTTCTCATGTGCAAATTTCATAATTTTTAAAGCAGTTGAATCTTTTGATCAATTAAAATATTTCCTTTAGCGGCCGCCTGGTGGCGCAGCGGTTTAGTCGGCACTTGGCAGCCCGGGGTTCACGGGTTCCGATCCCGGGCGCCCGCCGACGCACTGCTTGTCAGCCACGCTGTGGCAGCGTCCCATATAAAGTGGAGGAAGATGGGCACGGATGTTAGCCCAGGGCCAGTCTTCCTCAGCAAAAAGAGGAGGATTGGCGATGGATGTTAGCTCAGGGTCGGTCTTCCTCACAAAAAAAAAAAAAAAATTTCCTTTAGAGATTTATTATGAAAGACCAGTCTATCTTTATCAGGAAATATTTTATAATAAACATATATTCAAATTAGGTTATGTCAATAAAAATGAGACTTATTGGAAAGATTTAGAGTTATCTCTCAGAATCCAAGGAAAGAAATGTAGCAAGAATCCATGAGACTCTGGAACCAGGAATTAGAATGTTGGGAACTGAGGGAATGCATCAATCTACAGCAATATAGACTCTCATCTATACATCCTCTGAGCTTATCCTTTTTCCACTCTCTTCTTTGGAGTAGATGAGTTTGGTCTGTTTCTGAGAGTATACTGAAATGACATGGTTTCCCTAATTTGGGTTTTAAATAATTTCTTTGTACAAGTATGCAACATAGACCAACCTGAGTCTCTTAATCTCAACTTTAAATTCCTGGGAGGTAAAATGTGGTTCTACAGGGTAAATAAATCATACCAGTGTATGTATTATCCTTCCCGAGATCAATGATAAAATAAGCTATTGTCACATTTATAAAGATGTAGTACAGGAAAGGCAAGGAAATGATTGACAGAAAAAGTGTATTGTGAATTCCAAACTATCTTATATCTGACATTATATCATTATTCACCTATATCATTTTCTATCTTATTTAAAGTTTTATAATTTTACATTTTTAAGTCTATCTAGAATTTAATTTGGTGGAAGAAATTAGGTAAAAATTTAAGTTATATAATGGCTAACATTAAGGGGCTATCTGATAAGAATAGAGATGTAACATTATCAACAACAAAAGAAAATGACAATACAGGAGCTGCCCCGGTGGCACAGCAGTTTAGTTTGTGCTTGGCCCCTCAGGATTCGCGAGTTTGGATTCTCGGTGCCTGCTAATGAGCTTCTTGTCAGCCATACCAGTGGCGGCGTCCAGTATAAAGTAGAGGAGGATGGGCACAGATGTTAGCTCAGGGCCATCTTCCTCAGCAAAAATAGAGGAAGATGGGCAATGGATGTTAGCACAGGGCTGATCTTCCTCACACAAAAAAAAGAAAAAAAATGAAAATGACAATACAAATAATATTTATCGCTTTCTCAGAACCAACCACTATTCAAAATATTTTATACAAATGTTTTACTTAATCTTCATAATTACCTATTAAATAAATTATAATAGTTATTATTCAATTTTGTGGATGATACTGCAATTTCATCTGAAGTTTAGAGTATTTTCCTGGACTTAAAAAGGGATAATATTTTTTAAAAAGCTATCATACTCAAATCCTGTATTTTCTACTATTATTTATTCTGCTTTTTACAAAACGAATGTGAACTACGTCATTTACTAATAATAAACAATTCATTCAAACAGCTATTTTTAATCCTTATTCACTGAATTTGGAGGATATAAGTATACAACAGAAAGAATAAATTAGAAATAATTGGTTATTAGAGTAATATGCTCCAGGCAGAACTTAAATCATAGGTATTCATTATCTGACCAAAATGCAAAGATATCTGCAAAACTCTTTGTCTAAGTCTTATGTTTTATGTGATATTCTTTTATGAAAAAAAATTAGCTAAAGCTTTCAGGCTAGAAACAATAAACTATATCTGCTGAAGGGATTTGGAAGTGATTCCAAAACAGAAAGTTTTACAAGCCTTCAAAGATTTCCAAAGCAATTTAAAGACAGCATAAGATAATTCAACCTCCTGGAGTTATTGAGCAGATCTATGTAGCAATAAGTAAGAAAACAAAAAGCAAATCTGAAAAACAGTAATGTGTATTCACTCGTTATAGCGTGTTATGTAAAATACAATGACAGATCTTTGAGGACTATAGCCCTGGACAGGAGAACCTTGTTAAACTGCTTCTAAGACCATCAAGAATAGGTCAGCTCTTAGTGAACCAGAAAACAATACAGAACTGGGGTGAGTTTGTCACATAGGGTACCACATAAGATGAAAGGATAGAAATAAGACTATCTGCTAATGATCAAGAAATTTCTTTAACCCCTCCTACATTAGGATTTCCTTTGTATGTGACCTGAAAAATTGACAGTTAATGCCAAAACTGTCCACGCATGCACGTACACATCCCTACGTATACAATTAATTGACTGGAGTTCTCATTTTTCTGTTGTTTTTGCATCATAAGGACAACATGCATTTCTTCTGCATTTTTTGCTTTTATAAAGTTGAAAGTTGCTTGGATTTTTTGTTGTTGTTGTTTTAAGTTTCTATATGACTTTGATCAGGTAGGTTTTCCAAGTACTACAAGACATGATATAGTTATACTTTTTTTCTCAAAAAAATGTTTCATGCCTGATATTGTCACATAGGTTTGATGGCTAAGTCACTTATTACTGCACTTTGGTACTTCAGGTTAAGGGAATTTAAGTTATCTCTGCAGAAGAGTTGACAGTCTTTCTGTAATGATACTTGAAACCTGATGAAACCACTAAGTGACAAATATGGGGTCCAAGTAAAGCTAACTGATTTTCAAAAGTGGGGTAAGGGAGGATGGCTAAGAGGAAAAAGTGCTATTAATACAGTTTTAAGTAGCTCAATTTCACAAGAGATAGCAAAAATCCAAAACCATTACTCTATGGATTTGCACAGTAAAATTTTGTAAAGTTTCTTCATAAAGTCTACAAAAAGTTTGCCTTAGAGAAGAAGATATTAACCTAAGGTCTATAAATATCCAACACTGTGCAAGTTTTGTGGGTATTTGCATTATTTTTTACACAAAGTTTGGCCTCTTGTAAAAAGTGATAGTCCAGAGAAAACATGAAAGCAGTTCTGAGAAAGATATTCAAATTCCCTTTGCAACATATATCTTTGTCAAGTCATGAAGGAATAACTTAGTAAAATCTGGATCATTCTCTTTAAAAATAAAATTTCCTGTGGAAATAAAGTGTAGCATGTTATGAATGAAAAATATTATGGGAAAATATTAGGGGGGATATCGGGAGAGTGACTCTTAGTTTTCCTACCAGACTGAAGTATTAGGGGAAAAAATAAGAAGAAATCTACTCAAGATGCTGAGTCTGTCCAAGAATTAATTTTATGTTTCTCAAAAAGTTATACGTGCTAAATTTGTTTACATTTCTTAAGTTATTACATGCAAGGAAATAGTTGTCATAGCGATTACACTTGTGATTCTTATAGTTGGCAATAATAAAAGAAAACAGTTTCATAGCATGCAGAGAGGGTCAAAGAGTGACAGAACACAGAATGGTGTTGGTTCAGCCTTAGGATAAAGGAAGTTAAATCAAAAACATACATGGGCGTTGGAAATACATTTTTGTAGAGAAAAAGTTAAAGTATGAGTTTTTGGATACCAAGATTAAGCACTACACAATATGTTTGAAAATCTAATGATAAATCGAGAATAATAGAATCATTGAGACAATTTTAACATGAATCATCTCAAATATTTCTCTTGAATGTTCCTTGGAGTGTCTACAAGAGCATGCCAAGTGATATGGGCCACTACCTTACAGAGTAGGGCATTTCTGTCCTTGACTATATTTGACTTTTAGAAAATGGTCTCTTTACATTCACTTATAAACTGTGCCTATGTATATTTTAATCTTCTAGTTTCATTTCTTCTTTTGCCCCCAAAACACAATATCTATTCAACTTGAAATATGTGTGAAACCAGACAAAATGGAAAGATGGAGACTAATCTCAACTGCTGATTCCTAGTCCAAGCTCTGATCTGGTGATATGAATGAAGGAATGAGTGAATGAATGTCAAATAAAAGTCGATAAAAAATTCAAAAGGTGGATAAAGAAAGTGTCCAAAGATTGAGGGAAATTGGCAAACTCTGGTAGCAGAAGTGCCGCACTATGATCAGAAAACAGGCTATGGGACGGGTTTTCTCTCTAGCACATTGCCATGGGAAGATCATTGCCCCCTGCTGCTCCTTCTGGGCAGAAAAAAGATACAAAAGTAAGCATCATGGTGGCAACAGAGTTGTGAGGTACAGGGAGAAATCCATAGGATGGTTCTTCTCCTGTCACTTTATCACCCAAGCATTATAGTCAATCAAGGAGGACAGCTCTCAATGCGAGTGATTCCCTGAATCACCTCCTGGGAGTGAAGCAAAAGAGGGTGGTGAAGACTATGATGATGTGAAAAGGCTCCCACCCATCGGGAGCCCTGTCATGAACTGCATGCAGGTGAAGTGTGTTAAGAGTCTTCAACCACTGCATTTTACTTATCAATTATTTTTTTAATTTATGTCATTCATTTATTATTCCTTTTTTAGAATTGTAGTAGACTTTTTGTGTGTGTGCAAGTTTGTTATCCCAGAATTGTTATATTTTCTGCTATTTACTATCCTATAATATATACTATACTATGTATTCTAGTTTTGGATTTTTTCTTTTTTATTTAAATTCCTTTGTCATCTCTGTCAGTTCCTGTTAATTTCATATTGTGGTATTAGCTTCTCATTAATCGTTGCTTATAAATAAGTGACAAAAAAAGAAAAAGCTTCATGCCAATTGATTCAGATGTTTTAGCAGAATAAGTAACTTCCTCCTAGGAAGAGAAATTTTCTTTGTCTCAGCTAAAGTACCTTAATGGAATAATGGGATATTTGGGCATAAAGAAGCCTTCTAAGCATAGCCAGATAGAAGACATTTACATTAGAAAAAGTCAATTTCTCTCCATAAGAGATAAACAGGGATTTTTGTGTTTTTCATTTTTGGTGTTTTTTGTTTGTTTGTTTGTTTGAGGGGAGGAAGAGAATGGGGTTGTTGGTGTGGAGAAAATTATCCTAAGAGGTAAGAGTAGGAGAGCAACAACAGAGGACATAAGAGAGCCAGGGAGAAATCCCCCTTTATGTGTAACAGACATTGAATTTTAGGACAGTGATGTTCAGTAAGTAAGTTTTTTCTTGCCACATGCATTATTATCATCTGCTGCCTCATACTTGCAATGAAAACCATTTGCACCAGTAGCCTTGTTTTAATGGTATTTATGGAGAATAAATGAAGAGTTAATTGGGAAAATGGTAATAGTAAAGAGGAGGGAGAAGGAAATTTCAAAAGGGGATTTAAGGTGGAAAGTATTTGTGAAAAAGCTTAAACATGAACCAACTATTAACCTATATCCTATTTATACCAAATCCTCCTAAAATTCAAAATAATATCATAGAGTTGGAAAATCTCAAAGTACATTTGATTATAAGTTTTCTTATTTAGACACAAAGGGCATCTACAGAATGCTGAAGGTTTGGAATCAACTGGAATATATTTATTTCGTGAAGGACTCTTTAATTTTCAAAGAAATTAGAGTTTTTATTTATTGTCTCTAATTTAATGAATAAGTGGATCTGGAAAAAAGTATAGTCATTAACTACACTCAATATGTTCTGTTTATCTCTTCAGAAACTTCTCTTTTGTGGCATTTCCCCCACTTATACATACTTGAATGTAAGTATATTCAAAACATGTATTTTCCTAAACCTAGCATAACTGGATATCAGTTGGACCCCCTTTAACTTTTTCTAGGTATATTTGATAAGTCTTTCCTATCATTTCTGTGGGAGGGGTGTGTTAGTTTTCCAGAGCTTCCATAATAAAGTACCACAGACTGGGTAGCCTAAATAAGAAATTGATTGTCTCACAGTTCTGGAAGCTAGAAGTCTGAGATCAGGTGTCTGTAGTGTTGATTTCTTCTGAGTCACCTCTCCTTGGCTTGTAGATGGCCATCTTCTCCCTCTTTCTTCACGTGGTCTCTCCTCTGTGTCCTAATCTCCTCTTCTTGTAGGGGCTTCTTATTGGGGCTCAATTTAATGACCTCATTTAAGAATAATCACCTACTTAATGCCCCTGTCTCTAAATATAGTTACATTCTGAGGTACCAGGGATTAGGATTTGAACATATGAATTTGGGAGGACACAATTATGCTCATGAAAGGGTGTGCACGAGACTGGTTTATTTTATGGTTTTAATCACTCGGAATCCTAAGGTGGTGGGTTTGGAACTCACGGCTTCAGCAGGGGAATTTGTACTTACTCTCTGGGTAGAAATTGCTGCATCTGGAGAGAAGCTTTAACATCTTACTTGACTCTGGTCTGATTATATTCCAGGACTACCATGAAGATGTATTAAATATTCTACCACACTGGAGAGTGCAATATCCATTCAGTTGGTGATTTTCTTGTCAAAAAAGTTGCTTGCCAGTGCTAATTTAGAATGCACACACTAAACACAATGGTGAAAACATCAATTAAAAGAAAATCTACTCTCCAGACTACGTGTGTCTGTTTCCATGTGTGTTCTGACCTAACTCACAGCCACCTACACATAGTTGTCTCTGGTTTCTGTTTTGCCAAACTATTAAAACAGTCTTAGTTAAAATCGTCTATGTTTTTCTACTATTCTACCTTCACTTTGCCTTCAGATCTTGCTCCTTAAGATTGGGATATGGAGAGATCCTTCTATTCCTCACCACACAATAACTTTCTCAGGAATTTCAGCATTTCCTAAAGTTCGCAGTGATGTTTTTGAATTATGCTCTAACTTCAACACTGATGTTTCATTTTATATTTTCCTACTTTTGTAATTTGGGTTGGTTCTTCTTTGAATTTGAAAATTTGTACCTACTCTAGGCTATTATTTCCCAGAATTCTCCCTTCGCAAGGCTTACTTCTACTTGGATGCAAAATACTAGTATTCAGGTCCCCACCTCCTATTTTTTCCCCACTATACCACATTTCTGACAATTTGAAATTTAGCAAATGAATTTTGTGAACATGTAGCACTTTTAACTCAAAATTAAAAGGGAAAAAATTCTTGTTAATGAAATTAAAATCTAAATTAAGCAATGTCAGGCCATATCATTTCCCTTTAATGGATCACTTTTGAATTTCAAATATTCTTTCAATGGAATGTAAACCATATACAACCTGGCCCTAACTTATTTTTCAGCCTTACCATTATTTTTCCAATTTTCTTCTTTAATCCAACAACACATGTCAATGTTACTTGTATTCCAATATATGCTTTATACTTCCCTTCCTTGATGTTTTTATCATACTGTTTACTTGACCTGGAATGTCATTTTCTTTCATTGTATCTGTCAATTTTTTTTTTTCTTTTTTGGTGAGGAAGATTAGGCCTGAGCTGATGTCTGTTGCCAATCCTCCTTTTGCTGAGGAATATTTGCCCTGGGCTATCATCTGTGCCCATCTTCCTCTACTTTATACGTGGGATACCTGCCACAGCTTGGCTTGATAAGCAGTGTGCAGGTCCATGCCCAGGATCCATACCTGCAAACCCTGGGACACTGAAGAGGAGCACATGAACCTAACAACTACGCCACTGGGCTGGGCCCCTGTCAAACATATTTATATTCCCCGGTGTCCCTAATTAGGCAGCTAGCTTCACAGTAAGTTTCCAGTCCATCTTCTATAATCTGAGCCTTAGGCCCCAGACGGGCATCTACTAGAGAAATATCAAGTTCTCCTTATCTTCATAAGCAGGAATCAGGGTAAGTATGGATAGCAGTGTAGTTCCTCCGAAGGAATAGTGTTTACACTCTCCATCAATTCTAATCAGGGTTGGCTTCATTGACCAGTGAAGTTGTACAGGGCCCGGCACTCAAAAGGGCCCTGCACTTGGGGATTAACGTTCTCCAGTCATCATTTTGAAATTCTTATCTTTGAATTTGTGTTCTGTAAATGAGTCTTATCAGACAACGCAGGATGGGAGTGGCTAGGGTCCAATTTTAGTGAGGACCCTGTGGCATCTGGGATGGGGCAAGGTGACAGCCATCCTTGACTCAGGCAGGCAGCTCCATGCCAAGGGGACCTGGAGGGGTCTCTCACCCACTCACCATCCAGATACTGAGCGCATCCCATGATAATTGCAATCCCTTGGGGGTCTGCACGGCTCAGAGGGGTGGGCTCTGGGGAAAAGGAAACTGATTTCCTACAACCAGCCAGGTCCCTGCATTTTCATTTTGCCCTGAGCCCCTCAAATTATACAGCCAATCATGCTTCTAATGAAACTGCCAGCTAAGAACTACTTATACCAATTATTCTAAGGTAGTAGGAGATCCCTTTCTCCCAGCTACTAACACAGTTCAACATTTAAAATTAAAAAAGAGCAACAAAGAGGGGAAAAGGGCACTCCACAGCCACTGATTACATTATTTTTCTTGAATGTTTTCAATAAATATTATTATTGAGTTAAGTTGAATTAATACATTTCTGAAGGTAAGATTTGTACATATCTGAATAATCAGAAAACACATGTAAGTGTAATCTGAGAAAAAAGATTCTGTATGTAAAAGTTGTAAAGGGACATTTCATCATACTATGGTACACAGAACATGTCCAGATTCTGGACCTGCCACTTTCTAGATGTGTGTTCTTGCAACATGCTTTGGTTTCCAAATATCATGGTTTCATTATTTCATATTGTTTATTTGTTTAAACCTAAAAATGTGCCTGAAATAAAATAGTTGCACAATAAATTTTAATTACCCTCTTACTCTACAACACTTTTATATTATTAACTCAGAAAAGCACATTGAACTGCTAATTAGCTCCTAAAATACATTAAATAGGAAATAAAGTCATTGACACAAAAAGAACAAAATTAATCTTCATAATTAAGTGAGAAATTTAGAGTTTCCACAAAGATCTGAAGAAAGGGTAGATAGAGCCTTAAAGAGAGGGAGAAAAAGCAGAAGATGATGCAATTGGCACACCATAAGTATTGATGGTTAGTGAGAATTACTGAAAGAATTTTTAAGAACATGGGTGAACTCTTCATTATATAGTAATGGCATATATACCCTTCAATAAAATATCTCCCAATGCTCAATAAAACTCATCACTACATACAGCCTTGGGCAGTAATTTTGCGAAGAGTGACAAAGCAAAGGGGGATCTACTGAAGAAGTCCACCACAGCGCAGACCAGTAACAACCCACGAGCATGGTGTAGTCCGACAACTGTGTTAATTCACCAGGAGCAAGAACTCAACCCAAATATGTGAGCTTCCTGTACCACCTTGGCTGCAGAGAATGGGATAATAATGAACCATCACTAAAAATAATAGCAATCACTTAGATAGCATTAAATAAGTCATAGACACTATTACATACAACTTAAAACTACTCTGAAACAGATGCTACTAACATACAGACAGGGAGCCTAAGGCACAGAAAGGTGACTTGCACACTGTCACACAAGTTCCAAGTTGGACAGCCAGGATCTGAGCCATGATGCTTCATCCCCAGAGCCTGTGCTCCTAACCACCACATCACAAGATCTCTCTGTACTGATTCAGTTTCCCAATATAGGTGAATGGACTTCAATTTTTCCCCAGGTAGCATCTCACTTATACTAACTTGGATCTTTTTCTCTTTTACTCAGTCAACATGGGGAAATAGGTAGCCAGAAGTGCAAAATTATTATAATGCATTTTTCCCCCCACAATAGGCTAGTACTCACACCTTTTCTCTCTCTCAATTGCTTGGGATAGTGTAGCGCATTTCTGATGCCCAGCAGCAATAACATTGTAGGTTTTTGAAACAGTTTATATACCTATTTTTATGTTTAGTTCAGCCTGAGATTTGTGTCTTTTCAAGTGACATGTAAGTGATATTATTTGTTTATGATAGGTCAATATAAATAATATTTTCCTATTATTATTTTATTTTCCAATTATTTCCAATAATTATTATAGCTTCTACACCATTTTTCATGGTATGTTGTTTAAAAATGGGTAAAAGGGTCTGGATTAGACTTGCAATTACTATTGTAGTGCTGGGACTGTTACTGAGGACTCTACAACATAATGTTTGACAGGTGGTGTTCATTTGATAGATGACATTAGACAAAGCAGAAAAAACAAAAAGGCAGAGAAACACGGAAAACTTGTCCAGATTTTGTTTCACTCGTGAATTTAAGTAAGTTTTCAGTGGCTTTGGCAGTTAAAATAGGGCAAGGCTTCTGTCACTGCTGAAATTAGTTTTTTTTTTTTTTTCAGTTTGCTCAGAAATTCATTTCGTTTACTTGGAGCTAATGAGTCAGTGTTTCTAGCCAAGACAGACAACAACAGGGTCACACAGTGTAGGAAACTGCAAAGAATGTACATAAATTATTTTTGTATCTTTGACTAAAGACAAAAACATAAATTTTCATACTGATGTGTACTAAAAAACCCTAAAATTCATTGAATACCTATTATGTCAGGAAATATGAGCCTCACCACTCTCTTTCTCTGCCTAAAATTGTCTTAATATATTTTCCTGATCTACCCTAAAAATACACTCCACCCCTCTCTTTATTCTCCCTGCTCTGACTTCATTAACACAATCATATTCTCCTTGTATTTGATTTTATGGTTTCATGAAAAATTATCGTTAATTAGTTAATGACCCTTTTCTCCCTACCTCTCAGGAGTCAACCTGCCTGAGAGAGAACTCAAGCCAACTTCCTCCTCTGGACTATAAGTTCAATAAGGGCAGGCTCTGCCTCTCTTTGTTGAGGAGCCTAAAGCCTCAGTTGAGGTGTGCACTGCTGGATCTTACTCAAATGGCCCGGGGACTGCACTGGTGGATTCAGACAAACAGCAGTGGCCTTTGCTGGATGAGATCTTGACATTTAATTGTATATATCTAGCCTTACATTTTATCACAGGAGATGCTGAAGCGGAATGCAATCTTCCATGTGCATTGTTGAACAAAACGACATGTCCTGCTTTTTTTTATAAGCTGCTGATTTGAATGAGCGCCACAGAGCAATTATGGGTGAGCTTCTAGCTTTAACTTGTCAGAGCTCCTTGGTAGGCAGCACTAGATAGGCTACCTGAATTCCATTTGGGATTAGAAGTCAGGTAGGGATCAGGAAATACTCACCTTAGATGCATGTGGTTGCTCCTGGACACAATAAACAGGGTCATATGTGGTCTCAAGTTAATTCTAAATTATGTCTGAGACCCAAACATGAATTTTCCCATGAAAAGGCATTAGATGTTATTAAAACATAAACAGAAGTAGTGGCTCTTATTGAGAAACTATGCTGATTTCTTAAGCTGAGTTAGTTAAAATACCCATGAAATCATTGCAAACCCAAAGGGTAAGAAAGCAATTTAAAAGTCCCGAGATTAGAGCACTGCCTCTGGAAATCAAGTTTGTAAATAAATCAACAGAGAACTAGAGTGGGTTCTGTCTTACTGTCAGAATGAAAATAAAATAAAGGAAGAGAGAAAATAATTAAGCTAAAAGTGGAGAGAGGTTTCCTTAAGAAAAATGAGGAAACTTTAAGAGACAGATTGGATATATGTGAAATGAAAAATGAGATACTGATGCCAGAATAGGCCAATATAAAAGGAAAACATAGACTTACCTTTAACTGTTTGTAAGGAAGACATTAGACAATGTGTCTTAATTGTTAATGTGGTCCAGGATTAAGAATGCAGAGTATTCTCGGGGCAGCTCTCGTTTGACACAAACATGGGCTTCAGATAGAAAAATGGAAATTAAGTGGTTTGATTATACCAGACTTTTTTCACTCTTTATGAGACAATTTGCACATGTGGATTTTTTCCATTCAGATGTTTTAAATACAGCACCATATCAAACATCAAAAGTTTAAGTCAATTTAGTTTAAGTTCAAAGGTCCTGGATTCTGAAATAGACTATTGTTTTGATGATGATAAATATTAGATTTTTTTCTTTATTCACAATCCATCACTCAGATACCATTGACTCTCTGATATGATTCTTAATATCACTGAATTTGTGTTCTGCCCAAACTGCCCAGTTAAACTGAAACCAAATTCTTGCACAGAAGTTGAGATGATAAATGTTCACTGCTGTTTGAACCCATTAAGATTTGGTGTAATTTGTGACTCAGTGGTAGTAAGTGATGTACAGAGCAAAGAGTTTAAGAAGATTTTAAGAAGCTTGGAGTCCCAATGTTCTGCTTTGATGAGCTCGCCTGGACCATCCTGTGAATTCTTCTACCCCCTCTTGAGGTCCTCAGTTCTAAAACAATGCAGTCAAAAGGCCTGCGATGATTCTAATCCCTCACGTTAAGTCTTGGGCCTTAAAATCTACAAAAATTTAGACAAGGAGAAACAACAAACTGGAACAAACCATTCCACTCAGACTCTATCCTTGTTCAACCCCAGTCTTAAGTATTTTTTTTTTTTTTATTTTTCTCACTGCTGTGAATGAGATATTTGATTCCACATTATTACCCTTACTCTCACTCTGGTACAAAAAAAAATCTATGGTATTTGTGCTTTTATTTCACCACAAACACCTCACTGAAACAGGTATTATTTCTGATACTTGTTCAGGTGATTGTTGTGTGATATTTTATGTAGATAATCGTATCACCTGCAGTGTGGTTAGGGGGAAAAACATTCCTCTAATACTTAGACCTTATGCAATTTTCCTGTAATTACATTGTCTAATACTCCAAGAACACACATAAATCATAATAATAAGGATGACACTTGAAAATAGTTTTGTTATAAACTTTAATGTGAACACATTTAAGATCCATAATTTAAGGCCTGACATGCTTACTTGACCTGTTTTGCTTTGCTTGTGCCATGTATGGTTCATTTTGTAAACTGCAAAAAGAATCCTAACTCCTATAATTTTACCAGTGAGCGTTTCAAAATTTCTGCTTTACCTAGTTATCCCTTTCCCTATTGAGATGCTGGGACTGGAAGAATAAAATACATAGGACATCATACGACATCTCCCTTATAAAAGAAGTCCAACTGTGCTTCTGACACTCTTCCATTCCTGTTTCTGTCTATTGTAAATTTCACCCTCTCAAAGCAAGTCAGCAATTATGACTTGATACCTGCTTTGGTTTTGATTTTATTCTAAGTATTTTAGAAAGAAAACAAGTCATCAGAAGTACAGAAAGTGCTGAATCTTGTACTGCTAACCTCTTGCCTTTTTCATTGATATTTTAACAGAAGATTGCTAAAAATTTAAATGGGAGATGAGCTGGATACTGCACTAAAATATCTTATTCCAAGACATTAATAACTTCCAAGTCACTAATCCACTCAAAGTGTTTCAGCTCCTATATTACGTGGCCAGACAGTACCAATACTAAACATATTCTTCTACAAGCACTCTCTTCCTAAAACACTGTAGAACAATAGTATTGTGATATATTTGTACTACGCTAGTTGTTTCTTTCCATTCCCATTGTCACCTCCTTTTCCTTCAGCTGATCTTTAAAAGTTGAAATATTTCTCGTCCTTTTTTGTCTCCCCTTTTCTCCCTGCCCCATATCCTACTATATAAATACTCTTGCAAGGTGATCCTATCCACTCCCACGGTTTGAACTGCCTTCATTACCATCTCTTAAATATCCATCTTGGGCTTTGAGCTCTCTCTTGAACTCCAGATCTGAATATTCCTCTAGTTCCTCAACTTCCTTCATTTGTTGCCTTATAGGTACTCCAAACTAAAAATGTCCCGAGTTGGGGCCGGCCCGGTGGCGCAGTGGTTTAGTTCGCGCTTGGCAGCCCAGGGTTCACGAGTTTGGATCCCGGGCGCCCGCGGATGCACTGCTGGTCAGCCATGCCATGGCGGCGTCCCATATAAAGTAGAGGAAGATGGGCACGGATGTTAGCCCAGGGCCAGTCTTCCTCAGCAAAAAGAGGAGGATTGGCGACGGATGTTAGCTCAGGGTCGGTCTTCCTCACAAAAAAAAAAAAAAAATGTCCCGAGTTAAATTTTTTATGTTCTTTTCCAAACCTGGTCCTTTTTTTCAATATCCTCTATCAGAAATTACAACTACTCTCCAATTAATTGTTTAATTGAACATCATTATTTATTTCTTCTTCAAATTCATTTCCCAAATCTGCCCCTAAATCTCTCCTATTTATTTACTTCTTTGCAGACCTATTGCCACTACCCTAGTCCAAGCATCAACACACATCACACAGGGACAAAGCAGCCTTCATCTTCCTGATTATACTTCAGTCCCTTTCCACACTCTTCTCCCCGGTGGCAGGCATAAATGTGCTGGCATTTTTAGTACAAATGTAATTACAATCTTCATGATTAAATTACTTAATGGCTTTTGATTTTTGTAGGCTGAAAAATATGGCTTTCAAGATCTCCCAAGTTCTTACACTTACCTCTGTCTTACATCTTTCAACAAACTCTTCACTGATTCACCACAATTCAGCTTTGATGGACCACTTTTTGTTTCCTAAATGCAGTATATTCTCCCTTACAGTTAAAATATTTTATCAGTGTGACCTCCTATGGCATTTTATCCTTACAGAGTTTCCTGTATCATTCTGTTTATAACATTTGGTGTACTGTACTTGGCTTTTAAATATCTCTCTTTGTCACTAATTGAATTTCATTCCACTGCAGTTTTAAGCACTTGACTTAATTTCACACTTACTACAGTTACACTTGTGCTCCATTCTTTGAAAACCCTTTTGTAATTCTTATTCTCACATACACAAACATCCACAGACACTCAGTCCTACATGGCTTTACAGACATTCCCATATTAAGCTTTTATTACAACTGTTTCTTATGGCTTATATCAGTTTTTACAATAATCTAGGCCAAAACTAATGACTGAGTTCTAACTATTATAAGTAAAATGATTCTTTTTTTATTTATTTATTTATTTATTTATTTATTTTTTTTGGTGAGGAAGACCAGCCCTGAGCTAACATCCGTTGCTAATCCTCCTCTTTTTGCTGAGGAAGACTGGCCCTGGGCTAACATCCGTGCCCATCTTCCTCTACTTTATATGGGACGCCGCCACAGCATGGCTGACAGGCAGTGCGTCGGCGGGCACCCGGGATCCGAACCAGCGAACCCCGGGCTGCCAAGCGCGGACTAAACCGCTGCACCACCGGGCCGGCCCTAAAATGATTCTTTGTTGAAATGCAAACTGTTTTCTATGTTTAATAAATCAGCTTCCAAATACCTGTGTTAACTCTGTGAAAATTAATAAAAGGAAACTTCGTTTTAAATGGAGTCAGGAGGTCAGAAGCGGGAGCTCCCATGCAGTACCACTCCAGGTCAATTACAGGAAGGACAGTCAATTACAGACCCCACCAGAAAGAAGTCATCAACAAACAGGAAGATAGTCAATTATAGACCCTAACAGAAAAAAGTAGTCAACAGGATAGAATCATCAATTACTGGAAGAAATGTACATTGCATCCCAGACAAAAATCAACTACCCCAACAACTCAGCCAATAAGAAGCCATCACCACCGGGAACTCTTACCTCCAATAGTCTTTCATTCAAAACATCCCCTCCTAATTTCCTCCTTCCTCCTTATAAAACAATATTCCTCTCCCTTGGTTGTTACATTTGCCATAGCATGCACATCTGAAATTGCAACTCTTCAGGTATTCCTGAATAAACTAATTTTGCTGGTAAAATAACTGGCTATTTTATTTTTAAAGTTAACTCTTTTGCCTGAGGGAAGTAGTAAACATCATGATGCTATTTTTCATTATCATTACCTTTGTCTCTCCTCCTTTAATGTTTCATGATGTACATTTTTGTCTATTTTCTTGTCTTTAGAATCATTTTTGTTATAACTTATATTTACTTTACCTACTGATAGTAGCTGTAGTCATTTTTTATGCATATTGAAGTTAGGATAGTACTGGAACTTTAGGCATTACTTGCCACTTATCCAAATCCATGGGAATTAAATGCCTCCATCTAATTCTATGGGAACCCTTGATGTTCTAGAGACCTTGCATTTCAAAAGGGATGTTCTAATTTTAGAACATCTCAATGTCCCAAGTTCCTGCTATATTCTGCACCAAAGTTTTGGGTATTTGCCAGTCTCTCCTTCAGGGTATACTAACACTGGAAAAAAAGTAGGGCCCCTAACATTTCACAGATATTTCTTCCAAAAACAGCCCTTCTACTGTTGTGTGTATGTGTGTTAATTTTTCTGCTTACACCACTGTTTTTCAAATGGTTGACTGAAAAACTTATAAAGAAGTGAGACTTCCAGAATGACAGTGTGAGGAATTTGGAGAAACCTCTCTCCCTTGTAAGATATCTATTAAGCTGTTCAAAATTTGCAATGACAATTATTTGAAGTCTCTGGAGATTTATGAAAGAACTTACAATAATTTGACTAAATTGGCAAAATTTAACAAAAATCTATAGAGCTTAATACGAACAGCCTTGGCACTGGAGCTAGAAGCTGCTACCCTCTACCCACAGTTCTGCCTTGAGGAAGAACTGTCCCATAGACTCCATATCCAAAGGGCAGTTCTCATCTCCCTGGCTCCTGGGTGGAGGGGCCATTGTGGGTGGATCAGGCTATCAAACACCAGCAGATCCCATTTTCCACAGTTCCTTACTGCAGAAAGCCTATATCATGTGGGTGGTGGCAGCAGGGAAATGGTGCTATCCTCCTATGTCCAACTTCTAATACCTAAAAAGGATCCAGTGGGGCAGGTGGTGATGAGTATAGTCCCCCCTTTCTGACAAAGTTCTGTGTTGCAGGGCAGTTGCCTCTCATGGGCTCCATAGTCAAGTGTCAGCTCTAATCTCCTTCAGCTTCCTCAAGCAGAAAAATTATTTCTGGGGCTGGCCCAGTGGCACAGTGGTTACATTTGCATGTTCTGCTGTGGTGGCCCAGGCTTCATAGGTTCAGATCCTGGGCACAGACCTACACCCCACTTATCAAGCATGCTGTGGCAGATGCCACACATATAAAGTAGAGGAAGATGGACACAGATGTTAGCCCAGGGACAGTCTTCCTCAGTAAAAAGAGGAGGATTGGCAGCAGATGTTAGCTCAGGGCTAATCTTCCTAAAAAAAAAAAAATCCTAATAAATTTGGCAACAGTGAACACGGCAGATCCCTTCCTCTTGGTTCTTGTCTACACAAAAACCATACTGGAAAGTTCCCATGTCCCCACCACCCCACCCAACATCTCCTCTCCACAGCAAAGGTATCTGTGAGGCAGCTGGGGAAGGTCAACTTCCCCTCACAAATTTCCCCAATGTGCTGTATAGCTTCTGCTGTATAGCTCAGAGGTTCTTCTCAGGAGAAGGTCTGAGCAAGTCTCAAAAACTAGCAACTGCACAGATGTTGCCAAGTGATCAACTTTAATTGGGTCAAGTTGTGGAGTAATTTATCCCCCAGGACATAGTTCCCAACAATAGAGCAATCAGCTAGCAATTAATGGAGGCTAACACCTGGGTTTGATATCAATGAAAGCAGACTAGCTGGAAGTTTAAGGGGACATCAGGAAAAGAAACTGTCAAAAAATGCCCAGCTAAATCCAAAATGAAATTAAGAAAACAAACAAATATACAAAAATATTTTTAAATGCTTAGGAATAAATTGAACATAAGAAGTACAGGATTTGTACACTGAAACTGCAAAACATTGTTGAAAGAAATGAAATAAGATCTAGATAAATAGAAAGATATCCTATATCCATAGATTGGAAGATTTATTTTTGTTGATGCCAATACTTCTTAAATTGATCTCCAGATTCAATGCAAACTCTATTAAAACTCCAATTTGGTTTCTTGCAGATATTGGCAAGATGATCCTCAAATATTTGTGAAAATCAAGACCCAGAATAGCCAAAATAATATTGAAAAAGAAGAACAACATTAGAGGACTCACACACTTCACAGTTTCAAAACTTACTACAAAGGTGCAATGATCAAAACAGTGAGTTACAGGCACAATGTTAAACATATAGAGCTATAGGATAGAAATGAGAGTCCAGAAAAAATCCATAAAGTTATGCTTAGTTGATTTTGTTGACAAGGGGGCCAAGATAATTCAATGTGTAAATATAATATTTTCAACAAATTATGTTGTAACAACTAGATATCTACAAGCAAAAGAATGAAGTTGGACCCCCTACTTTATATCACATACAAAAATTAACCAAAAATGGATCATAGGCCTAAATGTAACAGCTAAAATTATAAAATTCTTAGGCAAAAACAAAACAATAAATCTTTGTGACCTTGGGTTAGACAATGGTTTCTTAGATATGACACCAAAAGCACAAGCAACAACAACAACAAAAATAGATAAATTAGACTTCATCAAAATGAAAACAAAAAAGCCCTCTGTGATTCAAAGAATGCCATCATGAAAAAGATAACCCAGAGAATGGAAGAAAATATTTGCAAATCATATATTTGATAAAGAATTAGCCTTAAGACTATATAAAGATGATTTACAACTCAATAACATAATTAAAAATAGACAAAATCTGAATAGATATTTCTATAAAGATGATAGATAAGAGGCCAATAAAGCATATGAAAAGATGTTCAACATCAATAGCCACTAGGGAAATGCCATAATGAGATGTTACTTCATGTCCACTACGATGGTTAAAATAATACAGTAAAAAGTGCTGACAAGGATATGGAGAAATTGGAAGCATCATGAATTGCTGGGTAGGTATGTAAAATGGTGCAGCTGTTACCAGCACCAGTCAGATTAGTGTGGTGGGGTCCCAGGGTCTTGGTCCACAGACACAAAGGAATTTGAGAGTGGACACACAGCAGAAGTTTTAGCAGAGCAAGATTTATTAGTAGGGTGAAAGTACACCCCCGAAGGGAAGGGCGGAAGCGGCTAGGCTTGAGGTGAACATCTGCACTGAAGTTGTGGTGATCAGTGTTTTTGGAAGCTGGGGGTCCCAGGGTGGGTGAGAGTCCTGGAACACAGACCAACTGGGGCCTTGTCTTCACCTTCACATCAGGCGGGGGAGATTTTTTCTTTACATAGATATCTCTGAAAATGTCATGGTAATGATCCCCTGCAAAGGGGGTCAGAGCTGTAATGCAAATGAGCATATAATGAGGCTAGGGGCTACTCTTGGTCAGGGTCAGGGGGACTTGCACATGTGAAGAGCTGTTGTCCGGTAATGAGGATGCTGCACCTGGTGGAATGACCTTGGGTCAGGGGGAGTGTTGCACCCTGAAGAACCGCTGCCCAGTAATGAGGACCTTGCACCTGGTGAAGTGGCCTTTCTCCCAGCTCATGTCTAGCTTCCTGCCTGTCTCACAAAGACTATCCATTATTTAGTTTAATTCAGCATAAACTTTGATCTTATTTAAATTACTCATTTTTAACAATCATGCTTGGATTAGACATTAAATAGCCAACCATCAATTTAAGTTACTTTCTTGTTGAAAAACTTTGTAACAGAGACAACCTGAGCCTACTTGATGAGTAAGCCAGACAGAGAAAAAAGTTGCACATCTGCATTACACCCAATACTAACAACTCTGAATACATGCCTGTTTTTTCTTTACACCAACAACTTTGAGCTAGCTTTTATCTATTAAAGATTAATTCTAAATCATTTGAACCTGAAAAGAATTTAAATTAGTTTCTATTATGTTTCTGAGATTTAGGAATACTTAATTTATAAATGCTTAATTTCAAGCCAATTAAATATTGCTTTTTACAAGTCAACGCTAGCAATACCATCTAGAGGTAGAAAAATATCACATCTCTGTAAAATAAATACATATACACTTAGATATAAACAGAGATCTCTTAGCTTTCATTTTAACACATCTAGCATGTCTCAGGTACAAGACTCAAAAGAATAGTTGGATCCCAATTATATTTCTGGCAGATGGACTAAGATAAGCTTACTTGTTCAAGTGGCCAGTGTCTTTTACTAAAGATTTTTATTTGTGTGCTGTAAGGATCCTTTTAGAACCGTTTTTGGAGTCATTTTTTTCTATTATCAAAAGTCTAGGGTAATTGCTATTTAAAATTTTCCTTTTAGCTGTTGATTTGTTTCAGTTAACTTTGAGATAGTAATTAGGGGTTTAGCATTTGAAATCCTCAGAGGGTCTGATTTTAAAGGGGGCAGGTTTTTGCAGAGAGGAAGATGGCACCAGGGGCAGAGCCTGGGCACAAGATGGCTGCCAAGGTGGAGTCTGAGACAAAGGAGTCTGGGAAGACAAACAAGATGGTTCCTGAGACAAAGAAGAAGGGGGAGGGGAACATGAGGCTTCAGAAGTGACTTTGTTCTCCTTCATTTTTCCAGGTTTTTCTTTTTTGGCTAATTTAGACAAGGTATCTTGTACTGAGTAATTTTAGAGCTTTGCGCATATCCAGAAGCCTCCATGCTATTTTTTTTTTTTTTTTGCTTAGTTTTAGAGCCAGGGTCTTCCAACTTGGTTTTAAGAATAGCTACTTTGGTGAGATAAAAATTCCCCATAATGGCCATTGTGATTCTGGACTGGTTTTGGTCTGTTTGGTCCACTTAGTTAAAAGTGTGCATTTAGGGGGTCCAAAGTTCTTAAATATAAACCAGGCTGGGATCCCCAAAGAGGGGTTTCCCTCAGAACATTTAGATGGACTGTGATCCCACTTCTGAAATTTCCTCTGAATACCCAAGAAAGTTGCTAGAATCCTATCCCTGATCCTCGAAGAAATCTAAAAACAAAAAAGTTGTTGGATTCCCAGCCCTGATTCCAAAAGGAATCAGAAAGCCAAATAAAAACTGGATTTTCAGCAAGCCTGAGCCCCAAAAGGAACTGTGCTACCTTCAGAAAACAACCGAGTACTCACCAAGGATGACACCTTGAACCCAAGGACAGAATCTTGAACCTAGAAGACAGAGTCCCTCCTCTGAGAGGAGAAGCCTCTCCAGATCCCAAATAATGTCTGAGGGCTCAAAACACAAAGGGAGTAGTGGAGCTCAAACTCTAAGAGGAGACTCACCAAACCAAAACCAGGCAGCAAGTCACAGAAGCATGGAGCACAAGGGGCTCAGTGTGGGTTCCTCCCTAGATTCTGGGGGTTGCTGTCTCTTGGGGGTCACCTTCTTTGGATCCCTCTCTTCTGACACCATATATGTCAACTTAAAAAGCAAATTTGTCTGCTATTTTATCTCAAAGTGAGTTTACGTAGGAATAGCCAAAACAATTGCAATTTGGAATGTGCATGCTATGGCAAACCATAGGCAAATCTGGAAAACAAGGGAGGAGAGCTGTCTTTAGACAGGAAAAGAGAGAGTAGGGAGGGGCTCTTCTAAATGAAAGTCTACTGGGGGAAAGTAGCAGTTCAGGGTGGCAACGGCTTCTCATTGGCTGAGCTGTGGCATTTCTCATTGGCTGGGCTGTTTCTGGGTCAGGAGAGAAATCTTCCTTCATTAGTAAAGTACTTTTACTTCTCCTCCAAGATACAAACTTCCATCTCTTGCTGTTTGGTGTAATTAATGATGTGTGATAGGGCATGAGAGCTCCCCTTACAGGCCTTTCTGACTCCAATTTAGTTAGGTTTTTTAAAAAAAATCAATTTCCACATAAATGGTATCATAAACTATATTATCATTTGTGACTTGATCTTTGCATTTAGCCTAGATTTTTAGGGTTCATCCATGTTGTAGCATGTATCAATACTTCACTCCTTTTTATCGTCAAATAATAATCCGTTGTGTGGATAATACTATATTTTGTTTATCCATTCGTCAGTTGATGGACATTTGAGTTGTTTTCACTTTGGGGCTCTTGTGAATAATACCACTATGAACATACAAATGCATTTTTTTTGTATGGCTGTATATTTTCATTTCTGTTGGTGTAGAATTTGTGGTTCACATGGTGACTCTATGTATATCTATTTGCAGAACAGCCAAGCAGTTTTTTTAAAGTGGCTGTGAAATAGTCAGGAATAGATATGAGCTGGGAGAAAGGCCACTTCACCAGGTGCAAGGTCCTCATTACTGGGCAGCGGTTCTTCAGGGTGCAACACTCCCCCTGACCCAAGGTCATTCCACCAGGTGCAGCATCCTCATCACCGGACAACAGCTCTTCAGATGTGCAACTCCCCCTGACCCTGACAAAGAGTAGCTCCTAGCCTCATTATACACCCATTCACATTGCAGTTTTGACCCCCCCCCCCACCTTGCAGGGGAACATCTCCATGACGGTTCTGGAGATACCTATGCAAGGAAAATTCTCCCCCTCCCGATGTGTAGGTGGAGACAACACCCTGATTGGTCTGTGTTCCAGGACCCTCACCCACCCTGGGTGCCCCAGTTTCCAAAAACACCAACTGCCACAACTTCAGTGCAGATGTTCACCTCAAGCTTGCCTGTCCCCACCCTTCCCTTGAGGAATGTACTTTTGCTCTACTAATAAATCTTCCTCTGCTAAAACTTCTGTTGTGTGCCCGCTCTCAAGTTCTTTTGTGTCTGTGGACCAAGAACCTGGAAGCCTGTGGCACCAATCTGACTGGTGCTGGTAACAATTCAGTACCCAAATAATTTTCCAAACCAGATGAAATACTAAAACATTAATTACTGAACCTAGGTTTATCTACTTTTGGTGTCCTATTGCAAAGAAACTAAAGATAAATTTGGGTTTTTTGGTAACCACATCTTGTGCCACACTGAAAGACTGCACTATTCAAAAGGGCACATACTCCTAGAAATTATGAAATATATTTATAAATTTGTCTGTCCACAATTGCTTACTTCTTAGTTCTTCCTAGGAATTGGGGATTCTAAGGGTTAAGAATTCTAATATCTGTAACTAAAGCTACTAGAAATAAAGGGGAACATCTCTGTATGCAAGGAAAGTAGGATGTGTGTCTTGGTAAAAGAAGGTGTGAGGAATGGAAATGCATTCTGTTGAGGGAAAATAATTTTATGAGAGGTCAAGACTAAGACTGAAATGAATAAATTTTAATATTAAAATAAAGTGATGTAAAATTAAAGTTTGGTTTTCTTTTCTGTTCAGAGGACAAGATTTTCTTGGGCTACTAGTCTGCTCTTGATAACAGATTGTGAAAGCTTCTTTTCATTTAAGCAATATGCCTAGAAAACAGGGATTTTGTGTTTTCTTGTGTTGTTTCTATCATATCTTTACTTAAGAAAACTGAGTCTTTTTAAATTGAAGTTTTGCTTACATCTACGTAACCTTTTGTATTTGCCTTTGAAACCTGTTATTGTTACTTTTGGTCAAAAAGATACTGAAGTACTATTTCATAATGATCTGTGATCCTATTTGGTCATGTGTCCAAAACTTTTAACTTTTTTTGTGTGTGTGAGGAAGACCAGCCCTGAGCTAACATCCATTGCCAATCCTCCTCTTTTTGCTGAGGAAGACTGGCCCTGGGCTAACATCCGTGCCCATCCTCCTCTACTTTATACGGGATGCTGCCATGGCATGGCTGACAAGCAGTGCATCAGCAGGCACCCAGGATCCGAACCGGCGAACCTCGGGCTGCCAAGTGCAGACTAAACTGCTGCACCACTGGGCCGGCCCACCAATTGCCTTTTTTTAAAAGAAAGTCTTGTCAGTTACACACAGTTATTGTTTTACTCTGATGCTTTTATAAATATGTTTTATTTTCAAAGAGATTCATGAAAAAGACTTTGACAAGTACTCTGGAATACAGGTTTCGATAGCTCTAAGATTATAACACTGAAGTTGGTGGGAATTTCTGGAACTCAAGTGGAAAACATTGCTTAGTTGTTTTGTTTTCAGATGTAAAGGACCCTTTTTTTCCCCTCTCCTCTAAGCTATCTACAACTTACAGCAATTTGGTAAAGTGTATCTTTGCAACAGGTTGAAACATTTCTTTCTTTCTCTCTACCTGATACCTCTAGAATTCAGAAACTCTTAAGAATTCTTTTCATGATAATATATGTATTTGCATGGGCTCAATGAAGGTCTGTTCTTCTAACAAAACATGATAGAAAATATTTGCTACATTTCTAAGGCTTTGATGAGGTTTTCTTATATTTAAGAAAGATTTACACAGACTCAGATATGACTAGACACCTTTAAGGAACTGCTTGAAAAATGAGCCTAGTATCTTGCTTTACTTGGTTCCAACAAAGCAATCTTAAAGAAGGGCTCATATCTTCAATCACTATTCTTGCTGCATTTGTATAAATAACCAGGCCAAGTTTAATTTACAAACAAATTAATTTAACAAATTAGTTCAATTATGATTATCTTTATTGAAAAGTGGAGGTTATTGTGGACAGAACAATTATACTCACAGTTTTATAGATATTAAATTCTAGTCCTATTAATTGTCTTTAAGGTTTTGTTATACCTGTAAGCTGGACTGGATCCTAAATTCTTCTAGTTTCCTTAAATGTCTGACTGCGATACTCCAAACTGACATTTCCAATTTTACTGTGCTTGAAATCTGGGAGGGGACTAAACTAGGCCCTCCTCACCACCCAGATGGCAAACAAACTTCAGGGACTCAAGCCTTGGGTACATGGCTCATAGCTAAAGAAGTTTCCCCTGACATCTAGTCCTGTACAAATGCTGGAGATCTCCAAATCAAGTTGAGTAGGAAGAGAAGCAGCTGACTTCTGAGGCAGACAGCTTTCCCAAGATGACAGGATCGGGCCTGTATATTCTCTTCCCACTATTGTTTCTTACTTCATTTTCTCCCTCCCTTTCCTGGAAGGACAAAAGCCTTGTCCACATTTCCCAATCCCTATCAAAAGGGAGAAACCTCTCTGATTGCTGGATTTGCTATCAGAAACCTCTGTCCAAGACAGTAATGACCCCTTAGTTCACCTGATAAGTAATTACACTGGGATTCCAGATGCTATTGTTTGTCTAAATTGACCTGCTGGCCCACTTTACCAACTCAGGGTGCTAACCCTAGCTACACTTTTACCTTCCTTTAACCCAACCTTAGAGGGGGATGGTGGGAACAAGATCTTTTGAATATTTCTATGAAAAATTCTGTGGGGCCACCAATTAAACCCAGACCATCTGTAAATTTTTTGATTTATGCATATATTTAGGCAACCTCTCAGTATGTAAGAACATAGTATCTGAGCCTTGGTGATATTATGCTAATGCCTGTATGCTGATGAATGAGTCTGTAAATAATATAACTTATGCAGGAGACTTATGTACACCCCCTGGTTATGTCTTCATCTGTGGAGGCTTCAGTAATGGCCTTTATGCCTGGGCAACTCATTGCCTTGACAGCCAGGGAACAAAAGGACAGTATACTCTTGCCATGTTCACTGTCCTATTCTCTTGCATAACCAAACAGAGACATCTCATTGGTCTCTCCCCTTGAATCTCCATTGTCACTTTAGAACTTCCGGGAGGTGTGTGTGATTATGGCTTTTCCTCTGTGGGGAGAGCTTCCTTCCCATGGATCAGAGTGACTGCCAATGAACAAATGATCAGGAATCCCTCCCAACTCTAGAAGAGTTTGCTGACTCCACAGCCAAAGCAATTTCAGCTCAGCAATGGTCACTTAACTTACTGGCCAAGGTAGTTTTGGATAATCGTATAGCTCTTGATTATCTACTTGCTGAGGAAAAAGGTATCTGTGCATCGGCTAACCCCTCCTGTTGCACATAGATAAATACCTCTGAGGAAGTAGAAAACCAATTGCATAAGATTAGAGAGCAAGCACATTGTCTACAACAAATTTCACATAACAATCCATTGTCTTTTTTTTTTTTTTTTTTTTGTGAGGAAGACCAGCCCTGAGCTAACATCCGTTGCCAATCCTCCTCTTTTTTTTGCTGAGGAAGACTGGCCCTGGGCTAACATCCGTGCCCATCTTCCTCCACTTTACATGGGACACCGCCACGGCGTGGCTGACAGACAGTGCGTCGGCGGGCGACCGGGATCCTAACCCGCGAACCCCGGGCTGCCAAGTGCGGACCTAACCGCTGCGCCACCGGGCGGGCCCAACAATCCATTGTCTTTTGATTTATTCAGCTGGTTACCTTCGGGTCGGGGCTCCTGGTTTAGAACCATGTGCAAACTGGGCTTGTTGTGTTGTTCTTAATCTTATTCTGTGTACTTACTGTGAAGTTCTGTACCTATTGTCTGTCAAACCTCTATATAAATGATGTATCTAATAAGGTGATGTTAGCTTAACAATTTGAAATTATCTCCAAGGCCATAATACAAACTTTAGATGGGAAACGCCTGAGAGTTCTCCCTCCTAAACTTCCTCATTACTCAAATGTGGCCTAAGTGGTTTCCAACCAATATATGCTTTCCCTCCAATGTGGGACATGACACCCAGGAAAGATCCTTCCTCACACGGAGGCACACAACCATTACGTGCAGAGAACCTATCGACTACAATGCTTTCAGAGAAAGATCTTGATGAAAAGGGCAAAATGTGGAAATTAGTAAAAGAAACCTTAGCTAAATTGGAGGTCAGGAAGTCTCATGCCCTATCACACATCATCACTTATACCAAACAGAGAGAGAAAAAAGCTTGCAACTTGGACGGGAAGTAAAACTACTCTTCTATTGAACGAAGATTTCTCTCCCTACCTCGCAACAGCCCAACCAATGAGAAATGCTGCAACTCAGCCAATGAGAAGCCATTGCCACCCTGATCTGTTACTTTCCCCCAATGGACTTTAGTTTAGAATGGCCCCTCCCTACTAGCACTTTTCCTCTATAAAGTCAGCTCCCCTTCTTTCTTTTCCAAATTCGCCTATGGTTTGTAATAGCATGCACATCCCAAATTGCAATTCTTTTGGCTATTCATGAATAAAGTCATTTTGAGATAAAATAACAGGAAAATTTGCTTTTTAAGTTGACAATATAAAATGTCCAGTATAAGTAAATCTACAGAGAAAGAAAGTAGATAAGTACGTGCTTAGGACTGGGGTGGGAGTGGGGTTTTGTGGAAATGGGGAATGACTGCTATGGGGGTATGGGATTTCTTTTAGGTGTTATGAAAATATTAAAATTGATTGCACTCATGGCTACATAATTTATGGATATACTAAAAACCACTGAATTGTACACTTAAATGGATGACTTGCATGCTATGTGAATTATATCTCAATAAAACTTAAAAATAGAAATAACATTATATTTTTACTTTATGACATATCTTTGCTTGAATTTCCCATATTTAGGATACATTTCAGAATTTTTAGACTGAATTTTACAGTATAATCATTACATATTCAACTCTAATTTTATACTGCTTAAATAGTAATCCTCCTAGTCTTATTTGTATTCTCAAGTTTTACTTTATTTCCTAAAATTAAGTTAAAATTAATATGTGAGCCACAAAGTACTTTTGTTTTTCCCAGAACTTATTTTTTTCCCAGCACTCATTATTGTATATCCCATATTGCTAAGTCGCTGTTTTTTGTCTTCCAATAGTAGAGAACGTATACTTGATTATATTTCCTATTTTTAATTTCTGAAATAAATATGAATTTTGTCAGAATAGCTTAACGCCTGTATATTTATTGTTCTAACACATATTTTTTCATTATGCTTTAAATTTTCTCCTCTACCTTTCTTCTTCTTCTTCACCACCTCCTTCTCCTTTTATTTCTTCTTTTGCTCTCCTTCTTCTTTCCTGTCTTTGGCTTCCTCCTTCATCTATAATTCCTGGACTTTTTTTTTAACTTTTTTAAAAATAAAATATTTGCCCATAAGGATCACTATTTTTTATTAGTTTCTTACAATTTGCAAGCCATATAATGATTCATTACTTTTGTTCATTACACTTAAAGCCATACATTCACACTTGAATCATTACCTCTCTAACTCTTCACATTAAGCGTTGTTTTTTCTATTGACTTCTTCCCTGGTAAAATAAAGAAATTGACACAATTGTGCACTCCCAGTGCATACTTCCATGTGCCTTAAGCTTCTGGTTACTTAAATTTGTGAAAGTTAAATTTTGACTCAGTTTCTCCTATTTATTCTCTTCTATTTTTCTTATGGCAATTATTATTACATTAGTTTACATAGGTTACCTAATGCACACCAATATTTTGAATCCTATTAGGATTCGTTTTTACACTTAGTTCTGAGATTCAATAATTTTTTTTCACAGTATCTGTCATTTTACCTCATTAAATTTTGATTCTTTGTTTTTATTTATTTCCTTATTGGCTAGAAAACTCTTAATATAGATTTTCAGGAAAGTCACTTTTAATGGCATCCTCACTGATTTCAGCTTGATGATGTTGTTTTGGTCTTTCCTTTACAAATAAATAAAATATAGCCTTTAGGTCTCTCTCCTCCTCTGCCTCCTACCCCTGTCCCCCGTATTACTTGGTAGATCATACTCTATGGAACTGTGGCTCTGATATTAACATGTTCACTGGAGTAACATTACAGAATACCCCATTAGATTCTGTATCCACTAAGAATGGACCAGTAAAGGTATGAGACTAAAAATAAAAACAAAAAAACCCTGTAAAAACACAAAAAACTAATTTCCTCAGAGCAGACTTTTTCCCCATCGTATGTCTAGAAGTTTGACTGTTTCAATTAAGTCATTTATTCAATCCAAGAAAGGTTTCTTATAATAAAACTTTGACTATTGTTTGTTTTATATGTCCTTGAATCAAATACAGTGCTATTAAGTTTTTATACTTTAGATCTGATCTTTCTCCTACATAGTTTTTTCCTCTCAAAGTGCTGCTGCTATAGTAATTTGCAATCTGGTAGAGTGGTTTTTTGTACTCAATATGACTGAAAATTTTTTGTAGTGTTGATTTTTCTATTCAGCATTATTATTTAAGATATATTACTGAATTCACAGAATCTTTCATGCTACATTATTTCAATGAGATTTTCTTTATTTCTAATACTCTTTTGTGAAGGCCATTCTTCAATATCTACTGATTTTTTTTCATCACTGATTTCATAATACAATAATATATAACACAATGTATATGGTACCTTAAATTTACTTTTTTAATACTGATGTAAATTGTTTCTTAGAAGCACTTTCTTTTATTTCTCAAGTGTTATTTCAACAGCTCTCACAGAGTATTGCTTTCCTTTTGCCAATATTAACTGGGAAAAGCATTATTTGTACTTGTGAGTAGATTATCCTCTGTCCTTGCACTTTTCCCCTGATAATAGAGTGTTAAAAAATGAAAACAATTTCTTTCAAATCCTAATACTGAAGGCTGATGGTTGTAAAAGCATATTGACAAGTTAGAGGCACAGAAAACTAAGAGGAAAAAAGGGATTAGAAGCCAAAGTTAACTCAGTCAGAAACATCTTTGCTCTCTCTCTTCTTAGTACTTAGTTTATTAGCTATACTAGAAATCCCTTTATACATCCATATATCTATTTAATCTGATACATAAATAACTGATCTACCTCCTAATTTTACATAAATGTTATCATTTAAATGGGGAGATATTAAGGAATTGTTATTCACCCATGAGTTTCATGGAACCTAATATTTCAGTTTAAAAGGAACCATTCTTTATTTTTAATCTAATTTATTTAGAGCAGAACACTGAATCCTGCCTGCTATTTTCCCCCTATTAGGTTACTAGTGTTCTGCCCATCAAAGCAAATAAATGAAAATACATGTCAAAATTCACACACACATACACACTCAAAAACCACTTTTTAGAGAGGACAAGTCCTTCAACATTACCCACAACAGCATTGCATAATTTAGAACAAGTTTGCTTCAAAGATTTCCTCTGATCCTCATTCACTCATAACCAGGCAAAATATCAATAGACTAAATGAATTATTTAAAAAAATACATAGTTCTGGTTTTGTCTGAGACACCTGAAGAGCTTGGAAGGAGTCATTTAAAGTTGTCCTCATGACAAGAAAAATCTGTACAAACTAAAGATCAATTACTTTTCTTGGATCCCTCAGAGAATGGAGCTTACAGGATACACTATCCACCCAAAGTCAGGAGAGAAAGATGACTCCTGAGAGTCACAACTGAGATCTACCTACCTAAGCAAAAGCCTCTGAAACCATAAAATGGTAAGAAGTTTTAAAAGGCGATTTTGATGAATTGCTGAGTATTGATTGGTGTGAGAGTGAGAAACTCCTAGAATCCCTTGGAGGCTGCAGTCTTAGGTGGGTCCCTACTCTTCCAAGGGCTTTATCTCCAGGAACTTCACCAGGTACTTGTAGTCAGAACAGTGGTGAGAACAATCCCCTTGTGTTGCTGGGAGGGGGGAGGAAAGAGTAATTATTGTGAAATATGCCCAGAGTTTTCTCTATAAGAAAGGCGTCCTCTCTAGGAAAACAGCTTTTCCAGAGCCCTATCAAGAATTTTTGGGAAAGGGCAGCCCTCCCATTCCATCACCCTCTAGCCTTCTTGTGTCACATGAGGAGGGAGGGTAGTCTGCAAGAAGAAACACTTTCAAGTTCACAGACTAGAAATACAGGCCCACTGAAAGACTGAGTTTTAATTAGAAGATTATGGACTCCTCCACCTCCCCCATACCATACAACCACACCCACAGAGCTCCAGTGTAATAATAGTGGATTTCAGCTGAAAGGCCAGACTGAAGGAAGCCCAGTCAAGACAGAAGACAAAAATAGGGCACTAGAGGAAGATGGAGCCTCTGACAACTCTAGCTACAGCAAACATTTAATGTAGCACAATTCCTAGCAAAATCAACATAAACACTCATACTAGGGACCTGTTTACCTCAATTACTATTATCCGAAACAACATGCCTGAATTTCAACCAAAATTTACAAGGCATGCTAAAAGGCAAGAAAAAACAGTCTGAAGAGACAAAGCAAACACAAGCACACACAGATGTTAGAATTACCTGACACAGAATTTAAAATAACTTTGATTGATATGTTAACTGCTCTAATGGAAAAACAATACAACATACAAGATCACTTCAGTAATATAATGAGAAAGATGGAAATTTTAAGTAAGAATCAAAAGGAAATGCTGGAAATAAAAACACTCCAAGAAATATCTTTGATGTGCTCAGCAGTAGATTCAATATGGCCAAGGAAAGAATCAGTAAGCTTGAAATTATCTTAATGAAAACTTTCCAAAATGAAATTTAAAGAGGAAAAAGAATAAGGAACAAAAAAATTCTAAGAACCATGAGACAATTACAAAGGTTTGACATATGCATAATCAGACTACCAGAAAGAAAGAAGAGAACAGAGAAAAAGAAATTTTTGAGATAATTTGATGTAATAATGTCCAAGGACTTTTCAAACTTAATCATGCACACCAAACCACAGATTTAGAAAAATCAAGAACATCAAACACAATAAAACGGCCACCACCACCTATCTAGGTATATCATCATCATATCATGCAGAATACCAAAGACAAAGAGAACATCTTGGAAAAAGCCAAGGCCTATGTGTGTGTGGGTATCTTATCTGTAGGGAAAATTGGAGAATAATTGCAGTGGACTTCTCAAAGACAGTGAGTGAAATACGTAAAGTGTTGTAAGAAAAATGTACTCATCCTACAATTCTATATCCAGTGAAATTATCCTTCAATAGTGAGGAAGAAATGATGACTTTTGCAGACAAACCAAAACTAAAGAAATTCATTGACAGCAGATTTTCCTTGCATGACAGGTTGCATGATTTTATTCAGGCAGAATGAAAATTATATCTGTCAGAAAATTGGTTCTACATAAAGAAATGAATTGTGTCAGAAAAGCAATAAAATAAATTGTTAATTATTCTTATTTGTAATCTAAAATGTAACTGTTTAAAGTTATAATAGTAAAAATGTATTGGGTGATAATAGCATGTAGAGAGTGAGATAAATGACAGCAATATCATGAGGGATGGGAGGAAGGAATTGGCAACGCTCTGTTATGAAATACCTCCACTATACATGAAGACATGTCTCCACTATACGTATCTCCACTATTACATGTATACAATCTACATGCAGCAGTATAGAATTATTTGACAGTAGAATTTAATTAGTTCAAATGTTTATTATAAACACTAAGACAAAAGCTTTCCTTTTTTTTACAAAGGCATAGCTGATATGCTAAGAAAAGATATAATATGGAATCATGTAAAATATTTAATCAAAACCAGAGAGAAAAAGAAATCTCCCAAAGTTACAAACATGGTTGCTATTAACACAGATATATCAATGACCATCTTATTTGCAAATTGACTACACCAATTTAAAGCCAGAGATTGTCAGAGTAGATAAAAAAACAAAATCCAACTACACTTTCTACAAGAAACTCACTTTATATATAAAAACATATATAGGTTAAACGTGAAAGGATGGATATCATGATACAATATTTTTCTAAAAGCTGAAGTAGCTGTATTAATTTCAGACTAAGCAGTCTTCATAACAAAGAAAATTATCAAGTATAAAGACAGATATTACATAATGATTAATGGGCCAATTCTCCAAGAAGAGATAACAATTCTTGATGTGCATACACCTAATAGAGCATCAAAATATCTGGGACAAAACAGTCAGAACTGCACTCAGAAATAGAGAAATATGCCTATAGTTTAAAACTTCAATATTCCTCTAACAGTAATTGATAATCAAGCAGGAGGAAAATCAATAATGACAGTTGATCTGAAGAGCACAAGCAATCGACCTGATCTAACTGACACTAAAAGAATGTCCCATCAGGGGCCAGCCGATGGCATAGTGGTTAAGTTCGCATGCTCTACTTCAGCGGCCCAGGGTTCCTAGGTTCAGATCCCTGGTGCAGACAGATGCACCGTTTGTCAAGCCATGCTGTGGTGGCGTGCCATGTAAAGTAGAGGAAGATGGGCATGTATGTTAGCCCAGGGCCAGTCTTCCTCAGCTAAAAAGAGGAGGATTGGCAACGGATGTTAGCTCAGGGCTGGTTTTCCTCACACACACACACAAAAAGGAATGTCGCATCAAACAACAGCAGGATGCATATTCTTCTCAAGCTCCTAGAGAATGTTTACTAAGATGGACCACAAACATGCCTTAACAAGTTAATAAAAGAAGAAATCATACAAAGTATGTTCTCTGATCACAATAGAATTAAACTAGAAATCAACAATGGAAAGATAGCAGGATAAAAATCCAAACATTTGTTAATTAACAACACACATATAATTAGCATGAGTCAAAGAAAAAGTCTCAAGAGAAATTAAAAAAATATTTTGAACGAAGTGAAAATGCAAAATCAACTTACCAACATTTATAGTAAAAGCAGTGTGTAGAAGGAAATTTTGGGATTTAAATGTACATATTATAAAAGAAGAAAGATAAATTCAGCAGCCTAAGCTTCCATGTTAGGAAACTAGAGAAAGAAGAGCAATTTAAGCCTAAAGCAAGCAGAAGAAAATAACTAATAAAAGTTATAGCAGAAATCAGTAAAATTGAAAATGCAAAAAAAATAGAGAAAATCAATAAAATACAAAAAACTGCTTCTCTGAAAAGAAAAATAAAAGATGCCACAATTAGCAAATCAGAAATGAAAAAGGGATCATCTTTACTGATCCCACAGACATTCAAAGGAATACTACAGACAACTCTACAAATTTAATAACTTTGATGAAATGATCCAATTACTTGAAATAAACAAACTAACAATTTCACAAAAGGAGAAACAGATAATATGAATAGTCCAATATTTAAGAAAGAAATTAAATCAATTATTAACTTTCCAAAAAAGATATCACCAGTCCTAATGGTTCCACTAGTGAATTCTACCAAACATTTAAGGATCTTTTCCAGAAAATAGAATCAAATGGAGACCTTCCTAACTCATTCTATGAAGCCAGCATTATACCTTCTAATCTCAAATGCAGATTAAGACACTACAATGAAGGGAAACCTTAGACCAACACATCTCATGAACATAAGCGCAAAAATCCTCAACAATACTAGCAAATAGAATCCAACAATGCATATGATGAGTTATACAACCCAACCACAACTTTCAAACTTATTGAAGGCAGGCAAGGCTGGTTTGACATTTGAAAATCAACCAGTATAATTTATCGCATTTTACAAACACATCAACTGACATAGGAAAAGCATTTGTCAAATCCAACACCCATTCAAGAAAAAAAATCAAAAAATTAGCAAGAAGAAAAACTTTGTCAATTTGATAAAGAACATCTACAAAATATCTATAGCTAAAATCACACTTAACTGTGCAAACTGGATACTTCTACCTTAAGATCAGGAACAAGGCAAGGATGTCCTATCTCATTACACCTATTTGACATCACCTTATGTATTTTAGCTACCGTAATAAGAGAAGAAAAGGAAATATGAGATGCACAGATTAAAAAGGAAGAAGTAAAACTGTCCCGATTTTCAGATGATTGTGTATAAAGAAAATTTCAAATATTTTACAAAAAATAATAATAATAACCTCCTGGAACTAATATGTGAGTATAGCAATATCACAGGATACATACACCCCACCCAGATTCTCCTCTCATTGACACCTTACTTTAATATTTGCCACAATTAACAAACTGATATTGAAACATTATTATTAACTAAAGTTCACACTTTTTCAGAGTTTCTAAGTTTTTCCTTAATGTCCTTTTTGGTTTGAGGATTCCATCCAGGATATTACATTACATTTAGCAGTCATGTCTCCTTAGGATCCTCATGGCTATGACAGTTTCTTAGAGTTTCCTTGCTTTTGATGACCTTGATTGTTTTTTTGGGTGATCCTGTCAGGTACTGTGTAGACAAAACACTGTCACAGTATTGATAATTGTCTGATGTTTTCTTATGATTAGACTGGGGTAATATGGGAATGCTGTGCTGTATTTGCAATAATTCTGTAAATCTAAAATTATTCTAAAAGAGAACATTTACTAACAAACTACATATAACCACACAACAAAGACAAGGCAAAAGAAAAAAAAAATCTGAGTGTGGCTTTTTTTAAGAGATGAATAAATGTAATGTGATTTGAAGGCTATACAAACCTAATATTGGAGTATAAAAATTATAGTCAAGGCAGGTATAATTTTAGACCTTCTATCTCTCATTTGTCCTATAAGCAAGAAGGCATGCATAGCTCTCTGAATTCTGAATTAGCGTTCCCTTTTATCAACCTCTCATCATTCTAAGAATTTCAACCGTAGGATAAATGTATGACATAGTTGGATTGACCCATAAGCCAGAAGGCATTTTGCCCAGGAAACTCTCTGTGGAGCAAGCCTCGTGAAGAAGACAGGAAGAGAGAAGGAACACTCTAATCTTATTTCTTCAAGGGCTAAATTTTCCGTTTAGTTCATCTCTAATGTAGATTTGGACTCAATGAAATTCATTAGATAAAATGTTTGCTCAGCTGTGCAGGTTGATCCAAAGTTACAAATGTGCCTCAGAGCACAGTTTTTGATTTATGAAAAAAATATGTTGAAAGCATTTATTTTAGGTAATCAAAACACAAGCTGTGGTATTTTAATAATGCCCTCTGAATTTCAATTTCTAGAGTGATCACTGAAGCCAATCCTATTATTTGGGGGAAAATATCGATGTTGTTTTATTTATTGGGTGCCATAAGATAAGACGTTTTAAATTTTTAAGTAAAACTAAAAGAGTATTAATTTTGTTTGAACTATTGAGAATCAAAAACAGTAACATAATTTGCATGTTATTTCTATCTAAATATTTTCATGCACATTATAAAATAATGTAAGGCATCAAGAAAAAACTGAAGTCATTCACTGAGGAGAATCTGATCATTTAAATTGTGAACCATATTGACAGGGTACAGACATTTTAACTTCTGATGAGTTTACCAGCATTTATCACATATTTTGCCAAAATTTAAATAATGACTCCTAGTTTACATCAGATGTCAAAATACCTTCAAAGTAAGTTTAGATAATAACCATCAATTTAGATAATATGTCAAAATATTCTTCAAATGCTGCAAGGTATCATTTACCCACTAAATTTTATGTACTCTACTCCTTCACAGTTCACTTCAGCTAGACTTGAATCTCTATTCATATGTCTGTTCATAAGTGTGAGCTTGTGCAAATTTCTTGCCCAGGCTGAACTTTTGTTTTCTTTTTTGCAAATTTGGGATGGGGAGGGAGACAGTAACCATCTTATAGGTTCAATACAAGGATTAAATGAGACATTTTACATTAAATACTTGTTACAAGGGGTGGCACACAGAATTTCACAGAACTATTACTTAAAACGAGGCAGAGGAGGTAGAGGGGCAGGAGGAAAATGAACCTAAGGAAAACACATTGACTGAGCATCCATTTTGACTTACATACTGTCCTAAGTGATAGACCAGAAGATAGGTAAACCATAGATTCTGTTTTACATAAGGCTACAGTCCAGTGGAAGACAAAGAAATGCAAACCAATAATTATGGGAAAGTATAATAAGTCCTACTGCAGACTGGAGGAAGAGAACAAGTCCCTGTATGGGAATGCAAAGAAGATAAATTAAAGAATTTAGAATGCTTTATCAATTTCTATTGATATCAAGTTGAAGTCCCAGCCTTGCTTCAATTTTGAGAACAGTCTCAATTACAGACAGGAATCCTAGAATCTATCTTAATATCATATTTTCAACAGAAACAATTATCTCTTTCTCCTTCTGGGCCAATCTGATCTCCTTGATTTAATCTGACTGGGGCCCTGCCCCATAAATAGTTATAGATGACAGTTGATCACACTGCTTAGAATTCCAAGCACAGTATGCTCTTAACTCCTTTCTACTTTTCTCAAATCAACTATCAATTTTCAATTCCTCATCTTGAAAGATGAGAAGATAGGATGTTTCATGAAAACTAAATATACCACCAGGGGCTTTTGTGTACCTGGGAATCAGCGATCATCATAAGACAAAATAGAAAATGGAGCATTTTGTTCAAATTCACATATTATATATAATCATATATATATATATATATACTTACATATATATATATGCAACACCTTAGTTCAGTATATCACATGTATTCTAATTCAGGGCTCTACAGTTGTTTAGTAATGCTCAAGTATTTATTTTTATTATAACAAAAATATTGTGTATATAAAATAGCACATTTGAAAAATATAAAAGACACCAAAGAGAAAAAAATTTAACCATAATCTGACAATCCATTAAAAACACCATTAAAGTGTTTTACAATAATTTTAAAATTTTTCTGTATCTATATATATTTTTAACATATGCATACTTATAACATGTTTTTTTCTTAAATAAAATGTTCTTCAAAAACATTCTTCATTAAGCCTGCATAAAATTTCATTTTACTGGTGTAGGTATTAGCCACTCCATTTTTTTAGTTATTTGGTAATTTTTGCAATTATAAATTATATGTTAAATGTCATTATATATAGGTATATTCTCACCATTCTGATTTTTTCCTTAGATTCCATGTAGTATAAAACATACATTATCATATAATTTAGTGATTTTGTGGCTCTCAATACAACATAAAACCCTTCCAACAATGTAGGAGAATATCAGTCTCACCATATAGCATTAGAACTTAATATTATTTTCTTTCTAAATATCTGCAAATTTGATAAGCAAAAAGTCATTGCTACTTTAATTTGCTTACTTTTTTTGTATTGCAGTCAAACTGTTCTTAATTTGATTATTGATATTTTCTATTTCTTCTATGAATAATCTATGTTCTTTATTTTCCTTATGGAAGAGTGTTTTCTTATTCATTTTTTGTTCTCCTAAGTATATTTTGAATATTGAAGTTTTGTCATCTTATGTGTAAATATTTTTCCCAATTGTCTGTCCTTTTCTTTTCTCCTTCTTCTTCTTCTTTTTTTTAAATTAGAGAGATTTATTTTCTAAGTGTTCTGATATATTGAAGTTTTGATTTTTCATTTTCCCTTCTTTTTATTAGAAATATTTTAAATATTCAAAAACATCTAGAAAAGATTGCTCCAGGTTTGATGTCAAAATATTTAGTCCAATTGTAATTTGTACTGGTTTGTGATATAAAGTAGAGGTCTACTAGATCTTTTACCTTTAAATGCTACCTAGTGTGTTACACGTTGGGTGTCACAGTCTCGGGATGGCTGCAGAGAGAAAGAGAGACTAATAAGAGCTAGAGCCAGGAGATTGGCTCAGAAAATTATTTCCATACTTCAGAAAAATGGTTTTCTGCTTTTCTTGTCATTGCAGACTTTATATCCTACAGTTCTACCTATATTGGGAGTGAGTCAGTATTTTTACACTTATTTGAAGCTACCTCTCAATTACTGTTTCAGAAAATGTAGCACATATTTTTAGTTCAAGGATATAGTTCTTTGTTTCTTACTGTCAAAAACGTGATTGGTAGAAATAAGCCTATACTTTGATCAGTTGTGGTAGAGCACACATAATATTTATCATCTTAACCATTTTAAGTGTACTGTTCAGTAATGTTAAATATATTCACATGGTTGTGTAACCCATCTCCAGAACCTTTTCAGCTTGCAAAACTGAAATTCCATATCTATTAGACAACTCATTTCCCCCTCCGCCCAGCCCCTGGCAACTGCAATTCTATTTGCTTTTTCTGTGAATTTGACTACTATAGGGATCTCATATAAATGGAATCAAACAGTATTTGTCTTTTTGCAACTTGCTTATTTCACTTAGTATAACGTTTTCAAGAGTCATCCACATTGTAGCATGTGTCAGGATTTCCTTCCTTTTTAAGTCTGAATAATTTTGTACATATATATAAACCACATTTTGTTCATCCATTCATCCATTTGTCCATTAAGAAACACTTGCAGGGCCAGCCTGGTGGTGTAGTGGTTAAGTTTGTGCACTCCACTTTGGCGGCCCAGGGTTCATAGGTTTGGACCCCGGGTGTGGACCCATGCACTACTTATCAAGCCATGCTGTGGCAAGCCTTCCACATATAAAGTAGAGAGAGGTGGGCACAGATGTTATCCAGGGTCAATCTTCCTCAGCAAAAAGAGGAAAATCGGCAATGGATGTTAGCTCAGGGCTAAACTTCCTTACTAAAAAAAAAAAAAAAAAGAAAAAGAAACAGTTGGATTGCTTCCACCTCTTGTCTATTGTGAATAGTGCCTCTATGAACATGGGTGTATACATGTCTCTTTGAGATACTGCTTTCAGTTCTTTTGGATATATACCCAGAAGTGACATTTCTGACCATATGGTCACTCTATTTTTAATTTACTGAGAAACTACTATAATGTTTTTCATAGTGGCTGCACCATTTTACATTCCCACCACATTTGAGCCTATACTTTGAAATTTAATTTTCTCTCATCTGTTTGTTTTTTAAATAGCACTCGTGCCAACTTTTTTATTTTATTTGTTGCCTATCTTTATGGATACAATAAAATCCTAGATTAGGATCCCTGAGCAATGATGAAGTTAGATTTTAATCCGTGACTACCCCAGCCCTCTTCTCCAGAGTGAGCCAAGGCTAAAGCTCTTTTCTTCGGCCGGGGTGAGAAGTTATAAAATAATTGTCTCATCATTTCAGAATTTCTCAGATTAGTGTTGCTCCGTTGGGTTTTAGAGTTTATACTTTTGAACTTCATGTAACAAGAGAGACCAACTACAAATATTGTTTTTCATCAACCATGCGATAACCCAGCCACATATACTATACAATTTAATTTTGGACCCTACTTATAGCATCAGAGAAAGTTCTGATTATTCTATTTTGGTAATGGACTTGGGTATATTTGGCAAAACAGCTGTCATCGTATTTACCCAGAAATTTGAGACTGCTTAGGTCCTTGTGCCCTGCCAACTGCAAATTCTGCAGTATCTTTGGGTTTCTTAAACTCTCAATGTTTCCTCTGAAGGAAGATATATGGCAATTGCTTAACTGATTCTGTAAATGGCCCATATCCTGAATGAGTGATATTTTTCCTGGAAGCTAAATGGAACAAAACTTTCTCTGGCTAACTAATGCGTAGAATGTAAAAAACCTTAATAAGCGTAAAGATTTTGTTCTTAATTGCACCTCTTTCAAACAGAGAAATCCAGAGCTAGAGAAATGTAACAGCAGAGCAATTACTCAGGCAGTGCATGTTTCCACATGAAAGTTCCATAGCTGAGAATCTCTTCAAGATACTGTTTCAGGATAAATATATAGGGAGCAGTGAGAATAAAATGAACTCACTGAGAATTAGACAAGAGAGCATCACAGAAAATTGAATTTCTAACCTACAAATAATAAGGGCTTTGAAAAAAATGTTTATCCATCTTATAGATATTTAACATTAAGCTGTGTTTTTTATTTGATTATGAATAAATGATGACAGGAAACATCTACTGTATATTTTACTATTACTATGTTATGTATCTAGCACATTTTAAAAGGTCTCAGTTAACAGCCAGGCAGGGATTTAAAGGCTAAGTAATAAATCATTATGTCGGTAACCACTAGCCAGGTCTTTAGGTAAGTAAATGGGAAAACATTTGTATCAATTTATCTAAAAGCAGTGATTATTAAACTCTAAAGAGAATAATATATATATATCAAAAATTAATTATTTATATTACAATTTTACACTCGGGCTAATGAACAAAATAACGAAATCCGTTCCCATCCGTAATATACTAGAGTACCCAAAAATAAACAACTCAACATTTTGCAGAGTCAGCAGAGGTTAAGTGCCATGACAAACCCCAAATCTCTGTGTCTTACACAGTAAGACTGTCTTTCTCACTTACTTCGTGCACAAAGCAGGCTGACAGGGAGGCCCTGATCCCTGCAGACACTCTGGGGTCTATACTCCTTTCCTCTTAAGGCTCCACACTCCTCTGTACTAACATCTTCTTTATTCAGCTGATGGGGAAAGAGAAAAGAGGATTCAAGTGGAGAGTTTTATAAACCAGGAATGGAATTAGCATCTATCACTTCTTCCCACAGTCTATGGACCAGAGCTCAGCAACCTGGACAAAATTTCCTGTGAGGGAAGCCTGAGAAACAGATTCTAAATGTGGTTCCAAGAATAGTCACTGCTACAGTATTTAATGGTCATTTCTCTTCCCCTTCATGAACTGCATAGTCAATATTTTGCCATTTTCTTCTGGTTTGCTCATCTCTTCTTATTGATATACAGGTATTCCTTACATATTTTCTCTTCTAATTCTTTGTAACTTATATGCATTTATTTTGGTATCCTTTTCTATGGCTTGTCCTTTTTTTGTCCATTTGTCATACAAAATCTTAAAATATTGATATAGTAAATATATACTTTCTTTTATTGTATTTGCTTTCTGCATATCTTTTCTCTTGTTACCCCACATAACTGATACATACCAAAAAAGTGTTTTCTTTTCTTTCTTTCTTTCTTTTTTGTGAGGAAGACCAGCCCTGAGCTAACCTCCATTGCTAATCCTCCTCTTTTTGCTGAGGAAGACTGGCCCTGGGCTAACATCCGTGCCCATCTTCCTCTACTTTATATGGGACGCCGCCACGGCACGGGTGACAAGCAATGTGTCGGCAGGCGCCCGGGGTCTGAACTGGTGAACCCTGGGCTGCCAAGTGTGAACTAAACCGCTGTGCCACTGGGATGGACAAGTATTTTATTTTCTTTTAAAAAACATATGTTTTGTGTGTTTAATTTTTTAAGAGCACATATTCTTTGGAACAGGGTATACATTTTACTTAATGTTGTCTTCATTCTCTGTATTCTTTACTTTTGAAAATCAAACGAGAATGTGGTAATTCCTTTTTTCCCCTCATGACTTCCAACTTTTTATATGTATGTGCTACATTCTAGTTAAATCCCGTATGTTAGTCTTCAACAATGCTAGTTAGCCTTTCGGCTTTGTCTTTTATGCTATTCAGCCCACCTTTATTTTTTTAATCAACAATTATATCTATCTTTTCTATAGCCTCCTCTTTTATTCATGATGATGATCCCTTATTTAATTTCCCTTATGCTTTAAATAGGGTTACTCTGAAGCCCTCTTCGGATTGATTTATAAATTCACAATTGGTTCAGCTTGTTTCATCTTGTTCATAGCGTTGGCTTTCCTAAAATCCTTGCTGTTCATTGAATTTGTGCTTAGCATCTGGAAAGGATGACCAACTCATTCATCTTGGGTTTCCCAGTATGTTCTTAGGTTAAAACTGAAAGTTCATAACCTAGGAACTCTGTTAAATACCAGAAAAACTGGGATGGTTGGTCTTCCTAACTCTAGGTCAAATTTCTCTGGTGTTACTCCTGGACAGTGGCTTTTTTCCAAGACCTCGGAGGCTCCTGGATACTACTTTAGGGGATTCTGGTTGTTTTCCAGGGCAGCCTTTGACACATGGGGTTGCAATTTTCATCTACCCCTTTGACTTCCCATCTCCTTGCTCCATTTTTGAGATTTCTAGTTTAGCAAGAGGGTCTTCTTTCCTATTTTGGAAACTGTGGTATTTTTCAAATTTATTTTAATATTGTTCCCATCATATTTTATGAATACTCTGATTGAGGAACAGTTTAGAGTACCTGCTAAGAAGGTCAATATTCTCAATATTCTCTTTATATTCTAATTATTTCTCTCAATATTCTAATTACTCCTCATGTAATCTGATCCTTTTGTTGCTATTGTTGTTATGCATAGAATCCATAAAGAATGCATTACTTATTGAGGATTATTTAGGGCAATCTTTTGGAAAAGAAATGCTGCTTGAAATTGAGGGTAGGATTGGATGTACTGACTCTGAAAAATTTCAAGAAAACTTTAACCAAATGGATTAATTCAGTATAGCATAAAAAGGAGTGTTTGCCATATATATATAAATATAACTTTATATATGCAAAAAGTTATGCTAAGCCGTGTTGATGGGGGTTAATAAAATCTAAAGTAAATGTATGTTTCATGAATTATAGGCGCCAAAGATAATACATCAGTCAGGAAAGGACAGGTTATACTAAGGTGAAAACAATCATTAAAATATTTGTAGTGTAAACAAAATAAGATGTCTTACCATTTGGGTCATGATGGAGTAGCTTGTATTTGATTAGCCTGTCATGAAAAATCACTGTAAAAGTTGGCCAAAACACATAAAACAATCATTTGAAGGATCTGGAGGCCAACCAAAGCAGGCAGGACTAGGGATGGATTTCTTCCTGAGATAAGAGAGGCACAACAAGGGGCATTCACATTCTTCCTGGATTTTTTCCTAATGACACTTTCTGATATGAGGTACAGGAGAAGATTTTGAGCAGAAAATTTTATTGGAAAAAGACAGTGATGGGAGTCTATACTGTCAGACCAACTAGGAATTCATGTCAGAAATCTGGATAAGAAAGGATTTGATACCAAGCAAGGGTTCAGTCTGGTCACTACAAGATAAAGAGCCAATCAGGTGGTGGTAGAGAAAGAGCTTTAATAAGCAACAAGCTAGCATATCAGAAGATGGTGGACTGCCATCCTGAACAACCCATCTTAAAGGGGAACTGATTTGGAAATGACTTATATGAGGCAAACAAGATTGTGGAGGGTGCTCAGAAATGTCAGATGAAGGATGACCATAGAACACTGGGCACTTCTTCATAGCAGATCTGCTGAATGCAACATTCCTGAGGAATCTAAGAAAACCTGAGTTGCTTCTTTATCTGGGACAGAAGGAACTGTTCGGGCAGAGAAAACAAATTTTCTGCTAACAAGTTGTCCTTTATATCAGTCACAGATTAGTTCACTTACATGCAGTTCTAAGCATTTTTCCAAGGCACATGGTGATAATAAGATGGGAAGGGGAGCATGTGGCCTTGGGGCCTGAAGTTTTAAGAGTCCTTTGTGCAGGGGTGACTGTCTTTCACACTTCTTATGACAGGTGAAGCTTACAATCAGTCATTTTAGCGTCTCAATTCTCCTGCACGATGCTTAATCAGGTGGAGGGCTGCCAGCAAGTTACTCTTTTATCAGCAGTCCTCCTGCTGTTCTGCAAGGCAAGCTCAGAAATTTTGGTTACTTTGTTTCCCATGTTAACCTTGTGGGTATAGGCATAGTTTCATCCTAATTCAGGGAGACTTTAACTCCTTCATCCTTGGTTTCAGAATGATAACAATGGAGCCCAAACAATCTGTGTGCAATTTCCTTTAAGAAATTTGACAACTACTATGCTGCATCTTTTCAAGGAAAAAAAACTTCAAAAAACTCAGCATAAATCAATAGCTCTGAGGGTGAAAAACTTAGCATAGATGTCACCAATTGTATGGTGGTGAGGAGACAGATATTTTGGTCCTTTAAGTTGGTGGGGCCCTGGTGTACCCATGAGACAATTCATAAAGATCTCCTAATAGCCATGCTCTAGGAATAATGGTAAAACGAAGTCCTCGGTGTACAAGAAGGTAGAAGAGTGGGGAATTTTGACAGGAACATGGAATTTATATATAAAAAGTAGTAAAATGAAAATTTCAAAGTAAAAAAATGGAATGATTAAAATTAGGTATTCAATAGATGGTTTAATAGTACATTGTACACAGATCATCAATATTTGTGAACTAGAAAATAGATTAAATGACTCAGAGAAAAGGGATATAAATTTCTGAAAAGCATGTTAAGAGAAATATAGATCACAAGGAAAAGTTTCAATATCATAAAACTGGCACATCAGGAGAGGAGAGAGAATAGTGGTGGAAGAAATATGATGAATAGACAATGGTTAGATTTTTTCCAAAACAAAATAGACATCAAAATATAGATTCAAGTAGTGTTCTGAATCTCATCAGGATAAACATTAAAAAAAAAAAAACCTCACACTTGAGGAGTTATAGTCAACATGATAAACACTACACACAAAAAGAATATATTAAAGATAATAGAGGAAGTAAGATATTTCTTCCAAATAAAGTAAACAAATATTTAAGTCTGGCATTTAAATCAAAATGATATAATACAGAAGACTATGGAGTGACATCTTTGACCTTCTGAAAGAAAATAATTGCCAATATAGAGTTCCATACTGAGCAGGGATAGCCTAAAAAACACAGGTAAAATAATGACTTTTTTAAATCCAGTAAGCAAAGTCTAAGTGAATTTGGTGTCTGCACTGAGAGAATATTACAGAAAAATTTGCAAGCAGGAAAACAATTCCATATGGAAACACTGCAGAGAGAAATAAATGTAAATGAACTTGGACTACTTAAAAGATAATATAGTGCCTTGTACATTTTAAAATATATTCAGAATTATATATGAGTAAAGAAGTACAAAATAGGAGAAGGAGTTAAGTGAGTTAAACAATCATGATTTTTACATTGTTCAGAAACTGTTGAAAGTACAAATTTAAGTCAAGGATGCATGTTGTAATATCTAGGTTAATTATTAAAAATTGGTAACAAATAGATAGATCAAAAGAGGTATAATAAAAAGTACCTGAACAACACAAAAGAAAGCAATGTTAGAGAATAAGAGCATAGAAGAGATGGTACAAATATAAAACAAAGAACAAAATGATAAAGTTAAATGTATCAGCAATTAAATATAAAAGTAAATACTACAATAAAAGGAGGTGTTCAAAATTGTTTTAAAAATTCTTTCTAAATGTTGTTTACAAATGATAGACTTTTTAAAATATGATACACAAAGGGTTGAAAAGAAAAAAGGTAGAAAATTGACACATTAAGCAAACACTAATTGCATAAAACTGGTTTAGCCACATTATATCGGTCAATGAAAACTGGAAAAATAAATATACTAGAGGTTAAAAGAGACATTTGATAATGACTGAAAGATCAATGCGAAAGGAATATATAGGAATTATCAATTAGCACATGCACTTTAGACCTTGCTTCAAATTATGTATAACAAAAAAATCTATAAAACTGAGAAAAATAACAAATTAGCTATAGCACTTAGAGATTTAACATTTCTCTCTAAAACATGATAGATGAGACAGACTAATATATTAGTGAGTTTACTGAAGATTTTAAAGTTAAAATATCACTTCTTGAATATAAGTGGTGAAGGAATGTTGTGTTGAACATTTCCAACATGCTGGGACAAAATTTTTATAACAGAGAAATTTGAAAAAAATTCACAACAAATCCAAATCCAAATTTTTATAATTAGATTTAACAAATAAAAATAATATTGCAATAAATGTAATTAGTAAAACATATCAGATACAAAAGAATGACATAAACTTACACATTTTTCATCAATTAATATGCAATTAATAGAGGTATGGTGGTTGTATTCTTAATCTTTTGAGGAACCTCCACGGTTTTCTATAGTGGTTGAGTCAATTTACATTCCCACTAATAGTACACAAGAGTTCCCTCTTCTCCACATCTTGACAACACTTATCTCTCTGTCTTCTTGATGATGGCCATTCCAACAGGTATGAAGTGATATTTCATTGTGGTTCTGATTTGCATTTCCCTGATGATTAGTGATGTTGAGCATCTTTTAGTATTCCAGTAGGCCATTTGTATGTCTTCAAGAATCTGATGAAAGAAATTGAAAAAGACACAAACAAGTGGAAAAATAGCCCATGTTCATGCTTTGGAATAATTAATAGTGTTACAGTGTCCACACTACCCAAAGGCATCTATAGATGCAAAGCAATTTCTATCAAAATTCCATTGGCATTTTTCACAGAAACAGAAAAAGTAATCCTAAAACTTGTATGGAACCACAAAAGACCCCAAATAGCCAAAGCAATCTAGAGAAAGAACAAAGCTGGAGGCAGCACACTTTCTTTTTTTTTTTGTGTGAAAAAGACCAGCCCTGAGCTAACATCTGTTGCTAATCTTCCTCTTTTTGCTGAGGAAGACTGGCCCTGGGCTAACATCTGTGCCCATCTTCCTCTACTTTATATGGGATGCTGCCATGGCATGGCTGACAAGCAGTGCGTCAGCGGGCGCCCGGGATCCGAACCGGCGAACTCCGGCCTGCCAAGTGCAGACTAAACCGCTGCGCCACCAGGCCAGCCCCTGGAGGCAGCACACTTTGTGATTTAAAATGATATTACAAAGTTATAGTAATTAAAACAACATGGTTCTGGTCAAAAAAAAAAATAGACACATAGGTCAATAGAGTAGAATAGAAAGCCCAGAAATGAATCCTCACATATGGTCAACTAATATTTAACAAGGGAGCCAAGAACCCAGTGGGGAAAGAACAGTGTCTTCAACAAATAATGCTGGTGAAACTGGATAACCACGTGGAGAAAAATGAAATCAGACCCCTACCTTACACCACTCAAAAAATTAACTGGAAATGGATTAAAGACTTAAATGTAAAACCTGATACTGTACAAGTAGAAGAAAACGTGGGGAAGAAGCTCCTTGACATTGGCAATGATTTTTTGGATATGACACCAAAAGCAAAGCAACAAAAGCAAAAATCAACATGTGGGACTATACCAGACTACAAAGCTTCTGCACATCAAAAGAAACAATCAGCTAAATGAAAAGGCAACCTACAGAATTGGAGAAAATATTTGCAAATCATATATCTGAACAGGGGTTAATATACAAAACATATAAAGAACTCATACAACTCATAACAAAAACAAACAATCCAATTTAAAAATGGGCAGAGGAGTGATGTCATCATCATAGCAGAGTGAGTTGTTCCCTTTGTCTCTCCCCTCTAAGTTACAGCTAAATGAACATTCATTAAACAACAGAGGATTCCCTACACAGCACAAGAGGACACCTGAGAAATCCACACAGCCACCCATCTAAAGGTGGGTGGACTGGATTCCTGGGGAGAAGTGGAACTAGGTGATTGAACCCCCAGTAGCAGTGATAAAGGTCATAGGTCCTCACATAGCAGTTGGCACCATAAGAGAAGGCAGGGGCAGCCTGGTCTGCAGCTGAATGCTTTCAGAGTGGTAGCCCAGCCTGAGGGAGTGCCTGCTATACTGTGGTGTCCTGCCCATGGAAATGCTCCCCACTGAGTGGCAGCAGCTCAACCCCTGAGAAGGAGTCCCGCCCAAGCACAACAGCTCAGCCAAAACACCCATGAGTGTGGAGCTGGCCCATATGAAAGAAAGCACCTCACTCACCTTGTACAGTAGTTCAGCTGGTCCCCCTCCACGTCCAGTGGCCTTGCTCACAGGAGAGCAACCCACCAGTGGAGCACATAGCCCTACCTGCATGTGCATGCAACACTCTCTAAGCAGATGTGGCCAGCCCACACAAACTCAGAGCAGCCCTAATGGTACAACCTACAGCAGATGAGGCGGGATCAGAAACACAGCTACTACCCATTGCCATGCCTGAGTGGCAGGTGGAATCTGCAACCTGATAGTACCACAAATGTGCCAGGAAAGAATTGATTCATCAAACATCATGAAGAACTACCATAACACTTCAGAGCAGAAGGAAAATGAAAAGTCTCCAGAAATCAATCCTGAAGGCACAGAAATTTGCAATCTAAATGACAGAGAATTCAAAATAGTTGTCATATAGAAACTTAACAGGTTACAAGAAAACACAGAAAGACAGTTTAATGAGCTCAGGAATAAAATTAATGAGGAGAAGGAATACTTTACAAAGGGTGAAGCCATTTAAACAAAAACTATAAAGAAATTGTGGATATGAAGAACACAATCAATGAGATAAAAAATAATCTAGACAAACCATGAAAAATAGAGCTGACCTTATAGAGTAGAGAATAAGTGACATAGATGATAGAAATCTAGAAATGCTTCAGGTGGAGGACGAATGAGAATTAAGATTTGAAAAAACTGAAGAAATTCTTTGAGAAATATCTGACGCAATTATGAAAAGCAACATAAGGATTATAGTTATGATAGAGGAAGAAAGAAGGAGAAAAGGAGCAGAGAGCTTATTCAAAGAAATAATATCTGAGAACTTCCCAAAGCTGGGGAAAGAACTGAACTTACAAGTACTTGAAGCCAATAAAACTCCTAATTACATCAATGAAAAAAGACCTTCTCCCAGGTATATAATAGTAAAAATGGCAAAAGTCAAAAACAAAGAAAAAGTATTAAGTGCAGCAAGGCAGATGAAAATAACCCACAAAGGAACCCCCATCAGGCTTTCAGCAGATCTCTCAGCAGAAACCTTACAGGCTAGGAGAGAATGGAATGACATATTCAAAATACTGAAAGACAAAAACTTTGAGCCAAGAATACTCTATCAAGCTAAAATATCCTTCACATACAATGGAGAAATAAATAAAAGCTTTCCTAGATAAACAAAAGCTGAGGGAGTTCACCACCCCTAGACCTGCCTTACAAGAAATGATGAAGGAAGTCCTCCCACCTGAAACAAAAAGACAAAGGTTTACAAGGCTTCAAGCAAGGATATAAATAGACAAAATCAGAAAATTGCAGCTCTCTATCAGAACAGTTTAGCAAACACATAATTATAACATAAAAGATAAAGGGAAGGAAAGCATCAAAAATAACTATAACCACTTCAGAGGGTGGCCTGGTGGTATAATGGTTAAGTTCACATGCTCCACTTTGTTGGCCCAGGGGTCACAGGTTCAGATCCTGGATGTGGACCTGTGCAAGGCTTATCAAGCCATGCTGTGGCAGGTGTCCCACATATAAATTAGAGGAAGATGAACACAGATGTTATCTCAAGGCTAATCTTCCTCAGCAAAAGAGAAGGATTGGCAACAGATGTTCACTCAGGGCTATAACCACTTCAAATTAGTCACAAGCTCACTACACAAGAAACAATAATTTGTGACAACAATAACTCAAAAGGGGAAAAGGAAAGAGATGGAACCTGCTTAGTCTAATGGAGATAAGAGCTTACTAGAAAATGGACTATCTTGTGTATGAGAACTTTATACAAACTGCATGGTAACCAATGAACTAAAAAAAATAGAGCAGAGATAAAAATCATAAAGAGAAAACCACCAAAATTAAATGGCAGTCAGAAATACAAGGGAAAAGAAAAAATGGAAAATAGAAAAACCAGAAATAAGAAATAAAATAAATAGAAAACAAGAGATAAAATGGCAGTATTAAGCCCTCATATATCAATAATTGCTCTAAATGTAAATTGATTGAAATCTCTTGTCAAAGACAGGATGGCTGGATGTATTACAAAACAAGACTCAACAATATCCTGCCTCTAGGAAACACATCTCAGCACTAAAGACAAACATAAGCTCAGAGTGAAGAGATGGAAGACCATACTGCAAAGAATGGCAAGCAAAAGAAACCAGGTTTTGCCATACTTATGTCAGAAAAAGCAGGCTTCAAGATAAAAAAGACCATGAAAGACAAAGAGGGGCACTACATAATGATCAAAGGGACAGTAAAGCAAGAGGACATAACATTTATGAATATACATGCAACTAACACAGGAGCACCAAAGTATTTACAGCAACTATTAACAGACCTAAATGGAGAGATTGACAGCAACACAATAATAACAGGGAACCTCAACACTCCACTTACATCAATGGTAGATCATCAAGACAGAAAGTCAACAAGGAAACAGTGGCCTTGAATGAAACACTAGACCAGAAGGAGATAATAGATATATAGAGAACACTCCATCCAAATCAGCAGAATACACCTTCCTCTCAAGTGCACATGGAACATTCTCAAAGATAGACCATATGGTGGGAAACAAGACAAGCCTCAATAAATTTAAGAAGATTGAAATCAAATCAAGCATCTTTTCTAACCACAATGCTATGAAACTAGAAATCAACTACAAGAAAAAAGCTGGGAAAATCACAAATATGTGGACACTAAACAACTGCTACTGAACAACCATTGGATCAATGGAGAAATCAAAAGAGAAATTAAAAAAAAAAATACCTGGAGACAAATGAAAATAAAAACACAACATGTCAACTTTTATGTGATGCAGCAAAATTCGTCATAAAAGGGAAATTCACAGCAACATAGGCCCCCTTCAACAAATAAGAAAAGTCTCAAATAAGAAATCTTAAACTATACCTAACAGAAGTAGAAAAAGAAGAACAAAGACCAACGTCAGAAGAAGCAGGAAAATAATAAAAATCAGATGGGAAATAAATGAAATAGAGACTGAGAAAACAACAGAAAGGATTAATGAAACTAACAGCTGGTTCTCTGAGAAGATGAAAAAAATTGACAAGCCCTTAGGAAGACTCACCAAGAGAAAAAGAGAGAAGACTCAAATAAATAAAATTAAAACTGAAAGAGGAGAAATTACAGCAGATACCACAGAAGTACAGAGGATTATGCGAGAATTCTATGAAAAACTATTTGCCAACCAATTGGATAACCTAGAAGAAATGGATAATTTCTTTGACTCATACAATCTTCCAAAACTGAATCAAGAAGAAACAGACAATCTGAATAGACCAATAACAAGTAAAGAGATTGAAACAGTAATCAAAAACTCCCCCCAAAATAAAAGTCCAGGACCAGATGGATTTTCTGGAGAATTCTACCAAACATTCAAAGAAGATTTAATACCTATCTTTCTCAAACTATTCCAAAAATTTTAGGAAGATTGAACACTTCCGAACTCATTCTATGAGGCCAACATTACCTGATACCAAAACCAGACAAGGACAACACAAATAAGGAAAATCATAGGCCAATATCGCTAATGAACATAGACTCAAAAATCCTCAACAAAACATTGGCAAATCAAATACCAGAATACATTAAAAGGATTATACACCATGATCAAGTGGGATTTATACCAGAGATACAGGGATGGTTCTACACCTGCAAATCAACCAGTGTGATACACCACATTAACAAAATGAGGAATAAAAACCACATGATCATCTCAATAGTTGGGGAGAAATCATTTGACAAGATCCAACATCCATTTATGATAAAAACTCTCAATAACATTCGTACAGAAAGAATGTACCCCAACCTAATAAAGGCCATAAATGACAAATTCACAGGCAACATCATACTTAGTGAAAAACTGAAAGCTATCCTTCTCAGGACAGGAACAAGACAAGGGTGCCCTCTCTCACCACTCTTATTCACATAGTTTTGGTCAGAGCAATTAGGCAAGAAAAAGAAATAAAAGCTATCTACATTGGAAAGGAAGAAGTGAAACTCTCTCTGTTTGCAGTAGATATGATTCTACGTATGAAAACCCTAAAGAATCCACCAAAAACTATTAGAAATAATCAACAACTACAGCAAACTTGTAGGGTATAAAATCAACTTAAAAAATCAGTTGCATTTCTATACACTAATGATGAACTAGCAAAAAGAGAAGTCAAGAATACAACCTCATTTACAATCGCAACAAAGAGTATAAAATATCTAGGAATAAAATGAACCCAGGAGGTGAAAGACCTATACACTGAAAACTATAAGACATTATTGAAAGAAATCAAAGAAGACATAAAGAAATGGAAAGGCATTCCATGCTCATGGATTGGAACAATAAACATACTTAAAATATCCGTATTACCTAAAGCAATCTGTAGATACAATGCAATCCCAATCAATATCCCAATGACATTATTCATGGAAATGGAACAAAGAATCCTAAAATTTATATGGAATAATAAAAGACCCCAAATAGCCAAAACAGTCCTGAGAACAAAAGAACAAAGATGGAGGCATCAAAATCCCTGACTTCAAAATATGCTACAAAGTTATAGTAATCAAAAAAGCATGGCACTGGCACAAAAACATAGACACAGATGAATGAAACAGAATTCAAAGCCCAGAAATAAAACCACACATCTATTGACAACAAATCTTCAACAAAGGAGCCAAAAACATACAAAGGAAAAAGGAAAGTCTGTTCAATAACTGGTGTTGGGAAAACTGGACAGCCACGTGCAAAGGAATGAAAGTAGACCATTATCTTACACCATACACAAAAATTAGCTCAAAATGGATTAAAAACTTGAATGTAAGATTTGAAACTGCAAACTCTTAGAAGAAAATATAGGCAGTACACTCCCTGACGTCAGTCTTAGCAGCATTTTTTTGAATACCATGTCTACTCCATCAAGGAAGATAAAATAAAAAATTAACAAATGGGGCTACATGAAAGTAAAAGGCTTCTGCAAGGGAAAGGAAACCAAAAAAAAAAAAAAATCAAAAAGGCAACCCACAAACTGAGAGAAAATATTAGCACATCACATATCTGACAAGTGGTTAACTCCAAAATATATAAAGAATTCATGCAACTCAACAACAAAAAACAAACTACCTGGTCAAAAAATGGGCAGAGGATATGAACAGATATTTTACCAAAGAAGATATACAGATGGCCAACAGGCATGTGAAAAAATGCTCAATATCACTAATTCTTAGGGAAATGCAACTCAAAACTACAATGAGATACCACCTTACACCTGTCGGAATGGCTATCACTAAGAAGACAAAGAAGAACAAATGGAGAGGATGTAGAGAAAAGGGAATCCTCACACACTGCTGGTAGGAAGTCAAACTGGTGTAGTCACTATGGAAAACAGTGCGGACATTTCTCAAAAAATTAAAAATATAACTACTGTATGATCCAGTTATCCCAATACTGGATATTTATCCAAAGAACATAAAATCAACACTTCAAATAGATTTATGCACCCCTATGTTCATCACAGCACTATTAACAATAGCCAAGATATGGAAGCAATCCAAATGCCCATTAACTGATGAATAGATGAAGAAGATGTGGGGTATACACACACACACACACACACACACACACACACACACACACACATATATATACCTTGTACCCCTTCTCTCTCTGTCTCTCTCTCTCTATATATATATACACACACACACACACACACAATAGAATACTACTCAGCCATAAAAAAGAAAAAATTGACCAATTTGCAACAACATGGATGGACCTTGAAGGTGGTATGTTAAGCAAAATAAGCCAGACAAGGACAAAGACTGCATGATTTCACTCATATGTGGAAGATAAAAACATGGATAAAGAGAACAGATTAGTGGTTATCAGAGGGGAAGGGGGTAGTGGGGTGGGAGAAAGGGTAAAGGGGCACATATGTATAGTGATGGATAAAAACTAGACTATTGTTGATGAGCACAATGCAGTCTATATAGAAACTGATAAATAATAATGTACACCTGAAATGACACAATGTTATAAACCAATATGATGTCAACAAAATAATTTAAAAAAAAATACACATGGGCAGAGGAACTGAACATTTTTCCAAAGAAGACAGCTATGTGGCCAATAGGCAGATGATTGCTTTTCTCAATGTGCAATACAAGATCATCATCTACTTTAATGATAATAATTAAATTATGAAATATTTCACAATAATAGGCTGAAACTCTGCTTTTCCCAGATTCTAATTTTGTGTTTGCCCTTTAATCTCATCTGCCATGGAAAATAACATTGTACCCCTTCTAAGAGTGGCTTGTATTAAGATCATTAAAAATTGCAATTGGTAAACATATTTTTAAATCTTGGGGTCAAACTGGTTTCTTAGCTTGCTAAAACGCTAAATGTGTTCTTTCTAAAGTTCAAATGTTTTCAACAAAACTTTCCAGCCTTGAAAACCATCATACCTCAGCATGCAATGAGAGCGTTTTTAATGATGTGCTTCCATACTAACACGTGAAAAAGAATAGTCTTAAATTGAGCACTTTACCCTTAATGTACTTCACAATTATTACTTTCCCACTAAGCACACTTGTTCAGTGTACTGACTCTTCTTTTTCTTGTAGCAGGAGTTTTTGATGAAGGAAATATTGTATTGAAAGTTGCTTAATCCAAGAAATCACTCCAGAATGCTTTCTTGTCATTGCAGTTATACCATCAGAACTAAATAATACAGAAAACCTAAACTTCAAAGACATTTGATGAAAATGAATTCTATCACAGTCTCCTGATGGATGAATGAAGATGGATTTTTAAAACAATCTTTACTTGCCAAATTTTGAATTAAAGTTAAAATGAATATTTAAGCTTGCTGAAATTATTTTAAACAATATACATTGTTTATATCACTGTCACATTTGCATTACAAATATACTCCCAAAATTGATCTTATCAATATCTGTGAATTCACCAAATTTTAACGAAGACATGTCTGAGCTTTCTTTGTTACATGAATTGATCTTTCACTTCACTAACCAGTAATCCAGTATGTTGAAAAAAGACATCACTGGAAAATGGTCCAATTCTCAGCAAACATTTTTGGAAAGTTGTGGGTTTTTCTTTTAGTCCTAGCAACCTGAAGTGATACTTTACAAGAACATCACAAAACTGTTTCTGTGTCAAATTCTGAACATCTGTTTGTGTTGGCGTCTTAACACAGTATAATTTCACTCAATGCATTATTTTTCACTTGAAGTTATAACTTTAGATTTTACATATAAATGCTGCTGCTTAATAGTTAATGGTTTTATTGCTTCATTAACCAGTATATCGTCACAAACAGCAGGCTGTGGTTTCAGCACTTCACTATTAAATATGGTTGCAAAACCAAACTCCGTATATGAGGGAATGTACTTCCAAGTAAAATTATTACATACTATTTTGAATGCAGTTGATTCCAAATTATTTGCACCATCATTATTTGACTAACATAGCTACATTCAGAAAATCAAGTGTACATGTGTGTTTTTGACATAAAGGACAGGAAATTTTGTTTCATTAATAACCTGCACAAAATAAACTAATATTATTACTTACCAAATTTGACAAATAATATTTAACTATAAACACAAAACTAGCTTGATTACAAATGAATTTCATTTTTAAAGTAGCAAAATAAGAAAATAGCTAAAAATTTACATTTAGTTATAAAAATAAATGAAAGCTTTTATTATTTTAGATTTTAATTCAAGTTTGGATATTGTTGTTAGTGCCCTCAAGTTGATTCTGAATGCTAGCGACCCCACAGCAGAGCGGAACCCTGCCTGGTCATTTTGCACCATCCTCTCTCCTTCGGGCACCATATCAGACAATGCTCCACTGCTATTCATAAAGTTTTCATGGGCAATTTTTTGGAAGTGGGTGACCAGTTGCTTCTTCCTAGTCCATCTGAGTCTGGAAGTTCCACTGAAAGCTGTCCACCATGGGTGACCCTGCTGGTACTTGAAATACCGGTGACATTACTTTCAGCATCACAGCAACATATACCCTCCACAGTATGACAACTGACAGACAAGTAGTGTGATTCCCTGACCAGGAAATGGACCCGGGCCATGGCAGTGAAAGGGCCGACTCTTAACCACTAGAAAACCAGGGCTGGCTAACTTTGGTGATACAGCTGATGAATAGCCTTAATATATCAATTATAATATGTCTTCCCACAAAAGGGTAGTTCACAGCACCCACTACATGTAAATTACCGTGTGAGTTTACCCCCACAGAAACATGTCTACATACTGCTCACAGGAACACATCCACTGGTCATGGGCATGGACATTGTGGCCACATAAAATTCCTATGAAAGTTTCTAAATGCTTACTTTCAATTGCTGTAATTACCTTATTTGAATATCACTAACAGTGTCTAAGATACTGCTAGTCTATGTACCACACTACTAGCAGCACTGGTATAAAAGTTTACAGAAACCCCAAATTAATAATATACAAGTTTTTTAAGTACATAGGGAATGTTTACTCAAACCATCTTTTTTGATAAATTTCAAAGGGATAAAACCATATGGAACATGTTCTCTTGCCACAGTAGAATTAAACAAGGAAAAAAGGGTTAATGGAAAGTCTTCATGAATTTAAAATTAGTCAACATAATTATAAATAGTGTGTAAGTCAAATAATAAAGCATAATGAAAACTGGAAAATATTGATAATTTTTCATAATTGATAAATGATAATAAAAGGTAATAATATGACATCTCAAAACTTATGTGATTCACCTAAAACAGTACTTAAAAAGAAATGTATTGTTTTAATGCATGTATTAGAAAACAAGAAAGGCTAAAAATCTATTACCTAAACTTTCATGTCATAAGCTAAAGAAAGAACAGCAAATTGAACTCAAAGGTGGTGAAGAAAGGACATAAAGAGGTAACAACAGAAACCAATATAATGTAAGGCAAATGAATAATATAGAAAGCCAACAAAACCAAAAGGTGGTTTTTAAGAAGACAACCAAATTGATAAGTTCATAACAAGACAAATCAAGGAAAAAGAAAAAAAAAGTAGATACTGGAGACGTTAATGATAAACAGATATTAAAAACAAATTTTTGTTAATCAATTACTCAATTTAAATTACCTGCATAAACCCTTGAAAGTCACATATTATCAAAAGTGACACAAAAAGAAATAGAAAATCTAATGCTTATCTGGAAAATTAATAGAATCAAGAATAATCTCCTCATATAAAAAAATACTAGACCTAAATGATTTCTTTGTGAATTTTTCAAACATTTAAAACAGTAACATCATTATTAAAAAAAATAGAAAACATAAAAAAGGCTGAACTCTTTCTTTTTTTTTTTTTTTTTTTTTTGTGGGGAAGACAAGCCCTGAGCTAACATCTGTTGCCAATCCTCCCCTTTTTGCTGAGGAAGACTGGCCCTGAGCTAACATCGTGCACATCTTCCTCCACTTTATATGGGACGCCGCCACAGCATGGCTGACAGGCAGTGCGTCGCGGGCGCCCGGGATCCGAACTCGGGAACCCTGGGCTGCCAAGCGCGGACTAAACCGCTGCGCCACCGGGCGGCCCCTCTTTCTTAAGTTTTAATGAAAACAGTAGAAATTTGATGCATATACGTGGTAAGGACATTAGAAGGAAATAATATTATTGGCCAATATCGCTCATGATATTAAATACAAAAATCCTAAATAAAATATTAACTACTTAAATCTAGGTGCATATAAATGGATGTATTATCATGAAGAAATTGGGTGTATTTCAATATTCTTTTAACATTCTGTATAAAATTATGTTATCATCACATTAAAAGCTTAAAGTAGAAAATACATAATCTCATTACATGCAGAAAATACTAATTTGATAAAACAATGCTGTTTAGGAAAAAATTCTCAGTGATATAGCAACAAAAGATAAGCTTTGAAGTCTGGTAAATGGTATCCACAAAGCAAAGAAGCAAGAAACATACACACACACACACACACACACGTAATGGTACAAGAGTGAATGCTTTTGTCCTAATGCTGGGAACAAGACATGCATGACCAGTATAATCACTTTCACTCATATTGCACTGGATTTTCTCGTGTTTGGAGTAAGGCAAGCATAATAAGCAAAAGGTGTAAATATTTGAAAAAAAAGAAATAAAAATAATTATTTGTAGATGACAAAACTATGTTGATAGAAAATCTAGTAGAATATGCAGATACAATACTAGAAACAATAAGTGATTTTAACAGGATCAAACAATAAAGGTCAATGTATGAAAATCAATTCTTATTCTAAATTCTTCCAACAAAGTAGAGCATTATATTAGAAAATATACTTTAGAATATCATTAAACAATATCATAAAAAAGCCCCAGAATGTCTGGAAATAAAACTAACCAAATGTGTTAGATGTCTATCCAAAAAATAACAAAACATATCTGAGGGATATTGTGAAAGGAAGGATTGCTAATGATGTAAGAATATACGTGGAAAAATACTGTTCATGAAACAGTTGTTTTAGAATATTTCCCATGACATCTCCAATTCTTCACTCCTCCTTGCATCCATGCCCTATTTGTAATACCGTATCAGTCCATTAAATGCTCCATTAAATTACTTGCTTAAGCCAATGGAAAGTTAGGAAATATAACACGAAGAGAGATTTAAAAATGACTTATGTGATTGAATTGGTTCTTGATTGTTGCATCTCTGTCTTTGCCATGAGAACATGCCTGAGCTATACTGCTTAAGATGAGAGAGATGTGAAGTGGAGGCAAGACAATTCAGTTGCTCCTTCATTTGCTAAAGGTCAGCCAACTCCCAGACATACAAGTATGCTCAACAGAGATAAGAATTATCCTATCTGCAGACTGTTTTTCATTGTCAGCCTCCCCAGTGGGCAGTAGATTCTGAAAATAGGACGTGGTTTCAAGGTGTGGATCAAAACAAGCATGGGGCCAAGAATTTCTATGAAATAACTTCTGAAGGAATTCAGGTGGTGCATAGTAGCCCTGCTTACTGGATAAAAGATTCTGATTTAGCCTCAGGATGTGGTCCCACGGAAACCTGATTCCACAGTAGTAGTCAATAAATTTATGAAGAGAGTTATGTCTGGAAAGCATTGTCGCTGTTGCTTTCGGAGTACTAATCAGATAGATATAGTAAGCCCATTAAGAATTTAAGGAAATTGTACTCACCATAAGATTGCTTTGGTGACAGAGATGATAAATTTTGTTAAAATAACTCTATGCATCCAATTTCCATAGGCAGCAATCAAGCTAAAATATGTTCTCTAGAGGCCTATATTTCAATCCCATGTCAAAAGGAGCCAAGAGTACTGGGGGGGGGGGGGGGAATTGACATCTCACAGGTCAGAGTCATGCCATGGAAAGCAATTAACTGAGAAATCATTCCAAGAGAGCAGAACTGGGATATAATTTTTTATATTGTCCTTTGTGTAAGGAACATCACATTTGTCTAGCAGTATTTCAGAGTTGGTATGATCCAGTGACTGCAATGTGTATCCAATTCTTTCTACTTTTGAATGTGACTGTTTATTGAGATTTTTCTGTCTCTATTTCACCATTTTGTGTTATGGGTATATGACACAGGTAACTTGTCCTTTTATTTCATAGGTGTATGTATCTAAAGATGTAATCTCTGGACCAAATATAGATCACAAAATGCTAGTTGTCTAACTTTCTGTCATAATCAGGTGAGGTAGGGTCCTAAGGTAAGAGCGAGCACATTCTACATACAGGCAGGATGTAAATAATAATGGCCATAGAATGGAGTTTGACAGATAAATTGCACTGATGGACTCTAGTAATTCCTTCTCCCTCTGTATGTAACTTTGACATGAAACTATAATGCCTTCCTACTCTGGCTCTGAATTTGCCATGTGACTTTCTTGGTCCAATGGCAAGTTAGCCAAATGATGCAAGATGTCTTAAATCTCATGGATGTGTTTCAGCTGGCAGTCACTCTTGCACTCCTGACTTTGTCATGAAATTATTCTTAGCCTAGTCTGCTAGAAAAAGAAATATACATTAAGTGAATCTGGGTCATCTCAGTTGCCCCAGAAGAAAGCTCTCTTATCTGGATATTTAAAACCAGACATTCATCTAACCCCCAGATATAAGAATGAGGCAGCCAAGACGAGGTGGACCACCAATCTGACCCCTAGGTTCATGAAGTAATTAATGCTAATTGATTTAAGTCACTGAGGTCTGAGATGTCTTATTAGATAGAATTATTACGAAAATAGACAATGAGTACAAACTTTGACCTCTATGACACACCATAAACACAATTTAATTCAAGATGAATTGTAGACTTAAACATGAAAGGTAAAGCAATTAATTTTCTACAGAAAAAATATAGAAACATATCATGATTTGGGGGTAAGGTAAGGACAATGTATTAAAAAGTCATAAAACAAAACTAACCATATTAGTAAAGATTGACTTAATCAGACTTCATTAAAACTAAGAATTTATATTCACTAAAGGACACCATTGTAAGAGTTAAAAAGCAAGCCACAAGTTGATAGAAGATACTTGTAATACATAAATCTGACAAAGGACTTATTCAGAATATTTTATGAGCTCTATACATTACTGGTAATCTGAGAACCATAGTTTGTGACTTCACTGAACCTAATTCCAATGTAGAAAAAATAAATAGGCAGATAGATAACATGAGAAGAGTCCTAAAAAAGAAATTAATTAGAAATTACAATAGGAAATAATAGAGATTTGGGAAGATTTTACTTGAACTAAAATATATGAAGGAGGCAGCTATGCAAAAGAAGAAAAAAAGGCTGGAAAGAACATTTGTGAGGACAGATAAGCTAGGACCTGGGAAAGGTAGGTCCAGAGGAAATATGAAGCATAAACAAACTGTTCATCTATCCTGAACATCACTTTTCTTTGGCTTGTGATTTGGAAACAATAGATGAAGAAGAAAAAAACATTTTTATTATATTCTTAAAATCTGTCAATTATTTTAAGGCCACTTGTATCTCTTTATTTGAAAAGCTGATCCTTAATTGATTTAATCAGCAGATTATTATTTCAAACCCTTTAACAGATAGGTGCTAAAATATTGCCAAGGTATAATGGCTTACTTTTCCCTGTTTCTTAAAGAAATATGCTAGAATGACTTTTTGTAAAGAATGTGTGCATGGGGTAGTAATTGCAATTTTCTAAGAAAAACACATTAGATTTTGTATCAACCATGACTACGTCTTCTTAAGAAAAAGTTGACAGACCTTCAAACCAGAATATAACACAATAGATTCATTGTAAATAAAAGTAGACCAGTATCAAAAAAAAGTACAGCTGGCTCGATTTTATAAAATATATAAAATTTCAGATATTGTACCATACTATTTCACAGGCATAAGGGCTAACAGTACATCAGATATGCTACTGAATGATAGCCCAGTAAAGAATATAATTCAGTTTATAGAATAAATAAGGGACAAAGATACTGAAAAACAACATGACTAACCATACCCAGAGGAAACCATTCTGACTCAATTTAGCCTTCGATTCCTGAGAACGCTGTCTATATCTTAAATTTTGTGACTGTAACTTAGATAAAAGTTTACATATAACCCTAGCAATATAATAAATGTGACATATTCTCCCAGTGCATATTGGAAAGCAGATGTGATGAAACAGTATTGAACAGATCTCCATAGTTCAATGCTGGGTGAATGCTGTGACCAACAGAATGGGGCTCTAAATAGGCCATTCTTCACACAAGCATCAACTGATTCTGTCTAGTGGCCATAGCTCACTGTTCATTGCAGCATGGTCCACAATAGCCAAGACTTGGAAGCAACCTAGGTGCCCATCAAGAGACAAAGGGGTAAAAAATGATGTGGTATATGTACACAATGGATTACTACTCAGCCATAAGAAGTGAAGAAATCCAGCCACTTGTGACTACATGGATGGACTTTGAGGGTATTATGCTAAGTGAAATAAGTATGAGGGAGAAAGTCAAATACCATATGATCTCCCGCATAAGCAGAAGATTAAAACAACAGCAAACAATCACATAGAGACAGAGATTGGATTGGTGCTTACCAGAGTGGAGAGGTAGAGGGAGGGGGACAAAAGGGATGATTAAACACGTGTGTGGTGATGTATTGTAATTAGTCTTTGGGTGGTGAACATGATGTGATCTATACAGAAATCAAAGTATAATGATCCACACCTGAAATTTATATAATGTTATAAACCAATGTTACTGCAATTAAAAAAATAAGAAAGAACTTTTGAGTCTCAAAAAAAAAAAAAAAAGTCTTCCAAATGCAGGAATCCCCTGGCCTAGCATCATAGGAGGTAACACTACAGCTGAAATTTGGAATCAGGCATTCGGCATGAGAAGCAAGAACCAACACAGGCATTTTCAAGCTGGAAGTAGAAGTGTCATAAGTCTGACCCAAACCTCAGAGAAACTAGGAAAGACTGGTACCAAACTGATGAAAAATATGAACCAGAAAGAAATTTCTAAGATAGGATATATGAGATCTTCAATTAGTGAAGCAGGAAGGACTGACAGAAATTAATCCTGATGGTTGGTCTTTATACAGTCATAAAATAGATTAAAGAAGGTCCTGACACTCTCAGCATATCTGACTGCTTCTCCCATTCCAAATCATCTCCAACCACCATGAAGATGGATGTCAAATCAAACTAAGTCTGAGTTATGCAAAGACAAATGAATGCTTATGTTACACTATCATTTGGACACCTCTTTCATGGGCCTGTCCAACATCTGAAACTCTTCTATAGGTCTGATTCTGGCAGATACTTTTATATTTCTGCAGAAGGCTCAAATTGCCTTACTGATTATCCTGTCTGAATTAAGACAAAGGAGTTTTTATAAACCTGTATCATTTTATGATTTCCTAATTGAATATTTTTAGAAATTAAGTTGATAGAATTTTAATAGGGTTTCAAGAATGTCAGATTACTGTTTTGTCAATCATCACTTCTCCTGAGGGTTCCCGGGGAAGCTATATATAATACAAGAAACAGTGAGCATGGTGATATTTGAAGAGTTGTACTTAGAGCTGCACAAGGGCCTGAAACTCCAATTTAGTGTTTTCTGGGAAAGGCTAATTTACAAGGAGTAACTTAAACTTCAAGGTTTAAGTGGAACCTCCAACTCTCTTCGATTCCAGATCTTAGGATGTTATCATCTTCTGGTCATCTACATTGTCAGAAAAAAAAAAAAAGAAAGAAAACAAAAGGATATGGTATAACTTTTACTTCCCAGAAGGAATCTGGATCCATGAACAGACTCAGGGAAATTTATAATACTAAAATATCAAGACTGTATGTTTCAGTGCTTTAAGATAAGTTCATCATTTCCGCAAAAAGAAAATTAATAAATTCATGAACACTTTCTCTGAGTTTACTTTATCTTAATTAAAAATAGCTACTCTACTTTTCATCATAGTCCTTAGAATCAACTAATTTTACAGATGATGTCTCAAATGCATAACTGACTTAAGTTCACAATCTTGCTTAGAAGTAAGTTTAAAATTAGACAAAAATTATTCAGCTGCTAGTACCTTGGAAATATTTGAAGGATATGGCACTGTCCAACAACGTCAGAGGCACACTAAGGCAGTGGTTTCAACGATGGGATTGAGGGCATGCTTACACACAATAGGAGGGGGTGAAAGCAAGGGGAGCCTGAATAAATGGAGGGTGGGGCATATATGTAGAGTTTGAAAAGAAGATAGTCTCATTATATACATATAAACTCATCAGTAAAATAAAATTCTTATTCAAAAGGGAAAGTAGGTCAAAGATAAGAAAACACAACCTACAAAGTGAAAAATACAAACAGCTTTAAATCTGCTGAAATAAAAATTTTCACTGACGAGACTGATGAAGATTAAAATCACAACAAAAAAGTTAGTTCCTAACACTGGAGTACTACATGGAATGGGCATGTTTATATATGACTAATGTAAATAACAGTATAACTGTTGTTCACAATTTGTAACTAAGGATATTTATTTTTTGGACTAATCTGAGAAGGAAACAAAAAGAAATGTAGTTTCATTTTATAGTCAGGAAAAATACTTATTTATAACCCTCGATTTGTTACTGTCTAGTTATCTAAATGCTTGGGCACATTATTCTCTAGCCAAGAGAAAATGCCTGTCTCTTTTTCCTTCAAAACCCTGTTCAGTTATGGCCTCACTCCAACATTTATGCTTAAATCTTTGACTACTCAAGCTAAATAAGTTATCATCTGAAACTTCCACAGCCATTTTCTGTCCCATTACTCTTAGGTTTTCCTCCTAACTCTTATTACTAACTGAAATAATTTTCTTATATATTAAGTTAATTATTGTTTGTTTTTGTGCTTGTTTCTACTACCAGAATGTAAACGCTCATATCAAATTTTACTGCTTAAGTAATTAGTATTTGTCTTTGCTCTTTACAACCAAAAGTAACAATGCACTGGTTTGTATAGGTGTTCAAAGATGTGTGAAGATTTAAAATCAACAATTGTTGATCTCACCAATTAATATATCTTTATTGTTAGAAAAGTATCGAGTAGTTCACATAATCAGATAAATTGATTTTAAAAATTAAGTTCTAGGGAGAACCAATGAGAAAAGACACATTGAAGCTATTTAAATGGAACTACCATATCTGATACAATAGCAAGTCAATGCTCTCTGTTACCACCTGGAGACCCACTGACAATGGACGTTTGTCTACATAATGTTAGATGCTCAATTCAGCTGTCACATTTTATCTCTAACTGACCCTGAACATATGGATAATCTTCCAGGTTAAACATCTTGTGCAAAAACAACTGATTCATTGTAATTAAATCACATTATGTGCAATTTGTCAGGGTATCCAAAAAGGCGTTCTGTACTCTTCTTTTGATTGACACTGTTGGATTTAAAAATCTACCATCTTGTTATTTGTTTTCTATTTATCAATTTGTTTTTTTCTCTTTCTATTTTTCCCCTTTTTTCTGCCTTCTTTTGAATTAACTGATTTTCTATGTTTCAATTTTAGCTTCCTCTTTGGCTTGTCTGCTATAACTCTTTGTTATACTATTTTTGTTGTTTTAGGATTTACTATATATATCTTTAAGTTTTTAGTGTGCTTTCTAGCAATATCGTACCACTTCATGAAATTATAGGAATCCTATAGTAATTAACTTCCATTTTCTCTCATGCCAACTTTTGTGCTATTATTTTCATACATTTTATTTTATATATGCTATAAATGCCTCACTACATTTTTATCATTTTTAAGATTCAATCATTTTTTCAAGAGATTTAAGTAATAAGAAAAATCTTAACTATGTGTCATTCTCGTTTATGGTGCTCTCTATTCCAAAATCTGTATTTTCATCAGGTATCATTTTCCTTCTGGCAGAAGGACTTCCTTCAACATTTCTTATACACATTTATGTTGGTTATGACATATTTTAGCTTTTCAGTGCTTCAAGTCTTCATTTCACCTCCATTTTTGAAAAATATTTTCTTAAGTATAGAATTCAAAGTGAGACAGTTTTTATCTTTCAGTACATTAGAGACGTTCCTCCATTGTCTTCTCATGTGCATTGTTTATGATGACAAATCTGATGTCATTTGATTTTGTTCTGTAGCTAAAGCATCATTTTTTCCTCTGCCTACCTTTAAGATTTTCTCTTTATCACTGGCTTTAAGCAATTTGATTATGATGTGCCTTTTTGTAGCTTCCTTTGTGTTTCTTGTACATGGAATTTGTTGTGCATCTTGAATCTGAGGGTTTAACATTTAAATGAAATTTGAGAAAAATTTTGGCCATGATTTCTTCACATATTCTATGTGCCCAATCTTTGTCTGGGCATTCCAATTACACATATTTTGGGCTACTTTAAGTTGTATTAAGGCTCAGTGTAGCTCAGTACTTTTACTAAAGTCTTTTTTTACTATGTGTTTCATTTTGGATAGTATACAATGCTATGTCTTTAAGTTCATGCTATATTTTCTTCTGTATTTCTTTTCTGCCACTAATCACATCCTGTGTATTTTTTAATCTCAGAAATTGTAGTTTTTATCTCTAGAAGCTCAAATTTAGATCTTTTGTTATCTTCTATGTCTTTTATTTTTACAGGGTTTATTTGAGATATAGTTCACATACCATACAATTCATCCATTAAATGTGTATAATTCAGTGTTTTTTAGTTTGCTTTCAGATATGTTCAATCATTATCATAGCAAATTTTAGAACATTTTCATCTACTCAAAAAGAAGCCTCATACACTTTAGCTATCAACCCCTGCCTACCCATTCCCCACTCCAGACCGAAGCAACCATTAATATACCTATGTCTCTATAGATTTGCCTATTCTTGATATTTATACAAATGGGATCATAATATATGCTTTCTTTTTTTGCAGAGGAGGATACACCCTGAGTAATATCTATTCCCAATCCTTCTCTTTTTTCATTTTTATTTTTGAATTTAGGAAGATAAGTCCTGAGCTAACATCTGTGCAAATCTTCCTCTACTCTGTAGATGGATTGCCACCACAGCATGGATGATGAGTGATGTAGGTCCACGCCCAGGATCTGAACATGTGAACCCGGGCTGCTGAAGTGGAGCATACCGAACTTAACCACCAGGCCACAGGACCTGTCCTATATGCTCGTTTATGAATGACTTCTTTCACTTAGTATATTTTCAATGTTCATTCATGTTACAGGTTGTATCAGTACCTCATTCTTTTTGTGGCAGGATAATATTCCATTCTACGAATATGACATTATTCATTCATCAGTGGATAGACATTTAAGTTGCTTCCACCATGTGGATATTATGAATAATGCTGCTATAAGTAGTCATACACAAGTTTATGTGTGGACATATGTCTTAATTTTTCTTGGATGTATACTTACGAAAATAGTGAAACTGCAGTCATATGACAACTTAATATTTATCCAATTGAAGAACTTCTGGACTCTTTTCCAAAGTAGCTGCATGATTTTAAATTCTCACCAGAATTACAAATATTTCCATTCTTTACATCCTCATCAATGACTGTTATTGTATGTTTTCTGATTACAGACATTCTAGAGGGTGTGAAGTGTTTTCTCATTCCCTAATGAATGACTAATGATGTTGAACATCTATTTACATGCTTATTAGCCATTCATATATCTTCTTGAGAGAAATGTCTATTTAAATCTTTCATCCATTTGTAATTGGATTGTCTTTTTATTGTTGAGTTGTAAGAGTTTTTTAAATATTCATATCATATATTCATTATGAGATATAATTCATTACTGGATATAATTTACAAATATTTTTGCCCATTCTGTGGGTTGTCTTTTCTCTTTCTTGATAGTGTCCTTTGAAGCACAAACTTCTAAATTTTGGTGAAGATAAGTTTGCTAATTTTTTTCTTTTCTTGCCATAACTAAGACACAATACAAACTCTAAGGCCATAAAGATTTGTACTTACATTTTCTTCTAAAAATTTTATAGGTTAAGTTCTTACATTTTGGACTTTGACCTACTTTGAGTTAATTTTTGTATATGGTATGAGTTAAGGGTTAAATTTCATTCTTTTGCATCTGGCTCTCCAGCTGTCCCAGCACCATTTGTTGAATAGACTACACCTTCATCCAAAATTTGTCTTGGCACCCTTGTCAAATTTAGTTGGTCATAAATACATGGTTTACTCTGTACTCTCATTTCTATTTCATTGATCTATATGTCTATTCATATGCCATTACTACACTGTCTTGATTACTGTTGCTTTGTAGTATATTTTGAAATCAGGAAGTGTGAGTCCTCCAACTTTGTTCTTTTACAAGATTTTTTTGGCTATTTTGAGTCCCTTGCAAACCTTTTTGGTTTATTGAATCACCCCATGAATTTCTACAGAGACGTCAGATGACTTTCTGATGAGAAACGCATAAAATCTTTAGATCAATTTGGGGAGGTATTGTCATCGTGACAATATTTAGTCTTCCAGTCTATGAACATGGAGTGTTTTTCTATGTATTCATATTTTCTTAAAATTCTTTCAATAATGTTTTGTAGTTTTCAGAGTACTAGTTTTGCACTTCTTTTGTTAAATTTATTCAAACATATTTCATTTCTTTTGGTGCTATTTCACTTTCAGATTGTTCATTGCAAGTTTATGAAATGCAATTGATTTTTGTATATTGATCTTCTATCCTGCAACTTTCTTTGTTTATTAGTTCTAATAAACTGCTGCAATCTCATCTATTTATTGTTGGGTGTCACATATTCAGCCATTCCTATAACTCAGAGGCAGGAATCTGTCCCACAAAAATGAGGTTATAAGGATGTGATTAAAACAATCTGTACATATACTGAATTAATTTTCCACTGTAATGTAAATTAAAAATAAATTGAATGAACAATAGATGTTCTGTACATTCAGTGATAAGTTCTCTCTAGTTCAAAGAAATCCTTTAATATTTAACAAGTATTTCTCACAATGTCATTCTTTTTTGTTTTACTGATTTTTATTGAATATATTTGACATTATAATACTGTGTAAATTTAAGCTGTACAATGTACTACATTTTAAGTTTATATATTGTAAAATGATTGCTGTTATAGCTATATGTATTGCATTACATAATTATAGTGTAATTTTGTTTTCTTTATTCATTGTACAGTGCATTAGATCACTATGGCTTATTTACTATTTGTTGCATCACAATGTCGCTCTTTGTATGTGGTAGAAACCCCACTGAAACCACTCCCTTGCCTTTTCTCAAGGTGGAGCTAAATAATTACTGGAATATGGTTCTTCAAATTTCATGGCAACTGAGAGTGGGACAGAGATACACACATGCTCATATTTTTCTAACTCACTTACATCATAAAACAATTTCTGGAAACTAATTCTAATAAATTCTCACCTTATGCACTAGATTCTCCCTTTTAGCAATGCTACCCATTTAAGATATGGTATATTCAAAAATATTCTCTTCAGATATAGACTACCACATCTTTACTTCATTTGTTCCAAATTTAGAACATTGAGTACACGAATGTTGAACTTAAAGAGAATAAATTTAAACTTACCTAAAACTACACAATTACTATGTTACAGATATTTAAGATTTGTTTTATAAAGGAAATAATAAGAAATAATGATAGTAATGTAACATATCATATGCCATACACTGTTCTAAAGAGTCTCAAGTACTTAATAACTATTTAACTAAATATTCAATGAACTAAGTTTTATTAACTATCCTCATTTAATAGATGATGTGATTGAGACACAAAACATTTAAGTAATTGTCCAAGTAACAGTTTGGGCATGTAATAGACCTGGACTTCATATACAGCTAGCTGATTCCAGAATCTGTGCTCATAATCATCTTATAATAAAAGATAAATACACTCAAAGAAAAACAACTATTTTTCTCACAATCATATGATGTATAAATGCATGAGTTCACCAATGCATTCTGACAATATTTCAATTATGTAAACTCACCATATGTGTTTCAACATTTCACTTTGTTTTTATTCCTCCCTAGTAAATATCTCTCTGAAAGTTTAAGTTTCCCTTTTAGACAATTAAGCAATTCTCAGTTTCTGTCTTTTCCATAATGGCTGTAGTCTCAAAAACTTAATATTAATCTAAAAGTTGATGGCATGGTTAAAAAATATATGAGGCTTTTTATAAAGAAAACTATTTTTACTTCCTGAATTCACACACACACACACTTTTAAACACATAGAACTGTCATACAAACACACAATTGTAAGCATAACAGCAAAATGTCATGTAAAGTAATACCGTCAATAGAACCTATAAAACATTTAGCTACAAAAAAGGGATGTGAAATGTTTTGACTTAAGCAGTTTTATTTTAAAAATAACTTTTGTTATAGTAAAATGACAAAAAGGACCAAAAAACTATAACACACATGGAGCATTCTTCAGGAAAGATCATACATTAGGCCACAAAACAAGTATCATAAAATAAATATACGAAGACTGAAATCATAGCAAGCATCTTTTCCAACTCACAATGGTATGAAACTAGATCAACTACAAGAAGAAAACTGGAAAAGTCACAAATATGTGAAGATTAAACAAAATGCTCCTAAACACCTTTTGGGTCAAAGAAGAAATCAAAGGATAAATCAAAAATTACCTGGAGACAAATGAAAATGAAAACACAAAATCTACAACATAGCAAAAGCAGTACTAAGAGGGAAGTTTGTAGGAATATAGCCCTACCTCAAAAAAATTAAAAAAACAATGAAAATTTCAAATAAACAATCTAACATTACACCTAAAGGAACTAGACAAACAAAAACAAGTGAAGACCCAAATCAGTAGAAGGAAGGAAATGATAAAAATCAGAGTGGAAATAAATGAATTAGAGACAAGAAAGAGAACAGAATGATCACCAAACCTAACAGCTAGTTCTGTGAAAAGATAAACAAAATTCACAAAGCTTTAGCTAGACTTATAAGAAAAAAGAGCAAAGTCTAAAATAAATAAAATCAGAAATGAAAGAGGAGAAATTGCAATGGATACCACAGAAATACAAAGGGTTGTAAGAGAATGCTATGAAAAGCTATATGCCAACAAATTTGATGACCTAGAAGAAATGGATAAATTCTTAGCATTATGCAACCTTCCAAAATTGAATCAAGAAGAAATAGAATATCTGAATAGATTGATCACTAGTTAGGATATTGAAACAGCAATCAAAACTTCCCAAAAAACAAAAGTCCAGGACCAGACAGCTTCCCCAGTGAATTCTACCAAACATTATAAAAAGATTTAATAACTATCCTTCTCAAATTCTTCCAAAAATTTGAAGAGGAGGGGATGCTTTCTAACTCATTTTATGAGGCCAACATTGTCCTGACACTAAAACCAATGACAAAATAAAAAAAGAAAATTAAAGGCCTATATCGCTGATGAGCATAGATGCAAAAATCTTCAACAAAATATTAGCAAATTGAATGCAATACATTAAAAGGATCATACACCATAATCAAGTGAGATTTATTCCAGGGATACAAGGATGGTTCAAAATCTGCAAATCAATTGACATGATATAACACTTAACAAAATGAAGAATAAAAACTGCATGATCATCTCAATAGATGTTCTGCATCTAGTCATAGATGCTCTTTCTAGAACATTCAACAAAATTCAGTATCCCTTTATGATAAACACTCTGAATAAAATTTGTATAGAAAGAAAGTACTTTAACACAATGAAAGATGTACAATAAAAGACATACATTACAAATCCACAGCTAACATCATATTCAATGGTGAAAAATTAAAACTATCCCTCTAGAACAGGAAAAAGATGAGGATGCCCACTTTCACCACTGTTATGCAACATAGTACTGAAATTCCTAGCAAGAGCAATGAGGCAAGAAAAAGAAACAAAAGGGATCCAAATGGGAAAGGAAAAAGTAAAACTGTCAGTATAAGCATATGATGATTTTATGTATAAAAAAACCCCTAGAGAATCCACCAAAAAACTATTAAAAATAATCAACAAATGCAATAATGTTGTGACATGCAAAATCTACATACAAAAATGAGCTGCATTTCTATATACTAACAACAAAATAGCAGAAAGAAAAATCAAGAATACAATCCAGTTTCTAATTACAACAAAAAGAATAAAATACCTAGAGATAAGTTTAACCAAAGAGGTGAAAGACTTGTACGCTTAGAACTATAAAACATTGTTGAAAGAAATTGAAGAAGTCATGAAGAAATGGAAAAATATTCTGTGCTCATGGATTGGAAGAATTAACAGAGGTGAAATGTCTATATTACCTAAAGTGATCTACAGATTAAATGCAATCCCTATCAAAGTCCCAATGACATTTTTTGTGGAAATAGAACAAAGAATCCTAAAACTTATAGAGAACAACCAAAGACACCAAGTAGCCAAAGAAATTCTAAGAAAAAAGAAACAAAGCTGGAGGTATTACAACTCCTGATTTCAAAGTATACTACAAAGCTATAGTAATCAAAACAGCATGGTACTGGCACAAAACCAGGCACACACACATGAATGGAACAGAAGTGAAAACCCAGAAATAAACCCACATATTTATGGGTAGCCAATTTTTGACAAAGGAGCCAAGAACATGCAATGAAGAAAGAAAAGTCTCTTCAGTAAATGGTGTTGGGAAAACTGAATAGCCACATGGAAAATAATGAAACTAGAAGACTATCTTACACAACACACAAAAATTAAATCAAAACAGATTAGAGACTTGACTGTAAGACCCCAAACCATAAGTCCTAGAAGAAATGTAGGCAGTATGCTCTTTGACACCAGTTCTAGCAGTATCTCTTTTGAATATGTCTCCTCAGGCAAAGGAAACAAACAAACAAAACAAACAAATGAGAGTGCATCAAACTGAAAGCTTCTGTAGGCAAAAGAAACCATCAACAAAATGAAAAGACATCCAACCAATTGGGAGAAGATATTTGCAAATCATATATCTGTTAGGGGTTAATATCCAAAATATGTAAAGAAGTCATAGAAGTCAACAACAAAAAACCAAACAACCCAAACAAAAAATGGACAGAGGATCTGAACAGACATTTTACCATAGAAGATATACAGATGGCCAACTTGAAAAGATGTTCAACATCACTAATTATTAGGGAAATTCAAATCAAAACTACAATGTGATGTCACTTCACACCCATCAGAATGGGTACTATTAAAAAGACAAGGGGCCGCCTGGTGGCGCAGTGGTTTAGTCCGCGCTTGGCAGCCCGGGGTTCGCGAGTTCGGATCCCGGGCGCCCGCTGACGCACTGCCTGTCAGCCCTGCTGTGGCGGCGTCCCATATAAAGTGGAGGAAGATGGGCACGATGTTAGCCCAGGGCCAGTCTTCCTCAGCAAAAAGGGGAGGATTGGCGACGGATGTTAGCTCAGGGCTGGTCTTCCCCACAAAAAAAAAATAAAAAATAAATAAATAAATAAATATCAGTATCACATATAAAAAAAAAAAAGACAAGAAATAACAAGTGTTAGAGAGGATGTGGAGAAAAGGGAATACTTATACATCAGTGACATGATACAATAAGGGCTATTAGAGGTGGTATTTAAACTGTTATAGGAGCAACAATAGGGCAGTAAATTGCCCTTGTTTCAGAATTGAAGAGGCTACATAGGGTACCTTACACTGAAATATATAGGAGAAAAGAAGTGTATCTTGTTAAGGGGGCATTAAAACAAGCATTGCTGGGAGAGCTGATAGCAGGAGTCAAAACAAAATGATCAGATCATATTAATGTTTTACATGGTTCTGGCAAATGTTTCACCTTAGGGCTACAGGGGTGGCTTTAACGTGGAAAGCTATTGCAATAATGACAACAGTGATAATATCACTATTTATTGTTGTATGAAATTCATTTCATGTGTTATCGCCTTTAATACTACCTAGAATTACTGATTTTATTTCTTATAGAGAGTAGTAAACAACCTTAGATCTAGTTTTACATCCAAAAAGTCATTATGACACTGAATTTTTGGCCTAAAGCGTTCTTCTGCACTTGCTTGTAAGATGATAAATACAAAGAAAAGAGAATGTTCCTGTAGATTCGGAACTTCAACTAGCTTGTCGCTTCTTAGGGACCAATTTTATTAGTTTCACAAATTTTATGTGATGAATATCAAGAGCAAATTGAACTTACTTTTACTTAAATACAAGAAATTTCTGAATGATATTGTAATTTTAAATCTTTTTCTCATTATTTCACACACTAGAACTTATACTGAATGCTATATGCATTTTTTATATCAAGCAACAAAATAATATTCTAAGTTAAATATTTCTGTAATTTTTAAAGATTAAACCAATTTTCTGGTTTTAGGATTTTACACATTTTTCACCTCTTTGAGATATAATTGACATATAACACTACATAAGTTTAAGGTATCAAACATGTTGATTTGATACACTTATATTTTGCAAAATAATTACCACAAACCATATCATTAGATAACACCTCCATCCTATCACATAATTAAATTTTGATTTTTGTAGTGAGAATGTGTAAGATCTACTCTCTGAATAACTTTCAAGGATATAATACATTATTATTACCAATAATCACTATGCTGTACATTAGATCCTTAGTATTTATTGATCTTACGGCTGGAAGTTTGTACCTTTTCACCAATATCTCCCCATTTCACCCATCCCCCAGCCAGTGGTAAGCATCACTCTACTCTGTTTCTATGATTTTGGCTTTTTTAGATTCCACATATAACCATCATCATTCAGTATTAGTCTTTCTCCATTGGGCTTCTTTCACTTAGCATAATGCCCTCAAGTTCCGCTAATGTTGTCACAAATGGCAGAATTTCCTTCTTTCTCATGGCTGAATGATATTCAATTGTATATATATTGCACATCTTCTTTATCCTTTCATCCATTGACAGATACTTTGGTTGTTTCTATATCTTGACTATTATGAATAATGCTGCAACGAACACAGGGGTGCAGACACCTGTTTGAGATCCTGTTTTCAATCCTTGTGGATATATACCCAGAAGAGGGATTGCCACATCACATAGTAGCTCTATTTTTAATTTTTTGAGAAACCTCCATATTGTTTTCCATAGTGTCTGTACCAATTTACATTCCCACCAACAGTGTATAAGGGTTCCCTTTTCTCCACATTCTTGCCAACACTTATCTCTAGTGTTTTTGATGACAGCCCTCCTAACAGGTGTGAAGTGACATCTCATTGTGGTTTTGATTTCCATTTCCATGATGATCAGTGTTGGTGAATATCTTTTCATATGCCTGTTGGCCATTTGAATGTGTTCTTTGGGGAAATGTTTATTCAAATCCTTTGCCCATTTTTTAATTTAGTTTTTATTTTTTTTCCTGTTTATCTGCCATATGATTCAACAATACCATTTATGGGTATTTATCAAAAAAAATTGAAATCATGGTTTTGAAGTGATGCCTGCACTCCTAGGTTACTGTAGCATTATTCAAAATAGCCAACAAGTGGAATCAACCTAAATGTACAATGACAGACGAGTGGCTACAGAAAATGATATATTTACAATGAAATATTATTCAGCTTTAAAAAAAGAAGGAAATCATGCCATATGTGTCAACATGGATGAACCTTGAGGACATTATGTCAAATGAAACAAGCCAGTCATATAGGACAAATACTGCATGATTCCACTTCTGTGAGGTAGCCAAAATAGTCAAACTCATAGAAGTAGAGAGTAGAAGTTGCCAGGGGCTGGGGGAAGGAGGATATGGGAAGTTGCTATTCAGCAGGTTTAAAATTTCAGTTATAGAAGATGAATAAGTCCTACAGATCTGCTGTACAACACTGTTCCTATACTTAACAAAACTGTATTGTATACTTAAATACATATGAAGAACATAGATCTTTTTTTGTGTGTGTGTGGGGAAGGCCAACCCTGAGCTAACATCTGTTGCCAATCCTCCCTTTTTTTTTTGCTGAGGAAGACTGGCCCTGGGCTAACATCCATGCCCATCTTCCTCTACTGTATATGGGACGCCGCCACGGCATGGCTGACAAGCAGTGCGTCGGCGGGCGCAGGGGATCCGAACTTGCGAACCCCTGGTTGCCAAACGTGAACCAAACCGCTGCGCCACCGGGTGGCCCCCGAGCATAGATCTTATATTAAATGTTCTTACCACAATAAAAAAAATGGTAAATCAACAATGCAATTTTAGGAGTCTTTATCAAATCACCTTGTCCACATTATCAGGGCTCAGTCAACATTGTCAGGTCAGATGTGAGACTGGGATCCAGAGAAGACAAGGGGTGGGCAAGTGGATGGGTCTAGTTCTAGAATAACAGAATACTTGGTTGTAGGAACTACCAATCTCAGTTACTAAAACATAGCTCCCCAAATAAAACATTATAAGTATTGCCAACAGTAGAATAACTTGAGGGGATGCTGCAAACATGCTAGTTTGAGAAGCTTGTCCTTCTACTTGCTTAAGAAAAGAAATGGGTTCACAGTCAGGAAGGAGGAAAAAACCCTATAAATTGAATCTGCCCAACATAGGAAGCTACACATGCATGGAAACAAACATATGTATGAATAAGGAGATTAAACATGGCACTGCTTTACCCCTAAAGCAGAGGAGAGATGCTCATTACCTTATTGTTGGAAGTCAGCAAACTCATTTTGATATGCAGACATATTTGGTTTATAGTTTTATTTTCTCATTTTAAAAGAATCTCATTCATCCCTATTAATGAGTATTCAAACTTTGGAAAATGATTGAATTTCTTATTAGTAAACAAATGCAATACACTTCAGATACTTCTGTACTAAAGGAGTTTTGTCCATCTTTAAGAACAGTTCACACTTCAAATATTTATAAGTTTTACAAGCAGATTATTAGATATGTTATTAATGTTCTGGAATTTAAAAAAATAAAAATTGTGATACAACTTAAATGTATTAAATTCAAAAAAAATTATCTTCATTGGAAAACAATAGCCTGTGTTTTGGGACTTAAGTGATTAGTCTTTATTAAAAAAGGGACAATTAGTGTGCCTTAATTTTGCCTTTCTGTGTGAAATTTCTTTTCTATACCTAGGGGTTTTTTTTTTTTTTTTTACTTAGTATGTACTTAGAAGAAATCAGAGAAATTTTTACTGGGAGAATTTTGTAATGGCTGGAGAAAGAGTAAAGAGTTTAATATTTTTGCCCATTTATACCTGTGCATGGTATCAAGACTGGCATTTAGCCTACCAAAATTTTTATTTATTTATTTATATAAACCTCACCATATTACTCTAATAACAAATTCTAGCTTATTATAGAAAATATGAAGAAAATATTAAGAGGAATCTGAGGGAAAATAGTCTCTATGCTCCATTTTCTCCCCCAAACCACTGTATATACTCTTAAATTTTCTTCTGACATTTTGATGTTTGTGTTCTATGTATCTTACATCATTTTTTCCCTCAATTCTTCTATTATTGTCTTCATTTGTGTTTAATTTTTTAGTGTAGTGTTTGATTCCCTGTCATTGCCTTTACTGTCTATTTTTCAGTTATTTACTTAATGGGTTATCTTGGGGATTACAATTCACATTTTAAACTAATAAAATTTACATAACTTACTCTCATAGTTATATGTCTTTGTCTCATAGAACCTGTTCTCCTAGTCCAGACACATTTCACACCCAATTTTATCTCCCTTCTAAGGCTTCATCATAATTACCCACATTTGTTTATCAAAGAGGGTGGAAGTTAAATGGGTGTAGGGAAGAATGGGCATCAGAAGAAGGTGGCACAAAGGAAACCTATCAGGTAAGATGAAATAAATAAGGCTAGTTTTACCTTTTGTTCTGGTAAAATCCTTCCAATGCTCTCATTATCGTCAACATTTACTTAGGAGTGCACAGGAATATGGACTTACATAACATCTGGATCTGGGTACCTATCTCCAATGTTGACGTTATGTTGATCCTAAAGTGGAAATTGGAAATAGGAAATAAAATCAATGAAAATGGTATAAAATCCATGACCTGGTAAAGGTAACAAAACATAAGCTGGACAGCTACAAAATGGGTCAGTCTAAAGGAATAAAGAAATATAAACCTTTGGGGCCGGCCCGGTGGCGTAGCGGTTTCGTCCGCGCCTGGCAGCCCGGGGTTCGCCGGTTTGGATCCCGGGCGCCCGCCGACGCACTGCGTGTCAAACACGCTGTGGCGGCGTCCCATATAAAGTAGAGCAAGATGGGCATGGATGTTAGCCCAGGGCCAGTCTTCCTCAGCAAAAAGGGGAGGATTAGCAACGGATGTTAGCTCAGGGCTGGTCTTCCTCACACACACACACACACAAAAAAAAATAAAATAAAATAAAAAAGGGGACTGCCTCATTTAGGGCCGGCCCGGTGGCACAGTGGTTTAGTCTGCGCTTGGCAGCCCGGGGTTCGCTGGTTCGGATCCCTGGCGCCCGCCGACACACTGCCTGTCAGCCATGCCGTGGCGGCGTCCCATATAAAGTGGAGGAAGATGGGCACGGATGTTAGCCCAGGGCCAGCCTTCCTCAGCAAAAAAAAAGAGGAGGATTAGCAATGGATGTTAGCTCAGGGCTGGTTTTCCTCACCAAAAAAAAAAAAAAAAAAAAGAAATATAAACCTCAGATTAAGAGGGATATCTACCCATCCCTTTGGTTCTATCTTAAGATCTCCTAAAACATGGTCAAATAGAACAGCGGGGAGGCAAAAATAAAGAACAAACAAACAAAGATTTCTGATTTGCAGTCTATATTTTTCTTCCTTCTCTGAAAACTTTAAACCATTTTGTGAAATAGTGTTTATTTCAGTCTTTCATGTGTTTAGGTTTAAGCTCCTTTACATTTTCAGCTTCCTAATGGCAAGGATTATGCTCCTTTGGTATTTTCCACTATATATAGTCTAGAAAAACAATAAATCTTTGTTTCTCAAATATAGTTGAAAAAATATTAAATCATATTTTTAAAATATCTTATTACTTTTCTTATTAATGATCTTACGTTATGATAGACATAAAATTATTTGAATAAACCAAATATTATATTTCCACAAAGTATGTTTTTATTAGTGGTGAGTAGGTGAAAAGGAGCAACTTAAATATGATTTGTTGTGTAAAACTCATATACACATTCACAGAAAGAGAGATGGAATTTGGAGTCAGAATAGCTGAGTTTGAATCATATATTTGAGACCAATATATCTGTTCTTTGGCAAATCATTTAACCTTTGTGAGACTCATGTTCTCATCTGTTAATTTGCATGGTTGTAATGACACTTACCTCACTTACAGTAAGGGTAAGATAAAACGTAGAAGAAAGTACTTTCAACACTACAAACGTCCATTCTGTTACTATTTAAACAATTGCACATATGAAATATTTTGTACAAGATTAGTTTCTTGCATCTGCCAACCAACTCCAACCAATGCCAAATTTTAAAATACAGCCCCTTAAAATTAACTCGTCTTTAAGGGACAAAAATATACATCTCTCCTGGTGCCCACAAATAGGTCAGATACTGGACAATCCATTAATTTCAAACTGCATCCATCTCTTCAGAGAAAATAAATAATCCAGAGTTGTATCTAAAACTATAAGGCAAACTCCATTATATTTAAAGATTGATAATCTCTCATGTTAAATCCTCACAACTCATTCCTGTTAAAACTGGACCTTACAATTCAAAGGTAAATTATTCAGGTGTCAAGTCAGGGCCACACTGGTATTTTTAAACAACTCTTTTTAGTGCCAGTCACTTAAAATTACCATAAAATGTACATGATTTTATTTGACGTTCTTCTTATATTGTCAGTCTCTACTATTTCAACATCATTTTAGGAAAGCTCTTAATTTATGATAAAACCAATGCTTGAAGAAGCATTATTTTCAAGAGCTTTTAAATCTTTAGAAATCTTGTAAAAATCTAATACCAAGTTTCCTCTATCACATCTACAAACAACAGTTTTAAAACTCTTCACCCAGAAACCAAACTATAGAAGATCACAAACATTACAATTCCTGACAATTGAAGAGTTACTTGTCACACAATTAGATGGAAAGTAAAATCAGGTATCCAAACAAATCAGTGGAAATACAACCAAGAAATCATGCCTTGTTCCTGGAAATTAAGTTATTTGTGAGCAGAGGTTCAGCTCCTCTCTTTTTCTTCATCACCTAAAGTAATCTGTGGAATATTATTTTGGTCCTTAATGAATATTAACTTACTAAAGAAAATAATAAATTAAATAACTTTGGACTTCCACTTTTAAAGAAAAGTAGAGCTGTTCTGAATTTGTAAGTAAAACATGCTAATTGAGATACATTGTGAGAGAATGGAACAGAAGGAGAGAATGTTAACAAAGGGGACTGAAGTAAATGTCACTTATTTCTAGTAACTTGGTAAAGTTAAACAGGCCAGAGCCAAGTAGCCTAATCCAGTGTCTTATCTGGCACTCTTCTCTCTCATTTCTCCCTCCAGTGATTTCTTCTTACTTAAGAAGAAGTTTCCTCATGTCTTCAGACCCTTAGAAAGCCCATCAGGAACTAGGGAGAAGGAAACACTGAGAACAACAGTGCTTATACCTACAGGTATAGGTAAAGCTGCAGCTGCTATCGGTGGGATTAATAATAAATTTTGAGGACTACAGAAGGCTTATCAAACTAGTAGAAAAGCTACATTTAGATGGGCAAAGTCTTATGAGAGAGCACGGAGACTATAACATGGTCAATGATCTGTAGGCAAAACTGATCATATTGGTTTTAGATTTCTAAGTGCAGACTACCTAGAAAAATCTCAGAGTGCAGAGCCAAGTGCACTTTTGATGGACAAAAGCCCATGTATAGAGGAAAAAACTCTTGGGATTGATCATTCCTCTTTCAGCTTAGAGAGATTTCAGTGCCTACATATATATTTTTTCATGGCGCTGGGATAGGGGTGGCTCCAAACAGGTAAAGCTTTGACTCACAGACTTTCAATTAATGATGGCATCATAACAGGTGGGGAAATGTTTGCCATCCAACTTCTTTTTCTCCCCATTTATTCCATTTCTCAACCATATTTGAGTAATATTTCTCAGTGAATTTCAAATGCAGTTGGAATATAGTTAAAGACACTTTACTCTGCAATTAGAAGGTTAATTAAATACCAGAAGATGCAAAAGCTAAGAACAAGCAAGGTATGAATGGAAACACATGCCTACTCTTTGTAGGTTTGTCTTTGAGGGTAAAATGATGTGAAAGGCTGACGGATGCATCATTTGGTCCATGCCAAAGTTTTCAGGAGAGAATCACAATAAAAATAATGTGGGATTTCTCCCCTTGAGCTTTCACATTTATATCATTTCACCATATGTTTTAATGACACATCATACATTTTACAACATGCCTTTTATTCAAGTATGTATGCAGTACTCAGATTTATATATATATAAAAAAGAACAAGTCCTTCTCATCCCTAACTGTTCCATCTCGCTCCTAAATGGTAACTGGTATTAACAATTCATTAAGTTTTCTTTCTGATATTTAAAATACATACGGTAAATTCTTTCATTTTGATAGCTACATTGACATGAGTTATTGAATCAATTCTTATTTAACACATTTGGGTTATACCATTTTTACTGAATAAACAGTGTTTCAATTAACACATAAGATTTCAAGTGTCCTCAAGAGAACATCTGTGCTGACGCTCTGTCCTTAGGCTAGTAAGATACCATCATGAGGAATGAAGACCTAAGAGTGCTAAGCAATTCTCACCTGGCTGTGGTTAGTGTCATTCTGGTTAAGACACAATGAAAAAGTTCAAATCTTATGAATACAATTGCTTCAGAAAGGTAGAATAGCTTCAATGTGTATTTTTTAAACTTTTAAACAGTAAAGTCCCCCAATTCCCAAACTCAATTTACTTTTAATTTCACAGATTACAAACTCCGACAACTAGTAGCAAATGACAGACATTCTGTCGAAACTACAAAACAGGAATTCTTCTCTTCTATCTTCCATGTTCACTATCTTCTCCACAAATATTAAAAAGCATTTTTTTATCAATCCTAGTTGTTAATAGAAATGTGAACTTAGATTATAGTATGTACTGCTTTCTCTAGGGAAACATTTTTGCTTGGGAAACATTTCATCAGAAACTTGTTCCTTATAATATAGGCAGATACAGTGGCCATATTTGATTCTAGATATATGTCTATGGTTCCTAAATTTTATGGATATATAGCTGGTGCTTTGGTAATATTATATGTCCTGTTGTTCTTCTAGAATATTCTAATATGAAAACCATTTAAGGAGCTTTAATTTCTACTGGAGGACAAACACAACTATTAAAAAGGAAACAGACTGTAAACAGAAAATTGAGATTTCTCTGTTGTAACTAACCAGAATAATATAAAATGAAGTATGAAGAATATAGTATGCACATGTTTTAAGGCTGTGATACTTCATATATGAGGAAATACTTTGAGATCATTTAATTTCTCTATGTGGAAATGGAAAGATGTTCATATACTACTTATTCACTGAGTAGTAGGATATTTCACAATCTCCTATTTTGTAGTTGTTGTTCATCCCTAATGCACATTACATAACCTTACTTCAATTTGTTCAGACACCAAAACTGAGTACAATCAATAAGAGTAAAAAGTTAGACTGAATTCTCAACGTAGGGTATAATGTGTTGTCATTGAATTTACACACAGTTTTTCAAATTTTAGTAACTCGGAAGGAAACTTGAAAGTCCCTCCATAAAAGCTTTCAGGGGTTAAACAGCTTAACTCAATAGTCCCAGGTGGGTGAGCAGGAGCAGGATTAAGGATGGGAGTAATGGCCTGAAAAGATGTGGGCAGAGATTCTCTAATTCTTTGCATATCCTCTCCCTTGATAGAGAAGGATCCCTGGTTGACAGTGGATGGGCTGTTCAGCGCTTTGGGTAAAGATGAGAACCAGCTGCATTAACAAAAGCAATAACTACAAAAACCAGAAGACAGCTAGTAGGGGAAATCTCACAGCTGACTTCTCCACCACAGCCTATCAACTGGAGCCCAACAAAAAAGAGTTTTTGAAGACATTAATATGCATATTTATCAGAAGGATTATAAAAAATATTTTTCTGGATCAAATGGTCATTTGATACATTTCTGTATGAATTCTGGTAAAAGAAGTAGAAATGTGCATACTCTTGGGAAATATCCAGGCCATTCTCTCTTAGCCATCTCTCTTTTTCTTTGGTTTTGCCTTTGCTTCTTTTTTTTTCACATGAGGAAGACCAGCCCTGAGCTAATATCTGCTGCCCATCCTCCTTTTTTTGCTGAGGAAGACTGGCCCTGAGCTAACATCCATGCCCACCTTCCTCTACTTTATATGGGACACCACCACAGCATGGCTGACAAGCAGTGCATTGGCCGGCACCTGGGATCTGAACCTGCGAACCCTGGGCTGCCAAAGCACAACCTAAACCACTGTGCCACCAGGCAGGCCCCTGATTTGGCTTTTCATATTCTCTAGAAACATTTTTTCCCATCATTCCAGAAAGATAAGGTGGTCTCATAAGCTTTTGCTCTTCTTGAGAGGGCCTAGGTCAGTTCAGGGTCAAGAATTAGAAAAAGTACTATTTTGCCCTAGCTATTTTGCTCTTGGCATTTCTGCTTCCCGCTAATATATTTGGATGTAGGGGCAAGTCTATTCTTGCCACGAGAGTCCTGAGACAGAGAAGTCGAGCATCAATGTGGAGTTGGAGACAAGGTACCCTAGAGTTATTTATTACTGTTGGTTCCAGGCTCTGTAGTTGTTTCCAGTGCAGGCATTCATAATTCAAGGGTCCAAGGGTTCATGAAGGATTGCATTAGAGATTGGAATCAAATCCCCTAACATCGCAAAGTGCTCCCTTGTCCAAACTTAATTTATATGCATATGTTTCCCGGTGGAACATCAAGGACTGGTAGGCTATTAGCTGAGAACAAGAATCAAAAAATCAGAGTCCTGCACTTTCAGGAATATTGACATGAATAGTGGGAATAAAATCATTATTTATTAAAAATTAGCACTGTCAAGTGACACTGCTCAACTGACAGAGTAGAAGGTATGCTGAACACTAACCAGCATGTCTGTAATAATGGCATTCCATTTTAATAGGTTGTGAGGGGGTAACTTCTAGTTCTTTTCTCATGTCTACACTCTGTAAACATGTCTGAAGTTAGCTGGAATTATCAAGTAGGTCTATGATTATTTAACTTAATCATCTGAAGTTTGGTAAGTTGGGCAAACATTTTGGTGTAAGCAGTATTGATGGTCTTTAAATAGGGTTTATGATTATGACACAAAATTTTATCTAATTGCCAACAAAACCCCTAATTTTTAAAAATCAAATGCTGCACTTATGATAATATATTTGGCTACACTTAACCAGTGAAAGGAAGTTATCTGCCTATTCCCTCTCTAGGAAAATGTTTCTCAAAGTGTGGTTCTCTCATATCTGCATAAGAACTGGCTACTGTGCTTATTAAAAATATTCATTCCTGGGACCAGCTCAGTAGCATAGTGGTTAGGTTCACACGCTCCACTTCGGTGGCCCGGGGTTCACGGATTCAGATCCTGGGTGAGGATCTACTCATTGCTCATCAAGCCATGCTGAGACAGTGTCCCAAAGAGAAGAGCTACAAGTCTACAACTATGATATACAAGTATGCACTGGGGCTTTGGGGAGAAAAAAGAAAAAAATGTAATACTGGCAACAGATGTTAGTGCAGTCCAATCTTCCAAAATAAAAAAAGTGTTTAAAAATGCTCATTCCTGGGCCTCACCCTAGACTTTCTGAAACTAAAATTTTCAAGATATGTGCCCGAAATTTGCATATACTATAATTTTTGAGTGACCACTAAGATGATAGTTTCTGAGCAAGACAATTTAAGATATCTTGTCACATATGCTGAGATAACTTAAGGAAATGTGCATTGGTTCCTCTGTTAAGTGATCACAAGGATTGTATGGGAAGTGCCATTAATTGCATTAATTAAATTAGTATTCAAAGTATAAGCAGCAACTTGTCTGTGTTTTCTAATTATGTTGAACATTACCCCTATGTTCACTGCAGCATTATTTACAACAGTCAAGACTTGGAAGCAACCGAAGGGCCCTTCAACTGATGAATGGATAAAGAAGATGTGGTATATATATGTGTATATAGATATATATATGTATATGTGTGTGTATATACACACACACACACACACACACACACACACAATGGAATACTACTCAGCCATAAAAAAGACAAAATCCTCTCATTTGCAACTGCATGGATGGACCTTGAGGGTATGATTTTCAGCAAAATAAGCCAGACAGAGAAAGACAAACACTGCATGATTTCACTCATATTTGGAAGATAAACAAACACATGGATAAAGTGAACAGATTAGTGGTTACCAGAGGGGAAGGGGGTTGGAGGTTGGGCGAAAGGGGTAAAAGGGCACATACATATGGTGATAGATAAAAATTAGACTATTGGTGGTGAGCAGGAAGCAGTCTCTACAGAACTGATAGATAATAATGTACACCTGAAATTACACAATGATATAAACCATTATGACATAAATAAAATAATTGAAAAGAAAAAGAATGTACAATTTCCGTGTCTAGATATTGTAAACAATTTTCATTGTCCAGGGAAACCTCTGTCTTCCAGTAATTCAACTTGTAGAATATATGAATACCAAGTCTGTGCATTCCTAAGGATTGCTGAAAGGACTGGAATTCTACAAACTAAAGATCAAACAATGTGTGTCAAAACCTATGAAAAGTCTACCAAAAGAAATGAGTTTTTGTTAAACCAAGTATTCCTTAGGGAGAGTGTAAAGCATTTATCTACATTAATGAGTTTTGTTGGAAAATTCTTAGTTCTTTCAATTAGCATTTCATTATTAAAATAAATTATATATGTGATTTAAAATTTTTTAAATTCAAGAGGATAAAATGGTAAAATTCAAATTCTCCCTCTCTTCCAACTCCATTCTCCAGAGACAAGTAATATGTACAGTTTTGTGAGTCCCTTCATTTGAAATGCCTAGTTTGTTTATATATGTGGGTGTGTATATGTGGGACCAAAAGCATTTTTTTCTACACAAATGGGATCATAATTTAATACTATCTTGCCATTTGATTTCACTTAATGATACCTCAAATATATAACTTGGAAGAATACACACATCTATGTAATCTTTATTCTTTTAAATTTCTGTACATCATATTCCATTGTTTGGATGCACCATTATATATTTAAGTGGTTCCATAAACATCACTAATTGTTTTTCATTAATATATTAATGATGTGATGAATAATATGAAGTTATATCTATTTGCTCTTTTGTGTGTGTATACATATATATCGTGTTATCCTAGCAGCATTTATTGAAGAGACTATTCTTTCCCCCATTGAATGATCACTCATCAAAATATTATCCTGGTGGAAATATAAACATTTTTACTTTAAATTTTAAAATATTTTGTCCATAAAAATCATCTGTCTGTACATTTATTTAGGTGTTTGATGTGATTTGAACTGTTTGGCAAACAAGTTCTGTACATGATTTCTTTTCCTGAGATTTAAACCTAAGTATTTCCTTAGGGAATTGTAAATGCTATTGCGTTTTTAATTTTCTTATCCACTATGTTCATTGCTAGCATTATAAATACAATTGATTTTTGTATGTTTATCCTGTGATAAACATATGTGTCCATGTTTACTATATGACCTTGCTGAGCTCATTTATAAATTATACAACAGAAATGTTGTAGATCCTTGGAATTTAATATTTGGAAAAAATGCCATCTACAAATAAAAACTATATTATTTCTTCTTTTCTGTTCTGAATAACTTTTATTTCCTTTTCTTCTTTTTTTTTTTTCTGGCCTTATTGCTTTGGCTAGAACTTCCAGCACTATGGTGAAAAATGTGGTGAGAATGGACAAATTTCCCTGTTTCTGTTATTAAGAGGAGAATATTCAGTCTTTCACTAATAAGTACAATGTTAGCTGAAGGTTTTTTGAAGATGTTCCTTATCAAATTGAAGATGTTCACCTCTATTTCTATTTTCTGAGAGTTTTTACATGAATGGGTGTTGACTTTGATCAAATGCTTTTCTGCATCATTTAAAATGAACACACGATTTTTTTCTTTAGACTTTTTACATGGTGGAATACATTAATTAATATTTGAATACTGAAGCAGCCTTGCATCCCTGGAATAAACCCCATCTGGACGTGGTGTATAATTATTTCACATATTGTTGAAATTTCTTCACTAATGTCGTGTTAATAACTTTTGTGTTTATATTCATGAGGGGTATTGGTTTTTAGATTTATTTTTTGTACTGTATTTTCAGGTTTTTGTAGCCTGGTAATATTAGTTTCTTAAAAAGAATTGATTGTTCAATGCTCTTTTATCTGTTTGGAAGAGATTGTGTAGGATTGATGTTAATTCTCCTTTAACCATAAAAAAAAACTTCTCCTGCGAAATCATCCGAGCCTGCAAATTATTTTGTTTGAGAAATTTTTAAATTGTGAATTCAATTTCCTTAATAGTCATAAGGCCAGAGAAAAAGGGCTTTTCAAATAACTTACTTCATATTGGGTGACTTTTGGTGGTTTGCGTGTTAATTAATTGATCCATTTCACTTAAGTTGTCAAATTTATGTTTGTGGAATTGCTCATACTGTCCTCTAAATACCCCGTTGATGTTTGCAGGGTCTATAGTGATGTCATCTGTTTCATTTGCGATATTGGTAATTTGACTTCTCTCTTGTAAATTATTATATTTCAGGTTCTGTATAGACTGTATCGTGTTCATTGCCAATAATCTACTTTTTATCAGTCACAATACATGTGCCCCTTTACCCCTTCTGCCCTTCCCCTGTCCCCTTCCCTTCTGGTAACCACCAATCTGTTCTCCTTATCTATATGTTTGTTTGCTTATCTTCCACATATGAGTTAATTCATACAGTATTTGTCTTTCTCATTTGACTTACCTCGCTTAACATAATACCCTCAAGATCTGTCCATGTTAGTGCAAATGGCACAACTTTTGTCTTTTTTATGTCTAGGTAGTAATCCATTGTGTATATATATATATATATATATATATATATATATATATATATATACCACATCTTCTTTATCCATTCATCCACTGGTGGACACTTGGGTTGCTTCCACGTGTTGGCTGTTGTGAATAATGCTGCAATGAAAATAGGGGTGCATCAATCTCCTTGTATTGTTGATTTCATGTTCTTTGGATAAATACCCAGTAGTGGAATAGCTGGATCATATGGTATTTCTAATTTTAATTGTTGAGAAATCTTCATACTGTTTTCCATAGTGGCTGCACTAGTTTATATTCCCACCAGCAGTGTATGAGGGTTCCCTTTTCCTCACATTCCCCTCCAACACTTGTTGTTTCTTGTCTTGTTAATTATAACCATTCTGATGAGTGTGAGGTGATATATCATTGTAGTTTTGGTTTGTATTTCCCTAATAATTAGTGCTGTTGAATATCTTTTCATGTGCCTGTTTGGCCATCTGTATATCTTCTTTGGAAAAATATCTGTTCATATCCTTTGCCCATTTTTTGATTGAATTGTTCATTTTTGCTGTTGTTGAGTTGTATGAGTACTTTATATATTTTGGAAATTAACCCCTTGTCAGATATATGATTTGCAAATATTTTCTCCCAGTTGGTGGGTTGTTTTTTCATTTTGTTGATGGTTTCCTTTGCCATGAAGAAGTTTTTTAGTATGATATAGTCCCATTTCTTCATTTTTTCTTTTGTTTTCTTTGCCTGAGTAGATATGATCTTTTGAATTTGTTTTGCTTCATCTCATGACCTAAGATGTGGTCTACTTTGATATATGTTCCTTGGACACTTGAGAGAAATGTATATTCTGCTGTTGGAAGAAGTATTCAGTAAATGTTGATTAGATTCTATTGGTTGATGGAATTGTTGAGTTCTTGTATATCCTTGCTGATTTTGTCTAGTTTTTCTATTAGGTATGGAGTGAGGTGTTGTGACGATTAATTTTATGTGTCAACCTGACTGGTCATGGGGTGTCCATGGGTGTATCTGTGAGGGTGTTTCTAGTTGAGACTAGCATTTGACTTGGTGGACTCAGCAAAGTAGATTGCTGTCCCAGTATGGGTGGGCATTATCCAGTCCATTGAGGGCTTGAATAGAACAACAGGTAGAGTATGGAGGAATTTTGCCTTTTTGCTTCCTTCCTGCCTGCTTGATTTGGGACATCTTACTTCATCTTCTCGGGTCCTAGGAGTGGGTTTTAAGCCATCAGTAACCCTGGTTCTCAGGACTATGGGCTCAAACTGAATTATACCACTGTCTTTCCTGGTCTCCAATCTGCAGACAGCCAATCACAAGACTTCTCACCCTCCATAATTGTGTGAGCCAATTCCTCATGTCTGTCTGTATGTGTGTATATGTATGTATGCATGTTTACGTATACATATTTATATATTATTGATTCTATTTCTTTCAAGAACCCTCACTAATACAGGGGTATTGATGTCTCCAACTGTAAGTGTGGATTTGACTTTCTCCTTTAATTCTATCAATTTTTGCTTTGCATAATTTGGGGCACTATTGTTTGATGAATACACCTTTATAATTGAAATATATTTTTGTTTGACTGATCCTTTCTTCATTTTATAAAGTCTATCTCTGTCATTAGTAAGTTTATTTGTCTCATTGTATACTTTTCCTGATATTAATATAGCCACTCCAGCTTTCTTTTCATTAATATTTGGATGATACATATTTTTCTGTCCTTTGAACTTGAACTTGCCTATATCATTATATTTGAAGTGGGTTTCTAGTAGAGAGCATATAGTTGGGTAATGTTTAGTCCACTTTGCCAATCTTTGTCTTTTAATTAGTTAATTTTGAGTAGTACATTAAACATAATTATTGACATATTAGGGCTGAAGTCTGCCCTTTTATTTTTTGTTTTCTGCTTGTTCTATTTTTTCTCTTTTTTTATTTTAGCCTTCCTACTTGTGGATTACATTTTTTAGAATTTTATTTTGTTTGATCCTGTTTTTTAGCATATACCCTCTTTGTATAGCATTTTTAGTGTTTGATCTAGGTATTTTATACAAATATAAATTATACATAGATTATATACTATATATAATAAACATAATATATAAAATTATACATAATAAATAATTATATATAATATATATCATATATATTATCTATATATATGATATATATTATCTATATATGTTATAGATATATATTATCTATATATGATATATATACACAGTAGTCCCCCTTATCTGTGAGGGATATGTTCTAAGATCCCTACTGGATGCCTGAAATTGTGAATAGCAGGGCACCCTATATATATTATGTTTCTTCATAACTAATGGGCTAACAGGTGGGAAATGGATGCAATGTGGATATGCTGGAAAAAGGGATGATTCCTGTCTCCAGTGAGATGGAGCATGACATTGCAAGATTTCTTCATGTTACTCAGAACAACGTACGATTTAAAACTTAGGAATAGTTTATTTCTGGATTCTTCCATTTAATATTTTTGAACCAGGATTGACTGCAGGTAACTGAAACCAAGGAAGCAAAACCACGGATAAGGGAGGACTACTGTGTGTGTGTGTGTGTGCACATGTGCGTGCAAGTGTGTGTGTGTGTGTATAGGCAGCAAATGTTTGCAGCAAAGAGGGTAGATTAGTGATAATCATTTCACTAATACGATAATACATAAAATAGTAAGTAAATAGACTAAAAGTAAGAATATTACTTATAATAAATAAATTAAATCTAAGGAATTTAATAGTGTTTACAAGTACACAGGACCAGATTCTTAAAAATTTAAGAGTTCTAAATAATCCTTTAACACTCTGGAGATATTTAACTTCTCCTATTTTGATAGTTTCATTATTGTAGTGATGAACAACTAAACTCTTTAACCAAAGCAGTTTCTGTATGTGATCTCTGGATCACACTGGTGATGACTATTTAAGACTTTTCAAACCCAAAATAGTGGAAATGCACAGAATCTATTAGGTGGAGCCAGATAAAAGAGCATAATGTGGATGAACCCCTAGATCAGAAAGCAGAAAAAGAGAACAGAGAACATCAGCATAAACTCAGAAATAGCTGTAATTATTTTAAAAGAAAGATTTAATAGTTTCCTCCTAGTTATCCTTGAATCATAGTTGGTTGCATCAATAAAAAAAATGGCATTCCATGAACTAAAATCCTTGTATAATAATTGCAGAAAATGGTCTACATCTGTCTAACTTAAAAAAGTGGCCTCAAATTAAAAAAATTTTTTTCTAGTGTTTGGATTAACTTTTATATGCTATACATATTTACAAAAACAATAACTAAATTGTTTGCATCCAAGGAACTTATTGAGATAATTAGACATTTTTCTCAATTCACTTAATGTAAACTGTACCACAAATTAGACATTTCTACAACACTTACAAAATAAGTTAATAGAGTCACCTCAAAGGGAAAGATATGTTAGAGAAAATTCATTATATTGAGCAGCAATGAAAAAATATTCTTGTGACTATAATTCTTGCATTATATGGGGATTATTCTGTTAGAAAATTTCTTCCCATCAAATATCCGCAGAGGTAATTTGAACCATTCAGCTTCAACTGAGAAGAAAAGCTTCTGAGAATATATCAGTGATTAGAATAGTACCTGTTTAAGTTCTTCAGAGAAATACTACCTGTAAGAAAGTTATTAAGACTTGGGGAATTGCATGCCATTAAATCAAGATATTTCTTTAAAAGTTTAAAAGGGAAGAACTGTCAGAACTAAAGAAAAATAAAGCTAAATATGCATCAATCATTTTTATAGGCATAATATTTGGCTGGTAAAGAGCTCTCCAATTTATTAAATAATAATATAGTAATGACATGAAGACAATGCAAGAAAACATAAAATAAATCCACATTATAGACAGGATACATTAATTAAGGTTTGCCAGTTCTTCCCAAGTATGTGACATTATATATATTAACAACTATTAAAACTTTTATTAAATATAAGTTGTACTCCTGATTCAGGGCTCTGAATGACAGTCCACGTGATGCACAGTGAAGACAATTTTTGATTCCTAAGACTCTGAGTATATGCTTGAGGCTGGGTTAGGGCCCTAGCCTTCTTTGAAAGTTACCATTGGTTTAGAACATGGGAAATTTTCACTGAGATCTCATTTGATTGAACTTTGGTTCTTTGGCATTTATAGTACATTCTTTGCAGAGATTTTGCTTGGATTCTTTTTCTTTGTAGAGATCTCTTTAGGTTTTATTTTCTTGTTTGCTATTATTTTGGAGCCTCCTTTCCCCATTGGAAATTCTCACTCTTCTGATTCTCCTCCTGTGAAGACTCTGGCTGACCATACGCTCTGTCGCTATAGCACTAACTGTGTCTGCTTCCTTCCTTGTTGGCATGATTTGACTAAGGATAATTTGGAATTTCAATGGCCTTTTTGGGGAAACTTCAGTTCTCCCCAAACTGGCTTACCTAAGACCTCTCCCTTCCTATCATCTCTGCTCCTTTTCCCTCCTTTCCCATCTTTGATATTCCCTTCAGATCCCCTGAATCCTTGGAAAAGTCCTCCTTCAAAATCTCTACCTCCTCCAGCCCTCTTCACCCCTGCAGACATTTTCCTTCCCACTCTAGCCCCTCAGCTTTCTATAGTTCTTGAACTTTTGGCCCCTTGCCCCCATGAGGAGCTTTCAAAGGACTCAGGAATCCCAAAGCAACCACTGAGGCCAAAAAGGCTAAGTGAAAACAGGCTGTATGTTTTATCCATTCCAAGAGCTTTGGAGACACCCAAAAGCCCACTTGGTGTCTCCTTAGTTCCTCACCCCAAATTTAGTCCACAGGCTCCGTGAGATTACATATCACAGGCAAAAGAAAATCTTAAATATCTCATTCATAAATATTGATGGGAAACTTTAGACCCCATATTAAGCAGCTAACCTCAATCTGTCCCATCTTCCAGAAACATAATTCGGATAAAAATATAAAGTGGGGCAAAGACAAGACCATTATATAAATGAGTGAGTTTTGTATTACTGTGTTTATGTCTGACTCATAGCTAAAGTTTTAGAATAAAAGCTACATAATCAATATTTGTCTGCATATTTATGTATATTTGTATATATGCATGCTATGCATATGTGATATCCTATCTCTGGATGGTATTATCAAATTAATTTTTGAAATCTCTTAAAGGGTTTCATAAAGGAGATCTTTTCTAATAGGCTTAGAGATAAATGAGTACTCATATAAATTAAACATTCCTAAAACTTCTATAAAATTTACAAATAGTTGTAATTAAGTGAACCCGCCCATTGATCTTTGCTTATCTTAGAATTGAGTAGTGAAAGAGCATGATTGAATACTCTCCTATTAGTTTTAGACACTCAGTTGTCTGAAGGCAAAGGGACAGAACTAAATGATTTTTGAAGGGCTCTTATAGCTCTTTGAATAAAAGCTTAGCCCAATCCCAATTAAATTAAATGCAAGGAGAAGTTCTAATTCAACATAGAACTGTTTTAATCAGCAGCCTATATTTTCTGTTCCAACTTCTATAATAGCTCTGAGAACATAAGAAATAACAAAAAAAAAAAATGAGCACAAACAAAATATATACAAAGCGTTGCTACTTACTTTTAAGTAAAGGGACAGAAAACCTAATATTAGAATTTTGAAGAACTCTTACAAATAGGTTTGTAAGTACAAACAGACAGATTCTCCATACTCCATGGAGAATTGGCTGGTAACAACAACAAAAAAACCAAACATAAAAACTTCTCTGCATATATGAATAAGAAACACTTAAAGATAGAAATATATATCTTGTATATGGATTGCAAGTCTCAATATTGTTGATGAATACTTTTTCCAAATTTACATGTAAATTTAAAAACTTCTTATTGAAGTCTCAAGGCATATAAATTTTTTCCAAAGAACTTCTAAAATTTAATTAGTAAAATTTGTCAGAAAAACTTTGATTTAAAGGGCTATTCAGAGAATTTTTGTATCTTGAATAGTAATGGGTTTAAAAGTGTATAATAATGTTCTAAATGTGTGGTATGGTAATAGAAACAGATCATTTTTTCAATTGATTAGAATATAATACCATGATGTGAGTATCTCTATCTCCTCCATACATATTTTGATTTCTATATATTCCAGATAGATTCCCATATGCATATCAATTTTCAAATGTACTTCAAAATGCATTTTCTTTAATTCTAATAAATCAATTTTTTCACATTTCAATATATCTGAATTCAAGATTCCTGTTAAAATTAACATGTGATATACAAAGTTCATGTTTTCAAAAGATAGATATAACTAAATAGATGCTATTATAAATTAGAAAATTGAGGAAATATGGGATTAAAAAACATAAATACTTATATAAAATCGTCATTGGAGTTAATTTAAGTAATTATACTCATATGGTTGATAATTAATTTAAATAAATATACCTATATTGTTGGTTTGTGTTATATACACAAACATCTATCGATATATCATCTATCTATCTATTTATCAATCTATCTTCGTATTCCTATTGTCTATCTATCTATCTACTTATCATCTATACATAAAAAGAGGGATCTCTAGTTCAAACCAAAAGAGAGTAAACAGTTATTGAATCTGGGAATAAGAATGTCTTTCTAATTCCACTTGCAAACTTTCACACTTAAAGAAATAGACTGATAAATTTAAGACCTCTTTATGCCAAAAATAACAAAATTTAAAAAACACAACATGAGAAACAGTTTCATGCTATAGAGACGGCGTTAATTCCCTTAGTATTTCTTGTGTTCTTAGAAACCAAGTAGAAAAGGTTCTTATGAGGACACAGGCAAAAGGCAGCCATCTACAAGCCAGGATGACAGCTGTCACCAAAATTTGAATTTGCTGGCACCTTCATCATGAACTTCTAGCCTCCAGAACCAGGAGAAAATCAATGTCTGTTGTTGAAGACACACAGTCTGTGGTATTTTGTTATGGCACCTTGACCTGACTAACACATTTGTAGACATTTTAAATGCTTTTGATAAAATGTCATCTTCATTTTTTTTTAAAAATTCACTGAATTGGAAATGATGGGCTATTTACCAACTCTAATTAATAGTAACCAATAGTGTAAAGATTGACATGAGAATGGCTGCTAATAAAAATAATATTATCATTGTTCTGAAAGTTATGTTAAAAGAAGTAAAGAAAAATAAATAAAATATATTCAACAAACAAAGACCAATAATATTTGACATATTATATGATTTTCCCCTGAAAAAAGGAACTATCTATAGTAAGACTAATGAGATAGTTTAGAAATGCGGTTCGTTGAAAATTATATATTGAGAAACTTGTACCCTTCTTTAGGCAAATAATAGACAGTTAGAAATGTAAAGGAAAAAAGGTCAAAGAAAAAAAATTTTTTAAACTTCAAAATAAAATTTAGAAACCTGCAGGGCATTTAAGAAGAAATCTCAAATCTTTAACGATGTGACTGAAAGAACTTTGAGTAAATGGATAGGGCACAAAGGCTTTCTCCAATTTTAAAGTTTTCTTTTTAATTTCTCTATTTAAATTGTGTATGTGGGGCGGGCCCGGTGGCGCAGCTGTTAGTCCGCGCTTGGCAGCCCAGGGTTCGCAGGTTCGAATCCCGGGCTCCCACCGACGCACTGCTCGTCAGCCACGCTGTGGCGGCGTCCCATGTAAAGTGGAGGAAGATGGGCACGGATGTTAGCCCAGGGCCAGTCTTCCTCAGCAAAAAGGGGAGGATTGGCGACGGATGTTAGCTCAGGGCTAGTCTTCCTCACCAAATAAATAAATAAATAAATAAATAAATTGTGTATGTGCAAATAACTCAAACACTACATTAAATCATTAACATTAGTTTACTCTTCTTGAAGATATTTTGGGCAATTTAGGAATGGTTTTACATTCTTTTCAAAACTTTTAACATTCAAAATATATGAATGCCTAATTAGAAAAATATTTAAAAGTACAATGTTGACTTAAAGTCATCACTAACCTGCAACAATGTGCAAAATACATGGCTGCTCTGCAAAGTATCAACTCACATATTTTCCACTGATTCTGAACAACTCACTCAAGAAAACATTGCTTTTTCCCTGCAGTTTACACTTTCTCAAGGCAAAAATTTATATTTTAAATATAAATTTATTTAATATTTATAAAATGATTATATGTATGCTATGCTATACAATATGCTGTCTATATAAACATACAGTTGGTTATAGACTGATCTAGGTCAACAACTACTATGTCAATGGATCAGTTTGCAGAGAGCCCAGTCAAACACATCCTTTAGAAATTTAGTAGCTTCCAGAGACTGTGAGAAATTGATGTTTGTTCATTTTTTTCTTTATTTTTTTCTATCCAATATCTGCCTCACTTTTGACTCATCCCAAATACTTTTCATGGTGATTTCTGAAATGAATGACTACATGGCATTGGGAATTGAAACACTTTCTGAAGTTCTAGCACTAATGTTTTAAAAGGTCAGTCTTTTAAAAAATGCACTTTAACTCCAACTTTTCCTGCAACTGTGGGTATTTTGACTTACATTGTATTTTAAAAGATCCTATGAGATGTAGCAATTCAGTACCATGATGGAAGTATTTTAATAAAAGTGAAATAATAGAATAGGGCACATATACATGATAAAATATAACATTTGATTCTTCATTTATTTATTTGACATTTATGTAAGTGAATGACTTTACTGTGTTAGAATGGTATTGTCTATACTTAACATACCACATAATTCTCTGGTAGAATATTTAGGTAATATTTCATATAACATGTTGTTATGGGAAAGGTAATTCCTTTTTGTCTGAATCCTTCCTCTCTCTCTTACTCTCTTGCTTTCTCTCTCCATATACATATTTCTACTATCTCCCATTTACACAAATTTCCTTGAGGTCAAAGATTACTCAGTTCTCTAATTCCAGGTCATAGCACAGTGTGCCAGGTTAATATAAAGTAATCAGTAAATAATAGTTGACTTCAACTTTACTCCATTTATTTAGGATTGGTGTTATGGTACAGGTATTTGGTGCTTGAGATTACGCTAAATTCATCATCTGAAAGACTGATAAGAGATAAATGATTAACATAATTTTCTTTTGGCTCAATTCTTGCTCACCTATTAACCTTAGAAAAGGGAGAGAAGCTATGAGTAAAAACCATAAAACTCTGCATGACACAAGGAATTTATTTTGCCACCCTCTCTAAATATAAACCAACAAAAGTAGAATGCATTATTCTATTCCACTTTGCAATGGCTTTTACGGCTTGATATGGAGCTACTATGTAAATGCTGTGGAAAGAATAAATTTTAAAAAATACTTCTGAGAATGTAGGTTTTGATTATTGAATAAGTGGACCTGCATAAGGGAAAGGAGAGATGCCACTAATATATGAAGCATCCTAGAAGGCAAGCCTTATGAGGACAAAAGTATATTATATTGGAAGTGTAGAAATCAACAAATGCCTGGCTAGTTATATATCAAAAGGCTAGTCCCTATACTACAGTAACAGTATATTTTATACACTCTCACCAATGCATTTGTTCCTTTCAAGTCATCAGAATCTATTACGGCATATTCTTCAAATACATGATATACATTTTTAACTCTCTTTTTGAATTTGCATATTTTGATTTACCATTCTCAGTAGATTTTATATCAAACAGAAGCACAATATGTGTTCTTTTTTTATTGTGGTAAAAAGCACATAACATAAAATTTGCCACCTTAATGATTTTTAAGTGAAGAGTACAGTAGTGTTAACTGTATGCAGATTGTGGCGAAACAGATGTGTAGAATATTTTCATCTTGAAAAACAGAAACTATGTACCCATTGAACAACAACTGCCCTTTTCCCCCTCTCTCTAGCTCCTGACAACCACCATCCTACTTTCTGTTTCTAAGAGTTTGACTACTTTAGATAACTCAGATAAATGGAATCTTGCAATACTTGTTCTTTTGTGAGTGTCTTATTTCACTTAGCATGATATCCTCCAGGTTCATCCATACTGTTACATTTGATAAGATGATCTCCTTTTTTAAGGCTGAATAATATTTCATTGAATGCATATACCACATTTTTTTATCTGTTTATCCATTGATGGACATTTAGTTTACTTCTCCCTCTTGGCTATTGTGAATAATGCTGCAGGGAACATGGGAGAGCAGATATCTCTTTGAGATAGTAATTTCATTTCCTTTGGATATAAACCCAGAAGAGAGACTGCTGGATTATATGGTAATTATATTTTTAATTTTTTGAAGAGCTTCTATACTGTTTTCCATAGAGGCTGCACCATTCTACATTCCTACCAACAGTGGAAAAAGGTTCCAATTTCTCAACATCTTCTTGAGCACTTGTTATTTTCTGGGCTTTTTTGTTTGTTTTGTTTTATTTTGATAGTAACCATCCTTACAAGTGTGAGGAGACATCTCATTGTGGTTTTGATTTGCATTTCCCTAATGATTAGTGATGTTGAACATCTTTTCATATGCTTGTTGGCCATTTGTATATATTCATTGGAGAAATGTCTACTCAAGTCCTTGGACCATTTGTTAAATCAGTTATTTATTTATTTTTATTAAGTAACAGGAATTCCTTAGTTTTGGATATGTACCTCTTAGATATATGGTGTGCAAATAACTTCTCCCCTTCCGTAGTTTGCATTTTTACTCTGTTGATTGTTTCCTTTGCCGTACACAAGTTTTAAAGTTTTATATAGTCCCACTGTCTGTTTTTGCTTTTAATGCCTCTGCTTTTGGTGTCATACTCAAGAAATCATTGCCAAATCTAATATTATGAAAAATGTTCCTTATGTTTTATCTTAGGAGCTTTCTACTTTCTAAGTGTTATACTTTCTTATGATTAAGTGTTTAATCTATTTTGAGTTAATTTTTGGTTTGGGATCATTGGTAGGCCCATATGTCTGGCTCTTAATATCAGTCTGCCATTATAATACGGGATGGAGATATTCCTTTCCCATTATAATCCACTGCAACCAGGTGATGTAAGGCCAAATATTTTCTTTCTTACTATTCTAGTTCTATTTCTTTCACTTTTGACAGATTTGTTATTTTCCTTGTTTTTAAAAATTTAGATCTGCTTCATTCCAAAGCACTATTAGATTTACTGCTATATTTTATTCCTCGTGTTTCTACTTTAGGAAATTAGTAACCAAGGTTCTCTAAAGATACCCATTTCTTTGTACACCTATATTAATTAGTTGTTTCAGCTTTTATGTGAGTACACAATTTAGAACTTTAAGAGGTTGTCATCCAGCAAAGGGGATTAAGTTTTTTAAACAATTTTTTATCTATGTTATAGTCAGAAACTCCCTTCATTTTTTTTTAACCATCAGTCATGAAAGTTTTTGTTTGCTTTTGCTTTGAAGTCTCAAGAGTAGAAACTTTGCCCTGCCTTAGGAATGGCTGAGAAAGAGAGGTTCATCCATTGTGAAGCTTTGAAAACATGAACTGTTACCAAGGTGATTCAGTTCTGTCTTTTATAGTTGAAATGATTGACAAAGAAAACTACAGCTTTTCTTCTCAGGGTAAATAAATTTTTGAGATTCTTCTCTCCTCTCTCTCTCTCTCTCTCTGTGTGTGTGTGGTATGTGTTTTAATGTGAATACAAACTCTATATACATATATGTGTTTATGTATGTATGTATGTATTTACAAAGTAATACAAATGCATAATTTCTCAGGGCAAAAATGAAGATATAAAATAACATCAGGCAGACACCCCATGCTTTCCATCCTTCTCTTCTGTAATGTACGAATGATCTCTGGGGAAACTGAATGGCATAGGCCTTGCTGTACCACGTGCTTTGACATTATCAAAACTGTCTCCTTTTGCAGGTGACTCAAGGTTTGCAGCAAGGATTTCCCCAGGTTTTTCTAGCAATCTGTTTCATTTTTATGCAGTAGCAAGAAGTCACCTATCTTGATGACACCAATTACACTTAGGACAAATCTAAACTCTGAGGTAAATCATTGTTACACAGAGCTAACTTCTGGTTAGCCACATGCTGAGGAAAATCTAGTCAACAAATCCACAGAATGATGAGAAGTTTAATTAAGTCTGACACAAAGCAAGCAAAGACAAACCTAGTTGTGGGATTGAGTCATTACTGAAGTACTAAAGCATTATGTGAGTATGGTATCGAGCCTCTGAGAAAACACTGCTTTCCTGTTTCTCAAAAAATGCACAGATCCTCAGTCAGCAGTTCACTGTTCAACAATCGTCCTGGATCCTGGTTTATAAATCTAAAACCAAGTCATCAATACCATCACATAAAACATCAGCCAGGTTTTCCCTTTTAATCAATGTGAGGGAGAAACAAATGAAATATTGCCTAGATACCTAAGCCCTTTACTTTATCCCTATGGTCTCCTAGTCTCTTAAAGCACAAAATCTAAATTCTCCACTTTACCTATTTGAGGTATCAAATAATTACTCATTCCCTTTTAGCATTCTTCTTAAACTCTTCAGTGCACCATTTAAGTTATCCAAATAATGACTTTCTATCCTACCATGGAAAAGAACACTGATATTTGAAACTACCCTGATGAACCTATTTTGTCCAGTTATATCCCAAATACCAAATATTTGCCTCTTTCCACCTGTTTGCTGGAGCAAACTCAGAGAATGAGGTATGTTATTGTGGCCTGTCGAGACTCATTCTTTGAAAAGGACCAAATTGTTTCTGTAGTTTTGAGGATGACATGCAAGAACTCTGATAAGACCCGTCATTCATTTTGCCACTTTTGCTGACACACTTTATTGACTACTGATACCTAAATTGTGCATATCACTGCTCCATCTTCAAAGAAGAGATAATTATCTTCAACAAAACTGTTGTAGGTATCTAGAATGCCTGCAAGAAGTGGAGCATGGCATTTTCCTCCCCAACTGGACAATTCTAAGTTATTGGATGGACCTGAGATATTCTATAAACTGGAAGCAGGAGATTTGAAGTAGCTTGTTTGAAAGCAATGATGAGAGCAAAACAAAGCTGTATCTTACCTGTTCAGATCATTCAATAAGCTTTTAACACTGGTATTACAGTATATTGCCATTGTCTCTTCTCTTATACATCACTCCCAGCACCACTAGACTGTATGCTATAGGGGACAGGGATAACGTCTAATTCTCTTTCAAATTTGCAGACATTTATAAGACACTAATACCTAAAGTATGGCCAATACATAATGGTTGAATAAATCTATATTAGTGTGATAAATCTTATTTTCCTTTTCTTACCTTTTCATATCATACTTTAAGGTTCTGTCAAGCATGCTAATTTACTTTACTTTGTAATTTTGTCATTTTGTATTACTTTTGTGTCAATTCTTCCAGTCAGTCTAGGAATGGTTCACTCTCTGTTTAAGCCCAAGAAGTTAAGATATAGATAAGCATTTTTAGTCATATCCTTAGTTGGTCTTCTTTGGACAAGATGGGAAATGATTCTTTTTCCCTCGTGTTCTTTTGTGTGTGTGTGTGTGTTTTCTAAGAACACAACATTAGATCTATCCTCCTAATTTATTAATCTTGCATAACGGGCACTTTATAGCCTTTGAAAAACAATTCTTATGAATTATGTTTAACATTTTACTTCCAGATTGCCAAACAAAGGAGAAAAAAGTAAATAATCCTTGAATATTTAGTATGTACCATTAGTAGATATATTTAGTATGTACTAGCTAAGAGCACTCTATATTAAATTGTATTTAATTCTCACAAGAACCATATGCAGTAGATATAATTAACAATTATTCAGAGTTATGATCACAGGTGTAATAAAGCTTTAAATTGTATACTTGTGCATAAATGACTCACATAGATAAATTTCTCAGATATGAAACTAGTTATAAATAGACTTCTAGTTTGATATACTTTCACACATATATAGGAAAAAATAGAATCTACTGGAAACATCATACTTGGTTACATCATAAGTATGAATCTCATTCCCTCAAGAATTAAGGAACACTCAGAATCGTAGAGATCTATATCCATATGTACTCTACGAAGAGCCTGTATTTAATTTATAAATTACTCATTTGTATGATTGAAATGTTACAAAAGGAGAAGAAAATCTTCCACTTTATAGGCAATTATGTTACAAATGAGTGACAGAGGTTTATGACCATCCTCTTGGAAGAAATAAATACATGCAAATAAATGCTGACATATATTTTTTAAAAGCTGAACAGCTTATTTCTATCATTTGGAAATCTTACAAGAGAAGTGTGAATGGTACTTGACATTGTTATGGGAATTATCAAGATATAAAGATTTTTAATAAATTTATACAAACTATATATATCCAGGTGCCTATACTATAATAATCATTCTTTAAGGCTGAGTTTCATTCCCTTACAAAGGAATTTCAGATCAGTTTTAGCTAAGACTAGGAATTTGACAAATTATCATTAATAATTAATCTAAAACAATTGCCTGGGAGTCTCTCTTTATTTTTTAAATAAAAAGGTTATAGTAAATCAGTGTTTTTAAACTGCAGTATATGACCTGACTCTGGGTTACTGATTTTGTTTAATAATCTATGACCAGTATTTTAAAATAAGTGATAAGCTAGAATGTATTGAAACAGAATAGAGTAGAATAGAATAGGACATGAACGTATGGTCCATATGTAACATGGAGAATTTTTTTATAATAAACTTTTGTCTGTATGTATACATGTATTTATGACTGTACTGGGTCAAGATGAAAAAAGTGAATTGTTATTATGGATCATAATCAAAATTTTCCAAATCACTATGATAAATCACTAGGTTTTGTGAAAGTTAGATTCTTTTGGGAATTAGATGAAATTTATGCATATGCAACATTCCCATACCAATTAATTATGATTTCCCTAAAGGTCTTCCATGGATTAATCCCTTATTGAAGTGAGAAATGCAGGTCAAGTAACAATGTACTATACATGTTCTAATTGCTTCTCTAGCTTTAAATGTCCTAATGATGGTATTTTTGAAGTTGTTAAATAACCTAAGTAGGAGATAGGTGTCAGATAAAAAACATTAACTATAATGAAAATAAAGAAGGAAAAAACACGGAATTTCATCTGAAATGGTGTTAAGTTGATTTAGATTGAGAGGTGATGAAAATGTAGCTGAACTGAAGGAATAATACATGGGGTGTAGGAGATGTGTACTAATGAGGATATAAATTTAGGGTCAGTGTAGGTTGATGAGAGGCCAATGACCTTCATTTCTTCAATTCCTATATATTAAGCATATATTATATATCAAGAACATAAGAGAAACTGGTGATATTGCAATGAAGAAAAGAGACAAAAATTTTCCCTTTGTGGAGCTTGTGTTCTGGTGGGACCTAAAGGGACAGGTCCATGGAAGATGGTTTTGTAGTTCAGTGCTGACAAGGCAGGCATATAGACTATAGTAAGATGGGTTTTGTGAGAACAGTACTATGAACCAGAGGAAGCTTACATTAATTTGGTAACTTTAACAAGAAATATAGGCAAAGATGTTGGAGTAGAGTTTGTTTGTAGACACCTTTTCTTACCATAGGTAAGAAAACAGTGAAGAAATTTTGATATAATCAAATAACCATTTTTTGTTTTAAATAAATCATTAAAATCTTCCCTCAGGGTGTAGTTTCATTCTTGTCCAACAAGATTGAAAGTTAGATAAAAAAAGATAGAATCCTAGGAAAAAAACCTGAATATTACTTTGGAGAAAAGACAATATTATTAATTAACCATCTGACAGAAAGAAAAATCTATATCTATATAATAATCTAGATGAACAAAAAGAAAGAAAATTGACTAAAATAATAATGAAAAACAAAATCTTCAAACCATATGTCTTCAAGATTTTGTTGTCAAGTATGTAATTTTCAAATAATAAATGCATTTATAAGTGATTTTAAATCTCTGTATGACTTCTCAATATATAGAAGTCTGTATGACTTCTGTTACTATATAGATCCATAGACAAAAAAAATACTCATGTCACAACTAAGATTGTTTGAATAACTCAGTAATACTGTCAAAATGGTCTAGTCAGTAGGAAAAAATTAAAAATTAGTTCTCAAATTCCAGAAAATATTCTCATGTTGCATGAATATGTCATGTATATTCTTTTTATGTACTATTTTAGAATTTTATGTTTAAAATGGAGAATCTAGCATTTTCAGCAAAAATGAATTCATTTTACAAATCTGAACCAGAACTTTGGAACAATTAAACATCTATTGTACTGTCTTCTCATTACATTCCTTTTAAAAAAGCTAATTGCAGAAATTTACATATTTGATATAACACAATTTATCATGTTAACTATTTTAGCATTTTACTGAATTCCATGGCAGTTTTAGAATAATGAAGGCCAACTTTTGCACTTGAGAACAATATAAGTGGATCACTAATATTTTGCAAAAATGAACAACTATTATTTACCTATATTCATTCTCTTTTTTCATCTTTGAATAAAGATATGCTAAACACATATTTATCCACCCTCATCTACTGTGTGACACTATTTCTCACACTTGATCTTAGAAATGTATTTGTATGTTATTTTCACATGTAGACTATTTGCTGGTGAAGGGCAGAAACCATATCTTTTAAGTCATTTTTTGTTGGTTTAATTTTCATAATTATTCTTTTAAAATTGATGTAAGTTTGTTGTGGCATCTTTGAAGATTGAGTAAAATGTTTGAGAAAACTTCAGCTCTACTGCCTTGAGTCCAGGGGAGCGATTGTCAATATTTAATTAACTCTTGATAAATACAGTTTTCTAAATTCCACTATTTCATTTTCTAAAATGAGCATATTTAACTTATTTAATAACAATATCATTTTTATTGTTTAAACTTTAATCTATTATTTTTAATTTCTTATTATATTTTTATAGATAACATTTCAGATTTAACTTTTTTTACTATTTAAGTGAGTTCAAGAAATCTCCCATTTAGCATGAATGCTCATTACTTTTTTGGCTAGAATTCTATAGTCAGCTTCTTACTAAAGGTTAATCCCCAAGAAGTAGTCCTCAGTGTTTCTTGTATGGATAAAAAGATTTAACACGATGTCTGTGCTTGGAATGTAAAAATATGCTGAAATTTATGCTCAAACTAATGTACTTCTTCTCTTTTACTTTTATTCAGCACCTACCCTCATAGAGCAATTACTCCAACATTACTATATCTCAGGCATTCTGTTAACATTAGACAAACAGTAGGAAAAATGGAAACTATTATCCTTATATACTATTATGCATGTCCTACCTAATCTCAAATTAATTCATACCAAAATCTTGTGAATCATGTTTCCGAATTCCTAACTTTACAGTGCCCAGTAATAAAGAATCCTAATACTAAACCTAAATAAACTCAGATGGGTAGAAAGCTTTTAAAAGGTCACTTCCCCCATTCTCCTCAAGGCAGGGTAGTTTTGAAGGACTTACATTGGACTGCAGCAAGAGTGATCTTTTAGAAGTCAAATCATCACACCTCTGCTTAAAATCCTCCCATGACTCTCAGTTAGCTATTGGAAGATCGCATAAGAAAGCCCCCTACTATCTTCATGTTACATTGGCTTCCATAATTTGTTCATCACTAATAACATCAATGAAAGCAGAAAATATCATTTAAAGTTACTGATATTGATATAGTATAAGGAATTTAACCCATTTGTCTCTAGTTTTACGTAGGTGTGCATGTGTGAAAATTTTACATCCATTACTGAGGTTGCCATTGTCCTTCTTCACACACATACAGATCTTAAAGAGAAAAGTACTCCCATCCATGACTTTTTACTTCAAAAAAGTTTTGATTCAACGGAAATGTATCTGAAAAGAACGTCAAGCTCAATACTTTTCTTTTACAGACAGAAACACTGAAACTCAGATAAGTGTATTGTCTATGTCTCATGCAGTATGATACAGATGTTAGGTGGGAAACTATAACTCCTGACTCCCATCCCAACACACTCTTCCCATGTCACTATCTTGTCTTGTTATATTTCTAAACTGTGTACTTGCTTCCCCCCACCATTGTCTAAACTTCTTTTCTTTGCATGCAGACATTGTCCCAACCTAACTCCTGTCTAAATCCCAAAATCATCTCCCAACACCTTTCCCTTTCTTTCAGTTGTCCCACAGGAAACTACTTTTGTTTCTTCTTTATTCCTTGATTTTTTATACTTCTATGTCTTTATAGATGCTCAAGTACATCTCATCCCTTGAAAACCAGATTAAATATTGACTTTCTATAAAATACTACTCCCTGAATTCTCTGGGAAGGGTTGGTTCTCTGTGATCTCATAACCCCTCAGTGCTTCTGCAAATAGAAAGATTATGAGCTATAAGTGCAGTGGTGAAAAGAACTGGTTCGGGAGCCAAACTGCATAGGTATAATTCCACGATCTGCAATTTAATCAAATGTTGCCCTTGGGATTTGGGATAATAATGGGATAACAATGGAAACTGTTTCATAGTGTGAATTAACAGAGAAAACGTAAGGTAAATCTTTGATGATTTTTTTATCTTTACTTTTATCATTAAATTCCTCAAAATATCATCATTTCCTCAAATTGGTTTGACATTACTTGCTTCCATGTTTTTCTATATTAATATATTTAAGGAAATTTAGAACATAATCCTTGTGTTTACATATCACAAATAGTACAATGCCTGATATGCAATAGAAATTCAATATAAATGTTTGGTGTATGAGTGACTAAATACACTGAGCATCTGTAAGCCTGTAACAAATGATGTAGCCAAAAGTGATGTTTTTAGAATCCCATATTCAGAAATACAATGTTTTGACATTCATAGTACAACAGATACTTGGATTTGACAGATATTTGTATTTGGAGAATAATCTCCAAACTAATAAGACAGATATATGTTAACATCAGACTTGAATGGAGTAGTTGGAAAAGGAGATTTGGCAATCACTAGTTAAAGTCAATTTGTAAGGGGGAAAAGATACTGAAGTTAATTAAATTTTCAGCTAAGCACAAAGGAGAGAAAGCAACCACCTAATTATGCAGTTTAAATGATTCTCCAAGCTAAAAAATGATTTATGGATAAATGTCATTGATGATAAACTGTTTATCCAAGAGCATTTGCATTCTCTTGGTTGTAACAGAAACATAAAATATAGTATAAATATATTAAAGATAAACTAAAAATTCTTATCTATATTTTTATTTTCCTAGATTACTCATTACAAAATAGTATTTCAAAATGATGATTGAATTTTGAATGTGGGCTTTTATTTTAATGCAGGAGAAGAAAGATATATTACTCATTTTCTACATAAAAAACAGACAGGATCTGTCATTACAGAGATATGTTTGTTTACACATAGCAATAATGACTCTCCCCACTCCAAAAATATCTTACAACAAGATTAAATAATCATTTTAACATTTATCAAATCATAGCAATATACCTAAAGCAACAGTTTTCAAAGTGCAATCCTTTAACCAAGAAGAATTACTTTCACCTGGGAACTTGTTAGAAATGCAAATTCACAAGCCCTACCAGAGAACCATTAAATCACAAACTCTGGAGTTGGGCCCCAACAATCTATATTTAGCAAGTTCTTCAGGTGATTCTGATACAAGCTAAAGAAATATTCCCCAATAAAAGGATGCATATTGACACCACAATTGAATGAAGGAAAGGAGATATATGTTAACACCCATGTTTAATGGAGCACAATAAACTACTGTTTTAGACATCTGAAATTCTTAGAGATAATCAATGAATTGTGCATATATTTGCAGATAAAAATTTGAGGACAAAAATGGTTAGATATTTTATATACTGATTCACGTTAGTCAACATTTTGGAAATAGTTTTTTCTATTGGAACACCTTGGTTTCTTCAATATGTCAAAATTCACCAGGCCTGAAAACACTCAATCTAACTTTATTGTCAAACACCTGTTATGAGACTGGTTATCACTTAACTTGGCAACCATTTGGACAAGGGTGTGGGAAGCCCACACTGGCTGCCTCTTTCAAATTCTAGGTTGTGTTTCCGGGAAGACAGTGTGTGAAGACTTTGGCACTTATTTATTTGATTTCTTACTCAATAATTTTTTCAATTTCAAATTTATCAATTTCTTCAAAAATGTTTATGAGCATTTACTTTATCCCAGGCACTAGATAAGAGGCAAGTCTCTCCTGATGCTTCCTAAACAGGTGACATCAGCTTAAAGAAAGGAAATTCTGGAGGGCCACAGGAAGGGTCCTGAGAGGCCCACTTCTTGAATTGTTTTAATCCCTGTGTACTATGAGCACGTAGTTTCAAAAAGGGTATTAGGTATCTTCAGGTTTTAAATATAGAGCTACTGATGATTCACAAAAAATATATAAATGGAAAGTTTTGAAGTTTGCTTTTCATATCAGTCATTATGTGAAGCAGAATAATGCTTTAGTTGCTTCTTACTGATAATCGCTCCATATTTGTATGTTGGGCTTGATGTGGAAATTGAAAATTTCTTTCAGTAGTTAAATAAATTCAAAGTTTACTTCAAATCCACTGACACCTTCTGAAACCCACTAAGACTTTTTTTGGTAGGCAGTGAACTGAGCACATGACAAAAATCTCTAGTGACTTCTCAACACATAGAAATATTAGACAAATATATTTTAATGTATAAAATACTTAGTCTTGCTTGACACCAAAGAAACTTTTTTATAATCCAGAGATAAAGAGATATTACCAAAAGAAAGCTACAAATAGAGATGCACAGATGTGAGTTGGTGCCACTATATAGCTTACACATGGTAAATGGTTTGAACCTTGGTGAACCTACAAGGTGAAATCTACTCTTCATCCAAATACATAAAAAACAATTTCCCACCATGCAAACTTTTCCCTCATTCCCATCCATATAGGGATGTCTCTCATTCGTTTCTGCAAAATGGAAATCTAGCCCCTTCTACCTTCTTCATCTGTAGGTGGACTGTGTCAGAACAACATATGCCTCAGTTCCCAAGACTAGAAGGGTCTCTGGTTGCTTTCCTGTGTATGGACTCTTTCCCCACTCCACCCATCCCATGTTGCCTGCTTTTATCACTTTCTCACTCATGCTGTACTAGATGTTAAAGTCTGGACACCTCTGGTGGGTGGGCCTATGGTGGTGTTCTGCCTCTTTCCTCCTTTTCCCCAATAAAGTGTGAAAATTGAAAACAGACAAATAAACCTTCACCAAAATAAAGCCAGAGCCAGAAATAAACTGCCCAGTTATGAAATGGAGCTGAAATGTTGCAACCTTCTAGATTTATGGTTGAAATTACCAGTGGTGGAAGACTAGTGTTGAAAAAAACCTGGATCTAAAATAAAATAAAAGTAGAATGTTTTCCACCCCAATGAAAGGAGACCTGGCCTAGATAGCTACATAGGACTGATAGGGAGTTCTGTCCCACAGGACCCCCGCAGATGTACCTCAAGACTCCAGTAACCTGAAAAAGAACCACTAATTAAACTCAAGGAAAAAAATATGAGGAAAGTAATGACAAGTGTTTAGGGTGTGTGCCTGTGTTCTGTTTGAACAAGATGTTTTATTTTGTAAAAAATAATTTGGATATTAGAAAGATCTAATTTTTTATACTCAAAACTTTGATTTGTGTGAGAGACATCATTATCAGCAAATATTTCAAATTTACTTTAATCTGTAATGCCTCTTCACCTTGCTTCTTTGGAGACTGATTTTACTGCTAGCTAAATTATCCGTTAAGTATTCTGATTATGTTACATTTATCTTTTGTGGTTTTATAATCACCTTGTTATTCAGATATATTTATTTTTTAGTGCTAGAATCTATATTGGATATTCAAGTTTATCTATGGGAGTTTGGTGTTTAAGAGGAATATTGAGATCCTGGGCATTACGTCTGCTGCCAAGACACCATTTTGATCTTAAAGAAGCTTTCAAGTGATAATTGGCTGATGTATATGAAGGGACCATAAGATTCCAGGATTTGACACTGGTAAGCATACCCCTGAGAAAGTGGGTTCAGATAGCATTTGCAAAATCATCTCTTCTACCTTTCCTTAGAATGCCTTCACCATAAATTATGGAATGTGGATTATAATAAAGTTACAGAGCATCATTAAATAAGAGACTGTTTAGCTGATTTGTCTACACTGACCAGGAAAATAATAATTGCAAATGTCTGATGACTAAAGAGATATGAATAGTTGCCAATGAACTGCAATGAGAACAAGTGATGGATATCTACTGATAACACCTATGCACAGCAGTATCAACATATGAAGCTGTTTTAAGTCCAATCCTTCCTCATTAAGGAAATGTTAAAATCCTTTACACGTATGTATAATGCAAATGTAATTTTCATATGTCTTTCCTGCTTCTCTATTCATTTGTTTAGTTCATTAATTTTTTGACTCTCTCCTGTGAACTCTGGTGATTTATGCTAAGTTGGTGTTTTATCTGTACTGATATGATTATCGTTGGAAATTCTTATTCTCTCACTCTGCTATTGCACATAGTTTATAGATTCATAAATCAAGTCATGACATAACATGATAGATAAGGCTACCTAATGAAACAAGTTAGTGTGAAAAAGGACCTGACTAAAATTACAAGAATTGTGATTTAGATCACATTATCCTCTTACATCTGCAGGGGCTGGAGCAAGAATACAAATGAAAGCCCACATGCCATATGTCTAAATACATGACTTGTAAATCAAGTTAAGACCATGGCTCAGCCTGCATTCCTACCGAGGGCCAAGTTGCTCTACACTTTTTCTGATCCAAGGGCTGAGATTGTGGTTTCTCTCATCCCCACTCCCCATCTTCCCCACACCATTCTGGTAAGCTCTTTGGAGAACCATGTACACACACACACACACACACACACACGTGTGCACACGCACTCACACACACGACCTCAATCAGCCTGATCTTCTGGCCTAGGGGCAGGTTTGGTTTAAGATTTCAAGATCTATCTCCTGTAAGTTTTGTTTGCTCAATTGGTCACTGAACTTTGAAAACACTCTTATAAGATCAAAATAAAAAAAAAATAGAAGTGTTGTTATTTCTGCTTGTGATCTGGAGAGTCCTCTAAATGCGATTGTTTCTTTTTTTGAGAAAAGCAAAACCATAAATATGAGAAGTTTTATAATAGTAAAATATTAAGTATACATATACAACATTTAAGATGATTGCATAAACGTGGAAGAGAATATACAGGCATAAAATTTTTTACAGTCACAGAAATTACTAAAGTACCACAGTTGAAAATGTTGCTGTTATCAAGCTATTTTAAACATTTGCCATTTTATTTTGCAACCTGATTGAGTTACTTGTTTGTATGCAATATAATTACACCTCTGTAAGGTTGACTCTTCTATTTAGTACTTTAAATTCAGACTTTAACCATTACTGATGTCATATTCTAATGATATTTTCTATATCCTTCGATGTTTCTGCATTTGTTAATTGGATTTCTTCTCTAAGGAAGAGTTGTCTCTTCTCTCACCATTTATTTATTTATTCAACTAGTATTTATGAATTCATGGATATTTGTTTTATTTCATGGGTTGTAGACAAACACAACTGTCATTTGTATTCTTGCTCAAATTTTTCCAACTTTGGCTATTCGAAGCTCTTTCAGTTTGGCTCCAGTTTGCTTTCAACCTATCCCCATCCTTTCTATTGAGCAATTCAATTTTCATTTTATTTTAGTCTTGCAAGAGTTACAAGATAATGATAAGTCCAGAAAATATATAAAACTGTATTTACAGTGTGATCTCAATCTAACACATAGTTGTTAACATTAATATTATGTAAAAACACATGTTCATCAACTGTAGAATATAGAGGTAAACTATGGTATATATATATAAAGTTTATAATACCACACATTATAATGTATATATAGGAATTATGAACTAACTGTAAATATATGAAACTATATATGCCACATGTACAGATGAATGTCAAAAATGTATACTGAGAAGCCACATATAAGAAAACACATATTCTATGATAGTATTCACATAGATTTCAAAAATAGATAAAATTAATACTGTTATAAGACAGAATAATAGTCACCTTTAAGGATGGCATAAAGGATGAATTGAATAGATCACAGGTTACTAGTAATGATCTATTTACAACTCAGACAGTTGTGAAAAGGTTTCTTCATTTTATCATAATCTATCATGCTAATCACTTATGATTTACTCACATTTAAAAATAATAAAAAGTAAAAACTTTAGATATTTGCACAATTTCAAGGGTAATTTTTACAATGATGATACATAGTTTTATACTATACAAAATATCTTAGAATGTATTTAATAATTTTATTTTTTCATTTATATACACCTGTTAGGCATATTAAATCTTTTATGCAACATAGAGATGGATAAATAATTTCATGATACATGGATAAAGAGACAGATAAGTTAATATATAAATGTACAAATAATACATATATACATAAGTAGAAGCATACATACACAAATAAGTGCATAACTGAAACCATCACAAACTTGAAGAATCTATTTTAGTTACATGCATATTGACTTTATGGGAAAAATTGTATGCCATATTTTTTAATTGGTAACATATTATAAAGTCTTAGGAGATAACTCTGTGAATATCAAGGACCAACATATCTTTTTATGGTGTTAGTACAAGAAATAAATGATTTAATGTACACAAATTGTTTTATAACCTGTGAAGCACTTAAAAATATTATATATACATATATATTTAAATACAATATTTATGTTTGAGGACATGGTTCCTAAGCTCTAGGACCTTTTAAAAAACAACAACAAAAATGCTTGTATGTGGTGACAGTGTTGCTGCTAGGTAGATGTTGGCAAAATCTCTGGACATAACAAAAATATATATGAGGCTGATATATTTCTAACATATCTCAAATACTAAAGCAAGCCTCCAGTCTAATTTTGGATTGTGGTAGGCAGAATTCTAGGAATGATCCCCCAATGACCCTACCTTTTGAGTGTAGAAGGAACTGGTGAATATAAAATGATATCATTCCCATGATTATGCTAAGTTACCAAGTACAGGTAACCTTAAAATGGAGAGACTTTCTAGGTAGGCCTAGTCTAATCACTTGACCTATTAGAAGACAAAGTTTTACTCAGCTGGTAGTAGTAAGGGAAGGCAGAAAAGTAACAGAGATTTGAACTATGAGAAGGACTCAATGAAACCTTGCTGGTTGAAGGTGGAGGAGGTCATGTGAGAAAGAATGTGGGCAGCTTATGGGAGCAGAAAGCAACTCAGACCTGATGCTGACAGCAAGCAAGAAAACAGGCACATCTCAATTACAGCCACAAGGAACTGAATCCTGCCAACTGGAATGTGTCTTGGAAACAGATTCTTCCTCAGAGCCTCCAGATAAGAGCTTAGTCCAGGCAACAAACTGACTTCAGACCATGAGACACTGAGCAGATGTTCCAGCTGAACTTGCCTGAGATTCTGAATGACAGAATTATGAGATTATAAATGTGTTTTGTTTTATACAACTAAATTTCTGGTAATTTGTTATACAGCAGTAGAAAACTAATGTAGGCTTATTTTTAAAAAGATCATTAGCTCTCTACGGTCTTAATAGATCACACACAGTCAAGAATGACAATGAGAGATTAATTCGAGAAGTCATGGTGCAGAAAGCAAGCACTGTGGGCTGCCCAGTCATGATTTGGCTCTTATTACATGCTAACAGAAGAAATGCATTGGGTATAAAATATTTTATAAATGAGGTATAAAATCCTAAACAAAATATTGTGGATTTAGGTATCATACATTGTTTATAAAATCACCATTTTGCAGAACAACATCAGCATTAATAGTGTTCAGTTAGTGGATAGTGAAGCAACTAGACCAGAGAAACCTAAACTCCTAAATCATCTTATGGAAGCCCCCACCCCAATCGCTCTAAAACTTACCAAGGTCTGAGACATGAGAGAAACTTTCATTGAGTAAAACCACTGAGATTTTTGTAGTCTGTCTCTTAACAGTAGCTGAAGTTTAATAAAACTATTGCTTAAGGGAAAATAATCAGTTGACTTTTACTAAAAGGAGCTAATGGCAACATGTTCAAATATTATTCTATGTAGTATTTGTATTCATCTATTTAATGGGGCAGAATGGTGGGTGGAATAAAAATTATCTAACTCAGATCTATCAGTAAGTTGATAATTTTAATAAGCATCTAGCTTTCTTTAAAATTTTGTATCTATGAGCAACCCATAAGGTTAAGGTGGAAAAGGCAATTTAAACTTATGCAAAGGGTTTAACAAGAGACACATGAATGTTAGGGAAGTTAGGATTACAACTGACCTTAATATGTAGATTATAAATGTGTAGATTAATTCTTTTGTCTTAGTCAATAAATTAAAGCTGCATGAAAAATTGAAACAAGTAGTTTATTAAGATATAAAACTAATCAATTATTTTAAAACTACCAGTCATATTTAGCCAGTAATAATGACTGAAAGCAAACCAATCTTAGACTGAATGTTAGAGAACATAAAACACAAGTGGCCCCTCTGGTATTTCCCTTTTAACTGCCAGGGTTCTTGGTTTCTTTATGATGTAACCAATCAACATCACTATTTGAACTTATGGTGCTTAAGTTCTGCCAAATCACAAGTGGGGGAAATGGCTACACCAAGATTGTGAGTCTTCTTGCCCAATTTAATTTTTTTAAATAACTGAAATGCTCTAGCTGGCTTTACATTTATTCTCTTTAGTGTAAAGAGATGTTTCTTACATTATTCCTATGCCATTAACAAACAAGAGAGCATGTGTTTAGCAGACACTTATAAATATATTTGCATCTAACACAGGAGCACCAAAGTACATAAAGCAACTATTAACAGACCTAAAGTGAGAAATTAATAGCAACAGAATAATAGTAGGGGACCTCAACACCCCTCTTACATCAATGGATAGATGATCCAGACAGAAAGTCAACATGGAAATGCTGGAATTAAATGAAAACCTATACCACTTGGACTTAATAGATATATATAGAACACTGCATCTGAAAACAGCAGAATATACATTCTTCTCAAGTGCACATGGAACATTCTCAAAGATAGACCATACATTGGGAAACAAGGCTTGCCTCAATAAATTTAAGATTGAAATCATATCAAATGTCTTTCTAACCATAATGCTATAAAACTAGTAATCAACCACAAGAAAAAAGCTGGGAAAGTGACAAATATGTGGAGACTAAACAACATGCTACTGAACAACCAATGGATCAATGAAGAAATTAAAGGAGAAATAAAAAAATATCTGGAGACAAATGAAAATGAAAATACACAATACAACTCATATGGGATGCAGCAAAAGTGGTCCTAAGAGGGAAATTCTTAGCAATACAGTCCCACCCTAACAAACAAGAAAAATATCAAATAAGCAATCTTAAACTACACCTATCAGAACTAGAAAAAGAACAAACAAAGCCCCAAGTCAGCAGAAGGAGGGGAATAATAAATATTAGAGCAAAAATAAATCAAATTGAAACAAACAAACAAACAAAAAAAACAGTAGTAAGGATCAAAGGAACTAAAAGCTGGCTCTTTGAGAAGATGAACAAAATTGATATACCATTAGCCAGACTACTACGAGAAAAAGAGAGAAGTCTCCAATAAATAAAATTAGAAAGGAAAGAGGAGAAATTACAATGGATACCACAGAAATACAAGTGATTACAATAGAGTGCTATGAAAAATTATATGCCAACAAGCTGGACAATCTAGGAGAAATGGATAAATTCTTAGACTCATACAAGCTCCCAAAACTGAATCAAGGAGAAATAGAGAATCTGAATAGACCAATCACAAGTAAAAAGATTGAAATAGTAATCAAAAACCACCCCAAAAAATAAAAGTCCAGGACCAGATGGCTTCTCTGGAGAGTTCTACCAAACATTCAAAGAAGATTTAATACCTATACTTCTCAAACTATTCTAAAACATTGAAGAAGATGGAATGCTTCCTGACACATTCTATGAGGTCAACATCACCCTGATACCAAAGCCAGACAAGGACAACACAAAGGAGGAAAATTACAGGCCAATATTTCTGATGAACATAGACACAAAAATCCTCAACAAAATGTTGGCTAACAGAATATAGCAATACATCAAAAGGATCATACACCATGGTCAAGTGGAATTTATAACAGAGTCACAGGGATGGTTTGACATCTGCAAATCAATCAGTGTGATACACTACATTAACAAAATGAGAAATAAAAACACCATGATCATCTAAATAGATGCAAGAGAAAGCATTCAACAAGATCCAACATCCATTGATGATAAAAACTCTCAATAATTTGGGAATAGAAGGAAAGTATCTTAACATAATAAAGGCTGTAGATGACAAACCCACAGCCAACATCATACTCAATAGGGAAAAACTGAAAGCCATCCCTCTGAGAACAGCAACAAGACAAGGGTACCCACTCTCACCACTCTTATTCAACATAGTACTGAGGGTTTTGGCCAGAGCAATTAGGCAAGAAAAAGAAATAAAAGGTAACCAAATTGGCAAGGAAGAAGTGAAACTCTCACTGTTTGCAGATGACATGACTTTATATATAGAAAACCTTAAAGAATCCATCCAAAAACTGTTAGAAATAACAACTGCAGCAAAGTTGCAGGGTGCAAAATAAACTTACAAAACCCAGTTGCATTTCTATACTACAATAACAAACTAATGGAAAGAGAACTCAAGAATACAATTCTTCTTACAATTGCAACAACAACAACAAAAATATCTAGGAATAAATTTAAACAAGCAGGTGAAAGACTTATACAATAAGACATTGTTATGTCTTATATGAAAGACATTATTGAATGAAATCAATGATGACATAAAGTAATGGAATGATATTCCATGCACTTGGATTGGAAGAATAAATATAGTTTAAATGTCCATACTACCTAAAGCAATCTATAGATTCAACATAATCCCAACCAGAATCCCTATGACATTCTTCACAGAAACACAACAAAGAGTCCTAAAATTCATATGAGGCAACAGAAGACCCCAAAGCCCAAGTAATCCTGAGAAAGAAGAACAAAGCTGGAGGTATCACAATTCCTGACTTCAAAATAGACTACAAAGCTATAGTAATCAAAACAGCATGGTACTGGTACAAAAATAGACACAGAATAATGGAACTGAATTGAAATTCCAAAAATAAAACCACACATCTATGGACAGGTAATCTTAGACAAAGGAGTCAAGAACATACAATGGAGAAAGGAATGGTGTTGGGAAAACTTGACAGCCACATGCAAATAATGAAAGTAGACCATTGTATTTCACCATACACAAAAATTAACTCAAAATGGATTAAAGAGGGTCTGGCCTCATGGCCAAGAGTTCTGCACGTTTTGCTTTGGGGGCCTGGATTCGCGGGTTTGGATCCTCGGTGCAGAGCTACTCCACTCACCAGCTGTATTGTGGCAGTGCCCCAAGTACAAAGACATAGAGGAAGATTTGCACAGATGTTAGCTCAGGGCTAATCTTCCTAAAGCAATAAAAGAGGATTGGCAATGGATATTAGCTCAGTGCGAATCTTGCTCAGCAAAAACATAAATAAATAAAATGGATTAAAAACTTGAAGGTAAGACATGAAACCATAAAACTCCAGAAGAAAACATAGGCAGTGCATTCTTTGACATCAGTCTTAGAAGGATCTTTTCAAATACCATGTCTAATCATCAAGGGAAACAAAACAAAAATTTAAAAAATGGGGTTTCATCAGACTAAAGAGCTTCTGCAAGGCAAAGGAAACAAGGAACAAAATGAAAAGACAACCCACCAACTGGGAGAAAATATTTGCAATCATATATCTGACAAGAGGTTAATCTCCAAAATCTATAAAGAACTCATACAACTCAACAACAAAAAAACAAAACAACCCAATCAAAAAATGGGCAGAGGATATGAAGAGATGATTTTCCAAAGAAGATATACGGATGACCAACAGGCACATGAAAAGTTGTTCAACATCACTAATCATTAGGGAAATGCAGATAAAAACTACAATGAGCTATCACCTTATAACTTTCAGAATGGCTATAATTACCAAGACAAAAAGCAACAAATCGGAGAGGATGTGGAGAAAAGGCAACCCTCATACACTGCTGGTGGGAATGCAAACTAGTGTGGCCATGGTGGAAAACAGAATAGAGATTTCTCAAAAAGTTGAAAATAGAAATACCACACCACCCATATATCCCTCTACTGGGTTTTTATCCAAAGAACTTGAAAACAACAATTCAAAGAGATTTATGCACCCCTGTGTTCACTGCAGCATTATTCACAATAGCCAAGCATGGAAGCCATCCAAGTGCCCCAAAACTGATGAATGGATAAAGAAGATGTGTGTATATATATATATATATATATATATATATATATATATATATATATATATATATATATTTGCAAAAACATGGATGGACCTTGAGGGAATTATGTTAAGCAAAATAAGCCAAACAGAGAAAGACAAAAACTGTGTGATTTCACTCATATGTGGAAGATAAAAAAACACGTGGACAAAGGGGACAGATTAGTGGTTGCCAGAAGGGACAGGGGCTGGGGGATGGGCATAAGGGGTAAAGGGGCATATATATATGGTAACTGACAAGTAATAATGCACAACTGAAATTTCACAATGTTATAAACTATTATGACCTCAATAAAACTTAAAAAAATGCATTCTTTGGTAATCTGAGACTTAAAGGGAAATAATCATTTAGCCCACTAAATCCACAGCTCACTTATCAAAGTAATAGGAGCTGAAATAGCAAGAATAGCAAGTGCCATTCCTTCTCTCTTCTAACATAGAATCATTATCTATGAAATAATCACATACAATATTAAAAACATAGCATTTTTTGATATAAAGCTAATGCCTCCAACTCACCAACAATATTTCACAAACAATAAAACAGAATAGTTTTACTTAGTACAAAGCAGCAGGGCTATAAAGCCTTCATATCCACAACTGTAACATACATAGACAATGATCTGGCTATCTAACAGTCTTCTAAAAATGCAAATAAACGCTATTTATCTAGACAATTCTATGATTCTCGGAGTTGACCCAGAATTTTTATTCTAACCTATCCCCTGTCACTTGTACAGAATATTACACACCAAAACAAACCTTGAAGATGCTATCTCACTTTTATTAATCTCTGTGCACTGATGTTCTATGTTTTCCCACCTTTCACCTGGGTAAAGAGACTGACTTCTCCCCGCTTCACCCATCACCATTTCTAGGATCAAAGATGTGTTAGGGATTCTGTGTGACTCATTCTGCAGATTTGTCTGTTGTATGTCACCTTTCACTTGTGAGGGGCCTCCAGGCCTCAGTTCATGCTATAAAAACAAACTCAAGGTTAGGAGAGCATATACACAAGCTAAACTTTCTCCCATCAATATGGGAGAAAGTCTCCTCCTTGTCTATAGCTTGACTTGATGGCTGGGCCCTTGCCTGAATGGCAGGTAAATTCCAGTAGATCTCTGAGATTTTAGACTCCCTCAAGCTAGATTCTAGAACTTGGAAGCTATTTTGAGAGGAATTTCAAACTTTTGCTCTAAGAAAGTCCTGACAGAATTTCCCATTATGACTATTCCAATGTGTATCTTTAAAGAACCAAAGCCAAAGGATTTTCATCAGGCTCAGAGAAAGTATGGCACTTTTCAAAATCCATCACAGTTTCCCTTACAGCCCAACTCTTTTCATTGGCAAAATTCTCTGGATTGTATAAGAAACTTCCGTAGACAGATTTTTAAATCCCAGGTTGATGAGTTTTAATTTGAATGAAGACTTCCCATATATGCTGTAGAACAAGATTTACCACCATCATTGGATCTTTGCACCCCGAAATAAACTTTATTTTAAGCTACATCTTTCTCTGAGGTTAGACAAAAGAAGCCAGCCAGATTTGGAAGATTATGAATTCTGCGATGGAACTTGATTCAGGGCTTCTAATAAAGATATCTTAATACTTCTGCCAAATTCAGCAATAAGCCTTGCAAGGACATAAAATCTCAAGTGAGTCTACCCCTTAATCTTGTGTGAGAAGAGAAAACAGGCTCAACAGCAACAAGGGCTGGATATAGGAGTCTGTCTCTGTATTACCTTTTCCAGTAAAGGTCAGCTGTACCACCAAGAAATGACACATCAATAATACCTGATAGTGTTCAGAGCCATCAGCAAGAAGAGGGGGCTCCTGGTCAATGAGTATCTATCTACATAGGAAAGCCTTTTGTGTGGCTTACCCTCTTAATATAGGTGTTTTTCCCATTAACTAGAAACAACTTTTGATTATTACAATTAGTTGGGGTGGAAAGGAGGGGGGAGGGACAAGGCAAATCAAAGTGACAGGCAATAAAAAACTCAACTGTAAAAAAAAAAAAAATTGTATCTATGAGCAACCCATAAGGTTAAGATGGAAAAGGCAATGTAAAGTTAGGCAAGGGTTTAACAACAGACACATGAATGTCAGGGAAGTTAGGATTACAAGTGATCTTAACAGATAAATGTGTAGACTCATCCTCTTTTCATATCAGTCAATAAATTGAAGATACATGAAAAACTGAAACAAGTATTTTATTAAGACACAAAATTAATCAGTTATTTTAAAACACATCTTCAATCCTAGAAATGGTGATGGGTGAAGGGGGGAGAAGAAGTCAGTCTCTTCATCCAGGCGAAAGGTGGGAATAGATAGACCATCAGTCCACAGAGATTAGTAAAAGTGAGATAGCATCTTCAAGGATTGGTTGGTGTATAATATAATTCCATACAAATGACAGGGGATAGATTAGAATAAAAATTCTGGGTCAACTCTGAGAATCATTTTTGATTTAAAAATCAATTATTTAAAACTAAAAAATTAAAATTAACAGTATTTAGTCAGTAACAATGAGTGAAAGCAAACACCAATCAGAATGAATATTAGAGAACATTTTAAAAACAAGTACAAGTGGCCCCTCTGGTATTTCCCCTTTAACTCCCAGTGCTCTTAGTTTCTTTATGATGTCACCACTCAACATCACTATTTGAACTTACAGTGTTTAAGATCTGGCAAGTCACAACTGGGGGAAATGGCTACACCAAGATTGTAAGACTTCTTATCAAATTTTATATTTTAAAATAATTAAAACGCTCTAGTTAGCTTTACATTTATTCTCCTTAGTGTAAAGACATGTTTGAGTATTTAAAAGGAGCTGTTTATTTTTCAACTATTCATGTGTTTTCCATATAATTTTGCTATTGATTTCTAATTCAATTGCTTGATGATCAAGGAACATCCCCTAGAGATTATACAGGGAATTAATGGACCATGTGTATGTACCATTTTTTAAATCTCAAATTTAATAATATTGTTTCATAATCCTGAAATATTTCCTCCTTCAGAAAATTTAGAACAGAGAGTTCATAATCATGGTTGAAAATCAAAATTTCTTCATCAGTGTATAAAAGTACATTGACTAGATCCAAACCTAGAGATTCAGATATAGTAAGGCAAGTAATTTTAATACGTGTCCTCAATTAAGAAAATACTAGACCAGATAACATATTAGTCAATGCATCCTAAATTGTCATCAATTAATTCATTCAAATTTTTATAAATTAATAAAAATGCGCCAGGTTCTGTGCTGGGAATCAGAGCTTTATTGAAGATATTCAAGGTACTTTTTAAAAAAATTGAGGTCACATTGGTTTCTAGCATTATATAAATTTCAGGCATACATCATATTTCGACTTCTGTATAGACTGCATTGTGTTCACCACCAAAAGTCTAGTTGCCATCCCTCACGCAACACGTGTGATCTCGTAAACCTTTTGCCCTCCCCACATGCCCTTCCCCTTTAGTAACCACCAATCTGTTCTCCATACCAATGTGTTTCTTTACCTTCCACTTATGAGTGAAGTCATATGGTAATTGTCTTTCTCTGTCTGACTTATTTCGCTTAGCATAATACCCTCAACGTCCATCAATGTTGTCGCAGATGGCAAGATTTCATCTTTTGGCTGAATAGTATGCCATTATACACATATACCACATCTTCTTTATCCATTCATGTTCTGAAGGGCACTTAGGTTCCTTCCAAGTCTTGGCTATTATGAATAATGCAGCAATGAATATAGGGGTGCATATATCTTTTCAAGTTAGTGTTTTTGTGTTTTTTGGTTAAATAGCCAGAAGTGGAATAGCTGGATAGTGTGGTATTTCTAACTTTATGAGGAATCTCTATACTGTTTTCAATAGTGACTGCACCAATTTACAAGATACTTTTTAAAATATACTTTATTTCTTAATATTTATGTATTGTAAAAATAAGTAAAACACTGTGTGAGCCTGTTTGTGTGTGTGTGTGTAAACCTAAAACTCACTCATGATCAACAATGGTTTTATTTCTGTAATATAATAGAATGATGTAGAAGATTTCTCTAACAGATCTTAATATTTGCCTCCAATACAAATAAATAAAAATTAAATTATAAAATTCCCGCTTATGGAAGGAAACATGTTCCTATAGTTTTAAAACTACTGGAAACTTATAAAAATGTTGCAACATATTTTCATTTTTCAGATTTTCCTGGAGAACAAAAATAATCAAAATCCATAACAATAGTTGTGGTGCACACTGATACACATACATTCATAGACACATGTATACCATTGAATGATTTGGATTTGATTAGGTATTTTGAGGATTTGATTTTACCTAACCATCGTGTTTTTAAAGGTATGTCTTAGCTAAAATTCAATTGCAAGAGAATTTGGAGTGTCAGGTGAGGAAAAATAATTCAATCATAGTTTCATGATTAAAACCACATAAAAGTCTATATTTCAGATACAGTAAGGTGGTGAGATTTTTCTTTTAATGTTTTTATCCACTTTGTTTTTAGTTCTGTTGAAGTCTGTGCTAAAAACACACATTTGCTCATCTCTTTCCTGGCATAAATTAATCTTACATAATAATAGAGATCTGCGAACACAAAATATCTCTCTAGTTGGTGGTGACAGGTGCTTATGAATAATAATGTTCTATTTAGAGTGATTTTGTATAAATTAAACAAAACATTTCCCCCCTATTTTAACAGCCAGAAAGCAAACTTTGGGACCTATGATAATTACATTCCAGGTAAGAAAAAGTCAGAAAACTTTTTAAACGTATGATTAATTTTAGGGATAAGTGATTATTATCCTCCATTCAAAGTGATAAAGCAATAGCTGTCATGGAGTATTATTAAAAATCAACTTTTTATTTTCCAAGGTACCTTTCTCAAGGGCTCAGCAAACACCTTCTAAAGATATTTTGTTTTTAAATCCAAAGATTAAGCAAATATATTTAGCAACATAAAGCTGGTCATATTTACAGGTTACAAATCAATCAGATAATCTTATTGTTGAAAGGCAGTGTAGAAATTGAATAAACAACTTCTCACCCATGTCAGGAATGTCTTCTACTATGTTCCTGATAGATTTTATCAGGCTTATAATTGGCCAAAAAATTCATTACTTAACAAGGCCAGTCAATCAAATTTTGAATGATGTATATATCAAGTGATTTTCCCTCATATCTTGAGCCTAAATGTGCCTTTCATTCTGTATATTTTCTCATTGATCCTGATTCTGTCTTTAGGGGACTCACGGGACAAGTCTATTTTCTCTAACACACAGTATTATTGCACATATTTAAATACAGTGAGGATATCTCTCTCATTGGTCTCATTGGTAACCGAAATGTCTTTAGCCATTTCTATTACAATTTCTAGGCAATTTCACCCTCCCAGTCACAATTCTGTAGGTACTCTGTTTGTTAATTTTCTTCATTAATATGCCATCTATAACAATGCAGTTCTTGGGTGTATAACATTTCCTCTTGTAGTTGGAAAATGATTACCAACTAAGAGAATCTTAAGCATCAGCATGTAGATTCAATCAAATATTTATTAAATATTTTGTAACAGGTACTGAGTAAGTACTTTGGGGGCTACAGAAGTAGTTATCATATTTCCTATTCTCAATAGAATTGTATTCTAACTAAAAGAGCACAAAGCAAAAATCTAGACTAGAAGAGATAGAAAGATGAAAAGGAAGCAGCAAAACTGTTTCTTTCCATTTATCTTACAGACTATACTACTTTCACAATGACTCCTTTATATAGTTATCTGTAAAACTGGTCAAAATAGAAAAATAAATTTTTATTTTCTAATATCAATAGCAGAGATTTTCAAACATTATCAAATAAATGAAGCCACAATTTGAATCATTTGTTTATTCATTTACGTGAAATATATTACTTTACTGATTTGAATTCTGATGAAATTCTATTTATTCTAAAGTGTAGGTTTACTATTTTCTTATCTTAGTCAGTGAATTTAACAGAAAATCATGGAATCAGCAACACATTACCCTGGCATTTCCCAAACCGCCGCGGCCAGGAAGAAAAAAGAGATCATTGCCTTCCCAATTACGAGACGATAGAATTCCTGTGAGTATTGAAAAGGTCACATAATTTTACTAGTAATAAACTTGTGAAACCATATATAGTTATATATGTTACAGATCAATGCTGACCAATGAGATTTCTATGATGATGGAATTATTTTATATCTTTGCCTTCCAAATCAGGCTAGTGTAATTGAGGAACTAAATATTATATTTCATATCAATTCAGATGTGGCTTTTAAATACCAAATTGGATAGCACAGTTAAGGTAATTCAAATTCTACTACTTGGAGAAAGTAGATCTATTTTACTTGCATTTCACTGTATAAAAATTGCCCTCTCATTTCATATTAACTATTTGTTCAGTAACCCCACATTATAGAAAATATGTATCCAAGGAGCACAAAAATCTGAAGATCCTAATGCTACAGTTAGTATGAACAATCAGAAAATTTTCCCCAGCTGGAGAAACTCCCTCATTAGAACCATGGAGTTACATTATAACCTGATGAAGTTTCAATACTTCCTCATTTCCTGTAACATAGAATTTAGGATTCTGAATATTGGAAGATAAATATCTCCCAATGTTTCCGGAGTCATCATGGGATATGAAAATGTTCAAAGAAAAGTTTTTACAAGATAAATGTATCATCAATTCCAGTTTATTTTAGAAAATGTATCCAATCAATAGTGACCCAGGTTTCTTCTCTCTTCTCATGTTCCTTTCCTTTCCCTTCTTTCTTTATTCAATTTATTTTTCCATTGTTGGCTAGCATTCTTGCCAAAATTTCCTGCTTTTGCAATTAAGCTTTTGCAGATATTTGGTTAGAAGTTGAAAACAAAATGCACATTCTGCACAAACTAATGTGCATTTAATGTTACAGCTTTCTTTATCGCAACTTCCTATCTGATAATACTCAGTTTAAATCTTGGCAAACGGGAGTTTCAGGCTTTTATTTTTTAACAACAATAGCATTCTAAATTCTAGAAACCTTGAATGTGACAGTAGAGACCAGGATATACCTGAACATGACACTATTAGATATTAGAGAATAATTAGTTTCTGAGTTAGCATAGGAATGGAGGGTGGGTAAGACATCCCAAGAATTCTCAAGAACACAGAGTCAAAAAAATAACCTCTTCTGATTGTGAAGAGAGGTCCTGATATATTATCAGTTAGTGGAGGTCTCTACCAATTTTAATATAAAATCTCGAGGAAATTATTAAGATCCTCTAAATTGAAATTTGGCCCCAAATTAGGCATGACTATCCAATAGTCCAAGAAAAAAATGAAATTGAAAAGGCAGAACAAACTATGAAATCCACAACTTATCCACTATTTATCAAAATCTAAGATCTTTTCATGGTTAAAGTTAAAATGTATTTGATATCTGGTAATAAAGGCTGTGTAACTCACACCCAAGTTGTTCATCATTATTTTAACCAATATTTCAGGAATATGGTCAAGACAAATTAAGGGGAGGTCGTAGACAACCGTTATGGATGCACCGTTCTGTAATGACAATTTCCGATCCATCTGCTTATTTAGCTGCCAGAACTCAGCCTCCATCGAAATCAACTCGTCTCGCCAAGGAGGATGCTCAAGTAGCAGGTGTAGAGAAGCCCTTATCTCCAGCAGTAGGTAAGAAAGATAGAGAAGACAAGAAGGCAGAAACGAAGGAAAAGTCTGATTCAGAAACAGAACCCACACCTTTACAGGAGTTAAAAAAGAAAGAATCAAAAAAAGCCAAGGATATAGAAACAGGAACCAAAGATGAAAAAGGCATTGCAAAAATAGATGCAAAAAAGGATAAGAAAGGTTCAAAGAAGGGCAAAGAGTCAGCTACTGAATCTGAAGATGAAAAAAAGGATGCAAACAAAGATTCCAAAAAAGATAAGAAAGGTTCAAAAAAGGGCAAGGAGTCAGCTACTGAATCTGAAGATGAGAAAAAGGATGCAAAGAAAGATTCCAAACAAGATAAGAAAGGTGCGAAGAAGGGCAAGGAGTCAGCTACTGAATCTGAAGATGAAAAAAAGGATACAAAGAAAGATTCCAAAATAGATAGGAAAGGTTCAAAGAAGGGCAAGGAGTCAGCTACAGAATCTGAAGATGAAAAGAAGGATGCAAAGAAAGTTTCTAAAGAGGATAAGAAAGATACAAAGAAGGGCAAGGGGTCAGCTAAAGAATCAGAAGGTGAAAAAAAGGATGCAAAGAAAGATTCCAAAAAAGATAAGAAAGATTCAAAGAAGGGCAAGGGGTCAGCTACAGAATCTGAAGGTGAAAAAATAGATGCAAAGAAGGATAAGGATGAGAAAAAAGACACAAAGAAAGGCAGTGAGAAGAGTGATGAATCAAAGGACAAGAAAGATGCAAAGAGGAAGGGAAGTAAAAAGGATAAGAAAGAAGAAAAGAAGCCCGGTAAGACTGATAGCAAATCAAAGGATGATGCCAAGAAAGATGCCAAAAAGGATACTGACACAGAATCTGCTGATGCAAAGAAGGATGCAAAGAAAGATGCAAAGAAGGATGCAAAGAAGGATGCAAAGAAGGGCAAGTAGTCCTTCGACAATGATTCAAAAGCGTATTTGATAAAACAATTATAGTAGTCTGAAACTGAATCTATGAGAGTAAAGGGGAGTTCAAGGAATTCATCAAATAATTTTTTTTAAATGAAACAAAGAATACAAAGACTCAGAGAAGCTTCATTAAAAATGTGAGAAACATGTTAAGAGACATTAAGAGATAATTCATTGAAGGACTTGGAGGATGCTTGTACTGAATTTGGGGATATAAAGGATTCAGGGAAAGATCTCTAGAAAGATTCAAAGACCATTCAAATAAAGATGGAGAAATGAATGGCACTGAATCTGAGGATACAAAAAAAAAAAAAAAAATCAACAAAGTCTTCAAAAATATCCAAGGAGGCGTATGTTGAATCCATAGATTCAAACAACCTGAAGCTCCATCAACAGATTTAAATAAATAATTATAGGAGTCATGAGAGGAAGTTAAACAAATTTCACAGTCTACTTGCAAATAAATACGAATACAAATTAAAGGTAGAATTCCTCAAAAAAGGAAAATATTATTATTTCCTCGTGAGCCTGTACCACCATCTCTGAAGTGTAAACAGCCACAACCAAGTGGATGGATGTTGAATGTTTCACTTCCAAGCCCAGATAAACACAATTGGTAAGTTACTTTTCTTTTATTTCAAGCCAAGTAGGAATAAACAATAATTGAATCAATTTAAAGGTTTGAATTGACACTTAGTATTCTTATAAAAATCTCTGTAATCTGTTGACTAGGTTTTTACTAAAATTTTATCAAGTCTGGGTTTTCCCATTATAAGAAATATTTCAAGAATGTGGTGGGAACACCACATGAATGAAGATTCAGAAGTGTCAGTGAAAAGGTTAAAGGAAGTACAGATATTTATCATGAGGGAGAAGAGACTGGCTTATGTTATATGATAACTTTAAAAATTACTTATTGAGAGTTTTTTTTTTAAACAGAAAATAGTGGACAATTTCTCTCCATTTAAAGAAGGATGAAAATCAAAATTGTTCAAATTACCAATGTGAGTAAATTTAAATGAGGCATATTAAAGAGATTCCTAATATATTGCTAAATGTGCATACAAAACCAATTTAACCAGAATTCAAGTCTATGAGTGAAAATATCTACATGATATTATTTAGATGTGAAAATAATTAACTTTATATCTTTATAACTATATTCAACTCTTTTGTGACCCATAAGTCCTGTTAATGTGAAGAAAAATAGAAAGCAATATAAAGCAAAATGCAAAACCCTTGGACTTCACAACTAGTGGCAATTAAATCTTTTCTGATTTAAAATATTCTCTTTCAGATAAACTCAACCTTGTTGCAGAACCTGCTAAGTGATTTTCTCTCTCCTCTATCCTTCCCAGTATAAACTCTGGATGCAAGATAAAACTCTCCTTAATATTAAATGGAGGGACTCCTATTTCACATGCTCTCCGGAGCTAGCCTTCTGTAAACAGTGAGATGTCATTGTTTCGCCTGCTTTTTAAACGTTTGTCCCTGTCCCCCTACGTCAACTACTCAAAGCTTGATGTTCATTGCAACTCATGGTCTTCCAGGAGGCCCTAGCTGGCTGACTTGGATCAGCTGTAATGACAAAGGGAGTCAAATCCTGCCCCGCTGTTCTCGCTCTCACTTCCAGGAAACTCCTCATTCTTCCTCTGCTTATAGTAAAATTATATGTTCAGATTTTCAAACTTTTCTGGAAGTGTTAGCATCTCTCTGAGAATTTAAGGAATCTTTTAAATCTCCCTTTTCTTCTAAAAAATCCCATTAAGATTATTATTTTAGTATATCTAACATGGTATTCAAAAGTCAAGTGTTAGATTCAAATTTAACGTATAGTGAAAAAACAATCGAGCTTCTGCCTTTACCATTCTGCTGAAATGCACCACGGTCACCAAGAACCTTCTTGTAGCCAAATTCAAGAGCAGTGTCTTTTTATCTTACCCCTTCTTCTCTTTTTTGTCTCTATATTACTCTTGACTTATTCCATCCATTCCCATGGCTCTTTATACCATTCCCATGCTGTTGAATCCTACATTTTAAACCCAGTACTGACTTCTCCACTCAGCTTCAAATTCATATACCCAAATATTAAATTAAAGCATCTTCTTGACTCTCTTCCAGGCATCTCAAAATTTGCCTGTCCCAAAGAGAACTCTTAATACCCCTCCACTCAATCCTGTTTTCCCCAACTCTGTAAATGACACTGAGACCTACCCTCTGACTCAATCTAAAATTGCTTGGTCATTCATCATTATTCTTTTTTCTTCACCCTGCTTATCTATTAGTAAGTCCTGCCTGACTACCTCCAAAACATTTGAATTGCTTTACTCCACTGTATTTCTGCCACTTCTACACTAGAAGTCCAATCAGCCATGGTGTCACAGTTGGAAGCCCCAAAAGCCTCCTAAATGCTGGTGAGGTCCCGTACTTCCCCCCTCGCCACACCTCACCCCATTCTCAACATAGAAATCATTATGTTCCTCATTACTCTAAAACTTCTAGTGTATTGATGTCACATTTGGTGTAAACTTTTCTTTTGCCCTGGCTTGTAAGGCCTTTAATGATCTGGCTGCTGACTTCTCTGCCCTCGTCTGGTACCAAAATTGTCTACCATGCTCTTGCCACACTGGATTTCTTTCTATATTTAATTACACAGATCATTACAGTTTCAAGACTTCCCACCTGTTCCCTCTGCCTATAACGCAATTCTAGAACTTCACATTGCTGACTCCTTCAAATTACCCATTCTCAGCTTAAATTTTACCTTTCCAGACATTTATAATAGATTTTATTTTTTAGAGAAGTTTTAGGTTCAAGAAAAATTGATCAGAAGGTACAGAGATTTCCCATATACCCCCTGCACTTGCACATGTGTAGCTTTCCTCACTATCAACCTCCCCCACCAGAGTAGTACATTTATTACAAGTGATGAACCTACATTGACTATCATTGTCAACTAAAGCCCATAGTTTACAACAGGGTTCACTCTTGGCGGTGTACATTCTACGGGTTTTTAAAAATGCATAATGCATATCCACCACTATTGTGTTATACAGAGTAGTTTCACTTCCCTACATGTTCTCTGTGCTCTGCTGATTTATCCCACCCTTTCCCGTTACCTCCAGCAACCACTTATCTTTTTACTGTCTCCATAGTTTTTCCTTTTCAAGAATGTCATATAATTGGAATCATACAGTATGTAGCCATTTCAGAATGGCTTCTTTCATTTAGCAATATGCATTTAAGCTTCTTACATGTCTTTTCATGGCTTGATAGTTCATTTCTTTTTAGTGCTGAATAATATTCCATTGTCTATATGTACCACAGTTTATTTATCCATTCACCTACTGAAAGACATCTTGGTTTATTCTAAATTTTGGCCATTATGAATAAAGTTGCTATAAACATCCACGTGCAGGTTTTTGCATGGACAAAGCGCTCAACTCCTTTGGGTAAATACCATGGAGTGCAATTGCTGGATTTTATGGTAAGAATATGTCTAGTTTTGTAACGATACTGTATTGTATACTTACAAATTTTCTAAGAGGGTAGATTTTATGTTAAATTTTCTTACTACACATAAAAATGATAATATATAAAGAGGCTGGAAGGAAACTTTTGGGGGTTATAGATATGTTTATGGTATAGACTGTGGTGATGGTTTTACAGGTGTATACTTATCTCCATACTCATCAAGTGATAAAGTTGTATACATTAAATATGTACAGCTTTTTGTATGTCAAAAAAATAAAAGGTATATATATATATATATATATATATATATATATATATATATATATATATATACACACCTGTATAACAAACACAGATGCACACACATATACACACACACATACAAAAGAAACCTCCAAACTTTCTCTTATACTGGCTGTACCATTTTGCATTCCCCCCAGCAATAGATAAGAATTCCTGGTGCTTTATACCCTCCCCAGCATTTGGTGTTCTGAATGTTTCAGATTTTGGCCATTCTAATAGGTGTGTAGTGGTATCTCATTGTTGTTTTGGTTTGTATTTCCCTGATAACATGCAATGTGGAGTATCTTTTATGCTTTTTTGCCATTTGTATATCTTCATTTGTGAGGTATCTGTTAAGATCTTAGGTTCATTTTTAAATCAGCTTTTCTTTACTTATTGTTGAGTTTTAAGAGTTCTTTGTATATTTTGGATAATAGTCCTTTATAAGATATGTCATTTGCAAATATTTTCTCCTAGTCTGTGGCTTGTCCTTTTTTTCTCTGGATAGTGTCTTTCACAGAGCATTTTTTTTTTCATTTTAATGAAGTCTAGCTTATCAATTCTTTCTTTCAAGGATTGTCTAAAAAGTAATCAGCAGACCCAATATCATCTAGATTTTCTCCTATGTTATCTTCTAGGACTTTTATAGTTTTGCATTTTTTCATTTAAATCTGTGATCCATTTTGATTCAGATGTTTCACTGCCCATCCTCTCATTGTTCACTTACCTATTACCCAGCTACTTCTATCCGCTGACATACTTTATTCTTCTATGTAACATGTACAAACCATGTCTGTCTGTCTGTCTTTATCTATGTATCTATCCACCCATCTATTTTCTAATTTAATTTGTCTATCATATACCTATCTGTCTATCTAATCTAAATCTTTTATTGCATATTGCCTGTCTCCCTCACAAAAATAAAAGCTCCACCAGAGAAGGAAAGTTATATGACTTATTTACTGCTATATCTTCAGTGCACAGAACTATCTCAAACATGTAGTATACACTCATTAATTGGATGTCAGGTAAAGGATAAATACAATTTGGATTACCTAGTGGAAATAATGACTTGTGTGGGGTGGATCTCTCCAAAATCCCAAACCGAAACATATCAGTCCTAGCAAAGTCAAACTAAAATAATTATCAACTGTCCTTTCGGAAATGGAAAAGGTCCAAAGAAGGTAATTGTGATAGTTTGTGGGCATTTGGAAAGCAGGCTACAGTGTTCCCTTATTTTAGTGTGCTGCCATATGGGAAACTTAATAAACTAGGGTGTGATTCTAAGGTTGTGTTTATATAGTCTGGCAGAACTTGTTTTTCTCTCTGACCATTTATGTTTATTTTTAAATTTTATTATCTATTTATTTATTTATTTATTGCATAGAATGAAGATGACTGAACATTAAAAAATTCCTAAACAAGGAACAATGATTTATTTACGTTCTTTATTAAGGTGAGAAAATCGATTTCCACGTTATGTTGTTTTGTTTTCTTTATAAAAGTTATTGTGGCTTTTTCAATTTTTTATAATTTTATAATTGGTACTTTTATAGTATTCATGCTTGCAATAGCATTTTAAAAATACAGAAATAGACAAAGAATAGACTGATTTCCCCTTTTACCTCAGTCCCACCCTAGTTGACAATTCATATATCTTTTTTAAAAGTGACTTTCCAGTTGCTCGTCAGTTTATTTGAATTATCATATTATTGAATTGTAAAGTGTTCTTTATTCAAGAGATTAGATTTTCCCTTTTTTGAGGAGAGAGGGAAAAATTGTCCACTGACCATAAAGTAACTATTTTTCTTTCTCTAAGTTGAAATCCTTTCACATCTAGAATGAGGTGTCGACCTAGATGATATTAAATTGAAGCTGGTGGGCCTACAGAGCAAGAAGGATGACAAATATAAAAATGGGTATCCTCTTGAACTTCACTGCCTTAAGATACTGTCAAATTATTTCCCTTTCTCCCCAGAAACAGGACTTATTATTTTCACATTTGAAAGGAGATAAAGCTCACAGAGTACTACCCATAAGATTCTAATTCAGCAAATGCTACTTAACTCAGAAGGATATAGCCCAATCTCATTTCACAAGTTTCCTCTCAATGTAACTATATTCCATCTCAAAGGGTTACCTCAACTTGGAAGTTATGTCACTTAGCTTCCTACTCTTCCTATTTGTAGGCTGGAGTAAATAAGTAAAAGAAAAATTTTTTTTCCTCTTTCTCACTACATAAGAGCAATTAAGGATTTTATCCCCTCCAAAATCCAGGGGGAAAAAGTGTAGGTGTAGTTGAATCTTTCCATGTAGCTCTGATTTCTGACCTAAGGCACTCAATTCTTCTATAAGGACCACTAGGATCAGCTAAAAATGACTTTATTCATCAGTTTAGACTCTGACCCATGGCAGAGGATTTTGGCTTTTTTCCAAAACTGTATTTTATGATCCAAATGTGAGTTTTAAGTTCTGACTATTAGAAATATGTGGGAATGATTAAAGAAAAAAGTCTAAGATTGCACTCAAATGAGATACAGGCTTTTGGTCATTAAAACAAAATTTTTATAATAAAATGATAAAAAAATCCTCCAATCAATGACAATTAATACAATGTCTCTAAGAAGTATCCAATTTTCTAACTTTTAGTTATTTGCGAACTTTTTCTTCATGCATAACAATAAGCAGCAGAGATGACTGGCTGTCTAACAACAGGTTGTTTCTCTGATCTTTCTTTGCCTGATCTCCTTAGTACTAAGGCCAAAAGGAGAGGTGAAACAGGAAGGGAGATAAATTCAAAGGCAGAGATTCATGTACAGGACAACCTCCTATTCAATAATCCTGCCACATGTTTCAATTCTCAGTTTAGAATTTTCATCACACAATTTGTATGTGGAAGATATTTTTCCTCTTTTACTGATTAATTTTCCCTTGAGTAAAACTTAAAGCTGTAAAAATGAAATACAGATGTTAAAGAATTGCTACTTGTGTAGGCTTGTTGATCAGTGAATATATGATACAATCACTACAAAGACTTGCAGTTATGGTTGGAGATAATCAGATGTGACTAAAATCACAGCAAAAATATCATAAAACCAAAACACATCTTGTCTTTAGAAATGTATATGTCCTGAAAGAAATATGTAAGACTTCTGGACACCTTATATGGTAAATTAAAGTGGCCTAATAGATCATTATTTAGTCATTTCTGATATTATAAAATTCTATAAATACCTCATAATATAACTCATCATCTGCAATAGAATAAATATTTGCAAGGTGTTTTTTTTTCTCCTTTGTATGTGTGTGTTATATGTGTGTGTCTGTCTGCATTTGTGTAATACTGACAATATCATGGAGCAAGAAAGGAAAAAATGTTAAAAGTGTCATGAAAAATGAAATAACTGATTGCCCTGACTACTTTGTAAGAAGTCTGTTTTTTGTAAGAGAGAACAAACATTACATTATGTCCAATATAATATATACACTGATTTTCTGAAATTATACAACCTTTGGCTATGACCAGTTTCTTTAATTCCAATAAAACCACTATCATCAATAATTCTGATACAAAAATCAGAATCATTAGTAACTATCTGTTTAGCTGTCAATACAATATTTTCCACATCTGTTCTCATAGGGTTGAAAAATGCCACTTCTCTATTTTCTAGATGGGAATAGTTCAAATTTTGTCCTAGACTTTTAGCCTGCCACTCCCACTGAAAAATCTACTCATTACCTGTATTACAGTCTACACTATAGCATGAAGTAGACATCTGGAGATTAACATGACTCCTCCATGCCATTCATCATCTCCTTTCAATTGCTAGTATTCATGAGCTACTTCTTTCAAAGAGTCACACTTTATCCTTCTGGGTCCTCAGTGATATCCACATTACAGGATACATACTACCTCCTTAAGAAATGTTGCTTTAAAAAAGGAATGGATTAGAAACATTTTCTCCCATTCCACAGCTTACCTTTCACGCTGTTGATTGTTTGCTGTGCAGAAACTTATTAGTTTGCTGTAGTACTTGTCTATTTTGTTTTTATTGATGTGCTTTAGGTGTTATACCCAAGAAATTATTGCCTACAACAACATCATGAAGATTTTCCCCTATATTTTCTTCTTGAAGGTTTACAGTTTTAGGTCTTACATTTAAGTCTTTAATCCATTTTAAGTTAATTTTTGTGTATGATGTAACAAAGATAAGGGTCTAATTTCATTCTTTTGTATGTGAATATTCAGTTCTTCTTACAATAGTGGAAGAGATGATCATTTCTCCATTGTGTACTCTTGGCACCCTTGTTGGAGCTCAGTTGACCATAGACGTGTGGATTTATTTCTGGGCTTTCCATTCTGTTCCACCTGTAGATATGTCTGTTTTTATGCAAGTATCATACTGTTTTAATAACTGTAGCTTTGTAATATATTTTGAAATCAGGACATTGATTTCTCCAGTTGTGTAATTCTTTCTCAAAATGGTTTTGGCTATTTGGGGTCTTTTATGATCACATATGAATAAGGATTGTTGTTTTTATTTTTGTAAAAGATGCCATTGGGATTTTGACAGAGATTGCATTGAATCTGTAGATTGCATTGGGTCGTCTAGTCATTTTAACAATATTAAGTCTTTCAATCCATGAAGTTGAGATTCTTTGCATTTTTTTGTGTGTCTAATTTCTTTCATTAATATTTTATATTTTCACTGTAAAGGTCTGTCACCTTCTTGGCTAAGTTTATTCCTAAGTGTTTTATTCTTTTTGATACTATTATAAATGGGATTGTTTCTTAATTTCCTTTTCACATAGTTTGTTGTTATTACAGAAACACAACTGATGTTTGTATGTTCATTTTGTACCTTACCAAATTTCTCTATTTATTAGTTCTAGTAGATTTTTGTGGAGTCTTTCAGGTTTTCTACATATAAGATCATGTCATCTGCAAACAGAGATAATCTTACTTCTTCCTTTGTAATTTAGATGCCTTTTTTTAATCTATCCTAATTTCTCTAACTGGGACTTCTAGCACAATGTTGAATAGAAGGGCAAGAGTGGGCATCCTTGCCTTGTTCCAGATCTCAGAGGAAAATCTTTATGTTTTCAAGGTTGAGTATGATGTTAGCCGTGGGCTTTTCATATATGGCATTTATTATATGAAGGTAAATTCCTTCTATATCTAGTTCGTTAAGACTTTTCATCATGAAACACTGTTGAATTTTGTCAAATTCTTTTTCTACATCTATTGGGATGATCATGTGATTTTTGTCACTCATTCTGTTAAAGTTAGGTATCACATTAATTGTTTTGTGTATGTTGAGACATCCTTGCATCCCAGGGATAAATCCCACTTGATCATGGTGTATGGTGCTTTTAATGTGCTGTTTAATTTGGTTTGATAGTGTTTTGTTGAGGAATTTTGCATCTATGTTCATCAGAGATATTGGTCTGTAGTTTTCTTTTCTTGTGTCTTCATCTGGCTTTGGTATCAGAGTAATGCTGGCCTCAGAAAATGAGTTTGCAATTGTTCCCTTCTCTTCTATTTATTGGAAGAGTTTGAGAAGGATTGGTGTTAATTCTTCTTGAAATGTTTGATAGAATTCACCAAAGAAGCCATCTGTTCCTGGGCTTTTCTTTGTTGGGAAGTTTTTCATTACTGATTCAATCTACTTACTATTATTGGTCTGTTCAGATCTTCTCTTTCTTCATGATGCAGTCTTGGTAGACTGTATATGTCTAGGAATTAATCCATTATTCTAGGTTATCTGGTATGTTGGTTTTTACAGACATGACTCATTTTGTTGTGCATTGCTTTATTGTACTTTGCAGATATTGTATTTTTCACAAATTAAAGGTTTGTGGCATACCTGCATCAAGCAAGTCTATTGGCTCCATTTTCCCAACAGCATTTGCTCACTTGCTGTCTCTGTGTCAAATTTGGGAATTCTCATATTTCAAACTTTTTCATTATTATTGTATTTGGACAGGCTGACTCTCTTGCTAGGGGATATTGCATCTATTGACTTTTAAGTTGAAGCAAATGCTCATTTACCATTCCAAAACTCCTAGGGCCCTTAAGAATTATGCTAACTCTACTTTGCCTGTACTCTATAAATAGAACAAAGCCTAGATGACAGCACACCTGTTTACAATATGTTTTACCGAATATTTCAAGCCTATTTGAGACCTACTGCTCAGAAAACAGATTGCTTTCCAAATATTACTGCTCATTGACAATGCACCTGATCACCCAAGAGCTCTGATGGAGATGAACCATGAGATTAATGTTGTTTTCATGACTACCAATACAACATCATTCTGCAGCCCATGGACCAAGGATTAATTTCAAATGTAAGTCTTATTTTCAAGAAATACATCTTGTAAAACTATAGCTGCCATAGATAGTGATTCCTCTGATGGATCTGGGCCAAGTAAATTGAAAACCTTCTGGAAAGGATTTATCATTCAAGTTGCCATTCAGAACATTTGTAACTTATGGGAAGAGGTCAAACTATCAACATTAACAGGAGTTTTGGAAGATGATTCCACTCTTCACTCATGACTTTGAGGGGTTCAAGACTTCAGGGGAGCAATTAACTGCAGATGTGGTGGAAATAACAAGAGAACAAGATTTAGAAGTGAAGTCTGAAGATGTGACTGAATAGCTGCAATCTCATGATAAACTTTAACAGATGAGGAGTTACTTCTTATAGGTGAGCAAAGAAAGTGGTTTCTTGAGATGGAATCTACTCATGGTGAAGATGCTGTGAAGACTGTTGAAACGACAACAAAGGATTTAGACTATTACATAAACTTAGTGGATAAAGAAGTGGCAGGGTTTGAGAGGTTTGACTCCAATTTTGAAAGAAGTTCTCCTATAGATAAACTGCTATCAAACAGCATCGCATGCTACATAGACATCATTTGTGAAAGAAGAGTAGACTGATGCAGCAAACTTCATTGTTGTATTATTTTAAGAAATTGCCAGATAACCCAACTTTGGCAACCAATACCCTAATCAGTCACCACCATCAACATTGAGGCAAGACCCTCCATCAACAAAAAGATTACAATTTGCTGAAGGCTCCAATGATGGAGCTTCAAAGCATTTCTTTAGCAATAAAGTATTTTTAAATTAAGGTATGTACCTTTTTTAGATATAATGCTATTGCACACTTAATAGACAACAATATAGTGTAAATATAACTTTTGTGTGCAATGGAAAGCCAAAAAATTCTTGTGATTCATTTACTGCAATATTTGTTTTATTGTGATGATCTGGAACCAAACTAGCAATATTTCTGAGATACACATACAATTGTTCATAATAGTCCCTTAGGGTCATTTTTATTTCTTGAAGCATCCCTAATACTGTCTCCTCTTTCATTTCTAATCTTATTTGTGTTTTCCCTTGTTTTCTTAGTAAAAGGTTTTTCAAATCTGTTTATCTTTTCAAAAACCAAGTCAATCAATTTTTCTTCATTGTATTTTTATTTTCTATTTCATTTATTTCTGCTCTAATCTTTATTATTTCTTCTTTCTGCTAACTTTGGGCTTTAGTTTGTTCTTTTTCTAGTTCCTTGAGGTGTCAAGTTATGTTGTTTAAGATCTTTCTTCTTTTTTAATGTGGGTGTTTACTGCTACAAACTTTCCTTAGTGCTGCTTTTGCTACATCCCATGTGTTTTGGTATGTTGTGTTTTTGTTTTCATTTGTCTTGAGATATTTTGTAATTTCCCTTTTGATTTCTTCTTTGACCCAATGGTTGTTCAAGAGTATATTGTTGAATGTCCACACATTTGTGAATAAACCTATGTATATACAGTCCATTGCTCTTTGACAAAGATGCCAAGAATACACGATGAGGAAATGATAGTTCCTCTGATAAACAGTGTTAAAAAAACTGATGCCACATGAAAAAGAATGAAATTAGATCCATATCTTACACCATATACAAAAATTAGCTCAAAATTGCTTAAAGACCTAAACATAAGACCTGAAAGTGTGAAGCTCTTAAGAGAAAACATACGGGAAAGCTTCATGACATTCGCCATGGCAATAATTTCTTGAAGGTGATATTAAGACACAGTCAACAAAAGTAAAAAATAGACAAGGGGATTACATCAAACGTAAAATCTTCTACACAGCAAAGGAAACAATCAACAGAATAAGAAGGCAACCTATGGAATGGAAGAAAATATTTACAAATATAGAAATATATCTACTGGAGAGTTAATGTTAAAAATATAAACAACTCCTACAACTCAACAATAAAAAATCAAGTAACTCATTTAAGAGAGGGTCCAAGGACTTGAATAGACACTTCTCCAATGAAGATATGCAATGGCCAACAGGCATATGAAAATATGCTCAACATTCCTAATCATCAGGGACATGCAAATCAAAACCATCATGAGATATCACTTCACACTTGTTAAGATGGCTATTATCAGAAAAAGGAAACAAGCGTTAGTGAAGGCTTGGAGAAATTGGAACCCTTGTACACTGTTGATTTGAAAGTAAAATGATGTCAGTACTATGGAAAACAGTGTGGAGGTTCCTCAAAAACTTAAAAATAGAACTACGATATGGTGCAGCAGTCCCACTATTAGGTATATATCTAAAAGAATTGAAAACAGGATCTTGAAGAGATAGATATCTGCACTCCCATGTTCATTGTGGAATTGTTCACAATTGCCAAAATGTAGAAACATCCTAAATGTCTATCAATAATGGAATGGATGAAGGAAATGTGATATATACATACAGTGGAATACTATTCTGTTCTAAGAAAGAAGGAAATCCTGTCATATCTGATGACCTGGTTGAACCTGGAGGACATTATGCTTAGTGAAATAAGTCTGTCACAGAAGGACAAATACTGCAAGATTCCACTTATACAAGGCAAATAAAATAGTCAAACTCATAAATACAGAGTAGAATAGTGGTTTCCAGCAGATGGAGGGAGAGAGAAATGGGGAGTTGCTGTTCAACAAGTATCAAGTTTAGGTTGAACAAGATGGATAAGTTCTAGACATCTGCTACACGTCATCATATATATGGTTAACAATACTGTATTGTGTACCTGAAAAGTTCTTAAGAGAGTAGATCTCATGTTAAGTGTTCTTGCCACAATGGAAAAAAGAAGAGAAAAAAATTAATGCATTATATGACTAAACCTGGAAGTGCTATCCCCTCTACTACAGAATCTCTTATTTTGTAACTTTTTTTGGAAAAGTACTTTTCTTGGATTCTCAACTTTTGTCCATTCCTTATGATACTCATTTAGAGCTATCAAATTGTCTAGACTTTTGGATTTTCTAAACTATGTAAATATTTTGACATATGAAATCTGAGAGATTATGTTTAATACCCACTAATGAGGAGACTGAGGTCAATGAAGATCGAGTGATATATCTAGTTTCCATAGTCTCTTGGTGACAAAGTTTGGATGAGAACTCTGGGCTCCAAACTCCCATTCTACTGTTTCTGCTTATGCCTACTAAGAAAAAAGTTTGATTACTGAATGTATAGCCCTATTCTCCCCTCTCACCAAAGCATCTCTAATTTAAGTTTTGCTTGATAGCTCTATTTAAACACAGATAAATGGAATCAGTATTTTCAGGCTTTATTGAAGATAGGGAAATAAAGTAATGTTCTAATCCAAACCATAGAAATACACATATTTTAATTCCACTCAGGAAAAATATATTTGACATGCAAAACATAACATTTCCTTGGTAAAAATCAATATATTTTATTTCACCATAAATAGGAATTAAATGGCTGATAAAATTGCCTTATTTTTTCCTTCATATAGAACTGATTTTGAGTCATCAATATATAAATTCTCATACATATACTTAAAGAAAGTGTTAGTATTTTTTCAAGCAGAATGCAAACACAATGTATAAATGTAAATGAAGATTTAAATAAAATTTAAATTATAATTAATCTTTAAATCTCAAGAGAAATATGACTTTCTTGCAACAAATTTAGATCAGTGATACATTGTCTTGCTACTTTAATTAAAAATTTCTAATTTTAAGCTAAAATGCTTTATGTTATTAGGTTTGATAAATAATGATCATTTGCTACTAAAAGAAGTAAAAAAAAACTAAGATCTGTTATTGCAACTTTTCTAAAGATTGAAATTAAGACAAAATAAAAAGTGTAAAATAAACTTTTATAAACTATTAAATGTTTTGACTTAGGCATCATTATCAGTAAAATGCTACAGTCTTTTTGTATTTGAAAAAAGTATTGACAAAATATGTTATGATGAAATTTAAGAATTTCTCCATTGAAGATTTTCATATTGATTGAATTATGAATGTAATATACAAACATTTAACCAATTTCTTAAAATAGTTTCTAATCCTTTCCTGATTGTGAAATGATTGTGTTCATTGTAGCTATTTTAGACAACTGAAAATCTTCAATAATTATGCTGTCATGAATAAACCTTTAAAATGTTTATCTTATTGGCAATTTATCTTATTTCTATTAATAAATACATATTTTAAAAAAGTAAATGTGCGAACACATAAATATATGTATATGTAATTATAGGTTCTGATTTTAGCAGAGTATTGTATCCTGAATTTTAAAATATATTTAATATTGGATAACTTCAATTTGTCTGAATATTCCAAAATTTCTTAATTGATTTTTGTTGTAGGGGAATTTAGATGTTTTTAAAATTATTTGTATTACATTTTAATGAAGAAAGCTTATATAATTTTGTTATAGAGCTTATAACATGTTCTTAAAAATATTCCTAGAAGTGGAATAATCAATATTTGAAGACTTTAAGGCCTTTTGAGCCTTTCCACATTTTTTCTCATTACTATTGTGCTAATCAGCATTTCCAATAGTAGTTATGAAAGTATTTCTCTCATTCTGCTCCCACTGAGAGCTAACATTGATATTATATTTCTTAATATCATCTTGACTTTTTGCAAGATTGATAGCATGTTGTCAGTTTTATATTATTATTTTTAAAAAGTTAATTTTGAATTTTTAAAATTTATAACCAATATAACTCACGTACTTTGGTAATTAAAGTGTAAAAACGTTTTTGTTTCCTATGGCATAGCATAGTTAGTATTTACTTCATCATTTTGTTTTCTCCTGTCTCCCAACTGTCCATTTTAAACCATATTCAGTTGATTTTAGATTATGTTTTTCACTTTTTATTTTATATAGCTGTTCTTAGAACACTCATTGATAGTTGCAATGTCTTTAACAATATTCACAGAAGTTTTATCAATTTAACAGAAATAAGATTTCCTATAGTTTAGTTGTTTGAGGAAGTGAGCTCTGAAGTCAGACTGCCTAGGTTCAAACCCAGTTCACTGTGTAACATTGCAAAGACTACTTCATCTTTCTTGATTGGCCTTCTTGTGGCCAAGTGTGTAAAAAGTGGATGATAGCAGTAACTTAGGATGTTCTCAGAAATAAAAAAAAAAGAGCTAATGTATATAACATAATTGGAACAGTGCCTGGTATATAATAAGCACTTCATAAAAGTCAACAGTCAATTAAAGTAACCATAGGGTTTCTATATGCAAAGCATAGAGCTAAGTGTTTCCAAAATATTATATTATATAATCTTCATTACACCTCAGTGGGTTATCACTGTAATTCCATTCTTTCAGTTAGAAAATTGAAGGTTGTAAAGGTGAGGAAAATTTTGCTAGATCATATAGAAGTTGCGGAAGTTTGGATTCTGATTCACACCTTTTTTTTTCTTGCACTCATACCTTTTGTTCCAAAATTTACACACTTAAATTTATTGATCTCAGTTGAAGACACTTTCATGCAAAATTTTAAAAACAGCATAAAGGTCATATATTTGTTGAGCTTTGAATATTTCTTATGTATTTTGTTTGCCTACTTTCATAAAAGACAACATTGATGGTTTTCAAAACCTTGCATAACCAAATTTCTTCCTTAAAACTCTCTGGATGGTATTCCAATATCTTTTAATTTATTGGAAGAGAACTGGGTGTTCTTTCTTTCTTTCTTTTTTCTTTTTTTCTTCCTTCTTTCCTTCCTTCCTTTCTTCCTTCATTTCTTATAGACATTAGACTCCACCAATATAAATAAGCTAAGAAACAAGAAGACGCACCTGAAAACTGCAATAATCATTCCAAAAAAAAAAAATAAATCTTTCCTTCAAATGCATATATTTGTGCACAAGAAAATAAGGGAAATTCATTGGAGTCAGAAAAACAATAATTAAAAATCATTAAAGTACGTATGGCCACTCTATGTATGAAGAATGGAGAAGAGAAATCAGTATTGGTAGTTCAGGAATATGACTTTAAAGTACACAAGGGGACAAGAGATTATTAGTCTTTGGGCAATTTTACATTGTAGATGCAAACAAGCCCCATTCCCACCAAATCCACATACATGTGTTTATTAACAAATTTGAAACCGTCAAATTTATGAACATGTGATTTAGGGGGAAAATATTTTTACTCAAATAGAACAATAATAGAAAATTTTTTTCTTAATATTCTCTGGGATCTTCCTGGGAAAACAATGAGGTAATGAGCCTTACTAGATATTAGAGCCTGTTGCAAAGTCACCGGCATTGAAACATTGTGAATCTTAAATAAGCATATAAGGAAAGCTCAATGAAAGAAATTAGAGAATCCAGAAAGACGCTGAAATGTATGTGGGAAATTAATGTATGTTAAGGGTGGTATTCAAGGCTGCAGTGAGGAGATGGAATATTCACTAAATTATTTGGGACAACCACAAACCAACTTAGAAAAAATATTTGATATCAACCTTAAAATTTATATCAAAATAAAATCCAGATGAATCAAAAAGTTACACACAAATGAGGAGAAACTTAAAACCTTGGAATAAATAATGGGGATGGAAACATTTTTATAATTGTGACAAAAACGTCATAAGGCCTAAGTCAAAATTTTGACTAAATGATAAAAATTTTACTTGGTAATACATAGAAAAATGAAAAATATCAAGCTGAAATGAAAGCAATAAACTAGGAAAATATTATCAATTTACAAAATGGACAAAATAATATAATTATATAGATATATGCATAGATTTTAAAAAATGGTCACAAATCAACTGATGAAGAAACAAAAAAATGCATGATGAGGATACAAATTACATTTTACAGTACTTCAGATACATAAGATTGCTCAACTTATTAAAAGATATTGGACCTAAATTTCTGTAATAAAAATGTGAAATTATGAAGAGATACCATTCTTTTACCATCCTATTTGCTAAGATAAAAATGAAATTTAATTACTTCTAGATGAAAAGTTAACAATAATTTCCAAGCCAGAGCAACAAAAGCTGCTAAAAAGATGTCATTTGTATGAATTCAACAGAGAGATGCTGCAGCAATGAGAACTGGAGGGTCTAAGACGCTGGTGAGGAAAGAACCTCAGAGTAGTGAATTGATATTTCCACATGCTTTTACTCTGGGGATATCTGACAGTCCTGGGCACCAATAGAGGGCTAAGAATCTGGCCTTGAGGTCTCCAGAGAGCTGTTTCTTATGGATAGAGAAAGCCGCAAATCTTTGTACTCTACTTGGGGGCCTCAAGAATTCAGATGGTTCTCTCCACAATGGTTGTTCAATTCTAGATCTGGGATGTATGGAAAACTAAAAAGTGTCTTGAAAGACTCCAAAAAGAAGTGTGGAACATTCAGTAGACTCATATGACAAAGATCAGAAATCAAGATTCATAGGAGGTAAGACTCCTATACGTAATGCTCCAAGACTACATTTGGAAATCTTATGCTCGCGGGGACAAACTAGAGGTAGACTGACTTTTATAAGAGCTGGAATGTAGCCTCAATTTATCCTAGTTCACAGATTAACTAAGATTAACCACCACTCTGAGTTCAGCAGGAGGAAGGGAGTAACCTCTCAGGAGAAAGATAATAACGACTTTAAGAGCTACATTTATTTTTACACAATAATAAGCACCAAATCAAAACTTTCAAGGCATTACTAAATACCAAGGAAAGAAATCGGACAATATAATATAAACAGCTACAAGAAATTCATAAATTGCAGTTAACTGAAAAGAATGTTAAAATAACTACGAAAAATATATTGAAGAAAATAGGACATGGAGAAAATATATGAAATTATTGAGGTTTTTAACAAAAATTCCAATCTATATAAACAAATCAAACGTAATTCTAAACTTGAAAATAAAATATTTGCAACTATCTTGTTAGAGGTATTTATTAACACATTAATATAGGAGAAGACAGAATTAGTGAACTAGGAGGTAGGTCAATAAAAAACATGTGCATTGATGCACTGGGAGATAAGACAATGGAAAATATTGAAAAACAATGGAAAATAAAATCAATGGAAAACAAGAGCATTAGGAAGAAAATGTGGGCTACTATGAAATGTTTTATAATACATGCAATTTAATTTCCCAAAGGAGAGAAGAGATTGGGCAAGAATTCATATTTTGTATGGCTAGGAATCCTCCAAAACCATCAATCCACAGACACAAACAGCTCAGCAAAGGCATAACAGGAGAAATACAAAGCACAAGAGGGAAAGTGATGAAATCTAAAGATAAAAACAAAAGTCATATAAACAGCCATAGAGGTGGGAGTTACATTGCTCTCAAAGGATGCTACAGATAAGAATAATGGTTGATTTTTCAAGAAAAACTATTGAAATCAGAGAAAATCACATATCTAAATGGCTGAAATGAAAGCAAGATCAAAATTTCTATGTCCAGTTCAAAAATGAAAGTTAAATGAAGGAAAAGAAACGGAGAATTCATCACAGGAAATACGTCCCTCCTCCCCCCAGAATAACAAATGTAGATATTCAGGCAAAAGGAGAATCATTATAGGTGGAAATATTTAATTATAAAACATAATGAAGAATAATGGAACAACAAAATGTAGGTAAGTAAAAGTTTAAAAAAATGATTCAATAATTCAATAATATTAATAGTTTATAGAGTTAAAACATGTAGATTTAAAATAAACATTAGGGTAACAAAGAAGGTGGGGATTGGGCAAATATCATTAATCTGTTCTAAATAAAGGTGATATATTCTACAAAACAAATATGCGAAAAGCTGCATGCTGCTAACAAAAAACACTGTAAAAGAATAAAGAAAGCAAGCTGGTATAGTTATATTACTCTCAAACAAAATGGACTTTAAATTAAGAAGCATTGCTACAGATTAAGAGGAACATTTCATAAAGACAAAAGGGTCAATCCCCAAGGAAGATATCAGAAATCCAAATTTTCTATGATCCAAAAAAAGGCAGTATCACTATAAATATAAAGAGAAATATACAGACCAAAAATTACAGTGGGGCACATCAATGGTCTGAATAGTAGATAGGACAGGACAAAAAAACCCCTACACACTTTGAAGATGTACAGAATATCCAAAAATACTTAAATATACCATAAAAAGATGTGTGCACACAATAATAACAAAATACACTTTATTTTTAGTAAACATGGCAATTCTACCAATTGAAAATATTTTAGATAGAGAGCAGCCGCAATAAATTTTAAAGATTTGAAATCATTCAGCCTAAAGTGCCTACAAAAGGGGAATTACACTAGATATTAATAACCAAAGACAATCGGAAAATTTTTAACATTTTGCAATTAAAGAAAACACTTCAAAGCAATCCATGGGTTAAAAGATAATTAAACTGAGAATTTGAATAAAATTTGAACTGGATAAAATTGAAGACACAACATTTCAAAATGTGTGAAATGTTGCTAAAGAAGTGATTAGAAGGAACTACATATTCTTAAATGTATACATTAAAAAAGAAGAACTAAAAATCTGTGATCTATGCATGTAAATAATGAAACGGAAAAAGAAACACAGAAAATCAAAGCTCAAGAAAGTACAAAGGGATGCAAATTTTAATAGCAGAGGCTACATTAAAATTAACCACTAAAGGAAACAGGCAAAGACAAGTTGGTCCTTTCAAGCAAATAATAAAATTTCACATAATCTTAGCAAAATTGATGAAGATAAAAGAGAGAAACATAATTTGCCAATATCAGGAATAAAAAGAAGTCACTGCAGATCCTACAGCCCTGTCCATGATAACAAAAAATTTAACAAGCAATTTTATGTCAATAATTATGACATTTAAAAATGGATAAATTATTTGAACAGCATACCTTAAAAAATGAATAATTAGTTTAAAATCTGAACACTCTTCTATTAAATTCAATTTCCTATAAAAAATTCCACAAAGTAAGCTCCAGAGCAGGTAGAACATTGGTGACTTCTTCACACCATTGAAGGAAGACAAATTCCTAATTTTATATAAAATTTTTCAGAGAGAAAAAGATGCAACACTTTATATGCTTTGCCACTTGTTTTATGAAATTAGCCCACCACAATACCAAAATCTTGAGAACTAATGAAAAATTGAAATTACAGATCAATCACTTTCAAGATCATAAATACAGGAATTCTAAACCAAATAGTAAGCAAATAAAACAAAGTGATATATAAAAATGACAATACATCATGACCAGGTGAAGTTTATGCTAGAAATATAGGGGTTGTTTAATATTAAAATATCAATTTATTTCATCACATTAAGAGAAAAAGGTGAAACATCATGTGATTTTTGTCATTAAATTCAGACAAAGTAGTTAATAAAGTTAAATATTTATTTTTGGTAACAAAATTTGATCACAAATCAGTAATAGAAGAAAACTTCTTTAATCTGAAGAAAATCTTAAAAACAAAACGGCAATCACCTAAATTCTCCTCCTCAGATCAGATTAACAGATTAAAACAAAGATGTCCTTTATATCACAAGTTCCAACAGTGTACTGACTGGAGGTCCTATCCAGGGCATAAAGACTAAGAGGGGAACAAAAAGCATTAAATTGGAAAAGAAGGAATATAACTCTCAATATTTATAAATGACAGTAGTGCTTGATTAGAGACTCCTAAATAATCAGTAAACAATTTAAAAAGTAAATTAATTGACATCATTGAAAAGAAAACAACGGGAAAGATCAACAAAACTAAAAGCTAGTTTTTTCAAAGGATTAATAAAATTGATCAACCTGGGCAAGACTAACTAAGAAAAACAGAGAGAAGACTCAAATAAATGAAATCAGAAATGAAACAGGAGATGTTACAACTGATACCACAGAAATACAAAGGATCATAAGACATTACTAGGAAAAATTACATGCCAACAAATTAGTTAACCTAAAACAAATGGACAAATTCTTAGAAACACACAACTGACCAAGACTGAATCGTGAATAAATAGAAACTCTGAACAGACCAATAACAAGTAAGGAGACTGAATCAACACTTGAAAACACTTCACCAAAGAAAAGTCCAGGACCAGATGGTTTCAGTGGTGAATTCTATCAAATATTTAAGGAAGAATTAATGCCAATCCTTCTTAAAAACTTCCAAAGACTTGAAAAAGGGGGAATCACTCCCAAACTTATGTTATGAGGACAGCATTACCCTAAGACCAAAGCCAGATAAGGACACTACAAGAGAAGAAAACTATACGCCATTCTGCCTGATGAATATAGATGTAAAAATTCTCAACAAAATATTAGCAAACTGAACTCCAGGGCATATTACAAGAATTAGACACCATGAACATTGAGATTTATCATTGGAAAGCAGCATATGTCAACATATGAAAATCAATGTGTGATATATCACATTCATAAATGAAATATAAAAAATCATATGATATTCGCAATAGATACAGAAAAAGCATTTGACAAAATTCAACATCCATTCATGATAAAAACCCTCAACAAATTGGGTATGGAAAGAATGTACCTCAACACAATAAAAGCCACATGTGATAAGCTCACAGCTAACATCATACTCTACTCTGAAAGGTGAAATCTTTCCCTCTGATATCAGGAATTAGAAAAGAGTGCCCACTCTCACAACTCCTGTTAAATATATTACTAGAAGTACTAGCCAGAGCAATCAGGTAAAAAAAATAAAATAAAAGGAATCCAAATCAGTAAGGAAGAAGGAAAAGTGTCTCTGTTTGCAGATAACATGATTTCATATGTAGAAAATCCTAAAGACTCCATCAAAAAAACTATTAGATCAAAACAGTAAAACTCAGTAAAGTTGCAGGATACAAAATCAACTAACAAAAATCAGTAATGTTTCTATACACTAACAATAAATTATTTGGAAAACAAACCAATCTCATTTACAACAGCATCAAAAACAGTAAAATACTTAGGAGTAAATTTAACTAACAGGGTCAAATATCTCCACAATGAAAACTGTAAGACATTGATAAAAGAAATTGAAGAAGTCACAAATAAATGGAAATATATATCATGTTCATGGATTGGAAGAATTAATATTGCTGAAATGTCCATACTCTCCGAAGCCATCCACAGACTCAATGCAATCCCTATCAAGATTTCAATGGCCTTTAATGCAGCAATAGTAAAAACAGCCCTGCAATTTGTACGGAACCTTAAAAGACCCTGAATAGTCAAAGCAATCCTGAGAAAGAAGAAAAAGCCAGAGGCATCTAACTTCCAGATTTCAAACTATATTACAAAGCTGTAGTAATAAAAATAGTATGGTACTGGTGTAAAAACAGACACTTAGGCTGAGAGCCCAGAAACAAACCCATGCATACATGGTCAACTAATATTTGACAAAGGAGCCAAAAATACTCAATGGGGGATATGAGAGTCTCTTCAATAAATGGTTTTGGGAAAACTGGATAACCATATGCAGAAAAATGAAACTGAATCCCTATCTTACACCTCACAAAATTTAACTTGAAATGGATGAAAGACTTAAACAGAAGACCTGAAACTGTAAAACAACTAGAAGAAAACATAGGGAAAAAACCTCTTGACATTGGTCTTGGTGATGAATTTTTGGATACGACACCACAAACACAAATAACAAAAGCAAAAATCAACATGTAGGCCTACATCAAAATAAAAGTTTCTGCACAGCAAAGGAAACCATCAACAAAATGAAAAGGCAACATATGGAATGAGAGAAAATATTTGCAAATCATATAACTGATAAGGGGTTAATATCTAAAATATATAAAGAACTCATACAACTCAATAATAAAAAAACCAAACAAGCCAATTTAAAAATGGGCAGAAGAAGTGAGTAGACATTTCTCCAAAGGAGTCATCCAAATGGCCAACAGGTACATGAAAAGGTGCTCAACATCACTCAACAGCAGGGTAATAGAAATCAAAACCAAAATGACCTATCACCTCACACTTGTTAAATGGCTATCATCAGGAAGATAAGAGATAAGTGTTGGTGAGGATGGGCCGAAAAGGGAACCCTTATGCACTGTTGGTGGGAATGTAAATTGGTTCAGCCACTATGGAAAACGGTATGGAGGTTCCTCAAGAAATTAAAAATACAACTGCCATGTGATCCAGCAATCTCACTGCTGGATATATATCCAAAGGATATATACAATTTTTAGGAAGTCAAAAATTATAAACAAGGGTGCATAACAGCTTCTATTTATATAAATAGAATAAATCATCAGAAAATGGCAAAAGACAAAATGTCTTGCCTACATTAAACTTTACCCTTTGGAAGATGATAATATCTTTCTTTCTACTAATGGATACACAAAAGAAAAAAAAGGTAAGATTATTTAACAACAGAATTAACAAATGTGTACTACTGGACATGTATTGGAATTACTTTCAACAATTTGAATGTGAATATTTTGAAGCTTATATAATTTGAATAGTTACCAGGTCACAAACAAAGTCTGTAAAATACAATGCTTTTCTAGAGGACAAAGATGACCTTAATTCTATTAGCGATTTATAAGCAATATCTCAGCATATGTATATATATACACACACATATACATACATATATCTATATCTGTGTGCATGTATATGTGTGTGTGTGCAAATGTCTTAATCCTTCCTTCAGCATTTGAGAATCTTTGCAGATATCTGCACAATATTGACCACTTATGAATATCCTATGACAAGGCCCTTAATTTTTAACAAATGTATGGATATTGGCCCCTGCTATAGATCTAATGACCTTTATTATACATGTAATCTTTCTATATAAAATCATCACATAGAATAATTATTGGAATAAAAGGGGCTTTGAATTCCTAAGGCTTACAATCAATAATGTATTTTCTTTTCACTAAATTGAGATGATGTATTGCACAGACACTGCTATGGCAGAGAACATTTGAAAGTAGAGATAATGTTTAGGCAGAGTGAAGTAATAATCAATACCCCGGTACATTAAGTTCTAAATTAAAAAATATAAGAAATTAAGAAATATAGGTGTACTTTTGGAAGTATAATTTTTTTCCATTAACAATGGCTAGATAGCTTATCCCCAATTGCAACATTAATTATGTCTACACTGCTCTATCATTTAAAGAATGTTATAAGAAGATGTCAAACAGCATAGAGATAATGGAGAACATGAGCATGGGAAAACTGAGAAGAAAATATTCACAGAAAAATGAAATTTATAAAGGTCCTACTGGAAATACAACGGAATCTTGGCTATGAGAAATTTTCAAGATGTTATTATTCAAGGTCTATGGTATGTACTGAATCTTAATTTCACTGAATTTTAATAATGTTTAATGTTAGATTAATATATGATAGTCCACCACTTAGCTTGGTTGTGAACCTTTGTCTGCTAGGCATTCAAATCTCACCAAAACATGATCTGTCCAAGTTTGCGGACTGTGCATTCACTTTTGCAATGAGTTAAAATGTCTTTAAATGATCGTCAATTCAGTTTTGCAGATTTAGGAACATTTTTTATTATTGGCACCACAAAAATAAATTTAAAATAGTGAACTTATTTGCATGGAAAAATTTAATAGATTTTCTATAATGACTGTAATTAACTTATATAACTATTTAGAGTAGGAGATATTCACATCATTTCCCCATAAATATCTTCCTGTATATTCTAGAGAAATGAGAAGTAGCAGGGATAGTAATAAATCTAGATTATATTACTAGACAATTGTCAGAATTTATCTTCCTCTAATGGAAAGGGGATGACTTGCCCTTTCAGCCATTCTTGAATTGTATTTATAATTATACTTCCTAAAAGAAAATAAATGCACACGTTCCCTCTATCCACCCAGTACTAATTAAACTTTATTTGTGCTTTTCAGTAGGACTAACATAACACAGAAAAACAGAAATTGTTTAGACACTAATTGTTATTCTATATTTTAATATTTGCACAGCTAGTGGTAAAACCAGGATTTGAGTCTGAATTTGAATCTCATATGACACTAGCATTTAGACCATGGCTTTATAGCTTATCTGTTCTGAGATTTGAGGGAATTTTTCTTTAACACCTCAGCCTCAGTTTCTTCATAGCCTCGTTTCTTTATCTGCAAAAATGGATAGTTATGATTAAATTACATCATATATACAAAGCTCCTGCTACAGAATTTCTTAAGAAAGGCCACTAACTGTTCAATGCATAATCGTTTGCCTCCGTTAGTCTCAAAGGAACATCTCCTGCTACCATTCTTCCCACTCCCCATAGCCTTTGGTATGTCTTCTAGTAAGTATTGCACTCTGCTTGTAGTTTACATGAGTTGTATTCTCAAGAATACTCCATAGTGAACAAAAATATGGGAATTGAAAATATGCATATGAATCCTAGCTCAACCATTATGTAATCATAAAGGAGGGATGGGAAGAAGAAAATAAAACACTGAACTCAAAGCAGAATGGAAGAATACCATCTCACACCCAAATAGCACTGATTCTAAAAAGCCTTAGAAAAAATGAATTGTACCTGGAAAAACAGATAAAGATTCATTTATTTATCTACCCATGATATTATTAAAGAATCAGCTGTAGCTAACAGGATATTTTCCAGAATATCTCATATGTCTCCCCCTTATCTTTATATATGTCATCAAGAAGTTCTGTGGTTCTTATTTTTTGTTTTACATTTTTAATTAATCAGTTTGTATTACCTTAAATTCTGCTAAGAATTGAATAGAATAAGAAGCAACTGATAGTGTCATAGGAATCATAACGGCAGGTACACATATCTTATAAAGATCACTAGAAAATTCTGTGTCATGTATAATTTCTGAAAGTGAGTAAGAAATATTTATAACAGGCAAATTGTTACATTGATTTACTCTGACATTGATGCTTTTTAAAATAGTCACACGCATATCAATAAAAGAAAGTTTCAATGAAAGAGAGAGTACCCCACTAGGCCTTGGGCCCAGCCCTGAAAACAAATATTTTTAATAAATGGCAAGTCATATAGACCAAAGTCAAGCATGCACTGCATGTGATATTTTAATCAATAGTAATATAAAATATTATAAATGCCAGAGATACAAAATGATGACAGATAAGTGAGTTCTTGTAATTGTTCATAATGTTCATGTCAATCACTGGGAATTATAAAATAATGAGTAGCAAATGCATTATTTCTGACAAAGAAACATTTTCCAATACTTGATACTCTGCTGCTTCGCTGACATTTTAGAAGACTGATACCCAAGATTTTATCTTTGGTAAATTTTAAATGCCAGTGTGTTGTGTATCACTATCTTTATGTGCTATTTGAATCCAGTTGCATGCATCAAAAAATAATAATGGAATTTAGCTTATCTTAAGACAGGGCATAATGACATCATTACAAGTTAAAATTAAAGTGTGGGGATCCTAAGATTGTCCATTTTTAGCATGGATATAGGGAAAAACATTTTTCATTCATAATATATTATCTTAACATATTTGACTTCTCTTTGAATAAATGTTTATTATGCATTTTAATTGTCTTCCCAGAGTGAAGGCTATGTATTTGAGGTCAGTAGAAAGAACTTTAGAAGTCAGGAGTTACATTACAGAAAAATAACTAATAAGCTAAATTTCCTGCATTAAATCCAACTATTTACAATGAGGAATATTAATAATTCTAAGAAATTTTAATGATAGTCACTAAAATCTCAATCCAGAAAACTATATTTGATTTGAAAAATAAACTTTAGATTTTAATACTATGCTTCTAACATTGTATATTAGTAAAGTAAAATAAAATTTATGATAGGTGGATTTAGGGTACAATGGGAGTCCTAATACATAAATATTTATTAAATAATTGCAACATTGAACTTATCTTTTCATTGATAAGAGAATATAGCTAGTATTTTCTTTTACTTTTATGAAATATAACTTTCCTTAAAACTGATTGTATATACATTAAAAAGCATTTGAAAAATTTAGGTGAGTCTACATAAAATCTAAGCTGCCCTGGTGGTCTAGTGGTTAAGACTGAGTTCTCTCACAGACAGACTTGGTTCATTTTCCTGTTAGGGAACCACACCACACGTCTGTCGGTTGTCATACTGTGGCAGCTGCATGTTGCTGTGATGCTGAAAGCTATGCCACCACTATTTCAAACGTCAGCAGGGTCACCCAGTGTGGCCAGGTTTCAACAGAGGTTCCAGAATAAGATCGCCTGTGAAGAATGACCTGGCGACCCGCTTCCAAAAATTGGCCATGAAAACCCTATTAACAGCAGCAGAGCATTGTCTGATATAGCGCCGGAAGGTGAGAGGATGGCACAAAAAAGACAGGGCAGGGTTCTGCTGTGCTGTACACAGGGTCACTAGGAGTCGGAATCCACTTGACGGCATTAAAATATTGAGTATACATACGTATGTATGCATGTGTCTGTGTATGCGCGTGTGTGTTCTAATTCAAAATGCTACATTCAAATTTAGGTTGTTTCCGTGGAACTCTGCGTTGTAGACATATAGAACTATCTCTAAAAAATTGAAGCATATTTAAATCAATTTCTGAATCGGGGGCAAATTCTGGCAGAGGTAAAGGCTTTTCTAGAGAAATTTCTAGTAAGCACTTACAGAGTAGTGCTTTGTCCAAAATAAGATATAACTACTCAGAATAATATGGTCTGTGTTTAAGTACTATTCATTTACTTCTTTAGAAGTCCATGATGTGGCAAGGTTAATCACATTTCTTTTTGTAACATAGTTATTCGTCTCAGGACTCTTGTTGTAGGTTGAGGTAATTCAGGGCAAGCTGAAAAACTGGAGGTTGACAAACTTAAAATACTCTGTAAAATTCTCTCTTCTCTCTCTGTGGTGTGTGTTTGTGTCTGTCTGTCTCTCTCTTTCTCTCTAATCCCCAATGTTTTTCTATACTTGCAAGTGTTTCTATGGGTTGGCAAAGACAAGACAATGACTTAGTGTGGTTTGCTCTATCCAACAAAATTAAGACCTTGAACTCCCAGAGAATGAGGGAGATACATCTGAATCCCAGTAGCACAATTATCAAGTGTAGTTGGATATAAACATATTCAAAAATAATGAAAGACAAATACATTATATTTATATATTATTTTATATAAATGTTACCCTTCACTCTAAACAATAAGCAGCCTATTACCAGTATTCTCAGTATCAATAAGAATTAATTACACAACAATAAAGATTAAAAAAACCTGTAGGTTAATAACAAAAGATCACTGTTATTGATATTTTAAAATAAATCAAAAGAATCACTAATTGGGAAAGTGAAAGCTTCAAAATGAAAAGAGTCACTACCAATAACATAAGTTTCAATTCACCAGGAAAATATAATGATTCTAATCCTTTAAGCAACTAATAATATCATCTCAAAACTATAAAGGAAAAATTGACTGAATTAAACAGAGACATAGATTCCCCCATCCTATTGGGAGAATTTAATTTACCTCTTTCTGTAAATGACAGACATTAAATATCAGTAAGAATTTTGAAAACTTAATGTAATTAATACTTGAGTATACTGGATAAATATATAACTTTCCACTTAATAACTAAGAAAATATATACCTTTTTCTCTGTTATGCAAGGTCCACTCATGAAAATTGATCTCATTCAAGGCTCTAAGGCAAATCTCAAGAAATTAAAAAAAAAAAATCATTGGCCACAAATTAAGTTAAAAATCAAGAACACATATAATTTAGGAAGATTCCAAATGTTTGAAAATTAATAAATACCCCTATACAACTCAAGGAATAAAATAATTTTAATAAAAGCAGAAATGAAAAGTAATGACAAAACTATGTAACAAAACTTGTGGCTCTAACTAAAATTGCAGTAGAGAACTTTCCACGGTGCAACTTAACAAGTTAGAAAAACTAAAGCAGAATAAAATTAAATATCAAAGGAGAAAGGGAAAAATTATAAAAATAAGAAATAAACAAAAGGAGAAGATCAACATATCAACAAAAGTAAGCTTTCTAGAAAAAACAAACAAGATTCACAAGCCTTGAAGATTTAAAAACAAAGATTGACTAAGAAGAGAGAGAGAAGGCAAAAAATAGACCATGTCTAGAAACTAAAACACATATAAAAACAGCGGACTCTAAATTTAAAAAATAACAGATGGAAACTGTGAAATCTTCATCCCAATAAATTTGAAAATTTATACTTCCCAAGAAAACATATTGTAGGTCAAAGTGGACTCAAAACAAAAAATGATTACTCTAACGTTACAAAACACAAATGGTTTTTAAACATCATCCCACAAAAGAGGTCAGGTCTGAGCCGTTTTTACTTCCTAACATTCAAGGAAAAAAAATAAATCAAATTTAACACAACTATTGCAAAAAATGCAGAGAAACACATCCATATCACTTTACCCAAATCTCATAAACTTGGTACCTACTCTAATAAAGACAATATTAAAAATAAAATTATAAGCAAATTTCACACATAATCATAGGTGCAAGTATCTTGAAACAAATATCCTAAAACCAAATCAAGAACAAATAAAAATGAAAAAAAATCTTGAAAAATTTGAACTTATCACAGGAATGTATTATTTTTTAGTATTAGAAAATAAAATAACCCTAACTAATTAACTTGTATATGAGAAAATCAAGTAATCATTCCAACAGTTACAAAAAAGGGAATTAAAAAATCACAATCTGTTCATTATTTTCCAAAAATCTTACCAAAATAAGCAGAAAATGAAATATTTTCAACTTGACAATCCTTAAGTGTCATAAAACTTAAAACAAATACTATATCCATAATGAAAAACATTTTAAATGTTTATTTTACAACTAGAAACAACTAAAAGGGCTCCATTCTTACTAGTGTTACTTCATATTTTGCTGAAGACACTGACTAGTGCAATAAGCCAAGTAAAGAAAATAGATAAGGGGATAGGAAAAGACAAGTCAGGTCACTTATTTTTACAGATGATGTAGAAAAAAGAATCTACAAATAGACTGTTAAAATTAATAATAGAACATAGTAGAATGTATACAAAATAAATATTTGAAATTTAATTGCACTTTGATATTATAGCAAAAAATATTTTCAATATCTCATTAAAATATATCACTTAACATAGCACCAAAAATTCTAAGGTACCTAAGGGGTAAAATCGAAGAAAATTTGGGCAACATTTTTATAGAAAAAAACCATGTATACACATTTATAATATTTATATATAATAAAAATTTTATATATTTTATGTTTACATTTATTATACATATTTTACTGACATATATTAAAGGAGACATTAATAAATCAAGAGGCATGACATATTCATGAATTAGAAAACAATATCACAAGATGCCACATTTATCAAAAATGAAATATAAATTCAATTTAATTCCAGTCGATATCCCATTAGGATTTGGTGGATATGAACAAGCAGACTATGAATTTTAAGTAGTAAAGGGACAAGAATAGTCGAGGAACTCCTAAAGAACAAGACTTATCTGCCAGATAACTATAAAGTATTATTTTTAAAGATGCCATCATTTTGGCAGTGTTATATGACAGTGATATAAACTAATAAATATTTTCAACAGATATGGTTGCAGAATTCAGGATTGAGATTATACATAGGATTCCTATAAATCTACAAGAAAACCACAATGTATCCAGAAGATAAATGGATACACGCTTACAGAGCCCATTTACAGCAGAGGAAATGAGAAAGCCCAATAAATCTACCACGATATCATGTATTTAAATGTGAAAACATGCATCTTAAAAATATAATTTTTAGAATTCACACATACATGATAAAATTCTAAAGAAAGACAAGTAAAAGATAAAAGCAAAACTGAGGCTAGCTGTCCTCTGGGTGGGAGAAGTGGGCGTTAGGCTGTAGTCAGCTAATTAATATTAAATATGTTCTTGCACATGAATTAATTAATGAAGAATCATGAAATATAAGAAATAATGAGAAAGAAAGCAAGTTAAATGTATAATTAATTCTAACAATTATTAACTAAAAACAAAACATAACAAAACAGACTTGTGTCTTTCTTTAATTTTTAGTTATGTTTCTTTAGTACTAGGTTCTGCATGGCAATGATTGTGATTCAGGAAAGACTTAGGTGGTCTCACTTTAGTCTGTGGCACTAGATGTATTTTTCACTGCAAGTTCTCTCAGAGTCTTTCATTGGTGATATAGGAAAATTGTTTTTGTTCAAATTAAGCACACACACATGCATGCATATGCGCACAGCACTTGCGTGTGTGTATGTGTGTTATACATTCAACAAATCCTAAAGAGGAGAGAGCATAAGTAGAAGAACACTCTGTACCCTTAACACAGAGGTGCTATGGCCAAGCTGTATGCAATACTTTCAATGTTTGGTACCTGAATGCCACATGGGAAGATGAAGAACTCTGTCCATCAAATTTTGTACAGTTGTTTTCATCATTCTCTCTCCTTGCTTGGCTTTAGTATATACAGGTAGATTATTAACGTAGTTTTGACTGTTGTGCTCACTAGTAGGATCACACTGGGTTGAAAAGAACAGAAATTCACTGTGGGGATCAAAATGTGCTTATCTGGAGCTTTAAGGGGCAAAGATCTCTTTATGAATAGAGGTACACAGATTACTTTCCTGAGGTGAAGAAATCCTCTCCTGGAGGAATTAGAATAAAGAATTTCATTTTTCCAGAATTAATTTTATGTTTCTCAAAGTTATAATACATGCTAAATTTGTTTACATTTCTGACGTTATTACATGCAAAAGGAAATAATTGCCATAGTGATTACACTTGCAATTCCTATAGCTTGGAATAAAAGAAAGATGTTTTATAGTGTATAGAGAGGGTCAAAGAGTGACAGAACACAGAATGGTGTGGCTCAGCCTTGTGATAAAGGAAGTTAAATCAAAAACATACATGGGCATTAGAAATACATTTTTGTAGAGAAAAAGATAAAGGGTGATTTTATTGATACCAAGATTAAGCACTACACAATATGTTTAAAAATCTAATGACATATCTAGAATAAAAGATTCCTTGAGACAAATTTAACATGAATCATCTCTAAAATATTTCTCTTGAATGTTCCTTGGAGTGTCTACAAGAGCATGTCAAGTGAAATGGGCCACTACCTTTCAGAGTAGGGCATTTCTGTCTTTGACTCTCTTTGACTTTTAGATGTTCTCCTTATATCCAGTTATAAACTGTGCCTATGCATATCTAATCTTCTAGTTTCATTTCTTGTTTTGCCCCCAAAATACAGTATCTATTCAACTTGAAATATATGTGAAACCAGACAAAATGGAAAGATGGAGACTAATCTCAACTGCTGATTCCCAGTCCAAGCTAAGACCTGGAGACATGAATGAATGAATGTCAAATAAAAGCTGACAAAAAAATCAAAATCTGGTAAAGAAAGTGGTCAAAAATGGAGGGAAAGCAGCAACCTCTGGTAGCAGAAATGCCCCACTATGACCAGAGAACAGGCTATGGGACAGTTTTTCTCTCTAGCACATTGCCATGGGAAGATCATTGCCCCCTGCTGCTCCTTCTGGGCAGAAAAAAGATACAAAAGTAAGCATCATGGTGGCACCAGAGTTGGGAGGTACAGGGAGAAATCCATGTAGGATGGTTCTTCTCCTGTCACTTAATCACCCGAGCATTATAGTCAACCAAGGAGGACAGCTCTCAATGCGAGTGATTCTCTGAATCACCTCCTGGGAGTGAAGCAAAAGAGGGTGGTGAAGACTGTGATGATGTGAAAAGGCCCCCCCACCCATCAGGAGCCCTGTCAGGAGCTGCATGCAGGAGAAGTGTGTTAAGAGTCTTCAACCACTACATTTTACTTATCAATTATTTTTTAATTCATGTCATTCATTTATGTTTTTAGGATTTTAATAGATTGTGTGTGTGTGTGTGTGTGTGCGCGCGCGCAAGCCTGTTATCCCACAACGGTTATATTTTCTGCTTTTCACTATCCTATACTATCTACTACACTATACATTCTAGTTTGGATTTTTCTTTTTGGTTTAAATTCTTTTGTTATCTCTGTCAGTTCCCTGTGAATTTCACATTGTTGTATTAGCTTCTAATTAAGCATTGCTTGTAAAAAGGGGACAAAGAAAAAGCTTCATGCAAACTAATTCAGAGGATTTAGCAGGATAAATAACTTCCTCTTAGGAAGAGAAATTTTCCTTGTCTCAGGTCAAGTACTTTAATGGAACAATGGAATACTTGGGTATGAAGAGGCCTTCTAAGCATAGCTCAGATAGAAGACATTTACATTAGAGAAAGTCAATTTCTCTTCATAAGAGATCAACAGGAGGGGAGGGAGAGAAGGCTGCTATCAGTGTGCAGAAAGTTATCCTAAGAGGTAAGGGTAAGACAGCAACAAAGGACATAAGAAAGCCAGGGAGAAGTTCCCCTTTATGTGTAAGGGACATCGAATTTTAGGACAGTGATTTCAGTATATAAGTTTTTCCTTGCCACATGCATTATTATCATCTGCTACCTCACACATGCAATGAAAACCATTTGTACCACTAGTCTTGTTTTAATGGTATTTGTAAACAAAGAGTTAATTGGGAAAATGGTAATAGTAAAGAGGATGGAAAAGGAAATTTCAAAAGGGGATTTAGGTGGGCAGCATTTGTGAAAGAAGCTTAAACATGAACCAACTATTAACAGATATCATATTTATACCAAATCCTCCTAATGTTCAAAATAATATTAGAGAGCTTAAAAATCTCAGAGCTCATTTGATTATAAAATTTTCTTATTTAGACACAAAGGGCATCTTCAAAATGCTGAAGGTTTGGAATCATCTGGAATGTATTTATTTCATAAAGGACTCTTTAATTTTCAAAGAAATTAGTTTTTACTTATTGCCTCTAATTTAATGAATAAATGGATCTGGAAAAAAATGTATAGTCATCAACTATATTCAATATGTTCTGTTTATCTCTTCAGAAACTTCTCTTTCGTGGCATTTCCCCCACTTATACATACTTGAATGTAAGTAAATATATGCAAAACGTATATTTTTCCCAAACCTAGCACAACTGGATATCATTTAGACCCCTTTAACTTTTTCTAGGTATAGTTGATAAGTGTTTCCTATCATTTCTGTGGGAGGGGTGTGTTAGTTTTCCAGAGCTTCCATAATAAAGTACCACAGACTGGGTAGCCTAAATAAGAAATTGATTGTCTCACAGTTCTGGAAGCTAGAAGTCTGAGATCAGGTGTCTGTAGTGTTGATTTCTTCTGAGTCACCTCTCCTTGGCTTGTAGATGGCCATCTTCTCCCTCTTTCTTCACGTGGTCTCTCCTCTGTGTCCTAATCTCCTCTTCCTATAGGGACATCAGTCATGTTGGATTGGGGCCCACCTTAATGACCTCATTTAAGAATAATCACCTACTTAATGCCCCTGTCTCTAAATATAGTTACATTCTGAGGGGCCAGGGTTTAGGATTTCAACATATGAATTTGGGAGGACACAATTATGCTCATGAAAGGGTGTGCATGAGACTGATTTATTTTATGGTTTTAATTACTCAGAATCCTAAGGTGGTGGGTTTGGAACTCACAACTTCAGTAGGGGAATTTGTACTTACTCTTTGGGTAGAAATTGCTGCATCTGGAGAGAAGCTTTAACATCTTACTTGACTCTGGTCTGATTATATTCCAGGACTACCATGAAGATGTATTGAAACTTCTACCACACCGGAGAGTGCAATATCCATTCAATTGGTAGTCTTCCTGTCAAAAAAGTTGCTTGCCAGCTCTAATTTTGAATGCACACACTAAACACAATGGTGAAAACATCAATTAAAAGAAAATCTACTCTCCAGACTACGTGTGTCTGTTTCCATGTGTGTTCTGACCTATCTCACAGCCACCTACACATAGTTATCTGTGGCTTCTGTTTTGCCAAACTATTAAAACAGTCTTAGTTAAAATCATCTATTTTTCTGTACTGTTCTACCTTGACTTTGCCTTCAGCTCTTGCTCCTCAAGATTGGGATACGGAGGGATCCTTCTCTCCTTTACCACACAATATCTCTGTCAGGAATTTCAGGATTACCGAAAGTGTGCAGTGATGTGTTTGAATTATTCCCTAACCTCAACACTGACAGTTTTTCATTTTATATTTTCCTACTTTGGTGATTTGGGTTGATTCTGGTGTGGATTTGAAAATTTACACTTACTCTAGGCCATTATTCCCCAGAATTCTCCCTTTGCAAGGCTCACTCCTACCTGGATGCTCTAAAGATCCTCAAAATCCTAGTATTCAGGTCCCTAATTCTTAGTTTTCCCCACTATACTACATTTCTCTTTGCAAAATTGAAATTCAGCAAATGAATTTTGTAAACATATAGCCCTTGTAACTCAAAATCAGGGAACAAACTTCTTGTCAATGAAACTAAAATCTAAATCAATCAATATCAGGCCATATAATCTCCCTTTAATGGAGCACCTTTGAATTTCAAATATCCTTTCAATGGAATGTAAACTATTTACCATCTGGTCCTAACATTTTTCAATCTTACTCCCATTAATTTTCCACCTTTCTTCTTTAATCCAACAATATATGTCAATATTCCTTTTATTCCAAAATATGCTTTATCCCTCCCTTCTTTGGTATTTTTATCATACTGTCTACTTGACTCAGAAGGCTATTTTCTTTCCTGTTATCTGTCAAACATTTTTATATCATCCAACGTCCCTACTTAGGCACCTAGCTTCAGGGCAAGTTTCCAGTCCATCTTCCATAATCTGAGCCTAAGGTCCCAGATGGGCATCCACTAGAGAAATATCAAGCTCTCATTATCTTCATAAGCAGGAATCATGGTAAGTATAGACAGCAGTGTCATTCTTCCAAAGGAATAGTGTTTACACTCTCCATCACTTCTAATTAGGGTTGGCTTCATTGACCAGTGAAGTTGTACAGGGCCCGGCACTCAAAAGGGCCCTGCACTTGGGGATTAACGTTCTCCAGTTATAATTTTGAAATTCTTATCTTTGAATTTGTGTTTTGTAAATGAGTCTTATCAGACAATGCAGGATGGGAGTGGGCAGGGTCTGATTTTAGTGAGGACCCTGTGGCATCTGGGACAGGTGACAGCCATCCTTGACTCAGGGAGGCAGCTTCATGCTAAGGGGACCTGGAGGGGGCCTCTCACCCACTCACCTTCCAGATACTGAACGCATCCCATGATAATTGCAATCCCTTGGGGGTCTGCACGGCTCAGGGTGGTGGGCACTGGGGAAAAGGAAACTGATATCCTGTCCCTAGACAGGGACCTGCATTTTCATTTTGCACTGGGTCCCTCAAATTATACAGCCAATCACGCCTTCAATGATACCTCCAACAAAGAACTACTTATGCCAATTATTCTAAGATAATAGGAGCTCCTTTTCTCCCAGCTACTCACAGTTCAACATTTAAAATTAAACAAGAGTAACACAGAGGAGTAAAGGGCACTCCACAGCCATTTATTATATTTTTTCTCTTGAATGGATTCAATAAATATTGTTATTGTGTTAAATTGAATTAACACAATACTGAAGGTAATATTTGTACATATCTGAATAATTAGAAATTATTAGAAAGCACATATAAGTGTAACCTGAGAAAAAAATGTTCTCTTATAAAAGTTGCAAGTTCATTATAGTGTGGTACACAGAACATGTCCAGATTCTGGACCTGCCTCTTTCTAGAGGCATATTCGTGCAACATGCTTTATTTTCCAAATATCATATTTTCATTATTTATTATTTTTATTTGTTTAAACCTAAACATATGCCTGAAATAAAATAGATGCTCAATAAATTTTAATTACTTTCTAACTCTAAAATAATTATTTTCTATTATTAACACAGAAAAGCACATTGAACTGCTAATTAGCTTTTAAAATATATCTCATAAGGCATGGCCTGGAAATAAAAACATTGACATAAAAAGAACAAAATTAATTTTCATAATAAGAAATTTAGAGTTTTCAGGAGGATCTCAGGAAAGGGTAGACAGGGCCTTAGAGAGGGGGGAAGAAACAGAAGATGATGTAATTGGCACACCATAAGTATCGATGGTTGGTGAGAATTACTGAAAGAATTTTTAAGAACATGGGTGAACTCTTCATTACATAGTAATGGCAGATAGTACCCTTTAATAAAATATCTCCCAATGCTCAATAAAACTGACCACTACATACAGCCTTGGGCAGTAATTTTGCGAAGAGTGACAAAGTAAAGGGGGATCTACTGAAGAAGTCCACCACAGCGCAGACCAGTAACAACCCATGAGCATGGCGTAGTCCTACAACTGTGTTAATTCACCAGGAGCAAGAACTCAACCCAAATATGTGACCTTCCTGTACCACCTTTGCTGCAGAGAATGGGATAATAATGAACTATCACTAAAAATAATAGGAAACACTTAGATAGCATTAAATAAGTAATAGACACGATTATATACAATATAAAACTACACTGGGGGCTGGTCCAGTGGCCTAGCAGTTAGGTTCATGCACTCTGCTTTGCCGGCGCAGGGTTCACAGGTTTGGATCCCAGGCATGGGCCAACTCAGTGCTTGTCAAGCCATGCTGTGGCAGCGTCCCACGTAAAGTAGAGGAAGATGGGTGTTAGCCCAGGTCCAACCTTCCTCAGCAAAAAGCGAAGGTTTGGCAAAGGATGTTAGCTCAGGGCTAATCTTCCTCACATACACACAAAACTACTCTGAAACAGATGCTACTAACATACACACAAGGACCCTAAGGCACAGAAAGGTGACTTGCACACTGTCACACAGGTTACAAGTGGGACAGCCAGGACCTGAGCCATGACTCTTCATCCCCAAAGCCTGTGCTCCTAACCTTTTACATCACAAGATCTCTCTGTACTGATTCAGTTTCCCAATATAGGTGAATGGGATTTCAGTGTTTTCCCAGATAACAATGACTTATACTAACTTGGATCTTTTCCTCTTTTACTCAATTACCATGGGGAAATAGGTAGCAAAAGCAGTGTCACGCATTTTTCCCCCACTATAGGTTAGGAGTCACACCTTTTCTCTCTGTCTCAATTGCTTGCAACAGCGTAGTGCATTTCTGATGGCCCAGCAGCAATAAGATTGTAGATTTCTGAAACAGTTTATATCACACTCATTTTTATGTTTACTTCAGCCTGAGATTTATATCTTTTCAAGTGATAATTAGTGATATTATTTGTTTACGATGGGTCAATATACATAATATTTTCCAATTAGATAATTATTTTAGCTTCTACACCATTTTTCACTGTATTTCCTTTAAAAATGATAAAAGGGTCTATATTAGACTTTGCAATTACCTCTGCACTGCTGGGACGGTTACTGAGGACTCCACAACATACATAACATTTGACAGGTGGTGTTTCTTTGATAGATGACATTAGACAAAGCAGAAAAAATAGGCAGAGACAACACGGCAAACCTGTCTGGATTTTGTTTCACTTGTGAATTTAAGGAAGTTTCAGTGGCTTTGGCAGTTAAAATAATGCAAAGCTTTTGTCACTGCTGTAACTCTTCTTTTTTCACTTTGTTCAGAAATTCATTTTGACAACAACAGGGTCACACAATGTGTAGGAAACTGCAGAGAATGTACATAAATTATTTTGTATCTTCGACTAAATATAAAAACATAAATTTTCATACTGATGTATACTAAAAAAACCTAAAATTTATTAAACACCTATTACATGTCAGCAAATATGAGCCTTATCACAGCACTCTCTTTATGTGCTTGAATTGTCTTAATATATTTTCCTGATCTACCCCAAAAATACACTCCATCATTCTCTTTATTCTCCCTGCTCTGACTTCATTAACACAATCATATTCTCTTTGTATTTGATTTTATGTTTTCATGAAAAATTATTGTTAATTAGTTAATGACCCTTTTCTCCCTACCTCTCAGGAGTCAGCCTGCCTGAGAGAGAACTCAAGCCAACTTCCTCCTCTGGACTATAAGTTCAATAAGGGTAGGCTCTGCCTCTCTTTGTTGAGGAGGATGAGGAGCCTAAAGCCTCAGTTGAGGTGTGTACCGCTCGACCTTATTCAAATGGCCCGGGGACTGCACTGGTGGTTTCAGACAAACAGCAGTGGCCTTTGCTGGATGCGATCTTAACATTTAATTGTATATATGTAGCTTTACCTTTTATCGCAGGAGGTGCTGAAGCTGAGTGCAATCTTCCTTGTGCATTGTTGAACAAAACAACATGTCCTGCTTTTTTAAAGCTGCTGATTTGAATGAGCGCCACAGAGCAATTATGGGTGAGCTTCTAGCTTTAACTTGTCAGAGCTCCTTGGTAGGCAGCACTAGATAGGCTACCTGAATTCCATTTGGGATTAGAAGTCAGGTAGGGATCAGGAAATACTCACCTTAGATGCATGTGGTTGCTCCCGGACACAATAAACAGGGTCATATGTGGTCTCAAGTTAATTCTAAATTATGTCTGAGACCCAAACATGAGTTTTCCCATGAAAAGGCATTAGATTTTAAAACATAAATAGAAAGAAGCAGTAGCTGTTATTGCGAAAATATACCAATTTCTTAAGCTGAATTAGTTAAAATACGCATGACATTACTGAAAACCCAAAGGATAAGGAAGCAATTTAAAAGTCCTGAGATTGGAGCACTGCCTCTGGAAATCAAGTTTGCAAATAAATCAACAGAGAGCTAGAGTGGATTCTTACTGTCAGAAGAAAACAAAATAAAGGAAGAGAGAAAATAATTAAGCTCAAAGTGGAGAGAGGTTTCCTTAAGAGAAACGAGGAAACATTAAGAGACAGAGTGGATACATATGAAATGAAAAATGAGATACTGATGGCCAGAATAGGCCAATATAAAAGGAAAATGTAGGCTTACTCACATTTAACTGTTTGCAAGGAGGACATTAGACAATGTGTCTTAATTGTTAGTGTGGTCCGGGATTAGGCATGCAGTGTATTCTCGGGGCTGCTCTCATTTGGCACAAACATAGGATTCAAAAGGAAAATGGAAATTAAGATTTTTTTCACTCTTTAGGAGATAATTCGCACATGGGGATATTTTCCACTCAGATATTTTAAAAAAAGCACCATATCAAACATCAAATGTTTAAGTCAATTTAGTTTAAATTCAAAGGTCGTGGATTCTGAAATAGGCTATTGTTTTGATGATGATGATTATTAATTTTTTTTCTCTATTCACAATCCATCACTCAGAAACCATTGAGTCTCTGATACGATTCTTAATTTCACCTAATTGATGTTCTGGAATATAAATTTTCCTGGGAAACTTCTTGGGAGATAGGATTTGACTTTTTAAAAACATATTTACAAGAATGGGGCTGGTGCGATGATAATTTTATTTCATATTAGATGAACTTTTAAAAGTGATATTCATGAGAGACTTGGCATTGGCTTAAACGACTTCTGATGTCCTAAACATCTTAGCACCACTTCACAGAGAAACACCTATGATTGAGACTGCCATTTGAACCCCAGCTTTACCAAGGCTCTTCTCCAAATCAATCCATCATTTCAGTCCACCAGCCATTTCCTGAAGTTCCAACAATGTGGACCTTCATGGAGGCTTTGGCACTTGATGCCAACGCCAAAACTGCCTAGTTAAGCTGAAACAAAATTCTTGAACAGAAATTGTGAGATGATCAATGTACACTGCTGTTTGAACCCATTAAGATTTGATGTAATTTGTGACTCAGCGGTAGTTAAGTGATGTACAGAGCAGAGGGTTTACATAAAGAGCTTTGGCTTGCAATCCCAATGTTCTGCTTTGATGAGCTTGCATGGACCATCCTGTGAATTCTTTTACCCCCTCTTGAGGTCCTCAGTTCTAGAACAATGCAGTCAAAAGGCCTGAAATGATTCTAACCCCTCATGTAAGTCTTGGATTGTAAAATCTGCATAAATTTAGAAAAGGAGAAACAACAAAGTGGGACAACCATTCCACCCAGACTCCATCCTGTTCAATCCAAGTCTTAAGTACATTCTTTTTACATTTCCTTACCGCTGTAAATGAGATATTTTATTTCACATTATTCTTCTTACTATCACTCTGGTACAAAAGAAATCTATGGTATTTGTGCATTTTTTTCACCACAAACACTTCACTGAAACACGTATTATTTCTGATACATGTTCAACTGATTAGCACGTGATTTTTTTTTTTTTTTTGTGAGGAAGACCAGCCCTGAGCTAACATCCGTTGCTAATCTTCCTCTTTTTGCTGAGGAAGACTGGCCCTGGGCTTACATCCGTGCCCATCTTCCTCTACTTTATATGGGACGCCGCCACAGAATGGCTGACAAGCAGTGCATCCGGTGGGCGACCGGGATCCGAACCCGCGAATCCCGGGCTGCCAAGCGCCGATGAAACCGCTGCGCGACCGGGCGGCCCCCTAGCACGTGATTTTTTATGTAGATTATCCTATCACTTGCAGTGTGGGACAAAAACACTTTTCTAATACTTACAGCTTATGTAATCTTCCTGTAATTGTATTGGCTAGTACTCCAAGAACACATATAAATAATAATAATCTTTATTAAGATGACACTTGGAAATAGTTTTGTTGTAAACTTTAATGTGGACACTTTTAAGGTCCATAATTTCAAGGCATTAATGCTTACTTGACATGTTTTGTTTTGCTTGTGCCATCTATGGTTCATTTTTGTAAAGTGCAAAAATAATCCTAACTTCTATAATTTTATCAGTGGGCTTTTCAAAGTTTCTGCTTTACCTAGTTATCCCTTTCCCTATTGAGATGCTGGGACTGGAAGAATGAAATGCATGGGACATCACAAAATATCTCTCTTATAAAAGAAGTCCAACTGTGTTTCTGACACTCTTCCATTCCTGTTTCTGTCTAACGTAAATTTTACTCTGTCAAAGCAGGTCAGAAATTGTGACTTGATACCTGCTTTGGTTTTGATTTTATTCTAAGTATTTTAGAAGGAAAACAAGTCAACAGAAGTACAGAAAGTCCTGAATCTTATACTGCTAACCTCTTGATTTTTCATTGACGTTTTAATAGAAGATTGCTAAAAATTTAAATGGAAGATGAGCTGGTTACTGCATTGAAATATCTTATTCCAAGATATTAATAACTTCCAAGTCACTAATCCACTCAAAGTGTTTCAGCTCCTATATTATTTGGACAGACAGGACCAATACTAACCATATCCTTCTAAAAGCACTCTCTTCCTAAAACACCGTAAAATGATACTGTTGTGATATATTTGTACTATGCTTTTGTTCCTTTCTATTCCCTTTGTCACCTTCTTCTCCTTCAGCTGATCTTTACAAGTTGAAATATTTATCGTCCTTTATTGTCTCCCCTTTTATCTGCAGTCCCCCTGCCCCCGACTATATAAATACTCCTACAAGGAGATCCAATCCACTCCCACGGTTTGAACTGCCATCATTACCATCTCTTAAATATCCATCTTGGGTCTTGAGGTCTCTCCTGAACTCCAGATCTGAATATCCTCCTGGTCCTCAAGTTCCTTAATTTGTTGCCTTGTAGGTACTCCAAACTAAAAATGTCCCGAGGTAATTTTGTTTAGGTTCCATTCCAAACCTGGTCCTTTTTTTTTCAATATCCTCTATCAGAAATTACAACTACTCTCCAATTAATGGTTCAAGCCCGCAATTTGAACCTCATTATTCATTTCTTCTTCAAACTCATTTCCCAAATCTGCCCCTAAATCTCTCCTATTTATTTACTTCTTTGCAGACCTATTGCCACCACCCTAGTCCAAGCACCAACACACATCACACAGGGACAAAGCAGCCTTCATCTTCCTGATTGCACCCCAGTCCCTTTCCACTCTTCTCCCCACTGGCAGGCAGAAATGCGGTAGTATTTTTAGTAGAAATCTAATCATAATCGTCATGATTAAATTACTTAGTGGCTTTTGATTTTTGTAGGCTAAAAAAATATGGCTTTCAAGATCTTTCAAGTTCTTACACCTACCTCTCTCACACCTTTCAATAAACTCTTCACTGATTCACCACAATTCAGCTATGATGGACCACTTTTTGTTTCCTGAATGCAGCATATTCTCCCTCACAGTTAAAATATTTTTTCAGGGTGACTTCCCATGACATGTTATGCTTACATAGTTTCCTGTATCTTTCTATTTATAACATTTGGCGTACTTTATTTAACTTTTTAATGTCTCTCTTTGTCACTAATTGAATTTCATTCCACTACACTTTTAAGCATTTGACTTAATTTCACACTACAGTTACACCTGTGCTCCATTCTTTGAAACCACTTATCATATTTATATTCACATACACACACATGCACAGAAACTCAGTTCTATACAGCCACATGGACATTCCATATTAAGCTTTTATTACAATTGTTTCTTATAGCTTATATCAGTTTTTACAATAATCTAGGACAAAATTAACACCTGGGTTCTAACCATTTTAAACAAAATGATTCTTTGTCAAAATGCAAACTATTTGCTATGTTTAATGAAATCAGCTTACAAGTACCTATGTTAACTCTGTGAAAATTAGTAAAGTGAAATTTAATTTTAAATGGAGTCAGGAGGCCAGAATGGGGAGCTCCCATGCAGTACCACTCCAGGTCAATTACTGGAAAGATAGTCAATTACAGATCCCAGCAGAAAGAAGTCATCAACAAATAGGAAGATGGTCAATTAGAGACCCCAACAGAAAAAAAGTAGTCAGCAAGAAAGAATTGTCAGTTACAGGAAGTAATGCACATTGCATCCCAGACAGATATCAACTACCCCAACAACTCAGCCAATGAGAAGCGATCACCACTCGGAACTCTTACCTCCAATAGGCTTTCACTCAAAACGTCCCCTCCTGTTGGTCCGGCATCCCCACCTTTGCCTCTTCTCCCTTAACTTTTTATGAGGTACATTTTTGTCTATTTTATTGTCTTTAGAATCATTTTTTGTTATAAGCTATATTTACTTTATCTACCCACAGTAGCAGTAGGCATTTGTTATGCATATTAAAGTTGGGATAATACTGTTGTAGGTAGAACATCAGATATGAGCAGGGGAAGGGATAAAAGCTGACAAACCACAAAAGAAGAAGCCTCCTTGGGTGGGCACCCTTCAACATCCACAATGTCCTATTTTGCAGCCCAACACGCACATAGCTAGCCTCCATCTGTTAGATTCCACCTGCTGCACCCTAACCTCACCCTCATTTTATTAAAATCATAATAAATTTACGTTGCTGTTTTGACCCTCCTTGTGAGGGGTGGATGCCATGACAGTTCCACCAAGGGCCAACTCAGGAGAAAAACTCTCCCTCCCAAGGTGAAGGAGGGGACGACAAGCTGATGGGTAGCATCCCTTCAAACTCCCTTCTTTTACCCCTTTTCACAAATGAACAAACCTATATAATCCACAAGCCACCCAAACCCTGGAGCAGTCACTCACCTTGAGCCTGCCCGCTTCCTGTCTTTGAGTGTACTTTCACTTAACAAATAAATCCCTTCTTGCTTTGGACTCATCGCTGTGTTCGCTCACAAATTCTTTTGCGATGACAAACCAAGAACCCAGAAACTGATCCACTCACCTGGTAACAGTACGGGAACCTTAGGCATTATTTGCCACTTACTTCTCCAAATCCATGTTAATTAGATGCATCCATCACTATGGGAACTGTTGATGTTCTAGAGATCTCATATTTCAAATAGCGTGTTCTAATCTTAGAATATCTCAATGTCCCAAATTCGTTCGATATTCTCCACCAAAGTTTTGGAAACTTGCCAGTCTCTCCTTCAGGGTATACTAACAATGGAAAAAATAGTAACACTCCTAGCATTTCACACATATTTCTTCCAAAAACAGTCTTTTCACTGTTGTGTGTGTATGTGCTAATTTGCCTACTGACACCACTCTTTTCAAATGACTAAAAATCCTATGGAGAGGTGAGACTTCCAGAATGACAGTGTGAGGAATTTGGGGCAACCTCCACCTCAGAAAGATATGTATTAAGCTGTTCAAAATTCGTAATAACAATTATTTAAAATCTCTGGAAATTTATGAAAGAACTTAACAATAATTTGACAAAATTGGCAAAATTTAACAAAAATCAACAGAGCTTAACATGGACAGCCTTGGCACTTGAACTAGAGGCTGCTACCATCCATGCACAGTTCTGCCTTGTGGAAGACCTGACCCATAGACTCCATAGCCAAAGGGCAGTTCTCATTCACCCCCAGCTTTCTGGGTGGAAGAGCTATTCTGGGTGGATCAGGTTGGAAAACATCAGCAGATCCTGTTTTCCACAGCTCCTTACTGCAGAAGGCTTATATCATGTGGATGGTGGCAGAGGGGAAGTGGTGCTATCCTCCTATCTCCAACTTCTAATACCTGATAGGGATCTTGTGGGGCAGCTGGTGATGAGAATAGTCCCCCTTTCCTACAGAGCTCTTTGTTGCAGGACAGTTGCTCACGTTGGGCTCCATAATCAAGTGTCAGCTCTAATCTCTTCCAGCTTCCTCGGACAGAAAAATTATTCCTAATAAACTTGGCAGCCAGTGAACATGGCAGCTCCCTAACTCTTGGTTCTGGTCTCCACAAGGTCCATTCTGGGCAGTTCCCACTTCTCCCTGACAAACAGGTCTTCTCCACAGTGAAGATGTCTGTGAGGCAGCTGGGAAATGTCAAGACCCTCCCTCCAATTCCCCAAATGTGCAGCTTTTGCTGTGTAGCTCAGAAGTTCTTTGCAGGAGGGGGTCTGAGCAAGCCTCAAAAACTAGTGACTCCACAGACCTTGCCATGTGATCCAACTTTAACTGGATCAAGTTGTTGAGCAATTTATACCCCAGGACATGGTCCCCAACAATAGAGCAATCAGCTAGCAATTAATGGAAGCTAACAGCTGGGTTTGATAACCATAGAAGTGGACTAGCTGGAAGTTTAAGGGGAGATCAGGAAAAGAAACTGTCAAAGACTGTCCAGCTAAATTCAAAATGAAAATAAGAAAATAAACATACATGCAAAAATATTCCAAATTCTCAGGAATAAATGGAACATAAGAAGTAGACAAATTCTACACTGAAATAGCAAAACATTCTTGAAAGAAATGAAATAAGATCTAGATAAGTGGAAAGATATCTTATATTCATAGATTGGAAGATTTATTATTGTTAAGATGCCAATAGTCCTCAAAATGATCTCCAGATTCAATGCAAACTCTACTAAAACTCCAACTAGTTTTATTTCAGAAGTGGGCAAGATGATCCTAAAATATCTGTGAAAATCAAGACCCAAAATAAATTGAAAAAGAGGAAAAAATTAGAGGACTCAGACACTTCACAATTTCAAAACTTACTACAAAGGTACAGTAATCAAGACAGTGAGTTACTGGCACAATGCTAAACATATAGAGCTAAACGATAGAAGTAAGAGTCCAGGAAAATCCTTAAACTTATGCTTACTTGATTTTTTGACAAGGGATCCAAGATAATTCAGTGTGTAAATATAGTCTTTTCAACAAATTATGCTGGAACAACTAGATATCCATAGGCAAAAGAATGAAGTTAGAAGTCTATTTTGTACCACATAGAAAAATTAGCCAAAAATGGATCACAAACCAAATTTGTAACAGTTAAAACTATAAAATTATAAGGCAAATACAAAGGGGTAAATCTTCGTGACCTTAGGTTAAGCAATGGTTTCTTAGATATGCTACCAAAAGCACAAGCAACAACAACAAAAATAGATAAACTGGACTTCATCAAAATTAAAAACAAAAATAAAAAACTGTGCTTCAAAAAACACCACTGTGAAAAAGAAAACCCAAAGAAAGGAATAAAATATTTGTAAATCATATACCGGATAAAGAATTTACCTTAAGGCTATATAAAGATGATTTACAACTCAATAACATAATAAATACTTAAAAATGCACAGAATCTGAATAGATAGTTCTACAAAGATAATAGAAAGAGGCAAATAAAACATATGAAAAGATGCTCAATACCACTAGCCATTAGGGACATGCCACAATATATTACTTCACGTCAACTATGATGATTAAAATAAAACATTAAAAAGTGCTGACAAGGATATGGAGAAATTGGAAGCATCATGCATTGCTGGGTGGGTATGTGAAACAGCGGAGCCACTTTAAAAAAACTGCTTTGCAGTTCTGCAAATAGGTATATGTAGAGTCACCATATGAACCAGGAATTCTACTCCAAGAGAAGTGAAAACAGAGACATACAAAAAAAAAAAAACAAAAACACCCATATTTGTATATGCACAGTACAATCATTCAGAAGGGCCAAAAAGTGAAAACAACTCAAATGTCCATCAACTGATGAATGGATCAACAAAATAGTATATGTCCACAGAATGGATTATTATTTAACAATAAAGAGGAATGAAGTATTGATATGCATACAACATGGATGAACCTTAGAAACATTAGGTTAGGGGCCAGCCCCCCAGTGTGGTGGTGAAGTTTGCACACTCTACTTCGGTGGCCAGGTTCACCCATTTGGATCTGGGCTGTGGACCTACACACCACTCATCACGCCATTATGTGGCAGCAACCCACAGATAAAATAGAGGAAGATTGGCACAGATATTAGCTCAGGGGAAATCTTCCTCAAGCAAAAAGAGGAAGATTGGCAACAGACATTAGGTCACAGCCAATCTTCCTCACCCGAAAAAAAAAATTTAGGCTAAGTGCAAGGATTAAGTCACAAAGGACAATATAGTTTATGATACCATTTATATTGTGGAGATTAATTTTAAAAACCTCAAGTAAATTGGAGTTGGGAAGGCCTATAGGGGGAGCTCTCACAGCCTATCACACATCATCAATTACACCAAACAGGAAGAGATGGAAGCTAGCATCTTGGACAGGAAGTAAAACTACCTTACTACTGAAGGAAGAATTCTGTGCCCACCCAGCAACAGCCCAGCCAATGAGAAATGCCATTGCTGCCCTGGACTGTTACTTCCTGCAATGGACTTTCATATAGAACAGCCCTTCCGTACTCTCCCTTTTCCTCTGTAAATGCAGCTCTTTTCCAGATTTTTCCTATGGTTTGCCATAGCGTGCACATTCTGAATTGCAATTCTTTTGGCTATTCTGGAAAAAACTCTTTTTGAGATAAAATAACAGGCAAATTTGTTTTTTAAGTTGATGATATAAAATGTCCAGTATAAGTAAATCTATAGAGATAGAAAGTAGACTTTCCTATAACTGGGGTGGAAGTGGGGATTTGTAGAAATGGGGAGTCACTGCTAATAGGTATGGGGTTTCTTTTGGGGGTTATGAAAATATTAAAATTGATTGTGGTGATGGCTACACAACTTGTGAATATACTAAAACCCCCGGAATTGTACGCCTAAATGGATGAATTGAATACTATGTGAATTATATCTCAATAAAACTTAGAAATAATATCATGGTATTTTTACCTTATGACATATCTTTGCTTGAATTTCTCATATTTAGGATACGTTTCAGAATTGTTAGACCCAATTTTATAGTATAATCACTACATATTCAACTTTAATTTTATACTGCTTAAATAGTCATCCTCCACCTATTCTTATTTTCTTTCTCAAATTTTACTTTATTGCCTAGAATTATAGTCAAAATTGATATGTGAGCAACAAAATACTTTTGTCTCTACTTATCTTTTGTTTTTAGAACTCATTATTGTCTATGCTATATTGCTAAGTAGCTGTTTTATGTCTTCTAATAGTAGAGAACATATAATTGATTATATTTTCTATTTTTTATTTCTGAAATAAATATGAATTTTACAAGACTAGTTTAACATACTAATGAGTATACTTACTGTCCTACCACATATTTTTATATTTCTCCTCCACCTTCCCTCTTCTTCCTCTACCACCTTCTTCTTTTACTTCTTCTGCTCCTTCTGTTCTCCTTCCTCTTTCTCATCTTTGGCTTTCTCCTTCTTCTTCAAAAATGCTTGGATTTTCTTTTTTTTTACATTTATAAAAATAAGATATTTGTTGGGGCCGGCCCAGTGGCGTAGTGGTTAAGTTCATGCCATGTGCTTTGGCAGCCTGGGATTTGTGGGTTCAGATCCCAGGCATGGACCTATGCACCACTTATCAATCCATGCTGTAGCAGGCCTCCCACATATAAAGTAGAGATAGATGAGCATGGATGCTAGCCCAGGGCCAATCTTCCTCAGCAAAAAGAGGAGGATTGTCAACCGACGTTAGCTCAGGGCTAATCTTCCTCACCAAAAAAACAAAATAACACATTTGCCCAAAGGATCACCATTTTTTATTATTTTGTTACAATTTGGAAGCCATATAGTGATTCATTAATTTTATTCACTACACTTTAACAAAGCCATATATTCACACTTGAATCTTTACTTCTCTAACTCTTCATATTAAGGAATTTTTCTTTGTATTGCCTTCTTCCCTGGTAAAATAAAGAAACTGATACAAGTCTACACTCCCAGCTTGTACTTCCTCCTGCATTAAGTTTTTGGTTGGTTAAATTTGGGAAGGTTGAATTTTGACTCAGTTTCTCGTATTTATCCTCTTTTCTTTTTCTTATGGCAATTATTACTATATTAATTTACATAGGTTACCTAATACATACAAATATTTTCAATTCTATTAGGATTCTTATTTATACTTAGTTCTGAGATTCAATAATTTTATTTCTCAATATCTGTCACATACCTAATTAAATTTTGATTCTTTTTTTATTCACTTCTTTATTGGTTAGAAAGCTCTTCTTTGTATAGATTTTCAGGAAAGTCATTTTTATTGGCACCCTCACCAATTTCAGCTCGATGATGTTATTGTTTTGTTCTTCCTGTTACAAATAAATAAAATATAGCATTTAGGTCTCTCTTCTCCTCTGTCTCTTACCCCTCTCCCACAAATTATTGGGTAGATCATATTCAGTGGAACTGTGACTCTGATATTAATATGTTCACTGGAGTAACATTACAGAATATCCCATTAGAAGACAGTATTAAGAATGGACCAGTAAAGGTATAAGATGAAAAACAAAAAAAGAAAATTTAAAAATACAAAGAACTAATTTCCTGAGAACAGACTTTTCCCCTAGCATATGTCTAAAAGTTTGACTATTTCAATTATGGCATTTATTCAATTCAGGAAAGGATTCTTATAATAAAACCTCGATTCTTATTTGGTTTATATGTTCTTGAGTCAGATACAGTGCTATTAAGTTTTATACTTTAGATCTGACCTTTCTCCTACATATTTGTTTCCTCTCTAATTGCTTTAGACTTTTGCCATATTAATTTGCAATCTTGTAGAGTGGCTTTTTTTTGTACTTAATATCACTGAAAATCTTTTGTAGTGTTGATTTTCTATTCAGGGTTGTTATTTAAAATGTAAATATATGGTTGATATCACAGAATCCTTCATACTATACTATTTCATTCAGATCTGCTTTATTTCTTCTACTCTTGTGCAGGCCATTCCTCAATATCTATTATCTAAATTTTTTCATTGCTAATACACAATACAGCAATATAGAATATATTGTATATGATACCTTAAATTTACTATTTTTATATGGAGGTAAACTGTTTCTTTGAAGCACTTTCTTTTACTTCACAAATGTTACTTTCCCTTTGTTCTACATAGTAAATTATTTCAACACTTACCATGAAGTATTGCTTTCTCTTTGCCAATATTCACTGGGAAAGGCATTATCTGCCCCCATGAGTAGATTCTGCTCTAGCTCTGCACTTTTCCCCTGATAACAGTGTTTAAAAAAAGAAAAAGAAAACTAAACTAAAACAGTTTCTTTTCAATCCTAATACTGAAGGCTGATGTTTGTAAAACCACATTGACAAATTAGAGACCCAGAAGACTAAGAGGAAAAAAGAAATTAGAAGCCAAAATTAACTCAGCCAGAAACATCTTTGCTCTCTCTCTTCTTGGTACTTAGTTTATTAGCTATACTAGAAGTCCACTTTACATATCCATATATCTATTTAATCTGATATGTAAATAATTGTTTGATCTTCTTCCTATTTTACATAAATTTTACCATCTAAATGGGGAGATGTTAAGGAATTATTATTCACCTGCCCGTGTGTTTCATGGAATCCTATATTTCAGTTTGAAAAGAATTATTCTTTATTTTAAATATAATTTAATTACAAAAGAACACTGAATCCTGCCTATGATTTTTCCCCTATCAGATTACTGGTGTTCTGCCCATCAAAGTAAATAAATAAAAATATGTAAGTCAATATCACACACACTCTCTCAAAAACCACTTTGAAGACAGGATAGTCCATTCAACATTACCCACAACAGCATTGCATAATTTAACGTTTGCTCCAAAGATATCCTCTGATCCTCCCTCACTCATAACCAACCAAAATATCAAAAGATTAAATGAATTATTAAAAAAATATACAGACTTAGGTTTTTATCTGTGACACATGAAGAGCTTGGAACTAATCATTTCAAGTTGTCCTCATGACAATAAAAAGTTGTACAAACTAAAAATCAATTACTTTTCTTGAATCCCTCAGAGAACTGAGCTTACAGGATACACTATCCACCCAAAGTCAGGAGAGAAAGATGACTCTAGCAAGTCACAGCTGAGATCTACTTACCTGGAGCAAAAGTCTCTGAAACTATAAAATAGCAAGAAATTTTAAAAGGCAGTTTTGATGAATTGCTGGGTATTGATTAGTATGAGCATGAGTAACTCCTAGAATCCCATGGAGGCTGCAGTTTTAGGTGGGTACCTATACTTCCTTGGGCTTTACCTCCAGGAACTTCACCAGGTACTTATAATAAGAACAGTGGTAGAAACAATCCTGTCCTGTAGCTGGTAGGAGGAAGAAAAGTGTAATCACTGTGAAGTATGCCCACAGATTTCTCTATAAGAAAGGCTTCCTGTCTAGGAAAACAACTTTTCCAGAGCCCTATTAAGAATTTTTGAGAAAGGTCATCCCTCGCATTCTAGTACCCTCTAGCCTTCTTGTCTCACATGAGGGAGGAGGGTACTCTGGAAGAAGAAACACTTTGATGTTCACAGGCCAGAAATACAGGTCCACTAAAAGATTGAGGTTTAACTAAAAGATCATGAAATTCTCCACCTCCCCCATACCATACAACCACACCCACAGAGCTTCAGTATAATAATAGTAGATTTCAGCTGAAAGGCACAGATTCTGGCTGTGTGGAGGTGTATTAATGGAAGCCCAGTCAAGACAGAAGACAAAAATAGGACACTAGAGGAAGACAGAGCCTCTGAAAACTCTAGCTACAGGAAACATTTAACATAGCCTAACTCCTAGCAAAATAAACTTAACGGGTCAGCCTGCTGGCAAAGTGGTTAAGTTCATGCATTCCACTTTGGTGGCCCAGGGTTTGCTGGCTCAGAGCCTGGGAGCAGACCTACTCACTGCTCATCAAGCCATGCTGAGGTGGTGTCTGACATAGAAGAACTAGAACAACCTACAACTAGGATATACAACTATGTACTGGGGATTTGGAGAGAAAAAAGAAAAAGAGGAAGATTGGCAACAGATGTTAGCTCAGGGCCAATCTTCCCCCCCAAAATAAAAGATGAACATAAATACTCATACTAGAGACTTATTTACCTCAGTTACTACTATCCTAAACAACATGCCTGAATTTCAACCAAAATTTACAAGGCATGTTAAAAGGCAAGAAAAAACAGTCTGAAGAGACAAAGCAAGCATCACAACCAGACACAGATATGACACAGATGGTAGAATTATCAGACCCATAATTTAAAATAATTTTGATTGATATGTTAATAGCTCTAATGGAAAAATAATCCAACATACAAGAACAGTTCAGAAATATAATCTGAAAGATGGAACATTTAAGTGAGAAACCAAAAGGAAATACTAGAAAAAAAGACAGTCTCAGAAAAATATCTCTGATGTCCTCATCAACAGACTCAATATGGCCAAGGAAAGAATCAGTAAGCTTGAAATTATCTTAATGAAAACTTTACAAAATGAAATTTAAAACGGAAAAATAACACAAAATAAAACATCCAAGAACAGTTAGACAATTACAAAGGTGTGACATATGGATAAGTGGAATACCAGAAAGAAAGAAAAAAGAGAAGAGAGAAGAAATATTTGAAGTACTTTGAGATAATAATGTCCAAGGACTTTCCAACTTAATCATGTACACCAAACCACAGATCCAGAAAAGTCAGAGAATATCAAACACAATAAAACAACCACCACCTATCTATGGATATCATCATCATATCATGCAGAATATCAAAGATAAAGAGAAAATCTTGGATAAAGCCAGGGCATATGTGGAGGGGTATCTTATCTGTAGAGAAAGTGGAAAAATAATTCCAGTGGACTTCTCATAACACAGTGAGTGAAATATGTAAAGTGTTGTAAGAAAAATGCAACCAATGTGGAATTCTAGATCTGGTGAAATTATCCTTCAAAAGTGAGGAAGATGGGGCCGGCCTGGTGGCATAGCAGTTAAATTCAAGCATTCTGCTTCAGTGGCCCAGGGTTTGCAGGTTCAGATCCTGGGTGTGGACAGATGCATCGATTGTCAAGACATGCTGTGGCGGCATCCCATATAAAGTAGAGGAAGATGGGCACAGATGTTAGCCCAGGGCCAGTCTTCCTCAGCAAAAAAAAAAAAAAAAAAAAGAGGAGGATTCACAATGGATGTTAGCTCAGGGCTAGTCTTCCTCAAACATACACAAAAAAAGTGAGGAAGAAATGATGACCTTTGCAGACAAACCAAAACTAAGGAGATTCACTGACAGCAGATTTTCCTTGCATGATAGGTTAAATGATTTTATTCAGGCAGAATGAAAATTATATATTCAGAAAATTGGTTCCACATCAAGAAAGGATGTGTATCTGAGAAGGAAAAAATGAGATAAAATAAAATGTTAATTTTTCTTATTTGTGATCTAAAGTATAACCGTTTAAAGTAATAATAGTAACAATGCGTTGGGTGATAATAGCATATGGAGGGTTAAATGAATGACAGTAATGTCATGAGGGATGGGAGAAAGGAACTGGAAATGCTCTGTTATAAACTATCTCCACTATACATGAAGCAGCACAGAATTATTTGAAGGTGAAATTTAATTCGTTCAAATGTTTATTATAAACACTAAGACAAAAATGTTCTATTTTTTTTAAAGAAAGCATAGTTGATACGCTAAGAGTAGGGATAATATGGAATAATATAAAATGTTCAATTAAAACCACAGAGAAAAAGGAATCTCTGAAAAAAATAGTAAAAAATTGATTGATATTAACACAAATATATCAATGGTCATCTTATTTGCAAACAGACTACACTAATTTAAAGGCTGAGATTGTCAGAGTAGATTAAAAAACAAGATCCAAGTACACATTGTCTACAAGAAACTCACTTTATATATAAAAACATATATAGCAATTAGGCAAGAAAAAGAAATAAAGAGACTCCAAATAGGCAATGAAGAAGTGAAACTCTCACTATTTGCAGATGACATGATCTTATACATAGAAAACCCAAAAAATTCCATCGGAAAACTACTAGAAACAATCAACAACTACAGTAAAGGTATAAAATCAACTTACAAAAATCAATTGCATTTCTATACACTAATGATGAAACAACAGAAAGAGAACTCAAAAAGACAATCCCATTTACAATTGCAACAAAGAGAATAAAATATCTGGGAATAAATTTAACCAAGGAGGTCAAAGACCTATACAATGAAAACTATAAGACACTATTGAAAGAAATCGAGGAGGACATAAAGAAATGGAAAAATAGTCCATGCACATGGATTGGAAGAATAAATATAGTTAAAATGTCCATTCTACCTAAAGCAATCTACAGATTCAATGCAATCCCAATCAGAATCCCAATGTCATTCTTCACGGTAATAGAACAAAAACTACTGAAATTCGTATGGGGCAACAAAAGAGCCTAAATAGCTAAAGCAATTCTGAAAAAAAAGAACAAAGCTGGAGGCATCACAATCCCTGATTTCAAAATATACTATAAAGCTACAGTAATCAAAACAGCATGATACTGGTACAAGAATAGACACACAGATCAATGGAACAGAATTGAAAGCCCAGAAATAAAACCACACACCTATGGACAGCTAATCTTCGACAAAGGAGCAAAGAATATACAATGGAGAGAGGGAAGTCTCTTCAATAAATGGTGCTGGGAATATTGGACAGCAACATGCAAAAGAATGAAAGTAGACCATCTCCTATCGCCATATACAAAAATCAATTCAAAATGGATCAAAGACCTGAAAGTGAGACCTGAAACTATAAAACTCCTGGAAGAAAATATAGGCAGTACACTAATTGAGATTGGACATAAAGGGATCCTTTCAGATTCCATGTCTACCCAGACAAGGGAAACAAAAGAAAAAATAAACAAGTGGGACCTCATCAGACTAAAGAGCTTCTACAAGGCAAATGAAACCAGGATCAAAATGAATAAACAACGCACCAGCTGGGAGAAAATATTTGCAAATCGTTTGTCTGACAAGGGATTAATCTCAGTAATATATAAAGATCTCATACAACTGAGCAACAAAAAAACAAACAACCTGATCAAAAAATGGGCAGAGGATATGAACAGAGATACAGATGGCCAATAGACACATGAAAAGATGTTCAACATCACTAATCATCAGGGAAATGCAAATCAAAACTACACTAAGATATCACCTTACACCGGTTAGAATGGCTATAATCACAAAGACAAATAACAACAAATGCTGGAGAGGTTGTGGGTGGAGAAATGGGGACCCTCATTCACTGCTGGTGGGAATGCAAACTGGTGCAGCCTCTATGGAAAACAGTATGGAGAGTCCTCAAAAAATTAAAAATAGAATACCGTATGATCCAGCAATCCCACTCTTGGGCATCTACCCAATGGACATGAACTCAACCGTCACAAGAGGCGTATGCACCCCTATGTTCATTGCAGCATTATTCACTATAGCCAAGAAGTGGAAGCAAGCCAAGTGTCCCTCGACTGATGATTGGTTAAAGAAGATGTGGTATATACATACAATGGAATACTACTCAGCCATAAGAAAAGACACAATTGTCCCATTTGCAACAACATGGAAGGACCTAGAGGGTATTATGTTAAGTGAAATAAGCCAGAGAGAGAAGGACAGACGCTGCATGAACTCGCTCATATATGGAATATAAGTGAACACAGGGACAGAGAGAACTGATTGGTGGTTACCAAGGGGAAGGGGGGTGGGGGGGCACAAGGGGTGAAGGGTTACATCCACAAGGTGACGGACAAACAAAAATGTACAACTAAAACCCCACAGTGTTATAAACTAGTAAGACATCAATTAAAAAATGGTAAAAAAATATATATATAGATTAAAAGTGAAGGAATGGAGTTATATCACGATACAATAATTTTTTGAAAAACTGAAGTAGTTATATTAATTTCAGACAAAGCAGTCTTCATAACAAAGAAAATTATCAGGTATACAGACAGACATTGCATAATGATTAATAAGCCGATTCTCCAAGAAGACATAACAATCCTTCATGTGTATACCCCTAACAGGGCATCAGAATTTATGGGACCAAACAGAGAGAACTGCATGGAGAAATAGACAAATCCACTTATAGTTAAAAAACCCAATACTCCTCTAACAGTAATTGATAATCAAGCAGGAAGAAAATCAGTAAAGTATAGTTGACCCGAATAGCACAAGTAATCAACATGATCTAATTGACACATAAAGAGTATTCCATCAAACAGCAGGATACATATTCTTCTCAAGCTCACATAGAATGTTTACCAAGATGGACCACATTCTAGTCCACAAACATGACTTTACAAGTTAATAAAAGAAGAAATCATACAGAATATGTTCTCTGATCACAATGGAATTAAATTAGAAATCAATAATGGAAAGATAGCAGGAAAAAATCCAAACACTTGTAAATTAACAACACACAAATAATTTGCATATAAGTCAAAGAAAAAGTCTCAAGAAAAATTTTAAAAATATTTTGAACTAAGTGAAAATGAAAAATCAATTTACCAACATTTGTCATGAATGCAGTGTGTAGAAGGAAATTTTTGGAATTAAATGTATATATTAGAAAAGAAGAAAGATCTAAAATCAATAAGCTAAGCTTCCATACTAGGAAACTAGAGAAAGAAGAGCAATTGAAGCCTAAAGCAAGCAGAAGAAAATAAATAATAAAAATTACAGCTGAAATCAGTAAAACTGAAAATGCAAAAAATATAGACAAATCAATAAAATGCAAAATCTCCTTCTTTGAAAAGATAAATAAAAGATGCCAATTTAGCAAATCAGAAATGAAAAAGGGATCATCATTATTGATCCCACAGACATTCAAAGGACACTGCAGACAACTCTACAAATTTAATAACTTCGATGAAATTATCTAATTACTTGAAAGAAACAAACTAACAATTTCACAAAAGGAGAAACAGATAATATGAATAGCCCAATAATTAAGAAAGAAATTAAATCAATTATTAACTTTCCAAAAAAGATATCACCAAGTCCTGATGGTTTCATTGGTGAATTCTACCAAACATTTAAGGATCTTTTCCAGAAAATAGAATCAAAGGGAGAACTTCCTAACTCATTCTATGAAACCATCACTACACTATCTCGAATCTAGATAAAGACATTACAATGAAGGAAAACCATAGACCAACATATCTCACAAACATAACTACAAAAATCCTCAAAAAAATACTAACAAATAGAATCCAAGAATGTATATGGTGAGTTATACACCCCAACCACCACCTTCAACCTTATTGAAGTTATGCAAGGCTGGTTTGACATTTGAAAATCAACCAGGATAATTTATCACATTTTATAAACACGTCAATTGACACAGGAAAAGCATTTGACAAATCCAACACCCATTCATGAAAAAAAAATCAACAAATTATCAAGAAAGAAAAACTTTGTCAATTTAATAAGAACACCTGCAAAATATCTACAGATAAAATCACACTTAATTGTGCAAACTGGATACTTCTCCTCTGAGATCAGGAACAAGGCAAGGATGTCCTGTCTCATTACACCTATTTGACATCACTGTATATGTTCTAGCTACTGTGGTAAGACAAGAAAAGGAAATATGAGGTGCACAGATTAAAAAGGAAGAAATAAAACTGTCCCTATTTTCAGATTATTGTGTATAAAGGAAATCCCAAAGAATTTACAAAAAAAAATAATAAAAACCTCCTGGAAATAATACGTGAGTATAGCAATATCACAGGATACATACACCCCTCCCAGATTCCCCTTGGGCGGCACCCTCTTACCTTAATATTTGTCACAATTAACAAACTGATATTGATACATTATTAACTAAAGTTCATACATTTTCAGAGTTCCTAAGTTTTTACTTAATGTCCTTGTTTGCTTTAAGAATTCTATCCAGGTTATTATATTAAGTTTAGTAGTCATGTCTCCTTAGGATCCTCATGGCTATGACAGTTTCTTACACTTTCCTTGTTTTTGATGACCTCGATTGGTTTTTTGGAGGTCTGATCAGGTATTCTGTATACAAAACACTTTCACTGTATTGATAATTGTCTGATGTTTTCTCATGATTAGACTTGGGGTAATATGGGAACTCCCTGCTGTATTTGCATTAACATTGTAAATCTTAAATTGTTCTAAAAGAAAATGTTTACTAACAAACTGCATACGACCATACAACAAATCAAGGCAAAAGAAAAATATTCTAAAAGTGTGGCTTTATTTCTTAGATGAATAAATGCAATGAGATTTGAAGGCTATACAAACCTAATATTGGCGTATAAAAATCATAGTTGACAGGTTTAATTTTTGACCTTCTATCTCTCATTTGTCCTATAAGCAAGAATGCTTGCATAGCTCTCTGAATTCTGAATTAGCGTTCCCTTTTAGAAACCTCTCATCATTCTAAGAGTTTCTGCCGTAGGATAAATGTAGGACACAGTTGGATTGACCCATAAGCCAGAGGCATTTTGCCCAGGAAACTCTCTGTGGAGCAAGCTTCATGAAGAAGACAGGAAGAGAGAAAAGGAGCTCTCTAATCTTCTTTCTTCAAGGGCTATATTTTCCGTTTAGTTCATCTCTAATGTAGATTTGGACTCAATTGAATTCATTAGATAAAATGTTTGCTCAGCTGTGCAGGTTGATCCAAAGTTGCAAATGTGTCTCAGAGCACAGTTTTGATTCATGAAAAAAATGTGTTGAAAGCATTTTTTTGATGGAATCAAATTGCAAGCTGTGGTATTTTAACAATGCCCTGTGAATGTCAATTTCTAGAGTGATCAATGAAGCCAATCATATTATTTGAGGGAAAAATTGATGTTATTTTACTTATTGGATGCCATAAAATAAGATGTTTTAAATTTTTATGTAAAAATAAAAGAGTTGTGTTTGAACTATCTAAACTCAAATGCAGTAACACCACTTGCACGTTATTTCCATCTAAATAGTTTCATGCAAATTATAAAATAATAAGTCATTCACTGAGGGGAATCTGATTATTTATTTATTTTGTTTATTCATTTTATTTTGGTTTTTCTTTTAATTGTGGTAACATTGGTTTATAACATTATATAAGTTTTGGGTGTACATCATTATATTTTGATTTCTGTGCAGATTACATCATGTTCAACACCCAGAGACTAATTACAATCCATCATCACACATGTATCCCTATTCACCCCTTTCACCCTCCTCTCTCCCCTTCCCCTCTGGTAAATGACGATCCAATCTCTGTCTCTATGTGATTGATTGCTGTTGTTTTTATCTTATACATATGAGTGAGATCATATGGTATTTAATTTTCGCCCTCTGACTTACTTTTCTTAGCACAATACCCTCAAGGTCCATTCATGTTGTCACAAATGGCTGGACTTCATCATTTCTTATGGCTGAGTAGTATTCCATTGCATATATATACCACATCTTCTTTATCCATTTGTCCCTTGATGGATACTTAGGTTGCTTCCAAGTCTTAGCTACTGTGAATAATGCTGCAAAGAACATGGGGTGCATGTATCTTTACCCATTTGTGTTCATATTCTTTGGATAAGTACCCAGCAGTGGAATAGCTGGATTGTATGGCAGTTCTATTCTTAATTTTTTGAGCAATCTCCATACTGTTTTCCCTAGTGGCTGCACCAGTTTGCACTCCCACCAGCAGTGTATGAGAGTTCCCTTCTCTCCACATCCTCTCCAATGCTTGTTTCCTGTTAGCCATTCTGACAGGAATGAGGTGATATCTCATTGTAGTTTTTATTTTCATTTCCCTGATAGTTAATGATGTTGAACATCTTTTCATGTGCCTGTTGGCCATCTGTATTTCTTTGGAGAAATGTTTGTTCAGGTGTTTTGCCCATGTGTTTAATTGGGTTATTAGTTTTCTTGTTGTTTAGATGTATGAGTTCTTTATATATTTTGGATATTAACAACTTAGGAATCTTATCATTTATACTGTAAAACATTTTGATTGGTACAGACTTTTTTAACTTCTGAGGAGTTTATCTGCATTTATCACAAATTTTTCTAAAATTTATGGGGCTGGCCCAGTGGCATAGTGGTTAAGTTTGGAGTGCGCCACTTCAATGGCCCAGGTTTGTGTGTTCAGATCCTGGGTGTGGATCTACATACTATAAGCCATGCTGTGGAGGTGGCCCACATACAAAATAGAGGAAAGATTGTCATGGATGTTAGCTCAGGGCCAATCTTCCTCGAGCAAAAAGAGGAAGATTGGCAATAGATGTTAGCTCACTGCCAATTTCCCTGACCAAAAAAAAAAAAAAAAAACAAATTTAAATAATGACCCGTAGTGTACATACAATGTCAAAAATGCCTTCAAAGTAAGTTTAGATAATAACCAACAAATTAGATAATATGTCAAAATATTCTTCAAAACACTGCAAGGTATCATTTACCTGCTAAACTTTATTTACTCCACTCCTTCATAATTCACTTTAGCTAGACTTGAATCTCTATTCATATTTCTGCTTGTAAGTGTGAGCTTGTGCAAGTTTCTTGCCCAGCCTGATCTTTTGTTTTCTTTGCAAATCTGGGATATGGAGGGGGACAGTAGCCATCTTATAGTTTCAATATGAGGATTAAATGAAATATTTTAACATTAAATACTTATTACAAGGGGTGGCATATAGAATTCCTCAGAAATATTGGTTAGGAGGAAGAGGAGGAGGGGGAGGGGGAGAAGGAAAAGAGCCTAAAGAAAACACATTGGCTGGGAATCTATTTTGATCTAAGTTCTGTCCTGAGTGATAGAACCAGAAGACAGATAAGACATAGATTCTGTTTTACATAAGGCTACAGTCTAGTGGAAGAGAAAGAAATTCAAACCAATAATTACAGGAAAGCATAATAGGTCCTATTGTTATGGAGTCAAGTGGGCTCCCCACCCGGTGAGTTAAATAAGACTCTACACCGGTGGAAGTTGTCTCACAATGTAAAGTGTATTTGCAGTAAATAGGAGGCCATGAGGAGTCATTTCCAAAGCCATGCACCAGAACAAAGGGCAGTAGAAATTTTTATTTCAATTGAGAAATGAATATTCAAAAGGGAGAGGCAGGTATTTGCCTGCACAGGCTCAGTTGGAGAACATGCTTCCACATAATGAGGCCTAAGCTCCACCTGGAGAGATCTTTGTGTTAAAAATAAGGCAAAGGTCATAGGCATAGCTCTTGTGGTGAGACTTGGTCAATTTTAGAATGGTTGGTGGTTACATCTCCTTAACAAATGAAAGAAAAAGAAAAAACTTGGAAAAACAGTTAATTGCTGGTGAACCCACAATTGAGTTCCTCAAGGCACCTAGTCGGTGACACTATTGCAGACTGAAGGAAGAGAACAAGTCCCTGTATGGGAATACAAAGAAGACAAATTACTGAACTTTGAATGCTTTATCAATTTCCATTGATATCAAGCTGAAGTATTAGCCTTGCTTCAATTTTTCGACCAGTCTCAATTACAGATAGGAATCCCAGAATCAACTTTAATTGCCAGTTTGCAACAGAAACAGTTATTTGTATCGTTTTCTCTTTCTAGGCTTATCTGATCTCCTTGATTCAGTATGACTGGAGCCCTGTCTCATAAATACTTATAGATGACAGTCGACCGCATGGCTTAGAATTCCAAGCACAGTATTCCCCTAACTCCTTTCCACTTTTCTCAAGTCAACTGTTAAGTTTTTAATTCCCCATCTTGAAAGATGAGAAAATAAGAGATTTCGTGAAAACTAAATGTACCACCAGGGGCTTTTTTGTACCTGGGAAACAGCAATAAGCATAAAACAAAATAGAAAATGGAATGTTTTGTTGGATTCAAATATTATATATAATGAGAATGCAAAACCTTACTTAGACCTTTCAGTATATCATTCATATTCTAATTCAGGGTTCTACAGCTGTTTAGTAATGCTCAAAATATTTATTTTTATTATAATAAAAATATTGTGTATATAACACATTTAGAAAATATAAAACACATCAAGGAGAAAAAATTTAACCATAATCTGATGATCCCTTAAAAACACCATTAAATGTTTTATGATAATTTTTAAATTTTCTGTATATATATATTGTTTTTAACAAATGCATCCTTATAACATTTTTTCTTAAATAAAGTATTCTTCAAAAACCTTATTCATTTAGCCTACATAAAATTTCATCTTACTGGTATAGAAATTTGCCAGTCCATTTTTTAAGTTATTTGGTAATTTTTCCAATTATAAATTATGATATGTTAAATTTCATTATATATAAATATATTCTCACCATTTTGATTTTTTCCTTGCACAGATTCCATATAGGAAAAAACATACACTGTCAAATAATGCTGTGATTTTTGAGGCTCGCAATACAACTTAAAATCCTTCCAACAATGTAGGAGAATATCAATCTCACCAAATAGCATTAGAACTTAGTATTTTCTTTCGAAATATCTGCAAATCTGATAAGCCAAAAAAGTCATTGCTCCTTTCATTTGCTTACCCGTTTTTTGTATTGCAGTTGAACTGTTCATAATTTGATTACTGACAATTTCTATTTCTTCAGTGAATAATCTATGCTTTGTCCTTTTCTTATTTTTTTAACTTGGAGAAGGCTTTATTTTCTAGGTGTTCTGATCTGTTGAAGTTTTGTTTTTTGTTTTTTTTTTTTTGGTGAGGAAGACCAGCCCCTGAGCTAACATCCGTCGCCAATCCTCCTCTTTTTGCTGAGGAAGACTGGCCCTGGGCTAACATCCATGCCCATCTTCCTCTACTTTATATGGGACGCCGCCAAGGCATGGCTGACAAGCAGTGCGTTGGCGGGCGCCCGGAATCCGAACCCGCGAACCCGGGGCTGCCAAGCGCAGACTAAACTGCTGCGTAACCGGGCGGCCCCTTGAAGTTTTGTTTTTTTATTCCTTTTATAAGAAATATTTTAAATATTCCAAAACATCTAGAAAAGTTCGTTTCAGGTTTGATGTCAAAATATTTAGTCCAATTGTAATTTGTGCTGGTTGTGTGATATAAAGTAGAAGTCTACTATATTTTTTCCCTTTAAATGCTATTTTATTACATATCGGGTACCAAAATTTCAGAATGGCTGTAGAGAGAGAGAAACCAATAAGAGCTAGATCCAGGAGATTGGCTCAGAAAATTGTTTCCGTACTTCAGAAGGATAGCTTTCTGCTTTTCTTGTCATTGTAGGCTTTATATCCTACAGTTCTACCTGCATATTGGGAGTAAGTCAGTATGTTAACACTTATTTGAAGCAACTCTCAATTACGGTTTTAAAAAAATGTGGCACATATTTTTAGTTCAAGGATATAGTTCTTCGTTTATTACTACCAAAAATGTGATTAGTAGAAATGAGCCTATACTTTCTTTAGTTGTGGTAGGATACACATAATAGTTATCATTTAACCATTTTTAGTGTCTGGTCCAGTAATGTCAAATATATTCATATTGTCGTGTAACCAATCTCCAGAACTTTTTCATCTTGCAAAACTGAAATTCTATACACATTAAACAACAACTCCTCATTTCCCCGTCCCCCCAGCCCCTGGCAACCACAATTCTACTTTCTTTTTCTATGAATTTGACTACTATAGAGATCCCATGTAAATGGAATCAACCAGTATTTGTCTTTTTGAGACTGGCTTATTTCACTGAGTATATCATCTTCAAGCGTCATCCATGTTGTAGCATATGTCAGAATTTCCTTCCTTTTTAAGTCTGAATAATATTGCATGTACATGTAAACCACATTTTGTTCATCCACTCATCCATTAAGAGACATTTTGGTTGCTTCTTCCTCTTGTCTATTGTGAATAGTGCTGCTATGAACACAGGTGTACAATATCTCTTCAAGATATTGCTTTCAATTCTTTGGGATATATACCCAGAATTGACATTTCTGAATCATATGGTCACTCTATTTAAATTTTTTGAGGAACCACCATACTGTTTTTCATAGTGGCTGCACCATTTTACATTCCCACCACATTTGAGCCTGTACTATGAGATTTAATTTTCTCTCATCTGTTTCTTAAATAGCACTAATGCCAGCTTTTCTATTTTATTTGTTACATATCTTTATGGACACAATAAAATCCTGGATTAGGATTCCTGAGCAATGATGCAAAATTAGATTTTAATCAGTGACTATCCCAGCCCTTTTCTCCAGAGTGAGGGCTAAAGCTCTCTTCTTTTGCTGCAGTGAGAAGTTACAAAAATAACTGTCTCATCATTTCAGAATTTCTCCGATTAGTGTTTGCTCAGTTGGGATCTAGGGTTTATATTTTTGAACTTCATGTGACAACAAAGACAAACTACAAATATTGTTTTTCATCAACCATGCAATAACCCAGCCACATATTATATACAATTTAATTTTGGACTCTACTTACAGTATCAGAGAAAGTTCTGACTATTGCATTTTGGTTATGGACTTGGGTATATTTGGCAAGGCAGCTGTCATCATATTTAACCAGAAGTCTGAGACTGCTTAAGTTCTCAACCCCTGCCAACTGCAAATTCTGCAGTGGCTGAGTTTCTAAAACTCTCTTGCAACTGGTTCCTAACATTAACCTCTGAAACCAGATTTATGGCAATTGCTAAACTGATTCTGTAAATGGCCATTATCCTGAATTAGTGATATTTTTACTTGAAGTTAAATGGAATAAAACTCTCTCTGGCTAACTAATGTGTAGAATGTTAAAAACCTTAATAAGTGTAAAGGTTTGTTCTCAAATGTACCTTTTTCAAATAGAGAAATCCAGAGCTAGAAAAATAGAGCAATTATTGAGGCAGTGCATGTTTCCACATGGAAATTCTATAGTTGAGAATTTCTTCAAGATAACATTTCAGGATAAATATATAGGAAGCAGTGAGAATAAGATGAACTGCTGAGAATTAGATGAGAAACTATCAGAGAAAGTTGAATTTCCAAGCTACAAATAATAAGGACTTTGAAAAAAAATGTTTATCCATCTTTTAGGTATTTAAAATTAGACTGTGTTTTTCTTTGACTATGAATAAATGACAACAGGAAAAATCTACTGTATATTTTACTATTACTATGTTAGGTATCTGGTACATTTTTAAAGGTCTCAGTTAACAGCCAGGAGGGATTTAAAGGCTAAGTAATAAATCATTATGTCGGTAACCAATAACCAAGTTATTAGGTATGTAAATGTGAAAACATTTGTATGAATTTATCCAAAAGCAACGATTATTAACTTCTAAAGAGAATAATGTATATATCACAAAGTACTACGTTTCTTTATATTATCATTTTATACTCTGACTAACAAACAAAATAATGAAATTTGTTCCCATCCATAATATAGTGGAGTACCCAATAAATAGAAAATTCAATATTTTGCAGGAGTCAGAAGAGGTTAAGTGCCATGACAAACTCAAAGTCTCTGTGTCTTACACAGTAAAACTGTCTTTCTCACTTACTTCATGCACAAAGCAGGCTGACAGGGAGGCCCTGATCCCTGCAGATACTCAGAGGACTATACTCCTTTCCTCTTAAGTCTCCACACTCCTCTGTGCAAGCATCTTCTATATTCAGCTGATGGGGAAAGAGAATAGAGGATTCAAGTGGGGAGTTTTATAAAGTAGGAAAGGAATTAGCATCTATCACTTCTTGCCACAGTCTATTGGCCAGAACTCAGCAACCTGGACAAAATTTCCTGCAAGAGAAGACTGAGAAATAGATTCCAAGTCTGGTTGCAAGAGTAGTCACTGCTCCAGTATTTAAGGGTCATTTCTCTTCCCCTTCATGAACTGCATAGTCATATATTTTGCCATTTTCTTCTGAGTTGCTCTTCTCTTTTTATTGATATACAAGTATTCCTTACGTATTTTCTCTTCTAATTTTTGTCACTTACACGCATTTTTTGGTATCCTCTCCTACTACGCTTCTCTCTCTCTTTTTTTCTTTTTTGGTCCATTTTGTCATACAAAATATTAAAATGTTGATATAGTAAATATATATTATCTTTTATTGTATTTTATTTTTGCATATCTTTTCCCTCCTTATTCCATTTATCTGATATATCCCAAAGAGTGTACATTATTTTCTTTTAAAAAGTTTTAGAAGTACGCTTTTCACACAAAACATATGTTTTTGTCTATGTGCATGTATGTTTGTTTTTGTTTTATTTTGTTTTTTTAAGTGCATGCTTTGCTTTGGAACAGCGTATATATTTTGCTTAATGCTGTCTTCTCCAATCTATTTTTCACTTTTGAAAATCCAATGAGAGAGAACATTGTATTTCCTTTTTTCCCCTCATGGCTTCCATCTTTTTATATTTTTGTGCTACATTCTAGTTAAATAACTTATGTTAGTCTTTAACAATACTAATTAGCCTTTGGCTTTGTCCTTTCTGCTGTTCTGCCCATCCTTTATTTTTTTAATCAATATTATATCTGTCTTTTCTATAGCCTCCTCTTTTATTTCATGAAGATGATCCCTTATTTAATTTGCCTCATGCTTTGAATAAGGTTACTCTGAAACCTTCTTCTGATTGCTGTATAAATCCACAATTGGTTCAGTTTGTTTTATCTTGTTCATAGTGTTGGTGTTCCTAAAATCCTTTCTGTTCATTGGATTTGTACTTAGTATCTTGATAGGAAAAGCAACTCATCCTGGGTTTCCCAGGGTGTTCCTGGTTTTAAAACTGGAAATCCACAACCTAGGAATTCTGTAAGTCCCAGGCAAATCAGAATGGCTGGTTTCCCTAATTCTAGGTCAAAATTCTCTGATGTTAGTCATGGGCAGTGGATTTTTTCTAAGACCTTGGAGGCTCCTAGATACTACTTTAGGGGATTCTGGTTGTTTTCCAGGGTAGCCATTGACTATGGGGTTGCAATTTTAACATATTCCTTTGACTTCCCATGTCCTTGCTTTACTTTATAAATTTTTGAGATTTCTAATTTAGCAAATGTACTCTTTCCTAATTTGGAAATTAAAATAAATTCAAATTTATTTTAATGTTTATTGTTTCTATCATGTTTCATGAATACTGTGATTGAGGAACAGACTAAAGTGTATGCTGGGAAGGTCATCTTTCTATCAATATTCTAACTATTCCTCATGTAACCTGATCTGTTCATTGCTATTGTTGTTCTGCATAGAATCCATAAAGAACACATCACTTAGTGAGGATTATTTGTGCAAACTTTTGGAAAAGCAATGCTGCTAGAAATTGAGAGTAGTGTTGGATGCACTGATGAAGAAAGATTTCAAGAAACCTTGAATCAAATGGATTGTTTCAGTATAGCTTAAAGAAGAGTATTCGCCATATATATTATATATGTATATGCATGTGTATACATATATCATATATATATATAAAGTTATGCTAAGCCATATTGATGGGGGTTAATCAAATCTAAAATAAAAGTATGTTTCATGAATTTTAGGAGCCAAAGATAATATATCAGTCAGGAAAGATCAGGTTATACTAAGGTGAAAGCAATCATTAAAATATTTGTACCATAAACAAAATAAGATGACTTACAATCTTGTCACAATGGAGTAGTTTGTATTTGATTAGCCTCTTGTGAAAAACCACTATAAAAATTGGACAAAACACATAAATAACCGTTTGAAAGATCTGGAAGCCAACCAAAGCAGGCAAGACTAGGGATGGATTCCTTCCCGAAATAAGAGAGGCACAGCTTAGGACAGTCAAGTTCATTCTGGATTTTTACCTATCAGACACTTTCTGATAGGAAGCACAGGGGAAGATTTTGAGCAGAAAATTTACTGGACAAAGACAGAGATGAGAGTCTCTAATGTCAGAATCACTAGGAATTGACATGGGAAATCTGGATAAGGAAGGAATGATAAGAATCAAGCGCAAAAAATCTGCATGCAATTTCCTTTAAGGAATTTGACAACTTCTATGCTGCATCTTTGCAAGGAAAAAAGCTTCAGAAAACTCAGCATAAATCAATAGCTGTGATGGCAAAAAGCTGAATATAAATGTCAGCAATTGCATGGTATTGGGGAGACAGATATTTTGGGCCTGCCAGGTGGAGGGGCCCTGGTATCCCAGAGGACCTTTCATAAAAACCTCAGAATACGCATGCTCTGGGAGTAATGGTGAAGCAGAAGTAGAGAGGCCATAATCAAACCTGAAATTAATCCTTGAGTGGATGTTAGAGAGGAGCTCATACTCTATCTGCCTGCCAGAAAATAAAACTATCTTAGGAGAAAATATCATTTCAATCCTCTAATAATTTTCAAATAAAATTCCAATCAAACATTGCAAGACAGGATCTAGGAGGAAAAACATAAAAAAGAAAGAACAGAACCACAGGAGATTCAGATACCAGAGTTCAGAGGGATTAAAATTATCACTGACATGTGCAAGTAAGTAAAACAATGGATAATTTTGACAGGAACGTGGAATGTATATATAAAAAGCAGTAAAATGAACATTTTCAAAGTAATAAAAACACAATAAATAAAATTAGGCATTTGATGGATGGTTTAATAGTACACTGTACACAAATTATCAATGTTAGTGAACTAAAAAATTGATTAAAAGACACAGAGAAAAGGGATATAAATTGCTGAAAAGAATGTTAAGAGAAATATGGATCACAAGGAAAAGGTAAAATATCTTAAAACTGGTGTATCAGAAGGAGATGAGAGAGAATATAGTGGTGGAAGCAACAGGATGAATAGATAATGGTTAGATTTTTTTTCCAAAACAAAATAGACATCAAAATATAGGTTCAAGTAGCATTCTGAAGCTCATCAGGGTAAACGTTAAAAAAAAAGTCAGGCTTGAGAAGTTATAGTCAATATGATAAACAGCAAAAACAAAACAAAAATACTAAAGGTAGATAGAAGAAGTAAGATATTTCTTTCAAATAAACAAAACAAATATTTAAGTCTGGCATTTAAATCAAAATGCTATAACACAGAAGACTATGGAATGGCATCTTTGACCTGCTGAAAGAAAATAATTGGCAACTTAGGTTTCTATACTAAAGAGAGATAGCTTACAAAAATACAGGTAAAATAAAGACTTTTTTTTATCCAGTAAGCAAAGTCTAAGTGAATTCAGTGTCTCCGTTGAGAGACTATAACAGAAAATTTTGCAATCAGGAAAACAATTCCATATGGAAAAACTGCAGAGAGAAATAAATAAATGTAAATTAACTTGGAATACTTAAAACATAATATAATGCCTTGTACTTTTTAAAATATATTCAGAATTATAATATATGAGCAGAGGTACAAAATAAGAGGAGTTAAAGAAATTAAACAATCATATGATTTTTACATTGTTCAGAAACTATTGAAAGTACAAATTTAGGTCAAGGATGCATGTTGCAATCTCTAGGTTAATTATTAAAATATATTATTAAAGATTGGTAACAAATAGATAGATAAAAAGAGGTATAATAAAAAATACCTGAACAACACAAAAGAAAACAATGTTAGAGAGATAAGAGCACAGAAGAGATGGTACAAATATAAAACAGAGAACAAAATGATAAAGTTAAACAAATATATCAGCAATTAAATATAAATGTAAATATGACCAAAAAGGAGGTGGTCAGAATTGTTTAAAAAATTCTAACTATATACTGTTTACAGCAGACATGCTTTTTAAAATAAGGACACAAAACGGTTGAAAAGCAAAAAGGTAGAAAAACTGACACATTAAGCACACACTAATTGTATAAAACTGGTTTAGTCATATTATATTGGCCAATGGAAACTGGAAAAATAAATATACTAGAGATTAAAAGAGACATTTCATAATGATTGAAAGGTCAATGCAAAAGGAATATATAGTAATTATCAATTAGTATATATACACTTTATAATTTAATTTCAAAATATGTATAACAAAAAATCTATAAAACTGAGAAAAATACAAGTTAGCAGTAGCAGTTAGAGATTTTAGCATTTCTTTCTAAATAACTGATAGATGAGACAAAAACAGTGAGTTTACTGAAGATTGGAAAGTTAAAATATCCCTTCTCAAATATCTGTGGTGAAGGAAGTTTGTTTTTAAAATTTCCAATATGTTGGGACAAAATTCTTATAAAATAAAATTTTGAAAAAAATTCATGACAAATCCAAACTTTTATTATTAGATTTAACAAATAAAAATTTACCTTTTAATAAATGTAAGCAGTAAAACATATCAGATAAAAAAACTACACACTGTTCATTAGTTAATATGCAACTAATAGATATGGTAGCTAATTTTTAATCTTTTGTGGAAACTCTATTCTGTTTTCCATAATGCTTGAACCAATTTACATTCCCACTAATACTACACAAGGGTTCCCTTTTCTCTGCATCCTTGCAACACTTATCTCTTTGTCTTCTTGATGATAGCCATTCTAACAGGTGTGAAGTGATATCATTGTGGTTTTGGTTTTCATTTTCCCAGATGATTAGTTATGTTGAGCCTCTTTTCATATGCATATTGCCCATTTGGATATCTTCTAGAATCAGATGAAAGAAATTGAAGAAGACTCAAACAAGTGGAAAGGTACTCCTATTCATGGATTGGATTAATTAATATTGTTAAAATGTTCATACTATCCAAAGACATCCATAGATGCAACGCAATCTCTATCAAAATTCTGAGGACATTTTTCACAGAAATAGAAAAAATAATCCTAAAATTTGTATAGAACCACAAGAGACCACAAATAGCCAAAGCAATCTTGAAAAAGAAGAACGAAGATGGAGACATCACACTTCCTGATTTAAAACTACACTACAAAGCTATAGTAATTAAAACAGTATGGTACTGGCAAAAATATAGACACATAGACCAATAGAGCAGAATAGTGAGCCCAGAAATAAATCCTTATGTATATGGGCAACTCATATTTAACAATGGAGCCAAGAACACTCAGTGGGGAGAGAATAGTCTCTTCAACAAATGATGCTGGGAAAACTGGATAACCACATGCAGAAAAATGAAATTGGACTCCTATCTTACACCACTCAAAAAATTAACTCGAAATGGATTAAAGATTTAAACATAAAACCTGGTAATGTAAAAATCCTAGAAGAAAACATGGGAAAGAAGTTACTTGACACTGGCTTTGGCAATGATTTTTTGGATATGACATCAAAAGCACAAGTAACAAAAGCAAAAATCACCATGTGGGAGTACATCAAACTAAAAGCTCCCCCGAAAAGAAACAATCAGCAAAATGAAAATGCAACCTATGGAATGGGAGAAAATCTTTGCAAATCACATATCTGATCAGGAGTTAATATACAAAATATATAAAGAACCCAAACAACTCAATAATAAAGAAGAAAGAGTCCAATTTAAAAATGGGTAGGGGGACTGAATAGACAGTTTTCCAAAGAAGACTTCCCATAGCCAATAGGCAGGTGATTGCTTTCTCAATGTGCAATACAAGATCAGTATCTACTTTAATGATAATTATAATTAAATTATGAAACATCTCACAATAAATTACAGAAACTCTTCTTTCCCAAGCTTCTAATTTTGTCTTTGCCCTTTAATCTTATCTACCATTGAAAACAATGTTGCAGTCCTTCTAAGGGTGGCTGTATTAAGGCCATTAATAATTACAATGGGTAAACATATCCTTAAAAATTGGGTCCAAAATGGTTTCTTAGATGGCTATAACCCTAAGTAAGAGTTCTTTCCATAGGTCTAATGTTTTCAACAAAACTTTCACTCCCTTGAAAATCATCATACCTCAGCATGCAAGGTAAGCATTTTTAATGATGAGCTTTTATACTAACACATAAAAAAGAATAATCTTAAATTGAGTACTTTACTCTTAATGTACTTCACAATTATTACTCTGCCACCATTAACACTTGTTCAGTTTAATGACTTTCTCTTTTATTTTTCTTGTAGCAAGAGTTTGTGATGAAGGAAACAGTGTGTTGGAAGTTGCTTAATCCAAAAATTCACTCCGGAATGCTTTCCTGTCATTGCAGTTGTACCATCAGAAGTAAAGAATACAGAAAACCTAAACTTCAAAAGACACTTGATGAAAATGGAATATATCACAGTCTACTGATGAATGACTGAAGGTGTGTTTTGAAAACAATCTTTACATGCTTAATTTTGAATTAAAATGAATATTCTAAGCTTGCAGAAATTATGATTATTATTGTCATCATTATTACTTTTTGGTGAGGAAGATGGGCTGTGAGCTAACATCCAACCTTCCTCTATTTTATATGTGGGTCGCCACCACAGCATGGCTTGATCAGTGGTGTTTGTCCATGCCCAGGTTCTGAACCTACAAATCCAGGCCACCAAAGCAGAGCATGCTGAACTTAACCACTACACCACCAGGCCAGCCCCTGAAATTATTTTAAACAATGTACATTGCTTATATCACCATCATATTTGGATTACAAATATACTCCCCAAGACTGACATTAGCAATATCTGTGATTTCACCAAATTCTAACTAAAAAATGTGTTAGCTTTCTTTGTTCCATGAGTTGATCTTTCAATTCACTAATCAGTGATCCAAAATGTTGAAAAAAGACATCGTTGGAAAATGGTCCAATTCTCAGCAAACATCTTTGGAATATTGTGGGGATTTTTGGTTTTTTCAGTCCTAGCAACCTGAAGTGATATTTTATAAGAATCTCACAAAACCATTTCTTTCTTTCTATGCTAAATTCTGGACATCTGTTTGTGTTGGCATCTTAACACAGTACACTTTTGCTCAAAGCGTTATTTTTTATTTGAATTTATAACTTCAGATTTTACATATGAGTGCTGCTGCTTAATAGTTGCTTAATATTGCTCATTAACCAGTATATTTTCACAAACATCATACTGTGCTTTGAGCACTTCACTATTAAATATGGCTGCAAAACGAAATTCCATATATGGGGGAATGTACTTCCAAGTAAAATTAGTACATACTATTTTGAATGCCATTAATTCCAAATTACTTGCACCATCATTATTTGACTAGCACAGCTGCATTCAGAAAAATCAATCTGCATATATGTTTTTGACATAAAGGATGGAAAATTTTGTTTAATCAGTAAATTAGGGCTGAAAAGAAACATTAATGTTATTACTTACCAAAATTTACTAATAATATTTAACTATAAAAACAAAACTGGCTTAATTAAAAATGAATTTTGATTTTAAAGGAGCAAAATAAGAAAATAGTTAAAAATTTATATTTAGTTATAAAAATAAATGAAAGCTTTCATTTTCTTAGATTTGAATAAACATTGGAAATTATTAGTGCCATCAAGTAGATTCTGACTCCTAATGACCCCATGTACAGCAGAGTGGAACCCTGCCCTATCTTTTTGCACCATTCTCTCCCCTTCCAGCACTATATCAGACAATATTCATAGAGTTTTCATGGCCAATTTTTTCAGAAGTGCGTGGCCAGGTCTTCCTTCCCAGTCTACCTTAGTCTGAAAGCTCCACTGACAGCTGTCCACCACGGGTAACACTGCTGGTACTTGAAATACTGGTCGTATAGCTTTCAGAATCACAGCAACACACAGCTGCCACAGTATGACAACTGACAGACAGGTGGTGTGGTTCCCCAACCAGGAAATGGATCCAGGCCATGGCAGTGAGAGGTCTGACTCTTAACCCCTAGACCACCAGGGCTGGCTAACTTGGAGGATACAGCTGATGAATAGACTTAATACATCAATTGCAATATTTCCTCCTGCAAAAGACTAGTGCACAGAACCCCCTACATGTAACTTACCATGTAAGTTGATCCCCACACAAACATGTCTACATACTATTCATAGAAACACAGCCACTGATCATGTGCATGGATGTTGTGGCCACATCAAATTGCTATGAAAGTTTCTAAATGGTTACTTTCAATTACAGAAATTGCTTCATTTGAATATCACTAACAGTGTGTAAGACATCACTAGTCTGTCTACCACACTTTTAATAGCACTGGTATAAAACACTACACAAAACCCAAATGCATAATATACGAGATTTTTAAGTACAAAGGGAATGTTCACTCAAAATATCATTTTTGATAAATTTCAAAGGGTTGAAATCATATGGAGCATGTTCTCTGGTCACAGTAGCATTAAGCAAGGGAAAAAAGGTTAATAGAAAGTCTTCAAGAACTTAAAATTAATCAATATAATTATAAATAGCATGTAAGTCAAATAAAGCATAATAAAATTGGAAAATATTTGAAACTAAAAGATAATATATCTCAAAACTTATGCGATTCACCTAAAAGAGTGTTTAAAAGGAAATGTATTGTTTTAATGCATATTTTAGAAAACAAGAAAGGCTAAAAATCTATTACCTAAGCTTTTATCTCATAAGCTAAAGAAGGAACAGCAAATTGAACTCAAAAAGAGGTGAAGAAAGGACATATTGAGGTAACATCAGAAACCAATAAAATATAAGGCAAATGAATAATATAGAAAGCCAACAAAACCAAAAGTTGGTTTTTAAGAAGACTAATAAAATTGATAAATTCATAGCAAGATCAATCAAGGAAAAAGAAAAAAATGTTGATACTGGAGACATTAATGATAAAAGGATATTAAAAACAACTTTAGGGGCCAGCCCCTATCACGGGCCACGCCTGGTGGCGTGGTGGTGAAGTTGGCGCGCTCTGCTTGTGCGGCCCGGGGTTCGCCGGTTCCGATAACCACACTTCAAGCCATGCTGAGATGGTGTCCCACATAGAACAACTAGAACAATGCACGACTATGACATGCAACTGTCTACTGGGGCTTTGGGCAGAAAAAAAAAAGCAAAAAAGGAGGAAGACTGGCAACAGATGTTAGCTCAGGGCCAATCTTCCTCAAAGAAAAAAAAAACAACAACTTTACTTATCAATTATTCAATTTAAATAAACTGGACAAACCCTGAAAGTCACACACTACCAAAACTACAAGAAGAAATAGAAATTCTAATATTTATCTGTAAAATTAAGAGAATCAAGAATAATCTCCCCATATAAAAAACACTAGGCCTAAATAACTTCACTTGTGAATTTTTTCAAACATTTACAAAAGTAATATCATTATTGAAAAAGATAGAAAACATAACAAAGACTGAACTTTTTCTTAAATTTTAATGAAAATATTAGAGATTTGATACATATACATGGTAAGGACGTTGGAAGGAAATAATATTATTGGCCAATATCTCTCATGATCTTAGATGCAAAAATCTTAAAAAATATTAACTACTTAAATCTAGATGCATACAAAAAGGATGTTATATTATGAAAAAATTGGGTGTATTTCAAGATCTGTTTAACATTCTATAATAAAACTATGTTGCCATCACATTAAAAGCTTAAAGGAGAAAATATATAATCTCATTAGATGCAGAAAAGAATAGTTTGATAAAACTCAGTACCATTTCAGGATTAAAATTCTCAGCAATATAGCGATAAAAGATAACTTTTTAAGTCTTAAATATGTTATTTACAAAGCAAACAAGCAAGAAACACACACACATATTTAATGGTACAAGACTAAATGCTTGTGTCCTAATGCTGGGAACATGACGTTTATGACCAATATGACCACTTCTATTCATATTACACTGGCTTTTCTAGCATTTGGAGTAAGGTGAGAAAAATAAATGAGGTGTAAATATTTGAAAAAAATTAAAATTATTTGTAGATGAAGTAGACAGAAAATCTGGAAGAATATGCAGATGCAATATTAGAAATAAGAGGTGATTTTAACAGAATCAAACAATAAAGGTCGATGTATAAAAGTCAATTCTCATTCTAAATCTTTCCAACAAGTAGGACATTATATTAGAAAATATCCTTTAGAATATCATTAGACTTTATCATAAAAAAAAATAATAACTCCTGGAAATAAATCAACTAAATGTGTTAGACATCTGCTCTGGAAATAACAACATATTTGAGAGAAATTATGAAAGGAAAGAGCTCTAATAATGTAAGGATATATGTGGAGGAATATTGTTTATGACACCGTTGCTTTAGAATATTTGCCTTATTGGCCCCAGTTCTTCACTCCTCCTTGCAGTCTATGCTCTATTTGTAATGCTCTATCAGTCTGACCCTAGGTTCAGTTATATGACTTGGTTTGGCCAAAGGAAAGTGAGGAAACATAACGAAAGGAAAGGTTTAATAGGGGCTCAAGGAATTGGATTGGTTCTTGATAATTGCATCTCTCTCTCTGCCACAGGAACATGCCTGAGCTATATTGCTTAAGATGAGAGAGATGTGAAGTGAAGGCAGGACAATTCACTTTCTCCTTCATCAACTAGAAGTCAGTCAACTCCCAGACACACAAACAAGCTCAACAGAGACAAGAAGAATTGTCTGCAGACTGTTTTTCATTCTCAGCCTATCCAGCAGGCAGTGGATTCTCAAAATAGGACATGGTCTCAAGATGTGGATCCAATAAAGTATGTGGCCAAGAATCTCTGAAATAACTTCTGAAGGAATTAAGGTGGTGCATAGTAGGCCTGCTTACTGGATAAAAGGTACTTATTCAGCCTGAAGGTGTGGTCCCACAGAGGCCTGATTCCACAGTAGTAGTAAATAAATTTAAGAAGAGCATTGCGTGTGGATAGCAACGTTGCTTTTGCTTTCAGAGTACTAATTAGATATATATAGTAAGCCCGCTAAGTATTTAAGGAAACTATACTCACCATAGGATTCCTTTTGTGACAGATATGATTAAATTTGTTTAAATAACTCCAGGCATCCAACATGCTATAGGCAGGAATCAACCTAAAATATGTTCTCTAGAGGCCTAAATTTCAAGTCTCATGTCAAAAGTAGCCAAGAGTTTTGAGGGGAAAACTGGCATCTCACAGGTCAGATTCAGGCCATGGAAAGCAATTAACTGAGAAATCATTCCAAGAGAGCAGAACTGGGGTAAAATTTTTTATATTCTCCATTGTGTAAGGAACATCACATTTGTCCAGCAATATTTCAGAACTGGTAAGATCCAGTGGCTGCGGTGTGTATCAAATTCTTTCCATTTTCGAATGACTGTCTATTAAGATTGTTCTGTCGCTATTTCACCATTTTACGTTATGGGTATGTGGCACAGGTAACTTGTCTTTTTATTTCATAGGTGTATGGATCTAAAGATGTAATCTCTGGACCAAACAAATCATGAAATTCTAGTTTTCCAACTTGCTGTCATAATCAGGTGAGATAGTCAGGGTCTTAGGGTAAGAGTGAGCATGTTTTACATATAGGCAGGAGGTAAACAATAATAGCCAAAGGATGGAGTTTGGCAGATCAATTGCACTGATGGACTCTAGTAATTCCTTCTCCCTCTATCCATAACTTTGACATGAAACTTCATAATGCCTTCTTACTCTGGCTCTCGATTTGCCATGTGTCTTGCTTGGTCCCATGGCAAGTTAGCCAAAGTGATGCAAGATGTCTTTAAAATCTTGCACATGTTCCAGCCAGCAGTCACTCTTGCACTCCTAATTTTGCCATGAAATTATTCTTAGGCTAGGCTGCTAGAAAAAGTAAGGTACATTAAGTGAATCTGCATCATCTCAGTTGCCCCAGAAGGAATCTGTCTTATTTGGATACTTATAAATTAATATTCATCTAACCTCTAGCTGTATGAATGAGGCAGCCAAGACCAGATGGACCAGCAGTCTGACCCCTAGGTTCATGAACTAAATAAATGCTAATTAAATTCAGCCACAGAGTTCTGAGATGTCTTATTAGATAGAATTACTATGAAAATAGATGATGAATACAAACCTTAACCTGTATGACACATCATAAACACAACTTAATCCAAGATTAATTGTAGACTTAAACATGAAAGGTAAAGTAATTAATTTTCTACAAAAACAATGTAGAAACATATTATCATGATTTGGGTAAGGATAATGTATTAGTGAATATAAAAAGCACTAACCATAAAAGTAAATATTGATTTAAGTGGACTTCATTAAAACTAAGAACTTATATTCATTAAAGGAAACCATTGTGAGAGTAAAAAAGCAAGCCACAAGGTGATAGAAGATACCTGTAATACATAAATTGGGCAAAGGACTTATTCAGAATGTGTTATGAGCTCTACAGATTACTGGTAATCTGAGGGACATAATTTGTGACTTCACTGAACCTAATTCCAATATGGAAAAAATAAATAGGCAGATAAATAAAATGAAAGCATAAAAGGAGTCTGAAAAAAAATTAATTAGATATTATGATAGGAAATAATGGAGATTTTGGAAGATTTTACTTGAACCAAGATATATGAAGGAAGCAGCTAAGCAAAAGAAGAAAAAAGACTGCAATCAACATTTATGAAGACAGACAAAATAGGATCTGGGAAAGGCAGGTCCAGAGGAAAACTGAAGCATAAACAAACTATTCATCTATCCTAAACATAACTTTCCTTTTGCTTGTGGTTTGGAACCACAATGAAGAAGATGAAGAAGAAAAAACATAATTACCATATTCTTAAAATCTGTCAATTATTTTAAGGCCACTTGTATTTCTTTATTTGAAAAGCTGATCCTTAATTGATTTAAACCGCAGTTTATTATTTTATACACTAACAGAAAGGTGCCAAAATATTGCCGGGATATAACGGCGTAGTTTTCCTTGTTTCTTAAAGAAATATGCTAGAATTACATTTTGTAGAGAGTGTGTGCATGGAGTAGTAAGTTTAATTTTCTAAGGAGAAAAACAACAGGTTTTGTATCAATCATGACAATGCCTTCTTTAGAAAAAGCCTACAGCCCTTCAAACAGAATATGACACAATAAATATATTGTAAATAAAAGTAGATCATAACCCAAAAAAAGCACGTCTGGCTTGACTAATAAAATATAACAAATTTCAGATACTGTACCACATTATTTCCCAAGCATAACGGCTAACAGTATGTCATATATGTTACTGAATGGTAGCCCAGTCAAGAAAATAATTCAGTTTCTAGGGTAAATATGAAACAAAGATAATGAAAAACAATGTGACTAACCATACCCAGAGGAACCCATTCAGACTCAATTTAGCCTTCTATTCCTGAGAATGTTGTCTCTAAATTAAATTTTGTGACTGAAACTCAGAGAAAAGTTTACACATAACCCTAGGAATATAATAGATGTAGCATTTTCTCCAAGTGCCTGTTGGAAAGCAGACGTGATGAAACACTATTGAACAGATCTCCACAGTTCAATGAGGGGTGAATGCTATGATGAATAGAATGGGCCTCTAAATAGGCCATTCTTCACATATAGCATCAACTGACCTGTCCAATGGCCATAGCTCACTCTATTAATGTCTTCCAAATACAGGAATCTCCTGGTCTAGCGTCTTAGGAGGTAACTCTACAGCTGGAATTTGGAATCAGGCCCTGAGGGCATGAACCAATATAGGCAAATTTAAGCTGGAAGTAGAAGTGTCGTAAGTCTGACCCAAACTGCAGATAACTAGGAAAGACTGGTACAAAACTGATGAAAAATATGAATAAAAAGGAAACTTCTAAGATAAGATATAAGAGATCTTCAATTAGTGAAGGAGGAAGGACTGATAGAAACTAATCTTGATGGTTGATCTTTACGCAGTCATAAAATAGATTAAAGAAGGTCCTGATCCTTTCAGTGTATCTGACTGTTTCTCCAAGTCATCTCCAACCACCAGGACAACGGATGTCAAATCAAACTAAGTCCGAGTTATACAAAGACATATGAATACTTATGTTACACTGTTTGGACACCTCTTTCATGAGCCCGTCTAACATCTGAAACTGTTCTATAGGTCTGATTCTGACAGGTACTTTTATATTTCTGCAGAAGACTCAAATTGCCTTACTGATTATCCTGCCTGAATTAAGACAAAGGAGTATTTATAAGCCTGTATCATTCTACAATTCCCTAATTGAACATTTCTGGAAATTAAATTGATAGAATTTTGATAGCCAGGGACTCAAGAATGTCAGATTATTGTTCGGTCATCCATCACGTCTCTAGAGGGGTTCCTTGGGAAACTATATATAATACAAGAAACAAAGAGCATGGGGCTGGCCCAGTGGCGCAGCAGTTTAGTCCACGCTTTGGCAGCCCGGGGTTCGCGGGTTCGGATCCCGGGTGCCTGCTGACTCACTGCTTGTCAGTCATGCCGTGGCGGCGTCCCATATAAAGTAGAGGAAGATGGGCAAGGATGTTAGCCCAGGGCCAGTCTTCCTCAGCATAAAGAGGAAGATTAGCAACGGACGTTAGCTCAGGGCTGGTCTTCCTCACACAAAAAAAGAATAAAGAAAAAAAGAAACAAAGAGCGTGATATTTGAAGAATCTTAGAGCGGCAGACGGGCCTGGACCTCCAATTCAATGCTTTCTGGGAAAGGTTAATTTAGAAGAAGGAACTTAACCTCCAAAGTTTAAGTGGAACCTCCAAATCTCCTGGATTCCAAATCTTAGGATATTATCATCCTTTGTTCATCTACATTGTCAGAAGGAAAAAAAAAATGGACATGGTGTGACTGTTATTTTCCAGAAGGAATTGTGACCCATAAACAGACTAAGGGAAATTTATAATACTAAAATGTCAAGACTTTATGTTTCACTGCTTTAAGATAAGTTCATCATTTCCACAAAAAGAAAATTAATAATTTCATGAACACTTTCTCTGAGTTCATTTTATCTTATTTTAAAAGCAGCTACTCTCCTTTTCATCATAACCCTTAGAATCGACTAATTTTACAGGTGATGTTCTGAATGCATAACTAACTGAAGTCCACAATCTTGCTTAGAAGTAAGTTTAAAATTAGTCAAAAATTATTCAGCTGCTAGTACCTTGGAAATATTTGAAGGATATGGCACTGTCCAACAATGTCAGAGGCACACAAAGGCAGTGGTTTCAACGACGGGTTTGAAGGCATGCTGACACACAATAGGAGGGGGTGAAAGTGAGGGGAGCCTGAATAATGGAGGGTGGGGCATATATGTAGAGTTTGAAAACAAGTTAGTCTCGTGTACATATAAAGTAAACTCATCAGTAAAATAAAAATCTTATTTAAAAATGAAGGTAGGTCTTATCAGAAAACAGAACTTCCAAAGTGAAAAAATACAAATAGCTTTAAATATGCTAAAATAAAAATTTTCACTCACGAGACTGATAAAGATTAAAATCACAACAAAAAGGTTAATTCCTAATATTGGAGTACTACATGGAATGGGCATGTTTTTATATGACTAGTGCAAGTAACAGTATAACTGCTCTTGCGCACAATTGGGAACTGGGGATATTTATTTTATGGACTAATATGACAGGGAAACAACCAAAAAAAACAACGTAGTTTCATTTTATAGTCAGGAAAAATACTTCTTTATGACCCTGGTTTCATTACTGTCCAGTTATCTAGAGGTTTAGGCAGATTATTCTCTAGCCAAGAGAAAATGCCTGTCTCTTTTTCTTTCAAAGCCCTGTTGAGTTTTTATGTCCTCACTCCAACATATGTTTCAACTTTGACTACTCAAGCTAAATAAGTTATCATCTGAAACATCCACAGCCATTTTCTGTACCACTACTCACATATTTTGCTCATAGTTCCTATTACTAACTGAAATTATTTTCTTATATATTAATTTAATTATTGTTTGTTTTTGTGCTTGTTTCTACCATCAGAATGTAAACTCTTCTTGCAAACTTTACTGCTTAAGTTAGGTAGAATTTGTCTCTGCTCTTTTGCTGGTTTATATAGGTGTTCAAAGATGGGTGATGATTTTAAATCAACAATTCCTGATCTCACCAATTACTATATCATTATTGTCAGAAGAGTATTGAGTAGCTCACATAATCAAATAAATAGATTTTAAAAATCAAGTTCTAGAGAGAACCAATGAGGCAAAACACATTGAAACTATTTAAACGGAACTACCATATCTGATACAAGGACAAGTCAACACTGTCACCACCTGGAGACCCAATGACAAAAAATGTTTGTCTACATAATTCTAGATGCGAAATTCACCTGTCATATTTTATCTCTAACTGACCCTGAACAGATGGGCAGTCTTTAAGATTAAACATCCTGTGCAGAAACAACTGATTCGTTGGAATTAAATTGCATGTTATGTGCAATTTGTCAGAGCATCCAAAAAGGGGGTATCTGCTTTCCTTTTGATTAGTAACACCGTTGGATTGAAACTCTACCATCTTGCTATTTGTTTTCTATTTATCAATTTGGTTTTTTTCTTTCCATTTTCCTCTTTTTTTCTGCCTTCTTTTGAATTGTTTTCCTATGTTTCAATTTTGCCTTTCTTTTTGGCTGATCTATTATAACTCTTTGTTATACTACTTTAGTTGTTGTTGTTTTAGGATATATTATATATATTATATTGTATATGTGTATAGTCTACTTTCTAGCAATATTATACCAATTCATGAAATGTATAAGAATCTTATAATGGTATATTTCCATTTCTCCCATGCCAACTTAGGTACTACTATTTTCATACATTTTATTTTATGTATATTATAATGCCTCATTACATTTTTAACATTTTTAAGATTCAATCATTTTTTAAAGAGATTTAAATAATAAGAAAAATCTTAACCATGTATCATACTCATTCATGGTGCTCTTTACTCTGAAATCTATATTTTCATCAGGTATCATTTTCCTTCTGCCAGAAGGACTTCCTTTAACATTTCTTATACTGTATTTCTGTTGGTTATGACATATTTCAGTTTTTTAATGCTTGAAAAAGTCTTTATTTCATTTCCATTTTTGAAAAATATTTTCTGAAGTATAGAATTCAAGTTTTTTTTTCTTTCTGTACTTTAGAGATATTGCCCCACTTTCTTCTCACCTGCATTGTTTATGATGAGAAATTTGCTGTCATTCAATTTTATTCTTCTGTAGCTAATGCATTTTTCCCCCTCTGGCTACATTTAAGATTTTCTCTTTATCACTGGTTTTAAGTAAGTTGATTATGATGTGACTTTTTTGCAGTTTCCTTTGTGTTTCTTGTAAGTGGGATTTGTTTTGCATATTGGATCTGAGGGTTTAACATTTACGTCAAATCTGAAAAAAATTTTGGCCATGATTTCTTCATGTGTTTTCTGTGTCCAGCCTTTGTCTGGAGATTCCAATTACACATATTTTGGGCTACTTTAAGTTGTGTTAATGCTCAGTGTATCTCTGTACTTTTATTGAAATCTTTTTTTCACTCTGCGTTTCATTTTGGATAGTACACAATACTATGTCTTTAAGTTCCCCCTATACTTTTTACTATCGTGCTTTCTGCCATTAATCACATCCAGTGTATTTTTTAATCTCAGAAATTGTAGCTTTTATCTCTAGAATCTCAAATTTAGCTCTTTCCTTATCATCTATGTCTTTATTTTTACAGGGGTTTTTTGAGATATAATTCACATACCATACAATTTATCCATTTAAGGTGTATAATTCAGTATTTTTTAGTTTGCTTTGGGATATGTTAAATCATTACCATAGTAAATTTTAGAATATTCTCATCTACTCAAAAAGGAGCCTCATACCCTTTAGCTATCAACTCCTGCCTACCCATTCCCCACCTCAGACTCAAGCAGCTACTAATATACCAACATCTCTATAGATTTGCCTAGTCTCAATATTTCAAACAAATGGAATTATAATATGTGCTCTTTGAAGTCATTCATAAAAGAGCACATACTTAGTGTAATGTTCTCAATGTTCATTCATGTTGCAGGTTGTATCAGTACCTCATTGTTTTTGTGGCAGGATAATATTCCATTCTATGGACATGACACAGAATGTTTATCCATTCATCAGTGGATGGACGTTTAAGTTGTTTCCACCTTGTGGATATTATGAATAATGCTACTGTAAGAATTCATGCACAAGTTTATGTGTGGACATATATCTTAATTTTTCTTGGATATATGCTTAGGAGAATAGTGAAACTGCAGTCATATGGCAACTCAATGTTTATTGAAGAACTTCTAGAATTTTTTTCCAAAGTAGCTGGAGTATTTTAAATTCTTGCCAGAGTTATGAATATTTCCATTTCTTGACATCCTCATCAAAAACTGTTATTGTATGCTTTCTGATTCCGACATTCTAGTGGGTGTAAAATGTATTCTCATTCTCTAATGACTAACGATGCTGAGCATCTATCCGTATGCCTATTAGCCATTCTTGAGAGAAATGTCTACTTAAATCTTTCACACATTTTTATTGGATTGTCTTTTAATTGTTGAACTGTAAGTGTATTTTTTAATGTTCACAACAGATATTCACTACTAGACACAATTCATTGCCAGATACAATTTACAAATATTTTTGCCCATTCTGTGGGTTGTCTTTTCTCTTTCTTAATAGTATTTTCTGAAGCACAAAACTTCCAAATTTTTGTGAAGATAAGCTTATCAATCTTTTTCTTTTGTTGCCATATATATAAGATTCAATACCACATCTGAGGCCATGAAGATTTGCCTTTATGTTTTCTTCCAAAAATGTTATCGCATTAGTTCTAACATTTTGGTCCTTGACCCACTTTGAGTTAATTTTTGTTTATGGTATGAGGTCAGTGTCAAATTTCATTCTTGTGCATCTGGCATTCCAGTTATTGCCACACTATTTGTTGAAAAGGCTACCTTCATCCAGAATTTGTCTTGGCACTCTGTCCAATGTTAGTTGGCTGTAAATACATGATTTATTCTGTACTCTCATTTCTATTTCATTCATCTATATGTCTATTCATATGTTACTACTACACTGTCTTGATTACTCTTGCTTTGTAGTATGTTTTGAAATCAGTAAGTGTGAGTCTTTCAACTCTGTTCTCCTTTTCCAAGATTGTTTTGGCTATTTTAGGTCCCTTGCAAAACTTTTTGGATTAAATAATTAATCTGTTAATTTCTACAAAGATGTCAACTGATTTTCTGATAATAAATGCATTAAATCTATAGATAAATTTGGGTAAGTATTGCCATTAGGACAATATTTAATCTTTTAATGTATGAACATGGTGTGTTTTTCTGTTTATTTTCTTAAATTTCCCTCAACAACGTTTAGAGGTTTTCAGAGTATTAGACTTGTACTCCTTCTATTAAGTTTATTCAAACATATTTAATTTCTTTTGGTGCTATGGCAAATGGAATTGTTTTCTTAACTTCATTTTCAGATTAGTCATTGCAAGTTTATAGAAATACTAGTGATTTTTGTATGTTGATCTTCTATCTTTCAACTTCCTTCGTTTATTAGTTCTAATAAACTGCTGTCAATCTCATCTGTTTAGTGTTGGGTGTCACATGTTCAGCCATCCCTATAACTCAGGCCTGGAATCTGTCCCACAACAATGAGGTAAATAGGATGTGAATGAAACAATATGTAAATATGGAGTTTAATTTTCCACAGTGATATAAATTAAAAATAAATTGAATCAATAATAGGTGTTCAATATATCCAGTGATAAGTTCTCTCTAATTCAAAGAAATCCTTTATATAAAACAATATTTCTCATAATGTCATTCTTTTCTTTTTTTGTGTTTTATTGTTTTTTATTGCATATATTTGACATTATAATATTGTGTAAATTTAAGCTGTACAATGTACTACATTGAAACATTTATATATTGTACTATGACTGCTATTGTAGTGATATTTATTACATAAATAATAAATATTTAGTAAATAAATATTTATTCATAAATAATTGTAGCACAATAATATAATTGTAATTACATTCTAGCACAATATTGTTATCTACATTCATTGCACTGTGCATTAGATCACTGTGGCTTATTTACTATTCATTGCATCATAATGTCACTCTTTGTATGTGGTAGAAACCTAACTGAAACTCTTACCTTGCCTTTTCTCAGGGTGGAGCTAAATAATTACTGGGATATGGGTCTTCAAATTTTCATGTTCATATTTTTCTAACTCTTTTACTTTATAAAACAATTTCTTGAAGCTAATTCTGATAACTTTTCCACCCTATGCATTGGATTCTCCCTTTTAGGAATACTACCCATTGAACATGTGATATGTTAAAAAATATTCTCCTGTGGTATGGAATAGTACATCTTTCCTTCATATGCTCCAGATTTATAATTCTGAGTACATTAATGGAGAACTCAAAGACAATAAATTTAAACTTATCTTAAACTACTAAATTACTATGTTACAGATATTTAAGATTTGTTTATAAAGGAAATAGTAAAAAAAATTAAGTAATGATACATCATATGCATATACATTCTAAGGATTCCCAAGTACTTAATAAATATTTAATAAAATATTCAATAAACTAGTTTTTGTTAACTGTTCTCACTTAACAGATGATGTGATTGAGACACAAAACACTTAAGTAATTGTCCAAGTAACAGATATGGCGTGTAATAGAACTGGGATTCATACACAGCTAGGTGATTCCAAAATCTGTGCTCATCATCATCATACAACAGAACATAAATATACTCAGAAAACAACAACTATTTTTCTCACAATTCTATGATGAATAAGTGCATGAGTTCACCAATGCATTCTAACAATATTTCAATTATGTAAAGTCAAATTATATTATGTCTTTCAACATTTCATTTTGTTTTTATCCCTCCCTAGTAAACATCTCTTTCAAAGTTAAAGTTTCTTTCATAGACAATTAAGCAATTCTCAGTATCTGTTGTTTTTTTTTTACAAAATGGCTCTAGTCCCTAGAACTTAATTTAATATTAATCTCAACGTTGATGGCATGGTTAAAAAATATATGAGCATTTTTATAATGAAAACTATGTTTACTTTCTGCATTCACACACACACACACTTTTAAACACACAGTACTGTCATACAAACACACAATTGTAAACATAACAGCAAAATGTCACTTAAATTAATACCATCAACAGAACCTTTAAAATATTTAGGTACAAAAGAGGCATGCAGAAGGTTTTGATTTAAACTGTTTTATTTTAAAAAAAAATTATATTAAAATAACAAAAATGACCAAAAAACTGCAATTCATGTGGAGCATTCTCTGGGATACATCACATACTAAGCCAACAAAACAAGTCTCAATCAATTTAAGAAGACTGAAATCATATCAAGCATCTTTTCCAACACAAAAATAGAATGGAACTAGAAATCAACTACAAGAATAAAACTGGAAAATTACAAATACATAGAGATTAAACAAAATACTACTAAACAACTGCTTGGTCAGTGAAGAAATCAAAGGATAAATCAATAATTACCTTGAGACAAATGAAAACGAAAACACAACCTACCAAATTCTATGGGATACAGCAAAAGTGGTATGAAGAGGGGAAAATTATAGCAATACAGGCTTACCTCAGAAAACAAGAAAAATCTCAAACAATTACACCTAAAGGAACTAGAAAAAATGAAAGCCAAAATCAGTAGAAGGAAGGAAATGGTAAAAATCAGAGTGGAAGTAAATGAAACAGACATACACAGAAAGCAAGAGAAATGATCACTGAAACCAAGAACTACTTCTTTCAAAAGATAAACAAAACTGATAAACGTTTAGCTAGACTGACTACGAAACAAGCGAGAAGACACAAATAAATAAAATCAGAAACGAAAGAGGAGAAATTACAAAGGATACCACACAAATACAAAGGATTATGAGAGAACACTATGAAAAGCTATATGTCAACAAGTTGGATGATCTAGAAGCAATGGATAAATTCTTAGAATTATACAACCTTCCAAAACTGAATCAAGAAGAAACAGAGAATCAGAATAGACTGATCACTAGTTAGGAAATCAAAACTGTAATCAAAACCGTCCAAAAAACAAAAGTCCAGGATCAGACAGCTTCCCAGTGAATTCTAACAAACATTCAAAAAAGATTTAATAACTATCCTGCTCAAATTCTTTCAAAAAATTGAAGAGGAGGGGATGTTCCCTATCTCATTTCATGAGGCCAACATTGCCATGATACTAAAACCAGACAAGGACAAAAAAAAAAAAAAAGGAAAATTACAGGACGGTATAGTTGACAAACATAGCTACAATAATCCTCAACAAGAGATTAGCAAATTGAATACAATATATTAAAAAGATAACACACCACAATCAAGTGGAATTTATTCCAGTGATGCAAGGATGGTTGAACATCTGCAAATTAAACAATGTGATATAATAAAATGAAGAATAAAAATTACACAATCATCTGAACAGATGCAGAGAAAGCATTCAACAAGATTCAGTATCCGTTTATGATAAAAACTCTGAATAAAATGGGTATAGAAGGAAAGCACCTCAAAATAATAAAAGCCATACATGACAAACCCACAGCTAATATCATTCTCAATGGTGAAAAACTAAAGCTATCCCTCTAGAGCAAGAATAAGACAAGGATGCCCACTTTCACCACCCTCATTCAACATAGTATGGGAAGTGTTAGCCAGGGTAATTAGGGAAGAAAAATAAATAAAAGGGATCCAAATTAGAAAGGAAGAAGTAAAGCTGTCACTATATGACATGGCATGATTTTTTTTATACATAGAGAAGCCATCAAAAAACTTTAGAAATAATAAACTAATACAGTAAAGTTGCAGGGTACAAAAATAACATACAAAAATCAATTGCATTTCTATACACTGACAACAAAAAAGCAGAAAGAAAAATCAAGACTACAATCCAATTTCTAGTCACAAGAAAAAGAATAAAATACCTAGAAGTAACTTGAACTGAAGACCTCTACACTGAAAACTATACAACATTGTTGAAAGTAATGGAAGGAGACACAAAGAAATGGAGAAATATTCTGAGCTCATGGATTGGAAGAATTAACATAGTTAAAATGTCCATGCTACCCAAAGCAATCTACAGATTCAGTGCAATCCTTATCAAAGTCTCAAAGATATTTTTCATGGAAATAGAACAGAGAATACTAAAATTTACGTGGAACAACAAAAGACCCCAAATAGCCAAAGCAATCCTAAGAAAGAAGAACAAAGCTGGAGGTATCACACTCCCTGATTCCAAGTACGCTACAAACTATAGTAAACAAAACAGCATGGTACTGGCAGAAAAACAGACTGACAGATGAATGGAACAGCACTGAGAGTCTGGAAATAAACCCACACATTTATGGACAGCCAATTTTTAACAGAGCCAAGAATATACAATGGAGAAAGAAAAGTCTCTTCAGTTGAGAAAACTGGACAGCCATGTGCAAAAGAATGAAACCAGACCACTATCTTACACCACACACAAAAATTAACTCAAAATGGACTAAAGGCCTGAATGTAAGACCTGAAACCATAAAACTCTTAGAAGAAAACATAGGCAGTATGCTCTTTGAGATCAGTCTTAGCAGCATCTTTTTGAAATATGTCTCTTCAGGGAAGGGAAGCAAAATAAGAAATAAACAAATGGGACTCATCAAACTAAACAGCTTCTACAGGCAAAAGACACCAGTGACAAAATGAAAAGACATCCTACCAACTGGGAGAAGATATTTGGAAATCATATACCCATTAAGGGGTTAATATCCAAAATATATAAAGTCATACAACTCAACAACAGCAAAACAAACAACCCCATCAAAAAATGGGCAGAGGATATGAACAGACATTTTTTTCCAATAAGATATACAAATGGCCAACAGGCACATGAAAAGATGTTCAACATCACAATTATTAGGGAAATGCAAATCAAAACTATAGGGAGATATTACCTTATGCCCGTCAGAATGACAATTTTTAAAAAGACAAGAAATAACAACTTTTGGAGAGGATGTGGAAAAAAGGGAACACCTGTACACCACTGGTGGGAATGTAAACTTATGCAGCCATGATGGAAAACAGTATGGAGATTCCTCGAAAAATTAAAAGTAGAAATGATATATGATCCAATTCTTCCACTGCTGGGCTAATTTGAAAAAAATCTATCCACCCCTATGTTCATCACAACATTATATATTCCACTATATATATATATATATATGTGTGTGTGTGTGTGTGTGTGTGTAGTAACACTATATATATATATAGAGTGGAATACTACTCATCCATAGAAAGATGAAATCTTGCTATTTGCAACAAGATGGATGGAACCTGAGGGCATTATGCTCAGCACAATAAGTCAGACAAATACCATATGATTTTACTCATATGTGAAAGATTAAAACAACAACAAACAAAGACACAGATATAGAGAGTATATTGGTGATTATCAGAGGGGAAGGGGCTTGGGGGGAGGGCAAAAGGAGTAAAGGGGCATACGTGTAGGATGATGGATGGCAACTAGACAGACTTCTGCTGGTGAATACGATGTAGTCTATACAGAAGTTGAAATATAATGGAGGACATCTGAAATTTATATACCGTTATAAAATATTGTTACCTCAATAAAAAAATTAATTTAAAAAAATGCCTCTTTCTTCATTATCTTCTTCACAGCTTTATTGTGTCACTTTAGAGAGATTACAACAAATTGAGGGCTTCTTATTGTTTCCAATTTTTAAATGAACAGCTGTGCCAAATGTCCTATCACTGTTTCTTATTACTGACCACAATTTACATCATGTACACCAAATCTTTGTATGTTAATTAGTATTTAACAATCCTTTTGAGAATGAGAAGAGATAGAAAAGGTATCCTTAGGAAAGCTTCCCTTACTCATTGAGTTCCCCTATTAAAGATGTGCATTTATGAAGACTTAATTTAAAGAAGTAATTAAATTTAATTAATCTTGAATAAAAGCTAATTCTAATAGTGCTTAAAAATTAATTCTTTCAAGCCTAAGGAAGTAACTCCAACTTCCAATCTTTTTTGTTGGCTGTTGTCTCAGCTTCCGACCCTGTTACCTCAGGTCTTTTCAATAGCTGGTTGACTGTTTCTCATTATCCAGGACTCAGTTCAAATATCACCTCCTCAGAGTTTTCCTTGAACAACCTGTTTAAAGGAGTCATGAATTATCCTGTTTTATTTTCTTTTTATCTGACTTGCAAATATCTTTAATTCTAATGTATTTATGTGTTGGCATGCTTATTACCTGCCTCCGTTGTTAGAAGGTAAAGATTCTTGAACACAATGCCTTTGTGAATTACTACATCCTCAGCACCTAAAATGATGCCTGGCAGAGAGGTGCTTAAAACGTTTATGGATATGAGTGATGAAGTATTATACTTGTAAACAATTTTTTCAGCATTTTTACTGGCTCTCATGTCTGTATGCAAAAATAAGCAGGATGGTTCTTGCTCTGAGAAGCCACCAGTATAACGGACACATATAAACTAGTATCAGTGACATGATACGATAAGGGCTATTAGAGGTGGTATTTAAATTGTTATAGAGCAAAGATAGGGCAGTAAATTTCTCTGGTTTTAGAATTGAAGAGGCTACACAGGGTACCTTACACCGAGGTTTATAGGAGAAAAGAAGTGTATCTAGTTCAGGGGGCATTAAAACAAGCATTGCAGGGAGAGGTGATAGCAGGAACCGAAACAAAAATATCAGATCATATTAGTGTTTTACGTGGTTCTGGCAAATGTTTCACCTTAGGGCTACAGAGGTGGCTTCAACGTGGAAAGCTATTGCAATAACGACAACAGTGATAATATCACTATTTATTGTTGTATGAAATTCATTTCATGTGTTATCGCCTTTAATACTACCTAGAATTACTGATTTTATTTCTCTTATGAGTAAACAGCTTTAGATCTAGTTTTATACCCAAAAAGTCATTATGACACTGAATTTTTTACCTTAAACATTCCTCTGCACTTGCTATTAAGTGACAAATACAAAGAAAAGAGGATGTCCCTGTAGATTCAGAGCTTCAACTCGCTTGTTGCTTCTTAGCGACCAATTTTATTAGTTTTAGAAATTTTATGTGATGTATATCAAAAGAAAATTGAACTTACTTCTGAATAAATAAAAGAAATTTCTGAATGATATTGCAATTTAAAATCTTTTTCTAATTATTATTTCACACACTAGAGCTTATACTGAATGCTGTAGGCATATTTTATGAAATCAAGCTACCAAATCGTATTCTATTTCCAAAATTTCCAAAAGCTTAAACCAATTTTCTGCTTTTAGGATTTTACACATTTTTCCAGCTCTTTGAGATATAATTGACATATGACATTGTATAAGTTTAAGGTATCGAACATGTTGATTTATTACACTTATATTTTGCAAAATAATTACCCCTATATCATTAACTAACACCTCCATCCTGTCAATTAAAATTTGATTTTTGTGGGAACACTTCAGATCTACTCTCTTAATAACTTTCAAGGATATAATACATTATTATTACCGATAATCACTATGCTCTACATTAGATCCTTAGTGTTTATTCATCTCATGACTGGAAGTTTGTACCTGTTGACGAAAATCTCCCCAGTTCTCCCATCTTCCAGCCAGTTGAAGCATCACTCTACTCTGTTTCTATAATTTTGGCTTTTTAGATTCCAAATATAACTGACATACAGTATTAGTTTTTCTCTGTCTGATTTATTTCACTTAGAATAATGCTTTCAAGGTTCACTAATGTTGTCACAAATGGCAGGATTTCCTTCTTTCTCATGGCTGAATGATATTCAATTGTATATATGGTCCATATCTTCTTTATCCATTCATCCATTGGCAGACACTTGGTTGTTTCTATATCTTGGCTATTATGAATAATGCTGCAACGAACAGAGGGGTGCAGATGCCTGTTTGAGATCCTGTTTTTACTTCTTTGGATATATACCCAGAAGAAGGATTTCTGGATCACATGGTGGTCTTATTTTTAATTTTTTGAGGAACCTCCATATTGTTTTCCATAGTGGCCGTACCAATTTACATTGCCCCCAGCAGTGTACAAGGGTTCCTTTTTCTCCACATCCTCGCCAATACTTGCCTTTAGTGTTTTTGATGATAGCCCTTCTAATAGGTATGAGGTGACATCTCACTGTAGTTCTGACTTCCATTTCCACGACAATCAGTGTTGTTGAATATCTTTTCATATGCCTGTTGGCCATTAGGATGTCTTCTTTGGGGAAATGTCTATTCAAATCCTTTGCCCATTTTTCAGTTGAGTTATTATTATTACTACTTTTTCCTATTAATCTACAATATGATCCAATAATCCCACTTATGAGAATTTATCCAAAAAAATTGATATCATGGTCTTGAAGTGACACCTGCATTCCCATGCACACTGCAGCATTATTCATAATAGCTGAGATGTGGAATCAACCTAAATGTCCATCGACAGATGAGTGGATAAAGAAAATGTGTATACTTACAATGAATTATTATTTAGCTTAAAAAAAGAAGGAAATCATGTCATATATGACAACATGGATGAACCTTGAGGACATTATATCAAATGAAATGGGCCAGTCACATAGGACAAATACTGCATGATTTCACCTCTGTGAGGTAGCTGATATAGTCAAACTCATAGAAGTAGAGAGTAGAAGTTGCCAGGGGCCAGAGGAAGGAGAATATAGGAAGTTGCTATTCAACAGGTTTAAAATTTCAGTTATACAAGATGAATAAGTCCTACAGATCTGCTGTACAACACTGTTCCTATAGTTAACAAAACTGTTTTATTACTTAAAAATATATGAAGAGCATAAATCTTAAATTAAGTGTTCTTACCACAGTAAAAAAAAAGAAAAGGTAAAGCAGAATGCAATTTCAGAAGTCTTTATCAAATCACCTTGTTGACATTATGAAAGCTCAGTCAACATTGTCAGGTCAGATGTAAGACTGGGATCCAGAGAAGACCAGGGATGGGCATGTGGATAGGTCTAAATCCAGAATTATAGAATACTTAGTCTATCTCAGTTGCTAAAATATACCAAAAAAACACTATCATAAGTATTGCCAACAATAGTCATATGTATATGAATGAGTTGAGAGGATGCTGCAAACACATTAGTTTGAAAACCTTTTCCTTCCACTAGCCTAAGAAAAGAAATGGGTTCAAAGTAAGGAAGGAGGAAAAACAACTATAAATTGACATATATTTGCTCTATTTGCTAAATACAAGAAGCTACAAGTGCATGGATACAAATGTATGTATAAATAAGGAGATTAAAGATGGTACCGCTTTACCTCTAAAGCAGAGAAGAGATGTTCATTAATTTATTGTTGGATGTCAGCAAACTCATTTTGATATGCAGACATATTTGGTTAATCTTTTCATTTTCTCATTTGAAAAGAATCTCATTCATCCCTATAAACGAATATTCAAACTTTGTAAAATGATTGAATTTATCTGTAAACAAATACACTTCAGATACTTCTTTACTAAAGAGTTTTGTTCATCTTTAATAGAAGAACTGTTCAAATTTTAAATATTTATCAGTTTTACGAGTAGATTATGAGATGTCATTAATTTTCTAGAATTTGTAAAATAAATAAATAAATGTGATACAATTTTAACGTATTCAATTTTAAAAAAATCTTATTTGAAAAACAATATCTTGTGTTTTGGGACTTAAGTGATTAGTCTTCTTTATTAAAAAAGAGACAATTAGTATGACAATTTTGCCTCTCTGTGTAAAATTTCATTTCTATACTTAGATTGTTTGTACATAGTAAGTATTTAGAAGAAATGAGAGAAAATTCTACTGGGGAGAATTCTGTAATGGCTGGAGAAATAGTAAACAGTTTCATTTTTTTGCCCATTTAGACCTATACACAGTAACAAGACTGGCATTTAGCCTACCAAAAATGTATAAACAAATGTATTTATATATATATATATTATATATACATATACACATGTGTATATGTGTGTATATATAAGCCTGACTATACTATTCTAATAATGAACAAAATCTACTTCATTACAGAAGAAACGAAGAAAATATTAAAAGAAACCTAAGGGGGGAAAAGCCTCTATGCTCCACTCTCTTCCCAAAACCACTGTGTATATCTTTAAATTTCCTTCTGCAATTTTGGCATTTGTTTTCCACACATCTTACATCATTTTTTTCTTTAATTCTTCTATTACTGTCATTTTTAGTGTTTAATTTTATAGTGTAGGGTTTTGATTCCCTGTCATTTCCTTTACTGTCTATTTTTCAGTCATTTACTTAGTGGTTTGTCTCACAAAACCTATTCTTATAGTCCAGACACATTTGACATCCAATTTTATCTCCTTCCTAATACTTCATCAGAGTTATACACATTTGTGTTCCAGAGAGGCGGGGAAGTTAAATGGGTGTAGGGAAGATTGGGCATCCAAAGGAGGTGGCACAAAGGAAACCTATCAGGTGTGAGGAAATAAATAAACCTACCTTTACCCTTTGTTCTGGTAAAATCTTTCCAATACTCATTATCGTCAACGTTTACTAAGGAGTGCACAGGAATATGGACTTTTAAATAACATCTGGATCTAGGTACCTATCTCCAGTGTCCAGAAGACTGTCAACATTATATTGACCCTAAAGTGGAAACTGGAAATGGGAAATAAAATCTATGAAAATGGTATAAAATCCACGACCTGGTAAAGGTAACAAAACACAAGGTGGACAGCTGTAAAATGGGTCAGTCCAAAGGAATAAAGAAGTATAAACCCCAGATTCTTAAGAGGGATGTCTACTGATCCCTTTGGTTCTGTCTTAAGATCTCCTAAAACACACTCAAATAGACTGAGGGGGGCAAAAATAAAGAACAAACAAAGATTTCTGATTTCTGCAGTCTATATTTTTCTTCCTTCTCTGAAAACTTTAAGACATTTTGTTAAAGCGTTTACTTCAGTCCTTCATGTGTTTAGATTTAACACCTTTGACTACATTTTCAGCTTCCTAACAGCAAGGATTATGCTCCCTTGGTATTTTGCACTATGTACAGTTTAGAAAAAAAATGCATCTTTGTTTCTCAAACGTAGTTTTAAAGATATTATTAAATAGTTATTAAATTACAATATTAAAATATCCTACTAATTTTCCCAAATGCTCTTATATTCTGATTGACATATAAAATTATTTCAATAACACATTTTATATTGCCACAAAATGTGCCTTTTTGGTGCTAAGTGAACAGGAACAATTAAAACGTGATTTATTGTGTAAAACTCATATATACACATTTACAGAAACAGAGATGGAATTTGGAGTTAGAATAGCTGAGTTTGAATCATATATTTGAGACCATTCTATCTGCTTTGGCAAGTCATTTAACCTTATGAGACTCATTTTTCTCATCTCTTAATTTGCATGGTAGTAATGACACATCTCACAAGGTTATAGTGAGGATTAAATGTAATGTATAATAAAGTACTTTGTAAACAATAAATTTCCATTCCATTATTATTAAGCAATTGCACATATGAAATTTTTTACCTAAGATTAGTCTCTTGCATTTGCCAACCAAATCCAGCCAATGCTGAAGTTTAAAATACAGCCCTTTAAAATCAGCTTGTCTTTAAGGGACAAAAATATACATCTCTCCTGGTGCCCACAAATAGGTCAGATACTGGACAACCCATTTATTTCAACCTGCATCCATCTCTTCAGAGAAAATAAATAATCCAGAGTTGTTTTTAAAACTATAATGCAAAATCCATTATATTAAAAGATTGATAATCTCTCCTGTTAAGTCCTCATCACTCATTCCCGTTAACACTGGGCCTTACAATTCAAAGGTAAATTATTCAGGTGTCAAGTCAGGGCCACACCTGTATTTTTAAAGAACTCTTTTTAGTGCCAGTGGTTTAAGATTACCATAAAATAGTACATGTTCTTATTTGACATTCTTCTTATTTTGTCAGTCTCTACTAATTCAATGTCATTTTAGGAAAGCTTTTAATTTATGATAAAATCAATGTTTGAAAAAGCATTATTTTAAAGAGATTTTAAAGCCTCAGAAATCTTATAAAAATCTAATACCATGTTTCCTCTATGACACCTAGAAATAATAGTTTTAAGACTCTTCACCAGACACCAAATTATAGAAGATCACAAACATTACAATTCTTGTTAGTTGAAGAGTTGTCATACAGTCAGATGGAAAGTAAAATCAGGTATCCAAACAAATTGGTGGAAATACAACCAAGAAATGCTGTTAAAATCAAGACTTGTTCCTGGAAATTAAGTTATTTGTGAGCAGAGGGCTCAGCTCCTCTCTTCTTCCCCATCATCTAAAGCAATCGATGGCACATTATTTTGATCCTTAATAACTATTAACTTAACAAAGAAAAAATAAATTAAAAAATTTTGGATTTCCACTTTCAAAGAAAAGTAGAGCTGTTCTGAATTTATAAGTAAAACATGTTAATTCGGATACATTGTGAGAGAAAAGAACAAAATGAGAGAATGTTAATAAGGGGGACTGAAGTAAATGTCACTTCTTTGGAGTAACTAGGTAAGGTTAAACAGGCCAGAGCCAAGTAGCCTAATCTAACTCCCTATCTGGCACTCTTCTGTCTCTTTTCTCCTCCAGTGATTCCTTCTCACTTAAGAAGAAGTTTCCTCATGTCTTCAGACCCTTAGAAAGTCCATCAGGAACTAGGGAGAAGGAAACACTAAGAACAATGCTTATACCTACAGGTGTAGGTACAGCTGCAGCTGCTATTAGTGGGATTAACAACAAATCTCGAGGACTACAGATGACTTATCAAGCTACTAGAAGACCTACATTTAGATGGGCAAAGTCTTATGAGAGAGCACGGCAGCTATAACATGGTCAACAATCTGTAGGCAAAACTGATCAGATTGGTTTTAGATTTCTAAGTGCATACTACCTAGAAAAATCTCAGAGTGCAGAGCCAACTGCACTTCTGAAGGGCAAATCCATGTGTAAAGGAAAGAATTCTTGGATCTTGATCATTCCTACTTTTGGTTAGAGAGATTTCAGTGCCTACCTATGTATTTTTTCATGCTCCTGGAAAAGCGGTGGCTCCAAACAGGTAAAGCTTTGACTTACAGACTTTCAATTAATGATGCCAGTATGATAGGTGGGGAAATGTTTGCTACCCAGCTTCTCCCCCTGCCCCACTTCATTCTATTTCTCAACCATATTTGAGGAATATTTCTCAGTGTATTTCAAATGCAGCTGGAAAATAGTCAGACATTTTATTCTACAATTATGAAGACTAATTAAATGCCAGAAGATGCAAAAGCTAAGAAAAAGCAAGGTGTGAGTGGAAACACATAGGTACTGTCTGTAGTTTTGTTTGTTTGTCTTTCTTTGAGCTGTAAAGTGATGCAAAAGGCTAATGAAGGCATCATTTGGTTCATAATAAAGTTTTCGGGAAAGAAGTCCATGGAAGCCCAATAAAAATGATGTGAGGATTCTCCAACTGAGCTTATATATTTATATCATTTCATCATATATTTTAATTACACAATCATGCATTTTACAACATGCATTTTATTAAAGTATGCTTGCAGTACCCAGATTTATAAAGGAAAAAAAAATTTCTCATTAGGAACTATCCAATCTCACTTCCAAATGGTAACTGGTATTAACAATTCATTAAGTTTTCATTCTGATATTTAAAACATGGAGTGTACATTCGTTCATTTTGATAGCTACATTGCTATGAGTTATTGAATCAATGCCTATTTGAAAACATTTGGTTTATACGATTTTTATTGAATAAACAATGCTGCAATTAACACATAGCATTTAGAGTTTAAAGTGTCCTCAAGAGAACATCTGGGCTGATGCTCTGTCCTTAGGCTAGTAAGATACTACCATAAGGAATGAAGATCTAAAAGTTCTAAGCAATTCCCTTAACTGATAGAGTTGTGGTTAGTGTCAGTCAGGTTAAGACACAATGACAAAGTCTAATTCTTATGAAGACCATTGCTTCTAAAAGGTAGAATAGATTTAAATATAAATAATGCATGTGTATTTTTTAAACAGTAAAGCTCCCCAACTCCCAAACTCAATTTACTTTTAATTTCACAGGTTATAAACTTGAGCAACTAGTAGCAATTGGCAGGCATTCTATCGAAACTACAAAACAAGAAAATCTTATTTTCTAGCTTCCATGTTCTCTATCTTTTCCCCAAATATTACAAAGCATTTATTATCAATCCGAGTTGTGAATATAAATGAGAACCTAGATTACAGTACGTACTGTTTTATCTAGGGAAACACTTTTGCTTAAGAAAGTAACATTTTATGAGAAAATTGGTCCTTACGAATAGGCAGATAGAGTGGCCATATTTGATTCTAGATATATGTTTATAGTTCCTAAATTTTATAGATATATAGCTCGTGCTTTGGTAATATTATATGTCCTGTTGTTATTCTAGAATATTCTAATGTGAAAACCATTGAAAGAGCTACACAATTTCTAATGGAGGACAACAACAACTGCTAAAAAGGAAACTTAGACTCTAAACAGAAAAATTGAGATTTCTCTGTTGTAACTAATCAGAATAATATAAAATGAAGTATGGAGAAGATTGTATGCACATGTTTTAAGGCTGTGATACTTCATATATGAAGTAGACAGGAGTTATTTTGAGATCATTTAATTTCTGAATGTGGAAATGGAACGATGTTCATATACTACTTATTCACCGAGTAGTAGGATATTTCACCATCTCCCATTTTGGAGTTGTTGTGGTTCATCCCTCATGCACATTACATAACCTTACTTCAATTTGTTCAGACACCAAAACTGAGTACAATCAATAAGAGTAAAAAGTTAGACTGAATTCTCAACGTAGGGTATAATGTGTTGTCATTGAAGTTACACACAGTTTTTCAAATTTTAGTAACTCTGAAGGAAATTTTAAACTCCCTCCATAAAAGCTTTCAGGGGTTAAACAGCTTATCTCAGTAGTCCCATGTGGATGAGCAGGAGCATGATTAAGGATGGGAGTAACGGCCTGAAAAGATGTGGGCAGAGATTCTCTAATCCTTTGCGTATCCTCTCCCTTGATAGAAAAGAAGTATCCCTGGTGATGGTGGATGGGCTGTTCAGTGCTTTGGGTAAAGATGAGAACCAACTACGTCAAGAAAAGCAATGACTACAAAAACCAGAAGACAGCTAGTAGGGGAAATCTCACAGCTGACTTCTCCACCACAGCCTCTCATCAACTGGAGCCCAATAAAAAAGAGTTTTTGAGGACATTAACATGCATATTTATCAGAAGGATGATAAAAAACTAATATTTTAGATCAAATGGTCATTTGATACCTTTCTCTATGAATTTTGGTGAAAGAAGTAGAAATGTGCATAGTCTTGGGAAATGTCCAGGCCAGTCTCTCTTGGCCATCTCTCTTTTTCTTTGACTTTGCTTTTTGTATTCTCTGGAAACATTTTTTCCCATGATTCCAGAAAGGTGGTCTCATAAGCTTTTGATCTTCCTGGGAGGGCCTAGGTTAATTCAGGGTCAAGAATTAGAAAAAGTACTATTTTGCCCTAGCAATTTTGCTCTTGGCATTTCTGCTTCCTGCTAGCATATCTGGATGTAGGGGCAAGTCTACTCTTGCCACAAGAGTGCTGAGAGAGAGAAGTCGAGCATCAACGTGGAGTTGGAGACAGGGGACCCCAGAGTCATTTATTACTGTTGGTTCCAGGCTCTGTAGTTGTTTCCAGTGCGGGCATTCGTATTTCAGGGGTCCAAGGGTTCATGAAGGATTGCATTAGAGATTGGAATCAAATCCCCTAACATCGCAAAGTGCTCCCTTGTCCAAACTTAATTTATATGCATATGTTTCCCGGTGGAACATCAAGGACTGGTAGGCTATTAGCTGAGAACAAGAATCAAAAAATCAGAGTCCTGCACTTTCAGGAATATTGGATTTAGGTAAAAACATATAAATTGAATTTAACTAAAAATTATTCCCACCTAATAAAAATGTTTAGATATATAAGCTGAATTTAAATAAAAATATAAGAGATGGCAAAAAATAAAATAGCCAAAGATACAATGGAAGGTCTATGAGATAACATATTAAAATTTTTAAGAAATATTAATTACTTAATTCAAAATGTAAAAAGGTTTTTTATTCATAATAAAAGAGGAAGAAGTGCCAACAAAAAAGTATCCTATAAACAACACCAACTTATGAGTATTTGATTAAAAAAAAGCATTTTAGTATGGTATAAAGAACTTTTTTTACGTTTCAACTTCTAAATATATTGTCTCATCACAGATACTGAGCAACATAATGGTGAATATTAATGCGGGTCCTTTTATTATTTTTATTTTACAAAATTCTGGACTCAGAATTATTTCTCAATTTCAAATTTTGAAAAAAAAAAAACTCCCATAGTAGAAATTTGAAAATGATTTTGTAATAATTTTAATCCAACATTTTAGGATGATGTGTGGGTGCAGATAAATTTAAAGATCAAGTTATGGTAGAAAACTGAAATCTGAATTGAAAAATTCAAACTTGAAAAAGATCAAGTTATGGGGTTAACTCAGTATTTTGGCCCACATACTTAGCTGGGCCTTTTCTTCCTTAAAACCCTATTTCAATGCAAAATTTCCAGCCATATCAGCAAATGTGACTTTATAGAAATTCTTCCATCTGGTAAAAATATCACCAAGGAAGACGGAGTTTATAAAGTCAATACTAAATTTTATAATTCCGTGCTATTGTTCTTTACCCAGTTTATGCAGGTACTCAATATTTCTTCAGTAATTACAATGAATCAAAGTTTAGGGTGAATTAGTAAAAGTGACTAAAAAATAATCCCAAGGTTTCTTGAGGATTCTTATATGCCTGTAACAATTTTGGGGAACACATTTTTGAAGATGACATATTATATCTTGCAAAAGCAATCTTTTATCTTTACAAAATTGGACAAGATAATGCAAACATATCAGTGAAAATTACCCCATCTCTCCTAGTTAATAATTCTAAGTGAAAGTGCTAACCTTTGGTTTGACAAACATCAGAGAATAACTAATGATTCTGAGAGGGATAAAAGTAAATGAATTTATCTGGTAATGAATGCACTAAGCTACAATATAAAATAAAGATCTAAATGCAGGAAAGAGAGGAGATTATCATTATTTTAAGATAATAGCATCATATACTTATAAAAACCAAAGGAATCAAGAGAAATATAATAGAATTATAAAAATGACCCAAGGAATTGGAGTATGATGAGATAAAATTATAGAGTCAAAGGCATCCTTTGACTCCATAATTTTTTTCTCTTTTCAGCAGAAAAAAACAGACTGAAAAATATAATGAAAACACAATAAACCTTGAAATTACTGGGTGAGAGTTGTATAAATTCATAGGAACAATCTTAATAAAATTCTTACATCTAGATGAATTTCTAAGAAGTTTTAATAAGATAGAAAATACTAGAATATATAGAGTTACACACTATATTTCAAATTAGGAAGACTTAAAACAATTTTTTTTCTAAAATGAAATTATAGGTTTAATGTGCAACTAAGCAACATTAAGTGGAATATTTTAGAACTTACAATTTATTCTGAAGTCCATGTGAAAACATTTTATTGATTTTAAGATGCACAACTTTTCACGTTAGCAACTCTAAAATTGGACTGTGTTTTACAATCAATCGAATGTCATAGTTTAGTTAAAAGATTTTTTTTCTTAGTTTTACATAATATAAAAGCTTGCATTATAAATTACACTGTTTCCTATATGATGGGGTATACAAATATAGTAAAGCAAACTGAAAAATATTTTTCAGAAGGGAAATAATTATCGGACAAGAATAGTGGGGATAAGATCACTATTTATTAAAAATTACGAAAGAGAAAGATTAAAACAAGCGTCAATGTTGTCCCAAACAGAGAGAACACAAAAACAGAAGCAAGATTTACACAAGGGTTTTGAGTCTAATAAAGAAAACATTACAAATTGGAAAAGGAAGGGTTATTACATAAAATGTACTGGGATAAGTAGTTAATAGCTTACAAGTAAAACGTAGAGTCTCATCTCGCAACTTTCACTAAAATATAAAAGTTAAGCAGTTAAAATATCTTTATATGAAGTATATCAGAGATAAAAATGGAAATAGGAATAAAGAGTTTAAGCTTCAATAATGGAAATAATTTACCAGATAAGAAATTACAGAAGAAATTGCACAGGTAATGTATGACACCTTTGTCTATATTCAATATTTTTACGTGCTTGATTTATTCTTGCTATTATGAAACTTCCATATATACAGAAGTATAAGATATATTTGCACAGTTTTAATAATAAAGAATAAATTGTGTAATCTCCCATAGTTTAATAAGTAGTATATTCCCAGAACCTCAAAGCCCCTTGGATGCTTTTCCAGATCTCACAGCCTCCTTAGAGGAAAGACATCCCCAAATTTGTAATAATCATTTCCTTGCATTTCTTGACAGTTTTACATATACAGTTGATCCTCATTATTCACAAATTCCATATTTGCAAATTTGCCTACTCGCTAAAATTTATTTGTCATCTCCAAATCCAATTTCATGGCACTTTCAGGTTAATCGCAGGTAAGTGCAGAATGGTGAAAAATCTGGTTGCCTGACATGTATTCCCAGGTCGAACAAGGAGACATTCCACCTTCAGGTTTCAGCTCTCATACTGTAAATGTGTGTGCTTTTCACCATCTATTTAGTGCCACATTTTTGTTTTTTTATTGGTGATTTCACTGTTTAAAATGGCTCCCAGGTACAAAGTGCCATTTAGTGTTCCTAAGCATAAGAAAGTGGTGCTGTGTCTCATGGAGAAAATATGTGTTTAGATAAGCTTCTTTCCAGCACGAGTTACAGTGCTGTTAACAGGGTTCAAAGTCAATGAATCAATAATATATATATTAAATAAGGTGTCTTTAAACAGAAATACACATAAAACAAGGCTACACATTGATTGGTTGACAAAATGTTGTGACCAGAGAATCACAGTAACCTAACCCTGTATTTCCCCTAGGAGCAGTGGGTGAGTGTTCGCTAATTCATTGTTTGCGGGGGACTTGATAACTACTGTGAATAATGAGAATCTACTGTCCATACTTACCACAAGTCAACATAAGATTCAATTTTTACTCTTTCCTTATTTTTACATTTATCTTTTCATACTATATATATTCTTCTGTAACTTATCTGTTTTGCTAGATATTGTGTTTATGAAATATAATTATTTTATTTGCCAACATTGGCAGATGTCAGAGTACTCTCACAATAAAATTAGCTACAATTGTTAGAATAGCTAGAGAAAACTGGTTACAGTTTTGGTTGATAAATAAGCAGGTCTTACTTCAAAAGGAAACAGTACGAATAACTTTTATGATGAATGCCTGGTTATGATCAGGTGTTTCAGAGCAGAGTTTCACTATATTTCAGGAGCAACTCTCGAATATCCAAATATTTCACAAATATTGTTGGGACCCAAGTCCTGCACCTTCACGCTTCCTCTCAGTCTGGTGGCAGCTCTTAGTAAAATATTTTAAGGTGTTGACTTGGCACTGCGAGGTGACGCTGCTTCAAGTGACAGAGTAGAAAGTATGCTGAACACATTAACCAGCATGTCTGTAATAATGGCATTCCATTTTAATAGTTTGTGAGGGGTAACTTCTAGTCCTTTTTCATGTCTACACTCTGTAAACATGTCTGCACTTACCTGGAATTATCAAGTAGGCCTATGATTATTTAACTTAATCATCTGAAGCTTGCTACATAGAGCAAACATTTTGGTGAAAGCAGTATTGATGGTCTTTAGATGGGGTTTTATTATTGTGACATAAAGTTTTATTTAATTGCCAAAAACCCCCCTAATTTTTAAAAATCAAATGCTGCACTTATGATAATATATTTGGCTACACTTAACCAGTGAAAGGAAAGTTATCCTATTCCCTCTCTAGGAAAATGTTTCTCAAAGTGTGGTTCTCTCACATCTGCATAAGAATCAGCTGCTGTGCTGATCAAAAATGCTCATTCCTGGGCCTCACCCCAGACTTTCTGAAACTAATATTTTCAAGATATATGCTTGAAATTTGCATGTTCAATAATTTTCAAGTGCCCACTAAGATGATAATTTCTGAGCAGGACAATTTAGAAATCTTGTCACAGTATGCTGAGATAACTTAAGCAAACATGCATTGATTCCTCTGTTAAGTGATCTCAACGGTTGTACGGGAAATGCCATGAACTGCATTAACTAAATTAGTTTTCAAAGTATAGGCAGCAGCTTCCCTGTATGTTCTAATTATGCTGCTCTCAATACTTATTCCAATCAGACTTCTTGTAATGCTAAGTGTAAAATCTTGAAACTTAGTGTTTTGTGTTCTTTTTGTTTCAGAGAGTGGAAGGATCGCAGAAAGAATGTACAAGAGAACATATGATCCTCTACTGACCCTCTTCATTGTGAGACCACTATTAGAAGCTGCTGGTTTCTGTGTGTTTGTTCCAAGGTATAGATGTTTGGATGGTTTTCCAACACCTCAGGAATTGAGAAAATGGATCCTAATTTCAGCAGCTCTACCCCCTTAATTCTAGTGGCTGCTGCCCTAGCTAGAAAAAGTGATACATACACCGGGAAATGAAAGTGAACTTTCCTATCCCTATTTTGTCCTTCAACAGCCTAGAGAGACAAAAGTTGTTTGTCTGTAATATTGGATTGTAAAGGTCACTTTTTATTTTATAGCTCTAGGTTGGTTTTTATTTCTAGATATTTTACATGACCCGTGGTAAATTAGACTCTAACTTATGCTGAAGGACAAACTATAACTATGTCTAACACCCCAGAACTTTATTTTCCCACTTCAGAGTGAATACTTTAAGACGCTTTAACAAAGTCCTGCAGTCATTCCTTTCGATTGGTACTTAGGCAGTGTATTATGGTTTTTAAAAACTTAAACTCTGGGGACCAGCCTGGTGGTGTAGCAGTTAAGTTCATGCGCTCCACTTCAGTGGCCTGGGATTTGCAGGTTTGAATCCTGGGCATGGACATATGCACCACTCATCAAGCCATGTGTGGCGGTGTCCCACATACAAAATAGAGGAGGATGGGCACAGATGTTAGCTCAGGGCCAATCTTCATCAGCAAAAAGAGGGGTATTGGCAACAGATGTTAGCTCAGTGTCAATCTTCCTCGCCAAAAAAAAATAAAGTGAAAAAAAACTTAAACTCTGGGATAAGACAAACTTGGGTTGGGCTTTTTAAACACTTACTAGCTATTTAACATTGGGCAAGTTACTTATTCTGTAGAAACCTGATATATTTTCTGTAAAACTGAGGCAATGATGGTCCTATATTATGGGACTGTTGTAAGGATTAAGTGAGATAATACATATAAGACATTTAGAAAAATGATTGATATATATCAAAATGATCAGTAAATATGTGTTATCAAGTCAGATCATATTTTATTATATCCTAACAATCAGTAAACACATTTAAAGATTTTTTTTAAATCATTTTCCTACAAAGTCAATAATAGCACTTTAAGTTTCATAATAGAATCATGCAAACAGTGAATTTCAGAATACAATAGTTTAATTAAATAAGAGGGATGGCAGGTAGAAAAGAAAAATGCTCTAATTGCATCTTTCAGAATGTAATTGAAATTAAACTTCATGATAATAAGAATTTACTTACTAGTTTTGTACATCCTTAAAATAGATATATAAAGCCTAATACAGTAAGTGGTTACATGAATTCTATTCCTTATTTTGTTTAAGGTGTTATGGCTCCCTTTGCATTTGAATAGTGAGAAGATCTCCTTGTAGTTTCCAAGAGTTTATCCATGTTTAATTTAATGGCAGGCATATGCCTGATGCTCAGTAAATGCCTTTTTTAATGAATTAGTCATTAAATGAGAAAACCTTTGGTCACTGCCCAAGCATGTCACTCTTGGAGAACTAGCTTTACTCAAGATTGTACATATATTTATTTTTTTAACCAAGTAACTTTTAAAATAATCCAGGAAATACTTTTTATTTGAGTTATAACTCAAAGATATAACCAATGAAATTTTCTGGCATAAAATATTGAAAATACCATAACCCTGTGATAATATAAAATCTCATTCAGTTTATTTGCTCCCTATTAAAAGCACCATAAACCATATATTGATTCTTCAAAAAAGAAATGAGAATAACCTTGTACCAACCGAGGCATCCAGTTTGCTAGCAAATAAAAAAGTCCCTTTCATGGAGTTTCTGCACTGTAGTTGGTATGCCGCCTGTGTCAAAAGAAGAAAGGAACAGAAAAAGTATGATAATGAAATTAAAATAACAAAAATTTATTCAGATGATCCCAACTCCCAGTCCAAAAGAAATACTGATTCAAAAGACATTTCTCCAGACACCACTTCAATGTGATGTTGAAAGTTGGGATAATGGTAGTGCATTTATAGTTAAGGAAAAAATAAATTTTCTAGATGAATCAAATAATCTTTGGTTTGCAGCAAGTCATTTGGTCAGAAATTTGGATTCTATTTCTCATAAGCACACAAGAAACATGCACACATGTGCACACACGCAAAGGAGTCTGAAGTTTATGAAAAGGTTTATATTAAGTGTAAATTATATATTAAGTGCACTGAAATACTTTCCAGCACATATAAAAACACCAAACACTATAAAAATTCTATTTCAAAACAGCACAATCAACATCCTATGACAGAAAGGTGAATCAGACTTGTGGGTTCCCTATTTTTCACACCAAGTACAACTAAAAACCCTGCATATTATATATAAAACAATAATAATAAGGCTCTGAAAAAAAGAAGGAAAACCAGCTAAGGACCTTGGGACCCAAGAAGCAAAACAATGGTAAGTTTCCTGAATTTTCATTGTGTCTCATGTCTCCTAGGTTTAGATCTGAAGGAGCTGGCATACCAGAAACACCAATGGGCACAGACAAAAAAAAAAAAGCCCCAGTGAAAACCTTCTCTCTCTAGCCAAAAGACCAGGAAAGGGACAAACTAGAAAGACAAAAAAATTTTAGACTACAACTTCTAAATATCTGCCAAATGTGGCCCCACTCCACCAGTGCCAGTAAAGGCCAAATGGCAAGTCTGGACTTCCACGTTTGCCTGGCTATAATGAGCCACCCACTTCCTCACTGGGGTAGTGTCAGAGATAGCTGAATAGGAAGCTGGGATTTTCACTCCACCTGGAAAGTAACAACTTCATTCCCCCCTGTACCAGTTGATACCATGGGGATAACTGGATTTCTATTGTCACCCAGCAGTAAGGAGATGCCCCACCACTTCATGATCAGTTGGTTTCAGGGGAGCCTACTGGAGAGTCAGAATTTTCACCACCACCAAGCAGTAACAAGGTCCCCATGGTGTCAGCAGAGGTCATGAGGGGAGCAGTAATAAGGTATTCTTATCCTTCCTGGTCAGGGTAGTAACTGCAGAGGTCTAGGAAGGAGTCAGACTCCCACACAGCCATAATGAGGAGTCCTCATACTCACAGGTGTCAACAGAAGCAGAGTGGGGAATCAGGACTTCTACTCTCCTCCCTTTCCCTGCCAGAACAGTGTCAGAGAAATCCAGATTAAATAGAATATGCTTGTCTTGTAAGTTCCAGAGTCTTATAGTAACCACAGTGTAAAAAGTCACCCATATTATTGTTACCATGAAAAGTCACCCAAATAAGGAAAACTGAAACTTGAATGAAAAAGATCCAAAACCTAGATATAGAGATGTTAGAATCATCTAACAAAAATTTTAAAGCAGACATCATAAAAATGCTTAACAAGCAATTGTGAACATAGTTGAAACAAATAAAAAACATAAAGTTTCAAAAAGGAGATAGTATCATAGAGAAATATCAGATATAAAGAAGAACCAAATAGAAATTTCAGAACTGAAAAATACAGTTCCAAATAATAATAATAAAAATACCTCCATATACAAAAAAAAAATTCAATGTTGGCTTTAACAGCAGAATGGAGCATACAGAGGAACAAATCAGTGAACTGGAAAACAGAACAATGGGTTACCCAATCTGAATAGGAATCAGGAAATCCATTGAAAAAAAATAAATAGAGCCTCAAAGACTTGTGGGAAGTATAACGAAAAATCTAACATTTATTTTATTGGAGTCCAGCAAAGATAAGAAATAGAGGGTGAAGCTGAAAAAGTACTTGAAGGAATAAAGGGGTAAAACTTCCCAAATGTGGCAATAGACATAAATCTACAGATTCAACAAGCTAAAGAAATCTTAAACAGGATAAACACAATATGATTCACTGCAAGGCATATCATAGACACAGTTGGGAAAATGAAAGGCAAAGAAAATACCTTGAAAGTAGCCAGAGATGACTGATACCTAACCTGGAGCCAGTTCAACAGACAGTGGATTTCTTATAGGAAACCTTGGAGGCCAGAATGAAGTGGCACTACATATTTTAAATGCTGAAAGAAAAGAACTGTCAAACCAGAATTTTATATCCAGTGAAAATATCCTACAGGGATGAAAGAAAACTATGTGAATTTGTTGTCAGCAGATCTACCCAAAAGATTGGCTAAATGGAGTTCTCTAATCACAAAAGAATCCTGGAACATAAGGAATGAAGAAAGAACAACAGAAATAGTAAACATAGGTAAATATACATTATTTTTCTCCATTTGAATTTTCTAAATTATGTTTGATGGTTAAAGCAAACATTGTAATACTCTTTTATATACTCCCAATTAATGCAGAGAAAATATTTAAGGCAATTATGTGATAAATGAGGAAAGTAAAAGGACATAAAGGAAGATAAGATTTCTACATTGTATAGTTTGTTCAGTCTGGTAAAATGTCAACACCAGCAGACTATGATGAGTTACATATATATGTAATATAACAGCAAGAGCTACTTTTAAAAAACTATACAAAGAGATGCACTCAAAACAGAAAAAATATAGCAATTCCAAAAAAAGTTTAATTAACCCAAAAGAAGGTAGGAAAAAGAAAATATAGAAATCAGAAAACAGAGGAAACAAATAGAAAATAGACAATAAAATGGCAGACTAAAGTCCTAAGATATCAATAATTACATTAGATGTAAATGGTCTAAATACACCAATTAAAAGTTAGATATTGGTAGAGTGAATTAGAAAAATGTGACCCAATTAAAAGCTGTCTACAAGAAACTCACTTCAAATATTATGATATAGTTGGGCTGAAAATAAAATGATTGAAAAAGTGTATCATGCAAAAAATAACAAAAGAAAGCAGAAGTAGTTATATTAATATTAGGTAAAGGAGGCTTGAAAGCAAAGACAACTAATGAAGCAAGAGAGAGAGAGACAAAAAACTGAGACAGAGAGAAACAGAGAAAGTGAAAGAGACAGAAAGACATAAAATTCAGATTAACAAGAATAAAGACAAATTTTTAAAGCTACCAATGGAAAAATATAGAATTTCTATAAAGAAATTCATTTCATCTGCAAAAGATCACAGAAAACAGTATAGTAACATCTGAAAAGTATGGCGAGCATATAACTATGAAACTGGAATTTTATGCTTAGCTAAACCATCATTCAAAATTGATTGCCAAATAAAGAATTGTTCAGAAATGCAAAGTCCAAGAGCATAAATGCCATAACCTCTCATTAAAATAATTACTAATGCTGAATAATGGTATATTTCACCAAGAGAAATAAGGGAGGCAGTGGCAGGAGGGGAGACATGAACTGAAACAAAATATGCTGAGTACAGAAATTGATTATTGGTATTGATAAAGAAAACAATACTTGACCATAAAACTAATCATATTCGATTTTGTTTTATTTTTTAAGATGAAACTAAAAAATAAATTAAAAGGGAGATGAGCAAGTTAATTCAATGAATAGTAAATATGCCATAGTCTATGTCCTATTCAGGAGGAGTATACACAAGTTACTGAATGACAAATTTAAAATATATATATATAGTTGTTTTTGCATGCTAAATTATGAAGGTGTTTACTAAAATTATATATATATATATAAAATTATATATATATATATATATATATATATATATATATACACACATACAATCAGCAGCTTACAAAGTACTTGAGGACAAAAAAAATAAATAAAATTACATAATGGACTGACTATAGAAACTTTTTTCTTTGAAATAAAAGGCAATAGGAAAAAAAATAATAGCAAGTGTGGGAAACAAACTGTTAGAATTCTTTAGTACAAGTAAGCCCAAAATATGAGTAATTACAGTCACTATAAATGGATAAAACTCAACAATTAAAAGGCAGATGTAAGATTGTCTACTAACTTGGGAACACAATCACATTAACCTTCCATTTCAGTGACAAATCCAAGATCTCTGACTCTAGAAAGTTCTTTGGCTCCCAGGTCAACTAGGTGTAAGTGAAGTCTTGAATTTCCTTGAGATCCTGCCAAAGAACCTGCTTAGTCTTTGGTCCCGACGAAGAAAACTGCTGCAGAATTACTTCCCACTTTGAGAAAAGGAGGCAATGAAACAGAAATCTCTCAATTCTGGCCGGAGCTTGCTTCTTAGAGATCTGTGGATCCTGTGGAAATATTGGGAGTAAATTGACATTGGCCCTGTGTGAAAGTCAGGTCCTTTAAGCTGCCAAGAGATGAAGCAGGTAGGCAGACTCCTCTATGCCACTCATGCTGGGGGATCAAAAAGAGATCTGATAGGAGGGAGGATTTCTCCAGATGCCTGTGCAAGGGACAGGCATCTTGTCTACTACTACATTGTTGGCTCATAGGTGTGGACACCTTTTTGAAGGATAAAAATAAACTTTTGCTAGACCTCTCACAATTTAATCAGAATCTTTCAATCTGTAGGAGATATAAATGCCTGTATTTTGTAGTTGTGACATCACAGCAAAATTTTGGCCAGAAGCATACACACACACATACACACACACACACATTGTAAATGTGTATATACATTATTAGGGAAATATAATTGAAAACAAAAATTTTGTCAACCCAGAAACCCTTTCCACAAAGGTTGCAGAGAAAGAAAACATATTTATTGTTGAATAAGCATTAAACTGTAATGTGATGTGCATCACAGGCAGTCCACAAAGAGATTGCAAATACAACAAGAAATCTCACTCTTTGACATAGCCAAGCAGCCACAACCCGTTACATTTTAAAGATAAAGAATAACCAGTCCTCGGGACTGGCCTGGTGGCATAGTTGTTGGGTTCGCATGCTCTGCTTCAACAGCCCGGGGTTCCCACATTCAGATCCTGGGCATGGACCTACACACAGCTCATCAAGACATGATGCGGTGGCATCCCACAGACAAAACAGAGGAAGATTGGCACAGATATTAGCTCAGGGACAATCTTCCTCACACAAAAAAAGAATAACCAGTCCTCAAGTAGGAGGACTTGACAGCACCTTTTGTCACATATCCTAAATTTGTCTGTTAATGAGGCTGACCACCCGTGTGAGCTAATTGACTTTATCCAGAGGAGAAACAAACTTCTTATATCTTCACGGCAAGAGGTTGTTTTACAACTTGAAGCAAGTGCCTATAGAAGTTAGGCTCCTGCCCCGCCACAGAAACTGGGATATGGGAGTGCTATCTCCCTTGATGTTTATATTTCAAAGAAATACAAACGTAAAGATGTTTAGATCTTTAAATGTAAGATGTTTACATTCAAAGAAATGTTCTCACGCCTTGAGAAAGACATTCCTGGGTTATAAAGCCAACAAAATGCTTATCTACTTTTCAAAATAATTTATATAAATTTCAGGGAGGAGAAAGTACTTATAATTACAAGTTTTCTAAAGTAAATGCTCTAAGAAAAATGGAGGGAAGGGAATCTCTTTCCTTATATACAACAGAGAATTAAGTCTCTTATTTTTAATTTATGTTTGTCCTTATCTTATTCAAGTGCATATCCACATGAATTTATATATGCATATTTGTAGATGTATATCATATGTATATACATACATTTTATATATATATACTCTCTAGTTTTGTTATCACCTTATCCTCCTCCAGTCTTTATTGTCTAGATCTGTTAACCACGACTGTAGCCCACACCTTATCTTCTATTGTCAACATCAAAACAGATTTTTGTCTTCCTTTTTTCAAATAAAATATGCCGCCTTAAGTGATTCAGTTTATTCAATGACACATAATAAAGTTGCTGAATAAAGTTGGCACATACTATCATAAATAAATATTTACGAATTTTAAAAACATCTTAATTCAATTTAAAATAAACACTTCTACTGCCATTATCTGAAATTTCAGAGCTCCCTGTCTATCTTAAAATTCTCACTGAGACTATACACACATTTGGCAGTAACTGTGTTCAAGAGAGTCATGTATTGTTAATTAATGAAATGCAAATCACTTCCTACAAACTAATTTCTTAGGCTTTTCAAAGCATAATTCTTCATACCAGAGTATAAGCAGAAGGTTGAGGAAGAAAAAAATGAAACTAGGACCAATTATGCAATTATCTTTCCCTTTAGAAATCATACATTTCCTTTGCTAGAAGTTTTATTCCTTACTGCTTCTGTCAGTTTTTGTGGATCTTATGGTCAGAGACTATATTTTTCTCTATCAAATATTGTATTAGTTTAAATACAATAGAACATAATAACACATCTCATACATGAATAACAAATACATTTTTAAGGTTGTGTTGTGATTCAGGTCTGATATGTGATTAGAATTCCTAAACTATGCACACTCCCAAATCAAATAATGGTTGAAATAGAAACTTTGTATTTTAAATTTATTTCCCCATTATACCCTAGTCCTGGAGCAGAAGAGGCATTTCATAAATATGTTGACTGAAAGAATGAATGATGATATTGCCTCAAATCCAAAAAGTCATGAGAGGATTTGTTTAGCTCCATAATACAAAATTGCCAGAATATTTCCAGCCCGGCAACTATCACATTTACATTCATAGATAGAGGACCAAAAATGAATGGCTCTGGTGTAAACTCTTCAGATCAGAAATAGCAACTGTACTTTCAGATGTTTAAAAATTCTGTAGTTTAAAGAAAATGTATACTTTCAAAAAGACTAAGCATGAAACTGCCTGAACGTCTAAATATCTTGACACACCAAAAACAATTTAAGACCAAGGACTATGACATTTTAGTTAAGATTATGTCTAGTTCCTCATTCCTTTGTCACCTTCCTAGTAATCAGGTTATCTGATGCCTCCCACTTGGCTGTTCACAAAGATGCTTAAAGTGTGCTTATTCTTCTAAGTCAATTACTTCTTGTCCTGACTACCAACTCCCGGATAATCATCAGCTTAGCTGGAAAGATACAATTTCATTTGTTGAATGGGAAAATATTACTGTCAATTATTTCAAAAATATGTTTGAGGAAATCAATTCCTTTGCATGGTTATTTTAATAAAAATGTTGGGCCAAACAACTAGGCAAAAACTGTCCATTTAATCTAGGCAAAATAGCACATAGTAAGTAAAAATTTGGGAATAAAACGTTAAGCAATTACTAGTTGAAATGACATTATCACTTATTTATACAATTATATTTTCAGCCCTGGCTTTGTGTTTTATCAGCTGCTTAGATTTACGTTTTAAAGATTTATTGGGGATATAATTGACATACAATAAAGTTCACATATTTAAGGGGTATAGTTTAATAAGGTTTGATATATCTATAAACCTGTGAAACTATTACCACAAACAATACATTTATCACCTCCTGAAATTTCCATGCGCCATTTTGCAGTTAATTTCTCTTACTTCCTACCCCCGCTACCCACAATCCTCGGGCATATACTGATTTTCTTTGTCACTAGAGATTAGTTTGCATCTTTCAGAATTTCCCCAAAATAGAATCATACAGTATGCAGTATATTTTTTCTGAACTCTCTCATTCAGCATAATTAAGTTTCACTCATATTGTTGCATGTATCAATAGTTTATTCCTTTGTGTACTTGAGTTGTATTGCATTGTATGGCTAGACCACACTTTGTTTATACGTTCATTTGTTGATAGACATTTGTATAGTTTTCAGTTTTTGTCTGTTTCATATAAAGCTGCTAAAAGTATGTGTGTACAATTTTTGTTATGAACATAAGCTGTCATTTATATTAGGTGAATTACCTGGGAGTAGAATGGTTGCATCATGTGGAAGGTGTATAAACACCTTAAAAATAAACTGTTTTAGAAATACAAAAAATTGCAAAGATGGTACAGAGAGTTCTCATATACTTCACATCCCGAATTCCCCATTATCAAGTCTTACATTATTGTGGTACATTTGCCACAATTGATGAACCATTACTGATTCATTATTAGAAACTAAAGTCAAGACTTTACTCAGATTTCTTTAGTTTTTCCCTAATGTTCTTTCTCTGTTCCAGATTTCTGTCTAGGATACCACATTTAGTTGTCATGTCTTCTTAAGCTGCTCATGGCTGTGACAGTTTCTCAGACCTTCCACGTTTGTTTTTTTTGATTGATGATGACTTTTTCCCCCAGCTTTATTGAAGCATAATTGACAATTAAAAATTGTATATATTTAAGGTGTACAACTTGGTTATTTTATATTTGTATATATTGTGAAATATTCACCACAAATTAATTAACATATCCATCACTTCACATAGTACCATTTTCTTTTTACTTTTTTGTGGTAATAACACTTAAGATCTACCATCTTAGCAAATTTCAAATATGCAATATAATATTATTAACTTTGTTTTGATGGCTTAGGGAGTGTTGGAGAGTACCAGTCAGGTCTTTTGTAGGATACCTCCCTACTGGGATTTTCTGTTTTCTCATGATCAGACTGGGTTTTATATTTTGGAGAGGAAAACCAGAGAATTAAACTTCCATTTTAATAATATGGGAAGCACATCCTATCACATGACTTATCACTCTGGATGTTAACCCTGATTATCTGACTAAGGACATGTTTGTCAGGTTTCTCTCACTGTTACACTTTTCCCCCTTTCCCACGCTTTAGAATGAAGTCAATATGCACAGCCCATGTGTAAGGCAAGGGGAGTTATTCTCCTCCTCTGTGAAGTAGAGGTATCAACATAAATATTTGGCCTTCTAGTGCACAGAGGTTTGTCTGTTCTCCCTATTTATTTATTTAGAATATCTAATCATGTATTTATTTAGCATGGACTCATAGATATGTATTTTCTATTTTGAGAGTCCTTACATATTCTGGATAGAAATCATTTCTCAGATATATGGTTTGTAAATACTTTCTCCCAGTCTGTTGCTTGTCTTTCATTCTCTAGGATGACTTTCAAATAGCAGAAGATTTTAATTTTGATGAAGTTCTATTTATCATTATTTTTCTGTTTCATGGGTCATGTGTTTGGTGTCATACCTAAGAAATCTGTGCCTATCCAAGGTCACAAAGATTTATTTACATGATTTCTTTTAGCATGTATACTTTTATATTTAATATTTAGATCTATGAACCATTTTGAGCCAATCTTAATATAGGCTGCATAGTGTGGTCAAGATTCATTTTTATTTTTGAGTAAGCATTAAACTAGAATGTGATACAACTCAGGCAGTCCCATAGGATATTGCAAAGACAGAAATCTCGCTTTTTTCTATAACAAAGCAGATACAATCCATCACATACTTGTTCTCAAAATACATGATAACTAGTCCTCAGGTAAGAGGACTTAACAGCACTATTTGCCACACATGGTGCATCCTAATTTCACCTGGTAATTGGGGTGATCATTGGTGTTTGCTAATTGGCTTTGTCCACAGGAAAAATAGACTCATATCTTTATGACAAAGGTAGTTTTGCAACTTGGGGTAAGGTACCTGCCTAAGTTAGGTTCCTAACCTCTCAGAGAAACTGAGAGAGAGGGCACTATCTCCCTTGATGATTACATTGCAAAGAGATGGTTCTCAGGTCCTAGAAAAAGACATCGCTGGGCTGTGACAAAGTTAGCTCTCAGCAGGAAAAGATCAAGCTGAGGGTGATTGCTCAGAGCAGAAGCTCAGCGTGGTTTAGCAGTGAAATTGAGAGTCTCGGGCAAAAGGCTTATACAGCTTTTAAAAAGATTTACATACATTTCAAAGAAACAGACAAAGAATTTACAAGTTTTCTAAAGTAAATGCTCTGAGAAAAGTGAAGTCTCCTCCCTGATTTTCAACAGGGAGAATTTAGTCTCTTATTTTAAATTTGTTATTTGTCCTTACAATCTTCACTGATAATTCTGTCCCTATGTTCCACCAATTTTTCACCGAGGGGTGTTAAAATCTCTTACTGTAATTGTGGATTTGTCTATTTCTCCTTGAAATCAGTTTTGTTACATGTGTAACTTTCTGATGAGGTGCATAAATGCTTAGAAGTTTCATGTCTTCCTGATGAATTGACCCTTTTTTCAATAAGAAATTACCTTGGTAACATGTTTTCTCTGAAATCTACTTTATCTGTTGTTAATGTATCCATTCTAGCTTTCATCTGATTAATATTAGCACAGTATAGTTAAAAAATCTTTTTCCTTTATTCCACTTGTTTCTTTGTGTTTAATAAAGGTCTTTGCATGCACCGTTATTTGGAACTTGTACTTTTCTTACTCAGTCTGATCATCTATTTTCCAGTTTTGATGTTTAGGCCCTTGATCTTTAATGTGATTATTGATACAGTTGGTTTTTAATTCACCAAATTGCTATTTGTTTTTCTATTTGTCCTATCTGTTCTTGTCTCCCTCCCCTTTTAAAAAATTATTTGTATTTTTTTTTTCTGAGGAAGATTCGCCCTGAGCTAACATCTGTAGCCAATCATCTTCTTTTTGCTTGAGGAAGATTTTCCCTGAGCTAACATCCATGCCCATCTTCCTCTATTGTTTATGTGGATTGCTGCCACAGCCTGGCCTCCAACAAATGGTGTAGGTCCACACCTGAGAACCAAACCTGGGCCACTGAGGAGAGCACACTGAACTTTACCACCAGGCCACGGGGCTGGCCCCCAAAATTAACTGTACTTTTAAAATTCTACTTTATCTCCTTTGTTATCTATTGGCTGCTTCTCTTCTTATTTATTTTTTTGTTTTGTTTTCAGTGGGTTTGTGTTAAACATCTTTAACTTACAGTAGTATACTTTGAGTTGTATTATATCACTTTATGTGTCATATACAAAACTTAAAATAATGTGCTTCTATACCTAAACTCCTGGCCCCTTCTTGGCCTTTGTGCTATTATTTTCATTCATTTTATTTCTACATAGAAATAAACCCCACAGTGTTATTGTTGTTGCTTTTGCTTTAAATAGCTAATTATCTTTAAAAGATTTTTAAAATAAGAAAAATAGATTTTTAAAAACTATTTACCCAGATATTTATCATTTTCTCTGTTCTTCATTCCTGTGTGTAGATCCAGATATCCCTACAGTATCTTCTGCCTGATAGACTTCCTCTAACATACTTATAAGTGAGGGGCTGCTGATAATGAAATCTATTAGCCTTTTTAGGCCTGAGTTAGTATTCTGATTAATATTTAAAAGATCTTTTAAATACGAATTTAAACAGTCTTCTTATTTATTGTGATTGGAATATTTAGACCCTCGTAGATCTATAGTTTTATAGTCAAATCAAATTAGGGAAATATTTCATTGTTTATTCAAATAGTTTTCTTCCCTATCCTTTAGGAACTTGCAGGAACACTGGTATTAGACAATCAGAAATTGTCCCACAACTCACTGATACTCACCTTCATTCTTTCTTGTTGTTGGAGTTTATCTCTGCGTGTTTTATTTTGGATAGTTTCTATTGCCATGCCTTCAAATTAACTTACTTTGCCTTCTGCAATGTCTAATCTGCTATTAATTCCAGCCAGTGTATTTTTTTTTTTATCTCTAAAATTGTAGTTTTCGGGGCTGGTCCCGTGGCGCAGTGGTTTAGTCCACACTTGGCAGCCCGGGGTTCGCGGGTTCGGATCCCGCGCGCCCGCCGACGCACTGCCTGTCAGCCATGCCGTGGCGGCGTCCCATATAAAGTAGAGGAAGATGGGCATGGATGTTAGCCCAGGGCCAGTCTTCCTCAGCAAAAAGAGGAGGATTGGCAATGGATGTTAGCTCAGGGCTGGTCTTCCCAACAAAATAAATAAATAAAAATTGTAGTTTTCATCTCTAGAAGCCCTTTTAACTTCTCCCATATCTCTACTTGATATACAGTCCACTCTCAACGCTTGTGAATATAGAGGATATATTTTAATAACATTTTAGTGCCCCTGTGTAGTAGTCCTATTATTAATGTACTTATAAGGTGAGTTAATATCATTTTTTTTCTCATTATGGGTCATATTTTCCTTCACCTTTGCATTCCTGGTATTTTTCTTAATTGGATGCCTGATATTATGAATTTTTTGTTTTGTTTTTGGTGAGGAAGACCAGCCCTGAGCTAACATTAGTTGGCAATCCTCCTCTTTTTTGCTGAGGAAGACTGGCCCTGGGCTAACATCTGTGCCCATCTTCCTCTACTTTATATGGGACGCCACCACGGCATGGCTGACAAGTGGTGTGTCAACAGGCACCCGGGATCCAAACCCGCAAACCCCAGGCTGCCAAGCACGAACTAAACCACTGCGCCACCGGCTGGCCCCTGATATGAATTTTATCTTGTCGGAAGCTCGATATGCTGTATTTTTTATAAATATTCTTTAACTTTATTTTAGAATTCATTTAAGTTGCTTGAAAATCTTGTTCAGGTCTAGCTTTTAAGATTCTTAAATGAGACCAGTGGACCTTGGTTAATTTTAGGTAAAATCCTTCCAATTATTCTACCCAATTTCCCATGAATAATGATGTTTTCCACTCTGGCTGGTAGGAAATTAACTTTTCGCAGCTCTGAGCTCTTGGGATTGTCCTGTTCCTTTTGCCCACTTCTTTTCCCAGCCTCAGGCAGTTTTCTTACTTACATCTGCTGATTCATACTCAGCTGAAAACTCAGAAGGGGCCCTTGCAGATCTTTGGAGTTATCCCACTGTGAAGATTTCTCCTCTCAGGTACTCTGTCTTGCAGTCTCTAAGTGCCATGGCTTCACTGCATTCCCAGCTGCTAACATTAACTCAAGGAGTCCAGTGGATTCTGCCAGGTTTTCCTGTCTCTGTGAGGTAGCCTAGAAATCCCCTCCCATCAGGAAGCCTGCATAACCCGAGACATTGAAAAAAATATTTTTCTCTGGTACAGGTACAATTGATTCGATTCCACTCCAACCACCATGAAAGAAGCCAATTTTGTATCTATTAACAAATTCATTTCACCATTGTGATTGCCTGTGTATGTGTTTGTTCCTTAGATTCTCCTCTGGATCACTTTTTAACAACTTATCGTTTCCCTTATTAATTACTAGGTCAAATCAAATAATTGGTATATGTTCATTTCATATATGAAAAGTAATGATTTTACATTTTTTAAATTACCTTTTAATAAAGTGTAGGTGTAATACTCCATTGAGTGGAATTTTCTTAACTATTGCACAATTGATGGATGTTTAGATATTTTTTTATTTTTGCTATTATAAATTTATCACATGTCATGCATATGGTTTATTTATGCTTCTACTTAAAAACTCTTATTTAGGAAAAATCCAAAGTATATATAAATAAGTCAAAAGAGATAATAAATTTTAAAGATTTTAAAGATATAAATTGCTTAACCAAGACTTTAGTTCTGAGTACTCAACTTACTAGTATGGCTGACCATCTCTAATATGGGCTGTTAGTTGCAGTAATTTTGACTGCAAAGATATTGTATATTTCAGCATTAAGTAATCTGTTATAAGGCTTCTGAGATAAAATTTCAAGATGCATAATGGGATTTTAATTCTATTATTTTTGTGTGTTAAAAATAGCTGATCATAAGAAAGTCCAAGTTTGCTGGTTTAATATGTTTAAAGCCAGTGCTTCTATAGGCCCTACTGGCACTAATTTATAGCCTCCTGCTCTAGGTACTTTCTTTCTTTATTACTTCATTTAAGATGATGTAAAGTCACCAAGGGCATATATGGCATAAAGACTCATTTCTGATGTTAAAAATAAATAGTGAGTACTGCCAATGAGTCCCTGTGCATATATCTTCGAGTGTGTGTGCATTTTCCATTTAGTAAATTTTCTTTAAATAAGAAATAATTCTTTACCTTTTATTCCTAACAGGTCAGAGAAGTTACACGAGAAAAAATGATCTTCAGTGTCAACCAGTTGCCTTCCATTTCACAATCATCATCTATTGATTCGAAATAATATAATTCAGAGGCAAATTTTCCCTCATAATATTTAGGTATACCTTTATTGATATTTCTACCAATGTGTCTAGTTCTAATTGAAACCTCATGACTGTAGTATTCTTACTTTTTTATTAGGTTGTTTCCAAATCAAATCAAGCAGAACTGACAATCAGGGCTCTTAAATTAAACTTTAAAAATGGGGACGTGAACTTTACCAAAATTTGCAAATGAAAAGCATGACATTGAATTGTACTCTAATGTTCAAAAGTGGATTTACTAATAAAATTGTGAAGGGACAGTTAAATTATGTATTCATTTATTTTCTTATGTTTATATACTTTTATTAAAACAATTTATTGAGTATCTCTTGTGTGTCAGGCTAAATAATGGCAGGTGGAAATAAACACATAAGTCCCATGTTGTTTTTGCCTTAAAGACATTTTAGAAATGTGTAAAAAAGCCCCACAGAATCAGAAAATGGGGGGACCAACTCTCTGGAGGCATTAGAGAAATATTCATAATTAAGCACATGTTTCACTTGATCTGAAAAAATGGGGAGATTAACATTTCTGAAGTGAGGAAACAAAGGCCAGGCAGAAGAAACTTGCAAAAGTGGAAAATTTTACCCTGTGCTTAGGGAAGAATTCCAGGCACAATTTACATAAGCTTTGTGGAGAAATAAGGCAAATTGATAGATTTGATAGAGGGAAATTAGGTTGGGATCAAATAATGTGAGATTAGTGTGGATATTATGGTATTTTTGACCTTTTCCCACTGGAGATTTTTAGGGTCTTAAAAGAAATAATTAATATGCAAGACTGATTGCATAGGAGAAACTGAACCAGGTAGATCAATTAGAGGCTCTTACAATAATTTTAATAAAATTGTGGTAGTTAGAATTAAGATGACCGGATATATCAAAGAACTAGCACAGATGGAATTTTAGAATGAAATAGGGAGAAGAATTTTCCAAAAGTTTGGTAATTAATATCAGGTCCTGGTTTTCATATTGTTTTATCAAGCATAACTTCATAAAAAGATTAATCCCAACTATAGCAATTATTTGGTATTGTAATAGGCAAGACACCTATGTCAAGATTTCAGCCTTTCCATTTTGAAGGTTCAAAATACTTTTAATAGCTAATATTAGATACTTCAATGGTCTCTCTCAAATTCCAGGATAGCCTCTAGCTGGAGAGTTTGAAAACTATAAACTAAACTTCTCAGACTCCCTTGCAACCAATAATTTGAATATTCCTCTAATGAAAGAATTCTTTTGAGGCTTACAGAGAAGAAATGAGAAGAAAGTAATCTTCCTATTTTCTGGCTGTTATCACTGGTTACAAAGGTTATGGTAATGTGTTCTAGTGTTTCTTTTTTTTTTTTTTTTTTTGGTGAGGAAGATTGACCTGGAGCTAACATCTGTGCCAATCTTCCTCTATTTTGTATGTGGGACGCTGCCACAGCATGGCTTGATGAGTGGTGAGTAGGTCTGCGCCTGGGATCTGAACCTGCAAATGCTGGGCCACCAAAGTGGAGGGTGCAAACTTAACTGCTATGCCACCAGGCTGGCCCCCTGTTGTAAAGTTTCTTGATGGCCAGGGATGGTGGTAACATTATTCCTACATCAGAATAGATTTGGTGGTTGCCCCAGAGTTGGTAGCTTCCCTAAATTTCAAGATGTTTGTTCTGACAGCCATATGAAAATCCCAGAGTATAATTTGGTTCTATAATCATTCCACTAATTTTGTTTAAAATATCTAGAATGGTGTCTGTTGTTTGCACTGAACTGTGACCAACTATTAGGCTTGTGTTACAGAAGATAAAAACAGTTTCAACTTAACATTCTTAAAAAATTACAATATATACACCCCCAAAACTAGTTCTATGTGAAAACTTAAATTTTTTTAATTGAGACAATTAATATAACATCAAATTCACCATGTTAAATGTACAAGTGTTTTTTTTTTTTTTTTTAGTATATTCACAGGTTTGCACAATCATCACCACTATCTAATTCCAGATATTTTCACCATGCCAAAAAGAAACCCTCTACTCATTAATAGTCAATTCCCATTTCCCCCTTTCCTCATCCCTTGCTAACCATCAATCTACTTTCTGTCTCCGTGAATTTACCTATTCTGGAGATTTCCTACAATTGGAATCATACAATAAGTGGCCTGGCTTCTTTTATTTAGCATAATGTTTTCAAAGTTCGTTCATGTTTAGCATTTATCACTATTTTACTTCTTTTTATGTCTGATTAAAATTCCATTGTAAGCATATATCATATTGCATTTATCTAATCATCAGATGATGAATATTTGGGTTATTTCCACTTTTGACTATTATGAATAAGGCTGCAATGAGCATGTTTTTGTGAGGACATATTTTCAATTCTTTTGGGTTTACCTTGGCTTGGAATTGCTGGGTCATATGGTAATTCTATGTTTAACTTTGAAGAACTGCCAAACTGTTTTCCACAACAGGTGTCATTTTACATTCCCAGCAGCAAATGCATGAGGTTTCCAATTCTCTACATCCTTATCAACACTTGTTATCATCCGCTTCTTTATGAAAACTTTGTAATAGACATGAACTTTACTTCTGACAGCAGGAGCCTTGTGATAGATGGGTATTTAATAAAAATGAAGGTTGATGAGTGAAAGGTAATGGCATAAAAAAAGAAAAGTCAAAGCTTTAAAACACTAGAAATTGTGGACTCCTAGTAATAATCAGTTAATTACCATCACATTACATTTGCTTGTCAGTGTGGTGAGCATATTTTCCAAACCAGAGACAATTTTTTAAAAAGTCAGAATTTTTGTCAATCAGTAGAAATTATAAAATCTAAACAATATCAGAAAAGTAAGGATATATTTTCATGAAATTTGAAGGATTTCTTTCAGAAATAATCCCTTTTTTCTATGTTTATTAAATATATCCTCATGTTAGAAATTTCAAAATATCTGCTTTCAAAAATTTTTAAATTTCCCATAATAGCACAACCTAGAGGCAGACATTGTAATTATTTTAAATAACATTTTTAAGAACATAGACATTGGAATCAAAGAACGTTAAATCTTAGCTCTGGCACTAAAAAGCTATGATTTTGGACGCCAACTTATTTTTATTTAATATCCAATTTTTAAATAGAATATATTATATTTTACAAACAAAGGATTATTTGAGAAAAAAGAAATATTGGATATAAAATGGGTTTTAGAACAATAGTTAGCAAACATCAAATTCATAATGCATCACGGCTATTCTTATTGGCTACCCATTCATCTAGAAGGGTTTTTTTTTCCTATACTTCTTTCTTAATGTATTACATGTTGAATGTTATAGCAAAAATTATTCTTTACTTAACATTTCATCATAGATACAGTCCCAGATAATTAAAAACTTCCTTAAACACAGTTTGGTTTTCTGGCTAACATTCTCTATTTGGAAAATAATTTACGTAAATATATAAATGACTGTGTGCTTTCAATTTACAGCTATTAAAATTATTACATAATAAATATTTCTAAATTATTTTTCTTCATATTTTTTAGTGTTTTCCTAAAACAGGGATTCATAAAAGTCTACTTGCCTTGAAGTACATGGATATACTTAAAACTCTTCATACATGTTTCCAAATTTAAACATACACTTCTTAAACAACCTTTTTAAAATGCATTAATAGAGTTTTTATTTAGAACAGATTTAAATTTACAGAAAAAATGAGCAGATGGTACAGATATTACCATACACTGTCCCTTCCTCATAATTATTTCCCCTACTAATAACGTCTTGCATTGGTATAGTACATTTGATACAATTAATGAACCACTACTGTTACATCATTATTAACTAAAGTTCATTTTTATTATTGATTTGTATAATTAGAATGTTTGAAAATAAGCAAAAAAAAATCTACAGATACAGCTTTGGTTGTATATCTACCTATGCAGGGATGTATTTTAGCCTCACTCTGCCATAGAACAATGACACTATTCTTAAGATAGTCACATAAATAAATCAGTAGGTAACTTTCCTTTCACACATTTTAGTGCAATTATTAATCAAATAATGAATATAATCTATTTATGCCATTGTATTAGTGTATTAAATTAGCCAAAGAAAAATACAATCAGTGACCACTCATTAAAGCATAAATGCAAACTGTAGCATTTGTAATAGTGGTGATAAAAAAATAACAATAGTGCTAATAATAATTATACCTAACTTTTTTGAGAAGTTATTTGCTACCAGATGCTGTCCTTCATATGCATTGCTTTCATTTAAGTCTCTTAACATCATAAAGATCCTGTTATCTCTATTTTATAAAGAAAGTGATACAATGATTAAATAAAATAACTTGAGCAGTACACACAGCTAGTACACTGCAGAAGTGGGATTTGAAACAAAACCCTCTGATTCCAAAGACCATTGTATTATAGCCACAAGGTCGCTTGCCATTTCCTTTGAGCCAATCACTCTTCTACAATCAAGCAGAAGTGAACAAAAAGTTTATATTTTTACAACTTGTGAAAGCAATATAATATCAAATAATCATTTTAAATGAGCAAAATTAATGCAGAATGTGATCCAGCAGCTACTAAATATTGCCTACTTTCTCTATAATGAAACTTAAAAGAGAAAAATGGTTCAAGCAGGTTGTCCCTGATGCTGACTTACTTTGAATTTATCTTTTTCTTTTTTTAATATGCTAGAAGGGACCAAATCTCTCACCACTGAAAACAACGTTTATTTATATACAGGTCATCTATTCCATTTGCCCAGACATGACTGCCTGTATTGTTTCTCTGTAAACAACTGGAAATAATTCATCAATCTCAGAAAAAGTGGCTAATCTTTACTAAGTAGTGATTAATTTCTGCAACATGATAAACTGTCTTTCTACCACGTGTCTATAAATAATTTAAAACATCCTTTAACAACATAAGGAGAAAAAGAATCATCACAATTTTTTTTTATTTGTAAGTTAGCAAACTGGAGTCTGGAGAGCATTTAAAAATATTTTGGGGAAATATTTTTTCAGTCACAAAATTAATATAACTGTGTAAGAGTTTCAAATCCTCAACTATCAAATAAGAAGTAAATAATTAATTCTTCTGATTTACAAAATGAGAAACAGCTACATAAGCAGATAATATAATTGTCAAAGGAAACATCTCAGGGGTATAAATGTTGCTGACTTTTTAATGAGATACAGGGACGTACAGAACACATGGGAGAAGGCAATTGCGTTTACTAAAATAACTCTATTCTACTTCCTTTTGTCTATAATTTTTATAAAGTGGGTTTTGATAAATTTTTAAACACATTTATCAAATAGATTTTAAAAGATAAGTTAATACATAGATTCTACCCATCTATGTCCTAAAGGCTCTGAGAGATAATAGGGATAAGTTATGATTTATTAAGAAATTAATTCAGTGGTTATGTCAAGGACTTTGGTCACACACGGATGAATAATATAAGACCTCACTCTTTAGAAAGGGAACCGGAGGAAATAAAATATAAGACATAATAACATGTTATTGCCTGCATAAACAATGGAGAGTTACTGAAGGATTCACAAAAGAGTTCATGTCTGAGAGAAGTCTTGAAGGATAAGAATTTCAAGAGCTGGATTAGGTATAAGAGGAACATTTTGTGGAAGAGAAAAAAGACGGCCTTGTGCCATACATATAGGAACATAGAAATATTATTTAAATATTCCTGAAGAAATGGTAAGAAAGGAAGGAAAGTCAACTAGGAAGTTATTTTGAAAATATGAGAGAGTGTTATTTGGAAAAAAGCAGACGCAAAATTATAATCCTTCATTCATTCGTTGAAAAAAATAGTTATTTTAGTGTCAGCCATTTTAGTTATCAAATAAATTACAGTTTATTGGGAAATGTGGACTAAAAACAGATCATTAAATTGCACTCTGGTAAATTCTACGTTGAGGGTAAGTTCTTGGGGAAGACATGGGAACACACAGGAGAGTCACCATTGTAAGGTATGCGGAAGAAGTTATAAGCTCATAAATAGCTGGGGAAACAGTATTCAAAATAGCAGAAATAACATATGCAAAATACAGAATCTAACACCAATCATGCAGCATGCAAATCTTTCTATATGCGCAGAAAACTAAAAATAAAAAATATAGAGTACTTTTTTAAAAGAAAATTAAGTGCATGGACTTTGGTATTCGATAGAGCATGGTCCAGGTTCTAAGACTTAATAATTAGTTGTTAAGCATGAGTCAAATTAATTAAGTTCTCTTAACTAAAGTCTTTTCCTTTGTAAAATGGAGATGATAATAGTGGCTTTCTCAAGGGCATTGCAGGAATTAAAGAGAGTTATATAATTCATGCTCAGCTTCTTGCTCAGTGTAAGTGGCAGATGAATAAAAATGGCGGTAGTGGTTGTTATGAGCTACCTAAGACCTTGTCTGCTGGGCACTGCATCTTTAGTTCTTGGAATAGTAGCAGACACTTAGTAAGTTATTAATTAGTGTTTCTGAATATGTGAATGTTGTTATCAAATTATTATCAGAGAATCCAAGGAAAGAAACTTCTGATACAGAGGGTGGCTGAGACTTTTAATTGCACCCAAATAAGACCAATCCTGAAATATTATTTTCTTGGATTAAGAAACAAAGTCACTGGTGATTTCTATAGAATATCATCACTGAGCATTAGGTGGGTAGGAGTGAATGAGAAATGAAGAAATATACAGACCCAGTGTAAAATTACATTTCAAGCAATTTGACTATAGAAAAGGAGGATGGAAATAAGATTGTAGCTGAAGGAAAAGTTATAGAATTTTCTTATTATTGATTTTTTTTTTCAAATTGGATTTGGGAAGGGCTAGCAAAGAAAGAGAAGTTAAAGAAATAGAGATACCATGGATGAATGGTCAGTGATGAGGTAAAAGCAAGGGAGGATATAGATGGAGAATTAGACATAACTCAAGAGGCATGACTTCCACTTTACCATAAGGAAGAAAGAACCAATGACATAGATATATTTGTAGATTCAGAGGTGAGTACAAGAGAGTTGACTCAGCAGGCCTGTGTTGCTCAAACTTTGAACATTCAAAAGCTAGACTATCCTTTGGCCAACTCCTAGGAGATAATCTCTGAGTCCTTGAATTATTCTGCTTGATAAGAGTGTTTCTGTATGCTTGAAGGTTTGAGACAAGCTGTATCCGTTTAACCAAATAAGTTTATTCTGTTGATGTAATTTATGAGAAAAGGGTTGTTTCTGCTGGAGTTGAGGATGCTGGTAGAGAGGGAATATGGCTGAAATCTGAGTGGCCGAGGTTAGTCACATGGGCCCCAGACACCAGCAGCAATGCAGGAATCATGGTTTTCATCTTGTGTTGACCAATCTGTTATTCTTTGCTCTAAGGCTGCAGACTGAAGACAAAATCCATATCTGTCCTTTAGGTAGATGTATGCCATATGCCTCAAAGAGACTAGATAAATAAACACTGCTGAATCAGTAAAATCTCATATGATCACTCAAAAACCATTACTAAGCATATGCATAATTGAAAGTTATTGGGTGAAGTAATTGCATTACAAGCAAAACAACACTTTACTACAATGGTTTCATAGAGAGAAAATACATAATCAAAGCATGACTTCCCATATTCTCATGCAGGGATCAGCAAACTCTTTTTCTGTAAAGGGCCGGATAATAAATATTTAGGCTCTGTGAAGCATAAGGAATCTGTAGCAACTACTCAACTCTACTATTCTGGGTTGAAAGCATCCAAACACAATGCATAAACAAATGGATGTGGCTGTGCCCCAATAAAAACATATTTACATAAACAAGTAGAGAGAAGGATATGACTTAGGCTGGACATGGTCCAGCTACCTTAGTTTGCTGGCCCTGTTTCTAGATACCACATGTGCAATGTCTCATTTAATTTTCACAACATTTAGATGAGATATATATTATTATTCCTCATTTAAAGTGAGTAAACTGAGGAATAGAATGGTTGAACAAAATGCTATTCAGCTAATAAAAAGTAGATCCAGAATGCAACCATATTTTCTTGACTTGCTAACCAATTATATTTATCAGTCTTTTGGTCATGTGTCTATATGAGTCAAGACTAATTTCAGCTCTGAATGACCAAAATCACAAAATAATAACTTTTTAAAAAAACAACAAAAAAGTACATACAAACTCAGATATTTACCCCAGGACCGAAGTGAAAGCTAAAGATGACAAGAAGTCCAAGTTTCTTTTATCTTGTCACTTTGTGATTTTCATTAAGAACCTTCCAATTTGTGATTCAAGATTCCTACTCAAGCTCCACCTAACACACTCCAATCAGCAGGTAAGAAAAAGGGAAGGGGAAGAGAAGAGGGCAATACTATCTGCATTAATGAAACTTCCCACATGCTACATACAACACTTGGTTTTTTCATAACCACAACCAAGAAAGGTGGGAAATAAAATCTTTGTTCCAGGCAACTCCATGCCCAAGTAAAAGACACAAATTCTGTAACTATAGAAGAAGGGCAGGATTGACATGGGGAAACTGGCAGACAAGGAAGGTGCTGTACGCGGGTTTTACATAGGCTAGCTCATCTAGTTTATACCATAGCCTAATGAAAAAGATTCTAGGTAGGTTAAATAATTTTCCTAAACACACAGACAGTAAATGACAGGTCCAGGAGACAAATCCAGCTAAGTAGGATCTCCAAGTTCATACAGTTTTCACTAGAGGAGTGATTTTTAAATATTTAGGAGTTTTCAAGGTGACTTGAGGATCTGATAAAAGCTATACAGTCCATAAGAAAACATTTATACTAACAAGACTTCTCTTAAAACTTCTGAGGGCACAGTCTGTGAAACCAGTGTGACAGCAGTCATTCTCAATGGTGTGGAGGAAAGGGTAACTTGTTTCCTAGAGGTTGATCAGAATTTGTGTTGAGATGGAGGAGATGGATATAAATACAAGTAAAATACATGATCTATATCTATCTATTCCTAGGCTGCTGGTCAACAGTAGCAAGGCCCCAGAAGGCACATGGGCCTAAGAACTCTCTGTCAAGAAACCCTGAACTATACCTTGCTCCTCAAAGTTCTCTCCAATGTACATGATTTAAGAATATAACCTCAGACTTTAATGTTGTTTTTGATGTTTTCATGCAATTTTTTAAATTGTCTAAAAAATATCATTTTTGGGGTGTGTCTGTTTGTGTTTCTGTGTGTTTGGAGTATGAAAGGATACCCGACACTCTAACCTTCAAACGTTTCTGAGAAATAGAAAGATTCCAATTACTATACTTTTTTTAAAAAGATTAGGAAATCAAAGAAAGTGTAGGTGGGAAGAAACAGTTTTCCTCAGATCTCAGAAGCAATGAACCAATACTAAATTTTCAGTCTCTGTCAGTGGTTGCTTTTACATTAAAAGCCAGTCTCATCCTAAACTGTTGCATTCTCCCCAAGCAAAATATATTTATATGGCATTCAATAAAGTGTGTAAGTAGTTAACATTACTCTATCTTGGAAAAAAAAAACTGCAAGCAAATAAGATATTTAGAGAGAAAGTTTGATTGTAAATACTGTAATCATCTTGGTAATATTTTATTACATCCATTTTAAAACTGGATCAAAATTTTTCACTGAGGCATGAAAGCATTACTTCCTTTTCCTTCTTTTAGAATACAGATTAGTTCAGTCATCATCTTTTGACATTGCACTTACCCAGAGAAAATTATGGGGAATTAAATGTAAAAGCTTTCCTGCCCACTCACCCCCTACTCCTGTCTCCTGGAGTTCCTCCTTTTCAGAGAAAATCATATAGAACTAAATAATGTTGAGGTTGGAAAGAGCCATAAAAGTTACCTATTTAAACCAGCTTTCTGACGCATGAATTGATATTGGATTATAAGGAGTGACAATTGTAGCAAATATAATTTCAAGGAAAAAATAACGTTCTAGGATAGGTACTTCTTGTATGTAACAATGAAAATAGAGGAATTTTCACAAAAATTTTTAATCTGTTAAGACTAGGACAGGACCACAGCTTTCCTCTCACATTTAAAACTACAGAGAGATTTTGGGGACACAGATAAAGATGATGATAAAAAGAAACCAAAAATCCTTAGGAGGCAGCTGCCACCCAACCAAGAGGGAATGATTTGAAAATCTCAAAGGGATATGGATGTCACATCGCTGGCCCCTTGGTGGCTTCTATATATTGTTCCTTTATTTATTTTTGGAGTGGTGGTGGCAGTAGAAAAGGAGAAAAACCAAGGGAAGGAAAATCAGGACAGTGGCTAAATGGAGGCCAGGAGAGGTAGATGGGGCCTTTCATGCTGATAAATCATACGAGGACAGTTTTCTCTTTCTTGTGGGAAATTAAATCCTATAATTGATCAAGAAATATTACATCCATGTCCTAGAAATATTTAAATAAGAAATAAGTATATTTGAAGGGTGGTGAAATATATTTATTAAAAACAGAGGGATTGCAAGTTTGTTATTGCTGCCTGTCGTCATATACCTGCCCTCTGCATAGAGTGCAGCTGTACAACTTGAACAGAGTAAATACTCCATCACCTGGAAGGATTTTCTGACAATACTTGTAGCTCCTAGGATAGAATACATATATGTTTTTTTGCTCTTATGTTGCACTATTCAAATTTATGATGCCTCTGTTTCTGTGTGGTAGTTATTTGTATATGAGATTGGCTCCTTGAATGGATCAGTGAGTGTAGGGACCTCATTTTGTACAATGAGGCACCACCCTCACAGTGCAAGGTACAAAGAACGTAGCACAGTGCAGGGAACGGCATAAGCACTGAAAAACTTCTGAAGAAACATCTGAAATTTGATTGTAAGATGCTTTGATAGATATGAGAAGAGTGATACAGGAATTAGTGAAGATTTATTGCACTAATTTTCTGGTACCAAACTTTTACCCGAATCATCCCTCCCATTACACATCCCATCTTAACGTATCAAGGAATTCAAAAGTTTTAGATATTAGTTTCCTAGAATCCCATGGATTTATTATTTATTCTATTTCATGTCAGTTCCACACTTATCTGCACAATACAGTCAAGTTAGCTAGCCTTAAAACACACACAAAAGTGTTAGGTGTTACATTCTTACATCTTTTCTTCTCTCTGTAATTATCACCCAAACTTTGACTCATGCAGATATCTTGAACGTTTACCCATTCTTAGTTAATCATGTTTGGAATTTGTGTTGAATTCTTCCTGCTACTTGGGCATAATTTTTAACTTCTTCGGTTACCTCATCTATACGATAAGGTTGTTTTTAGGATTAAACTATATTATCTATGTAAATACTTAACCAAGTGCCTGGAACATAAAAAGAATCCAAAGGAGGTAAGCTATTATTATTCTTACTATCAGTATTGATCCAGCTGCTGCTGCTGCCACTACTACTATTAGTAATTTCTAAACCAGAAAATAGGCACAATCTCAGTCTCTTGGTTTGGATACACAATGCTGCAATATTATTTACTTTCACTCTTTTATTCTCTAAAGCCTCCTCCATGTATCTCTTTTCTCCCTTCTCCAGGTTGAGCCACCAAGATTTATGAAATGAATCTTGGCTTCAGGAGCGCTCAAGGAGCGCTTTTCATGGGGTCTTTTATGGCCCTGTGGTCACTTAGTCAAGCCAAGCTGTCTAACTGGTTATACTAAGTGAAAGTCAGCAGTAAACAAAGCAGCCCTAGGAATATCACTCTTAGGGCATTTTTTTTTAAAAAGCTACAATTCATGTTATGTTTTGTACGAATACATTCTTTGGAAGAATTGCGTAGGGGGCAGATGTCTCTATCTAAGTCATTGGTTCTGAAACAGCATGATTTTGCCACCCAGGGAACATTTGAAAATATTTTGACTCTGTTGGTTGCCACAAGGGAGAAGGGAGCTCTGACTGTCATCTAGTGGGTAGAAGCCAGGGATGATGCTAAACATACTACATTCACAAAATAGCCCTACGCCAAAAAGAAATATCTGACTCAAAATGTCAATAGTGACAACATTGAGAAACTGATCTAAGCTGAGGCATGTCAAAAGAAAATATTATGCAGGGAAGCTAGAGTTGAGAGCAGAGGAGGCTCCGGGTGGAAATCCATAGTTTTAGGAAAAATTTCTGGGAGAAATATATGTTTTCAAGGACTATAAAATTGTTGAATCAGTAGAGTGGCTACCAGATATTTCTGCACCAGAGTGAAATAAACAGAAAATAACAATAAAATTACATCTGTGATGTAATGAAAGGATAGATTTGGAAAAGAAAGGCACAGGGAAAGGAGGAGAGAATTAGAGGCTGGAGGGCGTGGTGTCAGTGGAGGAATATGATTGGCAAGATGGTGGAGGGAAGGGTTCACCTTCGTCTATGTGTGTCCCATCTCTAACCCACAAGAATGCTTTCTGATTGTTTCAAAGTCCCGTAATGGGGGACTAGAACTCTGGGTTGGAAAGTGCTTTCTCAGTGCCTAATTATCTGAGGCAATATTCCACTTCAGATGAAGGAAAACCATCTCTTTAGTCTGAGAAGCAATAGTGCCCATATCTGAGCTCAAGCTCAAGGACATGGAGGCTTGATTCTTCCTACTATCTCTTGTATGCAGTGGGTCTCCTCCTTCTCTTTATCCACTACTGACAGAAGAATCAAATTCTAGTGATATTTGTGAAATATCTGTATAGCAACGAGGCAAGGGACCCCTAGGATCTGTTCAATTCCCACTATTCTAAAATCTGTTTCGTTGGCCAGGTCAACTCACATTCCATCGGACAAATCCCAATCACATAGCCCCTCTTAAATGTAAAGAAGGAAGACAAATGTAGTGCAGCTATGATACTACGAAGAAGAGGAATGATGATTGGTGATCATCTAGTAAACAAACCAGGAACCTATTCACTGAGAACTGAATCCATCACGGGGTATGTATGGGGTATGTAAAAGCGCAATCTCCCACTTATAATTTCTGCCCCAGTGCCAAAGGATCTGGTTTTGGTATTATCGCCTTATTCATCCTTTTTTTCTTTTGTATACGTGAATTCTATTTTACTCTTTATTGACTTGTTGGAAGGAAAAGAAACTACCATTTCAAAATCAGAGACCTTTTTGCTCTTAACCAGAAAGATAAAATGCCTCAAAAAACAAAAAATACTACATGGCCTTAGCAAAAGCAGATTCCACTCAGCACACAAGAAGCCCTCTCTGAGAAGTTCGTCTTTGGCTGCTACACAGATGTAACGGGTCTGGGATTCCCATCTTCAAGCACAGCCAAGAAAAATGAGATGACATATGGCTATAGTGACCACCACACAAAGACTTGTAGTGTATTCATTTGCACAAATCTCTACGGCAGTTTCTGATCTCTGGAAATGTCAAGGTGATTTCAAAATCACTGATTCAGTAGATAAATTTTAAACTGAAATTTAACGTGTGAAACCAAAAGCAAATATTCCTACAATTATCTCCAATTATTTGATGTGATTGATGATCTAGGCAAATGACTACATATTGCACAAAACAAATTCTGAAAGTAGATGATAATTCTAATAATTCACATATTAGAGAGTAAGCTTTTAAGTGTTTTCCTGATTCATGAAGTTATGGCTCAAAAAGGCTGATTTTGATACATACTTTCAAAATCATCCTAAAATGTTCAATGGCACTTTTTAGACTTCAGACATTCTTGAGACTATTAGAAGTTTTGAAATGAAATTCATTGTTTTATTCATGCAGGCAAAATTCTCCACACTGTATATGAGTAGAAATGTGGTGGAAAAAAAAATACCAACATCTGAAGATCCTGTGAATTAAATGGAAGAACATTCCTAATGCTAATTATCTATCTTAAGGAAATACAGCCAATTTTTTAGAATGTTTATAAAATATCAACAGTGAGTTATAGTTGAAGAGCATGAATCACATAGTCAGGCCTTGCTTTAAATCACACTTTGGCTCATAAATATTTGTTCATTCATTCAACAAATATGCCCTGCCTTACAAGCACTGTGCTGCAAACTACAGGCAGATTGTTTAACTTCTCTAAACTTTTGTTTCATTACTTAAGACATATGGTTAATATTTTCTATCTTCAGGATGACCGTGAAAGCTATGTTAATACTCAGTGTAAAAGGGCAAACAAAATGAATGTAAGATCCCTATTTCTCTTTGAATGTGTGACCAAATGTCCAAATCTTGGGTTAAGAAACAGCACACTCCTCTTTAGAGTGGGCTAATCATGTCAGTGAAGAATTTTAAATAGTTTCACAATAGCAAATTTCTTTCATGAACTGAAGAGTAGTACAACTCTAGCAGAATGAATGTCTCATTTTGGTCTAAGAAAATGGTTCAATCAATCTCAGTCTTTCTACATTGGTTGCAGAAGTACCTCATATTTGTGCAATTTTTTTTAAAAGCTCTATCAGTTTTACCCTCAGGAACCAGCTAGTTTTCTAAACATATGACAGCATACAAAGATGCTTCTTCTGTGGAGCAGCTTCGAGTCTCAACCACAGGCTGGGTCAGAACAGCTCCACTACAATGGTTCTCAGGCTCCGATTCAGGTAGAGACATCAGTCTACACTCCTAATCCCCACATTTTAAATTCCTGTGAGGAACATAGTGCCTTCTTTTCTTTCTTTCCTTTTTTTTTCCCCCCAAAACAGTGGAAATTCTTTTATGAAGAGAATAAACCATTTGAGAAACGGGAAAAGTATCTATTTATATTCTTTCCTCTTAGGAAGTTTTCTTCACCCCAAAGCAAGTTTGATGACATGCTCCCTAAAGTCCATCTCTTTGCACTACTGGCCCATCTTTACGAGGACATAAAAGATTCCTATATATACTTATTCAAGGAAGAGAGTTTGCCTATCTCCTCTACATTTTATAACTGAGAAGGGCCCTGAGAAGGGCCACTTAATTCTTCCTGGAACAAAGATGTTTTCTTGAAAGGTAATTTTTAAAACCGAATATGGAGAAATTAGAGATAATCAAGGGGACAAAGATCCCAAATCGCCTCTGGCTTGACCATTAAAAATTAACAAATGTTGGGTGTTATCACACGTGCTTCCCAGCACACACACCACCAGCAGCAACAACTTGAGAGATAAAATTAAAGACTCTTGTGTTCTATTTTACTTTCCTATTCCTGTTCCTTCTCCAGGGTGTTTTCCCTGTGTATATTTCTATAATTTTCCATTAAATATGTATTCGTGAAAAAGTATAATATCATTTTGAATGATATTGATGTATCATTTTCCAACATCCGTCACTTGATATTATATAATTCATTTTAACTTTATGCAATGTTCCATATACAAAAATTCCACATTATCTTTTTTCAATTTACTATTGATAAGGTATAGGTTATTTCCATTTTTCTTGACATTAAGTTCAGTTCTGCAATGAATCCTGGTGCATGTGCATTAGACTTCCTCTAGGGGTATCCAAATAGAAGTGGTTTATTGAGTCATGAATAATTTACACTTTCACCTTCATAAAGCATTGTTAATTGTTAATTGCTCAGCATGTTTTTTTTTCCAATTTAGATGCACATGGGAATTGCTTTTTTTCATCAGTTGGTATTGCCAAACTTTCTGACTTTTGCCATCTGATAGATAGCTTATTCAGTTTTTATTTTCCCTGTACTTATTGCATCCAAAGTTGAGTATTTTTTTAATGTTTATTGACTCTTCTGGTTTCTTCTTACTCAGTTGGTAATTTTTATAATTTTCCTTTCTGTATTTGTTTACTTTTTATCATTGCAAAAAATAAAAAATATTCCGTATACACATAGCTTTTCAGTCATATATATACATATATATGATTATACATATTATCATCTCCCACTCTGTGACTTGTCCTTTAGCTTTGTTATATTGTCCCTTTCACCCAATAGAAATTGTTTTTGATACAGTAAAATATATCAATATTTTCTTTTGTGAATCATACTTTTTATAAAACATCTTTAAAAAGGTTTTCAACTTTAAGGCATTTACAACATTCCCCTATACTTTTACAATAGTTAAAGGATTATTTTTCACATTTAGGTCTTTAATCATCCGGAAAATCAGGGTGAGTTTCAACACCTACCTGGTCAAAGAAGCAGCTGAAAGCTTTGCTCACTATGAAAAAAAAAATCTACAATTTACTGGGTGCCTGGATAAAAAATATACTGGATCATCTTGTCTCTGGGTTTGTCAGAAGTATATTGAGTTTTATCTTATGTTAAGGTTGAATTCTAAAATAAACATACAAAGCTATAACCATTTATTGTCAAACCTATCGTTTAAAATCCCTTAAGAATGCACAATATAGAACATTGACATACTACCTCTCTATCCAGCCATTTTCCCTTTCACTGTTGAGTCAAATTACATTTATTTACTGAGTTCAAGTATAAGAGGAGGGAAATAATTTATTTTTCTTGCTGAGATTATGGTCAGTTCATTGAGACACTCACATTTGAGATACTACTGAGAACTGAGACAGACTGCAGGTACTTCTTCCATCTCTCTGCCAACTGTGCCACATGCTTATTGAATGAAATTTCTATTACAATGATATTAAAGGGTAGAACAAATTTTGGAGGACACCCACATAGATTTTGGACCAGCAGAATTCAGTGCTTATTAAATAAATCATTATCATGTAAGGTAATGGATAGTTCACTCTACTGAACATGTGTCATTATTTCTTGTACTATCTTATGTAAAATGCTTCACTCACAGACACCTAGTGAAGGAACCAGTGTATGAAAGGGGACACTGACATTTTGACTATGTCAGCAGAGTGGACCAAGGGTGACTGACCTATAGGATGATCAATGACCTAAGATGTAGGCTGGAATAAAAAGCAATGCCCAGCTAACAGTTATTAGCAAAGCCAATGAAATATGTTCTCTGGGAATTGAACTGGGAGAATAGATAGAACTTGCTTGTTGGCAGTATGCCAGAAAGAAGTACACAAAGTGTAGCTGACATATCAATGGCAGAACACAAGAATGAAGGTCTTCAAACTGCCGCAGGTGAAGTCCCTAGAGTGGCTTTTGACTTTAGAGCCAGCAATACTGAGAGCACCAAATAAAATAATAGAACACCACACCATTATACCAAGAAAATGGAACATTAATAATAAAAAGCATATGTAATGTACTTTCTTATGTCATTTATAATGTGTTTCTAAAACCACTCATGGTGAGCTGAATGTAAGTCAGTTACCAGAGATAAAGAAAATGCACACTAAGACAGGCCTGCTGGATTATGCAGATTGTTGTTTTGAATGGTAGTACAAGATTTATTCATCAAAAGGGTTAAAGGAAACTTAGCTTTCTGACTTACGAAAGTGGTTATAAATAACCAGGAACTCCAGGGTGAAAACAATTGCTTCCCCAAGGTATCAATGATTTGTTATTGATTCCCAGAAATTTGTTATTGATTCCCAGAAATTTCTTCCTCTAAACTACGTTCATCTTTTCCTCTCAAGAATGTGGTATATCTTATTCTAAAAGCTGTCCCCTGAAGGATCATTTGCACGTCTGGAACCTGAAATCTAGTCAAAAACCTACCTTTTTTTTTTTTAGAAGAATGTTCTCCATAACTTTACTGGAATTACCCTTTCAAGTTTGGCTTTACCCAACTTCTTACATCTGTAAAAGCATCTAAGCAGTATTCTCTGAACATAACACAAACTTGGCTATCTCCTTATCTTTCCTTGCTCTAATCTCCCTTTATGAAAAATCTTTCACTTTATCTCTGCTATAGAGAATACTATCCTCCATATTCTGGCTCCCATGATAGTCTTTCCCATATAGTGTTCATTTCTCCCTTACATAGAGTAGAGATGAGCTCTTACTTGTATCTCCAGTGCTTACTATGGTATAACATAGTATATTATAACATAACAATTAAAACCCTGGGTAGTCATCTGCTTAATTCTCTGGCCACCAGGTCACATAGCCTTACTATCCCTAAAGCTCTGGGATTGGCTTCTACAGCAGACTTACACAGGTTTTAGAACTAATTTTTACTCAATCAGATTTGGTGAGATTTGAAGCAACTCTTTTGGTTATTTTCCATTTCAAGTGTCCATGCACACATGTGCACACACAGCCATTAGAAGTACTCATAATGCATAGGTCTTTTACTCAGTCCTTTCAACATTTGAAGCAATCAACAGCAGTAAATATTAATTGAGGCCTGCGAAATACAAGCAGAATCTGTGTAGTCACTGAATTTCAGTAGCTTAACATCCATATATGTACAGGCACACAAAATCATTTCTTGCTAACAAAACCTTACTGAGAAAACAACCCAGTTTTGGACTACACACATCCATGTATTAATTCAGGGACCTACATTAACAGACTCTGCCATCTTCAATGCATGGACTTCAAGTTTAGCCTGAAGTTGGCCAGAAGGGGAAAAAAAACATGGGAGAATAAAAAGAAATTTAATTGTTCCAGGCCTGTAGTTGATGTACATTACTGTTTATATTCTATTGACTATAACTCAGTCACATGAAAATTCCTAAATACAAGAGAGATAGAAATGGGCAGCCATCCAGTGACCACTCTATGCTATGGAAGGGGGTCATCAGATTTCTGATGGACAGTCAGCCAGCTCTACCACAATGATCAATCAGGTATTCCTGAGTAATGGTTGGGTCTAAGTAAGGTCCAAATTCTGCTCAATTATTGTATTTGAGGACCTACTACTATATATTTATTCAAAGTGTTTTATGCATTCTATATATTTAAATGCATGTGACGATGTGCAAATGACGAAAAACCAAAGATAACTCCACCCTATGTTCTGTTCTTCCACACAGCATCTAGTTCCACCATACTTTAAACTGACTTACGACTGGTTAAATAATCCCATTAAATCCATTTATACACCATTTGCTTCTACAGACTAGTATATTCTGAACTGCAAAACAGACTCCTCAAAATTATATTTTGAATGTGCATTTTTACACAATAAATAAATAGCCACAAGGTGTATTTTCTAAGGCAGATCTAGCTTTAGTAGTAAGCCAATGATTTCATTGTTTTAAATGTTAACAGATGTATCTACAGTAAAAATTTTTTTCAAACTTTTCAAGCTTACATACCACAATGAGTGATTTCATGGCCACCTATAGGCATGGCTATTGTTCAAGAACAATTTATTTAAATAATCATGTGAGAACACATTAACATACCAGTTGCTATATATTAGATGTTTGTGTCCCCTCAAATTCATGTGTTGAAATCCTAATCCCCAAAATGATTAGAGGGTGGAGACTTTGGGAGGTGATTAGGTCCTGAGGGTGGAATCCTCATAAATGGGAATAGTAGCCTTATATAAGAGGTCTAAGAGAACTCCTGTACCAACGTCCACCATGTGAGGATACAGTGAGAAGTCGGCAGTCTGAAACCTGGAAGAAAGTCCTCCCCAGAACCTGACCATGCTGGCACTCTGATCTTGGACTTCCCACCACCAGGATGGTGAGCAATAAATTTCTGCTTTTATAAGCCACCCAGTCGATGGTATTTGTCATAGCAGCCCAAATGGCCTAAGATACCATTGTTAATACATTAATACTAATCACTCATTTTACCTATAACACAGGCAATTATGTTAATGAATAGCATTAAAATTGTTAATATGATAAAATAACCCCACGTAATGCAAGGTGCTTTGTTAATAAATTATTTCAGTGTGTACTTCTTTATTGAAACAACGTAAGAAAAAAACGGTGGAAAAACCTTACCTACCGTGTAATAAGAATGACAGATTGCTCTATGAATCTGATTTATGAAAACTAACTAAATATGGAAACCTTGAGAAGAGGGTAAAAAACAAATTGAAATTCCAGAGAATCTAAATTCAAGAGACTTTTAGGTCACGCTTTCCTATAAATCATGGCTTGTTTCCTTCAAAATCTAACACTAGACAGACACTGCTAGATATTTTTCCTAGGTGAAATATACACACTAATTAATAGGGTCCAGAGATCTAAGGTTTAAAAATCATTTTAGCCTATATTATTCCTGTGGAAAAGAGGTACACTACAGTTTCTGAGGCAACATACCAACCGTACAGCTTTTCCCTTTCTACAAGCTTGTTAAATTTCTCACAATAACCTGGACCGGGACTTACACCATCAGTTTTCCTGGTTTTCAGGCCTTCAGAATCAGACTGGTAATTACATCATTGGCTCTCCTGGGTCTCCAGCTTGCTGACTTCAGATCTTGAGAGTTCTCAGCCTTCATACAAGTGAGCCAATTCCTTCTAATAATTCCATATATATATATATATATGGATATATATATATATCTCCCATTGGTTCTGTTTCTCTGGAGAACCCAGACTAAAATATCGCTATCATAGAAATATTTACTAGAGTTTCTTCTAGTTATGATTTAATTTTTTATATTTATCTTTTAAAAGTTTATCTAAAGCATTTTGGTTTATGAATAGTTTTGTAGTATTTAAGTAGTCTGAATCAAGTTGAAATTTTTTAGTCTCTTCAAATGAGTATTAATCTTATTTAGAATAAAACTTCAGCATTGAAATCACATTATATATGCAATATTATATCATGCTTTAATTGAGCTTCATATTAAAGGATTATCCAACTTCATTAGAAATATGTCACAAATCTAAGTACAGATGGCTGTTTATAATTTCATTTAGTGAGAGAATTCTACTTTAGTTAAACATTCCTTTATTGCTGCTCATTTAGAATATTGCCAATAATTTATCATGTATATGTGAGGCACTCTGCTGTATTTTTGATATGCATAATCATATTTAATTCTCACAATCATTTGTTATTTACAGATGAGAAAATGGAAGCATACAGAGGTTAGGAAATCTATCCAAGATAAATAAATGGCCTATTAAAGATTTGAATCAAAACTATCTATTTATATCATATTCTGTCTTGTTCTCTATTAAAATCCTCATTCTCCAAATAATTATTTTTAATTTGTTGGCATAAGTTGCCAAATTTCCTTTCTGGAAAGTAGTGCTGTTTGTGTTCACTGCAATTAGATTGCTTAATGCAACACTTCTCCCCATACTTGTAAGCATTAGTTACTGATACTTTTTACATTTGGTAATTTGAAACACTAAATAAAATTTCTTTCCATTTTAACATCTTAAATTACTATGTTAAAACATATTAAATTGTTAATACAGACTGATTTTTATATACAAGAATGGCAATTTCATATGGTTCAAGTGGTTATAAATGAGGTTTAAATATTTTTTCAGGTTTTAATATTTTCAAATCTTCTGTGAATTTTATACTGAGGTTCTTTTTCCTGACATTGCCTGAGTATTTTTCTTATCAATTTGTATGAGAATATACATAATGAGAACATTAATTTATTTGACCTAATAAATAATTTGATGGACAGATAAGTGTATTAAAATATAATAAATAATGCTCAATATTTCAATATAAAAGATTAATGTTTTGGGGATGATTTTGATACAATCTAAAGAAATAAACCATAGAAACCCACATATAGACATTTAAATTACATTGTCAAAGTGAATAGAGATAATAGACAATTTTGTATTTTAAATGATAGCACAAGCTAAATTAAGTGAAAGCAGGTGGGTATGTAAAGCAAAGTGCATATATTTATTATTCTTTAGCATTATCTTAACTCTGGTACAAAATTGAAATAATTGAACTAGTAACTTCTACATCCATTTTCTATTAACATTAACATCCAGAGGTAATATCAAGCTTCTGTGAGATGGAGAAGGGAGAAGGAGGAGAAAGGAAATGGATGTTATCTGGTCTCCAATGAGTATTCAGGATAGATAGTATGTATTTTTAAACTATGTGTACAGAACCTAAAATTAAGATTTTTTGAAGAAGAAGAAGATTAGCCCTGAGCTAACACCTGTTGCCAATCCTCCTCTTTTTGCTTGAGGAAGATGGGCCCTGGGCTAACATCAGTGCCCATCTTCCTCTACTTTACATGGGATGCCTGCCACAGCATGGCTGGATAAGCAGTGTGTAGGTCCACGCCCGGGATCAGAACCTGCAAACCCCGGGCCTCTAAAGTGGACGTGCAAACTTAATCACTATGCCACCAGGCCAGCCCTAAGAATTAAATATTTTAAAAGTATATATTTATGTATTCACAAAGAATTTAAATTTTAGAAACTATGTAATTATGCATTCAAAAGTGAAATATAAAGTTCTCTTTCTCACTCTTAACTTCCTTAAATGTCTTTCTTGACGTCATCTTTAAAATACTCATTCTGTATGTTTACTTTTGGTAGTAATTAAAAGCTTTTGATTGCTATGGTTTTTCTTGACTCTTACAAAAGGCAATGAGTGAAATGATTCATGTCAACTACAGATACAAGGAAAAAACTTATTGCTAAATGAGCTATCGAAATACTTAAGTATATGCTTTGCATATTTTATCAATTTAATCCTTACGACTACATTCTAATTTTGTATAAACTAAAGGAAATCTTAAGAGTTGCTAAAGGACAAATACGTACTGTTCAGTGGCTTTGTAAAGTATCATCTTGACTAGGCTGAGCTACATTTCCTCAAATTCCTGTTTTTCTATGTTTCTGCTTCTGAGAGATTTCTGTGGAAGGCAGAAGTGAAGCAGCAGCCATTTAGCAGCTCGTACACACTGTCACTTACCTGCTGGCTCACCTTTTTGGTGGGAGGCAGTGGCATAGCCTTCCTCCGGATTCTCCTCCTCTCCGACTCCAGGGCCAGGTCTGTGGGTTTAGCTCCATGAGGAAGGTCCTGGCTCCTACAAGACACCCAAACTATCAAGGTCAGAGGCAACAAGAAGTGATGTGAGTTTTGCTCATATCAGTCGACTCTAGCTTGTGTTGTGGGTCCAGATTGTCCTGGTTCTGCTTCTCTGACTGAACCCTGAATGATACAGGCACAAAATGATCAGAGTGGATGCCAATCCCTATGCCACACTGGTACTTACTCATTGGATATCAGCTCAGGGTTTGATCAATATTTGAACCGGGTGTTTTGTAACACAAACATTCTGTCTCTTTCCATTGCCAACATACCGACTATGTTAAAGTGCTTTGAGAAATTGTGAGGTATTATACAAATTTAGGTTTTTATTATCAACATTATTATTAAACTTGGCCCGGTGAATAGGCAAAGCATGCTTTCAAATGCAAACATTATTAGAGGTATATTTATACTAATATCAAATATTAAAATTTAGTTACAAATGATACATGTTTCCATTTTTATTGGACTTTGAAAAATACCCTCAAAGGCATGAGGTTCTGTTTAATTACTCAGCTAAGAAACAGCTTCCAAAGTCAAGAAGTCAATTAAAAGTCAAACCTTTTAATTGAATCCATTGGTTCAACATAGAATCCAAATGTATTTAGCCTCCTTTATTCTCGACAGCTGTTATACAGCTACCGGCTACCAGTTATTGCTCTCATTTCTGCCATAACTGAGCACAATGAATATAGGTATGAATACATATATACACACACACATACAGAAAGAGAAAGAGCACCAGTGTTCTTTTGCGATTAATTGGTGTGCCATAGAGTTTGCTATTGAAATCCACCCTGTCTGCCTCTAGTCTCTACCCAATAACATCTTTGCTGTTGCTAAAATAAAAGTTATACAATACAATTTAATTAAATGTGTAAATGAGTTATAAATATTTCAAACATACACTGTTATCAGGATGCCCTCTCCATTCTCTTAGATATCAATATGTATTTCTATTTAATAGGGATTCAGAGAAAGAAAGAAAATGGTCTATCATCTTAAAACTATTCAAGTCTTTTGACCCTTTATATGCTGTGGTAGGCAGAATAATGACCCCCTCCAAAGACATCCATGTCCTAATCCCTGGAACATGTTAACATATGTTACATTATATGGCAAAAGGGACTTTCCAGATGTGATCAAGATTACAGACCTTGAGATGGGGATAGTACTCCATACTATCCAGGTGGACCAACCTAATCATATGATTCCTTAAAAGTGGAGAACTTTTCCCAGCTGTGATCAGAGAGAGTTGTGATTATGGAAGAAGAGTCAGAGACGTGGCAGCATGAGAAGGATTCAGCCTTCCATTGCTGGCTTTGAAGAAGGAGAAAGAGGCTACAAACCAAGGAATACGGGCAGCTTCTACAAGCTATAAAAGGCCAGAAATGGATTCTCCCCTAGACTCTCCAGAAAGAGTCCTACCAATACCTTGGATTTAGCCCAGTGAGACCCATGCTGGACTTCTGACCTACAGAATTGTAAGATTATAAATTTTTGTTGTTTTAAGTCACTAAGTCTGTGGTAATTTGTTATAGCAGCGATAGAAAATTCGTACAGTGTCTTACATCATTTAGTTCTCAAAAAGGAATCAGGCACCATAATTATCCTTATTTTACAGAAGAGAAAACTGACTTTCATAATGGTGAACTGAGTCAACTAAAGTCACTTAGTTAGTGAGGGTAAAGTTGGACTTAAACTTCACATTTCTCTCTGGACAAGATTTATGAGTTAGTTTTAAAGTCAACATCCATGCAATAAATTTCTACAAGGACTGAAAGAGAGGAAACTCACAGGGATTTATACTTATGTGAGATAATGGCCGAGAAATTTCCAGAACTAAGAAAAAATATGAATCATCAAATTGAAGCAACATACCATTTCTTAAGTAGAATAAAGAAAAAGGAATTTAGTTAGACATATCATAGTAAAACTCCGTTGAAAAAAGCAGAAAATCTTAAAATTCCTAGACAGAAAATTATAGATACCATAAATAAAGGAATGACAAGTAGATAGAAAATAGACTTCTCATCAGCAACAAGAAAGGCAAGAAAGTATTAAACTTAATTGTCCAAAGGACTGAAGAGAGAAAATCAAACCAAGCTAAAACCAAAACAAATATAGCCTCAGGGGATTAGAACTCTTTATCCAGCTAAATTATCATTTAAGGTTAAGAACAAAATTAAGATAATTACAGACAATTAAAGACAGAGAAAATAAAGCTAAATAATGACTAATTCTGCGGTTGAAAATAAGGTGGTACTAACATATAGGCAAAAGGACATGGCGTATGGGAAGAGACAATTAAGAGTTGAAGCACCTAAGATTTTTGTACTGTACTGGAAGAGACTAGAGCTAATGATTATGATTTGTTTTATAAATTGAAGTAACTCCTAGATAATAGAAACACTCTGCATAAATTCCAAACCAGGGAAATAAATTTAAAGGGGACAGAGAAAAGTAGAATTAAATAACTTGTCATCAATCCAGTAGAGAAATGAGAAAACAAACAAATAAAAACCAAAACACTTGACAAAACAACTCAAAATAATGTGGTAGACTTAATATTATGGCAAGATACTAGAATAAAATTGACTAGACTTCCTGTATCCAACCAGCTAAAATGCTATATGAAATAAAAATTACTTTAACTGCAAAGCTGAAATCAAAATAAGTAACAGGTAATATTTAGGCTTAGAAAAGCAAGATGAAACTGAAAATTAAAGCAATAAACACATAGTCTGATGCTGTGCCAGTGGCTGCCATTAAGATATTGAAGAAATGGACAATTGTAGTTTCTTGTAACCTAAATCCTAATAGCATAAGAAAGGTAAATGTCTCTACAAGGCAGTAAATTTGACCTAAGACTCCCACCTAGACATGTTGAGGGCTGCATAGTGAGGGAAAAGTGTGGAATAATAATTAAAAAAAGAAATACACATTGGCAAAATACGAGAAAACATGTCTTGATTTATAATCATACAGGGAGAAAACTCCTGAGAAAAGAAAACCTGGGTTAAAAACTTGCATTGGTTTGAGATTCAAATTTATTCCTCCCACATACCCCTTGGAGATCTTGCAGAAGCAGATACAAAACTCTCCCACCACCCTGGCTATATAAATCCCTGCAGTTAAACGCCAACTAAAGATGAGCACACAATCCAAAGTACCAAACATATGAAGGAAGAATCCATCATTGTGCTCACCTATAAGTTCCTCTCCTTCCTGGGCATAAAAGATACCACACATTCCAGCCTCCTTCCAATTTGGCAGAGCCACTGTTTTGTCCTGCCAATTGAAATGAGACTGTATCACTTCTGGCCTGAAACAAAGCCCCTGTACAATTTTCTAGACTCTCTCTCCCACACAGATCAAATCAACTCTAGGAGACTGCTGTCAGTGCAAGTAGGACAGCTGCCGTGGGAAGTAGCCTTTACCCCAAATAGAGTTCATTTCATTGGCTATGGTGAAGAAGCATTATTTAAAACAGGTAAAATATTTCCAGACTTGACTGAAACCCCTCAACAAGTCTCAAACAGAAAAAGTAGAAAGATAATCCACAAGTCGACATATCTCAATTAAAGTATGACCAACCAAAACAGAGATTTTTTTTAAACAATAGGAAAAAAATCAGCAGAGGAAAAATAATCTAAAAGGACTCTAAAAGACCTAATAAGACATTAAATAATGAGATAATTTTTTCAAAGTGTAATTGGAAATTTCTTTCCCAGGAAAATATCATTTATAAATTAGTGCAAATTAAAGAAACTTTTAAATAAACAAAATGTGAGAGCTATTTCTCTTTCATAGACTTTCGCTAAAAGTAATGATATATTTCAGAAAGAAGGCAATGGACTCAGAAAAAAATGTAAAAAATAAGGAGCAAAGAAATTGTTACATATGATGATAAATCCAAACTAGTGTTAATTTTGTAAAACAACAGCAATAATAATGGTTCATGGGCAGGATATAAAATCAAGGTGGATTAAAATACCAAACCATATTAAAAAGTAAGTTGGTAGGGCGTGATCAGAGTTAAATTATTATAAAGCCCTATATTATCCAGTGATGAACAAAATATACATTAACACTAGATTTGCTAGTTAAAATATTTTAATTACAATGTTATTAGCACTCAAACATGCACATGTATGTGTGTGTGTATATATATATATTTATGTTATAGATAAGTGTATCACCTCCCACTCATTAAAGGGTTATGTAAAATGAATAAAATTATGAGATCATGATTATAATCTAACTAAAGGAACATTTAAAAATTCAGAGGAAAAGTATATATACCAGAAATTCACTTTCATCCCTCCTTTTGGTGCCTTAAAGTCCTAAAATTATAGCTAGACCTTTCACAAATTTCCTTGTAGCTAGCTGTGGACAGGTGCATGAGTCCCAGTCAATGGCATGTGATTGAAAAAAACTACATACAACGTTTAATTCACATGGCATGTATTTCCCTTCCCTTTTTTTTCCCATTCTCTCTGGCTAGAATGCAAATATCGTGGAGGTGAGCTGTGAACCACATCCACAAGGAGCATACCTTAGGGATGGTGGAGAAAGAAGAAAAAGAACTGAATGTCAAATGCCACTAAGTCAACATTCTAACAATGGACTGCTGATATCTGGATTATTATAAGAAAAGCAAACAAACTATTTGGTTAAGGCACTGTTATTTGTGGTCTCTGTTATAACAGCTCAAACTGTACCCTAACCAACACAGAAATCACTATGGAGTGCAACATAGTATGACAAAAAGAAATAAAAATATGTTATAAATCATAGTATATGTTAAAAGAATGAATTTTCTTGTTAAAACATTCTCAGAACTTGTATAAACATTTTCAGTTATATGCTATTTTAAAGAAATGTTAATAAAAATTTCTAAAATGAAATTTCAACAAATTTAAAAGTACCAGTATGATATCAATTGTGATATCTGACCACAATGAGATAAAACTAGAAATCAATATCAAAAATATTACTACAATATCCATTTTATTTGAACTTAAGTAAAATACTTATCAACAATTAATGGGTACAAAAATCATAATGGAAAATAGAAAATATTGAGAACTAGTTGACAATGATGATATATCATATCAAATTTGTGTGATCTGTTAAAGTATTTTGAGTTAAATAACTAGGTTAATATTATAGTTTTGTATAATATAAGAAAGAAAAAAAGCACAAATTAAATATTTGTTCACCTCAATAATATAACGGAGAATAAAGAAAAGGACTTTAAAAGTATGGAAGTGATTTATTATTAAGAATACACACATATATTTTTATGATCATGAAATACCATATGATCCAGCTGTCCCACTACTGGGTATTTATCCAACAATATGCTGCCTCTGGGAAACTCATCTCAGCTCTAGAGACAAACATAGGCTTACAGTGAAGGGATGGAAGATGATACTCCAAGCAAATGGCAAACAAAAGAAAGCAGGTGTTGTCATACTTATATCAGACAAAGCAGACTTCAAAATAAAAAAGACAATGGGTATTTATCCAAAGAACTTGGAATCAACAATCAAATAAATTTATGCACCCCTATGTTCATCGCAGCATTAGTCACAATAGCCAAGACGTGGAAGCAACCCAAGTGCCCATCAACTGATGAATGGATAAAGATATCATGTATAAATACAATGGGATACTACTCAGACATAAAAAAGACAGAATATCCCAGTGCAACAACATGGATGGACCTTGAGGGTATCATGTTAAGTGAAATAAGCAAGACAGAGAAAGACAAACACCACATGATCTCACTCACATGTGGAAGATAAACAAACACATAGACAAGAGAACAGATTAGTGGTTACCAGAGGGGAAGAGAGTTGGGGGGTGGGCAAAAGGGGTAAAGGGGCACATATATATGGTGACGGATAAAAATTAGACTATTGGTGGTGAGTAGGACGCAGTATATATAGAAACTGATAAATAATAATGTACATCTGAAATTTCACAATGTTATAAACCATTATGACCTCAATAAATTTTTTTTTAATTACAAAGTAGATCATATACCTGAGTTCAAAAATGATAAAACATTAGAAAAATCTATTAGTTTAATTCACCAGATTAAAAATTAAAGATGAAAATATAATATCAATAGACACAAAAAATCCTTGATGGAGTCCACCACCTGTAAATCACTCTGTTTATCCCAAACTTACAGCAAACATGGTATCAGTTTTGAAATGTTAGAAGTGTTCTCTTTCTAATTAGGAAAAAGAGAAAGCTGCCTTTACATCCATTTTGATTGAGAAATATCTGGGGGGTCTTAAATAGCAAAATAATAAAAGAAATAATATTATAATTAGAAAAATTAAAGACAATCTACACACCAATAAAATCAGAAACAGTATAATAAGGTGACTGGACTTAAAAATGAATTAGAATAAATGTAAAAGATAATTTCCTATACAATGGCAACAAAAAACTAGAAAATACAACAAACGTACCTTAAAGATTTTTAGGAATAATTATATGAAATGGTGAAAAAGACCTATGTGGATAAAATTACACAATATCATAGAAAGTTATCAAATTGCCTAAAGTTCTCAGAACAACGTTTTTTTCTTTTTTGAGATGAGGAGCACTTTTGATATCGCACTCCAAATTGCACTAAATTTTAAGCCTGAATGTTGCAGAATTTGAAAGACAAGTTCTTTACGTGTTCCCTTCCCATAAGCTTTAACTTTATTCCTTAGCCAGTTTCCTAGATTATCCTAACTGACTATATCTTCAGATATGGTTAGATTCTCAAAACTGAAAGCTTCTAATTCTACAGTGTAGTCAGTTACCTACAAGGTGGTTCATTCGCTTCCTTTTGTCCCCCCTTATTTCATATTCACATCAATAGTTTTGCTGTCTAAATTGTGCATAATTAGAAAATAATCAACTCATTAGGTAATACTAGTAATTCCTTTTCTATTTTACAAATGGTGGTACTAAATGTATAACACTTTTTAAAAACAAACTTTAACTAGCTTAGAAAAATTTGGGGGCTAAGTCTTATATTGTCATGATTTTAACTTCATGCAAAGCAGACTTGCCTAGTAATTCCTTATAAGAATCCACTGATTTGCTCCCCCGATGTCATGTGTGCACTGGTATTTAATAAAATAAGTGACTCTACTTTGGACTTAACCAATTTCCAATGTTTTTTCCTTTTATCAGAAATTGTAGATGTGATCTGCCAAGTATTTATCAGAACTCTTGATTTTAATCTTGACACAATTTCCTAGAAGCTGCCATTTCCTTATAAAGGTTTCCTGTATAATTTACCAGAATTTAAAAAAATATAAAGTTTATATTTTCTATGAAGAAAGAATAATTCTAAAGGTCATTTTTCTGATGGATACAGAATTTTTCTTAAATGTCTCTGTTCATATAGTCTCTATTTTTTGACACAAAAGGGACAAGTGTTCTGACATAAGAACTTATGGTCTTCCACTCCAAAATCTAAGTGTTAGGACTCCTTTGACATTTCGTGTCCTCTCAGGGTATGTGTCTTCCAGAACACTCACAGTTCAGATATGTGTGTGTGTGTGTGTGTGTGTGTGTGTGTGTGTGTCCCCAAAACCCTAGCAATAAGATTAAACTTTTATAAAATGGTTCGTGGATTAAATAGTTATTTTTCCACACAAATTTCAATAATATATAAATCAGATAATAATAACATTCAGATAAGTTGGTGAACAGTCAAATAACCAGACAAAATCACTGAAGAGTGGTTACATTATTACCTTATTGTAAAATAATCATTTGGACCTCATGAATATATTCTATTGTAGAAAAACTAGAGAAGAAGGGGTGGTAGAAAGTATGTATAATTAGCTTCCTTAACCTCAAAGGATTGAGATAGACTAAAAAAGAGATGAAATACAATACAGCTTGTGCTTCACACAAAAGCAGATGGGAATTAATATTAAAAATGCTATTCAGTAATATCTTCAATGGATATGTTTAGAGTATTTTAAAACTTACTAATACACTGGATTATTCTACAGAAAATTTGAGGAAATAAAGTAATATGAAGTTAGTCCTGTGAAGCCATTATTTACCTTTGGTATCACAGATCTGGGTTCAAATTCCTGCTTTGTTAATTATTAGCTGTACATTCTTGGACATGTTTCTTACCCTAGTCCTTATCCCTTAGTGTGAAGTACTATTTATCACACACAGTTATTCCAGGAGTACATAGGATAATAGGGAATATTTAGTTTCTTCAAATTTGTTCACTTGAATATAATTTATTGCAACCTCATTGTTGATAAAATTAGCCATCAACAGTTAATTAACATTAGTTGAAGTCATTAAAAATAGAGTGAATACTACATCAACGGGATATTCACAAGAGAGTTGGCATTTAACAATCATATTAAGACCCAGTAGGAGTTAATCAGGAAGAAAGACAGAAAACACATGAAATATGAAAACATTTTGCTAAAATTTGGAGGCAAGAAAACCCACATCATATTTGAAGAAGTATAAGATTTGTTAAGGACTGGAAAAGTAAGCAAAAAGTAATTTGTGAGAGACTTTCTGTCCTAATAAAGACATTTTGTCCTTGACCATTTTTAATTTTTATTTTTGGAAGTGGGGGTTAAAATTAGACATAAATATAGTGACAAATAGAGCCAATACCCATGTACAAATATCCAGAACTATCCAGCTAATAATCTGTAAATATTTGCTTTCAATTTTGATTCAGTTATTCATTACTTATTTTATAGCATTTACCATAAGTCTATGCATGCTAGTGATATGGCAGTTAATAACAAATTCCTAAAACACAAATCTCCATGACCATGTGTTTAGCAAAGAATTTTAGAATTGCCATTAAAAGCATGACCCATGAAAGAAAAATAATAGTAAGTTGTAGTTTATACAAAATTGTTTCTGCTGTAAGAAAGGCATTCTTAACAGAATGAAAACATAAGACACATACTTGGAGAAAATATTTGCAAATCAGTTATTCAAAGGACTTGTATTCAGGATATACAAAGGACTCTCAAAACTCAATAATAAGGAGACAAGCAATCCATTAAAAAAATCGGCAAACTATCTGAATAAATATTTCACCAAAAGAGATATATTAACAGCAAATGTGCATATGATGAGATGTTCAGCACCATTAGTGATTATGATAGGCAACCTCAAACCACAATGAGATTGCTCTATACACACATTTTAAAAGGCTATATTCAAAAACACAAACAATATCAAATGTTCACAAGCATGTGAAGCAACAGGCCTTCTCATACATTGCTTGAAGGAATGCAGAACGCCATAATCACCTTTCAACTTTCTCATAAAGTTCAATTTACATTTAGCCTGTGACCCACCAGCTCCACTCTCAGGTGTTTACTCCAGTGAAAGAAAAGTTGTGTTCACACAAAAATCTATACACAGATGTTTATAGCAGCTGTTTTCCCCTGCTGACACACACTGGAAACAGCTAGAAGTTTTTCAAAAGATGAATAGATAAACTGTGATACATCCATACAATGGGATACTACACACCAAGAAAGAAGAATGGGCTATTGGTTCACACAATAATGTGGCTGAATCATAAATGCATTTGACCAAGTGAAAGAGGCCAGACCCAAAGGTATGTATGTGTAATTCGATATACATGACATTCTGGAAAAGATAAAACTATAGGCATGAAACACACGACAGTTAATTTCCATAGGTTAGGGTTGGGGGAGTAGTTGATTGCAAAAGGACATTATTGCTTTATGCTTAAGGAAATTTTTTGAGTGATGGAACAGTTCTGCATGGTACTGTGGTGGTGGATACATGACTATATGCATTTGTCAAATCCCATAGAACTATACACAACAAAAGAGTGATTTTTACTGTATGCAAGTCTTAAAAAGTTAACCAAGATATTGAGGAAACCCAGGATGAAATGCAGATTGTGACAAACAAATCTAACTACATCACCAATGAATGATGTAACCAAGCTTAAGAGGATGGGAAATGAGAAAAAAAAAAAGGAATCTGAATTATTTTGCAAAACACTGTTTTGACCAAATATTATAAGGCTAAAGAAAAAAAGAACTGCACGCAAGCACTGTACTCAGATTTTCTCACGAGGGCAAGAGACAGCAATTCTGAAACTACTTTACATGTATAACAAGTTAGTACCTATAGTACTTGATTATGAAAGCCAGGTTTCTCACTATAATAGAAGAAGTTAGAAATCATCAAAGAGAGAATGATATAATAAACTCTGTAGTGTTGGGTTAGATTTGGAGTTATCAATATGATTTCACAGGTTTTTAAAAACATGTGTGCATATAAAAGAAATATGAAAGTGTGTTTACCTAGGTTAGTTTACACACATTTCCTGTATCTGTCCCGTGAGAGGACCTAGAGCAGTGATACCCTAGTAGCAACTAGTAAAACTATGCACAGATCTTAGTTTCTAAATACCATCTCCCAATAAAAGGGACCAGGGACCCTTAGAGAAGTAGTTGATTCCAAGGCAAGGGTAAAGAAAATACAAGATAAACCAGGAATATCTCAACATGCCAAGACATAAAGAACTGATTAAAAAAAATAAAAGAAAAAGAATGGGGCATGTCAAAAGAACACAGAAGCCAATTTGAAAGAGTTCTCAGTGGCCAAAGCTGAAACAATTTGAAAAACCAAATGATAGTTTTGTATTATAACCCAGAGATTAAAATAAATATCCATGAGTCCATAGCAATAAAATAAATAAGGCAGAAAATATAACTTTTCACTACAGAAGAATTCCAATTAATAAATATACATATATATTTTATTATTATGTTGTATACTGTATTATATAATATTAAATATAACATATAAATAAATATAAATGCTATTATTATAAATAAATAAATGAAGGAGATTAGAACACCACAGTAATAACTGTAGGCCAAAATCAGCAGGGAAAAATTACAAGGAGAAATAGAATTGTGTATAACCTCAAATTATTTTCCCTTAAGCATTGGTTAATTACCCAGGGAAAAGCAGTAACTATACAGTGGAGAAACCTGGTAGACACCACCTTAACCAAAGGATCAAGGTTAATATCACTGTAATGAGCCATGCTGACATCACGTATCTGCTGATGTGATCGCCTCTCTTGTATTTTTCCCCAAAATTCAAAACTTCAACATAATCATCAGAAAATATCGGACAGACGTCATACCTAAATTGAGTGACATTCTACAAAATACTTTAAAAAGTGTCAAGTGCTATTCAGAAGTGTCAATGTCCTGAGAGACAAGGAGAGACTGAGCAACTGTCACAAACCAGCTAAGGAGACAAGCTAAGGAGACAAGACAACTAAATACAATGGAGGCTTCTGTATCAGATCCTGGAAGACAGAAAGACCATTCGAGGAAAAGTGATGAAATCCAAATAAAGTTTGTATTTTAATTAATAGTATTTTACCGGTATTAATAGTATTGTACCAGTTACCCTAATTTTGATAATAGTACCACAACTATAGCTGTCCTGGTCGTCCATGGGTTAAGATTTGGTCCTCTCACCACTGCAGCTCAGCTTCATTTCCTGGTGAGAGAACCACACCTCCTGTCTGTTATCATACTGTAGTGGCTGCGTAATGCTGTGATGCTGAAATCCTTGCCACCGATATTTCAAACATCAGCACGGTCACCCATGGTGGACAGGTCTAATATATCCATTAGTAATGGGTCAGAAAAATTCTTTTTATGATTCCATAGGTCTGAGAAAACTTCTTAGATAAGGGAAAGATAAAATTAAATTATCTATAGAGATATTACTTAACAACCAACAAATTAGCCAAATTGGGTCATGTACTAACAGTTGTAAAGAATATTGCAGAAAATCATTTAGTAGATACAAATAGCCATTTAAATTTTCCAAAAGAATGAATTTATCATTTTAGATCAGATGGTTTTGATTCCACTGATGATGATATATTATTACTATATTAAAGCTGAAGTGACTATAGACAGATTTTTTAATCTGTAAGTGAGGAAGCTAAACCTAGTTATGGCTTCTCCATTAGAATATCATACTTCATATTTGTGTTCAGCTAATGATTAATTTTTCATCACTCATGGGAAAAAATCTCACTCTTTATAAAAACATTCAAAGATAAGCTAATATATGTCCCCAATCCTACTTTTATGAATGTGTTTATCACTCTTCCTTTCGTGTTTTTTCTGTTCTTAGCCAACTAGACTCCACGCCATCCTCAAATATACAACACCCTTTCTAGTTTATAATTCTGCTTGCTCTGTTCCCTCTACCTGGAAATGTGTCTCTTTAATTTTTTCCTAATGTATACCTTTTCACTCATTCTTTAAAGACCAGTTCCAATAACAACTATTGTAAAACTCCCCAGCGAGAATTAATTGCTCCCTTTTCTGTGTTCTCCATCACACTCTTTTTTTCCTACTTACAGTCACTCATTAATCCATCTATCTATTTTTTCAACAAATATATATTGAATGCTTACTATGTGTCAGCTCTAAGGACTGGATGTGTGTTGATAAAAGAAGCAGACATGGTTCCCAGGTTGAAAACACAATAATAGCAGAACATGTGAACAAGAGTGTGTTTTTTCCCTAGACATACAGATTGACAGATAGATGGAGAGATATACACATTTATAGATACATAAATTATCATACATAATTTTTTACCTACGGTCTCCCAGTCATTATATTTCCCAAGTTGGAATCATTACTATCATTCTATGAACATCATACAAAACAATAAAGCAGATTTTAATTTTTTCTAAAAACACTATTGTCACTGGCACCAGTCGGATTGGTGCGGTGAGGTCCCAGGTTCTTGGTCCACAGACAAAAAAGAATTTGAGAGTGGACACAAGCAGAAGTTTTAACAGAGGAGGATTTACTAGTAGAGCAAAGTACACCCCCAAGGGAAGGGAGGGGGCGGGAAGGCTCCAGGTGGGCATCTGCACTGAAGCTGTGGTAATCAGTGCTTCTGAAGGTGGGGGTCCTGGGGTGGGTGAGGGTCCTGGAACATGGACCAATCAGGACATGGTCTCCACCATGCCTCCCTCCACATCTGGAGGGGGAGATTTTTTTTCCTTACGTAGGTATCTCCGGAACTGTCATGGCGATGATCCCCTGCAAGGGGGGTCAAAACCACAACGCAAATGAGCATATAATGAGGCTAGGGGCTACTCTGGGTCAGGGTTGGAGGGAGTTGCACGTCTGAAGAGCTGTTGCCGGGTGATGAGGACGCTGCATCTGGTGGAGTGGCCTTGGGTTGGGGGGGAGTGTTTCATGCCAAAGAACCGCTGCCCGGTAATGAGGACGTTACACCTGATGGAGTGGCCTTGCTCCCAGCTCATATCTAGCTTCCTGCCCATCTCACTATGCCATCCTAGGAGTTAAAACACACTTTACCATAAAAGTAATAAAACAGAAATTGAAGACAACTTGTAAGGGATGTTTACAATCAACACAGAGTAAAATACAAAAATGCTTCCAATTGGTTTCCCTGGCATGAGTCAATCATCCTTTCGGCATATTTAAAACTTTGCTAATAGGTTAATGTACAGAATCATCGTGGTATGTTGATCTTGTATTTTCATACAATAATTTTAAAGATAAATGAAATAGTAAAGTTAAAGTGGACATTAGAGGTAATCATATCTAGTCTCCTATCTGACATATTGAAAAACAAATGTATTAACCACTGAAAAAATATGTTAGCCCCTAAAGAAAGAGGGGAAGCAATATTTACAGATAGTTAACTAAAAATATTCTATGAGGCAATTATGCAAGAATGCAAGGCTTTCTATATATATCCTTTCTTTCAATGCACAATAGCAACATTTCAAACCACAGTAGCAACAAAAAAAGAAAGAGATTGTCTCAGCTCTTGTCTCTATCGCCAGTGCTCACAATAATGCCAATTTCATAATAACACTCCAGTAGGTGTTGTTGAATTGATCTGAATTTTGTAAAGACTAACGCAACCAAGGTAACCTAACCATTAAGCAATAGAACTGAAATTCTAACTAAAGTTCTGATTGAGTTCAAGATATTTCCAGTGTGAATTTATTTATTGTGCTTACAAAAAAGAAAGACAGTTAAAGTGACTTTTTTAGTAAGAAGCCCCACACATCGTAAGCACGCAATGTGATACATTGAATGTTTCAGTGGGTTGGTGCTTACCTAATAGTGGAAAGAACAGGTGCCAACAATGTTCCCATTTTCTTGGAGGGTGCTTCAGAATTCCAGACAAAGTAGAAATCTTTTATCTAAATGGCCAATTGTATGAAATTTTATCTCTTGACAGAAACTCTTCATGATTATATAATGCTAACTCTACCAAAAAAGTAAAGGACAAAATAGCTTTTCCCTTCTTTTTACCAAAGATGATCCTTTTTAAAAGATAAACTTCATGTTTTATTGTAAAATAAGAAAATGAAAATAAAAATGTGGAAAGTTCATTTCATTCTATCATTCATGGAAAGATCATTCTCTACAATATGAATCCAAAAGTTTGCCATCGAAAGTTCTGGAACATTAGACAAAATTCTCAAACAAAAATAGAAAAAAATACCCTTGATGGTATAGTGAGTTGGTAAGCAAAAATAACCTACTCTCTAAGTTAATTTATAATTTTTTAAAATTAATTCCTCAAAAATTATCATCCAGTCTGCATTGTTGAACTTTAATTGTAGGTATCATCTATTCCTTTTGGAATGTTAAAGGAAGACATAGTGATATAGTGAAAACAGAAACACGTTTGTTTGAAGGAACTGGAGATAGTAGGTCTGTATTAGAAATCCATCAATATTATCACTCCAGACAAGTTACTTGCCTCTCTGAACTTCAATTTCCTTATCTGTAAAATAATGTTACCACACCGGGTCTGTTTTTGCTCACTGCCCAGAAAGCCAAACACTGAGACAACGAGACTGCAGCAGAGAGACAGGGCTTAATAATCACAAGGCAGCCCAGTGAGGAAATGGGAGAACAAATCTCAAATCTGCTTCCCTGAAAATAGGGACTCAGGGATATTTATGGGGTAGGGGCAAGGTGGTTTGAAATGATTGGAGGTGAATTACCTCTGATTAACTAGCCCAGACATGCTCTGTAGATTTTACGGCCCCTCCCAGCTGCTATAAGTTGATAACTTTGTTCTTTTGAGTTCCTTAGGAATGTGATGACCCTCCCAGCAGAGAGTCTATGCTGGTGGCCATCACCAAGGACAACTGAAAGATCAGGGTGAAGGGCGTTGCTCTGGTCTCTGATGCATATCCAGTAAAACCTAAGAATATCAGGAGCTGAGACCAAATGTCTGTCCCACCTGGAGGTCAGATGGATGCTCCTACCCAGAGACCAGTTGCCTCCGCCACCTGGAAACCAGCCCCCTATATAACTGGACAATAGTCTTTGTTCTGTAAGATGGTTCTTTTGGACATGAGTCACCCATCTTCCCTCTTGCTAGCAGGCTGTAATAAAAAGTCTTTTCTCTCCTACCACCTCGCCTCTTGACTATTGGCATGTCTTGTGGCGGGCAGATGAACCCCCTTTTTGGGCGGTAACACAGCTGCCTTTAAGGCTAAGTGAATAGATATCATCCAGTTGGTGATGGACAGCTTGGTAGGAAGCATGCTTATTTGTTGTCCCATGGTCAGATGCTCAAACTTTATAAAGGCTTAGTAGCAGATGAAGGGCCTTTCTTAAAAAGGAGAATCACTACTTATTAAAGAGGGAATGACTTTAATGAAAGAAAGAAAGAAACCAGGGCCTTTACTGTTATTCCCCTATTAAATCTTGCCATAGTTTAAATAAAGCACTCCCTTCTACTACAGAAATTCTGACCATCTTGGGTCTGCTGAGTCATAAAGGTGAATACCAAATTGCTCCAACTGAAACCTGAAGGTTAGGTAAAAGATTTAAAAGTAAAAGCCTTTCAATAACAAGTAAATGAATTGGAGTAGCACACTCAAATGTAATCTGAATTACATCTAAATTTTTATTAAACTCACTAGGTGTTTTAACTCCTTCTTAGTGAAATTGGATCTATGATGCATTTATCTGTCCCTTTGAAGGGGATATCCCAGTATGCTGCAAATAACTGTACTTGTAGAAAATATAGTGAGAGGGGAAAAAAATCTGTATTTTCATTGACTTTGTTGCACATTCTTGAGTAAGAATTTTTGTTACCAAGACCTTTAATGGAGATAACTTCTACTTCCTGTTTTCCAAGATTTTTCAAAACTATATGGTGGCTTAAAATTAGAAGTGCCCTGCTGAGCTGCTGTCCCTGCCAGGTGAAAACAGAACACTTTTTATGTTTGCTGTTTATTGGTTTAAAGGGGAAAAAACGTTATCTCTGGATCAATAACAGCATACTAGATGCCAGAGGTTGTATTGATTTACTTTAGTAAGAAAAACACATTTGGGATACTAGTTGCAATTGGATAACCACCTAATTAAGTTCACAATAAAGCTCTATAATTCTTCAGGACAAATCTATCTTGTCTCAAGCATACTGAAGAGTTAAATGAGAATGTAGCAGAGATTATTAATTCTGAAATTTTCCAGTTTTATGATGTGTGATTCCCACAGCAATGTAGTGTTGCTTTTGATTCAATATTCATACAGAGAATTATTCTAGGAACTCCCATTTAGTCTTTCTTATAATCATGAGTTTCTCCAAGGTAAGAAAGTAAGTATGAGGATGTTGTTAGCTGAGAAGATGTATCCCTACTATCCACTCATAAATGGTAGACACTTCAATGGATGGGTTCCATTGGGCCTAATGTAACATTGATTAGCTTGAAAACTGTATTACTTTACCCATCGTGAGCCTCTTTCACACTTCCTGGTGGGCTTCAGTGACAAATCTCTACCAAAAGAACCATAATTATATCAGAACAACATTATCAGAGTTCAATTTAAAAAACACACATATATATAACCACTATAAGGTTTACAGGAATAAGGGTTTTAATATGGAATTTAAAGTATACTTGAATAGGGAGTAACTGGGGATGTGAAGGTTGCAATCTACCATACCAAGTGTCTAACATTCCCCCAAATAATCTCCATGTTTTCCTTCATGCTGCAAACACTGTTACCGGAACAAATAGGTGCAGATCACTTTTTTGATCTGGTTCCTTGAATTGATAACTGGGTAAGGGTTTGTAACTTGCTATTTTGATGGTTAGGTTAAGTATCCAGATTAACTGGAACTGAAAAATTTCTATTTGTCTGTTTGTTTTGATAATGAATTCCAAGTAGCAACTGTCCGTTCATCTCATTTATTCCTGAGGATTCCATGAACAATTGTCATTCATGATCTTCAGAAAGATCCTTTAGGGTCAGATTATTTTGTTTGCCATGTTTATCCTTTTACTTCTTGAGGTAAACCATGTCCATTTGGCCTCTGAACAGGTAGATGCTAAGTGCCTCTGTTTCCCACCTGCCAGCCTCTCATCCCCATTTGAAATCGGGGTTCCTTTTCAACTGTAGAATCTCACGTCAGAATGCAAGGCTACAGAGCAGAGACACTTAAGGATTTCTCAAAGATGCTCTTCTCTTCTCACCAATCAGGTAGAAAAGAGTTAACTTAGCAGGCTGAAACTGTTTTCCTTAGAAAGGATTACTTGCAAGATTGGAACTTGGCTGGCTTCTGGGAACTTGGATTTTAGAAGGGTTCTCACAATTCCTAGAACTGACAAAAATGGCTCACTGTGCCTAGATGGTCTGTATAAACAATATGGTTTATGCTGAAGACCTGCTTCTCTTCTGGAAGTCTGAAATTTTGGTACTTGCTAAGAAGAGGGTGCTATGTAACCAGGTCCCAATAAAAACAATGGGCATTGAATCTCTAATGAACTTCCCTGGTGGACAACATTTGACACATGCTGCCACAACTCCTTACTAGAGGAGTAAAACATATCCTGTGTGACTTCACTGGGACTTTTGGAATTTTGAGCTTGATTTCCTCTGGACTTTCCTCCCATGCACATTTTCCCTTTGCTGATTTTGCTTTGTGTCCTTTTGCTATAATAAATCATAGCTGTGAGTTCAACTCCATGCTGAATCCTGTGAGTCCTTCTACTCTCTACTCCTTACACACCAACATATTTCTTCACTTTTGTAGAGGAACTATATGGTGTCCTCTAGGATGGGAGGGGTAGTAGGCGAGATACATATATAAAGTTTACGATGTCATTTCTATTTCCCTAAATCATTGGATTCACTTCCTAAGACAAAACCAAGGAAATTTTGATACCCCGCTTTTATTTACTGCTGAGTCCAATTTTCAACCAAGTACACAAAAAATTTGAACAATGCCACACAGCTAGAGTTAGTCAACTAATCCAGAAATTCTGGTAAATGTACCCCCATTAATAAATTCAGCCTGATTCAAAATTTTACTCTTCACTTCCTAGTCAAGCATCATCAGAATCTATCCCCACAGATATTCTCAATATATTTTACGTACATAAATTAGAAAAATCTTCCAGTTACTTTTACTTATTCTTTTGTAGTTTGTAACTGCTCCTCCACTCCCAAAAACGTGTCTGAATTTGATTCTAGATATAACTGCAGAGATAAAGAACAAATGTTAGGCCAAAACAAGAGAAGTTCCCTTATCTCCCTTGTAATTATCTACATTTAGGACATTACAATTTATTTAACAGGGAGAAAAATCAGTCTCATCACCAAGGAAAAAGGGCGCTTTAGTCAGTAAGGACTTTTGGCAACATTTTTGAGATTTGGAGAGATAAAATTCTCTAAACTCTATCTTATGTCCAGTTTTTGGTATCTCACACTTAAACAATCAATGCCCCAAATTTTACAAAAAAACCCCAACCAAGGTTGGAAAACAAGTAACATTTTAATTCAGTAACCTGAAGTATAAAACTTCACCTCAGGTTTTCAGTTACTTCAGCCTGCAACAGAGTGTCAGAGATCAATTTTGGACAGAAATAGAAAGCCTGAAGCATTCATCTGGAGCCTCAGGTTACTAGTTGCCTGAACTGGTCATTTCTTTTTTTGAGCTCTCCAAGTTCGGTATGAACGACTGTCTCACTCTGACATTCCTTCTGCCTGTCACACTGTTCTATGGAATTGGCAATTCTATCCTCTATCACTTATCTTATTGGGCAATTATTTCCTGATAAATATACATGATTATTTGGTTATTCCTCTACTGTGTATTCTAAAAGTCCTTTTATCCAAACTCTATTAATAATTTGTGCTGCCTTTAGCCTCAAATATGCGAGATAACCAACTCAAATTCCCTACATCCAGGTGTCATTATCTGTTACAGTCAATTTTTTTTTACTGGAGTATAATTGACATACAATATCCTATTAGCCTCAAGTGTACGTCATAGAGATTCAATATGTATATACACTATGAAATGATCACCATAAGTCTAGTTACCATCTGCCACCATATACAGTTATTACAATATTATTGACTATATTCCCTATGCTGTACATTACATCCTCATCACTTATTTATTTTATAACCGGAAGTTTGTACCCCTTAATCCCCTTCTCCTATTTTACCCTCTCCCCCACACCGCTCCCTCCTCTGATATCCACTAGCTTGTTTCCTGTATCTATGAGTCTGTTTCTGTTTAGTTTTGTTGTTCATTTGTTTTGCTTTTTAGATTCTACACATAAGTGAAATCATATGTTATTTGTCTTTCTCTGTCTAACTTATTTCACTTAGCCCAATATCTTCCAAGTCCATCCATGTTATCATAAATGAAAAGATTTCATTTTTTTTTTTTTTTGGATGCAAGTAGGTAATGTCAACTGACTCTGGCTAACTTAGAAATGGAATTTATTGGAAAGCTATGAGGTGGCTCATAGAAACAAGGAAATGCTAGAAAATTCATCTTAGAAAAGTAGCAAGAATCAAGGGCATCTGGGCAACTGAATTCATCAGCAAGAATATAACTCAGGAACAACCTGATTCAGTGGCCCCACCACCGGACACTACCTATATAGCATACTGGTTACTGTTACCAGCAGAAGAATGAATTCTAAACTTTTTCTGTTTCTTTGTACACTGATGCATTAAAGTCTTATGAGGGGATCAGATTGGGCAAGGTTAGGTTGCCTGCCTATATGCATGCTGCATCTGGCCTTTCTAGCTTTGACAGTAGAGAGTTCTAAGTTATGAAGGATCTCTGACTCATGAAAAGGCTTACATTATGATGGATTCCCAAAACATATTGTCCATCACCTGAATTTAATTCCTACTTGCACAGTTTACACATCATCCGTTCTTAACCCCCATAGTTTTAGGTTACATCACAGTTTAGAAAATTTAAGATTATGAAGATATCTACACTTAGTTAATATAGAGGAAACATGAATCAGATTTGCATTATTGGTTTTGGCTTAATGGCAAACATTTCCCATAGTACACAGATTATTTGGGGGGTACTTCTTTGGATACTAATAGAAAGTGACACAGATATAAAGAAGTTCAGCGAGCTGGTAAAGTCTGTAAGGAAAATATATTATTGGAAATGGTACACAAAGCATACATTTCATGATGGTGTCCTTTACAACACTTCTTATCTGTGGAAAAAGAAGGATATCCATTAATTAGGCTTTCTTTATTCTCCAGTAAAGAGCTATTTTATATATCTCTGTTTCCTCTGGCTTTTATCATTGAAAAGTCATGGGTTTCTGATGTAAATTGGGTAAATTTTTAACTTTCCCCAGGCTTTACTACCAATGCTACTACTATTACGACATCTGCTCCTAGCTAATATGTCCTCAGGCTAATCACGTGCCCTATCCAGCTCTAAAGGCTCTTCATGCCAGATCTCATGGTTTTCCCTGCTCCAAAGTCCCAAGAGCTCCTGATTATGGTTTCCCACATGTACAAGACAATGCCTCTTCTTTATCTGGGAATGCAAATTAAAATACCTTTAGAACCACAGTAATTGGGTTTTCTTCAGCATTTTTGATAGAAATATGACCAATAGGTCATCTTTCTCAAATGTCAATTTTCTTGTTTGTTTGTAGAGTACGTTGTAAAGAGCACTCTTTTTATGTACACTCTGACTCATTCTCAATGAGTCTCTAGAGAAGTTTCTGTGAGACCATATTCATCGCATTTGCATAAAACTCTCAGTTTACTTCAGGATAAAAATAACATGTCTAAATTCTGATGCTCAATAAGGCTATATTACTTAAAAGAATTAAGCTAAATCTTAGACAGTTTTGTGGTGAAGTTTTTAGCCTTCTTTTCAAAAACTTCTTTGTACCACCTTGCAGTTCCTGGGTGATGTATTTATTTGTGTAATATACTCCAGTCTGTAACAGCTGCTCCTCACATTCTCCTGTACAAATCAGACAGGCTTCAGCTTAGGGGATATCTCTGGAGAGGGAGTGTTTTCCCATCACTTTCTCTTCCTCTGATCACCAGCATATTGATGTGTCAAGACATCTGTTTGAAAGTTACTGTTTTTAGTCAGCCTCATACTACTGGAAAAGTATTTGCTTCTTTTGTGGGAAACAGAAAATAAACTGTGACATAACTTCCGATATTCCTGATATCCACGTTGCCAAATTCACTTGCAATCCACTTTTTCAGTTTCCTCTTTAAAACTTAAAATGGGTGCTCAATTCTAAGACTACTGTTTATTCACTTATTCTTTTTTCTTTCGATATGTTTTTAAATATGATTTATGGCTTTCCAGACACTATATTTTACTTTGATCACTTTTGGCAATATTCTTCTAAGATTATCATTTCTTTTTTTCCTACTTTATCATAATTGGGCTCAAGTTGACCTTTCTGACAAATATTAGTTGAGGGCCGTCTTTGAAATATGGACTGTGGTAAGTGCTGGGGGTCACGTTTGTCAGCAATATAGAAAGAGATGTAATCCTGGATTCACACTGTATAAGTCACCTAGCAAGTGAAATGAAGACTAAATCCTAGGGGCACTAGGAGGTAGTGGTGGGAGTGAATAGTTTCTAGACAGCACATACAAGAGACAGCCTGAGAAATCAGAGGAAATGAGGAACTGAACTTCCGCTGTCAGGGAAAAATAAAACAAAGCATAACAAAACAAAAACCATAATTCTTCAGAACCAAGAACTTTACTCCCTGGTCCGCTTCAAATGTTCTGAAGTGCTTTGCACTTTCAAAGGACAATGTGAGAAATAATTAACACTTAAGGCAAGATTTTAAGTTGTTCTGATTTCCTACATGACTCACAGTCCAAAAACTTCTGAGAAATGCAAAATTAAATGGATTCATAGTTTTTTTGTTGAATTACCTTTTATAATATCTATAATAAATGCAAAATCTCAGAAAGTTAGTCCTAAAAAATATGGATGTTTAAAATACTCTTTTTTGCCATTGTTCAGGTAGTCTTTGGGAACCTTCTCAATTGCTAAGGAGAGACCTTCAATGTAATAATAAAAATCTAAGAATGTTACTTGGTAGCAGAAATGAGAGATGAAAGACTGAAAAAGCAATTAATCCCTTTAATAAGCTAAACAGTTGGGTTTAAAATTTTTGTAGCAAAGCAAATAAAAGAACATGGGCATTACAAATCATTTTTTAATTGGAAAGAAAAATAAATTCTGAATATGCAGAATCTTCCTGCTAAGATCTATAATAATAGCAGCTGTATTAGTCACCTATGTCTACTCCTGATTTTAGGGGATGGTTGTGTAACATTTCAGTATGAATTATATATGTTGAGGGAACTATGGTTTCATTTCATAATATATTCCAATTAATATTGTAACAAAGCATGTAAAATTAGATTCCACTACATTTTTTTATGACTTACCAAATTTGTTCTCCTTCGGTTTTACAACAAACCCATGTTTTTGGTACAGCAGATATTATTGTTTCCATTTACCTGATACTCAGAGATATTAAACAACTAAGTTAATATAAAAAAAATTAAAACCACACGTCTCATCCTGACCTATCATACACTCTTCCTTATAATTTCCACAGCCTCTTTTTTCTTATAACAACAACAACAATAAAAATTTAGGGGAAGGGCCGGCCTGGTGGCGTAGTGGTTAAGTTCACGTGCTCTGCTTCAGAGGCCCAGGTTTGGATCCCAGGTGCAGACCTACACACCACTCATCAAGCCATGCTGTAGTGGCATGCCATATACAAAACAGAGGAAGACTGGCAATGGATGTTAGCTCAGGGCCAATCTTCCTCACCAAAAAAAAAAAAAAATTAGGGGAGAAACAATAAATGGAATAAAGTTTTTTGCATTATGTATCTTCAACATATTTAAGTAGTGTGCCTTTTCTTACAATTCTACCTTTCATATTTGTTGGGGCATATTTTCGACTAGGCCTTTGGGTCAAAGAGGCTCTAATCTGGTTAAATACAAATTTTTTACCTTTGCAATTGCATGATGAAGTTGGTAGGATTGGCAGACATAAAAGTTCCTTCTAGGAAAATCCATTCAACCATCTGAGAATGAGACCAGGACCCAGTATCCCAAAAACAGCCCTGAAAAAATATTGTTGATCAAGTGCCCTTACCACACCCTCAGTCTAAGAGATACAATGTCATTGTGTAAACAGGGTCACCATTTGTATTCCCAAAGACAAAGTCTGTCTAATTGTCTTTATTCAAGCTCTTTAACACTATGTAACGCTGCCTCTTAGAGGAAAGAGGGAGAATGTTTTGTGTTCAGGATTGGAAAGGATAATTCTGAAATGGAATGTGCATGATGCAAATATTGATCAAGTATAAAGAAACATAGTAAAGTACTTAACATCTTAGACTGCTGTCTTTCTCAGTCCTGTAGATTGCTCTTTCTCTGAATTGTCTTTATTTTTGGTCATTGCAGGCTTTTTCCACATGGTCACCAATGACTCCTTAGTTTCACACATGTGGCTGTCTCCCTTGAGAGAATGAACTCTCTTCCCAGTTCCTGGTCTAAATATCCTGGGAAAGGACTTTAATAGACCTGGGTTGGTCCAGGGATGGGCTGCCTTAGTGAACCTTCTGGGGTTAAATGTCTCTCTCTGGAACAATTAGCCAGAGATAAAATGGCAGGATCTCATAATATGGACTTCTTTATATTCTCAAAGATAAGAAAATGTTTTAGAGCAGCAGAATAAATTCAAGATTTTCTGAATTATGAATAATATTCAAATCTATGTTTATGAAAAGTAAATAATTCATTTTATTACAAAATTTAAAATTTACTTCGGTAACAAACTAAGAATATTTACAATGAACTGGTAATAAAAGTTATTTAAAAATAACCATTTGATTTCATATCATTAATAAAGTTCATAGAAGGAGAGATGTTTTAAATACTGAATGAATAACTATATATGCTCTTATTTCATATTAGCATAGGAATTTGTTGCATTATTTCCCAAAGTAATTGGTAGTGTGGAATATTTCTGGATATCATATTGCCATTTATCAGAGCTCTTGAGAATATCTGAAATATGTGATCAGTATTGAGTCCAAGTTATGCTGAGTTTAATCAACATCACATGTTGTACATAGAGCCATATGAAACATGTGGAATGATCAGACATACTAGAAATTCCTGAGATGCCTCAGTCTTCAGAATCCATTCACCCACAGATAAACATTTATTGTCTAGAATAGACGTGCAATTTTGTGATTTTGTCAACTCAAAGATGCCTAAAGTTCACTTGCTTGTGTTGACTCATAACCCTACTAATAAAAAGTATACATTTTCATTAAATTAACCTTGAACACAGCACTCATGAGTGTGAAGTTTAGGCCAAAACATGTTTCTGATCTCCTTCAACATTACCTCCTAGCCCTTTTTTGGAAAACGATTTAACCTTGTAATTGTGCCTGGTTGCCTATCATGCCCCCTCTCCGTGATTCCAGACCATTCTTGCCTGATTCTGCTAATAAAGAGAGAATTTCATTTCATTTATTGGAGGTCACTATAGCTCTTCTTTCCTTTAATCCTACTTCTGAATTTCTCCATTCACTCTCTTTATATATTTTCTTCTAGAATTACTTAGGTTTTTCTTCTAACATTAATTTAAATCATGACATAAAAACAAGGGCAGTAAATGCCAATACCTATCTAAAAATAAAGGGCAATAGAAATAAAAAATCAAGGGCAGTACTTATATAAAAGTAAAAATATGGAGTTTAGATTAAGCAAATAGCAATATTTTTTCATTACCTCCTTCCTTGCTTCCTTCCTTCTTCTTTGTGAAGAATTATTCAAAAAATTACTCAACTACTTTCACTTTGTAAGCTAGAATAAAGCACACAGGTAAAAATCAAAACTTAATTTCCATTAGGAATGCATGTTATCCAGGTACTTCATTATTTAAAATAAATATGTCAGTATATATTTTTAGACTTCTAAAAATAACAGATTAAAAATGGTTTGGGGCACAGATTTGTTCCTTCTAAAGAGCTTATTAAAATAATTGATAAATTAATCTGGCTGTAAGAAATATTGTGGATGATACATTTTGATGAAAATGAAGAGAAATGCTTTGGCAACTTTTCACAAGATCTTCAATTTGGAATGAAACAGAATTCAAATAAGTTTGAGATAGAAAGATGAAGATAAAATATACCCTGTCATTCCAAGGAGATACCCTGTGCTGCAAATATGATTCGTATTTTGAATTTTAAAAAGAAGTAATAAACTCTGATAAATATTTAAAGTTTTACTATTGACAGTAAAAGAACAAAGTAGTTTGGTGGTTATTTTTAAACTCTACCAATGAAGGGAGGTAGAATGAGAAATACCCTAATGCAGATAAGTAATTTTAGATGGAAACTGTAGAAATCAATCCATCAGGATAGGAGATGAAAGATGAGAGTTAAAGGAAGTATAGACAGAGGGTGAAAATGGCTTCTCTATCAATAAGTACTCAGCACTGCAGAGGAAAGAAATGGTTTTGACCCTAGTTAAGTCACTAAATCTCTTTAAGCATGAATTTCCTACTTTTTGAAATGGGAATGAAACTACACATTTGGACACATTTTGGTTCTTTATTGCCCCTGAAAGATTCCTGCCTGTCCATAGTCTCCATCTCTTGTGAGGATTAATTGATAACCTAGTCACAAAATATAAAGTATTTACATAGTAGAGTAGTTAAGCTGGCAGGTTTAGAGTCAAACCAAATTCAAACCTATTTCCACCACTTACTAGCCATTTATTTAATTTCCTAAACAGTCTCTGAGGTCAACAATAAGAATTATTTTCATTACTTTTGAAGCAATTGGGAAAACTTTTGAATTATGTGTACAATAATTTACCCTCAAAATGGGTATGGTAGCACTTGGTATTTATCAGAAATAAAACTTCTCTTACTGTACTTGGTACTTATGATTTTATACTCACAATGGGCAGTTTGATGGAGAGAGAGAGAGATGTTCCATGCCATTATGCATTTCAGTTAGAACTGCTGCTACTCTTTGAACCTGAAGCCACATGGTATTTGTTATTGCAATTACAGTTAAATTTATTGAATGAGGTTTTTCTGGAGTGTAACACTATGGCCATATGGTAACACATTTTTTAAATAGAAGTTATAATCGAAGAAACTGTGAGATAATGTTTAAGGGTTTGTTATTTTATGTCTTTTAACATTATGAATTAATTTATGCAAACATAATACTATTATAGATAGAGCAAACACCATCCACCTAACACCTGATTAAGAAATTTAACATTAACAATAATATTTAAGCTCACTCTAGGCCCCTACCTTATCTCATCCACTTTCCAGCTCACCCTCCTCTCCTCCTCTCCTCCTGTATGGAATTTTGTATATTGCCCAGTTTTTTATGTTTTTGATATTTATAAAAATGTAGTCATACTGTATATAGTTTAACAAATTTATTTTTATTAATCATCCTTTTAAAAATTATTTCATATACATATAGCTATAATTCATTCATTTTTCTACCTGTATAATATTTCATTATGTGAACATACCACAATTTACCTATTTTTCTGTCTATATACTTTAGTGTTCTTTCCAATTTTTCTTTATTATCAACAATACTCTTATAGATATTACTGGATGTTTCCTGGTGCAGAAGTTCCTTTAGAGTGTCTGGGGCCAAGTTGGAGTAGGCTTGGTGATTCTTTGGATTTGCAATTCCTCATGTATACTATGTCAAATTGTTTTCCAAAGTAGATAACAATTTATACTCTTACCAGTAGTGAATAAGATTTTTTAAAATAAATAATTATATGTTTTAAAAGAATTATATAAAATATTGGAACTTTTCTGATCATTCTTTTTATGTTTGAATTAAATAGATTGAATATCACCATAGCATATTTTTTTTAACTTAAGCTCTCACAAGGGTATAAAACACTGATCTTATTCACACAGTCATACCTCCCAGTGGGTATGAATACCTGTCATTTCTCTTACGTATAAGGACCTATGAACTTCCCTTAGAGCAAGACAGAAGTTTGAAGCTTCCTAGGTTGAAGGTATCTCCTGTGGCAGGATAGTAAGCTGCAACCTTTGCAATGACTGGAGAAACTCATTTCTTCACCAAGGGTAAGTTACATGAAAAGTGAAGGCTTATGCTAAAGAAATAAATGTGTTGGATGGTCTAGCTATGGGCATCATCACTGACCATGAATTTACACAGCAAATGACACCTCTGCAGGAAGACCTGCTCTCTGCAAAAAAGAGTGGGTTTATTTTAAATAGAAGTTACCAACTCAGTGACTGTGGTGATAACACATCAGAAATGGGGATCTTAAGATCACCTCTGGCATCTGGCCTAAACCCAGTAGTTCCTATGTATTAGAGTATGGACAGACAGTGGGTCCAGTGCTGGTTAATTCACAAGGGGACTGGGGGACATAGCATGGAGCAGAATGGTTGAATTAAAGGCATTGTGTATGTTTTTGCATGCAGAGCACCATTTAACAGCTATGTTAACTTAGACAGAGTAAGTTTTTGTGATGGAGAACAAGTTCTCTAGGCTTGGTTCAGAGATGTATGATCATCACATTTTACGTGAACTACTTTGAGCATCCATCATTTGTATAATAGGAAATTCAACAATCCATTCCTCAAATTGCTGCAAGATTATTTTCATGATCCTCATTTCTGTTATTTGACCCCATTGTTTCCATCTCTGTTCGTTTGTCTTTGTCTCTCATCAATCCAGAAGGTGCAGCCAATCATATTATATTACTTTCTGCATCTCACAGAGCAGCAACTATAGTTACATACAAATTGCTTAGGACAATCTTCACATTTCCAAAACGACATTCTGGGACTCTGAAAATAAGGTAGAAGTTACTCTGGGTTCCCTTTTCCCAGTACAAAGCAATTTAAAAATTAACATTATAAAGGTCCCTTTAATTCCTATAAGTCTTAAGGAGAACTATCTTCCTCAGTAAATCAAGGTAATAGTAGCTATAAAATATTAATTTATTACTATTTCACTTCTTCAGTAAGTAAAAGCTTAAAGAAAATTTGCAGTGGAAAGTCTCTCTCTCACCTCTGCTCTAAGCAAGTTTCCCCATAGAAATTCCTATTATTGGGTTTGTGTGTATCCTGCTGGAAATATTTTAATGCACGTATAAGCAAATGGAACGTAAACCAGTTTTCTACCTCTTTTTCCATAAATGAAAACTCACTCATGCTGCTGTTGTGTACATTGGTTTATTATTTACCAAACAGATCTTGGGATACTTCATATCAATACAAAAAGATCTCTCTCTCTCTTCCCCCCGGCCCCATTTTATCGTATTCCATTTTATAGATTAAAAATATGATTTATTTAACTGGTTCTCAGATGATGGACATTTAGGCTGTGGATGTGCATTTCTCCACTTTTGCTTTTTTCTAATAATATTGAAAAGAACATTTGTCATTTTCAATGCACTGTATCTGTTTATCCCCAAAAGAAATTCCCAGATTGGAATTGCTGAGTCAAAGGATATATGAATTTATAAATTGTTAAATGATGACAAATTGACCTCCATAGCAAATGTATCAAATTATACTCCACAAAGAATATATAGAGTTCTAGTCTCAAATTTTGGATATAATTTTTGATATAACAAATGAAAAATAATATCTCCCTCAAGTTTTAACGGAACCTTCATTTGTAATCAACTTTCTATTGATTCCTACAGTTTAGAGCTTTTTTAAAACTTTTTTTCTACAAATTGTATTCACATTTTTTGCCCATTTTTATAGGTTTTCTTGGTCTTTTTAAAATCTATATGTAGGAATGCTGTATATGCAGGAGATTGATCTTTTGCATTAAAATTTATAAATATTTTCTAATTTTATCAAATACTTCTGACTTAGATTACTTAAAAACAAAGATTGTTTTATGTTGTCAAATTCCTCAATCTTTTCTTTTATATCTTCTGGTACTTTGAATCACAGTTAGAAAAGTCTTTGTAACATGAAAGTTAGTAAAGAATTATGTTGTATTTACCTAGTAACACTACAGTTGTTGGGTTTTTTTATGTTAACTCTTTGATTTATTTGAAATGTATTCTTTTACTTGGCATGCAGTATGGATCCAACTCAATTTATTTTTCTAAGTTGTTCTTCCCTTGTTCAAAACCCATTTATTAAATGCATTTCTTTTTTTTTTCCAGTGATTTGAGATAGCACCCCGAAGATATACAAAATATTCATATAATACTCCAAATATTGACATGTTTGTGATAGTTTTTTTTTTTAACACTAGCACGGTATGCATTTCTATTTATTATTTTTGCTTGTTTGCAGATTTAGAAGAGTTTTTTTTTTTTTAATTCAAATTTTGTACAGTGCTTTTTAAATTTAGGTCTTTATCCCTAGGTAGTCTGTCTTTTCTTGCTAATGTTAATGGAGTCTTTTCCTCTCTGATATCTTCTAAGTAGTTGTTACTGAAATATGCAGCACCTAGTGTTTCTATATATTAATTTTCTACTGTGTTACCTCTGTGAATTAGTGTATACAGTCAGTCCTCTGTATCTGCGGGTTCTGGTTGTATTAGTACAATTTTTAGTTTATTTTGCTTGATTTTTCTGAGAATAAAATCAGGTCATATGACAACAGTAACATTTTATCTACTCTTTTACAGTGTTTATGTCTCCAATTTCTTTATCTTCTCTAATCGCATTGCTTACAACCCTCAGGACAGTGTTAAGTAATGGCCATGTTATGGGTATTTCTTCATTTCCTTAAAATGTTATGGAGTGAATGACCATATTTCTAAGTTAATTAAATAGGACTAATTCCTATTTTATTATTTTATTTATCATTAATTGTTAACCCTACCCCTAACAAACAATATATTTTATCAAATGCTTACCGCTATAGAGAGGATCACAAAAACTTTTGTTAGACACATTAATATGATAAATTGTATTATCCATGGTCATGATGTATTATTTTACTATTCTGCTGGATTTTATTTACTAAAATTAATATTTTGGCCTTAATATTCATAAATGAGTTTTGGTGTTTAGTTACTTTGTTTATAATTTATATCAGTGTTTTTATTATATTTTTCTTAAAGTAACAATTAAAAAGTTTTCTTTTACCCTCAATATTCTGAAACTGTTGAAGTAACATTAGAATTATCTGACAGAATTTTGTTTTAGTGTTCTAAAATTCATAAGAGCCAAATATATGTGGGAGAGGGTTGACATCTCTTTATTGCAAGAGAATCATTCTTTTTAGATTATCTTCCTCTTCTAGAATTAGCTTTCACAAATTACAATTTCTAAAAATAAATTATGTCCAGGTTTCTGAATGTATTTGTATAAAGCTGTGCAAGATGGTTTTTCATGTCTTCATTTTATTTTCTGTCTTTATATTTATTTTCCCATATCATTACTTATTTTGCACATTTGCTCTTTTCTCATTTTCTCCAGATTTATATTAGCTAGTGATTTAGCCATTATATTGGTTTTGTCAAAGAACCTGATTTTTAAATTTATTTGTGTGTTCTACTGTTTTTCTAATTCATTGTTTCCTGCTTTAACCTTTATTTCTTGTTTTCTGCTCTCACTTTATTTTGTTGTTCATTCACTAACTTTTGAATCCTGTGTTTAATTTATTTATTTTTCTTTTTTTGTCATTTGTGCATATATATAGTTAACTTTCCTATGAGAGGTGTTTTAACTCTATACATTAGGCATTCTACTATGTAATGTTTTCGTTACTGCTATATTCTAGATAAAGTGCAGTTTCTTTTTAGATTTTATCTTTAACCCAATAATTAATTTAAAAGGAAATTAGTTTTTTGTTTGTTCACATACCCAGATAGTATAGTGCTTTTATTTCTGATGTCATTTTTAATTTCCAGCTTTTTATTTCATTGCATGTATAGACGGTATAATATTTCTAATCTCTATAATTTTAATACAAAGCATCTATAGCTTTTTAATTTTATTTAGTTTTAAAGATGTTTAATGTCAATGTTTCTCTTCCCACTATATCAAATGTGAAAGAGAGGATAATTATGGCATAGAGAAAAGGTAGAACGCATGGGATGACCTGTGATGATTACTACTAACTGATAAAAGATAAAAACAGAAAATAGACATATCTACTGGCAGCAATGACTGAGAGGTCTTTGGTATGTCTATGTTCTTAATTCTACAAAACTGACCACCCTATTTACGTCTGATCCTGAATTATAGACCAGGGGGCTCAGATTAGTCTGCCCTTGGACAAGGTATAGTATCCTGGACAGCTGAGTCCACCATCTGACAGCTGTGGAATATAGAGCCAAGAAAGCAATACAGAAGAAACCTCTCAAAGGAGTGTCCAGTCACAACCTGGGAAGCCCATCTGACCAAAGTAGCCAAGACTGAAGGCTCATATGCTCTGGTTTTGTAAAATATCTTCACTTTTCTATTAGTGACTTTAGTTCTTTATAAATTCTTAACATAAACATCTTACAAGGGTTTCCTGTTTTTGTTTTTAGTTAATCAGCAGCTTTTATTTTCATTATGAATATATTCAGCTAAATGCCTCACAATGTTATTTGTTCAAGGAAAGGGCTTGATGAATGCTGAATTGAATTGAATGTAATGTTTACATTTTAACCAGACTTATACCACTCTCCTATTCAGTTTTGTGATGCCTTTCTAATGTCCAGGTAATTTCTGCTACACTCCTGGAAAGCATAGCCTATCAAAAGATGCTGACAGGATGAATGCAAGCTTAAATTCTTTGTTTCTTTGGAAAGACCTTTTATCCCTCTTAGAAGACAAATAGTTTCCTTTAACAAGGGTCTTGGCTGCAACGCAATCTGTATTGCATCTGCCTGACAGAGTTAGGCTTAACATCCCCTTTATATGATTACAGTCGTTCAGGTACCTCACATTTCTGCAGAGTTGGCCTTGGTTAAGTCTTTCAATTAATCATTCTTCCTTTCTTGTGTTCCCTTTTCGCTGGGAAAGATTTCAATATGTCAGAACAGAATAATATCTCCCATTATATTGGAAGCACGAGAAAAGGAAAACAAATACTGACCATGTAGAAATCAAGAACAAAGACATGCAGAGCACTAAGTCACTTCTCCGCAGTTCGTAAATGGCACAACAGTAAGTTATGTTCTTTGACATTTGTAACTAAAGGACAGAACAGATGGCAAAGGCTTATTTAAAATTAAAAGAGAAAATATTTATTTAAGAGAATTGCACTGCCAAGATGCAATTTATTCTGTGTAGGGGGCAGGCGTGTGTTCAATGAAGCTTGGTCTTAACTACAGTGAGATAATGCACTACAAATTAATAGGCCCTCACATAAATGTATTTCCATTGAGAAATCCACATTGACAGAAAAAGATTCTCCACTGCCTTCACCATGTATCACCCAGAAATGGTAAGCACAGCATTTTAAACTCAATTATTGTCTTTGGTTTTCAAGAAATAATCCATATAAGAGCCTGCCAACCAGATATTAATTATTGGATTTTTGGTTGAAAGAAAAGACAATCTAATTTAATTTGAAGTCTGAAGGAGAACTTGATATTCCTCACTGGGGGAAAAAAAAACCTAGACAGTAAGTCAAGTGATCTGTGAAACAGATTATGTTTCTTAGGCCATTAGGTACTGTACGGCTGTTTCTTAATTTTCTGTGACAGATTCATTCCTCTGACATTCCTACTCTGAAAACTGGGTTAAACTGATGAACCTCACTTCTGCTTTGAACAACACTACAACTGATAGAAATTGAGATTCAGAAGTACTTCTATTGTTGGATATCTCTAGACCAGGGGTCACGAACTCAAATACCTAGAGGAGTAAGGTGAGTATAAGACAAAGGATAGACATTTCATACTAAATACTTTGTTTTCTTAGTAAATAAGAATAACATTGGGGCTGACCCCATGGTATAGTGGTTAAGTTCAGTGCATTCTGCTTCAGTGGCCCAGGTTCACAGGTTTGGATCCTGGGCATGGACCTATACCACTCGTCAGTCATGCCGTGGCAGCAACCCACATATAAGAAGCAGAGGAAGACTGGCACGGATGTTAGATCAGAGCTAATCTTCCTCAAGAAAAAGAATAAATGAGGAAGATTGGCAACAGATGTTAGCTCAGGGCTAATCTTCCTCAGCAAAAAAAAATAAAAGGGTAATGTTTATTTCCACAAGGAAATAGTCTCTCTCACCTTTTTGGAATATTAGCTCTTCCAGATTTATTTTTCATTTGCACACCTTTGGTAGAGACATAAAAACAGAGAAGTATTTATTTACTCTAAGAAAAACAACAAATTTGATGATGAATTATAGTTGACATTCAGCTTCTCTGTCAAGGAGACAATAAATCGATGGGTACTCGATTGAACCAGAAAGTGTATACCCTATCTAAATTGTCTAACTGCAGTTCAGCTGCAGCTGAATGCTGGTCCAATGTTTCCAAATCTTCTGGTCACTTTCCCCAAGAAATGAAGGAAATCAGATCTTTATTGGAAAGGTTTGGAGTTTTAAAATGTTGGTCTAATTTAATATATATTTTTAAACTACATAAAAGAGAACATTTTAGGATAAACAATATTGGTCTTTAGACTAGACTGGGCAATAGGCAAAGCATTCCCAGATGTGATATTTATTTAAGTAGATATTGACGGAATCATATCATCTGAAAAAGCAAGCCAATAAGAGTTTGATTCTATGGTGGTAAAAAGCTAGAAAATGCAAAACTGAATTCAGTTCATTAAGACTATATATAAGTATTCAAACAATGAATAGATATTGTTTTGAACACCTCCAGATGTTACCTATACTCCCTAGTATAGCTATAATGGACAAACTAAATAAAAATGATTAGCATGACAAATCTTTCTTATTTTTATATGTGGCTCTTGATCAACTTGCCTTAACTGTCTTTAGAGTTTTCCTAGTGTGGTGTGATATGATTGAAAAGAATTGTTACATCAAAATATTTCCCATACACAATTTGCATGAAATTCTTCTAGATGTTTGTTATTTAGGTTTTAAGAGTTTTTCTTAAATACTGTTTTCAGCTATTAAAGAACCAGGAATTAACTAACTATTGAGTAATAACTATTCAGAAAGGTAAAACCTTTCACTAACATCATGGCTTTGGATGCATTATCTTTCTGTACCATCTGTAAAATGGACATAATGTTAGTATTAACCTCATAGGGTTGTAAGGATTAAGTGATATAATATGTAAAACCCTTAGATCATAGTCTGGCATAGAAAACATTCAATGAATGTTAGTTATCAATATAAATTTAAAATATTATTAATAACTATGTTCTGGTAGATAAGACATAAATGAGGAAGAGTTTCTAGCACACAGGACACAATCCTTCCCTTAATCTCCCATTACAAAACATAAAATGTGTTGACTCTCTAATAGCCTCAACTACTAAAATGACGAACATTTACAATCAGAAAGTAATGAATTCTATTTGAGCAATGATCTAATATCAAAACCAATCTGATAATTGTAAGGATAAAACCAAATGCAATTAAATACTCATTATTAGAAAAAGAAACCACAAAGTAAAGTAAATATCTGAGTCATAAATGTAAACCGAGGGGGCTGTGAATTGACCCTTGCTATTGAGACAAAGAGAATAAAAACCTGATGAAATGCTAGCAGACTAAATTATTTAAATCACTAGCATTCCAATGGCATGAACTATCTCTAAAAGAGTTGCCTTTTTGGTCGATGTTGTTGTCCATGCAGGAATAATGAAAAATAAGGAAGTCATTAACATCTTTTAGGTAGGAAGTTGTTACTAATCAAACAAACAAATAAACAAAAACAGAGGATTAAGGAAATTACACAATTTGTCAAAGTTACAAAGTTACAAAAATGTAAGAATAGGAATTGAAATGTGGATCTCTCACACTCCAAAAATTATGCTCTTTTATTGCTACCTTTCCACATAGGGAGTAAGAGATTTTTCACTTAAAAATCACTAAGAAGCAATTGTTTGAACAAACAAATGTGTAGGTGGAGAACAAGAATTTTCACACAATCACACTATACTAATTTACCAACTGGTAAGGGACATTAGCCACTTGTTCATAGACATTATCCAGTTGATAGGATTATTTGTAACATATTTAAGGTCAGACTTGGAGTTGGGAATAAAACAAATGGTTTTCTACCTCAGTCATATGCTAGAATCTTAAGAATCATTCAGATATATTTCGTTTTTAAATAGCCACAAGCATATCAAAACTACATCATCAGTTACATTTTACCTTGACAATAAAGGATGAAATTTCTTTAGTTAGCCTGGTTATATTCAGGCTAATAATGACAGCCACAGAAAGAATGTGTAGGTCTGTTTCATTCACTTATCTACACTGAGAGAACAAAGATATGTATAAATAAAAAGACAAGCCTATTAAATGGATTAAGGATTTTCTTCTATGTGTGACTAAAATATAACAGTTCTTCAAACTCTGCAAATTGCATTGTGGGAATTGTTTGAGTCCAATTCAATGTTATATTTTCTGCATTTGCCACAGATGGACATTTCAAAGCCTTTCTTATAGGTTCAACGTAAATACATATTTTTAAAACATCTCCTCACCAAATAGGCCCTCATAAGTCACTTTTAAGTGCTATATGAACAACTCAGTAAGCTATGTGGCTAGAGTCTTCCTAACACAATGCTCTGTCCACTTGAATTCTATTACGTCGATTGTGCAAAAAGCATGTCCTAACTCCTCAATATTTTTCCAACAAGACTCTTCCAAATTAGTGCATCCCACCTGCTAATAACCAACAAGTGATTTTTAAAGTGTAACCGTTAATCTGCTGGAAGTGTTCACTTCAGATCTACTATGTAACTACTGTTTCAACCTAGAAATAGACATTACAGAAGAGGATACATGCATTCTGATCTTCAGCAACTTCATAAAATAATCTTATGGAAGGTATCTTCAGTGATCACCAAACTGAGGAAACAAGTCATTGTTCAATTAACCAATAAATCAACAAATATTGTGCTATATGCAGAATAACTATGAAAGACATCTGACCCTCACCTTTAACACCCCTCAAATTCAAAGAAAAAATTCAATGCAATAAATGCCAAAATAGATCTTTTCTTGAGTGAGACAGGAAAGCTTAAAAATGTTATGGCACACGCTTGTTTGGTTGTTCAAAGTCCATTCATCTTTATTTAGGTAAGAACATTTCACTTTCCTTTTTATGTATCCCTTCGTTGGCTGCATGTAAGACATCCAGCTCTCAACAACAAAAAGCCAAACAACCCAATCAAAGTATGGGCAAAGGACTTGAATAGATTTTTCTCCAAAGAAGACACAAAAATAGTCAATAAGCACATGATAAGACACTTATCATTAGTCATTAGGACATGTAAGTCAAAATCATAGGATACCCTCACATCTTAAAAAAAAAAAAAAAACGAAAAACAGAAAACAGCAAGTCTTGACAAGGATATGGCTAAATTGGAACAAGTGTATATTGCTGATGGGAATGTGGAGTGGTACAGCCACTGTGCAAAGCAGTTTGTTAATTCCTCAAAAATTTAAAAATAGAATCAGCACATGACACAGCAATCCCACTTCTAGATGTTTATAACCCTAAGATTTGAAAACACAAACTCAGACAAAAATTTGTGCATGAATATTCATAGTAACGCTATTCACAATAGCCAAAGGTCAGAACAAAGTCAAACCAAATCAAAGCCAAAGTCCATAAATGAATAAATGGATAAACAAATGTAGTCTAGACATGTAATGGAATATTATTCCATAAAATTATTTTATATTAAAATATTACTCCATAAAAAGGAATGCAGCACTGATGCATGTTATAACAAGGACGTCTCCATGGATTTAGAGACAAAAAGAAAACTAGTGGTTGTGAGGGGCTGGGGGAAGGGAAGAATGAGGAGTAAGAGCTTTAAAGGCATGGGGTTTTATTTTGGGGCAATAAAAATATTTTAGAATTAGATAGAAATGGTGGTTGTACAACATTGTGAATGTACTAAATGCCACTGAGTTGTCTGATTAATTTTATGTTATGTGAATTTCACCCCAATTTTTTAAAAAAAGATTACAAAAAAAGATATCCTCTTCTCCTTTGCCCAAGGGGGTAACCACATGACAAAGCTTGGACAGTCTTTTATTTGGGACTTTAATCATTAAGTGAGAGATGAAATTATGTAAAAATGATTAGCTCATTGATTACAATGGAAGTGTTATGATGGTAATAATTTTATTGGTATTATAATTATTGCTATGATTCTTATTAGTATATATTTTTATACCCATGGTACCAAATATATTTCTGTGCACAGAATATGGAATAAATCTTACAAGAGTTTCCTAAACTTCTAAATCTACCAATTAGTCTTATAAAGCTTTGCACTTTCAGACATGGATATAGCTGCTAGATTCATCATCATTCTACCACAGGCTTCCACATCATTCTACCATACTCCTCTCTTTTTAGTATAAACAGCATGCTTATAACCCCAAACTGTTCCTAGAAAATACTAATTTGCCATAATGAAAGCTAGTAGTCCTCTCTTGAAAATTCTACTTCTACAGTCCTCTCAAGAAGCAATTTATCATTAATTTGACCCTGTATATTTCAAGTTTTGAAATTAGAGATAAAATGTGTAAGAAACCAGAGGTTATTTCAGACCATTAATCTTCAAAATGTTTCTAATAATACTGATTTTTCTTTGAAAATTATCCAATCTATCCTATAACTTTCTCATCTGTGCCATCTATTATTTTAGGATTTCCAGCTACTCTTTCTCACTAATCAGAGTTTGCCAAATTGCAGTTTTCCTGTCTAATTCAAATTCTATCATCATCTTTAGTGACTTGATAGTTCAACATCAAATTTTCAAAGTGGTTATTTACCACACAGAAGTTAAACATACTTTCTCCAATTATTCAAACCGATACACCTAAGGCTTCAAACAACAGTTTGTAAGGACTCCCAAATCTTTGCCTTCAGCACAGATTTCTCTCAATCCCTCACCTAGCAGACATTTCAATCTTGAAATCTCCCAGGCACTTCAAAATTAACCTGATCAAACAAATTTGAAATACAGTGAATCTTCTCAGTGAATCTTTCCACCATCCGATCAGAAACCAATGAGTCATCCTTGATCCTTCCCTCACTCTCGCAGTCTGTCACTTCATCTTAAAATTTCTATTGTTAGAATTCTATCTTGAATGTAGCTCTATCCATGTCTGCACCTTAGTTTGCATTTTCATCATTTCTTACTTAGATTACTGAAACACTCTTCAATTGTGGACCTTTTCTATGAGTTCTCTGTACGCCTCAAGGTTAGATCTTTTTAAAAGGAAAATGTGATCAGATGTAATTTGTATTTAAACATTCCATAATTTATTATACTTGTCATTTTAAGTTCAAAATCCTCAAAATACATTTTCTGCCATAACTTTCCATCATCATATTCTCTCCTTTTGTATTTATATATCTACATGCTTTCATTCAGCCTTAAGCATTTGTACATGGTCTTCCTTTTGTCTTGAATGCTCCTAACCAATCCCTGTTTTGATGCTCATTCTAATGAAATCACTTCTGGTTTAGTCACCTCCTAGAAGCTTTACTCTCTCTGCCCCCCTGCTACCATTTACATATGCACTTGTTGTCATATTACCCATGCATCTTTATTATTGCACTTATCCAATTATTTTGTATGTAAAATGCTTAGTATGGTATCTATCAAACAATACATGACCAGCACAGGTCTGTGAATGCATAAATAAGTGAATTTACTGAATCAATTTTTTTTAAAAAAAAGAGCATTTAGAAGTATCCATAGAAAATATTTGTTGAAAATGAAAAATCTTTATAATATGAATGAATTATGTGTGTTTGCATTTGGAAATGTTTACAACTGGAAATGCCATTGTAGACAAGAGAGCATTAGTTCTTTTCTTTGAGGATCTAACTTACTGACTTGTGGGGAGAAAAAGCAACAAAATGTAAACCAAAAACACACAAAATTTCTTGTAAGTATGGTAGGTTTATGAGGGGTAAAGAAATTGGACTGACACAATAGAAAGTAATTGCTTTTTGAGAAGGTGTTTTGTTTTAGATAATCAGAGGAGGCCTCTTGGAAGTAGTGTCATTTTAACTAAGACTTGAATGATAAATGGGGCTCTGCCTCAGGGTGATCCAGAAGGAAAATGTACAGAATGATAGAAAAGCAGATGAGAGGCCCTGAGACAGGGATGATTTCACATTTGTATGGAGGCAAAAAGGAGCTAATGTGATTGGAAAGTAGAAAATGAAGCTGAGTAGATGTACATGTGTTTAGTCATAGAAGGCATTTTTAGTTTTGATTTTATTATGCTATCACACAAGCACAATGGGAAGGCATCAAAAGTTTTTAAACAGAGAAATTATATAATCTGAGCTGTTGTTAAAGGCCGTTCTAGATGAAGTAAGGCAGTTATAAGGTGGGGGGGGGGCTGTGCCAAGAAAGGAAGCAGGGGAACCAATGAAAAAGTTACTGTAGTCATCTAGTCAAGCAATGACAGAGAACTAGGGTGGAAGCAGTGGAAATGCAGGAGTGGACAGATTTTATTATGTCTTTTTGAGGTAGTCTGAATAAGAATTGATGATAGATTACATATGGGGGTGGGTTACAGGAAGGAAGAATAAAGACTGTATCCTAAGTGATTTGCTTTACAATTAGATGGATGGGCAGGACATTTATTGATACAGAAAAGAGAGAAAGTGTAAATTACCTGTTTTTTATATTAATTTGGACATATATAACACTACCCAAATGGAAACATCAGGTAGACCTACATTATCACAACAGAAAGTTAAAATTTGAAATTTTGAATAAGATGCAAATATTTAGCAAATATCAGATACCAAAGCAACTTTTGAGGCAGACCTTCCTGGGGGATGCAAAAACAAAGTATCTGAGGATTATTTAGATTATTTACTTTCATGAGGGTTTGCATTTTTCTATTGCTGGAAACTGAGAAAGTTGTTGAAAAAGCTCTTTTTGGAGAAAGCTGCTGTTGGACAGTAAATCCCACCCTTCCTCAAAGGAGATTTAATGGAATTATTTGGAGAGCTTGCTATATTGCCTGGCAGTTAGGAAAAACACACTGAACAGGTATGTAAGCCTTCTGGGGAAATCTACAGATTGAGAGATAGACTATCTGCTTTGGTGGCAGTGCAAAAGGGAGTAGCTGTTGCTTTGGGATCCACCTCCGCTCCCAGAAATGTCTCAGGAAGGGAATGCTTGAGTGGGTCAGCTGTGGGCCATGTAGGAGAGAGAGCTACCTACTCATGCAGACTACCTAAAGAGTGGTATGGGAATTATGAGGAAAAGATGCCTATTCAGTGTATGGCTATGAGAAAGGAGTAAGCAATGGCTGGATTTGCCAGTATCAAGGTAATGTGTGCATGTGTGTGTACATGTGTTGGAGATGGTGGAGATTCTCCAAAATACCAATAAAATGCCCCATTTAGGAAACAGTAAGACAACTTCTAAACCTAGACACGGTAATAGCATTGTTCAAGAATATTCAAAAAATTCCTTGCTCCTCTTGACACTTACTTCCTCTCCATTTTCCCATAAACAATAAGAAAAGAAAAACAGAAGTATAATATAGTATATTATATACCCACTAATGTATAATTATATACCTAATTAATGAGTACTAATTATACACTTATAAATTGACAGGATATACTGTCAATTAGTAAGGAATGTAGCCTGCAGCAAGACTTTGGTGGGAGGGAGAAGAAGTTTCAAGTTTTTCTTATTACATAGATAAAACATTTTTTTTATCACCTGAGATCATGTTGGAAATTTATAATAATCATAGAACTTTCTGGCACCCAAGAACAACTAGGAAAATAATACGACCTCACAAGCTTTCACCAGTTGAAAGGGAAGAGTGAAGACAAGAATGCAGATACAAATTGGAAGCCCAAAGATATATTTGACATTTAAATGCATAAATGTGAATGAGATAACTCATTTCAGGCTGAGCCTGAAAGAGGCAAATGTATGCTGGTCTTACCTCTGTGGTTCTGAAGAGCCACATGCTATATCTCAGAAAAGGATAGGGGACGGCCCAGTGGCATAGTGGTTAAGTTTGGCGTGTTCCACTTCGGTGGCCCAGGTTTGCAGGTTAGGATCCCAGGTGCAGATCTACACCACTCATTAAGCCATGCTGTGGTGGCGACCCACATACAAATCAGAGGAAGATTAGCACAGATGCTAGCGCAGGGCCAGTCTCCCTCACCAAAAAGAAAAAGGAAAGAAAGAAAGAAAAAGACAAAATAGTAAAGAATGATATCATTTAGGACTATAATTCTAGTTGTAGAAACATCAGCAAATGTCTAGACCTGTAATATTTTTCTTTAAATTTTGTTAAACTTCTATTTAGAGGAAATGACTATTTCTATAGAAACAGAAAATTTATTTAGCAATAATCAAAGAGATCATTAACTACATTTTAAAAAATATTGTCAATCTCACTTAAAAGTCAGTCTAATCTTGCAAATAGGTATAGTATGTATAGTATTGTAAGGAAGGAGAAAACCAGATGCTGAAGCTATGGGACATAATGGGAAAAAAGCATAAATATTGGATTCACACAAATTTGTATTGGATCTAGGCTTCAGTAATATTAAAGTGTGGAACTTAGAAATGCTCCTAAATGGCAATATTTATCTGCCTCACGTGGTTTTTGTGCAGATCTGTGAGTGATTCGGGTAAAGTACCTTGCATAGTACTCAAAAAATACTAGTTTTCTTTCCTTTCATAATATTTTGTAAAGAACTTATTTTTCTAAGTCACACTTTCTAAATACTGTATTGCTAAATACATACAGGCACACAAATCTGAAAAACTCACCAGTTACTTAAATCTCAAATACAGCTTATGCATCACTTATAAAAAGTTTACTTCAGTCATGAAGGTATTTTCTGATTCTTTAGCACTGCTATTTCTTCAAATTATTAATAGGCTTTGAAGACAGATTTCACTTCATTTAAGAGATTTCACTCTCACAGGCTCTGCTGCTCACCCCCAGGGCATCCTCTCCCCATAGTCAATTGATTCATTGCACAGTTGTTACAGTTCATTAAAAGAATGAGGAATGCTGATAATTCAGCAGATGAAATTCATTGGCATCTCTATGGGTCAGCTACCGCTGTGAGTTTTGCCCTATGGAACAGGGCAGCATGATGTGTGAGAGTAAAGAAAAAATGGTGCTTGCTTTATGCCCTTAGGTTTGGTTTGGTACATCCTTTGTCAATCAGATCAATAATTATCCTCCAAGAGTTTCAAGTTGTTCTTTTTTTTTTTTTTTTACATTATTTTGACCATCACTGTTTTACAGCAAGAGATGTTCACTATGACTCAGTGTGAGTTGTTTTTATCTTTTTTTTTTTTTTTTTTCTGGCAGCTCTGATCTCTCTAGGGGTAGCAACAGTGGAATTTTAACATCAAGAAAGACCTTATATAAATACAAAATAATTAACACAATATGGCAGTATAGAATAGAGAAAATTGTCAGTGACAGGTAATTATTCAGTGTGTGCTAGACAATGTGTTAAATACTCAAACTTTAGTGGTAAACAAGACAGGCATAGGATGTGAGGAAAGAAAGGAAGCACTCTAAAGTGATACATTATCAGTCTTACTACCACTTAATGACTAGGAACAATGAGAGACATGGTTGATTGGAAGATTTACTCACTGTAAACAAAGGATTTGTCTGATTGCACTAGGAGGCTGAACCAGTCTTTGATGTAGTCTATAGGAGAGAGGAGAGAGGAGGAATTTATCCCCTCATTCCTACTGGTCAAAGTTCAACCCACAGGGAGATGATTCCCTTTCTATTCTGAATTCCATCCTCTGGCCCATTTGGAAGCCCTCAGAATGTCAGATTCCATATTCTGTGGTGTGCTGTTTCATCTAAATCCAAAAAATGTGGGGAAAGCTTGAACTTCTGACTACGCAGCCGTTTGGCCAGATAGCAAGGGGGAGGAGGGCCTGGCATCCTCAGGGCATGTCACTAGTAGCTTTTGGATGCAGTATGAAAGAAAAGCACCACTTATACAACGAAGGTGCCAATCAAAGGAAAATGAGGTGGTGCCTAGGGAGTATTTCCAACAGAATGCCATAGACTTGATACAGACAGCAGTGTAAAATCTGGCAAAGAGTAACTCATCAGTTAATATTTGAAGAGTAATGAGTGATTAAATGAATGAATGACTAAGAGTCATGCACTAGACAACTGCTTTGTGAGACATAAAAGATAGGAAAGGTGAGATAAAAAAGAAAAATAAAGATTAAATACATAAATTATTTTTCTATACATGATGCTCTATTTCAGTTTGTTACAGAGCTGCATGTATGTCCCTACAACTGGATTTTGAAAAAAATAATTCTTCCTTAAAGATTGAGAACTATGGAGAATTATAAAGAAAAAGTATACTATTCATTAAGATGCTGGGAAAGAAAGCAATCAATCATTGGCTAACTCAGCTAAAATAAAAGACAAATGGAATATTTGCATAGTGTTCATTTTAATAAAGAAAGTTTATGTAATTTACCTCTCCTAATCCTTTTCCATTCTTAACTATCAAATTGGCCTTTTCCAAACTATTTACATCAAGATAAAAGAGCTGAGTGCATATTTTCAAAGTTTAAGTCACCATCACCCTCTCTCTGTCAAACATGTAGGAAAAAAGTGCAAGTAAAATGTGTGATATTGAACTCCTAGTGTTAGACTGGGTATTTTAATGAATTAACTAAATGATTTCGGAAGTGTCTACAACTATTTCCATGTAACAAAACTTTTCAAAAACATGATTTAGGGGGCCGGCCCGGTGGCATAGTGTTTAAGTTCGCCTGCTCTGCTTCAGCAGCCCAGGGTTCTCGGGTTCGGATCCCAGGCGCAGACGGATGCACCGCTTGTCAAGCCATACTGTGGTGGCGTCCCATATAAAGTAGAGGAAGATGGGCATGAATGTTAGCCCAGGGCCAGTCTTCCTCAGCAAAAAAAGGGGAGGATTGGCAACAGATGTTAGTTCAGGGCTAGTCTTTCTCACACACACAAAGAAGACCATATTTTAAGGCTCCATCGTTGTTGTGTCCTATGAATCTGTATTTTTGAAAATGTGTTTTACTGGGATCCTAACTCAGTCGCCTGGCAGCAGTACATAGACTGTTGTAGATCTGTTGCATGGTTTGACTACACCATAGAGCAGAAGCTTTATTCTGACCCCCTCCCAGCCAGAAGTATATTTTCCAGAAACACAGTACTTTATTAGGTACTATAAGAGCCAGGAATTTTCTTTTATCAGGCTCAAGAAGTATGTGTTTCTCTTATAGAAATTATATATGCTTCACCAGAATGAAACTATACAACCCCCAATTTTCTCACCTGTAAAGTAGGTCAGATAGATAATAATATATGGTTAACTTGCAAATATTTGCCATATGAAACTTCCTTAAACACACAAATGATTGCACAAATTTATAAATCTGAATTTTTTACTACTCCCTAGTGCCTGTAGAATAAAAGTTTAACCATTACAGCTGATAGTGTTTCAAAATCATGCAGGATATACTCCAGGGTACTCCATAATGTAGAGATTACATGAAGTACAGCTTCTTACAGTTAGTGTGTCATTTGGGCACGGGGGTGCAATGGCAATTAAGATGGGAAGAAAGTTTTCATTGAAAATTTGAAAAGGCTTTGTCACTATGATGATGATTTGCATTATTTAGATATTAGAGTCCAGACTGCTATGAAACTGAAATTTTCCCTGCATTTGTATACCTTTCTCCTACACAGATTATTGACAGCTATACTTCTCTATATAGATGTTGTTGGGCCAGATTTGTCTGATTGCACTTGGGCACATGTACAATCTCTCAGATCTCTAGCCCTTCAAGTGCCACCTGAAATCCAGTGTTAGACTTGTGTAACATTCAGGCTTCTTGATTGGATTTTGTCTTGTACTTCACTGTAGAGTATAATATGCTACCAAATATGAAGGAGAAAGGAATGGCCTACAGAACTTAGCATAATGTTTACTTTTTCCCCATTAGAAAACAAAAAAATATTTTATCATCTTGATGAAACAAACATCACCTGAAACAATCAGGTAACTGGACCACATTCATTGTACTTTTCTTTTGAGTACATACTTTCAGCAACAGAACCATTTCAAAATCAATCACAACTTACAAAATTTGGTTTTAAATCATTCCTCAGAGCCACATTTTAAGTTTTCTAGTAAGTTACATATTTGAGGCTTTTGAAGACTACTCTGTATACTTACAGCATGAATTTGTGAGACAACCTCCCCATTTTCATTAGAAATGGCATGTCCAAAATCATTACTCTACCTACAGGCTCCTTAGCTGATAGACACAGAAATCTAATGGAGACCTAGTAATATATTCTAGTTGTCCTTGCTGCTACATATACCTTCTCAACAGGAAGGCATGTATATTTTGATGAGGACAAATTATAACCCTGTTTCCCAAGTGGCTTTTGTCTCCATTGACCTTGAACCTACACCGGTGTTGTGCAATCAGCACATCAAAACTAACGATGGCCTATTTGCAGGGCACAAATGCTTGAAATCAACTGCCTAAGGATTTTGTAACGGCTGCCCCAAGTCTACATGTTCATTTTCTACTTTTAAAAACCGTAACGGGGGCTAGCCCGGTGGCATAGTAGTTAAGTTTGCGTGCTCCACTGAGCGGCCTGGGGTTTGCAGGTTCAGATCCTGGGTGCGGACCTACACACCACTTGTCAAGCCATGCTGTGGCAGCATCCCCCATATAAAGAAGAGGAAGATGGGCACAGATGCTAGCCCAGGGCCAATCTTCCTCCGCAAAAAGAAGAGGATTGGCAGCAATGTTAGCTCAGGGCTAATCTTCCTCACCAACCCCCCCCCCAAAAAAAAAACAGTAACAGGAAGAAAAGGATAATAATTGAGAGGTGGCAAGAAGGGAGCTTATGGGATGTTGAAAATATTGTATTTCTTTATCTGAGAAAAGGTTACACATAAATGTCCATCTTGTGGCTTAGGATTTGTGCACTTTTTCTGTATGTATGTTATCAGCAATAAAAAATGTTTTAAAAAATGACCATCTGTATGATGGTTTCACGAAGTTGAAACCCATTGCCTGTGGACTTCTTAACTGCTACCATCACGCCTACACCTCGATCTTCTTCTGGTTAAACAACAACAAAGATAGCATAGCTCATTTGGGAGCTCAGAACGAGCTCATGAGAGTACTAGTAGTTATGTCTTTGTTCCAAGAAGCTAATTTTTGCAAAACTGTTGTTGTCATCCATTTTACCCATATGATACTGCAGCAGCTGATGAACGGAAAATTCTATCCAAGCTGTCAATGAGATTGCTTTAAACTATCATCTCTTAAATGTTCATTGATACTTGGATAGATCACTCTAGAGCTCAGGAACTGGAAAACAACTATCAGAATATTTATGATAGTTAATACAATGAGAATGGGTGAAACTGCATAGAGAGAGAGAACATAGATAGAGTGAGAAGAAAATTTGTCCAAGAATACAATTGTGAGAAGTGCCAAGATTTAAAGGACAGATAGAGGAAGATGATCCAGTAGAAAATACTGAGGAGGAACAGCTACCTGACTAGGTAAAGCATGGCAATGTATCATCAGAGTCCAGGGCTGATGGATCCAAACAGGAGGAAGATCCAAAGTCTAAAATGAGGCAAATGTAGAGTTAACATTTAAAGCCGCTGCTCTTGAGCATGTTTCAAAGCTAAAAGGAAGGAGGCAGTAATGGCAAAATTAAAAATACATGTGAAAATGGACATCCAGAATCCAGGTAAAAGAATTTCACTTTAATCAAAGCTATGACTTATTTAGTAGCTACTAAATGCCATATATTTTAGTCATGAAATCTGATATGATTTTTAACCCAATACTACAAGAAAGGGATTAATCACTGTTTTACACGTTGTGACCCCAAAACATCACTCTGAGAATTACTAAAATGCACTGTGTAGTTATTCACACATCTATCACACTATCACTCCATGCTAATTTACCTCCCATTAACCATGGATATTTTCCAAGAATCTTTTAATTTTATTCTGGTCTAAGGTTTAGCATGATGTTTTATAATATTTACACATTTTTGCATGTGTTGGTGTTTTTGTTAAACAGTTTTTGGCCGTGATCAATATCCCCATTATATATACCTGTTTTTATGCATCACAAGGCCAAAATATATATATATGTGTGTATATATATATATATATATATATATATACACACATATATATAAAATGAAGCAAATTGAATATTGTATTGGAACTTATTTCAGAATAAACTCCTTTTGTCAGCACTTTATAAGTGATCTACTGCAAATAAATAAATGTAACTTCATGCATAACGGAGGTAAACAGAGTTCCAAGAGTCTTCCAAAAGAAACTTCCTAAAGTTACATGCATCAATTTGGTTAGTTATATTCAAGAAGATAGATTAATATAATAGGCAAGAAAGAAAGGCAAATTCACAAAGAAGATACTTCAAACTATATGCCACAAAATGGTACCATGCAGTAACTTTACATGGAGCATTTCATGGTTGCTAATTACACAACAGGATTTCATTTTTTAAAATGCTTTCAGATTCTGATTTTACCTAAAATCTCCTTTTAAATAGCTGTAATTTTAAAATTCCTTGTCCTTTTGCACCTGAACCAATAGCCCTTTCTCCCTTTATCTGTAATTTGTAAGGCCTTCATTTTCATGGCTATGAGCAGAATTCCATTGGTATGAACTGAATCAGAAAGTGCAGGGGCTAAAGAAATCCATTTGTAAAAATTGAAAGAGAAAGTGCAGGGGCTAATGCCAATATATGGTATAATTGATTTTTAAGAAAGGAATATGAAGCCTAAACTAGTTTCTTTTATACTGATTATGTCACTCTCTAGCTTAAAATTATTTAATATCTCCCTTTTGCCAAGGTCCATAGAATGTTAAACAGGTCTTCATTGTCTGTCTTCTTAATGCTTCCAGGCTCCTCTCTCATCAGGTCCTTTTGGAGCCTATGTTTGGGCCATACTGAACTATCTGCGGTTCTCCAAATATGCCAGACTATTTCAAACTTCTGTAAATTTGCATATTTAAAGCCTCTATAAATATTAGCTTCTTTTGCACCTGAAATGCCTTCTCTCCTTATCCACTTACTCCTCATTCTTTTTAAGCCTGTTCTTTAGTGCCCTTCCCTCCTTACACAAAATTGTCTCCTCTCTCCATTATGCCCCAAAATATACTGATACAGATTTCGAGTTCAGTCTCTTTTACATTCTATCACGTCTGCTTAAGACTCCTGCCCCTGTAACACCTCGAGTACTCTAAAGACAAGGATCATGACTGACTCACCTCAGTATCCTCCACACCTTGTATAATTCTTAATACCATTAAAAAATATTTGTGGAATAAAGAACTCAGAAATAGATCCACACAAATATGCTCAAGTGATTTTTAACAAAGATACAAAAGCCATTAAATGAAGAGAGTAGAGTTAAACAAGTGGTGCTGGGGCAGCTGGACATATGTAGGAAAAAAAAAAAAAGAAAAAGAATCTTGACCTAAACTCCACAAATTTACATAAAATTTAACTCAGAGTGGATCACAGACTTAAATGAAAAATATAAACACCATCAGGGAAATGCAAATTAAAACTACAAGATATCACTACACACCTATCAGAATGTTTAAAATTAAAAAAAATATAGTGACAACACCACATACTGGCAGGGATGTAGAAAAACTGGATCACTCATACACTGATGTTGAAATGTAAAATTGTATAGCCACTCTGGAAGACAACAGGGTGGTTTCTCATAAAAATTAACATGACCCTATCACATGACTCAGCAACTGTACTCTTGGGCATTTTCCCTGGAGAAATAAAACTTATATTGATAAATGTTCATAGTGGCTTTATTTTTAAACTCAAACTGGAAAGAACCCAGATGACCTTCAGCAGGTACATACACAGCATTGAATATTACAAAGCAATAAAAAATAATGCACCATTGATACATATAACCATTTGAATGAGTCTTCGGGGAATTATGCTGAGTGAAAAAAAGCCAATCTCAAAGGTTACTAGTGTATGGTTCCACTTATTTAACAATATGAAATGACAAAATTTTAGAAATGGATAAGAGATTAGTGACTGCCAGGTATTAATGTCCAGGTCAGGGAAGGAGAGATGATCATGATTATAAAAAGGCAATATGAGGGATCCTTGTGACAAATGAACTGTTCAGTATCTTGATTGTGGTGATGGATACAAGAACATGGACACGCGATACAATTGTATCGGATTAAACATGCACACACACACACAAGTAAAAATAAAATGAAAAAAATCTGAATAAGATAGTGGATGCTATGAATGCTAATATCCTGGTGGTACCAAAATATTACCACTGGGGGAACTGGTAAAGGATATATTATATCTCTATGTATTATACCTACAATTGCATGTGAATCTATAATTATCTCAATACAGTTTTCAATAAAATATATTAGTTGAACAAATTCATTGTTTTTTGTTGACACCAAATACTTTGTTTATAAGACCTATGAAAACCAACAAGCAAAATGCAAAATTAACTTTTTTTGCAGCCAAATACTTTAATAAGCCTAATTCATTTTTTTAATTAAACCTTTTTTTAAAATTTTGAGATAATTGTAGGGTTTTGTCGTTTGGAGGGGGGTACTGGGGGGGGCTGCTGTCTCTCACTGGCATTTCCAGGTTTCTGGCTTCTTTAGCCTCAAGTCTGCAGTACATGAGGCCAACAAGAAGCCCAAAGAACTCATCATCATGTTCTTCATGTCCTCAAGTCCCCAGCCAGTCTGCCTTCTCTCCACCTTCCAGAGTCTTCTTATGTTTGCTTTACGTAATATCCAGGGTTTTTTAGATATACTTAGCAGGAGGAATAAGGAAAAGTACATCCACTACGTCGTCCCGGAAGTGGAAGAATTAAGAAATTAACCTTTAATTCTTTCAAGTGGAAAAAGAATGCTGCTACCAAGAAATATTAAAGGGCAATAAAATAAAATTTATAGAGCTTAAAATACCATATCAGATTTACAAAACAGCCGACAGCTTTTGTTGTATATGTACTATATATGGGAATATCAGGCATTGACAATTTTTTAAAGCAAGCAACCTGGTTATCTCATCAGATTTGGTAGACAGTTTCCTGAAAACAAGCGTTAGGGAAAAAAAAATAGCTACATTTTTTAAAAACTAAAACCAGACTATTAATAAAAAAACTTTGTACATAATTTAATTATAAGAGTTTGTTTTTGTGGTAATGAGAACGATTTGGAGGGATTAATAGCAGTAGATTAAAACATCGTCTTAAAAACTGTCATAACCATGTCAAATTTCCTCCTACATATTACACTTAAACTGCATATTAATCTTGTCCAAGAAAGGTTACATTTAGCCTAACATATAACTTGATACATTTATGTAAAACTGTGAAAATACATTGTTTTACATATTCTAAGAACAAAAATGTTTCTTAAATCAGTAAACATTATATTCATTTCACAAATATTTGAGAATGTATCACTTAGGAAAAAGCTTTTTAAAAAGCTGTTTGTCAATGGTAATTATTTCAGTAGAGGAATGTAATATATAGACCTCTTCATCCTTGAATTGCATACCTTTTGAAAGAATTAAAATTATAATAAATATTGAATTCATTTTCAATGTGTACAGTTGTCAAAATATTTTCATAAGCAACCTATAGATATTAATACTACTCCAGAAAAAAAATAAAGCAAGTGGTAATTACATTTTACAGATGTATAAGTGTACGGTATTTTTTTTCTAAGAGGATCCAGATAGCTGTAGCCAAGAGTTCTTTCTATTTAATTTGATGATTTAAATTATATCACAGTGACAATTTTATCATTAAATAGTAAAGGTTTTTTAAAAATATATATTTAAAGATTTTTGTTACCTTCTTTCAATTTATGTATTTCCATATAATTCTTATTTTAAAACACTTCTTAATATTTTGCAAAGTATCACAATTCCCTCGAGTAAATCTCAATGTAACGTGCTCCACCATATTCTACAAGGGAAATAGCTTCCTGGTGTCAGAGATCTGAGATTTTGACTGTATTTTAGTGGAGTGAAAGAAATACAAAGCTCTCCACAGAAGAAATGTATTTGGTATTTTATTATAAAATGAATAAACATGATTAAAATAATAATGTTGAGGGCCAGAAATGAAAGAGAAAACCAGAGCAAAGCCTATGGGCTAGAGATCTGAAGGTCTTCTGGATGCCAGGACCCTGGAGCTCCAAGCCATTAATGTAAAACCAGCTGATTGTGCATACTGAGAAGCCTAAGATGGGAATGAGGAGAGAGGGAAAAAATAAATCTCTAGGAAACCTAAGCACTAAAAATGTTTAAAAATATCAGAGCGAATATCATGATGTACAATGTACAGATTTGTACATGAGTATTTAAAATAGTAGATCAAAATTTCAAAGGTTTAAATAATTATGCTTAAAATATAGATCAAAGATAGAAGGAAGATCAAAGGAAGGAAGGAATAACACTCATGAAGTAAGCATAGGAGTAAAACAATCACGTAGTCAAGCCCCATTATTTGTGAGGTGTGAAAAGAATTTGAAAGGAGAAAAATAAAATTTACTTCTATGTGCATGTGGTGGAGTATGAGGGAAAACTTTAGTTAATAGAGATTAAAGAAAATACCCTTGTTGGGCTTCCAATCCAATTTTTATTCCTTGTTAGAAAATTGGCCCATGATTGTTTGTTAATTGACTTTAATTTTCTACACCACTTATTTCTTATTCGATTGAATCAATATTGTCATTTACTTATGCCAAGGCTTATGATAATTTAATGACGTCATACATTCCCTAGCAGCATGTACAGAAAATAAACAACTTAAAGTACAGATATATCACTGTCTGTTTCTAATGTCTTATTTTGAAATAATTATAGACTAAAGGAAGTTGGAGAAAGAGTACATGGAGTTCTGTGAACCATTCACTAAATTTCTCCCCACTGGTGACATCTTACATGACTATAGTATCAGAAAACTGACACTGGTACTGTTAACAAGACCACATCTCATTCAGTTTTTCCTCATTTTTGCATACAATTATTTGCGTGTGTAGGGGTGTGCGTGTGTGTGTGAAGTAGTATGCAATTTCATCCCATGCGTAGATTCCCATAATCCCTACTAGAATCAAGATGCAGAACAATTCCATCATCACAAAGGAACTTCCTCATGCTACCCACATATAGTTTCAACTTCATCCTCATTCTCTGGTATACACAAATCATTCTATCTATTTTCTTCTATTTTTCAATATTCTTATACAGTGTTTAAGAGGTAGATAAACATACAGAGAAAAATGAAATACCATTTTATATATCAGTATGTATTATTTGTTTTTTCTTGTTACCCATTTATATACACATCTACATTTTTTAAACAGTGGAATAATACATGCTCATTATTCTGTGTTTGATTTTTTAAACCAACGATATGTTTGGGAAATCTTTCTATTTATTTTTATTTAATATTTCTATTTATTATATAATCCTACAGCTTGTGTTTCTAAAGTCTTCATTATTTTTTAACTTTTATGTGACACGCACAAGAAATGCACACAGATAAAACTTCAGAGCTCAGTCAACATGATATCAGTTAGTCATCACAAAGTGTATAGAAACAAAGCACCCCTCATGCCAGTCAAAATCATGGTGACCATCCTACTTCTCCAAAGTGACCAAAATCCTGGCTTACAGCATCGTATGTTTTTGAATTTTTATAAATGGAATCATGCAGTATACATTTTTGCATCTTTTTTTCATTAAAATGTCTTTTTAAAAAAATCATCTATGTTGTTATGTGTACCTATAATCTTCCATTGCTCTTACTGTATAATATTCCATTTTATGAATATATCAAATGTGTTCACTCATTCTATTCTTGATGGGATTTGAATGGCTTACAGTTTTTAACTATAAGATAAAGCTGCTATGAGCATTTTTCTCTCTCAGTGCATGTACACAGACTTTTACTGAATATATAACTGAGGATAAAATTATTCCATCATACGTTATAGATACGTTTAATTTTAATAGAAAATGCTCTACTTCCACTGATGGCAGAGAGGCTCAAAGTAGACAAACTCTCTCACAAATAACAACTAATTTCACATTAAAAATAACAACAACAAGAACAAACAAACTACACATCTGTGAAACGTGTAGTAACCAAACCAGGCAGATATTAATAGTAACATCTTCTTAAAAGAAGAAATAGGCACTGAATGCGTTTTATGTTTTTAGGGTTTTTAAGATGAGGGCAGTCCTCAGTCAGTGTTACACATGGCCCTCAACACTTAGATAGAAGTATGGTAGACTGAGTTACTAGAGAACATAGGTTAGGTTGGGCCCACAGCTAGAAAGTAAGAAGAAAAATACTGGAAAGAACAAAGCCAGAAATGGTGAGCATCAAATTCTGCATATATAAAAATGTAAATTGGTGGGAAACAGTAAAGAGGTTCCTCAAAAAATTAAAAATAGAGCTACCATATAATTCAGCAATTCCATTTCTGGGTATTTATCCAAAGGAATTGAGAACACTAGCTCAAAAATATTTGCACACTCTTGTTCACTGCAGCATCATTTACAACAGTCAAGACATAGAAATAACTTAAGCGTTCACTGATGGATGAATGGATTTTAAAATTGTGAGATATATATAGATCTATCTACCTATCTATCTATCTATACATATATTATATATATATATATATATATATATATATATATATATATAAAATACTATTCAGCCATAGAAAAGAAGGAAATTCTGCCATTTGTGACAACATGGATCTTGAGGGCATTATGCTAAGTGAAATGTCAGACAGAGAAAGAAAAATACTGTAAGATATCACTTATATGTAGAATCTAAAAACACAAACAAACAAACTCAAAGATACAGTGAACAGATTGGTGGTTGCCAGGGGTGGGGGGAGGGGTGGAAAAATGAGCAAATGTGGCCAAAATGTACAAATTTCCAGTTATAAAATCAATAAGTCCTGGGATGTAATGGACAGCATGGTGACTATAGTTAATAATACTGTACTGCATATTTGAAAGTTGTTAAGAAAGTAGATCTTGACAGTTCTCATCATAAAAATAATTGTAACTATGTGCAGTGACGGGTGTTAACGAGACTTTCTATAGTAATCATTTCACAATATATACATATGTCAAATCATTATGTTGTACATTTGAAACTAATTTAATATTATGTCAGTTATATCTCAATTAAAAATTCTGCATATAAACTCTCCCTAATTCTCTAGTTGACCAGGGAATCATGCATGTACAGAGTAGATCCAAGCAGTCCATCTAACAACAAAAGAACTAAAGAAAGATTTCAGCTGCCACCCCCCAACAAGAAAGAATGTAGAGCTTAAATCCTACCAAGTTCAATTCTTGCTAAAGCACACAAACAAATATCAATACTATTGTGACGAGTACGACAGAATTGGAAATCTCTACAACATATCATTTATAATGTATTACCATCCAAAATTACTAGAATACAAAAAAACAGGAAAACAGAAAAAATTACCAGAATACACAGAAATAGGAAAAATAATTTTTATATTGTTTGTTGCTGATACATAGGGATATAATTTTTTTCTATCTCAACTTAGTATATGTACTTAATTCAAAAAATTATCCTGATTCTGTTAGATATTTTTGCATATACATCATAACCATGTATAGAAATAATAGTTTTTTATCTTTATTTCCAATCCTTGTACCTAATTTCCTTTTTTTCCCATTATTATACTGTCTAGAATCATCAGTATAATGTTGAACATGAGTTTCATTGCAGGCATAAATTTTGCTTTTCAGATATTAATTGGAAAGTTTCATTAATAATCATTAAGCATAGTGTTCGCTGCAAGCTCTTTGTGGATACTCCTTATCAAATTAAGGTAGGTTCTTTATATTCCTAATAGGCTAGGAGTTTAAAATGAATGTATTGTACTTTATCAAATGACTTTTTATAAATCTACCCATATGGTCATACGATATTTCTTTTTTTTTCTTAAAGTGTTCACATATAGAATTACATGTTCTATTGTTATACCACATTTGCACTTCTGGAATAAGACTTTCTGTCATAATAATTGTATTAATATATTATATATATATATATACATGCACACATGCATACACACATTACCTTTATATTAGGTAATTTATTGCTGGCTGAATTTGATTTATTAGCATATTTTTAGGACTTTGCATCTATGCTCATGAGAGAGATTTGCTTGTAAATTTCTTTTCTTACAATCTTGTTGAAGTTTTGGTCTCTAGATTTTGCTGGCCTTATAGAATTACTTTGAAAGTATTTCTTTTTTAGGTCAGTATAGCATTTCTTCCTTAAATTTTAAATAATTTTATCACTAAAAGCATTTTGGCCTAGTGTTTTCTATGCTGGGCTCTTTTTGAATCAACTTTACTGATATATACTTTACATATAATGAAATGAATCCATTTTGATTATGCACTTTGATGAGTTTTTACAAATGTTTATACTTTTTTAACCACAACCAAAATTAACATACGGAACATTTCCATTGGCCCAAAAATGTTCTTCCATGTCCATTTCCATATGATGAGCAAAAAAAAACCTAGATGCAAAAGGATACATGCAGTATAAGCCCATTATTTTGAAATTCCAGGAAAGTCAAAACAGAATCAAGTATGAGAAAAATCAATCAATTAGAAAATATCCTCAGCTACCCACTACTAATAACGAACACCAGGGCCAACCCCATGGCCTAGTGATTAAGTTTGTGTGCTCCACTGGGTTCTTGGGTTTGGATCCCAGGCGTGGACCTACACCACTCATCAGCCATGCTGTGGCAGCAACCTATACAAAAATAGAGGAAGACTAGCACAGACGTTATCTCAGGGCAAGTCTTCCTCACCAAAAAAAAAAAAAGGAAAAAAAAGAACACCAAATAAAATTTGATTACATTTCCAATGAGTAACTTTCATATTCATAGTATAGATATACAGTTGTAGATAGCTAAATAAACATATTTGATACCTCAGTATTCACTTTGTTCCAAGCAATGTACTAAGCACTTTCATATACAATCACACTTAATTCTCAAAATAGTTATACAAGATTAATGCTATAATTTTCACAATAATACATTTAAAGAAACCGAGGGTCAGTGAAATAACTTTTTCAAATCACTCATCTACTACATTGCAGGACAGTGATTTGAACTCAGGTCTGTCTAAAACCTAGGCCCATGCTGTTGACTCTTATGCCCTTACCTGTTTATAGTGAAGTTGTATACAAACATATATGAGCCCTTGATAGTTTCTATCAGCATTCCTCCTTGGGTGGAATCCATTTTGTCTAGGAATATATGTTGATTATATTATTCCACAGAGATCCTGGATTGAGAATCTGAGAGCATGTGCTAAATTATAATACTAACAAGAGAGAAAAAGTGATGTATGTGTGGGAGAGAGAGAGAGAGAGAGATGAGAGAGAGAGGAAGAGAAAGTAGGGAAGAAGGGAGGGACAGAGAAGCCTAAATGACTCTGTAAGAGTTTGAGGAGATCTTGGTAGAGCGAGGAGGAAGATGGTAAGAGGACAGTATTTATTTCATCCTGAGCCATGTCGCAGAACTGGGAATCCAGATTTGGGCAGTGATCTGTGAGCTGGCAGCATGGCAGACACGGCCAGACTAGCAGATTCTGTCTCTCTGGCTCATACCTCTCTGTCTTCTCGTAGCGGGCACTGATTCATAACTGATCAGATGAGCAAAGCCTCTCCAGAAGGAAACTGTAGCAATTAGTGTAGAAACCCTTCTAACCTGACCCAGGCAAGTGGCTCAAGGCAGGCAACTGGAAGAGGTCCCAGCCCACACCGATAACTCAAAGCATACGCCTGACTTAGCAACTGAATTCATTGGAATTTAATTACTCAACATGAGAACATACTGACAGCAGACTCATTATTGGAAGGAATGATTATTATTATGCAAACATTTCCATTCATTTATTGAAAATTTGGGCATACTTCCCAGACTAGAATTGAATCCTTCACTTCTTCTCACTTCATTACCTTTTTAGTTGAATATGTTTAACTTTCTGAGGTGGTTATTTTGACTCATGTCATTCTTTAGCATGATCAATCAATTAAAATTCATTCAGGAAATGGACTTTTCTTCAGATAAAAAAGCAGCACTATGATTATAAAATACAGGATAGTTTTGTCGGTTCTACTCTGACAACTCAGCTGATCGTCTCTTATTTGTTTGCTCACAGACCTTTATATGACCCAAAAAAACCAATAATTTGCTCTAATAGATTGGCTGCTAAAGTGTGTCATAAGGCCTTGCTATAAACATTCGTTGAGTGAATGATAAGAGAGGAAAATGGACTCTAAGTTGCCTTCTTTATCTAATGTTTTAACTTGAGAAGATGACATTGACCTTATTACTCATTTTCTGAAGAGAATAATGTTTGCCTTCAAGCAAACATCAATAAACACCTTATTGAAACAAAATTCCATTAAGCTTTTATGAACATTTCAGGCCATTTTATATTTGGGTGGGTATAGGAAGGAAAAGATTTTCTTTTACTAATTAACTTTCTATCTCAGCATTATTGATTCCAAACAATAAATTCATAGTGCAAGTTTTTCTGTTGTTCATTAGGAAAGTGTTTTTAAATAATACAAAGAGCTTGCTTTTCGATTGTTCCACATATTAGGATATGTTTTCTCCAGACCTATGGATTCAGAACGATACTTTTAGAGTCTAAAATTGTTGGGGTTGGAGAAGCACTGAACATTCAGGGATTATCCAATCTCTCCTATCTTGCCTCTGTTCTGTATCATCATTGTTGAGGAATCATCACTTCCTGGATAAGCCTGAATGGTGACTTCTGAACCCAATTATAAGAAATAGTTCAGATTTCAAAGGCATTAAAAGGCACGTGATAAAGTAGTTCATGCCTCTCTGCATGTTTACTGTTTATGGAAAGTCAAAAGGGCTTCTTATTTTTAAATCAGTATCTGAAAAACAAAATAAATAAACAGAATATACAGTTGTAGAGGTGAAAGTTTGATATGCTTTAGACTCATAGAGATCCCTTTGTGTTTATTTCAGAGAAAGCCACAAACTCTGTGAAAGTTATTCAAATAAATCCATAAAAAATAGTTTGAACTCTGACATACATAAAATGTAGCTTCTCAGAATTTCCCTTGCTTTTCCCACTATTTCTCCTAATACTGATGGAGCATTAGAAATAAGACACATCTCAAGCTGGAGATGTGAAATATAAAATACAGTTACAACATCCATACATGATGTACTATAGAGACCTCAGTCTGTAAGATGAGCCGTATAAAGGTATACACACACCCCTGGCAAAGCAGATGTAGCCTAAAAGGGAGAGAGCGCAAGTGGGGCAGACACTGTCATTGAAGACACCTTTTGCAAACTGACAAAAAATACCAAGCCATGAATTACAAAATTCTATGAACCCCATGGGGGGAAAAGAAACCGAAGAAATCCACATTTAAGCTCATAAAATTAAAATGACTAAAAAGTAAAGAGATTATCTTTAAAACAGCAAAAGAAAAAAAGACAGATTTATAGAGACATAGATTAGTGGTTGCCCAGGGCTGGAGGAGGCAGGGTGTGGGAGAATGGGGAGCGACTGCTGGTGGGTAGAGGAATTTCCTTTTCAGGGGACGAAAATTCTCTAAAATTAGATTGCGGTAATAGTCACACCACCCTGTGAATATACTAAAAACACTGTATTATACACTTTCAAAGGTTAAATTGTATGGTATGTGAACCATATCTCAATAAAGCTGTTAAAAATAGTCTGTAGCAGAAATAGCAGAAGCTTAATTCACAATAACTATGGATGTTATCATAAACACATTGATACACACAGTCTTTGTTTTTCAGCGTTTCAATTTGGTTTAAAGGATCCAAATATTAAAAACAGTTGTCAAGTCTACAGCTACCACAAATATATTTGCAGGTATTTCCATTTGACATACCATCATCACCTTGAAAACCTCCATATTGCCTATCAGGGATTACATATGCCAAAGGTGATTTGCCAAAAAACAGAGGTGCTGGAATTACAGTGATAACAGCATCCAGCCTTGCTGACAGTGATACAGGTCTTCAATGTGAAAACAAAGGGATGAAGACAATTCATTTGAGGCTAAGGAAGACATAATGTACTCCAATAGCAAAAACGAGATAAGAATGGATAGAAGAAAACATTAAAATGAATGAGGTAAGGAGATAAAGAAGTAAAAACTGGACAGAGAGAGGAGAAAGCTTCCAGTGAGAGGACGCTGATATGTCACTACGTGGTAGCAGTGTCAAGGATAGGTGAAACACTTCCCAGACCTAAGTTAAGGCCTTGCTAAGCAAGTTGAAATGTGAAACTGGAAGGTCCTTTGAGCATTGTGAGGATGTTTATGGTGTATTAGCACCACATCATTTAGCACAGGTGTTCCAGTAATTGCGGAATATTGGGAAAATGCACAGTGCTCCATTTATCTTCATCACATCCCAAGCTGATACACTAGTAACAATTTAGCACCTGCTAGAGCAGTTTGGCATCTGCAGTATTTACCAAAGTGTTTGCTCTTTAAGGTTGGAAGTGTTATTTTCTACCTCCATACATGCTGGGGAATTATCAAGCATTTGCCAATACCAAATACACTGTAAAATCCTCTTAGTGAAAGTTGTAAAAGCAAACTTAAAGCTTAGTGAATAAAAGTCTTATCAATGTGGCAGATTTGACTTTTTATACCTCTTCTCCCGGTCAAAAAGAGTGTTATCTTGACCACCAGGGAGACAAATCATTATGGTACTTGCTTAACAATGTAACTTAAACCTTTATAAATAAGGAAACAATTCAGAATGTAATTGTTTTAATATTTTCTGCAGTGGACGGTGTAACTGTGCTGCTGAGCCTGCAGGGAATTAGGTATGTCAAGATAAATAGTTCGTCCCTCTCTATATTTCAAAAAGATCTGAAATATGAGCAAATTGGTAATTTACCAAGAAAAGATAAAATATTTCTCGTCTGAAAAAATAAGATAGATAGATATAGACAGATTAAATCTTTCTTTATGCTAAAATCCTGGCTAATATGGGAGCTATGTCCTTGGGAAGGAGATCCATCGAGTAATAATAAGTAACAAGGAATTGAGGTTTCCGCATTTTTTCACAAACTGTTTAAAGAATGATGTCTTATTTAATATTTGACTTAGAGCTCCTTGTGTTCAAAAATACCTTCTCTGACTAGAGGTAGGATTATCTAAGTTCAAAAAATGGAGAAAAAAATTAATAAAGTTATTCAGAAGGAAGAATTAGAGAAATATAAAACATTAGGAAATATCGGAAAGAGAAAAGTTGAACCGTGAATTGGGCATATTTTGGCTCTAGCAGTTTCTGGTAGTACTTTTACGAAAAGATTGTAATGATGTACCTATATACTTTCCTTCACCTTAACACAATAATATGGTAAAACACCAACTACATGCAAAGTCCACAACTTGGCTGGCAATTACCCTCCCCTCAAAAAGGATTAAAATACACCATCAAGGGAAAAGATCCTCTAGGTTGTAGTCAAGATTAGTATATGGCTGCTGTTTAACAAATATTTGTAAAGTAAAGCATGTTTCCTGTAAATTATGTAGATGCTGAATGCGTAATAGGCACATTTTTTTCAGATGGACATGAAGCTACCCTAAAAATCTTAAAACTAAATACATCAAACAAGATTGTTAGGTAAATATTAAGCAAAATATATCAGAAATACAAACATTTCGTGGTTAAAAATAATTAGGGTAGAATATGTCAATTTGCCTTAATCAGAATCAGTCAAATCTAGTCAATGAACATAAGTTTGGATAAAGAAAATATAATAATATAATCAAAGAATCAAGCACATGTCTATCTTTATCTACATTTTTCTGTCCTACAGTGTAAACTGTCTTTATTACGCCCATGGAAAACGTATAAAAATGTTCAAAGTCAGTATAAGGAAAACATAAACGCATCAAAAAGGATATATATTCAGGCAACATTCTCTGATTATAATCTTGTTCCCATATAATTCCCTATCAAAGAGGAAATCAAAGTTAAAAATTGCAAACTACTGGGAAAGTAATGAGAAAAGAAAACATGCTAAAACCTGGGGGAAATAGCAAAGACTATGCTCAGAGGAAAATGTGTAGCCAAAACAGTTTCATTCTTAAAAGACATGTAGTAAAAAATTATAAAATAAACAATGGTCATACTTTTTCTGAATAATCTATTTTCAGGTGATCTGATAAATACCCCCAATATCTTTACACGTTACAAATGTTTAGTATATTTGAAAAGAAATCAAGGGACATCAGTAGAAAACCAAAATGAACTAGGAAAATTGACAGAGGTAATCAACCACAAAAACAAGTGATTATTCTAAAAGGGTAAAGAGGGATGTTGCATAATAAAAAAAAAGGTCAGTGTATTTAAAAAAAAAAAGATATACCACCTCTAAGTATAACTGTATTCAATGAGAGTGATAAAATTCTCAGCAATCTAGGGACAGAAACAGTGATATGCTGGAGCCAGCCCAAGAGAGCTGATTGTTAAATTTTCAGTAGTCGTGTTTTAACTAATATCATATTCATAACTTTATATGGTTACAGTGGGAGTTTTACAGAAAGGAAACTGGCAAATGCTACAAATCCAGGCCTCCTCTCTACCCCCCAGAAACCTGGTTGTCAAACATTTACTGGTGTATCACTTAGTAAAAGGAAGCTCACTCAACCTGGTAAAATGCATCTATAAAAATTCAGAATAGATTTTTGACAAAACACCAAGTTAAGCCACCAGAGAACAAAGTCTCTCAGCAATGGTGTTGAAAGAAATGGATGTCCATGTTAAAAATAAATAAATAAAAGATGAAAGTCAATGCTTATCTCACTCTAAAAAAATTAACTTGAATGAAACTTCTATGAAATTCAGAACAATCAATATTGGTCCAAAGTGAGAGAAAGCAGGCCCATGGTGTCTTGTTTCTGGGGATGGAGGGTTTAAATTTTAAACTTATGAAAAAGAGCATGAGGGAACTTTTTGGGTTGTTGGCAATTTTTTTATAACTTGAATAGTGAGTTGGTTACATAAGTGTTAAAACTGTCAATACTCTTCAGATTGTACCCTTAAAAGAGATGTATTTTATTGTATCTAATTCAAATCTTGATAAAGTTGATTTTCAAAATTATCAGGGAGGACCTTTTCTTCTGGCTATAATTAACTTGTGGCAGACTAATGTTCCCACTAAATAACTAGAAAAGTTAGACACAAAAAGGTACATACTTTGTGATTCCATTCTAGTGAAACTCTAGAAAAATACAAATCCATAGTGACAGATCAGTAGTTGCCCGAGGTCAGGTGTGCTGGTGAAGAAATTGTTTTGAAAGGAGCTCACACAAACAGCAACATAAAAACTTCTCAAAAAAGGTTGAAATGGTGGTGTGTTCTCTATCTTCAATCCAAATATTATTTGGAGTCATTGGGATCAACATCCAAAAGATAATTAGAAGATCCTCATATGTTTGAAAAATTAAAAACATAATTCTAAGTAACCTATGGGCTGACAAAACATACTGGTTTTAGAAAACATTTTAAGTGAATTAAAATATTGCATATTCAAACTTTTAATGCAGCTAAAATAGCACAGAAAACAAAATATATAGCTTAACATGCATATATTAGAAAAAATACTAAAATTTACAGGCTAAGTATATATCTCAGAAAGTTAGAAAAATAATGAAAACAAACAACCAAATAAACTAGAAGGTATAAAATACAAATATAAGAGAAATAACTCATAAAGGAGAAAACATAAAATATGGTCAATATGTATGTTCAAGTTGTTCAAAAGTTGATTCTTTGAAAATTCTAATTAAAAAATCAATCTCTGGAAAGACTGACAGAAAAAAGGGAAAGGAGAGAGACATTCACAAAAAATGTGTAAACAAATATAGGACATTAATTCAGATTTTGCAGATATTAAATGTTTTTGTATTATATTATAAACAATTATATGCTAATGAATTCAAAATATGCATGAAATAGATAAATTCCTAGAAAAAATTATTAAAAGTGATTGAAGGGACAAGAGTACCTGAAAACATTTATAACAATAAAGAAATTGAATTATTAAACAAAGTCTTTCTGTAATAAAATTCTAAGCTCAGGTAACTTTGCTGGTAACTTCTACCAAAAATTCTAAACTTGCACAAATATTCCAGAGAATTAATTTTAAAGCCTTAATACAAAACCAGTAAGGTCACTATAAGAAAAACCCTAAGGTAAACAACCTTAAATGTAGTTGCAAAAATAAAAACTAAAACATTATCAAATCAAGTCTAAAGTATTTTAAAAAAGATAAAAATCATGTGCAAGTTTGGTTTATAACAAGAACATAACTTTTGTGTGTGTGTGTGTGAGGAAGACTGGCCCTGGGCTAAGATCTGTGCCCATCCTCCTCTACTTTATATGCGGGACGCCTGCCACAGCATGGCTTGATTGACAAGCTGTGCGTCGGACTGTGCCCGGGATCCGAACCGTGAACTCCGGGCCACTGAAGTAGAGCACACAAACTTAACCACTATACCACCAGCCCAACCCTAAGAACATAACATTTTCTAATCTTAGAAACTCAGTCAATGCAAGCCACCATGTTAACATCATAAAGTAAAAATTTTAAGAAAATCTGAATAGATACAAAAGGAGCAGTTTCTGTGATATAACTTTCATTCAAAATTTAAAAAGTAAAATCTTAGCAAACTAAAAATATAGTAAACACAAATTTTTCTTTGATTTTTTTTCTGACTTGCTGTTTATTTTATTAAACATTTTGATCAATTTATGAACTTTAAAATTTGTTTTGTACAAAGACATGGTAGTATACTTGAAAAGAATACATAGAGATATGCTTGATTTTATTTGGTATTTATTTCTAACAAGGTTTTTTTGAAAATTTTAAACTTATGCAAAAGTTTGAAAGATATTACAATAAGCTAAGTTATGTCCACTGCATTCCATTGCAACACTGTAAACATAAAATTTTGAATGATAACATACTTTGTGAAGAAAGGAGACATAACCATTATCATCTCTATTTAATATTTTATTGGTCCAAGGCAGCAAATTAAGACAAACAAAGAAAAAACTATTTTAAGGACTGAAAAGAAAAAGATTATGTGACTGTACACAAGGAAAATTTTTTTAAATCCTACGGCTATATTACGATAATCAGTGAGAGCATTTAGCAAAATTTCTATTGATTATAATGAATATAAAAATCATTTTGTATTTCTACATAGCAGAACAAACTTTTTTAAATTTACCACTTAAGTCTCTCAGACACATAGTATGTATATACACAAAAGTATGTATCATTTACGTACATATACAGACATAGCACACCTACATATATGTTTGTATCATATACACATGTCACACAGAGTATATATGTATATATCATATATATACACACACATAAAAACACACACATATGGATATAGTAGCAAGGATGTTTATTACAGTATTTTTTTTTTTTTCTGTGAGGAAGACCAGCCCTGAGCTAACATCCATCGCCAATCCTCCTCTTTTTGCTGAGGAAGACTGGCCCTGGGCTAACATCTGTGCCCACCTCTCCTCTACCTTATATGGGACGCCACCACAGCACGGCTGACCAGCAGTGCGTCTGCGGGCTCCCGGGATCCGAACTCGCGAACCCTGGGCTGCCAAGCGCGAACTAAACCGCTGCGCCACCGGGCTGGCCCCATATTACAGTATTTTTTAATGATAACAAATTCATACAAGTTAGTAAATGCCCTCCAATAGCAGAGACAAATTAATTAGCTAACCACGTGTTGGAAAATGTAGATATTAATAAAAAGTACATTTACACAAGTTGTCTTAGAATGAGTTGTGATTTCCATGAAATGCTGTTACATAGATGTAAGATATACAGAAGTGTGTATATGATTCTATTTTGTAATGCCAATCATGGAAAAACTCAGTGTGTGTGTGTGTGTGCATGCGCATTTGTTTGCTGTATAGACAGGCATGAAGAAAGTTATGGAAGATACTGATATTTATGATATTCCATTAAGTGATTAAAAGAAAACTTAGATTTTATGTGTATCTTATTCAGTACTAGGATTTTTGTCAGTGAAAAGAGAATAAGATAAGCCCTAATATATTCGAATATATGTTTACATATATTTATATGAACACAAAAATGCATGCACAACAATACACATAAGAACATTAAAAACTGGTTACAAACTCAAGAGAGATTTGAGTTTGAAAGTCATTTATACGGGAAATAATTTGATTTGTCTTTACACACATTTATGTAAATATATCTCTATATGCATGTAAAACAAATATATAACAATACTTACATGTTTAGGCAATCTTGTGCATTATTGCACATTACTGTGGGACCATAAAAATAACTATGAAAACTTAAGTCATGTGAAAATATCTTAATAATAAGTGGGAAAAATTATAATTGTTTCATGATCTTCAAAAATTGTTTGCCAAGACATTAAAAACCCTTTTATTGTCAGTTATAAATGCATAGGAAAATTAAAAAGTAGTAAAACTAATATTTATCTTATACACTGTATTTTAAAATATTAGAAACCTGGATAAACTGCTTTATTTGTTTGTAAAGAAATAAAGAATAGAAATAAAGAACAACTATTATTAAGAATAGTTTGAAGAGTGCTTGTTTGCCTCCTTCTCACTATTTAACTTGTGATAAGAACTGAGAATCTTTTCTACGCCTTAGTGAATTGTGATATGCTTTCTAACTTTGGATCAGCTTCCAACATTTTATTCTTTGTGCTTTGAGTGTCAAGAAATATCTCCAAGAATTATTTTAATGTGAAGTTTTCTGTTGACATCCCTTCATCTGTGACATCTTCCTTTTCCACACAAGCACTTGCCCATTTACTTCCTTTACTAAGTTCCTCTAGCTGCATTATCTAGAGTCTGTCAAGCTATGGCAGGGCCAATATTCCCATGGTCACTTATTTCATCTATTAACTCTATTTATGTTCAATTCCAATTTCACTTCCAGCTTTATCACTTGGTTGTTTCTTTGTTGTACTTTCATCTTTGTTGGCCAATCTCTTCTTTCAATTATCCATTCTTTAAAATGTCATGTGAGTTTATCACTGGGTGGAGGGGGACAGCGTGACTATATGGTTTACTGTCTGAGTGTGCACTGAACAACAGGTGTACAGTGACAAATAACTGATAGACTTTGGAAGAAGTAAGATGAGTGGTCATCGGCCATGGTGCACATCTGTTATTTATAGTGATTTCCAGACTGAAAAGTTAGCAGTGAAGTTTGTACTCATGTGCAGTTAATACATTATAGTGACAAAACTTGTGCATATCAGAACCACGCAAAGTAAGGACGACTTACATATTTACGTCTATTTATAAACATATAATTTCATTGCATTATTTTACTTTTGTTACAGATATCATGTATTGATGTCTTTGATTTCTAAAATTGCAAATACGTGAATGTTTAACCAAAAAGATGCATATTATTTGCAAGTGTAGGAGACGCTGAGAATACCTTGCCCATATCTTCTGTTATTCACCTCTACATAGTCTTGGTGCTTATTACAAACACCTGAAACTCTCTGCCTGAGATTTTTCTTCTTGTTGTAGGAGCACACTAAGCCAGAGCAGGCAATCTGGAAGCACAGGAATATTAAATCTTTGCAAGCGGCTCCCAGGCAATGAGAGAAAAAGGGTTGTCAGATACACATTAACTCCCAAATGCTCTTTATTTAGGGTGACTGCAGGTCATGTTCTTAACTGGTTCCCAGAATTTCAAAGTGGGACTGACTTCTTTTTCTCTAGTGGTAACTGGCTTGATAATCACTCTTTGTTTACTTCCTTCCTGTTCCTATCTCACTTGCCCATTTCTTGACCAGTGTTTCCTGTAATCAAATATTCAACTTGCACTCTCATCTTTGACTTGAGGATCTCCTTCTGGAGAAACTCAAAACAGCAAAAAATAGAAACTAATTCTGACTAATTCCAGGGCAAATGGACAATATACCATTAAATCATATTGAACACACACACACACACAAAATGCTATAGTGATAAAAGACTTGTTTGTAAAAGACATTTGTAAATGCAATTGTTCTTAGTTTAAAACACACATACAGGTGTCTGTTCAGCACATTGTTTATAGTGAGAAGAGCACTCTTGAAAGAAGCTTCTATTCATTACTATAAAAGTTCTTCAGTTGAAAGTTAACAAGTAGAGGGAGTTCTGTGAAAAGTTGTGAATATTTAAAACTTCACAATGGGTAGATGCAAGGAAGATTTGGAGACCACAGCAGAAGGCAACTTTACACTTTATTCCTAACATATCCTCCCAGCGATATTGCAAGTAACTTGTACCATAAGAACGTACGTTATTTGAATTCACATACAGTAATGAGTGAAACCCTTGATATTTCTCCCTAAATTGGGTCACCATCATCTATGATTTTATCATGACTTTATAAGGTTTACTTCATTTCATAGCTTCAATGTTCTCCAAACACTATTTCTAATGAATTATGGATGAGGAAAACACTTTCGGTGTATTTTTAGCACTTGAATGAATTATTCTGCTTCTTGTGAGCAATCTCCAGTAATTCTGTATCAAAGAATTCATAAGAAGCATGGAATCAAAGTGCTCCCGTGAAAAACATCCTGCACTTGGTGAGTTATTTCTTTGATTGGAGATACATGTTGAATATAACTGCCCATAGAAATATGCAACTTAATCATAGATTTGACTGTGAGAAAAAGAACTGAACATTTGAGTAATGAGGTAGAATACATTTCCAAAAGATTATTTAGGTTTAAAATGTTCTTCAGGGAGATCAGCTTGCAGTTTTCAAAACCTACAACCTCGTGTTTTTCCATAATCACATCAGGAAGTGCAGTGACATTTTTTAAACTAACTTTTGGAATGTGTTTTTATTCAATGAACAATGCATGACAATGTAGGGAATTAACACAGTCTATTCTCCATCACCAATGGCATTTAGAAAAGAGAAACCAGTAGGCAGAAATGAAACGAACATATTATTGAAAGTTCTCATTTTCTCCAGGTCAAATTCCTGTTCTGTAACAGAACAATTAACTGCTCACCCCTGGTGCTCTCCTTCTCTGTTAACTATAAACTCTGCCTCTACAGTATCACCCAGGCACAAGGCTTAAAGTTTTTCTACTTGTTGAAGTTTCTTTTAAAAAATGCATATTTCTGGCTGTCATCTCTATTTGAACTTCAAATCAATAACTCAAATGTCTAGTGAGACAGCTCTGTCTCCATATAATCAATCTCAAAGCACTTAAAATAGTTACTTTTGGGCCACTGTTATCCCCAAATGTCTCTCCTTCTTTTCTGATTCCTTTCTGGGTTGGTTAGAAACAACTCCACCAAAGCTTTAACATAAGTAAAAAACTTTAAAATCTGACCACATTCCTTTTTCTTACCCTTTAAGGCCAACAATTTACAAATTCTTGAGTTTACCACCCAAGATTCTCTTGCATCTCCCTTTCTTTTCCAACTACACTACTATTTTTCTAAATGAAGTTTTCATCCCCTGTCTGAATTCATCACATCCTACAATTTACTCCCCACACTACTGATAGTGTCACTTTAAAAAATGCAAATTTGACTATGTTGTTTCCTGTTCTTACACTCTTCATTACTTCTGCATCACCTACCTTAAAATTAAATGGCACACCAGACCTTTTCTACTTACATATCTGCTAATATAGAAAACCTTGAAAAACTCTCCATGTGGAAACAACACAAAATTACTGAAACAATATTCTAAACGCTTTTATAAAACCATCACAGAGCTGGAAAGAAAGTAAGGAATATCCTTAGAGATCAAAAATAAATATAAGGGGGAGCCAGCCCAGTGGCGCAGCGGTTTAGTCTGCGCTTGGCAGCCCAGGGTTCGCAGGTTCGGATCCTGAGCGCCCGCTGACGCACTGCCTGTCAGCCACGCTGTGGCGGCGTCCCATATAAAGTAGAGGAAGATGGGCACGGATGTTAGCCCAGGGCCAGTCTTCCTCAAGCAAAAAAAAAAAAAAGAGGAAGATTAGCAACGGATGTTAGCTCAGGGCTGGTCTTCCTCACATAAAAAATAAATAATAATAAATATAAGGACATAGATTTATAGAGGTATATAGTGGCAAAGATGGAGCTGCCTTATGGACATCTACAGTCCCCATTGACCTTATTCTTCATTTCTTTTGGCTGTATAATGAACAATAAACAAAATCTTGGAAATGAACATGAAACTAAGTTAAAGTTGGAAACTCTCCCTCCTTTATTAAACCAGGATTTAAAGGTGATACAGCTCACTTTCTTTAGTAATGTTATGACAGAGAAATTATCAAGCTAAAATAAAAATGCCCAAGGAAGGAAAGTTAAGAAAAAGAAAAGTAAATCTACACCTAGACATATCATAGTACAATCAAGTTTCTTAAAAAAGACTATTAAAGCTGGTAAGAAAAAGGATGATGTATATAGGAGCCAAAATTAAGTCCAAATTAAACCTCTTAAAACAGAAGGCAAACAGACAAACTAAAAATCCCCAAAAGCAAAAACCAATTGAACTAATATCTTCAACGTTTGGGGGAAAATAAATATCTAAAAATAAATATATAAAAACAGAGACTTTAATAGAACCTCACTAAGATATGTTTTTTGTCTACTGATTCATGACAACGTAGGCTTTTAAGACAACCCCCATTTATTATGTCATGGTATGGCAGGTCAGACCAGGAGGGCTTCACTGGTTCTCTGCCTAGGTTCTCATAAAGCTGAAATCAAGGTGTCAGTGGGGCTAGACTCTACAGAAGAATCCACTCCCATGCTCATTCCAATTTGGCCAAATTCAATTCTCTTCTGTTATAGCATTGAAATGTCTGTTTTCTGTTGATCAGGGACTACTGTCAGCTAGGCCTTTGCCATATGGCCTCCTCCAGCTCAAAGCCACCAATGGAGAACCTCCCTCACATCAAATCAATCTCACATTTTGAATCTCTCTGAGTTACCCTTCTGCAACCAGCTGAAGAAATCTCTGCTTTTAAAGGGCTTGAGTGATGATGTTAGGATACCTGGACAACAGTGAGTCAGAGACTTAACACACATCGTTTTAATATAACATAAAATATTCACAACCATTATACTCATAGTTGTGATAAAAAGCAAAAGTTTAGAAAAAGAGGTAAATTAACTTGGTCAAGGTCACAATGATAGTCAGTGCATGGTGGGTGTCTGAACCTAGTTAACTCCTGAACCTGGGCACTTTCCCCAGAACCACACTGCTTTGTCCCATTTCAATCTACTTGCTTAATGCTACTTCTCCAGCATTTACCTAAACTACTCCATAATATTGCTGCCTCGGCATCCATTTTGGGTCGCCAAGCAGCCTGCAGGGGCTTTGAACTGACACTAGTCCTTCCGGCAAGTACATGCCGTAGATAACAGTCCATGGAGTCACAAGCAAACACAAGTTCCTGATATGACTCCCCCAATAGTCCTTGTGATAAACAGATTCCCCCACCCCCCTGGGGCTCTCCCCTTGCACACCCCTTTGGAGCTCCCAAAGCCCTGCTCTTTGTTTGCATTGACCGATCTGGCCTTATCCTGGGAACCCCAAAGCACTCTACCCATGGACCCAAATAAAGTCCCAAGTCCTCTCGCTCTGCCTGCCTTGACCTCTCTGCATGGCCCCTCCTCACAGGTGTGCTGTGTGTATCTCCTACAAAACCTGTGAGTAATAAACTCTATTTCAATTCCCTTGTGCTCTTTTGCTGAACATCAACTCATCATCCAACACAAACGTTAATTTAACAAAGTCACAACACTGCAAAAGCTTCATTTTTACTCTGTGTACTGAACAATTTTCCCCCAACATAGAATGTTCCTACCCTGCTCTTGCTTCTTTCCCGTCATTATCATTTCCAAGATTTGCTGAACACTTCATTTGAGAGTTTATGCTTCTCAAACACACGGAACAATGCCAAGGCAAGGATCTGTGTCAAAATAAGTTTGTAAGGATACATTTTAATCAAAAGGAACCGCCATCTAAGAATTTTCACAACATTCTGAGAGCACAGGTGTAGTATTTCTTCAGGTTTATTTGCAGAAAGTATGTAGTTTCATAAAAATCCATATTCAGATGCAAAACGATCTGCCGACACAGCTGCCTCAAACTCAAAGTCAACTAATCAGCTCAGGATTGTGTCAAGGCCTCTCAAGAGTACTTACTGTCGTTGTTCAGGTATGGACACTTTTCAAAACACAGGACCAGGGCAACATTCCGAGTTTTCGTAGACAATTATATTCAGCTGCTAATTTAAATGGACTGTCGCCGATTTTTTCTCATAACGCCACAGGTACGAGGCATGTGCCAAGAATGAGTGAGGAAGAATAGCTCCACCATTACTGGATACTGATTGCTGAACACTTTGAAGGATGTAAAAAATGCTATTTTTAATAATATTGGCATACGAGTCTTATGCTTATATAAGTGATACTTGCTGCTTTTCCAGAGATCCTCTCAAACATTAAAACATAATTGTTCTGAATTCTGTTCTTGTCCCTGAAACATTTATGGTGTTTTTCTTTAATTTTTATTCATGCATTTTTTGAAAACTCAATGAGCAACTATTAATAAGCCATGCATGATAATGATAATGGAAAATCACAGTCCCCATAATCAAATAGTTTGATTTTGGTAATGGAGGAAAATTTCATACTCCTTAGAGTTATTATAGAGTAGCAAGTCAATACTGCTTGGCAATCTCTATTATGTTCAACTCAGTTAATATTTAATGGCTTCTCTTTGGTTTTCATACCCAACTCATTGACAGTTCCTACTTTGTCATACTGTGGAATCCATATTCATTTCTGGACAGTCTCTCTATTCTGGACCCTCTTCATGTAGCATCTGCATTATTTCAAGAGCCTCCTTGATATCTTCCTCCCATTGATTTCCCCTATAATTCTATCCTCATAAAGTTCCAAGTTCCACCAAGAAAATGTTATCTAATTACTTAATTATTGTGCGTCTCTACTCTACATAAATAAAAATCATTCTCCTTCATCCCATCACACTTTTAACAAACTGTTTTTGAGCATCTATATTGTGTAAAGAGTAATTCTACATAATACAGTCCTAGAGATGAATAAGCTGTTCAAACACGTCTCTTTGCATCTAACTTGTAATATATCACATGACAACTTTGACAAATAAGTTGGCACAGTTTTCAAATACATGAATATATTTTTCCTCCTTAAAAGTTAAAATATGTCCAGAATCCTCATGCACAACAACGAAAGAGAATTGCTTGTTATCCAATCCGTGTTTGAATGTAACTGGTTTCTCTTTCTTAGAACAAAATTGTGTCATAACTTCAGTATGGCTGCATTTACTAAACATATGCAATAAAGTTTAAAAGCACATGTAATAAACTTCGGCCCAGAAAGGGCTTCACCTAAAAAATACTCTGACTCACAATACATTTTTCCTACCATTTAAACAATAATCGAGGCACAAGAATAACTTGTCACAAATGAAAATTTTTAAGGTCCTAGGGATTTAGTATCAATTCAAATATTATGCCATAAAATGAGGAATTTAAATTATAGAAGACTAAAACATACAATTCCACATACTCATAACAATTTGCAACAATGTATCATATTACTTCATTAGTTCAAGAAAGGGAAAGTTTGGCAATTTCATCAAGTTAAAAAAATTGAATTGAATTCAGGGCCTGCCTGGTGGCATAGTGGTTAATTTCAGTGCACTCCGCTTCGGCCGCCAGGGTTCACCTATTCAGATCCTGGATGCAGACCTATATCACTTATCGGCCGTGCTGTGGCAGTGACCCAGATATAAAATAGAGGAAGATTGGCCACAGATGTTAGCTCAGAGCAAATCTTCCTCAAGCGAAAATAGGAGGATTGGTGACAGATGTTAGCTCCGAGTGAGTCTTCCTCAGAAAAAAATAATTGAATTGACTTGATAAACACCAGAATCATTATTATTACAGATGTGAGCACATAATCATATGCTCTGTTTTACATTAGCTCAATGCCGTTTCGCGAGGTTAGTCAAGAGCAGAAAAATTACTGAGTTACTCTAATGTCAATGGTATGCCAAGACTAGAGAACATGATTGAAAAATAATCCCAAGGGTCTAGTGCAGATATCAAATCTGAAGAGCAATGTAACAACAGGCCTGTTAATTCTCAAAGAGCTAATTCTCATGGGTTAAACATATTCTCCTTTTTTTTTTTTTTTTTTTTTTTTGGCATCTTCATTATATCTGTTCTGTCTGTTAGTACCTCAAAAGCAGAGTGTGGCACTGAAATTTTGCAAGCGATAGCTTAAGCCATTCCTGAGCCAGCTTGGGAGTATCAGTAAATTTCCTCCTGAGTGTTCTCTATTTCATATTTTTCAGTTCTTATTTTAACTCGGGTTTGTCATCTATTAAAAAAATAAGATTGATGATTTTCTTTTGGAGGGGACAGAAACTCCTTGAAGAAAAAAAATCATGTTACAAAATAAATGGCAATCTTATGATAACAGAGAGTTTCACATGTACTTAATGTTTATTAATAATTTGTTTAAATATCAAAATTTGTGAATTGAAAGTTCATCATTACAACATGGCCAACATCCAGCCCTAAACTATTTGCTTTGTGCAAATAGTTGACATCCATCAAGAGGAGAATTCACTGTTTTAAAGCGGGTTAGAAGGGAGCTAATAATTTCTGAGTGTCTTTTCGGCAGACACTGTACAAGGTGGTTTTTAATCATTTCCATATTTAAATGGCCATTGCCTTTGATGGTGAAAACATTTTCTTCTTTGGGCATGACAATTGTTCAATACTACAGTGATGGGGAGAGGGGGAGCTAATACTAACTCATAGCAGAGCAGCCCACTGGAGATCTTATTCTGAGAGTGGTTAGTTTTCCTCATTAACATCTTTACAAGTTCTCCAGCAACTCTCTATCTGTAAATTTTCTATTGCAGATAAAAATATTTTTAATCAGTGGAGAAGATTCTTGATTTCATTTTATTTCGATAGCTAAGATGATACAAATTATGCATATACTATACACTTCCCAACCCACCTCAAAAAACTTACCTTCTAACCTATGATATCTGACTATTTTATGACGTTTGAAGAATTTATTTTTTTAACTCCAAAGCAGGGTGAGTAAAACACAATTAGAACTGGCACTGTCAAGTCCACTTCGAAAATAAAATCAATGACAGAAAAGAGAAAGTCTAACTTAAACCTACTAAAGACTTTCAAAGGTTCTTTATCCCCCAACCAGATCCAGAAGTTTCACAAACCTAAGCAATTCATTTACTTTTTAAAAAATCTTCTAAAACTTCAGAATCAATGTTATCACCCCCCGTAATTTTTGCAAGATCCTTACTATTTACTATATCTCTATCTGAACAAACTATATTTATATCCATATTTTATTTCAGTTCTTATTGATAATGGAATTCAATGTAATTTTGTAATACAATTCATTCATTTCTTAAATTCCAATAGTATCTTTTGGTTACTGTAGACATAATTGTCTCACAACCTCAGATTAGATGTGGCAATCCACTGAATTTATGCATATTTAATCAGCACGGAAAATATACTAACAGGGATTCCCTCAGTAACAGGAAGTGAACAAGGAGGAGCTCAGCGCTGACCCCACCTGGTGGGACTGATATGCAAATACAGCGAAGATCCATTCCCTAGCGCTGCTGCTGGGGAACCCGACTCCTTCTGATGGAGGCCCTGCCCCTGACTGATGTGAGACCAATAGCGGCCCCTGGCACACCAGCCCTGGTCTTCCTGGAGTCATGTTGCTTAGGAATGCAGCCCAAATCAGGTGGTGAATTCCATCTCTGGCTAAATGCCAACACAAGACTGATAGCAGGTATGGTAGACATAAACATAAGAAATGTGCAGCCCTTAACCAATCAACCCTCGATGTCTTGAAAAAAATCTCTTCTAAGGTTAGTTACAAACAAGAATTCTCTAAGTTCAGTTAGAGAGCCACAAAATATATAAATGGCTTACGTGGGTAACAGGGTCTTCTAGAATACTTGACAGGTAACTACCTTGAAATATTTATTTTTTGCACAGCTTAGTTTCCTGTTTTAACCTAGACAACTCTTATTCGTTACTTCGTTTCTCCCTCATCTAAAGACGAGCACTTGCAACATTCACTCTAAATCTAAGTTATCTCTTTTTAATTATCGTACAGAAAATTAATCCAGTAAATGCTGCAAATAAACCCATATCTTATAGATAAGATTTTAACCAGAAACTAGTCTTACCTCTTAGTCAATTCATCAATAACACTCAACCTGGCTCCCAATCCCAAATGCTACCTGATTAGTACCTGAGAAATCCTGCATCCTCCAAACCAAGTCTCTGATTGAGAAGTTTCTGAGCAGGAATTCCTCTTACTCCAGTTCAGACATTTTCCACATTGGAAAGTTCTAATATTGGGACATATTTAATATATTGAAATGAAAATCTTATGGCTTAATTTTTGTCAATAATTTATACTTGTCTCTCTATACAAAATGTATTTGAAGCACAGAAAAAGATATGTATCTATAGTGTTAAAATTAAGAACATAACTGTTATAAAGAAATAAATATGACTACAGTTTTTTATTGAATTATAATTGACATACAACACTATACTAGTTTCAGGTGTACAACATAGTGACTTGTTATTTTTACACATTATGAAACGATCACCCTGATAAGTCCAGCAACCATCTGTCTTCACACCAAGTTATTACAATATTATTGACTATATTCCCCATGCCATTCACCACATCCCCATGACCCATTTAATTTATAACTGGAAGTTTGTACCTCTTAATCTCCTTGACCTATTTCTCCTGTCCCCCCAGCCCCCTCACCTCAGGCAACCACCAGTTTGCTTCCTGTATCTATAAGTCTCTTTCTGTTTTGTTTGTTCATTTGTTTTGTTTTTTAGATTCCACACACAAATGAAACCATACAGTATTTGTCTTTCCCTGTCTGACCTTTCATTTAGCATAATACTCTCTAGGTCCATCCATGTTGTTGCAGATGGCAAGATTTCATTCTTCTTATGGCTGAGTAATAGTCCATTGTATATATAGACCTCCTCTTCTTATCCATTCAGCTATCAATCAACACTTAGGTTGCTTCCATATCTTGGCTATTATAAATAATGCTGCAGGGAACATAGGGGTACATATCTTTTTGAATTATTGTTTTCATTTTCTTCAGATAAATACCTAGATGTGGAATTGCTGAATTGTATAGTACTTCTATTTTTAATTTTTTGAGGAATATCTATACTGTTTTCCACAGCGGCTACACCAATTTATATTCCCACCAACAGTGTATGAGGGTTCCCTTTTCTCCACATCCTCACCAACACTTTGTTGTCTTTTGGATAATAGCCTTTCTGACAGTTGTGAGGTGACATCTCATTGTGGTTTTGTTTTGCATTTCCCTGATGATTAGGGGTGTTGAGCATCGGTTTCAGGCCTTCCATTTAAGTGTTTAATCCTCTCTATTTTTGTATATGGTGTAAGAAAGTGGTCGAGTTTCATTCTTCTGCGTTTAGCTGACCAGTTTTCTCAACAGCCTATATTGAAGAGACTGTCTTTTCCCCATTTCCTTGCCTCCTTTGTCATAGATGAATTGACCATATATGCATGGGTTTATTTCTGGGCTCTCTATTCTGCTCCATTGATCTATGTGTGTGTTTTTGTGCCAGTATCATACTCTTTTGATTACTACAGCTTCGTAGTATAGTTTGAAAGCAGGGAGCATGATACCTCCAGCTTTGCTCTTCTTTCTTCGGATTGCTTTGGCTATTCAGGGTCATTTGTGATTCCATGCAAATTTTAGGATTCTTTGTTCTAGTTCTGTGAAGAATGGCATTGGTATTTTGATAGGGATTGCGTTGACTCTATAGATTGCTTTGAGTATTAGGACGTTTTAACAATATTAATTCTTTCAATCCACGAGTGTGATATATCTTTCCATTTATTTGTGTCACCTTCAATTTCTTTGATCAATGTAAACATAACAATGCATTGCAGTGTATCAATCTATGCTCTGCAGAAGAATTTAACTTTATATTTGTGTTTTGATATGTCACATACACTGATCATGAAAATATCCGTTAAAATCCAAGACAGTGATCAGAAGAGATATACGGCTGCTTGCATCACTGAATCATGAAGTGATAGAAACCATAATTCAATAGTTAGGGACCATAAAATCAAAATGTAATGAGATATTAAGAGCTTCTAATAAGAAGTAGAATGACATTGCTAGATCTATGGTTTGTTAGAGGCGTTGGAAAGGAAGGAAGAAGCCAGCACCTCCTTTGCTAGACATTGAAGCAAAGAGATTAGTCACAAAGATTTTAAAAGACATATTTAATTAGTGGAAGGACATGTCAACATTTCAAATACAATTTTGGCTTGCAGGTGCTAAAACAAATGGCAGTCCAATAATGTTTGAACATGCTTGACAGAGGCATATATGTAAGCATATGGAGACTATATATGTATGATATATATATATTTAACATATCTGTTATATATATTTATATATAACATCTATATATATACTAGTTTCCTAATATGACAATCAATTTTGGAATAGTATAGTATTGGTAGTTCAGTAGTATCTACACACACACACACACACATTGAGGGACAACAAATCACCATATCTGAAGTAAATATAGCTTGGATTAAGTCTAGTTTCAGATACTCACTAATTATAATACTTTGGACAAGTCATTTATTTTCTGAAATAATAAATATAATTTACTCAATTAAAAGATAAGTTACTTATGTAAATCTTGCCAAACTGTTCACTTATTAAATACTTGTAACTTCAAAGCCTCTTGCTCTGATAGAGTATCTTTCATCCTCTACTGGGTACCACGGTAGATGAAGAAAACCATTGAAAGCAGGTATTTTTCTTCTTTTATTTGTATCTTTATGCCTTTAGCTTCCATTATGCCAAAAACTATGTAAGGTAGTTTATAAAACTGAAATATGGCAAAATAAGATAATTTTAAATCAGTAAGAAAACTGAGACAAAAATACAATAAAAATTTAAAAATTAAGTGGATATCGTAAATAAATGTGGAAGACAAAATACCATGAGATCTTATACTCCTGACGCAATTTATCCAATATTTGGCCCTAAGATTTCTAGAAGTCACATGGGGTAAAAACGAATATTTTAGTGACCACAATGTTAATTCAAAATTACTCAGAAATATAACAATTATCCCCTTTACAGACACAAGATAGAATTTTCTCACTCAGGTTTTAATATAAAGATAATATCCTCACTTTGTGACAAAAAGGGTAATATTTTCATCTTAAACACAATGATTATATCTATTAGGTTGCTTCTAAATCTATCTGTTAAATGCACATAAAGCTAAGCCCATCAGTTCCACAGAGGCCAGTATGATGTGGTTCAGGTTCCTCTCCAAAAAACTACAACTGTCTATACATAGATTCTAAAGCAAAGCCTCTTAATCTCTTTTTGACAGTGGCCAAAAATGAGAAATATATTTTACATCATGATCCAGGGAAAACATACATGTATGTGTACATACATAAACACATATCCACCCAACAGAAATTTTAAGAAATAATAATTATGCTTATACTATTTTCTAATATATTCTGTTTATTAAAAACATGGTATCTGCAACAAGAAAATTAATTTTGTGACTTACTAAAGGCACGAAAAATACTGTGCTAGGTCATATATATGCAAAGAGATAAGGTAAAAGCCTCCATAAATAGAATCTTGGACAGCTGAGCTATTGAAGTGTCCTAATAAGGTAAAGATTGTACTCCTGGGGCCTGCCCCGTGGCATGGTTCATGGGTTCAGATTCTAGGCACAGCCCTACACACTACTTGTCAGCCATGCTGTGGCAGCCACCCACGTACAAAATAGAGGGAGACTGGTGCAGATGTTAGCTCAGGGCTAATCTTCCTCAAGAAAAACACGAGACTGTACTCCTGAACTAGTACTTGAGTCATAGACTCTAGTGGTCAGCTGGGGCTAGGTTTGCCAAACTACACCCCTGTAGATCCTTTGTCCATCGTATACTTTCCCACGTCAAACCATTGTGTTCCCTTGTTCCCTCTACTTAGAAGGCATTTCCCTCCTCTCCAGACTGGCAAGTTCCTGTTGTACCTTCAGGTCTCACCTCAACTGTAACCTCCTCAGAAAGGATTTTTTAACATCACTAATTAAGGCCCAGTCTCTTCACTGCTTCTACTCCTGCTCTGCTTAACTTTGTATTCTCTGTCAACACAATTTTTTTCTTCATAGCATGATTATTGAGATTCATCTTGGATTTCAGATCTCCAGAACTATAAGATTACAATAATAATTTGTTTTAGCCATTAAGTTTCTGGTAATTTGTTACAGCAGCAAAAAAAAAAAGTAATATATATATATATATATATATATATATATATATATATATATATATACTTTTTTCTTTTTAATTGAGATAATATTGGTTTATAACATTATATAAATTTCAGGTGTACATCATTATATTTTGACTTCTGTATATACTGCATTGTGTTCACCACCAAAAGTCTACTTGCCATCTGCCATGGTACACATGTGCCCCTTTACCGCTTCCGCAGTCTCCCAACCCCCGTCCCCTTGGAAACCACCAGTCTGTTCTCTGTATCTATGTGTTTGTTTGTTGTTGTTGTTCTTGTTTTTATCTTCCATGTATGAGTGAAATCATATTTGTCATAGTTGCAATAGAAAACCAATATATATACTTTTTAAGGTAAATTAACGTAAAACACACGCCTAAATTATTAGTTCTGTATTTCTAAATTTCCTTTTTCCCCAAAATCTACTTAAAATAGCCATAATTAACAGTGTAATGGCTTTGTAATATCCTATAAAATTGGTTTTCCACAATTAATGGAATCTTATAGGGATATTTTGATACAACAGGCTTTATAAACAACTCTAAAGATATCTTTATTCATATTTAAGCTTCATTTGGCATTGTATTTTTAAGTATGTTTTCTTTTCTGTTGTTACAGATACAAAATGTTTACTGGGTTTATCTGTCATGAAAAGAGATGATACACGTGGAAGTACATTTTATTTTATTTTATTTATTTATTTGGTTCTTTTTTTACATTTATTTCTTATTGCAGTAACATTGGTTTATAACATTGTATCAATTTCAGGTGTACCTCATTATACTTCTATTTCTGCTTAGATTACATCATGTTCACCACACAAATACTAACTACAATCCATCACTACACAAATGTGCCTAATCATCCCTTTGCCCTCCTCCCTCCCCCCTGCCCCTCTGGTAACCACCAAGTCAATCTCTGTCTCTATCTGTTTGTGTGTTGTTATTTTTATCTTCTACTTATGAGAGAGATCACACAGTTTTTGACCTTCTGCCTCTGACTTATTTCACTTAGCATAATACCCTCAACGCCTATCCATGTTGTCACAAATGGCTGGATTTCATCGTTTCTTATGGCTGAGTAGTAGTCCATTGTCTATATATATCACATCTTCTTTATCCATTCGTCCCTTGATGGGTGCAGATCACAAGTGGAACTTGGCTGTTGTGAACAATGCTGCAATGAACACAGGGGTGGATGTATCATTACGTAGTGGTGTTTTCATGTTCTTTGGATAAATATCCCAGCAGTAGAATAGCTGGATCCTATGGTAATTCTATTCTTAATTTTTTTAGGAATCTCTGTACTGTCTTCCATAGTGGCTACACCAGTTTGCACTCCCACCAGCAGTGTATGAGAGTTCCCTTCTCTCCACATCCTCTCCAACACTTGTTGTTTCTTGTCTTGTTAATTATAGCCATTCTGATGGGTGTGAGGTGATATCTCATTGTAGCTTTGATTTGCATTTCCCTGATGGTTAATGATGTTGAACATCTTTTCATGTGCCTGTTGGCCATCTGTGTATCTTCTTTGTCTGTTCAGGTCTTTTGCCAATTTTTTAATTGGGTTGTTAGTTTTTTTTGTTGTTGAGATGTATGAGTTCTTTATATACTTTGGAGATTAACCCCTTATCAGATGTATGGTTTGCAAATATCTTCTCCCAGTTGATAGGTTGTCTTTCCATTTTGTTGATGGTTTCCTTTGCTGTGCAGAAGCAATTTAGTTTGAGGAACTTCCCCCTTTTATTTCTTATTGTTTCCCTTGCCTGGTGAGACACTGTACTCGAAAATATGTTGCTAAGACCAATGTCAAAGAACATACTGCCTATGTTTTCTTCTAAAAGTTTCATGGTTTCAGGTCTTACATTAGAGTTTTAATCCATTTTGAGTTAATTTTTGTGTATGGTGTAAGATAATGGTCTACTTTCATTTTTTTGGATGTGGCTGTCCAGTTTTCCCAATACCATTTGTTGAAGAGACTTTCCTTTCTCCATTGTATGTTCTTGGCTCCCTTGTCAAAAATTAGCTGTCCATAGATGTGTGGGTTTATTTCCTCACTCTTGATTCTATTCCATTGATCTGTGTGTCTGTTTTTGTGCCAGTACCATGCTGTTTTGGTTACTATAGCTTTGTAGTATGTTTCAAGACCAGAGAGTGTTATTCCTCTAGCTTTGTTCTTTTTTTCTCAGTAGTCGTCTAGTTATTTGGGGTCTTTTGTTGTTCCATATAAATTTTAGGATTCTTTGTTCTATTTCTGTGAAAAATGTTGTTGGAACTTGGATAGGGATTGCATTGAATCTATAGATTGCTTTAGGAAGTATGGACATTTTAACTATGTTAATTCTTCCAATCCGAGAGCACGGAATATCTTTCCATTTCTTTGTGTCTTCTTCAATTTCTTTCAACAATGTTTTATAGTTTTCAGTGTATAGATCTTTCACCTCGTTGGTATTTTATTATTTTTGTTGCAACTGAAAATGGGATTGTATTCTTAATTTCTGTTTCTGCTACTTCATTGTTAGTGTATAGAAATGTCACTGATTTTTGTATGTTGATTTTGTGTCCTGCAACTTTACTGTGTTCATTTTTTATTTCTAGATTTTTTTTTTTTGGTGAATTCTTAGGGTGTTCTATATATAAAATCATGTCATCTGCAAATAGTAACAGTTTCACTTCTTCCTTTCCAATTTGGATCACTTTTATTTATTTTTCTTGCCTGAATGCTCTGGCCAGGACTTCCAATACTATGTTAAATAGGAGTGGTGAAAGTGGGCATCCCTGTCTGTTTCCCGTCCTTAGAGGGACAGCTTTCAGTTTTTCACAGTTGAGGATGATAGTAGTTGTGGGTTTGTCAAATATGGACTTTATTATGTTGAGGTACTTCCCTTCTATACCCATTTTTTCAGAGTCTTTATCATAAATGGACACTGTATCTTGTCAAATGCTTTCTCTGCATCTATTGAGATGATCACGTGATTTTTATTGTTCATTTAATTAATGTGGTGTATTGTGTTGATTGATTTGCAGTTGTTGAACTATCCCTGCATCCCTGGGATGAATCCCACTTGATCATGGTGTATGATCTTTTTAATGTATTGTTTATTCGATTTGCTAATATTTTGTTGAGGATTTTTAAATTGATGTTCATCAGTGATATTGGCCTGTAATTTTCTTTTTTTGTGTTGTCCTTTTCTAGTTTTGGTATCAGGGTAATGTTGGCTTCGTAGAATGAGTTAGGAAGCTTCCCCTCCTCTTCAATTTTTTGGAAGAGTTTGAGAAAGATAAGTATTAAGTCTTCTTGGAATGTTTGGTAGAATTCACAAGGGAAGCCATCTGGTTCCTGGACTTTTATTTTGGGGGAAGTTTTTGATTACCATTTTGATCTCCTTACTGGTGACTGGTCTATTCAAGTTGTCTATTTCTTCTTGATTCAGTTTTGGAAGGTTGTATGATTCTAAGAATTTATCCATTTCTTCTAGATTGCCCAATTCATTGGCACATAGCTTTCCATAGTATTCTCTTATAATCTTTTGTATTTTTGAGGTATCTGTTGTAATTTCTCTTCTTTCATTTCTGATTATACTTATTTGAGCCTTCTCACTTTTTTTGGTGGTGAGTCTAACTAAAGGTTTGTCAGTTTTGTTTATCTTTTCAAAGAACGAGCTCTTGGTTTTATTGATTTTTTTCTATTTTTTCTTTTAGTCTCTATTACATTTATTTCTGCTCTGCTTTTTATTATTTCCCTTCTTCTACTGATTTTGGACTTTGTTCTTCTTTTTCCAGTTCCTTTAGGTGCACTGTTAGATTGTTTGAGATTTTTCTTGTTTGTTGACATAGGTTTGTATTGCTATAATCTTCCCTCTTAGAACTGCTTTTGCTGTATCCCATAAGTTCTGGCATGTCATATTTTCATTTCCATTTGTCTCCAGGTATTTTTTTGATTTCTCCTTTCATTTTTTTCTTGACCCAATCGTTGTTCAGTAGCATTTTGTTTCATCTCCACATATTTGCAGGTTTTCTGATTTTCTTCCTGTAGTTGATTTCTAGTTTCGTACCTTTGTGGTCAGAAAAGATGCTTGGTATTATTTCAATCTTCTTAAATTTATGGAGACTTATTTTGTTTGGCCTAATGTGTGACCAATCCTAGAGAATGTTCCATGTGCATTTGAAAAGAATGTGTCTTCTTCAGTTTTTGGATGGAATGTTCTGTATATATCTACTAAGTCCATCTGGTGTAATGTGTTGTTTAAAGCCAATGTTTCCTTGTCAATCTTCTGTTTGGATGATCTATCCATTGGTGTAAACAGAGTGATAAAGTCCCCTACTATTATTATGTTACTGTCTATTTCTCCTTTTATGACTGTTAATAATTGCTTTATATATTTAGGTGCTCCTATGTTGGGTGCATAGATATTTACATGTGTTTTATCCTCTTGTTGGATTGTTCCTTTGATCATTACATAGTACCCTTGTCTCTTGTTACAGTTTCTGTTTAAAAGTCTATTTTGTCTGATATGAGTATTGTCACTCCAGCTTTCTTTTCATTGCCATTTGCAAGGAGCATCTTTTTTCATCCCTTCACTTTCAGTTTGTGTCTTTAGGTCTGACGTGTGTCTCTTGTATGCAGCACATATATGGGTCTTGTTTATTTATCCAATCAGACGCCCTATGCCTTTTGATTGGAGTATTTAGTCCATTGACATTTAAAGTATCTATTGATATGTATGTACTTACTGCCGTTATTTTTACTTTTTTTCTTGGTCTTTTAGTAGTTCTTCTCTGTTCCTTTCTTCTTCTCTTGCTCTCTCCCCCTGTGGTTTGATGGCTGTCTTTGGTATTATGTTTGGGCTCCTTTTGCTTAGTTTTTTGTGTATTTATTAAAGGTTTCTGGTTTGTGATTACCGTGAGGTTCATATATAATAACCTAGGTACATAGAAATCTATACTGAGTTAATTGTCTCCTTAGTTTGACCTCCATGTGAAAGCTCTACTCTTTTACTCCCCTCCTCCCTCATTTTATGTTTTTGATATCATAGCTATCTGTTTTGTGCATTTGTATCTGTTACCCTCTTATCGTGGAAGTAGATAATTTTTTTTCATATTTTTGATCTTCTCTTTTCCCCTTAAATAAGTCCCTTTAGCATTTCCTGTAGGACTGATTTCTTGGTGATAAACTCCTTTAATTTATGCTTGTCTGGGAAACTCTTTATCTCTCCTTCCATGCTAAATGATAACCTTGCTGGGTAGAGTATTCTAGGCTGTAGGGTTTTTCCTTTTAGCACTTTAAATATGTCATTCACCTCTCTTCTAGCCTGAAAGGTTTCTGCAGAGGTCAGTTGATAGCCTTATGGGGTTTCCTTTGTATTTAACTTCTCTTTCTCTTGTGACTTTTAGGATTCTCTCTTTATCTTTAATTCTGGACATTTTATTATGATGCATCTTGGTGTGGGCCTCTTTGGGTTTATCTTGTTTGGTGCTCTCAGTGCTTCCTGTACCTGGATATCTGCTTCCTTCCTTAGGTTAGGGAAGTATTCAGCTATTATCTCTTCAAAGAGGTTCTCTGCCCCTTTGTCTTTCTCTTCTCCTTCTGGGACCCCTGTGACATGGATGTTAGTGTGTTCGATGTTGTCCCAGAAGTCCCTTAGACTGTCCTCATTCTTTTTAATTCTATTTTCTTTTATTTGTTCAGCTTGGGTGATTTTCTCTAGTCTTTTGTCCAGCTCACTGATCTGTTCTTCTGTATCCTCTACTCTGCTTTTAAGTCCCTCTAGTGAATTTTTCATTTCCAGTACTGTATTCTTCATTTCTGGTTGTTTCTTTTTTATGTCTTCCATTTCTTTGTCGATGTTCTCACTGAGTTCATGAATTCTTCTCCCAAGATCAGTGAGCATATTTATAACTCTTTGAATTCTCTTTCAGGTAGATTGCTCATTTCTGTCATTTAGTTCCTTTTCTGGGGTTTTGTCCTGTTGCCTTACTTGGAAAGTATTCCTTTGCCTCCTCATTTTGCCTCCTTCTCTGTGCTTCTTTTTATGTATTAGGTGGGTCAGCTACATCTCCTAATCTTAGCGAGGTGACCTTATGTAAGTGATACCTTGAGTCCCAGCAGTGTGCTTTTCTCTTGTCACCAGTTCCAAATGTTCCAGGAGTGACCCCTGTGTGGGTTACTTGTGTCCTTCTGTTGTGGCAGGGTTGCTCTTGCCATGGATGCCCAGGGAGGCTGAGCTGTCCCCCTGGCCAGCTGGTCATAATGCTCAGCTGAGTGTGATTGTTGTAGGCTCTTCAGTCTCTTTATAGGCTGTGAGAGTCCCAGCACAGTTGACTGCAATGTCTAATAGCACATTCCTGTTGCATTTTTTCTATTAAATGAGTTAGGCCCCCAGCATGGCTGGTTGTTAGATTCAGGGGCTAACAATTGCTGTAGGCCTCTGGCCTATTAGGCTCTTGTCAGCTCTTGGAGGGTTTCAGCTTGGTGGGGCTGGCCCCAGGCACTGGAGCACCCAACTGTTTCAGGCCATTGAGGGTAGGGCTGATCCCCTATGTGGCTGTTTGAGAAGCACAAGTCTTCTGCAGCTGAGAAGCCCTGCTGCCCACGGGGCCACACACAGTCCACACAGTCCTGCCTCATGCGTGTGCCCCAACCCTCCAAAGTGGACCCAGTCACTCCAAGGCAGAGGCCCCACACTCTTCACTCATTCCTCAGGCTTGCCCTGCACCACAGATGTGGACCCACTTGCCAGGCTGCAGAGAATCCAGGCAGCTCTCTTATGCAGGCCCACAAGTTGCTTGTTGTTGAGTGGGGCCAGTCCCTAGGGTAGTCTGCTTTCCCTAGCTGAGCTGGATTACATCAGTGCTCTAGTGGATGGGGCAGACCCTGGGCTGGTAGGCCACAGGGAGAATACCAATGGCATCTGCCAGTGTCTGTGTCAGCAAGCCCATACCAGGTCACAATGGTGACAAATATTCCAGTCCTTCTGGAGGTCTCACCTCTCACTGAGATGCACCCAGAGCCTATCAGTTGAGTCTCTTTTCATCAAAGGGCTGTGTGCCTTTCTTTCTGGTGATTTTAGGTTGCTTTTCAAAATGGGTGAATTTGTGCATGGGCCCTTTAAGAGCAGCTTTAATTTCTTTGTGTGCCAGCTTTTCTGGGGGTATTCCCCATTGTTGTTAGTAGCCAGCAAAGCCAGATATCATGACACTCATCTTGGCTATGCTGGGTCCAAAAAAATGCCTATAGGGGCAATGCTCCCTGGCTCAGGTCCCCTCCCCCTCCAGGTAAGGTTGCATACCTTTGGATTGCTCCCAGGCAGCTGTGAAGCATTGCAGGTTGTGAAGGTGGCATTTTTTTCTCTCCAGAAGGGAATTTCTGTCTCTTTCACCTCAGTTAGGACTGTTGTTTGTTGTAGGGGTTCCTCTTATCCAGCTTTCAGTTCTCTCTGAGCCTAATTTTTCCAAGATTCAATGTAAATCTGTTGTGTCTGTGGGAGGAAGTAAGTTCAGAGTCTGACTATTCCACCATCTTGACCTCTCTCAGTACATTTTCAAATATAGGATTATTGAGGAAAAAACTATAAAAATTTCTGTGATTCTCAAAGTACATTACCATAATATTTTTCCAGGAGGCTGTACCAATTTTTCCTATCACCAACATTCTTTATCAGTTTTACCACATACTTGACAGTATATTATCATCATTGATTTTTAATTTTGCAAATATAGTAGGCATGAAATGACATTTACTTGAAGTTCTGATAATTTACTTTTCTGCTATAACTAGTAAAGTTGTTCACATTTTCATATAATTTTTTATGGACTTAACAGTTCTTTTCCAAGTTTCCTATTGATGTCCTTTGCTCATTTGCAAACTGCTCATATCCTCTCCTAGAGGATTAACTTCAAAGATATTTGCATTATTTGCAATTTTTGTGAGTAATGGTCCATTCTTCACTCTTTGATTACAGAGAGGATATTAAAGGGAAAAAGTCATTTGTTTCACACATTATGAAGACAGCTTATTCATCCATATTTATTGTCCAAAATAATTTATGATAGAAACCTATAAACATAATAGACTATAATTACCATCATCAGAAAGAGCAGCAAAAAAAATTATAAACAATTATCCTTAGGTTATTTCTTTGTTTCATTTTATTTGGTTTATTTTTTAACCAAAGTCATTGAAACTGAAACAATTTCCAAGTTAGACGTGCATAGCCACCATTTGTATGTTTTCCTTTGTTGGCACATTATGACTAATAATATGGTGTAAAGAAAGACAACTACTCACTGTTTATTAAGCGTTATACATATCAGACATAATAGTGAGTTTTGGAAAAGTAAAACATTAACAAATAATGTGTAGTCCTTAAAGTTGCTCAGTTTAGAATGAAAATCAAACTGTAAATGCTAAATTGAGTGATATCATAAGTACTAGACCCAGAAGTCAGTACATGGTGCCACTGTTTTAAGGAGGAGACACTTGACTCAGGACAAAAGAGGCGATCTTCCAACTAAGTGTTAAAAGATGAGAAAGAACTTAGATAAGGACTGAAATCAATTCTGGATAGAGGGATCAGCCAGAGTAAAACCACAGAGGCAGGAGAAAGAGGCATGCTCGACAAAGCACGAGAAATTTAATGTCCAGAGTTCAGTGTGTGTGAGGGGAAGTATTAGGAATGGAACAGGAAACATTTGGATATTATCGGATCATTTATATCTTCATATGCAAAGAACAGAATTGAGCTTTTATCCAATGAGTTTTGTGGAGCCCTTTACACTTTATTAGTGGGAGAATGGCATGATCAGATTTTGATTTGGAAAAACTAATCTTTGGAATTAGACCAGAAAAGATGCCTCTGAATTGGTCATGATGTATTGAAGCCTCTCTCACCTCTTAAAACATGTTTCAGAAGAGAAGCAGTCAGTAGGTCTATAAATAGTGACCATATCATTTATTGTCCAAACAGAGATACTCTGGAGAACAAAAAGGGGTGTCATTAATAATTACATCAGGTTGATAGGTATATACCAGAACTTTTCTGGGTAAGTTAAGGTATATGATTATTTTATCTTGAATGACTTGATCTATCATTCAAGATCCAGTTGAACTTCCTGTTCATAAATAAAATAGCTGCATAGTAAGACACTGAAGATACATACATGGGGAAGAGTCAAGTGAGTAGCCTTTGGAAAGGTTAATTTATATAACATTTCGGGGAGACTTCTAGGCATGACAAAAAGAGTCAAAGAGGTGGCATTAGAAGAATTCCTTCAGATTGTTGTTCAAATAAATGCGCATAAGTCATTTTCATTTGCAGCAGCAGGAAAATAGAAAAAAATGTTTCCCCAGGACCTAAACTTTTAAGAAACAGACCCAATTCCACACTTACTGTGAGCCTGGATTCCTGGCTGCATTATCTATCCCTATTACTTGAGTAATACATGGCCTTTCCAGAGAGGAAAAGAGAGAATTTACCTAATCTGCCTCTGGACACCTCAATCCTAATGTCAGGATGTAATCTGAGTCCAATCTGAGTCTTTTATTCAGGATTACAAAACTTGAAAAAGTTCTCTACTTTATAAAAGCAACACATTATTTAGTTGCACATAATAAATCTATATTATCTAACAGATGTAATTGCTAAATATTTATCTTGAAAAAAATCTGCATCCATATCCAGAGTTTATCAAAGTTACCTTGAGCAGCTAGTTATACATTGATAAGTAAATGCCTACATATGCATACATATACCAATATACATACAACATATGTACGTGAACACACATGCAATAATGTAATCCCTTTAATCCCACTTCCCTTAAGGAACTGGCAAAAGATATAGCAAAATGTCACTTAAGTGAAATGTCTTTGTCTGATTTTCTTTGTATTCCCTGATGAACTTCAGTGTTCCAGTAAACAGAACAGAATGATAGAAATCATGTACTTTGTCTTTATTTAATGATTTCCTTATTTTTTTCTTTCTACGCTTATATGTTTTCTCTCTCTGGGAGAGATTTTAAGACATATGTATTATTCAACTTTGAAAATATCACAACACCAACGCAGTGAGATACACATAGTGGGAGATCAATCAAATTTTACAAAATTAAGTTGAGTAGCAATAACACAGAAGTCAGACTGTTTTACCCTGTGTTCTTAAAGAATGTGATCTTCATTTTCTTTACTGGTAAAAGCTTTCTTCCCAATGCATTCTTATATCCTCAGAAAAAGCTCACCTTTAACATAAATTTTTCCTCCATCATATTTTTTCCCAAACTGGAGAGTCATTTAACGGAAGTAATTCATCTTCTGTATATTTCTCCTTTCATCACTCTGTAAATGCATTATTAACTCTTTTATTTTTTGAGCAAACATTTACCAAAGGTGCTACATTAAGCACTGGAAATAAAAAGACTGACATTAAGAGGTCACAGTGGAGCAGAAGAGAAAGACCTTTTAACAACGTAGTAATGGGAAACAAGTACTGTAGTAGAGAATACAAAAGATAATTGTCATTTTTGAGGACCTGCTATTTGCTCGACACTGCACAAGTCTCATCACAGTCAAAGGAGGTAAGTACAAAGCCTTTTGGGAGTAAAAATGAGAAAATGATTAATTCATCTGATGAAGTCAGAAAAAGCTACAAGTAGTTTTTATTTGAGCAGTCTTGAAAAAATTATTGAAATTCAGCACACAGAAAATGAATAGAGGAATACCAAGAGGAAGGCAAAACATGTAAAGACTCTGATATCTTGTATGAGAGCTTACAAAATAATGTCTTTGATTTCAGAACCAGTACTAAGAACCAAGGTAAGAAGATGTTCCATATAAAAGAATATTGTATTGAATGATTAAACAGCATTTATGTGTTAAATACTGGTGACTATGTGCATTCTCTCTTTATAATCTGATATATTATAGAGTTTTTTCCCTCCCAATTCAGAGATGTACAGGATATTCTACCCAACCATCTAAAATTTTTAAAAAATTACATTAAATACATAGACTATTCTAACATAAATCTACCAAATGTCCTTGTGCAGGTTATTATTTTCATGGCTAATTTAAATAAATATGTACACATATCTGTGTATACATATGTGTGCATATGTATGTGTATATATATTTTTAAAAGAGTGCACAAAATTTTAACCCAAAAAAGGTACATTAGCTAAGATATCTCTTTATACTTACATACGGATAGAAGAATAAAGACATTTAGAAAAATAAGGGCCACAGTGTACATGCCATTTTTGATGTAAAAAAAGTATTATTAAATGTAATTAAATTTTACAGATGAAAATAGCACTCAGTTGAAATAGGGGAATTAGTTCCATTTCAGATAAGTTTGTTCATCACAATTGGGGATTAAAAAAAATCCTTTGAGGTTAAGAAATTCGACCACAAAGTATCTTGAGATATTAGTTTTTGTGTGCTTTGCTTTTCCTTTATTCCACTTTCATTTTTAGACAGTATTGATTGATACCCTGTTACTTCAGTTGCATAAGTTAGCATTAACATCTCATTACATCTCACTTTCTGTGATGTTTCAATTATATCATATTTTCAGATGATGCTTAAATGAAAACATAAATAAACAAAATGAGAACCTTCTGTTTAGTCAGTTTAGGCTGCTATATCAAATATACAGACTGACTGGCTTAAACAATAAACATTTATTTCTCACAGTTCTGGAGGCTGGAAGTTCAAGATCAGGGTGCCAGCATGGTCAGTTTCTTGGTGAAGGCCCTCCTCCTGATTTACAGACCGCCATCTTCTCATTGTACACTCACATGGCAGAGTAGAGAGAAGAAGAAAGCTCTTTCCTGTCTCTTCTTATAAGGCACTGATTGCACTCTTGAGGGATCCGCACTCATGAGGGATCCACACTCGTGTTCTAATTACCGCCCAAAGGCCCTGACACTTAATACCATCTCATTGATGGTTAGGATTTCAACATACTAATTGGGGGGGGGGCACAAATGTTCAGTCATTAACACTTTCTATAACATAATTCTGACAATTATTTAATTCTGGTAGTATACTTAAATGGTTCCAATATTCACCATCAGCAAACTGTTGCTGTTCCATTCCTAATGATTTAATTTTTAATTTAAAAATTTTTTACTTAAGTATTGTGTACAGACAATAAAATGCACTAATCCTAAGTATTCATCTTGATAATTATACACAAAGAGAACACATCAGTGTAATGACCACCCAGGTCAAGAAACAGAACACTGCCAACAACAGAGCCCTATCTGTGCTTCCTCCTAGTCAATACCACCCCCCCCCAAAGATTATTACCAAAGACTTGTTTCTCCTTGTATTTGTAGTTTATATTAATGGATTCATATAGGATCAGGCTTATTTTTATCCAACATCATGTCTGTAAAATAGATCTATTTTATAGTGTACAGCAGTCCATATAATGCCATTGTATGACAATTACAGAATTTATGTATCCGTTCTTTTGTTTATGGACTGTTTTCAGTTTGGGACACTTATAAATGATGCTGTTACAGTCAATATTTAGACCTTTATACACATTTATTTTGAGTATATACCTAAGAATCGCAGGATCATGGGTTGAACAAATATTTACCATTAGTAAATACTAGCAAGGTTTTTTTTCATTATGGGCTATACCAACTCCTACCAAGAGTGTGTCCCAGAGATAATGTCAGCAAAATGGCAGAATAGGAAACCCCAGAATCTCCTTCGCCCATGGAGACACTTGAATAAGTATTTCTCCAAAGAAGACATACAGATGGCCAACAGATGTGTGAAAAGTTGTTTAACATCACTAATCATCAAGGAAATGAAAATTAAAACACCTTAATGAGATGTCACCTCACACCTATTAAAATGGTCATTATCAAAAAAAAAAGAAAGAAATTACAACCCACGTGCCCTGTTAGTGGGAATGTATAATGGTGCAGCTGCTGTGGAAACAGTATGGAGTTTGCTGAAAAAATTAGAAATAGGACTACCATATGATCCAGCAATCCCACTTTTGGGTATTACTGGAAGAACTGAAAACAAGATCTCAAAAAGATATCTGCACTCCCATGTTCATTGCTAATAGGTGGCAATGAATATTCAAAATAGCCAAGAGGTGAAAAAAAACCCAAATGTCCATTGATGGATGAATTATAAAGAAAATCTGGTATATACATACAATGGAATATTATTTAGCCTTAAAAACAGATCCTGTTATATGCTACAATATACATAACCCTTGAGGACACATGCTAAATGAAGTAAGTCAGTCAAAGAAGGGCTTTGAAGAAGGAATCAAAGAAGTGATTCCACTTATATGAGATATCTAAAGTAGTCACATTCATAAAAACAGAAAAGAGAATGATGATTGCCAGGGCCTGGGGGAAGGGGAAGTGAGGAGTTGCCCTGCAATGGGTACAGAGTTTTTCAGTCATGCAGGATGAAAAGTTCTAGAAATCTGCTATACAACAATGTGCATGTGGTTAGCAATACCGTACTGTATGCTTGAAATTTATGAATAGTGTAGATTTCATGTTACATGTTTTATTTCACAATAAAAAAATTGTTTCCTTATACCTTATCCTTGATAACAACTGGTATTATTTTTTTAAGTCATTCTCATAGGTATGTACTGTTATTTTTAGTTTAATTTAGAATTTTGAACTATCTTGCTTATCTCTTTGCTAACTGAATATAGCTTAATGCAGCTTTTATATGTGCTATATTTTTTCTGTTTACCTCCATCCTAGATATCTGTGTATTTTCATGAACTAGTTCATACATATCATACAATTTTAATAATAATAATACTATTTACCAACAACCAGCTGAAGAAATGGAGGTTAAACAATAACTTTAAAATCACTATTTTCTCTGATCCCATCTTCCTTCCATTTATCACACTGGTGACTATTATGATAAACACATGCTTTACATTTCTTGTCTTCATGGTTTTTTACAATCTGCCTATTTCCCCAAATATTGTATTTTTTAGTATTTTTTTAAGATCTGGTTTATTTAAATATCCAGTTTGATAAATTTAGAAAATGCACATTTTTCATGCATCCTATACCAAAAAAAAGATGTAGAACATTCCCATTCCCATAAAAAGTTCCCTTTTTTTCTTTTGGGGGTCACACTCTCTCCTTTCCTGCAGTTTCTGGCAACCACTAGTCTGATTTCTGGCCCCATATTTTTGCTTTTTCCAGAATGTAGTTTGTACACAATGCAGTATTTAGTCTTCTGTGTCTTATTTCTTTTACTGAACGTAACATTTTCACAGGTATCCTTCTGGTTGCATGTAACAGTAGTTTGTTCCTTGTAATTGCTGAATAGTATTCCTTGTATGTGTGAATTCCAATTTGTTTAGTATTACCTAGTTTTGCGTGTTTTGAGATTATATATAAATGGTTTCATACTGCATAAAATTATTTGTGACTTGCTTTGTTCCTCTTTATGATGTGCGGACCATTCAACCAAACTGATGTAGTTAATTTACATCCATTACTGAATAATATTTCACTGTGTAAAAACGTAATTTTGCTACCTATTCTTTGGTGAATGGATACTTGGATTTTTTCCACTTTTTCTTCTATTAAAAACTTCTATTAAAAGAGTTCTATATAAATCTCTTGGTTAACATGTATATTAATAATTCTAGGAAAAACCACTGTGTCATAGATTATGCATGCTTTATATTTTTCACATCAGAAAGCACATGCCTAAAAAATGTAATAATCCTATGATTTAATATCACTCTCAAGTCTTATAAATAGGCTTTTAAATTTGTTTTTTGTTGCTGGTGGGTGGTATGTATAGTGAATAGTGGTGTTAGCATTCTCCTGACTGAAAACGGGTATTGGCATTTTTTCACTTAGTATTGGTCAGTCATGTTTTTCCTTCAGTCGTATGCCTAGGCATGCCTTTTGCACAAATATATTCATGTGTTTTTGCCTTTTTTGGTTTTGGTTTTTCTTATTGAATATCAGGAATCAGACTTATATTCAGGATATTAATCCCTTGTTAGTTAGGTGGATTGAAAAATATCTCCTTTCAGTTTTTGTCATTTCATTTTCTTCATGACTTAATAAACAGAAGTTAATTTTAAAGTAGTCAAATTTATCGACATTTTGCTTTACATTTTGCTGTGTTTTTGTAAAAATATTTTCCTGCCCTAGTTTCATAGATACTACTTATATCTTACATTGCTTTAACATTTTGTCTTTTACTAAAGTTGCTCATTTATCTGGAATTGATACCAGTTTGGTACAATATAGGAATCCACCTTCACTTTTCCCTGTCAAAAAAATATTTTCCCTACACTATTACACCATTTTTAAAGAGTTTATTCCCCTTCTTATCCGCAGTGATACCTCCAACATTTACAAAGTGTCCCTATATGTCTGGAATATATGGTTGAATGGTCTAATCTCTCTGCACCAATACCACGCTCTCATAATTACTGTTACTTTATAAGTTTTAAGACTTCAAAGGGGAACATCTCATCAACTTTTTCTTAGTTTTAGGAATATCATGGCTATCCTTGTTCCTTTACCTTCACATAAAACTATTATATTTAGACAAATTAGCTTGTCAAATCATGTTGTGAATATGATTAGAATTGCCAATTTGTAAGTGAATTTGGGGAGAATCAGAAATTATACCATGATTTTGTAACCCTGAATTCATGAATATAGTACACTTCCTCCTTTAGTAGTTCTTTTAGGTGTTTCAATAAAGCTTTGTATTTTTTCCATAAATAATCTGAATTTATGTTTTCTATATTTATTGTGAGTTACTTTATATTTAATTTATACTCTGGGGATTTTACCTGAATTCTTAAGGTACTAAAGTGTAAAGTTATTAAGCACATTTATTCTCTTCCTGAAGTACAAAAACATTTAAATCACATGACATCACATAACTGCCTACCTTCCAAATTTATATTTGTATTACTATTTATGTTTTCATATTTTTAACTGCACAAATCCATGATTCCTCCCTCAATCTCAAAAGTTATTTCTGGTATCACTTTCACTGTACCCCTATGGTTTTAAAATAATTTATTGATTATTGCCTAGGCCGTTTATCTCATTAGAGGTTTCAAAATGGTTGTTGAATCCGTCTTCTAGCTGATTCGTCTGCTTCTTAGTCAGATAATTAGTCTGCTTAACAAGCTACTCCAAAACCAAACAGCTTAAAACAATAACCATTTATAATTGCTCATGAGCCCCTGGTCAGCTGTGTGGTTGCTCCGGGAGAGGCACAATTGATGTCAGCTGGACTAGCTCGTGTTTTTGAGTTCAGTCGGGAGATTGGCTAGAGCTGGCTGCTCGAAGATAACATCTTTTATCATCCAGCAAGCTAGCCTGTTCTTGTTCAAATGGTGGTTCTGGGTTCCAAAAGTAAGAAGAAAAGCATGCAAAGTCTTTTTAAATTTAGGCTTGGAACTGGCACACCACCATATTCACTGTACTTTTATTGATCGAAGCAAGTCACAAAGCTAGATTGAGCGGAGAAATAGACTCCGCTTCTTGAGGTGAAAGTCTGTAAAGTATCATTAAAACAACACGGTGGGGGGGCCGCCCGGTGGCGCAGCGGTTTCGTCCGCGCTTGGCAGCCCGGGGTTCGCGAGTTCGGATCCCAGGCGCCCGCCGACGCACTGCCTGTCAGCCATGCTGTGGCAGCGTCCCATATAAAGTGGAGGAAGATGGGCACGGATGTTAGCCCAGGGCCAGTCTTCCTCAGCAAAAAGAGAAGGATTAGCAACGGATGTTAGCTCAGGGCTGGTCTTCCTCACCAAAAAAAATAAAATAAAATAAAAATAAAAATAAAACAACATGGTGGATAATTGTGGAACCTTTGGCAACCCATCATGGTTATTATCGTTATTCTGTCATTTCTTCTGAATTTATTAGTTGGAATTCTATTGTTTCCCTTATCAATTTGTGGATACTTTGACATACAGATCTCATCAGAAAAGCAGAATAAATGTCTAATTCTATGTGTGTGTGCCTGTGTTTTGTTTTTGTGGAGGGGTGTTGTAAATCAATTTCAAAAATAATGAATTGGCGCCATAGCAATTTCCAATGCTGACAATGATTTCTTGGCCTTCTTCCAGATTCACAGCTATTGTCAGATCCACTTCTGAAGATTCAACTCACAGCAGGGTCTTCTAAGGGTATGTTTTTATTGATGATTTCTGAGTTCTGGCACTCTTTCTTTCTTATACATTCCTCAGAGACTGTTTAGACATTTTATATGTTAATCTACAAATGCTTCATGCAGTACCTAAGGATGGATGCCAGGCTTGTCCTTTTTATCTGCTACAAGAATGATTCATTCACTCAAGAAACACATCCTTGGGCCATTTCTGATAATAATTTAAATATTTTATTCACATAACTGCATTTGACTTGTAGCATTAATTCTATACATAAGAAGTATGCTTTATTCCTGTATCTTACAGATATTAAACACTTAGTTCCTTATTTGGTATCCCATAGATGCTATAAGCTAAACCTCTAGAATATAAAGAAGCTAAGAGAGATGATAGGCATAGGATGTCAGCCCTAAGTTCCCATGGGTAAAATACAGAAGGCAGAGTTTGTAAATAAGACATATATATATGCAATAAAAATATAACACAAGCCACATATGTAATTTTAATTTTTCTGAAACCACATTAAAAAATAAAAACAGGCAAATCTCATTTTAATAATGTGTTTTAACACAAAATATTATGGCATCAATAGGTAATAAACACAGAAAATTATTTATGAGATATTTTTAATCCTTTATTTCATACTAGGTCCTTGAAATCCAGTTTATATGTTTAAACTTACATCACATCTCAATTTGGAGCCACATTTTAGGTACTCAGTGGTCATATATAGCTAGTGGTGACTGTATTTCACAGCACAGTGAAATCTAGAATAAGCATGCATTTTGTACTATATCCATAAGGAAATAATTTCCTTCATTACCATCCCACCTTGGGAGTGGAATTTTAACAGATTTGGTTTTTTTTTTTATGAGAAAGATTGGCCCTGAGCTAACATCTGTTGCCAATCTTTCTCTTTTTGCTTGAGGAAGATTATCCTTGAGCTAACATCCCTGTCGACCTCTATTTTTCATGTGAGATGCCACTTCAGCATGGCTTGATGAGCGGGGTATAGGTCCACACCCAGGATCTGAACCCAGGAACCCCAGGCTGCCAAAGGAGAGTGCGCAGACTCAACCACCATGCCAGTGGGCCAGCCCCCAGATTTACTTTTAAAACACACACACACAAAACAACCACCAACAACAAACATTACACTTTATTCTCCAATTGAACTATTGCTCTTTTCATTTGACCTGCTGCAAAACTACAGCCTTCTTAAGATAGAACAAGAGTGGGGAGGGAAAGGACCTGTACTCTGCCCAGAAGTTTGAGTGTGTAGCTTTCACATGGCTATTAATGCATAATTTCATGCTTCATCTGGAAAAAAATTATATACTGGAACCAAGAATGCATACCTAAAGCTACATAACATCACAACAAAAAGTTGATATAAATCCTTGTGAATTTCTCTGATTATTTTACCCTAAGACTATGGTAATCATGTACATAATATAAATCCACATTTTTTACTTATTTCTGAGGATTACACGCAATACTACCATTTCCAGGTTTTCCTGATCAAATAAACTTAAAATACTTCATACAACTGACTTCATTATACTGAATAATACAGCATAGAAATAGATGCACGTTGCTTTCCATTCAAAGGAAAGGATTTAGCTACTGACTTAGAAACATTTTAAAGCACACTCTTCTATAAAATAGTTCCATAGTATGGATTATTGAAAGTAGCAATGAAGGAAAGGTGCCACTGTATCACTGTAAACATTTTACATGCAGTGGTAGGGCTGAAATCATATTTATTTGTCTTGTTTTCCCATAAAATTTAAGTTTTGTTATAAAAGCATATGGTTATGCTTTACACAGAACAAATAACATTGTACTATTGCAGATTGGACAACTGTATTGCCTAATAAATTCATAAAGTAAGACTATCACATGCAGCCGCCTAACATGGGATCATTTGACTAAATGCCTCTGTATATCATGAAGGATGAGAGGCAGAAGTAGAAAAAGATCATATCCATGAATATTACGTGTGAAAACTGTTCTAGGCACAGTAAGTGTATCTTCACTACAATATATAAAGAAATTATCCATCTTCAATTTATGGATAGGGAAATATGCTTTAATTAATTAATTCTCCAAGGTCACACAGCAAAAATGTAGTGGAGCTGGGTTTCCAGGCAGAATAAGTCTGTCCCTGATGCCCAGGCACTTCTATTACCACTTAATATCCTTCCTTCTATAATTAACTAATCTTACACTTCGACTAAATACTTGGAAAAAACTTGCAAGTGGAAGGCACAGTTGGTATTTCAGAATTGACAGTCAGCAATTTGCAGGCTAATAAATCTAAGGACCCAACTGTTTCTCTCATTGGCAGTAATGGAGCAGCCACTTTAGGCTCTGCATTTTGGGTTAATTAGAACACTTCTCAGATGGTAAAATTGATAGCCTTCAGCTTGGTATGCTTTAATGCCACCTGAGGCATGCTGTTACCATTCAGAAATGCACTGCCTGCCAAGTACTAACTACTTAATCCACGTAATTAGTTTAGCACTATAATCATTGGAACTGTTTTCCAAATAGGATATGAAAGAAAAGAAATTAATATATATGTACATTTTTAACATTTTCACATCCAGTTTTTTATATTCCTTTATCTTGTCATTACTTTAGAGATGAGAGAATTTACCAGTTGTCATTTATTTTTTAGGAAGATTGGCCCTGAGCTAATGTCAGTTGCCAATCTTCCTCTTTTTCTTTTTTCTTCCCAAAGCCCCAGTACATAGTTGTATATCCTAGTTGTAGGTCCTTCTAGTTCTTCTATGTGGGACGCCACCTCAGCATGGCTTGATGTGCGGTGAGTAGGTCCCAGGATCTGAACCCGCAAACCCTGGGCTGCCAAAGCAGAATGTGCGAACTTAACCACTATGGCAAGCGGCCGGCCCATTGATTGTCTTTAAGAGTTAATGATACAAATATAACAGCAACAAGAAAAATCAGGTAAAAATTACTGACTACTTAGATTCTAGTCACTCTGATTAGATCTTTACATCAATTATCTGGTTTATTCCTTGAGCCTACTTCACGTTGTGGTAGCCATTGTTATTCCAGTTTTTCAGGTGAGCAATGTGAGCTTAAGGATGTAAAATAACTTGCCCTAAATCATACAAATATTAAATCTTCAGCTGAGATTCCAAACCAGATAGTCAGAGTACAAGGTCTAGAGTGAGATTAACTGTATAATTTTAAAGTTGTTTACAGTTTTAAATGTAGTAATCTCTACATATCTACCAATACATTCATTAATGATTCAAGAAAAACAAAGTAAATAAAAAAGTACTCTACTTTGAATGTTCAAATGAACATTTATTATACTAACCTTGCAAAATGATATGAGTTTAGATGATAATATATTTAAGTCATTTTTTATGGCATCTCATATTAAATGAGGTGTTTTATTTTGAAAAGCATCTTCTGTGATGTGCCACAATGTGAACAATTATTTTGTCCACCTTGAGAAAGACAACTATATTGAGAGCTTCTTATTTGCAGTAACTCATTAAACATCTAAAACATACTTAATTGAATTTATAAAACTCTGAATATAGTTGCTACTTTTATTTATGAATGTTCCAGGGTTAATTAGAACTGTAAGCCTGTTGGAGTCCCTTTGGCCTGAGAGGTATAGATAAGATTTCAACCTTTGCTCTTTAGATGTTTTACGACTTTTGTAGAAATAATTTTGTGGTTTAATCAGTCACTCGTAAAACAAGTGCCTTTCTGCATACTCTGCCTCAGAAACTATACTAAATAGAAGGGATAGAAATGTGAAGGAGGTAAGAATCATGGATAAAGAGCTTACAACTAGCAAGAGATCTAGACTTGACCACATATGGTTTATTCTAGACAAACTCATTGAAACTTTTGCCCTGTGTTTTTCACAAAATTATTTTCAAAGATCATCCCAAAGGTATTTGAATATCAGGAAGAGGACAGTGTGGTTAGATTAAACATGGCCACAAATCATTTGTAGTTCCTGCATCAGCTGTTGGAGTCTGTTTCTCGACCTCTTAAATCTGAAGTGGCCGTGAAACTTGCTCTGATAGAATATAGGCGAGGTGACGCTGTAGAAGGTCTTGAGCCTAAGCTTCAGGATAATCAGGTTTAAATGTAATAGATCCTTGAACGAATGTTGTTAAATATGATAATTAATTGTTGTTTTATATTTCACACTATGGAATTAACAAAATATTCAGTGACACCAAAAAAGAAATAAAAATGACATGCGCTACTGCTTATACATGAACACACGTAGATACCTGAGGGTTATATTCCATGAGTCGGTAAACAGCTCTATATATGATGACAAACTATGGCTGTGGCAAGAAACTAATGAATCATAAAGTCACTCGACAAAAATGCTTAATTATTTCAGTACTTATTTCCCTTGATAATATTTAGAAGAGGTGGGAAGAAAGAGAAAGATACACATGAAATATGCATGTGTGTATGTACAGAGAGAAAGAAAGACTGTGTAAGTGGAATAGTTTTGCTTTATTGTATTCCCAGCCATTTATTTTAAATTACCTAGGTGGAGCTGTAGAACATTGAAAATATTGAAAGACTCTATTGTATACAGTAAATTTTAATTAAGATAAATTATTAAACATAGTTTAATTATATTAAATATATTTATATGTTGAATATTAAACATACATATCCAAGTACTTTATGGATACTCAGTAATATGGCAATAGCAATGATAAGGTATAAAATTTTGAATAAAATTGAAGGAAAATCTAAGTAAATCAAGGTGTTTAGCCAAGGTTCAGTGTGTTATGGCTCCTTAAATTGTATTATTATGCAATGAGATAATTGTGAAAAATATTTAAGAGAATTTTATCCTTTTGATAGCCAAAATGATACTGATATCCAACATCTGTTGTGTGCCTATTATGTGCCAGGCGCTCTTCTAATCAGTTTACATATACTCTCTCCTCATAAGAACAATTTGAAGTAGATACCCAGTTTACAGATTAGGAAACAGAAGCATAGAGAGATTAAGTAATTCAACTAAGGTCACATAGCTACTAGATGTTGGAGCTGGAATTTAAACATAGTAAATTTAACTCCAGAATTCAAACTCTTGAATACAGGACCCAAAAGAAAATTATAATGTAACTAGCTGCAAACACATGATATTTTATACATAGTTTTTACTTCTAATGTTTTCAGTGAAGAATACAGGCAATTTGATCAGCATTAACAAATACTTTTTGTCACAAATGACAGAGAATTAACACTCCCCTTGCTAGACCAGTTTCCAAAAGGCATTTTCCACCCTGGAAATATTTACCAGTTAAACATATATAATAAAATCACATGTTAACCTAGTTTAGTAAAACAAGCAACGCTGATAGTTACATCAATATGTAATCCATGCATTACTACAAAGAAATAAAAAAGGAATAAGAAAAAGGAGATTGACAAACAAACTTAAAGGGCCTCTATCTTTGTATTAAAAAGAAACCAATATATGTTCCCATGGGGATTGTACAAAAAGGAACCAAATTTTACTGCAGAAATGTATGTTCTGAACTAAGACTGTTACTGTATCTAATATGCTGGAAATTTTAGTGTGGACATGTCAATAAGCTTTTTCTCAAGAAAGAATTTCTGTGTTGTGATATATCTTCCTAAATTTTAACTTCTAAGCTTATCTAACTCCTGTTTTCACACTTGTCCTACCTACTGCCCATGATGTTGGGACCTTTAGAATCTCCACTACTGTATACTACATTGGATCTGGCTTATTGATGATTTTCCTGTTTTTTCTCTTTTTCCTATGCTAGCAGTTTTCAGGTCTGAAGGTTCAGACTTTCCCATACAAGGAAAAAAATAAAACTTTAATTATTTGCTTCTTCTAACACCGTTGTGGCTTTGGCTTACACTGCATAGTTCTGATCCATTCGAGATGGTCTTATTTGAATCAGGAGACAATTATTCTAACAAGCCCTACTTGTAGTTACTTCCCCGTTTTCCCTATATTTGTCTCATATTTGCCTAAATAGGATCTTTCCCTGGGGAAATCAATGCAGTTCTATTCCCACAATTTTCTTCTTAAAGAACTATTGCCAGTATTTTACACTAAACACTTTAAAGCACCTTAGTAACAACAAGTACAAGGTATTATCTGATTTAGTCCTTCCAAAGTAATTCTGAGGGAGATATTCTTATTCTTATTTGGCAGGTGTACAATCAAAGCCACAGATAAATTAAGTAACATATCCTAGACCACACAGGTATAGATGACCAAGATTTACTCCAGAGCTGCACAGAACACACGCACAACTTGACAGTGCATTCTTCAGAAGATCCCAGAAAGACCAAGTCAACTTATTTTTTTTCCCTGTAGAAATTGTGTGAATATTTTAGCTTATTTTGGTCTCCTGTTTCTATATCTGTTGCAATTAAAATCTGTAGCATATTGTTTAACATAAATAGCATTCTCATTGTTCTGTATGCCTTACCCTCATCTTTCCTACAATGGCAGGACCATGCAAAGTATAAGCAAAGTAGATGATTTATTTAATTCATATTCCTGTATTCTATGAAGGCATAGCTCACAACCAAATCAGTTCCGCCCATACTTAGAACCCAAGTTTTGACCTCTGTGTTGTTGCTCAGATTCTGATTTCCTTACTACTAACAGCCTGATCCCAATTCATCTGTGGATCTTAACCCACATGTCAGGCTTCTGAGCCTCCTTTTTTCATCCCTTTGAGTCTTTGCTAATAGATTTCCAGGTCTCCATGTCTATCTAAAATGACAACTGATAAAAATTGTCTACTTGAAGCTTCCATGTTTCCATACTGCATTGCCTTATATATATTGTTTCTTAAGATTGTAATTTCCGTTCTTTCTCCGAGGTCTCTGATTTTTAAATTTCACTAAGTTGGAAAAAAATCTGTCTCGTTTTGTGGCCATTTGAGACCTTAATAATATTCTCACTGTTAGGCATATAAAAGTGGCTTGACTACCATGCATTAGCTGATTGAAGCTTATACCCAAATTTATCTGAAGTTCTCAGTTACTTCTCCAATCCCTGACTTTCTTATAGAATGTCCAGATATTTATTTTCCTTTATAGTTATTTATATGTTTGACTTCATATTTTCGAAATATTGGTGCCTTCATTTTGACAGAGTTAGACGATATAATCCTGAATAACACTAGGCATCAAGATAATATTTTGGAATATTCTCCATGTAACACAGCTACCTGAAACACGTAAGTTTATCATTTGAATTCATATAAGATAAATGACATCCTAACTTTATCAGTTTTGCAAAATACGGCATACGAAGTTTAATAAAATAATTTTTAAAACTTCTAAAAGATAGTTTAAATGAGACATCCATATGGATCTACAAGGAAAATAACTTCAGGTGCACCCAAAGTTTTCCACAACACTACTTTTAATATGAAAAGTTTGATGTATTTAAATTAATTCTTTTAATGAGACCTAACTACAAATTTACTGACTAAGGTACATTGACAGAATTAAATGAGCTTTGGAAATGCATTTCTTATTATCTTCCTACTTTTGTAGATTCCCCATATTCTAATCAAATTTTCTGCAGGTATTTTCAATTACCATTTAATTCATTTTACAGTGTATTTGCTATGTGCCTCTCATTTAACCAGCAGTCATTGATTTTGTCTATTCAAACACTTCAGATTAGTTTTCTGGAGCTTAATTCTCTCAACTCTTCGTAACTGTGAAATCATCAGAATATCCTTTGAGATATGAAGAGAAAAATGGTCTCTCCTGTGCCTCTCTCTTTAATTCTTATCTCTCCCCCTCAAAAGAGACACTCCCACGTTTATGCTTGATAAGAGTACTGTGGTCTAACGGTAAAGGGTCTGGATAAATGACTCCCAAGGGGAGATTCTGAAAAATGTGAGTGTGATTAGCATGTAGAAGAGATAAGGTGTTGGGCACTTGAGCTTGGGATATCATAATGGAGAGCTCCAAAAATTTAAGGCCTACTTTATACATAAGAGTACAGGCTTATTGTGTAAAGTTTCAGAGGGCAGAATGAAGATTAATTTGTAAAAGATCCAGAGAGGCAGATTCAGTGCAATTACATTGAAGAATAAAATTAATAAAATATGAAATAATCCACATGTCAAGAATCTTTAATTCACTGTATTTTGATTTAATTCAACATTTATCCTGTTCCATCCACAGGCATTGTCACACTGTACAGAAAACTAAGATATAAAGATAAATACAGCACTGTGTTGAGTCAGTTCAAATCTCTGTCTGTGCCACTACCTCTGGTCTCAAGAAGCTCTTTATTTTATCCACAGGCCCCTGACCACGCAACTTCTCACCATCTTCTGCAGTTTGGAGCAGCTAATGCCTGATATCGATGCCATTGTTTCTTACCACAGTGGCCCCTGAGGATACTTCTCTCTATTTTGTCACTCTGACCCAAGCAGATGCACATGCATGGCTTAATTTTTTTCTGTTCTTACAGACTAGTTTGAGGTAATTTAATAGCTCTTTACCTTGGCTCAAGGATAATAAAATAGTATTAAATGTATTATGCAAACAATTAAGATTAGCAAACAAATATGACAGGAATTAAAATCCACAGCCCTGACACATCTTGTTCAGTTCTTTACAGCAGGGCTTCTCAAACTGGAGTGTTCATTACAAATCATGTGAGAATCTTATTAAAATGCAGATTCTGCAGGAAGTCTGAGGTGGGGCAGAAGCTTCAGGTGATGCTACTGCTTACCACGCTTTGAGTGGCAAGGCTTTCCTGGATGCCTTCCTAACAAGCTAAAAGGCTTCCTCTCTTCCTGTCACTCTTTCTGGATCAAAATCCAGATTTACCCAGGGTGCCCTTAAGCACACATGATTTGCTCAGAAGCAGTTCAGGGTGAATGAGGCACTTAGAAGGGAAGCGATTTACATATCAACCCAAAATAATGACCAACTTCCCAGGCCATATTTCTTATCTCAAAAATGTTTGACAGAATGAATTTTTTCTCTATGTTTACCCAATTTCTAACTTAGCCAGAAGATCCAAGGGGATAAATTATTCATAATCAGTAAAAAAAAAAAAAAATTTAAAACTTAAAAAGCAAGTTAATATTTTTTATTTGAAATTCTTTCCAAATTAAAGAATGGGAAACTCCAGGAATATTTCCCATTCTTCAAAAACTTATATAATGTTAAATTCAGGGCAATATCTGTTCAATCCAAGACAGCACTTATTACATCCCATTCAGATAGTTAATCAATCTCTCATCTTGATTCTGGTGGAGATAAGATCTGCACAGCCCTCCTTCAGTCTTCACCAATGCTCAAAAACACACAAAGCATGCACTTCTCCAGAAGAATAAATAAATTTACAGGCACAGCACACTCAAAATCCATTCTAAGAAGCATTTCTGCCAAGGAAATATGTAAAGTATGGAAAAAGAGAACATTCCCACAACATATTCAACCTTTTTCATTATTACACAAAGTACCTTAACTCCCTACAATCAGAGTTTCTCATCCCCTTTCACTTTCAAATATAGTCTCTGGTTTATATTTGCATAACTAAGTAATCCTTTCCTTAGCCCTCAAGTATCGGAAATAGTCCCCTCCACAGAGATTTTAAAGGCTTTACTTCATATTACACAGAAAATGGCTTAACAGTTTCTTCTGACTGCATGACCTATTGAGATGTTGTAGACATCCCTCCCATTTTTCTCCTACCATCCTCACTCTAAATGTTACCGCACAAAGGGTCAATCTGCTCCATGCAAGACAAAAGCCAATCATCAAGAGGCATGATGGTGGCAGAGAAAGCATTTTATTATAGCTTGCTAGCAAGAGGGGAGATGGACAACTAACGTCTCAAAGAACCATCTTAAAGGGGCACAAAATCTTACAGCAGTTATATAGGCCAGTGGGTTATACAGGAGGGGGTTAGAAATGTTGACCCTCGGGTGTTACAGCCTGGGAGTCGCCACACCAGATCTTTCAGTTTTCATTGATGATGGCTGTCAGCATAGTCTCTCTGTCAGGGGTCATCACATTCCTAAGGAACTCAAAAGAACAAAGTTATCTTCTTATCACAGCTGGGAGGTACATGCACAAGCAAGAGTTGTAAAATCTAAGGAGTAGTTAGATCTCCTGGAGGGTGCAAATCCAGCTGGGTTACTTAGTCAAAGTTCATTCAAAGTAACAATAGGGTTTCTTTTCTACAATATGGCTTCCCTCATGTCAACCTTGTGTTGAACCAGCATCATAAACACGTATATATTGAAATCATAAATTAAAGGCAAAAGTTTTTAACCCACAATTGGATTTGAAAAAAAAAAAGACATCACCAACTATCATAAATGAAGAGAGAGTTGGAATTCTGTGGTAAACATATCAGCTGATTCTATGGTGGCCCAGGAAGCTCAGATAATGACACTAGGAACTAGACCATTCTACCCATTAAAAGATAGGAAAGGTGGAATTAGTCTCATGCAAAGTATAGTGTTGGAACTAAAAACCCTCCACTAAAGCCTTTTGAAAAGGCTGACCTGACTTTGGAAAGAAATGACAAGAAAAATTTCACTGGCTTAGAAAATGTCAGGGAAACTAGTCACAGCTCAGAAATCCAGGTATTTTAAAAAGTACCTTCAGTGAGGAATGTCAACCTGTGACTCACATAGGTATGGGATCTGAATTTATATTTCTGATGAAGTAAGAGACTCAGACAAAAGAAATGGACTTATGAATTGTTCTGGAGACAACTAAAAATTGTTCTGAGACCACAGGAGTCAGTGTAATAAAAAAAAAATTCTGTGGCTATGAAGCCGGGTATCTGAGGGGTACTGCAGATATTAAACCAATTTGCTGCTTTTACTGCTTAACTTGAGGACTTGTGAGCTTGTTTGCAGGAGAAAGAGAATGACTTTAGGGAGTTTGCAGTCACCAGATGGCCATCCAGCCCTCAGCAGCTGTTGAAGAGCAGAAGCCAGATTGCCCAGAGTCTTATCAGGAGTGACCCTTGGACTGATAACACATTTTATGAGCCCACTGGAGACCATAAAAACATGAATTTTGTTAGCCTCAAATGTTGAGAAAAAATAAGTGTCAACTTAATTGTATATCCAACTGCACACTCTCACTGAAGAGCATAAGTGAATCAAAGAAATTTTCAGAAAAGTAATGTATTCATAGACTATGGTTCAAAGAGTTATTAAAAGATATATTTCAGGAAAAATAAATAAATAAATGCACCTATACAAGCAAAGAGGAGGAGACAAAAACAATGGTGACAAAAGAATTTGATAAACATGTTGATATATAAAATACTATCGATTTTTCTTTTTTTTTAAATCTCTCTCCCCAACAGGTCTCCAGGCTGTGCTTCCAGATGCAATTATTGCTCAGTTTCTCCACAGCCATGTTTCCTCTCTTTTGCTAGGAAATGAGGTGTACACAGCACAGCCTAGATTTGAAGGCCTTGCATAATGTCTCCTGCTGGACTCTCCACCCAGTTTCCTGCCTCTTTCTGAATCACACAATATCTCACCACAACCAGCAGGGCCAAGAACTTTTGTGACTCTGAGACCTTGCATGTCTAATTCCTTCTGCTGAAATGCCCTTCCATCCCCATTTCTGCCTATCCAAGTCTTGATCATCCTTCAGGCTCAGTAAGTTTTTTTCCAAAACTTTTTTTACTGTTGTAAAGTATATATAACACAAAATTTACCATTTTAAACATTTTTAAATGCATTGTTCAGTGGTTATTAAATACGTTTATAATGTTATGCAACCATCCCCAGCAGACCTCTCCATAACTCTTTTCATCTTATAAAACTAAAACTCTATTCCTATTAAACTAAAACTCCCTCTTCCCCCTCCCTCCAGCCCTGGCAACCACCATTTTGCTTTCTAGCTCTATGATTTTGACCACTCTAAGTATCTAATATAATTGCAAGCATATAATATTTGTCTTTTTGTGACTGGCTTATTTCACTTACCATAATGTCCTCAAGATTCTTCCATGTTGTAGCCTAAGTCAGAATTTCTTTCCTTTTTAAGGCTGACTAATATTTCACTGTGTGTACATACCACATTTTGCTTATCCATTCATCCATCAATGGACACTTGGGTTGCTTCTACATTTTAGCTATTCTGAATAATGAGGCTATAAACACTTTTGTATAAATATCTCTTAAAGAACTTGCTTTCAATTATTTTGGGTACATATCCAGAAGTGAAATTCCTGTATCACATGGTAATTCTATTTTTAATTTTTTAAGGAAACTTCATACTGTTTTCTACACAGCCTGTACAATTTTACATTCCCACCAACAGTGCAAAAGGGTTCCAAATTTTATATAGCCTTGCAATAATTGTTAAATTTTGTCTTTTTGATAGGAGCAATCCTAATGGCTATGAGATGTTATTTCATACCCATTAACCATGAGGTGTAGTTTTGGTTTGAATTTTCCTAATGATTAGTGACATTGAGTATCTTTTCATGTGCTTTATTGGCCATGTGTATATTTATGTTCATCTTTTTGAAGAATCAAGTTTTCGTTTCATTCATTTTCTCTACTGTTTTTCTCTTCTCTGTTACATTTATCTTTGTTCTAATATTTATTATTTCCTTCTTTCTGCTGATTTTGGGTATAGTTTGTTCTTCTTTTTCTAGTTCATTTAGTTGTAAAGTTAGGTTGTTGATTTGAGGTTTTATTTAAATGTAAGCATTTGTAGCTATAAATTTTCCCTTTAGCATTGCTTTCACTGTGTTCCATAAGTTTTGATATCTTGTGCCTTCATTTTTATTTATTATTTTCTATTTCCTTGTGATATCTTCTTTAAGCCATTGATATTTTAGAATGTTTTCATAATTTTGTGATATTTTCAGTTTTACTTCTGTTATTGATTTCTAACTTCTTCCCATTGTGGTCAGAGAAGATACTTTGTATGATATCTATCTTTTAAAATCTATGGAGACTTAATTTGTAGTCTAACATATGGTCTATCCTGGGAAATTTCCCATGTGCACTTAAGAAGAATGACTATGCTGTTGTTGGACCAAGTGGGTATATGTTTGTTAAATCTAGCTGGTTAATTTTGTTAAGTCCTCTATTACCTTACTTATCTTCTGCCTGGTTGTTCTATCCATTATTGAGAGTACAGTATTAAACTTTCCAATTATTATTGTAGAAATGTCTGTTTCTCCCTTCAATTCTGTCAGTTTTGTATTCATATATTTTGATGTTCTGTCATTAGGTGAGTACATTTTTATAATTATATTTTCTTGCTGTATTGAACATGTTATTAGTAGATAATGCCCTTCTTTGTCTCTTGAAACCTTTTTATTTAAAGTCTATTTTGTCTAATATTAGTATAGCTATCATGTTCTATTTTAGTTACTATTTAGATGGAATGTATTTTCCATCCTTTCACTTTCAATCTATTTGTGTGCTTGAATCTAAAGTGAGTCTCTTTTAGACTGCATATAGTAGGATCATGTGTTTTTATCCATTCTGCCAATTTCTGACTTTTGATTGGAGAGTTTAATCCATTTACATTTAAAGTAATTACTGATAAGAAGAACTTACTTCAGTCATTTTGCTATTTGTATTCTATATGGCTTATAGCTTTATTGTCCCAATTTCCTGCATTTCTGTCTTCTTTTGTTTGATTTTTTTAGAGTGAAAAGCTCAAATTCCTTTTGCATCTCCTTTCGTGTATATTCTATAGCTATTTTCTTTGTGGTTACTGTGGGGATTCCATTTGACATCCTAAAGTTGTAGCACTCTAATTTGAATTTATAGCTTAGCTTCAATAACATACAAAAATTCTGCTCTTTTACAGCTCTGTCTCCACCCTTTTCAGTTATTGATGTCACAAAATTACATCTTTATATATTTTATGCCCAAAAACATAAACTAGTAATTCTTTTAAATTAATGTAGTATTTTAAATTATGTAGAGAACAAAATGTGGAATTATGAACCAAAGTTACAACACTAGTTTTTAGACAAATAATTACTTTATAAAAAATGTATTAGCCTCGTAAATCATGTAGAAAACAAAAAGTAAAGTTAAAAACCATTGTTACAATAATACTAGCTTTTATAATTAATTGTCCATGTATTTACCTTTATTGAGCTCTTTCTTTGTTCATACACTTTCAAATTCCCTATTGAAAATAGAGAAGAGACATCTTTCTACTTTCTTTTCTTAGAGCATTTACTTTAGGAAATAAATAAATATAGATAGAAACATAAATATACATATATATGTGTGTATATATATGTATGTATTTGCTTCACAGGGGCATAAAGCCACACTACACAAATCACAATACTGCCAAATTGAAGTAAAATATGTAGGGCATCTGTTATCAGCTATAGACCACAGTATTGCATTCTAGGAGTCAGTTAATTTTGCAGGTGAAATGGTCTACTACAAAAAAAAAATACTGAGGCCCTTTATGGGACTAGCACAGTATTGTAGACAGTAGATCTCAGTTTTTGCAGAGTGGACACAACCTCTGATGGAACAATTGCATATATTTCTCCACATCCTCTGGTATGGACCTTAGAATCTAAAGAGGCTATTGAACAACTGAAATTTACTCTAGCCTCTCGCCGAGATTTGGAGATTCCAAATTTTGAAAAACCCAACCTGATTTATATGATATTTCTATCATATAAATATTGATAGATTGATTGACATATTGCATATATCAATCGATTGATCAATATTGATTGATATTGCATATTTGATAATGTTTATTGATGGCCATGTAATTGGGATTAAAGTGGCCCAGTTAAGGCTTCCCATGTTGTGATGACATCACAATACCTGAGAAGTTTATGTTTTTTCTGGAATTAAGTCTGCACAAGCAGATTAGTTAATAAATTACTAAAGCTGCAATTCTTGGACTGGACTTAAAGTGAGTACATATTCTAGTAATAAATACATATTTGGTGTCTGTCATGCAACAGAGCTAATTTTTAAAAAGAGGATTTTTTGCTTCAAGGAGGACTAAAAGGTTGATAGCTTATTTATTAAAGGCTTTACAACTGCCTGCTCAGATGTCAGTAATTCATTGTAGAGCTCATAGCGGGCAGAAGGATGCAGTTTCTAATGGCAATAATTCTGATAACAGAACTGCAAAAAACTGATGTTAAAACATGGCAAACTCCAAACTTAGAATATTGACTTTTAATACAGTAAGAAACTTTTGTTCATTTTCAAAAATATGCTTCACAAAAGAAAATGGACAAATGGGTTATAAAAGGGGCTAAAAGAAATTTGACCAGACTATGGGATTTACTTAACAAAATAATTCTTATACCACAGTCCTTATATGCTTGGTTAGGACTGTTGTGTCATCAACAAAATCATCTGAATAAAGAGGAATTTTAAAGGCACTAAACTACTACTGTGCCAGCAAAAAGATTAAATTATTCAAACATTAAAGAGACATTTACATCAAAGATTAAACATTAATTAAAGAGACATTTGTCAGTAGAATTGTTTACAGTCTACTCCCAAGATAAATGCAGGAAGTTCTCCTTGACCAACTTTATTAGGAACCTGTTGGCAGCAGGATTTCATAGAATACTTACAAAAGGTGACAGATTTTATCAGGTTATGGTGTGTATGATGTCCATATGGCCAGAAGTCTTTCCCTCTTCAAAAGCCAATACTCAGATAGTGGTAAAGGCTTTCAATACACATAACTCTCACTTTTGGGATACTAGAGCACAATGATTAAGATAGAGGAAGTCACTGTATTTCTACTGTCATCAAAGAATTATGCAAATGTTTGCAGATTCCTTTAAGCCTCAGTCCTCTGCACAAGTAGTGCAAATGACTCAAAGTAAACAAACAAAAAGCCCTCATTGGCTAAGATTCTGTGATCTACTATGTTAAAATGGCCTCCAGTTTCACCACTAGCCTTGTTATATGTTGGAGTGATACTCAGAAACAAGCATGGGATCTCTCCTTTTACATCAATGTGTGGCAGGCCTGTGAATTTGGGTCTCAGACCATGCATGTTCTGTGCTTGGTTTAGCTGAATCCTCTGATAATCTTGCTCAATACTTAGTAGGACTTATTTCTTCCCTAGAAACTCTGAGACATAAAACATATGGACTTGGAAGGACCTGCCAGGAGGAGTCTGCCACTTCCGTTGACCAGAAGATTTTATCTACCTAAGAGTGTTCTGCAGGGAAGACAGGCTGTCACCACATTGGGAGAGACCTTTTCAAGGGCTGCTGATCACCCAAATGGCTATCACAGTGGAGAACAACAACAACTGGATTCATGCTTCTGATCTGAAGCCAGCACCTCAGAGAACTGGACTGTGTTTCCCACAAGGGACTTAAAACCTAAGTTTTCTAGAGTAATTGATATTGGTAGTGAACTAAAAGGAGGTATTCTAACAAACTTTCTACTATTCTTATAGACATATTGCTGTCCTATTCACATCAGTGTTAATTACTTTCAAAATCACAGTTTAGTAGAAAGCAAACATGACATTTAAGTACTTTCTCATTCTGAACTCCCAGTAATGGCTCCCACCACCTCATTTCTAATTATTTCTAAATTATACTCCCAGTATAAACAGGGTCTGGACTTATAAATCCAGCAGATTAATTCTTGACAGAGTAAAGGTAGGACCATATTCTTTAGTAATTTTTGATGGTGACAAAATAAAAGTAATTGATATGCATCCAGGTACTCAAGCCTTAAATTAGACACAAAAATATTTTAACTGGTTTGAATGGAAGAATGATATAGAAAAGAAAAAGGCCTCTATTTAATAGAAAAACAGAAATCTGACATTTACAGATAGAGACTGCAAAAGATAGGTCTAATGTCACTAGATGAATTTGGGGTTACAAGTTTCCCCAGTCACAGTATAGATATCTACAAAGACGAATGTGTTTTATTTATGGAGAATTTGTTGACTATTAGAAAAGTATAACTATTGATTTAGACCTGATGCAAGATTTAAGACAATAGAGCCATACACATTAAATACCTTTCGTGTGGTTCCTCATAATAAGATTTTGATACTAGATGATGGCTGTGGATGTCTTTGTATATCTCATCTGGGAAAAATTATTGGGAAGACAGAACAATTACTAAGGAGCCTAAATTGTCACATAAATGTGATGGTATCTATGTTATTGACCAACTCTCAGGTGAAATTTATTGAGTTTTGCAAGGAAAATTCTTAACTAAAAATTTAGATTATCAAGCTTTGGAGTTAAGCTACTCCTTTGGCTTGAATTGGGTAAGACTTCATAGGGAATTGGCAAATAACACTCAGATAGTTAATCATTTGAAAATGCAAGCAATAAAGCATCATGACAACTTGTAAAGTTTATGTATGACTAAGAAAAGTTTTGTACATTGCTAATCAAGAATCTGATTGAACTCGTCACCACTGGTATGCTATATTCGAAGGTCACTCCTCCAAGGCAAATAATGTACTGACTTCTTGAAATTTTCAGTAATTCCATTACTCTGTGGTAATTCTGGTCATTGCTTTTCTTTACTACAGACTTGCTGGATATTTAGATGGCTGCAACTTCATCAGAGAAAGGTACAAACAGCAATGGAGACAGCTAGAAAATTGTAAAGTTACTATTTTATATTAATGCAGGCAGGAGATTTTAAGGGCAAATGCAACTTAACAATAAGAGGCTTAATTTTCCCTGTTGAAAATAAGGGAAAGATTAACCCCTTTCCCCCATCCTCTCTGCTTTTCTTAGAGCATTTACTTTAGAAAACGTGTAAATTCCTCCTCTGTCTCTAAAATGTATATAAATCTCTTTAAAAGACAAATAAGACTCTTGCCAGCTCTGAAGACCCAGGATTCTCTTTCTTAACAATCTAGGAACCATCTCCTTGACATGCAATCATCAATGAGGACAGTGCCCCTATCCCCCAGTTTCTGTGGTAGTGTTGGAGCCTAACTTCAGTGGACCTTGCTGAAGTTGCAAAATGACCTCTTTCTTTTATAAAGCTAATACATATGATACCTGCTCAAGACAAGGTTGACATTAGGAAAGCCATATTGTAGAAAAGAAATCGTATTGTAACTTTGAATGACCTCTGACTAACTGACCTGGCTGGATTAGCACCCTCCAGGAGTTCTAACTGCTCTGTAGATTGTACGACCTCTGCTTGTACATGTACCTCGCAGTTGCAATAAGATGATAAATTTGTTCTTTTGAGTTCCTCACGAATGTGAGGATGACCCCCAACAGAGAGTCTATGTTGATAGCCGTCATCAACAAAAACTGAAAGATCTGGTGTGGCGACTCCCAATCTGTAACACCAGAGGGTCAATATTCCTAATCCTGTCCCCTATAACCCACCAGCCTATATAACTGCTGTAAGATTTTGTGCCCCCTTAAGATGGTTCTTTTGGACATTAGTCAGCCATCTTCCCTCTTGCTAGCAAGTAATAAAATGCCCTTTCTTCGCCACCATCATACCTCATGACAATTGGCTTTTGTCTTGCAGCAAGCAGATCGTGCTCTTTGTGCAGTAACACATACAGTCACCCCAATTACCAAGCAAATTTAGGATGAATTATATGTGACAAATGGTGCTGTTAAATCCCTTACTTGACTAGTTATCGCCTACCTTGAGAAGATGTATGCAATAGATTGTATCTGCTTGACTATATAAAAGGGTGAAAATTCTGTCTTTGCAATCTCTTGGTGGCTAGCCTATGAAGCATGCTACATTCTGGTTTAATGCTTATTCAATAATAAAATTGTTTTCTTTCTGTTCTACCTTTGTGGAGAGGTTTTCTGGGTTGGGAGGAGAATTTGGTTTTAATTATATTTCCCCAACAGACTTAAGCACAAAATATCAAAATAAAAAAAAATATATATATATCAGGTTTGATTACACACCTGTCAGGTTTCTGACTCTCTAGCCCTAAACACCGGGTAGACCCAACTCTGACCTTCTTGGGTTCCATCCCAGCTTTTCAGGGCCCATTCATGGATGGCTTAAAAATCTGGTCAATATTTTGAGGAAAAGATCAAATAAGCATGATAAAAGAAGGAGATAAGAGTGAGGCAAGACTCAACACAACACTTACCATGAGCACCTGAAGGCTGAACTATGGCCAGAAATAAAAAATTACATTTTAACCCTGACTATCACCAGATGGTGGAGAACAACGCAGTAGTCTTCCCTGCAGTTAGGACATTTAGAAAACCTCGGGCACAAAACACACTGTAGCTGGGAAAGGCAACGAATCAGAACTGGATTCAGCCTTAGCCTTGCAAACCCTCCCAGCCTTTAAAAACCAGCTACCCAAGACAAAGGAGGGGGCTCACCTATCAACTTGCGGGTTGAGGTGTACTTCCCCAGTTTCCAAACCTTTTAATAAAGCCTCTTTTTCTTTAAACTTTCACTTTTGCCTTGTAAAGCTACTCATTTCAGTTAACAAGTATATGAGGTAGGTACTTTTCTTGTCAGGCTTTTGTTTCCTAAGTCCCATGATGCTGTAGGAGATTTTCTTTCAGAAGCTTTCTGCTTCTCTCCTTAGCTCCTGGTCAACAGGAATTCAGCAACTGCACTGTGAAGAAAACTGGACATGTATTTGAGTCTCCTCAAGCTTCTAATTTTTCATATCAGCCTCGTGTAACCAGTAAAACCTTGCTTTTTCTTTTTCCCAAGCAGAAGCCCTAGCCTGGGCAAGTACCCAGTATTTGTACATATCCCCCAGCGTGTGAAATGGCTGGAGATTGTCTTGGCTGCTCACCTCAAAAATGCCTCCCAAAAAGTTTACTTCATTTCAGTCTTAATTGCTTCCAAAGCTTTCAGATTTCATTGCAAATATGAGTTTTGCAATTTAATTTGTTCTTTCTAGTTTTTCCAATGGGAGGATTCGCTTGTCACAGCCTACCATTCTATCCAGAAGCAATATTTTACAAGATTTATGTATCCATAGTGATTTCCCCGATTATGACATCTCTATTTGTGATACCCTGCTTTTATTACCCTTTTAAAAAAGGTTTATTTTCTTAGAGCAGTTTTAGGTTTACAGAAAAAATGAGCAGAAAGTATAGAGAGTTACCATGCATACCCATTCTCCGCAACCCCTCTCCACATCTTCTGCTATTAATACGTTGCATTAGTGTGGTAGATTTGTTACAGTTGATGAATCAACATTAACACATTATTAACAACTAAAGTCCATAATATATGGTTAGGATTCACTCTTTGTGTTGTAAATTCTATGGGTTTTAACACATGCATAATGTCATGTATCCACCATTCTGTATAGAATGGTTTCACTGCCCTCAAATTCTTTGTTCTCCACCTATCCATCACTTCCCTCCTTGAAAAACCCTGGCAATTACTGACCTTTTACTCCCTCTAGAGTTTTGCCTTTTCCAGAATGTCATATAGTTGAAATAATATTGGATAGGTAAGTAACCTGTTCACTCTGACTTCTTTCAGTTAGTAATATGCATTTAAGGTTCTTCCATGTCTTTTCATGGCTTAATAGCTTATTTCTTTTTATGGCTGAATAATAGTCCATTGCATAGACATATCATAGTTTGTTTATCCATTCTTCTATTGAAGAACATTTAATTGCTTCCAGTTTTTTGGCAATTATGAATAAGGCTGCTGTAAAAATTCATATGCAGTCTTTTTTGTGGACCTAAGTTTTCAACTCATTTGGATAAATAACTATGAGCACAACTAGTGGATAGTATTGTAAGATTATGTTTAACATTGAAAAAAACTTCCAAACTGACTTCCAAAGTGTCTGTAACATTCCCACCAGCATTGAATGAGAGTTCTTGTTTCTCCACACCCTTGACAACATTTGGTTTTGTCAGTGCTATGAATTTTAGTTATTCTAATAAGTACTTCATGTTATTTCATTTTTGTTTCAATTTGCAGTTATATAGGATGAGCATCATTTCATATACTTTTTCCATCTGTATATCTTCTTTGATGAGGTGTCTGTTCAGATCTTTTGCCCATTTTTCAGTTGGGTTGTTTTCTTACTTTTGAATTTTAAGATTTTTTATATTTTGGCTGCAAGTCCTTTATCAGACAAGTGTCTGGAAAATATTTCTCCTAGTCTGTGGCTTATCTTTTCATTCTCTTAACAGAGAGAGTCTATTAAATGTCTTTTGCAGAGTACAATTTTTAATTATAATTAAGCCCAATTTATCAATTTTTTCTTCCATGGATCTTGCCTCTGGGGTTGTATCTAAAAGTCACTACCATATCCAGTGTCACCTAGATTTCTCCTATATTCTAGAAATTTTAGAGTTGTACATTTTAATTTAGGTCCAGAATCCATTTCGAGTTAATTTTTGAGAAAGGTTTAAGGTCTGTGTGTAGACTGATTTTTTTTTTTGTATGAAGATGTCCAGTGTTTCAGCATCATTTGTTGAGAAGATTATCATTTCTTCCTTTGTCAAAGATCAGTTGACAATATTTGTATTTGTCTATTTCTAGGCTCTCTATTCTGTTCTATTAATCTATTTGTCTGTTCTCTCATCGATACCACACTGGCTTGATTATTATAGCTTTATAGTAAGTCTTGAAATCAGGTAATGTCAGTCCTCCAACTTTCTTTTTCATCTTAAATATTGTGTTGCCTATACCGGGCCTTTTGCTTTTCCATATAAATTTTAGAATCAGTTTACCGATATCTGCAAAATAACTTGCTGGGACTTTGATTGGAATTACACTGAATCTATAGATCAAGTTCTTTACCCCATTGATGTGATGGATTACATTAATTGGTTTTTGAATGTTGAACTAATGTTTCATGCATGGAATAAGCACCACTAGGTCAAGGTGTATAATTATTGTTATACACTGTTGAATTTGACTTCCTAATATTTTTTGAGGGTTTTTGCACCTATGTTGATGAGAGATATTGCTCAGTACTTTTTCTCTTTGCAATGTCATTGTCTGGTTTTGGTATTAGCATAATGCTTGCCTCATAAAATGAGTTAGGAAGTATTCACTATTCTTCTATTTCTGGAAGAAACTGTAGAGAATTGTAACATTTTTTCCTTAAATGTTCAGTAGACTTCACCAGAGAAACTATCTGGGCCTTGGTGCTTTCTGTTTTGGAAAGTTATTAGTTATTGATTGCATTTTTTTAGTAGATAAGACCTACTGAGATTATTGATTTCTCCTTGTGTGAGTTTTGGTACCGGATCTTTCAAGGAATTAGTTTATTTCATCTAAGTTAACAAATTTGTAGGCATAGAGATGGTCACAGCATTCTTTTATTACTCTTTAAAGTCCATGGGGTCAGTAGTGATAGCCCCCTTTCATTTCTGATATTATTAATTTGTGTCTTTCCTCTTTTTCTCTTGGTTAGGTTGGCTGGAAGCTTATTAGTTTTATTGATCTTTCCAAAGAACCACTGCTTGGTTTTGATGATTTTCTCTATCAATTTCCTATTATCAGTTTCATCGATTTCTTCTTCTTGGTTTTTCTTTTCTTCTGCTTACTTTGGATTTAATCTGCTCTTCTTTTATAAGATAGAAGCATAGGTTATTTTAGAACCTTCATTTTTCCTAATATAGTCATTGAATTTTTGTCTAAGCACTGTTTTTTGTTATATTTTACAACTCCTGTTAAGTTAACTTTCATTTTTTTAGTTCACAAATGTTTCAAATTTTTTGAGGCTTCTTCTTTGTCCCATGTGTTACTTAAAAATGTTTTGTTGAATCTTCAAATATTTTGAGATTTTCTAGCAATCTTTCTGTTATTGATTTCTGTTTTAATTCTATTGTGGTCTGAGAGCATGCTTTGTAACACTTTCTATTCCTTAAAATTCATTAATGTGTGTTTTGTGTTCCAGATTGTGGCCTATTTTGGCAAATGTTCTGTGTGAGCTTGAGAAGCATATGTATTCTGCTATTTTTGGATGGAGTGTTCTATAAATGTCAATTATGTCCAGTTAATTGATGGCGCTGTTCAGTTCGACTAAATCCTCAATTATTTCTGCCTAATGGATCTGTCAATTGGTGATTAGTGTTGAAGTCACAAACAATAGTAGTAAATTCATCTATTTCTCCTTGTTGGACACATACACATTAAGGATTGTTAAATTTTCATGGAAAATTGTACCCTTTATCATTATTTAGTGTTCTCTTCATCCCTGCTAATTTTTCTTACTCTGAAGTCAGCTTTATCTGAAATTAATAGTTATTTCAGTTTTCTTTTGATTAGTGTTATCATGATATATCTTTCTCCATCCCTTTGCTTTTTTTTTTTTTCATTTTCTTTCTTTTTTTTTTTATTGATGTCTTAATAGTTTATAACACTGTGGGGTTTTAGTTGTACATTTTTGTTTGTCCGTCACCTTGTGGATGTAACCCTTCACCCCTTGTGCCCACCCCCCACCCCCCTTCCCCTTGGTAACCACCAATCAATTCTCTCTGTCCGTGTGTTCACTTATATTCCATATATGAGTGAGTTCATGCAGTGTCTGTCCTCTCTCTGGCTTATTTCACTTAACATAATACCCTCTAGGTCCATCCATATTGTTGCAAATGGGACAATTGTGTCTTTTCTTATGGCTGAGTAGTATTCCATTGTATGTATGTACCACATCTTCTTTAACCAATCATCAGTCGAGGGACACTTGGGCTGCTTCCACTTCTTGGCTATAGTGAATAATGCTGCAATGAACATAGGGGTGCATAAGCCTCTGGTGATGGTTGATTTCATGTCCATTGGGTAGATACCCAAGAGTGGGATTGCTGCATCCCTTTGCTTTTTTTTTTTTTTTTTTTTTTTTGTAGGGAAGACCAGCCCTGAGCTAACATCTGTTGCCAATCCTCCCCTTTTTGCTGAGGAAAGACTGGCCCTGGGCTAACATCCGTGCCCATCTTCCTCCACTTTACATGGGACGCCGCCACGGCATGGCTGACAGGCAGTGCGTCAGCGGGCGCCCGGGATCCGAACTCGCGAACCCAGGGCTGCCAAGCGCGGACTAAACCACTGCGCCACCGGGCGGCCCCTCCCTTTGCTTTTTAATCACTCTGTATCTTATATTTAAAATGGTTTTCTCATAGACAAATAATATTTGAGTTTTTATCCATCCAAACAGACACTGACTTTTAATTTTTATACTTAGACAATTCACATTTTAAATGATTATTGATATAGCTGGACTAATACTGATTATGTTTGCAACTATTTTCTATTTGTTGCCCTTGTTCTTTCTTTTTGATTTGTTTTGGCTTTTTTTCTGCCTTCTCTGGTTTTTACCGAGCATTTTATATGATTGTGTTTTCTCTCCTCTCTTACCACATACTTTCTCTCTCTCTTTTTGTTCCTTGGCAATGCCATAAAGTTTGCAATATGTACTTACAATTTACAACCAGTCTAAGTCCACTTTCAAATGACAGTGTATCATGTCACAGGTAATGCCGGTACCTTATAGAAAAGTACTGTACTCCTGATTCCTTTCTCCTGTCCCTTGTAATATCACTGTCATACATTTTGCTTATCAATGAGTTATAAAAACCAAAACATCATTGCTATTATCATTCTGAACTGTTATCTGTTAGATCAATTAAGAATAAGAAAATAAAAGATTTTATCATCATCTATTCCTTCTCTAACACTTTCTCAATCTTTATGTAGGTTTGAGTCTCTGACCTATATCATTTTCTTTCTCTCTGAGGAAACTCTTTTAACATTTCTTGCAAGGTGGGTCTAGTGAAAACAAATTCTGTCAATTTTTCTTTTTTTCTGAGAAAGTGTTTCTCCTTCACTTTTGAAAGACAATTTCACCTAAAATTCTAGATTGATGGGTTTTTTTCTTTCAATTCTTTAAATATTTGACTCCACTCTTCTTTTTGCTTACATGGTTTCTCAGGAGAAATTGACATAATTCTTATCCCTGTTTTTTTATACATAAGTTGTTTCTTTTCACTGCTTTCTTTCAATATGTTTCCCTCTTTGATTATCTATAGTTTGAATACAATATGCCTAGTGTTAGAGTTTTTGGAATTTATCTTACTTTCTGTTCTCTGAGCTTCTTGCCTCTGTGGTCTGTTGCCTGTCATTAATCTTGGAACATTCTCAACCATTATAATTTCAAATATTTCTTTTGTTTCTCTCTTCTTGAATTCTCATTGTGCATACGTTAACATTTTGTAACTTGAATATTCTGTTGCTTTTTTCATATTTTTCTTCTCTTTGCTTTTTCAATTTGGAAGTTTCTATTGATATATCTTCAAGCGCACTGATTCTTGGTCATGTCCAGTCTATTGATAAAACCATCAAAGGCATTCTTCATTTCTGTGACTGTTTTTTGATTTCTAGCATTTCCTTTTGGTCCTTTGAGTTCCATCTCTCTGCTTACATTACCTATCTATCCTTGCCTGTTGTCTATTTTTTGCCATTATAGCCCTTCATATTTTAACCATAGTGATTTGAAATTCCTGTTCTGATAATTCCAAAATTCCCCATATATGTGTCCAGTGCTGCTCCTTGTTTTGTTTCTTCACACTGTGTTTTTGTCTTTTAGTATGTCTTGTAATTTTTCATTGAAAACTTAACATGATGTATTAGGTAAAAAACAAAAATAAATCTGAAGTAAATAGATCTTTAGTGTGAGGTTTTATGTTTATCTGGCTAAAAGTTAGACTATCTCTAGTGTTTGCTGTAGCTATAGTGTCAGAAGCTAAAATTTTTCTAGTGTCCCTGTTTTTGTCTTCCCTGTGCTTTTTGATTTCCCAATGGACTCATTGTTAAATAGGGTCTGAGCTTTGCAATTATTTAGCTGTAATCCCCACTATTATAAAAAAAAAACACAATTGATGTGGTGATAAGATATGGAAGAGGTGAAGTATTCTATAATCCTATAATTAAATTTTAGACTTTTAGTGAGTCTGTGCCCCTGGGCTATTACCTTCACAAGTGCTTCTCAGCTTTTTTTTTACCCTCCCTTAGTTGTAACAGGAAGGCTTGGTAGGGCTGGAGTTGGGTATTCCCCTTCCCCATATTGAAAGCTAGAGGAGGCTGTAGTTTTTTATTCCCCTCTCCTAGGACTGTTAGGCCCTGATAAAACAGTTTCTCTTGATGGCAGTCTCTCGGTGTTAAGGAGAACAGAATGATCTGAGTTTATTTCCAAAGGTTACTTTTCCCCTCCTTTTCTTGGAGGCTGGAGAGAATTTCTCTCCAATCTTCACTCTGAGAACCTGGTGGGTCTCCTAGAGGTAAAAGTCATAAAAAGTGTTGGGGCCTCTCTAAAACTGGGCTCCCAGGAATATTATCTCTCAACTAGACAGGGTTCAGTCTATTAGTTCAGAAATTAGTAAGTGCCTTTAGGTGTTCGTACCAGTTGCTGGCTTCAGCAACTGCTCAAGCTAAGCTGTAGTTTTCTGTATTCATCAGTCTTTCCAGTTTGAGGAATAGTGATTTTCCTGTGACCTCCCTTCTCTGATAGATCTAAGTGAAGCTGGGTACCTGAGGATTACTGTAAATATTAAATAAGATTACCTTTTGACCTTGTTATGAAAATAAGTTAATCTCGTCAATTTGCTGTTTTCTAGTGTAACCTGAGGTGTAACTCAAGGGTCACAAGGATTTATGAGCTTGTTTTACAAAAGAAAGAGAATGCCTTCAAGGGTCACCAGATGACCAGCCCCCAGCTGCAGTTGATGCCCAGGAGTCAGATTGCCTAGGGGCTTACTGGGAGTGAAAGAAACACCAATTACCCCTTTGTCTCTCCAAAACTCCTCCTGCCACAACCCTTAGCTCTATAAAACCCCCTGCTTTCTTCTCTAGTTAAAGTGGATTTGAGAGAACGCATTTTACCCGTCCTTGGCCAATTCAAATAAACCTTTCCCCATCTCCAAGCACTGATGTCTCGGTATTTGGCTTACCACGCATCAGGCACACAAACTTGAGATTAAGAGGTTATGTATCATAAGAAGTTGATTTTCAGCTTGTTCAGCTTTACTTGTGAGGAAGGGAGTAATTATGTCTACATTCTTTATGTGTCTGACCGAAACTGGAAGTCTTATTACCTTTTAGATGCAATCTACTCAAATTATTTATCAAGCCTATTGGTAATAATAAAAGTGCATGCCCAGCTTATAAACCTGGTTTTTGTTTGTACTTAGAGGTACACTACAATTCTGATTGTCTGAGGACCCTCTTTGTACCTCTCTTTCCTCTTACTGGAGCATGGAGAGATGTCTTAATCCCCTAAACACCAAAAAGCCACATCTATAACCTGATTTTCCTCCTCTGCCATTGCCCTCTTTTGACCCTTCATCATTATTATGTAGGCATGAGGCTTCCTTGTGCAATGGTTTCCTTCTAAGTGTTCCAAACAGGAACAGGTGAAAATCCTTTCTACTTTCAGCTTTCTCCTAATTTTTCTAATATGTTTCCCATGTTGGATTTTGGCTTAAAGAGGTTGGTATATCCATGCCCCATTTCTGTTACCCCAGTTCTGTTTCCTTTCCTTCTTGTCCACTCTTATAGGATTAGGGGGGAAAAGGATGTTCTCCTTCCTCTTTTGGTTTGAATGGGACAGTTTTATGTTATATTGAGTGTTCCCTATCCTATTGTTTATAATAAGTTATTTTTCAAGTATGCAAGAAGGAGAAAATGGACTTATGCTCAACTGAGCTAAAGTAACTTAAAAACCTTTATCAAAAAAAAAGGACATTTTTTGCTGGGAACTAAAAAGTAATTTTAAATGACAGTCAAAGCTAAGCAGTAACATTTTATTCTGACATACATCAATCCTTCTCCTGAAGGATTAACCATTGTTTTAACAGTGGAAAGACAAAAGAAAAAATATTACAGGATGCAAAATTAAAATTTAATTTATTTCTTAAGAATATATATATGCTTAGTGAATATTCCTATTTTATAGCATATTTTTCACAAATTCTCTTTTTAGTTTCTTTTTCAATTTCTCTCTTATGAATGAATGAAGTTATATAAGGCTCAAAATGTCAAAAATGATAAAATCAAACAATTCCTCATTTTGGAGGTGAGATAGTATATTTAGAGTCAACAAGCATGGAAATAAAATAGAATGAGTTAGCCTTTAACTTCAAGTTTTAGCATTCCACTCTGAGCTATATTTTAAGAGATGTGAAAACATATTCTTTTAAAAATGAATAACAGTAATCCAATGCAATCAATGGCAACAATAAAACATAATCAGCTGATCTGCAAAGTAGAAAAACTTCTGATTGCATATATGCAAGATCAGATGTAGCAAATCCATATGCCTGCAAACCAAGCAACAATTTCAACAAAGATGTTGTCTCAGTTCAAAATGAGTGAGATATGGCTGAGACATCAATGCAAAAGTTTTTAGCAGCAATAAGTTTTGGTGTGACTGCTTCCAGAGGCAATGATTGAAATCAAGTCTATTCACTGCTATTTGATGAGCAACTTCTACATGACAGGCATTGTCCTACTGACTCAGGTTATAATGGTCACCAAGAGTAGACATGAGTCATGCTCTCAAGAACTTATACTCTCATATAAAATAGAAGTACCAATGAAATACATGAATAGATACACATTTTCAAGTGTGATTAGTACTACAAAACCAAAGAGTAATGTGAGGGTGTGATAGAGTTTTGATGTGGCCAGAAAGTATGTGAATTGTTTTTTGAGAAAGGGATAATTGACCTGAGATCTGATTGGCAACAAAGAGTTAACTAGAAAAAAAAACAGAAACTAGATGAGTGTGCCAATTAAAAGAAACAATATGGGTATAATCTGATGCCAGGAAAATAGGAGGGTGAAGGAACCAAACAAACTCAGTTTGATTGAAGCAGAGGGGATAGGGCAGCATGGAAGAAAATGAGACCAACAAGCCCAGTTATAAAAAGCTTTTGAAAATTTTGTCTCTTTTATTAAAAGCAAAGAACAGAATTTGAAGTGTATAAAAATAAAGGAGTGTTGGGAAAAAATGAAGGTATTATGATCAAATTCATATCTCCAAATAATGGCTCTGGAAGTAATACTGAGACAAGACATAAAGAGACAAGAACAGACACGGGTAATCATTAGGCAATTATTTCAGTATTTAAGAGATAACAGTAACTTTGATTAGAGTATAGAGAAGAGATGTGGAAAGTAAATCAACTGAAGAGACATAGAGAAGGTAAAATTACTAGGATTGGTGATCTTAATCATCAGATTCTATGGCATATTTAAAAAGTTGACAATCCTTCTGGCTTACAACAACAAATACATATTTTCATGTTCACAGGTTACAGATTTGCAGGTGTGCAAATAAACTACCAGTGATTTTCTTTCGACTGGACTAGTCTGAGTCTTAAAGGACTCCAGGCTACTGGTTGAGTTCAGGTCTGCTGCCTTTTGCCTTTATTCTCAGGCTTAGGATGAAGAGTGTGCAGCTATCTGAGACATGCTGTTTTCATAGTGGTTCACAGGAGTGCAAGAGGGCAAGCTTAATTACATAATTAGAGTGGGAAAGTACAAGGGCAATATTGTAAATAACGTGGAAAATGTTGTGGATATACTCCTACTATAGGGGTGTGAAAAATTTGAACCATAATTCAATCTACCAAAGTTATGTATACAATATGGTGGTAATGGGAGAGGTAGGAGTCCAGAATGATATCTGTATTTTCATAACTTCCATGTATTCTTAGTTGGATGGTAGTGTCATTAATGAATATAGAAAGCAATAAAACAAGAACTCTATTATGTGGGTGAGAGACAAGAACTCAGTTTGGGACATGTTGAATTTTAGTTGCCTTTTATGGATCTAGGAGGAGAACTCAAGTAAACAACTAGATATAAGTCTCAAGCTCAGAAAAGAGACAGATGCTCTGAATGAAAATTTGGATGGCCTCTTTATATAAGTGGGAATTTCATTTTAGATATGGATAAGATTTCCCAGGGATACCACAAAATGAGAAAAGGGTAGAACAGAAGATTAGTATTGAGGAATTCAAATATTTTATATTTGGAAAAAGAACTATACACCTCCAAAAAGACAGCAAATGATTTGCTAGAGAGGCAGGAAGAAAAGTAGGAGATTGCTGTGCTGTGTAAACCAAGGAAGAATTATGTATCAAGGCTGCATCAAGATAAGGAATAAAGCATGCCCATTGTGTTTAGTTATATGAGAGTTTATTGCTGATTTGGGATGAACAATTTGGGTAGAGTGATAGGGTAGGGAATTAGAATTATGCTAGCTTTAAGAGTGAATGAATAGGAACTAAGTGCAGGCAATGCTTGGAACCCATTTTACAAGTTTTGCTGGAAAAGAAAAGATAAAAATAGGGTATCTTGAGATATAAGAGGATGTGAGAAGGAATTTTTTTCTTATTCTTTTATTTTCTTTTCAAACTGTAGGGTGTTAAATGGTACTTAAAATCCAGTGGGAATTATTCACTTCAGAAAGAGTACTTGAACATTCAGAAGATTGAGGAAGTAACCTCTATGCAGGAGGGCATATATTCCAAGGCACGTGGTATGATTTAGCCTTTGAGAAGAGAAATTAAATGAAGAAGATAAAACAGGAGTTAGATGAGAAAGAAGGATGAGGACATTTGAATTCAAGGAAAATGGACAAGATAAAAAGTTTAGAGTGACAGTAAAGAGAATTTAGTCTGGACAATATAATGATTAACTTACTCATGAAATATATGCTGGATATCAAAGGAGAATTATTATTATTATTATGTTTACAAACAATGCACACGTAGAAAATCCAAGATAATCTATAAAATAACCTGTTAAAACTAATAATTGAATTAGGAAGGTTGTGGGTTAGAGGGCCATTTTTCTCATGCTTTTAAAACCACCCTAGTAGCACATTTATACCACCTCTAGGGTTCTTCCAGCATATTAAATCTTGTATCCCAGAAGACACCACAAGTTGATAACCTCTCATTATCTGATTGTAGTTTCAAGACCCCTTGATAAATCACACTCAGAAATATATCCCTTGCACACGCTCCCAGCTTCTGCTGGTATGCACTAGGTAGGGCTTATTACCCTCTTGGGTTCTAGTTCCTTCCATTTCTTATCAGATCCAGCTTATCCTTAAATAAGACATACTGTAACTTAACCCTATTTACTGGGTTATATTCTGAGAGGTGCACGTGTTGTGTTGGAGAGAAGTCTCTTCATCCTCTTCAACCAAAGCTTAGTGATAGCATTTAATAGGAAACATTGGGCCATTCCCACAGGCTCCAAGGGTCCTGAAGAATATGGATTTCCAAGACTTTTCAGTGCATCGATTCAAATTTCTCATCTCATGGATCAACATCCCATTCTTTCCCAACCAGGACCTTTACCTCGGCATATCAGACCTACCTCCTTGGGAGCTCAGCTAATCTGATGGTTTATTCCTGGACCAGGTCCTCAGTTTTCTCTGCTCTCCCTTGAAAGAAATATCTATATGCAACTAAGGAGATTCTCTGGGCTTTGCACTTAGATCTCACTTGCCTACTAATTGCTCTCATCATTTGATCATTTTCCAAGAATCAATAGTGCTTAATAATAGCTTATCCAATTCCATTGTCCTTATAGTTACTATTTTCCCCATATTTCTCAAATGCTGCATACTTCATACCAACCACCACATTCCTTTCCTACAGTAGACCATCCCAGTGCAATTTTAACAATTGCACTTTTTTCTTGTGCCAGGATCTCTCTGTGTTCCACCAATACGGATGATCAATGAGAGGTCCTTATTGCCAGTCTGGCAGTAAGTAATCCAGCCACAACACATCACCCTATCATCTGCTTTCTTGGACCACTTCTGATATTAATTGTCTTAGGCTGAGTTTCCTGGGAAGCAGGCACTGATAGATTAACTTTCATGAGGCTTCTTAAGGCATGCTCTAGTAATTTACCAAAACAGAGCAGCAGGATTTTTTTAAGCTTTTTTTGTTTGCATTGTTAAAATTTAAATTAAAAAAAATTTCTCTGATGCCCAGTTTTTGCTTCCTTAACTTTCACCTCATTTAATCTGAAAAGATGAGGTAAAATTGTCCTTGATGATTCTATTTCCCCCCTTATCCCTTTCATCCTTCAACACAAATATAACTTATTGTACGGATTTAAAATGAGTATCCAAAAAGTAACTCTTGTATAAAGATAGGACTTCTAACGTCTCATCCAAACATTTGATTATGACAGAAAGCAATGAATAGCCTAAACATGACAATGCCATCTTTTAAGAGGCCAAAAGCTTGACTCGACAAAGGATGTTACTAGTCACAACTATAATTTAATATTGATTTTCCCATAACTTATTTTCAATAACTTTGATTTCTTATCCAGGGAATATCTGAAAAACAAAAATTCTCCAATATTCAACTAATTGCCAAATGGTTGAATAATCCATGAGCAATTATCACATAGCTGAAGATCCAATTTCAATTATTCCTTAAGACATCCTGCTATTTGCTCCAATGTTTTTTTCTTTCTCTTTTTTGGTGAGTAAGATTAGCCCTGAGCTAACATCTGTTGCCAATCCTCCTTTTTTTTTTTTTTTTTGCTGAGGAAGATTGTCCCTGGGCTAACATCCATGTGCATCTTCCTTCACTTTATATGTGGGATGCCTGTCACAGCATGGCTTGACAAGTGGTGCAGAGGTCCATGCCTGGAATTCAAACCTGCAAACCCTAGGCAGCCAAAGCAGAGCACGCAAACTTAACCACTACGCCACTGGGCCAGCCCCTATTTGCTCCAATTTTCATGCTATCTTTTAATACATTATTGCAAAATCTAAAGTAATCTTAGATAATCTAATCACCCCCTCCATTGGTATAAGAATAATTTCTTTGTCTGACATTCCATGTCAAATAAATGGTAGATTACAATTTGATTCTTTCGTTTATTCAATATTTGACTATATTTCTTTAGCACTAACTTATTACTACTAGGAAAAGAATGAAGAGTAAGATGGTTATTAGCCCTCAAAAATATTAAAGTAAATTTTCAGGATTAGTATTTAAAAAGGATGTAATTACTGTAAAGTATGATTAGGTTAAAATGGAAAGTTCATGTTGCCATAGGGATATAATATCAGGGAAATTTATTATGATCTCAGATTTAGGAAGATCTCCTTGGGAAAGATAAAGGATTAGAAGGAGTTACTGAAATGCAGGGGAAGGGATGAAGGAGGAAGAGTCTCCCAGAAAACAGTGAACAAAAAACAGGATTACACATACACCAAATTCCCTTTCTATCTACAGACTTCAATGCCTTTGTTTTACTATTCTCTCTCAAATTCTTCCAGTATCATTTACATTTACCATACTATTCATCTTTTTCACAGAAGTCTTGAATTTTAGCCTGTAGTATATACTAATGAAGGTTATAAGATCTCCATGTCTAATGATTTTCTTGCAAAAATCTTTTGTTGCTGGAGACTAGACTCTCTTTAAGGCTTTCCTACTTCAATTCATTTGTTTATTTCTTATTTATATATATTATGGTAAGAACACTTTACGTGAGATCTACCTTCCTGGAAAATTTAAGTGGACAATACAATATTGTTAACTATGAGCACAATGTTGTACAGCAGATCTCCCCAACTTAGTCTTCTTTTATAACCAGGGCTTTATACCCATTGAACAGCTACTCCTCCTGCCCCTCTTTCCCTAGCCCTTGGCAACCACCATTTTAATGGTTTCTATGAATATGACTATTTTAGTTATTCATATAAGTGGAAACATGCAGTACTTAGTCCTTCTGTGACAAGCTTATTTTGCTTATATAATGCTCTCAAGCTCTTAATTCATGCTGTTGCATATGGCAAGATCTCCTTTTTTTTAAGGCTGAATAATATTTCATTGTATGTATATGCCACATTTTCTTTATCCATTCATCTGTCAAAGGACGCTTAGGTTGTTTCCATATCTTGGCTATTGTGAAAAATGCTGCAAGCACATGGGAGTGCAGGTATCTCTTAAGATCCTGATTTCAATTCTTTTGGATATATACCCAGAAATGGGATTGCTGAAAAATAAAGTAGTTCTATTTTTATTTTTTTGAGGAATTTCCATCCTGTTTTCCATAACAGCTACACCATTTTACATTCTTACAGTGTGAAGTTTTCCAATTTTTCCACATACTAGACAACACTTTTCCTCTTTTTCCTTGTTTTTTTGATAATGACCATTCTAACAGGCGTTAGGTGATATCTCATTGTGGTTTTGATTTGTATTTTCCTGATGACTAGTGATATTAAGCATCTCTTCATGTGCTTTATTGGCCATTTGGACATCTTCTGTGGAGATTTAAGTCCTTGCCTTCTGCATTGATAAGAGTTTCTAGAGATAAGGTCATCTCCCTTACAGAAAGAGAGATACCTTTACAAATGGATATTTACCTTCAACTGTAAATTTCTTTTACAAAGGGTAACTTCTACTTTTCAGAGCTTCTCCCATGTCTGCAGTTTTTAAAAGTAACCAACCCCAAATATTTCTCATGCCAAAGAGACACACTTTGGGATGGCCAATTCTGATTCCCCACAATTACTTCTTCTCTGGTTCAAGAGTCACTTTATTTCTAAAATAAAAGCAAATCTTGCAAATTTCACATCCAGGAGAGAGCAGCAAAAAGAAACTTCTGCTGTTTAACTATGTAACCAAATTTTTACTGTTGCTACCCTCAAATGTAATAAAACTCTTCCCACAATACTCATTCTAGACTTCCTGATTTTCAAAAACATTTCCCACTTTTACTCTTTATCCTCCTTGAATTCTAAATAGTGTTATATCTCTTCTTCTTAAAAAACTCTTCTCTTAGGCTTAATAACTGCACTCTCATTAAAGCTCATTTGTTAATACTTCTGTGACTGTCCCTTCATCTATCCTGCCTTGTGAAGGTTTACATTCCCCTAGAGGTCTGTACTGGACCCTTCCATCCTTTCTATAATCTCTGCCTTTGAAATGTTCTCCCTTCTTATGGCTTGACTGCAATAATCCACAGTCTTAATTCTTACTTTCAGTTCTTTACCTCTAAAATTTTAGTACTTGTTCCAAACTTCTTAAATATGTAAAATTCAACTTGCCTAAAATACAACTTATATCTCTATTTTTATTTTATTTTTTTGTTTGTTTTATTTTTTTTATTTTTATTTATTTTTTTTTTTGTGGGGAAGACCAGCCTGAGCTAACATCTGTTGCCAATCATCCCCTTTTTGCTGAGGAAGACTGGCCCTGGGCTAACATCCGTGCCCATCTTCCTCCACTTTATATGGGACGCTGCCACGGCATGGCTGACAGGCAGTGCGTTGGCGGGCGCCCGAGGTCCGAACCGGCGAACCCCGGGCTGCCAAGCGCGGACTAAACCGCTGCGCCACCGGGCGGCCCCCAATTTATATCTCTATTACCGCCCAAAAAGGGGGTTCACCTGCCCGCAGCAAGACACGCCAATAGTCAAGAGGCAAAGTGTAGGAGAGAAAAGACTTTTTATTACAGCTTGCCAGCAAGGGGGAAAATGGCTGACTAATGTCTGAAAGAACTATCTTACAGAACAAAGACTACAGGCCAGTTATATGGGGGAGCTGGTCTCCAGGTGGGGGAGGCATCCATCTGATCTTAGTTTCTGATAGTCTTATGTTTTACTGGATATGCACCAGAGACTGGAGCAACACGTTATACCCAGATCTTTCAGTTGTCATTGATGACGGCTATCGGCATAAGTTCTCTGTTCAAGGGGTCATCACATTCATAAGGAACTCAAAAGCACAAAGTTATCATCTTATCGCAGCTGGGATGTACCTGCACAAGCAGGGGTTGTAAAATCCACAGAACAGTTAGAGCTCCTCAAGGGTGCACATCTGGCTGGGTTAGTTAGTCAGAGGTCATTCAAAGTTACAATAGGGTTTCTTTTCTGTGATATGGCTTCCCTTATGTCAACCTTGTCTTGAGCCGGTATCATCTCCTATCAAATTTGTTCTTCTGTATTCATGATAATTGCATCATCATTCAATTGTATATGGTTATATCAATTTCTCTGTTTCCTGTAATATTCACATCAATTCATATATCATGCTGATTCTATTTCTCAAAACTTGTCCAAACTATATTTTCTTACACTAGCAAGACTAGCTGGGGCCGCCCAGTGGCGCAGCAGTTTAGTCCGTGCTTGGCAGCCCAGGGTTCACGGGTTCGGATCCTGGGCGCCCGCCAATGCACTGCTCATAAGCCACGCCGTGGCGGCGTCCCATATAAAATAGAGGAAGATGGGCACAGATGTTAGCCCAGGGCCAGTCTTCCTCAGCAAAAAGAGGAGGATTGGCGACGGATGTTAGCTCAGGGCTGGTCTTCCTCACAAAAAAAAAAAGAAAGAAAGAAAGAATAGACGAAATTACACTTAGTCTAGGCTACTATCATCTCTTACTTAGATACCTGCAAAAGCCTTCTTTCTCCTTTCTCTTTCTTCCATGCATTTTCCATACTTTCTCCAGAGTGATGTTTCTAAAATATGGATATATTAATTTCATATCATTGGTGCCTGGCAGATACTAGTGGCTCAACAAACAAATGTAGAATTAATGCAGATCACTTGCCTTCTCTTCTAGAACTCTCTGATCTATAACAGAGTACCTTGGATGGCACACATGAAAATGATAATGAACTGCTGGCTATATGTTGCCAGGAGCCTTTGTCTTTTAGGAAGGATAGAAATCACCTTGAAGCAGATTGTGTTTTGCAAATATCCACTTGAATGATTTTCCTTAATTATGTAAATGTTGGGTGAGTCAGCATCCATTGATTGACCTACAGAGAAAGATATACAAGAAACTTTGGTGACTTCATCGAGGAATTACTGAGAACCAAAAATACTGACTGTGGGGCTTGGGGGAAGGAGTGCAATATCTGCAACAACTTTCATAGACACAGTCCTTTTGAGAGGTAAGGAACAAAGCACTGCTTGTCAGCCACGCCCATATAAAGTATGGGCGGCGTCCCATATAAAGTAGAGGAAGATGGGCACGGATGTTAGCTCAGGGCTGGTCTTCCTCACCAAAAAAAAACCAACAAAAAAAACCCCCAAAAAAGTGGGTTACCTGTAGACAGCATATAGTCGCTTTGCTTTTTTAAAAATCTAATCTTTCTATCACTATCTTTATTGGGTGCATTTATGCTATTTCCAGATAAAGTACTCATTAATATGGATGAATTAATATCTATGGCTTTGCTTGTTGTTTTCTATTTGTCCATTTGTTGTTTCTAAATAAGAAATTATTTAGTGTTTCCTGTTTTTGCCTGCCCTTCGATTATTTTGGGTTTTATGATTCCATTTTATGTCCACTATTAGGTTTGTATGTATACTTCTGTTTAAAAATAGCAATTTCCCCAGGCTTTAAAGTATTCATTTTAACTGGTCAGTGTCTTCTTTTACATAATATTATATTGATTTACACATAGTCAAAGAAACTCCTAACAGTATACTTTAAATTCCTTTATCCCATCTTCTGTGCTAATATTGTCATACTTTTTTTTACATATGCTGTAAATCATTAATACGTTAAAACTAGTTTTACTTTAGATAAGAAGTTGCAAACTATGGCCTCTGGGCCAAATCTGGCCTCCCACCTGTTTTAAGTAAAGTTTTATTAGAAGAGAGTCATGTCCATTTGTTTACCTATTGTCTATTGGTTTCACACTAAATCAGTAGAGCTGAGTAGCTGCATCCCAAGCCAAATGGTCCACAAAGTCTAAAATATTTTCTCTCTCTTGACAGAAAAATGTTGCCAATCCCTGATTTAGACAATAAAATCATTTTTAGTGATTAAAAACAATCACTCAAAATTTCTAAAAGAAATTAAAAATTGAATCATTTCCAGACATCTTCATTTCTTTGTGTAGATTCAAGTTTTATCCTGGAATATTACTGCTTCTGCCTGAAATACTTTTTTAAAATATTTCTTAGAGTGCTGATCTACTATTAATGAATTTTCTCAGTTGTTTCTATTCTATTTTAAATTTTTTTATTTTACCTTCAAGTTTGAAAGATATTTTCACTGGTTATAGCATTCTTGGTTGACAGATTTTTTTTCTTTTCTTGTAGCACTCTATGGTCAACCCATTTGCACAAATTCTAACAATATGAAGACATATTTACTATTTTTCCTCTTTTTATGTAGTCTGTCTTATTTTCTCTGATTGCCTTCAAGATATTTTCCTTTGCTGTGCTTATTAGCAATTTGAATATGATATGTCTTGTCTTTATTTTCAAGTATTTAATCTACTTGGGGTTTTCTAAAGTTATTAGCTGTGTTTTAGTGTCTTTTGTTGATTTTGCAAATTCTGAGCCATTATTACTTTAGATGTCTCTCTACCCCATTCTCTCTCTCTTCTTTTCCCAAGATTCCAGTTACACATGTATTAAATGGTTTGATCTTTTCTCACTGCTCTTGGATGCTCTGTTCTGTTTTTCTCCCTGCTCTATTTTCTACTTTTGTTTCAGGATGGGTAATTGCTATTGACCTATTTTTAAGTACATTGATTCTTTACTTGGCTGTGTCAAGTCTACTGATGAGTCCATTAAACAAATACATTCTTCATCTTTGTTATCCTGTTATTTATTTCTGGCATTTCTAATTGATTTTTTCTTATAGTTTTCACCTCTCTGCTGAGGTTCCCCATTTGTTAGCACATGGTGTCTTCCTATTTCACTGATTTTAAGATATCAGTCATGGATAGTTAATATTCTCTGTTTGGTAGTATTAACATAAGGGTTATCTCTGAGTCTCATTCTGTTCATTGCTTTGTCTATTGACAGTGGATTGCTTTTTCTTGCTTTGTTTCATCTGTCTCATTTTTTAATTAAAGACCAGATATCATAATTAAGTCAAAAATGTAAATATCAATTATCTCTGAAAATGGGCATTCCTGTTCTTCTGTTAAGCCATTAGTATGTGGGCTGAGTCAAACTAATCAGGAGCTGGGCTACACCTGGGTTTTGTTGTTGCTATGGTTACCTTTATTGCACCAATGTCTTCAAATTCTTCTGGTGTTACCTGTGCTTAAGGCGAAGGCTGGGTTTCTAGAGAGTTTTTCTCACGTTTGGCTCCACTCTTAGCTTTCACTTTGTACGTGTGTCTCGGAGGAGGTCTCTCTTCACACTATTGCCCTTCTACCAGGGGTAGACTGTTACTGCTTGTTACTGAGAAGTTCAGCTCCTGGCCAAAAAAGCCAAGGAGTGATTTTTCAGGCTCAACTAGACGCATTTACAAAGGCTTTACCTGGCAGTCCCTATGGGTGAAAGCTGCCCTGCCCACGCAAGACTTGGTGCACAGCCAATGCATTGCAGTTTCTGAAGGGAGTTACAGCCAAGGACTCAGGCCCCCTTGGCCAGCCAGCCTCTTACACAAATCTGCATTCCTAGCCCAGGGGCCTCCATTCAGAAACCTCTTTATCGGGGCCACTTGGGAATCAGATGTCATCAGGTGCCTCTGTGAAGATCTCTTTACTGGGAGGACAAGGGGAACCATAAAGACACTTGACACTGACTCGTACTTTCCCACTCATAGCCCTTCTCCCTTGTCCTCTTCCAGCATCCAGGTCCGTACAACTGCAAGTGCTGTTTGTTCAGGGCTCCCCCTACAGTGAGATAACCCCCATATCTGTGCCAATTCACCTTATCAGCAGCCATTCCATATGGGGAAATGGAACAGGGAGTTGGCACTTTCTCCAGGATAACCTCTTGCCTATACAATCACAATAAGTGATTAATTTTGAGTGTCACTTTCATTCTGGCTTGTTGTCTCAATTGCCTACTCTGACTCCCGGAAGCTCGGCTCCATCAGGCTTAGCTGAGCTCTTGATAGTTGCTTCATATTTGCTAAACTGGTGATCGGAAACAAGGTTTAGAAAACATTTTCTCCCTGTGTCTCAGGGGTTGGGCTTTCTTAGAGATCCTAACCATTCTCCAGTAATAGGAGATATCTAACAATAAGAACACAGGACAGTTTCCTTCCTCTTCCCAATGAATCGAGGGATTTTTTTTTAATCCTTCCTTCAGATGCAGTGTGTCCTCACCTGTGTGCTGGAGTTTACAGGTCTCATTGCCCTTTTCCCACTGGTTTAAGGCTTTTGCAGCAGAGAAGCATCTGAATGAGGCTTTATATCCTTCAACAGCAGTTCCCATCTTCCAGGCATGCATGATTGAGAGACGATTTATTCACTCCTCCACCCTGCCCCCAATCGTTCTGCTGAACGCTCTGTTGAGGTCCATGGAGAAGAGTCTGCCTGTGGATCCAAACTACACGTTTCTTTGACTCTCATGGGTTCTATACCTGTACACTAGACCAGACTCAGCTTTTAGCAATTCATTTTTTTTTTTTTTTTATAGTTTTCTTTCTCATCCGCATAGTGCCCATTATATCTTTCTCCCATACTCTGCAAGAGATGACCAAGTGTTTCCATCTTGTTCCCCTCTGGATTTAAACTATTTATTTTCCCTGTTACTTCAGCTATCTCATGAGTTCATGAAAGGTTATGATTTTGTAGATTACCTAGCTTTTTCTGTTGTTAGTTTAGAAGAGATGCTCTTTCCAGGTTTCAACATCCTAGGCAGAAACAGTATGTCTTGTATTATGATAGAAGCATTTACTTGTGTGTGTCCTTTTATTTCTAAGACCAATCACGTTTTTAATCCACTGCATAGCTATTCTATCAATTTTGTGCTTCAAATCTATCTCCTAAAGTATGTTCTCATTCTTGAAGTCATTGTCTACTTAAATTTGGTTTTCATTCCATTTTATCAATAAACTTACCAACCCTTTTGTTACATCATGTATCTGTGGAAGAAAGATTAAACACACCATACGACAGAAAAAAAGATTACAGCATAATTATTTTTTCCTTTCCAACAGAAATTATCTTATGTATCACATGTTCTCATTGACTGGTGTGTTGATAAGAGGCCATAGTTCAGTAAATTCTGGACCCGGTCTGCTTTATGGTCATAACCATATTCCACATATCCTAATAAGCGTTTTACAGGTACTGGCTTCCAGGTGCCATTATGTAATACTGTAACAGTGAAAACACAGTGTCACTCTTTGATCTATCCAATCCCAAGCATATGCATCATAGAGAAGAAAAGTTCCACGTTATTTTGTGTACCAAAGCCATTAGAGAATAACATATGCCACAACGTACAGTGGCATATGGCAAGTGACAACCTGCCTTAATTTAGACTTACAACAAATCCCATAAACACAACCTCTCTTTCCCCCTTAGCACTATCAGTCATTGACCTTTAAAAATATTAGGTTCCATAAATATTAGAATATCCACTAGTCCTTTGTATATGCATGTTCAAGACTTCTCCCAACATTGTAAATGATTTTCCACGAGAATTTTTATTCAATGAGTCCATTTCCTTATATCTTTATTAAGTCTTCCAGGTTGATTCCAACCATGGTCATTCTCCTGAAATAGAGGTCCCTCAAGTGTTCCTGTTTGGGTTAACACGTCTTTTACCCCAGATGACTAAGTTCTAATAATGTTATTTTGACCACCTCAATATTCCTAAATCATCTCCTTAAATCTTCACAGAATATCTTTGGCTGCATGGCCAGTTCTGATCAAGCCACAGCATATGTTACTGTCATTGAATATTTATTTTTATGTGCAATTCTGGAAGCTATATGCACCCCAAAACATTAAACTGCCCCATGAAACTGTCACTTAGGTATATTCAATCCCCTAGTATATCCCCATCTGGGTGTAATAAAAGGTATCACATAAATGTCCCTTAGATATCTCCAGAGGGGTATTACTGGTAACATCAGGACACCAAATCACATCCAAACTGATCTCCCTTGAGGCTCTTCAGGTTCCATTTGCACCTTCATTAAATGCATTCCATTGACATCCACATTCCACATATTTAATGTAGCAAATAAACTTCTGACATGCTGGGAAGGCAGCAGCAATCTGCTTTCTGTCACACCCAGGCAGCTGTCTTAGCAATGCATCACCTTGATTAATAGCCACACAGAGTGACAGAAGCTCTGCTGTTCAGCATTCTCCACCCTCCATGATTCATTGGTAGTATTTTTCTCAGGTCATCAGAAAAATAACCAGGATGGTAAATATAGACTATAAACTGTGAATCAAACAATAGGTTGTGGGTGGCTACTGACAAGTTGAGTTATCAGGGGTACTGTTTGACATCTTTTCGCCAAATTATCTAGGTGGAGTTTTTGGGCAGAGCTGATAAATCATCAAGAGTCCAATTCCTCTTTTCTGGAGAAAAATCCAGAGGTTTCTCCCAGCAACCGTCACGAGTGAATGCTAGATTTGACAGAGATAGCTACTAGCCTTATTCTCTTGCTCTTAGGACTTTTGTGGAAATTGTTTGATTGCATTCTTAGCTGAAATCATGCCTCACTTATGAGCATCCTTTGTTTGCCACAATTCTCCTATTTCCATTTATTACCTCTTTTGATCTGTATATTTCCCACCACGGAGGTGTTTTTCTAGCTTGGATGTATGGGTTACTCATAGGGCAAGCAATAACAGCATAACATGCTAATGCTTCTTCTCTTCCCTAGCCCACAAGGATTTCAAAGTTTTGACAGGTAACAAATATGCAGACAGGTGCATACTGCTAAGAACATTTCATAGAAAAGGTCAGTCCTGCTAAAAAGCCCTATTAGTGTGTTTTCTAGAATTTCTGTAATCAGCATGTTTAAGGTGGATTTCATAGCTCATCTTTCTCTCTTTCCTGGGTGTCTCAAATAAAGGAGAAATAGGCTGCCGGCCTAATGCTAACTCTTACCTTTCCAGTAATGAATGATCACAAGCACAGACAAAGACTGCATGGTGAATTAAAAAGTATTTGAATGGAATTTGTATTATTAATGTGATTGGGTTTATATCTATTGTATACATGTCATTAATGGATAAAGAGAAATCTGGGCCATACGCATGAAATATACATGCTTTTCTACAGACTGATATAATGTTCCAACAACCAAGGTGAAGGAACAATTATAACTGGTTTTGAATGCATCTGAGTGTTTAGTCGAGATTTATTTTCAAAAATACCTATGCAGTAAGTAACATGTTATTTACCATGTTGAATTATGTATAAATATATGTTATGCATAATATATACATAATATAAATATACGATCATGTGTGTATGTGTGTGAACCGATTGCTAAAGATGCTTTGTGTATTTTCTATGGCTGATATCAGCTGGGAAATTGATGCACTACACATTGATATCTCTAAAAATCCATTTGTTTGGAGAGGTGGCAAACTTCTTAAATAATAAATTGATCAGTTGGAAAGATATGGAAAACTGGAACTAAAAACAGTAGAGGTATTGCAGAAAAGTATTCAATCTCACTCATTGCTAAGGGAATCAAATTACTAAAATGTTTGCAAAGCCATTTGTAGATGGAGAACAAGAAACCAAAAAAAGCTTCTTACCTTTGAGTATATAACCAAGGAAACAATGTGAGGCAAATACTTTTGGAAAATATTAACTTCTTGAATATAATAGATTGCATTTTCTTAAACTGTCTTAAGTTCTCCTTTTTTAAATAGATTTTTTTCAGGCCACATTTACCACAACTGGAAAATTCCACTTGCCCAAGAGTTAAATAAATAATTACTCAGACCTTTCTCAAGGGAAACTGCAGGGGTTTTTTCTTCTTGTTCATTTCAACCAATATTATGTTCTCAATATCTCTGAAAGTTTTCTTAAAGATTTACAATCCTCAGGTTACAATGCAAGTCAGAGTTCAGATTATGGCAAGGTAGACAGATTTCTCTTTAATTGAAACTATCAAACTTTGGAAGAGAAAGATTAAACACTAGATATAAACCTAGACAATCTGGTCACCCCCAGAGAATATGCGAATGCTGCTCTTTGCCCCAGTTCAGTTTCTCTTTTGTTCATAAGGGGAACATTCAAATGACACAGTTCTATATGCCACAACTAAAAGATTTACCAAAACACTGGATAATACCACTAAAACAGTTAATCTGTTCACCAGAGAAGTAATCAAAATTGGAAAGACTGTAGATCAAAATCTAGGAGCGGAAGGTATTTTCTTAAACGCAAGAGTAAGTACATGGGCCGCTCTCAGAGAAAAATCATTGTATCTATGTCTCTCGAGATCTCTCTGGAATATTTAGGAAAAAAATATCTGAAAAAAAATCAACTGTTAACCCACATCTAAAGCCACGATTTTTTTTTCCTGCAAAGTCAGGGTTAAGACCTTTTCATGTACAATTCTTTTAAGATTCCGTACTGAGTTCTGCTCAGCTTTACTCTAATTACTTTCTTTATTGCAACTCTTCATTCACTTGGGTTCTTCTATACTGCTCCTAAAGCTGGAAAATTTTTCTTGAACAGGTGCAAACAGTGGCTCTAAGATCCTTTTCCTAAAACTACCAAAGTTGCAAAGGTTTATTCCTAACCCAAATTTTGCCACAGAATTTAATGTATTGGGAATTTTGGTTATCACTGCAGTGCACCAAAGAAGATAAACCTTCAAGGCACTTTGCAGCTACAGCTGAAAAGAGAGTCACAATTTGTGATTATGGCTGTGTTCTAACTGTGAGCACCACAGTCTGTAATCCCCCTTAATCACTTTCAACTTCAACTGACTGTGCTGATCTTTTAACTCATAGACTTAGGAGCAACTTATATCAGTTGCTGTTTCTCTAGCTACATCATAATGAGAATGAGGATCAGTGTTTGAGCACCTGTTACCATTTCCCTATTAATTTCTCTATTAATATTTGCTTGTCTTTGGATAGAATTTGGAGACAACAAAGATTAAATATACACAGGAAAATCTTTAGTAGTTACAGTTTAATGGTCCTCACATAAGTCAAGATTTTCTTCTTTTTTTCAGACATCAATAAACATGCAATTTATGTTTCTTAATTTTAATTTACTGGCAGAAAGTTCAGTCCTAGATTTAATCCTTAATTATAACTTTTTTCTTATTCCTTTTTTCCTGAACCAATTTTGTTCACTTCCTACATGACTTCATTTATCTTTTATCTTAAAGGACCATTTAAACACAGAGTCAACCTTTATTCCTCATCCAAGTATTGACACCATACTTAAAAAAAAAGATTAATGATGATGATGATATTAATAGCTAACATTTATATAGTAGTTAATGTTGTGCCAAGACCTGTGCTAAGTACTTTATACAAGTTGATTCACATAACCTCCATAGCAACTGTCTGAAGTTGGTAAAATTATTATCATCATTTTATGCATGGAGAAACTGAGACACTGAGCTGTTAAGTAATATGTTCAAGGTCACATAGCTAGTAAGTAGCAAACTAAAAAAGGTGAACTTTTCTCTAAGTAATTTCACATTTACAAGAGACCATTTGATACAATTCCAAGTGATTTGCAGAACATGTACAAATTCAACAATAAGTTTATTGCTTGAGAACAGTGCTGAGAAATTTGTCTTCTAAAATAAAACACTTATGCCTGGGGCTGGTCTGGTGACATAGTGGTTAAGTTCACATGCTCTGCTGCAGTGGCCCAGGGTTTGCAGGTTTGGATCCTGGGCACGGACCTACTCATCACTTATCAAGCCATGCTATGGCAGGCATCCCACATAAGGTAGAGGAAGATGGGCACAGATGTTAGCTCAGGGCCGGTCTTCCTCAGCAAAAAGAGGGGGATTGGCAGCAGATGTTAGCTAAGGGTTAATCTTCCTCACTAAAAAAAAAAAAAAAAAAAGACATGCCTACCAACAGACAAAATTATGTTTTGCTAGGAAAGCCATACATATCATTTGATGTCATAAGACCCATATTTTATTCAAAGCCCACTAACATTCTAGATCTATGCTAGTGGGGTACTAAGATATACTTTGCTCACATGAAAAGTAGAAATAATATTACTGGCCTACCTGGCTCATAAGGTTCCTATGAGGACGGAAGAGAGAAGAGATTAAAAAATGCTACAATTTTTAAACTATTATATAACAGTGAGTTTTATTAATAAAATAGGTTAAATGACAAACAAAACATAAAGCAGTAATTAAACTTCAACTTTGGAAATAACATTGATCTTATTATCCAGAGGATTTTCCAGGAATTGATAGTTCTCTGAACACTGTTAGAATCTATTTTCTATTCTAAGGTAATATTGAGAAGGAAACTGTTTCCTCTAAACACCCACTTATTAAAATATAGAGATAAAACATTAACTGAATTTATATGGGACCAACAAACCCAACAATTTACTAGCTAAAATTGATAAAAGTGAGCTCCATTTCATGATGATATCTTACTGTTAAATACTTATTGCCTCTTAACTACCCAGATTCTTTGGGAGTAAAACAAAACAGATAAAGTTTTTAAAAAATCATAGTATTAGTTTTAAAAAAATCCAAAACAACTGCTCACTGTTACCCAAATCCTGCATATTTTTCAAATAATTATAGAAGCAACTGTGCTAAAATGCGAATCACCATTGGAGTAATAATGATGACATATTTAACCACTGAAGGAAAAATCAGTTAAAAGACCATAAAGAAAACAAAAAAACACGGTACCACTTTCTTTCCCTTTACCCCCTTTCACATAGCCTTTTCCCTGATTTAGAAACCCTAGGATTTCTACCAAATATGGAACTGAGGAGCATTTTTTCGTTTGTGTCTAATGTAACCCAAATCATTTTTCTCAATCGACCACCACCCCATAAAATTCCTTTCCTTTTGCTTGCATCCAATGTTGCCATTTCAAGAAAACAAAAAGAAAGGAATAACACTGAAGCATCACCTGAGAGGAAATGTAATCCTAACAAGAAAGATGCAACAAGAAGAAAATACAAGAGGAAACGTAAGAGTGCATGCTGGAAAATACAGATGACCTAAAATGCTTAGGGAAATGAGGAGAAAATATATCACAGATTATTGAATTGTGTCACCAGTGAACTTTAAGCAAACAAGATGTTTCATGAAAATTCCAAGGATGTAATGGCAACGGGTACTGGAACTGCAGGCTAATCTTCGGATTTAGCAGCTCCAGAAGTTGCAGCTTCTGCACCTCCAATTTCACCTTTGCAGTGAATCGAATCATGAAATTCTTCACATCCTTCCCGTGTTAGCATTGCTCATTCATATCTTTTGCCTTGTGGCTTCACAGTACTTCTCACTAGAGTGGGAGAATTATACTTCTTCACTCGGATTGAAGTTTGGCTTGGTCATGTGATTTGCTTTTAGCCATGGAATGTGGGTGGGTAGAAGCGACAGCATCAGCAACACCAGACCAAGGTCTAAAGAGTTTACATTTGTGTTTCCGCCATGTACCATAAGGAGAATTTGTCCCAGGTTGCCTCTTGTCCAAAGAGAATATAGAAACATTTCAAGCAGCCCTGAATCCAAACTGCAGCTGGAGCCAAGCTCAGCTTACAGGCAATATGAAAAAGTTTCTCTGCTTTGAGCCACCAAACCATAGTCGACTTGCATGTCGGTGAGCATGAAGAAAAAAAATGCTTGTTATTATAAGCTATTGAGATTTGATTTTCGTTTATTAATTTGTTTGACAGCAGTACAACCTATTAGACAATTAATGGAAGTTGCTACAATTGTAGCATGTGTTGTAACGATCTCATCATTTGACTTGACAATGAACATATTTTTAGGTTATATATGACTATTAGGTTTTGAGTCACATTTTTTCTGTTTCATGGGCTTTTCTATATAGTCTACATTTTCCATGATGTAAGTTAATTATTTAGAAATAAGGAACAAAACAGCCTTTCATTCCAGGAATAAATGTTCTTTAACTGATAAAGATGCTGATTATATATATTTAGAGTAATACTTGATAAATATTTTCCTTCTGTAAGACTTCAGGTAATTTTAGCGTAAAATATCACAAATATTGTATAAGGATTCGTATTCTACTACTCACCCTTCACTCTGTGCTCTGGCCACACTAGTCTTTTTCCAGATCTTCAAAAGCTTCATGCTAATCCCCTCATTAGGACTTCCTTCTAATAAGGTGTTCCTCTGCCTTGAATATCTTCCCATTCATTCCCCCAGATAAAATCTGGTTACCCTTGAAATCTTAGTTCAAATACATCCTTGGGTAAGCTTTCGCTAATGCATCTGGACTAGATCAGTCCTCACTTTATATGCTCTTATGACTCCCTTATATAAATTTGTAATTGTTCCATCTGATTATTACCTATCTTACCCACTTATCTGTAAACTCTAAAAGGAGTATATGTAATTATATTTACACACACACACACATTGAAAGTGGGAAGGAAGGAAGGAATTAAAGAAACACAATTGCAGAATACATTATTTGGAAGAAACCTTTTGTTATTCCCATGAAGAAACGTTAATATTTGATCTACATGTCCAAGAACTTTGAATCCTCTCCTGCTTTTCAGAATACCAACCAGTTCTCTCCTCTACCACTTAACAGACATTTTGGCATTTCTGTTACTGACCTCAAACAACGTAAAAATATTAATGAGGTTATGGTTAGTCTTATTGGTTAGTTAATAAGTTTTCTTTAAATAATGGAAATATTTTTGTCAAGAAAACTTCATGCATGCTTTCTTTTTGTACTCTGCAACTTCAAGCAACAAATCTTAGGTAATTTATAAAATAGCAGTCCTGCTTACCACACATATGTCAAAATATAATTCTCAACAAGACAAATATGTGTGATTACATTCACTAAGTAACACTGAAGAGCTCCAAATCATTCACTGTGAAAGCTGTAACTGCTTAAGTAAAATTAGTTTGGCTTTTCATTTGGTTTCTATTTCCTTTCAGTCAGAGATTTAGCTTTCAATGCTTGGAAGGAAAAGAAAAGGGAATTTTGCCTCATTCAAGTTCAGAGAGTGGAGGGGTCAGGGAAGCTTCAGATGCTGAGCTAAATAACCGTTATCTGATGTTTTTGTCTGAAATTAGGAACATTAACATAAAGCGAGTCAAAGAAAATGACTAACTTTACTTAAAATTGTGAATAACATCAAATTGAAGGAAATAAAATCATTGTAACATTGAGGTTACTTATTCACTTACATCCTACCTAGTTCTTGAAAATAGTTTCTTATATAAATACAAATATAAGGACATAAAGTAATAGGTGGCTAAAAATGTGATAATAGAATAATAAAACAGTAAGTTATTGAGTACTTTCTAATCACTTTACCATGTACTCTGTATGCATCATATATTTGAATCCTCACAAATTTCTTCAGGTGGAGATGGTTAACCCTATTTTACCACATGGGAAATTCAGACCCAGGGAACTGAAGCTCACACAGTTGCTAAATGGCAGAGTTGAACTGGAGCAGAGTTTTTATCATTTACAATCCCACTACCACGAGAGATTAGCAGATGAAGCCAGCAGCGAAGCTTCAGGCATAAGCCATACCAAATACCTTGCATATTTGCCAGAAGTGGGTGACAGATTTGGCTCAGATTTTCCAAGAAGGAAGCATGGGAAGTTACATTTACAGTAGATTTTTCCTTTGTTGATACAGTCTCACCTCAACAGATACAAATTAACTGATGTTCAACATCAACTTTTAAAACGCTCCATAGGGGGACAAATAATTGGTAGTCAATCATCTATGAAAACTTTCTTTTTTTAACATCTAAAAGAACTTATATTTTATTTAATGGATTTCACCTGGTTCTATAATTGAAGCATTGGTAATACTAATTCATTCTCCTAGTCACTTTAATTTTAATGTTTTTAGTAAATACAATATATTCAGATAAGTACTCTTCATAAATAAGAAAGCTGAAGGTCACAGAAGTAAAATATGAATTTGAATCCAGGTTTTTTTGACTCATAACACATGCTCTTACTACATTTCATCTCTAGACAAAATGCTGATGCAGTACTATACATCATTTTTTGGTAGTTTGTTTTACACTGAAACTAGTTAGCATGCACATTTTATCTTACCTATTTGGCTTAATTTATTAGGGAGAAAGAAAACATCTTACCTAGGTTTATATTCATCATATGACCTAACATGATTTTTAACATAAAATTGATAATAAACACTTAATAAATGAATAAAGAAATGAGAAAATATACAAATAAATAAATAAATGTATGAATTTTGCATCAGATTCTCAGTTATTGCCACCAGTGATACTTCCTCCTGCTTATGGGCAATAGCAACTTGTAAGGAAACCAAGTCAGGACGACTAGACTGGGGAACCTTAAAAAAAAATCCTCATTTTCTTCCCTCTCTTCTCATTACATCAGTATTGATGTTCAAGGAAGAAACTTTACTATATGCATTCCTTCTCTATAGCATTAAAAATTTCAGTTAAAAAATTAAAATGGCATTTACATCATTTTATTTATTCTCAACCAAAAATATAGGTTACGTATAAAAATTAATCTAATTCATTAATTGAAGCACACAAATAAAAATTAACTATTTCTAGTGAGTTCTGTGGTAGGTAAATGGATTATATGGATTTTACATGAAGAATCTTTTGCTTTGGAAATATTAAAATTAAAATATTTAAGACATGCAAACAACTGCTTATTTCAAGTAAATGATAATCCCACCTCTGTGATTCCATAATTCTTCATCTGCACCTCTGCTAAAAACACTGTTTAATAATATCTGCCCCTCTTCTGTTCCTCTCCCATCTGTGAATCACTGGAGATTTAGCGAATGTCTTTAAATACCACAGTTCCTGGCGTATTTAAAAATATTTTTAATTTCCAATTATTTAATATTAAATGATGTATGCACGCATATGTACATAAATGATTAATTAAGCACAATGCTCTAGAGATATTCAAAATGATTTGGTATAATTCCTGACTATCAAAGACTTCTATCTGGAACAAAGTATAAGGAATCCATGTGCTAACTACAAACAACTTAATTTCAGAGAGAGGTTAGTTTTACTTAATGGACATGTGATATGTATATCCATCAGTATGCACAAATTGTGACAGAATCTTCAAGGACAAAGTGAGACTGGCCTGGGCTTGGCAGACAAAATTTCACTTTCGAATTCAAGATTACTGAATAAAGATGGACACATAGTAAGGAAAACAGCAATAAGTGTTGCCATGTATTGAGAAATTTTAAAACAATTTTTTGGGGGGGCTTTTTGTTTAGAGGGACTATTTTATGACAGAACTTTTAAAGTGAAAGAAAAACAATGTGTCCATTTGTACTTGAGGGCCAAATGAAACTTGTCCTGAAATTTATGAGGGCTTAATACAAGCAGTAGAATCTTAAGGAGAAAGGGAGGCAAAAGCAAGCAAATAAATGAAAAGAAGACCCCAGAAAACCCAAAAATCAAAATAGGGTAAATAGCCAACGGTAATGCTAATGGTGTCATTAACATTAAGTCACATGCAAAAAAGAACAGCTATTAAACTGGCTTCAGACTTTGCCTCTGCAACATTAAATTCAACACTAAATTCAAAAACAAAATTAAGTAATTGTTAATAAATTTTGATAGGGAAATATTATGAACCAATAACTTAAATCCAGCTATCTTTTCCTGCTCAAAGAACACAAATTTCTCAAATATACAAAACATTTGAACTAAAGTTCATTATTATATGCTCATTGCCTATGAGAAAATTATCATTTAAATACTATAGCCATCTGACAAGATGTAAAGAAAGATTAAGAATTCAAGCCTGGTGGGGAACAGTATACTTTAACATCCTAATCAAGGACCACCCAGCTTAACACTGCAATTGCATTATAAGGGAGTGAAAGAAGACAAAGGTCAGAAGCTCTCAATATGAATCCTGGATAACTGTGTGACCTGGGACAAATCACTACCTCTTAGACTGCATAAACACACACATATGCATTTATAATAGGAAAAACTATCATTCCTCAATGATGAATTTAAAAATTATCTAGCAGCAGTAACAGAAATTTGTACTTCTCCTTCCAGCAGGATCTCTATTAAAATATAGGCAAGCTGCTTCCGTTTACCAGAACAAAGAACTTGTATTTGGTATAGTACATTCCATTAATTGGAAAATTCTTCATTTTTACGATACAAATCCTAAATTTAACCAGAAAATAAAACAATTTGTCTTTGCTAAAGGAAATAATTCTTTTATCTGAATGCAATGCCCAGAACCGGGCCCTTTTTCTATTCAAGCTCTTTTTCTCTGTCTCCCATCATGAACGAGTTAAGCTTGCCCCCTTAGTGGAGCAACATCCCCACCTTGGGCTGACTCCTCAGAAGTGTTCGGCTTCGGCTTATGTTTTCTTCTCATCGTGTTCCCTGCTCCGACAGTGTGACACTCTCTGTCCACTAATTTCAATTTGCCTATTCTGTACAGTACTGTTGATGACTTTCACCAATATTGGTGTTCCATAACTCACCATTTAGCTTATTCTGTGAATGGCAAATCATATTTTATTATAGTCATATTTCTAGATTTACTTATTATGCATGTTAGTAATATACAACTTTAGTCTTTATATATCTTTTAATATATTTTTTAAATGAGCTTCAATGTCATTGAATGAAAGAGCAAGGGATGGAATGGTGAATTTAAACAACAACACTAAATATTATCTCACTACTTGGACATGTTCACTAATATAAAAGTTAGTCTGAAAGTTCAGACTTGCTGCTCAATGCCAGAAATAATCTGTCTTTAAGAGCCTAATCTAACAAATACAATCTAAGCTAAAATATGTATACAATACCAGAGTAGACAACAGAAACTCAACTTATTAATTTATGCTGAGCTACTGAACTGTCACAAAAAGAATACTTAAGAGCACTACCATTAGTATTAAAAGAGAGAATGCACGTGAAACCGGAAGCATAGTGAGTACTTTATATCATCAGTTACTATCCTTGTTTTCTTATTGTCCAGTTACATAAGAATCTAAATGATAATACAGTTTCTTTGCATTTCTGATTGCACACTGACCATGTTCAATATGCATTGAATATTGCAATTTCAATGCAATTGAAAATATTTTCAATATTTACTGGAATATTTCCATATTTATTAAATAAACAGACTTCTCCTTTTCCTTTGGGCTATTTTTATCTTCTCTGGATGTCTTTAATTTTCCCTCTGCTAAGTATTAATATCATTCTGTGTCCTAGTTCTGTCTTGCTTCTACAGGCTAACTTGGCCTTAAGCTATACATACTCTAATAACTTGATTAGGAGAAACCCCTAAGCTTTTCTTACAACTTACTGTAAAAGTTCATGATTTTAGAATTTGCCAAATTCCCCTATTAAATGCTTGTTCCCTAGTTTAACTACCAGAGATCAGTAAATCTTATTTCCCTCATTTTCAATTTTTAGGAAGTTGTTTCACCGAATCACCCAAGAATTGAAAACAGCTATGTTATAGAATATTAAAGCCCCATAAACATATTTGGATCTGAACTAGTATTTTTTTAACGATAGCTATGAATTTTTCTCTCATGACATACACATGGCAGTAAAATTGGCAAAACTTATTTGGTTTATTTGGTTATTCATCTTTGATTGATTCATTCCAAGTAATTAATTAAAACAGATATGTGCTTTAATGTGCTATTCAATCAATCACCATGGGAACTGATACCTAGATTGCACTCTCTCTCATAAACAAGTTTAAGGTGTCTACTTTATCTCAAATTAGCAAGCACATATAAGATTTTAAATTCCCTTTGAATTCTTATAAAAGCAATTTTGAATTTTCTGTTGATGATTCTACAGTAGATCTAAATTAATCCAGGCAATTGTTTCTGGACATATCCAGAATATAGTGTCATATGAAGACATTTGCAGAGCTTAGTGAAATTTGAAAACTATATAATGCAACAGTAACATTATGAAATTTCAATAAACATTATTAACATTATTAATATATGTAATAGAAAATATGAGACAAAAGACATGACTGATTTGAAGGCTTACTATTTCCTGAGCATTTAAATATCTTCAAGTTACAACCTTTCTATGAATACAGTTTGAACAAGAAGTAATGTATTGAGGATAAAAACCTATAAAGAGATGTTGGAAGATACATTTCAGAACTCCTTTCCCACATATGTATAAAAACTATGCAAATTATGAAATCATATATGTAAACATATCCTAGTATTGCCTAAAACTGAGGACATACATCATCCATTGGTTAGCAGGAAACCCAGGCCAGCCCCAGACCTGCTGCTGGCTCCTCTTCTCCTGCCTCCTTGCATGGAGTTATGGAAAAACAAAAGAAGAACATAAAGACAAAGACTATCACTTGCAGCATGGTCAAATAGCCCCCATTGGACCCAACCCTGCTGCATATAACTACTATAAACTCCAGACAAACTACAAAAAAAACCAATGACTACAAGGCAATGGATAGTGATTAAATGCAGGTACATTGTAGAACTGAGTTGATACCTGTTAAAAAAGAATGCTACTACATGAGTTATGTGGCGTTTCCCTGGCTTTTCCTAATGAAGTTAGGCCAACATTTTCAATGTGTGAAATGGCTATAACTCTTATAGAAAGCCTGCAGGTTTTCTGACTTGAAAAACCAAATGATATATTTCAAGGCAACTGTACTTCTAAAAACTGAGGGGAAAATCCTAGAAAGGAGAAAGGCACAAAGGAGGAGCCCCAAACTCTGAGTATAAACCCTACCCGAATCTCGAGTGGGCTCCTGAACCATACATGCATGGTGTAGACTCAAAGTAGCTTGCAACGAATGCTAAATAACTAAACTGAGATTTGAGATGTAATAAAATGTCTAAAATTTGAATCTAACCAAATTAATTGCCTATTAAAAACAAGAAAACCTTATATTCTTAAGAAGAATATAACCAAATGCAAATTATCTATATAATATCACATTCACAATGAGTGGAATAAAATTAAAATCAATCATGTATGAGGAACCAAAAAAAATGTTACTCATTCTTAAAGGAAAATTATCAACGGAGTTTAACCTTGAAATTATCGAGATGTTGGATTCATCATAGAAGGACTTTAAAGCAGCTAGTGTGTATATGTACACATATATTTTTTTCCAATGGGATGGAGAAACACTCATAATGTATAACAATCTAGGAAATAGCAGAAAAAATAAAAATGATAAAAATTCCAGAAAAATATCTAAATAAAACAATTTTTGGATAAGAAGAATGGAGATGATGGAGGAAAAAAAAATGGTGATCTTGAAGCCAGATCAATAGAAATAATGCAGTCTGAAGAAAACCAAGAAAAATGTTTGGAAAAAAAATGAATAGAGCTTCAGGAAACTGTGGGACATATCAAAATATAAACTACATGTAATTTGAGCCCAAGAAGGACTGGCAAGAGAGAACAGGATAGGAAAAAAAAAAAAAGCAATATTTGAAGAAATAATGGCCAAAAACTTCCCACGTGTGTGAAAGACAATCTTACACAAACAAGATGCTCAGTAAACCCCAAATAGGAATAATATAAATAAAACTAAATCCCAGCACAGAAAAGTCAAGTTGCTGAAAATGAAAGGTAAAAGGAAAACCTTAAAATTAGCTAGAGAAAATGGCATATTCCACACAGGGAAATAGTAATTCATGTCAACACAGACTTCATATGAAAAGCTATGGAGGCAAGATGAGGGTGGCAGAATATCATTAAGAGGATAAAAGAAAAAAAAGGTAAACAGAATCCTATATGAAGTGAAAGTATCCATCAAGAATGGTAAATAAAGATATTTTTTAGATGAGAGAATAAGAAACTTTGTCCTCAGCACTGCACCTACAAGAGATGCTAAAGGAATTTTTTCAGAAAAAAAAAAAATGTACCAGAGGAAAAAAAGGGACCACCAGGGAGGAATGAAGACCACCACAAATAATAAATATATTGCTGTATAAATTTTTCTCGTAGTTTAGCTAAAATATACACTACTATTTAACGCAAAAATTACAGTGCTGTCTTTTGGGTTTATAACATTCATAGCATAAGATAATAACCTATATAGAACGCTGAGGTTATGGTAAATGGATCCATGTGGTTTCAGGTTTTCTATACATCATGCAAGGTAGTACAATATTAACTCCACAGACTGTAAAAATTTAATCCTAAAGCAACTACTGAAAAAAAATGCCAACAGATAATTTAGAATGGAATTCTAAAATTCATTCAAATAGTAAGAAAGCTAGAAAATAGGGAAAGGGAGGAAATAAAGTAGAGGACACAGAAATTATCTAATAAGATGGCGAACCTAAAGCAAATGTTATCAACAATCACAGAATGTTTACAGTTGAAACAACTCTAATTAAAAGGCGCAGATTATCAGAATAAAAGTAGGACCTAACTGTGCTATATATGAGATGAAATTTAAATATAAAGATAGGTGGGAGGTAAATGGATAGAAATGATATAATACAAACTCTAAGTGTAAGAAGGCTGGATTAGCTATTTTAACAAGAAATAAACTAGACATCAAGTCTATTGCAAGAGATAAAGCAGGGTACTAAACAAGGACAAAAGGCTCAATTCATCAGCAAGATAGAGCAATTATAAATGTGCATGACCTGATAACCAAGCTTCAAAAAACATGATGTGAAAACTACCGTATTAAAGAACTAGATAACTCCACCATGATAGGAGATTTTACGAGTCCCCTGATCAACTCACTGAAGTACTAAACAAAAAAACTGATAACAACCTTGAGCTAACAGATAATTACAGAACATTGCATATGATAATGTCAGAACACACATTCTTTTTGACTATTTATATTATAGTCATCAAGGTGGCCCATAGCTGGGCCATAAAAAGTCTGAATCAATTTAATAGAATTGAAATCATACGGAATAAATTTTTTGATCGCAATGTAATTAAATTAGATATGAATAAAAACATTATCTAAGGAAACTGCAAATATTTTCAATTGAACAACACACACTGAAATAATCCGTCAGAGAAAAAAATCACAGGGAAAATTATAGAAAAATTTGAATCAAACGATATACAAAATACAGCATACAAAAATTTGGGGAGGCAACTAAAACAATTAAAGGGAAACGTTTTTAGATGGAAACGTTTACCTTTAAGCGCTCATATTAAAATTTTTAACGTCTAAAACTGATGGCCCAAGATTCTGCAGGAAAAAATTCAAAAATTAAAGGGCAAAGTAAACTAAAAGTAAGTCGAAAGTAGAAAAATTAAAGAGAAAAGTAGTTAACAGAACAGTAGTCAGGCAAAATGTAGAAGATTAAAGCGGAAAGCCGTCTTTTTGAGTAAGAAAATCAAAGATGCAGCAACAGGGATGCAGAAGACGCTGGCTCCCCCCGCCACAAAGAAGTTAGTTTCCCGGGGCCGCTCAGGGGGAGCGGGCTCCTCGGGGCGCTCCCAGGCGGGATACGGGACCCTCTGCCCCGGGAGCCCTCCTGGACCCCGCCGCAGGGCCGACCTCAGGAAGCGGGGCCAGTCAGACCGCGACACAACGTCCAGTCACATGTTGAGCTTGATCCCTGTGGAAGTTGCTCGGCCCTCTGTCGGGGCCGCTGCGAAGGCCCTGAGGCAAAGCGGAGGCTTCTGTGCCCAGCGAGCACACGCCAACACCCGTGGGCACAGGCGGCAGGCTCGGCAGCAGGTGAGCCGGTGAAAACGCTGCCGGGGCCTGAGGAGCCGGGCGGGCCTCCCCAGGGAAGACGGTCCGGCCGCTGCGGGGCGCACGCCCCCGGCCGCGGTGGCTCTCTGGGAGCAGGGAATGAAATGGGCCTTCCCAGGGCCTGGGCCCCCTTGGGCCTCCCGGTCACGGGCGGCGGGGAGGCCTGGCTGGGGCTGCCCTGGGAGCGCCCGGCAGGCTCCCGGAACCCAATGGCAGAGCAGCGGCTGGCAGCTGGGAGGCCCACCGCCAAAGTCGCTGTTGCTCTTCTTGCCGCTTGGCCTTGAAGAAGGGGATGTGGAGGGATTCGGGATTCGGCGCAAAGAGCGGAGCAGGGGCCTGCTGGGCGGGATGGGAGAGATGTTGCGGAGGCCTGGCAGCGAGTTGTGAGGCGTGGGGCTCCTCAGGGCCTCTGTGCGGGGATCTGGCTGGCCGGCTTGAACCGGAAGTAGTTACTGGCAGTATTTTCACAGTCTCTCTGACTGAGCATCAGCTCGTAGGGGTCTTCTTCCCGCACGCCTGGTTCGCCCTTGTCTGCTGCAGAGGTCTCATGGGCTGGTTTGTTCTGTGGCCCCATTGAAATTACTGGGAGACTGGTCTTGGGGATGATGGGCTAGGAAATCTTCCAGAAGCCGTTATCCTCATCCCAGCAGGACTCGCGCCTAATCTTTTCCAGGTTGCTGTAGTTACAGTCCCCGTGAATGGGTGGCTGCACCTGCTCCAGGAGCTGCTGGAAGAGCATGAAGTCATGTTCTTGCCAACAAATGGTGGCCAAGTAATCGATCTTCTCTTGCTCAAACTCTGCAGCAGATCTTCGATCTCCACATACACCTCTCTCCCTCTCTCTCTATTATATATATATATATATTTCTACTATTTCTAAATATATATATTTCACAAATAAGAAAATGAATTATCAAAAAACATTCTCACAGAGAAAACTTTATGATCAGACGTTTTTACTAAAAATTCTGTTGAACATTCAATCCTGAAGTTTTTCAGATAAAGCAGAGCAGGATGGAGCTCTCTCCAACATCTTTGGAGACCAGCTAACACTAAAGATGACCCTGACAATGAAATTAGAAGTAAAAAAAAAACTGCAGACGAATATCCATTAGGCACGAAAATCTTTAACAGAATTGTCAAATTGAGTCTAACAATAAATATATAAGAGGGAAATGCATTATGAACAGATAGGTTCAATTCCAGGAATGGAAGGTTATTTGAACTTGTTTAAATTAATCAGTGTAATCCATCATATTGACAGAATAAAGGAGATGAAACATATGATCATTTCAGTAGATGCAGAACAAGAATTTGACAAAATTTAACACTCCTTATTCATTTAAGAAACAATTCTCAGCAAACAAGGAAGAGAAACTTCCTCAATTTTATAAAGGACATTTAGGAGAAACAAAGCTATCATACTTAATGTTAAAATATTTAATGCTTTTCCTCTAAGATTAGGAAGAAGACAATAATGACTGCTCTCACATTTATTTAACATTGTACTCAAGTATTTTTACTCGATCCATGTGCATAAAAACTGCAGTTTTATTACCTGTGTAGGTTCATGTATGTACCACTATAATCAGGATGCAAAACCGTCCCACAGTTGCCTTTCTTTTATTGATTTCTAATTTGATTTGATTACGATTAGAGAACACATTCTGTATGATTTCAATTCTTTAAATGTGTTGCCTGTTTTATGGCCTAGGATATGGTCTATCTTCTGGAATGTTCCAAGGACACTTGAAAAAAATGTGCATTTTTATGTTCTTAAATGGAATATTCTATTTATGTAAAATATATTCTTTTGGTTGATCACATTGTTAAGATCTTTGCTGATTTTCTGTCTAAGAATTCCTTCAGTTTTTGAGGGGGATAGGTGGGTTGAGGTTCCCAACTATGATTTAAAATGCGTCTATTTCTCCTTTCAGCTGTATCAGTTTTTGCTTCATGCAGGCTGAGTCTCTGCTGTTTAGTGCCTACGCATTTAGAATCATTGTCTTCGTTTTCTTTTGAGTCTTATTGTTATGTATTTGAGGAGAGGAGGCTGTGTTTCCAATGGCAGTTTAATATTTAAAGCCTTTGCAATCCTATTTTGGTCTGCTTGTTTTATCTGGTACTGCTTGGGTTTCTACTGGTCTCTGTTGATGAGTGGGCAGCACAGGTTTTCCCAGACCAGCCAGCAGTCTCTAGTCTCTCTTGGTGAGGAAAGCGTGTGCTGGGTCTGTTTTATCAGTGCCTTCTGGTTGCCTTGAGATCCCCAGCTGGGAGAGAAAAGTCTCAGCCTGTGGAAGTAAACAGGCTTCCCCAGACCAGGGCAGTTGCTGTGACTGCAGTCCTTTTTATTCTGCCCACGTCCCTGGGTAGGTAAGAGGCTTCCCAAATTGGGAAACTTACTGTAGCTGAGTTTCTCTTGCAAGTTCTGCTCTTCCACGTTTTTATCTCTTGACAGAAAGGGACTGTCTTAGCCCCAGTGGGAAAGAGTGCTTCCCCTGGCCACTTATTTTTGGGGTTCCCGATTGATACCCCTTGCCAATGATGTGCAGCGTGCTTGAGTTTGAGTAGGGACTCCTCTGTGGTGGTGGGGAGGAGGACTGGGCTGCCTTCTGTTGCTAGATTTGGGCTGGGAAACATTCAGTCTTTCCTCTGGTTGGGAGGACACAAGACACCCTGCTGCTGTGCTACTCTTCCATTCCAGTGGTCACAGACCAACTTCTCACCTTCCTCCTACTACCTTCAGAGCTCTGCTTTGTCTCTTGTTCCATTTCTAGGGTTTATAGTTGTGCTTAATGGTGAGCAGAGGAGAAAAAATGGATCTACACCATCTTGTTCAGACTGGAAGTCACTCACAGAAATGTTTTAAAAAGAAGAAAAAATTGGAGAACTTATATTACCTGATTTCAAGTCTTATTATAAAGCTACAGTAATCAAGAGAACGTGGTATTGGTAAGAGGATAGACACTAGATTGACAGAACAGAATAGAAAGTATAGAAATAGAATCACCATATATTGTTAATTGATTTTCCTGACAGGTTCCAAGGCAATTAAATGGGGAATGCAAAGATTTGTAAACAAGGTACCTGAAGAACTGTATGTCCATATGAATACAAATGAAGGGTACACAAGAAGTAAAAATAAAGTGAGTCATGGGTTTAAATATAAAGGCTAAAATTATAAAATTTCTATAAAAATGTTTATGACTTTGACATTGTCAAACATTTTTTGACAATAAATGATGGACTGGAATTTATCATGGTTAAAAACATTTGCTCCTTTAAGGACACCATAAAGAAATAGCAAGGCACAGATTGGAATAAAATATTATTAATAAATCTGACATAGGACTTGTGTCCATAATATATAAAGAACTATTAGGACTCAATAGTAAGACAACGGTCAACTCAATACAAAAAATTGACAAATGATTTGAATAGATGATTAACAAAAGAGCATATGCAAATGCCTAATAAGCATACGTTCTGAATATCATTAATCATGAGGGAATTACAAACTGAGAACACAATGTGATGCTAATGCACCACTCTAAGGATGGCTTAAATTAAAAAGATGTGGGCTCACAATTATTGGTAAAGATGTGGAGCAACCTGAATTCTCGGTGCCCTGCTGGTGGGAATACGAAATGGTGCAACCGCTTTGGAAATCTGTCTAGCAGTTTCTTTAAAAGTTAAATATTCACCTATCATGAAATTCAGACATTCTATCCCTAGGTATTTACCTGAAAGATATGAGAACATATGTCCACACAAAGAACTGTACAAGAATATTCATAGTAGCTTTATTCATACTAGTGAAAAACTGAAGAAACACAAGTGTTCATCCACTGGTGAATGGCTAAGCAAAATGTGGAATATCCATGCAAAAGAATGCCACTCAGCATTAATGATTAACATGCCAGTGATACAAAAAAAACCAACGTGATGAATCTTCAAATCATGCTGAGTGAAAGAAATCAGAAATAAAAGTGTTTGTGATGGATGATTCTGTTTATATATGTTTTAGAAGAAGAAAACCAACATATCGTGACAGTAAAGGGTGTAAGAAGGATTGCAAAGTGACACAAAGAAACTCTTCGTGATGAAAAAATTCTGTACGTGATTGCAGCAGTGATTTTACAAGTGTATACATATGTCAAAATGCATCAAATTGCACACATTAGCTAAGAGTTTCTTTCCTTTTCTCCTTTCTCATGGAACCTAGATAAATAAAGAAACTGATTATACAGCAGATATGTCAAGATATTACTAAATTGTTTCTCTACGTCTCGGGATACATCCTCCTTGTCATTATTTCCCCTACAACTATATATGTGAAGGTATAGTAGAATCAAACTGTTAAAAAGTGTTTTTTTTTTAAGAAAAAAGGATCACATCGGGAGTGGGTGCAGAGATACAAGTATTAGAATAAATATTTTTGATTTCTACACTGTGCACCCTATGTTGTTTAAATTGTTTTCATAGAACATATACTCAAATTGTAATTTTAAATTGCAAAAATAAAAATAGAAAACAATGCCATTCATTTTCCCATCAATCAAAGATAATCACTGTCAATATTTTAGTATATGTTTCCTCACAATTTTCTTTCTATTGTTTCCCAAGGGAGCTGCTTTGATTATAAAATAATGTGTGGTTACTGGAAATAATTTGAACATACACGCTGTTGTTAAGAAGAAAATAAAAATCACCCAAAATCTCTTTATACTGATAACCATCAGCAACAATCTGGTGATCATTCATTCAGACATCTCTTTTATTCGTGTATGCATCCACACACCCATACATAATTTTTCACAAATCGAATTATGTTATGCATGATAATTTTGTCATAGATAACTCTTTTTAAAATGCATTGCTATTTATGTTTATACAGTGAAGATCACACTAAAACACTGTGTAATAAAAATGTCTATGTTATTAAAATGTTAGGTGAACATCAACCTTACCTGGACTGAGAATAGTTGGCAATACCATTCATAGAAAATAAAAATTTCTCAGTTTTGCAATGGAGAAAAGTAGGTCACATGACTAAAATTGCAAAATAAAATTGTGCAGGTCAGACTGATAAATTGCAAGATTATGGAAGACCAGTGATTTGAAATCATCAGGGAAGGCTTCAGAGTGGTGGAAAATGGGAGAAATCTGACAGTAGTGTAAAATGACCATTTTTTTATACAGGTAATAGACAACCAAGGCCAAGAAACAGTTGGATTTATAAAAGGGTTTCAAGCAAAAACAAACATGCTGGATATAGGGTGTATTCGTTTTCTATTGCTGAATAATAAATGACCACACGTTTTGCGGCTTAAAAGAACACGATTTTATTACCATGTCATTTCTGTGGGTCAGGAGTCTGTGCACAGTGTAGCTGGATCCTTCATTCATGGTCTCACAGGGCTGACATCAACGTGTCAGCCTTCTCATCTGGAGGCTTGACGAAGGAAAGATCTGTTTGCAAGCTGGTTGAGGTGGTTAACAGACTTTAATTCCTTGCAGTTGAAGGTCTGAACTCAACGTTTTCTTGCAGGCTGTTAGCTGGAGCCTACTCTCAGATCCGAGAGACTGCCCTTGGACTGTAGTCACATGGTTCTCTCAAAACCTGGCAGGTTATTTATTCAAGTCTGGCAGGAGAATCTCTGTCACTTCAAGTCTTCCCTGACTCTTTCCATAGCTGATCTCTAGATTATCTTTTAAAGAGTTCACCTGATTAGGTCAGGCCCACACAGAATAATGCCCCTAAAGTCAATATATTAGGCACTTTAATTGTATATGCAGAATCCCTGAATCTTTTGCCTTATAACGTTACCAAATCACAGGATCAATATCCCATGATATTTGCACTTCTCTCCTAAACTCAAGGGAAGGAGATTATGCAGAGTTTGTACATCAGGGGATGGAAGTTTTAGTGTTCAATTAGTGTTTAGTGCTCAATACAATGTAGGGGAAACATAGGAAGGGAAGCCTGCCTCTACTATACTGTAGAGAGAAGGCAATTAGAAATGTTTTGGGGTCATATTCTGAAAAGTGTCAAATTTTAAGAAAAAAAAAGTTTTTTATAAATGTGAGATATAGTTGTTTTATTAGTTTAACTTAGATTTAGTAATTTAATAGAAAAGTTTATACTGTTTCAACTACATTTATAAAGAAGAAAATAAATGTGTAAAATCCGTGTTAAAAAACTGCGAAAATTGCTAAAAAATTCTTCTTTTTCTACTTTATAATTTGTAAAATCCTAAATTAGTATTAATAATCCCTTAATAGGTAGTGGTCTAAAATACAGAATCCAGGTCCAGAAAGCCTGGGCCTGAATACTGGCTCTGCCACTTTCATGCCCTGTGACTTTGGGCAAAAAACTTAACCTTTCTGTACCAGAGTTTCATTACCTGTAAAATAGTCAATTATACTACCGACGTTACAGTATTGTTCCTAGGACTAAATAAGTTAATTGTATAAATTACTTAGAACATTAGTTGCTACTTATTAGGTGACATATAAATACTTCAGTTATTATCTTTTATAGCATTTTAAAAGTCCCTTCACATTGAAATAAGATTTAGAAGAACGTGGTACTGATCTACTGATTGCATAAATCATGAAATTAAGTGAAGTAATCAGTTCAAAATTACGGAGTTGAAATTCACTCCTAGGCTGTGTTGTTCATGATATACTGTTTCTACTTGTCAGCATTTGATGATGCTTTAAGAGAATACCAGATATATTATGACTCTCAGAGGCTAGATTTTCTTTTTCAATTAATCACTTACTCTGCTGAATAACAACTATTTTAGAGGGATAAATAAGCTGGTTTATATCCAAGACTATCAATCTACTGTTCTCATGGAGAAAAGACAATTGGCTGATATAAAATTCTAGATGTGCAATATTTCTCCTTCATAATCCATTGCAAATTTCCCCTTTATTTGGTCGTATCAAATTACAGGAAAAAAGTTGAGCCTAGTTTTTGTTTATAAATCTTTGCAGCCCAGGCTCTAAAGGATATTTTGTTTCAATTTCTACTTAGAATTTTGTCCACATGTATAAAGTGTGATTTTTATTCCATCATTTTTTTATCATGTGTTAAATTGACTGCTTTTTTTTTTCTATGTCTTCAGTAATAATCTGGGGCAAATTTCATAGAGGCAGACTTGTGGTTACAAGCCAGTTGCACCTTTAAAGTAAAAGGCCTTTATTTATATTAATCAATATGTTTCATTACTATAAATTCATAAATGTTCAGGATGGACAATTTTAATAAATACAGAAATATTTAAATCAAAAAATAAAAATAAATATTGGACGATAATGAATCACATCATAATCCATTTGTAGTAAGTAATGAAAGCCACATTTATTTAGCAAAAACGTTAACACATCAAACAGCAAATAATATAAAGTGTGATTTTAATCTTCCCTCATTGAGAATTAGTGAAACTGTCTTTCACATATGACCAAAAATAAATGTTTGGTCCAGCTCTGAACTAATTCTTACTTTGTGTATATGAAAATTAATAACGGAAAACCTCATTTACAATGGAGTTAGGAGGCCAGAAGGGAGAGCTGCCACACAGTACCACTTGAGGTAAATTACAAGAAAGATAGTCAACTACAGACCCCAACAGTAGTGTCAACAGGAAAGAATCGTCGATTCCAGGCAGAAATTGCCTCCGGAACAGAAGTGGACTACTCCAGCAACTCAGCCAATGAGAAGCCATCACCACCCTGAACTCTTACTTTTCTCCAGTGGACTTTCCTTGAAAACAACCCCTCCCAATTTCCTTCTTTTTCCCTATAAAGTGATGTTGGTCTCCTTTGATTGTCAGATTTGCATATGGTTCGCCATAGCATGCACATCCTGAATTGCAATTCTTTGGTTATTCCCGAATAAACTTGTTTTGCTGGTAAAATAACTGGCTGTTTTATTTTTAAAGTTGACATGTGCTTCGTATCAATATCCGTGTAGGTCCTATGTGAATACCCTCTAGTTTAGAGCGCATAGATATGAATTGGAATGGCTGTTTCTTTGGGATTTGACATCAAACCCCCCTGGTTGCAATTGCTCAAATGTAAGACTTTTAAATATAACACCTACATTGATTGTATTTCTCTGTCTGGGCTATATATTTCTTCTGTTGCTGGCCTTTAATCTTGTCTCACTCCTTCACTTGCCTTATCCTGACCTACTCAAAATCACACAATTAACTAAAAACAGTATTTACTGATCTAAGCAATTGTTTTGACCCCTCCATATTTATTTATTTATTTTTTGACCCCTCCATATTTAATTCTTTTTTTTTTCCCCCGGTAACTTTATTGAGACAATAATGGTTTATAACATTGTGAAAATTCGGGTGTACGTTATTGTTTATCATTTTCTGAGTAGACTTCATCGTGGTCATCCAAGTAGTCTAATTATTGTCCGGCACTGCACATATTGTGACCCTTTACCCCTTTCACCCACCTCCCTCCCCCCTTAATACTGCTATTTATTTTGAACTACCAATGATAGTTGAATGAATATTAAAAAAAAATCTGAGGTCACCAATGAATGATGCCTGTCTTCCTTGTAGGTACTCAATAAATATTTCTCAACTAAAAAACGTAAAGCTATTTTGCCCATTAGGATTTGTTCCATATGAAGCCCAATAATGAAAGTCAGTAATATATATTTTCCAAGGTTTTACTTTGAACTGATGTTTCATTAAAACTTTCAGCCACAAAGAATTGCTTAATTGTGTAGTAGGGCCATACTCAAAATATCCAATTACATTTTCTCCAATTAACTTTTACTAGCTGATGTTTACAAGTAATTTAGTGAAATTAGGTGAAGGTTAAATTACTGTAGCAATCAGAGGTGTATTTAAGTGGTAAAATATAGAGAAAGAACTACTTGTTCTTATAAATATGCACATTAACACCACTGCCCTTAGGATATAACATCAACCCTCTCCACTTAATGCTAATAATAAATCTCTACATGCCATTGCTTTAGAATGCAAAACTCCAAGATGTATACTCAGCCATTTAAACAAATTAGCTTTCCATAAACAGATTTTTAAACTATGCCCTTTAAAGCTACACTCCATTTATTTGCTATTTTTTGCTGTAACATTTTTGAAATTTGTACCTAAACTTCCAACTAATTATTACTAACTTCTCGGTTACAAGTGTCCCTCACAATTTTCTAAATTGAGTTTATCAATCTCCAATATAACTTTACTTTCTCATAAATTCTTGATTTACATGTGGAGTGTTGCCATCTTCTAAAACACAAATTTTACTTATCCACATCCCCCCCCCACTTCCTTAATTGGCCCTTAAAATCTGTTTTTTTCAATCACTCAAAGAAACTTGTTTCTCCATTTCATCTCCCAGAGCATTTATTGGAGCCTATTTCAGGAGTAATTCAGTAATGCTCATTTTTAGAAATGTAAAAAATACAAACCAGTCCCAGCAAAATAAAAATGGTCTCCAATCCCATAACTTGGAATTACTTGTCTTTAGAATGTTCATGTATAAACTCTGGTTTCTTACATGCCGTCAAAAACATATTGAACAACATATCTTTCAACATGCTGTTTGTTCTAGTTTTAAGGCTTCTGTACTAGTTGTTTTGTCTCCCTGGACAGTTCTTTTAGTATACCTGCATTGTTATATTTGAAGTTTGTTTTTTGCACATTTAGAAATGGATCAATTTTTTTTCTATTTTGATAATATATGTCTCTTATTAGTGTGTTTAGACTGTTTACATTTAATGTAATTATTGATATGTGTGGATTTGATCTACATATATTTTTGTTTGTTTCTTTTCTGTTTGTCCTCTTTATTTCTCTTTCCCCCTTTTTGAGAGGAAAATCTTATTTGACTTTTTTTTAAGTATTGTTTTAACTTATCTATTATGATTTTGACTGTGTAATTTTTTTTCCTTACAGTTGCTCTAGGGATTACAAAGGACATACTTAACCTTTCATGGTCTACTAAGCATCAGTAACTTAAAACTTCAACTATAATGCAGAAACCTTACCACCATATGGGGCCATTCATGCTATAGTTGTCTTATATATTAAATCTATACACATTGAAAACTCCAGCAGAAGTTATAATTTTTGTTTTCAACCATCAGAAAAATTTTAAAGAACTCAATAAGAGAAAAATAGTCTATTATATTTACCAGGATGTTTACCATTTTTATTGTTCTTCTTTCTTTCCTGGTGTCATTGTCCTTTAGTCTGAAGAACTTAGCTTAGAAAATATTTTTAAAGCAAATCTGTTGACCATTAATTGTCTTAGTTGTCCTTCATCTGAGAATGTCATTATTTCACTTTCATTCCTAAAGGATATTATTACTGAATATAGAATTATAGGTTTATGGTTCTTTTTCTTTCAATCCTTTAAAATATTGTACCACATCCTTCTAGACCTTACAATTTCTGATGAGAAATATCCAGTCATTTGAATCATTGTTCTCCTATAGAGTTTGAATCATTTTTTTTAATCTGGCTGCTCTCAAGATTTTATCTTGTCTTTAGTTTCTCAACTTTGATTATGAGGTATCTAGCCCTGCATTTCTTTAGGTTTATTCAGTTGAGGTTCACTCAGCCTCTTGATTCTCAAAGTTTGTTTCCTTTTTCAACCTTAGGAAGTTTTTGACCATTATTTCTTCAAGTAATTTTTCAGAACTGTACTCTTTCTCCTCGATTTCTGAGATTCCAAAAACAAGAATTTTAGACCTTTTGTTATTGTCTCACAGGTAAATGAGGATTTTTTTCCCTAATCTTTTTTTTCTCTTTATTGTTCTGATAGGATAATTTCTGTTGATCTATTTTTAAGTTTGTTGACTCTTTCTTCTGCCATGTCTATTCTGCTATTAAGTCCATCCAGTGAGTTTTTTATTTTAGTTATTGTATTTTTCAGTTGTAAATTTCCACTTGATTCTTCTTTATATCTTCTATTTCTTTGCTGAAACATTCTGTTTGACATTTGTTGTAGGAGTATTCCTAGTTGCTAAATTGAGCCTTTTTATGTGCTTTAAAGTGGCTGTCAGGTCTGTGTTGGTGTCTGTTGATTACCTTTACCTACATGAATAGAAGTATAGGTGGTGCTTCATATGCCAAGTAATTTTGGATTGTATTCTGGACATTTTGAATATTATGCTGTGAGACTCTAGGTTTTGTTTAAATCTTATAGAGAATGTTTTTATTTTTGTTTACGTAGGCAATATAGCCTGGTTAGATACAAGACACAAGTACCAACCCACCTTCTGGAGGCTGTGGTTTCAATGTCAGTTCAGTTCTCAAATCCTTTGTAGAGCTCTTCAAATTTGTCCTGGATTTGTTCCACCTAGCGATCAGTCAGAGACCTCAAGATGACCTATCTCTTAGTTCTGTTTCTCAAAGTCTTTAGTGTTTATTAGGATCGCATCCATGCATGCACACCTTAGAGATGAGCCCCAGAGTTCATAAACTTTATGGTCTGGATTTCCTGACCTCTTCCCTCTCTGTGATCTCTATGGTAGCTTCTGGTTTCCTGGGGCTCCACTTTTAGTCCTTTGAACAGAAACTTATGACTTCTAAGTTGTGGAAAGTCAGAGAGGAAAAAAAGCAAGGGGATAGGGGAGGTTGAAACTGTACTTTCTTAGAACTGTAGCTCCACCCAATGGAAAGGAAGTTTCTCTTTCCTCAGAGTTTGGCTCCTCTGGGTTCTCCTTCCAGGATGCTGCCCCCATACCATGAGATTGCTTAGAGCTGGGGAATGAAAGAACACTGAAAAATAATGAGGAATGAAGGGAGGGAGGGAGGGAACCAGGAAATTTCTGCACTCTCTTCTTCATTGGAAGTTTTTGTCCAGCAATTCAACCAGAGCTAGAGGGCTTTACTTACAGCTCTCTCTGTCTGTACCTCTGTACTCACTTCTAATTTCCTGATTTTAGTCCTTTCAAGTTGGTGTGTGATTGGGGCGAATGGAGGGAAAAAAAATAGTCATCTCACAGCCAGTTTGGTGGTACTTCAAAATCTACTGTTCTTCCTTGATCTTCCTGATGCTGTTTATTTTTCAGAGTCCCCAAATTACTGTCCTATGCATTCTGTCACATTTTCTATTTATGACAGAGTGAAATGTGCTTACTCTGTTATTGAGAATCAGCCTTCCCTGGATGGTTTAGCAGAACTAACTAATCTTTAAAGTCTCTGTCCAAAAGTGAGCTCCTTGAAAATGACTTCTTGACCGCCTCAACAAGGAGGCCCTCACCTCTCAACTAGTCATCTTTTCAGAATATTTCTCTTCTATTCATATTGTTTTATTTTTGCATAGCTTTTAATCACTGTATTATAATTTATCTATTTATTGAGCATCTACCTTATCTCACCAAGATATAAATTCCATACAATCACTGTACAAGACAATATCTATATACTCATTCACATTATCTTTTTCATTTACCACTTATCTTCAGCTTCTGGCATATGATAAGTGCCTAATAAACTTTTGTTAAATTAAAGATTGACTGTCTTTACATATTTTCCTAACGCACTATTTCATTTTAGTTGTAACATTTTACTCTTATGAAGGTATGAAGTTAAATATATGATGGCTATGATTGGAAAGAAAAAACAATATTCTTTTTACTCACCTTTTTTTCTGTACTGCCTGCATACAGGCAATAGAATGAGCTTGACACATACTTAATCAGAAAATGTTTTAAAGTAGTTTCCAATATTTACATATTAAATATATTAATATGTTAATATTAAAATATAAAATTAAAATATTATAAACAGTATGATGCTAAATCAAATGTGAAGTTTTAATTTCAAATACAATTTGATTATCAGTTGGTTGTGAGCATTTCTTTTATTCCAGTGTGCATTGCATAAATCACCTGTTTCCTTTAATAATGGCATTTTCACTCTCTATGTCCCCACTCTGCTCTCTTGCTAAGATCAGCCTTCTCTTTGCCAGCCGTGTTCTCTCTAAGATAATATGATACAGGGAAACATTTTATTCAGCTACCTTTGATAGAAATGGTCACTTGGTTGAGTCTTAAGTTAAAATAAATTCCTAAGTACCTCTTTTGTTGCACAGTATATACTGCAGTTATAGAAGTATTACACCAGACCCTCTTTGCTAACAACCAAAAACTTTTCATTGGGTCATCCAAAATGTTTGTCAACTTCCTTTTTTGTTAAAATAACCTATTTTCCACTTTTCCCTAGCCATCATGCAAATAGACCTTTAAAGACCTATCACACAGGCAGCCAGACCGGCCAGGGAGTCTGAATCCTAGTAGTAAACCCAGCTTCAGTTAAAGCCATGTCTCTTATCCTGTTCTCCCTCCAGATCTTCTCCCCTGACACACCCCAACATGATAGTAATAACCAAGAGTTGGTGAATTCAGTGAAATTATTATCCAAATATTCAACATGAAATCCAAAAGTTAGACAGACAGAAAAAAATGGATTTTTGTTTTATTCTGGTTAAGATCAATTTCTTATTCATCTTGACTAATTTCAAGGTTTGGGATTAACTAGAGAAAATACGTTAATAATTAAGTGCTATATATATCTTTAATTCTATGTTTTTAGAATAAGTTCTTTATAACATTCTGAGAGGAATGAACTCATACAATTTGTTTGAATACATCTTATGTGGAAATGCTTTGGAAATTTTAAGGACTACACAGATGCAAGAATTATTATTTTTTGCATGTTACATATTTTTCTGACACTGAAATCAGACTATAGAAAGAACATTGGGGAGGGGGTAATAGAAGTCTTCAGTAAAATAAGAGATTATATCAAAGCATCTAATACAGTTTACTTTTGAAAAAAACCAGGAAGATTTTTACAATCTCTAGACCGTTAAACATGGAGGTAGTTTGGGGTATAATCATAAAGGATGTTTAAAAAGGGAAAGATTGAGAAAAACTGGAAGAGAATCTAAGCATGTTATAGAAATAAGTCTTATCCAGCTAGTCTTGTTTCTTTCATTCAAGAAGTTATACTGATTTGAAAATACAAAATAAATATTTTATCCAGACCACAGCAAATAATTTGACAATGTCTCTCATTATATCCATGTTTAAAAGGTGGAGCTTTATAAACTATATCCCAGGGAATTTGAGTGTATTGGCAAGCCCAGATCATTGTGTGCCCCCAGATGAGAAACAGTTACAGATCCACAAAACCAGTTTACCACTCCCTCTCCACTTTCTTCTCTTGGCTTTTCTGTTATTAGGCCTCCTCTCATTAGCAGATGAAACACAGGCTGTGGAGATTTCACTCTTTCTTTAAAGGGTTTCTTTTTAGCTCTCTAGGCTCCCATTGATTCAGCACCACAATTCGTAAAAAAACCTTATGGAGAAAGCTGTCCATGTTTCCCCTGGCAGTTGAAGTGTTGAACTTGTTACTTCGTTATTTCCTACCCATCAAACACTTTGCTGGTTTCTCTGGTTTCCAGGAGAGCTAAGCCAAATCCACAGCTTGCAAAAAGAATGAGTAAATTTCTCCCAAGAGAAAAAAGGTTGGAAATCATGCGTTCATTTCTAAGGGCTGCTTTTGGCTGTGAAATATAAGTCCCTCTACTCCTTGTTGCTTTCACAGTTCTCATAGGCCATTAAAAATGTGATTTTGTAATTTCTCCACCATTTATCAGTTCTTATCATTAACTGAATTGACCGTCCATATTTTATTACATCATAGCTGGAAGTAGAAATTGGAGTTCATTCTTAATAATGGAAAAAATTAATGCTTTTTGGTAAAATTGAAATGAAGATCCCTTTTATTTGACAATAACATCAAAAAATAGTTGACAAGTGAAAGGTAAAATATGCAAATACATGTTTCTACAATTAAATTCTAAATTCACCAATTTATTTTCGGCAAAACATCATTTATCATATTAAATTAGCTCTATTTTGAACCAAGAATAGTTTCATGAAGCATAACTGCATTTTGTTCAAAAGATAATATAAAATATACATTGATATAAATAATAAACAGAAACATTGAAAAAATTTATATATATATTTCTGGAAGACAGTACTAGTTTTACTTATTCCTTAGTTTTAGTTATTCCATCTTTTGAATGCTTATAATACCTTATTTTCATCTTTCTTATGTTTTCCTTAGTACAGAATGTGTATATTAGGATATATTCAAATTATTTGTATATGTCATTTCCACATATAAGAACATCAGCTCCATGAGGAGAAGATTCTAATTGATTCATCTTTCTTTCTCCATTGCACCTACCACAGTGTCTGATAAATAATAATGGAGAGAAGAGAAAACAAACATTTATTGAGTGTCTACTATTTTTCACTTGCTGGACATTTTAGATATATAATGCCATTTGTTTTACAGTGTTTCTGAAAGATGGTTATTATATCTATTTCATATATTCTGAAACTAATGATCAGAGAATTTAGTAATTATGCAAAATAACACCACTACTAAGAGGTACAGTTGCTACTCTAAAACTAAGTGTGTTTGGCTCTAAAATCTTTTGTCTACACTATATGCTGTTCAAACAGTAGATACTTCACATATGTTTGGTGGAAGAATAAATAATTGGATAATGAAAGAAAGTAAAATATATTGATTAACTACTATGTAATTTAGACTAGGACCTTTAACACTGTTTATATTTAGTTATTTAACTCTCATATGTCCTGGAACAATATTTTTCTGTATAGTATAGATGAAGAGACAGAGATTCAGAGAGATTATTTGTCCAACATGGGACAGCTGGTATGTAGTTTGGAAGAATTCTTGGCTGAGCTATTTGCAGACAGTGCAAATCACTCTTTTAAATGTAATGTAATGTCTCACTAATTTGGAGTAAATTTTAAGAAAACTAGTCTTAAATACTGAAATGTCATTTTTTTTAGTATTTAAGTGTTCCATTTACTAAACCACTCTTTTAAATAGTATAAAGTTTCATTACAAGTGATTTTTCCCTATTGATTTGCTAAGCAAAATCTCTCTTTATAGGTAAGTACAAGTGCTGTTAGATCATTTCTCTAAGCTATCACACAATCCAAATTAGTAATTCTGCTTTAAAATTTATCTAGCTCCTTTTTCACAATATGTAAACAATTGTAAGAATAGATTTGTTATTTGTTAGCAAAAAAATAGTAAAGTTGGAAGTGCTGCTTCATCTTCTCCCTTAGCCTACCTAATTCCTCCTTATCCTTCAAGTTGTAAGTTAAACATAATTTCTTCAGGAAAACCTTCCTTGGTACCCCTTCCATATTAGGATAGATGTCATATTACACTTATAGCTGTTTATTAAAAATATTTCTAGCTAATTTTTTAATGCCTTTCATCTCCAGGGAGCTGTAAGTTCTATGAGGGAAGAGACTATCTCTGCTGTGCTTACTTTCCTATTCAAGTGCCTCATTCACTTCCTGGTATATAAAAATGTATTTAAAAAATGGTTGACATTGAATAAAGATTACTATCTCTAGCAGAGGTCTTTTTACATTCAAAGCATTTAATCTAAATATTTGCATCTGAATACTCGAGTTTTTTGATATAAGACCAGACTGTAATATCTTTCTATATTGTATCACCAGCAACTAGTAGTAGAAAATTGAATGAATGCACATTAACATTCACCTAATATTATCTGGCCATATAGCACATATGTTGATTTACAAAAGCACTCTACCTTCAAGCTTTTTCTTCTCCTTTCTACAGGACTGAAATCAACATACATAATGATAAAATAGACATCATCAGCATGATAAATTGACAAATGGCTTAGGTACTATAATATGCAGCATCGTTCATCTCTTGATTCATTTAATCACTACTGTCCATTTGTAGTATAGATACGTATTTCTTTTCTGAATGCATTTTTCTCCCAAGTACTTGGTGCGCTGCTGCTTGGTGTAATTTCAAAACCCTTTACTGATAAAAACAAATGAAAATCACTTCTTTAATCACACTGCCAAATCAAAGAGAAGACACTTACAGCTTTTTTTTCTAAAATATGGCAGACAAGAAAGTTGCTTTGCAAAAAGATTTCAATCCTATACTTTGAAAAGAGGCAAGGCATGAAGTCAATTTTATCAGTGTGCAGAAAATGTTATTTCAGTTTTTTACAGCTTTTATATGCTATTTATTGTGTGTTGTGATGAACAAGTCAAAAGTTTTCTACAAATATCCCTTAATCACAGAGCTTACTATTCAAGCACACCTTCCTGTGGAAGGTGGTGATTGTATTATGCAATAATTATGCATTTTTATTCATTCATTTAATACGTATATATTGGGTTCTCATTATGTAATAGGCACAATGCCAGGTTCTGCAGTTACAGAGGTGAATAGAATAGTACCAAACTTAAGGAGCTCATAGGCTCAGGCAGGCAGGGATGAATACATAACTTGCAGGGCTCAGTGCAAAACAAAAATGCTGGGACCCTTGTTCACAAAACAGGAAAGAAGTATCATTAAATATAATAAAATATAAAACATTTTCATTGTTTGCAGTATCTTTCTTGACCTGTGATGGCTGTTTTTTTTTAATTTGCTATTTAATGTAGCCTTGGGAATAATTATACTCTTTTTCCACTGGCTCAATGACCTAACCCCTGACAGGTAGCCCACACTCAGAAGGTTGCAATCTCTATTCAGGCAGCATTTGATCCCTGGACCTGGGATTGGGCGAGTTGCCCTCTGCATGCACAGTTATGTACCAGCCAGGGGTAGAGAGGGCCACTATGCCCTGCACTGAGATGCCCCAGAGCATACACCTGACCCAGATTCTCCTTGTGCCTGTGCCCAGCCCAGCCTGGAGCACAGAGTTGCAATGGTCACTGAACGATGAGGGCGAGAGGGAGACGGAGTGGGTCCCAGGGCACCAGGTGGCAGAGGGCGGGGAGTTGAGAACCCATTCCGGAGAGGTGGGAGGCAACAGGAAGCCAGATACCTATGAGCCAAGACTCGAAGCCCCTCCCCACCACATACACTCACCCTCCATTGTCCTATCAGACTTTACTTACAAAACACAAATTTGAGATAAAATTATTAAAAATTTCATGACAATGACTGCAGATCATTGAAACCCAAATGTGGGTCCCTTCTGAGAGCTGGGCACTATGCAACTGCACCAATTATATGCCTATTAAGCTGTCCGAGCAAGCAGAAGAGGATAAATAGACAATGAAAAAGCATGGTGAATGTTCAGTGGCAGAATATTATGGAGACCTAGAAAAGGAACACTCATCTCAATAAGGGTATGCCTTTGCATGTGTGTATTCTGGTAGGCAGTCATGGAAAATTTCTTAAAAAGTATGACTTCTGAGCTGAATCTTAAAAATGAATAAGAACATGCCTACTAAAGAGGTAAAAGAAAAGTATTCCAAGTAGAAAGAGAAAAATCAGCTAAGACACAAATTCAATAAGTGTGTTTTCAGCTTAGAACAATTCAGTGTTTCTGGAGCCTCGAAATTGAAGCAGGGAGACAATAGAAAATGAGGGAGAAGAAAGCAGGTCAATGCTGGGCTTCGTGTGTCTTACTAAGGAGCTTAGGTGTAATTGTGTAGAAAATTGGGAGTCACTAAAGTTTTTTAAAAATGAGAGTATCATGGCCCAAAATGATGAGGTGCATTTCATCTGACGCCTGCCTGATAGAAGAATAGAAACTAGGACTGGAGAGTCCTTCCCCAATGACACTTTATTATTGAAATATGGAATCAATCTGTACAGAAGTGGGATGGAGAGGGGGAGTAATTTAGATTCATACTTAAATAACTAAGACATCCATAGTGTAACTGATAGAACTGACATTAACTTGAATTAAAGCAATTATGTTTAAGCCTATACGTGTGTGTGAGAAAGAGAGAATGTGTGTGTGTGTGGGTGTGTATTGTCAGTTTGTCCAAGTGTGGAATTGAGACTTAAGGTATAAATAATTTTCAAACATATATATTCCATTTATACATTCAAATTCGTTCTGATAAAAAATCTGAAGTTTTCCTTATCTAATCCAACATTTTGCATTTGTGGGCTTGATAACATTATGCTTGCTACTTAATATTTATAACAAGCATTCCGGGTGATTTTGATTCAGGCCCATGAACCACATTTGAGTAAGTCAGCTCTACCATGTGAGGTCAAAGAGCTCTCCACCATATGGTGTGGTGGGATTGTTTTGGGCTGTTTCTTGCCTGAAAGTAGACCCTAAAAATGGCTGGAGAATGGCATATTATTTCATCTGTGCCCAAGTCTTAAGAAGACTGTGGCTTTTTTTTTTTTTTCAGGTTTGTCTTTTTACACTTCTATTATCTGAATACTAAGAGCTCATTAGTTTATGAAAATGAAAATAAGAAGTATGTTATTGAATGCTTATTTTGTGCCTTGAACTATGGTAGGCAATTTTCAGTCCTTATTTTCTTAAACCTTTGCATCAAATCCTTGAGTTATGCACAGCAAACAGAGATTTAGAGAATTTAGTAACAGGCTCAGGGCATAGAGCCAGGTGAAATTTGAACACAGATGATCTGGTTCAGAATACTGCCCTTAAACTCTATTATGGCCTTAGGGGAGAAGGACGCAGTATTTAGTCTGCTTTTGTCAAGATGAATCTTAAAATCAATCATTGTGCTCCTATGTGGGTCAGCCCAGTATACCAAGATTATGAGATCCCAAAAGCCCTATGGAAATAAAATGACCTTTGCCCCAAGTCTCTCTTCCACATGTTTCTTTCAGGAACCTGAGAAAGCTGGACAAAATGGTTGGGATTTGATGATTCAGTCACAGAAATTTCTCTCTGTCTTTCCATGGAAAAGCAAAAACAGAAGACTTTATGGCCGTGGATATTTCATTGACAAACTCAGAAAACTGTTTCCTCATTTATGAAATAGTGTCCTGTGCTTTTGGCTTCTTGGAGCCAATTCTGATGTGTGTGTTGGGAATAGGGGAGGTTTCCCCACACCAAAAATCAGTTCTCTGGACATCAACTGGATGTCCTACAATTCAACTGAATTCTGACACTATCTACCCAGAGATGGATTCAGATTCCACACATTGAGGGCTCATTTCTACAGGACTGCTCCCCAGTCTTGTAGACACCAGTTGCAAGCCCAGGTTATTGCCAATGCTTCTGACTGACTGTCTACAGATTGGAGGTTCTCACGACCGGCTACTTGGACTTCACCTGCTAGTTTTGTCACCCAGAGAAGTCCCTAAAACATTTTCCATGTCTAATGCTTTGTTTTTAAGTTGTGCTTGCTTATAGGAACCAAGGCAGAACCATGCCAGGTGGCCAAACAGTGGAACCGGTTCAAACCAGAAAGGTCCAAGATGGCTATGTGGTGCCACGTGCAAAAGGAAACATGTGCAAAAGGTGCTGTGTGCAAGAAGGGAAGATCTGCGCATGCCCCCAAACGCCCCCACCCAGGGCAATGACACGGAGACCCCTTCCCCTTCACGTCCCATAAGAACCATGCTCAACTTCCCTTTGGGGAGAAGGCGTTTTAGAGCATGAGCTTTGCCTTCTCCATTCATTGATCAATGAATAACATTTCTGCTCTGCTATTCCAAACCCGGTCTGTTTTACTGGTGTCGTCAGCTCTGGGCAAACGAATCCACTTGCAGGTCACTGGTCTCTTGGTGCTCAGTAACAGTTGCAAGTCCAGGTTGTCACCTGTACTTCTGACAGACTGGCTATAAATCAGAAGTTCTACAAGCCCCCCGTTGAGTTTGATTAATTTGCTAAAGTGGCTCACAAAATTCAGAGAAACATCCTACTTACTGGATCACTGGTTTATTATAAAAGGATATAACTCAGGAATAGCCAGGCAGAAGAGATGCATACAGCAAGGTATGGGGAAAGGGCTCAGAGCTTCCATGCTCTCTCTGAGTGTGCCACCCTCCCCAAATCACATGTTCACCAACCCAGAAGCTCTCTGAACCCAGTCATTTTGGGTTTTTATGGAGGCTTTACTACATAGGCATGATTGACTAAAACATTGGCCATTGGCAGTTGGTTTAATCTCCAGCTCCTCTTCTTTCCCAGAGGTCAGGGAGGTGGAACTAAAAGTTCTAACCCTCTATTCATATGGCCGGTTCTCCTGGCCACTAGCCCCATCTTTCGGTTCAGAAGTTACATCCTTAACATAACAAAAGACACCTTTTTTGCTCTCCTCGCCTAGAAAATTCCAAGGGTTTTAGGAGCTCTCTGCCAAAAACAGGGAAGACCAAAATACATCCTATCATGAATCACAATATCACACCTACATATATCATAATAATAATCAAATTGGATATTACTCAAGACACTTTTAAAACACTTAAATATCGTAAGAATTTAGTTTTAAATTATTTTACAGAAGAAATGTGGAACTCAGATTAGTCAGAATTACAAATAATTTATAACTGTAAAATAGGAAATATAAAGAAAATGGTTGGAGGTGTTAGGAAAGAAACAATTAAGAGATAGTTAAGCATCTGGGCTCATGTCTCTGAGAAATTAGTTTCTAATAAATATATCCAAAATATTTATCATTTATAAATCCCTGAATTTATTATTTTAAATTTGAGAAATAGACACAGTTATTTCCACTACTCTTAGTTATTTTACTTTTTTCAGTGTATCAAAAATGTTCAAATGGATTGTATAGGGTAACCTCAGAAATAGGTACCATATTTTTTCTCTAGAAAACAATTCTTAATATTCTGTAATATTTATGAAGATAGGAAACATAAAAATGAACACACTGGAAACTCCATAGCTGAACAGTTTCCTAGTGTAAGCTGGGTAGCAATCAACTGGGAAAGAATACAGGTCTGTAGTAGTAATACATGGTGCTGATTATATTTTGTGCACAATTTGTATCTTTGGAACTCATAACTAGGAAAGATTTTTGTATGTCAAGGATTTTGCAGCCAGTTAATTTGAAATGCATTATTTATAGAAACCTCATCCACTTTTACTCATGGAAAATGCTGTAACTGCTATTCTTAGTATCCCTGATTCTAATACTTGGGAAAAGAATGGAAGCAGACAATATAAATGAATAATTCTGAAAGAATCAAACGTAGTCCTATCTATATTTCAGCATTTCCCATAATAGAACTATACTGTAGTTTTCTGTTTCAACTACTTATAACTCTCTTGCCTAAGGAAGGCATTAAGTGAAAACTTAGGAAGCAGTAGATTAGAAAAGCCATTTTGGTATTATATTTTATTTAACAATATAGGTCAAAAAATCTACTAATATTAAGAGACCCAAGGAAGAACATTTCTATCCAAGTTAATATGCTAATTTAGCATGTATCATAAAAACCTTATCCTGGTTTGATGAATGAATGGAAAATACGTTGGACTTTGAGCATGATTTTTTTAATGTGACCTTACATTCAAATCTTCTCATGCATTCAAATGCATCCAGATAGGAAATCGGAAGAACGATCTTTATCTACAGCAAATTCAGAATGTGTACCTTATTAAACAGGAGGGATTTGAATCATGGAATATTACAAAGAACTTTGGTCTTGTCAAATGCTATAAAGCAGAGACCCTGGGATATATTTTTGGTGTTGCCATCTTCTTGCTGATGTATTTAATCAGATCACCTCTTTTCACTTCTCCCTCATACATGTAAAATGAGGGAATGGTCTATATGATTTTACTGGTCTCTTCAATGACATAAATATTTATCAATTCATTCATTGTAACTCATATGCTACCTGAGTCGTAGATCCTTCTGCCCACTTAAGAGCTAAATATGATTAGCTTAAATGGAAAGTTTCATCCTCTGGAATTCCAGAATTGTCCCCAAGTATTTTGAAGTGTCTTAGAGAATGATAAAAATGATTCCTATTCTCGTAGTTCAAACTTTTACTTCCTTGGTTGATATGCTTTCTTGCCATTCTGTGTATGCAATATCTGAGCTGCATAATGTCAACCTAGACTTGAAAATGAGCCAACCCCTTGCTTTGGAGGAAAGATAAAGCAAAACAAAACCAACACACACACACATACACACATATATCTTTCACCCAAGAAATGGTGTTGTTTATTAGACGTTATTGAAGATTTGGGGAAAGATGGGAAGGTAAATGTGATATCCTAGCAATATAAACACCTTCAAATTGAATATTAGCAACTCTGTTTCATGAAGAGCCTTTCACCAATGAGGACTTTTAATACCTACTTAAACTTCTGTAGTCTGAAACTTACTGGACTGTTTCATGCTTCTCTTTTCTCTCCTTTTCAGTTCTTCTTTATCTTTTTCATGAGAAAACCAAATCTCTCATTTATCTTGCTGAGTATTGTGACTGTGTTTCTTTGACTCCAACACACACCCACATAATGCCTCATGGTTTGCCTTTCTTACCTTCACTCCATTAAAGAATTTTGCCAGCTTTAAATGTTCACACTTTTCATCCCTACTACATAAGTGCCAAACACCATGCTGGAATGTGGGACATATCATTTTCAAAGTAGAAACAATTAATTTTTATACATGTCAAGTACTAGGAAGAAGTAGATAGGTGATTAATTATACTTGACTCTGCACTGATTGAAGGGAATGTAGTGGAGTTATTAAAAGTTTTTCTCTGCTGGGAACCTTGGAACTGGAAAGTGAGTATGATTTAAAGATAATTATTAAAACTAATAAATATTCTTTATAGAAAGCATGACTGACACTTGAAAATTTTTAAGCTGCATGCAAGGCTACAGGCATGTTCCTAATTTCGACCTTACATAAGTGACATACTTGTTAGAACAACACCTTATTATGCACAAGCAATTTAGGATCTACTTTGCTCCCTTTGGTCCTTTCATTCACTCTCTGTGCAGTTGTTTCCTAAGAACTTCAGGTAATATATTCCTGTAGAAAGAGAGGTGCTTGTTAGGGCGGAGAGACAAAGCCCTAGCCACCAGAGCAATCTGTCAACTTAAAGAGCAGATTCACCTGTTACTTTACACTCAAAATAAGTTTATTCAGGAATAGCCAAAAGAACTGCAATTCAAGATGTGCAAGCTATGGCGAACCATAGGTAAATATGGAAAACAAAGGAGGGGAGTTACTTTCATAGAGAAAAAGGTGGAGTAGGGACAGGCTTTTCTAAATGAAACTCCATTGGGGGAAAGTAACTGTTCAGGGTGGCAACAGCTTCTCATTGGCTGAGCTGTTGCTGGGTGGAGAGAGAAATCTTCTTTCAGTAATAAAGTAGTTTTACTTCCTGTCCAACAGGCAAGCTTACCATGCTCTTCCTGTTTGATGTAATTGACAGTGTATGATAGGGAGTGAGATCTCCCACTACAGGACTTCTCAACTCCAGCTTAGTTAAGGTTTCTGTTATTAATTTCCACAAATTCGTAGTTGTGAAGTTGATGGCTGACTGCCCAGGTATCTCTTTGATACAGACTCCAAGCACCTGAGCCAGATATCAGATAGAGGCAGAAAGATGAGGCAGCACCCTGTTTTTTCAGTCTAGCAAACTTGTTCTCTTAAGGTGGTAAAACCTGTATTCATCTAACTTCAATACCATTATCTTGTAGTTACTGAAAATACCATTCATATTCAGACATTTTGTTAGTTTTCAGACTTCCCTTTTGGAATTATCAATTTTAACTTGTTTCTTATTTTCAAATAGTTTAATAGGAATTTGAGAGGCAACACCAGAGATTTCCTAACAAGAGGATGTTTTAGACTAGAAATAATTTTAAACAATTAAAAAGGTTATGTATTATGTGAATGTTGGAATAAATAATGTCTTTGTAGAGGCAGGAATAGATTATGGAAGATCATCATAATAACAATAGTAACAATAAAAGACCTTTAAATATCTGGGAGATATTTTTGAGATACATTTCCAAGCTTCCATTTCTTCAGCAGAAAAAGAGGATGAATCTTCTCCAATAGGCTTACTGGTGACATTACACATTATAGAACAAGAGAAAACTGCTTTGTAAAAAAAAATAAATAAATAAGTATTGCTGTGGTCTGAATGTGTTTCTCCAAAATTCATATTTTGAAATCCTAACCCCAAAGATGATAGTATTAGAAAGTGGGGCCTTTGGGAAGTGATTAGGTCATGAGGGCAGAGCCCTGGTGATTGCGATTAGTACCCCTATAAAAGAGACCCCAGAGAGCTAGCTTGTCCCTTCTGCCATTTGAGGATACAAGGAGAAGTCTGCAAGAGAAGAGAGCGCTCACCCCATCATGCTGGTGCCTTGATCTTGGACTTCCACCCTCCAAAACTGTAGAGAAATAAATTCCGTTGTTTGAAAGCCACCCAGTCTATGGTATTTTTGTGATAGCAGTTGAAACATCTAAAACAAGTGATAGCAGTTGAAACATCTAAAACAAGTGTCATTTGATTATTAATGAATTCATTCACTCATCATTTCACTCATTCACCTTGAGTCTACCATTTGCTTCTAAGTGAAATTTTTGCAAAATTAAGTCAAACTTAATGGCAAGTCAGCACTGTAATTTTTAAAAAGCCATCTAAAAATAAGTTGAAGACTGAAGGGGGCTGATCTCATTCCTTGGCCTTTATGATGGCATGTAGACACCATTTGTAATTATGAAATTAATGTTACTTTATGATAGTTAATATGAGTCAGAATGCTTCTGTGATAATCTGTAGAGTATTCCTCTTCTCCTACATGGTGCTTTACTGAGTTAGGCTCAGATTTAATATGTGCAGATGATTTCATAGATCAGGGACCTCTACTCTTGTTGAATATCTATTAAGCAGAGGTTATTTAATTGGAAGGAGTTCTTTTTGGAATTTCTCGAATTAACACATATTTAATACCTCTTTTACTGAATGTTTGTCTGGTTGACACTTTGAATGTTTTTGCTTTTATTTCTAGAACAATGATTTTCATTTTCACATAAGCTTTCTAGTCCCAAAGCTCATTCATATTTCTTATTTGAATCTATAAATAAATAATTTCAGAAGTTTACTCCTTGCTTAAAAATATTTCATTAATTTCCCAATGCTCTTAGAAAGTACTACCAAGTTACCAAAAAATTTGCATAGATTGATAATGTGGGGAAACATGTCAACATGATAACCACCTCTCAAACAGGTTAAAAGATTCAAAGGCGTCTACATCAGGTCTTGGTAGGTGATATGTTATTGCACTAAGCAAGTAATATACTGCAATATTGCAAATATACAACTTCCGCATTGATATCCTCATTCATAGGTTCCTGGTTTGCAACTGAATGAAATAGTTAGTTCCTCAGAGGTCTAATTTAATCAGCCATTGAGTCCTTTGTAGGTAATCAAATTACTCTTGAATACAACATCTATTTTTATAGGAACTAATGGTGACCTTCATAATTAATGCACAGAAATGTATGAAAAGATCAACAGAGTACCTCTAAAGGGTCTCTTGGAAAGGAAATACCTTCATGGCTCACAGGCACACATACATACACACAGATATATATATATGTATGAATATATTAAAAATAAATATTTATAGTATTCATGGGTATTTTCTTTAAATTTTAAAAGGAGTATTGAGCGTTGAGTCAGAATTTTGATCATCTTAAAACTGTTTTTACATTTATTCAACTTCTCAAAAATATATCATTTATTATTGTCACAAAAAGTATAAGGAGACCTGTTTCACTTTCCTTTGCTAACCCATTTGCAATGATATGTTTCTCAATTTGCTAATTGATAAAATGGAGACTTATCATTTAATTTTGTTTTGTTTAAATTACTAGTGACAATAAACATTTTCATATGTGTTCTGGCAAGGCAGATAGTGGCATTTGGATCTACTGAGTATACAGTTAAGCACCAATGACTTTTTTCATTCATTCATTGAACAAGAATTTATTAAATGTCCAGTGTGAGCCAGACAGTGCTCTCTTTGCTGGGTTTACAACATTAACCACCAGGGTAAAAATCCTTGCAGTCAGGAAGCTTTTATTTCTGTGGAAGAGACAAACAATAAACACAATAAATAAGTGGGAAATATATGCTAGATAGTATAAAGTACTAAGAAATTGAGATGAAAAGACTGTGGGGTGTGATGGTGACAGTCAATTGTACTTTGCAATAGAGTAGTCAGGGAAGGCCACATAGAGAAAGTGATTTATGAGTTAACAACTGATGTCGATGAGGGAGCCAGCCACTCAGACAGACAGATAACCTGGTGTTAGAGCCTGAAAGAACAGAAAATTCAAAGGCCCTGAGTCATGCACTTGCTTGGTGGATTTAATCAACAGGTTAGGAAATCAAAGTGGAGAGAGTGGAGTGAAGAAAGAGTGGTAGGAGTCAATGGTATACCAAGGAGTCCATGGTAGTTGCCCAATCCCAGATGAAGGCAGAAAGGGGTGTATTTTCTGTAGCAAATTCTTAAATTATAATAAAACTGACTAAAAATAGTTTTGCTTTTAATCATCACCATGTATCTGGTGATTGTACACCATGTCAGTGATAAAACTTTCCTCTCCCTTAGGGCAGACCACTTTCATCACTCTTACTTTGGTATGACCTTGGCGAATGAGGCTTGAGATCAAAACGTTAATGAGGAAATCAGATCATATAAGTCCTTAAAAACTATTTAAAGGACTTTGGGGATTACGCTGCATGAAATAGACAGTCACTGGAGGATTCTTAGCAGAAGAGTAACATGATCTGTCTTATATTTTAAAAGGCTGGCTCTAGATATTATGTGGAGAACAGAATGAAGTGGCCGAGGATAGAAATAGAAAGATCAGTTAGGGGCAATTACAAAAATCTGGATTAAAGATGACAGTGGCTTGGAGCAAGATGGTAAATGATGAGACAGGGACAACTGGTGTTTTTAGATCTATTTTGAAGATTAGAATTCATAGGGTAGCTTTTTGGGGGGCAATTTTTATTGTGGTAAAATATATATAACATAAAATTTACCATTTTAACTATTTTTAAGTGTACAATCCATTGCCATTAAGTACATTTTCAATGTTATGCAATCATCACTACTATCCATTTCCAGAATTTTTTCATCATCAAACAGAAGTCTTGTAACCATTAAAAAATAACTCCCACACTCCTTTACCAGCTCCTGGTAATCTCTACTCAGCTACCTATCTCTATGAATTTGACTATTTTAGGTGCCTCATATACGTGGAACCATACAATATTTGTCCTTTGTGTCTGGTTTATTTTAGCATATTTTCAAGGTTCATTCATGTAGAATTTATTTGTATGGCTGAATAATATTCCAATATAGGTGAACACTACATTTTGATTATCCATTCATCCACTGATGGATGTTTGGGTTGTTTACACCTTTTGGCTATTGTAAATAATGCTGCTGTGAACATTGGTGTACAAGCACCTGTTTGAGCCCCTCCTTTCAAGTCTTTCGTATATACACCCAGATGTGGAGTTGCTGGATGATATGGTAATTCTGTTTAACTTCTTGAGGAACTGCCAAACTGTCTCCATGGCAGCTGCATCATTTTGCATTCCTACCAACAATGCACAAGTGTTCCAATTTCTCTACATCCTTGCCAACACTTATTATTTTCCATTTGTTTTATATTAGCTGCCATAATGAGTATGAGGTCGTATCTCCCTGTGGTTTTGATTTTCATTTCCCTAATGACAGTGATGTGAGCATCTTTTCATGTGCTTATTGGCCATTTGTATATCTTCTTTAGATAGATGTTTATTAAGTCCTTTGCCTATTTTTGAATTGAGTTATTTGTTTCTTGTTGTTGAGTTTTAGGAGTTCTTTACATATTTTGGGTGTTAACTTTTATCAAGTATATTACAAATTACAAATATTTTCTCCCATTCTGTGGGTTGTTTTTTCACTCTCTTGATAGTGCCCTTTGGAGCACAAATGTTTTTAATGTTGATGAAGTCAAATTTATCTATTTTTACGTTTGTAAAATTCTGGTGTCACGTGCAAGAAATCATTGCTAAATCCAATCTAACAAAGATTTTTTTCCTGTTTTCTTCTAAGAGTTTTATAGTTTTAGCTCTTACATTTAGGTCTTTGATTCATTGATTGATTTTCATATGTTGAACTGTCCTTGTATTCCAGGAGTAAATCCTACTTGGTTATGGTGTATAATCCTTTTAATGTGCTGCTTAATTTGGTTTGCTAGAATTTTGATGAGGACTTTTGCATCAATATTCATAAGAGACATTGGTCTTATAGGGATTTTGACAAGTGGGTATGGGTGTGGCTTAGAAGAGAGGAATCAAGAAAGACTCCACAGTTTTTGAATGGGACAATTTAAAGAATGCATTTTTCATTTACTGCAATAGAGAAACAGTGCAATTGGGAGATTGAGGGAAGAATTTGGACATCATATTTGCCCATCAGATAGGCAAGCGGAGGCTTGAGTAGGGAGTTGGCTAGACTAACTGGAGGGTAGAAGAGTAGTACATGCTGAGGATATAAATTTGGGGTCATAAGAATATATTATATTTTATGAAATGCAAAATGCACATTTTTCACACCTTAACAGGTTTGAAATTAGAATGCATCCCATAATCTGTGACATATTATAAATTAATTGGCAGCAGTTTTTTCTCAGAGAAGTACATAAAAATTATGGTGTGTCTCAAAATTCATGGAATTTTAGATTTGAAGATATAAGGTAAATAGTATTTAAAGCCACAAGACTGGATGAAATCATCAAGGGAATGAGTGTAGATAAAAAACAAATAAATAAATAAAGGTTAAGCCATGGGTACTCCAGATTTTAAGAGTTATGAAGGTAAAGATGAATACACAAAGGGCACCTAGGAGTACCAGCTGAGGTAGGAGAACAACAAGGAGAATGCAGTGTCCTGGAAGCCAAAAAAAAATGTGTCTTGAGAAGAAGTCCATGATCAACACTGTCAAATACTGCTGCTGTGTCATGTGTAATGAGGATTGAGAATTAGCAACATGGAGGTCATGGGTGATAAGTATGATTGAGAATAATAAAATGAGACAATGTCTGAAAAGATGAAGAAGAAAGCAGAGGAGGGGGAAGGGCTGGAGAGGGAAATGGAGAGAAAGAAGAAAGAAAATGAAAAGAGGAGGAGGGGTAGAAGGAGGAGAAAGAAGGAAGAGGAGAAGAAAGAAGGAGCAAGAAGAGGAAGAGGAAAGAAAAAAAAAAATCATGTCCACAGTTAGGATTTATGAATACTGAAGCTGAACTGGCAAACTCGTGTCTGGCTAAGGGACAGTAGAGATGGAATTGTCCCAGTAAACCTGAATACAGAGAAGAAAGAGCTGGGCAATAAGTCTATTTGCCTTTGGGAAAAGCCCAATAATGTATGTGCATTACATGAACATTGATCCACACCTTGAATGGCATAAGAGTTCTTTGGAGATAAAAAGAAATTTGTTTGGCAGCATTTTAGCAGAGATTAAAAAGACGGTGCCGTGAGTATTCAAAGCACCATGGGAAGTGCGATTATTGTCACTGAGATTAGCATGGACCACCGATAGGGAAGTCATGGAAGTATTAGGTTAGAACAGGAAGGGAGAGTTTCTGATTGTAAACAGCTTGGCAGCAAGGCTTTGCCTTAGAGCAGTGCAGCCTTAAATGAACCCTAGAGGAAAAAAATAATACCTGTTCTTTCGAGAGAACTTTTGAAAGTAACTCAAACTCTGAGGTCAAGGAAGCATGTAGATGTTGGAGTTGCTGGAAGGCATCTTGCTGCTGCTACAAGGGCTGAGGATGGCACCTTAAATTGATTTGGGCCATCTGACCAACATGTCTTGATATAATTTATATTAATTTATAAGTGGCACCTGGTGCTATAAGACAACCAGTAAAACCTACAGCATTTTTTCCTAAAAATTATTCTTGTCTAACAGTGATTGGCTTTAGACTGATGTTTTTAAAAAGTGTCCGAGGTCTATTTCCCTCTTCTTCTTTTGTCTTCGTATAAACAAGCTGAGTATATTAAAATCTAGGTTCATCCAATAATAAATCATGGAATGACCGTTCCATTATAAAATGATTATTTGCTTTAAAATTTTTCAAACACAATTTCTTTAAATATCAAGCTCAACTGCATTTAAAGCATGATACAATTTTCTGAATTTATAAGTGAATGATCAGGAACATATTAAGTAACATAAATATGAATATAGTAAGTCTACCATCTTTCTGAAAATTAAATATTTCATTTTCTCCATCTATTTTATGTTCTTTATTATTTGCTCTAATGTATTGCATGATTTACTAAGTTAAGTTAGAATGTCTTTAATTCTTATCCAAAGGCTAATAACATAATATTTGGTAATGTAAATTTAGCTGGTAAATCCATGTCTGTAGAATTATAAATCAATTAAAAGGCACACATTAAAAAATATTTTGTTTTGAAGGTTAAAATATACTGTATCCGAACTCAATGGGTCCGTCTCTTGGTGAGTGCAGAGCTGAAAAGCACAACCAAGGCCGATGTGGGTGAAGAAAAAAGGTTTATCACTAGCACAAGCAATGGAGAACACTGGGGATAGCTCTCAAAGCAGTCTTCCCTGCCCCTAGTTTACTGCAGGTGCAGGTTTTATATACCAGAGTGCAGAAGATATGTTACAATTGTGTAACAACTGGGCCTGATTAGTGCAGTGTGCAGGCCATTACATAACAAGTTCAATGCCATTATATAACAGGTTCAATACAACATGCCATTTAGGGCTGGGGCAATTTGCAGGGGTCCTGCTGCAACCATGTAAATTTCACTGTAGGATGGCAACATCTTCAAAAAACAAGGACATCATCTTCTGAAAAACAGCACATTTAGTTTCCTCCTTGTCTGGAAAACATTTGACAGACTATGTTTAGTCCTGGATCAGATTTTCATTAACCCTTTCCTTGCCGGGTTTCTGTTCACAATACCAGAATGCAAGACAGCAAAATTTGAGAATATCTATGGTTTATCTCCTGAGATTTTGAGAAATCCTATACCTGATAGCATTTCATGTCCTATTTATCAAGTTAAGAGCAGGATATAGGACCCTATCTGCTCTCCATTAGAATACCTAAAGAATTTTGCCTGATAACATCAATATTGGTTTTCTATAATTTTGAAAAGTTAATTAAAAATAAAGTTCCTGTTTGCTTCCATTTATTTTTCTAGACCATAGCCCAATTTTCAAAAGAATGAATCATCAAAATGTAACTAATAAAACATCTTCTTAAATTGTAAAAAAAAAAAAAAAATGTAGCTGTATCATGACTATCTAATTCAGCAGTGTAAATGTTAATTAAAGGGATTAAGAGGTAAAGAAATCATGTTGTCACTCAGACTTCCTAACTTTGAGGCATGACTAACACCTACCCATCTCTAAAAACTGGAAGTGTTATTGGTTGTGAAGACTAAATGAGTTAATATAGGATGCTTAGAGAAGTGGCCAGCACATGCTAGGTACTCAAAAAATAGTCACTATTTTTATTTCCTAGATACTGCACTTATACAAATAAAGCTCCACAAAATTATTTGTTGAAGGTTTCACATCTAATATGTGACCTAGTTAACATTTTCAACAAATGAACCTCAGAATTTATGCTTGGTTTGAGCTGCATTTTAAGGGCTGTAGCATAGCTATTCACCAACCTGAAAGGCAAGAAAAGCTGTAAGAAGAAAGAAGTCAAACGTCTGGAAAACTCATAAACTGAGTAATCCCTTTCTGAATAATCAGTGTGGATATAAATTATGTTTCAAAACAGACTTCAGCTCAGTGGATTTAGCGCTGCAGCCAAGAAGAAACTTTTTGTAAGAGGCTCATGTTGGGCTTATTTGTGGAATTATATTTAAAATATGCCATTTGAATTGTGGCAGCATTTTGCTGTTAGAGCTTGGTACAAGAGAAATAAATATAGTTTTCTAAGAATATCTTTGAAGGTAACATAATGACATGGAGGATTTAAACATCTTTGCTCTAAACCACAAATATTCTGTAGCTATTCCGTTTAACAGAAAAAATTAAAAAAATATACACATATAGGTGTTCTGTTGGATGATCAGCCAGTACTTTCCAAAGGATTTAAATGCAATACTTGACAGCATTTAAAGCAGCTGCAGATGTATAAATTAAATGCTCTGATTTGTTCTTCTATTTACCTTGTCAATTTCCCAACAGAGCAGCCTACTTAGCATTTTCTCTGCCTTCCCTATTTGAAGATTAACATATAGCATGAGAAAAAGCTGCTTTTCAATTTTAGGTTCTGTTCTGTGCTTTGAAAGGATAATTGTTAATCTTGTGGCATTTTTGTTCCAATATCGTTTTCCTATTTAACGTAAAATAAATGATAAAAGGTTTCAAAAGAGTTATCTTAATCAGAATTCTTATTTAAAAGTATTTTTATAGTTTTGCAATTAAAATTAAATTTTATTTCCTCTGTAGTTATAGAAACTGTCCAAAACTTACTAGAAAAAAAGAATATTTTCATAATAAGCATATCTAGATTCTCCAAGTAAAACCTTTTAAGTTTAATGCAAAAATTTTTATTTTATTTCTTTCCAATATTTGATATATATATATATATATAGATACTACACAGTTAAATTACTACATATACGTGTGAACATACATTATATATGCTACTTACAATATTTTCTTTAATGCTGGGTTTACTTAACTTTGTCATTTCAATTTCATAAGTTACTAAACATTTCAAAGTCTGATTTATTTCATAAATTTTTAAAGTAACAACGTCCTCATGGGGCATTTTGATTTATCCCATATTTTGCTGTTAAAAAATAATGCTGTAAGGAGTATTATGCCATCACGAGAGGAGAAATCTGTATATTATTTGCATGTATTTAATTATTGCTGAGATTGAACAGTGTTTTATATATTATCAGCCATTTCTATTGTTTTCTTTATGTTTCCTGTTTATGTCAAACTCATTTCCCCCATGGAGCATTAGTTTTGGTTTTTTTTTTTTTCATTTTTTGTTGAAGCTATTTGTATATTAAGGCCACCACACCCCATTTTGAGTTCAAAATTGGGCATAAACTGAAACATAATGCAAGTGAAAGCTAATATTACAAATTGTTAACCATTTATCTTTATATGTGTTGCAAATATTCTATCTTAGTCCATTACTTGCCTTCAAATCTGTTTCTTCTATTAACTGGCATAAAGTTCCTTTTTATTTATATAATCATGAGTAACATTATACTTATTTTTAGAGATTTCTTCCTTTGACTGTATATATGGAAAGGTATATCCTAAGTCAATGCTGAAGAAATAATGCCTTTCTTATGTATTAGATTTCAGTGGTTTGATTTTCATAAAGTTCTTCCATTTTAATTAATTCATCTTATATCTTCATTGGTTCAGTAATAGTTACAGTAGACTCTTTTAAATTTGTTTTATTGAGGTCACATTGGATTATAACATTGTATAAATTTCAAGTGTACATAATTACATGTCAACTTCTGTATAGACTGCATTGTGTTCACCACCAAAATTCTAGTTTCCATCTGTCACTATATATATGTGCCCTTTTACCCCTTTCATCCTCCCTCCTGCCCTCTTCTCTGCTAACCACCAAAGTGTTCTCCTTATCTATGTGTTTATTTATCTTTCACATGAGTGAAGTCATATGGTAATTATCTTTCTCCATCTTACTTATTTCACTTAGCATAATACCCTCGAGGTCCACCCATGTTGTTGCAAATGGCAGGATCTCATCTTTTTCATGGTTGAGTAGCATTCCATTGTACATACAAAGACCACATCTTCTTTATCTATTCATCCATTGATGGGCACTTAGGTTGCTTCCAAGTCTTGGCTATTGTGAATAATGCTGCATGAACATAGGGGTGCATGTATCTTTTCAAATGACTATTTTCATGTTCTTTGGATAAATACCCAGAAGCAGAATAGCTGGATCATATGGTATTGCTATATTTAACTTTTTGAGAAATCTCCATAGTGTTTTACATAGTGGCTGCACCAATGTACATTCCTACCAACAGTGTATGAGGGTTCCTTTTTCTCCATGTCATCTCCAACACTTGTTATTTCTTGTCTTGTTAATTACAGTCATTCTGATGGGTGTGAGTTGATATCTCATTATAGTTTTGATTTGCATTTCCCTAATAATTAGTGATGTTGAACATCTTTTCTTGTGCCTGCTGGCCATCTGTATATCTTATTTGGAAAAATGTCTGTTCATATCCTCTGCCCATTTTTTGATCAGGTTTTTCATTTTTTTGTTGAGTTGTATGAGTTCTTTATATATTTTGGAAATTAACCCCTTGTCAGATATGTGATTTGGAAATATTTTCTCCCAGTTGGCAGATTGTCTTTTCATTTTGTTGATGGTTTCCTTTGTCTTGCAGAAGCTTTTTAGTCTGATGTGGTCATATTTGTTTATTTTTGTTTTTGTTTCCCTTGCCTGAGTAGGCATGGTATTCAAAAAGATACTGCTAAGACCAATGTCAAAGAGCATACTGCCTATGTTTTCTTTGAGGCTTTTTATGGTTTCAGGTCTTATATTCAATTCTTTAATTTATTTTGAGTTAATTTTTGTGTATGGTGTAAGATAATGGTCTACTTTCATTCTTTTGCATGTGTCTGTCCAGTTTTCCCAACATCATTTATTGAAGAGACTTTCCTTTCTCCATTGTATGTTCTTGGCTCCCTTGTTGAAAATTAGGTATCCATAGATGTGTAGTTTTATTTCTGGGCTCTCAATTCTGTTCCATCGATCTTTGTGTCTGTTTTTTGTGCCAGTACCATGCTGTTTTGATTACTATAGCTTTGTAGTATATTTTGAATCCAGGAAATGTGATGCCTCCAACTTTGTTCTTTTTCTCAGGATTGTTTTGGCTATTCAGGTTCTTTGTGGTTCCATATAAATTTTAGGATTCTTTGTTCTATTTCTGTGAAGAATGTCAGTGGGATTCTGATTGGCATTGCATTGAATCTGTAGATTGCTTCAGGTAGTATGGACATTTTAACTATGTGTATTCTTCCAATCCTTGAGTGTGGAATGTCTTTCCATTTCTTATGTCTTCTTCAATTTCTTTCAATAATGTCTTATAGTTTTCAGTGTATAGATCTTTTACCTTCTTTGTTAAATTTATTCTAGGTATTTTATTCTTTTGATTGTAAATGGTATTATATTTGTGATTTCCCTTTCTGCTAGTTCATTATTAGGGTATAGAAATGCAACTGAATTTTGTATGTTGATTTTGTACTAGGCAATTTTACTGTGTTCATTAATTATTTCTAATATTTTTTGGTGGATTCTTTAGCATTTTGTATATATGAATCATATCCTCCACAAGTAGTGACAGTTTTACTTCTGCCTTTCCAATTTGGATTCCTTTTAATTTTTTTTCTTGCCTAATTGCTCTGGCTAGGACTTCCAATACTATGTTGAATAAGAATGGTGAGAGTTGGCATCCTTGTCTTGTTTCTATTCTTAGAAGAATAGATTTCAGGTTTTTTACTGTTGAGTATGATGTTAGCTGTCATATGTGGCCTTTATTATGTTGAGGTATTTTTCTTCTATATCCATTGTATTAAGAGTTTTTATCATAAATGGATGTTGGATCTTGTCAAATGCTTTGTCTGTGTCTATTGAGATAATTATGTGAATTTTATTCTTCACTTTGTTAATGTGGTGTGTCACATTGATTGATTTCTGAAAGTTGAACCTTCCCTGCATCCCCAGAATAAATCCCATTTGATCATAGTATAATGTCCTTTTAATGTATTGCTGTATTCAGATTGCTAATATTTTATTGAGGAATTTTGCATCCAGGTTCATCAGCAACATTGACCTTGTCTGGTTTTGGTATCAGGATAATGTTGGAATTGTAAAATGAGTTAGGAAGTGTCCCATGCTCTTCAAGTTTTTGGAAGAGTTTGAGAGGGAGAGGTATTAACTCTTCTTTCAATGTTTGGTAGAATTCAGAGAAACCATCTGGTACTGGACTTTTGTTTTTGGGGAGTTTTTTGATTACTGTTTCAATCTGTTTATTTGTGATTGGTCTGTTCAGATTCTCTACTTCTTCTTGATTCAGTTTTGGGAGGTTCTAGAAGTATAAAAAGTTATCCATTTCTTCTAGGTTATCCAATTCATTGACGTATAGCTTTTCATAGTATTCTCCTATAATCCTTTCTATTTCTATGTTGTCCATTATAATTTCTCCTCTCTCATTTCTGATTTTATTGATTTGAGTCTTCACTCTTTTTTTCTTAGTGAGTCTGGCTAGGGTTTGTCAATTTTATTTATCTTTTCAAAGAACCAGCTCTTAGTTTCAATGATTCTTTCTATAGATTTTTAGTCTCTATTTCATTTATTTCTGCTCTGATTTTTATTGTTTCCTTCCTTCTGCTGACTTTTGGCTTTCTTTGTTGTCTTTTTCTAGTTCTTTTACATATAGTTTTAGATTGTTTATTTTTCCTATTTTTTGATGTAGGCCTGTATTGCTGTATAATTCCCTCTTAGTACCACTTTTGCTTCATCCCATAAGTTTTGGTATGTTGTATTTTCATTTGTCTCCAGGTATTTTTTTCATTTCTCTTTTGATTTCTTCATTGATCCCATAGTTGTTCAGTATCATGTTGTTTAGTCTCCACATACGTGACTTTGCCAGCTTTCTTCTTGTAGCTAATTTCAGTCTCATACCATTGTGGTTGGAAAAGATGCTTGATATGATTTCAATCTTCTCACATTCATTGAGGCTTGTTTTCTTTCCCAACATGTGGTCTCTGTTTGAGAGTGTTCTATGTGCACTGAAGAAGAATGTGTATTTTAATGCTTTGGGGTGGAATGCTCTCTATATATCTATTAAGCCCATCTGGTCTAATGTTTCATTTAAGGCCACTGTTTCCTTGTTGACTTTCTGTCTGGATGATCTACCATTGATGTAAGTGAGCTGTTAAAGTCCCCTACTATTATTGTGTTGCTCTCAATTTCTCCCTTTAAGTCTGTTTATAGTTGCTTTATATACTTTGGTGCTCCTGTGTTATGTGCATATATCTTAATAAATGTTATGTCTTCTTGGTGGAATGTCCCTTTTATCATTATATAATGTCCATTTTTGTCTCTTGTTATCTTTTTTGTCTTGAAGTCTGTTTTATTTGATATAAGTATGGCTATACCCACTTTCTTTTGGTTGTCATTTGTTTGGAGTATCATCTTGCACCCCTTCACTCTGAGCCTATGTTTGCCTTTAGATCTGAGATGGGTCTCCTGGAGAAAGCATATTGTTGGGTGTTTTTTAATCTGTCCAGCCACTCTGTGTCTTTTGATTAGTGAATTCAGTCCATTTACATTTAGAGTGACTGTTGATATATTAGGGCTTAATGCTGCCATTTTATCTTTTGTTTTATGGTTGTTGTATGTTTCCATTGTTTCTTTATCCTTGCATTTCTATCTGCCATTTCAGTTTGGTGGTTTTCTGTGATGTTTTTCTCAGTTTCCTCTTTTTTTTTATGTTTTGTGACTCTGTTCTGATTTTTCTTGTGTGGTTACCATGAGGTTTGTATAAAATATTTCATGGATGATATAGTCCTTTCTCTGCTGATAGCATCATATCTCCATTAGCTTATGCAGGTTCCTCTTCCCCTTCTATGTTTTTGTTATCACAGATTATTCTTTTATGTATGTTGAGTTTATTAACAAATTGAAGTGGTTTTAGTTATTTTTGATGCATTCTTTCCCTTTAGCCTTTATTTTACTAACTTATTCTGATATAGAGTTTCAATTTTCTAATTCTGTCTGTCTGTTTATCACCTTGCTCAAAGCTTTGTAAGCCCTTGCCTTTTTGTTTCATGTAGGAGGGCTCCTTTCAACATTTCTTGTAAGGCAGGTCTAGTGGTGATGAACTCCCTCAGCTTTTGTTTGTCTGGGAAAGCCTTTATTTCTCCTTCGTATCTGAAGGATAACTTTGCTGGATAGGATATTCTTGGGTGATAGTTTTTGTCTTTCAACATTTTGAATATATCATTCTACTCTCACTAAGCCTATAGAGTTTCTGCTGAGAAATCCATTGAAAGCCTGATGAGGGTTCCTTTGCAAGTTATTTTCTTCTCTCTGGCTGCCCTTAATATTCTTTCTTTGTCATTGACTTTTGACAGTTTTAATATCATGTGCCTTAGGGAACGTCTTTTTGTGTTGAGATAATTAGCTGTTCTATTAGCTTCCTGTATGTTTATATCCAGTTCCTTCCTCAGGTTTGGGAAGTTCTTAGCTATTATTTATTTAAATAAGCTCTCTGCTCTTTTCTCCCTCTCTTATCCTTCTGGGATACTCATTATCCTTATGTTACTTTTCCTAATTGAATTGGATATTTCTTATAGGATTTCTTTCTTTGTTTAAATCTTAAAAAAATATGAAATGCTTCACAAATTTGCATGTCATCCTTGCTCAGGGGCCATGCTAATCTTCTCTGTATCATTTTAATTTTAGTATATGTCCTGCCAAAGAAAGCAGTAGACTTTCTTTTTCAATGTTATTTTTATAATATCACAAGGAGAGAACAGTGGGTGGGTGATTAGTTGGAAAAGCCTTTTTGGAGGAGGTCATTAATTAAAGGTTAATTAGATAATTAAAGAAACATGTATGTAAAAAGTGCTTTGTAAACTTCAGAGCACTTTTAAATGTTAGTTATCATTATTATTGATGCTGGTAAATATTCTTTCTTTTTTTTCTCATATCACTAGTAATGAATGCCTGCAGCACTAAATTATAATTCCCTCTCTGTGATCAGATCAAATAGAAAACTTATAGAAGAGTAGTGAAAAGGAATATCAGGCATTTGTAGTAGTGTTTATTTTACTTATCTGTTGGAATATACACTTGTACATGTAGCTCAGGTTAATAGTTTTGCTTATTTAAATAGTTTCATTGGTTTGTTCTTTTCCTTTTCTATATATAACACTTTTTAAAAGGGAGAAGACTCAATGAATTAGGTAAGTCATTCCTCAAATGTTTATCTGTTAATATCCTACCCTGTATTTATTTACCACCTTTGTTAGGCAAAGTACAAGTCATCGTGGATATAGGTTGAATTTAATTAAAAATAAAAAGGACATGAAGTAATCCAAGTATATTAACAGTGAATTTTTAACTTAAAAATATCCTTCAAAAATTTATCTTTGAGGGATTTTTACGTATTTAATCTCAAAACAAATAATTTCAAGCCTTTGTTGATATTAATACATGAGTTAAATAAGTCTTTTGCAACTCAGTTAACATCTAAATGTAAAAATCAGCCAATGTTTATACAATGATTCATTTTGTATTACTATAACTCTGAAATAATAGAAGTAGTATATTTTTTAAACTGCTTAATTTTAACTTTGTAGAAAATGGAGCTTAAATATGGCAATCTGCCCTGTATCGTAGCTCAGGAACTAGGACATAAAACCTCTTCACAAAGTTGATTTTGTGAAATTACTGTGTCATCTTTATAAGTTTTTCTCTACTTTCCCAGGACTCACCTGCCTCCAGGAATCTGAGAGTCTAGTTAATGTCTAAAGTCTCTGTAGCTGGCAAAGCCTCCCTCCTTAGAAAAATAACTAAAGCTTAATGAATAAAAAATTCAAAAGTGCTATCCCTCACCCTTAAGGTCTATTCATATGCTAATCTTTTCAATTATCACTGGTAAAGTAATTATTTTCCCTACTGCACTCTGTGAAATCAGGAGCATTTGCAACCTAAACAGTAGGTTGCAAAATGCTTATACCTAGACCAGGTAGGCAGATGTGATAAGTGGTGTGCAGAAAAGTTATTTTCTAACTCAGCAACTTGAGATAATTTGGATTTGCTAAACTCGGTAATATCATATAGCAGCACATTGTACACAGTGATATCAATTATTTAAAGCTATACATATTACCGTGTCTACCTCATACTTTTTCTAACTCGTATTTTTGTCCCAAAGACCTGAGTCCTGGTAGATAGGAAGTGCTCAATACATAATTTTTGAATAAAATACTTAAGTAGACTTTTGGAAATTTTAGAAAAATGGTATTACCTTATTTCTTGAAGTGCCTATCTTTTATTCATTATATCCATGCTTTAGAGCTAGATTTTTAAAAGAGCCCCAGAGCATATATTGACCATAATCCTACACAGATTATCCTATAAAGATAATCAGTCTGTCATTAAACACCTTCTAATCACAATTTGTCAATTTAGTTAAGCATACACTTACTACATAACCTAGCACTCACACTCCTAGGTGTTTACCAAAAAGGAAATGAAAATAGACATCCACACAAAACTTGTACACTAATCTTCACAGCAGCTTTATTCATAATCATCAAATAATAACAACCAAAACACCCGCATACTAGTGAATGGATAAAAAAATTGTGGTACTCCCTTACAATGAAATACTACACAACAATTAAAACAAAAAAAAAATCTTACTAATACACATAACAATGTGGATGAATCTCAAAAGCTTTATGCTGTGTTAAAGAAACCAGACTACTATATTACTCCACTTATTGTATATTCTCTCAAAGGCAAAACTATGGTAATAGAAAACAGATTGTTGGCTGCCTTGAGCTCGTGGTGGTAGATGGGGATTGGCTTCAAAGGAACTTGGAGGAACTCTTTGGAGTGGTGAAAATGTTTAACACTTTGGTTGTGATGATGGTTACATAGTTGTGTACATTTGTCAAAACTTACTGAATTGCACATAAAATGGGTGAATTTTGTTGTATGTTAGTTAACTCAATAAAGTTGATTAAACATTTGAAAAATACAAAACAAAGAACAGGGCTATGTTTTTATAAATGCCCAATCTTGTTATCATTATGAGATAGAAGCTAAGGGAGATAAACTAAGGAATGGTAGTCTGGGAGCAATATACTATAACGAGAGAGAGGAACATAAGAAACAATGACTAGCTTATCATTATATTGTATTTAAGTTCTGTAGGTCATTTTTCCTTTCCTTTCCTCCTTCTACTACTCCTTCTCCTGCCCTTTCTTTTCCTCCTTCTATTTTACTTATTTTCACACATCGAGATTTCAATGATAGTCACTTTATTTTTTTATTGATGTGTAAAATACATAAAGCAAGGTGAGCAAATATTAAGAGTATGGCTCAGTGAACTTTCACAAAGTGAACATACATATGTAACTGAGACCCAGATTATGAAATATTATTCACCAGTGCCAGGAATCTCCCTTGTGAGCCAATTCTAGCTACTAAACCCTCTCCTGACTTCTAAAAGAATTAATTCATTTTGTCTGTTGTACTTTACATGGTTGGAGTCAAAAAATATGTATTCTTTTATGTGACATTTTGCTTGGGATATTCATACATATCTTTGTATGTACTTTATTATTTGTTATTGCTGTACATAGGGCCAGCTACATAATTTGAAGAGACCCTCATTCAAAAATTATTAAGAATTTGATATGGTGACAGAAGGTTATTAAACCAAACAAGCACAGGATTCTTCTAAGTGAAGGCTGTGTGACTTCCCTGGTGGCACTCATGTGACACTGGCCCTGGCTGTACAGAAGTTCAATGTGTGAATATACCACAATTTAAAAAAATCTATTCTATTGCTGATGAGCATTTATAATGTCTTCAGTTTTTTGATTACTATGAGTAATGCTGCCATGAATATTTTAATTCTTTTTTTTTAGAGAAAATTATTTCTATGTACATTTATATTGGATATATACTTGGAAATGGAATTTTAGGTAATGGAGTATACATATATCCAGCTTTAGTACATAATGTCAAACAGTTTACCAAAATATTTGTGCCAGCTTATAGTCTCACTAGCAGTATACAAGACTTCCAGTTTTTCTATGACCTCACCAGTACTTGGCAGTTTTCATTTTTTCTATTCTAGTGGAAAATTTGGTGGGTATGTATTGTATTTCATTGTGGTAGCTTGCCTGCCAAAATGGCTGCAGCAATTCTCCCATCCCTGCATATGTGCCTCTTTACGATACAACTGTGGATACAGTAGGAAAAATGTAATATATTAATATTGCATTATTTATTATGCCAAACAATCATATATTCTTACAGCTCCTATAATTTTTGAATTTGTGTTCTTTCTTTGAATCTTCAAGTTATTGATCCCTTTACTTCATCTGAAGTATTATTTCATAGGTTTCAGGTAAGATTGTATTTTCTTCTCATTACTAGCCCTGAAACAAGGAAAGATCTAACTAGATTCTGTATTTTCATTCAAACAGGATTTATGGTTTTTCTTATTCTCCAGTGTCTATCCACGTGGCTGTTTTATATTTTCTGCTCGGATGGTGATGAGGTTAGAGGTCGCTTACAAGACCTTTGGTTTCTGGAAGATTTTCATCATCTCTTCAGGAGATAATCTATATTGTAAATAGAATATTTTAAAATATAGAATGTTTTAATTTAAAAATATATAAACTGTGGATAATTCTTCTTCTCAGTGTATATCGATAATGGCGGTTCCCCCCCACCAAGAAAACTTGAGTAATTTGGACTAAAGTACCCACTTACAATATGCTGCATTCAGACCCTTATCCATAATTTTATTTTAGTAATTTCATTTTCTTCCTAAAGGTAGAGAGATATCAACAGACAACGATTGGATAAAGTGGGAAGAGAAAGAATCATTATGGCTGGCATTAAAAAATAAATAGTACCTTACAGAAGAGAAGTGGTTGATTATAAGAAATACCATTATAGTTACCAAAAAAAAAAAAAATACATGTATCATGCTGATTTCTCTCATTAGCCATGAAAGAAAGATGCTTGTATTTATACATTACAGATGAAGAAATAGATGTTTAGAAAGTTTAAATAACCTGACAGTTTCCTCAGTTAATAATTAGCAGAGACAGATATTTCTCAAATATTCTTGATTCCGCAGTTAGACATTTTAAGGTTTATAATATATAATGAGATAACATTTCCATCAAGGTGCTGCCAAATGAACCCAATATAAAATACCAATATCCCATAAAAGCAAGGTTTGTAAAATGTGCATATATTTGTAATTAAGGGATGGCTAGTTTATAAAATAACCCAAGGATTATTTGGTTCATAGAAATTTCTAAAATCACTGACTTCATAAAGAGAATGTATTTGCTTATATATCTATATCTCAAAGAATAAATATTTTAGGATATTAGGAGGTGATGTGAAATTAAATTACAATCTTGTATTTCTGTTTTTCAGAACTGTGATGAGAACAATAGACAGAATGGATGTTATTTCTGGAGGTGAATAGAAGAGACATGTGATCTTATATTATTGAGTACAGTGAATGGCTCACAATGACTAATGTTTTTATACAACCACCTGAAAGTACTAAAATATGAATTAAAATGTCTAACATTTGATTTAATGTCACATTTCAATGCTGAATGCAAGACTCTAATTGGGCTGTGTTTAGTTATAGACACTATAATCTACATCACTCAACACAAGCAAGGTTAATGTAACACATTCTTTTATTTCTTAAAATCAGTTATGAAATGTGAGTGAAAGAATGACAACCCAAAATCTTCAAACCTTTTAGTCCCCCCAAAAATCTTGCACGTATGAAAGCAAATAATTATTTGAAATAGCAGCATGGGATGTACATTGTAATTGGTATTTTTTCTTTTTCAGTCATTCTCAGGGTTTTTATAGTGATTTAGAGAATAGCTCATGCTAGAGAATTGTAACATATAAGTGTCAGAAGGTCATCTAGTATAATGTTTCACTCATCTAAATCAATCTGAGAATGTAATCCAGATGGCACATTTTTCAGCCAATCTTAAACACAGCATTGCTCAAACTGCAGAAGTGATGTCTTGAAGAGACCTCGCCGACTCACAACCTTCTTCTCTAACATTCTCTCCATGGGCCAAGGCCTTGGCAAAAAGCCATTCATTTGTTGGACAAGACTAATCATCAAAAAAGTAGTTATATAAAAGCCAAAATCATTCTTTCTTACTAGTCTTAGGCCATTTTATTTTTTAATTAATTGTTGAATGTTCATGAGACAGAAATTTCAGTATTAGTTGTTCTATAATAGAGTGGTTCTCAACTGGGACAACAGTCCCTTCTTGAATTACTTTGGAAATCCTTAGGGGACTTGTTATTTGTCACAATGATTGTGGTGCATTAATGACATTTTGTGATTAGGGGCCAAGGATGACAGATAGATGCCAAAGTCAGAATGGTCATGTACATGGAAGAATTGACCCACGTTCCACACAAATTTTTGTTGGTCCACTGGACATTCATTTAGATAAACACAAGCTGTTAATAATTATCTGAGCCTTATCCTAATGTGTATAATTACAAAATGTTTTTCCATGGGTTAATATACAGTAAATTCTGCATGCAATGTAATATATTAATATGGAGTTGTAAAAATAATAATAATAAAGAAGCTCTATGTGGAAAGATCTCCAATATTTATTTTGAATGAAAAAAGCTATGTATAGAACAGTATAAATACTAGACTCCATTTTTTTTTTTTTTTTGGTGAGGAAGACCAGCCCTGAGCTAACATCCGTTGCTAATCCTCCTCTTTTTGCTGAGGAAGACTGGCCCTGGGCTAACATCCGTGCCCATCTTCCTCGACTTTATATGGGACGCCGCCACAGCGTGGCTGACATGCAGTGCGTCGGCGGGCGCCCGGGATCCGAACCGGCGAACCCCGGGCTGCCAAGCGCGGACAAAACCGCTACGCCACCGGGCGGCCCCTAGACTCCATTTTGTGTTAAATAAGAATACATATTTATTTACATTTACTGTATACACATATACATATATATATATATATAAAGAAGTGCTGGAGGATATGCAAGAAGCTAACAACAGGGATTACCTATGGATAGGCATGAGGGAGTACTAGGCAATGGATGACAGTGGGCATGAGGGAGAATAATAAATAAATAAGCAAACAAACAAATAAATATGTGTATAGTTTTATGAAAAATGTAACTGCATTGCCTATTAAAATTAATTAAAAACAATATGCATCAAATCTATTTTTTAATTGCTTTATGTTTTGTTTTCTCACTGGGTTTTTTAAAAATAATAATAAGTATCAGGCTTATGTCAGACTTCTCAGTAATACTGAATCCATAAGAGCAATTTTTGTACCATTTTGATGTAAAATAGTTAACCCAAAGATGTTTGCTGAGTCAAGTGTTCTCTTACCTGTGAAGGCAATAGAAAGGAAATATTCACAGGTATCCAGAGGCTTACAAATATGATTTTTGAAAAAAGAAAAAAAATTTACCTGTGTTTCGGCTGTCCAAGAGATAAAGCAAAATTGGAATTCAAAAAGGAAAGACATGATTTAGATGGAATGATTTATTACATCACCAATTTATACTGGGTTAATGCTAGAAAACCCCAAAAGTGTGATGGAAAGACAATAAAATTAGAAATTCAAACCATTTGGATTTGACTCTTCATGTCCTCTTTACAAAGGGTGATCTGGTAAAAATTCATTCGCTTTCTTTCTGCTTCAATTAATTTCATTAATGAAATTAATTACAGCTACATCACAGTTATGTTTTTAGAATAATAAGATATTTGTGAAGGGATTTGAAAATCAGCTAGATAATCTTTTTATAGCATCTTCATGGCATCCTATGTGTCCATACTCCAATATATTTCTCACTCACTTTCTTTGCCTGATACAGAAAATTTCAGCCTTACTAGTTAGCAATACTTCCCCTACAGTGCAAAGCCCATCTTAAATTCTGCCTGCCCAGTTAATCATCCCTGATGATGTTAGACATCATTGATGATTTGTAACTGACTTTTTTATATTATTGAAATTATGCCATTATATTATTGTACAGTTTATTATTAGTGTATATATAACCTACTTATTACTTCCCTCTAATTACCTCAGATGAGAAAATAATGCTCATGAAAAATGTCATTGATATGGGGAAAAACATATGACATAACACCTTGAGAAAATAAAGTTTCAAAATTGTTTAACAGAATACTTTCAATTTCGTTAAAATATATCTGTGTTAGCCTTCCCAATAATTTATCGCCTCACTCCAATTATGACAAAACATGGATAAAACCAAACTGAGAGCCATTCATCCAAATACTTGACCAATACTCTTCAAAAGGGTCAAGGTTATGAAAGACAAAACTGAAGCATGTTACAAACTGCATAATATTAAGGAGAAATAACAACTATACAATGTATCCTAGATAAAATCCTGGAACCCAAATAGGACATTAGTAGAAAAATTGATGACATTTGAATAAAGTTTGTAGTTTAGTTAATAGCATCACAACATTAATTTCATAGTTTTGATCATTGTAACATGGCTATGTAAGATGTTAACACTAGGGGAATATGGGTGAAATTTCTTGTAATATCTTTGAAACTCTTCCTTAAGTCCAAACTTACATCAAAATTATAAGTTAAATAAACAAATAATAGTTTAATCAGTTTAAAAACATATAAAGAAGACTACAGGTAAATATGTTTAACGTTAGTTATTATTTAATAGATGGTGGGATTGGTGGTGAGTTTTCCTTACGTCTTTACAATTTCTATATTTTCAAATGTTAATTGGTGTCAGTTAAATTATATGTGAATAGGTGAAAAATCAAAATACCAAGTGTCATGTGCAAAATAATACTGCACTCACCACCCTCATGTACACTTTTCCATTAGAAAAAGATTGGCTGAGACCACACTAGTATCCTATCTAACATACCTCTATCTAGTTGTTATGATGCTTGATTTTTTTTTTAATCTTGCAGTCTCCTTTATATGATAGTGGAATATTGAAGAGACTGGGTCAGTTGGCCTAAAAGCATCTCTTTTAATTGAGAACAGGAGAAATACTAAAGGTACTACATCAGTATGACATTTGCAATTGCATTATGGTAGACATATTTATAAATGGTTTTTTATTTGTTTTTACAAACTTTTAGTTTATTTCAAAGTTATTATGATTAAATAACCTTACCCTGTTGGGGTAATTATTAAAAGCAATATTTACTATTCCTTTTAAAAATTTTCCAATATTCCAAATTCTCCATTCTCCATACCGTATCTATGTCCGTTTAATTTATTCTTACACTGAAATTTTTCATCACTTTCATATGTGAATTTTGTGAATTTCCATACAGATGAGTTATTTCTTGGTTTACTCTTGATATCTTCCATCCTTTCTCCATTTCCTGTGGATAAGGCATGGACTTTCCTTGCCATAATCATGATTTCCATTCCATTAAGTGCGCTGATATCCACAGGATGACTTTTGGCAATTTTTGTTAAATGTTCAGGTTCACATACTACTCTGTGCATGGATGCTTGGATGTCTGAGGATTTGAGCTTGGCTTCTGAAACTCTTTCCAGCCATTGCACTGTTAAGAATTGTCAGACACCTCTATATCTGTTTAGTTTATTATCATAAAATTTTGCTGTTTCCACTAGATATTTTTTGCCATTCTTAAGTGTCATTTTCAGCCCCTCAGATACAGTACTCAGCACTTTACACATCCACTAATTCTAATTTCCATAAAAATTCATAAGATACATGCTGTTCCTTGTCTCTGTCCTATTAGAGAAGGCTGGTTTCATATAGATAAAACCAATCACACTTGACTTTTTGAAATTAAGCCAACTATTCATTTTCAGTACCGTCCCCCACCCCAAACCCACAACCTTTAATTAAGAGCAAACAAGAAAAGTAGACATCTGTGCTCTCAACACTACCATAGATTCCAAACATATATGTGTACTACAATTATATTGTAACAAGTGAGCCACGGAAATCAGCAATAATCAGGGATGTTAATCTTGGCATTCTCAGCCCCACATTTCAGTTAAAGGCAAAAAGATCTGTTAAAGCACTTGAAATAGAGTGAAACTTTGCTCGTTCAGGCAATATGAAAACTGATACTTTGGAGGTTTAGAAGAGTGGATATTGGTGGTAAATGAGGCTAGAGAAATAGACATGGATGAAATCATAACATTTTTTGCTTCTCAAACATGTAAATGCCAAGACTATTTTACAATTTTAAAAATCATTGAGAACCCCAATAACTTTTGATTATGTGGGTTATGTCTATAAGTATTACCACATTAGAAATTAAGACAAAAGTTACAAATAGTTATTACTTCATTTAAAAATAACAATAATAGACACAGTAGAGTTAGCGTAAATAATGTATTTTACGAAAAAAATAGCTATATTTTCCAAAGCCAAAGCTTAGTGTAAGGAGTGGACTTTGTTTTACCTTTTTTTAAAATGTCTTTAAAATTACTGGCTTAATAGAAAATAACTGCATTCTCCTATATGCTTCTGCATTTTATTTGTTACAATATTTTTTGGTTGAAGTACTTAAAGAGAATTTGATCTCAGACAGATCTGTCATTGGGAAAGGAAGGAGTATTTTAATAAACATTTCAAATCATTGTGGCTATTCTATGATAATACATCAAAATTTGACAAGAAATAGTTTCATAAAGGTTAGTTGCAATGTGAAATCTACAACCGTGTAAATTAACTTTTTGCACAGTTACTAAAATACATTTGTCTGTCTTGCCTTTTGAATGAAACTTTTACTCATGCATGACTTTATAATATTGTGCATTGATTATTTGGAAAATATTGGTTCACTGAGTCGTTATGCAAATCTTTCAAATGGTGACTCATTTTACTATACAATATCAAAAAAATGCCATTAATGTCAACACCAATCTCATAAGAAAAGCCTTTATTATTAGGATAGTGTGAAGCTTACAGTGGATACACGTTTTCCAAAATTCTATTTTTTTTTTTGCTTGAAAGCTCAAATTTTGTCATTGGGAACACATAGTGTCAGTTGTTTTCCTTGAAGTGGTAGCCTCTTAGTTCATTTTTGAGAACACGTCTGCCATTTTTGGGAATCGTACTCAAGATTGAATAACGATAGTTGTTCTGTTAGTCATTCATCCAAATATAAATGGTGTCCCATTAAAAAAGTCACATAAAAATAGTGTTCCATAAAAAAGGCATTAGTTAACTATGCAAGCAAACAATTGCCCAAGTACCTTTCCTTGAGACAACCATCATGTTTTGGTACTTCCCAAGTCATCACATAGACAATGACATACACTCAAGTGTTGAGATTTAATAAAATTAATAATTTTTACTGCTTCATTAAGTACATTCTTAAGTGAAACTTGCTTCTTCTTCTTTTTTTTTTTTTTTTTTGGCCAGCTCTTATGGTGAAGAATTCAGTGACTACTTACTCCAATTTGTCATTACTGCTGTGATTCATGCTAAGGCTCAGCAGTTTACGTGTCCATGTTGTTGAACGATCAATGTAAATGTCAGGGCAATGAAAAAAGCGAATACTATCTTTGCATTATTATGAAAATATTTTGACTGCTCAGATCTCTTGAAAGGATCTTTGAGACCCCCAGACGTCTATGAAACACACTTTGAGAACCACAGTTTAAAGGAAATTCAACTTTATCCTATGAGCAATGCAGGCCATTTAAATATTTTAATCAGAGGAATGCTGTGGGCATAATTATGTTTCAAACATTGATTCTAAATTTTGAGAAAAAACTTTTATCACAGTCCTAAAATATACTCTTCTCAAATTAAATATGTAAGATTTAAATTGGCACCTGGCCAACATCTCCTAAAACAACTTCAACAATGCAACCCCCCATGAAGGCACAGAAAACCAGGACAATTCATAACAACAAGGAAAACTAAAAAAGCAAGACAACATGTTAGTTTTTTGAACAAATACACATAATCCATAAATCAACTTTAAAAATAATAAAAGGGAAGTTTATTTCAAGAGTGAATGTCGGGGCTGGCCCAGTGGCATAGTGGTTAAGTTAAGAGTGAATGTCATAAATCCATCAGGACGGATTCAGATACTCATAGTAAGGGAGAAGGCATTACTATGCCTGAGGTGAAAGAACAAAAGAAGAAATGGCTTTACTGAAGCTAAGTGAGACATGGAATTTTGACGGAGAGGCCTCCTGGTAGTCGTTATAGCCCTAGAGAGATTCTACTAACGTCAGAACAGGGAAGGAGCACGTAAGAAATATCTCGACTTCTCTCTCCTCCCACCTTCTGATTTTTGCTTATGATTTCCATGGGCTGAACCCAATCTGAAGCTGACTGTAAAGGAAGTCTGAACGAAGTGATACTACATAGGGCTTGGTATTCATTTCACAAAGCAGGGAAGAGAAAGTGAATAATGGATTCCTAGGGAAGGAGAGGGCAATGAAAAATAACCAGCACCATGCCCTCCTCAATTTTGATCCTATTCTTTTCATCTTCCCCTAAGATCATGAATATTCTGCTTTAAATAGGGAGTTGATATATTTAGAGTGGACTGGGACTTTATAAGGCAGAGCAGTACAGGGTTTTTTAAGAGGAATCAAATATAAGAGATCAGAGTTTTAAAATAGCTTTGTTGGATTTGGGGAAATATTTAGGGTTCTCCATATAAAGAGTAAGGATTGGGAGTCATATATGCACAGAATTAGGTAATGTATAGTCTTCAGCTTGCATTTCCTTACCAAGAGAACTGAGTTAACTGGAAATTCTTTGATTTGTCAATGTCCACAGGTCATGTGTTTGACATAGGCAGCCCTTGTATTTGCCTCCTGAACTAATGATGTTGGTCAAGGACAAAGTTTCCAAAGTCCAAGATATATAATAAAGCCTAGACTTTTAAGGATTTGTAAATGGATGCCAATAATGATAAAAAGAAAGCCTAGAATTTAAGGAGACTTTTGGAGGATTGTTCTCAGAACAAAAGGTAGAGTTCTACCAGTTGATTTATTTTTCCTTTACTGATAATATTCTCTCTGTGTACCCCCATCTTCATCTTCACTTCCCAAGTCATATAACTTATATTTGGTCAGGGTAGAATGATAGAGTACCGGAGAAGTGAAGACTGGCTAATAAAATCTTTGTACAAGAATCACCAAGTCAAGAGTGAACTTGAAAATTCCTGATATCAGTAGTTAATTAGGAACAAGGTGAAAACAAAATCTCTTAAATTCTGCCTTCCATCAGTGTTTCTGTGATCTAAAGTTCCTAGGGTCCATGCCACACGAGTTCTTGCTAACTGTAACACTGACCATCCTCAATGTTGGTCAAAAGAAATAGAACTGAGCATATTGAAAGAGTGAGTTTGAAAAATACAGAAAATTTACTTTCAAAAAGAAAGCATATGCAATTTAACCAAACAACAAAACAGCCTATTAGCTCCTGCATTACAAATGTAACCAAACAGGATGATTTTCTGATCAGAATATAAATAAAATGTTTTCATCATTGAAGAACTATGTTCAGGCATATTGTACTCTAACCTCAGATTAATCTTGCTGTGAGAATCCTATCACAATGGCAGTTTTCATATGCTGTTAAATATTTAATAGCTATCTCTAAAATAATGCCTTCATGAAGAATCATATTCCTTTCAGAACTTTGTTCCAACTGACTTTTGACAAGTAAATGAATGAAATCTATTATAAAAAGAATTCAACACTTCAAAACTCTGAAACATGAAATATTTTTCCTCTGAGGTTGTAGCTCCTTTGATGTGCTGCCATTGTCAAAAAATTTTGTTATTACCAAGCAAGGAATGTTACTTTTAAAATAATTTTTATATTTAAACTAACACAAGTATTATAGAAAATATGAGAATGAAACCAAAAGAAGTAAACACGAGTATCACTAAAAGCATCACTTAATATTTCACTGTGTCGCATTTCCAAATTTTTCTATGCAATTTTTAATTTTCAATGTATTTTTATTTCTTGAATGATGGCCTTATTGAGGGCTTTTAAAATCACATTCCATTGTGCTCATCTCAATGTCTCTGAGGTTAACATTACATTTACATCTTGAGAAAAACTTAGAGATGCCAAGTGCTTGACTCTTTTCTTTGACTAGTATGTGAGATAGAATTACCACTGATAGTAAAGCACAAGCATAGGCTCAGTACATGTCTCAAACTCATATGACCAGAATGGAGGGGGTTAATGGACTGACAAATATCCTCTTGTCATTCACACAGCACCCCACCACGTATGTCTCAAGACTTCACCATACAGCTTTGTTACATAAGGCTAATGAGGCAGATTTTTTCAACTGGTCTTTATTGTATGGTGTGTGTGCATGTATGTTTGTTTTTGTTTTTTTGAATTATACATAGCTTTGAGTTGATTTGTCTAATGAAAATGAAATATATTTTATAAAATAGCCATGTAGTTTGGCCCAGGAATATTTTATATTGGTGGTTCTAGAAAAAAAAAACAAAACACTGAGGAGGCACATTTTTGGGGTTCTTCACAGTTGAAAGACCAATTTGATTAGGGCCTAGAGTGTATCACAGAGCTTAGCTCCTAGAGATTCCCCAGGTCAATAGAAAAAAGAGAGATAGAAGGTCATTCAGGTTTATTCTAAAAGAACACCTCTACTAGAAACACAGTCAGTGCCTGTGGATAGAATAATCCTGCCTATGTAATTTTTCAGTGGTACCATAATCACTAGACAAGAGTCCAGGAGTATTAAAAAAAAATCCCAATAATTAGCGCATCTCTCATCTGAACAATAGATTTCTTCAGCTTCATCTCTTCAGTGGCTATGGGGCTGTTCTATCACTTGATATTCTGATAGTCTCTTAAATCGGGAAAACCACATTGAGGCCCCAACACATCTGAGGGTTGTTTTCTACCATCTTGCTGTTTCCCAACACTTAAAAGTCGTTCATCCACTTGAAGGGTATTTCCCAATATTCCTGCTGATGCAGCACACTTGAACAACGTCTGCAACACACTTGACACACTTACACCCATGATTCACTACAGCAGTGACTTGATCATCCTACTCTGGAGAGCAGTATATGTTGGGTGGCAGTGAGTGATTAGGATGCACATGGGGTTCAGTTTTGCCCTTTAGCAGAGAAGCAAACACACCTGCACATTCACAGGTAGTACTGACTTTGCTTTCAAAGATTTTAGTGAAAAATATTCATGTTTTGATGGTACTCTGGAGACACTTGTTAGTTAACTATTTGTCATCAGCTAACTGTTATCAAGTTGTTTTCCTTAGTTTTAGAAACAAAGGTGATAACAGCAAAATGGATAACAAAATCACATCTTCCAAAACAACTGGGAAAACATGCCATTCCTTGTTTCTTTCTTTTTACAATGAAAACAAATCTACTTGAGTGTCTTAAAAACTGGCAGAATTATTTGTATCTTCCTTAATCATTTTGAGTATCAACAGTCTAGAGAAAGAAAAATAGAAATACAATAGGGAAATCTGTTTGAGTACACCATGCTGCTATTGCCCCCGAGACAGGCCATACATTTTAATTATTTTCGAAGTTTTACACTGAACTCAGTTCTTGTTTCCCAACAGAAGCTTCCTACAGGAAAGAAATTCCATCAGTCTGATGCACACAGAAAGAGATTCAAACATAATTCAGAGCTGATTAATCACAAGGGAACACATACTTGAGAAAATGATGAAAGGATGAACACTTAGGCCCTGTTTGTCATCAGAATGAAACAGGGAAAGAAACCTAATCAAGATAAAGAATAGAAATATGATGAATTTTAGTGACATATAGATGAACAGGAAGGAACTTGGTAGGGTAAACATTTAAAAAATTCAGGACACATTCTCAAGTGAGAGTTAAGTTTCTCATTTTAAAAAATCTGTGTTTTCAATAGAAACTTGAAACTAAGAATTTGAGGAAAATATAACTTCTCTGGGAAGGAACTAACTTTATGCCTTATATGAGAAATTTCAAGGTAAAAATTAAAGAAATTTTAGGCAATATTTGATATGTTGAACCTCATTAAGACCTGGACCCAAGGGGAAAATAAATGGTTAGAATCCTCCAGATGCAACTAAAGAATTAGTTGTCACTGTGATTTTGTTTTGAACGACTTCCAATTTAGCTAGCTTATCAGATTATTGTCCTGTGTGCTTCCTTTTCCAACAGGATTTTTGCCGTATGAAAATTCTATTGACAGACACTGAAATCAAAAGAGACACATCTAGAAGAGCATTTCAGTTTTGAATCAGTTGTGAGCTGCTGATGAGATGAGATAGAAATAACTGGAATAAATTACCATAGGTGAAGAAAAACATTACATTAAAAGTTTGAAATTACCCAAAGAACTTTAAACTCACTCTTTTAAGAATTTGACATAATACCTTAGGGAGAACGATGATGTGGTTGCTCTTTATTGACCTTTCTTTTCTAAATTGAGACTTGATGACTTTTCTAATATAAGAAAAATATCTCCATTTTCTTATCTCTCTTATCATGATTTCCAGTCATGGATTGTCATAAGCCTTACCTTCAGAAAATATGCCTGTGTCCAAAGGCAGGACATTGCAATTAAAAAAAGAGCTAAATAATTAAATAATTTGTATAATCACTGATGAGCATCAGCAGTGGGTTGATAATTTGGGAGTTGGTATTGAATAGGCGATTGCCCCTCACTGAGCTGAAGCATGAGAGAAAGAAATTATTGGAAACCATTAAGTAGCCAATATAATTAATCTGAATATCCTCCTGGGGACTCCCATAAAATATTTTCGGTAAACTGATGGGAATTTCAAATTACACATGAGAGAAATATTGCTTGGGGCTTTGTATGTCATGCAAATCGTAAATTCCATTATTTCAGTATCTAAATTTTAAATGCTTTTCATTTCTACATTCCTTTGTTGAATATGAGACAGTGCTACACTTCAAGAAGTGCTACTCCTAAGGAAAAAAAGGAAGAGAGAGAGAGTGGACTATATAGTTAGTGAGTTGATTAAAGTGAATGGTAATGTTGGATACAACTCAGCTTTCTTTGGAATCTATGTTTATTTAGTGAAATCATCTGAAAAGAGTTGTTAATATCAGTTCATTATTGGAAGAACAGTTTTAGAGGGGCTGCACTCTTCAGAAATATATACATCACATAGTGACACCTGCCCTAATCTGCATGAAATGTCCTAAAAGATAGCACAGCTTATTGACCGGTGTTCCAGGAAAGGTAAGGCCCAGGAAACTTGGTTTGATGTAGAATAGATGATAAGGAAAAAGTAAGATCTTTTGTTGAGTGTGACGGAGATTCCAAACAAATAGAACAAAGCCTCTCAAACAAAAAACAACAAAAAATATATCCCAAAGAATTATTAATTTCTTCCCAAATATATATCCCAAAGAAGGACAAATTTCTAATATGAAGTCCATCATCATTCAGAACAAAGACAAGTATAAAAAAGCAGATACTAACCACTTTCAGTTGGAACAAACAGTCACCTAAAAAGAGAGTATACACATAACACATGGCTTCTCAAAAGCTATAGTGAAACAAGACTACAGTCAATCAATGACTTCTATGTTCTGGGGGGAAACTATTTCAGCCCAGAATTCTATATCAAGCCAACTTTGCAACCACGTGTGTGTGTGTTTTAAAAGACATTTTAAAATAGGCAGTGACACAGAAAGTTTACCTATGGCATACCCACTCTTTCTTGGAAGTCACTTGATAAACCACTCAAAATTAAGTAGAAAAAAGTAGAAACAAAGCCTATAGAAAGCAGTGTAAAAAATTCTGGAAAGTAGAGAATGCAGGGGCAAAGTCGATACTGCTCAGCAGAACCAGAGAGCAACTGGTTTAAACTGAAGCTGGAGAAAAGCAGGAGGTCTCTGAAACAAAATCCTTTTAAAATATTTGATTAAATGAACAAGTTGGAAAAAATTAAAAAGAAATCTTTAAATACTGCCAGAAAAAATACTGATGTAAACGTTTTATAGAAACAAAACAAAAATCAGTACAAGAAAGGAGAGAGAAACAAAATGACCTTTAGGATTTATAGTAAATAGTATTTGCCAGTTCAAAACAATGAAGCTTGAATTATAATTATAGCAGAAAGTATAATGGTTATAACTTTTGGTGGTATGTAAAAATAAAAGCACAGAAAGCTATAAGAAAGAGAGTTAATACCATTCAACAGGTTTATGTATAGTTGTTAAAAGAAGGACATGAAGGTGCATTGTTATTATTTTTTTTGTGTGAGGAAGATTAGCCCTGAGCTAACATCTGTTGCCAATCCTCCTCTTTTTCCTGAGGAAGACTGGTCCTGGGCTAACATGTGTGCCCACCTTCCTCTACTTTATATGGGGTGCCACCACAGCATGGCTTGATAAGTGGTGTGTTGGTCCGCACCCAGGATCTGAACCCACAGACCCCAGGCTGCCAAAGCGGAGCACACAAACTTAACCACTATGCCACCAGGCCGACCCCAGATTGGTGCATTATTTTAAAGTTATAAAGATAGCTGAGAGAGAAATTTATTTTAAAAAGTGATAGTGGGGCTGGCCCAGTGGTGTAGTGGTTAAGTTCACGAGCTCTGCTTCAGCAGTCTGGGGTACATTGGTTTGGATCCTGGGCACAGACCTACACGCCACTCATCAAGCCATGCTGTGGCAGCATCCCACATACAAAACAGAGGAAGATGGGCATGGATGTTAGCTCAGGGACCATCTTCCTCAAGCAAAAAGGGGAGGATTGGCAACAAATGTTAGCTCAGGGCCAATCTTCCTCACCAAAAAAACTAAAAAGTGATAGTGATTGAATGGGAGGAAGATATATATGAGCTAAACCCTAATATATCATAGCAATAAAAATCATGTCTAAAGTTGATAAACAAGGAAAATAATTGATGCAGATTATGGAGAGTTGTGTTGTCTAATGCAGTAGCTGCTAGTCATTTGTGGCAATTCAAAGTGAAATTAATTAAAATAAGTTTCAATTTCAATTTCAGATCCTAAGTCATGCCTAGCCATATTTCAGGTATTTAATAGTTACGTGTGGCTAGTGCCTAACATAGAAGACTGTACAAATATAGAATATATTTATAATCATAGAATCACACATACTATAACAGGGATGACTTAAGGACATAATGCTAAGTGAAATAAGCCAGTCACAAAAGGACAAATACTGTACCGTTCCACTTATGTGAGGCTCCAAGAGTAGTCAAATTCATAGAAACAGAAAGTAGAATGGTGGTTACCAGGGCCTGGAGGGAAGGGTGAACGGAGTTATTGTCTAATGGTTCTAGGATTTCAGTTTTGCCAGATGGAAAGAGTTCTGAGATGGATGGTGGTGATGGTTGTTCAACGATATGAGCATAGTTAATGCCACCGAACTATACACTTAAGAATGGTTAAGATGGGGGCTGGCCCGGTGGCGTGGCAGTTGAGTTCGTGTGCTCCGCTTCAGCGGCCCGGGGTTCGCAGGTTCGGATCCCAGGCGTGAACAGATGCAGTGCTTGTCAAGCCATGCTTTGGCAGTGTTCCAGATAAGGTAGAGGAAGATGGGCACAGATGTTAGCCCGGGGCCAGTCTTCCTCAGCAAAAAAGAGGAGGATTGGCAATGGGTGTTAGCTCAGGGCTAGTCTTCCTCCCAAAAAAATAAAAAAGAAAAAAGAGTGGTTAAGATGGTCCATTTTATGTTACGTATATTTTAACAAAATTAAAAAATTAAAATTAAATGAAACACACATAAGAAAAGCTAACAATAGGTATCTTTTCACTGTGGATCTTAATCAGTCACATTCCAAAAAGGAATATTAATCCTTGAGAGGTACATTTCAGAAAATTATTCAATAACTAAAAGTTCCAATCACCGACCTCACCGTAAAGCTTAGGGTAAAATAAAGCTGAGAATTCGCACTCAGAAGTTATGTCCAGTGATTCACCTTGAATCTGGAAGAACAAGCTCAACCAAATCAATACATAGCTTTAAAGCAATTAGAGTCTTCAGTTTTTCTGCAACATGTCATTGTACAAGGGTAGGGTGAAACTGGTGTGGAGACTTGCACGACCTATAAGCGGGAAGAGTGGATCTAGTAGTGACAGATAAATGAAGATGACCTGAAAGCCCCTGTCCTCAGTATGAGGGACATAAAGGATGATAATTTCATGGGCCTATATGAGATATGATTAGATGCATTTAGTAATGAGAGAGCAAAGCAAGAAAATATGTTTTGGTGGAGATCTTTAAAAATAGAATGAATATTTATCTCTCCAGATTATTCACATTTAGATGTAACTCATTGTCAGTTTAGTGATTTTTTTTCATGTATCTTATTCAGGATTAAAATGAATTTATCTGTACTTTGGCTCTGAAAATGTACAGTAGCCATATAACTAGCAACTTAATAAAAATGTATGCTTAACAACCAAAAAATATTCAGGAATATCAGTTGGTTTTCTAAGGATCACCATAGTACTTAATCCTCGACCTGAAAACAAATTATATTTTAAGCTATTCAAATTGTATGTATGACAGAACATTCATAATCTCTCTAAAGATAGACAATCATCCTGATTGTCCTAAATAGAAAATAATGGGTCTTTTCCTTTCAGAGAAACATATAAAGCACAATAGTTGGAACTGCTATTGCAGTGATATTCAGTCAAATTACTTCATCTACCATTGAATATTATAGATACCATGAAACGCAGCTTGAAATGTAGGGTCAGAGACCATGCTCTCCTCTCTCTGCATCTTATTAATTCTAGTATGGCTTCAACATAAACATTAGATATCGGACAGAGAATATTGAATGCTTTAGAGAAAATTGTGTCGATTTGCAAAGACAAAATGAAGTCAGCCATTTTTCATCAGAACGCAGCATGCTAGTTCTTTGAGAAAAATAGATGGACAATCCATAACACTTTCCTTCAGTGAGCTAATAGTCTGGTGAGGAATATCAATAGTAGACAACATTTAAAGCACCTTATATTAGTTAAACACCTTATATTAGAAATAAAGACAGTGTTTTAGTAACAACTCAGGTATCAAGGGTTTTTGGTCAACGAAAGTCAAAGATTAGATGATATGAGTTACAGCAGTAGAGCAGGTAATTATTAGGTAGGAAAAAAGTAGGGAAAGACATTCCAAAAGGAAAAAGAAAAAAGGCATGGAAAGTGTCAGAAACCAAAAAGAGCACTGTGTATCCATAAATTTGAAAGTAGATCCATATCACTGAAGTACAGCAGGACCTAATACAACAATTGTAGTCATAATAATAATAATTGTATTAGTTCATACAACAAATCTTTCTAGAATGCCTATCATATGTCATGCCCTTGTTGCAGGAGCTAGATATAATTTATTGCATGCTTTCTAGGTATCTGATACTATTGAAAGCAATGTGTGTAGGGTTTTAAATTTTATGTGTATATTTGTGTGCATGTATATACATATATCTCATGTGATTTAATTCATGTAACAATTAGGATATATATCCTATAGTTTATATATAACATATATATCATGTTATTTAATTCATGTAACAAATAGTAACATAGAATTTATCCCATTTTAAATGTGAGAAAACTGATTTCCAGAAAGTTAAATAATTAGCCTAAGATGTCCCCGTCAGTAATTTGTTGAGCCAGGATTCAAATCTGATATTTCTGACTCATAAAATGAGCATATAACCTCTAAGAAATGAGGTTGGAGAAGTAGACAACTATTAGATCAAGGCTTCTAGTCTCCCATGAACCCAAAGCAAGTGAAAACATGAAACATTTATATCTTCAATTTTCTTTCATTCTTTGAAAAGTATTATCAAAATTTTTTGTAAAATTATGTTAATATGCTAGAGTTTCACTCCAAATAAATAATGGGTGAGTCCAGGGGCCGGCCTGGTGGCGCAGCGGTTTAGTCCGCGCTTGGCAGCCCGGGGTTCGCAAGTTTGGATGCCGGGCGCCCGCGGATGCACTGCCTGTCAGCCATGCCGAGGCGGTGTCCCATATAAAGTAGAGGAAGATGGTCACGGATGATAGCCCAGGGCCAGTCTTACTCAGCAAAAAGAGGAGGATTGGCGACGGATGTTAGCTAAGGGCCGGTCTTCCTCACAAAAAAATAAACAAATAAATAAATAAAAATAATGGGTGAGTCTGCATCATAAATCATGTAGCAATTTATGATCATACTCTCAAGTAACAAATTACCATTATTAGTGTCATGTATGAATCCTATGAGTTTCCCTTAAATAGAAGTGAAAGGACTATGCCTTGCTATCAAAACTACAGATGTCTTTATTTACTTTAACAGTTCTAGCTTTAGTAGAATGTGTCAAAGAAAAAATATGAATACTTCACAAAACTTTAGTTTTATTTTTATTACCGGTGATATTAGGTCACAAAAGTCACAGTGCTCCTTGTGTTCAAATCTTTTACTAATAAAAGCAAGAAGCTAACAAAGCTATAGAACCACCTTAAATGTATTTGTCTTGTAAATCATTTTTTTCCCCTGTTTTAGTGAGAAGAATGCTGAAGTGAAAAAGGCTAGAATGATATGAAATTGATCAAGCAAAAACATAAAACTAAAAGCACCGTCTCTAGAGTTGCTTGAAAAGTTTATAATTGTATTGGCAAGCAAAAGAAATCAGACACAATTGGGGGCATATTGATGAAACAAGTTTTCTGGGAATGGCTGAGCTGTTTTATGACTTGAAGCAGTGGAAGAGAGTTAAAACAGTCTTTTAACAATAACCCTCTACCATATCTGCTTTATATTCCATATTTTGAAGCATCCCATGGGAAAAAAGAAAAAAGTTCAACTCTTGACTTTTACTTTCACCATGCAATTATATAATTTTACTGTTATTTTTTCAGTTCAGCCAGCAACTGATTTTCAATTGTTGTATATACTTGCTGATATCAACAAAGTAGAATTCCTAATTATTGAGCCTATTTAATAAATGTTAATGGCCCGCACCTCTTTAGAGAGTTAAGCATATTCTTTCTTAGAAAAGCTGCCTGGAATGAAAATCTTGGTTCTCTGACCACAGATGTAGCCCCAGGGATGTTTTTTAACACATGTGATTTTGTTATTTTTATATATAAATAAGCCCAGATATCTCTGTAAGTTATATCCTTTGATACTGGCAAGCATCCACTTAGAGATCCACAAACCATCTTATTTATTGAAATGAAAATTGTCACCGTCAGAGCCTAGACATTTTCAAGAAATTTTGTCAAGAAATGAAAAGAGAATATGCATTTCTCCTCTACTAAACAAATATTTTCTTTCTTTCCACAAACTACATCTTTAAATACTTGATTGGATTTAGAATGGGTGTTTTGTTTTCTTTTGTGTGAGAGAAAACAAAAACTTACTTTCAGAAGATTAGTTTCTGCATGGCTTGGCCTACTTTATTGAAGGGAATAAAATGATGCCCTAAAGTCAAAGTCCTTTTGTTACCATTATGGATAGTTTTGAAATACCTTTTTTTCTTTTTTTTTTTTGGTTAGGTTGTCACTCAACAGGAAGGGAATGAAGGTAGACAATTAGACAAACTTCTCAACGCTGGGTGAAGCATTTCTACAGACTGCCATTAAGACTGGTGTATTTAAAAGCCTTTTAAATGCATTTATAGACTGATTTCTGCAAACACGTGGATATAATACTTGAATCTTTCAACATATGCTTACATCATTTAAGTATGCATTTGTGCTGGAAGCAAGTATGCTAGATTCATAATATTAAGGGTGCCTTATTGTCCTAACCTCACCTCTTCCTGTACCCATGTCATTTGTCATGCAATTTTGCAGTACCCTCCCATTGGGCTTGCCCATGACTTGCTTTGGCCAATGGGATGTTGGCAGATATAATGCGATATAAGGTTGAAGATCACTAGCCTGTTTCTACCTGCCTTCTTACACCTTTGCAATCTCTTTGATAAGAAAACACTTAAACTAGTTATTGGCCCCAGGAGGAAGATGAGAAACACATGTTGCAGGGCCAAATTGCAAAGTCAAAATATAACTGATACAGGTTTCCTATTCTTTTTTTGCTGATATAGATGAAATCAAATATCATCCCATATCAAATATGGCTATAGTTATTTGAAGACAAAGGAAATTTTGCAACATAAATTCGACAATGTAGCATTTTAGGTAATTCCGTTATGCTGTAACATAGGCCTACATGTTTATGGTAAAGCACACCACGAGTGTTTTTCTTAAAATTACACAGTTCTGAGAGTTCAAGTGGGGCAGGAAAACACTACCTTTCAATCATGGAAAAGGTGTTCTCTTGAGGGCCCAAATAAATAAAATCAGAAATGAAAGAAGAGAAGTTACAACTCACACCACAGAAATACAAAGGATCATGAGAGACTACTACAATAATTACACACCACAAATTGGAAAACCTGGAATAAATGAATAAATTGCTAGGAACACACAATCTTCCAAGACTGAATCATGAAGAAATAGAAAATCTGAATAGATCGATTACAAGTAACGAAATTGAATCAAGAATTTAAAAACTCCCCCTAAAACAAAAGTATAGGGTTAGACAGCTTCACAGGTGAATTCTACCAAACATTTAAAGAAGAGTTAATACCTATCCCTCTCAATTTATTCCAAAAAATTGAAGAGGAAGGAATACTTTCAAACTCATTTTATGAGGCCAGCATTACCCTTATACCAAAACCAGACAAAGACACCACAGAAAAAGAAAATTATAGGCCAATATCCCTCATGATCATAGATGCAAAAATCTTCAACAAAATATTAGCAAGCTGAATTCAACATTACAGTGAAAGGATAATACACCATGGTCAAGTGGGATTTACTCCAGGGATGCAAGGATGATTCAACATCTGCAAATCAGTCAACGTGATACACCACATTAGCAAAAGAAAGGATAAAAATCATGATCATCTCAATAGTTGCAGAAAAAGAATTAGATAAAATTCACCATCCATTTATGATAAAAATTTGCAACAAAGTTGGGTATAGAAGTAACGTACCTCAACATAATAATGGCCATGTATGACAAACCCACAGCTAACATGCTCAATGGTGAAAAGCTGAAGGCTTTTTCTCTAAGATCAAGAACAAGATAGAGATACCCACTCTCACCACTTTTATTCAACATAGTATTGGAAGTCTTAGCCACAGCAATCAGGCAAGACAAAGAAATAAATGGCATCTAAATTTGAAAGGAAGAAGTCCAACGGTCACTTTTTGCAGATGACATATTATATATATATAGAAAACTCTAAAGACATGATATTATACATATAAAACCCTAAAGAAAAACACTAAAAATTGTTAGAACTAGAAAATGAATTCAGTAAAGTTGCAGGATATAAAATCAATATACAGAAATTGGTTGTATTTTTATACAATAATAATGTGCTATCAGAGAGAGAAATTAAGAAAACAATCCCCTTTACAACTGCATCAAAAAGAATAAAATACCTAGGAATAAATTTAACCAAGGACATGAAAGATCTGCATGCTGAAATCTATAAGACATTGATGAAAGAAATTGAAGATGACACAAATAAATGGAAAGATATACCATGCACATGGCTTGGAAGAATTAATACTGTTAAAATGTCCATACTACCCAAAGCAATCTACAGATTCAATGAAATCCCCATCAAAATACTAATGGAATTTTTTCACAGACCTAGACAAAAGAACCCTGATATTTGTATGGAACCACAAAAGACCCCAAATAGCCAAAGCAATCTTGAGAAAGAACAAAACTGGAGATATTACATTCTCTGATTTCAAACTATACTAGAAAGCTATAGTAATCAAAACAGTATGGTCCTGGCACAAAAACAGACACATAGATCAATGGGATAGAATAGACAGCCCAACAATAAACCCACACACATTGGTCACATAGCTACCACAAAGGAGGCAAGAGCATACAATGGGCAAAAGATATTCTCTTCAACAAGTGGTATTGGAAAAACTGGTCAGCTACACGCAAAAGAATGAAACTGGACCACTATCCTACACCATATACAAAAATAAACTCAAAATGGATGAAGGACTTGAATGTAAGATCTGAAACAATAAAACCAGAAGAAAACATAGACAGTCAGGTCTTTGACTTAGCAATATTTTTTGGACTAGTTTCCTCAGGCAAGGGCAACAAAAAACAAAAATAAACAAATCGGATTACATCAAACTAAAAAAATTTGCGCAGTGAAGGAAACCATCAACAAAATGAAAAGACAACCTACTGAATGGGAAACGATACTTGCAAATCATACATCTGATAAGGGGTTAATATCCAAATTATATAAGGAGTTTACACAACTTAATATCAAGAAAACAACCTGATTAAAAAATGGGCAGAGGACTTGAATAGACATTTTTTCAAAGAAGACATACAGATGGCCAATAGGCTAATGAAAAGATGCTTAACATCACTAATCATCAGAGAAATGCAAATCAAAGCCACAATGAGATACCATCTTATGCCTGTCAGAATGGCTATTATCAAAAAGACAACAAACAAGTGCTGGCAAGTGCTGGAGAAAAGGGAACCCTTGTATACAGTTGCTGGGAATGTAAATTGGTGCTAACACTGTGGAAAACAGTATGGAGGTTCCTCAAAAAATTAAAAGTAGAACTACCATACAACCCAGCAATTCCACTTCTGGATATTTATCTGAAGAAAATGAAAAAAATAATTGAAAGAGATGTATGCACCCCTATGTTCACTGCAGCATTATTTACAATAGCCAAAATATGGAAGCAACCTAAGTGTCCATGGATAGATGAATGGATAAAGAAATTGTGTTATATATACAATGGAATATTATTCAGCCATAAAAAAGAATAAAATTTTACCATTTGTGACAACATGGATGGACCTAGATGGTGTTATGCTAAGTGAAATAAATCAGAGAGAGAGAAATAGCATACGATTTCACCTATATGTGGAATCTAAAAAAACAAAACAAATGAACAAGCAAAACAAAACAGAAACAGACTTATAGATACAGAAAACAAAGTGGTGGTTACCAGAGTAGGGAGATCTTGGGGGCAGCTGAAATAGTTTAAGGGGATTAATAGTTACAAATTTCCAGTAATAAAATAAATAAGTTGGGGATTTAATGTGCAGCATTGGTAATATAGTCAATAATATTGTAATAACTTTGTATGGTGACAGATAGTAACTAGACTTACCATGGTGATCATTTCATAATGTATATAAATATCAAATCACTATGATGTACACTTAGAAATAATAGGATATTGTATATCAATTATACTTCAATTAAAAAAGATATTTTCTTCATAGATATAGGCTGGTGCCAGGGTGCTCAAGTAAGGTATAATAGCACAGGCTGAATTTGAACCTTCTTTTGCCCCTTCAGCTCAGTACTGCAAAACAGTTATAACACTGTGGGTCAGAAGCAAAAGTCAAATTAAAAATCAAATATAATGAATGGGATGGATAGGCAGAGCACAGAAGGTTTTTAGGGCAGTGAAACTATTCTGTATGATACTATAATGGTGGATACCTGTCATTACACATTTGTCAAACCTATAGAATGTAAACATCAAGAGTGAACCCTAATGTAAACTATGGACTTTGAGTGATGTTGATGTGACAATGTAGGTTCATCAATTATAACAAATATACCCCCCGGTGCAAGATGTTGATGTGCGAGAGGCTGTGCAGGTGTAGGAGTAGGAGGTATATGTGGACTCTTTATTTTCCACTCACTTTTGCTGTGAACCTAAAACTGCTCTAAAAAATAAAGTCCATTAAAAAATGTAATGAAGTTCAAGGATACATTTGCATTATAATACCAAAGATGGTTCCATAATTTGAACTACCTTCTCAAGCAAAAGAATGAATTTCTTGTGAAATTGACTTCTGAGTAAGAATAAAATTTGACTTTTTAATTGGCACAATTTAGATACAACAATCCCTTTTTATTAAGTGGTCGTTAATTTTGAACAAAAATGAGATATAACGATTCAAAGTTATTTCTAAATTTTGTTTATAAAGTCAATGTAAATGAAGTGATTTTCAATGTATTACATATAAAATTTTCTGGGAGTAGATTTATGTGCATTTTGATGGGAAGAAAGGCAATATTTGCATCAGGTTCTCAAAGAGGCCTAAGATCTCAAAGGAATAAAAACTATGGACTAGAATTACTCAAAAAGCAGAAAGAGAATAAAGTAATACAACTTTATTTCAGAAAATAACATTCTTGAAGGTGAATTGAAAATTGAGTGGGGAAGGGGAACGAGAATGGTTGTAAAAGTGGAGGCAGGAAGGGAAACCAAGTAAGAGGTCCTTGTATTAATTCAAGTTAAATGGGGCCTGCATTAGGATTGCTACAGGATGTGGTAAAAGATAGTTATTATCTGCAATGTATTTCTATATGTTCCATTTAAGGGTTATGACAAAACTGGGAAAAGAAGCATAATCAGAGGGATCAGACAGGGGCCAGAATCTGCCCAAGTCATGATATATATAGACAGATGAACACTACCATTTTGCCACTGCTGAGTACTAGATGCCATCATTTCCACACTAGCACTGAACAATAGAATCTGCCATTGGAAATCCTACCCCTGGTTCTCCAAGAAAATGAATGTTATTCTCATCACTACTGCATGCATTTTCATCTGACACTGCTGCTTTATATCCCTAATTCACAATTCAAATTCGAGGATGTATCTGGTGAGTTTAGTTGGTCATGTACTAACTGCAAATGAGGCCTTGAAACTCAATCTGCTCAATGAATCTTCTAGGTGGGAATCAGGCTCTGTTTCTCACCAAGATTTCTTAGGTGAAGGATTTGCAAAATGTAGGAAGTCTTTCTGATGATAGCAAGAAAAGAGAGAGAGAAACTACCATTATATACAGAGCCATAAACACAGTTCACCACTTAATTCATTTATGCATTTAACATGTGTTTATTGAGCTCCTACTGTCTTTTAGGATGTGTGCCAGGAACTGAAAGAAAATAATAAATAAGAAGACAAGCAACCTGCTCTCTTGTTTTCATTCTCCTAGAGAAAAATACAATACAATAAATGATCAAAAGTTATAAACTGTCATATGGTGATATATGCTAAAGAGAAAAATTAATCTGGGGAAGGAGAGAAGCAGGCAGAAAGTTTTGGGGAAAGATGCAATTTTAAAAAGTATAGTCAGTGAGAAGTAAGTTAACATTAGAAGACAGACCAGAAAATGTAATCAAGAAGAAAGCCATTTTAATGTGTAAAGGAAAAACAGAAGGTAAAGAAATTAGCAACTGCAAAAATCTCTGAGGTGTGAGCATGCCCAGCATGTTGAAGGAAGAGCAAGATGGCCAAAGAAGCTGGTATGGAGTGGGGGCAAATTCAACAGATGACATCAAAGAGATTAAGGGAGTGGGGGTGGGGATCTCGTGGCAATTTTTAGGACTCTGAACAAAATAGGAAGTCTTTGTAGAGTCTGACAAATTTTTGAGTAACAACCATGTGCCAGGTACCATACCATTAACTTAGAATATACATGATGGCTTCATGACTGTGCACTGTGCTGAATTTTGTAGTTGAGAGATATGTTGCTAATGAACACAATAATTCCTGTTTTTAGGGTCTTTAAAATGTCTTTGATTCAAGAATAACATACGAAAAATTGAGCAAAAATTTAGTGTTAAACTACATGGTACTGTCAAAATCTGTAATAAAAGTTGAGAGAATTGAAATTATATGGAATGGAGAATACATGGCGTATTTTACAGAGAAGGAAAGATAGATAATGGCTTTAGATAAAGGAGAAAAATCAGATAAAATTCCTAACTTTTTAGCAGTTTCTTTCTTCCCTCTTTCCTTCCCCACTTCCTTCCTTCCTTCTGCTTTTTTCCAAGAGATATACTTCCAATTCTAAGAAGTTTGCCTAGAATAAAGGGAAATTATTAGCCAGGCAACAAAAAAGAGAACATTTCAAAAGAAGAGGCAAAGTCAGCTGTGCAGAATGCTGACGAGAGGATGATTAAAAAAGAGAAAGAAAAGTCAAGTAGCCAATCAGAAGAGAGAAGCTGATCAGAGAGGGTTGAAGAGTGAATGAGTTATTCCACTTCCAGCAGAGTTACAGACTTGATATTAAGAAAAGCCCTTATGCTTCAAAATACTATATTTTTCAAAAAACAAAATTAAACATTTAAAATGTATTGCTGAACTAACAGAAAAATGAAGGAAATCACTAAACGACTCATCAAAATAAACTAAGATCAGAAACAAGAATATAAAACAAAATCAGATACTAAGTGTATCCTGGGAAAAATACCGGTTCTGGGAACATAGATCTTTAGGGATGTACAATCTAAATCAACAGCTGAACCTGAAAGAGCTCCCCTGCAGTGGCTACAAATTCAGTGAAAGTGAAGTCTAAAATAAAATAAAATCATGAGGAACATGTCTGATTTGCTCTAACTAGAAAATGGAAATAGAAGTGCCTTTTGAGACTAAATAATGATAGTCTCCTTTCACATGGTTCTGGGGATAGAATATTTAGAATCCTTGAGGTCAGGGAAACCCCAAGCCAAGATATTAAATGAAAGTGGTTACAGATTATAATGAACTAAGTAATACCTAATAATTAAGTAATACCTAATGAAACTCAGCAGAATCAAACTCAGATTCCCTCTAGAGGAAAGTAACTTTAACATAATTCTGTACCTAATTCTCCAAAACTAAATACTGAAAACAACGTATTTAGACACCAAGTAATCCAAATATTCACATACAAATGTTAACCTACAAAAACAGAAACCAGTTTAAGAGGCAAAGCGTTTATTTGAGATCAAAGAATTATAATTCGGGGAACACAGATTCAGGTATAAACCCAAATAGTGTCCCGATTATAGGAGAGGGGCTTAGGGTTTTCACGGGAAAAAGGTAGGATGAGGTGAATTGTATTAAAGAAGAGTTCATTGGTGCTGGATGAGGTAAGGCTAGGTTTGTACTTCACAGAGTGGCTTGAGATTCAGTCATCAGGCAAAAGGTTAGACTTGTACTTCATTGACTGGTTGGGGTTCAGTCATCAACAATGTCCAACTTCATCAGTCCTTACAAACAGGATATTCTTGTTCTTACTGACTTCCAGTTTGCAAGATAAAGAAAACAAGACGTGCAGGGCAATTCCTCTGAAATGGCTGCTCCAGTTCTACTTTAATATGGCTCCACTCATGTCATTTTTTGCACAAAATATAAAATAATTGTCTATTAAATGTTTAAGTAAAAGATTGTCTGAATAAATATATCAGGTACAGAAGGTATCAAAATTAACCAGGCAGATTAAAAATCAAAGCAAAGATCTCTGGTTTAAACTTGAAATGTAAACAGCTTAGAAGATGTCACTCCCATTTATACAAGACAAAGCTGGACAAACTTAAATCAGTGACCTTTCTTGGGCTTATCAGAAAAGGTAGGTTTCATGGCAAACTGCACCCTGAGATCTGGAGACCCAGGTGCATCTAGAAAGATATAGGAACCAAGATCTGCTTACCCGGAACAGAAACCACTGGAGCCATAAACTAGTCAGAACACTTACATGGTAATTTTTTTTTTTTTTTTTTTGGTGAGGAAGACCAGCCCTGAGCTAACATCCGTTGCTAATCCTCCTCTTTTTGCTGAGGAAGACTGGCCCTGGGCTAACATCCGTGCCCATCTTCCTCCACTTTATATGGGACGCCACCACGGCATGGCTGACAGGCAGTGCGTCGGCCGGCGCCCGGGATCCAAACCAGCGAACCCCGGGCTGCCAAGCGCAGACTAAACCGCTGCGCCACCGGGCCGGCCCCTTACATGGTAATTTTGATGACTTGCTAGAGGCTGAGTGAATTACAAGTGAGAGAGAAGATGAATAGGAGAGGAAAAAATCTGTATTGGAAAACTAGTGCCAATGGTGTATAAGTTAGAATATATTGCCCAGGTCTGTGGGAGAAAAAAAAAAAAAAACTAGCCCAGAAAATTTGTTACAATAGATATTTCCCGGAGGATAGAGGAATCCAGTAGAGGTGTTCATACCTTGTGTCTAATTGAAATCAAGACAGATAAAGTGGGTTAAACAGACATGATGAAAATCCTCAGAAAAACTGACAAATCAGGTTTGTGCTGGCGATACGGCAAGAGCCTGGGTCAAATATGTCACCTGAAAAGGGCAGAGTTTAGTAGTTCTAGAAAAGATCCATCGTGTAATACTTGAAAGATGACAGCTCCTAAGAAATGAGAGGCTTCTACTGGGTAATTTTGGCTGTAATCATAACTGATCCAAATGTGAAAACAGTGGGTTGAGTTATAGTTAAAAGGAGAATTTTGAATGTTCTCGGAAATTTCTAAACAGCCCAATTCCCATAACGAACAGGACGGGAAGCCACCAATTGACAAGAATAGTTTCTGCCAGGATAGGGCTCACACCAGAGAATTGCAATATATTCTGAAAACATAGAGAAGGCTTGTTTCTCATTAGTTTTATGGCAAGAAGATACACGAGAAGAAAGGCTAGCCACTTGAACCAGATATTTATAAAAGATTACAGATAACTGGAACACTTCGAAAGGAAAGCAACCTTGATATTTGCATTCAATAATCTCATGAGACAGTTACATATCTAACTCCGATTTTTTAAAAAATTGATAACTTCAATAGTTGAAGTTACTGATGACATTTTAAAGTTATCTATAGTCACAGAGAACTTTAAATAATTTCAAATATACGTGCTTTTTTGTAGCATAGTGCTGGTTTTCATGTGTGTTATTTTGGCTCTTGATTTCTGGTTGTTGTGGTTGTGATTATTTTACAACATAGTCACCACAGAAACTAAACAACAGTGGTATGTGAGTGTTCTGTGGCCCAATGTATTTCTAATCCTTGTTTTAGTGTCTGAATAACAAATTATCAGAAAGCACAGAGATAAAAATGTAGAATGTGGGGGGCCGGCCCGGTGGCGCAGCGGTTTAGTCCGCGCTTGGCAGCCCGGGGTTCACTGGTTCGGATCCCGGGCGCCCGCCGACGCACTGCCTGCCAGCCATGCCGTGGCGGCGTCCCATATAAAGTGGAGGAAGATGGGCACGATGTTAGCCCAGGGCCAGTCTTCCTCAGCAAAAAGAGGAGGATTAGCAACGGATGTTAGCTCAGGGCTGGTCTTCCTCACCAAAAAAAAAAAAAAAAAAAATGTAGAATGTGGTATTTTGGGTAACATTTTTACTTTTTAAAAACTGTCAAACATTACTTTTTATTTTTATTTGTGCAATAATTATTAAAATACATTTCACTTTGTTGTTGTTAGTTTCAATATATTTCTGAAGATGAACTACGAAGGCTTCAAGCATTAAAACACAGTTTGATCTATTTTTCTTTAATGAAATATGGATAAATTTCTTATGCTAAAACCTTACATTAATAAACAGACCTTAGAATTAACATAGATGTTATAAAATTGATATATTAGTGTCTAAAGAAAGAACTAATTACTTATAGTATAATATTACTCCAAACAAACAGATAGTAACTAAATTTGATTTTGTGTCCAAGCTATATATTATTAAGTAGATTTAATCCAAACTCAATGCAGTCATTAACATAGATTTGGCAAAGTGGAAAGAATTTATAAATTAATCTTTTTGGTTTGCTTTTCCAACCCTCCCTCTCTCCACTTCCTCTTTTATCCCTTTCTCCCTTCCTCTCTTCCTACTTGCCTTCTTTCTTCCTTGTTCATGGGAATCGACTGCTAAACTGTCATTCTGTTTCCTTTAATTCCATACCAACCTGTACCCAAGCATATTTCCCTAACGTCAAAAGGAAAATTTATGAATAAAGTGAATTTTAATACATATGGCTTGCTCCCCTACGAATTATCAAAAAACCTCTCAGAATAAGAGCCCCAAATCCACAGTACATATTTATTTCTCCAGTGATACAGGTCCTTCTGATTTGCATTTTTTGCCTTTTTATATTGAGATGTAATTTTGACTATTAAAATGCCCACATTTTAAAGATATACCTGAATTAATTTTACTTATGTATATATCCATGATTGTATGCACATTGAAGATTAGCTGTATAAACCAGTGTACAGGTATGTAGTTTTATCTCGTGGTTTTAAATTCTATTTCCTAGATGCATAATGATGTTGAGCATTTTTGTATATACTTACTTTCCATTTCAATGTTCTCTCTGTGAAGTTTCTGTTCAAGTTTTCAAACCAATTACAAAATTGCATGCCGATTTTATAATTTCTTATTGATTTGTACTTGTTATTTGTATATTCTGAATGAGAATTTTCAGGTATTTTCTCCCACTCTGTGGCTTGCCTTTTCATGTTTCCATTACCAACATCGTGTAAAAAATAATTTGTTTTTGTTTTATTCCTTAATATGGTTTACACACTCTGCTCACATTTTTATTGAGTTAATGTATTATTCAGCTTTCAGGATTGGGATATAGCAAGAAATAGATAAAATGATTTTTAACAAATTTTTATATATTCAACAATTGTATAGATAATCCAACATAAAAAGTTGCATGTCATTTCTTTTCATCTTTATTTTTAGCTCAACAGTACTGTGATTTCTCCAAAAATCAACTACAGGGAAATTATTCATAAAAATAGGCTCTTTTCCTTTATGTCAAGAACTGTGCTCCTTAATCTGATGGCTATATATCCATTTTCCCAAGCACTATATTTCTTAAGAGTAAACTGGAGACATCTCTGAAATGAAATTCTGTGAGTTTTGAAAGTGGGTGTTATTGATTTAAGCAAGAGGCAGAAAATGTTTGAAAAGTGCTAACAGGGGAAATAAGGGTATCTCATAGCTGGCAAACTACTGATTTATGACTTTCATTACGCCTTTACGATTAGAACAAAGATCAGAAACTTCATGTTTAAATTATTATTCTTTCTATGACCAGATTTATTTATAGATAAACTCCATAAAATAGTCATGTTAATAATCTTGCACAAAAGGAAGAATCAATACAAAATTCCCAGTGAGGTTTGCTTTGTTTCTGTTACATTCCCTTTCGTTTCCTCTCTTGAGAAGGCAGAATATACTGGAATAATTGAAACTAAATTATTCATGCTTTTCCTACCTCAGCTAATTTTTCAATAAAATAACTGGAATATATAAACTATGCACATAATTTCTATATGAATAGTGATGGGAGGGCAGAATTAATATACTTTTAGCAATACCATTTTTCTGGATGTTCCAGAAGCCTCTTAGCAAGTATAATTATTCAGCAAATATTTATTTGGTGCCTAGTAGTTTTAAGTCCCATGAGAGCCACAGAGATAAAAACATAATTTCCATATTTAAGAAAAAAGCAATACCAAGCTTAAAGAATAAGGTTGTACAGATTATCATACAGAAGATGGTATAAGAGAGATACTAACATCCATGCAAATAGAAAAAGTACTGCAAGAAGACATATGTACAGGTTACAGTGAGGACACTAAAGGGAGAAGCTATCACATCTTTAGAAAATAGAGGGGATTCTTAAGAGAGGAGGGAATGCTTCACTCATTCTTGAAATTTATGTTGGTGTCAGGCAGTTGGGCTTAGAGGAGAAGATATTCTAGTTAAGGCAGAGGACATGTGAAAAGTCACAAAAGTATGAATAGGGATGGAAATCTTAGGATCTTACAGTTAATTTGGTATGTCCTGACGCATAAGTTTGGGGACAAATAAGGAACGAATTTGGAGGGATTGTCTGTGGCTAGTCTGGATTTTAGCCTGAAGAAGACGGGGATATCATTATGCAGAAATATAACGTGTTTATCTGGACTTTTAGTAAGATCACTATGGCCAGTGGTCAGTGACAGCAGCAGGGATAATAAAGAGACTGGTAAATTAACATCGAAGATGCTAAGATTGAGAGCTCATCTTCGCAATTCATGTCTTAGTCTTTACAAGTGGCAGAATGATCAACTCTTTCGTCTGGAACTGTTCTGCTGACACTGCCTTTAAAGCAGTTTATGTACCCCTGCACACAGGAGACAGGTCCATAGGAAGTAATTTTACTAGATTCCAGCACCCGTATCTAATTGCTCCTCTCTAGAAACTATTTCCATCTGTTCATGCTGTTTTTTCTGGAGACTACTACACACAGATACTTGAACAAGTGCTACATGCAGGAGTGATGGACTTTAATAAAAATCATAACAAAATTATACAAAATAACAGAAATGATGAGAACAAACATAGAGAAGCAAGCAGTGACCACAGTCTGAGAAGGAAAGTTTGGAAGAGATGAAAGGGAGGACTGAGGGAAGTTTATAGTGCTAACAAAATTAGCAAGATCCTGGACTTTTGCTTCTCTTTTGCTTTTAGACTTGAAAGACAATACACTCAGCTTTACCTGGGATTCACTGGTCTACCACATGAATTTGTTTTCATATGTTCCACTGTCACTCAGTCTAATTTGCAGAAATAGCCGAGAGGAGAGTACTCAGTACAAATGCCCTTTGAAAAGGGAGTGGATTAAAAGTGCAATGTAAGGATCGAGTGTGCAAACCAGTACCCTTAGAAAAATAGATTGACTGTCATGAGAATGAGAAGATGTTACAGAAAACCTGCAAAGGAGTAAGAAATACTGCTGTAGTTTAGATATGTGGACCTGGAGACCGAGGCTTATTCATCTTTGTGTCCCAATACTTAGCATAATTCCAGGCACATAGAAGGTGCTCAGCAAAGGTCCATTGAATGAATGAATTGGGAATGTTCTGTAGCATACTGAATGAACCCCAAACACATTAGTATGACTGCATTATTTTTATTGTTGTGTTGGTGGAGAGGAGAAAGGTAGGGAGAGTAGGTACTGCAAATTTAACGAAATTGGATTTGTCCAACCTAGTTAGTACAGTTTTTGTTTTGTTTTGTTTTGCTGTAAGTATTGTAAGTACAAGTTTAAAAAGGCTATTATCAAATTGCATTAGATTTCTAGAGATATAAGGATATTGCTATTTTCTTAAATACAAAACATGCTATGCTGTCTTTCATTTGCCTCTCAAGATTCAGTCTTCATTTTTCTCATGTGACTCTGCCCCAGGAAACTGACCTATGTTAATTAAATTGGCTGGTTCTCTTGCCTTCTGGCTTCATATTGGATTTGGCCAAAGGGGATCACCATTAAGAAATGTCAATAAGGGGAGGGAAATAAGGTCAGGGTACATATATCTCTGGCACATTCTCTGCAGGTCATCCAGGACTGGCTGTATTCCTGTTAGGGGGTGCCTCAGCCCACACTTCTGCTCTCTCCTTTGTCTTTTAACACCTAAGGGGGATACATAGCCTCACTATTTCTAGCCCCAAATTACTGCAATATTATTGTGATTTCCCTACACCCTACAGAAATGCTTTATTATATTCTCTGCGAATTATTCGATTCTATTTTGATATTTATTTCTTGTCAGGACCCTGATGGATACATGTGACAATCAATATTAAGCTAATACATCTAATTTGACATTAGTTGGTTAAATATTCAATATATTTATAATTGATCTGTTTTAAAACGTACACAATAGAGCCATTCAAGTTATGGTATTTTTCACTTTGAGAATCTCTTGTCTCATTCATTTATTTAAATTCCTCACTTGATGCTGACAATCTATCAAAAGATACAGATACATATAATCTTAGCATGGATTATGTGAGAAATCAATAACGTTTGCCACTGAGAATAGAAAACATACCTAGATAGAAATAACTGTGCAAGAATTGCCATTCAATTTCATGAGGAGACATTTATAAATGAGTTTAACAGAGACAACAGGTGTGTAAACTATTCCAAATCCAATAGGATATGATTCATAACACTCAAGCTCAGTGTTTTCGTTACCCGTCTTCAAATATATAAACATAGAAAGTTATTTATAAAAATTTATCTGTGAATTTATTTATAAAATTTATTTATGAATTTATAAAAATTATTTGCTTAATAATTTTTAAGAGAAATCATCTTGGGAAGTTTAGTACTTAGGCCAAAAAAGCAAAAAGTGATGTTAAATAGCTGGTATAAAAGATGAGTCATTTCTATAACATCATTATGTATATATAAAACTTTATAAAGAAAATTGTAATCTAGAGGGGTATTATTCTTTTTCTCACATTAGAACAGGTTTTATTTAGATTTTAAAAAATCTAATTAAACTTTTTATGTTGAGATAACTATAATTATGGGTATAAACCTACATACAGTTATAGGAAATAATACACAGATATATCATGTATCCTTTACCTAGTTTCTCCCAATGGTAACAAATTGAAAAAATATAGTGCAATATCACAACCAGGATATTAACACTGATACAATTCACATCTTATTCCAATTTCCCTAGTTTAATTGTACTTGTGTATGTGTGTGTATGTGTGTGCATCTGAATTTAAAAGTCATTATTGCCACTGGGTTCTTCTGTCAATTTTTAATTGCCATCAGACTAAATTCAGCATCAGGACGGTAGAGTCCTTGAATGAATGACATTTTATTTGAAAAATTAAAAACATATCATCTATTGAACAGCACTTTAATTTAGTTTTCTTTTCAACTTAGCTACTATCATAATGAATGTTTTCATTTAATTAAACTTGATAAATAGTAGATTATTTCAGCATTTATTTTCTTGTGTAGAATTAAAAGTAAAGATAGTTGTGAAGATTGGAAATAATTGTAAAGTTATCTTTGCCAAAATACTTGAGACTTCTGTATATGATATTGATAGGAAACTAATTCACTCCTCCCACACCCTGATCACTACTGAAATTAAAAACAGAAATATAAGAATCAAGAAGGACCCCCAAATGTCCCTGAAACTTGGAAAACTTCATCTGTATGCCAGCATCTTTTACTTGTAGAAAGGAAAAGTAGGAAATGTGCTGATTTGTAGTTACTTCTCTTGAAGAAGATGGACAGAAAATGGTAGATATACAAAGCCTCATTAATATCCCCCAAATTGTAAGGAATAAGGACTGTAGGAGAAAGTAAGCCAATAGAATTTCTCTATTACCTGTCTGGATCACCAACATTTGAAAACAATTTTTCTTAGGAGGCTAAATGTAATGCAGCAGCTGCTAATCTAAGGCAAACAGCAGTAACTAGATTGCCCTTGATTTGGCAGTACCGCTCTCCCGTAACAATGGAAATGGAGCTAGGCACAGACACAACGTGTAACTGATGTGCTGCCTGAGCCAAAAAATCCAGGATGTAAAAAACTGGCTCCTACACAGTGCACACAAAAGCTTCATCAAACACAGAACTCTTGTCAAACATCTTCTGCTGAGACCACCGATAGCTCCAACTTTCTTCATTTTGGTGCAATGCTGAGATAGTAATGTAAGTTTATATCAACCAACCATTTAATCTAACATTCATTGGGTAGACTCTAATGGTAACCAGGTGCACTGTGATGTTGGCAGAGACTCTCATTTCCCTTGCTTTTGGGTAGACATCAAAGTCGTAAAAACCTGTGTTTATCTAAGGAGGAGTAAATTTTAGAACAAAAAACCAACCAAGTTCCTGGAGCACTTAAAAAATTGTCCATGATAAAATCCAGAAAATGTTTTAGTTAAGATGCAGTAAATAGAAATCACTTTTAAAAATCACTTTAGTAAAACACACACACACACACACAAACAGTCTCTCAACGGATTTGAAGAGTAGGTTGAGGGAATAACAGAAATAAAGTTGAAAGGTTAAAATGTTGTAAGATAGTGGGATATTGTGAGGAAGTAAGAATTGAAGAATTAATATGTGGAAAATTTCCAGGCAATGATGATTTACAAGGTAAGCTGAGGGAGTAAATGACTTAAGTAGATTGTAGGTGAAGTTCATGAGAGTTAAGAGCAAGGAAGCCAGAGACTCGGGTATGGACAGGCTAGCCTTGAGGTCATTGAAGATACTGTAAAAACAATTAATGTAAAAAGTAAACTGAGAGCCAGAAACAAGAGTAAATTGTAGGACAGGGGGTAGCAGCAATAGAGACAGGGAAGAGAGTAGCTCTAGAGACCACAAGCCCCAAATAGTTTTCATATGCAGGTGAAGAAGACATAGATTGAGTAGTCTGCCAAGTACATAGTAATATGACTGACATGTCATAGGTGCTCAGTGTATAGCAGCTAATATTATTGTTGTGGTTAATGTCACAAAGCAGGATATTAGGTGGTCTACTTTCCAGTAATTGATTGATATATCCATTTTTTATTCATGAAATGAAATTATTTTTTTCCTTAAGAGCATTTTAATTTTGTCGTGGAGCTGCCAAAGTAACATAAAAAGAATGAGTGTAGACTAAATATAATAATTAGTGGTAATCCAGATATAGTGCACATCTCTTTTGAAAAGTCATCCAATAGTACTTTCATTTCATAATGCTCTGAAGACTTTGACTGTTGGAGCTCATAGCCTGCATAATATAATACTAGGAAATTGTTCAGTACATTTAAAAATGCCTATAGATATTTTTTCAAGACAATGTTAGGGATGGGGCGATATTATGCATTGCCTCAATGGCACATATCAGCTCTGTTAAAGAAAAAAAAATCACAGTATGATTCAGCCTGCTGATACACTTGCTGGTCTACATATAGAGGCTGCCGTTGGCTTTGACAGATGTTCAAAGGTACGACTGAATTAAATTTAACCCATTTCACAAATTCTATTTCTTTATTGTGGTAAATATGGAGTATAAAATGCATATAACTACTATACTTTAAATTTGTATTTCTGGGACTATGGCTGTTGTAAAGCATTCCCTATCCTGTGCCCCTAAAAGAGAGACTAAAAGTGGGTCTTTGGTGTCAGTCTGCCTGGGTTCATATTTTGGATTTACTTCTTAGTAGCTGTATAACCTTAGGTGATTTACTTAGCTTTTTTGGGATTAAGTTTCCTCACTTTATGAAATAAGGATATTAGAGTGATGTGTAAGGAAAGAATCACTTCTTCCCTGTATCTGGTATATACTACCAATAGTGTGTGTAATATATAGTACTGATAGTATAAGACGTATGGTAGCACTTAGTTAATGTAAAGATGCCTTATATTATTGCTATTATTATTATTATTTGAAAAAAACCTAGGATATCAAGAAGTTTAAGAAGACGATGATATTCCTCACACAGTGAATATTAGATGCCAGGGACTTAACAAATATTATATAATTTAATCCTTACAATAACCACATGAGGTAAGTATTATTATACCGTTTTACAGGTGCAGAAATTAAAACCTACTGAATCCAGATCAAATTGATTCTAGATGCCATGCTTTTCCTCTTGTATCATTTGATCTTGTCATTTTCATTGAGACTTTCACTGTAACTAACTAATTTAATACCATATGCAAAATCATGTTTTATTTGCTGTCTTCACTCATAATTCTTACCTTTGCGTACCTGATTCTACTAGGTTATGTCATGCTCTTAGCTTTTAAAGAGGGAACATAAAATAGTGATATTAACTTCAATTTTTAATCACTTCAATCTGGAGACCAACTAAACAATTTTAAATACTATTTGATAGAATATCTGTTGGTTGGAACATCACCATATTTTTAGTGTTTTTTTTCATATGGAAGCTTTTGATACTTGATTTAAAATGAAAATGACCTTGCAAAGACATTGATTTCCACTTGTTAATTCTCTACAGTATTAAAATTGTTTATATAAGCCAACTATAAATTTTATAGTAATCCATTAGACTTTAGAGATAAGACACTTCTGAAGAACTCTAAGATATCTGCATTCCTCAATTTAAAGTATGACGTCCCAAACTCTTATTCATAATGAGGTTTTTCATCAGCTTTAGTTACATCATGCAACCAAAGCTAATATACTGCAAACTAACATGACAAATTACAAATTCATAAATTAACTTTCAGTTTAAACTTAATATTTACAACTGTTTCTGGTTGCGGTTAAGGAATAGGTTAAAAGTCCATAATATTCATTGCAACATTTGTCTTCCAAAGATATTCTTCATATCTCTAATAAAATTGGTAGCTTTTACTGAGAAGAATCCTGATAATTTAATGTAATACTGTTTTGTATATTTAAGATAGCATATTTGCTCTATCTGTGTCACCACCTTTAAGTACTTTGTGCTTTTTGACATATTTGTTTAGTATTCCACCTCTAGTCCATGTCTGCAACCCTAAGACAAGCAAATCAGAGAGACACACAAATACAACACATCACAACCACTTCTACCAGCTCCTTCACCAAGCAAACTACTGAGTAAGTGTGGTGTGTGTGTGTGTGTATATATATATATACAGGTAGTAATTTTAGAGGAGGCCTATATACATCCTTACAAAGCTCTAAATTTTCCCAGCAGTTTTGAAGAAGCTTGCATTTTCTTCCTGTATTTCTCTAACTTGGACATTTTTATGCAATTCATTATAATTCATTACAGCAGAAGTCATTAATATGATCATTTTAGAATGTTTCTAATTCATTAGAAAGTGATAACTGTCATTTTATTAAAAAGTCATTACCTAGGTTTTGACAATCTCTCTCAATATTTGCCTTAGAGATATAACAATGTTGTTTTACCTACCTCCAATCTGATAGTAAAATAGACTTCTTCAGTACCAATTTATTGAAAAGGGCATTTTTTTCTTCCACCTGGTTCAACCAACTAATGCTTGACCCTTAATCTTGAAAGAGGATTCTAACCAGTATATGCCTTTTTCTCTCCATCATTCAATAATATAATTTGTGTCTTTAACACTTTTCCAGAAAGAAAATCAATATTAACTCAAATTTGTCTTCTATTAATGACTCCATCATAATTATTAACCAGGGATGAAAGAGAGAAGATCACTACAGACCTTATGAAATAAAAAATGGATCTTATGCCAACAAATTAGATAACATAGGTGAAATTCCTAGAAAGATGAAACTACCACAACTGACTCAATAAAAAATAGCATATCTGAACTGTATAGACCTGAGGCAGATTCTGAGAAGTTAGGATGTATATGATAAGCCCTACAGCAACCAATAAGGAAATAACTCAAAAGATATAGTGAAAAATCTTTAAAAATTTAAAATGCTGCATTAGAATTTAGTAAATTAATGCAAAATAAAGCAGTAAGGAGGAAATAGAGGAATAAAAGAGACATGAGACATATAAAAAAAGTAAAATGACAGATGTAAACACAACTATGTCAATAATAACACTAAATGTGAATGGATTAAACAATCCAGTGAAAAGGCAGTGGCTGTCAGACTGGATAAAAAAATGTCCAACTATATGCTGTGTACAGGAGACACAATTAAGATTCAAAGATACAAATAGAAAGTAAAGTAAATCTCAAAAGAATGGGAGAAGATAAATCATGCAAACACTACCCATAAGAAAGCTGGAGTAGCTATATTAATATGAGACAAAATAGACTTTAAACAAAAAATTAAAAAGTCATTAGAAGTAAAGAGAGGCATTTTATAATAATATAAGAGTAAATCTATCAGAATGACATAACAGTTATAAATACATATTCACCTAACAACAGAGCCCCAAAATATGATGAAGCAAAAACTGACAGAAATGAAAGGAGAAATGAACAATTCAAGAATAATAGTTGGAGACTTCAATACCCTACTTTCAATAGTTAATAAAAGTAGGTAGAAAATGAAAAATGAAATAGAAGACTTAACTATAAACCAACTAGACCTAACAGAGATCTATAGACCGCTTTACTCAACAATGGTGGAATGCACATTCTTCTCAAGTGCACATGGAACGTTCTTCAAGAAAGGCAATGTGCTAGGCCATTAAACAAACCTCAGTTAATTTAAAAGAATGGAAATAATACCATTTTTTTCTTTGTTTTGTTCCTTGAACACAATGGGATGAAATTAGAAATCAATGACAAGAGTTTGGGAAACTTAAAGACTTGTGAAAATTAAAAAACATGATCTTAAGTAAGGATTGAATCCTTAAGTAAGGATTGAAAAAGAAATCAAAAGGGAAATTTAAAAATACCTTGAAATGAATGAAAATGAAGGCACAACACACAAAAATTTGTGAGATTTAGCTAACAGTGCTTAGACAGAAATTTAAACCTGTAAATACTTATATTTAAAAAGAAAAATTCTCAAATCAATAACCTCACTTAGCACTTTAAGAAGTGCTAAGAAGAGCAAATTAAATCTAGAGCAAGCAGGAAGCAAAGTATAATAAAGATGAGAGAAAAAATTAATTAAATAGAGAATCAAAAAGCAATAGACAAAGTCAATGAAAAACCAAGCTTGTTCTTAGAAAAGATCAACAAATAAAGGAATATTACAGAATACACACACATACATGTATTTTTAAAAGGACAAACGATTTGAATAGACACTTACCTAAAGAAGACATCAAATGACACATAAGCATACAAGGACACTCCATAGCATTTGTCATTATGGAATTGCAAATTAAAACAATAAGTTACCACTACACATCTTTAGAATAACTAAAATCCAAAAAAATTGACTACCAACTGCTGGCAAGGCTGTGGAGCAACAGGAACTCTCATTCATTGCTGGTGGGAATGCAAAATGGTACAGCCACTTTGAAAGACAGTCGACAGTTTCCTACAAAACTAAAGGTAGTCTTACCATACAATCCAGCAATTGCACTCTTAGGTATTTATCCAACTGATCTGAAAAATTTATTTCACCCAAACACCTGCTCACATATGTTTATAGTAGCTTTAGTTGTGTTTACCAACAACTAGAAGCAACCAAGATATCTTTCAATAGGTAAATAGATAAACAAACTGTGATATATACATACAATAGTATTATTTAGTGATTTTAAAAAAGAGTTGTCAAGCACAAAAAGACATGAATGAATTTTAAATACATATTACTAAGTAAAAGGGATCAGTCTGAAAAAGATATATACTCTATGATTCCAACTATATGATGTTCTGGAAAAGACAAAACTATAGAGATTGTAAACAAATCACTGGTTTCCAGGGAGTTGGAGGTTATGAGGAGGCTAAATAACTGGAGCAGAGGGATGTTCGAGCAGTGAAACTATTCTGTAGGATACTGCAGCGGTGAATAAAAGGTATTAGGTATTTTTCAAAAACCGTAGAACTTTTCATTACACAGAACTTTACAACTTTAAATAAACCTTGATGTATGCAAATTAAAAAAATCAAGTAGAAGTTTGGATAATCTCAGGATGGAATGCAAGATGCTACAAAACAATCTAAATGTACAAATGTATAAAACAACCTCACTGAAGGCAGCAGGGGAATGAGGTGCTGACTTGAGTAACTTTTGAAATGAGTGGAGTCTATAAGACTAAAGACAAAGGAACTATATGTAACCATTGTACTGTTGTCAATAAAGTTGTTTCCCGTGGGGATATGGATTCACAGTTCAGAAACCACTGTGCATGTATATTAGGACTGAATGATTAAGGAAGTGAATGCAAATGTTGCGAGCCAGGAGTTGCATTGTTAGAGTGAGAGGTTACAGATAAGAAAGGGAGTAGGCTAGAATGTCCCATGTGGTAATGGATTAGAATTGGAGACATCAGTATGAACTCACATTTAACTTAATGTAGATATATATGAGTACATATAAAAATATATGCGCATGGGTGGGTGAGGGGTTGGTATGTGTACATGGATTAGTATACACACACATCTCCTTGCTTTTCAGCTGAGAGAGCCTAGAAGCAATGACGCTCCAGTAACAATGACCTTATCTAGCACCCAGATCTTGGATTCAAATACCATTCCCTGATGAAAGGAACCGGGCCCTTTGGAGAAATCCTTGATCCTAGAACTGGTGCTAGGACAGGAATTATGCAAGATGAGCCTGCAGCATCTTATAGTAACAGAAAGTAAGAAAGAGTATAATAATAATAATAATAGTAATAATAATAATAATGGGAGTGTGTAAAAGGGATCCAGGAGCTAACTGAAAGAGCTCCCAAAGGTTAAAGCTAGAATAATTTGAACAACAAAATAAGTAAAGTAGTATTGGATTATAATCCAAAGTATAAAATAAATATCATGAGTCTATACTGATATAAGTAAATAAATGGGAAAGAAGAGACAAATCTCCCATGCAGAAATTTTCCAGGTAACGTATGTAGATCCTCCACCCTTAAGGAGGTGAAGTATAATTTCCCACTTTTTAAATGGGAGCTACCCATAGTGACTTTCTTTCAAAGAATACAGTATGAAAAGGGCTGGGGAAAATTAGCTTCACAAGGGAGAAATTTGACAAACACTAGCTTAAGCCAGGTGATCAAGGTTAACATCGAAAATGGCAAGTCATATTGATAGTACATACCCTTGATATGATATGATGAGAATGACACTTGACCTCTGTGATCTTCCTCAAAACATTAACCTAGTCTAATTATGAGATAAACAGCAGACAAATCTCAACTGCAGGACATTTTACAAATTATCTGACCAGTACTCTTTAAAACTGTCAAGGAAAGTCTGAATTGTCACAACCCAGAAGAGCCTTAGGAGACATGATTAATAAAAGAAATATGATTTCCTGGATGGGATTCTAGAATATAAAAATGAAAATCTGAGGAAACCTGAATAAAATATGAACTTTTGTTAATAATAAAGTATTAATATTGGTTAATTAATTGTAACAAATGTACCATCCTAATGAAAGATATTACTAACAGGGAAAACTGTGTGTGGGGGGTACACAGGAACTCTGTGTACTCTCTTCACAATAATTCTAAAACTTCTGGAATAAAATGCTTATTTAAAAGACTAGTAGTCCCTAATACAGTTTCTGATTCATCAAGATTCCCCTTAAATACTTATAAAGACTTAAAACAGTCGTGAAATTTGATAATTTCATTTCCAGAATTCTGGAACAATTGCTAAAAAAGGATTTATAGATCCAAAATGAAAGGCCACAATCTTGAAACCTTCTATGATGAAACCAAAAAGAGAGACTACCTTGCTAAAAATCATTATTCTTTCCGCCAGATATGCACCCCCACCCCACCTACCCATAATGCCCACCCTCAACCCTCCCCGCATCCTAAATTCAAGATCTGAGCAGAACAGATCATTTGTAGGTCTTCACTATACTCTGAGGCTGGTACTTTTTGAGAAAGCCAAAGTGTCTCCTTTGCCATCCCCTTTGCCTGTTACCCCAGATTCACTTAGGCAATGCAGCTATCAGAAAACAAAACTGGAATATTAATAGTTGATTGCATTATGTAAAATAGATTACTTTTTTAAAAGTGGTTCAAGTAGTGGAAGGGACATAAAAGACTAAAAGAAGAGTGGAATTTGAGAAATTTCAGATAATCAGTTCAGAATATAGAAATCCTGAACTTGCTAATAGGAAATAATATAACTGCCTTTGGTAAAAGCCCACTCCCAAGTGGAAATTGAAAAGTAAGCAGTTTCATCAATCTGCCTTTGATTCTAGATTCGTGAAAGAGATTTGAGTACTTCAGAGCGGACTTGAAGTCAACCCACACCCCTACCTTCTGTCATATACTGAATATGAATGAATTCTTCCAAATAAGAAAAAACACAGTAAATAGAAAACAAAAATAGGACATTAAAAATTTCAGCAATGGGAAATGAAAAACACATTAAAGTCTTAATGAAAAACATACTTCTAAAACTTACCCACTGAAGCATGAAGTAGAAAATTTCATGAAACTGTTTCTATCCTCAATAGAACGTGAAAAGATGTAACTTCAAATGAAGCAGAAAGCTCAAAGAGAACAGAGGAGATGACAAGATAGATGTAAAAATAACAAGCAGAGAACAGAAGATGAAGGAAATTGTATAAGAAAGAATTGCCAAAAAACTAAAAATGTACCAATGAAATTAAAATCTACATTTAAAGCAAATATAAAGGTTAGGTCAGAAATCATAAGCCTTTGAGAAAATTGTAGGTCAAACTGTAGGTCGTAAATTTCAACAGAATTTATTGAGAATATTTGAATCGAGAGATGTTTTCCACAAATGCATTTTGGGAAAAACAATAACAACAAACAAAAATATCGGGCCAAATATGTAGAAGAAGATAATTATTTACAAATGCTTGTCATAAAAGCAATATGAAGGTAAAGTAAGATTCTGTTTAGAGAAATGCATACTCTGTAACTTTTCACCATAAAATTGGATTTTCTGACAGTTTGCTTGTCAGAAGATGTCTTCTAGAAATTTACTTAACTATAATGGTTTTCGCTTATTTCCTATGAAATATAACTATTTACTTCAAGGCTATATTTGCTATAATTTTTTATATGTTTACTGTTGAAAATTTTGTTTACTTAATGTATATTTGCTATAGAATTTGCACATATTTATCAAACTTGTAATTTTGACCCAATAAGTATAGCTTTTCTGATTTTATTATAAATAATGCAACCAATTTAAATAATGTGTAGAATCTTTCTGAGTTAGCAAATCCATCTCTCAGCCTTCTCCCATTAAATAAATTTATGCCAGAAAAAAAGAGATTATAATAAAATTATTTTAAAAATTAAATACAGTATATATTTGTGCAGTGCAGCAATAAGTAACAATAATTGCCTTACCTTAATTTTGTAAATGATAAATTAGACTCTAACTTAGAAAATACTACAACTTAGATCTAGTTAGTTCTATGTGACTTAACCATGCCAGAGAAGTTACATTTCTCAGATTTAGTAAAAATAATTTAAAATGTGTTCAGTTGCAATCACTTCAAAATTTACTTCCTGGGGAGGCATTTATATTTTGAGGTAATTATAATTACTTTTCTTCAAAATGATTAGGCACTGTTTCATCTTGCTTCCTGAAAAATACAGGGGCTGGTTTGTAATCTACTTTTGAAAATTAGAGCCATCAGTGAGGTGAAAGTGAAGTGATTCTAAAGTTCTTAAGTACTTTCGTTTTGAAATTAAAGATACTAAACCTGCCATTTTTGCACTTCATTAAGCTGTTTGGAGAATAATTATAATGAATTTTTAAAATTAACTTTCTAGATTCATATCGATTTTTGACTGTGGAATTCACACAGAATATGCTAAATTGCTCCAGCTCCAATCCCAAGAACTTTCAGTTTCCTCAAAACAGATATATAACAAGTTATGAAGAGAGAGAGTATGGCTAAGTAGTTTAGAGACAAACATTAAGATGCATTTTTTTTTCTATTTGGATAATGAGTTAATATGTAAAACAAGTTTCTGTATGCTACAGAGGTCATCTGTTAATGAAATAATCCTGTTGTTTAAGTAACTAATAAATATTGACAGGAGCACCTTAGCACAAAATACCGTGGTTATATTAATGCATTTTTTTTCTTCTAGATCTTGCACTGCTTATTTAAATAACTAAATAGTTGTCTATTAGCCACATAATGTTATTCTTCACTTACTTATTCTTGAATTAATATATTACCATAAACACCAAGAAATTTTAAACTTCCAAAGTTTAATTAATAATTGAAATGAGAAGGTAAGTACATTCAAAAAATCTTCTTCAAGTTCATTTTATTTAACCGATATGTCTCTTTTTAAGTATTTGAACACACTGAAAGAGACAAATGAGACCAAATGTTGAATGGTACTTCTTTGATATTTTGACCATAGCCCCAAGCCTGCATATAGTCATTATGAGTATATGCACATTCTAAAGAGAACAAGAAGGGGTAGGACTTTGGCACTACATGCAACCATCTGAATGTATCTGACACATGTATTGTTAAAGAAGAAAAGGAAGTCAGAGTCCATATTTATAAATTTTAAAAGCAGGCAAAAGTAAACTATGTTATTTATAAATGAAAAGCTAGTAGTAAAAAATCATAAAAAGAAAAAGTATAGAAAACAAATAATGATCATGAAACTCAGGATGTAGTTACCTTTGTGGAGAGGGAGGCATTGTGATTGGTAAGATGTGCTAGCAATTTCTTGACCCAGGTGGTGGTTATATGGGTTTTTACTTTTTTCACAATTGGTGAAATTGTGCAATTATGTTTTACACATTTATGTACATTATGTTTACAATATAAGTTTTTAAAGTAACTATTCATTAAGCCACTTCTTGTTGGTACTCATATTGTTTATTCAGTAACCTACTGTTATACATATTTAAAACTCTGCATTCCTGAATAGTGTGCACTTGGTGGGCCATAAACAGAAAATCGCTTCACAGTGTGTAGTTCTAACAGATCCACACTTAACTGAGAGAAAGGTTAGCTAATACTATCGGTTTCTCCACGTGAAGACTGTTTCCCTGCTATGCTAAACTGCTGAACACCCATGCCTAGTGGGCTACTCCTTACTAATCTGGACACTTCTGTTCCACCAGTTGAGTTATAGTGCATACCGAAATTAGGTAAGTTTGGTTACAGGTTAACTGTCATTTTTTATTACTCTTGTTAATACAAATATATAGTTTCATTAACTATTATGTAAAGACTAAAATATACCTGTCAAAATAAGGAGTGGTTTCCGTGAGAGTTCAATGCAGTGATTTAGAAAAGGTGTGTTTTTAAAGTTCTGTAGCATTAATTTTAGGAAATGATTAGGTGAAACCTCTGTAAAAACCTAGGTGAGTTTGGGGCCAGCCCGGTGGCGCAGCGGTTTAGTTCGCGCTTGGCAGCCCGGGGTTCACGGGTTTGGATCCCGGGCACCTGCCGACACACCGCTGGTCAGCGAGGCCATGGCGGTGTCCCGTATAAAGTAGAGGAAGATGGGCACCGATGTTAGCCCAGGGTCAGTCTTCTCAGCAAAAAGAGGAGGATTAGCAATGCATGTTAGCTCAGGGCTGATCTTCCTCACACACACACACACAAAATCCAGGTGAGTCCTCTTTCAGATAGCTTTGCAAATGCTTTTAATTTAACGTTGTATTTTAAAGAAACACCAAACTCTGGTCATAGGCTATGTGTTATAATTGCAGTTTATATAGGAGAGATGATATGGGCTTCTAATCAGCAATTGTAAAGAAAAGAACTTAGCTGTACATTAAATGATGGCAATTATTTTCTTCTTCCTAGTGAAGGTGTGGTTTTTGAAAAAAAGATATGATATCCTAATCAATGAATTAGTATGTGGCTTCAGTTATATGTTGTGTGTGTGTGCACATGCACATGTGTGTGTAAAATTTGTTTATATTTCCAATTATAAGTGATTTTTCAATTATCCAACCAAAGATTGTTTCTGACTGAATCATGGTTTTTATTGTGCTTTCATATATTAAATCAACTATAACAGTAAACATAAGTATATTCTTTTGTCCTTAGCTTTATATAGTGTGGGTTTTTTTCACTTTGTTCTTAAGTGTGTTTTGAGAATGTACTGCTTATTGAATATACAATTATATATTAGTTGAATACACTATATATTTTTTGATAATTTCTCCATTTTTTGGATATTTAAACCACTCGCCTCTGAATTTTCTCTATGCATTTTCTTTGTCTCTGAGGATGAAGTGTCTCTTGTGTTTTCAGGGAAGTATAAGACCTCTTCTCATAATTTTCTTTACATGTTCCAGCCATGAAAAGGAAGTAACCAACATGTTTTTAGTTGAATTTCCAGATTCCTGGGAGAAGTAATAGGCACAGTCCTGCTTAATCAGGCATTAATCAGCAGATATCAATCAAGTTCCTATATTTGGCAAGCACTTCTAGAAACTTCCAAAAAAAATGACATCATCTTTAAACATGGTGGCTAGGTTCCCATATCGGTGAACCCTGTGCAGAAAGGTATGTACAAGAGAAAGGAGAGTTGTTGAGAACTGAGTAGACTTAACAAACTGTGTTTATTACAGAAGTAAAATATGTTTTTTCTCTGCTTTTACTTATAAAAGTTGGACAACCCTTAAGATCACTGATACATTTTCCTATATGTTTCTTTCTACATTTTATGGGGGTGTTTTGGTTTGTTTTATATAGTCTTCAAGTGACATTATTTTGGTATGTAGTGCCACTATAAAATAACTTTATTTTTCCAATGCTTAACCAGTTATCCCTGTAGCAGCTATTTAATAACCCATACTTTCCCTATAAATATGATCTGCCATTTTTATCATCCTTGGGTTTGTTTTTAGGTTTTCTACTCTGCTTTTTTTCTCTGCCTGACCATTATTATGTCTGTATTACACTATCTTAATTTATGTAGCTTGTTAAAACACCAAGAATTCTTGATTATTCCAGAAAGTAATTTGGATTACATTTTAGGCACCAAAAATAATTATCATTATTATTTTATTGTAATCACATTAATATGACAAGTTGATTTGAAAGTATCATTGTTTTTATGACATTGATCTTCCCATCTAGATGTTTAGTATGCTTTCACTTCTTTCCATTCTTCTATATATATCAGAGTTAAGTTTAAAATTTTTCTTCTTTGGTTTTTATCCATTTCTTGCCAATGTTTTTATATACTGAAATCATTTTAATATACTTCTTTTTATTAAAGGAATATAGGAAACTATTGATATCTAAAGATTATTTCTAAAGATTTATTTGTATAATGTCTTCTAATTAGAATTTCTGCCCAAATTTCATTCTTTCTCAATTAACGTATGGGAGCACAAAGTATGCAATCATATTACCTCTAAGTATTGATTCTTTAGCTTCTCCTTTATATCTTAGTTATTTTTACTCTGTTGCATTTTCTGAAATTTCAGGGACAGTATGAAATAATACTGTTGAAAACACACATAATTTTCTTTTTCCTGATATCAGTGGAAATGCCTCTATTGTAAATATGGCAAATTTGTTTTATGTTACAATGCCAAATCCAATCCACTAATAGTAGTTGCTTGGAGAAATATGTTGTGAAAGTTACTAAAGTCAGGTCTGAGCTTGATGGAAATTAATACTGTGGTTAGTTAATGATATCTGTCACGTGTATGGAGGTAAAGGAGAAACAAAGATGATACATATTTACCACCCTTGTTTTAGCGTTTAACATCAATGACACAACATTTTGGAAAACAATTTGAAACTAGATTCATTAAAAGCTTTCAAATGTTTTAAATATTTCACACTTTTAAAATATATGTTAAATAGTTTTTGATGGGAAAAAAATACAAAATTTCTTTATGTAGAAACCATATCACAACCTTAAGAGTAACCTTTTACATATTAGTATCCAAGGGTAATGATCTCAGAGCAAATCTCTAACCTTATGAACTGGGTCATCCAGGCTCGTGAGTCCTAGAGGCTCAAATACCCAGTGGAGGCAAGGGGCATTCTTCCTGCCTGGATTTCACCTTAATCCTGAAAATTTTGACCACCATAAAGGAAATGTTATCTATTGTCTATGATAAGTTAGGATCAGGGAAGAGTATTGATGCATCCTCAGTAAATGCAGGAGCTTCTATTTTTCATCTCATCGGAGAAGAAGTGAGATAAAAAAACACAGTCATCTATTGTAAAACAAGCTGCTCCTTTTTTTCTTTTTCTCCTTTTGTGTGGAAGATTAGCCCTGAGCTAACATCCATTGCCAATCCTCCTCTTCTTTTTGCTGAGGAAAACTGGCCCTGGGCTAACATCAGTGCCCATCTTCCTCTACTTTATATGGGACACCACCACAGCGTGGCTGACAAGCAGTGTGTTGGCCCGCCCCGGGGATCTGAACCCACGAACCCTGGACTGCCACAGTGTGAACTTACCCGCTATGCCACCAGGCCAGCTCCAACAAACTGCTCTTCAACTTAGTGGATTAATCCATTACTCATTTTATTATGTATCGGTGTTCTGTTGGTTGATGGGGTCAGCTTGGCAGTTCTTCTGGTGGCCTCAGTTGGAGTCTTTTATGAAGTGGCATGAAGGCCCAGCTGATGCTGGAATCGTCTTGAGGCTCAGCGGAGATGCTGGAATGACTGAATCTCTCTTCCTGTTCATGGAATCACAGTGCCTCTCCTTTCCACATAGCTTCTACAGAGGTCTCTTCACATGGTCTCTCCAGCAGAGTAGTTACATTTTTCACATGGAGTGCCAGGGTTCCCAAAAGCAAGAGTTCCAAGGGAGATGAAGCAGAAGCTGTCAATCCTCTTAAAGGCAAATACTGGAACTGACACAATAAATACCACTTCCACCATATTCCATTGGTTATCTCAAGCCACAAACCATCTTTGGAGATTAGCTACCACAGTCGACCCTCAAACCCCCAAAGATTAATATTCTTCTCACATAAAAATGACACTCAGGCCTAAGAAGCCCAAAAACCTCATCCTACTCTAGCAGGAGGCTCAATCTTGAGGCTTAATATATCTTCACTTAAATGAGGTCAGGGTGGGGGCTGGCCTGGTGGCTAGCAGTTAAATTTGTGTGCTCAGCTTTGGTGGTCCGGGGTTTCGCAGGTTTGGATCCCGGGCACAGACAAATGCACTGCTTGTCAGCCATGCTGTGGCGGCGTCCCATATAAAGTGGAGGAAGATGGGCACGGATGTTAGCCCAGGGCCAGTCTTCCTCAGCAAAAAAGAGGAGGATTGGCAACGGATGTTAGCTCGGGGCTAGTCTTGCTCACACACATAAAATAAATAAATCAAAAAAAATAAATAAGTGAGGTTAGGGTGTAGGCAAGATTCCTTGGGTACATACACCTCCTCCTGATCTGAAGACATACAAACTAAAATGATGTTATCTCTCCTCCACATACACAGCATAACATTGTGAAACAGGTGCAGGAGAACTGAATAAACAACAACAACAAAGGGGGGAGGGGAGGTCAAAATGGGAGGCACATAGCAGTCCCTAGTCTGTAGTAATGCTAAGATCCAGCCAGGTACAGGTTGACAACTGCCACTGCTTCATTGATTAGGCTCTGTTTCTACTCCCTGGATCTCCTCAACTAAGCTCTGCCCACTGGGTTCTTAACTCATCCATTTTCCATTAAAGAAATGGTCCAGTTTTACATTAGCTTTCCTAGTCTAGTCCCTTCCTGTAGGAAGCTAGAAACTCAAAGATCTCTGCATTTTGAACTGTGTTTGTACTTCTCTTTTCAAGCTGTGTTACTTCTTTGAAATCTTTGTGGACTTCCTGTATATCAAATTACAATCCACTCCATTAGACAGAAGCCATACCCATAAATCTCTTTGAGACAAGCTTCTCTCCCCCTTTGGTGGAGAGTCAAGGTGCTGAGGGATAATATTTTAAAAGACTTTTAGAAGCCCTCTTATCTAGGAATAGAGAGGATCTAAGAAGAATGCTCACAAAAGTCTTAGAAATCTTTGTATCTAGCTGAGAGGATTTATGAAGCACCATCCTAAATCTTTCTGAGTTTTTACAAAAGAGCATTACAGCCACACCCTCGGGATATTAACCCTGAGACCATATTTTCCTGTCAGAGCCCTGGATTTGATCTTTTCTCTCAGGCTATTTCTTATTTTGAGACCCGTGTGAAACGGTTTTTTCCTCAACCGCAGCAGGCCCTTACATGGAAATGTATTCTCTAGATTCTATTGGAAACTAAAGTGTTTCTTATTAGTTTATTTCTCTACATCAGATGATAGATAGATAGCCTCATCAAAACCAGTTGGCACTTTCAAAATTCTGCCCAGAAATCTCCTTACCCAAACATTCAGTTCCACTAGGTATATTTTTCATTTTCTACCTTGTCGTAAGTATCAGTGTGGCTCCACTTTCCACCACCACATAAAACTGCTCACTCTCTTCCAGCTTAGAAGTAATGAGAAGTGATGTGGGAAGTGCAGATCAGGGGATCAGCAGCCCATACAGGATTACCTTAGCAGAGGTCATTGCAGGTTCTTTATTCAAGGAGACATTCATCTACTCAGATGTGGAAAAAGAGTTGCTTGTATTGTCAAAGGAGGGTAAACACAATGTGAGGCTTGAAAATCCTCACTTTCACTGGAAATTGCCCAAATTACTCCATAACAAGTTTCAGAGGCTTCTTCCCAATCAAAGGCTTAACTTAAACATTAGACTCGGCAAGATTGTGACTATAATTTATGGGATATTTCAGTGACCTATAGGATTAGAGTTTGTGTTGAGTTTTGAGAAAGTCAATCCTGTGGTTATAACAGAGAGTAGTTTCTTTCAGGACAGTTATAGAAGTTTTTTGGATCATTACCAAAAAGTCTGAGGAGACAATTAAAAGCCTAAGGTTATCACCATATTTCTCCAAGTTCTTCAATGCAATTAAAAGTAACGGATTAAACCCCTCATACTCCTTATGTTCGTTTATGCCATTATTTTCACTGTTGCAGAAATTCTGTGGTCACCCAAATATTTGCTTTCTATAAGCAATTGTTCCCTCACTATAGTGAAAACCTCCATAATTTCACAGCCAAGTATTTGGACATGGGCTTTGGGTTGCTACTGGCTATCATGGCCAAAAGTTGCGAAGAAGAGATGGATGTGGCGGATAAGAACAAGGATGAGCTGGAAGTGGCTGGCATATCTCACTCTGCCTCCAACACATTCCAAGTGTAGTGCTTGCTGCTTCACTTACACATCCCAAGTCTCATCACTTTCTTCTTTTTTCTTTCCTTTTTTTGACTAATGTTAACCTAGAATCAACTGAGTGGGTAATCTCAGAAATTTAGTTTCAGCTGCACGAAGTTAATATGGTTGAAAACTATCACAATGGAACCATAAAGAGAAGTAGCACCTGTTTAACCAAGTTGACACCAGCTTAGCTAATTTGACACAGACAAGACTGTAATACTTTTATGAGTTCAAGTTATCAAAATTTGTTAATATCAGTTGCCCTTGTTTTCACATAATTATAAATAAATTTTTTTTTTAAGCAAAAACCCTCTATAGTTATGTTCTGGGCATTAAAGAACTAGAAATTTTGAAGGAAAAAGCTGTTCACCATTCAGGTGACAGGCTTGGAGGATATAGAATCAGAAATTTGATAAATGGAGATGCATCATGTAAGCATCATATATGGGACCTAAAGCAAAGTAAGACAGGAGGATAAGGAGCTGTTGGGAATTGACAATGGAGCCCTAAAACATGGTAACAAAATAAAGCAGTTCTGTGGCAAATGGCAGTATGGGGTGTGTGTGTGTTTGCGTGTGTGTGGTATGGTATGGTATGGAATATGGAACAAGAATTTGTGCCTTGAGTCATTCTTGAATTTGAACCTTTGCAGTGTCTGAAAGAGACTGAAATACAGTGCTCCATATGTAAGCTTAATATAGAATTTATTTCATGCCAACAGTTAGATTTTAAGCTTCGAGTTTTAGAAAGACAGTTTTGTGTTATTTTCTGAAGTTTGCAATCCTGTGAATAATTAAAACAAAAATGGAATGAAATTATTTATATGTATCAAAATAGGTACCTTTAAATGATTATACAAGTTAATGTATAAAATGAGTGGTACAGGGTCTTCTTAGGAAAACACTAGACAATTGTTGGAGGAGCAGAATAGGGTAAAAGAGACAATGAACGATTTTACCTAGTCAGGCCTTTAATCTGTTAGAACGTGAAGTCCAGCAGACTCTGAGATAGCCAAAGACTATTTAAGAAACAACAGACACAGGAAGCCACAGTGGAAGCAGTTGCTGCAAAAGCATTCCAGTGAACAAATATATCTCAGAAAGAGGGCACTGGCCTTTACTTTTTGTAGTATGTTGCAATCACCAACGTAATTCTGAACTAGTGATAGTAACAAAAAAATAAAAAGTGGTTTTGTTTCTTGCTTTTGTCAGCTTTCCTTCCCATTATTCCTTTCTCAGATGAGCATGTGAACTTTACATCAGGTCACTGTTCAGCTAAAGCAAGAGCTTCTTGTAAAGGTGAGGTCTTGATTTGCCCTTTTGCACAACCTTTAATGAACAATTCATTACTCGCAGGGATTTTTCTGGGAAAGATGGAGCAAAGTGACTCAGGGAATATTGGTAAGTGAAGCCTTATCAGTGGGATAACACTTTTATGTAACTAAAAATGCGTTAACAAGTATTACAGTCTTAGAACTATGTTCTGTTCTATATATTGTTCTGTGCAGTTTTGTTTTGGTGTATGGAATAAATGGAGAAAAATGGGATATTGTATTAGTTTGCTAGGGCTGCCATTATAAAATACTATAAACTGGGTGGCTTAAACAACAGAAAATTCATTTTTTCACAGTTCTGGAGACTGGAAGTCCAAGATCAAGGTGCCAGCAAGCTTGGTTTCCCCTGGGACTTCTCTCCTTAGCTTCCAGATGGCCTCTCCCTCTTTGCACTTGTGCCCTTGGTGCCTCTTCCTCTTCTTCTAAGGGTACCAGGCATATTGGGTTAGGGCCCTACCCTGATGGCCTCATTTTAACTCAGTCACCTCTTTAAATACTTCTCTCTAAGTATTTTTACATTCTGAGGTACTGGGGGTTGGGGCTTCAACATATGAATGGGGGGGCACGATTCAGTCCATAACAGATATTTAAATTTTTGAAAAGTAGAAATATAAGGTCAATACATTGAGTTGTTTTTCTTTTGCAAGTACCTTGATGAAATCATGTATGCATTTAAAAAAATTATGGAAACTATGCTTTACCCAGATTTCATGATAGATACTTTGTTTTTGAGTCTCACATCAATAGCATAGGATTCATATTATTATTACTATTTTCAAATAAGAAAATAAAGCTCAGAGAGATTTAGTGAATTGCCGTTTTTTATTCAGGAAGAAAATGCAAAGTCAGGATATGACCCTAGTTTTGCTGACTCTAGTACTCTTTCTACTAAAGCTGCCTCTGGATTTTGTTCAAGAAGTAGTGATAAGTTGCGAATCAACATCAGGAATTGGCAGATGGTGCATAGATATAAACATTATTCAGTTTAATTATGTTTAATTAGAATGACCAAAATAGGTATAGAATTGTAGATAATGTGTATTTTAAAACTCACTAAGTTTATTATTGTGAGATTGAAGCAGTCCATTAAGTTATATCCTTCAAAATCCTAATCTCTTATAAATTCTTCTTAGAACTTATTTTTAATTTTTAAAGTGGAAACTTGATTATAAACTGAATTTCTATAAATGCACATTGTGTTCCCAATTCTAGCTTAGTGTTTATTGTCAACGATAGACATAATGAAGTTTTAAAACTGAATGGCCAAAAGTAACACTGTATCTTTAAAAATTATAAGCTACCATTTAGAACAAGTAATCTAAAGAGAATACAAATACATTGGTCCAAATATTACCCATGGATTTTTAACATGTTATTTGCACTAGACATTGATTTATTATGATTGTGAACATATTAAATGGAATCCAGAATCTATGAGGTTCCTTAATTGAAGCAATGAATTCCATCAGGTCCAGGTGAAAAATAAAATAACTAGAGGAAAAATTTCAGCCACTCTTCAATATTGGAATAATGTTTAGGTAGGCCTCCTGAATATTGACCTTCCAACCTTTGTCACATGATCAGATGTCCCATAAAGGCGGAAGCAACTAGATTCCAGCTTCTGTCTTCTGCTTATGATCCTCAATCTTGCGTGGCTTTCCTAGGTTTCATGTTATAATAGCACCTATCAAACGCACCCCTTCAGTTAGATTGTTTTAATAGTATTCCTGTCTTTGTCTTTGATTCTAAGCATTTCCCAAACCCTTCAGCTGAACCCACTGTCAATGGGCACATCTCACTTCCACACGTGGCACAAATCACTGCATTCTAAGTTACATCCTCTGGCTGAGTAATAGGAAGCTGCCATTCTGTAAGTGCCTATGGTTTACCAGGCAACAAACTAGTGACTTATATAAATTTAACCCTTTCAACAACCCAATGGGGTGGAATTTATTATTTATGATTTAACTATTATTTTCAGAAAGCTGAGATAATGAGATAATTTAAGAAGCTTGCTCAGGCATATGTTTGTGAGAACAAAATCTATACATTGAAATATTGTGAAAAGAGCTTAGACATTGTAGAAAAATAGAGCTTAGTTGAAATATCAACTCTTCCATTCACCATTGAAACCTTAGTTTTCTCATCTTTAAAATTAAAAGATAAATTATGTTTATCTTAGAGTATCACAAGAATTAAGTGGAAAAAAACCATGGAAACTTCTCATAATATTGCTTGGAACAAGGTATACCATCAATCATGGTAGCTTATTTTTTTCATAATTGCACTATTATCCCACCATTTAGCACTGCTGAATTACTTGAAGAATAAATAGGGATGCTCTTGGATAACGGCAGCTGCTTAAATCTGAATTTCTCCACAAGTCCTCCCAGATAAGCATGATATGAACAAATAAAATGAAACAAAAGAAATTAGAAATAAAAATGCATGCTTCACAACTTAGCAACACTAGGAGGCAGAGATTTTTACAAATGAAATTATTTTTAGAGAAATAAACACCAAATGTGCATGCTGTGGTGCAGGGAATAAGAGACTCTGCCAAAAAGCAGAAGAGAGTGGAGGTCCTGGACAAAGCACAGATAAAATCATCTGCAGAAAGAGAAACTCTAAAATAGGTTCAGAATACTGAACACACATCTGGGACTTGATAGTTCACAACACTAGTTACATATAATGCGATTCAAAGAGACTTGGACTAGAAGTGACACCCTCAGGGAAGTGTTTTGTTTCTTTTTCCAGGAGAAAAAGAGATATAGAGAGACAAGTGGTGCTTCTTAGAGAAATGGCAAGGATGGGATAGAAGATAGGAGGGGATACCCAGAAATAGGAAAAGTCAGAGCAACTCTGTATGAAGCTACTGTAATAAGCATAGAGAGAATGTAAATCAGCTGATTAAAATTTCTCAAAACAAAAGAACTTCAGAATGAAAGAGAATTGTAATACAACACTCCATATCCTCAAACAGGCATGAACAAATATTAAACAAGAATGGAATCAGGAATTTAAAGACTTTGGATTTAATAAAAAAGGATGAAATACAATGAGAGTTGATTGAACTCAAGAAAAATATTTTTGAAGTCAATCTCATTATTAAAATGAAAAATAAATTACAAAGTGCCCAAGAGAGTATAGATTTGAATGATAATTTAGTAAGGGCCTTTGAGGAAAGATAGGAAAAATAACCAAGAGAATAAAAATTAGATCCTAAGAAGGATCAGATCAAAAGTGACTGAAATGGAAGAAAGGCAAAAAACAAAAATAATAATAATAAACCAACATATATAATTGGATGATCTGAAGAAGAAAAGGAAAACAAAGAAACAGAAATAAGGTTTAAAATTATAATACAAGAAAAGTGTTCTTGTTAAAAAAAAAAAATGTGGACTTGGGAAAACTGGCCCAGAACAGTCCACTACAAGACATAATTTAGTTAAATTATTGAGCCAAAAGTCACAATATAGATATAACATGTATGACTTTCTATGTACCCAGCAACCACCGATATGAAACAGAAACTACAGAGGATGGAAGAGGAAAAAGAAATAATCTAATAACAGAATACTTCTGTTACATTCTCAGTGCAAGGTATGTCAAGAGGTTAAAAAGTAAGTAAGAATAAATAAGACCTAAGGGAGATCTTATGGATATGTAGCAAATAATATACCCTGATAATAGCAAGTACATATGTTCTTCTCAAGGACAAATCACAGTTATAAAAAAACTGATCATCTATTAGAGCACAAAAAAATCAATACATTCCACAAAGTAGAACAATTAAAAACAACACACTGGTCAAATAGGATAAACTAGAAATTAAAATTAAATTTAAAAACAATTCATCAATATCTAAATTAATTAAAAATGAAAAACAAAACCTTTTATTAAACAACACTGAGGGGGGAAATTACAATAAATGGAGATTTCTGAAAAATAATGATGAAAACAATACTTATTATATCCATGGCATATATTTTAAACAGTGATCTTAAATTCTTAATTAAACATGCTAGGAAAAGATCAACAATGCAATCAAAAAGACAACACAATAAAGAAAATAATAAATAGTAGATAACAGAAAAGGTAGGTAGAAAAATAGTAGATCATGTTAACAAATGAAATCGTGATTCTCTGAACAAAGTTGACAAATCAGTAACTAATATGATTTATTAAAAAAAGGGAGACAGCACCAATGTCAAAAATAAGAAATGACAAATGGAAAATAAATATCCACACACAAATTATAACAATCATAAATTACTACTTGGTACATCTCTGTACAAATGAATATGAAAACTAAATTTCCTAACCGAATATAATTTACCAAAATGAATCACAACAGAGATTAAAGGATTAAAGAGACCATTTGCACATATACGAACATATAGAAAGTATCAAGAAAACATTCCATTTAAAAAGCACTAGAACTAGATAGCTTCATAAGGAAATTCAACAAATCTTTGGAGAACAGACAGCATTAATTCTAGACTTCAGAACGTAGAAAAATGAGGAAAAAAATTCCAAATTCATTTTATGAACCAAGTATTAAATTGCCAAAGATAATAAGATAATAAACTTGCCAAAGATAGTACAAGAAAACCAGGTTGATATCACTTATAAATATTGATACAACATTCCAAAAATAAAATATTAGTAAATAAATCACATGAAGCGATGATATCATGAGAAGGTACTAATGTAATGTTTTATGTTAATTATAGCTCAATAAAAAAGAAATATTTAAAAAATAGTGTTTATATCATGGGGATGTGTAAGGAATAAAAATGTTTATACATATGAAGTGTTAGAAAAATGCTTGGCTCAATAAATATTGACCATTATTATTAAATACACAAATTAAAACATTAAATGAGTATTTATAACACACACACACAAAATGAGATTATACCAGGATTTGTACTTATGAACATGATTTTATTGGAAGAACTGGATTTACCTTCTGGCCTTAGACAGCAGAAGTGTGATCCCTGAGAGAAGAAAAACAAATGATTTGAGTCCCATGCATGTCCCAGCATATTACTTGGAGAGTTTTCAGGTCCCAGTGCAGGGAGCGGTAACCCAGAGAGTCAATGATTGTGCTGAAGGAGATGATAAAGATTACTGTCTGGAAAAGACCAGGTAGCTAGAATTTGTGAAGGAGAATATCTTAAGAGAGGTCTTTTCATGGAGCTCTTTGGAGATCTAAAAAGATTCCCCTCAACTTTTTGGCTGAAAACTAATCTGCACATGTATAAGCAGAAACTACGTGAGAAAGTGTAAAGAATCATTGGAGAGCACTATACTAAAATATTCCTATAGTTCATAGAGAATAGTTTGTATTCCCACCTGTCAGAATGGAAAGACATCATAATGCATGGGTAATGGGGCAGAGTCCTCAGGTCTATTAGCATATATTTCATTTGTTTAATAACCATAGAGGAAAACATTTAATATGATGAAGAGAAAAAATATATAAAAAAACTCAAATAGAATGCTGGAGATCAAAAATACCGTAGATGAAAAAGGAAAAAAAAAACAACAACAAACACTGGATAGGATAAAGAGCATGTTTGAAACAGCAGAAGAAATACCAGTGAACTTGAAAAATATGCAAAATGGAATAAGAGAAAAAAAGAATTAAAAATAACAGGGAAAGACTCAGTAAGCTGTTGCTCAATATTAAGTAGTCTAACATATATTTGATCAGAGCCACTGAAGCTGGAGGTGAGGGGCAGAAAAAATATTGAAGAAATAATGACCAAAATGATCCATATTTGAAGAAAATTATTCATGGACAGATTCAAGCAGTTCAAGAAACCACAAAAAGTTTATATATTTTATTTTTTTTTGGTGAGGAAGATTAGCCCTGAGCTAACATCTGCTGCCAATTCTCCTCTTTTTGCTGAGGAACAGTGGCCCTGGGCTAACATCTGTGCCCATCTGCCTCTACTTTATATGTGGGACACTTGCCACAGCATGGCAGCATGTAGGTCTGCACCCGGGATCCGAACCTGCAAACCCTGGCCGCTGAATTGGAGTGTGCAAACTTAACCATTACGCCACTGGGCCAGCCTCAGAAACCACGAAAAATTTAGAATAAAGAAAATCACATCAAGGCACATCATAATTGAACAGCTGAAAATCAGAGATGAAGGGAAAATATTAAAGGCAGTCAGAGAAAAATGACACATATTGAATGCTGATAAACAGACAAACAAATAAATATGTGACAAACAAATCCTTTCCCAATAAGACAATGCTGACTAATAAATATAGAATGGATTATGAATTAGAAAATTACTATTTTAGAATTAATGTAGTAAATTTGTAAGAATTATTGATAAGTGCTAAAACCACAGAGTGGAGAGGTTGTTGTGGAATAGAATATTTACACAATCTCAAATAGCCCCCTTGTAAATTTATTAATGACAAAAGGAAAGATGGTAACCAAATGGTGAAGGAATCAGGAAATACCATAGCAAGTCTTATGGTGTGGTGGACAGAGTTTTCGATGGCTCCTAATTATACTCCCCTTCTAGTAGTCATGCCTCGTGTAAACCCATTTTTTGAGTGTGGGCAGAACCTGCTACTTAAATCAATAGAACACAGTAAAGATGATGGGATGCCGCTTGCAAGATAACATTACATAAGGTTGTAATCCATCTTGCTAGTCAACTCTCTCCCTCTCTGGTTTTGGTGAAACAAGCTGCTGTAAGGTGAGGTGCCCTATTGAGAGGCCCATGGAATTGAGGGACGTCTCAAACCATTAACTAGCAAGAAACTGAGGCCCTCAGTCCTATCGCCTGCAAGGATCCAAATTCTGCCAATAACCATGTGAGATTTGAAGCAGATCATCTTGCAGTTGAGCCTTGAAATGATACCACAGCATCAACTGACATCTTGCTTATAACAATGCAAGATTCTGAAGCAGAGGACCCAGCTGAGCCAGGCCCAGACTTCTGACCTAATGAAACTGTCCTACAAGGTGTGTGTGTGCTTTACGCTGCTAATTTTGTGGCCCTATTGTTATGCAGCAATAGATAATCAATACACCAAGCAATCAAAATTAACATCATCAATAAGAGATAAATAGAAATTATATGCTCCTGGATATGATACTCTGAAAAAGATACAACATCACTTATGTAGTGTCCCAGCCCCAAATGCATAATTTGAATCTGTGTGTAGGAAACAGCAACACCTAAGATAAGGAATATTCTAGAGTTGCTAGTTGTATTCTTTAAGGTCATGAAAGAAAATATAAGGAACTGATCCATGTTGAAGGAAACTAAATAGACATGACAGCTAAATACAATTTCTGATCCTAGACCAGATCTTGCACTAGAAAATAACTAACTATAAAGCATATTACTCTGACAATTAATGAAATTGGAATATTCAAGGTAGGGTATGTAAAAAGTATATTGATGTTAAATTCCTTGAATTTGATTACTGGATTATATATTACGGATAAGTAATTAAACAATTTTGGCAGGAGAAAATGCATGCTGAAGTATCATGGGGTTATAAAACTACTGTATGATTTTGTATAGAGAGAGGATAATAAAGCCAATGTGCGAAAGTGTTAAAAATTAACATATCTGCAAAAAAATCAGTTATTTTGTACAATTTTTGCAAGTTTTCTGTTTAAAATTATTTTAAAGTAAAATGGTAAAAATAATGATAAATAGGCATTCAGTTGTTCCTTGACACACCGTATTACACTGAGCAACCTAATAGAACTTACGATTTCCCAGGATATAACCAAGGGACTGTCACAGATTAAGTCCCATATATCTTTAGTTAAAAATGCACAACCTATTAATGACTTTTAGCTTCTACTAGCTTGCAGAAATCTTGACATGTAGAGGTAGAAAAAATGTAATTTTTCTCCATTCCTAGTTTAGAAAGTATCCTTATACTTTTTATCAAAAGCTAATTAAAATTCCATGCCACTGGTAAAAAGAACATGAACACGAAATTTAGCAAAGGTAGATAAATCACTGGGACACTGGGAATTGACTGCGGGGGGAAAATACTTGAATACTGCAGCAAAACTAGGCCATCTATTCACTTCAACAAGAATCGATTGCTTATAATTTATCTGCAGGGCTCCCTGGGAAAAGAGAGGGAAAGCCACAGTACCACTGTCATCATCATACAATTACTTACGTGGTAATTGGTAATAAAGTGTGATGATATGCAGAGCACTGAAAGGTAGAGAGGGAGAAGGATCAGAACAGGCTGTGGAAAGAGGAAAATTTTAGTTGCAGAGAAGACACAAATAAACCATTTTCTCTCTACAACTTCTTTCTTTCTGATCGCCCAACTGGGAAAAAAAAAAAAAAAACTGTAATTGGATTTTACTAAGTTACCATTGCTCTTCTCTAGTAATTACAGTGAAATTTAAAGTTTTGAAGCATATGTACACTTTACATTGTTTTCCTCTGCAATTTCCAAAATGTCATTTGATGACAAAGCAACTTCAAAATCAAAAGATTGTTTAAAAATTGTAGGCAGGCGGATGGCTCCAAGATATTTGTAATAGGTTATACACTGCCTTTGATGTCTAGGTCATTGCTTTAAATCTGTTCTGCTTAATGACTATTGGCTGTTCAAAGTGAAATGAACTGGTGAGTTTAGCAGAGTTCCACAGTCATTTGTATTATCAACCTACCTTTTCCAGTTTCTGGGTAGATAGAGTCTCTAGTCACCCCTATGCCTTAGCAAGCAAGAGATTCAAGTTAGACATATGGGTCCAAGATCGAGATGCAGTCACTTTTTGACTGTATAATTATCAACAACTAGCTTGCCATATTTTAGCCTTAATTTCTCCACTTCTTAAATTTGTGCATAAATGTGTATTCAATAAATCATCTACTTCACTGAACTGTTTTATTAAATAAATATTTTATTTATTTTTTGTGGGCCACAGCCACAAACACTTATTGAGGGTCTGCTAAGGGACAAATACTACAGTTCACATTATTTCATTTAATTTCATGTAATGTTGATAACTTGCTGTGAGGCAGCTATTATTTTTTTTAATAAATTGAAAAACCATCTCAGAGACAGCTTAGGGAGTTATGCAGCCTCCCTATGGCACAAAGCCATTTTTGAAAGTAAGTCCCAAAGCTGAAAATCATTCATTTCGTGATTGAGTCAACACAAATGACTGGCCCAAGTTGCTTCTGTCAAGCACCATCCAAGGCCCTGGAGGGACAGTGTTGGACAAAAAAGGCAAAGACCAAGCCCTCGGGAGCTACTTTTTGGAGGACAAGACAGACAATAAACAAAAGTATTAATAATAGCATTTCAGATACTAATAATATTGTAATGACTATAAATGCATTTAGTGATGACAAAGTGAAGGGGCACATTTCTCATAGAATGGTCCCCAAAAGACTCTAGAGAAGGTGACATTTCACCAGAGATCTGAATAATAACAAGGAACCAGATGGCACAAATCGGAGCCAAGAGCATAAAAGCTTTCCAAGAAGGGGGAAGGGTAAAGTTCTGCAGTAGGAATGACCTTGATTGTTCGAAGAGCAAGTGGCTAGTATGCCTGGAGAACAGTGAACTGGAGAGCACCTGTAATAAATAGGGTCAAAAAGGCATTGCCTTTGAGTGTGGGGATGAGGACTGAGCGTCAAACCCTTGGGATAATGACTGGGCAGAGGATAAATGTTGACTGGGTCCTCTCAGAAGCAGACACTGAGAAGGAATTAGGAGTACAAGCGACTTACTGTAAACCGAGGCATGGGAATCATAAAGAGGGAAGAGCCAGAGTTAGGCAGAAAAAGCCTCCAGACTTCAGTGTAGATCTGACAGGGAACAGTAGAAGAAGCAGGATTGGGCAGAAGAGCTTCAGAATGTGATCTGGATCGTGATGAAGATCTGACAAAGTATTGGCCAACCCAGTGAAGGAGTCCTGTCATGCTCAAGCATTGGCTGGGCTGCCCCTGGTAGAGTGTAATCTCAGCTCTTAAACTGAGGAGGATCCTGAAGATGCTTTAGCTGGAGACTAATAACTACCTACGCTCCCTGCAGATGAAGGCAAATTCCTTCTTGAAGGGCGATTCGGACAGGGTACCTCCATAGTTGCCAGAGGGGCTATATTTGGTATAGTCTCATCGTACTCCTGCCCTCTTTAAAAATCACCATTCATTTGAAGTGCTCTTAAATGAGATTCTCAGCCATGCTATTCCACTGGGATTTGGGAAATAAATCTTGCCAGAGCTGAAGCCCTGTGAAGACATTGTGATCTCTTACTATCCTCAGAGGACCTCCAAGGAAGGAATTTGCAAGAAGGAACCAGAGACCCAGCCTGACAGCTACAACTGAGAGCACCACCTAGTCAGTCTGAACTTTGAAGGATAAAGCAAATGCTAACACCATTTGAAAAGGAAAAATTCAATTTCACTTGAAAACTCCAATTTCAAATGTAGAGTTCAAAATATATTTTTATATTCCTATAAGCTAAATGCTCCCAATTTTTGGACTTTTGCAACCACTTTCCTAATGTTAGATAAACACATTAATTATTTTTCTGTCATAATTATCAGATGGTGTAATTATTTGTCATAATTATCACATGAAGTAAAAGGTAAGTATTTTGAGGCCAATCAATAGCAAACTATTAATTTGAGGGCATGAAAGAGTTAAACATAGAGGAACTGGTACATATGTCAGAAGTAAATTATTATTGTTGTTATCTGACACTGTGCTAAGAGATTTATTAACATTATCTCCTTGAATTCCCAAACAACCCTATAATGTGTGTCATAATAATAAAAATAATATAAGATCATGATTAAAATAGTAATGTTAACATTATTCAACATTTTACATTACTCATTTAACCCCCTTAACAACTCTTTCATAAATACTATTATTGTTGGAAGTCAAGAAGAGAGGAGTTCCCTTGCCTGCTGGTGTTGACCACGTTTGTCACAGCAAAAGTAAATCCATAAACCCTTTTGCCATCACCTAGTCAAATACTGCTAAATCCTCTCCGCTCATTCCTTACACATAGTCTCGGACTCTATTTGTGACTTTTTTTCACTCATAAGGAGAACTCAGGAGCTTTAAGATGGAAAGAGAAAAAGCTACAACTAATTGAGCAACTACCTCCTCTGAAGTTTTTTATTATCTTCATTTTGCAGACGAGGATATTGTGACACAATGGGATCCAATTTTTGTCCCAGGACCTGACTCTGTGTCTCCAAAGAGCATGCTTGTAACCAATGCGCTGCTTCTCACTTCTCACGCACACACATGGGGTTTCTCTTACTGTTAGTTTTAATGAAATTTATATAAGAACTGAAATAGGAGCCTGTGGGTGGCTCACTGTGTGATTTTCCCTCATCTCTAAATTCAGGACGTGCTGCTCACTTTTCCCTTCCCTGTCATTTATCTGGATCCGTATTGGCAGTCACTGAAGTGCAAAGCCTCTGGGCTGGTAGACTGCACCTGCTGGTCAGACTTTCTGTTAGTTCTAAGGTCCTTCGTCAGCGTGCTGAGATTGAGGTGCAAATTCATTATAATCCAATTTAGCTCTATCCATACTCCTTTGCATTCTTTTAATTACCTCTTTCTTATCATTTTCCTGATTTTAAAAGACAGATGACTTGGCAAACTTACAGAGATTATCAATCTCCAATAATGGAGATATTTTCACAATCCTGAAAATAGAAGGAAGAAAGAGAAATACAGTTGAAGAAAATGAAAAAAGGCTTGAGTTTGTAGTAAAATAGCCCTGAGGTTTAATTTGGTCTGTGCCACGTATCTGCCATGTGATCTGTGATTTGGCCAAATTCCCTCCTTCTTCTCAAAAAAAAAAAAGGGCCTTTTTGTACAATATGCTTGGTTGCTTTGAGGATTAAATGAAATGATTTGTATAAAATATCTGGGATATAGTAGGTGAAATATAAGTACCCAGAATTAAGGGGAGGTTGAAATCGATAAATAATTCTCCTGTGGATACTCTTAAATAAAAAAAAAGATATATTACTCATATTTCTCTTACTTTAATATAATATGCTAATTGGCAGCAATGCTAGAAATTTTAGAATATGACAATAATATGAAGTAAATAGTAAAGAAAGTTTTTTTTTGTGACTCTAGAACATGTTAGCTATAAGCAAACCTGTAAATATCTCCATCACTTCTTTCTTCAGTCAAACAGTTATTAATTATCTATTCTCAGAAAATGTGTTACATATCAAAGATAATAAGCTGAGTAATACCCTCCTCCAAAAAATGTTAGATGAATGTAATTAAATGCCATTAATTATATACAGAAATCAAGAATATACCTGAATTTCATTTCAGACTCTTTAGTAAATAAATAAATCTTCAAATTCTGAAATTAGAATTTTAAAGGAAACATCTTTTCCACCTAGAACAAGCTGAACAATTCATATATAAATACTGTAAAGAGTTCTGAGAAACAAACATCGTTAATCTATTAATGTTTCAAAAAATTTTAAATAACAGTATATAAGATTGGAGATGTTCCCATTGCCAACCATCAAGTTTCAAGGTTGATTACCTTTTAGTTTCACCCTTTCTTGCAGCAAGACATGTATATTTTAAAATGTTTAATGTTAAGAATATTCTAAGATTGATAATTATAATATTTACAAGGCAATGTTTTATTCTTTTGTGCAGGAAAATGACGTTAAATAGGATACTTTATGGGAAGCTCTTCAAATAATTAAGTGGTCATTACTGTTATTGATTCCTTATGAAGAAACATAATTGCAGAAATATAGACTTTTTTTAAACTACAATATTTAATCTATCACAAGAAAACCTAATGCTCATGACAGATCAACACCCAGAATATCCACAGGCAAGTTAATTGCTCAGGTGATGACAAGATTGATTAGGCAGAAAAGCAATTTCTATGAAGCATAAAATTTGGGAAATGAACTGTTTAATTTAATGAGCAAAATTGCTGTATAGACCATTCATGAATGATCCTATTATTAGTCATACAAGTTCTAAGGTGAACGTCAACTCTTATCACTTATGATCACCACAGAGTATTAGTGTAAGTCTTTCTTTGAGAGCCTTGGTGAAGTATTTTCACACAAGTATTTCATGGAGGAGACATGAAATATTAAAAATAATACTAATGAGATTAAATATACAATCACTCTTCTGAAAGAACACTCCACCAATCTTTAGAATGGAGGAACAAGTAATGCTAAACTCATTATGCTTATGGAAAATTACGAGACAGTGAATTTAAGCAGCTTGTTCAAGGTCACAAAATAAAATAATTTCTGACATACAAATAGAATCCAGTCCTTCAAATCCCAGTCCAGAGACTTGTCTACTAATCTACATTCCCTATATACATAACTGTACTCCTTAACTATTCTTACTATTTATAAGTGCTCTTCTCTCAGAGGAGATTCTCTTTGTGCTATTATGTTGCATCAATAATATCCTTAAGAAGAACATAAATGTATTCTGTTTAAATTGGAGGATATTTTCCTTTTTTTGCAGTTTACTCTTATCTTAAATAAGAGACGAACTATGATATCACAAGTCTGCATGTAGAAAAAGAAACAGTGCTGCTTTTTTTTATATACCAAAAGTTGATTTTATCTTTTTGTAAATCCTCATTCTATATTGCCAAAGTTCAGTGTGATGTTAAACTCCAATATTTCTTAACATAGTTTTTTTCTAATGTTGTGGTTTTATTCCAATGTCTGCTCACCTTCTGTAAATTTGAGTTAAACTCAAATTTTCCCTTTTGTCAAATATTTGTAATTTTTTGGACTTTAGAAAAGCTCGAGATGATCATTGTTAAAATATAATAGGCATTATTTGCTTTATCTTAGAAGGACAATAGTTAGGCTTCATGGAGAAATGTAACAGGAGACTACTTTTATGTCTGTCATAGACTTAAATATAAAATTATAGATAATAGTTCTGTGCATCTCATTATACTACAAATAGCAATAAAGGATATAATTACTGTCTAAATCTCATATGGAGACATGTTAAGCCCCTTACTGGCCCTTGTTTTCCACAAGACAGAGGGACAATACACTGTGACTTATCTTGGACAGTCTCGTAATCTCTTTTTTTTTCTGCCCTTCAACTAGGGATACTCCTGGTTACAAAGCTCACCAAAGGATATGCACTATGTCTTTACTATTCGGCCATTACGCTATTTTTGTTCAGTCATATTTAAGAGCCAGTCCCTTTAGTAACCCACTTATTCACATTCAAGCTGTACTGTTTGTTTAGAAATGCTTTTATTAAAGAAGTAAATATTTTTATCAAAAATGTTTTTATCAAAATTAAATAAGTTTGGAGAGGATTGAAGTACGAAAATTACTGAAATATAAAGTGTAGGTAAAAATGAAAAGCAGCCAATCTCTCATACCATTCTGTCATGATCACTGTTGGTACAGTTACTTTAGAAAACTGTCAAGGTCTACTAAAGCTGGCATATGAATACTCTATGTGCATTACATACGTGTAGCAAAAGAAGTGTATAAGAATGCTCACTGAAGAATTTTATGTAATAATTTCAAAATATAAACTAGACAAATGTCCTTCACTGGTAAAATGGATAATTGAAATGTGGTATAATCACACATTCATTCATTGGAATACCATTCAACAACGACAAAAACAAATTATTGCAGCAAACAAAACGTAAGTGAATCTCACAAACATAATTTTAAGTGAAAAAAAATCAGACATCAAAGTGAAACTTTGGAACTTATATTGAATTCAAGATTAGTCAAAACTAATCTATGATGATAGAAATTAAAGCGTAGTTGGCATTGAGCGACCCAGAAGTAATACTTCCGGGATGCTGCTCACGTGCAATTGAACTGAGCGGGGATTACATAGCTGTGGCCATTTTGAAACACATTATCTGAACTCTAAACTTTCTGTGTATATGTCATACTTCAATAAAGTTTTGGTTCCCTCTAAAATGCAGCAATTCAACTTGGCTATTAATTTTATTTGGGGCTTTTATTTGTCCTTGTGTTTTCACTTTTTTCAGAGTGTGTGAGAAAAGGGAACACGATAAAACAATTATGGAGAGAATGAAATTTTTTGGCTTGTTAATTGGTTGAAGAAGATTTAGAACATGGTCTAGGGACTTGCAATGTTGAAACTGAGTGCCACCTCACTCCTTAGTCAAGGGTCAAACCTGTTAACAGCAACATCCTTCAATGAGGCAATAGAAAGATACTGATGGTGAGAGTTTGAGGCGTGACATCTAAGTCGTTCCATGTTCTGTAGTCAACTAAATGACATTGGATGGAATCTATCATAAACACTAATAGAAAAGAAAGCAAATGCACGTCACATAATACATCTTTTATCTGATCTCGTTTTCACAGAGAGCTTCCTGTAGGCAACAACTTTGCTGTTACTCACTGCTAATCACAGCTTGAATACCAGCAATAACGACCACCTGAGAATACCAAGAAAATAAAAATATTCACTCACTACAGAACACAAAACAGACCTCTGCATCTTAGCACATATCAGTTGTGTTACTAAGGCCTAATTCCACTGGCTCGCCTGTTCTCCTAGTCTTACTCTCGCTGATTTCCTTTTTCTCAGCATTTCTGGGAAGGGCTGAAAATTCAATGAGCTATTTCTTGTAAAAGAATATTAAAACTCTAAGTAACAGAAAATTCTGTATAATAAATATCTAAATAAAGTCAACTGTATAGCTGGACGCTGAAAAAATTTAAGTGACTTCATCCTGCAAGAGCCATTTACTTAATCCATTGGCACTTTATGTCCACAGTGGGACAGAAATGACCTCAATGAGAACTGACTCTTTCTTTCAGTCTCTCAGCTTTCCTAGGACTCTATTGATAATAATAAAATGATCAGGACTTCTCTTTCTTCTTAACACTTAAATAATCATTATCTTCTATTTCCCCCCTCCCAGCAGTGGTGCTGTGTCTTTGGCTGGTTCTCTTTACTTACATATATCCAGGGAAAACATTACATGGTAACAATTACACATCTAGCCTATTTCTGACCAAGGCGCCATCCTCATTCATACTATATTTCTGAAATTAGCAGGACAGGAATTCAATTTCTTTGTCTATAATTCCTTCCTGTATCTCTTTCCATTTCTCTTGGATATGGGAAGACAAAGTCCCTTTTCATCTCTATTGAATCCTCCAATGTCCTCCCTGTCCCTCAGCCCTCCACTCCTTTCTTTAGCACTTTGCTGTAGACAAGATGACATATTATTTATTAGAGAAATACCATTGTCACACCTTAATTTTTACTTCTGCTCACAATATATATTATAATTTGAGGATTAAAAGCAAACTTAGTGGGAAATAAATTTTCCCTGAAAGTTAATTTTTTCACCCTCTAGGTAAACAGGGTCGAATTATATTCAGAATGCACAGAGTAATACATCTAGTTTTATATTTAACCCTAGTATCAATTAAAATGGCTTATTAGGGCAAATATTAATGAAAGAGGAAGAGAATAACATTCTTATCTATTCAACATGGAAAATGGATGAACAGTATTTTCTCTTTTAAGGATGTTATAGGTCATGGAATTGTTGCCTTTATTGAACTAAAAATGTATCATTCCTATTATACACTCTATAAAAATTGCTTTATATAACTTATATTTTTTGATATTAATTTTATAAATTATACACCAGACTATAATGTAAACGCCATTCGGTGACTTACAAACTATTTTCATTTCGATATCTTTGTAGTTTGGACCCTTACGTGTCCCTAGCAGCCCACAGTTAAGACAAAATCTATTTTTAGATAGTTAATTATGCAACACGTCTGCTGCTTTATTGATTAAAAAAATGTCAGTTTCATCCTTTTCAGGCATCGTAATTTCAGCAGGAGGCCTTCAGGCATCACTCAGACTGTGATATCTGTCTGTGTCTGTCCAGGACTCCAAATTAGGGTGTAGCAGTGAGAGAAGCGGAGAGAATGGACACAGAAGGATGCAGCAGTGGTGGCCACCACATCCGGTTTTCAGGAAAAGCAGTGACAATGGAGCAACCTGCAGTTTTAGTTTCTCCTAGTGACACTGGTTTCCTCAGTGGACTGGTTTTGTGGTGTGACTTGTGTGTCTCTGTACTCTTGCCCATTTTCCGAGCTTGCCCTTCAAACTCCCCATCAATTGAGTGATTTTTTTAAATGTCCTTTCAACAAATTCCTTCTTTACTTGAATCGGAAAGAATGTCTTTTAATGGTTTGCAAATAAAAATGGTGCAGTTGTCAACCACAGGCCTCATATGCCCATGGATGATTAGACCAGAAAAGCTAAGCCTGTAATGAATGCACCAGAGCAGTAGAAAATAGTTATTCTGAAAGCCCAAAAGTTAATCAGGACAAGATTAAAATTCTCAGCATCTGTGTGTTCAAATTCACCTATACAGAAGCTATAATATTTGCAGGTATTTCTACTAAACCATTTTTAAATCTTTTTTGACAAGCTAGGCATATTCTCCTCCACCAATAAAACCCATGAGGGTAAAAACAGAGAGAAGTATTGAGACAAAGAAACAAATTCTATTATTCTTGACCTGGAATAAGGTCTCACGTCCCTTGACAACTAGCCTAGTGTTTTCTTACTGAAGTGTACTGCCTCCCAGCTATTTTAGGGGAGAAAAGCGTTCTGCTTAAATTACTGGTCTGGCGAATACTTTGGGAAGTGACCTCTGATCTCTTTTTCTGAAATCATGGGTATTTCTAAACCTTCAGGGAGAAGACTTGAAATACTGAGCACTGTCTTAGAGAATAGACATTTTTTTCTGTGTAAAAGCTACCCCAAGAAAGACAATGTGAGAAATAAAGGAATCAGAGGAGGGAGGGCATCTACAAAAGATAGGTCTACATTGGCCATGAATTATTTACATTTTTAAGGAGAGGGGCATCATTATGGCTGTGACAAGGTTTGGATATTTTTTAAATTGTCCGTGTATTTTTCTACTTTAGAAGCTAATAATTTTCAAAAAAAAAAAAAAAAAAACCTTTCATTTTAACCACCCATACTACTAAAATACTTAATGGAGTGTTTAAAAATAGAATAACCCATATTTAAGACTTTAACCATTATGCATAGCAAAGGGAAATAAATCTACATCAGTAAAATCCACACCTTGAATTTGTCTGGGGAACTAATTAAATGATATAAGTAAACTTTGTTAACACCTACCATATGCATCTATACTAATTTAAATTACAAAACTGAATATCTGGACTCTTCTTTGAAAAGCAGTTTTGTCTTTTTAAGTAGTTTACTAAATAATTAGTCTACTTATTATCCTTAAGAAACATAGCAATAACCAAGCACTTAAAATAATTTGCATGTTGATTTCCACCATTTTCTAAAATGCTCAGAAATGAATAAAAGATTTTGTAAAATGTGACTTTTTCAGGGTTGCAGAAAGAAGAAAGATATTTATTTGAATATATAAAATCAAAATGGGATAGTCATCTTAAAGAGAAGTAGATCCAAATAAATAAGGCTAACTCTTCCCACCAAAAGCCAGGCTCATGCAGACAACAGTTTATAAAGGCGGCCCAGAAGAAGGTGTCTAAACATTTATTTCGTTCCATAACTCAAGTGAATGTAACAGTACTTAAAGGCTATTTTCTAATAAATAAGAGAATAAGAGACATCTGATATAAGATTCATAATTTATTATGAGTGTGAGTATGTTTTGCTAGAACTTTTTTTTTTTTTTTTTACTAAGCAGAGATTCCTATTCCTTGAACTTATGGAAATTGAACCTATGATTTGATTTGACAGTAAACCCTGAAAAACCATTTTCTGTTCTTAATATCTGCTGTTCAGAGAAACCATGTTAGTAATGCATAAGGAGCAGAGAGTGTGTTATGCTAACAGAGGGCACTTGCCAATTTTCTGCTTTTCTATGTTTTCTTTTTACATGAACATCTGGGTGTTTCCTTTTTCAAGGTTTACCTTCTGTAGGAGTGAGAATGAGCCTGTCTTGGAAACCTGGTGTTAAGGAACAAGACTAAATGTGGTAGATAGAATTGGAGGAAGAGAGATTTGTGATGTATGGCATAAGTGAGTCTGTGAGCAATAAGACGTTTTGTTGCTATGTTAACATACAGTGATTTTTATAAAAAAATAAATTTGATTTGGTCCCTGTTTACCTTTATATTTCCCTGACTAGACATCACACACACACACACACACACACACACACACACACACACACACACACAGACACACTGCTACAGCACATAAAATCGTATTCAGTTCCTCTAACATTTCATGTTTTCTCTTACTTCCAGGCATTCAGGCATGTTATTTCCTGTGTTTATGTATTTTTTTATAACTTATTCCATCTGGCTAATTACTATTCATACTTCAGGCCTCAACTTAGATGTCACTTCCACTAGGAAGCTTTCATAACTGCCAAGATTTCCACATCCCCCATCCCAAGAGTTTCAATTAAATGCCTTTTCTATATGCTCTTATTTCCTGTATCATCTATTTCAGGTGCATTTATTGACAACATTAAATTTACCTGTGTACTTATCTATATCTCTTTCTAAATTGTAATTGCTCAGGAACTGTGTAGTTCATGTTTACCCTATATTTTCAGTATCTAGCATGGTGCCTGGCACATAGAACATGCTCAGTAAATTATTGCTAAAGACAATCTTTAAAGTGGTCCTTTTATCCAGGGTCAAAACTAGATAATAGTGGATGACAGACATTACTGACGCATCATACCTGAACTAGAGAAATTGGAAGGGACAACGTATGGTATTGAGTTTGGGGAGAGTACACTTAGGATAAATCTGAGTGGAGGATACGTTATGAACCAGAGGGTTGAGGAAGAAGATTATATCGTTGCTTTGTGTTCATGCAGTGTTACTGATTGGAAAATTAAAAGTATTGTGGATCTCAGCCTTGAGATTCCAAGATACCCTGTGACCTGAAGATATATCCCAGATTTGAGAAGGAAAATGTCAAAAAGAACAGCATTAGTTGAATACCAAGTCATTAAATGAGAGAAGCATTTTACTCACTCATCTAATTTAACAACCTCACTGCAGCCAGGAGAAGGCTCAACAAAGTGAAGAGACTCACCAGAAGACTCACAGCTCCACAATTAAAACTATGTTCATCTAAATTAATAATATTGATGCCATGTTGTCCCCAGGGCAACAATATGATATGCTGAATTTGTCATGGTACACCATATCCTTGGGGAGATAATTAATAGGCTCTGACAAGCTATTTTCTTTAAATATTTCTACTCTTTCTTGTGTGTCCCTTACACTTGGCCAGCTGGTATCTTCAACTGTTTTACCCAAACTTCCAACAATATTGATGCCAGTTAGGTATTTATGACCAGCAGCGAAGCTTGAGGAACATTACTTATAAAGCATTTGCCCTCCAAGGAAAGTCTGTCCCTATTGTTTCTTCTTCTCTTCTAAAGTTTCTATCAAGTTCTCACTTATATAATCTAGCCTCTAGGTTTAAACTACTATTAATAGTTTCATAAGAGATTAGGACCAGTGTGAGCCTATGAAAAAAACAGACATTTTGAAATAAAGAAAGCCATGTTGCAGAAAGAACACTTCATCTGTCATTTTTTTTTACTTCGTCATATCCTTCTCAATGCTACTTTTGTATCAATCACCTAATAGAATCAATATATTTTTCACTCTATGTCTTCCTATCTTCCCCCTTTGTCTTTCAATCTTTGTCTCTCTCCAACAAATATAGAATATGACTGAGCTGACACCCGTGCCTTATTCTTCTTTTCAAAAAAGTCTCAGACCTTCACAACCACAATAATTGAGACCTACTTTAAAAGTGATTGATATTAATTTAAAGAAATGATTGAAGCTATATGTCTCTTATATTAGAACATAGTCATTTCACCTAACCAAAAATCTTCAAAATTCTCTAAGGCATAGAAACAAAAGTGTGATATAGCTGTCTTGGTCTTCCTTGATTCTCAGAAATTTAAGTTGCAATCTAGGCAAATGGAAATCTGAAAAAAAGAATTTAACTGACTGAGCTTCTCATAATCAGCTTTGTATGTTTCTATGCTTGTGGCAGTTTGCAAACTCATGGATCTTACCAGTGGAAAAACCTTTTTTTAAATCATTTTTCACAGAAAGTTAATAATGTTCTTCATGGCAATTGTTTAGTAACTTTACTGAAGATTGAGGCATTAAGGAAAATTATCATGTACAATTAATTTGTGTCTTTGAATAAAAAGCAAGTCTCTTGTAAACAGTATGGTTTTAAAAAATCTATTTGGCCAATCTCCGCATTTTAATTGAAGAGTTTATATCACTTATATTTATTGTTATTTCTAATAAGGAAGGACTTAGTTCTGCCATTGTGCTGATATTTTTCTATATATCTTATATCTTTTGTTCCTCATTTCCTCCATTGCTGCCTTATTTTGTGTTAAATAGTTTTTTAATATGGTATTTTAATTCCCTTGTCATTTATTTTATTATATATTTTTGAGGGTTTTTTCCCTTAGTGGTTTCCCTAGGGAATACAAGTATCATCTTAATGTATAATAATCTAGTTAGGATTAATACCAACCTAATTTCAACAGTATATAAATTCTTCCCTCATATATAGTTCCATACCCCACCTTTCTTTATGCTGTTATGGTCTCAAATTACATCTCTGTACTTTGTGTGTCCATCAACATAGAATTGTAGTTATTGCTTTATGCAGTTGTCTTTTAAATCAGATATGAAAGAAAATTTACACATAAAAAGTAAACTATACTATTTTTTATATTTACCTATTATCTATTTACCTTTTTACCTTTACTAGTGTTCTTTATTTCTTCATGTAGATTCAAGGTACTATCTAGTATATTTTATTTCTTCCTGAAGAATTCCTTTTAATATTTCTCATGATAGCAATGACCTCCCTCAGTTTTGATTTATTTAGAAATGTCTTGATGTCTCTTTCATTTTTGAAAAGAGTTCTGCTGGATATAGAATCCTTAGTTGACTATCTTTTTCTTTCAGCACTCTGAATATGTCATCCTACTGCCTTCTGGCCTCCAGAGGATCAGAAGTTTCTGAGGATAAATCAGCTGTTAATGTTACTGAGGATCATTTGTAGTGTGAGATGATGAGTCACCTATCTCTTCCTGCTTTCAATATTCTCTCTTTGTCTTTAGTTTTTGACCATTTGATTATGATGTGTCGAAGAGTGGGTCTCTTTGGGTTTATCTTATTTGAGCTTCTTGTTGTGTAGATGACTGTATCTTCTTCAAATTTGTGAAGTTTTCAGGCTTTTTTTTTTTCAAATATTCTTTCCCTTTCTTTATCGCTTCTCCTTCTGAGACTCTATTATGTGTATGTTGGGATATTTGATGGCATCTCATAGATCTTTGACCCTCTGTTAATTTTTCTTTATTATTTTTTCATTCTGTTCCTCAGATTGGATAATCGCAATTGACCAGTTTTCCAGTTCACTGATTGTTTCTTCTTCCTCTTTGAATCTGTGCTCTCTCTGTGCTCTTCCAGTTAATATTTCATTTTAATTATTACAGTTTTCAGCTCTAGAACTTCTATTTTTATAGTTTCCATCTTTTTATTGATATTCTCTATTTGATAAGACATCATTTCTTACTTCTTTGAACTTATTTATAATAGCTCATTTGTAAGTTCAGTGGCTGGGTTTCTGCAGAGACAGCTTCTATTGATTACCTTTTTATCCATATACATGGGCCACACTGTATTGTTTCTTAGAATGCCTCATATGTTTTGTTGAGGGACAAAATAAATAAAGTAGTATTGCATTACAAAATAAATATACATGACATACATGAGTACGTACTAATATTTATAGCTCTAAATGCCTATATTGAAAAAGAAGAATAATTTCAAATCAATCACCTAACTTTTCACTCTTAGAATATGAAGAGCAAAGTGAATCTAAGACAAGCATAAAAAAGGAAATTATACATATTAAAAGGAAAAGAATGAAAAGTAGTATAGAAAAACAATAGAGAAAACCAACAAAACCAAAACTGAATTTATATAATTATTTGAGGGGAATTGACATGTTCGTATCATTTGCAATCCATCAACCCATTATATATTTCCATTTGCTTAGGTTTTCTTTGACTCATATGTGTTTTCTAGTTTTCAGCATCTTACACTGTACAAATTTTGTTGGATTTACACCTAAGTATTTCATGTCATTTGGGGCTACAGTAAATAGTGTTTTGAAAATTTTTCAATTTCCAATTTTTCATTACTAATACAAAAATTACTTTTGTATATTAACCTTGTATCCTACTAATTTGATAAACTAATTAATTAGTTCTAGTAGTTCTATTGTATATTTTTTGAGATTTTTCCCTATATAAGACATTGTCATGATTAATAGAGACAGCTTTATTATTTGTTTTTGTCCTCATATTATGATGGGAACAATGTACTTTCCAGCTTTCTGCACCCTAGGTGGCAGTGGAATCTTTATTTTCATTGCTTTTTATATGCTATTTATTTTTCTAAGTTTACTAGAACCTAATACAAGGCTAGGATAATTTCATCTTACTATATCCATTAGCTATTCAAAAAGAAAATCATAAAGGATTATTACAGGGATTCCATATACTGTTCTGCACCCCACTCCAAAAAGTATTGATGGTGGATTCTATGTCACTTTGAATTTCCTTCCCCAAGAAGCCTTTTTACTCAAGAATACACAAAAATGCAGTCACTGAATAGAGTCAAAAGCTCTCCTAAGGATAATTTTATTAAGGTGTATTTCTAGAAACAGAAGATTTGAAGAGAGCGGTAATCTCTGCTGACAATGAATGAGAAGGGCCCTACAAATAAAACAGTGACCTTAGGCAAAGGAAATGACAGATCTAAATGAAGGAAATTTCAGTGCCTGGGTTGTAAGACTATAAATGAAGGCTAGGTGTGGTCTAGGAGGTTGAATTAGAGTAATGGGGAAATAGAGATCTGTAATCACCTTAATTCTGTGCCCTTTACGTGGCAAATTTGGATGCAACTTTGCTTTCTTTAATTAGTAAAATGTACAACCTCTTGACACTTTAATGTCAAGATATCTTTAGATATCTCTTCTACAGGGTAGGTAATGTGTAAGGAAAGGAGTCTGTGTGTGTGTGTGTGTGTGTGTGTAATGGAAAACCTGGTTAATAAGAGAAAATGCAACCCAAGAGTAGGGCCAGCTATGTGGGCATGCAGTCTGTACTGTCACTCAGGGCTCTGTGATCAGTTTAATGCTCTTCTGTCACTTTTTGAAATTCTTAATGATTTTTGAATGAAGGAATCCCACATTTTTATTTTACACTGGGCCCCAAAAATTATCTAGCTGATCAGGTACAGGGGGTTTGAAGAGATATCAATTTATACCTCTGAGTACTAGATCAATTCCTTTGACTTTTATCAACCTGAGGACTCAGTAAAAAGTTCTGAGCTATGTCTGGTGATTTTCTATACAATGGAAGACAGGGAGAGTAGACTGAGGGGGAGTAGAAAATTGCTATATAGTTATAGATAACTAGGAATTTTTTTCATACTAAGTTTCAGATATCATTCTGCAGACAACTTGGCTTACCTATATTCAACCTTAGGGGCCACATTTCTTCTCTTTCTTCCTACTTCTTTTGTCACCATTTCATGCAATAAACATTTGACTGGGCATTGCAAAAGCAGGCATTTTCTGGTCTGTATGCCTGCATGTTCTTTCACACCCGCAGCCATACAGGGTCAAATGGCTTGATGTAGAATATGCCAGCTGGTTATCAGGTTGATGCCTTTTGAGTTTTACCCCTGTTAATAAGCTACCTCCTCAGGATGAGGAATTCAAGAAATACTCTTCAACGTGTCACTTTCAAGTTCTCTAAGCTTCAATTTTCTGAGACCATAATACTCTAAGACAATTGAGAGGTTAAAATAATCTTCCAGAAATGTCTTCCACAACTGTGAAGTTTTTATCAAACATGGGACTCTGTTAATTAGCTCATGTTATATATTAAAGCAAGTCAAATTAAGGCTACTGAGAAGGATTGGCGAGGGAACAATAATCACATTACAGTGGGAGGAACAGTGGCTTTGCTGTCAAGCTAACTGTGATTTAAATCCTTTCCCATCACCACTCCCACAGGGTACGTCCATTTCTTGTCTGTAAAACAGGGGAAAATGCATAAATGAAACAACACCTATATTAAAAATGTTAATCCCCTTATCCTTACTAGGATGCCCAAAGATTTTATGTATTTGCATAGACATCATCAGCTACTGTACCTGAATATTATTTGTCTCACCTTACTATTCTTATGCTTTATTTGAACCCCAGGTGCAGACCAATGCACCACTCATCAAGCCATGCTGTGGTGGCATCCCACATACAAAATGGAGGGCAATGGGCATGAATATCAGCTCAGGGCCAATCTTCCTCAGCAAAAAAAAAAAAAAAGATTTAAAAAATAAAGTGAATTAATCAGATAAGAGGCCATCCATTTCATGGACAATACAAAATGCAATTTAGATATCTAACATTGGCTTCTCTTTAGAATGAACAACTTTCAAAATCTGGAATGTTGAAATTTATCAGTTAATAAATACAGCAAGGTAAAATTTTGTTAAATGTGTAGAAGCTCTTTCATTTAATGTATGCACATATTTAAACAGAAAGCCCCCAAAGAAGGCATTCATTAGATGTTTCAAGAAAAAAAATAGTTTCGTTCAGGTATGTTTAATAGCCAAAAATATCTGGGTAGTTATCTCCAACGTAAAATTTTTCTTGATCTAAATTGCCTTGGATTTTGTTTTTGAAATTATACAACAAACATACAGTTATGGGACTGAAATAAAAGTCTAACAAGATTGCTCAATCAGACCCAATAACAGCTCATAAAAAAAAAAAAGCTGTATGCTCTTGTCTCACTTTCAATTAAAATCACAGTTTGATTTCCTAATTTCATTCCTGTAGCTAATATTTCCTGAGAGACCAATATCTACTATCCCCTAGGCTAATATGCTCTGCCTTTCAACAAATTATCTGATCTCGTATGTCACTTAGTAAATATAAATATCATTTTAAATATGTTTTCAAATACTACTTAGCAGTGTTTAGTTTATCAGAAAATATTTGGCATCAGGGGTTCAATTGCCTTCCTCTTAGTCTAGATTTAATATAATTAAAATAAAAAGCAATGAAATAAAAGTGAAAAAAAATAACTCGGCATCTTAGCCTTGATATTTCATTAACTAACTTATCCTGATGAAGTTTTCTAACCTTTATGTTTCTTATTCGTGAAATACAGGTTTTACTAGTTAACGTTCAACTTAAGGCTTTTATTAAAATATACTATTACTTTGGATATCACCCCCAAAATGTTGAGTGCTAAAATTCTATTATTTAGGGGGAATTACCAAAGGCCAAGATGACATCACAACTGCTTTTACAAACTGTGAGCTCTACAGTTGTGTGGTTATAGAATACACATACACACACGCAAACACACAGACACACGCACATGCACCCATTTTACCTACTGGTCATGAATACCATATAAAAAGCCATAGTACTAAAGGTCATATTCCCCTACTTATGTTTCATTCCTTTCCATGATTTGCAGGAATTCCCCTTCTGACAGAGTTGCCAAGGCCTGTTAAACACACTTCAGTAGCTCCAGTGGTCAGTTGCTAAGGAACTCCTTCCTACACTGAGCAACTTACTCCTTTAACTGACAAGAAACCTAATGAAACAGGAAGGATGGAATGCACAGTAAAGACTTATTTCCTCAAATGATCACTGCATGATGAGATAACCAATCAGATTTTAAATCCAACACCAGGAGCCTCATTTTTACCTTTCTTCTCACTTGATAGTATAGAATTTGTCTCTTTTAATGGCCCTCTTCATTTTGAAGGTCCTTTTCCCTTAGATTTCACAAGTGAACTCTGTCCTAACTCTACTCACCTCTTTCTGAAAACTCTTCCTTACTCCTGGGTCAGCTCAGCATCCTCAGAGTATATGTGTATATATATATATATATATATATGAATACATATACTCATGAATACATATATACACACAAGCACATACACACATATACATACCCTCTGAGGATGTGTAATAAATATATATAATATATATGTATGAATGTGTACATGCATATATGTATGTGTGTATATAATCCCCCTGAGTGCTGTCCTCAGCCTTTATCTTCTCAACTCTCAAACATACTTCAGTTCAAGTCTGTATCTGCAGCACCACACTCACTACTCAGTGAGAAGGGGTTGCCTAATTGGAAACTCACCCAATGGGTGCAGGAGACAGCAAGAAGCTAATACGCCATCATCTTCCCTCAACTCCCCTTCCTCCACAATCTGATTTTTTCCCTTTCACTCAATAGTCTGGCCACCTGTTACAATAGTATGTATTAGAATCTGTTAATCAATATCAATATTTTAGACACACCCCTCTCAGTAGTTTGTCACCAAGCCAGTCTAATATTATTTTGCAAATATATCATGTTTTCCCATGTGCATTTCCTACATTAATTCAACATTTTATTACCTTTGTTGGACTATTAACATAGCCTCTTTAAGATTTTGTGGTTTTAATTTCTGTCCAAACTCCATCTCCACCAGCCAATTATTCCCAGAATTAAGTTAGAGCTATCTTTATTGGGCTTGAAAATCTAATCATATTTTCTCTATAATTAAAACTCAATACACACACATTCAAATGGCATTTGATGGTTCCCAATTCTTTGAAATTGTATCCATGCTAATTATATGTAACTCAGTTGCCCTCAATTCTAGATGCACAAGATATTTTAACATAACTTTCTCAGTAACTGACAGGACAAGTAGAAAAAAAAAATGACAATACAAATTATATTAAAAATACTCTCAAACAAATTATTCTAATTAACATTTACAGAATAATACACCTAATAGCTGCCAAATACACATTGCTTTTAAGTGTACACAGAGCTTTCACCAAGAAAGATTTTTTTAAAAAATGACAATCTTACATAATATAACTTATGACTACACAGACCTTTAATTGGAAATCAATATCAGATATATATCTGGAAAATACCTCAATTGGAAGTTAAACAACATACTTCTAAATATCTCATGAGTCAAAAAAGAAATCTCAAAGAAGTTGAAAAATACTTTGAATTGATTGATTATATGAACACAGTATATCAAATTATATGACAATGGAAACACAACATTTTGAAATTTGTGGGATGCATTTAAAGTGCTCCTTAGTGCAGAAATTATAGCTTTAAATATCTATATCAGAAAAGAAGAAAAGATTTAATTCAGTTATCTAAGTAGAGGAAAGTAATAACGATAAGAGTAGAAATTAGTGAAAACACATGAACAATAAAGAAAATTACAAAGACAAAAGCTAGTTCTTTGAACTCTTGCTAATATAATAATCTCTTGGCCAAGAAGAGTAATAAGAAAAGAAAGAAGACACAAATTACTATTATCCAAAATGAAAGTGCATATATCACTACAATTCTTTCAGATGTTAAAAGAATATGAAGAAATAGTATGAACAACTTTATCTCAATAAATTCTACAACTTAGATGTAATAGACAAAATCTTTGAGAAATGGCTCACCAAACTGACTAAAGGTAAAATAGAAAATGTTTCACCCTATATCTATTAAATATGATAAATTCATACTTAAAAACTTTCCCACAAAGTTTATTTCATCAAAAGGAAAACATTCTCTTAAAAAAAAAATTTAAAGACAGTTAAAAGGCAAGCTATAGACTGGAAATAATTATTTGCATTACATATATCAGACAAAGGATTTATATCCAGAATATATGAAGAATTCTTATAACTCAATAACAAGAAAACAGCTTTCCCAATGTGGGTAAAACCTGTATAGACACTTCAGAAAAGAGTAAACACAAATGGCTAATAAGCACAAGGAAAGAGGCTTAATATCAACTATGATAAAAAATGCTAATTAAAATGACAATGAGATATTTCATTCCCACAGGAATTACTGAAAGAATAAAGACTGGAATATCAGGTGCTGAGGTTATTGAGCACCCGGAACTCTCATATATTGCTGGGAGAAATGTGAAATGGTGCAATTCCTTTGATGAACAGTCCAGTAGTTTATTTTAAAGTTTAAGCATACACATAACATATGTGTATGGATTTCCACTCCTGGGAATTTGTGCAAGTTAAAGACAAACATGCCCACAGAAAGACTTGTAAGCAGTTGTTCATAACAGCTTTATTGAAAATAACAAAAAACTGGAAATAATCTAAATGTTTAGGAAAAGGTGAATTGAAAGGCTGTTTTGATTTATTAGTACAATAGAAAAACATTCAATAATAAACTTGAAGCAAACTTTTGATATATGCAGCAGCGTGGATGAATCTCACAGACATTATGCTGAACAAAAGAATATAGACAGAAAAGAATGCACACTAGATGATTCTGTTCATATGGGATTCTAAAATGGGGAAAACGAAGTGAGTGTGATTAAAACCTAATCAGTGGTTGCTTGGGGGAGGGGAAATTGACTGCAAAAGAAAAGATGTTCTGGAGGGATATAAATGCTCATAACCTCATTGCTGTTGTGGCTACTCAGGTTATATATTTGACAAAAATAATCAACCTTATACTTTATATATATGAATTTTATTTTATGTCAAATTATAACATTAAATTTGATATTAAAAGTCTGAGATTTCCTGGGGCCTCCCGGTGTCGCAGCAGTTTAGTTCGCGCTTGGCAGCCCGGGATTTGCAGGTTCGGATCCCCAGGTGCCAGCCAACGCACAGCTTGTCAGCCACTCTGTGGCAGCATCCCGTATAAAGTAGAGGAAGATGGGCATGGATGTTAGCCCAGGGCCAGTCTTCCTCAGCAAAATGAGGAGGATTGGCGACGGATGTTAGCTCAGGGTTGGTCTTCCTCACAAAAAAAAAAAAAAAAAAAAAAAGTCTGAGCTTTCCTTACAAATAACTTCCTTATAAAATGCACTAAACTAGATGTTTTTAAAATAAGTAAAATAATGATGAATATTTCAGAGAAAATTTAAATAATTTCAGTTGCAAAATAAGAGCTGCTTAGTCATGAAGATGATGTTGACCTCAACAGTAATCATAATGCATGTCTTACCAAAGTGTATAGGTTATATAGAACTTTAATAGACATCTTTTATGAGTCTCACAACAACCCCATGAGGAAGTCAGGCTTGATATTACTCTAGGCAACATTTCACTGTTAAGAAACAGGCAAAATGGTAAATGACTTTCCCAACGTCTTGCAGCAGAACTTCCTTTCAAATCCAGGTTGTTTGGCTCCAGATTCCATATAAATTTAATTATTAGGATCTCCCTTCACATAAGTAATTTATTGATCAACAATACATCGAATAGCTAATACCTGATTTTTAACCTATAACCTAAAAAGTAGATTTGTAAATCTAAAAGGGAAACAACATTAAGAGAACTCCCAAATTATTTTTAACCTACTTTCTTATTTCTGGAAGCTAAGCACTGACTATAAAGCAATAGTTTTAACCTTAGTTGAATAATGAAATCAACTGGGGAACTTAAAAAAAGTCCTGATGCGGAGGCTGCATCTTTAGCTTAATTAGCACCCAGGCCTTAGGATCACCTTTATTCTTCCCAGGTGATCCCAATATACAGCCTAAGTGTGAGCACCACTGCTCTAAAGTGATTGGATATTTGGTTTTATACCAGAGCATCTCTGCCTTTCAATTAAAATTTAGAGAGTGGTTTTCAGCTTTCCCTTCCCTGCCTATACATAGCAACATACCTCCATCCTTAGGTCTTCACACTAAATATTAACCAGAAGCAACTGGTCACTTTGTGATTTCTGAATTGCTCCTGGACAAGTCACTCCTGTTTATCAACATTGCTTATAATAACACTGGCTTCTATAGCTGTTTTTTTACGGATGCCTGTGTCTGATTTAGTGACAAATTTTATAAACCGAATGGTTCAGTCCTTAGAGTTCACTCCTCTTTTCACGTGAATCATCAACTTGTCTTCAGCAATCTTCTGGACTTAACTGCTTGGTTAGTGGAGTCAATGTGTATGTATCTGGACTTTGTTTCAATTTCGGATTATGCTCTTGGTTTAAGAAATCCGGCCAGCTCTGCAGGTACTGATAAGAGGTAACGCCCAAATATACTTTATCTCCTCTATGGAAAGGGAAATAGATCTTCACCACAAATATCACCAAATGTAGCAGAATGGATCAGGCCAAAACTGTATAAGAAAATATTTTAAATCTAAATAAAAATCTAAGCATCCACAGGAATTTTCTTGTCTATAAGAAATGGGAATCAAGGATATTGAGCTTGGAGTCTTAGGCTCCAATGAGGCAGGCATTTTTGAAGTCTGTTATACTGGAAGAGTCTCCTAGTTTAGCGATATGTGAAACCTCTTTCTCCATTCATGTGAGATTCTTAAAACAAGTGCAAGTCAGACATCACAATGGATCTTCTAGGAAGAAACACTGGAAGCATCATTAAGAAGCAGTTCTCAGGACAGAAATGCCCCACATATCAAACCACATTTAACTAAGATTACCTAAGAATTAAGTTTCATCTAAGAAGTAGGCATAAGGAAAATCACTGAAAGAACCTTATTACTTTTATTATCCCAGTGTTTGAAGATGGTATATTGGGGTCGTTGATGTTGTTAACACGAGGATTACAGGTTCACATTTGCCAAAAATACAAAAATCACCCGTTTCTGTTCATTTTATCACTAAGTGCCATTAAAGAGAGAATTCCACCTGAGCAACTTTACAAAAGCAAACTATAAAACTTATTCACTTGGACATTTATTTTTTTTCTCTAATCCCACAAAATACACACGAGGGCACAAACAAAGTGTTTAACTCCATTTCTACGTGGGGCAATTTTTAAATTTCTAAGGTTTAAGTTATTTACCCATGTTCCTCACTCAGCTTTCTCTGCTGCACACCCAACAGTCAGTCTCTTCTATATTTATGTGGGAACAGCAAAAATCAGAATTCTACATCCTACATAACAAAGGTACTAGATAGAGGTAGTTGGAAAAAGAAAGGTTGAGAGTTCCTTAGAATTGAAGTATTTCACAATTTAAATATTCATGGGAGAGCCCTCTTGTTTTCTGTATAATTAGCATAACCTGTTTTAACATTTACTTGATTGTCCTTGCCCTAGATTTCATTCACTAATGTTAGAGAACGGTATTTTTGATGTGCAGCCTGCTATTTCTGGTTCAGTTTTATCAGCTAAGGTGGCATTTCATGTTTTAAGTTAAGGAAGTCACAGTCAATAATTTTATAAGTCAGCATATCCTTCTAAAAGGGTGATTAAAGAATAAAGCACTTACATTGATTAACAATATTTTTTCACTTCAGTAAACCAATTCTCTGGACCTTTGATTCCACTATTAAATAGTTTTAAAGTGTAAAAAAAAATTGTTTTGTAATTAAGTTTTTAAAATGCAGAAAGTATTATCCAATTTTACCTTAAATATGATCCAAAAGATCTTTCAGTGGTTTTGTTTCCAGTACAACTCAGAATGGCTCTCTGTATAACGCCGATGCTTGATTTAAGGCTGATACTAAGTGGAATGTCTACCATGCTATCTCCTTTTGACCATGAGTAACTGTGAGCTATTGCCAATTTTATCTTCCATTTCCATTAACTACGCTGCCTCTCAACTGGACCAAAATAAATGGGAAAAAGTGAAATCTAGAAAAGTTATATTTCTAAATTGAGTCCACAAGTACTAATATTTACCTGATCACTCCTCAGCAAACATTTTATTATATTTATATAATCCTTTATATTATAGTTTTGATTTTGTAGATTTGTGTGCTTTTATTAAGCAGATATTCTTCACAGAGAGATCATCACAGGTAAGAGGTCTAAAATTAATAAATTAAGTTAAATTCACATCTCTGAAAAGAAATGGAATAAAATAATAACATGCAAAAAATGTAAAATTACAATAATGTAGAATTATAACATAAATGGAATACCTATCTGAACAAAATCTGCTTTGCAACTGAAAAGATCATAGACTCTGAACAAAAAAAATTAAATATACACCACGAGGAGATACCAATTTCTCGTCCACCTAACAAAAGTCGAACATTATTGCAATTACAAATATGGAAGAAGAGGTAAAACAAGAGAAATTCATTCACTCTTTGGGAAACAGATTGGTATTATCAACTACTGTAGACGATATACATATTCTACAGATGAGCAGTTGAATGTATCATAGAGCAGTGCTTCTCATATTTTACGTATATCTTAATTACTTGGGGTTCTTGTTTAAATTGAGATTCAAACATTAATCTGGGTGGATCCTTAGTACATTTCTAACAAGCGCCCAGGTGATGCTGAGACTTCTACAAAGATCACACGTTGAGTTGCAAGGCCCTAGAGAAAACAATGTACATTTTGCATAAGGACACATATAAAAATGTTTATGTCTGTATTTTTCATAAAAGTCAAAAACAGGAATCCATACCAGTGCCCATCAAAAGTGAATTGGATAAATTGTGGTGTACACAAACAAGTGAACACTGCACAGCAATAAAAATGAAAATTTGATAACTACACACGACTAACATTGAAAGGAGAAAAAGCCAAAATTATTCCACTGATATTAAGGACCATTAACAGACAACACTATATTTTATGGTATAGAGATTTCACTCATGCTTCATAAAGCTGTCAAGAATGCAAGGAAGTATTTACCATAAAATTAGGATAGTGTCTACCTATCCTAACTTTTATGGTAAGAGAAAGAATTATGATTAAAACAGGACATGCAAGAAGCTTCTGGAGTGTTAATATTCCTGTTAAACATACTAATTTTAAGCAGTACATTCATGTTGTATGCCTTTTTACCTATGTATGTTTTATTTCACAAAATTAAAAATAATATAGGAAATGAAGAAATGCAATGTTATCAAAGAAGACATGGTAAAGTAACAGAAACAAATTTAAAAAGAAGAAATTATATTAGGAACAAAGTGGAAAAAAATACTAAAAATCGTAATAGAGGCAACAGTTTACAAAAAAGAGCCTCAATATCTGAGTTAATAATATAAATTGAAAGTTTGAGAAAAATCACAGAAAATAAGTAAAAAGAGAAAAAGACCAAATAGTAATTAGATAAACTATTATGAACATGAAGAACAGACAACGGAAATCTAGCCTAAACATTACCAGTATCTTTAACAAAATAATTTATGCATTGAATAGATATACCTGAAGATATAATCCAGTCAACACAAAATTAACTTGAATAAAAGAAAACTTGGCAAATAGAGAAGTAAAAAACTACTGACATTAAGTGTGAGATTAATCAAATTAAAGATGGACTTAAAAACTTTTAAAATGAAGTCCGTTGTGGTAGCAAAACCAAAATGTATTTATTATAATGCAATTTTTGAAATATAAACTACATAATGTAAAAGTAGTTTGTTGGTAGTAACTTGGGAAAGTCTTTTCATAATTTCTGGGAAGAAGAGGAGTTTCAGAGGGTGAAAAACGCATCTGGCATTATTTCTGTTCTGCATTTTAATGGATTTGTAACGTCAGGCATTCCTTACTGTCTGTTGTACATTTTCCACCCATGACTTCTCTTTTCTACACTATTCTTTGCATCACAGAAGAGGAGCTTAGAATTAAATGTCCCAGAATCACTTTCCATGTTTACTTCTGGGTTAGAGTCTGTCAATGAGATGAACTTGCTCAAGAGACAAAAGCCAAGGAAAAGACCTTATTTTCATTGATAGTTGCAGGCAGGCAGACAGCAAGCTCTTGCAATCACCCGACCAGGTAGGTGCTCCAGGCAGCTGAGGTATTTGTGGCAGCTTTCCTGCTATTCCTGAAATTCCCAACAGTTTGCAAGTAAGTTCTTACAACTTGCTGCTTCTGTTCTCCCAGCAGCTGGGATATGGGAAAGTGACTTGACTAAGAGTGTCGAGAGCCTTTGGTGTGGCAAGTAGCTGAGATGACCTGCGGCGGCTTCACTTCCTTCACCCACTCATCCTTCCAGTGCTTTGTAAACTTCTAATTTCTTGTGTTAGACCTCTTTCTACTACAAACATTTATTGTAACTTCTGCCTTCCTGCCTGAATCCTGAGTGGGTGGATTATTTCTTCATTCTTGTAAATGAGATATTGAGAAAAATTTTATTTAACATTATAAAGGTAACCACTAGTAAAACTAGGCTACAATTCTAAATTATGGAGGGGTGGGGGTTAGAGGAGATGGGAAAACGTCTAACGTATTTAAATGTTCACATATATATATATTTTGATGTTACATGAACATATTGAAATAAAAAAGATTGGTAAAGATATGAGGCTAATGCCTAATAGAAAGAAATCATAGATTAAAATATTAATATCAGACACAGCTAAAAACAAGTCAAAATCCATTAGAGAAGACTAATGAGTTTACTATATAATGCTGAAGCGTAAAAATCTTCAATGAAGTCATGTACCATTCTGAAGATTAGCCAATGCCACTAAAGAAGAGAACGAAATAGCATAAATGCATTATGTTGTATATTATCCTATACATATTATGTTTATGTTGTTTTATATTATTATAACATATTGTTTTATATTATAAATATCAGGAGACAAATGTATCATTATTTGAAGGAAGCATGGAGAGTTCTATATCTGGAAATAATGTTAAGAAACTTATGAAAACATTTTTAAAACATAAGAGCTCATTAAGTTTGTTGGTTAATAAATAAACACTTAACCCAATAATTTCCCTATAAAGAAACAGTGACATAAATATAATAGAAAAGACAGAATATAATAGAAATGTATATCATATATTCATTTATTATGCATTATGCGTATATTGTGCAATATATGAACATATAATAGAAGAAACGATTCCATTCATGGTAGCATAACGGCCACAATAACAACATCAACACAACATGGTGGAATTATGAGATATGTGTAACTCTTATATAAAGAAAATTATAACTGTGCCACATTAATAAAACCTTGAATAATAGGTATGACTGATTTCTGGTTATAAGAGGATATTTACTCTGCATTTTATTTTTGAGAATTTAATTACAATAAAATAACAAACAACAACAGAATTATTTTGAAGTTGAAAGAATGTTAACTTTATTTGGAATAAAAAAAACCTACAAATAGCCAGGAAAATTCTGGAAGTTGGAAGAGTATGAGAAAAATTGCATTAATATTGACTGTTGATAGGAGTGTAAATTCATATAACATTTTGTGAAGACAATTTGGCAAAATCCATCACTTTTTAAATGTAATTTAACCAACCTGGTTGTAGGGATAACTTTAAAAATTGTTTTTATGAGTTCACACATACATACACACACACACACACACACACACACACTGCAACATTATTCAAATCTGGAAGCAATGGTTACAATAAATAGGTTTATCTATACAGTGAAATCACATTTAACTGTTAAAAGAGCCTGGTAGATGCATTAGCATTGACATGGGATGTACCAATATATTAGGAAGAAACAAGTTGCAGAGAATAGGTCTAGAGTGAATTGTTTTTTCTTAAAATAAATATGGGTGTTTATTACATGTGTATATTGAGAATATGGAAGGAGATACATTACACTATTAACAGTGGATATTTCTGGCTGTTGGTTTATTTGTGAGTCTTACTTTCAACTTTAGACATTTCTGGAGTATCTGTATTTTTCAACTGCGTCTTACTTTTGTAATCAGAAAAATCAAGCCATTTTATAAGAAAAATATAAGTTCTGTTTCAGTTCTTTCCATTGATTAAAGAAAGAATTTTATACTATATCCTAGATTTATTGAAGCACAAGGTAGAGAAAATGGGAGAATGCAATTACACGGGTATTTCTATATCCTATTGCTTTGTTTACCTTGTATAGTGTATTGAGATGGAGAACTCTAGCTACAATGAAAATGAATCCTGTGAGCCAGTCATTTTGTGGACAGATTTATTTTTATGGTTTCCTTAGTGTTTGTCTGAGGGGGAAAAAGACATAACATGAGAATGGGAACAATAAACTATCTCATTCTGTACCTTCTCGACTGACAAGTATAAGTAACACCTTATGTTTACATATCACCTATTTTAGAGAGTGAAGTATGTTTATGGGCACCCATTCATCATCAGAACATTCCTATGCCTGCAGGCAGGGATCCACAAGCTGACCATCTGAACAAATTCAGGCAAACAATTATCTAATGACAGCTAATTTTTTTTGAATTTTTGATCAATTAAATCCAGTTAATTTATTTTCTCATTTCATAAATTTGTTGCCTAGTTTGATATTATAACTGGGTTTTAATATTGTGCAAAGTTGTGCTAAAAATAGGGTAAAACTGGCACAATCAATTTTTCAAAATATCTTTGGCATTTTCAAGAATAATTACAGTCACATTGAAGTCCTAGTCCAGGATATTTTCCATAATTCCTGATTGTACAAAACCTGATTGCCTAACTTTTTAACTGAGATTCATGACATTCTGAAAGATTTATATTATGAAAAACATCTAAGTCTCAATCTCCCAACCATTCTTTCATTTAATATTTAACAGCTATTAAGAACCTACTATAAACCCTGGACATGCAAAGATGAATATAATCTTTCAGGGAATACAGTTCATTGGATACACAAACAGTATAAGATAAAAGTGAACATGAATTGCTAGTTCTAGGAAAACTGTCTACTAAATGAAAAATAACCTGATCAAAATGGATAGGAAAGGCATTCTAAGCAGGAGAGACATCTTTTGGGAAAGAACAAAATTGTTAAAAAGCCTGACAAAATCAGTATCTGTTGTGGTGGGGACAGACGTTGAGTAAGGTGAAGTGCCCGAAGACGATGCTTAGGAGGTATTGTGTGCGATGTCTAGCCAGTATCCTTAGGGGAGCCATTGAAACAGGGGCGTGGCATGTTCAAATTTGTGTCTCTTCGCGGCAAATTTGACAGAAGGGGATGGAATGGCGTTAGTTCACTGGAAGCGTGTGGTCAGACTAGACACCATAAACCATTACCTTTAGCAATATACATTTCTGAGAATTAATCCCGTGCAAGGCAAGGCGAGACAGAGGCTGAAATCACAGGCTCTGGACCCTAATCTCTTGGCTTTGCTGGGTCCTGGGAAACTATGTGTCCAGTTTGTGTGATCACTGGGCAAATCATTGTTTTATTCTCTCTGTGGCATAGGTTCCTCATCTGTAAAAATGCCAATTAATAATAATAATACTTAGGATTATTATGATGATTTAATCAATCGATGTATGTAAAACAGTGCAATGTCTCAACAAATGTTAACGGTTTTATCTGTCTTCTGAAAACCCTTTAATTCTCCATTTTTGAAATGTTTCAGTCGTGTATCTTTCTTTTCAGTAAATTCCACTTTCTTGTCAGGGAGCTCCCTGCACTGTCATGCTGCTTTCTTTATATTTTTGTCCTTCACTCTCTTAGAAACCTTTTGTAATCTTATGGTTAGTATTTTGTTATTTAGTCTTCCACCCCATGTAAAAAGTCTCACACTGCTGGAACCTATGTGTTGTTTCCTTCTCTGACTAATATAAATGCTTGTGAGAAAGTGTCGTCAAAGCAAGACTGAAACCAAATTACAGTGGACAAGGGCCCTGATCCTTATTAGGCAACAAAGGCGTCTTGAAGACCCCTGAGGAAGAGAGGCAGAGGGTTCTGACTCTAGGGACCAAGATCGTGTCAAATCTTAGCCCACACAATCTCAGCCAAAGTATGAGTTTATTCATGCCCTTATCTCAGTCTCAGTGCACACTGGCTCAAGCATCAGTACAAACAAAGGACTTAGACAGTGGGGAGTTGGCGGGACATTTGAGTTGGGGGCAAAGTGAATAGCTTCTTTAACCATTTACTCACTTATTCAGTCAGACAAAAAATAAACAGTGCCTAATGGGTTTTTTTGTGTGTGTTCTTGTCCTTGGTACTAAGGATACAGAAATGGCACCAAATTTGCCTTGCGATCTGGAGCTAATGGGAGAGACAAACAGGGAAACAAACAATTATGGATCCATGCTGTAAGTGCTGAGATGGGGCAGCATCCTCTGGAGGTAACATCGGTTGCTGAGGCAGAGCTGCTTATTCTCTGCCCTCTCTTTTTTGTGCTGTGTTTGGGTGGGCAAGGGCACCGCAAGTGTGTTTGCTGCCCAAGTGAGGTGCAGAGCCCTGCAGGTGCACTCTGCTCCTGATTACATGAGGGGCGGGAGGTGAAGCCTCCGGGGAATTCCCCTGCACAGCCTTTGGAAGGCTTAGATGAATGATAAATAGAAAACTTTGACACTTGCCCCTGGTTTCAGTTTTACAAAGTCCTGGCTTCTCATTAGGGACACTGAGATATTCAAATTTCCAAGTAGGGCCCAAATGGCATATTGTAAGGAAAACATAAGAAACAAAAACAATGTAGATTGTTAAACTAACTTGTTAGTATACTAAAGTTATTGTGAGTATAGGGAGCCATTACAAGTGAAATATCATTATGGTCAATAATTTTAACGAAACTGTTTTCTCGTCTGTGTGTAGATTAATCATTCTCCTTTTACATTCCAATTGGGTTTCTGCTCCTGTATTTTTTAGCTTTATTAGCATTTTATAAGAGGGAAAACATGGTGAAAAATTGCATGGCAAATAATTTAGCTTCAGTTAAAAACTTACATGAATAGAATTCTGTTTTAATAATAGTAGTAGCTACTTTTGATATTTGCCAGGTTCTGTGTGGGGATCTATATGTATATTATCCCTCTTAATAAACACAACAACTTCATCTGTCTATTTTGGAAAGAATACTTGTAAATATGGAAGGACATCAACAAACAAAATAGATCTCTGAGCAGCCAAAATAAATGTTAAAATATTATGAGCTAAATTTCATACCATTTGTTATAGGAACAAGCAGTCCTTCCCTGTGAGAATTCCTGTGTTTTAGACAGCTAGCTAGCTAGATGATAGATAGATAGATAGATAGATAGATAGATAGATAGATAGATAGATAGAATCGTGTGTGTATATATATATATATAATTAGTTTATCTATCTTAAGATCTTTGTTTCCTGAAATACTCATTGGCTAAAATTCTGGAGAACGTGTTTTGTAAATGTTGCTTTCCTCCTGGAGCTGAGGGACACTCTATTTATGAGTTCCTTTTTTAGACAAGTAGATTAGTTTTAAATCAGTCTTTCTGAGATGCTATTCCTATAGAATATTGAATAGATATCAGACTAAGCAATACCATTTATCATTCTATGGCTTACTTCTTTAAATCTAAGGTTGTGAAGAGGACTATTTTTGCCCAATAACTTATTATTCTGCTAATTTAACTCTAGTTAGGAAAAAATCATGTAGTTTCATTATTTCTTTTAAATCATTTTTCTAGGAAATTTTTTAAAAAGAAAATTAGAAATAACAATAAAATAAATACACATATCCTAAGATTGATAATTTCTCACCTATTGTCATATTTGCTTTATATTTTAAATTAATAAATGTAAGTATTACAGATAAATTTGAATTATCTTTTGTTTCCATCCCTAGGACCATTACTCACATCCCTCCACTAGAGGTTTATTTTGTTTAATTTGCATAACATATATGATACAGAACTTATCACTTTATACCTTGCTTTTTTTCCCACTCACTGTTTTTATTTTTTTAATCTATCCATATTCAATATACGGTTCTAGCTAAATCTTTTATCTGTAGTGTAGAATGCCATCTCATAAATATATCACATTTTATTTATGCATCCCTCCAATGAAGGACATTTGGGCTGTTTTGATTTTTTTCCTGCATTCTGAACTCTGCTGAGAGTAAATTTCTCCCCCTGCACCAGTGAAAATGTTTTCTAGGGAATTACTTAGACAGAATTATTGGGTTGATATATGTGCATTTTCAGTTTTACTAAGTACTGCTAAATTGTACTCTAAAATATTTTTTACCAACTTACACTCTCACCAGGAGAGTATGAGAACTTCCATTCCCCATAGTCTCACTAGCAGTTTTTATTGTCAGATTTTGTTTTTGTTATTGCCAACCTGATGGGTGACTATGGATATCTCTGCAGGCCCATTTTTATCTCAATAATTTTAAACAAAAGGAATATTAAAGCATAAAATATTATTCTGAATCCCCTCCATTAAAGAAATAATTTGCATATGTTAGAGAGGATCTAGGTAAAGATGTATCCTAGGAGGAAGGAACCTATTTTTTCTCAGAGAACTTTTATTATTCTGTTATTTTAGACTCTTTTTTAGAAACATATATTGCTGAATAAATAAAACATTAGAATGCAAAATTTCTACTTGAAGTAACCCTGAACAAATGAAAGCCAGATTAACTATAGACTTTGGTAAGTATTAGTTTACATTTACAAATATTTTTATATAATTAAGAAATAATTATACTGGGGATAGCCCTATTCAAACAAGCTCCCTTTGCAATGTAACTCTCCTAAAATAATTAGAACAGTGTAATAATGTCACAAAGATAGTGGTATTGATCAAGAGAAAAGATGAGATGCCAAAAATAGATCAAATTATATATAACATTTTAATAGAATAACATAAACGTAAAAAGCTTTGCATAAATTTAAGACTTTATTAATTAATAGCATTGGAAGAACTACTAACATCTCTACTCTCATTATCTTTCACTTTCTGAATGCACCCTACCTTCCAACTGTATTAAATTCTTAATTCTGCCAACCTCCCAAGAACTTTAACAATTCAGTACCATTGTGCACATTGTTCTCACCTGCATAGTAAGGACTGCTGAGAGTTCTCCTCTTCTCTGGCACATAGACACTAATTCCCACCTTCCCACATAGTTGGATATGCCCTGTCACTGGATTGCAGACAATAGAACGTGAGCAAAGGAGACGCCATTTCTAGGTCCACCCATAGACCGTCACACACATGGTCTTTCTTGTTTTTCCCTTTCCAGCTGACTGGAAACATCAAGTTCTCTCTTGAAGGATATCTAAGTGGCACACTTTGATAGCCACCACAAATATATAAAATCAAATCTTCAAACTATTGAAAAAGGAATAGAATATTTACCTAACTGCACATGAATGATTATAGCAATGGAAATATTTGTTGCCTACCCAATTTCCATTTGCCTTCTCTATTCCTCACTTGGGAAATCCCCCAAATCACATGATCACATCCTTAGTTCCAGAGGTGAAACCCCAAATGAAAGCCCCCACCAGACAGGACCACCAAAATGAAATAGTTACATAATTGAAAAATAAATGTCTATTGGGTTTGAGCCGTTACACATTTTTGTATCTATCCTGTCAGCATTACCCTAACTAATACAGTGTGAAAGTCCATCCCTCCATGTTCCATCCAGGAAATTAAACTTTAATAGGATGTTTCTGTGAGTCTATGTTGACTTCTAGAAACAGAGAGATTCTGGACTTCCTCAACTGAGTTTTCAAATTCTGTTTATACCTCCTTTAGAGCACTTTCCACTTTGTGTTATTATTATATATTTACCTTTCTGAATCTCCTTTTAAACCTGTGAGTCCTTATACTGAATGATTTCACTCATGTGTGGACGATAACACACACCTGGATAAAGAGAACAGATTGGTGGTTACCAGAGGGCCAAGGGGTTGGGGGTGGGCAAAAGGGGTAAAGGGGCACACATGTACTCTGATGGACAAAAATTAGACTACTGGTGGTGAGCACAATGAAGTCTATTCAGAATTCGATAAATAATAATGTACACTCAAAATTACACAATGTTATAAACCATTATGATCTCAATAAAATTACTGGAAAAAAATCCCCTGTAAGTCCTTGAGAGAAGTAAACTTTTTCTATTAATTTTTGTATCCATGTTGCCTAACACAGAGCTTGGTCATGGTAGACACAACTAAGTAAAATCAACAATTAATTAATAATTATCAGTATACATGGAATAACCTTACACAATATATCACACCATAGAACAGATCAAATGATTAAGTACATGTCAGCTTGGGTGCTCCAAGAAGAAAAATTAGAAGTGTAAGAAATTTATTGGGGAAGTCCTGTGAAGGATAAGGAGGGGTAGGGAGACAAGAGTATGCAGGAAGAGACTTCAGACTGCAGTGCAGGTCAAATACCCGTGAAAGGAGAGAGGGAAGAAAGGATTGGGAAGGAAGAGTCTCCTACTCTATTTAAAGTTCTGAAAAAGTTTCAGCCAGGTGTTGACTGAGGAAATATCACTACAAATTAAACAGCAGATATTTATTGGGGCAATTAGAATTGCAATTCAAAAGACACAGATTCAGGCAGAAACCCAAAATATGTCCCAAGGAAGACAAAGGAGTCAAGTGTTTATACAGGCAAAAGGAGATAAATTACACCAGTTGTTTTACAAAATTTGTCATTGGTGCTGGCAACAACAGTTACTTCTTGGCTATACATGATTGGCTGCTAAGACCATCTCTGAGGCAAGACAATTCTTATCTATGGGAGGAAGCATATTTCTTGAAAGAAGGTCAAGATGACAACAGCGAAGCACAGTTACATTCCATCTGGGTAGAAATGTGGTGCATGTGCGTAAGCCCCAATTCCTTAATGGCCTCCCACCTCCATTTTAGAAGCCCTTACATATGTCACTCCATTTTGTTATCACTGTCCACACAGGCCATCAGTTTCCCTGAGAAAAGGCTGCCTGCTAGAAAATTCCAGCCTTAGGCAAGAATGGTACAGCACTATTACCTCTAGAACGCTGGCTCAGTAAGGGACTTGGGATAGCCTCAGGGAAAGTGATAATGGATCCAAAGGGCTGGCAGTGGGGCTGTTAGTCAGCTATGCTCTCACTGTAGATTCTTTAAGAGATCTGAGTAACACACTTTCCTGCCAACCACAAAAATATAAAATCAAATCTTGGAACTAGCAAAAAAAAGAAAGAATAGATAATTTACCTATGAATGGTTATTATATTAGACATTATGTGTTGCCTACCTCCTTATTTTTACTTTCTAAATCCCATAAATTGAATAACTCCATCCCTGTCTTCAGAGGTAGATAAAATTTAGATTCACCTATCATGATAATCCTGTCTCACAAGTGCCTCATTAAGATAAGTAAGCTGATCTAATTCTGGCAAATGACATGGAGGAAGTCTATCATGATTTTCTGACAAAGGTTTGTTCTCTCCCAAGAAATACATACTGAATGAGTTGGCCCCTTTTCTCCTGGAAGGTTCTGCTTCAGGGTGTGACACCTAGAGCTGCTACCAGCTTGAGCCAACCTGCTAGGGAGGGAGGACTCAGGATTATCACAGAGAAGCCAACCTGCTAGGGAGGGAGGACTAGGATTGTGACAGAGAAGCCCGGCCAGAGACCTGACCTCACACATCTAGTGCCTGCCATGCTTCTGGAGTTTTGGACCTTCTGACCTTTTAAGAGAGATACATGATTTATTTATTTTTTAAGCTAGTTTTGTTTGTGAATATCTATTATCTGATACTGAAAGCATCCTACCTGTTTCAATCACTTTATACATATTTTAAAAATTATACGAAAGCTAAAATGTACCAATGAAGTATACAACAATGTGAATACCACAAATTAAAAGTAAAAATAATAAAATTTCAAAGAGGACATGTAGGAAAGAGACATATAGATACTTTTCCAACTACTGCAAATAATCAAACAAATTGAGTTTTAGAGGCATAATTTAACTTTAATAAATATTTCAAAACATGATATTCAATATTGGTATGAGACTTCAGAGAAACTGAAAAATTAAATATCATTTTAAAGCAGCTTAATCTAGGAGTTTATGGAAAATAAATTTGCAATAGGTATCAAGAGTCTTAAAATGATCATAAATCTAATCATTTAAATTATAGATATTTATCCTAAGCAAATAATTATAAAATAATATAATCTCTCTATAATGATCATTGTGGCTTTATTTTTAATAATGGAAAAATATTTATATACAGCATGATTACCCAACAACAATGAATGGCTAATTAAAAGATGTTTTTCAACTACAGTAATTGTTTCCCATAGAAAGCTCACTAATACAAATTGCATAGGACCATGTTGAAAATATAGATTCCTGGTCCCATTTCAGATTTACTGAATCAGAATCTCTTGGGTAGTTACCAAGAATCTACACGTTTAACATTCATCTCAGGTGATTCTAATGATCAAACACTAGATGGGAAATAATTCTCACTTTTAAAATCATAACTATGAAGACCAGGCACAAGTATCAAGAAATATATGTCATTATATTGAGGGAAAATGTAGAAATAAAAAATATATTGTGTGTATTATGATTACACATATCTACAATTTTGTAAATATATAGATAAATTCAGGTTGAGAAAATTTTTTAATGTGTACATATTTCTTTTCAAAAATTTTTAAAAGTTTACAATGTTACATCAACACTTTTTTTAAAGAAAGAAATGACTGTAAATAGTATTACAAAACTGTTGTACATATACATAAATTTTCTCAAAATTAGATTTGGCTATAAAATTCTCTTCACATATTATACCAAGTTTTACTTGATATTGTACACACAGTTCTGATCCTTAGATTCAAAAATGAGCATAAATAACTTTCAGAATGGAAAAAGCATTTAAGAAGACATATCCAAGTCTACTAGAAAAAGTGACTAATAAAATGTTCACCTATTATGGAAGAGTGTAATACAAATCATGAAGTTGAAACTTTGTCTAATCACAAGCCGGAAAAGTGTAGCAGTTTTGATAAACTAGAAAATAATATATTTGCTTCCTTTGAATTATTTTAAATCATGATAAGACATTGCAGAAAGAACCAACAATACTTGAACTTATATCCAAAGAAAGTCTTTAAATGGGTTTTGTTGATTTTTTTTTTTCTGTGAAGCTGGATTCTACGAAGAATCAATCAATCAACAAATCATTCTCCCAATCATTTCATAGTAAGAGTTATAATCTCTTTTTGCATCTGTCAGCATTACTGATGGATGGGCTTGTCTTGCAATCATTTCTTATTAATATCTATTGTCAAGTTCTTATCATTCCTTTGTGTTGAGATGGTGATACTTCAACAAAAACAGCACACATGGATAACAGTCGTATCCTCATTTTCAATTTTCCCTGACACTGGAAATTACTTCAAAAAGAAGAAATGGTAAAGTAAGTTATTTTTCTTGCAAATAGAACATTCCTGGTATATTTTAATTTCTAAAATCCAGCCAACAGTCCTGTAAAAGTCATTTGCACAGTTTAAAAAATGTAGTAAAATGTATTACTTATCTGAATTTCTACCATTTAGAAATATCAAGGAAAGTAAAAATATGCATATATTTTTAATCCCAAAATGATAAAAGGAAGATGCAAGATGCTAAAAAAAGAAAGAGAAGGAGAAGAAGAGGAAGCCACCAGCAGTAATATTTATGGTTTTCTTGTTATGCGGTGGTGCTGTTATATCCTCTTTATAGATGGACAAATTGAGATGACAGCCTCAAGAATGACTTGTCCAAGGTCCATAATGAGTAAGTGGTGGAGGCAGGATTCAAAGTCACACAGCCTTGGGCTCCAGAGCTCACACTTACATCCATTGTACCCATTGTTATAGACTGATAGAGTTGGACAGACCTGGGTTTAAATAGAGAGTCTACAAACTCCTATTCAATGTAAATATCACTTAATTTCTATTATTTTATTTTTCAATCTGTAAAATTCAAATAATATCAACATTCGTGCAAGTAGTATACAGATTTCTTCTCCCTTACCTTTATTTCTTTCACCCAATTTTAAGTGAGGACTACAGTAATTCAAAGACCAGTACAGTAACAACTTCTTTCCCCAAATTTATCATTCTCATAAAAACAAGGAAAAGGGTTATATCAAGGATGTTTGACACTACACAGTGATACTTATACCTGCTCATTACTTTACAGTTCAGTGTTTTCACAGAGAGTGAGGGCTAATAATATTATCTACAGCTGCCAATAAGAAAAATTAGGCTCCATAAATTAAAATTTTTGCACAAAGTCACATTGATTACAAAGCTAGACTCTAATCCTTGCTCTGCCTCGCTGTATATCTATATAAATATAATCTATATACTGTATAATCTATATGGTATAAGCCATATAACTGTGGACAACTCCATTTTTTCATCTTTGAAATGATTGATCGGTATCATATACTGCATAGGTTTTCTGTGAAGAGAAAATGAAGTGATGCATTTGAAAATATTTGAGAGATGAAAAATATGATACAAACATTCTAATCAATCTGTTTGTTTAAATGATAGTAAGCAGATTCTATTTTTTTAAATGTGTGTTGCAAGACTGATGTAACAAACAGTACATCAGAAAGACTTATGTAACAAACATTACATAAGAAAACGTCCCATAACAAACCTTACTTCTGTTTCCTGTGGAGTCACAAGAAACACAAAGCAAAGAAATCAATAGTACCACCAAAACCGCCAGAACTACCAGTCAGATATCACCACTTAATTAACTTTTTGCTAGGTGGAGGAGAGTTATGTATTCTATAAGCTATTATGTTTCAATATTGACGTTGAGTAATTTCACTTGATATAACATTTTCCCCTTGTAGGTATTCATATTTGAATGCTTAAATAAATAGGTTTTGCTTAAAATAATTCTTAGCTATAATAATGTCCTTGGTTGAAATTAATGTAACTTCTGTATGTTTATCATTTTATCAAACCCTACAATTATGGTTTGGAAATTTCTCAAAGGTTTTTAGAAAACAACTTGAGTGTGTTTAACTGAGAAAGTCCCTTTCATTATTTCTTTTTAAAGTTAAAACATAAAATTCTTTATGTTGACAACTGGTGAGGAATGATTTGCTTGTCATTTGAAATGGTTAAGCTATAAAGTACTGATATGTGAAACTTACAACAGAAATTCAGAATGACCTTACCCTCAAATAATAAAACTGGAAACTGTGATAAATTTCTCCAAAGTAATAACTTAACAATGTACTTCAGCGCTTCAACTCTCTTAAGTTCTTTGTAATATACTGAATTAAATCAAGTTAACTCTCAGAAACTCTTGAAATGGCTCAGCATCACCTTCTCCCAGCTAGTGGACGGTTTAAGCAGAGCTGGAATGCCCCATACTAGATGAAACAATAGAGAAAAATCATGTTTCCCTGCATTTTTCATCTTTGAATCCAATCTCTCCCTACCCTATTTCTACTCCTATTTCTTCTTCCTTCACAATTTCTGGACGGCCTCATTCTTCTTCCCTTCACTTCTGCAATGCTCAGTAGATCTGATCTTCATTAATAAGTGTGTGACTATTGCAGTAACTACTAAATGTGAGCCTCATATTTTATAATCTATTAGATAATCTAGTATTAGTTTACTTTTTCTAAGACAGAGTCCTTTTCCCCAAAATATCTTCCATGATCAAAATTATTCAATGTCTCCTTAAAGAAAATATCCAGTAATATAATTATTCAATAAATATCCATTAAGCACCTCTATGTACTAAATAATGGGCTAGGCAATGAACAGTGAGCAAAATAAATACAGTCCCTATCCTCATGGATTATATTCTGAGTGAGACGTAGAAGGAGAGTAGGGGATGGAAAATGAAGTAAACAGACAAAAGCATTGTAATTTAAAATTATACTAATGTTATAAAGGAAAACAATGTTAAGATGCAGAATAATAGAAGGCGTTCTTCTTCACAAAGGGTGGTCAAGGAAGATCTCTTTGAGACCTTTTAAACTGAGACCTGAATGATAAGAGTAAGCCATGAATCTACCAAATGAAAATGGTTGGAAAAGAGTATTTGTGACAATCTGGAAGCATGAAAGAGTTTGTTATGTTTAGGAAACCAAAAAATAAAATAAACAATGTTGCTGCAGTGTCTACTAAGCAAAGGGAAAGTGAAATGAAATGAGGTTGTTCATACAGGTAGGGGCAGAAAATGCAAGCCTTTGTAGAACATCTAAGTTTTAGATTCTATTCTCACCATAATTTAAGAAACAAGCCTTTCATGCAGAAATCAAAGCCCTTAAAATACGGCCACAACTACATTTTATGCCTTTTTACTCCCCTGCTTTGTAGGTAATCTGGCCTGCTTTCTATTCTTCAATATGATTTGTGCTTTTTCTTCTTTAAAATGTTGCTGAGGTGGTTTCCTCTATTTGCTATAACTTTGTTGCCTCAATTCTGCTTACCAGTGGCTACATGCTTCAAAGCCTGGGCAAATTTCACCTTCTCTGTGAAGCCATCTCTAGGCATTCTACCTAGAGCAGCTGTGTCTGTCTATCTTTGTATCTCACTCTCTCTCTTCTTTTTCTCTTTTCTCTCCTCCCTCTTCTCTTTTCTCTCTCCCTCTTATTTTTATTTTTACAGGGTTTTATAACTTTAAAGTATTCATATAAGACACAACAATAAAGACAACTACATTTTCATAGAGCTTCAGGATTTACGAAGTGATTTGTGTATATGCTCCAGATATGTGGTCTATTAGCCGGATTTGAGAGATGAAGAAAATATAGGGCGTGTAAGTTAGGGGGCCTGTTTATGTATGTTCAGCTATAAAGCAGTGGAGCTATTATTATTCAATTTGAGATACTCTGACTGTGAAACCCATGCTCTTAATAGCTGCCATGTGTGCATAATACTTCTGCTTTGCATTTTAATTACCTACATGCCTAACTTTTGCACTGTTTAGGCAAGTCCTTGAGATGTAAGATCAACTCTTATTTGTCTTTTTCGTTTCTTCTGTGTTTAGCAAAGTATCTATCACATATTGGGCACTCAAACACCAGCTTAATTAAATGAAATAATTCATTGTCTTTCATGAATGCAACAGATGCCAACATATATCAAAGAGAAACCGTATCTTGATTCCTTTCAAACATCAATGATGTATGCTCAAAAAGCACTTATCTTCTCTCTAACCAGCTCCATTACTTACCCATTTTCTTTCTCATTACAATGTAATCAGCATCTTCAAGCTTTCAATCTACTTAGTTTTCGTTTTACTTAAATGGCCTCCTTCTTCTTAGGGAAAATAAAAGCAACTAATTATGAACTCAGTCAGCTTCCCAATCACATTTAGAAATGTGCCTGTATCTAAATGCATTGTTAATCCCTTCTCTTCTGTGTCAGTTCTTTCTCTTCTCTAGTCCAAGGACAATTTCTCCACATGTGCACTGATTCCTATTTCCTCTCATCCTTCCCAAGACCTTGTTCCATCAGTTTTACCAACTGTCATAAATATATTTGGGTTCTCTCTCTCTCTACTAAATTCTTCCCTTCTGTTTACCTTTATGCCCAATACAATCACATACTAAAACAACTTCCCCTAAATCTTAGTTTATATTGAACTAAACGTTCAATTATTTGAAGCATTACTCATATTACCTTATTTTTCTTCTTGTAGTAGATTAATTTAACTTACCCCTATAATGCTTTTTTTTTTTTTTCTCAACAACATAGGATATTGTCTAAAAATACAGTTAGCCAGGATGTCACTTGGCTGCTGTCTATTCCAGGTCAATAAAGCCAAGGTTAAAGGAGCCGAAGGAATCTGAGTAAAGTCAGGTGTGATCAACAGTAATAAAGTTAACTGGGGGAAAAAAAAAAGGCAGAATCAAAATGCAGTCAGCCTGGATTGCTGGAGGTCCTAGATCCATAATCGTGATGGATGGCATTGCAGATTGGAAAAGACATATAAAACCTTTCATTTGCATCACTAGTGATCCATGGACCTGAAATGTTACATGTGTGTAAACCAATTCAATGTTTAAAAGATTTGTTTTAGAAATTTATCATATATTACTTAAATTAGGAAACCGATTTGATAAAATGTTCCTTTGTGATTACCCAAATAAGAAAAATAGATAAATATTTTTTGAGACGTAAGTATGGAAAAGCAAATTTAATCATCTCTATACTATTTTTTATCTATGTTGGAATAATTTCCAGGTCAGGTTAGTCTGTAGCTCTTAACAAAGGTGACATAATATAGTTTTCCTTCCATGGTCTTTTGGAGAACAATCTTTCTATATTTGAAATCATTTCACTTAAATATAAAAATAATGTTCATATGTAACATTGGAAATTACAAAACATGTTAAAGAGAAGTAAATCATGCATAACTTTTCACCCAGATACAATTGTTAACATAGGTTTCTGCATATTTTTTCTTGTTCTAAGCATGCATTTTTAAGTATCTAAAGCTCCTCCCATTACAAATTTGGCATCTGGATTTTATTTTTTTCTACTTAATCTGAATATTTTACTTTAAACACTTTTTTACTTTCTAAACATTACAAACTCTCCATAAACATCATTTTCAATGACAAAAGAATTGTTCATTTACCAATCTTCCATAGCAATTATTGCATTAATACTCATTTAGAATGTTTCCAATCTGCCTTTTAAAATAATAAACATTGCACTGTAGAACATGAAGTTTTATTCTATGTTTGATATCATTTCCTTAGTGTTGATTCCCCAACATGGGACTATGATGTCCAAGTGATATTTCAGTTCTGACTATTTTAACTTTTGATGCACTGCTATTTATCCCAAGTAGAAACTCACCATCAGTGTATGAAAAAGCCTGTACCTTTGCCATAACTGAATACTGTCATTAAAGAGCTATGTTTCCTGAATAAATATATTGAAAATAGCATTTAATTGTTTATTGATTCTGTATTTTGTAGATTGCTAAAATGGCTAGGAAATTTGATAATTTCATTCATCATTGCCATTTCAGATTTTGTTAATTTTATTATCATTTTAGAACTCTTCAGGAGTCTTATCTGTAGAATGGCTGGAACAGTTTTTTTCTCCACTATAGCCCTGGGCCTATCACAGTGCTGTATTTAGTACATACTAATTGATAAATATTTTTGAATGATTTAAGAATGAATTGATAATAAATAAATGGATGAATCAATAAATGCAGCTATCAGTCTGGTTGGCAAAAACATGAGAATTTTTTAATCCTTGTGGAAACACAGTTCCGCAAATGGCGGACACTAGAATACTTCAAGGCAATAACAAGGTTGTACTTTTTCTAAGGAAGACATTTCCATACCAATCTTAGCTTATGACAGTTTTCATCACTTGACAAGAAGTAGCAAAAACATACTAAAGATGTCAGTAACTTCCCCCTAACTCATAGTACCCTCTGTTGTCCTCTTCTGAGATCTTGACATCTTGAGAATCTTTTGGTATCTGAGGGTAAGCACCTAGGGATCATGACATTACTAAACATCTCAAGAATGTGGCTCACATCTCCTATCTAGCATCAATATATGTATTGAAAACCAAGAAATAAATCACACATATCAATAAGGAAAATGGTAAAAAGTCATAAGATGACAACAGAGGGAAGTTATTACTTGATGGCTCAGTAAATGAATTATTTGGAATGAGATTGTTATACAGTTCTTTCTCCAACAGGTCTTCAGAACTCCTGGTGTGAAACCTTCTGTGCCTTTGTTCTTTCAGCCTCCCCCATTTTTACGATAGGCAATATCACTGCCCTCTGACTTTCCTTAGTGTGACTGGGTTCAGAATCAAAAGTAAAGGACTCTTGATCATTCCAGGCTGCAATAACATTGGAATCAAGTCATACTCATGACTGTCATTGGGAATTACAGGAGAAAAGTACATCTGTTTTTGAGCAAATGCACTACCACTTGGCCTTTCCTTGACCATAGGCAGAAGGAATTAGAAAAGAACAGGTGGAAAAAATAATTCCAAAAGTAATCGCCTTGCTTCTTTCTCTTAGCTATAGTGGTACCAAGTTGGTGTGGCCTAAGGAAACTTCTATTATGCAAGGATAACTGGGGGCATGTAAACTATTATATTTGCCCCAAATTAGTCAGGTTGTCTAGGAAGAAGAAACTAAGACAAAATTAAACATGAAAAAAAAATATGAGAGAAAATACCTGGGAGAGAAGAAGAGAAGGGGCCCTGAGAGGCTGAGAGAGCCATCAGAATGCAGTACACTGCAGTGAAGGAGAAAAGGAAAGTGGGGAGGAAGCATCTCAGACTGCAGAGCCATTGTCAACAAAGTTCCACAAGGTTTTCAGGGAGTTCTAGAGTTAAAGTCGCTCATCACAGTAGTCCTGTGTCTCCCCAAAACAGACTTGCTTAGATTATCCCTGCTGTTCTCAACCATTGGCTGGGAGAGGCAAATAGAAAGCATGGTCTTGACGTGAACGTGGAGGTAAATTTCAAAGCACAGCAGCTGGAGCCATGGGTCAGTTATGGTTTCTGCAGTGAGAGATCTAAGAGGTGCATTCTCACAGCTGCCACATATCCTAAGGTGTGGTCTTTGCCAGATGACTGTCTTCTATAGAACTGGAATGAGCAATGACAAAGCATAAACTCTCCTCTTAAACCAAAACCCAAAAATGCTATGGCCATCAATCAATTTCTAATTGTGTATTAGTAACCATACTGCAATAACATCTTTCAGTTCTGGTCAGTATGGTCGATGCTTCTGAATTAATTTCTTCAAAGTTAAAAAAAAAAAAACTCACATGAATTGCTTTGCAAACTGTTCACTAGAGAAAACATTTGTTGTGTCCCAATAAATCATGCCACTCCAATTTTCCCAAATATTCTTGAACAAACATAGATCACATCGCAAAACAATTTATCTCATCACTTTCCACAACAGAAAGTTTCTACTTATTTCTCATCTCTACACAGTTTAAATAAATTCACTACAAAGACTGACAGCCTAATGTGATCTCACAGTCTTGCAACCAATTATTCACAAATCCATGTGTTAGAGTGAGTTTTATTTTTTAAAAAAATTCACCTGAAAACCGAATTTGAATAGCAGATACATATGCCCTATACACAAGAAAAATCATTTTACACCCATAATGAGCACATTTTACAAGTTAAATACCACACATTTTAGTGTCCCTAAAGCATATTTAAGATCTAGTCATTGGTTACTTCAGCAAAGGTCAGCACTATATTTTCAGCCCATTTTCAGTTTGCTTGTTATGAGTCTGGGGTACTTGTTACAGGCAGACACAAAACAGAGTTGAGAAAAACTTGTATTTATGTTTATTATAAATGAGTGCATCACATAAAAGAAGCATATATTCCATACCTCATCCTTTTCTCAGTAAATTTAGTGATCAAATAACATATAATACTCAAGAGGTTCTGATAGTTTCCTGCTAAAAATAATTGGCTTTCAATTGTGATGGTGCACAAAGGGCACAGTTTTAGAGTGTAATGAAATTTAATAAAGACCTCATTGGGGGATTGCTGGGAAGATGGCAGCATAGGAGGACTCTGAACTCACCTCCTTCCATGGACACAACAAATTTACCACCCTCCATGGAACAATTGCCTCTGAGAGAGCACTGGAAACTGGATAAAAAGAATCCCCACAACAAGGGGCAACACTGACTGAGGTGGAAAGGCAGAAATACCTTCCTGCTGAAGGAAAAACCACACTCTAGCCAAAGTGATTCATGGCCAGGAGCAATCTTAAGGTATGAAGCTTTTCCTGGAAAGGGGGGATCTGAGAGGGAGAGCTATGCCACAATAAGCAGCTTTTGAATTCAGCACAACCAAGACAAGTGTCATAATACCTGGCTTTGCTGTCTATTAAAACCAACAGGGAATACCCCCAGAAAAGTTATCAAATGTAAGAGAAAGGAAAGCCTCTGCTTAAAGTGCCCACACAAAAATTTACCTCTTCCAGAAACTAACACAAAATCAACAGAAAGAAAGGTGCATTGTCCTTTGGTAAAAGAGACTTACTTGATAAATTCTGAGCATGTCTCAGAGAGGCAGGAGGCTGCTGGGACCACCTCCCTAAGGACTGAGACACTGGCAGCAGTCATTATTGTGACCTAGTACAAGCATGCTGACACAGATGCTGGCAGAAGCCATTGGATTCCTTCCCATGGCCTCTTAGCCCAGGGTTTTGCCCCCTCAACTACAGCACTGATTTAATCCAGCTCAGCCAGGGCAGGCAACCTGTCTTAGGGACTGGCCCCACCCACAAGAAAGCCCACAGGGAACTTGTGGGCCTGCATAGTTGGGGTGTGTGGGACCTCTGCAGTGGGGACAGTCAGTCCTTCTTGGTGGGGCAGGGCGTGCGTATGGGGCAGGACTGTGTTGACTTGATGGGGTGTGTGGGCCCACTGGCAGTGAGGCTTATTGGCTACAATAGACTTGTGCCACTGACCTTCTCAAACAGCCACATAACAGATATACCCCACCTTCCAAAGACTGAAGTGATTGTGTGCTGCCAAGTCTGGGGCCAGGCCCACCCAGCTGCCCTCCTGAGAGAGCTGACAACAGCCTTGCAGGCCTGAGATCTATAGTCATTGTGAGCTCCTGAGTCGAGCAACCAGTCACGCTGGGGGCCTGACTCACTTAACTGCAAAATGGCAGCACGTGTGTGCTATTAGAGCTTGCAGCAAGCTGTGCTAGGGCTCTCCCTGCCCAATAAAGCAACTAAAGTGACCAAAACAGCTGCATGCAGTTGAGCCTTACAACTAGCTGGCTAGGGGAACAGTCTAGCCCACCCATGCACCTGCATCAAGAGCAACCCCAGTACAACAGAAGAACACATGTAGCCCCCACAGGGGACACTCCTGGAACATTTGGAACTGGTGATGAGACGGAAGCACATTGTTGGGCCTCATAAGGCATCTCTCACATAAGGCCATATATCCAAGATAAGGAGATGTAGCTGATCTGCCTAATATGTAGATATAAGCACAGAGAAGGAGGCAAAATTAGGAGACAAAGGAATATGTTCCAAATAAGGGAACAGGACAAATCCTCAGAAAAAGAACTAAATGAAACAGAAATAAACAATCTACCTGATAAAGAGTATAAACTAATAGTCATGAAGATGCTCACTGATCTTGGAAGAAGATTAGATGAGCACAGTGAGAACTTCAACAAAGAATTGGAAAATATAAAAAAGAACCAGTCAGAACCAAAGAATACAACAATGGAAATGAAAAATTCACTAGAGGGAATCAACAGCAGAGTAGATTATACAGAGGAAAAGATCAGTGAGCTGAATGAAAGAGTAGAGGAAATCACCCAAGCTGAACAGAAAAAGAAAAATATATAAAAAGAATGAGGACAGTCTAAAGTACCTCTGGGACAACATCAAGTGTATTCACATCCGTATTATAGGTGTCCCAGAAGGGGAAGAGAGAGACAAATGGACAGAGAATCTATTTGAGGAAATAATAGCTGAAAACTTTCCTAACATAAGGAAGGAAACAGACATCCAGGCACAGGAAGCACAGAGAGCACCAAATAAGATGAACCCAAAGAGGTCCACACCAAGACACATTATAATTATAATGTCAAGAATTATAGATAAAGAGAGCATCCTAAAAGCTGCAAGAGAAAGGCAACAGTTTACATACAAAGGAAACCCCATAAGGCTATTAGCTGACTTCTTAGAAGAAACTTTACAGGCTAGAAGGGAGTGGCATGATATATTCAAAGTGCTGAAAGGAAAAAAACCTACAGCCAAGAATAGTCTACCAAGCAAGGTTATCATTCAGAATGGAAAGACAGATAAAGAGTTTTCCAGACAAGTGAAAACTAAAGGAGTTTATCACCAATAAACTAGCCTTACAAGAAATGTTATAGGGACTTATTTAAGTGGAAAAGAAAAGACCACAAGTAGGAATAAGAAAATTATTAAATAAAAAAATCACTGGTAAAGGCAAATTTACAATAAAGGTAGCAGATCAACCACCTATGAAGCTAATATGAAGATCAAAAGTACTAAAATTATCTATTTCCATGATAAGAGGTTAAGGGATACACTCAGACACAACAGAAGTTAAATATGATATCAAAACATAAAATGTGGGGGCAGGGGAGTAAAAGAGTAGAGCTTTCAGAAGAGGTCAAACTTAAGAGAACATCAACATAATATAGATTGCTATTTACATAGGTTATTATACATGACCCTCATGGTAATCACAAACCAGAAATCTATAATAAATACACAAAAAATTAAGAGAAAGGAACGAAAATCATAATACTGAAGAAAACCATCAAATCACAGTGGAAGAGAGCAAGAGAAGAAGAAAGGAACAGAGAAGAGTTACTAAAACACCCAGAAAAAAGTAACAAAATGGCAATCAATACATACTTATCAATAGCTACTTTAAATGTCAGTGAACTAAATGCTCCAATCAAAAGGCATAGGGTGGCTGAAGGAATAAAATTTAAAAAGAGCCATATATATGCTGCATGCAAGAGACACATTTCAGACATAAAGATCCTCACAAACTAAAAGTGAAAGGATGGAAAAAGATACTCCATGCAAATGACAATGAAAAGCTGGGGTAGCAATACTTTTATCAGACAGAATAGACTTTAAAACAAAAACTGGAGCAAGAGACAAAGAAAGGTTCTACCTAATGACAGATGGAACAATCCAACAACAGGATATAACTATGCACCCAAAGTAGGAGCACCTAAATATATAAAGCAATTATTAACAGACATAAAAGAAGAAATAGACAGTAACACAAGAACAGTAGGGGACTTTAACAGTCTACTTACATCAATGGATAGACCATCCAAACAGAAGATCAATAAGGAAACATTGGCCTTAAATGATGTATTAGACAAAGTGGACTTAGTAGATATATACAGAACATTCTATCCAAAAACTACAGAATACACATTCTTTTTGAATGCAAATGGAACATTCTCTAAGACAAATCACACATTAGGCCACAAAACAAGTCTCAATAAATTTAAGAAGATTGAAATAATATCAACCTTTCTGACAACAAAGGTATGAAACTAGAAGTCAACTACAAGAAGAAAACTAGAAAAGTCAAAAATATGTGGAGATTAAACAAAATGCAACTGAACAACTGAACAACTATTGGGTCAATGAAGAAATCAAAGGAGAAATCAAAAAATACCTGGAGACATGAAAATGAAAACACAACATGCCTAAATTTATGGGATACAGCAAAAGCAGTCCAAACCGGGAAGTTTATAACATACAGGCCTACCTCAACAAACAAGAAAAATCTCAAATGAACAATCTAGCAGTGCACCTAAAGGAACTAGCAATAGAAGAAAAAACAAAGCCCCAAATAAGTTGAATGAAGGAAATAGTAAAAATCAGAGTGGAAATAAATGAAATAGATACTAAAAATAAACAGAAAAAAAATCAATGAAACTAAGAGTTGGTTCTTTGAAAATATAAACAAAATTGACAAACCTTTAGTTAGACTCACCAAGAAAAAAAGAGAGAAAGCCTCAAATAAACAAAATCAGAAATGAAAAAGGAGAAATTATACAGACACCTCAGAAATACAAAGTGTTATAAAAGAATATAATGAAAAGCCATATGCCAACAAATTGGATAATTTAGAAGAAATGGATAAATTTTTAGACTCATACAACCTTGCAAAACTGAATCAAGAAGAAATAGAGAATTTGAATAGACCAATCACCAGCAAGAAGATTGAAATAGTAATCAAAAACCTCCCCCCAAAACAAAAGTCCAGGACCAGACAGCTTCCCCGGTGAATTCTACCAAACATTCAAAGAAGATGTAATATATATCCTTCTCAAACTCTTCTAAAAATTTAAATAGGAGGAAGCTACCTAACTAATTCTACAAGGCCAACATTACCCTGATACCAAAAACAGACAAGGACGACAAAAAAGAAGAAAATACAGGCCGATATCACTGATGAACATAGATGCAAAAATCTGCAACAAAATACTAACAAATTGAATACAACAATACATTAAAAAGATCATACACCGTGATCAAGTGGGATTTTTTCCAGGGATGCAGGGATGGTTCAACATCCATAAATCAATCAACATGATATACCACATTAACAAAATGAAGAATGAAAACTACATGATCATCTCAAAAGATGCAGAGAAAGCAGTCAACAGACACAGCATCCATTTATGAGAAAAACTCTGAATAAAACGGGTATAGTGGAAAGTACCCTCAACATAATAAAGGCTATATATGACAAACCCATAGCTAATATCATACTCAACAGTGAAAAATTTAAAGCTTTACATTTAAGAACAGGAACCAGACACGGATGCACAGTTTTGCCACTCTTATTTAACATAGTATTGAAAGTCCCAGCCAGAGCAATTAGGCAAGAAAAAGTAATAAAAGGAATCCAAATTGGAAAGAAAGAAGTAAACTGTCACTATTTGCAGATGACATGATTTTATGTATAGAAAACCCTAAAGAATCCACCAAAAACCTATCGGAAACAACAAGAAAAAATTACAGTGAAGTTGCAGGATACAACATCAACATATAAACATCACTTGCATTGCTATACACTAACAATGAAGTAGCAGAAAGAGAAATTAAGAATACAACTCCATTTATAAATAACTATAAAACTATAAATTGTATTCACAACAAAAAGAATAAAACACCAAAAGTATATTTAACTGAAGAGGTGGAAGACCTGTACACTGAAAACTATAAAACATTTGAAAGAAATTGAAGAAGACATAAATAAATGGAAAGATAGCCCATGCTCTTGGATTGGAAGAATTAACATAGTTACAATGTCCATACTTCCTAAATCAATCTACAGATTCAATGCAATCCCTATGTAAGTTCCAACAACATTTTTCACAGAACTAGAACAAAGAATCCAAAAGTTTATATGGAACAACGAAAGACCCCATATAGCCAAAGGAATCCTGAGAAAAAAGAACAAAGCTGGAGGCATCACACTCCCTGATTTCAAAATATACTACAAAGCTATAGTAATCAAAACAGCATGGTACTGACACAAAAACAGATGTACAGATCAAAGGAACAGAATCAAGAGCCAAGAACATACAATGGAGAAAGGAAAGTCGCTGGAATAATGGTGTTGGGAAAACTGGACAGCCATATGCAAAAAAATTAAAGTAGACCGTTATCTTATACCATACACAAAAATTAACTCAAAATGAATTAAAGACTTGAATGTAAGACCTGAAAACATAAAATTTCTAGAAGAAAACATAGGCAATATGCTCTTTGACATCAGTCTTAGCAGCATCTTTTTGAATACCATGTCTTACCAGGCAAGGGAAACAAAAGAAAAAAATAAACAAATGGGACTACATCAAACTAAAACCTTCTGCACCGCAAAGGAAATCATCAACAAAACAAAAAGACAACCTAACAGCTGGGAGAAGATATTTAAAACCATATATCTCATAAGGGGTTAATTTCCAAAATATATAAAGAGTTCATACATCTCAACAACAAAGAAACAAACAATCCAATTTAAAAATGGCAAAATATCTGAATGGACATTTTTCCAAAGAAAATATAAAGATGGCCAACAGTCACATGAAAAGATGTTCAACATCACTAGTTACTAGGGAAATGCAAATCGAAATTACAATGAGATTTCACCTCACACTCATCAGAATGGCTATACGTAACAATAGAAGAAATAACAAGTGTTGGAGAGGATGTAGAGAAAAGGGAACCCTTGTACACTGCTGGTGGGAGTATAAACTTGCAGCCACTATGGAAAACAGTATGGAGATTCCTCAAAAAATTAAGAATAGAACTACCATACGATCCAGCTGTTCCATGGCTGGTATTTATCCAAAGAACATGAAAACACGAATGCCTAAAGATATATGCACCCAATGCTCGTTGCAGCATTGTTCGCAATAGCCAAGACTTGGAAACAACCTAAGTACCCCTCAAGGAGTGAATGAAGTAAGAAGATGTGGTATATATACACAATGGAATACTACTCAGCTATATAAAAAAGATGAAATCCTACCATTTGTAACAACATGGATGGAACTTTAGGGTATTATGCTAAGTGAAACAAGTCAAAGGGAGAAAGTCAAATACCGTATGATCTCACTCACATGTAGAAGATAACAACAACAGCAACCAAACACATGGATTCAGAGATTAGATTCATGGTTACCAGAGGGGAAGGGGGGAGGGAGGAAGGCAAAAAGAGTGACTGGACACATGTGTATGCTTGTGGATGGTAATTAGTCTTTGGGTATTGAACATGATGTAGTGTACACAGAAACTGGAATATAGTGATATACACCTGAAATTTATATAATGTTATAAACCAATGTTACCTCAATTACAAAAAAAGAAATCTTATTTCTCTGCTTTGTTTGGAGAAAGTCAAAAGAATATAATTCTGTTCACTTTGTGTAAAACATAGAGCACATTCTTCAAAGCTGAAGGCTAAAATTTTTCATTTAGTCTTAGTTAAAAGTAAGATAACTATAAGCTTAAATGATATTTTATATGAAGGATTACCGTGAACTAAGCAGCAGGGTTTTCTTTCTTTTCTTTCTCTCTCTCCATCTCTCTCCCTCCCTCTCTCTTTCCTTCTTTCTTCCTTCTTCTCTTTCTAATTATTTAGTCAACCAATTATTTTAGTTAGTAACGTTGGAGAACAAATCTATCATGTGACTTCAAATCCCAGGCTATTTATTAAGCGTCTCAATCAGATAAACAGGAAAAGTTTGGAGACCATACATAGTTCTGTGATCATAGGAATATAAGGGACAAAAATGACTGCAGAGGCCATCCAGCTAGGGTAATGCAATTTTGAAATTTTAAAGTTACATGTGCTGTTTGTACTTGTCATAATTACAATTATTTCCTTTAAGTTTACAATCAGTGTGATAGTCAATAGTTCTATGATGCTTTCTTTAATCTCCCAGGAATGGAACCATCAATTCTGATGTTTATGATAACCACAAAAATTGTATATATTGCTTGTTTTAGCAAGCATATTTGTTCAGTTAAACCACCACAAAACATCTCTCTACTGGGTAATGAAATTGCTCCCTTAAGCACTTAAGTGAACTCAACAGCTTTGCGTCAATTAATGAACTACTCTGCAAAGAAACTTAACAACTTTATGCTGACTAACTCTGGTCTGGAAATCTGCAGTCTGTTTGAAATAAAGATCGCCTCAAGCAATTCAGATTGTTTGTCTAATTGTAACAAAAATAATTAGAAGCTAACAGGAAAAGGGGAAAAAAGGCCTTGATTAAACCTAATCAAGTGGTCAAGGCAAAATAACTGATGTGTAAGTACATTTACATCTGTAATGGAAATAATTGGTTACTAGGTCGTCAAAATCAGTGCTAAACCCGGTAGCCCCTGTACCTTGGAATAGCTTTCTGCCCCACATCGCTATATATGCAAATCCTGCCTATCTTGCTCAAACACTTTTCACAAACTTTCTGCTGAATCCCACAGCTAGAAATAATCACTGCTTTATGTAACCAAGTATTTCATGGTTATCTCTTACATTCTTAAAAATTTATCAGGATCAATCTCAAAGTACTGCAATATTCTAAAAACTCATTTTCTAAATAACATTTCTTAAAATTTTTTAATGTCCAATATTTTTTCTCAAAGGATATAAAAGGAATCTAAATACATATTTCACAACAACCAGTGTGTATTTCCTTCATCTCCTAGTTACATATTCTCTTAAACTACTGTTGCATCGCTCTAAGCCCTGAACTATGTTGTTTCCCATTCTTTTCTGCCATCCTCTACCATATGTCTGTTTCTCTCATTTTCTCCCTTCTCTTATCTTTTCTCTTTTAATTATAGAGATGATTTAGCCTTTCTTTTCTCTAGAAGTTGGAATTTTGGCAGACAAAAACAACGTTCTCCTTGGCAGGAAGGGAAAGGGGGAAGTCAATGAATACCTTGTGTTAATCTTTGTGTCTTATTATCTCTGGATTCAATATAAAGTGCTCATTGAGGGTCTACTGTGCGTCAGATGCTGTGCCAAGTGGATACTGGAGGTATAGTCACCAAAAACAGACATATACCAGTGACCATCATGTTCTGCTTTCCTAGAGCTGATAATGTCATGGGGAATCCAAATAAGTAAACAGGCAGTTTCAAAACATGATGATAACTATTTTTATGAATATTTTTGAGGGAGGTACATGGTGCAGTGGAAAGGATATGAAGAGTGTTCTAGGATGAGACTAGAATGTTTAGGGAGCTACAAGTCATTCGTTTTGCTGGAACATAACATTTGAAAAGTGAGATTTCAGAGTAGAGTGGTAATTCCGGAACATAACACAAACTGTCTCACAAGACATTACAGAACTCCTCCATTAAATTTTATTTTCTTTTAATATGTGTCCTTCCCCATTATTAACACTTTGAGAGCAGAGACTCTGTTTTACTCACACTTATGTATTGCAGTATGCCAAACTCAGCACCTGACACAGAGTGGGTTCTCATTAAATCTTTCTATGGTTTTCATTATGTGAATTACTTCTCCTATTAATGATAACTTATACCCTTCATTAGCCTCCCTGCCTACAAGTTAGAACTGTCCTTTGTGACTCAGTTGTTTTAGTGTTTCTAATCCATTGAAACATCCCATCAAATAACACATGAATAATAATACTGGAGTTTATACTTGAGTAACAGCGTATATCATCCACAGGAAGAACTCCAAACTGAAAGAGATGAAATAACTTATCCCAGAGCATCAATTAGAAGTAAAAATTGCCTATGTAAAGTATGGATTTTGTTTCATGCTTCCTTCACTACCTGCCTCCTGTCTCAGAGAATGAGACAGAAAACTGGAAAGACTGATGGTGAGATAACCAGAAAACAATTGCTCTTACCATCATTTCTCCAAATTCCTAAGGGATATTGCATCCTAGATGGTAGCAGTTTTATAGGTAGTAGTTACTAGCAGAACTGTTTAAGGTCAGATGCTGTGAATTATCATTTTCATGAACTCAATTGAGTCAAAGTCAAAAACTTGTTCTTGGGAGCCAAAGGATATACTGCCTCATTAGAGAAGAGATGATCAGGTACATGTTAAAACCTAAAATTTAAATTGGGAGCATTATTTCCAGTTGTGTATCTGAGTTCTGGATTCTAGCCACTTAGAAGAACTGGGCTGTAAGAACTCTACTCCCTTTCTGTAGGCAAAAATCATACCAGAATGTATTTCACATGTGTTCAAGGATAAGTTGAAAAAATAAAGGAAATTTGGGAGGAAAAGGAAAGGCAAGATCGTCTAGAAAGTGCAGACTATCATTTGTGGCAGAATAATTATCTGTTAATTGTGTAATTCATGCAATTGTCAATTGTCTTAATTGTGCCCCAGTATCCATTCTCACTGATCTCCTCCCCTGCCAAGATTTTGGATGGATGCGTGGACACCTAGTCAGAGATATCATTGCCTAGCCTCTCTTGAAGAAACATGTAGCCATCTGACTAAATTTTGGACCTTGGTATGTAAGCTGAAGTGATATATGCAAGTTTGGGAACATATATTTTTAAAGAAATATGGAAAAACTTTTTTAAAAAAGCATGATAATAACAACTTGGACTAAAGCCTCAGAGCATAATTTCACATAAATAAATATACAAATAAACAAAGTAGAGTTGACATTATTAGAGTTTGACAATGTAGAATTTGAAATAAAAAACATTAAGTTGGAACAAAATAATTATTTTATATTTATAAAGTTTATAATCCACTACAAAAAGATAAGAGGATAAAAATGTATGTGCAGAGTAATATAGCACTTGAATATATAGAGGAAAACTCTTAATTCATGGAGAAATTGATAGAATTGACAAATAAAGATGGGAGAAAATAATATACCTCTTTCAGTTCTTAATGGCTCACGTGAACACAAACATAAGTACAGATAGAGAGTACTCAAAAGTTAATGATTAATAAACATGTTGAAATACATGCTATACCTTCTATACTTTTTATCACCACTACTGAGATAATTAAAATATTGTAAACATAATTGTCCTTCATAAAGTCCATGAAGCAGAAATTATGCAGGCCATATCTCTGACCAGAAAAAAACTAGAAATATATTTTTTAAAGCTCCTTCAAACAGGCACAAGGAAACCATGTTTTAAAAAGAAGGTCCAACATAATTCTTGAAATAAACAGAATATTGAAAGAAGTTCTGACTATAGATATAACAAAAAAAAGAATATAGCAAAAGCTGAAATGTTAGGGAAATTTACCTCTAAAATGCTTTGAACTTTGACATAGAAAGAGAAGCTATAAAATCAAATAAGAACTTAAAAATTATAAAAATAATTAAAAGAAAACTCGTGGAAATGTACAGGAAAGAATTAATGAAGGCAAGAGAAGTTTTTCTTCAGGATTTTGATCTGATTCTACATCTCTTAAATTATTCATTGCAATTATAACAATACAATAAAAACTAGGATTAAAATCTCATTTTCAAAATAAAATACTAAAGAGTGCCATCTGTGCTTAGGAAATTTTAAGAACTATTATACAAAATAATATAGATAAAACAGATTGACAGAAGGACTGACCAGTTTATAATCAATGGATTACAGAAGAAGAGTTGGTCTGGGATATGATTGATTATGTGTGTAGTAGAATCCTGTTGAATGTCTAGACAATAACAAAACAACAAATGACCTTGTGAAGAATAATGACCACAAGCATTTGACCTAATGAAGTATCGCCCAAAGTTACCTAACAATAAGAAGCATCTCACTAAATGTTAAACTTATAGATTACCAGAGCCCCCCTGGAAATTTTGACTCAGGAGATTTGGGTAGAGTTCAGGAATGTGTATTTGTAACAAGCGCTCCAAAAGGGGTTCATCATCAGGTAACTTATTGGAAACTTTTGCCCAAGAAACCACTGTTTCTATATAATTTCTTGCCTAAGAAATCACTTTCAATTTGCAAGGGAGATAGTTAAGCACAGTGATTAGAAGGGCAGACTCTAGGCTCTGCTATTTCTTTATATTGTCATTTTGGGCAAGTTACTAAATCTTTGTAAACTACAACTATCTAACTTAGTTTCTAGACTTTTAAGAATTAAACGAGATAATATTATAATGCACTTAGCAAAGTGCCTGAACGTTTTAAGTACCTATTTATTGTTAGCTGTTCTTATTCTTATTTGCTTAAGCACTCAACACAAATTATTATATTTAATTCCCAAAACAACCTTGTGAAACAGAAACTACGTTTAATTCCCAATGTAATGGTAAATGGCACAGCAGGAATTCAAACCCGGATCTATATGATTGGAGAACCCATGCTGCCTAAATATGGAATTATGTTAGATTTTACCATAAATGCCCATATTTTAAACCACCACAAAAATAAAAGGTAAATTAAATAATAATCAAGAAAGCTGTATATATGTATCAGTTAACACCATTTATATATATGAAACACTTACAACTTAGTAAGAAAAGATTGAAAATACCATTTTTATGTGAATGAAGACAAGTCTCAAAAATGAAATAAAAACAAAAATTGTTCCAGCAATCAAATAAATGTTTTACTTGTTGTTAACAAAGATATGAAAAATGCTTATTCTCAAAAGTAGGGATGAGGTGTAATTGTATACTGTTAGTGACATTTAAATTACTGCAACTTTTCTGTAAGTTGATTTGACAAAATATATCAGAAGCCATAAAATTTGCAAAACTGTTGATTCAGTTATTTCACCACTATGAAATATGAAATGTTTATCTATAAGAATCTGGATGTGACAATTCTGTATATAAAAGTGAAAAATGATAAAATAATCTAAACATTTAACAGTTGAGTGGATAAGATATTTGATATAATATAACTTGATATATTAAGATATATCTTGTGAAATAGTAGGTAGTTTTTACAAGCCATGTTTTTGGGAATTTTAAAAAATATTGAAAATGCTCAAATTATGAGTGCACTTCTAAAAGAATGACAGACTAGATACACTGGGGCTTTGAGAGCGGAGAAGTCCTTTCACTTGGATCCTACAAAAATGTAGTTTTTGTGTTGCTGCTGGGCTCTCAGGTGACAAGAAAAAAAGAAAAAGTCATGAACTTAAAAGAGAGTGATGATTTTCAGAAGGAGAGAAGAGATAGGATCTATTGTATGGGTGGAAGGGTTGACCTTGGCCATAAAGCATAGTTCATTCACAGTAACAGAGGGAAGGCAAAGTATATGGACACCAATGCTCATGGGTAAGTTGATGTAGTGCCAGGTCTTTTGTGGAATATCTCTTCTGATTCTTTCTGTTTTCTCAATGAAATTGGAAGTAATGTCATCAACAAAGAGTGTCAGAAAGGGGGATGTTTAAAGAGAGAAGAGAAAACGTGAACTTATTGAGAAAAGAGCGATGAAGAATGGGAATGGACTAAAGAAATATGCCATAATTGTTGGGCAGCATTTCAGATACGGAGAAGTTATTATCATGACTTTGAAGTTAGACCACTGTACATGTTTATTTGTTTTCCTCCAACCACAGGTATAGCTGTTAATGGCAGAGAATTGGATTTAACCAAAGCTGAGGTTTTGTCACAGGATTATAAATGGAGGAAGGGAATTGAGCCTATATGCCGTGGAGTGATTCGAATAATTAGTCAAGGGATGTAAGCAGGTAAGGAAGGAAGCTAGAAACTCAGAAGTGTGAGACAAACGAGTCTCAGCAAAGTATCTTTACACCTCGAAGATTTGTATGTGCTTGATGTATAGATAACACAGATTTGAAGGTATTAACTGAGGTGAGAAAATAGCAAATAGAAACCAAAAGTAATGATTTTGATTCTTTTCTTAAATAAGATGAGGGTTCATAAGGGTTCATTTTTTAATACTTCATAACTTATCAATATGTTGTGTATAGTGTTTATCAAGCTTTACATGCTTTAAAATTTTTAAAATAAACTCTCATTTTAATATAATTAATGACAGTATTATTAAACTCATAATTACTTGAAATGACACCTTCTCTCCAAGACCTTCTTGAACCAGATAAAGCATCATGCCCCTCTCGTCAGGCTCTATGATATTACATCATTTACTTCCACACAGAACATTTCAGCATCCGATGTTATCTCATTTGCTAATTTGTTAACAAGCGTGTTGCAGTCTCCCCTCACTATAGAGGGAGTTCCTTCAGGCAAGGGAATCTGTCTCATTCGCTGCCACATTTCCATTGCTGGTGCCTGACTTGTAGATGATCACATTTTTTGATAGACTAATACTGTTAAAATGTATATGCTTAGAAGGAGATGTATAAAAAGAGACAGGCAGAAAGATATTAACAGTGTTGATAACTGGATGTAGACTTCTGGGTGTTTTTCATTTTCTTTACCTTCTTGTAGCCAGCTTCATTCTTGAAATGAGGTAGCACTTCTTCTTCAAGGTAGTGATTTTTATCTATAGTTACACAAAAGGACTGAGAATACTCATCAGAAAAAATATATGAAAAAATGAAATAAATTTTTGGCACGCATAGACATGTTTCATGGTTTGAGGCACTTGAGCATGCTTAGAGTTTCGCAACCTAAGGTTTGAGTTTCCAAAAGGTTAGTCATACCAAGTATTGATTGCATGTATTACATGTCTTGTTCTTGAAATGGTTCCAATTCAGGCTGATAATAAACAGTTGAACCAAGGAGCCAAAATACCTGACTCATGTCCATAAGACATTGTCTCAGTTACTTCTGTAAACCTTTTGGATCCAAGCTATTTTGCTGTGGATACATACCCTAGGCTGAAGGTGACTCGGTCAGAGAGAATTAATCCTTTTTTATTTTACAGAAATTAAAAGTTAGAAGTTTGATGGCTATCTCAAGGGTCTCTGGCCCAGAAGAACTGGATTAGTGATTTTAATAGCATTCTATTTGTGGCAGAGGTCTAATTCTAGGAAAGCCATGTTATTTCCAGCTCAGATCTGGTGGGGCCAGAATATTGTTGCATTTAGTGGAACAGACCCTCATTGGAGCTGCAAGTTCAGGGGTATTAACAGCTTGGTTAGCAGTGACAATGGGAATGGAAACAGATCTCTAGTTCACCCAGCAACAAAGTGAGAGAATCTTGACTCACTGGATGTAGGGCCTGGGCCTTGCTTTGTCAGCAAGAGCCCACAAGCCCATTGCAACCATGTGTCCTTCTGGCTCCCTTCTGGGCAGGACGCCCAGCTGCTGGGATTTGTAACAATCCAGAGCCTGGCCAGCCCAGATCTTACCTTATCTCACTTCAAGAACATCACCAGAGCCCCTCCATGTGAGCCACTGTTCCTAGGAACGCTGGTCGTACCAAGGACTGCCTCTTTGCAAGCATATAGCCTTTGTGTCCCCTGCCTATATAAGAAACCTCTTCCCTGCCCGCGGTTGCAGGTACACATTGCTGTCTAGCTGGCCACCACTGGAAGCCCCTGTTAGTAACTCTTAATAAACCTACATGTCTCATTCGCTGTCTCCGGGTCTTTCCTTTGGTCTCTCTGCCACCTATTCCATACTGCTCACCAAACTGGGTGTGCTGCCAGACAATTGGTGAGCCAGCCAGGAGATCAAAGAAACCCCTCTGAGCACTTAGACTATGAGAGATGGAAGGGGAAATCCACGGGGAAAATCCCGGGCTGGCCAATATCCTCCCTGTGGGGGCTGGTCACCATCATCCTTGATGGATGGGGCCCACTGCAATGAGTACGGAGATGCCCCCAAAATGCCAAAGGGTCTAGGGGAAGTCTTAGGCATGAGAAGTGTAGAAAAGAAAAACTCAAGAGGCCCAGGTCATTGCTACACCTGTGGGGTGGCCCCTCTTCACTGTGATTAAAATATAAAGTTCTTAAGTTACTTGTGGACACCAAGAATTAAAAACACAAAATGTGGGAAAAGAAGGGAAAGAATCGAATTGGAAGGTCTGTCATTTGATTAATAAACGGTATTTTTCCCCCTGGCAATAATTATATACTTTAACACCTAGAATTCACTACCATCTGCTAATGCTAAATGAATGAATCCTAGCTTAGCAGTCACACACTTGAGATATGTTTGTGCTATATTTATGGACGGTTTTTGAGGTATTAATTGAGATGAGAAAATAGCAGTTTACTGAAATAGAAACCAAAAGTAATTTACAAAATTTAACATCACTATTCTGTGTAACACTAAATAAGGTATCCCTATAGTCAAAGAAAGCGGCTTCTTGATTTACAAATATAACCCACTTGGAAGTAAAAAGAAAATGCAATCTGGTCCTGGATTAGTCATTTACAAAGTGATCTTAGAAAAGAACTTTTCATAGTTGAGGTTTAGTTGTCACATCTGTAAAACGAGGAGGCTGCATTAAGATTCTGTCACTCTTATTGTGAAAGTTCTCTTTTCTAGAATTTTCCCTTAGATTATTCAACTAAAATTTGACCCTGGAGAGGAGCATTTGCAAGAACTCACTAGCTAAGAAAGGCTGCATAAATCTGGACAAATTTCTTAATCCCCCTGTCCCTCAATTTCCTCACCTGAATATAAAAATGGTAGCAACTTCATAGAGTTGGTGGGAAGTTTAAAGAATTATGTTAAGTACTTAGGAATGTTGGAAAATAATAAAAGTTTCAGAATAACATGGTCAGAAGTTTTCATCATGTTGCTACGGTGGTAATTCTCCCCTGCTCCACCACTCTGATCCATGTCCATTTTCTCTGCCTTGCTCCGGGCCTGGGAAGGATGATTCCAACTGACTTCACAGTTTAGGTCTCTTCATCAATTGCTTACTCTTTGCTTCAGCCAATGGGAGACCCTAGCAAAAGATCAGAAAGTGAGAGGAGAGAGGGAAGAGAAGCTTCCTCTGGTCCTCCCTGCTGCCTTATGTCTGCCAGTTGACCATAGTTTCTGCCAGTTGGTCCCTTCTCCAAGGTTTCAGCTCTCACTGGATGGGATAACACTTTATCATCCTCTTGACCCATCAACCTTAAAAATAGTAAGTTTCCCTCTCTTGTTAGTCTTGGGTGATGCAATATCCCTTGTCGTTCCCTGAAACCTACAAAATCCTTCACCAAAGTCTCTTCATTTGAATCATGTGAACTTTGTTTTCTGTCTGGATCCTGACTATTTAGTAACTGTACTGAATTTGTCAGAAGTTTTTTTTTTTTTAAGCAGTTTACTCAGGACATATACTAAGATAATTTGTACTCGGTCCTTTTTTTTTTTCCATCAGCATTAAAGACAAAAGTTCTGGTTTGATGAGTAGACTCTAAAGAAAAAAATATTAAGATAACATTAGGAGAAATTAGGAAAAGATTATTGGAAATAAGTAGAGTGAAGATAGTAAAAATATCCTCAAGCTATACATTAAGGGCAAACATGGTGATGATATAGAAATGTGTACACGGGTATTAATTTGAAAGCAGAATGATTATGATGGAAATAAAGAAACTAGCTATCTTCTATGCCTATAAGTACCTAAAAGTGTCAGGTGGACATTTTAAATACATTATCTGATTTAATGTTCACCACAAGTTGCCTCCTACATAGGTGCTCTTTCCAATATACCATGCAGCCTCTTATAGTTTGTTCTGGACACAAGTATCAGGAATCTGGTGAATATGCAATCTTGAAAGAATCAAGAAAGGGAAAGGAAGACAAGTGTCTTGGAACAATGATAAAATGTGAAAATTATGGAAAACAGATATATTATACTCCTTTTAGCTTACCTTAATATCAAATTGACTTTTACCAGCCTCACCAGCTGGACAAAAATGAACATCTGGGCCCTTAAAGCCATATGTATTTCTCAAAGCAAAATCAAATAGTACCTCCTTTTTTTCTTATTGCAATTTATTTATTTCTATTTTATTTCTTACCACCTTACTACAATTATTTGAATATTTGTCTCTCTTTCTCCAGCTAAGTTGATTCCTGGACTTCGTGAACTATAGTTTATCCAACTTTTTATTTCTAAAAAATTGCCTGACCCATAGTAGGTTTTGTTTGTTTGTTTGTTTTATTTTTAGTGAGGAAGACTGAACCTGAGCTAACATCCATTGCCAATCTTCCCCTTTTTGCTTGAGGAAGATAGTTCCTGAGCTAATGTCTGTGCCAATCTTCCTCTATTTTGTATGTGGGATGCCGCCACAGCATGGCCTGATGAGCGGTGCATAGATTTGTGCCTGGGATCCGAATCCATGAACCCTGGGCCACCAAAGCAGAGTGCACCAACCCAAATACTCTGCCACCTGGCGTGCCCCCAATAGTAGGTTTTTAAATTAGTGAAGGAAAAAGTTAATAAATAAATAATTGCGGGTACAGTTCTGCTGGTTAAAACTGATCCATTAATCAATACTAGCAAGGCACTCTTTTAAATCAGCTACACATTATCTGAAATATACTACCTGATAGACTGAGATTTACCAAATTCATTTAACTGTGAATACTCTGGTGTGTTGATGGGGCACCAAAGACATATGTTTAGATTGAAGCGAACAAAATAATAAGAAACCCACAAATTAATTCCTTCTGTCAGGCACAGGTTTGTTGTAGGGTCTTGGGGTATACAAGTTTAATTTATTTTAAACATCAAATGATATGAAATATATAGAACATCACAATTATATGCATAATACATACCCTGGGTCTCAGTTGGTAAATACTGCCTGTGCACCAAAACACAAATGCAACCGTACGCATTCACACATCGGATAATTTTTCCTACAATTTCCTTGAGTTCTCAGATCTTCCACCCTGTTTCTTTTTTTTTTTTTTTTTTTTTTGTGAGGAAGACCAGCCCTGAGCTAACATCCGTTGCCAATCCTCCCCTTTTTTTTGCTGAGGAAGACTGGCCCTGGGCTAACATCCGTGCCCATCTTCCTCCACTTTATATGGGACGCCGCCACAGCGTGGCTGACAGACAGTGCGTCGGCGGGCGACCGGGATCCGAACCCGCGAACCCCGGGCTGCCAAGCGCGGACTAAACCGCTGCGCCACCGTTCCACCCTGTTTCTTAAAGCCTTGTACTACATAATAATGAGAAAAATATTGAAATGCATTCATCATTTTCTTATATTGCATATAAATGTTAATTTACACAAAGTCTGGAAGACATTATTTTAAATGTGTGTATATGTGTGTTTGTGTGTGTGTATTTGCCATTGACATTTGGAAAAGAATGTATTTTGCAAAACACCCTCTTTCTAAATAACCACCTCAAATACCTGTTTTAATCAGGACAGTAAGTTTTATTAAAGTCCACTTTTCAAAATTTTTCACAATAATGAAATAATTTTAGTTTGGTGAGAATAGTTTGTATAGAATCTGTTCAAGTATTTACCACTCCATGACAATACTGTCAAGTATTTACCATTTCCTTCTCCCCAAAAAGGATATAATGTAGAAATTTTCATCAACACCCTTTTACGTCACATGACAATAATTGATCACTAAGTCCTGTCAATTCTGTTTCTGAAATTGCTTCTGCATCTCTTCCCCTTACCATTTCCCGATTCCCGTAGCCATTGTAATTTCCCTTAGTCCTGATCTCCATTTCCTTCTAATGCAGTTATTGCAATATCTCCTATCTAATAGCTTGCCCCTAAACTTCACCCTCTTCCATTCGGCATCCACCCTGCGGTCTGAGTTATCCTTCTAAAATATAAATTGGTTTTTTCCAAAATTTATCCTAAAGGCCTTTGCTTTTCCGCCCTTGCTTAGGGAAAATTAAGTTAAATTTTGTGAACAATTAACTTAAGATTGTTAACACCTGACTACTGCTGACCTGTTCAACCTAATCTTTGCTGATTCCCTTTCTCCCATTTCTACCATATACTCACAGTCAGTCCCAAGATCCATCATCTTGCCATATGACTTCCAAATCCATGCCTCTGACCATGTTGTTTCATCTGTCAAGTGCCCTAAAAGACCAGTTAATATCACTTCCTTCATGGAATACTTACTGACATTCCCCAATATAGTACAAATTTTCGAGCTCCCATACATACATTTTAAATACATATACTTACTGAACTATTATCATGTAACTGTTGATATGTTTCTCTTTTCCTAGATAAGGGGCTCCTAGAACAGGGACTGTTTTATTCACATCTCTGTCTCCAGAACATAACATATAGCCCGTCACATAGTAGAAATACAGAACACTGATGACTTGCTAGTGAAACTACTCATTCAAAGCCAACACAACCATAAAAATTCCATTAAATTGTCTAAGTCTTAAATTGCCTTTCAGAATTTACTACCATTAATCAATATTTTTTTCTTGGAATGCTTTTTACCCCCTTGGAATAGTGACAATACACTATTTTAAATAATCACATCGTTTGAACTACTTTTTATGGTCATTTTCTTGATGTTTTTTATTTCCCACTGATTAAATGAAGCCATAATCCGATTTTACCCTCTCCTTTCATCTTCTCACTTTACATACTCTCCCTGGGCAATCTCATCCAAGCTCATTGTTTCATTAAGCACGTCTCTTCACATGGACTCCAAATCCATTAATCCATCTCTGGCCTTCCCGCTGTATCTAACTTAATTTCACATCACTTTCTGGATGTCCAGGTGTTGTTAAGGTGATCAAACAACATTTAAAAAAAGAAGAATGTATCCCACTTCAAACTTTATCTGTCATTGCAATCAACATCATTCCCATCTGAGAGAGAAAAAAAAGAAAACTTTGGAATCAACACTGGTCACTTCCTCTCCCTCATGTCTCACTTCCATTTTATTCTTAATTTATTGTTGTCTCTACCTTTGAAATACCCCTCAAATATGTTTCCATATTTTCATTCTCAAAAAACTCTGCCTGATTTCAGACTCACATTATGCTTCAACTGAAATATAAAAAGTTAAGATGTTCTTTAACTCCCAATCTCACTCCATGCTCCAATGCTAATTTTGGGTTCACATTCAGGCTCTCTGTCTATATGAAGATATATATATATATGAAGATATATATATATATATATATATTTCATAACTTCTTTTCTGAGAACGTGTTTACACTATATGTACACTATGTGTATTATATTACTTGCTTTCTTTTTAACTAACACGTATCTTAGGGATATACCTTAAAGAATTTTCATAACTATAAATATTTACAGACAATTGTAATGAAAATTAGTTACCTAGAATGTTTAAAGTGTACTTCACAGTGTTTAACAAAAATATTACATTGTTTGCTTTCCCTGGTTATCTCTTTAGTATGACATATAAAGTATTCACAGCCTGTGCTTCATCTATATTTCCACTTTTTCTCAGATAGTTATTGAGGTTAAGTATAAATATTATTTTCTACATCTTACACATAGCATGAATCCCTTGATTTCACTTGATTTTTTTCTCCAGGTAAGCAGTAGGACCCAATTAATTGAGATAACTCACTATAAGTTCTAATAAAAAAGCATGACTCCATAAATACAGCAAGAAACTTTACCAAATACACTCAGAAACAAACTCTATTGTCATTTTCCTCTTTTTCCCCCAGCTTCATTGAGGTATAATTGACAAGTGAAATTGTATATATTTAAGGTGTGCAATGTGATGATTTGATATACATGTATATTGTGAAATGATTACCACAATAAAGTTAATTAACACATTCATCACCTCACATAGTTACCATTTTTGAGGGATGTAGGGTGAGAACACTTAAGACCTACTTTCTTAGCAAATTTGAGTGTACATTACAGTATTATTAACTATAGTCACCATGCTATGCATGGTGTACATGTATGCACGTTCTGATTCCCAGAATTTATTCATCTTATAATTGAAAATTTGTACCCTTTGACCAGATCTCCCCATTCACCCACCCCTTAGCTTCTGGCAACCACCATTCCACTCTCTGCTTCTGTGAATTTGACTTTTTTAGATTCCACATTTATGTGAGTTTATGCAGTGTTTGTCTATTTCTATCTGGCTTATTTCACTTAGCAGAACACCCTCCAGGTTCATCCATGTTGTTGCAAATGGTAGGATTTCCTTCCTTTTATGGCTGAATTATATTCCATTGCATATATATATATATATTTTCTTTATCCATTCATCTGTTGATGGACAGTTAGGTTTTTTTCCATATCTTGGCTATTTAAATAATGGTGTAATGAACACAGAAATGCAAATATCTCTTCAAGATCCTGTCAGTTCATTTCCCTTGGATATAATACCCAACTGCATTCTAGAAGTAGGGGCAACAGTGCCAGGAAAGGAATGCCAAGACCTGGTGAATCCAAACTTTTGCCATGTTGCTGGACAAGCTCCAAAATAATATCTTTATCCTTTAAGATTATCTTTATTACTGAGAAAAACAAGGAAACCAATTCATTCATTCAGCTGACACTGTTGAACACACATTGTAGGCCAAACAATATGACAGACACAGGAGATCTAAAAATATCTTCTTAGGGATCATACAGTCTATATTTTAAATTGCACATTCAGTCAATATATTAAATTAAAAGAATGCATATTATTGTGTAGCATGTATGGATCTCAGTGGACAAACTCATACCTGTGAGAAATATATCAATGTCTATTCTAGGATGGGAAAAACAATATATGTATATCTCTTTCTAGCCTAGAGAAATTCTTCTCATGTTTTTACCAGTTATTTCTATGTCCCTGATTAATCTTCATTTTCCCTCCACCCTTTAACCTCCCATGTGCTGTTTGGTGGTGGTTGATTGATTTTTAAACTTTTCTTTAGTTGGGGCTTCTACAAATTAATGATATTAAAGAATTAAGGAATTGCTAACTACTCACACTTACCCTATCCCCAAAGGCATTAAAGACAAAGTCATTGTCTGCTTAAATGGGGGAGGGGGAACCTGGGAGGATCAGTCCTGGGATTAAAGAGTATGTAAAAAGAGAGTAAATATGTTTGTATTGTTAGTGCTCCCAGAAAATATTCCATGTTTGGGGGGCTTGGGCTCTCCAAACACATGCCGTCTTGTAATATCTTTTCTTACTATGGATACACAATTGTCCCTGTAGTTAGATGAAGATCGTAGACTTTAAATCATGAGTAGTTTTATGCCATTATTTTAATGTGGTGACTTTCTTTTTTTTGCACAAGTGCTGTTTGAATTAAAAGAGTGTATTTGCTTTTAAGTCGTATAATTTTAAAGAATTAATATGACATAAAGTTACTATCACATAAAGTTTCAGATAAAAGGCATAAAATAAAGACCCCTCTCATCCTCTCTCTGGGACACTGAGATTATATACATCACCAAATATCCTTTTATTTTCATGTCTGCTGGACCCTGTCTTGACCAGATCAGGAAACCCCAATACTCCTCTGGGTCCTAGCTGCTCAGAAGATACCTGTCCCTCTCTTCACCATCAACCTGTGTCACATACAGAGTCTAGAGTGGTGAGGAGTGCTAGTAGCCCTTCCTCTCCTCTAGGCACAGAATCATTTCCTTTGTCCCCAGCTGGGTGTCAGTGTGAGGAGGCATATGCAGAAGGTGGCATTAACACTCTGAGATTTTCTTGTCCTCAAAGATGTTGTGTCTCTGTTCTCTAGCTAAGGGCCAACCCAGAGGGAAAGAACTTGCTCCTTAGTTCCATTTTTTTATTAGGAAATTAATTTTAATCACACTAGATCAATCAACATCTCAAAATTTTCTCAGCTACAATTAATTAATTTAAATTGTGATATGTCCTACAAAGAAAATAAAAAGTACAAGGTACTATGAAATTCTGTAGCAAAGAGATTTAAGCATGCCTTGTTGGGTTAAGGAAAAATACTGTTTAAGATTGAGATGAAGTTACTCTCATGTTCCAGGTATAAAAACGTAAACCACACAGCATAAAAAGGAAAATTCCGTAAATCTGGAACTAGTGTTAAGATCTCATTTTCTTGCATCTTCTTTCCCCATACTGTGCCAAAGTCATACTGAGCTACTATCACTCAAGCCTGAAGCCTCATGTCCTGTAAGAGTCCTTTCACATTATATTGATTTTTTTTTCATATTTATTAATGAACTAACATGCGAAGTTCACAATATCTGGAACTGTTTTCTGACTTATTTGCAAATGCTAGAATTTTATATTTAATGCATAATACATAGTAAATTCTCAATAAATATCTACTTAATATGGCATTGAATATCACTTAGCTGTTTTTTATTGACATGCTACTCCACTGTAACTATTCATCATTATAACATAATTTTTTTCATAATCTAAAATTACACTGATCAGCTACATGGTGATCACCATAAAGAATTACCTGACAATCATCTACTTAAAATATTACTTATCTGTACAGAACATAAGATCTTTAACCAATTATTTATCAGTGTTCTAATTAATTACAATTATATTGTCATAAGTTGTCAAAATCGGAAATATTAAATAAAAAGGCATAAAGATTCAGCCACCTTTTTTCAGATCCTCTGGCACATTTTGTGGACTGTATATGAATTTCATGTTTAAATTTCTCATATATATTAGTCAGAAAATATCATATGTGATTGGTAGGTTTTAATTTTAGTACTACCCTAAAACTACTGTAGTAAAAACACTGTAAAATATGAATTTAAATTCATATTTAAATCGTGGTAACTGTCAACTGACCCTTTTAGTATGCAACAGAGATTTGAAATCATTTGAAAATTTCCTCTTTATCATACACTATGTAATGTTGATATATTCACTGATGCTCATGAATTTAAGATTTTTCCTAATAATTAAAAACTCTCTGTATATCGTGGTAAAGCAAATTTCTTTTAAAAATCCTCCTTTGAAGTGTAAAAAAGATACACATCCTAAAATTTCTAATAAATGATGCTTCTCTACTTATGTGGAATAATTTCTAGTGATTAATTCTCTTCAAAACACAAGTAATCACCAAAATTTTGTCTCTAAGTATAATTGTATAGATCTATATCTGTGATGATCTTGCAAGTAATTTGATCCTATCATAAAGTAAGTTTTGTTAAGAAATGTGTATTCTGCTAAACTAAAAATCTTCCTTTTATCAAGGATGATGTTGTACTAATCAGCCTAGCTCTCTGTCCTTGTGTTCAAAACTTTCAGAATCTGGTATCACTTGGACAGTCTTGCAAAATACAGCATCAGGCCCAACTCAGAAATTGAGAACAGATCTTTCCTTGTCAGCAGACTTTATTTAACCCTGAGTTCAAGTACGGAACATACATGCATCAAGTCCTACCATCATCTTGGTCCAGTTTTCCGCATTGCTTTGATTTTTTTGACCATTTCTGCCACTGAATGGCACCTCTAATTGGAATGCAGACTCCATTCCCTTTGGAATGGGCTGATGATTTGGTCCTAGTGGGAATTCTGGGATCTGGAATTCAACTTCAGATTTAGTCTAAGGCCCTTGATTGTCATGTCTCCCTGGGATTGACACTGAAAATGTCAGTGTCTGTAGACTAGATTCCCTCTAGACTTCACTGACACCTCCTCCTAGCCTTTCACTGAGGTCTTTTCAGATTGCATTTCCTGTTCCATCAATTATGTCGTTACTGATTATTAAAATTCCTTGTCACTGTGTCTAAAGCAATCTATATATGTTGAGCTATTCCCTGTTATCAAACTATTTTATAAGGAGAAATTGTAGATAGCTAACAAAGAGGGTGAGGGGAAAGAGGAACCAGCAAAGTGCCAGGAAGCAGTGAATTTATGAGGTTTTGAATGTTGAACAATAGTTCTGGACAATTTTCTCCACTGCACTTCACTAGTAGCATTTTTAAATTAGTCTTTTTTGTACCATGTTTGAAGGCACTTATTGTCGTTCTGCCTCTAGACTCATTTTTTCTAATCAAATTTCACATAACTGTCAAAATAATTTTTCTAATTAGCAATTCTGACCTTGTCACATTTTTAAAAATCCTTTGATCCCTCTTATTTTTTCAAACAAATGCCAGTTTGTTGTTATGACAAATAGCCTCTTCAATGAGCTTGCCTAAGTTCCTTTTTCCTCAGGACCTGCTACTGTTTTCCCACACTTTACTGTTTAGAAATTCAACACTCCTTCCACATATCATTTGATTACACCCTGTGGTAGGGTGTGTCCAGTTCCTGCTGGCTTCTACTGACTCACAAGAGCTGATTGTTAAACATTCAGAAATGTTGCCATAATTATTAAATAATTTGACAGTTTGAAATTAGCCATTGTGGGAAGATACACTATGGAAAAAAGCAAATGCTAGAAAGCAGGGCTTCCCCCTTCCCCCCCATATAGGCAGATGACCAGCTCTGTAAGAAGCTCATGTACTTCAGATCTGAATTTCCTAAAGGTTGCTTTGATTTCCATGCCCTTCCACTTGGAAGCCTAAAGAGTGGCAGAGAAAGGGATGCAAGGATAATCCTTTCTTAGTGTGTACAAATACGTCTAGTCAAGGTCCTGAGATGGAAAAAGTTAAAACTTTATACTATAGATAAAAATAGCAGCTATAATAGCAACAACAATAAAAATCCTTTGTAGTTGGTTTTATGTATATATTTTAATGTAAATTATTTTGCTGTTGTGTTAAAATTTAATCAAGTTTAACTGTAATGTAGCCCTTATTGAATATTTCTAAATAAGAAAATTGATTTGTGATTTGTACCTCATGCTATAATATTTACACAAAATAGTATTCAAAATGATACTCATACTTCATGCATCATTGATTAAACCTATAATGAGTTAGATTAAAACATGATGGGTAATTCTCTCAGTCTTTAGAATTAAAAAATTATACTTGTGTTTCATATAGAAACTTCCAGATCCCTATTGCAAAAGACATAATTTCCATCCAAAATATATTTCTATGATGAATATTCAATGATCTCACCAAGGAGTTTTAGATTTGTGAATGTTTCACTTGGACAGTGGGTCTGCAATTATTTTTTAACCCTCCTGTTAGGTGGAAAGGTTTGAGGTAAGAGATTCAGGATAAATTTTCCCCACTAGAGTAAATTATTGACAAAAACATGTTTGTGAAACATAGCATATCTCTAATGTAGAAGAATTTCAATATTCTAGTATAGGGTACAGTCTAAGGACATCCTAAATTTCAGAGCTAGAGAAAATTTTAAGTAACATACATTGATTGCTTCATTGAATTGGAGAAATATTCTGGGTTTCAATGTTGTATATTTTAACCTCATGCTGTATTTAACACAGCAATATTATACTTCATCATTTCTTCATCTGGTGAATGGATGCAGGAAATTGCAACCTCGAAGATTTTAACTTTTTCCCTTATTGACAATGTAGGTTACAGCAATATTTGTATTGACCTATCAGCTTACTGATGTGTGATAGATAGAAGAGAGAAAGGAAGTAATAACTAAGAAAAAACTATCCAGATCTCTCAATGTTATTTTCTATGCTGAAGATCATAAAATATCTAGAACTTAAACTTGAGAAGTCCTATGACTCCTAAAGTCCATGTGGACCCCTTAACTGCTGAGACTTTTAATTTTCCTAGGGAATATAAATACATTTTTTTTTTCCTGAGGAAGATTCACCCTGAACTAACATCTGATGCTTATCTTCCTTTTTTTTCGTTTGTGGAATATTAGCCCTCAGCTAACATCTGTGCCAATCTTCCTCTACTTTATATGTGGGTTGCCACCATAGCATGGTTGACAAGTGGTGTAGGTCTGCGCCTGGGATCTGAACCTGTGAACCCAGGCCACTCAAGAGGAGTGTGTGGAACTATAACCACTTGTCCATGGGTCCAGCCCCTAAATACAATTTTTATTGCTCTCTCATAGATCATAACAAGCATCCTGGGCAATTCCTGTCATCTGGTAATATATGACATGTCATGAGCGAGGGTAGAAATACATTGAAACTTTGCTGTACATTTGTTTCCAGATGTGAATAGGCATCTAAGCATTGACTATAGTGTAGCATTTTGTCCCACCAGGGAGACAATTTTTGAGAAAAAAGACTTGATGGCTATAGTGACACAGTGCCTCTTTTCTACCAAGATTTTGCAGATGGTACTCCCTCTTCTTAATATATCCTTCTTGCTCTATTTCCTTGTGATCTTTCCCAAATTTACCCCTTTGATTGACTTAGAATTCATTAATACATTCTTTCTTCATGTATTAAGCACTTACTATATACTAGGCATTCATCCAGGAACTAGGAATTCAGACAAAAAGCCCTGCTTTTGGGAAGCTTCCATTCTAATGGAGGAAATACATTAAAAATAAATAATTAAATGTGTGATAGAAAGAGAGGATCATCATTTAAAATTTAGTTTAGGCATAAACTTCTCTGGAAAGCCTTCCTTGATAACCCCAGTCTGTGTTCTGTTCCATTTCTAGATACTCCCAGAGGATCCCATGCTTCCCTCCATTAAAGTAGCAGCTCCACATTATTATTAACATCTTTTTATGTTGGTCTCTGACAATAGACTTCAAGAAGGTAGGTACCATATTTTCTCTATCTTTTTTCAAAGCGACTAGCCTAATTTCTGGGTCATGCTATATATGATAAAAATAGCTACAATTTATTGAATTGAATACCCTTTATTCAACAGGTATTATTCTAAGCCTTTTCCACTTACAATCAGTTTTCTTTTGTTGCATAACAAACTGCCACAAACCTAGTGGCTTACACAAGCATTTGTTATCTCATAGTTTCTGCAGATCTGAAGTCTGGGCACAGCTTAACTGGGGTCCTCTGCTGAGGGTCTCATGAGGCCGCAACCAAGGCACCAGCAAGGCTGTGTTTTTATCCGGAGACTTGACTGGGGAAGAATCTGCTTCAGAGCTCACCTAGGTTGTTGGCAGTATTCATTTCTTTTAGCTGTATGACTTAGGACCCCGGCTTCTTAATGGCTGTTGGCTGGAATCTGACCTCAGTTCCTAGAGGCCACTCACAGATCGCTACCATGTGACTCCATATGCAGTTCACAACATTGCCATTTGCTTCTTTAAGGCCACCAAGTGATTCTCCCTCTACAGTCTGACAAGACACAGTCTCATATAAGGAAATGTAACCATGAGAGTGACATCCCGTCATCTTTGCCATAATCTCCTGCTTAGAAACATGTCAGAGCTTCCTCTCATACTCAAGGGGAGAGGATTTCATAAGAGCATGACTCATTGGGGGGTGCTTTAGAACATACCTGCCATCATGTGTTGTCTCACTTAATCCTCATACTTCTGTAAGGCATGTGCTGTTATTACGAAACTAAAGAAGTCAAGGGCACCAGCTAGTAAAAAGTTAAGCCAAGTTCGAAGTCAGGCAGTGCTACTCCAGAGGCCAAACTTTTATCTTGCATTAATATTGATCCTGCTAAATACATGTCCACTGAATTTATAAACAAAGAGTGAATGAACAGATGAGTGGATTCACGTTGATATAGCTTCTCCCTTTGAGCATAGCCTGTTGCTTAAACTAAGGATCTGAGAAACGTTAAGTTCTTGTGTCTCCTGTGTCTATGGGGTGGAATGGAAAAAAGAATTTCCTGGGCTATTTAACTTTTTTTTAATTTTACATTTTTATCTTTAATTTTGATTTTTTGTAGCATTTTTATATTTCAATTCCATTGTTTAAAATTCCTTATGGCACTATCTGTTGTGAAGTGATTAGTAATTATTGGATAATATTATATCATGTTATATTATGTCAATAGAATGATTTGGTTATTAATTCATTCATAGTGTATACTCCCCAACAAGAATATAAATTCTATGAGAACAAGGTCTTGTCTGTTTTTAACCACTATTGTATCCTGAGCCTATAAAATAGTAGGTACATGGTAGGTACTCTGTAAATAACTTCGAATGACTTGACTGAATCAAATAAAGTAACATACTAGAAAAATAATTTCCAATCTGCTATCACTTTTTTTTTTGTTTTGTTCTAATATTCTTGTTGTTGCTACTGTTTGTATTTTAAATACAAAGCATCTGGAGAGTAAAATAGTGGAATTAATGCTCAAGCTCCATTTGGCTTTAATACACAATCAAACAAAAATGTATTTTGAATGTTTTGGTGGCTGTTTAAACATCATGAGCATTTAATTAAATTTCAAGTAGCTAGTGTTGGAAAGGATGTCTCACTCTGCCAAAATATAATCCATGTAGATTTAAAGGAAAGTTGCATTTTCTGATATGGGCTTAACTCAGAAGGGCTAACACGTAAAGTAGAGCTCTGATTTCTGAAGACACATTCATTTCTATGATATATATCATATTATTAAACTACATAAATGATTTTGGAAACAAGGTTCCAACAGCATTTTTCCCCGCTTTCACTTTCAGCTAGAAAATATCCAAATCATTTATCATGAGGTAGATCTCTCTTGTATGTTATAGCAATAAACTCACAGCTAACATATGGTGTTATTTAGCTGTGTAACAGAAAAGATTAATCAGCCGACAAAATGTCATTATAAAGGAAATATTTTAAGCTGTGATTTTCTTTTTTCTCTCACTTATGGGCATCAAGCCAAATTCATCTGCAGCTCGCTTAAAGAACATGTGGAAATAAAAAGCCAGACTCTTAAATTATCAGTGGCATTTAATATATTCAGGATGCCACACTGGAGGTCTGTTGCTTGTGAAATGTAAATGTTTCCCTTTAATGAGAAATTACATTATTGTTTTAATTATGTGTGTGAAGTGAATTTACATTACTAATATTGTCAATAGCCATGTTCTTGCACTTACTATTGACGACCTAATACTATAGTAAATGACCTATATGATTACAGTAAATGATCCTAGATTTTTATGGAAAGAGAAGGTTTTAACCCATGAGTGGGAGGACTCATAGGAATGACCTTAATAAATGTTGTATCTTCTTCTGAAGGAAAACTTTAGCATTATTGAATTGCTTGATATGTTAGGATGATCCTGTTATTAAGGCAAATAACCACTAGCAGGAAAAATAACACCTTATTAACAATATGTATTACCGCTTTTTCAATGTCACATAAGTGATGTAACAAATAAAAGAAAATTAATTTTAAGAGTTTTTAAAAATCATAGTAACCTTTCATCAATTTTTTTATCTTACATCAAGCATAAAACAGTAATATAAAGATTGGGGATCCACTACTGCTTTTGATATGAAGCTCCTATGCTAAATAAAATGTTGACAAGCACTGTGTTATCTCATTTACTCTTCATAAGAGACCCATTCACACCTCAAATTAAAGAAACTAACATTAATTGTGTGCTTAATTTTAAGCAATCACTTTACTAAAGAATTCTTTCATCAACCCAGGAGGTAGGCACTACTTATCCACAGGTCATGATTGTGAACACAGATCTGTTTTATTTTAAAGCCTTTACTTCTCAAATTGACCTGCAATGTAGTTTCTGGACGAGCTTAACATTTATCTTATTTATATATATCCTGGAGACACTAGGTTTTCAGCAGTTTTCCAGAGTCAATGAATTCTGCCTCCATCTTACGAGCGTCCCATCGTGCCACAACTTATTTCTTCACTATGGTTGTAAATGTATGCATTTACATATTCACTTTATAAATCTAACAAAGAACACATTCCCATAACTTTCTCAAAACCTGCTGGATATGTGACACATTAATTTGGAATACATTTGTATAAATTAACATGCTAAGTATCCAAACTGAAATTCAGACTAGGTAGCAGTATGAGCCCTACTTCATTTATATTTCCAGAACATGAATTACATGTTTTTTCCTGAAATAGGACAATCCTTTCTTAATGAGTTCTATCTAAAAATAGTGACTATGATGCTAAATATGAAGTCACAGAGGTTGTTTACACTGGTAACTGTTCATAAAATTAGTATTTCCTTGGTTCCCAGGGATAGTAGCTAAATTGCTTATTAGCAGACACAAACAAATTAATCTGTTGGAAGAAAAATAAGCACAGTATCCTGTGACATTTTCATGCGTGATAAACACTGATCTATTCTGCCAAAGTTATGCTGAAGGTTAAGGTTAAGGTTAAGGTTCCAAACATATCTAAAACACAGTTTCTGGCCTCAAAGCATATAGTGTCTTTTAGGGAGAATAAGACAAGTAATTTTTTAAGTGATTCTTAAGGGACTAGTATTATAGGTTCTATAAAAATGATGCAAAGTGCTATGAGAATTTAAAGGAGAAAGAACTAACGCTGAGTTGGGGAGAGAAAGAAGAGCCTTAAAGAATTGCTACAGTTGAGATCTATCTTTAATTATGTGTTTTTATGATGTGCAGGTAGATAAAAAGAAAGGTCATTACACTAAGGGTATAGCTTAAGCAATAATACGAAGATGAAAAACGTTCATTATGTTTGAGGGAATAAGTACTCCCGTTTGACTACAGAACAAGCCATTCATTCTTTCACCAATGTTTAATGAAGGCTTATCAGGTCTTAGGCTCTCTTTTAGGGACTGGGAATTTAACAGTGAACAAAATAGACAAAAATCTCCACCTCTGAAGTTTACTTCATCACGATGAAAGATAATAGACTCATAAAAATACTAATAAGTGAACGCGTGATACAGAACAGGGCTGCAGTGTCTATAAATGAACTCAGTAATAAGGAATCTTGAATGCAGCTTTGGTGGTTGTTGTTTTTAATTCTGATTTAATTTAATACTTGGAGAACTTGTGAGTGATAGGATAAGCACTCTGATATACGACAATTAGCAAGCACCTGTGTGAGATGCACTCAAATTGAAGTAACAGAAATGGAATCAGGTAGGACGCTACTGCAAGTAGTCCAGGTATAATGTCACAATGGAGTAAACTAGGGTGATGACTATAGGAATGAAAAGAGAGAAAAAGTGTGAAATACATTAAAATGAAGAATTAGTAGGATTTGCCAACTGGTTAGATGTGTGAGAACAGGAAAAGGGTAAAGTTTCAAGGATCTAATCCTTTAATATTTGGAAAAGGCTGATGACATTATCTATAAAGGCATAAGAAAATCACTAGAGGATGGTTTGAAAGAGAAGGTAGTGATTCTAATGTTTGTCATTTGAGAAATCATCAGGAGATACCAATGACAATGTGGAGAAGTGCTTAGAAAGTTGGATGTGCAGCTATGAGTGACGGGTCAAATCTAGACACAGAGAAGATTTAGAATGATTTTCATTGATTTAGTCACGCTATTTTCAGTGTTACTTGGAAATGAGCATGGAGGAGGAGAATAAAACTCCTTAGAAGTATTTATATTTGAAGAGTTCAAGACGGGTTAGGGTTAATGTTAGATAGAATGTGAAGGAGACTATGATTTGAAAGTATTCTTATTCTAGGGGATAGAAGGAGGAAAACAAGGCAGGTAAGGAGACAGAGAAGAAACAATGTACTGTAGAAAGAAGGTTGACGGCATAAGGAAATGAAGGAAGTGTGATTAACAATGATCCATTTTGTAAAGATCTAAGAAAATGAGGACTAGGAATATGTCGTTTCTTCATAAAATTAAGATCATTCATAAGGTAACTTTCCAGAATTCAGTAAAATCAACAAAGCCAGACACCAAAGAATGCATACTATATGATTTCATTTATATGAAATTCAAGAACATAGAAAACTAATCTATTATGGTAGAGATTACAGTTTTATTCTTGAGGGAAATAGTGACTGGGAGGTGATATAAGAGAAACTTCCAAGCATATCAGAAATGTTCTACATCTTGGTTTAGTTTGTTACACCACTGTATACATTTGTAAAAATTAGCCAAGTTATACACTTAAGATTGTGTACTTCACCATAAATACGTAAAATATCAATTAAAAAGTGACTAAAAAGAAAGAGAAAAGGAAGGAAGGAAGGAAGGAACCAAGGAACAAAGAGAGGATGGGAGGGATGAAATCTGACCCATAATAGCTTTATTGAACACTGGATCCAGCTTCACCTAAAATCAAGCATAATTCTAGACCCAGAAGTAACACAGGTCAGTAATTCCCTGTATTGTTTATGCTGGTTAGGGTTACATATTCTGTTATTTGCAATATAAAGAGTCCTAACTTGTATATATTTAGATAAATGTTTGTGTCATTTTGCAATCTGAATCACAGTAACAAAGTGTATGATGTCTTAAAAGTCATAATAAAAGCAAAATAAAGTATAATTTTGGAATATGGCATACTTGATATAATTAGATATTAATTATTTGTTATAAAATCAGTATTTTGAATATTTAAACTATAAATTCAGAAATGCTATGCATATTATGAATTCAACTTTATGTTATAAAGCAGCCTTTTAATACATGGTAGTGTCAGATTTTTAAGGCTATGAATAGTCGTGAAGCTGTTAATTATACTATGTCATTAGATCTAGTAGATTATATACAAAAGATAGGTTCATGTCAATGAACAGCAGACATCCACATAACGATTTTTAAAGTTTTATGTTAATTAAAATACTGAACACAAATGAAAACTGCAAAACAAAACACGTAAATTTATATATGTAAATATGCACGTGTGTGTATGTCTATAAAGTTATCATATGAATCTATAAATTTAGCATATTCCAAAGGAAAATATGCATACGGATTCTGTGAAAGTTGATAAAGCTAATTCCAAAGATCCTCATGAAAGGAAAATATACAATAATACTGATGAACAGACATTTGGTCCTGTCCAAAGTGTCCATAAGATATGTGGTTTGTAAGACATTTGATCCATGCCAAAAGGTCCTTGATATTTGGTCCTGTCCAAAACCGTTGGTATGGACCAAATATGCTCATGCATGTTTTGGACAGGACTAAATATCAAGGACCTTTTAGCATGAACCAAATGTCTGATGGGCTAAATGTCTTAGGGATGTTTTAGACAGAACCAAATGTCCTACAAGGAATAGGACAAGAAAATACAGCAACATATTTGAGAAAATAATGTGAGAAATTTCTTCAAAATATAACAATATATAAAGCTACAATATTTAAATAAGTGTGGCATTAATGTACAGAATAAAATCAGTGCAGCAGAATTAAACATCTAGAAAAATATTAATTTACATGTGGTACAATATTACATGTACATATTTTAAATCAAATTACTGGAACTATTAATAAATTAGGATAAGACAACTTCTTTCTAATTGTGGAAGGGACCTAATTAATCCAGCTATTAATACCATTTAAAGAAAAATGTATAGATTTAAGGCCTTTTTTTAGTCTATCAAGTTATTAGTAAGAGTTATATATTGCCATGTCTATAACTGGGATTAGAAAGCCTTTCTTAAACAAGAAAAATAATAAGCAAAAGCCATAATGAAATAGAATGATAAATTAATCACCTTAAATATTTTAAAAATATGTCTATCCAACAAGGAACAACTTTCATAAACAACAATCATAAACAACTTTTGAAAGCATAAACATCAAAATGTACATCTGTGTGTGTGCATGTGTGTGTGTGTTTGCACATGTATGAGCTTATTAAGCATCCAGAGTATGTAAAGATCTTTTAATAATGCTTAAAAACAATGAAATAAACCCAAAATTAAATCAAAACAAAACAAAATCTCCTTCTCAAAATGGTAGTACACCAAAATCAAAAAAAAATCAGAAGAAATAGAATGCCAAGAAAGAGAGCCAGGAAAATCAAATATTGAAACTGTGAATCAATTAAGATGAAATTAATTTTACTAAACAATTTGAAAAAGACTTTTAAACAGTTTCTAGTGGCTATTTAAAAAGTTAAATATAATTTTAAAGTCTACTTGGGATGTAGAAAGGTGAAAGGTATTGTTACGCAAGACAAAATTAAAGTTACCTCTAGAAGAATTGAAAACCTATGGTGCACTGAGGGTAATCACAGCGACCCAAACCTGCCTCACTACAGACTTCCACACTACAGACTTACTAAGAGAAAAGCTGTGCCCACTTCCAGGGATAAATATATAAGATACCAAGTTTATTCATAAATTATAATACAAAGAAGAGGATGAAGAAGGAGAAGGAGAGAAGAAGAAACCCAACACCTTGCCTAGAGACAAAGCAATCAAAAGAATGAGACTCAGATATGAAACAGATGTTGAAACTATCAGATAGGGAATAGAAAACAAGTATGATTAATATGCTGAGACTCTAGGGGAAAAGGTAGGCAATATTCATAGATGCAGAAAAAGCATTTGATAAAATCCAATACACATTCCATTCATGATTTAAAACTCTTGGCAAGCTAGAAATAGAAGGGAACTTCCTTAACCTGACAACGAACATCTGCAAAATCCTGTAGCTTAACATCATACTTAATGGTGAAAGACTGAAAGGTACCCCCACCCCTGAAATGTACAAGGCAAAAACGTTCATGCTAATCACACTTACGTAACATCATGCTAGTATTTCCAGCCAATTCAATAAGGAAAGGAAAGGAAAAGCAAAAATGCATACAGACTGGAAAAAAAATCTTTATTAACAGAAAGCATGATTGTCTAATAGAAAATCACAGAGTCTTCAGAAATCTCTTAGAACTAATAAGTGAATTGAACAAGGTCACAGGGGTGCAAGAACACAAAAATCAATTTTATTTCTATATACTCACAATGATCGATTGGAATTCAAACTTTTAAAACAGTATCATTTACAGTAGCAATACAAATAAAATATTTGGGTATAAATATAACAAAACATATGCATGTTTTGTATGCTGAAAACTAACAAAACACTGCAGAAATAAATGAAGACCTGAATAAATGGAGAGTTATGTCACGTTCATAAATTCGAAGACATAATACTGTTAAGATGTAAATTCTCCCCAGATTGATCCACTGATACAGCGTGATCACAATCAAGATCCCAGCAAGATTTTTTGTAGATATTGACAAGCTGATTCTAAAATTTGTATAGAAAGGTAAGAAACTAGAATACCCCAAAACAATTTTGATAAAGAACAGAGTTAGGGGAATCATAATTCCTGATTCAAGATAGACTGTAGATTACAGTTTAAGAAGAGGATGTGGTATTGATAGACAGATGATAGATAGATTGATAGATAGATAGATTGATAGACGGATAGGGCAAGAGACATAAAGGACAGTCTAAAAATATGCTACAAAAATATGTCAATTGATTTTTTGAACCCATTTATTTAGTTCACCTCTGTTGTTTGCAGTTTGATACTTCTATATTGCTTATCTCACACTGAAGATTCTTAGGCAGTGATTTGGGCAAAGAAGATTTCAGAGAGAATAAAGAAACTTTGAGGAAAGGCATTCTTATCAGAGGGCACTAAATGTATTATAGTAGAGCACGATGTAAATCACAAAAACATCTCTGGGGTTGTGTGAGTAATATATTATGACTGGAGCATAAGGTGCATCTGTGGGCATGGCAGGTGAGAGGCATGAAAAGCAGTTTCATGAAAAGTGAGCCAAATCACTAAAGCCTTTTTGGCTTGGAATGCCCTAGGGAGCTACCACAGAATTTTCAGCAAGTGGTCACAGGCATTGCGTGCATGTGGTGGCGGACGGTAAATACCAAAGGTGAGTGAGTTGAAAGAGCTGAAGACAGGAAGCTGAAAGATAGACATTTGAAATAGCCCATGGGACAGATTACGTGATTGAAGTGCGAGAACAGAAGTGGAAATCGAGAGCAAAGAGAACGGATTTAAAAGATTTTTAGGAAGGGGCGGGGGTGAAGAAGACTGGCCCTGAGCCAACATCCGTTGCCAATCCTCCTCTTTTTGCTTGAGGAAGATGGTCTCCAAGCTAACATCTGTGCCAATCCTCCTCCACCTTGTATATGGGATGCTACCACAGCATGGCTTGACCAGCAGTGTGTGGATCTGCGCCTGGGATCCAAACCTTTGAACCCCCGGCCACCGAAGCAGAGTGTGTGAACTTAACCACTATACCACCAGGCTGGCCCCAAGAGATTTTTTTTAAATTGAGGTTTCACATTACTTGTTGACTCCCTTAATATGGGGTGGGGGCAGGAAGGCAACAATACGACTTTCCAGGTTTCTGACCTGCACAAGATGTCTTTCATTTGGCCAATGATACCATTACATAGTGGGAAGATACCAAAAGGACAGTAGTTGGATGATGTGAATGGGGAGGGTGTGTGATAATTAGATAAGTTTTGGACTTAAAAAGATATATTTTAGGGACAGACACATGGAAAATATAAAATAGGCAGTTTGAAATATAGGTCTGATAATCAGAAAATAGATGTGTACTAGCAATGTATTTTTTTTAGTTTATTCAAACCAAACATTCATTCATTAATTCAGGAAATATTTTGAGGCCAAACATGTCATACATATCGATAATTTATATTTACCTTATGTCATTTAATTGTTTACATCAACCCTATGAAAAAGGTGTTGAGGCCATAGAAATGCAACAGATGGCCCATGAGTGTAAAAATAGAGAAGCTCAATAGGGCTGAGGATGCTCCTTTTATTATCTCTAATTTTACAGTGCAGGTTGAAGAAGAATCAATCAGGCAGAAGGACAGTATTTTAGGAAAGGTAAGAGAATGCTGAAGTTGAAGCCAAAGGTACATGGTTTCAAGGAGTGATTAAGGAGTTTAGATAACTTAGAAAGGATTAGATAGAATATAAAATGACGAGTCTTTGGGTTTTCCATTTAGATGATTATGTATGAAGTCTGGATATTTTTCTCATTAATTTGTGATAGCTGAGGAAATGAAATGAATTAGTAAATGGAGATAGAGAAATTAAAGACTGTCTGTATAGACTATACTTTCAAGCTGTTATATTGGAGAGGCAGAGAGAGAATATGAAACTTGATAAAGAGATTTCAGTGTAAGGTATACCTGGGCATATTTCTAGTTTGAAAGAAATTTGACAGTACAAAAAAAAAAAGGAATAATATAAGATTATGTGGAAAGGATAGATTCTAGATCAGCCAAATAAACAAGATCAGAAAGAGAACTGAAAGCTTAAGAAGTGAAGGGTAGGTGTGAAAGCAGAAAATATTTCAGGAGTGGTAGGGTAAAAGGAAAATATTGGCTAATGCAAACCCAATTTCCAACCCAGTCTCAGCATTTAATTAGGAAGTCCTTACTATCAAGATGCTTATGTTCCATATTTGATAGCATTTGAAAAGGAACATTTGAAATAGATCCTTAGGGTTATTAAATTAAGTTTTTAACATATGTTCATATAAGTTGAAGACTATTAACTCTTATTCTTTGGCAGATAAAATGCAATATAAAATTGTTCTTAAATCTAGCAGCAAATCTGGATCTCTCAAATGTGCTTCAATTTACTACTAATTTATACCTGGGTAAGATTTACTTTAATTAAATGTTCTGTGGAACACAGTGCATAAAACAGAAACATAGTATTTGCATAGTATAACTTATTTACACCTTTAAAAGATATACAGTTTTAATTGTAATTGGGTTGTGGGATATGAGTGAATTGTTTGAAGAAGGCTGTTCATTAAATTGTATTTTGAGACTTGATTATGGAGTCACATCTTTAAAATTGTAAGGAAAGGTAATTTGCATTAATTTCTTGAATTAGATGGTTCAATATACTTATTCAAGTAACTACCTATCAAGAACGAGATTGAGAAAACTCTGCCAAGCTTTGCATTTCAGAAGACTCTAAATGACTGAACAATAACTTCAAAAGTAGGCTGATACTCTGCTAGAGAACAAAATCATGACTCTTTGTGCAGTACAAGTGTTTTTAAAATACCTGGGTAGTGAAAACCATAAACAGCCAGGAAAAATATAAAAAGAAATGTTTAGCATCTCATGCCAGGAAATTACTAAAGACAGATCAAGGAGGCATTCTGAACTTATTTCCCCATATTTCACAAAATAAGTCTTTGATTAAGAGTGATGATACTAAATAGAATGTGCTTTCAAACTAAACATACAGTATAACATTTATATTAACTATTTTGTAATAACATCATTCTTAGATTTAAAAGTGAAAAAATCTAGTGCATTACCAGGACTTCTCTCTACTTCACACACATTAAGAAATCTCAAAACTTACTGTTGAAAAAATCCAAACCAAATATGACACATTTGCATTTTCTATTTATTAATTGTAGTTCCGCTTGAAAATTGTTCACTACAGAAAACAATTCAGTATAAGATGAATTATTTCTAAGAGGGATTAGCAGTTCTATTTATAATAAAATTCATTTTAAGATAATTTATGGATATGGCATTCTCATATAATTTCCCTGGGAATTTCCTGCAATATTCCTGTTTAATTTTTAAAATATTCAAAACAGGCTATACTCTGTAAAGACCAAAAATTATAATTATGTGTGTTTGAGAATTGCCATATTTTAAATCAGTCAAGCTATAAATTTCCAGCTTCTCTTTTGTACATGTACACTGAAGACAATGAAAATTCTGTCCTCGTAAAAAGCCAAATAATTTTATAAATTTTGAGTGAGTTTCAAGTCTGTCTTATATATATATATAGAAACCAAAATAACTGTATGTTTTAATTAACTCAACCAGTCTGTCATTTGGAAAGGGAGACAACAGTTAAATAATTGATGTAATGTGGATTGAAAAATGAAGATGCTTGCTTGAAGGTTTTTATCTTTAATCTATGTTTATATCATAATAACATGATGCTAATTGAAATACATATTTGCCATTTTCCTATATTTATTTTTTTTAATTGCCTTTTAAAAATGGAAACCATAGACATTCAGGGAAAAGTGGTAAGTATATGTTTAGCAGTAATACAAACAATTAATGTTATTAGTCATTTAAATTCATATGGGGTAACATAGTATGGTAGCAATGTCTGGATTTGAAATTGTACATTTACTAACTATGGGACTTGCCAAAGTTACTTTTTTTCTCTAGGGTTACAGTCCTGATTATATAACTCTAGTTATGACCCCATGACTTTATACGTTGTGTATATCTTTCTTACAAAGTCTTTCCTTTTTGTTTCTTTTCCCTTTTGCTCCTCCCTCTTCTATCAATCCTTCAAGGTTCAGATCAGATGTCTGGAAAACCTCCCACAACACCCCCAAAAATAGTATTTTTTTACATGCTGTGCTTACATAGCACTTAGTTAACATAATTTTAATAAGAAATATAATAAAATGTCCATTGAAGGACCTTAAATATTGTAGAAAAAATAAATAGGATGGAAATTGCCCAGATTCTGCCTCTTGTAAGGAAATAATTTGTTGGAGTTTTTATAAGGGATGATGGCAGCTTGAAACAGCATCACATGCAATCTGTCACATGACTAAAATAAACAAGGCAGGTTACAAACAGAGGCACCTCAATGATGGTGTCAGATGCTAGGTGGGATAGCATCCAAATGCCATAAATTTTCACTTATGCCCTTGAGATACAGTAAAGATGCTATCAAATAAAGAGAGCCCCTTAGCTTGAATTTCTCATATCTTTTTTCATTGATTGAATATTGTGAAGCTGTAAACGGGTAATAAACATATTTTCCTGTAAGCAAGAAAAAGAGCAGAGTTGAATGACACAAAGCTATTGGGCACTAAACCAGTTTTGTGGTTTAGGGACATTAAACATTTGCTGGCTGTTTTATTCAACCATTGTACACAGAAACTTAGAAAAGAATCTGTTCTGTCTCACTTGGTTCGAATCCTTAAGCATTAGTGACCACCTCAGACAAGCTAGGTCTTAGTAAAGACCACAGATTCTGGAGCAAGACTCAGATCCAAGCTCTGTCTATTCCGAATCATATGAAGTTGGGCAAGATATTTATCTCTCTGTAACTTAGTTTCTTTATATCTGAAATGGTGATAATAAGAGTAACTACACCATTATGCTGTTGTGAGGATTAAATGATCCTGTCTATCTAAATAGATATCTATCTATCTATCTATCTATTTATCTCAGGGTCTTGGTACACAGGGTTACTAGGAGTCAGAACCAACTCGAGGGCACCACCAACAAATGAAAGGAGTGCTCTAGCTTTAGTATTTTCAGTTTGTGTCTTGAAATGCATGATTTGTGCTCATGCCTTTTACTATATATTGCTCCATTCAACTCACTCTCTTATTACATTCAAGAAGATTAAACATGCATGACTATTTATGTTTACATGCATACATTTTTTTTCTAGTTTTAACCTAGTGTGTTCTGGTACTACATATTTAAACTGTGTATTTTACCTGGACAATGGACCTTTGAGTAGCACTTTCATGGAAATCACCTGGCTCCAATGACAACACCTGGACCTGATGGATTCACTAAGTGTCAAATAGAACCTAATAACATATGGTGTATACACATATAACAGAAATATGTCTCATTAAGATAGGAGACAGTAATAGGCAGATTTGTGGTTTTGCCTACTCTAGATAGTAATAATCACATCAGATCTTTCTACAATGCCTTTATAACAATGTCATTTGGGTTCTTTAACTTTGAAATTTTTGAAGTTGACAGTATAATCTCTTGAGAATTAATGAGACCATACTATTTACTGTAACTGTATATAATAATATATGTTAATTTAAAAGTGTAGGACCTAACAGACATACATAATATTCCTCCCAAGAGCAACAGAATATACATTTCTCTTAAGTACACATGGAACATTCTCCATGATAGATCATATGTTAGGCCACAAAACAAGTCTTAACAAATTTAAGAAGCTTGAAATCATATCAAGTGTCTTTTCCAACCACAATGGAAAAAAACCTAGAAATCAATAGCAGCCAGAAACTGGAAAATTAAAAAATGTGTGCATTTAAACAACACACTCTTAACCAATGGGTTAAAGAAGAAATCAAAAAGAAAATAGAAAATGTCTTGAGACAAAAATAAAAATACAACATACAGTCTAAGGGACATCTGGGACAACATCAAGTGCCCTAACATCCATGTTATAGGTGTCCCAGAAGGAGAAGGGAGAGACAAAAGGGCAGAGAATATAGTTGAAGAAATAATAGCTGAAAACTATCCTAACCTAAGGAAAGAAACAGACATCCAGGTACAGGAAGCACAGAGAGCACCATAAAAATGGAAAGCCAAAGAGGCCCACACCAAGACACATCATAATTAAAATGTCCAGAATTAAAGATAAAGAGATGATTTTATATATAGAAAACCCTAAAGAATCCCCCAAAAAACTTCTAGAAATAATAAATGAATATGGTAAAGTTGCAGGATACAAAATCAACAAACAAAAATCAGTTGCATTTCTATACACTAACAATAAAGTAGCAGAAAGAGAAATTAAGAATACAATCCCATTTGCAATTACAACAAAAAGAATAAAATACCTAGGAATAAACTTAACCGAAGAGGTGAAAGATCTGTGCACTGAAAACTATAAAATATTGTTGAAACAAATTGAGGAAGACACAAAGAAATGGAAAGATTTTCCATGCTCTTGGATTGGAAGAATTAACATAGTTAAAATGTCCATACTTCCTAAAGCAATCTACAGATTCAATGCAGTCCCTATCAAAGTTCCAACAACATTTTTCACAGAAATAGAACAAAGAACCCCAAAATTTATATGGAACAACAAAAGAGCCTGAATAGCTAAAGGACTACTGAGAAAAAAGAACAAAGCTGGAGGAATCACACTCCCTGATTTCAAAATATACTACAAAGCTATAGTAACCAAAACAGCATGGTATTGGCACAAAAACAGACACACAGATCCATGGAGTAGAGTCAAGAACCCAGAAATAAACCCACACATCTATGGACAGCTAGTTTTTGAAAGTAGACCATTATCTTACACCATACACAAAAATTAACTCAAAATGGATTAAAGACTTGAATGTAAGACCTGAAACCATAAAACTTCTAGAAGAAAACATAGGCAGTATGCTCTTCAACATCAGTGTTAGCAACATATTTTCAAGTACCATGTCTGACTGATCAAGGGAAACAATAGTAGAAGTAAACAAATGGGACTACATCAAACTGAAAAGCTTCAACACAGCAAAGGAAACCATCAACAAAATGAAAAGACAAACCAACAGCTGGGAGAAGATATTTGCAAACCATATATCTGATAAGGGGTTAATCTCCAAAATATATAAAGAACTCATACATCTCAACAAAAATACTGACAACCCAATTAAAATATGGCAAAAGACCTGAACAGACATTTCTCCAAAGAAGATATACAGATGGCCAACAGGCACATGAAAAGATGCTCAACATCATTAACTACCAGGGAAATGCACATAAAAACTACAATGAGATATCACCTCACGCCCGTCAGAATGGCCATAATTAACAAGACAGGAAACAAGTGTTGGAGAGGATGTGGTGAGAAGAGAACTCTTGTACACTGCTGGTGGGAGTGCAAACTGGTGCAGCCGCTATGGAAAACAGTATGGAGATTTCTCAAAAAATTAAGAATAGAACTACCATATGATCCAGCTATTCCACTGTTGGTTGTCTATCCAAAGAACATGAAAACATGCATGTGTAAAGATACATGTAACCCTGTGTTCATTGTGGCATTATTAACAATAGCCAAGACTTGGAAGCAACCTAAATGCCCATCCAGGGACAAGTGGATAAAAAAGATGTGTTATATATACAAAATGGAATACTACTCAGCCCTAAGAGATAATGAAATCCAGCCATTTGTGACAACATGGATGGATATTGAGGGTATTATGCTAAGCAAAATAAGTCAGAAGGAGAAGGTCAAATACCATATGATCCCACTCATAAGTAGAAGATAAAAACAACAAAAAACAAACAGATAGAGACAGAGATTGGATTGGTGGTTACCAGAGGGGAAGGGGGAAGGGAGGAGGGTGAAAGGGGTAATTAGGCACATGTGTGTGGTGATGGATTGTAACTAGTCTTTGGATGGTGAACATAATGTAATCTATGCAGAAATAGAAGTATAATGATGTACACCTGAAATTTATATAACGTTATAAACCAATGTTACTGCAATAAAAAATAGAAAATATCTTGAGACAAACAAAAATAAAAATACAACATACCAAAACTTATGAGATGCAGTAAAGCAGTAGTAAACAGAAGTTTATAGCAATAAATACCTCAATAAAAAAAGCAAAAATATTTCAAATAAACAGCACCCCAAAGAACTAGATGTGGAAGAACAAATTAAGCCCAAAGTTAGCAGAAGGAAAGAAATAATAAAGATTAGAGTAGAAATAAATAAAATAAAGAGTAGAAAAACAATAACAAATCAGCAAAACTTAGAGTTATATTTTTGAAAAGGTAAAATTGACAAACTGTTAGCTAGACTAACAACATTTTTTTTCTTGGTTTAACAGATTACTTCATTTATTAATATGTCATTCTAAACATGTAAGTACAGTCTATATAGTACTGGAGGATCAAACATTGTTCCACTTAAGAGGTTCAAGAGTACATTTAGGGCTATTTTAAGAAACATGAATACTTTGGCTTTCATTATTACATCAGGTGAAAAAAGCAATTCGAAGAATGGTTTTCATCTCCTGCTATGATTAACAACAAAACCAAGTAGAAAATTAAGACAGAGTATTTATTAAAAATGGATACTCAAGTACTTTTTGAAGGATTTATTCCTGTAGTTCTCTTCACTATATATTTACTCATACAAATTACTCAGTTATTATACAAGAAGTAGTTCTTCACCCGTTCACCCGTGTTAGGAACTCAGGAAATATTTGTTGAATGAATGTACTCTCTGTGGAAAGGGATCTAACACTTTAATTTATGCTTTTTTTTTTGAAGTTTTTTTCTAAGTAAGAGCAGTAGTAAACATATCAGAGTCCATGTGTTGTCCAGTTTATAAGCCTACAGAACAGTGCTTGTTACAAACACTATATGATATATGAAAAGATGCTCAACATTACAAATCATCAGGGCAATGCAAATCAAAACCACAATGAGATATCAACTCATAAATGTTAGGATGGCCATCATCACAGAAAAGAAAGAAATTTGCTGAGAATGTGGAGAAATTGAACCCTTGTACCCTGTTGGTGGGAATGTAAAATGGTGCAACCACTATGGAAAACTGTATGGAGGTCCCTCAAAAAACACAAAATAGAAATACCATATGATCCAGCAATCTCATTTCTGCCTATATATCCAAAAGAATTTGAATCAGGATCTCACACAGATATCTGCACTCCCTGTTCATTGCACCGTTACTAATAATAGCCAAGATGTGGAAACAACCTAAATGTCCATTGTTAGACAAATGCATAAAGAAAACGTGTTATATACATACAATGAAATATTATTTAGCATTAAAAAAGAAGATATCTCGATAACATGGATGAACTTTGAGGACATTATGCTAAGTGAAACAAGCCAGTCACAGGAAAACACATAGTGCATGATACCACTTATATGAGCTATACAAAAATAGTCAAATACATAGAAGCAGGGAGTAGAATAGTAGTTGCCAGCGGTTGTGGGGAGGACAAAATGGGGAATGCTGTTCAAGGGGTATGGAGTTTTACTTATTCAAAAGATGAATAAATTCTAGAGATCTGTTGTACAACAATGTGCCTATACTTGACAATACTGTGCACTTAAAAAATTTGTTAAGAGAGTGGATCTCATGTCAAGTGTTCTTACCACAATAAAAACAAAAGAGATATGTACATCTCAAAATATATATATGTATATGTTTAGTACAAATTTCATCTTAAATTAGCTTTATCACTAAAGAACTTGTGAAACGCTTAACAAATCAGATGAAGGGGAAATTCTGGTATAATTTGGATTTTTCTTTCAATTTGTATAGTTACTAGTATGTAGCCCGCATTTGTCTTATCCTCTTTTATCTTCACTGAAAGGCGATTTACTTGATGCAGGGTACTTGTTACTGAGGACTTATTCTTTGCCAAGTCACCTTCTTGAGGTGCACCTTTATATTTTTATGGAAGTTTTAATTCCTCCAAAATGGTAAATTGTGTGCATGATATTTCTAGTCTTTGCCTCTAGTTTATGCAGTCTGTGTCTTATAACATTGGCAGCTGCGTTGTCTCTGCTGCAGCCAGCATTCTGAAGCCCTCTGCTGATGCAATAGGCAGGAAACTGTGGTAAGAATTGTTGGAGCCTGTGATGAAAACGAATTGCTTCAAGGTAATAACACTACGACATCCCCTGTATATACCGTTAAATATTCCCCTGACAAGTGCAGCTTACATCGTTACTGTTTAATCAATCTGAGCTCAATATCATGTATTGTGGATACTCTTTGTCATTATAAATTTGAATCAATACAAAATATAAATAAATTTTGAAAGTCTATCTCTGTGGTCAGTCAGGTTATGCTAGATTTTGCTACAGTATAAACTATTCCAAAATCTCAGTGGCTTAAAGCAACAGAGGTCCTTTTCTTATTTTATGTGACTATTTCTGAACAAGGAATCAGGTCCCACTATCCATAACAGCTTCGTAGTCACTACAGGAGAAAGAAGAAACGAGAAAGAAGGAGGTGGAGAATTGTGCCTTGATTCCTAAGTGCTTCCACCCAGCAGAGACACAAATTAGACTATGGCTTACATTTCATTGGCCAAAACAAGTCACATGCTAACACTTAACCTCAAAGAAATGCTGAAGTACAGTCTTCTAATGTGCTCTGAAAGAGATGAACAGGAAATATTGGTGAGCATCACTTGTATCTAATAAAATGTTTAATTGTTCATGTAAGAGAGAAATAAAAAGCTTGTCATAATTTCAAAACACTGTGTCAGTCTGTTTAAGTAGTGTGTAGTAGAGAGAACAACATACAAGTCAATGTTCAGCCTCGGGAAAATAACACCCTTAAACATGTTTTATGAAGCTCAAAAATCAAGGCTAATTTTCAAGGAACCCTAAATACTTTAAATGATTTAAAAAAGCAGGCCACCAAGATTTTAATTAAAGGGAGGTCAGCCATACAAGGACAGCTTCTTGGTACCACAGGCAGTAAGAGCCATGATCCTTGATGAAGGCAGTCAGAGCAGGATTTAACTCTCAGAGACCTACATGGGGTTGGAGGTAGTTGATGACACTGGAGACATAAAAATTCCTGCTGTGTCATAGATTTCTCATAATGAAGGAGGAGGGCAGAGTCTGGTTCTCTGGAAACATGTAGTTCTCTGGAAACATTTAATTCTCTGACCAGAGTTCAGACATTTGATTTTCCCCATAACTGGTATAGCCTTGGAAAACAGGAATTACAGTCCTTCTCTCCATATTATCAGGCTTCCTTTGGGCATGTACTCACCACATATTCTTTTCACTGAAAGTATTGCTCTCACATCCCTAACGCACATATCTATGATAAATGTACTAAATCTAATTATTCTTTGTGTGTGTGTGTGTTTGTGTGTGTGTGTGAGGAAGATTGGCCCTGAGCTAACATCTGCACCAATCTTCCTCTATTTTGTATGTGGGATGCCACCACAGCATGGCATGATGAGTGGTGTAGGTCCGTGTCTGGGATCTGAACCCATGAACCCCGGGCCGCTGAAGTGGAGTGTGCAAACTTAACCACTATGCCACTAGGCTGGACCCATAAATCTAATTATTCTTAATGAATTCACCTCAACTATTCCTATTTAGCTTTTACCGAATCCACAGTCCCCCAAACTCTGACTAAGGCTTTTTCTAACTAAGGGAAAACTGATCCAAGTCAGCCTATATGCTTTCACATTATTTTTCTCTTGTTAAATATATGTAAACATCATTCTGCTCAATATTTCAGACAATTGGCATATACCTCTTTTGTCTCTCTTTGATGCTGGTCATGTTTAAAACTGCCTTGGTTTTAAATTTTACCTGTATAGAACTTGCTGTTCAGCAATATTGAATTCTAGGACATAGTCAGGCTCACCATCTACACTCAAGGGAAACAAGTAATGCGGTTGGCAACACTCAAAAGAACCACTGATGGGAATGAGTGAGAGAAGCAGTTTTGAAAAAGAAAGAGGATGTTAAACAGAAAAAAGGTAGGAATTGTGTGGGGCATACTCAAACTATAAATGTTCATTATTGTGGTTGTTAATGAAATAATAGTAAGAAATCACTCTCATATTATTGCTAATAAAAATCTAAGCTGGAATAAACTTTCATGGCAAGAAAATTTGCAATTTTTGTAAAAAGCTTAAAATTATTTATATTTTTTACTTAATGTTTCCTCTTAAAAGTATAGCCTGAATAAATAGCTTGAAATTGGGAGAGACTTCTGAACAGCAGCCTGATGATCTTTGTAATTACCCTCCTCAATAAAAGCAATGAAATTCCTGGCAAAAAATATAGTCAAAATCAACTTTTCCAAAATTCTGATTATTAAACAAAGATATCCAACAATCTGAGGACCCTGTAATATAGAAAAACCACTAAACCTTTTAAAAGCAGCAGTGTTTGTGGCCTTTTGACTTGGCTTATTCCAGTCCTTCACTTCCCACCTCCAGGGAGAGCCAGCAGCCACACAACTGTGGAAGTTATGAAAACCGTCAACTCCTCAAGAAGTCCCGTCCCCAGAGGATGATCACTGTTTGGCTTATCGTGGAGCTCTGTGGAAAATCCCCATGCTCAGTGTGTTGCTATTATTTAACCTCTTTTGGAGCTTCCTCAATGAGAATAGCCCTAGCCCAGGGCATTACTGAAAACAATCAGCAGCAATTGTAAAAACGTCATAGTTACCTGAGCCTACAATATGAGTTGGGGCTAACAAAATCCTGGTGAAAAACTTAAAGGAGAAATCCAGAAAACAAGATACCTACAGGGGGCTTTGGAAAGGTCTGCCATTTCTGAGTATCTAGAAGGTGTTCTGTGTATGCAGGTCTTTATGCATACACAGAAAAAACTGAGGGAACCACAATGAGAAAATCGATAAAATGAAAAGTCACTTGTTTGAAAAGATAAACAAAACTGAGCAACCCTTAGCTAGAATGACTAAGAAAAATGAAGAAGAATCAAATCACTGAAATCAAGAATGAAAGAATTGACAGTACTACTGACATTATAGAAATAAAAAGGATTATAAGGGAGTCCTATGAACAGTGGTATGTCAACAAATTAAATGACAGATGAAATGAACAAATTTCCAGAAAGATGAAACTACTAAAGCTGACTCAAGAAGAAAGAAAATCTGAATAAACCTGTAATAAGTAATGACTTCAAATTAGTAACTAAAAACTTTCCACAAAGAAAAGCTTTGGACCCAACGGCTTTATTGGTGAATTCTACAACTTTTAAAGAATATTAATCCCAATCCTTCACAGACTCTTCTAAGAAATAAAAGCGAAGGGAATATTTCTCAAACCATCAAATGAGCCAGTATTACTCTGCTACTAAAACCAGACACATCACAAAAAAATAAAGCTAGAGATCAATATCCAATATTAACGTAGATGTAAAAATCCTCAACAAAATATTAGCAAGTCAAATTCAGCAACATATGAAGTGTTATACACAATAATCGAGTAGGATTTATCCCAAGAATGCGAGGCAGTTTTAACGTATGAAAATCAATGTAATGAACTGTATTTATAAAATAAAGGATAAAAGCTACATAATCATTTCAACAGACGCAGATAAAGCACTTGACATACTTCAACACTGTGTCATGATAAAAACACTCAACAAACTAAAAATGGAAGAGAATTTCCTTAACTTGATAAAGGACATCTACAAAAAACCCAGAGCTAACATAATACATAATGGTAAAATACTTAATGGTAAAAGCTAACATAATACTTAATGTTGTGCCTAAATTCTGAAAGAAGACAAGATTATATATTCTCACACTTCTATTCAAAATTGCACCGTATGTTGTATTTAGGGAAATTAGATAAATAAAAGAAATAAAAGGCCCCCAGATTGGAAGGGAAGATATAAAGCTAACTCTATTTGCAGATGACATCATCTTGTATTATAGATCATGACATGGAAAGCACAATTGACAAAAGAAAAAAACTACATAAGTTAGATTTCATCAAAATTAAAAACTTTTGTGCTGCAAACAAAACCATCAAAAAATTTAAAGGACAACCCACAGAATGGGAGAAAATCTTTAGAAACCATATATCTGATAAGGGACTTATATCCAGAATATATAAAGAACTCTTACAACTCAAAAACAAAGACAAACCAGCTTTTTAAAATAGGCAAAGAATTTGAATAGATTTTCTCCAAAGAAGATATACAAATGACCAATAAGTTTATGAAAAAATACTTACATATTAGTTATTAGGGAAATGCAAATCACAAACAAAATGAGGTACCACTTCATACTCCTTCGGTGGCTAAACCAAAAAATATAGATGTAGCAAGTGATGGGGAGGATGAGAAGAAATTGAAACTTTACTACTTTGCTGATAGAAATGTAAAATAGTGCAGCCAGTTTGGAAAACAAGTTCGTATTTCCTCAATATGTTAAATACAGAGACATTATATAATTCACCACTACCATTCCTAGCTATATACCCAAGAAAATAAAAACATATGCCCACACAAAAACATGCGCAAAAATGTTTATGCAGTATTGATAATAGCCAAAAAACTAAAACAAGTGAAATATCCATTAGCTGATGAATGGTTATACAAAAGGTGGTATAACCATGAAATGGAATATTATTTGGTAATAAAAAAGGAAAAAAGTACTGATACGTGATACAACATTGATGAACCTTGAAAACATTCAAGTGAAAGAAGCAAGTTACAAAAGGTAACATACTGTTCAATTCTATGTATATGAGACATTCAGAAAAAGCAAATCTATAGAGACAGAAGGTAGATAGGTGGTTGCCTGAGATGAGGGGGGGAATACCTCCTAAAAGGGTGCAGAGTTCCTTTAGGGGCTAATGAAACTATTCTAAGATTAAATAGCGGTGATGGCAAAACTTTGTGAATTTACTAAAATACATTTTAAATGGGTACATTTTATGGTATGTGATATATCTCAATTATGCTTTATTATTTATGATAAAAAATATTGGAAACAACTTGTCTCTAAAAAATGAAATTCTAGTGCATTTCATCAATTATGGCTTCTGAAGATTGAACATATAAGAATCATCTTGGTAAATTGTTTAAAATGCACATTTCTGAGCCCCTAGCCCACAAATTCTGCTTCGGGTACCTCCAGAAGATCCTGTTGCAGGTTGTCCATGGACAACACTTTGAGAAATATTTCACTCGATGGAACATTAAGCCACCAGTAAATTATGTTTATGAAGTGTTTGCAGTAACTAGAGAAAAGGCTTATGTTTTAATTTAAATTGAGAAGAGCAAAACATATGGTGTAAATTTAAATTTAAAAAGTTGATGATCTCAAACTCAAACTAGGAAAAAGACTGGATGCTTGAAAAGCTAACTCTGAAAGAATACAGGGTGACTTTTTTCTTTGTTTTTTAACTTTTCCGTAATATCTATGTTTTACAAACAGCATAAATTATTATTTAGTTTTGTGTGTGTGTGAGGAAGATTAGCCCTGAGCTAACATCCATTGCCAATCCTCCTCTTTTTGCTGAGGAAAACCAGCCCTGGGCTAACCTCTGTGCCCATCTTCCTCTACTTTATATGGGACCCTGCCACAGCATGGCTTGACAAGTGCTGCATCGATCCATGCCCTGCCGGGGATCCGAACCTGTGAACCCTGGGCTGTCAGAAGCAGAGCATGTGAACTTAACCGCTATGCCACTGGGCTGACCCCAGCATAAATTATTCTTATAATCAGAAAAAAATAAAATTAACTTTTAAAATGAGAGTCCCATGTTGAACAATTAGAATTAGTTTGTTTTCTGAGAAAACTGTGATTTTATAAATAATGATACATATTTCAGATTGGAATTTCAATATGTGTTACTAGACTTCCAATATAATTTGTCACCTATTTGGATCTAATTACATGTTTCTGTATCCACTCATTGGTTAAAATACTTTTATATGTTCAAACACTCTTTTTCACTGTTTTGCATTTAATAATATAGATTCAATTTTTAAATTGAATTTAAGTAAATCATATTGATGGGGGATATATATTACTGTATACCTCCATATAAATTAAATTAGTTAAATTTGATACTATTGAAGGGATACTCTCCTTGCAGATATTCAAAAATGATGATGTGGGAGACAGTAAGTGGGATGTTTACTAAAGGTTTCCTGACTGAAAACAGCTTGGTTTATATTACTCTCTTCTTATCAATATTTATATTATATTTAAGGCTTGCCATACACACAAGATGCTTATGCATTTTGAGGCTGACTACATTTTTATTTTGGAGCATTTAATGATAAGTTGCTGTTGGCTGAATTTAATAGGTTCTTGAGAAAATGTGGTTGTATCTTCAGATTCATAATATCACACTAAACCAGATTTAGCATTTTATTGTAGAAAGGATGGAGCCAGGAGTCACATATCAGAGACTCTTTTGAAACAGGACAGAAAATGCCCAGAAGTAAAATAGTGATGGGAAAAGACAATTTATTTTCCTCTGCCTGCCTGCATTTAAAATAAGGGTATATTTAACCCAGAAAAGAACAGATGGACTGCATTTATAATAGTCAGAGATAAAATGGTGTATTATTCAATTCTTCTATTAATTTATTTCTATTGCTCCCACTGCCAAAAAATGTACAGTTACACATAGGTGAATTAAATGAAAAGAAAAATGATACACCATCTATGTAGTATATGATTTATGGAAAACTATTTATTTCAAGTTTACATTGAAGTATTTTCTTGTTTGGGTGTTACCTACTGAGCTCAGCCTCAAGGTAAAACATTGTATTAAATTTTAATATTTATAATTTTTGGTACAGGACATTGATTGTTGAAAGAAGAGTTGCTAAATGTCACCTTGGTAATGTCTTTGGAATTGAAGTTATGTATGTATCCATCCAATAAACAAGAGCAAGGTGGGTAAGATATATGAAGCATATCATTGTCTCCTAAAAGTTTGACTCTGAATGGGTGAGAATGACTAGACTAAATTATTTTGCTTTGAAATACATGAGGTGTTTTCATTTTTTTGTTAGGTTTGGTATATTTCAAATAATAATCAGTAGAAATGGAATGGACTGTGCTTTTGAAAAGCTCTTCATTGTCTTCTACACTGAGCTGTGAATTTTAATTTGTATTTGTTTCGATCATTTCCATGTCTCCATCACTCAGAACGGTGTCAGGAGCACTGATGAAAAGGTCCTTCATACTGTGTTAATAAACACAGGTATGGTAGCAATAATCCATCCAATAGTTACGTCTTTACTGCCAAAAAAGGTAAATTGGACTACACATGTAAGAAAATAAAACGGTTTGCATGCACAAACTATATGTAATAAGGCTATCAAAAATCAAATATGCATAAGTATTCTTGCACAGGAAGCAGCATTGGGTATTGATTTTCACATTAAGCAGTCATTTGCTAGATTGATAGCTCCTCCACTAACTACTCATGTGAGCTAGGCAAGTTATTTAACCATTTTGAGCTTCTTTTTCTCATTTCTAAGATAGGAAGAACATCTTGTGATAAAGAAAACAAAAATTTAGATTTCACTTTTCTTAATTTGAAAGAAATAAATTCCCTGGGAATTAAATACCTGTAAATCTATGATAATTGCAATGCTATTAATAAATACTTTTTAATATGTGTAATCCCAGATACACGACTATATCTCAAAATACGTCATTTAAATACGTCTTACTTAGGTCCTAAGTAATCACTCCAGCCTGACCATTATCACTCCAATTTACAAGACGGAAGTTGAGATTTCCAAGACGAATGTTTTCAAGTCTCAAAATTAGCTATTTAGTCAAGTAGACAAACACAGTTCAATCAGCACTCTAGTATCTTCGTATAAATAAAACGAAGAAGTGTCAGGATGTCTTACAGCCCTTTTATTTCACCTAGTTGTGTTATCAGCTATGAGCATGACAACTTGAATTCCCATCCCCAGACTGCAGCTCTTTGCATTAAGATGGTGCTTCCCCAAACCTTTGGTTTCTGCAATACTTGAGTGTACCCTCTAACTGTCTTCTGTACACACCTCCCCCACTATGCCCATGACCCCTGTGGGAGTGTGTGAAGTATGCTGCAGGCCACTAGTCTTCTGTTCAATTTGCCATGGGAGATATAGATGATGGGGTGTGTCTTACGAAATTTTACTAAAAATATGAAGTAAAAGTAAGTACTATCTTCCTAAAATTTTCAAATTATGAATTAACTACTAATATACTCCTGAAAAAGAGGTTTTACTCTATGATATAAAAATTAATCTAAGACAGACTGAATATATGAACCACAGGAGTATTACCAAAATGACTGAATATGAGTTAGAGGGAGATCAGTCTCAGCTCAGTATGAGGATGGCACTTCCAACAGTCAATGCAACTTCTGAAGTAGTGAGTTCACCGTCACTGAAAAGGTTCAAGTAGTTGATCGTCATGCACTTTGTACAGAAGATTGCACCAATGAATGAGTGTTTTGACTAGATGATGCTCAAGAACATTTCCACCCTGACTTGAAATTTTGTGATCTTCACAGAATTATTATTCTGCCTGCTATTGCGCACTATAGACCACATATTGAGACCATAGGCACTAAATCCTGTACTTACAGGATGTTAGTGGTGAGAATAGAAGTAAAAATAATGAACAATTGTAAGATGATTTAGAGTGTACGAAGGGATTTTATGTAATGTTTAATTCTCACACCAACTTTGTATGAGAATTATTATTACGATCATTCCTATTATAGATCAGGAAACTGGAGCTCAGCAGCGTTGAATGACTTGGTCATAATCGTCTAATAAGGGATGAAGATGAGTCCTGATACAAAACTGTCTTTCCAAATCTCTTGTGTATTCTACTATATAGTTATAATCAAAGACAGATAATTTAAATTTTTCCTGGGTTTCCTTTGACTGAAAAAAAAATCATAGGAAACGTTTAAAAATCAGTGAGAATTTACGTGAGAGTGTTTTAGTACCACATCTTGATTTAACTTCCTAAGGGATTATGTGCTGTATCCATTGTCTGGCATGGCGTTATCATCAAAACAAGTCCCTGGAAAAGGTCCCATCCTGTTTACCGTGATATAATGTGCTGTGGCATCACGCCCCAGTCAGAATCCATTTCCGAAAGGGTCCATCTCGTTTATGAAGAAACTCAGGGAAACCGAGAAATCAGGAACTGCTGATTTGTCTGTTTTGCCTTGGTCACACTCATCATCTGAATTAGGAATGCAGGGTCATTTTAAATGTGCTGCTTCAGGGATTCCTGTGGATCAGAGTTTTTAAATTCCTTATGAATCTCATTTTGTACTGAACTGGTTGACACTATCCCAGGCCAGTTCTGCAACCTTATCAATGGGACAAGATGGGCTTCTTTATGTCCTTTAAGAAAGACTTGGCTATGCAACTCCTGAGAGGGCAGAACTAAATTCTCTTCTCCACTACTTGTCCTACTCCCTCCCGTTCCTCAACGCTGAGGGGGAAGGATTTTTTTAACCTAATAACATCAATTTTCAGCCTGCTTTAATGTGGCTTAAATATGAAATATGACTGTTTTAGTAAAATAGAACAGGTTTCTTACTATTTCTTTATTTTGCTGCATTAGAGGATTGTAATACAAAGACGTCCCCTTCACCTTCTGGGAATGGTTTATGCTATCTGACCTTGAGGAAAGAGGAACTGTGTTTTAATGCTTCATAGCTCTGAATTTAATGGGCCAAAAAGCCTGCTTATAGAACAAGCAAGAGGACAATAATTTTATGAGTTGATTGTTAGTAGTTTTTCTGTTTTGTTTTTTTTTCCTCCATGGACATAGGAATGAAGTGATTTTGACTGCAAGAACTCAAAAGGTCACTAGGGTGAGGTCGGGAGTTTTAAATAAAGTGAAGGTCCCTGGATGCCTGGGAGCTCATGCTAGGTAAGTTGTCCTAGGATTATATTGGAAGAGTCATGTGTCTCAACCTAATGAAGAAATAGGGAAAAAGGTATTGTTTGAGTTTCAGGAAGACGTGTAGCAACTAAACCTTTATGAGACTAGCCCCAGCTTACAGAAGAGAGGGGAAAACTTTCCATTGCCTCAGTTGATGTCCCTTCTCTGACTGAAGAAAATATGGCTTCATCAGTAACAGCACTCCTTCTCCTGCAGACAGTCCACATGCACAACTCTGCCACAATGCCCCATGATACTTATAAGCCCCAAAAGAGGTAGCCTGGAGCCTTTTGAGGGTGATGGTGAACCATCCAAACACCTCTCCTTGGAATGCTGAACTGAAAAAACTACATGAAACAATGATTAGTGACACCTAAGTTATACATACATCAAAGATACACAATTAGAAATGAAAATGGCAATAAAATGGCTTATCAGTCCTTTATAAACTCTGAAGAATGTGAGAATCCAGGAACAATAGGGCTTACAGACACACATATCATTAATTCTCTCGAATCTGAGTGTTGAGTGCCTGCTTGACGCCAGCCCCTCTTGTGGATTCTGTGGGTGGATGAATGAATCAGACATACATGCCTGAACTTACAATACCAACTTGCTAGAGTCTGTTGCCAGAAATTAAACAGGACAATTCAGAAGGTGCTGTAGGGAAAATAAAACAGGGTATTATACTACATAGCGGCTGGAGGTAAAAGAGTGTGAGCAATTTTACTTTGGTTGGAAGAAGACAGTCTTCTGTATCCAGAGCCAGAGCATTTCTGGTAGAAAAAGCGGGGTGTGCAAACCAGGAACAGGTTTGCCATGCTTAAGGAAAGGAAAGAAGGCCACGACGACTAAAGTTAGAGGGCAAAGGAAAATGGTAAGAAATTAGATCAACAAAGTAGACAAAGGCCAGATCATATAGAGTTTTGTAGGCCAGTGCAAGGAATTTGGATTTTATTATAAATGTAATGAGAGTACATTGGTGGCTTTTAAGCAGGGGGATAATATAATCTGACTTATGATTTATTGGTTTTATTTTGTTTTTTAAATATTTATTGCTATAAAGAGAATAAACTTTATTAGGGAAAGAATAGAAGCAGGGAGACAAGTTAGGAGGCCATTGCAGTAGTCCCCAAAAGAGATGATAGTGGCTTGCATTAGGGTGGCCAGTGAGTAAACAAAATGAAGAGATGGATTTGGAATATATTTTGCAAGTGGAGCCATGGGAACTTGTTTATGCTTTGGATGTCAGTTATGAAGGAATGAAAAAAAAAAGTAGATGACATACAGATTGCATTTAAACCCATGGGAATAGATGAGTTTCTCTAGTGAGAGAATTTAGGCCAAGAATGATGGAAGGTCTAGGGTTGAGCCTTTTAATCCTCCAATGTTATGCGTCAAAGTGGATAAGAAGCCAGCAAGGACACTGAGAGATATCCCTCTGTTGATAATGCCTAAGATTTAGGCTTTCACAATTTGAACAGTGGGCAACGTTTAGCTGGCGAGATGGGAGGACAGATTTGGCATGGCAGCAATCAAAACAAAAAAAGTCAAACTCATAGAAACAGGGTAGAATGGTGATTGCCAGAGGCTGGTGGGGGTGGGGAAACGGGGAGATGTTGGTAGAAGGGTACAAACTTTCACTATAAGATGAATAAGTTCTGCAGATCTAATATACAGCATGGGAACTGTAGTTCATAATACTGTATTGTATACTTGAAACTTGCTAAAAGGGTAGATCTTAAGCATTTACACCACCAAAAATAGGTAACTATGTGAGGTGATAAATATGTTAATAAACTTGATTGTGGCAAATATTTCACAATGTATACGTATATCGAATCATCATGTTGTACGCTTCAATTGTATACAGTTTTGTCAAGTATACCTCAGTAAAGCTGGGGGAAAAAGTTCCCTTTGGTCATCTTAATTTTGAGATTCCTATTAGAGATCCAAACAGAGATGTCAAGCATGCAGTTGGGTATCAATTTGGAATGTGTTCACTTGGCCAATCACCGCAACCACAGAATGGGCAGAGAGATGGAATGCATTGTGAAAAATTAGGGCTCTGGCCAGAGGAGAAGGTAAATAAAGCATCCAACTCGTAGAGACAGTGAGAGATGACCCCTGACTCTCTAGAGTTCCATTGCAGGAATGAGAAGTTGTATGGGTTATCACAATATCCTTAAATGTCTAGAACGTCTACAATACATGATAATGAGCCTATCACAAGAGTAGAGGGGGTCGTTTGTACTAGACCTCACATTCAGGGTTGGATATTTATTTTAGACTTTCATTATTATCTGTCGATGAAAATAAACTGTTTGTAAGTGTTCTCATATGCAGGATAAAATAATTAAATTGTTAAATGTAAATAATTAAAATAAAAATTTTCTGGCTCTAGGTATCCCTAATTTTCTAATATACTGAAATCCTCAAAAACTAAACTGGCTTAAGCCTCTCTCAGCCTCTGAGAGGCCCTGACGTGATGCTGTTGGCATGTGGAAATGAAGTATAAGGATTATGCCAAAGGGATTGATTTTGAGGGCAATTGCTATAGGAAATTTTCACATGACATGAGTCATAACTCTAGACCTCCTCTTTATCATTCTGAGGGGCTACCCAAACCAAGAAAATTTACAGAAAGTGTATCATATTCTGAAAAGTATTCTTCTGAAACAAAACACTACACACATCACAGAAGAGCTTTTAAATCCATTCAAGCAACATTTTCAAGAGTTACACTTATAATTTAAACCTCCTATTTCTTGAAATTCAGGAGAACACCTGTGGCAGACGTTGGTAACTATAAGATATCCCCATAACAACACGTAACAGAAAAGGCATATGACACCTCTATAAGGCTCAACAAAACTCAGCTTAGAGATGGTCTTTCTACAATATTTTGCAACTCAATGTAGACATAAACTGACAGGCCATTGGTAAAAGTAACCCTATATATAAAAAAAAATCTTTGAATCTTCACCACTTTACAAGAGGTAATCTGAAGCTATAATAGGGCCAGTTTAAATAATTCATCTTAACAGTCTCTTGCCCATCCAAAGAAAAGTGGGGGGAAAATAGGGTTCTGTTCAGCCCAAAGGCTGTAATAATATCCATAATAGGGAGCAGGCTGTGCTCTAACTAAGAGCATAAAATAATTTCACTCTCCCCATCAGCACAGAGCAAGTGGGGGTCAGAAGAATAGAGGTAGTAGACTTAGTGATTCTGAACATGCAGAGCCAAAAACTGACCAAGTTTGCAGAGCTTGAGACTCATTCCAGCCACTGCAAGAGGCTGCAAGATTCCAATCTACAGGATACAGTTCATGTATTCAGAAAAAGAGAGGAGGGGCTAGTGGTACTATAAAATAAATAAATAAGGAAAGAAAGAGAGAGATAGAGCGTGAGGGAGAGAGTGAGAGAGAGAGAGAGGAAAGGAGAACGAGAGGGAAAGAGAGAAAGAGGAAAGAAGGAAGGAAGAAAGGAAGGAAGGAAGGAAGCGAAGAAAGAGAGGAAGAGTGGGAGGAAGGTCAGCCTCTACAGTGTAGAAGCTAAAGACTTTGGAAGATTCATGAACATTACAAATGACCTAGAACAAGACAGGTGGGCCAGGGAGCATGGTTCCCATATGGCTACGTGCTGCTTGATATACAAAACACAGTGGTCCCCAGGCCATCTCTGCATAATCAGGGGAGTAGAGGTGAGAATTCCCCTTTAAAGTGGCTTAAAGTATCCACTGGTAAAGACAGTGGAAGGTCAGGGTCTCTTTCCACTTTAGATCCATTCGGCTACCCCAACACAAGCAAAGCACCAGAGCAGGGCCCCCTGTGCTTATTATTCCTCCAGTTTCTCCTATCCTTGCCCTATCACAAATAAACAAGTAACTATATTCATATATGTAGCATATGGTAATAAGTGCTCAGGAGGGAAAAATAGGGCAGGGTAAGAGAAGAGGAAGTGTAAGAGGAGTGTGATTTTATAACTGATGGTCATGAAAGTGCTCATTAACGTGGTGACCTTTCAGAAGAGGTCCGGGAGGGAACAGGATATACAGCTCTCTGGAGGACAACATGCCAAGCAAAGGGAACAGGAAGAACAAAACTCCTGAGGTGTGAAAATGCCTGGTGTGTTTGAGGAACTGCACAAAATCCAGTGTAGCTAGGGCAAAACAATCAAAATAGAAAGTGGATGATAAGAAGAGAGAAGTGGTGGGGGCCTAATCATGTAGGACCTTATAACCCTTTACTCACAGCAGCATCAGAGGGTTCTGAGAAGAAGAGTGTGTTCTATGCTTAATAGAATCACTAACATCTGTGAGGAAAATAAGTTTCAGGGAGCAGGTGCAAAAGCAGGGAGACATTATGGAAATAATCCAGTCAAGAGATGGTGTCTTAGACCAGGAGAGTAACTGTGAAGGTGGTTAGAAAGAGTCAAATTGTGGATGCATTTTGAAAGTAGACCTGAAAGGATTTGCTGATGGGTTGGCTTTGTCATGTGAGACAAAGAGAGGGATCCAGGATGACATCAAGTTTTTGGCCTGAGCTAGTTACTATTTACTAAGATGGGCAAGGGTCAGACAGCATGAAGCCAGCAATAAATTCTTCCACGAGATTAGGACTAGTCAAATGTTCGCCCACGTGAATTTGTTTTAAAAATTACAGTTCTGTAATCCATCATGTTCCCTTCTATGTTCTGGTCCCTGTGAACAGAATTAGGTTTAATAATAATTCAGTGTAACTCCTTTTAGCAAGGAATTTCTCATACATAGTTTTTTCATTCTCTTCTTTTAATTCTTGAGTCTAATTTCTGTGGTGCACTTGTTCTTTGCATACTTGTGATTTTCCTCTAAGATGCCTCAAATACATTTTGAAATTAATTAGAGCAATAAAGAAAAATAAAACAATAATAATGTTTCCTACAATTTTGTTCTTCCAGGAATGTCAAGGGCCCATAATATCTCCTTGAAATTCAATATCTTTTATGCAATATAATTGACTATAACAGATGCAAGAGAGGATTGAGATTTTACATTTTTTCCTAAAAGGCTATAAACCCATGAACAAGAGTTTTCACATTTCTAGTATCAAATAATATTTTCTCATATTAACATATTTTTATAAGCGTATCATTTTCATCCAAGCATGGATGGTTTCAGAAATACTTTCTATGATATTTATTTCAAATAATATCTGAAAAATGTTCATAGAAAATATGTCCCTGTTATATTAGATTTTACTCTAATACTTGCCCAGACTACAGGCAAGGTGTACAGTAATTGACTCTCCAGACACGTTACAGAGCGTCTCTTGATATAACACACACTGTACTTATAGCAAGGATGCCAAATGTGAGGCTGTCAATAAAGAAATATTTGAAATCTGTCTGAATTAAAATGTCACTGAGCCTTATTACTCTGAAGAAGAAAAAGAGGAGAGAGATAATATGTAGCCTCAACTTATACCTTTGGTAAAATATATATTATATATGTAATATGTATAAATATATATAATATAAATTTACATATTAACTTTTTTTTTCACATGAAGATCCCAACTTAACTCTAAATTTGAGAATTAAGAATGACTCCCCCTTTGGTTTCTTGGGAAGAATTCATATAGAGACTTATGAAAGTTGGAGATTGAAATTTCATGAGCAATTGAAAATAGGGTACCAATCTATTTATTTACACATATAAATTTTATTGTAGCAATTTTATCTTAACAATATTATAAAAGATACCTAACAGAAAAGTACATCATTTTCTATTTATGCACTGAAAGTAACTGATTTCATTTTTGCATAATCTGTGGTCTTTGTCTATATGCACAGATAATTTATATCTCTATAATTAGTGTGTGAATTTTATATTCTATTTTTTCACTTAGCATTGTATTATAAGCATATTTATATGCTCTTACATAGCCTGTATAAATTATAATGTAATCACTGCATAACATTTGAGTGGTTCTGTAATGAATTCATTAAGTCATTTGTTAAGGTTAGACATTTACATCTTCTCTATGTTTTGCAAATATGGAAAATGCTAAAAAGACTATAGCTAGGTACATATCTGTTTTCCTTCTTTGATTTAAGAATGAATGAAACATAAGACACGTTATGGCCCATAATATATAATCCTTTTCAAAGTTTATACTTGTGCCTCTAATACATTTTTAATAGTCATGCCAGATTGGACCAGAATCTTTTTTTAACTTTACTAATTTAATAGTTACAAAACACCTTACTTGATTATTTTAAGTAGATGCTTTCTACATGTCACTTTACTACTAATGAAAATCTAATAATATGTTATCATTCTATTCTGTTATTTTTACACACTTTCATCTCTAATAATTGTGACTCCCCAAAAGATATGTATTTGCTCATTTCCCAAATGACTAGGAATATGTGTGAACTTTGGTTTAATTCATGTGCATCTTCATCTAGCCTTTGCTAGCCAAGTTTTCTAGGGCAGTTACTTGTTCTAACTCTCTTTGGCTGAGGTTTTAGTTCTTCCTCTAAGTTAAAACAAACCATGATTTAAATTCCTGTGAATGAGTGACAGATACCCTGCTGATGCTTAATAGAGACTCATACCCTTTAATTAAAAGTGAGAAATTCCTTCCCCACACCATTTGAACTATAATTACATCTAGGGATTGCTACTGTGTTTGCTAAGAACATGCCCAAAAGACACAAATGCGTAATGTTCTGCATAGAGCACCAGATCTTAAACTGAGAGTAATGTTCATTCCATCATTAAAGAAGACTTTGTTGAATCCCTGATGGATGAAGCTCAGCTTGTTGTTGCTAAATCTCTAATGACCAAAGGCATTTTACTTAATATCATTACATTTCAGGTTTTCTATCAGCAAATGAGGGTATTTTTCAATCCCAGTATCCTTGCATTGTTTTGAATCTCTACATTAAAGTCCTTTAATAGAAGTTAGTATAGTCTGGTTTGTGCAGCAAGAATAATATTACTTACCCTGTACCTCCAGGTCGTGACATAACATCATAGAAGATGGTACAATTTAAGTTTTTTTAATGCTACTGGACCACTATAAACACGTAGAGTATGAGAAATGTTTAAGGCACTGACTGTAACAACATTTTAGTTTTATCCATGTGTACAACATGATACATCCCTGGCAACATAAAGTGAATAGCTAAAAGTCACGGGTAGAAATACATGCCCTAGGCTAGGAGAGGTGCCCAAATAGTGAGCAAATGATGCTTATTATCCCTAAAGAGGAAAGAGAAAATCATGATGACCCATGATTTCTGGGGGAGTCTAAATCTAAACTATCATAACTTCATTGACAAAGTCATTCTATTAAAAGTCATTCTATTAAAAAAACTTAGGAAGACAGTGGAAAACTTAAGCAAAAGTTTAAGTTTTAGGAATCAGGTCAGCTGGGTGATATTAGGAGGGAAGTGTGCTAAAGACTGGGCTTCCAACAAGTCTCTGATCCTAAAGAACATGATGGGCATAAACAAAGGACAACATAACTTTAAGCTTATGAGTCCCTGGCGGATATTTAGATCCAAGCTTCAATTTTTTAGATGTTTTTGTGTTAGTAGGCAGGGTACCTGGGCCAGAACTAAGGAGAAAGGATCTAGATAGAAGTACATTGTTGGGGATCATTGAGAGTAGAGGTGGGGTTCATATTTGGATCTCCCTGGTTATTCAGGCTTCTATACTAGTTGAAGTCTGATTAGTTTGAAGTTCTGGGTTTGGGTGGCATGCAGTAGACTTTGTAGTGGGGAGGAGGCAACACAGAAATTTTAGAGTAGCTTGCTCACCCATCCCTCAGATCAGAGGAAATAAAGTCTCAGCTGATTGGGTTTAGGATCAACGGCCCCTTCATGTCTGGCTGGCATGGTAGCCTGTATGTAGGGATGTGAGTTAATCCTATTTACACAGAGCTGGGGAAACAGGGCCAGGGCCAAGGCAGGGAAGGTTTGGCTGTTTCATATTGATTTATTTAGCTGTTTTTAAAGTAAACTATAAATTAATGGACTTTTAACTCTATATATCACCAGGAGTGCGTGGCATTATCAGAAGACATAAGGATGCTTGCAACCCTTATTCCAAAATAGAAAAAAACAAGTTCATAAAGTTCATTAAATTAGCTACAATATAGCTTATAACTCTTCATTATTTGTTGAGGCTATGGACTTTCCATACTTCTTTTCTGATATAATATAATAATAATAATATCTAACACTTACTGAGAATTTACAATGCTGCAGCCACTCTCTTAAACGTTTAATGTGTAGTAACCCTGTTATTCCTCATTATAAAGCTATGAATTATAAACTTATTATTTTCTCTATTTTATAGATGAAGGAGCTCATGCACAAAGGGGTCAAGTAACTTTTCCAAGATCACACAGTTAGTAAATGATAGAGCCAGGACATTAATCCAGAAAAATGGATTCCAGTGCATTATGGAAACAAACTATCTTTTCACTTTTTAAAAAAAGCAACATTTTAAATATTCATTAGGGATACAGTAATTAGTTTATTTAATCTAAAACCAAGGTACACCATGGACTGTAAGAGATTAGGGAAAGAGAAAAAGAGCTATATAAGCAAGTGGAATGAGGTGTATCTTTCTAAACAAAGTATCTGTGAAGCAAACATACTGAGAAAGGAAAATACAGATAAGTGTTTGAGAGTCAATTCTTTAGATACAAAAAAATGACTTGACATTTAACTTATACTAAAGTCAATTAAATAGTTTTGGATCTTTTCCTCTTCTGTGATGTATATATTTATAATCCTTTATTGCATTCATATATTACTATAAGATGTGGAAAAATCCTTTAGGTGCCTGTTTATTTGGTTTTACCTACTACATATCTATTTTACATTTTGGTTTCAAATATTATATCTCAAGGTAAAAATTATTACATTAATATGAGCAATTATAGTTCTACTGATCTCTTAAATGTGTTCTGTATTCTTTTTAGAAAATTTTTGTTTTTCACTTTCTGATCTTGTTTCTTTATCAAGTCCTATGCCTTCCTTTTAATTTCACAATTGGAAGTAACATTTGTAGGGCACTGCCTGGCACAAAATAAGCTCCTAATAGATATTAGTTATTGCTTGAACATTGTTGCTACCTGCAAAGGAATGGGTAACCAGGGTGACTGCTGGATCTATACACTAAATTGCCACTAAAGGGAGGGCTAAATATGTTTTGTGCATCATGATAATTGACACATTGTAGGCAGTTTGACATCAGGAGCTGGAAGGGAAGAAGCAAAATAAGGAAATGGTGAGAGCACAATAGAATGGAGGATGACAGTGCCAGGAAGCAACAAAGAAGCATTGCTGGGGCGAATCCAATGTTTATGGGGCTTGTAGTAGTTGTCAAAAACTAATAATAGAGCCATGTATTAGGAATAGCAGAGGACAACAAAAAACACTGACTTCTAGGAATAAAAGCCTGGCCCCTTTCTTTCCATTTTGAAATTACTGACTCAGACAGTGTTAATGAAATTTTGAAGACTTCTAGCCTTGATGCATAATCTGTAAACTTTAATGTTTGCTCTGTGTCAGCTTTATTCAATTATTTTTCTTCCTCCAACATTGTCCAGCAAAATAATAGGAATTCGTAGGAGTGCTGGGCAAGATATGCCAAGTAATGGGCTCATTTTTTTAAGCAATAGACACCTCTCATCAACAGAAATGTTAATCATTACCTACGCATTCACATGAACAAGAAATATTTCAAGAAATGGCCACTCTTATTTCTTCCACTTTCCTGGAGAAGTTCAAAAAGAAACAAGTTACCTTTCAACAGCGGTTCTCAAACTTGAGCCTGCATCAGAATCACCTAGAAGGCTTACTGAATCACAGATCGCTGGCCTCACTCTTAGAGTTTCTGATTCAGGAAGTCTGGGGTAGGGCCCGGGGATTTTTATTTTAACAGTTCCCAGGTAATGGCAATGATGTTGCTAACTGGTGGATCATATTTTTAGCACAGCTGCCTGATAGCCTGTTTTGTGACAATCAGTTCCATCAATTAAAGCAGCAGTCTGAGGAAGCTCAATCACAGGTGTGATTCTAAAAATGGCCAGGGGAGCAGAGATTCTAATGTGTTCTTTAACAGATGAGCATAACTGGTTATAATGTTGAGACAGAGAATGTGGTTGGACAATTACCAGTCAATAACCATTATTTTAAGAAGGACTCAGTACATGTGCTTTATGATTACAAATCAGTTGTATCATCTTCACATAGTAAAGGTTATTACATTATATACAGAATCAATCCCACAGGGCCCTAATGTTCAATTGTTGGCTGAAGTATTAGGATTTTCCTTCCAATTATTTTCCCCTCATCTCAGAACAAGAAATATTTTCTTTCTCCCTTTTAAATAACCATAAGTCTTTGTCATCCTTTTGTCATTTCTGCATCACTGCCGCTGTCTCCACTTGAATTAAAATAATCTAAAAGTATTATGCACAATGTGCCTCATGTATTTTTCACGATCATCAGTATCACTGATATTTTTAGCAGATATTTAATAAATTTGTATAATCATCTTGAAAATTTGGGTGCTTGTTTTTGTCATTATTTTAATAATGGGATTTATATTGTGTTGGTTTTTGATTTGTTTTTTTAAATATGGTTGTCACTAGGTTTCATGTTTCACCAACACACAAACCCAGAGTTCAGTTTAACCTTATTTATTTCATGTACTAGACTGCTGTAAGGTCCTGTTTCTTCTTTTCTCAGTTGACCTATAATATTTCACCTTTCCTATTTTTCTCTAAAGACTTTTCACTTTTACCTAACATTGTTCATGTTGGAACTCCTTAACCCAGGTCTTCATGAGTTTAGCAACAAAATGAATATGCGGCGGTGCCAGTGTTTCAAAAGCTCTCCTCAAATTTGATCAATCTGGTGAGGAGAAATATGTGTCATATTATTAATTAGCTTCATATAGCAAACAGGATTGTTTGGCAGAGTCCATTAATTTTCATCTGTTTTTTCTGACTTTGAGAATATGACTGTTTCTTCCACTTTGATTGACTTGGTCAATCAATTTACAAGTAAAATAATGCATGTGGAGGCAAAAGCTAATTCCAGTGCTAAGTCATTGGAACATATTGTCTTCACTTCCAGTTGTCTGGGATAAACTCCAAGCCATGTCTTCTAATTTTAAATGTTAGTTCTTCAGTAACTTTCTAGTAACAACTATTTCTAAAATATAACTTTTAATCAAAAAACCCAAAAGCCAGAAAGAGATACTTCATATTTTAAATATATGTATATATTTATCCAAATTTATCTTTATTTTAAGAGGCCTAGCAACCTGCTCTGTGGAAAGCAATATTCATTAATTAATTTTATTGTATTTAATTGCTTGATTTTTGTCATATTAAATTCCTTGGTTTATCTATCCTATCTTGTGAGTACTTTATCTCAACAATAAGAGTTAATAGTAATAAATAAAGCATCATGGATGTTATTTTTAATTATACAAGAGTTTATTATATTTACTTTTATTTTTATAATTTTTTATAACTTATTTTTATAATCTATTTTGAATTAATTTCAAACCTTCAGAAAAGTTTCAAGAACAAAGCAAATCTTCCCATGTGCCCAGATTCCCTAGTTGTTAACATTTCTCCCTCTCTTTCTCTTTCTCTCTCTCCATATCCATTATCAAGCTGTCGATGTGTTGCTCATTATTCCCAAACATGCCAATGTGTATTTTCCCCAAACAGGGACACGCTAATATAACATCTCAGTCAGGAGCTCAACATCAACAGCACACTGCCGTCTAGATCACAGAACCCAATCCTAAAACACCAAGTGTCAACTATGCATCTTTTTCTTTTCTGGTCCAGGAACCAATCTAGGATAATGCATTGCATTAAGTTGTCTTGTGTCTTGAAACTCATTCAGTCATGAACAGTTTCTCAGTCTTTTTCTTTCATAATGCAAACAATTCTAAAGGATACAGGCATTCTATAGGATGACTATCAACCGGGGTCCATCTGATGTTTCCTCGTGCCTAGTCTCAGGCCATGTAACCATGGAAGTGATACACTCTTTTCAGGGCATCACTTCAGGAGGCACATCATGCTGACCCATCCCATTGCTGGTTATGTTAACCTTGATCACCTGGTCATGTTGTTGTCTGCTGGGTTTCTCTACCATAGAGGGACTGCTTTTTTTTTTTTAAGTATTTTGTGGGGGTGACACTGTAAGACTATGTCAATATCCTGTTCTTCATCAAGCCCATCATTCAGCCTTAGTATCCACTCAGTACTCCTGAATATGTTACCACTATTATGATTGGCAAATAATAAAGCACATTTTGATGGTTAAATTCTCCCAGATTTGGTTGGTGAAATCTCTTTCAAGATGGCTTGTGTGTCTTTTTGGCATATTCTCATCTTCTTTCAGCATTTCCTTATTTTTGGCACAATATGCTCCAGGTTCATCTTGTTCTTCCTCTGACTCAGTCCTAGAATCAACCACTTTTCTAAGGAGCCCTGGTTCCTTCACTGGAGGCTGGTATTTAGAAATAAAGATCTCAGTGTTCACTGTCCTCATTGCTACTGGGGCACCATTGCTTCTAGGCCTTCTCAGCAGATAGAGTTAAGAATGCATACATATTATATTTCCAAATCTATCAATGAATATATACTAAAAACATCTCTTCACACTTCTACCTCCAATTCCTGTTCAACACCTTGGGGTTCTTTCTCTATTTGCAAATCCCTTCCTGACCCCCATTTTTCTCAATACATATACTTATCTCCTGCCACTCCACTGACACCTCCTCACTTGTCAGGCACTCTACAGCCTCTCTTGACCCCACCACCACCACTGCCTCCATAGCTATTAGTCCTGCAGCACCTCTGTTGCCATTTCCTTGGCTTTAGAGCATGCCTTAACCTCCCCCCACAGCCATTTTCCTCCCTGCCGCACCACTGCTTTCTTGGACATTATTAATGCCATCACCTGTGTGTGCTCCTCCCCCTCACTCACTCCTCTTAGAGATTTGACAACCACTATATTTTAATCTTCTCTAGGCAACTTACTGTGAAAAATAACCTTATATTCTGAATAGTGCCAAGGCAAAATTTACCTCAGTAGATTGAGCAACCAAAGATAATCTGGAGATGGTAAAAACTAGAGTTCAAGTAAGGTCAGAAACTTTTCAACATTTGGTTTCTGCCCCTACCATCTCCAAAGATAGCAATTGTCTTCTGTTACTCTATCCAGCAAGCACACTTCATTGACTGCCTGTCAACAGCATTCAATGCTGCTAACCACACCTTTTTGGAAAAACCCCTTTCCATTGCCTCCTATGCTTCTACTTTCGATGAGTAAAGAAAGGAGGATTTTTTTCAACATAGCACAGCATGGTGCTAGAAGGCAACAACATGCTATAGATGATAAAGTGAGTCCCATAAATTGAATTAATTCCACAGATGCAGGAACTTGAAGTCAGAAAGGATAAGGGAAGACATATCCTCCAAAATATCCCTGGAAAGATTTAGAGGAACTCTGCCCATATGACTGGGGCTTGTGCCAGTTTAATTTTATATGTATATTTTTCCATCTTTAACTTTGAACCTGTCAGTATTTATAAAATGTGTTTCTTCGAAATAGCATATAGTTTGGCCTTGTCTTTTATCAAGTCTGACAATCTCTACCTTTTAGTTAAGGTGCTTAGTCCATTTGCATTTAATGTAGTTATTCATATGTTTAGGGTTAAGTCTATCCTCTTGGAGTTTAATTACACTGGTCATGATCTTTGTTCCTTTTCTCCTTTCTTAACTCTTTTGAGGAAATTGAGTGCTTTTTAGAACTCCATTTTATCTCCTCTTAACTTTGCAGTTATGTCACTTGGTGTGATTTATTTAGCAATTGCTCTACAGATTATAATATGGATCTTTAATTTATCACCAGCTGCCTTTAAAATATTCCACCTCTTCATAAACAGTGTAAGAATCTTATAATATTACACTTCCAGATATGACCCTCCCACTCTTTGAGATCTTGTTGTCATATATTTTGCACCTACATACACTATAAATTCCACATTGTAGTCTCAGTATTCTTAATTTAAACAGTTACCAGTCTTCAAAAAGATATATTTACACAGAGAGAGGATATTTTTTTAAAAGTCCTCTATATTTCCTGTTACATTTACCCTACCTGAGATTCTCCGTTTCTACATAAAATTTCTGGTTTCTATCTGCATAATTTCCTTTTGGCTTAAGTTATTTCTTTAGCATGTTTTGTAGTGTACACCTTCTAGAGACAAAATCACTTTTTGTTGGTCTAAAAATGTCTTTATATTGTTTTAACTTTTGCAGAATATTCTGCTTGATATGGAATTCTAGATTAAAAGGATTTTTTTTCTTTTAGCACATTAAAGATGCCATTCTATTGTCTTCTGGCCTCTGTTGTTTCTGCTGAGAAGTTAGCCATTCTTCACATTAGTGTTCCCCTTATATACTGTACATTTCTATTCTGACTGCTTTCAAGATTGTGTCTTTCTGTTCATTTGTAGCAATTTGTCTATGATGTCCCCAGATATGGTTATATTGTATTTTCTCCAATTGGGTTTTCTAAGTATTTTGGATATATGACCAATGCATTTTGTCAATTTTGAAAAATTCTTAGCCTAAGCCTATTCTTAGGTGAAGAATATGCATTCAAATATTTATGTTGCTCCATTCTTTCTCTTTTCTGCTTCTGGAACTATAATTACATGAACACTAGACTGTTTGATATTGTCCCTACAGATCTCAGATGCACTGTTTATTCTTACTCTTCTTTCTCGTTGTTTCAGTTTGGATCATTTCTATTGACCTGCGTTCAAGGTCACTGATTATTTCTCCTGCTATGTTCAGTGTATTGATAAATCTATACAAAAAATTCTTCATTTTTGATATATTTCTTATATCTAGCATTTTAATTTGCATCCTCTTTTTTGCAATTTCCGTCTCTGCCCTTTCCATGCATGTTGTCCATTGTTTCTACTACATTCTTGAATATATTCATTATAGTTAGGTTATCATAGTACTTATCTGATAATTCTAAAACTTGCCCATCTCTGAGTCTGTCTCTATTGACTTTTTTGTCTCTCAACAAAACATCATATTTTTTTTGCTTCTTCAGATTTCTCATATTTTTTAATTGAATGCCAAAATTGTATGTGATGTAACATTAAAGGTTAAAGTAAATAATATTTATGCCCAGAAACAAACATGCCTCTTTTTCAATTAGGCCATAAATCAGGATTGGGGGGTTTGATTCAATCTGGTTTGTATTGAGCTAGGATTAGACTTTGTGGTAGCTGTAGTTTGGTTCAATTTAGTACAGACTTAAAATAGTTTTTGTGTGAGTGTGTGAGGAAGACTAACCCTGAGCTAACATCTGTTGCCAATCCTCCTCTTTTTTTTTTTGCTGAGGAAGACTGACCCTGGGCTAACATCCGTGCCCACCTTCCTCTACTTTATATAGGATGCCGCCACAGCATGGCTTGTCAAGTGGTGCGTCGGTTCATGCCCAGGATCCCGGCCTGCAAACCCTGGGCCGCCAGAAGCAGAAGGCGTGAACTTAACTGCTAAGCCACCAGGCCGGCCCCCAGACTTAAAATAATTTGATGGCATCATCAAACCTCTCCCTTGGCAGGGTTTCGATTCTGGATGCCTCGAGAGTTTTCATTTCTCCTACCCTTACCTTCAGCCCTCAGCAGACTCTGTGTACTTGCAGCTCCGGGAGATCTCTCTCTCTGTTATCTTGACCCTCTCCTCCTCCCCAGCAATAGGCAGCTGCTGCCTCCTACCCAGTGTGAGGTATGGGATGGCTGGAGAATTTCTCTAAATCCTCTTATCCTGCTCTGAGTCTTCCTCAGGCTTTACATTAGTTTACTACTGCTGGTATAGCAAACTACCACAAATTTAGTGGCTTAAAACAACACAAATTAATTATTTTCTAGTCTGGAGGTCAAAAATCTGGAACAGACCTCAGTGGGCTAAAATCAAGATGTCGGCAGGGCTGCATTCCTTCTTGAGGCAGTAGGGGTGAATCTGCTTCCTTGCCCATTCCAATTTCTAGGGGTCCCCTATATTCCCTGGCTCATAGCCTTCTTTCATCTTCAAACCCAGCAATGCGTCAGTCCAAATCTCTGCTTCCACTGTCATATCTCCTTCTCTGACTCTGACTCTCCTGCCTCCCCCTTTCACTTATAAGGACCTTTCTGATGACATTGTACACAACTGGATAATCGAGGATCATCTCCCCATCTCACTATCCTTAACCTAATCGCATATGCAAAGTTCATTTTGCTAACTGAGGTAACATATTCACAGGTTCTAAAAATTAGGACTTAGCTATCTTTGGGAGACCATTATTCTGCCAACCACAGTTTCCCTGTGCCTGCACGTCAGGAAGGTCTCTGTCAGCTTCCTCGCTCTTCCCAAGCCATGGAAGTCCTGCTGTCACACATTCAATTCAAGAGTCAAGGTGCCTATGAGGTTTCTCAATTCTCATGCCTGTCCTCAGATTTCAGTAAGCCCCACATACCTGTGACTTGTGGTTCTCTCTCAACTTTCCTGCCATTCTCCAGCTATTCATAGCCACTGTTTCACAGTCAGTATAAAACCCAGAATGTCTGTATGGTTCCTTTCCATTACCTGTGCAGGTCTTAGACTTGCGTGCCAGGCAGACAACGTGTGTCCGGCCCTCACTGGGGAGTACCTTTCAGTCAGCTCTGCTGTTACTTCTCTGGCCACAGGTAGCCACTACCATATACTCTCTCAGTGCCTGAAGTGCTTGTGGAGTTCTGTTAATTTTGCTCCTATTTCAGCCTATCTGGCACACATGTGCAGTGAGAGTGTCTCAATTCTCCTGTCTCTATTCTTTCATACGTGTGCTTTGTTAAGGACCACCAGAAAGAGTTGTGCGTGTGTGCAGATTCTCCTTGTTTTTGGGGCTCCCAGGGATGGTTCACAGATATGCCAGCATACACTCTATCTTTTAAAAAGCTCACCTCTTATCTTCTTACCTATAGCAGCGTCCGCCTCCTCCTGCCTTTTCACCGATGACGAATGCAGTGTGAGTCTGTTTTTCCCTAAGAGGAGCTTGTTACTTTCTGAATTTTAGTTTAGTAGGTTTCTTTGTGACCTCACTTCTCTGATGAAATTTTTAAAACTGTGATTTTGTAGGTTTTTCTACTCTATTTCATGAGTAGAGTGGGAGCAATATTCTGCTGTGTCTTTATATATAGATACATTCTGAGTAGAAACAGAAGTTTTCCAGTTTATAATTGGAGTCTTGAAGGGTCAGGGTGAACCCAGCTAACATATGGGTTACAAATAGGGCTTGCCCAGGATTGCTTTAAATACCAGTGCTAAACCCATCTGCATCTCAGACTAAATTACTACCTAAGATTTGATACAAGATTTTATCCTCACAAATGGCTGCTAAATTATTGAATGAAAGGTGAAGGAAAGACTAAATTTACACATATTGATTGTATTAGTTCACAGAATAACACCTTAAAATATAAAGAAGATTTTAGAAGCTTTTCTTAGCTGGACTTTAAATCTCTTACCTTGGGTATTCTTGGTTGGAAGTTCTAGATAGAAAACCTGGCAGTATTTATAGTTGCTGAGAGTAATTTGCTCCAACATTTTCCTAAATATAAGAAGAACCCTGAAAGCTGGTGCAAAAGCATTATCTATGGACACAAACTTTCTTTTAAAATCAAAGCTTCTGCAGGAAGGGGATAGGAAGTCTTTGATCAAGATATTGGGACTGTTCAGAGACTTATATTTTACTTTATCTACTGAGAAAGAACCCCTGGAACACAGACTTCTATTGTAGATAAACAATGGAGCAAGCACTGGGGCTCCTGGTTGAGACTGCATGCTATCTCAAACTGGGGATGCTCTTAGCAACTGTATTGTCAGGAAATTATGGCTAGGCCATACCACAGAGATATTATAATATGACAGGACTCTGAGGTAGGGCAGTGAAAAAGACTGTCAAGGAGCCACTCAGGCCTTAGAAGCTATTTTCAGCATTAAAACAGCAAATGCTTCAGTGTATGCAACTGGCTGCTGAGCAGCAATCAAATGAACACTCAATAAAATGGAGAACACCTGTGGTGTCCACCTGTGGTGGACCAACAGAAAAAAGAAACATCTTCCTCGCTTGTGTTAAAAATGTGACAGGCTTTTGCAAAGAATATACAAAGCGGCTATTTTGCAGAGAAGGAAGAACCACGCTTGAATAGAGCAAATAATAATGGGACTATTTATAGTAAAATTCTGCTAGGAAACCTCATTCAGCATAGGAGATCTGCAGGAATCTTCCTAATCTTCCCTGCTATAATTCTCCCTGTTAGTAGGAAAGCAAGAGAAAGAGGTAGCATTGGCTGCTCTGAGGGAACAATCCAGGGCAGAAGAATCCATGAGGGCAGATCCAACTCAGAGCCAAATGTAGGAGTTGAGAGTCACATGTCATAATTCAAATTCATTATGCTTAAGGCTTCAGAGGAGTGAAGATAGTTAGGATCCTCCCTCCTACAAAAGCTTCCAGAGCAGATACACAGCCCTAACAGGAAATTAATTCTACTAATGTGCTACTAAATGTGGCAGATGGTCAGGAAAAAGATAGCTGTGACAAATCAACAAATTACCTCCTGGGACTTAGCAAATTAGCATGCTCGAAGTTGTCCCAGGAAAAGTTTTAGCAATGTCACTCTATGCTGTCAAGGACCAGATGATTGGAAAATGATTCCAGGAACAGCCAAGGATATCTCCTAGAAGAGATGATAGACAGAACTTCAGACAAAATCCTTTTGGACTAAATTCCATGACTCACTGAACCTTGGCTCATGGAAAGGATGGATATTACTCAGCAAACTTCACCATAATGAGAATTGAGCTGTAGTGATGGGCTATTTAAGACTTGTTTGGGAAGGATAGGAAAAAATGAGGTGTAATCAGAGATAAATCTTCCTGAACACATGTTGCCCACTCCACCTCTTAAGGCCGAGATCCCTGGGTCAGAGGATGAGACTAGTATGCTGTCAAAGGGCACATAATTCCAGTGTGCAGAATTAAGGAAACTAATGTGGGCTGGGATTCAGAAGGTGGAAAAGGTGGGATAAAGCAGTAGTTCTCAAACTTTAATATTTATATAAAGCACCTGAGGATCTTTTTTAAAACACAGATTCCGATTCTGATTTTCACAAGCTCTCAAGTGATGGAGATGCTGCCGTTCAGAGACTACACTATAAGTGGTGTGGTGATAGAAAACTCCAGTAAGGGTAACAATCCCACCCTCCTAGCTAAACCTCAACATCACAATGCTAATTTTCAGGAGTTTTGTTTGTTTGTTTTTGTTTTTGTTTTTAAAGAAGGTGACATCCCCAGAGTCCATGATTCACTGGTAGTTTATTTTCTGTGGCTTGCGTCCCTCTGCTGGAGTCAGTGCCCTCGGAATACCAGGAACAGCCTGGCCTCCTCATCCTCCCAAGGCGTGGTTAGCACTCAAATCTCCCTGAGACCGTAACAAGGACTTGTCTGCAGCTGAGAACAAGAGAGGATGCGACTCTAACCTCGCTGCTGTTCACTATCAAGTTGGGGCAAAAGCATTACGTTCTGGGAGCTGAGTTGGGCAGGGTTTCTGCAAACAGATTATATAGATGAACATGAGACACTAGAACATTTAACTTCACTCATTAACTTCATTAACCATTTCTTAACAGATGGTAACATTAAAAGTTTGAATATGAAAACTTGATCAGAAAAAAGCATACCAGAGATGTGGTAAGTTCCTCCAAAAGAATGAATCTGTACAAAATAGAACGCTGTTGTTGACCGGGTGTGTTATATAGATATAAGTGAACCTGTCGTAGATGCCAACACGCATCTGAATGGAGAGGTGGATCCTCCAGATGCTACTTTCAGCAGGTGCAGCACAAAGGCTGCAGGTTTTCCCCAGACTGCTCCTTGAACAGGTGTTATTACACAACATCTGCTTTTTTCTGCTCATAAAACTTTAATTGAAGTCCTCTGCACACTAACAGCCTAGTTATCTGATACTCTTTGGGTCAGTTTTGTCTGAAGGTCTAAAAAAAGATATATACCAGCTTAAGATTCAAAGCCATCCCTGCTGAGAAACGGTGAGTAATAAAGCAACTACCATGATTGTAATCTTCAAGGAAGATGCTCTTCAGATTTTTTTTTTTTGGGGGGGGTGGCGATCAAATAATCTTTTGTAAATTGGTCTTCTCTGCGAAAGCGATGGATAGGCAGCCTCATGTGTTGAAGGCAGGCTGGAAAATTAGTGAGCTTTTCCCACCCACTTTAACAAATTCTCTGTAATTTAGATTAGAGCTAGATTCCCAGACTTTAGGATTCATGGATCAAAACAATTCAGAAAAAAAAAAAAGTTGAACTGCTGGCATAGGATTGCTAGCTTTTGCTTTGCCAATTAAGATTTTTTAAAAAAGGGAAGAGTAGTCTCAACCACTATCTGTTGTCATCATAATTTCATAAAAGAAACAATATGTTAACAGTGAAATATAGAAAAATAGGAGGAATATTCTTTCAGAATAAAAGCAAGGCCTTTAGGCTGAGTAAATTAGCTTCATAGAGACTTCCCTATCTATTTTCTCCTTTTCAACATGAATTCTTCATTTACATTACATCTCAAGCCAATTTCTTCTTCTTTTTTGTCTTCTTGCCCAGCTGTACCACCCATTATTTAGGATCTGAGCACATATTCAAGGTTTGTCAACTAATAGATGGTGAATTCAAACCTGTCTGTTTGATTTTCACTTTACCATTCAACTCCTGGTAACACCCTTAAAGCAAACTCTCTTTTCTATTTTTTGTTATTTTCTATTCAGTTTTGCTCATAGGCTGATTTTCTTCCACTCACCTGAAAAACACTGGCAAACTCTTGCCTCTCAAATATTCTAATTTAAGTTAAATACTCATCACATCTAATCTCTTTTCCTGAAATTGTCCCATGACTTCTCTCTATAAGTTCAGTCTGTATTGTTTGAGTCAAAAAATGGAAATTTAGATATTGTCATATCGATCCCTTTCTTTTCTTTTTTTGGTGAGGAAGATTGTCCCTGAGCTAACATCTGTGCCAATCTTCCTCTACTTTATATACGGGTCACTGCCACAGCATGGCTTGATAAGTGGTGTGTCGGTCCATGCCCAGGATCTGAACCCATGAACTCTGGGCCGCCGAAGCAGAGTGTGTGAACTTAACCACTACGCCACTGGACTGGCCCCAGGGATTCCTTTCTTAAAAAAAATAAAATCTCAATGTTTCTCTTTGTCTTCAGATGATATTTATTTTCCATAGATGGCCTGCTCCATTTACCCACCATTTCATCCTCATTTCCTCGTTTCTCCTCCTGTCCATGTACCCTACACTTTGGCCCCTCCATGTATCTAAGGCTTTACACTAGAAAACCTATCTGCCTGTAACACCCATTTCCACTATTTCAGGTGGATAACTCCTGCTCATCTTTTAAGACTCAGTTCATATTACATCTTCTCCAGGAATCATTTTTTGATCTTCTAACTAGGCAGGTGCTCTGCCTATATTCTGTCTTGGTACTTATCTAACACTGAGAGAAGGTATAGGAAAAGTAAGAAGCTCATGGGCACCAGAGTCATAAAATTTGATTGATGCCCCAGCTTGGTCACCTGGGCAAGTTATTTAAAATGTCTGAAACTCTGTTTATTTATGAAATGGTAACAATAAATATCAACAACACAGCATTTATTTATATAAAATCTAAAGAACACCATTTACAGTACCTGGCCCAAAGAAAACATTCAATGACTGATAAATTTTAATGGCAAATTTAATTGTAAATTTTTGAAATGATTATTGTCCTGGTACATCCTGTCGAAAATGTTCTGTTATTCGTCTACCTTCCCCACTAGACTGTGAACTCTATGAAATAGAGATTATGCTTTATTTATGTATCTCTACGGAACAACTCAGCAAATTGCATTGTGTTTGTTGAATTAATGAACACTCCTGTACCCTAAAATATTGTGATTTACAAGGAATTAACCTATATTAAAAAGACACCTGAAACAGAGCCAGCAGTCATTGTATACTTTTTTAGGTTTCTCTGGGGATCACTCCATGAAAAGTCATGCTTGAAATTCAGAGAATACTCTCTGGGGCACACTCTTCCTTCAAGTCAGAGTTTTAAATTAATCCTGTCTTGTCTCGTGATATCACACCAGAGTAGACTTCTCTAGGCTCTTATTAGAGAGCTAATACAGTTTTGCACGTTGCTTTATGGCCACTAAAATGCTGCTCAACATTTTTATAGAGCATCACTTCTGATCATCTTGCTAAATATATCACTAGAGTCATTAAGAAAATATCTTGCTTTTAATTATTTGATAACAAAAGACAAGCATAAACTGTTATTTCTGAGTTGCTTCTCTACAGAGATTTGAGCCTAAAATAAGATTTGTTATCTCAAAATGGCACTCTAGTAAGCAGGTAAAATATTGAAAGGCCAAAGCACAGCTGCAATGTGAATAAAATATTATTAGACATGTCCTTGATCTTTAGCTTTATTACAGACTGGAGACTTTTAATTTTTAATAAAATTCATTGCAATGACAGATAAGATAGATTGTTCCCAATGGTGGTTCACAGGAAAGAAATGATATAACATGCCTGACTACCAAACATAATGGTATGATTAATTCATTGAATTAATTACTTTTGTTGCATATTCATGTATTTTATTAAGAAAAAATTCCCTGAAGATCACTTCTCCACGGAGAAACATAATGAAAATAAAGTGAACAAGATGCTTAAAATTGAAAAAAAAAAAAGAAATTAGAAGATAGTATCATAGGCCCACCGAATGATGCTGGTTAGCATATGATGTACAAGTTGAGCAAGGGGTTAAATATTTGTTTAGGATAAAGGGTGATAAATCACCTTGTCATTGAACTTGAAAAATCATAGAAATAAATATTGCAGCAAGTCGCCTTTTCATATGGTAAAATAATTTTTCTAGCTTATTAAGAATTATGGCACAGCCTTTCAGGTTACAGTGGTGTTTCTCCAGCCATTCGTGTTTATCGTCTCCATTTTCCTACTGAACCACTCATAAAAACATTAGATGGAAACACATAATTGCAATAGCATTAGGAAGTGATGTATTGATTGATTATCTGCCAGTACCAAAGAGAAACATTCACTAATCAAAGTGAGGATGGAGTCCTGAAGGAGAACAAGCACTTCAGGGAAAACATAGTAAGACATTTTTATTCACACCTATTATAGAACTCTTTCTCAGATATACACTTATCAGATGGACAGGTCCATGCATTGGTGGTCAAAAGGTGGTTTTTGTTTGTTTGTTTTATTCTGTTTTGGTCGTTTCTATTTAAGATTCTTTCATTACCTCTCAACCCCACCCCCTGTGAAAAACACTCTATATGAAGTTGGGGACTATGACACTGAATTAGTGCAACTTAGTCAAAGCAGATGAAGGCAAGTAAGGATAGATTATTTCCTGGAATATAAAGTAAGCAAAAGAAACAGCTGAGACAGAAGTATACCTTGGTTCTATACTTTATTTGTTCTTTCTGGTAGGGTTTAAAACTTCACTGTCCAATACAGTAGCCATTGGCCAAGTGTAGAAATTAAGCCCTTGAAATGTGGCTAGTCCAAATTGAGATGTGTTGTAAGTATAAAATACACACAAGATTGTAAGGAGTTTGTATTTAAAAAAAAAGTTAAAAATCTCATTAATATGTTTAACATTGATTACATATTTTAAATGTTAGGTAAAGTAAAATATACTATTAATATTAACTTTACTTGTATTTTAATGTTTTAAATATGATTACTAGGTAAATTTTAATTATCTATGTGGCTCATATTTGTGACTTTCATTATATTTCTATTTGATAGTTCTGCTTTAAAAAATTCCTCCTATAGAACTCATGAAATAATGTAGAAATATTTCTCTAAATATAATTAGACAACTAGGCAGCAAAATCAGGATATTTCTTCTTGTTTCAATAAGATGAGACTAGAGAAGGATATCAAACACTTAGTTAGTAGTTGTGAATGTCCAACTTTACGACCCTCCTCACTTTACCCTGCTTAAAAACTGAAAGTTCTCATAGCAAAAAGTATATAGTTAGGGAGACCAGAAAAACACTGCCCACCCTGTTTATTGACATAAATGAGGTGCAGACACCCAATTGTGCAATCTATGAAAAGATATAGTAATCATTACAATAACAAAACATGGGCCTATGAAAACATTTTCCATTGCAAGAGACTTAAAACATTAACTGTGCTATTAGGGAGGGAAAAAGATTACCACAGGAGTAAGAAGTACATTTTGGAAATTGTTTCATTTGTTCTTGATAAGATTCAAGAAAGCACGATTTTATGAAAGATGATATCAAAATAAATTGCTTAGAAAATAGACCGAAATAAAATAGAGCTGACTGTGGAAGACTGAAGAAACTGAATGAGACTGCAAGGAAATATAATGACTTGAACAGAAGCATCCAATACTTTTATACTCATTTCCGCATTGATCTAACCAATGGAATGTTAAACTCAAGGAGAAACCAGGAACAGTGCCAACCACATTCCAGAAATTCTCAACAATATCTAGACATAACGCAGATGGGAACAGATAAAAATATGTCATCAAGGGGCCGGCCCAGTGGCGTAGCAGTTAAGTTCACGTACTCCGCTTCAGCAGCCCAGGGTTCGCAGGTTTGAATCCTGGGTGTGGACCTACACGCCACTCATCAAGCCATGCTGTGGCAGCATCCCACATACACAATGGAGGAAGATGGGCACAGATGTTAGCTCAGAGTCAATATTCCTCAGCAAAAAGAGAAGAATTGGCAAGAGATGTTAGCTCAGGGCCAGTCTTCCTCACCCCAAAAAAAAAAAAGGTCATCAAGAGCTAACTCTAAAATCTCATTTATTTCAAGAATTTAATAGAGGAAAATCTTCTTAGATCCTATTGACATTCCCTAATTTGAACAGGTGAGAGTTTCACTCAAAAACGTGCTATGGATCAGTCAGGGGGTAGGTACATATAATTTTCAAAAGGAAAGAAAGAAATCAAATAAAACACTTAATGTAATGATATAGTTGATAGCTAAAACATTATTCAAGAATGGGGAATGAGATAGTGAACAAAGAACATTGCTGGTTAAGATTAGTGAAAAATATCTGATAAAGCAACAAGACTGAGTTTGGAGAAGATGGGTAGAAAGTCTAATAATATGTCAACTTTGATAAGCTAATTCAACAACTAAAACCAATTTCCATGCTTATTGATAGATCATTGTATGTGTTATAACTGTAGCCAGTTAATTATAAATATTAAAAGTATTATAAATATTATAAATATAAAACTCAAAATGTTGAGTAATACTGCTCAAACTTGAGCAACTTCGATGACTACACACCTTAGACCAATTCCATCTTGAAATTCTGTGACTCATGTACTAGGTACCATTTTTAGAGCACAGAAAGCTGCTATCTTGTCATCCTTTCTTTGACATCTCTAAGTCAACCATGACTTAAGACCCAGTGAAGAGATGGAGTTCTTTTTTATCTTTCCTCTTCCTATTTTCTTTATTGTGACTAGGCAGATAGTAGTGGAATAAAAAAAGAGAATCAATATAGAATGAACTACAGCAAGAACGGCAAACTCCTCTGCTTCAGAGGATATATGGGTAACATACATGTGGGAAGTCCCTAAATATAACACAATAGAATGTGGTCTGGTTATGATAGAACTGCTGTTTTCCTCTCCCATTCTAAAAGGGAAACTGCCTGTGTATTTAATCTTGTTTTATTCCTAAACTCAAAAACCTTCAGCTCAAAATTGTCTGTTAAGATAAACCTAAAGAAACACAATTAGAGTTCTAAAACTGAAACCTATAATATTAAGCCCACTAAAAGCTGAATCAAAACAAATTTTTTAGTGAAGAATGACGACTGGTAGTTAACACAGAAATCAGATAAATATTAAGTTATTGTGAAGTAATTGTGGTAAATATTATAAAATATAAATACATTAAAAATAACACATGCATACATATACATAATATATATTGTGTATAATCAATGAAGACTGACATCTCATACTATACTATAAAATCTGGAACTGTGTGGAGTACTTCCACTAACTGTTTCATATTCCACCAGCATTTCAATCACTGACTCTTCCATGTTTTAGTGGAGCTTGTGGAGATCACGTTTAATTATTTTCCAAGCAAGCTCACTAATTTTTTTTTTCATATATGACTCAGCCCATCCTTTAATTAAGTTTCATTTGCACAGATTTTGAAAGTCATTGACAGTTCTGGCATTTGGGTGTCATTCTTCAGATTCTACTGTTGTGTCCTGAAATATTTATTGCAAACATTTTTTAAATAGAAGAAAATTTAAAATCCATATAATGAATAAGACTTGAGAGAATACCATTACTTTTAAATAAAAGCATAAACTCATGGAGAGGGGAAATCTGAAATGTGAAGAGAGAGCGTGAAAATGAAAAGCACACTTACCAAATTAAGAACTTCAAAGAAAGAATTGAAAAGAAGTCTAGATTCTGCAAAAATTCAAATCAAAAGGAAAATTTCAAGGTTGAGAAGATAATTAAGAAAAAACAAGTACAGAGCAAGAAGAATAAGTATAAGGAGGATGTAAATAATATTGCAAAAAATAAAGAAGCATTCATAAGACAAAGGAGTAAAGGTAGAGCTTACACTTCGTGTTTATGGCTTATGCTGTGTGTCATGGTTGTTTTGCTCTAAACATACTAGTTCATTAGTTCAGTTAATCCTCACAACAACCCTGGGGTTGAGGGCTATGGTTATTATGCCCATTTACAGTCAAGAAAACCAAAACACCAAGAGATCAACTGCCGCAGCTCACAGTTGCCATGTGGTAGAGACAGGATTAAACCTGAGGCTGTCAGACTCTGCAGTCTGCGCTCTGAAGCAATTTGTCTATCATCTTTCAAGAAAGATGAGCATCCATCAACTAAGTACATGGCAGAATTAACTTACACACAGCTACACTGGGACATACTTGTTGATTTAAACAAATTATACACAAATAAATATAACTATGTATATATGTATATGAATACATATATATTTCAAGTATTTATAACAATCCAGGAAGAGAAAGTAGAATATCTACAAAGAAATGTATATGTATCTTCAAACACATCCATAGCAACACCCAGAGCCGAAAGATAACATTTCCTTTTCTATAAAGCCAAAGATATTTTTAAATAAAGATATTTATATGCCTTAACAGAGCCAAATTAACCTTTGTGTACAAGTTACACTGGGAAAACATTCTCAGATATATAAGGCGTGAAAAGCATACCAGCCATACACAGTCAGGAAGTTACTCAACAACACATAAGCACCAACAAGGAATATTAATCAAAATTAGGAATTTTAAAAGTGAGGGATTGTAGTACAATAAACAACAGTAGCCATAGAATGTTTTTGATATATTAATTTTTCTGCCTGTTGGTGACCAGTTAAAAATAGTATCATATACTCATGTAGCAAAAGAAGGAGTATTTAGTGCCTTTCTGTACCTACTAGATAAGTGGCAATGAACAGTCACTTGTGTTTGTTCCTTCTTTTTTTTCTTGCTGAGGAAGATCAGCCCTGAGCTAACATCTGTGCCAGTCTTCCTCTATTTTCTATGTGAGTCACTGCCACAGCATGGCTGACGAGTGGTGTAGGTCCATACCGGGCATCCGAACCTGCGAACCTGGGCCACCAGAGCAGAGGGTGCCAAAGTTTAACCACTACACCACAGGGCCAGCCCCTTGTGTTTGTTCCTAACTCTGTTTTTGTCAGCTGTACTCGTTATTTTGATGACATAATTTAATAAGATATTATGCAATCTGAAAAAATATTAACATGAAAAATTTCAGTTTCTATGAGTTCTAAGTTGAATGTTTTGCAAAGTCCCAGTAAAAGTAAGATAAAATTTTATAAACAATTGTACAGACATCTTTAAAGATTAGAAAAAAAAATAATGAAAATCTGGAAGGATTCTATACTCATGTTCCTTTTTAAAATATCTTTAACTTTCCCTCCATCTTAAAACTTAAAATTGAGATTCTAGATGAACTAGAAGTGTGACTTATGAAATAACAGAATGAAATTTCACCTGGTCAACTTAAATGTCCTGTATATTCCTTGGCCCTACATCAAAGTGTGGCCAAATCAATGAACTTGTATGTCTGAACTTAATTTGAAATAAATAGCTTATTTTTATGATTCCTTGATTAAACTGATTTTTTCAAATTTACCAATTTAAAACTGACCCCAGTCCAACAAGAGAGTCTATCTCTGTCTTCTCTCTCTGTTATCCTAACACACACACACACACACACACACACACACACACACAAGAGAGAGAGAGAAACATCAATGAAGACATAACCATATGTTAACAAGGAGTACAAAAATGCATTTCCTTTTTGTGAATATCATTTTCTATTTTCTAAAAAAACATGTTTTAACTGTTAAATAAAAATAATAGTTTAAAAACAGAGCTTTTTGTAAATCCCCAAATAAAACCCTCTTCTATGTCTATGATAAGTCTATTAATTTACAAATTTGCAAAACCTCTTCTGGCTGTTTCAAAAATTTTTCTTGATGTATTAATATAATCAATTTATAAATGATACCCAGAATATTAGAAAAGAGAATTATTTATAAATCTCATGAGTGGTAGTGAAAATAGAGGAAATAGAGTCTGAAATGATGCAATATTCTATAGTCCAGGTCTAACAACTATGATAAAACTTCACTTTTCAAATTTGTGCCAACCTTGACAAACAACCTTAAAACATTTAGAGTTGTTTGGCTTCTTATGCCTGAAAAGGAGTTTGCTAATACTGTGATTACAGTACTTAGAGTATTTCATGTTTAAAATGCATCATGAGGAAATCACTAATAGATGCAACAGAACAGAAAGTTAACACTCACTGAAATATAAGATACACTGCAAAACATTGGAAGTTCTATTACTACAGAGGAAAAGGGGAAGTAATATTTATGGCATAACCTATCATTTTTCAGATACTATGTCAAGTGTTTTTAATATGTTAGCCTAGCTTACATCTCATAACAACCCTTTGTTATAGGCATTCCTTTCCCCTTTCACACATGAGAAAATGAGGATTAAATAGATTTGGTATCAAACAGACCAAATATTTTGCTGCACCAAAAGGATGAAATTAGGTTTTTAGCCCACCACTGTCTGTCTCCTTCAGTATTTCGCAGAGTGTGGTCCCTGGACTAGCAACATCTGCATCATCTGGGAAATTTTTGGAAATGCATATTCTTGGCCCAGCCCCAAACCAATTGAATCAGAAACTCCAGCAATCTGTGTTTTAACTAGCTTACCAGGTGATTCTAAGGCACACTCTAGTTTGAGAAACATTGTACTACATCGTTCCTTGGGTACTACATTGATGGAAAAAGAACTAAACATATGTTTTCAGGATCATTTAAAATCTGCAAATCTCTTTTCTTTGCTTCATTCTCTTGCTTTAAATTCACAGGACTCTGGAGGACTATAAAGAAATTTTTGAACATAATATACAAAGTGTAACAATAATAAAATTAACTGTTGCTAAGGAAATTTTTTTTTCTGTAAGTTGCTTTTGTGTTCATCTTGTTCTGAGGTAGAGAAAGCCCTTTAATTTTTGAATGCCTAAAATTTCAGTCTTAACCCCTGAAATTTGATTTTTAAAAAAGTGGTACAAGAAAGGTGGAGTGGAAAAAAAGGAAGACTGGATCTGGTGCTGATATTACTCTATCTTCTCTGTATCTTCCTGGGCCCGTGGACATTATACATTAGAAATATTATTTCGTTGTTTCCTTATCTTATGGCCTCTCTTGATTTTTCCATTAAATCTGTTACAATGGGACACACCCATCCTGGGTGATAAGCCTCATCTCCTTCCTCTTAGCTGATGAGGTGTTGCTCTTGCCATTGTTTATTTATTTGTAATGTTGTTCACTCCTGCATACAAATCCAGGTCTAAGGCATGATCACCAACAGCGAGTTTTCTGAGAAATCTGGGTCTTCCCAGAAAACAGAAAGACAGATATGCGGGCGAGATTCCTTCCTGTTCTGTTGATTGACCATCCTTGGTCTAATCAACTTAGCAGGAATCACGAGAAAAAGAAAGGATCCATAAGCATGTGCTGAGTACCAGATTCCAAGCATCTGGGCCTTTTGATAATGGAAGTACGCTAAACTTGCTGGAGACAAAGATATCAATCTTTTCCATTGATCTCATACTTAATCTATATCTGAAATGTCAGTTATATATTTACCTATACTTTTAAAAGAAATTTTATGATTTCCTTTTAAATGTATTAACTAATTTATCTGGAATTATTGATAAGAAATTATGCCCCTATTAGATTTTTTTCCTCAAATATTTGCTTGAGCTCCTAGTATTGAATTACTCTATATAATTTAAGAAGTAAATTAATATACTAATTTAAGAAATAAAAATGTATTTCTGCTTCTCCTCCAAAAATGGATGTGGTTCTACAATTATTCAAATTTTAGTTTTTGTGTTTTTCTTGTAATTTAGTAACTGTCTTCACTGAGGCCTCAAATTTTACTGATTAAACTTGTGCATTACTGTTTTATGACTTATGTGGTTCTTACAAGTTTACAAAGGCAATCAGTTTTCCATTTTATTTTATAATTCCTAATTGTGTCTACATAGGGGTATTTGTATATTTATTTTATGAATTTCACTTTGCTAAACTCTTTTTATTATTTCTTACTAATTATGCTGTTTTCCTCTTTGACAGTGTGGTATACAATTTAGCAAAACACCTAATATCCCTAAGAGATGTGCTTTATAATAAAATTCCAGTGTAAAGAATTCCACAAGAACACTGAAGTTCTTTGTCATCCTATAACTTAGTTGAAAGAACTGTGTACTTGATAGTTGAAAGAACTATATGTTTAGAAACATAATTTTCTATGTTCTTTAAGGACCAGACGTAAATCAGAACAGTGAAAGAAAAGTGGTTTTACAGGCTGGCTTAAACCAATATCTGTAAATTAGGGCTGTAATTGTGCAAATTCTCATTTCTGGGTTAATTTCATTAAAACTCCAGACCGTTTCTACTAGGTGCCAAAAATTACGGCGTAGTGAATCCAAGACCAATTTTATATGGGGACATTTCCTCCACTTTCTTCTTCCTGGAATTTCCTGTGAATAAACTAAAATTTATTTAATGCTAGCGTTTGATTCTCGACTCATACTTAGTAAACAGCACAATTATTTTAGGAAGAAATGGGCTGATTCAATGCCTTAAGCTAGGAATTGTTTTCTTCTTTTCCTGATCCTGCAGCCTTTGTAGTCGAGGTATCTGTCACTTTGTTCTGCTACTATGAAAACAATAGTGGGTATGTCTAATTAAAATAACACTTTCCCCTTTATTAAAAAGTAGCCAGAGCACACATCCTGAAATTATACTACCTTACTGAGCTTGTTTCTTCATCTGTAAAATGGTGTAATAATAATAATAGTAGAAAATGGACTGGAAAATACGAAAGTGCCCCATAAACATTTGTACAATAAGATATAAATGCTAACTTTTTATTACTTTATTTATTCTTGGTAAAAATATTAAAGCCACCAATTACTGAGTTATATATTATTCATTTCCTCATTTCCAGTTTGAAATCACCAAACAATATTTAATAAATGTCTCAGTGTGCCTGGGGCTATGCTAACTAATAGGCAATTTACAGATTCATTTTTTGCCACCTATTTATAAGGCTTAAATTTAATGAAAAATCATAATCTAGAACTTAGTTGGGGGTTTTTAAAGATATACAGAAATTTATTAGGAAATGTTTCCTAAGTCAGCATGAGATATTTGTAGACATGAAATTCAATTTGTTATTAGGGATTTGAAGCCATATCTGGATTAAAAAATTAATTATAGAAACTTGCTACCAAATGACGAACCCTTCCCGCTCATTTATGATGGATTATAAGGTGTTTTGTCCTTTGAAGAAGTGATTTTTCTTTAATTACTTTAATTATCACATTACACCCATAGAAAGCAACATAGGAACTATTATTAAATCCCACCTAGGATAGGAAAAAGAAAATGTGGCCCATAAACTTAGAGGTTGTTTCTACATGATAGCAAGCCATGCAATAGAAATCAGAAAAATATATTTTGGTTCACTGAATTGCTGCCTTGAATTCACTGCAGTTGCTCTACTGAATTGACACTTTTTTATTTGGCTGACAGAAAAATGGTAGTCATTAATAAAAGGAATGTGTGAATTTAGTAAAAACTATAATAAGGGGTATTTGAATTCCTTTTGAACATTATGAATTTGAATATGTAGCATATATTATCAGAAGAGATCTAGGGCATAAAATGCTAGATTTTATGGTTGAATACACACACATATGTATGTGTGTGTGCTTACTTTGCTGCTTTTGCATTATGAAGAATCAGAAGGAAATGTTAACTCTACTTATGACCTTTTCATTACACAATTATGACGTAGGATATAATCAGAAAACAAATATACTTTGTTTCTGCCTTTAAAATTTATTTCTGAGTACTGCTAATGTTCTGTTTCATGATTTAGGTGCTGGTGCATAGACGTATTCCATCTGTGAAAATAGAGCAAACTGTGCATTTATGATTGGAGCTTTTTTTCTGTATGCACATTTTACTCCAAGGAAAACATTTTGTAAAAATGTTCATGTCCATATATTAATAAAAACGGATTTAAAGTAAATCTTCTCTCCCTCCTTTGGGTCCTTTAATTAGTGAGAAGCCTGGGAAAGTGAGGGTCATCTGTCTTCTATTTCTAATGTTTCCATTCCTTCACCTTGTCTTGCTAACTAAAAGGCAATTTACAAATGTATTTTTTTCCACTTATCCATGGTCAGGTGAAGAAAGGAGGGTAACTTAGGAGTCAGGTTTCTCCAAAGAAATAGAACAAATAGGATGTGTATACATAAAGAAATTTATTTTAGGGAATTGGCTCACTCTTATTTTGAGGACTAGCAAGTCTGAAATGTGCAGGGCAGGCCAGCAAACTAGAGACCCAGGGAAGAGTTGCAGCTAGAGTCTGAAAGCCGTCTGGAGGCAGAGCCTTCTCTTCTGTGGGAGATCTCAATGTTTTTCTCTTAAGGCCTTCAACTGATTGGATGAGACCCACCCACATTATGGAAGGTAATCTACTTTACTGAGACTCTACTGATTTAAATGTTAATCTCATCTAAAAAAAGATCTTCACAGTGCCATCAACACTGGTATTTGGCCAAATATCTGGGTACCATGGCCTAGTTGAATTGACAGGAAAAATTAACCGTCATAGCCGTCATGAAGTTCTCACTTTACTTTGCTCTTTCAAGTTGATTATGTACCCTCTTGGCAGAGCAGATGTTTAAGTATGACTCTTCGTCTCTTTGGTGCTTTCCTAGATTCCTAAATGCCCCACCAGGAACAACTGACTGCACTTCCCGTGATCTGTGTGATGTGCTCCCTTTTGCGGGCCAGCCTCACTCAGACCCTGTTTTTATTGTTGTTGTTACTGCTGTTGTAATTGTTTTAAATGCACCCTTTTCTCTATCGGGCTATCTTTGCCCCTTTCAGAGGTTATCGCAGGCGGGATTTTAAATGGTTCCAGTGTGGCTCTCTCTCCCATTTGGTCATATTTGATCCATAGAGAGTAAAGGCAGAGGGGAGAGTAAAGGTTGATCCCTACACAGCTACCTCTACCTCTGCTCCTTGGGTAGCAGAGAGCTAACCTATCTCTTGGTGTCTATCTGTCCTGGTGGGAATTATATACAGATCCCCTAACGTCTAACTGCAGAAGACACATAATAAGCCTTTGAATAGTATCTGTGAAACACCTCTCATAAAGCTTGGGGTAATACCCCACCCCTCACTCTTGGCGTAAAGGGAATAGGACTTACAACCCAGCTCTCTGCAGAGAAATCCTCTTAAAAATCTTCTGCTAATCTACCATAATCCAAATCTTTAAAAAGTAGATGTGGATAAGGGATTTAAGAGCCATATAACTTTTTTTCTTTAATAACTACATTCTTTCAAGGTGGTCTGACACATAATAACCTTGGGATCTAATAATTATTGTCTTATTCTCCTGGCCAAAACTTCCCTTAAGAGCCCAGTGAATAAGTTTATAAAATGAATATTTTATCCAGCTCCCTTTGATATCTTTCCAAAGAGCAGTGTTTCCACATACACATACACACGCATATTTAGTCCATAAATTGATGAGCCAGAAAAAAAATCTCAAGAACACATTTTAACAAAATTTGTTAAAATTTGTCTTAGAAGTCATGCCATGTCTCTCTTCCACTAGCAGAGAAGACTCGCCATAATGCTTTTTCTTTGACAGACGCACTATCAGGATAATCCACTATAAGAGGAAGGATTGTAAGGAGGAAAAGTGCATTATATGTTGTAATTGTTGATATAGGAGACTGGAAAGAGTCATTGGCAGAAAAAGAGGCAGGAGTAGGAGAAGAAAGAGCTGAGAACAATAATATTTATTCAGTCAGGTATGCCACGCACAGAAAATATAAAGTCATGTGCAGTTAATAGTAGTTGAGTCGGAAAAGATGAGCTCACATCTAAAAAGTATCACAGAGAATTTGAATGTGTTGTGACTAGTGGAAGAAGAAGGACGAAGATAACGAAAAATTCAGGAGATGATATTCAGAGATACAGGAAGACAAAAGTCAGTTACCAATTGTAAGGCCTGAAATTGGGGAGTGAGTTCTCAGGCATAGGTTTGGGATTTTCATGGGCAGAATGTCATCCCTTAGGAAAGATTTTGAAGTGGGAAAAACCCCAAAATAACTCCAGTCCTAGGACTATTGGAGTTCTGAGCTAAATCTGAAGAGAGATTTTAAAGCATTTTATCCATAAGGTAGGTGTTTTGTTATAATTACAAGGAAAAATGTGTTTTGTTTACTTGTTCTCACTAACTAGCAAATGCCTAAAGAACAAGACCAGTGCACAGGTTCAAAGCCAGTCTACCAGCAAAAGGAGGCCAATTTAATTAGCTCATCATTAGGCTAGCGATTCAGATTCCCAGGATAATGATCATTATTCTTCCAGATCTTCATTGTACTAGTTCCGTTCCTTTTGTTGCAAGTGACAGAAACATAAGACAGACCAACAAAAGAAAACAATGCAAACCGAACCAAGTAGGTTTTGCATGAAACTAGGACCTAAAAGCAATTAAGCTATTGCCAGCTTAGCTTCTCACTCTCTGTTCTCTTTGCTCTATTTCTTTTTATGGGTTGGGCTCAGTCTTTCTGTAGTTGTCCCCATTCCACGAGGGATGGAAAATGCATATAGTTGAAATGGGCAAAAAAAAAAAAAAAAAAGGAAAATGTAAAAGCCTGCTCCCATGTAAACATCAATAGTGAAAGAAAAGAAATTTCCTCTAAAACACAATTTTAGGCCAACACTGGGCCTTCAGTCAGCAAGCATGTTGAGAATTGACCATCCTAGGAATCGGTAAGAACAAAGTTTGAATCCGGATTTGAGGACCTACTAGATCTATAACTTAAACAGGTAATAAAATTCACTCACTGTTAAATTCACTGTTAGCTTTAATGAAATAAAGTATACCAAGCGCCATACAGTCGAGCACACAGTTGTGGTCAAAAAAACACTAGTAATGATCCCTACCACTAACAATATCCCCAGGCCACACCCAAAGTGTTAATGATTATAATGGTATTTACTCTGATCCCTTAACCAGTATTATAGAGACTAGAACTATGACTTACTGAGAATTTTCCTTTTGTAATGGGTCTTTGCAAGCTTATGCCTGTTTTATGCTTTTGTTGACTATTCCTTTTGATAGTACAAATACCAAAAATGGTACACAGCCCCTTCCTGCCACTGCTGTACTATTGGCTCTTCTCACTGTAGCGAATGCTGGTGTTTCAAAGTAGGTTTCTCCCAAGCTATTTTGATTCTCATACACTGCAAAAGGAAGTCTTCCTTGTCTGTTTCACAGCTTATTCTTTTTCTTGCAACTTGAAAAATGTTTCATGGAGACTGGGACAGAGTTAAGAAACCCCAACCTGTGCCAGAATCAGGAATTTTCCTCTTCACCAATAATCAATCAGTGTCCTGAACTAAGATGTAGGAGTCTTAGCTATCTCTTATTTCTGAGTGTGTTCTCTTTTTTCTCAGAGTGTATCATCATTTTTAGAAAATGGTGTGGCCACTTCATTTATGACTTAAGACCATTTTCTCTTAGTATAATATCTTGTCACTGTTGTTCCCAGAAATATGAGAAAGTCCATATGCCAACAGGTCCCTGTTGGCCAGCCACCATGCCAAGTCTTGAATTGGATGTGCAGATTGCATAATAGAGGACCATTGCTAACAGAAAGCAAAAGAGGGGCACAGAGCGATTCCTCAAAGGAGTGAGCAGTACTTGACTTCAAGCTCCCTGTCTCCTAATATAATGTAGGTTACAAGATGTAAAGTCAAGACTATCCCATGCTTCCATCTTGTAGTTTAGGGATTTTGTTCTTGTCAGTCAGGGTCTTGGCAGGAAACAGCACATCAAAGAATTTAATTAAAGAAAGTTCAGTGAAAGGACAATTTATAGAGATGAATCGTGGTTGAGGGAGACAACAAGGGATCATGTAGCACACAGGGATTTGTAGGAGTGGGAGGCTGCTACCACCCTTTGGCCTGAAGGTAAAAAGAGTGGGATGTGTTAGGGAACCTGGAAAGAGGTAGGATCACAGAAGAGGGGCCTCAGAGAGGAGCTTAGGTGGCAGAGAAATGTAGCCACTGCTAAACCATAGTCTAACAGGGAGGATATATAGGAATAAATGCCCAACCTCTCCCTTCTCTTATCCTCTGAGTTCCTACTGATGCCTACTATTGGTCAAACCCAGGTAATAGCTGGATAGCAAAGATACCTGGTGTACAGTGTGTAGAAGTCAGCCTCCTAAAGCACAGGAGAGTGGAAAGAAAGGCAAATAAAATATATATAAGTGAAAATAGGGTTGGGCCAGCAGAGTTCACCCTTTTAGCCATTCAGATTCCATTCCCATCCTTTTATTTAAACAAAACGCTACCATACTCAACACAAAGGAAACACCAACTCGTAAGTGCCACTTTGTCATTGTCCTCCCAGTGGCTTGCCCTCCACTGGCCCACCTGATGCTACCAATGGTGACTATTTAAAATATCTGTTGCCATGACATCAATTACCAGTGTGCAGATTGCCCATTTAGTCACTGAGTATACATACAAAACCCAGAATCGCATTTTGAGGGTTAGGTTCTTGTGTCCAACCTCGCTGCCAATTATTTTCTCTATCAAAATTCTATCAGAAAACAGTTTTCACATTTCAAAAGTTAAATGAAAGAAAGAATAACGAAAGGATAATTTACAGATGCACGGTGAGGGCTAAGAGAACCGACAGGGAATGGTAAAGTGCTCAGAGATTAGCAACTTCGTGAAATGTTAGTACACTCTACCTGAATGGGCAGGGGGAAGAAACAGTGATTCAGAGTCTGACGAGAGCAGGAGCTGTCACAGACTACGTCTTATGTACATGAACACAACCACTGACAACACTGTGACCTGGGAGAGAAGGAACAAGGGAAATAGATACCCAACTTCTTTCTTTTCCCGCCTTCTAATCTGTCAGTGCATGTCACTGGCCAAAATCAAATGGAAGCCGGAAGTCAAGAGAGCCTGGATGTTGCCTTTTATAGATTTCATTCTCACAGGATGCAGAGCAGGGCAGAAAAGAACGGGAAATAAATTGAAATTGTCACACAGAGAAAACAAGCACTGTCATTAACTTGGGCCTCTTCTAAGTTAAAAATTAATCAGTGATGTCTTCCAATTGGAAGCTGAAAATGGTTGTAAAGGTTTGGAAGAGAAAAAACTTATCAACTAAGTAGATATCACACCGGGTCCCAAAGGAACCCTGATGCGGTTTTTCTTTTCTTAAGTATTTAGTTGCCTGATTTCCAATGCTTCTGTTTCACTGAGACTCCAGAAGGAGAATCAAAATGATATCTACTTATTTAGCCATGAGATGCACATTTCACAAGTTCCTCCTCTATAATTGACACAATGAAACACATTTAAAACTATATTTTGGAATTATTTAATAGTAGATATTTGATATTCCTCTTAGGTCAAAGGGAGGGGAACAAAACGTTGAAGGAGAAAAAAAGTTGGGGAGGAATTGGGAAGGCTATTATCCAAAAATCAGTCAAAACATTCAAAATTGCATAAAGGAAAAGTCCCGTTGTGTTCAGAATGACAAATCTATGCTGCTTCAGTAACGCCTACAAAAGTCAGGTGTCTGCTTTGCTCCGGCAGGGAAGCGTATCCATCATGAGACTTAATATGCTCGCACATACTTTCTCAAAAGCTTTGCTAACGCCTGCTGATTTACCTGCAATACATTTTATAGAAACTGTTGGGTAAAATGACAACATATATATCTAGTTTCACACTTCCAGTCTGTCCAATTAGCGGTGTTTGCAGTACCAGCTGTGTGCCCAGGAGAGGATTTAATTTTAACTACAGCAGTCTAGTTAACAACAACAAAAAAAGAAACTGAGCCATGAATTTACCAAGTGTTCATTTCCAATCATTTGTTTCTGAGAAATAGCTCTTCATGGCCATTATTGAAAATTCCTCAAGGAACTCGCTCCTGAAATTATATAAAGCAGCGGCGTGAGCCAGGTTGCTGTGGTAGCTACCATAACAGGTAATGTCATAACTACCAGGACGCTGGGCAGACTCCCCGCTCTCACTTAACCTTGGTTCACTTATATGAACAATACAAATCTTCCATGCTCATTTTCAGTGATTATGAAATGAGACAAAAGATCTTTGAAAACATTAAAATGTTGTATACAACACTAAAACATGCAAAGAAAAAAAAGGAAGAAGAAAGATTGACTTTTATACAAGGAGAACCAACCTGGCAGATTTTCTTTTTTTCACTTAATATTTAGGCAAAAAGTAAATACAAACTGCTATTTTGGGGAAGATATCTGAAGGCAAAAGATGGTACCAGAGACAGTAATATTAAAAGGAATGAATTATTTTAGAGATACTGACAGAGTTTATGAAGTCTAGTCTTGGAAATATTTCAAAGGTAACCAGAAAATCATCTAATCTGAATAATGTTGACCAAGCACAGGAAATTTTTCATACCATTTTTACTATCCATGGCAGAGATATAATAATAATCATCCAAGTAAGGGGCCGCCCGGTGGCGCAGCGGTTTAGTCCGCGCTTGGCAGCCCGGGGTTCGCGAGTTCGGATCCTAGGCGCCCGCGGACGCGCACTGCCTGTCAGCCATGCCGTGGCGGCGTCCCATATAAAGTGGAGGAAGATGGGCACGGATGTTAGCTCAGGGCCAGTCTTCCTCAGCAAAAAGGGGAAGATTGGCAACAGATGTTAGCTCAGGGCTGGTCTTCCCCACAAAAAAAAAAAAAAAAAAAATCATCCAAGTAATAGTAAATTAGAATTGTCTCTATAGGTTGCGGTTTATAAAAAGGATAAATAGGGGCCAGCCCCATGGCCTAGTGGTTAAGTTTGATGTGCTGTGCTTCAGTGGCCTGGCTTCAGTTCCTGGGCACAGACCTACACCATTCATTGGTGGCCATGTGGCAGCAACCCACATACAAAATAGAGGAAGATTGGCACAGATGTTAGCTCAGGGCAAATCTTCCTCAGCCAAAAAAAAAAAAAGAAAGGATAAATATTAAATGTGATAATTGTCTCATTTAAAATTAATCTCAGGCTCCAACTGGGGGAAAGGGGGAAGTAAAACTGCTAAATTAAAATATTTGAGAGAAAACAAATTCAAAAGTATTAAAACATAACTGAAATGAAGATATAAATATATGATGAGACCATTGTGATAGGAAATACTTTTATTACCAAATAAAATTTTTTTAAATGAATGAAGCTTGCAAATATGGAAGTAAGAAACAAAACAACAGATGAGCCAAAGAAAAGAGAAGAAAGGAATTAATAATGATGTAGGCTGAAAGGAAATAGACAATGTAAAAACATGGAAGCAATTAATTAAATCTATGGATAAAAGTTTTTAGCTGGGGCTGCTCTCAGCAACTTGAGGCTAGCTTCAGGTTCTTGCCACATGGCCCTCTCATAGGTCTTCTCACAACATAGTACCTTATTTCTTTAAGGCCAATAGGGCAATCTCTCTGAACCCTAGACCTCCTTTTAAAGGGACCACCTGATTAGGTCAGGCCCACCAGGATCATCTTTCCTTAGATTAATTTAAAATCAACTGATTGGGAACTTTAATTATATCTGCAAAAATCCTTGACCTTCACTATGTAATGTAACCTAATAATGAGAGTGACATTCAGCATAATCACAGGTCTCACCCACAATCAAGGGATAGTATTATATGTAACTTTTATACCAAGGAAGGGGGAATCTTGGAGGCCATTTTAGAATTTTGCCTATAACAGTCCAAACTCTAGCCCCCAATGATTCACATTCCTCACATACGCAAAATACATTTGTCTCTTCCAAATATTCCTAAGCATCAGCTCAGAGTCCAAAATCTCATCTAAATCATAACTAGGTGAACGTGAGGCTCCCAGATGTAATCTGTTAAGTATAGTATGTGGGGCTCAATTCTCTTCCACCTGCACACCTGTGAAAATAAAGTGACAAGATGTCAACCCCCAGTGGTGAATGTGCCATGGTGAGACAGACATAAAATAATAGCTATGAACATTCCAGTTCAAAAAGGGGGAAAATGGAAAGTAGAAAGGATTCACTGGTCCGTGGCAGTTCTGAAATCCAGCCGGAGTTCCTTGATTAGGTTTCAAAACCTGGGAATAATCCTCCACGGCTTTCAGTTTCACTCTTGAGGTCTTGGTTCTGCCCACTGAGCCATCATTCCTTTTCTACGGAAGAACATCTATGGAGCTGAGTAGTTTTATTAGCCTGTTTCTTCCAGTAGAATCTTGGGATACCCAGCCTCTTTTTATTTTATACTGTCTGTCCCTTTTAGTCCAAGCTGACAGTGTTTCTGCTGAAACAGTTTTCTCAAGAACTCTGAGAATCTTGCATGGATTTTCACCCGGTTTCACTCCATTAAACAAAAGGCACCCCCACAAATCTTTATGAGATAATTCCTTCTCTGTCTTTGGCTCCTGCTGAGATGGCTGAGAGTTAAACGCTCTTAAATTTTCTAGAGGCCTGTAGTTTGATTGAGGGGATCTGTGAGGCACACACTTAATCTCAACGAAAGGGCCCTTTGTATGACTGAATATTCTGACCTTTTGATCTTTCAGAAGTTTTAACAAAAGGTTGTACAGTCACAGCCCCAGACTTTTCTCTATGTGGCAGTTTTGGCTGCCATTTCTGACTTTTGCCATCCAGAGAGGCTGAGAATTTTCAAAATTATCTGGTCCTAGCTCCTCTGGTTTAACAGTTGTCCCCTCAGTTTATCTTCCCTCTCACATTTTACTAAGAGCAGCAAGAAGAAACCAGGCAGCAGCTTCAACGCTTTGGAAATCTTCTTAGCTACATAACCAATTGCATTATTTACGAGTTCTGTTTTTCACATAGGTTCGGGAGAAATCTTGGCTAAATTTTCTGCCACTTCATAACAAGAATCCCCTTTCTTCCAGTTTCCAGAAACATGTTCCTCCCTTCTCTCTAAACCCTCCCCAGCAGCATACCTATGGTCCATAACTCTACCATAAGTCTGTTCAAGGCCATTTATATATTCTCTACCATGCTCTTTAGAATTATTCTAGCCTTCACCCACTGCCTAGTACCAAAGCCACACTCACATTTTAGACATCTCACTTTCGGGTATCAAAATCTGTATTAGTTATCTATTGCTGCAGAACAAATCATCACAAACTTAGTGATAAAGAACATACATTTACTTAAAACAACATACATTGATTACCTCACAGTTCCTCTGGGTCAAGTGTTAGCATGGCTTAGTTGGGTCTTCTGCTCAGGGTCTCACAAGCCTAAAATCAAGATGTCAGCTGAGGCTGTGGTCTCATCTGAGGTTTGAGGCTTTAGGTCCTCTTCCAAGTTCCTGTGGTTGTTGGTGGAATTCATTTTCTTGCAGCTGTAGAGTTAATGCTTCTTCAAAGTCAGAAAGAGAGACAGAGAATCTATTTCAAGTCTCAAGTCTCTGACCTCTGGATCCTCTTTTAAAGGGCTCATCTGTTATGGCAGGCACATCATGATAATCTCCCTAATTAAATAGCTTAAAGTTAACTGATTAAAGACCTTCATTACATCTGTAAAATCCCTTTGTCCTTGCCATAAATGTAACCTAATCATGGAAGTCACATCGATTATATTCACATGCTCCATGCACACTCAAGGGGAAAAGATTATACAGGGTGTGTACACTGGAGCAGGCAGGGTGTGGAGGTGGGGGAGAGGGTGAGACTTTTAAAGGTTATCTTAGAAATCTGCCCACCACAGTTTTGGAGGTGTAATGTTAGGCATGTGAAGGAAATGTTGGATGGTAGTCTTTTCAAGAAAGGGATACATCATTTCCTCTTAATTTTATTGGATGTTTGGTAATATAGCCTTGTCTACTGGAGTCATTTGACTTGGATTCTTGAAAGGTGGAAAAGATTCTGGAAGGATTCACTTTTTCATTAATTGGTTATATGTACCCCTCAATACTGGAAGCATCATTCCTGTAAACCCTGTAATAATAAGTCCAGAAAGGCAAAACAAGGCAGTGAGTAGCAGAATTAGAAACTCTCCTTGGAAACATTTTTAAAGACTTGCCAAAGTTGGAACCATTGTCATTTATAACTTAAAGAATCAGGAATTTACTTTTAGTTTATATGAAACAATGGCGTGACATTTGAGCTGGGACTGGAGGGCATTATTAAAATTATTACAACCATTCAACACACCCGAGGAAGCTCTACAATTTGGGTAGAGCTTAAATCTACTGAAGATTATGCTCAAACAACTGTTAGTGGAACAAGGACCTCCACATGCATGTACAGGTCCAGTTATGTAACTGACTCTTCATAAACTATTTTACATTACAAATTCCTGTCCTGCTGTGGAGAACAATTGTCTAGCATGGCCAAAAGAGAGCAGGGTTAATGAAACTGACCTTAAGAATGACAAAGTTGCAGCTGCACAGGAGGCTGAATTTAGTCTTTACAGAAAAAATGTTAATCATTATGGATATTTTCCTTGGCTAAATAAGCTTTCCAACTTCATAGACATTCTTAGTTTCCATGGTCAAATTTCTCAATTGAGACATAAGAAGTTTTTTCTTCAGAACTACCGATTATTTTTTCTTAAATGTCCATGCTCACTCTTGTTTCTACAGTGTGTGTGTGTGCATATATATATATATATATATATATATATATATATATATGCAATAATTTCACGGAATCATCCTATAATTCTCTGTCTGAAGCATTGAAAATGCTGTGCTCATACACTTTCCCACATGTCATGATGGTCTAATTCTAGAACCCTGGTCAAATATAGGGGAGGAATGTGGCGTGGCATAAGCCTTCCCAATCCCCAGAAAACACATTTTAATTAGGGAGGAGTAAGTCCTCTGTCAAGTATGGTACTTTCACAGAAGGCTGACCACAGGAATTGGGCATAACAGATAAGGTATTGTCCCCAGCAGCTCAGCAAATGGTTGGCTCTGGGACAAAGCCAGTGACAAAACTAATAAATAAGATAGCAATGGGGAATCAAGCTGCATAGTACTCTCTGTCCAGGCAGGTGGAATCTGCAATGCCTGACGCTAGAAATAATTACATCAACCTTAGTGCTTAGTGTTCAGGGATTTGGCAGAGCTCTAGTCCCCAGAGTGAAACTGGCCAGAGCCAAGTCAACTTCCAATTATAAAATGAGATGGGAGAAGCAGGTAATTTACTGGAACAGGAACTCGAATGAGAGATCAGAGCAAAAACTATACCTCGTGGACTAATAACACTAATGATTACAAAAAGCACCTTCTATGGTAAGTATCTTCACAGCCATTATGTTATTCAATCCTCATAAGACAGTTCAAGTGTTTGTGGTAGGCAACTTTTCAAACGGCTCCCAATGATCCTTGTCTCCTCGTGCTTTTGTGTAATCCCCTCACTTGTGTGTGAACTGTACCGAAGTGAGTTGCTTCTATCAAATAGACTATGGCAAAAGGATGGGATATCAATTCCAAAATTAAACTATAAAATACTGTGACTTTCATCTTGCTGGTACTCTCTCTCTCTCGAGCTCTTGTCCTGTGCTTGCTCTGATGAAGCAAGACGCCATGTTTTGAGCTACCCGAGGAGAGGCCGTGTGGCAGGGAACTATGGCTGGACTCCAGTCAACAGCCAGTAAGAAACAGGAGCCCTCAGTCCAATAACACTTGAGAAAATTAATCCTGTCAAGAATCATGTGCATGAGGTCAAAGATATTTGGGCCTTTGATTGAGACCATGACCTCAACTCATAACTCTTTTGCAGTCTTGTGAGAGACCCCAAAAGAGAGGACTTGGTTAAGCCATGCCCAGATTCCTAGCCCATAGAAATTGTGAGATAATAAACGTGTGTTGTTTTAAATTGCTAAGTTTTGAGGTGATTTGTTATGTAGCAACAAATAACTAATAAATATGTGACTTGAAGAGGTCAGTGACCCCCCCGAACTTGAGCTGTTATCCTTGTGTTATGATTTATTATAACAAAAAGATGCAGATTAAAATTGGCAATGGGAAAAGGCATATAGGACAGGGTCCAGGAATGACCAGGTGTGGAGCTCCCACTTGTCTCCCAGTGGAGTTGTGTGGACAGTGCTTATTTCTCCTATCAATGACATGTGACAACAAGCACAGTGTATTGCCAACCACAGAGGCTCATCCAATCCTTGGTGTCTACAATTTTTCCTGGGGGGTAGTCACATAGACATGGCCGACTGCCTGCCTGGCTGACCTTAGCCTCCAGCCTCTCCAGAGGTTAAGCTGACACTACTTGACCTGAGACCTCCACCATAAATCACCTTGTTAGCATAGACTCTGGTGTGGTCTAGGGCCACCAGGTGAACAAGGACACTTATCAGGCAGGACATTGCTAGGGCTTGTATGTCACCTCCCAGGAACCAGGAGCAAAGTCCAAGCTTCCCTTTTGGCAAGGTTAATCCTTTAGTGCACATAGTGTTAACTATACTCTATATTCTTATTTTAGCTCTAAGTTTATTCTACTTCTCAGTCTGCAGACCTGCTAATTTGCATAATTTATTGCAACCAACCCAGATTTCCACAGGGGAAAGTTATTAATAGCCTTTATGCCAGTTACCAATGTTTTGCTTTTCAGCAACAAATCCATCCTTTATTGCCCTTCTTTGTGATACCAGAGTCAGACCCTATAGACATTTCTCTTTTGCCAGCTGGCATGATGTTAAGCCTTGTCAGCAGAGGATGCTGGAGGGACACTGCAGAGGAAGGGGCTTCTTCTGATCCCACTGTGCTCCTCTTTTCTTGCTGCTCCGGTTCTGGTCAGTATGCAGGCACCCAGTGGTGTTTACCTCCCAGTGAGTTTCACTGACACCCCAGAGTTCTGTCAGCATCCTAGCTGGCTTTTTAGGGAGTTCACTACAATTCCACCAGCACCACAGCCAGTTTCCCAGGAAGTTCAGTGCCAATCCCACAGTAGAGTTCCCAGCAAATTCCACCAGCACTACAACTGGCTTCCCAGCCAGTCTTGAAGATGCTCTCATGGGCAGCTTGCCAGCAACGTTCAGCAACACCCCAGAAGGCAGCTCCACGGCATGTTTTGTTGGCACCCCAGTGGGCAGTTCCCTCCCTGCCAGCCTCAGCCTGTGGCACCTCTGCTTACCTACCACTCAACTACCCAGCAGGCCACAGCCACTCCTTCTCCAGTGAGATCTGGATCTCATGCTTAGGGTGGGGGTGGGGGTTGGCCTCTTCTCAATTTTTTCTTTCCTCGAGTATTCTGCATCAGCCCTTGGGGTGATGTCTACTCCCTGCTTTTCTTGTATTTTTTCGAATTAGCTATAGTACTCAGTTGTTAATCCCCTGTTAATTGGTTAATAATTCTTTGTATGAAATTTTCTGTTCAAATTAATCTGTGATTTCCCCTTCCTGACTGGATCCCAACTGATACAGCCTTCATTTAAAAGAATGTAAAAATAATTTTATGCGGTGTGTTTTGCCCTTGTTTAAAAGAAATCTCAAAAGATTTTTTTAGAATATTTCCTAGCGAATTTTCTGAGGATTTGTGAACTTGTTATGCTAAAATTCTCCCTCAAGCATTGGTGTAAATTTAAGGGAAAAAAAGATTTGAAAAAATTCAGTCTGATAAAAAGTAGAAAATCAGGTAAAACTTTTATGTTCACTTTGAGGACAGTCGTGGTATAATACCTATTAATATACTTCCTACGAAAAGACAGTTTTTGAGTAATTAGGCATGATGTTCTCTTGCTGCAATGATTTTCACCAGGAAGATGTTGAAAATGAGACTAAGGTTAATTTTAAATTGAAAGAAAAGAAGCCTAAATTTGAAGTAGACTTTAAAATTATAACTCATGGGGCCACCTGGTGGCGCAGCGGTTTAGTTTGCTCTTGGCAGCCCGAGGTTCGCGGGTTCGGATCCCGGGCGGCCGCCGACGCACTGCTCATCAGCCACGCCGTGGCGGCGTCCCATATAAAGTGGAGGAAGATGGGCACGGATGTTAGCTCAGGGCTGGTCTTCCTCACACACAAAAAAAATCATAATTCATTATTCTGCATGCTACTTCTGGGCTATAGTTATATTTTCCTAAATTATTAGGGATGGGATATAGTGTATCTGGCTCCTAGTAGGCACTCAGCAAATCTCTGAACTGCGTGTCTGATGCATTTCTATTGTCTGTTGGTTAATTCAGCAACTGACATCTGGACTAAAGGTACAAGGAATCTGCTTGTCATGATTTTGACAATTTTATCCTGGCATAGGTAGGATGAGAAACAGAAAAGCCACATGGAAGTTTAGAGCAGTTACTGCCAATTGTGTCCTGGACGTCTGTGCCTTCCCACATTTCCCACACTCTGTCTCTTTCCCTCGTTTAGATTGCTGCTTGGGTGAAAACTGTCCCAGAATCGACACCTGGAGAGTAGATAGGAAGATCTATTCAGTACCTACTATGTCCTAGGGGTTCACACGTTCTCCTCACCCCCATGTGAGTTGATGTTACTGTCACCATTCTACCAATGAAAGAACTGAACCTCAGCAAGCTTCTACGACTCGCTCAAAGTCACACTCTTGATTAATAGCAGAGCACGGCACTGATGCCAGCTTCTGTGACTCAAATTCTAGTTCTCGTTTTCATTATGCTGCACTGACTCTACTTAAACTATAGGAGTTGGAACCCCCAAAGTTTGGTGTTTTTTTTTTTTTTGATTCATCCAACCCAACCACTCACCTAATGAAGAAATACTGTCTATAATACTCCTGACTGGTAGCTTCTGCTTAAACTTTCTAGGGATGAAGAAGACCCTTATTTCACAAGACAACTTCAATTTTTATAACCTTCAAATTATCAGGAAATTCTTATGTGTATGGGTTCATAATCTTTCTTCTTCTTACTGACTTGCACCCTTTGGTCGTAACAGTGCTTCCTAGAGCGCCCTCTGGAGGTTGTAACTGTGTTCTCTGTCTTAGAACAAGTATGCTCTCTCCTCCACACAGGTCTTCAATCAGCAGAAAGAGATATTTCTCTGTGTCTAGCATGTCCCTCTCTCCACTTTATTTAATTAGCACCCAAATTAGAGTAGACTCTCTCATGTTCTCAATGTTTGATATTAGTTATTATTGCTGTTGGGATGTGTGCAAGCCTTCTAATCCATATTGCTTCTCTGGAAATACTACACATTTATACATTCCGGTGTGCACTCCAATGAATGTAGATGATAAATATTGATTTAGTGGAAACCTCTACCCCTAAACTCGTTTATCCAGACTCATGAAAATCAGCCTGCTTCTACCCAGTTATGCTTTTGGGAAGCACTGAGAGGATCTTAGGTGAACAGAAGTCATAATGGAACCTTGGCATAAAACCAACTTGGTGGGGTGGGAGATGGTGATCAGGACAAGAAAGAATAAAGATAGTGTGGGACAAAAGAGAAAGCGAGAGCTGTTTGAGGGAAGTGCAAGCGTGGTGCAGAGACGACGGGGCAGCAACTCTAATTTTGGAATTGGAGAACAGAATCCAGGTTGCTACTGAACTCTTGAAAGTCAAGACATCATCATTCCAGTAGATCAGATTGCCTTCTATAAGGCTAGAGAATAGAGATACAATCCAGTACCGAGAGATTGGAGAAGGTAGAAAGAGTCCAAAGCTCTATCCAAGTGCATTTAGTTAAAATGAGAGTCTATCACTATAGAAAAACAAAACAAAACAGAACTGGAGTATTGGTAAGACATTGCTTTCCCATAAGAATATGTAAATGTTTTATTTCCTAGCCAAAATAATGAAGGAGTAGCATGTTTGTCAAATCTGAATGTTTCATTTATCAAGGATTCAAACAGAGATAAAACACAAGATTTGACTCATCCTAAGAATCTACTTGGTGAAAAATAACTCTCTACTCAAATTAGCAAACAATTTCAATGAGGTTACTGCAAAAGACAGAGAAAACTGTCATGTTGGAATATCAGGAAAATGTCTTCGGCACTGTGAGTGAAAGAGGGCTTATGCTGGACAAAGGGTACCGCATGAAAACATGCCAGTCTAATACTTTAAGTGCTGTGTGGAAGGGAGATCGTAGGTATTGCAACAGCTTCTAATCTCTAAACTGAAGTCAATGAGAATTGATTCTGGGCAAAGGTTATCAAGTGAAGCTGAAGGCTGGTTTCCACAACAGGAGTGATATGGTTTCCTGTTTGGTGGGGAGATATTCATAAAATAGGAAGGAAGGTGGCTTTCAGTAATAAATGTCAGAAACCAACTGCCAAGGGGTTACCTGAATCTCTACCTCTTCAACTCAATACCCAGAAGCCTCTGTTCTTTCACCAGGGATAAATAAATTAGAAAGTAGATGGTTAGGTGTTCCTCATTCTCTTGTGTCTACTTCATTACAATCAGGTTTCTAAAAACCATGACACCAGGGATGTTCCTGCCAAATGCCCCCTCTATTTCCATAGCTAAAGCTGGTTTCCATTCACCTGCCATAATCATTAGAAGAAAATCTACGGGATTTCTTAACTCTTTCTCGTAAACTTAAAACCAATCCCTTGAGAAGGTGCTGGGCCCGATGTCAGTGTTCTTTTCCTTTGGAGCACAAACTCAGCGTGCTTGTCTTTCCTCATTTCAGCTACCATTCCTCACTTTGTCCTTTGGGCTCCTGTTCTCATGAAAACTCCTGCAGGGTGAAATGCTGCCTCCTGACACCTTCTTACTTGTTGCCCTGAAAATAATTACAAAGTCATGTTCATTTTAGGGCTTTATTGATGATCACAGTGGTGAGATCAACCAGGAAAATCGAACATCAAAAATGAGGAAGTGACAAAATTTTGAGACTCATATAAGACCAATCATTCAGAATCCCTGAACTTGGGTTTTTATTCCTCTCTGCATAGTAACTAGGAGCCCTTATGGAATTGTGCCCTAAGCTTTTTTTCCTTAAAACCGGGACTCATTCTGCCACTCACTCTCTTCCAGCTCTCTATCTTTCCCTCTTCCTTCTGTTCCATCCATGGCTCATTTCTTTTCTGATGCTACATATTTTCCAGAAAGTGTTTATCCACTCCCATGACCATTCTATAACGAGATGACTTCGATTCTAGATCTCCAGTCTAGATATGTCTTCTGAGCTTCAGTGTCCATGTATCTACCAGATGCTTCCACCTTGATATCCCCTGGACACGTCAGGCCAAGAGTGTTCCTCTCCTCTCCATTCCCACCACCACTGCCTTAGTTCAGACCCTCATCATTTCTTGTCTAGATTATCGTATTTGTCTCTGTTATTATGTATCTGATTCAAGTTTCTCCCCCTATAACTCATTCTCCACACGTTAAATAAACTGATCTTTCTTAAACCACATCTGATATTGTCATTAACCTGCTAGAAAAGTCTTCATTGGCTCCTGTTTGCCTTTAAGATAAAATCCACACTCTTCACCCTAATTCACAACTGATAAATTTTGTATATTGTTTCATCCCCTCTCTCCTCAATCCCTGACTGTGATTTTTGTGTGTGTGTGTGTGAGGAAGATTAGCCCTGAGCTAACATCCATTGCCAATCCTCCTCTTTTTGCTGAGGAAGACTGGCCCTGGGCTATCATCTGTGCCCATCTTCCTCTACTTTATATGGGATGCTGCCACAGCATGGCTTGACAAGTGATGCATCAGTCCGTGCCCAGGATCCAAACCTGTGAGCACCAGGCTGCCAGAAGTGGAGCCCAGGAATTTAACTGCTACACCACTGGGCTGGCCCCTGTGATCGCTAATTTTATGTGTCAACTTGATTGGGCCATGGGGGGCCTGATATTTGGTTAAACATTATTCAGGGTGTGTCTGTGAGGATGTTTCTAGATGAATTAACATTTGAATCAATGGGCTGAGTAAAGCAGATTGCCCTCCCTAAGATGGGTGTGCCTCATTAACACATTGGAGGCCTGAAAAGAACAAAATGCAGAGTAGGGGAGAATTCACTCTCTCTCTCTGTTTTCCAGCTGGGACATTGGTCTTCTTTTGCACTCAGACTAGAATTTACACTGCCAGATCTCCTGAGTCTTTAGCTTACATATAGCAGATTGTGGGATTTCTCAGCCTTCATAATTGTGTGAGCCAATTCCTTATACTAAATCATATCTATATCTATATGTATAGATATAGATATAGATATAGATATCTCCTTTTGGTTCTATTTCTCCAGAGAACCCTGATGAACACATTTCCCTCTATCAAACTTTAAACTTCAGCTAAGCTGAACTATTTCCAGTTTCCCCAAAATATCTTATTCTCACACAACTCTGAGCTTGAACATGCTTTCCTTGCTGTTTATGACAGCCTTTCAAACACTCACACACACACATACACAACCCTTCTTAATTGGCTAATATTTCTACTTAGTGTCCCCCACACTCCCATTTTCTTGAAAAGATAAACCTCAACTTATTAATCTCCCCTAAGGATTGTCATTTTATGTTGAATTTAGCATATTTTCAGATGAAATACCAGGTTGAGTATCAAATAATTTACGCTTTACTCAACAAATATGATAATGGTGACGATGATGATAACATCAATAACAAGAGAAATAACTTCTGTCATTTCCTGAGTGCTCCCTATATGTGAGGTTGTCTGCTAAGTACTCTTTATGCATTATTTGTTTTAATCTGCCCAAGCAATTTGAAGAATATCACCCCCATTTTTTAGATGTGGAAACCGAGATTTAAAAAGTTTAAATAGCTTGCTCAAAATTATGCAGCTAATAAATGGTAAAGGTGGAAGTGAAACCTAGGTCTGGTCTCATTTTAGTTTGTGCTTTGAACCATTTTAAATACTGTCACTTTCCCACACAAAACTAAAGCGGCAACTCTTAAGTGGCTTATTATTTATATGGTAATTCTTGCCTTTTATTGTTGTTAGTGCCAGGTGGCTTCCAACTCCTAGTGACCCTGTGTGCATCAAGCAGAGCAGAACCTGCTCGTCTTCTTGTGCCGTCCTCTCACCTTCTGGTGTGATATCAGACAGTGCTCTGCTGCTATTCATAGGGTTTTCATGGCCAATTTTTTCTGAAGTGGATGGCTAAGTCTTTCTTCCCAGTCTGGAAGCTCCACTGAAAACTGTCCACCACAGGTGACATATTTGCTGGTATTTGAAATACTGGTGGCACAGCTTTCAGTATCATGGCAACATACATGACAGTATGACAACCAACGACAGGTGGTGTGGTTCCCTGACCGGGAAATGAGCCTGGGCTGCAGCAGTGAGAGCAAGGAATCTTAACCACTAAACCGTAAAGCTGGCCAATTCTTGCCTATATTTCCATTTATGTTCTGTTTGAAATTACAATATAAGTATGGAAACAATGACAAACAATAAAAAGAAAATTAGTAATCCAATTTGTAGGTATACGTTTGGGGTAATTTGGGCAGGCATGTGATAGGGTCTGTTGTCAGTTCAAGATAAACCCTATACGTTTACTACACGGCAAGGGAGAAAACTTGGTCTAATTCTCTTGGAATCGTGTTTTCTATATGGTTCCCAGTGAGATTCTATCAATGAAAAGCATTTGAGGAAGACCTGGAAGGATAAAAGGGGAGGGACAAGTCATTATTCTCAGGTGACACCTGCAAGCTGACGGCAGCTTCCCTAGGTTTCCAGGGATTTTCCTGAGAACCCTCCTGCACTTGTGCTACAAGAAGCTGCTATTCTCAGTGGTAGCATTCCTGACCTCTGCTTCTGCAGCCCTTTCAAATATTGCACAAACCTCTACCTCCCCGTTTTAAATCTCTCTCCACTCAAAATACTTAGCATGGCATCTGTATTCCTAACTAAGCCCAGTTAAAGTATAAAGATACCTTCTGCTATCATTCAAAGGAAATATTTGATAAAATTATACAAAGATAGATTCTAATGATTTGTCTTTAAATTATTTTGTTAACAAAAGGAAAAAATGTCCGCTATCCAATATAAAAGTCAAGGGTTTGACGGCATCTTTTAGATGGGGTGCTGATTATCTCCAGGGTCTGGAACACTAGGATAATATATGTCCCAAAGAAACCTCGGCCTACTGGTATGTATATTTGGTGCTGTGTAAGTCAGTGAAACACTCTGTGGAATCAATGTGATTTCTAACCCAAAGTGCTCCAGGTAATGAAGTGAGGTAAACAGGGCTCCACGTGGAAGCATTTCTCTTGTACTTACCAGACTTAGCTTATTTGTTTACCTGCCTAGTTCTCTTATTAGATGATAAAATGCTTAAAGGCAGGGACCTTGTGTTATTCACCTTTATGTTGCCAGCCCTACCAAGGGTCCGGTATATAGTAAATCTGAAGTAAGTGTTTGATAACTTGAACTGAATCAAGTTTCTGAAAGTCAAAATTACATACAGAGTAGCAGAAGGGATCCAGATTCTACTTAGACTTCTGATCTGCCTCAGGGGCTCCTGGGAATCTTATAATAATCTTAGAATTCTGGAAAACCATCTGGCATAACATGGAACTTTCTAAAGCAGCCTTAGAGATTTCAGACTTTTCTGAGCATCCTAACTAGGAGCTTCCCTGGAGTACCTTATTTGAAGATATTCAATATGTTACATACATAAAAATGGAAAGGAACTTAATAAATCAATATTCCTAACTCATTTTGTGGATACAATGACTTCTGAGTGGCTGAAGTGCTCTAAGAATCATGAAACAATAAGAGACTTGCTATTTAATCTTTTATATTTATCCTTAGGTAAAAAATTTATTAGAAGACTTGGAATGATATTATGTCTTTTTTGGACTACAAGCAGTTAGCTCAATAATTAATTAGTCAGAAGACTATTCAAGGTGCTTGAAACCCCAGAGTACAGTAAGTTTCCTGAGTTGTTGGTACATGCAATAAAACATGAGAGTTCATTATCATAGATAATATATTGCCTAGTGGAAAAATATATAAAGGACTAGAAAATGAGCCTATTATATTTCTCTATAGGCATGAGAACACTTATTATAAAGTACAGATATTTGCAAAGTCTCCTACTATGTCAGGTTAATTAATTCACAGTTCTGGAGGCATTTTCAGATGATAAGGAATCTTACCAGCTTGGAGACAGTATGAGGAGTAAAAATGGACTGGAAATCAGACCTGATTACTAATCTCAGTTTCACCATCTACTGTTCTTTTGGTGTCAGGTTGGACATAATATCTTTGAGTGTTACGGAATCATCAGTAAAATAAAGGTGTTTAATAACTACCTGTCCACATTACAGTGCTGATGGGAGGGTCAAATGAAAAACATGTATGTGAAAGTTCTTTAAAAATTGTGAAATGCCATACAAATAAAGAGCACTAACATAATAAAGCAGATTTTGTTGGTAGACACACAATAAATGAAAAGGATGAGTTTTCTGTCATCTTTTAAGTAGTCTTTCTAGAAAATTATACTTGTTTCAATGATTCTGAAAAATTATTAAAGATGCTTTATTAAAAGAATCCTTTATCGGGCCGGCCCAGTGGCACAGCAGTTTAGTTTGCGCTTGGCAGCCCAGGTTCACCAGTTCGGATCCCGGGCGCCTGCCTACGCACTGCTTGTCAGCCATGCTGTGGCAGCGTCCCATGAAAAGTAAAGGAAGATGGGCACAGATGTTAGCCCAGGGCCAGTCTTCCTCAGCAAAAAGAGGAAGACTAGCAATGGATGTTAGTTCAGGGCTGGTCTTTCTCACACACACACACAAAAAGAATCCTTTATTATCCTAGTATTAAAAAATACTTCAGATTCAGACCCCCTTTTTTTAGCCTTCACAATTTGAAGATATGTTTAACCTCTGGACAATTAGGATATAACAGTCAAACATGCAAGTTATCAGTGAGTTGATGAATTATGTAGTAGGAAAGAATAGGGATAAAATAATGATTGTTGTTAATGATTGTTACTGTGTCTTCAAAGACTGGTCCAAAGAAGTCCCAAATTATTTGAGCAATGGAAGCATCTTTGGATCTCTAACCATTTATTCAAGGTACAAATTTTGACATGTGGCAATCATCTAAAGATGTAAATTCTAAGGCATTTGCTTTAGAGGGAAAAGTCTATTATTTGTGCATCATTAATTACATAAAACCTTTCTTGATTTAGAGAAATCAGACTCTCAAAATGAGCAAGAAAGAACAGCTGCTAGGATGATATCACACAGATGGTTATCTTCTTAAATTAAACATACTTTATATATCAAAAAACAAACTTAAGACTAAGATAGAAAGAAATGTGGTGATTATTTGTATCACATTAATATCCTTTGATTCACAAGTGAATAGCTTCTTTAAAGTTTGAAATACTTCAATGTATTTAAATATCAGTCAAATTAAAAGTATGACAGAAAATAAATAGAAATAATAATGCAGTTCTGACCCAGTAGTTCAGCCTCTATCATTTATCTTAAAATGACATGAACAAATATGTGTGAAAGAAAAATTCTTAAAAGCAAAGCACAAGTACACAATAATATAAAAATGATTAAATTTAACATTCCATAGGTTGGAATACTGTTTTGTCATTAGAAAAGATTAGATTAAGATTAATGTTTTTCTTAAGTATAGAAGAGGCATATAAAATATATTTTGGAAACCTAGAAGAGGCAAGCACTCCCTCTGCCTAGGAAATCAGACAGGCTTCATATAAGTGGATACATTTAAACTCATTCTTAAAATATGCATTTGCCAGGCAAAGAAAAGAGAGCAAGAGAATTGCAGACATGGAGAGAAAAATGTGCATGTGCAAAATTGTGGCAGCAAGAGGAGGCATAATATGAATGTAAAATGGTGAGCAGTTGGTTTGGTTGGAGAACACCAACCATATGAAAGGAACGGGGGATAACTTAAAATAAGTCTTGAAAGATAGATTTAAATTTGACTTTAAAGGTTCTTGCTGTTTATCATATGAAATTTGAACTTTACCTTCAGATGGTGTAGCTAGATCTTGAATTTTTCAAAATTACAAAGCATTTGCTAGCACATTTGTGAATGATGAAGAAAAATATCGATGAAATTAATTGATGCTATATCTTGCTGGATGATACAATTGCTTTAATTTGACTTGATTATTTATCTGTATCTCATAGTTAATTGCAAACTTGAAAATGCATCTTAATGTTCCTGAGATCCCTATGGTTTGGTACAATACTTGGATTAGAGTCCATATTCAATAGATATTTGAATAATGGATTAATAATAACTAGAAAGGATGACTCTGTCCCTTAGCCACAGTTTGGTGGTGAGTTAATTAATTAGTTAATTAGTTAGTTAGTTAGTCCCTATGATGTGCCAGGGACTTTGAATACAATAATGGAATATCAATTTAATGGTCATATAGGCCCTCAGAGATAAATAATGTTTTTACTAGTTTGCTTATGACGAGACTAAAGAAAAGCAGTTTGGTAAATTTTCTCTACATCTCACTGATTAGAATTTGAGGAGAAGAAATTCCGCCTGACTACAAAATCACAAAATTAGATGCTGCTCAGCTTTTATCTCTTACCTCAATGCTAATATAAATGAAATAGCTGTCAATTTTATAGATGTAATAAATTGGTGGGAGCAAGGAAAGAAGAGAGACAGCAGCTAATATAGTGGATGACAAAATCAGGATTTCAAATTATTTTCACAGGCCAGGAAGTTGATTCAAAATCAACAGGAGGAAATGCGACATACGTGTATAGATGCCGGCTTGTAGGTACATAAGTTCAACATTAAAAAAGTCTCCCCCCCAGGATGTGAGATGTTTGTTTATCTCTGAGTTCTCCAATGCCTACCAGAGTATCCAGCACTTAAGATACTTAAGAAATATTTGGTGAATGCAAGTACAGGCGAAACTTGTCTCAAATGATATAGAACTCAGGGAAAGATAACAAAGATCATGTAGACGCCACCATCCCTCTGCAGTTGCTGAGATTACCAGACCCCATACCCATAATCAACATTAGAATTCAAATCAAATTTAGCAATGACAGTTTCCATACCTGATTGAAAATTTACTTTAAGTATTTAATTAAGCAGTAGTAAATCCAATTAGCTACTGTAATTTCACAATTCTTTCTGAGTATGACCTCCTTCTCAGAAAGAAAATGTAGCAATCAGTAGCTGAAGGAGATGGCATTTCGGCCCATCACTTAATACTGTTGTTGGAGTTACCAACTATTTGGCACTGTAGTGCTGTATTTTAATCTTCAACACCATTTCATGTCTTTGTTTATCAGCCATGTAATTTCCATGAATCTGGGTCAATCCTTCATATGAAATATCATTTTCCTTCTATGATCTTTTAATCTCTTATTTTTCTTTGTGTTAACATAAAAATCTAAAAGTGATCCCTGTTGAAAAGGAACTATATGTTACTTACACAACCCTAGGAATGATTGAATGCTCTTACTTTTCCTTTTTTGACCATTTTCTCTCAGGAGTATTTATGAATTCTATATAAAGTCTCTTTCACTATTCTAATAGCCATAGAGAGAGCAATAGCTGGGGAACCTCAGCATTCATTACCTATGGAATATGGGGTCTGGGCTGGGTAGCAGTTTCTTCTCCCTTCCTTGAGGCCTCAATTAATTTACCTAACCCTAGATAAAGGATACGGTAGTGGTGTGATGAAGCCACAGGTTAAAGCCACATCCTGGCACAGGAGCAGTGATGGTCTTATGGAGTAGCCTGGTCCATTGGACAAGTGAGATATTTTCTTCTGTCTTATCAAATTTCTATTTGATGCTGCCTTCTGATGTTTGTGGAATACACTTGTTTTCTGATACAACTTTTAGTCTGAACAAAACATCTTGCTGCAGTTTCCAACACTGAAAACCTGGAGAATATCTCCATCCCGGTGCAATGTGTAGAACTCCACTGAGTGGACACTGAGACTCCAGAAAGAAAGATTCATGAGAGATTCAGGTAGGCGAAAGGGATATGGTTCACACAGTGACAGACAAGTAATGGCATTGTATAGAACCTGTGATGCTTATGTGTTCACCTGCCTTTACTTTGTAATTTACCTATAAAAGCATCTAGTTCCACAATCTCCCCTCGCCCCCAAAAATACCCTCTCAAAAGACTGTGTATGTGTAGTAACTAGGATGGTCATAACGTGATTAGCATTTCAGAACTGAGGATTAAGTTCTTGCATATGTGGCATAGGTGCCTGTTACCCAAGTGTGTGGGTTAAAGTGTTAAAACTCTACACACATTATTCTCAATAAAAATGTTGAAGTATTTAAATCCACAGTTACCGATTGAGACCCATAGTGATCATAGCAATTTATTTAATCCAAAGATTAAATAACAAAAATCAATGAACAGCAGGTGGGTGGTAGTGGGTGTTTATGCCAACAATTGCTCAGACATTTAAAACTGTTCAGGGGAAGTGATCCAGAGATACATATAAATTGAATATACGACTAATTTGACAAATGTTTAATATTTCTTAAAGTAAGTGCCAGGTTTTCCTCATGAAGAAGGAAAAAGCAAACAGGATACTTGAGGAAATCAGTGGAAGTGAAGGCTTCAGTGGTTCTCAGACATGGTGAGACACAGTTTTGTTGGCTGCTGGGTCTACCAGCCAATGACTCTGTGTGCCACCGAAGAACAGGAAAGCTGAGCAAAATCTTACTGCTGAGCATCCCTTTCACGCTGACTCAGCATCGTCTGAGTACATCCTAAATTCAGAAAAACCACGATAACAGTGCATCTAATCAGGAGTGTACGGCCCAGCCTATCTATCTGGATTCTGTCAGTTATATTCTGGATTATGTCATTATCCTAAGAGTCTTAGGTTTGGAGTAAACAAAAAATTTAAAAGATTCCAGTGTGGTAGAAAAGCAAACTAGGTTGAGTAGCAAACCAAGACTAATGTTTAGACAAAACATCCATAAGCTATCTTTAGTAATGTGTAAACGTGACTAATCCCTTATTTCAATCCTATCAGCATGGGTATCTGTACTGCTCTATAGGTAGCCAGGGAAAGACATTGGTTAGAGTACTTGATAGTTGGCTATAATACACGCAGTTTAGTAAGAACATTTGTTAGATTAATTCTTGCCATTGTTCTCCCATATTCATATCAACTCGTTATCTCCTTTAATTTCCATGATGATAGAAAACTGTTCATCATATCCCCACTGGACTCACATGAACACCAACAGTGACTATATTAATATCAAACTGTGAGCCAGCACCATGACTACATGCAAGCAATGACCCCAACCTCTGTCCTGCTTCTTCCTCATGTGAAGGGACGTAACAAGGTTATCTAGTCATTCCTTTCTAAAGGTGACATTCCTGAAACTCAGCATTCCTACATCTAGAATTTATATTCTGATATTAACATTGTTAGAATAACTACAGCTTTAACTTAACAAACATTAATATTTGTAGGTATTGTATCCTCCAAGGATTCTTGACTATGCTCACACACAGGCACACAGAATGAGGACTGCAAGGGTGTCTGTTTTGGCATGTATTATCACTAGAACTTGTGTTCTTTAATATCAGAAATGACATTTATTTCTAAATGTTCTAATGACTAAATGTTCTCAAAGTGTGAGCAATTTTTATCAGTTATATAAAGAGACTTCTCCCAGTGACAAGAACATGGCAATCTCTCTCTCTCTCTTTCTTTCTATTGTAGGGGAACAAAATTTGCCACTCCAAATGGGTCTCTTTGGCATGAGGATTATGTTAGGCCAATTATTTTTAAGAAAGAAAAGACTCAGGAAGTTTTTCTTTTTATCTCCCCTTTAACTGCCTAAAAGAATTTAGATAGAGGACCTGTTCCAGGAAGAGAGCTACCATCACAGATAATTACAGTATAATATGAACTGGGTGTGGTAGACAGGGAGGACCCTAGCAAAGTCTTTTGTTAAAATTCCTTTCTGTGTCCCATTGTTTCTGCATGGCCCAGCAAACATTTATTTACAAAACATTTGCTCTTTTCATCTTTCTGTGAGTTGTCTTCCTTTCGTTTGAAGTCCCAGACCCTACCCCCTTCTCCTTAGCTCAAGACAGGCATATAAGCCTCAGTTGCCTGACTGTCTTTGGGCCTCATATTCTTATGGAGCCCCTGCACAGATAAAATTAAGTTTAATTTTCTCCTATTAATCTGTCTCATGTCAATTTGATTATTAGACCAGCCAGAAGAACTTAGAAGAGTAGAGGAAGATTTTTCCTCTCTGACTCTATCTATCTATCTATCTATCTATCTATCTACCATCTATCTCTCTCTATCATCTATCTCCCTAAAAATCCATCTTGAAAAACAGACAGAAAAACTAAAATAGTGAAATAAAATCAAAACAACTGTAATGGCCATCTTAAACAGAACTAGGTGACAAAGTAATCCTCACAAACCCAAAATATGGATGAACATGATCAATACTCCCCAAGTATTAGGAGCAACTGGGTAATATTAATAGCAATAAGAACCAGAAGAGGGAAGGAGTCCTGAGAAATTCCCAACATTCACCCAAAAAGGAGATCGTATATTGAGAGGGAATCTGAGAACAACTGGGAACATTTGGAAAAATCTTTATAAACTTTAAGTGTAGGGTAAACCAAAGAGAATGAAATGAATCACTAAGGATATTGTGGGGATTTCAGGCATTGCTAAGGCAGCTTAGCTGTCAAAGATCCTAGAATTAAACAAATATGCACTTTCAAAAAATAAAATTCACCTTGAAATAAATGATATCCCAAGAGATAATTAGCACACATCTGGAAAGTGTGGCCATAAAAAAAGATGCAAACAGTAACCCAAAAGTTAAAACGAACTAAAAGAATTTCAGAATAAGATCTAAGTTTGAAATACAGCCTACAATGGAATTTGCACAGGTTCTAAGGCACTGCTCTCTCCTTTAAAAGTTGTATTTTGCTGTTGCCATACTTTCTGAGATATACTTCCTCTTTTCCGCCTCCACCATTCACAACTGGCTCTTTCCCTGAGATCCATAACATTCCTCTTCTGCTCTACTTGAATTTTGCTTTCAGCAGATTTACATCAAGGATATAAAACTAGAATAAAACAATTATAAGTTTTCATATATAAAACAGAAACATGTTAGAAGATGTAATTGACCTTGAGGGGATACTGATATATAAAAAGGAAACATTTTTAAACAACCAAAGAACTTGAAATAAATAATGGATATTAAATATTATTAAACATGTTTGTTAATGATTTAGATGTGATAAGACACAATGGATTTTCCAACTATCCTTTTTTTGAGATTCAGATGAAAGAATTTATGGATGAAGTGCATTGACATATCTCAGCAAAAGAAAAAAGCAGGAGGAGTAGATAAAATGTATATAGAAAAATATTTATAGTTTTTAAAGCTGAGTGATAGTCATTGTACTATTTACTTCAGTATGCTTGGAAATTTTCATAATTGAAAAGCAAAAAAAAAAAGTTAAAGGAATTTGCACATGGGTATGTAGCAACACAGTCTATTAAACTCTTCCTGATTTTGCTAAAATAAATTATTTTAATGAAGATTTCTAGGTGGCTGAGTCCCTGTTTCCAACACTTCTGAGAATCTCCCTGCAATCAACCGCTTTTTTGTGTGTTAAATAGTTTCTTTTTCTTTAAATATAAATAGAAATTTGCATCATTTTAACAGCTAACATAATAATTCATCTTATGGGAAATGTCTTAAAAGACTTCCTAAGAAAGACAGTAGCCAGCGCCAAGACGTTAAAGAAGGAGAAAGTTCTTCTACATTATGAAATATGAAAATTGAGAGATTACAGGAGGAAACGTGCAAGAAGAGGGTGAGAAGAGGAGTGAGCAAGAGTGTAAAACTGTGTCACACACATAGTTACATTTCCAGGAGTCCTTCAGAACACCCACCAGGTTCAAAGCTTAAAAGACTCACTAAATTCTGGGTGGCACAGGTTATCTTGTGAGGGCCAGTGAAGAGACTGAATTCAGGAAAGTGAAACACTGAGCAAGCAGGCAGTCCACCAACTGCCCTCTGAGTTACAGACATACCAACCATTTTGTGTGACTTTCGAAAGACTTAAAACCCACGCTTCATCTACTACCCTTGAAAATGTAGTACCGTTCTTGGGCAGACATTAGAATTTGCCACCACTCCCATCTATGTCCATTTCCTAATGTTTTCTAGACCTAATTTAGAGTGTTGAATCAGAGAAGATGCCAGGAATTCAGTCCTCCCCTGATGACAAGCTTATCTCGCCCCTCTTCAGACCCTGAGGCTTTTCTGTTGGGCTGAATCATGCTGGCCAATCTTCACTGAAGTCTGTTTACATCAAAGGCACAAAATGCAGAGGAAAGAGAGTCTCAGAACCTTTTTTCTTTTCCTTGGGCAAGAATAATTAACCCCTAAGGTGGTGGCCACTATAGCTTCTCTTCCTTTCCCTTTACCATTTCTCTTTTATTGTTCAAAGAGACACCTTTGAACCCCAGTTTTCCAATGTTTCTATCTAGTACATTTTTGTATTGAAATCCCATGCTTTGTACAAAAATAAAGAAAAGTGGTCCAAAAAAAAGGAGTCCAAAAAAAAAAAGAACAAAATATAGGAAAATTTTTTTAAATTAAACAAAGGTCTAATAAAAATTATTCATAGCATGAATGTTATGAAATAAATTCTCAATTGAAAACAAGTAAGATATCACTATTAACAATATGTAAATCTGCATATATTATAACCCCTCAGAACATAACTGAAAACATGGAACTTAAATAAACTCCTAGCCACAAATGTCACAAAGTTAGCAATTTTCTAGCATTAAGTTTTGTGCGTTTTAATCTCAGGAAAATCTTCAGACTCTCAATTCTAAGGATATTGCCCTTCTTTGAAAACAATTAAATAAACAGCCAAGTAGGAAGACTGGGCTTGTTGATGAAAGGAAGGAGGAATGTTATATCCTAAATAGAAAGATGGGAAAGTGGACAACGGAAAACTTAGCAGCAAAAAAATACATTCTACTCAATACAAAAATACAGCAGACCATTCATTGTAGGGACAAAGAACCCTCCACTTCCCATGTAATTCCAAAGGCATTTTTGAATTGCAGCCTGTTGACCTTCATAATAATAATACTGAGCTACCAAGGAAAAGATAAAGTAAATATTAAATTTGTCTCTAGCATATTTTCTTCCAAGTGCTAAAATTAAAGATTTGCGTGGTGGGGATTTAAAAGAATAAAAATTTCTTGCCTGGGGAATTTGGTTGTATGAAACACCTAACCTCCCAGTGAATTCATTTAAAGATCTCTGACTACATAACAAGAATGGTAAATGTCAAGTTCTTTCTCCTCCTCCCCACACATTTACTTGAATCCTGACTCTAATAGTCTATAACTGTGTGACAGTGAGAAAATGCATTATTTCTCTGAGCCTCAGTTCTCTTGTGTATCAGAAGTATGCTTGTTCTTCCCTCTACGCAGCGTTTCTCAATAAGCTGCGCAATGTGAAATACGTTTCTAAATTTTTTTTTTATTTTTTTTATTTATTTATTTATTTTTTTTTGGTGGGGAAGAGCAGCCCTGAGCTAACATCTGTTGCCAATCTTCCCCTTTTTGCTGAGGAAGACTGGCCCTGAGCTAACATCCGTGCCCATCTTCCTCCACTTTATATGGGACGCCGCCACGGCATGGCTGACAGGCAGTGCGCGTCCGCGGGCGCCTGGGATCCGAACTCGCGAACCCCGGGCTGCCAAGCGCGGACTAAACCGCTGCGCCACCGGGTGGCCCCCCGTTTCTAAATTATTTTAATGTTTATCCTTTTTATCTTGTTTATTTTAAACATATTTGAGAATATATGAGACTTTTTTATCCTTAGAAAAACTCTTACTCAACAGAATTTTCTCAATCATATATTTAAATTTGCCTGAAAAATATAAACATATATTTATTCTTTAAAAGTAACGGTATTATTTTATAGCACACACAAATACATGAAAACTAAGATGGCAAACTGTAAATGAGGTCAACAAATAGCCAAAACAGCATCATTACTTTTAAAACGTTTTCCCTTGGGTAAAGGCAAACTTTTAAACTGCCATCCTGACTTGGCAAAATCTCCACTTTCACACTTCACAGTGGCCACCCTGTGTGCTATCAGGCTGGATGGGCAAAGTCGGTACTTCTGCAGTGTAGGATAACCTGCTATAAACGTAAGGCAGTATTTTACCTCTTTCATCTTGGCAGGTTGTTTTAACAACTTTGTAAGCTAAAAGATATGGACCTCTGCAGATAAATACTGCTTGAGGCTGAACAGCTTCACTCATTCATCAGACTTTTGATCCTGGCAAACTACAGTGGAAAATTCGGAAGAGCATTATCAATTCACAGCAACCATGGCTGAGAGGATAGGGATTAGGGAGCATTCATTTTAGCCTGCTGTTATCTTTCTCTTGTCAGAACAGGACTCTGTAATGCTTGACTGCCTTTGAGTGCTAAATGTGATGGTAAAACCTGGTGATGATGACTACTTTAAGAGGATATAAATAATATCTAACATTTGTACAGCACAATATGATTTTAAAAGCACTTCCACATTCATTCTCCAATTTCACCCTCACAACAATTTTATGAGATGGGTAATCATCTTTTTCTTCCTTTTTTTTCTTTTAAACAAATGCACACACTAAGGCTTAGGGATTTCAAGTAATTTGAGAAAGTAAACAATGTCTAAAAATGGGAAGTGAGGTTCAACATATCCTCCAAATTTGGATTAAAATTAAGACTCTGAATTTACTGGTTGTGTGACCTTGAACAAGCGACTGAATGACTCAGTTAAGTATTTTTCTTGCCTTTCAATTAGGAAAATATTATGTTTTACAGGGTAGTTGTTAGTACCAGATGAGATAATATTTAATGTGCCCTCACAACTTGTGACGTGATATATGCTTATCACTTGAGTGTCCTTCCTGTATTTCAAACTCCTTGTTTTTCACAATTACCTTTAAGCCTCTGGGTAGAGTTAGCTCCCAGTATAATTTACTTGGCCAATCAAAAATCCTTTAATGAAATTAGAAGCAAGTTGGATTAAGTGATTAGGTGGCCAGACTTAAATATTTGCCTTAATACTAAATTGTTGTTTGTTTTAAGGCAAGCTATTAACTCTTTCTCATCTATAAAATGAAGAAGGTGACCTACTAATTCCTAAAGTTTTTCACCTCTGAAACTGCCAAAGCAATTAAAGTGAGGTAAGTTAGCAATGATGTTTTTGCTCTTCAAACAGTATCCTGAGATTTCTAAATCAAGATTTAAAATAGTTACTTATTAATCATGGAAGACAGGGCAGGTCATCATAGTGCAAGCAAGATTAGTAGAATACTGAAATGAGAGCACAGCTCAAAGACAACTTGAGACCTCCAGTTTACTGGGATGTCTGTCTGTCTGTCCCTGAAGCAATCACTGCTATCTTTCCACTAATATGTGTTTTGCCACCTAGAAAAAATAAAAAAGTTTAAATTTGGAAAAATTTGACTCCAGAATCTGGAAGGAAATAATATTACCTACGAGGCAGGTGGAACTGTGTGGTTAAAACCATATCTGGTTTTATCTCACAGCAACACATATTTCACTTAAAATCAGAAATTGCCACAACAAAAGGTTGGCAGTCACTTTGTTTCTCACCCATTAGCCGCCTTCTGATTCAGCTACAGAAGCTACACTCTAATCAGAAATATGGATGACCATGGCTCTGCTAAAAAGGGGATGATTTTAGAGAGCTGACAAAAATTTCCCTGGTCACATTTCTAAATAATTTCAGAAAAAAATATATACTCACTGCTCCAGAGGAGAATCAGATATAGTATTTAGAATCTTCTTTGGGACGGAATTCCAGCAAATTATGGCAATTATAGGAGCAGGAAAAAATATATATTTGTTCCCTATTAAATCAGAAATTGAGAGAACAGGCTATGAATAGAGAAGATAATTTCATCTCAAAAAAAATTCATTTAAAATAAATAGATTCTAGAAAATAGCTATTAGCCTGGAAGCTATGGATTATGAACATTTCTTCTGCCTTAAATCAGAGAAACAGACTCACCTTTCACCCAAGTAGACATTAAAGGGTGTCCAAGGTCAATCTACAGGCTCTGGGTCTGTATATTTCTTGCTCATTCAAAGATGATTAAAGAGTACAACAAAAGAAATAATGAGTTTATAGAAAGAAAATAGAGCAACAATTAAAGGAAAGTTCATCTCAAAGACTCAAAAGAATGAATACCTCTAAGAAATCACTTACTAAGGAATCCAGAAAAAGATTTCAGGAATTTGTCAGTCTCAATAGAATGAGAGAAGGCATTGATTTAATAGAATAGGAGTAGAAAATATTAAAGGGAAAATATAGAACATTTAATAAAATACCAATAATATTAAAAAATGTCCATATTGTCACCTTTCTGCTAACCCTCTGACATCAGCCTTTATTATCAACATCCTTTTCTGGAATTATTTTTATCAGTACAAGAGTTTAAAAGAGAAATGAGAAAATCTATAAACATATCCATTATAGTTTTGAGTTTGTATACACCTGGTAAGAGGAATAGAATCCAAATGTTATACACTAATTTCCTGGACTTTATGGCACTGGAGCTAAATAACAAATTCCTGCTCTGCTCCTTTTCAGCCGTGTGATTCCGTGCAGATTACTTAATCTCTCTGTGTCCCAATTTCCTCCACTGTTAAATAGGGATAATAATAGTGCCTTGCTCTATTGGTCAACACTGACAAAATAATGATGGGTACCAACCACAAAACCTCAATGCTGTACAATATAGTAATCATTTATTTACCTCATATTCTGTGGTCAGCTGGGGAAATGGCTGACTTGATGAGACCTAGCCAGTGGCAACTCATTTGGGATGCCTCTGTTCTACCTAATAGATATTATTACCCTCCTTTGGGACCAGCAGACATGTTAGTCATGCGTAACAGAAGCATGAGAGAGCAAATTCAATCAGGCAAAAACTTTTCAAGCCTTGGTCACATTACCCCTGCTAACATTTCACTGGTCCAAATCAGTCACAGGACAAAACCTCAAGTCAAAAAATAGTGAAGTAAACTCCACCCATGGAGGCAGAGCGTGGAAAGTGAATAATTTTCAACAATACCTGGGTTATAGAGAAAAATTAATTAGCTAATATATTAAAACATTTTGTACCTGGCGCAGAGAACATACTCAATAGTTAACTATTACTGTTATTATTTTCATTATTTATATTATTTTCTTTTCATGCTAAACTTGGTTGCTTATAATGAGCACATGAACAAAGAGCTCCAGTAGTTATTTTCCTCAGAAAGTACAAGGGATCTAAAAGGTTGAATCTTTGATCTGGGAGGATCAGGAGAGGATACTTAGTCTACAATTTTTCCAACCTAAGTTTGAAACTGTGCAGACTTGACGACAAAAGCCAGAGTAGATTTAAAAAAAGAGGGAGATGTAGACATGAAAACATAGCTCCAATTACCCATCTCAATAATGGTCATACACTGAGCTTCTAGTTCACTTTTCTGTTTCCTGATTGCAACAGCTTCATACTTGTATTGTTTTAGAATTCTACGTGATTTCATATATGATGACTTTGGCATGCAAAATCTCTATTTAGTTGGTAAGGCAAGCATCACTCTTTGTAATTTATACATGAGGTAATTAAGATTCAGGCAGCTTTTACCTTGATGAGTTTCTTAGGCTAATTAGCAGTGAAACTATTATTACAACCTGGATGTTCTACTTCTTAAACCAGTGTTCTTTTCATTAAATGCAGAACATTCTGGATCTGGCTTAATTGTGGAAGAAAATCCATCCAAAGGCTTTGCTGATTAACAAAGTTGCTACACAATCTGCATCAGTCTTCCTCACCAATCCGTTTTAGATACATAATTACCAAGTGTTTTAAGTGTTGACTTTTGAGGCAGACAACGTGGACCCAAGATCAAAGCAAAAGTGTTTCATTTTCTGGGTATTGTAGTCCAAATAATGAGGTAAAAAATTATGTTTCTTCTGAATTATTTCCATAGATAATTAACACAGCATAGTTATTTATTTTTCTAGTTTTATAGTTATTTGTTTACAGAAAACCTAGTCTAAGATTTCAGTTGGTCTCACATAATTATAGTAAAAATCCTCACAGTGTTGAGGAATTGATCTTTCCTTTGTTCTTTAACTAATGGTGGGCTCAGTTAATAGCCGAATCCATTAAGTTAATTACATATTGGATCTATTTGCTGCTCAATTAAAGGGCACATAAACATGCAATTTGATAATTTAACTTCAAATTAAAAATAGTAATAAAATAAAATAGGTAACTTATTATATAAATAGATATTATAAGGGAGACCCTATGAAGGGAGACATTCATGCAAGAGAATGTGTGACTTATACAATGCTAAACAATAACAATAAAAATGATATCTTTCTACAGTGCATCTTTGCTTCACATCTAAAGATCAGAATACACATTTAATTTTTACCTTTTTTTTTTTGAGGAGGATTGGCCCTGAGCTAACATCTGTGCCAATCTTCCTCTATTTTGTATGTGGGATGGCTTGATGATGGTGTGTAGGTCTGAGCCCAGGATCTGAACCCACAAACCCCAGGCCATCAAATTGGAGCATGCAAACTTAACCACTACACCACCAGGCCAGATCCTTACCATTTTTTTGATTGCTGGTACTTTGGTTTTCCAATTTTAGAAGCTGCGACCGTTCTCTGTTGCTCTCTCTCCTTAACACTCCACATTCTGAAAGCCCACATATATTTGGCAAATAAATCCTGATAAGTCTGGAAGAGTCTTGCTAATTCTTACACTCCATTCCATCCCCACCACTAGTGCTATATTTAAACCAACATCATTTCTTTCTAGAAAAATTGCAGAAGCATATAATGCATTAGGTTCTCTGCTTCAAATATTTCTCTGTTCTAGCCCATCTTCAGTGCTGTCTGTGATTTAATTTTAGTTAAAATTAAATAAGATGGGGGGGAAAAAAGGTAGAGGAAGGGTATTCTAAGACAACGACATCATGTGTATAGACCTGACACTGGGGAAAAGCACAAAATATATGTATCTAAATGTAAGATATATGGTTTAGTAATATATAATATACAATAAAGGAAACATCAGAGTGCCTATGGAAAAAATTAATAGGATGATTTCATTCTTCTCTAATGTCTAATTGCTGACAAATTAAGGTCAAACTCCTTAATATGGTACAAAAGCTTCTTCAAAACCAGGTCATTTCTTCCACCCATTCTTCCCCAGAGGAATTCTTTCCTCTAGCCATGAATCCATTCCTGCCTTAGTTCAATCATTCCTGGAATTCCATCTCTTCCTATCTAAGGATACCTCCTTATCTTCTAAGTTCCATCCCCAATGCCATCACTTCTATGAACTCTTTTTCAAATCCTAAACAAAACTAGCTTACTCCCTCCATGCTTTCATTTTGTCAATTTATCTATTTTAAAACCTACGTTATACTGCAGTTGTTGGAGGGTCTTTATATCCAAAATGTTGAGTTTTTCTTATTCTCGATGCATCAGCTCCTGACACAGAATTCATCTTACAGTCGTGTTTGTTGAATAAGTAAATAAATAATGTGGTTGAGAGAAGCATATCAGCTAACAAAAATGTCATCAAATCACGTCAAAGCTCTCAAATTTGAGCTGATCTCAAACTGTTTCATTTTCAGCCCCCATATTTATGAGATAAAAATACATCAGGGATCAATTATATAATAATTTGCAGTACAGTATTTTGTATTGACCCTTTTATGGTTTCCCAGGGACCAGAATATTATTGTGATTAAAGAATGTGATTTGAAGTTAAAGACCATGGATTTCTGTCCACTTTGACATTTTCTTACTATGCGACCTTGTAAGAGTTATTTAACTTTTCTGAGCCTTAGTCGCCTCCTCAGAGAAGAGGATGATAAAGCTGGCTCTAAGTCACGGGCTTTTATAACAGATTGTTGTAACCCCAGGGTAGGTCTGAGTCACTAATGAAGACTTATAGCTCTCAGCCCCTTGCTAAGATCTCTAATTTCCTTCCTAACCTGCATGAGCTGATCATATTAAACATGCTTGACATTCAGGCTCTTAGAGCAGAAACTGTGTAGTGGGAATTGGGATGCAAATATCAAAATAAGAATTATAGTTTATGCTATTGCTAACATCGTTCCCTGCCTTAAGTCTGGGAATTCAAGGCTCTGCAGGCCTGAGAGGCTCTTTAATGCAGAAACAGGTGAATGTGAAAGCTTGGGGAAAGGTTTATTTTATTCTGCATGGGAGTCCATAACTCTTAATCCAGGAGAGGAAACAATGACCAAGGTCAGAGCTCAACAGCTCAGTGAGTATCTCTGTGATAACCAGAAACCCTAAAACAGACCCTGCCTCATAACTGCACATCTCTACTACCCAAAGAGCTTTGCCCACTTGCTTGGCCCAGAAGTTTTGACGCCATGAAGGGTTATTGCCTTTGATGCTTCACTTTTTTCTATCAGGAATGGGGTAGGTTCATCATTGGACAAGTTACAAATCCTCTGATCATATATACCTCTTGAAACTCTTTATGCACCTGGTTAGGCTAGCAAAGTTCTCCATTATTTTAGGGGAGGGAGGGTTTCTCTCTCTCTGTTTCTTTCTTTCTCTTTTTGTCCTTCTTATAAACAAATTCCACACACGCAAGCAATTTGACCTTAACACTTCTATCCAGCATATGACCTTTGATACAGAAAAAGTTTACAATGATTGGTTACTATTTCCTTAACAGTGGGTTCAAATCCTGACTCTGCTCTTTTATGTGAAACTTATAGTCAATTACTTAATCACTCTTAAATCATAGGTTCTCATCTGAAAATAGGGACACAATATCCCTTCTTCATAGGATTTTTGTGATGTTTAGAAAGCCGTTAGCACAGTGTCTAGCACACAATAAACACTCTAGTAATGTTATTTATTATGAATTATACTGCCCCTAATCTGAGCGTACATACAATGGTGTGCTAGAGCCAGCTCAATACCAGCACAGGAAAGCCAATTAGTAAATATTCAGGAATTTTACTAACCAGTTGTTAAAGTGTTGGTAGCTTGAAATCAGCTATAGTATAAGTCTATAGACCAAGGAAATTAGCAAATGCTACAAATCATGGTTTGTATTGTTTTGTTTTGAGAGCTGTTTACCACACTGTAATTGCTTACATGCAATGCATTGTATGAATCTGACAAAAAATAATATAATAATGTTTAACATTATCAATATAGGACACTGTGTATAAACCCCAAACTACATCTGGATGGTAAGCACTTCTCAATATAGATTTCTTCCATTACAGTTGTAGTGATGATGAAACAAGCTAAACTGTGCAAATGAACATTGTAAACTCTAAAGTAAATTGTAAGAGCATTTCCTATTCTGATATTAGTGACAATTCAAAAAGGCACACGATTATACAATCTAAAAGAAGCCATTGATTAAATTCTCTTCTTCTGAGTTCCAAAGAAAATATGTGTTGTGACGTTCCTAAGTTTATATTGATTGATGTGCCCACATATTTGGTTCAGATGAGGAGCTGATTGAGCAGTTGACAGAGAGGCAAGAGCATCGGCCTTTTCACTAACAGAAATGTTCTTATGCTGCTTCATTCTACCTTTCCATGGTTGGAATTGTGGCAAAAGCTTTTCCAACTAATTAGCTCACCAATTGAAACTTTTCATCTCCCTCATCCTCTTTATATGAACCCTATAATTCAGCCTCACCAGTCTTCTCAGTTACCCAGACTCAGAATAATATTAATTTCCTTGGATAGTCTGCATACGGTGATTTCTCTACCTGAAATGTCCTTTTTCTTGTTCCGTCCAGGAAAATTTTTCTCACTGCTTCTTCTAAACTCCTATAATACCCTAGATCCATCACTATTGAGTGTATCATTACACGAATTTCAATTATTTACACACCTGCTTGTTGTTTTTTGGAGATTTTGTGAATGTTTTGGAATAAATAAATGTGTGAGATCACTTATATTCTCTTTAAAATTCTGCTGATGCCTTCTTTTCTATACTTTACTGTATTGCATAAGGATTCTAAAGGAAATTGTCTTTCTGAGCAAGAACATAGAATGGAATAGATCATACTTTCTAAAAATAGAAACTATTTTACTAACTCAGTTACAACCTTAAAGAACACAAAATAAAACCACTGGTGAAATCATCTTATGGTTTACTCCATTATAAAACACGCTCGTCAGTGAAGGCAGAATTCCCATTTGCTAGTCTCTGAAGCACAAGGGATTCACTGGGAACCTTGCCACAGTATCCAAAAATGATGACGGGATTATCAAGATGGGTTTAATCTTTGCCATTCAGCTGATGGAGGATGGTGCAAATGAAGCCAATACCAGCAGTTGGTTTCTTTATGATCCAGTCAATTTTGCCTGAGTAATTTGACAGAGAGGCAAGCTCTCAGGCCATCTGATTAGAATTCACTAGATAGATAATTATTGTATAGAAAAGAAAAATCAGACCCCTCGGTTAATTAGAATACACCCATTTCCTTTGTCGATTACCAGTGATATCTCCCACATCACCTGTAGCCTTGCAAGTAATTACATTCATTTCAATCAAAACCATTCATCAACAATTACTCACTGGCAAGAAAAGCATGCTTGCATTACAGCCATATCCCTGGGCACTTCGACTGTTCTTTGAGCACCTACATGGGGTTGGTACCTCCTGAGTTTGTGGGTTACAGAGAGCTGTCCATTCCACGTGCATTCCCTTAAATCCTGGGTGCATGGTCTTTTCCTGACAGTCTCCCAGGGCCTCTGACTAACAACAACCTTCTCTTTGTTGGACAACTACACCATTGTTAGTAATGATCAACTGAGTTTTCTAGGGGTCTCTCTGAAGCACATTGCTGGGGAACTAGTTCTCACAGATACCACCTCACACACCTCTGAACTCACCAAAGAAAACACTCCAATGTAGTACTATAGCATAGCAAAGAGTCACCAGTGCTTGGGGGAACCTAGGTTTTCCACAGCCATGCATAAAACTACAAATTACTCTGATAATGGTGATATTGGTTGAACTCATACACTTCAAAATGAGGCTGTCTCTAGGAATCATGAAACATAATCAATTTCTCTCTCCTATTTGTGATCACACTCGGGACCTTGAAGCAATCCTAAATTTATTTTATTTATATTTTTATTGTTCTTTTTACCTCCAAAATATAAACTTCAAGAGGACAGAAACTTTATTTTGTTCATGTCCTATGCCTAGTGCCTATAACAAAACTTGTAACGTAGTAGATACTTAATAATATCTTCTGAGCGAATGAATGAAGACTCTCATAAAGTTTATGCAGAAAATAATCACAGCTGACATTTAGTGAGTGCTTAGTTTATGGGAGTCCCTGTTCTCCATGCTTTGTGTATATATGCTATTTAATCCTGAAAACAAGACTAAAAGGTAGGTATTGCTATTATCCCCACAGTGAAGAGAAGAACACTGAGTCACAGAGAGGGTCCCTAGATTGAAAAAGGTCATACAACTGGTTAACTGCACAGTCAGAAGATGACCATTTCAGCTGGCTGCAGAACCTGTGTTCTTACCAATGAATCTAGAACAATAACAAATCCTAAAGAATGTAAAACATGCAAAAATATTTCATGTGTCCATAAAAATTAAATTCCATACTCAATAATTACTGTGAACAGATAGATAAAGTGAAAAATCCTATTTTAAAGGACAGTATTTTAACAAACAAGAGAAAAGCAATTGTGTATCTAAGATTAAATGCAGTTACCAAGGCAAGCAAAAACAAACAAATAATAACAACAAACATACTCTGAGCATTATGACAGTCAAGGTGTATGGAAACACACAATTGCAATGACTTTAGAGGGGAAAATATTATCTTTATTTTTATGAGAGAGTATTATGTGATGTTAAATTTCACATGTGGAAATATAGAAAACATTGGAATTGTGTGATAGACAATATTTTCATAAGAAGTATACAAATAGTATTAAAGGACACATTAATGACAGTCAACAAAAAAATGATTCTACAGAGTTTTGAGATAGTTATGCAACCTGCAATTTTGACAACAGCATAATTCAGATGAAATTTTTATGCAAACGAAGAATAATATGAAATAAGATGATAAAATAAGGAAAACAAAAGGAAAGCCATAATCTGAGTAACTTGGAATTATTGGAGTGAAAAAAAAAATAAGACAGAAGGAACAACCAAAACTATAAATGAAAAAAAGCTCTTGATCAAAAGAACTATCAATAAAAAGTGCATGGAATTGTCACATCTCAGGATAAATCAATTTTTTAAAAAGAACTATGTACAGATAAATCCTGGAATAATACTTGAATGACAAAGGAAAGCAGGAGGAGAACGAACACAGATTATCTATAAAGGTACACAAATCAGGTTTACTTCTATCTCCTCTACTGCATCACCAAATAAGACACATATATGGAAAAATATCTCCGATTTTGAGGGGAAAAAACTGTGAATCAAGAATATTAAATGAAACCAAGCTACATTTCCTATGTGAAGCCAATAGAACAACTCTTCTAGACAAGGAAATACTAAAAATATATTCAGTTCTTATACCATTAAAAAAACAACAAATGAAGATTTGAACAGGAAAAGAAATAAAAACATAAGCTCAAGAATGGGAAATTCATAGATTGAAGGGACTGTGACAAGCACTGAAACCTAGAAAAGTGGTGTGTGGGTATGTGTGTGTGTGCGTCTGTGTATACACACACATATATATTAATATACATACGTACACACACGTATACAAACAATTTTTCTCTATCTGATAATTAAACTTAATGTAAATGTCAAAATTAATCTTGAATGGAAGACATAAAACATATTTTAAAGTGAATATAAAATTTATATAATATCAAAAGAACATTGAAGCATGTGTGAGGGGAGGGGAGAAAATTGATGTAGGAGAAACAAAAGTCAATATGAACTACTTGCCTTAAAAAGGTGTGATAGAAAGGATGCCATCTTTCTCCTGACAGACATTTAGAGAAACACAGAGTAAAGAATACATGGTGGAATCTGCTGCAAGAAGAAAAAGGCAGATCAATGAAACAAGATAGAAAATACAAAACCTTCTTGTGAATATAATAAACTTAGCTTATGATAAAGGTGACATTTTATATCAGGTTGGAGAAAATGATGGATGTTTTAATGAATGCTTTGGGGACAAATGGCTAGCCATTTGGAGAGAAAAGTAACATTAGATTCACACTGCACATCATACATAATAGTAAGTGCCAGATAAAAGCTTTAAATATAAAAAATGAAACCATTTCTGGAAGAAAATATTATTGAAAAGGAATCTAATCTTGGTATAGTATAGCATGTCTAAGCATGACACCACAGAGGAAAAAAAACCCAAGATAAATAGACCAACACTATGTAAATTTTTCAATATTTTATCGCCAAAAAATGCGCCATAGACAAAATGTAAGCACAAACTGTAAACATATTTGTAGCATATGTGACAAAGGATTGTGTCTCAAAATTTTAAAGTTTTTACAATTTAATAAACATACTCAAATTGAGCAATGGATGAAAAGTTTAGAAAATTGTCACAAAAGGAGGAATACAAGAGTCCAATAAACCTACACAAAAGTTTTTAATTCCATAAGCAATAAAAAATATAGAATAACTTTTGATATTGGATTATAGGAAGAGTCATATATAATAGCCAACTTCCAGTTTTTAGGAATTTTTTTCTCTCTTTAGATTATAAACCCCTCTGATTATAATGTCTATTACCCCAGAGAAACTTGTAAGCATGGTGCAAGGCAAATAAGGAATCCTGAAACCATTCCTCATCCACTGGCCTGGCTGTACTAAACAGAAGTCAGCAAATCCAAGTGTCTGGAATTTGAGGTAGAAGAGGGAGGGAGGTTCATTGCAGCCGTTAGTAGTCAAACCTCTTTTTTCTTCAAACAAAACAGAGGACAGGTTTTTAAATGGGAGTGAAAGTGAAATTTTTCCTCCTATTTGAGAGCTCCATCCAGGCCTTAGACACATACTTACCGAATAAAAATGTAAGAAATGAGAATAAAGACAAAAACAACTCAACTTACGTAGAACCTTCCATCACTGCACTATCCAATATGGTAGCCCCTAGACACAAGTGGCTCCTTAAATTTAAATTTACTTTAATTAAAATTAAATGAAATTAAAAATTCAGTTTCTTTGTCATGATAGCACATTTTAAATGCTCAGCGATCACACGTGGCTACCTTACTGGAAAAGGCAGATAGAGAATCTTTCCATCGTTGCAAAAAGTTGTATTGGAAAGGACCACTCTGTATAAAGCCTTTTCTGGTCTCAGGTCCAGGTAGAATTAACCACCCTAACACATGGCTCACTGGACCTTGGACAAATCTCTGTCACTTATTGAATCTATTTGTTTACATGTTTGTCTTCCTCATCAGATTCCAAGCTCCCCAAGGATAAAGGAAAGTCTGATGTGTCATTATGAACCACAGGAGCCACTTCTTGAAAGATGTTTAATAAATATTTGTTGATATAGAGAGATGTTTGAGGGAAGATTGGAGTATCAAATATCCTTTCAAGAGGGAATAAATAAGGAGTAAATGAATAAATCCTTTGCTGCTTCATCATCCTCTTAATTTTCTGCTTTTACCAATCCAGAGAGTATCAACTGACTTTGAAACACCTCTACAGTGGGAAAATAATCTCTAGAAATATGTAAATGGACTCTAAGAAATTTCCCGCATTCCTCCTCAATCTCTTATTCTAATTCAAAGCAGGAAAAGGGCATTTCCTCTTCCTTAGTACTTCTAATTTCTACATCATGATGAAAGCACCAATCTTTGTGTCCCATGCAAAATAAGGGTAAAAAAGGCATTAGGCGCATGATTACATACCAATTATTCTTTATGATCTATATAATCAAATACCATCTGGTGGTTTGGAAAAAATTCAATCACAGTAGCAAAAGTTGACTGCCAGAGTCAGATAAACTCTCATCCATCCAGCAGGCAGTCAGGCCGTCAGTGTCTGGGCCTCTCCACAGAAACTGTGAAACACCAGGAAGTAAGGCTGGGCTCCATTCGCTGACCCATTAGCAAATCATTCTCACCTGTGAGTTAAATTCTGCCTTTGTGAAGACCAAAAACACTGAAAGACAAGAGGACCAATTTCAGCTCAAGGAAAGCAAAGAAACTTATAAATTGAGGTAAGTTAAACACAAATGACTACCAAATCCATTATGATAACTCTCTTCTGATCTTAATTAAAACAGTTCCCAAAATTTTGCAAAGAAATATTCCAATGGCAAAATAGAATGAAAATGTCCTCCCAGACAATCTGAGTACATAACCCAAACCAGCTGGCCATATCTCATATTTTCTTTTTCAAAAATCACACAAACTTTCCCCCAACTTCGTATTATATATGTGCTGTTTGGTTATCAAAGTAATGCTTTCAATTATTTACCAACAGGGGACAATGACTTTCCTGTCTCTTTCCCTCTCTTTTTAATTTTAGGAAATTGTGCTGAGTTGAAGGGAGCTGACACTCTCTATCATATTTAACATGCAGACGATTTATCTGTTCTGTTTTGGCATCATTATATATTTTGAGACTCAGACACATGCAAATATGTGGATATAAATAGCAGCATTTTAAACTCTGCTTTATAAGCCATAACAGGAAAATTAGTAAAGAAAGAAGCTCAAGATGCTGCTACAGAGATGTAGTATATTATAATACTTTTAGGTCACCATTAGTAGCAATATTGGTGTTTGCATTAACTTCTTTAGAAGTCAGATTGCTGGTGTATCATGAGCTGAAAGGATCTCTGATCTAGCGTCGTCTGTTTTTGGTAACAATATTTGAACCACAAGGAAAAAAATATATAGCATGTGTACAGCAAAACATTGGTTTTCTATAACAGAACTCAAATTAGGTTTGCTTGTGTTTTCTCTGCTGTATCACTAACTGAAAGAAGTAAATGGAAAAATGTCTACTATTTTTAGGTGAAAAAAATCTCAATCAAGAAAAAGATGATTGATGATGCCCTTTATATTTCTACTAATGCTATAAATTTTAACCCTGGCTAATGGATTGGATTCCATTAATAGTCACTAAGAACAAATCCATCCTTCTAATTCTAAAGTTTCATTTTCAGTTTGTAGAACAGTGTCTGGCACATAATAAGTCTCAACAAATGCTTTAAGTGCATGAATTAATCCTGATATGTGCAATAACAATATGTACAGTCTGCGCTTTAAATTATTTACGGTGTTTAGCCTCAAATGATATCTGCTAAACAAACCAGCATTGAGTACAATGGTATATTTACTCTACCTTGGTTTTTACTCTCAGCTGTGATGCATCTTTTTTGTCCTTGACAGAAAATAACAGTTCAATCCTGTGTTCAAGACTTTGACTTGTACCTTCTCCTAGATAAGAAAATTTACACTGATCTAGAATAAGCTTTCAATGTCATTTCCCATCTCATTACACTGTGGCGTAAATAGATACCTGTTCCCAATTTAACCATCTCATTAAACACACTTTAAAAGAAACAGCAGATTCTTTCAAGTGTGTGATGGATCCTATTTGAGTACCATTCTCACCATTGGGCTTGTCAAGGGCAGGGGCCATCTATGCACACATTATATATCCTATTTATCCTAAAGAGATATTGTGCTTACCCCCCAAAACCCCATGTGCCCTCTATCTATCTATCTATCTATCTATCTATCTATCTATCTATCTATACCTGTCATCAAGCTCTTTGGAAATCAACATTATAAATACAGGGACACGGACATATAAATGGTCATTTTGAGTTTAATTTAAAAAAATAGAATGGTCTCCCCCCCCCCCCCTTAGCTTCTTCTCTTTGGAATCAAGACATATTTTACTCTGCTCAGTCCAGGAATTTACCAAATGCCCCTTGTTGTACATGTTTCATTCCTTAAAACAAACCTGAAAATGACCTTGAAGGAAACTTTTTTAAAAAGCCATTTATTTGTTTGTTTTCTTATGCTGTTCTGTAACCAGACTTCTCTTTCTTGAACAGTTTAAAAGTTCCACAGATTTTCACTGAATTTTATATGACTATTTTTTAAATGTTAACTGTAAGAATCATGATCTTTGCATTACTATACAGAGATTTCTTAGAAAGAGACACTTAAGCTTCCTTTAATTGTATCTCCATTAAAATACACACACACATTTTAAGTAAACATCTATTTACTACTTATGGCATGTGTACTGACTACTTCTACTAACTATCAATTCCATATTTTTTTTTTGTTGGATTGAGTACTTTCATCTTCAACACAACCTAGGCAATTATAGAGAGGCTCAGGAAAAAATGTCCTGCCTGCTACAAAGTTAGATGATTTCAGGTTGTTCTGTTTTTTTTCATTATGGTGTACATTTTCAGGGGGTGAGAAAGCCCATGCTCCAAAATTCCTTTATGTAACTTTGGTTATGGTCTAACTAGGTGCAATTTTCTTATTTATGAAGTCAACAAAGTAGATTTTATTTAATATCTCCCTTCTGAGTGAGTCCCCATGGAGAGAGAAAACACAGACTCACAAAAGATATTGGATGTATGAAATTTTAATAACACTTCTTGTTGACCCAAGACCCAGTGGGGAGTAAAGGCAGAGTTGTTTGTTTAGAGACAGTGGTTCTCGTCACTTGCTATTTGGAAATGGGCAGCCTAAGGACCTGTGGAATACTGGATCTGCCGTAACCACTCAGGCAAAGAACAGCCTTCAGTGGGTTCCAGTGGCTAAAACAGTAGCAGATGGCACGATGGGACATGTCTTCTTCCATCAGTTTGCCCCATTGAAAGCGGCCAGAGAGTACTCTCTTTGATGGGCCTAAATGAGTGAGTATATTGATGGGCCTAAATGAGTGAGTATATTGATGGGCCTAAATGAGTGAGTATATTGCTCTGGTAAAGAGTAGGAAGGTCTTTTCAGCCGGACTGCAAATCCACAATGACTCATTAGTTCATTCGCATCATACCACTAAAGACTACTTCTGATTTTATGATTCTAACGTGATGTTTGTGCTTAAATTCAAATACCATACTGTAACTGTTTGGTTGTCTATTGCTGCATAGCCACCCACACCAATATTTATTGGTTCCTAATGACTTTTTTATTTGCTTGTGATCGGACAATTGGAGCTCAGTTGGGCAGTTCTGTCATTCTAGCCAGTAGTCACTCATGGGTACATTCAGCTAATGGGTCAGCTGGGAGCTGGACTCAGCCGAGATGCTGGGGCAGCTGGGCTTTTCCTTCTCTCTATGTACTCTCAAAGATTTTCTTGCGTAACTGCTCTCTCTAGCAAGGGGCAAGGGCTTCACACAGGTTGGTCAAGAATTCCAAGAGTGTAAAAGAAGAATCTGCCAGACATTTCAAGGTTAAGCCTGTAATTGGCACAGTATCATTTCTGTGCCATTCTTTTGGTTAAAGCAGATCATATGCACAGCCCAAATTCGAAGGGAGTTGATGACTCAGAGGAGTAAATACCAAGAAGGGTGGCTTCTTAAGGGCCAATTAATAGACCACCATAGAAGCAAAATCCCATCAAGTATAACTGAAAGGTGTAATCAGGTATAAACCCTTCATTACAGTATAATAATCATTAGTAATAATTATTGAATAGTGAGTCCAGGCCCCCCACATATCTCATTTGTCTAGGGGACTCCTGCCAATGAAAATCTGTTTAATATATAACTGTAAAACTATTAAACTTTTAATTTAAAATTAAATTTAAAAAGTTAAAATAAGAATTGATGCTAAAAATCACACAAATTCACCAAAAAATAGTTTGTATTATGGAAAACTCTTTTTTTTTTTCCTGAGGAAGATTTGCCCTGAACTAACATCTGTGCCAATCATCCTCTATTTTTCAGCCAGCACAGCCTGGCTGCTAAACGAGAAGTGTAGGTAAACGCCCAGGAACCGAACCCGGGCCGCCAAAGTGGAGCACGCTGAACTAGGCCACCGGGGCTGGCCCTGTATTATAGAAAACTCTTAAGCAGAAAGTGATTGCGTGTTTAATTTAATTTAATTTTTAAAATTTAAGCCATTGCAGCGGGTTGTTAAACTAATTTCTGGGAACCATTTTTTGTGGGTGTGTGGAGAAGTGAAATTAAAAAAAAAAACATAGCTCATAAGCAGATAAACTCATTTTTCTAAAAATCAGTGGTGCTGGCTGCCACAGGGACTAGGAACAATTATACTTACAAGTCTCCTGCCTTTGCTGACTATCTAGTGACATGATCATGTTCTTGCTAAGGTACTACGCCTGTGCAAGAAAGGAAGAAATTTTCCTCTACGCTTCGAAATTCTTCTGGCTGGTCTAAGAATTAAATTGACATGAAACACAGTAAGAGGAGAAAAACAGACAAAAGTTTAATAACATGTATACATGGGAGAGACCCAGGAAAATTGAGTAACTTGCCAAAATGGTTGAAGTCGTCACCTTAAATACCATTTTCAGCTAAAGACAAAAGAGGATGCTGGGGGTAGTGGTTTGAGACTTCAAAGGGGAGGAAGGCAATTCACATGGAGATGGAAAAGCAAATGTTTGGTAAACAAATGTTTTCTGGGCCATGCAGAGACACTGGGACACAGACAGGACTTTGATCTCTAGGCCCTGCCAGTTCCCCCCCTACTTAAGCATACTTAGCCCATGTTCTTTGTACGTATCTCTGGTGATAGCTCTGTTTCTATTATAGGCTTTCTGTCTTAAATTCTTTTAGACAGTTAAGGGGAATGTCAAAGGTTCTTCCTGAGTCTTTTGGGCCTTGAATATTTTCAGCTTGAAATGATCCACCTGCCAGGGTGGCACATTTTGGGGTGGCAAATTTTGCTCCCCTACAGATGCATTTGCATCAACATAACTGTACCAATAATAATATGAGTTATCTGATAATAAAATGAGAAAAATTTTCAACTTACTGCACATGAATTATTTTTTCCTACTTTTGAAGAGCCCATAAACTTTCATGAGATTGGCCTACATCATTATCATTTTGTTCAAATTAGAAAAATATTTATAAAATTTCCCTAATTTTTTTCTCAATGTTTGAGAAAATTGACCCCCAGAAAATTACAACAGTCTAACCTGATGATTTCACTTGCCCCACAGCTCACCAACAAGTAGGATAGTTTACCTCAGCTTGAGACTTAAACTAATTTAGGGTCCTTTCCTCCCAGACCTGGAAGAATATAGGGAAAATATAATATTTCCTACTAATAAATTATGTCATTTACACCTTCATCTTCCTCTCATCTGCTCTTCCCAAACCCAGTGGTTATCTGTTTAAGTGGCTTTTGCAGAATATCTTTAGTAAAATATGAATTAAGATCTTAATTAAAGCTGTTTTAACCCTTTAACTCAAAGATAATTAAAATAAAAATATATCTAAAATCTCACATCCTGTTAAGGAGTAGATAAGGAATATTTCTCTCGTTATAAGGACTACAGATTTGAAAATTTAGAGCCAGAGTTTCCTCTAATTTAACTTTGATAGAGTCCTTTGATCTAAGTATGCAATAATTGACCTCAAATGTATACCAGCAACAATTCATGGACTGTGCGAGATAGAACAGCAAGCCAAATGTAATTTCTCTCCTAAGCTTTCCCGGAATTTACAAGTCTAGAAAGACCTAGAAAAGGCTTCTTTTCCAGTATATAGTTGGTGGAGTCAAGTTGTTTTTGTATATTAGGCCCTATGTAACATGAATGTCAAAGTAATTGACATTGAGTACACATTTCTTCAGATTTTAACGAGGCTCACTTTTTCACATTTCTGCTTAAATAGCATCTTCTTAAAGAGAACTTGTCTGGTTACCCATTAGCTGCTCCTGGCACTGTGTCTTTTTACTCTTTTGACAATCATTAGTGCTGGAATTAGTATTCTAGGGCTGGCATAACAAAATACCACAAACTGGGTATCTTAAAACCACATGAATTTACTGTCTCACAGTTTCAGAGGCTAAAATTGTGAAATCAGGGTATCTTCAGGGTTCGTTTCTTCTGAGGGAGACTCTATTCCACGGCTCTCTCATAGCCTCTGCAGACAGCTGGCAATGCTTGGCATCCCTTGGCTTATAGATATATCACTCCAAACTCTGCCACCATCTTCATGTGACATTGTCCCTGTGTGTGTATGAGTCCAAATTACACTCTTCTTATTAAGGACATCAGTCATATCAGATTAGGGTCCACCCTAATGGTCTTAACTTGATTATATCTGCAAAGACTATATTTCCAAATAAGGTCACATTCACACGTATCAGGGGTTAGGGTTTCAATACATCTTTTGGGGTCACACTATTCAACTCATAATAGTGCTATTCACCAAAAGTTTCCAGTTCTCCTCATTTCCATGATTTGAAGCATTGTACTTCCTGGCACCTTGTGTTGGAGTGTAGGGGGGTGAGACGTATGAACTTTTGGCCAATGTGTTATGAAATTGATATATTTACTTCCAGGACAGAAGGTTTAATTGCCTTTTTAAGACCTTTCCAGAACTTTCTTTTCCCTTGGACATTGTACACACTAATGTTCGAGGTGGTAGTTGTGCAGTCATTCTGAATTCTGACTATAGATAGCAGAACTCTCTTGGTTATACGCGAGGGACTTGTAGAATGAGCAAGAAATATTTCTTTGGGCTTTGAGCTACTATGAATTTAGAGGTTGTTTATTATTACTGTTATTCTAACTGATACAGCTGCTTGGTTTTTCTTCTTAGCTCCTGTACAGAAGTTTATATCAAGCACTTCTTTTATTATCTTTATTGCCTAATTCCCCTACCAGAATGCAATCTCCATGTGACAAGGAGTTTGTCTGCCTTACTCTCTATTTCATCTTAATGCTTAGAAGAGAGGTCGTAGTAATCTAAAATTTGGTGACGAATGGATGAATGAATAGATGAAAGAATGAGTAGATATATAGCACTGAAATTATATTCTTCCTTTTTCTAGAAGAAACATTATCAGTAAAAATGAATTGTTTTGTAAATTACATTGCAGTTGAAAAGTCTGTGTCATAGACACATATCACACACACCCATTTTATCTCTTTGTACTTAGGATTTCAGGAATGGATTTCTAAGTAGTTTGTGGCATGTTCAGTTGCTTTATAAGAAGAGCACACCAAGAACAAATGGGTGATTTCCTAAACCATATTATTTTTAATTCTTTTTGTGTGTTATTGAATTTTCTAGCAATAAAAGATTATATAGTATGAGGGAGCAAAGATAATTGATCTTAAAAAATTAGAATTGTATGTTTTTCAATGGGATCTATATCCTTACATGTTTAATACATGGAGAGAGAGGTGGCTTAGGAGTTCAAATTCTGATTCCTCTACCAGCAGTTTACTACCAATTCAAATTCCAGAAGGAAATACGCAGCAAGAAGACTCTGGGAAAATGTGCAAATGTTGTTTCTACTATTTTATTTATTACTATTGCCTCAAAACCCTTACATGGACTCTAGACTATAGTGAGTTAGGCTAGACTAAAATGTGGTGCCAAGGGTTACTTTTAAGCCCTTTTCCCAATGCCTAGACTGGAAGCTTAATAAACAGCCTTCTTGACACCTATTCTCTAGACTCTCATTCTTATCCCTAGAGTTCTTATCTATCAGGTGGTGAGAAATACCACACAAAAAATTCAAGGAAAACACTGCCGAAAGGGAGAGGCCCAGTAACTCTAAAATCTACAGTAAAACTGGCCTAAAAACACATTCTCAATATAAACACAGTATATTAGTTTTCCATTGTTGCCATAACAAATTACTACAAACTTGGTGGCTTTAAACAACTCAAATTTATTATCTCACAGTTCTGTAAGGCAGAAGTCCAGGTGGGCTTTGCTCTGGGTTTCTCAAGGACAAAGTCAACATACTAGCTTACCTGAGCTGTTATCAGGAGGCTCTGGGAAAAATCTGCTTCCAAGCATATTCAGGTTATTGACAAATTCAGTTCTTTGTGGTCACAAGGCTGAGGTCCCTGTTACCCTGCTGGCTTTCAGCCAGGAGCCTCTCTCAGCTCTTTAAGGTCACCTGCACTCCTCATCATGCTGTCTCCCCCACCCCAACCACATGCCAAATCCTTCTCCTAATTTTAATCCCTCTGGCTTCTCCTTGTGCCACATCTCTTCTGACTCCATCCTGAGAAAGTTCTCTGCTTTTAAGGGCTCATGTAATTAGATTGAGCCCTGCTAGAATAATCCATCTCCTTATTTTAAAGTCTGTAACCTTAATTACATCTGCAAAGTCCCTTTTGCTGTGTAATGAAACATATTCAAATGTTCTGGGAATTATGACATGCACATCTTTGGAGAAGGCATTATTCAGCATATAACGCACAGTTTAAAAATTATGCAAAATGAGCATGAACTGTTTTGTCACATTAATATTCTCTTCTAGAACCCTGGATCAGATATTACTTTGGTTTTGATTAACATCAGCCTTCACTATCTTTAGAAATGGAGCTGGGGCAAAGCTTTGAGTTCACTTTACTCTTTAGGTTTGTTAAGGTGTCAACATCCTACAGACTTTAGCAAACATAAGCCCTAGAAGATGAATGACAGAATTTGTAAATAAAATAATATGACTACCATTAATTCAGGCTGCTTTTGAATGGTGAATCGGTGATGGACAGTTCTACAAGATCACACACATATAGTAGCTGAATAAATTTGTATTTTCTTTCCTCATGTCCCTATGAGTTGGAGAAATAGAGGCTACTATATAAATTGATTATGAGATGATTTCAACATTTTTCTTATATGATATTTAAAAAGTAGCATTCTATCAAAAATTTTAAATTCATCTATCCATTTAGTTATCATTTCATTTGTTCAATATATTTAACATTTACACTGTGCTAAGCTCTATGTATAGCCTCAAGGACCGTATGAACTAGCATGGGACATAGACATTTAAGATATTTTCATGTGTGATGAATGTTTTATTGAAGAAGTGCAGTATGCTATGATAGTAGCACCTAATTTAATCATAGGGTTCAACAAATGTTTCCAGGATTTGGATATCCAAACTTCATAAAAATGATGAATGATAGTTAAAGTCATTACCCACACTTAGCACATGGAAAAATAGAGGCACAGACTTTAAGTCACTTAACCAAAATCCACAGTATGAGCGTCTCCTGCTGGAACTTCAACCCAAAATCCAACTCAGAGTTCCTAATGCTACATCATGCTGTGGGTGAACTATGTATGCAAATATGCTTAGTAGTTAAGAGAAATAAAATTTAAAACCGAATTGAAAAGTAATTTATGCAATCATAAAATATTGAAACTATATATTAGGGCCAAGAGAGCAGATAAACCATCACAAAGAAGCTATCAAGTCAGTACTTTTTAATTATAGAAATAATTTAATATCAGAATAGGAAAAAAAAAGATTCGTATAAATTTTAGTATGAAGAAAACACAGTGCTAACCTTGAAAGTTATCTGTGGCTAACTATTCTAATCATTACAGTTTTTATCCAGATTTCTCTTGATTCTAAAAGAGTCTCTTTCACATCAACTCCTCCATTTTCCACAATGGCATTCTTATTCTTTATTACCACAAATGCAGAGGTCAATTTTTCTATTGTAGTTTTAATTCTTCTACTTAGCCTCCAGCTACTGAACCATTTTAGTTTATTGTTTCCCTTTGGTCTTAATAGATTATTATACAGTTGGCCTTTATTTCAGATTGTTCTTTCATTATTTCTGTTTATTAAGTGAGAGAATATATCCAAAGCATTTAGCAAAGTCCCTGATCCATAATGTATTGACGTTTGTCACGATTGTTCTTATTTTTAATGTTGTTTCAAAGAAGGCCAGTCTTCTTGCTTTCTTTGGGAAATACTGAATGATTTATTGAGGTTTTCTTCTAGTTTCTATATTAAATACTTGTCAGAGGTATATTTTTTGGATAATTAATGATGCTCCACTGGCTAATGTCATTGTCTGCTGGAATGTTGACTGGTTGTCATTTAGAAGACAGGCTTATTCACATAATCTCTATCTCAATTTCTACTTTCTAAGAAGCATTAATATGATTCTGCTTCTCTATATTTATGTAACATTCTCTTTTCTTTTCACCGCCTATTGGTTTTTTTGACAATTGATCTAATACAAAAGTGAAAAACTATATTCCCAAAAGGTATCCCCAATTCAGGAATATATTTTAGGGAGTTTGCTTCCTAGATAACATTGCCAATTCCCCTTTCCCATCATATATCTTTATTTCCTATTGTTTGCTTGGAGTTTTTATTTCCCCACAGACAGAAAAAGATGAAAGTAAAAGAAGTAAGACTGGCATCACTTCCAAAACCTCATGAGATAGAGGGATGACTCCAGTGGCTTGACGAATACACATCTTCAATGTTTGATATAAGAGAAAGGCACCAACAGGGGAAAAGGAGCCTTTTACTTTATTTTCCTTCAATCAAAACTGCTTTGTTTTATGAACCCAAGTATGCCACTAGGCAACTAATTATTTATCTCAATCTTGTTCTTTTGACTTAAAACATCCTGGACATTCTTCCCAGATTCTGGTATAGTATTTCTTCTTGGGTTCTGAACTATTTTGTAAATTATTCTAACTTTTTAAATTTTTCCAGTGTCTTCATAAGATTTTTTTCCTCATATGACATTTGGTAAGAAACCACACACACACACACACACACACACACACCAGGAACCACTAATACAATATCATATGATTTGGTTGTGAATTTTCTGTTTTAAAGTACATTTTGACCATATACTCAAGCTACTAAATTATTAAAAACTTAATTATAAAAATATTCTGCTAGAAATATGAAAAAGGCTATCTGTAGGCAAAATAATGTAACTTTCTGTCCAAACTTCCATCTGGGACATCAAGAAGCTTGAGGTTTGTCACCAGATGCTGGGATGGGATGGCAATGGTTCACATTGTACTACAGAGACTTGAATCCCAGAGTGTTCTAAAAGACAGCTGTTAGGGCTGAAGCCAGAACAAATAAATCAGGATAGACCATTCCGCTAAGGTTTAGATCCAGAGGGGATAGTCAGAGAGGCTAAATTCAGGCATTCCACACAAAGGAAGAAATGGGGTATGCCAGATCACATTAAGAAGGTTTAGAAGGCATAGAAGAGGAAATGCATGGAGACTCTGATGCAGTGACTTTTAAATTGTGAAAGTGTGTGGATATGCAGCTTCTGAGAACCTCAAACTGGCTGCAGGAGATCAAAATTTTGAACTTATCCTTTAGTTAAATATAATCGAGTGTGTCTAATCTGTATACTTTAGATATTTTGGCATCTAGTGATAGTTTTAAATACTTTGTATTTAGCTGGGATAATGATTGTAATATAGAACGAAAGGTTGTGTATACGATTTTTAAAATGTTACCTGTCTTTACCTTTATTAACTTCTCTAAGTCTCCAGTCGGACCTTATCCAATCTAACATTTGTCATATACCTCTTTATTTACGATTTCTTATGGATGTGACTTAACTTATTTCAATATTGATTAGGGTAAATAAAATGTATGTTAATATTTATTTAAGATGTCAAATATTCTCCTTTCCAGGGACTACAAACTTTAGAAAGGAATCGACAGTGATTCTCCTCAAGGTCAGGAGTCTGCCATCCGTAGTTTTGTATTCTTTAAAGCAACCACCCTTTTTAGAACATGATTGCCTTTCAGTATTTTTTCTTGAATCACTGAAATAAATTAAGCAATAATTTATGACGTATAGAAAACTTATAAGGTGTTTGTATAAATACAATCTCTTAATTTTCACTATAGCAATTATTACTATTTCCATTCTATGAGTTAGAAAACTGAACCCATGGTCACATTTTTGCTATCATTAATTATGGGTATGTATAAATAACATAAACGTAGGGGAAATTAATCTCCATTTAACCATCATCCATATTTCCCATTTGTAAATAGATAGTTTCAGTGTCCCTGCAAGCAATAGACTTGCTTCAGTTTCCCTTAGTTTCTTAAGTTATTGTTAAAGTATATTATTTCATAACCTCTAGATAATTTAGCATGAATCTCTGGAAAATATGGCCATTTTCATACAGAACCAATATGTTTCTGTCATAACTAGCAAAGTAAAATAATTCCCTGGTATCATCATATATCCAGTCCTTACTAAAATTTCCATGATTATCTTTTTATAGTTGCTTTGTTTGAATCAGGATGTATCACTCATCTGGCACACTGTTCTTTCCACTATAATACAGAGACCCTCAAATCAATCAATCAATTAACCAGAAAAAATTTAATGATGTGCCTATTCAGAGAAAATGCTGGGTGATTTGACATTTCACCTGTCAGAGTAACACTTTACTGGAGGTGAAGTAACATGGTTCTTCTCTGCCAATGCCCTTGTATCACCAGTTCTGTATTTATGTAATTGCATTGCCATCTATACTAGCAGAATAGCTCAGATCTCATACAGCTTCCCAAAATGTCACTGTATATAATGGGACAAAGGAAGATGCTCCAAAGTCATCAAAAACCAACTCAAGATAAGGAGAGAATCTTAGGAAACTTAGTAAAGGAGAAAAATACTGGAAGACAAAATCAGAAATTAAAAATCAAAGTCAGATAACATGTGTTAGAGAGTATGTAGAGAAATCAGAACCGTTATACCCTGCTGGTGGGGATGTAAAATGGTGCAGCCACTTTGGAAAACAGTCTGGCAGTTCCTCAAATGATTAAACATAGAGTGCCATATGACCAAGCAATTCCACTCCTAGGTATAACCCAAGAGAAATGAAAACATGTACCCACGCAGAAACAAAAAGAAACCCAACACCATGGATCTTCTCCTTAAAATGGAAGGGTTTCTTTATGACAGGGAGGGCATCAGGGCTACTCCACAGACCAGGCATAGCTCCAACTTGTCGCTGAGAGAGAGGCCAGACAACATTGAAGCTGAAAGATGAAATTGGCCACGATGACAGAGGCTTTATGGTCACTGAACTAATAATGCAGAAATAGAGTCTCCTGGCTAGCACTGCTCTAGCCTCCAGCCCCCTCATCAGACCCTCAAGCTGATAGTGTACATTTACATTAGCTAAATGTTCAGATTGGAGTCTGAGAGGAGCATTTGTCAGCCACTGTGTGGACAATGAGAATATCTACAAAGACTTCATGAATGCCCTGCTTTAGCTAGGCAGCTAGATGCTAGATAAAGAAACATTTATGTTTACTTAGATGAGTATAAAGAAAAAAAAGTTACTTGAGAAGATACTGTGACATAAAACCTAAACCCATGTTTCATAAGGACTCTTGTGAGGATTAAAAGAGATGACTCATAAGAGGTGCTTAACAAAGTGAATGAAACATAAGAAATGTTCGGTGTATTTTAACTATTTCAATAAGGCTAAATTTGATGAGCACCCTAACAGTACATAAGTACACCCTGGGAACAATGAGGAGAAGGATTTTAAGTGTGACTAAAGGAATTAAAGAAGACCTTGGAGTGAAAGCAATATTTGAGCTAAACTCTAAAGAGAGACAAAGGTTTTGATGAGCTGAGATGAGGGAAGAGGATTTCAAATAGAATGTGAGGAAAGAAGCATAGTGTACATTCAAACAAATATTCGAGGAAACAGGAAATTGCGCATGTGTGATGAGATAGCTTCACATATCCTAATTCATTTTCCATTCCTAGTAATGAAATCAGTGTCATTATCTTCCCAGGAAGCATTCTGATGGAGAACCTCATCTGTATACTGCTGTTCAAGTACTTTAAGTACCCAAACTTACCTAGGGTTTATAACTGAAAGAATAATCAAGAAAGAAAAGAAGGAAGATGATAGACAGATAGATAAATAATAGATAATTGCACATAATTGATTATCATTGGATTTTCAATCAAGGGACAGTTATTCCCCTTTTTATTACTTTGGCATTAGCCTCTCTGGTAAGAGATTATCTACTTACTAGAAGCAAATAACTGAAATTCCTATTTCAATTTTATGAAAGACTGTTGGATAATCTCCAGGTCTTAGTTACCAAATACCCTCCTTCAGCCTTTAACCCCCCAATCCCACTCCATTCTCTATGAGTGGACACCGCTACCTGGTAAGTGTGCATCCTTTTTTGCTTTTTCTGTGCATTTACATGCATATGGGTATTAATATTACTGCACAAGTAGCTTTTGGTCACTTAATGATACATCTTTTAGTTATTTAAGTTTGCTGTGTAGTTAATTTATTCTAATGGGTAAATATTATTCCATTATTATTATTCAATATTATTCAATATTTTATTTAAACATTCCACTTTTGGTGAATATGTATGTTTTTCCAAATTCACGTTTTGGCTTTTCAAGAATGCTGAAACAAACAACCTTGTGAATACATATACATACATACACACACACCACACACACACACACACACACACACACATATATCTGAAAGTAATGCTATTGGGGTAGATAGTACCTCTGTATACAGATTCATAAAAAACATATTTCTGAGTCAGAGTATGTGCATCTTTGTTGATATATACTGCCAATTTCTCTCTAATTGACTGTACCTGTTTCATTTACAACTAGTTGTCTTCAAATATGCATGATTATCCTACTCTTGCCAACACAAGATATTACAAATCTTTCTTTTTTTGTCAAACTCTCTTTCAATTTTCATTTTTCTGATTACAGTGAGGCTGGATATCATTTTATGTTTGTTTTATTCATTTGAATTACTTCTACTACATTTCATATCTTCTGAAATTTTTAATGGGTTTGAATTTCTAAAGTAAAATGTGGAGTGTGATACATAGTGTGCATGCACACATACACATACACACACATATGTGCATCTCATAGATTATAGGAGAAATTCAGGAAGGAAATAACCAAACGGTTAAACATAATTACTTCTTAAGAGAGTAGTAGAATTTGAGCAGAATAAAGTGCTAAGGAAGATATCTGTGTTCTTTTAATTTTTAAAATAAGATGTTAAAAATAAATACTGATATTAAAAGAATAAATTTCACCAGAATCTTTCTAGAATTAGATTTTTTAAGTATTACTGCATATTATTATTCCATTTACATTTAAATGATTCTTACATAAAAAGACTTAAATCTTCAGTTCTGAGAAATTTGCTTTACTTATTTTATTATCCACTTCTCCCACTCAGTACTCCTACTTTTTCTGTGTTCTCTCTTTCTCGTTTTCCTATTGGATGGCTATTAGAACTCTTGGAACTATTTCCTTGTCTCTCAACTTTTTCTTCTTTGTGTCTTTATAACTGTATTTGGAAAGCATACCTTGGCTCAATATTCCAGTCCACTAATTCAATTTTCAGTATTTCCATTCTACTAGTCATCCCATCTATAAGGTGAGGTTTCTTTCAGTAAATAGGGTTTTAATGTCAAAAAGAGGATTAAGTGCTTATTTTTTCATCAGCAATCTGTTTCTTTCCTATCCATTAATTTTTTTCTCTGATGATATTAATTATACTTATTTCAAAGTTCCCTTCTGTTTACCCTTGAGGTTAGTTCTGTTTATTGTTTTTATTTTCTTCACCTATTTGATGATTCTTGATCATCTGCTCGTGTTTATAGATGAAAGTAGAGGTTCATCAGTCTAGCTGGTTAGAATATATTGTCTTAACCTGAATGATAATTCCTGCACTGCTGACAGTCACTGCAGTTTTTATTACAGAGTCCCTGGTTTTGGTGTTCCTCCAGAATGTGAGAAAATCTGTCTTCGTAGATTTTCCTTAGGTTATACAAATGGCTTGTTTTCTGGCTACATGAGTTCTCAATCCTAGTAGCGCCGTATATATTTCCCTCATGGGCACATTTTTGGACTGTGGCTGTTTCTGACAATCCGCTTCATCTGCTATTTGATTTCAGGGATGGATGCCTCAAAATTGCTGTCTATTGATTGAAGAAAATACTCTTTCTAGACTTATTGTAAATGCGCGCGTGCACACACACACACACTTCTTAAAAATGACAGATAAATATGACACAATATTGACTCAATCCCGTATAGATGACTGTATATACATGTACTTGATGATGTAAGTGAGGGAGTTAAACACAGTGCTCAGTCATCTGGACTTAATCCTTTTGAGTAGTCACCATTTTCATAAACACTCTTAGTTATGATAATTGAATAAATATGCTTAAATATGAATTCACTTTTATAAATAAAATATGTTCAAATGATTACTCTTCCTTTTATTCACTGTAAAATGAAATGTGTTTTTCTTCCTCTTTTTCCCCTTAATTTCTTCTTCTTCCTCTACTTTCTTTTCCAATGTTTCTTTCTTTCTTATATATTCCTCTCCCCTCCGACACAAAAAAATTGCATTTTAAATTTAAACAAAAATGGTGACGTGAAATGGACCCTTGTTCTCTGTGTCAAATTCTGTGGCTTTATTTTGAGTAGAACTTGAGGGAACTTGCCTGGTTTCTTTGAGATTTATTTTCCGAAAAGGAAAGTCACAGTGGAAAAGTCTTTCAGTCATAGATTGCAGAATTGATAAGATTTTGTTATCCCCTTTGAATACAATGTCATATGATACCTTTAGATATATATCCATAGTTTCATATTTTGAAACTGTTTTAAATCTTTCATGTGAAATGTCTTCTACCTTTAGATCTTGCAGTAGTGTGTCTTCATTTCAAATGTTTAACGTGTAATTACCGGGATTTTGCAGCATATTTCTCTCCTCATTCTCCTTCAGCTGTAATCAGAAATGTCTGAACAGACAGCCATTGAAATGCCTCCAATTTGCCCATCAGAGAACTCTGAGAACAAAGAGCTTAAAAACTTCCAGAGGCTCTGGGATTTTTAATTCTTAAAATTCATATTTTCCCTAGCAAACTGAAACATGTACATCCACTAGTCTGAATATTTTTATGAGCTAATGTCTACCATGTGCAATTGCAATCTGCATTCAGGCTTCTCTGTTGTCTGTAATGTTAACTGCTTAGCGGGCATTAACTTCAGCCGTCACAATCATGAACATGCAGTTTGCTATCCAACTCCCATTTGTCACTATTGTCACTTAAGAATGGAGAGTGACTGCCCTCTCCCCTCAGCTCTGGAAACTGGCAAAGCTTATTAAAATGGCTGGAACGTTTTTAATCTCCTACAGTTCCTGGCTTTCTCAGCCAATAATATTTCTATGAATACCTGCCACGATACTTGACATTTCTCCTTAATATTTCTCAAATCCATTCTTTTATCCCCACCTCCACTACTGCGACCTTATTTCAGGCAACCATCAAATGTCAGCTGGATGGCTGCAACAGCCTCCTAACTCCTTTGCCTCCAGTCCTGCCTCCTTCAATCTACCCCCCACAGGGCTATCACAGCATTCTTCATAGTGCAGTAAACTTATTGCTACTTCTTGATCCAACTCTTCCATTGTATTCAGAATAAGTTCAGAATTCCTTAGCTTGGCTTCTATGACCTTTGTTATTGAAGCATTTTCTTCTCCAACTTCATCATTCTCTGCTTGCTCTCTTCAGACTCTAAATGTACAAAAGCATAAGTATTCTGACTGGCAAAGCATTCTTCTCTCTAATCTCTAAATCTTTGTATATGCTGTTGCTTCTGCCATGCTATACACTTTTACCAAGAAATCCCATAATCATCAGTTGATGCCTTTTCCATGTGAATCCAAAGTACCCTGCTTTCACCACACTGTGTTGTAATTGTCTGCTTACATTCTTCTATGATTGAAAGTAAACCATAGGTCAGGATTAAGCATTATTCACCATTGTTTCTCAGTCCTTAGTAGAGTTTTGACTTATAGAAGGTGTTCAGTAAGTGTGTCGGTGGATGCCATTTTGAGTTAAACATATTTCTGGAGTTTTACCATCCTTGAAAACCACCTGAATAGCTACTACAGATTTTCCACCCAAATGAATTTCTTTACATTTTATGAATGGATTCAATCACAAAAGTATTCTTCATGATCTTTCTAAAACCCTATACTTAGACCCGATTTAAATAGCCACATTTTATGGAAATAATATAATGTTTAATAAATGAATAAGCATCATGTACTTTTATAAAAAGGTGAACATTTGAGGAACTACTGGAATAATAGTATTGAGTTTATGCTATCTTCCAGGGAACATGCTCAGTGCTGGAGCTACAAATATAAACAAAATATGGTCTTCTTTCATTAAAGAGTCCAGGCCAGCATGGAGATCTTTACTCACAAAATGGTCCTGATAACTAGTGATACCAATCACAATAATGATAATCATGGTAGCTAACATTTAATGAGTCCTCACAATGGGCCAAACTCTTCTCCAAGTATCCTAGTTTAGTGTATGGACTCATTTAATATTCACAACAACCCTGTAAGCTAGGTTCTCTTATCTTTCCCATTTTAACGACTTGCTACATTGGAGTGGTTTGAGAGAAGATGTGGAATAGAAAAGTGTCTGTTCGACTCTTTGAATAAGGTTTGCTATGAAGAGAAGCAGAGAAATACAGTGTTACTCAGAAGGAGATGTGGGAATAAGGGGAGAGGTAATAGAGTAGATGAGCTCATAACATAAGAAATGTTTGTCTGGGAGTACGATGAATAAAATTGAAGTTTTGGAGGCAATATCATTATTGTTGATGAACAATAATAGTCAAGTAATTGGATAGTGACAGATGCATACAATGATAGATACAATTATTTGCAGCAGACTGTGTTAAATACTCTTGTACTGGGTTGATTGCTACATAATGGGAGTGAAGTGGAGATGTTACTGAACCCAGTCTTTATGTATCATTCGTTGTAAGGCCTTACTTGGCATATAAACAGATAGCTATTCTGTTCAAAGTATATTTTTAAACAACATTTTATCTAAATGTTGGGCTATGTACATAGTAAAATTTTGGCATTTGTCCTTGAAAGTAAAATACTGATTTTGGGTTTATCAATTCACAACACACATTTACATACATAATACATTATTTAGTTTAAGCACATTAGAATCTCTAAGCACAACCTCTATTTAGAATAAGTTTTCTTACATTGTACTGGGCTTTATTAAGTAATTTCTCAGTATTGTGAAGTAAAGGACACACACATAGTCAAAAACACATACACACACTTACAGCCATCTGGAGAAGACTGTCTGACTTCGGATATGGAATGCCTTAAATCTTCCAGCACATTTTAGAAGTAAGAAAGACCTAGAGAGTTTCAGTGACTTACTTTAAATGCCGCTTAGTTAGTTTGTGGTAAGTTCGAATCTCTTCCAATTGTTCACACACTTGTGTGTACATTAATCCTTTCCCAACCATGAATTCTCTTTTGAAAATTTAAAATATATGTGGATTCATTTATGTATACATTTTCCTCAGCAGTAAGACTTTTAACCAGAGTAAATGTGAGGAAGTCTGAGTTACTGACTAAATGAGTCATTGTTCTACAGACGACTCATGAAATGGGATGTACCTCTAAGTCACTTTCATTTCCACCTTTGTTCTTCTGCCTGTGGCGTGTGAGCCATCAGTCACATTCACTCTCTCTCATGAAAATATATTGTTGCTGCCCTTCAGCTCTCTCCTCATAGCTTGGAACCCCCAGGAGATGCTTAAAAGACAAAGATCAATCTGGCTTTTAGAATGTTAGAAGATTGCATTAACCTCTGATACATGTTGGACTCACAACAGGAGGTAATGGACCTCTCAATCCTAAGGCTTAGAAGTTGGCTTTTTTTTTTAAGAACATATGATCCGAGTCACCCTATCCATTCCCATAACATCCTCTCTCACATAATAATCAATTTCAACCCACTAAGTATCCAGGTGAATCCACAGAGATGCAATCCATAAGTTACACCACAGAAAAGAGTCTACTTATGTTGTGCTTTTGTAGCCACACAGTTGCACATCTTCCTGCGGGGATGACCCTAATATCACCACTTGGCAGCCAACTATACCTTCTTCATGGGACTGTGGTATGTTGGTTGTACAGCACTAATCACTAGATAAGTTCAGTGGACAAAAAGTTTTAAACTAAAAAATAGAAATTTCAGCTAAACAGAACCAGCTTCTACTGGCACAAATTTATGTATCTCAAATCATATCGAGTTAAATATACCTTCTAGAAAAATAATGTGAAGTTTACACAGAAATTATACAATTTAAATACACAGTTCTTCAAGGGAAAACCCTCTAAAGGATAGCCTCACTGCCAAAAAATAGGCTACCTTGTTAAATAGGTTTTAACATTCAGGAGTATCTTTAGAATATATTTCAAAGCAATAAGGCTCACTATAGTCCATTTCAAATGTTTCCTGAAGCTCCTATCAATATAATATCTCCAAAAATGAATAAATAAAAAGAACTAAACTGAGGCCTGCCTGGTGGCCTACTGATTAAGTTCGGCACACTCCACTTTGGTGGCCTGGGTTTTGTTCCCAAGCGTGGACCTATACCACTCTTTGGAAGCCATGCTGTGGGGGCGACCCACATATGAAATAGAGGAAGACTGGCAATAGATGTTAGCTCAGGGAGAATCTTCTTTAGCAAAAAAAAAAAAAAAGAAAGAACTAAACAAGTGAATTAAAATCTTTTTTAGTTGAAAAATCGTTCTGTGCAAGAGAAAGCTAAAAAGGAATGAGCTCCCTATTCCACAAAAACAATTGTTTTTTTTTTTTTTCTTTTATGCAGTCACGCGGTGCTTAGGTAGCCCACACAATATCGAGCATGAAGTAAACACTTAAGCTGATGTTGTCAAAAACACAGGAAATATCATAATACTAGATATGTTTGGATTCCAAGAAATAAGTCTTAATGATATAAGCATGCACGTTATAGGGAAAGAGAGCTGCACGATTGCTCAGCCATTTCTATTAACTTGAAATGCAAGTAGACTGAATATGCCAAGCAATTTACAGGGAAATGAGTCCTCTTCTAGAAAACAGCTTATTTATTATATGGTACCTTAATATTTTGCTTTAGCAACATCCAAGAACTGTCTTGGCTGCTGATATGACAAGCAAGAACCTTAGAAAAGAAACTTAGAGATAAGGCATATAGTAGAGATACGGGTTCTGGAATGACCAAAAACTACTCCATTTGCAGCACACAGTGATGTCACCAATTTGTCAGTGAGGAGGAGCTGGAGACAGATATTGAAACCTTTCATATGTCTTTCATGATTCATCTACTTCATAGGTCAATACTATGTAAAGTGTGTGTACTTTTCTAATGTTTTTAAATTCATCCTTTCCAGATCCTTTTGTGGTCTTTACGGTGATCTCATATAAAGAATCCTTTGAAATACTGGATTTCTGAATTTTCTGAAACATTCTTGATGTTAGTGCCCAGAATAAGCACAACTACAGATGAACAGCAGCATCCCCAGAGTGCTGGCTTATTATAAAAGTCACACATGCCCATGGTAGACATCTAGAAAATGTACATAAACAAAATTAAGAAAGTGAAAGTGATCTGTATTCTCTCCATCTGGAGATGCTGAGGTAAACCTTTCCCATCTTTTTGGCTATGAATATTTTCATTTCTATTAATTTATAATATTAACAAAGCATACTTATGACTGAATGCACTATACCATTTATTAAATGCAAATATTATATATTGATGCTATTTATTTCTCAACAATATACAATCTTATATATCATTTAATTTAAAAAAATAACACATTAAAAATGATGATCCCCTAGGCATATGAGCAAGTAAATGGGTGATGAAAACACAGAAATTGCTAAGGGGAAAAATCTATGATATCTTTAAAATATATGTATATATTTTTCCTCATATATGTATTTATGAGAAAGAGAGTCTTTGACAAGATTGTTTGCAATGAAGAGAATAATGCTTTTAGAAAGTTATTTGGGATTAATAAAATTATGTCATGTAATAAAGATTTTAAATCTAATATAAGTGATAAAACTGCATGTATATATGTCTCAACGATATAAACAGTGAGAAAATGGCAAGAGGCAGAAAATATTTGGATAAAGTAATAGACTGAAAAATGCCATTTAGTATACATATGATTTGCAAATAGAAAAGTAGGTGTATAGAGTTCACTAAAACTTCAGGAGGCATCAATGTTCCAAAATTTCTAGGAAGGAAGTGGTGACTTGAAATTGTTAGCAAGTGGTCTGCATAAAAATGTGAAAGTAATAGAGGAGGAAACATCAACATATCTTGCTGCTACATGAAAGAATATTCAGTATTTGTGAAGATAATTAAGAATATGTGTTATTTTTCTGAACAGGTCTTCAGCATTGATGAGATTGGTCTATTATTGATTGTATATTCATTTCAAATGGGTGGAAATAGCTTTAAGGCAGCAAAGCTCAAGCTAATTATTGTTAGAGTCAATACTTCAGTGGACTTCAAGAAAAATCCCATAATTCTCTAGAATCCTAAACATTTTTCTTTTGTGGGGAAGGGAAATTAATCTCTTGTCCCTTGAGTTAAATTTTTTAAAAATGAGTATTTTTCGGGGCTGCCTGGGGGCGCAGTGGTTTAGTTCGTGCTTTGGCAGCCCTGGGTTCGTGGGTTCAGATCCCGTGCATCCGCCGATGCACTGCTTGTCAGCCATGCCGTGGTGGCATCCCATGTAGAGTGGAGGAAGATGGGCATGGATGTTAGCCCAGGGCCAGTCTTCCTCAGCAAAAAGAGGATTAGCAATGGATGTTAGCTCGGGGCTGGTCTTCCTCACAAAAATAAATAAGTAAAATAAATGAATAATTTTCCCCAATTGAGGCGTAAAATATGTTTAATTTAAGTTGCACAGAAAAATGATTTAACAGGAAAATTGCATCAAAAGTTTTGCTAAATCTGCACAATGCTCTTATTGACTTATTGTCATTCTATGCTTATCTTATGTTTGAGATCTTATTTTCTTCAGTCAAGATTTTATTCCTTCAATTCATGCATGGATCAACATATGGTCAAAGTATTCAAGAGCTACCAAAGAAGGATATATGTTTAATCATATAGCAGATTTAATTAATAAATGGTCCTCACTTTACATTGAAAGAATGTAAAATTTTTGCTTTAACAGAAATTAACTGATTTATGAATAAATTAGTCAGTGTACTCAGGATTAAACATATTAGAAACTATGGAATGAGGCCACATATAGTGCTTAGGCTTTCTCTTCAGTGGAAATAGATTAAAATATTGAAACATCCATATAACTTTGGGGTTGTGCTTTAAGTCAATTCAAATCCCCTATTTACTAGACACTTGCTCTCAGGAATCATCAGAGAAATACTTCAAAGCGTGGCTGGCATCACTGAGTGATGATGTGGCATAAAAGAAAGTTATGGGAATAAATATGAGGCTGACTCCAAAACACTTGAGTTGAGCAATTCCTTATTCCAGGCTTCAAACCTCCCTGATGAAGCAATGGAAATCCATCATTTCCTCAGCATGAAGCTTGACCTTCAGAAAAGGTTGAATGATTAGCTGCAACTTTACAAACAGGTGCAAAGAGACCTTCATTAATAGTCCACTCAGATTATAAGTCATGTTTTCTACCAAAGTGATCTTGAAAGAACCTTCAAAGGAACAGAGATCAGAATCTAATTAAATAGCATCTGATGAGCAATCTTTGACTCAGTCTTTCCAAAATTTCCACAAAAATATGTGAATGAACAAAAAGGAGGTGAAATCTCATCAAAATACTGAGAAATAATACTGATAAATCTTTCACTAGATTCTTGAAAACAGTTCCACTAAATTCGTGACCTATAGACTTGATAAAGAATAATAACTCTTAGAAAATTCATGATTTAGTGCCTAAAAGAGAGCAAACCTGTCTCCCAGAAAGAAGGTAGGGAAACCCACTCTTCTCCCACCATATGAGTCCTGCTTCAAAGGCTCAGGACAGCCTTTTCTCTATATATACACCCAGAGTTATCAACTGGAGTGCATATTAAAACATACATTCCTGAGCCTATTCCAAGAAGTTTTAAATAAAAATATATGAGTTTAGAGCACAGAAATAAGGATTTTCAGTAAACATCCTGGGTGATTCTTTGGCCCACTAAAGTTAGAGAACCACTACTCCATATCATGAGAATTCTTTTTTCAAAAAAGTAAAAATTTAAAAAAAGGGTGTATACAGGTAATATAAACTCTGACCACGGGAATAACATTTCTGTTGAATTTTCCCCATCTGTCATCATCATTTAGCCCTCAGATTCTGTTTACATCTAGACTGCATGAAGACTTTCTCTATTAATGTTGACATAGAGATTCCATGAGGAATCTTATTTTTCAATACTTATAACTAAAGCCTCACCAATCTGGCATTCAAGTCCCAAGAAACAATTAACTTCACATTAGGTTATGGAGAATAAATAAAGATTAAAAGATCATCAGAAAGCATATGCCTTGACAGAAGATAAAAATTTGCCAGAGATTCAATTTAGGACCAGGAGTAGCAATTTCTTACCATGCAAGCTAGGAAGTGAGTTTTTGGTGGTCCCAGGCAGATTAACAAAATTAGAAGAGCCAGCTGTCCCTTGACTGTGTAAAAAGGTTATTTTCCCCATTTTAGTCATGGAGAAAAAAATGTATAAAGTCTTCCATATGATCGAATGGATTTTTAAGACCGTGATCTCCTGTAGTCACATGATGTGAAGACCCATTAGAAGAGCTAAGACCCGGATGTCTTCATCTCTAGACCAAATCTGTGCACTTTCAACTACACGTGTTATCATTTCATTGAAAGCATACATCAGAAGATTCATCATATGTAAACTTCTTGGTATGACTAGGTGTTACTAAACTGAAGTTCATGTTTGCATAGCTTACTCGCAACTTTCCTGTGCAGTCCTGGTTAAAGCATGTCAAACCAGTTCGTAAAAATAAGGGCATTCGTAGGCATTCTGGATAAAAATGTTTACTGAGACAATCCTACGGGATGAATCACCCCAATAAGGATGATTGTGAGGAAATTTCAGTCAGTCAATGATGTGGAGTCATCAGATTGCCATTGTTCAGGTTACCTACAGGGAATGCTAGTTTGTGGACAGGAATGCAGTCAGGATAATCCAGTGACACGTCGTGCTATTCCAGATGACAGCAGCATCTTCCCCCTGACTCCCCCTGATTGTGCCTGAAACCAAGAGGAACAGGAGGAGATCTAGATGGAATAAATAGATAAATAAATGTAAAGCCAAAAAAAAAAAATCCACCAAAAAACAAAACCCCTCTGTTTGGTAACATCATTGAAGAAGTAAACCAGTTTAATTTTACTTATTGTGATGTGAATATTTTCAACAAGCATCTCCAAAAGTTCTTTGGATCAATCCAACTTATCATTTAGGAATCAGAAGTGGAAATTTTAAAACTGGTTCACGTCCATGGGTGAGAAGATTTGTATTCATGAAAGACATGTAACTTAGATGAATTATATGTTTTCTCAGACTGGTTCAAGCGTTGTCTGAATTTAAAACAGGCTCAAAATTGGTGCCTCTTAAATGTGAGCTGTGTTCTCTTTACTGTAGAAAGACCTCATAAATCTATGTGTGTGTGATATTAGTAACTGGGAGTGCATAATAAGTACCTGAATGAATAAAGGAAATATAATCCATGGGGAGTAGGCAGAAAGGGCAGAAATACTTGAGAGGAATTAGGACAATGAATATGTTTAAAACAGCACAACCTTTTCACACCCCTTCAACTACAGTTGCAACCTGCAATGCATCAAAATAAAGGGGTTAAATGGAGAGCTGTGCTGTAATTTCAAAGCAAGATTTATCGCTATAAGTGCTCTGAGTAGTCTTAAATATGCTTTGATAAATTTTGAGCTCCAGAGTCTGAGTGAAATACATTACCGTGGATATAAATTAAAGATATGTGTGTATATGACAAATATTTGCTTAAAGGTTAATTAACCTAATTGAGGAGATAAAGAAAACTTTCCTGGAGGAGGTACAACTGAGATTTCCTTTGAAAAATCAGTAAGACTTCAACATGTAGAGTTGACAAATTTCAGAAAATGGAAACAACACAAGCAAAGCCATGGACAAGGAAAGAATGAAGTAGAAAAGCAATTCTGAGTAGGGGATGAATGTGAGGTAAGGCTAACAATATGTATTGATGCTCTTCAGTAAAGTGACTTAATTCAGTGAGGCAAAATAATCGAAGGTTGGGGCCATTGGAGGCATGCTAGTAACCTTCACAGATCACAGCTCATAGGCACTGGCTGCCCTCAGAGGGTAGCCAGCCAAGCACTGTATGCCCAGGAAAACCTACCAGCTTAGTCAGCTGAATGGGTTAAAATGGAAGAATGCTGTAAGATAGATGCAGAGGTAAGAGCTGCCATTTTAGCTCAGACACGGCAGGAAAAAAATCAGCACCAGGATGAAAACTGATGTGGTATGCATTGGAAGTGGGAACTGAGAGAAGTTTCCTGGGAAATAAGCCAGCCAGAAATGGTTAGTTTAATCTATGTCACCCACCTCTCTTCGGTCCCATCTTCTACATCTTAATGTAGCTCTGCTTAAGAATTCTTACTTGGCAAGATTCTTTGGAATAACCATGTTTTTATGTTTCTTTTCTGTTAGTATGAAATTTTAGTGACTCTGTGTACAGTTTGTTGTTAGATCATGGGCAGTCTGGAATTAGAGTTACTATGAACTAATGATGATTATAATACAATGACAACTATAGTATTGGTATAATTCAATTTCGGAATATAAGTGTCTACTTAGTAAAAATTTAATGCAGTTAAATCATTGATTATAAACCCAATACAGGTGATTATTTGAGCCTGGGAACAGAGATCTGGGTAGGATTCTTAAGTTTCTTTTATCTCAAAAATACTTTCTTAACCCTCAACTCCCCTAAATTTTACAACTTTCTTTCCTCTCCACAGGGCAACCTCTACAATGGTTTGTCTACATATTACATCACTCTCCAGTTTCAATCAATCACAAAAATCTATTGATTATATTTTTCAACCCTCTTTCCCACCCTTGCACATTCTCCAGCTATCCTCTATCTATCCTATCTCTCTGTCAGCTACGTCTCTATCCTCCAGCTATGTCCTTAATATAGGCTACTGTCTTTTTTGCTCATGGATTATTGTAATAGCTTCCTAACTGGTTCTACCAGTCTCCAGGCTTGTTACCCTATAATCTATTGTCTAACTTGCAGCAAGAATAATTTTTTCTAAAACATAAATCTGATTATGCCATTTCCTATTTAAAACTTTGCAATAGTTTCCACTTCTCAATATACCACAGCAGGCTCTGACCCCTGCATCCCTCTGGCCTTATCTCTCACCACTACCCTTTCACATTTTACCTTCTAATCAAAGTTGTCATTTACTTATTGAAGCAGGCCATGCTCTCTCATGCCTCTGGGTCCTTCATAATGTGGAGTCCTTTAGTCCTTGCTGCTCTGCCTAATTCCATCTTACCCTATAGACTCACTTAGACATCACATCCTGCAGCCTCATAACACAATGTACTTTCCACACTATAGAAATTGATGTTCAGTTGTAATTGTCTCTTTGTAGCTCCACTAGACCATTAATTCCAAGAAAGTGGGGGCAGGATCTGTCTTATTCACTATGAAATTTTCATCTCCCAACCCTGTACTTAATGCATAGTAGCATTCAATAAATTTTTTAAATTCAATGAATAAATGAGTGGGAACAGAAAAGTCCTTACGGTGTCCAGTTGACTGTGTTCTGCTCAGGATCAATCAAAACAAGTATCAATTCCAAGAATGTGAAGTTTCAGAATACAATGGCCTTAAAGGACAGAGAACCTAGAGGATATTTAAAGCACACATGCAAACACATACCACAAAGTTAAAGACTTCAAATTGAAATAAATGGTTTAATTGCATTTGTCTGCTTCAAGTGAATCTAAAGATTTTTCAAGCCCAACTACAATTATTATAAGAGATTCTAAATATTAAATGCAAGACCTAAGAAAATTAGGCTGAAGTAACTGAATGTGAATAGGAAAAAATACTATAAAAAGTCCTCCTTAGGGAATCTCATTTAAAGGTTAACCTTGCTCTTTCCTTTTATTTTCTTTAGATTTAACAAACCAAGCATCATTGCAAGCCATTTCCCAGAAAATAAATGCAATCACTCAAAACTCAAAATCCATTAAAGAAGATTAAAATAGTACACTTTTACCATGTCTCAAAAACACTACCACTACTTTCACCATAGGTCCTACTCTGATAACTTGCCTTTGTTTTTTTTTTTTTTTTTGGTGAGGAAGATTGGCCCTGGGCTAACATCAGTGCCCATCTTCCTCTATTTTTTTGTATGTGGGGTGCTGCCACAACATGGCTTGATGAGCGGTACGTATGTCCATGCCCAGGATCCGAACCCACGAACCCTGGGTGCTGAAGCAGAGCATGCGAACTTAACCACTATGCAACTGGGCCAGCCCCAATAACTTGTCTTTTGTGTCACCAAGTCTTCATCAGTGAAGTTCTGACATAGAAGATGCCAATATATGTTATTTCATCAGGAATCATGGATAGATGAGGAATTAGGAAGCTGTTTACCAATTAAAGAGTTTACACAAAGTATTCCTGACAGTATGGTGAATGCTTGACTCTGACAGACCATACACATTCACTTGAATTCTCAGTGAGCTAGTCTGCTGCTGCACTCATTCAGATGTCACACTCACATACTCATATCTTGCTCACTCACCTTCAAAGATTCCCATTCATTTTATATACATTCAAATAGGCATTCCCATGTCTAAGGACCTGAAAACAAATCTACAGTTTTGGAAACTTAGTTTTCTCCTAAAATCTTCATTGGAAAACTTTTATAGTACTAGCCCTTTTATATCATTTGCTAACACATCAGGAGGATAACAACAGGTCTTTACTGCACATGTGAAATAATACCAGACGATACACATGTAATTTGGTTGAAAACGTTGTGTGCTCCAGGGAACAGTCTCAACCTTTGTTTTGTGTTCTTAAAGCTAGTGTGTCATCCGTAGATCTTTAGTCTCTCAAAGTTCTATGAGTATTATACAGGAACCTGCTGTTTATGCTAATTCCAGGTCATTGCTTCTCCTAGCTTCAGTTATCTTCCACAACTCACACTTGGTAGCAACTACATTCACTTGTCTCCTAGGTGTTTGATTTGTAGTTAAACATTTTTCATATGTTATAGTTACAATTAAAGATATCGACCTTTGGAACCAGGGATAGAAGAAGTTATTCATTCCTAGATTAAGCAAGCTTCATTTTTTTAAAGTGTGATAGAACTTTACAGAACAGTCTGAAGCTTTGGAGAATGAAGGCAAGAGGATTTTAAATCTCTGTATTTAAATAAAGGTCTCATGGCTTCTGCACCCTGATTAAATTAAATCAACTGCCTGTAAAACATACTTGCATGCTTAGCATTATCAATTTACTCTCTATTTGGCACACTCTGAAATGTGTCATATCAAAAATTGGTGTAATTCTAATTGACATTGACCCATGTCGACTGTGGATTAGCAGCTTTGCTTCAGTGATTGCATCCCGAGTGGAAAATGCCTAATTGCTACAATTTTATTTTAAAATAAGTTGCAGCTAAACTAACCCAGCTACAAGTAGCAACCTATCCTTTAGAATGAGCCCTTATTTACTTAACTGTTTACAAATGCAGGCTAGGAAACAATGTGGAAAGATGTAAAGACAACTGGATTCAGATTCAGAACTCAAAACCTATTACTATATTTGCTATAAACTTGCATGGCCTTGAATGAGACATTTTATATTTCAAGGCCTCAATTTCCACATCTTTAAAATAAGGATTGGGTTGAACTATCCTTAAAGTCCTTTATAGCCCTAAAATGTCCTGATTTTCAATCATTACTAAGATTGCATTTTTAAATTCAATGAGGAAATCACAATATTTTCTATTTCTTGAACATGATTTATTTCTGCTGGAAACTGTGCATTTGCTGATAGATCTGTCATTTTGATCATGTTTTTATGTAAATTTTTATGTGCAAGCTGCAATTATTTTAATACAAATAGATAATCTGCGGATAAGACTCAAATGGTTTATCAAATAATTTTTAAAATTTAACTGTTGGAATTTAATATTCCTAAAGTTACTGCTGATCAATTGGCATCCAGTTAACTGACAAATTTCTAACACCTGACCCAAATAAACATCTGCCAAGGAATTTTTATTCAGAAGCAGATTTGGAGGGTATTTTTTTATTGCTTTTCTTGTGTTGACAATTTTTGTTGGCATGGTAGTAGAACTGCTTTTGTTTCAGGGTGACATTGATGTAGATCTGCTTAAATAAATTAGCATTCCAATATCACATTGACATTTGGTTGGAATAACAAGTTCATATGTCAGTGTGAACTGACCCAAATAATTTCACTAAAGTCCATGAAAAATACAAGGTATATCGTTACGTATGCTTGTGACTAAAATGGAGTAGTAGTGTTGGGTTGACATCCATTGCCCTACATCTTATCTTCTGTGTGTGCATGTACTGAGTATTAACAGCATAGAGCAAAAACATAGGTAAAGAGGAGGAATGGAAGCTGTGTTTTATTATTTATGAAGATATGATTACTGGCATGTTTTCAAAAAGCTATTTTCAATGGAGATTTTACAGGATATAAATCATTTTACCTAGTTTACAAGGCCATTCAGGTTCTGATCCTTGTTCAACTCTTCATCTTTGCTGTCTATTTCTTCATTTCTCATTTTATCTCAGCCCCATTGACCTATCTGATTTATAGTTTTCTGCATATGTCTTGCTTTCATGCCTTCAGGACTACTTACTCTCTTCTCTGCCTAGCGTGTCCTCTCTTTCTTGTTCACCTGGCAAAATCCTCCTAGTCATCTCAATCTGAGCTCCAATGTGACTTTATTCATCCACTTTTTTATTTAAGCAATATTTACCAAGTACCTTCAAAGTCTGGCGCAGATGCTGGGAATAGTCCTGAAAGCTTACGATTAAATGAAATAAGCCAGTAATTGCAAATAGTGTAAAAGTTCTATGAAGGGAAATATAGGGTGTTATAAGGAGACACAAGTAACCCAGACTGGTAGAGGCAGGGAAGATGCAACGGATGCTGTGGTGTGCTATCCAGATATACCTTCAGGATTGAGACAACCGTTCCCTCATCTGCTGAGAGTGTAGGCAACCGACAGCTCACAGCTGAGACCATTTTTGGGAATTGATCTCTGCCAAAGGGATCTTCTGTGCCCAAGTTTATGATCCTTTCCCTAGGTTAGTTCAATATGGAGTAGAAGGTATAAAGACCTGGCCTCTTTGCATCAATCTCTGGCCATTTCAACTTTCTGTAGGATTATCTGAGGCTGACACAATGGCATCACAGTGCAGTTTGTGCCCAATCCAGCTTTCCTCACACCTTTTCAGATATTGATCCTGAGGGCACTCCCCAGTGAACTTCAACCTGCAAATTTCCATGTCAGAGTGTGTTTTCCCGGGAACCGACCTAAGACAAAGGAAAGGGTTATGGGAGGAAATTAACATCTGTGATAACAGTTAAAGGATGAGTTGTGGTTAACCAGGTGAAGAAAGTGGGAAAATTCTATATAAAGAGAACAGCGTGTACACATAAGCAGACGAGGAAGGGAACGTGTGTTTTATTTTGTTTGCTTGTTTGATCGTGAGTCTTTGATCACTTATAGACTGTAAAGTGAGCAACAAAGAGAGATGAGGGTAGATATTACAGCAAAATCTGAATCATAAAGACAACCACGTAAGTCAGTGGTAACTTTGACTGTCTGAGGCTTGAACCCACTATTATGCAGGATTTGGTACATCTTTGCATTTCTCATACACAATCTAGATACTAAAAGAAAAAAACATATTAAGGAATGCAGATGTTGCTAAATATACTATAGAATTCAAGAAGGGCTTTTTATTGCATATTGCATAGCACACAGACTCACAAATCCTTCTTTGACATGCTCCCGTCTGTGACAGTTTTTAAGATCTTTCTATAGCTGGCATTCCTCCCATCAATAGGTAACGCTAATTCTCTTCCTCTTGAATGTGAGCTGGAAGTAGTGACTCCCTTAATAATAACAATGTGGCAGAAGTTATGCTCTCTGACTTGTGAGGCTAGGGTAAATAGCTTCTGAGTGGTAATATAGCTAGTGGTTAAAAGGATAGCTTCTGCTTTGCTCTCTCTCTCTCGGGTCACTTGCTCTAAGGAAAGCAAGTCACCATGTTTTGAGGAACCTCAGTGAACCTTGTGGAGAGGCCCACCTAGACAGAATCCACCGTGTTGCTTCCAACTTGCCTGCCATGTGAACGGCCTTGGAAAGCAGAAACTCTAGTCTCAGTGTAGCCTTCGGATGATTCCAGTCCCCCTCCCCTTTCCCCCTGCCCCTATTGCCAGCTTTCAAGTCCTCCAGCTAAGGCTCCAGACTTTACAGAGCAGAAATAAGCTATCCACAGTGTGCCTATCTGAATTGCTGATCCACAGAAACCATGAGATAATAAACGATAGTTGTTGTTTTTAAAGTATTTTGGGGTGATCTGTTTCACACTAGTAAACGAACTCACCCTTCCAAGTCCTTCTAGTCATTCAAACAACTAACTAAGGGTGCTATTTGTTCTTTTTCTTGTTTGGATCTACTAAGCACTCCCCACTTCAACTCCTTTAAAGATACATTCTTGGAGGGCCGCCCAGTGGCGCAGCGGTTTAGTCCGCGCTTGGCAGCCCGGGGTTCGCGAGTTCGGATCCCGGGCGCCCGCCGACGCACTGCCTGTCAGCCATGCCGTGGTGGCATCCCATATAAAGTAGAGGAAGATGGGCACGATGTTAGCTCAGGGCCAGTCTTCCTCAGCAAAAAGGGGAGGATTGGCAACAGATGTTAGCTCAGGGCTTGTCTTCCCCACAAAAAAAAAAAAAAAGATACATTCTTATTCTCATCATCCCTCTTGGCAAGAGATCTTTCTGTTTACCATACTCAATCACCTAGGTTTACACAGCTGGTAAATGACTTTGCTATAATTAAAACCGTGGCTAAACTCTTAGTCATCATCCCATACTGCCTCACTGCCCTGGACAATGAAATACAATTGGAGAACTTTAAGCAGAGGAATGACTATATTCAACATTGTATTGAATATGCTAGTCAATGACATTAGACAAGAAAAAGAAATGAAGTATAAAAAAATTAAAGAAAGAGAAAAAATGATCTTGCATGGAGATGTAAAGCATGTCTACATAGACATTTAGCGTTTCAGTCCCCATCTTTAAAACCAACAATAACAGTTTCCAAAACCCAGTGGTAAGCAGGGTTATGAGTAGAAAGAACTACTGTGATCTTGACTCCTTTCCTTTTATGTTTTTTAAAAAGTTACCAGAGCTACTGAATTCTTTTTAGGTAATCTTGGTTGTGGTTAGGAAATTCAGGGTAGTAGTGCCCACCTGACTAATTTAGGAAGAGACATATGCAGAGATATTCCTTGTTTAATGAGATGAGAGCCTCTAAAACAGTTTTCTATTTCTATGTCCTCTATACGAACCCCTGCTCAGCTTTATTAATTCCATCCCTGACTGATTACAGTAAAAGTCTCTGCCCATTAAAAGCATTTCCATTGACTTTTGGATCAAGCAACATGGTGGATTAAACTAACATGGTCCCCTTTGCGTTCTAACACAAAGAGACATTGGATAGAATATAAAGACAGCAATAAAAATAAAGAGAAACACATAACTGAATTTTTTAAAAAGAGAGAGATGAAATCCTCTTTTTAAATCTTTTCTTTTTGAACTCATTATGTATTTTTGTTGTTTTTGTTATGGTTGCCAACAATGAAAAATGAAACCAAGATGATGTTGTAGCAACTCAGGGTGAATTTAGTTAAAGAGGGCCCTATAATTGAATGAAGTTTTAACACTCCTCTGAGGACAAGAAAGGTGGCCATGGAACCATCCAAAGCAAGGAACTGTGATTGACAATCCTGTATAATTCCAGAATCTTAAAGGATCTGCCTATTCACTGACAGGGGTAAATCAACAACCCACCCAAGAGCCAGGGAAATGACAAGGACATGCTTCTCTACCTAGAAAGGGGTGGGCTCAGGGGCAGAAAATCGCCTGCACTGAAGAACAGGTTTCATGACCTTATTTAGATTAACTACATGGTTCAGGAATTTCCAAACTAAGAAATTAAAATAAAAACAATTCCTTAACCATTGCAAGCCTTAGGGAATCCAGCAAGAAGAAAAATGTAGAACTATCTTTCAAATAATGCTGTCTCAATGAGGGGCACACCAAAAAGTGAAATAATCCATCCTACTGGAGATTCTCCAGACCCACAAATAAAAAGACTACTGTCTCTAGAAAAACTAAGTTGAAAGAAAATCTCAGGCCATGAAATAAATATTTCAAAATTTAGATGGATAATAAAAGGAATTGATATAAAGGAAATGAACAGGCAGACATGCAAAAGAGCATCTAGAACTGAATGCTCTATATTTCTTGAAGTTAAAAATTCAGTGAAAGATTTAAATAGATTAGATATGACAATTTGTGAACTGAAAAAAAGATGTCTGAGGACAATACACAGTTGAGAGCAAAACAGAAATGTCCTGGAAGAGAGGTCTGACAGTGCAAAGCTGGAACTTACATTGAGGTAATAAATTCCGTACAACAGAGAAATTTTTTTCAATATTTTTGAAATTTTTTAAAAACTCCAAGGCAGTTGATGTAACCCCATCTACTACCCCACCATAGGGCATAGTATGTCCCTCCGACAGATGTACTAAGTTACTACATGAAACATACAAAGAACAGACATGGATTTTTTTTTAGGTTTTAGTATTGAGAGGACTTAGTAGCAGCCTATTAGGTACAATAGTAGCTGAAGTTATAGAAATGCGCTACATGTTCTGTGCCTAACTAAAATCTGACGTTTGAACAATGGTTGCTAGAAACTCTGAGACTAATCTGCCTTAATATATCAATCTTTATCAGAAGAAGAGGCTATTCTGGTGCAGATGAGGGAATTGAATTAAAATAGCTACCATGTTACCCAAAAGAGTATCAGTGTGTAATGCAAAATCAGGAAACATAAAGGTAAACACAGGATAAGCAAAAAAACAATACCCTTAACTGCATTTGCCCAAACATTTCTCTGAATTCTTCTTGGGGCAGAATTGGAAGATATTAACACATTGGAAAGTTGTCATTGTATTAAAAAATTTTATATATTTATGTAAAATACAGTATATATTAAATTACATATAATTTGTATTTATGCTTACTGTTTTATACTTTCTATTTATAGTAATCACATAATCTGTTTTATTGTCATTCTTTGCTCTGTGTTAAAAGTAAATTCTTCTGCTATTATTAAAGGAGATAACTAAACCAAGTAGACAAAAATGAAAATTAGAAGTTTCTGTTTCTCAGAGAAGAGAGGAAGTTCGGGTAATCTTATTACACTTGTCCCATAATTCTCATCCGTGACCTTGAGCTCTTAAAACATATCATGAGGAAACAGTCAGAATGACTACATAATCTTTTCTATGAAACATACTGCTCTGTGAAAATATTAAGAATGGCAACAAATGAAAATCACCAAGGAGTTATCCACTGATGGATTAATGAATATATTCTTTCTCATTGAGATTATATTGAGACAATTGATTATTTCACATTTATAAGAGTAAATATCTTTGAGTTGTGACTAATGAACTCATTAGGTGTCAGTTAAAGCAAAATGAATGTCCGGCACAAAGGAGGAAGAGCTGAGCTCAAGGTACAGCTCATCTCTAGCCAGATCTGTGCTCATCCTAATTACCTCCACGTACCTCTGTCAACTTTACAGATACTTTGTATGGCCTTATAGAAATGACCACATGAGAGGGGCCGCCCGGTGGCGCAGCAGTTTAGTCCGCGCTTGGCAGCCCGGGCTTCGCGGGTTCGGATCCCGGGCGCCCGCCGACGCACTGCCTGTCAGCCATGCTGTGGCGGCGTCCCATATAAAGTGGATGAAGATGGGCACGGATGTTAGCCCAGGGCCAGTCTTCCTCAGCAAAAAGAGGAGGATTGGAACAGATGTTAGCTCAGGGCTGGTCTTCCCCACAAAAAAAAAAAAAAAAAAAAGAACCATATGAGAAATAGGTATAAATAATGTTTGTATCCTCTATTTGCCATCTCCTTTCCTTATGCAATTATCTGTTTTATTATTTTTTAAATAAAAAAATAGACATCTTCTTTCTCAATATTTCAAAGTCACTAAAAATGAGAGAAATAAATACCATCTGTTACTGCAAATCTGCAGCTATTCCATAAGGATGGTCCTCATATATTTTCATAATTTGGTTCTGTCTGGTTTGGCAGATTGCAAACTCTTCCAGGTCCTGGATTTTGCAATTCTATTGACACCCAGTACTTATAAACTTCAGCATTATATTAAAACATACATCTAAGGCGTATCATATAGAGAATTTTTATGCAGCCTCAATTATTGTGACACATCAGATTTTTAAAAAATCAGTCTAAATTCTAGCATTATGTTTACTAAATTGCCCATCCTAACCATTCACCTTTAGTACCTATGTGTTTGCAAAACATTAAGCATGAAATGATAAGCCATCTTGTTATATTATCTTTAAAGAGATAATTACCTCTAATTATCTTTAAAATTATCTTTAAAATATGGAAAATCATCAGTGGTTTGACTTCATTTTATAACTGAGGATGGGCTTTGGTATTTAGTTGGAATAATGGAAAAATATTTTAAAAAATAAAGAGCATCCCAACTAAAGTGGGAAAGTGGAAAATTGTTTTAGATCTCAGGATCACCTGGAGAAGATCTTTGGGTAGTTTATCCTCTGAGCTGTCTCCAAGTAGTATCCTCGAATTGCCTTCTGGGCATCTTGGTTCCTCCATTTCAGACTGAAAATTGCTTTCACTATGAAACTTGTGTTACCTACTTTCTCCACAATTTCTTGCCCCCAGCCGTGATACTTGTTGAAAGTTTTTGAGTCTCCAGTTAGTAATTTCATTGAATTTTTGGTTATACTATGACACCGCGATTATTATCCCCATTTTACAGATCAGGAAACTAAGGCTCAAAATGCTAAATTGTTTGTCTGAGATAAAAGTGCTTACAAATGAGTAACGTGATCTAAAAAGAACGTGAGTCAGACATTTGGAGTCTAGCCCTGGCTCTTCTATTGCAGGGCTTCGGACAAGTCACTGATTCTCTTTGGGCTTTTTTCAATTATCTGTGAAATGAGGTTCTGAACTCTCAGAAATATTTCTATGGTTTTTCAAGCCCTAAAATATAATGAAGGACCTTAAAGAATAATACGAATAGTGAAAATTTCAGTCATCTGAAAATGGAGTTACTCATGATAGGATGAAGAGAGAGGGGCATTTAGAATTTGTAAGAGCCCTTTATTTTCATGCCCTATATTTTCACAAGTTGTCTCAGCTCTGTGCAATTTTACACATTTTAATGAATGTTACTTATTAAAAGTATTAGTAAACATGTGTTTAAAAGTAATTATATAAAACTATTCATACTTTTTTAGAATTTGCAATCTCTGAAACATTTTCTTGTCATTTTTCAGATCACTAGTGGTAATTCTGGTTAGGAAATGTGGTCTCTATCACTAGCAATGTAGAATGCTGGGCCTGTGTGAAAATGAAAGTAGAATGTTATATAAGCTTCTGTAGAGTTTTATGCTGAGTTTGAGCAACCTGTGTCTCTCAGTCTGACTGTGTAGTACATGAGGATTTCTTCAAGTAAGAAAATTCACAGAGCTAAGTATCTCAAAAACAAAACAGGATGATTAACAGAATACTGAGTAGGGACCATAGTCCCTAAATACTGCGACATTCTTCCAGCATGACAAACTATACATACTTCACTCACCTTTTTTTCAGAGAACATATTGAAAAGAGTAAGCACAGAATAACAAAAATACCAGACTGCGTTAGATACATGGATTCTTACTCTACATTCAAATCTCTCCAATTTTACTGAAATGTAGTGTTCTCATTCAGGATGATGTATGTTGAAGTAAGATTGGAAGAAAGCAACAGTAAATAAATATAGGTAAATAATATAAATATTGATTTATATTAATATTATATATGTATTATGTTTATGTGTATATATATATACAATTTCGTGGATTTGTGTGACAGATGGTGTTAGCCAATTTGCCTGGGAAGAGTCTGGAGGAGGGAACCCAAGTTTTTCAAGTTCTCATCCCAGAACTCCCCTGCTGGCCCTAATAGACCTCTCAAGATTGTGCAAGATTGGGCTTACCCCTAGAAGTGAGCTCTTGGCTGCAGTGCCTGGGGCCCGATTCAGCCCTTCTCTAAGCTGCCCCTAACACTGTGTGCATCCCAGCCCATCTTCTCCCTGCCACTCCATCAGGACCTGCACTTACTACCCCCGTACACCCAAAGTCATTTAGGGTACCCTGCAAGCTTCAACTGTGTCCTGTTTGCTTGCCTGGGAAACCCCACCCTCCATTCACCCGGCCCCGGCCCATGGGCGTACCCCATGGTCTTCAAAAGAGACTCTCCTGCTTCCAAGAGCACTAAAAATCCAACAGAAACGAGTGGACATTGATGATTGGGTCTGTATAATGATGAGTAAGTTGCCTGACATCTGAGTACATCATTTTCCTCATTTGTAAAATGGAGATAACAAGAGTACCTTCCCCGTAGGTAGGGTCATTTTGAAAATTAAAAGTGTTAATATATGCAAAACAGTGCCTAGCATGTAGTAAGTTCTAAATAAATATTAAGTGTAATTTTCTTGATGCCATTTCCGTATCATCATCAATTGCCATTTATTCCTAAGGGTAAGAAATTATCCATTGGATTTGTATAGTCAAGTAACTTAGCACGTTGACCTGGTTAACACTATTTAATATAATCACCCGTGGTCAGTTTTGCATCTAGAGAAAGGAGAAGTTAGATTGTTTTATAATTTATACAGCTTTATGAAGAAAGCTGTATGAGAAAGAAACACTGAACAAATGGACTAAACTTGTTTTCTGTGGAAGTCTAACAAGGATGGTTCCTGGAGAAATGAAGTTAATTCACCCAGAAACCTAAGACATACAAATGCAGAATCAGTTGATACTGTGATCTGCCAAATAAGTTTTTATTTTCCTGCTTTGAGGTTGACGATTCTATGTGGCATTAAGGCATACTGATCTCACTGCAAGGAACCATACTGACGTCTTGATGAATGTCACTCAACCATTGTGCTGGGAAACCAGTGTCATGTCATGGACAAGAGCAAGACGCAGTGAAAATTTTCTAGAATATTGGAGGTAGAAAAGATAGTCTAAAAAAGATATTTTCCTAATATGTAAACTTCTTTCCATTTCTTGGATAAATTGACATTGCTATGTAAATTATTTTGCCACAACTTTGGATATGACTTCCTATTGGCTTATTTAGACTTTTCTCATTTACTATCATAATTGACAACCATCTGCAGTTTAATATTGAGGGTTTTTTTTCAGGCTTTTTCTCTCAGATTTACCTTATCATTATAAACCACTAGATAGTTTTCCATATTTCTTCATGCTCTGGAATTATAGTATTGAATTATAGTTATTATAGTATTGAAAATACTTATTAAACTTAGAAGTTTAAATTAATTTGTTACCTAAGCTACTTGCTGAGTTTATCTTAATATTCCCTTCATATAGTTTTCTATATTTATCCTCTACATCTACATCTTCTATGTTTATCTATCTTCTTTGAGTCAGTTTTTAATAGTGTTTTGAATACAATCCACAATTTTAGATACCTATTGTATCAGTCAGGGTCCTCCGGAGAAAAAGACCCAGTCTGGTGTGCAGTGTGTGTGTGTAGAAATAATTATTTTAAGAAATTGCCTCATGTGATTGTGAGGGCAGGCAAGTTCAAAATCTGTAGGATAGGTGGCACGCTAAAAACTCAGGTAGGATTTCCGTGTTACAGTGTTGAGTCGTAATTCCTCCTTCTCTGAGAAACCTCAATTATTGTTCTTAAGGCCTTCAATTGATTGGATAAGGCCCACACACATCATCAAAGGTAATTTCCCTTACTTGAAGTCAACTGATGGTAGATGTTAACACATCTACAAAATACCTTCACAGAAACATCACAATATCTAGGTTACTGTTTGACCAAATCACGGCACCATAGCCTAGCCAAGGTGACACATAAAATTCAACCATCACATTTAAACACCCTGCTTTTTAGAGTTAAATTAGTACAACTCTTCTTGAAGATTGTATCTATTAGCTTAGCTTTGGTTATGCTGTGGTAATAAATGATCTGGAATCTCAGAGACTGACAAAACATACGTTTTTTCTTCACATAGCCTACTCATCTTTCTTGGGTTGGCTGCAGCTCTGCTCCATATTGTCTTCCTCTCAGGATCCCGGCTGATGAAACAAACTCTAGGTGGAACACTGCCAGTCTCATGGCAGAAGGAAAAAGAGATGATGAACCCTATACTGGCTCTTCAAGTTTCTATTTATGTCACTTGTATTCACAATGCATTAGCTACAACAAGTCACTTGACCCAGCCTGCCATGGGGATGGATGAGGGGATATATATAGGCAGAGCATGGCAGGTTATAAGCCTGACATCAATGGAACAGTGAGGTATAATCTTCCTATAGGATGGGGAGGTAAATAATAATATTACCCATCATAGGGGTAATTTTCAATGTGTTACGAAAAAGTGTTTTCAAATGTTTAAATAATTTGAACTTTCTTTAAAATTGTCCTCAGTGAATATTCACTATGTAAACAAAGACTTATAGAAAGTAATGTTAACTTAAATGTATTTATAATAGTACATGATTTTTTTTAAGGTATGAAAGTGATTAGTAGTTTTAAATTGATTTTCCTACTTAATTGTTTATATGTTCTGATTAATTCTATAATTAGTAAGTCTAATAAAATGGTTTTATAGAATATAAACCATTCAAGATAAAGATGTCAAACAATTATAGGTGTTGCATTCTTTCCAGCTCCCCTCCCATCTGATTCTTAGTGATCCTAGTAGAAATGAGCACGGAGATGTAAAAATAAGGGAAAAATCTACATTACTACTGAAAGCTAGGGAAAGTTCCCATTCAAATTCTAGAAAATAGTGCTATATCAAATATGGACATTTGTGGAAATAATCTAGTGGGCAGCTTGCTACTCACCTTCCAAGTAAACAATGTGGCCTCTTTGGAGATAAGTAAACAGGAATCCTGTACCTCAAGGATAATTTCACAATTTTGGAGATGTGAGAATTGTAGATAAGGATAGGATATGAAAAATGTAAAGAATATTTTACTTGAAGACCCTTTCATTGCTGTAGAATATAGAGTTTGAGGGTATCTGAGCTGATTGATACAAGGACTGGGTCCATGTCCTCAAAGACAAAACTTGTAATGATGGTTGTAGCAGTGTCATCCTTAAGTAGCAAGGGAATCTCTACTACACATGAGAAATGAAGATGGGAATAATTTTTGGAATTACTTATTGTTCTAAGAAGACTTAAAGCCTAGGAGGCTACATCAGGAAAGACGACAGAAACATGAGACTACATAGCCTTCTTCCTGAAGCGGCAAAAGGCAAAATAGAAAAAAAAAAAAGATGTAAATTTTATGACATGCAATATAAGCCTCCTATATTTTCTACTAAATAATGTTTATAGATTAATAAAGAAAATATGAAGAAATATAATTTTGTGTGCACACATACACTATAGGAAACACCTCAAGACAGCGATTGCCCTTGTGGCCCTAGAGGAAGCTGGGATCTGAATCACTGACTTGGCTCAGAGTTCAATCTTGGATGTAATGGTGTAATTATATTTAGACCCAGTTTCTGGTCTTAAAGAATTAAATTGACTTCCACTCTTGCCAGAGTGGGTCGTTTGTTTCTCGTATCTCTCCAGGCAGTGGAAAGAGATATTTGGGGCCCTATTCAGTGCAATCTCTCTCTACTTCAAGATGGGAGCCCACCTCCATCCTCAAACTCTATGTGATTCTTGGCTTAAAACCCTGACCCACATATGTTTCAAGACCTCAGGCCCAAAGGCCTACTCTTTGTGATCCCAGCTCCCATGTATTATGCACCTTCTGTCCCCATTTACTACCTTGGGACTTTTGTCTCAGTTCCATGATGATTTTCCTTCCTTGATATCAAAAATGGCTATGTATATGTGTGTGTGTGTGTGTGTTTAAATACAAAATGATTATGAGTTTGATGCAAGAGGGGAAATTTTTAAAGTGTTCTCAGCCTTCTTGACCCAAAAATATCCAGCACCCTTTATACACATGGAGATGCCTTTATGGAGCAAATGTTATGTTTCTCTCTGTTTTATTCTCTCTAGTAAGTGAGCCAAAGATGGCCTCTGTGTATAGGACCCCAGGTTGTATATTTCTTCACTATCGACTGAGACCCATTAGCCCAAATGCCCACCAGTGCCAAACTCAAACTTTTGCTCATCCAATTATTTTAAAAATAGTCCAAACAAGAAGATTTTTCTTTTGGAGTTCTTTGACCCAAGGACTCCCTGCCATGCTGCATGTTGACATCACCTAGACACATAAACTGCTCTCTGATATTCCTCTCCCCTGGAAATTCCCTTGTCCTCTCGCCTTCTGAGTAGGGACCCCATGCTGTAGGCTCTGGGCAGACTCCTGCTATGTGGGACTTCTTCCCTCATGCAGCCCTATCCACGTGTCTCCCAATAGAGCTTACTGTGTGTTACTGCTTCTTGTGGTCCTATCTTTTTCCTTGATCATTCCAAAATCCTTCAAACCTCTACAATTGTATATGAGGGCTCCAAATGGTTCCAATTTGGTACCTTTACTCCAGATCCAAGCTCGGTTTTCATTATTAATTTCAGGATTTTTAAGTTGACTCCGCTTGTCAGGCCCTTTCTTAATTTTTTCCAGATAGTCATTTTGTATATTTTAAGCATATTCATATAATTTCATCCAAAACTAAAATAAAATGAAGTAGATACCTATTGAAAACGTGTTATGAAGAAAAAGCATGAGGAAAGCAGTCTAGTTTTATTAATAACCAAATATGATTTAAATAGTAGTATCTGATAACAGCTACTTGCAAGTCAAATCAATAAAACAAAGTTTATTCTGGCACAATAACTCCATATAAAGGCACAAAATTAAATTTCTCCTTTCCCGTATCCATGCAAAACACAAATTGTAAGAATTTACCTGTATAGAAATGTAATTATACCTTTGAATAAATATGCATCTTTTTTTAAAAAAAGACTTTGGGCAGCACCAGATTTCTTTTTCTCCAAACAGCTATTGAATTTTGGAGCATACAGTGCTTGTTCATTACTTCCTTATAATAAAAAGAAAATCTCAAAGAGCAACCTTTAAATATTTTTGATCCCAAGATATCACATCAAGCACAAAGCATTCTGTAAATACTATAGTTCATATTATAGCTTTTACAAATACTTGTTGCCAAGGAACAAAATTATCTCATGAAAATTTTATTAAACTAAGATTTCTACATATTAAAAGACTGATTAGAATTATTTCTCAAGGTCATTATGGAAATCAAATTTTATACATTATTATCTTTTTATCTTTAGTGTCTTTTATGGCAAACACAAAATAAAATTGAGCATTTACCATTATATGAAACATTAAGTAGCATATAATCTGACAATAGAACCTCTGATTACATAGAAATAATTTACATAAACTAAACATACTGTTAGGAAAGTGTATCTTTGGTTCTACATTATAATGATAATTCAGTTTTAAATCCTTCATCAGGAATGTTAATTCAAATGCTTTCAGCAGGCAAGCAGGTAATATAAATGCATAAGACATTAGAGAAAGATGACAATCCAGTAGACTGGATTGTCTGGTCAAAGATAGAGTGCATGCCTGACCTAAAGGCATTAAAATTCTTTTTATTATTATCTAATAGTGTCCTAATTCTAAAACCATCTGATATTATCACTGGCATCAGTTTGCCCCCAAGATTTCCAAAATAATTTTACATCAATTATTTCATTGAATCTTACAAACTTCCAACATGCAGTTTGTCCCGGTTGCCTAATAATAGATGGGAAATTTAATGTCTAGACATGTTGATTAACTTCCTAAGAACACTCTCTGAAATTATATACGTAGACCATGTCACAGACAATATAGATATGGTTCTGAGAGATGCTAGTCGGCACTAGCCTGGCAGCCTTGACCACACCAACAGCCCTCATGGAATCAACTCTACTATTGTTAGACCACTATCATTTCCTTCAGGTTAGAAGGAAAGCCAACCTAGTCAGAGAAAGAAAAAAAGGCAGGATTTACGGAAATTTACTCTCAAAATCTCTTTTACTAAAGCGTATAATGAGGAAACACTCTTCTGGCATACAGAAATCCTGACTGTGTGGAAAGGGCAGAGACTTTAATATAGTTATATTGTGAATGGAGCTCGGATTCAGAGGTCCAGAGTTTGACGATACAGCTCCTCTGACCTAAGCTCCCTGCAATTCTGTTGAATCCTGTTCAGGAAATTATCTTGTTATGGAAACAGGTCACAACAAAGCTGATCTTACACTGAGTCTGAAAGGACTAAGGAAATGGGAATCCCAGGTGCATAGGATCCAGTACATGGGTCAGAAGCAATCGAAAGAGCCACCTGGCTCTGCTCCACCAACCACCTGGCACTTTTCAAGTAATCAGCTGCATTAAATGAATGGGTTATATTTTTCCTCTTAGAGGGTGATATGTAGAATGTGTAGCTTTTAATTAGAAATTTTAATGAGAAAGGATTTATTAAAATGTGCAGTCCTCTTATTTCAGGTCAGTGTGCATATTCCAAAGGCATTCACTAGGCTTTTTAATAATTAAGGCCTGTGAGAGATAGAACAGTAACACAGACTCTTCCTTCAAAAATAAATTATGAAAATAATTTTAATTATTCTTATGACCACTGAAAATCCCAAAACATATGATTCAACAGCAATATCATAAAATTAAGAACAAGACATTTCCTGTCCCACTGTGTTTTTCCTAGGCAATATGTTGATTTGGCTAACAATCTTATAAGCCCCCACAGAGTACAAATTAACATAAACATTAAGAGTTGATGCAATTACCACAAAACTCTCTGAGCAGACATAATCTGAAAGAAAAATGAAGATTTCTCCAGAGTAAGCCTTTTGCATTTACTATTGTTAATTTATTTGCTTTGTATTTTTATCTGTCATAAGTGTATTCAAGGAAAAGTAAAATCAATAAGTATAATAAATTCAAATGTTTGATTAGCAAATTATGTGCATATAATGAATCAAGGGAACTTCATTTTCCATTTCAGTCACATGCTAAAAGATGTGGCTTGATGGTTAATAGATAAAAGATATATTTTGATGTTTGCAATAAAAAATTATATTCAAGAATATAACATTTAATGAATATTTCACATAAATTCCATATAAATAATATATTTGTATATATTCAATAAAATATATTCATGCACTCATAAATAATATTAGTTTCCACAGAGAAATTAGTGTGATCATTGAGGAAAAGGTAGAAGATGCTTCTATATAAAATCACTTTCTTAACACAGCATTATTTTCAATAAGCAATACTAAGAAAAACTATTAAGAAAATATAAACATTTATTTTGAGAAATGAGCATGAGAAATATTTAGTGAAAACGTTAATTTGATTTTCTTACTATTTTCAGCTGTAGCTAAAAAAAACAAAAAAGAATATCTCTAAGCCATTTAATCATATAAAGACAGTTTAATAAAAAACAAAAATGTTCCATAAATGTATTTTGCCTTATTAGTTCTAAATTTCACCTGAGTTAGTGAAATATATGTCCCAAGGAAATTCAGCAAGATTTTCTCAACTATGTAAATATTTATCATTTTTTAAGTCCAGAAAATTTCAGGATTAAAATTATTCCTCCAAATATTTACTTTTTAGGAAAATGAAAACTTAACATTTACAGATCAATATTTTCCAAATTGTGCTCCAGAAAACTCAGGGGCTCCAGTCGATGTAATAGAACCACATATATGAAAAAAGGTGAGTTGCGAGAAGCATATTTACAAATCCATGTAATACATGTGTATTTCTAGGTTTTTATTATTTATAGTGTTGACCATTGCTCCAGGTATTTGTATTATTTCTTTTATACGTATTTATATCTATATTCTCATTATTGATTTTTCATAATTGTTAATTTACTCTTGTAGGTATTGAATAAACTAGCTCCCAATTATTTCTTTTGGCCAAGAACAAACTCATGTATAAATTTGTGTATCATATCTAGCTTTTACATTTTTTTCTGGTTGTTTGTTATTTTATGCTTTTGGCCAGTCGATTCCTTCTCTCTCCTAATCTTAGGCCAGCTGTGAATTTTAAAAATTGAGAGACTTTCAAAATATAAATTTGTTCTGGTTTTTATTATTTTTATTTACAGTACTAAATAATAATTTTAAAACAAAAATCAAAGAGTACTAAAGTATATAAAATAAAAATAAAAACCCACAGCTCTATCCTAATTCCATACCCCGAGTGTAAATGCTCTTAGTGTCATGTGTATCCTTCCAAAACTTTTTCTCCCCATTATGTTTTTTGAATAAATGTTTATATGTTATGAATGTGTGCGTGTGTGTGTTTGTATAAAAAGCATCATAGCATGCATATTTGCATATATGTTGTTTTTATACTCAACATATACACTGTACAGCTTTCTCAGGTTTAGTGTATGCTAATCTATCTCATTGTTTTTAATGGCACCATTGCACCTTTATGCAACTGTAGCATAATGGACCTGGGGTAGCATTCTATGGAAGGTTTTCTGCAGTATGGAGTTCCATTAGTTTGGAAATAATCCCTTGGAAAGGGTTGAAAAAGAATCAGTATGGTGAGGACCCCAAGAAGGTAAGAAGTGATGGAATACAGAGTACAAATTAGAGGAGAAAGAGCAGGAAATATGAAAGAAGGAATCGTGCATGGATTTGCCTACAGGTACTTTTGTAGATGTGATGGCAGGACATTTTTCAGTTTTTGTCTGTCTTCTCTTCTCTCTCTAAAGTAGAAGATATATTTTGCTACAGATAGTGATAGAAGAGGTGGTATGGTGGATTTGGATTTGTTACTGTGTCAGTTTAGCTAAGCTGGAACTAATTTCCCAGAATTTCTTCCTTTTAAGGTTTTAAGTTAAGGTCAGCTTCAAGAGAAATTTGTGTGAGATTTGTAAAGTGAAAGGTAAGTAGCTGCCATTGTGCTCTGAAGGTTGGTGTCAGACATAAGGCTCTGTCACAGCTTGTATACACATTGTAGTTCATTTGCTAGTTTACCTTACTTGGGCAGCAGCCAGCCTGCAACTCCTTCATCAACTACTGGATCTCTTATCTCTTTCTTCAGTTTCTCCAAGTCCTGGGAGAAATATCTGTGCAACGCTGTGGTGATGCTTATCATTTCCTGCAGGTCACCATGTCATTGTTGTTTGAGATGGTGAGAGACAGACAGGGGTTCCAGTTTGTGCTCAGGACTTACATTTTGTCCATGCTATCTCCTAATTCCCCTTCCTGTCCAGCTTTACTTCCAGTTACTGACATAGAGAAGTACAGTGACTCAGGCTCTTATGAGACTCAGAAGTAAAACCTTCCATAGAATTCTACCCCAGGTCCAACAATTGCATAAAGATATCATCAGTATAATAAGTCCCTTATTCTGTATTAGTCATTGTGGCTCTGATTTTTGAATCAAATTCTGTCTATACAGTTGACGTGCTTTGATATTTCAGCAGTGTTTTTGTTTTAGCTCTCAGCAGTAAGTGAGAGAAAGCCAATTTAAAGTAGTTTAAAGAAGAAAAAATATACACGTGGCTAACTTAACTGGGAATTACAAAGTTGGTATGACTTTAATCACATCTGGTTCATGGGCACAAAAGATGTTATCGAAGCTCTCTCTTTCTCCATTTCTTGTTTCAGCTTCCTTTTTTTGCGTTGGCCATATTTTTGTGCTGATTTTCCCTGTGAATGATACTTGTAATCCTTAGGTTTGTGTTGTATCCAACTAGAACTATAGCAAAAAGCTGAGGTACTTATTTTCCAGTGGTTTCAATAAAACTATTAGGGTTGACTTTCACTGGGTCAACCTGAGTCATGAGTTCTCTAAATCAATCACTGACAGTGCTACGGAATGTATTGATTGGACAAGCCTGGGTCATGTGCCCATCTCTGAAAATCTGAAGTAGGTAGGTCAGACCAAAACCAACGGTAAAGTCTGAATGTGGAAGGAAAGTTGTTTTCTAATGGAAAATCAACATAATGTTCTTAGAAAATGGAGAAACAGATGAGAGGCAGACAAAATCAACAGCGTCTACTACAAGATTTGACAAACCACTGTGGAGAATGTTAGGTAAAACTTAGTAGGTATGCAGAGAAGGATTTATAGACAACATTAAGGGCCCAGCTACAATTGGAATCTTTAATGTATAATGATTTTGATTTTCACAATCTTTGCGATTTTAATTTTCAGGAACTTGGTCAGCAACCAAAGGTTGTGGTATGAGTAGTACAGCAAGCACGCCCTATCTGCAGGTTCTGCATCCCTGGATTCAACCAACCAGAAATCGAAAGGCCTATAATGGTTGTGTCTGTATTGAACATGCACAGACTTTTTTTCTCGTCATCATTTCCTCAACAATACAGTACAACAACTATTCACATAGCATTTACGTTGTGTTAGGTGGTATAAGTAATCTAGAGATGATTTAAAGTATGCAGGAGAATGTGTGTAGGTTATATGCAAACACTATGCCATTTCATATAAGGGACTTGAGCATCATTAGATTTTGCTATGTGAGGGGAGCCTGGAATCAATCCCCTGTGGATACTGACAGCCAACTGTACAGAGAAGGAAGATGGGCTCTACAGGAGAATCCATTTTCTGGCCTTCGTCAGCTTCATTCGTATTCTTTGGCTTATGACTCCTTTCTACCATCTTCAAAGCCAGCAATGAGTCATCTCTCTGACCCTTCTTTCACAATCACATCTCCCTCTGTCTGTCTACAGCCCTGAAAGATTCTTTACTTTCAAGAATTTATACAATTAGATTGAGCCTACCAAGATAATCCGGGATAATATTTCATCTCAAAATCCGTACCGTTAACCACATCTGGGAAGTCTCTTTTGCCATATAAAGTAATATATTCACAGTTTTGGAGATTAGAGTATAGATATCTTGGGGGAAGTACATTATTCTGCCTACCATACTCCATCATTTCTCAATCATTTTGTTTAGGTGGATCTCTGATAAATGACATATATTATGTCATATATGATTATATGACGTATAATGATTCTTTACTACCTCAAATGTGAGAGTCTTTTTCTTTTAATAGATTTCTTCTACATTTATGAGATATTGGATCTTATATCTGTCATGTTATTTTCAGTTTTCTTCCTCCTCAGGTAAGTTTATAAACAAAACAATATCTAACAAATAGGCTAGAATGTATCTTCAAGTGTTTTGTGATTTTCAGTATTATGATTGTTGTATCCAAGTTTCTCTCTCTTTTTTTAAAAATTTAAGTAGGATAATTGGATGACATACCAATATATTATGCTCTAGTGTACTGGAGAATATATTTCTGTTACTTTCACATGTGTGCCTATGTGACTGGTTGGGAATCCTTAAATCACAATTTTTCTCCTCAAAACTTAGTACAAATTATGATATTGTATTCTGACTTGTAATGTTAAGGAGGATACATCTAAAACCTATCTGAGTTTTATATTTGACATGTTTCTTTTGCTTTGATGGTTATATGATTCTTTGTCTTTAAAATTCAATATTTTTTACGAAATAAATATCCACTTGATTGATTTTCCTTATGTGTGTCCTCACAAATAATTTTATGTGCAGACATTAGTCTTCCTAGAGGAATTTTTTTCTTTCTTCGATTTTTAATGTTTTTCAGATATATTTATTTTTTCTTTAATTATGCAAATTATTAATATGAGTTATATGTGAATTGTACAATTTTTCTGATCACTTTCATCTCTGTTCCTTTTCTCTGTATTCTGAAACATTTTCTTTTAGCTATGCTCCACATCAATTATTATGCTTTCAGCAGTGTCAATTTTGTATTATGCTGCTTCTAATTTGGTTTTAGGTTCTATACTGATAGTTTCTGTTGTCTTAAATTTATTTCTTAGACATGCCAGAAACTTTTTCATCTCAATATATTTTATTATCAGCATATTTTTATCTCTTATTTTACAGAACTTATGCTTTAATTTCCTGAAGAATATAAGTTTATGCTGCCTCTAATGTTCTGGTGATAGGCTATTTCCTGAAGTAAATCATCCAACATATGCTTTTAAAGCCACCTTTTCCATGTTTGTGGAGGTAATATGTGGATTATTAATTTGTGGCAGATCAATAACTTCTGTCAATAAGTGAAATGTTTTATATTCTTTTATCAATCATTACCCAACATATCAATGATAAAAATACTCCAGGTTATAATCACTAGATTCAAAAGAACTACCAGGAGGAAACCAAAATAAAAAGAAATATACTTTCTTAAAGACTAATTTTTCTCTCCTGCTTAACATAAGATAAAGAGCTCTGTAAACAGGAAGAGAAAGTGGGATTAGGGAAAGAAAAGAATTGAGAGTTCATAGAGTGAAATTTTCTGTACTGGGGAAGTAGGCCGATGGGGGCTAAGAGGGGCAGCCTTGGTTCTCTTCTTAAAGTTCTTGCCTCCAGTGACAGAGGAAGGGTGATGAGAGAGTAGAGTGAACCTAAATGTAACTAGGCTGGGGGCTCAGATTCAAATTATAGTCCATTCTAGATAATATTCGCACATGAACTCTGGGACTGTGAAATATCTCAATTATTTTGATTCAGGTATTTTGTGTAACTCTGTGTGTTTGTCTTAAGAGTTACTCATGTTTAAGTGAAAATCAGCCTAAGGAATCTTAATATTTCCCTATTTCCCCCAAATAGTGTAGGTGAATTCTTATAGCCCTTCCCTGTGATTTATGTAAGAGAGTTTATATAAGACATAGGCTTTATGTTGTGTGTTCAGTCATACAGTAGTCTGAGGAAAATTGGGTAGTTTCAGCCAAAATAATTCTTTTAGGTATATTTGGTTCCTTTTGTGCTTATTGTGACTATTTTGATGGGGGGGTGTTGGTGGGGTTGGTAAACTCCCCCTGACCGATGAGGATTTTGCTGTTTCTGGATTGCTCATTTGCATTAAAATTGAATGACAACATTACTGAGGGATTAGGTTAGTGAAAAAACTGAGTTTAGTGGGTCTGCATCTATTGTCACCTTTCCCACTTCAGTTCCCTTTGCTGGTGCTGGACTTTAAAATGGTGGTTCCTTGTAGGCTGTTTCCTCTCTTTTCCATGTTCCAACCTTATCTCTACATCCCTGCTGACTCTAGAGAAGGGTCTCTCTCATGTTAGAATAATCTCACATCACTACTAAGAATCCGGGTCAAAGAAAGGAATAACCACACATTTTGTCTCATAGCCATGTCACTAGGGCCTTCATTCCTCCAATTTAGTGTGTATTTTAGGGGTTTGCTTAAAGGTCTTCGAATAATTTCCTGCAATGCTACACTACTCTCTAGAAAGGGGAATTGTGCATTTTCTCCTGGTGACTTCCTTTGATTTGGCTCAGTCTGAATTATGTGGAGCATGTGGTTGGCACAATTCCATAATTTCAGCCCTAGTGAAGGTTTTTTATGTTTCCTTATTTCTTTTTACCTGTTTAGATCAGTTTCTTCTGTATCATCTACTACACCATGATATTTCTCCAAATTCCCTCCTGCATGCTTTTTCATCATTAAAATATTTATATAGCCTACCAAGATAACTCTGGGAAAACAAGCAGGTCTAGAGGAAAGAAATTGGCAAGCTGCCTTAGCAACAGCATCTGGCAGTAGCAGCCAGCTGGGGTTTACAGTGCTCTGGTAGAAAACACTTCGATGCAAACTTCACAAAACTGAGAGCACAGTGGTTCCCTTAGCCTGAGCCTATGGCAGTTTATCTGAATCCCCACGTTACTTTAGTGTCCTGATGACTATAAGCCAGAATGTGCTGTTTGACCTGAAACAGTTGTACCTATCACATTAGCACATAGGAAAACTGGAGGGACGAGAGACATACCTCTGCTCAGGAAAAAAATAAGCTTGGGGAAGTGCAGTCAACCTTGGGTAAAGTAATTGTAAAGCTGCAGGGGCAACCCAGAGCAATAAACTGAGTTCCCAATCGTTCACCATCCAGCTATAATCACCTTTGCAGTGATCCATGACAATAAATCAGCAGCGCTCCTAAGGCAGCCACTCCTGGAGTAAGACAAGATTAATACCAGAGTTTCACAAGTAAGTGTACTCATTACAGGATGGAGACAACCTTCTTTCCACACTTGAAAATAATGGACATGTAAGAGGAGAGCTATACAAGTCTTGGAGTAGAGCAGGTAGTACTTTACTGAAAAAAACCATACTTTTTTTGAGAGAAAAGTATATTTAATCTTTTTATTCACCTTTCTGAGGGAATATAGTATCTTTTTAGCTCTGGGAAGAGTGACAGAAAATTCCAAAATGAAACTTTTAAACTGAAAAAACTTGTAACTTTTGCTGAAAATCAGATTCTGTGCAGTTCTGTATAAAATTCCTGTGCATATATACAGGCTATTGAATGCTTTTTACCATGAAATTATGTACTGCATTAGACTTTACCATATAGGGGAAGGAGTACAAAATGATCTCAGTTTCCCTGAGTAAACTGTAAAATTAAATTATGATTGTTGAAACTTTTTAATATATTCAGCTAAATCTAGGAAGTAATTGTCTTAATTTATTCATTAAAACAGAAAAATATCTATTGAGTATCTACTCTACACTAAAACTCTTAGGAGTTTGGGATAGAGAGTTGAATAAGAAATTGTTACAGTCAATGGAGGTGACTGCCATAAGCTAATAATGACAAGATAACGGAGTGACTGGCTGCCCCAGGCTTTTAAGAGAGGCCTTGCAGAGATGAGATATAGGCTGGGTATAGAAGGATAATTTGTAGTGCATGGGCAGAAGGTCATTTCAGGATTACAGCCAGAAAGAATAAAATCAGCACAGGAACAGGTATGTACAAGGCTGTGATGAGCTCAGGAAACAGTGAATTCTTCAATGATACTGAAGTGTAGAGCATATGAGGAGAAGTGCTGCGAAATTAAAATGAAAAGGGATCTCATGCCTAATAATGAAGGACTATGTGAATCATACTAAGGAGAGTTAATTTTGTCTGGCAGGCAAATGGCAAAAGTTCAGTATTTTTAAGCTAAAAACTGGAATGAGCAGATTTTCATTTCATAGTAATATGGACAATGGAAGAGGATGAGAATAAATTTTCTAATTTCAATTTCTAAACACATATTAAGACATTTTTATCAGTAAAGTCATATTTATTTAAATGCTTTTGTTTAGTTTTCCAAATTCAAGAAATAGTACCTCATATTTCTATTCAATTAAATAATTTTCAAAGTGAGTTAATCATTTTCTACTTGGAGACAAATCTGAAACATACCTGTCAATAGTGAGTGTTTCAGAGTATTTCACCATTTTAACTTGATTTTCCCAAGTGTTGATTCTTATTTATATTAGAATATTTCATAGTCTCCTTTTATGATTAAATGTTTTTTGAAGTGTCTGGAGGAGGACTCATTTTTTTTGTGGGATCAAAATACAGAGAGTTTCCTGCTTTTGAAGTGATTGGTTGAAACTTGAAAGCCTACCCGTGGTTTTAAAGATAAAGATAATCATCTCATCAGGTGGACTTCCTGAAAACAAGCTCTTCAAAATAGTGCATTTGCAGGTTTGCTACCCATCTCTGTTAGTAATTTTCCACTGTTTATTTGATTTTCATGTTTGCGCAAAATAGTTTTTAAAATTGCAAGAAGTAATACACAATTATTATAACAATGCAGACAAGTTACACAAAGCAAAAAATAAAAGGTCTTGCCCTGCACACCTTGAATCCCACCCTCCCGTGATAATCAATGTCAACAATTGATATCTAGACAATATTTGGTGTATTTTCCAGTTTTCTCAGAAATGTTAGCCAACGTGTCAAACCACAACACAATAGATGGAAACTGCCTCCTTAAAAAAAAAAGACAAGGGGCCGGCCGGTGGCATAGTGGTTAAGTTCACACACTCCGCTCTGGCAGCCAGGGGATCACAGGTTCCCATCCCCGGCGCTGACAGACGGACCGCTTGTGAAGCCATGCTGTGGCGGCATCCCATGTAGAGTGGAGGAAGATGGGCTCTGATGTTAACCCAGGACCAGTCTTCTTCAGCAAAAAAGAGGAGGATTGGCAATGGATGTTAGCTCAGGGCTGGTCTTACACACACACACAAGACAAAAAGAGAAAAGAAAGAGAAAGAAATAAAAGCTGCAAAGTCGATCTGAGCTTGATAATCTGATCTTTCACCTTGTATAAACAGATAGCAAGAGGTTTGAGAGTGTTCTTCTGAGCAATGAATTGCCTTTGTGGAGAGTGCTGTAGCATTTCCCCTCACTTCTCCTTGTGGGAGGGCGGAGAGCTGCTTCCTACTCTTCAGGTCAAGTGGAGAGGGGCTCCCAGAGACTGGGAGTTCCTGCAGAAAGGGGAGCTTGGTCTGAATCCCCCACTGGCTGCCTAATAAACTGCAGCAACACATAGGCCTTCACTGTTACACCAGATGGAGTTCAGTGAAAGCCACTGGGTGAGCAAAACGTTCATCTCCTGGAATTTGGAACCATCCAGTCCCTGAACATCAAGAAGTTGCCTCTGTCCTTCCTGGGGAATTCTTCAGGCAAAGCCTTGCTGGAGAAGTTGCATGTGGCAGGACAAGGGAAGAGGGCAATAGTGGAAGCAGCTTGACTCCCAACGTTTGGAAGTTTACATGGGCCAAGTGGCCTCTGAGAAAATCAGCCTGACTTGAGTTATCTTTATAGTGTTAAAAAAAAAAATAAAATGGAGACTGGGCTTGAAAATCCCTCAACCAGATGAAACCATTTAAGCCACGTAAGTAAAAATTGAATCTAGCTTATTTCATGAACATAAGTGATACTTAACTTAGGTTATTTCTTGTAAATGCCTCTGATAATCATAAAAGAAACTTAAGTCATCTTCCTAAAACGGTATAAGATAATCAGTTTTAACCAATCCCCTGCTGTCTGGAAACCCCTAGTGTAATAACCAGTCATTGTAAAGGTTAAACAACTTCCTCTTTTTCACTTTATGAGCCATTCTGTTACATCATAACTTTGAACTTCATATCGGTTTTGGATTTGAAGACTCTCGGTCTGAGAGCTGCTCTTTTGTGAACAATAAACCTTTACTAAATACTGTTTTACTGATCTGGTTTTAGTTGTTACTATTTCTGAATTTTTGAGAAAAGCATCCACCCAGGAGGGAGTCTTGCTGAAATGGGAACACCAGAACGAAGAAGCCGTGGATGGTACCATCAGGAGCAGCAGCTGATGCCGAGGTTGTAGGGAGGCCACAAGAGCTCAGCCAGTGATTGCTCCACCTGGGTCAGAGAACGGTGCTGTGCTGAGGCAAGAACTTCCAAAGAAGCTACACATCTGTGCTCAGTGCAAAACCATGGTCAGTCTTCATCATAAATATGAGTCAACCAAGCAAGACCCAGAAGCCTGTATTCACATGAGTCCCTGTTATGAAATTCAAAATCAAGAAAAACTAAACAATATATTGATTAGCCATATATCCATACGTATATATGTGATGTCTTTTAAAAGGAAAAAAAATGGCAAGCATAAGATTTAATATATTTATCAGCTCTAGGAGAGAGACAAGGAGACAAACTAAAGGACCACATAGGTAGAAGTACATTAATATTATTGTTTAAGTTTTTGGCTTGGGTGGTGAGTTTGAGGGTACTCATTATATTACTAAAAATAAATGAATGTATGTTCAAATGAATAAAAAGGCCCTTGAACAGGCCAATTATGTCAATGTATCATTAACCAAGGATTGTGATTAATCTATTTCTGTTCACCAGGGATCTATATTTAGAAAGAGGGAAAAGATACTCCCTGCAATATTTGTGTCCTCTATTGCAGTATTATTTTTTATCAGTAGCAGTTGCCAATATATTGCTGATGTACTATAACAGATTGTGTTACTAAACTTTCGTGTGTCTATGCCAGATATAAGTTGAGACATTGAGGTTCACCGTCAGCTTTTGCTGCTCTGAACTCAAGGTCCTGGCTGGAAGACACTGCTTTCGTTTATTTATCTCATCTTAATTTTCCATTTAGTGAAATGGGTTGAATGACTCTTCCTGCAAACCAATGTTGCTGCTCTTAAGTTTTCCAGAGATTCCTCAAAAACCCTTCTCTGGTTTCCAGGCTAACATAGATGTCCTCATATTTCTTTGATCATTTATTCACATTTTGGAAGGTGGAGCAAGTGGAAACCACAGGCTAAACTCACCACATTTGTAGCAGAAGCCATCTCAATGCAAGTTTTATTAATTTTAAAGGTTTCTTTTTTCATAAACGCTTAATTGAATAGATCCAAGAACTAATCAATTACTATTGAATTCTCGTTGAATAGAAGTAAGAAATATTCTGTTGTCTTCCTTCTTTGAGCAAATCTATTTCAAAGAGGTTTTTTTTGAATTGAAGATACGAAATACTCCTCTTCTGTTACTGTTCTTGCCTATTCCATGACCTTGTAAGTTAGGGAGGGTTAGCAGGCTTCCGCAAGATTTTTCTCCAATTGCTTGCACTGCTTTGGGGTGGGCAAGGGAAGTCAGGTCGTCAATCTGTTCTCTTGTTTGCACTCAATTTGAGCCATAATAGTAATATGTGAGAAAACCTTCAAATTACACTCACCTCAGGCCTTCAATCTAGCTCTTCCCTCTGGCAGGTATACACTTCCCTCAGTTATCTGTTTGCCTAACTCCTCCTCATCTTTTAAATCTCTGCTTCATTTTCACCTTCTCGATGAAATCTGCCCTACACTCCCTATTTAATACCATAAACTGCCTTTTCACTCTCTAACATACTATATTATTTGCTTATTTTTATATTTACCATTATTTTCTGAATCCTCCAATTAAAATGTAAAGATAAAGGTAGAGATCTTTGTATCTTTTATTTACTGATATATTGCAAGCACTTAGAAATATACCTGGCCTCTAGTGAGCACCTGATAACTTAGAGTACAATAAATATATAAAGTTTGTAAAAGGTTCATGGCAGCTTTCCCACTTTCTAGTGATGCTTGTTTTCCTTTTAATATTTTATAGTGAATATTCATTTCAATAGGACTCTGGAGTGGGAGAGTTAGATCTTCTTAATAGGAGAGTTTTCACTGCCAAATAACTAAAATGAGTTTATATTGCCGTCTTACCAACATGCCTCATAATTTTGTCATTTCTAAGCAGTCCTAAATGATCTACATGCCTGAGAAGTGCCTTCCTTTGCCATTGGTAACACACAGGTTAAGCAAATTTATCAAAATAAGATGTCATCTTGTTTGAATGGAAACAAAACAGGAGATATAAGCTAGAGGACTTTAATTGCCTGTGGCATCAAATAATGTTATCCTGATGCATCCAGCTTTCCTCAAGGAGAGACATACAAATAAATATTTGTGTTGGTTCACCAGGGAAACCTCTTCCAGGTGGAATAGTGCAAATATACTGTGATTTTTCTGCTTGTTGGGTCTGTATTTACAAATTTCTTGCAAACCCCCATACTCTGTTATCACAGAGCCTTGCTTGGTTAAGATGGCATTGCAGTCACGCATCCTACAATGCACAGACAGGACATCCTTGATTAAATTTTTGGTATTTTCTAAAGTCTTTGATAATAGAGTTACAGACAGCCTCATGGATTGTGTTATTTCTGCAGTAGGATGATCTCATGCATTGCATTTGTATTCTCCCCAATTTCCTTTTTAAAGGGTAATCTTAACTTTCATTTGAGAAAGGCATGATACCATTGCAATCTCATTCTTATGACATTTACCTACCTTAAAGGGCTGGTTTGAGGGTGATGTCAAGTATTAAGTATTTAGAAGTTTTAAGTGTTAAGTAAATATTACTAAGTATTAAGAAGTGCTCTAAAAATTATCATCTAAATATAATGTGGCATTTTACTTTTTGGTTATTGATACCACACATAACTTCTATGAGAGGAATTTTCTACCCACCATATAAGTTGGCAAATGTTTGAAGAACCTTGATACATTTCGTCATACTAAATTCCATGTCATCTATTTGAATACCTCAGTAAGCAAAATTAAATTATAGTGTTTATCACTTTGAGTAGATAGTTAAATCTGAAAGATCAGAAGTATTTTATATCAAACAAGATGTTTATCTTATAATAATCCATGTATCTCTTATTAACCTAGGATTTTTCTGAGCAGATGAGTTAACATTAACAGATCTTAAACTTTCCCTTTTTTTAACCCAAGAGCTGTCCAAATTACTTTTCATTTTTAGTTACTAATGACAAGTTCAAATAAATATTCCTATATTTTAATATTTTTTCATACCATTTACTGCTTCCCATTGTGCTTATTGTAGCATTCAGAGCTCAGCTAACCTAACTATGAGGGTTAAGGATGGGGTGCAAGGATAACTGCATTTTCATGTGTAAATTTATGGATCAACTTTTCATGGATAATAGAGATTTAAAGTAATAAAAACCTGCAGTGACAAAATGGAGTATTTTGTTCTTGTTTAGGAAACTGAACACCCCAAGACTTTCTGAAGTGAGGGTGTAGGAAGTTTCCCAAATAATTAAAGAGTATGGGAGAAATGATGGAAGTACTGTATCTCTCTAAAACTGGAAATATGTAAAAATGATCAAAGATATTTCACAAATTATTTTTGCAGTATGAACTGTGGGACCTCAATAACATAACCTGAGATATAAAAAGTGCCGTGAGCAGTATTATCTGTACCTCAGTGGGTAAGCTGACATCAAAGATGTCTCTAAGGTTTTGATCCGTTACTGAAAGCAGCTACCTTAGTTGCTGTGCTGTGCTGCTGCTTTAGGTCAGAAAGCTTCAACTTCTTGCTTTCAGATATTCTGAAGTGTGGAGTCATTAATAAAAATGTAGAAAGTTATTCTCATCATGTTCCCTATCAAACCTCATGAGAAATATTATGCACAAATATAAATGTTTCCTGTTGGTAAAATGAAGTTGTGGATACAACTTTTCCAATTATCATAATGTATGATAGCTGGCTTCACATGTGGGATTACATGCTGGTGGGCATGTCTATATGCAGAGCGTCAGATGAGTCTGACCCACGTTCTGAGAGCTTCTTAAGGCCATTATTTCTAACCTGAGTGGACTAGTAGGAGGTAAAGCATGCCCAAGGAAAAAACAATTTAACTACCTTTTGTTGCCTTTCAGATAAATCAAAAACCTAGACTATTGAGCCTGAATGTCTTAGGGTACCTTCTAAAAATTGTAAATAATATTCTGTACTTGAACAGGACAAACCTGGAAGATGCAGTTGCCTTTATGGAATGTCTAGCTTTAAACATGTAGAAACAAATCATATGTGATTTTGTGTGACTGGGGGGATGGTTTATTTGAACTCAAATTTCCTGGATATATGCATCTTTTGAGTCACATCAGTGAATCCTTTTTCTTGGCCTGTTTGGCCTGATTTGCTTCCATATAATTCTAGTCTTTAATTTAAAGTGAAGAAATAGGTTCTGTTGGTGTAGTATAAAATTAGGTCAAGGAATTAGAAATGGAAAATATCTGGGCCCAATAGAACATAAGGCTAAAAGCTAGAGAAATGGATTTAATCTCACTTCTGCACTAATTAGTTGTTTGAAAAATAGGTTACTGAAATGAACTTAACCACTCTCCACATATGTTAAAATAAGATAAAGTGTGAAAAGACTTCGAAACTCTAAATACAGGATTATTTTTTTTACTTCCTCAAACTCTTAGCATTACCATACTGATACACCTTTCTCTTAATTTTTTCCCTATAGCCATCAAAGGTAAATATACATTGATATTGAATCCATTAAAGGATTTTATAATATGTGATGAATTGCTTGGAAAGACTAGCAGACCAAAAAAGTAAAATTAAAATATGTATTTCTGACAACTACAATCGTTTCTTTTCAAGGGTAAGATGCTTATAGATCGAAGTTTTTAAGAAAATGAATCTCCTTTTGCTCACCCAGACTTGACCCATTGCTTATAAGTTGTTTCCGGCCTTCTGAGTAAATGTGGGAAGTCACAGGAAAACGGAGGGAATCCAGTGAGAAAGCTGGCAGAAACAAAGTGGGGGCAGCCGCACTCTACAGAGATTTACACTTTCTGAGAAGTTGGAGAGTGAAATTAAAGCTGTTGAAAACCAAACCCATTTGCCAATGCCCCTCGAGTCCTGCTGCCTAAAGATACAGCAATGACACACGCCTGGCGTATTTCTTGTGACAGAATAGAGGATTAGGTACTGCTTAGGGATAACTGTAAACCCCCTATGTCTGTGTTATCCAGACAAGACTAAAGTGCCAAAGCAGCAGACTTTCATTATCAACTTGCACTTTGTATACTTAGCTTCAATAACCATGCTGGGAAAATTGATTTTTACCAGCAATCCTGGGTTCTGTTATGCTGCTCTAGACAGCCCACACTTCCACTGTCCTTTTGTTGCCATCAGTTTTTAAAAAGCATTCATATCATCTGCTTCCATCATTCCTCTGCCAATTCAGCAAGTTTTAAACTAAACATTCAGAACAGAAAAATCTCTTTTGCACTTATGACAGAAAGCACTGAATTATTTTGTAGTGATTAAAGAGGTTTCCTATTCTTCCATGGAGCCAACATATTTGGAGCTACATTCTGTACAGCAATGTATGGAATTTTTTTTTTATAAGGAGACTCATTGTGTAATAGAAGAAGTGCATGGAGGTAGAGTTGGAAACACTTGTGTTTGTGTCCCACGTCTGTCTCTTAGTAGTTGTCACTTATTATTCTGTCTCCATAGCCTCCTTATTAAAATGGAGATATTAATCCAAATGATTTCCAAGCCTGTGAAAACCTAAAACGAGGGCAGATGAAAAGGTTTTGTAAATAAATGGAAATATAGTTTTGAAGTACTACTTATTTAATTACATCTAGTTCATCTTAATATAATCCTTATTGGTTCACTGATACTGTACAACATTACATGTTAAATGCATCATCCTTAACTTTCAAGACTGATCTAAATGCAGCCAACTAAAATACATGTCCATTATTTCATATTATGTGAAGAAGGAATTTTATACATCTCACCACTGGTGGAGACAAACCTTGAATCCAGGTATCCCAAAACCAAGATGGTTTTCTCCATTGAGAACAGTGCACCTCCCCAGAGGTGCTATTTTGCTGGTTTTTTTAAGATAGGCATGGGACAGAAACAAAAATGATATTGAGGCCAAAGACCTGCCAAGCTCTATGTCCTGAAGCAAGCCAAAGAAGTCAGAAACTCTAACCTTGTGGAATGATAAGGATGAGAAATGCCCCATGTCTGATGGGAAACTACAAACTGTCTCATCAAAATAAGTTGAAGGAAGAGGTAAAATTCTCCCATGTGGGTTTATAGAAAACTGGGAAGAAGCAGGGGTGGCTTTTACCTATATAACTGAGCCAAGCTGACCACAGCCCACTGATTCCTGAACTGAGCCAATAATACTAATCCTGGTTTTGGTAGTAGCCTCAGGAAATGATGTCAAAACCCAAAAATCACTGGATAGAGTAGTTCCACTTCCACTTATTGATATGAAAAACTTGAAATGGTGTTGTTCCCACCCTAACAATAAGAAAAATCCAGATAATCTACAAAATAATAACTATTCTCAAATTCATCAGTTAGCTGACATCTGTAGACAACCTAGTAGCCTGAAAGCTAAGCTGAGACCAGTTCCTACAAAGAGACAGAAAGCAGTGGTTTTCCTGCAGCAAACTGCAAGAAAGAGATGTCAAGTCAAGTGCCAGACAAGCAGATAAGAATATTTCAGCTAAAATATTTTAAAAATTGCTAAAGGTTGAATGCTGGGCAGGGACATTGAGAAATTGAAGTCAGCACTACCTTGAAGGTATCCATAGTAACAATAAAAAGAAAAACCTAGTTCAACTTCTGACTATATTGACTCACCTCACAGAAAAAAGACCTAGCAAAAGAAGAGGTGTGCTCATTTTCAGGCATAAGGACTATATATTTCAGAATATACTGTTCTGCACTCAATGACAGGAGTTTAATAAAAACCATGAGAAAAAGAAGCAAGAAAAACAGCTCACTGTCAAAAGAGAAAGCAATCAATAGAACCAGACTCAAAAACTGACCCAGTTATAGGAACTCTCAGAAGAAATTCAAATTAGCTCTGAATAACATGGTAAAAATTTTTGTGGAAAAGGTGAATGTCATTACATGAACATATGGGCAGTTTCTACAGAGATGGGGAACCAATTATAAAGAAACAAATGGATATCTGAAAATTAAAAAGCATGATAATAGAGGTGAAAAATGTCTTTGATGGACTCATCAGTGGACTCAGACTTGGCCTAAGAAAAAAATCAGTTAATATAAAGAGAAGGTATATACATAAACAAAACTGAAATGCAAAGAGAGTTTAACAAAAAGAAAAACAGAATCCAAACACCATGGAAGAGCATCAAATGGCTTAACATTTACTTGGATTCCCAAAAAGAGAAGAGAGAGAACAAGGAAGAAAAAATATTTGAGTTATGAATAAAACAAATTAAACCAGAGATCCAGTAAGCTAGGAGAACCACCAAATAGGATAAATACTCCCCCCCAAAACACACCTAGACATACCGTCTTCAAACTGCTGAAAACCAAAGATAAAGAGAAAAATTGAAGGTGGTCAAAGAAAAAAACCACATTACATACAGAAGAGCAAGAATGGGAATTATTGTGTCAGAAACTATGGAAGCCAGAAGAAAGTGGAATGACATATTGAAAGGTTTGAAAGAAGAAAGAAACTTGCCAACCCAGAATCCTATATAGAACAAAAATTTCATTCAAAAGTGAACGTCAAATAGACATTTTTAGACAAGCAAAAGCAAAGAAAATTTATTACTAGCAGACCTTCAATATAAGATTTGTTAAAGGAAACTCTTTAGGCAGAAAAATTATAACACAGAAAGTAAGATTTAAAAAAAATCTGCAAAAATAGTAAAATGAAGATACATATAAAGCATATTTCTCTCTTTCATTGAAATAGAGAGTATAAAGCAAAATAATGCCAATATAGTTTGGGTTTATAGCATATATTAAAGTAAAATATAGATAATAAGAGAAGACAGAATTGGAAGTATATTGTGTAAAGTTTTTATACTGTTTAAGAAGTAGTTTAATATTATTTGAAGGCAGACAGTGATTAAATACGAATGTTGTGAACCCTGGTTTTCTAAAAAAGAGCCATAAATATTAAACCAATAATGGAGATAAAATAGAATCATAAAAATTATTTAATTAAAGTCAACAGAGAAAGAGGAAAGGAAAAGAAGAGGTGAAACAAATAGAAACAATTAACAAAATGGGAGGATTTATTCTGAACATATCAATAATCACATTAAATATAAACAGTCTAAACATATAAATTAAAAGACAAGAGATTGTCCACAGAATTTTTCTTTTAAACTAGCTGTATGCTGTCTAAAAGAAAGTCACTTTAAATAGAAAAACATTGATAGGTTAAAAGTAAAATGATGAAAAAATATATTCCAAGCAAACATTAATCAAGAGGAAGCTGAAATGGCTATCTTTGTATCAAAGTCATCTTCAGAACAAGGAAAATTACCAGGTAAAAAAGAAAAAAATATATAAAAGTAGAATCATTTTAGCAAGAAGACATGAAAATCCTAAATGTGAATTTCCTGAACAACACAGCTTCAAACACAGAAAGCAAAATTAGTAGAACTGAAAGGAGAGGTAAACAAATTCATAATTACGGCTGGAGATATCAGTGCTCCTCTCAGTAACTGATAGAACAAGTAGGGAGAAAACCCATTAGCATATAGAAGACCTGAAATACCCTTGACTGAGAAGCCAAATAGATATTCTTTTCAGGTGTACATGAAACATCCACCAAGTTAGACCATATTCTAGGCCTGAAAATACTCTAAATAAGTTTTAAAAAATTTAAACCATGCAAAGTATGTTCTCTGACAGCAGTAGTATTAATCTAAAAAGCAATAACACAAAGATATCTGGAAAATCCTCATGTATCTAGAAACTGGATAGCATACTTGTAAATAACCCATGAGTAAAAGATATCATAGGGAAATTGGAATCTGAATTGAATGTAAATGAAAACATACATTATCAAAATTTGTGGGATGCACCTAAAGCAGTGCTTCACACAAAAGTTAACAGCTTTAACAGAAAAGAAGACACGTCTAAAATCAATGAACTTCCACATTTAGAAACTAGATTTTAAAAGGCAAATTAAAAGCTAACCCACTGGATAGAGGGGGAACAAAATCTCTCTCATGCAAATAAATGTGTAAAAACATATCAAAGTACATGAGTAAAACTAATGCTAAGAAAAAAATGGAAATTTAATTTATTTCTGATGAAACGTAAATGATAGAGCAATCTAAAGTGACTATGACTATAAAGCCTATGTTTTTTAAAAAAGAGCTATGAATCAAGCACATACATATATGAAATGCAACCATTCACATTTTTAAAAATCCAATGGTAGAATTTCCTTCTGTTCTTAAGGCTAAATAGTATTCCATTGTATGTATATACCACATCCTGGAGGACATAATAGTAAGTAAAATAAGCCAGACAAATGCTATATGATCTCACTTAAATGTTTGGCCACTGAAAACTCATAGAAACAGAGAATACAATGGGGGAAGGGGAAATGGAAAGGTGATAGTAAAAGGATATAAAGTTTCAGTTATGTAAGTTAAATAAGTTCCAGAGACCTACTATAGAGCATAGTGCCTATAGCTTACAATACTGTATTGTATACTTAAAATTTTCTAAGAGGGTAAATCTTATGTTGTGTTCTTACCATAATAATGATGATAATGTCTATGGCCAAATATGTCTATGGCCTTGATGGTGATGATGTTTTCACTGGTATAGTTTTCCCCAAACTCATCCAGTTGCATACATTAAATATGTACAATTCTTTACATGTCAACCATACCTTAATAAAATGGTTAAAATATTTTAACTTGATAGATGTAAAAATTATAACCTGGACAGAATCAAAGAATGTTAAGTGAATTTAAAGATAGTATTCAACTAAAATATAACACAAAAAGATAAAAAATGGAAACTATAAAAGAAAAATTCATGGAGAATAGCTTGAGAAGTTCCCAAATACATCTAACAAGAAGTCCCTGAGGAAAGAAAACAGAAAATTGCAGAAAAGTAATAATATTCTTAAAGATAATGGTTAAACATTTTCAAAATCCAAATAGAAACATAATGAAAATTCACTAAGTAAAATATATAAAAAATAATTCCAAATCTGATCACTGTAGAGGAAAACTGAAGAATGTAACAAAGAGAAAAGGTTAGTAGCTACTAGAAAGGAAAAACAGATTATCTAAAAAGAAATGACAGGAGCTGGCCTGTTGGCGTAGTGGTTAAGTTTGTGTTCTCTGCTTTGGCGGCCTGGGGTTCGCAGGTTCGGATGCCAGGTGCAGACCTAAGCACCACTCATCAAGTCATGCTGTGGTGGCATCCTGTATACAAAAATAGAGGAAATTGGGCACAGATGTTAGCTCAGGGCCAATCTTCCTCAGCAAAAAGAGGAAGATTGGCAACAGATGTTAGCTCATGGCCAAACTTCCTCACCAAAAAAAAAAAAAAAAAAAACTGAAAATGAGACAAGAAGCAGATGTCTCACAGACAATAAGGAAAATGGAATAATATTTTCAATGTCTTGAGTAAATATCTTAACTAGAATATGATACACAGCTTAATCACTGCTTTATAATCTGGGCAGAGTAATAAGCACAATTTTAGGTATACCAAAATAATAATATTTCAATACTTAAAAAAAAAGATACCAAGATATAAGAGTTATGATGCACTAAACAATGAAGGCCAAAGAGATTGCACTAGCTACTCATAGTAAGCAAATAAATATATGGGTAAATTTATTTGTTTTTTTAATAGATACAAGTAAAACTTTAGACAATAAAAATAAGAATGAAGGAGTTCAATTGGTAATTTTTAGTGATAGTTTTTTCTTTATTATAAAAAGGAAAGGTGTGCTGAAAATTTGTAGTTTTGTTCAAAAATTCATAGTCAAATATGGTAAAAATTTAAGGTAAGAAGAGAAATTCAAGCTACTGTTTCAAAATTGTGAAAAGACAAAAGATACTAAAGAAAACTTTAAGAATCACATAGATGTCAAGAAAAAAAGAAAAGTCCAAAGAAAAAGGAAGTATTGGTATTTAGACTTCATCAAAATTAAAAATTCCATGCTTAGAAAGCACCCATAAATAAAACAAAAAGATAAACTGCAGATTATGAGAAAATATTTATAAATTTTTATCTGATAAAGGACCTGTATCCACAATATAAAAAGAGGCCTTCAAAACAATAATAAAAAGATAACCCAACATTTAAATAAACAAAGATTTAAATTGTTATTTTACCAAAGAAGATACACAAATGACCAACAATCACATGAAATGATGCTCAACATTATTACTTGGTGTACAGACTCTTCAAGTGGCCCTCCACAACACCCACCTCCTGGCTTTCACGCCTTGTGTAATCGCTTTGAGGATAGGTGGGACCTGACTTGCTTCTAAAGAATAGAATATGGCAAAGATGATGGGCTATCATGCCTATGTTTATGTTATGATATATAAGACTCCGTCTTTCTGGCTGACTCACCCTAGTCCCCGTATCTACTCTTGCATGGACGCAAGCTGCCAGCAGTCCTACTCTCACAAGAAATGAATTCTGCCTCGACCTGAGCGAGCCTAGAAGCACTTTCTTCCCCAGGGAAGCCTGGGAAGAATGTACCCAGCCAACACTTTGATTGTAGCTTTGTGAAACCATTAACAGGAGACCCAGATAGGCCATGCCGACTTCTGACCCACAGAAACTGCGAGATAATAAGTGCATGTTATTCTAAGCGGCTAAATTAGTGGTGATTTATTATGAAGCATAGAAAACTAATACATTAGTCTTTAGGGAAATGCAAATTTAAAATCCCAAGGGTGTATCACTTTATACCCACTCATATGGCTATAATCAAAAGACAGGGCAGTAAAATTGCTGACAAGGATATAGAGAAAAGGGAACTGGCAGACTTTGCTCATAGGGATGTAATAATGGTGCAGCCACTTTGGAAAACATTTTGGGAGTTTCTTAAAAAGTTAAAAGTAATTTACCACACAAGCCAACAATTTCACTCCTAAGAATCTACCGGAGTAAATGAGAACATTATGCCCACACAAACACTGCAAGCAGCATTATTAATACTAATGAAAAGGTAGAAACAATCCAAATGTATGTCAACTTGTAAATGGATAACCAAATGTGGTAAATTTTTACAATAAAATGCTATTGAACACTGAAGAGGAACAAACTACCAATAAATGCCATCAATAAACATAGATAAACCTCAAAAACATTCAAAGTAAAAGAAGTCAGATGTAAACCATCATGTACTAGATTCCATTTATAGGAAATGTTCAGAAAAGACAAATCTACAGAGAGAAGAAATTAGAATAGTCTGGGACTGGGGCCAAAACAGGAATTGACTGCAAATGGGCATGAGGAGTCTCTTAGAACACATAGAAATGTTCTAAAATCAGATTGTAGTGATGGTTGAACAATTCTGTAACTTACTAAAAATCATGAATTGTATACTTAAAATGGGTGAATTTTATGGCATGTAATTTATATCTTGAAAACTCTGTTAAACACAGTGAACAAAAAACATGAAATAATACAAATAACTACAAATATATTAGTAACAAAATAAAATAAAATAACTCATTAAGAAAGAGACTACATTTTTTTTTAAATCCAACAATATGCCACCTTTAGGAGACATATTTTTAAACAAGTTCCAAAATTAATTATTAGAAAACATATATTTTATGTTTTTAACATTCTTAAACAAATAAAAGTTAGTGAACCAATATTAATTTCAGCAAAAATAAAGTATGGTTTACAAGACATAGAGACAAACACAATAATAGAAGTACCAAACCACTAAGCGAGATTAATCATTGTAAACATTTACTGTCCTAACAACATATAACAAACATATTAAGCAAAAATTGTCATAGTTACAAGGAGGCCATGGCAAACACTACCATAGTGGTGCACTCTTTGTGCTTTTATCAGTAACTAAAATATTTAATTGAAAAACAGTAAATGTATAAATATTTGGAGTAGTTAAATAAGCTTGACAATTTTATGTACACATAAGTTTTTTTTTCAGCTTTATTGAGGTAGGATTGATGACATAAAAATTGCATATATTTAGGTTGTACAATGTGAGTTTTTAATGTGATCAATGTGAAGATTTAATATACACATACACTGTGAAATGATTACCACAGTCAAGTTAATTAGTACATCCATCACATCACATAGTTACCTTGTGTGTGTGTGTTGAGAACACTACAGATTTACTCTCTTAGCAACTTTTAAGTGTACAATACAGTATTTTAACTATAGTCACCATGCTGTATATTAGGTCGCCCAAACTACATGTAAATTTAGAATGTACTCTTTTTTTTTATTTAAAAGACTTTTTTTTAAGAGCAGTTTTAGGTTACAGGAAAATTGATTGGAAAGTACAGAGGATTAGAAATTAATGAAAATGTAGTCCAAAATGTATTTATCTGGACAAAAGTGTCATTTCTATATTATACTAAAGAGGAAATCAAAATAGATATCACAATACACTTAAAAGCTAAATAATAATGAAAGTCCTATTACAGATATTTGTGGAATATATGCTAAATGGTATTTATTGCTCAAATACAGCCTTAAGTACAACTATTAAACATATAAAAGTAGATCATTTAACTCAAAATTTTTTAAAATAATAGGGTCAACCCAAGGACAGAGAAGAAAATAAATATTTAAGATGTGAGAAATATTAATGAAGTAGACGATAAAGTGGAAAAGTGAGGAAATTAATATAGAGTCTTAGACAAGTTTAGTAAACAAAGAAAACTCCAAGAAGACTGGTAAATAATAAGAAAAGATGGCACAAATAATCAATATTAAGGGGGAAAAGAGGACATAAAGATAGAGATATAAAATTCCTAAGGGAAAGCAATAATCAACCATAGGACAACAAATTAGACAACACACATGAAATATATACATCACTACAATTTAACCAAAAATGTTCAAAACTTGAATGCATTAACGGCTATCAAATAAATTGAATTGTTATTCAAATACAGCCATCTCCATTCTCTAAAAGACACAAATTCCAACAGTCTTATGAGTGGTTCTTACTAAACTTTTGAGAGCCAGATTAATCCTTTTTTTATATTATTTTCCAAATAAGAGTAAAATCAGAAAAACTACCCCACACAGTTCATAATTTTACCATATATTTGATAATAACATCAAACATGTACAGCAAACTTAAAGAAAACTGTAGATAATTTCATTTATCAAAATAAGTATGAAAAATCTTAAATAAAATTGAGTGCTACTAGTATCAAGCTGAATCCATCAAAGTATTTGTAAGCATAAATAACTCTAACATTTAGAATATGAATAAGCAGAGTTTATCCCAAGAGTGAAAGAATTTTCCAATATGAAAAAATGTACCTATTTAATCCACCATCCCAATATACTTAAAAAAGGAAATTCTCAACATTTTATAAAAGTTAGCAGTCTTTCATTACAAAATTCTCTGAAAAGTAAGAATATAACATAACTTCCTTAATTTTAATCAAATAATAATATGTCACAGATGTTAGCAAATACACTTAGTGATGAAACTTTGAAAACATTACTATTAAAATCAGAAAGATCATAAGGATTTGTCCATCATCTTTACTATTTAACATTATACTGGAAGTTTCAGCCTAAGCAATAGAACAGAAAACAAAACTGGGAAGAGGTTTTGGAAAGCACAGAATTATATTGAAATTATTTGTATGCTTGTGTTGTTCCACAAAGAAAATTTAAGAGTACATATAAGCTAAACAATGGAAATAATATGAATTCAGGAAAGTTATTCTTGTATTTTGGTCTTCTGTTTCATCTCTTTGCTGTTGTGTTCTACTTTCTGAGGCCATAACTCTATATTCCAATCCATTTCCTGAAATATTAAAATTTTGTATGGTTTTAATTATTTTCAAGAGTTGTTTCTTGTTTTCTTACAATGACTTTGTCATAGAATTTGGGTCTTATTTTATGGATGCAACATCACTTTGAAATATTACAACATCACGAAGAAATATTGTTTTCTTTGGCATCATCTATCTCACTCCTAGTAATTATTGTTGTAACGATTAGTGTTAGTAGTATCGGTCGTATGTTTTTGATGTTGAAACTTTGCCTCAACTCCTTAGTTGAACATTTTCTGGCCGTTTTCACTTAAGAATAAACCAATAAAGTTTCATAAGGAGAGGGTTCCCAGTTGATGAACTTTAGGGTTTATGGATATTAAGTCAAACTTTACACCATGAGACCCTGCAGTTCAGCATGTGAAGATCTTTCCTCTCAAGGTGTTTTGTTCCTTCAGGCACACATCCTCCAACTCCTGTAAATTGTGTGCCCAGGGGTGGGAGAAGGTGATACCACCACACTGTCTTCCTAGAGCACAGTGGAACTGAAGGCCACACCATTAAAGGTAAGGAAATTAATTTAATCCTGCTGTTTTCAGCTCCTCTCTTTGACCCTGCTTTCAGCTATGCATAAATTCCCTTGGGTACAGCCCTTTCCACTCAAATTCTCCTGAGAAGAAAAGTAGGGGGCAAGATAGCCGAGTCATTCAGAGAATGGAGACAGACTGCCTGGGTGTGAATCAGAGCCCTGTCACTTACTAGATAGTTGATCTTGAGCAAGTTAACCTTTCTGTGCCTCTGTTTCCTTATCTGTAAAGTGATAGTGTCAATACTCTACTCTTAGGTTTATTATAGAATGAAAAATATATTATTTGGGAGAGTGACATCAGCATCATGGCAGAATGAGCATTTCCCCTTAGACTCTCCCCCCCTAAGGTACAACAAAAAGGACATTCATAGGCCAACAGAGGACATTCACACAACACAAAAGATATCTGAGAGACCCACACAGACACACAGAATGAGAAACAAAGGAAATGCAAAAGAACCAGAAAATGAGGGATAAAATAGCAACATTAAGCCCTCACATATCAGTAATCACTCTAAATGTAAATGGGAATTCTCCAATTAAAAGACACAGAATGGCAGGATGCATTAAAAAACAAGGTCCAACAATATGCTGCCTCCGGGAAACACATCTCAGCTCTAAAGACAAACACAGGCTCAGAGTGAAAGGATGGGAGAAAATACTCCAAGCTAATGGTAAACAAAAGAATGCAGGTGTTGCCATACTTATATCAGACAAAGTAGACATCAAGATAAAACAGGTAAGGAGAGACGAAGAGGGGCAATATATAATGATAAAAGGAACACTCCACCAAGAAGACATATCACTTATAAATATATATGCACCCAACACAGGAGCACCTAAGTACATAAAGCAACTATTAACAAACCTAAAAGGAGGGCCGGCCTGGTGGCGCAGCAGTTTAGTCCACGCTTGGCAGCCCGGGTTTCGCTGGTTCGGATCCCGGGCGCCTGCCGATGCACTGCTTGTCAGCCCCGCCGTGGCGGAGTCCCATATGGGGTGGAGGAAGATGGGCACGGATGTTAGCCCAGGGCCGGTCTTCCTCAGCAAAAAGAGGAGGATTGGCAACGGATGTTAGCTCAGGGCTGGTCTTCCTCACCAAAAAAAAAAAGAAAAAAAAATTAAATAAATGAGTTAAAAAAAAAAAAACCTAAAAGGAGATATTAACAAAACCACAGTAATAGGGGATCTTAACACCCCACTTACATCAACAGATTGATCATCCAGACAGAAAGTCAATAAGGAAATAGTGGCCTTAAACAAAAAACTAGATGAGATGGAGTTAATAGATATATAGAGAGCACTCCACCCAAACACAGCAGATTACACATTCTTCTCAAGTATGCATGGAACATTCTGAAGGCTAGACCATATGTTGGTAAACAAGGTAAGCCTCTATAAATTGAAGAAGATTGAAATCATTACAGGCATCTTTTCCAACCATAATGCTATGAAACTAGAAATCAACTACAAGAAAAAAACTGGGAAAGGGACAAAGATGTGGAGACTAAACAACATGCTACTGAAAAACTAATGGACTGTTGAAGAAATTAAAGGAGAAATGAAAAAATATCTGGAGATAAGTGAAAATGAAAATACACCATACCAACTCATATGGGATGCAACAAAAGTGGTTCTGAGAGGAAAACTCATAGCAATACAGGCCCACATTAACAAGGAAAACCCCAAATAAGCAACCTTAAACTACATCTAACAGAATTAGAAAGAGAAGAACAAATAAAGCCCAAAGTCAGCGGAAGAAGGGAAATAATGAAAATTAGAGCAGAACTAAATGAAATTGAAACCAAAAAAACAGTAGAAAGGATCAATGAAACAAAGTGCTAGTTCTTTGAGAAGGTAAACAAAATTGACAACCCCTTAGCCAGTCTCACTAAGAAACAAAGAGAGAAGGCTCAAATAAATTAAATTAGAAATGAAAGGGGAGAAATTACAATGGATACCACAGAAATACAAAGCATCATAGGAGAATGCCATGAAAAACTATATGCCAACAAATTGGACAATCTAGAAGTAATGGTTAAATTCTTAGACTAATACAACCTCCCAAAACTGAAGCAGGAAGAAATGGAGAATCTGAACAGACCAATAGTGATTAAAGAGATTGAAACAGTAATCAAAAACCTCCCCCAAAATAAAAGTCCAGGACCAGATAGCTTCTCTGGAGAATTTTACCAAACATTCAAAGAAGATTTTATACCTGTCCTTCTCAAACTATTCCAAAAAAATAGAGGAAGATGGAACACTTCCTAACACATTCTACAATGCCAAAACATGACCCTGATACCAAAGCAAGACAAGGACAATACAAACAAGGAAAATTACAGGGCAGTATCACTGATGTACATGGATGCAAAAATTCTCAACAAAATATTGGCAAACCAAATACAGCAATACATTAAAAAGATCATACACCATGATCAAGTGGGGTATATACCAGGGATGGTTCAACATCTGCAAATCAATCAATGTGATACACCACATTAACAGAATGAGGAATAAAAATCACATGGTCATCTCAATAGATGCAGAGAAAGCATTTGACAAGATCCAACATCCATTTATGGTAGAAATTCTCAACAAAAAGGGTATAAGAGGAAAGTACCTCAACATAATATAGGCCATATATGACAAATCCACAGCCAACATCATACTCAATGGGGAAAAGCTGAAAGTCATTCCTCTGAGAACAGGAACAAGAGAAAGTTGCCCACTCTGGCCACTCTTATTCAGCACAGTATTAGAGGATTTGGCCAGAGCAATTAGGAAAGAAAAAGTAATAAAAGGAATCCAAATAGGCAATGAAGAAGTGAAACTCACTCTTTGCAGATGACATGATTTTATATATGGAAAACTCTAAAGAATCCATTGAAAAACTATTAGAAATAATCAGCAATTACAGCAACGTTGCAGGGTACAAAATCAACTTACAAAAATCAATTGCATTTCAGTACTCTAATAATGAACTAACAGAAAGAGACCTCAAGAAGACAACCTCATTTACAATCACAACAAAAGGATTAAAATATCTAGGAACAAATTTAACCAAGGAGGTGAAAGATCTATACAATGAAAACTATAAGACATTATTGAAAGAAATCGATGATGACATAAAGAAATGGAAAGATATCCCATGTACATGGATTGGAAGAATACACATAGTTAAAATGTCCATACTACCTGAAGCAATCTACAGATTCAATGCAATGCCAATCAGAATCCCAATGACATTCTTCATGGAAATAGAACAAAGAATATTAAAATTCATGTGGGGACACAAAAAAACCCTAATAGCTAAAGCAATCCTGAGAAAAAGAACAAAGCTGGAGGCATCACAATCCCTGACTTTAAAATATACTACAAAGCTATAATAATTAAAACAGCATGGTTCTGGTACAAAAACAGACACACAGCTCAACAGAACAGAACTGAACAGCCAGAAATAAAACCACACATCTACGACAGCTAATCTTCGACAAAGGAGCTAAGAACATACAATGGAGAAAGTCTCTTCAATAAATGGTGCTGGGAAAACTGGACAGTCACTTGCAAAAGAATGAAAGTAGACTATTTTCTTTCACTATACACAAACATTAACTCAAAATGGATCAAAGACTTGAAGGTAAGACCTGAAACTATAAAACTCTTGGAAGAAAACTAGGCAGTACACTCTTTGACATTGGTCATAGAGGGATCTTTTTGAATTCCATGTCTGCTCAAACAAGGGAAACAAAAGAAAAAGACAAGTGGGACTTCATCAGACTAAAGAGCTTCTGCAAGGCAAATGAAACCAGGATCAAAATGAAAGGACAACCCACCAGCTGGGATAAAATATTGGCAAATCATATATCTGACAAGGTAGGTTAATCTCCATAATATATAAAGAACTCACACAACTGACCAACAGAAAAACGAACAACCTGATCAAATAATGAGCAGAGGATATGAACAGACATTTTTGCAAGGAAGAGATACAGATGGCCAATAGGCACATGAAAAGATGTTCAACATCACTAATCATCAGGGAAATGCAAATCAAAACTATGCTAAGATATCACCTTACACCTGTTAGAATGGCTATAATCACCAAGGCAGAAATTAATAAATGTTGGAAAGCTTGTGGAGAAACGGGATCCCTAATTCACTTCTGGTGGGAATGCAAACTGGTGCAGCCTCTATGGAAAACAGTAAGGAGATTCCTCAAAAAATTAAAAATAGAAATACCTTATGATCCAGCTATCCCACTACTGGGTATTTATCCAAAGAATCTGAAATCAACAATCCAAAGAGGCTTATGCACCCCTATGTTCATTGCAGCATTATTCACTATAGCCAAGAAGTGGAAGCAACCCAAATGTCCCTCAACTGATGATTGGATAAAGAAGATGTGGTAGATATATACAATGGAATACTACTCAGCCATAAAAAAGAAAAAATTGTCCCATTAGCAAAAACAAGGATGGACCTGGAGGGTATTCTGTTAAGCGAAATAAGCCAGACAGAGAAAGGCAAACACCACATGATTTCACTCATATGTGGAAGATAAACTAACACACGGACAGAGAGAACAGTTTGGTGGTTACCAGGGGCAAGGGGGATGGGGGGTGGGCAGCGGGGTGAAGGGATGCATTTATATGGTGACTGACAAACAATAATGTACAACTAAAATTTCACAATATTATAAGTTATTATGACATCAATTTTAAAAAAAGAAAAAAGGCAAGGCAAAAAGAATATATATATATATAATGTGGGAAGCACCAAGAATAGTGCCTAGCACCTAGTGAGTGCTATATAAGTACCACAGTTTAGGTGGTATATAACTAACCACTCTCTAGACAAACTTTCAAGTAGTCCCCCAGATTTTTGGCCTATATCTCACACCTCTCTCCCAAGGGCACCGGGTGCTGCCATGAACAGAACTTATGGAGCTGCTCATTTTCATTGATTTTCTCAGGACTGGTATTAGTTTGACGAGTCCACACTCAACATAAATTTGTTTAGTAGTCAGGGCCCATGGTGTACAGATTGTTAAATATTTTTGATATCATCCTTAGGTAAACCCCTCTTCAGGCTAAGTTGTGTTTTGTTTTCTTTTTTGTTTTATAGGTTTCTAGGCTGGCTCAGTTACCACTTCTCCATCTGCTTTTTGTCTTCCAAAATTTTGTGGAAATATTTTGCCTGCAGTTGTTCTCTCTCATACTCTCACTGGAGAGCAATAAAATTTTTATTCATGTGTTTTCAATTTAGTAGTGATTAAATATTTAATCAGAAATCAGTCCTATTTCTTATGTTTTTCTTCTTATTTTTCAAAAGCTTCTCAATGTCAAGTAGAAGCAATAGGATCTGTTTGTTTAGACATGTGGTATGTGTGTGCTCACGTGTATGTGTTTGTGGGTTTTTTTATGTCAGCTCTGAAGTCTTAGGAGTCCCTTCAGGGATACGTATCGGGGATGAGTTGACAACTGACGAGTTCACTGGGCTCCAGAACTCTGCTCCTCTCCTCAAATAGAAATTCTCCTCTTTTATTGAGTTTGTATATTGCTTTCCCATCAAGATTATATTTGTAGAAAAACTTATTTGATGAAATCACTAGTTTCAACCTTCGTGGTTACCAAAAGAACAAAAATAATATAAAAATATGATTGTGAGTAAAAATAGTAATGGGACATTTCCTGAGGATATAGGAAATATATATAGGGTTCAGTCATGTGGGAAATACACTGGTGGTCCCCAGGAGTACAAAGTACTTACTTGATGTAATTGGACACTTGAATGGATACAAGTTCAAGCTTATTGATCCATTACAGTTCATATTTCAGTATGAATAAATACAATATAGAGTGAGCAATTCAGAAAATAGCCAGGCTCTAAGGGAGGAAAAGGTTGGGTGTAGTCTACCCTTCAAAATAGAAAGGAAGACCAGAAGGCTATTTGAAACCTCCCTGTTCCCATTAAGAAACCTAGAATAATCACTATAAGTACTGGTAAAAGTCCTTCAACTATTGCCATGTTGCCATAATTATATTTTTAATGTGTTATGCCCAGTCTGTCTTCTCAGTAAAACTTTTGTTAAAACCTTCCGGCAGCTAGTTTGAGGAATGTTACATGACACAGTGGGTGGTGGTACAAATAAAGAAGAAAGGAAGATAGACTTAGGCACTGAAACAAAACGAAAGCACTTTGCGCTGGTGTTGGCCTGTTCTGAGAAATGTGCACAGTTCAGGAACACTTAGAACTGCGCAGTTCTCCAACAGAAACTCACACTTTCCAAGGATGAGGTACTGTCTTCTCAACGATGTCAGCAAAAATAAAACAGCTTCTAGGACACATGATCAGTAGGTATTATCAAAATACAGGTTTTTATTCCACTCTCTCCCAGAAAATATTGAGTCAGCATTAAATAGCAATGAGCACAGGTCAGCAGGTGCTCCCTAGATTTTAATCGATTCATTTGCAAGAGAAAAGTGCACAGTATCTGAAATTAGTTTAGCATACAACTTGCCTTTTACTCTGAGTTCCCTGGAGGTAAAGGAAAAGTAAATACTTTGGGTCTGCTGGTCCTGATTAGATCCAGATTTTAAAAGCCCTTTCTCATCGTTTATTACATGGTTGCGTCTATCACTCTTCAGTAATGGAAAAGACAAGACAGACAGCACGTGGGATGTGATGTCACTGACTGGTTGCTGATGTACTCTCCCCACCTTTTAATTGTTTAAAACAAGAATCAAAGAAAATAAGAAAATTTGCATAACAGGGAAACGTAGTATTATCAATAAAAAATTTATTTTAGTGAAGCGTTTTTCAAATTAGAGTTCACAACCAAATTAGAGCTTGCAACCAGGACTTTTATTTTAATAAAACAGAATTAAATTGAATCAAATCAAATAACACCTAGAATGAACTAGAATAGAAATACATCTCAAATGCACGGGTTAGGATTATTTCTTAAAACTTTTGTTTCAGTTGTGAGCGATTGTGAATGTGCGTGTGTGTTGTATCAAAATGTAAAACGCACTGTGAATCATAAAGTTGTTTGAAAAACACTCTTTAGGAGTAATTACCTCTAAATAAGGTATAGCTGAGGTGAATTAACAAAAATTATAGACTAATTCACATCTAGACCTCTGAAACAATATGACCAGAAAGGAAAAGGATCGGCAAAGATTCTGTTCTTTCCTACAAGGAGTAGAAACTTTTCCACTATAATGTAATATCCTTAGAGACCAATCTAATTATTTCTAACATCTCTTTTTCTGAAGTGAAAAAAAAAGAAACCAGTATTTGTGATTTTCCAGAAGCTTTCTGGGAAGTTAAAAAGATATTTTTGCATGTAACAAATATCCTAAAATCTTTATTTTTTCTAAATTTAGAGTTTTATTTTGACACTGCAAAATCAAAAGCACTTTCACAGATTTGTTCAGTTGGCTGATTTAGAATTGTAGGTGACTGAAAAAGTACTTGGTTGCCTATTTAATCAAATTGGCAGTAAAACATTTTAAAATAAATGTAAAAGGTAACATTGAAGTATCCTAAAAGCTTAGTTCTTTGTGGTTTTTTTCCTTCCTTGACTAACAAGGACATAATAACAATGACATAAAGAACACAGAAAATTATTCAAATAAGAAACAGATTCTTTTATCTAGGCAGATAACACAGAATGTAAAGAATATCTATCTGTATTATAGGTTAAGGCTTCAATTAATATACCAAGGAAGCCAGCCCACCAAAAATTAAGCAATGTTGCTAAAATTTTAATATATTTTGCGGCTTACTTTCATACTCAGGTATTCTGAACCAAGGCAAATAAAATTCACTTCCAAATTGTCCTTCATTGTGCTCTTCCGTATTTTGGAACAGACTGACGTTTCATTTTAGAACTGTGATTCTTTCTCAGTGAGTCTGTGAGATCAAAACTAGTTTCATTATAACACTAGGATGTTATTTGTCTTTTTCACTCTTTTTCTTAGAAGTGTATAGTGGAGGTTCCTTGAGGCTACATAACATGCGATATCTCGGAAGACTGAATGCAGAAGCACATATGAGAACTCAGCTGTCTTCTATCAAGTAAGACTTAAGAGATTTGCAAAAGTGCCACTCAGGTCATAATATTTTGGCTTTGGAAAAGAGTTATTTCTTCATAAAAATGTTACTTTGTTAACATGAAATGAGTTCACTTCGGTCATTTTCAAATGAATTGATAAATATGTATTTTAAAGTTTCTCTCAATTTTAATTTCTGATGCTGTAATTTTGATAGTTGTAATTTACACTATAATGCACATAAAAAAAGTTTTAGGGGTTCTCAATAATATTTAAGAATGTAAAGGAGCCTGGAGACCAAAAAGTTTGGAAGCTGGTGCTTTAGGAAAAAAGTACTCTTTTCTTTCCGGGGCGGGGGCAGGGAGGCATGCGTGCTTGAATTTTGCTGCCATGAATGCTTCTTGTCTTAACTGTCCATATTCAGTATAATTTCTACCAGTAGTCACTGACTCCTATTTCAAAGAGAAAATTGAAGGGTTGGTGATTGAGGATTGTCTATCAAACAAGCATTTTAAGACTTGTAAAGCTCATGAAAACAGCTACACACTTTCTATACCCATACACATTCTTTTTACGCCTTCTTAAAGTGCGAAAAAAAAGTTGAACATATTCAACTAATATGACCCAAGAAATAGCCTCTCTGTAGCATATAAAAATAAGAAGCAAAAGTATATAACCTTAAAAGTATTCTTGGTAATCAATGTTTAGTATTCTGTCTTACTGAGAAAGTATCTGGCTATCCAATCTTATCTGTTGTTTTTAGGGAAATGAGTCAAAAAGAAAGATTTGCCCTCGAAAATCCAATCAACAAGTTAAAGCAAATATGAATTACCAAATAAGAAATAGCTGCAAGACAGATAAGCACTTTTGTTTTTATGATGCTACTATGTGACACTCTTTCCCCAAAATATTAAAACACTGTACAAAATTGACAATATGGTAGTAAAATGTGAATTACTATAGTTTGCCCAAAAGAGAGAAAACCTGAAAAGATCAGTGAATAAGGAAAAAGTTAAGAACCATTAAAAAATTCCCTTCAAGGCACATATGTATGGTGACAGATAAAAACTAGACTATTGGTGGTGAGCATGATGTAGTCTATACAGAAACTGATATATAATAATGTACACCTGAAATTACACAATGTTATAAGCCAATATGACCTCAATAAAATAATTAAATTTAAAAATTCCCTTCAAAATAGACTCTGTGGTATACACACACACACACACACACACACACACACACACACACACACAGATGAGTGAGAGAGACAGAAACAGAGAGAGGATAAATAAATGGGGCAAAATACAAATTTATATAAGTATAAATAATACTTTCAGACATCCAGTCAGGCCTCAACCTGAGCTAGCCTTGTGCACCTAAAAAGTAAGAAAAAAATTCCATCAAAAGCTAATGGCTGACATTTTATTTACAGTAAATGTATTTATATCATACTTACTACAGTAAAGCCTTTAAAAGCTTTAAAATTAGGAACAAACCAAAGTTCACCAAAACCTCCGTCCCCTAAGCTACTCTACTGGTTGAAGATAGAATTGAGGAAATGGTTCCAGAAAGTATAATTTAGAGAGAGAGAGTTGGAGTTGGAGATGGAGATGAAGATAGGGGAGAGAGAGAGAGAAAGAAGAAAAATATGAGAAAAAGATAAAGACGTGGGTTCTGATTGATGGCATGCAACTGCAAGGGATTCTAGAGGTAGAGTTCTGCTTTTACCTTGACAAGACAGATTTCTAAATGTGGAAAATAATCAAACCTTAAGAAAGGTGTTCAACATGTTGGAGGGCCCTAAATAGTACATACTCACTGCAGTTTTTCACCCATCATCTTCACCATTGTGGGTTTATATGATTCCTATTCTCTTATTGGTATTATTGCAGTGGAGTCTCAGAAAAGAGAGAGATTACTACACATTTTCAGTCATCCTTCTATTTTACTTCTTTAAAAATTATATATGTATACACATGTCTTTCTATATACACATATATATGCATTATATATGTATTATATATTACTATATATACACATATATGTATTATATATTACATATGTTTATGTATTACATATTATCATATACACATAAATGATATGTACATATTATCATATGTGTATGTGTGTTATCTATCATTATATGTATACATCTACACATATGCATATGACAGACTTCACCCCTTCCCATCTCAGCCTCCATCCCATATCGGCTTCTCACTTTTCAGTCTCTGAATCTCCTGTTGTTGACATTAGGATTTCCCATTTACTCAAGCTTTCACCACACATTAAGCAAACACAGCAGAGAACTGAGCATACCGTTTCATCACTGCATATTGAGTGGATTTAGGTGCCAAACACAACTACAGTGAAAATGAAAAACAGAAGACAATCAAGGCACCAGAAGATCAACAGGATTACAGTTATTGGAGGTGAAAATACAACACATACATATACGTGTGTCTATATATTATATATTATATGTGTGTGTGTATATAGAGAGAGACAGACAGACAGACAAACAGAGAGACAGAGAATTGATAGTAAGAATTATTTTATGGAAACCAGGTACAGAGGGGCTTGACATGAGCTAATCAAAACTCTTATGCTCCTATGGTATCCGTCTATAACAATTCAAGACTTTCAATTAACATATTTAAAGTGTCAAGGAACTAGTTTACTTCAGGCAATAAATTGTTATTTAATACCACCGGAATAAGCTCCTTGGACCTGTAGCAGAAATTAATGGAGAGGATAGAGGATACACCTTTGTGTCTCACTTGGGGCTGTGAACTCAGCAGTAAAGAGTTGCCTGTGAGGTTCACAATGGTGTTAACTTGAGTCCTGCAATATTTTGTATTTGCCTGGGCGTTCATTCATCCAAAAAGTAAAAATCTTTACATTGGCTAATATTAAAATCTACCTTATGATATCATTTGCTTATACTTCTTCCTAAATAGCTTTCTACTATTTCTCATAAAACAGTGGAGTTTTCCCCTAATCTGTATCATGTGCATAGTCTTTCCTCCTGTTTTCCTGATTCCAGTTGTCTATTTAGTCAAACACAATCTCTTGAAACTCTAATTTATATCTAGCACCTCTTACATTTATTTATTGATCATCTACTCTGTGAAACACTCTCGTAGGCTTTGGAGATACAATGGTGAGCAAAAATGAACAAGGACCCTGTCCACCTGGAGCTCCCAGTCCCATGAAAAATCACAAAATTAACCAAATCACCCCACAAATAAATGCACTATCACAACGGCTATACTTTCTCTGAGTAAGAGGCACATCATGCTATGAAGGGACAGAGGTTGATTTTAGGAGGTTAGAGGTTATGGAGTGATCAAAAAATATTCGCTTGATGAACCAGCATTTGAATAGATAGTCGAATGAAAATAAAAAGCAAATGCATTCCCTTCAGGTAGAAAACAAAACAAAACAAAAGCTATTTTTAAAAATCTGTAATCAAATTCCAGTATTACATAACATGATTTTGTTTACATGATTGAAGTACATAAATTCATTTAGCTAAGCATGAAAGCCTCATTGGTCTTATATATTTGTTACCATTTAAAAAAAGATCTTGCTTTTTTATTATGTTTTGTTCCTTCCAGATTGAACTTATATTCTTTCCTTATTTTATGAAAATCTAATATATATTTCAGTCTTTGATAGTAATTCCACTTCTTTACTCTGAATTTATGAATGCAGCTATGTAATTCACAACCTTAATTTGGCAAGGTCAGTAAACAGCGTGAGAGATTATAAACATCTGGATTGAAAGTCCAAGACCTTTAAATTAAAGTGTTTAGTTTTCACTCAGTGTAAATCTTAATGAATAGAAACCCTAGGCTATTTGCAGAAGTGACATGTCTCAGAACAAATTGATGGCATATGCATGATAAACTGTTTGTATGCATAAAAGTTCCTGATATTTACTGGAATTAGGTACAGCAGATGTCACATTAACATTTTGCAAGAAAAAGCCCATATGAATGATTGGAGAAAGTAAAGAGTCTACAGGGTTTTAATAGAATGTGTGTACATACCAGAGACTTCAGAAAACTATTAAATGTTGAAATTTATAAACTGACATTGTACCTGGTGGATGTATTTGGAATGAATGGGCCAAAGTAAAAATCAATGATTCATAGAGGTAGGGTTTTTCTTTTCCTTTGTAAATTCCAGAAATGTGTCCTTCAATAAAAAGATATTGATTGACATTTGTTAGAGATTGATAGAAGATGTTAGAAAAATAGTAGGAGGACTATCCAAATGAAGAAATAACTTCATTAAATATCTGATAAAAAGACCCCAAATACACATAAATACTTCATTTTCTTTATCATTAGAAAATTTAAAATTCACCAAGAGTTTCCACAATGTTCTCCATATGGCTAAAGTAAGTTCACGTCAACATTTGGATCACAAAAAGGTTAGATTAGATACAGAGTGATAATACATTAGTTGGAAGAATGTAAAATATGGACTGGAGAAAATAGAGGCTTATATCCAAATTCCAACACTATCCAGCTGAGCACACTTGGGAAAATCCCTTAACTTTTCTGATAGTTACAAAATGGCTACCCTACAGATTTTATTTTAATTTATTTTTAAATAGTCAAATTACACCTATGATGATTATTTATAACAGTTCTAGTAAAATTTTTATCAGTAATGATTAGAGATATATGGATTTGGGAAGAGAAAATGGAGATAAACTGACTGTAGGATATTATACTGAGACCGTGGATTCTGCCCCGTCTTGAAGAATGGACATGAGTTTTGGGTAAAGGGCATAATAAACGTAGTATTAACCACCCCCTCCAACTCCTTGAAGTAACAACCGTATATGTTGACAATACTTTGCCCCTTAACTTAAGCTCATTTGCCAGAGTTGAAACCTGAGAAACGAAAATCAATCCACTTGTCTCAATACACAGCCCTCTGATGAGGTGGGAGAAGAGTAAAGCTGAACCAAGCAGATCCTTGCTTTGGGAAATGTGAACTAAAAGACCAGAGGTTACTGTTAGGGGTAGGAAACTGGACTGAGCAGCAAAAACATTGTGTAAATTCCATACTTCCGGTTTTGTTAGACAGTGAGTGAGGTACGTAATCAAAGAAAACGAGAAAGAGGTAGAAAACAAAGAATTAATTTTTTTAAGAAAAAGGACATGTAGCCTATATGAGAGAAAGAAATTGCTGGTGGGAATGTAAAATGATAAAAACCATTTTCAAAAACTGACAGTTTCTATTAAAGCTGAATATTTGACTTCCCTATGATTATACTGTTGGTATATTCACAAGAGAAATGAGTACATCTGATCACCAGAAAAATGTAGAAAATGTTCATAGCAGCTTTATTCAAAGTAGTTAAAACTGGATGTCCATCAAGAGGACAATGGATAAATTTTGGTATATTCATACAATGAAATATTACACGAAATAAGAGGTGGACATAATCAAAAATATATACAAAAGCATAGATAAATATAATGGATATCATGTTCAGTGAAAAAACCAGACGTGTAAGTGTACCTTCAGTAAGATTCTATTTGTATTAACAGACAAAATTAATCAATGATTATAAAAGTTCAAATTGTCATCTCATGGTGGATATAGTCTGGAGGACAGATACAAGGGTATTTAGTGGAGGGCTAGAAATATTCTATATATTCTCTGGGTAGTGGTTATACAGGTGTAAATATATATAAAAATCATAGTTATTAACATTCAAAATTAGTGTACGTTATATATTAATTGAAAAAAGAGAGTTCTATTTCCTATAATGGCAAATAAATAACTCAGGCCAATCCTCCCTTTGATAATAACTGGAAAAACTGAAAAAAATATGAAAAGAACACCCATTTGATAGTATGAGAGAGGTAACAAGCCTATGAAGAATTCAGGGGTCAAGATCTAAGAGAAAAAGGAAACTAAGAGATGTGATCTCAGAAATCGGGACTGATTTCCTCCTAGATGTATCTGCCCATTTAGGTATAGGCTCATATCTACTGCATAAATTCTTATGGAGACAGCTGAAATTGTGTGATACTGAATGGAGTTTTGACAGGCTAAATTGATAAAAATTGAAGTTCAGGTTTTACGTATCAAAGAGATGAATTTTAGAAACAGATGCTCAACAACAGAGAGAAAGAGAATCAAGATTTAAAGATGTAATTACCAATCACTTTCCCAAAATGATTAACTACATAAAGCCACAATATCAGGGAGCACTATGAAGTAAAAGAGAAAATCTTAAAATCTTAAAAGAGTGAAAATAGTACCCAGAACTCATTGGAACAATATCTTCAAAGTTTTCGGGGAAAAAATAACTGTCAATTTAGTAACATATTCTTTTAAAACAAAAGCAAAAGAAGATATTTTCAGGCAAAGAGAAACTGGGATTGTTTGTCACAACCAGACTTGCACTAAAGAAAAGATAAAAGATATATTCTAAAGGCAGAAGAACAATGATCACAGATGGAAGTTTGGAGATGCAAGAAAGAACATAAAGCAACAATAAAGGTAAATATGTGGGTAAAAATAAATAAATATAGAATATTTAAAAGTGATAAAAATATTATTGTGTTTACGTTTATAACTAAAATATATGACAATATGTGACAAAACAATAGCATATAAGCCAGGAGAGAGACAAATAGAGTTAAAATGTTGTAAAGGTCTTGCCTTGTTCGGGTGAAGTAAAAGTGATAATATATATTAAACTTCTATAAATCAGAGATGCATGTTGTAATCTATGGAGTAACATCAAAAACATAATTTAAAAACGTATAAACTATGAAGCTAAGACAGGGTAAATATTGACAGTAAATTAAGAAATCCAATATGTTTAGCCCATTTGTCAAGCAAGAGATCACAATGCAGATTGAAAAATATTTTGAAACACATAATAATGAAAATATTGCAAATAAACCTTGTGGGATGTTGAATTTCTGCTTAAATGGAGAATTTACAACCTTCAATTCAGATATTACAGAGAACAAAGCCTGAACATAAATTTTCTAAGTATCAATAGAAGATAGAAAAAGAACAGCAAATTAAAGTAGAAGAATGAAAATCATAAAGCTAAGAGCAGAAATTATTAAAAGAAAAAAATCAATAAGAGGATCAGGAAAGCCATTTTATGCTTCTATCCCCTTAGCCACGAAAGTAATATAATGTTTTCCTATAGGTGCATCAGTCTTGAATCCAGGGACAGTAAAGATGATTGAGCATACATTGTCCTGATGCTGTAAATGAGACTTGCAAGAGGCCCTTTGAATTTAAGACATTAGAGCTCTGTTAGGGGTCTGATGTGAAGAAAAAGAAAAGTAGAAGAGGTAACTGACCCAGAAGCAACAATTTAAAAAAAAAGAGAGAGAGAAAAGACAAGCACACAGCCAATAACCATGGGGGTAAACATGAATTTTAGCTATATATATGTGCTTTTAAATTAACATTATTTCCAGTAGCTCTTATTAAGAATGTTTACAAGGATTTAAAGAGAACATCAGCTTTTCTGTATCTATATTTTCCCAAATGTGCTGGGTAGAAAGGGATATTTCTAAGTGAGCTGATGTCTTTACATTAAAGGATATAGAATCTCCTCCAACATAAACAGCTGATAGAACATAGTCAGGCTTCAGACTAAAAATACTTGATGGCCAAGTAGTATGTGGTTCAAGGTTAGGTTATCCATTTCCCCCTGCTCATTTTGGTAGTAACAAACCCTAGATTATATTCAGGCTGGCAGTTAAAAAGTGAAAGCAATAATGGGAAGAAAAAGTTGACCATATAGACCTGGGCACGGGAGGAAAATAATTTCAGTAGAGTCCAGATAGATCACAAACAATCTCTTTTCCAGCATAAATGTACCCAAAATATTAACTATCTTCTAGAATTGTTGTGGTTATATTGATTTTAAAATAGAGCCACTTGAAAGCACAAATAACAAGCATGAAATAAAGCAAGATAAAATTACTTCTTCATCTCGTCATGCCCTGCAGCCTTTATAGTCCCTAATCAGAATCTCTTGAGAAGAAGATTTTAAGAGTAAACTGGGGAAAGCGAAGCCTAAATATCACAAGAAAAAGATGCAATAGAAAATCTAAGAGCTAACTTTTCTGATAAATTAGAGATGTATTCTGTTTTATTATATTCAGACTTATGAATTAAAATCTCAGATCATATTTCTCACTTTTACCTTTTCTATATTTCCATGAGGAATGAGGCATTTTCTTTCGTCTCATTCATAATAATGAGTCATTGTGAAAGAACTGGATTTTGAATTGTCTATTACTGTTAATGGTAACATGGAGAGAGAGCATTTTCCATGCCTACTGATGTCAGCTTATTTATTTTTTAGAAAACATGATTTCTAGTGTTTATATAAGAAGAAAACTTCTTTGAACAATAATGTTGTCAGGTTAATGTTAAAATTCCTTCTATAGTAAACTATTAGATTTCTCCCAGTCCCCTAAATCAGAATTAATCACTGTGTGCCCTATAGCATTTTGGTCACACTTCTCTCAGAACGCTTTTTGGTCTAACTTTATTATAGTTCCTCATGAACGTGAATACCTCACTCATTAAATTATAAACTACTTAAAGGTAAGCATGAATCTTATTCATCTTTTTCCGCAACACTGCAGTAAGTACATGGAATAAATATTTTGAATGAATGGAAAATAAACTTAATAAGAAATACATAGTATTTTACAGGTCTCTATGGGGGGAAATGTGGTAATATATAGAGTTTGTTTTACCATTCTAGCATATGGACATATACAGTCGGAGCATAAAGAGATTCAGTATGCTGTGGAATTGGGAGAAGATATCGACCCTCAGAGACGTGTAAAAAAGTTAATGCACAACTGGAATATTAAATATCAGATCAGGAATCTTGTTTTCCCTCAGCGAATATGAACCAAACCACCCAAGGAAGATAACAGAAACATTAAATATAATGATGTTGAGGAACAAGAGCATATGAAACAAAGTCATGGGTAATTGCTTTACTCTGGGAGCCATGCAGTCTTTTCTAACTGAAAATCGGCAAATGAGTACTCAGGGGAGAAAACTTCGGAGTCATGGGATAGATAACTGCTAGAGGGCCTAGAACCCATGAATAAATCACCAAGGTTTGAGCCAACATGGTCATAATTCAGCAGAGAAAGACTAAATCTAACTTCCCCTGGAAAATGGGGCTAGGAAATGGAAAGGGAGCACAATACCATGATGCTTATGGATAAGGATATAATCTCCATTGCCTTTTAGGGTGTCTCTAAATTGTAAGGACCTTCAAAAAATACTTGATTGCCCCCTTAATATACAGTATGGTGATTAGGGATAATGTGATTGGGAAAAATCCCAAAATGTGAGCTGAGAGATCTAGTCTTTTTCTACAAGTGCATGTAGATAAACAGGACCATTTACTGTCAAGACCACATGGAGTCCTTGTCTGTTTCCCATGTGGCTATGGTATGGCTGGACTGCAAACTTGTGTTGACATTACCCAATACTTTTTAGAAGGACAAATTAGCAATAATGTCCTCACTAATTAGCCCAATTAAGAAATGATCCTTCAAGTTTGAAGGTGGAACTTCTCTCAGTGCATAAAATTTGAAAACACTGTTTTCCACACAATTAATATTAGCTGGATAACTCTTGTAATGCTTTTATTGCTAGAAAGCATTTGCACTTGTTGCAGGAGATCTCCCCCACTTCACCCTCCAAGAACATGGAAGTAAAGTTGTCCCATAAGAATAAAATATAAAATCAAAAAAATCAGAGTTCAATTCTGCAAAGTATACTTCAAAAGAGAATGGCACTAAAACCAGCTACACTTGGTAGCAAATTGAAAGGTTTGTGATGGAGGGTGGGTGGAAGTTAGCATTGAAAACGTAAATAAGAGTTGTCGAGGCCAACTTTCACATTGTTCATCCATTATTTTCCCAATTTCCTGTGCTAATATCCTGATAATAATAATATCCAAATCTATTACAGTTATGAAATGGGCACATTGGATATCAAGTCTGATGTCATAAACCAAACATCTCAAACAAGTAGCCTGATCTGACCTGAAAAACATGTTGTATTTGGCCCATGCAGTTTTGAAAATTGAACTTAGGTTTACAAATAGGAATTTTCACCTAAGTCTAAATTTTGGGGTTCACTTGAAAAATTAGACTGGCGACACCAGACAACATTTCTGCATGATATGACACCATTCTTAAGAGTATCTTTGCAGAGTGGTTTACTCCTTGAGATGAGGTATGCACCCTCCAGTTTGCAAGCCCCCAGCATTCATGTACAAGGCTAACCACTCATTTACACTGCTTGGCCTGTTAGACATTGAATTTCAAATCCCTTGAACCAATCTGAACCCCTAGAGGCTTTTATATAGTTCCTATGAACAAGGACACGTTACCAGCAATATTTCCTTTTAAGTTTTTTTTTTTTTTTTTTTGTGGGGCAGACCAGCCCTGAGCTAACATCTGTTCCAGTCCTCCCCTTTTTTTGCTGAGGAAGACTGGCCCTGAGCTAACATCCGTGCCCATCTTCCTCCACTTTATATGGGACGCCGCCACGGCATGGCTGACAAGCAGTGCGTCGGCGGGCGCCCGCGATCCGAACTCGCGAACCCCGGGCTGCCAAGCGCGGACTAAACCGCTGCGCCACCGGGCGGCCCCAGATTTTAATTCATGCATAATGAACAGTCATTGTCAGTAATCTTTTTATGTGCCAGTAAGTAATTTATGAATAAGCCAACTGACACATAATTGTGTGTTCAAACATAGTATCTCTTAAATGCAAAGTTTACTCTTTATGATAACTTAAGGATGTTGAAAGTGTAAAATAGTTGATAAACAATAACCCTAAGTAATTACTCTTCTAATAATAACTTCTTACTTTGTATAGCATGGTCTTTCATTATAACAGATGTGTTTAACAAGTAAGGAAGTGATATGTAAAAAAAAATAAGATTTTTTTCAAACTCTTTACAATCATGAAAAACTTTATATATTATATTAGAAGCTAATTTTGATTAAAGAGAGTCTGAAAGCATTCAAAGTCTTATTCCACTAAAGGGTATGGAGGGACGAGAGGCAGATACATTTTCTTTTGGGAGGAAGTGGGTTTGAGGAGGGATATGAGGTATTTGAGAGACAAGTGATAATGGAGATGTGTTTTATTAGGAAATGTTTCAATTTATTGGGAAAAGATATGACTAAATAATGGAGGAAATGCTATTATGACGTTCTGAATAGAGATAACAAATCATTGGTGCCACTTTGTTTTTCCTCTGTTCCTATATTCTTACAAAAATCCCACTCCTGAGGTATGTAGTGTCCTCAGTCATTCTGACTCTTGGTCCTCATAATATAGTCCATTATTTGAAGGAGGGACACTTTTCCAGACCCTGCTACTTTGATTTAACCAGGTAGAAGTGAGACTGTGGACTGAATTTTACTAACAATGGTCAGCAAGTTGAAACACACCATTTCTCCATTAAACATATGTGTGTGTGTGTGTGTGTGTGTGTGTGTGTGTGCATCTATATCCCCTTCTCTCAAACCTGCTTCCCCTACCTCCATTTCCAAAAGAATGGGGGAGAGGCCTTATACCTCCTATTCTGACATTCTGTGATCGGTAGCAACACAATAACGCTATTTTCTCAGACTTTTCAGAATTAACAAAATGCTCCAAATCTCCATGTCTTCCCAAATTTAAACATCTACATATCAAAAATAAATCTTACATGACAGAAAAATAGAGCCATACACTTGTAGAATGTTAGGGAAGGTAATCCAACGTAATGTAGAAAAGCAGTTAATTGAACAGGAAGAGAAAACTGTGTAATCCCTGAGACTCTTCTCTCTGAGGGTGGACCCTCGGAGGACTGAGGCCTTGCTCAAATGCTAAGGTCTAGGTTCTCATATAAATTATATCCAATAGTTCTAAAGATTTGCACTTACTTGTTCTTGAGGTCTCCTTTCCCAAAATGATCGAATTAAACATGAGGTTGATTCCCAGATAGCACAGTTTTGCCTTGGAACCAGAACTGCTAGAAATGTAATAAAACAAAAATATAAGAATATAAATATATGAGCATTTCTAAAAGAAATTCATTTTTATCACAACTTGAATGCAAAACATTCATTCAATGTATACCTAAAATATTTCTGGTAAAATCGTTATTAAATACTTCCCTCGGGGAAATATTTTCATTTAGATTCCATAAAAGGTTAACTGTTTTTTTTTCAGGGTGCTATATAGCATTTTTCTATGATCAACCTTAAAGCTTACTCCTCAGTTTATTTATTCCTTTATTTGAAAACTCATCCTTATCTTTTGAACTGAGTAAGCCAATCATGCAGCCTGTTGCACACAATAAACTTTGATGGAATTTTGTCTTGCCCAAGGGAGCAGCCATTTTCTATACCACAATACCCTGCTTCCTCATCATACATGATTCCACCAGCGGGAAGGCACCTGGTTCAAGAGTCACTAATCTACAATTTAACAAAATCCAAATGTAAGTGAGGTGAGGTGACCTGGAGCAAGACTGTTTCCAAAACATGATCCTGCTAAAACTGTCCAATCAGATTCTCTTTCTGGAATGTGAAATAGAAACAGAACCAGGGAATTGTTAGCTGGAGAAAAGTTTAAGATGCAGAGAAGCAGTGAGACAGCAAGAACCACGAGACCCCATGAGTAAAGAGTAGTTTTGACTAACCTCATTGTACTAATTTCTTCATCTATAAAAATGGATGTGATAACAATATGCCTACTTTATGGATCTCTTTGGATAATTGATGAGATGATACTTGTAAACTTAGCAAAGAGTCTGGCATATTGTAAGTGCTCATAAAAGTTAAATGCTACTCACATCACATTGTAGTATAATAGTCATTTTAACTCTGTCTCCACCACTAGGCTATGAGCTTTTGAGAGCAAGGACTGTCTTATTCATCTTTGTATCCTCAGTTACTGGCACAGCATCTAGCACAGGGCTTAGCACATTGCAGATATTTCAGTAAATGTTCATTTGATAAGTGAAATAAAGACTTTTTTCTCCCTTTAACACCCTTACTTTTCCTTTCACACCCACCCATCCACCTCATCATATTTGAGGACCCTAGGAAAACCAATGTATTCAAGTAAGAAACTGGGGTTTAGTTAACTTTTAGATGGTGTAAGAATCAACCTAACTTTGATTTACTTCCTTTACTAAAATTACATCTGCTTAATATAGCCCCAATCTGATCTCACAATTAATATAGTTAAGTCAGATACTCTTGAGCATGGAGGACAGATAGGGTGTAGGCAAGGCCTAATGTCAATGAGGCGGAAAAAAAATCACTACCTATTAGTTAGATTTCCAGTAAAGAGGAAATGAATCACAAAATTTCAGAATTTTAGAACTAGAAAGACCTTTAGAGTTTACCTAATTCATAACTTTGGCTTTATAGATGAGGAAACTGAGATCCAGATAGGAGAAATAATTTACAGGACATCAGAGAGCTTGGGACGTAAATATGTGACTCCTGATGGGTATAATGGTCTTTCCTCTATACCACACTGCATAGCAGTATACAGTATTATGCATGCTCATAATATAAACTAATATGGTATATTTAGACTAGTAGAATATTAGGACAAAGTGTAAACTCGTGGCCTTAGATTTAACTTTATTAGAGGTAAGCAGCTGCCTAATATATCCTTTGCGAAAAAATAATCCCATCAGTAATGATGGTCTCTTCATCATTGTCTATAAAAGTACTAAATCATTAACGAATATCAGAGATGTCAACCGAACAGAAAACTAATAGCTTATAGTGCTTTAATTTATTTGATTTACACGCATTGTCAGAGACAACCTTTATGGTGGAACATATGATAATTAAGCACTTGTCAGAAATGTCACTATAAAATAAATGTCACTATAAAATAAACTAGCAATCCAAATCTCTTGGGACAGTTTTGATATGTCACTACTTCTCCTGGGAGAAGCACCAGGTTTTTGAAGCACCATGTTTGCAAAATGTAGCCAATGTGGCAGGTTAATAATCAATAGATTTCATTTATAGAGCTAAGATTAATTGGCTAGGCAAAAATTCAAGCTAGTTATGGGAATTAAGTAACTGAATTGGAGGAATAATATAGATAAGAATGGATTATTTTAGTGAAAGGTCAAAATCAAAATTAAATAGATGGCTTAAAAAACCCTTCCCTGGGGTGGGCCCAGTGGCATAGAGGTTGGGTTCATGTGCTCTGCTTTCGCGGCCGGAGTTCGCACGCAGGTTCAGATCCCGTGTACCGAGCAACGCACCACTTGTCAAGCCATGTTGTGGTGGCATCCCATATAAAGTAGAGGAAGATGGGCACGGATGTTAGCCCGGGGCCAGTCTTCCTTAGCAAAAAGAGGAGGGTTGGCAATGGTTGTTAGCTTAGGGCTAATCTTCCTCACAAAACAACAACAACAAAACCCTTTCCTTTCTCTCCTTCCTTCTCTAATTTTCCTATTTCCCTCCCTTTTTCTTTTTTTTTTTTTTTTTGGTGAGGAAGACCAGCCCTGAGCTAACATCCGTTGCCAATCCTCCTCTTTTTGCTGAGGAAGACTGGCCCTGGGCTAACATCCGTGCCCATCTTCCTCTACTTTATATGGGACGCTACCACAGCGTGGCTGACATGCAGTGCGTCGGCGGGCTCCTGGGATCCGAACCTGCGAACCCTGGGCTGCCAAGCGCGGACGAAACCGCTACGCCACCAGGGGGCCCCCCCCTCCCTTTTTCTTTTTCTTTTGTTTTTCATAAGAATTCCAGGAATTATCTAATCTTTGTGGTACTTTATGCCCTCTCTGGTGTCTCTTCCCTTTCTACATGTCAAAACCAACCCTACTAGAGAAGATCATTAATTTCATAAAAGAAAAATGTTTCTTTGTAACATTTTATCATTTATATCATATTTTGGCCCACTCAAAAGCTTCACTCAAGAAGATTCAGTAATTTTCTTTAGTTCTAAGGCTATTCATGAATTTTCAGAGATATCGATTTTTATATGGAACATCCCAGAGATAAAAAGTCTGGAGCCTTCCTGTAGATAATGTCTATCTCTAGTAAGATATAATAATAATGTAATGCTGCTATGTTTCACACTACAATTAATTGTTCCTTTTTAAATTCTTGAGGGTCCAATAATTTAAGTTTTATTCTCTCCTCTTTGCTTTTTATTATATAACTCTGTAAAAATAAACAGATGAGTTAAAAGGGATTTTGCTTCTAGCCATGATGGAGTAACTGGCAATTGTTACCCTCCTTCCACAAACAAGTATAAAATTGAACAAAATATGTGAGACAGTGGTTTCTACACACTGAACAACAGATATAGTAGAATAGTAATTCTTTTTTTCTTTGTATTTATTTATTTATTTTTATTGCAGTAATGTTGATTTACAACATTGTATAAATTTAAGGTGTACATCCTTATACTTCTATTTCTGCATAGATTACATCATGTTCACCATCCAAATACTAATTACAATCCATCACCACACACATGTGCCTAATCATCCCTTTTGCCCTCCTCCCTCCCCCCTTCCCCTCTGGTAACCACCAATCCAATCTCTGTCTCCATATGTTTGTTGTTGTTTTTATCTTCTACTTGTGAGTGAGATCATACAGTTTTTGACCTTCTCCCTCTGACTTGTTTCACTTAGCATAATACCCTCAGTGTCCATCCATGTTGTCATAAATGGCTGGATTTCATCACTTCTTATGGCTGAGTAGTATTCCACTGAGTATATATACCACATCTTCTTTATCCATTTGTCCCTTGATGGGCATTTATGTTACTTCCAAGTCTTGGCTATTGTGAACAATGTTGCAATGAATGCAGGAGTGCATGTATCTTTATGTGTTGGTGTTTTCATATTCTTTGGATAAACACCCAGCAGTGGAATAGCTGGATCATATGGTAGTTCTATTCTTAATTTTTTATGGAATCTCCACACTGTTTTCCATAGTGGCTGGACAACTTTGCACTTCCACCAGCAGTGTATGAGAGTTCCCTTCTCTCCACAAGTGGGATAGTAATTCTTGAGAGAAGGGAAACATATGAAGTAAACTCTAGGTTTATCTTCTTTCTGTATCAGGTAACTTTCCAAACTATGGCCTAGGGAGTTAAGCCCAACTGAAACCCTGTATCTCATTGAAGATATACAGATTGAAATACCTGGAATTTGCAGAGTGTGAAGCCAGAGATGAGAGACCTATATGGGGATTGCAATGAGGACAAACGTCTGAAAGCGTGGTTTCTAAACATCCTTGGCCAATGGCTGGGCTGCCTGTGCACAGAGTTAGGCTCCATGAGGCCCATCAGAGAACTCCATGTGGGGTAAATGGAGATACTAGAGATTGTGGGTTGTGGAACACATTGAAGTTACAGTCCAGTCATAGTGAAATAGCCTCCCTGAGAATCTCAGAGTTTCAGCTGAGACTGGAGAAAGGCCATTTTTTAAAAATATGTACCATCTGTTGGAAAAATGGCCCTAAGACTAAGAATAAAAGTGAAAAAGACCTGTCATAATGAAAAATAAATCCAAGACTGTCAGATCAAGAGGATTCATTAGTAATGTATTTTCCTGCCAGAAAAAACTAATACTTACTTAAATAAGTCAATGTAATCTAAAAACATTTTATTTATAATATCCCTCACAGCAACATTTTATTGATAATATCCAATATCCAATAAAAAATTAGTAAACATGCAAACAAGCCAAAAAATATAACTCAATCAGGAAAAACATCAGCAATAGAAACTGATCCTATGATGATTCCAGAAGTTATAATTAGCATAAAATAAGCATATGTTCAAATATTTAACAAGAAAAAAGGACATAATGGGTGAACAGATAGGGCACATCACATTAGAAATGGAGACAATATAAAATAGCCAAATAGAAATTCAAGAACAGTGCAATATCTGAAAACCAACAACTTAATTGTACTTAATATAAAATATTGTGTTTTCCTGCTAAGATCATGATCAATAAAAGGATATTAATGATCATATCTTCTATCAATCTTGTACTGACATCCTAGCCATTGTAATAAGAAAAGTAAAAGAAACAAAAGTCATAAAGATTGGGAAGGAAGATGTAAAATTTTCTTTTTAGCAGATTTCATGATCATTTACATAGAACATCCTAAAGAATTGATATTAAAACCTACTAGAATAAGTCATTTTAAAAAGGTCGAGGGATAGTATAGTAATATATAAAAATTAAATGTATTTCTACATTTGAAACAATTAGCAATAGAAATTTAAAAAGTCAATATCACTTATAGCAACATCTAAACACATGAAATAAATGATAATCCTAGCAAAAGATGCACAGTATTCACTGAAACTACAAAAATTCTGAGAGAAATTAAAAAAGACAAATAAATGTAGAAATGTACCATGCTCAAGGAATTAAAGTCTTAATCTTGTTAAAATATAAATTCTTCCAAAATGAAATGCCATCCCAAACAAAATTTCAGTAAGTTTTTTGGAGAAATTGACATTTATTCTAAAATGTATATAGAAATTCAAAATGAATACAATTTCTACACTTACTGTAAGGCTGTAGAAATCTAGACAATGTGGCATCAGCATTAGTATGGACAAATATATCAGTGGAAAAAATAGAAAAATAGACTCTACAAATATGATCAATTAATTTCTCTTTACTTAAATTGGCATTTTTAATTACTTTGGATATTTTTAAAAATATAATAAAAATAACCATTTAGGAAAAATTTAACAAAATTTAACCTTTAGATAAAGAAACAAAATCTGGGCTTTGGAATAAGGCCATTGTCAGAGAATTTTCCATTTCCCTCTTTCATAACATTATTTTTCAAAAGTCAATTCCTTTTCAAATTTCCAAAAGAAATAAAGCATCTTAAGAAATATCTAAATACCCACATCAAAGCCCATCTTATGGAGTTTAGATTGACATTATAAACTTACTGCAATATGGAAAAATAAAGCAACATCAAGTGTGGCACTGTATACACAATTGGTTAAGTCAAATATCAGATTCAGATCAAGTGAAAACACTGTACTAGCTGATAAATTCCATCAAGAGAATAAAATAGCTCAGTTTGAGTCACTTTCTGATGTAACATTCCAAAACAAACTAAACTTTCCTGAAATGGAATAGTTCTTCCTGGAAGGTAGCTTCAGGAATGAGTCCCCACTAACACATCTAAAATCTAATTTCTACTCTCCAGAAAAAAATAAAGCATTCCAGTGTGATGCCAAATCCTATCAAACCATCACCAACAGTGCCAGATACAATCATCCACAGTGGGCGTATTTCCCCCACAATAGCATGTGGCTCATAGCTACCACCAGATGAAGTTGGTAGACTTGTCGTTGGGTGCTGCATACAGCTTCTGGTCCAGTACTAGAGCAGAGTTCTTTTCATATAATACAGAAAACAAAATTACTCTCTCCACTCCACAGATGACTTTTTGCCTGAATAGTGGAATAAGAGAATCTCTGCAATTTATATTTATTACATTATTTGAACTTTAAAAGAAATTCAAGCTCAAAGTGACTTCTTGGTGATGGTGTACCTAGAGTCAGAAACAGGCCCTCTTCAAAGGAAAGTTGAGGAAAAATAATAGATAACAAGTTAGAGTTCTCTGACCGAGTACTTTGCCAGTTTCAAGACATTAAATCAGCTGAGAAGCTGTTTAATTAAATTCTTATAACTCATGGCCTATAAAAAAGTACATGAAGCTCTGCAGGGTGAAGCAGTTATATGAAGCAGCCAAGAACAAAACCCAGATCCTCAGTGTGGTCAAGTCACTTCTTATACGTCATATAAGCAGAATATTGCTACATATTCATTTTTAAAATTTTCCTTTGAGACTTCCTTTTTGACTCATGAATTATTAGAAGGATGATGTCTAATTTCCAAATGTTTGGAGATTTCCCTGTTGTCCTTCTCTTATTAATTTCTAGTTTGATTCCATTATAGTCAGAGGACATACTCTGTGTAATATCAGATCTTTTTAATTTACAGATGTTTGCTTTAAGGTCCAGGATATCACGTTTCTTGGTAAATGTTTCATGGGTGCTTGAAAAAGAAAATATATGTATTCTGCTGTTCTTCCACAAGTGTTCTCTATATGTCAATATGTCTGTTGTGTCTGTGTGTTCTCTATATGTCAATACAATCTACCGAAGGTAGATTTTGAACCCTCTTCCTATTCACACAGTAGCTTATGCTCTGGGCTATCATTCAAACATATTTCAAGAAATTAATTGCTTTCTTGCAGAGGGAAAAAAGAACATTTAAAATGAAAACATTATGGGCGGCTTTCCACAATGCAAAAGCAATAGTCATTTGTAGTAATAAATCCCATGTAGAGTCAGTCACCATAAGAAATTCAGATATTGGAGATATTATAGCTGTCAAAATCACAGAGTTAAGAGGTAAAGGGCATATTGAGTTATCTGAAGAAAATCACCCTTGTGCAAATAACAACAGCTGTTCAAACTTCTATGCTGCTAAAAATCCTTAAGCCATAGTTCATCAATCTTTATATGAGTGTACTTTTTGTTTTAATGATTATTTTTTTACCACAGTTGACGATTTACATCATTTACAAGATCAGGTACACAATGAACAGGATTGGTAAAGCACATAATGCAGAGGAAGCCAAGAAATACTTCATTAAATGTAAAAACAGGCCACTAAAGAAGAGAGATAAGGGAACAGAGCTAGACTTTGATCCTCATGCTGTCTACATAGAGAGCTGCAAGGAAAAGATGTAATCTGGTTCTCCCAGTAAGCGTGTTTTGTGCAAATCCTGTGGGCATCCCAGGCTTACTGAACGTGTTACCTGTCCTTATGCAAAGAATATTTTGTAGGCCCTGGAATTATACCAGATTCACTGTGTACTGTTAATGTACCACTTAATATGAAAAGCATCACCAGAACCAAACAGTTATTTGGAGACAGGGTGACCCTGATAATACCAAATCTCTTTGGTCTGAAGCTGGTACACATTCCAGTGATAGTTCTACTTCCTCTGGATGGAGTGCTCAGTCCTAGAACCCGAGAAATAAATATTGAAGTAATCAAAGAGTGGTTTATTTTGGAGTTTTAACACTCTCAATTCTGTCACTCTGCTATGTAATCATCAGAGAGGGCCACTGCCAGCTTGAATGGTAGGAAGGCAGATTGGTGTTAAAGAAGAAAAATGCTCACTCTGCATAGTTGGCTTGGAGAAGAAAAAAAATTTGTGTCTGTATCATCTAACAAGCCTGCCACAGAAGCATTTATTTTTAATATTCTTACCACTTTTTGTATAAAATTGCTAAGCCAAAGTTTTGAACTTAAATAAATATATAAACACATAGATGAGCAAACAAACAAATAATTGAATAAATAGGTAAGTGCAGTTTGTATTTGGAAGACCTTTTCTGGATGTCACATATAAGAGTGACATTCCTAATTTCACTAGTGTTTCAGCAAAAGAATATATTTGGGGCCATCCCTAGAAAGTGTACTGACACTGACATTGTCAATGTGAGTATGTCTATGTTGGACCTGTATCCAGAGTCCAAAGGCATCCAAAATAAGGAAGGCCAATATAATGATGCCTTCTAGTCACGGCATCATATCATTCCGATTTCTTAGTATCACTTTTCCTTATCTGTTTTTCTCATGTTTATGTATTATCTGCCATTTACAATTGAGCAGACACTTGCATTTTTCACTTTGATGCCATACTTAGAAGATTGCTGGCACATAAACACTCATTAAACACTTGTGAAAGGAAAGGGTTGACAATGCTCAGTCAGCTGTGAAGAAGAATGGTGTGTGGGTGGGTGAGGAGAAGGACAGATAAGTAACTACATCTGTGAGATATAGAGAGCCCTTAGCCACCTATAATTGCCTAAACATAACTTGTTTATATTATTATAGGTAACAGAACTTTCTCCTCTTCCTCACTAACTATGGCTTATAATATCTTGGGTCATCTTTAAAGATTTGTCCATCTTTGAAGTCTCCTCAGTCCAGAGAGATTGCACTGATGGAGAACACGACTGTCCATTAAAGACATTGGCTGGATTTATACAGAGTCTAGTAAAATGACATTATTTTTAGGATAAGTTCTTCTTGAATTCTCTCTATACTCCTTCACATACAGGTCTGGTTTTTCTGGACAAGTAGAACTGAGAATGAGTGCCTGAACCATAGTAAATTCTATAAGTTAATGCCATTCTGTGGAGTAACTGAGAACAACTAGCTGATCCTGACAACAATTCCATGTGTGGTAGTAATGGTTGTAGGACTGTGTTAAAGTTCACTTCAGAAAACCAATTGCTTTTAAGTGGGCTAAATATAAGCCTAGTAAAAATAATTTAAATTCCTTTTTCTCTAAAAATACAATGTAACAGCCAGGGTTCTCCAGAAAAACAGACCAATATATACGTGTGTATATACATATACATATACACACGTATATATATGCATGCATATATGTATGTATGGATGTATGTGTCCGTATTCGTACATATATATTTAAGAGATCTTTGATTATAATGCTCAATAGTTTAATAATGGCTTTTGAGGAAAGTAAAAATTTTACCAAATTAAATATACACACCAATACTAGGATACAGCCTTTATTTTTTTCCTGTGGAAGATTAGCCCCGAGCTAAACATCTGTTGCCAATTTTCCTTGTTTTTTATTTATTTATTTTTTCACTTGAAGAAGATTAGCTCTGAGCTAACATCTGTGACAGTCTTCCTCTACTTTATATATGGGTCACTGCCACAGTGTGGTGTAGGTCCACACCTGGGTCTGAACCCATGAACCAGGGCCACCAAAGCAGAATGTGCCAAACTTAATCACTATGTCACGGGGCCAGTCCCACAATCTATTTTCAGGAAATAGATCTTAAAATCAGGGTAGCTCCTTGTTGCTGCAGCATAATATGTCATGGGGAAAAGCAGGAGATATAGCTTGAATGGCCACCTCAAGCAGAAGCTTGCAAGAACCACAATTATTAAGCTCTTAGAAACATAGGAGTAAATCTTCATTTACTGAAAAGAAACACCACATTCATCAGCAGTCACTCCTCATTCCTCCCTTCCCCCAGTACCCGGCAATCACTAATCTAGTTCTGTCTCTTTGGTTTTGTTTATCTATTCATCAGTTTGTGGGCATTTGGGTTGTTTCCACTTTTTGGCTATTATGAGTAATGCTGCTGTGAACATTTGGGCTTAAGTTTTTCTGTGGACATGTATTTTCAGTTCTCTTGAGTATATACTGAGGAGTGGAATTGCTGGATTATATAGTAACTCCAAGTTTAACATTTTGTGGAACTGCTAAACTTTTGTCCACAATGGTAAAAACATTTTATAGTGCCACCAGCAACATATGAGTGTTCCAATTTTTTCACATTTAAAATTTTTAGCTATCCTAGTGAGTGTAAAGTGATATATCATTGTGGTTTTGATTTGCATTTTTCCCAATGAATAATAATGTTCAGCATCTTTTCATGTGCTTTTTGGTCATTGTATGTCTCATTTGAAGAAATGTCTATTAAAATTGTTTGCCTGTTTTTTGATTGGGTTGTCTTTTTGTTTAGTTGTAAGCTTTCTTTATATGTTCTTGATGAAAGTCCCTTATCAGACATACAATTTGCAAATATTTTCTTAGTCTGTGTGATATCTTTTCACTTTCTTGACAGTGTCCTTTGAAACACAGGGGGGGTTTTTGGTGAGGAAGATTAGCCCTGAGCTAACATCTGTTGCCAATCTTCCAATTTTTGCTGAGGAAGATTGGCCCTGGGCTAACACCCAAGCCCATCTTCCTCTACTTTATATGTGGGATGCCTGCCACAGCATGGCTTGACAAGTGGTGCATAAGTCCATGCCCAGGATCCGAACCTGTGAACCCTGGGCTGCTGAAGCAGAGTGTGTGAACTTAATCACTACCCCACTGAGTTGGCCCCTGAAACACAGTTTTTAATTGTGATGACAGATGGATCTATGAAGACATAGCTAGAAATATGGTGCACTTGTGAGCAAGCATAAGCAATGAAAGCATCAATCTGACTAAGAAAAGCCTACTTTCACTTTCTTCTTTTAATCATCCTGATGTGGCATGTTGCATGTCTGTGCTACTAGCTTGAGACAATTTTTAATCCACTTACCATCTTTTGTCAGCTCTATAAAGTCTGCCTAGTAATTGGGCATGCTGTGTTTGACACTTTTTATATAGCCAGCTCTGGAAATAATATATTATGAATAAAGAAATGTATATATTCTCAGAAATATCTAAACAACACCTTCATTGACTGATACCGGGATCCAAGTATAAGAATTTACTTACCTTGGTTCTCCTCAAAAATTCACAAAAATAGGCTATTCACCACTAGATGATGAAAAAAGGACATAGGCCCACTCTAATCCCATATAATGTAAAAATTAAGGTATTAGCATACTTCTTAGTATAGTGCTTCTAGAGTTCAACAAAGTGCCTGGTACAGAGTAGACACTCATCAATGTGTTTGTTCTAGTGAATATAATATGACTACATATGCATTTGTTGGAATTGTAGTGGAATAGTAGTGGAAATCTTATATAGTGTTCTCTTGAGAGTGCTCCCTGAAAATATCATTGAGGATATATTGGGGATGCTATATAATTTTAAAATTTACAATTTTGCAAAAAATCCATTCAGAGAAAAATGAAAACCTAAAGGTCTGGCAAGAGAGAATTTTCAAAGTATGGTACACCCCATAATAAAAAATTGCATAAATTAAAATAATTTTTGACATCAACTCTCTATTTATTTACTTCAAAACTTATTAGTGATACTTTATAAAACCAATAAGAAAAATATAGAAATACTAGAAAAACCATGGGAAAAATTTTTAAGTAATCTTAGAATGGTAAGGCTTTTCTAAAGTATGACAAACTCAGAAGCCTTAAAATCAATTACATAAAAATTCAATAATTTTTATAAAATATAAAATTACTCCATAGAAAAGCACAACATAAGCATTTCAAAAACATAAATGACAAACTGGGGATAATATTTGCAAATTTTGTTAGAAACCATGAATTACTTTTCTATTACATAAAGAACTACTTTGTAGCAAGAAGAAAGAATAAACAACCTCAAGAAAAAGGACAAAAGATATGTTAAGTTCAAGGAAGAGAATATGCAAATGCATCTTGTCAGGGAGGAAAAATAATTTTCCCTCTACCCTTCTAGGTTCATGGATGAGACTCTCCCTCCACACACACATAATAAAACCCAGATTAACAGGAGAAAAACCAACAAGAGTTTAATGACATGTATACCTCCTGGATACCTGGGAGATACCCAGGAAAACTGAGTAGCTCCCCAAAATGGCCCAAGCCACCATTTTAAATACCATCTCCAGCTAAAGACAAAAGAAGATGTTGGTGAGGGAGAGCCAGTTATGGGAGGTTATTAGGAAAAGCACAATAAACAAGAGTAAGGTTTTTATGCTGATTTAAGTTGTTGCCTTCTCCATTGATAAGAGTTTCTAGAGATTTAGTCATCCTCCTCTTCCTGGTACAGAGAGGGAGACACTCTTACAAATGGAGATTTTCCTTATAAATTTAAATTTCTCTTCTGAAAGTGTCACTTTTACTCAGTTTTCAGAGCTTATCCTGTGTCTGCAGTTTCTTAAAAATGATTAGCCCAAAATAATCCTTAAGCCAAAGAGGCATATTTTGGGGTGGCAAATTCTGCTCCCCTTCAATCTTAAACTTGTGAAAAAATGTTTATTCCTATTCATATTAATAGAAATGCAAATAAAAACTACACTGAGATGCAATTTTTTACCTATCCATTGCCAAAAATAAAAAAGTTTGAAAACACACTAATGTATTAGTAAGAGTGTGGAGAAACAGAAATTCTCCAAAGACCATTGAAAGCATATAAATTGTAAACACTTGTGGAAAACAATAATATCTATCAAGATGATAAGTATTGTGGGGTATCAGAATTGGCCACCCCAAAATGTGTCTCTTTGGCATGAGGATTGTTTTGGCTGCTTACTTTTAAGAAACTGCAGACAGGAGACAAGCTCTGAAAACCAAGAGAAGTTACCCTCTGGGGTCAGCATAGTGGCATAGTGGTTAAGTTCACACACTCCACTGCTGTGGCCCAGGGTTCATGGGTTCAGATGCCGGGTGTGGACCTACACACCTCTCATCAAGTCATGCTGTGGCAGGATCCCATATACAAAATAGAAGAATATTGGCAACAGATGTTAGCTCGGGGTCAATCTTCCTCACCAGGGGAAAAAAAGTTACCCTTTTTTAGAGATATTTACATTTGTAAGGGAAATCTCCATTTGTAAAGATATCTCCCTCTCTGTACCAGGAAGAGGGGGATGACCTTATCTCTAGAAACTCTTATCAATGGGGAAGGCAAGGACTTAAATCTGCATAATAACTTTACTCTTGTTTATTATGCTTTTCTGGTAATCTCCCATAACTGACTCCCCCCACCCTCAACATCCTCCTTTGTCTTTAGCTGAAGATGATATTTAAGGTGACAGCTTCAGCCATTCTGGTGTGTTACCCAGTTTTCCTGGGTTTTTCCCATGTATATATGTTATAAAGCTTTGTTTGGTTTTCTCCTGTTATTCTGTCTCATGTCAATATAATTCATAGAACAGCCAGAGGACCTAGAGTGGGTAGAGGATTTGTATTCCTCCCCTACAGTATACATGCCACTTGACCCAGCAATTTTATTTCTAAAGAATTTATTCTACAGACATTTTCAGCTATGCAAGAAATTACATATGTACAAAATTTTATATTGCATCATTGATTGTAATAATAAAACAATAGAAGTAACAAATATTTATTAATATAGGATTACCTAAATAAATTATGATATATGTATAAACATACAATGAAAATCAATGCAGCCATTAAAAAGATTGTGGAGGTTCTTCATAAATTGATCTGTAAAACTCTCCAAGATATATTGTTGGGTGAAAAACAAAATCAAGGCACAGGACAGTACATATAGTATGCTGCCTTTGTATACAAGTGTATTAGAGGAAGAATACATAAATGTTTATGCATAGAATATCACTGGGAGCATATATAAGATGTTCAAAATACTGGTTGTTTCTAAGGGAAATGATATGTGTGGCTGAGAAAAGAGATTTGAATTTTAAACCATATGAATGCATTATATTTAAAAACACAGTAGTCTCCCCTTATTGACAGTTTCATCTTCCACAGCTTCAGTTACCTGCAGTCAATCCTGGTCTAGAAATATAGAATGGAAGATTCCAGATATAAGCAATTTATAAGTTTTAAATGGTGTGCCATTCTGAGTAGTGTGATGAAATCGCACACCATCCCATTCCGTTGCTCTTGAGATGTGAATCATCTCTTTGTCCAGTGGATCCACACTTTATATGCTACCTACCCATTAGTCACTCAGTAGCCATCTTGGTTATCAGATTGACTGTCCTGGTATCACAGTGCTTGTGTTCAAGTAACCCTTATTTTACTTAATAATGGCCCCAAAGCACCATTAATCTCTTACCTTGCCTAATTTATAAACTAAGCTTTACCATAGGTATATGTACATATAGGAAAAAAAATGTAGTATATATCGGGTTGGGTACTATCTTTGCTTTCAGGCATCCACTGGGGTTCTTGGAATGTATCCTCCACGGATAAGGGGGGACTACTGTCAGTAAATAAAATTTAGCTGTGAAAAAAGTTTACACAAGATTATGTGAAACAGAATTCCAATTTTTAACAAACAAAATGACTAACATAAGTTATCTAACTTGTTACACTGAGAGGGCCTAGAAATAATGCCAGTAGCAAAGAAGATACCCAGTGCCCATATATTGGTTTCTAAATACCATCCTCCAATGAAAGGAACCAGAGTTGCTTGGAAAAATGGCCAGTTCTAGGACTGGGCCAGGGAAAATAGAAAATGAGTGCAGATCTTCTTGTAGTACCAGAAGTGCTCAGAAAACAAAAGAATAGAGACATGTCAAAGGAACACAGGATCCAACATGGGCAAGCACCTAATGGCCCAAACTGGAACAATTGAAGCAATGAAATAAATTGTCATATTGGATTATAACACAAAATATAAAATAAATATCTATGCATCTATACTGAATAAACAAATATTCTAATAAATAAATAAATGAGTAGAAGAGATGAATCTTCCTTACAGAAGTATTCCAAGATAATATATGTAGATATTCCCTCCTCCACGAGTGGAGTTTAATCCCACTCTCAATCCCAAGGATGGGCTAGACTTCCTAACTCTCTTCCAAAAGAATAGAATAGAGAAAGAAGAAATAACAAATTTCCAGTGGAGAAACTTGGCAAACACTACCTTAATCAAGTCATGAAGGTTGATATCATCAGTGATGTGACGTGGATATGTACCCCCCGATATCATGTGATGAGAAGAATGATTTACATCCTTGGTATTTTTCCAAAATCCTTAACCCATGAGAAAAATATCAGACAAATACAGATTAGGGGACACTCAACCAGATACTTCTAATCTTCAACACTGTGAAGGTCATGAAAACAAGAGAAGACAGAGAAACTCTCACAGACCAGAGAGACTGGGAAAACATGCAGTGTGGTACCCTGAATTGAATCCTGGAATGTAAAGTGGACATTAATGGAATACCTGGTAAGATCTAAATAAAGCCTGGAGTTCAGTTAATAGTAATGCACCATTTTAGTCATTTCAACTGGAAAAAAAGGCTCAGAAGCTTTAGTCTATATATTTTAATAGATTATTTCCTAGTCACAATTGTACCTGCACAGAAGAAGGAAAAAAATCTCTGATATTATCCTTCTCTTCCCATTGCCTTCCTTTTCTCCACCATTTCCACCAATTTTTCCATAGTGTCTTCAAGACTCAATTCTACAGAGGGATGAAATGAGAAATAAGGGCAGCATTGTTCAGAGGGGGCAGTACAGTCTCTCGGAGTAAAAAATGCATGGAGGAAGGAAACAGTTATCCTTATCAAATGTAGTGAAAATTGAGCAGTTTTCTTCACCATTGGCTCCTTCCCTGGAATATCTATTCATGGAAAGATAGGCATTCATATGTAGACAAATTAATGCATGAGAAAGCTGGAAAATGGCCAAAATGAACTTTTAAGAAGCAGGTCACATCCATAACTATTTCTGTAGGAACCATATAGGTAAAGGGAATAAGATAATATACTTTAAAAAATACATAAATTAAAAGCCCAAGCCAGAAAGCCAATGAAGAGTTTATATTTTAAGAAATTTAATCTCTTAAAAGTGAATTAGTGAAGTCCTGAAAATTCTAAATTAGGTGCATGTTATGTGTAGAAAGCAATCTCTGGTGCTCCCAATCTGCTATTAAAGATAAACCTAATGAAATTTTCATTTGAAGCTTAGCTATATTCTGCTTGAAATATAATACTTTCCTCAGCTGTTCATATTCCATCTATGAAAAAGTAAATTACAATACCACAAGCTACTGATATCTTTCTTATAACCTTTTCCTTGCTTTATTTTTTATGTCTTTAAAAGCATAGTTATAGCCAGATTAACACAACCAAACTATATATGAAACTTTGCTAATATGTTTGCTTACCTCAAATAACTCAGTCTTATTAGTGACTTTAACCGTAATGCAGCTATAAATATTTGTATGAGTGGAATTTGTACTTCCAATAAATTAGTCACATGTACATACACAGTCAATATACTTTCATTTGCATGCATAACTGGTTTCTTAAAAGGTAATTTTTTTTCTTTCTTTCTGTCAGGACTTCTCTCTAAAGTTCAGTTATGGTTGATATGATGTTAACTAACACAAATTGCTTTTTTTCTCTTCTGAAAACAAACTTTCAGGCTGCCTCAGAATGGAGAGGTGAGTTGATGGATGTAAGAAACTAAGAAACAAAGAGAAAAAAAAAAAAACCCAACAATCTCTGACAGCTGCCAACTGTTCACTGGCCTGGCAGCCAACAGCTAGGATGTAGTGTTCCTTCCTGAACATAAACAATTTCACAGAATAGCAACCATCAGATGAAGTTATTTTGTGACCCTAATGGAACAAGACCAAAACAAGGACACTATGCAGCCAAATTCTCCTCTCAAAACTAGTATGAGTGACTAGCACTCTTTTACCAATGACAGCCCTATTTCGTTCCTCCCACCTCCTAAATTAAAATTATTAGTTTACTCAGTGACCAAATAGTCTCTTTTCTGAAAATCCAGTCCAGAATAGAATCCCAAATCACCCAGCATAAACTCAAACCCTAAACAAGACCATCTTAATTCCATCTCACTGAGATTATTTCCCCCAAAGGATGCAGTTTCCCTTGCTACAGCAAGTTAATAAACCTAAGTTTGTTTGACTACTATTTGAACCACCAGTTCTTGGTGGTCTTTGGGCACCAGGCTTTAATAAAACAACTATAAAACCTGTGGGAAAATTATTGGTAGACAGACAGTCTTGTTGTTGTTGTTTTTTGGTGGGGCTGGGAGTGGGTTGAAAAGTGACATGTATGTGTGTGTTGGCCATGATGGGAGGAAGAGCAGAAGAGAGGTTAAGTACCATGGAGGAAGGATAGGTTATATAAGTGATTGAGAGACTTTAGCTTTGCTTTATTTTTCTTCTCCATATTATCCTGATCTTCATATTGCCCTTATTCCCAATACTGTCCCTTCCTTCTGCCTTCACAGTGAATCAAAAAAAGAATAATATCAGCATTGTTAAATCCTTTGATAACACCCCTCTCTTTACCATCCAATTCTAAACCAGTTAAGAAATAGACACGAGAGTAAGACACATGGATATCAAAATAGGAGTTTTGTTACTGATAAAGGCTAGAGTAGATGTTGTGACTAAAGCATGTGACCAGATTGGCTTGGTAATGGTCTCTGCTCACTCATCTAGCCTAGATCTTGGGAGACTGTAACTGAAGTCAAGTTCACTTTTCAGGGTAGACATAACTAGGTGAGGATATCTTCTTTGTACTGTACTAAACAAAAAATGAAGAAGAGAGGCCACATTCCCAGTGCTTACAAATTATCTCCACTCAGTTGGAAAATATGGGCAATTGGTGCCACCCAATAATCTAATAGCTTATTCAAGAGCTTCTTCAGTAGAGGTCCCGATGAATGGAAAGCATGTGTAGATTATAATACATCTTCATAAAACTCACCAGTGATTTTTCTTCATCTAATCCATTGAGCTTATTGATGAAACCTGTGATCATACATGACTATGGCTATCTTCCTTGGGAGGGATAAGGAAAGCCTCATTTCCATCTTCATGTATCCACTCCTCCCGTATCAACCATTGTTCTTTTGTGGATATTCTTTGTACCTCCAATGGTCAGTATAGATTTTGCCACCCAAAAGGCACTGAAATGGATGAAACAGTGGACTTAATTAACTCCGATGTCATACTGTATTTGAAGCTGAAAATTCACTCCTTACTCTAATTATGTCAAGCTACACTGTCTTATAAAGGTTGTCAGGGGCTCTGCAGTGATATAAAATAACAATATTAATATGCTCCAATAATAAAATACAACAATGTCAAGATGCCCCAAGGTTGAATATAAACTCCTCTCTTTATTAAATTTCTGGGAAATTTAAATTTAAACATAATGCCTCTGTGTTTAAGTGCACAGACTATGAACCAGACTACCACTTCAAATCTCAGTTATTACACTTACTAGGTTTGTGATCCTGGGAAAGTTAACTAGCCCCCCTTTGCCTTAGTTTCCTCATATGACAAAAGGGAATAATGATAAGACTTACAGAGTTGTTGTGAGAATTAAATGAATTAATATTTATGAAGATTTTAAAGATACCACTGGCAGATAATAAGTGCTTTATAAAATTTATTTATTATTGTATTTGTACCTTAGAGTCCAAAAATTACATTTAAGTAAAAAAATCACTCCTCCATCCCTCAATTTCTTATTCTGCTCAGTGTCAGCTAATACTGTTCTCCATCTTCAGATGCTTGAGGAGATCCATTTAGTGGCCACATCCTAGATATTGTTATTGGAAAGGCTACTACATCTTTAGTACCTCTGATGTTAATTCATTCCAACCCAAAGTCTCTGGTGTATCTTGCCTTTGTTGTCAGCTTTGTTGAGCTATAATTTACAAACAATAAAACTCACTAATTTTAAGTATACTTTTATGAGTTCTGAGAACTGTTTACAGTCTTGTGGCCACCACTATAATCATGAAATAGACATTTCCATCACCCAAAAAAGTGCCTTCATGCCCCTTTTTAGTCAATATCTTCTGTCCAACCACTGGCTCCTGGCAGCTGCCAATCTTCTTTCTATCACTATAGTTTTGCCTATTCTAGAATTTCATATAAATGGAATCATATATTATATAGTCTTTCTCTCCAGCTTTTTTCACTTAACAAAATGCTTTTGCAATTCATCCATTTTCTTGCATGTCTCAGTAGTTCATTTCTTTTTATTATTAAGTAGTATTTCATTGTATGGATGTACCAACCTTCTTCACTTCATTAAAAAAAAGGAAAATGATAGATTTTCTCAGATAATTGGGATCAAAGATACTTAAAAATCCTGTCTGGCTGTTCTGAGAGCTGAGGAGGTCAATATCTTGTCATACCTGTAACACTTTTGTGAAGATAAATATCTTGTCCATAGCATCTACATTTCTGCCTGCATTAAATACACCCTGATTAATCCTGTACTGTATGCACATCTTCTACTAATTACTCAAAAGCATCCTGCATTGACTCCTCACTGAATCAACTACAGGTGCCTCCAAATATCCTTGTTTCTACAGGTGCAGTTCCCTTTGCAGGAATTCCCTCCCCTCCAATGTTAAGATAACAAATTCCCTCTTGCTTATACTTCACAGCTCAGCAGAGATACCACATTTCCTATCATGTCTTTTCTGATCTCTCAAAGTAGAATTAATTTCTTCTTTCTTGGTGTCTCCAAAGCACCATGTATATAACTCCACAATATCACTAACTTGGTGATAATTTATGACCAAATTCAAGTATGTCTCTATTATGGAAAAAGATAGTGTCATTCAATTTTGTTTCCCACTGTAAGTTCAGTGCTCAACATTAAAGTAGATATTCAGTAATGTTTGTTTAACAAAAGAAGAAAAATGAATAAATGAATGCATGAAAGTGCCCTCATGTTTATACATATCCATCATAGATAATGTGAGTACATAAGCACAACTCACTGCTCTAATTGCCTGGAATTTCTTTGCACTCCATCAGTTTTTGGTAGGACAGAGAAGTCTGTTAATGCTGTTGATCTTAAACAAATAGGCAGTCAGTTATTTCTCCAGCAAAAATATGTTTACTTGGGATTAGCAAAGAATTGCAATTCAGGGTCTGCAACCACAGCAAGCCATGTGTGAGTCCCCCAGCAGCACAGGAGGAGAAACTCTATAAGAGGGGAAGAAGAATTTGGGAGGGCTTTTGTAAACAAAGAGCTCGAGGTATAGCGGCTCTTCGTGGGCCGTGTTGTGACAGTCTCTCATAGGCTGACCTTCTTGCCTGTCAAGAAGAGGAAGCCTTTCTTCTTCCTGTTGGGCTCTGCTATTGACACAGGGTGTGAGAGCTCCCCTTTTTGGGCTCCTGACTCCAATTTAGTCAGGTTTCTGTTTATTAATTTGACATTTCCTTCTTTCGATTAAGATCTTTCTCTGAAAGCATCACTGATCAAGAGTCAGAGTTTTCTGGTTTCAGCAGCCTTTTGTCCCTTAATGCCAGGAAGGACCTTTCTTCTGTGCCGTGTTGCATGTTAAAGGTAAAATGCACAGATTGGAAAACTATTGAGGTCACATTTGAGCAATAGGGGGTAGAAAGGAGAATTCTAAGGCATTTTTCTTTTCTAAATTCCATATGTTATCAAGATCATAGGCATTAGGGTCATCTGAAGCGTTATGTCATCATCAAAGGTTTGGCAGGCAAACTTCCAACAGGCCTGGTCTGGACATCTTGGAAAAGCTGTCTCATCAGATGTCATCTGCTTCAATTCTGATAAATCTTTACTTTCAGGTCACCAGATGATGTGCAAGTCCAGTCATGGTTTAATGCTTTCTTTAGGTGTGTCACGTGAATCCAAGAGTCTATTCCCTGGAGTTTTGTGGCACAAGGGTTAGTTAACACTATCTGATAGGAGCCTTTCCATCGAGATTGAAGAGAGTCTTTCTGGAGGAGTCTTTTCCAGTAGATGAGATCTCCAGCTTTCAAGGTGTGATGCTTAAGGTCTTTGTCTCCCTGGAACACTCTGTTAAAAGATTGCTCTACCAAAACATGGTTATTTTCAATAGAAGTAATTAGGCCTTTGCAATATTATAATATACCTCCTTTTATCAGCTGTAAGTCAAATGAGGCAGGAGCCAAGTGCATTGGGCATTCTGTGACTATCTGAAAGAGGGTGAATCTGAGATTTAGAAGGACCAACAGCAATGCTTTGGTATTTGGAGGCTCTCTACAGATTTTGCCAATTGAGTCTTAATAACACCCTTGGTGCATTCAACTAAACCAGAGGATTGAGGGTGGTAAGCACAGTGAAAGTGTCGTAAAACTGGCCAAATACTGCAGACTTGTCTGAGTACCTGACTAGTAAACTGTGTTTTTCGATCACTATGAAATTCAAGAGGAGTTCCCCAGGTAGGGATAATCCTTTCCAAAGGGAAATTCTGTAGTCCAGTGAGGAAACATACAAACCATGACTAAAACATATTTATATCCATGACATGGGGGAAATTGTATGAAATCTATTTGCCAAACCTCAAATGGTCCATTAGGCAGTTTAAAATGCCCAGGAGTGGTATAAACAGGCTTCCCTGAATTGTACTTTGGATGAGTGAGACAAGTAAGGTAGGCATCTTTTGCAGTCTTGTTAATATTTCCTCACCAATATTGATTGATGACTGTTATCATTTTGTCAGTAAAAGAATGGTTTAATGCATGTACAGTAGTTAAGAGTGGGAATTTTTGAATCTCTTGTAGAACTGGACTGTTAGTTGGTCTGAACCAGAGCTTTCTCTTTTTACTAAACCAACAATTGCTGAATTTCCACTCTTGTTTTTCTTTTTCTAAGACCAATTGTTAGGCTTCTCTAGTCAGTTTTTCTAAGTTATCATTTGGTCCCTTTGGACCATGACAGAGGCTTGGCTGCTGTTGGTTCCTTTAAAGGCTTGATTCCTTGTGGAAATATCAGCAAGAAGATTTCCTTTAGCTTCCAGAGAGTCAAATTTAGAATGCCCTAGGATCTTAATAATAGCCAAAGCAATAGCTAAAAGTATAGCATCCAATAATTCCTGAACACAGGGGCCATTTAAAATTTTATTTCCACTGGAAGCAAGGAAGCCACATCACTTCCAAAACATTCCCAGATCATGAGCTACTCCAAAAACATATATACTATCCATATGAATATTGGCAATTTTGCCCTTGGTTAAAGTACAAGTTCACGTAAGAGCATACAATTCAGCCTGTTGGTCTGAAGTAGCCATAGGTAAAGGTGCTGCCTCAACAATATCAAAAGGAGTTGTAATAGCATACCCAGCACAACATTTGCTATTGTCACCTTTTAAATGAGAACTGTCAGTAACCCATGAGAAGTTGGCATTACCCAAAGGAGTTTCATGCAGATCATCACGGGGAATTAGGAGGTAATCCATCAGTGTAAAGCAGTTATTTCAATGTACAAGAGTCATGTGAGGAGTAGTTAACAAAAGGATTTTGTAGGAGGTCAGGTGGCTGACTGAAAGATGTTGAGTGTGATGAGAATTCAGGAAGGCTTCCACTACATGAAGTACAAAAGTGAGTAAAGGGGGTCCCAAAATGATTTTCTCAGTGGTCTTAACCAAAAGAGCAGTAGCAGTAATGGCTCTAAGGCAAGGAGAGTATCCCTGTGTCACAGGGTCCGGTTGCTGGCTATAAGACCCAATGGGATGATGGTGGTCCCCTTGTTTTGGGGTTAATATACCCCTAGAGCATTCTCTTCCTTTTTATATACAAAAAGGAAATCTGATAATTGGATGTCCAAGGGCAGGTGGGTTCATCAAACTCTCCTTTAAGGCTTTAAAGGCAATGTCATTCAGTTCTTCTGCTAAAATTGGGTCAGAGTTGTTGTTCTTTAGTAAGACATATTGGAGGTTTGGCCATGAGAGAGAAATTTGGAATCCAATTTCAGCAAAAACCAACTAGCCCAAGAAAATTTCACAGTTGGCACTTAGTTTTGGGTTTGGGGAAACTTAGGACACCATGAAGTCTATCTGGATCTAGGTATAGCCCTTGTTCTGATATCAGATGCCCTAAATATTGAACCTGGGTTTGGGCAAACTGCAATTTCTCCTTGGAGGCCTTATGTCCCTGTAAGTCTAAAAGCTTCAGCAAGTGGAGGCTGTCTTCCCATGAGGAGAATTGGGAGGGAGAGCAAAGAAGCAAATCATACACATATTCCAAAAAAGTAGAACCTCTAGGGAACTTTATATCAACCAGATCAGCCTTCAAGATCTGTGAGAAATAAGAAGGGCTGTCAGTAAAACCCTGAGGCATTACTGTCCAGTGGAATTGCTTTCCTTCCCAAGTGAAGGCAAAAAGGTATTGACTAGCTTTGTCAACTGGAATGCTAATGAATGTACTTCATAAATCAATTATTATAAAGAATTATAAAGAAGAAACATCCTTCCAGAAGGAATGGATGTTAGTAGTGTATGAGGGTTAGGAACAGCAGGGTGTCGAAGGATAACAGTGTTGTTGATTGCTTGGAAGGCCTGGGCAAACCTCCACCCTCAGCCCTTGGGTTTTCTCACAGGTAAAGAGGAGAATTACAGGGACTAGAACAAGGGATAATGAGACCTTAAGCCTTGTAATCCTCTAATATGGGCTTTATACCTTGAAGGGCTTCTTTACTTTTAGGGTATTGATTAATTCTTAAGAGAGATTTTGAAGGATCTACTTGAATCTGGATGGGAGGTGCACTGTGAATTTTACCAATATCAGTCGGAGATTTTTCGACTGAGGGTGGAGCTGATTTAATAGGGACAAATGATCAGTGCTTCCAGAATCAGCTCTAGTACCTTCAGAGATGAAGTAAATAAAAGATGTCAAAGGGTCATTTAGTTCACCTAGTTGGCTATTTTGAGGGATACTGTCAAATTCTAGAATTATTTCACCCTTTCAGGAGAAAGAAATTCTGGCATTATACTTTTCTAAGAAGTCTTGGCCTAGTAAATGAACAAGGGTGAAGGAACTAAGGAGAAAAGTGTGTGTCTTTCAAAGGGCCTAAACAAAAGGGAATAGGTTCAGAGACAGAAACCTTTTGAAGTTTATTAGAAACCCCCAGTATTTGTGTTAGTGCTTCAGGTAGGGGCTGCTTTATAGCAGTGGGGTTGAGCAGCAAGAGTGTGGCTCTGGTGTCAGGAGAGAAAGAGATTCATCTCCAATCTGAAGAGATATTTTTCCAGGCTGATTAAGAGAGAGGATTGGGAAGAGCCCCTGTAGTTCCTTGGAGCCTCATCATTGAGAATTTGGTGGACACTGGAAAGGCTGGTTAGAGAGCTGAAGGCACTTGAAGCACTTAAATTTGTAACAATCTCTTTTCCAATGTCCTGTCTTTTTGCAATAATAACAGAAACTAGGAGATTTGGTTTCATTTAGGGGCCTTCATTTGCTAGAGTAAGAACTGTAGCAGTTTTTCTTTTACGTTACTCATCTAGAGTGTGAGAGAGTTGGTTTGCCAGATTAACTAAATCTGGGCAGACATAACTTCCCATTCCATCCCAGTCCTTTTTACTAGCAGGGAAAGGTCTCGGTTCAGCCCATTAATAGAGTTAAAAACTACCTGGATGGAATCAATGTCTGAAGGAAGACCAGAATTTTCTGTAACAGCAATCTGAATTGTAATAGTTGTGAACAAGTTCATCAGGTTTTGTTCATGAGCCTGAATTCTGTTCTAATCAACAGGCTTTGGGAAAGCCCTAGAAACTGCCTGGTGAAGTCATCTGGCGATTGTCTGAGACTGATTGTACAACAGGTCAGCAGATTGGTCTCCCGACTGTAATTCTGGAGAACTTTCAGAATTTTCCCGACTAGCAGTTTTCATCCAACGCTGGGCCTAGCCTTCACCAACAAGCATATGATCTAGCTGATATAAGTCAAACAGGTTGATAAGTTTAAATGCCAATATTAAGTTGATCAGCAAACCTGTGAGGATCTTCAGTTACTTTGGGAAAATCTTTGACTATGGCTTGCAGTTCAGCTTTAGTCCAGGGAGTATAAGAAATTAAAGTTTAGCCTTTGGATCTTCAGAAGGCTTAATTTTAAAGGGACAAGTTCTGATAGGTTCAGAGGAAGAGGGAGTGGGGAGAAGTTCAAAGAAGTTTGGCGAGAGTGTAAGTACGGGGAAACTGAGAGTATAGACGAGATGTAGGTGGTATAGAAGGGAAGGAGGGAGATGGCACCAGTGGTGGGGCCTGAGCACTAGTTGCTGGGGGAGAGGAACATGATGGTGCCTGAAGTGGAGCCTAAGACAAAGTCAAGGAAGAGAAACAGGAGGTTTTGGAAGCCATTTTATCTTTCTTTAATCAATTGTTTGCCTCGGTTAATCTTAAAATTTTATTTTTGCAAAGAGGCAATTTTACACTCCTGATAACGTTTGGAAGCCTCAAAATACCACTGAGATAGGTGTTCCATTCAGTTTTGGAAATTACAGGGCTGTGATTGTCTAATTTGGTTTTAAGAAAACTAAGTTTGGGTAATTCAAAAGTTCTCCACAGTGGACACTGATATTCTAAATTATTTTTGGTTAAATCAGTTCATTTACTTAGAAATGCTCATGAGGAAGGACCTCAGTTTTTAAATATAAAATTAGCCAGGGTCCCTGAAGGGGGGGTGCCCTCAAAATATTTAGATGACTGGGATCCCATTTCTCAGAGGTTTTTCTCTAGAGGAAAGGAATAATTCTCAAACAGCCTAAACAACTTCAGTTTCAAGAGCTTGCAACTCAAACAGCTTGAACAGCTCAAATAGCCTGCAGGCTTAACGCTAGCCAGTCCCAATGGAACAGCCCAGTTTTATCAAGGTTGACTGAATGTTAAATCAATGCAGTTCCAAAGAACAGTCCTGTTCCCAAGGGAGTGGGACTGAAAGTTGATCAACGCAGTTCCAAGGGACAGTCTGCTCCCAAGAGAGTCAGGCCAAAGGCTGGACAGGCACAGTTACAATGAGTAGTCCAAAAGTTGGACCAAAGGCTAACACAGTTCCAAGTAGGAACCGTCTGGTTCCAAAAGGAATTGGACCAAAGGCTAGCACGGTTCAAAAGAACAATCTGATTCAAAAAAGTCAGGCGGAAGGGTCACCTGAGTACTTGCAGACAAAGAGGACCTTAACCAGAAAAGAATAAAACCTTAAAATGGATCTCTAATAAGGCCTGGAGAGCCTCAAACGCAAAAAGGGTAGAAGCTCGGATCCAGGAGAAAAGACTTACTCTGAAACTCCAGGGTCAGGGAAAAGCAGCGAGCTTAATGGGCTCTGCTGTGGGTACCGCACCTGTTTGCTCACCAGCCTCAGAGTTGTTGGGGCCTTCTCTGGATCCCTGTATAGGCCACCAAAATGTTGTCCTTAAATAAATAGTCCGTTATTTCTCCAGCAAACATGCCTTTATTAGGGATTAGGAAAGAAGTGCAATTTGGGGTCTGCAACCATAGCAAGTCTCCCAGCAGCAGAGGAGGAGAAACTCTTTTATAGAGAGGAAGAAGGAGTTGGGAGGGCTATTATAAGTGAAGAGTTTGAGGTGTAGTGGCTTTTCATTGGCTGCGTTGCGGCAGTCTCTCATAGGCTGAGCTTCTTGCCAGTCAAGAAGAGGAAGACTTTCTTCTTTCTCTTGGCTTCTGCTATCTATATAGGGCACGAGAGCTCCCCCTTTTGGCCTCCTGACTCCAATTTAATGAGGTTTCTGTTTACTAATTTGACAATACTTGGGTAAATCTTGCTGAATTTTAAGGCAACAACTGCTATCCATGAAAAGTGCATTTAATTATTCATGGTGCATAGGGGTTCCCGTGACGGGACTAGCAACAAGTTTCTGGGCCTTCAGATGGGAAAGATGCATTGGTAATTATGTGACCCACGCTGTCCCCTGCTGCCAGATTTCCCTGAGTAGTCACTGGAGATGAAATTCTAATTATGACATTTGAAGAAATAAAATTATCTAGGGAAAGCAGCCTCCAAAGACAGACTGTATGTCGACAGCTGTTGTGGAAATTACTTATTTTAACCTTTGCCATAAAAATTGTGAAACTGATCCAGCTCCTTCTCTGAGGCAGACTTTTTGGGAGATGGATTTGTAGGTGTGTTTTGGGGATTAGCCTAAAGCCAAGACAGCATCATTTGGCAACAGAAGTTCCATTAAAGTTTCTCAAATTTCAGTGAACTTCTGTTCAGGAAGTCCTTTTAAATTCTGATGAGCTGACATTTGAATGTTTCTGTAGCAGATGGCTATCAGCTAAAAGAACCACACAATATTTTATTCTCACTAGCTCAAACCAAATTTGAAGGATATGATAGATTTTTTAAAATTAAAACTCTTAGGAGCTTAGGTCATAGATTCATATATTTTAAAAAAAGGAAATTCAAACTGAGTTGGACATAAACTCAAGTTCCCAGGTATAATAGTTTTTTGGCTTAAAACATGCCAACAGAAGCAAGAGTCTCCCAGATAGCTACACTATAGTCATTTAGAACATATTTGAAAATCATTTTATCTAATCAAATACTTTTTACTAAATGTCTACATAATGATACAATAAACTATCTAAGAGTTGATTTATCCATCAATTATTCTTTTATAAATCTCTGTTCAAGGATCTCTTTTAGTCTGTGCTGAATATTCTACATTCTGAATGAAATTTAGAAGAAGCATTGGTCAGGGTACCTGACCTACAGGGATTTCACAACCCAGGTGGAAAGATAGAGTTAACAATACACAATCATATATAGTTAAAACAGAAAAGAAACATTAAAAAAGAAAAATACCTTGCCAAATCTCAGCATGTACAGATGACTACTCAGGATGGAGACTTTAAGTTCTTTACTCAAAGATAAACATCTAATTAGAAGCAGAGTTTAAGATGTACTTCTCTCAGGTCTTCTCAGAGTGTTGTAATGATTTATAGATTCTGGTGGTTCTGCTTTTCTGATTGAACCCTAACTTGTATAGAATCCAAGTTTTTATAACATCAGAGCCTATGCTCCTTCTAAAAATGATTTTCTCCATTTTATTGGTGCTTTTACCATATTAATAAAAGGCCAAGCTTAGATATATAAAGACCTTAAAATTCTACCGTTCACAATGACCTTCTCAACAAAATAGAGAGCCAAGATGCCTCATAAGCCTCTGCCTCACTCAACTGTGTCATCATCAACCCCTAGTAAATAACTCTAGACAAGTAAAGTGCTAGCTGTTTCAGAGCTTGATGAATAGCTTTATGGGTCCCTTCTCACAGCTGTCATTGTTCTGACAGCTTGATTGAATACAGCTCTTGCACCATACCAAGGGGAGCTGCCCACAAAGGGCACCACATGTTTCTGAATGCTTCTGATCGCATGCTCCCAGGACAACACTGCAGTATAAAACCAGCAACCTGTTACTCTAAGGAGAAAGTAAACTATGATATCCTAGAACCTAACGCAAATAGTCTACATTCTGAAAAAGATTTAGAAGAAGAATTGGTCAGGGTACCAGGAATTTCACCACCCAGGTGAAAAGATAAAGTTAATAATACACAGAGATAAAAGATTCACAGATCAAAACTCATCTCTTCATATGGTATGTATATATATCCCTATAAAATTAGATAATATTCCTCCTCTAAAATCTAATCACAGCAAATGGTTGTTGAACAATGTTTTAATTTATTCCAGTTAAGCAGTTAAAAATTTAAGATGAGGAGTGCAGTATTAAATGACAGCTTCCTTTCAATTCAAAAGGTTATCTGCCAATCTCGTCTTGTTTTTCTCTGCATCTGTGTTAGGTCTTTCTAGCTTAGTCTACTGGTGCCCCCACTTGCAAACTACACATCGTCTCCTGTTGCAGTTTCTGTGCTAATCCTGACATATGCAAGAAGTAGATCAGTATCCTCAATCTGTCAACATTCCCTTCCTGGTCGTGGCTTAGATCTAACACCCGGTGAGAGTCAGAATCCAATATGCTAGCCAAGGTTGCTGGCTTACCACATTGCTCTTTGAGAAATCTTCACTAACAGTGAAGTTCAGGATGAATGTCCTCACAGGTGACCCCTGAGATCTTACTTGCCCTCTAAATCCAAGCTGTCTCCTTTCCCTTTTGTTGCTTTAATTATGAGGCTAAAGTTCTGCCCTAGTCCTTCCTCCTAATTTCCAGCTAAGCACTCTAAGCTGAAAAACTTTCAGGTAATTACTGCCTAGTTATGTAGTTCCCCTCTCTAGGACTATATGCTCTGCCCTGCCCAGACACATATCTTTCCAAGACACGGTCCAGTGCCATGACCCAGCCTCCAAATTGGGTCATGGTGAGACTGGACTTGTGGACATAAACTTCTTAAATCTCAAGCACTGATTCCACCTTTATTCCTTGCTATAGTGCTTTCTTCCACCAGCACCATAGGTGATGGATTTGTGCATGAGAATTGACTCAATCCATGACTTCACTCTACAACTGAATAACTATAACTAAACTACTTTTAAAAGACATAAGCAGAAGATGGATATGTAAGAAATCCACAATTTCAAGTGGATGTAGTCTATACCACAATTCAGCACTGTATTCCCTTTTTGAACATCTATGCACAGTGCTAGGATCCACATCTGGTAGAGGAGACAGTTATACAGCTGATGATCCATATTTCCCAGTCCATAGCCACCTAAACTATAAATAGGGGCATCTTACCAAAACTCTGGATTCATCAGCATCTGCTCTATAGGAATCTAATCCACACTGAAATACTTCCCCTGTGGTTCAGGGAGTCCCCGGTAATCTTCTTGTTTACTACAAGAGCATGTACTGTTTTCCTCCTCCCCTGCTCCAGCTCACTATGGTGCTACGCCCTGTCAATAGTGATTCAAAAAGCACGAGCCCTGTTATTGATGTATGCTGGCACCCACTGATGCCAATACCAACAAGAGTTTTAGATGTTTGTCCTGCCAATGATAGAAGTTAAGAGCATCTGTGTTGATGTCAAAGATGCCACAGCCTGCTATGTGTTTGCTCTAGTAATTCTTATGTCTGCCCATTGAGTCTTTCTTTTTATTTTGGAAACAGTCTCTCTTCTGCAAAGTAATGCTCCTTCTCCAGAACTAAATATGAGTTTTGAAAGGTTACATATTCTTAAAAGCATCCCTATCTCCCCATTTACCCTCCCCCATCTACAAGATTAGCTTGGTCCTGGGTACCTACCTCAAATTAGCCCTCTACTTGATTTTACAACTTGACACTAGGTTAAGCAAGGGTCAGCTTTTCCTGAGAAACGGGTGATGAGGCCCCGAAGATTTCAACAGCATATTATCTGCCATGTGGAAGACTTCCAATTTGCATCAGGAGAGAATGATCATAATTGAGAAAGAGGAGGACAGAAGAGATCTAAAGAGATCTCTGGCCTCATTAATTTTCCTTGGTGAGTGTTGTACCCCGTGTCCAATTTCACTTCTGCTTTTCCTCCAGTTACTTCACTGAGATACTTTGGTTAACTTTCCTATGATAATTCAAATTGTGTTTCTGTTACTTTCATCAGGAAAGAAGAAAGAAAGAGAGAGAAGGAAGGAAGGAAGGAAGGAAGGAAGGAAGGAAAGAAAGAAATAGGCAGGGAGGGAGAGAAATATGCAAAGGGTTCCACGTTTATGCTAATGTCAGGAGGGGGCATTACTGCCTGTCAGTATCAACTCTGAGCCCCTTGTTGCTGAATGTAGGACACACTAATATCTGAGCTAGGGGCTTTATCTCCTGTTTTTTTTTCATTACTGAGGTGTTGATATCAGTACTGTTAAACATTAGGCTCTCATTTTCCAGCTACTTTTTTTTCCCCCTAAATGTTCTCACTCAGGTATTTTAATCCCCCTCACCCTAGCTTTGTAAAATGAATCTATGCAAGCTGTGACATATTCAGAATCACGCACTCTGTTTTCTACCATCCAAAACTGGCCCAGTGACTCAGACCAAATTTCCGTGCCATCATTCTCTCTTACCTTGGGATGAGTTGTCTTGCAGAAGGCTTTTCAGCTTCTAATATAAATTCCTAGAATCTCTATCCTGTCACTAAAAGCTGGGTTACCTGGTCAGCAACACGGAACTATGTGGAGTAGAATAAAATCAGATAGGGCTTCACAGAAGAGGTGATAGTGGAGATGGATCATGAAGCATGAATTTGATTTTAAACCCACAGATAAAATCTGTGATTTACTAGTTGAAAAAAATTATTGACAATGTGCACACTCCTTCAGTGTGCCTCAGAATCACTTCCTAGAAGAACAAAAAAGTGTATTTTTAACCTGGCTAGCTAGTCAAAGTTCAATAAAACTTCTTGCATTGTTTCATTCATTTTGTTCTCGCATCATTTCATTCACTTTGTTTGAGGTTTGTCCTAGTCTTACAATAAATAAGTTTTGCCAGGAAAAATAATAACAAAATAAAAACTCTCAATTGTCTGATCTCTGCTAAATCTGTAGGTTTTATCAGCATTATAGATTTCCTGTAACATTCTCCACATATGCTGTTTCACTGCATCTTTATTTCATTTGCTAGAGCAGAAAGCAAAATATGGATCAGGCTTGCAGCTCCAGGAATGGACGACTGAGTGAAAATAATCTGTCATTGTGTTTTTTGGGAAGGAAACATTGATATAAAACAGGCAAAGCCCTGAAAAGAAACGTGCAAATTGGGTCAGATTACAAAATGCATTGCAAAAGCAGGCCTTTTTAGGAAAAAAAAATCAAGAAATGTAAAGAAGAGAAATTTCATTTTTCTAGCTGAGCACAGACAGTTGTCATTAGTCATCTCCAGAATCTTCGCCTTCTTAGGTGATGTTGTCTGATATCCTAAGGGTTTTTTGTTTGTTTGTTTGTTTTTCCCTAAGGGAAGTCTTAAAAACATGTTAGTGAAACAAAACAGATAGATAATGAGATATATGTCACTTCTGTGGTTAAAAAACAAAAACAAGACTCTAATGGAGTTCCCTCATTTATATAGGACCAGGCTCCTGCCGCCTCAGAATGTCAGATGCTGCCCTTTCCAAGCTGGGCCCTGTCCTCCTTTATAATCTGTTCTCTGCTTTTATTTCCTCAACGCACCTTTCATAGTTCCATGATTTTGCACTCTCTGTTTCTTATCCCCATAATGCCTTTCCCCGCTTTCCCTCCTAAGAAATTCTGGATTATCCTTCAGATCTCACTCGTGTGTTACTTCTTCTACATAGTCTTCCTGATGTCTCGCCCCGATATATAAAGTGTAACACCCCTTCTGTCTGTGTTTTCACTGCAAACTGATCATACCCCTATTGCAGAATTTATTAAACTGCCTCTGGGCATCTCTTGATCATTAGGCTGTAGGCTGTTTCAAAGCAGAAACAGTGTCCTCAGTTCAATTAATTCTAGACACTTCTAACCCCTATTTCAATATGTGGAATATCCCCAAATCCTCCAGTTTATTGGAATCAACTTGTCCTCATTACTTTAGATAAAATTGGTTCAAACTCTAACCTACATGAAAAGAGAAAGTCAACATCCCTCTTGAAGGATTTTTGGGGTGAGGGAGGAGCTTATCTGTCTTCTTAGCACCTCCTATTCTGATTTTCTCTTTCCCTTAAGTTCTCTGTCTCTTTTCTTCCTTCTTCCTCCCATGCATGCTGCCCAACTGCAGCACTACACTCTACTAGACACTGCTCTTACAACTTTACTCCCCAAAATATACTGTGTCAAGTCTATGAGTAGTCACTTCACTAAACAATTCGGGAAAGGAATATTATATGGCTTTATCACAATGTTAATACATGAATATTTTATAAAACTAGTTCTTCAGAGTCCCTGGACCATCGCCACTACCTCCACAGAAATTCCGCTGGTCATCCCTTCCAGTTAGGTCCAGCCTCCTGCCTTCATCTTGAGCGTCCTCTCTACCTTGATTTCATTATTTCTCCTCCCTAGTTTAAGCACCCACCAAAATTTTTGCCTATATTGCTCTTTGGCTCCCACCCAGCTAATTCCTTAGAACTATCCTGCCACTGTCACAGTTGCCATCAAGGTATTTTACTAAACAAAGTCTCTACCTAGTTATTCTAAAACCAGCTACTATATAACTTTCTTAACCCAACAACACATGTAATGAGTATTTGATTATCAGACCCTGTGCTAGGCTCAGGGAATGCAGTAGTGAATAAAACATGGTACTTCTCACAATGATTTGATAAGCCAGCAGAGTCCTGTTCATTTTTTGTAACTGTAGTCACCGGCACATAGTAGAACACAATAAAAGGCAGTATAGGAAATAAGAAAAGAAATGGAGTCCTCTTTTCAGGTGGTTAAAATTAATATGGATTTTATCTAGGATCAGGTGAAATATGACTAAAGGCAGAATGGTATGGTTAATGAACTCTACAGGTCCCTTCCTCACCTCTAATTCACTGATTCTTTTGTTCGCTAATCCTCCTAGACAAAAATTCAACCTCATGAATATACAGTATCTTTGGAATTAGAGATATTTTCAGTAGTCAATTACACATTGACACAAGGAAACTATGGAAAAGACAATATCCTTGAGAAGTATTTTAAACACCTTATTAAATAATTAACTGAAATCATTTTAAAAGTTACTTTCTCTTAAGGGATTAAGAAGCATAGATAAAACTGCCTTATAAAAAGGGTGTGAAAGATGGCCATATAAAGCTTAAGCTGATACTTATATTATTTAATAATAGTGTAACTCATCCCTTGACAGGCTTTATGTTTTTGAAAAGAGACTTTACTGAAGATGAATTACATATTAAATGAACTAAATTGATTTAAGAAATTTAATGATTTCTAGTGTAGTTATATTTTTGAGAAAAGACATGTAGCTTTCCATTCTGTGTATTTCATTAAGAGTTTTCGTTATCATTGCCATCACACTAATTGGCTTTTTAGTATCTGGCACGCTTTATAATAATTTGGGACTCATTTGAAAACTACAGGTATGCCTTTGTCCTTGCTGAATTCATCATCCAAGGAGTATGGCATCGAACTTTCCTGGCTTTCCTTTATCTGAAATGTTATCACAGGACACAGGGGTCTATGACCAAAAGGTTAATGAAGCTTAAATCTCTTAAATCACCTCAAATAAAGGGGTCCTTAGAGGAGCCCTAGCATTGGGTTCATATAGTCACGTATTTTTTGTAACGTTTGCAAAAGTAGGATATTCTAACCTACTTACACCTACAGATAAGAATTGCAATCCAAGTGCTATTTCTTTCCATTCTAACCTACTTGTCTCTGGAATAATCAGAAGATTTTTAGAGTTTGGCTAAGAGAAAGCTGAATCAGAGAGATATTTCATTTAGGTTTGTTGGTATATATATCTATATATATTTATATATATGTAATTCTAAGCCACTGAATTACATGTATCATTGTATGTAACTATCAATTATATATGTAATTCAGAACTACTTCTGTTTATAGTTAAGGTATTACTGGCTGTCTAGTGTAGAAATGGATTCCATAAATATTCGTACTGTCCACTGCACCAGCTTACCCAAGTTGTGTCATGAAGATCCAGGATCAGAAAGATATTGCAATATGAATATAGCCTCTGATACCCAGCACCAGAAGTACATAAAAGTGGAGCAGGAAAGATGGATTTGTGAAGCATCTGTGCAGCTGGGAGGTAAATTGTTGCTTTATTTGTTGTTTATGTGTTAGGCAGTTCTTCACAGGAATAATTTGCCTTAGGCGAGCTGAGTGTGTATGATATACTCGTTTCTGTGTTTGGTACAAGGATGCACCCAATGGGCAACAGAGGTAGCACCAAATTGATTGGCCTCTTTATTCCAAGTTACAGCAACTGGTCAGTAAATATTTGTTATAGGAATAACCTTTTGATTGGAATGAGCCCCTGTCAGAGTCTCAAAATTAGATAATCTCAGAAGAGACAGTCAAGGACCTCCTAGTGTAGTGAATAAATTCCAAGTTTTGACCATCTGTTTTGTCATCTGACTTCGAGTGGGAAATTGAGAGATAGGAAAATACCTTTGAATTGTAATAAGGAATTTCAGAAGTAAATGCCTTAAATTATAGACTCAGTAAAATGTTAAGGATGACAATATTTGGGGGAACATGGGCCTTCTGGCCTCTCTCAAATTACATGTTGCCTAACGGAGGCAAATGCCTCCTTCACACTTAAGATTATCTCTAGAAAAGGTGTGATTTTCCCTAACCTTCTAGTGAATCATAATATGGGGTCTATGAATAGGGGATCATTCAAATAAGATAAATATGTACATAGTAAATCTATTTTGCTTACTGCAGTGCTTTTTGTCTTGACTGTTGACAGTGCGGTATTTTGCTTGGTGCATGCCCTTCCACGGAAAAAAAAAAATAGAGCTCAACCATTAGGCTATAAATTCAAAATTAATAGAAAAATGAATTATTTATCCATATTTATAGCCTGTGTATAAGTATCTGGCCTTTGCTTTCATAGCTGTTTTTCTTATGTGAATTAATAATGGATAAGAGCCTAGTTGCTTTCAAATGCCAGAACCCTTTTGCTGGGGTTTTTTTAATCCTAAGTTTTTTTTTTTTTTTTTGAGGAAGACCAGCCCTGAGCTAACATCTGTCGCCAATCCTCCTCTTTTTGCTGAGGAAGACTGGCCCTGGGCTAGCATCTGTGCCTGTCTTTCCTCTACTTTATATGGGACGTCGCCATGGCGTGGCTGACAGGCAGTGCGTCGGCGGGCGCCCTGGATCCCAACCTGCGAACCTCGGGCTGCCAAGTGCGGACTAAACCGCTGCGCCACCGGGCGGCCCCCTAAGTTTTTTTTTTTTTTAAAGGTATTAATGAAGCTGACATATCATACATTACTTCTGATACCCTCAGACTGTAAGACTGCAAAACTTTCATCTTTAAGGCTATTAGGCTGCAACATTATTAACTTCTGTAAGGTCTAGAGATGGCAATTAGCTTCAGTGCGATAACTTCCTCCTGACTAGAAGTGGTCACTGCACATGACTTATAAGAATATATATTTACAGGGATATAAATGCTCTGAAAGTTACTGATAAAAATGAAAATAAACAATTTTAGAATTTTTAACATATTTTATGATTGAGAGCTTTGTACAATGAAACAGCTCGTAATTCATTAATGCCTCATCCTTGAGAATTCAAATTATGGTTATTTTTAAAAAATAGTTGAAAATTCTTCATCTGGTTAATTGCATCTGCCCCCTTATCTACCAAGGTGTAATGGAAAAAAAATTGTGCTTTGGATCCAGCTAGATCCCTTTAAATCTTGGCTTTTTCACTAATTAGATGTGTCATTATCACCAAGTATTGCGATCTCTAATACAGTTTTTATCAGCTGAAAAATGTGGATTATAATGGGTAACTTGGAAAGAATTTATGCAGATTATATATAATATAGCAATTAAATGATTATTATTAAAGCCTCAGTTCAGTTCCCTCTTTTATCAAGAGCTTATTCTGCTCTTTCCATTTCTACCTCCGCCAAATGGGGATATGTTACTTCCTCTCAGTCCCCTCCTAAAAGTGTTCTTACTTGTGTGATATCAGTTTATATTGAAGGAACTTCATAAAAATAACCTATAATATTATACTTATCACGAAATGTGAGATCAGTTGTTATTGAGAACACTTTTCATCAGATTACCCATATGCCCTCTATGAGGACCCATAAGAGAAATTCATTTCTGGTTTCTCTCCCAGAAACAGATTCATCCTAAACATCCGGATGGGTTTTTACATTATGGGCACTATGTGTTGTAGTGTTAACAGTGCTTCATTAGTTTAGAGCCAAATTAATGTCCATCTTTAGCAAATATGTGTGAATTTATGGTATAGATCCCGGGTACTCACTTCATCTTCAAATCTATTTTATTTCCAAGTCTTAAGTCTTATCTGCTGCTTAAATATTTTTATCTTGCTTTATTTAGTACTCAAACTTGGCCATTCTAAATCCTTTTCATAGGAAAGTAGGATATAAAAAATAAATTGATAAATATGACCTTGCCTCGTTCAGAGCTGCTGTCAAGATTAAGAAACAGTGCATCTGGTGGCCCTGTGTTTTGTTACTTGTCAAAAATTAAACAAATGCTCAGTAATATATACTTGAATAGTCTGTGTTTTTATAGGCGTCTTTAACTTCCTCATTCTTTAACTTTTCACATGTACTTTTGGCCAGTTGCTTAACTAAGTTTTGTCTGATGTAGACTCAGTGACTTTTTATCTCCTCTTGGAAATTAGCACACTTGCATATTTTTAAATAAATAAAATGGAACAACTCAAAATTTAGACAATGTGACTAAATTGTAGGCAACAAATTGACTGCCAACCAGACTTATTTAAAGTCTGCTGTGCTAAACAGACAAAAACAAAAAGCAAACTTTAAATATCCTTATGTAGAGAATGTATCCTCCAGGCTGCCAGAATCTCCACCAATTTTTGGTCCTGTATCGGGACTGATTCTCCCGTTTATGTTGCCTGCTGGCCCCTATGGGCTTTTTACATATACGGTCTATAACCTTATCACTAACTACAGAATAAAACTAAATATAAAGAAAGTCACTTTAAGGGAGGTTATATTTTTTTATCTTCCCTTATGAGGAAACCTGCTTCCCTCCTGGCCTTTTCTCCACCATTATGGTCTCCATGAAGAGAGCAGGGTGCATGCCATCTTGGGATAGAAGTTGTGACATGTAACACACAAAAGTAGAAAGACTGCTGTGTTGATGTGGGTAAGGGGAGCAAAAAGCAGTCGGACAAGAAGAGAGATAGGGTCACACTTGGGATTCCTTTCAGGGTACAGCATGGAAACTGTGAGGCAACAGTCTCTAAGAGAAGCCTGATACATAAAATGAGTTTGTAGCACATGAATAATGGAGGGAAGTAGCAACAGAGATAAACGGTAGACATCTTTCAAAGAATTCATCAGTGAAGCCATCTGGCCCTGGAATTTTCTCTCTGTGAGTGTTTCTGTGTGTGTGCGCATGTGCATGTATGTATGTGTGCTTTCCTTAGTAACAAATTCCACTATTTTAAAAGATATAGAGCCATTCCATTTTTTCCTTCCATCTTGTATCAATTATGGTAAGCTGTGCTTTACAAAACATTTCTCCATTTTATCTGAATTGTTAAATTTGTTAGCGTTAAGTTGTTCATACTACCTTTTTAATCTTTTAATGTCTGTTGGATCTCTGCTAACATCCACTTTTTAATTTCTCATATTGGCAATTTTTGCATTTTTCTCATTTTTCTTGATCAATCTAAGTAGAGGTTTATGAATTTTGTTGATCTTTTCAAAGAGCCAAATTTTCGCTTTGTTAATTTTCTCTTTCACAGATATCTGTTCTTGTCTGTATTATTTTGATTCTTCTACTTTGGGTTTACTTAGCTCTTCTTTTTCTAGCTTCTTAAAATAGAACTTTAGCTCATGGTTGAGTGAACGTTTTTATAAAGAGCCGAATAGTAAATAGTTTAAGTTTTGCAGATTGAGGATATTCTATATTTATGTACATGACTATTTAAAATATATCCATTAAAAAATCTAAAAACCATTCTTATTTGATGGGTTATAAAATAAAGTCCCTACAAGGATTTGGCCCATAGGCCGTCGATTGCTCACCCCTGCTTTAGATCTCTCATTTTATATCTTTCTTCTTTTCTAATTTAAGCATTTAAAGATACAAATTTTCTTCCAAGCACTGCTTTAGCTGAATCTCACAAATGGTAATATGTTATATTTTCATTTTGAAATTTTTTACATTATCTCTTGATTTCTCCTTTCACCATGGTTTTTCTGGAAGTTTTTTAATTTCCATATATTGGGAGGGAGGTTCTAGATATATCATTGTTACCAATTTTCATTTAAGTCCATTGTGGTCACAGATATACTCTCTCAGATTTTAGTTTTTTGTAGCTTATGGAGATTGTTTTTATGGCTTAGCATATGTCCTATCTTGTTGAATGCATGCTGTGCACTTCCAAAGAATGTGCATTTGGCAGTTGTGAAATGTAGTTTTCTATAAATGTTAATTTGGTTAAGATGGTTAAAGATGTTCTAGATTTTTACTGATATTTTGTCTGGTTGTCCTATCAATTACTGAAAAAGTGGTATTAATATCCCAAAATATGCTTGTGCGCTTATCTATTTTTCTCTTTATATATGTCAATTTTTACTTTACATGTTTTGAATCTCTGTTTTTAGGGGCATACACATTTATTTATTTATGTTTTTCTGCTGAATTAACTCATTTATCATTCTGAAATTGCTCTCTTTATCTTTGGTAATAGATTTTGTCTTCATCACCTGATATTATCCTTATTATTTTCTTGATATTTCTTTATCCATACTTTTAATTTCAACCTCTGCATATTTTTATATTTAAGTGCATCACTTCTAAACAGCACATACTTATGTCTTCCTGATTTGTTTTTCCTTTTCACTCATATCTGTATGTTAATTACAGTAATTCATTTACATTTATGTAATTATAGATATGGATAGCTTTACGTAATTATAGATATAATTGTATTTATCTTTCTCATTTTACTAATTGTTTTCTGTTTTTAATGTCTTTTTTTTTGTTCTTGTTACTCATTTCTGAGCTTCTTTCATGTTAATTGAATTTTTTTTCCTTAGAATTCCCTTTTAATCTATCTTTTGGCTCTGTTATATCTCTTGGCATTAATTTTTAGTGGTTTCTTTTTGTAATATTTCCCAAAGTAATTAGAGTTAACATTTTACTTCTCACATAAAAGATGAGAACCTTAATATGGCATACTTTGTGCTATGGTTTTCATATGTATTGTAGCTGCATATGTTACTAACCAACACAGTGTGTTATAATGTTGTTTCAAATAATCATATGTTTTAAATAAATAAATAGAAAAAAATCTTTTATATTAACTCATTTATTTACTATTTCTCATACTATTCCTTCCTGAAGAGCAAATTTCTATCTAGTATCATTTCCCAACAGCCTGAAGAACTTTCTTCAGCATTCCTTGTAATGTAGATCTGCTGGTGACGAGTTCTTTTTACTTCAGTTTTAATTTATCTGAAAATGTCTTTATTTTACCTTCATTCTTAAAAGATATTTCACAGGATATAAAATTCTGTCTTTCGGCCTCTATTGTTTCCAATAAGAAATCAGAAGTCATATGTGGTTATTTCCCTTTATATAAGATCTAATCTCTAGATTTCGTGTTTATCTTTGCTTTTTAGCAATTTGTCTTTAATGTGCCTAGGTGTAATTTTTTGTTTTATACTGCTTATGGTTTAATGACTATATGAAATCTATAAATTAATATTTTTCACCAAGTGGGAAAATTTTGACCATTATTTTTCTAAATATTTTCCCTATCCTCTCTCCTCTCTATTTCTAGGGTTTCAACTATACATATATGAGGCATTTGATACTATCCCACAGATCCCTGAAAATTCACTCTTTTTTCAATGTTTTTCTCTTTCTTTTTCAGATTGTATAATTTCTATTGATCTATCTTTGAGTTCACTGGCTCTTTCTTCTGTTAATCTATAATTTTATGTTAAGACCTTTGAGTTTACCTTTTTTTCAGGCATTATTTTATGGCTAGAATTTCCATTTAGTTATGTTTTATGGTTTCTACTTGTCTGTTTAGATTTCCTACATTTTCACTCAATACAAGCATGTTTTCCTTTATATTCTTAAACATATTTATAATAGCTGATTTAAAATCTTTATATTCTAGTTCCAACATCTATGTCACATCAGGGTTAGTTTCCATTGATTGCCTTTACCTTTGAATATAGGTCATGATTTTTCATTTTTGTTAGGATTTGTCAATTATCCCAGCATAATTTATTGACTACAATATCCTTACTTTACTGTGTGGATGTATTATTATTATTATAGCAAAAATTCATAGCTATAACAAGGTTTACCAAAAGTATATAATTGCCAAAAATACTTGGTATTTATATCTTCCATACATATTCCATACATATTCTTGGTATTTATACATTCCATATATATTCCATTTAAAAATAAGTGAAGTGAAACTGCATCAATCAGAAAATGAAATTTAGGCCCAGTTCTACCAATGAATATGTGAACATGAATACATTCTTTTCCTTTTGTAGGCCTCTGTTTTTCCATCCACAAATTAGGAGGGTGAGCAGGTCAGCCCAGTACTGGCTACACAGTCATCTGGGGTCCTTTTAAAATACTTGATACTTGCAAATAACCCCAGACCAACTGAATTTGAATCTCCATGTGTATGGCCTGCCTTCTTTTGCTTCTTTTTCTTTTTTAATGTTTCTAGAAGAGCTTAATATACAGCAGATTTTGTGAATGACTACTCTTAAGGGTCTTTTCCGTTTTAGCATTCTGAGTTTCCAATCACGTTCTTAAAATTTTGATATTTTAAATGTTAGCTATTATTCCCATTTTCTGAGAATATCAAACTTCAAGCTATTTACATTTTAGCTCATCTTAGTACATTATTATATTAGTTCTAATTGTATATATTTCAATATCCTGGGCAAAGCATACTAGACAATAGGCTTCTCGTTACTCTCCAGATAATCGATTTTCTTTTCAGAGCTGCTAAGTCAAATGAATTGATCATAGGATACCATATATTATTTTATGAATTCTTATCACATCTTATGTTAAAAATACTGGCATTAAAACTGTTATATTTACCTTTACTATTGATTTTCAGTGGTTCAATATGGAATCTCATATTTCCTATAATAAAAAAGAAATGCTGTTATAAGGAATCAAAGTTATCCTGAAATATGTTCAGTAAAAATAGATAATTTAGCTACACTGAGAAAATTAAACCTGTTTGATTCTTTTTTAGCCATTGGCCTGGACTTTAAGATCAAAATGACAAATACTTTGTGCCTGGAGAATAACCCTCATCTTCCAATCTGTTAGCAGACACTAATAATTGATTATGGCTCACTCTCCTATTGAGTCTGAATACGTCTTCAAAATCTTTCTCAATGCAGTGTTCCAGGAAGCAATTACTAAGCTCTTAGACTTGAAACTTTAGATAAAAACATTTTATCATATATGCTGTAAAACATGGCCTTCCAAGGTAGCTAAGGAAAACTAATGGCTTAATAATGTGCTCCATGACACATTTATTAACGTGTTAGATTTGGAAAATAAGCCTGGTTTTATGCCCCCCCAATTTTATACATATGATTAGATTATATATATGATTTAATATATATATATATCACTCCAATAATTTAGTATTAGCATTATTTTAAATGTAATTAAGCATTTGCCATTTATATTTCATCTTTTGGAAATCCAAGGCTCATGAAAGTTAAGTCATTTGCTCAGAGTCACTCAGTTATTGAGGACCAAAGATGGCATTACAGCTTTGATCAGAGATTGTCTGATTTGAAAGTCTGACTAGTCCCTCTTAACTTCACTGACTCCTATGGAGAAAAGTGATGATTGTTAATCTAAAGTCTGAAGATGATAGGTTCAAACTCAGCCTTAGTGAAGAGAAGTTAGAACCCACAATACACTGTCCTAGATCATCTCTTCTCTAAGAATTTATTTTTAAATATTTGAGATCTAGTTCATTTGCTTAATTTCACATGGAAATCTTTCATCCTTTTGGTCATTGTAGCTAATTCTCAAAACATTTTAAAGATTCATTATATCTTCATCTCTTGGCCTCAATTTTTTTTTGTATGCTGAGGAAGACTTTCCCTGGGCTAACGTCTGTTGCCAATTTTCCTCTTTTATCTTCACTTGGGGAAGATTAGCCCTGAGCTAACATCTGTGCCAATCCTCCTCTATTTTATATGTGGGATGCCACCACAGCATGGCTGATGGGTGGTGTAGGTCCATGCCTGGGATCCAAACCCATGCACCCAGGCCACTGAAGTGGAGCATGCTGAACTTAACCACTACACTGCAGGGCTGGCCGCTGAACTCAATCTTTTGATTCATACTTGAATAATATTTTCTATTCAACTACAAAATAGTATCTTTCTTATAAATACATTTACAGTTTCTAACACAATGCAGAGTTTAGGGGAGGGAGGAAGAAAAGACCATGAAGTAAGCCAGGCACTATGTTTTTTTGTGGAAAGAAAATTTTATTGTATGTCTGTAACTTTACAGGTGAAATAAATAATTAATAAACTTAAGTTTACTACTTTACTGTTAATGAAACTGAGCCTTAGAGATGTTAAATAACTTAAGTAATTAACCCGTGGAGAAACAAGGATTTGAAATGAGGTAGTCTAAATCACCACTTTATGGTTACCTGATTACCAAAAAGAGGAAGAGGAAGAGGAGGAAATTATTCAAAGGAGACACAAAACTAGAGCATTGATTTCTATACTATGTATTTTGTTGTGTCCAAGTGCTTCCCCAAGCTACAAAATTATCTATATACTAGAGCACAGGGATGGCTGATGACAAAAAGTTCAGCAAGATCATGAACATGGGTATGTGGTTCACATGGGAGATAAATCCCTGTGCTGGAGATTGAACCCCTTAAACCATTAAAATCAATAACTCACTCTACTTGCTATGAATCCTGGCTTAACAAGCAAATTTCTGAATATAATTTTGTTTCTTTTCTATAGTAATAATTAGGAGTAAAAAAATTATAACTTTCTTACTAAATACCTAAATTTTATATCACAAAATAATTACCACTCTTATTTAAAAATTTTGTGTGTGTGTGTATATAAATGGGTTTGACCAAAAATTCTATTCAATGCTTCCACGAAAAAACACTATGGAGGTCCTACAGCAGTCTGGGGAAAAAATATAAAAATAACTGGGCTTTCTTAAGACCACAAATTAATGGATAGACACTTAGTGAATGTTTTAAACAGATTTTCTCTAGTACTTTGGCTAAATTAAAATGAACTGTCCAATTGTAGAAAATTTCTTCTACAAAAGGATATCACTTATTTTTTGGCATAATACATTTGTCTCCAAAGCAGTTTCCAATTTGCAGTACCATATGGTATTGTGAAGTTTTTTTTAATGTGGTTTTGTGCATGAAATTGAAATAAAAAACTCATTTCAGTTTTAAGTTAATAATTTTACCATTAATTCTAGACTTGCTGCTGGTCAAATACATGCTAATAAAATGTACTTGTAGTAGATAGTCTATCTCCCTGATGATTTATCTTAATAAGTTTTCTGAATCCGTAAGTATTAATTATCCATGCAAAGAGCTGATTTCTCTGGGAAAATATGTTCGTCAATTTTACATATTTATTCTTTCCTACACACGTATTCACGGTGGACGTTAGTAAACCTAAGAACAACAAAATAGCTGAATTTTCCTATTTATGTACGCCACAAGAAGGTCAGTTTCACCTACAGTCTCAGAGCAACATCTCTACAGAAATTTAATACTGCTTAGTTCAGAAAAAAACTTCTAAAACACCTTATAAATTGCTGTTCCCTTAAGGTAACCAGCACTTTTATCTTGGACAGTGAAAGGAAATCCTAATTTAATTTATTATGAAATCCACACATTTGTTAGAAAGGTGCAGGCCAGACCAATGTTTATGAGTGTTTGTTTGAAGAAAGCATTTGGAAATTGCCCAAATTGGTAGAAATATATTAACTTTTATCAACTTAATATTATCAAGCATAGTCAAAGATGGACTGCAGATTCATCTATCTGCAAAACCACTGTGAAAGGCAATGCAATCCAAGAAAACATCAAGGAATTGTGTGGGTAATATGGTGAGGTAGTCTATTCTCTTTTGATTTTCTAAGTAATAGGATTTGCTATTTTAGTGCAGAAGAAAACCTCCGGGCCTTCTGGTATTTGACTGAACTTTAAATACTAAATCTATCCTGGCATTGCTGAGCCAGTCCATTTAATCTGCATTCTCAAAGCCATGTCTACACTGGAACAGTGAAAAAGTAAAATCCATGACTAAGAAAATTTGAAGTTCTACTACTGCCCTCGTCTGGCACAGTTAGTAATGTTAAATTCAAACTTCTGTATTTGCAATTTACCTGATTAAACAGAGATGGTCTTCAAGTTTGCAATATTTATGAAAAGCCCTCCTACACAGATCAATTATTTTAACACAATTACTAAGGTAAGTGTTTACTTCAGAAAGCTATTTTCAAACTTCCAAAAACATATACTTTCACGTGCAAGCTGCTAATTGCCAATCATTAGTCAACTTGCCTCAAATATTTATTTCTTCTTTGTAAGACTGATGTTCACATATAGACAAGTATAGAATTACTACCAGGAAATATGGTAATACTAATAATAGATGTTATTATTAAAGCTAAATTTTTAATAAAATGATTAAATCAGTTTAAAACATTTTCATGATAACTAATAAATGATCATTAGAGGTGATAGTATCCAATGCAAAGAAAATGTTGTACTTAAATCAATACATTCATATTCTGCTTATATCAGTATAGATTAATTGAATACTTTGTGTGTGTGTGTGTGTGTATGAGGAAGACCAGTCCTGAGCTAACATCCATTGCCAATCCTCCTCATTTTGCCGAGGAAGACTGGCCCTGGGCTAACATCCATGCCTGTCTTCCTCTACTTTATACGGGACGCCACCACAGCATGGCTTGACAAGTGGTGTGTCTGTCCATGCCCGGGATCTGAACCCACGAACCCCAGGCTGACAAATCGGAGTGCACGAACTTAACCGCTATGCCACCGGGCTGGCCCCTAATTTAATGCTTTTGAAAGGAATATGATAATATGTAGTAAAACCCCAAAATTTTCTTGATTTTTGATACTAGAATTCCACATTAGGAAATGTCTCCTAACGGAATAATAATTCAACAAAAGAAAGAAGGTATATGCCCAAAGAATTTTCAGTAAGCATTATCTATAATAGAATAAAAGTTCAAAAATAGAGAAAGGCTTACTAAATTATGGTACATTAACATAATGGAATATTATACAGCTATGAAAATGATGATTATGAAGACAAAGAGGAGACAACTATTTGTAACACAGTTTCAAGTGGCAAAAAAGAAACCATGGATTATAATTTTTATTTGACATCAACTGGGTAAAATAAGCTATTTGCAAATAATGACAGGAAAGTAATAAGCAAAAATGAAAAACACCTGCTACTTTAAAGAGTCATGGGTAATTGTTTATCATTTCTTTCCATTGCATTTATTGGTAGTAACAAGGGTGAACATAACAATAAAAATAAAAACATCAATGATACATCCACGGTGAAAAACCACATCACAGTCAGAAAAGCTGAAACACTTTAAAAAAATTTTTTAAGTAGACTATTTTTCATAGTAGTTTTAGATTCACAGTAAGACTGAGCAGAAGTACAGAGTTCTCATATACCCTCTGTCTCCACACACAGCCTCCCCCACTATCAACATTCCCCAACACAGGGGTACATTTTTATAATCTGTGAATCTACGTTAACACATCATTATCATCCAAAGCCCGTAATTTACATTAGGGTTCACTCTTGGCATTGTTCATTCTATGACATATTTCCACCACTATAATATTATACAGAATAGTTTCACTGCCCTAAAAGTCCTGTGTTCTGCCAGTTAATCCCTCCCCAGTAAGCTCTGGCAGCCACCAATCTTTTTTTCTTCTTTTTTACATTTACCAGCTTATATGAAGGATATAACTCAGCAACAGCCAAATGGAAGAGATGCATAGGATTAAAAAAAAACTGATTTTTTAAATTGTGTCCATGGTTTTGCCTTTTCCCTAATTTCAAATAGTTGAAAGCACAGTATGCAGCCTTTTCACATTGGCTTTCTTCACTTAACAATTTGCATTTAAGTTTCTCCCATGTCTTTTTATGGCTTAATAGCTCATTTCTTTTTGGGAATGAATAATATTCCACTGTATGGATGTTGCTGGGTCATTTGATAAGAGTATGTCTAGTTTTGTAAGAAACTGCCAAACTGTCTTCCAAAGTGGCTGTACCATTTTGCATTCCCACCTGCAATGAATGAGAGTTCCTGTTGCTCCACATCCTCATCAGCATTTGGTTTTGTCAGTATTCTGGATTTTGGCCATTCTAAGAGGTGTGTAATGGTGTCTTATTGTTGTTTTAATTTGCATTTCCTTGAAGACATATGATGTGGAACATTTTTTCATACGTTTGTTTCCTGTCTGTGTATCTTCTTTGGTGAGGTGTCTGTTAAGGTCTTTGGCCCATCTTTTAATTGGGTTGTTCATATTCTTGTTGTTGAGCTTTAAGCGTTCTTTGTATATTTTGGATAACAGTCCTTTACCAGCTGTGTCTTTTGCAAATATTTTCTCCCAGCCTGTGGTGCATCTTTTTATTTTCTTGACAGTATCTCTTACAGACAGAAATCTTTAATTTGATGAAATCCAGCTTATCAATTCTTTCTTTCGTGAACCATGCCTTTGATGTTACATCTAAAAAGTCATTGTCAAACCCAAGGTCATATAGATTTTCTCCTATGTTATCTGCTGGGAGTTTTAAGTTTATGGTTCATTTGGAGTTAATTATTGTTAAGGATATAAGGTCTGTGTCTGGATTCTTTTTTTTCTTTCTTTCTTTCTTTTTTGCTGAGGGTGATTCACCCTTAGCTAACATCTGTTGCCAATCTTCCTCTTTTTGCTTGAGGAAGATCCACCCCGAACTAACATCCATGCTAATCTTCCTATATTTTGTATGTGCATCACTGCCATAGCATGGCCACCAACTAATGGTGTAGGTCTGTACCTGGAAACTGAACCTGGGCTGGCAAAGCAGAGCATGCTGAACTCGACCACTAGGCCGTGGGCCAGCCCCTGGGTTCATACTTTGTATGTGGATATCCAGTTGTTCCAACACCATTTGTTGAAAAGACGATCTTTGCTTCATTGTATTCTCTTTGCTCCTTTGTCAGAGATCAGTTGACTATATTCATATGGGTCTATTTCTGGGCTCTTTATTCTATTCCATTGTTCTTCTATTTGTCTATTCTTTTGCCAATACCACACTATCTTGATTACTGTAGCTTTATACTAAATCTTCAAGTCAGATAGTGTCAATTCTCCAACTTTGTTCTTTTCCTTCAATATTGTGTTGGTTCCTCTGGATCTTTTGCCTCTCTGTATAAAATTTAGAATCAGTTTGTTGATATCCACAAAATAACTTGCTGGGATTTTGGTTGGGGTTGCATTGAATTTATAGATCAATTTGTGAAGAACTGACATCTTGACAATGTTGAGTCTTCCTATTCATGAACATGAAATGTCTCTCAGCTCATTACTGATTTCTTTCATCAGAGATTTGTAGTTTTCCTCACACAGATCTTGTACACATTTTGTTAGATTTATACTTAAGTATTTTATTTTTTGCCATGCTAATGTCAATGGTATTGTGTTTTTTATTCCAAATTCCACTTGTTCACTTATGGTACACACAAAAAGCATCTGACTTTTTGTTAATTTTATATTCTCCAACTTTGCTATAATTACTTATTAGTTCAAGGACTTTTTCTGTTGATTCTTTGGGATTTTCTACATAGAGGACCATGTAATCTGCAAACAAAGACAGTTTTATTTCTTCCTTCCCAATCTGTATACTTTTTTTTCTTGTCTTGTCTTATTGCATTTTCTAGGAATTCCAGTACAATGTTGAAAAGCAGTGATAAGAGGGGACATACTTGCCTTAGTCCTGATCTTAGTGGGAATGATTCGAGTTTTTCATCATTAAGTATGATGTTAGCTATAGGTTTTTTTGTAGATGTTCTTTATCAAGTTGAGGAAATTCCCCTCTATTCCTAGTTTACGGAGAGTTTGCAATCATGAATAGGAGTTAAAATTTGTCACATGCTTTTTCTTCATGTATTGATATGATCATGTGATTTTTCTTCATGATTGGTGGATCACATGAATTGATTTTTGAAAGTTGAAATACTTTTGTATAACTGGAATAAATCCCACTTAGTCATGGTGTATAATTCTTTTTATACACTGTTGAATTTGATTTGCTAATATTTTATTGAGAATTTTTGCATGTACGTTCATGAGAGATATTGGATTGTAATTTTCTTTTCTTGTAATGTCTGTCTGGTTTTAATATTAGGGTAATGCTGACCTCCCAGAATGAGTTAAGGAGTATTCTCTCTCCTTCTATCTTCTAAAAGAGATGGTAGAGAATTGGTATAATTTCTTTCTTACATGTTTTTTAGAATCCACCAGTGAACCCATCTGGGCCTGGTGTTTTCTATTTTATAAAGTTATTAATTATTGCTTCAATTTCTTTCATAGATATAAGCCTATTCAGATTGTCTATTACTTCTTGTGTGAGTTTAGGTAGATTGCGTCTTTAAAGGAACTGGTCCATTTCATCTAGGTTATCAAATATTTGCATAGAGTTGTTCATAGTCTGCCCATTTTTAAATGGGTCGTTCATTTTCTTATTGTTGAGTTTAAGAGTCCTTTGTATATTTTGAATAACAGTCCTCTACTTTTAAAGATTTTGAGCCAGATGGTAGCAGGTGCCTTTGCTAAAACCACGTTCCATAAATTAATCTCTGAAAGAATATATTCACTATGATTATCTGATAAAGTAGTTGTCTACAGAAAGGGGGCAGTTAGTAGACATGGGTTACATTACCAATTCTAACCTAACTTAGTTGGTGAGTTGTCAAAAGTCATTTAACATCTGAATCAATCCCATACATATGTGAGTTCAATAATTGGTGATAAGTACTCTGACCTACAAATTTCATGCAAGTTCCAGTCAAGTAAGAAAAATTTATGAGATTCAATGTTTAGCAAATGATACACAAGTACTGCTTTCCAAGGCTTTCTCAGTTAGCCACATGACATGCTGAGATGGTTGCTATGGTTGCATGCCTATCAATGGTTGCATGCAAAGGTTGCATGCTGAGATGGTTGCATGACAGATCTAAGAAACCTTGTATGGGGGCTTAAAGCTTCTTACACTCCTAGCTGCATATCCCAGAAATCTCAAAACAATAATTTTAGGTAGTTTTCTTCTGGTAGTTTTATAGTTTCAGGTCTTATGCTCAAGTCTACTCCATTTGGAGTTGATTTTTTATGGTGTGATATAAGGGTTCAATTTCATTCTTCTGCATGTGGATATCCAGTTTTCCTCCAACACCATTTATTGAAGAGACTGTCCTTTCCCCATTGTGTGTTTTTGGCATCTTTGTCAAAGATTAATTGACCATAAAGGCTTGGATTTGTTTCTGGGCTTACTATTTTGTTCCATTGGTCTATATGTCTGTTTTTATGCCAGTACCATGCTGTTTTGATTACTATAGCTTTGTAAAATATTTTGAAATCACGTAGTGTGATACCTCAAGCTTTGTTCTTTTTGCTCAAGATTACTTTGGCTATTTGGGGTCTTTTGTAGTTCCATATGAATTTTAGGATTGTTTTTTCTATTTCTGTGAAAAATGCCATTGGAATTTTGATAGGGATTGCATTGAATCCTGATTGCTTTGAGTGGTAAGGATATTAATCATTAAATGGCTGAAACTAGGAAGATAATACTACGAACAACTTTATTCCGATGAGCTTTAAAATTGATGATATATACAACTTACCTGAGAAATGTTACCAAAACTAACTCAAGAAGAAATTAAAAACCTGACTAGTTCTACTGCCACTAAAAGTAATGAATCAATAATCACTTTTCCACAAAGAAAACCTCCAGCCTAGATGGCTTCACTGGTGAGACCTATCAAACATTCAAAAAAGAAATTATTTCAGTTGTACACAATATGTTCCAGATGATAGGAAATTCCAGTGTTATTCCCTAAAATATTTAATGTGTTTAGCATGACCTCTACCCCAAAACCTGATGAAAATAATAAGAAAAAAGAAAATTATAAGCCCATCTCACTTATAAATATCAATGCAAAAACACTTAAACAAAATATTAGCACATTGAATTCAGTAATATAAAAATTAATAACAGATCATTAGCATAACAAAGTTGAAAATTTATATGACAAATGTAAAATTCAACATCATTCATGGGAAAAAATAAACTTGGAAAACTAAAATTAAAACTGAAGAGAATGGATTATCTTAACCTGATAACAGATATTTTGAAAAACTTAGAATAAACATTATACTGAACAGAAATATGATGGAAATTTTCTTTTGAAATTAGGAGATAAAAATGTCTTCTATTACCAATTCTATTCAACATTGTTTGGGAGGTTCTAGCCAGTGGAATAAGCCAAGAAAAAGAAATAAAAGGTACAAAACCTAGAAAGAAGTAGACAAAACTGTCATTCTCAGATGACAAAATTCTGTAGAAAGAACATCTAAAAGAACCCACTAATAAATTATTTAAATTAATAACAGCATTTAGAAGTTTGTTGGATCAAAATCAACATAAAAAAATCAATTGTATTTCTATACACCAGCAACAAAGAGAAGATAAAAATTTTAAATATGGCTTATTTACAATAGAATAAAAAATACCAAATTAGCTTGGGAATATATCTGATAAAAAGTACAAGAAATCTTTGGGAAAAATTATAAAACTTTATTGTGAGGCATAAATAAATAGAGAGATAATATTTTCATGAATTGGAAGACTCAGTATTTTAAAGATGTCTGTTCTCTCCAAACTGGTTTATAGAATTAAGACATTTCCAAGTAAAACATCAGCAGGAGTTTGTGAAACTTAACAAGCTGATTCTAATTTTATTATGGAAATATAAAGGGCCAAGGATAGCCAAGACTATTTAGTGGATAATGTTAGAATCCCCTAGGATCCTTTTTTTCTATTTCTATGAGTCCCTTGGTTCCTCAAGTTCACTTTCACTTCCAACAGCCAGCAACTGCAATTCTTTATTTAGAAGACTATCTTTTTCCCAATGCTCATAGAACAAGAGAGTAAGGGCAGCCATTAAGGAACGTCAAAAACTGTAGGAGCATGAAAGCCCAGCTTCCTTGCCAATGCAGACATCCATGAGACACGTTAGACACAGTGCTGAGGGCCCACAATAATTTTAGGGGCCTGCAAAAATGTTTTGATTTTATTTAAAATCAGAAGAAAAATATTAGTATAATTATATGGATATGTAATAATAAGCCCAGCCTGGATTGTATTCATCTTTCTACTAATGCAGTTACAAAATATAAATTTAAATAAATTTTAGTAGAGGAAGGGGCCCATGATGGTAAAAATGCCTTGGGCCCATGAAAGTCATAATGTCCCTGTGAAGACATAAATTACATTGAAGAGTTTTACCTCGTGTGTTCAGACGGAAGCTATCCTCTATGTGACTTTGCTTGACATCCTTCCCCGTCCTGTTTCCTTCACTCCTTTACCAGTTTCCCAGTCCGCTTCTGCCAAATTCTACTTAAGGCAACACTCTTAAAGAAAAATCAGATGGAAAAACTTGCTCTGGTAGCAATAAAGATAAGTATAGACAAAAGACTAATGGAGAAAAAAATAGAGTCCAAAGAGTTAGTCTTCACATATATGTGGACATGATATATTATAAAGGAGGCACTCAGAGCAATGAATCTTTTCAACAAATCTTGATAGAATATTAGATATCTATGTCTGGGCAAAATAACCTAAAAATCATATTAAAGACCACCAAGACTTTCTTCAAGAAGGAGAACAATATGCAGAATTTATGCTATCAGATGTCAAGACATACTGTTAGACTATAGTAAGTAAGACAATATTGTACAGGCTCAGGAATAGATAAATAGGCCAATAGAAGAAACGAGAAACACACCCATGCATATATGAAAACATGATGTCTAATATAGTTGTTGCAAATCAGTAGTGAAAATATGCCATATTCAATATGTTCTTACAAATTGGTAATTAAAATGTGAAAAAATGAAATAGAATCACTGCTTCATGCCAAATACAAACACAGTTTTTTAAAACTTTATGACAAAAGTATAGGAGAAATTTTTATGATGTTAGTATAGGGAAAATTATAAAAACTCAATACGTATAAACAATTAGTAAATGAAATTTGACTGCAGTAACAAATTTAAAACCTCCTATTCATAAAGCAATACAACAAAAGAAATTTTAATAAGATGAACCTCAAAGTAGGAGCCAATAATTGCCACTATTATTACTGACAGAAGAATAGTGGCTAATATATATATATATATATATATGAGGATCTCAGAAACTATAATTTTGATCATCACTCTCCTATTCTTTTTATGGCCAATATTTCAGTTCTATCTTTTTTGTAACCACATAAATTAGTTATTATTATTATTTTATAAAGTAATTTTTGTTAGATTTTGTTTACCTATATAAGGAAAGAAATCAAAAGGAAAAAGTCAAGTAGGCTATTTGAAAAATAGGAGGTAGGGTCAAGGATATAAAAAAATATGTATTTTACAAATGAAACAAACATAAAATAGTCAATAGACATATGAAAATATGATTGATTATTGCTAAATATGTAAACACAAATCAAAGGCATGGTAAATTGTCATTATACTCATTTCACTGGTAAAAAAAGTAAAAAGTTTGGCTACACCAAGAAGTGAAGGTTTGATGTTGTGGGGACTTTCATAACGGCTAGTGGGACTTTACGTTGTAAACCACTTTGGAAAAAACCCTATGGCATCACCTAGTCAAGTTGAAAGTATGCATATTAAATGCAATTTTAATTGTGGGTCTATTCCCTCAAGAAATTCCTCCACATTTGCCAAGAAGGCACGCACAAGTTTATGGGAATATTGTTTGTTATAACAAAACATGAAAACAAATCCACAGACAGGAGACAAAATTGTGGTATATTTATTTGACGGAACAGGATATAGCGTTTAAAAATCCAGACACCTAGGGGCCAGCCCCGTGGCGTAGTGGTTAAGTTCACATGTGTTGCTTCGGCGGCTTGGGGTTCATGGGTTAGGATCCCGGGTGCGGACTGAGGCACTGCTTGTCAGGCCCTGCTCTGGTGGCGTCCCATATAAAGTAGAGGAAGATGGGCATGGATGTCAGCCCAGGGCCAATCTTCCTCAGCCAAAAAAAAGAGGATTGGCAACAGATGTTAGGTCAGGGCTTATCGTCCTCACACACACACACACACACACAAAAGTAAAGACAGCTAAACTACATCTCAACATGGATAAATTCACAAATATAAAGTTGTGTAATATTTTTTAAAAAATGAAGTCATAGAAGAATGTACCAGTTTCTTTGACTGAACACTGGTTTACTTAACTGAAAATAGACAAAATAAAACCTACCTAATAGAGTTGTGAGATTAAATGAGACTGTGTTTTACAGGCATAACATATGCTTTCAAAAGTTTATCTGTTTTTAACTTCATATTCTTAAGGAAGAAATAATAATGTAAAAATACGAGAACTATTTAAACTAATAAAATTGTTTTGAAGAAATGTAATAACTTGAGAATCACTTTAGAAGCATCTCCTCTTGTGCATGATCAATATGCTAATTCTAAAGCATTCTTATTCTTAGATTAATGCAATTCTCCAAGTACTTACACTTTTCAAAGGAGTAAGTGTACTTGAAAGAAATCAAAGTGTATTTCCTTTGGAAATATAACAAATATCAAAATTTTTACTTATCTGTGTAAATCTACTCTTCTTTTAGTCCAATTTTGTCCCACTAAATCTCACAGGCTGCTACATACTCAGTGAGTATATGTTATAAGATCAGAAAAATACCACGAGGGCATCATCATAGGACTTAAGACTTTGGTTGGATATTTAGAAAAATCTGTTTATTTAACCATCTGAAGATTTGAAGAGAAGGAGAAGGTACTCATCTTTCTGGGGTAATCCCAAGGCAGGACTATCTATGGAAAGTGTGTACACATTGGAATGATTTCAGAGAATTTTATTTTTGAAAACATAAACATGGTTATCTGTACCACTAGAATTGTGTAGTACACAGAGAAATTGAGAATCTTTTATTTTTTTCTTTATTTAAGAAAAATGTTTATGTTGTTTTTTTCCAATTACATGTGTGATGCCTAAGGAGGTGAGCTTCCAGAATAGTTAAAAGCATGGACTTTGCAATTAGAGAGACTTGCATTAAAATCTGACCATGTTCTCATTACTAGCATAACTTTGGATTAGTTAACTTATCTGAATCTCAGTTTCTGACTTTGGAAAATAATGCTGGGGGCAGAGTTAGTATCACACTGAGCACAATATTGGTTTTAGTCAATGATAGATATTAAGAAAAATTTTAAAAGAATGATTAGTCCATGCAATATTAACAGCTATTTCTAGTGATACATTTACTATGCATAAGATACCATATAAGCAATTTGCATCCGTCACTGAATCTTGCAAAAGAACTTTGTCAGAAAGCAGCATTTATTATTCCTATTTTACAGAGATGCAAAATAAGTCTTAGAGAATATATTGTTTAATAAAAAAATTATTAATAGTTTCATCTCCCAAATATAATCACAAATATAATCATTTCAAGTGGCTTCTTCAAAACTTCTGCTTTTTTCACTAAATACTATCACATATACATTTTCAATGTTAACTGAGATTCTTCTGAACATTATTTTAAAGTTGTTTAATATCCTTAATGCTGGATATTTAAGGTTTTTGAAAACTTTAGTCTCTAAAAATAATATTGCAATGACCATCTCCAAGCAGAAAGCTTTATTTTTATTATCTTTCAGATGATGCCCTTAGGATAATTTATGAGAAGTATATTTTTCATTTTTAAAACTCTTGATTTAAATGGGCAGTTTATTGTCCAGAAAGTTTGCACCAAAATACAATAGTTAATATGCATATATTAGAATATACAAATAGATGTGTATAGATATAGATATACAATTTTAAATCAGTTCAGTATATTTGTAATATTTATTTTTTGAAAAGAGATTTGAAGACAAAGCCAATCTCATATATGCGAATGAGAATTTCAGAAATCACTGCTCACATCACACTACAGAAAACAAGCTTTCAGGTCTCTGCTGGGATAAAAATCACTGAAGCAAATAAATTTCTCCATTCATAGATTAGGGAAGTAAATTGGTCCAAAAGGATAAACAAAAAGCATCAAAGCTAATGGAAGAGACAGATGCTAGATAAGAAGATGAGTTTGTTGAATTGAAGACTAATGTTTGTTAGGCTTTAAGAAACAGATGACTAGAAAATATAAGATTCCTTTTCCAGGGCTGTCAGGGTGAAACGACTTGTACATGATCAATTTTCTCTTTCGTAAAGTTAGAAACAAAGGACTACTTCAACTGACAGCAGTAGAAAAGAAAGGTTACTGAGAGAGAAAGGAGCAGATTGCTAATGGGAAATGACTATCAAAAAAATAGCAAATTTTAAAGGAAAGTGTTGAAACTTCAAGAAAATTAAATAACAAAGGAATAGTTAATCTAGAGAATAAAGATTAAGAGCCAGCAAACATTATGGCAGCCCATAAAGCAACACATCCTTTTCTTTATTCAATTCACTAAATATTTTCTGATTACCTAGTAGATGCTAGGCAGTGGATTAAACCATAAGAAATAAAGAATAGTTTAGACAGCATCTTTGTACTATGGAAGTTGAGAGTTTATTTTGGGAGTAAACAAATAAAGGCAATTATAACACGATGTGATACTTCTTTAGAAATTATAAAAATGTACACATTCAAACAAAGAGATACTCTACTCTAAACTGTTAATTAACAAAGTTGAGAAAGTTGACTTTATTTTATAATAGCCAATATTGTCAAAAGTGAACACATAAACACTCTGTCTACTCTTGGTGACATTGTAAATTGATATCACCTTTCTGAAGGGAAATTTGACCCTGTAAAGAATTGTGAAGGGTCTGAGATTTTTACCTTCCTTGCAAGCTAAAAAATTTAGCCTACAAGATTTTCATGGAGGTTGGCAGAAGATATGAGGCTCCTGTAGTCACAGTGTCATTATTTTCTTGTGCCAATCCTCAAAGTCCCAATTTTCATGGAGGAAAGTGAAGAGAGCCAAGTGACACATGCACACGCGATAGATTGCAGCACAAGAGAGGAACTCAAACCTAGTCACTGTATGCTGGACAGTAAACATGCTTACCCATTGCTCTGGAGGGAGACATTATCTCTATCCTCCAAGATTGTTCACTACACAGACATCTATGAAAAGTTGTTTGGAACAAAGGTAGTAAGTGACCCTGCTTATAAAATGTAGATAATTGTTTCCCAACATACCCTAAATATCAAAACCCTTAAAAATGTCTGATATTACACAAAGGATGGGATTGTTAAATCAGACTCAAATGAATCAAAAATCTTACTCAATATGGAGATAACAATGTCAAGTATATACATAATTGCAAGGCACAAGGATATCAGGGAGAGCTTTGAGACCACCAACACTGTTCCCCTGGTCCCTTCTTGTCACATTGTGCCTCTAAGAACAGTGTATAGTCACATCACTTACAAAGAAAAAACTATTTCAGTCATTTCATACTCATTCAGTCACCCAATTTCATACTCATATACATAGCATATATGACAGATTCCAGGGATCTATTCCCTATAAATAGAGGTTTGTTTACCATAAACAATTCTAGGCAGATTGGGTATACCCTGCTAAAAGCATTCGATAATAAAGATTCCTCGGCTGGCAAATACCACCAGTGGATTTGCTACCAAGTCTATCATTAGCATACCTACTAGGAGGTAGGTGAGTTAGGTGATCTTATTATTCTCAACTTATTTAACTTCTTGGCAACTCAGTTCCCTTATCCGCAAAATAAGAAAAATAAGAGCATCTACCACGTATGTTTATTATGAGGATTAAACGTGTTAATACATATAAAGCCATTAGAATAGTGCCTCTCAACCTATATTGGTTAATACTATTCTGAGGAAACAATAAAGTCTCTTTTAGAGAAATGTTTAAAAACTTTGATACATCCATATGATAAAATCTAATACAATCTTTTTAGTTTTTGAGAAATATTTAATGCAATAGAAAAATGCTCATAACATATGGCTAAGTAAAACTAGCTCGATTCAAACTGTATTTCTATAACATACCTATTTTGCAAAATACACACACATGCACACACATATACACAAAATACTAGAATAAAAATCCCCAAATATTAATATCCATTGAGGTTAAGAGTAGATTATTATTTCATCTTTATACATTTTAATATTTTCCACATTTTCTGTGATAAGAATTTACCTTTTAAAAAGGATTAGACCTATGACACTTTAATCATGGGAAGATTTAACACTGTTAAATAAAGTGAGGTTTTTAAAATAACTTTCTGTAAATCCATTTGTATGTGATCCTGATGAACCCAGATTGATTCAACTTCTGTTCAAAATCCTTTTGTACTAGTTCTTTCAAAAAACAGGAAGAAGCTGTTGAAGATGAAAAAAATATTTGCATTATCTTATTATGGTGCTTCTGCTTTTTAAATTTCTGTTTGTCCCCCCCATAACCAATGCCTTGTTTACCCCTCTATTTATAATGCTTTCAACATATCAGACCTTAGTTAACGTTTCCTACACACCGGGGAGACTTTCTTCACTCATTTGATAGAGGGAGACGTTTAGTTGTAGGTAGTCTTTACTCTCCAGCAGGAAGCTTGAGTGCTATAATAGATAGACCTTTGAAGCTAGAACTGTGTAAAAACCTGAGACTCCATGTTAACTATTGCATTAATTGCCTGAAAACCAGCTTGATTATAAAACCAGTCAGTTAGGTTCACAAACTACATCAATTGATTATTTGACTGACTTTGTATTTTCCTAACAAAAGTAAGTGAATTATTGACTTAATTGGAACTGAAGGACTATCCCAAGAATCATCTACTTAGTACAGAATTTAGGGCAGTGCACCTACCTACCATGTGATTAAATTCAGCTGATCTAGACAGGCAGTGTTTTTTTCTCTTTCACCTTATGATACATTTCCTTTGTGAATCTGGGTGCAGGAGTTAAGAACAGTCTTCTAAGATATAGGAAAACTCTTCTTTCATTCTTTGGTAGTGAGTATCTGAGTAGATAAACTTCTCTGCTTCTTGCAAACAGGTTCTGAAGACCATCCTTCCTCATTTTACAGATGTGGAAACCGAGATCCAGAGTTAGCTTGGTGGTTGCTTAAAACAAAATTGCTAATTAGCGATAAAACTGGATCAAAGGTCCAGGTTTTGACATCTAAGTACAGGTTATTCTTAGTAAACTAAACTAACTCTTTTTAAAGCACCATCTGTCAAAAAAGCTATTTGAATCAATTACAGTAGATATGTTCACAGGGCTTTTTTTCTGGGGTAGTCATCTGGAATAAGATAGATGTAAATAAAAACAAATAGACTGGTTTTCCTGTAAATGGGAAGTCTAAAGCAGAAGCCTATCTGAGAAATGAATCAATGTGGTGTGTGGGACCAGGAATGAGAGGTATTACAACAGTGACAGCTCAAATAAACTGGAGTTTCATCCATGGTACATTGTATACTGAGTATATAAGAAGCAACATAAATTCCAGGGCTGGGTAAATGGTGAAGTAGCAGTGGTTGACTTGACCAACTTGACTTCAGATTACAGTTGAGTTTGGAGATGCAGGGTAACCAATGCTAACTAAATAGTAAACTGGGAAAAGCAGAGGATTACTATGTACCATTAACAAGGAAAAGAATAAAAAATAATTTGTTGACCAAGCATACAATTTTGCATTTAAGGATTTTTTCATGGATTCTGTTAAGGAGTGAGGAATATTCAAATAAATGCATATAATTTTTCTGTAGTTCATCAATAATATTGATCACTAGGACTTCTTCAGGAGGTTTTGATAGGCTATTCACTTAGCGTAAATAGAAAAATGTATGAAATGGTATTTCCTAAGGGCTTTTTACAGAGAAAAAATTGAAAACATAGCCAGCTGCCAGATGGAAGATGTGTTTGCAGAGCTGGGAAAACTGCTGCAGAGCAAACACTGCTGAACAACAGCAACTGGGGCCTGCCTTGGCACTTGTTATCTATTTGCAGTCATTCATAAAATTTTAATGTTTGGACATTAAACAGAGCACAGAAGAGATATTGCTATGGTCTGCTAAGTGTTAGTGCTGGATTCAGACCTACAGTTAGAGTTATGAAAAACACAACAGCACAAGCAGCTATAATGATTAAAGAGAACATGACTGCTGTTGTTTCATCTAGGAGGATGGCACTTACTGATACACATTGTATCGTATGACTTACGCATGATCTACGTGGAATCATACAACAGCATCATGCTATCATGTTCTGCAAGACACTATCAGCAGCAAGGTTTTTGGAAGTAGGCTCAGAAATTATCTTTATCAATATGTAAGAAGATAGGACCTTTGTTTGAGCTTAATTTGCCAAGTTACCATCGATTACTCTATGTTATCAAGGGTTATTTATGAAGTCAATTTATGCAGATGCTTTGTGTGACATGGGAGATACAAAAAGAATGTCTCCAGAATAGGATACATGGAAGAGGAGCTCAGAACTTGGAGTTAGACAAAGGAAAGGTGTTTACTTCTCTATACCTCATTATTTTTTCATCTATGAAAACTGATAATATCTAGTTCACATAGTTGTTGGGATAATTTAATGAAACACCATAAATGAATGCTCTGATCATACATAATCTGGTTTATATCAAGGTAACAATCATGACAAAGCATATTTGATTATTGCCACCAGATTCCTCTTACTACCTAGAATTATACACTATGAGGAGGGAGTGATGGTCTCTTCACCTGAATACCCTAAAAGGGAAGCTGGCCACTCTTAACCACTCTCCACCCTCTACCCAACATGCCCCACATATGTCAATATTAGTTATGACTTATTTTAACCCCATTCCAGGAATGATCTATGCACACCTGCAGGCTAAACCCCAACCAGTATGGAAACCAGCCAAAAAGGTATTAATAGTTTGCTTCCTAGCAAGTGGAATTTGAAAATAGTTCATAGCTGCCATCCATGCCTGATGAATGAGTTTCTGGAGGTGTTCAAAACCCCAGGTGCCTGTGAGGGCATCATCCTGAAACTTCTTGACCTACACTAATGCTGTGCAGTGTCTCCGCTTGACTGACTACAGACTAAACTCCCTCTGATAGGCTGGGAATACTGAGTCTCTGGCCTCAGCTTGTGGTCATTACTCATACTCCTTGCCAATGTCCCCTCTGTTGCTCTCAAATTCAAAATGTCACACAAAATGCCCCATTTAGAACAGGATTTTTTTGAACAGATGTCTACCTAGCTTGGATTTGAGTTTTGCCAGTGTCCCTGGGGCTCATGACACTGAATTTACACCACCATTCACTCCATACTAACCTTGTGCTTGTACCCTGTCTTGGTTGCACTCTCAAATCCACATAAACTGGTTCCAGTTCACATCCATCTGGTTATTGGCTTTCCATTCTTGGAAGAGCTCCTAGTGTCAATAATACAGTCCAGCCCTACAGTTTAAGACACTCTTGGTTGCTTTATAAAGGCTCATTTAGCATAAAATTCATGCAATAGGGGAAGTTAATTTGTGGCTTCTACTTCTTATGAAGTCGTTAAACCAAGTTTGCTTAGGTTAACAAACTGGTTTTCTACTGAGACTAATTGCTTCACTTCTATCATATGCTCCATATTTAACAAATAAAACGTTTTAAATGAAAAGAACCACAGTTTTATTCATAGGTAGTATAAGAATCCACCCTGTATTCTGTAAGAGGAGTAGTGTACTATACAATACAATGGCTTAGGAAGGATGAAAGAACATATTCTGAGCCAATGGGGAATGAATGAATGACTGTCCTGTGCCCAGAGAAATAAAATACCCAAAAGGGGAATATTATGCTGCATTATAGAAAATTATGGAAGGTCTAAACTGTTCTTTAGAAAAATTTTATTTTCAAAGTCTTTATATCTAGTCATGCCATTTAGACTTCTTAACAAAACATTTTGGGCCACATGCTCCTCACTTGCACAAATTTACTTTGAAGTATCCAAATTATGCATGTTAGGCAGATTACACTTTTAGAGTTTAAGACATTTGAAAATGTTATTTTAAAATAACTAGCAATAAGTTTTAAGATATCTCTATTATAGGGAAATGTATAAAAACTAGAAAGAAGTAAACATTTCAATTTTCTAAAAAGACAATGGATAGATCCCAGTAGTGTGGACCTAAATAGATAAATATTTAACAATAATGAAACAAAAACTGAAAAAAACACATAAGATGGTTAGGAAAAATCATAAAGAATGAGCCTCAATGCATTGTAGAATAAATTAAATATTAATTACAACTCATTATGTGTCAGATTCTAAGAGTCCCAACCTGGTCAAGCCCCAAGCATTGCTCAAGAGATTTTTGGGTGGGAAGAGTCATCTCTGCGAAGAAGGAGTACTCCTTGTCTTCAGAATAAAGAGAAATGACCAGTGACGTTCTTGTATTCATCCTCTACACCTGATTATTCTCATTGTCTTTCTTCTGCTTGTCCATATGTGTAGCTAAAATTATGCTGACTGGAGACAACAGGGAGTCACAACCTATTTTCCATGACGGAAAGAACAAAGAGGGAAAAGATAATTTGTCATACTTTTTTCTTTTTCCTTATTCTTCTTTGCTGTTATGTACTTCCCATAATGTTTTCCCTCCCTTTTTCTTGTTTCCTTTTGTCTTCTCCATCCACCTACTCCTCCTTTTCTTGCTCCTTTCTTTTCTATCATCTTCATCAATACCTCTGCTTTTCTCTCTTTTTTCATTTATTTTCTTCTCCCCCTGAACAACTACAAAAGTGTATATCAACCATTAACAAGTATTTAGCATCTTCATAGGACTCACAGATCAAGATATCAAAAGTGCACTACTAGGAATATTTTAAAGCCTTTGTCAATAAACAGTGCCAGCTCCCTTGCAAAGACCACCAGAGAAACCTATTAACCCAACAAAACTGAGTCCATTAAACTTAGTGAAGCAAGGGAGATCACCACCTTGATAGTTTTAATAATGTCTCAAAAGGGAGAAGTTAGGGAAGGTTTTGGGCTTTGGAGTCTGGGATAAATTGGTTCAAGACAGGTCTGTTAAGATCAGAAGCTAACTAGGGTTGGGAAAAGTTGATGACATGTCATTAAGGATTGTTGCCTCAGCAGGTGGAGGATCTTGAAGCAAGTCTTGATAATCAAACTATTGCTCTGATAAGCAAGCTGTGTGTCTAGGTGGATGAACTGTTGTCCAAATCATTCACCTAGATAGTTTGGTCTGTAAAAATTTCTTCAAGCAAATAATGGAGTTATTTACTAGTTTGCAGGTTTATCTTCCTGGTTAAAAATTTCCTGAGCAAACAGTTAAATCATATTGACACAGGTGGTCTCAGTTCTTAGTCCCAATAGCTAAATTACATGGGAGCAGTGGTCTTAGTTCTTACATGAGGAATGGGCTTAGTTCAACACAAAGAACATTCAGAAAAGTATTGAATAAAGTCTCCCATGATATACTCTGGAAAGAAGGTAAAATATAGACTGGACAATTCTCAGTCAGGAAAGGTACTGTACACTGGGGGTATTTGGAAATATGTATAGGGAGTGCTACTTGCTTTTAGAGGGTAGTGTCAAAGGATGCTACATGAATTGCAATATACAAGGCAGTCCCACACAACAAAGAATTGTCAAACATGAAATACCAATAGAGCCCCTATTAGAAAACAATGGCTGGATGATAGCAATTATAGGTAGAATCCCAGTTGTTTAAAAACCACACTAGAAGTATACAGATTAGCAACTTGTCGTTTTGTGATAGTCATCTCCATTAACGTGTCAGAAAGTTCTGTACTTTTATTTTCAACATTCCAAAAATGACATGAATGAAGAACTGGGAAGAATGAAATAAGTTGGAAGGGATAGCTACTATTATAGGTGACACATTAAGATTCAATTTTTCTCAAAGGAAAAAAGAATAAAAGAAATGGGAAACTTAACAGGGATAACATATAGAATGTAGTGTACACCCACCAAAATAAAGTCAGCTTCTAGAAGACCATGCTTAGCTGCAGTTTAAGTAAGGAATATTTAAAGATTTTGGCAGATTACAAAATTAATATGACCTAACAATTTGATGAAAATTGGATTAAATTGTTGGAAGAATGCTAGAGTACCAATTTCAAAGCACATTCGAAGAATTGTATTGCATTATGTACATTATATTTTATGAGAAGCATTAGAAAAACAAGATGAAGCCAGGAGAAAATAACCAAGAAGATGGAAGGTGTGGGGACCATAGCATAGCCATACTGTATGAGAAATTACTGAAGTAATCAAGAGCTTTTAATTTGAAAATTAGAGAAATAGAAGCTAAGGAAAAATTGTTGTCTTCAACAATATTTTAAGAACTGTCATCTTAAAAGAAAGGTTTTATTCCGAAGTCTTGATACTCAATGAGTGGGCCACCAACTAGCAGTATTGGCATCACCTGGGAGCTCATTAGAAATGCAGAATCTCAGGTCTCATCCCAGACTCATTAAATCAAAAACTGCATTTTAACAAGATCCCCAGGTGATTCTTACATGCACGATTGTGTCTGAGAAGCGGTTAGAGAAGTATTTTCCAAACTTATCTGAGAGTAATAATCACCTGATGTATATGATAAAATGCAGATCTCCAGGCTCAAACTCAGTGTTTCTGGTTCAGAATTTCCCAGGGGAAAAGGCCAGGTAATCTATAAGTGTGGCAAATGCCACAGGTGATATTAATCAGGAAAACTGGGGAGACTCTGTTCCAATTCACAACTAGATCTAGAAAGACTATTAATTTGACTACAATTTCTAAAACTTTGTCCCATCATAAGAATAAGCTGCTTTGGGAGGTAATGAGCCCTGGTCATAGAAGTATTACAAGTAGAGGCTGACCATCTGACAGAAATGACAAAGAAGGAAACTTTGTTCTCTGTGGGAGGTAAAATAGATGATTCTATCTTTCCTTCCAAATATAAAATGTAGATTCTTCTAAATCCAGCTGTGATTTCTCAAACCAATTTGTAGAGACACACTTAATAATAAAAGCCAGAGGCAAAACCAAGAATAAAAAAAATTGACCCTTATTTCTGTGGTCCATTCCCACTGCTGCTTTTCATGAGCATTTGCTGGTTAATTCATCCAAACTGTGATCTCAATGGCACCAGGAACTGAAAATAGATCCAGTGGTGCCAGGAAGTAATTAAGGGTTTTTCTACTGAGCTCAGCTTGAATTAACTTCAAGGAGTCTTGCAGCTGCCTAGATTTTTCACACCAAGTCATGTCATGGTGCATAATTTGATGCTGTAATTTATACATGGTTAATTCTTATTAAATGAAGCCCAGTGGCAGTTTTACTGTAATAAGGAAAGAAAGTACTGCTTGTTTTACTGCCAGAAAAATGTTCGCTGAGGTGAAAAATCAAGACTCACCTATGATCTGTTAATATACAGGTAATTGTTATGTGGAGTTCTCAAATTGAGCAGCTACAAGAGTTCTCAAATTGAACTGCTATGAAATTCCACCCTTATTTCTCTTTTATTACTCTGGTTGTTTGAAGATTAGATTCAATTAGAGTTTTGCCCTTCTGTTTCAAACTCTAGCACCAAGTTAGACCACTCACTCAGGACTTTGCAGCAGATATTGTAACAAAATCAGATGGCCATCATTTCCTTCAGCCACACTCTCTCTTTTTAATGTATTAAAGCTGTTATGGAAAAAAAAATAGTTGCTCTGAGTAAGGAAGGATAGTGAAGCAAAAGGGAGAAGATCTGACAGGTGTGAAAATTGACTTTGCCAGTCTAAGCCTTGAACTTTAAATGCATAACTTATTACTCCATGCCAGTATGCATCACTTGTGTGAATATGAGATTTGCATTGGAGGTGTTGCTATGAAATGATGGAATTATAAAGAGGGGAGAGGAAGTATATGAAGTTCCATGATGTTCTAACAAAGTCATTTGCTGTAACTTTTTTTTTAAGGAACAGTCTTTTCCTTAAGTTTAAATCTAAGAAATAACACTTGATCCTGTCTCAGCAAGTGGCATTACCACCCATCAACCATTTCATGCTAGAAATCTCCAAATCATGCTCAGTGCTCCCTCTTCCCCACCCCACACTCAATTGTTGACCAAGTCCTCCTTATTTTACATATTAAAATGTCCTTAAAAGTAGTACATCCTCTCCAAACTAATGAGATAATAATTCGTCCATTTTTAACATGTGTTTATGAGCACCAATTATGTGTTGGAAACAGTTTTACACTAAAGATTAAAGTCTTTAATCAACCAAGGTCCCTGCTAATCAGTTAGCCCTAAAATTATAGAACAAGCCTCTATCTACTCTCCTTTATTTAAATCTTTTTCTTTTCCTCAACCAAGAAATTCCTATCAAGATGATCTTTATGAAAGATCTGACTCCGATGAAGTCTAAGTGACTCCCAACTAGCTTAAAAAAGTGTTTCGTAGTATGAGTAATTATGAAAATGACCTGAATTCTTTTGAAAGAGGAAGGAAGGAAAGAAGGAGGGAAGGAAGGGACAGAGGAAGGAGTCTTAGTTTACTCAGGCTGCTGTAACAAATTACCGTAGACTGGTTGGCTTAAACCACAAACATTTTTTCTCATAGTTCTGGAGGCTAAGTCCAAGATCAAGGTGCCAGCAGATTTGGTGTCTAGTGAAGGCTACCTTCCTAGTTTGCAGTTGGCTGTCTTCTCATTGTATCCTCACATGGCAGAGAGAGAGAAGACACTAAGGAGAGAGAGATGGCTCTAATCCGATCATGAGGACTACCTTGCAAAGACCTCCATCTCCAAATAACATTATGTTGAGTTTCAACATATGAATTTGGGAGGGGCAAGGGAGGGGGACACAAACATGCAGTCCATCCAGAAAAAAAAAGAAGGGAAGGAGAAGAGAGAAGAGGAGAGGAAAGAAGAAATCTCCAGGTAGGTTTGGAGTGGGACAAAGAAAGCTGACTTTTTACCAGGATTCCTGAAATTCTTAAGCCAGGCAAGATTAGGAAACACTAGACTAAAGAGTATAGCCAAATTACATAACTTGGCCTTCAAAATCCTCCACAATCTGCCGTGACCCACCATATACATAGTACTTCACATTCTGTAAGGTACTCTGTCCTCCAGTCTAGTCATTCACAATCTCGTTTGCAAACCAAAATAACTGTGAGGCTTTGTAAATAATCCACACGTGTAGGTCTCATCCCTGTATCCTTAGAGTAATTGATTCCATAGATCTAGCATATGGCCCATAAACAGCCTAATAGGTGATTCTGATAGACAACCAAGGTTGAAACCTATTGCCCTAACCACATCACATTAGACTGCCAGCCTTTACTGAAACAGCCAATCCCTTTCCTCTCACTGTAATGTTGTTTACCTCTGGCTGGGATACTGTATTTTTCTCCCTTTTCCAACCCAGGAAACTAATTTTCACCTCCTCTGTGGAGACTTCTGTTTTCCCCATCTCAGCCCCAAAACCTTCCATCTTGAATTTCCATATTTTGCTCCCATTGCTAGCCTCTTTGTGCATTGTCTCATAACTATTTGAATAAAATTGCCTCTTCTGCTAGATTGTGAGAGCCTTATTTCCAGAGATGGTGACATTTTCTTCTTTATACGCCTTATTACTAGGAACACATCTGGAAAAGGGATGGAAAGTAGAGTGGAAGTAAGGGGCAGTTATCGAAAGAGGGACACAATGGGGGACATTTGGAGTGCTAGTAATATTCATCTATTTCTTGACCAGAGTAGTGGTTACACAGATGTATTTATTTTAAGATAATTCACTGAGATGTATACTTTTGATTTGTGTTCATTTATTTATGTATGTTTTACCTCAATAAGAAGTTTAAAAAGGAGAAAGAGAGAGGGAATAAAATTGCCTACCAGACCGGAGATCTGCCCACGGTCCAAATTTAGAAAGGAGACTACCTGGCTATTTGTCTCTCTTCTACAATGTCACTTTGCCCTAAGACATCTCCTTTAGAGAAGAAGTCTATGTTTCTCTGCCATGTATGCTTACTGGTTGCCTGTTTTATCAAATAGAATCATGGAATTTGTTACAGAGTTCTTGACAGTCTGATGTGTCTTTTATAGGGAGAGAAACCAATCGAACATCCTGGCTTAGCCCCACCTACATTAAACGTGCTCAGAACACTTACATTAGCCTACAATTGGGCAAAATCATCTAACACAAAACCTATTTTATAATCAAGTGTGGACTATCCCGTGTGAATTATTGCATACCGTACTGAAAGGGAAAATCAGAATGGCTGTGTGGGTGCAGAACGGTTGTCGGTGTATTGATTGTTTACCCTTGTGATCGTGTGGCTGACTGGGAGCTGTGGCTGGCTACCGCTGCCCAGCATCACGAGAGAGGATCATATTGAATGTCGCTATCCCAGGAAAAGATAAAAATTCAAAGTACAGTTTCCACTGAATGCATATGGCTTTCACACCCTCATAAAGTCAGAAGATCATAAGTCAAACCAGTGTAAATTGGGGACTGTCTGTGCTCACCACCTGGTAGGTGGTGTGCTGGACCATAAGTGAAGGCACTGGGCAAGCAAGGTGCGTTTTTTAAAAAGTGCATGTTTTGCTTAGAATTTGGGATAAAGTAAATTTTGTGTTCTGTATTCCTAAGAGGTTCCACTGCATACCTATGCATACAAAGTCAGCAGAACCTTGTTTTTTTCAGGCAGCCAAACTCGCTTGCATCACAAAAGCTCAGAAAGTAGAAAATTCTATTTGTAGCAACAGATTAAAAAACTTGGGACTTTAGTCTCTGAGGCTTCCCACCAAAAAAAAAAAAAAAAAAAAAAACCTCAAAAACAAAGATGACAGCACTTCTCAGCCATAATTAGTGACTCAGTACTAAGGAGCAGTCATCGGTATAAAAACATAGGATGCACTTACACGTTTATTTAAAATATGGGCTTTATTATTGAGGAGATGCAAATTAGTCTAAATTTCAGTATCTGTTATGTGAAAAAAGAAACTGAACAATTACTGCATGAAACTCTTTTTCAGCAACATTTAAAAGCCAATCATGCAGATTTTGAAGGAAAATCATCAGGAGTTTTGGAGCTAAAAAGAGAAATGTCTTAACTAGGAGCAAAACAATAAAAAGAACAATCAAACAAGCAAATGAAAAATTGTCTGATACTGCCTTCAAGATCAGTTTCACAATCAACTTGGAATGAAATCTCATATTTACAAGTGTGTTTAGAAAAGTGCAAGGCTGCAGTTATGGCCAAATCAGTTTGAGTCAAAAAGGGGCAACCAAATAGTTCCCCTAGAGATCTCACCAACCAACAATCTTAATATATTCTAGACATAAGAACAATTCATTAAGAGAATGAGGTAAGCCAACTAATTTTTACAATTTCTTGAAAGTTGTATGATAATATCATATGAAAATATCATAATGATTTGGCTATATTATTGGTTAGAAGACTAAAAGTAATTTGAAAAGTATTTGTTAGTAATTATTATTATAAAGACATTTCCCACCATTTGAGTGAATTTTCTAGTAAAAATAAGTTTTAAATTATGTGTAGAAATTTTCTGGGTATATTCATCCAGAAATGATACAGAGATTGTTTGTGATTTTTGATTTTTCTGTGAGCTATAAACTGTCCCAGGAGACTAGGTGTCATCAACATGGTCTGAAAACTAGCCCTGTTGTTCCTTCACTTCTTATGAATCTTAAAGACATCTACACATTAAATAAGTAAAACGCAAAAACCGTACAGATCTAAATCATTTAACAGTTTTTAACATAAACCTAAGTAATTCTGTTTTTTTCTCGTGCACCTGCTCCCGTTAAGAACCATTCCAACAATTGAGTGCTATGATAGCAGCCACCAACACAGACGGTGGGCATGACACTAGAGGTAAGCTCCACTGAGAGTGGGGACTATGTTATTACAGGAAGACTTAACTCTAAAGAGGGCTAATGAGGGAAGGCTTAAAAGTGACAGAATTATTTATGTGTATGCTTTAAAAAGTATTAAGTGATTTGAATTTTAAAAGTGTCCAGATCCCAATTCCAATTCATGGAGAAAAGGGGTCCCCTCTCCCCAAGCCATTCTCTAGACACCAACTGAGTGTCTTACAATTCAACTCAATTCTGACACTATCTACCTGGAGCTAGCATCAGATTCCACAGGCTAAGGGCTCAGTCCTCCAAGACTGTCCCTTAACCCCTGGCTTCAGAATCCAATCACACATCCAGGCTGTCACCTGTACTTCTGACCAACTGGCTATAAATCAGAGGTTCCCAAGACCCCCTCCCTGGGTTTCATTAATTTGCTAGAGTGACTCACAGAACTCAGGAAACATATTTACTCACTAGATTACTGGTTTATTATAAAACGACATAACTCAGGAACAGCCAGATGGAAGAGATGCATAGGACAAGGTAGGGGGAAAGGGCACAGAGCTTCCATGTTCTTTCTGAGCATGCCATTCTACCCAAATCTCCATGTGTTCACTAACCCAGAATCCCTCCAAACTCTGTCCTTTTGGGTTTTTATGGAGTCTTCATTACATAGGCATGATTGATTAAATCATTGGCCATTGGCAATCGAACTCAATCTCCAGCCTCTCTCCCCACCCCAGTGATTGAAAGTGAGGTGGGACTGAGAGTTCCAGTGCTCCAACCACAGCGTTGTTTCTCCTGGCAGCCAGCCCCCCAACTTTAGTTTACTTAAGATTGTCCAAAAATCATCTTATTAACATAACAAAAGACACCTTTATCACTCTTATCACAGGAAATTCCAAGGGTTTTAGGAATTGTGAGCCAGAAACCATGGACAAAGACAAAATATATATGAGAAATGTAGTTTGGTCATCTGAAAGACCAAATATTATTTCTTGTAAATCACAACATCACAAATTCGTGAAGGTTTGGTTTTGCTCTGTGGGGCTTTTTTGGGAGGGGTTCTTATTTTTCACTTGTATAACGTTTAGATGTGTTTAGGAGTCTTAAGGTAAGAAAGTGAAGGAGTTCTGCATTGACATGGCTCCAAGGACTTCCACATGTTGTGGAGTGGAATAAGGGCCTATTTTGGAACACGAGGGACATGGTATTTCTATCAGTTTCTTTTATTTTCAGTATAAGCCTATTTTCCTCTTTTAAGTTGATGTGCCAAGGGACTCGTGAGCCATTGAACCTTGCAGGCCTTGGTGACTTTTTGGCCATTTGTCACTCCTTTCACAACTATACAGCTACACCACAAAATTAACTAAAAGAACATGGTACCCCAGGGTTTGGATAATTCCATTTCAAGAAATAATTTATGCAATTAACACAAGGAAAAGAAACAAAACTAAGATGTTGCACAATTCTGTATTCAAAAAATTTTTGAGTGCCTTCTACTTTGTAATATTTCCATTAGAGACTAGGGGGAGCCTGAGTTTCTGTGCCTCAACTGAGAAAAGAAAAGTCATAAATTAGCTTGCCTGTAGACAAACTTCTTTTTCAATAGTCCCTTTCCTAAAGCAGGAAGAAGCCTTTACTGCTCATAGGTAATATCTGATTATGATATATTGCGTGTAGTTTTTGACAAATTTGTTTGACTGATGTCTTTCTCTGGAACTCTCAATCTTCTCTCAATACCTTATTTTTTTTAACGAACCATTTAATTCATTTAGCACTTATCAAAGGTAAAGATTCCTCTTCCAGTTTGAGCCACAAATTGTCAAAAAATGTTGGGATGAGGAGGGTTTTTATGTTTGCTTGTTTTTTACTATCTATGAGTAAGGATGCCAAGCCAACAGTTAACAATCTGGAAATACCATTTTTAGTGAACTTGTCTGTTTATGCCACTAGACTATAAATTACTTGAAGACATATTTATATGTATATCTCCTAGCAGAGGTCTCACACAAAGTGGCTGTGCCAATAAATTTTGTTGAATGAATAAATTAAACAGGAAAAAGTTAATAAATGTCTAAAGTATTGTGGAGTTAAAAATATATGAGGAAATTATTCAATATACAAAATAGTTATTGTAAGGCACATTACCAGGAATACCAAGGACACCATTTTTGTGCCAGTGGTTAGTACAATTTTGTCTTCTAGGAAATCATCCTGAAAAAATAAGGCATGATTGTTAGTTCTAAATAACTCAAAAAATGGAAACCCCACAGACATTAATGGGAGGAGAAAAGAGGTTTCAGAGAAATACAGAATAAACAAACAAAGCCCAAAATTATGATACAAGAAAAATATGTTGGTAGTAGAATGCCTGAAAAAAATAGTCAGCTTTGTCCTGACTTCTGATGTTAAGGATCTTTGTACAGTAGCTCCCCCTTATCCGTGGTTTCACCTTCTGCGGTTTCAGTTATCCATGGTCAACTGGGGTCTGAAAATATTATGTGGAAAATTCCAGAAATAAATAATTCATAAGTTTTAACTTGTATGCCATTCTGAGTAGTGTGATGAAATCTCACTCCATCCTATCCTGGGATGAGAATCATCCCTTTATCCAGCAAATCCCCGCTGTATACGCTACCCGCCCATTAGTCACTCAGTAGCCCTCTCGGTTATCAGATGGACTGTCTTGGTATCACAGTACTTGTGTTCCAGTAACCCTTATTTTACCTGATAATGGTCCCATTATCAAGAATAGTGATGCTGGCAATTCTGATATGCCAAAGAGAAGCTGTAAAGTTCTTCCTTTAAGTGAAAAGGTGAAAAGTTCTTGACTTATTAAGGAAAGAAAAAAAATCATATGCTGAGGTTGCTAAGATCTATGGTAACTTTCATTACAGTATATTGTTATAACTGTTCTATTTTATTACTAGTTATTGTTGTTAGTCTCTTACTGTGCCTAAATTATGAATTAAATTTTATCATAGGAATGTATGTATAGAAAAAGCATAGTATAGACAGGATTTGGTACTACCCATGGTTTCAAGCATCCACTGGGTGTCTTGGAACATATCCCTTGCGGGTAAGGGGGGGACTACTGTATTTCAATATATATAGTAACTTGTACATATAAGGCATTTCTTTCTCTGTCAAGCCAATTACGGAGTTCTTAAAGAATTTTCAAATGCAGTCAAATTGGTAAGATTCTGCTGTCAAAAATATACATTTATTAGAGTGAGAAATCATGCTCCTACATTGCCCTGAGCTTCCATTTCTGATATCATTCGACACTGCAACTTTCTTCCTTCTTGTCGGTATCTCCTCCACAAGAACATAGGCTCTTTGTGTCCAGAAACCATTCTGTTCTGTCTTTGTATCACCAGCACCAGTCCAATGCCCAGGTCATAAGCTGTAAGGTCAGTAAATATCTATGGACAGAATAAATGAAAGAACGAATGAGCAAAATGTGCCTCCAGAATATCTGTGGAATACAATTTCAAGTTTATTCCCTGGCAGATGAAGCAAGACTGTTGAAATTAATCAGGAATGAAAACTATATTCTACTCTACCTCCAGAATTTAAGAAAATTGCTGTGATTCACATAGAGCAGAGTTATACTGTCTCATTTCCCCTGCTATTTGGATTTCAACATGGTGAAGGAAAATTGAACACTTAGAGGATACATTACAAGGGGACAAAATCTGTGCAATAATAAAATCACAAAATAAGGAGTGAAAATATAGGCTACCTTATCTGAAATTATTATGATACAAGTAAACATTTTGACCAAATGCACAATGTTTTTTTAAATGGAAAAAAAATAACCAAAACAAGATTTACATTGTAATTTATAGCACTTTTCAGTTAATGTCACCTTTAAAAATTAAAATTGGCAAGCATATATTTGATGCACATGTAGAGACATTCCACATATATGTGCTGTATCTATATATCTTATGTAGCTACATATGATTATGATATACTAATGATAAATATGATAAATAATGATAAAATGATCATTAGATAAGTATCACTTGAACTTTATAAAACCTTTTGAGGTAGCTAAGCCAGATATATTATATTTACAGGTCAGGAAAATGAGTGTTAATGAAGTTAAATTACTTGCTCACCCACACAGGACCAGGAGTCAAGCATGGATCCTGTCTCTAGTCGTGTGAAAAGAACCAGCTTATATGACCATCAATTTCCAGAGAGCTTATAAAGGCCATGTGAAAGGGAAACAGCATTTAGGTCTGGCTTTCACTCAGACCTCTTTCCTGTGTGCTTGCTTGACCTACCCATGTATCCATGGCTCCCCAATCCTCTGGATTATTAGGACCCCAGTTCTCTCGCTCTTAGCATACCCATTTATCTGCTTTTGTCAGACCCTCCTCCAGCTTCGACTCCAGCCCTGATCTGATTATATTAATCTTCTTGCTTCCAACTGGGAAAAGTAATCAGACATTCTCCTGAGATGCTGATATCCCGGACTGTCATTGGGATCAGGTTTAGCATATTCAGGACAGGCTGGGGTCTAAGTTGCTTGCTGCTCCAGGATGGAATCCTGGCACTGAACCAAGCTGTCTGTCTTCTCAACTTAGGCATCAAAGAGGAAAGCAAGGCTCCCGGTGGCACATCTGTGCTCAGACCTCCTAAGAGTCTCAGAAGAGGGTGTGACCCTACTCAGATTTCCTCTGCAGAAAAAATGTTGGTCTGATATCCATCAGGGAAACAAGCTGTATATTCTCCTACAACCTGGAAACCAGCCTGCTCAGAGACTATTCTGGCTTCCTAGCTCCCCAAGGGCAGTCTTGCCTACTAGAATACTAAAAATCACTGAGTCACAATGTTTGTCAAGGGGGTAGAATTATTGTGTAATACAACAACTAGATTTGCTCCAGTGCCTGTCCCCAGGGTTTACCCCTACCACGTAATCAGTGCCTTAAATTGTCCTACTTGCCTTCCTACCACCTCCTCCCAACGCTCTGGACCTCAGCCCAGAAGGGTTCTTTCTATCCTTGTACTAAAGACCAAAGGCACCTGCCTCTAAAGCCACACCGTGGGAGCCTCGGGCAGCAGTGGGCTTACAAGTTATAAAAACTTTTTTTATTTTAATGTCCCACTTCATCCTTGAAGAACCTGTAGTGAATTTTCAGTACAAAAGCTAGAATTCTCAAGATTTCACAGATGAGGAAAGTGAGCTTTGGAGAAATTAGAAGGAATGCCAACCCCACAAAACTAGTTTATGTCAGAGCCTGAACTTAAATGTAGACAGTCGGATTCCTGCTCTGGGGCAGGGGAAGGCGAGTAGGGGGCGGTGCATACAGCGGATGGAGACTGGACCTCCACATTCTGATGCTCTGATACCGCTGGCCTAGGCAGTGGCATACACTGAGGAGGCCTTTATTGTCACAGGGATTAAAATTCAGTAATGCCGAATCAGAGCTGATCCGCTGGTAATGGCAAAAAGCACCAAGACGGAATTTGCAGAGTTTTTAATCCTAGTTGTTTTAGTCTTGGTGGACCGTTAATGGAACCACACAGGGAGGAACCATAGAGCAAAGAACTTCAGAACATGGGCCTACTGGGGAAATTTTGGTTTCCCCCCAACAGCCTCCTTTCTTAGGAAACACCCTCAAACCTTTCATGACAGGATTTTGGCAGAAAGCAGAGAATATTCAGTGCCTCTCGATTACCCAAAAGCTCTAACTCCCCAACATGGCTTCCAAGGCCTTTGTGCTCTGCCTCTCTCCACTTCCCCGACCTCATCTTTAACCGCTGCCCCACACTGCCAGTAGAACTGCCTGCATTTCCAGAAAAAGGCCGTGTTCTCCCTCATATCCAAATCCTTGCTCATGCTTCCATTTCTGTCAGGAATGTTCTTACTCCATTCTCTTTTTTCTTTTGTCATCTTCTACCAATAAGCTTAGACATTATTATATTTGGAAAACCTTACTGTTTTCCCCTCATTACAAATTAGTCACACCAACGTGACTTTCTTTCATCATACACTGTGAAGTACCCTCTTTGTAATGACATCACTCAGTGAAAGGTAAGCTCCTGAAGAGCAGAAACCATTTGTAGCTGCTGGAATTATGTCTGGCACATGGTATAGACTCCAAAACTATTTATTAATTTAATGTTGAATTCTTGCTGTTAAAGAGAATTTTAGCTCCAGGATTATCTACATTTGCAGGAATTGGAATAGCAGCAAATAGGGATAGAAATAAAGGGATACAACTATAATAAATGGCAAGTTAAGTTGGGGTAGATTTGGGGTGGCCTTTGTGCTAGATATTCTGTTTGCCCCCTTCCCAACACACTCTCCACCCTAATCTACCCTGCTCTGGGTTCCAGGAGGCTGAACTTTGAGGACCACATATACCATGTTCCCTTACCTTCTGGCTTCCGATTCAGTTCTGCCAGTGGATGCACCAGATGGAGATTATGAGGCAGAAGTGATTGATAAATTGAGACATTTGTTTCCTTGACTCTGTGCTTTCCAGGCTGAATCCCAGCCATTTAACTACCAAAGTGCTCATCTCCTATGGGGTGACCCTCTCCTACCACTGTAATTCTCGCCCAGTTCAAGGAAGAGGCCAAGGCTTTACCATCACTTGTGAATTTTCCTTTACCCTTCCCCACACACACTTTTGTAAATACTTTTTTTGAGTGTACCGTCTTCCTATAAGAACCCTAATCCATATAGCCTTACATTTTGTGAGGTTTGGACTTAATCCTGTCGGAAATGAGAATCAAAAGCTTTTAGAATAGAATATACGCATACAGCTTGAATATTAGCAGAAGAAAACAACCTATTACACTACAGATTCCTTAGGAGCAGAGGCCTTGCCTTATCTGAGGCCATAACGAGGGCCTGGAAAAATGTATGATATAATGACCCACAATACATATTAACTGAACAAAATAAATAACTTCAAAAACAGTTGAATAAATCTGTGTAGCCTAAAGCTTGAATTTTAATCAAGTGCAGAAAAAAGAGGATGCATTTTTTTAAAGGGTCCCTAGTTACTGGAAAGGAGTAACAAAGCAGGTAGATTCCAGAGAAATCTTAGAAGCTAAAAAGCAGGCAATCTACATGAGTAATTCCCTGAGAGAGCAGGATCTGAAAAGGGCCTCTTCCCATGTAGGTGTTGTGCAGCTCTTATATAGCCATCTTACTTTGACCACAGATAATTCCTTCTCAGTGATTTACTGTGCTAGGACAGTGCTGCAGTGAGCTGTTATTGCTTTACAATACAGAAGGACAGACCTGGAGTCAAAGGCAGCATTGTCAGCAAGGTGCTGCTTACCTCACCCTGCAGACTTCACTCTGATATCACAAGGTGGTTAACTTTAATAAACTTTCCAAGTAAAGAGCCTATGTGAGGGTATTTTTAGAATCAGGGTGCCTACAAGACAAGTACAAGGTGCCAAACAGAACTGAGGAAGTGAGGGGGGAAAATAAGGAGAAATTAAACAAAGAAAAACATTGCTGGATTTCCTGAGCAAGTTCTTCTACTTCCCCCTTGTGGCCAAATTTCTCTAGAACTAGGAATTTTTTTCCTCAAAGTAACATTTATTAGTATTTCGGTCAGATTATAAAAATGAACCTCTTCATTACAAGAAATTTGGAAATTGCAGTGGGGTGTATAGGTAGAATGCCATGTGGAGATGTGTAAATTCTGCAACTGAGTTTTATAAATGAATTCAAATTTCCACAAAGGCTTAACCAAGCACAAAGAGATCCATCCAGGAGCTTGATTGGTGGAGTGGTGAACTCCATCCGCATGGAAACTCATCTAATTCTCGTGATAATCCTGTACGTTAAATATCATTATCCTCAAGTTAGTAATCCAATATGAATGTGAAAGCTATTATATATTTGGTGTCTACTGTGTTCTAGCATGTGCAAGCATTCTGCATAAACTCATTTAATCCTCAAAATAGCCCTATGGGATTAGGTCAGAACACCAACTTTATTGAACTTCCCAAGGTAATATAGTTTATACATGACAGAGGTGGAACTTTAATCTGACCTTTGAACTACAAAGTCTCTAGTATTTCCACTATTCCATGTTGTCTCCTCATTTTCTTTCTGAATTCTCCTTTATAAATTTCCACCAGTTTTTTCTTAAGGTTGGTCTTGCACACCTCCAGTAGACACCTATGACCTTTAGAAGATTCTCCCACCTTTATACTGTTCCACATATCTTCTACCTACCAAAATGGGATAGAGACTCTCCTCTTGACTTTAAGCATTAATTACATATTCGTAATCATAATTAGTGTGATAAGAAAATTAGAATATTCACTTTGTTCTCTTCAAGCCACCCTGCTCCTAGAGTAGCAGACACTCTGTGGAGATAATAGTGCAGCATTATTTTCTCTAAAATTATAGTAGACATATTTCGGTTCAAAGGACACAAATAGTGGGAGTTATCAAATTTTCTGAGTTGAAAGTGGGATAATAGAGAGGTGCGGATTTTGTAAACCACTGTATTTGGGGGCATATTTGAAAAAACCTGCAGAGTCACATATGGCTATTTGAAACACTATGTAATAGAGAAGGGATAAAGGAGCATGTTATCTGCTAGTTCATCTCTTATAACTACACCAGAGAATCTTAATTTTCTAGGACTACTGGGTATGTTTGATTCTGCCAAATTATCTCATAATAGTTAAATAATAACTATAAAACATATATTAATTAGCATTTTTGGAATATGTTATGCAGGGTTTTGGAGGAGTTGTTATAGGCTAAGTGGATGGTAGTAGAAGCAGAAGGTGTAGAAGTGGTTATCAAATTCCAGATGTTTAATATTTTATTTTTTCAGTGCAATAGATCACCCAGTAATGTGTAAGAGCCCAATTGCTGCTTGAGTTGAATTCCTGGCTTTACAACTCACAAGATTGTGACCCTGAGCAAGTTACTTACCCTATCTAAGCCTCTGATCCCTCATTTGTAGTGATGACAGCAAAAACCTGTTGTGAGGTTCAAATGAGTGTAAGGAATTTTCGATTGATGTTTCCTTTTTGTATTAGAGCCTGAAAATTACTCCACCCAAAATTTACCTTCAAGAGAGCATCTACTAATGACTAGCTAACACTGGTTATACTGTGGCTAGGATCAAAGCCAGGAACACTCTGGATAGCATTATTTTTTTGGTGATTTTTCTGCTAATGAGGCTTCTTTTCATATTTTCACACCTAGAAAATATATCTTGTATTTACATAACAATTACATGTTTTCAAATGCAATTGTATATATTTTCTCATTTCGTTTGACAACCAACACTTGAGCTGTATGGCTACCGTACTGTTTCTGTGGCGAGTCCTGCCACTACACTCTTAAGCTTTGATCAAGTCATCCCAGCACGGCCAGTATGAGAGCACCCACATTTACCCAATGCATGAGGCTAGAACCTAGGCTGGAATTTGCAAAATCACTGAAAGTGCACATGCACCTCCCTGCCCTTTGCCTCTAAACACATACATAAAATACTTGCTCAACTATGTGGTACCTGCCAAGAGGTTGCAAATTAAGTGTTTGACACTAATATTCATATCATTATGTAAGTTAAAAATAAACTATTATGGGGGGCCGCCCGCTGGAGCAGCGGTTTAGTCTGCGCTTGGCAGCCCGGGGTTCGCGGGTTCGGATCCCGGGCGCCCGCCGACGCACCGCTTGTCAGCCACTCCGTGGTGGTGTCCCATATAAAATAGAGGAAGATGGGCACAGATGTTAGCCCAGGGCCAGTCTTCCTCAGCAAAAAGAGGAGGATTGGCAACGGATGTTAGCTCAGGGTTGGTCTTCCTCACAAAAAAAAAAATAATAATAATAAAAAATAAACTATTATGTATAGCATTTGTCTGATTATAAAAGCAAAGCAACTATAGAAAGATAAAGAAAAGAAAATAAAGCAATCCTTTTGTTGGTGAGAGTAGAGATAAACCCTGTGAACATTTTAATGCATTTCATTCCACTATTTTTCTATGAATAGTTATGGTTTTGCTTTGTTTTATATAGGGGGATTTAAAAACATATACATTTTCAATTAATCAATAAGTTAAAATACATGTATCTTGTTCCAGAGTCTTCTCAGACAGTGGATGTGGTTATCCTGAAGTTGCAAATACAGATAGACTGATCTTACAAATGGCGACAGTATTAAGGACCCTCCTACCCACCACCATCAGCACCATGAAGACCAAGGCATAGTTATCTTAGTCTCCTCCTTTGTGTCCCCATCGTATGTTTGTCATATATTGCGAATGATAACAAATCTGTCTTCCCATAACTACACTCTGAGCTCTTTGAGGACAGGATCTGTGGGTGGTCTATCCTGGGGAGAAAAGTCAATGTAATAGTTAGGAGAGAGAACTCCAGAGTAAGATTGCTCAGGTTGGTTCGTTAAGTCAGCTGTTTGACATTTGGAGAGTTACTCACCCTCCTCAATGAAGAAAATAGGAAGCAAAGGCTTAGTCCAAGAATACGATGAGTTAATCCACCTATGAAGAAGTTAGTGCATAGTAAATGCTCAAAAAACACTACACTGTAATCCAGAACCTAACATTGAACATAGCATGGAGAAGATACCAAAAAATTATTGAAACAAATATTTTCCTTCCTAAACAATAATTATGAAGTTAAAATCTAAAAGATCTGATCTAGGTCTGCCACTAACTGTGGGATTTTGTGTAAGTCAACCTTTCTGTTTCGGCTTTCTCATCTGTAGTATGTCCATCACCAAACTATAATAAGGGTCATACAAAGACATTATGCTCAGACACTGTGAGTAGATTTTTTTCTGAGGATGAATTCCCAGAAGTGGCACTCATGACTCAGAGACTATGAATGCTTTTGAAGTTTTTTTGGATACATTTTGTCTCTCTTCTTTCCAGAAGGGCTGTTCCAGTTTTCAAACTCAGCAGCGATGTACCAGAATTCATGTTTTACTCTCACCAAAAAGAGGACTGTTATTTGTAAAACGATTTGCCAGCTTGATGTTTTCTTTAGTTATTGTTTTTTATGGTTGCTTGTTGGTGTTACTGCTGAGTTTCAGCTTTTCAGTTTTTCACCTGCGTGTTGACAATTCGTATTTTACGCTTGTGCACTTTCTCTTTATTTCCTTTGCCCACCTTCCTATAGGACCATCCAACACTTCCTCGTCAATGCGTCAAATCTCATTCTATGTTAAAAATGTTAACATGAGGTTAGATTTTCTAATCACTTTTTCTTGGAGATACTAACATAATAATTATTACAAAATAAAACAGAAGAAAGCACTAAACTGAAACGGTCTTAACAAACACTAGCTGTTTTGTAACATTTTAAAGTAATCTCTAAAATCCTAAGTACAAACCAAATTTAGACTTATAAAACTCATTTCTATTAGTCCTTGTATCCTATAGAGTTTATAGCTTTCTGTTTATAAACATTATCTCATTAGAAAAAAAAAAATCAAAACTTCTGGGGCACCCATGAAAAATTCTGTGACGAAGAGCTTTAAAATTGTAAAACTTTAAAATCATCACATTGCTTAAAAATAGTCTACTTTTGCAGTTGGAAGCTTGAGTGAGATCTCACGGATTAAAGTTTAGAAACTCTTAAAAAATTTAATGAACTGAAACAGTTGTTCTAATATTACACACCCTCTCAGTAAATCTTAAAGAGATTTACTATTAAAACAGAATAATCATTTTTTCCTAAATTCAGGCCACCATTCACTTTAATACATATTAAAAGGTTTTGAAAAAATTTAGCAAAATAGGATTAGTTTTCTTTTTCCTCGGGGTTACCAGAAAAACAAAAACACAAAAACCTTAACTTGTAAAGAGAACACTTGGCCTTTATTTTTTTAAACGAACCACTCGGTAATTGAGTTACCACTCCTAGAAGTCTTCTTTCTCTTAATGGATTTTTTTTTTTTTTTTTGTAGCCTTTAGTTCAGTGCTATTAGTGAGAGTTATATGTGCCTTCCTTTCTCTGTTGCCAGAACACCTGCCTTTATGTATTTATTATCCCATAGAGTCCTCTTGAGCTGGGAAGAAGTTATCAGTCTTTGCATCCCCAGAACCAGCACAGGGCTTGGCCCATTATAGATGCTGAGTGATATTTTACTGAACTGAGTAATGGTGAAGACACATACAAGATCCAAGGTATGAATTCACCCTTTTCTTTCTATAATCTTCTGATAACGGGCAGAAAAGAACAATTTTAAAAATGTTTAGTCAACATTTTCCAAATAGAGATTCCAAGGAGACTTTTATAGGTCTCCACATATCAGGGGGAAAAAAAGTTCAATATTTGGAGAACATTGCCCACACTTGGAGATGCAGAATGCACCTAAGAAGACTCTGAAGAAATATTGCAGCATAAGGAAAGGGACTATTTCATACACACTTCTTTCAGTTTCTAACATAAAGAGATAATAAGTTGCCTGCTTGGTTTACTTTAAAAGTCGCAAAAAGATATTGCCTTATGAAAGAGGAACAGAGAATTACAAGGGCAGAGTCAATACAGAGAAGTGTAGGCTAAGGAGCAAAATGAACTCATTAAATTAATAAAAATTAACAATACAAGGAACTTCAAATTTAAGAACAAAATTTCATTCTACAATGGGGCACATTAAATAGTAGAATTGACTTGCAGAAAATAAATCAGCAGTATGGCAAATAAACTGGATAAACTCTAAGAATGCAAGGTAAAAAGACATAGAAATAAATCTGATGAATCAATGTGATAAACATTTTGAGCAGAATCACAGATTCAACCTACGGATTAAACGTTCTACTCTCGAAAAGGCAGTGAGATTAATAGCAAAAGCAAAGCCAAAATACAGTTTGAATACTTCTGGGGGAAAATAATGAATAAAAGCTGGAAACTACACTTACCAAGTTACATAAAAAACACATGAAAGACCATCACACCCAGATATATGCTGGGTTCTGGCATTTTTAACTTTTTGGAAATATACAAACATACCCCCAAATAAAAGGAACAATATAGTGAACCTCCATGTATCCATCATCCAACTTCAGCAATTATAAACATCATGTTAGTTTTTGTTTCATGTGTCCCCTCTTTCTTCCTTTTGGAAATATTCCATACTTTGCGTCCTTTTACCTATAAATACTCAGTACACAACTTTAACAAATAAGGACATGTTTTTCATATAACCACCATAATATTAGCAGGCCTAACAATGTTGATAGTCAACTCAATGTCTCTTTGGCCAGATCATAAAAATACAGGGAGGTTAGACAACCATTTGACTGATTACAGTTAAAATAGCTTTTGAAAAAACAAAACAAAACAAGGAAACAGAAAATACCTTATACACATAGTCTTAAGGTCCATCTTAGAGTATTGGAAGGGGCCATGAAAGTGAGGGTCCCTGAGGCCCAAACTTCTTTAGCTTCATGGTGAATTCACCTCTGGCTGGAACCTATGTGCCACCCTGCAGCATCTTGTTAGGAGGCAGCAAGATTCCACGGGGTACATGAGTACGTGACATACCAAGAGAGGCTGGACTCTAGGCAAAGAACAGAACACCTGTTTCTCTTGTTGATGCTTTTTCCTCAGCATCTGGGATGATGCTTGATACTTAAAGGATACTTATAAATATTAAATGAATGAACATGGCAGTAGAATCCCCCGAGACTCAACAAAGATTTTCATGCTTCAAATATATTAGAACTACTGGATCCGAAGCAATAGTGCTGGGAGGAATAAGGGGCTTCTCAGCAGTAACCAGTATGGACCAAGTTCTAAAATAAAAAGAAGAGGGGCCTGTCCCAATTCTTTGGCACAGCATAGGACCCAGAGACTTTAGCATAGCACCAGAAGGGTTGAGCCCAGGTAATGAATCAGACCAAATTTCTGGCTGGCAAGGCAGGGTGAGGGTTTAAATTCTAATTGTTTAGATTGAAAGGAAGTAAATATTATTTTTCCTGCACAAGTGAGAATTCATATTAAGATTCATAACTGCTACACTTATATTGAGTGCTTAAATTATGTTAGGCATCGTCCCATACATAATTCCATTTAATGTTATAATGACCTTCTGGGTCTGTAGTACATAAGGGTTAGAGGCTCAGGTTTTGGTCTCAGACAGGTCTAATTTCAAATACTGGCTCTTCCATTTATTAATGCATGACCTAAGGGAAGATTCATAAGAGCTATAATCATCAGCCTCCTAGTCTGCAAAATATGAATATTGTTACTATCTGTACCATTGGCTTAGTACTATGAAGATGAAATAAAATAGCAAATAGTAAATTTCAATATATATTAGCTAAGTTATATATAGAGAGAGAAAAAAGCAATAGAGAAAATAACTTACCAAGGATATAGAGGTAGTAAATATAGAGAAAATATTGAAGCACAGGGTTTTTGGCCCTATAGATAGTTCTCATTCCAAAGCCGTTAAGAATAACTCCATCTTAACAGCTGCCATCTTAAGACATCTAAACACTGCCAGTATTTTATATTTCTAATTCTATAAATTTTAGGGTCCTATTATTTTATTATTTTTCATAAATTTTATTACAGACAAAATTTCCAAAGTCACGCCTCTTTCTCACTTTCTTCATCCAAGTGCCAAGTATTTTGACTTGCTGGTTTCTCTTTCTAATTGCTTTAGGAGATACAATAAAATCATTGTGAATAGATTTTCTGGAAATCAAGACTGGAGAATGGAGCTGTTCAACAATGTTTTTCATGGTCAATATATACCGTCATACTTCATTTTTCCATGAAGCAATCACCACATTGGCTCCTGGCTCACCTTACCCTTCCCAAATCAAGTTTCAAAAAAGATTAAACTGAAATGATCTCTTCTGAACATTTTATTTCATCACCTAAGTAGCTTGGCATTTCTTAATAGATTAGGTACAAGTTTTAATGTATCTTCATAAAAGAGACATCTTCGTGTTAACTATACTTTCAGAAATACCCCCTGGGCATTTTTGCAATCCTCATAGTTTATCTGGTGAAACAGCCCCCTGAAAGTAGCAAAACTGTTTGCTAAGAAAATAATCAGATCCACTAAAGTATTTAACAGCAAGTAGTTGGTTCCTGTGAAACACATTCAAGCATTCTTGAGAGTTCTTGGGGCCGGCCTGGTGGCATAGTGGTTAAGTTCGGGCACTCTGCTTCGGTGGTCCAGGGTTCACAGGTTCAGATCCCAGTGCAGATCTACGCATCACTCATCAAGCCATGCTGTGATGGCGTCCCATATATGAAATAGAGGAAGATGGTCATGGATGTTAACGCAGGGCTAATCTTCCTCAGCAAAAAGAGGAAGATTGGCAACAGATGTTAGCTCGGGGCTTATCTTCCTCACTGAAAAAAAAAAAGAATTTAAAGTACTTTAAAATGTGCATACTTATCTGAACCAGCTTGGTGCTCCTTACACATCTCTTCTAATACACAAGAGACCACTTGGGATCCTATCCAGCAAGACAGAATCAGAAGTCCCATCCCAAATGTAACCTATCAGAATTTAGATAAATGCAGCCCGTGCTCCTAGTAATATTTTTACATATAAATTAGTAAGTTCCTACTCTAAGCCACAGGGAATTTTTCAAATGTTAGCTATGCATATCTCTTTTTGGATCCTATTTGCCTAGTCATAGATTCCAAGGTTTCTCTTCCATTGCTTACAATATGATCAGTCTGTGTCCCTTCACTGTCTTTTAATTTTGTGTGCATCTTGGATCTACCTGGTATTTTTCTTGTTTAATTTCTGCCTCCCCCTCCACCTAAAATTAGGCTCCATGAAAAAGCAGGAAATCTGTTGGTTATGTTGTTGCTTTTTGCTCCACACCTAAGACAGTGCTTGATACTTAGAGGGTCCTTAATCAGTATTAAATGAATGAAGAGAAAGTGCAGGTCCTCAGACTCTTCCTAAACCCCTGTGACTGAGGTTAGCTGTTCTAATAAATCATTAATAACAGTCATCCCTATCTTGGTAACAATTGATTTTCAAAATAAGTTGTTCTGCTAAAAATAAACCTGCTGTTAAAAGATAAACTGAGGCATATTAAACATTTTAAGAATTTATTTGAGCATTTCTCTATTCCAATAGGTGGGGCCAAACCAGAAGTGGTTAGGAGCATTCCACTGACAGGGGCTGGGGGAGAGACTTGTACATGTAGAGAAAATGTGGAAGCAAAGAAAGGAAATTACCGATTGGCTGTAACTTAAATCCCAGTTGACTATTTGTGACTGGTTGTCCCCAGCATTTTGATTTCTTAACCTTGAGGCATTTACAGGCTTAGATTTTGGTTTGCTTAGGTAGACACCCTGGTGTTGGAACCACACCAGTCCAATGGCCTCCTTGTTTAATTAATTAAACACATTATTAAAAATAAATTATAAAAACAGTCTTTTCCATGAGGAAAGGAAGAATATAAGCTAGATTGAGTCAAAATAAAAATAGTTTTCTAACAGGAATTTTAATAATGGTGTTCTTATATCTGAAAGCATTGCTATAAAACTTAACCTTCTCAGATTAAATTCTCTCAGGGTAAACTGGGGTCACAATGTACAAGAGACTTCTGGGCAGTGTGAAGGGGTTAGGTTTTCTGCCTGCAATAACAAGCAATTGACGAATTTTACATAAGGACAAAACTGTATTGTTTTACATTTTTGAAATTAGTCCACAATGGTTTCACCCTGATTAAGGAAGGAAGAGTAAGTATATATGAACCCAGATTTGAAGTTTACTAAGAAGTGAAAGTGAGAGATGGTGGAGGGTTTGTTCTGCTTCTGTGTTTACCAAGCATTCTTCCAATTCTGACTTGTTTGTCTACTTAATGAACACATTCTAGAAATGCTAGCATAAGAATGCTACTTTATGTAAAAGTTTAACTTTTTAAAAAAATTAATATATTAGCATTCTGATTTTATATGTTAGTCTGATGAATTTAATTACTGTGATTCTACTTGGAAAACAAAAATTCAGGTTTCTGAGACTGCAAAGTTGATGATCCTACCCTGGACCTTGACAAAGATGGTGGCACCTGTAAAGCTTTGTGAAAGACAGCTGAGTCTTCTGGTGTCATCCTGAACCCCACACTGGGTTATGCTTCTCTTTGTTTTGAATTTGGAGTGTGATGTTGACCTCTAATGAGAGCTTACAGCCCTCTGTGATTCTCAGGTGTCTCTTTACCTCACATCTGTGGAAAGACTCCTCCTTCTCTCTACTTTGTTTATCTGCTTTTACTACAAATGTCTGTTTCTTAAAGAGTAGTCATAGATCTAACTGTAAGGAAACAGTCTAACAGTCTTTATTGCCCCTGCAGACCACAAATTCCTTCAGTAGCAAAGCAGATGTGAAGGAGTTACACAGTCTAAAAGGAGGATGAAGTAATGAGGAAGGTACATATGGAGACAAGCAGATCTTAGCCTTTTCTTTGGGATTTTCACGACCCTCCTCTTTCTCACTTTGATTCCTGACACCATCAGTACTCTTAATAGCTAGCAATAACAGCTCCCGATTCACAGAGCACTTATAAACATTACTATTAATAATGTTTCTATTACAAACAATAATTACTGCATTGAGACTGCAAGAGTTTTCATTGTACTGCACGTGCTCTCTCTATCCTGCCCTGTACTTATACAATAGGTACGATATGTCCTTTGGCATTGAAGCATTGAAATCGAGCACATTTGTGTTCTATTATTTTGTTTCACATAATGAAGGCATATCAGGAGGGAGACATCCATTATATTATTTTTCCCATGTATATATCATTGAATTAGCTTTGTTTTTGTTTGTCATTGTTGCCATGAAATCTTGAGGGCCTGCTTCCATAGCTGTGTGTTTGATCATGAAAGTCCTACTTTAGTCCTGATCTGGAAAACGGGAAGGAAGATGAAGTTACTTTTAAACCTCTAAGTTACAGAGAGCGCCATAATGCCAATCATAATACTAGAGCAGGGCAAGTTAGGAGCTGGACATAGACCTCATTGAAATGAACCAATAATGGCCATCTTACCCAAAACTATAGACAGGTGGGTGGGAGGTAAGTAAGGTTTTTCTCCCTCTTAGGTTTTCAGTCAATCAAAAATTAAGGCCAGAAGTCAGCAGATGAATATCAAATTACTGATGTTGTTACTAATAAGACAGAAATTGGAGAGTGTGTCTTGTTTTGCAAGTAACCTTCTTACTACTTAACTCCTGAATGGGAAAAACTATCCACCTATTCAGTGTTAGATTCACAGTAGACTGGGGCAGACCTCACCTCATGGAGTACTTATATTTAGAGAAGCAGAAACTAACATGTATTCCCTGCAGTTAGCTCACTCACAGAAGAAAGGAAAGTGCCTGGGCTATTAATGCCCTAGTTTCTCTCCAAAACTCATCAGTTGGGAATGTCATTTCCCTCTCCATCCCCCTAACTGCCCTTCTCAGGGGAAGGATAATGGAGAGTAAATACATACCTGGAGTGGCACGCTAATGGATGTCCCGCCACAGGGAAGGAAACATCAGCAGAATGGAATAAATATTCCCCTGTAAAAGTACCAAAGTAGTTCATTGCATCATTCTTTTTTTTTCTTCCTTCTTTCTTTTTCGAAAAGAACTCTCCTCTTTACACCTTTTTCCATCTCCCTCTTGTATATCACTGACCTCCAATGGCCAACTGTGACCACACAATCTTTTTTTCCTTTTTAATTGTAAAATATAAAATTCATATAGATAAGTGGATAAGATGTGTAGAGTGTAATAAAAATGATTAAGCATACTCCTGTCTAATCACCATCCAGATTAAGAATTATAAGATTACCGGCATGGGCATGCCAGAATATCTCCATGTGCTCATTCTTGATTACCATCCTCAATCTCTGCCTGATAATCTCTGACTATCAGAGGTGATCATCATCCTGATTTTGGTGATAGTCATAACTTTGATTTTTCTTTAACGTTTTACCACCTATGCATGCAGCCCTAAAACTGTAGACTGTTTGCCTGTTTTTGAACTAAATATAAATTGATACTCTATGTATTCTTTTGCAAGTTGCTTCTTTCAATCCAAATGTTTGTGAGACTCATATATGTCTTTGTATATAGCTATAGTTGGCTCATTTTTCACTGCTTCAAAGAATTTTTTTTATGAATATGCCATAATTTACTTATTCATTTGTGATGGTTAATTTTATGTGTCAACTTGACTGAACTAAGGGATGCACAGATAGCTGGTAAAACATTATTTCTGAGGTGTCTGTCAGGGTGTTTCTGAAAGAGATTAGCATTTGGATAGGTAGATTGAGTAGAAAGTGCCCTTACCAATGCAGTGGGCATCATCCAATCCATTGAGGGACTGACTAGAACAAAAAGGCAGAGGAAGGGCAAATTTGGTCTCTTTCTGGGCTGCGACACCCATCTCCTGACTTCAGACATCAGCACTCCTGGTTCTTGGGCCTTTGGACTTGGCCTGAACTACACCACCAGCTTTCCTGGTTTCCCATCTTGCAGATGGTAAATTGCAGGATTTCTCAGGCTCTATAATCACATGAGCCAATTCCTGTAATAAATCTCCTCATACACATACATATATGGTTCTGTTTTTCTGGAGAGCACTGACTAATACACCATTTTACTGTGACAGACATTTGGATATTATAAAGAATGCTGCTTTGGACATTCTTGAACATGTATTATGGTTCAGAGGTTCCCCAGATTCTTGGAGTAGAATCTCCAGGGGTGGGTTTCCAGGTAAAAGAGTATGAATATGTTCAATCTGACTAGACAAGTTAAAACTCTTTTCAAATAAGTTGTATCGATTTGCACACCCGCCACTAGTGGATGAGGGTTCCCTTTGCTCTACATCCTTACTGAAAAGGTATTGTCAGTCAATTTATTTCAGCATTTCTGATTAATGTGTGGTAGTATCCAAATCTTGGGAGTTTTTATTTTCATTTTTTGTGGACCTTCTTTTGTTCTTTTCATAGTGTTCATTCATTCTTCTGCATTCCTTTGCAGAAATAGAAATAATGTCCCCTCCCCTTTATTTTAATGCTTTCCCTCAGGGTTAGAAGTGCTTTTACAGATACTTTATCAAAAAATTTCGTTCAGCTTTACTTTTCATGCCTCCTGCAACACTGCCCCTCCATGGGATGCTGGCTTTAAGCCTTTGCAGTGTTTAATCCATATACAAAGTGGTGAGAAAACACATAGCTGAACTCAGAGTTGACTGTCCCCTTGGATTCCCGTTAACAGCTTCTCTGGATGATTCTCTCTTCACTTAAGATATTCTCTCTCTCACAGGAAGAGTAAGAAAGACCAAGAAACAGTCTTCATAATTAAATACACAGAACTCATGGAACTAGAATATTACGCAGTAAATGTCAATAGCTCTGGTCATTTTCCACATCTCCAGTGACTCCAGGACCAGCCTAGTGTACCTGTCCCTTCAGAAATTTGTATTACTTCTTACACAAATTGTTGCTTTCCTTCAGCATATCACTTTCAATTATTTCAGTGGTGTGGTTTTTTAAAATGTATAATCTGATCATTTGAAGAATTATTTTAGAACAATTCCCAGATGATTAAATTTATTCATATAAAGAAGCAAAAAATTTCAAGATCCCTCTCTATTCAGACACAATCAATAAGAGAATTCAGAAATATTTTATTATTGACTTTTAAAAATACTTTTTGACCTTATATTTATATGTTTACGTACTTCATAGAAATGTATGTTGCCTTTTTTTACTTTTAGCATTTTCAGTATATCTTTCTCATATGACTAAAAATTCTTAAATATTATTTTAATGGCTATGTATTAATTCAATATATATTTCACCATATATTTAATCATTCTATATTTATGAGATATTTAATTTTCCTATTATACACAATACTGTAATGAATATCTTTGTGGATAAATTTAACATTTAAGATCATTTTATTGGAACTAGAAAACCTGGTCAAATGATATAAACAGTCTTAAAGCTTTTGATACATGATGCTGAAAACTTTTCTGTAAGTTTTATAGCCCTGATGTTTTCGTTAGTATAAAAGTTTCTGTCTCATGCCATCCTTCATTGCATTAGAAATGGAAAGTTATTTTAATTTGCATTATGTACTTTTAAAAATAAAGATTTTTTGTTGTTAAATGTATAATATCTATTAGCATTTACTCTATTGAGAATTGTCTGTAGTATTGTCCTGGTAAATCGTCTTTTGAAAAGCTGTGATATAGGATCCCAGATCTAAGCGGGAGTTCTAGAATACAGGGTTAGGATGGGATAGATTGGTATAGATAGGTGTAGGCTGTTGCCTGGAGGTAAAAGACGCCTGAAAGAAAACCTTCAGGAATGAAGCTTGGGTTAAGAAGTCAGATGAAGTGTAAATCTAAAGAGAGGCCAGGCAAAGAATTGTCTTGTACTCTCTTGGCTCACTTGTTTTGGGAAAAGCCAACTGCCATGTTGTGAGGTCATGCAAAAAAGTCCCATGGAGAGGTATATGTAATGAGGAACTTAGACCTCCTGTCAATAGCCACATGAATGAGCCATCTTGGACGCAGATCCTCCAGTGTTTAGATGACTGCAGGCCTGATCAATATCTCAACTGAAATCTCATAAACGACCCTGAGCTAGAACCACTCAGCTAAGCAATGCCTATATTTCTGACTCACAGCAACTAGGAGATAATAAATATGAGTTGTTCTAAGCTATTAATTTTGGGATAGTTTGTTATGCAGTAATAAACATCTATTTCACTTGCTTTATTTTTGTCCATAGCACTTAGTATTCTCATACTATGTAATTTATTTTCATTATTATATATCATTTGTAGAGCATAAAATATAGGGAGAGAAATTCCATCTGTTTTTCCTACTGATATATCTTCAGCATCTACAATTACAGTAATAACAATATTTACAGTAATACTAACATAAAAAACATTTATTTAATAAATAAAATGCCTATTAGGCATCCAACTAGTGATTTCAAGTAGGCAATTGGATACACAAATCCAGAGTTACTGGAGGAAGCTATGACTGGAGATAAAAATTTGAGAGTCTAAGCACACTGAGAATGTTTTTGGAACTGAATGAGGTCATCTGGTGCTATAGATGGAAAACAAAGGTCACACCTTTCTAGTACTCCAACAGTTAGCAAAAAGAGATGACAAAACCGGGAAAGAGCAGAAAGTGATGAAGAGAATAAAATTATCAATTATCAGAAAGTGACAGCAAAGAAAACAAAGAATAATTATAGAATGTCTGCTATTTGACAAAGCTAGGCACTTGAAATACTTTATCTCATCTAGTTTTCAAAATAACTCTGTGAGGTAAGTTTTATTACCCAGTTTGTAGGAGGAACCAAGGTCCTTGGAGGCTAAGTACTTGCTCTAGATCACATTTCCAAGTAGTGGAAGTAGGAGTTGATTCCAGATAAGAATATCATGTCTATCCACTAAACCATTCCTGGAATTAATGTTTAATATCCATCTTCAGGAGATACGGCACCTGTGTTATCCTTTTTACAATCGCATTCAAATACTTTTTTTCAGTTAATATAATACAATCACATCTAGAAAAGTACTGAGGCAGCTTGAGGTTATACCTTGCAAGTGGATGTGAAATGTTACACCTCAAGAAATATCACGTTTCCGAGGGACACTTTGAAGACAGAAGCTGCTTGACTTCTCACTTACCTTGGCATATTCTGTGACTTTACCTATGATGGAGTACACCTGAGTAGACATTGTAAATTTTATTTGGTGAAAGAGATAGCCCAAGTCATAAGTAATGATTATATCATACTAAAAGTGTGGTAAAGTGTGACGTTTCTTAGATGACCAACAATCAAAATTATTAATCATTTAATAGAAGAATTCACTTCAGAGAAACTTGTGAACAGAGCTCATGCTAATATTGTCCTGAAGGTTTCAATTCACTTTCTCTAATAGACGAAGAGCAAACTGTTATTTATCATCATAATAAAAACTCACTGTAGTCCAAGATGTCAAGAACAGTGAGACAGACTTTTGGTTTAAAATGCTGTGATATTTTCAACCTAGCAATTTGCAACCACGCATACTTCAAGTGCCCGTGCATGGGCAATTTTCAAGTGAGTGACAGAATGACTAAATATGTTAGAAATATCTCTGTAGTGTTCCCAAAATGTATATGACTGTCCCTCCAGCCATTCTTGAGCCCATCCAGATACTCTGATCCAGTTTCCCAAAGGACTTAGATGTGTGTCTATTTTGAAAACACTCCATATATGCGTAGTACTTATATAAAATAGGAGAAAGTAAGTCTCGGCTTAAAAATTATATATATTATTTATAATATTTACATATTATAAGTATATAATATGTATGTATAATAAATATATAATATTTTTATATAAAATGCTAAATTCCCAAACTCTATTTCTGACCTAAATTATTACTGAAAGAGCCTCCTAACAGGTTTCCAGTCACATTTCCCTCAAATTTACCAAAGGCATAGCTGCAAATTTGTTTTTAAAAATGCAAATATGACTATGCCACTGCATCTACTCAAAACACGTCAACAGTTCCCTTTGACTCCAAGATAAAATCCAAGTTCCTAACGTGGCATAAACCCTTCATTATGCATCCGCTTTCTTGTGTTCCAGCTGCATCTCTCATTACTCCCTACCTTGCACTGTATGCTCTAACAATTTCAAACTTCTAACAGTTTTCCATTCACACAACCCTGTGCATTAACTCATGCTTCTCCCTCTACCTACAACAACTTCTGATTATCTCTGCCTAGCTGACACTTGCTTACCCTTTAAGACTCACCTCAGGCATCACACCATCCTGGAATCTTTCCTGAGCTTTCCAGACCTGGTCGGAGCAAATTACAGTTTGCACATCCTTATCACTTTATTTTAGTGACATTGTAATTATTTATTTAAGCATTTATCCCACTTACTAGAAGTTGATCTTCTGGATCTCATGAGCAATTCCTTTTTCTTTTCTCTATACCACCTGCCTAGTATTAAAAGTTTGGGTAGTGGTTTTGGTTCTGGAATATGAATACTCATTCTTCCTCCCTTCAAGGATTCTCTGCCAAGAAAGCTAAACACAAAAGTATCAACATCATAATAGGTAATGAAGAATAAACTTTCTTAACATAGGGTAAATTTTTATTCTCCCAAATGCAGGGATTCTTTGGTAAACTCTGCTGGTATGAAAGGGCTAAGCCTAGAAGAATGTACGGCACTTACTTTGCTCCATTTCTCTGAATCTGAAGTGGCCATCACTATGGATGAGGATGGTGATCCTACTTTATCTACTTGGCCACTGTCAGGACACAGGAACCAGATGACAGCTGTGCCTTGCCAGGTACACTAACCAAATAGCTTCAGTGAGTACAAGAGAGGAAGTAGAACTTGGGACCCTATATTTTACATATAGTAACCCCACATCCCTGTAAAATGAGTCCCAGTGAATGTCAGGCTTTGACCAGTTCAGTAATTCCTTGTCCCTTGGGAAGGCTCTAGAAAGATGGTTAGACAAAGTGACTATATGTGTTCTTTCTGCTTCTTCTCCTATAAATCCTTACCCTTGTGCTCCCTGCTAATAATACAACCTTACATTTCTATAACAATTTACAATATTCAAAGTTTCACATACATGATATCATATAATCAACAAAACTCTGTTGTTAAACTTTAATTTTTTTTTCTACAGGTAAGAAACTTGAGGATAATAAATATACAATAATTAGCTCTGGTCTTAAAGCTAATAAGCAGCAGAACCAGGACAAGATCCCAGGTCTTCTGAATGTAAAACTATAGCATTTTCAACCTAGTAATTTTCAGCAAAGCATGCTTCCAATGCCTGTGCGTGGGTAATTCTCAACTGGGGTGACAGAAAAACTAAATATGTTAGAAATACCTCTATAGTGTTCCCAAAATTCACATGACTGTCTCTGTTGCCATTTTCAGTCCTCCTAGATATCTTGTTCCAGCTGCCCAAGGAACTGTTACGCCTCTATTTTGAAAACTCCTCATATGCATGGTACATATGTAGCATGGAAGAAAAAGAATGTAAGTGAAAACAAATAGCCTCTTGAGGTTCTTTATTTATGAATGTATTTAAGTCAAGAACCCAATGTGTATCCTAATTATTTTAACCTAGAATTCAGACAAGCTCCTGCCTGCTTATAGGTCTGAAAGTTTGGATCAAAAATGTTGTTTACTTGAGGGACTGAGATTTCCTTAGGAAAAACTCAGAAGAGGGAGATCTGTTTCCTAGTGACTAAGATTCCCCTAAGAGAATCTCATCCTGAGAAAAGAGAAAGTTCAAGCAGGGTTGCAATTCAAGGAGGAGAAGGCTTGCCACTTTTGCTGACCCCGGGATTCGAAGTCAGATGAGAAAGAAAAGTTGGATTTGGAGTTTCTTTCGTGTTGTTTATTCTACCCCACCAGGGCATGAAAGAAGCCAGAAACTCAGGGCAAACGCTTTCTTCATAAATACAAGAAATATTTGAAATGAGAACACCCCTCCCCCCACCGCCGAGTGTATTTCAGGGACGTGAGTATAGTGACCAGGATGTGAGATAATAAGGCTCTTCCAGAATTGATAAGACCCCCCAAGTTATCTTACAAAAATGGTTAAAAATTCAAATACAAACATTTTATAAATTCAGCAAAATGTGTAATGCTGTTTTTAATATATTTCCACCAAGAATGAGTAAAAAAGTTTTTAACTGCCATTTAAAAGGGATCATTACATTTAACAGCAAACATGTTTTTGTGAAACACCTAATTCTGTGATATATCAGATAAATAGGTATAAGAATAATGAGAAAAGACCTTTACTACTCTCCACCTCAGGTCTTTGATACTTAGATCTGCATGATCATAAGTCTGACATAAAAATATGTTGAAGCTCTTGAGAATTATGTAGGCCTGTTAAAAACAGTTGTGAACTGCCAATCTTCTAACCTAATTACAAGACTGCGTCTCCTCTGGAACCTATTGCTGTCATCAGCATTCACCCCGTATGTTTGCAGGGTGCACTTTTTGCTTTTTCTCAGCCCACTGATAGAGATATTTGATAATTTATAGCAAAAGGAAATGTTTAAAATTATAAATTGGCATAAAACAAATGGAAAACTCTACAGACTAGAGCTATAATTTACATTAAATCAGCAAACTAGAAATTAGGGACTGTGGAAGAATCAAGCAAGCAAATAGTCGTGGTTCTTTTTCCATAGGATAAAGCATCACAAACCTGTCAGGAAAAGAATAAGCCAGTGAAAGAAAGTATAAAAACTGTGAGAGTCATGTGAATGTAGGGACCGGAGAGGGAATTGGTGGAAGTTTAGGAGGGCTATAAAGAAATGTTCCCTTTAAAATTTGGTGTTTTAATTTAGGGCTATCTTAACATTTCTAGGCCTCCTAAGTTCTTTGCTAAAAAGACATGTAATAGGGTTACATTCCATAGTGTTAATCTTGTAATTTATTTTTCTCCTCTTCTTTCTCAGTAGAACACTGGGTGTCATTTTCTCTCCTCCAACAGACTCCAGAACAGAAATAAAGACACAAAGACCTATGGGCTTACTTGCAGGGCTGTTTTTCCCCCTCACAGAATCTATGTAAGGCTAGGCCTGACAGACAGCAGAGGGGAGGAAAGGAGTCAACTTAAACACTAGAAGAAAGGTTCATAGGAAAAATGAGGAGAACATGAATGAAAGGATGAAAAAGAAACTTCTAGAACAGAGTCTCTTAAGCAGGGTTCTCTGGAAAACTAAGATGTCTCTAGGGGTTCCTTGAGAGATTGTGACTGAAAAAAGAAATTACACACGGTTTTTGGAACTTTGCGCTCTGTGAACTCACAGTGGTGGACAGTCACGAAGCGACCTCGTGTGTGATTCCATCAGATGTCTTTTAACCCTGAATGGCAGTAAAAGAAGGATCACGTTCACTTGGATGGGTTCCTTCTCAGTTTTTGACACAAGCTAAAGGAGGCCAATGGTAATTGGTGAGCATGGTATTGCATCGAGGAGATGATGACATCAGCTTCTTCCTCCCCAAATCAACCTTCCTTGAAGCTGTGTTGGTTGTGTCCTCCAGGGTAGACACCAAGATGGAGTTAGAAGTGAAAGAGATTTATTGGGGGAAATGCCGCACAGGAGTAGGCAGGAGAAGCCTTCAGACTGGAATGCTAATCCGACCCCTGTGAAAGGAGAAGAAAAGAAAGGAAAATCAGGGAGAAGGATTTTAAGATGGCAGTGCAGTTTGGTGAGAGTGTCAGGCAGCTGAACAGGTTGCTCTGGCACAAAGATATCCCATAAAGGAGTCTCTTGTGGACGTAAATTACCAGACCCTATTACCCAGCCATACTCAGTCATTCATTAGTGGCTGCCTGGGAAGAACATGGCCTGGGTTCAAACATTACAGCACAGCATCCTCGCAGCTGACCAGAAAATTCTTTCTTGAAAGGAAATCCAAGCAGCACACTCTGTGGCTGCCACATTCCACCTCTTGTGCTGCATGAACCCACTTTTCCATACATATTCGGGTTATAGATCCTCCAGTTTTCAACTGACCTCTCTTTCTGTGGAGAAACTTAGAAGAGGGAAATTAATGGGACAAAGAACAGCAGTTGTTCTCCCTCCTCCCCTGCCCATTCTAAATATCCATTCTCTGCTTGTCTCAGTGACTCAACTGATAGTGTGACAAATTCCCAAAGTAATAATATCCTTCTAAGGCCACAGTTGCTGCATTTGTCCACCCACAGTCACAATTAGGCAAGGGAGTACTGAAAAGCACCCATAGGGATTATCTGGGTTTACAGATATTTCCCCACCCCCAATGTTTAAATAATTTTGATACTTGGTGCCCATTTCCATATGCCCATCCACACGGCTCCTCACTCCACCTCTTTATTTTTGATCGCCTTGTCCTTTTTCTTTCAGGCTTCTGGCCAGCTGGCCAGGCCATTTGCCACTGCTCACACTTCTGTATATATTCTCACCTATGACCACTTCTCCCTCCACACAGAGTGGATGACCAGGTGCACCACTTGACTCTGCTCATTGGAAATATTTTTCCTCACAGCTATATATCAAGGCCTCCCCTGAATGTGGCTGTATTGCAGCCACTGGCATTTTTGGCTTATGCCCACAAATCAAGCTGACCTATCTATCTGTAGGCCAAACTCAAGCTTTTTCCTCCTTCCCCTGTGTGGTCATAGGTGCAAGCTATGTGGGGTGGGACAAACTGTGTGGGGTGAGATGAGGGCCTGGGCTAACTGTTCATGCAACTTACTTGTGTCCTCTCTTCCTGCTTGGGCGTGAACAGAGATGTACCATTTCCATCTTACAATGGTCAGCTGTTGGACCTACCTGACTTTATTGACCTGGGAGCTCTGACAGAATCTAACTCATAACATAGAGTTCTGGATGCATGGCCATGTGATGCCCCATAGTCAAATGTTCCATCTCTACAGGACAAATCACATGCCAGGAGTTGTTTCTCAAAAGGTGTATAATTCTCTTCTAAAGAAGGCATATCCTAATCCTGGAACCCCAGAGGCCTGTGTTGTGATTCTCCCATGGGGACTTGCCAAAACCTGTACCCCTACCATGGTACCTCCATTACCGTAGGTTCTTCTGGAACATATGGCCCAAGTGGCAGAGCTGCTTGCACCACAGTATGGACTTGCTGCAGAGCCCTTTCCTGCTCCAGTCCTACTCAGAGCTAGAAGCCTTTCATGACATCTAATAGTATATGGACCAAAGACTTATTCCTCAGTGTAGAATGTGTTGCCTCCAGAATCCAAAGAGGTCTACAGGGCATTGTGCTTTCTTTGTCGTAGTAGGGAATGCAAGAGGCATAAATGTATCTTTTAAACTTTGGAGGGGATATTCTAGCACAAATCACACCCTAGATCTTTAAAAATTTATCCAAGTGGCAGTACTATGAATCTTTGTAAATTTTATCTCTCTTCTTTTATAGCACATAAGTCTTACCAAGGCCTCCAGCATGCTAGCCACCTCTTACTAACCTTGCCTGATCAACATGATGGCATCAATATAAGGAATCAATGTGATACTTTGCAGTGCGTCCAGACAGTCCAGATCTCTTCTGACTGTGTTATGACAGAAAGCAAGAAAGTAACTATAGTTGTGGAGCAACACTGTAAATGTATTTTCTTGTCCATTCTACATGAATACAAACTATTTGTGATAGAAAATAAGGCACTTGCCAAATCAGTGGCTGCATACCATTTGCCTTAGGCCATTGTAATCTGCTCCAGCAAAGATATCACATCTGCTACAAGAGCCACAATCAGGGCTACTACTTGGATGAACTAGCAGTAGTATAAAGTAATTCTCCAGAATGCATATGTTTTCTGCAGGGAAAAGACTTCAGAATTTAATGGCAACATAATAATGACCACCACCCTTACATCCTTAAGAGTAGAACTAATCTCCACCATCCCCCTGGAAGGCCATATTGTTTTGATTAGCTATATTTTGGTGGGGGAAGAGAACAGTTTCAGAGGCTTCCACTTAATCACTCTGATTCCACAGGACAATGATCTATGGTGGCAAGTATGTCAATTCCAATTATATATTCAAGGACCTGGTAGGTGATCATTTCCATTTCACAACGGACTCTTGTTGGGCTTTATTTTATTTTACCTGACTTTATTGACCTGGTAGGTCTGACAGAATCCAGTTCATAATGTAGAGTTCTGGATGCATGGTTATTTGGTGCCCCATGATCAAGTGTTCCATCTCTCCAAGACCAGTAACATTGGGTGGACTCACAGAACCAGTAGCCCTACTGTTAACCTACCTTCAGCAGGACTCCATTTATTACCTGGTCCCTGTAGGCCCTCACTCTGAAAGGATGCATGATAATACTTTGAGACTCAAGGTATCAATATCAACTTAGACCCTGCATCCAATAACCTTCAAAATGTCTGGATATTACTTTATCCCCCAAACACTATCACCTGAGTGAATGACTATTGGTGTGTTTGGGGGAAAATATTACAATCTATACCGGCCATGGTGTTGCATGGTCCTTTTTTCTGGAGATCTGACTACCTCTTCAATCAAAAGGTTCTGGGCCTGAAAAGTAATCAAGTCAAGAATTTGGCAAAAGATCATGACTTCGAACTGAAGTGGCCCATCTACGGTCTCTTCAATATGCAGACTTACTTTCTTTTGATTGTATATATTAAGCAACACTCTTGTTGGCTGCTAATCTATATTACCACTAGGGATACTATATTCTATTAATCATCTCAAGCCTCCTCAGCTATATCTCTGAACCTGTCAGTCATTACAGTAATTGCTATCTCCTTGTTGCAGCTTTGGGATCTCATCATCCCCATTATTATTAACAAGGCAAGCGTATGACCATCAACCAGAGATGATGGTGCCCATCTCTCCAGTGCATTCCTGAAGGCCTTGGTGAATGGTGTGTTTCCTGAAGTTTCCCATTAAACTGCTGATGGGTCTTCTGGCCTCAGATAATATATCTGTTTCAGCATGTCCACTTTCCTGAGCCTTTTCATCCCTTCCTACACTGTTGGCCATGCATGCCTCCAACTGACTTCCTGGGAGACAACAACTATCCTGATGTAATAGACAATCAGAGGGAATTTTTCATTACAAAAAAGAAACTTTTGAGTGCTATAACTTAACTGTTCTCCTGTTGCTTTGCTGTTGTTATAAATATTGCAAACCATGGATTGTGTAGGTTAGAAGTGAATTGCCTTATGATCATGAAGTTTTTATTTTTGCAATGTCTGATTTAGTTATTTAGTATAATATAAATATAAAACCCTTTGTTATATATTTTAGTAGTGTTTGTATTTTACAAACAAGTCTGATGGTCCAGTGTGGCAATTTCTGCTGGGATGGAAGGTTGTGGGATGGAAGAGGATGATTCTAGAGTTAGGCCTATGAGCAACTCCCATACAGATACTGATGAAGAATTACAATCCTCTTGGTTATTTCACTGCACTCCTACATCAAGGGAGACAAAAAAAAAGTTCTTTCATTACAAGGGAAGCTATTTATCCATGGATTTTACATGGGCTGATAATCCAAGGTGTCTTGGTCCCTTGCATGTTGTCCGTGGCAGGCAAGTTAAAATGTTACAATGCCTCCAGAAATCTTGGAAAAACACTTAACTACAAATCACATCCCTTTGACAAGGAAAGGTGCTGACTATTTTAAACATCTATTGGAATTTCAAAACAGAGTAAAGCTTTTGTCAAGAAAAGGTTACATTCAGTGAAAAGACTCAAAATCAAGTTACTGAGCAACAAACACATTGCCTAGAAGAAAAAAAGTTACACAGTTGGTGAGAAACTAAAAATACCAGTGAATAGTGAGTAAAATAAGATTCAGTAGGAGAAACTGAAAAGGTTTCACTCTCGAAAAAATATGTCAGTGCAGCGATGACACGTCACATAATATTGAACAGGTTTTGTGTAATGAACTAAAAAACAAGAGCTTTTCTCTCCAGGTTGATGAATAAATGGACTTCATCAATAAATGTCATGCTATAACATTTGTAAGATTTGTAAATGATAGAGAAATTCAAGAAAAATTTTACCCCTGCCATAAGTTACCCAAAGCAAACAGAGGTCAAGGTATATTTAATGTTTTGTTTTCATACTTGGAAAAAAATAAATATATGTCTTGGAGAAATTATATTGGCTTCTGTCCTTATAGTACCTAGTTAATGGTTGGCTCCATGAGAGGGTTTATCTCTCTAACTGTTGAAAAGAAAATCTTAACATTGCCTCAACACACTGATTTCTTCGCAGAGAGGTGAAGATGAAATTAATTACATTATGGTTGATGCTACAAAAGTGATTAGCTTTATTAGGCAAAGACCACTTTACTTGAAAATGTTTTAAAAATTGTAAAAACCTGGACAAAGAGCATATAAATTTCGTCTAAATGCAGAAATCTGATGGCTTAGCAGAGAAGAGTTCTCAATATGGTGTTTGAACTAAAATATATATTGTCAGAGTATTAGTACTTTCAAAAAAACTAGTAGCTGGATTTTGCTGAGTGCTTTGAAGAAGAATGCTACAGAGACTAGCCTACTTAGAGACATTTTTCTTCACATGAACTAGTTGAACACAGTTGAAAGATTCTTGGACTTAAAAGGAAACTGAATTTGGGGGGAAATTTCATGTTGCAAAAGAAAATCTTGTAGTGTTTCACTGCTGCTGGGGCTTGTGAATGTAGGAAGGGAATCAAAATATATTGAAAACCACCTAGGAAAACTGCAGAAAAAAAATGAACAGTTAACATGTATGTATGACTGGGTATGGCCCTTTCTCTGAAACTTCTGCTCAGCCTGAGAACTTTACTTTGAGAGAAGAAAATAATTTTGAGAGCTGCAGACTGATCTAATACTCAGGATATTTACTCACTTGCCTTAGATAGGTTCTAGGTTTCTGTGAATGAAGAGTACTCTGCCATTCATTGGAAAGCAATGAACATTGTGCTGAGGTTTTCAAATTTTGACACATGTGAGCAAGCTTATTCATTTAGCAATTGTCAAGAGTGAGGACAGAAATTATCTTATTTCTGTTGAAAATGAAATTTGTGTGTGCTTATCTCAAGCTTCATCCAGGATTGAGAATTTGTGCAGTAAACACAAAACACAGATTCCACATTAAAATGTAAAACTATTCTTTATTTCTGGTTTTAAAAATAACACTTTTATGTATATATAAGCCTATAAAAGAGAGCAAGAAACCAACACTTGTGTAATAATTTTGCCACTGCTAGACTTAAAATAGAGCTAGGATTAAAATTGACATGATCATATGCCACTCAGTTAAAAAAATTTTATCAAATCCTTGCATGAAATTGTGTTTTAGGATATATATTTTATCATATTATCTTGTCTTAAGGTTTCAGTGACTTTACTATAGTCAACGTTGTCAATAAATTTTCATGTTGTAGCTAGCAGTACTTAAAATAACTTTGTTTAAATTAAATGTACCAAGCCTATCTTTAGAAAAACTAAATCCTATTTTGATTTAGGCCAGTTATTTAACACAGGAAAACTACAGCCCACAGGTCAAATCTGGCCTAGATGAAAACATTTTCACAAATAAAGTTTTATTGGAACACAGCCATGTCTATTCCTTTATGTGTTATCAATGGCTGCTTCTGCTCTACAACAGCAGAATTGAATAATTGCAACAGAAACCACATGGCTTGCAAAGTCTAAAATATTTACTATCTGGCCCTTTTCACGAAGAGCTTGTTGACCTTGATTTAACAGTAATTTGTTATGTTTACTGTATGTGTTTTTAAATACTTGAAAAGTGAAGAAAAAGCTAAGCTAAGTTTAACAACCTGGTTGGGTTTGTTTTTTTTTTCCCCCAAGAAGTTTAGCTATAAAGTCATTCTTGGCTTAAATAGAGAAAGACCTGATTAGCAGCTTCTATAATAGAAATTTGTGCGAAGACTTTGGGCCTACTTAAATAAATTTTTATTAAGTCAAGTAAGAAATTTAAGAAAAAGACCTGAACTTTTCTTCATCAGCACTACTGATCTACATGGAGTTTATTTTCTGTATGGGGAAGGGGAAATACAAAAATTAGGCTAATAATTTGGCCAAATAAATAGATCTACAGAAAAATATCATTCTCTACTCAAAAGAATATTGGCAGTTACTATATGATTATTATATTTACCTACTGAAAATTTTAAAGTACTCTGAACTATTGCTATAATAGTTTTTATGCTGGGGTTCCCTGAGGCCCCATAATTATTTCAACAGTTCTTCCAGGGTAAGAAGATTGAAAAAAGCTCCTCTAGAGATTGTGGAAGTAGAATGGAAGGGACCCAAAGAACAAGCTGTCCATGAGTGGGATCCTCTCCCACCATCCTCAAATCATCGTTGATAGATAGCCACCCCCTCAACAGTCCTAGAAGTATGTAAGCTTCTCTTTTACAGGAACAGAGATTATGGACACAGGAGATGGACACATGTGGAAGCAAAGGTAGGAAGAAAGACTCTTACCATCCCACCATAATAAATCTGACAGAAGCAGTTCAGAATATCCCTAAGAGTAGTACCTTGTAAGAGGAATTCATCTCTCCCATTATACAAAGAAAAGGGCATTCTCCTGACCAGAAGAGGGAATGGAGCAGATTATGAAATATAATGTAACAGAGTCCGAATGCTAATGCCTACCTCTTACCTCCTTGAGTGCAAGTATGGGATGAAACAGAGGCAAAGTAAGAGATAGAGCTGAGAAGATGTGCAGAGGTAGAATGAGGTGAGAGGGTTCCAGAGGTTCCCCCTGCAAAACTATCTTACAGAGTACTGGATGCATGGGTGGGTCATTTGTTATTAAGGGCTGAACAGCATCATATTGTACCATTATTTTCTTAAGGAGGGAAACCAGAGACTCCACTTAGTAGCTGGATCTTAGTGGCTTAACTCTTCGTGGCTGATACAAGCCAGGTCATTGTCCAGTGAATGCAAATTACAAATACTTACTTTGCTACAGACTACTTCATCTTGAAGCAATATTTGCTTATTCTGTTCCATTTGAGACTCTGTAAAAGTTTCTTTGGAAAAATAGAAGAGAAAAATTTTAGAGAGAGAGAGAGCTGGTAAACTTTGGAAATAGATGCCAGATTTTTAATGATGCCAAGAAGAAAGGAAGGCATGTAATTTGTAAAGTACCCACAGGGCTCTAAAACATGATTAATCAAACACATAGAAAACATTTTCAAACCTTTTCTTAATTGTAACAGATGGTTGAGCAATAAATTTCTATTTCAAGCTAAAGGGTGTTCTGAAAATATATCTGGCTGGAGCTCAGGCTGGCCAGGATAGAATTTCGTTGTTCAAGGAAGATTGTGTCTCCAGTAGTGAACTGTTAGAATTGCTACCACTAGCTGCCGGGGTGAAACTATTATTATTAAAATGGAAACCCTTTTAATAATAAACTTTTAGACCTTAAAGGAACAAGCCTTCCATATTCCTCTCTTTTAAAGATAAAAAACGAAAAACAAACACAAACAACAAAAAATCTAAGATGTAGACAGGTAAAGTGATAGTCCCCAAACCACACAGCTAATTAATTGCTGACCTGGAATCCAAACTTGAAACACCCGGTTTTTAGTCAAGTGCTATTTCCATTCACCATAACGTGTGTGATGCCACCAGTAATAATCTCAAAGACATTAAAAATAACTTGTCCAAAGACACACAGCTAGTCCATAAAAAATTTTGTATACAACCAGATCTTCTCACTTCAAATTCTATGATTTCTGAATTTAGACCCCATATGACAACTAATAAAATAATTCCCAGAACTATTAGTTCTCTGCATGAAGCAGAGAAAAGAACATTGACTTGGGAATTAAATAGACCTAAATTCTAATCTCAACACTGTCACTTGCTAGCCATGTGCCACTTGGCAATATACAAGTCTCATTAGGTATCAGAATATCGGTTAATCATCCATAAAATGGAGACATTAACACCAACATCTTAAAGTTGATATGAGTTTTAAATAAGAATATATGTAAAATACCTAGCACAGTGCTTATCATATACTAAGTACTCAATAGATGCTAGTTGGGTCCATTTTCCTCTATGTCAACATCAAAATGTTCATGTTCCTTAGGATGTGTGTTGCCAGTGTGTCATTAATGTGAAGTGGGGAGAAGAGATTCCTCTACTCTGTACAAACCACGTCATCTACCCACTCAGATCTTCAAATCAGTGATGAGGGCTGGAATAGGAGGAGGGAGCAGAATAAACAGGAAAGTGAAAAGGGTATATCAAAAAAATTTGTACCTACCCACAAGTGAACTGAAACATCAGAAAAATATATAATATAGGCTTTGAATTCTAGTGCCATCTAGACTCCCTCACCCTCCACCCACTCATATATCCAGAAGAAATATGGATCTCTTTCTCCAGTCAGATGTGAAGCCACTGGGGAGAGAAAACAGCAATAAGAATCCATGAGGACCGGGTCCCTCTGGCAAGCAGGTTAAGAGAAGCTGGCTCCTACCATGGGTACCCCGAGGCTGAGTGCCTTTATCCTGTTATTGCTGTGTCTCAAAAAGCCAAATGGCAACCTCAAAATCCTGATCAAGTGAGATTGTCATTATTATTCCCATTTTATGGATGAGTAACTGGTCCTCTGACTCATACCGAGACATATATTGACCAGGTTCACACAGCTTGTGTGACAGAATCAGTATTGCTAGGGTATACTTTGAAGAAAAGGGAGCCCAGAATGGCTCATCAGAGCAAGGGTTACAGAAAGATAAAGGAACTAGAGTCAAATGACCCAGAAACATAGGTGGCAGCCGTTGCCTGCAATGGGGCTTTAACTTCCATCAGGCTGATAGAGCAAGTGAACAGACACAATGAATTCCAGCAATATTGGCAAAAAGCAAGTCAGGGGGACCCAAGCAGAGATTCCCTCTTGGGCATTTAGAATGTGGGCCTTTGTACAGGCTGTTTCCTCTGCCTGGGACACTCCCATCTCTTTTTAAAGTGACCTGAGATTTAAATAAAAATATTAATGATACCTTAAGAGTTTTATCTTTGTTCCACTGAGGAAAAAATATTGAAGTTCGCCCAGTTAACATGCACGGAGATAATCTGGATATGTCAGATTGTAATATGAAAACTTTGTGGCTTGAAATAACATAAACTTATTATCTTATGGTTCTATAGGTCAGAAGTCAGACATGGATCTCACCGGACTACCATCCAGGTGTCTGCAGGGCTGCATTCCCCCTGGAAGCTCTAGGGGAAAATCTGTTTCCTTACTTTTTCTAGTTTCTAGGGGATGCTTGCATTCCTTGCTTTATTGTCCCTTCCTCCATCTTCAAAGCACATCATTCTAACCTCTACCTCTATATCGACCTCTCCTCTCTCTGACTGTGACACTTTTGCTTCCCTGTTATAAGAAGACTTGTTAGTATGTTGAACCCACCTGAGTAACCCAGGATAATCTCCAAAAATCCTTAATTTTTAATCACATCTGCAAAGTTCCTTTCACCATGTAAGGTAACATAGTCACAGGTTCTAGAGATTAGGATGTGGACATCTTTGAGGGGTCATTATTTTATCTACCAAACAGGTCTTGATTTTTTTGTCCATTTAGGGTTTTTAAAACTGAGTGGAACCTGTTCCTCTGTTTGTATTTACCTATCATAACACCTTTCTCCTAATATCCCATTTTGGAAACTTCAAAACCGGCAGTGACTCCTCCCTCTCATTCCTACCACATCCAAACTCTAAAATACCTCATAAGTTTCCCCTCTTTATTCCATTTGCATCCTTAATTCAGGCTCTCTTTAATTATTGCCTAGATTATTTCAAAGGCATCCAGGGTCATCCTCACGCCAACAGTTTCTCCTGCTCTAGTCCATTTTGTAAAGTTCTTTCAGAGTTATGACTTAACACATAATTATGTATCAGATCCTTGTTTAAAGCCTCCAATGGCCACTCGTCATCTAACAGGATGAAGTTCATACACTTCAGTTTGGCAACAAAATCCCTTCACAATCTTACAGCAAACTACCCCTTCCAACCTCCTTTTATATACCTTACATTCCAGCCACAAAGAACTTTTCACTATTTCTCAGAAGTCTGTGAGCACTCAGGGATGCTCTGACTTTACCCATTGTACTACCAGATGCCCTTCATCTTTTTCTTACCTGGTGAGATTCAAGCCAGGCTTTTCATACACCCACCAAAATACTATCCAAATTCACCTTGTCAATCCTCTGAGAATCTTTTCTCAAAATACTGTTCCCTGGCAAGTTAGCATGTCTACAACAATCCCTAGTTCTCTTTATTATTGCATCTATGACATTGTTTTGTCATTCCTTGTCTATCCTTGTTTGCCATTTCCCACACTGTGAGCTCATTGAAGGCAGGGGTTGAGTCTCATTTTTATTTCTGACCCAGGGCTTAATATAGGCCTGACTCATAGTAAGTGCTTAGTAACTCTTTTTTTCTGAGTAAAACTGGGACTCAGACTAGTTCTTTGCCAAATAGTGGATTAGTGACACCTGCAAATCAATTTACTAGTATTGCTCTGTATTTTCACTTTTGCTTGGGATAGATAAAAAGAAAGAGAGAAAAAAAAAGTTTCTTTCTTTTACTTCTTTTCTTTTTCTTCTTACACTGATGTCTGGAGAGAGAAGATGAGGAAATGGAAGACAAGATATGCCTAAGAGCCAGATCTGACCTGGATGGAAAGAGCAACAGGAAGAAGCTAAAGGGATTATAGGAAGGAATCTTGTAAAACTTCAGGAAAGAAATGTTAATTCAGAGGTCCCCATAGCAAGATTTCACAGAGGTAGGCGTAAAGTAATCTACAGTCTGTGGGAGGAGAGGGTTTGGAGTGGTGACCCAAGAAAAATCTCTGTTCTGACTAAGTAATAGGGGAGATTATGGCACCCGGCAAAGTTTCACTCTTACAGAAAGTGTCAGTGGTCATGCAGGTGCAGAAGGCCTTTCTCTCAAGTGGCTTTTGGGCATCAAATCTTTGGCAAATATACCAGAGCAGAAGAACATGAAAGAATTTATTCAGAGCTAATATAAAATCCCTTTTGGGGAGTCTCAGAAATAATTGTATTTACTCTGGAAGTATTAAGCAGGCTGAGGTTCTGCAATCATGCTCATTAGAGCTAAGAGCCATGGGAAACTGAGTGTTAAATTCATGCAACCTCATACTTACCCAAAGCTGGTGAGTCCTGAGATCATTCAGGTTAAATAATAGATTTAATGAATGAGTGAATAATAAATGCATACTGGAGTGGAGGTCAGAGTTTTCTTCACTTTTACCAGAATGCAGGTTTTATTTTCAGTACCAAGTCTACCCTAAGTAGGATAAACTCATGTCATTGAAGGTCTGTTTCAAATAGGAGTTAATTATTTTAAAAGCTTAATTCAGTGACTGGCACATATTCTAGGTTTGATTCCTGAGCCTATCATCCTCACCTAAAATTAACCACAAGCCTTTTATAACACTATGCATGTTTTTTCACCCATGGAGCAGAAGTGTCAATGAACTCTGATTTATTCACTACATAGCATAAAGGAAAGCTAGATATGTAATGTGATTTTTACTAGGAGATGAAAGAAGCTGTATCAAATAAAGCATGATGATCTACTTAGCCTTGCTGTTAACTGGGGGGGAAAGCAAAATAGTATACGGAGTTAAAAATAAATGGCACATTAATATGGTGTATCTATTCTGTTGTGTAACTGTCTATGAGATGCTAAGTTGAAATATTGTCTAACATTTTGCCAGTAGGGGGGGAAAAATAACAGCAGATGGGCCAAACAGAAGGTAGAGCCAAATCATTTTGTATCTTTTCAATGTAGTTTTTTCAGTTTCATTACTGATAAAACTGTGATAGATAATCCTACATCAGAAAACATGTATCAGATATTCCTGTAATTATATTACACATGTGTTTCCTTTAGGGCAACTGACTTTTACAAGTACGATATTACAATTCGGATTTTTTTTCTAGGAGGGATGGATAAAATTAGGAATCCATGAGAAGTGAAAGAATTATTTAAGGATGATAAATATGGAGAGGCATCTACCAGGAAGCTGCATACTATGATGCTACTGCCCTGCATTTGATGTTAACTGATTTTACCCATGAAGATGTTTATTAGTTATCATGCACTAACTCTGATCTTGCTCAATTTTTCATCAGGAGCTAAGTGGCATAACAGCAAAGGCAACAGATGTTGGGGATGACAAGCCAAATTTTTGGAAACACAGCCAATAATTTCCCCTCAAAAATAAGTGGTTTGACTTTATAATCTCCTGAATTCATTTTTTCCATAAGCAGTCTACGGGTTTGCATTGTTGAGTTGAAATGCCATCTGTTTCCTGGACACAGATAACCTTGGTTCCTGCCTCACATGATAAGTCCACCCGTCACAGTTCAATTAGCATGGTCTTGTCCTTGGAAACCACTTCTTCCAACTGCAACATTCTCAGTCAGGACCACAGCTGGAAGACGGATAACATTCCCCCAGGAAATTTGCATATTTTAGCAGACCCATCTCAAATCCAAAGCTTTGAATTGCACATTATCCAGCATATTTTTAAAACATATTTATAATGGTAGAGAATTATGTTTATAAAAAGTCTTTTTTAAACTTTTATATTGAGACACACCAGTTTATTAGAATGGAAGCTACCTTTATTTAAATAATAACACCTTACACTGAATTACAATTTGCAAAATATATATTAACTTATTTTGATAGTAACACCCCTGTGATTATCATTCATGATTTACAGAGGAGGAAATCAAGGCCTTGAGAGATTAACTAATTTACTTATCAAATTCTTATTAAGAATTTTCTGAGTGTTGGATGAGAGAGACACAAAGCATATAGCTATGAATAAAATGGACATGGATTCTGCCCTCATGAATCTTAGATCTAGTAGAGGAGACTTAAGTATATGTCATTAACTATGACAAATTCTGTGAAGAAAAGAAAAGGATGTGGTCAGAAATTACAAAGGATGGTTTAATTTAGATTGAAAGGTCAAGAAAGCCTTCTTTGAAGAAGGGACATTGAAGCTGAAACCACAGGGATGATTGGAAGTTACCTGAGCAAAAAGTAAAAGGAAGAATGGACTAGGCATAGCTGTAGGAAGGCTTTCAGTGGGAAAGAGGTTAACCCTTTCCAAGAACGGATGGGAGACTAGTGAGCTGGTTTAAAGGTAAATTAGAAGAAGTGACATGAAGCAAAACTAAGTAGGAGAACAGGGGACATATTCCGGGGTCCCATTAAAGATCTACCTGACTTGCCCAATGTCACACAAATAGAAAATGGCCTCACTGAGACTGGAAATTGTCTCTTGAATTTTGTTTTATTTCCATTCTGTTCTATTTCTATTCACTTCTTTGTGGTACCTTCTTCATTAAAGAGAGAAATGAGGTGTTCATACAGGATCATTGATGTGTATACATGAATAGATGCTACTATGAAAACAAAGTGGCCCATTGCTCCTTCATGTTTGCTACCTGAAAACGTGTTTGTTGTTGTAGTTTTTGTTTTGTTTTGTTTGGTGGGGGATTTAGGTTGGTTAGGTGATGATGCATTGGTAAATAAGCTTGTTTTTCCTGCCAAATTGATCATTATGGGTAGAATGGTTACTTTACATGAGCAGCTTTGTGTCATTGTTACTGTAGGCTGGATAGTTCATTTCTTTGGGGACAGGTTCCCTCATCTGTAGGAAGAAAAGGCTGAGAGAGGTTTCTCAGAGGCCATTATCAATTGCTCCTGGCAGTTATCTGCCAACCACAAGGGGAATCAGCCTTAAGATGCAGTTGCCTTGTAAATAATAGAGTGGAGAGAAAGAACGTAAACCCTTGATGAGATCATTGAGCCTTTGTATTAGTCAATGTCAAAGCTTGTTCTACCTCTGCTTTCTGTAATAGATATTAAAAAATACTAATAGAGGAATTTTTGATTAAGCTGATTGAAGTGGATTTCTCTATTTTCAGTTGAAACCATTCATGTTATATATCTTTTCAATTTTAACATATATTTGAGGCTGAACTGCATGTGTTCTAGTATATTCTGGATTTGCTAATATAAATTTCAAAGGCATTTTTTTTTAGCACTTTTAAGTACAAAATTTTCTGCTAGCAAAGATGATGGGACGTGGTCTTTTCGCTAGAGGAGCATGCAAACATGAAAGGGAACAAGTTAAATATACAAATGCCAATTATCTAAGGCAAAATACATATGTATTATGAACATACATAAGATGCAACACCTGTTAATCCCATTTATGCCCTATTTCTTCCCTTCCATGTATTTTTTGTTGTTTCTAATATTTAATAAGTTAAGTTCATATCCTAATTGAGCCTGCAGATATTTTAGAGGGAAAAGTATTTTATGTACATTTGGACTCTGAAAGCTGTGATATGTAGTTTTTTTTTCTTCTTCTTCTATGCATTGTAATTCTCTTCTGTTAATACCAACTGTAGCGGTTGAATCGGGTCCACCAAAAACTTGTGTACACCCATAACCTCAGAATGTGACCTTATTTGGAAATAGGATCTTTGCAGATATGATCAAGATAAGGACTGAGATGAGATCATACAGTTTTAGGGTAGACCCTAAATCCAATGAGAGTGTCCTTACAAGAGGCAGAAAAGGACACAAAGAAAGACACAGAGAGGAAAATGTAGAGACCATCTGTGGAGGCAGAGATTAGAGTTATGTGTCTACAAGCAAAGGAACACCAGAAGTTGGAAGAAGCAAGGAAGGATTCTCCCCTAGAGCTTTCAGAGGAATGTGGCCCTGCTGGCACTCTGATTTCAGACTTCTGTTCTCCAGAACTATGAGAGAATAAATTTCTGTTGTTTAATCCACCAAGGTTGTAGTAATTTGTTATGACAGCCCTAGAAAATTAATACAACAACATTTTGTTTAGTTACATGTCACAGTTTGGTTTTAGCTGTGCTGGGAGATATGAGAGGGCTCTATATTCACCCTAGACAAAAGTGCCTTAAAAAGCTTGGCTTCTCACTGCTTAAATAGCAACTACTAGTGAGGAACTATAGAGAGTGTAACAATTACCAGAAGCAAGGGGATTGGCTGAGGTGGCCCGAAAACAACAGGATGGACTGAGGTATGCAAAAACCTTCTCCAGGGACACCCCTTCCCCGCCACCAACAATGTTTGAAAACAAGAATCCCATAAAAGATTCTAATTTCTTCTCAAGTTAAATGGGGTTCAGACCATACGAGGCTATTAAAAAATGGGAGTCCCTGAAAAGTAGGGAAGTTAAGAGCATAGAGAAAAGTGTTGTGATAAAGTTGACTTAGAAGTATAGTGAACACTTTACTCTCCAAAAGAGAATGTACTTTTATAGGATACCTTATATCTCATTGCCAAGTTCCCACAGATAATTTTTAAAAATTGGCTACATATTAGGTCTTTAGTAAAATGTTAATAAATAGTAGAAATTGTATAAGCCATGCTTCATGATCATAATTAAATAAATAGTAACAGTTTTAAAAACCCAGTCTCTTTAAAATAAACAAATAAATAAGTAATGAGAATTAATAAAGAAGAATAAAAAGAGGAAATTAGAGTCAGAGGAATAATAAAATTAGAATACTACAAAGTAAAAAATACAATACTCTTGAAGACTAAATGTTTTTAGTGTTAAAAAAGAAAGAATAAAAATAAATAAATATCTAACTAAAACTTAGAAGAAGAAAAACAAATGACTGCTAAGGAAAGCAGAATGCAGTTCTTGAAAAGACAACAGTGGCCATTAAAAAATGTGAATAAAAAATAAACCATAGATCAAGAGCCCATGTTAAGAAAAACTTAAGACAAACTTCTAGCTTGTTTCATCAACAACACAAAATAAAATGCAAATACCTAAATTTAGAAAAGAGAACAACATAAAATTACAAATCTATGTGTTTACCAATGTAGATTCACTCTCTCTAATCAGCCATAGTGTTTGATCATAGTATACGTTCCTAATACCAGACTTCTGAGAGAGAGAGAAGGGGAAGTGGAAGAGGAGGGAGAAAAGGGGAAGGAGAAGAGGGAGGGGGAAGAGGGATGGGGAGGAGAGAAAATAAAGAGGAGAGAGTAGAGAGGGGAGAGGAGAGAAGGCAGCAACTGTCTGGTCACACACTGTCTCAATGACAGGACAGAATATTGTACCTCTACAATCAGACATTTTCCCTTGGAATGAATATGGTTGCTGATGTGGAGTTTCTTGTTCTCTCAATGGACTGTGACACCAGTTCAAAGGTCCCTGACAAAGCTCCTATTCTGGGAGAGCCAGAGGTGTGGGGTTGAGTATGAGAATGGGTATGATGCCCACTAGACAAACCCATCTGTCAGAGCTCAGACCTCAGAGCGCTTAGAGTATTCCCTTCCCTCTGGTCTATCACTCTCATAATTAGAGCATGGCCTCCTTCTCCTTCACCTTTTTCTCCCAAGGTTGTAACATCAGATATTGAGGTGTGGGAAGAGGGATGAGGTGGAAATGAGATTTAGGAGGGAGGTATCTGTCCCTGGCTTCTTTTCTCCCGTGTTCAGAAAAATGTAGGCCTAATTAAGATAGACTTGTGTTTTTTTGTTTTTCTTACCATTTTTTTTATTGATGTCTTAATAGTTTATAACACTGTGGGGTTTATAGTTTTAATAGTTTATAACACTGTGTACATTTTTGTTTGTCCGTCACCTTGTGGATGTAACCCTTCACCCCTTGTGCCCCCCCACTTGCCCTTGGTAACCACCAATCAGTTCTCTCTGTCCGTGTGTTCACTTATATTCCATATATGAGTGATTTCATGCAGTGTCTGTCCTTCTCTCTCTGGCTTATTTCACTTAACATAATACCCTCTAGGTCCATCCATGTTGTTGCAAATGGGACAATTGTGTCTTTTCTTATGGCTGAGTAGTATTCCATTGTATGTATATACCACATCTTCTTTAACCAATCATCAGTCGAGGGACACTTGGGTTGCTTCCACTTCTTGGCTATAGTGAATAATGCTGCACTGAAGAGGGGGGTGCATATGCCTCTTGTGATGGTTGATTTCATGTCCATTGGGTAGATGCCCAAGAGTGGGATTGCTGGATCATACGGTATTTCTATTTTTAATTTTTTGAGGACTCTCCATACTGTTTTCCATAGAGGCTGCACCAGTTTGCATTCCCACCAGCAGTGAATGAGGGTCCCCACTTCTCCACAACCTCTCCAGCATTTGTTGTTATTTGTCTTTGTGATTATAGCCATTCTAACCAGTGTAAGGTGATATCTTAGTGTAGTTTTGATTTGCATTTCCCTGATGATTAGTGATGTTGAACATCTTTTCATGTGTCTATTGGCCATCTGTATCTCTTCCTTGGAAAAATGTCTGTTCATATTCTCTGCCCATTTTTTGATCGGGTTGTTTGGTTTTTTGTTGCTCAGTTGTATGAGATCTTTATATATTACTGAGATTAATCCCTTGTCGGACAAACGATTTGCAAATATTTTCTCCCAGCTGGTGGGTTGTTTATTCATTTTGATCCTGGTTTCATTTGCCTTGTAGAAGCTCTTTAGTCTGATGAGGTCCCACTTGTTTATTTTTTCTTTTGTTTCCCTTGTCTGGGTAGACATGGAATCTGAAAGGATCCCTTTATGTCCAATATCAATTAGTGTACTGCCTATATTTTCTTCCAGGAGTTTTATGGTTTCAGGTCTCACTTTCAGGTCTTTGATCCATTTTGAATTGATTTTTGTATATGGCAATAGGAGATGGTCTACTTTCATTCTTTTGCATGTTGCTGTCCAATTTTCCCAGCACCATTTATTGAAGAGACTTCCCTCTCTCCATTGTATCTTCTTTGCTCCTTTGTCGAACATTAGCTGTCCATAGGTGTGTGGTTTTATTTCTGGGCTTTCAATTCTGTTCCATTGATCTGTGTGTCTATTCTTGTACCAGCACCATGCTGTTTTGATTACTGTAGCTTTATAGTATATTTTGAAATCAGGGATTGTGATGCCTCCAGCTTTGTTCTTTTTTTTCAGAATTGCTTTAGCTATTCAGGCTCTTTTGTTGCCCCATACGAATTTCAGTAGTTTTTGTTCTATTACCATGAAGAATGACATTGGGATTCTGATTGGGATTGCACTGAATCTGTAGATTGCTTTAGGTAGAATGGACATTTTAACTACATTTATTCTTCCAATCCATGTGCATGGAATATTTTTCCAATTCTTTATGTCCTCCTCGATTTCTTTCAATAGTGTCTTATAGTTTTCATTGTATAGGTCTTTGACCTCCTTGGTTAAATTTATTCCCAGATATTTTATTCTCTTTGTTGCAATTGTAAATGGGATTGTCTTTTTGAGTTCTCTTTCTGTTGTTTTATTGTTAGTGTATAGAAATGCAATTGATTTTTGTAAGTTGATTTTATACCCTGCCACTTTACTGTAGTTGTTGATTGTTTCTAGTAGTTTTCCAATGGAATTTTTTGGGTTTTCTATGTATAAGATCATGTCATCTGCAAATAGTGAGAGTTTCACTTCTTCATTGCCTGTTTGGAGTCCTTTTATTCCTTTTTCTTGCCTAATTGCTCTGGCCAGAACTTCCAGTACTATGTTGAATAAGAGCGGTGAGAGTGGGCACCCTTGTCTTGTCCCCGTCCTCAAAGAAATGGCTTTCAGTTTTTCCCCATTGAGTAGGATGTTTGCTGTAGGTTTGTCATATATGGCCCTTATTATGTTGAGGCACTTTCCTTCTATACCCATTTTGTTGAGAGTTTTTATCATAAATGGATGCTGGATCTTGTCGAATGTCTTCTCTGCATCGATTGAGATGATCATGTGGTTTTTATTCTTCATTTTGTTAATGTGGTGTATCACGTTGATTGATTTGTGGATGTTGAACCATCCCTGTGTCCCTGGTATAAATCCCACTTGATCGTGGTGTATGATCTTTTTGATGTATTGCTGTATTCGGTTTGCCAATATTTTGTTGAGGATTTTTGCATCTATGTTCATCAGCGATATTGGCCTGTAGTTTTCCTTCCTTGTATTGTCCTTGTCTGGCTTTAGTATCAGGATGATGTCGGCCTCATAGAATGTGTTGGGAAGTATTCCATCTTCTTCTATTTTTTGGAATAGTTTGAGAAGGATAGGTGCTAAATCTTCTTTGAACATTTGATAAAATTCTCCAGGGAAGCCATCTGGTCCTGGGCTTTTATTTTTTGGGAGGTTTTTGATTACTGTTTCAATCTCTTTAATCACTATTGTTCTGTTCAGATTCTCCATTTCTTCCTGCTTCAGTTTTGGGAGGTTGTACACTTCCAAGAATTTGTCCATTTCCTTTAGGTTGTCCAATTTGTTGGTGTAAAGTTTTTCATAGTATTCCCTAATAATCCCTTGTATTTCTGTGGTGTCTGTTGTAATTTCTCCTCTTTCATTTCTAATTTTATTTATTTGAGTCTTCTCCCTTTTTTTCTTAGTGAGTCTGGCTAAGGGTTTGTCAATTTTATTTATCTTCTCAAAGAACCAGCTCTTTGTTTCATTGATCCTTTCTACTGTTTTTTTTTTGTTTGTTTGTTTCAATTTCATTTATTTCTGCTCTGATTTTTATTATTTCCCTCCTTCTGCTGATTCGGGGCTTTGTCTGTTCTTCTTTTTCCAACTCTGTTAGGTGCAATTTAAGGTTGTTTATTTGGGATTTTTCTTGTTTGTTAAGGTGAGCTTGTATTGCTATGAATTTCCCTCTCAGGACTGCTTTTGCTGCATCCCATATGAGTTGGTATGGTGTATTTCCCTTTTCATTTGTCTCCAGATAGCTTTTGATTTCTCCTTTAATTTCATCAATGACCCATTGGTTGTTCAGTAGCATGTTGTTTAGTCTCCACATCTTTGTCCCTTTCTTAGTTTTTTCCTTGCAGTTGATTTCTAGTTTCACAGCATTATGATCAGAAAAGATGCTTGTAATGATTTCAATCTTCTTAAATTTATAGAGGTTTGCCTTGTTTCCTAATATGTGGTCTATCCTTGAGAATGTTCCATGTGCACTTGAGAACAATGTGTACTCTGCTTTTTTTGGGTGGAGTGCTCTGTATATATCTATTAAGTCCATTGCGTCTAGTTTTTCGTGTAAGTCCATTATTTCCTTATTGACTTTTTGTCTGGATGATCTATCTATTGATGTAAGGGGGGTGTTAAGATCCCCTACTATTATTGTGTTATTGTTAATATCTCCTTTAAGGTTTTTTAGCAGTTGTTTTATGTACTTTGGTGCTCCTGTGTTGGGTGCGTAGATATTTATAAGTGTTATGTTTTCTTGGTGAAGTGTCCCTTTTATCATTATATATTGCCCTTCTTTGTCTATCATTACCTTTTTTATCTTGAAGTCTACTTTGTCTGATATAAGTATGGCTGCTCCTGCTTTCTTTTGTTTGCCATTAGCTTGGAGTATTGTTTTCCATCCTTTTATTTTGAGTCTGTGTTTGTCTTTAGAGCTGAGATGTGTTTCCTGGAGGCAGCAGATTGTTGGATCTTGGTTTTTAATCCATCCTGCCACTCTGTGTCTTTTGATTGGAGAATTCAATCCATTTACATTTAGAGTGATTATTGATATATGAGGGTTTAATGTTGTTATTTTATTGTTCATCTTCTTTTGCATTTCCTTCATTTCTTGTCCCTTGTGTTTCGGACTGCAAATTCAATTTGGTATTTCTGCATGCTCATTCTCTTGGTTTTCTCTTTATTTGTCATGTGTGGTTCTCTTCTGGTTATTTGTTTGGTGGTTACCGTGAGGTTTATATAAGCGATCTCCTGGATAAGAAAGTACATTTTTGGATGCCTCCTTTTTCCTGAGGCTGGGTCGATTCAATCCCTTACCTCTTCCCCTCCTTATTTGTTATCTCTTTATTCCAGATTTTGTCATGAGTGTGTGTTTCCAGTGACGAGCTTGAATTAATTTTTGATGTTATCCAACTGTAGTTTGTTGTGGTTTAGTCTCCTTGCTGAAATCTTTGTATCCCCTTTCTCATTTGTTTTTTTTCAGGCCTAAGGGCCTTCTTGAGCACTTCTTGTAGTGGGGGTCTTGTGGTGATGAACTCTCTTAGCTTTTGTTTATCAGGGAGAGCTATTATTTCTCCATTGTATTTGAAGGATATTTTTGCTGGATAAAGTATTCTCGGCTGAAGGTTTTTGTCTTTCATGATTTTGAATATATCATTCCAGTCTCTCCTAGCCTGTAGAGTTTCTGTCAAGAAATCAGCTGAGAGCCTGATGGGGTTTCCTTTGTATGTTATTTTGTTTTTTCGTTTAGCTGCCTTCAATATTATTTCCTTGTCACGGGTATTTTTCAAGTTTGACTTGTTTTACTTGCTTAGGAGTACCAAATTTAACTAAAATACAGCTGAAAAAGTTTTTTGATTAACTGATTCTATGAGGTGTGAACGAATGCATTTATTGATGCACACTTCTTTTATGCCTGACTGTTCACATTTAGGCTTTTGGTGTGATGGGCAATTTTCTATTAAATACCGGATATTTGGTCTATCATGTTAGGAGACTCTGGGTCCAACTTAAATCTTTTATTTTGGCAGGCAGTTACCCGATTTAAATTTTGCACACAGTTCTGGCCTACTTTTGTGGGCTGTGGTTCCAATGACAATAACATTTTCAGAGTCTTTGCAGTGTAATTTTGATTGGCATGGTTGATTTGGTGCCCCTGGGACTCTCACTGGTCCCTTCTGGTCCTCTCTGAGGTGAAGGAGTTTCCCCTCATGCTCCTAGGTTTGGGGGAGGGAGTCTGAGGCCCACAGAGCACTCCCAAGGCATCCACTGTTAATGGCAGGATTCCCATTACCAGTGTCCCCTGGCTGCCCCCATATCTCTTGGTAGGGGAGGAGATTCTCAGCCCTGATGAAGAGACTTCCTTGTCCCAGCTACTTGTTGCAAAACTCCCTGACCAGTGCCACCAGGCTGCCGGGCATCTCTGGGTGGGAGAAGGGAGTCTGAGGCCTGGGGAAAGAGGACTCAGGTTGGGAAAGAGAATGCTTCCCCTAAACACTTAATTTTCATCAGGACTCCCAGTGGAGCCATCCTTTATAGATGCTGCCTGTCCTAATGGTATTGTCTGCAGGACTCCCTCAGTCTGAGCAAGAAACGAGCCTAGCTAGGCCAGCATCTGTTGCTAGGTTGGGGGTTGGAAACGCTAGGCCTGGGTTGCCCTCTGTTTGGTGGGAGTTGTAAGAGGCCCTGCCACCATGTTGTTTCTCCAGACCCGGGTTCCCTAACCAGTTCACGTTCCTCTTTCTGCCTTCCAGAGTCCTCTGTCAGTTGCCTCTTGCATCATTTCCAGGTTAATGATTGCACTTAGTGGGCAGGAGCAGGGAGAAATTGTCTGGTCATTTTGGACCTGAAGCTTCCACTTCCCACCAGAAAGGGTGTCAAATTCCTAATATTTAATTTAAAAAACAAAACTAACAATAAAAATGAATGGTTAAGTTATAAGACAGAAAAATATGGGAAACGATTATTGAGCTTTTATTTCTCACCTCAGAAGAAATTTTTTAAAATGAAAATCTCTCTGGGCTGTGGGTGGAAGATGAGTTGAAGAGCAGCCAAAGAGATGACACTGAAGGAAGTTTCGAAGACAGAGTCAGGAACTTGCCTCCACTTAGCATTAAGAGAGAGGGTGGCAGGGGATCCACAAGATGTTTGGTGGCCCAATAATAGAGGAGAGCTGTACAATCCCCTCAAAAATAGCAATAATTATAATAAATCTGAGACACTAGGAGGCCAGAGCAGGAGTTTCCCAGGCCACCATAAGATAGGCACAGTAGAGATGGTGGCCTGAGACTTCAGGTTCCTAACGTGCCTGAAGCAGCCCCACTAATATCCCTTGGCCCCAGGGAAGCCCGACACCTGCCCTAGGCTTCTGAGAGATACAAGGAAGTTAACTGGGGATAGAGAGCCCTAGACCCTCTATTCTGTGATACAGGTTTCCCAGATGCAAAATATTCATCCCAGATGCAGGCCAGAGGCAAACATGGACACCTCAGCAGATATTGGATGAAGGGATCATAATGGCCAAGGTCAGTCAGGATGCTGCATTTCAGTGGATGTGGCTCTGTGTTCCGTATTAGCTTCTCCTGATGTCCCAACGCTGTATATCCACCTCACCCTACACCCAGCATTTCCCCTGCATTGAGGTGCAATTACAGAAAGAAGTGAAAGGGAGGAAATATCAATTTGATGGAATAACACCAAAGTGACTAAAAACAAGCCTGAATTTACTGGTTTTATCTAGAATTGCCCAAATTAAGTTTCTCTGCCATCAGGTAAAAACAGTTGCTTAAAAATAGAGATTAAATTTAATTATAGACATGACATCCAGCCCTCTTTTGATATCCAAAGTCTGTGGATCTCTAATTGTGTTACTGTACAACAAAATGTGTTGTTAGTGCTGTCAAGAAAATTCTGACTCCTGGTGACCCTGTGGACAGCAGAGCGGAACCCTGCTGGTCTTTTTGCACCATCCCCTCACCTTCTGGTGCTGTATCAGACAATGCTCTGCTGCTATCCATAGGGTTTTCTGGCTAATTATTTTCAGAATTGGGTGGCCAGGTCCTTCTTTCTAGTCTCTCTTGGTATGGAAGCTCCAGTGAAAGCTGGGTGACCCTCCTGGTGTTTGAAATACCGGTGGCATAGCTTTCAGTATCACAGCAACATGCAGCCACCACAGTATGACAACCGAAAGGTAGGTGATGTGGTTCCCTGACTGGGAAACAAACCCAGGCTGTGACAGTGAGAGCACCAAATCTTAACCAGTAGACCACCAGAGTTGGCTAACAAAATGCATATAAGTAAAAATAAGTTAGTTGTAGCAAAACAAATATATTTATTTTTGTTATAGATAGTCTTACCTGGCTATAAATTTGTGTAGTATATAGGAAGTAACTCTAAGTCTCTGTATATCCTTCAACAACACATATTCTGTAGTTTTACCTCTTTTCCAATGTGTGATGACAGTACGCAATATTCTGTGAGCAATTTCTCTCTCACAGACTAACACCTATTTTCTTTTCCTCGCTTTCCAAGGTGAGATAATTACAAACAGAACTTTAAGAAAGCCACACACAGTAGATTTTCTAAAACAAAAAAAAAAAATGGAAACACCCTAAACTTTAAATACAGAGGAATAATCAAGTAAATTATGATATGTTCTGAATTACTGTCAGTTACTAAAAGTCAGAATTTCAAAAAATATTTAACAGTGAAAAACAACCACTCAGTTTACATCAATTTGGCAATGCTATGGAATGTTAAACATATAGTACGCTCTGTAAAGCCAGGAACTGCTACTTTTCAGTTTGAGTATATTTATGTCTCACTTATCTGGGTCAAGTACGTTTATTCTTCAGCCACACATAAAAATGACTTCTTCACTGAGCCTTCTCTGATTATCAGTCAGAATGAGTCAGAATTACCCTCCTTTGTGCTTCATCTCTGCTCTGCACTTCGACGTCATTGCACGTGTGGCATTGTCTTATTTCTAATCTTTCTGCGTCTTACTTATCTTTGTATCACCAACCACTAGCATTGAGATTATCCCTCATTAACTAGTCCATGTTTGTTGAATGCATTAAAAAAGAGACAGAGACTTGATTTTAGATCATATTACTCAAAACAAGTTTCTTGGTTAATTGAGGGGCTTACACCTGAAATGAGAATTATTGAGATCGATAATCACTTTTAAGAAGAAAAAAGAAATAAAGGAAAAGGAAAACTGACATTGATTTCAGAAGTCACAAGTAAATTTGTTGAACTTTCATAAAAAGAAAGCTTCAGAAAATGCCGTGGAAGCGCCGAACATATATCTGAAGAAGAATATCTTTCCTTCCTGGATTCTGTCAAGGGATCAGTTGATCAATTAGAGATCTGTCACACCAGCAATTCATCTTAAAACTAGACTGCTCTTATCAGCAAGTTGTTTGATTAGCATACAAGCCACAAGACTGCATTTCACTTGATTTATTTTTCCTTTGTTAATTTTCCAGAGGGGAGGAAATTAGCCAAAAAGAAGGAAAAAAAAATGGTGTAAAGAGACAAATTATTGATCAATCATTGAAACTCCAAATACCACTCTCGTTATTTCTCAGTAACTCAAATTGGGCTTTCATTAATATTTCACCTCAAAACTCTAATTGTCAGTCCATACTCTGACTAATACCATAAACATAATCTGGGAGTTAGTTCTGATGCTCAGTATGTAGTACTTTTAGCTACTTTAAACTCTATTTGTGGTCATTGCTAGTTTAAATTTCTGCTAATAATAGAATTCCATTGTGCTTACAAAATCTTGGTTGGGTCTTTCAGCATTCGTCATGAGTCTGACTACAGAACTTTGAAGTTCTTGTATTAGGCAGGATTCAGGTATTCTATAGATCGGGTTTATAGAACATCTGGCAAATGCAGTAACGATTAACAGCCCCTCGGTGCCTCTTCCCCAAATCCCTGTTATGTAAATTAATGGTCTGCTCAATTGTGACCAACTGATAGTGTCAACCAACCACACTCTAGGGCCTTCAGGAGAGTCTGAAGTAGAAGAACCAATAACCTGGGAACTAGAATTTAGAACTAGAATTTATTTCTGCTTCACTTTATGCCCTTGCACTTCTATCTGCTAAATTATACTTTAAAATTCCCTCTGAAGAATGAGACTAAGCAACACCTACATTTGAACACAAGTCTAGCCTCCAAACAGATGTCCTTTTGCAGTCTCACTAAATGTTTTGAATTTTGAATTTATCAGCTCTGAACTGTGTTGAATCTTACGTTCCTGCTGCCTCCATGAAAGTAATAGAATTGTAGACTGGGACTTCCGCCAAGATGTAATACAGTGGTTCTCAGTAAGAGTATTAGCACTTTCTAGGGAGCATTTTAGAAATTTGTGGGTGCGTTTTCTTTGGTTGCAATTACTGGGTATCAGACTGGGATTTAGCAGATAGGAGTCAGAGGTGTTAAATATTCTACAATGTGTAGGACAGCTGCCCAAAATGAAGACTTATCTCACACCCTATATGACTTGCAAATATCCCTCGAAGATCAGTGGTTCTCAAACTTTAGCCTACTTCAGAATCACCTGGAGTGCTTGTTAAAACAGAGTGCTAGTCTCCACCCCTAGTTTCTGAATCAGTGGACCTAGGATGGGGCCAGAGAATTTGCGTTTCTAGCGAGTTCCCGGTCAGTGCTGATACTGCTGGTCCAGGGAACACACTTCGAAAACCATAGCTCTAGATAGATAGTCATGTAGGTGGAAAATCTGTTTATAGTTACTGAGTCAGAAAACGAGATCCATTTTATGTGTAAAAAGCTATTTTTTCATGGTTTTAATATACACTGAATATTCTGGTATTGCGGACTACCATGTAACTTAAAAGACTTGAACGTTGTTGTGTTCAGACTTTAACAAGAGTTGTTTAATATTTCAGAAAATCATATCACCAAAAATTAGTCATTACCAGTGCCATTGTTAGCACCAATGGCACACACCTCTGCCTGCATTTACAGCTTTCACACGTAAATACTTAACAGAGGCGCTTGAAACTTCTCTTAACAAACTTAGAACCAAATATTATTAAATTAAGAGAGATGAAAATCAGAGATCTCTCTGTATTTCATTAATGTAAGTTATTTCAAAATACTTTACCATTGCCATGCTATTACAGCACAGATGTAAAAGTTACATATTGAAATGATTCATTTGTTCTGAGTTTGCCAGTTAATTTTTGGTCTTATTCTGATATTGTTGGCCTGATAAAGCTGAGAACCACTAACTCGATCCAATCTCTTCAGTTACTTTTTGTGGAAATGGAGACTTGCATGAAAAACTTAAATGTATTTACCAAAGAACCCAAAGCTATTGAGAGAAACTAACTCTTCTAAAATCTGAGTTTGCCAATTTCAAATCCAGTGATCCCACAACTAGAATAAAAAGAATGTAGTTGGTTTTGTCTTTTTGCTTATTTCAATGTAAAGGCAAGAAGTTGAATACAGAGATTTATGTAATTTCTGATCATGGATTATAACAGCAACTGAATTTCCTTCAGAGCTTCAGGTATAATTTTTCTGCAGAAAATTTCACTTATTGGTTTTCCCAATCTAAAATCTATAAATCCACAGGTTCTTGTTGGAGCCAAAGAAATTGTGTTGTAGATGATCCCTTTTTCATTATAGCATACCTCTGCTCTTCCTTCAAATGCTAAGAAATTGGTTCAGGCAGGGTTTTGAAAGGGATACATTTCCTGGGAAAAGGCACAGAAATTGAAGCAATCATCTTCAACTGATAGAAAAGAGCAGTGAACTCAAAAAGGCTGAGAACTTAATCAATACTGAATCAGACTAAGCACAATGAAGTACCAGATTATTGGATAGCAGCCTTCAAAAGTGTAATCCTTACAATCCAGGAGGAGCCTAGGTGTTTTGAAAACTTGGCTCAGCATTTATTAACCGCTCCCATCGCACACATTGTTGATTTCTGAGAACCGGTCAAAAGTTTACTACCACAGGATGTAATAATTTAATAAGTCTTTGTGTGTGACCTGGAGAAATTAATTGTTTGCAGCAGCTTATATATTTTAAGCTTATTACTTTAGCCTTCCACAGAATCAATGCCACTGCATTGGTTTTATTGCTGTTATTGTTGTTATTATTGTTTTATGGTTATAGTTTTTGTTGTTTGTTGTTTTATATTGCTCTCTCAGCAAGAGTCATTATAAGAAACAACAATATGAAATTAATGCAGGAAAAAGCTTTAATTATTCTGAGGAACTACAGCATTTTGTTTCCTTCCTTCTCTCTGATCATAAGCAATGTGTAACACATCTAGTCTCTGCTTTCATTTTTTTCTGCCAGAAAACTCAAAGCCCAAATTAGAATACAACTATAGGAAATATTTGGGTCCCCATTGTGGGCATATTTGTCTTTTCCTTCCCACTCTTCTAATTTTTTTCTATTTTACTGTAATTTTATCAAATTAGTTATTGTTGTAGTCTACCTTAAATCCTTTATTGAATGTGTGGAGTGTGGACAAACAGATTTAAATAAATAGGATTATAATGCTGTCCCATAGGTTACTACTTTGATTTCAATCATGTGAGGTTTTGGTTTCCCTTTTAAAGTTTTCAGTTGCCTTGAACCGGAGGAATAGATATGCTTTCTTAGGAAGAGCAAATACCTGAGAGTATTTGGTTAGAGCATTCAGAAAGGATAACTAGGAAAGAAACATTAGGTAACAGAATATATGTTATATTTAATGAAAGAACATTCTAGAATGAAATTACAAAGACCTTGGCTCTGAAACTTTGTAAATCCTTTAAGGAAAGCAAAGGGCACCATGAGAGAAAGTAACAGGATTGTTAATGGAACTGTCTTTGAAAAACAACATATAAACTAGGCTGGAAGGATAAAAGGAGATAGCCAGGTGAAGAGGTGGGCAGAGGAGAACATTCTAGGCAGAGAATAGAGGACCCAAGGTGGGCGAGCATTTGATGCATTTGAAGAATAGACAAGATTGGGATGGGAGAAGGATAATGAGCAAGAGTAAAAGTAGTACAAGATTAAGTTGAAGACCTGAACACGGGGAAGGTTTAAAGAGGGCGATGGCGTTACCTGATTTGCATTTTTAAAATATTACTTTGGCTTCCATGTATAGAGTAAACTGTGTGTGTTGAGACAGGGAAGGTGGGCAAGAGAAGAAACAGATAAGAGACTGTTGCAGCACTCCAGTTGAGAGAGGGTGGTAGGACTGAGGTGGTATCTGCAAAGGTGGGAAGAAGGGCTCAGATTCTGGATGTATTTTGAAGATAGAATTGGGGACAGAATAAATATAAGATAAGAGAGTAGAATGTCTACAAATGATTCTCAGGTTTTGGGCATGAACATCTGGGTGGCTTGTGTTATTTAATTTGATGAGAAGATTGAGGCAATTGTGGGAATAGGGTAGGAAATGTGGTGATAGGTTTTATTTGGGGCATACTAATGTTGACATGCCTAAGGGGAGATGCCAAGTAGTTCATCGGATAAATAAGTCTGAGGTTCAGATATGAAGTAAGATATACATTCTGGAGTCAGTGGCATGTACACATTTTTTTAAGGTCATAGTAATGAATGTCGTCACCTAGAGAGACAGTGTAGAAAAAGAAGAAAATTCAGAACAGAGTTCCATGCTTCTCTGTGTCTTCTTCTCCTTCTACCCTTTCACTCCTAGGAGCAAGCCAAGGGAAAAAAAATATGTAAAGAAACTTATGCCCCACCAGGTCCTGGGACTGTGATTAAATGGGTGATAATTCTTCATCACCCAGCTGTCAGTTATGAAAATTCTGTTAATCGATTCAATGGCAGATTTGCTGGATTGGCGCATAACTGGATTGGATATTATAGCAGGCTTACCTCATGGGGGTTTTTAGTTAGTTTTTGATTTTTTTTTTTTTGTTGTGTTTCTGTTTTGCGTTTTGGCATTGCATTTCCTACTCATTTGAGTAGGGAAAATACAAGAACCCATAATTCTAATTTTCCCGTTACTGCCACCGTTGTCTTTGGACAAAATTAACAAAGACCATGGAGTCCGAAAAGGCAGCAGGAGAACGGAGTCACAATAATACAAAGGAAGCCCAACGAAAATAGATTTATATGGGGTTTTCAGTATTTACAGAGTGCATTCACCCATGTTTTTCCTACAGCCAATATTTGGGGTAGAGGTATCTGACATGTCCCAATATTCCAGGCACTGTGTACACGCCAGAGATAGGGGTAAACCTTCAATGAGCTTACACTGTATTTCATAGTGTATTGATCTTTATTCATTTACCTTTCAGAGCAGCATACACTTTTTTTTTAACTTCCATTTAACAGGTACAGCAATTAAGGCTAATTTGTCCTGCAACACACAAAAGAAGGGAAGAATTAGTATAAAATTTCATATAATAGCAAGGTTTAAGGGTTGAGTGATTGGGTGCAAAGTATATACATATAAATCAGAAGGCAGAATCTGGAGTAATTTTATAGAATCAAATCCTATTTTAATACAATTCAACAGATTTCTCAGTTATAGCCAGAGTCATTACAAACTAAAACCAATAACCATTTTAAACTAAGCCCAGAAGAATGAGGCACACAGTGCTTTTAACTTTTCTAAAGACATCAGAAGAGTTTCATTTACATCTTCAAAAAATGTTAAACGAGACTTTACACCAAATTAGTTATTGAGGAAAGAAGAAGAAAAGAACAATTTTTTGCAAATTAAGAGATAGCAAAAAATCCTGTTCTATAAACAGGTCCCTGTACACTTAGGTTTAGTACATCACCTGACTGCATGGTTGAAGTAGTCTTTTAATAGAGATGCAACACAGGAATCTGGGCTAGTTCTAGCATAATGGCTAAGTGTTCAGTAGGGATGGATGTTAAGTACTCTGGTTTATTACATTCTGTTTATTGCATTTTGAATACCTTAAAATGACAATTTAATGTAGATGAAATTATAAGGAGTGTATTTTCTGCCAGCCACTTTTTAGCAAAAACCTGTGAGACAGGACCAGAGATCAAAGGCTGTCTTTATTACATTATGAAAACAAGAATGAATTTCTAAAAATAAAAGGGCAACTCCCAGCTGTGAAGAGTTTTATGTTTGTTTTTAACAGACTTTTCACTCCCAAGCCATGACTCACATTTAAGATTCCCCACTCCAGAATAGACCCTTGAGGCAGAGAGTTTTAAATCATAAACTTAAGAAAACATTGATTTGTTGAAACATTTGAAGGCAGAAATATAGACTTTGTGTGACCTTATCCAGGATGGGGAAACGTTAGTCAGTCATGAAACACTGACTCACTGGAGGGTTAAAACCTTCACTAGAATATCATGGCCAAGAAAAAAATGTCAAGTGATGAGGTTTTTTACTGTTTGTTTTTAGGAAAAATAAATATAATATATCATATTTCCTGGCTTTAAAAAGTAAGAAAAGAAAACATAAAACCTGTGACTTTTAACTTTCATTGTTATGGGATGATATAACAACAACAACAAAATACAGTTATTACTATCATTGATATTTAAGGGAAGGGAGAGAAACAGAGGCAAAATAAAAAAGAGAAGAGTTAAATAAGAGAGTGAAGATAGAGACAGAGGAGAGAATCCAACTGAGAAGCAGGGAGGAGAGAGGAGAAAGAACCACGTGCTTAAAAACATGAGAGAACATCTTTATCATTAGGATAGGTTTTGCTGAAGATAACAGAAAACATCAAAATAACAGTGGATTAAACAAAGTAGATATCTATTTCCCTCTCACACAAAAACCTGAGCAAGCAGGACAGCTCTAGCATTGGGCTACCCACAATCATCAGCGACCCTGGCTCATTCAGTCATACTGCCCTGCCCACCATAATATGGTGTCATATAACCCATGATGGCTGCTCACATGCTCCTCCGCCACGTCCATATTCTAACTATTCTTTGGGAGTAAAGGATAAAGAAAAGTATGCCTTCCTCCATTAGTCAAATTTCCCCAAAGTTGCACACTTTACTTAGACACATAGTCAAGCCTAGATGTAAAAGAGTCCAAGAGACGTAAACATTATTTCACATTTAAAATTGGAGTTTCTGTTACTAAGTAAAAAGGAAAGAATGGATATTTCTATAGATAATTAATACCCATTTCCACAAACCCATAATTTATTCATTTTGTCTGGGATCACAAAACTTAGTGGGTTTTTTTTTTTTTGAAGTTATAACAAACTATTATTTCCCGATTCTTCTGAACAGAAAATCAGATTTTTCTGTTTCTATGTTTAATCATTAAATAATATTTTGGAAGTCAATCTATACTTTCCCATGAAATTTTGAGATTTTTTTCAGATGTGGAAAGGAATTACTTGAGATTTTAAAATTTACTTTGAAGCTTTTACATCATTCAGTCAATTTACTATGTCTGCTCTATCCTTAATATTTTTCTTCTTTCCACAATTCTAATTTTCAGTCAGAATCTATTGGAATGAGTAGCTAAGGTATCCAAATTTCATATATTCTTTAAATAAGGACAAATTATTGAATGTAACATTAAGTATAGGTAAGTTGTTATTCCTTTGTTAAACTCTGCATGTAAAAAAGTAATTAAGGAGAAAATGTTATTTTTTAATCCACGTGACCCTATTTAGAATTAAGAAATAAAGCTATTCCTCCTATTGGGAATGACTCTAAAATAATTTGTGTCATAGAAAAAAATACACTAAGAATTGCACTTATGTAGTATTTAGCAATATTGAAACACATACTCAAATTCTGATGAATAGAACACTACATGACTTCCAAGGCTAGGTCATAAAAAGTGATATAGTTTCTGCCTGGCTCTCTCTTTCTCCCAGGACATGAGCCTTTGGAGCCCCAAGCTGCCATGTAACAGTCCAGCTAGTCATGCTACCATGCTGGAGAGACTGAGGGGAGACTACATAGAGACAGAGCAAGATGCCCAAGAAGCACATCATGTGTGTGGCAGTGACATAGAGGCTTGACATAACCATCTCCTCTAAGGTATTATCTAAGATAGGACTGTATGTGACAAAGTTCATTGAATTCATTGATTTGCTACCTATCTCTGCTGATTCACCTGATTAAAATATATTCAGTAATGATCTTGGATCCATCTCTGGAAAACCTGAAGTTATGAGGACAAAAACTGAAGTCAGTTTTGGAAGTCACTGACAGTATGTTTATTTTGCTTCAAAAAATAAAAATAAAATGACAAACTATTTTATTCAATGAACAAAGACTTGTTGAGGCTTTGTGACTTTTACTTATGACACAATCCTACTCTCTTTTGGAAGGGAAGGAAACTTGACATATAGTGGGGATTTAAATCCAATGGAAATAATGATGTATAGTTTCAAAGCCCTTTCATAGGTATTATTTTATTCAAACTCCACAGCAGTTCTCTATAGGATTAAAGGGAGGTTTTATTTCCACTCTAGAGATGAAGAAACTGAGGTTCAGAGAGGCTAAGTATATCTCCGTTCAGCACCTCTTCCTCTATGACCACCCTAAGTCAAGTCTCTCTTTTACGAGTGTTTATGGCACTATGTTCCTCTCCTTCATAGTGCCTGTAACATTTGCAATTTGCATTCATTTGTGTGATTAGTGAAATACTAAATTTGACTTTTTCACAAAATTGTACACTTCATTGGAGCATGGACTGTGTCTGTTTTTACTCATGAGTGTAATCTCCAGCACCTCCCACATGTCTAGTTTAGTATAAGTATTCAGTAATGTTTTATGAATGACTTAATGAATTCATACTCTCCAATACTGATGAAATAATATCCCCAAAGCACCAAAACTTTGAAGTAAATCTGGACTTCCAAATCTCCAGCTCTTCAAATATTTTGAAAGGACTTTATCTCAGGGCTATTTATGGTGAAAAATCATTCAATCCTACAAGATTTTTAAATCCTCTTCTGCTGAGCTAGAATTCAGATTTTTTAACTCAGTCATCACAAGGAAACAGATAATCACTAATAAATCATAAAAGCAGAGGTTTGTTTCAAAGAAAGTCTTTTCATTTATTCAATTATTTATGTATTTTTTCAACAAGTACTTTATAGCACCTACTATGTATTTATTTAAAACCACATTAGGTGCTGTAGGGAATAGAAAATTAAAAATAATATGCAATCCCTATCTCAAGATCCTTTATAATCGATTTTAAGAGACTAGAAAATCATTATGTCACTTTTGAAATAGAAGATGATAAATGATTAAATTCCAAAAGTATTGTGCAAGGAATTAGTCCTATTAGGCATTCATTGAAGACTGAAGTTGTTAGATGTAGTTTCATGGAAAAGGCCAAAGAGAAACAGAATAAATGATGGACTCACCATGGAAAATGCAAGTATGTCTGGGGCAACTAATGGGTGTGTGGCAAGGAAGTTGGGAGAGGGAATGAGGTGACAATGATGGAGAGGTAGGCAAAGGCCTGATCATGTGAGCCCTTATGTTCTCTCCATCCTGAAATCCATTGGAAGCCATGGCTGAATTTTCTTGTTAGCAAGTCATCCTGGAAATAATGTACATGATAGAATGGGATAGATTAGGGTGGCAATAGCTTATAGAAGGCGAGGAGATAAGCTATGAGTATTGTAGATAATATAGATACAAATCATCAGAATATAGAAGCTACAATTCTTGGTTATTGAGTGAGTACCGTGAGGTGGCAGGGGTTGAGTAAGATGTAGAAATATAGTATAAGTCCTGGGATTCTTATTTCCGAGATTGGGAAGAAGATGGCACCATCTACTGAAAAAGAAAAAAGAACTGTAGAGCATGCAAATTTATGAAAGATGGTAAGTCATTCAGCTTAAGTATATATTCAGTATATCAAGGTAGCAGTGGAAGGCACAATGGTAGATATCCAAGCAACAGTTGAAACTGAAAAAAAATAAATAAAATAGAAAAAAAAATAGACCATACAAGAAAAAGGATTAATACAAAGTGGAACAAGAATAAAGATGCAATTTGAAAATCATTAGCACATGGAAGGTATCTAATTGCAAGTTTAGATTAAGTAACAGAGGGTCAGTATGTAGTTTAGAAGAACAGAAAGATGAGGACAGGATCCTGGTGAATACCAAGAGTTATGGCTGGAACAGAACTAGAGGAGATTGTGAAGGACTGGCCCAGATATGTGAAGATAAACTGATGAGACTAATGACCCCAAAACCAAGGGAGGACAGAGTGTGTCAAATAACATGAGGACTGGAAAAAAAATGTTGAGTTTGGCAATTAAGAAATTATTGTGAGAGCAGTTTCAATAGGGTGACAGAAGCAGAAGGCAGATTTCGGTGGGTTGAAGTGGAACTGGCAGGTGAGGAAGCCAGTTCTACAGTGAGAAAAGATTAATTTTCAAAAAGTTTAGCTATAAATGTAAAGTGAGATATATAGGCTAGTGAGGACTGTGTGGCAAAGGGAAGGTCTTTATTTTTATTTTATTATGGCCGGACTGAGAATGTGTATTTGCTGGGGGATACAAACTGGTAGAAAGAAAACCATTGATTTAATAAGATTCTTAAAGAATTAAGAATTAGTGGGATCCAAATTATAGGTAGAGATATTTGTTTTGAATAGAAGACTGTGAAATTGAAGGAAAGTTGTTAAATGAGGGACCCAATGTCATAAATTTGTAGGAGATGGCAGAGGAAATTCCTGCCTGATGCTCTCAATGTCCTCAATAAAATTGAAGGTACAACAGAAAGGATTTGGCAGTAAGTGAAACAAGAAGGGGAGAAATGGGTTGGTGGAAAGAAGAACAGAGCTGCACAGGGTGGGAGTAATAAGGAAGTAGAAAAGATGAGGATTTTTTATTTTGGATGTTGGCAGAGTTGATATTAAAAATACTTACCTGATACAGCATGGATCCTGTCAATTAGAATGGACAGCACTCAATCAAAAATGTTGGAATTGAGTCCTGGAAATTCTCTCTCGACTACATTTTAACCCTTCCTTCTATCTTGGGGAGGTCCAGAATGGTCCCACAGGAATGGCTTGATTAGCTAAGCCAGAGGGCATAGGGGAGCCTTGAGGTAGCAGTTATTTTTCAAATTGTATGCAATTATTTCATTACTTTGGCAATCGGTATGGTCGTACCTGTAGTACTGACTCAATATCAGCCTTTGGTGTTGGCCAAGGATAATAGAGAATCAGGCCTGCAGATTTTGGTTTTAATCTGTTTTCTATGCCAGTAGGCAAAAAGACACTGGACACAGTGGTGAACAGGGTTGGTTTAGAAAAAAACTGTTTGTTTGCAGTTCAGTGATTAATTTGAAATCTTTGCTCCAGACTGCAAATAGATAGTTGGTGAAAAAGTTTTTTATGACTCACCAAAGTTTATGTCTGGATGGAGGGGCTGGAGTAATAAAATCATAGTCATAATAGTAGACATTTCTTATCTACCCCACCTCAACCACTGATTCCCATGGTCACACTCTAAAGCTTGTCATTATCAAATACAGCATCATTTCTAGCATCCTACTTTAGGTCAAACACTTCTTGACTTTTTAGCATATTTCTTCTTGTACTTCCACTCCAAGATTATTTGACTACATTGGGACCTTCAATACACTGACCCTACCATTTTTTCATTATTCACTCCCCCAACCCATGTCCTCACTTTCTTCTTACCCAGTTTAGTTCCATGGCCCAGCATTAAAATAACCCCCTTGCATATGCCCACATTTCCTTTCTCTCCTTCTCCCTCTGAAGAACTCACATGGTAAACCCCTACTCCTATTAACCACAATCTTCTACCTACTTCTTCCTCTGTACTTGAACAGCTAAACATATTGGGAGAAAAAGCACAATCACGCTAATATGTCACACTTTACATTTAAAATCACAAACCCATAGTAGATTTTTACCGTTGCTGGACAGGCCTACAACATTCTCCTTATTCATTTACTCTCCCGGTCTCCCATACTACTAGCCATTTGACATATTCCCCTCCTCTCTGCTCAAACTTTCAAAGCCTCTTTCTCCCTCCCACTTTCAGCTGATGCTGTTACTTCTCACTTCATTGATAACCCAACATGTATGGCAAAAACTGAATAGAGTGAAATTAGCCTTGAAAATTTCTTGGAAGGTTCCACGTTGGAGACTGACACATCCTCTCTTAAGAAGTCTAATACAACCAGTTTTTCCTCTGGCATTGAAACTTTCCTTGGTTTAGTATTAGGTAGAGTATATAGCCTATATTCACAGTCCATATTCTACCAAAAATATCTGTCTTGAGACATTATAATCATACTTCCTGCAGCTGGATGCAGACACTTTGAAAGCCATATGAGAAGTGACTTGAGCTGGGGAAAGAGCTTATTCACTTCTCCCATCTCACTCTCACTCTGGGGCATAAGCTCATTTAATAAAATGGTAGAACAAATGTTTATACTATATATATTTATTTTTCAATAGCTTTTTAATCTCTCATTTTTTGGAGAGTGGGAACTGCTGAGTATGAAACATTAACTCACATTATATAACAGATGTATGAGGTGACCCCATGGAAAAATAGGATGCATTTTCTGTTTCTTGTTAAATTTGGTAGTCTATTTAAAATGCTTAGCACAGAGCCTGGCATGTAGTAAACAATAAATGTTAGGTATTATTAATAGTTGTGTTAATATTCAAGAGTTTATGCTACAGCCAAGTGGAGAGGACATATGAATATGAAGATGAATGGGGGCATATGATAAATACTAAATAACTATTATAGGTGCTTAGAGCAGAGAGAGATCACCATCAGATGCATCCTCAATGATTAGATTTGAAATGTTATGCATAAAGATGCATGAGATTACAACAAGAAAAAAGCTAGCTACTGTGAACCAATAATTCAGATCAGATACAGGACAACGTTAGAGATAATTTCCGGGCCATTTCCAGAAAAATAAGCCACAACATCAAAGTTTACTTGCATATGATTTATGGTTTTCAAGAAATGTTTACCTTCATTATCTGTCTCATTTCATTCTCATGGAACTTAGTTGATGGGAGGGCAGGTATTCCTATCCTCATTTTTCTAAAGAAAAAACTGTCCATTGGAGAGTTTGTGACTTGCCTAGCCTCCTTCTACTCAGGGTAGAGCCTGCACAAGAGCTATAGAGTGGTCCTCTGACTCTAAATCCAGCACCTTACCCGTTCTATTCTTCCTGCTTTGCCAGCAACGATAATTCAGAGAATAAAAGGTGCTGTGATAGTAAGTGCCAGGCTTAATATATTGCTTCGAGTACTTTGTTGTGTTGACAAAGTCCATTTAAAAAGAATGAGAAAATCTTTAAAAGTTGTGCAACCATCAATACTGTTATTCCATCAACTAGACATGCTGGTATCATCTTAATTCAAATATTTGTAAGCAGAAACGAGATGCTCATTTTTATTCACAATGCTTTTCCTATCCCATCTGGCACAAGCAATTTCCTTTTGTGTGCTTTAAACTGTGTTGTAAAGAAATTAATTTTACCCTGAGGGCTTTCACTATGAATCTCACAACTTTCATTTTGGTTATTTCTCGATTTCATCATCAGTAACAAATTGTTCTTGTGGGAGAAATTGCACTTGTCAATTTTTCTAGTTTAGCCCATCAGATTTTTCATTAGGTCTTGCCAGTAACGAACGCCTTTGTTTTCTTTCCAAAGTTGTTGGCAGCTATTATAATTATTTTATCATAAGAACACAGTTGATACTGGTGTGTATTTATTAATTGGAAAATTACACTTTCAAATTAGTTTATGAGAATGATTATGTTTACTGTCACTTAGACTAGTCGTAAATAAAAAAAGAGTCAATTCAACTAAATGTATATGATTAATAATTAAAAATATAAATGTGTGTCTTGTAATTGTTTTACCATACTTCTTGCAGACTTTTCTCAATGACTTCAATAGGTGATAAGAAAAATCTGCTGGTGCATAACCTCAGCTTCCTAAAGGTCAGCGGTCTTTGAGAGGTGAAAGACAAAAGAATAGAAAAATGCTGTCACTTTTATTAGTTCTTTCTTGCTTCACTACTCTAAGTTGGGCTCAGATTTGTCACTGGGGACATAAAAGTAGACAAGGCATAAACTCCTGGCTTCAAAGAGGTCAATCTAAAAATGTCACGATATCGATAATTACCAGTTATTCAACATTTTCTGCATAATGGGCAGAACTCCAGGTTTTTTCACGAGGTATATTAATATTTTCTCATTTAAATCTCATATTAACCTTAGAAGGAAAATACATTGTAAGGAACATGAAATTCACAGAACTTACTTACTAAAGGTTATAGACCTAGGAAGGAGCTGGCAGATTCAGGATGTGATCTTTAGTCTCTTTCTCTCTGTCTGTCTCTGTTTCTGATTCTCTCCTTCTCTCACTACCATGAGAGAAGAACCATAGTAGTGGTGGGACCACCATGCCATGGACGCACAGAAGAGTCACTGCCTCACTTTTCTTGGCCATTGCTGCTCAGAAGGACCTAAACTTGAATGTTAGCCAAAGAAAATCCCATGTCCACTGAGCTCACCATTATTCTAACACACACTGTCATTAGATATCCTGGAGATAACGTCGGTGTCCATGGCATCCCTGTCCACAAATCACCAGGTGTCACTGAAGCTTTTGGTCAGAGCTTCCAGATGTCATCATGTTCTAAGCCTAGAGCCATGACCACTCAAACTCCCATTGTGTTATCATATCCAATCTTTAGTTCAGATAAACAGATATTTTTGAGCCCTAACTCTGTGCCTGGAACTGAACTAGGAAATAGGGATAGATGGAAGATTAACACATGATGTCTACCCTCAAAAATTCTAAGGGAGAACACAATATAAGCTCATTTTGATGAGGATGAAGAGCACAGTAAAAATTTATTTGGAGATAAATAGCAAAAAAAAAAAATTGTTTTTCTTATTAGAAATGTCCAAAGACTAAACATTCTCAGATGTACCAGAATGTTCTGCCTCAGTTGGCATGGGGCGAGGGGCAGGGAAGGGATCTAGGTAAAGAACGTTTAAACATTTAAAACAATTCCTAAAAATATTTATCAAAAATTGAATTAGAGAGGCATCTCTTAAAAGTACAGATTGAAGTGGACAGATTAGATTTAAAGCCTTGTTTAATTTTATCAGTTTCAAACTATGTGATGAATAATTCACCTACTTCTCTTAGACTCGGTTTCCTCATCTGAAAAAAAAAACGTTAGTAATGACATCTATGATCTTTGTTATATGTATGATGCTACAATGAGATAATGTGTGTTAAGGGCTTAGCACAGAATGTAGCACATATTATTAAGGCAGAATGAACACATGTTAACATAGAATTAGTATTTAAATTTTCAGGAAATGTGTAATTTACCTTCAGTGATTCTGACTCATGTAGGATATAGGATATCAGGCTGTTTTGACAATTATTTTAGATGAATATATCCAGTATTTTTATGTAGGGAGGGGAATAGAACATCAGAAATGCTGGCTTGTGCAATCCTGTGATTGGTGGAGTGTCAGGTAATCTTGCTTTTGGGGTTTTTTGTTTTGGGGGGGGTTGGTGAGGAAGATTGTCCCTGAACTAACATCTGTGCCAATCTTCCTCTAGATTGTATGTGGGACGCCGCCACAGCATGGCTTGATGAGTGGTTTGTAGGTCTGCGCCTGGGATCCAAACCCATGAACCCTGGGCCACAGAAGCAGAGCACATGAATTTAACCACTACGCCACTGGGCTGGGCCCTGCTTTTGTTTTTTTTTTTTTTTTTTTACCAGAGGATTGTTATGAATTCTTTAAGCTGGAAGACCTCACATACTCAACATAAACCTCTGTTTCCATGGCCTAAATCAGTATGCTCTTACATGCTGATGTGAGTGGATCATAGCTATTCTATCAATGCCTGTGGCCCTGCTATATTGTGGGTTTCTCACAGCAGGAGCCATGATTTCTATCCTTGAATCTTTAGTGCCCAACACATAGCAGGTGCTCAATAAGTGCTGGTTGAAGGGAAATTGATAACTTTTACCCATTTAAACATAATAAATTTCATTTCTTATGATTTATGTACATACAAGACAACTTCAGTTTCTAATCACAACATAATAATGAGAATTATTGAGAAAATCACCCAACTGGGGAATTGATGTAGTCAGTGCACTTTATTATTTTTTATTATTTTTATTTTTTTTTTTTGTGGGGAAGACCAGCCCTGAGCTAACATCCATCGCCAATCCTCCCCTTTTTGCTGAGGACGACTGGCCCTGGGCTAACATCTGTGCCCATCTTCCTCTACTTTATATGGGACACCGCCACAGCATGGCTGACACGCAGTGCATCGGTGGGTGCCTGGGATCCGAACCTGCGAATCCCGGGCTGCCAAGTGCGGACTAAACCGCTGCGCCACCAGGCGGCCCCTAATCAGTGCACTTTAAATTCACGAACACCATGATCACCAGCCTCTAATAGGTAGTCACTTACACCCTGCAGTTCTACAATGTTTCTCTAAGAAGCTTATTTTTCTATTCTTTACTGAGCTACTTACTTTTTATTACCTTTTACACCCCTCAACCACTTTATAATGGTGACTTTGCCTCATGGTTCACAGATAAAACAGATGCCATAATAAGGGAAGCCCCTCCTCTTCCTGTCACTGAATCAACAAATCTACCAGACTCCGCACCTCTCTTCTTCTACCCTTCAGGTGCAATGGAGAAGGTATGTCCCTCCCCACAACCAGCTGAGGTCATTCCTTCACAAGCACTCCATGTCCCTTTGCCACTCATCTTTTCAAAGGCCTTCATTCCTGATCATTTTCCCTCTCTTCTTCTTCTCTTCAACTCCCATCTCTTCTCCATCTATCTCTCCTTCTTCTATTCTGAATTATTCCTACCAGCAGATTGTCCATCATCACCCACCTTTAAACAATATTTTCTTACCTCCTCTTTCCCTCTTCCCATTTCTCTACTCCCTTTTATAGACAAACTTCTTACAAGAGTTGTCAACACACAGTGTCTATACTTCTTCTCCCAGTTGTTCACTCTTCATTTCACTGCCGTTTAGCTTCCACCCCCGTCATTTCTCTAAAACTATGCTTGTCGAGGTTTTGAATGATCCCCATGCTTTCTGCTCTCACTGGACCTTCAACCATGGACCAGTCCCTCATAAAATACTCTTCTTTTTTTGAATCTACAATACCACTTTATCTTGAGTTTTCTCCTCTCTCTGCACACTCCTTCTCAGTCTCCTTGATCTTCCTCCACTCCACAACCTTTTTCTCTACACTCTCACTGGGTGATCTCATTCATTCCCATGACATTAAATATCCTATATGTGCCAACAACTCTCCAGTATATATCTGTAGTCCAAACCTTTCTTCTCATCTCTGATCCCATGAATCTAAATCCACTTAACATACCAACAATGAAATGCCTGTTTTTCCTTTTAAGATTTATTCTTATTTCTACCTTTTCTATTTCAGCAAACGGTATGACCACCCACCCAAATGATCAAGCCACAAATCTAAACATCATGTTTAGTGCCTCCTTCTTGTTCATCTTTTACATTCAATCTATTAACAAATACTTTCAATACTTTGAAAATTTATCCCTTCCTCTTCTCCTTCCCTGCCACCATCCTGCACCAGGTCACCATCTTTTCCTACCTAGATGACTGCAGTAATTCTCCTACTAGGCCACTACATTTTCTTATTTTTCCCCTAGTTCCCAATGCATCCTTCACACATCAGCCAGTAATATTTTGTAAAAACCCAGTCAGATTATGAGATTCCTCTGCTTAAAACCCTTCTATGTAATTTTACTTTATTTGTAGTGAATACAAATTGCTCATGATAGCCTACAAGGAACACTGTGATCGTGTTTATATCTCCCAGCTCATCTCCAGCCATTCTTGCCATCTCACTGTACTTGAACCATGTAAACCTTCTTTCAATTTATGAAACCACTAAGCTCATTCCTACTATAAGGACTTTCTCTTCCCTGGAATACTCTCCTTCTTGCTCTATATGCAGTTAAATGCTTCACATACTCAAATACTGCTTTCTCAGAAAGAAACTTTAAACATTAACTTGACCATCTTACTAAGCAACATTACTCACATCCCATTGATTATCACAAAAACACCCTTCATAGCAACTTTTTCACTTGTCATATTCATTGGTCACGTTCATCAATTGACTTCCGTGTTGCCAATCCAGTGATCATTTCTTAACATTCTTCTTGCTCATTCTATCAGCATCATTTGACACAGCTTAACAGTCCCTCTTTCTTGAAACATCTTACTTAGCCTTCAGGCAGTGGTATACTGGAGCCTCCTTTGCAAGAGACAACTGTTAATTTTTTGGAATTTTGCAAGCCTATTGTTGAATAATAATTCATAGCTTAAAATTGGCCATGGTAGAAGCATTTATACTACAGAAATTGGTAAGCAATACAAATGAGGGCTTTTATTTTTGGACAGCTATGTGTTAAACATTTACCATCACATCACTGACTTCAGGACATTGCTCTTTTAATTCTTCTCCTGCCTGTAACATCAATTTTCCTGAACTTTCAACACTGGAGAGCCTCAGGGCTATGAGTTCTTAGATTTCTTCTCTTTTTTGTGTAAACTCACTTTCCATGGGATCTCATCCAGACCTATGGTTTTAAATACCATCTACTTTTGATGACTCCAAAATTGATATCTTTAGCCATGACTTTTCTGCTGAATCTCAAATTCCATCTATCCAACTGCCTTGTTAACATCTTCACTCCAATGTCTAAATAAGCATCTCAAAGTGGATATTTATTCTGAAACCAAATATTTGGTTTGCCACCTCTCCCTCAAATATGCCCGTCCAAGAGTCTTCCTTATTTCTCTGGACAAAACCTTGGAGTTTTCTTGATTCTTCTCTTGCTTTGACACCCTGTGTACAATCTACCAGCAAATATTTTTTTATTCCATCTTCAAAATATATCCTGAATCTGACCACTTACATCTCTGTTGCTGCTTCCCTACTTCAAAGTACTATAATTTCTTATCAAAATTTTTGCAATAGCCTCCTAACTAGTATTCTTACTCCATCCTTGCCTGATAACAATCTCTTCTCCACTCATCAGCATTAAAAATCCTCATGGCTTTCTGCCTATGCAGTGCAAAATCCAAAGTGATCACCAGGACCCATGAGGTCATATTCAACCTGACCTCTGGCTATCTGTCTGATCTTGTTATCTTCCACTGTCCTTCCCATTCTCTAGACACCAGACAAACTGGTCTCATTGCTGTTCCTGCAAGTTCTAAGAAATCTCCAGTAAGAGTCTTTGCACCTGCTGTCCCCTCAGACGAGAATATTCATTACCCGAATATCTGCAGGGCTTGTTTCCTTCAGTTCTTTACACAAATGTCACCTTATCAGAAAAGACTTTCATGATCACTCCAAATACTGTTATTTTTCTTTCATAGTCTTTATCAAAATATACCATAATAATACATCTATGTGTTCATTGTGATTCCCTCCATTAGAATATAAGCTCCAAGAGAACAGACTTGATCAATTTAGTTTACTGCTGATTCCTCAACTCTTAGAACAGTTCCTGGCACTTAGTAATTATTTATTGAGTAAATGATGAATTAAACATTTTTGTTTACTTTTACTGGGTCATAAGCTCCGTGAAAGGCTACAAAAAGATTGTATACCTAATTAAATTATCATAGAAACTGTTGATAAATCTCTAATATACCTGCTTGATACTTCCACCCAATTTTCCCAAAAGAACTAAATACAACACGTCAAAACTGAACTCATCATTCTCTGTATTGAATCATGTCTTTTTGATTTTACTGTTTCCATTAGAGCAATGTGATCCCCTCAGTCATGCAAATTTAAATATTTAAAGCCACCTTTCACCTTGATTCTTCTCCCTATTATTATGTCTTACATGAACAAGTGCCAAATTTTAAATTATTACTTCCATAAGGACTCTTTATCTCTTTCTTTCCATTCCTACTGCCACTATACTAGTTCAGACTTTCTTGTCTGAACTGTTTTAGTCGTTTTCTAACTAGTCTCTTGTTCTTTACTTCTGAGTATTTTTTTATCACATTATTAACTAATCACTATAGATCATAGCTCTTGTACTCAAATTTTTAAATGTCTAAAATTATCTATTTTAGTGTAGTGACTATATAATTTATTGTCCAAACAGGGAGACTATTTAGAGAGTGAAAGGGGCACTATTATTTATTATATTGGGACAGCAGGTATGGACCAGAACTGTACCGGCCAACCAGGATATATGGTCACCTTAACTTTCATTATTGGTTGCCTACTCAACAACCATGCCTCCCTTCTTCTTTCTGAAAGAAAAACTATTTTTTTCTGGCATCTACTCCTCCTCAACATGATTTAGTGATATAAATGGAATCATCTTAGCCAACATAGACATCACATTCCTTTTGTCAGTAATTGATTTAGGAAGGAGCATGTGATTTAATTTTAGCCTGTGAAATGTGAGAAGTAGTCTGCTCCAGGGAAAGAGATTTCTGAAAAATGTTTCTATACATATATAAAGACAGTTCTTATTCTTCTGCTGGTTGATGTCTGCATTTGATGCCTGGAACTACAGTAGGTGACTTGTGATCATGAGGTGGCCGGCAGAGGACAAAGCTGACATCCTAGCTTTAGTAGAGAGAAAAATGAAAAGAACTTGGTTCTTTGATGATATTGTTGAGATACTGAATTAACCATACATGCAAAAGCAGGGTACTCTTCTGCTCATGTGAGATAATAAATGTTTCTTGTTGTTTAAATAAGTTAAAGCAGGGTCTTCAGTTACTTGCTGGTGAAAGCATTGCCATTTGATACAAGCTAATTACAAATCTCTCTCTCTCTAGTTTTCAAAATCCTTCACCTTATGGCCTCCCCCCACCCCCACTTACTGCAATTTGTTTCAATACACTTCACTTTTGAGCCAAACTGGAAGACTGCAATCTGTTTTTGGAAATATTCTTTGATTTCCCATGACTATATCTTTGTATAGGCTGCCCATCATTTCAGAAACACCCTCTGTTCATTTCTGCATGCTAAAATCCTTAGGACTCACTCATCTCAGATATTAACTCCTCATGAAGATTCTTGATTCCTAAAATAGTTCTTATCCTTCTCTCTTTTGAACCTGTGTTGCAATGAGTTCATGCTTCTCTCATAACACAAATTTGACCCCATCCTATAGTATTATGTACAATTCTAAATCTTCCCCCAATATTTCCTCTTCACTGTATGCTTTAAGCACCTGACACAGGATTTTACATGTGAAGGAAATATTTCTTAAATTGAAATTCTGAAAATATTTTACAATCTGTGTTAGTGAGTTGAGTAATATTTTCGTATAATTTACAAGGCTTGGAATAGTTGGGTTCCTGTCCTTAAATCACTATTTTAAAATAAAGAATAGGGAAAAAATGAGTATCTAATGATTAACACATTTTTTAGTTGGCAAACACATGCTACAAATAATGCAATACTTCTTTTGCACACATCTGCCCTAGGTAACTAGTTGGCCAAAGTGATTATTTTATTGGCGGTGTATTTCTACAATATATATCAGACACTTTAAACAGATAGATGGAAGCTTGCCATATATGATGCCAAATTCTTTATTGAACTAAAAGGAACAGGAGAAATACAAAAACATGTATCAGTTTACGGTTATACTTCTTACTCAGATGAATGCCTCTGATTTAGCATGCTAATATTTCAAACAGACTTGAAATTCTACTATTCTTGTTCCAGTTCTTTTATTTTAAAAAACTGAATTTAGCAAGAGAGAGAAATGTAGGGAGAGGCAGGAAAAGACTTACATCGATTGAGTGCCTAATATATGCCAGGCATTATGTTAAGACCTTTGCGTATATTTTCTTATTTTATTCTCAGAACAATCCCACAAGGTAGGTATTTTTACCTCCAGTTTACTAATGAGAAATCTGAGGCACAGAATAGTGCCCCCAAATACCGTTATTAAATGATAGAACCAGAATCTGAACCCAGATAGTTGGTTAACTAAACCCAGGTCACCTTTGCCAAATATATAGGTAACTTAATATTTTGGATTCAAGGTCAAAGCTATGTTTAGTAACATAGAATATTTAGGATGTAAATTGAGGAACTCACAAGTTAATAGAAGAGGCAAAGGCCCATAAATAATATAACATAAAGAAAAATGCAATAAGACCATAAGGAATTCAAAACTGAAATGCTGAAGTGTTTGAATTTAGATTTCCCTAAAGGACTTGGGGGTGGATAGGCTATTTACAAAGTGAGCATAGAAAGCACAAATGAGAGAGCACAGGGAATGAGACAGGGAAGGGCAAAACACCAGTAAATGGTACATTAATAAACAGACACTATGGGCAACTGATGCTTAATCCGCATGGGAGCCTCTGAGGAATTGTGTGGAGTGTACGTCAAAATTACTCCACCAGGGGATGGGGAAGCTGGAGTAGTTACCTACCCACTCCTGTCTCTCCTTGTTTGAGGATTATTCCTGGGAGGTGTTAAATCTCCAGCACTTCAGGGCTTCCTTGCATTCTGGGTACCAGCGCTGGAGAAAGCCTTAAGGCAGAGAAGCAGAGATGCAAGCACTTAAGGTGGAAAACTGCCGTACTACATATGCACAGGCACAGGACCTGTCCACAAGTCAGAGAGGAGATGGGTGAGCAACAACACAGTCAGCCACGTGTGGGAATGGGAAGGAGAGAATGTTTAAGGAACATTGAGGGAATCAGGGCAGGCATCACAGAAGAGATAACATTTGAACTGGGCATTGAAGACTGGGTAGAATTTAACTCAGCTAGGCATGGAAAGAGGTGAAGAAGAGAAGCAGGAAGTAGAGCTGAGTTTTGTTCAGTTTCAGTCTACCCCGACCACCCAATTTAAAATTACAACCCTTCTTTCCCACCATTCCTTACCACAATCCTGACCCTCCCCCTTACTTGATGTACTTGTTTTCCATAGCAATTATTAACATACTATATAATTTACCTATTTGCTATATTTATTCTGTACTGTTCATACTACTCACCTTCCCTAGAACATAAGTTCCAGGAGGGCAGAAATGTTTGCCTATTTCATTCACTAATTATCCTGAGTGCCAAGAATAGTGCCTGGCACTTCAGAGTTGTTTGATAAATATTTGTTTATTGAGTTCCTGGATGGCTATCTCTAAATTTGATGAAGATGGAAATCTGAAAAGAGAAGGAAGCATGAGAAAAGAAGTAATGAATTCAGGTTGGGACCTAGCTGAATCAGAGGTACCTGTGAGGAATCCCAGTCATGTTTCAGTACCCTGAGGAAGGAAGAAGGGCAGGAATCGATGATGCTTGGTTGGTACTCTGTGTCTTTGGTGCTTAACTTGATATTCAGCATCATACATTTGGTACATTTTCAAGGATCCTTTTCCTCAGGAAATCATCTATTTTTATAGTATTAATATACCCTGGCAGGCACAATAATCTCACATTTTTCTGGTGTCATCTATCCTCAAGGGCCTCTAGGCTTTTGTGTTGAAAAGTTATTTCTCTTCTAGTTTTGCATTTACTTCTTTAAACTGAGAGCATCTGTCACAGGGATTCTGCTTGGCAGCCTGCACTCACTCAATGGTGCCCTTAACATCGCTAGTAATCTCAGGAATCTGCTTTCTCTGCTATTCACTCTTCTGCCCTAATGTGTCACAGAATCGACCTCTGACCACAAACACTGGGTGGAACTAGGAGAGACAAAGTCTTTAGAAGTGGACGCTGTCCTTTAATTTTGTGCCATAGGCAGTCTTATAAACAAGATTATTGTCTAGCTGGTACTGACACTTATGCTAGTTCTTGAATGATCAGACAGACACAACAAATCTTCATTTGCTAGCCAATGTCTGTTTCTGACATTTCAGTTTACACCCGCTTCACCCTGACAAAATGAAATTCACTTATGTAGATTACCATAATTTGGAAATTTTCTTAATCTTGTTGAAGTTTACCTTTGTGCTAATGATTGAGAAATGGTTTGTTAAGCAAATTAGTAGAGGAAAACCATTGTGAACAGAATGCTTAAAGTTTATAACTAATTCAAAGAAGAAATTACTTTCAAGCAACCTCAAGTACTTTAGAGGCATCATTTACATATAAATACCTGGGATGATAGGCTAATTACAATAGTTTTTATTTATTCATTGAACCTATTTTCCTAAAGCTTTCTCTTGAACTACATTTTCATATTCTATCATCTAGTTTCCTTAAAAGTAAAACAAATGAGTTTTTAAAATATCCAATCATTTAGATTCGTCATAATTTTGCTTCCACCCAGTGAATGAGGTTTTGCAAGCAGTGAATTCACCAGCCATGAAGCAACATCATCAGATGAAAATGTCAAAAGCCCAATGGTAAGTTTTAACATTAAGAAATTCCAGGTTTTTTGGGGCCGGCCCGGTGGCGCAGCGGTTTAGTCTGCGCTTGGCAGCCCGGGGTTCACTGGTTCGGACCCCGGGCGCCCGCCAACGCACTGCTTGTCAGCCATGCCGTGGCGGCGTCCCATATAAAGTAGAGGAAGGTGGGCACGGATGTTAGCCCAGGGCCAGTCTTCCTCAGCAAAAAAGAGGAGGATTAGCAACGGATGTTAGCTCAGGGCTGGTCTTCCTCACCAAAAAAAAAAAAAAAAAAAGAAATTCCAGGTTCTATAGAGTTGCTTGGAAGGAAGAATAAGCCATGAGTGGATATGATTTAAGCCAGGTGCTACAGCGCCCCCTCATGGACTACAGCGCAGTGCGGGGAGCCATGGCATATGAAGCAATCCTTTGAAGGAACCTGTGCCTTTAGATGGTGGAGGAGCAAAAACACATGAAAAGTTACCACCCTTTGATGACTTTCTCCAAGTGTCTCATTGTCTGATCACTGATGTTTCTATTGCTTATTTCACGCTGCAAACTCTGTCTTTTTATCCTAATAATTGCGAGTGCTAAAAGGCACCTCTTATGAATATTATGTGGCTCTGTTCCTCCCTCCAGTTATGATTGTGGCTCTACTTCAGGCAGAAGTCCTCCATATTTGTCTAAGTCATATGAGATTGTTTGAAGAAAGAACTTGGAAAATATGTCTTTAGTGTGTGTCCTGGTAATCAGTGTGATGCTTTCAGTTTGTGTGTGTAACTCGGTAAATGTATGTAACACTACTACCCTTTGGTATATAGAGTCAGTGAATGAGTTTTTCTACTAATAGTTACTCATACCAATTTTTCTTTGCTCACAATTTTTTTTATTCTACAAAGAAAATTGTTGCAAACCCAACACAGATGGGAAATAGAAGGGCATACTGAGGATGACTATTAACTGGTACAGTGGTGAACTTAGAGGAGTGTGAATGGGTCAGGCTTCCATAGGGCTGAGCAGTTGTGTCTATGCCCATATTAGCTCCAGCATCTACTAAACAACTGGGCAAGGCAATTCAGTTGTTTGTGCTTGGCTTAAACTCTCTTCTGTACTGTTACATCCACCACTGAGACCCCTACACTGTCCCAGAGACTCCCTGGTTCTCTTTCTCCAGAAACAATATTTCTTGTCTCCTGCAGGATGTGGAGGAAGGTTAGGGACCTCAAATACCAGAGTTGGGTTGACAACCCGGAGAAATAACTGCTTTTCATATACATTTTCAAACCATTCTCTCATTTTCATTTACCCCATCCTTTTTATCCCTCCCCACCTTTTGTGGTAACTGATGCTTCTAATTCTTCAGGGCTTTCCGGGATGGCATGGAGAAAAATCATCTTGCTTTTCATGGTATCTTGCTCTGCAAGCTCTCAGATTTGAATTTCTTCATTCTGTTAAATCAGATGCTATTCCACCACCCATTTCCATGTTCGTATGTTTTAGCTTACAGCTATAGACATTGTCTAGGGTGTGTGTTTAGAGTATGTGTTCCTCTGTCTTGTTCTCCTAGTTGTTTGCAGGTGACTTTCCACAAGCAAAGGGAATTGAAACCTGAAGTTGAGCCTTCTTTCTTAAAAACACCTGAAATTAATTAAAATAGAAATGAGGGGAATGGATTTCCAGGAAGAGGCAACAGCATAGTTTCCAATAGCTACTGTAAAGGGTACATGTGGTGGGCAGAATAATATCTCCCCCCACAAAGATATCCATGTCTTAACCCCCCATATTTGTGATTATGATACCTTACATGGCAAAAGGGACTTTGCAGGTGCGATTAAGTTAAAGATCTTCAGATGAAGCAGTTATTCTGGATTATCCAGGTTGGTCCAATGTAACCACAAGGGTCATTCAAAGGAAAGGAGGAAAGAAGGAGAGGGGAAGTCAGAGAAGATGACTGGAAGCAGATGTCAGAGAGAAGCAAGATTTGAGGAAGTCACACTGCTGGCTTTGAAGATGGAGGAATGGGCCATAAACCAAGGAACGCAGGTGACCCCTAGACGATAGAAAAGTCAATGAAACGGATTCTATCCTAGGACCTCCAGAAGGAATGTGCCCTACCAATGCATTTTGGACTTCTGACCTCCAGATTTGTAAGAGAATGAATTTGTGTTGTTTTAAGCCAGTAAGTTTGTAGTAATTCTTCAGGCACAATAGGAAACTAATATATATGGGGAAAAATACAGGGAGGAAAGGTGAGCATGTAGTCAGGTGGAAGACAGTGAAGGGTCTGGTGTATCAAGCTAAAGAATTTAAATTTTATCCTGAATGACAGTAATGACCATTGGGAGATTTTAAGCAGGGGGATTTCACGATTAGTTTTGCACTTTAAGTTTTCCGCTCCAACACCTATTTGGATGGAGGATAAATTGGAAGGGTCAAAACCAGAAGCAAGTAAGTTGATTTGGAGACTGTCTCCATAATCCAATCAATACATGCTATGTTCATTAGCTAAAATAGTCAATGGGAATGGAGAAAAAGTAATAAACTTAAGATATACTAAGGAAGTAGAAAGACTGGTTAAATATGGAATACTAATAAAAAGCAGGATTCTAAATGACTCCAAATTCTGTGATTGGGAGGATGTGTTTATTTTTCTTGACGATAAAGAATAGAAAAGAGGGATTGGATTTGGTGACGATAGGAGCTGGATTTTAGATATTCTGTTTTTCAAGTTCGTATAAGGTTTACAAATAAAAAGATATTCAGTAGCAGTTGGATATATGGGAAATGGATTAGGTTTTTCAACACCCAAAGATACAAAATAAATGACAAACAGGAAGGAAGTATATGAAGAATACTTAGAGAAACTTCCCATGTCTCAACCTCATTTATACCCAGGACTATAACTAATATTTATAAACCAACAATTCCAAATATATAGCTCTAGCTCTAGTCCTTATAATCTACCTGCACTGAGATCCCTACTCAACTATTTTCTGGATAATGCTATCTTGACATTTAAAGACATATTAAATCTTATCTTTTATATATCCTGGTTAATACAACTACGGCTTCTTGGTTTCCAGTCTAGAAACATCATGTCATCTTCAACAACTCCTCTCTCACTTGTTATACCAAATTCATCACCAATTCCTGTCAGTTTTACTTTTCAAATATCTCTGGAACCTATTCCATCCACTCTATCCCCATTGCTGTTTCTTTGATTCAGACTCAAGTAACAATCTTTTACTCCTTAATGAATCTTCTTTCCTCCAATCTATCCACTGCACTGGCACAGACATGAGATCATGGCCCCAACATAGCTTCTAGCATCAGGTCCCCACAGAATGCTTTTGAGGCTGGAAAGGGCCACCTTGCCTTTTCTCCTTTTCAGGGAGTAAATTCCCTCCTAGGAGTCCCAACCCTTCGAGGACCTTATTGGCCAGAACCAGGTCACATGCCCACTCCTTCACTATTCACTAACATAGGGAAAAGTTTACCTTAGACCACTCATGCTTAATTTCATGCACGTAGCATGCTACCTACCAAATAAAATCAGGCTTCTTTAAATGAAAGGAGAAAAAGGAAAGTGGATAAGGACCATGGTTAGCAGGCAACCAACATCTCCTGCATCCAGAAATCAAGAAATAGCAAGATGGTAACTTTCCTCCAGATTAAAAATAAATAAATAAAAAGAAAGAGTAAGAAATGCTTAAATGCAGTGGTCAAATGTTGACACCCAACTCTTTCTTTTTAGGAAGGTTCTTTCAACACTCATTCTGAAAGAGGTTTTTATATTGCTGAAAAATATGTGTATTGAATTCCCGATAATTATATTTGCATAGAAATGTAGAAGAATGGATCAAGATAATAAGACTTTTTTTATGTTTAAACATGGGAAAGCACATATGTACGTACACATGGGGGTTGGATCTAAGCTCACCTGAACAGACATTGCCATTCATCTCATAGCATAAATCCAAAGGTCAGGCAGAGTGCATACAAATAATTATTTGATCTCCGTATGACTAGTCACTCATTTTAGAAGCATAAGCTAACACATTCTGATTTATGTTTGCATATACTGCTTCTACCATCTGTCCATTTAATGGCAACACAGCAATTGTAAAACAATGGTCAATAGTATCGAAATAAAGGATAGATGGAGCCAGACGAAAAGGAAAGAGAATATCACGGCCTGTTAAAAACTTAAGTTTCAAAAGGCTGCATCTCTATGGCACGTTCTGAATGTCAACAGCCTCTGTATTATTGTTTCTTTACTTAGCCCTAAGCTGGAACTCAGTTTCTGTTTCTCAGTAATATATCTTCTTAATTATTTTAGTTTCATGTAAAGATTGAACATGTTAGACATCCTTGCATGTAGATTGTAAATGACAATAAACAATTATTATACCAAACGGCTTAAGTTTCTTATAGCAAGTTAGCAGTTCAACCCACCAAATGTCCATTACCCACCATCATTTTTCTTCATGCACATTCCTCCTGGGTCTGTCTATTCTAGAATTTATGCTGATAATGAACTTTTGAATACTGGTTTTGTATGACACAGGGTCATATTTGAAAACTTATCAAAATAACTGGAGATATAATCTTAAATATACCTCATCAATACAGTTGTCTTTAATCTCTGGGGATAAATAGTGACAAATGAGGCTTAGTTTTTGACTTGTTTAGCTGCTGCTGAAACAGAATGGGTGTTTTAATGAAGCTTTTAAGTGGATAATAGGCATGCAGTGAGCATTCTGAGATATGGTAATGAGCTCTATGTATGGATGCAGGACTATATTTTTCACTGTGTTTCTGCACAAGAAACTGTTTGCAATTTATAAAGGAATCAGAAATCTATTTACATGGCCACTGGGATGTGTGCTAAATTTCCTTATGCATTTAAATATCCCTATTTTCATGCCCACCACAACCATTATTTAGTTTGCAGATTCATTAAACTGTATAATGTGTTCTTATTAACTGCCAAAGAAATCATGTCAAATTAGGTGTGGATTTTTATTACTTAAAAAAAATAGCACACAATAATGCAATATGCTAAAAATGCTTTTGTTTGAATCACAGAATGGCTATGAGGAGAAAAAACTTTGGATAAAAATCTTTCATCCAAGCCTTCAAATTAATGTATTTAATGTTAATGTACTCCAGTTACAAGAAAGCACTAGCTGTGATTTCAGGATTGGTTTGATGAAATCAAATCTAGATTCTCTAATTGCCGAAATGTGACAGACCTCATAAATGACTACAGTCAGAATACGGGAGTTGTGGAATCCTAACAAAGAAGCAGAAACTCTTTCAAATCTCAATGCGGTTAGTGTAAAAGAGAGATAGAATAAGCAGAGGTAAAAGTAAAAGCTATGACTGGGTGCCCTGACAATAAAACATTCAGGTTTCCTAATAAAATCAACAACTGGTTTCCTGCAAATAAGATAATGTGAAACACATACACAAGAATGAGAAATTTTATAATGCCTTATGTTATATTTCCTGTTATATTTACCCTACAGATGGTGAGAATATGGTTTTACAGAAACAGAGGGACTTTGGTGCAGACAACTCTTGATTCCCATCCTACGTATGATGCTTGCTAGCCATACGATTGTGAGCAGACTACATATCATCTTTTTTCTCAGTTTTCTTGCTATTAAAGTGTGGTAGGGTTTTACTTCTGACTCAACTGATGAGCTGACTTCTATTGATAACCTATGGAGTGAAGATATTCTAAAGGGCTCTCTAAATACTAAACAGCTAGATATTTTATGTATGTATATGCTTTGTAAAGCATTACTGGACTCACAAGAAATAAAATAATTCAACAGCCACCCCTAAAAAATTTTTTATATGGAACTAAAACCAAAAGTTTTGGTTACCCCAAGTGCACTTTCCAGTATCAGAGCTGCTATCAGAAGACTACACCTTAGACCAGCCACAAAACATTAGCAAATCAAATCTAACAATATGTAAAATATATAGAAAGGATAAGATATCGTGTGCAATTAAGTGACCATAATAACAGACTAAGCTAGAAAATCTATATGATTATCTCAATAGATGTAAAAAATCATTTGCCAGACTTCAACATTCAACAAAAAACTAGGAATAGAAAGGAATTTTCTTAACAAGATAAGGGATATCAAAAAATAAACCTACAGCTACCATCATACTTAATGGTAAGAGACTGAATGCTTTCCCTCTACGACTGGGAAGGAGGCAAGGATATACTCTCTTATCACCCCCAATCAGCACGAAACTGTAAGTACTAATTAGTGCAATAAAGCAAGAAATAGAAATAAAAGACTGATAGACTGGACAGGAAAACCATATTCACAGAAGACATGCTTGTCTATTTAGAAATTCTAAAGAATCTACAAAAATAGCTCTAATAACTCAGTGAGTTTAACAAGGTCATAGGATATAAGGTCTACATATTGAAGTCAATCATATTTCAAAATACTAGCCAGTGCTGGGCCAGGCACAGGATAGACATTCACATTCCAAAAGGGAGACATGAAAAGGAAGAAAGGAGTGACAGATCCCAAGTGAGTACAAAACCTAGCAAGGCAAACTCCATTAGACTTTAAGGCTTGTGAATATATCCTCTTTGGTTTGAGGTTCTGCCCTCTAGGCCCACTAGGTGGCAACATCACCCCCATGGCTTTGGTTGGAAGCCATCTAGCCTGTTGAGGTGGTGACCCTGATGATCTCTGAATCACCCTTGGAGTCCTTCTTCTCTTGAAGGATAGCACAAGTTCACAGCCAAATAGCCCTATGGTCCAGTCCTGTAGGGTCTAAGAAGTCCAACAACCTTCCTTTATTTTGTCCTACTTTCTCTGTCCTCTTTAGTTCAAACTGGCAGTGCCTGCTGGTGTAATCCCATCGCTATTCCCGGCCTCTGTTGAGGTGGCTGATTAGATCCATGGTTCGCGCCCACACTTAATCTCCTTATCAAAACGTCAGTCAGACACATCCTTGGTGTGCTCCTTTTCTGTCATGTGGACAGGCTGAGAGTTTTCCAAATCTCCAAGTTCTGATTCCTTTTTGCTAAACAGTTCCATCTTCAATTTATCTCTCTCCTGTCACATTTTACTATAAGTAGTCAGGAGAAACCAAACCACTCCTTCAACACTCTGCTTGGAAATCTCCTCAGCTAAAAACCCAATTTCATTGCTTGAAAGTTCTATCTTCCAGAAAACACTAGAACACAAACACAATTCAGCCAAGTTCTTTGCTACTTTGTAACAGGGATTGCCTCTTCTCCGTTGTCTGGTAACCTGTTCCTCATCTCCATCTGAGACCTCATCAAAATGGCCCTTACCATCCATATTTCTATAAACATTCTGTACATGATTATTGATGTATTTCTTAAGAAAATGGAAGCTTTCTCTACAGCTTTCCCCTTTCCTTTCTGAGCTATCACCAGAATTGCCTTTAAAAATCCTCTTACAGCAATATTGGATTTTTCTAGCATGTACCTCAAAATTCTTCCAGCCTCTAACCATTATCTATTTCCAAAGCCACTTCCATCGTTTTAGGTATTCATTACAGCAGAACGCCACTTCTCGGTGCCTGTTTCTGTCTTAGCTCTAGCTCTCATCATGGGGCTCTACTCTCCTGACCTCTTTCAAACCTAATTTCTTCCTAAAGGCCCCACCTCTAAGTACCATCACACTGGGGATTAGGAATTCAACATATGAATTTTGGGAGATACACAAACATTCAATCTGTAGCACTGCCATAGTACCCTACCATAAAATTTATCAAACTATACTGTTACTGCCTGTTCATTTTTCTGCCTTTCCTATTGGACTGTGGAACAAGATCTTTGCCATTTTTATAGTTGTATTCCAAGCATCTAGCACATGGGCCCCAGACAAATATTTACTGAATGACAGAAGGAATTAATATGTAGAATAGAAAGATGTATTTTTTCTTTTTGTAATAGAATGTTTTTAATATTTATTAATTTTTCTCTATAGGGTAGCAAATGCAGTTTTACTAATTTCTACAGTTCCAGTGAATTCACAGTTCATTTCATTAATTTGTAGTGTGTCATAATTTTTCCTGAGAAGCAGAGAAAAGGGAGCGATTACTATCAGTTTATGGATAAGATCATTGAAGCTCAGAGCAGGTAATATCTCTTTCAAAACTTAGTGCTAGCATTCAAATCGAAATCTCCTAAAAATCAGCATTCAGCACATAAAAATGATCCTTTCAAATGCTCAATATTATGATAGTTCCTTCTGTTATATGGATAGAAAAAAAGAGCTCTATATTTCTTATAAAGAATTGTATAACTTAATGTGGAATGTGAATGATATAATTAGCTAAAATCCATACAGCTATTATTATTGCAAAAAAGTGTTGTCATTTTTCAAAAATTAACCCTCAAGACATTGAAAGCACCATTTTCTAGAATTCATTTTTCCCTGTCCAAGATGTACTGAAGTGTTGAGGAACCGGTAAGTAATTGTTTTATCATTCATTCTAAACTCTACCCAATGTAGACTACATAAATTCAAGCCTATTATTCTCGTAGTATTTATTTCAGATTGATGTCAGGTTACTGCTTCAAGAACATTTAATTGAATCTGTTGAATAAAGGATATGAAGCATTTCTGGAAATAGGATTTTACACCGGTATTAGTAAACTGTAAAGAATCAACCCGTATGTGCCTCCGACGTCTGACACAGGAGTAATTAGTTCCATTCTATTATTTTCCAATTCTGTTTTCTATTTGTAGCACTAGAAGCATTATACCAATAATGAAAGAAAGAAAGAAAAAGGAAAATCTCTTACAATCCCACCTCACTAGTAAATCCTTCATTTTCACTTTTTATGTTCTCTTGATTGTAAGAAAAAAATTTTATGTTTGAAAGTATAGTGTACATTTTAATGTTTTTTCACTTGACATTATATTATAAACATTTTTACATATTGCTATTCTTCACAATAATACCTTTTAATGGATGAGTTATAGTCTACAAATTGATATTCCATTATTTACTAAACCATTTCTCATTTTCAGACATTAAGCTGCTTTCAATTTTTCACTATTCTAAGTAATTAGCAATGAGTACATTTGTAGGTAATTTTTTACTTTTTCCTTAAGATAGTATAAAGTATCAACAGTAGCAACAACAGGTCAAAAAACTTGAAAAATTTCAAAGTTTTTGCTCTTTTGCTTTCAAAAGATTAAAATGTATAATCTCAGCAGTGTACATTAATGCACTAATTTCAACACAAACTCACATATGTTTGCTAATTTAGCAGTTGTAAAGAGATACATCATTTGATTTTACTTCTTTAATAAATAGTCACTACACAATGTTGTAAACCATTTTGATCTCAATAAAATTACTGGAAAAAAATAGTCACATTAAATTTTGTTCTGCATGTGATGGTTGGTAGCCAGATTCATTATCCCCTTCTAGATTGCAGCTTCCTGACATAAGGTCTCTTAAGACAATGACAAGGTTATAAGGAAAGCTGATAATCCTCTGAGGGGAAATGCTCCTACCTCTCTTTTAGCCCCTTTCCAACTTGCTGGTTCATTCTTCAACTGTGTCTGATAGCGATTTGTATCATACTTTATTCTTACCATAAAATCACTAATTCAATATTTTCTGATGTTGGAACATGATGTATATCATTCTGCATTTCATCTTATAGAGGAAGCAGGGATACCAATTAAGATGGGGAGGTGGGTCGCTGCAGGCTGCATAAGTGCGTAATAGCCTAGGTATTTCTTTTTGACATTTAATCTAAGAAATCATGTAAGTAAAATATGAAGAATCCCTGTACTTAAGAGCACCACTGAACTCCTTCATGATTGTATCCATCTTTAAGATCATTATTAACAATTTGATTCTAAGGGGACTTTTTTAGTGTGTTAAATGTTAATTTTGTAAAAAATAGCTACTATGTATCAAGGGCCTCTATGTGCAGACATTTCTACACATCTTATACCTAAGTTCTCCCAACAATCCTATTAAATAGATATCCATTGTCTCTATTCTACAAGCTAGGAAACTAGGACTCAAAGAATTTAAGCATCTTGTCCAGGTCCATGTAGCAGGTGGCTAAGTTGAATTTCACATCCAGTATTGTCTCTCTCTAACATCTGTGATCTTTCACTTATACTGAATCACTTAAAAGGGTAAGTATATGTTCTTCTCTAAACACTTAATTTTCTATCATAAAGTACACTTTGACATTAGTATATTTTAAATCCAAAAATAAATAAATTAAAATCCATGCAATCAAAACACTCAACCAATAACAATTTCTGCTTATAAACTAATAATGATTTCTTTCCACATAAATTTTCATCTGAATACAAGAAACCTCAGTATAAATAAGGCCCCCACTTTGGGGGCCTTACCTCCCGATACTCTCTTACATCAACTGTACTTTGTGTGTAACAGGCTCATTTGCCATCATTTGAACATGATTTTCACCTTCCTACTTTTGTACCTTGGTTCATTTTCAACTGCAAACCTACTTCTCCAGCTATTAAGGGCCCAGTCCAAAGGATGTCTTCCTTATGATGGCTTTCTTAATCACGTCAGTCAAAGGAACTCTTTGGAATAGCTATACTACTTAGTTTTCTACACTTCCACTTCATTATTTGTATTGCATGCAGTGTTTAGAAAGAACATGGACTTTGAAGTTGTACAGGTGTGATTCAACATTCAGCTCTAATCTAACATGTCATTTTTCTAAAGATCAGTATGTCAGTTAACTATTTGTATAACAAACCACCCAAAGACTCAGTGGCTTAAAACAATAGGCATTTCTTAATGCTTTTTTTAACGAGAAATTTTAAGATTTACTCTTAGCAACTTTCACATATACAATACAGTGTTATTAACTACAGTCCTGTTATTAACTTACAGTCTTATTGCTCTGCTTCTTCTGGTCTTGGCTGGGCTTACTCATGCCTCTGCAATGAGACTTATATCAAGGAGGCAGCTTTACTGATCTTGGCTGGGCTCTTTCGCATGTTTGGTGGTTGTCTGGCAATAAAATAATCTGGGATAGTCTCAGTAGGGCAACTGGACACTTTCTACATGATTTCTCATCCTCCAGTAAACTAGCCTGTAATTTTCCCATATGGCAGCGAGAATTCCAAGATAAAGCAAGTGGAAGATTTCTTAGAGCCTGAGCTCAGAAATGACAGTCACTTCTACCACATTGTTGGCTAAAAACTAATCATAAGGGAAGTTCAGATTCAAGTCGTGGGAGATAAACTCTACTTCTTGATGGCAGGAGCTGCCTAAACAGCATAATGGGAATATCTACATTTTAGAACTATTAAGAAATAAGATATTTGATTTAAAAGTACTTAGCAAATTCTTTGAATATATATATTCAATACATGTAAGTTACATGCCCCTTATATATCTTGTTCCCCATATCCTGCACAAGAAAGTCCACAAGAAATACCAAATGAATGGATTATAGAAATATGTAATTTAGAAGACTTTCTGAAAAGATTTTTAAAAATATTTTAATAAAACTATGCAATTAGACACATTATTGCCTCAAAATTATGTTTAATTCAAGTTATGTAAAATATATAGCAAAATGAAAACTGATGCTAAAAGCCATGACAACTTTAACCATTTTTCTTCAAACTCTTATTTCCTAATTTATATTTTCATGTCATATAAAAAGTAGGAATTTTAAAGGAGGCATTTGATCATTTTCAATATATAATTTGTTCAGGACCATTATATTTGGCAATAGATTTTCTTTTATGGGAGCAAAATAGAGTATATAAATTCTGCATTGCCTGCTGGGAGACAATCAGTATGGCTACACACTTCTCACGCTTCAAGGATTTTTACTATAATAGAAATCTACAGGAACATAACACCTTCGAACTTCACTGCCTCAATGTGTCTTAGACAGACATGGTAAGAATGCATTCCCGTGAGTTTTACTTGCTGAAGTAAAGCACAATAGGTTTCAGTAGCCAAACAAATGTGCTGACTTTACTTACAATTTTAGGATCTACCTTATCTTGTCAAAGAATGTTGAAACAATAATCTCAAAAACCAATAAGTCCATTTTAGAAATGGGTAAATTAGAGAAAATTGAATATACACGTGTTTATATATGTAGTAAAACTCAGAGCTGGGATTCGAGTCATCTAAAAATGGATAAAATTTCTCCCATTCAATAAAAGAATATAATTCCCTATGATAATGAAACCTGTATCTTGCCTAATTAATCTTTTACAGGTTCTTATGCTTCTACAGAACTCTGAGGTGGCACGTCAATGTTTCTAACATTTGATTGGCATTTATCTTTTATATATGTCAAAGACAATTTTTATATGCATAAAAAAATACTCAAGCTTGAATGTGCAAAAATAACATTTAAGCTTTTTAAATTAGCATTTCAATATTAAGTAGTTCAAAAAACTCAAATATGGAAAAATATAATAAAAGTCATATGCTCAGCACATGGCTTGACCATATTCTCACATTATTCCACATTTGCTAGAGTTCTTTTTAAATCCGGTGTATTTCTATTACCTTCGCTCCTTCTCAGAGGTAATCTACTCTCATTAATTCAATGTTTATCATCTATAGTCAGGTTTTCTAATATTTCCACATTTGTATTTATCTCTACACAATATATATTATAATTTTGAAGAATTTTTAACTTTATAAAAATGGTATCATATTACAGGTATTATTCTGCAAATTGCTTTGTTTTATTTGACATTATGTTTGTGAGCTTGATCCACATTAACATATGTGTTGCTCTGGTTTGTTCATTTTGATTGCATTATTTTTGTAGCATTCTGTTTTATGGCTATATCATACAATTTATTTATTCTCCTGTTGATGGACACTTCAGTTGTTTCCAATTCTTCCCTTTTTCAAACAGTGCTGCCAGAATGTCTTGAACATATCTCCTTTTGTACACATGGAAGAGTCTCTGCTAGAAAAGGAGCTGCTGGGTTGTAGGGAACACCTGTATACACCTTCAACTTTACTAGATATTACCAATTTGCAATTCATGTGCTGTGTATGAGTTCCCCTTCTTCACATTTTTCTTCCTAAAATAAGGTATGTGCTTTCTTCTTATCATATAATGACACCTACAATGTACCATGATTCCTTTTTCCTCTTGACTCAGACCTCAGGGTAGTACTCATTATGGTAACTGCCAGATTCTCTCCTCTTCAAGGTCATGGATCATGATTACACAGTATGAAGCAACCGTATTGGTTCCTTCACCATGGTTTGCGACAAAGGAGAGGTTTATTTTGCGGGAAGGAAAAATCAGGAATATTGAGAATGGGCACCTCTCTCTGCATCCATACGGAGGCAATGTTTGATTAGTTAAAGGCTGACAATAACTAGGTGAATTCTCTGAAGTAAGCCTACAGATCTCACAGGGCAAGGCTCTTGGTATTTTGTAGCCTGGGAATCTCAAGTTAAAAATCCATGTCCCCCCAACCCCAAATTCTCCTAGAAAGCCTATATATTGGAAGCTCATCTTGTCTTTGGAATGAGACACCTTTGGTATATGTTGTGTTACAGTCCAGGAGCCAGCAATTTTTGCCATCCTCCCTCCATCCCCTGGAAAGTGATAAGCCTATTTTGCCTAATTTTGCTGTGATTCTGATCTTCCATGCAGCATCAAGTCTGCCTGATATTATAGCAAGACATTAACCTCTTCAATTCCCAGTTGCCTCATTTATTACAGAGGTAACTGGGAATCAGAAAAGGAAAGCATTTTCTCAACACAGCCCAGAAAGTAGCAACCTATGGAATGTAACCCAGTCCTTCTGCTTCTCAGCAAAATGTTCTTTTTACTATCCCATGCTTCCAAAATGATTCCCTTTAGTTCCTCTAGTTTTTCCTCTGAGATCTTATTGGTATTTGCTAGACAAAATTGGGTTTTGTAACATATTCCTATAAATAATATGTACACACGAACTTCAGTCTCAATATTATTTAAGCCCTCTGCATGTGATATTCTATCCTGTCAAGTCTTATAGCCACAAAATTTCAGAGCAGGAAAGTATCCTCAAAAAGTTGGGTCAACACTGTCAATTTCCAGATAAGACAAAGGTGAAAAATAAAATATAAAGAAGTTATTTGCCCAGTGTCACATTGCTAGGAAGAGGCAGAGTCACTATCATATTAACTTTTTCTAATTTTAACAGTAAATAAAATAAGAATCAACTACAAAATCCTACCAAACAGAGACAACTACTATTAACATATCATTATTTGCTTCTCCAATCTAAGTATCTATTAACAAGAAAGTAGATAAATAAATTGTGGTATTTAGTTAATACACAATAATTACCACAATCCTCTTGGGTTTGATTTCAATTTGGACATTTATTCGAGGTGTGACCTTGGGCAAATTACTTAATCTCCCTGACCCTCAGTTTCTCCATTTGTAAATACAGGCAAATAGTTTTGAGGATTAGATGTAGTACATGAGAAAACTGAGAACAGTATCTGCCAATAATCAGTGCTTGATAAAGCACGGCTATTATTCTGTCTAAATAAGTGAAAGTATAGATCACGCTTCATTAAAACAGGAAAGATATGTATTCTATTCTACACTATACACATATATAGTTACAGGTATATACACTCTAATTTATATTTTGAAAATGTGTGTGTTTCTCTCTCCTCTTTTAAAAAGGGATCTATCAGATAAATCAGAAACTAGAGCTATGTTGACCATAATTTCATCTTAGGAATTGGCATCTTGCTGGGCCACACAGAGAAAGTAATCATGTCTTGAACAATCAGTTCAGTAGAAGCATTTAGATCACACACCCAACACACCCAACCACACCTTGGTCTTGAGCAATTAGATTTATATATGCATTACAGATCAGAAAAAAGTGACAAGGTATATAAAATATGACCTTAGCTATATATTTAAAATGTGTGTATTAATATTAAGAATATGTATATAATACACAAGCATATATTTAAATTAGGAGAAAATATGCCAGAATGTTATCACATACTTTCCTATATTTCCTGAATTCCCACTATGAATTATAATACTTTTATAATCAAAAAAGTCATAAAAGAGAAATAAAGGAATGCCTTCCCCTCGTACAAATTGTTTATATCTGAATTGTAATACTCTTTTTTTTTTTTTTTTGGTGAGCAAGATTGGCCCTGAGCTAACATCTGTGCCAGTCTTCCTCCACTGTGTATGTGGGATGCCACCACAGCATGGCTTGATGAGTGGTGTGTATGTCCACACCCAGGATCCGAACCGGCGAATCCTGGACCACCGAAGCAGTGTGCGTGAACCCAACCACTATGCCACCACACTGGCCCCAATAATAAATTTTTTAATTAATTTAAATTAGAATACAAAGACAAATCTTTGGGTGTCCCGCTTAGACTGATTTAATACATTACAGTATGTCACGAGTTAGGCCACTCCTCTGTGTTTATGCTTATGCTGCTCCAATTGCTTGTATCCCCTTTTCTCCTTTTTCCTCCAACACTCCATCATCTCCCTAAAGAAAAAAAACCTAACCATATCTCCAGACACTACTTGTTTCTCCTCCTGAATTAAGATTTTATTAATTACTCACTAATAATTGACCACTCCTATCTTTGTGACTCCTTGTAACTTCAACATATGTTTGTCATAAAGCTGAAACAGTTTTTTGCACCTTTCCAAGTTTATGTCTGTGCCATCGGATTGCAGCCTCTGTCTAATTCATCTCTGTCTCCCCAATACTTAGCAGAATAGGTGCTCTCTGAATATTTGTTAAAGATAAGTAAAGAAAGAGAAAGAGAGAGAAAGAAGGAAAGATGGATGGACTCCAATAAAATGGAGCCAGATTATAGTAAAAGACAATAGAGCTTCTGCAAGACGATTTTCTTTGAGTGAAAAGAATTAGTCTGAAAAGAAACTCTTTTCAGTGTTAAGTTTTTATTTGTCTCCATCCTAACCCAGCTATAACTGTGTATAGGTCCAGGGAGAATAAAAGGGGCTGTGTGTCAATTGAAAGGTCTCTTTCACTAGGCTCAGTAATGATTTGAGACTTAAATAACTCTGCTGTGGAATACTTCTTTTTACAATTGTATATGACATATTCACAAGTGCAGAGGTGTTTGCATCTTGGCAGCAGTAATGCTGGCTCATGCCATCACAGGCCACTGGACATGGTGCCATTAAAATTAGGGCAAAACAGTTTTGGGGGCTAGTATCTGGGAAATCTCTATTAGACTAGCCACTCTGGCTGTGATGTCAGCAAATCTTGAGAGTCAGTCAACAGTGATGGTAGAAGTAGTCTGATTCTAAGGCCAAATGAGAGCCATCTCTGCTTAGAGCAGAGATGTATCTTCTTGGAGCAGTAGAATTGTTGAGGCTGGTGGCTGTGGAATCCTAAATTAGTTGACAGAAATTAACTAATTAATTGATTTCTTCAACTTCATTTATCATATATTTGCCTAGTACTTACCTACTCTGTTTAGGTTGTAGTCCCAAGTTTTTTTAGATGCTGGACACATGCTAGGGAACAAAATGAGTTTTCTGTTCTCATGGAGCTACAATTTTAGGAGCTATGTAATTTCAAGTATTCACACACAGGATGTGAAAGAAAGGAATCAAGGATGACTTCTAGGTTTTGGAGAATGGTTATGCCATTTACTGAAATGTAGAAGCATAGGAGTTTCTGTGGGCAACATCAAGGGTTTGATTTTGGACAAGTAAATTTTGAGATGCTGACTTGCTATTAGTGGAAATGTTGATTAAGAACTGGATATAGGAGTCTGGAGCTTGATGGATGGGTTGGAGCACTGCAATGAATCTTCATGGCAACAAACACATGGAATTAGGGATAAGAACTATGGTAGTGCAGCCTGGAGCAATAGATAAAGGCCGACAGCCAGTGGCTGCCTGGACTGATTCATAATCTGTGTATTCCACCTAGGGGTATTCCTACATATGTTTAAAAGATGGTTACTTTGAAAGGAAAGAAGCTAGAATTGTTAGGGGAGCACGTGAAATCTTGAAACAAGAGTTGAGTGCTAATGTTGACATGATCTCGTTGATACCTACAAATTAATAGGGTATGGCATGTTCCGGTAATATATACACATGCAAAGTGCTATATGTGTTTAACCTAGTGTTCCAATGTGATTATTTATTTTCACTGTATAATTTTAATTCACGATTAACATTTATTAATGTCTACAGACTAGTAATGTTCTATTACTGGAGACAGTGTGGTAAAATGGGAGGGTACTGGATTTGGAGCCAAAGTGAGGCAATTCTCCTCTAATGAAGAACAAGTTGCCTCAGCTGTTGGGAGTCCTAGTGGCAGACAATCTTCAGCTGTCACCACTTTCAGGGATTGCTTCAGCTGCAGGGAACCATGTTTCCCGAGTTCATGTCCCTCCGCAGGGTGGCCCACATCCAGTGTAGAGAGATCATGTGAGGAGACCACAGAGAGAGCTATGCCTGAGAAGCCCCAACTGTTCTCTCACCACATGTTTGAGTCCTTGTAGGCCAGGCATCAGACATGTCAGTGGAGCCTGTAAGGTGACGTCAGACCCAACCATCACCTGATTGCATCTCATGAGCAACCCCAAGTAAGGATTCACCAGCCTAGTCAACCCTCAGGTGAGCAAAATAAATGAATGCTATTGTTTTAAGCCACTGTTTTAGGGTGGTTTGTTCACAGCTATAAATAACTGCAACTAAAATTAAATTACTTTACTTCTTTCAGCCTCAGTTTCTTTATCAATGATATGGGAATAATTTTACTAAAACTTCCCAAACCTATCTTGTGAGCATGTTGTGGAAATAACGTTAATAGTATGTGTAAACTTGCTTTATAAGCTACACAAGGCATTAGAGGTACAATTTATTATAATCATCACTGTAAATCAGCATTAACTTGGAAGAAAGTGTACAAAAATACCCAAAAGCATGGCTCCTGACTTCAAGGAGCAACAATATCAGCTTTTGGTTCACAATCATTTGTCCTAACCACATAAAGATTTGTGACACTATCTACAGAAAAAAATTTTAAATATAAATAGAAGGCTCTGGAATGGGAGGGGGAAACTAGAAATCAAGAAGTGGACTTAAAAGTAAAAATGTAACATTTGCTTTTGCTTATCAAGCCCTTCTGTACAGCTCAGATCAGAAGGGTATTTTCAGGTATACTTGTAGAAGGCACAATTTTGTCCACTCCTCCTTCAAACATGGAAATTTGGCACTTAACAATTTCCTTTTACACTCATTGCCCCATCCTCTGTTCTCTCCACTATATACTTTGAATGCCTAGATGTCCAATTAGACATATATATTTAAAGAAACAAATCTAGAGATTCTTCATAGTTGTCCCAAGAGTAACCATCACAGCACTTTGTGAATAGAAGGTACCTAATACATGTTTATAAAATAAATATAAAATCCAAACAGTGCAAATATGATTTGAAAGATAAGGAAGGGTCAAAGATAACTTACTACCAAGCTTCTTTTTATTTAATTGAAAATTGAGAATTCAACTACCAGTTTAACTTGATTTTTCTTTTCCTTTTTTTATTTTCTAGACTCCAAGACTTTCCCCTAGTCCTCATTAGTGCAGCCTGCCAAATATTTCAGTCCTCCCCTCCTCCTTTGCCTTTCCAGGCACATTTTGGGATTGCACTTCCTGAGCTCCTTGTGGTAAATACTTGTGGTGAACCGTGAGTGTAACTGATGTGTGTCACTTTAGATGGAGCCATTTAAATTCTGGTTCTAGACCCTTCCAGGTTTTTGTTCCCTCTGACAGAGAACTACAAGGTTCTAGGTAGTGGCTGCCCCATTAGACTGGCTTCCTTAGTGACTATGATAAGCAGAAATACCTCCTCCCCCTGCTGACTTGTAATGGCTATGTATCATGAACAAGAAATGAACCAGTTACTTTTTAAGCCTTTGATATTTTTTGTTTTCTTTTCTTTTGTTTCGCCACAGCATAACTTCCCGATATAGCCTCACTGATAGAGCCCCTAACACTTAGTGGCCAGAACTGATTGATGTGTTTGGCAAAGCTTGAGGACAGAAGAATCACAGCTCGGGTACAATTTCTTTCCTTTCCAGTTCTTTGTCAGTGGAATATAAATTGGTTTAGTAATTCAGCACTTAACCTGAGATGCCAACTTATTACCACAGAGACCACACGCCAGCACTTCTAATGGTTGAATCATATTTACTCTTTAAGCTTTCCAAACTCTATGTTAAATGCTGTTAAAATAACCTATAGCGTCTCAAATTATAGCTGGAGTTGTCTTGGGGGGTTTCCCTCAGGAAATAGACGGAGACAGAGATTTGTATGCAGACAGTTTACTTGGGAGCACTGTCCAGAACAACACCTATGACTGAGTGAGAAAACAGAATTGGCCAGAGGGAGAAGGCAAACTGTGATGCGCTCACAAGGCCTCAGATGATGCTATGGGGAACTGTTTAGACGGCCTTTTATATTCGTCATGGTTGAAGCAAAAGGGCTCTGTGTCCCTGCATCAATCGGTCATTGGATAGGGTTGATCACAGAAGGAGAGGTGTAACTTTCAGCTAGGCAGCTTCCTTCAGGGGAGGGCAATGCCTGGGAAGAGGCTCAGGCGTGAGCCATGAGCAGCCAACTCTGGCAACTGAAGGAACTTATGCCTCTGTCCTGAAGGCAGACTGCATGGTACAATACGGCACCCACTACAAGAGTGGTATAAATTTCTCATAAAACCATTGGAAGCCTGCAACAGGTTATCTCCTATGGAAACCATTACATTTTAGTTTTTGTCCACAACGATCTGTCCACTTGAACTGTTGTTTCCTTATCTCCAACTGCCAAAAGCTTATTTATTCTTAAGGATTCAGCTCAAACACCATTTAGGAAAACCCTCCCAGGAAATATCTTTTGATGGTGTTCCCAGTTATGATTTTCTAAATCCTTTGGGACTTTCTTGGCACTCTGCACCAATCCTGTGTCATGTTTGCTTTGTATGAGGAAAAGGTCTTCTAAGTGGATGCCTGTGGGGCTGCTCCTCAAACGTGAGGCACAGAAAAACTAGGATGAAAGATGGTAGGGGTAGGGGGATACCATGAGGGATCTGGATAGAACACTGTGTGGGAACACTGGGGTCCCAAACAGATGACACTAAGCCTGTGAGTCCAGAGTATCTTGTTGTCCCATGTCATCTCATTTCAGCTAGAGTCTTCTCTTTTTTCACGATATTCTATGGACTATTTCTCCATTATTATTCCTAAAGCTTTAGTAGATGATTTTTTAAATGTTCCATTCTTGACTTGGCCTTGTTTCAGAGACTTAAAGGGAGAGCAGATCACTTCAATTCCTTCTCAGGCCTTCCGTCCCTATTCCCCACCCCCAATTCCATCCCCATCCATGGCTGAATCCAGCATGGCGGTTGTGGTGTTACTTATTGAGGGATGTCGCCTGGAGGGAGAGGGAAATGTCAGAGAGTAAGAGCTTGGGCTGTCAGGTTTAACTGTTCTTTTCCAAGTAGAAATCCTCCCTACAGAGTTAACCTCTGATCATCCATTTGAATTTTTATTTTGCAGAGAAGCTATTTCTTTATACTTTGAATTAAATTTATTCATACACATATTTTATTTCCTCATTAGACATTAATTTACTTAAGATAAAGAATAAATTTAGACAAATCACTAGAAGGCTTAATTTCCTCATTTGCAAAATGAGTGGCGATAATTCTTCAAGGGCCCTTCCATCTGCAGAACTTGCTGATTTTATGCAAGTCAGCCTAAAATGATAGGATATCACAATTTTAGAAAGGTTGAGAATACCTTATCTCCAGTTTCCATATTAGTTTGCTGGCAGATATGCTGCCTACATCTTTCTGTTACTGTCAAGTAAAATAACAGTGAGAATAACACAAAGAAAGCAAAACAACGAAATTTCACAACAGCCATCATCAGGAACTCAGGGGCAATTTGACTTTGAGCAGCTTGAAATTAAAAAAAAACAAAACAAAACAGAAAATGCAATGTTTTCTCATGTGCTTTCTCTTTCTTCTTTAAACAAGCACACTGTATCTCCCCAAAGATTTTCTCCTAAGAAGAAAATATTGCACAGCTTGACCTATAATTTAAATCACAATTAAGCTTGCAGTTAGAATATATCTTCATCATAAATCTGCAATAAATCCCCCGGTGCTCTGTTCAATTCCCTTATCCTCTTAAACAGCATGACCCGTTTTATTTTTCCAAGACATAAAACGCTGAACTATAGCTTATTTACGAGTTTCATGAATAAGACTAATTTGATTGCCATTTGCAAGGAAATTCTCACAGGTTATTACACTCCTGGATCCCATTAACTAATAAAAAATATACAAAATAAAAAGTACTCCAAATTAGTCTTCCAAGCAGAGTTGCTATCAACATTTCTTTGTATACAAAGAAGATGCCACCAACCAGCACTAGTGAGAACATTTCCTCCTGTTGTCCCTGCTCAGCACTTCTATCTATGCTAACTACAATCTGGTTTTTATAAATATTTATTAATCTACTTTTTAGCCTGTTAATGGCATTTATTCTTAGAGGGACATTGCTTCTTCACTAAGAATTCACTCCCTATGACCAGTGCTCAAAGTGGTTCAGATTTTATGTTCTTGACCTAAACCTGGGTCCCCGCTATAAATCCAGGCTTGACTAATAATGTCTAAGCGTCTGGTGAAATAGGTCAGCTGGGGTTTCAATGACTTGAGGGCTTCAGTAGTGACACAGAAAGGACAATTACTTGAGGCACTGAGACTGATAGCTACTCCTAGGGCAGTATAAGATTGTTGTAAAAAGTTATGCTTTATAATCAATAAAATAAGAACTAATATCCACTACAATATAACCTCCATAAGGCAGAAAATTTTGTTGTACTGTTCACTGACATTGTAAGCACTCAAGCATCAGTTGAAAAAATGGATGGACTTTAGTCCTGGCTCCACTCTATGATCTAAGTCTAGTTCCATGATCCAGCTTCTTCATCCGTAAAATGGAGATAATACAAGAATTGTTGAACTACATGAAGTAACTTAGGGAAATGTTTGGAACTTGGCACAAAACAAGTATACATCAATATTTTAAGCAATAAAATTACTTAATAATAATCATAAATATGATGACACAAGCTAAGTTTGAAACAAGATTTTAAATCCTTGACAAGCAATAATGGGGAAAACTGTTGTTTGAAAGTTGCAAGCATTGTTCTTTCCCTTAAAATGTGAATGACTGAGTTACACTTTTAGGCATAAAAAGCCTTTGTTTTTGTGAAATCATCTGAATGGGTACTCAAGTTTATACAAATGTAGAGCAATGGTTCTCTGCTGGAATAGAAAGATTTTAGACAGGTAGCACCAAGGAAATAAACAGCTTTGCTTATTATTTTACCATATTGATATTTATGTAGGCAGAGTCTGTTTCTGTTAAAAATGTCTCTTTACTATGTACGGCTCTAGATCATTCCATGTCTGTACGTTATGCTTGTCCTCATAGAAGTATATCAGCATTTTTTTTCAAGCAGTCAACCATAGGAGATCGAGAGAGGAGACCTGGAAATGAAAGAAAAGACTTGGAGATATGATCTTCATTGCCCCTTGACAAAGGGCTTAAAGAGAACCAGACTTGGATTGCTGAAGCCCCACCTGCACTCCACTGTGAATGTTCCACAAATGCTGTATTTTGAAGGAACCCCCTCCCCAAACTCTTAGAAATGTATTGATGTGACACTATCTCTGATCTGAAATCCCTTTAGAACCAAAGGGCAAGAACCCACCCTTACGGGTGGGAGTGGGATTTGAGAAGAAGGCAGTATAGGGAGAGTGGAAATTAAAAGGGAATAAACAGGGGGCTTTGGATGCCCTATCTGCCATGCACCCAAAGTGTGGTAGAGGTGGAGTGGAAGTCAATGTCTGAAGATAAGGCCAGAACGGGAAAGGGAGGAGAGAGAGCGATCAAGGTAATTCTTGAGTTTCTATGCCTGTTAGCGTTTGATGGAGTATGCAGGTAATTACCTAGGCATTTAAATAAGGGTAAAAATAAGAACAAAACAACAAGCAACATTCATTTGAAAAATCTAAAAAACAGAGAATGAGTGTTCTCTGGTTTAGAAAGAGTGAGCACCTTTGTAATCTTTATGTGTTCATGTAGTCGTTCATCCATTCAGTAAACATTTATGGAGCACAAGCCTGTGTCAGGAACTAGGCTGGATCCTAGGTTTACAGACACTAATAAGGCAAGACCACTGACACCAAGGTGCTCACAAAGGGGAGAGAGAAACATATAAATGAATAAATACAATAACACGTAATAGGAATTTCTGTGTGTAATAAAGGAGCACAAAGGAGGGGTGGTAATTACACCTGGCAGCAAATAAGGATGTGGTAATACTTGAATTATATTCTTTCAACCCGAAACTGGAGCTGTTCCATAGCATAGTAGAAGCTTGTTTTTACTTTATAGGTCAAAAAAGCAGTATAGGGAAAAGTATATGCTGCTGAGAGCCCTGTGAAGCAAAAAGAAAAAAAAATTTTAATTTGTTCTTGCCCTTTACCTTAATCAGAAAGCAGTAAATGAACCCCTTAAACTTATTCATATTCAATCAATATTGATTGTCTACTATGTGCTAGGTACTGAGGTATGTCACAGTAGGAATAGAGGTCAGAAGAAAAGTCTGGTTAAAGGGTTAAGGGATTACAGAAGAAGCTGCTAACAATTCTTCCAAAAATGGATCAGATTTTGGGTTTGAAATATAAATAGAAATACACATTGGGGGAGATATGGAGAAGAAATGAGTATTTCAAGTTCAGCATGTGCAAAGACACAGAGATGGAGAAGAGAACATCAATATTTCAGGAATGACACAAAGTTCTTTAAGATGGCACATAAAATGCTCCATAATCTGGCTTCTGTGCACATCCCACACTAAAATCTTGCTACTTTTTGCTTCAAATGCTATGTTTATCTTCTATGCCCTTGCTTGTGCAATCTACTCTATTTATAATGTCTTTCATTCTTCTCTTCCTCTGGTTATGTCTTTATACGTGTTACCTCTACTCAACTATGGACTCGTTTGGGACAGGTCCACATCTTATTCATCTTGGTATCCCAGCATCTAACACAATTCTTAGCATAAGGCAGGCATTCTATAAATGCCTATTGAATTTTTTCATTCATCTATTTATTAACAAAATTATCTAACACATTGTTTTTGTCATTGGTTGGTACTTGGTTCAGTCATGAATAAAAAATCTAACCAGCAGGAGATGAGTCTAGGAAAGCAGATTGAGAATAAATTATGAAAGGCCAGGCACGCCACCTTAAAAGAGGTTAGAATTAATGTTACAGGCAATTTTCACCAAGGGTTTATACAGAGTGGAGGGATATCATATTTCTGATATAGAAACATATATTTGGTAGAACTTTAGAGAGGGGAGAGACTGGAATAAGTACTGTTGAAGTAGGAATTTAAGACAGAATTTAAAGGAGAAGTAATACTGCTGACTGGAGGACTGCAGAATGATGTAACAGATAGAGGAAATGTTAATTACAGAAGAGGCAGACTGTGGAAAAAAAATCTGAGTGCAGAGTCTGGATGTAGAAAGAACTGAGTTGGTAACAAAAAGGAACCAATTGGAGGAAGATCAAGCAGATGTGTATGGACTTGAAATAAAAAGTAGTAAGAGACCACTATGACAGGGAGAATTATAAAGTGAGAATAACATTTGAGAAAGAGGAGCCAATAATCATCCCTATAAAGGAAGAGGTGTGGCAAAGCGGAAAGATGAGCAGCTTTGACTATAAGCCAGCATGGAAGTGATAAAAGCCAAGGAGAGCTGGAGAAACTGGAAAAGCAAATATAAAATAAGTGAGAACAGACTGAATTTTATGAATAGTGAATGAAAATATTTTCTTAAGAGCTGGTACCAGACATCTTTCTGTTTTTTAGGAAAAGGTACTTGGTGGAATGTGAGAATCTGAAAGCAAGGCTTGGCAGGAGGAAAACAAAGATCAGTGATGTTCTTCATGGAAAGGAAATGAGAAGATCTCCTCCAATATGACTGACTCAACTTCCCTTTATTAACTCTTAGAAGTACTGGGTAGAATATAACTATTGTTATGTAAACCCATATACCAAGCTCAATAACAAACAACAACAAACAGGAAATTCTCAGTGCCAGAAACAAATGGAAAATTTGAAGGACTGGAACCGATGCCAGGCAGCCCTCCAACATTTTATACATGGCTATAGGGCTCAGGAGCTAGTAGCTGGGTTTTAATGCACAAGCAGAAGGCCTTGAGCTTCAGTGGGGCAGGGGAGCTGGAACAAGGCCCTTAGGTAAAACCCAGAGACTTAGAGAACTGCCAGTCACTGGCACTGGAAGAAACTCCATCTACCAGTCTGGGGAAGAGGCAAATAAGTTTGTTTTTTGCCTATGGCTTTGGATAGGGGGAAAAAACAAAAGGTACCTGTGAGAAATCAAAACCCCAGGCCTGCAACTGACATAAATTTACAGTATCTGCATAATCCAGGACCCACAAACTGAGAAATAATCATTTACAAATGCTCCAGGATCTTTAAGAGACAAAGAACTCTGGCAGAAGCAAATACATAACTACTCTGAAGGGATTCTTTCACAATCCAGGGCATAAGAGATTCCCATAAACAAAACAACCCCATTCCAGAACTGTACCACAGGAGGAAATAAATCACTATAAGAGTCAGCAAATGTAGAGTTAGGAATTCAAAGCTGGAAAAAATAAAAGTACCTGAAAGAGAAGAGAAAATAAAGATATTTTTGATTAAAGAGGCAAAATAACAGAAATAATAATGAAATAGGCAGACTGTGAAATAACCAAACAGAACACATAACACTGAAAACAACATCATCATTGAAATGAAAATCACTGGGTCTAACCAGGTCCCATAGGTGAATGAATATAATCGCGTCCTTCTCTATTCCTCATTTTAAATTATGCTCAGCTGTATTTCTTTCCAAGCCTGCCAGACAGGTTATACTTGGTGTATTCAAAATGTGCTGTTACTCAATACAATTTTACAATGTGAATTTCCTTTATTATCAGTTCATCCCCTTGAACCCAAAATTAATCTCTCAACAAAATGAATCACCCTTTCCATATTTCTGCAGTGAAGGTAAAGTCCTTTCCTTTTTTCCTCCATCCTAAGTTCCAGGGAGAGATGATTCACCCAGGTCCCTGGAAGAGCTACTTGAAGACTCCAAAATTAGAAAAGTGCACCAGGGAAAGAAGGTCCCTCCCAATGCCCTGGAAGAGTAGAAGACCAAATCCTTCTGGCTTCACAGGCATCCTTGCTGGTGCTGCTGCCTTCTACATGAGGACTAAGACTCCACTAGCCTGCCAGGGTTGAAGCTTTCCATGATGAAACAAGAACAGCTGTCTATTCCTACTACGTCTACCCTACACTCTATCTTTACTTCACTCCTTACCTCTTCAAACTAGGTGGATATTAGTGGCTTTGTGCCTTGGTCTTCACTTCCCTGTGGTGATCTCAGGAAGCAGCAGAGTTGTAAGTCAGCCAGTAGTGATTTCCTCAAGTCCATCTACAAAGAAATTCCTTAGTGTCTCTGGCCAGCACTAAGACGAAAACTGATATAGATCTCTCCGTTATAAGCAAATTTCATTTTAATAAATACTTTTAGTGGAGCAGTTAGATGTGTATATTCTTATAACTACCAGAAGTCCTTATCTAGCAAAAGTGCATTTGTATGTTTTCATCCATTTGTCTTAAATATATCAACTAGTTATTAATCTATTAAATAAGTGCAAAGGCTAATAATGCATCTTAACACTTATATTTTCACTCCAGAGAATTGTTTATTTCACAACTTAATAAAATCCACATTAAAGTTTGTTGGCATACTAAAATCTTTTATTCACAGTGATGCCATGAAGGGGACATAGCTGAAAATAAATGTATTAACATTGAATAGAATCAATACAAGTGAAGAGCTGTGGAGTGTAAGGGACGCAGGAATCAAGATAGACAAAGATAGCTGCTTAACTAAACTGATATTAGGCTTGTAATGATTGACATTAGAGAAGGGGAGGATATGAGAGTCAATAAATGAATTCTTTCTTAAACAAACAAACAAAAAAACCCCCACAAAACTTATCTTACTCTCTTAAGTAGAGAAATAATTTCAAAACATAGGCCCATTCTTGGTAGTTTAAGACTGGTGTCCAATACTGCAAAGCCATTCCGGTACCAAGAAACCAACTTTAAATACATGGCCATTTAGCATGCTGGCCGCACCATCTTTTTATACATAACCTAGGGCAGCACCTCAGTGCTCTCAGAAGCTAAAGTCTTCCTACCTCATTAGTACCAATGTGCTCAGCTATGAGTAAACTGGCCAGGTTTGTTTTTTTTTTTTTTAAGGAAAGCACAATACACTCTAATAAATAACAAGATCTGTTATTAGTATTACTGGATTCCGTACACGAAGAGTAGTACTATGAAATAAGGGTACCCCCCCTAGAGCTAGACTGATTGGGAACAAATCCCAGCTTCTCCACTTACTACTTAGAGTAAGTTGCTAACTTTTCTGTGACTCAGTTTGCTCATATGTAAAATGAAAACAGCATCACGGATTTCACAGGACTGTTACGAGAATCTTACAAAGCCCTTGGAAGCCAGACTGGCAACCTAGGCTCAGTAAATACTGGCTGTCATAAGGTGTTTCCAAAAGAATTCTCTGGAATGTTAGTTCTGCACACAGCTTTTCAGCGTAAGGAGAGGAACACCTATTTGTCCAGCACTACTACCCGCCCCACAGTTTCTCCTCCGGGCTCAGCAAGGCTCTCGGCAGCGACTACAGCCGGGCCTCCCAACTGGAAACGAAAAGCCCGCCAGGATCCGAGGCGGCGGGGCGGAGCGAGAACGCGACCCGAGTCCACAGACAGCCGGCACCTCCCCAGACCCAACAAACTGCAGCTTCCATTCCTGAGGAATCTGAGCCAACCGGGGAGATTCTGAGGCTTCCGCAGCAGAATGACAGCACCAGAAGAAACCTTTCCAGATCCCCCTGCTGGCTCCATGGCTCTGAGACAAGAGCCACCAGCACCAGCAAATCCCACCCTGCCTGCGAGAAGGCGGGACCTCCAGGACGCGGCCCGCAGCCGGACGGGGCCTGAGGCTGGGCGGGGCCGGCGAGGCGCGAGGTCCCGAAGCTGAGTTGCGGGGCTGCCTTAAACTGTGCCGGACGCCTATCTCAACGTATGCCGTCTGCTCCCTTAGTCCTCAGGCGCGAACCGTCGTATTGCCGGAGCTGTCATCATCGCGACCTTCTTTCCTATCTCCCTGTCACTTTGATTGTCCGATGGGAGAGAAAAATGGTACCCCTGAATCAGGCATCTCCTAGGCACCAGCCAACGAAATAGGCAGTGTAAGCGGGGTCCTTTGCTCGCGCCGAAATTCAAAGGTATAAATAGTTCCGGTCCCGGTGCAGAGCGCGGGGCGAGTGCTGTAGCCGCTATGCGGGAGTTTGCTTGCTAGCGCCCGAAACCGGGCGAGGTTGGCCTGCTCTGCGCCCTTGTGACCTGGAACAGGTTTAGGGGCGCCCAAGCCTGGACAGCCCGACGCAGCGGTGAGGCCGGTGAGTGCGCGCGCTGGTTAGGCCTAGCCTGGCATTCCTGGCGGGAGATGGGGGCAAAAGGGTGGGGGGGCGAGTAGCAAGAAAGGACTTCAGACTAAAATTCGTTCTAAAGGGTTCCTAGTAGAATGGCTAGTTCTTATCCGGCTTTGGAGTAGGGCGAGGAGGTGTTGACAGAAAGGCCTGGGGAGGCTAGGGAACAGCCTGAGTGAAAGCAAGAGGCTGGAGAATATATGGAATTCATCTATTTAATAAGTGCTTGCTGACCGCTCTGCCCCGCGCGCCCTCGAGTCAGGCACTATTCGGACATACAGCGGTGGACGTAGGGGTGGATAGACGAATAAGTAAGTAGTGTTTAGTGTTAGCTTTAAGTGCAATGAAAGCAAAAGCACAGTGAAAGGATGAGTAAAGGTGTTCTTTTATATAGGGAAGTCAGGAAGGACCGCAGTGAGGTGACATTTGAGCAGAGGTGGTAAACAGGAGAGTGAGCTATGACAGTGTCGGGGAGAAGGACGTTATGGGCAAAGGAAATGGGATGTGAAATAATCAACAGTCTGTGTTAGCTACAGTGTGGAAATGGTGGAAGAAAGGCCTGGAAAAGTAAGTTGACTTCCAGGTTGAACTAATGGTTTAATTCACTTCTGGGTAGTTACTAACTCTTGCATGTTTCTAAGTTGGAGAAGGACGTCTACTCAGAAGAAATAGCTTGGCAAGTGGCTGTTTTATTTCTATTGAGCTGTTATTCTTAAATGTTTTAGTTTTTCACATTCACTGTGATTCCAAGTTTACATGCCACTTATGTGTTGTTTTTTCTGGTTTGTACAGAACTGCTTTGTGGACTGTTTGGTTTCTAGCAGAGGTTGACCTAAGTCAGTAGTGAAAATGCATATTAAGTCAATCGTTCTTGAAGGATTCAAGTCCTATGCTCAGAGGACTGAAGTCAATGGTTTTGACCCCCTCTTCAATGCTATCACTGGTTTAAATGGTAGCGGGAAATCCAACATATTGGACTCCATCTGCTTTTTGCTGGGCATCTCCAACCTGTCTCAGGTAAAGTGCAAACTTTCTGATTTGTGTGAATTTAAGTTTGGGGAACCTCAAGGGAATCCTCATTGAACTTGGAAACTGTTGCCAATGTTCTCTTCATTTTGCATCTTTTACTTTATGTGAATTATTTTATACCTCACCGCAATCCTTTAAAGGTAGCTATTATTCATTTTTTAGGTGAGAAAATAGAAACGTAGAGGGGTTGCCTCAAGTTCATCCTCTTAAGATGTTTGGAGATCATTCAAACTCAGGCATTCTTACTTGAAGGCAGTCTCATTCCAGAGTCTGTATTCCCCCTGCTGTGTTATAGCACCTTTTCAGGATCTACTAATGGGATTGGATGAGTAGTGAAGTTCTTTAGACACTGTCTTCCCTTAAATCTTTCAAATGAACTTTTGCTAAGAAATGAGTAGAAAGCAGTTCAGTACAGGGATGAAAAAGCCCTATGGAGAAAGGTGCTCATTTCAGGTTGTTGCCCATTTTCCTTGCCTTCATTGCCTGTGAATGGTTGGCTGCTTACTGGATACTGCAGTGGGTGGTTTTCCTACAGCAAGAAACCCATCTTTAGTGCCATTTTGTGCATTATGGGGTTTTGTAATTGATAAACTTTTATTTTATTTTAGGTTCGGGCTTCTAATTTACAAGATTTAGTTTATAAAAATGGGCAGGCTGGTATTACCAAAGCCTCAGTGTCAATCACCTTTGATAATTCTGACAAAAAGCAGAGTCCTTTAGGATTTGAGGTTCATGATGAAATTACAGTAACAAGGCAGGTGAGTGGCTACTAAATATTTGGATACCTGAGAACTTGCATGTCTGATGTGTTTTTTGGCAATATAACTTTGCTGGAGAGAGAAAGTTTATGAGCAAAATTGATGCATCAAATACTGACTAGATGCCTTAAGAATATCTTCCTTATGTTAAAATTTTGATCATGCAAATTCTGCCATTTACCAGGAAGATTGAAAGGGATCTGAAAAATCATCCATAAGTATTAGCACTCAATCATGCTCATATCTTGAAATGTATTTGAATCTTCTCTCTCTGTGCTGGCACACCTACACTACTTTTAATTTTGCTATCTTCTGAGGTAACCCATTCTGTTTTTGGACAGGTCTAATTAGAAAGTTATTCCTATAAATTGAGTCAAAGTGCTGTCTTCAAGTTTACATATTAATCCTAGTTCTTTTGAGAGCACCAAGAGCAAATCTAATTTATACCATAATTCAATATTTAAGTGTTCTGTAAGTCTAAATGTTTCTATGCTAAATCTCTCTAGGTCTTTCAATTGATATTTAGTTGTTTCTAGTTCCTTCACTTGTCTAATCACGCTGAATTTGCTTCAGTTCTTTACATCTTTTTAATGCGTGGCACCTCAAATTACATGTATCGGAATTGGTCTAATTAGGATGGGATTAAGAGAATTGTCACTTCTTTCATTTTAGGTACTCCACTTCAGTTTTTCCCAGTATGACATTGGAGAGTTCATAAGACATTATGAATTCATATCTGATTTGCTTAAAACCACTCTAATTTTTTTTCATGTGTGTTACTATTTGGCCGTGTTACTGCCATTTCTGTATGTAAACAGGTTTTTGAAACCAATGCAGGACCTTACATTTGTCCCCTAAAATCTTGTTTTTTAAATTATAGTCAGACGGTGTTTCCCACTTGTCAAAGTTTTATTTTTAAAAATTATTGTAACTCCCATTTACTCTCCATCTTAGCATTATGTAACTCATTGATTTCCCTCTCTATTTTAATGAAAGCTTCTGGTGAAAAAAAAAAAAAAGGCATTGACTTGGTTGGGACAGAATTCTGTTCTCAGTCATTAAGCGTCCATCAAATAATCACCCTTTAGGAATTTTCAGTAAGTTTGCTACTAATCCACCTAAAATTCCTGTCTTCATGCAGTGCATATGGCTTTCTCTTCACCAAAATTTTGTTATAAAGACTTTGTCAAATTACTTATGGGTATACTAGATCTGTTGTTCCTATATGTTAATATATGATCTGCCAGCCTAATAATCCTGTCAGGAAAAGAAATGAATTAACATTTACTCAATATTTATTGAGTGCCTGCTGTGTGCTGGGCATTCTTGAATGCACTGGGAAATACAGATAGAAAAAAGGATGAGAAACACATCTTGTCTTTACTGACCTCAAAGTATGAGAGTGAGACAATCACACCTGATAAATGACAATGCAAGTGCTATGGTAGATTGTGAACTAGCTGGTGTCTGGTATAAGTTGTCTTTAATCAACCCATGCTGAAGCTCCATGACTACAAGTCATGTCTTTATTAATCCCTTTTAGAATCTTGTCTAGGATTGATACGAAACTGCTTGTGTTTAGTTTTAAGTATCTAACTTCTGTTCCTTTAGAAATTAAAAAGTGGAGGAAGAAGGGTTAACCTCTGAGTGGAAAAACTGCAGAAAGAGGGTGATCAGGGATAGAAGATATGTTTTACATGTACTTGGAAACATAAAGCTAGAAGTAACCTTGGAGACCTAGTCTAACGCAGGGGAGGTTAGGAGGCTTGTGCATTACCAAAGTCCCTGGGTTAGAAGCCAGTTGTCCTGACTCAATCTTGTATTCTTTTTGACCATGTCACACTTCCTCCACTATTTATTTAGAATTGGTTTTGTTTACCGTTAGTTAGAGAACAAATGAAAAATAATGTATTTGGGAATTTATAATCTTAGCTCAAGATGTATGTTCATTTCTCTCTTTTAAAATACTTCCCTTTTTAGGTGGTTATTGGTGGCAGAAATAAATATTTAATCAATGGAGTAAACGCAAACAATACCCGAGTACAGGATCTCTTCTGTTCTGTCGGCCTTAATGTTAACAACCCTCACTTTCTCATCATGCAGGTATTTTGTCTGTGGTCTTTATATCTCTTTCGCAATGGTTTTGACATCTTTTAATTTTTGAGTTATTCTTTCTAACTCAGTAGAAGTGCTTCTTTTTGGATTTTCCATTTTTTGTCTACTATTGTGCTAGTGTTTGGGCACCTGTTAAGAAATGTAGGTTAGTTAGTACTGATGTGTTCTAACATATTGTGTATGTTTGAATTTTGAAGAACATCTAGAAGTAATTTTCCTTGACTTGCATTTTGTTACTATAAGAACAATACATACTTACTATAAAATTTCTTTTTAAATATTGTCGTGATATATCCGTTTAATGTATTGGAATGAAGCGTTTTATTATTTCAAATATATATTAAATTTTAAATGATTTTCTTCCTTAGAGACTTACTCAAATGAAAACTGACGGTTAAGGTTATGTTTCTGTTATGTCATCTCACTTGACCCATCCAGCTATCCTTTGATAAAGTCACAGCAAGGTCAATGGCAGGATCCTGATGGGAGCAAAATAAAATTATTTTCACTGCATCACAGCCTCAAAGCTGAAAATTTACTTCAAATGAATCTGAATCCTAAGTTAATATGATTCCCTGAGAGTTGGGTAGTGCGGTTTTTAAAAAAATTTTTTTTGGTTTTGTTTATTTGGGTTTTTTGGTACTAAATGAATTGGGTGATTTTCTGGCATTGAAATAAAACATTTTACTGTTCTAGTTGAGGCCTAGAAGTATGTAGCCTATGTCTAGAAATTATCTTGGAGGGCTAGCATTCAAAAAAAAATCAAGAAGTGTTCAATAATTATGCTAAAATTTACTTATATACTTATCTGTTTTAGAATTGGAGACTTCTACATCATTAATATTAACTGTCCCAGAAATATGATCTGAGTTAACTTTGTACCATTTAATAGTTATTACCAGTTAATACCAGTGTAAATTGTATTAATGGTAAGTGGGAAGGTGAATAGCCAAGTTCTAAAATTTTAAGGTACTTTTGTTCTCAAATCTAATAAAAGAAACATCTTTTCATGTAGATAGAAGAAAAAACTCCCAAAAGATTGGTTTATTAGGATATAACAGCTTCAGTGCAGATAAACATATATGGCTTTAGGTTATCCTTTCTGTAATTTGTTATTTTAGTAAGTTTGCCATTTTATTTTCAGGGCCGAATTACAAAAGTATTGAATATGAAACCTCCAGAGGTAAGAGTACTATTTATGGACAGTAAAAATAGTAATTATAGATATTGTTTTAATCTTCTAGGTAACCAATTTTTTAATGTAATTTCTTACATTATTAAAATTCTTCAAAACATTTAAGAATGATTAGTAAAGAAAGTTTTTTTTTTAATATTGACACTGTGTTAAATCAGTTCTTTGTGTATTTAGATACTGACCCCTTATCAGATACATGATTTACAAATATTTTCTCCCATTCCGTAGGTTGCCTTTTCATTTTCTTTATTGTTTCGTTTGCTATGCAGAAGCTTTTTTGTTTGATGTAGTCCTGCTTGTTTCTTTTTGTTTTTGTTGCCTTTGCTTTTGGTGTCAAGTCCAAAAAATCATCGCCAAGATGGTTGTCAAGGAACTTACTGCCTAAGTTTTCTTTTAGGAGGTTTTTTTTTGGGGTGAGGAAGATTGGCCCTGAGCTAACATCTGTGCCAGTCTTCCTCTATGTATGTAGGAGCCCTCCACAGCATGGCTTGATGAGCAGTGTGTAGGTCGTGGCTGGGATCCGAACCTGGAAACCCTGGGGCGCTGAAGTGGAGTGTGCAAACTTAACAACTGTGCTGCCGGGCCGGCCCCTCTTTTAGGAGTTTTATGTGCCCGATATTAAAAGAAATTTTGACTATATAAAACAGCCTTTCTCAATTGATGTTCCGTGTCAGAGTTAAACCCTACAGAAAAACTCGACAGAAAAAGATTTTTGTGAAACTAGTTCATTACATACAATGGATTACTTAGGGCATTAAGACTTAGTTTTCTCTTGGAGCCCCCTTGAGAAGAGTTAGTATGAAGGAATAAATGTTTTGTGCAAGAACAGACTGGTTATTCCTTTCTACTGAGAATAGTTAATAAGAAGAAAATACCAGTCTGATTTGAACATAGGTCGTGCTTATTTTCTTTCACATCTAAAGAGGACACTTGTAATTGGAAACCTGCCAAATACATACATATCAAAGTGGTTTCCAGAGAAATAATCCTCTTGAGAGGGACTGATGGTGAGTAGAAGCTTCTGAAAAAGGAGTACTGGCAAAATTGTTCTTATAACATTATCATTGATTAGTATTTGCCTTTTGCAGAGTGCTTTTCACATGAATTATTTTGTTTAATTCTCAACAAATATTATTAGTATACTGTGGTTGAAGAAACACAGGCACAGAGAAAATTAAGTTACTTGCCCAAGTTCTTAAAGCATGTGCCACAATTGGGATGCAAAATATTATGCCGTGCTTCATCCTTGTAGGCACAAAATGGCTGAAGTCTCACTTGGAACAATTTTAGGTAGAAACTTCTAAAATGAAAGCTGAATGGTGTTAGCCTCTACTTTTTTTAGACTTGTATTTGAAGAAAAAGAGGAGGGAGGAATTACTGGCTTCAGTTTTAAAAGAGATATACTCTGGAACCTCAGTGTATCATAGAGTTTGATTTTAGAATTGGAGTGAAGGCCAGAAATGTTTCTTTAATGTTAGGGTTGTGATTAATATGTGCATTCTTATGTACTTAACTTTTATGGTCCATTTAGGCCATTATTTTGGTAATATGCTTAGTGAGGTCAAGGCCTTAAATGATATACTCAATGTAAATTCCAGTGAGATTCATTGTCTTGGATTCTTAAAACATTAATACAATTGTCTTTCCAGATTTTGTCCATGATAGAAGAAGCAGCTGGAACCAGGATGTATGAATACAAAAAAATAGCTGCCCAGAAAACTATAGAGAAAAAGGAGGCTAAGCTGAAAGAAATTAAAACGGTAATTGAATTTATATAAAACATTTTTAGAGAAGAGAGTAATTTTGCATTTAGAGTTTCTTTGCTGTAAAGAGGGAAATTTTCTCCCTCCCTTGGTTCAGTTTTCCTTACCCTTCCATGCTACTTCTTTTTAAATCTTTTTAATGGTACTCACATACTGAAAAATTTGATTTTCCTTTATTTTCCAGATACTTGAAGAAGAGATCACTCCAACTATTCAAAAATTAAAAGAGGTATATACTATATATGTGAGGACGGCCAGCTACAGTGTCTCTCAGAATTGGTGATGTATCCAAGATCATACATAGGGATGTAATGTGTACCACTTCTCAGGAATTTTTCTCTGGGATGAGATAAGGAGTTAGAATTGGTACTCCATGCTCAGCCTTCTGCTTGTAGAGGACATGTACTTCATATCTATTAAAGTCATAATGATTTTGAACATTGCTCTTCATAATCTCAGAAAATGATTTTAGTGCCAGATTTTAAAATGGCACAGATTTTAAAATGCCAGATTTTAATACTTTGTTGAAAAGAAATAAGTCTAGATTTTCCTAGATAAGTAGAATTGAGCAGAACAACACTTCTTAAAGATATGGCACTCTTGGTAACTGTTGTTGTAGAGTGAGTAACTTCTAGGATAATAGGGGATGTCTCTACAATTACTGCTGTGAAGGCAATTGGTAAGTGAAAAGTATTAAAACAGATAACTATGATCTTTGCAGTTTCTGATATTATAATCAGTATTTCAGTGAAAAAATGCATTTATAGCACATTGTTTTTGAAGTTATACGTTTAGGAATATGTTAAATGCTCATTAAAATTTATACTTCTCAAAGCTGTCTTCTGAATCCATATAGTATTGTAGGTGTTATTGAAAAATTGTTATCTTGAAGGTACTCCCTTTGTATGCCTGATTTAGTAGAAGACACTAGATCATGAGTTTAAACCTAGGTTTCATACCCGATTTTACCAAATTCTTTCTGAATCTGAAAACATGAAGAGATCATTTAACCACTCTGAATTGTTTCTTCATTTGCAACTTAGGGATTTTAATTGTTACTTTGTCTGCCCCAGCAGGTCCTTACGGGATTCAAGTTTAACAATGTATAAGCAAATGATTGTAAATAGTTACGTGAATGGATGCTGGGTGGGCATCTTGGTAATACTACTACAAAATACATTTAATAGTATCATTAGTGGTTGTGTAGGTTGTATTTATAGACTTCTTACTATCCTCGGTCTATGAACCTTATGTCCACATTTCTTTGTTGATACCAACTGCCTGATTATAGATTAGGAGAAACAGCCACATAGGATTCACTAGAGATGGTATAATGCTATGTAAAAAGTTAGAATTCTAATGTTATTTAAAGTTTCCTAAAATTGATAATCCATCATCACTTAATCTAAGACCAAATCAATTATATTGTGTAATGGAAAACTTTACACATATTGCTGTAGTTTGATTCTTCCCACGTTGGTTCAAAAATATGAATTTTGAGTTATGCTCTATTGGTGATTTCTCTTTCAGGAAAGATCTTCCTACTTGGAGTACCAAAAAGTAATGAGGGAAATAGAACATTTGAGTCGTTTGTATATTGCTTATCAGTTTTTGCTGGCTGAAGATACCAAAGAACGCTCAGCTGATGAGTTAAAAGACATGCAGGACAAAGTTGTAAAGCTTCAAGAGGAATTGTCTGAGAATGATAAAAAAATAAAAGCACTTAGTCATGAAATAGAAGAGTTGGAAAAAAGAAAAGATAAGGTCAGACATATATTTAAGAATAGATAACATACTCTGTGAAAAAAATATTATATAAATAACTTTAGAATTCACTGGGCATTGTTTTCCATATTGATTTGTTAATCTTAAAGTGTGATAAGGTAGATTATAAAAATAATTCATATGGAAATCATCTAAGAAAATGACAACATGAACATATTTTAAGTATGTTGATTGAATTGGGTGCATTTGACTGTAGGAAATTGGAGGTATACTCCGATCTTTAGAAGATACTCTTGCAGAAGCTCAGCGAGTTAATACTAAATCTCAAAGTGCCTTTGATCTCAAGAAGAAAAATCTGGCAAGTGAAGAGAACAAACGCAAAGAGCTGGAAAAAAATATGGTTGAGGTACGCAAATAAGCTTTTAATTCACTAGTATACGTTTATCCATTCTGTTAATATTAATTGAGTGTCTGCTGTGGACCAAGTGTAGTTGTTTAGGCTGGGGATATAGCACTGGACAAAATGACAAAAAGGAACAGAATGCCTTGTGGGTCTTCATTCCTGTGAGGGAAATGATGATAAAATAAATAAGTGAAATATATAGCATGTTATATACCGATAACTGATGTGGAGAAAAAAAGCAGGGGAGAGGATTAGGAGTATAGGGGGAAGGGGTGCAGTTTGGGGTTTTAAATTGGGTAGCCATTGAAGGTCTCATTGAGAGGGTGATATTTCATTAGAGACCCAAGAGAGGTCAGAGAACCATGTAGATAAATTGGGAGGCTGTGGGGGAAGATGTTTCAGGCAGAAGAACAGCAATTGCCCAAGTGCCTAAGGCATTGGAAAAGCAACGAGATCATGTGGCTGGTTAGCACTAAGTCATGGGAGTGCAGAACGGTAATGGAGTGTAGTATCACATGTGGTTTTGTAAGACATATGAAGGACTTGGACCTTTATTCTGAGTGACATGGGAAGCCACTGGAGTTGGTTGAGCACAAGAGGGACATTTTTTATGTATTAATAAGACCATTCTTGCTGTTTTGAGGATAAACCGTGAAGATAAAGGGAAGAGGCAGGGAATCCAGGTAGTAGGTACTAGTCCAGGTGATAGTGCTCAGATAAATGAAGTAGAAGTGGGTGTACTGTGAGAAGTTGTGGGGTTTTATGTATAACTAAATCCCTAGTCTTTACCATGGCCTACAAGACCCTACATAATATGACTTCTGGCACTTTTTATCACTTGCTCACTGTGCTCCACTGTGTTCCTTATACCCCCAAGCATATTCCTCAGAGCTTATCAAGTGCACTGTCCTCCTGGTATAAGCATGGTCACTCCTTTTATTTTATTTAGGTTTCTTCTTAAAACGTCATCACACAAAGGCCTTCCCTCATCGTTGTTCTTAAAATATCACTTTCCATCCCTTGACCTTACTTTGTTTACTATGTCTTCCACCCTAGAATATAGGCTCCCAAGGAGCCTGTGTTTTTAATGTCTAGAACAACGCCTCGTACATGGTAAACATCTAATAAGTATTGAATGACTCATGAATTAAACAAGTGGGGCAAAATTTGTGGTCACTTTAATGTAAACAATGTAGCTAGATTTTTTTTTTCAATGCTGGTATCTTGCATAGTATTAGATATCTGGTTAGCTTAACAGGTGTTAAATGTTAGTAATACTATTCCCACAATTATTTAATACTTAAATTTTATGGCCCTTAATAGTTTATAAAAATATTTTCATATACATGCTCCTAATCCTAAAATCTCTACTTTTAAGCTTAATTTAGGATGACTATTATTTCAACTTGATAGATTTGGAAACTGATTTTTAGTTTCTTCAAGTGGTTTGTTTAAATTTGCAATGATGGTTTAGCTCATTCTCTCCCAGATTCTACTATAATATATAGAATGAAAGTATTTCTGGTAGGATAAGAGGCACATTTATCCTAAAAACTGAGGGAAAGTGAATTCCAAAATGGGAATAACGTATTTAAAGTTACGATGGTTAAAATTGTTTTCCTTATTACCATGCCCACTTCAAATTGCTATGAAATTTGATGACATAAGGGTATCTGTGTATAAGAAAATGGATGTTTTTCCTAAAGTATAATACTTTTCCATCTGAAACTCTTCCTAAAGGATTCTAAAACTTTAGCAGCAAAGGAAAAAGAGGTTAAAAGTATAACAGATGGGCTGAACGCCCTTCAAGAAGCCAGTAGTAAAGATGCCGAAGCTTTGGCTGCTGCGCAGCAGCACTTCAATGCTGTTTCTGCTGGCCTGTCCAGCAATGAAGATGGAGCAGAAGCGACTCTTGCTGGTCAAATGATGGCCTGTAAAAATGACATAAGTAAAGCTCAGACAGAAGCCAAACAGGTAAGTATAGACATTAAGCAGTATGGGATTGCAGGTTTTTGGTTTTTTGGTGTTTTTTTTTTTTGGAGAAGCTGCTTCACATTCTGCTTTGACAATCGTTATAAAATGTTGAAAGTATTTATTCTGCCACTCTGTAGTACCTAGTACAATAAAATTCAAATATGTTGATTGCTAAATATCAATGATGATAGTTTAAGATGCTGTAAAACATAAAATGCATTTATAGGTTAATTGAAATTGTAAGTGCAATAAATACTTTATTCCCTTCATACCGTCGTATGGAATATTTGAGGTTAGTCGATCTATTTTCATCTTTTGGCTGTTTTATTGACATGATAAAGTTGAAATCTTAAGTTTTAAGAGGAAAACAAAAACGACTTCTTCATGTCTATGCCCACCACACCTAGTTCTTAAAACCTTGTTTCTGAAACTTTACAACATCCTCTTTAAAAGTCTCTCTACCTCCCATTTACCCCCATTCCAGTCTTTGGTTTCCCTAGTCTGATTTCATAATCTTCAAAGGCTTGTCAGTCTATTATAATGATTTTCAAATTTGTTTAGATAGTTGTGCAGTATGAACAAAGTAGTATGAACAAAGAGTTTTGATGGCATAAAGAAAAAAATATACACATGTTCCTTTATTTTTTTTGATGGAGGACTCATCTTTAAAAATATATACTTACATATGTATGTGGGTTTGCATATTAATCCTATTCAAGGTTTTCTATTTTATATTTGCAACTTTTTCATTCAGAGATGGTGGTCATTAAAAAATTGTGAGAAATCAGTAGCAGAGAAACTCAAAGTCCTCTTAGTTTTTCTGTTAACTTATTTTATATTGGGAAAAGTCCACCATTATTCAGTTTTAGAAGATACACCCATCTAGATCTTAGAATACTAGTTCATAGTTTTAAGGAACAGTGCTCAATTATATAAACTAGCATTACATATTAGACTCCTGGCATTTAAATTTCTCTGTCAATTTGCTTTCCTTCTTATATAATTTTATTTTTCATTGCTCAATACACAACTTCTCTACTATTAATTAGACAACACTCACAAATATACACAAATACAAATATGGATACCTAAGTGGAAAAGAAGGGAACTAGAGTTGTGATTTCTGGCTTTCTATTGTGTATTTAACCAGCTAATGACAATTATTCTTTGATACAATTTTTTTACTTATTAATGTCATATTTTATAAATGTTAAAAATATGGACTTAAATTGCAAATTATTTAATGATTTATGTTAAACATATGTTGGTTTATACCCTGAGTAGTTTTTTGAGGGGAAAATATTGGAAAATGATTGATCTGTTGAGATATTAATCCAAGTGACCAAACAGTTAAATTTTCAAGGCTGATGTCTCTTAAACTGGTTTGAATCTGTGGCCATTTAATCACTTGCACTATCTGCCTTATATAGTCTGTTACATTTTTCTGTTACAGGCTCAGATGAAGTTGAAACATGCCCAACAAGAATTAAAGACTAAACAAGCTGAAGTTAAGAAGATGGATAGTGGCTACAGAAAGGATCAGGAAGCTTTAGAGGCTGTGAAGAAACTTAAAGAAAAACTTGAAGTTGAAATGAAAAAGCTAAATTATGAAGGTTTGCCTTTAAAGACATGATATTAAATCATTAGGAGGTAGTGATTGTTGATAGAAACTAGCTTAAATAAAGGAAATAGCAAGTAGGAAGTTTTTTTCCCTATTAATGGGTATTAGTATAAGAAATATTTGTAAATATAGTCACAAAATATCTAAGTATAAAACAGCCCTTTGTATTTGTAAAAACTCACTGCTGAGAGTTTCCTACTTCAGTCACTCTGAAGTGCCACTTAAAAACTCAAAAATGTCAGTTGTGTACTTCTACATTAGTAGGCATTCACTTCATATGTTGTTTCTTGGAATGGAAATTGTGTTGTTTTTGGAAATAATGTCTACTTGACACTTGTTAGAAATTTGAATGTTAAGTATGCTTTTTATTTAATAGTTATCAGATTTTGAATTTTCCTTCTAGAAATGCTTTGGAAATAGAGGTTACTACCAATATTTTCCTTAAAACAGTAGAACATCTGAGTTTTTAGAACTTGGTTTCAATTTATTTATGATTTGTTCTTCAGAAAACAAGGAGGAAAACCTTCTGGAAAAGCGCAGGCACCTGTCTCGTGATATCAGTAGGTTGAAAGAAACATATGAGGCTCTTCTGGCCAGATTTCCCAATCTTCGATTTGCCTACAGGTAAGAGATTTAAACCTTGAATTTTAACATAGTAATAACCAAGATATAATTTTATTTAAGCTGGAAAGCAACTGGAAAATTTCATTGACATTAAGATTTTTGTATGAAAATTATTATAAGCTGCTTTTTCTTAATTGGTATTTTTTCCTTAAACATTTATTGAAATGTTAAAACAAGATATATTTTTATTTAAGCTGGAAAGCAACCTGAAAATTTCATTGACGTTAAGATTTTTATACAAAAATTGTCATATGCTGCTTTTCCTTAATTGGTATTTTTTCCCTTAACGTTTGTTAAAGTGTTTCATATGTTGGCAGGGGACATTCTTGTGAAGTTTAATGGCTACTAATGCTACTAATCTTAAGATCAAAATAAGAGGAATTTAATCTCAGTCCAAAGTTTCTTTAAATTTATTCTATCATTAGTGTTATATATCTACATTAACATTTTATAATATATTTTACTACATAGGTTTCTTCATTAAATACTTTCAATACTATATGTATTACAAAGATTAGAACGTCAAAGTTATTTTTGTTGCATTGAAAACATATACTGAAAGATCTTTTGATTGATTTAAAAACAATAGCTGGCTAGTCATTTGGAACATTTTTAAATTTTTCTTAAAACTATATAATTCTTTTGCTTTTAATTGAATGTATTGTTAGAAAGAGCTCTTGACTAGTAAAGTACAACTTTTTCTATTTTTTTATCTAAGATTAATTTTTGTCAACTTTTCTATTTTAGGGATCCAGAGAAAAACTGGAATAGAAATTGTGTGAAAGGACTTGTAGCTTCTCTGATTAGTGTGAAAGATACTTCTGCAACCACAGCTTTGGAATTGGTGGCTGGGGAACGACTCTACAATGTTGTAGTAGATACAGAGGTAAATTGATTTTAAAGAAAATTTGTAATTGCTGGTTAGCTTGAAAAATCATGTGCTGCTAGAAGAATTGGGTACTTTTTTGGGGTTTTAAGCTTCGCTTTGCTTTTCTTTACAGAGTAAAACTATTCAGTTAATAACTTTTTTATTATATTATTGATTATATTATATTTGATTAACTGTATTCCAAAGGAAGAGTCATGCTTACTCAGGAATCCAGAATGCATATTACCAATCTTAGACTTTTGATTGCTCAGGCTAGTAGGCACTAGACATTTGTTTGGTTATGGATTCCTAAAATTGTACTCTTTCCATTTGAATGTTTTCTGTCATCGTTAGTAATATTTTATTTATTTATTTCAAATGCATGATGTTTTAGGTTACTGGAAAAAAGCTACTAGAAAAGGGGGAATTGAAGCGTCGATACACTATAATTCCACTCAATAAAATTTCAGCCAGATGTATTGCTCCAGAAACTCTGAAGGTCGCTCAAAATCTTGTAAGTTTTATTTATATGGTTTATCTGCATCTTTTTTTAAATTAGAGGACATTAATTTGGGGAGACATAATCATATGCAGAACCACAAAGTTTTACTGTTACCATGCTTTAAAAAATTAAGATACAAAAAATAGAGTTGGGGGCCCGCCCGGTGGCGCAGCAGTTTAGTTCATGCTTGGCAGCCCGGGGTTCGCGAGTTCGGATCCCGAGCGCCCGCTGACGTGACTGCCTGTCAGCCATGCCGTGGTGGCGTCCCATATAAAAAGTGGAGGAAGATGGGCACAGATGTTAGCCCAGGGCCAGTCTTCCTCAGCAAAAAGGGGAAGATTGGCAACAGATGTTAGCTCAGGGCTGGTCTTCCCCACAAAAAAAAAAAAAAAAATAGAGTTGGCTTTTGTGAAAGTAGATGGAAAGAGAATAGAAATGTTGGAAGACAAGCTCCCTCTGATATTTCAAAGTTGAATATTAGATTATGTTTAAACCTTAAGTCACATGACTATCAGGTGGTAGTAAATATTAAATTTTCTGATTTCTGAATAGTTAGAATTATGGAGCTTATAGATAAATACCAGAATTCTAGAGTTTTTTTGTGCCAGGCACGCTTAAACTGCCCACAGCAACAACTGTTGTGGAAGGTATCCATCAATCTTGCAGAGATGCTTCTCTGTTAGAGTTCTTCTAGATTGCCTTCCAACCTGTGGATGTACAAAGCAGGTGACTGGGATACCCAGTCAGCTGCTGAAGTGGATCTAAAGTGGTATGGCTACTAGTTAAAAAACAGATGAGTACAGGAATGTTAATGGTTGTGTAATATTGGGTAAAAACACGAAGCCAGTCATAATGTTCAGCAGTGATATCGGTTTGTTGTTAAGCAGGCATCCCAAGTGCATCAGTTGAAAAGACAGTTCTGTGAAACCTAGAAATGCATCTGTAATTAAGATACTATATGGATATTCAGTGTACTTGCTGAAATTGAGAAGCCTTCAACGAAAATTATTTCAAAATACTGCTGTATTGATATATATACTATCTGAAGGAAGATGAGTACAGAGTAATTGAAAGATGGTATTTTTGGTTAGTACTTCCTTTACTTTGAAAAATCACCTTTGGGTCCTACAAAGCTTTGGAAGTTACTTCAACCTTAGGTCAAGTCCCAGTGTTAAAAGTAAATTGGGATTTCAAGTAACAGCAAAAATACTTCCACCCAAATCCCTTAGCCAGACCCATTTAATGGTAGCTGCTGTTAGAGGACGATATGGAACATATATTACATAGAGCTGCCTTCATTGTGATTTCTGCTGCTGCTACTAAGTAAGCTCCATAAAGGATGCTTAGTTGTTCTAAAAAGATGGGCAGAGATAGACATTATAAACAAAGGTTGAGAAGAGAGAGTTGGATCAAAATGAAGGACTGAGGAGGTGTTTTTTTTTTTTTTCCACTCTCTCAGTTATTAATTGTGTTTTTGTTTCTGTAACTGGCAGGTGGCTGCCCTAGCGTGTTTAATTTGAATGAAAAAGTATTCACTGTGGAACAATCAAATTACTAATAATTGAAACAAAACATTTTATGTAATTGTGTTGATCCAGTAATTGCTGTACTTGAATGAAGAAAGTGTGTCCAAATAGTCCATTTTGGATTTAGAAACTTGGTAGTGGCTCCTGCTTTTTAGAAACTCTCATAATACCTGGTACTTTAGTCAAATACTTAGCTAAGTATTTTACTTCTCAGTAGACCTTTCAGTGTTTAAACTTGAAATTGTTTCTTTCTAAAACTGTTGAATTTTCCATAGCATTTTAGAAAGTCAAAAAGAATTCTAGTGCTAGGTAAGGATTACTTAAATTCCTATTATAGCAGTTCTTACTATTTTATACAATGTGTGAAAGGAAAGGAGTTAATGTGTTATGACATATCTGTTGTTATCCCACAGGTTGGTCCTAACAATGTTCATGTGGCTCTTTCCCTGGTTGAATACAAGCCAGAACTTCAGAAAGCAATGGAATTTGTCTTTGGAACAACCTTTGTTTGTGACAATATGGATAATGCGAAAAAAGTGGCCTTTGATAAAAGGATAATGACTAGAACTGTAACTCTAGGAGGTGAAGTATTTGATCCTCATGGGACCTTGAGTGGAGGTATGTTTTATACCATTTTGTTGTCACAATTGTGTATGGTAAAATAGGGTGAGGGCTTTTCATTTTTTTAAACAGTAAATAGGTTGGAATAACTTAATCCAGTTTTATTCCTAATCTAAGGATTGAGTTTTCTTTTGAATACCTACTGTGTGACAGGTACTTAATAATACTGAGAAATGATACAATGTCATAGCTCTCAAGGAATTCATAGTCTTAGTAATCAATCGTATAGCTTTTTTTATTCATCTCAAGTATGTCTATTCCTGTTTGTTTATTTTCTCTTGCTTTTTGCACTATCAGGATATTCTAGTCACTAGGAAATGAAGTCTTTTTATTCAGTACATTTTTAGCTTAACTACCCACTTCTCCTTCAGGAAACATGTTAACTTCTCATTTGTGTATATGCCACTGCTCCTGTCAAAGTGAAACAAAAAATTAAATCTGCCCTTGAGATGGCGCTTTAATGCCTTAAGAAAGGAATTCCTAGATAATGATCATATTCTTCTTATTCTAATATTTGCGATATTGAGTTTCCAGATCTGTATCAAGTGAGAACAAACACTGAATAGCACTTTGTGTACCAGGCAATGTTGTAAGACTGTGCTGTCCAATACGGTAGCGAGTAATGTACTGGACACAGCCACTACTGTGCTGTCCAGTACACTAGCCACACGTGGCTCTTTGCATTTAATTAAGATAATTAAAATTAAACAATTAAAAATAATTTCCTCAGTTGCACCAGTCACATTCAAGGGCTCCGTAACCACACATGGTTAATGGGTAACTAGACAGTGCAGATATAGAACATTTCTATAATTCTGTAAAGCCCTACTCTAAGGGATTTAAATATTTAACTCATTTAATCCTTATAGCAGCTATGAGATAGACATAATGCTATCATCTCCAATATACAGTTGTAGAAACTAAGGTACAGAATGGTTAAAATAACTTGCTGGTACGTGGCAAAGCTCAGAATTTGAATTCAGGTAGTCTGATTTCAGAGTTTGTGCTTTTTAAACAAAGCAAGAGGCTGTATAATGCCTCTTGAGATAGCAAATGACTTAACTTCTTCTAAGCCAAGAAAACATTAGCCAATGAAGTGAATTCCATGATCAAGTGTCAAGTTTCCCAGTACACAGTAAGATGAGTAGTATCTGCAGTTGGAAGATAAAGAGAGACCAAATATATCTAAATATGTAAAATAAAAGAAACTTCAGATTTTATTGATTTGGATGTTCTTGAAGTTCCTGCTTAAGGGATGGCAAATATGTAATCCCATATCGTATTAACAAATTGCTCATAATAGCATTGCTAATTGACCTTCATATTCTCCCATCAAACCTACAGAGTTTCTTGCCAACATAACACCTCAGCCTGTTACTTCTAGACAATTATAGTTGCTTGTAGAGTGAAACCAGTTTGCTCTGCTTACTCTCCTGTGTCAGTGCTTAGGCCAGGTTATGATGTGGTAACAAACAGCCCCCAAATCTCAGTGGCTTAAAACAAGTTTATTCCATAATTATGCTACATTAACTGTAGGTCATTTGTCTCTGTTCCATGTTATTCTTGTTCTGGGACCCAGACTGAAGGAGAAGCAGTCCCTATTTTGAACATGCTTTTCTCACGGCAAAGGGAAAATAAATGGGGAATTATGTGCTGCCTCTTAAAGCTTACTTTCAGCAGAGGCACATTTCCAGTTTCATTGGCCACAGCAAATCACATGGCTAAGCCCAATGTTAGTGGGGAGGAAAATGCCTGGGAGGGATGGGCCCAGTAGGCAAGAGCAGTGATTATTGTGAATAAATAATCCACCACATCTACTTAGAAGTGTTTCTTATCAAGTTTGTTTGTCCTAAGATTCAAATGATGAAATGAATTCTGTAGCTTCATAAGCTCACTGTAAAAGATTTGCTATTGAATCATTTCAAGTATAATTCTCTTAGAAAACTTTTTATTGTTTACTAAATATGTGGTAATATCCAAGACCTGTTTCAACTTACCTCTATCAGGTGCCCGATCCCAGGCAGCTTCTATTTTAACCAAGTTTCAAGAACTCAAAGATGTTCAAGATGAGCTGACAATCAAGGAGAATGAGCTACAGGCTCTAGAAGAGGAATTGGCAGGTCTTAAAATCACTGCTGAAAAGTAAGACTTCTGTGGATTAAGCTATATTTAAAAATTTTTTGGTCACAGATTTGCATGGTAGAAAATTTACTTTTATTTAAAGAAATACAACTTCTGACTTTTTTCATAATATCTTTGGTTTTATTTGAGTAAATTATGAGTTGATAACTTATCAGTTATTTATCCAATTTTTTGTCTGATAAAAATAATGTCTTTGTTATAAGAAATTAGGGAAAGCTAATTAAACAACAACAACAACAAATCAGCCAAATATTCCCCTTTCCCTGCACTTTGTTAAGATTCGGCTAGGATTGGTGGGGACCCATAGATACTCCGGAGGTTGATACCAGAGGATAGTCAAGTCCTTGATTTGAAATATGTTACAGTGAGCATTGATCAGGACTCTACTCGAACTTTAGCAGCAATATGGCTGTCCTGTAGATGTTGATCACTAGGTTGCCTGTGGAGGAGGTAAACAAGTTCATGTCAGAAAGTCATTGCTAAAATTATAGTGTTTCTTTACAGTGTGGGTGTAGACTAGGTATGTATGTGTACCTTTTCAACATTATTTCTGTTTGTGTCTGATACAGCTGTATACATATCTTTATTTTTTCAAAATTGGGATCATGCTATTTAACGTAACCTCTTTTTGTCACTTTACATTATTCACTATTGAGTGCCTCCTATGTGCCAAGTACTCTTCTAGGAGCTGGGAATGCAGCTATGAATCAAACAAATCTCTTCCTTCATTTTGTTTTCCTGTGTACAGTTGGGAAAACTCAATAAAGTTAAATTGGTAAAACATATGTTAGATAAAACTAAGTTCTAAGAAGAAAAAAGTAAAGCAGGAAAGGAGGTGTAGACTGTTCAGGGCACAGAGGTGTTGAAATTATAGACTGGGTGCCAGGGAAAGCCTCACTGAGAAGATGCCTGTTGCATAAAGGAGGGTGTGAGTGAACTCGCCGTGTGGTTGTCCAGAGGAGTCCTTACTTGCTTTAAAAGCTTCAGGAGTATAAATGCCACAAACTTACAAAGTACATTATTTGAAAGTTTAGTTGTAATTCTTTCTGGTCCCTCTGGACCTGGCAAATGGGAACTGAGATAAAATTAAAATCAAACATTTTATTCAGAATTTTTAAACAAACTTTGAAAAATGTGTTTTTTTTGTAAATTTTTAGCATTCATCTTTTGACATTATCAAAGCTTAGAACAGTACCAAGACTTTTTTGGGACATGATATATATGGAAGATATTATTATAATCTATCAAAATGCCCACTTTCAAATATTATTTACATGTAAAGCCTGCATTTTACCTTCATTAACATAAACTACCCATAAAGTGAATGAACTTTTTTTGTGAGAAAGATGCAACAAAATTTCTCTGTGATATGTGGAAGCCCTGGCAAGGCACCGAGTTTGTAGTCTCATTTGGCTTACAACTGTTAACTTTGTTCAGCAGTATTAGGTCATTTATTTTGTAGAATTGTCTTGTGGACTAATTGTGGCACTGAGGTCAAGGAAAGGAAATAGATTAGATTTTGAAAAATGTGAGTGTGGAAGGGTCAACTAAAGCCATTCTTTCATAGACCATATCAGGAAAATAGTTTATATCTTTTTTCAGATTTCTACCCTCCACATTTCTAAATGAATTGAAAAATGATTTTAAGATTACAGTTTTAATTGCTGTCAAGCAGTCTCAGGCAAGAATACACAAGGGAGTATTTACTTTTTGTAAGTTGCTTCCTTTTTCATCAAACTTCATGAACTTCTAGTGACAAGCTACCTTGTGAATTTATTATAACTTGAAATTTCACTGCAGCTGAATTAGCTAAATACCTTCCAAATAAATAACTATAAGCAGCCAGAACGGGGGTAGAATTAACAGGTTTTGCAAGAAAAGTGCGATGCAAATGTTTATGTTCAGTACTGTGCCTTTTAAACTATCAGTCTCATTACAAAATGTAGGGAACATTCTTATTTTTTTAACATATGAAAATGGGGATTAATAGATAACCAAATTTTTGAAATTTCATGTAATTGTTATTTATTATTAATCTATTTTGGTGGTGGAGAGCTGTTGTGCAGTTTGTCTTTTTGTTAGGGATCAGTAGGAGGGATTATTTTTAAGGAAACCTATTTATTCAAAGATTATATTTAGTGTTTTCTAAAACTGAGAGTATTTCTATAAGTAGTTATTACTAGTCTTGGTCGTTTAGAGTTCTTTACTTTCAGTAACCAAATCAGACTTGATTTAATTGATGCCTCAGAAACGTGCGAGTCATCGAAACTATTCTTGTAACCAGTGGCATCTTATATTGTTTATATTGTATGTGAGTTTATTTTAGGTGAAATCCTGAGGTTTGAATGCATGTCTCAAACATCAGAACAATTTTGGTCATTTATTATGAACTTCTCTTTTTCTAAGATATCGCCAACTAAAACAGCAGTGGGAGATGAAAACTGAGGAGGCAGATTTATTACAAACCAAGTTGCAGCAAAGCTCATATCACAAGCAACAAGAAGAATTAGATGCTCTTAAAAAAATCATTGGTAAGATTAAAACGTTCTGTGCTTAATCTGTTTCTTCTGATAACCTTACTTTAGGTATTCAGATCTCATCTTTACTATAAATTTATTGTCATTATTTTAAATATTTTAATTATGACATATTTTTATTATTATTGTATTGCCAAAGTTCTGCCCATTTGTAGCATTATACATTTCCACCAGTGGCATATGAAAGTTCTCATTTCTCCAAATCTTTTCCTTTCCAGACTTTTAAAGTTCTCCGATCTGATTATTGTGAAGAGAGAGCACATTAGCATTTTAATTTGCATTTCTCTGATTACTGGTGAAGTTTGGGATCTTTTTTGTATGTTCCTTCAACTTCTCGGTTTCTACTTCTGTGAATTTTCTATTTATTTCTTTTGCCTATTTTTCTGTTGGGTTGCTCATGGTTTGTTTCCGTTGTTCTCATACTTAAGAGTTCTGATTTCTTGTAGGTTACCTACGCTACAAATATCTTTGGCTTATGTGCTTTGCTTTTAACTTTTTTTATGTTTATAATTTTGTTATATAAAGTTTTTAATGTTTAATGTAATTCAATTTATAACTATCTCTGTCTCCAGTTTTAAGAACCTATCTTACATTTTTAATCAGAATTTAATTGTATATGTTAGTTTTAATTTTTCTCAGTCCTTAAGACAATATCCACACACACCTATTTCCCCACTAATATCTTGATTCTTTTTTTTCTTTTATAAAATTGAAAATTCACCCATTTCACTCACCTCTCACCTCCTGCCTCTGGCAGCCACCAATTTGTTCTTTGTATCCATGGGCTCACATTTTGTTGTTGTTCACATATAAGTGAGATCATACAGTATTTGTCTTTCTCTCTCTGCCCTCAAGGTCCATTCATGTTGTCACAAATGGCAAGATTTCCTTCCTTTTTGTGGACTGAATAATATTCCATTGTGTGAGCATATATATTTATATATATACCGTATTTTTTTATTCATCCATCAGTGAACACTTAGGTTGTTTTTGCCGTTGTAATATCTTTGGTGTTGTAAATAATGCTGCAGTGAACATGGGGGTGCAGATGTCTTTTCAAGTTAGTGTGTTTCCTTTGGATAAATACTCAGAAGTGAAATTACTGGCTCATATGGTAGTTCTATTTTAAAATTTTTGAGAAACCTCTATACTGTTTTCCATAGAGGCTGCACCAATTTACATTCCCACCAACAGTGCACAAGGGACCCCTTTTCTCTGCATTCTCGTACTTGTTATTTCTTGTATTTTTGATAATAGCCATTCTAACAGGTGTGAGATGATATCTCATTGTGATTTTGATCTGTATTTCCCTGATGATTAGGATTGTTGAACATCTTTTCATGTAACTGTTGGCCATCTATATTTCTTCTGTGGAAAAATGTCTCTTCAGATCGAATGCCTATTTTTTAATAATATTGTTTGGTTTTTTTCTGTTGAGTTGTATGAGTTTTTTAATATATTTTGGATATTAACTCCTTATCAGATATATGATTTATAAATATTTTCTCCCATTCAGTTGGTTGCCTTTTCATTTTGTTGATGGTTTCCTTTGTGGTGCAGAAGCTTTTTAGTTTGATGTAGTCCCACTTGTTTATTTTTGCTTTTGTTGCCTTTGCTTTTGGTGTCAAATCCAAAAAATCATTGCCAAGATTGATGTCAAGGAGCTTACTATATGTTTTCTTCTAGGAGTTTTATGGTTTTAGGTCTTATGTTCAAGTCTTTAATCCATTTCGAGTTAATTTTTGTGTATGGTATAAGATCATGGTCGAGTTTCCTTCTGCATGCGGCTCTCCACTTTTCCCAGCACCATTTATTAAGGAGACTGTCCTTTCCCCATTGTATCTTCTTTGTTCCTTTGTCATAAATTAATTGACCATATATGCATGGGTTTATTTCTTGGCTCTCTATTCTGTTCCATTAATGTGTCTGTTTTTATACCAAAACCATACTGTTTTGATTACTATAGTTTTGTAATATAGTTTGAAATCAGGGAGCTTGATGCCTCCAGCTTTGTTCTTCTTTCTCAAAATTGCTTTGGCTATTTGGGGTCATTTCTGGTTCCATACAAATTGTAGGATTGTTTGTTATATTTCTGTGAAAAATGCCATTGAAATTTTGATAGGGATTGCATTGAATCTGTAGATTGCTTTGGCTAGTGTGGACATTTTAACAATATTGATTCTTCTAATCCAGGAGCGCAAAATATCTTTCTATTTATTTGGTGTTGTGTTCAGTTTCTTTCAACAATGTCTTATAGTTTTCAGTATACAGGTCTTTCACCTTCTTGGTTAAATTTATTGGTAGGTATTGTATTCTTTTTGATGCAATTTTAAATGGGATTTTTTTTTTTTAATTTCTCTTTCTGATAGTTCGTTATTAGTGTGTAGAAATGTAGCAGATTTTTGTGTGTTGATTTTGTATCCTGAAACTTTACTGAATTTGTTTATTCTAACAGTTTTTTGATGGAGTATTTAGAGTTTTCTATATATAATATCATATCATCTGCAAATAGGGACAGTTTTACTTCTTCCTCTCTAATTTGGATGCCTTTTATTTCTTTTTCTTGCCTAATTGCTGTGGCTAGGACTTCCAATATTATGCTGAATAAAAATGGCAAGAGTGGGCAGCCTTGTCTTGTTCCTGGTCTTAGAGGTAAAGCTTTTAGCTTTTCACTGTTGGGTATGATATTAGCTGTGACTTGTCATATTTGTCCTTTATTATGTTAGGTACGTTCCCCATACCCACCTGTTGAGTTTTTATCATAACGGATGTTGAATTTTGTCTAATGTTTTTCCTGCATCTACTGAGATCATGAGATTTTTATCCTTCATTTTGTTAATGTGGTGTATCATATGGATTTGTGGGTGTTGAACCATCCTTGCAGCTCTAGAATAAATCCCACTTGATCATGGTGTATGTTCCTTTTAATATATTGTTGAATTTGGTTTGCTAATATTTTGTTGAGGATTTTAGGATCTATTTTCATCAGGGATATTGGCATGTAAGTTTCTTTTCTTGTGGTGTCCTTGTTTGGTTTTGGTATCAGGGTAGTTATTGCCTCGTAAAATGAGTTTGGAAGTGTTCCCTCCTCTTCTGTTTCTTGGAAGAGTTTGAGGATTGGTATTAATTCTTCTTTGAATGTTTGGTAGAATTCACCAGTGAAGCCGTCTGGTCCTGGTGTTTTGTTTGTTGGGAGGTTTTTGATTCCTGATTCAGTTTTCTTACTAGTAATCAGTCTGTTCAGATTTTCTCTTTCTTCTTGTTTCAGTCTTGGTAGGTTGAATGTTTCTAGTCATTTATACATTTCTTCTATGTTGTCCAATTTATTGGCATGTAATTGTTCATAGTAGTCTCTTATGATCCTTTTTATTTCTGTGATATCAGTTGTTATGTCTTCTCTTTCATTTCCGATTTTATTTATTCGAGTCCTCTCTTTTCTTGGTAATTCTAGCTTAAAGGTTTGTCAGTTTTGTTTCTCTTTCAAAGAATCAGTTCTTTGTTTCGTTGATCTCTTTTATTGTCTTTTTAGTCTTTATTTCATTTATTTCCACTCTGATCTTTGTTATTTTCTTCTTCTAACTTCAGGCTTGGTTTGTTCTTCTTTTTCTATTCCTTGAGGTATAAAGTTAGGTTGTTTATTTGAGATTTTTCTTGTTTCTTGATGTGGACATTTATTGCTATGAACTTCCCACTTAGAACTGCTTTTGTTACTTTCCATAAGTTTTGATATGTTGTATTTCTATTTTCATTTGTTTCAATGTATTTTTTGATTTCTCTTTTGATTTCTTGCAGTGATATTCTGCAAAGAAAAGTAGTAAAGGAAATTGTGCAGTCATGGCTTCCAGGGTTTTATTTGTACCTAGGTCCTAACACCAACAGGATATGTTAGTTGTGACAGTAACATGCTCACTCTATCTTGCTTTTTAATTTCCTTCTTCATAAATTTAGAGATAATACTTTTCCTTTGTTTCATCCTAGACATGTTCTCAGAATATTTCTCTACTTTAATAAGAGATTCCTTAAATAAAAATAAATGAGCAAAGAACACAAAGTAAGGTTGTTTGTAAAATTAATTGTAAGCTTTCTGGCAACTAAAATAAAGGAAAAATACCATTGTTTTACTCTTAGTTCTGGTTTTAGGAATCATACAGGTGTATTAAAAAGGTGGCCTGTATCTTTTTTGTGTGTGTGTGTGTGTGAGAAAGACCAGCCCTGAGCTAACATCCGTGCCCATCTTCCTCTACTTTATATGGGACGCCGCCACGGCATGGCTGACAAGCAGTGCTTTGGCAGGTGCCCGGGATCCAAACTCGTGAACCCTGGGCTGCCAAGCGTGAACTAAACCGCTGCGCCACTGGGCCGGCCCCTGTGATCTTTTTAATAAATTGTTTCAAAACCTTTTTTAAAGTAGATAAGCTGTAGGTAAGTTTATGTTATTCAATTTCAGATGATTATCAGGAAATAAGTTTTTTTATACATCGTTAGATAATTCAAGTATGGCTCTTAGGCAGGATCTGTGTTTCAACGTATATCATTTCTAGAATAAGGTTGGAACAGTTAAATTTTTTACAACTCTAGCCTCTTAACCTTGCAGACCATTTCTTCTATTAAAAGTTGAATTTATAAGCCATTATCTGTAACTGTTAATAATTAGAGGACCTCATTTAGCCACATTTGCCTACTTTATGATGCAGAGGAAAGTGAGCAGACCTTAAAAAACACTGAAGAAATTAAAAAAAAGGCAGAAGAAAAATATGAAGTTTTGGAGAATAAAATGAAAAATGCAGATGCTGAAAGAGAGAAGGAACTAAAAGATGCTCAGAAAAAACTGGATTGTGCCAAAACAAAAGCTGATGCTTCTAGCAAGAAAATGAAAGAAAAACAGCAGGTAATAACCTTTCTTGAAATGGAATCACTATTTTAACGTCAGCATATTCATCAGTGTTCATCACAAGATCTAAAAGCAAGGCGTGCTTCTTTAGGAAATAAATTACACATCTCATAAGTTAAAATATGCTCTTCTCTGAAAACCCTGTGGAGTATCATATAAAATTGTGAGTATGACTTGCATTGGCTTGCTAATTTTAGAGAAAGAGCAAAGTTGCCTTTTTGTAAATGCTTCATTCAAGAGTGGACCAAAGCTCATACCATGTAGTGGGGCTATGTCATATCAGAGATTCAGTGTTGACACTTCTATTTGGTGATCGTGTGTGTGAATGTATGCTCTGAAAGAATGATGTAAGACAAAGCATGTTATATTTATGAAGTGCCTTTCAATTGTAGACTGGGGATATCTGATTATATCTTTTGGGTAGTGCCAACTAGAGTCTGAATGCAGGTTTTTTTCTGCATTCTCTCCAAAGGCTATGCTCTGAATTGCTGTTCTACTTTTCTTCATAGTTTTTTTTAACCCCACGTTATGATTCTGCCATTAAGTAGCTGAACAAAGTATTTTCTAATGAACTAAAGGCTATAATGGTAAAGAAGAAAATTAAGAAACTAATTTTTTTGACATTGAGTAGTTGTGTTTAAAAAAAAAAAGGCTTTACTTGTGCTAATTTGTTATGTAAAGTTCTGTATTATTTTTCTGTATAGAAATAAAAGAATAAAGGAAATAGTTTATGCAGAGTTCTTTGAACCCATAAAAATTGTACATATATTTGTCATCATTTTTTTTTAAGTATAGGAAAATAAATGTCCTTTCCCCTCCGTTCTGGGGAAGCAGCGTCCATGTGTTTCTGATAGTTGAGTTAACTAAGCTGTGGGTCTTAACTTACATGAGAATCTTACTAATTTTGTTGATAGTGTGCATGTATTTTCCTATAGGTAATAACCAGTTGAGTGCTCAGATACTGTGTTTCTTGTAGGAAGTTGAAGCTATCACTCTGGAGCTAGAAGAGCTCAGGAGAGAGCACGTGTCCTGTAAACAGCAGCTTGAAGCTGTGAATGAAGCCATCAAATCCTATGAAGGGCAGATGGAAGTCATGGCAGCTGAGGTGGCCAAAAATAAGGTAAGATTTACTTAACTATATTGGAGACATTACAAATGTTAATCTATTTATGAAATTTTGACTTGAAGATGTTTGACTTTAGAGGTCTTGATCTCTTCACTTTATCATGATAATGATGGTTACCAATCCAGAATTTTTTTAGTCCAGTCTACTCAGAAGACAAAAAGTGCACAGTAATATGAACAGGCAAAATTTAAATTAAAAAGTGTTAACTGTAACAGGAGTTTGGAATGATGAGGGATTGATCACTAAGGGGTAAAGAGAAATCTAAAGAATTCAGGAACAACAGATACAGGGAACAGCCATTACCCAGAGGGCTGAGGCCGTGCACCCGTGGAAGGAACAAATCTGGAAAAGAGCCCCATTCCACCTGCAGGGCTGAGAACCTGATATATATAGTTGAAGATGTAACTGTGGCCCATTGGTGGTGAAGTTTGCTGGAGTGCCAGAGGAAGCCATCCATAGGGAAGTGCCACACGGACAGCACTTATTGAGAAATAGCTTTCTCGGATGCCAGGGGAAACTGGCCACAGGGAGTTGCCCAACCTGTGGAGATGCTGCAAAGACCCCTGCTGGGATGCCAGGGGAAGGCATGCAAGCTGCTAGCCCCTGCACATGACAAGCTTACCTTTGAGAAAAGCACATAGAACCAGGAGGTAAAGCCCCTTCTACAGTGTCTCTACAGCATGCTTTACTGATGAGGCTTAATACCATTGCAGCTGGTGAGGGAGAAGTGTTCTGATATCAGAAGTGGGGCAGTGAAGGGTGGATTTGGGGCTTAGGGGGTTTCAAATGTTATGAAGACATTCTGTTATCTGCAAATTAATGTTGTAGTATGTCTTTATTAGAGATTGTCCCTCCTGAATATTGGATATCCTCTTGTCCCTTTCTGTGATTTTGACCTTGAATTCTGTTTTATTTTATATTATTTCTACTCCTACTTTCTTTTTTTAAAAATTGAGATATAATTGACATAAAACATTATTAGTTTCAGGTGTACAATGAGGTAATTTGGTATCTGTATGTATTGTGAAATGATAACCACAAAAGTCTAGTTAACATCTATCATCATGCATAGTTCAATTTTTTTTTTCTTATGAGAACTTAGCAACTTTCCAATATGCAATACAGTGTTATTAACTATAGTTACCATGCTGTACAAAATGTACCTACTTTTCTTTGTGATGTAACTTTCATTTTTTAAGTTTTCTGTTATGTTGCTATAGATACTGTTTTTGTAAGTAAGTATATGTCATTGATTTTCATGAACTAACTGTATGTAGCTTTTAACAGGGGAGTTCCACCTTTTGACCTACATTGTAGTAAAGAGTTTTTGCCTTGCTTTTCTCATCTGCATTTTCTGTCATGTTTTCCCCTTGACATAATTGTTTTAATCCCTTGTAGCATTCAGTGGTCTGGAAAGTAGGCCTTTCCTCTTGATTCTATTCATGGTTAAATTCAAGGTTTTATTTTTAACATATTATTTATCAAAAACAATTTAACTACTCTTTTGAAAATAAGGGATCAAAATGCTTCTCAGCTTTGTGTTGCTGATTAAATTTTTCTACAGTTTATGTTCGGTTTCTAGTTTGCCTCCAAAGTAAATTTTAGTTTTTAAAAACATTTTTAGTTTTCTTCTGATTTATTGTCTTTTAATCTCATATATTTTTCATCTCATTCCTCCATATTTTCTGTTGTCTTTCATGGGGATCATACTGTAGAATTTTAAAAGATTAGATATTGTGTTCCTAAAGAGAAATGTGAAAATAAAATAAGCTACTCTTTCTTTGATCTAAATAAAGATAAAATCAAAATGTACATATTCCTATAAAGAGGGTATCCATCCTTCTTTATGGAAACTATAAAATGGATCACTTAGTTTGTAAAAGTTTTTCTTTCAGCCTTTACATTCTAAATTGTTTCCCTTTGCTGATAAGAGTGGCTAAGGACACTCCCAGGGAGCTAAGAAAAGAAACTGCCTACTAATTAATTAGGTTCAGACAAACAAAACTAAAATTTAATTTCTGTTCAATCTTAATTGGCAGATTTCCTATGTTTTTTCCTACCATTGTGAAAAAAATTAAAACAGCCACACCTGCAATGCAATCTTTAAACTTTAGGCATGAGACAATCTTCTTCATAAACATGTTTTTTTCAGATACACTGTTAGTAATAAACCTACGTGTGTTATTTTTCCCTTTGGTTAATGTCACTAGAATATTTTTCACTTTCTTTTCTTGTTCTTCAAAAGTTTTAAACAGCTAAATTATCTGGGTTTTTTAGATGAATGTTGTGATTTGTCATTCTTCTGCAAAAGACCTCTAATGACACAAGTTAAACAGTATAAGGAAATTAAAGCTCTTTGAGCACGTTCAATAACCTAACCATAATGTCAAGTATTCTTTGTTACTCAAAATTATCTTGTTTTCTAATGAAAAAAAACTCCTAAATTTTTACTGGTGCTTTTAATCACTTATGGAGATCTCTTCTTCCTCAGAGTCTTTTTTAGCAGGTTGTTTACTTTGTTTCCCCCTACCCAAATGTAAGCTGAGCTAGGTCTTCCTGTTTTCAGACATTGTGAGTTTGTGACCGTATCTTTACCAGAAAAGAATGATCTAGAATGAAGCAAAGGGTTTGGGGCAGGGAGGAGGGTGGTAGACTAAACCCCAGCTGTAATTACCACTTTGGAGGTTGAGTAGCTTCAACCTTGGGAGTTAGGGGGATAGTAAAAGTCAGAGCAAGAAGTTTTTACTTATGTCACAGATGGTTATCGCTTCAAAGAAGTTTCTATTCCTCTTCCATGTCTCTGTTTTGACCCTGTGCTAGAATCAAACACTATGACCTTCCATTGCCACTGGTAAAGTCCTTATGGCTTAGATTTATAGAAGGGAAAAGGAGCAAATCCCAGCCTACCTTCTACCCCTGTTCTTTGTGCCTCCTAATAATTGTCACTTGGAGGTCTGTCAGATTATCTTCCTGTTAACTACGCAGAAATACCACTTTTTGAGAGACTTCACAGGTTAGATTCCTATAGTCCCTCCTCCATCTGGTTGATCTCAGCTACACTGTATCCAGTAGAAACTTTGTTGCTTCCAGTGTGAAAACTGTATCGCATCCCTTTTTTCTAGTGATAATGCAAGTTTTCTCCCATGTGCAAATTCATCAGTCATTTTAATGGGGATATGCAATGTAGAGGGTTAGGTGACCATCTGCCTCTAATCACATTGCCATCTTGCCCAGAAGTCTGTTATATGATGGTTTAGTAGACTAAAGATATCTCCATATTACCTTACTGTATATTGTCTTCTAATTATTTGTTTCAGGAGTCAGTAAATAAAGCTCAAGAAGAGGTGACCAAGCAAAAAGAAGTGATAACAGCCCAAGACAATGTAGTTAAAGCTAAATATGCAGAAGTGGCAAAATATAAGGAGCAAAATAATGATTCTCAGCTAAAAATTAAGGAATTAGACCACAACATCAGCAAACATAAACGGGAAGCTGAAGATGCTGCTGCAAAGGCACGTTTGCGTTATTCATTTTTACCCTTAATCAAATTTTTGCTTCTGGGTTGTTGAAATATTCCAGTAAACTGCTTGATGAAAAACTTAGTACAAATGGCAGAATTACCAGGTAACATAATTTTGAGGCTTACTGCTATGTTAACTGCTTCTCAGCAATGCTCATTTTAACTAAATGGCACAAATGTCTTGCTTTTAAATTTAATTTCAGGTATTTATTCCCATCTATAAGATGTTTTTACCAAATATTTAGTGGTCTTCCATGGAAATGACTGCTTTTTAAACCCAAATGTTCACAAAACTAATTACTAATGTATTAATAGTAATAATATATATATATATACACTTTACCTTATTTCAAATTGAATTTAAAGAACTCAGAAATATGTATACAGGCAACTTCTAAAATAAGGACTTAATAGGCTTCTGGATGTCCTGATGAGGATGAGTACAGTCAACTGCTTGGCAAAACATCAGATTTCAAATGAGGCTGCAAAAATGATCTTTTTGAGGCTATCCTACAGATTTTTGTCTCCCTTAAAAGTTTCTTCCTTTCATGTATCACAGTGCCTTAAGTACTTTAGAGAGAATACGTGCTTTTGCAGAAATTCATTGCTTGGTTACGCAACTGCATCGATGTGGTCTTAATAGTTCACCCATCATGTTTTCTTATAGGTGTGTAACAGTTTGGTGCCTTGTAAATCTTTTTTAGCATCATAAAAGTACTGGAGATTTAACTTCATAAAGGTCAGAACATACAAAACAGTATCCCCCCCGAGAGAGCCATGAGTGCTTTTTCAGGTTCATTACTTGGTTTAAAAAACACTTTTTAATGGCCACATCATAATATCCTAAAATTTGATTAGTATTGATTTCCCATTAGCATAGTAGCCTAGTGTTAGTGGACTCATTGACATGTTATCAATGCTAATATTACTGTTAATAGTTTTTTTGGTAATTGAAAATGCTAGTATTGGTGATTGCTAGGGGATTTTATTTACAGTTAAGGGAGTAAAAAGAGGGACTTGCAAGTGGAACTGCTAAAAGGTCAAGGACTCTTTGAAATATATAGTTTATCAAATATTTATTGCACACTGACTACTATCACGCTATGCCAGGCACTTTCAGTGTGAGCAATGTGTACGCCGAGTGACTTCATAGAGCTTATAGATCAGCAGGAAAGATAGACTAAGAATGACCATTTTACGTTGGAGCCTAGAGGTGAGACCATACCCATGGAATTAACAAGAATAAACAAATTGTCAAGGATTAGATTCTACCAGTCAGAACCAACCTTAAACAATTCTGGTAAAGTCTTCCTTAAGCACTGTGATTTAAATTTTTTAATCAGTTGTCTTATATGAAGAAGTATTTTACTTTGCATTGTCAAAAGAGGGTGGCAGGGGAAGTAGAGTCAACATTTAGGGCAATTTTTTACCTAGATTGTAATTCTGAAAAGGATTAGGTTTCTGCAATATTACCAAATCTATGATGTTAAGTAATCCTGTAAGAATTTTAATTTTCACAAGTTGTTTTTGAAGCAATAGATTGAATGTGGTGAAATCTGGAGCCTCGTCTGACTTACATTTCATTCTAATGCAGATGTTGTACATATACTTTGTAAAAATTTCTCTTGAGTTCACTCTTATTCTAATGCTTAATTAATAGAAAGATCTTTTTCTATATAATCCCCTATTTCTTGAGCCTATCCTACAGGTAAAAATATTCATATTTATTCAAATTCATACTTATTCAAACTTTTTCAAATGAGTCATTGTGGGGTTTTTCTCCAAAATGTTTGATTGAAAATTAGTAAACATTTAAGAAACTGTTTTTTAAATGTAGGTGTGTAAGCAATGATAGATCCTTCTATTGTATGTGGCTAGGTATCCAAAATGTTGAAAGATAATAACTGGATTAATGCAGAGAAACACCTCTTTGGGCAACCCAATGGCGCCTATGATTTCAAAACTAACAACCCCAAAGAAGCTGGTCAGAGACTTCATAAGTTGCAAGAAATGAAGGAGAAACTAGGAAGAAATGTCAACATGAGAGCTATGAATGTACTGACAGAAGCCGAAGAGCGGGTAGGTCATTTTCCTGTGGCTCTTCTGGCCACTTCAGAACATGAGTAGCATTGATGGCTCTATATGACCCTGCGGCAATTATTAGAGTCAACCTTTTGCTTGATGCCCTTGATAATTGTTTCGTTTTCCTTTCTCTTTTCAGTTCTTTTCTTATTTCATTCTTTTTGCATCCTTAGTTGTTATGTGTTCTGTAGTACCTTGAAAAACTTTTCCACTGGCTTTGCCCTTTGCCATAAACATGTTCTACTCTTTTCTTATTCTTGGTGTAAATAAACGTAACACTTTTTGATCATGTTAACTCCTCACATTTCTATTATTTCTTTCACTTGCCTTGAAAGGCTGTCTGCCCCCTCACCAGTCACTCCATGACTACTATCTTCCTTTTGACTCTAGTGTATACTTGAATCTTTATATAAGTAATGACTAAAATTGTTATATACATAACCACTGTTTTACTAATCTGTAAATCCAGCAGCATCTTCTCTTTTAATGCTCTCAGTTAATAATGTTATCCATCCCCCTTACCGTGACAAAACTTTTAAAGTCTGCCATGTCACCAGAAAAATCCAGAGAGGAAAGCAGTCCCTATTCTTGATGGCCCCATAGGAAATAGCAGTCTGAATAATATTATATTATGCCCTATACCTTTTTTAATTCTGCAAAATTCGTTTGAATTTGCATAATAGAGTTAATGAGAGCTCTGTAAAAGTGATAGTACTTATGAGCTCAGTTACTTTTAAGAAATTTTGCTGTAGTGAGTTTTTTTTAACTATTATTGACATTAGTATCTACAAAGAATCTGTATTATATTCGATACCAAACAGGCAATGCACGTGTTGTAATCTCTATAAAATGTTCCTGCTGGTTTTCATTCTCCATTAAAGCTTTGCAGTATATGGTATATTTGTGTAAGGACTGCATTTGAGCTGCATAACATCATGAAACTTGTTCAGTTTTACTTGTTTGCTTTTATTAGATAATGATAACTGGTTCTCCTAATTTTAAAAAAGAATTCACCAACTCGCATCTGCTTACCAGAGGGGAAAGCTCTGTTCTTGATCAGCAGATGGCCTTTTGTTTTCAGATTTTGTTCTATTTTGTGTCTGTCCACATAAGAAACTACATGGAACTATGCAAGGAATAAGATAAAAATGTGGAGAGGAAGTTTTAGGAGCTTGGCCATAAAGGAGAAGAGACAGCAAGGAAGCTAGAAGAATGGCTGGAGTTTTTAAGGGAGAATTTGAAGCCTCCTTGAAATGTGAGGCTTTGAAGAGAAATGAATTAAGAGGATTTTTAGAAAGTTCTGCTGCTACTCATGGTATAATTATTCTTCTGCAGCCTCTCTCAAAATTTTTTTGAGTAAATTTCTACATTAATCAGGGAAGGTCACTCTGAAAATGTGATATTTGAGCTCAAACTTATGAGGTACCAATTATGTCAGATATGGAGAAAACATTCTGGGAAGAGAGAACAATTCAGAGGCCATAAGGCTACAGTGAGCTTACAATGTTCAAGGAAGTGAAAAAAGACCACGTGGCTGGAGCCTGGGGAGGAGGGTGATGCCAAAAAGTCAGAGATACATAAGGATAAATATGTAGGATTTCTATGTCACGGTGAAGAATTGAAATTTTATTTTGTGTCACTGCTAAGACTGACCTTAAGAAGAAGAAAGCATACAGGGCTACTTTTGAGTTTACGTATGACACATTTTCATTTTTGCCTTGGCTGCTAGGAAGACAAGGGAATATTAGTGGAGTCAGAATATTTCAGGAGCTTATCTCCATAAGTTCTCAATTATAGTAATTGAATTTTACATATAGATGATATATTTACTTTCCTCATAATTTGGTTTACATTATAACTCTTAATGCAGTATATCTTTTGGTTAAATAGTATGTATATTTTATATAAAAATAATCAAACTTCTTTATTGTGACTGAATTCTAGAATATAAAGAAAATTTTATATTTTCCCAATTAAGTATGCTTTCTATCTTACTAGTACAACGACTTGACGAAGAAGAAGAGAATTGTAGAAAACGACAAATCCAAAATCCTTGCAACTATAGAAGACCTTGACCAGAAGAAAAACCAAGCCCTAAATATTGCTTGGCAAAAGGTATTTGAACCAAAAATATAATCATTTATTTTGTATGAGGCAAGGATGAAAAATATTATCAATAGATTTGTACTTTTTAAGATGAATTTGAAATGGCTAATTTGTGTTTGAATGAGGCACATGCTCACACCTTAATTAAAACCTCATCGACTTTTTAATGCATTTTGTCCTTTTGGACTTGGCTACTTCCGATTTGTGAAGGTAAGTTTGGGTCACTCCATCATACTCTCATAATCTGCTTCTCTGGTTCCTAAGTTATATTAAATTCCAACTTTCTCTATTTTTCATTCTTAACCTTGTTTGCTAGGTCTATGTTACCTTTAAAGGGGGTACCATTTGGCCTCTTGCCTTCCCATGAGATCGTAGGCTCTTATATTTGGAAGGAACCTTAGATACTGTCCAATATCTGCTTTACCCCACTCACCCTCTGCTTGAAACTGGAACAATCTCACCTTCACATGGAGGAGCTCTGATTGTTGGAAAGCCTCTCCCAGCACCCCCTTCAGTTCCCACCTCCTTGGTTTCTCCTGCCCAACTCAGAGGTCAAATATTAGTTCTTAGAACATTTCTATAGCAAGACTGGTATATTCTTTACCACTTACAAATTATTATTTGCACTTCAGAATTCGTAAATATTATGTATTCTGTAGGTTTTTAGGAAAGCATTTTGTACATGTTAATAATTATGTTAGTTAACACATATTAAGCAGTTACTCTGTTGATTATCTTACATGAATTACCTTAAAATAATTCCATAACTTTGATAGTTGTTATCCCTATGAAGAAACCAAAGCTTAAAAAGATGAAATAGCCAGTCTAAGATCACATAGCCAAAAGATGGAAAACTTGGTATTCTCTTTTCCTAAATTGGAACCAAAGTTAAAATTGCCTTTTGTTGCTAATTGCTGTCGCCCTTGTTGCCCTTTAAGAGTTGAGCAATAAACAAGGAAGTGTAGCATTCTCTATTTCTGATCTCTTATTCAGCAGAATCCTATTACCATTTTGTTTTGTTTTATGACAACTTTGGCAGATTTGAAGGTTCTTGACTATTGTTTCTATTTCCCTGGCTGCATATATTTGTCTCCTTTAAGATAATTCCTTAGCCTCTCGGCGTGGAAATTTTTCTATATCTATCATATTGAAACACTTTTACTCGAAAGATTCCAAGCATAGTTACTGTGTTGTTTGATACTTTACAACAAGCCTCTGGGATTTAACTGGGTACCTTACCTCTTTTTCTCTTTTTTTTTTTTTTTTTGTGGGGAAGACAAGCCCTGAGCTAACATCTGTTGCCAATCCTCCCCTTTTTGCTGAGGAAGACTGGCCCTGAGCTAACATCGTGCCCATCTTCCTCCACTTTATATGGGACGCCGCCACAGCATGGCTGACAGGCAGTGCGTCGGCGGGCGCCCGGGATCCGAACTCGCGAACCCCGGGCTGCCAAGCGCGGACTAAACCGCTGCGCCACCGGGCGGCCCCTTTTTCTCTTTTTAATTCTGTAGGAACTTTATTTTCAGTAATGGCAGCACAATGATCCTTTTCGGTCATCTTGTTTTTCCTGCTCTAGACTTATTTTCAGTGTTCCATCTCCCTGTAGTATCTATCTTTTAAAAATGCATGTGAAAAGTTTGCCCCATTATTCTTGTACAACATGTGGACTTAAGACTGGATGTGAGAGGTTTTGTCTCATTTTCTCCATGGTTCCTAGATTTAGCGCAAGTACAAATTTATCCTTTAAACAGATTTTTCCCCAATTTCCAAGATTCTCCCAAAGCAAGTAAATTTGAGTGCTTGTTATATTTCAGGCACTATTCACATATTAATTTTTTCTTTTAATCCTCACAATAACTTAATGAGGTAGGAACTATTATTATCTGCATTATATACTTCCTTCTGGCATCAAGCGTACTTATTTCACAAAGCCAGAGTATTTTAGGCACTGGTTGTGTTTTTTGTTTTTTTTTTGTTTCCTTCTTAGCCTGATTGCATTTCATCTTTATATCTATCCATGAATATATTTCTTTTCCTGTCTAGGGTAGGGCTATATTCTCTGCCCATTAATTGCTAAGTTTCTCTTTTCCACTTTGAAAGAGTTTCCACATGGGATCCATTGTCATGTTTGGCGTTTAGTAGCATTCCACTGTCTTCGTCTTGCTGTTCTATCCTGCCTGGCCAAAAATTAAAAAAGAAAAAGGAAAAGAATCTAGGGTGTTTATAAATACTATGATATCTTCAATCTTCCCCAAAAAAGACAGTGGTCCTCTCCCCATTGTGATGAATCTTGCCTAACTCTGGAAATCTATCCCACATAAAACTAGAACCTGCTTCTTCTGTGTAGGATATTACTCAGCACGTGTGCAGTTGCTCTTAAAATATGCGTTCCTTACTAAATCTATTTTCAGGAGCACTGCTTGTGTCTAGGAGATTTCCTTATTCCTACACATATTCATAAAAAAGTATACTTGCGCTTGAATTTTGTACTTGAATTTGGAGATTTTCCTAGAGAACATGGCTGTCAGATTCACTGGGGTGTCTGCAAGTGTATTTATATATACTCCCAAATTTGTCTGCAGAACTCTTTAAAATTATTAGTCATGTCTTTGAAGACAGATGGCTGAATTCTCAAATCATTGATCAAGTGTGTATGCACAAAAATTACCCAATTACAAGCTAGGATATAGGCCCTAAATCTCTGTGTAATCTCCTACTATGGCTTGATGGAAATAGGCCAGACAGCTTCTTTAAGGCTTTTTCTCTTGGGGTCCAATCCTATTTTTGTTCCTTGACACCTTAACTTCTTTGGCTATGAGAAGAACTATATAGAAAAGAACCATTCAATGCCTTGAACAGATCTGATTGTTTGATTTCATGCCTCCTTTTCTCTTAGACTTCGCCCTGATCTTCTTAGGCTTTTTAACGTTAGCTGATAACCACCAGTCAACAGAAAACAAGTTTTATAAGAGAACATTTTAAGCCAAAAAGAGTTTTTGTTTTGTTTTTGCTTCTCCAACTGAAAGTTCAATGTCATATATTATATAATGGTAGGATTCCTGCAGTATGGCCTATGAAAATGTCAAAACTTCAGGGTAGTTAGAGGTATACCTTCTAGTTCCCCCTAGAAGGGAGAGCAGGACTCAGTAATCTATTTCTGTAAAGGGACAAATAAATATTTCTGGCTTTGTGAGTTATATAGTCTCTGTTGCACCTACTAGACTCTATTGTTCTAGTGCTCACAGCCATAGACAATACATAAATGAATAGACATGCCCAGGTTTGTCACATGGGCCATAATTTGCCAATCCCTGAGTTAGGGTAACAGACAACAGAATGCACCTGCTGGGTTGCATATACACGTATCAACATTTGATTCTTCTTGGAAAACCTTCTATGATATTTTAATATCTTTTTTTTTATGCAGGTGAACAAGGACTTTGGATCTATTTTCTCTACTCTTTTGCCTGGTGCAAATGCTATGCTTGCACCACCAGAGGGGCAAACTGTATTGGATGGTCTGGAGTTCAAGGTTGCCTTAGGAAATACTTGGAAAGAAAACCTAACTGAACTTAGTGGTGGTCAGAGGTGAGTAGTCCTTTTGCAATATTATAATTCTTAATTCCTCTTATTTTATTATAATCCATCATCTCATTTGCCTCCCCGTTTTATTTCAGTTTTACTGTGCTTAGCTATCTTTGCGTGTAGTATTTAAGGAGCCTAATGTGTTAGACTACAAATTTTGGTTAGAATATTTGATAAAAATAGAAGGCAACAAAGGAGAAATAAGGATAAGCAACTAGAAAACTAGACAAAATATATGAAAACAAATGTTTTCAGAACATTGGAAAATGAGTAGCCTGGGAGTATGGTACCTGAAAGAAAGGGAACAAAAGTGCTGAGCCTGTGTTCACCTGGTTTTCTCCCTGGGAGCAATTACTGGACTACAGATACAGGGAGGGGAACTCACACAAAGCCCAGTAGTCTCACTAAATTAAGGAAACAGATTAGAAGTTGGGGAGGCCCCAGCGAGCTACACCTTAGCATTAGGTCTGTAATATCTCTGAAGTGAAGGCTACTCTAGACACACCTTAGCACATCATTGAAGGCTGTGAAGAGATCAAGGTGATCTGCATGTAACTTAATTGTTTCTCAGAACAAGTTAAATACTCTTTAAAGAAAGACAACAAAATTGAGACTCTGAACAACATAGTAACAATGTCCAGCATCTAAGAAAAATTACTAGACAAATCAAGAAAATTTGGCTCTTATATAACCTAGACAAAAATCAGTCAATGGAAACAGACCCAGAAATAACAGATGATGAAACTAGCAGACAAGGAACTTACATTAACTATTTCCAAGAATTACAAGAAATGAGAACATGATGAGAGGAATGGAAGCTGTTAAAAAAGAATCAAGTGGAACTTCTAGAGATGAAAAAATATACCTGAAATGAAAAGTTCATTGCATGAAATTAACAGCAGATTAGACAATGTAAAAGGAACATGATTGAATTTGAAGGCATAGCAGTAGAATCTATTCAGGCTAAACTGACAAACACAAAGCTATAAAGACAAACAAAGCTTCAGTGACCTAAGGGACAATATCAAGCAGTCTAACATACATGTGATTGGAGTTCCAAAAGGAGAGGAAGAGGCAGAAAGATACTTGAAGAAATAATGTGCCCAAATTTTCCAGATTTGATGAGTTCTATGAACCCAGACTTGATTTCTGTGAACCCCAGGTAGGATAAACACATACATTCCCCTCCACATACATTACCACAGCAAGGCATGTCATATAAAATTGCCAAAAACCAGTGATTAGGAGAAAAGTCTTAAAAGCAGCCAGAGGTAAAAAGACATATTACATGCCAAGGAACAAAGGTAAGAATGACTTAGACTTCTCATCATAAACTATGCAAGCTAGAAGTCTGGAACAACATCTATCAAGTGCCAAAAGAAACATGTGTCAACCTAGAATTCTATATCTAATAGAAATATTCTTCAAATTGAATGCAGTAGCAATCTTTTTTCAGAAAAAGAAAACCTGAAAGAATTTGATCCCAGCAGAAATGTACAAGTTAAAGCAAGTTCTCAGGTGAAAGGAAGATGATACCAGACAGAAACTTGGATCTACCTAAGGAATGAAAGGTGTGAAAATAGCATGTTCTGGGCTTCAGGGAAGTTTCTCCCAGCCTTATACAGTGATTCAGACAGTCAGCATACTGAGAGAAACTTAGACGGTCTTGTGGCCTAACCTGCAGAGAGCCAAATAATTAAAACCTCCTGAGAGAATATTGTGAATATTCACATAATTGAAGATGGTTATCAGTTTTGTATTCTCCCCTGTGAGATGTACAGTCCATGGTCCTTGAATTGTTCTCATGTGCCTTATAATGCCGTTGTGTAACTGGTACATACTTAGAAAATACTAACACCTGTCAATTTTCCTTATCAAATCCTTTGCCATTTTTATGAGCAGAATAGCTGTCCACCCTATATTTTGCATTATTGGTAAAATTCCTGAATATTTTAAGAGTCTGAAAGACAGTTTCTGTTGTTTGTCTGTTAACCAGAATTGAATTCCACAATTTAGATCTACAATTTAGTATCTTTAACTGTTTTTGCCAAAGTCTTAGAAAATGTTTTGGGGAAAATAGAAAATGTATGCTTATTTTCTTTTGGGGACCTAAAAATTATTTCCATAGTTAATAGGATATGAAAGTATTTTTAGATATACCACCATCAGCATAGTAGTATAACTCTTAGTGAGGTTTTTTTCCTCAGTGACTTAAGTATAAAGCTCAATGCCTTAAACATGTGACACAGAGAAAGGCAGTGAAAAATAACTAGGTTGTTTGAATGACTTCACCTCCCCTCCATGGAGGTAGATGTCAGTCTCACTATCGTTTGCTTTTTATTGTACTGTTCCGTTCATTTTCTTTGCTAGAAATTTTGGTTTCACCTTCCTGGACCCCCTCCACTTATTTTTTTCCCCACTTACATGTTTCTTAATAAATATCCTGTTGGAATGCAATAAGCATTAGATTGACTATTTACTCTTAATGCTGCATGCAGGGAGATGTTTGAAGTTACAGAAAAGTGTATGACAAATGTTACCATTTTTATTCTAATGTTAAAGAATTTCAAATATTTTGTATTAAAATAAACAAAGCTTTTTTATAAAATACATTTAATAAAAAATATAGGAATTATGATTCTTCATACCAGATTAGAATGAAAACAGCTACAGTTAAAGAGGATGGTTAGCTAGAAAAGAAGTGAAAAAGAGCTGTAGACTCTAAGAGTAGGCATAACTACAAATTTTAAATAAGGCTATTAGTCGGGGTTCTCCAGAGAAATAATCAATAGTGTGTGTATATATAGTAGGAAGAGACTTATTATAAGGAATTGGCTCATTTTCTTGTGGAGGCTGAGAAGTTCCACAGTTTGTTACCTGCAAGCTGAAGACCCAGGAAAGCCAGTGGGGTAGTTCCCAGTGGGTCTGAAGGCCTGAGGACCAGGAGCACTGAGGGCAGAATAGCCGTGTCCCAGCTCAAATAATCAGGCGGTAAGGGGCGAATTCATTCTACCTTTTTTACTATTCAAGCCCTTAAACAGAGTGGATGATACCCACCCGTATGGGAGGAGGCAGAACTGTGATACTGAGTCATCCAATTCAGATGCTAATTTCATCCAGAAACACCTCACAAACATGCCCGGAAATAATGTTTAGCCAAATATCTGGGTACCCCATGATCCAGTCAAGTTGACACACAAAATTAACATCACATAAGGATTGAACTTCTGGCACTGAAGTATTTAAAGTAATGGGCCATAACCTATACAACTTACTCTCAAATGGTGCCAATAAAAAATAGAGTGTGTGTATGTTTGTGTGTCTGTGCACATGGGTGCACACGCAGTAAAGGTTTCAGAGTTATAAACCAGTTACACTGTTACCAAGACAATAGCTATTGTCTTAACAAGTTTAAGTATGTAGCCCTCACTCACCTGCTACCTAGGTATCTAATAAGCAATTGGGGAAGGAAAGAAAAACTATTAACACTGACATGATCTTTTCTTAAGGATGAGTGCCAAATATAATATCCTGATTATCTGACTGGAAGAAGAATATAAACCTATTCTATTCAAGATAAAACTCGTTGAAGAGAGGAAAAGTGGAAAGCTAAAATAAAAGCAACGTTTTAATACAACAAAAGTGTTGAAGTTTGCAGCTTAAAATTCTTGTTTTCTATGACTATCAGCTAAATATGCACTATTCATAAGAATAATAGTATTAAGAGGATAGTAGATTTGCTTCAGTGTTTTGGTAAAAAGTGGTAAAATCAAGTTTTGACAGCTTTTCTTCTGGCCTCCTTTTCTTAGGTCTTTAGTGGCTTTGTCATTAATACTGTCCATGCTCCTCTTCAAACCTGCTCCAATTTACATCCTGGATGAGGTGGATGCAGCCTTGGACCTTTCTCATACCCAGAATATTGGACAGATGTTGCGTACTCATTTCACACATTCTCAAGTAAGAGCCAGAAAAAATGTCTCAGTAATAGTTTAAGTATAGTATTTGTTTTTCTAACACTTCTTTAGTAGTAGTCACTGTTAATAAGATATTTAGCATAGATGAATGCTAAAGCACTGTGTATCTCTTTAAATATATACTTATATTTAAATGGGTATGGAAGGAAAGAGGATTTGGTCCTCTGTTAAAGAAAGAGCCGAGCATTACAATTGTTGGTTGGAGCATGAGAGAGAATCTAATTTTTTCATAATTTGGACTTAATTTAGAGTTAATGTAATTATTTTCTCTAGCTGTCAGAGGATGCACAATCAAAACGAGACTATCAAGGATATACCTAAGTATCAGAAAATCACGTGGCACTTTTGGGGTAGTCTTTCTCCTGGCTAGAAAGTAGAGAAAAGCCCCTGAAGCTAACACCAGTTTGTATTTATTGAACTGTTGCTGCAGGAACTGGGGCTGCCGAACGTGGTTGTATAGATAATGCATTGTACAACTCTGGGGCCTTCATGTATCATAGTTATCATAGGCTGAGTGTTTATTATGGCAGTTTTTTTGCAGATAAAGGTGAAGTTAATTTCTTAATTATACAAATGTTTCATTGGAGCTAGTGGTAGTGCTGTAGGAACTTGAAGCCTTCTTTGATGTTATTAAAATAGCATGGAGAGGGGGCCGCCCGGTGGCGCAGCGGTTTAGTCCGCGCTTGGCAACCCGGGGTTCGCGAGTTCGGATCCCGGGCGCCCGCCGACGCACTGCCTGTCAGCCATGCCGTGGTGGCGTCCCATATAAAGTAGAGGAAGATGGGCACGGATGTTAGCTCAGGGCCAGTCTTCCTCAGCAAAAAAAAAGGGGAGGACTGGAACAGATGTTAGCTCAGGGCTGGTCTTCCCCACAAAAAAAAAAAAAAAAATAGCATGGAGAAAAATATTTCACCAGAGCATTTAGAGCTGAGGACAAAGCAGTGATGCCAGCTGCAGGAGATAGCGACAAGCAGTCAACCAGCAGGAAGTAGGAAACCTGGGTCATGCAGCACTCATGGTCGAATTGAGAGACTCCTAAAAACCAAATATGGAAGGCTAGAATTCATTTAGGATCCTAATAGTATAACTATTTGTTACTTGCGTTGGAGGTTGTGCATTTGCTTGGGGCCAAGCATTTAAAGAAGGAACAAAATGAAAAGATCTCCAAACAGTTCTTAACCCCAGTATAAAAAAAAGGTGTAAACTTCAAGAATATTACAAAAAGTATCTTATATGCTTTTTTTCTTTTTCCCTTAAGTTCATTGTGGTGTCCCTAAAGGAAGGTATGTTCAACAATGCAAACGTCCTTTTCAAAACCAAGTTTGTGGATGGTGTTTCTACAGTAGCCAGATTTACTCAATGCCAAAATGGAAAGATTCCAAAGGAAACCAAATCCAAGGCAAAAGGACCCAAATGACCACACATGGAAGTTAGAAGTACAAATTTGCTCCTTGACCTTGACCTGTTTTTTAGACAGACTTCTTAATAACTTGGGATTTATCTAACTTGTTTATATAAAAAGGTAATGTTATTTTGTTACTTAACCCATACTTTTTCCTCCTTTATGTAATCACTTACAAATGAGCATAGATTCCTCTTTTCTTAATGTTAACTATGGTCCAATTACTGTGATTGTGATTTTATGTGTCATCAAATGTTTTTTTCTTACACAAGTCTTTATGTATTAGGGAGCCTGAGAAACCTGGTTGGTGGTAAATTCTGTTTGTAAAAGCAAAAATACAAAGAAACAGATTAAATTAAATTATAGGATAAATATAGCTGATAGTCAGCTTTAAATAATTAGCTTAATTCCTAAGGTAATATTAGTGTGTTTTCTATTGCTAATAAAGTCATTCGGTAAGTTGCTGGACCAACAAAGGGACACCAAGAAAGCTCTTAGGCATGCATAGAGCTATTTGTAGTTAGTTCCTTGAGGACACAGTGCCAGATCCCTGAGTTAAACTCAGATGGGAAACAGATCTTGAAAGATTTCTCTCATTTTAATGATGCTTCAATATCATGTTTCTGTGCCTAGTAATTGGTCTGTGCAATCTTAATTTTTAAAAAAAGCTTTGTGAATATTTTAATAGAAGCTTGGGAAAAGGTGTGTTGCATGCTGCTCTCTGCTGCAAATTTATCTGAAGTCTCCTAATATTTTTAAAGATTTTTGTCAGCCTTTTCATAATCCAATCAGTAACAATCTATTGGTGAATGAGAATGTAGGAGCCAGCAGACTGAACCAAATTTATCTTTTTCCTTCACTCTGATACATATATAAATAAATAAATCCATCTGTTCTACCAAAAGGACTCAAAATTTGATGATTATATTTCTTAGTGTTTTCTGCTTTCCAGTTCAAAAGGATGAATATTCCTTTAAGAACTCAAAAGATGATGCTAACAAACACTGTAAGAATACTATATGTAGTTCTTAGTTATCTCTGGGTGCATCGCCAGAACAGTGTTTCCAAACTCTGAATCTTGGAAGCTCTGACATGATCTAGTCTGATCTTGGGTATGTTATTTTGGCCCCACATCCCTTGTTGATACTTGGGTCTTAGTTCCTTTGTGTTATCCTTTCCCTTGATATATGCTCGTACTTATGGCTCCGGGTTTAACATTTCTCATCCTTCATTCTCATGCACATCTGAGGATGTCAGAGAACACCCAGGTAACTAATATTTTGGGATACATTGGAAAGGATTGAAGCTGGAATTAGTTTTGCCTGCTGTGGAAGGAGAAGGAGACAAAGCTGTAAATGCTGAGTTACAGGAGGTCCAATATCACATATAACAGACAGAAGTTTATTTCCTTCCAAATGTATTGCAAATTATTTGCCAAAACAGTGATATCACTTCACACTGGCATCAATACCTATTGACCATAACCTAGTCAGCACTGGCTGTTTTAATACTTCTGATTTACTAGTTATAAAAAGGTACTTCATTGCTATTTTAACTAGCCTTTTACAAATAACTTGTGAAGTTGAATATTTTGCCATATGTACTAATTTTTTTTCCTCTGCTACAAATTTTCTATTTGTTTTCCTAATTTTTGTCTTACATATAATCTTGCTCTTTGATGAAAATCCTCAAATTAAATTTTTGTGAGTAATGTCGTTATTCATTGATTAGAGGGAACACATTAATTTCACACATCTGCAGTAATATGAATGACATTTATTGAGCCCTTTCTATACATCAGACACTATTCTCATTTGCACATGTTTCAACATTTAATCCTGATAATAATCCAGTGAAGTAAGTACTGCTGTTATCAGCGTTATATAATTGAGGAAATTGAATTGAGCAGAGAAATTAAGAAACTTGCACATAGTGATAATACAGTTAGTGAGGGGCAGAGCCAAGATACAAATCTTGGCAGTTAGTCTCCAGAACCTGTGATACACCACCTCTCTGACAGCTTGAACATTTGCATCTATCGTACATGATAAATTTAAGAGATGCCTGGATGAGCAGTATGCACAACATGTGAAAATCACCTTTAGGAAGAACGTCAAACACTTGAAGAGAGGATTCCTTGTGTTTTTGTTTGTTTTTTGTTTTGACATTTCAGGTATACTAATCACAAATGCAAGAGCAAAGACTTGAGAATCCCTCTTCCAATATAAGCCAACAATCCCACAATCATGTCATTTGCAAATCAGGGCAGTTTTGTTTCTTCTTTTTTTGGTCTTTACGCCTTTTATTGTCTTATTACACTGGCTTGAGCTTCCGGCACTATGTTGTGGAAGAGTGATGAGAGCTGGTGTATTTGACTTTTTCCCAAAATTAGGAGGAAAGCATTCAGTCTTTCACCCCTAAGTGTAATGTTAGCTATAGGCTTTTGGTAGATCCTCTTTATCAAGTTAAAGAAGTTCCCTTCTATTCCTGGTCTTTGATCATAACTTTATCATGGATAGGTGTTCAATTTTGTCAAATGCCTTTTTCTGCATTGATTGATATAATCATGATCCTGTAACTTTCCTTAGCCTGTTAATATTATAATTACATTGCTTAATTTTTAACTATTAAACCAACCTTGTATCCCTGGAATAAACTTCACTTGGTCATGGTGTGTAACTTGTTTTATGTATTACTGGATTCTGTTTGCTAAGTTTGGTCATAATTTTTGTGTATATTCATGAGGGGCATTGACCTGTAAGTTTCCTGTTTTTTTTTTTTTTCCTATTGCTTTCAGGGTAATACTAGCTTTATAAAATGAATTGGGAAATGTTCCCTCTTCTATTTTGGGGAGGATTGTATAGAACTGGTGTTAATTCTTTAAATATTTGGTAGAATTCTCCTGTGAAACCATCTGGGCCAGAAGATATGGGGGGTGGTAAAATGGGTACAGTTACTTTAATAGTTGGAGGGCTATTTAAGTTTTCTATTTCACATTGGGTGACTTGTGATAGTTTGTGTTTTTTGAGGCATTGTTCCATTTCATCTAAACTGTCAAATTTGTGTGTAGAGGATATGGTATTTCCTCATTATCCTTTTGATGTCTTCAAGTCCTGAAGTGCTGTCCCCTGTTTCATTACTGATATTAGTAATTTGTGTCTTTTCACTTTTTATTTTTGTCAGTCTTGCTGGAGGTTTGTCTTTGCAAAGAACCAGCTTTTTGTTTCATTGACTTTCTCAATTGTCTGTCTGTTTTCAATTCATTGATTTTTGCTCTTAGCTTGTTTCCTTTTTTCTGCTTGCTTTGGGCTTACTTTGCTCTTTTTTAGTTTTATGGTGGAAGTTTCAATTATTGATTTGAGACCTCTATGTATTCTAATAAGCAATTAACACTATAACTGTCCCTTTTAAGTAATCTTTTAGCTTCCTCTCACAGATTTTGAATGTTGCATTTTCATCTTCTTTAAATTCAAAATATTTTCTAATTTACCCTTACATTTCTTCTTTGACTTTTGGATTTTTTTTGGAGTGTATGTCTTTTTTTTTTGGTGAGGAAGATTCGTCCTGAGCTAACATCTGTTGCCATTCCTCCTCTTTTTGCTGAGGAAGATTGGCCCTGGACTAACATCCCTGCCCATCTTCCTCCACTTTGTATGTGGGATGCCCACCACAGCGTGGCTTGATAAGCAGTGCGTAGGTACGCGCGCGGGATCCAAACCTGTGAACCCTGGGCTGCTGCCAAAGCAGAGCGTGTGAACTTAACCACTACGTCACCAGGCCAGCCCCTGGAGTATATTTTGTAATTTCCAAATACTTGGGGATTATTCAAGTAGCTTTCTCTTACTGATTTCTAGTTTAATTCTGTTATGGTCAGGGATCATACTTTGTGTATCATTTCAGTTTTTAAAAAATGGTTGGAAAAAAAATGAAAGATTTAAATGCTTTTAATAGAAAACAAAAAAATGTACAAGTTCAATGGTCTAAGGTTCTACTTGAATCTGTATTCTAGATAAATAAGAACAAAGTAAACCCAAATTAAATAGAAAGATAGAAATAATAAAGGCTAGAAATCAACAGTTTATAAGACAAAAGAACAATGGAGAAAATCATTGAAACCAACACCTGATTCCCCAAAGAGCAACAAAATCGATATATTAGACCAATCAAGTAAACCAATTAGACCAATCAAGTAAACCAGAGAAGTTACAAGTCACTAATATCAGGAATGAAAGAAGAGTTGTCACTATGGATTTCACTTAAATTAAAAGGATACAAAATTATGACTATCTTTATGCCAATAAATTTGACAACTGAGACAAAATGGAAAAATTATCGGAAAAATAAAACTCACCAAAACTGACAGGAACAGACAAAACCTGAATAGCCTCACATCTGTTAATGCAATTAAAATTATCAAATGTCTTCCCACAAAGAAAATTCCAATCCCACATGGCTTCACTTGTAAGTTTTACCATTCAAGGAAGAAATAACACCAGTCTTACACAAAGTCTTCCAGAAAACAGGGGGAGGGAACACTTCCAACTCATTTAGTGAGGCCAGTGTTGTTCTAATACTAAAACCTGACAAGGATATTGCAAAACATGAAAATTATAGGACAATAGTCCTCATGAACAAAGGAACAAAAGTCCTGAAAATAGCAAATTGAATCTAACAGCATCTGTAAAAGATAATCCATTTTCAAGTTGTTTTTCAGCAGATGGTTCTGACAGCTAGATATGGAAAAACAAACATTGACCCTTCATAACGTACACAGAAAATAACTAAAATTAATCATAGACCTAAAAGTAATAATAGTTATAACACTTCTAGAAGAAAACAAAAAAATCTTATGACCTTAGATTAAGCAAAAACCATAAGTGAAAAAAAAAATGGATAAATGGAACATTAAGTTGAAAACATTTCTTCAAAAGATGCTGTTAAAAAAGTGAAAAGGCAAACCACGGACTAGGAGAAATTATTTACAAGGGCTGACAGAATTGCATGCAAAATATATGAAGAACTTGTAGCTTCCATGTTGACATTTGCATGAATGGTGCAAAAGCAATGGCGGGTAAAACTGCTGTCACCTCAGCATAAATCAAGGCAGTGCTGCCCTGTACTGTAGTCCTGACTGCATTTGTCACCGCCATGCGCTTAAATTTTTTGAAATGGCAGTTTCACTTAAGAGTGTCTGAAGAAGCTGTAAAAATTAATTTTTTTATATCAACCTCCTGAGTACATGTCTTTAATAATCTGAATGATAAAATGGGAATTATATATAAAGCACTTCTGCTGCATACCAAAACAGGATGGTTATTTTGCAGAAATACAGTTATTTCAGTTGGGGGTCTGAAGTAACTGCTTTTTTCGTGGGATACCATTTGTACTTAGATGACTAAGACAAACTATGGTTATTGAGTCTCTGATATTTGGTAGAAGTTTCTCAAAAATGAACAAAGGGAGACTATCACATAACCTGATATATTTGTTGCAGATAATAAAATTGTAGCTTTCAAATGAAAACTAGAATCTTGGCAAACTTGTATTTGCCGTTGTGAGCTTGACATCATCTCGATACTTCAAAGACTTTTCTGATAACACTGGTGGTACTATTAACAAATGGTATTATTTTGATATTATGAAACGTGTTAACATTTTGAAGATCTGCATAACTCAGTGAGTGGTATTTTCCGATGACTAATGTGTGATGTTACAAAATCACACATAGGTAAAATAGCCATCCTAAGTACAGAAAAGACTACAGGATTTTAATGTTACAGAGTATGAGAACTTTGATGTGGTTTCAGATTCCATGGTGCAACTAACTATCACTTGTTGCATTTTGTTGTTTGTATCAAGAAAGAATATGCACATTATCTAATGCTCCTTCCTTTTCCAACTACATATTTATTCTCAACTCTACGTGAGAAACTTGAATACAGCTAGAAGGGGGCGGGGGGAGGCAGGATTTAAACTCAAGACTGTCTAGCTGAAGAACCTACGTATTCTTAGTCATTGTAATATAGCAAACTATGAGTTAGGTATACTCCTGGGCTTGTGCCTGGAGCTGAGATGATATTCACTTTCTACCTTGCATTGACAAGATTCTCTTGATAACTTGTCATGCATGGGTAGGAGCAAGGAGAGATGTATTTAAATCAATGATAGAGAACAAAGATTGAGGCTCATGCTAGTGGATCCTTTTATACCAATCTAATGAGAGAGTATGGCTACTAATACCTAACTGTATGACAGAATGGTGGGCATAAGCTGTTCCTTTTCTTACCACCAGTTAAGAACCAGAGTTTTCTTCAGTGGGTTGAGGATTTACATGTTATCCTCTACAAGACAACTTTTCTTATGCAGTTTATAGGATGAGCTGTGTTACTTGATGGTGATTAAGCATCTTCTAAGGTTCTCTTAAACCTCAAGGCTCATTCTTGCTCCATTCTGCGTATTGACCCCAGTGCACATTACTACCCTTGTAAACAGCTTGGCATTCTAAGACCTTGAATCACCCGCGTTGTGAAGTTCCGGCCTATCTTAAACTAATGAGTTATAAATCCTACATTCCTCCCAGTCTGCGACAGTTGCCACTCCTGAACACAGCTTTCTCCTTTGTGTTTTTGCTCATGCTCCTCTCTCAAAGTGGAACAGTCACGCTGTACCATTCCTGCCAACAGTGTGCCCATCCTTCAAGGTTCTTCTCAAAAGTTACCACCTCTATGGCTCCATCTCTCGCATCCCCCTTTCATAAGGCATCAAAAAATATTTCATAATAATAGTAACTGAACACGTCTTAGTTCTAGTGAGTGCTGCTGAGTGCATCTCTTTAGAGGCCATAACCTTTTGTTTTTTTATTTTCATTTTTAGCGATGTCTTAATAGTTTATAACATTGTGGGGTTTTAGCTGTGCTTTATTCTGTGCCCATCACCATGTGGATGCATCCCTTCACCCCTTGTGTCCACCCCCCACCCCCTTTCCCCCCTGATAACCACCAAGCAGTTCTCTCTGTCCGTGTGTTCGTTTATATTCCACATATGAGTGAAATCATGCGGTGTTTGTCCTCTCTGGCTTATTTCACTTAACATAATACCCTCTAGGTCCATCCATGTTGTTGCAAATGGGACAATTCTGTCTTTTCTTATGGCTGAGTAGTATTCCATTGTATGTATATACCACATCTTCTTTAACCAATCATCAGTCGAGGGACACTTGGGTTGCTTCCACTTCTTGGCTATAGTGAATAATGCTGCAATGAACATAGGGGTACATAAGCCTCTTGGGATGGTTGATTTCGTGTCCATTGGGTAGATGCCCAAGAGTGGGATTGCTGGATTATAGGATATTTCTATTTTTAATTTTTTGAGGAATCTCCATACTGTTTTCCACAGAGGCTACACCAGTTTGCATTCCCACCAGCAGTGAATGAGGGTTCCCGTTTCTCCACAACCTCTCCAGCATTTGTTGTTATTTGTCTTGGTGATTATAGTCATTCTAACCGGTGTCAGGTGATATCTCAGTGTAGTTTTGATTTGCATTTCCCTGATGATTAGTGATGTTGAACATCTTTTCATGTGTCTATTGGCCATCTGTATCTCTTCCTTGGAAAAATGTCTGTTCATAGCCTCTGCCCATTTTTTGATCAGGTTGTTTGGTTTTTTGTTGCTCAGTTGTATGAGATCTTTATATATTATGGAGGTTAATCCCTTGTTGGATAAATGATTTGCAGGTATTTTCTCCCAGTTGGTGGGTTGTCTATTCATTTTGATCCCGGTTTCATTTGCCTTTTAGAAGCTCTGTAGTCTGATGAAGTTCCACTCATTTATTTTTTCTTTTGTTTCCTTTGTCTGAGTAGACATGGAATCTGAAAGGATCCCTTTATGACTAATGTCAATTAGTGTACTGCCTGTATTTTCTTCCAGGAGTTTTATAGTTTCAGGTCCTTAATCCATTTTTAGTTGATTTTTGTATACAGCGATAGGAGATGGTCTACTTTCATTCTTTTGCATGTGGCTGTCCAATTTTCCCACCACCATTTATTGAAGAGACTTCCCTTTCTCCATTGTATGTTCTTTGCTCATTGTCAAAGATTAGCTGTCCACAGGTGTGTAGTTTTATTTCTAGGCTTTCAGTTCTGTTCTATTCATCTGTGTGTCTATTTTTGTACCAGTACCATGCTGTTTTTATTATTATACCTCTATAGTATATTTTGAAATCACGGATTGTGACGCCTCCAGCTTTAGTTCTTTTTTTTCAGGATTGGTTTAGCTATTCGGGGTCTTTTGTTGCTCCATACGAATTTTAGTATTTTTTTGTTCTATTTCCGTGAAGAATGACATTGGGATTCTGATTGGAATTGCATTGAATCTGTAGATTGCTTTAGGTAGTATGGACATTTTAACTATGTTTATTCTTCCAATCCATGTGCATGGAATATTTTTCCATTTCTTTATGTCTTCATCGATTTCTTTCAATAATGTCTTATAGTTTTCATTGTATAGGTCTTTCACCTCATTGGTTAAATTTATTCCCAGCTATTTTATTCTTTTTGTTGCAATTGTAAATGGGAATGTCCTTTTGAGTTCTCTTTCTGTTAGTTCATCATTAGCGTATAGAAATGCAACTGATTTTTGTAGGTTGATTTAATACCCTGCCACTTTGCTGTAGTTGTTGATTATTTCTAGTAGTTTTCCAATGGATTTCTTTGGGTTTTCTATGTATAAGATCATGTCATCTGCTTATGTACCACTCTGTGTGGATTAGCAAACAGACTCGAATGAGATTGTTTGACCCCTATTCACTTTGGAAAGTTACTGTCAGGATTTTGTCATACAACCATGCTTGTAATGAAGTCCCAGTAATTTTTTTTTTTTTTAAATTGGCCCTGAGTTAACATCTGTTGCCAATTTTCCTCCATTTCATATGTGGGATGCTGCCACAGCATGGCTTGATGAGCAGTATGTAGGTCCATGCCAGGGATCCAAACCCAGGAACCCCAGGCTGCCAAAGTGGAGAGTGCAAATGTAATCACTACGCCACCAGGCCGGCCCCTCAGTAAAATTTTACAAGCAAAGATTTCATGCTAGAGACTTCTTCCAAGAATTAGATAGTATCAGCCCTTTTATATATTGTGTCTATTACTTCCTATTCTATTTTTGTAGGTGTGAAAAGTAAATAAATTGTCTAAACTATTGTGTTCCAAAGTTGAGAGGTTTTTATTTCACATCTATCAACTTTGATCAAAGACAAAATTTTAAATCCATTAGTAGTTTAGGTATAGATGTTTGCTTTATTACTAGTTACTTAGGATTAAAAATTCAAGGTAGATGTTAATTTGAAGAAAAAATCTATAAAAGATTTTTATCCTGGAATTGTTTCCAGCTCAGCATAAGGAAGCAGGTGTTAAACACATCCTGATTACCTCTGCTTTTTTGGGACCAGAAAGAGCGTGAGTAATTTACTTTTATAAATAATTCCAACTCTTTAAGCTGTATCTTCCACTCCCTCTCTCACATAATTTCCATCAGGGCTAAATGGACCAAAAATGCACAATGCTGCTAATCCATGGTCCATGCTGTTCCCTGGTGGGTTGCTACTGAAAAATTTAAATGGCAAAATGTGGATCCAGGATAAAGAGAAAAGAAGGGGAGGCAACAAGCATATATTGAAGGCACATAGTTTCATCTAATACTTGATTTTAACAACTCAACAAAGTTGCTATTATCATTCTCATAGGTGAGAAAACAGAGGCTCAGAGAAGTTAACTTACTTCCTCCTTTAAGGTGCAGCGGAATCAGAATGTCTCTTTAATTCCAAGGTTCATGATCTTTCAAATGCACAACTGTTTCTAAAACGTTGTTTAATAATGTAAAAACTATTTAAAGGAAACAAACTTTCTATACAAGATTTACTTAAACATGTATGAGCATAAACTTTGAAATGAACTCCTTTTGCCTTCCATTCTCATAAAACTGTAAGATAACAAAAATACAAAATAAATACAACCATAAAAACAAAGTTTAGCTCAATAACATTTATCTAATTATGCAGATAAAAAGTGAAATAAAGTTGTTGCTTAGAGCGAGACCATGATATTATCTGCTGCAGAGCAGGTTACTCTGAGTTTGCATGTTAATGTGAACCATGTAATGACTCATTTTTCCCACCACTTTCCTCTCTCCACACCACTGTAAAACCTTGTACAGCATGCTGTGGTGTCATTTGGTCATCACCTGCTAGGAACACACCATGTACACAGTAAGAACACCTCTGTTCTCTTATTTCATACCCCATTGCGTTAAAATACCTCCACTTCATGCTAAAGAGGTTGTTACACAGTGTAAATGCTAGTACTGAAATCACCATGCAATGTTTAAGGAGCAAGTTGTTGAGATGAGCCCCAAATATGCATGTGTTCACTTTTAAACTTATCAAAATGAAAGCACAAAATTTAAAATATTGAGAAGACACTACAGAATCCTGAGAATGTATCCTAAGATTCCTCCCCAGAGATCCTCAAAGGGCACTTTGAAAAAGACTGCACTATAACATATTGAAGATAAACTTGCATAATTTGTAGAGAAGATCATTATTCTCTGACAAGGCAAGGTTCTTTCCACAGTGGCTGTTTTACTGGTATTTCTCATCTCTGCTCCATTGTACTTGTGTAGAGTAAAGCTTTTCCACCTCCCTGAAAAGTGACAGCTTCAGAACACCCTTCCTGACTGTTATTTTGGGACTGAGGAAAGCTAGCTGGAATAGCTCTCCCATTTTGGGTCTAATTTTTACTTTCTCAAAGCCTTTTAAAAATGTCAAATGTAATGTAAGCTATTTATTGTGCCTCTCTCACAATGTGAAATCGATAATATTGATAACATCAAATTGATAGATTGTTAGAAAAATTAAATTAGAACATGCCATATGTTTTCACTTTCTTGAGATATACAAGATACTGAAAAGACATGTTAAACCCTATCCCCACTAGCATAAATAAAAATTATTCTATAATATTCCAAATGTACATTTCCAATTATAGTATATATCATGTTGTCCTACAGGTTAGTTTACCACCCCAACTGAACTTTAAACACTTTGGTCTCAGGGACTAGGCTTATTCTAGCATTTTCAGTGCCTCACATAGTGCCTAGTATTTCCATCAGTGAGGAATTGCTGAATCATTGAATTCTAGCTAAAGTCATTTCACATGTGATGTGTAATGCCTTGGTGTGAAATACTATAGGGTCCAAAATGTTATGTAGACTTCTCCTTTCCACCCTTTTTGAATTCCCTTACTTCTACCTAACACAGTGCCTGGAACATAGTAGGAAAGAATTGTATAAATCAAATCCCACCCCCACCCAACCTACACACATCTCCTAAAGAGCTTACCTGATCCAACCCCACTTTTTTCCTTATTGAGACAATTTAAGCCTAGAAAGTTTATGAGACTTCAAGTTGTCTCTCTGCCCAGTCCAATACTTTCTCCATTACATATACTGCCTGATTACTGCCGCTACTCACTATGTGTCCCAGTTACTTCAATTATTTTCTTTTTGCCATTACTCAAGCTTTCTATGCTATTTTATTTCTTGTTTCTTTTGCCTGGAAGCCCTTTATTCCATTTCTGCCGAGAAATTTTCTCTGCATGGTCCAAGTCTCAGATTTAATGGCATGTCTGTTGAAGCTTTGCCCAGGTAGAGTGAGGTATTGGCCCTTCTAAACTTCCTCAGTGCTTTCAAGACCTCTCTTGGAGCACTTGCCATATTCTTTCTGTGTTAGCCGTCTCTAGGGCAGGAGGGCAAGGACAATGTTTAATGCATCTCTTTGTCCTTAATACCTGGGACAGTATCTGACACAGAGAGGTCAACAAGTGTTTCATAAATGGAAAGTATTACAGTTGTTAAAAAGGTTTTCATTTTTAAGAGAAAGACAAAAAGTAATGAGTTTATAATTGAGGAAATCTCAAGCACTTGGACAAGAGGTATAGCAAATGTTTTTGTAGGAGGTTCATTATGGCACATGTAACCAAACCACAAATGGTCTATCTGTAAGACAGAGGTGTAGGCATGGAGGCTCTGATTACTTCTATGTAAGAGTGGGAACTGCATGAACCATTACTGGAAGCAAAGGGCAATGCCATTCCAGGGAAGAGAAAAGAGCATGCATAAGGCATGAAAACATGAAAGAACTTTGAATATTGGGGAACTGAAAACATTTCTATATGCCTGGATTATAGATTGTGTAAATGGAATCAAGAAATGAAGCTGGAGGCTGTGGAGAAAAGGGAACCCATCTACACTATTGGTGGGAATGTAAATTGGTACACCCACTATGGAAAATATACTTTGGAGGTTCCTCAAAAAATTAAAAATAGAACTACCAAATGAACGAGGTGCTCCACTTCTGGGTATTTACCCAAAGAAAACAAAAACACTAACTCAAAAAGATATATGCACTCCATGTTCATTGCAGCATTATTTACAGTAGACAAGATATGGAAGCAACTTAAGTGTCCATCGATGGATGAGTGGATAAAGAAGATGTGATATATGTATGTATGTGTATATATACATACACATACATGCATATAAACACAGTGGAATATTTTTCAGCCATAAAAAGGAAGTCTTGCCATTTGCGACATGGTGAAGGGAGTCAAAAGGTACAAACTTCCAGTTATAAAATAATTTTAAATGTGTTGTACAGATATAATGTACAGCATAGTGACTATAGTTAATAATACTGTATTGCATATTTGAAAGTTGCTAAAAGATCTCAAAAGTTCTCATCACAAGAAAAAAATTTGTAACTGTGTATGGTGACAGATGTTAACTAGACTTGTGGTGATCATTTCACAATATATACGTATATTGAATCTTTATGTTGTACACCTGAAACTAATATAATGTATGTCAGTTATACCCCAGTAAAAAAAAAAAAATGAAGCTGGAAGGAAGTCTAGGACTGGACTGAGAAAAGTCTATGAGACTTTAAATTGTCCTCTTAATAAATCTGATTTGAATGGAAAATTGCTGGTGGAAAATCTAATCAGAAATCAGGAGAATAAAATTGAAATTCTCTCCTAAAATACAAAAGGAAAATGGTCAAACAGGAGAAAAACAGTGTGAGAAAAATTATTAAAGTGTGGATGTGGACCCAGGATCCAACCTTGAAAATTTAGCACAATTCTAACAAGAAACAATTAAAATGTTCCTGAGTGGGGAGAAAAATATGGCAAAGGTGGGTAAAAGTTAATGTTCCTGCATTTTAGGCAAAATCGGAGGAAAAGAAACCACACCTAAAACTATCTAGACCTTCTGATTTGCTTTGTGTTACAAAGACACCATCCATAACTAAATTGGAAGTCTGATAATATTCAAACTCGAATGCATGGTGTGAAAATTGTCAATTCACTAACTTTTCAACTCCAGGCACACTATGAAAATTTACTACACTTTTTGGTGCCTCCTGCTTTGTGTAAATACAGACACAACAGACCTAACTCAATAACCCAAGATGGGCATAAAGTTTGGCCTACATTAGGTACTTGACCCTCAGAGAGAGGCTGGGTAACAGTTTCAGAATCAACAAGGCACTTTAAGACACCTCTCATCCTTCACCTGGCCTCAGGTATTCTCCTCTTTCCTTCCTCCCTCCTGAACCTACCCCACTCAAGTCTTGCTGACAAACTGATTCTCACATTTTCACCTGGCCTTGTTTTTGATCTTTAATCACTGGCTTGCTGTTCTTCGCTGGTATTTCTGCAGGACATTTTTTCCCCCAAACCACCATTTCTTTCCAAAGCCCTGTTCCTACTCCACTCCCAGGTCCAGCCTTGGTTTCTAGAACTATAGCCCAGGCTAACTCTTGGATCCCCTGCTTGTCTGGGAAGGAAATTTGGACCCTTGTAATATTTTTAGCTAAAAATATTCCAACAAGCAATTTGACTCATAAAATTTTTTTTCTTTCTCTAAAAGAACATCAGAAGTTTGGAAAAGTAATGCCAACTAATCTAAGTAAACCTAGTTATTGCAGAATTCCTTAAATCAATGATGCTCTCCAACATACCACAGGGAACATTATCAAATAATCCAGATAAAAAGCCTTGTTGCACATTAAGTTTATAAATGTAGCAACTGCCACAAATGGAAGAATTTCTTAGCACTGAATCTTTCAGGGTGAAAAACAACAGATTAATGTGTTGGTACAAAGACCTGTTTTAGCCATGTGCAGTTTGACACATTCCACTGAAACTGCCATTAGCAGTCTTCATGATTTTACATTTTTTTCCTGAGAACACATGCTCACAGAGTTTCAGTGCTAGTTTTTAACTTCTCATCCAAATTATCATTCTTATTCCAAATTCCTGTTTGTACTTGAAAACACCATTTCGATTGGTAGTTTTTAACAGCATGTATATATTTTTCAATGTTAAAAGATTTCAAAATGAGCTTTTCTTATTAAAATCCACTTCTTTTTGCTTGGTATGATTCGGAATATAAATTAAGAAGGGAGCAATTATTTGGGGTCGGAGTGGCATCAGTTTGTAGATCTCTTTTGTTAGAAAATATGAGGACAAGCTATATGTTGAATACTTTTATCTGCCATTTCCTAATAAAGCAAAACTGCCCCAAACAACCTATACTTTGTCCATTCTATATGCATATGGAACAAAATTAGAAAGTACTGATAGTGCTAGAATTTAAGAATTATACAGATATATTCCTCTGGTTTTCAAACTTTACATCATTAAAATTATTTTAATTAATTTATTCTAAGTTATAAGAAAAATGGACATGCATGGCAAAAGAAACTCAGAATTTTTATTTTATATCCATAAATTACAAAGAAAATTATCCTTCCCCCTCTCCACCCACATTCCTATTTCCAGAGTAACCCCTTTAGAAAAACCATTTCTGTTTAGTCCTTCTTTCCTAATTAACATTAGCAATTTCCTTTCCATTGTGTCAGTATCATAAGGTTCCAAGGTTTTAATTTGAGCAAGTTTCTTTTTGACCTAGGATATATGAAAGTGACCTTCCTATTTAATTGGCTTTGGCAGAAATTCCGTCATGCATTCTCAATTAAATATTGTAATCAGCCTACTGCTTATTGTCTAGTAGACTTCTCCCAAGCTAGACATGCCAAGCAACTTTAGCCTAGAACAAGACTCAGATTTGAATGATATAAAATTGGTTCACACTCACTTTTCCCTCATTGGTGATGTTCTTTTATGTCAATCACTCTTATTGTAAACATCGACCATTAGTTTGTCTTGGCTGCTATTCATTTATTTTTACAAAAGAATTTAAGGCAACATTTTGTGTCAAGTTTTCTGCTGCTTCTCATATGTCTAAATTTATGTTTCAACAATGAATGGCATAGTTTCTGTACGTTTGAACTCTGTTTAGACAATGTTGAATCAATTTTGTCATGGTCCACTGACCTACCCCACTCCCCTCTGGATAGAAAGAAAGAAAATTATATCCTGAGAGAGAAACAAGCTCTAGGTCTCATCCATCTTATAAAGGTTTTCTTGGTCAAAACACAAGAGTGCACTTTGCTTTATTTATGATTGCTTTTAGGAAAATATTACAAATGTTTACTTTTTGTCTTAGAATGTAAAGTTTTAAAAGATTACGTAAAAGGTTTGGAAGACAGTATGCAAAAATGTGAAATCTATTATAGGACAGGGGTATCATGAGCTTTTTATATTCAAATAATTCATCCATATTGTTGTTATAGTAGCATGTTTCATGTTTTTAAGATAATGGTTTTGAGGACAACATTGTTAAGAAGTTTAGGAACCACCATAGTTTGTATCCGAACAGGATGCTGGGACACAAAGGAAGTTAGGTAAAGAAAATTGATTCAGCTTAGAAGAAGCCTAGTGAATAATAGGAACTTTCCCTGCTTGAACTGTCCTTGACTCTGTTGTTTCCAAATCTGCCTAGTCTGAGCTGATCATACACATTTATATCAATTCATTAGCCATCCATCTGAAGATAAGAGAGGAAGATTCTAACAGCGATGGAGGTGGATAGTGAGGATGTCCAAGAAATAATCACCTACATATGAGTAAGCACTGGGCTGTCAGATTCTTCTAGTAGTTAAACAAATTAACCCCTAAAAAGTTACTTAACAGAATATTGTGTATGACATGATTCTGCAATACAAAATACAAAGAATAAAGTACTTAAAATGCAGAGAAAATATAAAACTTTTTAAACAACAAATACGAAAAAAGGAACTAGGTACTTCCCTTTCTCTCAATATTTATAAAACAAGATTTATGAAATAAGATACGGCATGATTAAATAAAACAAGAGCCTGAAATAAGTGCTCAGAGGCAGAAAAATTAAAAGAAACTGCATAAGATAAGAAAATTTATGATGATACTACAAACCAAATAGAATTGAAATTCACATTAGAAACAGTTAAGGTCAGTCTGAAAAATCAAATCAATATTATGGAAAACAAACGTAAGGTAGTCTTTCAGTTATAGGAAAATGGACGAGGAAAAAGAAATAAAAGAATTACAATACTAACTTAGAGTTTAGCCAAAAGAGACCTAATACACAATAATTAGCTCCTCAAGAAGAGTCCAGAACAAATGGACTGGAAAAAATAAAGATGTAAGGGAGGAAATTTTCCTAAGGTGAAGAAAGGATTGAGCTCAAAAAGTCTCACTGAGTGTTTAATGCTTAATGAAAAGAAAAACACCTAGATAAATCCTTTAAATGTATGTAAATAATATATAAATATATATAAAATTTAAATGTAAATAAACAATATATAAATATATATACTTTATTTAAAGTATAAATAAAGGATTTCATAAGCATTTTGGCAAAAATACCCTACAAAGGAGAAAACCTCTGTCTGGCCTTGATATCTCCTTCACAATATTATATATCAGAAGATGTTTGAATAGAATCTACCTGGGAAAAAGTAACAGATGAATTCTATATCCAGCCAATTTTGTTAAGCAGGTGAAAAAGCAATGGAATCTCATCTCAGTGGTGCAAAGTTAAAAAAAAAAGTATCATGCATATAGTCTTCCTGTGGAAAAAAAAACAAACCCTAAAAACCTCCAATAAATAGTCCAGGTACTCAAGGGATGAATCAAAATACAGAATCAAATAGAGAAGTTGCAGTTTAAAATGCTTAATGGTGACCAATTGAAATCAGCATTGTTGAAGTTATTTCTAAAGATTACAAAATAATGCAAACATAATGAAAAAAGCAATCAGTGAACTTTGAGGTATACCTGGCCAAGAAATGCAGCATTATGGGTAGAAGCATTGAGGTGTGCCAAAATACCACATACTTTCATGAAAGAATCACTTTGCAGGAATGATAGTTGGATGTTGTAGGGAAAGAGGCTTTAATCCTGCTTCCATAGATGTACACAAATAAGTACTGTGTCCTATTTGTCCATAGGAAATGGGATAAAGTGAATAGCTAACAAATTTTTGGTTCATATCTGTGTAATATTTTCTCTTAGGCACTTTTAAAGTTTTAGCTTGCTTAATTCTTATAACATCCTTGAAAGGTAGGTATCAGCCAGTCCATGGTGCAGATGTGGACAGTAAGAATCAGACTGGTTAAGGAATGTGCTCAAGGACATACAAATAATAAATGATAGAGCTGAGATTATAATGCAGGTGGTGTCATCCAAAGCCTGGGATTCCCTGTCCACATTACACCACTTCCCATCAGTGTCCATTTAAATGGTTTCACCGGCCACTTGAGTTAGGAAGGAACCTTTGCATCTTTATTTCATCCTAGACTAAGCTCAGTAGTTCAACACTGAATGGCCTCCCTTGTTTTCAATATACAATGAGTAACATATAAATTATCCAAAGGTTACACCTGTTTCACCAGTTTTACAATCCATGGTGATTGTTCTCACAAATCATCATAGGCAACTACATATCATATATATCACCTTTTAAAACTGAAAAAAAAATCCACAATAAGCAATTGTAAGTCATATTTGTGGTATCATACAGCAAATGAATCCCAAAGCAAAGTTTCCAATTAAAATTACATATAGTCCAAATTGTATTCTAATGGTGCCTAACTTAAATGCTTTTACTTCTTTCTGATTTTTTAATTTATTGGACAAACTACTTGAAAAGAATTTAAATAAGTCAGATTTACAATGCACAATTGAATTCCGTAAAACAAAGAGGCTATCCAGCACAGTAAATGTTTGCTGCATTTCCATTAGAAGTCTACATCCTAATTATTTAGTCACAAATCTGCATTTCATGCAAAATAAAATTTCTTTATAATCGTAGTATATTATAATTATGCCACCTTAAATTTATTGGGGCTTTAAGTTTTATTAGAATCATTAAAATGGAATTAGAAACAATTTAGCTCCCAATTTACTGACATACTGTTAAAGAAAAAGTCAATTTCATGGGCCAAATTAACTCCATGTGTGCATTTAAACATTAAGTGCAGATTGGTGCCTGTGGATCTGGACTTAGGATGAATACTTCTACACCAAGAACTTGGAGTCATCCTGACTAAGTCTAGTATAAACCACTCTGGTCTAAAGCTGAGGGAACATTCAGAAATCCAGGAACAGTTTGGACAGAGCTAAGATTCAGATACTGATATTTAAGAGTTTCCCAAGTTCAAAAGATTTATAGGTAACCATCACGTATAGTCACAGATTCAAACACAAGCAAATATACTCACGTTCCATCTTGCATGTATAGGTCATAGAATAGGTTGGTGCAAATTTGTATTGGCCTTTGCAACTTCATAAAAAGATGGACAAGTTTTAACTATATACTTTTTAAAAATGTTTTCTTTTTACAAAAATAAGTGGTTCATGTTGAACTACTGAGAACACATTAAGACAATAAAAATCACCCACAATGTCATTACCCAGTTATAACCACTCCATACTGTCGTGTATACACTGTGGTATTTTTATTATACATATGGACTATACATTCTTTTTTTAAAAAGTGTATATTTTTACATTATATTTTTAACAACATATGAACAATTTTTCATATCTTTAAATGTTCTTTTACTACATAATTTTAAATTATATATACAATTTAATGCATTCCCATCGTAGTTATAGCATATATGTTTATATGTACATCTCAAAATATACGTATATATGTATACATATATGCTATAACTACGATGGAATGCATTTACGTTTAAATGACAAATAATTATGGAAATTGTTCATGATATTTCGTGAAAGGAAAGATAATGTACGAAAGCCATATACCCTTTAAAAAAGAAACTTACATACTACATATATATATAGTGTGTATGTGTGCATGTATAAAATAGAAAAATAGATATTTTTAACCAATCTAATAATCGTGGATCTTTTGATTATTTCCAGATTTTGTAGTTGTAAGTAATTTTTTCGATGGACATCATTTTAGTTAAATCTCTGCACACATCCGTATGTATTTCTGTTTCTTCAATGCTTGTTACATGATAGGTATCTAACAAGTGTTTGTTAAATGAATGATTTTCGAAGCATTTATAAATTTAATTGCAAACATATAATTCTGCCTTTGATAAGATCTTTTCCAATACTGAAAATATATTAAATGTGATAGTGAATTTTATTACTTAGATTTTTGCTATGGCCTTGTAACATGTCTCTGTCTTTGCTGCATGTGTCCATTGCTCACACTACTTCCAGTATCCTTCTAAAATTCAGATCTGATCATCTCATTCCTTTAAAACTACATTTATGCCCTATTATCCACAAACTAAGTACACAACGACAGTTATATTTAAACTGCAGTCTGTGCTTCCGGGCTCAGTCTCCACCACACAGCTTCTTCACTCCCACTTACGTTGCTCCAGCCACAATGTGAGATACACTCTCATGCATGGCCCTGCCCCTCATGAGCAGTTCTTCCTGATGAACTCATTCTTGAAAGCCCAACTTAAGCATTGCTTTCTTTGTGCCCTGCATTTCTTCATGCAGCTAGGCTTTGAATGTTCTTCTATTACAGTCCTCATGCCTCTGAACTGTGTTTGTTTATATTTCTATATCCCAAATTAGACCATCAACTACTTCCATTCAAGAATATTTTCATCTGTTTCCCTAGCACATTAATGACAATTAGTGAATAATCCATTTTCTTTAGTATGGGTTTAGAATAAAGAGATTAACCAGAATGCTTCATACACTTCTAACCATTTTTAGAATCTAACTTTTAGTAATCAAAGTGATCAAATACTATTATACTTTCAAGAGAAAAACTGGTAGTCACAAGAATTTGGCATTTATGAAGTCCATTTTTGGCAAAGATAGATAACACCACAACTAACTTGCATAGTTCACCCATCTCTAGTTTCAAACAAAATGAATTCAAAATGTAGCCTCTGTAATATGGTTTCACTTTTTCTTTGCTCAAGCTCTGGGTTCCTGTTTTTGAGAACAGGAGATAAGTCCACAAACAAGTAAACAAAACCCCACAATATTTAGGATATATGGCTCGTAGTATCCTCAGAGTGTCCTAAAGGAAAAAGAATTAAACTTTTAGCCAGAGTGGCACAGTTTATGTAGACTAGGGTTATTGTGCATTGTCTTGTCATAATATAACTTATCTATAGACAATTTTTACTCTTGTCCTCCAAATTTATCACTTAGAGGAAATTTCCTGATCCATGAAATCTTCTAGGAACCTTTTCATGCTCTGAGTTTTCTCACCCTGGCCAACCAGAGAGTCAGGTCAAGATGAACTTTAAATAACAGTGCCAAATATGTTTTATGACCTGCCTAAACATTAGAGAACAGAAACATTTATATTATGTGTGAAAACACTGACACAGCTATAAAAGGCTGCTGATTTAGGCGTATTGGGGTCAGTACAAGATGCGTTCAGGAGGGCCCAGGAAGAGGGGCAGGGCCTAGAAAAACTGACCCTGAAACAGGCTGATTCTTGAGAAGGCACTAGGGTGGAACAGTCCTTATTCTGTCACCTGGAGATGCCAATTAGGCAGTTGTGGGTGTAGGAAGGGAAATCCAGGCATGATGGAACATCTGGGGTCACAAAGGTTGTACGGAAGCTTCTCATTCGTAGCCGGTAGCCATTTTATAAAAATCACTGCTGGGTTTAACTAAAAGGCAAGAATCATCATCTCTGGGGGCTTTTCTATTTCCAGCTGTTTGCATTCTTTTTACATACACATGCACACACCGCCCTCCGTGCCAAACACGGAACAATTTATCCAACCACTCTGAGCAGCTCTTACCGGTCTCTCTCAGCCCTGTAGACTTTCTCCTCCCAGATCTTGTTTCCCTTTAAGATATATAAACATTTTTTCTGACTTCTTGGTGTTTTGGACTCAGCCCTCTTGTTTTTCGTTTATATTTTTCACTTTGGTAAACATCCTGTTAAATAAAATATAGTACAGAAAAGTGCACAAATCATGAGAGTATGGCCTGACGAATTAAGAGTGGACACATCTACCCAAGTGGCTGGGGACTGTGTTAGCTCCACAATACCTGTATAGGAGAGGTTAGGAGTGGAAAGATTATTGGAAAGGGAGGTAGTCCTGGGGATGTGACTTGAAGTTGCATTTATATAGCTCCATTCCCACGAATAGCAAATAAGAAAGAAACTCAGCCCTTAGAAACTGGGCTAAGGAGGGAGTGAATAAGCAGTGTTAGGACTCAGAGTCTAAGGGTTTATCACTGATCTACTAGGTATTCTGGCTGCTAATGAAGCCTAAGAATTAAAACCAAGGGAAGACCAATCCGAGCAGTTACTGGGGGGCTGGGGGATGTAGGAAGGAGGTTCTGGGAAGTGGAGGTTGAGGGAACAGAGAAGCAAAGAGGGAGGAAAGTGCTGAAATGGATTATGAATTACAGAAGGCATCAAACAACAAGCTTTCTCTATTTCTTCACTGGTCCTATTGCCAGACTTTTACAGCGATAATAAAAAGATTAAAACACTTTTAGTTTTCCAGGTTTCTGGGAATATAATTGACATGTTGTGTAAGTTTAAGGTCTACACATGATGATTTGATATACAGATGTATTGCAAAACAATTACCACAATAAGGTTAGTTAACGCATCCATCATCATATAATTACATTTGTGTGTGTGTGGTGAGAACATCTAAGATCTACTCTCTTACCAACTTTCAAGTACACAATACAGTATTGTTAACTATACTCACCATGCTATACATTAGATTCCCAGAACTTAGTCATCTTATAATTGGAAGTTTGTACCCTTTGAACAACATCTCATTGCATTTGAGGAAATAGTCTCCTCTTCCAGTCTTTACAGGTTCAGGTTCGTTTTGGCAGGGAAAGACTTTACCAGTTAGCTCAGCTGTGCGTGCTGGATGGGTCACCTGGTAGTATCCACAAGCAGGCAGGGCTTGCTGTGGGGGTCTCTAGTTGGGTGAGGCTGCTGCTCATGTTCTGAGGCAGGGGCATGGCCACTTCCTGGGCTCCATGATCAGGTGGACCTGCTGGCTGGGCTGAGTTCAAGCAGCTAGGCTCCCTGGTCAGGAAGGACTGTGCTCTGCCTTTAGTGGAAGCCCTTAGCTGGACTCCATAATCACCTCTGATTGGTTGGAGTGGCAAGCTGTGTTCTTTGGCACGGTGGTGCCCTTGGTTGAACTCCACAATTGGGCAGGGCTGCACTACAGGTTCCACCATCCCTCCTGGTTGGGTGAGGCCTCAGGCTGTGCTCCCCAACCAGATGGTGCCATTGGCTGTAGTCCATGCTCAGGCATAGCTGCAGGCAGTTCTTCATGATTGGACAAGGCCTCAGGCTGTGCTCCGAGCCCAAAGATCAGGCAGGGCCATGGGCTGCACCCTACAGTTGGGGGAGTGGTGGGTGTCACAGTCTGGCCTTGCTGAATGGGCAGGCAGCTGGCTGTGCTCTGCTGTTGGATGAGGTTTCTAGCTGGGATCCCCATTAGGTGGAGCCTCTAGCTATTCCCTGCAGTTGGGTGGGCCTGGAGGCTGTGCTCTGTGGTTAGGTGGGGTCACTGGCTGGGCTCCCCACCTCAGTGAGGCTGTAGGCTTGCTTAGCATTTGGACAGGGCCTTAGCCTGGGCTGTCCTAGAGCTGGCCATTTGTAATATTGTGATTTATTGTAGGAAATATATATTTGGTCTTTGTCCCCATTCCTGGCACAGAGCTCCTAAAACCCTTGGAATTTGCTAAGTGATGAGAATGAAAAAGATGTCTTTTGTTATGCTAATGAGGTGACTTTTAGCAAGCACTAGGTAATCTAAGGATGAGGGATGGTTACCAGGGGAACCAATCATGTGATTATAGTGCTGGAACTTTCAGTCCTACCCCTTGACCTCTGGGAGAGGGGCTGGAGATTGAGTTTAATCACCACTGGCCAGTGATTTAATCAATAATGTGTATCTAATCAGGCCTCCATAAAAACCCAAAAGGATGGGTTTGGGAGAGTTTCCAGGTTGGTGAACATGTGGAGATGCTGGGAGAATGGTACACTAGGAGAGGGCATGAAAGCTCTGCACCCTTTCCCCATACCTTGCCCTGTGTATCTCTTCATATGGCTGTTCATTCATATCCTTTAATACCCTTTGTAATAAACCAGTAATCTAGTAAGTAAACTGATCCTGAGTTCTGTGAGCTGTTCTAGCAAGTTAACCAGACCCAAGGCGGGGATTGTGGGAACCTCCAGTTTATAGCCAGTTGGTCAGAAGTCCATTTAACAACCTGAACTTGAAATTGGCATCTGAAGTGGAGGCAGTCTTGTGGGACTGAGCCCTTAACTGTGGAATCTGACACTATCTCCAGGTAGACAGTGTCAGAATTGAGTTAAATTTGTGGGATATCAGGTCAGTGTCCGCAGGAAGTAGAGAGCTAATTGCTTGGTGGTATTGGAAAAAACACACATTTGACAAGAGATTCTCACATATTGAGGTATGTGGGGTAACTCTTCGGGTTCAAAACTGATTCGGCTTGAACTGAAAAGCCTGACTTATGGCCTATCATACATTGTACATCTGCTTAACCATTAAAGAATGCACTCTCTTAAGAATGCATACTTCCCCTCCTATGCCCTATTGGTAAAGCCTGGATTAGTCCCTTTCCTGACATCAGGGTCATGTTGACCTGCTAATTTGCAACTGAATACCTCTGAAATTTTGATGAAAATGTATCCTGGGTGTGTTTAATGTATGTTCTTTGTTCTAAAAAGTTATAAGACTACTGAAAATTATGCTGCTCTGGACTGCTTTCTAAGGTCCCCCAGGTTATAATCCTCACTCTGACTCAAGTAAACTCACCTTATTTCTCTTATCTATAGAATGGTTATTGGTTATTTTGCGTTTACACATTGAAGCACTACCACAGGCTGGGCTCCAACGCTGCCTGGAGTCACTGTTCAGGCTCCCTGGTCTGGTGCAGCTACAGTTTATGCTCCACATTTGGGCTGGGCTTCTGGTTTGGCCCCCTGCAGGAGCAGGGCTGTAGGATGGACCCCATGTCTGCCTGGGGTCTCTGACCAGGCTTCCTGGTCAGGCAGAGCTGGAGCCTATGCTCAGCAGTTTAAAATACTTTTAGATATGTAATATATTTTAATCCACATTCAAATAATCCTCAATTATTTCCCACTATCGCCTTAGACAATGGGCTTGCTCCCACCCTGTTATTCATATCTGTTCCTATAGAGCACGTAGAGGTGAAAACTCTGAGCTATATGGACTAAAACAAAGAACTGGAGAGAGAATAGATGTGACTGGGATTTACAATATCTCACTGAAACGTACTTACAGAAACCATAATCAAGCAGAGAGGCTTAAGCAAATCTTCTGCAGAAGCGTGTCCCTCCCTGAAGTCTGAGACTTTGTAGGAGCAACTAGAACTGCATCTGCTTTCAGGGCAGGTAGGATCATTAATTCCTCTCTTGTTATATGGCAGGCCTCTGACTCTTACTGTTTTAATGAAAATGTAACAAAGAATAGAATTTGTGATTTTTGCTCAGCGTAGTGATAGTGTATTGTTCTAAGATTTTGACATAACAGAAAATGGGAGGCACTGAAAAAGATAGATTGTGCAGACGCCATTCAATGGCACATTCTTCACATCTGATGACAAGCTGAGGTATTTCTTTAGAAGGATGGTTTCCAAATTGTGTTCCATGGGGTTCCATAGATATATGGCCATTATATCTAAGAGGAACCAAGTGGCTTTGAGTTCCTGTCCTGACTCTATCAAAGCAGTTTCATTTTTTACTAGTGGGTTATATTTTGTAGACAAGATGTGACCCTAAAAATATATGAATAGATTTTAAAAAGTAAAATGTTACTTTAGAATAGGTTTGTGTAGTGTTTAACCCTACTGTGTGTCTATTTGTCTCCTCTTAGGATGCAAAGAAGCAAGTAGAAGTGGGAAAGGAGAGATTCTGATTATTATTCCTTTCCCATCAGAAAGCTGTGATGGGACTATGTAGGGACTCTGGTCTCTCAATTTAGATCAGAATTGTGGTCCAGGGTGTCCTAAAGATGATGTAACCTAGAAATAAAAATTAACCATGAAAGTTAACTCAAAAATTTAACTTCCTACTTTATCATATGTCAGAAAGTCTCATATGTCAGAAAGTCTGCTAAATGCTGAGAACACTAAGATTAATGAAACAAAGTCCTTATCCTGAAAGGGCTTACAATCTAGTGCAGGGATTTCTGACTTTTCCACAAATCTGTGGATAGGCACATTTTTTCTGCATTTTGATTTCCAGATCTTGGCATACAGTTGAAGCTCAGGAAATATATATTGAATGCATGATTTCCTTTGCACTCCTGAAAATAATTCACTTGCCCCTTTGGCTCATTTCAGCCTTGTAGTGTCATCAATACAAAGCTTGTCCTTACAGTCTTTCTAAAACAACTGGCCACTAAAAACTGACACAGCAGGCCAGTAACATTGCGCACCCAATACATTTTAAAGGGAGAACACATGAGGATTCTACTAAGAAGAGCTAACCTCATATGATGGGACCACAGGAGCCATGCTTAGCCCAACCCTGGACACCAAGAGCAGCGCAATGTCTTCTATTGACAGTGGGTGATTTGATAATGAGAAGATATGGTGGCAGTATGGAGAAACAATAGTACATTATAACCATTAATAACTACAAATTACTATGCCTGTCAACTTACAGATTTTATCCTCATTTAATCCTAGCAACAACCATGTGAAATGGTAGGTGCTATTCCAATTTTACAGCAGAGAAGCTGCAGCACAGGTGAAGTCTTGCTTAGAATGATTATTAGTAAGAAGAGGAATAGAGAAAGTTTTTTTAATTTAAATTTCATTATCGGACTAAAATATTTATAGGAACTTGAAAAGGTAGGAATTTATAAGAGGCCTGGCAATTATTAGAAGTTAAATTATTTCTTTCTATTATAAAACTATTTAATTTAGTGCATCATCAAGGCATGGTATTATGGTCAATGTTCTTGCTTGTTATAATGCATTTGAAATTTTTTAAATTGTGCATGGAACATGTAGATGCTATTATATAATTTATTATGATATATAGATGTTAAAACCATTTTTGCTATAAAGCAATTTATTCTCAAAAATGACTAAAATCCTTAACATTTAAGGAGTCATTTTGTTAGGAAGAAAAATAATATAGAAAAGTTAAGAGATCTTTACTCTTTGTAGAAGAAATGTCAAACAATTGCATTCATTCACAAATAGGTCAAATGAGCCATTTGTCAAACAAAAACACTTCAAGTCTTTATTATGTCAAGCAGTGGTGAAATCTTTTAATGTATGAGAAGAACTGAAACTACAGGATAATTAAAAAACCAACCAAGTAAGTAAAAATAGTCTAATAAGAAAAAAACTATTGAATGTTCTTTACTATTATTTTTCAGGTTTCTTAAATGTCATGACTCTAACTTATCAGAATAATAATGACTTAGTAACAGTTAACAATCTTTGTGAGGTTCAGAATAATTTATTTCTAAAGTTTTCAAACTTCAATTTTTGGGGTTCGAATTCCAATTAAGATGGAGTACACTCTCCACTATCTCTCCCACTTATTAAAACTAAAAACCCTGGACAAAATACATAAAGGCACTAACAGAATTCTGAAAAGTACATAATAGCAAGCAGATTTGGGAGGGAAATAAAAACTAGAAGAATAACCAAGACAGCCTGAGTCTCCTGGTTTTTTTCTCCCATGACACCCACCTTAGGTTTTAGGGCATCTCAGATCTGTGGGTATGGACAGAAAAATCATCGAGAAATTCTCTCTCCTTTTCTGGCCAGAAGATGAGGGAAGGGGGACCTGTAGAATAGCTGTAGAGGAAATTCCAGTTTTAAATCTCTCCCACCCCAGCCCTATGCAAGCCCATCATAAAGCTGCACTTGCCTAGCAAGGGTAGCAGTGGTGACCACTCAGACATCTAAAACTGTGAGACAAAAATCCTTCTCTCTGACCAAAAGAACTCAGAAAAGAAATCCCTGGGCCTGGCCCCATGGCCAAGTGGTTCAAGTTCTGTGTGTTCTGCTTCAACAGCCTGGGTTCGTGGGTTCGGATCTCAGGCACGGATGCACTCCACTCACTGGCCATGCTGTGGCACTGTCCCACATACAAAGTGGAGGAAGATTGACACAGATGTTAGCTCAGGGTGAATCTTCCTCAGCAAAAAGAAAAAAAGAGTCCAGGGATTTTCAGATTGTATTAACAAAGAGGACTCAACTATATATGCTAAGATAATTGTGCCCTAGGGAAAGGAAAGTGGCCAACCATTTTATAGAATGATGGGTAAAGAATCTGAGTTAAATTGATACCTGGAGGCCTAAAACGTCATCATGATCTGCTCAAGGGGGCACATATGGAGGTGAGGTAATAAATAAAAACTGGCTCACAGGGGTACACTGAGTGCATGGACCCACCTAGTGTCATTCCTGGTCCCAAATGTAGTGGAATAGACATCCTTGGTAATGGCACAACACCTATACTGGGTCCTTGGCCTCTAGGGTAACAGCTGTTCTAAAACAGCTAAAAGCCGTTCCACTTAGAAATTCTGATACTAATATCAGTATCAGAAACTTCTGATACTGCAAAACTCCCTTCCAATACAGCAAACCAAAAATAATACTCCATCCTATATCTACAGAATGCAGGGTTGGTGGTCTCAGCCATTTCTCTGCCTAATTCACCAGCCTGGCCCTGCAAAAACCAGATGGTTCCTAGAAAATGATATTAGACTATGGCAAACTCAACCAAGGAGTAGCTCTAATTACAGCCACCAAGCCAGGTGGGATATTTTTGCTTGAGCAGATTAAAACAGCCCTAGGTACATGGAATATAGCCATTGATGTATCAAATGTATTCTTTTCCATCACTGTTAGAATAGGGGATCAGAAAGTCAGATAACAGGCAACAGTATATATTTAGAATTTAGCTCCAAGATTATGTTAATTTTTCCTTCTGCTATCATAATATAATCTGAAGAGGTCTGGACAAAATACCACGTTGATCCACTACATCAATGACTTCATGCTAACTGGGCTAGAGGAGGAAGTGGCTAGCATATGAGAGACCTTGTTAAGATACTTGTGCTCCAGAGGATGGGAAATAAACCCTATGATGACTCCGGGGTATGCTACATCAGTAAAATGTGGTCTAGTGGTCACAGGCATTCCAGGACATCCCGTACAAAGTAAAAGGTAAATTATTGGATCTTGCACCTCCCAATACAAAGAAAGAAGCACAATGACTGGTAGGCTTCTTCAGATTCTGAAGGCAGTATATTCAAGAACTGGGAATACTGTATTGAGCCATATAGCAAGCCACAAGGAAGCTCTGAATGGAGCCCCAAACAGGAAAAACTCGTAGCAAGGCCAGGTTATGGGGGAAGCAACTTTGACACTTGGAACATATGACCAGGAAGACTCTGTAGTATTATCAGCTGTGGGAAAAGATACCATGTGGAATTTAGGACAAGCCCCAGTGGGATAGTCACAACACAGACCCCTAGGACAAGGCCATGCCATCTGAGGCAGAGACTTCAATATCTTCTGAAAAACAATTCCTGGTGTGATACTGAGCTCTTGAAGAGATGGAGTACCTAACCATGGGGTACCAAGTGACTATACAGCTCCAACTGCCCATCATTAGCTCGGTTCTGTCAGACTCACCAAGTCATAAAGTCAGGTGGGCCTAGCAACAATCCATTTTAAGATAAAAATGCTACATCAAGAATCAAGCACAATTCCCTTATCAGCTAGCCCAAGACCTCCCACATAATCCACCACTATTACACTCCCTCCTGTGCCTCTCCCTCCTGCCCTTGCCCACCTGGTCAATCTCAGGAGACCACGTCAAAGTGATTTCCCCACAAAAAATTTCCTCTAACCCAAAGGTCAGGGTCATACTGAGAGGGCGGCTTGTCCCAGGTGCCTGGCAAGGAGTGAGGGGCCAATCTCCATCCCAACAGAGGAGCAAGGGCAGGAATATCAGAGACCTGGTTGGGGAGAGACCCGTATGCACGGGTACCAAGTGCCGGCAGTCTATCACCTTCCAGATACCTGCACAGGCTCCAGGGGCGCCAGGCCGCACCAACCTGAACACAATGTTACGTTATCCTCTGGATTTGTTTTTCCTCCCAGTAGCTCCAAGGTGTCAAATTCATCCCAGGAGAACTTGCTGCCTGCTCCTCCAGCCTTACTCTGAAGAACCACCTCAGGGCACTCCTCTTTCGACCCAGCCCTACTGCCAGGACTCTGCCATGGAGAAACTGGCCCCTTCACCCAAGCCCCTCCATCAGAAATGTTCTCCTCTTTTGAACACCGTGAGTGACACCCGAGGGCCAGGGCTGGATCCTGGTGGAGGGCAAGGGGGAGTGGAGTGGGGGGCTTCCCAGGAAGGCAAACAGGAGCCCTGGCCCCCATGCAGCGTGCGCCAAGTGGCCTGGTTGTGTCGGGGAGTAAGTGCCGGTCTTGTTGGAGGGGCAGGGAAAGGATGGACTAGGATATGCTGAGCGTCAGGGGAGGCTCAGAGAAGGGCTGAATCAGGCCCCAGATGCTGCTGCTGTGACCACTCGTCTCATTGGAAGCCCAATATTTCAGGATCTTGGGAGATATATAAGGGACCAGCATGGGAGTCCTGGGATAAGAAACACCTGGGTGCCCCAAGTGCCAGAGGCCCCTTGTCCCAGACTCCTTAAAGAGTCTGGCTCACGCCACCTGACACCATAGGCACATAGTGCAAAGGGATCTGTGCTTGTGCTCAATAGCATGGGTTTTCACTTCCCACTGCTGATCGAGCTAATATTGCTACGAGGGGTATCTAGGAGGGAGACAATGGGTATCAGCTGTGGCTCTGAGCTCAGCTGCAGTGGCTGCAGTTTGTTCCACTAACTTTCCTCCTCTATAAAATTCATTCAAGAAGAGAGGTCTGCTAGAATCCTGTAGAAGTTGCTCCCAAGTTGTATATGAAGAAATAGATTCCATTTGCACAAGGGCTGGATTTGGTGAACACTATAATATATCACTCAGATCTCCCTTCAGTGAAGGACTTATTGCTCCAATTGTTGGGAGTGCTGCTGACTGACAGCCTTTAGCGGTCAGCTATTTCAGGGTCTACCTCAGCTGCAGGAAGTCACCTTGCCCAAGGTTGCATCCCTTCCTGGAGTAGTCCACATCCAAGGAATGATTGATTAAAGTGTATAAAGGCCTCGTCATCTTGGTCCAACTCAGGACAACTCTTAAGGGGTATTTTTGGGTAATTTCATGTCTGTGTCTTCCTATTCTCTAGAACAGAGAAATTTAGGACTGAAAGAAACATTACTGGCCATCTACCAAGCTTTCTTTTTGTGTACAATACATTTTCCCCCTATAGTATTTTCAACCTCAACCTATGTTGACTATTTTCAATGGTATCCAGATTAGACAGTAATGCACAGCTCTAATGTTTACAAAGTCTCCTCCTGTGATGAGTAGAAATCTGCCTCCTTGTGTCTTCTACCCATTTGCAAATGATAGTTCCAAATAAATGAAAACATCTAGCATGTCCTCTGCTGGATCTTCTTGAGGCTAAATAAATCCAGTTTCCTCAACCATTCCTTATATATTTCAAGATCCTTCACCATCATAGTTAGACCTCTTCTGTAAACTTTGTAATTTACTCATCCTTTAGCATAGAGACAACTCAGTTTTTTAAACTGTTCTCTCTTTCCCCTTATCAAAAGCATCTTGTCCAGGGTGGGTATTTAAACTAACAAATAAAACAATGTAGATTGGGAAGATAATACTTCAAGTTATTTAAACATTTTCAAGTACTAATATACTTAAAGAAGTTTCCGAACCTTTTGATTTAATCCTCCTCTTCCTCAAATATAATGATCTGCCCATAAATGTTATGGTGGCAATTCTGGTTCCCTTGTAGGGCCAATACGATTTATTAATGATATCGTTAGTCTGTGAAATGATTTGACAAATCAGAAGTAATTCGATTTTTCATTCTTTTAGTTAAAAGTGAGTGACTGATTCTTATTCTGATTGGCATCACTAATGACAGTATAGGATTCAGCTTTCTGTGCTCTGCTTCAAGGACAGCAAAAGGGTGAACTGGCTGCCAATTTGATTGACATTTTATGCAAATGACATGAACCAATATATCCCTTGTACATGGCTCATTGAAAATTATAATTGTGTATTTAAAAATGTATACAAGCCATATTTTATGTTGCCAGTATGTGTTTTGTGGAGCAGGTAACATGACAAGAAACAAACATCCTTAAGTTGCTAGGGAAATGAAGCTGCTGGCTAGATTAACACACATAATTTTTTTTTTTTGAGAATGAAAAGTGTCCACTTCAATGAGAAATTCTAATTATTAAATTCTGTTTTTAACTCTGAATTCCATAGAGGGTGGCAATCCACATCTTTTGATAACTTAAATGGCAATTTGCTTTGGAAACTACAGTGATATGAGGCTTATGTCATTAGAAAGAAAAATTCACTAAATTAATTCCCAGTTCCTAATTTACTTTAGGAAATTATTAATGTTGAAAAGATTAGTTGGGAAGAAGATTGATGAGTTTAGTTTTCTTACAGAACACTGAGGTTGTAAAAAGAAAGTTAACTGATTTATCATTTTTATATTGTGTGTACTTCCTATCTTAATGAATAAGTTGACATTTGGTTCACTCAGTTTTTATTTTTTTAAAGTTCACCAAGAGAATCAGCTTTCTCAGACTTTCCATCTTTGATGAGGAGCTGTATAGCATAGTGGAAATGAGCACAGTTTTTGGAGTCAGACAGAAGTTTAAATCCCAACTCTGCTGCTTATTAGTTACGTGACCTTAGTCCAGTTTTATTTTATCTTTATCAGCCAAATTTTTCTCGTCTCTAAAATGAGAATGACAGTAACAATCACTTAATAAAATTGTAAGCAATAAATAAGATAGCACACTTGTACACTATAAGTGTTCTCAAATGGTAGCTACTCCCATTATATTTTGGATGGAGTAAGGTTCAGGAGCTTTGGTGCAATTAATGTTCTCTTAATATAAGAGAAAAATGACTTTAACACAGATGTTCATTAATACTTAGAAAATAGTGAAAGAGGAAAAATTCAGGTATTCTGACTCCAAAGGCCATTTTTTCCCACTTCTTAGCACAAAACACAATAGAGTATCTTGCAGAGAGAAGATTTTTGATAACTTGAGAGAAAGATGCAGTATACTCTTTTTTTGGGCTTCAGGAAGAAAATCTATAGGTAGGCTACACTGTAAACATCTGACATGAAGTAATCTCAAAATGAGAAGGGAAGGAAAATGAATACTGACTTCTTACTATGAGCCAAACTCTGGATAAGTATTTGTTTAAAAATCAGTTTCACCATTATCATCATCATTTGTGTCATCATCCTAATGATAATGACAGCTGCCATTTATTAAGGACCTATTACATAGCAAGTACTTTACATATACTATTGAACTGAATCCCTACAATGACCTTATAAGGTATACATTATTTTGTCTAATTCATTGATGAAGAAAGCAAGACCTAAAAAGTTAAAGGAAATTGCCCCAAATCATATTGCTGGTGAATGTTGGCACTAGAATTGGAACCCACTTCCATCCAAGAAGGGGCAAAAAACCCAACAATTAATTCTGTTTCAGTTCCTTTACTTTGGTTTGCATCAACACAACACAAGATCCTCTCACACATTTTGTGTTGTCGCCTAAAGATGTGACCTTTGGATAGCACTGCAGAGGCCACAGTGAAGGACTGGGCAAACCTCCAGCTAAATTCCAACAGATGTCAGGACCACCTCCATGATCTTACAACCACCATGATTTTACAACCTTTGTTCACTGTCTGTTGGGCATCACTCACCAACCCCACAGGTATGTCTTCCATGAGGGCCTGCACATAATACCTCTGCTGTAGCCCAAGGCACCAAGGTTGTCCTAATCAGTGCTACAATCTCAGCTACTTCCAGCAAGCTGCCAGTCTTGCTGAGCACTCTGGCATTCATAAAAAGCTTCTTTAGCTAGCAAGGGCTTTGCCTCCAACAAATGGCTGGAGAGCACTTTCAGAAGCTATGCCTTAAGATATTCTCAGGTGCCTGTTCCTCAAGTGGTAGTTCTATAGCTGTCTTGGATTTTTTTTCTCTTAAAATACATACCATGCAAGCTTTCCCAGGTATGAGAAGTTTCAAGCTGTTACATGGTTCACAAAGGGGTTTCTCATATGGGGACTCTCTAGAAACCATAGAATCAGGGTCCATCTGTAACTCAAAAGTCTAATAGGTTACTTCCTCCTTACCAAGTTGCCTCTTAAGTGAATTACAGAAATTCTGCTGTAAAATAAACATTAAAGGTAAAATATTGTCCTCATAATTAAAAGGTAATATTTTATAAATTTTAGGTACCAGTTAAGTTTACAAACAGGGTTTCCAAAGCAATTTGGACTTTTGGCATGGATGAGCAATATGTATCCATTGTATTAAATCTATAATGCTGTTATTCAGAGCATGAATAATCAGAGGCACCAAGAGATACACAGGGATCTCAGAGGGGAAACTCTGTTAAAGAAAACAATATATTATGGCAATATCTTTTCAAGGTACAGGAAAATGGCCTAAAATACCTTACTGGTGTCTTATCTGAGTCTCTGAGATCTCGATTGTGAAAGATATTTTACTGTAGAGCATAAAAAGAAAACATCCCAGCAGCTCTCATGAGTTAAAGAGAAAAGTCACTGACTGAGACAATCAAGGTGAATGATGCTTGTATGATGCCAAAGGTCCAGACTGAGAACAAGAGGGACCCGAGGTTTACTGACTTCAAGGCAAACATAACAGCTTAGCCAGTGAGCTGGAAAGTCAGGTGAGACATGTGGTGAATCAAACCCAATTGGTTCCCAATGCACGATTGTGACACTGAGGAAGAGGAAGATCCATTTGCCAATGCCTTCACCGGAATCAGTTCGAGCTGAAGTTTGCATCACGACATTCTTGGAGAGCTCTCTCTCTGAACCTTCATTACATTTTCACGGCTGAGCTGTGACTGTAGTATTGAAAGTTACTTGGGAAGGGATGCTGTTTCATGGGAAAAGGAGAACTAGAGAAGTTCAAGCTCAATTCACAATGGCAGTTTGTATGGAAGAAGTTGAAAAAATAAGATCATACAATTTTGTAACTTGAAGGTACCTTAAATTGAATAGCCATCCTGCCTTGTGTAGTTAAGGTCATTATAACCCAGAAAGCATTATTCCATATCACAGGTTCAGAGCCTGGATTGAAACCTAAGTCTTTTCATTCCTATTGCAATATTCTTTTCCACTACATGATCTTACCAGTCAAGGAAATGCCAGAGGAAATAGAAAAAATGGACATCATAGAGGAAAATGGCCAAAAGCTCACTGGACATATTTCCTGTGGTCAGTTACTATTTTTGCTATACTTTCTTTTCTGGGCAGCAAGTCGGGGAGGGAGATTAGCCCTGAGCTAACATCCATGCCCATCTTCCTCTATTTTGTACGTGGGATGCTGTCACAGCATGGCTGGATGAGCGGTGTGTAGGTTCACCCCCAGGATCCGAACCCGCAAACCCCTGGCCACCGAAGTGGAGGATGCAAACTTAACCACTATGCCACCGGGCCGGCCCCTATGCATTCTTCTTTTAACAAGTACTTACTGTGAGCCAGGCACTTTCTTATTTAATCCTCACAATATTCTTGTGAGGTAGGAATTATTCCACTTTTGAATAATGACACCGAGGCCCCAAGAGGTTAAATAACTTTGCCCAAGAGGATGAGGTAATTACCAAGCTGGATTCCATCCCTCATGTCTTTTGATAACGAAGTCCACTGTGCTTTCCCTGAATATTTAAAAATTGGATTTTATGGCCTGGCTCCAGCATACTGCTGCCCTAGTCAGTGTCATAGGGAATTCTAGAGTTGAAATCTCAATTCAGAGATTTTTAGAAATTGTGGCAACGTTTTCAGTCATTTGTACCCTGGCATCAACCAGCCATTGGGAGTCAGCCACTCTGTTTGGCCAAGGAGTAGTCCCAGGAATGTTAACACATGGAAGCAATATTTCTATATTTGCACTGTTATTGAGGCATTTTCAGTAGTTCAAACTAAACCAGGGAGCTGATGATTTATAACTGCAAGAGAGCAAATACGGATTACTAAGCTGAGTGACTAAAGGATGTCTGTAGCAGAAATTGCTTCAGATAGTTCAAATGGGAAGTGACTTTTTAAAAACCTGCTTGTTACAGCACTGTGGGTAAATGGCCTTCCTTCTACTTTAGGTGAACACTTCTTAAGAATATTGGCTTCTGATTCTGGAGAAAAAAGTCTTACATGAAAAGTGAAGTTATTCATGTCAGTCATCACAGTCCTGCCCATTGCCTGTGGATATGGCCTATCCTCAGATCAGAAACTGGAGTTCTTATGTCTGATGACACTTTTATTATGGAAAATTTAAATACATAAAAAAACCTGTCAAGAAGAAAATAAAAGGCATGATCACATTCACCTTGAAATAAAAACTGGTAACATTTTTTGTAGGAGCACCATAAATAATTTTATAATAAACATTCTTTTAAGCAAACTTTGCATACATCCATTATTATTTCCTTAGGATAAATCATTAAAAGTGAAATTTTGAGGTTGAAGTTTATGTGGAAATTTAACACTTTGGATATATTGCAAAACTGCCATCCAGAAGGTTGTACCAACTACATACCACTACCAGCTCTGTCTATCAAAGTATTAGTGATGTAGTCTTTTGCATTTCTTCAGGAAAAAGCCAAGTAGCTCCTTTGTGGAGAGAGACGAATTGACTCCCAGGAGTAATGGAGACAAAAGGGCCTGAACTTTGGGAGTATAAAGGCATTATTTTGGATCAGAGACAATTATTTGTGAAAACTACAGTTAAGGAGAATCTGAGACTGGAGATTTGGGAGGACAAAATGAAGATTGTTTGGTGAGCCACTCAGCCCTATCTGGGGGTGTGTGTTTGTGTGTGTGTTTATGTATTTGTGTTGTCTATTGTCTACTCAAAACATGGAGAGTCTAATGGTTTGAACAGGAGAGGTATTCCTTTTTTTCCCCTAAATTTCCTTTCCTAAGTTTTAGATAGAACAAGAGATTATTGTAACATGGTATCATTTATTGATTGATTGATTTTGTAATTGTTTATTGAACACTGAGTGAAAAGATTGGTGTTCCAGATTTTAAAAAACTAAATATAAAAAAGAATTCTTATTCTTCCTCCTTTCACTTTGTTAAAACACTGTATGAGAAGTTAACTGCCATGCAGAGATGCCGTGTGCCTTGAGTAGGGTGACAGAATTGGAGGTGCATTTCTGGAAGTGAGTAGTGTAGCTTCAGTAATGAATAAAAGGGCATAGAAAGCATTTGAATGATGTGGCTTTGAGGAAAGAGACAGCAGAACACACTCAAGATCATATTAAACAAACAAGGACATTGCAGCACTGAGGATGAGCTGCTGATGCACATTAGCTGAAGCAGGAGTATCCAGAAGTCAACTAGAAGTGGGCTTCTCTATGAATTTTGCCAGTGGGAATGCAGAGGTTTTGTATTTCACAGACCTATCCAGCTTATTTATAACTAGTTTCTGTCCTCAAGGGAGCTTTAAACGATAGAAGTAGTAAATGGGTAGTAAGTGGTAAGTATGATATGATCCCTGTCTTTAAAGAAACTTCAGATGACAGTCCCGTTTATGAACGGTTCAAGGCTGTGAATGAGGAAGTGAGGGTGGGTGGATAGTACTGAGAGCAGGCTGGATAAAAATGCCAAAGTATTTGAATTTATATATACCTAAAAATGCATTTCTCTGATTTTAAAAATAATGTAGTTTGTTATTAAATATTTTGAAAAAAACAAAGTATAAAGATGATAAAAATAATTCATAATCTCACAAGCCTTTTGATTTGAATGCGTATACACACATATATTGTATATGCATAAAAATTTTACCTTTATATCTTAATTTGGGAATATGTAACCAGAGACACAACACCTCAGATAATTACTGTCTTAGTTTCATCAAAAGTTTGGAGAATAAAGTTATTAATATCTAATTGCCAGTCCCTATGCCCTATGATTCTCACAAAATTATTAGAGGTGTTATTCTCACTTCTGAGCTAAGAATTTATTAATGCAAAACCCTTTGTTGTGGATTTGTTAATATGCAGTTGAGCATTATCTACAATAATATTTTTGAAAAGAGCTTATTAAAGATGCATGCACAAAGTGAGTGGTTTACCTCAACATCAGCTTTCTTTTGTTTAGAATCATTTGCTAATTGGAAATTTGAGGTTAATACTCTGGACATAGAAAAGTAATTGATCTAGTGTTAGACAAGGCTCAACACAGTTGAGAGGTTTTTCTGACCCACTCTCATAAAGACTCTTTACTCTTTCCAGAGCTAATGTTGCTATTCTCTATTTTCCTGATATATATACACATAAACAATGATATAAAAAGTTTATTCATTCAATATATATCAAGAATTTAAAGCATTGTTATAAGTTAGTTTTTATTTTATGGAGATGTTGAACTTTGCAAGAGATGATGTTTCTCCGTTTTTCTTGACGACAAGAAAATTCAAATCAAATATGTATCATACCTCTAGTACATAGAGGACATAATGGCTTGTACGTGGGGTTTAATCTTATCCTGTCTTTATTTCTCTATCTTTACGTCCCTTTACCTCATTTCCTTGTCTACTTTATTTCATTTGGCTATATGTAAGATTAGCCAGAAACGAAAGCTGAAATTCCAGTGACTTAACACAACAGTGGTTTATTTCTTGCTTACGTCCTTTGTAGGTTGGTGTAGGGCTCTGTTCCATGTGTCACTCAGCAACCTGTACTAAAGTTTTACCATCTGTAGCTTCACTGTTTAAAACATGCAGTTTTTTGGTCATTGTAGCAAGAGAGACTCTGGAAAGAGGGACATGCTATTTTCACAGTTTCAGCCAGCAAATGACATACTTTTGTCCACCTTTTTGTTGCTTCAGTGACCAGACCTGGCTGCAAGGCCCCATCCAATAGCAAGGGAGTCAGGAAATGTAACGGTTCAAATGGAATACTTGGTGAGCATGCTATCTCTGTCTCAGTGTATTTTTGACAGGATTTTGAGAAGTATTTTTAGAATGAGGTAAAGTATAAATAATATAAATATTGTCATTTTTGTAGGTCAAAAATGGTTAATATCAGCAATTTATATAGTTCAGCCTAATAAATAAATGCATAAAGTCAGAAGCACTTTACTGAGTTAACACTGTCTTTGCCCTCAAAAAAGAGAAACCAATTAGCAGGAGCAAGCCTGCATACACATAACTGCAATTCAATCAGAGAAGAGCTATTACACAGATATGTGCGAAGTGTGATGGTATTAGAGAAGAAAGTGTGACTAGTTATGTAAGGGCTTGTTAAGGGAAGTGTCCGTTGTTAATTGTTGATAGTCATAGCAAGCAGAAAGTAACTAACTTCTAGACAGACACAATGACATGCAAAGATGCAGAGGAAAAAAAAAAAAAGCTTGTTTAGAAAAGCCCAGTAACATGGAAAAGGTAAGAGAAAGGCTACCTTGAAATGAGGTCATAAATACAGATGGCTAGAGATAACTTTGTATGTCTTGCTAACGAATTTTCACTTTTTGTTGATGGCAATTTGAAGTTACCGAAGGCCTGGTGTGATGGGATCAGATCTGTCTTTAGGAGATGAGGAAGGAATTACACAGTAGGAAATACGCTTGCTTTAAAGAAGAGAGTTTCTTAGGCACTTTCGTTTTCCTTTTCAATATAGACACAACCTTTAAATTTTATGCAATGAAATCTTCCAACCTTATAGTAATCAAATATCACAAAAATCTAGGCAAGAAAGGAGACTCTTGGGTGGGGTATAGACCAGGTCTCTGGCTAATATTGAGGAGGAAATGGCTGATGAAAATATTTACCATGGTTCTAGCTGATCGTCCGAAACTGGTCCACTGACATCTTCCAAGGTTCTTGCTATATTCATAAAGAAATACTAATTTTGGAATCTTAAGAGTTAGACAAGACTGTAGAGATTTCAAGTTCCAGACATGTTTTCTATGTTAGAATTTTCTTTATATTTAACAATCTTGAAAGTGGCCCTTGAGCCTTATGCTTGAATAGGCCCTAGAGAATCTAATTTATTCTCAAGACAGATCATTCCATTAAAGAAAAGTGAAAGTGTTTTGCTGTTTGCCATTACAAAGAACAATACTTGAAAAATGGAAAGAAAGAAAAAAAAAAAACAGAGTCTGGCTAGCAACCCTAAATAGAACCTTTTCAATTTTAAACTAAAATACCTATAATGATACACGACTCACCATAATGGAAAAAAATGTTATTTAAAACTATAATGAGCAATGACCACTCCAACCTTTTAATATCTTTGTGCACTGAGGAGACAATTCAAATCAGCATGAAAATCAATCTCTATACTGACCTTTTGATGGAAAGCTTTAGTAGGAAGAGTGAGGATGAAAGAATGATGTTTCCAAGTCTTTGTCAGTTCAGAATAATGACCAGAATGCATCTTTGGATATGAAGGTGCTAGAGACACAGGATCAGGGAGGGCCAACTGCCCCACATAAACAAGTGAAGGGGACTGAACTGAGTGGGAAAGTCTGAGGCTGAGCAGCCTTAATCCTTCATCAAAGTCCACTGCACATTCAAATGCCTGTGTGACTGACGATTCAGAGCTTTTCAATAAAGCTCCATTAGCCTCGTAAAAATGTGGGACTTCCTCTCAGTATCTGGCCATAGTTTTTGTTATTATTCATGATGTGGCTTAAATGTCAACTAAGATAACCTAATATTTGAGATTGAAGTTAAAATGGCTCAAAATCAAATTTGCCTGCTATAAGATCGCTCAATTATTATCTAATCTCTTGGGAGGTTTGAAGTGGGATGGGGGAGCTGGATTTCTCCCGTCCAGGAGAACCATTCACATTAGGGTCTATGTAAAAGATGTCCACTGTAACACAAATGGGTTCTCCTTTTCCATCATGCATTCTCAACACAGATGATATCACTCCCAAGAGGGTGAAAATTCGTTCTTATTGGTGGGGTGTGGGTAAAGGGAGGAACAAAAAATCTTACTCTTTTATGTATGAAGCACAGCTATATGTGAGTTTATCTGTGATATTAAAATTTCACGGGAAAGAAATTAGAAAAAAATATCTGAAAAAAGACTCCTTAAGGCTCTTTACTGATTTACATAGACTATGATGTATATGGCATTTCATGATGTTGTAGAACATGGCGGCCCTGGAACATGGGTAGAACATGGGTGGCAAGAACATGGGTGGGAAGGGAAGAGATTTATGACTTTCCTGAGTCACGTAAGGCTCTGAGCTTCTGCTTTCCTTGAAAAGGATAATTTTATAGATCATCCCTCCATGGCATGCATGCTGTCCCTCTTTCTGTCAACGTCACTAATGTCCTATTTCCTAAATATGGAACTTCATTCCTTTCCTTATCCGTTTAAAAAAGATAGAAAAAAACCTTCATCATTCTCCTATCTGCTCCTTGGTTCATAAACATAAGGTCTATGGCAACTTGGAAACTGGATAAAAATTAAAATATGTTATTTTCTTCATGAATCCTTTCCTATTCTCCTTATTAGAGGTGAGTTCTCTCATCTCTTTACTCCCTAATGATTATTTTTGCACCTAAAAAATTCTACTTTTTAGATTAATTGCTATATCTCTTTCTTATCTTTCTTGCTATAGCCTAAACTGCCCAGCGTGAGAAACCATATCTTACTGATCTCCATAGTGCCTTCCATGTCTTGGATGATGCCTTAACTAACAACACAGAAATCAACTCCATGTAAATTGGGGGGGTGGGAGCCAGGGGAGTTGGAAACAAGAGAAGCTTTTAATAATGGATTTTAAAACTAGTCAAATTTGAGATGAATAATGACTCATGTGAAAAGATTCTATTAAAATGTAGTCATTCTGTTAGGGAAGGAATAATGTATGTTTGTGGTAAAACTGATTCAAGTCCATTTTAGCTATAAATTATAAAAGGATAAAACATAAAAGTGAGAAAGATAAAGAAACGTATGTGCACAATTCTTCAAAGAGAGAAACAGGGAGACTTTGGGTGGGAGACTGAGCAGATGTCCACATGGTGCTGCGGGCAATTGCGGGGGAATAGAGGTCAGCTCTGTGCTGTGCAGGAAATAAATTTTATTGATGATTCTCTCTATCTCTTTGATCTACCTGTAATAGCTATGCTATTGCAGTCCTGCATCCCTCTACATTGCTTCCTTAAAAGTCTGCAATCTTCAGAACCCGGTTCTCATTTCCCTTCAGTGTAATACATTTAAACACATTCACGGAGTGCCCTCTATGTTTCAGGCTATTTGTAGGCATGGGAAGTACATAGAAGGAAAAGACACATCCCCTGCCTTCAGGAGGACTTCACAGAAGAAATGGCTTTGATTGTGGCTTTGAAAAATAATTTGGAAAATTAGATTAGGAAAAGAAAGGGAGAAAAGGTATTTCAGGCCCAGGGAACAGCACTTGAAAGAGACGGAGTTGGGGCATGAATTGCACGCTCAGACATTATTGACGTGCTTTGCCTGACCCATGCAGGAGGTATGAGGAGAAAGGGCTGTGGGAACTCAGTGAGGACTTACTCTATTGGCTGCCTGAGAAAACACTGCCTCTTAGAGTTCTTCATATCTAGTGAATCTTCGTTCCCTCTGCCGTTCAGCTCTAATCTTGAATGCTCCTTCAGTTGTTTCCTAATCCTAATTAAGTGTCATTTGGTATCTCAGGGGAGAAAAGTCATCTCTTTTTTACAGACCAATAATTACTGTAGTTAATTAGCTTACATTTATAAAGACAATGCATGCCTAATTACATCAAATGTAGCCCCCACTCAATCGATTAATTATTGAAGCAGACATTTTGGGGCATATACTCTGCATCTAGAATAGTTTAGTCATTAAGCCCTTGGACTCAGGAATTGAACAATTTATTTACCACCTCTAAATCTCACTTTTAAAATGAGAATAACTGTATCTATCTCACAAGATAGTTTTGAAAATTAAAAGATAATTCTTATAATGCATTTGTGTCGATTGCTTTCCATTTGCTGTCTCCCCTTCCTGCTCCATCCCATCCATTCTCTACCTTTCTGTGCCTCAAGGCTGATCCTTACACACTGTGTCACCCAGACTCCCTGGCTGACTGGTTTCTAGTTGCCCCTCGTCAATGCAAGGCACTGACCGGAAATAGGAGAAAAGGAGAAGAAAGTAGATGGTCTTTCTTCTTTGCTCTCTCTCTGCTTAGGTGTCCTGATTCTGCACATTATGGAAGTAGATTCAACCCTCCTCCTTCTGTCCCATGGCTCTTCTCATGGCGCCAGCTCTTTCTGGGCCCTAGCAACACTATTCTGCCTCTTGTCCTTCTGGCCTAAGTATCATAATGGCTTTCACTCGTTTCTAGCTCCTGGGCACTTCAGAATCCATTATTGGTTCTCTTAACTTTACCCAGGCCTCTGTAAATAGTCCCTTCATTAACGGCCCTTGAGATGAAACCATCTGAGTGAAATTTTGTTTCTTGCACAAGCTTGACTAGTGTGGCAAGTTACCAGTTGAATATACATCTGGCACATATTTTGTGCTCACTAAATATTAACTATTGTTATCTGCATTCATTCTTTTGTCAGGCTTGTGTGGTAAGTATCTTTCCTGTGCTAAGTTCATTCAAAGTTACTTAAATTTGTTAAATCTTAACTCATTCTATCTCAAACACCCACATTACTTGGTGGTTTGTGGATCAGACAGACATCCATCAATCTGAGACTTAAACCGAGAAGGCAATGAACATTTCTATGGAGACCTTTTTCCTTTAGATTTTTGAACCCATTGAGAAATAGAGTTTGGAACCAAGGATGAAAATATCAGCTTTATGTTTGGTAAATAATCAGCTACTTGACTTACCAGGGAGGAACCAGGAGAGGAGAAGGGAACGGAGATATATAACCTGTAGGACATGTGGATTCTTAGGGAAAACCAGTGACCTTCCCTCTGGTGACTTTTTCCATTCAGTTAAGGCCTCCCTTCTGTGGCTGGCATGTGTGAGAGGGAAAGGACAGAATAGTTTCTCCTAATACGTTCAGGAGAATAGTAGTTCCTATTTTATAGTCAGATGTAGGGGCGTGGGTTGAGTGAGATTGTTTTCCATATAATCAAGAATTAAGAGAAAAAATACTTTTAGTGTTCATATTGTCCCAATAAGAAAATGCCTTTTGGAAATCTGTTCATGGAACTATACACCAGTGAAATGGCAGCCATCCAGGCTGTGCTGGAAATTGCCCATTTGGCACTGATGGAGAGTTAAAATTTTATATCATGGTTTTATGCCACAATCCTTCTTATATACCATTAAGATGTTCTCCCCCACTGCTCCTGCTCTGCCTGTGACTCTGAGGCATTGTTCCTGAGCTACGTCATTCCCAAGGGCACAAAGCCTTCACTCTTTTCAGAATATCAAGGAAAGTAGGTTCTTGGGAGACTGTGTTCCACTCTGCAGCTAGGCTGGGAGAAGAAGCACAAGTGTTGGTGACAACAATGTTAAAGATGACAGTGATGCGGGAAGAGAGTCTAACACCTAAGGCAGAGAAGATGAAGACAGAAATTGGAAAAATAAGTAGCCTCAAGCTCAATACTGCAAAAGTCCACAAGGCTGTCTGATGCTCATCCTTGAGAACCTAAAGCAGTCATGCACTTGTGCCTAGTCTATGTGAGAAAGTGCACACTTTCAAATTCTATAGGTTGGAATTCTCGAGGTTCCCTCTGACCTACATTTTATGATAATTTTTTCAGAAAACCATTAATTGCATTTCTGCAATCATCTTTTCTGTTTGAATTTGCAGTTACATAAAGGACATACGCATTCTTGCCACATTGATCCAACAGCCTATAAAAATAAACAAAGCTCTTTTTTTGGTTTGCTTGTCTTTCGGAAATTGAATAAATGTGACAGAGCTGGTCAAATGCATAAATGTAATGGTTATAAAATCTTCTGCTGTCTTGTATCTTCTGTTCATTATCAATTGCAACACTGCTAAATAAAATGTAAAACTCTCAAATATATTTATTCTTTATTGGTATAAAAAAATCAATATTTCAAGCCTGAAAACTCATGACAAATAGCAAACAACTTATCTTTTTGAAGGAGCAAAAATGTGGGGTTTTTTGCCCTTAGTGTTTCCACCATTGAAAATTTGTTCTTGTCTAACAATTTCAGTTTAAGGGCTTGAAATTACTTAATCTCTACAAATAACATTCTTATTTGCACCATATATTGATTCTGGTAACATTTCACACTTATTTGATTATTTAATTTCCCAGATTAATTTGCGACATAGTAAATAAAGGCATCAGCAGACAAAAAAATATATTAATTTTTAAATTACACAAAAGACCTGAATATGCTCACAGAAGTAAAAATTCACTGTCTAACAAAAGTAAATAAAATAAAAAACTAAAGTCTTCCATCACCCAACTGCAAACTTCTACAGTGTTATTTCCTTCTTTGGCTGTAACCAAATAGTTTCCTCTGTAGGTGCTCAGAACTAAACACACACACACAAACACGTATATACATATAGTGTACATCTATATATGTGTACACCTATATATGTTTATATGATACTCACACATAACTACATACTTTTTATAAAAATATTATGGTAATTGATGCACTGTTATGCAACCTTTTCTAAATTTCACAATAATACACAAAAATCTCTCTCATTCTTTTAAACAAATGAATGGTATGTTATAGAAAAACTATTCCTCTATTAATGGACATTTAGTTTGTACTTAATTTTGGTTTTCATTCATTCAATCATTCAACAAATTTTTATTGATTTCCTATCATGTGCCAAATTTCTGCTATGTGCTCAGGGTAATAGTGAATAAAACAAATACAGTCCCAGCCCTTCAAGAGGTTAGATTCAAGTGAGAGGAACAGGAAATAAAAGTGAATCAATAATTAAATGACATAATTACAAACTGTGTTAAATGTCATGAAGCTGGAGCAGAGAGAATAATGGGAGGACCCATCTCAGATAAGATATCCAGGCCAGACTTCTGTGAAGCAGTGATAACTTGAGATCCAAAGGACAAAGAAGAATCCATTGAAAAGAAGAGGAAAGAGCCTTTCAAGCATGAGGGTAGCATGTGCAAATGCCTTGTGGCAGGAGCTTCACATATTCAGAAAAAGGAAAGAATGCCAGTGGTCTAGGGGGTGGTGGGAGAGGCAGAGAGTGCTACAAGCTGTTGCAGAGGGACCAGATAGTGGCGACCTGATGGTGTAGCACCTTATATGCCATGGTAAGATGTTTAGATCTTATCCTACATGAAATGAGAAGCCACTAAGCAGCGAATTGACATGACACAGTGTACTTTTTTCCAGCTTTTGAGATATAATTGACATGTAGCATCATGCAAGTGTAAGGTGTACAACATGACAATTTCATACACATATATATTGTGAAATGATTACCACAATAAGGTTAGTTAATACCTCCATCACCTCACATAAGTACCATTTTTTGTGTGTGTGGTGAGAACATTTAAGATCTACTCTCTTAGCAACTTTCAAGTATACAATATAGTATTGTCAACTATAGTCACCATGCTGTACATTAGATCCCCAGAACTTATTACTGGAATTTTTTCTCCATTTGACCAACATCTCCCCATTTCCTCTACGCTCCAGCCCCTGGCAACCACCATTCTACTTCCTATTTCCATGAGTTCAGCTCTTTTAGATTCCACATATAAGTGAGATCATACAGTATTTGTCCTTCTCTCTCTGAATTATTTCACTTAGCATAACGCCATAATGTATTTTTAAAGAAGATCTTTGGCTGCTATGTAGAGAGGGAACTATAAGGAGTCAAGAGAGAAAAGTAGGAAGGGTGATTGCAGTTAAAAATTGTGGTAGAATTGACCAAATACAGTAGTTCACTTTTCCGATTCAGCAAAGCTCCAAATTATGGGATTCACAGTCAAAATGCAGGCCTCAGGCAGAAAACATCTTATATGCTGTATTTCATTCCACCTCTGTTTCCAGATAGGCTCACTGCAGTCTGAGTTTGCGAGAGGGTTATACTGTGTCTCGGAAGCACTTCTTGAGAACAGTGACAAAGTAAATAACTGAAGTTTGGGGTTTCTTCTGTAATAAGCCCACACATCCTTCCTAGGTCTCCACATTCCCAAATGAATATAAAGGTATGTTAAAAAGACTCTTTTTGAAAAAATAAACAAGTGGGACCTCATCAGACTACACAGCTTCTACAAGGCAAGTGAAACCAGGATCAAAATGAATAGACAACCCACCAGCTGGGAGAAAATATTCGCAAATCTTTTATCCAACAAGGGATTAATGTCTGTAATATATAAAGATCTCATACAACTGAGCAACAAAAAACAAACAACCCTGGGCAGAGGATATGAACAGACATTTTTCCAAGGAAGAGATACAGATGGCCAATGGACACATGAAAAGATGTTCAACATCACTAATCATCAGGGAAATGCAAATCAAGACTACACTAAGATATCACCTGACACCCGTTAGAATGGCTATAATCACCAAGACAAAAAACAACAAATGCTGGAGAAGATGTGGAGAAATGGGAACCCTCATTCACTGCTGGTGGGAATGCAAACTGGTGCAGCCTCTATGGAAAACAGTGTGGAGAGTCCTCAAAAAATTAAAAATAGAAATATCTTATGATCCAGCAATCCCACTCTTGGGCATCTACCCAATGGACATGAAATCAACCATCACAAGAGGCTTATGCATCCCTATGTTCATTGCAGCATTATTCACTATAGCCAAGAAGTGGAAGCAACCCAAGTGTCCCTCGACTGATGATTGGTTAAAGAAGATGTGGTATATACATACAATGAAATACTACTCAGCCATAAGAAAAGACACAATTGTCCCATTTGCAACAACATGGAGGGAACTAGAGGGTATTATGTTAAGTGAAATAAGCCAGAGAGAGAAGGACAGACACTGCATGAACTCACTCATATATGAAATATAAATGAACACACAGACAGAGAGAACTGATTGGTGGTTACCAAGGGGAAGGGGGATGGGAGATGGGCACAAGGGGTGAAGGGATACATCCACATGGTGACAGAAAACAATAATGTACAACTAAAACCCCACAGTGTTATAAACTATTAAGATATCAATAAAAAAAGAAAAAAGAAATTTGGGTTAAAGTTTCCATAAGCACTGGATTATAAAGAACCTAATAACTGGATAGAGATTAGTAAAGTGAATTTATTAAAGAAATATGGTAAAAAAAAAAAGACTCTTTTTAAAATTCCCTTTAAATTGTAGTAAAATATACATAATATAAAATTATCACCTTAACCATTTTTAAGTGTTCAGTTCAGTGGCATTAAGTACATTCACATTTTTGTGAAACCTTTACCACCATCCATTTCCAGAACTCTTTTCATGTTGCAAAACTGAAAATCTGTACCCATTAAATAATGTCTCTATTCTCCTCTCCCCACCGGTCCCTGGAAAGTACCATTCTACTTTCTGTCTCTATGAATTTGACTACTCTAGTTTCCTTATATAAGTGGAATCAGATAATATTTTTCCCTTTGTGACTGGCTTATTTCACTTAGCATAATGTCCTCAAGGTTCATCCATGATGCAACATGTGTCAGCATTTCCTACCTTTTTAAGGCTGAATAATATTCCATTGTGTGTTTATACCACACTTTGTCTACCCATTCATCCATCAACAGACACTTGGGTTGCTTCCATCTTTTGTTTATTGTAAATAATGCTGCTATGAACAGGGATATACAAATATCTCTTTAAGTCCCTTGCTTTCGATTCTTTTGGACAAAAACCTTGTATGTTTTTATACTGATTTTTTTATAATGATAGCTCCAAATTTTTCTACTGCCTAATGCATGGTATCAAATTGGAGATCCTGAAAATGAGGGATCTAAGGTGCAACTGGTGAGAGAGAGTGTGATATCATAGAAAACTGCACAGAATGTCAAGTCAGCATAGCATAAGTAAAAACCCAGATCCAACTCCTTGTAGCTTTTTGATCTTGGGCAGTTTAGCTTTTCTGAGTCTCAGCTTTCTCATCTGTAAAATGGGGTAAAAATGCCTGCCCAATGTACCACAAAATTGTAGTGAGAATCAAATGGGAAAATGTAGTTAAAGTACTTTATAAATTAAAAAGCAAAATGTAAATGTGTAATAATAGGTGATAGTTCAGCAACTGGGTGTATTTGAAAGCTCTCCAGTGTCCATTACTAATACTTTTGTTTAGTTTTTAACGGATTTATCAGTAATTTGTCAATATAATTGATATACGATAACTGTACACATTTAAAGTGAACAATTTATTAAGTTTTGGTATATGTATACTCCTATGAAACCATCATTAAATCAAGAGGATGAACATATCCATCACCTCCAAGAGCTTCCTCATCTCTTTCCTAATCCCTCTGCCTGCTTCTCCCACCCCACTACCATCACCAGCAACTGATGATCTGCTTTCTGCCTCTGTAGATTTGTTTGCATTTTCTAGAATTTTACATAAATGGAACTTTTTACTGTGTACTTATTTGTCTCACAGGATGGGAATGCAATGCCCTAATTCCCTTATTACTCATTAGACAGTGTTTATGACCCCATCTGACCCTGCTGACTTCCTCATAAAAGAAAACCAAGGGGAGAAATTGGGTCCAGAACACCTCGAGAGAGACCATTAACATCATATGTATTTACAGCCATATCGTTTAAATTGCAAGAACACTTAAATCATTTTTAAGTGAATACTCCTTTGAGATTAAGGGTAGAAAAAGAGATAAACTGACAGATGTGCAAATGCAAAGGTCCAAGAATGTCTGTTGCAACTTGAAACAGCAAACAATAACTGAAAAGAATTTAAGTGCTCTTTAATAAGTGATTGATTAAATAACAACTTACAACCAGGTAAGGACATATGCTGTATTCATTGCCTTTAAAAGATATCATGACAAAAAATTAAAAAAAAAAAAAGCAAGCTGCAAAGTAGTATGCATGATGTGATTTAATTTATATAAAATTATCCACAGTGAACTCTCTACTCATATAAACTATCTACGAATGTAGAATGCGTTCTGGAAGGATAACCACCCAAATGTTGATAGTGGCTCTTTTTATTTGGGTGATGAGCTTGGTGGTAGTAATGGTGAGGGGGGTTTTTACCCCTTGAATTTTCTACAAAAACTATTATTTTCTTTGAAAACAAGAAAATAAATTCAACAAAAAATAATCCCTGAAAAGCATGAAGAATTGCTGTGGTACCAGCCAGATCTATTCTCAGTTAGGTATTAAATTTAATGACATAACCATAGAAAAATGTTTGCAAGGGATTATATATAAAAATATTAACGGTAATTATTTCTGGACTGTGGGATCATGGGTTTCTCTTAATTTGAAAATTTCTGTATAATCAATGTTTCTTTTAAAACCCTAACCCTGTATCAGTGACAACAATAAACAAACACCTTCCATTTTGAAGGTAAAATAGCATGAAAACGTATTCTAACTTGTACCTCAAGACAATAAGGTAAAAGAACAGTTCTGTATCTTTGGATTGTGGTAAAGGAAAAAAAAATTGTTTTAACTGCTTCTGGCATAATAACAGATGTATCGATACTTGAAACTTCTATTTCTATTCAGTATTTAAAGGATTCTCTAAATATAATGGTTATTTTTGTCACAGAAATGCCAGCAATTGTCACAGCATGGGAAATCAATATCAAACTCTCTAATGACTGCACTAAGAAACTCCTTCATTGTAATGAATTCTCTACTGTTATTGCAGAACTAGTGAATTTAATAAAAAGTATCTATTCATAGTCAGTTATTGACCTAAACTGCTGAGTGATTTAGGACAAGAATGTAGCGCAAATAAAGATAACTTGTTAAAGAAGTTACGAGTATGAATAGCCATCCTCTGCTCCATTTAAGCCCATAAAAGGATTTTTTAATATATTAAACATGGAAAGACATTATAAAATGAACAAAAACACTCTGCCAGGGTGACAAATTCAAAAAAGTGTATGACTAAGTCAAGCTTTAGCTTTGTTCCTTACTGAGTAAAGTATCTGGGAGGTGTGAAATTTTAAATCAACTTTTGGCAGATACAAAATTGAACAACTACATTAGAAAAATTCCCAGAACTAAATGATATATTCCTGAGAGTTCTGAGACATCTAAAAAATAATATCTTCAAGGACAGGGACCATCCCTTCATTACCTTGAAATCTTAGCTTCTAGCTAGGAGAACTGTTAAATGACTAAATAAATGAATTGTGAATTTATTGACTAATATCTAATCTGCTGAATAGGTATTATATGGAGTAGTGATATTGCCAATATTATTAAGGTGTTCTCTCTTCTGTCTGCTCTGAGCTTCCATTCTTTCTATTACACTGAAACTACTTTTGCCATGGTCACCAGTTGTCTTCAGCCTGCCAGAGCCAATAGACCTTATCTTACTCTACTGTTTCACAGTTTTTGGTAGAATAGATTGCTCTTTCTTTCCTGAAATTATTTTCCTTGCTTCTATGATACAACATTATCCTAATTTTGCTTTCAGTCTCCTTTATTGGCTTCTCCTTTTCCAATTAATCTGTAAATGTTAGTTGGCTTGGCAACCAACGTTGGCCATTTTCCCTCTTTTTTCCTTTGATTCTTCTCACATCCCCTTGATCTCAGCTCCATACTGCTTATTAGCTTATGTATCCTTGCAGCCTTGATCTCTTCTCTGTACTCTAAACTTATCTATCTAACTGTCTACTTGACATCTCCAGCTAGATTTCTTCATTTCAAACTTGTACCCCAAATAGAACTTTTGCTTTCTGACTCTGCTTCCAACCAAAACTTCCCTCACTCCCAATAAATGATACTACCTTCCACCCACTTTCTTAAGCCAAAAATGTAGAAATCATCTTTGATTCCTTTCTTTCCCTCATTGTCTCACAACCAACCCACGCTCGATTCATGTTAAAATTAGAAATATGTACTGTTCTCTCGTCTCTCTTCCCTCCAAACTATCACTTCAGTTCAAGCCACTGTATTTCTCCTACAGTAAAAACAATAGTCTCCTAACTGATGCTCTTCCTTCCATCCTTTCCATCTACCTTCATCTCCAATCTGTGTTCCACAAAGAAAGAATGGCGTTTTAATATGTGAATTAGATATTGTTGCTCTGCTTAAAACTTCCCATGATCTTCCACTTCACTTACAATAAAGTAAAAGATTTTACCTAAACTCACAAGATCCTACATTATCTTGGTTCTGTCTACCTTCCCAGACTCATCTTTTATAATTATCTCCTTATTATGCTTTATAGACCCATTAGACTCCACTCTGTTCATCAACACCTCTCTGTTCATCATATTTGCCAAACCTGATTCCACTATAGAATCTCTGCATTTGCTACCATCTCTGTATATAACATGCTCCCTTCCCCCAATCCCCTTCTCAGGATAGGCCCCTATCTAATAATTAAAGAGTCAGCTTAGATGTGACATTCTCAAAGAGGCTCCATGACTTGAATTAAAGCTCCACGAGAGCCAGAATTCTAACAAGTTCATCTTCCATTTCCATTAAATTGGTAAACTTTATCATATTTATTTACAAGAAAGCCTCATACAAAGGAGAAAAGAAAAAACAATCTTTGAGCATTCACTCATTCATTCAACATTACTTATTGCCAGGCACTGTGGTAGGCACTGAGGATATGGTGGTAAACAAAAGAGACTTGGTGATCGCAGCTCTCAAGATGCTTAGATATAGACATAGATACAGGATGACGGATATATAAAACAAATACACATACCAGTATAATCACCAAGTGTGATTATTATTATGAAGGAAAATAACAGGGTCTATGAGAGAGAGAATAACTGTATGAGTTGGAAATGAGATAATTTAAATAGAGTCAGAAAAGTCTTCTATGGCGAAATGACTTCAATTTAGATCTGAAAAATAAGTAGAAGTCAGAGGAATAAGGAAACATGTAGATCGGGATTCTAAGAAAGCAATTATTGGCACTTTACAAAATCTTATGACAAAATTTCACATTAAAAGCTATCTAAAAGGGGAATCTTGATTCATACAATTGAATGGTGATAATTCATTCTAATTAATTAGCTTTCTTAATATTAGTCTTTAAGTGGCCTTGCTCCCAAGGTGCCTTTATTGTGATTCTTCCTCTGGGATTTGCCATAAACTCCACACAGCATCTCTGTGGTCTGCCGGACCGACCACCTTATATGGTCTGCCATAGTTGGCCACATTTTACTGCTTTCATGGCAGTGTCACCAGCCATAGACTCTGATCTATTTCTTTTGTCTTGTCTGATCTATTTCTCTCTTCTTGTTGAAGAGTACAGGTGTTCCATTCTCTAAAGTCCTTTGGTTTCAGCTGTGTTCCAGGAAGAAGATCTAAACACCAACTGCCCTGAACAGGTACAGACAGCAACCACAGGAGCGACACCTGTGCAGACGGGTGGAGACGTGTACAAAAGTAACACTTGCCTCATGACAGTGCTAAGATCACCACCTCAGGAGGAGCTCATGCCTTATTAACATAACACATGAGGTATGTGAACCATGATTTCAGGCTATGCCTGCACAAGCTGATACCCACCTCTAGGTGTGAGGACAAAACTTCCCTTTTGAATATTCATTCCCCACCCCAAATCAAAGGCACCCACTTCGCTTGCTCAGGGGGCCACAGCTTTGTGAAATTATTCCTTGTGGTCTTCTTTTGCTTGCTGCAGGCTGTAAATAAAATTTTACTTTGTGTGACAACTACTTCTGATGAAGGTTTTGATTTTAACTCACCAAGGAGCAGACTCACTTTAGTCTGGTAACAGCAGGACTTCCTGAACCATAACCTGGTCCTGTTGTAGACTTTCCTATTCTAGGCCCCACGCCAACTGGAATTTTTGGTTTAGGGTTTTTTTTTTGGTTTTTTTTTTTTTTTTTACATTTACAGTATACGGGCCTGAATGGTATTTCTAGGTGTAAAATGTGCTACCTCCAGAACCCAAAGTGGCTTGCCGGGCATTGGGCTTCCCCCTCTGAGGCAGATGATGTACTGTACAATGATTTGTTTTTACTTTTGGAGGGGATGTCCTACTCTACCCCTGACAACTGCTCTAAAAATTTTACAGATGTGGCAAACCATTGAATATTTGTAGGATCTATCTCCTATATTCTGGAGAGCTATAAAATAAGAAAAAATAAAAGTATTAAGACGAGGAAAAATAATAACTTTTAAAACTATTTAGTTAAAAGGAAAAAATGCTGTGTTAGCACAGTAATTGAATTGTCAGTATAAAATGGCATTTATACTGATTACAACTCTAAAATATGATGCATGAAGACTAACACTAGATGGTAAAATATGACAAATTGATTATTTAGAGAGGGTAATTGTGGTTCATTTTCCTCTAATGTTTCTCTAATTTCTTCTAAAACCAAAGAAGAAAATACATTCCTGAGTATCTTTGGCAAAAAAGCACCGAGGACCTCACACACAGTTTTGTGATTTATATTCTTGCTAAGCTAGTCCATATTTCTTTTTTATCTCTTTCTTCACCAATTCACAATTCTTGTGATTCCTCTATTAATTTGCAGGATTGTAATAGCACTTTGCTTGTCCTATGACTTTTCTGATTGGCTGTTGGCTTGTTTTGTGACAACAGTCACATGTCCTTTCTGGGAGTTGGTTAAGATTTGGAAGGGGTGGGGAGACAAAAACTCCTTCATTTTCCATCTCTTTGTTTTTTGTACCTGCCCTAAATCTCTATAAAATGCCTGCCTCCAAGTGTCAAAGTCACTTTATCATCTCTGATTTGTTAAAGTTTTCTTTTTGCACCTGATACCAATAGTCTAGTGGATCAGCTACACTTTATATTTCCAGGTGCTGGATAGTGGTTTTGTGGTTTGACCCTGTTAGCATTTGTCCTGGGAGGATGCTCCCAGGGAGTCTGGGACCATATGGCCAGGCTGGGGCACAGATTGAAGGAATCAGCTTTTGCATATAACCCTTAAATGACTCCAATGGCGTTCATCCATGAAATGAGCCCTTTAGACAGGTTGTTAGAAACCTAGCTCACCACCTGTGATGTGATGATGATGTTACAAGAATTTTATGATTGCACAGTAAGTGCTGAATAATGACCTGGAACCTCCTGGCTGTGAGACATATGGAATTTATCTTGATGCTTAAAAGCTCAAAACTTGACACAATGCATTTTATAAATGGTAAGAAATTTTAAATTCCCAGATTATCCCAGAATCAGGTCCTCTCCTTGACTAAACTCAGAAACAGCTGCAGACCTTAGGAAAATGGAAAGGGGAGGCTGGAGGAGATTGGCCTCATGTTTGCAGCCCTGAGTTGAGACTGCTTGTTGTTGACTCTGCTCTGACCTCTGCAGTTTCATTTCCCAGATCTCATCTTACTTCCTCATAAATGAAGAGAAAAGGAAAAGTTAAAAAAAATGTTGAGCATCTGTCATGTTACAGTGACTACTAAGCACGTATTTTACATGATGTTATTGCATTTTCCTCACATTCTTGTCTGTTTGGCTTCATAACATTCATACTTGTGGTGAAAATGTAAGACGTACAGAGGTTAACGAGTTTTCTCAGTGAGTGCAGAGCCTGAATTTGAACTCAGAGCTCTCTGACCCTAAAACTGTGCATTTGACATGTTGTGTCCTTCTCTATAGCAAGAATCCAGTAATGTCACCTCTGCCTCTTCTTCCTGTGACACAGGGACTTAGTGCCTGCCATGTTCCCCAATTCCTATTAGAGGTTAGATTTCTTACCTTGTACGCACTTCTTGAATGTTCTTCCCCCAAACCTGGATCTCCCTGTTACTGTTCAGAGCTGGCAGATGGCCTGCATCTTGGATCATTACCAATCATTTCTTCTTAGATAGATACCTGAGATCTGTGGTTTAGTGTGTGTGATGGTTAATTTTATGTGTCAACTTGGCTAGGCAATGGTATCCAGTTATTTAACCAAACACCAATCTAGGAGCTACTGTAAAAGTATTTTGTAGATGTGGTTGACATCTGCAATCAGTTGACTTTAAGTAAAGGAGATTGCCCTTGATAATGTGGGTGGGCCTCATCTAATTAGTTGAAGGCCTTAAGAGCAAAAACAGATTTTATGGAGAAGTTCTACCTCAAGACTGCAATGTCAACTTCTGCCAAGTTTCCAGCCTGCTGGCCTGCCCTACAGATATCAAACTCAGGACTGCAACATCAACTCCTACCTGACTTTCCACCTGCCCTGCATGTTTTGCACGTGCCAGCCCCCACAATCTAATAACCCAATTCTTTAAAATCAATCTCTTTATCTGTCTATCTATAATTGGTTCTGTTCCTCTGGAGAGTCCTGGCTGATACAGTATGGAAACGTTTATTATTATAACATCATTTTCCAGTGGCTGACTTATGACATTGATTTTGCTCCCATATTCAGACTCCCTGTCTTGACCCAATTAAGACAGTCTGTTTGGACCCCAGCCCTCTTTGTTCTGATTAATCCTTTGAAGACAAATAATGAAGCAAGCTGCTCAGAACTAATGCTATATTGTCCTAGGTTAGCCTGGGCCTTTGTATATACCACACTAATTATTGGATTTGATGCCTGTCAAAATAGGCACACTGAAAAATTCAGAAAGGAGGAGGTAGAACAGATGAAAGCCAATGTGCTGATTGGTTAATAGACAATCTGTTGATAAATCAATATTGAAAGGATTTTGGAAAAGTAAAAGGGTAATAAATCTCTAAAATTTATGGACCATATCTATATGGCAGTGTTCTGTTTATACACAAAGAAAACACACTAAACTAGCCTAAGAAATTTAATTGGAGCAATTTATCCTCCTTGATATTTATCATACTTTATGAACATTCAAAAATAATTCATATGTCATTGAATTTAAAAGGTTAATTAATATGGGTTAATAGAAATATGTTGTTATGATGCTGTGTTGTTTATTCAGAATTATTTATTATACTTTTATCCTATATAACTGCTAGACCCTGGTATGTTTTAACTAGACACCCCTTTTCTGAAGATTGATATGCCAGTATGTCTTGTGGTTTGATTGATTCCTTCAACCATACGTTTACTCATCAAATATATATTGGGAACTTTTGTTGTAAGCATTGTGCTATGTTCTAGGACTGCAACAATGAGCACAGAGGCTGGTTTTTCCTCCCTCTCCTTCATGGATCCAGCTAAATGAGATACATCCCAGCAATCAGACAGTGAGGTGAGTAAGTGTTGTGGGGGAGGATAAATTTCTTTGGTGATACTTGGGAAGGCAGCTAACCTGTACCTTGGGGATCAAAAAAGGCCAAGGGGAAGTAAGAAGAAACTAGGAACTGATAGATGAGTCAGAGCCTGGTGAAGAGGGAGGGATGTTTTTTCTCTGGGAAGAGTGACATTGACTGGGTGAAGGCCAAGGGATCAGAGAATTCCTTCTGTGCTCAAGAAATGGAGGATATATTGGAGCATATGAAGTAAGGGGGGTGGTGGAGGTGGGGAGGGTGGGTAGTAAGAAATGAAGCTGAAGACATAATCAGGGACATGGCTCCATAAGTCATGTAAAGGAGTTTGGACTTGAACCTGATGGTGATCTAGACTCTAGAGCCTTGCATCTCAGACTCAACCAGCAATATGAGCATGGAAGCTTGTTCATGCTCACCCCCACCCTGGACCTATATAATCAGAATTGGCATTGTAATAAGATGCTCAGGTAATTCATATGCACATTAAACTTTGAGGAGCACTGATCTAGAGCCATTGAATGACTTTAATAAGGACATGTTGAAACAGATCCTTGACCTAATTCAGCTCTTGCTGTGGATTCTGGTCTGACCTTGAACTTTGTTTCCCAGGAACTTCCCAGGTAGCTCTTGGCTACCTCTCAGACCTCATCTGCTCTCACTTTCCTTTACCCTCATTCTGTCATAGACATATCTGCCTTAGTAAGGGGCCTTCTCAAGGAGCTGTTTCTGAATGTAGGAAACATGTTTCAGCTTCAGGGACTTAGCCCTGGCTCAAGATTCTGCCTTGAAAGCTCTGTTCCAGATAGCCACGTGACTTGTTCCCTCACTTGATTCTAGTCTGTGCTCAAATATCACTGCCTCAGAAAGACCCCCGAGACCACCCTATCTAAAATACCTGCCCTGTCTCTCATTTGCCTTTACCTTGCTTAATTTTTATCATAACATGTATCACTACATGACATATGTACCGTCATATGTCATGTAGTTTTATTTCTTATAAATAGTTGCTTATTTGTTTGTTTACTACTGGACTTGCCCGCTACAACATAAGGCCCATGAAGGCAGAGAGTTTTCTCTCATGCTTATTACTGTACTGCCAAAACCTACACGCTCAATGGATATTTGCAGAATGAACGAATGACTGAATAAATGAATTAGAGGGTTAGTTAAAACAAGAAGAATCAAACACCAAATGCATAAAAGCCTGAAGCTACCTATCACTGACTCCCCCAAACAAATATTTACTCTGCATTACAAATGAACTAAAACCCTTTTAAGTTTAACGGCACAATGGAACTGAAAGCTGACAGAGGAAATATTATGATATTTAGAAAGTATTGTAGAAATCCTGGTATAATGATAAATTTCCATGGTCACTGGGAGATTTAGGGATCCTGGGGTCAAGAATAATTGATGAGTCTTAGAGATTCACAGTAGAAAGTATTGCATGGTGGTGTGGACCTCTAAGGAGCTAGATGAGCTGTAGGAAGTGTTTTACAGTTCAACAAGAGATGGGTTACAGTTTTAAGATTTTTTTTCCCAAATGCCAATAACTTGCTTACTCAGAAGCATGGCTTGAGAGTCTGTAACAGTGGAGGCAGGAAGGTGCCAATGTATCTGCTGAAGTTGTTGGAGGTTTCAAAATTTTTTCAGTACTGGCTTGAAAGTACCTAGTATGTCAGGAACACTCCTTGAAGAAAGGAGTCAGAGAAAGACTGGTATGTGTGAGAATAAGAGAAGACCCTGTCAGCCTCCAACACTGCGTGGTGGAGATGCATTTGGTTTGCAGCATAAAAGAAGATGCCTCCAGTGTCTCTAGATCTGGATTTCTAAACCATTGGTTGGGAAGACACAAGCGTTTCAGATGTGCTAGATGAGGCTCTGACAGTGGGGAGAGGACACTGGATGGGATGAGACCAGTACTGGTTGTTGAGGGGAGAGGGTAAATGATCAGGCCCTTTCTGACCCTTAGTGTTTTTAAACATGGAAATAGTTTAAATAGATGGTCTCTGAGGTTCTTTCCTGCCCTGGTATCCTAATACTGGTGGTTCTGTAAGAGCTACCCTGCCTGAAGCTCTCTGGCATTTTCATGTCTATGCCCTTCAGTAAACTTCTGACTTAAGATAAATGTAAAGTAGATATGTAGAGGATGTTTGGAAAACTCAGGCCTAAGTGTCTAAATCAGCCTCTCAGAAAAATAATTTCCAAAAGGCAATGTCAGAGATGAAACAAGAAAAAAAATTTAACCTAAAAAAGTTGCACATTAGGTATATACATGTGCCATATCTATTTTATTTATTTTTTGCAACCATGACTACTTCTAAAAGCATACTTTTAAATGGTTAACGTATCACAGTGAGTACAATAACAAAGTCTTATTGGGTCAGATGAGCAAAATTTTTAAAAATGTAAATTGTAGGTGTAATAATTATGATGAAAGATTAGCAGCGCCACGTAAGAGTCACCTGAGCCTGGCACTGTGTCTAATTTCTGGCTGAACACTCACCCCATGTATAGACAGAATATGCTTCAACAGACTTGAGCTTCATTTCTCCCCAGATCTCTTCTTAAAAAACTCTCTGGGTTTCCTGCTCCTATTGGGTTTAGGAAGCCATCCCCCTCACCACACTTTGGCACCTAGAACTATACCCTGGCTGTGTGCCTTTGAGCATAGGCATCTGGTCAATCTATGCTTACATGGTTGTTACATGGATTTAAGTTCACATGTCTGCACTGGGATCATGTTGCTGCCAGATACTAAATTCCCTGTCCACCTTCCCTTGGAGGAACAGGATGGGTAACCAAGGTGGTGAGGATTTCATGGCCTTGGCACGTAGAGAACGTGCTTCTTACTCAGGTTTCTGCTGCTCTCAGTGTCAAGAGTATGTTGAGTCGGGAAGGGACCTGGACTCATGGGGATCCAGTAGACGGTCAGTCAGGAAGGGCACCAAAACATGGGAAAGAGCCAGTGTCAAATATTGAGAATTGGAGGACAGAACCAAGAAATCACAGAAATATGGCACCAAGCACACAGAAGGCCGAGCTGAGTAGGTAAAGGAAGTTACCCTCAAATAAATACCTGGCACAGATATCTTTGCTGGTGGCTTGCTTTTACATTGTGTCTGCAACACGAGGCATGAAAGAGCTTGCTACATTTTTTAAAAATGTTTGATTATGATTAAAAATCACATATCAAAATTTGACATCTGAACCATTTTTAAGTATACAGTTCACTAGTGTTAAGTGTATTTACATTGTTTTGCAACAGATCTCTAGAACTTTCTCATCTTGCAAAACAGAAACTCTGTACTCATTGAACAATAACTCCCCATTTCCTCCTCCCCCAGCTCCTGGCAACAACCATTATACTTTCTGCTTCTATGAGTTTGACTACTTTAGAGACCTCATATAAGTGGAATGTTATAATATTTATCTTTTTGTGATTGGCTGATTTCACTTAGCATAATGTCCTCAAGTTTCATCCATATTGTAGCATGTGGCAGAATTTCCTTCTTTTTCAAGGCTGAGTAATATTCCATTGTATGTATACCCCACTTTTTCTTTATCTATTTATCCATTGATGGACATTTGGGTTGCTTCTACCATTTGGCTATTGTGAATAATGCTATAATGAACATGGGTGTGCAAACGCCTGCTAAGTTTGAAAGACAAGGATGAGGTGAGCATCTAATTTCAGAAATACCAAATAGCAAGACTTATGTCCACTGCTATTGACATAGGATAAGCACAGAATTTATCTCAAGAATCTGAAAAGAGAAGCCATTAGCCCTGAGAAACTAGACAGATAGACTAACACATTGATCAGTCAATAAATACTCTATAAATATTGATTGACTTCTGTGCACTAGATTCTGTTCTAGGCATTGTAGTTATAGAAATACACTGAATTCATATAGTCTCTGACTTCATGTTTCTTATAGTTCGGGGTGGAGTCCAGGGGATCTCTCCAGGTAGGACTAAAATAGCTCTCTTTTTAATTATTCTCTTTTCCTCCTACCTTTAACACATGCATACCTTCATAGCATAGGCTAAATTATTAGGATTATTATAGCTGAGAATATGGCTCATTTTGTAAAACTTTATTGAGGTAAACTCGATCTAAAATGAAATTCACAGATTTTAACAGTAGAATCTGATGGATATTGATAAATGTATACGCCCATCTCACCTCAATCAAGATACAGAACATTTTCATTGCATATTTATTATTTTGAGGTCTTCCTGATGAACTGACCCTACTATTCTTATTAAATGTCCTCTTCTTCTCAGCTAGTACTCCTTGTCTCAAAGCTTGATTTGACAAGCTCAGTTAAAGTTATAAGTTATGTAGGATGGCTAGGGTAGTCTCTCTCTTGGTATTCATCTCACATCTAAGTGTTTAACTCAGGCCCACTGACCTGAGCACAGCAGACCCAATACTTGGGAGGAGAATGCTCTGGAAAACCCTTACCCTTACCAAAGGTAAAATTATGGATGTTCATGCACCTTCTTCAATCCCTCCTTTGATTCTTCATTTTCACTTCCTGCCCTGTGCATTTATGGCTCAAGGTTGCCTACTTCCTTTCCTGTCTTCAGCCCCATACTTAATCTTGGATTTGATAGCTGAGATGGTGTCTCTGACTTTGTTTTTGTCCTTACACTTGATAATTTGTGCCCTTTAGGAACAATTGGCTTCTGGTTCCTCGAGGTAATTACTCTGTCAGATTCAGCCTTGGCTTGTGGGAGCAAGTTAGTATTGACCTAAATGGACAATGCAGCTTTAGCAGGACCCCTAGGGCAAAGGACTGCTGCTAGTGACATTCAGCCCTCAGTTTCGGTGGAGAAGCATGAGGACAATCTTTTCCCCAGGATTTGTTTAGTGACAGTCCAAATCTAAGCACACATCCTGGTTTCCATGATTGGCTTTGAGTGTTTCCCAAGATTCCCTTAGCAACACATCTAAAAACCTACTTTTAGGCTTGATCACTTCTGTTCCTGCCTATTCTTATCCGGTTTGGTGTTGATTCTTAGTAAACTCTTGCAGAGGGTGATATTGTGTCTAAGTTCTGATGGCAATTTACTTTATTTCACAATAAACAGGCATTTGAGGACTTCTACTCTGCCAGCCATTCTGCTAAACAAAAAGTTAAACAGTTAAGAGAAAAGATATACATGCAAACAAGTCATTATAATGCACTTTGAAAAGTCCTTTATGATATAAACACCAAAATGTACTTATCCTGACAAACATCAAAGCTTTTCAATGATGCAACTTGGAGTTTCCCAAGCAGCCTTATGCAGCACGTAACACAAAAGGCCAATGCTCGGGGTTCCCAGAGAATGTATAAAGGCGGTCCAAGGAGAATATAATTCAGAAATTTCCACAGGACACTTCAGCATTCTGTAAGGGTGAAATATACCACTAATGCACAGAAATAAACACATTTAACTTGTTTATGTTATTTTTCTTTGGGCATCCAAAGCTCTGTACATTTAAGGAATGGCTTTGTGTTGTTAAAGTTACTAATTTGAAATTGCTTAGAGCTCCTTTACCTCAGAAGAACATGCTGATGCAAGTGATTAAAATTCTGCCAGTCTCCTGAATGTGTTTATAAAATCATAAAATACACAAGGGTGTTCCATGTATATTGGAATAATTGGCCTTAAGCAAAGTGAATTACTTTGAGCAAGTCAAACGTGAAGCCCAGTTCTTTTCAGAAATACCAGCAAATAACTCTAAAGAAATACAACATCTACCTATTCTCCTACAACCTCTGACTACACATTATTATAGGCATGTATTTCCTTATACAGATTATGATTATTGTTTTATTCTGAGATAATTGTTGTGTCTTATGGATATACCACACCCCTGAGGAAAGGATTATCTCTTGAGGAAGAAACTGGGACTGAGAAAGTATATTCTTAGAGAGACAATAGGGAATTGCTAACCACAACATTATGCCCAAAAATCTTGGAGGGAGAAAATTGTAACTCTAAGGACAAACATGATAAAATTGACAAACCTACATAAAGTCATCTTCATATATTTTGAACCATGTCTTTTCTATTGTTCTTAAAAGGAAGAAAATTACATTTCTTGATCCAAATAGAAAAAAGGAAATATGACAATTCTACTACTCATCGTTTGAGGGAATTACTATGCTCTTGGTAGTTTACATATATCTATTTTCATTCTTTAGCTCTGCAAAGGTAATTTGTTACACCTGTGTTGTAAATGGCAGTGAGGTCTGGTGTGAGGAGTGGAAGGAGGAGAGACTGTAGTGATGGGCAGTAACCAGATCACTGGGACTAGATTTGCTGGCCTAAGGAGTTTGGATTGTAGGTAAGGGCGTTTATTGGCACGGCCAATTTATGTTTCAGATATTTTTAAAGGTGGATTGAATGAGTGAGAAATTGGAAACAGGAAGAACGATGTGCAATGTCCAGATGAGAGATTCTGAGGGACTACGTTTAGATAGCAGCGCTGGAGATAAAGGGGAGAAAGTGAAAGGATAGAAATGATGTTGACAGAATGGAGGTGGATGGAGTGGGTACAGAGAAGGTACCTGAAAGGTATTTGAAACCGTTCTTCCAGTGCTAAACTTCAGAAGTGGCATTTAAAAAACAGTATTATGTGTCTTAATGTTATGCCCTTTACTCAGACCAATTGGCTCATATTCTTTCTTATGATACTTGGCAGATTCTAAGTGCGTTCAACTCTTCTAATTAGAAGAAAGTTTTGAAATATGCGAACAACAGTGAAATGGTAGTTTAACTGGAGTAAATATCACCATTGGTGATCATTTTTTCATTGTCTTTATGTCTAAGGCTACTAATGAATCTATGCCTCGGTAATGATTCCTTTGTGCTCAGCATTCAGTAGTCTGCTGGGGAATGCTTTCTGGGCCCAGCATAATTCTTGGGGGTGACAATAATGGAAATCGGTAGATATTAATCTTCAGATATTGTCAGATATTCTAAATAATATTACCAAAATATTTCCCACAAAATACAAAAGATAACTATTTCCTATTCTGTTAATGTTCCAAATGTAACAAGAGTTTAAACTCATATTAAAGTCTCACTTGGGAGTACAGTATTTAGTTCAATTTGTGTGATATTCTATTTTCAAATGCATTATATTTTCAAGAGAAACATAATCATATGGATTTATATTAAGTTAATATAGTCTAAATGTTAGACTTTTATATATTTTCATTCTAGAAATGTTGTGAAACAGTCTTAAAATATCTACCTTGAAATATATTATTTGTGCAAGAATATTTATAATTTATAGATATAGAAAAATGGATAATAAATAGATACCCACCAATCAGAAATTAATATGTGAATTTAGCAATGTCACTGATACAAGGTCAATATAAAAAATCAATTATGTTTCTACATACTAGTATCAAATATTTGGAAAATGTAACAAAAATATAATTTAATTTATAATAGCATCAAAATGATCAAATTCTGAGGAATAAATCCAACAAAAAATATTTAGGACTTCCTTGTCAAAAAATATGAAATACTGCTAAAAGAAAATAAAGAAGATCTAAATAAATGGAGAAATATATCACACTAATGGATTGGAAGAGTCAATATTAAGATGTAACTCTCTCCCAGTTGGTCTGTAGCTTGAATGCAATTGCAACAAAATTCACAACAGATTTTTTTGTACAAATTGATATGTTGGTTCTGCTTACACTGGGTTTCATATGCTGTTCTTTTTGTGGTTTCTGAAGGTGGATCTCTAAGGAGGTCATTGATTTGAATCTTTCTTCTTACTGCTGTATCTTATCCATAAAAGTGGCTGAAAGTGGCATCTCACATATTTTGATATAGTATTGTATTTTCACTTTCATTTAATGTAAAATGCATTCTAACTCTCCTTTTGAGTTATTTGACTGATAGGTTATTTAGAAGTGTATTATTTAATTTCCAAATATTTGGAGATTTTCCAGAGATCTTTCTGTCATTTATTTCTAATTTAATTCCATTGTGGTCAGAGAATATACCTTGTATGATTTGAATCCGTTTAGAAGTATTGAGACTTGTTTTGTGTCCCAGAATATAATCTTGGTAAATGTTCTGCATGCACTTGAGAAGAACATGTATTCTGATCTTGTTGAGTAAAGTGTTCTATAATGTTGAATTAGGTCAAACTGACTGATAGTATTCCAATCTTTTATATCTTTACTGATCTTTCTTCTACTTGTTCTATGAATTATTGAAAGAGGACTATTGAACTCTCTGGTTATAACTGTGTATTTGTCTATTTTGTATTTCACTTTTTGCTTCATGTGTTTCAAGATTCTCTTTTTTTGATACATAAGTGGTATCTTTGATTTCCATATATTTCTTATGCACTAATTATTGATTTTATTATATCTTTTCCTTTCTCTCTTCCTTCTCCTCCAGTTTTGTAAGTTGTGTTATTTCTACTGCATCCACACTTATAATATTCACATAATATTCTTCTTTTGGCCCTACATCTTGTATTTGTCTTGAGTCTAAAAATAAGTGTATTCAAAGTTGACAATAAGTCCACTTGATAAAGTTTTCCCAGTCATTTTTGTTGTTGTTGTTGTTGTATATAGCTTTTTCCCTAGAAAGGGCTCATGAGTATGTTATCCTTTGAATTCTTTTATATTTAAAAATACTTTTCTAAGTCTTAATACAGCTTGGCTGGGTATAAGATAATTGGCTCACAATTTCTTTCCTGGAGTTACTTGAAATGAAGTTCCAGTTTTGCTTTGCTTTGCATGTTACTGTTTACAAGTCCAATGTCAACCTGACTTGTCTTCCCTGATGATTTCTTTTAATATTTAAGGTCCACTTTTTCTTGTAGGATGTCTTGGAGTTAACCGTTCCTGCTAAATTTTCCCAGATTACACACTGGGCCCTGAACATATAGATGTTCAGATTTTCCTTTCTTTTTGGAATATTTTCTTGAATTATTGATTTAAACAGTAGTTACAGTCTATTGTTTCATTTTTATTCAAGGACTTAATTTCACATAGGTTGGAACTTATTTTTCTATCTTCTATTACTATCTTCTCTCTTTAACTTTTTATCTCTTTATTTTAATTCATCTCTGAAGTCCTCTTATTAAAATAAAATCTACTCTCCAGTATGCCTTATAATTTATTCTTAATTTCTTAGAGATGCTTTTTCCTCAGTTTTTTTATAGGCGTTCAGCCATCTTCTTTTCTGTTCCTTTAAAAAAATTTCTGATTTAGAATTTCTTCAGATTTGCACATATTTGTTTAATAATATTTAATTTAGTTGAAATGTTGTATTATAGCTTTCCTTTTTCGTTTTGGGAGGACAATTTTCATTAGCTGAAATGTTTTGATTTAAATTTTTTCCTCCTTATATTAACTTTATATATATGTTGTCTGCTATTTTCTGCTCATTTTAAAATAACTTATATTTCTCAGAACAGAAGTGTCATATGTGTGTCATGTGGGATTTGGGTGGCTTCCTAGATTTTTTAGTTCAAGAGCTTCTTCTTTGGGTACATGGAATGTAATTTTTTAATAGTTAAAATCCCTTTTTGTGCAGGGAAGGGTTGATGCTTCTAGAGTTTGATACTCTTATCTTTCTGTAGAATCCGTAATTTCTAACACTTGCTTGGTTCTTTCCCTCTACCTCTAAGCCTCCAAGAATTGCCCCCTCCCCTAGAAGTGGTGTCTTCCCAAGATTGCTATCTTCAGTCCTATGTACTTTCAGGTCCTTTCCTTCTCATACCTCAACAGACAGGGGTCTGTTCTAAGAGGTCATGAACTTATTGTCAGTATTTCCCCACTCTGGGTGGGATTCCCCCATCCTCTTTTCTTCCCAGTCTTTTTACTCTCAGCTTCAGCATGGGCTATGAAGAAGACAATGCTATTTTCAAATGTATTTTACATATTTGCATATAAATTGGATTTGATATTATTCTCTGTCTCTTAGTTAAGCTGTGCATGTAGGCCATGGGTAGTTTTATTATTCTTTTTGTTGATCTGTATTTCTTTTTTTGGAGAGGGTATGGAGAAAATCACATTGAGATGGGCCATTATCTTAAGTGAACCTAAAAGCTCCAAAGTATTCTTATTTTTGCTATGAAATTCAGACCTAAAGATGTGATCATACAATTTCACCAACAACACTGCTTATCGGTCTTTATTTTGAAAAAATAATGGATCTTTGGAGCCTGTCATATATGAATAAATATCCCTGGTATATTGCTTACTATCTATGTAAACTTAACCTTCATGTCTTCATCTATAAAAAGCAAATAATTATCTCAAAGGGTATTGTTAAAACTAAATGATATAATAAATATAATGCTCTTAAAAGTGCATGTCACTATAGAATATTTCCTTTTCCATTTAGAGAGCATAGACTTAATAATAAATGTACCTGCAAAGTAGCATCCAGAAAGGATAGCTATAATGGGTTAGGGAAAATGATTTTAAAAAGTATTATCAATATCTGTCATTATACACATCCACTGTTATTCATGAAGAAAGTCTTGTCACTTTAGCTACACTTGTAATGGAGGTCATTCTACTGATGTAACATATGGCTGCTAGGTGGATTAAGGTATTTATTAATTTGTTTTTGATAAAAGGAACAATCATGATGGCAGATCAGAATATTATGGGAAAACACGTCCTTGCTCCAGTGAATGGTCTCCTTGAAATTACTTTTCAAATTTATTGTTGTTTAAATATAGTAGTTCTGTTCTGAAAGTCTGACATGAAATATGCTGTCAAATAAGAAATGATTTCTTAACCACCTTTATTCATAAGTATATAGGCAATAAGACGGTAGCAAGCGTAGAGAAAATCGTGTTTTGTCCTTTGGGATCCTTCATAATTCAATGTTTTTCTAGCAGTATAAATTTGAAGAACTAACTTTTTTTCCCCTTTTTGTACTAACAACATTAACCCAAATCAAAATGGAAGAAAATATTCCAGCAATCCCTGCAGCCCAATAAATCAAGAGGTTTGCCTGTTTCTTTCATGTTTTTGGAAATAAGTGTATATATTTTCAGAGCTTTAAATGTAAAAATTGTAACATAGACTCACTTTTGTAGTTTGCCTTTATGAAATGGTTCATAAGCACACTCTAATCAGAAGGGGTAAACAATGTGAGTATACATGGACAAAGACTGAAAGAAAAATTATTTAGGAAGATGTAATAATGAGTGATCTTCCCCCCATTTTTTCAAATATGCTTTAATACTGTTACATTTTATTTCCTATAACTATATACTAATAGCTAACATATATTGAGTATGTCTTTATGTTAATATTTTCAATGTTTTACAGGCAATTTTTAATTTAATTCTCACATTTTTGAAGTTGAAAGTGAGTTACAAAGAGGCACAGTAATTTGACTGGGGCCATATTTCTAAGAACAATTTTCCATAAATGTGATACTTAATAGAATTTATAATTATCATGTTAATAGTTGAATCATAATAAATCATACTACACTTAACATTTCCCGGTTGTTGATATTTAGGTTGTTTTCTACTCTAAATTACAGTGAGATAAGCACCTGCTGGGTCAAGGTCTGAGCATTATTTGATGAGTGGTTGTTATGCATGACACAAACAATATTTCATAGGTTAATTAATCTGAAGATTGGCAGAACTTGTGTAGTAGTAATAAGATATAGCATTTATTGAGTACTTACTCTGTGCCAGCCACTGTAACACAATGATATAGGTACTATTATGATTCTTACACAGCTGAGGAGGGACCTGAAGCTAAGAAAATTTAAGTAACTTGCCCATGGTCATACAGCTAGTAAGTGGTGCAGCTGAGCAATGAACCATGCCAGAGAACAATCTCTTAACCATTACTACCTATTCTTTGGGTCAATAGGAAAATAAAAGCTACTTTATATGAATGGAGCTATTTCATTAATCCAGAAGGCTGACTACATAAATTATGCTTTGTAATGTTAACCTCATATATAATGTGAACCTCATATATAATTTTGATTTTCTAGTAGATTCATTCAGGAGAGTTTAAAAAAAGGTAATTAATTTTACTAATATTTTTATTTAAACCAATCTATCCAAAATATTACCATTACAACAAATGATCAACATGAAAAAAATTATCAGACATATTTTACATTCATTTTTCAGTGCTAAGTGTTCAAAACCCACTGTGTATTTTACACTTACAGCAGCTCTCAATTCGGATCAGTCACTTCAGTTGCTCCTTAGCTACACGTGGCTGTTGTATGGGATAGAGTAGTTCCAGATGGTAGATACTTACTCACTATTTCAATGCAGCCTATTAATCAATGATCAAAATTTTCAAGTCTTGCCATTTGTTTGTGACTCTACAAATGTGTTAACTTCTCCTAATGAGATGATACCGAGCATGACACCTCATTTATGTGACTCTATTAGGGTACAAAGCACAAATATACCATTTCAAGCATCTAGAGTATTATTTTTACAATTTAAAAGACTCCCTTTTTATACTTTGGAACTAAATTTGTCTTTATTGCTTGCAATTTAAAAGAAACAAGGTTGAATTGTCAAAGCAGTTTCACACAAATCATAGATCATACCTGCATCAAAATTTACTAAACATAAGCAAAGAGTATAAGCACAAAGCAGCTGTAAACTCCACACAAGGCTCCAGAAGGTCCTGAATCCACCAGACAAGGCTCCTTGAAGTTCCTTTTCCTACACCAAGACGTCTTCTGGTTCAGGGTGTTGAGCACCAACTGTATGTGGTTCAGATTGGCATGGGGAGGCTATTCAAGTTTGGGGTTTCTTAGTATATTCTGTTAGGTTGGTAGAGAAACTGTATCCAACTACATCACACAAATCCATAAATTTCAAGTTTAATTAAAATAAGCTATCCAGAGAGATCAGGTATATTTTGCAAAAAGATTCTTAGGTAAGAAATTATCTTCTTGCTAGTGGATCTTATCAGACTGTTTACAAGGATATTGGGTCAGGGAAACAATGCCTTGGGTCTTCCAGACAAGGGATGGGAAGAATTAAGACCCTTGTTAATTCTTTTCTCTTGGTCCCCCATAACTAGTGAGGCTGATGGCCCCAAATATCTACAAAATATCTGGCCTTGGCCAGGACTGACATGGGGTTTGGGCAGGGCTGAGACTGTACCCATTTCTCTTCTCTGCATCTTGATTAATGTGTCCATCTTTGACTTTGACTTTGGTTACTTTAGAAAAATTTTAAAATGTGTGTGTGTGTGTGATTTGAATAGACCAAGAACTTCTTAAAAATCAAAGATAAGGGCATTTGTCACAAAGGATTATATTTTTTATCAGGATGAACATTTTTCCTATACAGACAACCATAAAATATTTACATTTCTGACCACAAAAGAAAAATGAAAACAGACAATGTTTTTATTATAGTTTGAGAAGAACCACTGAGTTTACCTGATACAAATCTTTACTTCAGCAACATTCCAAGAACTGGACATGGAGCTTTCACTCAATACTCCATTAATGGTAAATTTATTATTTTACTAGGCAGCCCATTCCCTCTTGGACCAACTGTATATTATAGATTAAGTGTAAATCATCCCTTTTTCACTTTAACCACTTGGTTATTATTTTACCTTCCAGAGTAACATCATATTAAATCAAATCTCTATATCACATGTCAATACTTAAATTTTTGTGAAGACATGTGGTATGATGGAAAGAATACTGAACTAGAAATCAGGAGACTTGGGTTACTGCTGCAATTTTACCACTGACTAGCTTTTTAAGCTCAATATCCCTGTATTTCTCTTTTTTCTGATATCTAAAATTGTAGGGAGGTGGTGGTAGACTAAATGATGACTGAACCCGTGTGCATTATTTTTTCCTGTGGCTTTAGCACTGCCAAGATCCCAGGAAATGCTAGAGAGTCTTTCATGTGTCTTGACAGTGACATTGTGGCACAGAAAGTTGTTGCTCACCAATATTTGTGTTTCTGGACACACTGAAAGCCTATCTTTCCCAGCCCCCTTGCAGTTAATGAGGCTTTGCAAATGAATTCTGGCCAAAGGAATGTAGATGAGCAAATGGGAGGTACCACATTTGTTCTGGTGGCCTCTAAACCTCTCTCTCTCTCTCTCTCTCTCTCTCACACACACACACACACACACACACACACACACACACACACACACACACACACTTTTCTTGACCCAATATGTAGGGGACCCAATAAGGGATATCAAGGCCCTAGAAGATGGAGAATCTAGAGGGAGAACACACAAGCCTGGGTTCCTAAATGACTATGGAGAACAGAACTCTCCATCTGACATGCACTATACTGTGGTGTAAGTGAGAAATAAATCTTTATTTAATTAAGCCTCTGAAATGCCGGGATTATATGTTAGAGAAGTTAGTCTACCCTTTATTTTAAAATAGTATACAAGGAGAATGGAAAAAGCCCCACTGTTTCCTTACCCTGAAGGTGAATATAGACTTAAATAATTTATATACCACTTACTCATTTTCAGAGAGCTCAGTTATAATTAAGAAATTGTCACAATTCCTCATGGGGAAAAATGTACTTTTCTTCTCATTTTAGGCTATAGAATTTGGGGCAGGGAAAAATGAATTGCAGCCTACTGACAAGCAATAACAATTCCACCAGGATACAGAATTCATTTGTTAGAAATCAAAAGCTAGAACTACCATGTTTTATTTGTATAATGCCCAAATTCATTAGAAATGCATGAATGACAGTTTTCTCTGCTTAACATTATTTTTTTAATGCACTAAGGTGCCCTTCTTGATTAATGCCACTTCTCTTTTTGACCACTGTGCTACATTTCTAGATGAAGCATTTGACTATGGAAATAGCACAGGGATATTAAAAATATAAAATTGTATAATGCTTTTTAACTTTCAAAATAAAATTGGAATGATAATTTTACATCTATGAAAGGCAATGTCTTCCAATTAAGTTTTTCTGTCTCTACTATATATTGGAGATTAAAAACTAAAAACTTAATATTAATTGATAATGAGCATATATGAAGAGTATCCAATGCCAATGAGAAAAGAAAAAATATATTATTCAGTTCTCCAATGCCTTCTCAGAAGAGTGGATTCTAGTAACCGAGGGCCTTTTATTTTCTGAGCGAAGTGATGCCTAAGGGTAAGCAGGTTTGCTTACTGGAGCAACAACCAGGCTAACTTTTCCTGAATAAAAACAAGAGACTATGCAGAGATGAGGAAAAGATCTGGCAACAAGGAAAAGAAGAGCTAGACAGGTTAAATATTGAGTGGAGAAAAGGTGAAGATGGAAAACTCCCTGGCTATTAGCAAAACTAGAGGATTTTAAAAAGACTTGTGAGGTTGTGTGCCATTGATTATACGATAGAAAATGCTTCTTTTCTTTCCCTGTGGAAGCTTCTGTAATGTCTACGTTGCTGATTGTTGTTTCTGCTGGTCATGAAAGAAGTTCTGTCCTACTTTACGAGTGTGTGAAGCTAAGAAATAAGAGATCTGAACAACATCTGGTTAAATTTAACAAAGGTCAAATCCTAGTTGAGAATGGACCTCCTACTCATGTATTCAAGAAAGTTGTTACCAAACAGCACCATTGGTCTATCTCCAGCAATAATCTCTCATCTCCTTCTACCTACCACAGGACTTTCTTCTCAAGGTTCTTATCACTCTCTGCTTCTGGCACAAGTTCAAAGGTAAGGAAGGTTAGCTCAGTCAACAACCGTGCATGTTTCCTGGAGACTATCTTCACCCAATGTGGCTTGTACCCTCTGATAGACTGTGATCTCACCCAGCCTTCCTTCAGCCCCATAGACTCTTATTTCTTAACTTTCTATTTATTGCACAATTTTATAACATAAAGAAAAGTGAAAAAGAAAAAAGAAAACAATCCCACCATCTTAATGTACTTGCTGTTTCATTTTTTCTGGTCCTGTTTATTCCTTATCCTCATAAATCAACATTTTATTTAGTGCTTGGAACTATTGCATACACACACTTCTGTGTTCTGCTTTTTAAAATTTAATATGCATCATGCAAATCTTTTTGTTTAAATGTCGCTGTGGAGTCTTTAAAACTATAATATTAAATGTTGTAGTTTTCCAACAGATTGACATAAACCTCAGGTTTTTATTTGTTTTAAATATAATAAAGATTGCAGTGTTTTCCTTAGAACTGGGTCTGAAAAGCTCTCCAGTTTGCTGTGAGAAAACCAAACGTTGACTGCCCTCTTCTGTCTGACTAGTTTGGAACCTGACTCCTGGCTGATTCTTCTACACAAAATCTTTGTTGGTGGATATCTCCAGACCCTATCCTCAGCAGCGTCCTGCATATTCCTTCAGGTTTAATTTGACAACTCATGTTCTAAATTTGGCCTCAGCCTCCAGATTGAAAAAAAAAAAAAGGTAAAATTGTTAAAAATTTTTGGTCTAAATTATTTGGCATGGTCAGCTAGAAGTTCATAATTAACAAGTGAATTCTGGAAATCTTTAAATTTTTTGAGATGGGGAAGATTTACATTTGCTAAATATCACAATGAACGTATTGTATTGAGCATAGAAGGAGAAAATCTCATTTGATCCCTATGAAACCTTTAGAAATAGGTATTATTAATTTTCCTTTTTTAAGAGAATAAAACAGTGCCACAGACACGCCCAAGGACACTAGAAAATGGCAGAGCCACAGAAATTTAGACCCATTTCTGTGTTAAATTTCCATTTCATTCTCTTGCGTTGCTCAAGCATCCCCATGGATTCCAGATGTATGAATATCTCATTTACTTTTCATCTTCCACAATATTGAACACATACTGATGAATGATGGGAGGAATGAACTTGGTCCTGTTAGCTGCATGAGGCTTATAGCAGCCATTGAGACCCTTCAGAAGAATATTGCTGTGACTGCTGCTGAGAGAAATCTTAATTGTCAATTATTCTATTTTGACATGCTAATCTCCTTGAAGAAGTGCTCTGAATATCTTGCTAGTTGTTGAAATCAGGAGATGGGCACAAGAGAAGATCATTAAAATCTTTGCTCTACTTTTTATATATTTGAAGAGTTCCTTAGTAAGAGTAAAAAAGTAAATTCTTTTAAGACTCGATATTCAGGATGTGTATAATGTTTTTCATTATTTAAATTCCGTTTGGTATTCAGACAATGTGTAATGTGGCCTGTTATTTATCCCAGGTGCGGTGTTGATTCTTGTTTGTGTTGCTCTCAGAGGATAACTTTTCTCCAGTGTTTGGACTGCTTGACTGTCGTTCTTCAACTCCTGACGAGAAGGTGGGCAGAGCTGGGCTCTGATCCTCGTGGGAAGAGGACAGAATGAAATTCAGCTAGTAGGCAGCAGTGACAAGGGTAGCTCTGGGGTTTCTGATAGAATCTTTGTTCCTGGGATATCTCCTAGACTCAGAGGACTTGAGAAGTCTGGCAAGATACTGATCACATAACGAAATATTAAGAAATAAAACATCTAAGTTGTGATTATTGGCATTACTTTATAAAGTGGCAGTTTCTGAATACAGGAACTGGCAAGAGGCCAGTTGGTAAAATTAGAATACAAGATAGGAGAATGACCAGCAGCAAAGGGTAAAACAGAAAAAAAAGAACAAAATGGACTAAACAAAGCACCAGAAAATACATATAAATAATCAGATCAAGCACTAAAGATAGTAGCTATGATAACAAATTTAAATGGGGTATTAGGCTGGGGATAATATTCTCAACACAACAGCAAAGGCAGAAATGATAAATCAAACAACCTACCTACTTAACTATATAAAAATTAAAAACTTTTGCAAATAATCTCTCATATCATATTCAGAATTTCAGTGTCCAATCAAACTAGGAAGAAAAAAGATTTACAATGAATATGAAAATCTGGGGTATATGTTATAATATATGAAATATATATTATAATATATAATATATATATTTCTTACTATAACAGTAAGAAAGGGACAAACATGTAGTTGAGAAAGTCAAGGGTGTGTAGAGAAGAAGCCACTAAAAGAGAAGTATCAGCAGCCAACAAATATATAGGGATATGTTTTTATGCACTAGAGAGGGTGTCTGTTGTTTGTATCTATCGTTTCCTTCACATGGTCTTGCTGGATCTGTGCCCCTCTTAACACAAACTACAATCAATACTCTTCCCAGAGAAAAGTCAAGGCTGAGTCATTCAAACAGCAGCACCTTGAAGAAACTCTCCATTAGTTCATGCTTCCTGTATCTCCAGACTTACTGGGTTTCGACTGATATCACATTGTTCAGTTGTATTTTCAATGTTGCAAGCTATCCAGTATTCTTTTAAAAATTCCTTTTTGTTTGAGTTAACCAGGGCCTATATACGATGCTTGGAATGAAATAAATCTAATATAGAAGATAAGGAAAGGAATGAAAAGAAAGGCAAGACATTACTTTCTCTATAAATGTTAAAATTAAGTAATAGCCGGAAGTTATTATGGTCAAGAGGGCAATAAAATGTGCCTTCTCACAAATTTCTAGAAATTGCTGCAATTTTTCTGGAGGTTAATTTTTCATGATTTCTTCCCATGTAATACTATTTCTATTAATTTATAAAGATAAAATTTATAAATGATTTTATATACAAAGATTACATTATACACAAAGATTTATTTATTTTTATTGCAGTAACATTGGTTTATAACATTGTATAAATTTCAGGTGTACATCATTATACTTCTCTTTCTGCATAGATTACATCATGTTCACCACCCAAATACTAATTACAATCCATCACCACACACATATGCATAATTATCCCTTTTGCCCACCTCCCTCCCCTCTTTCCCTCTGGTAACCACCAATCCAATCTCTGTCTCTGTGTGTTTGTTTGTTGTTGTTTTTATCTTCTACTTATGAGTGAGATCATATAGTTTTTGACTTTCTGCCTCTGATTTATTTTGCTTAGCATAATACCCTCAATGTCCATCCACGTTGTCACAAATGGTTAGATTTCATCATTTCTTATGGCTGAGTAGTATTCCATTGTGTATATATACCACATCTTCTTTATCAATTCATCCCTTGATGAGCACTTAGATTGATTCAAAGTCTTGGCTATTGTGAACAATGCTTTAGTGAATGCAGGGGTGCATGTATCTTTACGCATGCATGTTTTCATGTTCTTTGGATAAATACCCAGAAGCGGAATAGCTGGACTGCATGATAGTTCTATTCTTAATTTTTAGAAGACTCTCCATACTGTTTTCCATAGTGGCTGCACCAGTTTGCACTCCCACCAGCAGTGTAGGAGAGATCCCCCCCACATCCTCTCCAACACTGTCATTTCCTGTCTGTTAATTATAGCCATTCTGACACGCACGAGGTGATATCTCATTGTAGTTTTGATTTGCATTTTCCTGATAGTTAATGATGTTGAACATCTTTTCATGTGCCTGTTGGTCACACGTATGTCTTCTTTGGAGAAATGTCTGTTCAGGTTTTTTGCCCATTTTTGAGTTGCATTGTTATTTTTTTGTTGTTGTTGAGATATATGAGTTCTTTATATATTTTGGATATTAACCCCTTATCAGATATATGGTTTGCAAATATCTTCTCCCAATTGTTCAGCTGTCTTTTCATTTTGTTGATGGTTTTCCTTTGCTGTGCAGAAGATTTTAGTTTGATGTCGTCCCATTTGTTTATTTTTTCTATTGTTTCCCTTGCCCGGTCAGACAGGATACTTGAAAATATGTTGCTAAGACCCATGTCGAAGAACGTACTGCCTATGTTTTCTTCTAGAAGTTTCATGGTTTCAGGTCTTATATTCAAATCTTTAATCCATTTTGAGTTAATTTTTGATTATGGTGTAAGACAATGGTTTACTTTCATCTTTTTACATGTGGCTTTCCAGTTTTTCCAACACCATTTGTTCAAGAGAATTTCTTTTCTCCGTTGTATGTTTTGGCTCCCTTGTCAAAAACAAGCTGTCCATAGATGTGTGGATTTATTTCTGGGCTCTTGATTCTGTTCCATTGACCTTTGTGTCTGTTTTTGTGGCAGTACCATGCTGTTTGGGTTATTATAGCTTTGTAGTATGTTTCGAAATCAGGTAGTGTGATACCTCCAGCTTTGTTCTTTTTTCTCAGGATTCCCTTGGCTATTTGGGCTCTTTTGTTGTTCCATATAAATTTTAGGATTCTTTGTTCTATTTCTGTGAAAAATGTTGGAACTTTGATAGGGATTACATTGAATCTATAGATTGCTTTGGGAAGTATGGACATTTTAACTGCGTTAATTCTCCCAATCTAAGAACATGGAATATCTTTCCTTTTCTTTGGTCTTCAATTTCTTTCAAGAGTGTTTTATAGTTTTCAGTGTACAGATCTTTCAACTCTTTGGTTAAGTTTATTCCTAGGTATTTTATTCTTTTTGTTGCAATTGTAAATGGGATTGCATTTTTAATTTCTCTTTCTGCTACTTCGTTGTTAGTGTATAGAAACACAACTGATTTTTGTATGTTGATTTTGTATCCTGCAACTTTACCATATTCATTTATTATTTCTAAAAGTTTTTTTGGTGGATTCTTTAGGGTTTTCTATATGTAAAACCATGTCATCTGCAAATAGTGACAGTTTCACTTCTTCCTTTCCAGTTTGGATCCCTTTTATTTCTTTTTCTTGCCTGATTGCTCTAGCCAGAACTTCCAATACTATGTTAAATAAGAGTGGTGAAAGTGGGTATCCTTATCTGGTTCCTGTTCTTAGGGGATAGTTTTCAGTTTTTCACCATTGAGAATGATATTAGCTGTGGGTTTGTCATATATAGCCTTTATTATGTTGAGGTACTTTCCTTCTATATCTATTTTATTCAGAGTTCTTATCATAAACAGTTGCTGTATCTTGTCAAATGCTTTCTCTGAATCTATTGAGATGATCATGTGATTTTTATTCTTCATTTTATTAATATGGTGTATCATGTTTATTGATTTGCAGATGTTGAACCATCCCTGCATCCCTGGAATGAATCCCACTGGATCATGGTGTATGATCTTTTAAATGTGTTGTTGTATTCAATTTGCTAGTATTTTGTTGAGGATTTTTGCATCAATGTTCGTCAGTGGTATTGGCCTGCAATTTTCTTTTCTTGTGTTGTCCTTGTCTGGTTTTGGTATCAGGGTAATGTTGGCTTCATAGAATGAATCAGGAAGCTTCAATGTTTTGGAAGAGTTTGAGAAGGATAGGTATTAAGTCTTTGAATGTTTGGTAGAATTCACTAGGGAAGCTGTCTGGTCCTGGACTTTTATTTTTTGGGAGGTTTTTGATTACTGTTCGACCTCTTTACTGGTGATTGGTCTATTCAAATTCTCTATTTCTTCTTGATTCAGTATTGAAAGATTGTATGATTCTAAGAATTTATCACTTTCTTCCAGATTGTCCAATTTGTTGTCATATAGCTTTTCACAGTATTCTCTTATAATTTTTTGCATTTCTGAGATGTCCATTGTAATTTCTCCTCTTTCATTTCTGATTTTACTTATTTGAGCCTTCTCTCTTTTTTTCTTGGTGAGTCTAGCTAAACGTTTGTCAATTTGTTTATCTTTTCAAAGAACCAGCTCTTGGTTTCATTGATTTTTTTCTATTGTTTTTTCAGTCTCTATTTCATTTATTTCTGCTCTGATTTTTATTATTTACTTCCTTGTACTGATTTTGGACTTTGTTTATTCTTCTTTTTCCAGTTCCTTTAGGTGCACCGTTAGATTGTTCATTTGAGATTTTTCTTGTTCGTTGAGACAGGCTTGTATTGCTATAAACTTCCCTCTTAGAACTGCTTTTGCTGTATCCCATAAATTCTGGCATGTCGTATTTTCATATTCATTTGTCTCCAGGTATTTTTTGATCTCTCCTTTGATTTTTCATTGACCCAATTGTTGTTCAGTAGCCTTTTGTTTAATCTCCACTTATTTGTGGCTTTTCTGATTTTCTTCCTATAGTTGATTTCTGGTTTCATACCCCTGTGTTCAGAAAAGATTCTTGGTATTATTTCAATCTTCTTAAATTTATGGAGATTTGTTATGTGGCCTAATATGTGATCAATTCTGGAGAATGTTCCATGTGTATCTGAAAAGAATGTGTAGTCTTTGGTTTTTGGAGGGAATGTTTTTTATATATCTACTAAGTCCATCTGGTCTAGTATGTTATTTAAGGCCAATATTTCCTTATTGATCTTCTGTTTGGATGATCTATTCATTGGTGTAAGTGAGTGTTAAATTCCCCCTATTATTATTGTGTTACTGTCTATTTTTCCTTTTATGTCTGTTAATAATTGCTTTATAAATTTAGATGCTCCTATGTTGTGTGCCTAGATATTTATGAGTGTTATATCCTCTTGTTGGGTTGTTCTCTTGATCATTATGTAGTGCCCCTCTTTGTCTCTTGTTACAGTTTTTGTTTTAAAGTCTATTTTGTCTGATATGAGTATTGCTACCCCAGCTTTCTTTTCATTGCCATTTGCATGGAGTATCTTTGTCCATCCCTTCACTTTCAGTTTGTGTCTTTAGGTCTGAAATATGTCTCTTGCATGCAGCAGATATATAGGTCTTTTTTTTTTTTTTTATCCAATCGGTCACCCTATGCCTTTTTATTGGAGCATTCAGTCCATTGACATTTAAAGTAGTTATTGATATGTATGTACTTACTACAATTTTTAAACTTCTTTTCTTGGTGTTTTAGTAGTTCTTCTCTGTTCCTTTTTTCTTCTCTTGTGCTCTTCCTCTGTGGTTTGATGGCTTTCTTTGCTAGTATATTTGGGTTCCTTTTTCTTAGTTTTTTGTGTATTTATTATAGGTTTCTGGTTTGTGATTACCATGAGCTTCATATATAATCACCTATGTATATAGCAATGTATATTACATTGATGGTCTCTTTAGTTTGACCTCTATCTAAAAACTCTACTCTTTTACTCCCCTCTTTCCACATTTTATGTTTTTGATATCATATCTATCGTCTTTTTTGTGTGTTCATATCCATTACCCTCTTATCATGGAAATAGATAATTTTTTCCTACTTGTAGTCTTCTCTTTCCCCCTTAAATAAGTCCCTTTAGCATTTCCTGTAGGACTGTTTTCTTGGTGATAAACTCCTTTAATTTTTGCTTGTCTGAGAAACTCTTTATCTCTCCTTCCATTCTGAATGATAACCTTGCTGGGTAGAGTATTCTTGGCTGTAGATTTTTTTCCTTTTAGCACTTTAAATGTATCATGCCACTCTCTTTTAGCCTGTAAGGTTTCTGTAGAGATGTCAGCTGATAGCCTTATGGGGTTTCCTTTGTATGTTACTTGTGTTTCTCTTGCAGCTTTTAGGATTCCCTCTTTAACTTCAATTCTGAACATTTTAATTGTGATGTGTCTTGATGTGGGCCTCTTTGAGTTTATCTTGTTTGGTGCTCTCAGTGCTTCCTGTACATGGATGTCTGTTTCCTTCCTTATGTTAGGGAAGTTTTCAGCTATTATCTCTTCAAATAGATTCTCTCTCCCTTTGTCTCTCTCTTCTCCTTCTGGGACACCTATAGTACTGAAATTAGTGCACTTGATGTTGTCCCAGAACCCCCTTAGACTGTCCTCACTCTTTTTAATTCTTTTTTCTTTTATCTGTTCAGCTTGGGTGATTTCCTCTAGTATTTCGTCCAGCTCACTGATCTGTTCTTCTGTATCCTCTACTCTGCTTTTATGTCCCTCTAGTGAATTTTTCATTTACAGTGTTGTAGTCTTCACTTCTGATTGGTTCTTTTTCATATCTTCCATTTCTTTGTTGACGTTCTCACCGAGTTCATCTATTCTCTCAAGATCAGTGAGCATATTTATGACTCTTTGTTTGAACTCTCTGTCAGGTAGATTGCTCATTTCTGTTTCATTTAGTTCCTTTTCTGGGGTTTTGTCCTATCCCTTTATTTGGAACATATTCCTTTGCCTCCTAATTTTGCCTCTTTCTCTGTGCTTGTATCTGTGTATTTAGGTAGGTCAACTACATCTCCCGATCTTGGAGAGGTGACCTTATACATGTGATGCCTTACGAGGCCCAGCAGTGCACTTTCCTCTTCTCACCAGTTCCAAATGTTCCAGGAGTGATCCCAGTGTGGGCTACATGTGTTCTTCTGTTGTGGCAGGGTTGCTCTTGCTATAGGTGCCCAGGGAGGCTGAGCTGCCTCCCTGACTGGCTGGTTGTAATGCTCAGCTGCCTGTGGCTTTTGTAGGCCCTTCAAGTTCTTTATTGGATGTGGGGAGCCCTAGCACAGTTGGCTGCAAGGTCTAATAGCACATTCCTGTTGCAGTTTTTCTATTAAATGAATAGGCCCCCAGCATGGCTGGTTGTTAGGCTCAGGGGCTTACAATTGCTATAAGTCTCTGACCTATAAGACTCTTGTCAGCTCTCTGAGTATCGCAGCTGGGTGGTGCTGGCACCAGGCACCAGAGCACCCAATTGTTTCAGACTTTGGAGGGTGGGGCTGATACCCTATGTGGCTGTTTGAAAAGCACAGGTCTTCTCAGTTGAGAAGCCCCACCACCCACAGGGCCACACACACAGTCAACACAGTCCTGCCCCATGTGCATGCTCCAACCCCCTAAAGTGGACCCAGTTTCTCCAATACAGGGACCCCACAGTCTCCACCCACTCCTCAGTCTTGCCTTGTCGCCCAGAGGTGGACCCACTTGCCAGGCTGCAGAGAATCTAGGCAGCTTGCTTGAGCAGACCCACAAGTTTCCCAATGGCTTGTTGAGTGCTTTTAAAGTCAGAATACAATTATATAACTTAAAATGAATGGGTATAAGGATGTTTGTATTTCATCTAACAGGCACGCATTTTGTGGTCAGATCAGAGTTTAAATCCAAGTACTACCACTAACTTCATCTCTTTCTTCAGCCTTAGTTTTCTTATCTGTAAAATGGAGATAATAATATCACTAACCTCACTAATTGATGAAATGAGATAATGTACTAGTCACTGTGCCTCGCATCTAGAAAGTTCTCAAAAATTTTTAGCTGCTATTATTTATTATAGTGGCTTCCTCATATTTAGATAATTAAAACCATTTGTTACACTGAGAATTTGGTCTTTGTTTCTCAATTCCCTGGTTACAGTTTTTAGTTAATTCTAATGCAGTGTTTTGAAAATGTGTCAGTTCTATGATAATATATCCTGTGATAGCATTTAGCACAAGTGCAAACAAAGGCTTCAGTTTCCCCCATGGGTACATCACAGTAATTGTGGCATCAACAGCAACATGCTTCTTGATAAGATCAATTAATTCAGGCAGACAAGATATTTATTTTGCATTTTTCAATTTTTATGTTCCCTGGTGACTTCCTGTTGTTAAATGCTTGCCATTACTCTTACACTTTCTTTCATCTGGACCACCGAATGGTATAATGGACTTAAAATTACATATATGAGAGTAATTTATCAAACACCAACTCACAACTGAAATCATGATCTATAAGAGATGAAAAAATAAGGTACTAAAAAGAGTGAGAGAGAATATTCCTGCTCTGCATAACTTTTCAAAACCTTCTTTAATACTTAGAAGTATTACACAATTATGAATTAGAGATTGGGAAGGTTGAATAGCTTTTCATGCTTATTAGCCATTTGAATTTTTCTTCTTCAACTTTCATTCATGTCATTTGCCTATTTTATTGTTCTTACTCTTTCTCTTTCTCTCTCTCTCTCTATCCCCCCACTACCCTGCATGCCTTTGCAAAAAGGGGAATGTATCATAAGGACACAGAAGTATCTCACACAACTCAACAGCAAAAAAAGCACCTGAGAATCACAAAGATCTGGAAGCAGAGACTGGAAAGAAGAATAGATTCTAAACGTCAATAGGGGAAGTCCATCAAGGAGTGCAGTCTATTATTGCCTCTTTCTAGTCTTTGCAACAGGTAAGGAAATGCTGGAGAGAAAATTCTCTCACTGTAATTTACGATCAGCTGATGTACAGATCCTAATCACTTAAATCTGAAGGATGAATTTTTAGCAAGTTGTGCTGGCATGGAACCAGAGCCACCTCTCAACCATCCAGGTAGCTATGCCCTCTCCAAAAGATCTGCATCAATATTTTGGGGGCTGTCTTCTTTGGGTGCTATTTCAGCTTTAGGGGTAGTGACTGCTCCTAATTACTGTTATTTCTGTATTCTTCAGAGTTTACTTCTTATAGGCCAATCCCTCATTATTCCAATCCCCATGATACTTAATAATGTTTTTTATTAAACATTTCCTGTTCAGATCACTGGGTGGTTTCTGTCTTTTAATTGGACCCTGACTGATATATCCCATTCCCAATTCTAATTGAAGCCTCCCTAAAAGACATACTTTTTATCCTTGAAAAAAAAACCAGTTACCTGTTTGTTTGCTTTACCAATTTGTCATTTTGGTTCCTAATATTGTTAATTATACTAATATTATGAATTGTTAACCACTATCAATTTTTGCCTTTTTGATTAGATCAGGATTTCTTATTGGCATTGCTGACATTTTGAACTAGATAATTCATTGTTATGAGGGCCTTCCCTGTGCATTACAGAATGCTTAGCAGCTTCCTGGCTAGATGCTAGGACACTAGATGACAACAGCATCCCCTCCAAGTTGTAACAACCAAAAATGTCTCCAAACATTGCCAGGTGTCCCCAGGGGCCAAAAATCACTTCTCGTTGAGAACCATTGAATTAGATAGTCTCCTCTTTTTTTTTTTTAAACATGCAGTCCTTTCATACATTTGGAATTTATTTTGGAATTTGGAATGAAAGCAGAAGCTTTTGTCGTTTTTCTCCTGCAGATATAAGCCATTGTCCCAGCAGAGATTATTGAACAATGCTTCCTTCTCCACTGATTTAAAATACTGCTGTTATTTTTTATTTCTCACACATATTACTTTATGCTTTAGCACTATTTTTCTATTCCATTAATCTTTCATTTATTTCCACAATGTTTTAATTATTTACTTCCATAATGTTCTTTAAAATATCTGAGAAGTTTGGGTCCCTATAATAACTCTGCTTTTTCAAAATTTACATACCTATTCTTGTCCATTTACACTTCCAAATGAGCATTTAAATGGTTTTGTGAAGGTCTTTAAATGTTTCCTTTAGATTTTGAATGAATTGCATTAAACCTGCTAATCACAATAAAAAGAATTGACATTATTTTAAAGCATCACTCTTCTTATACTGTTACATGGTTTGATCATTTATCCATATCTCCCTGTATGCACCTCAGTGAATCTGTAGCTTTCTTCATAAGAATCCTGTGTATTTCTTGTTAAGCTTATTTCTAGGTATTTCTTCTTGAGATTAGAAATAAAGTTATTTGTTTGAATATGTTTTTCAACTGTTTGTTACTAGTTTAAATGAAAGTTATAGATTTTCACAAATTTATTGTGTATCTGACAACTTGATTGAATTCTTATAAATCTTATATAGTTTTCAGCTAAATTTTTTGAGTGATCAAATCTATTTCAATGTAAAAATTTTAGAAAAGTATAGATTTTCCATGAAACTAATATATCCTCACAAAAAGTAAAACTTTTATAATTTTCTGAGAGTTTAATTTTCTCATCTCATTCAAATCTTTTCCGAAAGAAGTACTAGAAGGCACACATTGCAAGGAGATAAGGTAATAGTTCTTCCTGGATACAAAATACAATGCTGTGTATTTTCCTCTCTTTTCTCCCTCCTTGTTATCACAGGGCCAGTCCCAGGATAGAATTTTTGGAAAATTGGAAGGCATTGTCACTTGAGTTTGGCTTAGCAAACATTGTCAAACATATTTTATGCATTAAACTTGATCTTAGGTCTGGGAAGGAAAGAAAATAGACCAGTCCTAGACCTTATCTTAAAGGAACTTTTTACCCAAGAGTGAAGAGGACACATAGATAATTTCAAAATAATATGGCGGGGCGGGGGTGGGGGAAACCGCCTGGTGGCGCAGCGGTTAAGTTCGCGCTTGGCAGCCCGGGGTTCGCGAGTTCGGATCCCGGGCGCCTGCCGACGCACTGCCTGTCAGCCCTGCCATGGCGGCGTCCCATATAAAGTAGAGGAAGATGGGCACGGATGTTAGCCCAGGGCCGGTCTTCCTCAGCAAAAAGGGGAGGATCGGCAGTGAATGTTAGCTCAGGGCTGGTCTTCCACACACACACACACAAATAATAATATGGGACTTGCTATAAAAGAGAAATGCCCAAGTTGTGGCTACTGAAAGAGATTCAATGAGAGAGCATTAAGCCAGGCCAAGGGGAAGAATGGATGGAGACCAGTGAGATTTTCCAAAAAAATTGCATCTAAGCTAGATAAGAATGATTTAGCCCAGTTACTGTGTTTAGGGTGAGGATTGGATGGGGACTGGTTGAAATAGAAGGTACAGCATGAGCAAATTCATCAATCTATGTGGTTGGAGGAGCAGAGACTGAATATGATCCAGAATTGCTAAAGTTCAAGGCAACGAGTAATGGCCATGAGGCTTGCAGAGTTAGGAACCAGATCTTAAAGGTTTTTACATCAGGTTAAAGTACTTGGACTTAATCTTGTGAGAAATATGGGACCTATGTGTGAGTTAATACTGTCAGATTTGATGTTTATACACAGAGCAGAGTGGAGGTGCTTTGAAGGATGGATTCATGGATGTGAGGTGGAATAGATGCAAGAAAACAAGTAAAGAAGGTTACTACAAATTGAACAGGGTTATGCAAGCAAAAATGGGGATAAAGACAGAAATTTTAGAAACTGGCAGGATTTGACTAATTGGATATTGTGATGGGTATCCAGTATGTCAGTTTATCTGAGCTGGAACTATGTTTCTCAGAATTCCCTTCCGTGGATAGTTTCAGGTTAGCATGAATGATGTGAAACATTTTATGTGAGATTTGGAAGGCAGAAGTGAAACAGCAGTAATATTCTTTTTATGTTGGGAATGTCAGGGCAGCACTCGTCCCAGCTGCAGCTCAAACACATTGGTAGTGATATGCTGGCTCACCTTATTGGCTTGAGCAGCAGCTGGGCCCACAGCCCCTCCAATTCTCACTAGATTTCCTTCAGCTTTTCTTGAGCCAGACCCGGTGCCAGATGCAAAAGGAACAGCCATATGAAAACTATTTAACGAGCTCTTACAATTCCTAGGGTCAAATTCCAATATAAATCTGTATTTTCTATCATTCCTAGTGGTTCTATTTTTCTAACCAAACTCTGACTGATACAGATATACTGGGTGATGGAGTGGAAGGAGTGTACTAACTCACCAGGTTTCCATTTGGGGTCATTCAGTGGATAATGCAGAAAGCATTGTAATAGAGGATACACAAGAGGAATAAATCTGGAGATAGTATGTAAACAAAAGAGATCAACTTTGAAATGTTAGGTTTAATTTGTAGGAAACATCTACGTGGTCATGCCCAGCTGGTATAATAGTTGGTTATATTAAGCCAAGAGGAGGGATCAAAAGTATGACAACATATTGAAGCCATTATTGTATAGGAGGTGGGCAAAACCATGATAATTTATGAAGTCACCAGAGAAAGTAGAAAGAGAATTGGAAAGGGCACAGAACAGAATCCTTGGGAAGGGAACTGCGGAGAAATAGACCAATAGGAAGACTGAGAATCAGTGGGTGAAAAAGGTAAGAGAAGGGGAAAAAGAGTATAATGGAAACAATAATTTAAAGATTTAACAAGCAAGTCCCACTATATCATTTGTGGCAAAGAGGCTCTTTGGATTTGTTAATATGAAGATTACTGGCAGGTAACACTTGGCTAAACAGCTTCCATGAAATAGTAGGAGTACAAGCCAAATCATAATGAATCAAGCACTGAAGAATGAGCATGTAAGTGAAAGATGGTTGAGAAGGGAGCAGAAAGCTTGACTAGTATCTGGAGGTAGATATGGAGTCAAAGTAGGCCTTTCATTAGGGATGAGAGGTACGTATATACTAAGGGAAATGATCCAGTGGAAGGAAGACAATGAAGCTATAGGAAAGGTGTTATAATTGATAGAACAAACAACTTAGGTAAAGAGAGCAGACTGAGATCAAGAGCCCAAGGAAAGGGGTTGGCTCTGAAGAGAAAAAAGACATTGGTAAAACTAGAGGGAAAAAATGTAGTGATATTTGCAATTACAGATGGATTTGTAGGTAGGGAGGGGTATTCTATTTTATTGATCAATACAAAGCTATCTCCTGAAGGTGAATGGGAAAAGGGCCTGGTGGGACAAGAGAGAACTAAAGTTGCTCAGGGAAATGGAGAGATAAATCTGGTGCAGTGAGGAAACTGATTTTTGGTGGATCATCTAAGGAAACTATGTTAGGAAAGAAAAGTTTTTGGCCTGGGACTGTTTTGCTTTGTGAAGGCATCATCTCTGAAGAGCAAAGAAGGCCATGATAGTGCAAATGGAGGAAAAGTGGCCTAAAATGATGTCCACCTTAACAGGGAGTTAGGCACTGATTCTGCTGTTGGGATTAATTTCAAAAAGTGATAATCAGGAAATGTAAAAAGGAAAGGTTGTAAGGCAGATGGCAGAATAATAGAAGATGTTTTTGCAGTAAAGCCTTGTGAGAGACAAAACAAATTGTGGCATGGTGTATTTGGTCCTTAGAACTTTCTCCTATCTGCCAACATGTGTTCCTGTGCAGTTATGTAGAGCATAACTACAGCCATTCGTTAGCCCGTTCCACAAACATCACTGAGTATCTACAATGTGCCAGGCCTGGGTTAGGCACAGAGGATATAGCAGTGACAGATATGGCCTCTCTTCCTTACGAGGATGTAATCTAGTGTGGAATACAAAAAGGAAATCAAAAGAAGCGAGCAAGATAAGAGTAACAAATGGACTAAATACAGAATATTATGTATAGAGTATAGAGAAAAAGTAGTTTAAGAACAACATCTGGATGCTGTCAGGTGCCTCACTTTGCCATGTCTGAGTGAGTCATTGAGATGTTTACACAAAACTTGATCAGTCACACATTTTCAAGTTAACCCGTAGCTCTGGTATCACAGTAAAACCATGGAATGGGATTCAAGATAGGACAGGAAAAAAAAACCCCACACTATAATTCTCAGAAAATTTTGCATGAAGTATGCATTCCAGGAGTTTACTTGTAACCTCAAGCACACTCCTAGAATGCATGCTTCATGTACCTTAGTGTTACAGGTACACTACCATGGCCAATGACAGATAATGTCAAAGAAATCACCTTTTCTTTATTATGGTCATCTTTCTTTGCCCATGATTTTCGTTCTGGAATAAAAAAAAAATCCCTCAATTCCAGTCAATTCAAAATTAATAATTGTGTTTTCCTGTTGGAAACATTGATCCAAATTCTGTCGTTGCTGTGCTCTGACCAACCTCTTAAGAACTAGTCAGTTAAATGGATTCCTAATTAGGATTCCCTCCGGCATTAATCACCACAGTATAGTTAATTACTGAATAACTTAACATCCATCTAACTGAGAACCCAAGTTGCTATATAGTCTACTGTAATTAGAAATCTTGGGAGAGACCAGAACTGTTTTATAATGGCATGTCTTAATTCGTGGCATGTTACTTCCACCTGGAATAACTTTCCCCTCTTCTTCACCTGTCTATATTCTACTTGCCCTATGAGACTCACCTCAGAGATCATATCCTCCAAAATACCTTGCCAGAACCTCCTCTCAGGCTGGGCTAAATCCTCTGTTACTTATTTCTATCTTCCCATATCACATAGAAGTAGTCTACCACATTTGTCACACCCAATTTTTCAAGGTTAAGATTTTGCATCTCAGAAAAAAATCATAGTCCTTGATTCCCAGTAGGTTCAGCGCATATTTCTTGTACTACTGTATCCCATTTTGTTTAGCTAATGAACAGCAAACCACAGTGAAAACTTCCTTGCAACTAGATATCCTTATTCATCTAGAAGACATTTTATCATTCATTCACCAGATATTTATTCATCAACTACCATGTGCCAACCAATATAAAAGGTGTTGGGGACTCATGATGAGTTAGTAGATATGGTCCCTGCCCTCTCAGGGTTCACAGCTACAGAAGCCAGGGGCCAGAAGTCTGTGTATAATAGTTACCATAATGGTCTTTGCTATGGTCCTGTTTCCTCTCTCCTATAATCTTTGTCTACCTCCATATTTTTTGAAGCCCATAGAACATTAAATGTCATTTAAAGTGGAGTGATAATCAAAACTGTGGTATTTGTAGTTGTGAATGTGTTATTTGCTTCACATAGGAAATATATGTGAAGAAATTTGGCACAAATTGGAAAACTCTAGAGGTTATGAGTCCAAACTCCTCTTTTTACACATTTTTGAACTGAGACCTAGGGAAGGGATATAACTTGTCTGAGGTCACAAGATGGGTCAGCATAGGAGTCAGAGAATATCCTAGTTCTCTTTGGTGCCCTTCATTTTTGGAATGTTGCTTATGAATCATATTTTTCAGTTTGCTTTTGTAACTATAATTGCATTTTTAAAAAAGATCATTTTTCTTCCAGTATGGAATCAGGAACATTTTGGAACTTTCCAAAACATTCATTCAATAAATACATAAATAAATAAATATTCTTTCTCACACACACAAAAAGTACTTATAATTGGTTGAGGACTTCGAAATCAATTTGTTTAAAGTTTGGTAGAATTGAATACTTTTCCAGAAAGACAGTCTCTTTTAGAGGGTGGTATTGCTGGCTATGCTGTCTGTGTTATTCTTTTGTTTGTTTCGATATGGGTTATGAGATTTGACCCAAATATAGATGTGGCCTTAAAAGAAAAGATGTGTAAAACCCAGTAAAGAAGGAGGAATTGTACCAATAGAAAACCTTAGCAACATCAGGAACTTCCGGAGGAGGACATCATTGACATCAGTTTCCTCTAGAAGCTCTAATGATGTGATTTGCAAATGTCAGCCCTGGACCACCACTGGCAGGAGGAGGTGCTCCCACCAAGACTGGGCACTGTTGAGTGGGTATGTGCATGAGCAGAGAAAAGTGGCCAAATAAAATTATCTCCTTTCCAATCTGTGTCATCTCTATGCTGCCTATAACTCTCATACAAATAGGTAAGAATAAGATACTGAAATATGGTGTGAAAGAATAGATATTCACTCACTCCAGCTCAGATGTTCCAAAGAATGTATTTTTATGTGTTTTCCATAACTTAACTAACTGTAGCCACTGTTAAATCTGGTAATTTTAGCACAGGAGTGTAGGATCCAGTGAGAGGCAAGAATCTAACCAACAAAAGACCTTAGCACCATCAGCACTTCTGCATTATGTTTAAATAGTCTTTATTTATTGGGGAAGAGTGTAAATATTCAGTCAATTCAAAGTGAAAACTCTCCATAAGGGATACCTTCCTTCTATCTGGGGGTGGAGGAGGGGTCTCACTACATGTATTGTGATGGAAGTGTTGGTTTCTGTTCTGTGTGGGCTTCCAGTTGATTTGGCTCATCTTCTGTATCTCTGGTGCTGGCCTTTTTTACTATTGCATTTGATGATAATACAACTATTGGTTCCTAGCATATGGGCCTGTGCCAGTACCAGTGCATAGACCTACCTTTGCTTTGGTTTATAGAGTCCACACATCATCCACACATCATCTCAATCACAGAACCCTAGATCCACCTGCTTCTCAGCACATCTGCACCTCCCTAGTGACCCTTGGATTTTCCTGCTAGATATTCTACATGCTGCACACAGTCTATGAGGAATTGATAATGCTATCTCAGCCTACCAATCTAGACACCTCTCTGCCCTTGTCGTCCACTATTCCCTTACCATATTGGATGAGTTGCCAAATGGGATGAAGGGCTTCTCTGAAAGGCTGACAGTCCCTTTCCCAGACTATGTCCCAGGGAAGACCAACACTTTTCCTAACCACTCTACCATCCATCCTACCCTGTGCTAAGGACTTGGGTAGTGAAGGGCTGAGTTACTTAACATTCTTTCTGTTTCCTTTTATCTAAAATATACATTTAAAATGCTAATCATAATAAAGATTATAACTACTACAATTTTTATTGGCAATTATTTTTGTATTTTCTTCTTATAATTTGTGCTCCTTCTTTTTTGAATCTACATTTGTATCCAATATGAAAGATATTACATAAACTATTTCATGTCAAATAAATTACATTTCAAATGGCTTTATAATTTATAAAGTGCACAATCATATATGAACATCCACTTATAAAAGGGACATTATAAGAAGAAGAAACTAGAGAGTAAATGTCAATAAGTATTCTCAGAGAGTGAATAGAATTTTTCAGTATTATAGAATGAGAAAACTTGATGCTATACCACTCTATCTAATGGATTATACTGATGGAATTTTACCTATACTATCTTAGCATGAGTAAACATCCCACCAAACAATGTGTTATCTTTTCCCCTGTTGGCCATATCGTGATTTATATTAGGATACCTCTGTACGACACATTCAGGATAAATCTGAGAATAAAAGATAAATGAATGGAATGTGGCTATTTATGGAACATAATCAAGAGCTTGCTGAATCTGAAAAGATAAACAGTACACTCACAATATCTAGAATATCTACATATTTCATATCCCAACAACTGTCTCTCATAAATTGATTTAGGTGTAAAGGGTAGCTGAAAAGTTAAATCATAAAGCTAAACAGAATTCCAAATGCCATTACTGATCACCAAATTAACACCAGATTCAATTTCTCCAAAAAGTTGTAATTCATTTTAATGTATTTAATTGCTGTTTGTTATTCATTATTAATCACTTCTAGTAAACCTGCCTTCACAAATGAGGAAGGCCGCACCTTAATTCTACTAATCAGCAGAAGAAAGTCACTCTCATTATGTGTGTCTACAAACTAAAGCAAAGAGATTTTGATTATTATATAAATCAGGATGCAGGTACACTACAAAACAGGGAAAATTAAAGCTCTTTCATAACTGAGTACACACAGCTCCTTATTTCTCTATCACCTTCAAGAATATCTGCAAAGTGCACACATTATCTTGCAAAAGGGTACAATAGCATCTGTGGGTTGAGGCAGAAGAGAACTGATGTTGAGACATATTGGAATGGATACATCAGCAGTTAGCTTTTGGATGCAACCTAGGTGCAGCCTGTTTTGATAAAGGACATGTTAAGGATGTGAAACAAATGCTTTTATGGACATCTGTTTCTTTAAGGGTAGTCTAAAATGCCACTTTTGAGAAATGAGTGTTATGTTGCTGTGGCTGAAAAGCAGACACTTGAATAAAGAGTTATACTTTGAGCAAATACAGCAGTTCGGGCAAGATAGTGGACTCAGCTAATATGAGAAAACTTGCTACCAACATCTAGAAATGCTCAACAAAATATAACTTCAAAAGAGATGAATAGCTGAGCTCAAAAGAGAAAAAGGGGGTGAGGGAGAAGAGGTCACTACTTTCTAGAAAAGAAGAGGAACTGAAAATAAGAGTGGTAAATGCATGAGCTGAAGTGGTGGCTTCCCAGAACATGAAGTCTGGTTATTAATGCCTCTGTGGGTCAGGAGAGGTCTTGGGTCTGGCCAGGGGAGGAGTTGAAATCTTACTCTAATATGATTGAAAAGCAAGGTAATATGGGATTTTAGAGAAAGGTTTGTTAATTCTGATGGACACTATGTATATCCTGTGGCTTTTGTGTACAAAGAATTCAGAGGAAATGACATGAAACTGACCCTTGAAAGATTAAACAGGACTTCTGTAAGAAAATAAAGGGAAAAAGACATTCTCAGGTGAGGAAAATTCTACCCTTAACCAAAGAAGCATCAATCAATTGCCAAAAGGGAAATTCTTAAGATGGAGAATCTCTAAGGCACTGATGGTTCTGACATTCTGGGGAACCATGATTTAATGCTGAAATTGTGCATCTATTATGCTATATGAGAACTGTGAGGATTCTCCTGTTTTTTCTACCCCACCAACTTAAATATTTTCCTATGATAACACTTTGATATAATACTTTGATATGATAAATGATAACACTTCCTTATCATTTCAAACAAATAGAACACTTCCATTCAGGGGATTAATTTTTGTTAACTCCCCCAAATTTCTCTTGCCCATGCTTACAAGGTGCCACTTCACATGTATTATGGTATTTAATCCTCACATGAGCCTTGTGATGTGGAGCATGTTGTTATCCTATTTTAAAGATAAGTAAACCATAGCTCAACTACAAAGTGGTTTGTTTCATTTTCAGCTCTCTGCTGATATCTGATGGATATTTCAGTTTTGAAAAATGATGATTCTTTCCTGATACATGATGAAATATTTTGATGTCTTATTTAGAATGAAATAGATTCTTACCTCTCTAAGCTGAGACAAGTCTCCCATGAATAGTTTGGCCTTATTGGGAGGCAAAATAAGCATCTATTTAGAGCTTCCCCAGAATCATGTGCTGCCATCACCAAACTCTACCTATGGAGGGACCACCTGTGGAGAAGGAAGAGAATTAATTAACATTTTGCCAAGTGCAGGTAATTATTACTAGCCTGAATAAATACACAAAGTCATATAAATATTAATAATTCAAACTTACTGTTCTTATCCCAGTCTTCACGTTCAAGACCTCCTTGCTCAACAACTACAATAACACTTCAACAAATATTTCCAAGTATTCACAAAAAAGAGCCAATTTGTCCATCAGCAGACTGTCTACTACAGTTACCAGTTGACATCCACCATATTATTTATACTTCTTCTACTTCATTGGTTATATTTCTTTCTAATAGGAATAATAACTACCATATGTTTAAAACTTCAAGTAAACACTCATATTCCTATTTTCAGATGAGAGTACTAAAGCAAAAATACTTAAGTTTCGTGGCCAAGCCTATTGATTTGTTAAGGAAAATACTAAGTTTTGAAAGACTTTCTCACTCCAAATAGCACTACAAAATGTAAGTTTTGTGGAAGTCTTGGCAATGTAAACATTTGCTGCTGCTTACGCATTACCTTATGCAGAAATTGAAAGAGAAATAAAATTGTAATATATTTAAAGTATACAATGTGATGATTTGATGTACACACACATTGTGAAAGGATTCCTTCCATCAAGTTAGTTAACACATCTATCACCTCACATATTTACTTTTTTTTTTTTTTTTTTTTGGTAAGGACACTTAAGTTCTACTCTTTTAGCAAATTTCAATTGTACAAATCAGTGCTATCAACTATAGTCATCATCTTATACAAGAGATCCTCAGACCTTACTTATTTTACAACTAAAAGTTTGTACTCTTACCAGCCTCTCCTTATTTCCCCCACTCCCCGGCAATATCCATTCCACTCTCTGTTTTTATGAGTTTGACTTTTCTTTTTTTTTTCAGATTCCACTCTAATTGATACCATGCAGTATTAGTCTTTCTCTGTCCTGCTTATTTCACTTAGCAATAATGCCCTCTAGTTTCATCTATGTTGTCACAAATGACAGAATTTTCTTCTTTCCCATTTTCTTTACCCGTTCACCCATTGATGAACACTTAGGTAGTTTCCATATCTTGGCTATTGTGAATAGTATTGCAATGAACATGGGTGCACAGATACTTCTTCAATATCCTGGTTTCATTTCCTTAGGATAAATACCCAGAAGCGGGATTGCTGGATCATATGGTAGTTCTATTTTTAATTTCTTGAGGAATCTCCATATTATTTTCCATAGTGACTGAACCAGTTAACATTCCCACTGACAGTGTACAAGGGTTCCCTTTTATCCACATCCTCACCAACAAATCCTCCAGCATTTGTTATCTCCCTTTTGATAATAAACTTACTAATAGGGGTGAGGAGATCTCTTATTGTAGTCTTGATTTGCATTTTCCTGATGATTAGTAATGTTGAGCACTTTTTCGTTTACCTGTTGACCATTTGTATGTCTATTCAGATCCTTTGCCCATTTTTAAATTGGATTATTTGTTTTTTGCTATTGAGGTGTACGAATTCCTTGTATATTTTAGATGTTAAGCCATTTTCAAATACGTGGTTTGCAAATATTCTCTCCCATTCCAGAAGATGTCTTTTCATTTTATTTATGGTTTACTTTGCTGTGCAAAATATTTTTAGTTTGGTGTATTCCCACTGGTTTATTTTTCCTTTTGTTGTCCTTGTTTTGGGAGTCAAATCCAAAAAATCATTGCCTAGACCAACGTTAGGAAGATTGCCCCTGGAGTTTTCTTCTAGGAGTTTTACAGTTTTGGGTCTTATATTCAAATCTTTAAACCATTTTGGATGATTTTTGTGTATGGTGTAAGATAGGTCTCCAGTTTGACTCTTTGGCATGTGAATATCCAGTTTTCTCAAGACCATTAATTGGAGAGACAATCCTTCCCCCATTGCATATTCTTGACACTCTTGTCAAATATTAGTTGACTGTATATATACGTGGGCTTATTTTGGGGATCTCTGTTCTGTTCCATTGGTCTTTATGTCCATTTTTATGCTGGTACCATGCTATTTTGGTTACTACAGGCTTGTAGCTTTTTTTTTTTACAATAGTTTTGTATTTTGAAATCCGATAGTGTGACATCTCAAGTTAATACTCAATAGTTAATAGAATGTTGACCTACCCTATGACATAACAATAATAAGAATGAACTTTTTCTTTTAATAAGAGTGAACTTTTACCAAGTGCTTTCTATGTGCCAGTCACTGTGTGCTAAACCTATATGTGCTAAACCTTTTAATCCTTTCAAGAACTCTGGGATATATACTAAATTTTATCCCTATTTTAGAAATGAATAAATCTAACTTCAGCTAAAAAATTGAAAGAGATGTATTCAGACCCAATTCATCTGATACCAGAGTTTATGCTCTTAACCACTTTGTTAGAATTAATTTAAAATCAGAACATTTAGCATTAAACTTAATTTTAAAATGTAACTTCAGGCGCATCTAACATTAATTTTCATTCTCTCTTCTCTAGATTATTTATACAGCTTTTTTCATAACTGGCCACATTTAGATCACTTCATGATACATTTTCCAGTTTATATTTATGCTAATTTGTGGCATCCAGCACAGGGCCAGGTTCATAGTAAGCCTCAAAATAGAATAAATGAATTAAGATTAAGAATCTTTTGTAATCATTATATCAGTTTTATGCAGCCACAGAGATGGTAAAAGGACTATTTATTCAGCAACTACTGAATAGTAGAGCTCGGTTAGTTATGAAAGACGCAAGGAGAAGAAATAGTCACAGCCCTCACAGCTTCATTCTAGAGCTACACTGTCCATTATGATAGCCAGTAGCCACATGTGGCTATTGAGCACTTGAAAAGTGGCTAATCCAAACTGGAATGTGCTTTAAGTGTAAAATGTACACTGGATTTCAAAGATTTAGTTCAAAAAAAGAATGTAAAATATCTTAATTTATTTTGTTGATTACATGCTAAAATGACATTTGGGACATACTAGATTAAATAAAATTTATTATTAGGATTATTAGATTTTATCATTAAAATTAATTGTATTTGTTTCTTTTTTGCTTTTCTGAAATGGCTACTAGAAAATGTAAAATTTCACATATGGTTTGCCTTATATTTCTATAAAAGAATGCTGTTCCAGAGGACGGAGGAACACATTAATGGACAATTATAATAGAGGTTAAAATTTCTATGATACAGATATGCAAGTATCATATGGAAACACAAAAGGACTTCCAAATCAGCAAAGAGAATTCAGTAAGACTTTCCATAGAAGGTGACATTTGCCTTCTCATCTTATTGCTTCTTACTTTCTAGTTTCCGTTTGTTCCTAATGCATTCATACCGTGTTAATGGGTGCTGTGATTTCCTTCTACAGTGTAGAATATCTTGGGTGCTTATAACTTTCTTCACCAGCCACAATAGGAGGGCTTAGATAAGCCTCATGGGCCTCAGTGAGGAAAAATAGAATGTCTAGATGAGCAACATCTTGGAATGTACTCCCTAATTGTTTCACCTAAATTTTTGACTACTTCCTATGTCTCACTATCAAATGTTTCCCACCAGCTTTTTTTTTCTAAATTCTTTCTAGTTAAGTATAAATATACACATAAAATTGAACAAATTACAAGACTACCCTGGATAAATTCTCACAAAGGGAATGCATCCCTATATTCAGTACCTAGATATAGAAAACATCTAGTGTCTTAGATGCTTCCATCATGCCCCCCCCCCCAGTCTCTACGCCACCAAAAGTGTTACTGCAGAAAGGGCACGATCTGCTCACTGCGAGATAAAATCTAATTGTCAAGAGGCAAGATGGTGGCAGAGAAAGAGCATTTTATTACAGCTTGCTAGCCAGGGGGAAGATGGCCAACAAATGTCTGAAAGAACCATCTTCGGAGGGGCACAGAATCTTGAAGCAGGTATATAGGCTAGTGGGTTACAGGGGAAGGTGTTGGGAATGTTGACCCTCTGGTGCCACTGCCACACCACTGTCTCGGGGTCATCGCATTCCTAAGGAACTCAAAAGAACAAAGTTATCATGTTATTGCAGCTGGGAGGTACATTCACAAGCAGGGGTTGTAAAATTTACAGAGCAGTTAGATCTCCTGGAGGGTGCATACCTAGCTGAGTTAGTTAGTTAGAGGTCATTCAGAGTTACAATAGAGTATCTTTTCTACAATATGGCTTCCCTTATGTCAACCTTGTGTTGAGCCAGTATCAAAAGTAAACAACCATGTTGACTTTTAACACCAGACATTAGTTTTGCCTGTTTTAAGCCCATTGTCTATGAAGTCACTCAATATATATAATCCCTTGTGTTGATAGTGTTCCAGCATTGGACACCAGCTACACTATACTTTTGTTAAAATAGAAGTGGACAACCAAGAATCACCACACATATAAGAGAGAGAGAGCAGTACCAAGAAGAAAGAACAAGCAAACAAAGATACTGGGGGAAACAAAGATAATTCAGGGGGAAAAAAACTACAAAAAAGCTTTGCTCTTTTACTATTTTCAAGTTATATATGTCTGAGGATATGTATAAATAAATTACATACAATACTAAATTTAATGAAACTGTAAATTTTATATACAGAGATATTTGTAAGAAATTATAAAGCAAGAAGAACGGTATAAAATTGGGACAATCATAGAACACCAAAAGCTTCTTAGCGATTGAAACCAAAATTGCAGAAACAAGAAATAGGGAACCAGAAAATTAATTTGAGCAAATATCCTAGCATGAAACAAAAAGATAAAGCAACAAATGATATTAGGTAAAAGATAAGAGATGTAGTGATCCAGTATCCTACTAATTCCTATAAGAAGAGAATAGGAAAAATTGAGATGAGGAAATTATCAAAGAAATAATGGCAGAAAATTTCCCAGAACTGAAGGACATGAGTCTTGAGATTGAAAAGACCCATTAAGTATCTAGTGAAATAAATGAATAAAGATCTACATGTGGCCTTGACTTTTTAAAACTTTGAGTATAAAAGATAAAGAGATAACCCTGAAAGCATCCAGAGAGAAATACAAGTCAATTATAAAATGATGAGAAAGAGTGGCTTCAGCTTTGAATCAGCAAAACTGGAAGCTAGTAGACAATGTAGATGCCTAAAAGTTCTAAAATAAGGACTGGTTAAATTCTGTTGAGAATTCAAATAGCAGTATAAACATACTATTTAGAGTTATGGAGTACATTTTTAAAAATCAGCTAAAAAAGTTAGAAGTGGTTGCCTTTGTGGAGCAGAAAATGGGAGATGAATGGGGATCATATTATTTTGTTATATTTCAGGTTATAAATCTTTATTTACATGCCAGGCCTGTGGAAGACACTAGAGAGCCAGTCCCTGTCCCCATGGCTACTAGAGTTTATGGGCGGAGTAGGGTAGGGAGATCAATAGATAGTGCTTGTGTGCTTCACCATGATATAGAAATAAATGTCCAATGAGCTTTATGAAAAAGCCAGGTAACCATTATTAGAACAAAATAAAGTGGACAGTTTCCTAATCAACAGAAAACATAACAATATGCAAAAATTACAAAGCTATCTACCTACTGTTTATAGGTAATGTTTTAAAACTAAGTTGACCTAGAAAGGTTCACAGGGTAGACATATGCTTAAAAAAAAATAACTCTCCTTTCCCACTTGTTTTCATTCTTCTTCTGACTATCTTGTATCTGACTTTGCAAAACATTTGGAAATCTTACAACAGGAAAAAAAAATGGGGGGCAGGCTTAGAGGTGTAGTGGTTGAGTTTGTGCACTCCACTTTGGTGGCCTGGGATTTCTGGGTTCAGATCCCAGGTGTGGGCATACACACTGCCCATCAGGCCATGCTATGGCAGCAACCCACATACAAAATGGAGGAAGATTGGCACAGATGTTAGCTCAGTGACAATCTTCCTCACACACACATACACACACACACACACACACACACACACACACACACAAGAAGTATTTCTTGGGTCTAGCATTCTAAGGAAGATGCTTATCAAGATATGGCAGATATCTTCCCCAAATTAAAAAAATTTATCCAATTATAAAGTGATTTAAATTCATAGAAAATCTCCAATATTTAAGGGATGTAAATAAAAGAATCTAATCTCTAAATACATATAATACATATTTTCTGTCTATGTGACATGAGTCATTCATTTTTATTTCTGTGCATCTTGACTTTTCAATTTTATTTTTAAAGGTTGTAAGTTCTAACCTTCAAGGATTAGAAGATAGACCTGAAATATGAGCCATTATCTACCCATAGAAATAGGAAATGTGACATGGGAGATTTTCTCATTTCATATCATTCTCAATAGCAGTTACCACACTAATAGAAAAAGTGCTAACTAAAGTTGTAAGAGTTAGTTTTTTGTCTCCAGCTGCTACGTATATATTTTCAAGTTTTGTGTTAACCAGAAGTGTCTACCATTGTTTTCTACTTTGCAAAATAATAAAAATTCACTGTGTGTCAATCTCAACTTCAACGTCTTGTAAAATAGTCCAAGGATCTGAATGCAATGAGCAGAAATATCAATTTTAAAAGATCAGGGTAAAAAAAAATTCTGAAGAAAAGCTATTTTCCACTCAGAAGTCTATATTCTACTAAAGACACTTTCAGATATGCAAAGAATTACCAACTTTATCTTTCATTAGTGTTTTGGAGGAAGTGATTTGATGATATATTTCAGCAAAATAAAGCAGTAAGTCATACATCGGAAGATGAAGTAATCCAGGAAAGACACTAGGAGATCAAAGAAAAGAAGTCCCATAGCTACAGTTTTGTGGCAGATCTAGAGGACAAACAATCCAGGTCAGGGTAAGAGGATGGATAGCTTCATGAAAGGGAAAAAAAGATTAAAAAAAACCCCAAACCCCTTAGACAATAGAAAGCATAACTAAAAATTAAAAATAATTGAGAATAGTATAAGGTTAAATAATATAAGAATGAAAGAAAGTCATAGTTCAAATATTAAGCACATTGAAATGGGATATGATTTTAAGCAATTATTAGAGTGTAAGACATAGTAATCCATTTGACCTATGCTAGTAACAGTCTCCTTTATGTAGTACAGAGGCCATGATGTTGGTTTCAAAGAGGAGGAAAGTAATGCTAGCACACTCCATAGCCTGGCACTGGACAATACTTATGTATTCACAAAATTTAAAAAATAATCCAGGGATTTCTAACTTTTAGGGTCAACCTATAGACAAAGTCTAGAAGTCTAGGCTCTGGTTGCAGAACAGAATGCTAATATTAACAGACAATGTAAGAGTAAAAGTGAAGCTGACATAAATTGAGAAATGAATAGCTGGAAGATGTTTGGGTTGGATGAAAGTGGAGGAAAGGGCAGGGTGTTAATATCTTCCAGTTAGGAAGTGAGAAATCAAGAGAAACTGGTGAAAATTCCTGGAAACAATTACATAGATCATCAATAAAGGAATTAAAATAATAATATGAATATCTAACAGACAGCAGGACGATAGAGAATGAGTTTAGGGTAATTGATCTAAATGCTCTTAATTCATATTGAAGGGGCAATTGAATTATCTAACTCTAGATAACTAGCAGAAAAGAAGCTTATTAAAAGAATATTGGGAAACACACAAGTTTGGGAGGGTGAAATAACCAGGTCTGGGATTGACCACAACATAAAAATAGTCTAATGAGAAAATTTCTATCACTATGCCTGTTCCAATAACTACTATGCAAACCAGAATCACTGATGCCCTCAAAGCTTGCCACCCCAGCCCTCTCAGCAGAAAAATGGAATGAACTCCTTTACCTCAAGTCACTTACCTCCAAATTGAGTCTGATTGGATGAAATAAAGTCACATACCTGTCCCCTACCTGCAAAGGAGACTGGGGAACTGAGTTCTTGGAGAGGTAGGATTCATACACCTGGAAATTCACCACACACAGCAAGGGTATCTGAAGGTGTTATGTAACCAGAAAATTGAACAAAAGTGCTATATATTGTCAAAGTTGATTTTTTAAAAAGGAGCAAAAGTGTATTATCCACAGCTTTGAGATAAACACCAGGAGTGTTAAAAAGCAAAAATAATCTAAAGAGTTGCATCTAGGGCAGTGTGACAGAAGGTAGAAAAGGAGGGTAGCAAGAAACTTCTGACAAGATGCTCTTCTATTTAATGTCTAAGTGTTGAAAATAAAAGAGTAAAGATGAGGACACATGCTTAGACAGGTGCACTAGTAAATGATGGAGCAGGAAACATCTTTAAAACAGTACACCCCTTTCTCATTGATGTCTTATCATCTAAGATATCATCTAAAATAATAAACTTTCTTATATTATCATCCACATAGAACTTTCCTTTCGTACATTTGACTCTCTCCCTTCCTCTCTCCTCTTTTCCTCTCCTCCTTACCCTTTTGCTGCTATTTTCTCTAACACCCATTTTCTTCTTGTTATGAGAAAGTAAAAATCATCATTCTCTGTCTTTTGTCCTACTTTCACAATAGGGCAAGTTTTTCAGTTGTTTTCTGGATGAATGCTTAACTGATTGAACTGTTGGACAAATAGGTGAATATCTGGCTAGAACCTTTTACAATTTATGAGTTTATAATAAAGCTAGGGTATTATTCTATTGTTGACACTAGCCGTTAATGGTGAAAAGAGCCCCAAAGGCATAAATTCAAGGTGCAGAATTTCTTTTAGGTAATATTTTTCTATTTAAGTGTCAAGAAACTGTAAGCATTGGGCTAAGACATTGGAAAAACATATGTTTTAAAATATTAATGTATAGTAAATATTGTTTGTTAAATATTAATAATTCATTAGATTAAAAATTAGACATCAAATCCTTATATAATTACAATTAGACTACCATCTATTGTTAAAAGGGAGAAACCCTTTCCCAACGCACTTATAATCATTATTTTGTATATCTAACAGTGGTGGCGAGGACAGGAAAGGCTGGAGTCACATTCTGCAGTTGCCAAGACTTGGTGAACTTGTGAGGTCAAGCCATGGGATAGAAGGATAAGCAACACTATTTCAAGCCTTCCAGTCCCCTAAGGTGCTATAGGATTGGAGACTGTCTGTGTAAGCCAGTAGAGGTCACAGAAAGTTTGGGAATCTGTTCTGCATGTTCCAAATGGGATTGAGCATAAAGATAAGTTTGTCAATATACTCCTGAGACTCTTGCCTTGGGAGTGATCTGGGGCAATACTTCATGGCACTAGATAGCAGATCCTGGGCATCCTTTGTGATGAGAGATCTCATTTCAGCTCTGGATATAAGCTGAAAGTGACTTCCTGCTAAAAGGTGTTTAAAGTCATCCCCTCATCACAACAGTGTACAAACAAAAGGGCTGCTATGTCTGAAAAGACCAGTGGTTGGGACATGGGCTGATGGCTTCTGTAGAACACACTGAGGGAAAGCAATTTTCTTTTGAAATCAATTAATAAGTGCTGCAGATGAAACAAAAACAAACAAACAAAACAAGAAAACACTACTCTGAGCAAGTACATAGTAAAAAGACTAAGAACTCATTTTTATGGGCTTAGAAACAATGCAGATGATATTGGACAAAATGACTTATTCTGATTGCTCATATAATGTATTAAAATGCAAAACAAATAATGATGAAAGCCCTTATTTTATTTTGCATTCATATCAACTGCACAGGTAATTGTTATTTTAGAGCCCAGTTTATGTTTTGCTTTTATGTTGGAATTTGGATTATATCCTCTTATAAACAATGCTTATATTATTCTTCTTGCAATTAAAATATGTAAAAATGAGGATTTTTAAATAAGTGTTTTGCCTGGCTTTCTTGTCTTGGTAATTTGCAATAGAGAATGCACAATGTTCACCAACTCCAGTAACTGTACAATTGGTTCAGAAGTTCCCTCTGCTTGGCTAATTGCTATCAACTTTTTAGAGTTAAACCTAAATTTAAATTTCCTAATATCAGTGTCTATCACTAGATTCATTTTTGAAAAATTAAATAATTGGAGATGATAAATCTGAAAGTCATTTTCTTAATGGCCCAAATCATTAATAAACCTTTTCAAACAAGATGCATATTACTTATTTCCAAAAAATCCAAATACTCCCTGTATACCATAAACCAATAATGTTATTCACATTACTTACAAATCACATAAAGAAAGCAATTGTTTCAGTGAAAGAAAAGGTTAGGGCTAGAGGGTTTCAGGGTCACAATTACTAGTAGCTGCAAAGTAATGCAAGTAAGTAATGCAAATTTGATTTCCTAACTATTCAATCAATGTTATAGCTGATTCAAGTTATGAAAACTTGCAGGAGAAATGCCTATTGTTAAAGAAGCATCTGGCCCTTCTTCCTCCTCATTCCCTTATACTCCTGTTCCTTTGATAGGCAGCTAATGAAGCCTGTCCCGCCCCAGCCTTTACAAAGAACAGAATATACTCAATATGTTGGCAATGTTCTGGCTGTTAAATGCATATAAAATGTTTCATTTTCTTGCCTCTATGAGCTGAGACAGAACTGAAAATAATAAGTGGATAATAAGATAATAATAAGATGAAAAGCAATTTAAAAAGTGAAGTTCTTGGCCTGACCTTTTTTTTCAGTCCAAATTAGAATCCAGGCCTGTCTAGCTTTGTTTGGTAGACTGTGAAGGCCAGTCTATCAGGAGTCTATTTGTGTGGGGAATGAGGAGTTGCTAGGGTACTTGTTTCAATTAGAGTGAGTAACATGTAATACATTCATGCAATGGAATATAATTCCAGTTAAAATAAATGACAAGTATCAATATGGATAAATCTCAAAAAACAAAAGTTGAACATTATTTGGGGTTCCTGGACCAAATTCCAACATGTGAGTGTGTTGGGGGGGCTTTCCCCACACACCACCAAGAAATGCTTAGTACACCAGCTGGGTGTCTTACAATTTAATTCAATTCTGACACTCTCTACCTGCAGATAGCATCAGATTTCACAGGTTGAGGGCTCAGTCCCATGACTGCCTCCACTTCAGATGCCAATTGTAACCCCAGGTTATCACCTGTGCTTTTGACCGACTGGCTGTAAATCAGAAGTTCCCATACCCCCCTCATTGGATTCAATTAATTTGCTAGAGTGGCTTATAGAACTCAGGAAATCCATTTATTCACTAAATTACTGATTTAATACAAAGGATATTAAAGGATATGAATCAACAGCCAGATGAAGAGATACATAGGGCAAGGTATGTGGGAAGGGGTGCAGAGCTTCCATGCCCTTTCCAAGTGCACCACTCCCCTCACTTCTTCATCTGTTCACCAACCCAGCAGCTCTTCAAACTCTACCCCTTTGGGTTTTTATGGAGGCTTCATTACACAGGCACGATTGATTAAATCATTGGCCGTTGGTGATTGATTCAACCTCTAGCCCCTCTTGCCTCCCTGTAGGTGAGGGGTGGGACTGAAAGTTCCAAACCTCTAATTACAGGGTTGGTTCCCTGGCAACAAGCCCACCATCCCTAGGTGAGTTCCAAAAGTCATCTCATTAACATAACAAAAGACACCTTTGTTGCTTTCATCATTTAGGAAATTCCAAGGCTTTTTGAACTCTGTGCCAAAAATGGGGACAAAGACCAAGTAAATATTTCTTATTATATATCACAATATCACAGACATAAAAAAACAAGTTGCAAAAGGACAAAGCAGAAATATGTTGCCACTTGTTTAAAATTTTAAAATAACCCAAAATATTACATATTGTGTATGGATTTTTCCAAATGATAGTACATATTGTTTATATATTAGAAAATCATGGCCTAGAAAGATACGCATTCATTTCCAGAGAGTAGAAATGGAAAAGCACAAATGCAAGATTGGATAGAGAAGAAGGAGATAGCAAATATAGCTGTAGTTATCCTATCCATTAAAAAAATACCTAGAAAAACATTAATAGACTTTTAAGATCACAGATTTAAAGCAGAACATTTCCTCAATGAGTCCTAATAATCCTAGTTATGTATGCCTCTAAACAGTCGTGCAAAGTACAGTAATTAGGGTCATTTGGCTGTTTGACATCCCAGTTTAAAGGTCTAAAGGCAAAGCAACCATAATTACGACCAAAATCTAATACATGGGAACACAAACATTCTTAACTTTTCTCAATAACCTTGAAAAACACAAAACACTCATTGCTAATATGATTGAAAATTGAAGGGCAATTTAAAATTATTGCAGAGGTCGATTAGGTAAAATGCACCTGGGGATGTTTGTGAATTTTAATGGAATTTAGAGATGAAAGAATTCTAGAAATGATCTAGTCCCATGGGGATTTCTGGCACCTAGGGATTTGAAAGGTAGTAATGGGGATGGGGGTGGAAGGGAAGTAATTTTCCATTTACCTACGAAAATGACTTTCTACTTTTCTTTGATTTTGCCTGTGTTAACCTACAAAAACAGAAACCAGTGTCGATGCAAATAATCCATAGCCAATCTATAAATCAAAATTGGGGTGAGTTTATTATGAGCCAAATTTAAGGACCATATAGCCCGGGGCCTTTCTTCCCCAAGGAAGGAAGAGCACCAAAGAAGTGGGGTGTACAGAGTGGTTACATACCATCAAAGAGCATATATCACATATGACTGCAATGTCCTTTTCACAATAGTCATGAGATTGTCCTGTCTGCACAGCAATTGATGGACACAGCAGGTAGCAGGTCTGTTGTCTCAAGTTGAGTGGTCACAGGGTGAGCACAACAATCAAACCCCAGCCTAGGGAGAAATGCTTATCCTTAAGGAAATGTCAATGTGGGGGAAGTTGCATCCTTATCTTAAGGGCATTTGTTCTTGTCTTTGGGACATGGTAAATGCTCAAAGTGGGTATACAATGCATGTTCAAAGGCCAGTCAGGCCCTTTTGGAAAAACAAGGTCAGGTCAAATTAATTTTACACCAAATGGCTTCCTCATATACTCCAGTATATCCTATTGTTTGTCATTTTATTTATCACCAGTTTAACAGGTTAAACATTTATTTGGGGTCAAAGAATTGCAATTCAGGGATCACAGATACAGAGGGAAACTCAAATAGTGTCCTGAATACAGGGGAGGGACTTAGGGTTTTTATGGGAAAAAGGGAGGTTGGGGTGAGTTGTATTAAAGAAGAATTCATTGGTGTTAGATGAGGTAAGGCTGATACTGGCTCAAGGCAAGGTTGACATAAGGGAAGCCATAGTGTAGAAAAGAAACCCTATTGTAACTTTGAATGACCTCTGACTAACTAACCCAGCTGCATATGCACCTTCAAGGAGATCTAACCACTCTGTAGATTTTACGACCCCTGCTTGTGCAGGTACCTCCCAGCTGTGATAAGATTATAACTTTCTTCTTTTGAGTTCCTTAGGAATGTGATGACCCCCCGAAAGGAGAGCCTATGCTGATAGCCATCATCAATGACAACTGAAAGATCTGGGTATAAGGCATTACTCCAGTCTCTGATGCATATCCGGTAAAACAAAAGACCATCAGACACTAAGATCAGATGGATGCCTCCACCCTGAGACCAGATGCCTCCCCACCTGGAGACCAGCCCCCTATATAACTGGCCTGAAGTCGTTGTTCTGTAAGATGGTTCTTTTGGACATGAGTCACCCATCTTCCCTCTTGCTGCCAAGCTATAATAAAAAGTCTTTTCTCTCCTACCACCTTGCCTATTGACTATTGGCATGTCTTGCGGCGGGCAGATGAACCCCCTTTTTGGGCGGTAACAAGGCTAGCTTTGTACTTCATAGATTGGCTTGAGATTTGGTCATCAGGCAAAAGGCTAGACTAGTATGTCATTGATTGGTTAGCAATCTGGTCATCAGCAAAGTCCAATTTCATCTGTCCTTGCAGACAGGATATTCTTGTCCTTACTGACTTCTTAGAACCTTAGCCGTTTTGTCCAGTTGGGAAGATAAAGAAAACAAGATGTGTAAGGCAATTCGTCTGAAATTGTTACCACCCAAAAAAAGGGGTCCGTGATGATGGCAAGGAGAGCATAGGCTCTCCTTTCCGGGAGTCATCACGTTCCTAAGGAACTCAAAAGAACAAAGTTATAATCTTATCACAGCTGGGAGGTGCCTGCACAAGCAGGGGTGGTAAAATCTACAGAGCAGTTAGATCTCCTCGAGGGTGCGTATCTGGCTGGGTTAGTTAGTCAGAGATCATTCAAAGTTACAATAGCGTTTCTTTTCTACAGTATGGCTTCCCTTATGTCAACCTTGCCTTGAGCCATATCAAAATGGCTGCTTCGGCTCTGTTTTAATATGGCTCCCCTCATGTCATCTCTCACACCTGAAATCATACTAATTCTGTGTGGTAACGCTGATTAACTCAAGCTGATTAGAAGCTTTGATCATCATATTTATTTATATTTGTTTAATAAACTTCAAAAAAATGAATGAATAATTCTATAATAAATACAGTGCTTTAGGCAATAAAACTTTTTCAAAACATTGATTTGCAAGAAAAAAATAATAGAAAGGGTTCTTAGTGATAAAAGGGATGGAAAAAATGGATATTATTTATTGACTTTGTAGAAACTGAGTACCTAAAGATTTAACTGCTCAGGTCACATGGCTGGGGAGGAGGAGACAGTGACCATATCTTAGCCTGGGTCACTTTGTATGCTAATATGTTGTCTTTGTTGAAAGAGAAGATGAGACAGGAATTTCCCAAGTTGACGTGAATGTCAAGTAAGTAACTGACTGAAAATGCAGTATTTCCCAAAAGAAACAAATTAGTAGAAATGTGGTTACTCTATTACCTGTGAAAGGCTATTTAAACTCACAGGAAATAAAATTGAGAGGGAAGTAACATTTAGTGAGTACCTACTATGTGCACATGCATAGGCTCCTCTGTTACTTCATTTATTTACTGTAACTCTCTAAGTTTGTTATTATTCTCATTTCACAAATCAGGGTCAAGTAGTTTTCTTGCTGTCAAGTGGTAAATGGTGATCCAGCATTTGAAATAGAGTCTCTTTCTACAACATCGTGGGTTGTGAATGGGTCAAGGATCAATAAGAGAACTTGGACTGAGTACTTGGGGTTTTGAACCATTTTTGTGCCATGGACTCTTTTTGTGCAGTCTGGTGAAGACTATGGAGTCCTTCTCAGAATCATGTTTTGAAGTACATGCAATAAAATACACAGGAATATGAAGGGAAGAAAAATATACCACCCCAAAATGTGCCTCTTTGGAATATTGATTATTTTGAGCTGGTTATTTTTTATTTATTTTTTTGTAAGATTGACCCTGAGATAACATCTGTTGCCAATCTTCCTCTTTTTTGCTGAGGAAGATTAGCCCTGAACTAACATCTGTGCCCATACCCCTCTATTTTATATATGGGATGCTGACACAGAATGGCTTGATGAGCAGTGCATAGGTCCGTGTGAACCCCCGGCTACCAAAGTGAAGCACGTGAACCCAACCACTATGCCACCAGGCTGGCCCCTTGAACTGGTTATTTTTAAGAAATAGTGCACACAGGTGTAGCTCTGAAAACTGAGTAGAAGTTACCATTTTGTAAGAGGTATTTATATTTTTAAGAGAAATCTCCATTTGTGTGGGTGTCTCACTAGCTGTGCCAGAAAGAGAAAGAGGACTAAATCTCTAGAAACTCTTACCAGTGAGAAAGGCAAGGTCTTAAATCCATGTAACAACTTTACCCTTGTTTACTGTACTTTTCCTGGGAACCTCCTATAACTGGCCTCCCCCCCCCACCCCCAACATCCTTTGTCATTAGCTGGAGATGGTATTTAAGGTGGTGGCTTGGGCCATTTTGGAGGGTTACCTAGTTTTCCTGGGTCTCTCCCATGTATACAGGGGGTACACATATCACTAAATGTCTGTTTTTCTCCTGTTAATCTGTCTTTTTATCACAGGGGTGTCTCAGCCAAGAACCCTGAAGGGCAGAGGGAAAATTATTTTCTTCCCCTACAAATACAAAGGGATGAGCTTCTAGACGAAAGAAATGGAAGAAAAGAAGGGAGGCCTATCTGCGAAGGTAAGAATTAGAAGTTCTCCAGTTATGCTAATTTATCTAGCTGGGTAGGGGACTATATCTCGGGGACAGAAGTCAAGGGAAACAGTCTAAGGTAGAACAGCTGATTGCTAGGTAATTAGTAACTACCATTTGTGAAAAAGACTGGGATCCCGACCAGGAAAGGTCACTGTGGTACCCAAAGTCTTGAGAGAGAGACTTCAGCCTGAGTGTAAGAATGGAAGTAGAATAGACCAGCGAAAAGAATCATAGTTTACTATAGGTGGTTGATTAACACTATATGCCTGCTATTTGCATAGAATATAAATAACATGTATCCTTAACTCACTCCATGTTATAATAAGATTAGCTATGAGCTTGTAACGTGGAAGAGCCATTCTTCAGTTTGATGTTTCTAACAGGGACATCTGACAATACCTGTGTTGGTTTCCCATTGCTGTTTAACAAATCACCCAAATTTAGTGGCTTCAAACACAACAAATTTATTTTCTTACACTTCTGGAGGTCAGAAGTCCAAAATAGGTCTCACTGGGCTAAAATTAAGGTGTGAGTGAGGATGCTTCTTTCTGGAGACTCTAGGGGAGAATCTGTTTCCTTACATTTTCTAGCTTCTAGAGAACCCCTGCATTCCTTGGTTTCTGGCACATTCCTCTATATTCAAATCTCTCTCTGATTCTGATCCTCCTGCTTCCCTTTTTCATTTATAAGAACACTTTTGATTACATGGACTCCACGTGGACAATCCAGGATAATCTCCCCATTTCAAAATTCCTAATTTAATCACACCTGCAAAGCCCATTTTACCATGAAAGGTAACATATTCTCAGGTTCTGGAGATTAGGCAGTGGGCATCTTCAGGAGGTGGCATTATTCTGCCTACCACAGTGGTACTCAGTAACTTTTCTTCATAGGAAAGGTATTTCCAGAGAGTGCTCAGCCCTGAAGCTTTTCTCTTTACCTCCCAAAGAAGATGGTTTATATAACCCACCTACACAACACGTAGCAGAAAACAAGTAGCCACTTCTCAGTAACAGGATCTGGTAGTTTATACAGTTCACAATGCAGAGAAAGTGAAACATCACTATTTCTAGAAATGCATGCGTATGTACTGTAGTAGATGAAAGCCAGTGTGATCTCTGTGAAGCCTGTATTAACGTCCCATTTACTCCTTCCTCCAGATTTGATCTCAATGCTCTTCTTTGGTCCTCTTTTATAGCTGGTCACTTCACTATCAAAACACAACATTTTATATTGAATCTCTCTTTTTACAAAAGTGTCTCCCATACCAAAATGGGAGATCCTCAAGAGCAAAGACAATGATTTCCTCACCCATGTGTCCCAGTGCCTAGCACAGTACTTGACCCATATTAGGCACTCACACATTTGTTGAATTAGACTGTATTTTTCACTTTGGTCCTTTTTCCATCAAAACAAACTCCTTGGACAATAATCTCTTACTATTGCATGTTAAATATTTTATACCCACAAAGATATTATAATAGGGACCTTCATGGATGGGGTTTAGAGAATCCACAAGATCCCTGAATATATGAACAAAATGCTGAGTGTATATGAGAAACATCCTTTTCAGCAATGCCATCTTATGAGTAGAGCATTTTGATCATCTCTTCTTGCTCCACTGTTGGAAGGAGTGTTACATGTGTCCTTAGACATTTTTGACAGGGTGAAAGTTCAGTCTCACACAGGGCAGAGTAAAAGACGGTAGCAGTTTATTTTTGAGAGGAAATTGGATGTCTTAATCGTGTCAGTCTTGAATGGCCGCAGTTACTTTTGCCATAATGAAAGGTCTAATTGCTTTGGGTTCCAGTTTCTATTTTCAAGCTGGTGTAGGGCATTAGTGTCTGTCTCCATTAGCCTTTTGCTGGAAGTTATTTGTATGGTACTTTCTGTGCCAGCTGCATTACAAAAATGTTGATGGCCAGTATCTTGGCCTGTGATAATTGGGTGTTTTCAGTGTTAGAACTGCCAAGCTGTTAATTAGCTTAATGTAAGGACTACATATCAGCTTTTTATTTTCATTTTGATCTGCCAGCATTATCTTCTTTTCAAGTGGATATTTGCTAAAGTGTTTTGAAAGGTGCTTGTTTTCACAAAATAATCATCATGGATTAGTGATCTATGAACAGCTGCCTCGTGTGAGACCTGATTTAGTCCATTACTCGAAGCATGAACCAAAACGTTACTGGTGCACAGAGAATTTGCTGGAAAATCCACTTTTGCCACACTCTGACAACAGCACAGCAAGTCAAGGTGCGGCTCTGGGACTAAAGCAATTTCACTATTCATAGAACTTTGATACCTAATGGTTTCTTGATTAGCAGAGAGAAGCTACACATATCAAAGATCAAGTCTAAAAGAGAAAGGCAAGCTAAGCTTATGATTTCACTGCAGATGTATCAAATTTTCTCTTTTCTCTTGTCTATTCTAAAATGTTGATATTGTTAAGCAAAAGTTTGACTACAACAACAGTATCTTTTGTGGGATTAGGATTTCTAATTCATGTTCCAGCTTTCATCACTCATTCCACTGATAGATTTTAGGATTCTGGATTGAGTTTGCCAAGTTGGCAGCTAGGCAAATCATTAAAATTGAAAAAGGCATGGCACTGACAGTAAAGTCTTTGAGCAAATTTGAAACTCAGGAATGGCTGGAGCTGCCACATGGCGTGATTGATAGCTTCTATTCTGAAAGGGGATAATCTATGCAGCATAATGGTTAGGATAGGTAGACAATGAGTGTTTATATTATAATTCTCATCAATGATAATGATGCAAATGCTAACACTGATAATAAATTGCTGTTGACAACAAAAGATAGTATAATGCCTGATTCTCAAATTTAATTATTTTTAGATTATCATGGCAGAGAGCATTGTATAGTAAAATGGGTTTGGACATAAAGGATGTCAGGAGGCTTGAGTTCTAGACCTGCTTATCACATTTATCATTTCTATGGCCTTAAGAAAGTCAAATAATTTCTCTGGGTGTCAGTTTCCTCAGTCATAAAATGGGGATGGGAAGGGGTATTAATTGTAAGTGGGCAAAAGGAAGTGAATAAGGTGATAGAAATGCTCTAAAACTGGATTGTGGTGATGGGTGTGCAACTTGGTACATTTACTAAAAATTATTGAATTATACACTTAAAATGGGCGAATTTTATGGCATGTAAATTATATCTCAATAAATTTTTTAAAGAGAGGAAGGTGTTTATTCATTCTTTCAACAAATGAATGGCATATCCTGCTCTCAAAGAGCTCACAATCTCAAGTAGGAGATAAACAAATAAATTTGCAATTATTCTGCCTTTCACCATAATATAATCAGCACATTATAGCATTTACTCAGTGTCAAGCACTATTCTAAGCTCTTTACACACATTAACCCTTTTAATCCTCATAACTATTGTCATCAGGCCAGTGTGCAATCATTGTCTTTGTTTCAATTTCAGGCAGAAGCAGGATGGCGATGAGAAGGACATGAAGATAGCAATTGGATGAGGCAAATCCAGTCTAAATTCAGCGGGGATTGCTTTATTGAGGTGGCCTTATTTGCAGGCACATGGCCTTACATCAAACTTTACCAAGATAATGAGTTGCATCAGCAAAGTGTTATTGTTCAGATTTTCTCTAATGTCTTAAATATCTCTCCTGTTTTTGATATTATCCTTTTCTCATTCATCATCATTTTTTAACTTCATTTCTTCAGTTTATTTATCAATTCACCAATCTTTCTTGTTTCTATTTCAGAATTGTTTGCTTTTATCTTTACTTCACCTTTGTTTCTGTATTTTTGGTTGCTCTTTTTGTTGATTTCTTAAATTAAAATCTTAGTTTATTAGTTTACTTTTTTTTTCTGATTTGTCAGTGAAAGCTTATAAAGCAATTTGTCTTTAAGCATAGCTTTGGCCACAATTTTTTAAAGTTTTAATACATAGTTGTGACTAGTCAGATGACTAATATCAACTTAGTGAGATATACACATGAATTTTTTTTCTTTAATTCTTGATTTTAGTCAATCTGCTGATTCTCCCTTTCCCATCATTTGTTGACATAGTGGACAGATTATATATCATTTTTGATTATTAAAGTGCAGTTCAGTCATATAATTATTAGGCATTTCTAATGGAAATTTGGTAAGAAGAATAAAATACATCAACTTAAGTAACCGTCATGTAAAGTGACAGGAAATCTCAACAAAAGGAAAAGAATCTTTTATAGGAAAAAAACATGCAAAACTATTAAAAATAAATAGTACTGAGTATGTTTTAGCTTACTGTATGAAATTGATAACTGTATTCACAAAAAAGAAGAATCTTTTTGAGGGAAAAACATGCAAAATTATTCAAATAAATAGAGGCTGATTATGTTCAAATTAGATTCAGAAGGGGGAGGAATTCCAATCTTTGAATTGATGGAACTCTGGGACCTTGAATCCACTGACATTGAAAGATTTGCTTCTCACTTCACTCTCTGATCATGAAAAAATACCAGCAGTACCATTTGTATCATTAGCAAAGCCTGAGAAACTTATGACTTTGGGAAGAAAGTACATTCCTTGGAAACAGTGAGGCAAACTCAGCTTTGAGCAGAGATAGCATTGACCAATCTCAGTGGAATGAACATAGAACTTAGCAAGAGATAGTAGGGAATGTTTGTAATGAAGCAAATAATTGAATGCAGACTGTGGTTGATGAGTTGGAGGGAAGAGGATTTTCAGATATTAATTCTGCCTCTTGCTTCTATATTCCTAATGTAATACGGCTTCTGTTCCAGCAGCTGGCATGCTAAAGTTGCTATCCACAAGCAAACAGGTGATTCTAGGAAGTTTAAAGGAAGTCTAGGAAGTTTAAAGTCTACTCTAGGAAGACTAAACCATGCTGAATTCAAACACATTGAGGTGGCCATAAGAGGGTGTAGTTCACTGATTCCATAGTTCACATGAGTCTTTTACTCCCCTTCCATCCATTTCTTAACAATACATTCCTTGACACTATTTATGATGCTGCAGAAGTGAAGCCTGATTGAAATGTGGATCCATGCTTGGTCTGAAGTTGCTGTTAGTACACTCTGAGCAAGTGTGATAAGTAGATTCTGTGTTTCTCTAGGTGCGTCCCCATGTAAATTGATGACTGCTGCCCAGGGGAATAAGCAGGGCCTGAAGACATGAAGAGAGATTAGTTTAAGTGTGACAAGACCATAATCTGTAACGAGGAACATCTATCACTGTCACACAAGAGAACCACGGTGCTGAGAAGACCCTCTCTGCTTGGAAAAAGTCTCTCACTCCATGGCTGACAGTTCAGGCCTCCTTAGCTCCACTCTACTTGTTCTGTCCAAAAAAGCTCTTTTATTCAAATTTGACAAACTAATTACTGCTACCATTTGGGTTTGAAGGACTCAATTATGGCTGCAATCACTTGGTTTAGTAATTACTAAAATTATGGTTTGGGCCTAAGTCCAGTTCTGTCTTTGCTCTCTTCCCCATGGAAGCTGGGAGAGGCATTTTTTATAGGAAAATAGATGGTGATTCGGGAGCTGGGTTGTAACAATTCATTTTAAATGACCTTAGTCAATGGGAAAATAAAACCGAATAGCCTGACTTGAGAATAGGGCTAAATGTTTTCTTTCTCTTTAAGAAACTTAGCACCTCGAAACTATAGGCTTCATTTCCATGGATAATTCTAGTCTCATCATAAATGAAGAAAAAACTCTTTTTTAATCTTTTACTCTTATGCTAAACCTGTTAGAATTTGTTAACTTGTTATCAATCCACGGTGTTTTTGTATAAGTAGAGCAAAAATTCTAGGTTCTTAATACCTCCTTCCCAGGTTGGTTTTGGAGAGAGGAACACAGATTTTAGAGATTCTGAGGGCATAGTCTTACTTGGTTTGGAGGCTTTATCAGAGTTTTATTGCTGAAATTACTGGGTATACAGGAGAAAATGTTTAGTCAAGTAAAGAACACTGTCAAATTGCAGATCCTAGCTCTGTTATTTTTGTCCTGTGTAATCTTGGTTAAGTCACTTAATTTTAGTAGCCTTAGTTTCCTCATCTCTAAGTGGGGATTAATATTAACATAAAAAACTTCCCTCATAGGGTGTTTGTGAGAATAAAATGAGGTACCAAAAGGAAACAAAAAACAAATGCAACAAATAGAGAACAGTTAAAAGCACGATAGATATTAAAGCAAATATACCAATAATCACTTTCAATGTGAAGGGTCTAAATACACAATAAAAGACAGAGACTGTCTGAATGGGTGATAAAACAAGACCCAACTACATGTTGTCTACAAGAAATTCACTCTAAATATAAAGACTTAGATTCAAAGTAAAGGGATAGAGAATGATATATCATGTCAACACTAATCAAAAGAAAGCTGAAGTAGCTACATTAATTTCAAACAAAGCAGATTTAAGAAAAAGGAAAGATTTTAGAGATAAAGAGGAACATTGTGTAGTGATAAAGGGGTCAGTTCTCCAAGAAGATATGCACCTAACAACAGAGCATTAAAATACATAAAGCAAAAACTGATAGAACTTCAAAGAGAAAATAACAAATGCCCTATTACAGCTGGAGACTTCAATACCAACACTCTTTCAGTAATTGATAGATAAAACAGACAGAAAATCAGTAAGGATATAGTTGACCTGAACCACTCTACCAATCAACTTGATCTAATTGATAGTTATAGAATACTCCATCCAACAACAGCAGAAAGCATGTTCTTCTAAAGTTCACATGGAACATTCACCAAGATAGACCACTTTCTGGTTCATGAAACATACCTTAACAAATTTAAAAGAATGGAAATCATACAAAGTATACAGTCTGACCACAATGGAATTAAATCAATAACAGAAAGATAATTGGAGAATCTCCAAATATGTGAAGAATGAGGGACCATAAGAAACACAGACCTGGAACAAAGCATGCACTCAGGAATTTGTAATCACTGTTTCCTTTTGTGTGTTGGTGAAGGGAGTACCTTGGAGAGAGAAGCCCTGTTCTGTTGTTAGATATAAAGAGGAAAATACCAGGGTTGGGATGAGATTTTGTGACTCTCCCTGAGGATTAAGTCGGTAAGAATTCTCTTGTATGCCCTTGCAGAAACTGAGCTTGTCCACAAATGTAGTCAATTTTCATTCTTTGTGGATTCTGTATTTGTGAATTTGAATACTCCCTAAAATTTATTTGTAACTTCAAAATCAATGCTCACAGTGTTTTCATGGTCATGCATGGACATGTACAGAGCAGCAATAGATTTGAGTTACCCAGCTCACACATTCCCTGCTGAGGTCGAACAAAGTGATACTTTGCCTTCTTGTTTCAGCTCTCATACTACAAACAGTTTCCTTTTCATGGTCTACGTAGTGCCACATTTTTTGCATTTTTGTGTTTTTTCTTTTGGGTGATTTCGCTATTTGAAATGACCTCCAAGCATAATGTTGAAATGCTATGTAGTTTTCCTAAGTGCAAGAAAACTGATGTGCTTTATGGAGAAAATACATGTGTTAGATTAGCTTCATTCAGGCATTAGTTATAGTGCTGTTAGCTGCAAGTTCAATGTTAATGAATCAACAATATATATCAAATAAGATATCTTTAAACAGACACAAATAAAACAAGGTTAGGTATTGTTTCATTGATGAAAATGTGATCAGAGGCTTGAAGGAATATAACCCTGTATTTCCTTTGGGAGCAAAGGTTCAAAATTCACTAATTCAGTGTTTGTGATAACTTTATAGAACATAACTACTTCAAATAAATGAGAATTGATGGTAAGCACAATTGTTGACACCTCCTATATACTGGACACTGGACTTTGTTCTACTTATAGAAAATTTATTCAGCAACTACGTATGAGTTCCTCCAATGTGCCAGACTTGTTCTAAGTTATGAGGGAACAGTAGTGTATAAACCAAAGACTTCACCCTCCTTTCCTCATGGAGCTTATATTCTAGTAAGGGCAGAGAGGAAATAGTCACATAAATGTCTAATATGTTGGTGGTGGTAAGTACTATAAAGAAACCTTCCATGCTCTAGTACATAGATTATGTTAACAAAACTCAGAGAAGTTAACTAAGTTGCTTATGGAAAACAAATCCAAATGAAAAGAATCAAAATTCAAGCTCAGATTTTCTGGCCTCAAAATCCATGCTCTTTCAATTAATTTACACTTGATCCTTACCATGAATGCATGTACTACAGCTTCTTGGTAGTGGAACTGCTTCTGACTCCAGTGAGGAAAACTCTATCTCAAAACACAATTTTAGACTGTAGAGTAGTGGTTTTGAACACGGGGGCCAATTTTGCCTCTCCAGGGGGTGTTTGGCCATATCTTGAGACATTTTTGGTTGTCATACTTGGGTAAGGAGTGATACTGGCATCTAGAAGGTAGAGACCAGGGATTGTCCTTAACATTCTACAAAGTAGAACAAATAATTTTCTGGCCCTAATAGTGCATAGGTGGAGAAACTCTGCTCTAGAGCCATGGAACTTGGAAAAAGCCAGAAGAACAAGATTCCCAACTAGCTAGCTCAGGATTTAAGGAGGAAAATAAAGGATCTGACCTCTTGGCTTCTAATGATCAGATTAATTGTTTAGCAACATCATGCCATTGTCAATTTAAGATCTTCCTGAATTTGAAGTACTCTCACTTTAGATTCCAATGCATCTCTTTCCCACAACCTCTTCCTTTCTAAGCTGCCCCAGAATTTTGAGTATTTAGGAACTGAGGAAATGAAATTAAGGAGGAAAGGAAAGGAAGAAGTTGATGCCAGAAAAAAATGGAGAGATAGACTGAAATATAAGAAACCAAAAGAGAAACTTGAATGGCTGGCTCTTATATTCTTCCTTCTTCCCTTCATCCATCTCATCCTTCCTCTAGTTCTCCTGCCTCCTCTTCCTTTCGATAGATATTTATTGAGAATTTTTACTGTACTAGGCACAGTGTATATATGATATTATCTCCTGAGGGCACTTGATTACTAATAAGCATGGACTTTTATAAATAAAATAAAAGTATTTTACAAAGTACTTTTTATATCTATTATCTGAGTCTTTCTGTAAGCTTTGTTTCACAGGTGAGTAAACTGAGACTCAGGGAGCATATGTGAACTTGCCCAGGGTAACAGTAGAACAAGAACTCATGTCTGTACTGTCCTTTCCTCTGTATAATGCTGACATAGGTACGAAGGTTACGGGGATATGTGATTCTATATTACCCTACATCAATGAGGGTATCAGAAATGGTGTTTATTTCAGATTATAAAATCAGACAAAACCATTTTAAAAAAAGGGTGATGCACTGTATTGGGAATTTGTAATGAAATCTACTTAAAATAACACTGAGTGTTCTATTGAACTGCTACCAGGAACCAAGCACTAACATAGAGTAGCTCATCTAATCCCCCCAAATATCCTGTCAGCTAAATTGGTTTTATCCTGGATCTGAGAGAGGTTGAATAACCTTGGTTTGCATGCCTAAACTTAAAAAGAGCATAACAGTGAATAAAGCAAAAAGAAGAAAAATGTTTTGAGTGACCTTCCAATTATGCTGTATTAATTGGTATTTAGCTTTAATAAATAAAGATCCCCCCAAATAATACACTTTAATAATTTTGGTCCAAAATTTGGTACAGAAACAACCAAGATGTTGATTAACCACCCTGTACACATGCTAATAGTTTATTTGTATCTTGCATTTAAAGAGCAAGTAATAATTTTCTGACTAAATAATTTAAATCCAAATATTGATATTAGACTAGCAACTGTTCCTTTGGGGAGTTCATCAGAAAAAATCTATATTCCACCTACTGCTCCTGCTCTCTTCTGAGTCAGACCACTTGTTGCAAGTGTTGGCTCTGATTGGCTTATTAGAGCTTGTTAGAGCTTATATTGGCTTATTTTAAAGTTCTGGCAACGTCTAAGTCATGGATCTGAATCCTGTCTTATTCAGGGCTTGCATCTTAAAGTCACTTGGGACACTGCTAGGAAAAAGAAGATGCCAACCTTCATGGAAAACTTGGAACTGTCTCTCTTTCCTCAGTCCACGGCAGAACTTGCCTTGTGTTCTAAATTCTGTCTCTAAGGCAAACAAAACAGGGGTGATCCACTACAACCACATTAATTCAGAGGCTAAGGCTCAAATGAGTGTGGGCACCTCCAGATCCTCTAGAAGGTAATTTTGCTAAATAACATAATCTCTGTCATTTTTGCTCTTCAAGAAGAATGAAGACTTGGTAAAAGCATTACCTCTGGAAACGCTTGAAACCTCGAGAGACAGGATGAAAGTTATGCACATTGTGTGTGCTTATTTTATCTTCTGATTCTCTTAACCCAATTCACTCTTTATTATTTCTGTGGACTCATGCTTATAATGGCTTACTTCTTGTTAGTGATTTTTGATTGTGAACTCATTTATAGGAAATTTGTCCGTGAGACATGGGTTAAGTTGTGTTCCTCCAGGGAGCATGTGTGTTTGCCTCTGCCAGTTGCCTGTGGTCACTAGCAACCTCAAAATAAATGATCCTTTTCAGGTTTTTAAGAAAACTAATTGTTTGAATTTAGTCTGCAGACATACTTAATTGTTTCTTGTAAAAAAATCTCAGCTGAGATTTCTTGCTGACTCTTGTGTGGGTGTTTTTTTTAAATTCACCTTTTCAGTGAGAATGTAGACATATGGGTACACATATTTATGCAGAGGCTTCCTATTAGACAGTGAACTTTGGACAAAGTCCCTTTGTCTCCTGTCATCTACAGCTATAAATTCTGACTATCAGAATTGAAGCTCAAGGACCATATATGGGCAATTAAGTGGTATCAGAGTTCACTTCCTTCTGTGGATTCCTATTGATCTTTAATTTGTTTTTGCCTCTGAGAATCTTAATAATTTCCTTAACTTAGATATATATATATACAATTAGCTATATTTACAATTATAGCTAGTAATATTTTGTTATTCCTAGTGGGACAAGTTTTCAAGATGTCTATTTCACAATACTGCCAGAAATCAATGATTACTCTCTAACATTTTATAATACTCTATCATATTTCTATATAAACTTTTTCATTTAACAATATATCCAGCCATCTTCTATTAGTATGTATAAATTTTCCTTTTTTATAACATTGCTACATAATATTAAATATTATGGATAAACTATCATTTATTTAATGAGTTCCCCACTGATGGATATTTAGGTTGTTTTCAGTATTTTATTATAGTAAATACTGTTTACAGTATTTTATTACAAACAGAAACCCAATCAACATATATATATATGTTTGCAGATTTGTATATCTAGATTAAACCTCTAGATTTAGAATTGCTAGTTAAAGGATGTGACACTCAAATTTTGATGTTTATTCCCAATTTGCTTTTCAGAGTTTGCAACAACTAATTTGAGAGAGAAAGAGAAAATCAGTGTGCCTGCATCCTCATTGCCTTGTCTATTTTGGGTTTTATTGAGCACATTATTATTAATTTGAGGGAATAGTTTTCTCAACTTTATTCTAGAATTTATTCCGTGGGGAGAGAACATATCACAGAAATATGCATGTAATGTTTTTAATAGACATTTTTCATGCCAGATGAGGAATTGATGTAAACCAATTTTTCTCACATACAACTGTGAAATATAATCTGTTCAAGGCAATGCCATTAGATTTCTCCTCTGACTGTGAGTGTCCTAACTGCCTGGAGAGTACTCAGAATGAGTCTGATTGTAATCCATGTTCCAACAAGAGTGGTAATGACTCTTTATATTCAAGATCAAAACAGAAATCCATGTCTTCTTCCAGGGTGCAGAGCTTTCCTTCTCCATATTGTTCCACCAGGCCAGAGAATGACACCAGAGACTTAGTGTTTCTTCCCTCAGAGGATGAAAGCTATGTGGAGTCTTTCCAAAACAATCATCTCAGTCTGAACCCTGAGGGCATTACAAGGAAAATCAGACCATTGAGAGAGTTGACTATCCAAGAGTTACTGAGGGAGTTTGGGGACAGCGGAAAGTTCCAACCAAACTCCATGTCCGTGGGCCACTTTAGAGACCATGTGGTAATGAAGTTCAGAAGAGCTCTGTATTATTCTGGAATCTGGGTGACACATGTCCAAGGCTACAGACTTGAAAAACACTTGTCAGCTAATTATTTCAAGAGAAACCCTGGTCGCCTACACCGGCTGGTCCCTTGGCTGAAACGGGAACTAACAGCTGTTTATGGAGATTATGGCTACACAGTGAAAAATATCCTAGCCACCATTCTCCATCACATGACAGAATGTGATCTGGACAGTGAGTCCTTCATTCACCTCCTGGAACCTTATCTCCAGCAACACACCCACCATTTTCTGCATGAGTTTATCAGTTTTGTTCATTCACCTTACAACATGGAGACCTATGACCAACGAGCCATCTATCAATGTCCTTCTGCTTCACCATGGGTAAAAAAGAAATCCATTGCATCAGTTCCTGTTTTGCCTTTGCCTAAGGATCAGGCTCTACCAGCATCTCAACATGATACAAGACAGTCTAAAAACCCCCAGGGCCAATGGAATAATGAGCAGAGACCTCTGTCAGGCTTGAAACAGTTTCCAAATGGTAACTCTTCCTCAAAGACATCTGCAATTCCATTACTCCCTCATAAAACAGCAAGCAAAATCCATGCTTGGATTAAAGACAAACCAGAATCAGGTGATCACAAAGGCACACTTTCTACTGATAGTATGCTTCTGAATTGGGTCACACCAAGGGAAAGAGGCCCAGGCTTACTGAATTGCAAAAAAATTGTTCAAGAAAGGAAGACAGAAGGGACAAAGTTGCTTCTTGGTCAAGTCCAGGATCTGGGAAAGAGGGAAACAACTGCATGCACCTCCAGTTCTCCAGCAACTTTTAATCAGGGGCAGTCACGGAAATACAGTCTAAGAGAAAGAAGGGTTTTGAGCCTTGGCCAGCAGATCAATTTCCAGGACAAAGAAGTAGAAGAAAACAAATACTCAGATTTTTCACCAAAGATCTTTCAGAGAAGACTGTCCAGAGAAAGATCCTTGATAAGTTGCAAATCCAGAAAGAGGGACCCCTCTTGGAGTTGTATCTCAGAAACTGCCTTTTCTTCTAAAAGAGATGGTAGGAAGGTGGTCTCCTTCAGAAAAAAGATGATGAAGTGCAGACAATCCTCCCAATATGCAGAAGTTGGTTCACATTCCAGTAGAAGAACCAAAAGACAGTCAAGGTCCAGTACTCACAGATCCAAATCCTGGTGTGTTGGATTTACAAAGAGATCTGCAAGCAGAGAATCAAGTAATTGCTCTCTGAGAGGAAGCCTCAAAAGTGAGTGCTTCAACCATAATATTTGCTGTGAGCCCTCAAAAGAAAAGAATGTGCATGGCTATGAATCAAACAATGGGAGGGCATCTTCAACCACAGTCCAATGTGTGAAGCTTCCTTCAACTGCTGGGAAGAGATCCAAGTGTCCTTCTAAAAGTGAAGGTGCTTCCCTAGCTGGAAGCCACTGTAACAGTCTCACATGCCTACAGATTGAGAAACATAGATCCCCAAGTAAACAAGAGATGAAGCAAAAAACCACATTTCCTAGAGCTAGAAAGACCAGAGCAGTTAGGCACAGGAAAAACAAATGCCAATGTCCAGATATACAAACAACAGAGGAAGTCAGTGGTGAAGTGGGGCATCTGAATGATCTAAGGCAAATGGGTAGTCTTTCTGAGTGTCCATCTTCCTGCAGAAGGCAAATCCAAATGAAAAAGGAGAACTCAAACATTCAGAAACATCACCAGGCCAAGAATGAACATAAAGGAGACAAAGTATCAGAAACACAGAGGTGCAAATTATTTTGAAAGGCAAATCAGTCTACTCAATTAACCACCAAGGATCTTTGCAAGTATGAATATAATCTGGAAAAGATTACTAAAAAGATTCATCCCATCACTTCGCAACTGGAACTAAAAGCCTGATGATTAAATTCAAGTCTCCTTTTGGTGACAAATGCATATTATTAAATTGGTCATACATGTAAATATTTTTTCTGTCTGCTTTTTTCTTATGAATTGAATTCTTAAAATATTTATTTTTTCAGTTCCCAGATTTGACTATGCAGATTAGCTGCCCAAAGTTGCAAACACCACAAAGACTATACTAACAATAGGAGTATATGTTACTTAACACAAGTTATGCATATTAAGTATTACTAAACATGTGTTATTTAAATATACATATATATATATATATATATATATATATATATATATATATATATATATATATATATTCCAGACCTAATGCATTTTTCAGCCCCTGGAAAATAAGGAGGCATGGTTACTGTCAAGATATAGTTCTTGCCTTCATGGATTTCACAATCTAGTTGTGAAAATAGATGCAAATAAATAGGAAAAAATGAACTTCTGTGGGATATTTGGCACTACTTTTCTATCTCCCTACCCTGAAAACTGCACCTTCACATACCCTCACATCTACATATCTTCTTTGAAAGCCACTATGTTTTTAGATCATTCTGTTTCCCTCCCCACTGTAATCTGGTCCAGTGATGGCAACTATGCCTAAGCCAAGCTAATCATAGTATTTTGCCCCTCTGGTCACACAACTGATGAGTCCAGTGGTAGTCAAGTCATGCTACTTTCCTGAGATTTTTCAAACTGGTTCTGATAAAAAGAGTCATTCTCCCTCCCTAGTGGCAGATAGTAAAAGAGTTAAAGCTTGGATACTATTAACAGCTATATTTCTAAATATGTGGAGAAAGCCAGTTTGAGGTAAAGAAAACCAAAAAAAGCAAGATAATTCATGAGGACAGTCTTGGAATCAGGATCTGGATCTTCTAAAACTTGAGCTGCCCTTTTGTCCTTCACATGGTTTTATTTTTTAACCCTTTTTAAGTTTCATGAGTCAATACATTTCCTCTCTGTCCCTCTTATTAAATTGGGATTTCTAATGACTTGCAATTAAGCAGTTCAGTGGGAAGTGGCACAATAGAAGTCTGTGAGAGAACAGACAGAGAGCAAAACTTCCCATGGGGAGGTTCCTGCAAGATTCTTGGAGAAGTGATATGAGTATGGTCTTAAAGAATGAGTCATTTTCCAGGTGAATATGTTGCCAAGGGCTATCAAGAAAAATGAGCAACTTGAAAAAAAGGAAGAAAAATAAAATTTTCTAGCACTCTCCCACCAATGTAACTGGGAAATTCAGAGAGATACACTGAGAAGGGAGGCTGATGGCAAGCTGTGAATAGGAATGAAACCTGGCTTTTCTGGGTCCAGAACAGTCACAAAACACCTAAATGTAGCACAGGACTGAAAATGCAAATTTTTAAAACAAATAACATTTTGTTTTAATGACTCCCTTTTAAAAATAATCAAGACATGTTCTTAGAGAAATCTTAAGAAACATGGGTAGTAGATATAAATATGTTCCAGTACATTCAGTTGTAAGCATTGTCCTATATCTTTTTTCAATTCACACTTTCATCAAGTTAGGTGAGCAGTCCACCATCAACCATGAGCTAAACCTTTTATGGTAAAGATCCATAGGAATATATGCAAAGTCCTGAAATTAGGAATAGGAAATCAATTGTAGTTCATTCAAAGTCACCACAATTTGACAGTAGGTAATATTAAAAAAGAAGGTAAAACTGCTACTGTGGTCAAAAGGGTACTTATGTGCCAACAATGTTAGGCTGCAATGAAAGATATAGAGAATTTCTCTGGGTAGGGAAAACTAAAATGGGTATCCAAATATCTTCAAATACATGAATGGATGTTCTCTAGGAAAGTATACTTCTCTGAGCAATTTGGAAAATGAATTTAGCTTCATTTAAGGAGAAAGTTACAGGTAGGTGATTTTTACTTAATCAAAGAAAGCCTGTTCTACCAGAGTGGTCATATGGTTCCTATCAGATTGGACATATGGTAGATCAAGAGGCCGATGGAAGGAAGGAGCTCTCATCCTTGGAAGTGTTCATGCTTGGCTAGATCCCAATAATGTGGGAAACCTGACTGGATGCTTTATAAATTCCCATTTAACTCAAAGATTTCAAGATTCATTAAAGAGTCACAGAAATTTGCTAATGAACCAAAAATACCATACCTTCAAACAGTGCAACAACTTTTCTTGGATGAGAAAAAGAAAAAAAAATCAATGATGACACAGTAACAATAATTAACATCGAAAGTTTAATGTTTATGAAATATGATGTACACACACACAATTCTATGAGGTATTATTTGAATCCACATGTTATAGATGAAGGAAATTGAGGCTTAATGATTTTATTGCTGAAAGGCACAAAGCTAGTAAGTGTTGCAGTCTGGACTTAAACCTAGACAGCCCTAACTCCAGGGTCACTGATCCTAAACCCAATTTGTCTCTGCTTCCTTTTTTGTTGTTGTTATCTTTTCCAGTTATCTACTATTTTTCACACCCTGTGGTGAACGCATTCACAAACACTGTATCATTTTACCTTTGCAACAAGTAAATAAGGTTGGTTTAATTATGCCTGTGTTTTCAATGAGGAAAATGAGTTTCAAAGAGGTTATATCATAACAAGCAATAGAGCTGAGAGCCAAACTGTAGGTCTAACTGCCCAGGCTCTGTGTTCATACAGCTTATCATGGTTGACTGAGATTTTCAAATCTAACTCAAATTCACCTATGACCCTTAACCACCTAGTCTTCTCTGCTACTGAGAACACTTTTTTGTTCAAAATCCGTAATACTAATATAACCATGCAGGGTAAGGCATAAAGGGGTCACTTCTACTTATTTATGAGGATAAAAGCCAATTTCTCTTTCCCAAGTTCACCCTGAATTGTCCTTTTGATGCTAGTGGAGTTCGTCTCAGCCAGCTGGGAGGAGGCAGGTGAATGATTTTCAATACAGATGCTTCAGTTCACACAGCATCTTCTATGGCATGTGGGTCAGCTGAAACTCTGAAGCCAAGGGCCAGATTTCATCTGTTTTTGACTCCAGTGCTCTTTGGGCTGACACTCCTTGAGGTACATTTCATCTGTCTAATGAGAGGCAGGTAAGGAGAAATGAGATGGCTGAAGATACTTGAGAGTCATTGTCAGGTGTGAATATTTAAAAACTGGGTTATTAATACTTATATCTTTCTATCATGCATGTTTTAGCTAATGTGTATTTATTAATCCCCACAGCCACTGCTTCCATCTGTGCTCACTGGAATCATTGGTGTATCCTCCTAACTGGTTTCCCTGTCTCCAGGCTCGCTCTTTCTCCAGATTATCATCCATACTGCTATTGTCATTCTAATATACAAACTTATTTGTGTAATTTCCCTGACTAAAATTCTCCTTGGGTTCCCTGTTCCATACAGGATAAAGTCTAAATTCTTTAGTCTTGCACATAAGGACCCTCTGGCCCCAATCCCTTCCTATATCCTTTTGTACCGAAAGACAAAACACACAAACACAGGCATATATATCATGCACAAGGACATGTATAGACATATTCTTATATCTGCATACATCATCTCCTACAAGTAGAATAAATGGTAACTTCCCTGTCTTAGACAAATATATTCCCTTCACAACACTTATTCCAGTGTCTTCTATACAGTAGATGTTCAACAAACACATTTCCTGTAAGTGCTCTGGTATTATCAAACTCTATGATCTTGGGTAATTTATTTAACTTCTCTGCAGTTCAGTTTTCACATCAGTTAAATGAAACTGATTCAATCGGTTTTTGAACTGCAGATCTGATGTTCTGTAAAACAATGTCACTGCCTTCCATCTGAATCTTCTCAAACTTCTTCAGGTTAGTGGTTTTGACTAGACTTATCTTTCACATTCATCTAGCCTTTTTAAATTACATTATTGGGGTCTATGGTGGATTTTAAATTGTTTACCAGCCTGTAATATAATTTGGACTTGACAACGCCCTCCTAGAGGATTTTTTAGATTTGTTCCATTTTCTATAAATCTTTGTTTTTTGGATTTAATTAAGTTAAATAGTCTCTTCAAAGTGACCATTGAGGTATGAGAAATGTTGTACAGTTAAGTACTCATAATAAATTTCATCACATTATTAAGTGACCCAAAGTAAAGTTTTAGGACATTGTTTGGAAATGTTGTCTCACTGTTATATTGTTTATTAATGTCAGTTATAAAGTATCTGAACACAGGTAGCTTCAACAGCTTCAGTCATGCTCAACTGTAAACCTGTTTAGGGAGCTGACAGGTATATTTTAATGTTAGGCTTCATAACAAACAAATATGCTAGAGATATTATTTTTATATACCAAATACTATGCAAAACCATTTGGAAATATGAAGATTCTGCATATACACTTATTTATCAGGAACTCAGAAGAATAACGTGCTACACTTCAGCATAAATATAGTGCCTGGATGTTAAAACAAGCAAGGAACAGATGCAAGAGCCTAATTGCTGACACAAGGCAGTCATCAATTGCTCCTCTGCTTAACCCTCTAATGCTTTCCCAGTCTCTGCCATCTACTGCAGCAAGTTGTTTGCTTTTTTTGTTTTTTTTCAAGTGTGATCCAAGGACACGTGATGCAATGACACCAGTAGAATGTTGGTTCTTCAGTCAGGCCAAGCTGTTGTCCACCTTCATGCTGACTTCTTAGCTTGAAATATTCTTTGCTCCACTGTTGTTCAGAAAACGCTTACCTTCTAGAACCCATTCAAGAGACACCTTCTCTTTGAAGCCTTACTTGATATTTTCCCAAATGTCAAGCTATTAGAAGTGAACAATTACTACCTTTGTGCCCCCATACAAACTTCTACTTTTTGAGAGCTTCTTTAAACAAGGACCAGGCTGGCACAGTGTAGGTGCTTAGCGAATGCTGAATGGATGAATGAATGATGAAAGACACAGAGCAAAGTTTTAGGTATGAGTTGAGTAGAATCATCAGTTGTTAAGAGCCATCATGAGAAAATAGTGATTTAAGTAGGGTTCCTGCCATGAAATCCAATGTGATCCCTTTCAACTACTTTTCTGTATTAGAACCTAAAAGTCAGTCAGCTGTGCCCACGCCAAGTAAATCCCAAGGAGAGTCTAAAGGTTGCCCTTTGATAGATAATCACTTACGTATTAATATGAAATACTCTATGTAGTATATCAAAATGACACTTGCTACGTGATAGAAATTTAGAATCTTAAGCTCCAACCTGAATCAGACTCTGTATTTTAATATTATCCCCAGTGATTCATATGCATATTATTTTGAGAAATATTTCTTTAAAATAACAGTTGTGGAGCTAAACTCCAGTGAGAAATTATGATTTTATCCAAAATTTTAAAATACAAGTCTGTTATCATGTACTAGCCAAGAGTTGTGATTATAACAAACAAGAATTTTAGTGAAACAAAAAAAATGAAGTAGTGTCAACAGAATCTAATTAATGAATTTAATTAATTGTTCATTATTAATACCACTTGAATGATTTCCTTTTTAGAAATATGTATACATATGTAGATAGATAGACTACATAACTTTTACGTTATATGTGTAAGAAGCAGATGGACCATTCTATACATGGAACATTCCTGAATGTAAATCCACAGGCAGAAATGCATTGGTAGAGTATGTTTATGAAGTCCATTAGGATAAAGCTCTGATCAAACAAAGAAAGCTCTAGGAAACACAAATTTAACCAGAGTTTTAAATGCATTTAAAGGAGCAGTATAGCATAGTGGCTAAAAGCATATAATCCAGAGCCAGGCTATCTGGATTCAAATCCTTGTTCTATGCTTACTATCTGTGTGACCTTGGGCAAGTTATTTAAAATGTCTGTCCCTCAATTTCCTCACCTATAAATGAGGATAATAATAGTACCCAGTTCAAAGTGTTGTTACGAGGAGTCAATATATGCAAAATGCTTAAAACAGTGCCTGGCGCATAGTGCTATATAAATATAAATGTGTATATATTTGCTATTTGCCATTATTTATTATCATTATTACTATTAAAGACTTGGCCTATGATATGACACAGGTTAGTCTGGATGCTAGAATTAGCCCTCCATAAGAATTGAAGAGGCAGAGAATAGACGAGTGCAAATGGGCAGTTGTGATGTGATGAGCATGATTGGGGCTTACACCCATGAATAATCAGGAAATAGGAGACAAGCAGGAGGGTCAGGCTACCATAAAGGGAACAGAGAGGCAGAGAAGAGGAGGAAACCATCAATTATTGAGCACATACAATGTGCTGGGCACAGTGATAGCAGCCTTCATATATGTTAGCTGGTTTAATTCTCAACTCACTGATGAGGTCTGTCTTATTAACCCCATATTGCATATGTGGAAACTGAGATGCAGGGAAGCTAAATGAATTATTTGAGATTACAAAAGTAGAAGGTGACAGAACTTGACTTGAACACAGGGATGCTTAGAGTTAATAATCCTACACCTCACACTTACCTAAAGTAAACCCATTTGTTTAACTGGTAGGAAATGGGCTAATCCTTCAACATGATCTAAGCTCTTCTAATGATGATAATGATGATGATGATGATGATGGCTATCATCAGTGTGGTGCTTACTTCACACCAAGCACTATTCTAAATGTATTGCTTTTGTTACCTCTTTTATTCTTACCAAGAACCCTTTGAGGAAGGTATATTATTATGATCCCTATGTTACAGATAGGGATTTTTTACCAAGGCACAGAGGACTTAAGGAACTTCCTTAAGGTTACTTGCCCAAAGGTAATAGCGGCCGAGCTGGGCTCTTACCCCGAGCAGTATGGAGACAGTGTCCATGCCCTTAACCATCACACTGTACTGTCTTCTGTTAAAACAAAAACATCAACAACATGTTGGAGGAGGGACAATGAATTCATATTTTTGAGCACCTATTGTATATTAGATTACATGCTCCCATATTTAATTCTCACTTCTATGAGGTAAGGTAGGGAGCAGTTTTGATGTGAGACTTTAGAAAATTAGGAACCAAAGTCCAAAATGGATTATAAGAATGGGAGAAATGGAAGGCCTTGAAAATAACCAGGTTTTAGTTAAATTAGAATTCAGAAAAAAGGAATCTGTTGATCAGGAGTCAGGAAACTTTTTCTATAAAGGGCCAGAGAGGGGCTGGGCCAGTGGCTCAGTGGTTTAGTTCACACTTGGCAGCCCAGGGTTCACAGGTTCAGATCCCGGGCACCTGCCGACACATTGCTTGTCAGTCACGCAGTGGCGGCGTCCCATATAAAGTAGAGGAAGATGGGCACAGAAATTAGCCCAGGGCCAGTCTTCCTCAGCAAAAAGAGGAGGATTGGCAATGGATGTTATCTCAGGGCTGGTCTTCCTCACTAAAAAATAAAAAATATATATATAAAGGGCCAGAGAGTAAATATTTCAGGCTTTGTGGGCACAGGGTAACAACTAGTTACCTCTGCCATTGTAGCATGGAAGCAGCCAGAGATGAAACATAAATACAAGTGTGGCCATGTACCTGTAAAACTTTACTTACAAAAATAGTTTGTGGGTCATATTTGGCAACAGTCCATCATTTTCAGATCCCTATTCTTGATCTTCAAGTAATAAAAAGAACATGCCACTTTTCTTTTATGGTTACCAGGTGGTACAATTCATGAAGTATAGTATTATTTTGGATTCTGTTTCTTAAGAATTAAAGCCCCACTGGTGAAATAGAGTTGTTGAATATTAGTACTAAAAAGGGCTGACTCTTCCAATGGTCTATTTTTGGAAAGGCAAAGTATTTTAAAAGATGTGGACGCTTTGCTTTATTCTACAAATTCCAGGTAAATCATGAACCATTAGAGTCAGCAATAATACCTTGCAGAGGATCTTAAAATCATGAAAAAAATGTAAAAAGTTATTTTCTTCAAAAAATAGCTACCAAAGTAAGATGTCAGATTGAGATGGTAGATTGTGTCCCCTACTACTCCCTTCTCCACTTTTTATCCTATCACCAGGCATTTATAATAACTCCATGATGAGAAATTACAGTCATTTCATCTTGAAAGATATATTGCATCCACATGTGGGCCAAGTGATTTAATCTTGATTAGTGCTGTCTGAAGTCTTGTCAGATGGGGCAGCAATTGGTCATGTATTTCACAGCACTGTTATTAAATCCACTGGGAATTAACATGTTAAATCCATAATTATGCTTTATTGCCTGTATAATCCTGGGTTAACTGCAAAATGAAGTTGATTCATTTTTCACATGTTCACCAAAGTGAAGTCATATTTTTCCCTTAACTAGTAATTAACCTTTATGGCTATATTAACTACTTTATTAAATTTAAATGAAATGTTTACTGGAAAGAGTTCATAGGAAGTGTAAACCACAATGACAGTGTGGCCCTGGTGATGTCCTGTTTCCTGGAACTTCTCTATTAAAAACGATCATATTACAAGTAGTTCATTTTTTATCACAAGGTACCAGTGTTTGCAACTTGATAGGGAGTGTGGTGTAATAAAATAAGCAATGGCTTTGGAGTCATATAGACATGGGATTAAATTCATATCTGATTGCTTACTAGCTGCTTGACCTTGGGCAAGTTACTTAATACTTCTGAGTCTCAGTTTCCTTATATGAAACATACAAATAATAATAATTATTCCCAGACTTCTGGGGATAAAGAATGTGAATGAGATAGTGGAAAAGATATGAGAGGCAGTCAATTTGCAGGAGGCAATTTTATCAAAGCTTATATTTTTGATTGAAAAAGGAAGATTTGGGTATGGTGCTCATATAGGAGAGAGAGAACACTGGAGGCTAAAGGATGGTGTCTATCCCTAATTTCTTCCTGCCTTCCCCAGCCCCATGGACTAGATATGAATACTATATGGAGAGCATCTGTGGCGTAGACTGCTAATATCTTTCATTAAGAATCTCTAGGACTGCCACCAGCCTAGTCACCATGTGCAAATTAGAAAAGGTCCCCCTTGGGACAGAATCAGCCCTGTGGACACATAGTTTGATGAGCAGACAAAGTTTTATGTAAAGAAGAAGGTGGACTTGGGCTCGTGGCTTGATGAGCAGAGCACAGGTTGGGTATCAACTGCCCTAGACTCACAGCAGGGCACTGTTGTTCAGACTACAAGCCACACATCTGCATGTGGTGCCCTGAACTCAAGAGTTTTAACTGGGCATTTGTCCAGTTGGATAGAAACTTCCCAGCCTTTATTGTAATAGGAGTAGTTGTGTGAATTAGTTCCAGCTAATAGGATATATGGAGAAGTGATATCTGTAATAACTTGCAATCATCTCCTTAAACAAAGCCCTTTGTCTTGGATATTCTCTTCCTTTTCCTCTATGAAATGGCAATGTTGGGGTAGCCATATTGGATACAGAGATAGAAGCCATTTTTTGAGGATGGCAGAGATAGTTCATCAGCTGGAGGGAACAGAGCCACCATCAGCCCAGGGCTGCTCACTTCTAGAATATACATCAACAGAAATAAACTTCTATCTTGCTGAAGCCACCATGTGTTGGAATCTTTTTGTTATATCAGCCTACCTTGTATTCTAACTAATATGGGGCTTTTAGATCAGAGTTGAAGGAGTCATTTTTATGAGGGAGTCTGATTTTTAGTGACACAAGTAATGCTGCTTTGGGTCCCACGTGAAAAGATACGATGAAGTATGGAGAGGAGGACATGGCAATGCTTTGGCACCAGTGGCAGTGCCCAGGAAGGCTGCAGCAGAGCAACAATGAGACTTTGATGCATGATAGGAGATGGCAGATGCCCAAGACACTCAGCAATGCAGTGTCTCTGCTCAACTGAACTGGCACATGTGAGATCTTCCTATGGACTCCTCACTACACTTGAGTGAGAGGAACGTTGCAGGTGGCTAAGATTTTCAGAGTAGATGATGGAAAAAACAAATTTCACATTATTATAGTTACTCTGACCTCACCTATACTCACAGGTTGATATGGCCTTGAGTCAATTAGGGTCCAATAAAGAAAACAGAAATCACATGTGTATTTCAAATAGCGGTTACAGACATGTGTCGCTTAACGGCAGGGATATGTTCTAAGAAATGTGCCACTGGGCGATTTTGTTGTTGTGTGAATATCATAGAGTGTACTTACACAAACCTAGATGGTTTAGACTACTACATACCTAGGCTATATGGTATAGCTTATTGCTTCAAGGCTAGAAACCTGTACAGCATATTACTATACTGAATACTGTAGGCAGTTGTAACACAATGGTAAGTATTTGTGTTATCTAAACTTATCTTAGCATAGAAAAGGTACAGTAAAAATATGGTTAAAAAGATGAAAAATGGTACACCTTTATAGGGCACTTATTCTGAATGGAGCTTGAGGGACGTTTCTCTAAGTGAGTCAAGTGAGTGAGTGGTGAGTGAATGTGAAGGCCTAGGACATTACTATACACTACTGTAGACTTTATAAACACTGTACACTTAGGCTACAGTAAATTTATAAAAAATATTTTCTTTCTCCAATAATAAATTAACCACAGCTTACTGTAACTGTTTTACTTTGTAAATTTAAAATTTTTTTTAACTTTTTGACTCTTTTGTAATAATGTTTAGCTTAAAACACAAACACGTAAGCCGTACAAAAATTCTTTCTTTCTTTATAACCTTATTCTATAGGTTTTTTTCCCATTTTTTTCACTTTTTAAACCTTTTTATTAAAAACTAGGACACAAACACACACATTTGCCTAGTTCTACGCAGGGTCAGGATCATCAATATTGCCGTCTTCCACCTCTACATCTTGTCCCACTGGAAGTTCTTCAGGGGCAATAACTCGCATGGAGCTGTCATCTCCTGTGATAATGCCCGCTTCTGGAATACCTCCTGAAGGGTCTGCCTGAGGCTCTTCTCGAGGAGGTGTCACTCTTTTCAGCAATATGTCCATGGTGGTTACATGGTTTGTTTCTTTTTTCATCATATATTTTCTTGTAAACAATTAATGCACCATGAACATTCCTCCCTATTAATGAAAATCTTTCAGCGTGAGGGTCCACGTTTTCAAACTTTTTCAGGAGCTTGTTGAGATCTGCAAAAGATCTAAACCTCCTAAACCTTTTACTGTAAATTTTCTTGGGAGTTCTTCTTTTTCTTCTCCTACAGTTTCCTTTTCTCCTGACTCTTCTTCAGCCATGCATTCCTGTTCCAGTTCCAATAACTCCTCATTAGTCAATTCCTCGGGAACCACCTCTAGAGCTCCTCAATGTGATCCTCATACACATCCAGGTTAAAGTTGTTTGTCATCTCAACCACAGACTTGTTGATAAAAAACCTCCTCATCTTGCCAAATCCTTTGAAGTCATGGAAAAACCTCTTGAGTGTCTTCTTCCAGATGCTATTCATACACTCCTTGGTGACATCACCCCAGTGCCAAGCAGGTTCTTGATGCAGCCATAGGTGTTGTAAACCTTCCAGAATTGCATCAGTGTCTTCCTCAGTTGCAGCAGTAGCCTGGGCAAATGTCCTCCTCAGGTAGGAGGCCTTAAAATCTACTATAACTCTTTGATTCATTGTTTGGATCAAAGAGGTGGTGTCTGGAGGGAAAAATACCACTTCGATATTGGGATGAAGATCACCAATAAAAGGAGGCTGTCCAGGAACATTACCAACAATAAGCAAAATCTTGAAAGGTGTGCTACTCTCCAAACAGTACTTCTCCATTTTGCCGGCATAGCAATTCAGGAGGGTATCCTTGAAAGAGGAGCTGGGTCATCCATGACTTCTCATTGCTTCTGTAGTACACTGGCAGTGTGTGCTAATTGATATACTTGAAGGCCCTGGAGTTCTCACTGTGCCAGATCACAAAGGGTTTCAGTTTGTAGCCTGCAACACTGCCCCCAAGCAAGACTGTTATCCTGTCCTTAAAAGCCTTGAAACCTGGAATTGCCTTGGCCTCTTTAGGGGTGAAAGTCCTTTCAAACATCCATTTCCAGAATAGGGAGTTTTCATCCACATTGAATATTTGCTCTGGCAAGTAATTTTCCTCCACGATCAGCGTATCTCGAGTTTTTGAAAATTTTTCAGCTGCCTTTACATCAGCACTTGCAGACTCACTACTCCCTTTCACATTATGTAATGAATAACAATTCCTGAGTCATTTAAACCACCCAGAGCTAGCAGTAAACTCAACATCATAGCTTGGTTCAGCCTTTTCTTTCAACATTGCAAGTAAACTTTTTCCTTTGGCTGTGATTGTCATGGTGCTGAAAGAGAGATGCTTCTGTATCTGGTCTTCACTCCAGGTCATTGGAAGTTTCTCCATTTCTTATATAGGCTCTTCTCAAATTTTTGTTAGTCTCATTGCCTTCAATAAAGCAGCTTTCATCACTTTACTCTTGTGCTTCAAGATTGTAGCTATGGTGGAATGTGACTTGCCTGACAGGTGAGCAATAACCATCACTGATTTTCCACCTTCATAGTCCTCAATCACTTTTAATTTTGTCTCCAGGTCAGTCACTCAAAGAGGCCTCTTACTGGTGACATTAGCAGTGGATTTTTTATGCTTAGGGTTCATGACAAACAAAACACAAGATTAAATCAAGCACAAGAGAAAATAATGCAAGAGAAACAGCAAACACGAGATGTATGAGGCTGCTGCCAGCATAACACAGCATGCTGTTTTACAGTAAACTTTTCCTTTGGTAAGTAGAAAGAGTACACTCTAAAACAATGATATAAAGTATACTACAGTCATGCATCACTTAACGAGAAATGCATTCTGAGAAATGCATCACTAGGCAATTTCATCATTGTGTGAATGTCATAGAGTGCACTTTACACAAACCTAGATGGTATAGCCTACACCACACCTAGGCCATATGGTACTAATCTTATGGGACCACTGTCATATATGTGGTCCTTCATTAACTGTAATGTCATTATGTTGCACATGACTGTAGAGTAAATACATAAACCAGTAATATAGTCATTTATTATCATTATCAAGTATTATGTACTGTACATAATTGTATGTTATACTTTTTATACAACTGGCAGTGTAATAGGTTTGTTTACACCAGCATCACCACAAACACATGAGTAATGCATTGTGCCCTGACATTATGATGGCTACAACGTCACTAGATGATAGGAATTTTTCAGCCCTATTATAATCTTATGGGACCACCGTCATATATGTGGTCCATCAATGACTGAAATGTCATCATGTGGTGCATGACTATACTTGTTTCAAAAGTGTTTGAAGAGTTGAGGAAGAAAAGGAGAAGATGAGGTAATACAGACATTAGAAACTAAGGGAAGTTGCTAGGACTATAAGAACAAAAACGAGGAGATGGTATTAACAAACCCAGGAGAGTAGTCACTACTGCTGAGTGGTGGAGCCCACTACAGCGATTGCAAGTGCTCCTCCTAGAGCCACTGATCAGTCTGGGGTTTGTAAATCCTAGCAGGCATTGCCCATTACACACTGCTACTCCTGGTAGAAACTACAAAGGCCATCAGAGTTCATAGCTTCCTGCTGCTGCAGGAGAGAGAAAGAGAGGAAAGGGGAATGGGGAGAAAGGGGGGAAACTTAAGGAACTGAGGTATTAATTTTATAAAGGCAATTCTTATGTTACTGTGGAGGAATTAGAGATGAGGGAGGCTGGATGCTGGGAAACCCACAGATTAGAGGTTGTGCTGTCCATTCATTCTCTAGAACAAACCTGGGCAAGCAGTGAAACTCTAATTTTTATATGGTGATCTAGAAATTGAATACAAACCTTTCGGTTTCTTTAGCATCTAATTTTAAGTTATATCTCCCTTTTCAATACACAAGTGTAAGTTCATGGCATGTAAAAATTTTTTAAGCAGCTAACAATATCATTGTGTACCCAACATATACTCCCTTTGTTTCACATTTTGTGAATTTTTCATAGCATGAAGAGGTTTATTCATTGCAAATTATGAAACACTGAATTAAACATAAGCTTGAATGCTGAAGGAGCAATAGAAGCATGTCAAAATTTCTCCTGCTCTTGGTTAAATTTAAATAAATTTTTTTGGCCTTCAGAGATGGACACTTAAGGCTTATCAGTGAATAATTCTAACAAATGAGTGATACACATATTCAAATAAATATTTTAAAATGTATTGTTATTTTTGTTGGAACATTGACATCTTTTTACTGCATTTTTCAAATCCTTGTTTATTTCTTAGGTAGTCATTCTATCTTAAGTTTTGATGCTTGAGGTACACAAATTTTATCTCTACTCTTACCAAGGACTCATACCCCCAACTCCTAGATTGTAGAAATGCCTAAGGAATCCTGCCTATTAGGATTGCAATGACTATTGAACTATGTCCCAGAGCAGGCCCGCAAGATCCAGTGACCCTATTAATATCTCCTCATTCAAATGATGGAGCCTCATTTGTCACATCATTTCAAAGTGATGCCTTTTTACACCTGACTGGTTTTCCTTGGGCCAATATTACTGACAAATGACTATCTCCTTCAATACCAACTGGTAATAACTCTTAATGTGCCTTATGCTTGCAAAAGATGAATTTAAACTTACAGTGCACTTACAAATCAAGAGAAGTCATGCCAAGGAATATTTCTAAGTTTCTTGAGTGCCCAGTCCTGTGCTACTTAGAAAAATACATAAACTATGTAAAACAAGAGCTCTATTCTTTGAACGCCTAGCAGTGGGCTGAACATTTTATGTGCATTATTTCAGCTAGTCCTCTCAATCATGCTGAAAAGTATTTTCATGCCTATTTTATAAATGAGGAGACAGAGACTTGGCAGTAGAGTTGGGATTTAAACTTTGTTCTGTCTGATCTCAATGCCTCTGCTGCTAAGTACCTAGCATACTCTTAGACAGTATCCCTGGCTTTTACAGTTGGTCATATCCTTTAGGATATAGAAGGAAGACCCATGTGGATATCTTATTGCTAATATCTTTTTTATCTGTCTCTTTATCCCCAAACACAAGTTTTACTGGACATACCTTGTCTAAGCAAATGAGCAATCAGCAAAGCATCAACCTCTCCCCGCACAGATGAGTCTGCCGCGTGTGGTGTTTTCCATGTCTCTCGAGCCTCACTTCATGGCTCATTCCTTATATATGTGCATGTCCTCCAGACCTTTGCCCTGCAGTAATCCGTTGACACCAGATCAGCCCTCCCTGGAGAAGGATTGGGCAATTAGGGTCCAAGGCCTCTTGACCACTTCTCTTTCCCAGATTGGTGTCTCTGGGTCCCCTCTTTTTACTACCCTACTAACCCTAAGAGTCTCAGCTTTCCTTCCTTTTTTTCTATTATGCTATCACGACCTACTTTACTCTACAGGGTGAGATTCAGTCTCCCAAGCTCTCCTCTTCCCATGCTATCCACAAAAATAAACCATCAAGCCTTTCGGTTGTGTGTTTTGGAGTTTTTAACCATTATGAAAACACAGACAGAGAAAGATAAAAAATAAACAAGAGGAAGACACAGACTTTTTGAAAGCTTATTATTGCTCCTGATTCCATAAAAGTGGGGAGTGTTCATCTTAAAATATCTGACTGCGCTCAGTCTTGCCTAGTGATGATGACCCATTGTCCACATGAAAAAGTCAAAGGCCTTAAACACTCTGTTCCCCACTGGCCTGTCTGATGCCATCTTCTGTGACTCTTACTTGGTTATCTCACACTCCAGCTACAGAGCACTGCAGCCTGTGCCCGTATACACTTCCCTCTTCTGCACCTACTATTGCCCCTGCCAGGAAGGACTTCTTCCCTACCCAACCCGTGCGAATTCCATTGTCCTTCAAAAATCAGATCCTATTTCACTTATTCTGTGAAACCTTCCCTGATTCCCTCAGACTTCATGAATGGCTTCCATTGTGCTCTGCCTGACAGTTCTTCATGTCTGACTCTCTTGCAAGCCCTTGTCTCATTGCATTATATTCATCTTTATGTGCCCATGTCTCCTGCTTGAATATGTTCTTATTGGCAGGGACCATGTTTTGTTTACTCCTGGGTTCCCTTTGCACTTCCTGTGAGGACCTGGGTCTTAGAAAGTACTGCCCAAATTTGTTGAATATGTGAATGAATAAATGCATGGATAAATGAATCAATATGCTTGAGATGAGGGCAAGTGATTATCATAACCATGTGTCACACATCCCAAGGCTGGGAGGGTGAATGATAGTTGTAAAATCTCCCGTATTTATAATGTCCCTATTCACATCATATTGCTATAGGAGCCTGGCATTTTATACCAGTTTTTTCTACCTAAGGATGTGGAAGAATTGCTTTTCCCCATCAAGAGAGGCAATGTGTCAGTCTGATGTGTATTCTACAGCAAAGCTGTACCCTCTATGAAGTGATTGCCTGTCAACTTGTGACATGTTATGGCAGGTGTCACAGCAAGTCAGCCCTCTTAGGCACAGAGGAGAGTTAATGAAGGAGTAGGGGGGATTTCTCAAATGATTCTGGCAGCATGTATGAGAGTTGAGGATGGGAGGAAGACCTCCCTCTCAAGCACATCAAAAGGGGTCCACTTCCAGCCTTGGAGGAGGGCAAAGAAATGTGCTGTCCCCACATTCTTGGGTAGCTACAGTCTGTTCTATATAAGGCTGGCCCTCTTTCTCCCCAAATTCTGAAGCAAGCAGTCAAAGTATTCCTAGAGATCATTTTAGTACCAGGACCATCAAAGACAGGTGACTACCTTTACCTGTTTTTGGAGAAGATGAAGGCATGGGATGTGAAGAGAAGATGGAGATTCTCTGATCCTTTGAGGTTCATTTTGCCTGAGAGAGGATTATGTCTCCTACTTCCCTATCTTTGGATAATATGACATCTCAAATCTGGATAAAATGTTGTCCCATTGATTGGAGTTGAATATTTATACCTATAATCTGGTATTGTGGCCAATTGAAATATGGGCCTCACTCTCAAGGAGATTATAGTCAATGGAGAAACACACAAATTAACCAATTATTACACTGTCACAAGTGTGATTTATGGAAGAGCTAAGCAGTATAAAAACATGCTGGGGGACTCTTAAGTCATATTCTGTGGTTAAGGTAAAACATCCTGGGTGAGTCAGGACTTGAGCTGAGTAATAAAAACCGTCAATAGTTAAGTAAGTTGAAAAGAGTAAAAGAGGCTTTCAGGGCAAGTGAACAACGTATGTGAAGACAAGGGCAACATGACACCTCCTTTAGGAACTATTATTTGACATGACTGGCACACAGGCTGGGAAATAGAGAGTGGAAAAAAGATGATGCAGGAGAGTTAGGTTCAGACAACACTGTGATGAGTTTTGTGAGTAATGTGACATGCTTGGACTTTCAGACCTCAGGGGAGTGGCTGAGGAGCATGCCCAACAGTCCAGACCAATGAAAGGGGATGTAGCCATAAATAAGAACTGAGTGGATGGATATGCTTGTCTCCAAGTTCTGATTCCCAGCATGGAATGCAAAGGGCTGTGTTTCCTTGCTGTTCTGAGAGGAGAAATCAGCAGCCTATGTACCACGAGGCAAAAAGCCCCAACTGACCAACTACTCATGTTGAGATGTTGGACAGATCACAACTGATTTCTGACTCTTTCGATCAGATCAATTCACTTCCATGAGTCTCCATTTTTTTAAATCTAAAAAGCTGGTATAACAATATCCCACAGGCTTTTTGTGAGTATTAAATAAAATAACATATGGGAAAAGTGAAAAGTGCCTAACACAACATCTGACACATACTTTGGGCTCAACAAATTGTTTGTTAAACTTAAATTGTGGCATATTTATTAGAACTCTGCAGCAACACTTCCCAACAAAACTTTCTGTGATGATGGAAATGGGTCTGTGCTGTCTAACACTGTAGCCACTAGTGACATGTGGCAATGGAACAGTTGAAATGTAGTTAGTGCAACTGCAGAATTGAATTATTAATTTTATTTCATTTTAATTAATTTAAATTTAGTAGCCACATGTGGCAAATAGCTAGCATATTGAACAACACAGCTTAATTTTCTACAAATTTTCCACATAATTAAAATATTTTGGTCTAAAAATATAAAAAGCATAAGGTTGGTGATTTCCAATTTTGATAACCCCTTTAAATAACATTACAGTAATTAGTATTCTACTCTATTTATTCTGTAATTTTGAAATCTCTGGAATAGAAATAAAAAAGATTTTTATGACAATAATTTTGATTTTGACAACATGTTTGGATACATGTTATGAAATAAATGAATGATGTAATTAATTTCAAAAAATAAAATTACATAACTGTATATAATGTGATCCCATTTATTTTTGGGAAGATAAACATCAAAATTTTAACAGTTTATCACAGGAATGTGGGATTATATGTGATTTGTGTTATCTCCCCTCTGAATGTTTTACACTGCTTGAATCTTTCTTGTTGTGTGTGAGGAAGATCAGCCCTGAGCTAGCATCTGTTGCCAATCTTCCTCTTTTTGCTGAGGAAGATTGGCCCTGGGCTAACATCCGTGCCCATCTTCCTCTACTTTATATGTGGGATGCCTGCCACAGCATGGCTTGATAGGCGGTGCATAGGTCCACGCCCGGGATCCAAACCTCTGAACCCCAGGCCACCAAAGCAGAGCAAGCAAACTTAACCACTACACCACCGGGCAGGCCCTTGGAATCTTTTTAAATGAACAGGAATTAATTTTATAATTTGAACTATTTTGCTTGTGTTACAAAAGTCAAAATGCATTAACCAAATGATTCTGGAAAGTAAGAAGAAGCCCCAATTCACAAGAATGCCACCTCCATTTATGTCTCCCATTTAATTTTATTTTTCTATCATGTGTAGAGAATCACCCCATCTTAATATAAAGTTGGAGAAAGGAGTTAAAGCATCTGGTCTGACACTCATTCACTCCTTTTACCGAGAGTGTGCTACTTAAGCAAGGAGGGCAGGTGACCCAGTCTAATTGCCTCATCAGCATGATAATTAGACCTCTTGGTAAATGATAAAATAGTATTTTCTAGGAGGAGTGTGCTTAACTATTGAATGTTCCTAACAGGATGTGTCTGGTCATGTACTGCTGAGAGAAATTAAACCCATAATCTGTGGATTTATGATGTATGGCTCCTGTAAAATGGCAGGGACACTGAAACAAAACCCTTGACTAATTCACCAAGAACATGGCCCTTCCATAAGATCACTCATCAGCAAAAGTTAATTGAGTTTCCAGGTGTAACCAGGCACTGTCTGTGGTGCTGGTTATTCAGAAGTCAGGACACAACACTCCTCAAACTTCTCAGAATGTAAAAGAACTCAGATAAATACATACAGTGTTGCCAGTCCTAAGATATAAACATAGGTGCTATGCTAGTACATAGAAGAGGTAGATACCCAGTCTGAAATAATTTTGAAAGGTTTCCTTGAAGATGTGATATCTTAGAGGAAATGTTAAAGTTGGCTTAGCAAATGGCTGTTGAGTGTTCTGGGAGCTCTGAAAAGATTGATAGTGGAAAGGCATAGATCTATGACAAAGCATGCCATATGGAGAAACTAAAAGTAGGCCAGGATGCTAATAGCCTTATTCATAAGGAGGAGAGCAATGATAGTCAATGATGCAGGGAAGGTAGAAAGGGGCATATTGGATCTCTTATGTTACTTAAGGGAATTTGCAAACTATACTGAAAAGAGAGGGGAGCCATTTAAGCAAGACAGCGACACAACATTTTAGTATTTTAGAATGGTTATTCTTGTAGTAGTGTAGAAAATTGATTAGGAGGAAATAAGACAGGAGGTTAGGAGGGTTTGTCAGTGATGAAGGAAAGAGATATCAGGAATCTGAAATAAGGCAGAGACAGTGAGAGTAGAGAGATGAGAGTTATTGTGAGAGCCTTTTAGGAGGGTCAATACATGAGATTGGATTAAATATAGGAAGAAAAAGAGAGCAGTGGAGAGGATGACTTGGGTTTTTGATTCGGTCAACAAGGTGGATGGGTTTACCAAAGATGTGACCTAATAGAAAAACTAATTTCAGGGAAAAACAATGAGTAAATCCAGTTTAATATTTGAATTTGAGGTGTCTGTGAGTTACAAAAGTGGAGATATTCAATAAGCACTTGTATATGACATCTGGAGTATAGAGATCTAAGCTAAAGATATAATCTGGGGGTTATAATTTACAGCTGAAAGTTGAATTCCCTAGGAGGATTAAACATTGATCCCATTGGGAAAGAGGGCAAAGTGAAACAGTGCTGGTTCCAAGAACCAGTATTCAGGAAACACACACATGAAGAAGGAGCAGAAGAGAAGGAGCCCACACAGGAAACTAGGAAAGAGCAGCCAGAAGTAAAACACAAATGGAGCACTCAGATGGACATCAAGGAGGAGAGAAAGGAATGATCGTTAGTGTCAAATACTCCCGAGCTGTCAAATTTAAAAAATGCCCAGTGTTTTTAAAATCAAGGAGATCATTGCCAACTTCTGCAAGAGCAGGTTCATTATATATATTTAATGTTCATATATAAAGTGAAATCCAGGAGGAGTTTTATTGGAAACCATCTCAAGGAGAGAAGAGTAGATTTCCTATTACAGTCTCCTGATTCCTATCAGAGTAATTAGGATTCTCTCTCCTACCCAAAGGGTGTGAGACATTGTCAAGAAGGTGACAGATTCTCAGTAACATTTGTTCTCTTATCTTTGGAGAAAATAGAATACTCACTCCATGCTTCCTGGTCTCAGATTTACAATAAGAAGAGCTTAGTTCAAATCTTGGTCCTACCATTTTTAGCTTTGTGACCTTCAGTGTGTCTCAATTTTTTGTTACTTAAAGGGAGGTAGGTGGACCAGCAGCAAAGCATCATCAGGGAGCTTGTTAGAAATGCATACTCCCAGGACCCACCAAGGGCCTGCTGAACCAGAATCTGTATTTTAATGAGATTTTTCTGATTCTCATGCATGTAAAGTTTGAAAAGCATTGACTTAACTCAATAAATTCCAATTTTCCCAACAAAAAAAATGGCATGTAATACCAACCACATAGGTTTTTGTAAAGACCAATTAATAAAGTGAAATATCAATTTGTATTATCCCTTGAGTCTATTGCTCAATGCTATAGAGGTAAGAGAAAATAAGAAAAAAACACCCCACCAAATACATCTTGCACTTTTTCCCTCTTAAATCTTGCACTTTTACAAGGTGAAACTGTCTTAAAAAAATAGACCATTCACTATTCCTGCTTTTGGGTAAAGTCTATAAATATTCCCCAAATGATAGAAATCAATTCTGTCAGCTTCTGTGAGATGATATGTGGGCCATTTGAGATAGCCCAGGGTGAAATCTGTTGTATGTATGACTAAACCTATGAAAACGAGTGGAACAACAATTACTCATTAAGTATATAAAATTGTTCTTTGCTGCCTTGTAACCGATATTTCTGAGCAAAGAGCCACACACTCATACACCCTTATGTGTGTGTCTGCCCACCCTTCTGGGTTAGAGTTCATTATTCACCCATTTAACAAATCTTATTTACTGAGCAGCCACTCTGTGCCTGGCATTGTACTTGGCTAGAAGTACGACAGCGTGACCACGTGATGTGGTCCTTAACATCATGAAGCCTACGGCCTTATTTTTCCCCAGAAGTTGGCTCTACTCCTGCCCTCAGCATCCTGGCTACCAATCTTATTTTATCATTTAGTGCTGCCCCAGACTTTTGTTCCTATGCTTTTAAATGACAATCAGGGTCATCTTACTACTGACACCCATAGTGAACATCCCTGCCCAATATAATTCTGCCCCTTACATACTAAATCTTAGCACTGATCAGACACTTTCAAGGCCAATCCAGTATTCATTCATTTATCCACTATTTATTTGTTAAGCACTGTTCTTAAGCATAGACCAGACTCTGATTTGCCAAACTCAGAAACAAAGAATATGATAATTTCTAGTTAACAACGACCCTGCCATTATGATTTCGCTACACATATGTTCTCTGAGGAGTGCTCCACTTAAGATTACCCTAATCACAATAGCATGAATATTTTACTCAGTAATTTAATGAGGATTTTAATTTGAAACATTTGTGCTTTTCCTGGAATTCTCCTATTTTGTGTACATTTGTATTTCCAAGTCCTTGCTACTTTTCCATTTCTACTTTGATTTCTTCATAAGACAGTATTTCATTGAGGTGGATCTAAATATTCACCTATCCTTTGAACTAAAAGTGTGAGGTTATTCCAGATTTAAATAATTGATGCTATTTTTATATCTGTGGAATACAGAGATCTAAAAGCTGTTTATGTCCTTGTTCTCATTAATTGTTCTAATATTCTGAGGAGAGACCAGCTGGGTCAAGTTCAAATATCAATTATTTATGTTATTCTTAATATTGCTTTATGAAGAAATCTCTACTAGGAGAGTGTTTCAATTCAACTGAGATAACATGGAAGCTAAAGACAGACGCCTGAAAGATGCGGAATAATATGATGATTATAGGCTCAGAAGAGAGAGAAAGAGGGAGAAAAGGAGCTTGAAAAATAGTGATAGAAGTGCACTGGAAAGAGAGAAAGTAGCTTCCGGTTATTGCTCAGCAAACTCAAAGAAGAACAGATAATCTGTTCTTGTGAATAAAAACTATAAGAAAGCTTTTGAATATTAGAACTGGATTCTGTTAAAATACTGCAAGATGTCAAGTGGTTTAAATTATTCTATCTTTCAAATATAATGTCATATGATTAGGAGAAAGATTTTAAGGAAATATTCCACAATTTTATCTTTGTAACTAACCTGGGGAGATGGGATTGCTAGGTATTTTTGCTATCTTCTTTATACTTTCTGTATTGTCCACAATGTGCATGTTTTCTTCTATTAAGAAAAAAAATCAATACTCATTTTAAAGTGAAATGCCCCCTTCTCTGTCTTCAGAAATAATCACTCTCCAGTTTTGAGTAGGTCTAAGTTATTGCAACAGGAAATTTTTATAGTTTCGAGTGAGCTTGTAACTGAGATCATACCTTCCATTCCAATTTCTCTCCTGAAAAAGGGAGTGTGGAGATGTTTGAGTTGGCAAATGTATTTATAAGCTATTCTCAAAGGCTGGGCACCTTGTAGTTCCCCTCTCCTTTTTAAGCAAAATAGTATGGTCACTTCTCTGCAGCACATTCTTAGCGGGGTTTAATTGACTTTATCTCCACCACCATCCATTCCTGGTAAACAGAAAAAAATGTAGATAAATAAAAATAGCAATGATGCAGATAAGTAAATTCACTCCCTGACATCACTACCATAGGATGTGCTGTGGGTGAGAGGATGACCTTGCAGCCAGTTAAAGCAGAAGGTCCAGCTGAGAAAGTGTTTCAGGTGCAAAAGTCAGGAGCAAGGGTCTCAGTGGAGTAGAACAGCAAATGTGGCCCAGGATGTAGCAGAATCTGACTCCTGAATCTCTTCATGCTAAGATAAGCATCCCCAAACATCTATAGGTCAGCACATTCACTTGGATTAGTTGCCTGCTATGTCCCTCAGAAGGATCCCCCTCATTCTTCAGCACCATGGTCAGCAGAACCTCCTCTTTACAACCTTCCCTGGCTACACAGTCAATTATCCTCTTCTGTACTTCCACTGTGCCTTTTCCATGCTTCTGTTACTGTTTTCTCATTATAGAGTAATCTTTTTTTTCTAGTTATCTGGTGATTATATTGATTATGTAATTGTTATATATAATGTATATGTATTTACACATTACATATCATTGTAATAATATAATTGTTATATATCAACAATAATATTATATATATTTTTTTTCTTGAGGAAGATTTGCCCTGAGCTAACACCTGTGCCAGTCTTCCTCTATTTTGTACATGGGACACTGCCACAGCATGGCTGGTGAGTGGAGTATGTCCGCACCTGGGATCCGAACCCGTGAACCCAGGCTGCCAAGGCAGAGCATGCAGAACTTTAACCACTTGACTACGGGGCCAGGCCCAATATTATATTGTTTTTACCTGTGTTCTCTGCTAGACCATAAACTCCATGTGGGCAGGGCTGGATCTCCAGCATTTAGCACAGGTTCTGGAATGGTTGCCTCTCTTCATATTTTTGAATGAAGGGATAATTTGTTAAAATGAAAGAAGGCAAGAAAAACATAACTGCCTTTTATGGTGAGTGCTGTGACACAATAAAATTGATTTCTATGCCTTTGTGTGTGCTGTGGGAGCCTTATCTGAGATTTTTATCTTGCAACTACAGTGGAAAAGAACTTCTGACTGAAAGTTTGCATCTGGCCTTAAATGCTAGGTCTATCCCACATAAGTCTCTGGGTCACAGTTTCTTTATTTGTAAAGTGAGGGGGATAGACTAGGAATTCTCTAAATTCCTTTCTCTTGGTGTTTAGGGTGTTTTCACTATATGTTATTATCAAATTTGTTAGTAATTTTGTTAATAGTTTCCTGCATTTCCATCCAGCTCTACTTAGATTCCTATGATGTGCTGGCACTTTGCTGAACTACATAGCTTCTGACGTGTGATTTGAAAACACAGTTTAATATACATATAAGATAGTTCATATTCTAATAGTGAGCTTATATTTATAAGATGTGATTCTTGATGTAACATCTTTATTCTTGATGTTAACCAAGAAAAGTTAGACAACAATAATCATTTCTTTATGCTGCCATCTCTCTATCCAGCTGTAAGCTGCTTGTACACAGGAAAATACATTTCCTTTGTTTCTGGCCTCAGGGACCAGTGCTGGGACTGCCACGTAAAGATAATCAGTACGCACTCATTTAACTGGCTGAAATCCCTGATTACCGCTTCTGGCCCCCAGTCTTCCAGGCCTATGCTACTGCTGATTTAACAAGCTGTTGTATTTAACAGATAGATTTCAAACCCCCAAAATCTGGCTCTGGAGTCTTAACTTTTAACCTCTAGGCCAGTCCTCCTCAAAATTCCCCCTTTTTAGGAAAAAAAGAGTAAAAGACTTGAAAACATAATCTTTTTAAACTACATACCCAAGACTCTTTAGAACATGTTTTCTCATTTGAGATGTCTTTATATTTTGAGGGAAATATTCATTTCATGCTGATCTTGATATCACTGAATCACTGTTACTGATGTACCAGTGATTACACCTACATCCCCAACCTTAACTATTACCTCGCCGTCCTATGGACCCTCCATAAGTCTCTCAGTCTGAGAGTCCCCTAATTTGTCATCTTACACCATCAATTTTTAGCATGCCGCATATAACAAAACCATAATTAGTCCAGTCACTGTACTCTTCATATAGTAGGGCTCTCAGAACATAGCAGTAAAGGGCTGATTCTCTAATATTTTCCTCACCGTGATGGCCCCCTCAGAAATGACCCATACAGTCTGCTCTGCCTCATGCTCCAGCCGCATCAACCCATAAGAATTCTGACTTTAAGCTCAAGGTAGCACACAGATTTACTTTCCTTCCAAAATCCTATTAAAATGTTAGTAAGTAGAGAATGATCTATGTGTAGCCCCAATTTGAGAATGGAGACCTCAGTGATCAGAGATACTGAGGAATTTTTATAACACGGAAAGCAGTATGGATTGTTTTGTGTGATAAATTAGAACAGAGAAAGCAAACAGTCCAGAATACAGATAAAGAAAATCTGTAGCTGAAGAGGAAGCTGTGTACACAGAACTCAACTGGGTCAGGATGCAGAAGTTCAAGTAATTAGAGAACCATCGTCAGAACAGCTAGGTGTGTTGTCTTACCTCTCCACCTCTTACACACACACACACACACACACATGTTGTGAATCAGGCTGCAGTCATGATATCCCTTCTCAAAGGCATTCTGCCAAGGCAAAACTAGAATCTCTAATAAAGGTGTTCCTTCCGCAGAGTTAAAAATCTTCTTTAAGGTGTCCTGCCTGTGTTCTCCCATTCGCACACATTAGGACAGGTTGACAAATCCTGTTATCACCCCCAGCAGTCTCACCAGGGAACATCTGCATTTGCTGTTCCCTCTGTTTGGTATGTGCTTCCCCTAAAATTCACATGGCGTTCTTCCGTCAGGCCTCTGTGCTAACTGCCACGTTATTGTAAAGGCTTCCATGATCAACCTATGTAAAACAGCCACATATCTTTCTCCATTCACAGCATTGTCTATCCCCCTTACTCTGATTTTTCACTGTCTGACATATTATTTTTATTTATTTGTTTACCCAGTGTCTCCCCCTACTGAAATATAAACTTCCTGAGTTCAGGGACTTGTTTTGTTCACTACTGATTTCCCGGTATTTATGACAGTATCTGGCATTTAGTAGGTGTTCAACAAACATTTATTGAATGTATGAATGAATTAACTTAGGAATATGACAAGAAAACTCAAGATGCCAGTTGGCTAGCAGGTAGGGAAAGCAAGAGACCTAAATTAGTGTAGGAATTCACAGAGTCCTGAGAATAGTGTTTTCGTGAAAAGTGGATTCCATTAAACATATAGCATTCAAAAAGCAACTGGAAGCTCTTAATATTTTGAAGGCATATAGTTCTTCTGCCCATCAGGTAAAGCGAAAGTATTTAGAATCTCCAGAAATAACAAAGAGATATTTGCAAAAACATCATAGCCCGAATATGAACCAAAATAAAATGTATCATGATTTTGAGTAATAAAGAGAATGAAATGAAAGAGACTCTATTTGATTTTCATGCTTAGTATATTCAGCCTCGATAGCACAGTTTAACGTCATCAAATTGTTGACTATCTTATTTCTTCCTGTGTGTGTGACCCAGACCTCCTGGGTAAGGAGGACTTTCTAAGCAGTAGCTGAGCAGATTGTGTCATTCCCAGGCCAAACTATAGAGCCCCCAGTGGAGGCAGGAGGCATCCTCATCTTTCCTTAGCCCATGGCTTCTTTGAGAACTGTACTGCCAATACATAGTCACTAGCCACACGTGGCTTTTAAATTTAAATGGAATTAAAATTACATAAAGTTAAACAGTTCTTTTCTAGTTATATTAGCCACATTTCAAGTGCTCAATAGCACATGTGCTAGTGACTACTGTTGAATGAATGAATGAATGAATGAATGAATAAATAAACTTGAACAGTGAAGAAATAAAACATTTTAATCATCACAGAAACACCTATTGTTCCAACAAATGATGGAGACCAATAGAAAAAAAAAAAAGAGTCAATGAAGATAGGCAATTTTGCATCTTAATATTTATATGTACTAGGAGAAGTAACAGGTCTGCAGTTGGAACCACATGATCGGTTTAAACTGACCCCATCCTATCAATGACAGAATGTTAAAGTTGTCTTGTAGGGGCATTGAGCCAAAACTGCAAGTCATGTAGCTGGAGCATGTGCAGAGGAGAAGTTTTTGACCTGAAATAACACCAGGACCAAAGATTCTCCCCTCATGGAACCAAAGGTCTGGGACACGACCGGAATTCTAAAGCTGGACTCTCTTCAGAACCGAGGGGTCTGTTGTCCAGGAAGATCTGGTATTAAAGCCCCTTTCACACCTTACTATAAATGTTTAAAATCCTTCCAATCAAAACCTGTCCTGCCAGCCTTCCGCATACCAGCTTGCCCTCCCTAATCCCTTAATTTTTACCCCAAACTCTGGATAGGGGAGACAGATTTGAGAGTCTTGCCTCCTCTCTCCCTGCCAGTTGCAAAAAAAGCCCTTTTTTTCCTCAAAAGCTGGTTCCATAGTATTGGCTTCTATGAATGTCAGCTGGTGGGCCCCTGCCTGGTGACACAGTTGCCAATAATTTCTCAGGCAGGAAGGCTTGATTTTACACGTTTATACAAAACCACAAATCCGTCTCCCCTTTGTTTCACACCACTCAAATTCCTGCTAGGAATCTAGGCCCATTTTCCTGGCTGCTTCCTTTGTGGAGTCATTTTAACATCGCTAGGAAATAACTTTCTGTCTCTGTTCTCTTTTTGGTGGTAACCTTTAATAATGCAAAGACTGCTGGATGTCCTTCCAAACATTCTGCAAAACAGCATGCTTCTGTGATAAAAACTATGTAAAAGCACTCATTTTGTTATCTGCTATTTCTGCTACCTTGTATTTTCTTTTTTGAATTTTGGAAGAGCCATGTTCTCCTTCAGATTGATAGATTTAATTATTTCTAAAATACAATTGGAACTTGAAAATTCTAGCTTATTTGATTATCTGCTTTATTTCCCATCAACATTACACTTCTTTCTCTATGGAAATCACAATATTTAGTTCTACATTGAATAACATTTGCATAATCATAATTTTGTAAAGGCAGCTTATTGATTTTTTAAAAGTTAAGCCATAAAAAAGCATTGAATATGAGCATGATTATAAGAAGGAATGTAAAGTCAGGTTGGTAGCTTGAAATCAGCCACAGAAATAGGGAAATGCTGCCATCAGACTCCCCTTCACCACCAATGAGTCAGTATACCAGCAAACCACTGCATACGAGGATCTGCAAATTTATAATTTCATTATTTAAGTGGTAGGAATCAAGGAATAATCTACATGATGACAAAAACAGAATTAGAGATTTATATGTATTATTTTGAGCTATAAATGAAACCAATAGAGGAACTAATAATATAAGTAACAAAATTAGTAGGGAAGAAGTAGTATAAATAAATTAAATTCCTAATCTTTCATAGGCAAAGTTTATAGTTACTATTTAAAATTGATATACTGGGAAAAAACAGATATAAGCATATTGTTTAGAATAATTGTTCTAACAGAAGTTTTGGGGAGAGGAGAACAGAACAATAGATTTTTTTTTCATTTAATATAGCTTCATACTGTTTGAACTTTTACTATGTACCTATGTTACTTTAATAAATGTAAAATTTCCAAAATAAAATACATATTAACTGCCAAATTGGCCTTGTTCCTCCAAACCTTTCATATGAATAAACGACTTATTATTGAAATTAAATTCTATAGGAAAATAAAGGAAACAAAAACATTTATTAGGCTCCTACCATGGCTATCTAGGAGTTTCTACATTCATTAATTCCTAATCTGTTAAATCCTCTTTCATCCCTGTGAAATAGGTATTACTCTTAGAATTTAGTAACCTGAAGCAAAAAGAGGTATATCTGGAGCAGAAATTTTGATACAGTCACTACAATGTCGGGGATAACCAATGACATCTGTGTATAAAACTGACTTTGTTAGTGATGTCAAGATTGGAACTAAATTTCTCATTGAAGTTCCCTTCATTTTGTTAAAAAATAAAGACTGTGAAATGGGGATAGAAGGGAAAAATATATTATTCTTTGATCATGCTTGCTTGGCCACAGGTGGGTAAGCAGATTGACCTGTCCATCCAAACTAATTCCTCACTCCTTCACTTTTTGTTTATGACTTTATTTCTTCATCCTTGGCAAGAGCAGAAAGTAAATCATGGCTTTTCTTGGCTGAAAGGCAGAGTAAAACAGCTGTGACCCTTGAGATATTGTTTACTGCCTCCCGATACACGGTCACTTTTGCTGGACATGCTTGATGGCTTTCGTTCATACAGTTGGCTGTTCCGTCTGCTCCACCAATTGATGAAGAGGCAGAGAGTGGCTGCTTTAAGCTACATTTATTAGTTCATTCATTAAACATTTATGAGCACCCACTATCTGCCAGATACTGAGACAGTTACAAATAGGAACAAACTGGGTCTTTAAGGTCCAAACCCTATGCTTAAGGTATTAGCAGTCTAGTGAGGGAAGACAGACATGTGAATATTAATCATTATACAATGAAGGTATGTACTAGAAGAGGTATGAATGAAATAACGTGGGAACACAGAAAAGAGAAAGACTGATTATGCATAGGAGAAAGGTGGAGGAAGGCAGGATACAGGATGGTTTACAGACAAAGCGATATTAAATTATACCCTTGTGGTAGGCAATGGCCAGGCTAGTAGAGGACTTCATGACACATGAGAAATGAAACCCAGAAATCAGCAACTGGGGCAAAGTTATAGGCCATAAAGGGTAGTATGGTGAGTGGATGTAGTGATGCATCATCCAGATCACCCCTTTAGGACCAAAGCACTCAACCCCAGATGCCGGCAGTGTTAACTACTGAAGGCTCAAAGCTGAGTGTTTTCCCTAGAATTTGCCTTCCTCCAAAGGGGCCCCTTCTCCCGAGACTATGCTTCCTTTGACTGGGGCAGCCTGATGTATCAATTTATGGATGCAAAAGCTTAAGTGCCTTGCCTCTGATGGAGGGTAATTCTGGTGGGTTATCTGAGTTCCAGAGCTCTCCAAATGTGGTAGGCTGAAAAATGGCTCCCAAAGATATCAAGTCCAAATTCCTGGATCCTTAAGTGTTATTTTTTTGGAAACCAGATCTTCACAAATGTGGTTAAGTTACGGGCTTAGTGATTGAGAGATTATACCTGATTATCAGGGTGGGCTGTAAATGCAATCACATGAGGAGAAGGTGATGTGAAGACAGAGGCAGAAATTGGAGCATTGCAGCCCCCAATCAAAGAATGCCAGCATCCACAGGAAAAGGCAAGGAATGGATTTTCCCCTAGAGCCTCCAGAAAGAGTGTATCCCGGCAGACACCTTGATTTTGGCCCAGTGATACTGATTGAAGGCTTCTGGCCTCCAGAACTGTGAAAGAAAATATGTTGTCTTGTCACCCAGTTTATGGCCATTTGTTATAGCAGCCTCAGGAAATTAATGCAGCATGGGATCAGCTAAGGCCTTAACTGCACCTGCATCTCAGTTCAACTTCTCCCTTGGCCAATCCTGTGAAACAAATTAAGCCAAGTCTAAGTAGTCATTCTCTTAGGACCTCCAGCCTAGAGCAGTCTTGTGGTCTGGCCTAGCTCAACACTTGAGGGTAAATAAGAATTTGTTATGAAGAGAAACAAAGGTCGGGCAGGGAACAACATGTGTAAACGCATGAGAGAATGTATTCACAGAATTTCTGGGCATTTATGGCATATATGTTATGGTGAGCCTCATCTTGAATTTGCACTCAGGGTCTCCTTATGGCCTAACTGCCTACTTTGTTTCTGGCTTCTACCAAGCCCAGATCTGACACTAGAACAGCGGGCCCACCTCATGCAAGGCTTTTCATTTTATGCTCAGGCATCTGGACATTATCCTCAAAGCAGTGGGGTGATAATGAAGGATTGTTTTGCTGGGGAGTAGCATCATTAGATTTGTGTATTTTAAGATCAGTTGGTGCAGTGCGTAAACAGGAGTGAAAGAAAGAGCGGAGAAACAGGGTAACAAGAGCAACAGGAGCAAAGGGCAGCAAGGTCACATGACCTGCATTCAGTTATGTGCTGACTTTGAGCCCCGCAACTAAGTGTTGTGATGTTAACAGTTTGAGAAGGAGCAATAGTTCTGAGGACAACGTACCCTTGACTATGGCTGGCAGAAAGTTGTACGGACCTGGATCATATTTTCTGGGTTTAAATCCCAGCTCTGTCACTTACTCACAATATATATTTAAGCAAGTTTTATAAACTATGTCGGCATTTTTCTCATCTACACTAATGATAACTGTCTCATGGAGTTATGAGGATTAAGTGCATTAATATATGGAAAGCACTTAGAAGAATGCCTGGCACATAGCAAATGCTTAATAATGTTAGTTAGTATCAGCCCAGCAGTTTCCTCAAATGTTTTATAGTGAGGAGAGCTGCTTTTCATTTATGAGAGCCCTGGGATCTCAAGAAACAGTGAGGAGAAAGGAATGCATTTATTAAGGTACTGATTAAAGTTGGAAAAGATACACTGCTACCAGATACTTCACCCCCTATTCAGCCGCCAGCCTCAAATTTCTCCTGCCCCTTCCCCAGTGAGAATGATGAGCTGGGCAAGGGACTCCCAAATGCTTAGAACTAAAAGGGGCACCCACAGTCATCTTTGTAAACCACTCATCCAAGGCTGGGTTCCTAATACAGTCTGCCTCATCCTTTGGTTCCAGCATTGGACTTGAACACCTCCAGCAATGGGAAACTCACATCATCTCCATCCTCACAGAGCTCACAGTGTAGTGGAGAGCACAGCCATAAAGTAACAATTATATATGTATATAATTGCATAATAAATGGTATAACGGAAGCCAACTTGAGGGTGCTATGGGAGTGAGGGTGCTAAGGGGAAGGAAGGACTAATTTGCCTTGGTGCAACAGGAAAGGTTTCACCAAGACAATTACAGCTGTGATGAATCTTACAGGGTGGAGCTTTTCTTCCTAGGCAGAGAGCTGGGGACACGCAGAGAGCTGCAGAAGGAATAGCCAAAAAAAAAAAGGCGCAGAGTCCAGAAAGAGCCCAGCTTGTTTGGAAAATCTTGACAGCTGGAACATAGCTTGAGGAGTGGTAGGGCTGGAGTAGTGAGATGAAGGGACAGGAGTTTGGGTAGGGGAAGTAGGCTGTAAATCCTTCAAAGCAGCGCTAAGATCATTACAACCACCCTGGAGGCAAGCGGAGACTTTGAAGACTCCTACGAATCAGATTAGTGGTTTAGAAAATCTTTGTGGTGCTACTGTGGTTGAGAGAGGGCAGGACCATTGCAAAGCCTCCTGGACATAATGAGGAAGTGAAACCTCTTTGAGACGCAAAATTTAAAACCACAGTGATAATGCAAAATTTTTTAAATGCAAAATCCAAGGTATAATGTAATTAAATGCTGTCCTCAGGACTGTGCATATAATCAAGAAACTTTTTATTCAAGGATTTTCTGTTTATTTATATTTTATTTATGTTTGCTTTGTCCAGAGCACTATTCTATAGACATGCAAATTCAGAAGACATGCTTGCCTTTTAGCCCAAAACAAACAGAAGTGCAAAGATCAAACTAAGAAAATCGTTTGTCTTTTTTTGGTGTGAATGTCTAGAAAGCAAAGTGTCTATTGTTTGAAAAGAATTGCTCTATCAACCTCTACAAATATTTCTGTTCCTGTGAAAAATCAGTGTGCATTACTCAATATACGTGCCCATCAATTTCTACTAGTTTGAGCTGAGGGTTAATCTGGTAAAATCTCCCAATAGAATAACAAGTGCTAAAATGTCACTTCCTAAAACTGAGAATTTTCTTTCACAAAGGGAAATTTAAAGCACAAGTTTGGATTAAAAGCAAAACCGAAACTTTATCAAAATGCAACATATTTTGGAAGTGAAATGCATTGATAGAGTTTCACAGATTTTTTCCCTGAAGTTATAAGGTATTAAAATAAAATTTAGTGCTTTTCTGTGCTAAGCACTGTGCTAGTGCTTTTTGGATTGCATATTTATAGTAAAACACTGACAATTAAGTATAAAGGAGAAAATAAAAATTATTCATAAAGGCAGGACCTAGAAATAACTATCAGAACTTTTTTCACACACTCCTTTCCCCAAGCACACACATATGTGATATTATATATTTATCATTTATTTCTATTCGTTTAAATTATGCCATGAGCATTTTCCTATAATATTCAACGACCTCTGAAAAGAATATTTTAATAGCTGTATAATATTGCACCATAAGACTATTCCAAAAATTATGCAAATATTAACTTACAATTGCGCATTTAGGTTGCTACTAATTTTCTATATTTTAAGAACTCTGCAATGTTCATTCTTATATATGAATCATTCTTCACATCTCCACATCTCTGGTGACTTCCTCAGGGTAGAATTCTAGAATTGGAATTGTTGGGTCAAAGTGTAAGTTACATTTTTAAAGTTTTTGCCACTTATTGACAAATTACTTTTTGGGCAAGTTTTACTAATTTGTGGTTGCACTAGGAGTGCATAGCTTGATAGGCAAAATGTGGTATACAATTAGTAATTCCTTTTCCTTATTGACTGTGAAGTGGGGATGTTTTCATAATAATTGTTGGGCAACTATATTCTGTGAATTGTTTTTCTATGTCTTATTACTGGTTTTCTACTGCAGTATTGGTCGTCTTTATCTTCTTCCTCTTTTGAATTTGGGAGGAAGGGAGTTTTCTCTGTATTGTAGATACTTTGGAATGCTCAAGAATGCCCCTAATGGGGCAATTTGGCTCTTTTTTCTTTGCAAGCTCATTAAGCTATTGAGTCTGGACTCTTGATCATGCTGCCAGTGGGAGCCCATTAAGGACACCTCGGTTAAGATCAAGAGCATAAAGTGCATAATTATCATATTATGTTCATGGTTTAGTCTCTTTAGTTTCCTTTGTCTTATTTGTTACAAAACTAAGAATTTGCTGCAGTGCTGATTTTAAATGTTTGCAACCTGAAATCAAAAACACAAAATTAAATCTTTATCAAGAATTTAAGAAAATTAAATATATACCTCAAATAGTCCTGAACTATAGAGATCGTAAATTAATTGTTACCCAATGTTAAAAAAAATGTAATGTGCCTTTCATTCCCAAAATATTAGTATGTAGCTCTTCTTAAAAATGTTGGAGAGAGAAAAAGATGGTGAGAAAGGTAAGTAGAAATTACAGACTGACTAAGGCATCATGCTCAACACCAACAGAAATCACCAGAAGGCACTCTTTCTCGGGTATTGCTTTGTTGAAAGAGATGTTGACTATTTTCCTTCATATACTCTAAACTAAATGACTAATTTTTCAAGTCTATGCATTACTTTGTTCCCTACACATAACAGAGAAATTTAGTTTTAACTCTGAATAAAGCCAACTCTCCTTGTTTAGGAGACCCAGTCATACCCCCTGGGAAGACTGGCTTCTCCTGTCAGGGATACTGCAAATCACCCCAGCTCATTGGGTGGTTCTGGTGTTTTGCATCCGTTCTAACAGCTCCAGCACAGAAACGGAATGGCAGCAGGCAGCACGTGTGCACACATAACCAAACAATGTTTCAGACATGGAAACAATAACAACATTGTATTTATACAGGGGGAAATGTCCACATTGTGTTTCTAGCATAGTTGTGTCTTTTTTCTTCATGTTCAGAAAGGAGAAGGAATTTTTCTCCTTTTCTAAGGCCAGCTGCTGGTATTATTAGTCTATTTAAATCTTGTTATACTGTAAGAACTAACATTCACACATTTGTTCATTTCTTCACAGTAGACTCAATAAAAATGACAGAATCTGTTGCCAAAAACAAATTTCAATTTGTTCATCTTTTTCTCAACCCAGTTCCTAGGATTGTATGGAATTCCTCCAAATTTTAGACGTAAAGGATGCAGTGGAACCCCTAAAGCTAAATTTCACAGTTGAACTAATAGATAACAAACCAAGAGTCAGGCATGATTTGTTCAAAGTCACTTAAGTATCTACTTATGTCTTAGTAATTATTCTTTTCTTTCAATACTGGAAATGGGAATCTTTCCTTAGGAAAACAAATGACCACATATGGCTTCAGGGCCAAGGGTCATCAGGGCTGTCCCTCTGCTCCTGTTAGCCACGAGGTCCTCGGTGTGCCAGCATTAGCCCCAGAGGAGTCTGAGGGGTCCGCTCAGTCCTTCAGTGAAGTGGTCAGCATTGGTGTTGATGGCACCCACTTGTGAAGAATCACAGCTGGTCACTGGTCACTTCTAGAAACCTCCCATAGACATCCCAGGTGCACTTCTCCAAGAAGTTGAATAGGAATGTGTATAGGAGCTGCCTTCTGAACAAATTCAAATAACAGCATTTCACTCTCTTCCAACAGCACAAATGCATGGAGAGCCTGAGGGAACCTGAAATTTGGGGAAACTCCATTTGGAACTAAAGGATTTCAGAAGAAAGTTGGCTGATGCCAAATTAGATGGTTTATTCCTGTTTTGGATCTTTGGCAGCAAAAATGTGTACTGTGCCATGGTCAGTAGATACAGAGATGAGGGAAGCATCCTAGCTGAAGTTTATGCAATAAATATTTGCTTCTTGAGATCCCCTTCATAGTTCCTGGATTAAATGCCATGATGAAGTAGCAAATATTCTTATGAGTCCCTTTTTGAGATTGCAATTCTTGTTCCTACAGGTTGAAAGCAATGCAGCTCAGGACACCCTCCTGTGTGGGAATGTCCATGGGAGTCTTCTTGGTGTTGACCAGGTCCATAAGCCACATGTGACTTGTACATGTGCCAGGAAGGCCATGAAGGACTTGCTACTATCACGACACGAGACACAAAAGCCTTTAGGGTTATAGCAGGTTTCAAAGACATGCAACTGAAGGGGATTGTGTGTGCATGTATACATCTTAATCATGGGGTCCAAAATGACCACAGTTCTATCTCACCTCAATTTGACCTCCTTGACTTCTGTAGAAAATTCTATCAATAAAGGTCTTCTTTCTCAGATCATTCAAGATTATCATATTATTGGAAGAACATTTTGGCTTTTTTCTACTCCCAGCTAAAGCTAAATTGTTGCAGAGAAATGCTGCTCAGGGAGACCAAGAAATAGGACCAGGCTGTCCGGGTGTCCAAAGTGTGTGCACAGTGGGGAGCTGTCTGTGCACCCAGTGCATCCACCAGGCAACACGGGCAGGGCAGGGACACATGTGTTTGATTACTATCACTTTTACTTTTCGTATTAGAAAATGAAAAGTTATTGACATGTAAATTCTTTTAAAAGTAAGACGATTAGTTTCAAGGCAATTCCAATGGGATTTTTGAGATTGTGTCAGAATGATCATAAAGTTCACCTGAAAGAACAATTATATGAGACTAATGAAGAAAATATTGAAAACACATAACAAAGGGGTATTTGTCCTACACAGTAAAAAAAAATGCTTTTATAAAGCAGCAATAATTGGTGCGATGTGATACTAGCTTAGGAAAAGACAGACAATGGAAAGAACAGAAAGGCAAGAAACAAATCTATGTAAACATAAATAATTTAGAACACAATAAAGGTGCCACTTGAGATCTGTAGAGAAAGACTGAATAACTAATAAATGTCACTAATAGAACAATAGGCTGATCGCTGCACCAAAATAACTTCTAGATTGCTGAAAGATTTTAATATTTCTTTAAAAACCCACAAAAATGTTTTCAGAAAGAACTTCCTAAGCAAATATGTCAGTAAATTCAGAAACAATAAAGAGAGATGACAGATTTGACTGGGAAAAAAGAACACTCCAATGAAATTTAATGAAAAAGGAAGGGAGAAAAATCTTTTTTTATTTTTATTATTTTTTAATTTTTAATTTTTTTTGTGTGAGGAAGACTAGCCCTGAGCTAACATCCATTGCCAATCCTCCTTTTTTTTTTGCTGAGGAAGACTGGCCCTGGGCTAACATCCATGCCCATCTTCCTCTACTTTATATGGGACACCGCCACAGCATGGCTTGAGAAGCAGTGCGTCTGTCTGCACCTGGAATCTGAACCTGCAAAACCCCTGGCCGCTGAAGCCAAGCTCATGAACTTAACCGCTATGCCACCGGGCCAGCACCCCCAAAATCTTTCTTTTTGTAATAGTCATAGTATACATAAAAGTTTCCTGAAATTCAATAAAAGAGAGATGAAAAAATAGAGGAAAGAAAATATCACAAAGGAGGTATATAAATGGTCATAGGGAAGAAAATCTTTGCATATATATGACAAAGATTTAATAGTCATAAGGTATATAAAATGTTTTACAATTTAATAAAAAATAAGAATTAATATATCACAACTGATGTATTAATTGACATATTAATTAATTAACTGTGGTCAAGAAACACATAAAATTTCAGCCTCAGTAGTAGAAAAACAATTGCAAATGAACAAGTTTTCACCTATCAACCTGAACAAAGATTTTAAGCAGTAGTAATAGCTAGTTTTTTTATGGACATTGACTCAGTCTGTTCAGGCTGCTATAACCAAAATATCATAAACTGGGTGGCTTCAACTACAAACCCTTATTTCTCGTAGTTCTAGAGGCTGGGAAGTCCAAGATCAAGTTGCTGGCAGACAGTGTCTGGTTAGGACCTGCTAACCTGAGGACCTGATTTATAGATGGCCATCTTCTTGCTGTGTCTGTACATGTCAGAAGGGACAGGGAGCTCTCTGGGGTCTCTTTTATAAGGGCACTCACTAATCTTATTCATGAGGGCTCCACCTTCATGACCTAATCACCTCCCAAAGACCCCACCTCTAATTACCATCACTTTGGGGACTAGGTTTCAACATGTGGATTTGGGGAGGACACATACATTCAGTCTCACCACACCAGTTAAAGAACCACAACCAGTGGAGCTGAAGCAAAGCGAATACAAAATGGGTAGTGAAAGAAGGTGGTTACATAGATCAGCTACAACTGCGTGACCAGTTATAGAACCGAGGACTGTAATTATTGTTAAGTATTCATCCTTATTTTGTCACGAATGTGTTTGTATGTGTGTATCAAAGATCTTTGTTTTCCTATCATTCCCTTATCATGTAACATAAGATAAATGTATTGAATATTGTTAATTTTACATCATAGTATTTAAATTACATGGTATCAAGAAGAGTAAACATCACCCAAGGACTTTGTATCCTCTTCTAGGGAAAGGGTTCGTTGGTTTTCAGCTGTATGCAGGATATTTGTATCACATTAGGTAGAATTATAACCTTGCTATTGGTTTTATTTGGAGATTAAGTATGGTTTAAGGAGATGGATATGAGTGCCAAGTTGACAAGGCATAGATTTGTGATAAGTTAAGTTTTTGTTTTGTTTAATTGAAGCATCATTGACATAATTATATTAGTAATAGGTGTACAACATAATGATTCAATATTTGTATACATTGTGAAATGATCACCGCAACAAGTCTAGTTGATATTCATCACCATATATAGCTATAAAATTTTTTCTTGTGATGAGAACTTTTAAGATTTACCCTTTTAGCAACTTTCAATATGCAATATAATATTATTAACTATAGTCACCATGCTGTACATTACATTCCCAGGACTTATTTATTTTATAACTAACTATTTTATAACTATAACTATTTGTACCTTTTGACTCCCTTTACCCGTTTTTGCCCACTTCCTTCCCTACCCTCCACCTCTGGCAACCACCAATCTGTTCTCTGTATCTATTAGAATGTTTTTTTATTTTTTTTTAAGATTCCACATGTAAGTGAGATCATATAGTATTTGTCTTTTTCTGTCTGACTTATTTCACTTAGAATTTCACTTATTTCACTTGTAATGCCCTCAAGTTCCATCCAAGTTATCACAAGTAGCAAAATTTCATTCTTTTTATGACTAAATAATATTCCATTGTGTGTGTGCATATATATACATATATGGTGCGTGTGTGTGTATATATGTATATATACACCACATTTTTTAATCCATTTATCCATTGACAGACACTAGGTTGTTTCCATATTTGGCTATTGTAAATAATGCTGCAATGAACATGGGGTAAATATATCTTCTTGAGTTAGTGTTTTCATTTTTTTAAGAAAAATACCCAGAAGTGGAATTGCTAGATCATATGGTAGTTCTATTTTTAATCGTTTGTGGAACCTCCATAATGTTTTCCATAGTGGCTATATCAATTTATATTCCCACCCACATTGCACAGGGTTCCCTTTCACCATATCCTAGCCACTTGCTATTTCTTATCTTTTTGATAATAGCTATTCTAACAGATGTGAGATGACATCTCATTGTGGCTTTGATTTGCATTTCTCTGATGATTAGTGATGCTGAGCATCTTTTCATGTGTCTGTTGACCATCTGTATGAAAAATGTCTATTCAAATCCTCTGCCCATTTTTTAACTGGATTGTTTGTTTTTCTGCTATTGAGTTGTATAAGTTATTTGTATCTTTTAGATATTAACTCCTTATCAGATATATGATTTGCAAATAATTTCTCCCATTCAGTAGGTTGCCTTTTCATTTTGTTGATTGTTTCCTTTGTGGTGCTGAAACTTTTTAGTTTGATGTAGTTCCACTTTTTTATTTTTGCTTTTGTTGCTTTTGCTTTCACTGTCAAATCCAAAAAATCATCACCAAGATGGATGTTAAGAATCTTATCACCTATGTTTTCTTTTAGTTTTATGGTTTCAGGTCTTACATTCAAGTCTTTAATCCATTTTGAGTTAATTTTTGTGTATGGTGTAAGACAGTGGTCCAGTTTCACTCTTTCGCATGTGGCTGTCCAGTTTTTCCAACATCAGTTATTGAAGAGACTGTTCTTTCCCCATTGTATATTCTTGGCTCCTTTGTCATAAATTAATTAATCATGCATACGTTGGTTTATTTATGAGCTCTCAATTCTGTTCTATTGATCTGTGTGTCTGTTTTTATGCCCAAACCATACTGTTCTGATTACTGTAGATTTGTAATATAGTTTGAAATCAGAGAGTGTGATGCTTCCAGTTTTGTTCTTCTTTCTCAAGGTTGCTTTGGATATTTGGGATCTTTTGTGGTTCTATACAAATTTTAGGATTGTTCTGTTTCTGTGAAAAATGCCACTGGAATTTTGATAGGGATTGCATTGAATCTGTAGATTACTTTGGGTAGTATAGATATTTTAACAATATTAATTGTTCCAATCCATGAGCATGGAATATCTTTCCATTTATGTGTGCCTTCAAATTCTTTCATCAATGTCTTTTTTTTTTGCCAAGGAGGATTCACCCTGAGCTAACATCTGTTGCCAATCTTCCTCTTTTTGCTTGAGGAAGATTCGCCCTGAGCTAACATCTGAGCCAATCTTCCTCTATTTTGTATGTGGGTTGCTGCCACAGCATGGCTGCCCACGAGTGATGTAGGTCCGTACCTGGGAACTGAACCCAGTCCACCGAAGTGGAGCATGCCAAACTTAACCACTAGGCCACAGGGCTGGTCCCCACATCAATGTCTTATAGTTTTCAGTGTGCAGGTCTTTCATCTCTTTGATAAATTTATTGCCAGGTGTTTTATTCTTTTGGATGCAATTGTAAATAGAATTGTTTTCTTAATTTCTCTTTCTGATAGTTCATTATTACTGTATAGAAATGCAACAGATTTCCGTATATTGATTTTGTATCCTGCAACTTTAATGAATTCATTTATTAGTTCTAACATTTTTTTGGTGGAGTCTTTAGGGTTTTCTATATATAATATTATGTCATCTACAAATACAAACAGTTTTACTTCTTCCTTTCCAATTTGGACGCCTCATTTCTTTTTTCTTTTTGCCTAATTGCTCTGGCTACAACTTCTGATACTATATTGAATAAAAGTGGTGAGAGAGGGAGAGTGGGTGTGATAGTTAAGTTTCATGTCAACTTGACTGGATCAGGAATGTCCAGATATCTGAGTAAACATTATTTCTGGGTGTGTCTGTGAGGATGTTTCTGGATGAGATTAGCATTTGAATTGTGGACTTAGTAAAGTAGATTGCCCTCTCCAATGTGGGTGGGCATCATCTAATCCAGTGAGAGCCTAATAGAACAAAAAGGAAGAAGCAGCAGAAATTTGCCCCTTTTTCTGCCGCATTGTTTGTGCTGGGATATTTCATCCCTTCTTCTTCCCTGAGACTGGGATTTACATCAGCTCCCTTGGTTCTTAGGCCTTCAATTCAGACTGAATTACACCTCTGGCTTTCCTGGGTCTCTAGCTTGTAGATGGCAGATTGTGGGACTTCTCAGTCTCCATAACTGTGTGAGCCAATTCCTCATAATAAATCTCCTTTTATATCCTCTTGGTTCTGTTTCTCTAGAGAACCCTAACTAATACAGACACCATGAATAGTCATTCTCTTGCACTGCTAGCAAATTACTACAGCCTTTCTGGAAGGGAATTTGGGAGTGTGCTTCAAATGCTTTAAAAATAGCCATGCTTTTTGAGATAACAATTCTACATCTAGGAAGTTATCCAGTAGAAGTATCTATGGGTGAATTTACAGATTTCTCCACACAAATGGACATTTCAGTATAGTTTAGAAAACTGAAAAACTGGACACAAATATCTAATCATTGGGGATTTGTGAAGTGAATCATTCACCCTTCAAAGCTACACTATGAAGGCTATTTTTTGACAGAGAAGGGTACTCTTGTATTAGTCTTATGTAACATGAAGTTATAAAACAGAATGTACTTACGATGCCATTTTTATACATAATTTTCTGACACTTACACTCTGCATTCCTACAGAGAATGGAGTTCTGTTTAAAGTCAAGGGTGTGAAAGAGGAAAGAGTAATGGTGGGATTCATATCAGAAATGAAAGCTAAGTCTATAAATGCCACTGGTTCTAATAACTGTCTCCAAAGGAGTTAAGGAATAAAGGACAAGAACTATATTTTAAATGCTACTTTATAACCTCAGACCTTCTGTCACTTACACTTTTCAGAAACTGCCTTGCTTTTTCCCCCATGGTAATCATTACTTTATTTAACAAATATTTTTTGAGCACCTATTATGTCCCAGGCACTAGGTGCTAGGGCAGGAGCAGTAAAGAAAACAAAGTCATATTCAGATTCACAGTAATAGACATAAAACAATCAATATATAATGTGTCAGTGGTTGATGAATGCTAAGAAAAAAAATAAAGCAGTGTGAAGAAATAGAGAACACAGACTCTTTGATTAATTGACATTTGAATAAAGACCCTGAGGAAGTGAGGGAGTGGGTTATACTGAGGTCCAAGGGAAAGAAGAAGCAATGCAAGCAGAGATGCCAGTAAGGCCAATGGCCCTGAGTCAGGAGTGTGCTTGGTGGCTTAGTGCCAGCAAGGAGATCCAAGAAGCTAGAATGGAGTAAGGCAAAAGAAGAATATAAGAGATAAAATAAAAGAGGTAATTTGGGGGCATATAGCATAGTGAGATGGAAGTTAACAAGGAAATTCTTAAACTATGAAAACTTTTGTACAAGTTCTGCAAGAAAGCAAGGAGCTGGATGGATTCTATACAACTTTCAGCTAGTCTAAGGGGAAGGGAATCCCTGAGGGCAATGACTAGCAACAGGTGAACAAAACAAGGTGAATATTTGAGGGATGAAAGGGATATGGAGGCAGCTTGGGGCTAAGAAGATGGGGCCAGGGTTTCCTTGAAACCCAAAATGGTTCGGAAATAATTTACATGATACATGTATTTTTAAATGAAAGTTTATTTTTGAAAATATGTTAGAAAATGTCAGTGGATGTTCTCACTGGGTAACCAAGCATGAAAAATGAATATCCTCCAGTTCACTTCTTTAGTTAGTTTCCTTGTTTTTCTTTCAAAGAATATGCATATAGAGGCTTGCAATAGAGAAAATGAGTAATTTGAATTTTTCTCCTGGACTCAGAATGATCTAGATTATTCGGCAGCTTGACTTCTTCCAGTTTGCATTGCATTTGCATTTTAATACAGTGTCAATAGACACAACTGTCTTCTTTGAACATTTTATTCCTTTCCTTTACAGAATATATTCTGATCAGAGGATAAAATAACTTAAAAAAAAAGTCTCTGATAGAAATCAGACCAACCAGTTGAAATAAATTTAAAAAAGAAATCCTACCTCAAGATGTATGTGTAATAGAGTGAAATGATATACTCCTGCTGTTTCAGAAAAGATGAATTACTATGCATGCTGCCTAAACAAGAGATGAAACTTCAAAATATTGACATGTGAAAAAACATAGAGCTTAACCAAAGGAGAAAAAACTCATATTATATAGATGTACTACATCCTTTTAACCATCAATGCCTTAGGAAGATTATACGTTTGTTAATTCATAAAATGTTATTGTATATATATTCTGTTACAGGGACTGTGCTAGGCACATGTTTAGTAGGGAAGGATGTTAAGTGAACTATATAATAAACATGATGAAAGAAGTAACCACACTGAGGGGGGGTGGTGAGTGACTGTAGAAACAGAAAAGTCTGGAGAACTGGGAAAATCTTCTGGAAAGAGATGTTATTGGGAACTCTGAAAATCAGGATTTGAAGGATGGTGTAGTAGGAAGATCCTTGGAAAGGGGCCAAGGGACCTAGCTTGTGGTATGAACTCTGCCATTAACTATAACTTGTGACTAGAAAGGTAATGGGAAGCATGTACGAAGGGAAGAGACAGGAAAAGCAAGAATGCTATGAAAGCAAAGAATGCTTGATACAAGCTGGGGGGAAAAGGCCTTGAGGAATGCAGCTATTGCCCTTGACTAGCTCTGTCTAGGGAGCCACCTATCCAAGGTTTCTTGGACTCAAGTGAGGCAGCAAATTTAGTATCTTTCCTGCACGTCCTCTATTGCCTATGGACTTTTTCAACTCTTCTCTAACAATTTCTGAAAACAAGTGTGATCTAATCCACCGATTTTCAACGGGTGGTCCCAGAATCTCCTGCAACACAACCACTCAGGGTCCTTATTAAAAATGCAAGCCCATGGGTCTTACCACAAGGTTGCTGAATCAGAATGTCTGGGGCTGAAGTCAGGACATCTGAACTTAACACCCTTATTAGGTGATTTGTTTACACCAGCTCAATCTGGTCCACCCATTCCATCTTCCCTGCTATCCAAAGAAACTGGTGCCACACTTGCACCACCAAACAGGGAAATCGTGGGGACTGAAAACCATGGCTCTTAATTCCCAAGTTAGTGGGGTTTCTACTCCATTGTGTAATTTCCCATTTCTGATCCAACAACTTAAACTTATTTAGCGTTTCCAGAAATAATGTGGAAAAAGTCTTATGGTAAATTGTTAAGAAGCAAAGAAGAAACTTAAGTCATGCATACTTTAATACTTTGATTTTATCTGTGAGCAAAAATATTCATGGAAAAATACTAAAAGGAAACGCAACCAAATATTAGCCATTTTCGTTTTCATGGGGTAAGATAGTTGATTTTATTTATCTTTCTCTTTTCCCGTAGTTTGCATCCTCTAAAACAGGCACATATTTTATAATTAAAAATAACACAATCACTTCATTTAATCTGGAATAAAATTTAAATTGAAATGCCTAAAGCTATAAGTGACCCTCGGGGAACTTTCACAGCCATTGGCAAATTGTGTTTTCACGAAGATTTAACAGTCTTTGTTGGCTCTGGCCTCCCAGATGGTATGGATGTGCTCAGTCTGACCTCATTTGATTTCTGAAAATGTCCTTTGATCATAAACCTTCACTCTACTTTTCCTGAAAAATTAAGTCATCAGAAACCCTGACTCAGGGACACAGAGGGTTTGGAAGGTTTCAATTTGGGGGATGAATAAAAATCACAGGGAGTACATCTGTTCACTTCTAAAATGCCATATATTTTCTTTGGGAGAAATTTTAAAGGCAGGCTTTAAATTCCTGATCCAGGATTTAAAAGTTGATGAGGATAAAAAGAAATTCAGATATTCTTCTCATATAGAGATAAAGTCAAAATTTTTAAAGATTTTGATTTTCTTTTGGTGATTGTTTTAATTACTAACCAAGTGATTATCTTTTATCTTTAAAAAATTTTATACAATGTACTGTTATACACAATTTAGAAAATAAAAAATATTATCCATAGTCCCACTATATATTAACATTATAGTATATTTTCTACAGTCTATGCATATGTCTGTGATCAATTACATATAACTTGGATTCTTATAATTTTTTATAATTTTCTAGCATACATATGTTTTATGTTACTAAATACATTTTAGAAACATCATTGAACCAAAAGATTCCTGATGCTAAAACCATCACAACACTAATTTGTTTTGTTCAGATTATAAATCTGCTTCAAATCACCCAAAATATGCTTTTGGTCTCACGATACATTTCAATATTCAGGAGGATCTACATTCCATTTTCCATTGTCCTATTATATAATTAGTCACATCTAGAGGAAGCAGTGATAAGGGGCAGCATAAATTTAAGTAAAAAAACTTACTTTCAGTCCTCATAAAGATATTCATCTAATGGATGGAGATTCTTATAAGATTTTATGACTCAAAAATCAATAATCCCAACTTCTTAAATAGAAAACTTAACCTGTGATAACAGATAAGTTTGAACAAATTTTTCCGGTGGTACTAATTTGAAGACTCTTCCCACTCCCCTGTTCCACCTTAAAAGCTCTAGTCCCTTTGGGTCCTGTGTAATACAGAGAAAATAGCCATTGAGCTTGGAGAATCTTAGGAAACATTTATTGGCCTGAGCATTGAAATATTTCCCGATGGATCTGGACTCTCTGAACATCTGGGTACTGATATATCACCTGGAGACTTTCCTATTTATTCCTCAGTAAATCAGATGGCATCCAAAGCCAGATAAATCCTACGCTTCGAGAAAGAGGAAGGCAAAATATTCTGAGATAACTGATATAGCAGGTAACTACTGGTAATACACAGGAAAACTCTGGATAATAGAAGGCTTTGATAGTGCCTGACTTGGGAGACCAGAAATAATAGTCTCAGGAAATTTGGGTCTAGTTCCCCTGCTCTTTCAGTAGGGAGCTTATTATAGTTCCCTCAATTTCAGTTAAAACCTCCACAAAAACTCCCCATGTAGTTTTTATATTAGAATTTTTCTTTTCTGTCCTATAGTGATACGTACTCTTTACATTTAAACTTAAATTGTCCCATATCAATCACCAAGTAGTTCATTCTGGACTTTAGAAAAGATATAGCTGATTCAGAAAACAAGGAGAGTGCAAAATGGCTCTCTTCCTAACTCTAAATTCAGTTACACTGAGTTGATATCTTGAAATTAGCCACAATGAGAGTACTATAAACCATGGAAATCAACAAATACTTGAAATCAGAACCCTTACCCCCAGCCACAGCTGCCTTATCTGACCAGACCACCACTGTTTGCAGAGTTCCGTGTGTGGCTAAAGTGTGGGCATGGCCTGATAATCATGCACTTGGTGGCCTTGACCGTAACATAGATGTCCTTGATCGACTCTCGCTGGCAGTGTGATCTAGAGTCTAGACACAACAGCATAAGCAGCTTGCAAAGAAAAATGAAAACCAAACTTCCCATGTAGGAGCCTTCCAAAGTGACCCAAAGTATACATCATAGAAAAGCTTCCTCCTCCCCTAATTCAAAGGGGAAAGAAGAAGACAAAGACGGACAATGAAGAGGGAGGAGGAGGAAGTGGTGGAAGAGAAAAGAAGGAAAGGAAAGAAAAAATAAGGAGGATGGAAAAAGGGGTTGTCAAAAATCCTGCTTTTTCCACAGTGGCCAAAATGCATGGTCATTATTCATCCTTTGTTTCAGAGTCACTTTTACTGTGGCTTTTTTCTTCCTTTTCTTTTTTTCATACCAGTATTAAAGTGCCCTACATGTCCTATTATTAGTACAGGAGTATTCTGGACCATGTTTTGCTTCTGTACCTCAAAATCCAAGACTGTCCACTCCTTTGAGAACCCTAAACTACATTAATGAGTCACAATAAAATGTTCTAAGACTCAGTGACACAAATAAGGGATTCTCAGATGTAAAAGAGCCAGTCACAGACAAAACAAGATTAGACAAAGACTGAAATTGAATCACTGCTTTTGGAGAGATCCAAGGATTCAGATCAGACTCATCAGGAAGTTGCCTTTCAGAAAATTAAATTTCTTATTAAACTGTTAACTTGACTCTAATTTGTCAAAGACCGTTATTATAGTTTATCTCAGTTTAATACTAGTCAAATACTCGCGTCATTTTAAATATACTCTATTGAGACTTTCTGAATATCAGATACATAGCCAAATGAGAAATCAAAATTTCTCATTCAGGCTGTTCAGATAGATGGTTTCACAAATTATATCCATGGTGTAGCACATACTCTGCAGACTCAAGATACAGGATGATTTCTGTAAGTCCATGTAGACTTTCAAGTATTTGGTGTCCCCATGAATCATAATATAAAGAAAGTGAAGGTGAAACACGGGGACTGTAATTTGCAGTTTGCACCACATTTCAGGTGCATTTCAGTTTGACGTTAAATTCAGACAAGCAACAATAATCCTCAGTTACCCTTGGTAATATCACAGAAAATTTTCTAATAAAAAGGCAGAAGCAGAAAACATAAAATGCAAGTCCCGGTTGGGCAGGCATTTTGTTCTATTTTATTTACTAATATATCCTGACTGTTTAGGACAGTACTTGGGAGAGCAGGGACTAAATAAATACTTGTTGACTGATTGACTAAATGAATGAATAGAAATTTCAGATTAGCAACTTTACTATTTTTCTGTAGGTTTCATTGCAGTTTGATTGAACTCACCGTAGTTGTCTTTTCCTTTTTATTTTCCATGGTAACCATACATTTCTGCCACAGAGAAGTAAAGGAACTCTATAGCACAATTCATGATTTACAATTCTACAAATTAACTGTATTTTCATAAAAGCCTCTTTTCATCTAAATTAAGTTCATCATGTTGGGAAATGCCCTAGCTAAGGAGCAAATCCAACAAAAATTATATCAAGAGGCCAAGTTATATCTACAATCTTGCTTATTAAAATTTTTATTTATGTTATTTATTTCCATCACTTTTTTCCTGTTCACAAAAGCATAGCCAATTAAAACAAATAAACAAATGAACAACAATGAAAAACTGGTTTGCAGTTTTGAAAGTAATGGCTCATGCCCTTTTGCTAACTAAGCACCTGAACTCACTCCCTCTGGTTTTTCAGCAATCTAGAGCAGCTGTGAATTTACCTGGACACAAAGGAGCACTCATTTATTACGGTAGTTCCTGAAAAGAAGAAATACCATATCCATTTCTGGAAGTCTATTAGGAAATGTTTTATGGTTGAAACTAGTTAATGAATACTTTAGGAACATGCATATTTGAGAAGGAGAATCAACTTAATTACCTTGTCAATCAGAGTCTTAATTGTATAGTTAATTAATGCTAATTAGTTGATGAAGTATTTATAATTAACTGTGTATACTTTCCACTATATGCTACTACCCCTAGAGATAATTTCTTTTAACCTAAGTCTGCCTATAGATGCCTATAAATGAAAATATATAAAAAATTATCTCTAGTATTAATTTTCAGAAAGATCAACATAGATGAAATTGGACCTTTTATTTTGAAAATTAAATTCTAAACTTCCCTTTCCAAATCAAGAAGTTAAGACTTTTTCTCACTTGAAAATAAGGAAATGTGATTTAGAAAATGCCTGAGCTTCCAACCTATGGTACAAAAATTCATAGTTTTAGGCAACAAATCTCTTACATGAATTATTTAGATCACTGTTTCCCTAATTTGGCTGTGGTGTATCAGATCTCCTGGGAAGCTTTTTAGAATATAGATCTCAGGATCTCTGCCTAGATCTGTGGAGTCAGAACCTTTGGGGGTGGAGCTCAAGAATCTGCATTTTCAAAACAGTATTTTCTCCAGGTGATTCTGACGTGTAACCAAGTTTGGGAATAAAATATTTTAGATAAGTATTTTCTACCATCACTTGCTATCCCCATTCTCATTCTTCCACATTTTCCAAGAAGCAAATCTACATAAAAAGTAAGTCAATTACTAAATTTAGAGAGTTTGGATTGGTCTGACAACATACAGTCCACAAAGTATATACAACATCCCCTCTGGAGGGCCCTGTGGGCAATCCAAAGACAGGATCTTTCATCATCCATAGCTATTGCAACCATGGTACCAGTTCAAACCTGTGTGGCTTCTGATCAGGGCATATCTCATAGAGAAAACAAACACTAAAGATTTTAAGTATGAGCCCAAATCCAAGTCTTGATACTCTCAATTGCTAGCTTTGGTTTGTGATTTGTTGCTTCCCACACATCAGCAACTCCTTTTAATATCCTCTACTGTAAAAAGATTTAGGGATTTACAAGTGATGTCAGTCCCTTGAACCACAGAGGGATTTTAGCTGGAAAATATAAAGAGAACCCAGAAGGCTATGTTGGTAGCCTAGGTTCCCCCCAGAAATTAGAGTCTGAGATAAGGGCTCGAGTGCGTGTAATTTTGGGGAGGAGTAATCCTAGGGAACAGGAGTCAAGGATCAGGGAGTGAAACATGGAAGGAAGGAAAGCCAGTATAGGATCTTCTGAGGAGCAATGTAAAATGTGCCTCAAGATTGTTCACTGGAAGCAAAGCATTCATGCACCAGCTCCCTTCTCCCATTAGTCCAGGATCGCCCCATGACATTTTTGTTCCTGGCACTCCAGTTTGCGCATGTGAGTGCCATCCGGTTCCTTCAAGTGTCCCACACCACAGTGTCGGAGAAGACCTGGAGTACAAAACAGAAGATATGCAGATAGGCTAATGTGAGGTGCTCTCAGATTACAAATTTGTATGAAGCTGGTTGTTATGATGGCTGGATTAAAAGGTGGGCCAAGAAGCCCAGAGACAAGGCACAAAATTTGTCCGATACAGTCGTGCATGTGTCAGGAGGCTGCTGCTCTGCAGTGAGTCTGCAATTTAGAGATGTGAGTCCCAAGGCCGAGTACTCTTATTTATGTATTGAAAATCTCTAGAGTTTTCTGAATTACCCAAAATAACATGAAGTTATGCTCCTTTCATACTGTTACTTTGGAAGTTTCTGCACAATGTCAGTTCCCTTGCTCCATAAACTGTCAATTTCTTATCCCCACCCAAGATTTCTCCTGTCTGTTCCCACTGAGTATTGCTTTGTATTTCACCTGTGACCAATGAAAAGCTAATTAATCCCCATGCCTTTTACATTTAGCAAATGATCAAGATATGGAAATTATAGTGGGGGTGCCAGTCACCTCCATGATGATTTTGGGTATAAGTCTCCTCTTTGACTAGTATCACTATCAAATGCCACTAGAGACAGGAAGAAGACTGCCTGGTGCTCTTACACCAGGCTCCTTGGGATCCTACAGCATACAAGTAAAGTGGTGGGGTACTTACAGTATACTCAAGATTCATGGTCAATGACACTTGTGGAAGAACCTGCTACAACACATTTGTCTGACTTATTATTATCTGAAATGTTTCTGGAAGATAAGCCCTGTTCTTCTTCATTCCTGCTCCCCAACATTTCTCAGAGATGATCCTACATTGCCTGACATACAATCATCACCACTGTGCGCTTTGAAAGTCAAATTCCCATCCCATTTCCAAGAACAGCTTTCCCTTTGAATTAACCTTCATTTCTAATTCCACTGTTTGGACACTGTCTCTGACTGAAGACCACTTTTCTATGGTCACTGACTCCATCTGCATTTGACCTGTGATCCTGTTAGATCTGTGCTAATCCTTTTACCCTTAGCTTGGTGATTTCTTTATTCCCAATAAGGCATGGGCCAGCATTTGGAAACTTGTAGCTTGATCCTTTGCTGGGAGATTTGTTATTTCAGGAAATTGTGCCTTTGTGTATTCCTGTTGGGCAAAGAGATTCAATATTTCATAGAAACAGAATGATTAGATTCACTCGTGCTTTTGAAGTATTACATATTACCATGCAGGAACTCATCAAATTGAGTGTGATCTAAAATAATACAAAAGCAAAAAGTAATTATTCATTCTATCACCCTTCTTTTGCAGTTCACATGGATACCCCATTGTTAATCCCACTCTTTTAATCATATTAATTATGATTCTATTTCTGTGGCAATGAGCAGAAAATGATAAGACAGGCTTAAAAAAAGGGAGGAAAATTTTAGCTCATATAACTGAACACTTAAGGGAGTATTTGACTTCAGTTATGGTTTTATCCAATGTTCAATAAGAAGCAAATAGACTTTTCTATCTCCATTTCTTGGCTTTGCTTCTATAATGTTCATTTTCTGCATATCCCCACTCCCACCTGGCAGTTGTAAGGTGATTGCAGTAGCTCCCGTCCCTACATGCCCTTGTGCAGTGAAGGAAAAAGATTGAGAGTATTTCTGAGGATTCACAGTGAAATTTTTATTGAGCCTCATTGAATCTTATTCACTTATGCATTTACATTGGACTGTTATGGATTGAATTGTGTCCCCTCCAAATTCATATGTTGAAGTCCTAACCCCCCGGTACTTGTGAATGGGAACTTATTTGGCAATAGGGTCATTGCAATGTAATTAGTTAAGATCAGGTCATGTGGGAGTAGGGTGGGTACCCTATCCAATATGACTGGTGTCCTTATAAAAAAGGGGAATTTGGAGGCAAGTATGCACACAGGGAGAATGCCGTGTAAAAATGAAGGGAGAGATTGGGGTGATGCAGCAGAATCCACGAAATGCCAACGATTGCCAGCAAACCACCAGAAACTGAGAGGCATGGAACAGATTCTCCTTTCACAGCTTCCAGAAAGAACTAACCCTGCTGACACCTTGATCTTGGATTTGTAAGACAATAACTTTCTGTTGTTTAAGCCACCCAGTTTGCGCTACTTTGCTATGGCAGTACCAGGAAACTAATACATGGACCAATCACCACGGTCAGGTGAAACAATACTCTGGCCAGGCTTGAGTCGTGTGTCAACCCACAATACCAGGAATGGAATGACAGCTCTGAAACACTGAGGGAAGGGGTGATTCTCAGGGCTAAGTTAGAGTTGGAGGATGAAAGGAAGGTGTGGAGAATAGACTTCAGCTGTAAACTATATAGTTCCCTATCTTCTCTCAATTTTAGGAGCATCAAGGTTCACCTCTCCATTTATCCATTAGATAAATCTTTGTCCTATTTCTGTCCATCAACTACACCTGATATTTTTCTCTTCTGCACAAGGCCAAGTGTTTCTCAGGCTCCTGGGAACATAGGAAATGTCCATGATTTCCTTCTCAGGTTGAAGGTGTTAATGGAAGCAATGATAATGTAATCCCTTATAAATAATTATAATGATATCTCAGTAATCAGAGTATTTGATCAAAATGTTCTATATGTTGTCCATAGTGTATGAGAGAGATTTTGCTGTGTAATATACCAAAGTAGTAGGATGAACACATGTAGAAATTTGACAAAAAGGTAAACTTTGGAATGGTGTGTAAAAAAAAAGGAAAGTAGTTTTCAGATAGAGACAAATTCCGTGCAGTAGTACTGTGTGAACAGTATGGAACTGTGCTTTAGAAGAGATTTGAAGTCATTGCTGGTAATATTAATGTATATGTTGAGATAATAAAGGTTGAGCCATTGATATATATATTCATGAAATGGGCTATTAACATTCTGTTTGTTTTATATTTAACTCTGTAGGGTCTACTAATTTACAATTAAATTAAAAAAGCCACTAGGACTAATGAGCTAATAATTGCAAAGAACCCTGAGCATGGATAAAAGGCACCAAGGGAGGACAAACTTCTATTTGTGAAAATCGAAACATCTGAGACTGTAATTACATCCCTTGCTAGAACCGACTTGTAATCAGTTATGGGGACCAGCTCATTAATGCTCTACAACGGGATTCCTAAACAACATATTGAAAGCCACTTCACTTATCAAATTTGAATACACTTAAAAGCAGGTGTTTTCTGGTAATTCTGTCTCAATACAGCAGGTTCCCTTTTTTCGTTGACATTCAAAGGATTCTAATTAGTCCTACAGTACAACACACCTCTGCACTGGCAGAATTTTCATTTCAGTTTTTTAAATTGGGCAGTGGATGTATATTTGAGGGATGTTATTTCTAGTATAGGGGGAAAAGGAATAAATAAAAGAATTTCTTCAAGTTTCTGTGTGGAGATAGTTATAGGACTAGGCTCAGTGAAATGGAGACTCAGATATTTGGTTTTCAGAGCTGGAAGCCTGAGCTTGCCTAAAGAAGCATTGGAGGAAGTGCCAAAGTTTCTCCAAGTATGGTATTTGTCAATCAAATATTCTGGAAAATGTATGAAGGAGTTATATACATATACATATATACATATATGTGTGTGTATACATAATCTCTAATTTGAAAATTTTTTAACCTACTGAAAAATGGAAAGAACAGCACAATGAACAACACCCTTACATCCTTTACTTTGATTCTGGCTTGTATATTTTGATCCATTTTTGCAAAAATTTGCATCAAATATTTATATTGGAAAATGTTAATTAGTAATCTTTAAGTGGTGGGAATTTAGATGAAGCTAAATTATTTTCAATTTACTCATCGATATATTCTAATACAATGATCGAGCGTTACTTTCACAAATTAAAAAAGGCAGAGTAAAACATCCTGGAAAACCAGTCTTATGAGGTTATTTGGAAATAATTTCATTAGGGAGCTATCAAATGTTTCATAAATTTCATGTCATGGATTTGAATCTATGTGTAGAATCAAGATTTGTGATCAGCTGTGAGTTAGATATACCTTAAAAATAGTAAAAATTAAGGGTTTTATTTTTATCACTCACCAGGGAGTTTGCGGGTAGGAAGTCCAGCCTGGCATCTTGGAACCACAAAGTCAAAAAATACTCAGGCAGCTCCCATCTTTCTCTCTGTCATCCGTATCATGTATTCAAGGTTACATGGTCTTAAGAAGTCTACTCAAGTTCCAACATCAAGTCCTCAAGGAAGACAGCATCTGCCAGTTAAATTTGCTCATTTAAAGAAGTTTTTTGTTTTTTGTTTTTTTTTAAATCCCAGCCTAATGACTTCTGGTTATATTTCAACGTGTGGAACTAAGTGGCCATGTCAATCAGTAAGCAAAGCTGGGAAATGCAGTCTTTTGCTGGGCACAATGCCTCCTCCAACAAAACTCAGTGTGGAACACATCATTTTAGGTAGCACTAAAAAAGAAAGAAAAAAAAGCTCCTGCCAATGAAACTATGTCTTAATTTTCTTTCCACTTAGAATATTTATTTGATAATCATCAATAGAATACTTTCAGATTTTTTTTACACTTAGAATGTCACCATATATCATGCTGTTCTTTGTCCAGGACATTGTGCGTACACACACTTTTTTTCCAATGGTAAATTGTAACAATCTTTTCTAAGGCATTGTAAAAAGCAACTAAATTCAACATGAATTGTACCAACTATACATATAATTCAGCTGATGTGACAACAATGTGAACAGCACTGACCAAATTCACAAAAGATCAGGTGATGACAGTTATGTCATGATGCATCTTGGCCAACAGTGAGGCAAGAAACCAACAATGGTAAGAATATGGAACAAAAACAAGTTTGTCATGGAACCAGTCAGTATGGCACCTAAGAATTAACTAGACTTCTTTTGAATAGTCAGTGGTGTCTGCAACAAGACTACTTGAATCTGCATGGCAGAAACTTTAATATTAATTCAGATTCTTTTAAAAAAGGAGTTGGAGGTATTCTCTTCTAAGTAACTACTTCAGAATCAAACATAACTACTTTCAAAAATCAAAAAATCCAGAAACGAGATAAAGCGGTTTCGATTTCAGAAGCAGAACTGAGGGAGAAAAAGCACACAGGGTCCTGGGGAAGAAAAGAAGGGTAAACCAGAGGGCAGAGTAGAAGGAGATATTTGTTCAATGCAATCTTGAAAGAGATAAAGGCCCCGGAAGTACAGTGCATCCAGGCATTGAAATTGCATCCCTGAACATGTTAGGAGCACATAATTAAGATGAGTGTGAGGGCCAAGGAGGCTGATGGGGTGATAACTAGCTCAGTCTTCTGCTGTGATCTTACATGCTCTTCATCAGTGTAATAAGGTCATGTAATCCAGTACCTAGCAGAGTATCTGACATATAGTAGTGCTCAAAAATTATTTATCACACTGAATTAGAAAATTGAAACTTTTTATTGGGATGAGGAGTTAAGAAATACCCCCAAGATATTCATGAGCATTCTTTTTTGGCTGAGTAGGTTAAAGGAAGTTCCTTTTAGAGATTTGTAGTTTTTGGTGGTGCTAGGGGATGGTATTCAGGTTACTCTCTGACTCTGGAATCTAGGTGGGAACGAGTAGGTAGGAATCAGACATGTCCATCAAAACTAAAGAAGCTGACTTAAATGTTACATGCTGAAAGAATATCCTAGTTGTCTATCTTCTTACAGGATAAGCACGGGATATACTGTCAGCAAAAATGGATTTTGAATTTATACTAGATGTCATTCAGTAGCATTTATCATGCACCTGCTCTCTATAGTTTCCTGAATTGGATACTGTGGGAAGATAACAGAAGAGATTGGTAGGGTGTAAAGAGAGGCTTAGGTTCAATGACTAAGTCTTCTGAACTCCACTTCAGATCCACAAAGTCAGCATCTCTGCAGTTTTGACTCCAGCATCTGTAATTTAAAAACCTGCCAGGGTGATTCTGGCGTGCAGCTACGTTTAGCATCTTCTAGACTGGATCATTTCTAGAGTTCTTTTCAGTCTCAAATTTCATACTTTAACACATTCATCATATATTTAACAAACCTACTGGTTGTCCCTTGCAGCTGGCAGTTCTGCTAGTTCTCATCTCTCCTTAAAATATAGGAGACCAGGAGAACCTCATAAACCACAGACAGGCTCTGAGATAGGTTTATAAAATTCTAGAGCCAACTAAAACCCCCAGAGATGTAGAGCCTGGGAAATTCCCAGAAGTATGGGAGAAGAGCAAGAGTGTTCTGATCTTACAATGTTAACATCTCCATCTAATATCTCCAACACTTTGCCCCTACAGTCTTCTGTAACAGCAGAACTTTAACTATTGCAATCACAATGGTCTCTCTGCCATGGGATGAAGGGTGGTCTGGAGACCGCCAAACTACTCCCACACAGGAACAGGACTGTTGAACCAAAGACTGGACATAGGGGCAACTATTACATTAAGGAAGACAGAATAACCATTTGGGGGTTAATACCTGTAAGAAAAAGACTAATATACCAAATAATATGTTATATAATACACCAAATAACATATTAATATACCAAATAATATACTAATTATATAGTGATCTTTTGGTCCTCAACACACATGGCTTGTGAGGAAATCTGCTTGAAGAGGTATAGTGGTGGGTTTGTTCCCTACATTGGGGAACTCAAGAAATAAATATATCTGCCTTTAAATGGAAGCAAAGACAGTCATCTCTCTGTCAGTCTTTGTTTAATTGGCTTGCACCACTTTATAAAAAAGCAAAGTGTTGTTTCCAAATTAGGAGCCTTCAACTTCGGAGGCTGTGAGACAGGTTGCACAAGCATCAGATATTTGACATCCACAGCTGTGGCTATAGTGAAAGTAATGGAAGAAGGTCATGCACTTAGAAATTTCCCCCCAAAGTAAATATGCCTCATAGATTCTTGAAGTTAAAAGTGCCTTAAAAGATGTTGTAGTTTCTAAAGAATGAGTAGTAAGTTGCCAGGAAGAAAATCAAAACAAGGGATTCTGGCAGATTTAAATTTTCATATCTGTGTGCAAACAAGACACATTATGAAACAGCATGTCGTGAAAGATAGTAGGGAGTACTTTTAGCTGAGAGATTGATAAAAATAAGCTCATAAAGGGTGTGATGGTTTGGATTTTTGCTTCTCCCTTCAGCATCCCTCTCTGCAGGAAGATTACATTTCATGCTCCCTTGATATTTTCCTTACGTATGTCACTTCCTTTAACCAATGAAATGAGAGCAAAAGTTATGATTGTCACTTCCACTAAAGTTTTAAAAATCAGTGTCCAGTCCACTATACATATTTTCTCTTTGTTGCATGCCCAGAATGAGTTTGCTTCTTCAGTCTGGTTCCCAGTATAAAGATAATTTGGAAGCAGAGCTGCAGTCAACCTGCTAATGACAGGTATCATGAGCAAGAAATAAATCTTTGTTGCTACAAGTCATTGATATTTGGGGGCCATTTGTTTCTATTGCATAACCCACTTAAACTGACTGATACAAAGTACTTTGTATGTCAGTCTAGGAGAGAGATTTAATACAGAAGTTTGTGAGGACTCACTGGAGGTTTTTAAACTAAAGAGCAAAATGGGTAGATGACTCTGTTAACTATGAGGAATGAAATGAAATGTAGGTTGAAATGTAGAAATGAAACGAAACTGTAGGTTGGGAGAGGGCATTTCTACTATTAGCAAGCCCTAAATGAGTATGCTTGCTCAGTATATGGTATCATCCCTCATATTGGCATGTTTCTAAACATTCTCATCTAAAAACATAATAAATTCCTTAGAGAACAAATCAGAATATATGTAAGTAAATAATATATTCCCATGCTTTACCATACTCCCAACTGCTCCATTGCCATTATTAGTAAAGGACAATTTATTGTTTGTTAATTATTGTATTTGCTAATATTAAATAATTAAGATAGATTCAAAATAATTGTTATCTTTCCTCAAAGCTTTTTTTTAAATGTTAATGTCACTGGAAGCTCTGTGTCCTCAAAGATTCAGGTTGGAATATTTACTCTTATGATTAACATTATACCGCCTATGGCTATGAATGGCTAAGAAAGACAGTAATTGTCTTATGAGCCATGCTACTCTGCTCATTTGTCCAGGTTCCTGAAGGAAACCAGCACAATCATGGTGTGATATTTTCTCAAACAGAATATATGAATATTGAAGCTGTCAATCATCTGTCAAAGGGATTCACCAAAAAAATAAACAATAGAGAAACACAGAAAAAATTCATAAAAATGTATATACATGGATAGACGTTGATTTGAGAGTAATGGAAGATACCCAGGAACAGTTGTCTAGATCTTCCCCAAATTCTGGATGTTTAGCAGTTATGCAGAGCAAATATTTGGATATCTGGTAGAAGTTTCCAGTTTTTCTGAACATGGAGACATTTTATTTGGAAAAAGACATTGTTCAAAAATCAAGAGGAAAGCATTCTTTAAAAAGAAGAGTGGAAAGAAAAGTCTTTTACAGTCAAATTGATTATCCGGTTTCATTAAGTTCACCAGATGAGTTCGTGTTGCCTCCCTTCCCCTCGTTTAACTGGTCTTAAAGGCTTAAGGAGATTTTTAGCTCAAGTTAGAGCAATCTAAAAGGAAATTTCTCACATTGCAAAATAGGTTCTTAGAAATCAAGAAATTTCTACTCTTTGGTGAATACATTCAGAAATGCAAAAGTCTAAGCAAATTTTTTCCAGTGACTATAAAGGCATGTTTAAGATCTTCAGAAATACCTTATTATGCATTTTTCCAAGCATGTCTTCTGAATATTTGTAAGATATAAAATAACTCCCATTTCTTCTCATCAGAATGCAGACTAGTTTACCAGCTGAGAGACAACATGTTGGACCCACATCTGGGAAAGATTACTGAACTTTAGTTCTCTTAAAGATAAAGCTAACTAATGTGGGAACTATTAGGGGCAGCTGAAATTATTCAGCCGACAGAACTGGTATTTCTTATTTATTCTGTTTTCACTTTTTGGGGCACTGGATTCAAAATAATTCCAAAAGAAGAGGCTTTAGATAATTATAGAAAAGAGTTCAGGAGATAGCTGCTGTTCAAACTCATTAAGGAACGAAAGAAATCACAAAAGTCTTGCTGATAAAAACGAATGTGTTCAGTAGGACAAAAAGGTGGAAAAGCAGAAGACATCTCTGAAATTAGGACAGGAGAAATGATACCATTCCTAAAGGAAGGAGTGGAGATAAATTGGTAAAGGCAAGTTAGTAAGACAAAAAGCTGTGATGGGCCCAGAAAGCTCGCTAGACAGATTCCTTCAGTGAACAAATTAGAGTCATTATTTTAAAAGACAGAGATTTTCAGAGATTCGGGATCTCTGTACTCACAGGAACCATTTATGCATGGCTGAATCCAGAAAATAGACTCTTTGAAACATATCTCAATCGTAAAATAGAGGTTCTTCAAGAGACAGACAGGAGAGAGAATACAGGTAGGGAAAAAGATGCTCCAGGATGAATGTCATGCATTGAAGAGAAGGAAACGACTTGCTTTGTTTCCTTCACTAAACATTTTTCAGTTTTTGGAAATTATCTTTGTTGATTTATTTATATTCAGTTTATTCACTTTAATTGTTGTATAGGAGTCCATTATGTGAGTTCATAATACTTTATTAATCCCCCTCCATCAGTAAATAATTAAGAGGAGGCGTATTTTTAGCTGCAATAAACAAGGCTGTAAAGAGCCTAAGCTATATGTCTAAATGGGTAATTGATGAGTAACAGAATACACACATCTTCAACTTTGTTTCCCAGAGATTATTTCAATTACTATTCTCACCAATAATGTATGAGAACTTCCTTTTCTCTACATTCTTCTTAAATTTGGTATTGCCTTCCTCTTTTTAAATAGTCTTATTCTATATTTTTTACCAATTTATAAGATATATATTTGTGTGTGTTTGTCCACTTAGTCCCTTACTGGTTATATGCATTGTAAGTGCCATCTCCCGGTGGTGTGGGTTGCTATCTATAGAAGTTTTTAATAACGATATGTTTAAATTCATTTAATTACGTTTGTCCTTTTTGAACCATTTAAGAAATCCTTCCATACTCTAGTGTCATGAAGAAATTTTTCTATGTTTTCATCTAAAAGTTTTATAATTTAATTTTGTACATTTTATTCATCTGGAAATTGTTCTTACTTTATGGAGAGATTTTTAAAAATATATGGATAGCCACTTTTCCCAGCACCAATTACTGAATATTCTATCATTTTAAAATTTTATTTGTTTCATTTAGCATTGTTTTTGGCTACATACATAGAAAAAATTTTTAAGTGACTGAAGCACGCACAGGTTTATTCTCATCTGTGAGGCTTGAGATTTGCTGCCCCTGAACCTCGTCCCTGTTCACTCCCTCCAACCCCTCTTGACCCCCAACTTTCACAAGGCTTCTGTGGCTCTTGACGCTACATGGATTTTGTGCCAGTCTTAGTTCTTTAGGTAACCTTTTTATAATTTTTAAATGGCTTTAATCCATTTTCTGGGTTAACTGGAAATAGAGTTTGTAGGCCTTAGGCCTTTTCTCCTATTCAGTTTGTTGCTTTGTATCAGATCCAGAAGAAGGAAATTGTTCTCACATAATCGTTTTTATGTAAGAAATTCTTCCCTTTACTTAACAACTTTTTAATTTAATTTGAAACAGAATATAGCTGAGATTGATGTTTAATCTAGTCTGAGATTCTCTGCCTTTTAAAAAATTGAGTTCAATACATTTACATTTATTATCATTACTAATGTATTTGCATTTGGTCTCATTTGGAGTTATCTAATTACCATGATCTTTGTTTTGTCAATGCCCTTCAGCCAAAGACCAGAGGCACATCTGTAGTTAAACAAGTTGGGTTTACTACTTGTTACAGCTATAGAGAACACACACCATATTGGAAAGGACATATTACAGGTTTCAACGGACTAGATATGGATTATTAGAGTACTGCCATAAATTTGTCTTAGAAACAGCCCCAAACAATCAGTTGGTGGGTAGATGAGAGTTCATCTGAAATTAAACTATACACAAGAGGTCTCCAGATAATGATGTGCTCACCACAGACCACATGCAACACTTCAAAAAAGAAAAAGTAGTCCTTATTCTCCTATATAGAGAATTTTATAACAGCTTAGAATAATACCAGTCAGGAAAGAAATATTCTGTTCTTTTACATCTCTCTTGTTCAACCTCTTCCTCTCACACGAACCACGGACATGTCAGAAACCATGGTTAGCAATATGAGAAAGAAAGTATAAAAGTTTAAGTTAGGAAAATAGAGAACAAGTTGGGCATGGTTGCTTTCCCACTGAAGACAGCCATCCCAAATTAGGCCCAGCTGGGGTAGGTGAGAACAAATAAAATAAATGAAAAGTTTAAAAGATATTACAATGGGGCCCAGTCTGGTGGCATAGTGGTTAAGTTTGCATGCTCTGCTTCGGTGGCCCGGGGTTTGCAGGTTTGGATCCATGGCGCTGACCTATGCACAGCTCATCAAGCCATGCTGTGGTGGCATTCCAAATACAAACTAGAGGAAGATGGGCACAGATGTTAGATCACGGCCAATCTTCCTCACCAAAAAAAGAGGAAAAAAAACCCAGAATAATATTTAAAAAATTACTACAATGAACATCCAAATACCCATCATTAGATTCACCATGTGGCTGCCAAGGTTGCCTTGAGGGTTGACATTCAGCCAGCAGATGGGGAAAGAGAGAGAGGGGAGAATAGTGTGGTAGGTTTTTAATGGGCAAGTATTAGAAGTAGAGACCTAAGTTTTGCAAAATTTCATGGGTCAGGACTCATTCACATGGCACTATCTACAGGCAAGGAAGCTTGGAAATGTAATCCCTGGCTAGCTGCCTCAATTTAGCAACAATTCTAGATGGTGAAATAGGAGCATGAATGTGTGGTGTTCAGCTGGCTGTCTCACCACATTTGTTTTCTTGTGTGTGTGTGTGTGTGTGCGTGTGAGGAAAACTAGCCCTGAGCTAACATCCGTTGCCAATCCTCCTCTTTTCTTTTCTTTTTTTTTGAGGAAGACTGGCCCTGGGCTAACGTCTGTGCCCATCGTCCTCTACTTTATATGGGACGCTGCCACAGCATGGCTGACAAGCGGTGGGTCCCTCCGCGCCCCGGATCGAAACTGCAAACTCCAGGCCCCAGAGCAGAGCATGTGAACTTAACCGCTACACCACTGGTCCAGCTCCTGCTTTGTTTTCTTAATGGTTAGATCTTGTGCATCTAGAATTTGTATTTGTGTGTGTGTGTGTGTGTGTGTGTGTGTGATGGCAGTTAATAATGTAGAAATTCAAAGTCTCGATTATTTCCCTGGATTACATATTTTATTGAACTGAGGCTGCTGGGAGGACTAAAGTGACAGAAGTTCTTTTTCTAAATGAGATAAGAAAAACTATGGAGCCAACCTGGGATTTCATCAAGGGACAAAGGCAGAATTAACCTCACAAAAGAGTTTGAACAGGCAATAGGGGAAAGAGGAAAATCATTTTTCCTATATCTCTGATAAGTCCCACTTGTCTGTCCCTTAACATTTTAAAAACATACATAATCCTTGATTTTAAATTTAGTATGGGGCTGATTTTCCCTCTAGTGATTCTACATTCAGAATAATTAAAAGGAACAAATCAACATATACCATCTCCACTAATTGAAAGGCATTTTAATGTATAGTAATAAAATGCAAAGATAAAAGGCAAGATCTAATCAGGTAAAACTCATAGGTGTAGGATGAAGTGGCTTATATTTAGTTTTCGTGTCTGGTAGTTAGATATTCAACTCTTTGTTTCTGTATTGCTTGAGGTAAGTGATATTGGGATACAGCATCACCAATCATGGTTGATTGTTCACTCTAGTACAGAGTCTCTTTTATATTTAAGACATATCAACTCTCAAGAGTCTGTGCCTTGAAATCAATTTGTGTTATAAAACTAGTCAAAAAATCTGATAACATTCTATGGGAAGAAAATATTTACTGCAAGTATCAGTTTCAAAATATTTGTTGGGTTTTAAGATCCAGCTAATATGATGCAAAAAATGTTTTCTATGCCATATTTACAAACCTATGTTCATATTTTCTTGTAACATTTCTAAAAAGCCGACTCTGCTAAAGACAGGGAAAACATATACCTAAACTACTCAGGAAAGAATTAAATGAGGTGCCATGGCTATGAAGGTTAATTTTATGGGTCAACCTGACTGAGCCAAGGAGTATCCCCTATTTAGCCAAACATTATTCTGGCTCTTTCAGTGAGGGTGTTTTTGGATGAGATTAACGTTTAAATTGGAAGACTGAATAAAGCAGATTGCCTTTTCAAATGTGGATAGGCTTCATCCAATCAGTAGAAGGCCTGAATAGAACAAAAAGTCTGGCCCTTCTCTGAGCAAGAGAGAATTCTTCTTATGGTCTGCCTTCAAGCTGGGACATCAGCTTTTTTCCTACCTTGAAACCCAAATTGAAAAATTGGCTCATCTCGAGTCTTGAGCCTATCAGCCTTCGGACAGAAACTACACCATCAGCTCTCTTGGTTCTCAGGTCTTCAGACTTGTCTTGGAACTAAACCATTGGCTCTACTGGGTCTTCAGCTTGCCGCGTCACCCTGCAGATCTTGGGACTTTCCCACTTTCATAATTGCATGAGCCAATGCCTTATAATAAATCTCATTATATATATCATAAAGTTTTACCAATGAAATTTTACTAAATTTATGGGAGAAAATTGTGGTGCCTCATTTAACAATAGGATGGACTAACCCCTGACACATTCTCTGTATCTCTATTTTGAACTCAGTGAAATAAGAATTGTAACTTACATTACTACTTTCCTTTCTGTCGGGAGAAACTAGTTGAAGTTTTTGACCCTCAAAGAATAACGTGGGAGAAATGTTAAGAATGACTAGTAAACACACAAAGGCACAAGCATCAGCTTGTGTTTAAAGGAAGAAATTAAACTGTATGAAAATATTTGGATGTATGAGCTTTAACAATAGACTCAAAAGTTATTTTAACCATCATATATCATTTTAGACACATGTAGTGAGCTCATCTTCTGCCTAGCTTGCACTAATCTCGTCTTTTCTAGAAATGGCCCCTAATATACAAGTTTTACCTTTGACTGGCAGCATTTTTTTCTCTATTATTCTCTCCCTCACTACTCCTCATTGATCGTGGATAAATAACTGACCTGAGTTTCCTTAATTTTTTTTTCACTTGACTCTGAAACTTGGAATGAATTAAAACAGAGATGTGTGTGGTAAGCAGCATCTGACATGGCACTCAATGATCCCCCTCTTTGTATTCATGTTACTGTGTAATCCCCTTCCCTTGAGTGTGGACTGGACCTTTCTTCTAATGAATAGAAGGGGGCAAAAGTGATGGAGTGATGAGATGCCACTTCTGTGATTAGGTTACAGGAAACTATGACTTCTGTCTTGCAGGACTCTCTATTGCCTTCTTAGCTTGCATGCTTTGATGAAGCAAGCTGTCACATTAGAGAGTTCCATGTGGCAAGGAACTGAGGGTGGCCTCTGGCCGTAGCCAGTAAGACCAGAAGCCTTCAGTCCAACAATTCACAAGGCACCGAATGCTGCCAACAATCACGAGTGAGCTTGGAAGCTGATTTTCCCCTAGTCAAGCCTTAAGATGACAACTGATGCCTAAAGAAGAGGACCTAGCTAAGTCTTGCCTGGATTTCTGACTCACAGAAATTGTGATAAATAAATATTCTTGTTTTAAGCCTCTAAGTTTTGGGATATTTCTTATGCAGTGATAGACAACTACTACACCAGGTTCCCTCAGAGATTAGCCACGGAGGTAGCAGCAATCTAGACTAGTTCTTGATCTCATGCTGTGAGCGTCCTCAAAGAGTCTCTGGTTCTCTTCTTTCCAGAGTCTTAATTGTACCTTCAACTTTACCTTCATTCTTTAAGACATCCCACCATCTTTCCAGTATATTCACTAAACCAGACATTCAATTTTCTGTTGATTACAATGTAAACAGCCTTTAGCTCTCACTGTGTATTTCCGTTTCATGTTACACTTTTATTTTTATCATTATTTCTATTCCTGTAATTTAAAAATATATTCAATAGAATTGTTTTTTTTCCATCTTATTACTCCATAAGCACCTAATTCAATATCAACAAGAAACTGAATAAACTTGTGTTAACATAGCTATAATTTAAAAAATAAATCAACAGATGTAATTTGTGGTTTCCTGTGACATGTAGGCCTTTAGCTTATATTTTGCTAATATTGTATTTTCAAAAAAATTGGAATCCTTCGCTCTCTGTGATTGTTGGTAAAAATCTCTGTGGTGTAGCCAGAAGTCACCACTAGAGCAATGCAGTTATTCAGAACGTGGAAAATAATGTCCAGTGTATCTATCAATGGGAAAGAGGATCCTCAATTATTTTGATATCAAATCCATAAAAGCACAGCTGTAGACTTACGTGAGATCACTTAGGAAACCAAATTGTATAAATCAGTAGTTTAAAAATATTCAAAAACAATAAAAGCCAAGTCAACAATCTAGATCTTATGGCTCCTAATGTTGTATTTTATCCATGTTCCTCTTCAAATTTCTATCCTGATTTTGTTAAATGGCATTAAAATATTATTTAAAATGTTTTTTCTTTGGAGAAATTAAATCAAGATATTTGCCTGCTAACATTCAAGTCATTTTTGTCTCTCTTAACAACTGCCTGTCTTCTGAAAGCATGGCTTATCCACTTGATAAAAGGTTCCTACCACTATGCGCTATGTCTATCGATTCAAAAAATAGATTAACTTGGAAACTATTGCTTTTTCCTTCATTCCATTCCTACGAAGACATACTTCTCTTGAGGGGGTGTTATGCTCTCTTTAACTAGATTACAGTATCAGAAGGTGGAACTTTGGGGTTAAGGAGGGAAAGTATTTTGCTTCTAAGTGGCGTCATGGCAGGTTCTATTTCGGTTCTTTATGCATGTGGAGGTTGTGTTCAGTCATGGCCCACAAGAGAATAGGTTCCTCCTGCATCCATCCCCTCAGCCCAATTGAGATACATGTTGGAAAGTGAGTAGAGGCTATTGAAAAGGAGAAAACTTAAGCCTACCTAGTCTCAGCCCAAGGGGTGCTCAGAATTCTGCACTCTTGGGTCCACCTCATGACAAGTTGGCTCCATATTGAAGCTTGAGAACAGAGCCCCAGGAAATAACAAAGTATTCCTTCACAAAGTCTTGTTATATATTCATACATTGGTCTCTTCAAACTTTTAGTAATAGGTAGCCAGTAAAAATGTGGATGTCTGCTATTTCTCTGTGGCATCCTAAAATACACATAATTTACATTTGATGGATTTTTGGTGGAACAGGTGAGAATATCCATTGAATAAAGGACAAGATGTTGAAATTCAAAGTATCAAAATAAAAACAAAGTTTTATTGTGTTTTTATTTGACTTTAGACCTTGGGAGCTAGGTCATCTTTGACCTGGATCCAAAGTGGATCTTCTGAACAAGATCTTCATAGGGAAAACTCCTCATCCTATTGCAATATTTGAGAATCCTTTCCAATTCAGGGCCCTTTGGGAATCATCACAGCACTCTCCCCTCTACCACCACCAATTTGACAGTGCCTGCTTTGAATATTATCAGGAGACAAGAGAAAAGTAAACTTAAGCTTCAAGTTTAACCATCCGCTTATTAGAGATGTTTACTTGGAGAGTTTTCGTTGTGTTTTTAGCTTGTGAGTTCACAATATTTTCTGATATTCAATTTGATATCTTTAGTTTTGCTTGGGTAACTTGACATGTACAGCATCAATATGGGGAAAAAAGTTAAAATGAGAGAAATCATATGCAATAAACTAGGAAAGAGGTAAAGTAAATCTTGCAAAAAAAAAAAGAATTATGAGATTGCGAGCTGTCACTAAGTAGCTCTTTTAATAGAGAAGGAAATAAATGATGATAAAAAGAGTTCTGGAACGCTACTTTATCTTGGAGTGGCTTTGATTTCAGGGCACTACCACTTGAGTTTTGAGTCAGAAAGTCTCCTCCAGTGCTGAATAAATCCATCCTTGGCACACAGAAAACAAGTTCTTATATCAATCTTGGTTTTTTATTGTATTATTTAAGGCAGGCTATCTGCTGAAACAAATAATTTCAAAATCTCAGTGGTAATAAAATAGAATTTTGTTTGTCACTCATGCAAAGTCCAATAGGGTAGAGGGAAGGGTGGGTGTTCTGCTCCGCAGAGTCTCTCAGGAACCCAGGCTCCTCCTATTGTGTAGTCAGTCCCACTGTTCCCTAGGGCCTTGGAGTCCTCCGTTGAGTCCTCTGTCTTTGAATGGCAGATAAGCGAAGAGAGACAAACACACTGGAGGATCACATTGAAGGCTTTTATGAGCCAGTCCTGGATGTGGCACACATCATTTTTACTCATATCTCAAGGGTTTAACTTCAGTAGCTGAAGAGAAGGCTAGAAAATGTAGTCTAATCATAAGCCCAGGAGGGGAAACAATGGGTTTCCATGAACACATACTTTCTGCCAGTCTTCTGCTTCTAGTGGCTCAGGTGTTCATATTCGTTTCCAAGATCATGAAAAATTCACTTCAAAATTGCCAGGACCTCTGTATAGAAGTTTTTGACTTACAGATTGATGCGTTTATGCCAGGATCTTTTTGTCTTTTCTTTTTTTCTATCTCCAGCCAAGTTCTGAGAGACCCATTTATTACTAAATCTTGATAATAGCCTGGATTTGGAGGGACCCAGATCCCAGAGTATGAGTTCCAACACAGCTCTTTTCTGGAGTTCATCAATAAAGAAAGAGAAATGGAAATCACTAGTATATAAAAGTTGTACCATCTCCTTGTACTGAGGTAAAGAAAAATTAAATGCATTTATCAGATATTCAATTGCTAAGATGGAAGCAACACAGTGACTCCACTATCAGAATTGCTAATAGGCAAAGGGCTAGCTGCAATCAGCAGGTAAGAAGACTGGCAACAGAAAACTGTTGTTTGAATTTTATAAGAGAACTGTCAGAAACTTAGAAGTAAGGAAATCCACTTATAAAAGGCTTTGATCTAGCAGTTAAAACATGAGCTGTGGGAAATAGTACAAGAAAGGAAAGAAGACATTCAAACTCAGGATACATTAGTTTTATACACCGTCAAGGAGCAATGGATCAAATTAAGAAGCACAATGAAGTGTTAAAATCTCAACTGGCCTTTTCAAAAGGGTATTAAAAGACACCAAAGTCAAAAAGAAATGGATTTCCAGAGTCAGTATAGTCAAATTTCATTCTATAGGTAGTAAATTAAAGATGCAAGGAGTATTTCTTCTGCAATTAGAGTACAGAAGGTTTCTGAAGGTAAAGAAATTCAAGGAAAAACAATGTTTGGTAGAGGAGTAGATGCAAATGCTTGCACTGAGCAAGATAGAGGTCTGAAAAGCAAAAGGAATTCCTTCGCCAGTTCATTGGTCTCCAGTTCATAAGTCTATTCTCCAGCAGGGACAAATGTGATCCCAGGAAGAAATGTTCTCTGGGAGGGAGAACCCAAGGTCAAGGATTTCAGGTGTTAGGGGCTGATGCAGTAGCTATTGTTACATAGTAACATAAATGTCAGCTAATGGCTAAGGAATATGGTGGTTCTTCTGTGGACGGAAAACTTCAGAGAGACATAAGAATTTGGGAGAGTAGAAAATGCAAGGCCATCAAATATATGAGTCCTTGTGTAAGTCTGAAATTCTCAACTCAGGAGAGAGGGGAAATTCTAGCCCCAGCCAGAGACCATGCTCAATTAAAAATTGAGATTCCAAGAACTCCAGTCTAAAGGGGAAATATGAGTTAAGATCAATGGGCTATATAAGACATAAAGAAGAGGTGGCATTAATAAAGAGAAATCTTTGAATATATTCTTACATATATTTTAAGAAGACAAGGATATTTTAACAAACGTCTCCTAATTGATGCATGCAGGGCAATGTTTTTTTTTGTTATTATTTTCTTCTCTTTTATAGTTCTCTTCAGAATATGAGAGGTAGAGTGAGAGATTTCTCTCATATGAGGGTTTTGACTCAGGAAATTGACTGATACTCTGAAAAAGCGAACTAAACCAAGAAAGTTTTCTCTATTAAACTTTTATTTTTCCTTCTTGGTTATTCTACAAGTTATCACAAGGTCTTTGAAGTTGTCTATTATTTGTAATGGAATGTGGGTCTGTCTTGGTAATACCTTTTGTGTTTTAGGGACATCATTTTTCCTTGGAAAGTGCTTTTGTTTATGAGAATATGCTTAGATTTTAGGGGCTGCCAATGTTACATGAGTTCTGAGTACGGTGGATGAAGTGCGGGGCTGGTGCTGTGATGGTCTTACGTATCCTGTGGTCCCTCTGGAACTTTACAAGAGTGTGGGAGAGTTTCCTGGTTGGAAGAAACCCATGTGGAGGTGCTAAAAAGCTCTTCTCTGTCCAATGGAAAGACGTTTTCCTTCATCAGGGCACTAATGATGAAGAAGAAACTCCCATTTCTCTGCCAACACACCTAAGTGAGTTCTCCTTTGACTGAGACTCAGCAAGATAAGAAGAGAATGCAGGAGAGGAAGTGCTTTTAGACACAATCTAGGACTTTAACTTTTCCGTAAAAAGGAAAACAAAATTTCAGCTATTAAATTTCCTTGTGGTAAAAAGAGGCTTATATAATAAGGGCTAATATTGTTAAAATAGACAGGGTTGTTTGCAAATTTGGGGCATGTTAAATTGGTGATTTGGGCTCTGCTATTAGCTGACACATCTTGTATAAGCTTGCCTGGCGAATAGGTAGGAGAAGGGGAAATAGAGACTTTGATAATTTACCCTAATGTATAGTATGCCCTTGGGGTCATTCAATTAATTCCTGTACTGACCCATTTTAGAGGCTTTGGGGGACAATATCAAAAGGGATTTTTGTGATGGCCTAAGGGGATGATCTGCCAGGCTAATTGGACCCTGCTAGACCAAAAGCCTGGTGGAAATGAAAATTAGGAAATTTTAATTGCACTGACATACTTATAAAAATGTGGGTTAAATCGTATTTATATATATATATATATAAAGTATATACATATACTTGAAGAAAGCAAAAGCTCTGTTGAAAACTTCCTTCTCAGCAAGACAAGAAATTGAAGGAACTACAGGAATACAAATGAAGATGTTAGCCAGATGGAAAATGGCTTTTTGAAAGATGAATTGCACATGGTCTGTTTCTTGTCAATGTTGATTAAGAGAGATTTTCTATATTTATCAATAATTGCTACAACAAAATAAGACTTTCTGAGAAGGATGAATGTCTGCCTACATGTCTTCTAAATGTAAGAGTTTAGAAACACTTAATTTTATCAAGCATGTCTGTGATAAGAAGTTATATTTACTTAAATTATATATTTGTATTAAAACTTGAATTTCCTCTCTCACTTTGTAAATGATTTTGCTAACTTTGATTTCAGTAAGTATTATTTATTCTGTGGTGAAATTCTTTTTCGACTGAGACAATTTTAGTCTTCTACAGCATTCTTGTTTGTTTGGTTTTTTTTTTAAGTGCCTTCTGACTGATTTGACAGTACAATATGGAGTCAAATTTGTTGAGTTGCTGCCTGAGAACTGAACCCATGTGCACTTTGCCCTCATCACTGCATTCCCATTGGCTGGCATAAATTAGGTGCCCAGACTTTCAAACCGTGTGACTACAAATGACTTGTTAAAAATTAGTAATGGGGCCACCGGGAGGTGTAACGAGGTTTCTGATAATCCACTGATCTGTTTCCTCACCCAAGTGGTTCAGCATTGTCTCCAGCTGACAACTGGAGTCAAGCTCACGAGATTAACAGAAGAAAGAACCAAAAGTAGGGGAACGTTGACCTCTGAAGGCTACTCAGGCTCCCCTCCGTATCCCATTGTCACTCGTTCCCTAAGAATGAGTTAGGATCGGGGATACACACCGGCAGGGCCATGAGATTCTGTAATCTTTGTAGTATCTCCTTTCCTTCCACAAAGTTGAAGGAGTAAGAAAGCCAAGTTTCCCTATCCTGAGAGGGCCTGGGTTTGTAACATGAGCATTGGTTGATGAAGAAAGGTAGATACCCTCCTCTTCAGTTACTATGGCACATAATTTCTAGTTGGCTTATGTTTATCTCTATCGTGTATGTAACCCTGGACATGTCTGTCTTTATCATAGAGGCAAGTTCCCTTGCCTTACCATTTATGCTGGAGGTCATTTAGCCTTACATCCAGTATAGGCAATAGAATTGTCCAAAAAGATCCATCCCAACTCACCAAACATTGGAGTATGAGGCAACAACCTTACAGTAATAGTGTGAAAGTCCACCTAAAATACCACTTCTATCAAGAAAAGTGTCCTGAATCACTCATTCAGAATTAACCAGGTCTTCCCTTTAAGCATACTGCCAAGCTTGTATCTCTATATCATATTTAACTTATTCAATATACTGTTATATCCTACTTACTCTATAGAAGACACTGTTCTAAGAGCTTTACAAATATTAACATCTTTAATCCTAATTTACTTAATGCTATTATTACTCCCAATTTGAAGATGACAGAATTGAAGTTCAGAGACATCAAGTAATTTGTTCAAGGTCATGAAGTCAATAACTGGCAGGACATGTGACTCTAGCACCTGTGCTCCAAACCACTAAACTCTGCTCTTTCAAACTTATTATGACTAGTTGTCACATCTACACTCATGTAATTTTCCCTGAATTTCCTGATTTTTTTTTAATTTGTCAAGTGATGCCTCTTATCCCCTTTCTCAGAAATTCTGGGTCTAACTAAAATACAGGAAATTATTATTATTATTAGTTATGTTGGTTTTTCACTTAATGGAATAATAATAGAAGCAATAACAACCAAAGTATATTGAGACTTATGATATCCTAGGCCTAATATTCTAATATCTAAGAACATATTACTATATCCTTATATATTACAAGATACACAGTATAAAAGGTTTTCTGGACCCAATTCCACTGTGTCACGAGGAGGCGGCTTCCCCCACACCAACAAGTAATTCTCAGAGACCAGCTGGGTGTCCTACAATTCAATTCAGTTCTGACACTACCTACCTGGAGACAGCATCAGATCACACAGGTTAAGGGTTCAGTCCTACAAGACTGTCCTACCTCTCCACTTCAGATGCTAGTCGTGAGCCCAGGTTGTTATCTCTGCTTTTGACCAACTGGTTATAAATCAGAGTTTCCCATGACCCCCTCCTTGAGTTTGATTAATTTACTAGAGTAGCTCACAGAACTCAAGAAACGTTTTTACTTATTAGATTACCAGTTTATTATAATAGGATATAACTCAGGGACAGCCAGATGGAAGAGATGGATAGGGCAAGGCATGGGGAAATGGTGTGGAGCTTCCATGCCCTCTCGGGGCTTGGCACTCTTCCCACACCTCCCCATGTTCACCAACCTGGAAGCTCTCCAAATCCTGTCCTTCTGGATTTTAATGGAGGCATGATTGATTAAGTCATTGGTCATTGGTGGTTCAACTCAATCTCCAGCCCCTCTTCCTTCCAGGGGTTGGGGGGTGGGACTGAAAGTTCCAACCTTCTAATCACATGGTCGGTTCCCCTGGCAATCAGCCCCCATCCATATGTGAGTTCCAAAAGTCACCTCATTAACATAACAAAAGACGCCTTTATGGCTCTCATCACTTAGGAAATCCCAAGAGTTTTAGGAGTTCTATACCAGAAACAGGGATGAAGACCAAATATATATTCTTTTATTATAAGTCATAATATCGCAGAGTATATCTTGTAATTCTCACAATAACCATATAGGATTAGTATTATTACTCCACGTTAGAGCCAAGATTTGAACCTAGCTCAGGCTGTGTGCTATGTGTATATGGTAACCAATATGCTACAGTGCCTCATACAAGACAAACATGATGCAGTCAGACTACGTTTGTGCAGTGATAATTCCTTGGCATGAAACTTTGAGATGTGCATGGCTCTGCAACTCAGGTCTCATATTTTTCTGATGTTCCAGAACCCAATGAATACTCCATCATCACATTCCATTCTCTACAGGATGCTGCCCCCTCTGATGGCACCAGATACTCCCCTATCTATTTGCCATGGGATCTGCTGCAGGGGCCTCCTTCCAGATAGCTATGGGCTGTGCTGTCCTCAGGGCTGCTTGGGCATATTTTTTAATCCACAGGTCTGTATCAAAACACTTTTCTCAATTTCTAAGGAGATAATCGAAAGGACCTTAATTCATTTAGAGCTAATTCTTTGTCTATTCACTCTTTTTTTCTTCACTGGACAAAGAATTATTTACTCAGGTATTGAACCAGATTTACCCCAATTGTTTTCCAAATTTAACTTTTAGAAAATAGTCCTCAAAAGAATTTCCCTTCTATTTAGCTTTATTATAGGAGACAGTATAATCTAGTGGCTAGAACCAGGAATCTGGAGTCAGAAACTTGGGGTTCAGCACTGACCTTGGACACACTAATAACACTCTGAGAAAGCCTCCTTTCTCTCATGTAATAAATGAAGATAATGGGTGACAATAACACTCTCTTCATTGGGTTGTTGTGAAGATGAAAGGAGATTCTCCAATCAAAGAGCTTAGCATGTTGCCTGGCCTATGATAAGTAAATGCAAACAATTGGCTGTTATTGCCGTAGCCATTTCACACTACACTGGACTTTGTCATCCCTTCTAGGTACACATTGAGATCACCTGGCAAGGTTTAACAACTGCTGATGTCTGGGTCCAACTATCAGGGATTCTGATTTAGTTGATTTGGGGTAGTCCTGGGTAACTGGTTATCAAAAAGTTTGTTCTTCCACACAGCCCCAGTATAATACCTTGCACAGAGTAAGCGCGTGCCCTATAAATAGTCATTAAATAAAATAAGCATATTAAAAATTCTAGCAGTGGAACTCAAACACTCAGCTATCTATAACTGAAGATTAGAAGGTTATCTTTTAACAAAAGGCCAGCTTTCTGAGGGATAGACAAAGAGTAGCAAGAGAGTGAGAGGGACCTGTCTAAATGATCACATCAGCTGGGAGCAATCAAGCAAGCAATCAATCAATCAGGTGGTATATCCCCCAGCAAGACCACATTCATGGTTATATAGACGAAGATCCTAAAGTGTTCTAAAACATTATTCCTGGATATGTTATTACTCAGAATAGCAATGGGCGGTGAGCTAGCTAGGCAGAAGACTTGGAATTCTAGTATTAGAAAATTGGTTTCTCATTCAGGTCCCACCAATTGCCTGTAAAATCCTGAGTAAGTCTCTAATCTTCCTTCAGGCTAAGATTCTTCATTTGCCAAAGTGGATTAACACCACTTTGCATGGTTCCTGAAATGATCAGATGAGGCATTCAGTAAAGTTCACACATTTTAAATATTTCTTCAGTATATTTTACATTCTCTGGCCTTCCAGCCTTCCACTAGTCCCTCCTCTTCATAACTTCTTGTTTATGTTAAGGATTTTTTCCCTATTGGTGTGGATGCTTCCCCACATCCTCACTCACCAAAGGTCAGAAACTGGCCTTATTCAGTTCTGTATGCCCAGGACCTAGTTCATTATCTGGTACATAAAAGGTATTTAGTAAATGTTTGATGAAAGATCAAATGGAAATCAAGAAACCATAATTATAACCAAGTAAATTTTACCAAGGCCCAGACAGTCAAAGAAAATTGTCAGGCTATGCAAAGTTACGTGGGGAGTAGCAACTCCAAGCCTCGATTTAACTTCCCTGATGTTTAACATTGCCTATTGTTTTGAAGGTAAGAGTTTAAGAGCTGTCATATTAGACTTTCAATTTATTCAAGTCTTACTTATTAGGTGTGATAAAACGCAAGATTTAAGACCCTGGCTAATTAACCAAGTGTGCTTTCAATTTCAATCCCTGTTTTGTACAAATATTTGAATTAGCATTTAGTGTTTACTTTGAGCTATCACTGCTATTCCTGGGCCTTTGCAACTCAGAAATGTATTTCCTTTCCTTCCAGTTTAACCAAAGGATAAGCATTGACACTCATCAGAGGAGAGGTATTTTAGATCAAACATTCCTAACTGGAATTAGTGTTAATGTAAATTCATTCCTATATGTCTTGCATCCCCCGATAACAATTTACCACCTACTGTCTCTGACCTTCTACCACTATATGCCACACTGAGGTCAAATTATTGCATTTGTCTTTTCATATTCAAAATAAGAGAAATTTCCCCCTCCTGCTTTTTTCCCCACTCCTTGATATCATATACTATGCAACTTAGCTTTGTAATAATGAAGAATTTAACGATAATCCTAGACTCTACATAACTTAGCTTTCCTTTGTTTCCAGCTATACCGTAGTCAGCTGTGGAACTTTAATGTGCCCTCAAATCATCTGGAGATCTTATTAAAGTGCAGATTCTGATTCAGTAGGTCTGTAATGGGGTCTGAGAGTCTGCATTTCTAACATGCTCCTAGATAACATTGATGATGCTGGTCTGGGGACCACATTTTTAGCAGGTTCTAGATAATTTCAATTCATTGTAATTGTTTGAACTTGCTCCTCTGCATTCCTTTATTCTTTACCCTTTTATTACAGCCATTCATTTATCCCCTAGACTAACACTTAAAAACGTTTCTCAGGTGTAGACCTTGGGCCGTCTAGTCAACTTCAGTGTTGTTTGTCTCAGCTCCATAGTTAGCACCTGGAGCTCCCACAACAGCCTTATCAAGACTCACCTGCAAGTAGAGTCCCACAAACAGGAAGTAGACATTCAGTAACAGTGAATGCTGACACAAACCAATTAGTTTGAGTCTCAGATTCTTTGTGTTTCCTTTGAAGCCAGACATGTAATTTTTACATTCTCTGAATCCTTGAAAAAATGTGCATTTTCAAATTACTAATTATATTATTCAAATTATTTGTATCTCTCACTTCAATTGTATTTCCAATAAAATGTATGTTTTGCTTTCAAAATTTATATATTCAAGTTTATCACTTTAACTGTTTCCAGACATTTTTAAATTTTCTAACACTATTTAATATATTTTTATATTTTGGTATTTGAAACTTAAGAAAATGAGCCACTTAATACTGTGTTCATCTTTTTTATGTGTATTGGAATAATTATATTCTGATAGATTGTATGAAGGGGTAATCTCCCTAAAAGGCTATCATCAGAGTCAATTACCTTTGCACTAGGCAGTTCCTAAGATAAGGGACCAGAAAGATAACAGGAAATGAATTATTAAGGCAAAACTTAGGTAAGAGGCATAACTCCTATTGGATAAGTATTGATCTCTTGAATCTAAACTTCTAATATAAATGCTTTAATATTTTTTTCTAAACTCTAACAACTTACATGTTACTTATTATATTCCCTTTTTCATTACTAAAGTTTCACAATTAATAAGTCCTTATTTAAAAACTTCTGGGGCCGCCCGGTGGCGCAGCAGTTAAGTTCGCGCTTGGCAGCCCAGGGTTCGCGAGTTCGGATCCCGGGCGCCCGCTGACGCACTGCCTGTCAGCCATGCGGTGGCGGCGTCCCATATAAAGTGGAAGAAGATGGGCACAGATGTTAGCTCAGGGCCAGTCTTCCTCAGCAAAAAGGGGAGGATTGGCAACAGATGTTAGCTCAGGGCTGGTCTTCCCCACAAAAAAATAAATAAATAAATAAAAATAAAAATAAAAACTTCAGCTTGGTTTCAGATATACATGGGAAGATAATAATGAGGAAATGGTAAAGCAATAGAGCCTTGCAGCTTAGTTGAGAGGAATACAGACTTGGTGGACCTCAAGGCCAGAGACTCTAGCTGCGACCCCAGACTTCAACAGCAGGTGCCAGTGCAAGCAACCTGACAAACATCATATCTTCCCCAGTGACTTGGTGGGTGATGGACACACAAGGAAGCTAGTGAAGACTCATAGGACATTCACCATTCTTTAACCCTAACACCCCAGATATATGCATGTTACCCAAGAACTTATGTCTCCCCAACCCCTCCCACATACACACAGAAAAAGCAGAGGGGAAAAGGCAGAGTTGATTCAACTTATGGTCATGCCTAAGTATCTCCAAGAGGCTGACTTAACCTGAAAGACTGTTTCAAACTGGAAGAGATAGAGCTATAGCAGGCAGTTTAATATTTTCTGTGCAAGAAATAGATGACAAGAGCTGGATGAGAGCAGTTACAGAAATAAAATTTTGTTTCATAGCTGAGACATAGTATGTATATACCAACCCTGTGCATTTACTTTGATCACAATTAATATTCAAAACTTTTGCCTTCCTTTTGGGGTGTAAATCACCAAAAAGTCCCATATTGCAAAATGCTATGGCCTTTCAGTCCTCAACTTACTTGAGCAATTAACACATTTGATAACTTCTTCCTGCTTAGAGAAACACACTCCTCTCTTGGCTTTCATGACACGTTCTTCCTCTGGTGGTTCCTTCTCAGTTTCCTTTGCTGAATAATCCTGGAATCTGAAAGAGCTTCTTCTCTTACCCTTCCCCATCCTTTGGGAATCAGTGGTTTTCAATTCTAGGTGCACATTTAAATCACCTGGGGAGCTTTAACAACTACTGATACCTGGGTCCAAGCCCCCAGAGATTCTGATTTAGTTGATTTGGGGTAGTCTAGCTAAATAGATTGTTGAATTTTGTCAGGTGATTCTAATGTGAAACCAATCATGAGAATCACTGTCCTAGACTGTTTCTCCTATTGATAAATATCAATTTTTATATTTCCACTCAGAATTCTTTCCTGAAATCAAGATTCATCCATTCAACTGCCAGAATTCCGACGGTTGTGTGGCAGAATAGTTTATATTGGACTAAGTCTCCTATCAATAACAATTGTAAACTCTGGAAAAACAAATATATCTACACAGCTATGTCTATTTCCATGTGTCTCTCTATATCATCTAAAGGCAAGCAGAGACGGGAGGTGATATTACGTTTTCAAGATTAGCACACTGCATGCGACCCACATTTAACTGATTTTCCAGTGATAGCACTTTCCAGTTTGCTCAAACAGAAATCTGAGGTCAAATTTCAGGGCTGCTAGAAATTGGTGAGGATAGGTAACTGCGTGAAAGGATGAAACCACAGAAGAGGTGTCCTCCTAATCTGCATGAGAACTCTCCCAAAATTTGGCTGAATACACATAGAGTGAGACTCTAATGGACTTAGCAGAAAACAATAGTTGGAAGGCTAAAATACTGAATAGAATTTCAGTAGCTGCCTGGTGTTGGGGAGACCCAGTTTGGAATTCAAGTCCTGCCTAATTAGGGGAGTTAAATTTAGGGGTTGTCACTGATACTCCAGAAGGGTCACATCTTATAGTAATAAGAACCATGCCCAAGACAAAAGTCTATGCCTTGGAACTGAGAGAAAAATTGAATTACAGCCACTCCAACAAAACTGAAAACAAGGCCTCTGTGGGATGAAGTGGGCCCACCAGCAATTTAATGGCTTGCTAGAACAAAATTAACATTTTTCAGAGGAAGTCTATAGATCCAAAGTCTCTACAAAATAACATTCAATGTACAATCAAAACTACTGGGCATGTGAAGAGGCAGGAAATTGTGACCTATATTCAAAAGCAAAATCCATCAATAAAAGCAGACCCACAGATATTCCAGATATTGGAATTAGTAAACAAGAAGTTTAAAATGACTGTATAAGCATATTAAAGAATTAATAGGAAAAAATGGATGTGATGAGTAAAAATATAGAAAATTTCAGAAAATATATGGAAACTGAAAATGAACCTAATGGATATCCTAGAACTGAAAAATACAATATGTGAAATTAAATTAGGAAGGGCTTTCAGAAGAAAAGTATCAGAGAAATTGAAGACAGGTAAATAGAAATTTACAAACTCATACACAGATTAGAAAGTGGGAAAAAAAATGAACAGAGCCTCAATGGCTTGTGGAATAATATCAAAAATTCTAACATGTTGGTAATGGAAGTCCCAGAAAAAGAGAAGAGAGACAATGGAGCAGAATAAATATTTCAAGAGATAATGGTTGAATATTTCCCAAACTTGATGAAAAACAATAATCAATAGATCCAAAAAATTCGGCAAACAAGTAGGATATATTCAACAGCCAACTAATCATTTCCATTTGGGTTACTCATACATTTTAAGACTAGCAAGTTCAAAAATGATCTCTGGATATTTCTTTGATACTTCCCACTCTTCAAACCAGCCTGCTCATCTCCCAATATTTCTCATATTAGTAAATGGTACCACACTTACACTGTTGCTCAGAATGAAATTCTGGAAGTCGTCTGTATAGGTTTCCTATGGCGGCTATAACGTATTACCACAAACTTGGTGGCTTAAAACAATGCAAATTAGTTTTTTTTTATGGTTCTAGAAGCCAGAAATCCAAAATGGATTCCACTGGGCCACAGTCAAGGTGTTAGCAGGGCTGCAGTTCCTCCAGAGGCTCTAGGGGAGAATCTGTTTCCTTGCCTTTTCCAGCTTCTAGTAACTGCCTCTATTCCTTGGTTTGTGACCCCATCTTCCACCTTCAAAACCAGTGAATAGCATCTTCTCCCTCTGACTCTGCTTCCCCCTGCTTTGGGTCACATGGTTTTCTTCTCTTCTGTGTCACATCTCCCTCTGATAAAGACACATGTGATTTCATTTGGGACCCACCCACATAATCCAGGATAATCCTCCTCATCTCCAGATCCTTAACTTAATCACATCTGCAAATCTCTTTTTGCCAAATAAGGTAACATTCACAGGTTCCAAGGATTGAACCTGGATGTGTTTGAAAGCCATTATTCAGCCTAGCACATCAGCTTTGCTCCTCTCTTACCCCAACTTTTATTTTTCATAAATAATTCTTTTTTATTCTATTTGAAAAATACATCTTGAACCTATCCATTTCATCTCCACTGCCATCCCTTTAATCCAAACTACCACTAATTATCATCCAGAGAAGATTCCCTCTGACTGAAACGCACTTCCTTCAGATCTTCTTACTATTATCTTCTTCTCATAAACTGTAGCTCAAATAACTTCACTTTTAAGAAGGCTTTGCTAACATCTAAAGAACTTCATTTTACACTTTTATCTCCTTCAAAGCACTTGACACATTTTAAAATCAATATATCGATTTGTTTCCTCTACCAATTAGGTTCAATCAGGAAAATAGAAATCCTTTTTGGACTTTTAACGGAAGGAATTGGTTACACTAATATCGGAAAGCTGGAAGAGCAAAGACAAGGAGGGATCCTGGAGAAACACCTGAGAGAAGGGAATGTCGCCCAGAGACGAATACCTGCAGGAAGCAGATTCCTCCCCTAGGGTTGGAGAACAAAAGGAAAGATGTGTTGTTACCACAATCCAAGAGTACATCCACTTCTGGGGGTGCCGTACAGCAAGTGCTGGAACTACTCAGAGATAACCTAGAAATAGAGAGGAAGAAAAAGAGCATCTTGCTTCCTCATGTTCTATTTCTCTATAGAACACTAATGCAAGTTTCCTACCTTGCCGATAAAGTGCATTTGTCTGGGCCATAGCTCGTGAATGAATAGGGGACTGTTTAAATGTGGTCTCGCAACAATAATGGGTGAACGTTGATCGTTCAAAAGCTCTTAATCCCCAACAGTAAGTATATTTGGAAAATCTCCCTTTAAAAGCATCAGATGTTCTCTGTCTTTCACTATCTGAATCTATCTATAACAATTGACCCTGCTGTTCTAAACACTGTTTTTAGAGCTACATTTCCTGAGAAATTTAAACGTAGTTGTGGAGGTTTAAGCAGCGTGAGAACACTAGGGTAAATTTATCTTGTTTCCCAATAAACAAAAATTGCAAATGGCAAAACAACTTTGTAATACTGTAGGAAGGGATCAAAACGTATTCCTTCCCACCACCAGAAGTGTGCTCATTTTAGCAAGAGACCTATGTATGATCTCCATTGAGATCTTGGCCTTTAGAACAAGATGTAAAATAATTAGCATGACCATAGCAATGGGAGCTGAAAATACACTACCTTAACAGATCTGCCTCCTACACAAAGAAAGCAACTAGCGCAAGTAGACAGCAGGGGCTTGTAAAATCAACATTTATGGAATACCTGCTATATGCCAGGAATTTTTAAAATATACTTATTTAATGGAAAGAACAGGATTAAGAATCAGAACACCTGTACCTAGATCCCAACTCTGCCTTTTAAAATTATGTGATTCTGGAAAATGTACATAACCTCTCAACTTCCGTTTTCTTGGGTATAAAATAGGAGTAAGAACAATAATCTCATATAGAAATTGTAAAGATGACTTAAGTAAATGTGAAAATTTGTAAGGTTGCTACATAAATATTTCTGTTCAGAAGTATAAATTGCTACTTAAATATTTATGTTTTTATGATTGTTAGTATAAGAAGTATTAAAATAATGCCAACCAGTTTAGGCATTTGGCTGCAAAATCAAGATGGGAGTTTTAGAAATTAAGATGGAATTTTGAAGGTGTTTATAAAATTGTAGGAATGCCTGAATCCTGTTCTGCAAATCACAACTCATCCCTGAAAATTCTATAGGGAGATAGATACAGGGAACAAAGCCAATGGGAAACAAGTGTTACTTTATTTTTACTTGAGTTAAGTACCTAAATTACTCCTAATGCAAAATGTTGGAAAACTGAGTTAGAGGTCTGCAGCTCTTTGCTTGCACCTAGCCTGATTTCAAATCTCGGAATATTATCACCCACTGACCAACCTCTGGCACAGGGGATATAACACACTGACCAGGATACTCAGGTGGTTTTGTGGAAAAGACAAGAAGTGACAGAGTTCCTCCCAAGAGCACCAAAGAAGAGAGCAAGTGAAAGAGAAAAACCATAGTGTTGATTCCTAATATTTATGGCACAGTGTTCCTGCCCATTAGCAAATGTGGACAAATCTATGGCCCAGAATTTGATGAAAGAGATTAGCAATTTCTTCTTCGTGGGAAGGTGAGGGAGCTAGGATACATGTGGAGAGAGAGAAACTAAAATCTCTTCCCCTACCTATGGCAGTCAGCATCCCCAAATGGCCCTTCCCAGGAGTTAGCCAGCTTATCTCTTATTGGCCATTCATACCTATGGGGTCCTGTGATGAATTCACAGGGAATGATTTCACACTGGTGCACCCCAAAGAAGAAACTAGGTTAGCCAGTGTGCCACTTATCAGTTTATTGCCTCTCAGCTACAAATTTACTCTTCATTGCTTGATATGTGAAATGGATCTGGGCTCCTCAATTATTTCTTCTTTGCCATATAGGGCAATGTTAAGCTTTGAGCTTCATCAACAGAGAGTTCTGGAGAGACAATCAATATAGGAGGAAGGGAATCTTTTTCCTTGTTCCAGTATGTTCCACACTGCAGGCTCCTGCAGTGTGTGTAGCTTCTTCAGTGCCTGGTTCCTACAGAGTATACAGTTGCTTCAATCCTGGCTCCTGCAGCATGCATGGCTTCTTCAGCACCCAGTCCTGCAGCACTGTGGTTTCTCTAGCAATAGGATTCCATAGCCCAGACATTTTCTCCAGCACCTTGTTCCTACAGTGCACAGTTGCCAACAGCACCTGTGACAAACAGCTTTCTTCAGCACCCTTTCTAGTGGTTTTGCAGTGGAATGCCTCTGGCAAGATACTTCCCTGTGAATAGTTTTCCCAGCACTGTAGAGGATAGACTTCCTGCAACTTCTGCTGGTGCAGCACCACAGTGACTTCTCTGCCATCCAGTGAGTCATGACCATGCCCTCTTCAACAAGATCTGGGTCTCAGTCATGGGGGTGAGGATTGGGGAGGGCTATTTCTTGGATGCTCTATCATACCCCTGGTGGTGGTGACTACTCCTTATACTTGCCATTCCTATATTCTTTAGAGTTCTATTTACTTCTTACTAGCTACTTCCTTGTTACTCCAATCCCCTATTATTGTTAATATTCTTTCTACTAAACTTACTAAAATCACTGTGTGGTTTCTATCTCCTGACTGGACCCTGACTGATACAGCCAGGTTGGTGTAGGCTAGGCATTGCTCTAGAGGGAGGAGGGAACTGGTATTTACTGAACATCTACTCTGTACCAGGCCCTGTGCTGGGTGTTTCAGCCTCATTGTCTCATTTAATCTTTGCCACAATTCTTTGTTGCAGGATACTGTTATTGGCATCATTTTACAACTAAGGACACTGAGGCTCAGAATAAGTGACTTGTCACGGTCTCTCAGCTATTGAGTCAGAGTTTGAAATTAAACTCATATTTGTCTGGGTTAAGGTCCATACTACATAAAGCCAGGAATTTTTCAAAATTCACTTGAAATATTTTTTAGTTTTACTCCCCTAGTTAGTACTAGGTAATATCTTAGATACTTTTTTATGGAATAATATCTTTTCTAGTTCTCATTGAAATGGAAATTATATGCTTTAGTGACAAGATGAAACTGGTCTTTATTAGAGTTTAAGCGTTCTTTACCATCAACCTTTACCACCCTCTCTTGGCATGTCTGTAAGGACCCAGTAGGAACAGCATGCATTGAGCTATCAGTAGCTAAACTTCAGAGCTACTGCTTCTATGTTTCCTTTCTTGACTGATCTTTTAACTCCAATTGATTTTTTCAAATTTTCGGTTTCTGCTTGATTCCCTGTTTTCTTGCACTCTTATCCTCCTTTATAACATCACAAACTTTATTTTATATGCTTTGGCCCAGTGGGGTGATTTCTTAGAAGAAATAACACATTTTCTTCCTCTAGTTCTAAAATCATCAGGGGGACCTAGGAGCATGAAAAGGAATTGTGCAATGTATTTTGAGGCTCATAAATTACTCATTGGAAAGAAAATGATAGGTACAGTTTTCTATTCTCTGCATATATTATATGTTTTCTCAAGACCCAGCTCAAATGTCTTCTCCTTTAAAGTTTCTCCTAAACATTCGAAACATGGTTGGGTGGTCCCTAATTTATAACTTCTTCACATATCCATTCTCACCAACTAGTACAGGACCTTCCTGGAACACACTATCAATAAAAGCTTACCAAATGAATATTAAAATCTGGTCTCCTTTTATCTGAATGAAAATTATGTGCATAATGGAGAACCTAGATCTCATTCTTCCCATTTCATGGAGAAGCAAATGAAGTAAAGGAGGAAAGTGCCTTGCAGAAAGACCTACAGCTAATCAGCAACAGGACTTGTGACTCATTCTTGTTTTCCCTCCATGGCTTTACCTGCCTATTGATAAGCTGGAGCTGGAAATGGCTAATTGATCTTATCCTAAAGTGGGAATCAGATAGTTTACTTTTCTATTTTTTTCACATTGCATTTTTCTTTGGCTACCAATATTTATCAAGGTAATAAAAGTAACCTAAAAGTGAATTAGTTATAGGGCTTACAGTTGGAGATATAAATTTAAAAATCATTTATATTGTTCAAATTATTTATAGCCTTATTTCATCTCTGCCTTTTTGATATGAAAGGACTGAGACATGTTTCTTAAACTCTTACACTTGAATAGTAATTTTGTCAATTTTCTTCCTGTTTCTAAAATTTTTGTTTTATGTACTGTTTTCCTTCTTTTTTTATTGTAATAAAATGACTCCTTTAATACTACATGTGTCAAGCATTTAAAAAATATACTTGTGCATCCTTATAGATGTGTTTCCCATATAAAACCTGCAATTTTAAAAATATTTTGAGTAAATATCTGTTTCCCTTCTTGCAGTCCCCCTTTTCGTTATCTCCTAATTCTATAAGTTCTTTCAGATTTTGTTCAAAACTCCCTCATCCCATAAGACTTGAGGACATTATGCTAGGTGAAATAAGCTGGGCACAAAAAAGAAAAACACTATGTGAATCCACTTACGTGAGGTACCTAGAGCAGTCAAGTTCATAGAGAGAGCAGAATGGTGGTTGGCAGGTGCTGGAAGAAGGGGGGAAGGGAGGATAGGGAGTTGTTGTTTAATGGGTGTAGAGTTTCCGTTTTGTAAAATGAAAGAGTTCAGGAGATTTGTTGCACAGTATTGTTAATATACACTATTGAACTGTACACTTAAAAATGGTTAAGATGGTAAATTTAGTTATGTATACTTTATCACAATTAAGGGGAAAAAAGCAACTCCCCCATCCCAGAGTCTTTTCTAATGACTCCAATCCTGACTCCTCTCTCTTGTTTCTGGGCCCCTAATACTTACACTCTTGTTAATCACTTTGTTTATCACCACGTTACAGATTGTCATGATCTCAGCTTATTTCACAAGGGATGGTAGCACTTGAAGACATTAGTGAAAATCTTATTCTTTTCTTGTATCCACCATAATGGTAAGTTGACATGGTAGTCTTGATGGATAATTGCTGAGAGGTAAAACTAACATAATCAAAAAGGATTTAAAAATTCCTAGTGCTACAATAGAATTCAGTAATTCCACTTTACATTTTAATTAATGCAATCTGGCCAGGTCTTTATGGAAAATGGCTTTAGCCAGACAAATTCGTGTTTCCTCCTCCCCTATTGTGTCCAGTTCAATACATATAAGATATGTTTATATCTATAGATATAAAAGTTTAGAGAATATATATGTGTATATATTTAGAGAAAGTTCAGTTTGAAGTACTGAATCAGATGGTTCCCATTACGCCTCAGGAAGGTTCTGTAAACTTCACATCCATCCGGGTGTCTGCCTGCAACAGTCTCCAGGGAATAACGGCTTCTCCTTCTTGTACAGTTTCCAAATCACATGAGGGATTTTCACTGAACCATATGGGAAAGAGCATTCCAGAAAATGAATTTGCTGCTTGTCCTCTGCTGTCATTAGCAGAGGACATATTTGAAGGGGGCAGTAGTGATGCATGTTTGATAAAGGACAATTCAGTCCAGTCGCACAGAACAAACACAATAAATAGACTATATTATCCTCTGCTTTGTAGCATCTCCCTTTACACAACTGTACTTAACCCATAATTTTTTGCAAACACGCGGTGCTTTATCATCCAGAGCTTCAGAAATATCAAATCGATCCCCAGTCATTGATACAGCCACACATGGAATCCTTGTCCCAACCGTTCTTCAAATCTCCCACTCTTCTCTCCAACATTGAAGATCCCCAGGATCTTTCAAGACCCAGGGCTTCTGACACCCTCTCCACTCAGTGGCACATGTTCAGAAGTCTCCCAAAGCTCTCAGAGAGGTAGAAACACTGGAACCTCACACACCCCAGTACTGCAGACGTCCTGGCCCTTCTTGGTCCACCGTAGCAAATTCACTGATCTCCCTCAGTATCTAGTGCATCACAAACGACACTCCACAGATTAATTCTGCAAGCACACTGGACACTGACACACTCTCTCGCAGTGATGCAAACAAGCTCAACACATGCCCAAGGACAGCCTGAATCATCCCAAAAGAAGGCTACAGATACAAACTCCCCATCCAGTGCTTGAGACTGACTGCCCTCTTGAATCTGAGAGGAATTTCTCTTCTATCCAGTGCTCAGGCAGCGCCAGTCTTATTCCTAACAATGACACAGGGAGACAGGCACTCCCTTTCATGATGCTGAACACACCGTGGCCTTGGTCATCCCATGCTGCAGACTCTCAGTCTCCTCCCCAATCTAGCCCTTGAGACCTACTCTGCCCTAGCTATTTCTGATATGTGTGAATCTTCTCCTTCATTCCAGAACTATTTCATTCAGTGCTGCAGAAACACTGGCCCTTGACCCTAGTTCTTCAAACTCACTAGCTTCTCTCTAAAAATTTTTATCCTGTGCTGCCCATGTACTGTCTCCCACCACTAGGATTTATCAACCATTGCTGTTCAGGTGACAACATACCCAGACCTGTCTGAGAAATGGCTCTTGATTGATCTAAGAGAGTCACAGAAACCCCATACAATTTTCCCAGGGGTTGGCCTAGAGGAGGTATGAGGCCTAGTTCTGGCCAAAGAGATATGAGAACAGTGAGCTAGGAGATACCCAAAATAATTATCCTACCTGAAAAAAAAAAAAAAAGTGGTACACAAGGAGAAGACCCCTTTGCCCTTTTCTTTCTTCCAGCTCTGGACACTGTTATGTGAGAACAGGATGGCTGAACAGTCTACGTGAGCTTGTTGAATGAATGAATGACTTCTTTTGGAGATACCACACTGATTCTAATTGATTTGGTCAGTTTTAAAAATAATTTGCAACCATAATTAGTTGTAGGTAGTCAAGAGAAGATTCAATCCAAAAATAAATTTTTAGCATTCTCTCTGGAAGAAACCAATTAGAACTAGATTGAGATGGGATTTAAATTAAATAAAGGCAGAAAGCACGAGAGAGATTAGTCACATGGGTTATTTTCCATCATAAAACAGCCAAATGTGACCTTGAATAAATCACAGAAATCTGAGGCGTTTTCTTTCTTTATCCCTAATATTTATTTAATTTTAAAAATATATACCCAGGGTGTCTGCATTTTTGCTCTCTCTTTCTTAATATTGCCCTCAGAAAGATCTAAAAATTGAGGGCGAGTGACGGGCAGTTATCAGGGAACAGGGAGAAGCTAAAGTAAAACTGCATTTCTGAACCCCTCAGAGCTAAAAGTATTTGAGAAACAAAGATACAAATTAAAAGGTCAATAGATTTTTTTAAAAATTTAATTTAATGTTTGTTTTCCCAATCTTTGAGTCATTTAGAGCCAATAGTTGCTGAAGTCACAGAAAAGAAAGAAATCTTAAAAGATCTAGGCATCATCTATGAGAGCTTTAGACCAAACTAGTTAGTGATCATACCAACTCCCAAACTTTGGGTGTCGGTTTGTTCTTTCCACTACTCGGCTATGGCTGCATGAATAAATTCAAGCCAAACAACCCCATGAAAGCATTGATTTATATTTTGTTCCTATTTCAAAAGATAATTTCACAGTATTATTTTCCCAAGGCATTGAGCTGAAGAGCGTTTCACATTGCCCAGTAGTTATCGTGTCTCCAGTTCTGTCATTTTCTGTCCAAAATCTCATGCATTTTGCAGGTGCTCTTTGTAGATCTGTTCCGTGGAAGAGGGACTGGACAGCTCTTGGTCACAGTTAGGTGGCTTATTTGTGAATACGCAGCAATCACCAGGAAGAGAAGTAAGAGCAGAACTCTCACTTCTGCCATCTTTATATTTGTAGCTGTGATCATGTCTTCATGCTGTAATTCCAAAGTCACGAGGTTAGGGGGAGTGAGGGGATAGAGAAGAATATCAGAATGCTATTTATTAAAGCAATGCAGTTATCTTAAATTTTCCATATGCAGACCTCTATGAACTCCTATGGTGTAAAATAAATTCTTTATTGATTTTGCTATAATAATTTACAGCTCCAAGATAATCAAATTGATGGATAATTGTTGCAATGGTCATAGATATATGCAACAAGAAACAAGCACAAAAATGCATTTGCATTAGTAATATCACTCTCAGAGTTCCTAAAGCAGATATGCCCTTTCTTGGCAAATATCTGCAGCGATATTCATTCCAGGTGCCAACTCCAAGACCACTAGGGAGGATCCCAGGGACAGAGAGCTGGAGAGTAATGTAGAGCTATTGCCATCTAGTGGTTAATACAGAAACATCAGGCTCCTTTTCTCAGGCCCAACAGGAACAGAAATTTTTTACAAAGGTACAAATATTTTGCAATTTTATTTCACTGTTCTGTGTATATATGGTTGGATTAAAACATTTTTTGAAAGGACTCATGGATGCTTATTTTTGTGTGAGAACAATTCAAACCTCTAGCTATATTGAAGTTTTCATTCATTTGTCAAACATTTATTTATAGCCAAGCTTTGTGCTGAACACTAGGGACCTAGAGATGCGCCATCCTCAAAGCCCCTGTTTCAAGTTGTGGTTCAAAAGCTACAGCCAATAATTCTGGATCTCATGTGTGTGACCCAGGGGCATTCTTACATATTTTTTTGGTTCTCTCTCTCTTTGTATATTTATACAGACACACACACAACATATACCTACGAGTGATATAGTAGTAGGTATTATGCACACTACAAGCCACTTACCAAAACAGACATTATACAAAGAATATATTAGGAATATTTAATTATTTAAATAATATTTATTAATCAAACAAAAATCTATATTCAAGGGCTTACTAAACTATTATTAGTAACATTTTTTACCATTGTGATTGATGGAATATGGTTCATCATTTAAATAAAATTTTGGCTTCATGCTTTATATGGTGGAAACTAAAGATCTAGTTGCACTCATTTTATTTTGATACTTGGTTTTGACTACTAGTATAGATGCAAAATATTTCTCAAAAGATCTGTGGGTCGGATAGAGGAGATGCATCATTGGCTGCACTTTCGAAATCATGATATTAATTTCTTAGTCCCATTCACAACATTTCTCGTTCACTTGTATTATTAAAATCTAATAAATTCTCCTTTCCCTGATGTTAAAATCAGAATTTTTCGTAATGAGCCAGAGGGGATTTTATTTTAATATTTTCATCAAATGGTTTCAAAAACCACTGAAACTCTTCATCTGGAAGATCTTAAAATAGGTTAGACAATTCCGTTTCAATTTTTTTTAGTGTAAGATACGAAGAGTTTATGTCTGAGACTTATCACTTTTGACAACAATGATGTAAACATCTCCAAACATCCATTTTTTAACATTGTTTTCCCATAGTAGGATTAAAAATAAAAGAAAACAAAATAAAAAACAGTTACTTTCTCATTCATTGTTAGAATGTCACCTTTACCTTGAAAGGAGACAGTAAGTATCTTTATCTGTTTTGAGGATCTCTGTTAGGTGGCATTCTATTGACAGCTACTTGTCATCACAGAAAAGGTCAGCAAATTTGGAGCACTTGTCATTTAGTGAAAAAAAACTGTTACTCTTTTAGATTCTTTGCCAAAAGATAACAAGGGAACTATGTTGCACAAAACAAAAATAAAAACAACACATGAAATAGATTTATATGGTCACACCTTATGTCATTACAAATTTCAGTATCATAAAGATTCTACTCTTTATGGTACCAAATTCATAAACACACAACCAAGCATATGTGAACCGCACTCTGCTGCAATGTGCAGCTGTCAACCAACCTTTGAGTTGTAAAATTTATATTCTCCCCTCAGGGTACAACTTATACCTTAAGTGACACATGGACCAAGTGAGGATGCCACTGCCAATCATATTTTATATATTATTAAAGCATACTTCTTTTTAGCCTATTAGATAAAAATGAATATAAATAGAAGTTGTAACATTTTCTTCCCACACATCACTTTGCAGACCCTTGGGGGGCCTGAAACCTTTTCAGGTTTTGATACTCCACCCTCAGCCCTGAGGGATAAGGAACTCTCCCGGGCCTTAATGTGAGTGGGCAGTTCCAAAGTAGAAGCTGTTTTCTCTAGGGAAGTAGCCATGCTTGGGCCAGGCCTAAGAATGGTCAGGCATTCCCCAGAGACCTAGACGTGTCTGTGGATATTTGGTTGGTAGTTCGTGCTCCTCAGGAGCTAATTTCAAATCTTCTTAAGCTATTGGAAGCTTTCGTTCATGATTGGTTCAAGGGAACACAGCCCCTTCCCCAGAGTAGCCTTCACTTAGAGAGTAGGCTGTCCTTGGAGGTCTGCTCCAGGCTTCTCTGGGTAGTGCTTTGACTTCCCTCAGCTGGACTTTCACCTGGGGTATCCTGGTGTTAGACACCTAGTCTGGAAGAAGGAGCTCTGCTAACTCAGGCTTCTGGGCCTGCAGAGCTGCAGGTCCTATGGCAGAATTGGAAAGAGGCTGGCAACTCAGGAGCATCAGTGGGCCTGACAGCTCTAGGGCTCTGGAAGAGCAAGAATCTGAGAGCCCCGGAGCTCTGGACGGCTGATTGTGCCATCCCAGAGCACCAGCAGGGCGGGGGAGAAGGTCTGGTGTGACATGGTAGTTGGGGAAGAGCTGTATAACAGGGCTTTTGTCTGAGGTTGGAAATGAAATCCAGTCCCTAAACTCGGGTGAGGATCCAGACCAGGTTTTATTTCATCTTCTTCTAGTCTGCTGGACCAAAACCAGCAAGATTATCTGAATCTAGCAGCTTTAGTGGATCAGGGACTCTAGTTAAATCCCATCTCTGTGTCTAGTAGAGCCTTTCCTGGAACTAAAGCAAGCAGAAACAAAGCAATTTCATTCAGAGTTTTGTTAAAAAATTTTTTTTTAATGCTATAGAACCAAATATTGGACAATAACCTTATTTACAATAAAAGATATGGCTATGCATTCAAATTATTAATCTATACCCACAAAAGCATCACATATTTGTTCTATTTCTGTGTGAAGATGACTAAAATGGAATATTTTGATTTCTGATGACCTAGTTTATATAAAAAGTAGAAGATGGAGAATCTTGATGAAGGATGGAAAATGCATGTCATATGTATTGCCACGTCTCCATTCTAAGCCCATGGCAGGTATTGCTGCTCCCTTTACTTTGTACTTAGGCTTTTTCCAACATGGCCAGGATGAACCTTTTTCTACAAAGTAGGGGTGCAGGAATTGTTATCTTATTGACTTTTTTAAATGTTTTATTATGAAAAACTTCAAACATACACAAAAAGAGAATAGAATTATGAGCCCCCATGTACCCATCACTCAATGTCAAAAATTATCCACATTTACCAAACTTGTTTCAACTCTCCAATTCCACCTCACACACATACATGTATATGCGCTCTTCTTTATAGACAAAATTAAATCTGACTTCACGTTTCCAGCTAGTAGCTGTTCAGAAAAGCAATCTTTCTGAGAATCCTCCTTCTGTCTCTGCCTTCATACAAAGACGGTAATGGGGCTTTCTATAAAACTGTATGTTCACAGAGGCCTCTCCCGCCTTTGGGACCCTCTGGAGGAGCTGATAAACCTTTCATCCATCCTATACTGAACTTTGAAGTCCGTGGCTCTGGAGCTTTTATGCCAGAGTCAGGCACCTGAATCTCTGCCTGTGTCCCAGCCCTAGTGGTGTCTAGGGTCCAGCCTCCCAAGCTTTAGCAAACAGTCATTCCCTGGGGGTCCTTCCTGCTTCCATGAATATGTTAATGGATCAGATTTCACATCTCACACACACCAAAAATTATCAGATCACCATCTCTTTTCAAATTTTGTAGTGTACCCCAGCTTTCACTGCTGTTATCTACTTCTCCTCACTCTGGAAGTGACTGGCTTCTCTTTCCTCCTTCTCATGATATCCACCATGAATTTAAGCTTCCAAAAAAGCCATAAACAGTGATTTTTCTATCAGTGATTTTGTTTCGCTTAGAAATTACACCCCTGGGAAGGGAATGCAAAGTTCCTGTTGCCTTTCGAGAAGGAGAGGAAGAAAATTCAAAGTATAACACATGAATACTGCCCATTCTTTTAAAGGATTTTTTATAGCTGCAAAGCAAATCACAATTTAATATTTCAAAGAATTACCCATCACACCAGCTTTTCAAGATTAAAAACAATGCCTCTATAAAGGTGCTTGTGTGTTACCACAGTGTCTGATACATGTTTTCTTTCTAGCCAGCCAATAATCAGCTCTTGCAGTCACGTTGAGAACTTTTTGAAGATATCCATCATTCTGGAGGAACTAGCCAAGGAAAAGCTAGAATGATTGCTGGCAGTAGCTGAGGTGCTGAGGTAGAGTAGAAAGATTTGCAATCAGAAGAGCGCCCAATCAGAAGAGCGCCCAGCCAGCTGCTAACTGTGTGACCTGGCAAGTCACTTTATAACTCCAAGCATTAGGTTCCTTATAAGAAGAATAATTATAATGTAGATAATAATAATAATGATAATCTATTCCATAGCATCATAAGTATCAAATAAGTGGATATATAAAAATCACTTTTAAAATAAAATCAGAATACTAATGTTATTATTTTTGTGAAATTTAATGTTATATTGCTTGAAATACGTCATCAAGCACTGTAAAAATAAACCTTTTGAAATCTCAGAAATTGTGGGATTTACTGATTCTGATAGAGTCTCTTTATATTTCAGAATATATTAAAAATCCATTGGGTTTTGGTGAGCACACACAAATGGTCAGTATATAGAAGTGGAGAGTGTCCGAACTGGTTGGGTGCTAGAGATGAGCTTTAAGATCCATGCAGATTCATGCATTTATACCTAGGTCATTGTCAGGGACTGAATATTTCTGTCCCCCAAATTCCCGTGTAGAAATATAACCCACAACATTACAGTATTTGGAGCTGTGGCCTTTGGAAGGTAATCAGGTCTTGAGGGTAGAGCCTTCATAAATGAGATTAGTGCTATCATAAGAAGAGGCCAGAGAGCTAGCTCTCTTTCTCTCTGCCATGTGAGAATAGAAGAAGTCAGCCATCTGCAACCCGGAAGAGATTCCTCTCCAGAACCCTGCAATGCTGGCACCCTGATTTCAGACTTCCGACCTCCGAGACTGTGAGAAATAAATTCCTGTTGTTTATAAGCCACCCAGTGTGTGATACTTTGTTATAGCAGCCTGAACTGACTAAGCCAGTCACTTTGTTGTTGCCAGGTAATGACTTTAGCATACGAAGAAAGACTTTCTATCATCCTATTTACTACATCAAAGCACTTGTTGCAAGTAAGGTCTTCCTTAGTATGCCATCCTGAAATTGAAGATTTGCATGTCTGGCTCTCTGTTAGACTCTAAGCTTCGAAAAGTTAAAGTCAGGCCTTCAAGGGCACTGATTAAGAAATTGGAATCAGACGGACCTGAGTTTAAATTCAAGCTCTGACTCTTTCTAACTTGGGGCAAGTTACTCAAATTCTCTAAGCCTCCATCTGTAAAATGGACTCCCTAAGTCAGGGTTGCTGTGAGGATTAAATGAGAAAATAATATGTAAAGAATGACACATAGCTAATACTCAATAAATACAGCCATTATTGTTTTCAGTACACTAAACTATACATGTTGATTTACTTGCTTAGCTCCCTAATTAGACTAAAAATTTGAAGGCACAGGCCATGCCATAGGCCCTCTCCCATTTTGTTCTATATTTTCCCCAATCGATGAGTGTTTCTCAGTATAATGGTCTGTAGACCACTGAGATTCTCCATTCATCTAATAAACAGAGTCCCTTTTTACTACCTAGATTCTGAACAGTGTGAGAAATAAAACAAATAATAAAATTAGAGGCCAAAACATTACCTACGTTATTGATTAAGCTAAGTTGAAAAATTCACTTTGTGGAAGAACCAAATACACCCACTAAGACAACTCCAGGCTTAGAAAAATTCATCTACACAGCTCTAGGCAGCACTGGACTAGGGAACAGGGAGGCCTGACCAAATGAGATAAGAATAAAAGGACAACTCATGCTGCCCATAGGCAGGCTCACTCCCAAGTCCAGCCAAGAGAGCTACACTGGAGGTGGTCTGGGCTTCCAGAGTTTGGGGGCAAGATGTGAGGCACCTAAGAACTAGACGTCAACCCTGTGAAAGACAGATGGACTTGTATGTTTTAAAGGATTCTCAACCAAGAGCACCATCTGAAGTAGTGAGGAGATTCTCCAGAGACTCTTGCGATGCCTGTCAGAACCCAGGAGCTAAGCAGGAAATACTAAGTGTTTAGCCAGGAAAGACCTCATTCACTTCAGGGAACTGCAAGTAGAGGTTCCCAGTAAGTCTCTAAGAAACCCACAAAAGGGCTCAATTAGAAGAAGAAGAAACATTTGGACATCTACCATACTCAGAGAGTACCAATGCCTGATTATGACTGTATCATATGGGCAAACCTTCTCTCTCCTTACCTCTCCTCGTTCCCCTATTCCAACACTAGAGGATTCAAAAGAAGCATAGTGAATGGGAGAGAAGGAGTAGAAGAGAAAGAATAGGAAATGGTGACGAAACCAGCATCACCTATATTTTCCCATTGCAGAATTTCCAGCCTGAAGAAAGGCCAGCTGGGGAATGGAAGCTTTACAGTGGATGCAACACTGAAGCTTTAATGTTAGCCTGGATTTTTTAACGTTGGGAAATAAAACTACTTGTTATCAACTAAAAGATATGGAACATGCCCAAGATTTCATCCAGGGATAAGGAGAAATGTTTCTAGAGAGAAGGTTGAGAGGGGCAATTAACTACAGAGACTTATTTTCCCATAAACCATTTTTATGTATTTATTTTACGTGAAGATTCATAAGGATGTCATGAGAAGGAAAGTCTTTTCTTTTCTGAGATTGTGATAAGCATAAGCACAGAGTGGCTGAAAAGCATTTTTTCCTGAGAATAAAGCTAAACCGAGGAAAGAAGAACCAAGATATTGAAGAGAGAGACTGACTTATTACTAATAACATTGTCTCAATTCTTAATTCAGCCGGTCTGAATATGAAATCTCCTCTGGGATTTCCCAGTTTATGTGAGCCAATGCATTCCTTTTTCCATTTAAGCTAGTTCCAAATTTTTTTCTTTTAATTAATATCAAAAAGAGTTCTGCCTAATAAAGCATAATTATTTAGAAAAGCAATTAAAACCACATATACTACAATTAGATAAAATCACTGATATTTGAGTAACTTGTTAGGTTTTGTGCTATTCATATTTAATAATGGATAATATTTACTGAACACTTAAGTATCAAGCACTGCTCTAAAACCTTTACATGAATTAGCTCATTTAATTACCACGATGACCTACGAAGTTGTTACTATCTAGTATGATCCTCAGTTGATTAACGTAGAAACCAACAGGTTAAGTTGTCCGTGGTTGCACAGCTAGTAAGTAGTAGAGCTGGGATTCAAACCCAAGCAGTCCAGCTCCAGAGCCCACTCCTGATCTCAATTCAGGGTCAGAAGATAAGAGGATAATGTGAATGTGATCAAATCATGCATATTTCTCAATATACTAGGCAAAAAAATCCTTTTAAGCACAAAGAAATGCAGATTGTTATACAGGCATGCAAATGAGTGAAATGAGACACCAGATGAAACATTTCTGACAATGATCTGGCACCATTTTAAGATTTCAAGTGATTTACTTAAATTGTGCTTTTCGTTGAAATGGGCAGAATCTTGAACAGTCTGAATCAATGACACCATGCAAAAATATTACCATTTTTCAAGTGAAAGATATTAAGGTTTTATAGACAACTAAACCATGTTGCAGATTGCTGAGTTTTACTCATTCACAGTACCCGATGGCTTTTTCACTGCTGGAGAAGGAAATTGTTGATATACATTTTTGGGCATGTTTAATTGAAACCTGAAGGAATGCTTTACAGAGATGAATGAAACAAAGAGTGGATAAAGCCCCATTTACCATTATCTTTCATGTTGAGACATTTGACTTTTCAGCTTTTGAAGATGATGTTACAGAGTGTCATGTAGTCACGAAAAAACCTGTACAAATTTTGGTTCTATTTTGAATCTGAATCTCCAGAACCATCAAACAGATACACTGAACACTATTGTCCATTCCTGGTGACTAAAATTTAAGTTAGAATGTTCTAATTTAATAGAAAAAGGAATTGAAAAGAATATATCACCTGAATATGGCCCCAATTGTCAACTATAGTCATTCATTATTAAACCAGACATAGAAACCTTGGTGAAAGATTTCAAATAATTTCATCTCTCACTGATCTGAAATAATCATCATAATTATCAGTTTTTAAATATTCAGTATTGCTTGTACTATTGTTTTAAGTGTTGGTGAATCTTTTGTAAACGTACTTTTAGTTGGTGACCTGAAGTTGCCAAAAGTTTGAGTAACACTGTTCCATGTAATTTCAGAAATTCCTGTGGCTTTAAATGGCGTACATGATGGTGTCTCCCTGGTGTTGTAGTGGAAGTTGTGGCCCCAAATCAGTAGAGACTACTTTCTCCCTCTCTGGGGCCTAATTATATAATAGATTCTTCTTATAATCAGGGAGTGAAATGTTTAGAACTTGGAGACAGGTATCAGTCTGAGTGATTTCTCAACAAAGTCCCCATTTTCTACTCAGTGTTAGGTAGCAATCGCCTATCACCCACTCTGATTTCTCTGCATTCTGATGATGAAAACTTTCTACTTAAAGTTTCAAAAGTCCGAGCAGAACTGGAGAACATGCTTCCTGATCAATCACTCAGTCCCCAGGTATCTTGCGAGCAGGTGGGTAAACAAGGTTCATTGGCAATTGAGCTACCTAGATACAACCTTATCATTCCTTTCTTCCATGAGGTGACTTTCCTTCACTTACACCCAATGACAACAATGACATCATTTGGGATGTAGAGGTGGCTGATTCTTTCTCTAATGGAGCTATTATAAAGTAGCAACCATGCAAAAATGTTCATGACATAATGAAAAGTGTATAAGGAAACTTACATGTTCTCATTTTATTTCTCGTTGTGACTTAAATTATCTCCATGGAATGAAACAAACTAAGCCTGCTGTGCAATGTACTCCACATAACAGTTTAATCAGCTTTGTTTGTTCTCAGATGAAGGATGCATTGTTACATGACAAATGGCCAAAAAACACTTTTGACCTGCTGAGGCAGGTTTCAACAAGAGTCGCTGCACCAAGGCAGCTAAATCCCAGTGCCTACTTGATGGATCAAAAGTTTCATGATATATATCAAATTTAACATGTCTCACACAGAATGCTTGATATACATTCTGGACTGTCGGTAGTGATATACCATGTTTCATTTCTCATACTGGTTATTCGAATTTTCCCTCTTTTTTTCCTTTGTCAGTCTTGGTAGAAGTTTGTCAATTATTATGAACACTTCAGAGAACCAGCATTTTTCCTTGTTAAATATCTCTACTGTTTTTTCTTTTTCAATTTCACTGATTCTTGCTTTCATCTTTATTATTTCCCCCTTCTGCTTCTGCTTGCTCTGGGTTTGTTTTGCTCTTGTTTTTTCTAGATTCTTGAGGTGGGATCTTATTTTATTGATTTGAGACATTTCATCTTTTCTAATGTGTGCATTTAGTGCTATAAATTTCTCTCTCATCACTGCTTTAGCTATGTCCCACAAAGTTTTTCATTGTGATACAATGTACATTTTACCATTTTAATCATTTACAGTTTACCATTTTAATCATTTTTAGGAGTACAATTCCATGGCATTATACACATTGTTCTGCAACCATTGCCACCATCCATCTCCAGAACTTTTTCATTTTCCCAAACGGAAACTCTGTACCCATTAACCAATAACTCCTCATTCCTCTCTTCCCCAGCCCCTGAAAACCACCATTCTACTTTCTGTCTCCACGAATTTGACTATCTGGGTACCTCATATAAGTGGAATCATACAATATTTGTCCTTCTATGACTGGTTTATTTCACTTAGCATAATGTCTTCAAGGTAGCAAGTGTCAGAATTTCTTTCCTTTTTAAGGCTGAATAATACTCCCTTGTATGTATATACCACATTTTGTTTATCCATTCATCTGTCGATGGACATTGGATTGCTTCCACCTTTTGGCTGTTGTGAATAATGCTGCCTTGAACACAGATATACAAATATCTGTTAGAGTCCCTGCTTTCACTTCTTTGGGGTAGTTACCAAAAGCAAAATTGCTGGATCATATGGTAATTCTATGTTTAATTTAATTTCCATAGCAGCTGCACCATTTTACATTCCTACCAGCAATGTACAAGGGTTCCAGTTTCTTCACATCCTCACCAACACTTGTTATTTTCTATTTGTTTGATAATAGCCACCTTAATGGGCATGAAGTCATATCTCATTGTGGGTTTGATTTGCATTTCCCTAGTGATTAGTGATGTTGAGCATCTTTTCATGTGCTTGTTGGCTATTTGTATATCTTCTTTGAGAAATGTCTGTTTGAATATTTGTCCATATTTAAATTGTGTTCGGTTTTTTTTTTGACTGTTGTTGAGTTTGTTCCACAAACTTTAATCTATTGTATTTTCATTTTAATTCTGTTTAATGTAATTTTTTATTTACCTTGAGATTTCCCCCTTGACCCATGAATTATTTAGAAATATGTTGTTTACTTTCCAACTGTTTGGAGATTCTTCTGTTATTTTTCTATAATGAATTTCTAGTTTGCTTCCATGTAGTCAGTGAACACACTCTGTATTTTCAATTCTTCTAAATTTGGTGAGATGCATTTTATGGCCAGGTTATGATCTATTCAGTGTAAATTCCGTGGACACTTGAAACAAATGTATATTCAGCTTTGATGCCTGGAGTGTCCTGTAAGTGTCAGTTACATACTGTTAGTTAACATTGTTATTTAGTTCTTCTATATCCTCCTTGATTTTCTGTCTATATATTCTGTCAATTTTTGATAAAGGAATGTTGAAATCTCCAACTATAATTGTGGATTTGTCTATTTTCCCTTTCAATTTTTTCTCGACATATTTTGCAGCTCTGCTGTTTGATGCATTTAGGATTGCTAAATCTTCTTAGTAGATTAACTCTTTTATTATACAATATCCCTTTCTGTCTGTGGTAATTTTCTTTGCTCTGAAGTCAGTTAACATAGCCATCCCTGCTATCCCTTGATTATTATTTGCACAGTATATCTTTTTTCCATCCTTTTGTTTTCAATCTACCTATATCGTTATATTTGAAGTGAGTGTCCTGTAGAGAGCATATAGTTGGGACATGTTACTTAATTCACTCTGCCAATTTTTGTCTTTTAATTGGTGCATTTAGATCATTTGCATTTAATATAACTATTGATATGTTGAGGCTTAAGTCTGCCACTTTATTTTTGTTTGTTTTGTTTCTTTGTTCCTTTTGTCCTGCCTTTCTGTGGGAAAATTAAACAACTTTCTGAATTCCACTTTGATCTATCTGTAGTATTTTTTAAGTGTATCTCTTTATATGGCTATTTTGGTTATTGTTCTAGATATTACATTACATATGCATAACCTATCACAATCTACTGGTATCATCATTTTACCATTCAAGTTATATATAAAAACCTTACCTCCCTTTACATCCCTTTACCTTCCTTTGCTTATGATATAATTGTCTTAAATATTTCCTCTACATGCATTTAGAACCACATAAGACAGCATATAATATTTGTTTCCACTGTCAAACATAACTTAGAAACCCAAGAGGAGGAGGAAAGTCTATTGTATTTACCCATATTTTTGCTCACTGTGTTCTTTTTGTCATCCTGATGTTCCAAGGTCTCTCTTTTTTTAAATCAGTTCCTTCTTTAAAGTATTCTTTAAGTTAAGTCTGCTGGTGATTCTCCTAGTTTTCCTTCACCTGAGAACACCTCGATTTCTCCTTCATTTCTGAAAGATGTTTTCATTGGATATAGTATAGTGGGTTGTTCTTTTCTTTCAGCACTTGGTGCCTTTTCTTTCTCACTCCTTTCAAGCTTTTTCTTTTTCTTCAGTTTTCAGATGATTGACTATGACTCATTTAGCGTGAATTCCTTTGAGTTTATTCTGTCTGAAGTTCATTCAGCCCTCGAATCTGCGGGTTACATCTTTTGCCAAGTTTGGAAAATTTAAAGCCCTTATTCATTTGAATACTTTCCCGGACCTGCCCTCTTTCTCCTCTCCTTCATGGATTCTGATGATGCAAGTGTTAGATTTTTGGTTAAAGACCCACAGGTCCCTTGAGCTCTGTTTTGTTTTTTTTTTTTTCCAGTCTATTTTCTCTCTGTTGTTCAAACTGGCTAATTTCTATTATGTCGTCCAGTTCATTGATTATTTTCCTTTTTCCTCTCCATATTGCTGTTGAGCCCATCACTGAGTTTTACATTTCAGTGATTAACTTTTTCAGTTTTAAAATCTTCATTTGGTTTTTATACTTTCTACTACTTCTCAGATATTTTCTATTTGTTTTCTCGTAATTTCTATTATTTTACTTGTTTCAAGCATGTTCACAGTTGCTCTCATTTGACTTTGTTCTATTTTTAGTATTCCCAGGTTTAAGGTGGATTTAATTTTTCTAGTGATAACTCCAACTCCCTCTCAGTGTCTAACGTTTTTCTTGATCTACCTTTGCTGGCCTTAAAGCCCTATAGCAGGCAGGGTAAGGCGGGCACCAGCGGGTGGATGGTGCTAATCTCTCTTGATTTTTCTCACTTCCTCAGAGTTATTTTGAAATTTCAGCTTTCTGTGTCTTTAAGTAACGCTTAGGGGTGACTTTGTGTGATGTAAGTTTACTTCACATATTTTGTGGAAGAGATCTAGGGATGTTATTTAATTCATTGACTTCATTGTCTACAACTACCCGGAAAACCAGTTTATTTCTTTTCTTTTTTTTTTTTTTTTTTTTTTTTTGTGAGGAAGACCAGCCCTGAGCTAACATCTGTCGCCAATCCTCCTCTTTTTGCTGAGGAAGACCGGCCCTGGGCTAACATCCGTGCCCATCTTCCTCTACTTTATATGGGACGCCGCCACAGCGTGACTGACAGGCGGTGCGTAGGCGGGCGCCCGGGATCGGAACCTGCGAACCCTGGGCTGCCAAGCGCGGACTAAACCGCTGTGCCACTGGGCGGCCCCGAAAACCAGTTTATTTCTTAACTAAAATGATATAATTTTGACTTCCTCAAACTATTACATTCTTATTTCTAGATTTCCTGGATGATCAGATGTTTACTCACTTAGGAATACTTGTGTCATTCAAATTTTGGGACAAACCTTGCATAATTTTGAATTTGCCTTCCCAGATTTTGCTAAGGTTTCTTAATAAATAGGAATATTGGCTATGACATGACCAGATTCTTATCTATGACAATGCTGGGGTATACTTGACTCAGATTAAAATCAGTAATAGGAATCTTGTAACTTATAGAAGGAGACGGTCACAGAGTCCTTGTCTCTAGATTTGAGTCATATCATTGCCCAATTTTCAAGTCATTAGAATTTTAGCTCCCACTCAAGTAAAGGCATTATTTGATTGAACCATCTAGCCTATTAATCAATGCTCTGTTCTATTCCAAATTATCATCATAGTCTTCTAATTTAAGTGCTAATACATTTCCTTCATAGTAACAATACCATCTGGATAATACAAGGGAATAAAAAATAAAATTAAAAATAAACAAGCAAGAAATGTGTAGGAACTCTATGCAAGAAATGTCAAAATTCTCATCAAAGTTATGAAGTATTTCAGGGAGCCCCTGTATGTGTGGAATGAATTTCATAAAGGTCACAATTCTTCCTCAAGTAATTTTTGGTTTCATCACAGTATCAGTATTCACAATTGCATATAGATACATTTGAGAATGCCTAAAATAATTCTGAGAGGAAAAGCAGACTTGAATAGGCAAGTCAACATTTTTGAAAGACCAATAAGTAAGACTTGCACTACCAAGTAATTTAAAACATCATAAATATATAATCCTAAAATATGGGCTGCTAGAACAAAAAGCAAGAGTCAGAAAAATGGAGAAGTGAATTGAAAAAGAATAAATAAAATAAAAATAAAAATAATACAAATAAAACAATGGAAATAACAATCAAGGTTATAAATACCAGTTAGTGTGAAGAATTAAATGTAAGAGTTAAAAGCATATTAAATTGACAAAAATTGAGTTGATCTTGATATAAATTAAAACTGTGTTAATTTCAGTATGTCAACAAATAAATCTGAGATAAAAATGTGTCTGTCCCTCTTTTCCCATTAAATAGTGTACATAAAATTCTATAATCTTTAGCATTATTTACCTCAATATTATTCTTGTCTCTCTGCACAGACATCACTGCATACAGGTGAAAAAACACGTCAAAATACGGTACACTATTAGTCTTCCCCTTCTTCTACCTGCATATTGCACTCTAAGAGTTTGGTTTTTTGGATGGATGGAAAAGGAGGGGTATTGATAAGGAATAGAGGAGGGTGGCACATGGTTCTGGTTCTAGCTGTACAGAAAGCATACCCACAGGGTAAAGCTATTGTTGCTCAGGTTGTTTTGATCCAAAGTCTCCAAGTTAAGTTGAAAGGAATAAAACTATATTTTCTACTGATTTCCTATTCTCCTCAATCCCCACTTCCTCCCACCAGGATTAGGTCATAATTGTATTTCTCAATCCAGTTTTATCTACTTCTGGTGGTTCATGGAAACTCCTCTGGGTCCTTTTCCAATGGTTGACACTCCTTAGTTCTCAGAGTGACTTTTAGTTGTTATCTTTAACTGTCTCCATGGGTATTTTAATAGAAAAAGTACTGATATCTTTAAAATACGAACTGCAATTTAATTTCTTTTTAAAACTCTTATTAGAGCTCTTAAAGAAAAGAAAAATTCTCACATGACCTGACCTTGCTTATTCATTATTCCTATCCTAAGTCAGACTAACACCAGCCTCTTAATTTGCATTGCTGTATTGTTCGTTTTTGATCTGTATCATCATGTCAGTCATTATGCAATGGTTTCCATGCTATTAAGTTCACAGAACAGAACAAAAGAATGACCTCATAGCCATTTCTTATTTTTCTCACACTCTTAGTATCGTCCGATAGCCTTCAGAACTGTATGCCCTTGACATACTTTAATACCAAGGTAAATTTTAATGAGCAATTAATCATTTTTGCTCAGCTCCCCATTTGCCCTGCACATTAATTTTATGTCAAGAATTTGCCCATAGTATCTCTACTTGAAACCTCATCTTTCTTCTCTCTTTCATTATTTTTTTCCGTGATCAAAATCTAAAGTTATACAATAGTAAATAGTTGAGATAAACAGTTCTAGAAAAATAAAAAAGGCACAAGCAAATAACCTTCATTCAACAGCTTAGCTTGTCTGACATCATGCTGCTAGCAATAAACTTTTCCTTCTAAGTGGTTTGTTTTTACCTTTTAAACTAAATTCAACAAACCAGGCAGGTTGACTGGCATTGTAACCTAGTGGCAAAAAAAATGCGTTAGAGCCAGATAGGTAAGAATTGAAATCTTGCCTCTGTCACTTCACTTAAACCTCTGTTATCTCCAAACTTCATTTTCCTCGTGTAATATGAAATTGTTGTGAGAATAAACTTAATTATGTGTGCCTAGTACCTAACATAATACTGCCTCCTTTTCCTTCTTCTCAATGCAGAGTAAGTTTGTATAGTATACTTTGGGAAGGCAACTATTAATGCGCCTGCCCTGTCTGTGTCTACACTACAAATTACATATAATTTCTATTTGAATTGTTGTAAATATGACGAGATTGGGTACAAGGCTTGCTGGAACTTTATCCTATGAATAGATGGGGAGAAAGATGAAACAGCTTCCAGAAAGAAGCTGGAGGTATGGGACATTCATGAAACCATAGTGGTTAACTTATTTAAAGTCCAATTCAAGTATCCAATGTAGAAGCAGAAGTGGTTAGGGGTAGGGCCAACATTGATATCGAAAGGTATCCAGACGAGAAGATGAAATGGATAATCACTAACGTTTGCTGTACACTTTCTAAGTATGTGCCAGTCACAGTTCTAAGCATAGTAGCCATTTAGGTAGCAATCATTGAATCAAAGCAGGCTGCAGCATATGCTTCCTGCTGTTAGGTCCCTTCAAAGCAGAAAGCTAACTAGTGATTTGACCCAAGGGAGGCAATTCAGTACCCTCGGGAGAGTGATTGCAAGAATACAGTAGGGTGTGATATGTGTTGGGTCACAGATGGAATCTGTTTCAACAGAGAAAAGGAAAGCCATGTTTGAGGAGGCAGAAGGATAGCTGAGATACAGCAAATGTAGGTTCACCCAGAAATGTGGACAATGACTCCATGACAGCAGGCTTAACTCCAATCCTCCTCTGTTAGAGAACCATCATTAAAGTCTTCATCAATTCATGAACTGTTGTAAATTTATTGTTTGCCCTGCTCAATGCTGAGAACTGAATAGCAGTAAGTTAGCAAATGGAGTCAGTCTCTTCCCAGGGAGTAGGTAGGAAAAATAGAGTCCCACTGACTTAGGCAATAAAAAAAATGATTAATGTGGATCAGAAATATGCAGATGTCATATTATACATCAACTGTGTAAAATTCAGTCTATCCCATTTTGGCTAGGGGCTGGACATACAATCAAGTACAGTATATTCCTGGTTTTCCCATGTTTCATATTTGTGGGGCAAACAACATAACCACATTAGTGTATTATAACACTGTGGTTATAACCCTTTAACTCACTCATGACCCTGTCACAGTGTCCCCAACAGTGAACTCCTTATGACCTGCCTCAGAATCACTTGGGAATGCTTTTTAAGCCTACAAGTTCCGAAGTCTCTCTTCAGAGTAATTGAATACAATCTCATAGGGTGGGCCTGGGAATCCAAATTTTTAAGAAATATTTCAGATGATTCATTTGCACACTGTAGTTTGAGAATCACTGTTTGATCACCTTTGTGAATCAAGCTGTTTTCATTTTCACTGCTCCTTTCTAGACCTGGCCTCCAAATATATGTTATTCTTATAGTGTTTCAACCATAGTATAGATACACATTTATACTCAGCTTCAATGATTCATAAGAATATTCTTGTTACTACAGTCTTTATAATAGTCATTTTAATGTCTATACATTATTTTATTGTGATATAGAGCATATTATGTTACTCAAATAATCATTTATAATTATTTTGTTCCAGATATTCTTCTTTGCCTGCTTTTGGATTATTTAAGTATGATAAAGTCCCAGAAAAGAGGTTTACTGGGTCAAAGATTTGGCCCCAATTTTTTAACAACCAGAATCAAATATGAGCACAATTTCCATAACAGCAGTTTTAATTTCACAATCATAAAATGAAGCATAAAATCTAAAGCACTTTAGGTTGAAAGACATTTGGCTAGCAGTAGAGAGGGATGGAGCAGGGGGAGAACATATGACGTACATAACTTGAAAACTATATCATAAAAGAAAAGTTTTTGTAGATGTCTATGTATAGAGAGAAGAGAACTGCTTTCTAGATGTAAATGAAATATAAAAGAAACCTCAGGGATGGCACCACTTCCTAGAAGTGATTTGTAATAGCATTCCTTATTCCACCAAGTGATTATGTTTCACATTTTTATAACTTTTTAAAATAATCTGATTCCTGCATTATTTTAACCTATATTCTTACTTTTGGTCTTGACTACACTGGACCACTCCGTGAATTGTAGCCGGAATCATCTTTCTTAGTCATATGATCGTCTTTCACCATCGTCCCACTGTCCTTTACATAAAATTCACATATTTTAATGCATCTCTTCTTGGTTAGGCCACTCCAGTTTCAACCCTCCGATATTCATTTGGAGCTTATTATACAGAAGGCTTTGTGTTAGATCTTCCCTCCTGTATACTTCCTCTTTAGCTATATTAAACATCTTTAATTTACCCTTCCAATTTATTTTGATAAATGTGGAATAACAATCCTTTTTCAAGAATTATAGTCCTAATTTTTCCTTCTTGTCATTGGTATTTTTAAGCTAGTTATATTTTTAGTGTTGAGAAGCTTTCAAATATTCATAATCAAATCTTTCAATTTTCTCTATTGATGTGTTCCTCTACTTTTTCTGAGATTAGAAAGCCATTCCTCAAATGAAAATAAGATAAATATTTGTCTATATTTTATTCTATTAAATTTGGTTCTCAGTTTTTTTTCACTCAATGCTGTAATCTCTCTGGAACTTTTTTGACTTCAAGATATGAGAAAGTGATCTAAATTTTATTTCCAAAATTTTAATGAAATGTGACAGCATGATTCTTATATAATTTATTTCTTCTTTATATTTTAAAATGACACTTCTATGTTCTCCCAGTTGTTTATGGCCAAATTCATGTTTCATTCTAATTGCTTCTTTTCACCCAACATCTTTCCAAAAACCCTTACTTAGTCCATAACTAAGTCCTGTTGTTTCTACGTCACTTACCTCCTCCAACACCAGTTGGCCCAAGTTGTCATCCTTTCTCATCTGACAATTGCAAAAGCCTCATAACTGGTTTTGTATCACTTTCTTACAATTCCTCAATGAGTTCGCCATAGATCTGTCAAGTTGATCTTTTAAAAATTTAAGTTAAGATCTTTTAAAAATTTAATTTGACTTAAATTTATCTCTTATCTCTCCTCCCCACTTAAAACTCTTCAATAGCTTCAAATTGACCTTAGAATCAAAATCTAGATTCAGTACCAGGGTATACAAGGACCGTGTGTACCATGACCTGACTTTTCAAACCCATTTTAAAATGTATTTTCCACTCTTCCTTCTACACTCCTATTGGCTCATTTACCTTCCATTCCTAAACATGTGAAGCCCTTTCTAAACTCTTGGCCTTTGCATTTGTCCTTCCCTCAGTCTGAAATGTTTATCGACTAGTTCTTTGCATGGCTGGTTCATGATCTTGCTCAACCCCAAGAGACTTTCCTTAATTGCCCCATATAATGTGGCCTCCCCTCTCTGTTTCATTGCCTAGTTTATTCCCTTTTAAATACTAATCACAGTCTGTTATCTTGTTTGTATAATGATTGATTTATTTATTATCTATCCCCAAGAGGTCAGAGTATCTGTCTTATTTAGTTTTGTATCCCTACTATTTATATTTTGCTAAGTTTATTATTTTTTAATATTTTAATTATTTTTATTTATTTGGTTGGTTTTTTTCCTTCCTTCCCTCCTCCCCCTAAAGTCCCAGTACATACTTATGTATCGCTGTACGTTCCTCTGGTTCTTCGATGTGAGCTGCTGCCATAGTAAGACTACTGACAGACAAGTGGTGTGGTTCTGCACCCAGGAACAGAACCCGGGCCACCAAAGCAGAGTGCACTGAACTTTAACCACTAGGCCGTCAGGGCTGGCTCCTAACTTTGTTTTTATATGATTTGATTTTTCTCCAATTTTGTTTTGGTATCCATTGTGTTGGTCATATAATTTATTTCTCTTTTAATCTGTTCATGTAATATATCATATGAATCAATTTTCTAATATTTAATCAAGCTTGAATTACTGGAATGAACCAAAGTTAGTCAGAATATAGAAACTTATTTTTTGTCTATGGGTATGCTTTATTAATATTTTGTTTGTAATTTTTTGTATCTATGTTCATAACTAAGATTAACTACAATTTTCTTTCTCATACTGTCCTTATAAATTTTTGACATATAGATTATTCTAGCTTCACAAAATAAAGAGGGGAAGGAAGAGCTATCTCCTTTGTAATAATGTGCAGTAGTTGGGATAAAAGACATTTTTGTATGCTTGGTAGAAATCATGAACTAAAATCTGGGCATGAAGGCAGTCAAGACTTAATGGGTCAAGACTGTAGAGAGAAGAGAAGTTCATTGTGTTGAAATCAACACACTGAATGCATATTTTATTCTCAGGGGATTTGTCCATTCTTGTCATGGAGGTGATGGGGAGAAAGTGAGAAGCTAACTGTTAACGGACATAAAATCTAGCAGAGATTTCTAAAATCATATGGCACTGGGGAGTCAAAAATTTGAGTATAAGACTTCCAAAGAAGCCAAGATTTGAGAAGCAAATACCTCCAAAAGAAGCAAAATACAGAGAACCAGAACACACAGTTAGCACTTCTATCTTTGAGATAATCTCCAAATTCCTTACGTATGCATAAGGCATGAGGGTAAGAATCCAAGCAGAAAGAATCTGAAACACAGACCAGAGTGTTTTGCCCTCTCATATAGCCAAGGATAAAAACTTGGAGTTCATGAATTTCCAGAAAGGAGGATCCCTGGTAAACACCCTGGAAGTCTACAACTTAGGAGCAAGGATAAACCAGAAGTAGAACAAGCCTTACAAAGGCTTAAAACCCACATCAAGTCAACCCAGTCCATTATTGGATTGTAGTAATCCACTAACCAGCTATCTATCAGTGGATAGGGTGCATCCTTTCTGGACAAAATAACATCATCTACAAATTTTTATACATGTGTCCGTCACTCAATAAAAAATTAGGCATAACAAGTACCAAGAAACAGGTCAAAAATATTAAAACACAGATACATGTAACCCAGATATTAGAATTAAAAAAACAGAATTATAAAGAATATTTACCAAATGCTGCACAATGAACAATTTTCAAGATATCTGAAAGGACTGAAAGCATACTGAGTATAGTTTCTGACAAATACATCATTAAAAAGTGAATAAAGAGGGGGCAGCCCAGTGGCATAGCAGTTAAGTTCGCATGCTCTGCTTCCGTGGCCTGGGGTTTGCAGGTTTGGATCCTGGACACAGACCTATGCACCGCTTATCAAGCCATGCTGTGACAGGCATCCCATATAAAGTAGAGGAAGATGGGCATGGATGTTAGCCCAGGGACAATCTTCCTTAGCAAAAAAAGGAGGATTGGCAATGGATGTTAGCTCAGGGCTGGTCTTCCTCACCAAAAAAAAAAAAAAAAAGTGAATAATGTCAGATGATAAAAAAGAATCCCAAATATTTGGAACTTAATAGACTTCCATGGGTCAAAATGATATGTGAATATGTGATAAAAGTAGCAAACACTTAGTAATATGATACATATAAACTCAAATACATCAGCAGTTGTATTAAATGTACATGGATCACCTCTCCTGTTAAAGTACAAAGATTGTCATACAAGATATAAAATAAAACCTACTACATAGTGCTTCTAAGAGATATACAAAGGAAGGTTAGGAGTTAAAGGAAGAAAATAGGTATATCATGCAAACACTAACTGAAAGAAAGTTGATGATGCCTCTATAGGAGTAACATACAAAATAAAATTTTAAGTCCAGTGGAATTTCATAAGAAAAGAGAGTCAAAAGAGAAATCATAATGTAAGTTAGAAAAAACTTTAAACTGAATGAGGAAAAGATGAAACTTGTAGAATACACTTGATAAAAGAAAGAGATAAGAGTGAGGCAAGAGTCGACTTGACAGTTACGATGACCACCTCAAGACTGACCTATGGGCAGAAATAAAAAATTATGTTTTAGCCTTGACTGTCACCGGATGATGGAGAACAATGCAGTAGTCTTTCCCTGCAGTTAGGACATTTAGAAAGCCCCGGGCACAAGATACACGGTAGCTGGAAAGGGCTACCAGTCAGAAGTGGACTCAGCCTTAACCTGGCACTCTGGACTTTTTGCCCTTAAAAACCAGCCACCCCAAGACCAAGGTGGGGGATCACCTATCACCTTGTGGGTTGAGTTGTACTTCCCTGGTTTGCAAACCTTTTAATCAAGCCTCAACTTATCTTTGCCTCATAAAGCTGCTTATTTCGGTTAACACAACTAACCGTGTTTAGAAAAATACGTTAGAGAAAAAAAAAGGCTAAATCAAAGATCTAAGTATCTAAAATAAGAAATTTGAATATAAGCAACATATTAATCACCAAGAAAACAGGAAAAAAAGGAAAGACAAGGGCAAAAATAAATGAAGTAGAAAACAGATTTATAATAGATAAAAGCAACAAAGCCAAAAGTTGATTGTTTTTGGAAAGGTTCATAAAATTGATTATTCCCAACCAGACTGATGAAGAAAATTTGCATGCACTTGTGAGTATAAATTCTCAATATCAGAATGATAATGGGAACGTCACTTAAGTTACTCAAGACATCAATAATAAATTATATAACACTCAATGCCAATAAATTTGACAAATTAGATGAAATGATCAAATTCCTAGGAATGTATCACTTACCAAAACTGCCATAAGAAGAAACAGAAAGTCTGATTAGTATTATAGCTATGAAAGAAACTAAATCTGTAATTTAAAGTCTTCCCACAAAGAAATCTCTAGGTCCAGTTGGCTTTAGCAGTTTTTCCAAAAACATACAGAAGAAATAACTCCAACCTTACGTAAACTCTAATAAGAGAAAGAACTCTTCTCAATTTGTTTTATGAGGCCAGTTTCAACTAAATACCAAAATTTGATAAAGTCATCACAAGAAGGAAAGATTATAGCTCATTTTCTTCACGAACGTACAGTCATGCACCACATAGCAATGTTTCTGTCAATGACGAACCACATATGTGATGGTCGTCCCATAAGTTTAATACCATATAGCCTAGGTGTGTAGTAAGCTATCTAGGTTTGTGTAAGTACACTTTATGATGTTCGCAGAAAGACGAAATCACCTAACAATGCGTTTCTCAGTATCCCGGTTGTTAAGCGATGCATGGCTATACATAAAAACTGTAAGCAAAATATTACAAATTGAATGCAGCGATAAAAGAATTTTTTTTTAAAGTTAATACATTACAGCCATTTGGCTTTATTTCAGGAATGCAAGATCAGTTTAATACTAGAAAATCAATCAATGTAACTCTCTACATTAACAAAATAAATGAGAAAAATTATACAATTATCTCAACACAGGAAGGAAACTCATTTGACAAAATTCAGCTCTTATGTATGATAAAAATAAAATCTTAGCAGACTAAGAATAGAAAGAAACATCTTTAATTTGATAAAGGGCATTTAAAAACACTCACAGCAAATGACATCACACTGAAAGCCTTCCCCTGGGGTTGGGAATGAGGTAAAGGTGCCTAGTATTATTACTTTTATTCAACATCCCATGGGTTAGCCCAGCTAGTGCAATACGGCAAGAAACACAAGTAAAAGTTATTATGATTAGAAAAGTACAAACAAATGGGATAGTACACATAATTGTGTCATGTGGTTTCCAGTCAAATTTTAAGAAAAGAGGTTGTGATGGAGGTAGAATTTACATTTATGAAGCTTCCTTGTGGGAGGTAGCAATTATTTATCATTTATTGTTGAAAAGTGTATATATTTTAAAGTAAAATAGTTTCTTTCATACTCTTATACTAACTAATCTCAAACCTAATATTGGTAAAGTCTGTCATGTCTTTTTTTTTTAAAGCAAACTTTAAACTAAAGTTTAGCTTACATATATAAGGATTTTTTGAATGGTTACATAAAAAAATATTTAAAATTTTAGAGACTATTTTTCTGTGCATTATAATTTGCTGAGATAGAAAACTGGGAAGTACTCTTACCCTCTTCCTCTTGTTACACTTCACATTCTTTTAGTGATAAAGTTGTAATTTTTCTTACCCAACTGCTATAGTAATCTTCAAACAAATCACATTATTACCCCCCTACCTACTGCTTAAAACTTTTCAAAAGTCCATATTTTCTATCCCACAATAAATAAAGCCTGAGTAAGTAAGCCTCACTTATCTTGCTAGCTTTTTCTCTCTCCACTTTCCTCACAACCTCTTTACATTCAAGTTACACTGAATTGAAAATTCTACAACATACTTTGCTTTTTGTAACTTCATGCCTATGAATTTACTATTTTCTCTAATTTGAGTCCCTCTCTAGCATTCTGCCTACTTGACAAAGAGCTACTCATCCTTCAAAACACAGCACAGATCCCATTTACTCTTTTTTAAAATTGAGATAACATTGGTTTATAGCATTATATAAATTTCAGGCATACATCATTATATTTTGAGTTGTATGTAAACTATATCATGTTCACCACCCAAAGACTAATTACCATCCATCACCATACACATGTGCCCTGTCACCTTTGTTGTCCTCCTCCCTCCTCCCTTCCCCTCTGCTAACCACCAATGTAATATCTGTATCTATGTGTGTTTGTTTGTTGTTTTTGCTGAGGAAGATTTGCTCTAAGATAATGTCTGTGCCAATCTTCCTTTATTTTTTGTATGTGGGTCACCACCACAGCATGGCTGCTGATGAGTGGGGTAGGTCTGCACCCGGGAACTGAACCTGGGCTGCTAAAGCAGAGTGCAGCAAACTTAACCACTAGACCATGGGGCCAGCCCCTATTATTGTTTTTATCTTCTACTTATGGGTGAGATCATACAGTATCTGACTTTCTCCGTCTGACTTATTTCACTTAGCATAATACCCTCGAGGTCCATCCATGTTGTCACGTGTGGTAGGATTTCATTTTTTATAGCTGAGTAGTATTCCATTGTGTATATATACCATATCTTCTTTATCCACTCATCCCTTGATGAGCACTTAGGTTGTTTCCAAGTCTTGGCTATTGTGAATAATGCCGCAATGAACATAGGAATGCGTATATCTTTAGGCATTCATGTTTTCATGTTCTTTGGATAAATACCCAACAGTGGAATAGCTGGATCATATGGTAGCTCTATTCTTGATTTTCTGAGGAATCTTCATACTATTTTCCACAGTGGCTGCACCAGTTTACATTCCTACCAGCAGTGTTTAAGAGTTCTCTTTTCTCCACATCCTTTCCAACACTTGTTATTTCTTGTCTTGTTAATTATAGCCATTCTCATGGGTGTGAGGTGATATCTCATTGTAGTTTTGATTTGCATTTCCCTAATAATTAGTGATGGTGAACATTTTTTCACATGCCTGTTGGCCATCTATATATCTTCTTTGGAAAATTGTCTTTTCAGATCTTTTGCCTATTTTTTAATTGGGTTTTTTGTTTCTTTGTTGTTGAGATGTATGAGATCTTTTCCCAATTGTTAGGTTGTCTTTTCATTTTGTTGATGGTTTTCTTTGCTGTGCAAAAGCTTTTTAGTTTGATGTAGTCCCATTTGTTTATTTTTTATTTTGTTTCCCTTGCCTGAGTAGACATGGTACTCGAAAAGATGCTGCTAAGACTGGTGTCAAAGAGCATACTGCCTATTTTTTCTTCTAGTAGTTTTATGGTTTCAGATCTTACATTCAAGTCTTGAATCACTTTCAAGTTAATTTTTGCGTATGGTGAAAGATAATGGTCTACTTTCATTATTTTGCACGCGGCTGTCCAATTTTCCCAATGCCATTTGTTGAAGAGACTTTCCTTTCTCCTTTCACTCTTCAAAGACTTTCTTATGCCAAGTATATTTACTATGTCCTTCTTTTGTTTCCCTATAGCACTTTGAACATTGCATTAATATTTTCAGTTTACTTTTCTTTCTCCTGTATCAGGCTATGTATATCTTAAGGGAAGAAGGGGGTATTATTATTATTATTCTTAGCACCTAACCCAGTGCTTGATATGTAGCAGGCAATGCAAAAATGATGACTAAGAAACTCAAAGTTGCCTTCCCTATGTCCAAATTATAGCAAGTGTCTATATTAGTACAGTGTAATTTAATGATGTTGGAGGTTGAGGTCAGAGTTTGGTGTCCAAATCAAGCTGCTAACTGCTTTCTTCTACAGGATTCTGGCTGATAAATTATACATATACCAAGATATGAGCTAAATAAGGCAAAGGAACTGTTCTATAACCACCAGTACATGACTTCCTGGTAAAATCAGATTGGATAATGTAGTGAGAACCAAAAGCCACTCCCTAAACTGGCTCCCTTTCACTTAGGTTCCAATCTTTTCCTAAACTCTTCTTCAATTATTAACATATTCCTGAGAGCCCACACGTCTCTCAAGAAATCCTATGATATCCAGAAGGAGGGTTCACTGTCCCAGGACTTACCTCTCTTCAACATACATTTCTCCAAGTCAGAGTCATACTATTTGGAGAAGCCTCCTAGAACTTTAACAAGATCATCAACGATGCCCTTTTACACCCAAGATCCACAGAATAGTCAGAGGTTAGGCTTTGAAATAGGAGCTATAGAGCTTCAAGTCTCATGGTCTATGCGATTGTGGTGCCTCTGTGATACTCAGTATGTTGTGCACACATAAATGTTTTCTTAACCATTACCCCAGTAGATCAAGTCACTGTGTTCCCATTTTCAGTCTAGTCAAAATCACTATTGAGGAAGAAAATATGTCTTTAAGTTGTCCTTTGCAAGATGCTTCATCCTTTTGTCATAACTGAACACATTGTGCAGAATAGATTGGAAACTTTTCTTTCTCTATCTGGGAGATTAATAAAGTTATTAAGTAGGTGGTCCTATTGTTATCTTAATAGGAACTTAAGATCAGTTATTCTTGTAAGGCCCCAATTAAGCTAGTCTGTTTATTTCAATTTCGATCTAGGTGGGATAAGAAGAGGTCGTAGCTGATTTTTCTCTTGAACTGCATTAATTAAAAAATATTTACTAAGTTAGTCATATTATTATTAGATTATAGAGTTTTTGTAAGTCAAGCTTCAAGCTCTGGATAACAAAGATATTCTGTACAATATTTTACTCTTCTTTGCCTGAACTTCATAAATAAAAGTAATCTTTCTTGTCTTGACTCTAACTTGCATAGATATTTAAAATTTTTTAATGATAGACAGACCTGATTTGTTTAACAGATTTTGAGTACTTACTATATCCTCAGAACTTCAATAAGCACTTTTACATACATACCTTGCTAATTCCTGCAACATCCTATGAGATAAGAGATCATAGCCTCATTTTACACATGTGAAAACAGGTTGAGGGATAAAACTTCAGGTTTTGCTTTTCTACTAAGTCCAGCCAACTCACCAGGTTAGGCAAATAAACAGAGATTAAGAACGGCCACCTTTCAGAAGTCATGTCTGTGCATCTATCTGGAGCATCTTATTTTGCTTCTTTTAGTAAAAGTATATGAGGGCAAGTTCTTCCATCTACTTCCTGTTCACCAAAGCACAGAGCCAAAGAAGCAGAAGTGACTGCAGAGATGGAATGATTTGAGGGTCTCAAGAAACCTCCTTCTTTTTGTAGACTACTGGTTTCCTGTATGCTCTTCAGGTGGGTAGATCTTGAAAATTTTCTGCTGGGTTCTAATGTTCCGACTTTCCTCAGTGAGAAGTTTCATGTGTGTCACCTTCTCTCAAGAAGTGTATTTCTATTTCTGACCATTTGTAATTAGAAAACCGTTTGGTTTCCAAAACATTTAAATCCATGGGAAAAAAAGACAGCATGTTTTACAGATGCTGTTACAAAGGACTTAGATTACTCTGTGTGTGTGTGTGTGTGTGTGTGTGTGTGTGTGTGTTAAGATAATCTTCTATAATTAACTGTTTTGACACCAGCGCACTATTTAGCCAAGAAGAGGTTACTTCTAGTCCTGAACTCATCCTTAAAGAGCTAAGCTTAATTATCTTATAATTGTGTGGGAAACTCAAGCAGAGTTTATCGTTTACTCTTGCAGAAACAGCAGGATGATACTAAGTCTCTGTGGGGTGCACTGCAGATCACAAATTTTCTTCAAATTGCTCAGCAAATTGTGGTGAGAGAAAGAGAGACAGACAAGGATACTGTGCACTGGAGTTTAAATGTTTTTCTTTTTTACTTGTTTTTATATGTGTAAGTATTCTTTGTCTTATTTTTAACTTTCATGAGCATTTTAATAAGAGAACATCATTAAAGCAATGCAGCAAAGGATCTTGGGGTTTTAGAGGAATTTGTCCCTGGGCAAAATCCCAAGGAGCCATGGGAAATTGGTTTTCTCATTTAATTTAGATTTTAAAACATGGTTTACAGAGAAACTCATGAAGACAAAACATCTCATTAACTGGGCATCCAGTGAGATTGAATTATGGCTCCCTAATATAGATATAAATACAGATTGACTCAATTGCCAATTTGAAGATTTGTGATGCTATCATTTCTGCTGTTGAATTTAACTGGAGTCAATTAGATCCGAAAAGTTGTATCCCAAAGAACACAAGTATAGTCAGCTATGAAACTGATATTTCTAATTCTATTTAGAAAAATATTTTATAAACCTTTCCTATGTGCCAGGAATCTGGCTGTGTTCTGTCGGTGGTAGACATTATTTTTCCTTTCACTTATTTTAATTTCTGGCTGTGTTCTGTTGGTGGTACACATTGCTTTCCCTTTCACAACCCCTTGTTATCTGCCATTTAGATGGCACTATCCTCCATCTTCTACTTCCCAACCATCTAATATTCAAGCAATATTTATTGAGTGCATAATAAATACTATGTCCCAAGATATTCATTTTCTCACTTAATAATCACCAGCAACCAGTACATAATATTAGCCCCTTTTTAAAAATGAGAAAATTTAGACTCAAAACCTTTAGACTATGGAGTCATAAGTAGGAAGAGGAGGGACATATTCTATTTCCCCAGAAATCTTCCAGTCATAGCATATACTCAGCTACTTAACATCCCTCCTTAACTTGGGCCATACCTCTCTGAAGAAAAATTCTTCCTTGGATACCTTTTCCTGACACCTTAAATTAGTTTATGATTATTATTATTTAATTGCCTTCTCCTATCTTATTCCCTTTATACCACTACCTCTGAGGCAAAATTAAATCCAACATATTGATCCAGTCAGGTCTGCTCTATTTTCTGTTTTTGTGGAGTGCATGACATTTTGGATAACTTTCATTAAGAAAATATGTTTTGTTCTTCCAAAAATTGGAAATTTGTTCTTCCAAAAACCACATGGCTTTTATTGTGTATATATACAATAAGTATCCCTAATAATGTATGAATAATATGTTGATTACATATATTTAATATGAAAACAACTTTGTATTTTGCATAACATTTCCCAGCAATCTCTTCTGCACCTGCCTTATAGTCTAGTACTTAGATTATTGAATAGTGTTCTGATTGATTTCTATTGCTTCCAATGTTTCTCACTTCCAAGCCAGACTACTTGAGACTAGCAGATTAATTTTCCTGAAATACAACCCTGGTACCATAACTCTCTAGTTCAGATACTTTTGATGGCTCCAAATTGGTTACTGGATAAATTGCTAAATCAGTATCTTGCCTTTTAATTATCTATACACTTAAGCTCCACTTTCTTTTTAAACATCATTTTGTACCACTTTTCTTGATGCGCTCTATATTTCAACCAGACAGATATAGTTGATTTCTCCATAAGTGAAAAATAAATACTAAGTATGTTGATGCCATTCACATTTTAGAAATATCCTTAATACTTTCCCCTCGATAAATTTCTCACATCTTGATCATACTCACCCAGCTAAATTACCAAATTGTCTGTGGAGTGTACTCTTCCTATCTAGAGAAGACCTTTCCAACCCCTCCATTTCCACAGCATTGTCTGCACCACTTTTATAAAATTTGCAACTTTCTGCCCTGTGTTGTTGACATCTTATTTTGATGTTAGAAATAGAAGGAGAAATGCAAGTCTGATTTTTTTTTTACTCAAAAAATCTAGCAAAGTTCCATGTTCTTTAACATCTGTCTTCCTAAAAACGGTTATGCAAATTGTAATCACAATAGGGCAATTGCTCCATTGGATAGAGAACAACACTGAAGCTTCCAAACTGTGAAATTCTTGAGTAAAGGAACTATAATCTTTCATATATATACATACTCCCTGTGACAAGTTTTCACGTGTGATATGTTTTCATAACACTTTGATCCTTCTCCATATTATACCAATTATTACATTGCATTATAGTTATTTTAATGTGTCTCTCCCTCTAGTTATCTCTGCTATGAATTCCTCAAAACCATATATTATTTAATTTCATAGCTTCATATTAAAAAGTAGTCAGTTTCTACTTTCCATTTAAATAAGCACTTGCATTAGAAATTTAATAAAGAAATAATTAAAAGCATGCTGGTCAAATGCAACTAGATATTCAGAAGTCATCAGAAAAAAATAATATTAAAATTAATTATTAATTAAAATCTTAAAGCAAAAGTTTAGTCATAATGTTTAGCTGTATGAAATGTCCTCAAATAAAAGTCTGAAAATAACCAAAGTGATATCACTGACAGTTTTAACCTTTCCAGGCAAATACTCATCCCCAAAATAAAATAGAGAACCAGTTTGGTGAGAAATCGTTCTTTTACAGAATGCATCAGAATGTCTTCCCAAGAGGATAACTCCAATTATCATTACCAAAGATTCCACCAGCCAACGGAATGGAAGCCTCTTGGAATACTGCAATACATTTTAGAAACTAGCTCAAAGAGCTCTGAATTTAGAGTCAGGAGATCTGGACTGGAGTCTTCTTGCAATAGCAAGCTTCTTTCGTCTTAGAAAACCACTTCTCTTCTCTGAGACTGTTTTCTTGTCTATAAAATGAAGCAATTTACTTATGTCATCTTTTGGAGGTACATTTTTTAAAATTTTAAACATAGATGTCATAATCTCTAATTTAGGATTGTATATTAACTTACAAGTGGAAACCTACTATATAAGATGATTCTTGGAACTGCTGACGTATTCATGAAATGTCTGCTTAGGGTTAATAATTTATTCTGCTTCCTTTCATTGATTGACTAATTTTTTTTTCTGCTCTCAATTTTGTTGGGTTTTGTTTGGTTATTTGTTTGTTTGGAAGGGATATAAATGTATGTAGATCAGATATTATGGTTTAATTTTATATTGTTGTCTGTTAACAAAGGACTCCTCATGATAATTTTATCTCCATTATTTAGTCTACCCATTCTGCTAACCACAAATACTAGTCATGTCAACTTGGTTCAAGAAAATATGTAGGTTCCTTTACTGAGGATCTATAGACAGCAGCAATAAAGTGTTTCCTATTCCAGGTGACAGACAGAACACACATTTTTCTTTTTCCACCTCCCAAGATCCCATTGGAATGACTGTAAAAGTAGGTTTCAATACATATGCAACTTAAGACAAAATAAATTTCCATGAATAAAATACATTTTTATGAATTTCTAGAAGATGGGGATTGTGCAGCATTATATTAATACGCATGGAGAAGACTCTAGCTCTTAATACACCATGGGAGAGACAGTCATGGAGACAGACATGCAATTCCAGGGTAAGCACTGGACAAGCTTAAAGTGTGGAGCTGGTTGTCAGGCAACAGTCAGGCCAGTTCGTCATGACAATCTAAAAGTTCATCTTACAGAAAACAGAAAAGAAAAGGAGTGTCCGTTAAGGAAGGCGCCAGACTTTTTCACCAATGACATTGGATACAAGAAGCAGATCAAGGAGTTGGGGGCAAGGTCTTCAAAATTTGAAAATTGAATGAAGTTGACCCTTAATTGTCTACCAGGCCAAACTGGCAAATAAATTGAAGACAAATTAACGATAGCATTTCAGACACATAAAGGTTTAGAAATTTATCTTCTTTGTACCTAAAATTCATTCAAGAATTACTCTAGCAGAATAAAAAAGGAATCTTAAAAAGAAAAAGACATGGAATCCAACAAACAATGAAACTAATCCCGGAGTGCAATGAACAGCCAGTTGTGCAGCAGGCATAGAAAATAAATGGTTCAAATTAGAACAGGAAGTCAGAAATTTAATAAGAAAGTGGATACACAAAATGTATAATAATATATAAATAAGAACTTGGATAATCTTAATGATAAGATGTAGATAATATGTATCTTATCCATCAACAACGGATGGATTGTCAGCTAAAAGATAAGTAGAAATTAAGAAGACAGATAGCTGTACAGGAATAAAAACTAAAATGTGGCACAATTGTGAATAATTGATAAAGTATGTAAAAATAGAATTCATTCACTTTGATGATTGATTCTTCTTCAGCTGATAAAGTCTTATTTGTAATTACTTTCTTTTTCTATGAGTTAATAGTACTATTTGGCTCTACTTTGATTAATAGTTTTCATGGTCATAATAAGTATTATTTACTTTTTCAATTTTTAGAGTAAACCCATAGGGTAAAAGGAAAATGTTTTTATACTTCATAACTCAATAAAAATGCTATAAATAATGACACTTTATAAGTTCATCTGACAGAAAATTGACAAAAGAAAGGGTCATCAGGGGTAAAAATAAGTGAAAATGATAATGTGCTTCTCATCTTATAATTCCCTCATCTTGTAAAATCAATAAATTTAAGCTTAAGTATATAACTTCAAGCTAGGTTACCAATAGGATAAACACATGCACACAATTCATTTTAAAAATGGAGGGAGAATTGGAATGGGAGATAAGAGGCAGTGCAAGTGCACTAAGTTGTTTTAAACAGCAGAGAATTCCTAGATATTATCATAAATTTTTAAAAATGGTTACTTCCAGGAAGAAGGACCAGGAATGGGGATATTGCAGATGAAGGTCTTTGTCTGCTTTTATGTTCTTTTGCGATGCTGGTTATTTTTTTTCCAAGCATATGAAATGATTTTATTATCCAAACACTGAGTTAAAGAGAGCAAAAGGACTAAAGGTGAAGAAAGCATCCTAATACTGTGGAATGTAACAAAATTAGTTTACTAAGACATAAGAATATAAGACATCCTTTAGGTTAGTGTCTTTTCTAATTCCTGAGGTAATATTTTGTGGGGAGGGGAGATGATGATTTGTTTCTGAATTATCTTCTTTCATGTTTCTGTGGTTTGCAATGACCAATGCCACCAACATAGAATAGAGCATATCCTTGACCTAGAACAAATGTGGTATGTTGTAGAAGCTTCATAAACAATCCTTGTATTTGAGCTCTATTAGCTTACCAGAATCTGATATTGCATGATTGGATCCCAGGCTTGCAAATCTTGGCTTCATCAATTCCTAGTGATATGATCCAAAGGTGTTGCTTAAGTTTATGAAGTTCACCTGTTTTTCATAATATGTACTCCAGAGTTTCTTGTGAAAACAAAATAAAAATATATAGCACAAAACCTCACACATGGAAAAACAAGTGTTAGCCAATATCAATATTCGAGGTTTTTAAAAACAGTGTTATTGAGGTATAAATTACGTTAAAATAAATTTGCCCATTTTAAGTACACAGTAAGATGATCTATGGCAAATGTCCACAGTCATGTTACCACCATCACAATAAACATTTAGAACATTTCCATAACCACAAAAAGTTACCTTGTGATGTTTTGCAGCCAATACCCTCAACAATTGACCTCAGACAACCAGTGATTTGCATAACAGTTACACCTTTTCTAGAATTTCATATAAATTAAATCATAGAGTAGATATGGGGACTTTGTGTCTGGCTTCTTTTACTTAGCATAATATATTTGAAATTCTTCTATGTTGTTGCATGTATCAGTTGTTCCATTTTATTTTAACTAGTGGGCGATTGTGTAGATACACTACAATGTGTTTATCCACTGAGCAGTTAATGGGCATTTGGGTTGTTTCCAGTATGGACCTATTTGAATAATGCTACTATGAACACTCAAGTAAAAGTCTTGGTGTAGATATATGTGTTCATTTCTCTTGGGTAGATACGTAAGAGTATTACTACTGAGTCTCATATAAAGATTATGTTCAACTTCATAGAAAAAAAACTGCCGAATTGTTTATCAAAGTGGCTTTACCAACACTGAAATTTTCAGTCTTTTTAATTTTAGCCATTTTGTTGAGTGTGTAGTGGCATCTTGTTTGTGTTTATCTGACTATTAGTGGTATTGAACATTTTTCATGTACTTATTATTGTCCATTCTCATATCTTTTGTGAAGTGTCTGTCCAAATCTTTTTCTCAGTTTTTAATCGTTAAACAAGACAACTTATTAGGTTGTAAGAGTTATTTATATATTCTAAATACAATTCCTAACAACATTTTGCAAATATTTTCACCCAGACTAAATTTTTATTTTCTTAGCAGTGTTCTTTTAATATCAGTAGCTTTTAATTTTGATAAAGCCATCATTTTTTTTCTTTTATTTCTTTTTCTACCTAAGAACTATTCACCTAATCCAAGGTGACAAAGATTTTCATTTATTTTTTCTTCTGGATGTTTTATAATTTCAGCTCTTATATTTAGGTCTTTGATATATTTAGGGTTAATTTTTCAATATGGTGTAAGGTAAGTGTGGAGGTGTTATTTTTTCCATACAGAAAAAATTGTTGGAAAATCTATCCTTTCTCTAGTAAATCACCTTGGCCATATAAATGAGGGATTTGGGGACTCTCAATTCTGTTTCATAAATATGTATGTCTCCTTGTGCCTGTATCAAACTGTCTTGATTGTTGTATCTATATAGTCTAAGTCTTGACTTGAGATAATTTAAGTCCTCCAACTTTATTCTTCCTTTTTAAACTTGTGGCAGCTATTATAGGTCATTTGCATTTCCTTGTAAAATTTTAATTAAGTTGTCAATTTCTACCAAAAAGCAGTCTTCTTAGGTTAGTGTATATATGTTTCTCATATATCATTTTGGGCCACTTTTCCTTCCACACAAAATGCATGACCAAGTTTGGGGCTTGAAGCTCTACTATTAAGAAGGTTTTCCTTCACCACTGTCTTTCAACTGTTTGTTAAATGTCCTCAGCTTTTAAATGTTTCCTTTTTTAGAGCATCAGTGCAACTTAAAAACAGCCAGCCAATTTCATTGTCTCTGTGTTCATTATCCATCCCCATCCCTTCTTAAATGCCTGTGAAAGATAAAAGGGGCAGAAACAGTGTAGAGCAGGGAGAGCATTGTAGAGCTGACAAAGTCTTGGCCAACCCAACTGACAGCTTTGGAGCAAAGATTGCCCATTACAGGAGTCAAATGTTGGGCAGAAATTCCAAGTCCTAGTCCCCCCACTGTGCTCAATGATTAACAGGGAACTTCCCAGAAGAATGTGGCCTTGGCTTGAATGCTGAATGTGGCTGTGGCTGTAGGTTCTACACCTGGAGGTTCACACTCCACATAGCTGACAAAAAAATTCTTTTTTCAAGGGAGATCTGAGCAGTGTGCTCCATAGCTACCAAATTACTAAATCAAAAGGAAGGAAGCCCTCTACTCATTTGTGGGGCAAAGTTAACTAGCAGAGAGAGCTCAGGCATTAGGCGAATCTGAGTTCAAATACTTCTAACATAGTTGCTCCTTTACTTAGATATGTTGGCTGGTGTTTCTGAGTATTATTTTCCTTACCTATAATATGAAAATAATAATTTTCTCATGGTAACTTGTTAAGTAAATAAGTAAGGCTGTTGTGAAGATTAGATGAGATAACACTTGGCAGAGCCTAAAAGAGCATTTAGCACATAATGAATGTTTGGTAGACACATCCAAGTAACAAATTGTCCTAGTTTTTGGTATGCAAAAGTTAAGAGACTCTAGTCACTAGTTCTGATAAAATATCTTAGAGAATTCCTTTTTTCCTGGATATTTTATGCACAATAATGGGATTGTGACACACTACCCTTTCTACTTGAAATGTCTTGATTTTCCTTCTTTGTCATTCTGCAAGGTCCACTGTCTATTGTGATGTGTTAAATAGCTAGCATAGTAGGTCATGAAGGAAATTCTAGCATCTTAATTCTAAGAGTATCCTTTGGCCACAAGTCAATATCTTGACATTATTAGGATTTCTGGCATCAAGACAACTATTTGTAATTCTCTCTGAAAGAACTTCCTTAGTTAAGCAATTCTATTGAAATTCTACTTGAACCAGTTCCATTCCCTGGCAATTTGCCATCTATGTACCCATTCACACATACATGGTAGATTCTCCTTTCTGCTTGACTTATTGACATAAAACCATTTTGGTTCATTATTATAATTTTCATTTCCACTATAATTGATCCTTTAATTTAAATCCATTAAAATTACTGTAGCAATTATTCTTCATTCCTGACACCTATTATTCTATACTACTAATTTTTAGAGCTGTGGTAATGAGAATGATAATAACAAAATTTATAATAGTTCATTCCACATATAATAGTTCAGTCCACATCACCTTAGTATGGGACATATTAGTTGTTTATAACTTTAAGTTACTAAAGTAGTCTTGCTGTGTACATATCTGTTGTTCTTTGTTTTCTAAAATTATTTCTTTGGAAGTTTTTCCTAGATTGGGATTACTGGGTCAGAAAATATTAACACTTTCAAGAGTGAGTATTTGTTTCCAAATATATTATTTTAATTGACAGTGCCAACAGCAATGAATATGTATATTTATTTCCCCGAAATGCTGCCAATATTCTGTTTCACTGTGGCATGGAAAGGTAAGCAGCAACACAAACACTGGTACCCATGTTCCCTGATTTTGTCATGTACTGTTTCAGCACAGCACAGCATGCAAGCAAAAAGTATATATTAATCTGGTAGGTACACCTGCATACTTTACCATGTGGTCTAATTTCCAATAGTGCTTCCTAAAAAATATATATACCCTGCCTTAACACAAATTAGAATTTGAATATTGGTTTTCTCTTAAATTTCTGGATAAAGCGTTTTTCAGGTGCATCTTTACATGGATTCAGTTTTGGTTCATGGTGGTTAATTGCATTGGCTCAGAAGCCAGAATGAATCCCAGGTCTCCCATTGACTAGATGTGTGACTGTATACAGGTTACTTAATCTCTCTGTGCTTCAGTTTCTTTTCTATAAAATGGGTATGACAATGGTATCTACTTAATAGTATCATAAAATTTAAATTAGTTAATATAAGGAAAGTACTTATATGGTGCTTAATATATAGCAAACTATCAATAAATGCTAGCTATATTTTTAAAGTTTAGTACCTATTAGGCAAGTGCATATTTAAGAGGCTTTGTTTAAAGTGATTGACTATGCCATTTATGTTGTGTTTTAACAGAAGTTTTACACTATGTAGATTATGGAGAGCAAATAAGTATCATTTCATGTACCAATGAGAATTGATTGGTAATAGCTGCCTGGAAAACTGTGCAAAAGGATTTTATGCCCATGCCTGTGACTAGAGAGAAAGAAGGTGAATTTCTGATTAGGAGTGTCTGTCACAGATGCATAAAGGACAACCAGAATGTGAATTTCATATGTTTGATATTCTTGCTGCAGACCAAATATAAATAATCAAATATTTATATCTAAATCTTTTTATTGGTTCTGTGTATACATAGAATGAAAATCATTTTATTGGCTCTGTATACACATAAACTAATAATTGAGCATCTGTCAATTATTACAGACAAGGTCTGAGGCAAATATTGAATTTGCAGTGAAGGACCTTGTCTTTCAACCAATCACTTTGATTATATAGGTATTTTTTTCATGGAGGGGCATACTTTCAACTATTTTCATTTAACTACAGAGAAGCAAAAAGGATATCAATGTAGTTCTAAAAGATTTAAGATCATTGAAATAACACATATATGCCTTTTTAATAATAAATCTTTGCTTCCTACCTAGTAGATTATGTTATTATAGGCATAAAAATCAGTTCCCTAATGTACTGCTGTCTGTCTCCCTGACTAGTCAAAGAGGAGCTCAAATGGAAGAACCAAGTCTTATTCATCTTTGTGTTCCCAATACTTGGTTTAGAATCATTGTTCAGTAAATGTTTGTTAAACAAATTAATATCTCCCATGTCTCAGGCACCGTGGTAGTAGGATTCAAGATAAATGAGAGGACTATGGGTGGTGGCAGATGCTTCTATTGCCAGAAGGCAAGCAGCACTCTCAGTGACTATCATAGCTGATGGGAATTTTCAAGCTCAGCATGTAGAAGTACATAGAAGCATAATGGCTAGATATCACCTTAGCCTGTTTGTAAAAATCAGCCCTGGCACCGGTGACCTGGGGCAAGAATTTTAATGAAATTTCCTTTGGTCCTCATCAGTGAAACTCTTGAAACATTCTTGCTAAGATCTCCAACTTATTCCCAATTTTCTAAATCCAATAGGTGATCTCTTTTTGTTTCTTACTTTATGAAAATACTGAAGTTTCTGACAGTAAGCATCACTTTCTGCTGTTGGAACTATCTTGCCTTCCTGGGTTTCCATCATGCCCCACTATCATAGTGTTTTTCTCTCTCCTCGTATTTCTTTTCAGTCTACTCTATTTATCTTTCAACATGTTGCGGTTTCCTAGGGGTTATTATTGGTCTGTATCTCTTTTTCATTATAAACACTCTTATTTTGAAATAATCTACTCACATAAACTCAACTATCACCTCTATCACCTATATGTTGTTGATTCCTTAAGTGACATATTATCCTCTAATCTAACTCTTGAACTTCAGATTTCAATGTTGAACTTGCTCTGGACATCTTTTCCTGTTACCTCCAGGCCCCCCAACTTCAACCTATCTAAAACCATAACTATTACTTCCCCTGGCAGAAGTATCCTTATCTGCCTTTATTTCATATATAAATGAATGCTTACACATCTTTGTAAGTTACAAGTCTAAAAACCTATGAGAAAGCCTATGAAAAAGTTCTGCCCTTCCTCAGTCAATATATCTAATTATTTGTCAAGCTCTTTTGAGTCTAACTTTTCCAATGTGGTGTCATTCCTTTCTTTTCAATTCCCACTGTCATTGTCCTAGATGAAGCCCTTGTTGTTATCTGCACTATCAGAATAGTGTCCTTATTTATTTCCCTGCTTATAGAGCCTCCTCTCTATACTAATACCAGTTATCTTTCTTTAAAAATAAGGCAGTAACTATCATCCCTAAAAAACTTCTTCCCCCTCCCCATTCATATAGAGAAGAATCCACTGCCCTTTGTTTGCATGGAATTTTCTAACCTCAAAAATTTCTTTCCACAATATTCCAAATATATCAATGATTTTATTGAGTGGAAATGGACTAACTGCTCCACTTAAAAAAAAAACCCAAAGGTTGTCAAGCTTAATGAAAACGCAAAACCTAGATACAAAAGGCACATCTAAGATGCAAAAGTACAAAATGAAAGTACGAGAAGGGAAAAGAAATACCAAAATCAAGACAAAACAAACACAATGAACAAAAACCATAGAAGTAAAGCTTACAGTAGTGCCTGGCATGTTGTGAGAACTCAATAAATATTAGTCTTATTAAGAAACTTGTCCAAAGTTATATAATGACAGGGACAGGATTTTAACGCAGGCAGGCTAAAGTCCATATGTTCTTAATTAATATCCAGAGCTGCACAGGCATAGATTAAACATTGTAAACAAGAAGGGGAATAAAAAGGAAAATACTGACAGACTTGAATACAGGAAAATATAAAATATCTGTATTTCAAAGATATCGTAAAGAAAATTCAGAGAAAGGCTATACTTGCAAAGAAATTAGACTTGAATCTGATCTGGTCTCTAGATATAACTATCAGTTTACAGGCATTATAAACTCAGGAGAACATGTTCAGTGACACCAGAGATGCAATTAGCAAAATACAAAACTGCAGGTTTTTGAAATCCATCTCTGCTCTTACTGCAAGGCATGACACCCATGGCCTGCTCTCCACCAATTACTATGGCAGACTTCTTCCTAGGAGACATGAAACTCTTTTGTCTACAGACTTTGGTGTCAGGTATCCCTGAAAGCTTTACTGAAACTTCCTTAGACTGAATATCAGTCTAAGATGATTTCACTCAATTTATATCATGATCTGAAAGTTCTCCCAGCCTTTCCTGACTCCTGCCTATTTCCTTTCACATGGTCATTCCCCACCAATAAAATCCTGTCCTGGCATCTATTGCTTGGAGGACCCAGACTAGCACATTCTACTTAGAAGGCCCTATACGGCTTAGCCTCTACCTACTTCTCCATCTTCATCTTGTATGACACTTCCTCTGATACTCTCTCCTCCAACACTGGCCTTCTGTTATCTCATCTTGAAATTAATTTCCTCTCATCTTTTCCTAGTTTACATCTACTGATCTTTCAGCTCTCAGCTTAAGAATGTCATTTTCAAGGAAGATTTCCTCCATAATATGTTATAAAAGAATCTTGTACCTATTATAGCACTGTTGCATTTGAAATTTTACACTTATTTTGTAATCATTTTGTTAGTTATTCTCTACCCCGCTGGACTACAAGCTAAATGAATAAATGATTGCATAAACAAACAGCCAAGGAAATAACTATTTACCCATCATTGTATTCCTAGCATATTATAAAGTGCCTGGCTCATAATAAGTGCTCAATAAATCTATGCTGAATGAAAATCAGCAGTATAGAAATTCCCCCTTTTATTGCTAGCAATCACACGGCCGTGTAGCAAAATATTTATCCTCAAATGGTCTTCTCTATCCCATCCTTCCCCTCTCCTCCCCTGGTCTACTAAACTCACATTCATCCTTTTAATCTCAGCACAAACATCTGTTCCTCAGAAAAGCCTTTAATGAAGACTGTCACCTCTAGATGGAAGCCCTACATTATGTCCTCTTATAGTCCTGAGACTCTTCCTTCATATAGTTTATCATATTTTTAAAAATCTTTGCATTAGTTTATGTAGTTACTTAATTGCATGAAAATAAATTGATTAATTAATCTCTTTCCCCTCCAGTAGACTCTAAGTTCTATGAGGCCAGGGATATAATATAAACAGTTGAATGAATGAAGAAGATTATCTCTTCAGTTAAGAATGCAGCTTTAGGAAGTAATGTTTGGACCAGTAAATGATAAAGTGGACAACTGCTAGCCAGACAGATCATTGAACCAATCCTGGGGTAAAAATGGGGTTACAAATACAGCAGTAAGATCACCATTATAGTCATAAAGATGAGAAGAATATAAAATACATACAAAGAAATAAGTTGAGGCCTACTGACTTACAAAATATTTCTCAGAATTACAATGCAAATATTAACCAAGCCAAGGAAAATTAATTTTTGTTTATTAGATCCATAATATGTTAAAAAGACAGACAGAAACAAGTCTTGTTCCAGCACATCATAAGGAAGACTGATCCTTGAGCATAGGGTCTTGACTGTGAGTTCAACCCATTCGTGTATTTCTCTATTACAATATTTTAAGGAATCATTTTAGAAATTATTTTTCCCAAAATGATAAATAATTGAATGAAATAATAATATTGAATGAAATAATAACGATGATGACAATCAGCACTATTTATGGAGCATCTACCATGTGTTTGATTCAATAAAAATATAACTGATATGCTTATTCAGCCTTCTCCCAAAGCAAGTACTTCCCCACCTTTATCCAGGAGAGAGGGCCTACATCAATTCCTGAGCTGGTGGGTATCACCAGACGTTGTATAAATGCTTACTGGGTGTCCACATGGCTTAAGTCAAATGGGGACTGGACAAAGTCTCGGGGCATGGTCAAGCATTCAGTCATTGCTTGGAGTTCCTAGGCTAGATTCTAGTTGCTGGTGAATACAAGTCCACTTGAAAAATTGACACAGCCAACATTGTAGACCCTGGGTATAGGCTCAGCAAAGGATAGGGGGTCAGCTGTGGATGACTCAGATTCTACGCAGCTGTTGGGTAATCAAACAATGCCTCACATAGGAGCCATTTGCTCTTTCTTTGCTACTTCAATTTCATGCTAAGGACACAGAATCTTTTTCTGCCAGATTATGTGTGATCTGTCTGACTATGTGTGTACATTCATTTCTATCTCAGATCTTGCCACATTCCTAACAATCTTTCACTTTCCTTCTTTCTAGCATCCTCCAATCTGCTTTGTCTCCTATGTTATCTCTCCCAAATTCCAGCCTAGGGAAATGTATTTTAGGACTGAAAAAGGCTTTATCAAAAGCATTTGACATAATCTTTTTAATTAACATAAGCCCCTGGAATTTCCCTCTAGACATTGGATGATAATGATATTTTTAGATAAATTTAACTCTTTTGATATTGATATTCAAAGGTTAGGGAGTTTCAAGAAGTGGCAAATGTTCATGGGTCCTTTATTCCCTATTATCTTGGAAACTTTTAAGACAATTTTTCATTTATTTTCATCTTTGTTTTGTTAACCATAGTTTCAAACTACCCTATTTCTCATTGTCACACCACATCTTTCTGACACTAAAAATGTATGTGATCAACAGCACAACCATGAACTAACCATTTGTCAAGTTAATGGTGCCTTTGCCTTGAAAAGAAATGGAAATATTTCTTGTTCATGCTCTGTCCCCTTCACAGACCCCTTGAACTGTCCTAATCCCCCTTTTCTGACCATTATTTCTCTAGGCAAGTGATCCAACATGCTGGACCATTCTTTTTGATTTTACCTTTTAACACTTTTAGAGTGTGAAAATTGGAACACAACTCTTTAATAACACACCCTTCTTAGATTTTTGACATTTGCCTCTTCTGACCTTTAATTTCTAAAGTGAACTATTATTTTACTATAGACTTCTCTAGGCCTACATTGGTTATGTGGATCTTTTTGTTAATGAGGAATACATATCTAGTGCAGATTTAGAGACTAAATTGTACATCATAAAACCTCATTAATTCTATAGGGCCCCAGAATACACTCTCATTTGCTTTTTATAGTCAATATTTCCAAATATAATCAGCAGATGTTATAAACAAATTTGGAGTATGTGGTGGAATAATGGTTAAAATACTCAGGAACAAAACTTCTAGCAATTTAGAATAATTCAAATCATATAAAACATTACAAATTATCCTTTAGGGGAGTTTGGATAAGGAGGGATAGCTACTCTGAGGGGCCATAAAACAAAGCTATGTCTAAGAAGAATAGCTAGGATCCAAAAGCCAAGCCAGTGTATATCTGTCATCAGTTACTTCTGAGGGGTAAGCACTAGGATCCTAACTGTAGGCTAGGCAAGAGTTCAGCAGCTTGATGAAGAAAGAAACCAGGCAAGAATAACTGCTCAAACAGGGAGCAAAGGAGAAGGACTTCAGTTATAAACAGGGCTGCTCTGTCCAGAGCTAGCTACTTTCAGATGCTGGCTACCACATCTGGATGGCTTAGGCATATGAAAGGCACAGGCTTGGTTTGAAAACAAAAGGATTATAAAACCATATATAAACTATAGTTATAATAAGTAGCTGAACTTTGTTGGCTTGGTTTGAATTATTATAGTTAAAGGTAATTGAATTGAAATACATGTGTACACATACATACTTTAGAATTACCTGAATAACATACTACTATATTAGCAGCATGGTTACAATAACTTCTTTTTTTATTTTTCTTTCTTTGCTGCCCCCCACCTCTTGGCATGTCTCTCTGCCCACTGCTCTCCCAATTGCTGGCAGAATCTTGGCTATTGTCTGGGACTGCTCATTCCGAACCAGGGATTCACTCTCTCACTGCTTTTCAGAGATGGTTCAGAGTGAAATTTACAGTGGAATGACCAGTGGTAGCTAGAGGTAAAGAGGCTGAATGGTTGAGTAATATTCCAAAATTTCAAGGTCCTTGGAGTTATGCTCCAGTCCAGGGCCAGAGTCTCCAGAAGCAAAGGCAGAATGAGGCCTACATGACATTAGTTGGTGGAAGGTGGAGCTCAACCTTCCACAAGCGTCCATCATGGCACTAAGCTCTTCATGAATCTGTGTGCAGAATTCCTAGTGTTAAATTTAGAATCTTGGCAATGATGTGGCATCTGGTATACCTGAATATTAATTTAACACACATTGATGACAACTGTGCTCCATGGAGTGACTCACCACCTTTTATTCAACAAAGCAGCAACTGTTTGGTTATGAAATGTTCAATTACAGGGGAAGGGGGTAATATTAGACATACTTATGGAAGCATAAACTCATGTACATAACCACAGACTGATGTGAGAATTGTGATTGAATAAATCATTCCAAGCAATTATTTAATTCTTTACTATTCAACTTTTAGTTTTTGAACATGTTGGAGTATAATTAAAACATGTATAATTAAAAACAAAATCTCCTGAGCCAGCTCTAATGGCCTTGTGGTTAAAAGTTTGGCACTCTCCACTTCGGCGACCTGGGTTTGGTTGTTGGTCACAGAACCACAACACTCATCTGTCAGTAGCCATGCGGTGGTGGTGGCTCACATAGAAGAACTAGAAGGACTTACAGGTAGAATATACAACTATGTACTGGGTCTTTGGGGAGGAAAAAAAAAGAGGAGGATTGGCAACTGATGTTAGCTCAGGGTGAATCTTTCCCAGAAGAAAAATCTCCGCCTAATCCAGAAAACTTCTCCCTAGAAGAGAAAGAAACCATTTTATTATTAAATAAGCACTACAACATAATATGATGTGCATCACAGGCAATTTGCTAAGAGATTGCAAAACCAGAAATAATTCTCACCCTTTTATATGGCCTAGCAAATACCGTGCATTACATACATTTTCTCAAACAACAACTGATTCTCAAGTAAGTGGACTTGACAGCACCATTTGTCACACAGTTCATCCTAAACTCACTGGTGATTTGGATGACCATCTGTGTTAGCTAATTGGCTTTGTCCAGAGGAGTATAAATTTCTAATATCTTTACGACAAAAGGTAGTTTTGCAACTTGGAGCAAGGCAATCACTGAAGGTAGGCTCTTACCCTCCCACAGAAACTGGGAGATAGAGGCCCTACCTTCCTTGATGGTTACATTTCAGAGATGGTTTCCATGTCCTTGAAAAAGACATTCCTGGGCCATCAAGCTGGAAAGAGACTTATTTAGTTTTTAAAAGACTTATATATATATAAGGGAAAAGAACTTAACAAAATTTCTAAAGTAAATATACCAAAACATCATATTGCATATCTTAAATATATACAATTTTTATCTAAAAAATTAAAACAATTCACACTTAGGGAAAAAAAAAGTGAAAAAGAGATCTTTGGAGGGGTTTGGGAGAGAAACAGAATATTTCTAATTTGAATAAGATTAAACCTATTTTCAAGGAAAAAAAACTAAAGTAAATAGATAAGGAAAGAGAAGGGTCTTCTCCCTTTTTTTCAACAGAGAGAGCTAAGGCCTCATTTTTAATTTGTATTTGCCCTTACACACAAAACCTGGTGGATGATAAGTGCTCAATAAACATTTATCCTGGAATCTCATTGACGTGATAAACAAGATGAGTAACTCCCAAACCGATGGAGAAAATACAAGCAAAAGAATCATAATCAATAGAATAAAATATAGAAAATTAATGATACATCAAGAAAGCACACATAAACAATATACAATAAGACGACAGAGAACAATGTGTTTCAGTTACAGAGAGATGAATCGGGCAGTGCCAAACCGGAAGTGGTTAGGAGGGCTCTGCCATAGGAGTAGGGGAAAGACTTTGATAGAGATAAGGTGGAAGCAAAGCAAGGAAATTATTTGATTGGCTATAGCTTCAGTGGTTGCCTTATTTGGGACAGCTTTGTTGACTGTTTGTGATTGGTTGTCCTTAGGCTGTGATTTTTTTAACCTTGAGGTATTTATAGGCATAGGTTTTGGTTGCTTATATAGGCTGCTAAGGTATTAGAACCACCTCAATCTAATGACCTTCTTGTTTAATTAACACTCCCCAGTTGGAGTTCTAGTGTCATCAGTGGTCACTTGAGGCCCCAGCATTGTAATTGATTTATTCTTTTTTATCCCTTTCCCCACTTCCATCTATCCCAGACCCAGCAACCATTTTAATATGTTTAATACATCCTTTGATATTTATATTTTGTAAAATGTTTATTATAGTTTTGTGATATATAGGTATATATATGCATATACAATTTATATGGATAATATCGTATTATAAGTTTACTTTTATTTTATTTATTATATATACAAATATATGTATATATATGTACATATAAATGTGTGTGTGGACCTCTGTGTACACACACATACATTAAGCACTGGTCTTTGTTTTTAAGATCTGTCCATATTGCTTTATATACATCTAGTCTATTGCTTCTCACTGCTGGCTAGAAATGTGTGGTCTGTACAGACCACATTACTCATTTCCTCAGACAGCTTCGACTTCTTTCCATCACAATGATTTTGTCATGAATATCTTGAACATGTCCCCTTACAGATCTGTGTGGGTATTTATTTACCATATTTACCCAGGACTAGAATCACTGGGTCATAAGGTAGGTATGTATTGAATTCCACCCAATACTACCAGATTTCTACACAGAATGGCTGCACCAATCTATGATTTCACTAGCAGTGCCTGAGGCTTCCTATACCCTCACTTCCACACCAACACTTGGCATTAGCCTGAATTCCAATGTTTGCTGATCTAATAGGGGCAAATGATATATCAGTGTTATTTATTCTGCATTCCATCTTCTTTTATTGATATATGATGGCCCTTGATTATTAAAAACATCACCTTTAATCTGTTATATACCTTGTGACTATTTTTCCTTGTGAAGTTGTCCTTCAGACGGGCTTTTGATATTCGAGCCTTTGGTTTATTTCTAAATGCTTTTCAATGTTTTTTTCATTTTTATGGAGTCAAATTGATCAATCTATTCCTTCACTTTTCTGTCTTCAGTGTCATGTGCTGAGAAAGACCTTCTCATCCATCTACTATACTAGAGAAAAATACACTAAATATGATTCTAATAAATTTAAAAATAGTAAAATTTTCACCTTTTAATAATTATTAGAGAATGTACAACACAAACAACTTTTCCATCTCTCAACCTCACCATATTCTTCACTTTACCCCCAAGGTTTGGGAGTGACAAAAATGCAGGGAAAAAACAAGGAATGGGGCAAGGTTCAGAAATGAGGTAATGTCTGTTGTGCACGTTGATGACACAGCAACTGAGCTTTTATACCTTGAGATCGCTATTTTGAAAGAATTGCATCTCCAGCCATGTCAAAATGCCCTCTCTTGCATTTTCTACAGGTAAAAGTTACAATCCAAAACAATAAATTCAACAGTTATAAATCCCATTTTGAGCTGAAGCAATTCCTATTCATCCCTTCTCTACCTCTTATAATCGTAAATATGGATCAAAATAACTGTTCATTATTTGTTATATGATGGAGAGTCTTACCAAAAATTAATTAGTGTTAACACCTAATTTTCACTATACCATAAAACTGGAGATTATTATATAGTTTATAATGAATTTTTTTCTGTTTAGTAAGGCTTTATCTCACATATATCTATAAAGTCTTATTCTTTGTTCATTTTAGTGTGTTGTTTTCCTTCTGAGCTAGTATTTATAGTAATTTTCTCTTTCTCTTATCATCTAAGAGCTTTTTGCAGACCAAAAGCTGTACTTTGGGAACACTGTTGAGTGAGCTGTGTTGGCATTTTATAGAGGAGTAGAATCCCATGTAGAGGTAAATAAAATATATCAGAAGCCTGCCAAAGTTTGCTTATGATTCAAAGAATTTAATGATCCACTGATGAAAGTATATGACACAAATAAATGATTGCTTGGCCTTGATGGAAGTGTTGTCACTTTAGTCAAATGGAACAATCTAGGTAGCCAAGGGAGATGTAGCTTATAATCACATAGCCTAATGACTATTTATGGTTATTCTTGTAGTAAAAGATTGAAATTTAGACCGAAAAAACTGATTCAAATCCAAACTCTATCATTTTTAAGCTTCTTAAATATTTAACACTTCAGCATTCATATTTTGGAGTATTTTTCTTCAATCATTTCTTTGGAGTAGAAAATGGAATTGGAGTATAAACTGCAAAGTCCTAAGCCCAGTTCAAAGAAGTAAACGTTTTCCCCAAAACTTGTGTATAATAAACTCTTGAATATTTCATAATTTCTTCTTTAATCACCTCCTGATTCAACCTTCCTGCAACATAACATACCACATCTCAAAATAAGTGTTAGGCTGCTCTAAAGAAAGACTGAAGTAAAAAAATTTTGGTATTTCTTTCTATGATACCATCAGATATTCAACATTATTTTTCTTTCAGTAATTTTAACTTTTGGTAATTGATAAGTAGCCTCAGGTAAATTCTAGATGCATCTGGTCAGTGCTGCCATCTTGTCATACAACATACTGCTTAATGAATGCATGCCTTCACTTAATATTCAATAATCACATGTACAAATAAAAAAAGCTGAAGCCATGTAAATCATATTTAGCAAATTGAACAAAAGTAAAATGTACTTTGAGAGAGAGTAACTGCGCATCCTATCTCCTGATGCCTAATCTGAAGGGAGGTTACAACTCACTCTCTGTTCCTAAACCAAAATGGAGTGGCTGCTGACTAAATGTTATCTCCTTGGTGGAGTAAATGCATTAGTGAGAAGCCTTCTAACCAGTAGAACAAATAAGAGTGGGCTAGTAGAAGACTAGCCTAGGTAGATTCAAAATTCTTCAATGTATAATCACAAAATAATCCTTCTCTTTGTCTATATTAGGCTTTCCCAGGATGAAGTTAAGGTTTTCAAATCCATAAAAAACTGAAAATACAACTTATTGTAGTCTGTATCAAAATGCAAGTAGCAATAGACTAGGAACTTTTCCTCTGTAGAATTAATGAAATTGCCTGATTAAATTTCAAAATACTGGTTGCATTGGGAAGGAAATCTATTAGTGAATAACCTTTAAAACTTTGAAATGCTGGAATTAGAAATAAACTCAAAGTTTATTTTTGAATCACAGATCTCTTCGACTAGCTCTAACTTTCTGCATTATAACTGATAATTGAAATTTATTTTGTTTTTGTAGCAAAAGCACTAGTTTTCATGAATAGTTAGGCAGAAAATTAACTATGGCCCTTTAAGAATCAGTAATGTGCTTGCCTATCTTCAATCAAGCGAATACTTGATCAGTGAGGAAAACTGCTTTTTCACCCAGGGTAAGTACAGTAGAAAAAAATTACAGCACTAATTGCAATAGTCAGCACTTAACCTATCTGGAAGAATGTGTTTTTTTCCATTTTTTAGACATTTTTGTGAGACAGCCTATTTTCTCCTTAATTACCCCATAAACTCAATACATCACTTAGTCATATATTTTACCTTCTAAAATCTCTTAGAATCATGCCTTTCTCTCCACTCCCACAGCTACAGCCTTCAGGCCATTGCTATTTGTTAGCTCAACTATTACAACTATCTTTTAACTGCTTTTCTGGCTGCCAGTTTCTCCCTGTGCCAGTGTATTTCTACACCTCTGTCCAAGTCTAATTGGACTATGTGACTTCTCTGATTAAAATTCTCTTTTTCTACACTGTAGTCTGGATCTACTCCAAACCTCTTTACATGCCACACAGGACTGTACATTATCTGGCCTCTGTCTGTCTTCCAACCTCATGTCCCTCCCAAACAACACACTCCTATTTACCCAGAGGGCTAGAGGTCTAGGCCAATCAAAAGTGTCACATTGCCCTGAGCATCTCTTTCATGATACCTTTTTTCTCATGATGCTCTATGTATCCAGAATGTTCTCCCAAATCTGGAAATAGTCCTCATTACTCTTCCTTGAGTCATTGCATACAGAGGCAACTTCTTGTAGGAAATCTGTCCAGATGTCTGCAGACAGAATAGCTAATAAGAATATCTCTTATTATTGCCAGGGACTTTAGACATATTAACTCATTTAGTAGTTACAATAAACCTAGGAAGCAGGATCCATTGTTACCTTCATTTTTCAGATGAGAATGCTGATATTCATAGGGATTAGGAATTGTGCTCAACGTCACACAGGTAATAAATAGTAGTGCTAAGATGTGACCTCTGGCAGACTGAATTCAGAACATCCACATGCCTGATTGCTGCTCCATACTGATTTTTATCACAACATGTAAGAGTCTTGGAGCACTACAATTTATGACTCATCTCCTACTACTCTCTGAATCCTTCAGGGCAGGGACAACATCTGTGTTATCCTCCCTGTATCCTCAGCACCCGGTTTGGTCCCTGACATAGTAGGTTCTTCAATAAGTGAAAACAATAATTCATGAATCATTCGACTTTTTCTTTTCCTTACTTTCTTTTTGTTCGTTAATTGTCCAATGAGTGTGACCACCTAAAAGACAAGCTAAAGAATAGAGTAAACATGAGCCTAAAGTCCAGGTGGTACCTGTTTGATGTTCTGTTAGAAGATTTAGTGTGGGGAAAATGAACACAACTGATTTAAATGAAGTATCTATGTGTATTCTTGGAAGTATCCTCTTCTGTTATCACAAAAGTATATTTAAACTTGGTCTCTGCATGTTTTGTCTTCCCAATTAGAGCAGCAATTTCTTGAGAGGAGAGACTGTGTCTATGCCCTCTGTGCCTCTCCCATTGCTTAGTAATCTGCTGTGCACGTGGAATTCTCAGTAAACATTTGTTGAATAAATGAACCAATTATTTAATTAATTGCAGTTTATCAATACAGCGGCATGATTCTGTTACGGTATGTACAGTATCTGTATAAGAAAATGTGTGTTAGTGTAAGAAAGTTATTCTGATCTCCTTTCTTGGAGATCTGGATACTCACTTCTTCCCTTACATGATCATTATTTCATCACTTACATTTTTGGAATGATTTGTTAACTTTCTACTCGATTTTTAAAATCTGACTCAGATGTTGCCACTGAAATGGGGGTAAGACTAAGCATTCATTGTAACAGATACTCACTTGGATATCATGAGGCTGAGAAGCTAGGTAGACCTGATATCAAATTCCGACTCTGCTACTTACTAGCTGTGTGACCTTGGGCTGATTACTTAACCTCTCTTAGCTACATATCTATCCATAGGATAGTTTTACTGAGTAAAGCACTTAACACAGACTTGGCATGTAGAAAATGCACTATAACATGAGTGATTTTTCTGCTGAAATATAGGAAACTGAGGATTCTTACCAGCTCTGACAATAACAAGATGTGTGACTTTAGATAAATAAGTTAATTATCTGAGCCTCATTTTATTTTCTTTAACCAAGACTAATACTGCCATATTACCTGTCTGAAGGAAAACTAATTGATTCAATGAATTCTCTTGGTCTCATCTAGCTATAAATGACCCATTATATAAATTATATACCCATCATATAATTATATGCCCATTATATAAATTTTAGTCTTCTTCCCAATCAAAGCCTAGCCTAGGAACACTCTGTGTGGAGAACCCATGGTCAGTATATTTGTTTAACAAATACTCATTAATCACTTCATTTCCCATGCAATGCTGTAAGCACTGAGTAACAAACAATAAACAAAACAGACAACATCCTTGTCTTAACAGAGCCTACAATGTAGTAGAGGATGCAATAAACACATGTCTATATATGGCAGGTAGTGATAAGTGTTACAAAATAATAAAGTAGGGTTAGGAATAAGAGTAACTGGAGGGAGTTGCTCTACAGATAGATTGGTCTAGGAGGCTTCTTGGAGGAGGTGGCATTTGAGTAGAGACCTGCATGATGGGAGGGAACGGGTGAAGAACTTCCCAGGCAGGAGGAATAACAAGTGCAAAGTCCCTGAGGTAAGAGTGTGTTTGGAGTGTTTGATGAACTGCAACGAAGCCGGAGGATCTGGAGAGGACAGAGAGAAACCAAGATTTGAAGGATATCAGGTCAGAGAGGGAGCCAGGGGGAAGACTATTAGGGTCATAAAGGTAAAGGTGAGGACTTTTCATTTTATTTTAGTTGCAGGAGAAGGAGGCTGGAAGTTTTTGTTCCTTAGAGTTCAAGGATTGCTCTGGTGCTGTGTGGGGGAATAGATGGTGCACCATCCACTGATCAACAGTTCCAAATTCACTGACCTTGACTTCCACTCACGTAAGTTCCTCATCAAAATAAACCTCATGTCAGGTGAAAGGTCAGGGCATGTTTACTGTGGATGGATGTTTATTAACGGAATCCCCATAGAGGGGCACATTATGGAGACCTGAAGCAGTGAGTGAAGCAGCTCCGTGAAGAGATCACGGAAGGGAGTACAGGCAAGGGCAAGAGAAACTGAAAAACTTCCAAGGCTGGAAAGATCTTGGAGTGTTTAGGATGTAGAACTGGGGCTAGAGTGCCCGGAGCTGAGTGAACAAGGGAAGGATAACACCGAGTTTAACTGAGAGACAGGCAGTTGTCAGACCCCATAGGGACTTTGGGTTATATAGAATTTGAGTTTTACTCTAAAAGAAATAGGAAACCCTTTAGGAATTTTAAACAAGAAAAAGATCTGATTTATAATTTGAAAATCTATTTGTAGTGGATATGGATATCAAGCAATTATTATTATTGATGAAGAATATGAGACGGCTGTCTTGCACAAGTGACACAGGAGATACTTCCACTTCACCCACCATATCTAGTCTTGACAACACTACTTGCTTTATATTTTTCAAATCTAACCCCTTGTATTCAACCCCACCGCTGCTGGTTTGGCCCAGGGTCTCAGAATCTGTCTTGTTGATTATTCTAATATGGTCCAAACTGGTTTTACCTAAAGGGAAATTTTCATCACACTCTATCTCTCTTTAAAGCCCGTCAAAGTATCTCTCTCTTAAAGTAACCATAAATCCTGGTTTGCCCATTCTCAGTTTATAACTTTTATCCCAGCGTAATTATTAATAGCACCAACTCTCACTCAAAAATTTCCTAGTTTGAATGATAAGCCATAGCAACTCTAATAATTTTAGTTTTAAACCCACAATTTTCAGCAAGTCATCTGAGTCCCTCTGAGACCTACATTCCTCCACCTTTGATTGCCTCTCCACTCCACTCTGTATTTTCCTGGCATGCTTAGAAATTTGCAGTATTATTACGCATTATGTTTTCTGCCTTCAGTGTCTTTGCGTGTAATCTGTATACCTTCCCCCTTCTTCCCACAGCTAGCTTCCGTATGACCCTCAAATGTCAGAATGGGTTCTATATCCTTCAAGAACACTTTCCTGCTCCAAGCTTAGGTTATGTGCTTCTTCTTGTAATACCATAGCACTTCATATTCTCAACAACCACCACAAAGCCAGGAAATGTTTGTTGAAAGCAGCAAGGAAAGGAGGAAAGCAGGAGAGCAGGCAGGCAGGCAAGAAGAAAGAAAGAAACGGATGGAAGGAAGGAAAGGAGGAAGGAAGAAAAGAAGAAAGGAGGTAAGGAAGGAAGGAATGAGAGAAGGAGGGAAGGGAGGATTAAAAATTTGTCTCACACATCAGAGGTGTTTAATAAATTTTGGCTATCATCGACATAAAGACTTTCCTCTAATCTAATTACCATATTCATTATAAAAATGTTTATCAACTTCTAGTCTAAAAATAATATATTTTATGACTGGTATTTTGTCTTATTCTTAGAGTCCTATAGCATAATTGATGGGATTGCTTCCATTCATTTTACAGGTAAAGAAACTGAGACTTCCTCCCAGAACTTCTAATTGCTTTTAAGCAGCATTTTTTCATTGTTATTGGATTAAAACCAAGGTGTACCTAGGATAAGATATGGATTCATTTTTTTAAATATTCTGATGGATGACAACTGATTACAACTGATAGCTGCAGTTTCTCAATTTGCATTATCACAGAGATTTCACTCATATACTTTTTAGTAAAATCTCATTTCCCAAGGATAGTTGAATTTCATTCATGGGTTTGTGCATTAAGTTTAAAGGATGGATATCTGATATTAGAGAAGAGCTACTGACCTATATTATGTCAAACAGTAACCAAAATGAAAAAATGGCCAAAATGAGGCTAAAGTTTTCTAGGACACTGTGCTAATTATTTTGCATTTCCCTTACACCTCTCCAAGATTTATTCTCTGCCTTTCTCTGCCCTAATTTCCCTGGGTGGCTGACATAAATGGTCTCCATCCACCAGGCTCCCCTCCCAAAAGTCTTCCAGTTGGGTTTGGACACTGGAAGCAGAGGCTGGCAATCTGAAGGTGGGAAGAGAGAGACTGCAGTATTTCTTCAATGCTCCTTTTCTTAGTCCTACCCAGTATATGTAACCTTTTCTTTAAATTCTCTTCATTTGGAACATTTGGGGTGAATTCTATTTTCCTGCTGGGACCCTGATTGAAACAGACACAGCATCTTCATTGTGCTAATAATCAAAATTTAATCATTGGGATTCACAAAATCTCTACCACAGAAAGTATATTATGTGAGATTCTATCTGGCAACAAATAATAAAACACTTGGTTCAAAAGGCTTAAGTGAATCAGGGTTTATTACTTTTATGTAACAAGAAGTCTGGAGGTAGATGGCTACTGATATTAATTTTGGGCTCTACAATGTAGGTTCTGACATATCCTTGATTCACTTAGCCCTTATTTCAGGATCACATGATGGCCACTCTAGCTCCATCTTCATTCAATCAGAAAAAAAGGAAGAAGAGGAGAGGTAATAGCTCTTAGTCAGAACTTAGTTTACTGGAGGCTGTTCTTAGAAGACTTATGCTTAGCATTTGTATGGGAGAATTATGCCCCCAAAATTGATACATTGAAGGCCTAACCCCCAGTACCTCAAAATGTGACTATATTTGGAAATAGGACTGTTAGAGAGGTAATTAATGTTAAGTCAAGTCATATGTGTTGGCACTAATCCAATCTGACTAGCGTCCCTAGAAAAAGAGAAAATTTATACACACAAAAGAGATACCAGGGATATACGTGCATAGAGGAAAACCCATGTGAGGCCATAGTGATGTCCCTTTCACCACTCCTTTACAACATGTACTGGAAGTTCTAGCTAATGCAATAAGATAAGAAAAGGAAATTAAAAGTCTACAGATTGAGAATAAAACTGGTTGGTTTTCTTTGTTTTTGTTTTGGTTTCTTTTTTTTTTTTTTTGACAAATGACACGATGTCTATGTAGAAAATCCCAAAGAATCAACAACAGCAAAAATCCTATAACCAATAATTATAGCAAGGTTGTAAGATACAACATTAATACACAGGAGTCAATTGCTTTTCTATATATCAACAATGGAAATTCGGAATTTGAAATTAAAAACACAACACAGTGGCCAAAAACCAGAACACTGACAACACCAAATGCTGGTGAGGGTGTGGAGCAACACGAGCTCTTACTCATTGCTGGTGGGAATGAAAAATGGTACAGCCACTTTGGAGGACAGATTGGCATTTTTCACAAAATTAAACATACTCTTACCCTATGATGTAGCAATTATGCCCTTTGGTATTTACCCAAAGGAGCTGAAACTTACATCCACACAAAAACCTGCACATAAACGTTTATAGCAGCTTATTCATTACTGCCCAAACTTGGAAGCAACCAAGATGCCCTTCAGTAGGTGAATGGATAAATAAAACTGTGGTACTTTCAGACAATGAAATACTATTCAGTGCTAAAAAGAAAAGAGCCATGAAAAGACATGGAGGAACCTTAAATGTGTATTAGTAAGTGAAAGAAACCAATCTGAAAAGGCTACATACAGTATGATTCCAACTAGATGACATTCTGGAAGAGGCAAAACCACGGAGACAGTAAAAAGATCAGTGGTTGTCAGAGGTTGCAGGAGAGAGACGAATAGGCAGAGGACAGAGGATTTGGGGGGCAGTGAAATTACTCTGTATGATAGTATAATGGTAGATACACGTCTGTACATTTGTCTAAACCTATAGAATGTAGAAAACTAAGAGTGGACCCTAACGTAAACCACAAACTCTGGGTGATAAAGATGTGTTGATGTAGGTTCATCAATTGTAACAGATGCACAACTCTGGTAGGGAAGGTTGATAATGAAGGATGTTTGCATATGTGGGGTCAGCTAGATGGAAAATCTCTATACCCTCCCCTCAATTTTGCTGTGAACCTCAAACTGCTCTAAAAATAAAGTCTGTTAAAAGCTATCATTTATATTAGCACAAAAATGAAGTACTTAGGAATAAATCTAACAAAATACGTATATGGATCTATATGTGAAAGACCCAGAATAGCCAATATGATACTGAAGAAGAAGAACAAAGTGGGAGAACTGACACTACAGAACTGCAAAACTTGCTATAAAGCTACAATAACCAAAACAGTGTGGTTTTGGTGAAAGAATAGATAAATAGATCAATAGAACAGAATAGAGAGCCAGAAATAGACCCACAAAAACCTAGCCAACTGATCTTTGGCAAAGGAGAAAAGGCAATTCAATGTAGAAAGGATAGTCTTTTCAACAAATTGTGCTGGAACAAATGGACATCCACACGCAAAAATAAATGAATTTAAACACCATTGTGAATTTTGATGAGGCTAGAAAAAAATAAGGAAGGACAAGCCCTTTTACTATTGCTCACATCTAATAGCCTTGTGTACGCACATAGCTTCTATTTATATTATCATTATCAATTTCAGAATTAAAGCAGTTCCAAGCCTTGGGAAATGACAAGTTGTAGTAGAAAGAACTAGGAGTTTGTGATATATGAGTTATGTCATTTATTGAATCTTTGGTACCGGAAAATTACTTAATATTCCTGAGTAACTTTTCCTCATCTATAAAATGGAAATAAAGATATTGCCTTTCCTTTCTGACATGGTCATGGAGGTATTATTAAATAATCCATGTAAAACAATAACCATAACATGAACATCTATTTGTATTAGGTGATGCTAAAGAAACAGCGAAACAAATTTAAAACCAGATGGGCTTAGAAAATATTGTCAGTGATATGTCCATTGTATCACTAAGGACCTCTCATATAAAATAACACTTGAGAAATACTTCTTGGTACATAGGATAGGGTAAAGTTTTGTTTTCCCTTATGAAGTTATATTTTTTTCTTTTAAACTGAGATAAATTCAGAATTTATCATGTATGATTAGATTATGATTCAGGAATATTCAGTGCCTCATTGGTGCCACTTCTGCAGAAATAGAGTACTTCCCTGCCTCTTGACATTGGGTCTGACTTGTTTGGGTCAATAGAAAGTTAGTAGACATGACAGAGCAAAAGGCTTAATACATGCCTGCAACATTGGTCCTGTCTTTTGGACACCTGCATCCTCCTGAGGACACAACGTGGCTAGCCCACGGTTCAAGGAGGCTGAGAGTGACTGGAACAGACCCTCACACCCACGGCTTACAGCAGAATATGTCAGTCACTGAAGTCTAGATCAGCCAACACCCAGCCAATTCACAGATCTCAGCCCAGCTGAGACCAATAGAATTGCTCAAGTTGACCCAGAGATGTATGACAAGTAAAAGGTATGGGCCACTGAGATGTTGTGGTTCTTTGTTATCTTTCATTGTTATGGCAATTGCTACCTAATATACCATGTATCCCATTTCACTTATTTGCCTTCTAGGAAACTCAAAGCCAGATTTAAAACTCAGTTGTGTCCTTACATAGTTTGCATATTTGGACATTTATTTGAAAGGGTTTCAAGTTTTTAATTTTGCATGCATTTCTACTTGTTTGGATTCTATATTTCTACTTATAATTTAACACTATTATTGCTCATATTTTATTCTAAGCTTCTCACATGCTTTTAAGAATAAGACAGAGTATAAGTAGTAAAATATTGAACACTTACTAAGTGCCAGGAATTACAAATATGGATAAAATGCCTTCCTGCTCTTGAGGATGTTATACTCTTGTAAAGGAGATAGACACCCAACAATAGATATAAAAACAATATAATATGATAGGCATAATAATATACTGTAACATAATAGCAATAGGTATAATAGAGTATAATATATAAAGATATATAGAAAATATTCTGGCAAAACATAGGAAGGAGCCATTAATTATGCCAGGGAGTAGTGAAGTCAGACCGGAAAGCCTTCACAGAGTAATATTTGAGCTTAGTAATGAAAGATAAGAATTTCACTAAACATGGAATTAAAAAGGGTTTTTTGTAAGTAACATGAAATAATTTGGGGCAGCTATAGTTTACAATGTGAAGCAAAAAGGGACAAAATATTTTGTGAAAGTTTGTCTACTATGCAAAAGTGTTTTGATGTCATATCTGAAGATGAAAATGGGTAATGTCAACAGAAAAATGGAAACTATAAGAAAACATAACACAGTAACAGAAATGAAGAATGCCTCCTACAGGATCATCATTAGACTCAACACAGATGAGGAAAGAATCAGTGAATCTGAAGATAGATCAATAGAAATTTCCCAACCTGAAATACAAAGAGAGAAAAAAAAGAAAAGATGGAAAAGAAAAGGGAAATAAAACAGAATAAAATATTCAAGAACTGTGTGACAGTATCAAAAGGTGTGACATATCTGAAGTTGATAGGGATCCACTTAGGTCTTCAAGAAATAGAACATAAATTTTAATGACTTTATGAGTGTCAAAATTTACTCAAGAAGAAGATGTGGAAGAGACTATCATTCCTAATTTAGTCATTTAGTATACATTTATTTATATATAAACACATAAAAAGCCAGAATTTTTCTCCTTAACTAATATTTTCTCTTTATTAATAAAGAATGAAAATTCACATTTAAGTGATAAAAAGTAACTGCAATAATAATACACCCAGACTACTTCAGTATGCTTTCGCATCACTGGGATTGAAGGAATAGACCTGACAAGTATTTTTTCTGTAATTTCCAGCATTTAGTTTTTCAAGTCAGGCACAACATATTGAATTTTATCCTTGGCATTTGCCCAGAGTTTCATGAAATGCCTGAGTCTGAAACTAGTCAAGAAACAAGAGAATTAAATAGGGGGGAAAATCATATGTTTGCTTTGAACCTTTCTTGGCAAATTCCTTCTGTTTGGTTTTTCACATCCTCAGAAATAACTCATTTCTTGACAATAACAAAGATTGATCAGCTGTAGTTGTAAATCAAAATTTACAAATGGGCTAGAACAGACTTCCTTTTGCTGCTCTGGTTTCCCTAGAGCACACTGTCAGTATGTGTTTCCAGATAGTAGTGATGAGAATATCAGCCTTGATATTTTACCTCTTAATATTTCTTTGCACATCGAAGAGAGGTCTTGGGAATATCTTCAACATAATTGCAATTACAATACATATACCTGAGCCCCTTTTACTCATGAGGGATGGGAGGGCATTACAAGGGGCTACCTAAAATCTGGTGCCAGAGGACGAATTCTAAGAGATCAAATCAGAATGGAGCGTCTTCCCAGAGCTGAAAATTGATCACAAGGGATAGCAAGTCCTATCAAAACACACCAAGTTCAAAAGCCAGGAGGAGAAACGGAGCAACAACTTGAGAGTGAGGTTGAGTATCGGAGAGAGAGGCAAAGAGAGTTCACGGAAATTACTGAAAAGAATCTAATGGCAGCCATGGCTAACTTTTTATAGGTTGGTATATAGTAAGTGCACAAGAGTTTTGGACTGGCATTTGGCATGAGAATTGGCTTTTAGCATGGACTGGCTTTTAGCATGAGAGTGTGTGTATCTCAGTACGATCTAAAACTCATTTTACATGTTCTCCGTAGATGACCGTGGCCTTGAGACTATTTCAACCTTGACACTAAAATGTCTTTATCCACTTTTTTTAAACTTGGGTTTCTTCTAACCCAAACACGCACATTTACTCGTACTTTTTTTCTGTTCCTGGGATACTATTCTGTGTAGTTCTCTCATAGAGGTACTTGCAACTTTGCATAAGAGCTTTAGTCTATCATGCAATTCTGAGCAAATGAGCTGGAAAAAACTATGGATTATTTTTAATATTAGAGAGTCCTTAGAGCAAGAAACTTTCTAAATATAGTATTAGGTTCCTAAACTACTTTTACATTTATTTGTCAATAGGTCAATCTTTTACTGGAGTAGTCTACCAGCAAACCAGTCACAGTTTTCAAGACTGTCTTTTGAACTTTTTCATTATGTTCTTTAAATTCAATGCTCTTTCCATAACTGTTTCTATAATCTACCTACTAGTCCCTATCTTTTGATGAGCTATATATTATGCAATAAAATATTTATTTTTCTTTGTTTTTCAGTCTATTACTTCTATCGTTTCAGACTCTTCTAGTTGAAATGGAAAGAACATTGAACTTGGAGTAAAAAAAAAAAACACTGAGTATAGATATTAGCTCTATTATTTTATATTTATGTGACCTTGGGAAATAACTTGAATGCTTCAGTGCCTTAGATTCAATTTCCCTATCTCCAAAATAAGAATACAAGCACATACTTAGCTCATAGAGTTGTTGTAAAATTAAATTAGATAATCTGAGTGAAAGTTCTGGGCACATATTAGGCACTCAATCAATATTTGTTACCCTTTGGTTGTGAGATCTCATTGCCCTTAACAAAGCTTCCAAATGTTCAGAGCCATTATGATGAGAAAGTCCTTACTCAGACAAGGCTGAACTGAGCTATAAATTCACTGAGGCGTTTGTATTTTCTCAAGGAACAAATCCAAAACTCTTCTTCAAAATTGTTACTATCCATGGGCATAATGACTGATTGGGATGATGGTGAAAGTCAGACAAAGTGCCTCCAAAGGACAATGGTAGTCTTACAAAAGGAAAGGCATGACCCTAAGAACCGTCCTTCTATCTACTCTCTATTCACCAGCATTCTCTCTTCTTTCCCCTTCCTCCCTTTCCACACTACCCCCTCCTCCTTCCTTCTACCCCCTGTTCCCTAACTCAATTTTTCCTACATCTGCAGTCTCTGGATTCCCACAAAGAATCCTATGCATGTCAAAATCTAAGGTCTCAGCAAATCCTATAGCCCCTTGCTACTCCAAGGGCAGTCCATAGATGACCAGCATTATCACCAATCTGAAGCTTGTTAGATATGCAGAATCTCAGACCCCACCCCAGACCTGTGGAATCAGATCTGCATTTTAACAGGATTTCTAGGTAATTTTTCTGTACACTAAATTTTGAGAAGCACTGGTATAGCCAATAGTTCTCAACTCCGGCTGCACATTAAAACTACCAGGAGAAGTTTTAAAATTTTATGTGACCAATCCCTGCCTTCCCAAAAGATTCTGATCTAACTGGTGTGATGTGGGGCCTGAGCATTACTGTTTTTTAAAAGCTCCCAGGTGATTCTAATGTGCCGCCATGTTTGAGAATCTTTCCCCCCGCCAGTCATGTTTTAATAGACTAATACTTTAAAAACTTCAGCTTCCTAATTAGTAGCATTTATATATTTAAACAGCTTTAACTACTCATTTAGCAACACTAAAAAAGCTATACAAAGAGATATAATCAAAACACTTTCTGTATTTTTACAACAGCATGTGAACATACAATATCAAAATTAAAAAAAATTAAATACATATAGACTTTCGTGTGTTTAGATAATAAAAACTTGGTCTAAAAACTCAGTCCACATGTCTCCTGTTGACATTTATAAAAACTAAATAAAATTGCATTAAATGACACAGGATTCCAAATGAAGAGTGAAAGCTGCTCTTCTCCAATCAATCTGTGGTCCGAAAGGTAATAACTATTAATATTTACTTTTATCTTCTAGAAAAAATTTTGATACCGCATAGATAGATTTGTTTTTATTTTCACAGAACAGAGTCACACTATACATTGCATTCTTTATATTGTTTTTTTCATTTAGTATATTTTAGGAACCCTTCCTTTTTGCTATACACCCTTATTCTTTTCAATAACATGTTTTTCAGTTCTTCGTTGATTGAAGTCCTGGTTGTATCCAGATCTTCTTTGATGTCTTTTTTTGTTTCTTTTTTCATGGTTACTGATTATTTTTCTATATCACAACATTATACGTTGGCACAATTTGGTGACTGTATCTAGGAAGTATATTTTAGTGGTATAATTCCTGGAACGAAAGGTATGGGCAGTTTTAATTTATATGGCTGTTACCAAATTGACATGTACACGTCTACTCTCTCAGCACCAGTATATGCTTCTGCATAATTTTGTCCTTAAGAGCTCAAGATACTATCAAACCTTTTAAGTTTTGTCAACATGCTATATAAAAAATGAAATCCTATAGTTGTTTTGATATATTACATTTCTTTATAGTATATGAAAAGGTCATCATGTTTTCATATGTTTATTGGTTATCTTCTCTTCTTGTCAACTGTATTTCTTTCTGACTTTTATGTTCAACTCAGATTGATTAAGTTCAGAAATCAGATGCTTAGGAGCAGTGCTTCTTTTCTTTTGCTGATGTATTGGAAAAGAACACTAGAAAAAAGAACCAGGGCAGAGAAAGGGGCCATTAGCAAGTACCATCCCAGCTTACATAGAAGCATGCAGAGGGTGCCATGGTTCACAGAGGTAGTTCTTTCAGCTCTCTGATAATTGGTTAATTATGAGCAGAGTCTGAAGCAGAAGCTAGAGAAAGTCTTCTAGGGAAGGGAGGGGGTTTATGAGGTTTCCTAATCCAATTTTATTGTCCTTGAGCCAACAATTCAGCATCAGTTTCTACACCACAGCGGGTATGAGATAGCATTCCACAGAAACGGGTCATCTTGCCTGAGAAAATGGCAAGCATGCCTAAGAGAGAGCTCAGAGATGGAAAAGGCCTAGTTAGAGGTTGAGATTCCCAAGACAAAGCCAAAGAAACATGACTAGGGCCAAAACTCACTTACATAGACCTAGTGAGAATCTCATTCACCTTTTAGCAACGGTTGGCAAATGGCTCTCTTCATCTCTAACAGCCTGCCCAAGGAGAAGAGACAGGGTAGCTATATCAAAAATATTTCCAAGCCATCCCTATCCAGAATAGATTATTAGATATTAGTAAGTACATTTTCAAAAATTTTAAGAACTTACTAAAGAAAAAGTAAGCAGAAGTCCCAGTTTAAACCTAAACACTATCCTTTCTTAAAAGTATACATGCCCAGAGAAATAATTATAAAGACAGAAAAAAACAGGCACAAGGAGGTTGACTTAATAACAAAGCCATAGTCACTGAAGAGGCAGAGAGATTCCATATATAACATGTTGCCCATTCTAAATGTATTTTCTAGCTCAGTTCCTATTGTATGTATATCTAAATCCCATGAGAGAGTGATAAATAAAAGCTTAAAGAGCTAGTTTATAAAAATCCCTATAAATGATTAGGGCACATGTTGCACTCCTTTATGGACCCGAAAATGTAATTTTAAGAAAGGAACGAAAGCTTTGTTTCTGAGAGGAGAACTTCCTCACTTCCTTTTTTTTGGCTCCAGACTACCCTAAGCTGTCTTGTCACCCTGACCTCACCACAGGAATAGAGGCACCCAGGAAAGACCTGTGGTGCAGAAGGCATGAGGCAGTGATTAGAGTGTCCCTCCAGAAGAGGTGGCACATTGTGGAAGTAAGCTCATAACCAGAATAAAATAGACAAAAGCACGAGGTGGTACCCAGCATTAATATGACACCAGAAGGGAGGCAGCTCATCTGTGAGTACAGGAGGGTGAGACAAGGCAAACCTGCCTCAATTACCAGGCAGAGGCAGGACCACTGGAGTCCAGGCAGGCAAGGAAAATGACAGATACCATGTGACAGCGGGGCAGACTAGGTGATAAGCACGTCTGAGATATATGTATATATATATCCAGGGGGCTACAGAAATGGTGATGGAACAAAGGGAAGGTGGGATTCTGCACTAGCAGATGCAGCAGGAACCAGTGAAATAAAGCCTACGACTTATGACCATATTACCAGGGTGTAATAAGGCAGTACATGTACATGTGTATGGTTATTTATACCCAGAATGTATAACAATATTTTTAAAATATGGCTCATATGATACAATACCATACAGCCATTTTAAATAATGTTCTAAATAAATATTTAAAGAGCTTATGATAAAGTTATATTATAAGGAGGAAAAGAATATTAAATTGTATATATGGTATGCTCCAAATATTTATTTAAAAAATATATAGGTAGAGATATAGAAAGTATACAAAAATATTAATGCTACTATATCATCATGTAGCATTATACATAATCTATAATTATGTAGAATTATGTTGTTTGCTTTTGTTTGTTATCATTTTAAAATAATAAACATAATGACACTAAAAGACTAAATGTAAAAAGCTGGACAGACAAAAAGCATAAACAGCACTGTGATTAATATTCTCACACAGACCTTTTTGCTTATTGGTCTCATAATTACTTTATGTAAAATAGTATAAAGTTAAGGCAAAAAACAGCTGCAAAGATTGTATAATATGTACTTTAAAAACAGACTTGAATGTTACTCAGAAAACGGTTAACGAAGCTTATCTCTGGATGGAAGTATTACAGGTAATTTTTTAAAATAATTTTTTCCTCTTTTTTCTCCTCTTCTTCCTCTTCCTCCCCCCACCTCCTCCTTCTCCTTCTTCTCTTCCTCTTTCCTTTCTCTTCTTCTTCCAGTTAATTAGGAAAATAAATAGTATTAATCCCCTTAAATGTATCTACATTTTTATTTCATGAATATTTTTTCTGCCCGGTGTCTTCTTGTGCCATTGTGGAAAGCAAAAATACCATATTTTTTAAAGCAAATTTGAGTCTCATCCATTCCATGAAGTGTCCCAAGTGACTACTGGTCCCTTCACCTCACGCAACATTCCTGGAACTATCTGATATGGAGAACATGACGTGTTGTGTCCTACACTGACACTAGAATATAAGTCCTATGAAGGCAGAGTTCTTCACTCAATCTTCTCAGTTCATGGGATATAATAACTGCCTAATATTAACTGAGCAATTAATAATATTGAATTCTCAATAGATATTGTTAACCCTATGTTGACCATCTTAATACCAGATTATTTAAAACATTAAGAGAAAACCCATATATTTTTCCTCCCATTGATCCAAATTTAGTATTTTTAAAACACTTAACCAGATCGTTTTCCAATTAAGAAAATATTAAGAAGACAATAAACTAGACCAGATGCCCATCAAACACCAAGGATTCCTGCTCCACAGGTGCCATCCTCATGCCCAGAGGACAGGGAAGCATTTCTGGATTTCAAGAGAGTCAAGTCTACTTTAGTTTTCTCTCTGAATTGTGTGCTTATGGAAAGTGGGCATTTTATTCAAACATTTGGCAGTGAAGCATTTTTGCAGATCAAACACTGATTTTGTGTGCATTTATTTACTCACAGTCAACTCATATTAAGTCTGAAAGTCTTGTTTAATGTCTTTATAATATCTTTCCTATCCATTCCCATCTGTCTCATTGTCATTTGCCCAGATTACCATAATATTTTCTCAGACCTCAATGCATTACCACACCTTTAATCATCTTTCATAATGTGATCAGAATGGCAGGAGTTCTCATCTATGCAAATCTGGTCTTTTCATTTTGATCCTTAAAAGCCTTCAGTAGTTCTTTGTTTATAGAAGAAAATTTAGATTTCTCATTTCACCAAACAAGACTTTTGTGATCTGCCCCATTCCATCTTTGGCATTCCTTTCACATGACCATTACTCTGGGTATACCTAAATACTATATTTATTTGGTATTAATGAAATATATCCAGAAGTATTTAAAGTGATAAACTTAAATACTTGTGGTTATCCCAGCTGTTTCACAACCTTGAACCTTTTCCCTGATCCCATCTGACTGATATATGCTCCTATAGACTTAGCCATACAATCGTTTTTCAAGATTTGGCTTAAACATAACTTGCTCCAAGTTCCCCTTTTCAATTTGGGTTAAAGCTCCCACTCCCTACTGCCATCCTCTGTCTGTCTACGTCTCTATCTTAATGCCCTCTACTGTATTTTCGTGGTTGATTGTGTGTCTCTACAATTAGAATGTGAGTAAATTAAAGATAATTTCAATTTTTTGACTCATCTTTTTATTGCCCACAGGAATTACATTGGATTATACTTTGTGGGGTCTTGAAAAAGCATTTATTGAATGAACATACACATAGCCAACATCAAGTCTTCAAAAAATACTTCACTGCTAAATGTTCTAATGAAATGTCCACTTTTCATGGGTGCATATGGTAGGAGAGAAAACCAAGTGGTACTTTACTGTCTTAAAATCCAGAGTCTTTTCCCGATTGCATGGTACATCGGGTGGCAAAAACTATGGAGTAACTATTCTTAGACCTTGATTTATATCAGAATTACCTAGCTTCTCTCTCAGAAAATCTCATTCTTTAGGGTTAATGTCTGACTTGGGCATCTACATTTTAACAGATGATCTTGATGCACATAGAAACCTAAGAACCAGAGTTATGAAGGGTGCCTTGAATATTTTCTATTTGTTTTGCAATGTTTAAGAGGTCTTAAATAGAAATAAAATGCTGCTCCATTTTTACTAGCACATTTTATTCTATCTTCTTGGACTATCATCTTATCTACTTTCTTTGTCTTTGAAGTCAGTAAATTCTTGACTTGACGCTCTTGAAAAATTTCCCCCTTAATATCCCCCTCCATCCATTTTAATTAAACCACAGATCCTAGATCTTTGAAGATGTCCCGTGTCTTATAGTAGACTGAGCCATCCCTCCAGTGACATCAGCTATGGATCAAAACATCTCTCAGATGACCCTCTGGGACTCTGCTGCTCACTTGCAGAGGCAACTGCATATGGCATTCCTCAAGAAGCTTTCAGAATAACCCAAGCATTTAAAGTGTCTAAATGGAAGGGAATCTATGAATTTTGGAGCTCTTTCTCTCTAACATACAATATCTTAAATGACATGTTTTTCCCTCAGGCAAGATGTTCATTAATTTATAAAACTCACACAAATTGATATAAAGGAGTTCTTGGTCAGATACAACAACATAATGCCCTAAGGGAAAGTATGTTCAGAAATATAAATCAATGGTATTCTACTTTGACTATCTTTGTAGACTTAAAAGATGATTAAAAGAAACTCCAATAGGTTTTTGCATTTTGACTTTTGTGGCAGTGATTGATTTGGAATTTTACCATCACTCTTATGACAGTACTTTAGAGTATTTATAAATCCATTATGCAGAAAAGTAGTTCTCATGTTTCAGATGGAAGAACTGATGCCTTTTTTTTATCACAGGAGAAAAAATGATAAAGAAGAATGAGCAGTTAACTATTTTTATTGTCAAAAACATTCAGATGAGATCTATGTTTTGCTATAAAATTGTACATTGTGTATTTGTTAATATTCAAATGACAAATATCAGTACCAATTATTTAAAATAGTACAGATGATTTCTTAAATAGTTCATATCATATTTGCATTAACAAAGACTTTGGCTTGAAGTTCGTGTGATGCTTTATAAGAAAAGGGAAACATGTAACTTGGTTTGAACAAGATTAAGAAGACCATCTGCTTCTTGATGATTCCCTATGTTGTAAATGGAAAAAGATCTGTGTCACTCCCTTCAGGTATGACCTCCTGAGGCCAGGACAGTGTCCCAGCCACTGTTTTCTCAACTGGGGATACAGGAATCCTAGGCACCAAGGATTCACTCCAATCCTGGAAACCTGGAAGCCTCCCCTTTAAAAGTTGGCCAGGCAATAAACATTTCAATAGCAACTACACCCCTACTGAATGTTCATGTATCCAGCACTGTGCTAGAGATGTATTTTGTACAGCTAAATTAATCTGTGCAGTATGACGGAGATATTTTATTATTCTTATTTTATCAATAGGAAACCAATATTCAGAGAACCTAAATTACTTGCTTAAAAGCCACACAGTTAGAAAATAGGGAAGCCTGGATTGAACTTTCATCTGTCTAATTCCAGCTCCTAACCTCCTAACCTCTATGCACTATGGTGAGTTCAGACATTATTCTTTGGCTCTGGAACAGTCCTGGACAGTTTCCTTACTGCAGACAGTGAGCCTGCCTTTCCACTAGAATGAGTGTAGCCATTGTCCTTGGTCTTTTTCTTGTTTAAATTATTATTCTATTTAGAGGTTAGTCTATTATCCTTTGGCCAATTTTGATATTTAAAAAAATATATATTTGTGCTGCTTAGCTCTGAAATTTATTAAGACAAGTCCATGGAAAGTTATGAAAATAATTCATTCCTTCAATAAGAAAAGTAGATATTTTTTTTCCTCAGAAAGCTACCCAGTATCCTTTAGTAATCTATTGTTTAATTTAGATGAACCACTGAAGGAGAGCAATAGGAACTGTTGTGAAAATGCAATGCAATAGTATGTATAAAAGGTAAATCTTGGTGCCTGGCACATAGAAGGCATGTTGTAAGTTCCATTGCACACCACACTAAAGCTTCCCTCCTCATAGACTGGTCTAGAAAGGCCCAAGGCTCTCTGACCATATGGAATGTCCTGCTTGAGTTATTTCTGAACAATAAGAACATAGATATTGAGATACTCCATGACAATTTCATTGACAAGCAGAGAAATGTGCAATTGGTATGTGCCAGGAAACTCAGGAATTGTCCTTTTGACATTACCTAAACAATCATGCGTATTTTTCTTTTTGCAGCCAGAGCTACATTGCAATAAACTTATAAATAAAAAGTTCTCAAAATCTTGATCATTGGGCATTTTGTTCTAAATATTCATGTCCATGTAATAATGTTTAAACAAATGTTAAATAATGTTTACGTTCAGAAGAAATTTTAGTTTCCTGGCACTCTCCACTGAAATCCCAGTATTAACTCACACTTGGAAGGAAGTTGTCATTTGTGTGCACATTCGAAAGGATCAAGAAAATGCAATTTTGTGGGTTTTAGTGGTCACTGATAAATGATTCTATAGTTCTTTTGGGGGAAACAAATACATCTAGTTCATTTGGAATAAGATCCAAATTTCCAAGGAATTCCATGAGATACACATAATTCCTATTTTAAGGTAAGGAAGCTGAGGCCTTGAGAAGTTAATTTGTCAAAGGGCACAAAGCAAGTACTTGTGCTTGACTTGTGCTTCTCTGCCTGGGTTTCCCAGAAAACAAGCAGGTTGAGAAACTGGTATGGTCTCACAATAAAAGGGCCTTGAGCAGGATCAGCATCCCAGGTGTTGGGCTTCCTTCTCCAGAGAATTGCAATGTTGCACAGGTCCCAAGGTCTTCAGGTATTGGGCCATGAGCATTCCAGACGACTCCTATAAATAGCTAGTCTCCAAAATCCAAATGGCCTGTTTATTCCTCCCTTGATAAGGGTACTTTCTTATGTTTGTCCTTTAAGAAGGAAGACCCACAACTTCATCAATGGAAGCCTTGGTTCTGGTGTACCATTCTGTGCAATGGTGAGAGACTGGCAGACCATATATCTCTGTGTTACTGATCTCGCCTTGTGAGATTTCTTTTTCTTCAATAAAGCCTATTCCTTATTCTCTATCATAAACTGATGTAGAATTCATCCCAGTCCTTTGCCTTACAGGGAGCAGCCTTAAAGGAGCCCATTCAGCCAATGCTGCCTTGCTATCTCTTTTGGAAGAAGAAAGAATTTCTAAATGGATTATGAGCAAAAGAAGAACCCCCCATTTGTTCAGAAACATGGCCATAATAACTGTACCTGGTGTAACACCAGTAAAATACTCTAGTCTTACTTCCTCTACTCTCCCCTGCAAAATAAAACTCATATACACACATACTAATACTGGTTACTTCTTTGCCGAATTTAACCCATTACAAACAAGTTATTTTACCTTTTAAGGAATTTTAAAGATTATCATATTGTTTCTGCAGGGAATCACCACAATTTTCTCCTGCTCCATCTCTCATCTTGCTGCTATTTCAGTTTTCCTTGTACTTAACTTTAAGTTGCCTTCACGATTTCTTTCCTGCCTGGGTTGCTCAGATCTTTATGGCTTATATACTTCTAGAACTTGGAAATGTACTTTTGTACTTGGAATGTACTTGGAAATGTAAACTTCTCAGCCTTTCTTACTGTGTTAAACAAATATTTATTGAGAGTCTACAATATACCAGCACTGTGATAGGTGCCGGGTATATATTGGAAAATAAAATTAACACAGTCCCTGTACTCCTGGAACTTACATTGTACTGGAGGAGAGAGATAATAAGCAATTGAACAAATAAGTGTTTATAAAATATTGAATTGTAAAATTTTCCATAGAAAAAAAAAACAGAGAGAGGTGATAGAGAGTAAGAACAGTGAAAAAATCATTCCAGCCTGGCCACCTCTCTGTATCCTCTCTCTCTCTCTCTCCGTCTTGCAGACCTCTCATCAGACACTTTCCCCTCTCAGCGTCACTTTATACCAGTGCCTCCAGCTCTAAGCCTGCTTCTCCTTCTCCTCAGGCTTGTCTCTGTCCCCTAACAGCTTCCAAAAATATGCTTTATATTAATTTGTCCAGTTAATTTTAATGGAATTGAAGTTATTTGCAAGAAATTAAATGCTACCATATTGGCAACAATTTGCAAATGACAGAAATTCGATTTGTTAAACATCATGGTCCACTCAGTGGACCGCCAAGCTTGTAATGCTCAAAAATTCACATGCACAATTCCCTCTGGACAGGGAACGATCAGCCAAACAGGGCCAGACTTACACATTCTTTTTAGAACAGGTGCTGAAAAAGTAATTTCAAAAATTTAAACTCAGTGTTACTTTTTAAAACTTGAAGTGGGCAAGTGCAATTGAAGTGCACGGATGACTTTCAGTGTTGCTTTAACCTACATTAATCAGAAGTATTCTCATTGTTTGCAGATGGACTTTATAGAAATGGCTTTGCAAGGTTTTGCTTACCCATTCTGGCAGTTAGAAGCAGCATAATTTATTTGCAAAGCATCCTTTATGCAAACTATATCCATTCCCCAAATGTTCCCTTGAATTAAATAAGGCAAGAGAATAAATTAAAGAAAATCATAGCATGCAAATATTATAGAAGGAATTAATTAAAACCCACATAGAATTTGGCCAGAAAAAGAAAGGGAGAAACTAATAAGTACATTCAAGAAGAGGAAAAATAACTTTAGATGATATTTGGAGGAAATGGAATATTGAAAGTGATAGAGAATAGCTGAAACTGGCATTATTATAAAGGGGTGATAAACTATTTTACCAAAAAGGGAATAAACAGAATTCAGAGTCAAATGTCACTTCAATGTCAGATAAGTCTGTAGTTGAATATAGAACAGGATTTTCTTCTGAGAACATACCACAAGTTGCATTCAGCTAAGATGTAGTTGTAGTATTTCTGACAGAAAGAATTTTAATAAGGTAGATTTCTAGGTCTCCTGTGATATTTTCAACTTCATTTCAGAAGTGTAATCACAGTAATGAAATAAGAAAATTGAAAGAAAAAGAATACACTGCACCTACTTGAAGAACTCTCCCTAATCATTTGTAGGTAAAGTCAAAATGGTTATGCATTCTTCTAAAATAATGTCACAATTTCTGTTACTAAGATAATTAAGGAACTGGGTCTGTGGGATTATTAGATCTTCTAGTTAACTGTGGGCTTGAGATGATTCTTTATATATCAAGCCAAGGTAAAATTTTATTTTAAATGTTAAGTACTGAATAAATTTACGGCCTAGTAGTGGAGATTTTCAAGTAAATAGCTGATTATAGTACAATGTGATAAGAGGTACAAGAGAGTTTTGCAAGTTGTTAGAGAGCAGAGCAGGAATTCCTAACCTAGTCTGGGAGGACTCAGGGAAGATTGCACAATTGGTATGATACTTGCAATGGGTCTTAAAGGATGACCAAGAATATAAAGTTGACAAGGACATTTTAGACCTAAGGGAGAGCATCTGCAAAGACACAGAGATGTGAAGGTCTCTGTCCAACCACCTCCCAATATCTGGCAATGCTTGAGCATGAGAATTGAGGAAAGAACAGGAATGAAACTGGAAGGCGTGTAGTGGCCAGATGTGGGGCGGCCTTACTTCAGGGAGACAGGACAAGTTCTATGGGCCAGGTGAGAGCCCAGGGTGGAGCAGGCTGAGTGGGTCTATAGTGAACTAGAGATCTTGGATTCTTTTCCAAAGGAGGCATCCCCTAGCCAGTTCCAGCTGTATACTGCTTTTTGTGAATGCCATATTTTGTATAAAATTTTGCAGTGTTTACATGTGGAAGTTAATTTGAGCTCGTAGGAATTAGACTATAGGCCAAAGAAACATTTCCATAGGCAAATTCCAGTTGAACGCACTTTCATTTTGTAGCCTCTGCTCGAATGTATATAAGAAAAATACATAAATTGAATTAATCCTAATCCATGTTGTGTATAGTCTTCTAGCTCTAGAAGCTAGACTTGTAATTCTATATTAATGTTCTATATGTTGTCTTGTAGTTTCTTTTAAAGTGAAGAAAAGTCTAAGTATGTGAGAGTTCCAATTAATCAACATAGCTACATCTTTTTGAATTTTATGTTATAGACAAGGGTACCCACATTTATGCAGGTAACAAGAATCTTGCAGAATCTTTGTTAAAGATTTAGATTCCTGGCATTAACTCAGACCAGTAATATCAGAAATCCAGGGTCCGGGAATCTGCCTTTTCAGCACACTCTCCAGATTTTCTTGATACAATGGTCTCATAACCACACACTGACAATCTCTTATCTAAAGAATAGTGTGACTGAAAACATCCATCCTTTTTCTATTGCATACACTGAATGCGACCTGAAGGAGAACCTAATCAAAGTCCAAGAAACTGAGATAATCAGATTTTAAAATTAGAACCTACTGACAATGGAGGAACTAAGTCTGTCTTATTGAGTCTCCTCCTTTAGACTGGAAGTCACTCACTGAGAGAAAACTTGTAATCAACAGAGTCAAGCGCTTCAGCATGTCAAGCATCATGATTTGGCTCCGGCTTGCCAGCTACCTATCTTAACCTCTAGCCAATGTGCTCATAATTACAAAACTCAACAAATAAAAACCTCCCACATTGCATTTCTTATCATTCTATGGACTTACAGAACTTTTTCACATGTTAATGCTTTTGTAGAACATAGGCTCACTGCCTGCAAAGCCCTTTCCCCTATTTAATTCTTCACCTAGCAAATACCCATCAATTCTTTAAGATTTGATCCAAATGATACCTCCTCACTGGTAAAGCTTTCCCACATGCCCAGGTGATTCATTTCTCTCACCTCTGGTTCCCACGGCAATTTGTTCAGATGGTGGTAACAATACATTTCGTTACAATTATGTTTATCTTACTATCTCTTTTATTACACTTGAGCTATTGAGGAAATTTGGCCTAAATGGTTAATTTAGTAGCCCTTCACAGACACCAGGTAATGAACTCAACTTTAAATGTATTTGTGAAAAGACTGCCAACGCGGAAGTCAGTGGAGCAATTAAGCCAGACGATCAACCCAGCCCAACCATGGCTGAGTTAATTAATAGTTAAAAATCTTTTAGTTAAATGGAGGCCTATTAAGAATTTCTAAATCAGTTTAATTACTAGATAGTACATTTTGCATTTTATTGTTTTAATTGGCGAAATATATTCCACTGTAACATCTAGGTTGTTTACAATGTAGGAGTTTTCTTTATACCAGAAAGTTATTGTACTAGGAAAGCATAGGATCTCTATTAAAACTCATTTAATAAATTAGAGAGAGACAGCAGGCAATGCCATAAAGAGCATGGGTCTTGGAGTCAGATAATCTTAGGTCCAAACCATAAATACACCACTGTGTGACTTTGAGTAAGCTAATTTATTATCCCAAGCCTCTGTTACTTCACCTTATGGAAAATTTTACAGGGCAAAGAGCTAATTAGATAATTAAATATATGAGAAAGTACCTAGCATATTGACTAACTCATAATAATCACTCCCAAATGTGTTACTGCTGCTGTTGTTATTCCAAACGGTTGCACCCGGGACAAATCTTTTCCATTGTAAAGCCTGGAAGAGCTGAAGCATGATGACAGGAAGTTAGTTGATTGAGCCCAGCTTTGCACAGAGGACCTTAGCAGAAGAATTAACTGACATGCTAGGATGTGTACTATCAAAATGTTTCTTGTAAACTAGAAGAATTTACAAGGAGATCTTACCTCATCGTGCATTTTTAAGTTGGTAGGTCTGCTTTAAAGATAAAAAATCTGTTTCTGAGAAAATTTGGATGTTTAAAGTCACATACTAATCAATGGATGGTTATGATTAGAACATGCTGACTTTGAAAGAGCACAGATATCAGAGAAAAAGACAAGCAATGGGCCCTAGCAGGGCCTCAGATCTCTCAGAGCCTGCTAAGCTTACAGGGCCCAGAGTCTAGCCATTGATTTTTTTCTTTCTTTTAATCGTTGAGGTATAATTGAGATACAAGAAATTGCACATACACAAAGTATACAACTGGATGTGTTTTGATATATGTATACACCTGTGAAACCATCACCACAATCCAGATCCTGACTGTTTCTATCACTTCAAAGGTTTCCTCCTTTTCAGTCCCAGAAAGTTGAATTTGTCAGTGCATCAAGAGTTAATTGATCTCTTAGGCTCTGGTTCATAACAACCAAATTCTCAAGAAACAGATGTTTAAGCAGACACTAGTTGATTTGTTCATTTATCATGGAAGAATGAACACTTCCAAAAACTCAAGGCACTCTTTCCCTGGTATTAGATATGAGATACTTCAGTAGTTTGGAAATGGATGTGTTAGCAGTTTGCTCAGTAACAAAGAAGCAGAGCAAAGGAATCAGATGCTCTTAAGGAATATTTCAACAAAAATACAGAGAAGCCAACAGACTCTCCTTGCCCCCCAGTCCTGTTCACTTTTCTAGTGGTCAGACTCTGTGTCTTTTGGATAAAGTGTTTCTATCTTGGATAAGATTCCTCCTTTTCTAGACTTAAGCAGATAAGAGTCCTCTCTCGTTCACAGAAACGTGCACACTGAAGATGATTCAGTGACAACTTTCTCTTGGTACAGTCTGGTCACTTTAATAAGGCTTGGACATTGTCTACAATTCAGTCATTTATCTTTGTACTTATTTGTAAATTGTATGGTTATGTCTGCAGATGATTAAACACTTGAATGTTGTGTGCTGAGTTCTATGAGATACCCTCACAAAGAATGATTTTATCTATCTCCAGGCATTGAAGTCACCTTGCCATGTCTTCTACAGAAATGGCACCACCAACACTCACTGGTCCCACGAAGACACATAAAACATTTTCATTTTACACTACAAAAGGACAGGCTACTTTGATTCTGTAATGTGACTTCACAGTGAATGCCGTGGTCATTTCTCAGGGATACGTGGTGTTATGGGTAGTATTCTCTTCACCTTTGGTAGATGATTTACAGAAATATTTAAATGTGTTTCAGCAAGTTAAACATGTCAGCACATGTCAAAACACACTATAAAGAGAGTCTATGACCTTAGCACAAACATGATGTCAATATCAAAAGACCTCTTGCTATAATTAATGTCCCCCATGAATTGAGTTTCCTTGAAATGACTTTTTACCAAGCTCTAACTTCTGCACATATTTCCTGACTGAAATATTCCTGGCATTAATTTTCTATGAAGTCAAAGAATTTTAAGGCTAGAATTATTTGATCTTTCTCACAGTGGGAAGAAATTTGTTTCCAATAAAATCTTAATAAAAAAAACTCTTTGTCTTTATTAATAGAGAACAATATACAATTTGATTTTGTACCAACATGGTAAGAAAAATTGCTGTTGTTGAATACTGAATAAAGCTCAGAAAAGAAAGTCAATTCTTAAATCTAGGTATTTGGTACATAGTAGGAACTCAAGTAATGCTAAATGGGAGCTTTAATTCTGTCATCACAGTGTAAAGTTTTGATTACAAAAGAATTTTCATTGCTTTTGACTTGAGATTACTTTATGGACATTTCTCCTTCAATTTCAAATTAATAAATGGTTACTGAGCACTGGCTAAGTAAGCAAACACCATGCACTAGTCAGGAGCAGGATGTTAGGCATTATGGTGAATTAATAAGAAGTTAGGTTTGCAGAGAATTTAAACTTATTCCATGATATACAACTTTTCTAGCTTATTGATTTACAAATTTGAAAATTTGATTTGATTTGATTTTGTAGATCATACTTCAATTATATTTGTCAATTTCTAAGTGATTTACTCTTAAAAATAATAAAATCAACAATAAATACATCTGGACTGGGGCTGGCCCCACGGTGTAGTGGTTAAGTTCATACACTCCACTTCAGCAGCCCAGTTGATGGGTTTGGATCCTGGGCATGGACCTACACCACTCATCAATCATGCTAACGTGGTGACCCACATACAAAATAGAGGAAGAATGGCATAGATGTTAGCTCAGGGCTAATCTTCCTCAAGCAAAAAACAAAGAAGAAGATTGGCAACAGATGTTAGCTTAGGGTGAATGTTTCTCACCAAAAAAAAAAAAAAATGAATTCTAGACTTGTAGCCTTAAGACTATAAGGTCTCCTGTGACTTGCCTGAAAATCAATTGTCAAATAAATTGTTGGTCCTTTAAGTGGTTTTTAATATGGCCTCCAATTCCAAAACTTCTGGGTTAACTGTTTTCAAATCTGTTCAGTCATACAGTCAGTCATATATTTATGTTGTGCTTAATGCTGGGAACACAGTGTGAGTGAAAACAAATGAGTCCCCGTCTTGAGTCTGTGTGACTCCTTGAAGGCTTGTACTATATTTTATATTAGTATGTAGACCTCCATTATTGACTAGGTCCTACAAGGGCTCCTAGAGGTGCCAGGTATTTGGCAGAACACCTGAAAAACATGGTGTTCTCTGAAAAAGTATAGCTGATCATACAAATTCAGAAGAATTTTTCTGCAAAAATATGACTCTATTGTGTAAATAAACTGTATAATTATAATCAGGAATACATTGTTTCATATATTAAAGATCTGTTGAATAAAGCAAAATCAGAGTTTTGAAAATAAATTTAAGCCAGTGAAAGAAGAGTTAAGTATTTAAATGATAATATTTGAGAATTCTAATGAATTGTAGAATTAATGAGCACACTGAGGTTAATAGAGGGCATTCAAGAGTTGTCCTTCACTGGGGAGGAGGACACTAATCATGACGACAATCACACTCAGTAAATATGCTCAAAGATTCATCCAGGAGGTATTCTTCAGGTGTTCTGCTCACCTTCTCTTGTCTCACCCATAAACGTGGCCAGCAGAATGGTCAAAGAGGTTTGAGAAAAGAGTCAATGGCAAGAGTAAAAGAATTATCCACAAGCTGGCATAGGGTCCCCATCAACCACATGTGGAGTTTCTGGCACTTGTCCTGGATTTGGCACTAGTCTCAATGGATATTCAGGTCATTCTTCATGCTGCTGTAATGCATATGTAGGTGTCCACATTGTTGAGCAAGGTTAACTACATGGGATTATTCTCCTCAAGACAGAAATCAGGCCTCATCCAGCTCAGAGTTCTCTGTGCTGAAAACTGAGCCTTCACATAGAAAGTTTTCTTCAACACTTGTTGACCTATGCGCCCCCTAAAACAAAGTCACTCACTTCCTGCTTTTGAGCATTTCTCCCCATGGCCAGTTTGGCTACTATAGGCCACATCATCCCCTAATGGGCTTGATCTATGATAGCAAACAGAATACAGAATGACGTTACAAGGAGCACCTTGCCTCGCCTATGAGGTAAGCAGCTAGTGTCCTTCAAGACTCAAAAAAAGAAAGAAAGAAAAGAAAATTAGATCCATCTGGCCAAGAGGTCTTAGACTATCTGTTCTGGGAAGCTTAGTTATTCATAACTTAATAAGGCTTTATGTTGTCATTTTTTGTTTAAAATATGAAGTATGAGTGCTAATATTTTGATAAATTATAAACTTCTCTTATCCTTTCCTACTCTAATGCCCCTCCTATTTTCTACTGATCCAGTGTTTGCCAGTCATGTACCAGATGTAATCTCAACATGATTCTGTGAAAAAAATAATAATAAAGAAGTAACAGAGGAAGGAAGGAAGGAAGGAGAAAAAGAAACAGATAATTATCATGGCTTTTTAGCAAAAAGATTCCATGACACATTTTATACATTTCTATGCAGGGTTACGCTGGCCATCTCACGAAATTTAACACTCCTCCTCCCCACACACACAAAAAAATCAACCAGAGGATACTTGTAATACCCTCTTGGGAAATAGTTTTAAAGCCTCTGTTATGAGTTGAATTGTGTCCCCAAAATATTCATGTGTTGAAGTCAACCCCCTGTGCTTCAGGATGTGACTTGATTTGGGTCATTGGAGATGTGATTAGTTAAAATGAGGTCACAATGGACCAGGGTGGGTCCCTAATCCAATATGACTAGTCTCCTTATAAAAAGGAAAATTTGGATACAGAAATGGACATAGGAAAAACACCATGCAAGGTGAAGGCAGAGATTGGGGTGATGCTTCTACAAGCCAAGGAACGCCAAAGATTGCCAGCAAGCCAGCAGAAGCTAGGCGAGAGATAGAACAGATTCTCTCCCACAGCCCTCAGAAGGAACCAAGTCTGCCAACACCTTGATCTTAGACTTGCAGCCTCCAGAATCGTGAGATAATATATGTCTGTTGTTTAAGCACCCAGTTTGTGATACTTTGTTACGGCAGCCCTAGAAAACTAATACAACTTCTTTGAAGTCATTGACTAGAAACAAGTTTCTGTCTTGTCAAGACAGGCCACTACCACACTGCCACCCCCACTGAAACCATACTATGGGACAACATTGAGTTCTGCCTCAACTAAAGCTTTAAAAACCACTTGCCATTGAAACCAACACTGCACTGTATCCTGCCCCCTCATAATTACACAGAACAGAAGCAGGAGAAGCATTAGAGCCACAGGTGCTCCTCAGAGAGCTTTCCTGTCATTTACCCTAAGCAATGGGGAGGCAAGGGAGCTGTTGACTGATACATTATATTACCTTAATGTAAGAAATATTAATAAGTTCAAGGACAGAGATGAAGCCTTCTCCTTATTTCTAGTCCTCACAGCCTCCAGCTCAATGCTGAGCACAGAACTATTACTTAGTATTTAATCTTTGATATGACATCATCAACTCTCTTCAATAGTTTATTTTCGTTTTAAAATCTTTTGAATAAAAAAATAAGTAAAACAACTTTTTTTCACTATTTGTAAATATCGATAACAACAGGTAGGAAAACGAACCAGCGAATTTGTTTTCTTCTTTCTGAGAAAGCTTTTCAGTAGGGCGGCCCCAAAGAAAGGCAAGCTGGTCTCTGTCGCCATCTAGTGAAAAGAGAGGATTATAACGGTATAGGGCTTAAATTGAAACTCAAGTCTTTCTGAAGGAATAATAGTCACAACTACGCTTAGAAAAAAGCAGAAGCATAGAGTTCACACATACAACTGCTTCTTATTTCTACACAGGGTCGTCAGTGTAGCCTCTCCTTGCTTGTCATCTTGTGCCGGTCTGCAGGAGCATGACCATTGTGATGAACTATTTATTCACTTGACAAATCTCTATTCAGCCACTACGCTACTCCAGGCACTGCAATGGTAGTCAAAAGCAATATAAGACCTCTTATCGACAAAATAGGCAATCATGTGATGTAAGGGAGTCAGACATAAATGTCTGTTTAAATTACTTTAGTCTGCCTTTGCTATGCTACAAAAAGTATTCAAAATCCCACCTATTTGTGGTTACTTTGTTCACTAATAGCCCTCCCTCTATCCAGTTAGCTCCATTATTGCTTGCTTTCATCTCCCTGGACTTTCTTACCCCTTGGCTTTGTCTCCATGTTTCTGGCTCAGGCTGAAAACCATCTTTTGTTTTGATGACTTTTTGACCACATTTCTTTGACTTTGCTCCTTACAAATTTTTCTTGAACATGTCTGTTTGTTTGTTCATTCTAGTTTCTATGCCAGCCTTAGAGAACCCTAACAAACTCAAAATTATACTGGGAAGCACAAACAATACTACACTGAGACCCTCAGGTCTTGAGGTCCTGTCCACTGGGGATGAGATAAAGCTTTCTTCACTCTCTGCTCAGGCAATGCAAGGTAAACACAGTTCTGTGCACCCCGCTGTCAGCACTGGCCACTATATCTGCTTAAAGCATCTGATTTGCTGGTGTCCGAGCTCAAGAAAGTTGCCAGAAAGCTTATCAGGTGGATGTGCTCCCTGCCACCAAGAAAGAAAACTCACTATTACTTGGGGAGCAGCTCAGTATGGATTTTGGTGGACAGATTACTTCACAGGACCCCCCCCCCCCATTTTTCCCACATCTAGGTACTAGCCTTAATAATAGGCCCTGGGTATGTTCTTGAAGAAGTGTAAAATAGCCAGGTGCCAAGTGATCATACCCTCTGCTATGGGCTGAATTGTGTCTCCCAAAATTCAAAAGTTGAAGTTCTAACCTCCAGTACCTCAGAATGTGACCATATTTGGAGACAGGGTTTTTAAAGAGATAATCAAGTTAAAATGAGTTCATTAGGGTGGGCCCTAATCCATTGTGACTGGTGTTCTTATAAGAAGAGGGAATTTGGGAATCCAGAGAGACACCAGACAGACGCATTCAGAGAAACGACCGTGAGAACACACACAAAGGCAGCCATCCACAAACCAAGGAGAGAAGCCTCATGGGAGAAACCAACCCTGCCAACACCTTGATCTTGGACTTCCAGCCTCCAGCGATGGGAGAAAATAAATTTATTGTGTAAACCACTGGGTCTGTGGTATTTTGTTATGGCTGCTGACCAAACTAACACATTTCCTGTGCAATAACCCCAACCTTGGTTCAAAGTTCTTTTCCCTCCAGAAAATTTGGCTCCATGAAAACTCCAACTCCAGTAACAGACCCACTTTTTAGAAGATGAGGTTGTCTTTCCCTAGATCATCACTCTTCTTTGGGGAGCTATAATGGTTTTTCAGCCAGACTTACATTCTGTCAGGATGAGCGATCGTCTTCTTTAGGGGACATCAGTAAAGTATCAAAGAAATTTCCTCAGCTCCCCGTATTCATCAGGTTGCTTCCCTCGTAACTGAACTGTGTGCATAGATCCTCTTGAGATGCCTGAAAGGGGACATCCAACCCCTGGTGCCCTTTGTCAATACATCTTTCATGTTGCTCCCAAGAACTTCTAGAATGTGTCAGAATAAGACATTAATTAACCACCTTCAAGGCCACATTATGATCTCAGCTGAGAGCTCATTTTCCTCTTTTCCCAATTTTCTCAAATTATGTTTGACTATGATGTTCTCTCTAGCTCCCTGAATCAAGTTATACTGTTCAGTGAACGTCAGATGATGTTATAAGCCAGGTAATACACACCCCAGTCTATCTCAATACCTCAGGACTGAAACTCCAAAATCCATTTTCATGCTCAGAGCTTTCATTTTACTTTTATTTCTAATCCCTTCTCCCAATCTCACCAAAGTGACTTTTTAAAAATGCAACCCATATTCATATTGCTTTTCTCCTTGAAAAAAAATCCTTCTTCAGTACCTAAAATGTGAGCTATAAAGGTCCTAAATTGGTATAGACCACCTGATGTGACAATTCTAGCTTTATCACCTGCTACTCCCTCTTTCACGTTTAATGATCAGATCACACCGATCTACTTATCTTTTCTTGAATGCAAAATGACATTTTACAACTCCAAGTTTGCATCTTATTCTCCTTGCCTGGAAGGCATTTCTTTCACATATTCATTTGCCTGCCCTTAATAACCTTCCAAATTCAACTCTAGCATCAACTCTTCTAGGAATTCCTTTGGAACTCATTCCCAGACCACAGCAAACATTACTTACTCACTCCCAGGCCTCACAAATAATTCTGTCCTTATCCTGTATCTCCCTAATTAGGCTGAGAAGATGATAAGGGAAGGATTTATACCTTTATCATCTTCTAATCACCAACACCTAGCACACTAATTGAAAATTGGTGGATGTTAAATTATTTATTCATGATCAGAATAGAGGAGGAGAAACACGGTGTTTGTTTACTTGTTTGCTTGTTTGTGGGGGGGTGGTTGGGGATGGGAGTATTAAAAATGTTTTGCAATACCTGGGTTGTCTGAGTAAGAGTATCCTATAAATCTGCCCAGGCGAGGATGTGGGCGAGGATGCCAAGAAGTTGGCACCTTTGTGCACTGCTGGTGAGAATATAAAATGGTGCAACCATTATGGAAAACATTATGGAGAGTCCACAAAAAATTAAAAATAAAACTACTATACAATCAAGTGATTCCACTATATCTAAAATAACTCAAAGCAAGATTTCAAAGAGATATCTGTACACTCATGTTTAATTCAGCATTATTCACAATAGCCAAGAGGAGGAAGCAACACAAATGGCCATCAACAATTGAAAGGATAAGGGAAATGTATGTACATATATATATATATATATATATATATATATATAATACACATACATATATGCACACACATATATGTATATCCATATAATGGAATATTATGCAACATTAAAAGAGGAGGAAATCCTGTCACAAGTCACAATATGAATGAAACTCAAAGATGTTATGCTAAGTGAATTAAGCCAGTCACAAAAGGACAAATACTGTAAGATTTCCACTCATATGATGCAGTGAAAATCATAGAAACAGAAAATAGAAAGTTAGTTGCCAAGGGGCGGGGATTAATGTAGAGTGGGTATAGAGTTTCGGTTTTGCAAGATGAAAAAGTTCTAGAGATCTGCTGCGCGATAATGTGAATATACATAACACAGCTGATCTGTACATTTGAAAATGGTTAAGATGGTAAATTTAAGAAATTTTTCCACAATTAAAAATAAAGAGATGATCTATTTCAATCCCCTCCATTTAGAGACAAGAAAAAGAGGGGCTGAATGTGGGAATATGTCCAAGGCAAAACAGCAGGATAAAGTCACTTAAGAGACGGAATGTTCTCCTCCTAAGATCAAGAACAAGGCAAGAATACCCACTATTACCACTTCGGTGTAACATTGTATTGGGTGTCCTAGGTGGTGCAATAAGAGAAGAGAAATCAACAAAAGGTATTATAATTGGAAAGAAAGAAAGAAACTGTATTTATTCACAAACAGATGGTGTAGGTAAACAACTACAAAAAAATCCCAAGGAATCCACAAAATAACTAATAAAATTAATAAGAGAATTTACCGAGCTATCAGGATGTGTTAGATCACACAAAACAATTGCACTTCTATTTACCAACAAAAAACAGTTGAAAAATATATTTTTAAACACCATCTGTAATAGATCAAAATTATAAAATTACTGAGAGAAAACTAACAAAAGATGCGCAAGACTTTTATACTAAAAGCTACAAAGCATTGTAGAGAGAAATTAAGGAAGACATTACAGAGATACCTAGTCATGGATTAGAAGACTCAATATTATTAAGATATAAATTTTTCCCAAATTGATTTACAGATTAATGTCAACTCATTCAAAATCCAGGCAGAGATTTTGGAGAAACTGACAAGATGATTATAAAACTGATATGGAAATGGAAAGGACTTAGAATAGCCAAAACAATCTTGAAAAAGAATAAAGTTGGAGGATTTACACTACTTCATTATTAAACTATAATATAATAATAAACCATAATAATCAACTCACTGTGGTACTGACATAAAGATAGACAAATAAATCAATGGAACAGAATAAAGGTGTACAGAAAGAAATCCATACACATATGATCAATTGATTTTCAACAAAGATGGTAAGGTAATTCAATGGGGAAAGGGCAGTTTTTCCAATAAATAATGCTGGAACAACTGTATATCAATATCTCACACCAATATCTCACAATTGATTTGAAGTAAATTGTAGACATAAACAAAAACGTTCAATCTATAAACCTTCTTGTGAGGCACACAGAATATCATTTTTACCCTCGGGAAGGCAAAAATTTATTAACGATTTAAAAATATCACCATCTATAGGAGAAAAATTCAAATTTTATAATTTTCAAAACTAAAAACTTCAGCTCTTCTTTCATGATGTTTGATGTTAGCTCAAGTTTTCCACAGATGTCCTTTATCATGTTTTGGAAGTATCCTTCATTTTTTTGCGGTTGTTTTTGTTAGGTACTATTTTTTTCTAGCTTTATATAGGTACAATTGACAAATAAAAAGTTATATATTTACAGAGTACTATGCGATATTTTGAAATGGGTATGCATTGTAAAATGATTGCCACAATCAAACTAATTAGCATATCTATCCATCGCCTCATACAGTTATCATATTTTTCTGTGAGTATAATATATAGCATTATTAACTGTACTTACCATTCTGTACATTAGATCTCCAGAACTTATTCACTCTGCATAACTGAAACTTTGTACCATTTGATCAACATCTCCCCATTTCCTCCAATCTTGAGCTCCTGGCACCATTCTACTCTATGATTCTATGTGTTCAGCTGTTTTAGATTTCACATATAAGTGAGATCATGTAGCATTTGTCTTTCTGTGCCTGGCCTACTTTACTTAGTACAATGTCCTTATTGTAGCACATGACAGGATTTCCTTCTCTTTTAAGGCTGAATAACACTCCATTGTATGAATATACCACATTTTCTTTATTCATTCATCCATTGATAGACACTTAGGTTGATTCAATAAGGATATTGTGAATAATGCTATTATGAATAATGCTACAGTGCACATGGGAATGAAGATATCTCTTTGAGAAACTTATTTCATTTCCTTTAGAAGTGTACCCAGAAGTGGGATTGCTGGATCATATGATAGTATTATTTTTAGTTTTTTGAGGAACCTCCATACTATTTTCCATAATGGCTGTATTAATTTATATTCCCACCAACAGTGTACAAGGGTTCCCTTTTCTCCACATCCTCACCAATACTTATCTTTTGTCGTTTTGATAATAGCTGTTTTAACAGATGTGAGGTAATATCTCAATGTAGTTTTGATATACAAAATGATGATTTTGAGCATTCTCATATACCTAATGGCTATTTGTATGTCATCTTTGGAAAAATGTCTATTCAGGTCCTTTGCCCATTTTTAATTGGATATTTGTTTTCTTGCTATTTCTTACTATTGAGTTCCTCATATATTTTGATATTAACCTTTTATTATATGTACAGTTTACAAATATTTTCTTCCATTCTGTAGTTTGACTGTTCACTCTGTTGATGGTTTCTTTGCTGTTTGGAAACTTTTTAATTTGATGCAATATCATTTGCCTATTTTTGCTTTTGGTGCCTGTGTTTTTGGAGTCAGAACTAAAGTCTGACTAAAGTCATTGCCAAGACTAATGTCAGAAAGCTTTTTTCCTATGTTTTCTACTAGTAGTTTTACATTTTCAAGTCTTACATTTAAGTCTTTAATCCACTTTGAGGTGATTTTAGTATATGCTGTGAGGTAAGCATCCAATTTCACTCATCTCCATATGGATATGCAGTTTCACAAAAACTGTTCATTGAAGAGACTGTGCTTTCCCCATTGTATGATCTTGGCACATTTATTGAAGATCTATTGACCGTAAATGCATGGGTTTATTTTGGGCCTCTCTATTATGTTCAATTGGTCTATAGGTCTGTTTTTATGCCAGTATCATGCTGTTTTAACTGCTACAGCTTTGTAGTATATTTTGAATTCAGGAAGTGTGATGCTTTCGGCTTTGTTATTTCTCAAGATTGCTTTGGCTATTTGGGGTCTTTTGTAGTTCCATAGAAATTTTAGGATTATTTTTTCTATTTCTGTGAAAAATGCCATTGGAATTTTAATAGAGATTGCATTGAATCTGTAGATTCAATGGTTTGGGTGGTATGGTCATTTCAAAAATATTACTTCTTCTAGTCCATGAGCGTGGAATATCTTTCCATTTATTAGTGTCTTTTTCAATTTCTTTCATCAATGTGTTATAATTTTTAGTGAACATGTCTTTTACCTCCTTGGTTAAATTTATTCCTAAGTATTTTATTATTTTTAATGCTATTGTAAATAAGATTGTTTTCTTAATATCTCTTTCCAGTAATTCATTGTTACTGTATAGAAATGCAACTGATTTTTGTATGTTGAATTTTGTATCCTGCAACTTGACTGAAACAGTTTATTAGTTCTAACAGTTTTTTGCTGGAGTCTTTACAGTTTTCTAGATATCGGAAAATGTCATCTGCAAACAGACAGTTTAACTTCCTTTCCAATTTGGATGCTTTTTATTTCACGTCACTCTTCTTTCCCCACGAGGTGGGTGTCTCTTGGTACTCTGCACTGTTTGGGTTTGGGGGATGGATGACATGGGTAATGTGAAACTGTTGTGCTCACTCTCTTTGATGAGTGTTTTCTTATTTCTGTGCTGGGTTTCAATGGAAATCCAGAAGTATTTACCCATCTGTAATATCTCACCTGGAAACCTTAGCTCTCATGAAGGTATTTTCATTTGTGGATAGTTGTTCAAGCTGATATTTCTGTGAGGGAAAAAACTCTGGAAACTCCAATTCCACCATCTTGCTAATGTCCTTGTGGAAGTAACCTTTTATTGCTAGTTTGCTGAGTGTATTTTATTTTATAAATGTTTCTGTAAGATTAATATTGTTTACTGTTTAAATTGACGACATTCACTAGCAAAGCTGTCCAGATTGCAGTAATATCCCCTCTTTCATTCCTGAAATGTTTAATTTGTACTTTCACTTTTTTTCTTAATCAGTTAGCTAGAGGTTTATCAATTTTATTAATCTTTTCAAATAGCCAACTTTTGGCTTTGTTCATTTCTCTATTTTGGGGGGTTCTGTTTTCTACTTCATTTATTTCTGCTCTTTATTATTTCCTTCTGCTTACTTTGAGTTACTTTGGTCTTCTTTTTCTAGCTCCTTTAGTTGAAATCTTAGGCAAATGACTTAAAACCTTTCTTGTTTCTTCCTATAATCATTTAAAACTATTCTTTTCTGTCTAAACACTGCTTTACCTGCATCCCACTAATTTTGACGTGTTGTATACATGATCATTCAGTTCAAAACATGTTTTAATTTCCCTTCTGATTTCTTCTTTGACACACATTGTTTATTTGGGGGCATATTGCTTAATTTACAAATATTTGAAATTTTCTAGTTTTTTTTTTTTGAGGAAGATTGGCCCTGCACTAATGTCTGTTGCCAATCTTCCCCTTTTTCTTTTTTCTCCCCAAAGGCCCAGTACATAGTTGTATATCGTAGTTGTAGAGTTGTAGCTCTTCTATGTGGGATGCCACCTCAGCATGGCTTGGTGAGTGATGAGTAGGTCTGTGCCCAGGATCAGAACCAGTGAAACCTGGGCCGCCAAAGTGGAATGTGCAAACTTAACCCCTACGCCACCAGGCCGGCCCTTCTAGTTATTGTTTTGATACAGGTTTAAAATTTCATTCTGTTGTGATCAGAGAGCATTCTCTGCATATTTTCAGTGTTTTGAAATTTACTGAGACTTGTTCTGTGAACAAGCATATCTCTATCTTAGTGAATGTTCCATACTCACTTGAAAAAAATGTTATTCTGCAATTGCTGAATGGTATTTTATAAATATCAATGGACCAATTTGTTTGATAGTGTTTTTCAATTTTCTAAATCCATACTGAATTTTGGTTTACTTATTCTACCAATTGCTGAAGGTGGGTGTTAAAAATGTCCAGACAGGATAAATTTGTCTATTTTCCCTTTAGTTATGTCAATTTTTGCTTCATGGATTTGAAGCTATGCTATTAGCTGAATATACACTTAACTTATGTTTTAATGTCTTCTTGATAATTTGACCTTTTTATCATTTATCTCTGGTAATACTCTAATTCTTGAAGTTAATTTGCTGTTATTATGATGGCCATTCCAACTTCATTTAGTCTTCGATTTTTGAATCTTTCTCCATCCTTTTACTTTCAACCTATCTGTATCTTTGTCCAAAGTGTATGTTTGAAAACAACATAAAATTGGGTATTCCTTTTTTATATCCAGTCTGACAATCTCCGTCTTTCAGTTGGAATTTTTAGTCTATTTATATTTAGTGTAATGATTAATATGTTTTTGTTTAAATCTATCATCTTACTATTTTCCTTCTATTTGTCCCCTCTATTTTTCTTTTATTTCTGTATTTTTTGATTAATGAAGTTTTAAATTAATAGTAATTTTATTCACTGTATCTTCTCTATTAGCTTTTAAGCTAGATTTATTTTTAGTGTTTATAGTGGTTGCTCTGGGGGTTTCAGTACAGTTTCTCAGCTTCTTTCACTCTACATTGAATTAATATTAAATCACCTAATGTAAATTGTAAAAACCTTATGGCAGAAAATTTCCATTTGCCCAAGAATGAAGGAGTTAAAGCAACTGACCTGTGATCCATTCACTCCCTTTACCAGGGGGGAATCTCTTGGGGGAAAGAGTAGAAAAGAACAGGTTACCCAGTATAGGCTCCTCATCAACTGGATCTCTGAGTGGAGACTAATGATGTTTGCTGGGACGAAGTGACTTTGTCCACTCAATGACTTTTTCAGAGTGTCTTGGATAAAGAATCACTTATTATAGATAAACCCTTCTGCGGTTACAGATTCTTGTATAATACATGGCTCCCTGAAGAATGTTTCATATGCTACACAATATGCTAGGGTATAAAATGAAATGCTTCTTAACTTAAATGCTCTGTATGAGGTAACTGAAAGTCTCACTTAACCACATCCATTATTCTTGGGCCAGTGTGCCTGTCTGATGCATGGAGAAACAACCTGGGTTTCAATGGAAATCTAGAAGTATTTACCAAACCCCTCTCTTTGATGGGACTTGAATGCCAAACCCTGTCTCCCCTGCCATAAGCTTCTTGTTAAAAATCTCTGCTCAACCCTTTCAGCCTTCTAATTGTCACTTTTCCTTGTGTTCCAAGAAGTCTCACTCTCTTCATGCCCAACTCAGTGGTCAGTCAGGATTTGATGGGAGATTTTACATATAGTTTAGTTTCCTTCCTTATGGCTCCCTCTTTTCCAGGATTTTTTCCTAAATTTTCAGCTGCTCTGGAAGCCCCAAATGCTAATCTCTGTCTTCTCAGATCAATAATACTGCTATTTTCTGCATGAGTACCTTCTGCTACACAGACTGTGGAGTGCCCTCAAGGGAAAAACCATATAAATGTGGATCTCACCCAGTATGGTTCATTTCTTTCAAAGAGTGAATCCCTTCCTGTTCTGCCTGCTTTGGGTCACTCTTCAGTGCCTTCAAACAGTTGTTTTTTATACTTGTTTCAAGATTTACAATTGTTAGTAGCAGGAGGGTTAGTTTGATCCAAGCTACTCTGCTACAAGATGCTCCACCATTACTGGAAGTTGGAAGTGTGAGATATACTTTTTAGGAAGATCTGACAGATTTCCTTTTGTACTGGATATGGAATAAGAGGGAAAAAAAGGAAGCAAGAATTACTTCTAGTTTTTTGTCCTACTATGTGAAAAATACTAGTGCTATTAATGGAGGTAGGGAAGACTAAAGACTCATAACTTCAGGAAACTTGCCAAGATTTTGACGATATCTTTTTCAGACACAAAATTCCGTGGAGGTTCAAAGTTTTGCTTCTTTTCAGTGTGCTTTGAGGTATCTCCAAAGCAGAAGTGTGGTCTAGTGCTTTATACGTAGTGGGGAGACAGGTCGGCAACCTTCCTCAGTCTTGGTCGCTATCTACATTGGAGTCTTTGTGGGGGTAGCCCTAACATAGAGTCCTCTTCTGATCTTTCCCCCTAGGCACGATCAGGTCAACCTTACTTCCAGCCTCACAAGCCTTAGTCTATAGGAACTGAACAAGTGAGATTGGAATGGTGCTGGATACAAAATTCAGAGGGAAGTGGGACCCTGGGGCCAAATACCAGTCAACCTCTTTTCTCCCTTTTGTTTCAACCATTAGTATTATGATTGCAGAGAATCTTGTCTAAATGATGAAAGAAAAGCAAGGACATTGCCATAGTCAAACAAGGGGGGAAACAGTGAGAAGGAGAAACAAAGACAAAAAAGGAGAGGATTCAAGAAGCAAGCAGAAAACCATAGAAGGGAGAAAAATCTATTACCTATAAGTACCTACTATAAATATCGGGTACTTACTATGTTAATTGCTTTACATAAAATGTCTTTATTCCTCACAACAACTCTGATAAGGAAATATTGTCATTGCCCTTTTACAAATAAGCTGAGCATCATCGACTTGCTCTAGGTGACAAAACTGAAGTGGTGAAGTGGAAAGTGTTTATAGCACTAAAGCCTTAGCCTTTCCTGGGCACAAAGCTTTACTATAGTTAAGTAAGTGAATCATATGCATCATCCTAGGGCCTTGAAGGTTTTATCCCCATGGGAACAGAGTAAATGAAAGACTCCAAGGCTGCATTCTGATTGCAATAAACTAGACACTGAGAGGGGGATTTCTGGTTGTGTTTTTAAAAGTATTGGCAATAGTTCAAATTTATAACCTTCTCTGAGAATGAGGACATATTTGGTGTCATACAAATAGTTCAGTAATAACCGTGATTACAATCTGTTACTGAAAAACAAGGTATCTGATCACAATTGTACAGTGATGAAATTTACAGCATGTTTTCTCCACACCACCATACACCGTTCACCACTAGTTCCTCACTTGGAAAATGGAAAAATTGTGAACAGAGATTACAAAGGGTCACTCAAATAAATAGAGCATTCAGTGGATTTCTGAAGGATCAAGATGCCTTTATATGGTGACACTAACTTCTCAAAAGGGCTCTACCTTGAAGGAAGAGTTTCTTAAAACAAGTGGCTCTTCATGTTCCATGGAGAACATTTACTCTCATAAGTCTTATCTTTAAGCCATGATGAGCAATACAACAGTTATGTAAACTCTCCCTCCTCCATCTTTGGTGGGCCCCATATCAAGTATAACTTCATATTATACATATTACAAGACCCTCCTTCAATTGAAAGGAGAAACTGTCAACATTATTTATTCCCCTTAACTTTGTTTAAATTAACCAGATTGACTGATTTCCTAACACAATCAGGAGCAAAGCAAAGTTCCCCTTCCCAAAGACAGCATAGTCAGAAACATGTTTATTTATTGTTTGAATAACACTGCAATTAGAACAGACCAGATAGTGACTATAATTGGATCTATGGGACATTGTCCCTGGAGTTTCAGAATTTGGAATACTGCACAAATACACTTCTAACTTTAATTTTCTGCATGAATTAGAATTTTTCACAAGCAGCAAATAATTTAAATTGTCTTACAGTGCCAATGGCTGATCTTTTCAAAAATGTTTCTGTAGAACAGATGTCAGGGCAACTCTGGCTATGAAAGAAATCTCTGCCATATGTTTCTCACCATAAGAATATCTACATCATCTTCCTGGATTTGGGACAGAAACTGAACTTGTGTCGAAATGTTCAAGGTTTTCAGTTAATTAATCTGTGGCTGACGAAATCTATATCTTTTGTTACTCACTGAATCTACCAAATTATTTTGGACAGAACTCTAGGAGTGGCAGATGAAACTGTGAACTTGTGAAAGCAAAACATTTCCTAAATAAGAAGACTGTTGCCAAACTAAGGGAAGAAAATCATTCCAATTGTTCAGAGGTAAATGAATGACTTTGCCATAGATCAGTTATAAATGTGCTTTTAGAAAATGGAAGAACACATAAGACTGTTTCTTTCCCCTATCTCTCATGATGTTTATGAAATAAACATTCCCCCCTCCCCAACATTGCCAAAAAAAGTCTTGCAACAAAAATAGCAGCTTGAAGATTTTTTTATCTGTTAACTTCCTGCTTGAAATCTTTACATTAATGGCAAATTTCTTCAAAGATATATTATTAATATTATCACCAAGCTGGAGAAGCATTTAAGCACAGACCACAAATTTATATGAAGAAAAAGTAACAGAAAATATGAAGGGAGGTGATTTCATGTTTTATATATAACATGTGATGTTAATCCTTCTATGCATATATACACATGAACATGACATAATAAAATGTTCCAGGCAAATTTGACATCTGTAACAATTTTTCTCTTCATGGGATTTTCCCACTACCCCAAAGTTGAGGTCATCATATTTGTGCTGTGCTTGCTGATGTACCTGATCACCTTGCTAGGGAATATAATCCTGATCTCTATCACCATCCTAGACTCCCACCTACACACACCCATGTATTTCTTCCTCAGCAACCTCTCATTTTTAGACATCTGGTATACCTCTTCTGCTCTCACTCCAATGCTGGCAAACTTTGTTTCGGGGAAAAACACCATCTCATTCTCAGGATGTGCCGCTCAGATGTACTTCTCTCTTGCCATGGGCTCCACTGAGTGTGTGCTCTTGTCCACGATGGCATATGACCGGTATGTGGCCATCTGCAACCCCCTGAGATACCCCATCATCATGAACAAGAGGGCTGTTGTGCAAATTGCAGCTGGCTCCTGGGTGATGGGCTGCCTCACTGCCTTGGTGGAAACAGTGTCTGTGATGCAGCTGTCTCTGTGTGGTAACAACATCATCAATCATTTTGCTTGTGAAATTCTGGCTGTCTTGAAACTGGTTTGTGTGGACACTTCCATGGTGCAGTGGATCATGCTAGTAATCACCATACTTCTTCTTCCTATGCCGATGCTCCTTATTTGTATCTCTTATGCATTCATTCTCTCCAACATCCTGAGAATCAGCTCAGCGGATGGTCGAAGCAAAGCCTTTTCAACATGTGCAGCTCACCTGACTGTGGTGGTTTTGTTCTACGGGACAGCTCTCTCCAGGTACTTGAAGCCCTCAGCTATAGATTCACAGGAAATAGATAAATTTATGGCTTTGGTATATGGTGCATTAACCCCCATGTTGAATCCTATCATCTATAGTCTACGAAACAGAGACGTGAAAGCAGCTGTGAAAAAATTGCTGATTAGAAATCCTTTTGGTAATGTTTTAATTTCTGTCCTCAAATAATATTGGAGCAAGCACATTCATCTGGATAATCTCCAACATTACCCAGAAAGCTGCAAAATAGCTGGTGTAAATCAAGCCCTGGAAAATACTCATTTTTCAATAGTAGTTCAACATTAAATCTGATATCTTGATTTACTTTGTAAATAAAACTTTTTACATTAATGAATCACTTAGGCAGAATGAGTTATACTTCCATAAAAGTATTTAGCATTTATTGAATATTAATATACCATTAAAATTAGACAATTGCCTATTGTTTCATATTTGACTTGCTATATCATCTAAGTGTTCAACTCTAGCATTACCATGATAATAACTAATATACCAAGAGTGTAAAATTTTAAGCCTAGTAAATTTTGAAATAATGTATTCTTGTATTTTTGCAATTATGTCTGAATTTGTGAAGAAATAGGTATTTTTACATGTGTGAATATAATTCAAGGTATAAATATACATGATTCATAAAACCAAGCCACCATCAATTTTAGAACTTTTCCTAGTTTCTAAATGTTAAAATATGAAAAATATGGTTTTAGATTTGATGAACTATACCATAAATAATTTTGATTATTTGGGATATGTATATGGAGGATGAGTAAATACCTTGTATGTGCAAAGATATCATGACAAGGATTTGCACAATTGTAATCCTGTATATGAAGTGGAGTAAAGGAACATCACTCAGGAGGTCTTGAATTATCTATGATTATAAGGTCAGAATACTCTCATATTGTACTTTGAATGTCTCCATGAATTCATCAACACACACCTCCCATGTTACCATTTTTCTCATAGCATGCTGAATTGACCAACTAAGGCTGAGAAAGAAAAGATTCCTACCCTGTAGAGATTACATTGCAAAAGAAGTGATTTATTAATGTACACACATATTGTGGGGAAATATTCATGGGTATATTTAATATGTGAGCAAAATTACATAAATTATAATTTCACCAATAGTGGATATTGATGAGTTTTTCTTTGTCTTTTCCACCATCACTGGAGCTGGGGAATAATGAGGCCAATGTGTACACATTAATTCCTCTTTATCAGAACGGTGTCCTTGGATATACGTGGATGATGATTTTATTCCATGGAGAAGGTGATTGTTGCTAGGATGGATATAATCTCCCTGAGCCTTAGGTTTGGAGGAGGTGAGACAATTGTAGATAATTATCACAGAAGGTCCCAGCCTGGACATGACAGAGCTTGTAAGGAACGATTCAGCTGAGGGTGAATGGATTGATGGAGGAACCACATAGGTGGGAAGAATTCAATCAATAGGAATTGTGCTGGTGTTCTTAATCCAAGTACGCTTAGTATACATGAGAAAATAATTTTTTCTTTCTTGGTTATTAGATGCCCAGTTCTATTAATTCAGAATCTCTCCAAATGTAGGGACTGGGAATTTGTATCCTGAATAAAAGCAACACAGTTATTCTGATTTTCATCATTATTTAAACATTTCACTAACAGACAACAACCACCACAGAGTGATGGTGTTATTTGAAGAGGCGGAAGGAGTGTTAACCCTATTACCCACCCAATCTCTACACTCATTTACAACAGACACTGATTCCAGGTAATCACAAACATTAAGCCTATACGTATTCATCTTATTTCTTTATATGAGTGAGAAGAAAATCTGTAAACAAAGTATTGAAATTAAAATTTCATCCCACATCAGCTCCAGTGGGTGTGATATTTTGTTCAATGAGTCTGTCTATCAGTGTTTTTAAGGCATGTAGATGAGCTAGCTATTTCCTGTGGAGCAGGCCAACCAGCCATCTGGAGGCAAAACCCAATAAAACGGCCTTATCTCACCTGGATGGCTCACCACAGGCTTAGAGAGGGTCCTCAGATTTCAGATGCTTCTGCAAGAGTCATCTTGTCTAAATAACTAGATCCAGGATGGAGTTAACTTCTGCATGGTCCAAATATGTTTTGCTTGCTGTCTCCCAAGGATGGAACTTGAATTGTATATGTAATCTTGAATTGTATTATGATTACCTCTTCACTATCCTATGTTCCATGATGAGCAGCCTCCATTGTTACAACACCGTTTATCAAGACAAGAAACAGTTCATTAGAATGCAGCTTACAAAACTGCATCATACTCCAGTCCTGCTTCTCTGAGGTAAAATGTAGTTCACAATTTATAATATTCATATTCAGTGTCCTTGGATGTTTCACTCCACAGGTGATTAATTTCAATGGATGAGTAACTTCAACCCCTTGTGGAAAATTTACTATTTTAACTCTCAGAGAGTTAAAGGCTATTTAAATATGCTTAGTTTATTTTTTAACAAAATTATCACTTCAGCAAGATCTCCTATCAATAAAAGGCAATCACAGCAGAATGATCCTAGAAATTAGAGTCGGAAAAGTTGAGTTTGAGATCTTAATCTGGCATCCATAGCTCTCTTCTTTAAGGTGTAAATCATGTTCCCTTATCATAGCATTATTACAAGTTTAAAAAAATCATCTGCATGTTGCATCAAGATCCGTCTGTAGAGGATAATTTTAGAGTCAGGAAGACTTTGGAAAACTATTGTAGTAATTCTGAGAAAATATATTAGCCCAGGCCAGAGTGATAGTTGTGGAAATGGTGAGAAAAGTCAAATTCTGGATACATTGATAAGATAGAGCCAACAGGATTTCCTGAAGGATTGTATATGGATGATAAAGGAAGAGAGGCATCAAAGATGACTTCAAGATTTTTGGACTGAAAAGTGGGAAGGATAGGGTTTTAACTCACTGAAATAGGAAAGGCTGTATAGTTGGAGCGGATCTGTGGGAGAATATCAGATGTTCATTTTAGACATGTTTGGTTCAAATTGTCTAATAAATATGACAACTCTGCAGAAGAATGGACAAGTCTTGTGTTTATAGAAGTCTGGGCTAAGGATATAAATTCAGAAGTCACCTGCATATGAATGGTATTTAAAATCAGGAGCCTGGATAAGATGATCAAGGTAGTGAGTATAGATAACAAAAGAGAAGAGGTTGAGTGCTGGGGCATCAGATCAGTAACACTTTGCACTGCAGATCTTTATCTGTTACCATACAGGGATGGCAGATGGTAGTATGGCCTCTCCATTTTCCATGTCTTATTAAAGCTCTGGGCACACAACTCTTCACAAAGTTGCCATTCTGTATCTAATTATCATTTTAGTAGTTACATATTTATTCATATGAATTTAAAATATACATCCCAAACATTCCTCTATTCAACATTGTTTCTAATCAGTGCCTGTTATCACTAATGCTGAAATGGACACCTTTCTATGTTTGATTTTCTTTTCTTTTTGATTATATCTTAGAATAAATTCCCAGGAGTGAGTTTACGTCATCAAAGGCAATGAAAAATTTCATGGCTCTCAATAGAAAAGTTTTATCGTTCTTGATATATATCCCCAAATTACTTTCAAAAGGGCTTATATCAATTTGCTTCATGCTTCAGCTCTATGAAAACAGGTAATATAACTAAATGAACGTGCAAACTAATTCAACCAAATCAGATTGCCTAAAACTATTTTTTTCACAATATATTCTATCTACAACTGTTCTGTTTTTTTTGTTTCTCTTCTTCCAATTAATATGTATCTTCATTTTTCTTATTAAATGATATCTTAGGTAATGCTATTAGTAGGCATTCAGATGCAGTGGGGAATTTGAGAAGAATTGGGACCAGCTTTAGGAGTTGAAAATATGTACAAAATAGGAAATACAATAATAACTAAAGCTGTGGTAAATCAAATATCTGGACTTAAAAGTCACCCTTTCCTACCTCACAGAGCTATATATTGGCATCTATCCATATGGAATATGTCAGCAGTAATATTTTGAGAAGCTGAGGCCATGGAAGTAGAATAATTCTGGTTAATGATGAAATAATGAAGATTGGCCACAAAAGCCTATTTCTAATATGGATCAAGGGAAAGGTCATTGGAGTTACTAAGACTATGGCCTAGAAACCAATAACGACAAAGGAAGAATATCCAGCTAGATCTGAAACAGTGTGTCTGAGCACTCCTGGATGGGCCATCTCTACTCCCTTGGTTAGGAAGATTGTTAGTGTGCAATATACAGAAAATTATCTCTTGTAAATTCAATTCATCCTTTTTTATTGTCAACTTTAAGTTCTGAGATCCTACAAGGAAAAGATTCCCTTTGATCTTAGTGAAAACAAATTTTATGGGCCCTGCAAACTTTATGTCTGATCTTGTCTCCACCTGTTAATTTACATGAAGGATGTTCAAGAAGAGATTGTGATATACTTTCTGAAAAGGTGAAAGAATTTGTTATATGTATTTGTTTTCAAACTTGACACTGCTAATTTACTTTTAACTCAATTTTTAAACATATTTTTATCCTATGATACAGACTGTACACATGTTAAGTATCTTATTTCTTTTATGAATTATATATTTGAATAAATTTAAAAATAAAATTAAAAGTGCTATTAGATAGTTTCTCTTTTGTTATTGTTGGGGTTTTTTTTTTTTTTCTTTTTTTTTTTTTTTTGCGCTAAAGAAAACTTGAACCCAACTGGGCCCATATCACTTCTGTTTTCATCATGTTAGTTTCCACAGTATGTCACCCAGGGGAGAAGGTTGATTGGTCATGAGGCCACAGCTTTTCTGGATAATGTCTAAAATAGAATATTCTTTCCTAATAAGAAGTCAAGGGCAGAGCTTTCAGGTTTACTGAAGGCGGAGACCTCCTAAAGGAAGGGCATGAGGATGTCCACTGGTGTGGGCAGTGTTTCTGCCTTCTAAAGTGGTCTTTCTGGGCCTTGCATAACTTCCCTACTCAGCCTAACACAAAGGAAGATAGCTGCAAAAATTAGTACACCTGAGCCTAATAACTAGAATTTATTTATACTGTTCTACTCTTGTAGTTTCTGTGTAATAAATGAGCAAAATGAGTCTTACTAAGTAAATCTGTTGAGTTACAACCTATGTAAGCCTGTCATAAGTGTGTTTTGCAGGAAACAGACTCTAAGGAGATTTACCACTGGAGGTTTACTGGGACACGTCCTCGGAAGCGCCTGTAAGAGGGTGAGAGAAGAGGACTGTTCAGAAGGGAAGTTAACTGCAATCCAGTATCATCAGAAGCCTCAGCCAATCCCACAGTGGTCTCTAAAACTGAGATAGTCCTTAAGAGAAATCCCAAACTGAGGCTATGGTGTAGGGCTTTTGTACCCCTACTTGGAACAGTCATTGGATGTAGTCTGCCCCCAGGAAGGAGTAAAAACTTTGGACAAGATGGCTCTCTTCAGCTGAGGAAAATCTCCAGAGAGAGATACAGCTGTAGACCATTGGCTGCCAAAGCTCCCAGCGGGGGACGGAATAAGTGCTGCAAGCGTTGTGGGGAAATCTGGGTGGCTCACCACAACATCCATCACAAAGAAAATTTACCACAGTAAAGATGAACACTTTAATTTAGTTCATGATAGGATGGGAAAATGGTGGAAAGAATAGAGAAAAGACAAGATCAGAAGAAAGATCTGCTCAATACTTACAAGCAAATCTTATAAAAACAAAAAACAAATAAATTTAAAAATTAGGTGGCCTCTGGGCCTGGTCCCTTCACACCCCTTTAAGACAACCCAAGAACTAGTCTTGATAAGAAAATCTCCCAAGTTAAACAACCTATAATTAAGGTATAGTCTATGGGCTAATTGGGGAAGAAAAGTGAAAGGGAGAGAAAATAATATTGGGGAATATTTTCATTTTGTTTTCCCAGGTTGTGTGCTTGGTAATTAAGTTCATAGAACTTATAACAAGTGAATCTAGGATCCAAACCAAGGTCTGTTTGACTCTAAAGTACTTTTTTTCCCCTAATAGGTGTTTCTTAGTCAAAGAGCACCCTGGTCAAAGTTCAATTGCCTCACACCTAAGAGAGCAATCCAATAAATGAGGCGAAGAAAAATATTACAATGTCCTGTCTGCGTTCCTATTCCTGCATTGTCTAATCATGTAGGCAGAATTCAGAGGACTTTATGGGAGAAATTCATATTAGAAAGGAGGAGTGAACCTAGAAGGCTTTGCAGCTATGATTAGACTTGTGCTGAACCTCCTCCTATCTACACTATTAGCATCAGGTTTTCCCAGAGTGCTCGTCTATGCCCAAGACCCAAATATAATTCCCTGGTGCTCAGTTCCCTGTGGACATGAGCTAGTTCAGATCCCTCCCACCTTCACCTTTGAATCTTCTACCCACAGTCAGGCAAAGCTAGCACACCTTGCTTTTCCTGGAGCTGAAATGGAGAGGAGGGTATGCAAACAAGGAGTCTGAATGGGCACACAGGATCTACCAGGTCAGCACCACCTGAATGCCTTCTTACTGCTCACACCTGTGACTAAAGGCCAACAGGTGACACATGAGCAAACCTTGACAAATGCTTGCAAAATAATGCTAATGAAATGCTTATTTTTGGAGTGGTTAGGTCCACCAAGATTATATCTCAAATTTGAAACATTATGGAGAGTCTCCAACAAAAAGTAAAATAATCTGATCAACTCTGGTGCCCTTGCTCACATTAGTAATCACATCTAGCACAAATATATTTTCCTAGATGGACATCTAATCATGGGACTACAAAATATTGTAAATGTAGTTTCTGTAGTTGTAAGGCATCACATGTCGATTAAGAAAAAGTCTCACACGGCAGGACTTTCTTTGGAGACATGATCAAAACTATGGTGATTATGAACCCATGTAATTTTCATCATTTCACATTATCATTTGCTTGGAGAATTAAGGATCCTGCAAAAACCTTTCTATCTATCCCTCTTACAACAGACTAAGCCCAATAAGCCACCAAGTGACCTCTCACCCTGTAAGATCTGTAGGTTCCAAAGGAGCCAAATAACCTAGTATCAACTTAAATACAGAGGTAAACTGAGGCAAGCTCAAGTTAACAGAAATCGAGTTTATTAAGTAATAGAAAAGGAATTGCAATTTGGGAAATGCAAACTGTAGCCAAACTATAAGCGAGTCCACTGAAGGTTTAGGGCAAGCTGTATGTATGGGCAAGAAGTGCAAAGAGGGGGGAGTCCAACCAGAGTCCAAGCAGTAAGTTCATTGGTGTGAGGATGGGGAGAGATTCTTGGTGGATGTTCATTGGTCTGGAGATAAATCCTAGTTTTCTGTAAGTCAGGCATCTACAGGGAATCAGCTTCTCCATTCTTAATGTTTTGTTTTCCTGAGGGTGCGTGCATGCGACTTTCCATTTTGTATTCTCCGGTTCCATTTTGGATTGAAATCTTTACACACTAGGAAACCACCATTTATTTTCTATTTGCTAGCACACATATTGGTACTGGTAAGTCTCTTCCCATGGGAATCCAGGCCACATTGTAATATTTAATGTTGTATTGGGAGCCACATTTTGTCCATTTCTAAGTTTCCTTAACAGTGGGCCTGGGCAAGAGATGTTTCATGAATATATAATGAATTGGGAGACTGTCTCAGTCTTGCTTTGCAACTTGTGTTTTTCCAAAGACCACAGCATTGTTTTCAAAGATTAGAGCCTGCACAAGGAAGATGGGAGAGATTGATGATTCTTCTTGTGGTGCTTTCAGGATTAAAGTAGACTTGATTACCTAACCAGCTCCAACGTGCTCTCAATTAGCACAGAAGTATATCCGTAGAGAGTGGCTTCCACATCACCATATTTACATGGCCCCACCATAAATAATTGCATTATTTATGAGAAAGAGGACTATACAGTGTGAAAAAATTAATTAAACCAGGAACAAATGCAAGAATGCCAAAGAAATGCAGGCTAGCAAGAGCTTCCAAGGGAGAATGACTTACTTACAAGGTGTAAGCACCATAAAGAAAGAACAATAAGAATTCTCATGGAATAGGTTACCTGGCTGCAGTAATAATACTAAAAGTGATAATAATAAATAATAAAAATCCAGAATGTTTGTTGAGTTGTTACAGTGTTCTAGACACTCTCCTAAGTTCCTTACATGTAGTAATTTAGTACAAATAATAATGCTATGAGTTGGTATTGGTACTATTTTATTCCACTTCATCAACCATATTACCACTTCCACTTTCCAAACAAGCAACCTGAGAAAAGAGAGAGTAAATGACTTATGTTGTTTACAACCCAGGTACATATGGAGCTGGGATCCAAGCAATTTTTACTCCAGAACTAGTCACTTAACCATTATGTTTTTCTACCTCTCACAAAAAAATGGAACATTCTTGAACTCATGTTTCCCTCTCTTCTTCACTAAGAGGTAGCTCTGCTTGAAGTGTTCTTCAACAGGTCTTGGGTGGGGCTGAAATCCCGAATCCTCGTATTTATCCTCTCTTGAGACTACAAGAGCACCCATGGTTTACTTAAAATTAAAGGGCAAGATTTAGGGTCAACTCAGAGTGAAACATGAAGTGTAATGAACACTTCCATGCTCACCCCAGCCCTTGACAATCATCAGTCATCGTAAAGATCATCATAAATTATATCCTACATGTTCTCTTAATAGAGATGGAGAAATGCTGAGGAGTGAATCCAGGTGGGATATTATACACTTCCCTCTCTTCAACGTCTTCAGGAATGATCTTCCAGACTGCCATGAAATTAACTTGAGGATATCTCCCTCTGGTACCAGTAATTTTAAGTAACTTAATTATTAAAAGGTATAAAAACACAGAAGCTAACTATTTTAAGGAAAAAAACATAGATAAAAACAAAACTAAGGAAAACAGAAAAAATTAATAACAGCAAAGGCTTCTATTTAAAATAGCATTGATTCAAGACACTTTAAGCACTGGAATCAGTCTCATTTTTTCAGGGAACTAACATGTATATGAAATGATGTTATTTATTTATTTAGGTATTGTGTGTTTCTACTTCTAAACTCTAAGTCTAATGAGAATACTAGCTTTTTCAATCCTCTACTGTGCTATATCCCCAGTTCCCTCAACAGTTTTGAAAATATATAAGTACTTTAAATAAATATTTGTCAAGTGAACCAAAAGCAGGTATCAAGAAAACAGAAAAATCAGCCCAGTTGAATTCATGAAAAATTATCAGTAAGTAAATAAATCTTTAGTTAGCCCATTTAAAAATAAAGAGAAAAACAGAAATACATTAAATTGTAAACAATAGAAGTGGTAAAATCACATATACAGAGTGATTTTTCAAATGAGAAAACTGTTTAGAAATTATCATGGAAAATAATCAAATAACATAAACACAAAATATTAAAAGCACAATAAAGAGTGAAATATCAAAAAACTGCAATATATGTGAGGCAACGATGATAACCTTTGTAAAGAATTCTTATAAAAACAAAAGGAATTTCCAGTTCACTTACTTTGCCCAATTTCCAATTGAAACCTAAGTAGAAAATGGATAATCAAATAATAAAGAAAGAAAGGGGCTGGCCCTGTGGCATAGTGGTTAAGTCCATGTGTGCTCTGCTTCAGTGCCCCAGAGTTTCACAGGTTCGGATCCCAGGCACAGGCAGACGCACCACTTGTCGGGCCATGCTGTGGCGGCATCCCATATAAAGTAGAGGAAGATGGACATGGATGTTAGCCCAGGGCCAATCTTCCCCAGCAAAAAAAGAGGAGGATTGGCAATGGATGTTAGCTCGGGGCTAGTCTTCCTCACAAAAAAAAGAAAGAAAGAAAGATCACAAACCAAGACAGAGAATAAAAAAGAAATATATGATAATATGTTCAATTTCATTGTTATGCAAATACACACTAATACATTCAGAAATGAACGTTATTTTTAATTGATTAAAAATTCATGTAGACTTATGGGTAACTGATAATCGCAGCTGCTTAAATCCACATGTCCCTACATATCCTCCAAAAACAATACAGAAGAACAAATAAAACAATCCAAACTCACAGCCTAAACATAACTAGAAGAGAGAATATGCCCAAACTTCAAGTTACCTATAAACACAAAATTTAACATCAAGTCCTAGCATCTCTCATGCTCCCACTAAATGTTTTCACAGAACAAAGACTTGCATGGAAAAAAGAAGAAGACGTGAGGAGACGCTATCATCGTGGTGGCGTGGAAGGATCCCTTTGTCTCTCCCCTTCAATCTACAGCAAGTGAAACATTCATAACCCAAAAAAGGCTACCTTGCCCAACACACCAGGATGCCAGTGTGATCCACACATAGGTACATAAAAAGATGGGTGGATTGGAGCACATAGAAGAGGGAAAACAGAGGAAGAGCAGAAGTAGTGCCCAGGACCCTAGACACCTGCCACAGCAGATGAGACCAGAGAACCCAGTAGGCAGCAGCAGAGGTGCACATGCAACCATGGCCAGCCAGCTGCAGTGGCATCTGTGGTCATGGGGGGCAAAGCAGCAGTGCAGGCAAAGCCCCATGATCCTGGGCCCACGGCCATGGCTCAGAACTTGATAGCATTGGAGGCATGCACATGACTAACATCACACTGGCAATGATGTCTGCAGTGACAAGGTAACAAGCAACAGCAGAGGGGGTGCCCTGTGAACCCGGCTTCCCCCCCCCCTGCTACCATGTGAGCTGAACTTCCGATCCAGGTGATCCCAGATGCAGCAGAGGTGCCAGCCATCCCTGTACCCTCAGCAGCAAAGCCAGGGATCATTGGCAACAGCAAGGCATCTGTGACCCCCAGAAGCACAGACAGCAACAACAAGAGTACTGGCAACAGTGCTAATAGAGGTGGTGGAGGTGGAATGTGCAGATCCTCAAATATAGCCAGAGGCAGCTCAGGTAAGAGAAACCAAAAACTGACACTACAGTGCCACCTACTGAAAAACAAAAGAAAGGCCTTTAACCAGTTGAAAAGTTTGAATCAAAATAAAGAAAGCTATACTTAAATAAGAAATGTGTTTATTATGACAAATCTGCTGGCAGAGGAAGAATTCAGCAAGCACCATGAGAAGCCACAGTAACATGATTTCACAAAAAGAAAATAACAATTCCATAGACACCAAACATAAAGTCATGGAAAATTGTGGTCTGATAAAGAATTCAAAATAGCTGTCATGAAGAAACTCGACAAGCTAGAAAAAAACACAGAAAAGCAGTTCAATGAGCTCAGGAATAAAATCAATGAAAAGAAGGAATACTTTACCAAAGAGATTGAAACTCTGAGAAAAAACCAAGCAGAAACTCTGGAGCTGAAGAACTTAATATATGAGATGAAGAACACGTTAGAAAGCATTGGAAATAAAGCAGACCACATGAAAGAGAATTAGTGAGCTCAAAGATAGAAACCTAGAAATAATGCAGATATAAAAAGAAAGAGAACTAGATTATTTTTTTAATGCAGAAATTTTACAAGAATTATCTGACTCCATTGGAAAGGGCAACATAAAGATAATGGATATCACAGAATAAGAAGAGAGAGAGAAGGAAGCAGAGAGTTAAAAAAATAATAACTGAAAACCTACCAAACCTGGGGAAGGAACTGAATATACAGATCTGTGAAGCTAATAGAACACCTAATTGTCTCTGTGCAAAAAGACCTTCCCCAAAACACACGGTAATAACACTGTCAAAAGTCAATGACAAAGAAAGAATATTAAAGGGTGCAAGGGGGGAAAAAAACAATAACCTATAAGAGAACCCCCATTAGGCTATCAGCAGATTTCTCAGAAGAAACCCTGAAGACCAGGAGAGAGTGGAATGATATATTCAAAATATTGCAAAGTAAAATATGTCATCCAAGGATACTCTATCCAGCAAAGTTATCTTTCAGATATGAAGGAGAAATAAAGGCTTTCCCAGACAAACAAAAGCTGAGGGAGTTCATCACCACTAGACCTGCCTTACAAGAAATACTGAAAGAAACTCTCCCACCTGACATAAAAAGGCAAAGGTATACAAAGCTTTGAGCAAGGTGATAAATAGACAGACTCATGAAATTGTGACTCTGTATCAGAATAGGTTAGTAAACAATTATAACACAAATGTTAAAGAGAAAAAAGCATTAAAAATAACTATAACAACTTTAAATTGGAAACAAACACAATACAAAAAGAGATAATTTGTGACAACAAAAACATAGAAGGAGAAGAGGAAAAAGGAAGGACCTGCATTGGCAAATGAAGATAAAATGCTATCAACAGAGAAAGGACTATCTAAGAGACATTTTATACAACCTCATGGTAGCCACAAACAAATACAGAGCAGAGACACAAAACATAAAAAAAAGAGGAAACTGAGAAAAACATCACAGAAAATCACCAAACTGAAATGGCAGACAGAAACACAAGGAAAAAGAAATAATGGAAATACAGAGAAATCAGAAAACAAAACTTAAGTGGTAGTATTAAATCCTCATATATCAATAATCACCCTAAATGTAAATGGATTGAATTCACCAATCAAAAGACACAGAGTGGCTAGATGGATTAAAAAACAAGACCCAATAATATGTTGCTTCCAGGAGACCTATCTCAGCTCTAAAGAAAAACATAGGCTCAAAAAGAAGGGATAGAAGATGATACTCCAAGCAAATGGCATCCAAAAGAAAGCAGGGTGGAGCCATATCAGAGAAAATAGACTTCAAGCTGAAAAAGATAACAAGAAACAAAGATGGACATTATATAATGATAAAGGGGCCGACCCATTAAGAAGACATAACATTTATTAACATATATGCACCTAAAATAGGAGCACCAAAACATGTAAAGTAATTATTAACTGACCTAAAGGGAGAAAATAACAACAAAACAATAATAGTAGGAGACTTTAATATCTCACTTATATCAAAGGGTAGATCATCCAGACAGAAAGTTAACAAGGAAACTTCAGTCTTAAATGAAACATTAGACCAGATGGAGTTAATAGACATATATAGAACGTTCCATTCAAAAGTAGCAGAATACACATTCTTATCAAGTGCACTTGGAACATTCTCAAAGATACACCATATGTTGGGAAACAAAACAAGTCTCAATAAATTTAAGAAGATCAAAATCATATCCAGCATATTTTCTGTCCACAATGTTATGAAACTAGAAATCAACTACATACAAGAAGAAAGCTGGAAAAGTCACAAATATGTGGAGCCTAAACAACATGCTACTGAACAACTATTGAATCAATCAAAGGAGAAATCAAAAAATACCTGTAGACAAATGAAAATGAAAACAACATACCAAAATTTAAGGGATGCAGCAAAAGCAGAGGTAAGAGGGAAATGTATAGCAATACAGGCCAACATCAAAAAACAAGCAAAAGCTCAAATAAACAATCTAAAACTATACTTAAAAGAACTATAGAAAGAAGAAGACGTGAAGCCCAAAGTCAGTAGAAGGAAGGAAATAATAAAAATCAGAATGGAAATAATTAAAATAGAGAGTAAAAAGACAATAGAAAAGATCAATAAAACTAAGAGGTGGTTCTTTGAGAAGATAAACAAAATTGACAAACTCTTAGCTAGACTCACTAAGGAAAAAAAGAGAGGAGGCTCAAATAAATAAAATCAGAAACAAAAGAGGAGAAATTATAATGGATACCACAGAAATACAAGGAGTTAACAGTATAGTATGAAAAGCTATATGCTAACATATTGGATGACCTGTAAGAAATGGATACATTCATAGAATCATACAATCTCCCAGAACTGAATCAAGATAAAATAGAGAATCTGAATAGACCCATCACTAGTAAGGAGATTAAAAAAGTAATCAAACACCTCCCCCAAAATAAAAGTCCAGGGCCAGTGTCTTCCCTGGTGATTTCTACCAAACATTCAAAGAAGATTTAATACATATCTTTCTCAAACTCTTCCAAAAAGTTGAAGAGGAAGAGACACTTCTTAAATTGTTTTACAAGGCCCAAAATACCCTGATACAAAAAGGAGACAAGGACAACACACACAAAAAAATGATAGGCCAATATCACTGATGAACATAGATGCAAAAATCCTCAAGAAAATATTAGCAAATTGAACACAACAATACATTAAAAGGATCATACACCACAATCAAGTGAGCTTTATTCCAGGGATGCAAGGATGGTTCAGTGTTTGCAAGTCAATTAACATGACATACCACATTAACACAATGAAGAATAAAAATCATATGATCATCTCAATAGATACAGAGAAAACATTTGAGAAGATTTTGTATCCATTTATGATGAGATTCTCAATAAAATAGGTATGGAAGGAAAGTACCTCAACATAATAAAGGTCATATATAGCAAACCCACAGCTGACATCATGCTCAATGGTGAAAAACTGAAAGCTATCTTCCTAAGAACAGGAACAAGTCTGGAATTCCCACTCTTGCCACTCTTAATCAACACAGTATTGGAAGTCCTAGCCAGAGCATTTAGGCAATAAAAATAAATAAAAGATATCCAAATTGAAAAAGAAGAAAAACTGTCACTGTTTGTAGATGGCATGATTTTATGTATAGAAAACCCTAAAGAATCCACCAAAAACCTTAGAAATAATGAATTCAGTAAAGTTGCAGGATACAAAATCAACATATATACAAAAATCAGTTGATTTTCAATACACTAACACCAGACTAGTAGAAAGAGAAACCAATAATAGAATCCCATTTACAATCACAAGAAAAGAGTAAAATATGTAGGAATAAATTTAACCAAGTGAGTGAAAGATCTGTACACTGAAAACTATATGATATTGTTGAAAGAAGTTGAAGAAGACATTAAGAAATGAAAAGATATTCCACGCTCATGGATTGGAAGAATTAGCATAGTTTAAATGTCCACATTACCTAAAGCAATCCATAGATTCAATGTAATCTGTCTCAAAATATCAATGACATTTTTCATGGACATAAAAAAAAGAATCCTAAAATTTATTTGGAACAACAAGAAACTCTGAATAGCCAAAGCAATCCTGAGAAAAAAGAACAAAGCTGGAGGCATCACACTTCCCCAATTTCAAAGTATGCTACCAAGCTATAGTAAGCAAAACAGCATGGTACTGGTAGAAAAACATACACACAGATCAAGGGAACTGAACTGAGAGCCCAGAAACAAAACCACACATTTATGGACAGCCAATTTTTGATGAAGGAGCTAAGAACATACAATGGAGAAAGGAAAGTGTCTTCAATAAATGGTGTTGGGAAAACTGGACAGCCACATGCAAAAGAATGAAAGGAGACCACTATCTTACACCATACACAAAAATTAACTCAAAATGGATTAAAGACCTGAATATAAGACCTGAAAGAATACAACTCCTAGAGAAAGCATAGGCACTACACTCTCTGACATCAGTCTTAGCAGTATCTTTTTGAATATGTCTCTTCAGGCAAGGAAAACAAAAGAAAAATAAACAAATGGGACTACATCAAACTAAAAAGCTTCTGCACAGCAAAGGAAACCTTCAACAAAATGAAAAGGCAACCTACTGATTGGGAGATGTTGCAAATCGTATATCTGATAAGGGGTTAATATCTAAAATATATAAAGAACTCATACAACTCAACAACAAAAAGCAAACAATCCAGTTTAAAAATGGGCGGAGAATCTGAACAGATATTTTTCCAAATAAGATATACAGATGACCAACAGGCACATGAAAAGATATTCAACATCACTAATTATTAGGGAAATGCATGTCAAAACCACAATGAGATATCAGCCTGTCAGTATGGTTCTTTTTAAAAAGATATGAAATAACAAATGTTGTAGAGACTGTGGAGAAGAGGGAACACTTGTACACTGCTGATGGGAATGTAAATTGCTGTGGCCATTATGGAAAACAGTATGGAGATTCCCCCCAAAATTAAAAATAGAACTGCCAAATCATCTAGCTATACCACTTTTGGGTATTTATCCAAAGAACACAAAATCAATCATTCAAAAAGTTATATGCACCCCCTATATTCATTGCAGGATTAATTACAATAGCCAAGACCTGGAAACAATCTAAGTGTCCACTGGTGAATGAATAAAGATGTGGTTTATATGTACACACACACACACACACACACACACACACACACACACACAAAATGGAATACTACTCAGCCATAAAAAAAATGAAATCTTGCCATTTGGGACAACATGGATGGACATTGAGTATATTATACCCAAGTGAAATAAGTCAGACAGAAAAACAAACACCATGTGATTTCACCAATATGTGGAAGAAACCACACACATATAGATACAGAGAACAGATTGGTGGTTACCAGAGGGGAAGGCGGTGGGGGTGGGTGAAAGGGGTAAAGGGGGGCATTTGTACACTGACAAATGTCAAGTAGACTTTTGTGTCAAACACGGCGTAATGTATATAGAAGTCGAAATATAATGACGTATGCCTGAAATTTATATAGTGTCTAAACCAATGTTACCTTGATAAAAAAGAGAGAGAGAGAGAGAAAGGGGCAATTAGTGGCAAATTTAAAATTTACCTGAAACCAAGACAGAGCCCTGAATACAGGTGGAACAAAAAAGAGGTGACTGCCTTGTAAAGCCATGGCTTTTTGGGTAAAAGTAAGTGAAGGAGAGACACCTTTGAAAATTTAGAAGTGACAGACCAAAGAAGCAAAAGGGATAATTGGGGTTATGCCAAAAAAAGTTCTAGAATACCAGAGGGCATACAACTCTTTCCTACTTAGTCAAACAAGATAAAAAAGGAAAAAAGAGATGGAGGGTCAGAGAGTTCTCAGGACAAAGGGTAAAGTGGCTTTAACAAGCTAGTGCTGTTACAAGGTTCTCTCTATTTCTGCAGTAGCAGAAGGGGAGAGGTGGAGGAAGCCACAGCAATCATTTAAGGAAATTCTACTTCACAAAGCAAACAGACGAGGGCACTCTAAACCTACAAATCTTGTAAACTAGTCCAAATCATGAAATGGATGAATAGATTATATTCAAAGCTACTGAAAAATGAAATAGAAAATGAGAATCAAAATGCCTCAGCTAATGGAAACCTCTTCCCCTCATCCTCAAAAAAAAAAAAAAAAAAGAGAGAGAGAAAGGAAGCAAATTAAAACTGTAACAACCCTACAAATTGATTCCAATATCCTCAAACAAGCATTTGAAGGAGTTAAAAACACTTTGAATCAGAAACTCAAAAATCAAAAAGAAATTGAGCAAATAATGTATCAGGAATTAATGGAAAATAATTGAACTCGGGAAATAATAAGCAAAAGACAAAATCATCTTAGAAATGAAGACTAAAATAAAGGTAGCCATGGTAAAATAGATTAAAATGAAATTTAATAAGGGTATTGAAGAAAGGCAGGGAAGCAAGCAACAAAATAAAAATAAGATAAAGAAACAACATGTATCCAAAAGTGGTTGAAATGAAACACAGGCAAAGAAGAAATATTGTTTCTTTTTCAAATATATAAATTTTGATTGCCTAAAAAAGAAATAAAACAATGAAATATAATTAATATTTAAAATTTAAGTCCAGAAAAAGTTTTTGTAAATAAAGAACTGAAAGCGTCCACCAGGAGTCTGGGAAAGTAAGCTCAGCATAATAAACTCTGACACGTATCTCAGTAAAACTATAGGAGTTTAAAGATAAATACAAAAATCTTTAAATCTTTAAAACAAATGGTTAGTACCTTGTAAGGGCAAAAGAACTAGTCCAACATCATGCTTCTGAAGAAGATCATTCAATGGAGTTGTATTTTCAAAACACTCGAGAAAAGGAAATATGTACCAAGAAATTTATATCTAGTCATGCTGTCCTTGAAATATCAATGCTATTGAAAAATAGTTTTAAATGAGTAACATCCAAGGATACCCTTTTAGAGTTGATGAGAGGATAATCTTTGTTCAAATAAAAGATGAATGGGAAGATGGGCAAAAGGATAAGTGATGAGCATTTAGTATGTAATTATAGACCTAAGAACAAAATATAGGCAGGAATGAGGATGCCAGAATAATATATGAATATTATATGTTCTGAGAAAGTAAAAATGATACAATGAGAAAAGCGAAGAGGGAACATCTGCTTCTGGCCATAATAACCTAACTAGAACCAAGCTTGCCATCCCACCAGGAACTATTAGAAAAACAGAATCAATGAGATAATAGTTTTTAGATATTGACCAAGCAAGGCAGGACTGTGATCCTTGGATAAAGAAACTAGAATTAAAGGAAACTTATGCTTACTTTTTAGACTCTGGTTCATGGAGGAGGATCCCAAACAGATCACAGCGGTCTCACTAAATTAAGAGCCAGAAAAGAGTTCAAGGGACTGGAACAGCTGGTTTGCAGGGCATAATTCTAGAGGTGAAAAATTTAGGAAAAGAAAAAGTTCCAGGTATCATCAGAGGGGTTCCATTAAGTTTGTTGCTGAATACCAAGGCACACACACAGAATGGTGAAACTCCATGAGTCCAGGCAAAAAACAAATGGGCAGTGATAAGCCAAACTATTCTCAAAGCTCACAAAGGCTTGGGGGACCTTTGAGCTCCAAGCAACCAGAGTGGAAAATCTGCACTGAATTTCTAGAGCATTTGTTAGAGACCCATGAATTGTCAGCTGTCAGTAGGGCTAAGCTTGTTCTAGAGCAGGGTTTTTCAACTGCGGCAATATTGACACTTCGGGCTGAATAATTCTTTATTGTCAGGGTATGTCCTGTACATTGTACGGTGTTTAGCAACATCCCTGGTATCTACCTGGTGAATTTTAGTAGCAGTATACCCACCCCCCACACTAAATTATGACAACCAAAACTGTTTCCAGACATTGTCTAATGTCCCCAGGGGGACAAATCATTCAGGGTTCCAAAGTAAATCTAGGGTAAATGCAACTCTAGATCTATCCCCATAAAGCTTAAAACTCCCCTCAAACAGGTCAAGGTAATCTACAAATAAATGCCTGCCAGAATATATCCAACACACTTTAAAGGGAGGACCCAAAATCCAGCACTCAATATGTAAAGTTCAAAATGACTAGCATACAGACCAAAATTACAAAAAAATGCAAAAAGGCATAATAATCTCTCCCATAACAGGGAAAAAAATAAAAGTCATTCAATAGAAACAGTTTGGGAAATGATAGAGATGATGAAATTAGCTGATAAGCTATTATAAATTATCCAGAATTTAGAGAAAAGTAAGAACATAAAAGTTACTTAAAAAAATAACTTCTGGGGGTCCGCCCCATGGCTGAGTGGTTAAGGTTCCACCTGCTCCTCTTTGGTGGCCTGGGTTTGTGGGTTTGGATCACGGGCGTGGATGTACTCTGCTCATCAGCCATGCTGTGTCCATGTCCCACAAACAAAAAGTAGAGGAGGATCGGCGTAGATGTTAGCTCAGGGCGAATCTTCCTCAAGCAAAACAAGAGGAGGATTGGCAACAAATGTTAGCTCAAAGTGAATCTTCCTCACCAAAAAAATAAATAAATAACTTCTGGAAATGTAATATACAATTTGTAAAATGAAATTTTTACTATATGGGATTAATGGCATATTACAGAGTGCAGATGAAAATATAGGTGAACTTGAAGACATGGCAATAAAACTATTCAAAATGAAGCATAAAGAGAAAAAAGACTAAAAACAATGAATACCGCTTCAGTGACACCGAAAATATCAAGCAGTACAACACACATACAATCAGCATCTCGGTAGCTGAGAAGAGAGAGGAGGACTCAAAAAGCAGGGAAAAAAATAATGGCCAAAATTTTTCCAGATTTGAAGAAACCCATAGATCCAAGAAGCTCACCAAACCACAAACAACATAAATACAACACACACACACACACACACTTACACAAATATATCCATACAAATAGCTATATCACATCACAGTTAAATTGGCAAAAATCAGTACTAAGAAGAAAATCTTTAAAAGAGCTGAGGAAAGAAAACATTACACATAGAAGATTAAAGATAATAATGATGGCATATATCATAGGAGAAGCAATGCAACCTGGAAGAAATGCAACAATATCTTTAATGTCCTGAAAGCAAAAAAATAAATCTCTCAACCAAATTTTATGTACAGCAAAAACTTTCTTAAATAATAAAGGTGAAATAAGGAATTTTTCAGACAAAAGCTGAAAGGAATCATCATAAGTAGGACTACACTTAACAAAATAGTTTTTCCAGTGGACAGAAAACGACATCAAACGAAACCATGAATCAGTACAAAAGAATGAAGAGTGCTAAAAATGGTAAATATGTGGGTAAACAAAACAGACTTTTTTTCATCGTTTTTAATTTCTTTAAAGATAATTGACTATTTAAATCAAAAGTGTCAAGAGTTTACCTAAGCAACTCCATGATATTGCTGCCCATGTCCATTTTGTTTGGCCAAGCGGCCTGCAGACACTTTACACTGACGCTAGCCCCCTCATGTAATGCATGCCCTAGACAATAGCCCAGAGTCACAGGCAAACGTAAATTCCCGATATGACTTCCCCAACAGCCCTTGTGATCAATAGTCTCCCATCTCTCCCAGCACCTTCCTTTTGTATACGCTTTAGATAAGACTCTTGCGGGGCTTACCTAAACCCCACTCTTTTGGTTTGAACTACTAATCTGGCCTTAGCCCAGCAACCCAAAGCACTCCACCCATGGAGCCTAATAAAGGCACGTGCCCTGGGTCCTATCTCTCTCTCTAGCTACACTCTGCCTTGACTTCTCCATGTGGATCCTCGAGGTATGCTGAGTACTTCCTCCAGGACTTGTAAGTAATAAACTTCTCTATTTCAATTTCTCTTGTGGTCTGTTGCTGAGCCATGGCTCACCATCCAGCACCCTGTGTCCCACTTAACAAGTGTTAATTTGACCGATTCCTAACAAAAAGCAATAGCTAAGAATTATGGGGTTTAAACATATATAGAAGTAAAATATACACCAGTAGCACCAAAGATATGAGGGAAAATGAAAGTATATCGTTTTAAAGTTCATACATGTTAAAAAATTACTAGACCATAGAGTGTCATAAATTAAAGAGCAACCAACACAAAATATAAATTGAGAGGCATAGGTAATAAGGTAACAATGAAAATAAAATAGAATTCTACAAAAATATAAAAATAATCAAAAAGAATGCAGGAAAAGAACAAAAAAGAAACAACGTAAGACAAATAGAAATGTGGTACACTAAATCCAAGCATAATTAAATTATAATAACTGATAATTACATTAAATATAAATGTTCTAAACACAGTGATTAAATGACAGATCATCACACTTGAGTAAAAAATTGCCCAAAAGAAACACACTTTCACAGAGAGATGCAGATAGATTAAAACTATAAGGATGAAACAGATATAACATGCTTATGTTTTTTTCTGAAAAAGTTTTTATTTCACCTTCATTTTGAAAGATATTTTTACTGGATATTGAATTCTGGTTTACAGATTTGTTTTCCTTTCACTAATTTAAAGATATCATTCAGTTGACTTCTGATTTGCATAAGTTCTGCCAAGAAGTCTCCATTATTCTCCTAACCTTATTTCTCTGTATTTAATGTGTCTATTTTCCCTGCCCCTGGCTGCTTTACATTTTTCTTCTTATCATTCGTCTTCAGCAATGTGATTATAATTTTTTTTTCACATTTATCCTCCTTTGTTATCCTGAGTTTCTTGGATCTTTGGAGTTACAACTTGCATAAAATTTGGCAAATTTTCAGTCATTATCTATCTCTTTGAATATTTTTCTGTCTTCCCCTTTCTTTCGTTTCCCTCTGGCACTTAAAATGCATATATGTTAGATTGTCTGGTATTTTCCACAGCTTAGCAAGTGTCTGCTCACTTTGTATTCAATTTTTTTTTGTGGTTCATATAGGATATTTTCTTCAAGTTCACTGATCATTACTTCCACAGGTTCTACTTTGCTGTTAACCCCTCCCAGTAAAAACTTAAGGTATTGTCTCTTTTATCTCTTGAAATGGTGTTTGGTCTTTTTTTCCATTTCCCTTACAATATATTCCTGTTTTCCTTTAAATACTTCAGCACATTTATTATATTTATGCTAGCTCACCTAAATTTGTTGCCCTCTAATTTCATCATCTCTGTCATTTCTCAGTCTTTTTCTACTGACTGACTTTTATCCAGGTTATATTAGGTAGAGCTTCTTTGCATAACTTGGAATTTTTTACCGCATGCTAGATATTGTGAAATTTACCTCGTTGAGTGCTGGGTTTCCTTGCTTTCCTTTAAAGAATGTTGGAATGTTGCACTTTGTTCTGGTAGGCAGTTAACTTACTTGCAGATTAGCTTCATCCTTTCTAGACTTTTAAAATTAATTTTAAGGCAAATCTAAAATAGCCTTTAGTATAAGGATACTTTAGCCCCACAACTAGATGTGACCCTTCTGGTTCTCTACTGAATATTCCAGACTCCAAAACTAAGGTATTTCTACTCTGACTGGGAGGAAATCAAATGGTTCCCAGGCTTGTGTGATCTCTGGTATTTCTTGGCTTATACTTACCAGTGATTTTATTTCTATTTCCTCAGCACTTGCTTTTTGCCCTGTAAGTATCTCACTGCTAGAGATAGAAGGTACAAATATAAAAAGGGGAAAGATAGAGTGAAAGTTTTAGGGTTGGATTGGATTTGTAATCAGTATGAACTAATGGTTTTAGGTAGCTATAAATGCATACAGACAGATATTAAAATAGGTATACATGTAAGTATACACACACATATATGTAATGGCTATAATTAGTGAGAGGGCCTAGAAAGAATGACACCCTAGTAGCAATGAGTTTTGGTTTCTAAATATACTCTCCATTAAAAGAAACCAGGGCTCTCAGAGAAATGACAGTTTCCAAGAACTGAGATTGGAAAGTACAACATGAGCTTAAAATATCTTCTTTTGCCAGAAAGTAAGAAAAAGTAAGGAAGTGCTCAAAGAATTGTGGGCACATTTCAAAAGAACATAGAAGCCAGCTTGAAGGGAAGGCATTGGCAAAATTCAAACCAAATTGAGCATCAAAATTAATGATAGTAATAATGGATTGTAACCCACTGAATAAAATAAGAAGTCATGAGTTCAAGTGGATTTAAATAAATTAATGGATAAATAAACACATGAGTTATTTATTTATAAAGCTGTTCCTTGAAATAGAATGTCAATGGATAAATGTAGAAGAAATGATGGTGTTAGAAAATCACCAGGTGACAACCATGATTGTAAGAACTGATTCGGGTAAGAATCACCAATTTATGCTAAACCTGTGTGCAACTTTGTTGAGGAATAGGAAATTTATATAACCTCTCAATGTATCTTCTTATGAGATATTTATCAATGAAAAAGGGAAAAACAGTGAGTTTACAGAGGAAATTTCTGACACACACCACCTTAACCAGTGATCAACGTTAATATTTCCAATAATGAATCAAATCAATGTCATGTATCTTCTGCTATAAGATACTGAGAAGGACAAAAAAAAAAATCTGTGTTATTCTTGCCAAAAATTTCATATCATGAAGAAACAAAACACAATTTAAAGGAAATTCTACAAAATAGTTGGCCTCTAAATATGTTTAGGTCATGAAAAACAAAGGCTAGGAACCATTATAGATTAAAGGAGACTATAGAGATATGACCACTATTGATTAGATCATCAATCAACAAACTTTTTTTTGTAAAGAGCCAGATAGTAGATATTTTAGGCTTTGCAGGCCACAGGGTTACTGTCACAACTGCTCAACTCTGCCATTGTAGCATGAAAGCAGACATAGACAATATGTAAATAAATAAGCATGTTATGTTCAATTAAAATTTTATTTATGACTATAGAGATGGAGAAGAGAAAATGAGTGTTGACCCCAGGAAACAGGGTCAAGTGAGGGTGCAAATATAAAAGGGTACATATTAGTTAGCGTTCTCCAGAGAAACAAAACCAATAGGATGTGTAGAGAGAGAGCGTGAGTGAGAGAGAGACTGAGATTTGTTTTAAGGAAATGGTTCATGAAATTGTCAGGGCTTGCAAGTCTGAAATCTGCAGGACAGGCTGGCAGGCTGGAAATTGCAGCAAGAGTTGATGTTGCAGTCTTGAGTCTGAAGGCAGTCTGGAGCAGACTTCCTTCCTTTCCTGGGGACCTCAGTCTCTTCTCTTAAGGCCATCAACTAACTGGATGAGATCTGCTCACACTATAGAAGGTAATCTGGTTTATTCAAAGTCTACTGATTTAAGTGTTCATCACATCTAAAAACTGTCTTGGCAGCAACATCTAGACACATGTGGTGTTTGACCAAATGACAGGGTACCATAACTTATCAAAGTTGACACATAAAATTAACCATCACGGGGTAGCAAGAGGGAAGTTTCTTGGTAGTGATGGAACAGGTATATATTTCAATTGTGGTGGTGGTTAAAAAAATTTGTACAGAGGATAAAATTGCATAGAACTACACACAAGAATACACAAAAAATGGTGGAAATGAATAAGTTCTGTAGTGTAGTTAATAATATTGAACCAATGTCATTTTTGTGGTCTGAATATTGCACCACCACAACATAAAATGTCACCATTGGGGGAAGCAGGGTACATGATACTCTATATACAATTTTTGCAATTTTCTGTAAGTCTACAGTTATCTCCAAATAAAGGTATTTTAAAACTTTATGGACTTTCAAGTTTGGTATTCATATAATTTTCATGAATTCAGTGCCATGAAGTATACTATTTTTAATTTTTCAACAGTTTAAAAATGTAAACATCATTCTTAGCTCATGGACCATGCAAAAACAGGTGGCAGGCTAGATTTGTACCAGAGTCATTATTTGCTGACCGCTAAACTAAATAGTATTATTTCTCTATGCCAATAATGGTACTCTGATTATGGTAAAACAATGTCTCTGAATGATTTTAGGAATGACAGAGTGAAATGCTTAGGGGTAAAGAGACATGATATCTGCATCTTCCTCTCAAACAATTCTCTCTATATATATGTATACACACACACATATGTATATATTAAGAGAGAGAAATGATAAAGCAAATGTGGTAACATTACTATCCAAAGATTCTAAGTGAAGGCTTAAAGAAAATTCCTTGTGTGATTCTTGCAACTTTTCCATAAGTCTGAAATTATTTCAAAATAAAAATCATTTATATACACACACATATCTCCAGTATTTGCTTAAACATCTGGATGAATGGGTATAGATAATGATGAAACTGTGAGATGGTAATTATTTAAGCTGAGTGATTGGTACATGAGGTTTCATTAAATTATTATCTTTCATCTTACAATTATTGGAAAATTTCCAAAATGAAAGTTTATATACGTATACATACACAGACCAGAGCTTTAAAGATTTGTGAAAACCCATACAGTGTCATTGACAGCAGATAATATGATTTAGGGAGCAGAGTGTAATTTAGCAAGATAAATAAAATAATCACATCACCAGACGTAGTAATTTTATTTTCTAGAATTTATTCTGTGAAACCTAAAGATTTGTACACACATTAAAAAAACCTTTCAAAATAGCAACTTCAAGTGTACATGGTGCATCAAAATAAATCAACACAAAAATGATTAATTTTGTGACTCCAAATTAGTATGACAAATAATGAAAATGTTGATGGTGGTCATCTGTAGGAAGTAGCAATGGTGATAACTTTTTCTTCTTTATACTTTTCCACAGTTTTTGGAATTTTCTAAAATATTTATTATTTACCACAGAATAATACATTTAACAATCTTTTTGAGATTTCTCGATTTCCCAGGAGGGCAGATTAGTTTTAAAACTTAATTTTCTGAGCTTTCATCAACATGAGCAGAACTTGTCTAAATGGAAGCAACATTGCATCAACTTCTTATATACCAATGGAAAGAAAAATTTTAATCAATTTATGTAAGTAAAGAATGCAATTTGATATAAACATGCATATGAGAGCTAGCACACTTCCTATTGTGAAAAACAAATTAAGGTGCTAAGGAGTTGGCTGGGACAATAGAAGTAGGACCTTGTACCTACAGACATATGCCTAAAACCTTGGTGGCATAGGTCAAAGTTTGAAAAGAATTAAACCTTGATCAGACTGAAATGTAGGGCTCATCCCAGTGGGGGTGGGCAGAAGGTAAAAAGCCTCACCCGCAGGGTTTGGTACACACCTGTCTAAATAGAACCAAAAGCAGCACTCATTGTGATCCAAGCCAGAGAAGGACCAGAAGCTAAACGCTTGCTTCAGTGATGACATGCCAACCCAGGAGAGACAGTAAACAGGCAGTAGGATTTTAGTGACCAGATCACATAGTTCAAAATCTTGATTTACCCCAATAACATTGGAGATTGGCAGGTGGTACAGCTCCCAGCTAGGAGTTCTGGGGTTAAATTCTGGCTCTAAAACCAATAGGACAAAGAAAATTTAGGTAGGAAAATAAGGCTAACACCAGCTGTTCACAATGGCTGGTGATGTGGACCAATGATATGCTGTGCTCAGCCATGGCAGAAGAATCTACAGAAAGGGGGAAAAAAAAACTATAATATGTTTACAGAGGAGTTTCAAGTCACTGGAGTAAAAAACGAAATAGTTTTCTCTTCCCAGTCACTAATTTCGGCCCTCTTTCAGAGCCTGAAAAATATTTCAGGCAAACTAAAGAATTTCTGGTTATTTTCAGCCCTAAGGTACCCATCATCCCCCAACCTTCTTCTAGACTAGCTCCTCTGCTTAGTCTACAGCCTAGAGAGAAAAAGCTCAGCAAGACTTCGTTCATCAAGTCAGACATCAGTTTTCCTTTGCAGGCACCCAAAACCTCAGGAGACTCTTTTGCAGCACCCCCCTACTTGGCTTGGATTAGGACGGTCTTCCCATTCTTTCACAGGGACAGTAGTAAAAGGCCTCTCACCATTCACTGAGCATTCCTCATGATGTAAAAGTCTCCCTTTATTCTGTCTTCCCCTTTCTTGATGTTTACTTTATATAGATACATGGGGAGAAGGGGCAAGGAGGAGTGGTGATCGATATTAATAGGAAGACTTAAGGGAGAGATGGCTGACCCTAATAATTGGCAGCTTAAAAAAATGAGTTGCTAGCTGGTGTTTTTAATCTTCAAGTTGGAGTCTACACTTCAATTCCTAAATTCTGAGTCAACAGGAAAAGTCAAGGTCAACATCCTCTACAAAGGGAACTACTATGAACTTGGCACTATGCCAGGTGTTTTCTGCAACATACTGAATCTTTATCATAATACCATGAGCAGTACCTAATTACTCCCTTTTTGAAAATAAGGAAATTGTAGTTTAGAAAGGATGAATAACTTTCCCAATATTATTTTAAGTAGTTTGTAATAGAGCAGAATTTATATTCCTGTCTCTTTATTTCCAAAGCTTATGTATGATGTTTTCCACTGTGTTGCCACACGGTACACCAGAAATACTCATTTCAGGTATCACCAGGGATCAGATTCTAAAGGAGTTCATTGTCTTTTTAAGACACGGATGAGAAGTTATTAGAATTTGAGTCTATAGCAGACTACTGTTCTCTGTAATTATATCTAAGCTGTGCTAAATGGGGGCAAGGTATAAAAGTCTGTATATAACTTTGCTTTCCCCAAAGAAGGTCTTCAATATTGCCAATGATGCTATTTCTATTCTTCATACACTAAAGACTCACATTTCCCTTTTGTCTTATTGGTTAACAGCTTTCCGACTCAGCAAATATTTCACAGCAGCTTTTACATCCTTATTTCTCAAGCTATAGATTATAGGATTTAGCATGGGGGTTACAACTCCATAAAACATGGAAACAAGCCCCTCTGTAGCCTGCAAATTGTCTTTCCCAAGGAGGTCTTGAGACTTGGGTTTAGCATACATAAAGAAGATGGTACCATAAAATATGATCACCACAGTCAGATGTGCTGAGCAGGTGGAAAAGGCCTTGCGTCTCCCCGTGGCTGAGTTCATTCTCAAGATGGTGTAGAGGATGAACATATAGGAGAAAAAAATGACCAGCAATGGAAGAACCAGGAAAGCCATGTTTGACACTGCTAGGGTAACAATGTTGAGGGATATATCAGCACAAGCTAGTTTAATGACAGCTAATATTTCACATAAGAAATGATTGATAATATTATTCTCACAGAAAGGCAATCGCATGGCAAGAGATGTTTGCACAATTGAGTTGTTTCCTCCAGAGAGCCATGACACAGAAGCCATCAGTATGTACATGACCTTGCTCATGATGATGGGGTATCTCAGAGGGTTACAGATGGCCACATAGCGGTCAAAAGCCATCATGCCAAGGAGGAAACACTCTGTCGACCCCATTGCAAACCCAAAGAACATCTGCACTGCACATCCAGAGAAAGAAATATTCCTTTTCTTTGAGATTAAGCTCACCAAGGTTGAGGGAACAGAGGAGGATGTGTAGCAGATATCCAGGAAAGAGAGGTTGCCCAGGAAAAAGTACATGGGGGTGTGAAGATGAGAATCAAAGATGCTTGCCATGATCAGAAGACCATTGCCAATTAGAATCATTAGATACATTACTAGAATTAGAGCAAAGAAAATGATCTCAAGTTTTGGGTAACCAGAGAGTCCCAGAAGAATGAATTCTTCCACAAATGTCTTGTTTACCCTGTCCATGTCCCAGGTTTCAGGATATCAGTGGAAGACTTAACATAAAATTTTTTCATCACCAAACAACAAATGTAACAAATATCTTGAATAAGCATTACTCTAGGATGAAATAGAGTGTTTTCCTTTGAGTCCTGTCATCCACTTCTATCTGTTGTCCTTAACAGTCTTTGTGCCTAGAATACAACGATACTGGGATATTGAGAGTTTCTATACCCTGTGTCTAATGTGTGAAGATCTACTGCTGATCGGAAGCAAACTCAAAAGCAACCTTACCTACTGTTGAAAATACCCTAAGTTGAGTTTTCTAAAAGCCCTAGAATATTTCAGACAACAGACCTGATTTCTTTACTTAGTCAGGTCCACTGAGAGAGTGGTGGGGAAAGCAAAGGACAACTCAACAAGGACTGGAATTTTGATTCAGTGTTTAAGAGAAATGTTCAAAATTTTAAAGCAAGTTTGATTTGCATGCATATTTGTCTGCCTGACATTCTGGATCTCTTTTCAGTTAGTTAAATTGTGTTTTTATAGACCAGACATTTGACCACAGTAAACTGAACCACATACACTGTAATTTAACATCTGCTCAAAGGTAAAGTTACTTGTTAATCTCATAGTCACAGCCCACTCTTCCTATTTTATTTCCTTTTACAAGACCAGTGTGTAGACCAGCTCTGCATATATGAGAGAGAATCTTTGAAGAACAATAGTCTCTCTTCCTTTGTTTCATTCTGTGGTCTTAGGGTTATTCTTTGTAATGTATTTATTTCAATGAACCTGAAAAAACAGTATAACTCTTAAATATACTTGTGTATATGTGTGTAGCACTTTATACTTTAAAAAAAGACAAAATAATCTTCTTATTATCCGTATTTTTTTTTCAAATGTGAAAGACAGAATGTGGCCAAAGTTATCCAGCCTATAAGTAAAAGGTAGAGCTTGAAGCTCAGATCTTTGCCAATGAACTCAAGAGCTCTTTGGGCTACACCACCAAACGTTATTATGGCTTGTTTCCCTACCAACTACTATCCAGCATTTTTGGCCTTGGTGGAATAATGAAGAATCAACTATTTTAGTCTTTCAAAATTTTCATGTGTATAATTACCTGTTGATCTTGCTAAAATTCAGATTCTCTTTTAGTAGGTGTGGGGCAGGGCCTGTGACTCTGCATTTCTAATGAGCTCCCATGGTATGCCAAAGCAGCTGGGATGGGGCCACATTTAGAGTAGCAAGACTTTAGGTTACCTATAAGGAGTTAGCAGACTATTCAGATGTTTCTGACCCAAATAAAATTTATTTTGTTTTATTATATGGACTAGCTTAACAACCTAGAAAATGACCCAGAGCATACTTCCTTTGTGTTTTCCAGAAAACTCTAGGGCCACATCTCACTGTTCAGTGCTATTCAGAAAATAGTAGTATTGAAAGACAAATTTTATAAAAGCAGAATAAACTCTTGCTGGACTACTATAATACGTGTAGAAAAGTACTGATAGCCTAATTTGAGCCCATTCCTGTTCCAAGCCGAATAACGATAGGAAAAACATAACACAACATGTCTGTCATCAAAGTTCACAATTCAGTGAGGGAAATAGTAAAACTACACATGGAACAATTTGATGTAGAATATAATTACTTTGTGTGACCAGAGTGAATATTATAACTATTCCCGGAAGGAGGAGGTTAATGAGACATAAACAAGTCAAGGGAGAGTTTTAGAAGAATCTCAGACAGGCTGGATAGGTGAAGGTCTGCTTTCTAGGTTCTTAAGCAATTTTGTTGTGCAGCATTTGTGGATCCATATTCAACAGAATTTTAATATGCCCAAATTGTCCATTTGCAGCAGGTTCTGAGTTTTAAAAATGTATCTTTCAGTCAGTACTAACCAGATGCCATCTTATATAGAAATCCACCAATTTGTGCAATGCAAGTGCAGAACGTTCACCTACTACTCACTTGAATGGATATAGCATGGGATTAGCCTAATGGAAAAGGGCTTGGGACTTAGAGGCAAAAGTTTGAGGATTGAGGTTCTTTTCTAATACATAGTCTCAGTTTTCTCATTTATGAAATAATGATAAAAATACCTGCCTTACTTTTCTCACAGGTTTGTTTTGAGAAAAATTCAGATAGCATATGGAAACTGATTTATGGATTAACCGGCACTATTAAGATAATAATGATAATAAATCATAACTATTTGGTAATAATAATAAATTAGTAGCTGTATTGCCTCATGCTGTTCATATTTTAAATCCATATTTAATAATAGCTTTAACTATGGAATGAAAATGTCCAGTTTCATAGTATTCAAGACTTACCTTCATATTGATGAATTCCTTTCACCTCCTAGAGAAACCAGTTACCTTCTCCTTGGTATTCATGTCAGCATTCTGAATTAAAGTCAGGTTCAACAAACAATGCCCGATTCCACAGATGTGGAAGAGTAAATGTTTGTTATGCAACAGTTGTCATAACTGTCCCCCAATTCCCAAAGCAATTTAAAGCTGGAATGAGAGATCTGTAGAATGGAGAAACTTTTGGTGCATCTGGGACAGTGTCCCACAGACCCAATTAGGATTGGTGTTGGGAATAAAGTATGGCTGAACCAAAGCTCAAAAATGAAATGACAGTCTCCCATCCATGTAACTTTTGGAAATAGGGGTAAATGTTCACCAAATAAAATTTATGAAATGTGAGAGCTTTTCAGTTTAAAAATTTACCAAAGCAAAGTTAATTCAAAGTATGATCTTAATTCAAATGATAATTACCAAAATGAAATGTGACAATTGAAAAATGATCTAGATATTATGAATGAAATAAAACAGGCATTTGCTGTGAATTAAATGCATCATAATTAAATTTTTTTTTTTTTGCTTACCTTATCTTCACTCTTTTAGAAAGGTTAATTTCATGCAGGATGCCATCGCCAACCTTGTTTGGAATAAAAAGAAATACAGATAAGCAATAAAATAAATAAATTTATAGGACAAAAGAGAATTCATATGTTTCAGGCCAAAAAAGTTAAAAAAGAGTCCAGATTGGATAGTTTGGGGCCTAATTTCAGATAGGTAGATAGCACATTATTGAATTAAAGTGTTTCATAAAGTCTATTAAGCTATGTTATAGATAGTAACACTTAAATTCTGACTGCCATTTTCCAATAGATGTTACATTTCACTGTAAGATATTTGGATTCTGGAGGGCCATTTTTGAGAAGGCAGGCCTATATCCAAGTAGGAAACTCACCAACTACTCACCTGGAAACAGCCCCATACCCCTGTGGATTTGGTTACAGCCCTGTTTGACCTTAATCCTGCCACCAGCACCATCTGCCAAGGGACCTGGCAGGAGCCACACTGCCTCATGCAGCATGGCAAGAGGCTCGCCAACCTCAATCCCTGCTGTGGACCCTGAAGTGGCCGTGACTCAGCTCCAGCTGCTCTTAGCCAACAGTCTGATCTGTCCAGGGATCAGGTAAGAGACATGCCCTACTGTGCTCCAAGGCAGGTCCTCCAACTTCTGTCTGACTGCAGATCCTGAACTGGCTCTGTAATTCTGTTCCAGTCCCTTACAGCTTCAGTCTGGGAACACCCTCCTGTCCAGGAACCTGGCTAGAGACATGCTTGTCTGAGCCCCTGGAGGTAGACCTGCTGACCTCAGTCTGACTATGGATCTTGAAGCAGCCCATACACCAGCTCCAACCCTTCACAAGCACAATCATAGATCAGCCCTGCTTGACTAGGGGCCTGCCAGGAGACAAGTGTGTCTGTTTCTCTGGAGATAGACACTTGACCACCATCTGACTGCGGATCGTGAAAGGGCACCAGGAACCGGCTCCCGCTCTTCACAGCCACATTCTGAGAGTGGTCCTGCCCACCCAAGGATCAGCCCAGGGACATCTTGGAACCCCCGCCCCAGGAACCCAGAGAGAACTAACACATCTGTGCACCTGATAATAGGCCCACCATCTGTGTTCTCGGAAGCAGACCCTTGTCCCAGAACCAGAAATATTGACCAAGATCCTGGAGGCAGTCTCATCCACCAAGGGACATGAAAGCATATGAAATATAAATCTCACTGGTTAAAGATAAATATAAATACAAACACAGACTATCATAATCACTTTTTTTTTCTCTTTTTGGTGAGGAAGTTTGTCCCTGAGCTAACATCTGTGCCGATCTTCCTCTATTTTGTGACTGGGACGCCACCACAGCATGGTTTGATGAGGGGTGCATAGGTCCATGCCTGGGATCTGAACCTGCAAACCCTGGGCTGCCAAAGCGAACTGCAGTAACTTACCCACTGCATCACCAGGCTGGCCCCTCATAATCACTTTTAATACTAGTATATAAATTAAAAGACAAAATTAGTAAGGATAACTAATACCACAAAAATTTATTAATAGAAATACAATATAGAAAGAAGTGAAACCTGACATCAATTAAATAAAGGGGAGGAGTAAAATTTCTGTATTTGATTGTCTTAAATTAATCTGAAGACACTAATAATGAGTAAGGAGAGCAAAGCAATAATCAAAAACCTCCAAACAAAGATGAGTCCAAGACAAGGCAGCTTCAAAAGTGAATTCTACCAAGCATTTTACAAAGCATTAATGCCAGTCCCTCTCAAACTCTTCCAAGAAAATGAAGAAGAGGGGACACTTCCAAACTCACTTTAAGAGGACAGCACTACTCTGATACCAAAGCCACATAAGGACATTACAAGAAGCGAAAACTACAGGCTAATATCCCTGATGAACATAGATGCAGAGGTCCTCAACAAAAAGCAAGCAAACCAAATTCAACAGCACATTAAAAGGATCATACACTGATCAAGTGGGATTAATCCCTGGGATGCGAGGATGGCTTGACATGTGCAAATCAATAAATATAAAACACCACATTAACAGAATGAAGATTAAAAACCACATGAGCAACTCAGTAGATGCAGAAAAAGCATTTGACAAAATTCAATACCCTTTCATGATAAAAACTCTCCACAAATTAGGTATAGAAATAATGTACCTCAACATAATAAAGGCCATATATGACAAGCCCACAGCTAACATTAAACTCAACAATGAAAAGCTGAAAGCTTTTCCTTTAAGATCAGGAACAAGATAAGGGTGCCCACTCTTGCCACTTGTATTCAACATAATACTGGAAGTCCTAGCCAGAGCAAGCAGGCAAGAAAAAGAAATAAAAGGCATCCACTGGAAAGGAAGAAGTTAAATTATCCCTGTTTGCAGATGATGTGATATTGTATATAGAAAATCCTAAATACTCTAGCAAAAAACTGTTAAAACTAATAAACTAATTCAGTAAAGTTTAAAGATACTAAATCAATACACAAAAAGTAGTTGCATATCTACACACTTAAAATGAACTATCAGGAAGAGAAATTAAGAAAACAATCTCATTTTCAATAGCATCAAAAAGAATAAAATACTTAGGAATAAATTTAACCAAGGAGGTGAAAGATCTGTACACTGGAGACTATAAGACATTGATGAATGAAATTGAAAAAGACACAAATAAATGGAAAGATATTCCGTGTTCATGGATTAGAAGAATTAATATTGTTAAAATGTCCATACTACCCAAAGTGATCTACAGATTCAATGCAATCTCTATAAAAATTCCAATTTTTTTTCACAGCAATAGAAAAAACAATGCAAAATTCACAGGACCCACAAAGGACTCCCAAATAGCCAAAGCAATCTTGAGAAAGAAGAGAAAAGCTGGAGGTATCACACTTCCTGATTTCAAAGTATATTTACAGAGCCTGAGTAATCAAAACAGTATTGTACTCACATAAAAACAGATGCATAGACAATGGAATAGAATAAGTAGCCCAGAAATACTCAGATATATATAGTCAACCAATCTTCAATAAAGACAACAAGAATAATAAATGGGGAGAGGATAGTGTCTTCAATAAATGGTGTTGAGAAAACTGGATATACACATGTGAAAAAATGAAATTAAACCCTGATCTTACACCATACACAAAAATTAACTTGAAATGGATTAAAGACTTATATGTAAGACCTGACGCCATAAAACTCCTGAAAGAAAACTTAGGAGAAAAGTTTATTGACATTTGTCTTTGTAATGAGTTTTTGTATATGACATCAAAAGCACAAGCAATAAAAGCAACAAAATTAATAAGTGGTACTACATCAAACTAAAAAGCTTCTGCACAGCAAATGAAACCATCAACAAAATGAAAAGGCAACTTATGGAAAGAGAAAATTTGGAAACCATATATCTAATAAGGGGTTAATATTCAAAATCTATAAGAAACTCATATAACTCAACAGCAAAAAGAAAAAAAAAGGGGGGATTGAATAGACATTATTCTAAGAAAGACCTACAAATGGCCAGTAAGTACATGAAAATGCGTTCACAGCTCTAATCATCAGGGAAATGCAAATCAAAACCAGAATGAGATATCTCCTCATACCTGTTAGGATGGCTATTATCAAAAAGACAAGTCATAAGAAGTGTTGGTGAGGATGTGGAGAAAAGGGAACTCTTGTACCCTATTGGTAGGAATGTAAATTGGTACAGCCATTATGGTAAAAAATATGTATATTCTTCAAAAAATTAAAAATATAACTACATTATGGTTCAGCAATCCCACTTTTGGGTATATATCCAAAGGAAATAAAATCAATATCTCAAAGAGATATCTGCACTCCCATGTTCATTGCAGCATTATTCAGGACTGGAAAGATATGTCTGTTGATTGATGAATGCATGAAAAAATGTGATATATAATGGAAGGAGACATATATATATATATATATCTATCTATATATATATATATATAGATAGATATATATATAATGGAATGTTATGCAGCCATAAAAGAAAGAAACCTTCTTATTTGTGACAACATGGATAAACCTGGAGGACATTATGCTAAGTGAAATAAGTCAGACACAGAAAGGCAAATACTGCATGATCTCACTTATGCATAGGATCTAAAAAAGAAATTCTAACTGATAGGACCAGGAAGTAGAAAGACGGTTGCCAGGGTTGGGCAGTAGGGGAAATGGGGAATATTGGTCGAAGTGTACAAGCCTTCAAAGATAAGATGAATAAGTTCTGGGGATTTAATGTATAGCATGGCGATTATAGTTAGTAATACTCTATTGTATACTTGAAATTTGCTAAGAGAGTAGATCTTAAGTGTTCTTACCACACACACAAAGGTAACTATATGAGGTGATGGATGTGTAAGTTAACTTGAGTGTGGTAATCATTTCACAATGTATACATATATTAAATCATCATATTGTACACCATAAAAATCATATTGTAAAAAAATATAACGTTTTACTTGTAAATCATACCATAATATAGCTGAAAAAATTTTAAATAAAATATTTGGATTCTGAGAAATAAAAATTTACTTAAGAAAGAAAGAGCAGGGGCCCACATGGTGGTGTAGTGGTTAAGTTCACATGCTCAGCTTCAGTGGCCTGGGGTTCACGGGTTCAGATCCTAGTCACAGACCTACACAATGCTTATCAAGCCATGCTGTGGCAGTGTCCTATATATAAAAAATAGAGGAGGATTGGCACAGATATTAGCTCAGGGACAATCTTCCTCAAGCAAAAAGAGGAAGATTTGCAAGAGATATTCACTCAGGGCCAATCTTCCTCACCAAAAAGAAAGAAAAGAAATGAAGGAAGGAAGGAAGGGGAGAGAGATAGAAAGAGAGAAAGAAAAAGAAAGAGAAAGAAAGCACTATTGATGCATGCACATAGACACAAACACACAGACTAGCATATACACACACACACACACACACACACACAACAAACTATACCGTGTGTACATTAAAATTCAAATGGAAATATGTCAGGGTTTTTATATTGTAAGATCATAGTAGTTTGAGGTGGAAAACTCGGTGAGAAATCATTTAGTAAGACTTCCCTTTCTATAGATGAGTAAACTGGGGTAAAAGTGATGAAAAAATGTTCCAAAGTCACAAAAAGTCACTGTTAGTATTTAATTAGGAAGAATTGAAAAACAGTCTCCCTCACTCATCAGAGCAGACAGATAATAACAATGATGATATGGTATGAATTTTTACAGATTCTCAGACAGTAGCTCATGGACTAATAATATGGTCCGAAAATATAGGCCTTATATGACTGGAAGATAAAGGACACCTGTATGGTGGGGTATGTTATAGAACACTTTATGGACATGAAGAGGGATAACCAAAGTGGGGAATATCTATTTCTATCATAAAATTTTCCTTATGAATTCATAAAAGGACTAGAAACAACACAGGAGAGCCTTTATTCTCCTTGTGGAAGTGGCCTCTAGGGGACATGAAATGAGAGGGCATGGAGGCATTCAAGCAATGCAACAATGTGTCCAAAAAACATGCATCCCACTGTCTCCCTCAGGAGCTGGAAATGTACCTAACAATTGTTATGCTTGTTAGCAGAAAAGTCTGAGACTAAAAGCAGTTCTGAGCTACCTCCTGAAAGGATCCAGGAGGAGCCACAGCTGGTGAGTGGATTACACTGGCCCATTACCCTTATTTCTGGGTAAATAACAATGAGTCTTGACTGAGAGAGACACTCATTCTGGACTTGGATTTGCATACCTGGCAAATGAAGCAAATACTCCTACCACTATTTAAGGCCTAGAGCAAGAGTATTATTTTAATGTGGATGTTGGTCATCTAATTAAGGAACTAAAAGTGAAATTCTATGAGTTACAAAGCATTAGACTTCATATACATTCCCATCCTCAAAATGTGGACTAATAAAGATTGGAATGGACAATTGAAATCTCTACTTACAAAAATAAAGCGTGATAAGAGACAAAAAGAATTGTTTTGAGGACTGAAGGAACATGTATTTAACGTGTATTTAAAGCTTAATAAATGTGGAATTAAAGGTAGATCACCACTGGATATATTGTTGAAATATTTGGGGGGAAGATATGGAGAAAATGGTGGGAATGATACAGGCACTCATAGAAATGTCTACATTTCTAAAAAATTTTTTTCTTTGCCTGCTTCTGTATTGGTGAGACATAGAGTGCATTTATGAGCTCTTGAGGAAGGCTCAATTTTTGAACATGACATCATGACAATACATCTAAATATTACTGCCCACATTCCTAAAAGAAGGGTAATATAGATCAGTTCTCCTTTTCCCTTTTTGTAGATGAGATTGATGGTTTCTGTCTTTCTCTTACCTGGTTGATGAAGCAAGTCTATATGCTTGCACTTATCCAACCCTACTCTTTATAACAGAATAGAAAGTGGGGGAATCATCGACCATATTTAAATTCCTGCTAGCTTTATGGGTCAGTCCTCTAGCTGGACCTAACAGTCCTACCCCAACAGGGATTATCTGGGTAAAAATTAATGAAAAGTGGAAAGAAAAGGAAGTGATTCCTGATATAAAGGGAGCCTATGGGAAGCTCTCTGGCATATTCTAACTGAAGAATATTTGGAGGTCTCTACTATCTCTATGATAGTATCATGAGGAAATCAACATTTTGGGTCCAAAATATGTACTCAAACTCAATAAGCAGTTAATGGCAACATGTTGGGTATATAAACCAACACGGACTGAAATGTTCCAAGAGACAGTTGCTCACATTGGCCTGGGAGGTACAACTGAAGTTTCAGAATTCTCCTTTTTGGCCTGAAATTCCTTCCTCCAACAGGACCATATCTTAAACTTTTATAGGAAGGCTTTAGCCTCACATGAGTATACACTCTGAAGTCTCATGTTCTTAAAACTATCCAATCCAGGGTAAGTGCTGCAATATTTAATTTTAAAATCTGGCCTCCCACAGAATTAGAAAATTAGTTAATACACAGCCTGCATTATCTCATAGCAACAATCCACTGGAGTGAAAAATAATGTCTTTTACATGGTTCACATGACTTTTTTGTTGCACTTGTTCTCACAAGTGCTCTCCTATTGCTTAACTGAAGAAAGCATCATTCATATCATAGTTTATGTGCCCCAAAAGGTGTATTCTCATAAGCAATGTGAATGGCAGCACTTGGACATTTGCCACTTAGTGTATGTCTGCACAATACATCTATCATCTATTTTTGCCACTTAGCATATGTCTACACATTATATCTAGATAGATAGATTAGATGATAGATAGACAGACAGACAGATAGATAAAATGATGAAATTATATCCAGGATTTGCTTCAAAATAATCTGGAAGAAGGAGACAGATAATGATGAAAGAAGGTTGATTGTGTGTCGGTAATTATTTAAACCATGTGATTGGTACTTGGGATTTTATTAAATTACTCTCACTCTTTTGTTAAGTGTTTGCAAATGAAAATTTCCAAAACTATCTTTTAAAGAAAAATATATATAAATGTGTGTGCACCCACAGATAGAGAAGTAAATGTGTGTGTGTGTGTGTGTGTGTATGTAAACAGAGCTGTAAACATATGTGGGAAAACTCTTAATAATGATATTGAGGGGGTCATATGACCCTTCTCAGGGTAGCTTAGCTAGAAATTGAAAAAGTTCATATCATTTGCCTATTAACCTCATTTCTTAAAATTTATCCTGTGAAACCATAGGTGTACATCAAAAAAAAACACTTTAATCTCAAGTGATCATGGTACATTGTGACAAGTCAAAATAGTAACATGAATATATGACTCCTAGTTACTAGAAGAAATATTTAAATTGTTATCTTTAGGAGGTAGCCATTGTAACAACTTTTTTTACACTTTTTGATATTGTTTTGAATTTAAAAATATTTATTTATTAATCAGAAAATAATACACCTAACAATATTTTGGAGATTTCCTGATTTTCCAGTGAGGGCTTTTTGTTACCAAATCTGTTAATTTTTTGAACATTGATTAACATGAGCATGCTTGTTTATATCAAAGCCCTATTGAACTGACTTTTATGTACCTATGGAATATTTTACCAGGTGAAGAATTCAACTTGATATAAGCTTGCATATAAGATGCTGATACTCTTAGTATTGTAGGGAAAAATTAAAAATTAAGGTGCTAAGGAGTTGGTTAAAACAATATAAATAATATTTTTTACATGCTTGAAACTTTGTTGTCATAGATCAAAAGTTAAAAAGAATTAAACAAGGCTTAGCTACAAATGCAAGGCCTCTAGTGAAGAGGGAGGAGAAGTGCTAGAAGTTCAAAAGCCGTCACCCACAGGGTCTGGTACACACCTTTCTGAATAGAACCAAAAGCAACACCAGTGGCTAAATGACCACTGGAGGTTTTCTGCAGTGACAAGACTCCAACTCTGGTGGGACAGTGGTAGGACAGCAGAATTTAATGACCAGATCATTTAGGTAGAAACCTGAGTCAACCTGAAGAAAAGGATTGGCAAAGAATGAATAGGAGATATGGGGTCATGTTGTGGTTCTAAAACAAATAGGAAAGAGGAAACTTGAGTAGGAAAATAAAATCAAAGCCCAGCTACCATAATGGGCTAAGATACTATGAGAAAACTGGATGGTGTGGCCCAGAGATACCTTCTAGCCAAGGAATCTACAGAAAAAGCAAAAAATTGTAATATTTACTGAGGAGTTTCAACTCATTGGAGAATGACAAGAACTGATTTCATTTCCCCAGTCACTGTTTCTATCACTCTTTCTGAGTCTGTAAGAATATCTCAGGGAGATTTGAAACAGTTTTGGTTATTTTTGACATAGAATACCCACCTGCCTCCCTATTCTAGACTAGCTCCTCTGCTAGTCTGCAGCCTTGAGAGCTCAGCAGGCCTCCACTCATCAAGCCAGAAGCCAGACTCTCTTTCTTTGCAGGCATTCAAAACCTTAAGAGACTCTTTTGCAGCATCCCCCACTTGGCTTGGATTGGAATAAACAACTTTCCCATTCTTCCACAGACCGCCCCCCACTACTCATTTTACACTCCCCATAGGTAGAACACTCCCTTGGTTATTTCTTCTCCTGGCCTGAACTTCCCTTTATACGGATATGAGGGGAAGGGCAAGGAGGGTGTGACTTCTATTAACAGAGTGACTTTTAGGAGGAGATACAGCTCTTGTAATTATTAGCCTAGGATAAAAGAGTTGCTCAGTAGTAGCTTTTATTCTTCAATTTGGAGTCTTACCTTCAATTCTGAAGTTCTAGGACACTATGAAGCTGGTGCTATTCTAGATGCTTTCTCCAACTTATGGAAACTTTAAGTGATTCTGGGATCTGGTTGGTTTTTTTTTTATTTCTTTATTAAAAGGTAAAGTAACTATGGCTTACAAAGAATAGTGTATCCAATGTCATTTAGGTAGTTTGTGGAATTGCAGTTTTTATACTCTTGCCTCTCTATTTCCAAAGCTATACGTGATTGTTTTCTACTATGTCTCCACATAGTACACCAGAAGTACTCATTTCAAATATCACCAGGAATGAGATTCTAATGGAATTCATTGTGCTGTGAGATATGGATCAGGATGTGTTGGAAGCTGAGTTTATAGCAAAACTGTAGTTCTTAGTAATTCTAGCTGAGTAGAGCTAGTGAACAGGAAGAAAAAAATATCTGCACTTAACCATGGTTTCTCCAGTGAAGGTTCTCATTGATTTGTCTATGAGTCCATCTCTGTGCCTGTTACACAAAGACCTATATTTTCTGAATAGGAAATACTTATTGAACAGGTTTTCGGTTCAGCAGATATTTTACAGCAGTTTTTACATCCTTATTCCTCAAGCTGTAGATTATAGGATTTAGCATGGGGGTCACTACCCCATAAAACAGAGAAATGAGCTTGTCTGAAGTTTGAAATTTGTCTTCCCCAAGGAGGTCTTGAGACTTGGGTTTAGCATACATAAAGAAGATGGTACCATAAAATATGATTACCACAGTCAGATGTGCTGAGCAGGTGGAAAAGGCCTTGCGTCTGCCTGTGGCTGAGTTCATTCTCAAGATGGTGTAGAGGATGAACATATAGGAGAAAAAAATGAGCAGCAATGGAAGAACCAGGAAAGCCATATTTGATATCACCATGGTGACAATATTGAGGGATATATCTGCACAAGCTAGCTTGAGGACAGCTAATATTTCACATGTGAAATGATTGATAATATTGTTCTCACAGAAGGGCAATCGCATGGCAAGAGATGTTTGCACAATTGAGTTGATTCCACCAGAGAGCCATGACACAAAAGCCATCAGTATATACACCACCTTGCTCATGATGGTGGGGTATCTCAGAGGGTTACAGATGGCCACATAGCGGTCAAAAGCCATCATGCCAAGGAGCAAACACTCTGTTGACCCCATTGCAAACCCAAAGAACATCTGCACTGCACATCCAGAGAAAGAAATATTCCTTTTCTTTGAGATTAAGCTCACCAAGGTTGAGGGGACAGAGGAAGATGTATAGCAGATATCCAGAAAAGAGAGGTTGCCCAGGAAAAAGTACATGGGGGTGTGAAGACGAGAATCAAAGATGCTTGCCATGATCAGAACACCATTGCCAGTCAGAATCACTAGATACATCACTAAAATTAGAACAAAGTAAATGATCTCAATCTTTGGGTATCCAGAAAGACCCAGAAGAAGAAATTCTAACACAAATGTTTGGTTAATTTTATCCATGCCATCTGCTTTCAGGATGTCAAAGGAAGATCTAATATAAAATGTATTCACTGCCAAGAAACAATTGTTACAAATTACCTGAACAATTCATTTTTTAGAATGCAGTATAAGGAGTGTTTGCTTGAAGGCCTGACATCCAGTTATCTTCAACAAGGTGTGTGACTAGAATACAATTAAGTTGGGAATGACAAAAGTACCTACACCCATTGCTGGTATGCGAAGATCCACCTATGAAGAGAAAGAAGTAATCCCTCCTGCTGTTCAGAATATTTTCCTGGGTTGAAGTTTCTAAAACTCCAAATTACCAACTATAAGACTGACTTCTTCATCTGCCCCAGAAAGCAAGCAGTGGAGATGGCAAAAGACTACTGAACAAGGACTGAAATTTTGATTCAGCAGTTAACAATGACAGTCAAAACTTCACAGCAACTTTGATATTTTTGGTGCATATTTCTTTATATGCCAGACACTGCATACTTTATATCAGTCTGTTTAATTGTGTATTTCATAGACATTTACTAATAATAAATCAAATAGCCTAAACTGAAATGTAACATCTGTTTAAACATAGTTCGTTGTTGATCTCATATTCCAGTGCCTCTTTAGCATTTTGCGTGACTGTTTCTATGACAAGACCATCGTGTAGATCAGCTGCATGTGATTGTTCCAGAAAATCTTTGGAGAACATTAAACAGTCTCTTCACTTATTTTATTCTGTAGCTTCAGAGTGTATCTTAATAATTTACTCATGTAAATCAACCTAAGAAAATAGTAATAAGGTTTAAATATCTTACATAACTATGTATATACGTGTGTATATGCACCACTTATTGCTTTACAAAATATAATCATTCTTTATATTACCCTCATTTTTAAAAAATATTAAAGATGGAACTTGTCCAAGGTTAGGTAAATAAAGTGGAGCTCGAAGCTCAGATCAAGTCTAATTCACAGCTTCACTAATTTTCATTTACATATGAGTCATCTGGGTATCCTGAAAATCTTTAGATTCTGTTATAGTGTTCAGGGCAGCTCCTGAGATTCTGCATTTCTCATAAATGCCCAGGTGATACTTATGCAGCAGGTCTTGAAAGCACTTGAGTAGGAAGGCTTTAATCTACACTGTATTGGCAGATTATCCAGATTTTTATGATCCAAATGGATCTTCTTTTGCCTTATTATGGGTTGGCACGCCAACCTGGAAAATGACAAGAACATACTTTTGTATTTTACAGAAAGCTCCATATTCATATCATATTGTTAAATACTCTTAAGAAAAAAATATTATTGAAAGACACCTTTTTAAAAAGCAGGTGAAACTTGTGCCAGACTCCTACGATAGTTTTAGAGTATTACCCACAGCCTACATTGAACCCAGTCATATTCCAAGCACAGTAAGGATAAATAAAAGAATAAGGTAAAGTGCCTGCCCTACAAACCTCACAATTGAAAATATATTACAATACAATATATAAATATAATTATAATTACAATATGTAGCTTGGGTGAAAATTATAGATTTTCCCAGAAGGAAGAAGCTTATGAGAAGTAAATCAAGCAAGGAAGAATTCAGGAAGAGTTTCTGACTTAGGCCAGGTCTGGAAGCATGGAAAGAATTAGACAGGTTTGGAAGAAAAGAGAGGAAGTGGAGCATCCCAAAAGAGAGAAGCTGAGCCAAAGTTAGGAGTAAACAGTTTGGCAGAACATGCTTTTTGGACAAAGGAGTTTCTGTGGAGGAGCGATGGCAAGCATATCTGGGAAGGAAAGTATGGGAGGTTGTTGGAAAGGCTCTAAAGTCAGGCAGAGAGTTTGGCACTCCTTTTGGTGGGAAGGGTCCATCATTAGAAAGCACAGAGCAGGGGTGAGTGTTTAGACTCTGTCATATTAATACCCCCCAAACTTGACATCATAAGATATGATTTTATGAGCCTTTGGAGCAAAAACATAACACAAGGAATTAAGCTATTTAGATTAATGGGGTTGTCACTAATTACTGAATAGATGTGAAAATTGATCTTTCCACAATCACCACCAGATTTGGCATTGGTCAATATCACAAGTTTAGGCCTCAAATGGGCTAATAGTTTTGAGAATTTCAGCACAGCCACTCTTCCCCCACTCTGCCACTTAGTTTGTCATGTGATAATAGTTGGGACAATTATGGTAGAACAAATATTACTTAGAGTCAGAAGTTCAACTCAACAGAGGGATTCTCACTATAGGAAAAATTTAGCTAAGAATACACAATAGAAATATCTCAACTTTGAAGAGAAAGATAAAAACAAGGAATATAAAATCTCAATTTTACAGATGAAAAAATTAGCCCAAAAGAGATCGTTAATTTTTATTTATTCAGCTTAAGACCAGAATTTCCTTTAAACAAGAAGGAGTAAGATTGCCATTTCACTTATGTAGCCAACTCTTATTTCAGGATCCTATGTGCCATATTTTGGGCTCAAAATTAGTTCACTTGGTGGAGATCACATGGCTAGTAATGGTCAGAGGAAAGATCCAAAGCCATTCTCTTTTCATTACTACCATATCTAACTGGTAGCATTAAAATTTGCATTGAAGTCAAATGTCTACAACAGGGAATGTTCAGCATGAACCATAGAAAAATTGAGGTCATGAAGATAAATTGACTACATTCATTCAACAGTGCTCAGAAGAAAGGGGCAAAGATTCTACACTTATTCTACACTACTTCTTATGAAAAATAAAAATTCTTCCCAAATGGGGCTCAGAAATTGGTCAGAGCATGCACTGGGTGAAGGACATGAGCAATCTGATCAGCTCAGTTATTAATGCAAAAGGAAGAAGACAGCAAGACTTCACCTATCAGGACACATGGAGATGTTCCAGGCCAGGCCCTTGGGGTCCAGGCCTGGAGATCCTGTTGGCTTCCTCTTCCAGACAAATGTAATGACAATGCATCTGAGGCTACCTAAACTGCTTCTCCCTGCCACCTGCTCCAACCCTTTCCCTCCCAGGCAGGAATGCTCTCACTAATTCAAATTCACCTTGAGCCAGGCTTGTCTTGCTATCTTTGGTTTACGCCTACTCCCAGCATTTTGAACTGGATCTCTTGTTAGATTGTGAGGTAACAAGAGACATGGAGGAAGGAGTTTGTCTGTCTTGCTCATCCCTCTAACACCTAAGCCTAACAGTGGCTGCACATAATAGACGGGGTTTTGACTGAATTGGTGAAGGATTACTTTCTAAACTCTTAAGCAATTTTCCTGTGCAGTATTTGTGGCTTAATGACCAGGAAAACTTTAATATGTCACATTTGTTATTTTGCAGCAGGTTTTAATTTTTTTTTAAGTATCTTTCAGTTGGTACTAATAAGCTGCCATTTTATACAGATAATTACCAGTTTATGCACTGTAAGTATAGAGGATCACCTAATACTCATTAGAATATATACAAAATGGGTTTATTTATGGCCTCAGTTTTCTCATTTGTAAAATAGTGATAAAAATACCCACTTTACTTTTCTTGCAGGGATATTGTCAGAAATAATGAGGTAGCACATAGAAATTGCTTTAAGGATTAACAGACATTATACAAATAATAATGAAATAATAACATTGATTCACTGCTGTATTTTGGTGATAATTAATTGGTACCTGTATTGTATCAGGTTATTCACACTACAAACTCATATTGAATAATAGCTCCAACTATAGATTGAAAAGGTACAGTTTCATGATATTCAGGACTTACCTTCATACTGATAAATTATTTCCACCTCCTAAAAAAACCAGTTACTTTCTCCTTAGTATTTGTGTCAGCATTCTGAATTAAGGTCAGATTCAACAAACAATGCCAGATTCCACAGATGTAGAAGACTAAATATTTGTTATGCAATACTTGTTGTAATTGTTCCCCAATTCCCAAAGCAATTTAAAGTTGGAACAAGAGATCTGTGGAATGGAGAAACTTCTGTTGCATTAAGGACAGTGTCCCACAGACCAAATTAGGATTGGTGCTGGGAATACAGTGTGGCTGAACTGAAGTTCAAAGATGAAATGACATTCTCCTACCCATGTAACTTTTGGAAACAGGGGCAAATGTTCACCAAATAAACTATGAAATGTGAGAGCTTTTCACATTCAACATATGTGTACCAAAATAAAGTTAATTCAAAGTAATAAATTACTAATTCAAATGACAATTACCAAAATGAAATGCTAGAATTGAAAAACGATCTTGATCTTATAAATTAAACAGATATTTGCTGTAAATTAAATACACTGTCATTTGATTTTTTTGCTTACTTTAAATTCATTATTGTAGATAAGTTGATTTCATGCAGGATTCCATTGCCAACCTTTTTTGTAATGAAAAGAAATATAGATAGCAATAAAATAAATAAATTTACAGGACAAAAGTGAATTCATATGTTTAAGGCTGCAAAAGTTTGGGGCATGAATTCAGATAGGTAGATAACATATTAATGAATCAAAATGTGTTAGGAAAATCTATTGAGTTATGTTTCAGATATTAACACTGAGGTTCAGCAAGGTTATCCTTCAGAAATAAAATATAAGTGAAGACTTTCCCAGACAAACAAAAGCTAAGGAAGTTCATCACCACGAGACTCACCTTACAGAAGATGCTGGAAGGAGTTCAAGGCTGAAATAAAAAGACAGAAATTAGTAACATGAAAACATACAAAAATATACAACACACTGGTAACAGTAAATATATAGTCAGATTTGTAAAACTCTAATTCTGTAATAGGATGGTGTGTTAACCATTTAACTATACTATAAGGGTTAAAAGAAAAGAGTATTTAAAGCAACTATAGCTACTATAATTTGTCAATGAATACAGAATATAAATAGAAGTAAACTGTCAAGTTAAAAAGGGAGGGAGTAAAAGGGTAGAGTTTTTGTATGCAATTGAAGTTAAGTTGCTATCAGCTTAAAACAGATTATTGTATCTATAAGCTCTTTTATGTAACTGCATGGTAGCCACAAAACAAAAACCTATAGTAGATTCACAAAAGATAAAGAGAAGAAAATCACAGCGTACCACCAGGGAAAATCACCAATCCACCTAGGTAGGCAGCAAGAGAAGAAGAAAGAAACAATGGAACTACAAAACAGTTGTAAAGTAATTTATAAGATGGCATTAGTAAGTCTTTACATGTCAATAATTACTCTAAATATAAATGGATTGAATTCTCCAATCCAAAGGCACAGAGTGGCTGGGTGGATTAAAAAACAAGTCTCAACCATATGCTGCCTACAAGAGACTTGCTTCAGCTTTAAGGACACATATAGGCTTAAAGTAAAGGGATGTTTTCCATGCAAGTGTAAACCAAAAGAGAATAGGGGTAGCTATACTCATATTAGAAAAAATAGACTTTAAGATGAAAACTGCCAAGGGAGACAAAGAAAGTCACTGAATAAGGATAAAGGAGTCACCTCATCAAAAAATATAACAATTATCAATATATATGCACACAACATCAGAGCATTTAAATAGATTACATAAATTACTAACAGAACTGAAGGGAGAAATAGACAATAACACAATAACAGTAGGAGACTTTGATACCCCACTTTCAGCAATGGATAGATCATCCAGACAGAAAATCAACAAGGAAACATCAGACTCGAACCATACTTTCAACCAAATGGACCTAACAGACATATATAGAACAATCCTTCCAAGAGCATTGGAATATACATTCTTCTCAAGTGCACACAGAACATTCTCCAGGATAGATCATATGATAGGTCACAAAACAAGTCTTAGCATATTTAAGATGATTGAAGTCATTCTAAGTATTTTTTCTAACCACAGTGGTATGAAACCAGAAATCAAAAACAAGAGGAAAGCTGGATAATTTATAAGCATGTGGAAACAAAACAACACAATCATGAGCAAGCAAACAGTCAAAGAAAAAATCTAAAGGGAAAAAAATATATCTTGAAACAAATGAAAATGAAAACACAACATACTAAATTATATGGGATGCTAAAAACAGTTCTTAGAAGGAAGTTTATAGTGATAAATGCACACATTAATAAAAAATAAAGGTCTCAAATAACCTAATCTTTCACCTCAAGGAACAAGAAAGAAAGGAACAAACAAGGCCCAAAGTTATCAGTAGGAAGGAAATAACAAAGATCAGAGTGGAAATTAATGAAACAGAGAAAGCAATGTCAGCATCACGGTGGAGTGATTTGCCCCATTTGTCTCTCTCCTCTAAGTTACAACCAGTAGGACATCCATAGACACAAAAAAGGATGCTCTGTACAGTGTACCAGAATGGCTGAGTAATCCATATATCTATACATCTGAAGGTGGATTGACCGGAGCTTGCAAAGACAGTGGAGACAGGGGAGCAGCAGCAGTGGCTTCCAAGACTAGAGGCTCCAGGAAATGTGGCAACACCCAGACAGAGCCCCCCAAAACTGAGGCAGTGCACATGACTAGAGGCTCCAGGAACCATGGGGGACCCATGACCCAGCTCCTACCCCTACCCCAGTGGTGGTAACCTGGCCCTTCCAGCAGCAGATGCTGCATCCAAGACTCCAGGGCCCCCAGCAGTGGTAGCAGTTTCATGACCTGAGGTTCCATAAGCCACAGCAGTACCTAAGAGCAGAGGCTCCAGGAACCCTGGCAGCACCCAAGACCAATGTCTCCAGGAACCACAGCAGCACCTGAGACTGGAGGTCCAGGAACAATTATGGGGTCTGCAACCAGAAGCTCTAGGAATCATGGCAGCAGCCACAACCCAGGTACCCTGTCCCCTGTGGTGGTGGCAGTGGTGCCCATGACCCCAGCTAACCCAACAGCAGTGGTGACACCCATGAACCCAGTGACCCAGCAACAGTGGTGCCAGTATGCCCCCAAAACCTGGGAGTAGCAATGGAGGCAGCATACGCAGCAGTGGCCCCCAGCTGCAGCAGCACCTGAGGCCATGGAGAGCATGGTACAGTGGCAGTGGATCCCATGATCCTGGTCCCCCACGCACAGCTCCCTGACCCATGGCAACAACAATTGTTGGTGTGGCAGAGGCTCCTGTGATGCTGGCTTCTGCTCCACCCAACCCCCTTGGCCCACTGTGGTGGAAGAAACTGTGACCCATGCAATCCCAGAAGCAGCATAATTCCTTGTCAGCCTGGTGAGCCCAGTGGTGATGTCTGTGACTGCAATGACAGTGGAAGCGGCAAGGCACCAGCAACCACAGAGGCACAAGCAGCACAACAAGGGCACTGATAAAACCTCTGGAAGAAGTAGTGGAGGGTGGAAAGCACAGGCACTCAAATACAACCAGAAGCAGCTCAGAATCAAAGTAAATAAAGTCTTACCCAAATAAGAAAAGTGTTTACTGCTACAAATGCACCAGCAGAGGAACAATTCATCAAGCCCAGTGGAAAATTATGGTGACATGGTATCACAAAAAGACAATGACAATTCTCCAGAAACCAAACTTGAAGTCTTGGAAGATTGTGATGTAACTGACAGAAAATTCAAAATAACTGTCATGAAGAAACTCAACAAGCTACAAGAAAACTGAGAAAGACAGTTCAATGAGCTAAGGAATAAGATAATGAACAGGAGTACTTTCCAAGGGGATTTAAACTCTGAAAAAGAACCAAACAGAAATTCTGGAGCTGATGAACTCAATAAATGAGATGAAGAATAAAGCAGAAAGCATTAGAAATAGAGCAGACCATATGGAAGAGAGAATTAGCAAGCCCAAAGACAGAAATCTAGAAATGATTCAGCTGGAAGAGGAGAGAGCACTAAGATTTTTAAAAACTGAAGAAATTCTACAAGAAATATCCAACTCAACTAGGAAAAGTAACATGAGGATAATAGGTATCCCAGAAAGAAAAGACAGGGAGAAAGGGGAAGAGGACTTATTTAAAGAAATAATAGCTGAGAACTCCCCACACTTGGGGAAGGAACTGGATATATAAGCACATAAAGTTAATAGAACACCTAGTTATCTCATTGCAAAAAGACCTTCTCCAAGACACATGATAATGAAACTGTCAAAAGTCAATGACAAAGGGAAAACATTCAAGACAGTCAGGGAGAAAAAAAACAATAACTTACAAGGGAACCACCATTAGGCTATCCACAGATTTCTCAGCAGAAACTCTATAGGCTAGGGGAGAATGGAATGACATATTCAAAATATTGAAAGATTAAAACTGTCAGTCAAGAATACTGTATCCAGCAAAATTATTTTTCAAATATGAAGGAGAAATAAAGGCTTCTCCCTACGAACAAAAGCTAAGGAAGTTTATTGTCACTAGACCTGCCTTAAAAGAAATCTTCAAAAGAGCTCTTCTACCTGAAACAAAAAGGTAAAGGTATACAAAGCTTTGAGCAAAGGGATAAGTAGACAGACAGAATCATAAAATTGCACCTCTATATCAGAATAGGTTAGTAAACACTTAATTATAATATAAAGGTTAAGGGGAAAAAAACATTAAAATAGCTATAACTACTTCAATTTGGTAACAAGTTCACAATACAAAAAGGGATAATTTGGTATAATAAAAATGTAGAAGGGGAAGAAGAAAAGGACAAAACTTGCATAGGCAGATGAAGATAAGATGCTATAATCAGAATAGGGACTATCTCATCTATTAACAAACCAAAAGGGAGAAATTGACAACAACACAATAATAGTAGGGGACTTTAATACCCCACTTACATCAGTGGATAGATCATCCAGACAGAAAGTCAACAAGGAAACATTGGCCTTAAATGAAACACTAGACCAGATGGACTTATATATATATATATATATATATATATATATATATATATATATATATATATAAACGTTCCAGCCCAAAGCAGAAGAATACACATTCTCTCAAGTACATATGGAACATTCTCAAAGATAGACCATATTTGGGGAAACTAAACATATCTCAGTAAATTTCAGATCAAAATCATGTCAAGCATCTTTTCTGACCACCGTAGTATGAAACTAGAGATCAATTGCAAGAATAAAGCTGGAAAAGCCATAAATATGTGGAGGCTAAACAACATGCTACTGAACAACTATTGGATTAATGAAGAAATCAAAGGAGAGATTAACAATACATGGAGACAAATGAAAACAAATACACAACATGCCAAAATCTATGAGATGCAGCAAAAGCAGTACTAAGAGAGAAATTTATAGCAATGAGGGTCTACCTCAAAAAACAAGAAAAACCTCAAATAAACAATCTAACAGTACATCTAAAAGAACTATAAGAAGAAGAACAAATGAAGCCCAAAGTCAGTAGAAGGAAGGAAAAAAAAAAAAAACCAGAATGGAAATAAATGAAACAGAGACCAAAAAGACAATAGGAAAGATCAACAAAACTAAGAGCCTGTTCTTTGAAAAGATAAACAAAATTGACAAAAACTTAGTGATACTCACTAAAAACAAAAGAGAAGAGGCTCAAATAAATAAAGTCAGAAACAAAAGAGGAGAGATTATAATGGATAGTACAGAAATGCAAAGAATTATAAGAAAACTGTATGAAAAACTATATGCCAAAAAAATTGGATAATCTAGAAGAAATGGATCAATTCTTAGACTTCATACACCCTCCCTAAACTGAATCAAGAAAAAATAGAGAATCTGAATAGAATAATCACTAATAAGGAGATAAAAACAGTAATCAAAACCTCCCCAAAAATAAAAGTCCAGGACCAGAAGTCTTCTCTGGTGAATTCTACCAAACAAGTCAAAAAAGATTTAACACCTATCCTTAAACTCTTGCAAAAATTTGAAGAGGAGAGAATACTTCCTAACTCATTTTACGAGGCCAACATAGCCCTGATACCAAAACCACGAAAGGACAACAGAAGAAAAGAAAATTATAGGCCAATATCACTGATGAACATCAATGCCAAAATCCTCAAAAAAATACTAGCAAGTGGAATACAATAATATATGAAAAAGGTCATATACCATGATCAAGTAGGATTTATTCCAGGGATAAAAGGATGGTTTGACATCAACAAATCAAAGTGTTACACTCCATTAACAAAATGAATAAAAATCACATGATAATCTCGTGGATGCAGAAAGAGGATTTGACAAGATTCAGCATCCATTTATGATAAAACCTCTCAATAAAATGGGTATAGAAGGAAAGAACCTCAACATAATAAAGGCTACATACAGCAAACCCACAGCTAACATCATATCCAACAGTGAGAAACTGAAACCTCTCCCTCTAAGAACAGGAATAAGACAAGGATGCCCATTCTCACCACTCTTATTCACCACAGTATTGCTAGTATTGCTCCTAGCCAGAGCAATCATGAAAGAAAAAGAAATAAAAGGGATCCAATTGTAAATGAAAAAGTAAAACTGTCACTATTCGTGGATGTCATAATATTATATACAGAAAACGCTAAAGAATCCACCAAAATATTATTAGAAATACTAAACAAATACAGAAAAGTTGTAGGGTACAAATCAACATACAAAAACCAGTTGCATTTTATACACTAACAACAAACTGACAGAAAGAGAAATCAAGAATATAATCCCATTTACAATTGCAACAAAAAGAACAAAATACCTAGAAATGAATTTAACAAAGGATGTGAAAGACCTGTACACTGAAAAGTATAAGATATTGTTAAGAGAAATTGAAAGATACACAAAGAAATGGAAAGATATTCAACACTCATGGATTGAAGAAATAACATAGTTAAAATGTCTTTATTACCTAAAGCAATCTAGAGATTCAATGCAATCCTTATCAAAATCCCCATGACATTTTTCACAGAAATAGAACAAAGAATCCTAATATTTGTGTGGAACAATGAAAAACCCCGGATAACCAAAGCAATCCTGAGAAAAAAAAGAACAAAGCTGGATATATCACACTCCCTGAATTCAAAGTTTAGCACAAAGCTACAGTAATCAAAACACCATGGTACCAGCAGAAAGGCAAACACATGGATCAATGGAACCAAATTGAGAGCCCAGAACCAATTGAGAACCCACACCTTTATGGACAGCTCATTTTCAAAAAAAGGAGCCAAGAACATACAATGGAGAAAGGAAAGTCTCTCCATAAACAGTGTTGGAAAAACTGGACAGCGGCATGCAAAAGAATGGAAGTAGACCACTATCTTACGCCGTATACAAAGATTTACTTAAAATGAACTAAAGACTTGAATGTAAGACCTGAAACCATAAAACTCCTAGAAGAAAACATAGGCAATATGCTATTTGAACTCAGTGTTAACAATATCTTTTTTTATTGAGATCATAATAGTTTATAACATTGTGAAATTTCAGTTGTAAATTATTATTTTTCAGTCACCATATATATGTGGCCCTTTATCCCTTATGCCCACCCCCCCAACACCCTTCCCCTCCAGTAAACACTAATCTGTTCTCTTTGCCCATGTAATTGTTTATCTTCCACATATAAGTGAAATCATGTGGTGTTTGTCTTTCTCTGTCTGGCTTATTTTGATTAACATAATACCCTCAAGCTCCATCCATGTGGTTGGGAATGGGACGATTTTGTGGGGGGTTTTTATTGTTGAGTAGTATTCTGTTGTGTATATATATCTCTCACATCTTCTTTATCCAGTCGTCAGTTGATGGACACTTGGGTTGCTTCCACTTCTTGGCTGTAGTGAATAATGCTGCAATGAACACAGGGGTGTATAAGCCTCTTTGGTTTGTTGATTTCAGATTCTTTGGATAAATACCCAGTAGTGGTATAGCTGGATCATAAGGTATTTCTACTTTTAATTTTTGGGGGAATCTCGTTACTGTTTTCCATACAGGCTGCACCAATTTGCATTCCCCTCAGCAGTCAATTAGGATTCTCATTTCTTCACAACCTCTCCAACATTTGTTAATTTTTGTCCTGGTGATTATAGCCATTCTAACAGGTGTAAGGTGAATTCTTAATGTAGTTTTGATTTGCACTTCCCTAATGATTAGTGATGTTAAACACCTTTTCATGTCCCTGTTGGCCATCTGTATGTCTTCTTTGGAAAACTGTTCAAATCCTCTGCCCATTTTTTGATCAGTTTGTTTTTTGTGTTGTTGAGTTGTGTGTGTTCTTTATATATTTTGTAGATTAACCCCTTGTTAGATATATGATTTGCAAATGTTTTCTCCCAGTTGGTGGATTGTCTTTTCATTCTGTTCCTGATTTCCTTTGCCTTGTGGAAGCTCTTTAGTCTGATGAATTCCCATTTGCTTATTTTTTCTTTTGTTTCCCTTGACTGAGTAGACATAGTATTCAAAAAGATGCTTCTAAGACCAGTGTCAAAGAGTGCACTGCCTATATTTTCTTCTAGGAGTTTTATGTTTTCCTGTCTTACCTTCAAGCCTTTAATCCATTTTGAGTTAATTTTTGTGTATGGTGAAAGATAATGGTCTAGTTTCATTCTTTTGCCTGTGGCTGTCCAGCTTTCCCAGCACCATTTTTTGAAGAGACCTGCCTTTCTCCATTGTACATTCTTGGCACCTTTGTCAAAAATTAGCTATCCATAGATGTGTGATTTTATTTCTGGGCTTTCAATTCTGTTCCATTGATCTGTGTGTCTTTTTTTATACTGGTACCATGCTGTTTTGATTACTATAGCTTTGTAGTTTATTTTGAAGTCTAGGATTGTGATGCCTCCAGCTTTCTTCTTTTTTTTCTCAGGATTGCTTTAGCTATCCAGGGTCTTTTGTTGCCCCATATGAATTTTAGGATTCTTTGTTCTATTTCCATGAAGAATGTCATTGGGATTCTGATTGTGATTGCATTGAATCTGTAGGTTACTTTAGGTAGTATGGACATTTTAACTATGTTTATTCTTCCAATCCATATGCATGGAATATAATTCCATTTCTTTATATCATCATCAATTTCTTTCAATAGTGTCTTACAGTTCTCACTGTACAGGTCTTTCACCTCCTTGGTTAAATTTATTCCTAGATATTTTATTCTTTTTTTGTGTGTGTGATTGTAAATGGGATTGTACTCTTGAATTCTCTTTCTGTTAGTTCATTATTAGAGTATAGAAATGCAACTGATTTTTATAAGTTGATTTTGTACCCTGCTACTTTGCTGTAGCTGTTGATTATTTCTAATAGTTTTCAGATGGATTCTGTAGTGTTTTCTACATATATAATTATTTCATTGGCAAACAGTGACAGTTTCAATTTTTCCTTGCCAATTTGGATACATATTATTTCTTTTTCTTGCCTAATCACTCTGGCCAAAATCTCCAGTATTGTGTTGAATAAGAGTGGTGAGAGTGGGCACCCTTGTTGTGTTCCTGTTGTCAGAGGGATGGCTTTCAGTTTCTCCCCACTGATTATGATATTGGCTGTGCATTTGTCATATATGGCCTTTATTATGTTGATGTATTTTCCTTCTATACCCATTTTATTGGGAGTTTTTATCATAAATGTATCTTGAATCTTGTCAAATGCTTTCTCTGCATCTATCGAGATGATCATTTAATTTTTATACCCCTTTTTTTAATGTGATATATCACAATGATTTATTTGTGGATTTTGAACGACTCCTGTGCCCCTGGTATAAATCCCACTTGGTCATGTTGTATGATCCTTTTAACATATTGCTGTATTCACTTTGCCAATATTTTGTTGAGGATATTTGCATCTATGTTCATCAGTGATATTGGAATTTTCCTTCTTTGTGTTGTCCTTGTCTGGCTTTGGGATCAGGGTGATGTTGGCCACATAGATGAGTTGAAAAGTATTCTATCTTCTTAAATTTTTTTGGAATAGTTTGAGAAGGATAGGTATTAAATATTCTTTGAATGTTTGGTAGAATTCTCCTGAGAAACCATCTGGTCCTTGACCTTTACTTTTTCAGAGGTTTTTTACTACTGTTTCAAGCTCTTTACTTGTGATTGGTCTATTGAGATTCTCTATTTCTTATTGGTTCAGTTTTGGGAGGTTGTATGAATCTAAGAATTTATCCATTTCTTCTAGGTTATCCAATTTGTTGGCATATAGTTTTACATAGTACTATCTTATAATTCTTTGTATTTCTGTAGTATCCATTGTAATTTCTCCTCTTTCGGGTCCAATTTTATTTATTTGAGCCTTCCCTATTTTTTCTTAGTTAGTTTGGCTTAGGGTTTGTCAATTTTGCTTATCTTCTCAAAGAACCAGCTCTTAGTTTCATTGATCCTTTACTGGTTTTTTGGTTTTTATTTCATTTATTTCTGCTCTAATTTTTATTATTTCCCTCATTCTTCTGACGATGGGATTGTTTGTTCTTTTTCTAATTCTGTTAGGTGTAGTTTAAGATTATTTATTTGAGATTTTTCTTGTTTGTTAAGGTGGGCCTGTATTGTTATGAATTTCCATCTTAGGACCACTTTTGCTGCATCCTATATGAGTTGGTATTATGTATTTTCATTTTCATTTGTCTCCAGATACTTTTTGATTTCTTCTTTAGTTTGTTCATTGATCCATTGGTTGTTCAGTAGCATGTTGTTTAGTCTCCACCAATTTGTCATTTGCAGGTTTTTTTTTTCTTGTAGTTGATTTCTAGTTTCAAAGCATTATGGTCAGAAAATATGCTTGATATGATTTCAATCTTCTTAAATTTATTGAGGCTTGCCTTGTTTCCCAACATATGGTCTATCTTTGAGAATGTTCCATGTGTACATTCTCAAGAAGAATGTGCATTCTGCTGTTTTTGAGTGGAGTGTTCTACATATATCTGTTAAGTCCATCTGGTCTAGTTCTTCATTTAATTCCATGATTTACTTGTTGATTTTCTGTCTGGATGATCTATGCATTGATGTAAGTGGGGTATTGAGGTCCCCTCCTATCATTGTGTTGCTGTTAATTTCTTCTGTTAAGTTTGTTAATAGTTGCTTTATATACTTTGGTGCTCCTGTGTTTGTGCATACATATTTTATGTGCATTATATTTTATGTCCTCTTGGTGGAGTGTCCCTTTTATCATTATATACTGCCCTTTTTGTCTCTAATTGTCCTTTTTATCTTGAAGTCTACTTTGTATGATATAAGTATGGAAACACCTCCTTTCTTCTGTTTTCCATTAGCTTGGAGTATCATCTTACATCCCTTCACTCTGAACCTGTGTTTGTCTTTGCTGCTGAGATGTGTTTCCTGGAGGCAGCATATTGTTGGGTCTTGGTTTTAATCCATCCAGACACTCTGCGTCTTTTGATTAGACAATTCAATCCATTTACATTTAGAGTGATTATTGATATATGAGGGCTTAATACTGCCATTTTGTCACTTGTTTTCTGGTTTTTCTGTATTTCCCTTGTTTCTTGGCCCATGTATTTCTGACTCTCAGTTCAGTTTGGTGGTACTCTATGGTAGCTTTCTCTTTATTTATCATTTGTGTCTCTGTTCTGATATTGTTTAGTGGTTACCATGAGGTTTGTATAAAGAATCTCATAGATGAGATAGTCCATTTTCTGTTAGCCTCTTATTTCATTAGTTCAAGCAAGTTCCTTCCCTTTCCTCTTCCCCATCTACATTTTATTGTCACAACTTTTTCCATTTTGTGTTGTGAATTTGTGATTGAAATGAAGTTACTATAGTTATTTTTGATGCTTTCCTTCCTTTTATCTTTAATGTTATACTTAAGTGTTTGCTAACCTGTTCTGATAGGGAGCTGAAATTTTCTGATTTTGTCTTTCTATTTATCTCCTTGCTCAATGCTTTGTAAACCCTTTCTTTGTTTTCAGGTATAAGGGCCTTCTTGATCATTTCTTGTAGGGGGGTCTTGTGGTGGTGAGCTTCCTCAGCTTTTGTTTATAACAAGATCTCTTTCAATGTCTCTTCATACAAGGGAAACAAAAGAAAAATAAACAAATAAGACAACATCAAACTAGAAAGCTTCTGCAAACCAAAGAAAACCATCAACAAGATGAAAAGACAACCTTCTGATTGGGAGACTATATTTGCAAATCATATATCTTATAAGGGGTTAATGTTAAAAATAGATAAAGAATTCATACAACTCAACAAAAAAAAAATCTGATTAAAAAATGGACAGATGATCTGAACATACATTTTTCCAAAGGAGATATACAGATGCCCAACAGGCATATTAAACAATTCTCATCACTAAACATCAGGGAAATGCAAATCAAAACCATGATGAGATGGCACCTCACATCTGTTAGAATGGCTATCATCAAAAAGACAAGAGATAAGTGTTGGTGAGGATGTGGAAAAAAGGGATCCCTTATGCACTGTTGGTGGGAATGTAAATTGCTTCAGTGGCCAGGAAAACGGTATAGAGGTTCCTCAAAAAAAATGAAATATAGAACTTCCATATGATCCAACAATCCCACTCTGGGCATATACCCAAAGGAAATGAAAACTGGATATCAAAGAGATATCTGCATTCTGCTTTTCATTAGAGCATTATTCACAAGATCCAAGATATGGAAACACCCTAAATGTCTCTCAACAGGTGAATGGATAAAGAAGATGTGGTATATGGAATACTATTTGGCCATGGGAAAGAAGGAAATCCTGCCATTCGAGAGATGGACTTTGAGGGCATTATGGTAAGTGAGATATGAGGGAGAAAGACAAATACTGTATGATATCACTTATATGTGGAATCTAAAAAGACAAAACTCATAGAAAAAGAGAGTAGAATGGTGGTTACCAGGGGCTGTGGGGTAGGTGAATTAGCGAGATGTTGGTCAAAAGGTACATACTTGCAGTCAAAAGATGAATAAATTCTGGGGATCTAATGTCCAATATTGTGATTTTAGTTAACAATACTTTATTATACACTTGTAGTTTGCCAGGAGACTAGATTGTAAATGTTCTCACCACAAAAATGAAATGATAATTAGGTGATGTGATGGAAGCATTAGCTAACGCTATGGTGGAATTCATATTGTAAAATATAAGTGTATCAAATCTACACAGTGTACATTGTAAGCTTACACAATGTTATATATCAATTTTATGTCTGAAAAAAATGCAGAATAGCACTTGGAACATGTAGGTTCCAACTTTTTCAGGTTGAAAGGACAGAGAAAGAGGTTAGGAAAAGAGGACTCAAGTTCTGCTTCCTTTCAGGATCCTTTCTTTCTTCAGTGGTCCTTCAGTGAAAAGTACCACTGCCAACAATGTCTGTAAATATTAAAGCAACATATAATTTCAGAGTATACAAAATATAGAGCAGCATTTGAGTAACTAAATGTATATGGTAAAACTGTCCATCTGCCCACAAGTATATATGCTGTGTGTCCACTATGCTCAAGGCACATCTTGAGATGGTGCTGTGACACAGAAAAGTGAACTAAAAGTTTTCTCCTGGTAAGTAGTTTTCAGCCCCTTTAGGGAATCTTGTTGCATAGACATGACACAGGCAATGAATAATATCTTTTGTTCCTCACTCAGTCTGTAAAAAGAAGATAGCAATAGCTTATAACTCAAAGGAATGTAACAAGAACTAGATAAGTTGAATACATGTAAAGTGCATAGAAAAACTCCCCCTCCCACCACTCAGTTGACATTATTTATTATTATCTGGCATTAAATATCAGATGGCCAAACAGCAAAGCTTATAGCATTTTGAGTGAACTATAGAAGAAATATGTAAAAGGTTAAGGAGAAATTAACAATTTGAAAAAGTAGGCTTGTCTGAAAAAGCTTTAACAGAAAAATATTGAGAAGGGAAGATTCATTTCTGGGACAAAAATTGAGTTTGAATGTAGACCTTTGTAATTAAAGTCAAAGAGGAATGATTTTTTATAAAAGGTTACATTCTGTTCTACATGCCTCAACTCTGACTTGGATCTAGAGAGAAAATAAAGCTCAGTTTTAATTTTTATTGGCATTTACTTGCAGGTTTAAATTGTTTACATTCTTCTAACTGTCCTGTACTCATTTTAAAGTGTTTATGCAATACTCTAAAACCTCAGTACAGGTTCTTGTCAGTGAGAGATGGGACAGTCACGCAAATAGATAGCAGGAGCTGGAGTCACAAAAGCTGGATTTGAGATGTCCTTTACCGTCTGATACAGCTGGACAACCTTTAGCAAAATAGTTCAACTTTCAGAGACTCAGGCTCTACATCTGTATAATAGGAATAATTGTACTAACTCACGGTAGAACTCTGAAACCACATTAGATATTTTAAAATACTATTCAAATGTAGGCAATTTATGCTATTAATCATGGGAAATTTTCAGATAATTTCAGGAAAAAAAAACCAATACTTTTAAAGACTTTTTTTCTGTTTGAGTCTTATCTCCAAATATTGTGGTAATGTAGACGATGATAAACATTTGTTATTTGAGGTGCATTACGACAAAAATATACCAATTACATGATATAATTGGATCTAACTACATTCTCCCTGGAGTTTTGGAAAGTTTTTAATCCTCCATGTTTACATTCCTAACTCTAGTTTGTTGCAAATATTGGACTCCTCCCTGCCTCGCCCCAAAAAGAATTTAAATTGGCTTGCTGTGCTAATGGCTGGTCTTTTAGAGGATATTTCTGGAGCTCAAAATTAGAGAAACCCTTAGGTAACCACAAAGTCCCCAAGAATCAATGGGTCATATTACATTTTTTTTTTCTGAGATTGAACTAGAAATTTTGGGCCTGAGAGTCAGAATATTTTAAATAGACTCATCTATCAACTTTACCTGAGGAATAAACTACGGGTAAGTCGAAACTTGAAGAAAATAATTACAGCTCTGTGCTTGCCACCTGAATCTCACTAATATCCCCTCACTTTATTCTGCAAATTATTACATAAAATATAATTTCTGAAGGCTGTAAAGCAAAGCCACTATTAAGGAAGAAGACTGGTCTCAAATCAACAAAAGGAAGCCATTCCTCAGGCTCAGAGGTACATAAATGGCATCATATTCCATTTTCTTATCTTATAAATATTGTTTTTCAAATTATAGGGAAGGTATCAATTTTATACAATTTAACTGCATATATCTAATTTTCTCATCCATCAAGTTTTCACCATTTAGTTCGTAAAGCTTTGCATGATATTTTAGCTCATTGCTGGGTAATTTTCATAACAAAGCTCTTAGTAGGAATTGGCCTCATTTAAAGAAGAGAACAAAAAGGAGGTTCCAAATCCTTAAGTTTTAATCTAGGTACAGTAAAAGAAAATTTTCTGTTCTTTTGCTGCACCTGCCTCTTCAAAAACAATTATTCTGCCTCTCCTCCCCTGCCCCAGCAGGTAGAATGAGAACATTAGATTCCTCTGCCTGCTGCTCTTAGAGATGTCATTGCAAAACAGAGGTTATCTCTCACTTTTTTCAGTACCCAAGCAATTAGAACACTATTATAGGACCTATAATCTGCTGAGGAAACTAATTCTCTGTCCCAAATATGTGGAACTGCAATGCAATTATTTAACTATCTTCAGCAGTTACTATGACCACCAGGTTTAAAAAAGATTTTAAAAACAGCTGAGATATCATATCACCTGTATGGTTATATTCAAACTAATTGTTGAAGTCAAATTAATTAAGACAAAAATATGATTCCTACATCTAACTCTGTAAATATGGATAAACATAAACAGCCTCTTTCATTAACCCTTTCTGGAAGCTCCTTGGACGGGATCACGCTAATCAGTACCTCTTTATCCTAGTGCCCCTGAGTTCCAGAATGAGTTTTTTTTTTTTTTTTTTGTGAGGAAGACCAGCCCTGAGCTAACATCCGTTGCTAATCTTCCTCTTTTTGCTGAGGAAGACTGGCCCTGGGCTAACATCTGTGCCCATCTTCCTCCACTTTATATGGGACGCCGCCATGGCGTGGCTGACAAGCAGTGTGTCGGCAGGCGCCCAGGATCCGAACCCGCGAACCCCGGGCTGCCAAGCGCGAACTAAACCACTGCGCCACCGGGCAGCCCCATCCAGAATGAGTTTTGACTCTGGAGTGTAAACTGTGTGCCATCAGAAATCCACCGTAGGCCCCTTATTTCTGTCTTGTTTTGATTACTACTGACCTGGATTAATCTTAGCTAACAGAAATGTTCCAGAAAAAAGAAATCTGAGCATCTGTTCTGTCTGTTCCTACATTGTGCTAAGTGCTTTCATTTGTAGCAGAAACTCGACTCAGTGGATCAAATCTGTGGATGTCACATTCTTGATGTGTCTGTCATTCTCCTTGGATTCCAGCTTTACTTAATTGAGCCTCTCTCCAACTGTCACTACATCAATAAGATTGACACTGCACACATTTCCCCATCTGAGATAACACAGTGTTTTGGAAAGAGTGTGGTTTGCTTCCTACTCACAATTAATTAGGCACAGAACACTGAGTAAGTCGTTGACCTTTTCTCAGCATTGCTTTCTTTGTTTCTAAAATGAAAAGGCAGTCGCTTAGGACAATTTCTTTCCAGCTTCAAAATTATAAAATCATATTAAAGGAAAACATTAAGTTGTTTAATAAATACTGAAATACTTGTATAAAGCCTTATTCTTTGGCTTTGAGAAAAATAGACATTATAATGACTGTATTTGCTCACCACCAAACTTGTTATATCGCCTAGCACACATTAGGCTGTTGCTATCTATGTGTTGAGTGAATGAATGAGTGAATAAGCATTTGGATATTACATTTAGCTTGGAAGTTGCTTTCATTGTATCGTATCATTGCATTCTCTCATTAAAACTATGAAGAACCTACTGATAACTTTACTAACGAGGAAACCTAGACTCTGAAAAGTAGTGCAGCACTAGGTCACTTACCTTGCATATGGAAGATCTAGCACTTGGACTTGGGTTTTCTAAGAATGCAATTTTGAGTCTCATATGCTTTTAACTGAAACTAATTATGACCCAAGGAAGAATCAAATGTGTTTTAAGTTCCTACTCTACACCATAAACTTAGCATATGTGATAACAGTTAAACTAAGACCAGGCTGCCCCAATACATAGGTTAGCACACAGTTGCTGAGAGAAGCTATAAAATTAGCATAATGTCACAGAGCTTGTAAGAGATGCAGCCAAGATTTTTTTCAGCTCATGTGCATTTGACTACTATTGCTTATAATGTCCAGCACACCCTGGGGCATCTAGAGGAAAACCGAAGACAAATGAATGTGTCCTTTTTCACCCTGTGAACAATGCCTTAATAAATTCACTACTTCTAGAAGAAGTTTTCTAAGGATTGGAGGTGAAAGCTCTCTTTAAAAAAAAATAATGAAGGGCAGAAGGGTTAGGTTGCTATGACCCTCCGAGCATCAGTCTTTTAACTTATCAACTGGGATATTTTTCTTTTCCTCTGGGTATCTGTTGAAGTGCCCTTCATACTCAGAAGTGAAAGAAACTGGAAAACCCAGGCCAAAAAAGACAGTTATTACTTTAGTTAGTTTAATAACTAAAGCAATCAGTTATGATCTAGCTGTGAAGGATCCGACAGAATTTTGGTCTTCACTTCAAACTAAAGGCAGATACACTTTAGTTTTCACAGATTATTACAGGACTGAGCTGTGAACCCAGAGGAAATGGGAGGATTGTGTTTTTGCTAAGGGAAATAAAACTTTTTGATACCAATTTGACCTAAAATGAGCTATTGTGTGTCTAATTCCAAAAGAAGATGAATTTTGTGTGTGTATGGGGGGGGAAGACCAGCCCTGAGCTAACATCTGTTGCCAATTCTCCCCTTTTTGCTGAGGAAGACTGGCCCTGGGCTAACATCCGTGTCCATCTTCCTCCACTTTATATGGGACGCCGCCACAGCATGGCTAACAGCCAGTGCATCCGCGGGCACGCGAGATCTGAACTTGCGAACCCCGGGTTGCCAAGCACGAACTAAACCGCTGCACCACTGGGTGGCCCCCAAGAAGATGAATTTTGACTCAGGTTTTCTACAAGCCAGATGAGGAGCCAATGATTGCCCTAAAAAAACAATGATTAAAGACCTGCCAAGCACAGGTCGCAGTTCAACATTGATGAGGAAAGTACATTATTCTGATGAATGCTTCTGCATTAATCTTTTTTCTTCATCGTTAATATACTCTGGTCAAAATAATTCTTTAATACTAGTTCCCAATTGCCTAGAGAATAAATTATAATTCTTTAATACTACATTTGACATACCTCACATACTGGGAAATATTTGCTCCTCCTTTTTTTATTTTTCTGACTATTACTCCCCTATACATTGTTTTCTTGTCTAGAAGTCCCATGATGCATTTTCACCTCAGCCCGTTACCTGGGACTATTCCCCTTCAGTTCATCAAGGCTCGTTAAGCTTGTCCTTAGCCCAGCAGACTCAAAATCGATTTGTTAAACCAAGAAGACCCTGGATCTCATTCACAGGGGTTGATTGACACTAGGTCACAGATACTACTGTGCAGCAAAGTGCCATGCTTTCCAATGAGAAACAGAAAGGCCAATGAGGAGGAGCCACTTAATTCCTCTGCTCAGTCCACTCTGCCTTTCTATGCAAGGGACCTGGATGCTGGCTTCTCATCAGAAGGGGAAAACTTGGGCAAATCAAAGGAGTTACTTATATGAATAGCATATTTAGTGGCATCAGGCTAATAGGAATGCCAGATTCATCTATCTCTACATTAAGGATAACCTTTCCAATGGGACCACAAGACTTGAAATCTCTTGGATGAGCACTGCCTCTCACTGACCCTGGGAACCTCCTTTGCTTCTCTATTGCTGACCAACCACTTTATGACTGACCTTTTTTTCTTTATGTTTAAAACTCTTTTTTGAAATGTCTGGTCTAACTAAGCTTTAACCCATTTTTTAAGTGCCTTAATTGCTTTCCTCCAATCCATTATGTGTTGTTTTCATTGTGTCAGAAGTCAACTTTCCTTTTTTACATTTATGATATTTCCTTCTATTAAACTGCATTTCTAATCAGAGTTCCTTCATTGTCATATGCCTTATATTGCTCTCTATGATTTTTATATGTGTTTTAATTTTTCTATTTCCTTTTAAACTTAGGCTTTAGTTAGTCATGCTCCTCTGTATTTTATTTTATATTCTTCTGTACATTATTTTGCTCAATCCTTAAGAAGCCACCTATATTCTCCCATAATCACTGACTCCACTAACGTTCTCTCCCCAACCCACAATTGTGTGTTTGATTTCTCTCTAAAAATGCATGGACTCTTGTAAAATATGTATTTTAATTTCATATGTAAATTTCATTGTGCTATGAATCACAATATTGTTTACTTTTTTCAACACTTTTTCAAGGATCTATTTAGGTTGCTATATGGACATCCAGTTCATTTGCGTCTCACTTCTGCAAACCGTTCCATAATGCATGCTCACATGTGGTAGAACCATTCTTCTGATGGTGGACATCCAGGTTGACTCCAACCTCCTTTTGCCGCAAACAATGCAGTGATGACCATCCTTGTGCTTGTCCCCTCACAATCCTCAGCAAGAACTTATCTAGGACATATTCCCAGAACTGGAATCACTCAGTCCTACCCAATTTTAATACAGCCAGGGAGGTTTCCAGTAGACCAGCATATACTCTCACCAGAATTCCACCTCCCCACATGCTTGCCAACATTTGGTATCCTCTACTTTTCTAAGCTGAATGATATCTCATGGCTATTTTAATGAACATTTTTCTGATTTTGAACACTTAATGAGCATTTTTCAGATTTTCTAAGTGTGAGTATCTCTCCATATACTTGTCAGCCATTTAGGAAAACTCTTCTGTGAATCACTGATTCATATCCTTTGACTAACTTTCTATCAGCTTAAAGCTTTATGTTTTAAAAGTTCTTTTCATACACTATAAGTTCACAAGACTTTCTATATTGTCTTTCAATAATTGTATAATTTCTTTTTCTCACATGTAAATTGTTAATGCATTTGGTTTCCACTTTTATGTATGGTTTCCAAGTATCTAATTTTATCTTTTTTTTTGTATATAAAGACAATTTCCCAGCATAATCTACTAAATTGTCACTTCCCTGTTGCTTCGGGGTGACAGTTTTATCATACAGCAAATTCCCATGTAAACATGTGTCTATATCTGAGACTCTTTTTCTTTACCCCTGGACTATTGAAGTGTCCCTGAATCATTAGAATAATATTTGGATTACTATGGCTTTGTAGTATATTTTCAAATATGGATGTTCCTCTTATTTTTCTTTTATAAAATTAAGTGTGCAAGTTGTGTACTTTTATTCTTCCATATAAATTTTAGAACGAGTACTCATGTTCATTTTAAAAAAATCCAGCTAAAATTTTGAATGTATTTAATTGAATGTATAGACTTATTTGGGGGAAAATGGCAACCTTATAGTTTTGTACCATCTATTAACATGTAGCTTTTCAGTTACTCATGTTCTCTTATGCTGTTTATTATAATTTTTAAATGATTTCCGTAAATGTCTTCTGCATGCTTTATTAGGATAAAACCCAGATGCTTTATATTCTTGTTGTTTTTACTATATTTATTTCTATTTTTGCTAATCATTTAAGAAATGTTGATTTTTCCATTGATCTTATAGCCAGAAGTCTTAGCAATTTTTTCTTATCAGGGCTTAAAATTTTGTAGTCTCTTTTTATTGCTTCTTCTGCCATTTTGTTGTCTTATGATTTTGACCAGGACTACCATGTCTATGTTAAATAGTAGCTGTAGCAGTGGGCATCCTTATCTTATTCCGGATCTTAATAGGAATGTATACACTGTCCCTATCAATTATTAGTGACTAGTAATTTGCTATAGGTTTTTGGCGTGTCATTTCCTTTCAAGACTAGGAAGTCATATTCTGTTGTGAACTTCAAATATTTATATGAAAATTATGAATTGACCTTCACCAAATTAATTTTCTGCTTCTCTTGAATTAATCACTTTTTATTTTCCTTAGTCTACTCATATCATGATTTACTGGAGATGTTTACCAAATATTTAAGGAAAGACAATTCATATGTCATACCATCATAGTTCATATTTCCTTGGATTATTATGAACAAAATAATTTAGAAATGAATCTGGCATAAAGAAATCAATACACATATGTTACTATTATTGTTGCTGCTAATAAAATTCTTAAAAATGCAGATTAACATTACTTATTGCATTGGTGGTTTTCAACCTATACCCATTGGAATCCTCTAAAAGCTGAATTGAGGGAGGAAGAGTGAATAAGGTGTTAAAGGGATAAGGCTTTTTCCTTCCCTGCAAACAAGAATAATTTCAACCAGAGAAACTCTCTTTTTGTTTGTTTTTTATATTGTGCTTCTGTATAAATTTTATTTGCTAAGAAATAATGGTTGCATGTCATTAGTTTAGTTAAATGTCTGCATTTTGAGTAAAAGCACTGTTATTACAGTTGATTCCTAAGTGATAGTTCTTGCATGAGGTGAAAATAAACAAATTAGGTGGAGCCTACAATACACAACATTTCACCTCTCTATTTGTGATAAAATTGGCTTTGTAAATATTTTCAATTCATTCATATTTTAAAAACCACATTTATTGAACAGATACTTCCTCATCATATTGAGATATATACTGGAGTAATATAAAGATATGCTGGGTCAATGAGGCTACTGTCCTTAAGGAGGCTCTATGCAAATATGTAATGACTACTTCTTATACCAGCAGTAGACTATACTGAACTCTAGAAAGAGACTCAACCACACAGGATTGCATTATGACTCTGATGGGCACGAGACACTTTTGCGTTCATGGGTCCTTTTCTTCCATGAAATAACATTAAAAGTTATATTTTACATCTGCATTGGTTTAAAGATAAATAGGCTAATATTATGTATTAAAACTTTAAAAAATTATTGTTTTATTCAGATTTTTTAAAAAATCAAAATATTTTCATAGGCTTCTAACAGTATGGTAGGCTTACTGTGCCTAGTGAATAAGTTGGCCCTGTAGCCATGGGTCAAGTATTCACATACATATACAATTCTCTCAGGTAATATAAATGATTGAAATTAACCAAGACTCACATGTTAACTGGCAACTAATATTCATCTCCAGTGACAAGCGGTTGAGAGACAGAGGAGGGTACTCTGGTAGAATGGAGAACATGCTTCAAATCCAATGGGTCAGTTGTAACTGAGCTCCATGATGGAAATGAGTCAATGTTTTCAAATATTTAATTTATTTGAAGCCAAGCTGAAAACAGATTTTATCCCATTTCTCCTGCTTTTAAAATGTTGACCTGTAATTCAAATTTAAAATATGATGCAGGAGTCACTGCCAAACAAAGCCCATTTTTCTGCTGCCTCCAGGCTGTGGGCCACTGACTTGCAGTCAATGTATTAAGAGCAGAACTAGTAGGAATTGTAATGAACTGGTTTGGGATCCAAGAGTCCTATAATCAAATTTGTTCTCTCCTAACCCTGAGGAAATCAGGTTAGGGTTCCTACTCAGTGGCCTGGATTCACAGTAAAAAAATTTGTCTCTGAGTTATATTGCTGCATCCAAATAGAGAACTACAGTAACACAGAATATGATTCTTAAAAGAGGAGCTCTTGCAGACACTGTGTTAAGAAATTTCTGTTCTATCATCCATAGAATGCTGTTGGAAAAAGGGAATATGTAATATGGAGAGGACCAATGATTCCCTGTTGACAGAATTTGTCCTGGTGGGGCTTTCTGCCCACCCAAAGCACCAGACAGTTTTCTTTGTGTTAGTTTTGTGGATGTGCCTGATGATCCTGCTGGGAAATGGAGTCCTTATCTCAGCAATCGTCTATGATTCTCACTTGCACACCCCCTTGTATTTCTTCCTCTGTAATCTTTCCTTCCTGGACATTTACTACACAAGCTCCTCTCTCCCACTAATTCTTGACTGCTTCCTGACTAGAAGGAAAAGAATTCCCCTCTCTGGGTGCATGGTGCAGATGTTCTCTCCTTTGCCATGTAAGCCAAAGAGTGTGTAATTCTAGGCATGATGGCACTTGACTGCTATGTGGCCATCTGCTACCCACTGAGATACACTGCCATCATGAGCAAAGGTGCCTACGTGCCCATGGCAGCTGGATCCTGGATTGCTGGGCTTGTGGACTCAGTGGTGCAGACATCTCTCACAATGCAATTACCATTCTGTGCTAACAATATCATTAACTACTTTGTGAAATTCTGGCTATCCTAAAACTGGCCTGTGCTGATATTTCAATCAATGTGATCAGTATGGCAGGGTCAAATCTGATTGCTTTGGTTATCCCATTGCTGGTAATTTCCTTCTCTTACAGTTTTATTGTTGCCACTACTCTGAGGATCCCTTCCACTGAAGGAAGGCATAAGGCCTTACCCACCTGCTCAGCCTACCTGACAGTGGTGATTATATTCTATGGAACCATCCTCTTCATGTACACAAAGCCCAAGTCTCAAAGCTCTGTTGGTACGGATAATGAAGACATCGTTGAGGCCCTCATCTCTGTCTTCTATGGAGTACAGATCCCCATGCTGAATCCTCTCATCTATAGTCTGAGGAACAAGGATGTAAAGGCTGCTATGAAGAACATTCCGGGTAGGAAAAACTTCTCTGATGGAATAGAAACACTGATTTACACCATGTTATTCAGTATTCAAACCTGCTGCAGACATGAAATTCAAACCCAGAAAATTATCATGTGAAAACAAATTGACCATGTGTCATTCAAAATTATATACAGAAATATTTTAGTTGCAGTTGTTATTATTAGCTTTTTTTCCCCTAACTACAGAAATAAAACATACTTGTGGTTTTTAAAAAATACCATTATGAAAATGTAAAAGTTGAAAATCTCTTAGGAAGTCCCAGCAAGACGTAATCACTCTTAAACCTTTAGAAAATAATAAAGGCAAAAGATGTTCTAAACATCACTTTGTAACCTAAAATAAGTACGTTATTAATTATTTATTCAACCTGATTATAAATCAGCACATGACATATTGTATATTCATTTTTAATTTGTTCATTTATTTACTGTTTGTGTTGGCCACAGACACAAGCTCTTTGAGAGCAGGAACTTGTCTATTTCTTACCCTACAACATACCAAAGAGGTAGACTAGAACATGAGACATAGTAGATGTTCAATAAATATATTTTGAATACATATACGAACTACAGCATGTATAAAAGTAGCAATGTATATCTGTCATATCAGAGGTAATGAAGATTATTCAAAAATAAATTTGATTCAATGTAATATTTTCTAAATAAACTAGATTAGCATTTTGTCAAATGAACTCCCTTAGTAAAGGACTACCTTTTCTTTTTTATGTGTTGTGTATGTAATGTAGAGGAAAAGATTTTATTTACCAGCTACCATAACTTTTCTGCATTTGGTACATAAAGAGACTAAGATAACTGAAAAGGTCCCTTAGTAATGCATCCTAAGTTTTAACCTAATACAACAAAGGTAGCATGGTCCAGAGAACTCCTCTTGGACTGCAAGATCAGGTTGTGATGAGGACTTCTGTCCTACTATGTATTGGCTCATACCGCTCCTAATCAGTAGGAGAACTACACAGAATTGGTTACTGACAAAAACTGCAATAAGAGGATAAGAAGTGGCAACAGAGAGTCAAGTTGTTCAATGAACTGAGGAGCTACAGGGTTTGGGCATTGTGGGATAAGACAAATATGGTGCAAAACTGAGATAATCTCTATTGTCTGAAGAGTGCAGCCATGTGGAGCGATGTCAATGCGAGGAATGGAAGCCCCATTTCCATTGAAGGAATAGAGTTAAATATGTCAACAGAGGAAAGCACTCCTTTTCTCTAACCCTTTGAAGAGTCTGTGAGAGTTAAAATATAGAACGCAAATCTAAAGTAAAAGACTATAGCTAATTTCAAATTGTAAAAGTAAGCCCATAATATCTTCCTTTCTTGTTAACAGGTAATTATGGTTTCTTCATCAGATTAAATAAATTAATTCATGCATAGTGCTAAATAGTGCCTAGAACATCCTAAAAGTCCAATCAACATTAGCTGTTTGTTTATTATTAGTGCTGGGTGTACATTAATAGGTCATAATGCTTTGAGTAGGCACAAAATTTTCATCTTTACTTTTTATGGAGTCATTTTGATGCCATTAAACTTTTGTCTCTCAGCTTAAAATCCATTTTTCTATGCTCTGCTTTGTGAGTTAGCATTGGGACACTGAAAACCACATTCCCCCTTTGCTAGCAGGCTTCTGTTTAATTCTTCCAGAAGAGTTGCTAGAGAGAGAATGGAAGGTTGGAGGATGACAAGGACATGAGCCTCCCGATTTGCTTCTTGTTCCTGTCAGCATCACCCCAGCTTTGGTTCTTTGCTGTGACAATGGCAGCTCCTTAGATGCTTCCTGCATTTGGTTTCAGTTTTTATTTCTTCTTTTCTGTAATCCAGAACCAGTAGCCAATCAGTGCCACCATCTCAGAGGTTAGAATCTGTCACTCAGCTTTTACTTCTGGTAAATGAACAGCCCTGTCAAGTCTTTAGTCTGTCTTGAGGCATATTTAAAAGCAGTGAAATATGCAGTTCTCTGCTTGAGAAACGCAGTGAGTCAGAAGGAGCACGAGCACTAGTTTTGGCCAGACTCTCATTTGCATAAACAATTAAATAACAGAATGTCCTGGGCAAGACATTTGTATTTCTTCTGCAGTTGCTTTCTTGTGTCTAAAACATAGATTATGATAAACTCTTTAGTATAATCCAAAATTACATAATAATAATCATAGGATCATACGAAAGGAAAACATTGAGCAGTTTACCAAACTCTGAAATACATGTGAGATGGAAAAAATTTAGGAGCTTGAGAGAAAGAAACATAAGTATAACTATTTTCTTTCACCAATGCATACGTAGCGCCCACCTAAGTTCCCTACCTAGCACATAGTATGTGCCAAACTTCTTCCTATAAGTTTGTTGAATTAATGCATAAATAAGTAAATAAATGAAAGAAAAAATCTTCAGGAGGCTACATATAGTTTCCAATACAATTTATGAAGATCATCATACTGGTCCCTCACAATAACTCTTCAAGGAGCTAAAATTTTCCCCCAATTTTACAAACAGAAAATCTAGTTCCAGGAATGTAGCAATATCTGAAGTCACAACAAGGATGTGGTAAGTCTTTGATTTGAATAAAACAATTAACACACTTAACAACCCAACAATTATAGAATACACATTCTTCTAAAGCACATATGGAACATGTACAAAAATTAATAATTTGTTAGGCTTAAAGAAAGAATCAGCAAATTTCAAAGAAATTTTATTAAACAATCCATATTCTCTCAATTAAGTTAAAAGTAATTAATTAATTTAAAAGATCCATAACCTGAGGTAACTAAATCATACTTCTAAATGACTAATAACAAGCAATGATATTCAAAATAGTTAACAACTTGTATGCCAAGTGCTCCAATAAATCAGAATTAATGCCTGCCCAAAACAATCAATGTGGTCATAGTAAATTTCAGCTTTGCTTATAGATCAGACAAAAAATTACAACGAAAATTAAAAACCAGACCTGAACTTGTACTCATTGGTATGGCTGTACTGGTTGTTCAGTTTAGTGTCCACTCTGATTGCTTGGTAGCTGTGCCATAGTCTTTGTAAAATATTTTCAATAGCAACCCTGCTAAGAAATGAGATATAATTGAATACTGCAAATTAAAATTTACTTAATACGGAGAAAATAGTTTCTTGAGGGAAATGTTCATACTTAAATTCTATGGGAAGTTTGGCTTTATAATGAAGAGAGAAGTATCTCTATACTTACAGGTAATAGACAGTAATCACCAGAAACCAAGTGTTTTAACCAACCAGAAAATTGCTGAATAAACCTGGGGTCATGGGTTTTCAATATGATGCATTTTAGGGAAGATGAATTTTCAGGGTGCAAGAATTTTTAGTTTATCAAGGGAAGCAGAAAACATTACTGGTTAGGAGACTGGATATAAAGTCAAACTGTTTAGATTGGAATCATACCTCCAAAACTACTTTACTAATCTATAGCCTATGCAAGTAATTTAACTTCTCCAAACTTGTTTCTCATCCCTTGTGAGGATTAGATGTACGGGTTCATTCATCCACATTTTACAGCACTTCTCTTACTCTAGAGAAAGGGTCTTAGTTTGAAAAGTCAAGGAGCCAGAGGAAAAGGGCGAATTCCACTGTAACCAGGTTTGCTTGTGGTGATGTTGGATCACCAGGTTGATGGCATCTAGCCAGTATATGAAGATTCAAATTTAAACACTAATGGTGGACATTCCATTTGATGCTGTAGATGGTGTGACTTTTGATGCATATACTATAGGTAATCTCTTTGCAGTATATGAGAGAAGGAGAGCCACCATTACTAACTGCACCCCAATTTTTAGGGAAGAATGATGTAGAACCTCTAAAGGGAAAGGCAAGTAAGCACCCAAGAGGTAGAAACAGAGGCATGGCTATGTAGAGTCACCAAGAACACAAAAGGGAGAGTCTCAGGAGGACTAAAAGGGAAAATCCTAACTCTAGGAAAGGAAATAGGAGATATGAACCTTGTTGATACCAGAGATATTAATATGGAGAAAAGGGACTATGACCCAGTTGGGTCAGGAATGACTCCTCTAAGGCAGGCTGGAGAGGCAGCGGTGGTACATCCAAAGTTGTCAGAGGATCAGTAGGAACATAAATAAAGATAAAAGAGCAATAATTTTACTGATCCCAGATACAAAATGTTATGACTGTCTCTGAACAACACCCACGAGGTTTCCAGAGAAATGGGAAAAGGAAGGAAGAGCCCTCTTCCCTGTAACAGATTAATTAAAAATGAAGCAGCAACTTCTGTGACTAATGTCTTCTGTACCTCAGGGAAGGGAACACACTAAACATCACTTATGTTGCAGATACATTTAATCCTCATAAAAACCTGAAGATATACATGATTTTATACAATAAGGAACGTGGAGTCCAAAAACGTTATACAGTTTGCTCTAGGTCACACAGCTAGGAAGTGGCACAGTGGGGATTGGAGCTCTAAACAGACTCCAAAATTCATATACTTCCCGTCACCTCATCATATATCTCAATTATTTTGACGGCTGAGAGATCTTCCTATCCATCTCTTTAGCAAATAGACAAAGGACAATTTTCAGTTCTCTATGACCTCTAGCCATGAAAACACAGTGGTTCCAAAGAGGCCAGCTGACCTAGGAAGACACCATTACTTTTCTACTTGCTATCTCATAGCGTGGTAATCTCCTCTCACAGGAATAGAAAACACACAGTCTAATATATACACCTGAGCAGGAAAATATCTACACTACATCTCAGAGGACATCATTAAAAGTGGACTGACCTACTTCTCTCTGATATTAAAGTACAAATAAGTTACATAGGGATGGGAGCCCATGTACTTGCAACAGGCTAAAGCCAAGCTTGTTAAAGTAAACTTGTAACTTCTTAACAAAAATACCCTTCCCTCCACAAGTTTTCTGGAGAGAATCTTGAGCTGTTTTTAGGAGATTAATTTCTTCTCTTTGGTTACAAGTAAAAGGAAAGAAAAGAGTATATGAGATCATCAGTGGAAAATTCTAAGTGCAATCATTTTATTTTCTGTAAAGCACTCCTCTACACACGGCCATCACCCTGTCATTCATAAAATGCAATCATACAGAGTAAAGAACACATATTGTAATGAAAACATCGAGTAGAGAGTCAGAGGTGATAAACTGGTGGGAAAGGGAATATTATAGCACGTGCGTTTTGTTTAGTCTCATAGAATTAAAGAGAATTGCCACAGTCCTCACCCTGCATACTGCTTTAGACCCAGCTTGTTTTACTCAAGTACATTCACTGCATAACACTGAAGATATTTGAGTTTGTGACTCCCAGAGGACATGAAGTCATGCAGATAGTCCATTTTCATCCTGGGAAATTAGTTGAGGGCCCATATATTTAATGTTGTGATTTCAAAAAGCTCATTACAGTCGTTTGGAAATAGAATGATCTAAATTTTGAAGTGGAGAGTTCTTTTTTCTCCAAAATTCATAGAAATCCAGGACAACCATGGGTCAGGACACTATAAAGGAGATTTCTGAGTAGAATTAATCCCACCTAGAGTAGGATTCAATAAGTATTAAGAGTTTTTTCTATTGTACATAATCTACAATGATATTTAAATATGACACAAGTGCTCAACTCAGGGCCAATAAGATGATAAATGGCAGGTAAACAAGGAATGGTAGATAAATAATCATACTAATCAGCACACTTTTGTAACAGGACTATTCATCACCTTGAATCAGAATCACTGTGAAATAGTCATGACAACTCCCAAAGAGCAACCTAAACTACTTGTTCATCTGCATCTAGATATGTGAACATCTATTACAGAAAATTTAACGTGGACGCCCAAGGTTTCTACAGTGGCTATATGCTCAGATATTCATGAGATGATCCATTGAGAGTATATTCCTACTGACTACAACACAAATGAGTAAGGGCACTAGGGTTGGTCAAACCACTTGATCTTTTATTGAGGATTTTTCATGATTGCTCAAATTTACAGTGTAACATGAGACAATTCATATTCGAAAGTCTCAAATAAGTATGTCATTTTTCACATTATCTAGCACTCATCACAACTAAGCATTTATCACTATCTGTCCCTTTGGAGTCTGGTAGCATTGGACACAGGTATCTGCAGTGAGAAGGGAGTCGGGCCATGCTGACCTGCCAATTCCTGTATCTTGTCATACCCTGCTCTTCACCCACCCCCACTCCACACAAAGCTCCAGGAAAAGCAAAATGTCCTACCTTAGCCCTGGATGCAAATGAAACACCCAAAGATGAGCAGGGAAATGACAGCCCTGACCCTTGAAAGTATGAGCTCTACTTCTTGCAAATATTTTCCACTTTGTTTGTAGGAAACTGTGCTGCACGTGAGAGTAAAGAACATGTAGTCAAACTTCAGCATCTTCTCTCATCTTGAGACAAATTTTACTGTCTAGAAGATAGTCCTCACAAGATATCAAGTTGTATCCATTTGTCTGTTTAATACCAATTTGAAACTGGGCCCTGACAAGGGATGATATTCAAAAAATATTTAACAAAAAAGCATAGGCGACAACAAATCAGAACAGAAACCCCACTGGAATGACATATTAGGCTATGAGCAGAGCAGTGGTTTGATCTGCATTACATTTTAAGATGCACCATGCTGCTGTCTGGAGAATATATTGAAGGATGGGAAGAGTGAAGCTGAGAGACCAGTTGGGAAGCTAGGGCAGAAATGCGATCTCTTGTGACTTGTCAGAGCTGTGCATTGCTCAGCTCTGGGTCTCCCATCTTCCTGGTGTGCTAATGTGCCTGTGAGTTAAATTGACTTGAATACACTTATCAAGAAAAAGGAGGCTTCTCTAATTCAGATGGAATTATCTTAAATGACTTGTCAAGACTTCATGTAATAAAATTCAGTAAGTTATATATTTTTGTCTCATACAAGCAGTCTGTATTTTCACCAACTCATCAAGAAATAGATTCCATTCTTTGGTGGCAATGATTCATTTTGGTACTCTTTCTATTTATTTTTCTAGCTTCATATTGAAGCAGAATGATTTTATGTCTGTTTTTTTACCAAAACCAACTGGAATGATTATTTGTAGCATCAACAGTATGCAAACTGGACTCAGATTCACTGATTTGCAATCAACTATAATAATGCTGTGTTTTATAGAGTGCCTACATAAATACCAAGAACCATGATAAGTACACTTTATCACATAACAGCCCTATAAGGTAGTGATAATATCGATTTTACAGCTTAAAAAGCTTAGTCAAGGTGAGCAAGAGACAAGTCAGGAAACTGGGGTCCTAACACATGTGTATCCAACTCCAAACTCATTCTTTTTTTATAATAGAAAGATACATATTTGAAATCATCGATCAGAGTAGCAAGCACTTTTATTGAGCACCTACTCAGCATCCATAACTATATTAAATTCTTCATATGCATTTTCTCATTAATTCTCAGACTAACACATCAGACGAGAATTTTTAATTTCCTCTTTTTACAGATACGGAACCTGAGTGTTAGAGGGGTACAGTGACTTTGCTGAGGTCATGGAAATGTTTGACAAAGCTGGGCTGTCTAACTTCAGAATCCAGTGTTCTCAACCATCTCACTCTTCTGCCTCCTAAATGACAGAGAATGCTCTGCTCCTGTAGAGTCGGGCAATATCAGTAACCAGAAACATAACACAAAAGAGCAATCCTTATTTACAACAGAGAACCTTACAATCCTAAAATATTCTCTTCAGCAATACATGTGCTTAATTATTTTAGCAAAACTCATGGGGAATGGCTGAAGGAACAAAGAATTGTAGCCTGGTACAAGAAAGACTCCGAAACAGCAATCTGTAAATACTTGAAAAGTTGTCACAAAAAAAGGAGTGTACACTTATTTTTTTGTTTTTTCACAGGGAAAATGAGAGTTGCATACAGAAAGGTATATAAATGGGTAAATGTAAAGAACATTCCAATAAGGAAAATTGTCCAAAAAAATTACCTATGTGACCTCAGAAAGAGCTCTAATCATCACTGGGTTTGGGGGCAGAAACAAGATAAACATCAACCATACTATAGAGGTGTTTCTGTTATCTCAAAGGGTTAGAACTAGATTAATTTTAAGATAATTTCTAGCTTGTAGAAATAGTCATTTAGAATTTGACTATTTTACTGTTATGATTATATAGGAGTATGCATGTAATGATCTTTACCTCCATAATTCATTATGAAAGTGATTGCGATTCTTCCAAAAATAAATAAAATGTAAGCATTCCCCTTGAATACTTTATAGTTGGTATTGCAGCATTGTCTATAATAGTAAGAAAAAATGAAAGCAAGGTAAATGCTCATTATTTGAGAATAGATTAAATAAATCTTGAAACACTAATATAATGGAAAACCACATGTTCCCTGAGTATTTGATGATATGTGAAAAACTGCTTATGATACAGTGTTAAGCGTAAGGAGATAACACATTACAGATAAGGTGGAAGTTTTATGACCTATAATGTAATGCTTCTCATGTTTATCTTTAAAATTTTGAACCTATACTTTTCTATTAACTATGTCCAAGTTGATCTCAATGTTGACCATAATGCCTGGCCCATAACAAGTGGTCAATAAACACTAGGTGAATGACTAACAGTGGAAAGGTGTGACACATTTTTAATAAAGTATTTTGGAAAATTTTGTTAATATTTATAAAATAATCTGTTCCATGCCTTAGACATAAACAACGTAGTTATTGTATGGATGAAACAAAAAAAATCAAATGATAGAAGAAACTTTCATTTATTTTTTTCAGGAATCATATGAAAATCTTACCACAATGAAAATTAAAATAGTATGTTAAAAATGAGAAGGAAAACCACAAGTTGGAATAGTATTTGCAGAAAATGTGAAGAGCAAAGTGTTAATCTACTAACAGTTCATACAAATTAAGAGGAAAGCTATCAAAATGCCAAGAGATAGTTAAGCAAAGGATATGGATGGACAACAAAAGACAAAATAAAAGTAATAAACATAGAAGAAATATTCACTCTAACTAGCAATCATAGAAATGAAAAACTAAAACAAAGTAGTGTTTTATGCAAATATGAAAGAATAAACACCCTCTTGGGTTCTAGAAAATATACCAAAAATGGTCTATGGAAATGCTTCCATAGCAGTGTAAAGTTTTAAGTTAGGGAAAAATAATTTTGCATGTGTACTAAGAATTCTCCATTCACACCCTTTCATTCTATAGTCCTATCTCTAGAGATTTACCTTATTTCCAGTAGAAGGAAAAGTAGGTTAGATAGCCTGCTGCATAGATATCAATAGTCATTATATCAAACTCTCAAAAAATTAGAAACTAATTAAAATATCCAATAATACTAAAAGAGTAGGCTAGATTTTAATTGCAGTAATTCCACTTAATGAAATAGTCTTCCAATATTAAAAGGGAATATAACAAGTATGGAAAATTATTGATACAAAGTGACAATACTAATTAAAATTTATCTATATTACAGTTATGCTGGTATAAAGAAAAAATTTCTGTGGTGTAGAATTAACAAACATATGAAAGATAAAAAAGAGTTTGAAGAGGTAGAATGACTTATTTAGGATGCCATTAGGATTGATGTAGTTTTATTTGTGGAATAAAAAGAAAAACAAATTCAGGAAAGTTTAACATTTCTGAGAACTTTTGGACATACTCTGATTCCAGCCCCAACTTATGTCGAGGCCATCTAATACAGACATGTTCAGTGAACACTCCAAGAAATGTATGGCTGGGGAAGGCTTCCTTTAAGTCAAGATAATTGGCTCTTTGGAACGTGCAGAAGTCAGACACTTTGTCTCTAGAGAATCCTAAGTTTCTGACTCACAACCTTAGAGACTGAAGAAGTTTGTAAAAGTAGGTGCTAAATTGACTTGCAGAAAAAGCTGAGTCTCTGGAGTAAATGTCAACTTTAGGACAAATCATGGGAAACTAGAGTTGCATCATTGATCTTTATTTTTAGTTTATTTTATTTCCTTGAAAGTCTCCTATGAAGATTCACATACAGACAAATTTTCTGATTGAGGCTATTCTTTCTCATATTTCTTTTTAGGAAGAAGGAGCAACCCATCTTTGAAACTGAGAATCTTCTTGTCTCATCTGAAAAATGCAAATGAAATTCAAATTCCTAGGAATTTTTTGTACTACTTAATAGAATTGAATGGCGTGTATGATTTTAAAACCCAGTCAGGAGGTAAGAGAAAGAGAGAAGTTTTTATTAAAAATATTTCAAAAGAAAAACATCCTATCAATAAATATAAAGATTTTTAAGTTGAGGTGACAATTGTTGGTGTGATTTTGAAAATACGTATGTATGTGTGTGTATATATATATATATATATATATAATATACATATATAAAATATATAATATATAAAAATATATATCATATATAAATATATATATTTTGATATAAAGAAAAATACAAAAACCCAGGCATCATCTCTAAGACAAGAATAATTTATTTTTTAATTCCAAAATAGTTCATAGAAATGGCTAGTGGAGAAGAGAAATTTGTTTGCAATGCAACAGACCCTAATAAATAATAGGCTAATGGCTACTGTATTTAAGTATCTGGTTCACTAAAATCTTAAGTAAAAATTATCTAGAGAAAGAGCTCGTGGTGATTTATACATTATTCACACATAAACTGTGCTGAAAAAGAGTTTGAGGAAACGTAATTAAATGTGTTTATGGTAAAAATTGGATTAGAAACAAAATGTATGTAACAGCAGGCAGAAGTAGTTGTACCTGAGTGTTAGTCAGAGCCCCAGGCAGCCAGAGCAAAGGAGAAAATATTCTCATTTATATGAGAAATGAAATAACACTACCCTAGACCTTAATTCTCTATACTGCACCTAAAAGGAATTTGGGGCATATTTCTGATTTTAATTCATTATTGTGGGTAATGTCTTCATAAGAGGAAGACAATCAATGTCTTCAATTTTTTAAAATAAGTAAATATATTTTATGTGTACATTTATCATCTGGATTATTAATGAAAGTTTAGTGCATCATATTAAATTGTAGCTTTATAAAACAAATTTTATAAGTAAACTTTGCAACATAGTGCTACAAATGTGGCCCTGGGAATCATAAAGATAAGGTTTTGAATCATAGTTCTGGTCTTTACCAACTATAAGATATTGAAAATTGTACTTAACCTTTGAAATCTCAAATTAATTTTCTTTTAGGTAAAATATTCATAATAATACTCGGCTATTTTGAAGTCTACATGATAAAAATTATACGAAGTGCCTAATAAATACTAGGGTACTAGGACCACACATTGCTGTTGATTATTCTTCTCATGTGAGCTAAAATAATACATCTTACATCGTGGTATATTAATTGAAGATTAGAGTTTATAAAGTCCATAAATTGAGAGTTAGCAAGTCCATTAACCTTTGTGCAATATCAATTGTCTTAGTTGATCATTTTAGAAGAGCTAGAGACGATAACAGGATTATGTCCTCTAGTGAGAAATTAGAGCACAATGCTATATGTTTTTCACTGAAAAATCTTAGTGCTTTAAATATTAAACCTTCAAGTAGCTAAGTATATAAAACAAAAACAGCAAAAACTCACAGAAAGTTAGAGAGCTTAACTTCTGCTTGGATAAAAAAAAGTCACAAACCTTCCTTAGGTCTATTACAACATGAAAACAGGGCCCAGATGAAGTCCCAGAGCATTGAACCACTGAGTGGTTATTTCTTATAAATACCAGGGTTTAGAAGACAGGAACTAGTGGATGGCTAGGATCTAAGCCAGTTCAGAGCCTTACAAATAAGAACTTCATCTTCTAGTGACAATTCTGTTCTGGGCATCACTGGTCTACAATCTCTTTTGAGATCGTGTGATTAAGTCAAGAACTCAAGTTCTTTATCTTGGTGTACCTGCTAAAAACAATAAACACTGTGACCTGGAAGATTTTGAGATTAGTGATTATAAGTGTTCTAGGTCCACCAGAAACGGTGGGCTCCTATGGACAACTGGACAGGGCACACCAGTACAACCCAGCCTCAATGTGTAGTGTCTAGACATCTAAGATAATCGCTCTACTATATAAATTGTTTTAACATTTTTTTACTCTGAGTTAATCTTCCTAAAATAAGTGGACACCTGCTTCAGGGGTTTTCTCCTTTGTTATTATATTTTTCCTTTCTGCATATTTACTTTCAAAATTTGGGTAATTCAGAAAAGTAGAAAAAAGGTCTCTAAGATAATCATTAATGTTTTGGATATTTCTTTCCATTCTTTCTATTCTGTCTAGGTTTTCTTGTTTGGGTTTTTTGAAAACAATGCTGTAACTGTTGTTTTCTTTCTGTTTTCACTTAATCATTATAACAATTTAAACATCATTTTTGTGTTACTATAAATTTCTCACAAATACCACATTAATATTTGCATAATGGCCCATCAAATGAGTGTACTGTGATTATTTAAAAATTTCCCTAGCATTAGCCAAGAATGAAAAACTGTTGTAAAAGATAATATCCAATGATGGCAAAGATCTAGTGAAAACAGAATGATCCGATATACAGATCCCATGGAAAGTGATTTATTAGAAACTATTATAAATCTCAAAAATCTTCATTCCCTTGTTCCAAGATTATTGGAATCCATTTTTGGGAAGTAAACTTAAATGGAGAAAATATTCCAGGCACAACACTGTTTAACAGAGTGTTTGTTGATTGCTTCTTGAACGTTACACCAGCATTGCCAGAGCAATGAAAATAATTTCCTCTATACTGTCCATTATCCTCTTTTTCTTCCACTTAAAAGCATTAAAGTGGATTGGTGGTTTCTCTTATAAATGTTTACAAGTGAAATATTTTTTGTAACAACTGTCTCAGGGCTTTTAGGCTACCAAATGCACATCATAATTATTTTCTGCAAGTAATTTCCAAATAGAAATCAACTGTAGGAGTTTCTCAGGGAAGAAAAGAGAGGGCATTTGACCTGATTCACATCATCCTTGCAAAAACTTCAGTACAGACCCTAGACAACCGATGGTCCTTCAAAGCCTCTATCAGAACTTTATTCCCAGATCATGTAAGTTGATATATGCCCCTACAGTCAATCAAATTCCAATCTTGATACCAAGTAGAAGTACATCTTGGACTACCCAACCCTTCCTACTCTCTTTGGAATGTGTGCCTACAAAGTAGGGTGAAGCTTAAAGGGAAGAGAGTCCTCCTTTCCACAGGCAATAGATAGATTAACATTCCATTATGCTGATTAAATTGTCTCACCATTGTGAACTGGAGTTTTCATAGAAAGCAGTATAACCTGTCAGCAAATGACTACATGGAGAAAAATGGCAAATCCGGTACCAGAAACACAAAAATTGTTTGAAAACACTAGGCAGAAACTCCTCCATTGGATTAATTATTTTTTCCTCTAGGAATATTTTTAAAACTAGATAGAATACCTTGAAGATGAAGAAGTGTTTTCAAAATTATATTCTTCAATTTATTTACTACAAAGAAGATCATCTACTAATATTTTACTCTTTAAATTTTTTCAAATTAAAATAATTTCCTCTGGCTCTTTGGTGCACAACTCAGATGCTTGAACTTCCTCAAATTCTTTTTGTAAAAAGTATTAACCCTAAATGCAAATTCAACAATTAGAAGAGGAGTGGCTTTCATATGGACAGAAATAAAAGGGAGGCTTTTCTGTATGCAATTTTCTTGCTTGTTTTTCTAAAATCTAAAGAACAGAAAACTGATTGCAATTCATTTAGACAGAAGTCTCACCTCCAAGTCTCACCAGAATGTTCAGTTTTGCATTGTCTACTATTCAATTACAATCCTACACACCACTGAAGCAGCAATGGCACTCTCCCATGGAACTGAAGAGAGATGGTCTAAAAGGCCTTACTACTCATGTGAGTCCTCTAGACAAACAGCATCAGCAGCATCTGGGAACATGGTAATAAATGCAGGTCTTATAACCCACTTCAGATCCACTGATTCAGAATCTGTTACAAAGATTCCCCACGTGATCCATCTGTATACTGCAATTTGGAAGCACTCCATGAATTAGGTGGTTCTCTTTCTCAGCTGCACATTAGAATCACCTGGACTGCATTATTAAAAAAAAAAAGTTGCCTAACTCCCACTCCTTACACAACATGCATAATTTTGGGAGAGCAATAAGGCTGTAGTTAAGAAGAAGAGATTTAAAGTCAGAAAAAGCAAATTTGAATGGTAGCTGGCTCACAAAATGTGTTTGTATATACATTTGGCATCTATTAAATTCACGTTTCTAAGAAAATTATAGAGATTATAAAATGAATAACATGTGTGAATGTATTTGTACATTGTAAAACACTAAACCAATGGCATTGTTAATGATTGGCATAATACAAAATCAAATTAAAAGATTTTTTAAAAGCAGATTAAGCATGTTCTCTCCAAAATAATGATTTTCAAAGTGGGGTCTCCGGGTCAACTGAATCAGAAATAACAGATGCTTATTAAAAATGCAAATAGCTCTTCCCAGTCTCAGAACTTATGCATCACAATCTCGGGAAATGGAATACAGAAGCCTGTATTTTTAATAAGCTACCAATGTAATTATTGCTTGTCTTCAATACCATGCTTCATGAGATACAAGAGAAATTCGAAAAGCTAAACTCACACCTGTGGCCACCACTCCAGCTAGTGCTGACGTACTTGTTGTCCCTCGTACTCCAGGGATCTCTTTCTTCCTATGATAATACTGTACAGATTCCTTAAACTCACACGCAGTTTTCTCTTCTGAATTACTCCAGGTATAAAAAAGTAAATGGAAAGGACCAATTGGACAGAGACCGAGTTCATTCTGCGGGGACTTTCTGAATACCCAAGAGCTGAAAAAGTCCTTTTTGTGATGTGTTTGGTGATGTACCTGGTGATCCTTCTGGGGAACAGCACCTTGATCATCCTAACTCTCCTGGATTCCCACCTCCACACACCCATGTACTTCTTCCTTGGTAATCTGTCCTTCCTAGACATTTGTTACACATCCTCCTTTATCCCCACAATGCTGATACACTTCCTATCCAAGATAAAAACCATCTCCTTTACTAGATGTGTTGTTCAGATGTCTGTGTCCTACACTATGGGATCCACAGAGTGTGTGCTCCTAGCAGTGATGGCATATGACCGTTACGTGGCCATCTGCAACCCTCTGAGATACCCCATCATCATGAGCAAGACACTTTGTATTCAGATGGTGGCTCTCTCCTGGGGACTGGGCTTTCTCAATTCATTGACAGAAACTATTCTTGCCGTGCAGTTGCCCTTCTGTGGCAAAAATGTCATTAATCATTTTGTTTGTGAAATACTGGCCTTTGTCAAGCTGGCTTGTGCAGATATTTCCTTGAATGAGATTACTATAATGTTGGGTAATGTAATATTTTTGTTTTCTCCATTACTGCTGATTTGTATCTCCTACATTTTCATCCTTTCTACTGTATTAAGAATCAATTCAGCAGAAGGAAGAAAAAAGGCCTTTTCCACCTGCTCAGCCCACGTAACAGTGGTGACTGTGTTTTATGGGACAATCCTCTTCATGTATATGAAGCCAAAGTCCAAAGACTCTGCTTTTAACAAACTGATTGGCCTGTTCTATGGAGTAGTCACGCCCATGCTCAATCCTATCATCTATAGCCTGAGGAACACGGAGGTGCATGGAGCTTTGAGAAAATTGATGACTAGACACTGGTTCTGGGGGAAAGGGTGAGAATCTTCCTCTTTGAGCTCATGCACAAAATAAACTCAAATATTGGAGGCAAGTTTTTTAATATAAAGAGAATGAAAGAAATAAAAGCTATATGTAGAATCACAGAACTTAAGAGTTGGAAGGAAATTTCAAGATGACAATCTAACTTTATCATTTTATGAAAATGGCTGGTATAAAAATGTAGGGATAGCTGGTCTAAGATGTAAGATAAACTATTAGAAACAAGAAAAATTGTAATTAAGCTTTTTTAAGACAATCCAGTGCATATGTCTACTTAATATGTAAAACATGTGTTTTTTAGTCTCCTTTTTGAGAGAACTATTTCAATTCATGTTTTTCTTTCTTTCTCTTCTGGGAAAGATTCACCCTGAGCTAACATCTCTTGCCAATCTTCCTCTCTCTCTCTCTCTCTCTCTTTTTTTTTTTTTTTTTTTTTTGTTATTCTCCTCAAAACCCCAGGACATAGTTGATTATTCTAGTCGTAAGACCTTGTAGTTCTTCTGTGTGAGCCACCACCACAGCACAGCTACTGACAGATTAGTGGTGTGGTTCTATGACCAGGAACCAAACCCAGGATGCTGAAGCAGAGCACAAGGAAATTTAACCACTAACTAGGCCATCAGGGCTGGCTCGAATTCATGTTTTTCTTTTTGTTTGTTTATTATTGAGGGTTTTTTTTTTTACCCAGGAACTTGGTCTGGCCCTAACCTAATTTTTAGGTACACATTTCCCCTTCTTCTTCCCCCCTCCATGCTTCCCCCACCACCTTTACACATGCTGTGCTCCATTTACTACGTTGTTATCCAATTGTATTATGTCCTTTCACACCTAAGGACAATAGCATATGCCACTTCATCTCCATCATCACATTTCTCCTTCTCTGGTGACATCCTAGCAACCTCATTAAAGCCAATCAAGTGTTATATCTTATGAAAATCATTCCAAAATTTGCCCAGAGTTAGTTATTCTTTCTTCTAGGCTGCCTTGAATTTTGTCTCCATTACAGCAATTTACCTTCTGAAATCTCCCAGTGGCAGAACTCACTGTTCTCTACATGAAATAATGTCAAGTTAATTAAAAACAGTGGGCAAAACATGACTGTTGAATTAATTAATTACTTAAAATTTAAAAAGATTGGAAAATATAGTCAAAGTGCAATAAAGGGATATAGGAGAACTTGAATTTGTGTATTATTTCATATGCCAAATGACAAATCTAAAAGCTTTTGTATAATATCAACTGATTTTAAAAGTATGGGAAAATACAGGCAGATTAGAGATTGAATAAAATATACTGAAGAGGTCATTTGAGCTGGATAAGACAAAAATCATATCAGTATTATTCCCTAATAAGCAATTACTGAGAAAAATATATCAATTGTATAAATTCTTCTTAAAGAACACTGACAATTTCACTCTTTCAGAAGCAATAGTCTGATTTTAAATATTTTCCTTTAAAAAATACCCTTGAAATTGCTAGCAATTATATATAGTTGCACTTTTTGCATAATATCATATCATATATATTTGTATGATATATAGTTCTGTGGCCTGATACATTGCCATAGCTTAAATTGGATGAGGAGAGCATCTGTGCTCAAGGGCCACCCAGCAAAGGTTTTAGTAACCCGATTGTGTTCATGAGGGCATCCTTGCTTGTTCTGGCCAGCATAATGATTCGGAGCTTGATTGGAGTAAGTGAAAAGGAGGCGCAGTTCACGTTGTCAGACCCAAGCCAAATGAAGAGGACATCCACAGAGGGAATGGCTCAGCTCAGGTGGCCAGAGGTCAAGCAGGATGAAACAAGTGGACACAAGAGGAGGGTGTGGATGCCAGCACCTGGTTGAGGATCACACGCAAATGAAGGCACCCAGTACAACATATTGGAACACAAGCAGGATAAAGAAAATGTCCACCTGCCAGGGGAGGGAGTGGGGCAAGTGGCCCGGTGTGAGTTATCACAGACTGAATAGGTGAGGAAGACATCCACAGGGGAGTGATTCAGATCATGGGTGTGTAAGCCTGAGGGGGTATAGAGGGAGTCCCTGAAGAAAGACCTAAATGGAGTGAGAAGGGCACACCTGAGCAGGGGAAAATGGTCAAGTGTGTCAGCACCAGATTAGGCTGAAGCAGGTATCCTTGAAGTGGGATGGCCTTGACTGAAGTGTCAGATCTCAAGTAACTTAAAAAGGATGCTAGTGTGGGGACAGTGGGGTGATAGAGCGTAATATGAAGCAAAAGAAATGGGAGATCAGTTACATACAGGAGATAAAACAAATAGCAAGTAAACATCTTAGGTATAACAAGAGCCAGGTTCCTCATTACCAGAGAAGGAGTAACAAATATGGAAAGGAGGAAACTAGAATAAAACTCGTGGTGTTGGATTAGAATTGTAGACAGTGTGAACTCATGGTATTCAATATATATAGCTATATGTAGTAATAAACCTATAGAAATAAAGATGACTAGATATATGTATATGTACAGAAATAAATATATATGCAAATGTTTGTAAATGTGTGTGTATGTATACACGCCCATGCATACATACATATAAAATCATACATTTAGTCCCCAGATATGCCCAGTGGGAGGGCCTGGGAGCAGTGATATGCTAATGTTAATTGTACATCTAGGACCTGATCCTGATTTCCAAATGCAGTTTTCCACTAAAAATAAACCAGGGCTCATTCTAGAAATGGTGCAGGGAATAATCTTTATTTTAAAGACATATATATTGGGTATAGAATTCTAGAGTGACAGTTTTTTCTTTCAGTACTTTAGTGATGAAGCTCCATTGTCTCTGCTTGCACTGTCCAAGGGGAAGTCCTGTCATTCCTAGAGAGGAGCAAAGATCTCATTCAAGAACACAATATATCTTTTTGGGGGGGTTTAAGCAACATAATTATGCTGTGCCTTGGGGTGGTTTTCTTCCTGTTTCTTATTCTTTTGGTTTTTGAGCTTCTTGTGTCTGTATACTTATTGTTTTCATCATATTTAGGAAATTTCTATCCATTATTTCTTTAAATATTTTTCTGCCAATGCTTTTTCCTTTTTGGACTTCAGTTACATGTATATCAGACCACTTAAAGTTGTCTCACAGCAATTAATGGTCCGTTCACTCTTTTCAGTCTTTTCTCTTGGTTTTCATTTTGAAGAGTTACTACTGCTCTGATTCCATGTTCACCATTCTTTTCTACTGCTGTGCCCAATTATTTTAATTCCATCCAAGGTACAGTGGTTATATTCATATTAGATGTATTCTTCATTTCTGGATCTTAGATTTTTCTTTTTTAAATATCTTCTATATCTCTAAATGTAATTTTTTGTATCTAAATGTCTTGAGTATTTCTCTACCTACTTGACTATATGGAATATAGTTAGAATAACTTTTTAATGCCTTGCTTAGTAATTCTATCAGTTTTATTTTTATGTCTGTTTTGTTTAAAATCTGCTTTCTTTTTTTTTTCAGCTTTGTTGAAGTATTACAACAAACAAAAATTGTACCTATTTAGGTTATATGAAGTGATGTGTTTTTGTTTTTTGTTTTTGTGTGTGTGTGTGAGGAAGATTGGCCCTGAGCTAACATCTGTGCCAATCTTCCTCTACTTTGTATGTAGGACGCCTCCACAGCATGGCCTGAGGAGTGGTGTGTAGGTCTGCACCCAGGATCCAAACCCGTGAACCCCAGGCCACCAAAGCAGAGTGTGCAAACTTAAACACTATGCCACCAGGCTGGCCCCCAAAGTGACCTTTTTAGAGTAAGGTGTGCTAATTTTATTCCCAGCCTTGTGTTGAGCTCTGAAAATCATCCCCTCTAATGCTCTTGAGAGATTCTTTCTCAAGTCCAGTTAGGTTCCTCACACACCTGCACTGATCAGGACTCAGTTGAAGACTCAAGGAGCATCCCCTTAGATCTCCAGAGCTCTGTCTGTCCGTAGCTTCCTCCTCTCTGGTATTTTGTCCTAGAAAATTAAGTGCCTTGTTCTCTCTGGCCTCTCAACTCTATCCTCTAAACTCTTGGAGACTCCACATGGTTCCTTCTCCCTATCTTATTACCTGGAAACTGACTCAAGGAAGTAAGCTGGGAAAATTATAGGGCTTGCTTCATTTGTTTCTCATCTCTCAGAGACCATTGTCTTATTTTGTTTGATGTCAATATCTTAAAACCTGTTCTTCATGTATTTGTTCTGTTTTATTTTTATTGTTTCAGGTAGAATGGCAAATCTTATCCCTATTACTCCATTTTGGTGAGAAGCAGAAATCTAAATGCTCCCCACCTATCTGTTTTCCCCAAAAGGAACTTTTTTAGTATATTCTACTGTGGGTGGCTATGGAGTAAGCTAGAAGAGAGAGAGAGAGAGTGAGAGATATCTTGGGGTACCTTATGCTTATATTCCTAAGTACTGCCAGGGTGATAGGCCTAGCCTTATAACACACTAATAGATATTGCTCAATATATTTGAAATAACAGGTAAGCTGGAGTCTAGCCAGAAAAAAAAGACCAAAAACTGGGTGCATCAATTTCTGGTGGGGATGCATCTGGTGCAGGCACTATGGAAAACAGTATGGAGATTTCTCAAAAAATTAAAAATAGAATTTCCATATGATCCAGCTATCCCACTATTGGGTATTTATCCAAAGAATGTGAAATCCACCATTCAAAGAGATTTCTGCATCCCTATGTTCATTGCAGCATTATTCTCAATAGTCAAGACATGGAAGTAACCCAAGTGCCCATCAACTGACAAATGGAAAAAAAAGATGTAGTATATGTATACAATGGTATACTACTCAGCCATAATAAAAGACAATATCACACCACTTGTGACAACATGGATGGACCTTGAGGGTAAAATGTTAAGTCAAATAAGACCCAGACAGAGAAAGACAAACACCATATGGTTTCACTCATATGTGGAAGATAATCAAACACATAGATAAGGAGAACAGATTAGTAGTTGCCAGAAGAGATGAGGGTGGGTAGGGGAGAAAGGTGTATAGGGGCACATATGTATGGTGACAGATAAAAACTAGACTGTTGGGGATGAGCACAATGCAGTTTATGTAGAAACTGATATATAATAATGTACACCTGAAATTACACAGTATTATAAACCAATATTACCTCAATAAAATAGTTAAATTTAAAAAAACTGAGTATATCAAAGTGATAAGCTCATCACTCTAGCTGATTGACAGGTGGTCTTTTGGAATTAACAAACAAGAAATTTAAAATAATTATTATAAATATATTACAATTATTATAAACATATTAAATAAATTATTCCTATTTCATAGAAGAGGAAATTAGACTAGATGTTTAAGAGATTGCCTAAGATCACTCAGCTTTTATAGAAAAACCAAATTAGAATTCTTAACTCCAGATCCCAAGTGTACTCTTATTTCTCCTATACCACACTTCAACCAATTATAAGAAAACATGGTCAACCATTTTATAGACTTTTGTCCTAAACTTCTCCCTAGACAATATCATCCACACCAAGGGCTCTATTTCATTTCTGTGCAAAGGACCTCCTAATATATAGCTTTAGTCCTGATTTTTCTCCTAAACTTCAGTAGTCTGTCTTCACCTGGAAGTCTGACCATCAACACATAGTCACCAGTCAACCAACTGAGATCTTTATCTTTGTGAAGTCATCATCCTTAAGCTTCTCCTCTCATCCAATCAATGGCTGCATCGGAGTTCTTTACTTATGCTGAGGGAATCATCTCTGATGACTGTTTGTCCATATCTGAGAGATCCTCAAATCCAATCCTACATCCCTGTAATTCTCACATTCATCCAATCTTCATCCCACTGCCTTCTCTTTAAGTCTTCATTGCCTCAATGGACCCTGTTGTAATGGACCTCTAAGTCATCTCTTCCATTCTCAATCAATCCTCCATCCTGTCACAAGACCAGACGTTCTAACCTAAGAGCTTAGCCTGATCACATCGCAAGAGTGCCAGAAATCTTCACTGACTTCCCATTTTCTACGGAATAATACTCAGTAGTACAAGATTCTTGACAATGGTTTGGACTTCTCAAACAATTTCATCATCTTTTAAACAGATGCTAGTCAATAGTCCTGAAAGGATCTCTTCCTTCCCTTGCTTTTGATAACAAAAATTAAGCGATTGGTTGCTGATTTTGAATTTATTTTCTCATTTTATTGTCACAACAACCTTATGATGTAGACATTGCTGTATCCATCTTCCAAGTGAAGTAACTGAAGCACAGAGGGGTCAAGTTCAAGTTTCCAAGGTCACATAGGTAAGAAGTGGAAGAGTAGGACTTCAAAACTGAGTTTTTTGGTTGTAAAGCCCATGATTCTCCACAATACAACATCACCACTCCTGTTGCACCAATAACTAAATTGACAAGTATTGGCATTGTAATTTTTCCACAAATTTTCATTTATTCAACAGGAGTATGTAGAATATTAGGTAGAATAATATGCTTTGTGATTTTAATTGAGAATCAGGCTGTTACACATTTTATTTTATTGTGCTAATGAGAGTTCAGTGGAAAGGATAATGAACAGGATTTTCTGAATTAATATCCATTACCATCTGAACACTGCTCTTCAGTTTGTTCACAAACGTTTTTATTTGTCATGATATGCCCCTATTGCTTCTTCAATAGAGAGTCATTCCTAGTGTTGACTTTAAACAGCATTGATTATTTCCTACATGGAATATACCATTAACCATGACTTCCAGTATCTCCTTCCATTGTATTTAAAAAGTAATAAGTAATGCTAACCCCACCCTGTTATTAAATTTATTAAAATAACCAATTATGAAATATAAAAAGGACTAGTCATAGGCCATGAAAGAATGAAAGATCCATGGTGATCTAGTGTGTGTGATGCTGATGTTGACTCAAATCAGGCAGAGCAAACCACACTAATGCCTGTGATCCTATCAAAAGTCCAAAGAAGTCTTCATACAGTGAAGGCACCATCAAAAGCTTTTAGATATTTGTTGAAGTCAGTTGCAGAAAAGTACCCACTTGGAGATAATATACTCAAGGAAAGATAATAGAAAATTTTAGAAGGAATGCAAACTTTACTCAGGGAGGCTCCATATAGAAATAGATGCTTGTGAGGCTTAAATATTTTCTACCTCCTCATCCATAGATCAGTTTCACCCTGACATTGTGCAAGCAGTGAAGGTGAAATCTTTGAATGAGGGTAGAATGAGTGAATATGACTAATTGGAATTAATAATTGCCTGAAGTCTAATCACTATGTTAGCTGTTACTTATGTACACTCTCCTTCTTTCTATCACCTCCATTCTCTCACCCTTTTATTAATCTTCCAATGGCCATCAGTCATTGCCTTCAAGGATTATCGTTGGATAATGATTGGTCAATCCATTAACCCCAATCTAACTACTGCCTTGATGAAGTTGTCACCTTTTGGACAGACTAGATAAATCTTTAGTGTGATTTTCTCATGTGCCCTAAAGTTAATCCAGAATATCTTCTGTCTCTTTCTTCTACACCAACGGGCAACCCTCAACCTGGGTCCAAGCCATCACAACAATTCTATTGTCTCTGGTGACAACTCCATGATAAAAAGGAAATAAGTTTTGCACATCGACCTCATATTCAGTCCAGAGGGGATATACAAATACTATGAAAGCTGCCCAGAGTATATTTTTTAATTCCTTATATGTAGTGGTTTACATAATAAGATATATTCATATATTTCAATATTTTGTACTAATTTAATGGGTTTGGGGTATTATAAATTCTGTAATACAGATATCATGTCTTTTCTTTCTAAGTGCTACTGGGTTTATTTATACCCTTGGATTTAAGGAACGAGGTGTCAGGAAAAGCACAATAAGAAAAGGTACTAGTAGCTTCACTGAAATACCCTGTTGCCTCTTTGAATTTACAAAATAATGTCAGCACCCTAAGACCAAACACACACCACTAAAGCCTGATATTGTTTTCCTGTCTGACACTCTTCCACACCATTTCTATTGAGGATATATTTGTGGACACCTTTTACATTTGTACATAGATATTCACATCACACACATCTATCTGCATGCACGAATATGTCCACACATGGAAAACACAGCCACACATTTACAGAATATGTGATTGTTTCCATTAAATTTAGCTATGCCAAAAAAGGGTCTGTATTAGTTTCCTAAGGCTACCATAGCAAAATACCACAGATTTGGTAGTTTAAACAACAGGCATTATTTGTTCACAGCTCCAGAGGCTAGAAATCCATGATTAAGGTGTTGCCAGGTATGATTTCTTCTAAAGACTCTCCTTGACTTACAAACACCCAACTTCTTGCCTATGTCCTTTCCTCTGTGTGTGAGCATCCCTGGTGTATTTACATGTGTCCAAATTTCCTCTTCTTATAAAGACACAACTCTGATTGTATTAGGGGCCTCACTAACAGCCTCATTTTAACTTAGTCACCTATTTAAAGGCCATATCTCCAAATACAGATACATTCTGATGCAATGTGTCTAGGGACACAATTCAGCCTAAAATAGAGATTAATCATAAATTAACTAAAAAATGGAGTTCTTAGAATTGTACATTATATGTATACAATTTTAATACTTAACAATTCGCTAAGTTAAAGTTTAAAGTTATATTAACACGCTATACCTCAAAACAAAAATTAAATTTTTCATCATGAGACCTACTTGTTTAAGATTTCATATATGTTTATGTAAGATATATCTATATTATCTTAGATTTTCAGGGGTTAGTCAACGAAGAGACTTAAGAAATCACACATCTCATTTTAAATGAGTGTCTTCCTCCGTTATCCCAATGCTTTTGTGTATATTGACCACTAGACATCCCTTAGATAAAAGTTTATTGATGTTATTAGCTACTAGGGATTAAAAGAGCACCAAGAGGGTTCCTAATCAGCAATTTTTTCAAAGTCACTTCAACTCTCTGTTGTGTAGACTATAAATGGTAGAATTCAACATGGGGGTTAATACAGATATACCAAAGCCATAAATTTATCTATTTCCAGTGAATCTACAGCCAAGGGTTTCAGGTATATAGAGAGAGTTGTCCCATAGAACAAAACCACCACAGTCAGGTGGGCTGCACTTGTTGAAAACGCTTTGCTTCAACTATCCACTGAGCTGATTCTTAGGATGTTGGAGAGAATGAGTGCATAAGAGATACAAATGAGGAGCATTGGCATAGGAAGAAGAAGTATGCGGATCACCAGCATGATTAACTGCACCTTTGAAGTGTCTACACAAACTAGTTTCAAGACAACCAGAATTTCACAAGCAAAATGATTGATGATGCAATTTCCACAGAAAGATTGATGCAGCACAGACATGGTTTCCACCAGGGCAGTGAGGAAGCCTGTCACCCAGGAGCCAGCTGCAGTGTGCACACCAACCCTCTTGTTCATGATGATGGGGTATCTCAGGGGCTTGCAGATGGCCACATACTGGTCACATGCCTTCATGGACAGGAGCACATGCTCAATGGAGCCCATGGCAAGAGATAAGGACATCTGAGTGGCACATCCTGAGAATGATATGGTGTTTTTCCCTGAAACAAAGTTTGCCAGCATTGGAGTGAGAGCAGATGAAGTGTACCAGATGTCCAGAAAGGAGAGGTTGCTGAGGAAGAAGTACATGGGTGTGTGTAGGCAGGAATCCAGGATGGTGTTGAAGATCAGAATCATATTACCCATCAAGGTGATCAAGTACATCAGCAAACACAGCACAAAAATGATTATTTCAACTGTGGAGTAGTGAGTAAATCCCAGAAAAATAAAATTTGAAGTGACTGTTAAGTCTGTCATGACCATTTTATTGCTTCTTGTTCATCTGTAGTATTGAATAAAAGGATACATTGGAGATATTTAAAATTGTAAACTCTACCAACTTTCAAGAGGTTTTTGTTAGGGGCACTTTAGAAGGATAATTGTTCTGTCAAGACCATATTAATTATTCATCCCTCCATCCAACATTTACTGGAAACACTATAAGTCACTGAAGATCTAGAGCTGAGTTACATAAAAGCGGCTCTCGGGCAACTCACAATCAAACACAAGACCCAATCCAGTGAATAAACAATCACAATAACATGATGTAAGTGTGCTCCAGGGCACCAGCAAACACAGAGTAAGAATTCTAACTCTATGTTGGGGGTGCTTCTCAATGAGACATTTGAAGACTTGGCTCAATAAAAGCATGCATTGGACCAATCAAGATAAGGAACAGGGGAGATTTTCTGGGTAAAGAAAAATTTTTTGTAAAAGTTGCAATGAGAAAGGATTTGAAAGCACTTTATAAGGTGCAAATTATGTGAGATAACAGATGGATATGCTGCACTAAGGAATATAAATAACAGAGGGGCAAGAGTCCAATCACTACAACATTACCTGATTTCTGTCTCCAACAAGGCATTTTTGAATATGGAAATATCTTGAACGCATATTTTCTTAGAAAGAAAATCATTTTCAAAGCTAAGTATTTTATAACAGAAATCAAGTTACTTGAAATTACTGAAAATGGATCTCATATGGAGATGTGTTTAAAAACCACTGTCCTACAAGACAGAGTTCAAATGAAATCAGTTACAAATACACAAGCCTCACTTTCTCATCATTGCCTACTTCTCCAACCTCACCTCCGAACAATCCACCTCCACACTCTGGTCTGAAACAACAACCAGCTTGTGTTTCCTCATACTTACCATGACATTTTATATTCTTATGTCTTTAATCTACAGTTTACCTACCTGGAGTGCCCTTCCTTCCCAGCTCCAGTCTTGTCTTTCTTGAATATTTTATTCAATCATCAGAACTGTCTGACATAGTGTTAAGTATGGCTTCATTCTTTGTACATACTTATGTTACTCAAGTATATCATACTGAACTATAGCAATATGTGCACATCCCTATTGCATTTACACAGTTAGGTTAGCCCTCTCTCTTCCATCTCTGCTATTGTCATGAGAAAACAGCTAAGTTAGCCAACTAGAAGATGAAATACACATTAAGCAGAACTGAGTTGTCCCAGCGCCAAAGCTGAGGCCATCCTAGGTGAGCCAGCAGTCAGTCAATCCCCAACAAATGAGTGAGCCTAGAAACAATCATTAAGCCAACTCACAGCTGATTTGAGACACAAAGATAATCAGTTGAGATCACCTGGCTCCATCCTAGATAAGCTGGATCTTGTAGACTTCAATAAATGTTTATTTTGGAATGCCCCTGAAATTTTATGGTTATTTAATCTGCTGTATCATTGTAGCAATGGAAGACTGATGTAGCAAGAGATGTTTTCATTACCTATCCAACATTGACTCACCTGGGCCTTTATCCTTCTAAAGGAATCACAATTTCATTCATTTGTCTACCCCATTTTCACCCACAGGAGAATATCCTGAGTAGTCCAAGCTTCTCACCTTACTTTCTAGAAGGCTTACTATTTTATCTTTCATATAGAGATATGGAATTAATGCAATCCATCTGGAATTAATTTTTGTGTACTGTATGAGGCAAGGGTCAATTTTATTTTTTATTGTGTGGATACTATTTGATTCAGCATGCTATACTGAAAAGATCCCTTCCCCATTGCACTGCAGTGTCACTTTTGACATAAACTAATTGACCATAGATGTGTGGATCTGTTTGGGGCCTCTTGTTCCATTCCACTGCTCTGTTTTTCTATCCTTGCATCAATAGTACACTGACTTATTAAATATACTTCTACAATAAATCTTGATTTCTGGTCCTCTAAATTTTTTCTTCTTATGGCTGGTAGCTAGTATTGGTGTTCATATGTTTTAGCATCTGCTTATCAATTTTCACAATATACCTGCTAGAATTTTGATTGGGATTGCCTTGAATTTTCATGTCAATTCAGAGAGAATTGACATCTTTATATCATTGAATCTTCTAATCTATTAGGAAGACATAGCCTTCCATTTACTTAGGGCTTCTTTAATTTCTCTCAATAATGTTGTATTGTTTCTTCTTGTATAAATGTCTTGCAGGTTTTATATTAGATTTATTCATATGTTTTAATGTTTTTGATGCTATCATAAATTGTGCTTTAAATTCTATTTTCTACTTTTTTATTGGTATGTAGTGATTTTTCTATGCTAAACTTGTATTCAGCAATCTTTCTAAAGTCACTTACTAATTCCAATCATTTGTGAACCATTTCAGTTTTTCCTCAACACATACTGTCATTTGTAAATAATGACAGATTTTTTCTTTCTCTCATTTATTTCCTTATTCATTACTTACAGTACTGATAATGAATTCCAGGACAATATTGAATAAAAGTGATAGCAGCATGCATTCTACTCATCTTTTACTTTGCTTACTATAAATACTGATGTGTATGAGTTTTTATCTAATACTTTACTGTTGGTTTCTATTAGTCCTGAATGTTCTCTGTTATCCTTTCTCTCTCCTTTCTTTCTTTCTTTGGAACAATTTGTCATTTCCCCTTCATTTTCTAAATTTATTTTTTACTTTTTTGGGGGGATGCTAACCTTAGAGATAAAAATATATATCCCTGACTATAAGGTTATAATACGTGTATTGATAACTTTTATCACTCTCTAGAAAATGCTAAGCCTTTAACTCCACTTAATCAATCCCAGTTTTTGTGTCATTGCTATTATAAGTTTTAATTCTACCAATAACATGGAATCTGAAAACATTATGATTGTTGTTTGTTACACTTGATATTCATTTAGATTGTTACACTTGATATTCATTTAGATTGACCCATATATTAATCCATCCCCAAGCTTATTATTCCTTACTATTTGTTTCTATCTGAGCTCATTTTCTTTCCACCTGAATAGTTATCCCTTTAGGATTTCTTTCAAGGCAAGTCTGCTATGAATGAATGATGTGTGTATGTGGTGGGGGGGATTTGGAAGAAGGGGTCTGGAAACGTTTCCTTTTTTTTTTTTTTTTCACTTTTGAAGAATATTTTCCCTGAGTATATAATGACCTGTTGACAATTGTTTTCTTTCAACACTTTACAAAGCTGTTCTTTATATTCTAGTATTCTTTGTTTTTGCTAAGAAGTCACCTCTGAGTTTGTTGCTGCTTATTTGAGGAACTGTCTTTGTTTTTCCCTTTGGTTGCTTTTGATATTTATCTTTATTGTTAGTTTCTGAAATTTTACAGCGAGGTTCATAAATGTGGTTTTCTTTTCACTTACCTTTGTTGACATTATAGATCTCCTTGAGTTTGCAGCCTGATGTCTTTCATAAGTTTGAGAAAATCATTTGTATTAGCCATTTGCTCTTCTACCTCATTTCTTCTTTCTCTTCTCCGAGTGTTCAGTTATACATATGTCAGACTTTTCCAACGTGTGCCATATAGCTCTTATAGTCCTTTCTGAATTCTCCTTCCTTTCTCTTCTCCATGTATCAGTCTGGATATTTTCTACTGATTTTATTCCAGTTTGCTAAGCCTTTCTTCAACCTTATCTAATGAGTGGTTTAATTAATCAATTTAGTTCTTAATTCCAGTTACATTTTCTGGCTCCATAGCTCCTACTTGATTTTTTATATTATTCAAATTCACCAGTGAACTCCTCATCTTGTTACCTATGTTGAGGGACATTTTGACATCACTTATTTTAAAATCTATGTCTCATAACTCAAATATTTAGATTACCTGAGGGTCTTTCACTTCTCTGTTTTTCACTTTTAATCTTGTAAGTTAGTACACCTGGTATTTTTTATATTAAATGCCAGATATTGTATATGAAAAAAGTGCAGAATTTCTGGATAATAATTTATTCCTACAAAGAGAATTCACTTTTTCCTCTAATAGAAACCTAGAGTAGAGGAGATTGCCTTATATCAAAGAGGGAGTGAGATAATTTATAGTTGGAGTTCAGACTTTGTAAGGCATAGCCAAAATCTGGTTCATCTCCTTTTTTAGATTTATTCCTCTAGGGTCCAAACTGAGACCCTGGAGTTTATATAATGGAGCTTTATCCTTCATTGGTTCCAGACTTTGATTTTTATCCCAAAAGCACTTTTGGACAGCTGAAATCTCACCTAATGTGTTTAGTCCCTTCTTGCTCAATTTCCAGGCCTCTTACTCTGAGCAATCTACGAATTCACAAATGTCTCATGTAGAGAACCAATGACAACTGTTAGGATCATTTTTTCTGAACATCCCTTCAATTCAGGACCTTTGGCTCCCTTCAGTTCAGAATACAATGTCTCAGTAGGTCCAAAATCCAAGATTTTTCTTCAGACCCATGAGATTGTCAAAATCTATTCTCACATTTCTGCCTCTTAGCAGCATCCCTCTGCCCAGTTTCTACCTTGCCAACGGCAACAATGAAGAATTAGCAAATTCTCCAAGAGAAAAAAGGAGGAGCACAGAATGTTTGGCTCACTTCAATGAGCTTCCCTTCTCTCCAGAATCTTAGTTCCTCATATCCTAACTTCCACCAAAAAAACCCTAATTCATTAAAAAAATTATACTATCCAGCTTTTCTAGTTTTCTTATTGGGACCTTTAGTTTCTCCACTCAGATGTTCAATATTGTTAACTTTTTTCTACATTTTTTCATCTGTTCCCTGACTCAAGTGTAAGCCCTATGAAGGCAAGAATGTTTACCTGTTATGTTCACCAATGTATTGTGTATGCCTGGAAGAGTGCTAAAGAAATATTAGGCACCAGAAAATGTATTTGAATTAAATTGAATATCTTTTGAGGACCCAATACATGATCTATTGTGAAAAGAAGATTTCTTCCAATTTACTGCTCTGCAAACATCTACTACTTAGAGTGTATTAGTGTTTTCCCGCTTGTGCTACCCTATTCTGCTTATAATAGACGTTCTAGATTAGGAAGAAATTTTTAACCCTGGGCATAGTTGTTGCAGAACTCATCAATATTTACTATAACACTGGAGTATTCAGGAGCTGAGAAAAATAAGACAAAATGAAAGAATTTTAATTGAAAATTTTATTGTTGCCTAACACGGCTACAGACTTTTAAAAGTAGGTTTTGGTTTCCTTAAAAATTAAAATTCCTCTTGTAACACAATAAGCAGATTGCAGAGAATATAAAATATTTCTAGCCTCAAGATATTATAGCAAATGTAAAGTTCATTTTCTTAGTACCAGGTATAAATGAGCTCCCAGGAATCCTAAAAAACATATTTCTAATTATTTTAGTGAGACAGAACAGAGAAAATAAAAATAAGTAAAAAACACCTAGTCACTATCTGATGCCTAATAAATGTAAAGAAAATTACAAATTTCAAAGTGAATTGTGGAAAACATCATACATAGAGTATCTGGGTAGATCTGATCTGGCCAATAGATCTGCAGTGTGAGCAATTCTGAGACAGAATTACTTGTGTCATGGTGATGGAGACATAAGACCTCAGTAGAAAGCTTCATATACTTTAGCACAGACCAAGGTCATATGTCCTGAAGATTTTATGTCCCAAACTACTTTCTGCCTGGGGTCCAGTTAATGGGCCCTCACATATCATAGAGCTTGTTTAAAAACTGAAGGTGAAAAAAAAATTTACCTGAAGATAAAATTCTCTATTTCCAAAGAAGTTGAGAAACTGCTCTGATCTACACTGAGTCACTATTATTAATAACAGGGCGGAATTCCTTCAAACTGGATCCAAACATTCAAAAATGAACACATCTATACTCCTTAATAAATATAGATCTATTATTTTATTAAATTTTACCAAACTTAACAGCAGCTAAATACTTGACAAATTTTATGTTTCTGACCAAAGTTTTCCATGGGCATCAGACAGGCTGTAGACACAAATCTACATGTGTCCATGGAAGAATGCAGCAAGAAAAAATATTAGTTTACTTGTAGCCTTAGTTGATATTTCCTCAGTATTCATGCTCTACGCAGGGCATGGTTTCCCCAGAGCCTCAGGGTAACCTTAAAAAAGCAGTTAATATCCCATTCATAGAAACTTGAGAAATTTCGTATCCCTCAGAACTCAATGTATTTCATGGATGTGATAACTCAAGATCATATTAAGTAGGTATGTTTTGTCCCAGGTTTATATAGACTCCAAAAACTCATTTCCCCAATCTAGTGGAGAGTGGAAAGTGTGGTTTTAATGTCAGCCTTTACAGTCATGGCAAAAACATCTTCACATTTTCAAGCTATGTCAGAATTTGTGGAATTATAGATGACATCTCGTTTTTAAAGATTCCAAGTTATTTAGCTTTTAAAATAATAGGGAAATTTATCATGGCCTTAAAAGGACATTAGCAAGAAGAATATCAAGGATGCCTTATAAAGGAATGTTTTTAAGCAATGAGATACACAAATAGAAAGAACAAAGGAAAATCTATGTTCAAATGTGTGACCACCTGGTTATTTTTACCTTAAGAGAATTGTCGAATCCCTAGCAATCATGGTGAATAGGGAAGTATTTGAAATTGTTCCTATTTGCATATACATGTTACTGCATTATATTTTAATATTTAATGTTAAAGATGAGTAATAGGCCAAGATTTAAAAATAGATTTTTCATTAAATACTCCTCATTGCAGAAGAGGCAGAGCCAATAAGAGTGATCTTCTGATGAAAAAGCTAACACGTCCCAGGGGGAAAACACAGAGTTGCTTTGTTTTGGACCCTCATTCCTTTACTTGTTATTTAATGATCACATGTAATTTTAGATGAGTTAGTTGCCAGTTTCTCCATGATAAAGAAGGAAGTGACAAACATATTTTTAAATAAACAGATGATACCGTTTTATTATCCTAACAAGGAACTACCAGAAATAATAGCCATTTCAGGGAATTATTGCCTGAAAGAAAGTCTACAGATCCATCTAAAGTTATTATGATGGGTGGACATTACACAATCTTTCAGTAGTAATTTAGAATCTAATTTGTAGCATGTTTTTTAAGGGAGTATCTCCAAGCTTGATGAAAGACCCACTCACTTAAAGTATCTCATATGTGCTATACATTATGTGTCCACTCAGGACACTGCCATCACAATGTTATGATCTGCTGTTTCTATCACTTCCCTGGAATCTGATGCTCCTGCTACCTCTAATAGGCCCCACTGTTGAGGGTGATCTTATGTTAGATCATCCAAATTAGGACACCTTTGACAATGAAAGGAAGAACTATTACTAATTACACCACAGCAACTGGTGTTAACTAGACTAGTGTGAGCAAATAGAGACAAATGGTTACCAGCCCATGGTTATTTCCATTCAATCCATAATGTTCCCAAGCCACAAGATATTTTACAAAAAAAGTAGGCATCATAGTTTGTAACCAGCACCCCAAAACAGTACTGTTGTTGCCCTGGCTGACATCAAATACTTAAGCTTTGTCCTGTGCCAGATCACTTCTAAGGACCAGACCTAAGTTCATGTAGTCAGGCTGGATCTGGATCAGTCATCTCTGGACAGATATCACCCTTCCCTGGGACTCAGGGTGATAAAAAGTTTAATTCTAATGAGACGCACAGTGAATCTTATTAACATAACAGAACACCAGGGGCTAAGGAGAGAGTTGGATGACAAGGAATCTTCATGAAAACTTATGGTGGAGGTTAGGAACAGTAAGATCAGATGTCTAATTAGGATTTTCTTTATTCCTTTTCTCCATTGTTAGTCCCTTACACATATCTTCCTCAAATCTTCAGTTAGTAAGTAGAAGCCCAGAGCTAGCTAGCTATAAGTTCAGGGAATTAAGTGAAGGTAAATCCATGCACAGGATGAAACAACCTGGACAAAGAACTGCAGCAACATTGATGACATTGAAGAGCAGGCTGAAATAACTAGCAATGAAGCCTAAGTAGTGATCTGGAACAAGAGATGATCAGCCACAACCAGGGGTCTAAAGACTCCCATTCAGTCACCCTTCGGGTATTCTGTCTCCCTCTGAATGGCACACTGTTCTCTCCTAAGAAAGTCAACTAAAGTTTGAAAATCTCTGGTCTGTCTATTCCCTAAGTATTTTCCAAAGAAGGACCAATTTGCAATACGGTGGTTCCACTTTCTGGGCAGGTGTAGAGTGATCAGTACTGAATCCAACAAGGTCCCAAAATCTTGAATCAGTGAAAACAACTCTTATCCTACTTTTTAAAAATCTTATTTTGAATAAACTAAGTTCTAGACAGCTTCTCATTAACCGTTATGATGAAATAAAGTAATGCAAAGGAAAAACACAAAAAATAATATATATGACCTTTAAGAGAAGAAATTCCAAAGAACTCCACCTTGGGAATAAATATATTTGATGTAAAAGTAGGCTGTGAACCTGGATACAAGACCTCTGCTGTGGTTTGCCAATCAAATCTTTCATGACCTCGTTGGGTAGGCTGACAGCTTCTGGTCTGAGACAAATTTTGGTTCAGTTTACCCAATCTAACGGCTTTATACTATATCAGAGAAACTACATCTTAAAACATTTTATCCTCCATATAGTTTCAGAAAACACACTGTTTCAAGAGGAAGTCAATTAGGTCTTCTTCATTTTTTGTTTGTTTGTTTGTTTGTTATATATAGGATCTGGAACAGATTAACTTGTGGGTTTTTTTCAACTTTTGGGGAACATTCTCAGAAAATGGTTACTAACAGAGCTAAAAGACTGATACAAGGAGACAGAGATAGAAGTAGAGTGGCAATGAAATAAAGGAGCCATTCAACTTCCCTCTTTGTGTGGTGGTACTCTATGTAATGCTCTCTGTTGCCGCACTTCTGAACTATAAGGAGGAAAGTGGATATCTACTTTACAGTTTAAAAGTAAACACAAGATTAAAAAATTTTATAAAGGATAAAATAGAAAACCACGAATAGTTTAAAATCTAAATAAGAAATTAACAACAGAATAATGTGGCATTTTAATTAGCATTATTAAAAAGCTAAAGCAATCAAATAGAAACAGAAGAACAAAACCAGCAACTTAGTATCTTAATGTTTTCTAAAATTCTGAAAGAAACACGAGCTAAACTACATAAAATTTAAAATAAAAAATTCTGAAGCTAATATGATAGCAGGTAAAGAAAAATGACATAATATTAACATAAACATTAAAATCTATCATGAAAATTTGAAGTGTAAAATTCAGATCAAGAAATAAAATGATAAAGGTAAACTTTTTTAAAAGCTGAAGGTCACCATAACAGAGAAAACAAATGTAAATCCCAAATGAAAATTGAATTAAAAACCATCTACAAGGTAGATCCAGCATTCCCTAATAACAGATTCCTCTTGGATCAGCAACAGACTTCATGGATGGAGACCAAGGGAACAGAGGAAAAAATAAAGCTCTACTTTTATCCGTGGATGTTTGACTCAGAAGTTATTTACATTTAATTTTCAAACAGCTTTCAAAATCAATTATTTGGTTCCAAGTCCAAAGAAGTTAGGTCCCATGTATCAGAAGGTCGTTGGAAAGAAGACTGCCAAAGTAGATATCTTGAAAGTATAAAATAATAATAATTTAATGCCTCATAGTTAGAGATGAACAGAAAGTAATAAAAATACTACTATTCTAGAATCAGAAAATTTAATCATCTGTAGCTACCTAGACAGAGGACAATCAGCATTACATATTTGAATAGACTGCAAGTAAACTAAAGTATTTTAACAATTACAATAATGGAAATTCATAAATTAAGTTTTACAAATCTGAAACCAGGTTTTACTCTGTCTTGTAAAGAAAGTAAAGAAGTGTCAAATTAGTTTTGGAAAAATTTTTATCAAAAATAATTTTTTAAGGTTTTAATACTAGAGTAACTTTCCTATCTAGAAATATCTCTCCCTATTACACCATCCCTCTAGTTACCCTCACAATCAAGCTCTTCAACAATGACAACAAACTACAATCATTGACTCCTAAAACACTGAAATTTTTAAATTTAATTTCATTATGCACTGCACCAAAAAAGAATATTTTAGAGATTGAGAGCTTTGAGGGATGAATTTGACACAGCAGAAAGAACCTATCTACTTGACTCTTTGGTTTCCCTAATTGATTTCCACATTGTGATTTTAAAAATTTCCTGTCCCTTTCCCAGTTACTTGTTAAAAACTTTTCTTTTCAGTAGGTGTTTTACTGCTTCCTTCACATCCTTGTTCCTAAGACTGTAGATTAAAGGATTCACCATAGGAGTGACAATCCCATAGAACATGGATATAAGTTTGTCGGTAGCATCCATGTCATCTGAATTAAGTGTCTCCTTAGACTTGGGCTTCATGTACATGAAGAGAATGGTTCCATAGAATATTATCACCACAGTCAGGTGGGCTGAGCAGGTAGAGAAGCCTTTGCTTCCCCCTTCAGAAGAACGAATTTTGAGGATGCTGACAATGATTAATGTGTAAGAGATCATGATTAATAACAGTGGTGTCAATACGAACAACGTCGTGGCCACAAGCATGATGAACTTATTGCCAGAGATGTCAGCACAGGCCAATTTCATGACAGCCAGAATTTCACAGGAGAAGTGATTGATGACGTTATTCCCACAGAAAGGCAATTTTACTACAAACACAGTTTGTACTGCAGAGTTGACAACTCCTATGACCCAGGACCCAGCGGCCATCGGCACATAGGAATCCTTGCTCATGATGACAGAATATCTCAGAGGGTTGCTGATAGCCACATACCGGTCAAAGGCCATCATGCCCAGGAGCACACACTCTGTTGTCCCCATGGCCAAGCCGAGGAACATCTGCACTGCACAGCCAGTAAAGGAGATGGTCTTCCTTTTTGAGAGAAAGCTCACCAGCATGGAGGGCATGGAGGTGGTGGTGTAGCAGATGTCCAAAAAGGAGAGGTTCCCCAGAAAGAAGTACATAGGGGTGTGAAGGTGGGAGTCCAAGATGCTGATTAAAATAAGGGTGCCATTGCCCAGAAGGATGACCACATACATTATTAAGGTGAGCACAGAAAAGAGTAGCTCAAGCTTTGGGTAACCAGAAAGCCCCTTCAGAAAAAATTCCACCAGAATGGTTTGGTTGTCCCATTCCATTTTACTGTTTCTCTTTGACCTATAAGACATTAGAGTATGTTAAAACAAAATATGTATTCTATTATGATTACTTTCAACTGTGTACCAATGCACGAGTAACATACTCCCAGAGGACAAAAACTTTAAGACCCAAGAAAGAAGAGAAGAAATAAAGTGGACTGGAGAGAGGGAAGGTATGCATGGAGAGAGGGAAGGGAAGAGGAAAATAACGTTTCAAGCTACACGCAATATGCCATGAAATTCATTTAATCTCATCACAGCTCTAGGAGAGAGGCATTATTATTCACATTTTACAGATAAATAAATCACAGCAGAAATCTTAAGGAAACTTGACTAAAGGTAAATATACAGCACAACTAAGACTCAAACCTCAGTTGCCCTTGCTGAAGCCTGAGCTTTCTGTTAAATTTGTCATCACATATGTTGACTAGAGGTTACAATAAAAATGAGTATTGTACTTTGTGTAACCAAACAATAAACCATTTTTAGTGGCTACAGACACCACACCATAGATAATGACCTTGTCACTCCTTCCAATTATACTGTTAGGTTTATTATCAGTCTTCAACAGTCCCATGTAAACTTTATATAGGCAGGTAATTTTTCTTGTTTACTGCTGCACTCCCACTATCTACAATAGAGTGGACACAGAGATAGATGTTCAAAAGCATTTGTTGAATAAGAGAATAAAATCAATGACAAAATAATGACTGACATTTACAAACACACTAGGATAATGCCCAAGCCGGTCTCTATCTGGCTGTCCATTACTTTGGTAAATCATTTTCTTCAGATTTCAGAAAATGATTGTGTTCTGTTTTTATTTTTTTTTAATCCAAATTCATCATAGTACGCTCCTCACATGTTACTTTTGTAGAAAGAGTCTCTAGCACAGTACCTGGCACTTAATTCACCTGGCTCCCAGTCGACTGAACCAAATGGAACTGAGTTGTTGCAAACAGAGCAGCAGAGACTTGTTTGTTTTGAATTCTTTACTACAGATCAGAGTCAACTGTCTCCTGTGTAGCGAGCCTCAGTTAGCTAAACCAGATGACAGAGAGTCCAAATACTTGGTACTGTACTAAAAAGTTACATGTAGACAAAAATTAATTCATACCTGCAGAGCAAATTCTTTTCAGTTCTTTACAATTCCCTTTGCATGCGGAACTTAACTGTTGGTCTTACAGCTCTTTTTTTCCCTACTACATCTCAGTGAATAGACCCTTAAATTCCATTTCGAAATATCCGTCTCTCCTCAGTGAGAAAAAATCCCATTTTCAAACTTGACACCTTTAACCCATCAGTCCAACTCTTGCTTATAGCTGATAAAACTTTTCTTGTCTTTACAGTAACTTGCCCCCAAATCAGAGCTTGCCTCTCTTCCTAGGTTCCAGCAACAACAGATAATCTCATCCTGCTTTTCTATTTGCAGCCAATCTTCATGACTCCTCACTAGTAGCTGAACCTCCAGAGGCGGCTACTTGTGAGTAATCTTTTTGTCATAAAAATTCATAGATTCGTTGACATTCATAGAAACAGGATTGTTATGGGTGTGATTACTAGGATGGATTCCTCTAGTTCAGATAATTCGATTCTTCTAGTTAAAAATAGAAGGAAAATTAATATTTAGCAATAAATTTTAGGAGTAGGGCAATTTGACCCAGAAGCCGAGGCTGACACGCTGTCTCATTTGTGGAGACCCACAGATAACTAAAGAATCTGCTTCAAGCGTGAGAACACAATTTAAAAGCTCTTAAGGACCTCTACAAAGTTCTAAGCACAACTTTAAATTGCTTTAGACATGAAATATGTATAAAACTTAAGATCACTTAGAAATAAAGCCCTGAAGACCTAATTATGGCAGGCCTGTTACTCCCTTTCATGCACAGAATCAGAACGGGGGCTTTTATACTATCACTAAAGATTCCCCCAGCTGAATTCTCTCTCAATCTCTCAGTCTCGTTCTCTCTCTCCGCCCCCCCCCCCACAGAGGTACACACACGTGCTGACACTACTTGGAAGTACAATTGATTACCTACTATACAAACAAATTTTCTGTTCACTTTACAGATTTGGCTTATAGTAGAAGGTACTTTATGAATAAACATTTATATTGTAAATATTCTAAAAGTAATACACACTCATTGTAAAAGAAGAAAGATTTTTCTTTAAAAAGGAAGGAAGGAAGGGGAAAAGAGAAGGGAAAAGAACTAAGACAAGGAAAGAAATTATATATTCAGGCAATACATAGAGATGGAAAGAAGAAAGCTGGAGATAAATTATAATTAACCTAGTGATAAACTATAGTTCAAAAAGAGCCTGATCTTCATTGTAAAATAATATAACAACTCAGATGAAAATTGTTTGCCCCTCTCTCCTGAGTATGCACTGAGGCACCTTCAGGATAGATAATTTTGAATGATTTTTTTCTTTTTCTTTCTCTCTTTTCTTTATTTTTTAAAATATATTTTTCACAAAATAAGTTCAAATTATTTTGTCTGGATAGAATTCTAGCTGTGAAATGAGTGGGCCAAAATACATGAAGACTTTTATGAATACACAGGATAATACTAACACGTTCCCACCAATGGGAGGGTGTGGCTGATTTTTCTCTTGCTCTTATTGTCATCGGATGTTGCCAATAGTTTAGATTTTTCTTCTAGTTTAAAGGGCTTAAAATGGTATCTCATTATTGCTTTAAGTGGCATTTTTAATTACTAGACATATTTAACTTTTTTGTGTGTCTTAAATAGCTGTATTTTCCTTTATATCTGTTGTACACTCTAGTCCTCTACTCATAGTTCTATTTACACATGAAATTTATTGCACCCCTACTCAGTGAAGTTCATAGTAATAATCTCTGTGAATATAAAAATGCCCATGATACAGTCTCTACCTCCAAGAATCCCATAAGTAGTGAGAAAAATTCCTATGTAATCAGATAATTTCAAAAAAAGGTGGTCAATGTGCACTAAAAATAATGGCTTAGTGTGCTATGGAAGCATATGTTCCAAGTAACTCAGAATCAAGAAGTAATTTCTAGGAGAGGTGTTACCTGAACTGATTCTTAATTTGTGAGTGAGAGTTTGAGAGGCAAGTAATATAGGGAAGAGTATTCCGGGAAGAGGAAACAATAACACCAATGGTGAAACACAAGAGATAGCATGATGAAGGCAGGAAAATAAAAATAAACTCTGCATCACAGGAACATAGAGAGGCAGCTGGGGGTTGGTGGAAGATGAAACTAAACAGACCACAGCAAAGAGGGCCACATCTGCTGTAAGTGTCAATCAGGGCTGAGTTACAAATGACAGAATACACTCTGGATTGTTTAAGCAGAAAGAAATTATTTCACTTGGTATTATTATTAATTGATAAGTGGGAGTGTTTTCATGCAGTAATTCCTTCCCAGCATTCTCAGGAAATTTATATTTCCAAATCACAAATTCTAAGAAAAATTGTCAGAAATTGGAAAAACAGGAAAAGCTTTCAAAGTAAATTTTCAGAATGAGGAGCCCTGTAGAGGCTCAAGTATTAAATAAAGCATATCAGTATTATTAAAAATAGTGTATATACTAAGAAAATCTGAATACATGGGGACATCAAGACAGGTGACTTGCCTTTCTTTTCCTCAGACCTTGATTCTACAACCCTGTGAGGGGGAAAACCCTCCTAGTCTTCTTCTATGAGGAGAAATATGCACATTAAAATTTCTACTTGCTTTAAGTAATTTTCTATCAAGTGTTATAAATTTGACATAATTTTTAAATAATCTAATTATCAGTCATCCCAGAGAGTTTGTGGAAGCAGTTGAACTAATGCTGTGAGAAAAAGAACAAAAGTAGAGTCTGAGTGTGCAAGATGGCCTGTGAGTCACACATAATATGCTTGACTCCAGAGGTTTTCTACCTACCTGGAATACTTAGGGAGGGAAAGTCTTATGACCTACTGTATGGGAACTAATAAGTTCTTATAGTCAATTTTGTCAGGGTGTGAATCTGATACATCAATGGTCTCAGCCTTTGCCATCAGATTTAATTTGTGAATAACTATGATGGAAGCTAGAGGTAATTAAATATAGTTCATGGCTGTTTGATATTCCTGCCACTAAAATTCAAAAGTGGACTTGGAAAAATGAAATCAATATACCCCAAATTCCACAAACATTTAAGTCTTATTTGTCTATGTAAAATACGTTTATGCCCGACATCCTCTGAATGCACTGATCCATCAATATAAAATTCCTCCAGCCAAATGGATTTCCTACAATGTGGCTCATTCCTGAAGACACTTTCTCATTCGTCTTGGGCTGTAAATTAGAAGTGTTCTTCAGATAGAGTAAAATTTTGAAAAGAAAGCCAAGGAAAATCAAAATAATGTCATTTCCTGTCCGACATCTCCCAATCCCCTGCTCCTCAGATCACTCAGGTCACAAAGTTAGTTAATAACACACACAGGACATGAATGCATGTCTACTCATTACAAACCCAGAGCTTGGATATTCTTCTTCTGAGTTTTAGAAAAATACTGGAATTTCTCAGGATTTCAAAGAAATCTGGCTTCTTGTAAATGGGCAATGATATGCGCCCCCGCCAACCAAACCAGCACTTGTCCACACTGTTATCTGGACCAGTAGAGTGGTTTTCAAACTCAGTTTTACTTTTGCAAAATTTCCTTTATGCTAAAGCTAACACATAAGCTGAAACAAAGAAAGGGACAAAATAAGGATATCCTGATTGATTGCATAGGCCCTGCCCTTAAGTCTCACTTACCCATTCTCTCAATAGTCCCAAATGCCTAGCACTCTTAGGGTTTCACAGGAAAAATATTCTAAATATTGAAAAGAAAATAGTATTTAATGGCTTAGGAGGATTTGGAGATTAATGTGAAACTACCTCACAAGGCTCTCCACTGAAAAATGTGGGTGCGGTGTTTTGGGGTTTTCTGTTTTGCTTTATCCACAACAGAGAGCTTTATTAATTTTGAAAGATTCAACAAAGCGTTGCTATGAAATAATGTTATGTAAGAAAGTGGACATAAAATCACATATGACACCCAATTCCAATACTGGAATAAACATAGAACATGAAAGATATTATTCAAAGTGTTCACCGGAGGCCATCTCCTAGAGTTAGAGTAATAGGTGATCTCTCTATTCACCTCCTCCTACTCTCCTGTGTCTTGACAATTCTCTCTAATGAGCAGGCAACACTTTTGAAATGCTGTGTGTCATTATGAAAAATTTTAAAATAATAAATGAAAGTGCAAAAAAGGTAAAAGTAACCAAAATTCCAACATAATTCTCAAGGTTCGATAATATTTAATACCTTCACAATCCAATGTCTTTTCCATTCACTTGTTAAAGAACCTTTTGTTAAATAGATGTTTTATTGCCTCCTTCACATCCTTGTTTCTGAGACTGTAGATTAAAGGATTCATCTTTGGAGTCATCACCCCATAGAAAATGGATATAAATTTGTCAGTAGCATCTAAGTCATCTGAATTAAGAGCCTCTTTAGACTTGGGCTTCATGTACATGAAGAGAATGCTTCGTAGAATATTATCACCACAGTCAGGTGGGCTGAGCAGGTGAAGAAGGCTTTGCTTCTCCTCTCAGATGTATGGATCCTCAGGATGCTGGAAATGATTAATGAGTAAGAGATGACAATCAAGAGCAGGGGCATCAATGCGAACAAGGTCATGGCCATGAGCAAGATGAACTCATTGCCTGAGATGTCAGCACAGGCCATCTTCATGACAGCCAGAATTTCACAGGAGAAATGATTGATGACGTTATTCCTACAGAAGGGCAATTGTGCCACAAATGCAGTTTGTACTGCAGAGTTGACAACTCCCGCAAACCAGGACCCAGCTGCCATGGGCACACAGGAATTCTTACTCATGGTGACAGAATATCTCAGAGGGTTGCAGATAGCCACATACTGGTCAAAGGCCATCATGCCCAAGAGCACACATGATGTCATCCCCATGGCCAACCTAAGGAACATTTGCACTGCACAGCCAGAGAAGGAGGTGGTCTTTCTTTCCGAGAGGAACCTCACCAGTGTGCAGGGCATGGAGGTGGCGGTGTAGCAGATATCCATGAAGGAGAGGTTCCCCAGGGAGAAGTACATAGGGGTATCCAAGTTCAAGATTCTCGTTAAAATAACAGTGCTGCTGCCCAGAAGGATGACCACATACATTATTAAGATGAGCACAGAAAAGAGTAGCTCAAGCCTTGGGTAACCAGAAAACCCCTTCAGAAAAAATTCCACCAAAATGGTTTGGTTTTCCCATCCCATTTTCCATTCTCTCTTTTATCCGCCAGAATTCAAAGAATTAATAATAATAATAATAATAATTTCTTTACTGTGGTAAGTCCACAAAGCCTGGGCTCAAACTCAAGCTTGCTTTTGGTCCGTAATTATCCGAGACTTTTTTATGAACTATAAAAGCAACACTTAATGCATTATATCAGAGATTTGGTTAGTTAACTTATAAAGGCAGCCTAGTCCCAGCTCAGGAAGATTCAACAGTAACCCACTGTGTATCAAAACACCTTAAGAAGTGTGTCAATCTGATGGGAGAATGGTCAGCAATAAACCCAACCAGTGTTTAATGACTGTCTGATGGCCCAGAAAATGGGTGCAATTCATGTAAAGCCCAATAATCTGAAATCTTCTATTTACAATGCAAACACCTTTTTTTTTGGTGGGAGATAGAGTAATATTTTAAATTTTATTTTAATAATTATTATACAGTAAAATAGATTTTGTTTCTTTTAGTGCACAGTTCTATGAATTTTAAAACATATAGATTCATGTAACTGTCATCATAATCAGGACATAGAACTCTTCTATGATATTTAAAATTCCCTTGTGCTGTCGGACTCCTCATCTCAGTAATCGTCTATGATTCTCACTTGCACACCCCCATGTATTTCTTCCTCTGTAATGTTTCCTTTCTGGACATTTGCTACACAAGCTCCTCTGTCCCACTAATTCTTGACAGCTTCCTGACAGGAAAGAAAAGGGTTTCCCTTTCTGGGTGCATGGTGCAGATGTTTCTCTCCTTTGCTACGGGGGCCAAAGAGTGTGTGCTTGTATGCATGATGGCACTTGATTGCTATGTGGCCATTAGCTACCCACTGAGATACCCTGCCATCATGAGCAAAGGTGCCTACGTGCCCATGGCTGCCGGATCCTGGGTCACTGGGCTTGTGGACTCAGTGGTGCAGACATCTCTCGCAATGCAATTACCATTCTGTGCTAACTATGTCATTAACCACTTTGTCTGTGAAATTCTGGCTATCCTAAAACTGGCCTGTGCTGATATTTCAATCAATGTGATCAGTATGGCAGGGTCAAATCTGAGTGTTCTGGTTATTCCATTGCTGGTAATTTCCATCTCTTACATTTTTATTGTTGCTACTATTCTGAGGATCCCTTCCACCGAAGGAAAACGTAAGGCCTTCTCCACCTGCTCAGCCCTCCTGAGAGTGGTGATTATATTCTATGGAACCATCTTCTTCATGTACGTGAAGCCCAAGTCTAAAAGCTCTGTTATGGAATGTATATTCCTCTAAAGCACATATAGAACACGTATAAAAATTGATATTTTGTTAGGCTTAAAGAAAGAATCAGCAAATTTCAAAGAAATTATTTTAATCAGTCCATATTCTCTCAATTATATTAACAGCAATTAATTAATTAAAAAGCTCCATAACCTGAGATAATTAAAAAACACTTCAAAATGACTAACTAGCAGTGAATATTCAAAATATTAAACAACTTCTATGGCAAGTGCTCCAATAAATCAGAATGAATACCTGCCATAAACCATCAATGTGACCATAGTAATACATGCCAGGTAAATTTCAGCTTTGCTTATAGATCAGAGAAAAAATTACAGCCAAAACATTAAAACCAGACCTGAGTTTGTACCCATTGGTACAGCTATACTGGTTGTTTGTAGTTAGTATTCATTCTGATTGGTTGGTAGCTGTGCCACAGTCTTCGTAAAATATTTTCAATAGCAACCCTGCTAAGAAATGAAATAGAATTGAATACTGCAAATTAAAATTTACCGGATACAGAAAAAACAGTTTTTTGAGGGAAATGTTTGTACTTAAATTCTATGGGAGACTTGGCTTCACAGGAAGAGAGAAGGAAGGAAACAAAAAAAAAGGAAGATAAGGGTAAGGAACCATCTAAAGAAATTTAATGCAAAGTCAATACGGAAGGCATTGTGCTAAATATTCACATCTAATTATTTCTTACAAGATCTTCACAATAATCTTAAAAAGTATATCTCCTTACTCTTAATTTATAGATGAAGAGACTTAAGACACATAGAATTTAAGATTATACAAGTTCTAAGTGAGAAATACGGTTTTCAAATCATGCTCTTTTCTAAAAAGACATTCTTTCTTCTACTGCCTCCTAGTCAGGAGGGAAATATCCTGAAGTCCAGTTCCATCTTCATCAGGAAAATCAATCCATAAATATTAGTGGGCAAGGAATTTAACATATCTAACTGGATTTAACCTCAGAATTTCTCCAGAGCCGTTAACTGGATATATAGGTGAATTCAGGGGACCACGATTATCAAGCTCTCAATGATTGTGACAAAAGCCATGAGTAAGAGTGGATAATATGTTGACTTGGTCTTGAGCCCAGTATTGCATCATCCTCCTGAGAAACCCATTGATATCCCTCTACTTTCAGGAAACAGACAGTAATCACCAGGAACCAAGTGTTTTGACCAGCCAGAAAACTGCTGAATAAACCTAGGGTAATGGGTTTTCAATGTGATGCACTTTAGTGAAGATGAAATTTTAGGGAGCAAGAATTTTTAGTTTATCAAGGGAAGCATAAAACATTACTGCTTAGAAGACTGGATGTAAGGTCAAACTGTTTAGATTGGAATCACACCTCCACATCTACTTTACTAATCTATAGCTTACTCAAGTAATCTAACTTCTCTGAACCTCAGTTTCTCATTTGTTGTGAGGATTAAATGGGCCAGTTCATTCATCCACATTTTACAGCACTTCTCTTAACTCTAGAGAAAGAGTCTTACTTTGAAAAACCCAGGAGCTGCAAAATAGGGAGAATTCAATGATAAGCAGTTTGTGGTGATAGTGGATCACCAGGTTGATGGCATCTAAGCAGTATATGAAGATGCAAATTTAAACACTAATGATGGACATTCCATTTGATGCTGTAGATCATGTAATGTTTGATGCAAATATTACAGGTTAGTCTCTTTTCAGAATATGAGAAAAGCAGAGCAACCATTACTAACTTCACCTCACTTTTTAAGGGAGAAAGAAGTAGAACCACTAAAACGAAAGGCAACTCGGCACCCAAGAGGTACAAAGAGAATGCTGGTGCAGTTTGGTGTTGCTTGCTTGACTCTGTGTAGAGTCACCAAGAACACAAAAGGGAGAGCCTCAAGAAGCCTAAAAGGGAATATCCTAACTCTGTGAAAGGAAATGGACATTGGTGATATCAGAGACATTAATGTGGAGAAGAGGGAAGATGACCCAGTTTGTTCAGGAATGGCTCCTGTAGGGGAGGCTGGAGAGGCACCAGTGGTAAATCCAAAGTTGTCAGAGGATCAGCAGGACCCTAAATAAAGATTAAAAAGCAATAATTTTACTAAGCCCAGGTAGGAAATCTTATCACTACCTGTGAACAAGCCCATGAGGTTTCCAGAGAAATGGAAAAAAGGAAGGAAGAGCCCTCTTCCCTGTGGCAGATTAATTAAAAATGAAGCAACAAATTCAGTGACTAATGTCTTCTGTAGCTCAGGGAAGGGAACACACTAAACATAACTTATGTTGCAGATACATTTCATCTTCATAAAACCCTGAAGATATACATGATTTTCTACAATAAGGATACTGGACCCCAAAAAGTTATACAAATTGCCCTAGGTCACACAACTAGGAATTGGCACAGTGGGGATGAGAGCTCTAAACAGACTCCAAAATCCACACATCTCATATGTCTCAGGTTTTTTAACTGCTAAAAGACCTTCCTATCCTTCTCTGTAGCAAATAAACAAAGGACAATTTTCAGCTCTATATGATCTCTAGTCAGGTAAAACACAGTGGTTCCAAAGAGGCCAGTGGACCTAGGAAGACGCTATTTCTTTCCTGCTCACTCTCTCATAGCCTGGTAATCTCCTCTCACAGGAATATAAAACACAGCCTGATATTTATACCTGAGCAGTGAACTACATGTCAGAGGACATCATTAAAAGTTGACTGACCTACTTCTCTCTGATATTAAAGTACAAATAGCTTACATAGGGATGGAATCCCATGTGCTTGCAACAGGCTAAAGCCAAGCTTGTTAAACTTGTAACTTTTTAACAAAAACATTTTTCCCTCCACAAGTTTACTCCAGGGAATCTGGGGCTGTTCCTAGGAGATTCATTTCTCCTCTTTGGTTTCTAGTAAAAGGAAAGAAAAGAGTGTATGAGATCATCATGTGGAAAATTCTAAAAGTGGAATCATTTTATTCTGTGAAGAGAAAGCACTCCTCTATGCATGGCCATCACCCTGTCATTCATAAAACGCAATCAGGTAGGGTGAAGAACACATATTTTAATGAAAACATCAAGGAGAGAGTCAGAGGTGATAAACTGGTGGGAAAGGGAATATTATAGCACGTGCATTTTATTTAGTCTCAAAGAAGTAAAGAGATTTGCCACAGTCTTCACCCCTCCATATTGCTTTAGACCCGGTTTGTTTTACTGAAGTACACTCACTGCATAGCACTTATGATATTTGAGTTTGTGACTCCCAGAAGACATGAAATCATGCAGATAGTCCATTTTCATCCTGGAAATTTAATTGGGGGTGCATATACTTAATGTTGTGATCAAGATTAATGTTGATATCAAGATTTTTTTCTAACTTTGAAATGACATGATCTACAATGATATTTAACCCTGGCACAAGTGCTCAACTCAGGGCCAATAAGATAAAAAATTACAAGTAAACAAAGAATGGTAAGTAAATAATCCTATTAATCAGCACACCTTTGTTAATGGGACTGTTCATCATCACGTCAATGCAGAATCACTGTGGAATAGTCATAACCATTCCCAAAGAGCAATTGTTCTATTAGGGTTCTTTTGGGGGGATAGAGGTGCTCAAACTATTTGTTTACCTGCATCTAGATGTGTGAGCATCTGTTACAGAAAATTTCTTATGTGGATGCCCAAGGTTACCAACAGTGGCTATAAGATCTGATAACCATGAGATGATTCATTGAGAGTATATATGTACTGACTATAACACAAATTTGTGTAAGGGCACGAGGGTTGATCAAAGCACTTGATCTTTTGGGGGGATTTTTCATGATTGCTCAAATTTGAAATATTATAAAAATTTATAATATTAGAGAACTCATATTTGAAAGTCTCAAATAAGTATGTCATTTTTCACATTATCTGGCACTTGTCACAACTGAAAACTTATCAGTATCTGTCCCTTTGGAACCTGGTAGCATTGGACAGGGGCATCTGCAGTGAGAAGGGAACCGGGCCACACTGACCTGCCAACTCCTGTGTCCTGTCATATCCTGCTCTTCACCCACCCCCACTCCACACAAAGCTCCAGGAAAAGTAAAATGTGCTACCTTAGCCCTGGATGCAAATGCAACACCCAAAGATGAGCATGGGAATGACAGCCCCAATTCCTGAAAGTATGAGCTCTGCTTCTTAGAAATATTTTGGCTTTGTTTTTTAGGAACTTGTGCTGCGCATGAGACTAGAGAACATGTAGTCAGATTGCTGCATCTTCTCTCATCTTAAGACAAACTTTACTGTCCAGAAGATAGTCCTCACAGGATATCAAGTTGTAGCCATTTCCCAGTTTAGTATGAATGTGAAACTGGGTCTTGACAAGGTATGCTATTCAAAAAAATATTTAACATATAAGGCATAGGCAACAACAAATCAGAAGAGAAACCCAGCTGAAATGACATATTACACTATGAGCAGAGCAGTGGTTTGATCTGTATCACATTTTAAGAAGATGCACCATGCTGCTATCTGGAGAATATATTGAAGAACAGGAAGAGAGAAGCTGAGAGACCAGTTGGGAAGCTAGGGCAGAAATGCGATCTCTGGGTCTGCCACAGCTTTTTGGTCTGCCAATGTGCAGTTGAGTTAAATTGACTTGAATACACTTATCAAAAAAAAGTAGCCTTCTCTAATTTAGATGGAATTATCTTAAATGACTTGTCCAGACTTTGTGTAATCAATTTCAATGTTATATAATTTTGTCTCATACAAACAATTCATATTTTCCCCAACTCATCAAGGAATAGTTTCCACTCCTTGGTGGCAGTGATTCATTTCTTTCTATTGTTTTTATAGCTTCATATTGAAGCAGAATGATTACATGTCTGTTTTATTTACTAAAACCATCTGGAAGTGATTATTTGTAGCACAAGAGTATGCAAACTAGACTCAGACTCACTGATTCAAATATAATCATGCTGTCTTTTATAGAGAGACTATTAAAGACCAAGAACTATGATAAGTACTCTTGATCACATAAAAGCCTACAAGGTAGTGATAATACTGATTTCACACCTTAAACAGCTTAGTCAAGGTCAGCAAGAGACAAGTCAGGAAACTGGGCTCCTAACACATGTGTATCCAACTCCAAAGTGATTCTTTTTTGATAATAGCAGATGCATATTTGAAATCATCAATATAATTGGAGTGGGAAGCACTTTTATTGAATACCTACTATGCATCCATAACTGTATTGAATTCTTCATATGCATTGCCTCATTAATTCTCAGAATATCAACATCAGGTAAGAATTTTTAATTTTTTAATTTCTTCATTTTGCAGATATGGAACTTGAGGTTTAGAGAGGCCCAGTGACTTCACTGAGGTCATAGAGGTAGGGTTTGACAAAGCTGGGCTGTCTAACTTCAGAATCCAATGTTCTCAACCATCTCACTCTTCTGTCTCCTAAATGACAGAGAATGCTTTGCTCCTGTACAGTCAGGCAAAGTCAGTAACCAGAAACATAATACAAAAGAGTGATCCTTTTTTAATACAGAGAAACTCACAATCCTAAGGCATTTTCTTCAGCAATACGTGTTCTTTATTATCTTACCAAAACACGTGGGGAATGGCTGAAGGACCAAAGAATTGTAGCCTGGTACAAGAAAGACTCAGAAACAGCAATCTGTAAGTGAAACTTGAAATGTTGTCTCAAAAAAAGGAGTTTATACTTATTTTTTGTTGTTCCACAGGGAAAGATGAGAGTTGCATACAGAGTTATATATACAGTTAAACATAAAGAAATTTCTAATAATGAGAATCATCCAAAAATAATCTATGTGGCCTCATAAAGTGCTCTACCCATCCCTAGGTTTGGGGGCAGAAGCAAGATAAACATCAACCATACTGTAGATATGTTTCTGTTATCTCATAAGGATTAGAACTAGATTAATTTTAAGATAATTTCTAGCTTGTAGATTCAATCATTTAGAATTTGACTATTTCACTGGAGTGCTTGTATAAGAGTATGCATTTAATTATCTTTACCTGAACTTTCATAATTCATTATGAAATTCATTATGAAAGTGATTATTCCAAAAATAAATAAAATATAAGCATTCCCCTTAAAGAATACATTATGGTTAGCATTGTAGCATTGTTTATAATGATAAGAAAAAACAAAATCAAGGTAAATGCCCATTATTTGAGAATAGATTAAATAAATCTTGATACATTCATATAATAGAATACTATAGTGCCATTAAAAACATGTCCTCCCTGAGTATTTGACAATATGTGAAAAACTGCTTGTGACATGGTGTTAAGCATAAGATAAATTATAGATATTATAGATATAGATAAAGGTAGAAATTTTATGACCTATCATATAATGCTTCTCATGTTTATCTTTAAGACTTTGAACCTACGCTTTTCTATCAACTATGTCCAAATTGATCTCCATGTTGACCATAATGCCTGGCCCATTACAAGTGCTCAGTAAATACTTGGTGAATGAATAAGAGGGGAAAGTGTGTGACACATTTTTAATAAAATATTTTGGAAAAATTAGTTAATAATTTTAAAACATCAGTCTGTTCCTTGTGTTATACATTTAACCACATAGCTATCATATGGATGAAAAAAAGTCATAGAAGAAAATTGCGTTCATATACTTTTCAGGAATCATAGGAAAATCTTACCTCAATGAACATTTAAAAATCATATCAAAAATGAGAAGGAAAATCACAAGTTGGAAAAGTATTTGCAGAAAATTTAAGGAGCAAGTGTTAGTCTATTAAGATGTCATACAAATTCAGAGGAAAACTATCAAAATAATGAGAGATAGTTAAGTAAAGGATGTGGATGGACACCAAAAGAGAAAATAAAAGTGATAAATAGACATAGAGGAAATGTTCAATCCAACTAGCAACCATAGAAAAGAAAAGCTAAAACAATGGGATATTTTATGCTAATATGAAAGAATAAACATCTCAAGTTCTAGAAAATATACAAAACATGATCTGTGCAAATACTTCAGTAGCAGTGTAAAGTTTGGAAAAAATGATTTTGCATGTGTACTAAGAATTCTCCATTCACATCCTTTCATTCTATGGTCCTATCTCTAGAGATTTACCTTAAGTTATTTCCATTAGAAGGAAAAGCAGATTAGATAGCCTGATGCACAGATATCAAGGGTCATTGTACCAAAATCTCAAAAAATTAGAAACAAATTAAAATATCCAATAATATTAAAATTGTAGGTTAGATTAAAGTAATTCCACTTAATAAAACAGTGTTCAAATATTAAAAGAGAATATTACCAAAACTATGAAAAATCACAAAAAATACTGTTGTAAAGTGGCAAATATTAATTAAAATTCACCTAGACTACAATTACACTGGTTTAAAGAAAAATTGTTTGTGTTTGGTGTAGAATTAACAAAAATATGGAAGACAAAAAAGTAAACAGGTGGAATGACTTATTCAGGATTCTATTTGGGTTGGTCTAGTATTATTTTGGAATAAAAAGAAAAACAAACTCTTGGGGGAATGTTTAACATTTCTGAGAACTTTTGGACATACTCTGATTCCAGCCCCAACCTATGTCGAGGCCGTTTAATACAGACATGTTCAGTGAACACTCCAAGAAATGTATGGCTGGGGAAGGCTTCCTTTAAGTCAAGATAATTGGCTCTTTGGAATGTGCAGAAGTCAGGCACTTTCTCTCTAGAGAATCCTAAGTTTCTGACTCATGACCTTAGGGACTGAAGAAGTTTGTAAAAATAAGTACTAAATTGACTTCCAGAAAAAGCTGAGTCCCTGGAGTAAATGTCAACTTTAGGACAAATCATGGGAAACTAGAGTTGCATTATTGAACTTTATTTTTAGTATATTTTATTTCCTTGAAAGTCTCCTAAGAAGATTCACATACAGACAAATTGCCTGATTGTGGCTATTCTTTCTCATATTTCTTTTAGGAATAAGGAGCAACCCATTCTTTGAAACTGAGAATCTTATGGTCTCATCTGAAAAATGCAAATGAAATTCAAATTCCTAGGAATTTTTCTATTGCTTAATAGAACGGAATGGTGTGGATGATTTTAAAACCCAGTCAGGAGGTAAGAGAAAGACAGAAGTTTTTATTAAAATTATTTCAAAAGAAAAACATTCTGTCAAAAAATATAAAGATTTTTGAGTTGAAGTGATCATTGCTGGTGGGATTTTGAAAAAAGCTGTATATATATATATAAAGAAAAAAATCCAAAAACCCAGTCATCATCTCCAAGACAAGGATATTCTTAAATGTTTTTTAAATTCTAAAATAGCCCATGAAAAAGACTAGTAAGGAAGAGAAAGTTGTTTGCAATGCAACAGACCCTAGTAAATAATAGGCTAATGGCTGCTGTATTTAAGTATCTGGTTCACTAAAATCTTAAGAAAAAAAATTATTTGGAGAAAGAGCTCATGCTGAGTTATATATTCTTCACACATAAACTGTGCCCAATAAGGGCTTGAGGAAACATGTAATTAAAAGTGTTCACAGTAAAAATTGGATTAAAAACAAAAATATGTAACAGCAGGCAGAAGTAATTATAACTGAGCATTAGTTTGAGCCCCAGGCAGCCAGGGCAAAGGAAAAAATATTCTCGTTTACATAATAAATCAAATAACGCTGTCCTAGACTTTTAGTCTCCACAATATACCCCAAAGGAATTTGGGGCATATTTTTCATTTGAATTCATTATTGTGGATAATGTCTTCATAAGTGGAAGACAATCAATGTCTTCATTTTTTTCAAAAGATTTAAATATATATTTATGTGAATATTTATCATATGGATCCTTGATGAAAATTAAGCACATCATATTAAATTCTGGCTTTATAGAAAATTTTATGAATAAGTAAACAGTGTAATATAGTGGTAAAAATGGGGCATTGGGGATCATAAAGATAAGTTTTTAAATCAGAGTTCTGGTATTTACCAACTATAAGATATTGAAAATTGTTGTTAACCTTTGAAATCTCAAATTAATTTCCTTATAAGTAAAAATTTCATAATAATATTTGGGTTATTATGAAGATTAAATAATAAGAATTATATGAAGTGCCTAATACATACTAGGATCACCCATGTTTTGTATTATTCTTCTCATAGTGAGCTAAAATAATACATCTTTGCTCATGGTATATTAATTGAAGATTAGAATTCACAAATCTATAAATTGAGAGTTAATTAATTATTGACTTGAGAGTTAATTAACGGCAAGTCCATTAATCTTTGCGCAATATGAATTGTCTTAATTGAACTTTTTAAAAGAGCTAGAGAAGATAACTAGATTATTTCCTCTAGTAAGAATTTAGAGTACAAAGCTATGTGTTTTTCATTGAAAAGTCTTAGTACTTTAAATATTAGATATTCAAGTAGCTAAGTTCGTAAAACAAAAAGCTTATAGGAAGTTAGAGAGCATTACTTCTGGCTTGGATTAAAAAGTCAGAAACTTTCCTTAGGTCTTTTACAACATGAAAACAGTGCCCAAATGAAGTCCCAGAGCATTGAACTACTGAGTGGTTATTTCTTACAAAAGACCAGGGGTTGGAATGAGAGGATGGCCAGGATCCAGGCCAGTTCAGAGCCTTTACAAATAAGAATTTCATCTCCTAGTGACAATTCTGTTCTGGGCATCACTGGTCTGCAATCTCTTTTGAGATCGTGTGATTAAGCCAACAACTCAAGTTCTTTGTCTTGGTGTACCTGCTAAAAACAATAAACACTGTGACCTGGAAGGTTTTGAGATTAGGGATTATGAGTGTTCTAGGTCCACCAGAAACGGTGGGTTCCTATGGACACTGGACAGGGCACACTGGTACAACCCAGCCTCAATGAGTAGTCTCTAGACACCTAAGACAATCGCTCTACTATTTAAATTTTTTAACATTTTTTTACTCTGAGTTAATCTTCCTAAAATAATTGGACACGTGCTTCAGGGGTTTTCTCCTTTGTTATTATATTTTTCCTTTCTGCATATTCACTTTTGAAATTTGGGTAATTCAGAAAAGTAGAAAAAAAGTTCTCTAAGATAATCATTAATGTTTTGGATATTTCTTTCCATTCTTTCTAGGTTTTCTTGTTTTGGTTTTTTGAAAACAATGCTGTAACTGTTATTTTCTTTCTGTTTTCACTTAATCATTATAACAATTTAAACATCATTTTTGTGTTACTATAAATTTCTCACAAATACCACATTAATATTTGCATAATGGCCCATCAAAGGAGTGTACTGTGATTCTTTAACAATTTCCCTAACATTAGCCAAGAATGAAAAACTGTTTTAAAAGATAGTATCCAATAATGTCAAAGATCTAGTAAAAACAGAATTATCCAATACACAGATCCCATGAAAAGTGATTTACTGGAAACAATCATAAATCTCACAAATCTTCATTGACTTGTTCCCAGAACTTGGAATCCACTTTCATAGAGTAAACTTAAATGGAGAAAATATTTCAAGCACAACACTGTGTAACAAAGTGTTTGTTGATTGCTTCTTAAAAGTTACACCAGCATTGCAAGAGCAATGAAAATAAATTCCTCTATACTGTCCATTATTCTTTTATCCACCACTTGAAAGCATTAAAGTGGACTGGTGGTTTCTCTTATAAATGTTTACAAGTGAAATATTTTTTGCAGCAACTATCTCAGGGATGTTAGGGTACCAAATGCACAGCACAATTATTTTCTGCAAGTAATTTCCAAATAGAAATCAACTTTCAGGAGATTCCTATAAAGAAAGATGGCATGATTCACACCATCCCTGAAAAATCTTCAGTACAGACCCTAGACTACTGATGCTCCTTCAAAGCCTCTGTCAGAATTTTATTCCCACATTGAGTAGGTTGATATATGCCCCTACATTCAATCAAATTCTAATCTTAGTACCAAATAGAAGTATGTCCTGGCCTACTCAACACTTCCTACTCTCTTTGGAATGTATGCCTACAAAGTAGGGTGCAGTTTAAATTGAATGAGAGTCTTCCCTTTCATAAGCAGTAGATATATTAACATTCCATTATGCTGAATAAGTTGTCTCACCACTATACACTGGAGTTTTCACAGAAAGCAGCATAACCTGTTGGCAAATAACTATGACAGAGAGAAATGGTAAATTCTATACCAAGAACAGCCATTTCTTTTTTAAAACATTTTTTTATTATTCTATGGAGGTCATAATGGATTATGACATTGTGAAATTTCAGGTGGACATTCTTATTTATCAGTATTCTGTTTAGACTACATCATGCTCACTACCAATAGCCAAATTTTTATCTGTCACCATATATATGTGCTCCTTTACCCCTTTCCCCCACCTTTCAACCCCCTTCCCCTCTGGTAACCACTAACCTGTTCTCTTTGTCCATGTGTTTATCTTCCATATATGAGTGAAATCATGCTGTTTATCTTTCTCTGTCTGGCTTATTTCACTTAACATAATACCCTCAAGGTCCATCCATGTTGCTGCAAATGGGATGATTTTGACTTTTTTGTGGCTTAGTATTCCACTGTGTGTGTGTGTATGTATATATATATAGACACCATGTCTTCTTTATCCATTTATCAGTTGATTGGCACTTGGGTTGCCTCCACATCTTGGCTATTGTGAATAATGCTGCTAGGAATATAGCGGTGCACAACTCTCTTTGAATTGTTGATTTCAAGTTCTTTGGATAAATACCCAGTAGTGTTATAACTGGATCATATGATATTTTTATTTTTAATTTTTTGAGAAATCTCCATACTGTTTTCCATAGTGGCTGCACCAGTTTGCATTCCCACCAGTAGTGTGTGAGGGTTCCCTTTTCTCCACATTCTCTCCAACATTGGTTATTTTTTTCTCTTGGGAATTATAGCCATTCTGACAGTTGTAAGGTGATAACTCATTGCAGTTTTGATTTGTATTTCCCCAATAATAAGTGATGTTGAACATCTTTTCACGTGCCTGTTGGTCATCTGTATATCTTCTTTGGAAAAGTATCTGTTCGTATCCTCTGGCCATATTTTTTATTGGGTTGTTTGTTTTTTTGTTGTTGAGTTGTGTGAGTTCTTTATATATTCTGAAGATTAACCCCTTGTTAGATATATGACTTGCAAATATTTTTTTCCCAGTTGGTGAGTTGTCTTTTGTTTAGTTCATGGCTTCCTCTGCCTTGCAGAAGCTCTTTAGTCTGATGCAGTCCTATATGTTTATTTTTCCTTTTGTTTCTCATGTCTGAGTAGACATGGAATTCAAAAAGATGCTTCTACAACTGTTGTCAAAGAGTGTACTGCCTATATTTTCTTCCAATAGTTGTATTGTTTCAGGTCTTACATTCAAGTCTAATCCATTTTGACTTGATTTTTGTGTGTGATCTAAGACAATGGTCTACTTTCATTCTTTTGCATGTGGCTGTCCAGTTCTCCAACACCATTTATTGAAGATACTTTCCTTTCTCCACTGCATGTTCTTGGCTCTTTTGTCGAAGATTAGCTGCTGAAAGGTGTGTGGGTTTATTTCTGGGCTTTGAATTTGGTTCCACTGATATGTGTGTCTGTTTTTGTGCCAGCACCATGATCCTTTAATTTGTAGTATATTTTGAAATCAGGGATTGTGATGCCTCCAGCTTTATTCTTTTGTTTCAGGATTGCCTTTGCTATTTGGTGTCTTTTATTTTTTCCATATAAATTTTAAGATTCTTTGTTCTATTTCTGTGAAGAATGTCACTGGGATTCTGATTGGGATTGCATTGAATCTGTAGATTGCTTTAGGTAATATGGACATCTCAACTTTATTTATTCTTCCATTCCATGTGCATGGAATATCTTTCCATTTCTTTATGTCATCTTCTACTTCTTTCAATAATGTCACAGTTTTCATTGTGTAGGTCTTTCATTTCCTTAGTGAAATTTATTCCTAGATATTTTATTTTTTGTGTGTGATTGTAAATGGGACTGTATTCTTAAGTTGTCTTTCTGCTAGATCCTTATTAGAGTATAGAAATGTAACTGATTTTTGTAAGTTGATTTTGTACCCTGTAACTTTGCTATAGTTGATTATTTCAAATAGTTTTTTTGGTGGATTCTTTAGGATTTTCTATATGTAGAATCATGTGTTCTGCAAACAGTGAGAGTTTCACTTATTCCGTTTGAATTTGGATGCGTTTTCTTCCTTTTTCTTGCCTAATTGCTCTGGCCAAAACCTCCAGTACTATATTGAATAAGAGTGGTGAGAGTGAGCACCCTTGTCTTGTTCCTGTTCTCAGAGGGATGGCTTTCAGTTTTTCACCACTGAGTATGATGTTGACGGTGTGTTTGTCATATATGCCTTTAATGTTGAGGTACTTTCCTTCTATACCCATTTTATTGAGAGTTTTTATCATAAATGGATGTTGGATCTTGCCAAATGCTTTCTCTGCATCTATTGATATGATCATGTGGTTTTTATTACGCATTCTGTTAATGTGTTGTATCACATTGATTGATTTGCAGATGCTGAACCATCCCTGCATCCCTGGTATAAATTCCACTTGATCATGGTGAATGATCCTTTTCATGAATTGCTGTATTCTGTTTGCCAATATACTGTTAAGGATTTTTGCATCTATGTTCATCATCAACTTTGGCCTGTAATTTTCCTTTTTCACATTGTCATTGTCTGGTTTTGGGTTCAGGGTGATGACCTCACAGAATGAGTGGACACTTTCCATATTCTGCAATTTTTTGGAATATTTTGAGAAGGATATATATTAAATCTTCTTTGAATGTTTGGTAGAATTTTCCAGAGAAGCCATCAGGTTCTGGACTTTTGTTTATGTGGAGTTTTTTATTACATTTTCAATCTCTTTACTGTGATTGGTCTATTCAGATTCTCTATTTCTTCTTGATTCAGTTTTGGGAGGTTTTGTGATTCTAAGAATTTATCCATTTCTTCTAGATTGTCCAATTTGTTGGCATATAGTTATTCATAATAGTCTCTTATAATCCTTCATATTTCTGTGGTATCCATTATAATTTCTCCTCTTTCATTTCTAAGTTTATTTATTTGAGCCTTCTCTCTTTTTATCTTAGTGAGCCTGGTTAAGGGTTTGTCAATTTTGTTTATCATCTCAAAGAACCAGCTCTTAGTTTCATTGATCCTTTCTATTGTTTTATTTTGTTTGTTTCTATTTCATTTATTTCTGCTTTAATTTTTATTACTTCCTTCCTTCTGCTGACTTCGGACTTTGTTCTTCTTTTTCTATTCTATTAGGTGTAGTTTAAGATTACTTATTTGAGATTTTTCTTTTTTGTTAAGGTGGGCCTGTATTGCTGTGAATTTTCCTTTAGGGCCACTTTTGCTGCATCTCATATGTGTTGGTATGGTGTATTTTCATTTTCATTTGTCTCCAGGTATTTTTTTATTTCTCTTTTGATTTCTTCACTAATCCAATGGTTGTTTAGTAGCATATTGTTTAGTCTTCACATACTTTTGACTTTCCCAACATTTATGCTGTTGTTGCTTTTTAGTTTCACGGAATTATGGTCAGAAAAGATGCTTGATATGATTTCAATCTTCTTAGATTTATTGAGGCTTGCCTTGTTTCCCAACATATGTTCTGTCTTTGAGAATGTTCCATGTGACCTGAGAAGAATATGTAGTCTGTTGTTTTGTGGTAGAATGTTCTCTATATATCTATTGAGTCCATCTAGTCTAGTTTTTCATTTAATTCCATTATTTCCTTATTGACATGCTGTCTGGATGATCTATCCATTGATGTAACTGAAGTGTTGAAGCTCCCTACTATTATTGTGTTGCCATTAATTTCTCCCTTTAGGTCTGTTAATAGTGCTTTACATACTTTGGGGCTCTTGTGTTAGGTGCAAATATATTCATAAGTATTATGTCCTCTTGGTGGAGTGTCCCTTTATCATTATATACTACCCCTCTTTGTATCTCATTGTCTTTTTACCTTGCAGTCTGCTTTGTCTGACATAAGTATGCCAACACCTGCTGTCTCTTGTTTGCCTTTTGCATGGAGTATTGTCTTCCATCCCTTCACTCTGAGCCTATGTTTGTCTTTAGAGCTGAGATGTGATTCCTGGAGGCAGCATATTGTTGGGTCTTGTTTTTTAATCCACCCAGTCACTCTGTGCCTTTTGATTGGAGAATTCAATCCATTTACATTTGGAGTAATTCTTGATATATGAGGGCTTAATACTGTTATTTTATCTCTTGTTTTCTGGTGGTTCTATATGTCCCTTGTTTCTCTTCCATCATATTTCTGACTGCTATTTCAGTTTGGTGGTTTTTTGTGATGGTTTTCTCTTTATTTATGCTTTGTGTCTGTGCTCTGATTTTTTGTTTATTGGTTACCATGAGGTTTGTATAAAAGATCTTGTAGATGAGACAGTCCATTTTCTGATAGCCTCCTATCTCCATTAGCCTAAACAGGTTCCATCCTCTTTCTCTTCTCCCTCTGAGTTACTGTTGTCACAAATTATTCTATTTTGTGTTGTGAGTTTGTGACTAAATTTAAGTGTTTATAGTTATTTTTGATGCTTTCCTTCCCTTTATCTTTTATGTTTTAAGTAAGTGTTTGCTAATCTGTTCTGATAGAGAGCTGCAATTTTCTGATTTTGTCTGGCTATTTATCTTCCTGCTCAAGGCTGTATACACCTTTGCCTTTCGGTTTCAGGTATGAGGGCATCCTTGATCATTTCTTGTAAGGGAAATCTAGAGGCAATGAACTCCCTCATCTTTTGTTTATCTGGGAAAGCTTTTATTTCTCCATTGTTCTGAAGGATAGTTTTGCTGGATAGGGTATTGTTGGCTGGAAGTTTTTGTCTTTCAGTATTTTGAATGTATCACTCCAATCTCTACTAGTCTGTAAGGTTTCTGCTGAGAAATCCACTGAAAGCCTGATAGGGGTTCCTTTGTAGATTATTTTCTTATGCCTTGCTGCCCTTAATATTTTTTCTTTGTCATTGACTTTTGCCAGTTTTACTATTATACATCTTGGAGAAGGTCTTTTTGCATTGATGTAATTAGGAGTTCTATTGGCTACATGTACTGGTAATTCCAGTTCCTTCCCCAGGTTTTGGAAGTTCTCAGCTATTATTTTTTTGAACAAGCTCTCTGCTCTTTTTTCCGACTCTTCTTGCTCTGGAATACTATTAGTCTTTATGTTGCATTTCCTACTTGAGTCAGATATTTCTAAGAGAATTTCTTCATTTTTTAGTCTTAGTTCTCTCTCCTCCTCCACCTGAAGCCTTTCTATATTCTGTCCTCTAAATTAGCAATTCTGTTCTCCATAACATCAGCTCTGTTTTTTAAGGATTCTAGATAGCTTTTCATCTCATTCATTGTGTTCTTCATTTCCAGCATTTGTACATTTTTTTTTAAATTTCAGTCTCATTTGTGAAGAATTGCTCATTAATTTTATTCCTGATCTCATTGAAATGTCTTTCTGAGTTTCCTTGTAACTAGTTGAGTTCCTTTATAACTATTTTGAATTCTCTATCAATTAGATTGTAAATTTCTGTGCCTTCAGGATTGGTTTCTGTGCTGTCATTTTCCTTCTGATCTCCAGTGTTAATGTACTTCATCATAGTGTTTGATGAAGTGGACCTTTGCTGGTGCATAGTGGTAGTATTTGGTCACAGATTTCAGTGGTGGTAGGAGCTGTTTTCTGAAGCTGCCACGTCTGCTACAAGTTGTCCCCTTCTGTTGGGAATTGTGCTGGTAGGGCTCATCTGCATTTCCTGGCTCCTGCTGCCTGGCAGGTCCCACATGCAGTCAAGGATGTTTTGGTGCAGATCCACTGCCCTGACCGACCTGCCAAGCTGGTGCTTCAGGTGGGAGAAGTGGGAAGGGGCACTTTCTTTTGTGCACACAAGCTTCTCTGCACTCACTGGCAGCCCGCCTGGGCTACTGGGCTATTCACATATTGGCTGAGCCACCCTGGGGTGGAGCACTCCTGCAGGCTGGGAAGCAACTCCAAAAGTGAAAGTGTTCCCCCAGAGGCCTGCCTACTAACCTGCCTCCTCACAGAGTCGTGTGCTGGCCACTGCATAAGGTCCCATGCCTCAGATCGCTGCTACTGGGGAAGAGGAGATATGTGCACCTCCTTCTGCTACTCACTGGAGGTCCAGTACCCCCACCTTCAGACGTATGGCTGCATGGATCTCTCAGACTAACTATTGTGCTGTATCAGTGTCCTCTGTTGTCTAATGAATGTCCTTTTGGTTGTATCTGAGGGGAGTGAGGTGAAGGGAACAGCTCACTCCACCAGGATGCCAACATCACTCCTCCAATACAGCTATTGTTTGAAAACACTAAGTAGAATCTCATTCGTTGGATCAATAATATTTTCCTCCAGGAATATTTTTAAAACTAGGTAGAATACCTTGAGGATGAAGAGGTGTTTTCAATATTATAATCTTTTATTTATTTGCTAGAAAGAAGAAGATAAGCTAGTAATATATATTCTTTAAAATTTTACAAAATAAAGTCATTTCCTCCACCGTCTTTGGTGCACAACTCAGACGCCTGAGTTGACATCAAATTTTCTTTTTTGAAAATATCGACCCTAATTGAAATTCAACAATTAGAAGAGAAATGACTTTCATATAGATGGATGTAAAAGGCAGGGTCTTCTGTGTGCATTTTGGGTGCTTGTATATCTAAAAATCTAAAGAACACAAAACTGATTGCAACACATTTAGACAGAAGTGTCACCATCAAGTCTCCCCAGAATGTTCACTTTTGCATTGTCTACTATTCCATTACACTCCTATGCATCACTGAAGCACCAATGGCACTCTCCCATGGTACTGGAGAGAGATGGTCTAAAAGGTTTAGCTACTCACGTGTGTTCTCTAGACAAACAGCATCAGCAGCGTCTGTAAACATGGTAATAAATGCAGATCTTATAAACCACTTCAGATCCACTGATTCAGAATCTGTTACAAAGATTCCCCATGTGATTCATCTGTATACTGAAATATAGAAGCACTCCATGGAATGGTGGTTCTCTTACTCAGTTACACATTAGAATCACCTGGAGTGCATGATTTTTAAAAAAGGTGCCTGGTTCCCATTCCTTAGACATATGCTTAATTTTGGGAGAACAATAGGGTGTAGTTTTTAAAAAAAGGGATTTAAAGTCAGAAAATGCATATTTGAATAGTATCTCCAACACAAAATATGTTCATATATATACTTTACACCTATGAAATTCTTTTTCCTCAGAGAATTATAGAGATTATAAAATGAGCAATATGTGTGAACATATTTGTAAATTATAAAACCCTAAAGCAATAGTACTGTTAAGGATTAGTATGGTATAAAATCAAATGGATTTTTAAAAACAGATTAAGCATGCTCTTTCCAAAATAATGATATTCAAAGTGGGTCTGAGGATCAACTGAATTGGAAATAACAAATTCTGTTAAAAATGCAAATAGTTCTTTCCTGCCTTGGAACCTGTGCATCACAATCCCAGGAAATAGAAATACAGAAGCCTGTATTTTTAATAAGCTTTTAATGTCATTATTACTTGTCTTCAATCCCCTGCCTCATAGCTACAAGAGGAATTCAAAAAGCTAAACTCACACCTGTTACCACCACTCCAGATAGTACTGACGTACTTCTTGTCCCTCCTACTCCAGTGATCTCTTTCTTCATATGCTTATACTGTACAGACTCCTTAAACTCACACACAGTTTTCTCTTCTGAATTACTCCAGGTATAAAAAAGTAAATGGAATGGACCAATTGGACAGAAATTGAGTTCATTCTGCAGGGACTTTCTGAATACCCAAGAGCTGAAAAACTACTTTTTGTGATGTTCCTGGTGATGTACCTGGTGATCCTTCTGGGGAACAGCACCTTGATCATCCTAACTCTCCTGGATTCCCGCCTCCACACACCCATGTACTTCTTCCTTAGCAATCTTTCTTTCCTAGACATTTGTTACACATCCTCCTTTATTCCCTCAACAATGATACACTTCCTATCCAAGGTAAAAACCATTTCCTTCACTAGATGTGTTGTTCAGATGTCTGTCTCCTTCACAATGGGGTCCACAGAATGTGTGCTCCTAGCAGTGATGGCATATGACCGTTATGTGGCCATCTGCAACCCTCTGAGATACTCCATCATCATGAGCAAGACACTTTGTATTCAGATGGCAGCTTTCTCCTGGGGATTGGGCTTTCTTGACTCATTGACAGAAACCATTCTTGCAGTACGGTTGCCCTTCTGTGGAAAAAATGTCATTAATCATTTTGTTTGTGAAATATTGGCCTTAGTCAAGCTGGCTTGTGCAGATATTTCCTTGAATGAGATTACTATAATGTTGGGCAATGTAATATTTTTGTTTTCTCCAATACTGTTGATTTGTATCTCCTACATTTTCATCCTTTCTACTGTATTAAGAATCAATTCAGCAGAAGGGAGAAAAAAGACCTTTTCCACCTGCTCAGCCCACATAACAGTGGTGACTGTGTTTTATGGGACAATCCTCTTCATGTATATGAAGCCAAAGTCCAAAGACTCTGCTTCTGACAAACTGATTGGCCTGTTTTATGGAGTAGTCACACCCATGCTCAATCCTATCATCTATAGCCTAAGGAATATGGAGGTGCTTGGAGCTTTGAGAAAATTGATGACTAGACACTGGTTCTGGAGGAAAGGATAAGAAACTTCATCTTTGAGTTCATGCTTAAAATAAACTCATATATTGGAGGCAAAACCTTTTAATATAAAGAGAACAAAATCTCTATGTAGAATTAGAATTTAATAGTTGAAAAGAAATTTCTAGATGATAACTTGAACTTTTTTTGGTGATAACTTTATCTTTTTATGAAGATGACTGTTGCAGAAATGTATTGACAGCTGGTCTAAGAAGTGAGAGTAAACTTTTAGAAGCAAGAAAAAATTGAAATTAAGCTTTTCCAACAAAATCCAGTGCATGTGTCTACTTACAAGTAAAACACGTATTTTTCATTCCCCTTTCTGATAGAACTATCTGAGCTCATGTTTTTCTGTTTGTTTATACGGATTTTTTTTAAACCAAGACTTGATCTGGCCCTAACCTAATTTTTAAGGTACATATTTCCCCTTCTTCTTCCCCTTTCCATATTTCTCCCACCCCCTTTTCACATGCTGTGCTCCATTCACTATATAGTTATCCAATTATATCACATTCTTTCACATCTAAGTACTATAGCATATGCCACTTCATTCCCATCATCACATTTCTCCTTCTATGATGACATCCTAGCAACCTCACTAAAGATAATTCAAATGTTATATCTTCTGTAAATCAATCCAAAATTTACCCAGAATTAGTTATTACCTCCTCTACAGTGCCTTGAACTTTATCTTCATTATCATGTTTTCCTTTTATACTATAATCATTTGTTAGATTCTCAAATCTCCCAAATGGCAGAAGTCACTGTTTTCTCTATGATGTTCAATGTCAAATTAATTAAAAACAGTAGGCAGTAATTAACTGTTGAATTAATTAATTAAAGATTTTAAAGGATGATAAAATATGTCCCAAGTACTTGATATAATACAGGGATATAAAAGAATTTGAATTTTGTGTTACTTTCTACACTAAACAACAAATCCAAAAGCTTTTGATAAAATATCACCTAATTTTAAATGTATGGAAAAATAAGGGCAGGAAAAAGATTGAATAAAATATACTGAAAAGGTCATTTGAGCTGGATGAGATAGAAATCATATCAGTGTATATTATTCTCTAAGAAGTAATTGCTGAGAAAAATATATCAATTGTGCAAATTCTTTTTAAAGAGCACTGACAATTTCACTCTTTCAGAAGCAATAGTCTCATTTTAAATAATTTCCTTAAAAATTTCCCTCAAAATTATTAGCTGATAAGAATATATAGCTATATTTTTGTATAACCTCACATCACATATATTTGTGTGATATACAGCTGAGCAGCCTGATACATTGTCATGGCCTGAGCCGGATAAGGAGAGCGACTGTGAACTCTAGTGTTCAGGAGGGCATCCTTGCTTGTTCTGGCCAGCATGATGTTTTGGAGCTTGATCAGAGTAAGTGAAATGTGAATGTGGAAGGGAGGCCCAGTTCAGGTTGTCAGAAGCCAAGAGGAATGAAGAGGATGTCCACACAGGGAATGGCTCAGCTCTGGTTGTCAGAGCCCAAGCACGATGAAAGGGTACACACAAAAGAGGGGTGTGGATGCCAGCACATGGTTGAGGATCACATGCAAATGAACGCACCCAGCAGAACATATGAGAACACAGCAGGCTAAGAAAAGTGTTGACTTGCCAGGGAAAGGAGAGGGGCAGGTCGCCCAGTGTGTTGTCAGAGCCTGAACAGGTGAGGAAGGCATCTACAGAGGAATGGTTCAGATCACAAATGTCTAAGCCTGAGATGCGTGTAGACAGAATCTCTGAAGAAAGACCTAAATGGAGTGAGAAGGGCACACCTGAGGAGGGGAAAATGGTCAAGTGTGTCAGCACCAGATCAGGCTGAAACAGGTATCCTTGAAGTGGGACAGCCTTGACTGAAGTGTCAGATCTCAAGTAATTTTAAAAAGGGTGTCAGTGTGAGTACGGTGGGGTGACAGAGGGTAATGTGAAACAAAGGAAGTGGGAGATCAGTTACATAAAGAGGATTAAACAAGTAACTAGTAAAGATTTTAAGTATAATGAGAGCCAGGTTTCTCACCATCAGAGAAGGAGTTACAAATATGGAAATGGGGAAAACTAAAATAAAACCTGTGGTACTGGATTAGAATTAGAGATAGATGGAAAACTCATGGTTTTCAATACAGATAAATATATAGAGTGATTTAGGTATACATATAGGAAGGTAAAGAGAGAGATAATGGCTAGATATATGTATATATAGGTATATGTACAGAAATTAGTATGGATGCAAATATTTATAAATGTGTGAGTGTATATATATATATATATATGTCCATACATACATACCTATAAAATCATACATTTATTCCCAAGATATGCCCAGTGTGAGGGCCTGGGAGCAGTGATATGCTAATACTAATTGTACATCTAGTACCTGACCCATTTCTAAATGCAGTTTTCCACTAAAAATGAAGCAGGGCTGATTCTAGTAATGGTGCAGGGAAATATCTTGATTTTGAAAGACATGTACATTGGGTATAGAATTCTAGATTGACAGTTTTTTCTTTCAGTACTTTAACAATGAAACTCCATTGTCTCTGGCTTGTGCTATCCAGGGGGATCTCTTGTCATTCCTAGAGAGGAGCAAAGATCTTTCTCAGGAATATAGTATGGCTTTTTTTCTGGTTTTAAGCAACTTGATTATGAAATGCCTTTTCTATTTTTTTTCCTGTTTCTTATTCTTTTGGTTATTGAGCTTCTTTGTCTGTATGTTTATTGTTTTCAAAAAATTTAGAAAAGTTGCATCCATTATTTCTTTAAGTACTATTGTGCCAATGCTTTCTCCTTTTTGGACTCCAATTACATGTATATCAGACCACTTAAAGCTGTCTCATGGCAGTTAATCATCTGTTTACCTTTTTCAGTCTTTTTTCTCTCTGTTTTCATTTTGAAGATTTACTATTGCTCCAATTCCAAGTTCACCAATCTTTTCTTCTTCAGTGTCCAATTATTTTAATTCCATCCAATATACAGTGGGTATAGTCATATTAGATGTATTCTTCATATCTAGATCTTAGATTTTGTCTTTTTAAAATATTTTTGTATAATCTTCTATATCTCAAATGATGTACTTGAGTTTTTCTCTACCTTCGTGACTATATGGAATATAGTTAGAATAACTTTCAATGCTTTGTCTAATATTTCTATCAATGTCCTTTCTGTGTCTTTTTTTAAAATTTGCATTATTTTTCAGCTTTATTGAAGTATGATTAACAAATAAAAATTGTGTCTATTTAGGATGTACAACATGATTTTTTTAAGGTGTATGATGTGCTAATTTTATTCTCAGCCTTTTGTGAACTCTGAAAATCATTCCCTCTAATCCTCTTGGGTGATTCTTTCCCAGGGCCCAGTTAGTTTCTTCACATGCCTGCACTGATCAGCACTCAGTTGAGGACTCAAGGGGCATCCCCTTAGGTCTCCAGAGTTCTTTTCTCTGTAGCTCCTCCTCTCTGGTATTTTGTTCTTGGAAACTAGCTGCCTTGCTCTCACTGGCCTCTTAACTCCATCCTGTAAACTCAGGGAGACTCTTCATGGGTTCCTTCTCCCTATCTTATTACCTGGAAACTTAGTCAAGGAACTAAGCTGGAAAAATTATAGGGCTCATTTCATTTGTTTCTCATCTCAGGGTCATTGTCCTATGTTGCTTGATATATAATATCTAAAAATTAGTTTTTCATTTTTTTTTATGTTTTATTTTTATTGTTTCAGGTAGAAAGGGAAATCTGTTCCATGTTACTCCATCTTGGTCAGAAGCAGAAATCTATATCCTCCCCACCTATCTATTTTCCCCAAAAACAATTTTTAGTATATTCTGGTGTGGGTGGCTATGGAGTAAAGCTGGGAGAGAGAGAGAGAAAAAGAGACACAAAGAGATAGAGAGACCTTGGGTACCTTATGCTTATATCCTAAGTACTGCCAGGGTGACAGGCCTAGAGTTGTAATACACTAATGGATGTCACTCAATATATTAGAAATAACAGATAAATTCAAACTAACTGAAGCTAGAGTCTAGCCAGCAAAAAAGGTCAAAAACTGATTGTATCCAAGTGATGAGCCCATCATCCTAGCTGGTTGACAGGTTGTCTTTTGGAACTAGCAAACAAGAACTTTAAAATCATTATTATAAATATATTTAAATAATTATTGAGAATATATTAAATAAATTATTCCAATTTCATAGAGGAGGAAATTAGACTAGGATGTTTAAGAAATTGCCTAAGATCACTCAGCTTGTGTAGAAAACCAAACTGGAATTCTTTACTCCAGATCCCAAGTTCACTCCTCTTTCCCCTATACCACAGCTCAGAACAATTATAGGAAAATATAGCCAACCATTTCATAGACATTTGTCCTAAACTTCTCCCTAGACAACAGTTTCCATACCCAGGGGTCAATTTTCATCTCTGTGCAAAGGACTTCCCAATGTATACTTTTAGTCCTGATTTCTCTCCTGAACTTCACTAATCTGTCTTCACCTGGCAGTCTGACCATCAACACATAATCACCAGTCAACCAATTTACATCCTTATCATCATTGTTAAGCTTCTCCTCTCATGCAATCAATGGCTGCATTAGACCAATGGAATCATCTTGATGACTGTCTGTCCATATCTGAGAGATCCTCAAATCTAATCCTACAACCCTGTAATTCCCATATTCATTCTATTTTCTTCACCATTTTGCTGTCTGTTTGAGTCTTCATTGCCCCTATCACACTGCTGCCATAGACCTCTAAGTCATCTCTCCCATTCTCAGTCAATCCTCCATGCTATCACAAGACCAGTTTTTCTAACCTAAGAGCTTAACCTGATCACATCACAAGACTGTAAGAAAATTGTCATTGACTTTCCATTTTCTACAGAATAAAGCTCAGTAGTACAAGATTCTTGAAAATGGTTTGGCTTCCTCAAACCATTTCACCTTCATCTTTTAAACAAATGCTAATCAGTAATCCTGAAAGGATCTCTCCCATCCCTTGCTTTTGATAACAAAAATTAGTAGCAATTGGATGCTGGTTTTGAATTTATTTTCTCATTTGATTATCACAGAACCTCATGATGTAGACACTCCTGTATCCATCTTCCAAATGAAGTAACCAAAGTACAGAGAGGTAAAGTTCAGTTTTCCAAGGTTACACCACTAAGAAGTGGAAGAGTAGGAATTCAATCTTGAGTTCTTTGGTTGTAAAGCCCATGATTTTCCACAATACCACATCACCACTCCTGTTGCACCAATAAATAAATTGACGGGTTTTGACATTATAAATTTTTCCACAGATTTTTTTTGTCTCAAGTTTCCACAGATTTTTCTTTCTTCAACAGGAGTATATAGAAAATTAGGTAGAATAATATGCTTTGTGATTTTAATTGAGAATGAGGCTGTTATATATTTTATTGTGCTAATGAGGGTTCAGTGGAAAAGATACAAGATTTTTTGAATTAATATTCATTATCACCTGAACATTTCTCCTCAGTTTGTTCACAAACATTTTTATTTGTCATGACATGCCCCTATTGCTTATTCAATACAGAGGCACTCCATGTGTTGGCTTTAAAAGACATTGATTATTTCCAATATGGAATATACCATTTACCTTCACTTCCAATATCTCCTTTTCATTTTATTTAAAAAGTAATAAGTAATGCTAACCCCATCCTGTTATTAAATTTATTAAAATAACCAATTATGAAATATAAAAAAGACTAGTCATTGGCCATAAAAGAATGAGAGATCCATGGTGAGCTAGTGTGTGTGCTACTGAAGTTGACTCAAATCAGGCAGAGAAAACCACAATACTAACGCCTATGATAATATCAAAAGCCTTAAGAGGTCTTCACGAAATTAAGGCAGCATCATAAGCTTTTAGATATTTGCTAAAGTCAGTTGCAGAAAAGTACCCACTTGGAGATAATAAACCCAAGGCCAGACAACAGAAATTTTAAAAGGAATACAAACTTTACTTAGGAAGGCTCCGTATAGAAATTGAGGATTGTGAGTCTTGAACACACTCTACCTCCTCATCCGTAGATCAGATTCACCTAACCTTATGCAGGGAAGATGAAATCTCTGAATGAGGGTAGAATAAGTGAATATGACTAGCTGGAATTAATAATTGCCTTAAGTCTAATCACTGTGTTAGCTGTTACTTATGTACACTCTCCTTCTTCTTTCTATCACCTCCATTCTCTCACCCTTACTCTTCCAAAAGCCACAGATCATTACCTTCAAGGATTATCATTGAATAATGATTGGTCAATCCATTAACCCCAGTCTGGATGAGGGTTGTCATCCTTTGGACAGACTAGTTAAATCTGTGGTATGGTTTTCTCACATGCCGTAAAGGTAATCCCAGAACATCTTTTTTCTCTTTCTTATACACCACTGGGGAACCCTCAACCTGGGTCCAAGCCATCACAACAATTCTATTGACTCTGGTGACAATTCCATGAAAAGGAGCAAATAATTTTTGCATTTAAACCTCACATTTAGTCATCTGGTCCAGAGGGGATATACAAATACTGTGTGAGTTGCTAAGAGTACATTTTTAATTCCTTGTATATTGTGGTTTACATAATAAGATATATTGATATATGTCAATATTTTATGCCAATTTAGTGGGTTGGGGGTATTATAAATTCTATAATATAGATACCATGTCTTTTCTTTGTAAGTACAGTGGGTTCATTTATACCCTCGAATTTAAGGAGCCAAGTGGCAGGAAAAACCACAATAAAAAAGGCCACTAGTAGTTTCATTGAAACACCCTGTAGTTTCCTCGAATTTACAAAATAATCTCAGCACCGTAAAACCAACAACATACCACTGAACTCTCTGATATTTTTTTGCCTAACTGGCCCTCCTCCATCAAGAATATGTGATTATTACCACTAAATTTACCAGGCTGAAAAAGAGATTGTATTAGCTTTATTAAGCTGCCTTAACAAAATACCACATTTTGGGTGGTTTAAACAACAGAAATTTATTTGCTCATGACTCTGGAGGCTACAAGTCCAAGATTAAGGTGTTGGCAGATTTAATTTCTTCTAAGGTGACTTTTGTTTCTAATGGGAATGAATATTCCAAAGAGAAGTTTTGTCATCACATGTAGAGGTGGATATAAGCTTGCACAGGCATAGCTTGAAAACAGGCTGTCACATACATTGCATGTTATGCTAATAAGACTTAAACTCCTCCTGGAATGGAGACCTTGACATTAAAATGAAGCAAAGGTGACCTGTGGGCACTTCTGAGCCCATCTGCACAAGTGTCACTCTTGCAGTGGGGTTTGGACCAGTTCAGGGCTGTTGGTGACTCCATCTCTTAACATAAGTAAAAAAAAACTTTGAGAATTAGGTACTTTTGAAACCTCCTTTGAGTTACTAGGGCCAATGAGTTGGTGACAGAATTACTTGTGTCAAGGTGATGGAGGCCCAAGACCTCAGTAGAAAGCTTCATATATTTTAGCACAGACCAAGGTCAATTGTCCAGAAGATTTTATGCCCCAAACTACTTTCTGCCTGGGGTCCAGTAAATGGGCCCTCACATATCATAGAGCTTGTTTGAAAACTTAAGGTGATAAAAATGCACGTGAGGATTTATTTCCAGAGGATATGAGAAACTGGTCTGATCTACACTAATTGAGTCAGTGTTATTAATGATAGGCTGAAATCCCTTCTAACTGGGTTGAAACATTCAAAAATGAGCACACCTATACTCCTCAATAAGTATGTATCTATTATGTTATTAAATTCTACCAATCTAACAAATTTAACATCAGCTAAATACTTGACAAATTTCATGTTTCAGACCAATATTTTCCATGGATGTCAGGCAGGATGTAGACACAAATCTACATCTGTCCAGAGCAATGCTGTTCATGATTCATGGAAAAGTTCAGCAAGAAAAAGTATTAGTTTACTTGTAGACTTTGTTGATCTTTCCTCAGCATCCATTCTGTATATAGGGCATAGTTTCCTCAGAGCCTCTGGTAACTTAAAGAAGGCAATGAATAGCCCATTCATAGAAAATTGAGAAACTTCAGAACTAAAGATACTTCATAGATGTGATAAGTCAAGATCATATTAAATAAGTACATTTTGTCCCAGGTTTATATAGATTCCAAAAACTCATTTCCCCAATCTAGTGGAGAGTGGAAAGTGTGGTTTTAATGTCAGTCTTTTCAGAGTCATGGCAAACACATCTTGACATTTTCAAGCTACCTCAGAATTTATGGAATCACAAGTGATATCTCATTATTAAGATTTCAGGTTATTTAGGATTTTAAATAATAGGCAAGTCTATCATGGCCTTAAGAGGCCACTAGCAAGAAGAATATCAAGGAAGTCTTATAAAGAATGTCTTTTAGCAATGAGATATACAAATAGATAGAACAAAAGAAAATCTATGTGAAAATTTATGACCATAGGGCAATTTTACCATAAAAGAATTGTACCATAAGAGGTACCATAAGAATTTCACCATAAGAGGGCCCATCACCCTCGCAATGATGGTGAATAGCAAAGTATTTGAAATTGTTCCTATATGCTTTTAGATTTTACTCCATTACATTTTAATGTTTAATGTTAAATATGAGTAATAAACCAAGGTTTAAAAGCTCAAAAGGGATTTCCCATTATATACTCCTCAACTCAGAAGAGGCAGAGCCAATAAGAGTGATCTTCTGATGAAAAAGCTGACATGTTCCAGTGAGGAAACACAGATTTTCTTTGTTTTGTACCCACATTTTTAAGTTACTATTTGGAGATCACATATCATTTTAGAAGAGTGTTTGCCAGTCCCTCCATAATAAGAAAGAAAAGGGCAAACAATTTTTTAACAAAAGGGTAATAGAGTTTTATTATCCTGACAAGGAGCTACCAGAAATAATAACCATTCTAGGGAGTATTGTCTGAAAGAAAGTCCACAGATCCATATAAATTATTGGGTGGGTATTACACAATGTTTCAGTGACAATTTAAAATCTAATTTGTAGCATGTTTCCTAAGGGAGTATCTCCCAACTCGATGAAAGACCCACTCACTTAATTGAAGAGTCCAAAGGAGTATCTCACATGTGCTGAATATTATGTATCTACTCTGTCCCCCTCAGGACATTGCCATCACAATGTTATGATCTGCTGTTTCTATTATGTCCCTGGAATCTGATGCTCCTGCTGCCTCTAATGGGCACTACTGTTTAGAGTGACCATATGTTAGATCATTCAAACTGGGACACTTTTCACAATGAAAGGGAGAACAATTACTAATTACACCAGGGCAACTGGTGTTAACTAGACTAGTTTTGAGCAAATAGAAACATGTGGTCACCATTCCAAGGTTGTTTCTGTTAAAGCCATAATGTTCCCAAGCCACAGAACGTTTTACATACTATGTTACCACCACCTGAAAATAGTACTGTTGCTGCCCGGCTGACGGCAACTACTTAAGCTTTCTCTTGCACCAGATCACTTCCAAAGACCAGAACTAAGTTCAGGGAGTCAGGCTGGGGAAACAATCTCTGGACAGATATCACACTACCCTGGGACTCAGGGTGATGACAAATTTAATAAAAAACTGTAATCATAGGCACAGTGAACTGTGTAAAACAACAAGAGACTGGGGGCTAAGGAGAGAGTTGGATGATAAGGAATCTTCATGAAAACTTATGGTGGAGGTTAGGAACAGTGAGATCTGATGTCTAATTGGGGTTTTCTCTTTTTGTTTTCTGCATTGGTATTCCCTTGTACTAAGAGTATTTTCTTCAAATTTTCAGTGAGTAAGTAATAGCCCAGAGCTACCTGTAGTTCAGGGAATGAGTGAAGGTAAATCCATGCATGGGATGAAACAAACTGGAAATGGAACTGCTTCAAAATTGATGACGTTGAAGAACAGGCAGAAATTACTAGCACGGAAGCCTAAATAGTGGTCTGGAAGAAGAGATGATCAGCCACAACCAGGAGTCTCTAAAGTCTCCTATTCAGTCACCCTTCAGGTATTCTATCTCCCTTTGAATGGCACACTGTTCTCCCACAAGAAAGTCAACAAAAGTTTGAAAATTGCCTGTCTCTCTATTCCCTGCGTATTTTCCAAAGATGGACCAATCTGCAATATAGTGGTTCCACTTTCTGGGCAGGTGTAGAGTGATCAGTGCTGAATCCAACAAAGTCACAAAACCGTGAATCAGTGGAACAAATCTGATGCCATATTTTTAAAATCTTATCTTGGATAAACTGAGTTTTAGCCAGCTTCTCAGTAACCATTATGATGAAAGAAAGTAATGCAAAGGAAAAACACAAAACATAATATATATGACCTTTCCAGAAAAGAAATTCCCTTAACTTCATCTTCATCTACTTAACTTCATCTTCATCTACTTAACTTCAACTTCATCTACTCTGGTTTGTCAATCAAGTCTTTCATGACCTCCTTGGGTTTGCTGACAGCTTCTGGTCTAGACAAATTTTGGCTCAGGTTATCCAAATCTAACAGCTTTATACCATATTGGAGAAACTACATCTTCAAACATTTTATTCCCCATGTAGTTTCAGAAAGCACACCACTCCAATAGGAAGTCAGGAGTCATCTCTCTCTCTCTCTCTCTCTCTCTCTCTCTCTCCCTTTTTTTTTAAGTTAGGGAAAGGATCTGGGAAGGATTAACTTGTTCTTCATTTCTTGGGGGACATTCTCAGAAAATAATTACTAAGAGACCTAAAAGACTGATACAATGAGGCCAAGATAGAAGTAGAATGACGATGAAATAAAAGGCATTCAACATCCCTCTTTATGGGGTGGTGTTGTATATAATGCTCCCTGCTGCCTCACTTCTGAACTGTAAGGAGGAAAGTGAACATCTACTTTACAGTTAAAAGTAAAAACAAGATTAAAAAAATTATTTTAGGATAAAATAGAAAGCTAAGAATATTTTAAAATCTAAATAAAAACTTACAAATAATGTGGGATTTTAATTAACATTATAAAGTGAAAGCAATCAAATATAAAAGGATAAATCCAAGTAACTTAATATCTGAAAGTTTTCTGAAATTCTAAAAGAAACATAAGTTAAACAACATAAAATTTAAAATAAAAAACTCAGAAGCTAATATGAAAGCAAGTAAAAAAAGAGACATAATCTTAAAAGTTAAAATCTATCATGAAAATTTGAATTGTAAAATTCAGATCAAGAAGCAATAAAATGAATGTAAATTTAAACCTGAAAATTACTATGACAGAGAAAAGAAATATAAATCCCAGATAAAAATCAAATGTAAAAGCCATCTACAAGGTAGATCCATCATTCCCTAATAGCAGATTCCTCTTGGATCAGCAACAGACTTCATGGATGGAGAGACAATGGGACAGAGGAAAAATATAGCTCTACTTTTATCAGTGGATATTTGACTCAGAAGTTGTTTATATTTAATTTTCAAACAGCTTTAAAAATCAGTTATTTGGTTCCAAGTCCAGAACAGTTGGATCCCACGTATCAGAAGGTCTTTGGAAAGAAGACTGCCAAAGTAGATATGTTGAAAGAGGAAAAGCATAATGATTTAATGCCTCGTAGTTAGAGATGAACAAAAAGTTATAAATATAATACTCTCCTAAAAACAGAAAGTTTAATAGTATGTAAGTACCTAGACAGAGGACAATTAGCATTACATGTTTCAATAGACTCCAAGTAAATTAAATTATTTTAGTTTCCATAGTTTTGGACATTCATAATTTAGATTAAGTTTTAAAAATCTGAAACCAGGTTTCATTCTGTCCTGTAAAGGTAGAAAAGAAGTGTTAAATTAATTTCAGAAATAATTCTATGAAAAAAATGTTTAAGGTTTTAAAGCTAGTGTAACTTTTCCCTGTCTGGAACTCTCTCTCTCTATTATACTATTCCTTAGTTGCCTTCACAATCAAGTTCTTCAACAATGACAACAACAAACTACAATCAGTGACTCCTAAAACACTGAAATTTTTAAATTTCCTCTCACTATGCACTGTACCAAAAAAGAATATTTTAGAGCTTGAGAGCTTTGAGAGATGAGTTTGACACAGCAGCAAAAACCCGTCTATTTGACTCTTTGGTCTCCCTAAGTGATTTCCACATGGTGATTTTAAAAATTCCCCGTCCCTTTCCGAGTTACTTGTTAAAAACTTGTCTTCTCAGTAGGTGTTTTACTGCTTCCTTCACATCCTTGTTCCTAAGACTGTAGATTAAAGGATTCACCATAGGAGTAACAACCCCATAGAACATGGATATAAGTTTGTCAGTAGCATCAAAATCATCTGAATTAAGTGTCTCCTTAGACTTGGGCTTCATGTACATGAAGAGAATGGTTCCATAGAATATTATCACCACAGTCAGATGGGCTGAGCAGGTAGAGAAGACTTTGCTTCTCCCCTCAGAAGAACGAATTTTGAGGATGCTGACAATGATTAATGTGTAAGAGATCATGATTAATAACAGTGGTGTCAATATGAACAAGGTCGTGGCCACAAGCATGATGAACTCATTGCCTGAGATGTCAGCACAGGCCAATTTCATGACAGCCAGAATTTCACAGGAGAAGTGATTGATGACGTTATTCCTACAGAAAGGCAGTTGTACTACAAATACAGTTTGTACTGCAGAGTTGACAACTCCTATGACCCAGGACCCAGCTGCCATGGGCACATAGGAATCCTTGCTTATGATGACAGAATATCTCAGAGGGTTGCAGATAGCCACATACCGGTCAAAGGCCATCATGCCCAGGAGCACACACTCCGTTGTCCCCATGGCCAAGCCGAGGAACATCTGCACTGCACAGCCAGAGAACAAGATGGTCTTCCTTTCCGAGAGGAACCTCACCAGTGCAGAGGGAATGGAGGTGGTGGTGTAGCAGATGTCCAAGAAGGAGAGGTTTCCCAGGAAGAAGTACATAGGGGTGTGAAGGTGGGAGTCCAAGATGCTGATTAAAATCAAGGTGCCATTGCCCAGAAGGATGACAACATACATTATTAAGATGAGCACAAAAAAGAGTAGCTCAAGCCTTGGGTAACCAGAAAGTCCCTTCAGAAAAAATTCCTCCAGAATGGTTTGGTTGTCCCATTCCATTTTACTGTTCCTCTTTTATCTGTAATACATTAGAGTATGTTAAAATGAAATATATATGCTACTCAGATTACTTTCAACTGTGTACCAATGCACAAGTACCATATACTCCCAGAGGAAAAAAATAAATAAAGAACAAAAGAAAGAAAAGACCCAAGAAAGAAGAGAGGAAATAAAGAAAAGTGGACTGAAGAAAGGGAAGGCGTGAATGGAGAAAGGGAAGGAAAGAGGAAGCTAACATGTTTCAAGCTACAGACAATATACCAAGAAATTCATTTAATCTCATCACAGTTCTAGGAGAGAGGTATTATTATACACATTTTGCAGATAATTAAATCAAAGCAGAAATCTTAAGGTGACTTGACTAAAGGTAAATGTATACCAGAACTAAGACTCAAACCTAAAATTTCCTTGCTGAAGCCTGAGCTTTCTGTAATATTTGTCATCACCTATGTTAACTAGAGGTTATAATATATATGAGTATTGTACTTTGTGTAACCCAACATTAAACCATTTTTATGGGCTACAGACACCACACAATGGGTAATAATCTTGTCACTCCTTCAAATTATACTGTGTCATGTTTATTGTCAGCCTTTCCCAGTCCCACGTAAACTTTATATAGGCAGGTACTTTTTCATACTGCCACAGTCCCAGTATCTACAATAGAGAGGACACATGGATAGATGTTCAAAAATATTTGGTGAATAAATGAATAAAATCAGTGGCAAAATAGTGACTAAAATTTCTTACGCTGTACCAATCCTTTACTAATTGTTTTTTGTGTGTGAGTGTTACCTGATTTAGTTTGAAGAGCAACCCTATTAGACAATTACTGTTATTATTAGAATCATCTTCCACATCATATAGAGGAGGAAAATTGGGCACAGAAAAGTTAAATAATGTGATTAAGGTCAAGGTCATACAGGTAAATAAATGGGAGACCCAGGACTTAAACCCAAGCCATATGGCTGCAGACTACAAGCTCTTAATTGTTCATTTTGCAGACAACTTGGCTCACAGGCTACAATACCTTGTCATCTAATTGACAGTACTAACATTTAAAAAGAAATACCAGAACAAAAAAAGATGATTGATCAGAAAGAAGCAATATTTCAACATGGCAATTTGAGAGCAGTTGATTTTGATACTTTATATTTTGCTAGGAAATTATTCCTAGAATGACATTCGTAGAATGACAATAAATGTGTTGTCATGGAGTTGCATTTAATCCTTATAATTCTATGGTCTCCCTGATATGAGAAGTCCCTTTTTCATTACTATTCTTAACCGATTCTTTTTTTCTTTGTTAGCAACACAAAGAGTTTTCCTATATTATAGGTCTTCTCCAAAACAAAAGCTTTTGCATAGATTATCATTCGCAAGTTTTTTACAGTTTCTTTTATCAGAATATTCAGTTAATTCACTTTAAAATATAGTTATTAATGTACTTCATTTTTTTCTTTCCATATACTTTATTTTTATTACTTACTTATTTTGCATTTCTGCATTCCTTTTTCCCACTTCCTTATTTTTGCTGGTTAAGTTGCCATTCACTACTTGTTTTCATTAACTTGAACAGTTTACTCAATTTTTCCATTCTGCAAGTGGTTACCTTCTCTTTCTCTACTCTCATAACTTGACTTACAGGATCCAGACATTTGCTCATAAAGATTCACTATTTTTCCACTAGAGAGCTGTCTAATCTCCGAAATTATTCCCTTAAACAGTAAATGAAGATAGAACTACAAGAATACTTTTATTCCTCCATTTTTATCCCCATCCTCAAATTCACACATGTTACTGGGAAAATTTAGAAGTGTTTATAATTTCCTTATAATATGTTTTTGACAGTTCTTCTTTGACCCTGACATTATACAAACTTGGACAGATAGTCTTTATTTATTTACCAATATAACTAGTCATAGATCACCACTGGTATCTCTCTCTTCTCATTTTTTAAATTCTCTTGAGGACTGTATTTTAGTCTGTATTTGGTTGGGTTAGAGTATACTTGCAGAAATTTCCTCAGATGAAAATACGAGTAATATATTATCTGAAATCTTATAGATCATCAAATATCTTTCCTTTTATTTATTGATTTAAGTGCATGAATTTTAACCTACAAAGTCTACTTCTAAGAATGTATTCTAAGGAAATAATATACATGACTATAAATAAAATACAATATATAGTTATATAGTATATATAACAAATATATGTACAATACACAATGTATGTAAGTATAATAGTCAAAAATATATATTAGTTATATACATATGTATATATGAATTGACTATTATTGTTAATTGACATTCTTTATTTATTTAGTATTTTAAAGTTTAAATATATAAATATATGTACATATTAGCTGAAAAGAGTGTTTAGAAAACTCAGGGACCAAAACTCTAGGGAATTTCCAAACAGAAATTGCCCAGCACCTCTCACTGTGACCTATTCTTCAGGTGGCTATGCACTGATAGCTCACAGAGACAAGGCACAGTTTCATCTCTAATGACCTTGCCTCCTAAGGATGAGGAGACAGGCACCCCTATACATTTTCAGTGGACACACATATTGGTACACCCTCTGTGGAGGACAGTATGGCAATATTTATCAAAATCACAAATGCATACATATAACCTTTGACCACAGGTTTATTTCTAGGTAATTATCACACAGTCATGCTGGCACAGGTGTAAAGTGATTTACATATGAATTAATTCATTAAAGTATTGTTTGTAATAGCAGATTTGAAAACAACTTAAATTTCCATGAGAAGGAGACATAGAAATAATGGAATACTATTATGCTGTTAAAAATAAGGAGCTTTTTGTGCAATGATATAGAAAGATCTTCAAGAAACATTTAGCTTAAAAGTAATGTTCAGAACAGATTATATGGCATACTAACATTTGTATAAAAAAGATCATATATGTAAGTGTGTGTCTGTGTGTGTATATATATACATGCATATACATGTACATGTATTTTCTCTAGAAAAATAAACAATAATAGTTTGTTATCTCCAGGAAAGGAGATGGATAACTTCTTAACAGGAATGGAAAATAGGATGTTTACCGTATATCCTTTAGTACCTTTTTAAAATTTTGCACTTTGTGAGTATATTACCTATTCATAAAACAAACATATTTAAGCTAAAGAGTTCTTGCCTGTGAGAATCACAACCTTTCTCCTTTCACTTTTCCAATGGTACACTACATGAACCATTGACTGCCATAGGACACAACCACACATATTTGAAATTTGTTCTAACTTGTTCAATATCACACACTAAAAGGGAATTGCTGTAGACTGGCAGGAACTTTAAATATAGTCACATTCTGAATACTCAATACACTTTACATGGTATCATTAGTAATTCCAGGCCCATATCCATCTTCTGTCCCACCATCAGGCTGTAAGCTATTCTTTGACCTGGTTAAGTGTCTATCCTTCTAACCCATAACATTTCCTTGCCATTCAATGTGTTACTGCTTTTATGATCTAGTAAAATTCCTGGAACAAAATTACAGCTTAGTAAATGTTATCTATTACTTTTTTTCCATTCTCAAGTCCAAAGAGCCTTATCTCTTCAGAATCATTTGTCCACCTAACTTTATGAGGTACTTTGCTCTAAATCTCAGGTCCATCTTCTCAATTTCATGTCATAGTAGAATTATCCCAAACCCAACCTGTTTTCCCTATTCTGATCTTCTCCTTGGTGGTCTAGTGGTTAAGATTTGGCTCTTTCATCGCCTGTTTCTAGTATTTGCTTCCCAGTCAGGGAACCACCCCACCCATCTGTCAGTTGTCATTCTGTGGTGGCTGAGTGTTGCTGTGATGCTGAAAGCTATGCCACCATTATTTCAAATACCAGCAGGGTCACCCATGGTGGACAGGTTTCAGCAGAGCTTCCAGACTAAGACAGACTAGGAAGAAGGACCTGGCCACTCATTTCCAAAACAATTGGCCATGAAAACCCAATGAATAGCAGTGGAGCATTGTCTGATATAGTGGTAGAAGGTGAGAGGATTGCACAAAAGACCAGGCAGCATTCCACTTTGCAGTACACAGCGTCGCTAGGAGTCGGATTTGACTGGAGGGCACTGACAACAACCAAAACTCTTCCTATCTGCAGCTCTTAACTTTCTGTAGCTTTACATAAAATTTGCATTTTATAGAATTTTTCAATTTTTCTGAGTTAGGGTGTAAACCACTTGAGATCCCAAAGGGCATTAGGTACATGTGGAGATCATTGAATAATGGAAGTTATACATACACCTGTGAAAGTCATCTTTGCAAAAACCGTTGTTCCATGAGCTACCTCCATGCTACCTGATACTCTAGAAATCACATTCCATAATATCGTCAAGAGCACAGGCCTTGGAGGTAGGCTTAGTTCAAACGTTATCTCTGGCCCTTATTAACTAGGTGGCCTGGACATGTTCCTGACCATCACCTTCCACAGGTATAGAATGAAGACAAAGATGCAGCTATACCATATATTTGTTGATAAGATTAAGTGAAATGGAGTATGTAATTCAATTAGCACAATAAAGGTTCCAATTGTTAATGGTTTCCATCATGCCTCTCTTTTATAGTTCTTCCTTCTATTAAGAGTTTTGACATCTCTCAACCAGTCATCACTGTCTTTCCATGAGGTCAAATATATGAAGCTTAAAAGCTTAATCTGATCACACACAGTGTTCTGATAAATGGTATTATTTTCATCTTGTGTACAAATCCTAGTACACTTTATCACACTCACTCCAATCCTTTGTATGCCAGCAAATTAGGTGGTAAAAAGGAAAAATCACCCAAAAGATTCAATTCACTCCATTAAAAAATAGGGTTTTGAAAAGGTGCCAGCATTTTTCTTGTCTTAAGACACATGGCTAAACTTTTTTGACTAAGGATATTTTAACATTTTAAGCAAGGCTTTTAACATAAAAAAGAAAGAAAAAAATTCACTCACTTTTACAATTATAACCTGATAATAGAAAAGCAAATACTCAAAATAGTCACCAATTTTGCATGTAAACACACTAGGATAATGTCCAAGGGGATCTCTTTCTGTCCATTCACTGCTTTGGTAAATTATCTTTTCCAGACTTCAGGAATTGATTATGTTCAGTTTTTTGTTTTTTAATCCAAATGGGTCATCATATCCTCCTCACATGCTACCTCTGTAGAAAGAGTCTCTAGCGCAGTACCTGGCACATAATTCACCTGGTTCTCAGTTGGCTGAACCAAATGGAACTGTGTTGTTCCAAGGGGAACAGCAAAGACTTGTTTGTCATGAATTTTATACTACAGAACAGAGTCGGCTGTCTACTGTGTCATGAGCCTCAATTAGCTAAAGCAGACGACAGAGGGTCCAAATACTCAGTACTGCACTAAAGAGTTAAACATTAGCAAAATAATTCACACCTGCAGAGTAAATTCCTTTCAGTTCATTGCACAATTGCCTTTGCACGCAGAACTGCTCTTCTGGTCTCATAGCTCTTTACGTTCCTACTACATCTCAGTGGCTAGACCCTCAAATTCCATTTCCAGTGATAAGTCTCTCCTCAGTGAGAAAAATATCCCATTTTCAAACTTGACACCTTTAATCCATCAGACCAACTCTTGCTCATAGTTGATAAAAATTTGTTTCTTGTCTTTGTGGTAACTTACCTCCAAACCAGAGGTTGCCTCTCTTTCCAGGTTGCAGCAACAGCAAATATTCTCATCCTGCTTTTCTGCTTGCAGTCAGCCTTCATGACTCCTCACTAGTAGCTGAACCTCCAAAGAGGCAGCTACTCATGAGTAATCATTTAGTCATAGGATTTCATAGACTTGTTGACATTTATAGAAACAGGATTGTTATGGGTGTGATGACTAGGATAAATTCCTCTAGTGTGGATAAAGTATCATTAGATTCTTCCATTTCAAAACAGGAAGAAAGTTAACATTTAGCAATAAATTTTGGGAATATGAAAATTTTCCCTCAAGCCCAGGCTGAAACACTGTCCCATTGTAGAGACCTACAAATACCTAAAGAATCTGCTTCAGGCTTTAGGACACAATATACATGTTCTTAAGCTCCTCTATAAACTTCCTTGCACAACTTTAAATTGCTTCAGAGATGAAATATGTATAAAATTTATGAGACTTCAGGAAGAAAGCCCTAAAGACCTAATTACAGCAGGCCTATTACTCTCTTCCATACACAAAGCCAGAAGGGGGCTCATGTATTGTCATCGAAATTTCCCCAGCAGAATTTGCTCTCAATCTCTCAATCTCTCGCCCTCTGTCTCTCTCACTCCCTCTCTCTTACACACACACATATGTGCTATTTTGGAAGTATAATTGATGATTTACTGTACAAACAAATTTTCTGTTCACTTTAAATTAGGTTATAGTAAAAGTTGACTTTTTTTTTTTTTTGGTGAGGAAAATTGGCCCTGAGCTAACATCTCTTGCCAATCTTCCTCTTTTTGCTTAAGGAAGATTGTCACTGAGCTAACATCTGTACCAATCTTCCTCTATTTTGTATGTGGGACACACCACAGTACAGCTTGATGAGCAGTGTGTAGGTCTGCACCTGGGATCTGAACCCACAAACCCTGGGCAGCCGAAGTGAGTGAGTGAACTTAACCACTACACCACCAGGCCAGCCCCAGTTAAAGTTGACTTTTTGAATAGCATTTATATTCTAAATATTATAAAAGAAATACACACACATTGTAAAGGAAGAAAGAATTTTTTTAAAAAGGAAGGAAAGAAGGGAAGACGGAAGGGGAAAAGAGAAGGGAAAAGAAGGTCAGACAAGGAAAGAAATCATATCCTCAGGCAACATGTCGAGGTGTAAAGAACAAGCTGAAGATAAATTATAATTAAACAACCTAGTGATGAACTATATTTCAAAAGGAGCTTGATCTTCATTGTAAAACAATGTAATAACTCAGGTAAAATTGTTTGCCTCTCTCTCCTGAGTATCGACTGAGGCACCTTAAGGATAGATAATTTTGAACTATTTTTTCTTTTTCTTCTCTTTTTTCTCTTTCTTTCTTTCTTTATTTTAAATTTAATTTTAACAAGATAAGTTCAACTTATTTTGTCCTGATAGAATTCTAGACGTGAATTTAGTGGGTCAAAATAAATGAAAATTTTTATGAATGGAAAGAATAATACTAACCTGCTCCCTCCAGTGGATGGTGTTGCTGATTTTCTTCTATTCTTATCATCACTGGATGTTGTCAATCGTTCAGATATTTTTCTAATCTAAAGGGCTTAAAATGGTATCTCATTATTGCTTTAAATGGCATTTTTAATTACTAGACATATTTAACTTTTTTGTGTGTCTTACATACCTATATTTACTTTTATATGTGTTGTACACTCAGGTCCTATACCCATACTTCTGTTAGGTGTTTAATATTTTCTGATCTCCTGCACTTACACAAAATTTATTGCAAAACCATTCAATCAAGCTCAGAGTAAGAATCTCTGTGAATATCAAAATGCCCATGATACAGTCTCCACCTCCAAGAATCCCATAAGTCACGAGAAAAATATCTGTGTAATCAGATGATTTCAAAAAAGGGTGGTAAATGGGCAATAAAAATAATGGCTTAGTGTGCTATGGAGGTATAAGTGGCAAGTAGCTCAGAATCAAGAAATAATTTCTAGGAGAGGTGATACCTGAACTGATTCTTAATTTGTGAGTGAGAATTTGAGAGGCAAGTAATATAGCGAAGAGTATTCCAGGAAGAGGAAGCAATAACACCAATGGCGAAACACAGAAATAGCATGATGAAGGCAGGAAATTAAAACTAAACTCAGCATCACAGGAACATAAAGAGGCAGTTGGGGGTTGGTGGAAGAGGAAACTAAACAGACCATAGCAAAAGGGCCTCATATGCCATAAAAGTCAATCAGGGCTGGGTTAAAAATGACAGGATACACTCTGGGTTATTTAAGCAGAAAGGAATTATTTCATTTACCATTATTATTAAATGAGAGTGTAGGAGTATTTTCATGCAGTAATTCCTTCCCAGCGTTCTCAGGAAATGTGTGTTTTCCAAAGCACAAATCCTTGAAAAATTAATTGAGAATTGGAAAAACATAAAAAGATTTCAAAATATATTTTCTGAATGAAAAGCCCTCTAGAGTCTCAAGTATTAAATAAAGCACATCAGTATTATAATGATAGTGTATTTGCTGAGCGAATCCAAACACATGGGAACACCAAGACAGGTGACTTGCCTTTCTTTTCTTCAGACCTTGATATTACAACTCACCAAGGGGGAAAACCCTCCTGGTCTTCTCCTGTGAGGAGAAATATGCACATTAAAATTTCTACTTTCTTTAATTAGTTTTCTAACAAATGTTATAAATCTGATATAAGATTAGGACCTAGATCAGTCATCCCCTAGTTTGTGGAGGAAGTTGGACTTAAGCTGTGAGAAAAAATAAAATTAGAGTCTGAATATCCAAGATGGCCTGAGGGTCAAATATAATACGCCTGACTCCAGACGTCTTCTGCTTTCCAGGAATTCTTAGGGAGGAAAAGTCCTGTGAGCTGGTGTTTGGGAACTAATAGGTTCTTATAGCCAATTTTGTCAGGATGTGAATATGATAAATTCAATGATCTCAGCCTTTCCTATCAGATTTACTATGTGAATAACTATGATGGAAGCTAGAGGTAATTAAATATAGTTCATGACTGTTTGATATTCCTGCCAATAAAATTCAAAAGTGAACTTGTAAAAAATGAAATTAATATACCCCAAATTGCACAGACATTTAACTCTTTTTTTGTCTCTGTAAAATGTTTATGACCAACACCCTCTGAATGTACTGATCCATCAACTTAAAATTCATCCAGCCAAATGGATTTCCTACAATGTGGCTCGCTCCTGAACACACTTTATTATTCATCTTGAGCTGTAAATTAGAAGTGATCTTCAGACAGAGTAAAAATTTCAAACGAAATCCAAGTAAAATCAAATAATGTCACCTCCTGTCTGACATCTCCCCATCCTCTGCTCCTCAGATCACGAAGTTCATAAAGGTAGTTAGTAACAGAAACAGAACATGAATGCAGGTCTACTCACTACAAATCAAGAGCTTGGATATTCTTCTTCTGAGATTTGGAAAAGTATTGGAATTTCCTCAGGATATTAAAACAACCTGGCTTCTTCTAATTGGGCAACAATATGACTCTGCCATCAAACCCAACATTTGTCCACATTATTATCTGGACCAGTAGACTGATTTTCAAACTCAGCTTTAATTTTGCAAAATTTTCTTTAATCTGCATCTTACACATAGCTGAAACAAAGAAAGGAGATAAAATAAGGATATCCTGATTGATTGCATAGGCCCTGCCCTTAAGCCTAACTTACATGTTATCACAATAGTCCAAAATGCCAGGCATCCTTATGGTTCCAAAAGAAAATATTCTAAATATTGAAGAGGAAAATAGTATTTAATGGCTTCAGAGGATTAGAGATTAATATGAAACTACCTCACAAGGCTCTCCACTGGAAAATGTGGGTGCGGTGTTTTGGTGTTTTTCTTTTTGCTTTATCCACAACAGAGAGCTTTATTAATTTTGAAAGATTTAATCAAGTGTTGTCTATGAAATAACATTATGTAAAAAGTGAACATTGAAAGACATACAACACCCAATTCCAGTGCTGCAATAAATACAAAATATGGAAGATATTGTTCCAAATGTTCAAAGCGGCCATCTTCTAGGGTTACAGTAATAGGTGATCTCTCTGTTTTCCTCATCCTTCCTTCCTATATATTGCAAATTCTCTATAATGAGCAGGCAATAATTTTGAAATGCTATATGACATTATTATAAATTTTTAACTAATATATGAAAGGGTAAAAATGTAAAAATAAACAAGATTCCAGTATACTCAAGTTTCAATAATTAATGTGTTCACAATCCAATACCTTTCCATTCACTTGCTACAGAACTTTCTGTTAAATAGATGTATCACTACCTCCTTCACATCCTTGTTTCTGAGACTCTAGATTAAAGGATTCATCATGGGAGCTATTACCTCACAGAAAATGGATATAAGTTTCTCAGGAGCATCTAAGTCATCTGAATTGAGTCTCTCTAAACTTGGGCTTCATGTACATGAAGAGAATGCTTCCATAGAATATCATCGCCACAGTCAGGTGGGCTGAGCAGGTGGAGAAGGCTTTGCTTCTCCCCTCAGATGTACGGATCTTCAGGATGCTGGAAATGATTAATGAGTAAGAGATGACAATCAAGAGAAGGGGCATCAATGTGAACAATGTCGTGGCCACGAGCATGATGAACTCATTGCCTGAGATGTCAGCACAGGCCATCTTCATGACAGCCAGAATTTCACAGGAGAAATGATTGATGACGTTATTCCTACAGAAGGGCAATTGTACCACAAATGCAGTTTGTACTGCAGAGCTGACAACTCCTGCAAACCAGGACCCAGCTGCCATGGGCACACAGGAATTCTTACTCATGGTGACAGAATATCTCAGAGGGTTGCAGATGGCCACGTACTGGGCAAAGGCCATCATGCTCGGGAGCACACACTCTGTTGTCCCCATGGCCAAGCCGAGGAACACCGGCACTGCACAGCCAGAGAATAAGGTGGTCTTTCTTTCTGAGAGGAACCTCACCAGTGTGGAGGGAATGGAGGTGGTGGTATAGCAGATGTCCAAGGAGGAGAGGCTCCCCAGGAAGAAGGCCATTGCAGTGTGAAGGTGCAAGTTCAAGATGCTGATTAAAATAAAGGTGCTATTGTCCAGAAGGATGACCACATACATTCTCTCTTTTATAGGTAAGATTTCAAAGAGTTAAAAAATTAATAATTTTTTTACTATTGCAAGCCCAGTTTCACCAATGCATAAATTTGCCATGAACCCAATGAGAAGGAGGAAAAAACAAAATAGGGAAGGGGAAGTAGAGAAAAGGTAAAGGAGTGAAGAAATAAACAATACAGGAAGAGAATTATGAGGGAGAAGCTATCCTATTGATCACTCTTTCTGGACCAGCAACTTTGTGAGGTTTTTTTCAGATATCATCTGATTTACAAGCCCACAATTAGTATCATTTTAAAGTTAGGGAAACTATCTAATTTAAATTAAGAGAGTCCAAGCCTAATAGCATGCAATTATTATGCAGCAAAAACTAAGCTCAAACTCAAGCCTGCTCATGGTCCATAATTATCTGAGATTTTTTTATGAACTATGAAAGCAATACTGAATGAATTATATCAGAGATTTGGTTAGTGAACTTATAAAGGCAGCCTAGCTCCTAGGTCAGGAAGACTCAACAGTAACCCATTGCATATTAAAATACCTTAAATAAGTGTGTTAATCTGATGGGAGAGTGGTCAGCAATAAACCCAACCAGTGTTTGTCCACTGTCTGATGGCCCAGAAACTGGGTGCAATTTGTGTAAAGCCCAGTAATCTGAAGTCTTCTCGTTGCAACTAATGTATCTTTTTTGATGGGAGATAGAGTAATTTTTCAAATTTATTTTTATGTTTAGTTATTTATTTTTTGGTGAGGAAGATTAGCCCTGAGCTAACATGTGTTGCCTATCCTCGTCTTTTTCCTGAGGATGATTGGCACTGAGTTAACATCTGTGCCCATCTTCCTCTATTTTCCGTGGGACCCCTGCCACAGCATGGCTTGATAAGTGTCCGTAGGCCCTCCCCCAGAATGTGAACCTACAAACCATGGACCGCCAAAGCAGAGCACACAAGCTCAAATGCTACACCACCAGGCCAGTCCCTAGAGTAATTTTTTGAATAAAATATTAAGAACTACCAGACAATAAAATTAATTTTGTCTCTTTTAACATACAGTTCTATGAATTTTAAAACTTCTATAGATTCATGTAACTATCACCATAATCAGGATATAGAACTCTTCTATCACCTAAAAAACTCTCTTGTAGTATCACTTTATGGTCACCCCTTTCATCCACTCGTTAATCCTGGAAAAGACTAATATGCTTTTTATCCCTACAGTTTTATCTTTTCCAGAATGTTATATAAATGGAATCACATGAGCCATTGGTGTCTGGCTTCTTCCACTTAGCATAAAGCCTCTGATATTGATCCAAGTTGCTGTTGCTGAGTAGTATTCCATTGTATGGATATACTACAGTTTATCTACTCACCTGTTGAAACACATTTGGGTTGTTTCCAGGCTACATATAGTTCCCAAGATGATTTATCAATATCACATTTGGACACTCATGATAACTCTTCAAGGAATTAATATTTTCCTAAATTTTACTTAAAAGAAAATCTAGTTCCAGAAATGTAGAAATATCTGACGTCACAACCAGGATGTGGTAAGTCTTTGATTTGAATAAAACAATTAACAAACTTAACAACCCAACTATTATGGAAGATACATTTTTCTAAGCACATATAGAACACGTATAAAAATTGATATCTTGTTAGCCTAAAAGAAAGAATCAGAAAATTTCAAAGAAATTATATTAAACAGTCCACATTCTCTCAATTAAATTGACAGTAATTAATTAATTAAAAAGCTCCATAACCTGAGATAATTACAACACACTTCAAAATTACAAATAACCAGTGGTGATATTCAAAATATTTAACTTCTATGGCAAGTGCAACAATTAATCAGAATGAATACCTGCCATAAACCATCACTGTAGCCATAGTAATACATGCTGAAATAGGTAAATTTCAGCTTTGCTTATAGATTAGAGAAAAAATTACAGCCAAAACAAGAAAACCAGACCTCAGTTTGCACCCGTTGGCACAGCTATACTGGTTGTTTGTAGATGGACATTTCATTTGATGCTGCAGATGGTGTGATTATTGATGCAAATATTATAGGTGATCTCTTTGCAGTGTATGAGAAAAGGAGAGCAAACATTACTAACTGCACCCCACTTTTTAGGGAAGAAAGAAGTAGAACCATTAAAAAGAGAAGCAAGTAGGCACCCAAGAAGTAGAGAGAGGCATGGCTATATAGAGTCCCCAAAACACAAAAGGGAGAACCTCAAGAAGCCTAGAAGGATATATCCTAACTCTATGAAAGGAACTTGGAGATACAGACATTGGTGATATCAGAGATATTAATATGGAGAAAAGAGACTATGACCCAGTTTGTTCAGGAATGGCTCCTGTAGGGCAGGCTGGAAAGGCAACAGTGGCAAATCCAAAGTTGTCATAGGATCAGTAGGACCCTAAATAAAGATAAAAGAGCAATAATTTTACTGAGCCTAGATAGGAAATTCGTATGACTATCTCTGAACAAGTCCATGAGGCTACCAGAGAAATGGGAAAAGGAAGGAAGAGCCCTCTCCCGTGTCACAGATTAATTAAAAATGAACCAACCACTTCAGTGACTAATGTCTTCTCTAGCTCAGGGAAGGGGACTCACTAAACATCACTTATGTTGCAGACACGCTTATCCTCATCAAAACCTGAAGATATACATGATTATATACAATAAGGACTGTGGAAACAAAAAAGGTATACAGTTTGTCCTAGGTCACACAGCTAGGAAGTGGCACAGTGGGGATTGGAGCTCTAAACAGACTCCAAAATCCATACATTTCCCATCAGCTCATAATATATCTCAGTTTTTTTGACCGCTAAAAGACAATCCTATCCATCTCTTTAGCAAATAACAAAGGAGAATTTTCAGTTTTGACCTCTAGCCATGAAAACACAGTGGTTCCAAAGAGGACCTAGGAAGACGCCATTTCTTTTCCACTTGCTATCTCATAGTCTGGTAATCTCCTCTCACAGGAACATAAAACACAGTCTGATATTTACACCTGAGCAGAGAACTACATCTCAGAGGACATCATTAAAAGTTGACTGACATATTTCTCTCTGATTTTAAGGCACAAATAGTTTTCAAAGGGATGGGACCCCATGTGCTTTCAACAGGCTAAAGTCAAGCATGTTCAAGTAAATTTGTAACTTTTTAACAACACTCTTCCCTTCACAAGTAAACTGGAGGGAATCAGGGGCTGTTCCTAGGAGATTCATTTCTCCTCCTTAGTTTAAACTAAACTGGAAAGAAAAGAGTCGATGAGATCATCATGTGAAAAATTCTAAAAGTAGAATCATTTTATTCTGTGAAGAGATCGCAATCCTCTATGCACGGCCATCACAGTGTCATTCATAAAATGCATTCAACAGGGTAAAGAAGACATATTCTAATGAAAACATCAAGTGGAGAGTCAGAGGTGATAAACTGGTGGCAAAGGGAATATTATAGCACATGCATTTTGTTTAGTCTCAAAGATTTAAAAAGATTTTCCACAGTCCTCACCCTATGGCAAAGTTTTTCTGAAGTACAATCGCTGCAAAGCACTGAAGATTTTCGAGTTTGTGGCTCCCAGAAGATATGAAATCACGCAGATAGTCCATTTTCACCCTGGGAAATTAATTGAGGGCCCATATAATTAATATTCTGATTTCAAAAAATCATTACAATTGTTTGGAAATAGAATGCTCTAAATTTTGAACTGGGGAGTTCTTTTTTCTCCATATAAATCCAGGACAACCATGGGTCAGGACAATATAAAAGCGAATTGTGAGTCAGATCCTCCTACCGAGAGTAGGATTCTCTAAGTATCAAGATTTTTTTTCTAACTTTGAATTTACATAATCTAAAATGATATTTAAATATGGCATAAGTGCTCAACTCAGGGCCAATAAGACGAAAAATGGCCAGTAAACAAAGAACGGTAAGTAAATAATCATACTAATCAGTACATCTTTACAATGAGACTGTTTATCACATCATTGCAGAACCACTGTGGAATGGTCATGACCACTCCCAAAGAGCAACCTGTTCGATTAGGGTTCCTTTGGGGATAGAGAGGAACAAACTATTTGCTCACCTGCATCTAGATATGTGGGCAACTGTTACAGAAAATTCAGTGTGTGGATGTCTAAGGTTACTAACAGTGGCTATATGCTGAGATATTCATGAGATGATCCATTGAGAGTATGTGTACTGACTATAACAGAAATGTGAGTAAGGGCAATAGGGTTGATCAAACCACCTGATCTTTTTGGGGGTATTTTTCATGATTGCTCAAATTTGCAATATTGTAAAAATTTGTAATATTAGAGAACTCATATTTGAAAGTCTCAAATAAGTGTGTCATTTTTCACATTATCAAGCACTCATCACAACTAAACATTTATCACTATCTGTCCCTTTGGAATCTGGTAGTATTGGACATAGGCATCTGCAGTGAGAAAGCAATCGGGCCATGCTGACCTGCCAACTCCTGTGTCCTGTCATACCCTGCTCTTCACCCACCCCCACTCCACACAAAGCCCCAGGAAAAGTAAAATGTCCTACCTTAGCCCTGGATGCTAATGAAACACCCAAAGATGAGCATGGGAATCATAGCCCCAGTCCTTGAAAGTATGAGCTCTGCTTCTTAGAAATATTTTGGCTTTGTTTTTCAGGAACCTGTGCTGCACATGAGAGTAAGAACATGTAGTCAGATTGCTGCATCTTCTCTCATCTTAAGACAAACTTTACTGTCCAGAAGATAGTCCTCACAGGATATCAAGCTGTGGCCATTTCCCAGTTTAGTACGAATGTGAAACTGGGCCTTGACAAGGTATGCTATTCATAAAAAATATTTAACATATAAGGCATGGGCAACAACAAATCAGAAGAGAAACCCAGCTGGGATGACATATTAGGCTACAGGCAGAGTAGTGGTTTGATCTGTATCACATTTTAAGATCTACCATGCTGCCATCTGCCGAATATATTGAAGGATGGCAAGAGAGAATCTAGAGAGTTCCAGCGGGTGGCGCAGCAGTTTAGTTCGCGCTCTGGCAGCCTGGGGTTCGAGGGCCCAGACCTCCGGCACCCGCCGCTGCACTGCTTGTCAGCCATGCCATGGCGGTGTCCCATATAAAGTAGAGGAAGATGGGCATGGATGTTAGCCCAGGGCCAGTCTTCCTCAGCAAAAAGAGAAGTATTGGCAACGGATGTTAGTTCAGGGCTGGTCTTCCTCACACACACAAAAAAGAGTGAAGCTGAGAGATCACTTAGGAAGCTAGGGCAGAAATGCGATCTCTGGGTCTCCCACGGCTTTTTGGTCTGCCAAGGTGCAATTGAGTTAAATTGACTTGAATATACTTATCAAGAAAAAGGAGGCTTCTCTAATTTGGATGGAATTATCTTAAATGACTTGTCCAGACTTTGAGTAATCAAGTTCAATAAATTATATGTTTGTCTCATATAAACCATCCGTATTTTCCCCAACTCATCGAGGAATAGATTCCATTCCTTGGTGTCAGTGATTCATACTGATACTCTTTCTATTGTTTTTATAGCTTCATACTGAAGCAGAATGATTGCATGTCTGTTTTATTTACCAAAACCATCTGGAAGTGATTATTTGTAGCCCAAGAGTATGCAAACTAGACTCAGATTCACCAATTCGTAATCAAATATAATAATGCTATCTTTTATAGACAGCCCATTAAATACCAAGAACCATGATGAGTACTCTTTATCACATAACAGCCCTACAAGGTAGTGATAATACTGATTTTACAGTTTAAACAGCTTAGTTAAGGTCAGCAAGAGACAAGTCAGGAAACTGAGGTCCTAATACATGTATATCCAACTCCAAAGTCATTCTTTTTCTATAACAGCAAGATGCATGTGTTTCCTGGGTGTTGATGACGTGTGAAAAACTGCTTATGATATAGTGTTCAGCATAAGAATATACAAATTACAGATAAAGGTAGAAATTTTATGACCTACAATATAATGCTTCTCATGTTTATATCCAAAATTTTTGAACGTATACTTTTCTTTCAATTAAGTCCAAGTTCATCTCAGTGTTGAACATAATGCCAGGCCCATAACAAGTGCTCAGTAAATACTTCATGAATGACTAAGAGGCAAAGGGTGTGACAAATTTTTAGCAAGGTATTTTTGAAAAATTTGTTAAAATTTTTAAAATATTAGTCTGTTCCATGTCTTAGACATATAACCATGTAGGTATCATACAGATGAAACAAAAAAATAAAGTCTTTGAAAAAAATTTCATTCATAATTTTTTCAGGAATCACATGAAAATCTTACCTCAATGAAAATTTAAAAACCACGTCCAAAATGAGAAAGAAAAGCACAAGTTGGAAAAGTTTTGCAGAAAATTTTAAGAGCAAAATGTTAACCTACTAAGAATTCATACAAATTAAGATGAAAACTATCAAACTACCAAGAGATAGTTAGCAAATGATGTGGATTGAAAACAAAAGAGAAAATAAAAGTAATAAACATAGAGGAAATGTTCACTGTAACTAGCAATCATAGAAATGAAAAACTAAAACAAAGCAATGCTTTATGCAAATAGAAAGGAATAAACACCTTCTCAAGTTCTAGAAAATATACCAAAAAAATGGTCTATGCAAATACTTCAGTAGCAGTGTAAAGTGTTCAGTTTAGGAAAAACAATCTTGCACTTGGACTAAGAATTTTCCATTCACATCCTCTCATGCTATGGTCTTCCCTCTAGAGATTTCCCTTAAATTGTTTAGTAGAAGGAAAAGCAGATTAGGTAAACTGATGCATAAATATCAATGGTCATTATATGAAAATCTCAAAAAATTATAAACAGATTAAAATATCCAATAATATTAAAATCGTAGGCTAGCTTATGGTAATTCAACTTAATAAAACAATCTTCAAATATTAAAAGGGAATATTATCAAAACTATGAAAACAATCAGAAAATTATTGGCATAAGGTGGCAAAAACTAATTAAAATTTATCTATACTACAATTATATTGGTATAGAGAAAAATTGTGTCTAGTATAGAATTAACATAAATATGAAAGATTAGAGTTTAAAGAGGTAGAATGAGTTATTTAGGACTCTATTTGGATTGGTCTAGTATTATTCGTGGAATAAAAAGAAAAACAAATTCGGGAAAGTTTAACATTTCTGAGAACTTTTGGGCATACTCTGATTCCAGTCCCAACTTACATTGAGGCCATCTAATACAGACATATTCAATGAACACTCTAAGAAATGTATGGCTGGGGAAGGTTTTCTTTAAGTCGAGATAATTGGGTCTTTGGAATGTGCAGAAGTCAGGCACTTTGTCTCTAGAGAATCCTAAGTCACAACCTTAGGGACTTAAGAAGTTTGTAAAAATGAAGCTAAGTTGACTTCCTAAAAGCTGAGTCTCTCTGGAGTAAATGTCAGCTTTAGGACAACTCATGGGAAACTAGAGTTGCATCATTGATCATTTAATACATTTTATTTCCTTGACACCCTCCTAAGAAGATTCATATACAGACAAATTTCCAATTATGGCTATTCTTTCTCATATTTCTTTTTAGGAAGGAGAAACAACCATCTTTCAAATTGAGAATCTTCTGGTCTCATCTGAAAAATGCAAATGAAATTCAAATTTCTAGGAATTTTTCTATCACTTAATAGAATTAAATGGTGTGGATGATTTTAAAACCCAGTCAGGAGGTAAGAGAAAGACAAAAGTTTTTATTAAAATTATTTCAAAAGAAAAACATTTTTAGCAATAAATATAAAGATTTTTGAGTTGAAGTGATCGTTGTTGATGGGATTTTGAAAAAATGTGTGTGTATTTAAGAAAAAAAATACCTATGCATCATCTACAAGACAAGGATATTCTTTAAATGTGTTTTTATCTCTAAAGTAGCCTATAAAAAAGACTAGTAAGGAAGGAAAAGTTGTTTGCAGCACAATACACCCTTATAAGCCATAGGCTAACAGCTACTGCATTTATGTATCTGGTTCACTAAACTCTTAAGTAAAAATTATCTGGAGAAAGAGCTCAGGGTGATTATATTATTCACACAACGAACTGTGCCCAATAAGGGCTTGAGAAAACATAATTAAAGATGTTTAAGGTAAAAGTCAGATTAGAAACAAAAAATATGTAACAGCAGGCAGAAATAATTATAACTGAGCGTTAGTCTGAGCCCCAGGCAGCCAGGGAAAAGAAAAGAATATCCTCATTTATATAATAAATCAAATAACACTGTCCTAGACCTTAATGCTACACACTACACCCAAAAGGAATTTTGGGTATATTTTTCGCTTGAGTCATTATTGTGGATAATGTCTTCATAAGTGGAAGTCTATCAATGTCTTCATCTTTTTTCAAAAGATGTAAATATATTTTTATGTGTGTATTTATCATATGGATCCCTAATGAAACTTAAGTGCATCATATTAAATTGTGGCTTTATAAAAAATGTATAAATAACTAAACATTGTATGATACTGATTAAAAGGGGGGTGTTGGGGATCATAAAGATAAGATTTTAAATCATAGTTCTTATATTTATTTACCAACTATAAGATATCAAAAATTGTACTTAATCTTTGATATCTCAAACTAACACGTATAAGTAAAATTTTCATAGTAATATTTGGCTTATTTTAAAGATTAAATGGTAAAAATCATATGAAGTGCCTAATATATACTAGGATATGAGGACAAAACATGTTTCAATTACTCTTCTCTTTTTGAGCTGAAATAATACATCTTCCTCTGTGGTATATTAATTGAAGATTAGAGTTCATAAAAATCTATCAATTGAGAGTTGGCAAGTCCAGTCATCTTTGCGCAATATCAGTTGTCTTAATTGATCTTTTTAGAAGAGCTAGAGAAGATAATAGGATTATTTCATCTAGTGAGAATTTAGAGTATGATGCTTTGTGTTTTTCATTGAAAAATCTTAGTACTTTAAATATTAGATCTTCAAGTAGCTAAGTTAATAAAACATCACAAAACAAAAACCTATAGGAATTTAGAGAGCTTGACTTCCGACCTGGATAAAAACATCACACACTTTCCTCAGGTCTATTACAACATGAAAACAGTGCCCAGATCATGTGCCAGAGCACTGAACTACAGAGTGGTCATTTCTTCAAAAGACCAGGGGTTGGAAGACAGGAATGAGAGGATGGCCAGGATCCAGGCCAGTTCAGAGCCTTTACAAATAAGAATTTCATCTCCTAGTGACAATTCTGTTCTAGGCATCAATGGTCTGCAATCTCTTTTCAGATCATATGATTATGTCAACAACTCAAGTTCTTTGTCTTGGTGTACCTTGTAGAAACAACAAACATTGTGATCTGGAATATTATAACTATTCTAGGTCCACCAGAAATGGAGGGTTCCTATGGACTCTGGACAGGGCGCACCAGTACAATCCAGACTCAATGTGTAGTCTCTAGACACCTAAGACAATCACTGTACTATGTAAATTGCTTTAAGACTTTATAATCTGAGTTAATCTTCCTAACGTAATTGGACACTTGCTTCAGCGGTTTTCCCTTTTTTCTTTATATTTTTCCTTATGCATACTTATTTTAGAATTTGGGTAATTCAGAAAAGTAGACAAAAGTTTTCTAAGATAATAATTCATGTTCTGGATACTTCTTTCCATTTGTTCTATTTTGTCTAGGTTTTCCTCTTTTGGTTTTGGTTTTGGTCTTGCAAACAATGCTCTAACTGTTGTTCTCTTTCTGTTTTAACTTAGTCATTTTAGCATAATTTAAACATCATTTTTGTGTTAACACAAATTTCTCACAAATGTCATATTAATAGGTGCATTATGGCCCGTCAAATGAGTGTACTGTGATTATTAAACAGTTTCCCTAGTATTAGCCAAGAGTGAAAAACTGTTTTAAAAGATAATATCCAATAATGGCAAAGATCTAGTAAAAATGGAGTTGTCCAATATACAGATCCCATGGAAAGTGACTTATTTGAAACTATCAAGAATCTTAAATATCTTCATTCCCTTGTTTCTAGATTGTTGGAATCCATTTTAGGGAAGTAAAGTTAAATGGAGAAAAAATTCCAAGAACAGCACTATTTAACAGTGTGTTTGTTAATTGCTTCTTAAAATTTACACCAGCATTGCAAGAGTAATGAAAATAATTTCCTCTATACTGTCCATTATCCTTTTTTGCCCCCCACTTGAAAGCATTAATGTGCATTGGTGGTTTCTCTTATAAAAATGTTTACAAGCGAAATATTTTTTGCAGCAACTATCTCAGGGATGTTAGGGTACCAAACACACGTCATAATTATTTTCTGCAAGTAATTTCCAGGTAGGAATCAACTTTTAGGAGATTCCTAGAAAAGACAAGACAGGGTATTTGACCTGATTCACATCATACCTGCAAAAACTTCAGTACAGAACCAATAAAACTGATGCTCTTTCAAAACCTCTATCGGAATTTTATTGCCAGATTGAGTAGGTTGATATATGCCCCTACAGTCAATCAGATTCCAATCTTAATACCAAATAGAAGCATGTCCTGGTGTACCCAACCCTTCCTGCCCTCTCTGGAATGTATGCCTGCAAAGTAGGGTGCAGCTTAAATTGGATGAGTCCTTCTTTCCATAGCCAATAGATATACTAACATTCCATTATGCCGAATAAATTGACTCACTATCGTCAACTGGAGTTTTCATAGAAAGCATTATAACCTGTTGGTAAATGACAATCACAGAGAGAAATGGTAAATCCTATAATAGAAACACAGCCTTTTATTTTTTATTGAGGTCATAATGATTTATAGCATTGTGAAATTTCAGGTGGACATTATTATTCATCGGTATTCTGTATAGACTGCATTGTGATCCCCATCAATAGTCTAATTTTTATCAGTCACCATATATATGTGCCCTTTTACCCCTTTCACCTAACCCCCAACCCCCTTCCCCTTTAGTAACCCCTAATCTGTTATCTTTGACCATGTGTTTTTTTTCCACATATGAGTGAAATCATGCAGTGTTTGTCTTTCTCTGTCTGGCTTATTTCTCTTAACATAATACCCTCAAGGTCCATCCATGTTGTTGCAAATGGGACAATTCTGTCCTTTTTATGGCTGAGTAGTATTCCACTGCAAGATGTACACCACATCTTCTTTACCCATGCATCAGTTGATAGGCACTTGGGTTGCTTCCTGATCTTACCTATTGGGAATACTGCTGCAATGAACAAAGAGGAGGATAAGTCTCTTTGAATTGTTGATTTCAAGGCCTTTGGATAAATACCCAATAGTGGGGTAGCTGAATTGTATTATATTTCTGTTTTTAATTTTTTGGGAAATCTCCATACTGTTTTCCCTAGCGGCTGCACCAGTTTGTATTCCCACCAGCTGTGTATGAGGGTTCCGTTTCTCCACATCCTCTCCAACATTTGTTATTTTTTATATTGGTCATTATACCCACTCTGACAGATGCAAGGGGATGTCTCATTGTAGTTTTGATTTGCATTTCCCTAATAATTAGTGAGTGGAACATCTGTTCATGTGCCTGTTGGCTATGTGTATGTCTTCTTTGGAAAAATGTCTTTTCATATTCTTTGCCCATTTTTTGATTGGGTTGTTTATTTTTTTGTTGTTGAGTTGTATGTGTTCTTTATATATTTAACCCCTTATCAGATACATGCTTTGCAAATATTTACTCCCAGTTGGAGGATTGTCTTTTTGTTTTGTTCCTGGTTTCCTTTGCCTTGCAGAAGCTCTTTGGTTTGACATAGTCCCATTTTTTTATTTTGTCTTTTGTTTCCCGTGCCTGAATAGACATGGTATTTGAAAAGATAAGACCAATTTCAAAGTGTGTACTGACTGTATTTTCGTCTAGGAGTTTTATCATTTCAGATCCTACATTCAAGTCTTGAATCCTTTTAGAGTTAATTTTTGTGTGTGGCATATGATAATGGCCTACTTTCATTCTTTTGCATGTGACTATCCAGTTTTCCCAACACCATTTATGGAAGAGACCTTCCTTTCTCCACTGTATATTCTTGGCTCTTTTGTTGAAGATTAGCTGTCCGTGGATGTATGGTTTTATTTCTTGGGTTTGAATTCTGTTCCATTGATCTGTGTGTCTGTTTTTGTGACAGTACCATGATGGATTCCTATAGCTTTGTACTATATTTTGAAGTCAGGGATTGTGATGCCTCCAGCTTTGATCTTTTTTCTCAGGATTGTCTTCAATATTCAGGGTCTTTTGTTGTTTCTTATAACTTTTAGGATTCTTTGTTCTATTTCTGTGAAGAATGTCACCAGAATTCTGATTGGGATTCCATTAAATTTGCAGATTGCTTTATAATTTTAACTGTTTTTTTTTCAATTTTGTTTATCTTCTCAAAGAACCAGCTCTGAGTTTCATTGATCCTTTCTATTGTGTTTTGGTTTGTATTTCATTTTTTCTGCTTTAAAATTATTACTCCCCTTCTTCTGCAGACTTTGGACTTTTGTTTGTTCTTCTTTTTGTAGTTCTGTTAGGTGTAGTTTAGGATTACTTATTTGATATTTTTCTTTTTTGTTAAGGTGGACCTGTATTGCTATGAATTTCTCTCTCAGGACTGCTTTTGCTGCATCTCATAAATGTTGGTATGATGTATTTTCATTTTCACTTGTGTCCAGATATTTTTGCATTTCTCCTTTGATTTCTTTCCCAATCTTTTTTCTTGTAGTTGATTTCTAGTTTCATAGCATTATGGTCAGAAAAGATGCTTGATATGATTTCAATCTTCTTAAATTTATTGAGGCTTGCCTTCTCTCCCAACATATGCTCTACCTTTGAGAATGTTCCATGTGCACTTGAGAAGAATGTGTATTCTGCTGGTTTGGGATGGAATGTTTGGTACATATCTATTAAGTCCATCTGGTCTAGTTTTTCATTTAATTCCACTATTTCCTTGTTAAATTTATGTCTGGATGACCTATCCATTGATGTCAGTGGGGTGTAAATTCCTGGACTATTATTGTGTTACTGTTAATTTCTCCCTTTATGTCTGTTAATAGTTGCTTTATGTACTCCATAGCTCCTGTTAGGTGAATATATATTCATAAGTGTTATGTCTTCTTGGTGGATTGTCCCTTTTATCATCATATACTGCCCCTCTTTGTCTCTCATTGTCTTCTTTTTCTTGAAGTCTTCTTTGTCTAAGTATGGCAATACGTGCTGTCTCTTGTTTGCCATTTGCTTGGAGTATCTTCTATTTTTCACTCTGAGCCAGTGTTTATCTTTAAAACTAGATATATTTCCTGGAGGGGCTATATTGTTGAGTCTTAAGTTCAGCCACTCTGTGTCTTTTGATTGGAGAATTCAATCCATTTACATTTAGAGTGATTATTGATATAGAGGGCTTAATACTGCTATTTTACCTCTTGTTTTCCAATTGTTCTACATGTCCCTTGTTTATCCTCCAGTGTATTTCTTACTACCATTTCTGTTTGGTGATTTTTCTATGGTGGTATTCTCAGTTTTCTCTTTATCATTTGTGCATCTGTTCTGATGTTTTGTTAGTGGTTACCATAAGGTTTGTATAAAAGATCTCATTGATGAGATAGTCCATTTTCTGATTGCCTCTTAACACCATTAGCTTCATCAGGTTCCATCTCTTTCTTTTTCTCCATCTAAGTTATTGTTGTCACAAATCATTCCATTTTGTGTTGTGAATTTTTGATTAAAAGGAAGTGTTTACAGTAATTTTTGATGTTTTCCTTCCATTTATCTTTAATGTTATAGTCAAGTGTTTGCTAACTTGTTCTGATAGAGAGCTGCAATTTTCTGATTTTTGTCTGTCTATTTATCTCTTTGCTCAAGGCTTTGTAAAACTTTTTCTTTTTGCTTCTGGTATGAGGGCATTCTTGATCATTTCTCATGGAGGGTATTGTGGCAATGAACTCCATCAGTTTTTGTTTATCTGAGGAAGTCTTTATTTCTCCATTGTACCTGAAGGAGGGTTTCACTAGATATTCTTGTCTGAAAGTCTTTGCCTTCCAGTATTTTGAATATATCATTCCACTCTCTCCTGGCCTGTAATGTTTCTGCTGAGAAATCTGCTGGGAGACTGATAGGGATTTCTTTGTAGATTATTCTTTTCTGCCCTGCTGCCCTTAATATTTTTTCTGGTCACTGACTTTTGCCAGTTTTACTAATATATGCCTTGAAGAAAGTCTTTTTTCATTGACATAATTAGGAGTTCTATTGGCTTCATTTACTTGTAATTCCAGTTCCTTCCCCAGGTTTGGGAAATTCTCAACTATTATTTCTTTGAACAAGCTGTCTGCGCCTTTCTCCCATCTTCTCCTTCTGGAATACCTATAATCCTTATGTTGCATTTCCTAATTGAGTCCGATATTTCTTGGAGAATTTCTTCATTTTTTAAAATCTTAGTTCTCTCTCCTCCACTGGAAACATTTCTATATTTCTCTCCTCTACATTACCAATTCTGTCCTCCATGATTTCAGCTCTGTTTTTTAAGAATTATAGATAGCTTTTCATCTCATTCATTGTGTTCTTAATCTCTAGTATTTCTGTTCATTTTTTTTTTTTTTAGAGTTTCAATCTCTTTTGTGAAGATCAGCTTCTGCTCATCATCTTATTCCAGAGTTCATTCAACTGTCTTTCTGAGTTTTATTGTAACTTTTTGAGTTTCTTTATGATAACTATCTTGAATTCTCTATCATTTGGATTGTAAATTTCTGTGTCTTCAGGATTGGTTTCTGTCATGTCACTTTCCTTCTGATCTGGAGTGTTTGATGAAGTGGACCTTTGCTGGCACATAGTGGTAGTATCTGGTTGCAGATTGCACCTGCCACCACTGTGGGTGGGGTGGGGCAGAAGCTGTGTTTTCTCAACCCACTGCATCTGCTGGAAGTTGTGCCTGTCTACTGGGAGTTGTGCTGGTAGGGCTCATCTGTGTTTGCTAGCCACTGCTGCTTGCTCGGTCTCACATGCAGGTGTAGGCACTCTGGTGCAGATCCACTGTGCTGACTGACGGGCTGAGCTGGTTCTCCAGGTGGGAGGGGAGGCAGGTGCTTTCTTTCACATGTGTGAGCCTGTTCTGCACTCACTGGTGGCCTGCCTGGGCCACTGGGCTAGATGGGAACACCAACAAGGGGGCTGAACCACCCTAGTGTTCATCCTAGTGCATCCCATGGGCTGGGATGCAATTCTGAAAGTGGAACTGTTCCTGCAGAGGCCTGCCTGAAGTGTTCCTGTAGAGGAGTCCCCTGTCTCCTTCCAGAGTCATGCACCAGCCACTACATGAGGTTGTGTGCCCAAGATCCCTGCCACTGGAGAGAGGAGGAGATCCACTCACCTCCTTCCACTGCTTCCAAGGATCCAGCACCCCAGCTTGAGATGTATGGCTGTGTGGATCTCTCAGGTGTCCTATCTTGCTGTGTGGGTGTACTCTGTTGCCTAATGAATGTCCTTTAAGTGGTGTGTTAGCAGGGAGAGGCTAAGGGAAAAATCTGCATCCACTATAATGCTGACTTCACTCCTCCAATACAGCCATTGTTTCAAAAAGCTAAGTAGAAACTCATCCATTTAATCAATGATGTTTTCCTCTAGGAATATTTTTACAACTAGGTAGAATAACTTGAGGATGGAGAGGTGTTTTCAAAATTATATTCTTTGACTTATTTACTATAATGAAGACCATCTACTAATATTTACTCTAATTTTTTTCAAAATAAAGTCATTTCCTCTGTGCTTTTTGGTGGACAACTCAGATGCCTGAGTTGGCCTCAAATTTCCTTTTTGGAAAATATTGACCCTAATCACAAATTCAGCAATTAGAAAAGGAATGACTTTTGTGTGGACAGAAATAAAAGGCAGGCTCTTCTGTATGCAATTTGGTTGCTTGTATAACTACACTCTAAAGAACACAAAACTGATTACAATACATTTAGACAGAAGTCTCACCTCCAAGTCTCACCAGAATGCTCATTTTTGCATGTCTACTATTCAATCACAAACCTACACATGACTGAAGCACCAATGGCACTCTCCCATGGTACTGGAGAGAGATGGTCTAAAAGACCTTGCTACTCATGTGTTTTCTCTAGACAAACAGCATCAGCAGCATCTGGGTACATTGTAATGAATGCAGATCTTATAACCCACTTCAGATCCACTGATTCAGAATCTGTTACAAAGATCCCCCATGCGATTCATCTGTGTACTAAAATTGGAAGCACTCCATGAGATAGGTGGTTCTCTTCCTCATTTACACATTAGAATCCCTGGACTGCATTATCAAAAAAGATGCCAGATTCCCATTCCTTAGACATTATGCATAGTTTGGGGAGAGTAATAGGGTGTAGTTTAAAAAAAGATTTAAGGTCAGAAAATGCATCTTTGAATAGTAGCTCACTCACTAAATGTGTTTGAATATATGTATTTTTTACACCTGTAAAATTTATTTTACTCAGAGAATTATAGGGATTAAAAAATGAGTAATATGTGTGAACATATTTGTAAATTATAAAACGCTAAACCAATGGTATTGATAAGGATTTGCATGGTATAAAATCAAATAGATTTTTCAAAACAGATTAAGCACACTATCTCCAAAACAATGATATTCAAAGTGGGGTTTGTGGATCAACAGAATTGGAAATAACAGATGCTTGTTTAAAATGCAAACAGTTCTTCAGTGACTGAGAACTTGTGCATTACAATCTCAGGAAATGGAATACAGAAGCCGGTATTTTTAATAAGCTACCAATGTAATTATTATGTGTCTTCAATCCACTGCTTCATGAGCTAGAAGAGAAATTCAAAAAGCTAAACTCTCAGCTGTGGCCACAACTCCAACTAGTGCTGATGTACTTGCTGCCTCTCCTAATCCAGTGATCTCTTTCTTCATGTGATAATTCTATGCAGATTCCTTGAACTCACATGCAGTTTCCTCGTCTGAATTACTCCAGGTATGAAAAAGCAAATGGAAAGGACCAATTGGACAGAGATTGAGTTCATTGTGCTGGGACTTTCTGAGTAACCAAGAGATGAAAAACTCCTTTTTGTGGTGTTCTTGGTGATGTACCTGGTGATCCTCCTGGGGAACAGCACCTTGATCATCCTAACTCTCCTGGATTCCTGCCTCCACGTGCCCATGTACTTCTTCCTTGGTAATCTGTCCTTCCTAGACATTTGTTACACATCCTCCTTTATTCCCTCAACAATGATACACTTCCTGTCCAAGAGAAAAACCATATCCTTCACTAGATGTGTTGTTCAGATGTCTGTCTCCTTCACGATGGGGTCCACAGAGTGTGTGCTCCTAGCAGTGATGGCATATGACCATTATGTGGCCATCTGCAAGCCTCTGAGATACTCCATCATCATGAGAAAGGCACTTTGTATTCAGATGGTGGCTATCTCCTGGGGATTGGGCTTTCTCAACTCATTGAAAGAAACTATTCTCACAATACGATTGCCCTTCTGTGGAAAAAATGTCATTAATCATTTTGTTTGTGAAATATTGGCCTTAGTCAAGCTGGCTTGTGCAGATATTTCCTTGAATGAGATTACTATAATGTTGGGAAGTGTAATATTTTTGTTTTCTCCATTACTGTTGATTTATATCTCCTACATTTTCATCCTTTCTACTGTGTTAAGAATCAATTCAGTGGAAGGAAGGAAAAAGGCCTTTTCCACCTGCTCAGCCCACGTAACAGTGGTGACTGTGTTTTATGGGACAATCCTCTTCATGTATATGAAGCCAAAGTCCAAAGACTCTGCTTTTGACAAACTGATTGGCCTGTTCTATGGAGTAGTCACACCCATGCTCAATCCTATCATCTATAGCCTGAGGAACACGGAGGTGCATGGAGCTTTGAGAAAATTGACAACTAGACACTGGTTCTGGAGGAAAGGATGAGAAACTTACATTCTTGAGTTCATGCACAAAATAAGCTCTTATTGGGGGAAAGGATTTTAACATAAAGAGAACAAAACAGCAAAAGCTATATGTAGAATCCCAGAATTTAAGAGTTGGAAAGAAATTTCAAGATGATAATCTAACTTTACCTTTTTCTGAAAACTACTGTTATAAAAATACATGGACAGCTGGTCTATGAAGTGAGAGTAAACTTTTAGAAACCTGAAAATAATCGGTATTAAGCTTTATATCAATTAAGCTTTTCCAACAAAATCCAGGGCATGTGTCAAGTAAAATATGTATTTTTCAATCACCTTTCTGAGTAAACTATTTAAGTTCATGTTTTTATGTTTGTTTGTTTATATATATCTATATCTATCTATCTATCTATCTATCTATATATATACATATATTTTTTTTTTTTTTTTTACCTAGGAGTAGATCTGGCCCTAACCTAATTTTTCAGGTACGTATTTCCCCTTCTTCTTCCTCTCTCCATCCGTCCCCCCAGGCTTGGCACATGCTGTGCTCCATTCACTAGTTATCCAATTATATCATGTACTTTCACATGTAAGGACAATAACATATGCCACTTCATTGCCATTGTCATGTTTCTTCATCTATGATGACACCCCAGCAACCTCATTAAACACAATTCTAGTGTTATATCTTCTGCAACGCCTTCCACATTTGCCCAGCGTTAGTTATTTCCTCCTCTATACTGCCTTGAACTTTATCTTCATTATAGCAGTTTTCCTTTTATATTATAATTATTTTTCACCTTCTGAAATCTCCCCAATGTCAGAACTCACTGTTCTCTGTATGATGTACAATTTCAAATTAGTTAAAAACAGTAGGCAGTAGTTAACTATTGAATTAGTTAATTAATTAAAATTTTTAAAGGATAGTCAAGTATGGTCGAAGTACTTGATATAAGACAGGGAGATAAAATAATTTTAATTTTCTATTATTTTATACACTAAATGACAAATCCAAAAGCTTTTGGCAAAACGTCACCTAATTTTAAGTGTGTGGGAAAATAAAGGCAGGAAAAATGTTGAGTAAAATATACTAAAGAGGTCATTTGAGCTGGATAAGATGGAAATCATATAAGTGTATATTATTCTCTAATAAGTAATTTCTCAGAAAAACATATCAATTGTATAAATCCTTCTTAAAGAGCGCTGACAATTTAACTCTTCCAGATGCAATACACAGTCTCATTTTAAATATTTTCCTTAAAAAAATTCCCTTCAGGCGCGGGCCCAATGGCATAGCAGTAAAGTTTGCATGCTCCACTTCAGGGGCCTGGAGTTCACCATTTTAGATCCTGGGTGCAGACCTATGCACCTCTCATCAAGCCATGCTGAGGCAGCATCCCACATAGAGCAAATAGAAGGATGTACAACTATGACATACAACTATCTACTGGGGCTGTGGGGAGAAAGAAAGGGAAAAAAGGAGGAAGATTGACAACAAATGTTAACTCAGGGAATTCTTCTTCAAAAAAAAAAAGCAAAAGCAATATTAATTTTTTTAAATCCTCTGAAATTGTTAGTTAATAAGAATGCATAGCTGTATTCTTTGTATAATCTCATATCACATTTGTCTGATATATAGCTGAGTAGCCTGATACATTGTCATAGCCTGAGCTGGATGAAGAGAGCATCTCTGCTCAAGGGCCACCTAGAAAAGGTCTTAGTAACTCATTAGTGTTCAGGAAGGCATCCTTGCTTGTTCTGGCCAGCATGATGTTTTGGAGCTTTATCAGAGTAAGTGAAATGTGAATGTGGAAGGGAGACCCAGTTCAGGTTGTCAGAGCCCAAGCAGGATGAAAGGGACATACACATAAAAGAGGGGTGTGGATGCCAGCAACTTGTTGAGGATCACATGCAAAGGAAGGCTACTCAGCAGAACATATTAGAACACAGCAGGGTAACGAAAGTGTCAACCTGCCAGGGAGGGAGTGTGGCAGGTGGCCCAGTTTGAGTTGTCAGAGCCTGAACAGGTGAGGAGGGCATCCACAAGGGAATGATTCAGATCACAAATGTATAAGCCTGAGATGGGTATAGACAGAATCTCTGAAGACCTAAATGGAGTGAGATGGACACACCTGAGTAGGGGAAAATGGTCAAGTGTGTCAGCACCAGATCAGGCTGAAGCAGGCATCCTTGAAGTGGGACTGCCTTGACTGAAGTTAATATCTTCTGACAGATGTTCAGTCAATATCTACTGAATATCTCAAGTAATTTTAAGAAGGATGTCAGTGTGGGGACAGTGGGTGATAGAGGGTAAAGTGAAACAAAGGAAATGGGAGATCAGTTACATAAAGAGGATAAAACAAGTAACTAGTAAACATTTTAAGTAATAATAAGAGCCAGGTTTCTCTCTGCCAGAAAAGGAGTTACAAATACGCAAAGGGAGAAAACTAGAATAAGTTTAACAAGAACAAACTCTGTGGTGTTGGATTAGAATTGGAGATAGTGTAAACTCATGGTTTTCAACACAGATAAATATATAGAGTGATATACACATACATATAGGAATATAAATAGAGAGAAGATGGCTAGACATAGGCATATGTACAGAAATTAATATGGATGCAAATGTTTGTAAATGTGTGTGTGTATACACATCTATACATACATACCTATAAAACCATACATACAGATATGCCCAGTGTGAGGCCCGGAGCAGTGATATGCTAATAATAATTATACATCTAGTACCTGATCTTGATTTCTAAATGCAGTTTTCCACAAAAAAAGGAACCAGCGCTGATTCTAGAAATGGTGCAGGGAAAAATCTTGAGTTTGAAAGACGTATATGGGGTATAGAATTCTAGATGACAGTTTTTTCTTGCAATCCTTTAATGATGAAACTTCTTTGTCTCTAGCTTGTACTGTCCAAGGGGAAGTCTTGTCATTCTTAGCAGCAAAGATCTCTCTCAGGAACATAATATATCTTTTTTTCTGGTTTTAAGCAACTTGATTATGATGTGCCTTGATGTGGTTTTCTTCCTGTTTCTTTTCTTTTCTTTTTTGAGGAAGATATGCCCCGAGCTAACATCTGTTGCCAATCTTCCTCCTTTTTTCTCCCCAAAGCCCCAGTAGATAGTTGTACATCATAGTTGTACATCCTAGTTGCTCTATGTGGGATGCCGCCTCAGCATGACTTGAAGAGCGGTGCATCAGTGCATGCCCAAGATCCAAACCCTGGGTTGCTGAAGCGGAGCTTGCGAACTTAACCACTGCAGCATTGTGCCAGCCCCGCCCCCTGTTTCTTATTCTTTTGGTTATTTAGCTTCTTGAGTCTGCATGTTTGTTGTTTCAACAAATTTAGAAAATTTCCATCTGTTATTTCTTTCAATATTATTCTGACAATGGTTTCTCCTTTTTGGACTCCAATTACATATATATCAGACCATTTAAAGTTGGCTGACAGCAACTAAAGTTCTGTTCACTTTGTCAGTCTTTTCTTCGCTGGGTCTTTCATTTTGAAGAGATACTATTGCTCTAATTCCAGGTTCAATAATCTTTTCTTCTTCAGTGTCCAATTATTTTAATTCCATCCAATGTACAGTGGGTACACTCTTATTAGATGTATTTTTCATATATAGATCTTATATTTTGTCTTTTTAAAATGTCTTCTTTATCTTTAAGTGTAATCTTCTATATCTCATATGAAGTGCTTGAGTTTTTCTCTACCTTCCTGACTATATGGAATATAGTTAGAATAATTTTTAATGCTTTGTCTAGTAATTCAATCAATGTCATTTTTGTGTCTTTTTAAAAAGAATCTGCATCTTTTTTCAGCTTTATTGAAGTATGGTTAACAAATAAAAATTGTATCTATTTAGGTTGCACAACAATGACTTTTTTATGGTGTACAATGTGCTAATTTTATTCTCAGTCTTGTTTGAGCTCTGAAAATCATTCCCTCTAATCCTGGGTAATCCTTTCCCAAGTCCCAGTTAGTTTCCTCACACTCCTGCACTGATCAGGACTCAATTGAAGACTCAAAGTGCACCCCCCCCCCCCCCAGATCTCCAGATTGCATTTCTTTGTAGCTTCTTCCTCTCTGGTATTTTGTTCTTGAAAACTGGCTGCCTTGTTCTCCCTGGCCTCTCAACTCCATCCTCTAAACTCAGGGACACTACACAGGTTCCCTCTTCCTATCTTCTTACCTGGAAACTCACTAAAGGAATTAAGCTGGGGAAATTAAGCTGGGGAACTCACTTCATTTGTTTCTCGTCTCTCAGGGATCATTGTCTTATTTTGCTTGATGTCTAAGAATTAGCTTTTCAGGGTTTTGTTTGTTTGTTTGTTTTATTTTTATCTCTTCAGGTGGAAAGGCAAATTTGGTCCCTGTTACTCCATCTTGGTCAGAAGCAGAAATCTAAATCCTCCCTCCTTATCTATTTTCCACAGAAGCAAATTTTTTTGTATATTCTAGTGTGGGTGGTTATGGAGTAAAGCTGAAAGAGAGAGAGATTAAGAAAGAATTTAGGGTACCTTATGCTATATCCCTAAGTACTACCAGGGTGACAGGCCTAGCCTTGTAATACACTAGTAGATGTCACTCAATATATTTGAAGTAACGATTCAATTCAAACTACCTGAAGATAGAGTCGAGCCAAGAAAAAAAGGTCAAAACTTGATTATATCCAAGTGATAAGCCTATCACCCTAGCTGATTCACAAGTTGTCTTTTGGAACTAGCAAAAAAGAACTCTTTAAAATAATTATTATAACTATATTAAATAAATTATTGCTATTTCATAGCAGGGGAAATTAGGCTATGATGTTTAAGAAATTGACTAAGATCACTCAGTTTGTGTAGAAAACCAAACTGGAATTCTTTACTGCAGATCCCAAGTGCACTCTTCTTTCACACTATGTCACAGCTCAGACCAATTATAGGAAAACATAGCCAACCATGTCATAGACATTTGTCCTAAACTTCTCCCTAGACAACATCATCCACACCAAGGGGTCAATTTTCATCTCTGTGCAAAGGACTTCCCAATGTATAGCTTTAGTCTTGATTTCTCTCCTGAAATTCACTAGTCTGTCTTCACCTGGAAGTCTGCCCATCAATGCATAGTCACCAGTCAACCAACTTACATCCTTATCTTTGTGAAGTCATCATCCTTAAGCTTCCTCTCATCCAATCAATGGCTGCATTGTAAGTTCTTTACTTAGACCAATGGAATCATCTTTGGTGACTGTCCGCCCATATATGAGAGATCCTCAAATCCAACCCTACAACCCTGTAATTCTCATATTCATCCTATCTTCTTCACCCCATCACTTTCTGTTTGAGTCTTCATTGCCTCTGTGGACATTGTTGCCATGGACCTCAAAGTCATCTCTCCCGTTCTCAATCAATCCTCTATACTATCACAAGGTCAGTCTTTCTAACCTAAGAGCTTAACTTGGTCACATCACAAGTCTGTGAGAAAATCTTCACTGACTTTCCATTTTCTGCAGAATAAAACTCATTAGTACAAGATTCTTGACAATGGTTTGGCCTCCTCAAACCATTTCACCTTTGTCTTTTAAATGAATGCTGATTAGTAGTCCAGAAAGGATCTCTCCCATCCCTTGCTTTTGATAACAAAAATTAGTAGCGATTGGTTGTTGGCTTTGAATTTATTTTCTCATTTGATTGTCACAGAACCTCATCATGGAGACATTCCTGTATCCATCTTCAAATGAAGTAACTGTATTTGTGGTTATATAAACCACATGTATATTGTGGTTTATATAATAAGGTATATTCATATATTTCAATATTTTACACCAATTTAGTGGGTTTGGAGTATTATAAATTCTATAATATAGATATCATTCTAAGTTCAATGGGTTCATTTATACCTTTGAATTTAAGGAACCAGATGTCAGAGAAAAACGCAAAAAAAAGAGCACTAGTAGTTTCACTGAAACACCCTGTAGCTTCCTCAAATTTATGAAAGAAAGTCAGCATCATAACACCAACAACATACCATTGAATTCTGATATTTTTTTCCTGACTGGCACTCCTCCACCCCACTTATATTTGGGATATATTTGTGCAGAACTTTAACATTTGAACATAGACATTCACATCACACACATCTATCTGCATGCACAAACACATCAACACACGGAAAACACAGCCACACATTTACGGAACATGTGATTATTTCCATTAAATTTAGCAGGCTGAAAAAGAGATTGTATTAGTTTGTTTAGACTGCCAAAGAAAAATACCAAAGATTAGGTAGTCTAAACAACAGAAATTTATTTGCTCACAGCTGCAGAGAATAGAAATCCAAGATTAAAGTATTGGCGGGTTTGATTTCCTCTGAGGCCTCCCTCTGCTTGACTTGCAGATAGCCACCTTCTCACTATCTCCGATCCTCTGTGTGTGAGCATCTCTGGAGTATCTATGTGCATCTAAATTTCCTTTTTATAACAGCACAACTCAGATTATATGAGGACCCACACTAACAGCCTCATTTTAACTTAATCACCTTTTTAAAGGCCATATCTCCAAATACAGACACATTGTGACCCAATGTGCCTAGGGACACAATTCAGCCTAAAACAGAGGTTAACTTTGAATTAATTTAAAAATCTACTAGAGTTATTACATTTGTATGTTACATGTATACATTTTAAAATACTCAACAGTACACTAACAATGCTTAAAGCAATCTTTACACTCTATAACTCAAAACAAAAATTAAAATTTTCATCATGAGACCTAATTGTATATGATTTCAGATATGCTGATGCAAGATATATTTATATTATCTTAGATTTTCAGTGGTTGGTCAAGGAAGAGACTTAGGAAACCACACATCTCATGTAAAATGAGTGTCTCCCCCCACTATCCCAATGTTCTGGTGTATATTCACCACGAAACATCCTTTAGACATTTATTGATACTATTTGCTACTAAGAATTAAAGGAGCACAAAGAGGGTTCCTAATCAGCAATTTTTTCACAGCTACTTTCACCACTTTGTTGCGTAGACTATAAATGATAGGATTCAGCATGAGGGTTAATCCAGCATATACCAAGGCCACACATTTATGCAATTCCTGTGAATCTACAAGCAAGGGCTTCAGGCACATAGAGAGAGCTGTCCCATAGAACAAAATCACCACAGTCAGGTGGGCTGCGCATGTTGAAAAGGCTTTGCCTCGACCATCCACTAGCTGATTCTTAGGATGTTGCAGAGGAGGAACACAGAAGAGATACAAATGAGGAGCACTGGCATAGGAGGAAGAAGTCCACTGATCACCAGCATGATTACCTGTACCTTGGAAGTGTCTACACAAACTAGTTTCAAGACAGCTAAAATTCCACAAGTGAAGTGATTGATGATGCTATTTCCACAGAGAGGCTGATGCAGCACAGACATGGTTTCCACCAGGGCAGCGAGGAAGCCTGTCACCCAGGAGCCAGCTGCAATCTGCACACCAACCCTCTTGTTCATGACGATGGGGTATCTCAAGGGGCTGCAGATGGCCACATACCAGTCATATCACATCAGGAGCACACACTCAGTGGAGCCCATGGCAAGAGAGAAGTACATCTGAGTGGCACATCCTGAGAATGAGGTGGTGTTTTTCCCTGAAACAAAGTTTTCCAGCATTGGAGTGAGAGCAGACAAAGTGTACCAGATGTCCAGAAAGGAGAGGTTGCTGAGGAAGAAGTACATGGGTATGTGTAGGTGGGAATCCAGGATGGTTTTGGAGATCAGAATCATATTACCCAGCAAGGTGGTCAAGTACATCAGCAAACACAGCACAAATACAGTGATTTCAACTTTGGGCTAGTGAGTAATTCCTAGAAAAATAAAATTTGAAATGACTGTCAATTTTCTATTGGCCATTTTCTTCCTTCTTGTTCATCTGTAGTAGTGAATAAAAGCACATATTGTAGACATTTAATATTTTACATTCTACCAACTTTCTAAAGTTTTTTGTTAGGGGTACTTAAGCAATCATTATCCTGGCAAGACCATATTCATTATTCGTTCGTGCATCCAACATTTACTGGAAACACTATAAGTCACTGAAGATCTAGAGCTGAGTTACATAAAAGCGGCTCTTGGGCAACTCACAGTCAAACACAAGACCCAATCCAGTGAATAAACAACCACAATAACATGATGTATGTGTGACCCAGGGTACTAGCAAACACAGAGTGGGAATCCCAACTCTATGTTGGGGGTGCTGCTCAGTGAGACATTTGAAAACTTAGCTCAATAAAACAAGTGCGTTGGTCCTAATCAAGATAAGGACCAGGGGAGCTTTGCTGGGCAAAGAAAGATTTTTTTAGTAAAAGTTGCAATGAGAAAGGTCTTGGTTGCACTTTATAAAGCTGCAAATTATGTGCGATAACAGATGGATATGCTGCACTTAGGACCATAAATAGAAGATAGACAAGAGTCCTATCACTACAAGACTACCTGATTTCTGTCTTCAAGAAGGCATTTTTGAATATGGAATAATTTTGAACCCATAGTTCCTTAGAAAGAAAATAATGTTCAAAGCTAAGTATTTTATCATGCAAATCGAATTACTTGTAATATATCTCACAACTGTTCACACACAGACACATGTTTAAAAACCACTGTCCTACAAGATAGATTTCAGATGAAATCAGTCAGATACACAAGCCTCACATTCTCACTATCGCCTACTTCTCCAACCTCAGCTCCCAACATTCCACCTCCACACTCGTCTTAAACAACAACCGGCTTGTGACTCCACATGCTACAATCCTTTTCTGTTTGCTTCTTTACCATTTAAAATGGGGTTAGTTCAGGAAAGAGTTTATTTGTCTTAGTCTGCTTCCCACAAGAATTGAACTACCAGCAACGATGATCACAACTGGGTTTGGGTTCCTTGAAGAAAATGCTGCTGAGGGCTCACAGTAGGCACAGTTGCAAATCCAGCTGGCATCAGAGAGAGCTGAGTTTGAAAAAGGACTTAAATTCGATTTTATATAAAAATACTATTCTGTATTTTTATGTCTTTAATCTACAGTTTATCTACCTGGAGTGCCCTTCCTTCCCAGCTCCAATCTTGTATTTTGTGCCAATTTTATTCAATCATCAGAACTGTATGACATAGTCTGAGGTACAGCTTCATCCTTTGTACATACTAATGTTACTTAAGTGTATCACACTCAACTATAGCCATAGGTGCACATCCCTATTGCCCCCACCACTGGACTGTGTGCTTCTTAATAGTTGTTCCCCACAACTATTCCACTCCTTCTTTTATAGAATATCAGAGCCACTATAAACTCAGAAAACTGCTGATCTAACCTTCTCATTTTAAAGTTGAGAGATGCTTGGAGGGGTTTATGACTTGACTGAGATAAATGAAAAAATCTGGAACTTATATTCAAAAGTTGTATCCCATATTCAGGACTCATTTCTTCAACACAATATTTTTGCTACCAACAAGTACTTCTTTTTGATGGAACTATCTCTTTGGTTTTGTAACCTAGCTGAGACCCATCAATAAATTTCATAAATCTGAGAATACAGAAGGAGATGAATAATGTCTACTCCCCCTTCCTCGGCACATATGATGAGCATCTTCCTTCTTCATTAATGTATCCTTCAATATTTAGAGTTAAATTTGATAGCACAGTCTTTCTTGTGAACCTGGTGCAGTGCTCAAAATAGTGAAAGATTCTGTATTTTGTAATTATGATAATATTCTATGAAAATTATATGGAAGTTGGTTGTGCAGAGGTATTTCATTCAGATATTGCAATAAAAAAGCACATGGATGTCCTTGGCTTGCAAAAAATCTACCCAAATCTTGCCTGATTCACAAAGTCTCAACATACATAGCTCCTATTAAGTGAAAATTTAAAAATAATTTTCTGAGAAAAATCATGACATGAAGATTTGTTCCACCAAATCACCAGCTATGATCTGCTCCAAAAACTTCCAAAGGGTCATCTCTGAAACTAAGACCACTAAAGTCCCCTGTTGCTATTATGGACCTTCCAACTCTCTTAACAACTTAATGCTGTGATTCTGAAACATATAGAAGTTAAGAATCTTTCCAGTTCTCAAGGGTGTGATTTTCCAAGTTACATTAACTAATTCAGAACAAAAAAAATCGGGTAAAATGTTTTAAATTATTTCAACTCATTTCGCCCAGTAAAAGCCTGTTTCTTGAGCAGCGGTTGTGCAAGCAGAACTGGAGGAGACAATTTGCCTCTTCCATTCCTTCTATTGAGTGCCCATGAATTACACAGCAAGCATTGCAATTAATAGAACTGTCGAAATGCCTTCCTATATGGCCTCTGAACTTGTAAAGTGACCTATTTATTTTCATAAATCTCTCCTATTATCTCAGTTATCTGAGTAATAGAAGACTAAACATCCTTACTGAGCTTTTAAGTGGCCACAAAGTGAAGAAGATTGATCAATCAGATAATTTATTAGTATATCTAAAGTCCATTGAATAAACTAAGTTCCTAGCACAATATTGGTGTTTTTGTAAAGATTAGATAATAATCCCTGAAGAAGTAACACCTTTGAATGAGTACTGGACTTAAAGTAAAAGAGTTGTGAATATAACCTCAGTTCGAATATTGATTAGCCAAGTGATCTTGTACAGTCATGGTATATTAACTGCATTAATGACCTCAATTCTTCTCTCCTTCCTAGGCCCACCTGCTCTAATTTGGGCCCTAGGCGTGAGAATTGATTTGGCCACTGGGCATTAGTGAATATAATGCAAGGAGAGATTTGTCATTCACTTTCACAATTAGGTTAGCCCTCTCGCTTCCATCTCTGCTATTGTGTTGAGAATATGTCCAGGTTAGCCAGCTGGAGGATGAAATGCACAGAAGGCAGAAATGAGTTGTCCCAGTGCCAAAGCCAAGGCCATCCCAGGTGAGCCATCAGTCAGTCAATCTCCAACAAATGAGTAAGCCCCGAAACAAGCAATAAGCCAACTCACAGCTGATTTGAGAGGCAAAAATAATCTAGTTGAGATCACCTGACTCCATCCTAGATAAGCTGGATCTTGTAGACTTTAATAAGTGTCTATTTTGGAATGCCACTGAAATTTCATGGTTATTTAAAATGCTGCATTATTATAGCAATGGAAGACTGATGTAGCAATAGATGTTTTCATTGCCTATCCAACATTGACTCACCTGGGCCTTTATCCTTCTAAAAGAATCACAATTTTATTCATTTGTTTATCCCACTTTTATCCATAGGAGAATAGCCTGAGTAATCCAAGCTTCCTACCTTACTTTCTAGAAGCCTTACATTTTTACCTTTCATACTGAGATATGGAATTAATACAATCCCTCTGGAATTAGTTCTGGTGTACTGTATGAGGCAAGGGTCAAGCTTTACTTTTTACTATGTGGATACTATTTGACTCAACGTGATTTATTGAAAAGATCTCTTCCCCACTACACTGCAGTGTCACTTTTGACACAAACGAGTTGACCACAGATGTGTGGATCTGTTTTGCGCCCACTGTTCTGTTTCACTGGTCTATTTTTCTATCCTTGCACCATTAGTAAAATGACTTATTAACTATACCTCTATGTGAAGTCTTGATTTGTGGTCAACTAAATTTTTTCTTCTTTATGAATGGTTTAGCTGGTGTTGGTATTGAAAAATTTTAGCGTCTGCTTATCAATTTTGACAATATACCTGTGAGAATTTTGACTAGCATTGCCTTGAACTTACATGTCAATTCAGAGAGAATTGAAATCTTTATGTTATTGAATCTTCTAATCTATTAGGAAGATACAGCCTTCCATTTATTTAGGGCTTCTTTAATTTCTCTCAATAATGGATTCTTTTTTCTTGAAAAAATGCCTTGCATACGTTAGATTTATTCATGTATTTTTAAGTTTTTGTTGCTATTATAAATTGTGCTTTAAATTCTATTTCCTACTTTTTTTATTGGTATGTAATGAGTTTTCGATGCTAAATTTGTATTCCGCAATCTTGCTAAATTCACTTATTAATAACAATAGTTTGTGGACCATTTGGAGTTTGCATGTACACATAGTGTCATTTGTAATAAATAACAGATGATTTCTCTCCTTTATACCATTTGTCATTACTTATAGTACTGATTATGAATTCCAGTACAATATAAGTAAATATAACTGATGACAGCACGCATTCTTGTCATCTTTTACTTCATTTATTATAAATACAGATATATGTGAGTTTTTAATCTGACAGTTTCCTTTTATTTTCCATTAATCCCAGATGTTCTATGTAATCCTGTGTCTCTCCTCTCTTGCTTTCTTTGGAGCAATTTGTCATTCCCCCCTTCATTTATTTATTTATTTATTTATTTATTTATTTTCCTGTTTAGGGGGGCATGCTCACCTTAGGGATAAAAATATATGTCCTTGACTATAAGGTTATAATGTATATATTGATATTTTTATCACTTCCTAGAAAATGCTAAGGCTTTAACTGCCACTTAACCACTCCTAGTTTTTGTTTTATTGCTATTGTAAGTTTTATTTCTACGTATAACTTAGAAGCTGAAGACATTGTGATTGTTCTTTGTTCTACTTGATATTTGTTTAGATTGACCCATATATTCACCCATCCCCATGTTTATTATTCCTTACTATTTGCTTCTATCTGAGCTCATTTTCTTTCCACATGAAATGTTATCTCTTTCGGATTTCTTTGAAGACAAGTCCCCTAGAGGTGAATGATGTGTGTGTGTGTTTGTGTGTGTGTGTGTGTGTGTGTGTGTGTGTGTGTGTGTGTGTGTGTGTGTAGGGAGATTTGGAAGAAAGGATCTGGAAATGTTTTCATTTTCTTTTCACTTTTGAAAGATATTTTACAGAATATAGAATTATTTGTTGGTAATTATTTTCTTTCAACACTAAAAATGTTGTTCTTTATATTGTAGTATCCAATGTTTCTAAGCTTTGCTGCTGCTTCTTTGTTGAAACATCTGTCTTTTTTCCTTTGGCTGTTTTTTATATTTACGTTTATTGTTAGTTTCTGAAATGTTACAATGAAGTTTTTAAACATGACTTTCTTGACATTGTAGATCTCCTTGAATTTGGGCTTGATGTCTTTCATAAGTTTGAGAAAATCATTCAGTATTAGCCGTTTGCTCTTCTACCACATTTCCTCTCTCTCCTCTCTTTCTGAGTGTTCATTTATACATGTTAGACTTTTCCAACATGTTCCTTAGAGCTCTCACAGTCCTTTCTGTATTTTCTTTCCTTTTTCTTCTCCATGTATCTGTCTGGATATTTTCTATTGATCTATATTCCAGTTTGCTAAGCCATTCTTCAATCTTGTTTAATCTGTGGTTAAATTCACCTATTTAGTTCTGTATTTCCATTGTGTTTTCCAGCTTCATAGTTTCTCCTTGATTTCTTTATATAATTTCCCTTTCTCCAGTGAACCCCTCATCTCGTTATGTATGTTGAGGGACATGTTAACATCAGTTACTTTAGTATCTGTGCCTGGTAACTCCTATATTTGGATCATCTGAGATTCTTCAATTGCCTGATTTTGTCTTTTGATCCTGTATCTTAGCATGTCTGGTAATTTTTAAATTAAATTCCAGATATTGTATATGAAAAAAATGCAGAATCTCTGGGTGATGTTTTGTTTATACTAAGAGAATTCACTTTACCCTCGGATAGAACCCTGGAGTATGAGAGATTTCCTTATGTTAAAGAGGGATTGAGATAAATCAGAGTTGTATTTCAGAATTTGTAAGGCTTAGCCAAATTCTGGTTCATCTCCTTTTTAGATTTATCCCTCTAGGACCAAACTGAGATGATGGAATTTATATAAGGGAGATTTGTCCATCATGAGTCCCAGACTTTGATTTTTATCTCAAAAGCACTGTGAAACTGCTAAAACTTCACTTTTTGCTCAATTTCCAGGCCTCTTACTCTGAGCAGCCTAAAAATCAGCAAATGCCTCATGTGGAGAACCCGTGGCAACCATTGGGATCACTTACCCGTAACCTCTCTTCTGTTCAGGACCTAGGTCTCCCTTCAGTTCAGAATGGAATGTCTTGGCAGTTCCAAAATTCCAGTTTCTTCTTCCCAGACCTATGAGATTGTCAAAATCTTTTCTCACTTTTCTGCCTCTTAGCAGCCTCCCTCTGCCCAGTTTCTCCCCTGACAACAGGCAATAATGAAGAATCAGCAAATGCCCCAACAGAAAAAAAGAGCCCAGAATGTTTGACTCACTTAAATGAGCTTCCCTTCTCTCCAGAATCTTAGTTCCTCATATCCTGACTTCCTCAGAAGCAATCTCACTCATTAAAAAAAATTGTAGAATCCAGCTTTTCTAGTTTTCTTAATGGGACCATTAGGTACTCCACTCAGATGTTCAATATTGCTAACACTTTTTTTTTACATTTTTTAATCTACCTTCTACTCTAGTATAAGCATTATGATGGCAAGAATGTTTGTTATATATTGATATTACGTGTGCCTGGAAGAGTGCTAAGAAAACATTAGATACCAGAAAATTTACTAGAGTTTAGTTAAATGCCTTTTGGGACCCAATACATGAGCCATTGTGAAAGGAAGATTGCTTCCAGCTTACTGCTCTGCAAACATCTACCACCACTTAAGAGTGTATCAGTGTTTGCCCTCTTGTGCTACCCTATCGTGCAGACAACAGGCATTGTGGCTTACGAAGAAATTTTTGCCTCTGTGTATAGTCCGTGCAGAGCTCATCAAAATTTACTATGACACTGTAGTATTCATAACCTGAGGAAAAAATAAGGTAAAGTGAGAGAATTTTATTTGAAAACTTTATTGTAGCCTGATAATGGCTATACTCAAAACTAGGTCTTACATTCCTTAAAAATAAAGATTCCTCTTGTAACACAAACAAGCAAATTGCAGAAAACAAAAAATGTTTCTAGCTCCAAAATATCATAGCTAATGTAAAGGCCATTTTCTTAGTACCAGGTATAAATGAACCCCCAGGAATCCTATGGAACATATTTCTAATTATTTCAGTGAGACAGAACAGAGAAAATAAAAATGAGTAAAAGTCACTATCTGGTGTCTAATCAATGTAAAGTAAATTACAAATTTCAAAGTAAACTGTGAAAAACATCTTTATAATAGAGTATCTGGATACATTTGATCTGGCCAATAGATCTGCAATGTGAGCAAACCTGAGATAGAATTTTTATTGAACCAAAGTGGGATCACTTCTTGGTGAGTTGAAATCAAAGGCTTCACCAGAAGTAGTTGTCACATAAAGTACAATTTATTTGCAGCAAATAAGGAGACCACAGGGAATCACTTCCAAATCTGTGGCTCCCAAGCAAAGAAAAGCAGGTGACTTTTATTTCAGATGGGGAATGAATATTCAAAAGAGAAGTCTTGTCATCACATGTAGAGGTGGATATAAGCTTGCACAGGCGTAGTTTGAAAACAGGCTTTTGCATAAATTTCATGTTATGCTATCAAGGCTTAAACTCCTCCTGGGGTGGAGATCTTAACATTAAAATGAAGCAAAGGTGACCTGTGGGCACTTCTCGGCCTGTCGGCACAAGCGTCAGTCTTGCACGATCACTCTTGGACTGGTTCAGGGTGGTTGCTGATTCCACCTCTTAACACAACTAAAAAAAAATATTTGATAAACAGTTAAGTGATTTTGAAACCTCTTTGAGTTACTCAGGCCAGTCAGTTGGGGACAGAATTGCTTGTGTCAAAGTGATGGAGGCCCAAGACCTCAGTAGAAAGCTTCATATATTTTAGCACAGACCAAGGTCAATTGTCCTGAAGATTTTATGTCCCAAGCTACTTTCCTCCTGGGGTCCAGTGAGTGGGCCCTCACATATCATAGAGCTTGTTTAAAAACTTAAGGTGAGAAAAATGTACCTGAGGATTTATTTCCAGAGAAGGTTAGAAACTGATCTGATCTACATTAATTGAGTCAGTGTTATTAATGATAGGCTGACATCCCTTCTAACTGGGTCAAAACATTCAAAAATGAGCACACCTGTACTCCTCAATAAGTATGGATCTATTTGATTAAATTATAACAAATTTAACAGCAACTAAATGCTTGATATATTTTATGTTTCAGACCAATATTTTCCATGGGTATCAGGCAGGCTATAGCCACAAATCTTCATCTGTCCAGAGTAATGCTTTTTATGGCTCATGGAAAAGTTCAGCAAGAAAAACTACTAGTTTACTTGTAGGCATAGTTGATCTTTCCTCAGCGTCCAGTCTGTCTGCAGGGCATAGTTTCCCCAGACCCTCAGAGTAACCTAGAGAAGGCAGTTAATAGCCCATTCATAGAAAATTGAGAAACTTCTTATGCTTCAGAACTCAAGATACTTCAGGGATGTGGTAAGTCAACATCATATTAAATAAGTACGTTTTGTCCCAGGTTTATACAGATTCCAGAAACTCATTTCCCCAGTCTAGTGGAGAGTGAGAAGTATGGTTTTTATGTCAATCTTTTCAAAGTCATGGCAAACACGTCTTGACATTTTCAAGCTACCTCAGAATTTATGGAATCACAGATGGTATCTCATTTGGGAAGATTCCAAGTTATTTAGTGCTTAAAATAATAGGCAAGTCTATCATGGCCTTAAAAGGCCACTAGCAAGAAGAATATCAAAATGTCATATAAAAGAATGTCTTTAAGCAATGAGATACACAAATAGATAGAACACAAGAAAATCTACGTACAAATGCATGCCTATTGGGCAATATTACCTTAAGAAAATTGTTGAATCCCTAGCAATGATGGTGAATAGGGAAGTATTTGAAATTGTTCCTATTTGCTTATAGATATTACTCCATCATATTTTAATATTTAATGTTACAGATGAGTAATAAACCAAGGTTTAAAAACTCAAAAGAGATCTCCCATTACATACTCCTCATCTCAGAAGAGGCAGAGCCAATAGGAATGATCTTCTGATGAAAAAGCTGACATGTTCCAGTGGGGAAACACAGATTTTCTTTGTTTTGGACCCTCATTTTTTTAATTGTTATTTAGTGATCACATATCATTTTAGATGAGTTGGTTGCCAGTACCTCCATATAAGGAAGACAAGGACAAACAATGTTTTTATAAACAGATGATACAGTTTTATTATCCTGACAAGGAGCTACCAGAAATAATAACAATTCTAGGGAATTATTGCCTGAAAGAAAGTCCACAGATCCATATCGTGTTATTATTGTGGGTGGGCATTACACAATTTTTCAGTGACAATTTAAAATCTAATCTGTAGCATGTTTCCCAAGGGAGTATCTCCAAACTCGATGAAAGACCCGCCCACTTAATTGAAGAGTCCCAAGGAGTATCTCACATGTACTGAATGTAATGTGTCCACTCTGTCCCCCTGAGGACACTGCCATCACAATGTTATGACCTGCTGTTCTGTCACTTCCCTGGAATCTGATGTTCCTGCTGCTTCTAATAAGTCCCACTGTTGACGGTGACCATGTGTTAGATCATCCAAACTAGGACACTTTTGGTAAGGAAAGTGAGGACTCTTACTAATTACAACAGGGCAACTGGTATTAACTAGAATACTTTTGAGCAAATAGAGACATGGGGTCACCATTCCAAGGTTGTTTCCGTTAGAACCATAATGTTCTCAAGCCACGAGGTACATTAGAAAAAAGTAGGCATCATCTTTTGTTACTAGCACCCAAAACAGTACTGTTGGTGCTCTGGCTGACAGCAACTACTTCAGCTTTGTTTTGCTGAAGGACCTGCTTCCAAGGACCAGACCTAAGTTCAGGGAGTGAGGCTGGGGAAACAATCTCTGGACATATATCACACTTCCATGGGACTCAGGGTGACAACAAATGTAAGATACAACTCTAATCAGAGTCAGAGTGAACACTGTTAAAATAGCAGGAGATCGGGGGCTAAGGATAGAGTTGGATGATAAGGAATCTCCTTGAAAACTTAGAGTAGAGGTTAGGAGCAGTGAGATCTGATATCTAATTAGGGTGTTCATTTTCCTTTTCTGCACTGTTTTCCCCGTACATGCATCTTCCTCAAATCTTCAGTTAGTAAATAGAAGCCCAGAGCTAGCTGTAGTTCAGGGTTTGAAGGGAAGGCAAATCCATGCATGGGATGAAACAAACTGGAAAAAGTGCTCAATATTGATAACATAGAAAAACAGGCAGAAATGATTAGCAATGAAGCAGAAATAGTGCTCCAGAAGAAGAGATGATCAGCCACAACCAAGAGTCTCTAAAGAGACTGCAGGTATTCTATCCCCCTGTGAACGGCACACTCTTCTCTCCTAACAAAGTCAACTAAAGTTTGAAAATTGCCTCTCTATTCCCTAAGTATTTTCCAAAGAAGGACCAATCTGCAATATAGTGGTTCCAATTTCAGGGCAGGTGTAGAATGACCAGTACTGAATCCAACAAGGTCAGAGAAATGTCAATTATTGGAACAACTCTGATGCCATTTTTTTTAAATCTTATTTTGGGGAAACTGATTTCTAGCCAGCTTCTCATTAACCATTATGGTGAAATAAAGTCATTAACCATTATGGTGAAATAAAGTTATGCAAAATAAAAACACAAAAAATAATATATATGACCTTTCCAGAAAAGAAATTCCCTTAACTTCATCTTGGGAATAAATATATTCAATATAAAAGTAGGCTGTGAACCTGGATACCAAACCTCTACCGTGGTTTGTCGATCAAATCTTTCATGACCTCCTTGAGTAGGCTGACAGCTTCTGGTTTGAGACAAATTTTGGCTTGGTTTATCCAATCTAACAGCTTTATACTATATTGTAGAGAAATCACATCTTAAAACATTTTATCCCACATATAGTTTCAGAAAGCACACCATTCCAATACGAAGTCAGAAGTCATTTAGGTCTTGTTTTTTTATTATGTTAGATAAAGGATCTGGGAAGGATGAACTTGTGGTTCTTTAAATCTTGGGGGACATTCTCAGAAATTAATTACTAACAGAGCTAAAAGATTGATACAGGGAGACTGAGATAGGAGTAGAATGACAATGAAATAAAGGAGCCAATCAACTTCCCTATTTATGGGGTGTTGTTCTATATAACTCTCCCTGATACCTCACTGCTAAACTGTAAGGAGGAAAGTAGATATCTACTTTACAGTTAACAGTAAACACAAGATTTAAAAAAAATTTAAAGGAATAAAATAGAAAACCAAGAACATTTTAAAATCTAACTAAAAATTAACAAATAATGTGGGATTTTAATTAGCATTAAAAAGTGAAAACAATCCAACAGATATAAAAGAATAATACCAAGTAAATTAATAACTTAAAGTTTACTAAAATTCTAAAAGAAACATAAGCTAAACAACATAAAATTTAAAATAAAAAACTCCAAAGCTAATATAATAGCACACAAAGAAAAAAAAAGAGATGGAATATTAAAATAAGTGTTAAAATTTAACATGAAAATTTGAAGTGTAAAATTCAGATCAAGAAGAAATAAAATGATAAAAGTATATTTTTATAAAACCTGAAAGTTACTATGACAGAGAAAATAACTATAAATTCCAGATAAAAATCAAATGGAAAAGCCATCTACAAGGCTATTCCCTAATAGCAGATTCCTCTTGGATCAGCAACAGACTTCAGGGATGGTGAGACAATGGGACAGAGGAAAAGTTAAGCTCTCCTTTTATCAGTGGATATTTGACTCTGAAGTAGTTTACATTTAATTTTCAAACAGCTTTAAAAATCAGTGATTTGTTTCCAAGTCCAGAAAAGTTAGGTCCCACATATAAGAAGGTCTTCGGAAAGAAGACTGCCAAAGTAGATATGTTGAAAGTAGAAAAGCATAAAATTTAATGCCTCACAGTTAGACATGAATAATAAATTATAAAAATAATACTCTTCTGGAACCAGAAAGTTTAATAGTATGTAACTACCTAGACAAAGGACAATTAGCATTACATATTTCAATAGACTCCAAGTAAACTAAATTATTTTAGTAATTACAGTATTGGAAATTCATAATTTAAAATAAGTTTTAAAAATCTGAAACCAGGTTTCATTCTGTCTTGTAAAGGAATAAAGAATTGCTAAATTAATTATGTAAATAATTTTTTGAAAAAAAATTTTAAGGTTTTATAATAGTAGTGTAAATATTCCTGTCTGCAAATCTCTCTCCCTATTACACTATCCCTCTAGTTGCCCTCACAATCAAGCTCTGCAGCAACAACAGACTACAATCATTGACTCCTAAAACACTGAAATTTTAAAATTTACTCTCACTATGCACTGCACCAAAAGAGAATCGTTTAGAGCTTGAGAAGCGGGAGAGATGAATTTGATACAGCAGCAAAAACCCATCTATTTGACTCTTTGGTCTCCCTAAGTGATTTCCACATGGTGATTATAAAGATTCCCTATCCCTTTCCCAGTTACTTGTTAAAAACTTTTCTTCTCAGTAGATGTTTTACTGCTTCCTTCACATCCTTGTTCCTAAGACTGTAGATTAAAGGATTCATCATAGGAGTAACAACCCCATAGAACATGGATATAAGTTTGTCAGTAGCATCCATGTCATCTGAATTAAGTGTCTCTTTAGACTTGGGCTTCATGTACATGAAGAGAATGGTTCCATAGAATATTATCACCACAGTCAGGTGGGCTGAGCAGGTAGAGAAGACTTTGCTTCTCCCCTCAGAAGAACGAATTTTGAGGATGCTGACAATGATTAATGTGTAAGAGACAATGATTAATAACAATGGTGTCAATGTGAACAGTGTCGTGGCCACAAGCATGATGATCTCATTGCCTGAGATGTCAGCACAGGCCAATTTCATGACAGCCAGAATTTCACAGGAGAAGTGATTGATGACGTTATTCCTACAGAAAGGCAATTGTACTACAAACACAGTTTGTACTGCAGAGTTGACAACTCCTGCAAACCAGGACCCAGCTGCCATGGGCACATAGGAATCCTTGCTCATGATGACAGAATATCTCAGAGGGTTGCAGATAGCCACATACCGGTCAAAGGCCATCATGCCCAGGAGCACACACTCTGTAGTCCCCATGGCCAACCCGAGGAACACCTGCACTGCACAGCCAGAGAATGAGATGGTCTTCCTTTCTGAGAGGAACCTCACCAGTGTGGAGGGAATGGAGGTGGTGGTGTAGCAGATGTCCAAGAAGGAGAGGTTTCCCAGGAAGAAGTACATAGGGGTGTGAAGGTGGGAGTCCAAGATGCTGATTAAAATCAGAGTGCCATTGCCCAGAAGGATGACCACATACATTATTAAGATGAGCACAAAAAAGAGTAGCTCAAGCCTTGGGAAACCAGAAAGCCCCTTCAGAACAAATTCCACCATAATGGTGTGGTTTTCCAGTTTCATTTTACTGTTTCTCCTTTACCTATAAGACATTAGAGTACATTAAAACAAAATATGTATTCTACTCAGATTCCTTTCAACTGTGTACCAATGCACAAGTACCATGTACTCCCAGAGGGGAAAAAGTAAAAAAGAAAAGACCCAAGAAGGAAGAGAAGAAATAAAGAAAAGTGGACTGAAGAGAGGGAAGGTATGCATGGAGAGAGGGAAGGGAAGAGGAAACTAACATGTTTCAAACTACACACAACATGTCATGTAATTCCTTGAATCTCATCACAGTTCTAGGAGAAAGGTACTATTGTCCACATTTACAGATAAATAATTCAAAATATAAATCTTAAGAAAACTTGATAAATGTAAATATATACCAGAGCTAAGATTCAAACCTAAGTCTCCCTTGCTGAAGCCTGAGCTTTCTGTCATATTTGTCATCACATATGTTAACGACAGGTTATAATAAAAATGAGTATTGTATTACGTGTAACTGAACAATAAACAATTTTTATAGGCTACAGACACCACACATGGATAGTGATATTGTTATATTATATTGTTCAGATTATATTGTTATGTCTATTATCTGTCTTGCCCAGTAGCATGTAAACTTCACACAGGCCGGTACTTTTTCTTTTTTACTGCCACAGTCCCAGTATCTACAATACAGCAGACACACAGATAGGGGTTCAAATGTATTTGGTGAATAAATCAATAAAATCAGTGACAAAATAATGAGTAACATTTCTTACTCTGTACCAATCTTTTACTAATTGTTTTTGTGTGTGTGTGTGCATTACCTAATTTAGTCTGAAGAACAACGTACTAGGCAATTACTGTTATTATTAACATCATCTTCCTATAGAGGAGGAAAATCAGGCACAGAAAAGTTAAGTAATGTACTTAAGGTCAAGGTCATATATCTAAATATATGGTAGATCCAGGTCTTAAAGCCAAGCCATGTGGCTGCAGACTACAAGCTCTTAATTGTTCATTTTGCAGAGACCTTGGCTCACAGGCTACAATCCCTTGTCATCTAATTGACAGTACTAACATTTAAAAAGAAATACCAGAACAAAAAAAGATGATTCGTCAGGAAGAAGCAAGATTTCAACATGGCAATTTGAGAGCAGTTGATTTTGATATTTTATATTTTGCTAGGAAATTATTCATAGAATGACAATAAATGTGTTGCCATGGAATTGCATTTACTCCTTATGATTCTGTGGTCTCCCTGATATGAGAAGTTCTATCTCCTTTTTCATTACTATTCTTAACGGATTTTTTTTTTATTTATTAGTATCACAAGGGGTTTTCCTATATTATAGGTCTTCTCTAGAACAAACTCTTTGGATATATTACCCTTTGCACATTTTTTACAGTTTCTATTATGAGAGTATTCGGTCCATTCACTTTGAAATACAATTATTAACGTATTTCATTTTTTTCTTTCCATATATTTTATTTTTCTTACTTATTTATTTTGCATTACTGCATTCTCTTTTTCCCAGTTCCTTATTTTTGCTGGTTAAGTTGCTATTCACTATTTGTTTTCATTAATTTGAACGCTTTACTCAGTTTTCCATTCCAAAAGTGGATCCTTCTCTTTCTCTACTCTCATACCTTGACTTACAGGACCTAGCCATTTGCTCATAAAGATTAACTATTTTTTCCACTAGAGAGCTGTCTAATCTCCTAAATTATCCCTCAAACACTAAATGAAGATAGAACTACAAGAATACTTTTATTCCTCCATTTTTATCCCCAACCCCAAATTCCCATATGTTACTGGGATAAATTAGAAGTGTTTATAATTTCCTTACAATATGTATTGTTGAGAGTTCTTCATCGGCCTTTATGTTATGCAAACTTGGACAGTCAGTCTTTATTTATTTATCAATCTATCTACCTCTGTATATATCTACTCATAGATCACCATTGGATCTCTCTCTTCTTGGTCTCTTTTATTCTCTTGAGGACTTTATTTTACTTTATATTTGGTTGGGTTAGAGTATACTTGCAGAATTTTCCTCAGATGAAAATGTGAGTGATATAGTATGTGAATTCTTATAGATCATCAAATATCTTCCTTTTCATTTATTTAAGTGCATGACTTTTTACCCAAAAATTCTACATCTAAGAATATATCCTAAGGAAATGATATACATGAGGAAATGATATATGTAAAATAATATACATACAAATACAAAACAAAAATATATGAATACAATATATAGTCATATATATAACAAATATATGTTTAATACACAACTTATATAAGTATATAAGTCAAATATATAATCGTTATATATACATACATATGTATACATGAATTGCTACTATTACTGTAAATTGACATTCTTTATTCTATTTGGTACTTTAAAGTTTATATATATAAATTTATGTATATATATATATTAGCTGAAAGGGTTGTTTAAAAAACTTGGTGACCAAAACCCCAGGGAATTTCCAAACAGGGAAATTTCCTAACACCTTTCACTGTGATCTGTTCTTCAGGTGGCTATGCACTGATAGCTCATAGGGAGGAAGCATGGTTTCAACTCTAATGACATTGCCTCCCAAGGATGAGGAGACAGGCACTCCTATACATTCTCAGTGGACATACAAATTGGTACAACCTCTGTGGAGGACAATTTGGCAATATTTATCAAAATCACAAATGCATACATATAACCCTTGACCACAAGTTTAGTTCTAGGTGATTATCACACAGTTCTGCTAGAACACCTATAAAATGATTTACATAGAAATTGATTCATTGAAGTATTATTTGTAATAGCAAAGGTGAAAACAACTTAAATTTCCATGAGAAGGGGACATAGAAATAATGGAATACTATTCTGCTGTTAAAAATAATAATGAGTTTTTTGTGCATTGAGATAGAAAGATCTTCAAGAAATATTCAGTGGAAAAGTAATGTTCAGAACAGATTATATGGCACAGTAAAATTTGTGTAAAAAAGATTATATGTAAGTGTGTGTATGTATGTGTGTGTGTGTGTATATATATATACACCTTTTCGCTCCCACATAGTATATCTCTAGAAAAATAAACAAGAGTAGTTTGCTATCTCTAGGAAAGGAAATGTATAACTAATTAACAGGAATGGAAGATATGCTGTATACAGTATATCTTTAGCACCATTTTAAAATTTTGAAACTTGTGAATATATTGCCTATTTATAAAATAAACAATATTTAAGCTAAAGAGTTATTGCCTATGAGATTCACAACCTTTGTCCTTTCACTTTTCCAATGGCACACTACGTGAAACCATCCATTGCCATAGGACACAACCACATATGTTTGAAATTTGTTCTAATTTCTTCAGTATCACACACTAAATGGGAATTGCTGAAGACTAGCAGGTACTTTAAATATAGTCACATTCTCAATACTCAAGACACTTTACGCAGTATCATTAGGAATTCCAGGCCCGTATCCATCTTCAGTCCCACCATCAAGCTGTAAGCTATTCTTTGACCTGGTTAAGGGTCTGTCGTTCCAACCCATGTCATTTCCTTTCCCTTAAATGTGTTACTGCTTTTATGAGCTTGTAACATCCCAGGAACAAAGTTAAAGCTCAACAAATGTTAGCTATTATTCTTGTTCCGCTCCAAAGAACCCTCCCTCTTCAGAATTCCTTGTCCACCTAACTTTATGATGTACTTTAAATCTCAGGTCCATCTTCTCAATTTCAGGACACAATAGGATCATTCCAAATCCAGCTTCATTTCCCTATTTTAATCTTCTTGGCGGTTTAGTGGTTAAGATTTGGTGCTTTCATCACTCGCAACTCGGGTTTCCTTCCCAGTCAGGAAATCACTCCACCTATCTGTCGGTTGTCATACTGTGGCAGCTGTGCGTTGCTGTGATGCTGAAAGCTATGCCACCAGTATTTCAAATACCAGCAGAGTCACCCATGCTGGACAGGTTTCAGCAGAGCTTCCAGACTAAGACAGACTAGGAAGAAGGACCTGGCCACCCACTTCTGAAAGAATTGGACATGAAACCCCTATTAATAGCGGCAGAGCATTGTCTGATATAGTGCCAGAAGGTGACAGGATTGTGCAAAAAGACCACGCAGGGTTCCACTTTGTTGTACACAGGGTTGCTAGAAGTCGGGTTTGACTGGAGGGCACTAACCACGAAAAAACTCATCCTATCCCAAGCTTGTAACATTCTGTAGCTTTGTATAAAATTTGCATTTTATAGAATTTTTCAGATTTTCTGGGTTAGGGTGCAAACCGCTTGAGATCCCAAACGGCATTAGGTACACGTGGCATTCATTGGATAACGGAGATTACACATACACCTGTAAAAGTCATTTCTGCAAAAACCATTGTTCCATGAGCTACCTCCATGCTACCCAATATTCTATCAACCGCATTCCGTAATATTGTCAAGAGCACAGGCCTTGGAGGTAGGCTTAGTTCAAATGTCATCTCTGCCCCTTATTAATTAGGTGTTCTGAGAAAATTCCTGACCATCACCTTCCCCAGCTATAGAAATGAAGATAAAGATGCACCTATACCATATATTTGTTGATAAGATTAAATGAGATGGTGTATGTAACTCAGTTAGCACAATAGCGGGTCCCATTGTTAGTGGTTTCCTTTATGCCTCTCTTTTAAACTTCTTCTTTCTGTTAAGTCTTTTGACATTTCTGCAGCAGTCATCATTGTCTTCCCAAGAGGTCAGATATATGTAGCTTAAATTCTTAATCAAATCACAATCAGTGTTCTGACAAATGGTATTATTTTCATTTTACATACAAATCCTAATACACTTCATCACATTCACTCCAATCCTTGGATGCAAACAATTAGGTGGCAAAAAGGAAAAATCACTCAAAAGCTTCAATTCACTGCATATAAAAATTAGGGTTTTAGAAAGGGGTCAGCATTATCCTTGTATTAAAACACACAGCTAGGTTTTTTTTTTTTTTTACTAAGTCTATTTTAATATTTTTAGCAAGACTTTTAACATAAAAAGAAAGGGAAAATCACTCACTTTAACAATTATAACCTAATAACAGAAAAGCAAATATTCAAAATTCACCAATTTTGCATGCAAACACACTAGAATAATGTCCAAGCAGATCTCTATTCATTACTTGGTAAATTATCTTTTTCAGATTTCAGAAAATGATTATGTTCAGTTTTCTTTTTAAAATCCATTGGTCATCATATCCTCCTCACATGTCACCTCTGTAGAAAGAGTCTCTAGCACAGTACCTGGCACATAATTCACCTGGTTCCCAGTCGACTGAACCAAATGGAACTATGTTGTTCCAAGGGGACCAGCAAAGACTTGTTTGTTATGAATTTTATACCGCAGAACAAAGTCAGCTGTCTACTGTGTAGTTTGCCTCAATTATGTAACCTAGATGGCAAAGCATCCAAATACTTGGTACTGCACCAAACAGTTACATGTTGACAAAAAGTAATTCACACCTGCAGAGTAAATTCCTTTCAGTTTGTTGCACAAATGCATTTGGGCACAGAACTGCTCTTCTGGTTGTAGCTCTTTCTGTTCTTACTACATCTCAGTGAACAGATCCTTAAATTCTATTTCCAATAATCACTCTCTCCTCAGTGAGAAAAAAACATCCCATTATCAAACTTGACACTTTTAACCCATCAGTCCAACTGTTGCTTATAGTTAATAAAAATGTGTTTCTTGTCTTTGCAGTAACTTACCTCCAAACCAGAGGTTGCCTGTCTTCCTAGGTTGCAGCAACAACACATATTCTCACCTCCTTTTCTGCTTGCAGTCAGCCTTCATGACTCCTCACTAGTAGCTGAACCTCCAAAGAGGCAGCTACTCATGAGTAATCATTTAGTCATAGAAATTCATAGATTTATTGACATTTATAGAAACAGGATTGTTATGGATGTGATTCCTAGGATGAATTCCTCTACTTCAGATAAAGCATCATTAGATTCCTCTAGTTCAAAATAGAAAGAAAATTAATATTAAGCAATAAATTTTTGGAATAAGGCAATTTGACCCTGAAGCCAAGGCTGAAACACCGTCCCATTGTGGAGACCCGCAAGTACCTAAAGAATCTGCCTCAGGCTTTAGGACACAATTTAAATGTTCTTGAGAACCTCCATAAACCTCCTTGCACAACTTTGAATTGCTTCAGAGATGAAATATGTATAAAACTTAAGAGACTTCTGAAATAAAGCCCTAAAGACCTAATTACAGCAGGCCTGTTACTCTATGTCATACACAAAAACAGAAGAGGGCTCGTGTATTGTCATCAAAGTTTCCCCAGTTGAATTCTCTCAATCTCTGAATCTCTCACCCTCTGTCTCTCTCTCTCTCTCTCACTCTCTCTTATACACACACATACACACAGTATTTTGGAAGTATAATTGATTATTTACTGTACAAACAAATCTTCTGGTCACTTTACAGATTTAGCTTGTAGTAAAAGTTGACTTTTTGAATAAACATTTATATTGTAAATATTCTAACAGTAATACACACTCATTGTAAAAGAAAAGAGAATTTTCTTTTTTGTGTGTGTGTGAGGAAGACTAGCCCTGAGCTAACATCCGTGCCCATCTTCCTCTACTTAATATGCGATGCCGCCACTGCATGGCTTGACAAGCAGTGCGTCTGTCCGCGCCCGGAGTCTGAAACTGCGAAACCCCAGGCCGCTGAAGCAAAGCATGCGAACTTAAACACTACGCCATCGGGCCAGCCCCAAAAAGAATTTCCTTTAAAGGAAGGAAAGTAGGAAGGAAGAAAGTGGAAAAGAGAAGAGAAAAGAAGATAAGGCAAGGAAAAAAATCATATCCTCAGGCAATATATACAGGTGTAAAGAACAAGGTGAAGATAAATTATAATTAAACTAGTGATAAAACAGTTTGAAACGAGGCTGATCTTCATTGTAAAATAATGTAATAACTCAGACTGAAATTGTGTGCCTCTCTCTCCTGAGTATCCACGGAGGCACCTTAAGGATAGATACTTTTGAATGATTTTTTTCCTTTCCTCTCTTTTTTTCTTTCTTTCTTTTTTTTTATTTTTTTAACTTTATTTTTCACAAAATAAGCTCAAATTATTTTGCCCTGATAGAATTCTAGACATGAAATGAGTGGGTAAAAATAAATGAAGATTTTTATGAATACAAAGGGTAATCCTAACATGCTCCCACCAGTGAGAAGGTGTTGCTGATTTTCTCTTGCTGTTATCATCACTGGATGTTGTCAATAGTTTAGATATTTTTCTAATCCAAAGAGCTTAAAGTGGTATCTCATTATTGCTTTAAATGGCATTTTTAACTACTGGACATATTTAACTTTTTTGTGTGTCATAGATACCTGTATATACTTTTATATGTGTTGTGCACTCAGGTCCTCTACCCATATTTCTATTAGGTGTTTTATATTTTTGGATCTCCTCCGTTTACACAAAATTTATTGCAAAACCATTCAGTGAAGCTCATAGTAAGAATCTCAGTGAATATAAAAACGCCCATGATACAGCCTCTACCTCCAAGAATCCCATAAGTCACGAGAAAAACATCTGCGTAATCAGATGATTTCAAAAGAAGGTGGTAAATGGGCAATAAAAATAATGGCTTAGTGCACTATAGAAGTATAAGTGACAAGTAACTCAGAATCAAGAAATAATTTCTAGGAGAGGTGATACATGAACTGATTCTTAATTTGTGAGTGAGAATTTGAGAGGCAAGTAATATAGCGAAGAGTATTCCAGGAAGAGGAAGCAATAACACCAATGGCGAAACACAGAAATAGCATGATGAAGGCAGGAAATTAAAACTAAACTCAGCATCACAGGAAGAGAGAGAGGCAGCTGGGGGTTGGTGGAAGATGAAACCAAACAGACCATAGCAAAAGGGCCTCATATGCCCTAGAGTCAATCAGGGCTGAGTTACAAATGACAGGATACACTCTGGGTTGTTTAAGCAGAAATGAATTATTTCATTTACCATTATTATTAAATGAGAGTGTAGGAGTATTTTCATGCAGTAATTCCTTCCCAGCGTTCTCAGGAAATGTGTGTTTTCCAAAGCACAAATCCTTGAAAAATTAATTGAGAAATTGGAAAAACATAAAAAGATTTCAAAATATACTTTCTGAATAAAAAGCACTCTAGAGTCTCAAGTATTAAATAAAGCACATCAGTATTATAATGATAGTGTATTTGCCGAGTGGATACAAACACGTGGGAACACCAAGACAGGTGACTTGCCTTTCTTTTCTTCAGACCTTGATATTACAACCCACCAAAGGGGAAAACCCTCCTGGTCTTCTCCTGTGAGGAGAAATATGCACATTAAAATTTCTACTTTCTTTAATTAGTTTTCTAACAAATGTTATAAATCTGATATAAGATTAGGACCTAGATCAGTCATCCCCTAGTTTCTGGAAGTGGTTGGACTTAAACTGTGAGAAAAAATAAAATTAGAGTCTGAATATCCAAGATGGCCTGCAGGTTAAACATAATACGCCTGACTCCAGACGTCTTCTGCTTTCCAGGAATTCTTAGGGAGGAAAAGTCCTATGAGCTGGTGTATGGGAACTAATAGGTTCTCATAGCCAATTTTGTCAGGATGGGAATATGATACATCAATGATCTCAGCCTTTCCCATCAGATTTACTATGTGAATAACTATGATGGAAGCTATGGGTAATTAAATATAGTTCATGACTGTTTGATAGTCCTGCCAATAAAATTCAAAAGTGAACTTGGAAAAATGAAATTTATATACCCCAAATTATACAGACATTTAGCTCTTTTTTTGTCTCTGTAAAATATGCTTATGACCATCGCCCTCTGAATGCACTGATCCATCAACATAAAATTCATCCAGCCAAATGGGTTTCCTACAATGTGGCTCGCTCCTGAACACACTTTCTCATTCATCTTGGCTGTAAATTAGAAGTGTTCTTCAGACAGAGAAAACTTTGAAAGGAAAGCCAAGGTAAATCAAAATAATGTCACCTCCTGTCTGACATCTCCCCATCCTCTGCTCCTCAGATCACGAAGTTCATAAAGGTAAGAGAAACAGGACGTGAATGCAGGTCTACTGACTACAAATCATGAGCTTGGATATTCTTCTTCTGAGATTTGGAAAAGTATTGATATTTCCTCAGAATATTAAAAAAATCTGGCTTCTTCTAATAGGGCAACAATATGCCCCTGCATCAAACCCAACACTTGTCCACATTTTTGTCTTGACCAGTAGACTGGTTTTCAAACTCAGTTTAATTTTGCAAAAATTTCTTTAAGCTGAAGCTTACACATAAGCTGAAACAAAGAAAAGCGATAAAATAAGGATATCCTGATAGATTGCATAGGACATGCCCATGAGCCTCACTTACATGTCCTCTCAATATTCCGAAATCCTAAGCATCCTTATGGTTCCACAGGAAAATATTCTAAATATTGAACAAGAAAATAGTATTTAATGGCTTGGGAGGATTAGAGATCAATGTGAAACTACCTCACAGGCTCTCCACTGGAAAATGTGGGTGCAGTGTTTCGAGGTTTTCCTGTTTTGCTTTCTTCGCAACAGAGAGCTTTACTAATTTTGAAAGATTTAGTGAAGTGTTGTCTATGAAATAACGTTATGAAGAAAAGTGAACATTAAGAGACATACAACACCCAATTCCAACACTGCAATAAATACAAAGTATGGAAGATATTGTTCAAAATGTTCAAAAGTGGCCATCTCCTAGGGTTGCAGTATTAGGTGATCTCTCTCTTTTCCTCATCATCTCTCCTGTATATTGCAAATTCTCTATAATGAGCAGTCGATAATTTTGAAATGCTACATGGCATTATTATAAATTTTTAAATAATATATGAAAGGGTAAAAAAGTAAAAATAACCAAGATTCCAGCATACTGAAGTTTCGATAATTAATGTGTTCACAATCCAATACCTTTCCATTCACTTGCTACAGAACTTTCTGTTAAATAGACGTTTTACAGCCTCCCTCACATCCTTGTTTCTGAGACTCTAGATTAAAGGATTCATCATGGGAGTCGTTACCCCACAGAAAATGGACATAAGTTTCTCAGTAGCCTCTAAGTCATCTGAATTAAGAGTCTCTTTAGACTTGGGCTTCATGTACATGAAGAGAATGCTTCCATAGAATATCATCGCCACAGTCAGGTGGGCTGAGCAGGTGGAGAAGGCTTTGCTTCTCCCCTCAGACGTACGGATCTTCAGGATGCTGGAAATGATTAGTGAGTGAGAGATGACAATCAAGAGCAGGGGCATCAATGTGAACAAGGTCGTGGCCACAAGCATGATGAACTCATTGCCTGAGGTGTCAGCACAGGCCAATTTCATGACAGCCAGAATTTCACAGGAGAAATGATTGATGACGTTATTCCTACAGAAGGGCAATTGTACCACAAATGCAGTTTGTACTGCAGAGCTGACAACTCCCGCAAACCAGGACCCGGCTGCCATGGGCACACAGGAATTCTTACTCATGGTGACAGAATATCTCAGAGGGTTGCAGATGGCTACATACTGGTCAAAGGCCATCATGCTCGGGAGCACACACTCTGTTGTCCCCATGGCCAAGCCGAGGAACACCGGCACTGCACAGCCAGAGAATAAGATGGTCTTTCTTTCTGAGAGGAACCTCACCAGTGTGGAGGGAATGGAGGTGGTGGTGTAGCAGATGTCCAAGGAGGAGAGGTTCCCCAGGAAGAAGTCCATCAGAGTGTGAAGGTGTGAGTTCAAGATGCTGATTAAAATAAGTGTGCTATTGTCCAAAAGGACGACCACATACATTATTAAGATGAACACAAAAAAGAGTAGCTCAAGCCTTGGGTAACCAGAAAGCCCCTTTAAAAAGAATTCTACCCGAATGGTTTGGTTTTCCCATTCCATTTTACTTTCTGTCTTTTACAGGTAAGATTTCAAAGAGTTAAAAATTAATATATTTTTTTACTACTGTAAGCCCAGGTTCACTGATGCACAAATTTGCCGTGAATCCAATGAGAAGAAGGAAAAAACAAGATAGGGAAGGGGAAGTAGAGAAAAGGTAAAAGGAGTGAGGAAATAAACAATACAGGAAGAGAATTTTGAGGGAGAAGCTATCATATTGATCACTCTTTCTGGACCAGTAACTTTGTGAGGCTTTTTCATATATCATCTCATTTACAATCCCACAATTAGAGTCATTTCAAAGTTAGAGACCCTATCTAATTTAAACTAAGAGCATCCACCCTAAAAGCATACAATTATTATGCAGCAAAAACTAAGCTCAAACTCAAGCCTGCTTGTGGTCCATAATTATCTGAGATTTTTTTATGAACTATAAAAGCAACACTGAATGAATTATATCAGAGATTTGGTTAGTTAACTTATAAAGGCAGCCTAGCTCCTAGGTCAGGAAGACTCAACAGTAACCCTTGCATATTAAAATACCTTAGAGAAGTGTGTTAATCTGATGGGAGAGTAGTCAGCAATAAACCCAACCAGTGTTTATCGACTGTCTGATGGCCCAGAAACTGGGTGCAATTTGTGTAAAGCCCAGTAATCAGAAGTCTTCTTGTTGCAACGAATGTATCTTTTTTTGGTGGGAGATAGAGTAATTTTTCATTCTTATTTTTATTTTTAGTTTAATTATTTTTTGGTGAGGAAGATTATCTCTGAGCTAACATGTGTTGCCCATCCTCGTCTTTTTCCTCAGGAAGATTGGCACTGAGCTAACATCCATGCCCATCTTCATCTATTTGATGTGGGATGCCTGCCACAGCATGGCTTGATAATTGGCCAATAGGTCCACCCCCAGAATCTGAACCTATGAACCCTGGACCCCCAAAGCAGAGCATGCAAACCCAAACACTACACCACCAGGCCAGCCCCTAGAGTAATTTTTTAAATAAAACATTAAAAATAACCAGACAATAAGGGAGCTGGCCTGGTGGCGCAGTGGTTTAGTCTGCGCTTGGGAGCCCGGGGTTCGCGGGTTCGGATCCCGGGGCGCCCGCTCACGCACTGCCTGTCAGCCACGCCATGGCAGCGTCCCATATAAAGTAGAGGACGATGGGCACGATGTTAGCCCAGGGCCAGTCTTCCTCAGCAACAAGAGGAGGATTAGCAACGGATGTTAGCTCAGGGCTGGTCTTCCTCACATAAAATAAATAAATAAATAACCAGACAATAAAATTAATTTTGTCTCTTTTAGCAGTTCACAGTTCTATGAATTTTAAAACTTGTACAGATTCATGTAATTATCACCATAATCAGGATATAGAACTCTTCTATCACCTAAAAAACTCTCTTGTAGTATCACTTTATGGTCACCCCTTTCATCCACTCGTTAATCCTGGAAAAGACTAATATGCTTTTTATCCCTACAGTTTTATCTTTTCCAGAATGTTATATAAATGGAATCATATGATCCATTGGTGTCTGGTTTCTTCCACTTAGCATAAAGCCTCTGAGATTCATCCAAGTTGTTACTGCTGAGTAGTATTCCATTGTATGGATATACTATAGTTTATTCACCTGTTGAAACACATTTGGGTTGTTTCCAGTTTGGGGAAATTATGAATAGAGCTATTATGAATATTTATGCCCAGATTTTTGTGTAAACATAAGTTTTCATTTTTCTAGTGTAGATATCCAGGAGTGGCATACTGGATGATACAAGACATGAATATTTAAGTTTATAAGTAACTGCCAAACAGTTATCCAGAGCGGCTATATCATTCCTGCATTCCAACTAGAAATGTATGAAAGTTCTAGTCCCTGCTCATCTTGATCAACACTTGGTGTTAACAGTGTATATTTATTTTTATCTATTCTAATAGGTATGTAGTGATGTTTCATCATAATTTTAATTTGCATTTCCCTAATGACTTAGGTATGGGGTTTTTCTGTCATCCTTCTACTCTCTTTAGTAAAGTGTCATTCATGTCTTTTGCCCATTTTTAGTTGGGTTGTTTGCTTTCTTCTTGTTGAGTTTTGAGAGTTCTTTATATATTCTGGCTATGAATCATTTATCATATATATGACTTGCATATATTGTCTACAAGTCTGTGACTTGTCTTCTCATTCTCTTAATATAAACAGCTTTAATTGCCATTTTAACTGGTTGCTACTTAAGTTCAATTGATGGGGACACACAGACAGACTATGACTGAAAAGACATCTTCCAACAGGGCAGTTCTTTGATACTTCTCATCTAGGGAGGTTCCTCAGGGAAATAGCCACTGCTGTCACACAGGGAGCAGAAACAGTAGGTTTTGCATCCAAAGACCTTGCCTCATAAAGTTTCAGGACATTCCTTTTAATTTTTCCTCAGGAAAAGTACCTACATCTTAACACACACACACACACTTTCCAGTAGTATCCTTGTTCACAGACAGAGAATCCATTGAAAGTGTTCTAACTCATCCACAAAACAAACAGGCACTTAACATGTAGACCACTTCATCTTATTCAGGAAACTTGGCACAAATTTCAGGTCTGAATTGAATCCTTTGGACCTATCTCAGCCAGCTTCTAATTACCTATATCTGCCTTTGGCCATTATTAGGATACTTCTTATTTCATCCTATTTTGCCCTTATTTTAATCAACTCCACCTTTTATACTTTGGCATTCTTTTATACACTAAGGAACCAGTAGCCTACCGGTTCCACCTCCTCGGCGGTTTGATTGTGGCACTCACCTTTTCATTCTGGTAAATTATTAGCACTGTCAAGCCTTTAGTCTGTATTGGGGTATCTTTAAAAGCAATAAGTCTAATCTATTTTGATCCTGCTGGGAAATGGAGTCCTCATTTCAGTAATCGTCTATGATTCTCACTTGCACACCCCCATGTATTTCTTCCTCTGTAATCTTTCCTTCCTGGACATTTGCTACACAGGCTCCTCTGTCCCACTAATTCTTGACTGCTTCCTGACAGGAAGGAGAAGAGTTTCCTGGGTACATGGTGCACATGTTTCTCTCCTCTGCCATGGGGGCCACAGGGTGCATACATCTAGGCATGATGACACTTGACCGCTATGTAGCCATCTGCTACCCACGGAGATACCCTGTCATCATGAGCAAAGGTGTCTACGTGCCCATGGCAGCTGGACCCTGGGTTACTGGGCTTGTAGACTCAGTGGTGCAGACATCTCTCACAATGCAATTACCATTCTGTGCTAACTATGTCATTAACCACTTTGTCTGTGAAATTCTGGCTATCCTAAAACTGGCCTGTGCTGATATTTCAATCAATGTGATCAGTATGGCAGGGTAAATCTGAGTGTTCTGGCTATTCCATTGCTGGTAATTTCCATCTCTTACATTTTTATTGTTGCCACTATTCTGAGGATCCCTTCCACCGAAGGAAGACGTAAGGCCTTCTCCACCTGCTTGGCCCACCTGACAGTGGTGATTATATTCTATGGAACCATCTTCTTCATGTACACAAAGCCCAAGTCTAAAAGCTCCACTGGTACAGATAATCAAGACATTGTTGTGGCCCTCATTTTCCTCTTCCATGAAGTGATGACCCCCGTGCTCTATACTCTCATCTATAGTCTTAGGAACAAGCATGTAAAGGCTGCTGTTAAGAACACGCTGGGTAGGAAAAACTTTTTTGATGGGATATGAATTCTGATTTACACCATGTGACTCAGTATTCAATCCTGCCGCAGATACAAAATTCAGCTAGAGAAAATCACCACGTGAAAACAATTTCACCCTGTGTCATTCAAAACTTTATGATAGAAATATTTTTGTTGTGTTGGTACTATTAGTTTTTGTGCTAACTGAAGAATTAAAACATGCTTATGGTTTTAAAAAATATTATTATGGAAATGTAAAAAAGTTGAACATCTCTTAGGAAGTCAGAGCAAACACAACCACTCTTAAAGGAGAAAGGTTTCTATAAGGCACTTTGTAACCTAATATAAGTACATTATTAATTAATTACTCAAAGTTATTATTAATCAGCACATGATATATTGTATATTTATTTTTAATTTGTTCATTTATTTACTGTTTGCATCCACCAAATGTATAAGCTCTCCGAGAGTAGGAACTTGTCTGTTTCTTACCCTACAACATCCCAAAGACCTAGAATAGAACGTGAGACACAGTAGATACTCAATAAATATTTTTGAATGAATAAGTGAACTATAGAATGTATAAAAGTAGAAATTTATATTTGTCTTATCTGAGGTAAAAAAGGTTATTCAAAAAGAAATTTTATTCAATGTAATATTTTCTAAATAAACTATATTTGCATTTTGTCATATGAACTCCCTTAATAAAGCGCTACCTTTTCTTTTTTGTGTGATGTGTATTATAATGTAGAGGAACAGGTTTTATTTACCAGCTACCATAACTTTTCTGGATTTGCCATATAATAAAACAAAGATAACTGGAAGTTCCCTAGCAATGATCCTAAATTTTAACATAATAAAGTAGACCTAACATGGTAGCAGAGAATTCCTCTTGGACTGAGATCAGGTTGTGATGAGAACTTCTTTCCTTCTCTGCATTGGACCATACAGCTCCTAATCAGTAGGAGAACCAGACAGAACTGGTAATTGACAAAAATTGCAATAAGAGGATAAGAAGCAGCAAAAGAAAAAGAGTCAAGTTGTGCAATGAACTGAGGAACTACAGGATTTGGGGCGTTGGGGGATAAGACAAAGACGGCCCTAAAATGATGTAATCTCTACTGTATAAAGTGTGCAGCCATGTGGATCAGTACTGATGTAAGGAATAGAAGCCCCATTTCCACTGAAGAAATTGAGTTAAATATGTCAATAGAGGAAAGCATTCCTTTTTTCTTGCCCTTTGAGGAGTCTATGGGAGTTAAAATATAGGACACAAATCTAAAGTAAAAGACTATAGCTACCTCCAAATTATAAAAGTAAGCCCATAATCTCTTCCTTTTTTGTTACAGGTAACTATGGTTTCTTCCTAAGATTAAAGAAGTTAATTAGTGCATAGTGCTAAATAGTGCCTAGAGCATCCTAAATGTCCAATAAACATTGGCTTTTTAAAAATTATTATTAGTGTTGTGTGTACTTTAATAGGTCATAATGCTTTGAATGGGCACAAGATTTTCATCCTTACTTTTTTTTTTGCAGGGAATGATTCATCCTAAGCCAACATCTGTTGCCAATCTTCCTCCTCTTTTTGTTTTGCTCCCCAAAGCCCTAGTATATCATTGTATATGCTGGTTGTAAGTCATTCTAGTTCTTCTATGTGAGCTGCCATCACAGCATAGCATTTGACAGACAGGTGGTATGGAGCCATGACTGAGAAGCAAACCCTGGCTGCCGAAGCTGTGTGCACTGAACTTGAACCACTAGCTCATCAGGGCTGGGTCACATCCTTAATTTTTATGGAGTAAGTTTGATGCTGTTAATCTATTGTCTCTCAGCTTCAAATCCATCTTTCTATACTCTGCGTTGTGAGTTAAGAGAAGGACACTGAAAACCACATTTCTCCTTTTCTAGCAGGCTTCTGTTAAATTCTTTGAAGAGTTGCTAGAGATAGAATGAAAGGTTGGATGAAGACAAGGGACTTGAGCCTCCCTATTCGCTTCTTGTTCCTGTCAGTATCACCCCAGCTATGGTTCTTCGCCGTGATAATGGCAGCTCCTTAGCTGGTTCAGTACTGGTTTCAGGTTTTTATTTCTTCTTTTCTGTAACCCAGAACCAGGAGCCTACCAGTGCCACCTTCTCAGAGGTTTGAATCTGTCACTCAGCTTTTACTTCTGGTAAATGAACAGACCCATCAAATATGTCTTGAAGTGTCTTTAAAGGCAATGAAATGTGCAATTCTCTGCTTGAGAAATGTAGTGAATCAGATTTGGTCAGACTATCATTTCCATACACAACTAAACAACAGAAGGTACTGGACAGGACATCTGTTTCTTCTGCAGTTGCTTTCTAGTGTCTTAAATGTGGATTATGAAAATCTCTTTGGTATACTCTAAAATGACATGATAATAATCATATGATCACATAAAAGAAAAACATTGAGCAGTTTACCAAACCCTGAAATACATGTGAGAAGGGATAAACTTAGGGGCTTGAGAGGAAGAAACATAAGTATAACTCTTTTCTTTCACCAATGCATACCTAGCACCCACCTAAGTTCTATGCCTGGCACACAGTATGATATTTCTATAAATTTGTTGAATTAATGCATAAGTAAGTAAATAAAAGGATGAAAAAAATCTTGAGTAGGCTATGCATTGTTCCCAAGATGTCTGTATCAAGATCATATTTTAGATACTCATGGTAACTCTTCAAGGAGCTAATATTTTCCCAAATGTTACAGAACAGAAAATCTAGTTCCAGAAATGTAGAAATATCTGAAGTCACAACCAGGATGTGGTAAGTCTTTGATCTGAATAAAACAATTAACAAACTTAACAACCCAACAATTATGGAATATACATTCTTTCAAAGCACATATGGAACATATATAAAAATTGATATTTTGTTAGGCTTAAAGAAAGAATCATCAAATTTCAAAGAAATTATATTAAACGGTCCACATTCTCTCAATTAAATTGACAGTAATTAATTAATTGAAAAGCTCCATAACTATGATAATCACAACACACTTCAAAATTACTAATAACCCGTGGTGATATTCAAAATGTTTAACAACTTCTATGGCAAGTGCTCCAATAAATCACAATGAATACCTGCCATAAACCATCAATGTGGCCATAGTAATACATACCTTTGCTTATAGATCAGAGGAAAAATTACAGCCAAAACATTAAAACCAGACCTGAGTTTGTACCCATTGGTACAGCCATACTGGTTGTTTGTAGTTAGTGTCCATTCTGATTGGTTGGCAGCTGTGCCGTAGTCTTCATAAAATATTTTCAATAACAACCCTGCTAAGAAATGAAATAGAATTGAATACTGCAAATTAAAATTTATTGAATACAGAAAAAACAGTTTTTGAGTGAAACTTTCATACTTAAATTCTATGGGAAACTTGGCTTTGTAAAGGTGAAAGAAGGGAGGAAACAAAGAAAAAAGGAAGATATGGATAAGGAACTATCTAAAGAAATTAAATTCAAAGTTCATATCCAAGGCATTGTGCTAAATATTCACATCTACTTATTTCTTACAAGATTTTCACAATAATCTTAAAAGGTATATCCCTTACTCTTAATTTATAGATGAAGAGACTTAAGACACATAGAATTTAAGATCATACAGGTTCTAAGTGAGAAATATAGTTTTCAAATCCTACTCTTTTCTAAAAAGACATTATTTCCTCTACTGCCTCCTAGTCAGGAGGGAAATATCCTGAAGTCCAGTTCCATCCGAATGGGGAAAATTAATCCAAAAATATTACAGGGCAAGAAAGTTAAGACATCCTAACTGGATTTAACCTCAGAATTCCTCCAGAGATGTTAACTGGATGTATAGGTGAATTCAGGGGACTATGATGATCAAGTCCTCGATGATTATGGCAAAAGCCATGAATAAGAGTGGATAATACTTTGACTTAGTCTTGAGTCCAGTATTGCATCATCCTCCTGAGAAACCCATTGATATCTCTACACTCACAGGGAACGGACGATAATCACTAGGAGCCAAGTGTTTTAACCAACCAGGAAATTGCTGAATAAACCTAGGGCCATGTGTTTTCAGTGTGATGCATGTTAAGGAAGGTGAATTCTAGGGTGCAAAAATTTTTAGTTTATCAAGGAAAGCAGAAAACATCACTGGTTATAAAACTGGATACTAAGTCAAAATGTAAATTGGAATCACACCATCACATCTACTTTGCTAATCTAAGCCTATGCAAGTAATTTACCTTCTCTGAACCTCAATTTCTCATCTGTTGTAGGAATTAAATGGACCAGTTCATTCACCCACATTTTACAGCACTTCTCTCACTCTAGATAAAGAGTCTTAGTTTGAAAAACCAGGGAGCCAGAGGACTAGAGAAAATTCAACTAATACCAGGTTTGCTTGTAGTGATGCTGGATCACCAGGTTCATGGCATCTAGCCGGTATATGAAGACTCAAATTTAAACACTATTGATGGACATTCCATTAGATGCTGTAGATTGTGTGATTTTTGATGCAAATATTATAGGTGATCTCTTTGCAGTGTATGAGAAAAGGAGAGCAACCATTACTAACTGCACCCCACTTTTTAGGGAAGAAAGAAGTAGAACCATTAAAAGGAGAGGCAAGTAGGCACCCAAGAGGTAGAAAGAGAGCATGGCTATATATAGTCCCCAAAACATAAAAGGGAAGACCTCAAGAAGCCTAAAAGGATATATCCTAACTCTATGAAAGGAAATTGGAGATACAGACATTGGTGATATCAGAGATATTAATATGGAGAAAAGAGAATATGATCCAGTTGGTTCAGGAATGACTCCTGTAGGGCAGGCTGGAGAGGCACCAGTGGTAAATCCAAAGTTGTCATAGCAGCGGTAGGACCCTAAATAAAGATAAAAGATCAATAATTTTACTGAGCCTAGAGAGGAACTTCTTATGACTATCTCTGAACAAGTCCATGGGGTTTCCAGAGAAATGGGAAAAGGAAGGAAGAGTCCTCTTCCCTATCACATATTAATTAAAAATGAATGATACACTTCAGTGACTAATGTCTTCCCTAGCTCAGTGAAGGGGACACACTAAACATCACTTATGTTGCAGACACATTTAATCCTCATCAAAACCTAAAGATATAAGTGATCATAGAAAATAAGAACTGTGGACCTAAAAAAGTTATGCAACTTGCCCTAGGAAGTGGCACAGTGGGGATTGGAGCTCTAAACAGACTCCAAAATCCATACATTTCCCATCAGCTCATCATATATCTCAGTTTTTTTGACTGCTAAAAGACCTTCCCATCCATCTCTTTAGCAAATAACAAAGGAGACTTTTCTGCTTTCTGTGACCTCTATAGTCATGAAAACACGGTGGTTCTAAAGAGGAGCTAGGAAGACACCATTTCTTTTCCACTTGCTATCTCGTAGTCAGGTAATCTCCTCTCACAGGAACATAAAACACAGTCTAATATTTACACCTGAGCAGGGAACTACATCTCAGAGGACATCGTTAAAAGTTGACTGATATATTTCTCTTTGATTTTAAGGTACAAATAGGTTACAAAGGGATGGGATCCCATGTGCTTTCAACAGGCTAAAGTCAAGCTTATTAAAGTAAACTTGTAACTTTTTAACAATACTCTTCCTTTCACAAGTAAACTGGAGGGAATCAGGGGCTGCTCCTAGGAGATTCATTTCTCCTCCTTTTTTAAACTAAACTGGAAAGAAAAGAGTCGATGAGATCATCATGTGGAAAATTCTAAAAGTAGAATCATTTTATTCTGTGAAGAGATCTCATGCCTCTATGCATGGCCATCACCCTGTCATTCGTAAAATGCAATCAGACAGGGTAAAGAAGACATATTCTAATGAAAACATCAAGTAGATAGTCAGAGGTGATAAACTGGTGGGAAAGGGAATATTATAGCACATGCATTTTGTTTAGTCTCAAAGAATTAAAGAGATTTGCCACAGTCCTCAAACCTCCATATTCCTTTAGACCCAGCTTGTTTTTCTGAAGTACATTCACTACAAAGCACTGAAGATTTTTGAGTGTGTAACTCCCAGAAGACGTGAAATCATACAGATAGTCTATTTTCACCCTGGGAAGTTAATTGAGGGCCCATATAATTAACATTCTGATTTCAAAAAATCATTAAGTTGTTTGGAAATAGAATGCTCTACATTTTGAACTGAGTTCTTTTTTCTCTGTATAAATACAGGACAACCATGGGTCAGGACAATATAAAAGCGACGTGAGTCAGATCCTCCTACCTAGAGTAGGATTCAGTAAATATCAAGATTTTTTTTGTAACTTTGAATTTACATAATCTAAAATGATATTTAAATATGGCACAAGTGCCCAACTCAGGGCCAATAAGATGAAAAATGGCAAGTAAACAAAGAATGGTAAGTAAATAATCATACTAATCAGCACACTTTTCCAATCAAACTGTTTATTACATCAATGGAGAATGACTGTGGAATAGTCATGACCACTCCCAAAAAGCAACCTGTTGGATTAGGGTTCATTTGGGGATAGAGATGAACAAACTACTTGCTTACCTGCATCTAGATATGTGGGCATCTGTTACAGAAAATTCAATATGTGGATGCCTAAGGTTACTAACAGTGGCTATGTGCTCAGATATCCGTGAGATGATCCATTGAGATTATATGTGTACTGACTATAACACAAACTTGTGTAAGGGCATGAGGGTTGATCAGACCACTTGATCCTTTTGGGGGGATTTTTCATGATTGGTCTAATTTGAAATATTGTAAAAATTTGAAATATAAAGGAACTCATGTTTGAAAGTCTCAAATAAGTATGTCATTTTTCACATTGTCTAGCCCTTATCACAACTAAACATGTATCATTATCCGTCCCTTTGGAATCTGGTAGCATTGGACAAGGCATCTGCAGTGAGAAGGGAATAGGGCCACGCTGACCTGCCAACTCCTGTGTCCTGTCGTACCCTGCCCTTCACCCACCCCCACTCCACACAAAGCTCCAGGAAAAGTAAAATGTCCTACCTTAGCCCTGGCTGCAAATGAAACACCCAACAATGAGCATGGGAATGACAGCCCCAATTCCTGAAAGTATGAGCTCTGCTTCTTACAAATATTTTGGCTTTGTTTTTTAGGAACTTGTGCTGCACATGAGAGTAGAGAACATGCAGTCAGATTGCTGCATCTTCTCTCATCTTAAGACAAACTTTACTGTCCAGAAGATAGTCCTCACAGGATATCAAGTTGTGGCCATTTCCCAGTTTAGTACGAATGTGAAACTGGTCCTTGACAAGGTATGCTATTCATAAAAAATATTTAACCAATAAGGCATGGGCAAGAATAAATTAGAAGAGAAACCCAGCTGGAACGACATATTACACTATGAGCAGAGTAGTGGTTTGATCTGTATCACATTTTAAGGAGATCCACCATGCTTCCATTTGCAGAGTATGTTGAATGACAGCAAGAGTGCAGCTGGGACAGGTTAGGAAGCTAGGGCAGAAATGTGATCTCTCATGACTTGTCAGAGCTGTGCATTACTCATCTTTGTGTCTCCCACGGCTTTTTGGTCTGCCAACGTGCAGTTGAGTTAAATTGACGTGAATACACTTATCAAGAAAAAGAAGCTTCTCTAATTTAGATGAAATAATCTTAAATGACTTGTCCAGACTTTGAGTAATCAAGTTCAATAAATTATATGTTTGTCTCATATAAACCATCTGTATTTTCCCCAACTCATCAAGGAATAGATTCCATTCCTTGGTGGCAGTGATTCATATTGATATTCTTTCTATTGATTTTTATAGCTTCATATTGAAGCAGAATGATTGCATGTCTGTTTTATTTACCAAAACTAACTGGAAGCGATTATTTGTAGCATCAATAGTATGCAAACTAGACTCAGATTCACCGATTTGTAATCAAATATAATAATGCTGTCTTTTATAGAGAGCCCATTAAATACCAAGAACCGTGGTAAGTACTCTTTATCACATAACAACACTACAAGGTAGTGATAATACTGATTTTACAGCTTAAATAGCTTAGTTAAGGTCAGCAAGAGACAAGTCAGGAAACTGAGGTCCTAACACATGTGTATCCAACTCCAAAGCCATTCTTTTTCTATAACAGCAAGATGAATGTGTTTCCTGACTATTTGACGACATGTGAAAAACTGCTTATGATGTAGTGTTAAGCATAAGAATATACAAATTACAGATAAAGGTAGAAATTTTATGACCTATAATATAATGCTTCTCATGTTTGTATCCAAAATTTTCAAACCTATAATTTTCTATCAACTAAGTCTAAGTTCATCTCAGTGTTGAAAATAATGCCTGGCCCATAACAAGTGCTCAATAAATACTTGATGAGTGACAGAGGGGAAAGGGTGTGACAAATTTTTAATAAAGTACTTTGGAAAAATTAGTTAACAATTTTTAAATATTAGTCTGTTCCATGTCTTAGACATATAACCATGTAGTTATCATACAGATGAAACAAAAAAATAAAGTCTTTGAAAAAAATTTCATTCATTTTTTTCAGGAATCACATGAAAATCTTACCTCACTGAAAATTTAAAAAGCATGTCAAAAATGAGAAAGAAAACCACAATTTGGAAGAGTTTTGCAGAAAATTTTAAGAGCAAAGTGTTAACCTACTAAGAGTTCATACAAATTAAGAGGAAAACTATCAAAATACCAAGAGACAGCAAATGATGTGGATTGAAAACAAAAGAGAAAATAAAAGTAATAAACATAGAGGAAATGTTCACTAGCAATCATAGAAATGAAAAACTAAAACAATGTTTTATGCAAAGAGAAAGGAATAAACACCTTCTCAAGTTCTAGAAAATATGCAAAACAAGGTCTATGCAAATATTTCAGTAGCAGTGTAAAGTGTTCAGTTTAGAAAAAACAATTTTGCACGTGTACTAAGAATTTTCCATTCACATCCTGTCATGCTATGGTCTTCCCTCTAGAGATTTCCCTTAAGTTATTTCCAGTAGAAGGGAAAGCAGATTAGGTAACCTGATGCATAGAGATCAATGGTCATTGTATCAAAGTCTCAAAAAATTATAAACAAATTAAAATATCCAACAATATTAAAATAGTAGGCTAGATTATAGTAATTCTACTTAATAAAACAATCTTCAAATTTTAAAAGGGAATATTATCAAAACTATGAAGAAAATTATTGGTGTAAAGTGGCAAAAACTAATTAAAATTTATCTATACTACAGTTATATTAGTATAAAGAAAAATTGTGTGTAGTGTAGAATTAACAAAAATATGAAAGATAAGAGTTTAAAGAGGTAGAATGAGTTATTTAGGATTCTATTTGATTGGTCTAGTATTATTTGTGGAATAAAAAGAAAAACAAATTCAGGAAAGTTTAACATTTCTGAGAACTTTTGGACATACTCTGATTCCAGTCCCAACTTACGTTGAGGCCATCTAATACAGACATATTCAATGAACACTCTAAGAAATGTATGGCCGGGAAGGCTTTCTTTAAGTCAAGATAATTGGGTCTTTGGAATGTGCAGAAGTCAGGGACTTTGTCTGTAAAGAATCCTAAGTCTATGACTCACAACCTTAGGGACTGAAGAAGTTTGTAAACATGAGTGCTAAGTTGACTTCAAAAAAGCTGAGTCTCTCTGGAGTAAATATCAGCTTTAGGACAAATCATGGGAAACTAGATATGCATCATTGACCATTTAATACATTTTATTTCCTTGACACCCTCCTAAAAATATTCATGTACAGACAAATTCTCTGATTATGGCTATTCTTTCTCATATTTCTTTTTTAGGAAGGGGGAGCAACCATCTTTCAAATTGAGAATCTTCTGGTCTCGTCTGAAAAATGCAAATGAAATTCAAATACCTAGGAATTTTTCGATCACTTAATAGAATTGAATGGTGGGGATGATTTTAAAAACCAGTCAGAAGGTAAGAGAAAGACAGAAGTTTTTATTAAAATTATTTCAAAAGAAAAACATTTTATCAATAAATATAAAGATTTTGGAGTTGAGGTGATCATTGCTGATGGGATTTTGAAAAAATGCGTATGTATTTAAGCAAAAAAACCCAAAAACGTAGGCATCATCTCCAAGATAAGGATATTCTTTAAATGTTTTTTTTTTTAATCTCTAAAGTAGTCTATGAAAAAGACTAGTAAGGAAGGAAAAGTTGTTTGCAGCACAACACACCCTTATAAGCCATAGGCTAACAGCTACTGTATTTACATATCTGGTCCACTAAATTCTGAAGTAGCCATGATCTGGAGAAAGAGCTCATGGTGATTATATATTATTCACACAATAAACTGTGCCCAATAAGGGTTTGAGGAAACATAACTAAAGATGTTTAAGGTAAAAGTCAGATTAGAAACAACAAATATGTAACAGCAGACAGAAATAATTATAACTGAGTGTTAGTCTGAGCCCCAGGCAGCCAGGGAAAAGGAAAAAATACCCTCATTTATATAACAAATCAAATAACACTGCCCTAGACCTTAATTCTACACACTACACCCAAAAGGAATTTTGGGTATATTTTTCACTTGAATCATTATTGTGGATAATGTCTTCATAAGTGGAAATCTATCAATGTCTTCAATTTTTTCAAAAGATGTAAATATATTTTTAAGTGTGTGTTTATCATACGGATCCCTGATGAAACTTAAGTGCATCATATTAAATTGTGGCTTTATAAAAAATTTATAAATAACTAAACATTGTATGATACTGGTAAAAAGGGGGGTGTTGGGGATCATAAAGATAAGATTTTAAATCATCGTTCTTATATTTATTTACCAACTATAAGATATCAAAAATTGTACTTAACCTTTGATATCTCAAACTAACTTACCTATAGGTAAAATTTTCATAGTAATATTTGGCTTATTTTAAAGATTAAATGATAAAAAATTATATGAAGTGCCTACTATATACTAGGATATGAGGACAATACATGTTGTCAATTACTTTTCTTTTTCTGGGTTAAAATAATACATCTTTCTTTCTGGTATATTAATTGAAGATTAGAGTTCATAAAAATCTATCAATTGAGAGTTGGCAAGTGCATTCATCTTTGCACAATATCAATTGTCTTAATTGATCTTTTTAGAAGAGCTAGAGAGGATAACAGGATTATTTCCTCTAGTGAGAATTTAGAGTATGATGCTTTGTGTTTTTCATTGAAAAATCTTAGTACTTTAAATATTAGATCTTCAAGTAGCTAAGTTAATAAAACATCACAAAACAAAAAACTTATAGGAAGCTAGAGGGCTTGACTTCTGGCTTGGATAAAAAAAATCACCCACTTTCCGTAGATCTATTACAACATGAAAACAGTGCCTAGATAAAGTTCCAGAGCACTGAACCATAGAGTAGTTCTTTTTCACAAAAGACAAGGGGTTGGAAGACAGGAATTAGAGAATGGTGAAGATCCAGGCCCAATCAGAGCCTTTACAAATAAGAATTTCATCTTCTAGTGACAATTCTGTTCTAGGCATTAATGGTCTGCAGTCTCTTTTGAGATCATGTGATTAAGTCAAGAACTCGAATTTTTTACCTTGGTGTACCTCCTAAAAACAATAAACTCTGTGAGTTGGAAGATTTTGAGAATAAGGATTATAAGTGTTCTAGGTCCACCAGAAATGGTGGGTTCCTATGGACACTGGACAGGGCACACCAGTACAATCCAGACTCAATGTGTAGTTTCTAGACACCTAAGACAATTGTTGTATTATTTAAATTGTTTTAACGTTTTTTATTCTGAGTCAATCTTCCTAACATAATTGGACACCTGCTTCAGGGATTTTCTCCTTTTTAAATATATTTTTTCCTTCATGCACATTTATTTTTGAATTTGGGTAATTCAGAAAAGTAGAAAAAGGTCTCTGAGATAATCATTAATGTTCTGGATACTTCTTTCCATTCTTTCTATGCTGTCTAGGTTTTCCTATTAAAGTTTTGGCTTTGGTTTTGCAAACAATGCTGTAATTGTTGTTCTGTTTCTGTTTTCACTTAATCATCTTAACATAATTTAAACATCATTTTTGTGTTAATACAAATTTCTCACATATGCCTTATTAATAGGTCCATAAAGCCCCATCAAATGAGTGTACTGTGATTATTAAACAATTTCTCTAGTATTAGCCAAGAATGAAAAACTGTTTTAAAAGATAATACCCAATAATGACAAAGATCTAGTAAAAATGAAATTATCCAATATACAGATCCCAGGGAAAGTGATTTATCAGAAACTATCAAGAATCTTAAATATCTTCATTCATTTGTTCCCGGATTCTTGGAATCCATTTTAGAGAAGTAAATGTAAATGGAGAAAAAAATTCCAGGAACAACACTATTTAGCAGAGTGTTTGTTAATTGCTTCTTAAAAGTTACACCAGCATTGCAAGAGTACTGAAAATAATTTCCTCTATACTGTCCATTATCCTTTTCTCTCCCACTTGAAAGCATTAAAGTGGATTGGTGGTTTCTCTTATAAATGTGTATAAGTGATGTTTTTTTTTTACAGCAACTGTCTCAGGGCTGTTAAGGTACCAAATTCACATCATAATTGTTTTCTGCAAGTAATTTCCAAATAGGAATCAACTTTTACAAGATTACTGGAAAAGGAAAGACAATGCATTTGACCTGATTCACATTGTCCTTGAAAAACTTCACTACAGACCCTAGACAACTGAGGCTCCTTCAAAGCCTCTGTCAGAATCTTATTCCCATATTGAGTAGGTTGACACATGCCCCTACAGTCAATCGAATTCCAATCTTACTACCAAATAGAAGTATATCCTGGCCTAGTCAACCCTTCCTACCCTCTTTGGAATGTATGCCTACAAAGTAGGGTGCAGCTCTAAATGGATGGGAGTCCTTTTCATAGCCAATAAATATATTAACATCCTATTATGCTGATTAAATTATCTTACAATGGTAAACTGGAGTTTACATGGAAAACAGCATGACCTGCTAGCAAATAAGTATTGCAGAGATAAATGGTAAATCCTGTACCAGAATCATAGCCGTTGTTTGAAAACACCAAGGAGAAACTCACCCATTGGATCAATTGTTTTTTCCTCTAGGAATATTTTAAAATCTAGCTAGGACCTTGAGGATGAAAAGGTGTTTTCAAAATTATATTATTTGATTTATTTACTATAAAGATCATCTACTATTATTGCTCTTTAATTTTTTTCAAAATAAAGTCATTTCCTCCATGCTCTTTGGTGCACAATTCAGATTCCTGAGTTGACCCCAAATTTCCTTTTTGGAAAATAATGACCCTTATTGTAAATTTAACAATTAGAAGAGCAATGACTTTCATATGGACAGATATAAAAGGCAGGCTCTTCTGTGTGCATTTTGGTTGCTTGTATATCTAAAAATCTAAAGAACACAAAACTGATTGCAATACATTTAGACAGAAGTCTCACCTCCAAGTCTCACCAGAATGTTCAGTTTTGCATTGTCTACAATTCAATCACAATACTACACACAACTGAAGCAGCAATGGCACTCTCCCATGGGACTGGAGAGAGATGGTCTAAAAGGCCTTGCTACTCATGTGAGTCCTCTAGACAAACAGCATCAGCAGCATCTGGGAACATGGTAATAAATGCAGGTCTTATAACCCACTTCAGATCCACTGATTCAGAATCTGTTACAAAGATTCCCCACGTGATCCATCTGTATACTGCAATTTGGAAGCACTCCATGAATTAGGTGGTTCTCTTTCTCAGCTGCACATTAGAATCACCTGGACTGCATTATTTCAAAAAGATGCCTGATTCATGCTACTTAGGCAACATGCACAATCCTTGGAGAGCAGTAAGGTGTAGTTTTAAAAAAGGGGATTTAAAGTCAGAAAATGTACATTTGAAAAGTACATCACTCATTAAATGTGTTTACGTATATTTTACACCTACAAAATTCATTTTCCTCAGAGAATTATAGAGATTGTAAAATAAATAATGTGTGAACATATTTGTAAATGATAAAACCCTGAACCAATGGTATTCTTAGTGATTGGCATGGTATAAAATCAAATAGTTTTTAAAAATTTTTTAGTACCCTAACCTCCTATATGTTGCATTTTTTTTCTTTTTTTTTTTTTGAGGGAGATTGGCCCTGAGCTAACATCTACTGCCAATCTTCTTCCTTTTTTCCTTTTTTCTCCCCAAAGCCCCAGTAGATACTTGTATGTCACAGTTGTACATCCTTCTAGTTGCTCTACATGGGATGCCACCTCAGCATGGCTTGCAGAGCAGTGGGTAGGTCCTTGCCCAGGATCCGAACTGGGGAACCCCAGGGTGCCAAAGGAGCGCACGTAAAATTAATCACTATACCACCAGGCCAGCCCCTCAAATGGATTTCTAAAATCAGATTAAGCATGCTCTCTCCAAAATAGTGATATTCAAAGTGGGGTATGTGGGTCAACTGAATCAGAAATAACAGATGCTTGTTAAAAATGCAAATAGCTCTTCCCTGACTCAGAACTTGTGCATCACAATCTCAGGAAATGGAATACAGAAGCCTGTATTTTCAATGTAATTATTATTCACCTTCAATCCCCTGCTTCATGAGCTAGAAGAGGAATTCAAAAAGCTAAACTCACAGCTGTGGCCATGACTTCAGCTGTTGCTGACATACTTGTTGCTCCTCCAACTCCAATGATCTCTTTCTTCATATGATTATACTGTACAGACTCCTTAAACTCACATGCAGTTTTCTCCTCTGAATTACTCCAGGTATAAAAAAGTAAATGGAAAGGGCCAATTGGACAGAGATTGAGTTCATTCTGCAGGGACTTTCTGAGTACCCAAGAGATGAAAAACTCCTTTTTGTGATGTGGTTGGTGATGTACCTGGTGATCCTTCTGGGGAACAGCATCTTGATCATCCTAACTCTCCTGGATTCCTACCTCCACATGCCCATGTACTTCTTCCTTGGTAATCTGTCCTTCCTAGACATTTGTTACACATCCTCCTTTACCCCCACAATGATGATACACTTCCTATCCAAGAAAAAAATTCATCTCCTTCTCTAGATGTGTCGTTCAGATGTCTGTCTCCTTCACGATGGGGTCCACAGAGTGTGTGCTCCCAGCAGTGATGGCATATGACCATTATGTGGCCCTCTGCAATCCTCCAAGATATCCCATCATCATGAGCAAGGCAATTTGTATTCAGATGGCAACTCTCTCCTGGGGACTGGGCTTTCTCCACTCATTGACAGAAACTATTCTCACGATACGTTTGCCCTTCTGTGGAAAAAATGTCATTAATCAATTTGTTTGTGAAACATTGATGTTAGGCAGTCTGGCTTGCACAGATATTTCCTATAATGAGATTAGTATAATGTTGGGCAATGTAATATTTTTGTTTTCTCCATTACTGTTAATTTGTATCTCCTATATTTTCATCCTTTCTACTGTGTTAAGAAGCAATTCAGCCCAAGGAAGAAAAAAGGCCTTTTCCACCTGCTCAGCCCACATAACAGTGGTGATTGTGTTTTATGGGACAATCTTCTTCATGTATATGAAGCCAAAGTCCAAAGACTCTGCTTTTGACAAACTTATTGCCCTGTTCTACAGAGTAGTCACGCCCATGCTCAATCCTATCATCTATAGCCTGAGGAACACAGAGGCGCATGCAGCTTTGAGAAAATTGATGACTAGACACTGGTTCTGGAGGAAAGGATGATAAACTTACATCTTTGAGTTTGTGCACAAAGTAAGCTCATATATTGGAGGCAAAGGTTTTTAATATAAAGAGAAGGAAAGAAATAAAAGCAATATGTAGAATCCCAGAATTTAAGAGTTGGAAACAAATTTCAAGAGGATAATCTAACTTTATCTTTTTATGAAAATGACTGTTATACAACTGTATGGACAGCTGGTCTGTGAAGTGAGAGTAAACTTTTAGAAAGAAGAAAAAAATTGAAATCCAGCTTTTCCATGAAAATCTAGTGCATACTTCTAGTTAACAAGTATTTTTCAGTCCCTTTTTTGAGAGAACTATTTGAGTCCATGTTTTTCTGTTTGCTTATTACTGAATTTTGTTTTCTCATAGAGACTTGATCTGGCCCTGACCTAATTTTTCAGGTATGTATTTCCCCTTCTTCTTGCCCTCTCCGTGCTTCCCCCACCACCTTTGCACATACTGTGCTCCATTCACTATGTAGTTGTCCAATTATATCATGTTCTTTCACACCTAAGGACAATAGCATATGCCACTTCATCCCCATCATCACATTTCTCCTTCTGTGGTGGCATCCTGGCAATCTCGCTAAAGACAACTCAAGTGTTATATCTTCTGAAAATCATTCTAAAATTTACCCAGAGTTAGTTATCCCTCCTCTATGCTGTCTTGAACTTTATCTCCATTATAGCAATTTTCTTTTTATACTCTAATCGTTGGTTAGCTTCTGAAATCTCCCCAATGGCTCGACTAACTGTTCTCTGTATGAAGTCCAATGTCAAATTAATTAAAACAGTAGGCACAAATTAAATGTTTAATTAATTAATTAAAATTTTGAAAGGATAATAAAATATGGTGCAAGTACTTGTTATAATACAGGGAGATAAGTGAACTTTTTATGTATTTTTTTCATTCACCAAATGACACATCTAAAAGCTTTTGTAAAATATCAGCTAATTTTAAATGTATGGAAAAGGGAAGAAAAAAGATTGAATGAAATATACTGAAGAGGTCATTTAACCTGAATAAGACAAAAATAGTATCAGTGTATATTATTCTCTACTAAGCAATTGCTGAGAAAATATACCAATAGTATAAATCTTTTTTAAAGAACACTGACTATTCCACTCTTTCAAAAGCAATAGTCTCATTTAAAATATTTTCCTTAAAAAAATCCCCTTGAAATTGCTAGTGAGTCACAATATATATAGTTGCATTTTTTTGTATTAATCTCATACCACATATATTTGTGTGATATATAGCTGAGCACCCTGATACATTCTAATGGCCTGAACTGGATGAGGAGAGCATCTCTGCTCCAGGGCCACCCAGCAAAGGTTTTAGTAACCCAGCAGTGTTCAGGAGGGCATCCTTGCTTCTTCTGACCAGTATGATGTTTTTGAGCCATATCAGAGTAAGTGAAATGTCAATGTGGAAGGGAATGGCTCAGCTCAGGTATTCAGAGCCCAAGTGGGATGAAAGGGCTGTACACACAAGAGAAGGAACAGATGCCAGCAACTTGTTGAGGATCACATCTGCAAAGGAGGGCTATCCAGTGAACATATTAGAACACAGCAGGGTCAGGAAAATGTAGGGCTACCAGGGTGAGGAGTGGGGCAGGTGGCCATGCATGAGTTGTCAGAGCCTGAATTGGTGAGGAAAATATCCACAGAGAAATGATTCAGGTCACTGATGTCTAAACCTGAGAGGGGTGTAGAGGGAATCCCTGAAGAAAAACCTAAATGGAGTGAGAAGGGCAAACCTGAAGAGGGGAAAATGGTCAAGTGTGTAGAAACAGGTTGGGCTGAAGCAGACATCCTTGAAATGGGACAGCCTTGACTGAAGTGTCAGATCTTGAGTAAAAAGGATGTTAGTGTGGGGACAGAGGGGTGATAGAGGGTAATGGGAAGCAGAAGAAATGGGAGATCAGTAACATACAGGGGATAAAACAAATAACAAGTAAACATTTAGGTATAATGAGAGCCACATGTCTCACTATCGGAGAAGGAGTTACAAATATGCAAGGGGGAAAAACGAATAAAATCTGTGGTGTTTGGATTAGAATCAGAGATAGTGTGAATTCATCATTTTCAATATATATAGATATATAGAGTGAAGTACATATACATACAGAAAGATAAATATAGGTGATGGCTAGATATAGGTATATGTATAGAAATTAATATGGATGTAAATGTTTTTAAACGTGTATATAGATATATATATCTATATATATCTATATACACGTTAATATGTACATATAAAATCATACATTTATTCTCCAGATATGCCCAGTGAGAGGGCCTAGGATCAGTGATATGCTAATAGTAATTGTACATCTAGTACCCAATCTTGATTTCCAAATGCAGTTTTCCGCTAAAAAGGAACCAGGGCTGATTCTAGAAATAGTGAAAGGAAAAATCTTGATTTTGAAAGGCATGCACATTGGGTATAGAATTCTAGATTGATAGTTTTTTCTTTTAGTACTTTAATGATGCTGCTCCATTATCTCTGGCTTGTACTGTCCAAGGGGAAGTCCTGTCATTCTAGAGAAGAACAAAGATCTCTTTCAAGCACATAACTTCTTTTTCTGATTTTAAGCAACATGATTATGATGTGCCTTGGTGAGGTTTTCTTCTTGTTTGTTATTCTTTTGGTTATTGAGCTTCTTGTGTCTGTATGTTTATTGTCTTCATCAAATTTAGAAAATTTCCATCCATTATTTATTTCTCCAAATATTATCCTGCCAATGTTTTCTCCTTTTTAGACTCCAATTACAAGTATATCAGACCACCTAACTTTGTCTCACAGCCATTAATTGTTTGTTCACTTTTTTTCAGTCTTTATTACTCTCTGTTTCATTCTAAACAGTTACTATTGGAACTTCACTCTGATGCCAAGTTCACCAATATTTTCTTCTGTAGTGTCCAATTATTTTAATTCCATCCAGTGTATATTGGGTATATACATTGAGATGTATTCTTCATGTCTAGATCCTAGATTTTATCTTTTAAAAATATCTTTTCTATCTCTAAATATAATCTTCTATGTCTCAAATGATATGCTTGAATTTTTCTCTACCTTCTTGACTATAAGGAATATAGTTAGAATAATTTCTCAATGCCTTGTCTAGTAATGCTATCAATATCCTTTCTGTGTCTTTTTAAAAAATCTACTTTCTTTTTTCAGCTTTATTGAAGAATGATTACCAAATAAAAATTGTATGTATTTTGGTTGTACAACATAACTTTTTAAAGGTGTGAGATGTGCTAATTTTATTCCCAGCCCCGTGTGAGCTCTGAAAATCATTCCCTCTGATCCTGGGTGATTTTTCTCCAGGCCCCAGTTAGTTTCCTTACACACCTGCATTGATCAGCACTCAGCTGATGACTCAAAGGCCATCCCCTTAGGTCTGCAGAGTCCTTTTCTCTGTAGCTTCCTCCTCTCTGGTGTTTTGTTCTTGAAAACTAGCTGCCTGTTCCCCCTGGCCTCTGAACTCCATCCTCTAAACTCAAGGAGACTCCGCATGGTTCCCTCTCCCTATATTCCTACCTGAAAACTCACTCAAAGAAGTAAGCTGGAAAAATTACAGGACTTTTCAATTGTTTCTCATCTCTTGGGGATCATTGTCCTATGTTGCTTGATGTCTGATATCTTAAAATTAGCTTTTCATGTATTTGTTCTGTTTTATTTTTTATTGTTTCAGGTAGAAAGGCAAATCTGATCCTTGTTACTCCATCTTAGTCAGAAGAAGAAATCAAAATACTCCTCATCTATCTCTTTTCCCCAAAAGGAATTTTTTAGTCTATTCTAGTGTGAGTGGCTATGGAGTAAGGCTGGGAGAGAGAGAGAGAGAAAGAGAGAGAGTGAGAGAGAACTTGGGTACCTTATGCTTCTATCCATAAATACTGCCAGGGTGATAGGCCTAGCCTGGGAATATACTAATAGATGTTGCTCAATATATTTGAAATAACAGGTACATTCAAACTAACTGAAGCTATAGTCTAGCCAGAAAAAAAAAGATCAAAGGGTGATTGTATCAAACTGTAATCCCATCAATTTAGCTGATTGACAGGTGGTCTTTTGGAATTAGCAAGCAAGAACTTTAAAACAGTTATCATAAATATACTCAAATATTTTTTATAAACATATTGAATAAATTATTCCAATTTCATGGAAGAGGTTATTAGACTAGGATGTTTAAGAAATTGCCTAAGATCCTTCACCTTGTGTAGAAAAACCAAATTAGAATTCTTTACTGCAGATCAAAGTGTACTCTTCTTTCCACTATATCACAGCTAAGACTAATTATAGGAAAACATAGCCAGCCATTTTATAGACATCTGTCCTAAACTTCTCCCTAGACAGCATCATCCACACCTAGGGGTCAATTTTCATCTCTGTGCAAAGGACTTCCCAATGTATAGCTGTAGTCCTGATTTGTCTCCTGGACTTCACTCATCTGTCTTCACCTGGAAGTCTGACCTTCAACACATAGTCACCAGTCAACCAACTTACCTCCTTATCTTTGTGAAGTCTTCATTCTTAAGCTTCTCCTCTCATCCAATCAATGGCTGCATTGTAAGTTCTTTACTTAGAACAATGGAATCATCTTTGATGACTGTCTGTCCATATCTGAGAGATCCTAAATTCCAAACTTACAACCCTATAATTCCCATATTCATCCTGTCTTCTTCATCCCACTGTTTTCTGTTTAAGTCTTCGTTGCCTCTGTGGGCACTGTTGCCATGGACCTCTAAGTCATCTCTGTCATTCTCAATCAATCCTCCATTCTATCACAAGATCAGTCTTTCTAACCTAAGAGCTTAACCTGATCACATCACAGGAGTGCCAGAAAATCTTCACTGACTTTCCAATTTCTACAGAATAAAGCTCAGTAGTACAAGATTCTTGACAATCTGGCTTTCTCATATCATTTCACCTTCATCTTTTAAATAAATGTTAATTAGTAGTCCTGAGAGAATCTCTCCCTTCCCTTTCATTTGATAATAAATATTAGTAGCAATTGGTTGTTGGTTTTGAATTTATTTTCTCATTTGATTGTCACAACAACCTGGTTAAGCAGACGTTTCTGTATCCATCTTCCAGATGAAGAAACCAAACTACAGAGATGTAAAGTTCAGTTTTCCAAGGTCACACAGATGAGAAGTGAAGAGTAGGAATTCAATCCTGAGCTCTCTGGTTGTAAAGCCCATGACTTTTCAAAACACCACATTACCATTCCTGCTGCAGCAATAATTAAATTGAGAAGTATTGACATTGTAAATGAGAAAGAGAATATATTTTCTACAAATTTTTCTTTTATCAATGGGAGTATATATAACATTAGGTAGACTCATATGCTTTGTGATTTTAATTGAGAATCTGGTTGTCATACACTTTATTTTGTTGTGCTAGTGAGGGTTCAGTGGAAACAATAATAAGAATTTTTAAAAATAATATCCATTACCATATAAACATTGCTCTTCACTTTGTTCACAAACTTTTTGTTTATCGTGATATGCCCCTATTGCTTCTTCAATATAGAGGCATTCTATGCATTGACTTTAAATGGCATTGATTATTTCTTATACGAAATATACCATTAACCTTGACTTCTAATCTCTCCTTTACACTGTATTTAAAGAGCAATAAGTAATGCTAATCCCATTCTGATACTACATGTACTAAAATAACCAATTATGAAATATGAAGACTAATCATAGGCAATAGAAGAATGAGATTCATGGTGATCTAGTGTGTGTGTCACAAAAGTTGACTCAAACCAGGCAAGGCAAACCACTATGATACTAATGTCTATGATCCTCTCAAAAGCCCTAAGAGGTCTACACAAAGTGAAGGCACCATCATAAGCTATGGATAGTTAGTGAAGTCAATTGCAAAGAAGTACCCACTTGGAGATAATAAACCCAAGACCAGATAATAGAATATTTTAAAAGGAATACAAACTTTACTTAGGAAGCCTCCATATAGAAATAAAGACATGTGAGTCTTGAGTACTTTCTACTTCCTCATTCATAGATCAGGTTCACCCTGCCATTATGCAAGCAGTGAAGGTCAAATCTTTGAATGAAGGTGGAATTAGTGAATATAACCTGTTGGAATTAATAATTGCATTGTCTTATCACTTTGTTAGCTGTTACTTATGTATACCCTCCTTCTTCTTTATATTGCCTCCCTTCTCTCATCCTTCTATTACTCTTCCAATGGTCATAGGTCATTGCCTTCAAGAATATCATCGAATAATTGATTGAATAATAATAATCCATTGACCCCAATCTAACTACTGTCTTGATGAGGTTGTCACCCTTGGGACAGACTAGATAAATATTTGATATGATTTTCTCACATGCCCTAAAGTTAATCAGAGTACATCTTCTGTCTCTTTCTTCTATACCAATGGGCAACCCTTACCTGGGTCCAAGCCATCACAATTCTACTGACTCTGGTGACAGCTCCACAATAAAGAGCAAATAACTTTTGCACATGGACCTCCTCACATTTAGTCATCTGGTGCAGAGGGGATACACAAATACTATGAAAGCTGCTGGGAGTACATTTTTAATTCCGTGTATATTGTGGTTTATATAATAAGGTATATTCATATATTTCAATATTTTATACCCATTTAGTGGGTTTGGGGTATTGTAAATTCTGTGATATAGACATGTGTTTTCTTTCTAAGTGCAATGGGTTCATGTATACACTTGAATTTAAGGAACCAGGTGTCAGAGAAAAGCACATTGCAAAGGAGTACTAGTAGTTTCACTGAAACACCCTGTAGCTTCTTTGATTTTATGAAATAAGTTCAGCATCCTAAGACCAACAACATATGACTAAACTCTGATATATTTCCTGACTGGCATTCCTCCACCCCACTTCTACTGGGGATTTATTTGTGCAGACCTTTTACATTTGTACATAGACATTCAAACGACACACATCTATCTGCATGCACAAATATGTCCACACATGATTAACACATCCACACCTTTACAGAATATGTGATTATTTCCATTAAATTTAGCTATGCTGAAAAAAAAGGTTGTATTAGTTTGCTAAGGCTGCCATAACAGAATACCACAGGTTGGGGGGCTTAAACAACACAAATTTATTTTCTCACAGCTCCAGAGGCTGGAAATCCAAGATGAAGGTGTTGGCAAGTTAGGTTTATTCTGAGGCCTCTCCTTGACTTGCAGACAGTCACCTTCTCACTATGTCCTTTCCTCTGTGTACAAGCATCCCTGGTGTATCTATTTATATCCAAATTTCCTCCTCCTATAATAACACAACTCAGGTTGTATGAGGGCTGACACTAACAGCCTCATTTTAACTTGTCCACCCCCTTAAAGGCCATATCTCCAAATACAGACATATTCTGAGGTACTAGGGGGTGAGAGCTTCAACATACGAGTTTTGGAGGGACACAATTCAGCCTAACACAGAGGTTAGTCATAAATTAGCTTAAAAATCTACTAGAGTTATTACATTTTTATGTTACATTTATACAATTTTAAATATTCAAAAATACACTAACAATGCTTAAATTTATATTGACACTCTATAACCCAAAACAAAAATTAATTGTTCATTATGAGACCTATTTGTGTAAGATTTCAGATATGCTTATATAAGATATATCTATATTATTTTACAGTTTCAGTGGTTGGTCAAGGAAGAAACTTAGGAAATCACACACCTCATTTAAAATGAGTGTCTTTCTCCACTATTCCAATGTTCTAATGTATATTGACAACTAAACATCCCTTATATAAATGTTTACTGATTTTATTTGCTACTAGGAATTAAAAGAGCACCAAGAGGGTTCCTAATCAGCAATTTTTTCACAGCCACTTTCACCTCTTTGTTGCGTAAACTATAAATGATAGGATTCAACATGGGGGTTAATCCAGCATATACCAAAGCCATAAATTTATCTAATTCCTGCGAATCTACAGCCGAGGGCTTCAGGTACATGGAGAGAGCTGTCCCGTAGAACAAAACCACCACAGTCAGGTGGGCTGCACATGTTGAAAAGGCTTTGCCTCGACCATCCACTGAGCTGATTCTTAGGATGTTGGAGAGAATGAGTGCATAAGAGATACAAATGAGGAGCATTGGCATAGGAAGAAGAAGTATGCTGATCACCAGCATGATTAACTGCACCTTCGAAGTGTCTACACAAACTAGTTTCAAGACAGCCAGAATTTCACAAGTGAAATGATTGATGATGCTATTTCCACAGAGAGACTGATGCAGCACAGACATGGTTTCCACCAGGGCAGTGAGGAAGCCTGTCACCCAGGAGCCAGCTGCAAGCTGCACACCAACCCTCTTGTTCATGATGATGGGGTATCTCAGGGGCTTGCAGATGGCCACATACCGGTCATACGCCATCATGGACAGGAGCACACACTCAGTGGAGCCCATGGCAAGAGAGAAGTACATCTGAGTGGCACATCCTGAGAATGATATGGTGTTTTTCCCTGAAACAAAGTTTACCAGCATTGGAGTGAGAGCAGACGAAGTGTACCAGATGTCCAGAAAGGAGAGGTTGCTGAGAAAGAAGTACATGGGTGTGTGTAGGCGGGAATCCAGGATGCTTATGGAGATCAGAATCATGTTGCCCATCAAGGTGATCAAGTACATCAGCAAACATAGCACAAATATGATGATCTCAACTTTAGGGTAGTGAGTAAATCCCAGAAAAATAAAATTTGAAATGTCTGTCAAGTTTTTGTTGGCCATTTTATTCCTTCTTGTTCATCTGTTGGAGTGAATAAAAGTATAAATTACATGTATTTAAAAATTTGAACTCTGCCAGCTCTCAAGAGGTTTTCATTAGGGGCACTTTAAAAGGATCATTATCCTGGCAAGACCATATTCATTATTCATTCGCGCATCCAACATTTACTGAACACACTCTGAGTCACTGAAGATCTAGAGCTGAGTTACATAAAAGCAGCTCTCGGGCAACTCACAGTCAAACACAAGACCCAGTCAAGTGAATAAACAATCACAATAACATGATGTAAGTGCTCACCAGGATACTAGCAAACACAGAGTAAAAATCCTAACTCTGTGTTGGGGGCACTGCTCAGTGAGACATTTTAACATTTGGCTCATAAAAAATGCATTGGACTGAATCAAGTTAAGGGCAAGGAGAGGTTTCCTGGGCAAAGAAGAACTTTTTGTAAAATTTTCAGTGAGAAAGGATTTGGTAGCACTTTATAAAGCTGCAAATTATGTGATATAACAGACGAATAGACCACACACTAAGGAATATAAATAGAAGATAGACAAGAGACCAATCACTACAACACTACCTGATTTCTGTCTTTGAGAAGGCATTTTTGAACATGGTAAAATCTTGAACTTTCAAGATACTTTCTCAGGAAGAAATACTTTCTTAGAAAGGAAATCATTTTCAAAGCTAAGTATTTTATAATGCAAATCAAATTACTTGCAATATATCTCACAATTGATCAGATACAGAGACATGTTTAAAAACCACTGTCCTACAAGATAGAGTTCAAATTAAATCAATCACAAATACCAAGCCTCACATTCTCATCATTGCCTACTTCTCCATCCTCACCTCCCAACACTCCACCTCCACACTCTGGTCTGAAACAACAACCAGCTTGTAGTTCCTCATACTTACCATGCCATTTTATATGTTTATGTCTTTAATCTACAGCTTATCTACCTGGAGTGCCCTTCTTTTCCATCTCCAATCTTGTCTTTCTTGAATATTTTATTCAATCATCAAAACTGTCTGACATAGTCTTAAGTACAGCTTCATTCTTTGTACATACTTTTGTTACTCAAGTATATCACACTGAACTATAGCCATATGTGCACACACCTATTGCTCCCACCACTGGACTGTGTGCTTCTCAAGACCTTGTTCCCCACAATACTAGCAAAGTAATAAGTCACATTTAAGATTTTTAATAATACATTGTTGCCTTGAACATGGTAAGTTTTTGATACATGTTAAAAATAAGTACATATTCACTACAGTCCTGTGTGTCAACATAAAAGCCTGATGAATTCTCAACTTGTCGCTTACATCTGCAATCTTATCTGTGTCATTAAAGAATTAGCTGAATTAAGAAACAAAGGTTATGAACTCTTAGCTTTAAATATTGGATGTAGAGTGAGAGGGAGAAAAGACAATGATCACAAGTTCTCTGAGAAGAAGTACAAATGGTTCCCAAACAATCCTCCTCTGTGGAGAACTAGGGCACAGGCCTCAGAGTGTTAGCTCTGGACTCTAAATCCAAACACGCTGTTTACCAGTATGCCAAATCAGGCAAATCACCTGGCCTCTTTGAAACCTGATTGTCTAGTCTATACAAGGAGAATGATAATTCCCACCTTGTGCAGATCTCAGAGATCTAGATTCACTTGTTTTAGTTCTCCCTCCACCACCCCAATTCCGTGGCTCTCTAATATTTCAGAGAAACACAAAGCATTTGTGACTTCATGGTCTCCCTGCTTTCCAGAACTATGATTGCCTACATGCTTCTCCAGTCTGGCCCACAAGGTCTCAGAGAAAAAACTTCACACCTTCTTCATAATCCATTAAAACTTCAACCCCCGATCAATGGGTGAATGTGAAACGCTTTCCCAATTATTTCCAGAAAGGTGAAAGTTAGACATTTCTAGTCACCAATGTCCATTTTGGTCAGCACACACCACCCTTTCCACTTAGGGTTTCTCTGGGGGTCTTTCCTACCCAGCACCCAGTTTTCTTGCTCTAGCTCTGGCTTCTCTCTTGTCCTCTCCTTTCTCTTCCCTCTTCACCAAGGTCCTGTCTTCCCTGTCAGAAACAAAACAATGGAGTCTTCTCCTTTTCTCCTGCAGATTGAATCCCCATCATTCCCTTACCTTTGTCTTACTTCTTTGTCAGAATCTCACCTATCTCAAGTCATTTTACGTAGATACTTTCTCTTTTTCTAAAATAACTTCTGATTCCGGTGCTAAGATAATTAAATTTTTTCCAACACATTCCACCACTTCTTTTCTAGAATATCAGAGCCACTATGAACTCAGAGAACTTCTGATCCAACCTTCTCACTTTAAAGTTGAGAGATGCTTGGTGAGGCTTATGACTTGTCTGAGGTAAATGAGAAAATCTAGAACTTATAGCCAAAAGTTGTATCCCATATTCAGGACTCATTTTTCAACTCAGTATTTTTCCTACCAATGAGTACTTCTTTTTAATTTAAATATCTCTATTTTGGTTTCCTAACCTAGCTGAGATCCATCAATAAATTTTGTAAATCTGAGGATACAGAAGCAGATGAATAATTCTGCTCCCATTTACCTCAACACATGTGATGAGCATCTTCCTTCCTTCTTACTTCTACCCACTGTTCAAGGTAAGAGCCCTCTTTTCCTGGTGCTACAACTTGAGGAGAATTCTTGCCATTGGGCAACACATTGTGATGGCATGAATGACATTTTCCACCTTATTCTCACTAAACACAGGCCTCTAGGATACTACCAAAGCATGTACAGTAATAGCAGTTCTACATAGAGCTGAACACTACACTCCAAGCGCACAGTTCCACTGAAACCAGATTCTGTGTTTGTCTCTTAATTTTGCACACATCAATGACTCTTCAGAGATATGCACCAGCTTCTGGTGAGGATCTAAGATTTTGCTAGCATAAAATAGCTATGATATGATGTCACTGTGGTTGTGCGCAAAGCTAACAATTAGCCAGCATCTCTAGAATTGTGAAGGCTCTTTTCTTCTAGGCTCTTAGAAGCTCCCATTGCCTATGGAACAATGGGGTGGTGGTGTGGGAAAACCGGGTTACTTTTTAGTCCTAGTCAAATGGTCCACAACATGGACCTTGGGAAAGTTCCTTCTTTACTCTAGGTTATCATTTTCCCATTAGTACAATGAGGAGCTTAGAAATCATGTGTTCTGACAATCCGGGATTCTGTGACAGTCACCAGTTAGGTGTTTCTGACATATCACGATTCTTCACAGCAGCCTTCACATCTTTGTTCTGGAGGCTATAGATGATGGAGTTGAGCATTGTGGTCACCACTCCATAGAAGAGGGAAATGAGCTTGTCTGAAAGGTCCTGTTTGTCTGCCCACAGCAGGTCCTTGGACTTGGGCTTCCTGTACGTGAAGATGGTGTCCCATAGAAGACAACCATGACGGTGAGGTGGGCAGAGCAGTGGAGAAGGCCTTTTGCCTCCCTTCTGCTGAAGAAATCCGCAGGATGGTAGCAATGATGAACACATAGGAGACAAAGATGAACAGAACCAGGACCCCCAGGAAGATCACGTTGGCCACGGCCATGCTAATCACATTGATGGAGATGTCAGCACAGGTCAATTTCAGGGCAGCCAGGATCTCACAGGTGAAGTGGTTGATGACGTTGTCCCCATAGAAGGGCAGCTGCATTGCACCACAGTGTTGATGATACCAGCTACCCAGGAGCCAGCAGTTTTGCTCATGACCACAGGGTATCTCAGGGGATTGTGGGTGGCCACATAGCAATCAAATGCCATCTTTTTACATCTGCATGCTCAGTAACACACACTCTGTGGTTCCCACTGCAAAGGAGAGAAACATCTGTGTGGCACAGCCTGAGAAGGAGATGGTTTTCTTGGGGATCAGGAAGCTGTCAAGAATGAGGGGGACAGAGGAGGTTGTGTAGCAGATGTCCAGGAAGGAGATATTTCCCAGGAAGAAGCACATGGGCATGTGCAGGTGGGAGTCAAGGGTGGTCACCATGATGAGGACCCCATTGCCCAGCAGGGTCACCAGGTACATCAGCAAGATGAGCACAAAGAATGTTTTCTCTAGTTTTGGGTGGGCTGAGATGCCCAGAAGAACGAACCACACAATGGGGGATGTCCAATTGGACCTGTCCATGGTGCATCTGCTTTGTCACCTGTGGGAACTCAGAAGGCCAATCTTAACATTCTCTGATTCTGAAGTGCTGGCTTGCTTGTGAGAAATACACTTTCTGCTGAGAGGAAAACAGCTTTAATAGTGGATGGTCTCTCCGTAGTTCTAAGTAAAATGCAGGGGACTAGAAAATAATCTTCTTTGTGAACTTAAGCCACCTTGTATATATAAGACACTTGAAATGTCCCCATGGTGATTTAATTTACCTGATCAGACAGACTCATTTCTGCTAATATGTACCCTGGATGGTGGACTTATCTTGTTAAACCTTGGTCACAAGAGTGAAACTAGGTCCACTTCATGTTCTCCTCTCTTGGTGCAATGATCAGCAAAATCTCTTTATATGTCCCCTCATCAGTTTTTAGTTCTTCTCTCTCCAGGGGCACATAGAGCATGTCACCCATTTCTGCCCCATAATAGTTCATCAGAGATCTAAAGATGATGCTTCCCTTAATTCTCCTCTTCTCTTGGGTCACACCCTAAGCTGAGTAAATCCAAATTTTTGTGATGGAACCCAGGCATCAGGAATTTTTAAAGCTCCCCAGATGGTTTCAATGTCCAGCCAAAGTAGAGAACACTATGCTGACTTTATATTCCCAGGTATTCCATTCTGCTGTTACCACCTTTTAAAAACAAATGAACAAACCAACCAAATGAAAAGCATAATATTTAAAGACTTCCATGATCTCTTCCTGGACATTTCCTTGATCAAAAGACATTCCCAAAATAAGAAATGCCCACTGACAGGTTTTGAGGACAAGCCATCCTCACCTTCCTGTCCTCTGCACATCCCAGAAAGGGTTGATGTGCTGGGGTGATCACTTCTGAAACAAATCCCCATCTTGTTCCTCCACTCCTGAGCCTCCCTGTTCCCCAGGAACTTCTCCAGGCCTCTTCTGTCTCTCTTTCCATCCTCCCATTTCTCTTTCTTTTGCCCCCTCATGCATTTCCCTCATGCATTTCTGTGAGTTGGCAGAGAGTAGGGGGACTCTCGGCTCCTTCCTTCAATGTCCCCCAAGGTCTTTGGAGGATGGACACCTCTGTCACAGCCCCTCTATGCCCTGGGAGATGCTCTGGTGACTGGGTTGCATTTATTTTTGCTACACTGGAGAAAATCAGTCTTAGGGTGAACACTTAGCAGAGGGACCTGGTTGGCTCCATTGATAGAGGAAACTGCAGTAACTGGTGCTCTGGAGCTGAGGCTTTACCTTGGCCATGGCTTTCTGCTAGAACTTGTTTCTGTTGCTCCAGGGATTCTTATCATGTTAGTCTCTTCCCTCCTCTTGAGGCAGAGGGTACTAAGAACCCCTCTGCTCTGGTGTCACTTGCTTTGAGTCAACCCCAGATCCCATGTAACCCTAGTGCCAAGATCTGAAAATCTTACCTTTAAGTGAAATTCACTTCACTAGCAAGCCTCTATGGCTAGATAGCAAGGGGCCTCATGCATGTTTTGGCCAAGCTGAATGGCAGTTCTGCCTGAATCTCCTTGCTCCCCATTCTCCACCAGTCCTCACAAGTGGTACTGACTTGCTACTGAGGTTGCTTCTGAGATATCCCTGGCTCTTTTCTGGGGATCTTAAATCTCTCTTTGTACTTCTAGGTGGTTCCATGTGATTTATCCTGGATCAGCATAAACCTATTGACAACACAGAGGGTGTTGGAAGTTGGCTTTATGTTTACTGTGTGCCTAAAACCCTTACAAACTGCCAAGAAATCCATCCCCTCCAAGCCCTGCTTTGTGATCTGGCCCCTTCCCATCTTGTTCCAGGAGCACATCCTGCAAGGAGTTCTGAGCCTCTCCCACATTTGTGCTGGCACGTGATGCCTGTGCCATCAGCTCAAGTCAACAGATCGTTGCTGAGCACCTCTTCTGTGCCAGGCATGATTCTAGGTCCTGGGGACTCAGAGATGAAAATTAGAGTCTCTACTTCAGAGAGCTCAAGACTTAGGGGAGAATAGACATGGTAATAAACCACTGCAAGAACTATGACAGCAACAACACCACTTGTCGCAGCAGCAGTAGTAGCTATTATTTATTGAGGAAAAATTATATATCAGGGCACTGTAATAATAAGTGGGACCTGCAGGGACACTGCCTGGGGCCCCATGCCTCCAAGGTCAGAGTCCCTCTCTGACCAGGGGCTGGATGTCATGAATCCCATTAAGCAGCTCCTCTTCTACCCTAGGAAAGAAGCCACTCGTTTATTCCATGAAAGGAATCATGGTTCCAACCTTCCTCCTCTTCTTGTACAAATAAAGATGAGGAATGTTTCCTTCTGGGATCACTCAAGCCCAATTAATTTGATTTGGAAGTCATTCACATTTGGAAATGTTTCCCAAAATGTTTTTCTTTCAGTGGCTGTGCAACGATAACCATGGAAATAGTCACAGGGCAGATGCCACCTGCTTATTCAGGGCTTCCTAAAGCACACAATATTGGCCAGTCTTCAATTCTGGTTTTTATTATGCTGACAGACAACTGTATACCCAGAATTAGGAGGGGCCTGATGATCTAACCAGGCCAACCCCCCTGCAAAACACACAGGTCCACTCCTTCCTGGATCATAGCTCTTCAGCCTCAGGTGGAATACTTGAGCGAAGCACGCTCTCTACTTGCTGAGGTTCGTTTCATTTTAAAGCAGTTGCTATTGTTAGGAGATTCTACCTCCTTGAACCTTCCACCGGGCTCTGCCTTCTGTAGCCCCCAAAACGAAGTTAATGTCCCTTCCAAATATTCAGAAATAGCTTGGTTTCAGCATTAAGATGATAGAGAATCAACCTTGTTACTCTTATAGCCTCCAAAAAAAAATGTCATACAATGAGAGGAATTGTCCACAATTCCTGAATAATCTTGAGAAGTCAGGATATTGTGACACACCAAGGGGGATTATGATGCATTCCGTACTTACACTGCCACTGAAGTCACCTCTTTCTCCCCCTTTGGAGCCCTATTCCCCTGAATGATCAAACCTGTTCATAGAAATGAGCTGGTGCTAATGAGAATCTCAGTCCTTTTACCAAAACCTTCACTTACCTTTATCAGAAACATGATGTGAAAGAGTGATCACTCTCCTAAAGGGTGGGAAATAGCAACACTGGGTCTGGACTCCCCGGGGTAGGGAGAGGGCCTTGTCATTCCCTGCAATGGCTGAAGGTCAATGCCTCCCCACCCCCGTTTGCCTCGGTGCTCCAGGAACAATCTCCAAAGAACTGGCTATTGTCTATAGAAGGTAATTTAAGTCTCAATTTCCTTTGTGGGACCGTTTCAGTCCCTGAAGTCATTTAAAGTTTGGAAAGTTGGTTGTACTCAGTTTAGACAGTTTGTATTCTTCTGGGATAACATCCCTAGGACCCAATCATACTGAAGTCACTGGAGGAGGTTTGCTGCCTGCTGCTTGCTGCCTCCCTCCTTCCTTTTCATGTCCTCCTTCCCTCCCTTTGGTCAACATATTTCTGTGAACACATTACCCAGAACCCATAAGCCTGCTGGTCAGTAATCCTCAGCTCACTCAGCCCCCAAGTCCTTTTCTATCAGCTACTGCTGAACTCCATCCCAGCCTCTACTTTGTAGTGGTTTTGGGGGAAGAATTTGATTTTAAGATGTATCATTCCCATAGTGGTTAGGTTCCTTGAAGCAATGTGCTGCGTTCTTTCTGGATCCTCACTCTGCCTGCAGTATGTCACTGTCCTTTTAGCTTCCTGTCCTCTGTGCATGCTCAATTCCTAATCTGAGTCACTGACTGGAGTGTAACTCAGGACAAGAATGGATACAGAGCCCTGAGGCACTCCATGAGAGACCATCTTTTGTGAACATTACTTTATTCAGGGTAGAGTGGGAGGCAGACTTATGTAGAGAGGAGTAACATGCTGGCTCGCTCTTCAGGGCAGTCACCCTCTGTATTGAGAAAGGTAAGTTAAGATTTAATTGCTGCTCTTCTTGAGCTGCGATATCCATCTTCTCCTGCACTCAGACATCATAGTTCCTGATTCTTGGGCCTTCAGACTCAGACTGAATTTTACCACTGACTTTCCTCATTCTCATTCTCTGGCATGCATACAGAAGACTCAACCCCCATAACTTTTATCCATTACAGAGCAGTCTATTCAAAAGCAGCAGAATATACATGCTTTTAAAGCACACATGGAACTTTCTCCAGGATAGATCACATGTTAGATCACTAAACAAGTCTTAACAAATTTAAGCATGAATAAAACCATACCAAGTATCTTCTCTGATCACCAGGAATAAAACTAGAAATGAGTAGCAGAAAGAAAACTGTAACATTCACATATATGTGGGAATTAAACAACACACTTGTGAACAACCATTGGGTCAAAGAAGAAATCAAAAAGAAAACTAGGAAATATTTGAGACAAACAAAAACAAAACACAATATACCAAAACTGAAGGGATGCAGCAAAAGCAGCACTGAGAGATGTGTGGGAAGATTTTGGTTGTCTTGGGCAACAACTGATTGCCAATGATACCAGAAACTGAGTATTTTAATTAACTAAAGAAAGGTATAAGGAACTTGGATGCTCTTTCAACAGCATATTTCTAAAACTTCATGGTGAAAGTGATAAATTCAGACAAAATATGAGGAGAACTTTCTGAGTGTGAAAGCCCAAAGGAAAAGATGGGAGAGCCTGTGACTGTGATGTGAACTATGTGGATTCTGCACTAAATGTGGAACACAGGAACATGGAATCACACACACTGACTGTGAGGTAGTGACAGAGAAAAGGGGCTCCTGGGATGGTGAGTAACAAAGACTGGTAACAAATTCAGGATGAAGGATGGAGTATGATTGTGTGCCTTTCCATAACAATGTTTATGTAAATGGATGAAGGAGGTTGGAGCTGGCAATTTGAAGGCAATGGCCTCTCATCAGAGACACCTTATTCTGACAGCTAAAGCTGACAGGATGATGATAATGGTCTTGTAACTTTGACTAATCAGAACTAGATTAAAACATCCTCAGATTTCTTAGCCAGGTGACACAAATGTACTGGGGTAAAAAAAATGGTCAATTTAAAATTTTTTCTCAATTATAATAGTGATTAATATGCAGTGTGATGCCAATGGGCCATTTTTGTAGAGAGAAAATATTGAAAGCATTTTGGACACTATTTTATTGGACATGGTTGCTAGAGATTCTGCTTTGCTCATGTAGTCTCTTCACAGCAGGAAGTCAAAACATGTGGCAAATGACTGATTGGAATAAAGGTCTGTGTGTACCAAATAACTGAGTCATGTCAGTCAATTGTGGGAGACAGCATAAATTAGGCAGTCGTAAATCAATGCATTGTTATATTTTTTCCCATTCCAAAGGTAAAACCACACACAGACACACATATGTGCACACACATATATGCACCATTCTTAAAAGAGATGCCATTTTCAATAGGAAGTCTTTTTATGATATTGTAGATAATGCAATTACATTAGTAGGTAACATGGATTTCAAACTTCTATTTTTTTTCAATTTGAATAGGTTCTAAATATACAGACTTTATATGGTTTTCACATCGACAGTCTCTCTTGAAAATTAGTTTATATGGGAAAGCTAGTTGCTTTTTCACAGAATTTAGGAACAGCTGGCCTCCAAAGTGTTGATAATAAAAGATTTAAAACTTATATGCAAACATTTTCTGTCAACTTCTACAGCTTTTCTTCCCTATTTCATCTTACAGTCATATACTTATCTCTCTTGGAAGTAAAAACAATGCTAACTATGTCTATTTAGTTTATGATTGTAGTATATTTTTATTTGCATTGAAGTAACTATCATATTAGCATTTAGAATAATAAAATGTATTTTTGTTAGGATCCTTTTTATTTGGTGTACTAAAAAAAGAGAAAAACACACATGTATTGTTCAGAAAATCAAAACTATTTTTCTATTTTCTTGCTTTTCATTAACATTATTTAATATAATCCATGTGATTTACTGTTTTATAATCAATCAGTTAAGATACTGTGTTTTGAATGTCTGGGATATTATGAGTGATATAGAGGGCAATAAAATAAACTAGGCACCACACAGACACAGATAGTGCACAGGAGCGACTCATCCTTTGACCTGATGGATCAGGCTTGGGGTTCTCACCATTCTAGACTTACACAAGGGGACGTAGAACAAGGTGCAGTTTAGAGTCTAAGAAAAAAGTTAATTTACCAAACAATGTAGTAAGTGCAGGAACGGGGATAATATACATGTTCTTATGAAAGCACAGAGAGATGGCACCTAAGCCAGCCTGGGGAACATGTAGGGCTGCTGTGTGGCCAGGCAGGTTATAATCTATGTATGGTGCTGCCTAGAGGTGAGCAGTGGTTCTGTATGGGGGAGACAGGCTTCCTGGAGGAGGTTACTCCTAAGGTGGGTCTTTATGGATGAGTGGGGATTTGCCAGATGAAGGGGAGTGGGAAGTCATCCTGGGCAGAAGGGGCCACATAATCATAGGCACAGAATTGAGAAAGAGCCCCCAGGGGGTGAAGAGTGACCAGCCAAGCAGTGTCCTGCTGCTGAAGAGGAAAGCAGGGCTAGACCAGTTGGTCTTTAGGGCATCCTGAGCAGTTAGGACTCCCTCCTATAAGGGACAAGGAGTAACTTAGGGCTTTAAGTAAAGAACTGACTTGATCACATTTTCATCTTAGGTTGATCATTCTGGGAGCAGTGTGGGAGGGAGAGAGGGTTGCAGGGAGGAGGATAAGAACTGAAAGCATCAGGGAGACCAGCTAGGAGGTTGTTACAATAATTCGGGTGAGTGAAGATGGGGACATTAACTGGGGAAGTGATAGAAGGATGGAGAAGACAGGAAGATTCAAGAAATATTTGGTAGATAAAAAACACGAGATTAGAGATTGATTGAATGAGGTGGCCATAGAGACTGGAGGAATCAAAATTTCTAGCTCAGGTGGTGGGTGGATAATGGCAGTGCTAGCACCAAGGAGAGAACATTGGCTGAGGAGGTGGTTTTAGGGGAGAAGGTGAGTTCTGTGTGAGGCATGGTGAGTTTGAGATGCCCGTGGAACCTCTAAAGCCTGGAAGAATGTTGGAGCTGGAGATAAAGACTTGGGGCTCACCAGCTTCTACCCTGAGAGTGGATGAGGTCATGCAGGGAGAGTGGATGGAGCCCTGTTGGATGTGGTCATTTGCTCTGTGTCCTCTGAATACAACTCTGACTGTATGACCATGCAGACCTGGTTCTTCATCTGGTCCACAAGGACAACCATGAAGACTGTTGGATGCCTCCTGAAGGCAGATGTATGACATTTTTAGCATTGATACACTGTGGCAGAAGGCAATAGGGTGACATGACTTGATCTTGGTGACTTGTTCTGGCTCCTAGTACTCACTGCTTCCTTTCCTAAAAGCTCCAAAACTGTCACAAACAGAAGTGAATGAAGAAACTATGTCTCCAAATTCTTAGAGTTGCTTCCCCCTAATCGATTTGCTTGGTCCTCCTTCAGTAGGTGACTGAGAGAAGAGAGAACTATTGTCCTGAAATAGTCACCATACAGACACAAATTGTGGTCGGGGGTGGCTTATCCTTTGACCTGGTGGGTCAGCTTGGGGTCCTCACCATTCCAGGCTTATAGAAGTGGACACAGAACAAGGCACTTACTGACCAACTGCCTGCTCTTAGCCAGTGACTCAACTTAAGGCCTTCTTAATGCCCTGAGCCAATGAAGAACCAGATATTGATCACCCAGAGTGAGGTGGATGTTTCTGAAGCACTTGTTAGGGTCCTTCCCACCCTTCAACAGCTCATATACTCTCTTCCATGAAGTCTTCCTGGGGATTAGTGTTGAGTTGTATTTTCCTCTGATTTTATTTATATATGTCTAAGAGGAGTTTACTTCTTTTTCACTGTATTCTTTTTTCAGTCTGCCCTGTTACAAGTACATCCCACAGGCCAACATGTGCCAGTTATTGGTGGATGTGCTTATGCATCTGTCCCTCTTCCCAGCGCTTGGAAAGCAGGAGCTGTGGCGGATTCTTCTGAGCTTTCTTTCAGCACTCTGCACTAACAGGAGTTCTAGACAAGTGCAATAATTTTTCTTTGGAATTTATGATTGGGCTACCCAAACCATTAATTCTCCAGAAGTAAATATCTTGTGGGTGAAGAAAGCCATAGATCCTCCATTTTTCTCTTCACACGTCCCCTGGTTCCCATCCTGACCCATGTCACTTGCTCCCAAGGTTGCTCCCTCCATTTATTTATTTATTTATTTATTTATTATTTATTTAGCTGAGGAAGATTCACCCTGAGCTAACATCTGTGCCAATCTTCCTGTATTTTGTACGTGGTTCACCATAACATCATGGCAACTGATGAGTGGTGTAGGTCCTCACCTGGGAACCAAACCCAGGCCACCAAAGTGGAGTAACCACTAGACCACAGGGCCAGCCCCAGCTCCCTCCTTTTACATCATCATCAGCTGCCCCTATTCCCTTCTGCTTTCAAACATGTCCAGGCCTTTCCAATTTAGAATGGTCATGTAAAAGGCGCCCATTTGTTTTTGCACAAACAGCATTGGATGTTATTTCCTTCTGAATATGCCTGAAACTAGAATTTATGTTATTTAACATCAGTCACAGAAATGTCTCATGTCTTGTAAAAATAAGGCCTCTCTACCTGTTGGGCCTGAATTCAAATTGAACTTGTGTTGTTTATAAGGAGAGGAGAGGGGGTGTATGCTGGGAATTGTATGCATGGATGCAGTGTGAAAAGCATCAATTTTCAGTGTCAGTCAAGGAGATATTTGCTTTAGTGCTCCACCTTTAATTTGAGTTGGAGTTGCTCCCCATATCTGTTTCATTCTGTCAACTGATTTCTTTAACTTTTTCTAATTTCATAGGTTTTCTTTAAGTTATAGTTTCTGCTGACTCACAGTTTCTACTGCCTCATAACTCTAATAAGCACATGGATATGGTCTAGCTATGTATGATAATCTCAGTTTCAGCTCACATTACTACATGGTCAGTTCTTTCCATGTTTCTTGGTTCAGATTCCTAAGAGATAATATGTTAACTCTAACTAATATGTTTGAGCCGCATGAAGTCAGAGGATTAGGGAATGACAGTTTGAAGGGTAGTGGGTCTTAAATTCTTTTCATTTGCACAGTGTACCCTTTCTCAAGAAACATCCAAACATATCTTCTTGCTATAAGGACAAGGGCATTTACTCCCAGTTTATAGATGAAGCAACTGAGGCCCCAATAGGAGAAGGAGCTTGACCAAGGTCATAACACTGGTATATAATGCTAGAGACAGAACTGAAAGGCAGGTGTCTTGGCTGTGCAGTCTGGGATAGGACTTCCTCTACTGAAACAAAGAAAGGCAAATGAGTCAGCCTAGTCTATGGTGGCCTTTATGGTCTGATAGAGGCCAAATCTGTCTCATGTCTACCTTCTTTCAACATCTACCCTGCCATATTGGAAGAAGGATAGAAGCAGCTGTTGTAATAATTTAGTTTAGGATGGTTACTGGACCCCCATTCTCTTTTCCTCCTCCTTATAATACTCAGGGTCCCCTGAGTTAACCCTCAAGGGATTACTGCACCAGCCTTCATTGGGACCAAACAAGTTCTGCTCTGTCTCCCCATTGGGGTCCCCCAAGAAGCCTGCTAGTTTCTGAAACTGGGGCCAAGCTGGTCATGAGCAACTGCCTCTCAATGAACTCTCACCCTGACCTAGCTTAGTTTTGTTCTTTTGGTTATAAGAAACCAAGACCCACTTAAGCTAGCTCAAGGAAAATTTTATTGTTTTGGTGCTTCTAAATAAATATGCATTTGGAGCAATTGGTGGAATCATATAAATCAATGAACAGGATCTTAGCAGAGCAAGGCTAATGGATTGTAGAGATGGAGAGTGTTCTTGATAGCAGGAAACTCGGAAACAGAGTTCATGGGTTCACCTTCTGGATCTCCTCAATTAATGAGACAGACACTTTCTACATCTGTTCTCTCTTTTCTCTCTTCTAATGGGCTTCATCTGCTAACCCATAGCTTTGCTTCCCACACCACACCCATAACGTCAAACTTACCCCACGGATTCTTTAATGGATCCTTTCTGATTTGGGTCTCACTAAACTGATTTAGCCTCCCTGTTTCCCAATTCCAAATTCCGCAAAGATAAATCTAATTAGCTTAGTTCGTTGTTTTGCTTCAGTCAGATATATTACCTTCAGATCTATGGATTAACTATTCATTGGTAAGTTGCTCTGGTCCAATGAACTATGGCCTGCAGGATTACTGAAAGTGTCATTGGGCTGAAGGTCGGACAGTTCCCTTTAGAAGGAAATGTGGATAGGGCAAGTTCTATGACATCTTTAGGATGTGACATGAGCTTGGCTCAATGGATCATCCATAATTAGCAAATTCTATGGTATCTCACTTCACAATCTCTCAGTCCACCTCTGATTTCAGCCACAGCTATGTGGACAATGTATGCAAGTTAGACTCACCTTGAGCTAACAGTGTCACACCTCAAAACTGTGCCATCTATCTGTCTGCTTCTCCGCTCCAGGCCTTCTTGAATGTCATGGAAGCTCACTCACAAGGATAGCCTAGAAGTGTAGCAGTTACAGCTGTGGTAGGAAGGATTCTAAGATGCCTCCAAGATTTCTCCTCCCCTGGTGTACATGCCTTGCATAATCCCCAGGATTGTAAAAATTGTGGAGTTTACTCCCATGATTGGGTTATGTTATATGACATATTTGGCCTCAACATGGAGAGATTATCCAGGCAGGCCTGACTTAATCATGAATCCTTTAAAAGCAGAGTTTTTCTCCAGCTATTGACAGAAAGGATGTCAGAGATTCAAAGCACTAAAAGGATTTGATCCACCATTACTGACTGGAAGATAGATGGGTCTACATAGCTGGGGACTTCAGCTCTATAGCTGAAAGGAACTGAATTTTGCCAACATGAATGAGCTTGAAAGTGGGTTTTTCCTCAGAGCCTCCAGATAAGAACTTACTCCAGCTGACACTTTGATTTCAGTGATTGGTGCCCTGAGGAAAGAACCAAGCACACCACGCTGGATTTCTGACCTATAGAATTATGAGCTAATAAATGGGCATTGCTTTAAGCTGCTGAATTGTGGTGATTTGGTTATAAGATGCAGCAATAGACAACAAAGACAACAATTTCCACAGGCAACTATCAACCAGTAGTGGGAGGGAGCTGATTTAACATGGGAATGAGAAAGGAAGAGGGAGGAAAGAAAAAGAGAAAACAACCTGCTCCAGATTAATCATGTTAAAGGATCAAGTTTTGGTAATAACTGACTTTTACAAATATAAAATGGGTTAAAAATAATCACTGTAATACAGTAAGTCTCACTCCTAGCTCAATATGTCCCTTGAGCATAGGAGAAAGTCATCGACTTAGATCTCTGGGAGCCACCCCAGCCCCGTGGCCAATCTTGCCTGAGCCACAGAGGGTAGGTACTGCTGCCTCTTATTAGTTCTAGGCTTGAGAATAATTTTTGCATGTGCTTCCACACAATCTTTTTCGGGGTTTCGTCACAATGTGGCATATTTCTGGAGTGTGTGCTGTGTGTAACTGCTATCCATGTCAGTTGCATGGACAAAAGTTTGGGAGCTGTGGGCACCCAGTCATGTAGCACTCTATGACTGCTGCAGTGGGCTGGCATGTTTGCCTCTGAGCTTCCCTGCAGTGACAATAAAGAGGAGAATGCAGTAAATGACAAGATTCTCAGTGTCCATTAGATCAAAACAGAGCAGCTGCTCATGATAAGTCCCACTATTTCTAGTGCTAAGATTTGGGCGTAATTCTCGTCATGATGCTAATGATCATTGCTGTGCATTGAGGCAGATGACATTTTCCAATTTATCCCTACATCAGGTAGAGCAAAGCTCTCTGGGATGAGACCAAAGCAGAAGAGAGCAAGCGGCAGTTTACACAGGAAAAAACAATGTACTCTGAGGCCTCAGTACTGCTAACATTTTTGTTTGTTTGTCTCTTTTGATCACATCTATAACTCTTTATGGATAACCATCAAATTCTGGTATCAGAAGATTTAAGATGTGGGCAGCAAAATATAGCTATGATATGATACAGCGTGGTTCTGTGTGAAGCCAACAAACTAACCAGCAGTGCCAGAAATGAAAAGGATCTTTCCACTGACAGTGCAAGGACTTCCCTAGGTTACCATTTTCCCTTGAAGTTCAGAAGTCTTGCATTCTGGCAGTCTGGGAATTTGTGACTCTCACTCAGTTAGGTGTTTCTGATGTACCAGGTTCTTCACTGCAGCTTTCACATCTTTGTTCCTCAGGCTGTAGATGATGGTGTTGAGCATGGGGGGTCACTGCTCCATAGAAGAGGGAAATGAGCTTGTCTGAAAGGAACTGTCTTTCTTCCTCCAGTGGGTCCTTGGACTTGGGCTTCCTGTACATGAAGAAGATGGTCCTGTAGAAGAAGACCATGACAGTGAGGTGGGCAGAGCAGGTGAAGAAGGCCTTTGGCCTCGCCTCAGCTGAGGGGATCACAGGATGGTAGCAGTGATGAACACATAGGAGACAAAAATGAACAGGACTGGGATTGCAAGGAAGATCACATTGGCCACAACCATACTGATCACATTGACAGAGATGTCAGCACAGGCCAACTGCAGGACAGCCAGGATCTCACAGGTGAGGTGGTTGATGATGTCCACACAGAAGGGCAGCCTCATGGCCTGCAATGTCTGAACTACAGAGCTGGTGACACCAGCTTCCCAGGAGCTGGCATCCATGGGGACATTGGCAGCCTTGCTCATGACCATGGGATATCTAAGGGGGTTGCAGATGGCCACGTAGTGATTAAACACTATCATGCCCAGAAGCACACACTCTGTGGCTCCCATGGCAAAGGAAAGAAACATCTTCACAGCACAGGCTGAGTAGGAGATGGTTTTCCTGGGGGTCAAGAAGCTGTTGAGAATGAGGGGGACTGAGGAGGTTGTGTAGCAGATGTCCAGGAAGGAGATAGTCCCCAGGAAGAAGTACATGGGTGTGTGCAGGTGGGAGTCAAGGGTGGTCACCAGGATGAGGACCCTGTCGCCCAGCAGGGTCACCAGGTACATCAGCAGGATGAGCACAAAGAATGTTTCCTCCAGCTTTGGGTGGGCTAAGAGGCCCAGGAGAATGCTCCCCATCATCGGGGAGGTCTGATTGGACCTGTCCATGGTGCATCTGCTCTGTCACCTGCAGGAACTCTCTGAGGTTAAACAGCACTCTCTGACTCCAAACTTGCCTGGGCAGCCAAACAAAAGTCCCCATCCTGGTGAGCAATTGAAGAACAGCTCTGACAATTCAGCCACCTCTACAGGATTCTAGGGAAAATGGAGTAGAGATCAATATTTAACTTCTGCTTCCAGGAAGAATGAACAAGTTAATTTGAACTAACTCTCCTGCAGATGACAATTAGAAAAGCTGGACAAACTATATAAGACATCTGCACAAATCATTGGTAGGATAATAAGACAATGAGAAATCATAGGGTCATGATTCTGGGAAAAAATAGGGACTTGGAAAAGTAAGACCAGCATTTGAAGCTGTGTTTCAACTGGGGGGCATTTTCAGCTTCTGGAGGTGGCACTGAGAGTCCAAGAAGCACTACAGACAGCCTCCTGGAGGTGGGGAACTGGGCCCACTGTGAAGGTGCCCCTAACTAAACCTCCTTCCTTTGGGAGAGGACCCCAAAGGTCAGCACCATAGGAATAAGAGTGAATCAAGAGGAAACATGCATTTCCAGGTGCTGGAGCTCAGCTTCAAGCCTTCTCAAGTCCTGAGATTGGATCGAGGTGGTCCCAGATTTTCAGTGCTCCCAAATGTCTAACAGAAGCAAACATAAATCCACTCTGAAGGAAGGTAATATCACTCCAGTCTTTAAATCATTTCTACAAAAAATTCACAAATACAACATCTGGAACACACTTAAAAAAGAATATGACACACAGGAGACAAGACAACATGAATGAAAACCAACAGGAAAAACAGAAATTCGAGCATCCCTTTCCTCGGGAATGGTGGGAGCCAAGGGCTCCTCTGCCCTGGCGTCACCATCTGAGAGAATTAGCCCAGACTGCAGTGCCAAGGTCTTAGCATCCTGTTGATCCTTTTGTACACCTGGGGCAACTAGTGGGCTACTTGTGCACTGTAGCCAAATTGAAGGAGAGTTCTGACTGAATATTCTCTCTCTTCATTCTCCACCTGCCTTCACCAGAGGCACTGGCTTCCCTCTGAGACTCTTCACAGAGCCCAGAGTCCTTCCCTGTCAGCTCTTCCTTCTGGGAAGCTTAAATCTCTCCTCAGACTTCTAAGTGTTCCCCAAACTTGGATTTGTTCTGGACCAGTAAAAAAAGTTGTTGGCAACACTGAGGGTGTTGGCCATTGAGTTTTATTTGCTCTGTATCTGAAATTCTCATGAACTTCCCAGATATCCATCTTTCCACAATCCAGCACCTTCCTCAGTGGTGCAGGGGCACTTCCTGCCTGGGGAGCTCTGAGCCACTCCTGTGTTGGTGCTCAGCATTATAGCTTTTACCGAGTCAGTGCCATTACATCTCAGTTCAGGTCAACAGAGATTTATTGAGCATCTGCTCTGAAATGGGCTTAATTCTAGATGCCAGGAACACAGGAATGAGAGGCAGAGCCCCTGACTCAAAATCTAGTGGGGATGGGGGAGGAGGGGTGGAGGTGTGTGGTGGAGGGTGGGGAGAAGAGTCATGCATACAAGTAATTACATCATCGTCATCAATATCATCATCCCTAATAATCACTCTAATGCTACTGACAACAGACCTTAGGGTATATTTGGCAATCCTCTCCCTTTCCACTGTAGAAAGACCCTTCCTGCATTCCTCATGGTGCCCCAGACTGGTCCTGATTCCCCGAGTGATGTGGGGTGCTGTGATGAACCACCTGGAGAGGCTCATTTCACTTTAAAGTAGTCCCCCTTTGACACTGAGCTAAAATCTCCTCCTTTGTAACTTTAATCCCTCTTCCCCAGATAGCCCTCTAAATATCCAGAAATAGCTTGGCTTCAACATGAAGATAAACAAGAATCAGTCTCCTCTTTTCTCCCGGGGCCTTAAAAAAATTGATACATCTCCTAGAGGCAAATGTACCATCCAGGAATTGGCTACCAAGGCTGGTCAGTACTGAGAACAGCCTCCAGCTTAAGGATGGCTCAGGTGCCCAGGACACACGGCCACCTGTGGTGTATGTGCTGGAGCAGTAAAGCAGCCCAGGCAGGGTTTTCATTCCATGTCGGCCAGCCCTGCAGCCTCTCCCAAGAACCTGGATCATGTGAAGAAGATATTCCCTCCGTGTCATCACCACCAGATCCAGAAACATGGCTCATTATTATTGCTGGACTTTGGATTCTTAACTGTGGAAGGAGAAAGAGCCCCCAGTTTTAATCAAGGAGGGAAAACTGTGTGGGAAGACTACCAGCTGTGTGGTTCTGGGCAAGCCCGTTCCACTCTGCACAAAGTGGGCAAGGCCAGATATCTTAGAGAGTCTTGCAGTTTGATGTGTCTATTTGACTCTGTGAGAACAACATCGTACCAATGGAAGGGCTTCCTGTCTTCCCTTCTCAAGCCCCCATCCCATTACAATCAAGCCTGATGGCAGAAATGTAGCTGCGCTAACGAAAATTTTGGTGTGATCAAAACCTGGACTTAACTCAATCAGAAACATGGTGAGCAAGAATGATCCATTTCCTAAGGGCTGGGAAGAAAAATAGTGACCCTGGGTCTGAAGTGCCAGGTGAGGGTTCAGAACGTGTGACAGGTGAAGGGTCCAGCAGTCCTCTCCCCTCCACCTGCCTGTGCACTCAGGGCACAATCTCCAAGGGGTTGGCCATCATCCTTAGAATATAATTTAAATTCCAATTTGTTCCTCAGGACCATTTTAGTCTCTAAAGTCATTTAAAGTTTGGAAAGTGAGTTGCATTCAGTTTAGACATTTTGTGTTCTTCTGGGATAACATTACCAAGATCCAATCATGCTGAAGGCACTGGAGGAGGTTTGCTACCTGCTTCCTCTCTCCCTCCCTCTTTCTTTCCTTTCTTTCTCCCTGCCTGCCAGTCAGTGATTACATGACTCATTCAGACCCCCAAGTCTTCTCTCCCGTGCTGTACCAAGCCCCATCACCCCAAGTCTGTGCTTATACAGTGGTTCTGGGGGGTATGAGTGAAAGATATACTCTCCCTCTAAATTTTCAACTCATTGGATTAGGCCCCTTGAGGCAACCTGCTGTGTTCTTCCTCAGTCCTCACTCCACACCCACCTAAGTCATGGCCTTTCAGCTCCTATCATCTGTGCATAAGCTCCCAGACCTCACGGGAGTCACTGACAGAATGTGACCCAGAACAGGGGTGGGTCCAGAGAATTGGTACATTCCTTTATTCAGAAAACAATCATTGCTTGTGTACAGCAGAGAAGGCATAAACATGCAGAGTAACCATGGTCTCTGCCTTCCAGAGTGCACCCACAAGTGGCAAGAGAGAGGCACATGGAAAGTTAATTACCAAATGAGGTAGGAAATGCAGGACAAGGGGAATACCCACACTGTAGTGAAAGCCCAGAGGGAGGCAGAGGCAGACTTCTTGGAGGAGGTAATCTGAGGTCCGTGGTGTGCTGCAGCTGGCTTACCAATTGTGCACATATCCCAACTCTGATTCAGTGACTCCATTGGTAGCTTGAAACTGGCCCTCGTGGAAGTGTTTACACCATGGAAATCAGCAAATATTCCAGATCAGGGCTTTTATTGACCTGGAGAACCGGTTGTTAAACATCCACCAGCACACAACTGGAATGGATGAGTGGCAATTTGCCTGATGGAGGCAGGTAGGGAATCATCCCAGGCAGAAGGGGCTGCATAAACAAAGGGGTGGGGAGTGACCAGCAGAGCAGTGTTGCTGGAGCACAAAGGGGCAGATACTGCTGATGGGGAGGAAGGCAGGGGCCAGACCTGTGCGGGTCTTTCTGGGCATCCTAAGGAGTCAGGACTTTCTCCTGTAGTGGATGACGAGGCACTTAGGGGTTGTAAGTAAAGGTCTGACATGACCAAATTTGCATCTTAGGTTGATCCTCTGGGCACAATGTGGAGAGAAGACTCAGGGCAGGAGGATAAGAACTGAAGAGATAGGGAAACACTGTCAGCAAGTGAAGATAAGGACTTAACCAGGGAAGTGATTGAGGGCTGGTGAAGATGGGGCGATTCAAGAAATGTTTGGTAGATACAAAATACATTAGAGTTTGGTTGGATATAGCAGGCAGGAAAGAGGGTAGAGTCAATATTTCTAGCTCAGATGATGGTGACACCACCCAAGTAGAGAATATTGACCAAGTTGCTGGTTTTAGGGGAGAAGATGAATCCAGTTTGGGACATAGTGTGTTTGCAGAACATCCAGGTAGAGGTGGAGGATGTCTGAGCAGGACACTCAACACTTCGAGAGTGGCTGGTCCCCTGAAGGCGCCGGCACTGCTCTGCTATCTCTGCACACAGCTCCAACTGTGCTACCATGGGAGAGACTGTCGGAGGCCCCTGGAATGCAAATTCCTAATATCCACAGGGCTTCCTTGACCTCTGGCCACCAGTCGCTCTGTTGTGAGAACCCCCTAGGAAAGTGGATCCTGAGGATGGGAAGGAGGTTTCCTGCAGGCAGGAAAGACGGAAAGTCCCCAGAGACCAGTGATCTAGAGGTCAGCAGGGGTGTGGTCAAAGGTCAAAGATCAGGGGTTAGAGGCAAGCAGGGACTGAAAGAGAAGCTGACTCCAGAGCAGAGGAACTATAGACAGCTGCTCAGATCATTCCCAAAAAAATACCATTCCTCCTCTTAGATTCCTTAAAAGGAATAACTGGGATCCTAATCCTAGGAAAAGTCTAGATAGACCAATGCTTCTCAGACATTAGCACACATCAGAATCATCTGGAGGACTTGCTAAGACACAGATTGAAAACACACGAATACACACACACGAATACGCACACACGGATGGCTGGGCCCCACCTCCCGAGATTCCGATTCTGTATGTCCAGGAAGGGGCCCAGGAAGCTGCATCATTAACTAGTTCCCCGGGGATGCCAATGCTGCTCATCTGGTGGTCACAGGTGAGGAGCACTGGGCTAGATTTCTCACTAACACGGCATGGGGGTCTCGCGGCATTGAGAGTTGAGGTTGTGCTGAAAGTGTCCCTCCTCATTTCTCCTCACTGCCAGAGAAGCCTCAGACAGACCAGCCAGGGGATATTTGGGTTTTAATTGGCCAAGACAAAGCTTTGTGTGTCAGAAATCTCCTATTCCATGTGTGTGAGTGTTTGTGTGTGTGTGAACGTGAGTTTGCCAAAGATGAGTGGAGTGACTAAAGGGGTGGTCTGGATCCCAGGAACCCCAGCATTTCCTGGGGAGGCATCTGTTTATTGTGGCATCCTGAGGACAAATGTGGACAGGACACCCAGTAGAATTCACAAGATCTGTGACCAGATCTCTGGTCAAAAGATTTTTGACATTGCTCAAAACACTTTGAGATTCTGTCAGGAATCAAGAGTAACAGCACATTCTCTGTGAAGGCAGAAAAGAACCACCACCATTTTGAGAGAAAACCAGGACTGGAATCAGGTGCTATAAGGTCCAAGAAACAGAACTTCCCTGAAGAGAGAAAAGGGAAGGGGCAGGGAGGGGGAAGTTGTCTCCATGGAAGGTGAGGGGGCCAAAGATTTGCTTCTTCGTTGAGGGGAGACCACTCTTGCAGCAACACTAAGTGGAGAAGTGAGTGTGTCATTTCTGATGTGTGAATGCTGGATCATGTAAACAACATTTGCCTGATTCACTGCTTCATTCCTGGAAGCCTCACTTGCTGGATATACCCACGTTCTCCTTCTGAGAAGGAGAACCTTCTCTGTTCCATGCTCTGTACCACGAGACACCCTGGCCACAGGACTCACCTGACTGGACCAGGTGGATGCCTGTCCCAGGGACAGTCAGCATATAGGCTGTCTGGTGGCCTATACTGGATGATGACCAACCAAACCCCTTAGATCTTTCTGTCAGGATCTTGAATTTAAAACACCAGGACAGTCAGCAGCTGGTGTGAGGAAGGAGAAATCAGAGTAACACAGGGAGTGAAGGCAGTGAGAAGAAGCCTGGGGTAGCTGAAGTTGAGTCACAGGGAGGAGAATAGGGGGTGATTGGTCCCAGCTAGAGTAAGAGAAGCAAGGCCAGAGTGGTTGAGTCTCCAACATGGCAGAACCCCAGAGTTGGGGGACATCAAGCTCTGCCACAGAGAGGCCAGCAGGAGCCACTCAGACCATGAGGGACATTCCAGTGCCTGTTCAGCCACCAGGCCCAACTGAACCACTGTTCTCCCATGAATCCCACAACATCCCATAACCCTTGAGGAAATCCAAGCACGAAGGAGGGGGAGCCTCCTGGCATTTAGAGGACAGGAGTCAAAGAGGCTAGACATCACAAAGGAGGGTCCCTCCTGCTCACGTCCAAGTATCCCTCATACCTACCTCATGGGGTTTTTGAGCACACTAGATAAGACAAGATTTTGAAAACAGTTGTGAATTAATGGGAACCCTTATTAACATTAATGTGTCACCATTATCTCAAATACAACAAATCCAAATGGCCATAAACTCCTCAACCACAGAAACTATTTCTTAGTCATATCTTTCTTTTCAGTAACCAGCCTGGAGCTGGGTGCAAAAGATGTACAGAAACTGTACACTGAAATGTCAGAAACAACCCTGCAGCCACTCTATGCCCATGAGCCCAGATGGCTCTCCTCCCTCCTTCCTTCTTCCATGTCTTTCTTCCTGTTCTCAAGATCTGGTATTTTAACCATCGTTGATTCTTCTCTCTCCTGCATCTCCCACCCCAGATCTATCTCTACATCTTAATGTTTCTTCCTCCTAAATGTCTCCCAGGGCCACCCTCTGCTCCATCCCTGTTATTTTCTTCCTGGGCTAGTTCTGCATACTCCTCCTGCGCCCAGCCTCCTAGACAGCTTTGTGCTACTCTCAGTCATGCCTCAGTCTCCAGATAGTCTCTCTGCTGGTCACTCTCTGAAGACAAAGGTCCATTTCTGGTCATCATGTCCCCCACCCACCCCTACTCCTTGGTACTTGGCACAAGTCCTGGCACATATGACATGTTTGTAACATAGAGGTTGTTCAGAGTGGTGGCAGGTTGGTAGCAGATAGGGAGAGAGAGAGAGTGAGAGAGAAAGTGGTGGGTTACCGAGTGGAGGGAGGAGATGCCTGGGTGGCCAGGAATCTGTCTGCCCCAAAGTTCCCGAGAATATTTGAATCCCTGAGGCCCAGCTCTTCTTCCCTTCTAGGCTCTTTGCGGGTCAATGATGGAGCTACTTTGGACCAACTGTTGTGATCAAACCCCAGGAGAACTCTGACTACCTGGCCAGAGGATTTTCTAAGATGAGGCTTCCTCGTAGTGAGGGGGAGCTTTGGGTAGACCTCACAAGATTGCCTAACTGGGTCTGTGGGCTGAAGTCTAAACTCTGAAGCTCTCACCAAACTTTAAATTGCTTCTGGGATAAGGCCTGGCCCCAAAGCAACCCAGCCCTAAATTCCTGAGAGAGTCATCATAGGACCCTCTGGAGAGCAGTGTGGAGCACAGAGAAGAGGGTGCCGGGCCCAGTGACTGGGCATGGCTTGCCAGCCTGCCCTGGAGTGCAGCCTCCTCCAGGGTGGGGCTCCTGACTGAGTCTCAGCCTTGCGAGTCAGCCTTTGTCTCCTTGTCTCACTGAGCCCCAAGGTCAGGCAAGGCACTGTGAGCAGCTAGAGCTTCTGTGAGCTGTGAGCTGTGGCTGCACTTTGGACCTGTCTACACTTGGAGATATCAGGAAGTCAGACAACAGCATATGCCCATGTTAAGAGTGTGTGCACACGTGTTGCCAGAACAGCTCTGAGAGGTACGGTCTTTACAGACTGCTTGGTTATGGCTTGGTAGCACCCAGAGTGGCAGCTGACACCAAAGACTGTCACTTCTTCTGGCCTCTGTAAACTAGCAGCCTCCTCACTCCACTGGCCTGCCTTTCTGTGAGCAAGAGACCCAACATAGACAGGACCCCACACTGGGTAAGTGCAGGTGACCTCCATGGCCAGCTTTTCACCAGTTGGGAGGGAAGTAAAGAGGCTGGTGCAAAGAGGGCTGTACTGGGAGGAGGCTGGGGGACAAGGCAACTATTTCCAAAGCTCTGAAGGCTGCTGCTGTGGCAAGGGAGCAGGTCTATTTTGCATGAGCCCCGGAAGCAGACTTAGGACCCCGGAGGAAGGGGAAAGTTAGAAAAAGGCAGATACCAGGTCCCTGAAGCTGTGAGCCCCCATGTTATTCAAAATGTTCCAGTAGAGGCAGAGAAATCACTTCCTGAAGAGAGGATCCTGTAACAAGTGGGTTAGAGGAGGGGACTGGGTGGTTTATATCTAAGATTCTGCCAAACCTCAAATTCTGCACTCTCTGATACTAAAGGAGTCTTTCTCTAAAAATGATCCCCATCCCTTAGTTCCTGATATCCCAAGATAACCTCTTTTGGACATTGTATCATTATCAATTGGAAAAAAACACTCCTTCAGGGCCATGTGCAATTCACAAACCTCTCTTTTGACCTCAGTTTCTCTTTAAACTGAGAGGTCAGTGATTCCCAAGAGTGGCGTGCATCAGAAGTACATGTGGAGCATTTATTTAAAAAAACAAAACAAAAAATTGATCTCCAAGACCATCTGCAAAGGTAGGGCCCAGAAATCTGCATTTTTAACCAGCACTCTGGTAGCTATTAGACAGCCAGCTCCATGCTGTTTGGGGCACCCTGCGGCAGGGCCTGATGACATCTGGTGTTCCTAATCTCTTTAGCAGTCAAACTGTGATTATCGACACTGTGGCTTTGGATATTCTTGGAGACTGAGTAGGTTTACATGTGATGATGTCTGCAAAGCATCTAAATGGCACTGGATGGAGTGTGACTCAAGGCCCCACTCAGCCCAGGCTGGGGATGTCAATGATGAGTGGGCTCCAATCACCAGGTAAGATTTTACTCCTGGGCCAAGTCCCAGAGCAGTGGAGGTACAGCCAGGTCAGGTGTGGGTACAGGAGGCAACACACATGGCCTGCTCTGCAGGTCAGATTTCTGGGGACTTTGGGGGGCACTCCATGTTACAGGCTCCAGAAATTCAATTTGGTTGGATTACTCAGAGAAGAGGGTCAAGATCAGATGAACTTATTCACACTAACAAAACTCACAAAACACAGAAGTATAAACCAGATACTATATAAGAAACTGTTGAGAGATACTGTATAAAACTATTAAAGAGAGAAGATACTTTATGTTTTCAAGCCAGCACATTCTCTCCCTATAAGACTGTCTGTTGTTGGAAGTCAAAATTTAATAGAAATTTTCTGGGCAAGGAGGAACTAGATCCAGAGGAATGGGCCACATGACCTCAATGGTCAGGGACACTGAGCTGTGATAACCTGAGGGCCCCAATTATATGACAGAGACAGATAGAGGTTATGCAGAGGCCCCTGCTTCCCTGGAAAGTGCTGGAGACACACAGCATATGGAGACATATGATTTTGCTTGAGGTATATTAATATCATTGATTCTCACTTATTCACACTAACTAAATAAGAGAGAAATGTCCCTCATTTTATTAAGTTTTATTATATTTCCAATGTCTGCTCTTCGTGCTTTTGATTGATATGCAGCCTGGCTTCAGATAACTTGGTTTTATAGTTGAATTCCATAGGGTAAGTTTATTTACAATTTTAGGGCCATCATACTGTGATCCCCATATATTCACCCAAGCAAGCCATCAAAAACCAAACATGTATTTTCTGCCTTCAGTATTTTGAGGTATGAAAGAGAAAGTTTGAAATGGAAGTGTCCAACCAATCTACCATGACAGAATTTGTCTTGCTGGGCCTCTCAGCCCATCCAAAACTAGAGAAAACATTCTTTGTGCTCATCCTATCAATGTACCTGGTGATCCTGCTGGGCAACGGGGTCCTCATCCTGGTGACCACCCTTGACTCCCACCTGCACACACCCATGTACTTCTTCCTGGGGAACCTCTCCTTCCTGGACATCTGCTACACAACCTCCTCGGTCCCTCTAGTCTTGGATGTCTTCCTCACTTCCAGGAAAATCATCTCCTTCTCAGGCTGTGCTGTGCAGATGTTTCTCTCATTTGCCATGGGAGCCACACAGTGTGTGCTTCTTGGCATGATGGCATTTGATCGCTATGTGGCCATCTGCAACCCCCTTAGATACCCCATGGTCATGAGCAAGTCTGCCTATGTGCCCATGGCTGCTAGCTCCTGGGTGGCTGGTGGAACCAACTCCTTGGTACAGATCTCTCTTGCAGTACAATTACCCTTCTGTGGGGACAATGTCATCAACCACTTCACCTGTGAGATCCTGGCTGTCCTGCAGTTGGCCTGTGCTGACATCTCCATCAATGTGATCAGCATGGGGGTGTCCAATGTGATCTTCCTGGGGGTCCCAGTCCTGCTCATCTTTGTCTCCTACATGTTCATCATCGCTACCATCCTGCGGATCCCCTCAGCTGAGGGCCAACGAAAGGCCTTCTCCACCTGCTCTGCCCACCTCACTGTGGTGGTCATCTTCTATGGAACCATCCTGTTCATGTATGCAAAGCCCAAAGCAAAGGACCCCCTGGGGGCAGACAAGCAGGATGTTTCAGACAAACTCATTTCCCTCTTCTATGGACTGCTGACCCCCATGTTCAACCCCATCATCTACAGCCTCAGGAACAAGGATGTGAAGGCTGCTGTGAAGAACCTGGTGGCTCAGAAATGCTTTCCCCAGTGATAGTGGTGTAGCTTTTAGTTCTGTGTGCACAGGGTACCCCCTAGGAAATAACCACTTGGCAAGTACAGACTTGTTCAATGGTCCCACACATTACTTTTATCACAAAACTGCTCAAACAATGCACTTCCCATAGGGGCTTTCCTGAATGATTGACAACGGAACACCAAGTCTTTAGAATGAAGAGGGGGTTGTGCTAAATCACCTGGTGCAAGGATAAGTGACTATTAAATTTTTTTATTTTTATTCTGAAACAATAAAAATTAAGACTTTGTGAAAAAAACATACTTTCTTTGTTCATGCGCAGACCAGCTGCAATGTCTATGTGCCAATTAAGTTGTTTTCTGCTCTACTGTGCAATGGAGAGCACAGCAGGGAGGAAAAGTCACTTTTTAATTCGTGTCCAAACTGAAAACCAATCTGCCATTTTGGAAAACTACCAACACCAAGACATCCCAAATGACACCATTTAACCCCTCTTTGATTGTAGGAGCACAGTGTTTCCTGTTTAATTATTGCCTGCTTAATATCCTTGAGCCAATTTTGGGAAAACCCTTCTTCTTTTACTGCACTTAGAGCACGTCTATTCGTACTCAAATTTGTGGAGGAGAAGTTTATGTCAACACTAATCAAACTCCAGATGTTGTAGGTCAAGAATAAAAATTCTAGTAGTCTCCATTTAATCATTACTGCAATGTAAATTTTATACTCTGAGTTCCTTCCTTTTCCTGGAATTAATGTTTGCAACCATCCAGACACCAATGGTCAAACAGTTTCCTCTGTTTCTTCAGGATTTGGATTGGACACTGGCACCAATTGCTAAAAATATGCTTGTAATTACCCTGCAGTTAATAACATAGACTTTGGAGCCAGACTGACATGGAGGTGCCTCTGCCTGAGTAACTTCAGGCACATTAGAAAAATTACTTAATCTTGAAGACTCTTGGTTTCCTAATTTGTAAAATGAAGATAATTAAACCAACCCCGTGGAGTTGCTGTAGGGATGAAATTAAACTGAGCATGCATATATATAAAAGAGGGTGGTAGCAAGGTCAAGGAGGTAGCAAGAGCAAAGAACAACCTCCCAATTAATAAATGAACATGTTTATTATTAATGAAATATGTTAAATAACTCCTCTGAAGTAGCCTTATAATACTTGAAATCAGAGTTCAATACCACACTTAACTGAAACAATTCTTATTTATTTATTTATTTTATTATTATTATTTTTTTTTGCTGAGGAAGATTTGCCCTGAGCTAACATCTGTGCCACTCTTCCTCTATTTTATATGTGGGTCGCTGCCACAGCATGGCTGACAAGTGGTGTAGGTATGCACCTGGGATCTGAATCTGCGAACCCAGGCCACCAAAGTGGAGCATGCCAAACTTAACCACTACACCACCAGACAGGCTCCAATTCTGATTTTTTATTGCAGTACGTTTTGGGGTAGCTTCCTAGCTTATGAGCCAACAATCCCATTTCTCTGGGCCTTTTCCCCAGTCACTCCTCTTCTTTATCCACAGAGATGAAGAACTCATATTTGTGCTGTGTGATACTGACCCTACCTAGACCAAACAGATTCTTTCTGCCAGGTTTTGGGGATTATCACTAATACCCCGGGAGTGAGTCACTAGATCCATAACATGTAAACTTATGAGCTATGGGATAATCATGTTTGACCCTGTGAACTAGGGAGGTAATGAGATACCAAGTCTACAGAGAGGAAAGAAAAGGTAGCCAAAAAGCAAAGATGAGAGATGATGAGGCATCCTCATATGTTCCCAATTCTTTCTTTCAATTTTTCCCTAGACCTGGCCACATTCCTGCACTTTTGCTTCTAAAGGACACTCCTATATCCTTACACTAGATTCTATTTTTCACTAATCTACATTATTACTTTCTTTGAGGGGGGACAACAAAAATCACATCTAATGTGATTACTAACTTGTATAAAATAGATACTCTCTTTTATGTGCCATGTGCAAACAGAGTGCCTGGCTACCATGCATGGCTGAAGTCTTATAGAAATCAGTTTTGAAATGATTGCTCTGAACTCAATATGTAGTGCTTATTGTAACAACTACTCCCTTCCTGCTTCAGTGGCTCTGTGTTCTGTGGATTCTCTCTCCTGCAAATTTGGAACATGTCCAGGAGTTGATGTGACACAGGAGGTCTGGGTTCAATCCCTGCCCTCCCACATAGAGCTGGGTGACCATGAGTGTGTCCTCTGCTCTTGAAGAATCTCAGGTGTACTCATCCACACAATGAAGGGGGAGTACGAAACATCTCAGGTGACCTCCACCTGTGAATTTCCCTGGATCTGTGGTTCCTTTCTCTAGTGGGAGATCTCCTTGAAGAGAACAGAGCAATGCTCTGTCTTACAACAGTATTTCAGTATTTGAAGCTGAGACTGGTTTCTCTCACTTTCTTAGCTGTCTATGTGCCAGGAGCATCTTCAGAGCCTCCATCTTCCCCACTAGGCTCAACAACGAAATAGAATGACTCAGGGAGTTTCTGTCACCCAACCTCTATCATTGGTACAATGAACAGAGTAGCTGTGATTGTAGGAGGGCTAAACAGCAGGGGATCTCACTCACAAATGCTGATATAGCTACTTCAGCAGCTGCTTGTTTAAACTGCTAGCAACAGAGACCAACCCTCATTTGAAGAGACTTAGTCACTTGTCAGTAAGTTGATTGCATTAGACCATTTCCATTCTGAAAGGGACAGTGACTTACCTTGACTAAAATCAACACCTCTTCTGAGTACGGGTTGCCTTTCTTCAGGGCATTAACCAACATCACCATCTGAAAGCTCATGGAGAGTTTGATTTAATAAAGTGGAATCCTGCATAATATTTCATTGGACAAGGGACTTATTTAGCAAAGTAGGTATGGAATCATGATTAAGGGATCCACTGATCCTTCCATATACTTCATCATCCAGAAGTAGCTGGCCCGAGAGAGTGATGTATGGCCTTTTGAAAGTACAGCTAAGGCACCAGCTTGGAGATAATATGAAGCAAGAATGGGGCCCCATCCTCCAGAATGCAGTATGTACCCCAAATCAATGACTGTTTTATGGTACTGTTTCCCCATCAGTCAAAATACATGGTCCAGGAATCAAGGGTGGTAGCAAGAGTAGCCCTGGTTACCATCACCTCCAGTGACCTATTGGGGAATTTGTGCTTTTCATCACTGCAACTCTGGGCTTTGCAGGTCTAAGAGTCCTAGTTCCCAAGGGAGAGTTTCTTCCAGCAGGGGACACAGAAAGAGTCTCTTTAAACATTTTTAGCACTTTATTGAGGTAAAACTTACATGCTATAAAATTCACCCACTCTAAGGTATAGTTCAATGATTTTTGATAAATCTATACAGTCATGCAATTATCACTACAAACCAATTTTAGAACATTTACATCATTTCAAAAAGTTCTCTCATGCCTATCTGCAATCAGTCCCCAACTCCAGCCCCAGGTAACTACTAATTTACTTATTTCTGGAAAGATTAGGCTTTTTTAGAAATCTCAGATAAACAGTACCATACAATATATACTCTTCTGTATCTGGCATCTTTCACTCAGCAAGTTTTTGAGGCTCATCCAGTTACAACATGAATCAACAGTTTGCTCCTTTTTATTATAGAATAGTGTTCCATTATAAGGATGTACCACATTGGGATTATCTATTCACCCATTGATGGACATGTGGATTGATCCCAGTTTTGGGCTATTATGAATAATGCTGCTATGAACATTTATTTACGCAACTTTGTGTGGAATTGGTGGGTCATATTGTATGAATGTATTTAACTCTAAGAGACTGCTAAGCTGTTTTCCAAAGTGGCTGTATCACGTTAAATTCCTACAAGCAATGTATGACAGTTACAGTTTGTCTGCATCCTTGCCAATGCTTGGTGTTATCAGTGTTTTCGGTCTAGCTCTTCTAGTGGATGTGTAGTAGTATCTCACTGTAGTTTTAATTTGCATTTCCCTGATGGCTACGAATGTTGAGCATCTTTCCATGTGCTTATTAGCCATTCACATGCCTTTTTAGTGAAAATATTTTAGTTGGGTTGTTTGTCTTTTTATTGTTGAGTCACATGTAATAATTATTTGTGTAACCTGGATACAAGTTTTTATCATACAGTAACGTGCTGCATAACAACATTTCAGTCAATGATGGACTGCACACGCAATGATGGTCCCATAAGATTAGTACCATATAGCCTAGGTGTGTAGTCTATACCATCTAGGTTTGTGTAAGTACATTCTATGATGTTCACACAGCAACAAAATTGCCTAATGACACATTTCTAAGAATGTATCCCTGTCATTAAGCAATGCATGACTGTATGTATAATTTGCAAATATTTTCAGTCTTTTTAATTTGTCTTTTCATTTTTTTATGGTGTCATTCAAAAATCAAAATTTTTTAATTCTGCAGTACCATTTATCAATTTTTATAAATGAATTTTGGTGTCTTGTTTAAGAAATCTTTACTTAGTCCAAGGTCACAAAGATTTTCTCCTATGTTTTCTTCTGGAAGTTGTATTGTTTTATGTTTTACACTTAGGTCTGTGATCCATTTTGAGTTAATTTTTTGCATGCTGTGAGGTAAGAGCCTCATTCGTTTTCTACATATAACTATCCAATTGTTTCAACACCATTTGTTGAAAAGACTATCTTTTCCTCCATTGGATTGCCTTGGCATCTTTGTTGAAAGTCAACTGATCATAAATGTAAGGACTAATTTCTGGGCTTTCTATTCTCTTCTATTAAACTTTAAGCTATGGCTACCCCCCTGTCATGTTGGATTTCTTATGACAAGAGACCAGCAGGCAAGGAAAGGAGTCACTATCCTAGTGGTGTATAACTGATCCTAGTTATCAGGAAGAGATAGGGCTGCTTTTACACAACAAAGGATGCTATGGACTGAATGTGTGTGTCCCACCAAAATTCATATGGTGACTCCCTCAGAGTCTATTACCTGGGAAACCCAACCTACGATCACTATATTTCCAACTGTAGGACCATATCACGGAGATTCAGAATCAGGTTGTCTGACTTTCAAGAGAGCCAACATTTCAGTCCAGAAGTTATTCCACTGCAAGCATAACACAGCTCTGGAGGTAGAGAGAAGACAGCATTTCACAGAGAAAAATGAATGTGACATTGCATGAAGCAAAGTCATTGTGCATCTCTCATTTTGAGGAGACTAGGTGTGAGTAACAGGTTTCACAATAATGCAGACAGCCAAGCAGCTAACTGACAGTACAACAAAAGTCTGGTTGTGGGATTGTGGCCAGTCAAGGAATAGTGCTCACAACTGAGGAGCAAACAAAACTACTCAAGCTGACCCAAGAAGAGATATATGCACCCTTATGTTCATTGCAGTGTTATTTACAATAGCAAGATGTGGAAGCAGTCTAAGTGTCCATTGATGGATGAATGGATAAAGAAGATGTGGTATATATATATATACATATATAATGGAATATTTATCATAATAAAATAATGAAATCTTGACTTTTGTGATAACACAGATGGACCTAGAGGGTATTATGATAAGTGTAATAAGTCAGGCAAAGACAAATACCATACGATTTCACTCACATGTGGAATCTAAAAAAAAAAAAATGAACAAACAAAACAAAACAGAAACAGACTTATACAGGAATCAAACTGGTGGTTACCAGGATTAAGGGGTGGGTAAAATAGGTGAAGGAGATTAAGAGGTACAAATTTCCAGTTATGAAATAAATAAGTCATGGAGATGTAATGTGCAGCATGAGGAATATAGTCAATAATATTGTAATAACTTTGTATGGTGACAGATGGTAACTAGACATCATGGTGATAATTTCATAATGTATATAATATTGAGTCACTATGATGTACACCTGAAACTAATACAATATTTTATGTCAATTATAATTCAATAAAAAATTAATTCACTATGGATCATAGACCTAAACATAAAAGCTAAAACTATACGGGGGTCGCCTGGTGGCGCAGCGGTTTAGGCCGCGCTTGGCAGCCCGGGGTTCGCGGGTTTGGATCCCGGGCGCCCGCCGACGCACTGCTTGTCAGTCATGCCGTGGCGGCGTCCCATATAAAGTAGAGGAAGATGGGCACGGATGTTAGCCCAGGGCCAGTCTTCCTCAGCAAAAAGGGGAGGAGTGGCAACAGATGTTAGCTCAGGGCTGGTCTTCCCCACAAAAAAAAAAAAGCTAAAACTATAAAGCTGTTCTAATAAAACATAAAAAAAAAATTTTGTGACTGGGGGTAGGCAAAATTTTCTTAGAGAGGATACAGAAAGTAATAACTAAAAAGAAAAAAAAGATAAAGTTCATAAAAATTTAAAACATCTCCTCAGCAGAAGACGCTAATAATAAAATGAATACACAAGCCACAGACTGGGAGAATATTCACAATACCCATATTTGACAAAGGATTTGTATCTAAAATATATCAGGACCTCTTACAACCCAATATTTTTTAAAAACAACAAAAAAGTTTAATAATGGACAAAAATATTTGAACAGATAATTCACAAAGAAAGATACATGAATGACCAACAAGCACATGAAAAAGTGCTCAATATCATTAGTTATCAGGAAAATGCAAATGAAAACCACAATGAGATACCATTACACATCAACCAGGCTGGTTAAAATTTTAAAGACTGACAGCACCAAATGTTGAGGAGACTGTGATACAACAAGAATGCTCATGCATTATTGATAGGAGTGTAAAATAGTACAAACACTTTGGCAAAAGATCTGTTCATTTCTTATAAAACTAAGTGTATGCCTATGCTATGACCCAGCAATCTCATTCTCAGGTATTTAGCCAAGAGAAGTTGAAATATATGTCTACAAAAAAGACTTATTTGAGAACGTTGGTAATGGCTTTATTCATAGCAGCCAAAGCTGGAAACAGCCCAGATATCCATTAACAAGGAGAATGGATAAACAAACTGGGATGTCCATATAATGGAATACTACTCAGTAATAAAAAGGGACAAACTACTAAATCATGTAACAACACAGATGAATCTCAAAAACATTATTCTGAATAAAGAATGACACAAAAGTATAATTACTGTATGATTCTATTAATATGATGTTTTTGAAAAGGTAAGACAAACAAAGGTGAAAAATATTAGAATGGGGCTTGCTCTGGGTAGGGTGGTATTGGGGACTGACTGGTAAGGGGCATGAGAAAATCTTTGTGGTGTTGGAAATGTTCTATAACTTGATAGGATTCAGGTTACACGGGTATACACATCTGTCAAAACTCATTGGATGATACACTTAAGATTTATGCATTTCACTGAGTAAATTTTACCCAAAATAGTGGACAACTATCTATCTATCTGTCAGTCTGTCTGTCTAAATGTATGGACCTGTTATAATGACCGCTACTGGACACCACAAATTTGTCTACTGAACTTTCTATCAGCCTCAATACAAAAGGAAGGTGCATTCTACTGGGGGCTTGTTCTTGTATTTGCTACTGTTGGTTTGCTCTAAATAACAGTGAAAAGCTCCCCTCACAAGCAGGTCATCTGAGGGCCCAAGATTCCTTGTGCCTCTTGGACTGACAGCAGAGACTGGTTTGCCAGGATAGCTTTTTGGTCATGATTTCATCATCTATTTATTGAGTTCCTACTAGTTATTTGTTGGGCTACTGTAGAAGGAATGTTGTGCTTAGTTCAGGCTCACATGTTGCGTGTAACTAAGCATATCTATAATGATTTATTGTCTTCCTATCTTTGAAGGGCTGATACACAAAAGAAGAAGCAACAATGTCCTGTGCGGCCCTCAAGAGCTAAGCGAGGACCCAGGGTGGAGCCACAGGGAGATAGGCAGGCTTTGGTCCAGAAGGAGGAAAAATCTGATCACTAATTTCCTCTGCCAATAGCACAGACTTTTGGGGAAGTAGAGGGCTCCCCTTCACTGGATCACTTTTTCCAGATGTTTCACTTCTTCCTTTCCCTAGCTTCTTCCTCACATATCATAACCATACTCCACATATTGGTTATCTATTGTTGAAAAACAAATTACTCCAAAACTTAGTAGCTTAGAAGAACACACATGTATTGTTTCACAGCTTCTGTGCATCCATAATCTGAGCACAGATTAGCTGGGTCCTCTGCTTCAGGGTCTTTCACAAGACTGCAATCAATATGTTGGCTATGGCTGGGATCTCATCTGAAGGTTTGACTGGGACAGGGTTTGTTTCTAAATCACTTACATGGTTTTTGGCAGGAATCAGTGCCTTGAGGTTTGTTGGTCTGAGGACCCTAGTTCTTCACTGTCTGTTGGCCAGTGACCTCCTTCAGTTCCTTTCCAAATGGGCCTCTCCAATCTGGCAGTTTGCTTCATCAAACCTAGCAAGAGTGTACTTTTTTGGTTGGAAACAAGCTACTAAAGCAGAAGGGATTACAACAAGGCCAAGAATACCAGTAGGCAAGAATCACTGGGGGCCATCTTAGAGGCTGCTACCACATTCCAGATTCCACCAACATAGAATGTCTTCCCTGGCTTTTCTGCTGTACTGTACCTCTTATTCCATGAGGCTTTTCAAACAAACAGTTTGTTGAAGATATCAAAAAAATACTCAAGCCCAAGATCTGTGTCAAGCTCTGTTCCCAAGAAGATATTCCCCTTTCTCCCATCTTTGCCTGTCTCTTCATGTGTAAATCCCCCACCCCCACCCCACCCCCATTTTTCAAAGCCTGGCCAGAAACTGCCCCCTCTTTGAAGTCTCCCTGGGGCTGTAGGTGGAATTTCCCCCAAGTGTCCACAGCCATGCCCTTGAACACTTGGTTTAGAAGCATCATGCCCACAGCTGCTAGTTCCATAATGCCATGGATCTAGGGTGTTCCTAAATAATTAACTCCCCAGCTTCTCTTTTCAACAATTTTAAGCATTTTGAAGTTTATAGAAATTCAAGCAGGACATGGAAATTCTTCCCCTGATGTCCTTCAGTGGCCCAAGGGTGGAAAATTCCAGCAGGAACAAAGGAAGGAGAAAAAGAGGTCTTCCTGAAGTGCTATCAGCATAATTGGATCTTGGGGACGTTGTCCCAGAAGTATAAAACGTTTCCTGAATTTGTGCAATTCCATTTCCAAACTTTTAATCACTTCAGAGAACACAATAATCCCAATTACAGTGCTGATTTCAAATTGCTTTTTACATGTACCAGTGGCTCCTTTGGAGATTTTGCCTAAAACACAGAATTAAGGTAGAGTGGGAAGAACTGGCTTTCATCCCTTCTACAAATCAGAGGTAGATATCTCAGCCTGGGCCTTTCAAACTAGAATTGCTATTTCTGGCCCACATACTGTTTCCAAGCTGTAGGGACCCATTCTGAGTAAGTTCCTGAGTAAAGTAAGTGAGAGTTCCCATAAGAGTAATCCTCAACCTTTTATTAGCACAGTAACATTTCTAGCTTCTGAGGATTTCTCAAACAGGCTGGGGCTTGGAAAAGGAAGAAATAAAACAATTTCAGTGGTATCACAAAGACTGAGGGCCATGCAGTTGCCCTTCTTCCAGGGTCAGAAAAACCTAGACAGCAAGAAGCCTATGAAAGTTTTCAGTCTCATTTCATGGACTCAATTTCAGAGACACCCCAAGAAATGTCATGGTCCCAGGGTTTCAGAGCCTCTTCTTGCAAGACTCTGGGGAGCATCATTCACACTGTAGCCATGGAAATGGCTGGAGTTGTCCCAGAGTTATGCTCCAGAGGCCGCCATCTATACTGCCAACCATGTGAAGGAAGCCTCCGGGAGCTGCACGTTGCTGTGGCCTGGATCACCGGGCAGCCCAGACTTTCTGAGCCCTCCTTGCCCGCTTCAGTAAGAGCAGCTCTGCTTTACATTTGAGGGTTCTGAGTTTAAGGAAACAAAAGTTCTCTCTCTTAAAGAGTTTGAGCATCATTGATCTCTTCCAATCCCAGCACAGAATAGGGTAACCTGAGGGTCTAATTGATGAAAGAAAGTACTGACGTCTACACAGCAGATTTGAAGGTTAGAGTAGCATACAGCCCGAGTCTCTGGAATAACCTTCCATAAATTCAATGCAATCCCAGAGGGAAGGTGAACGACCATCATATGAGTGAGAAAAATTCAGAAAGCTGCCTGCTTGGTTCAATATAAAGAAGAATTTTCTAATACACCAGAGCTCTGCAAATATGGAGTACACTGTTTGGGAACACAGTGAGCTCTTCATCAACAGAAGAAATCAAGCTGAAACTGAAAATCCGTGCACCAGTGTGGTGTAGAAAATGATCTAGAATATGAGAGAGGGTTGGACTAAATTACTTGGGGACCATAATCAGTGGCAGGATGTTAGTCTGGGTGACATATCTAGCAGCTAAACCAAAATGCTCAAGGACTGTTAATGTCGACTGATTCCTGTGTGGACACTCACCCAGAGGAAAGGTGACCCAGTAGTATGATAAGAAAAAAAAAAAAGCGCTGCTTTAGTTACCTAAGGCAACTAGATTTCCAGAAGCTGTGATCCACTCCAGGTTTTTGGAGCCAGTCCTCTGTCTATCTTCATGGAACATCAGATTAAAGCTGTTGCGACATATCAGCATTCCCAGAGCAGGAAGTTATCTTGGAGACCTCCCCGCTTTCCCTTGCATCTCTCCATGTCCAGTCTCTTTTTGTCTTTAAATGTGCAGCTGATTCTATATCACAAAAGTAGCCTTCCATGACCCCTGTTCCCACAAATACCCTGAGTGCTGTTTTGGATGATCTGGCTTCTCTTGAACCCTTCTGCTTCCCCTCCCTGCTAGATTGTGAACCCACTTAAGCCTGAGCCATGGGTCACCACTGTTCCTCAGAGGAATTGTCATACTCACACACTGGGTGATCAACAAGTGTTTGGTGGATGGATGTTCAGACACAGATGGATGGATGGATGGATGGATGGACATATGGAAGGAAATCCCTGGAGCTGGTGTTGTCCATGAGAAAGGATATCTTGGAAACAACAGGAGTATGTTTTCTGTGAGAATGACCTGGAGAGAAGAAGTAAAGTGAGTATTCACAACTAATCATTTCACTAGTACCTGGCACAAAGTGGTAGAACATGGAGCAAACTGAAAGTCACTTTTCTGATCAGAGTTTAATGAGATGAACTTCCATATAGGAGATAGAACCACTAAAATGAACGTGCTTTGTGCCTTGTCTCTGATCAAATGCATCACATTATCAGAATCATCATTTTAAACACTGTAAATTTGAAGTCCTATAGCCCCAAAGTAATTTCTGATGTTATTGCTCCTTTTTCCTGGGAAAAAAAGAGACTGTGGACTTTCAGAACAGTGTGCAAATCACTCAGCCTGACTGGGACTCCAGAACAGATGCTCTGGACCTAAGTGAGGCCAAGAATATTGAGTTTAGATCCCAAGTATTTTCTTCAGTTGAAAGAGGAAACACACCGTGTGCCAACCAGACTATCTCTGTGACAGAATGTATTCTCCTGGGCCTGTCTGCCCACCCAAAGCTGGCAAAAACATTCTTTGTGCTCATCCTGTCAATGTACCTGGTGATCCTGCTAGACAAAAGGGTTCTCATCCTGGTAAGTGTGTCCATCTCTCACCTACACACACCCGCCTACTTCTTCCTGGGAAATCTCTCCTTCCTGGACATCTACTACACAACCTCCTCAATCCCCCTCATTCTTGACAGCTTCCTGACCCTCAGGAAAACCATCTCCTTCTCAGGCTTTGCTGTGCCGATGTTTCTCTCCTCTGCCGTGCGAGCCACAGTGTGTGTGCTTCTGGGCATGATGGCATTTGATCGCTACATGGCCATCTGTAACCCCTTTAGATAGCCTGTGGTCATGAGCAAGGCTGCCTAAGTGCTCATAGCTGCCAGCTCCTGGGCAACTGGAAGTTCTGCCTCCATAGTTCAGATGTCCCTTGTGATGAAGCTGCCCTTCTGTGGGAATGTCATCAACCACTTCACCTGTGAGATCCTGGCTGTCCTGAAGTTGGCCTGTGCTGACATCTCCATAAATGTGATCAGTATGGGAGTAACAAAAGTGATCTTCCTTGCAATCCCAGCTCTGTTCATCTTTGTCTCCTACGTGCTCATCTTTGCTACCATCCTGCGGATCCCCTCAACTGAGGGCAGGAAAAAGCCCTTCTCCACCTGCTCTGCCCACCTCACAGTCATGGTCATCTTCTACGGGACCATCCTCTTCATGTATGGGAAGCCCAAGTCCAAGGACCTGCTGTGGGCAGACAAACAGGACCTTTCAGACAAGCTCCTTTCCCTCTTATATGGGGTGGTGACCCCCATGCTCCACCCCATCATCTACAGCCTGAAGAACAAGGACATGAAGGCTGCTCTTAGGAAACTGGTGAGTTAGAAATGCTTCAGCCAGTGATGTTTGGAGGACAGATGTCCCTGTAGTTCTGTGCCTCTTGGCTGCTTTCACCCACGAATCTCAAAAGAATGTGTCACCCAAAGAAAACACACATGAAGAATGATGACAGAAAATTGAATTGCACATGTAAAGGAGAACTCTGGTTGTTACTGGACCCAATTGTTAAAAATCATGAAACCTAAAACCTGATGGGAGTGTGACTTGAAGGGATAGAAGTGGAATGTTGCTGAGAAAACAGTTAGTGGTTTTTCTGATTCTCTACTGTGCAAGTCTGAATTCACATTTGTGAGCAGGCTGTTCCTTTGTTTTGGGAAAAACAGCTTAGTGTACCTTTGTGTGACATAAAGATCCAAGATCCTACTCTGGAAAGGAAGCAGTGAAGACAATGTGGGGCAAAACGTCATGATATCACAATATAAAAAATTCTTTATTGCAGATGAAATGGCAGATCTTCAAATTTAATTTTTGGGGGGTACAGGGCTGAGACTGGAGATGAGAATGAAGCTGGTCTTTTTCCTTACCCTGAGACTCAGAGAAATTGGGACCATGTAGATTTCACATAGGGCATTTCCTTTGAGGGCAAGTAAGCCAGATCCTGCAACACGTGTGTGGAGGATCTTAGCCTTGGAGCACTCAGAGCTGGTGTCTGGTTTTAAGCTTCATTTTCCTGCCCTCACTTAAGTCTTGTTTAAGTACACAATCTGGCCCTACAGTCTGGAGAGTTAAAGGATGGACCTGTAGGGGAAAGCAGAGCCAGGGCACCACAGCAATCTGAGGGAGGCTGGAGTCAGGACGGTGTGACACGACCAGTAGAAGATGGAGCAAGATGGCTGACTGAGGAGAATTGGGACAATAAAACTGAAAGACAGAGCCAGTTCACCGTGCACCTGACAAGAGGTCCAGAAGTAAAATATGTGAGGATCTCAGTCAGTAGAAACACAAAAAGGGGTAAAGATATTGTGAAGGAGAGAACTTCGAATGTCACTTTTTCCTTGAAGCAATTGGATGTCCATTTTTTCATGACAATCAAAACTTCCTAATGAAAAGAAATGCTTCCTTCCTGCTTTGCTTGGGTGTCCTGGGTTCCTCCTGTCTGAGATGTGGCCAGCCACTCTTTGACCCTACAGGTGCTCTCCTGCCCATACTGGGCAGAAATGTGGACACCAGTCACTGCCTGCATGGCCCCTTAAACAGTCTCTTGGGCTGTAGGAGCCCAGGGGCGTGTTCTTGTTTCACTTTTTCAAACCCAGTATTATCTGTCCCACCTTGGTGTGAATTTTCTTTATCCTATTGAGCACAGAGCCCATCTACATCCTTCTTATCTCACTATAGAGAGGATGGCATCAACTTGGGTAAATCCCAGCCTTTTACAAGTCAAGAATTGATTTAAAAATGAAACATACTTGCAGAACAAAATTTCTTTTAAACATACTTCATTTTACTAGTTTTGACTTAGAGAACCATGCCTAGTTCCCCTCCCAGATCCTTCTATAGGACTGAAGGGCATGTTCCTCCAGCTGCTGAAGGTGCTGCCGGCAGACAGCTTCCAGCTGTCAGTCTTCTCTGGGAATTAGCTAAAGAGGGCTCTTAGCTGAAGACAGCTGACTCACCCAAGATCATGTTCTCTCTTTCAGGGCAGCCCATATTCAATGACTGATTGATGAAGGGATATAAATGTCTTGCCCCAACTCAGGACAACTCTGAAGGGCCATACCAGTGCCAGAGTTCCCATGGGATTGACTGAGGCCTTTGTTGAGACTGCACCACAGCCCAACTTCTCCCTCTGCCCAATCTTGCTTCCTTTACCTCTATTTCACCAGTGTTGATCCCAAGAGCACCTAATAAACCTGCTGCACCCCAATCTCCATCTCAGAGTCTGCTTCCCAGCAAACCCAAATTTTAACACCATGGAAACTCCAATGCTCAAGTAACACATGTGTTTTCTTTTCAGAGAGAGTTCTATGGACACTGGCAATACTTAGCAAAAAATCACATAGAATTGTTGGGTGAGGCAGTACAGTGTTGTGTTTGCATCAGAAGCATTGGAACCAGACTTTGGTTAGACTCCAGCTCCCCTACTTACCATGGTTGTAACCTTGAAGTTTGTTTTCTATTGTAGGTAATATCTCTGAAATATTCCTACCACCCCCACCCTGCCCATCTCCCTAGTTCAGTGTTTCCCAATCTTTTTCTTGCCAGGGAACTCCTAGAAAATAATAGGATTTGTATGGCACCCTGGGGTAAGTGGATGAGTCTACTCATGGCTGAAGGTAATTCACCTGGGGGCTTAGGTCACTATATGCCTTGCTTAGTGACCCCAGAAGGTATTCTGAGCTTGGCATACCTGTGGCATACTAGTTAGAAAGCCTTGCCAGAGGCAGGATGTCTCCAAGCTTAGCACCTGATGAGAAGACAGTCATGCCCCTTCTCCTGGCTACAGATAATTGGACACTTGACCCAAACTGGGCTAATCATATTTTCTCTCCAAGGAATTGGGAATTTGGATATAGAGACTTGTTAGTTGGCATAGGGCTCTTGAGCTGAGAGACCACGTAAAGCCAGGATTGATGTGGCCATGTGCCTTGCAAGAGAGAGAAAGCTGGTCTGCGGAGAGAGATGACAATCAAATGCACAAAGAGAACTGTACTTGTGTAAAAACAGAAGTAGAGGCTGCTAATACATGAGCTAAGACTTAGAGAAGTCCTTTTTATTTTATTTTATGGGAAAATTTAAACCTACAGAAAAGTAGAGAAAATAATAAAATGAATCCTTAGGCATTCATCTCCCTGATCCAACGATGATCTGTTCATGGCCAATCTTGTTCATCCATGGACATTTCTCCCTCCGCATGGATTATTTCTCCCTCTCCTGGATTATTCTGAAACAAATCCCAGATGATCATAGCATTTCATCCTTAAATACTTCAGCATTTATCCCTAAAAATGATTAGCACTTTTGTAAAATATAAATAAATTACCATTATCATACCTAAAACTCAAATTAATATCATCAGTTGTCCATCATTTATATTTTCCCAAATGTCCTATAAATGCTTTAATTATTTCAATGTATTTATTTGAACCAAAACCCAAATAAGACTACACACTATGATTAGTCTCTTTTAATCTATAGTTGTCTCTTCCTCTCTCCCCACTCCCTTTTAATTTACTTTTTGGGGGAAGGAATAGTTTCCCACTATGGAAAACTGTAGAGTGTGCCTCAGTCTGCATTTTGCTGATTACAGTCCTGTGGTGTCTGTCCCTGGCTCTCTATAAGTTGGTGATTAGGTCTAGATACTTGAGAGGATTTTTATTCTAGTGCAGTTTTGAGCTCATGACTCCTGAGATCTTTTGACATGACCCCAGTATCTTTGATGGCTTCCTTTCCTTCTGGTATGTCAAGGTGTTCCAGGCTCAACAGTTCCTCTCCAGACCTGGAAACAACCATTTTTTTCTAAGAAGCTTTTGTTTTCTTTAGTGGGGAATCGTATTTAGAACCCACAATCTGGGTTCTAGAGGTGCTATTGAATTTATCATAGTTTCAAAGATTTTTCAGTGGAAAGAGCTAAGAAATATATATTTCCTATATTTAAACCATATGGATGATGTAGTTAAATACATCATCCATACATACACACAAATCAACTTAAGATCTACAGAATTTTTACTTGACTTCATTGATTTCATACCTGTGTCTCCTTCTTCCATGTACTATCTCCTCATTCCAGGAAATTTTGGAGAGGGCTTAAAGTTACACCAACATAATAAGATGTCAAGAGCTAATGTGGGGATAGCTCCTGTAAAGAACAGAAGTGAGTTAGACTGTCCTGGTGACGTGTGTCCCAACTCCTGTGTGCCTGGCAGTACTGGGGCCACTCATACTCATAACAGCTGAGGCAATGGTGTGGGACCTTCCCCTCTTCCACTTGTTCCTGAGCCTTCCACAGGAAACCTGGACCCAAGAGAGGAGTACTGGGGAGCGACAGGCTGGGGAAGAGCTGCAGGAGAAACCAAAGTGGGCAGAGAGACAGACTCCAATCTGGAACCACAAGGCATCTCACAGCTCAGGTGACTTTCCAAAATTTCGATGAGGGCAGTCCCCAGCCCCTGTTTACCATGAGTGACCTCTGGCAAAAACAGGCAGACACATTATGCATACAAAAAGGAAGCTGGCAGGGACCAGCCTGGTGGCGTGGTGGTTGAGTTCCTGCATTCAGCTTCAGCAGCCCAGGGTTCACCAGTTTGGGTCCTGGGTGCAGACCTACACACCACTCATCAAGCCATGCTGAGGCAACATCCCACATAGAAGAACCTACAACTGGGATATACAACTATGTTCTGGGGCTTTGGGGAGAAAAAAAGAAAAAGAGGAAGATTGGCAACAGATGTGGGCTCAGGGCCAATTTCCTCAAAAAAAAAAAAAAAAAAAAAAAGGAAGCTGGCAGATCTCCTCTAAATGGGGCCAGAAGTCCTGAATTCTACAACCTTACTCTGCTCAAGATAGATGCTTCTGGTGTTTAAGAGCCACTTACAAAAGGGAGGCTTGCTGTGTATTCGGAAGGGTGAAATCACAGCCAGAAGCTAGGTATCTGGGGTCAGTGGTCTCCTAGGATTTAAAATCACATTTTCTTACAATGTATACCATATGCTTATTTATTTATAAAATATATAGGTGTTCTACTATACCAGTATACTATGCACATTATAAAGTCTTTACAAAAATAGAAATCAAAAAAGATAGGATAAAGATAAAATATAAAAAAGAACAGCTAACACGGGGCAAAGAAGAGAACAAGGGTAGGTCATAAATTCATTTATTAATTAATTCAGCAACCATTTATTGAGTGCCTACTGTGAGCCAGGTCCAGTTTTTATACTTAGGATCTATCTGTGAACAATGAAGAAAAAAATTGCCTCTGTGAAACTTACATTATAGCAGGAAGGAAACAGACAAGAGACAATGACTAAAATAAATAGGAAAATAATAGAGGATGGTAGAAACTGCATGCATTCAGAACTGAGGCATACATGAGGACTGAACATATGCATCTAATTTTGCTCCCCACTGAAACCTATGAAAACTACAGTGAGGTTTTCTTGTTTTTTGCTTAATGTTCTTTTTTAATTGAGGAGAAGGGATACATCAGAGTGATACCATTTGAAGGCTGCAAAGTGAATGGACTAGTGTTCATTCCCACAGCAGATCAGACAGAGCCAAACTCTAAGCCAGAAACTAAGAGAGCTGAGCAACAACCCAATTTCCAGCACAGAGGAACTCACTATATCAGGTCCCTCTAGGACCAGGGGTAAAGGGGGTGCTACCAAAATAGAGAGGATTAGGATTAGGTCAAAAATGTATAAACAACAGAGTCCCTACACCCCCACCCTTGTTCCATGACACTGGTCAACTGTTCCCTACCTACCTCAACAAAAAGTCTATTCTCTAGAGAGGATAAACTCTGCACTGAGGGACAATGGGCACAGTTGAGAGCATGGGCACTGTATCCTTCCAGGGAGGAAAAAAAAACTGTTGTTAACCTAAAACAAAATGGGCTTATTTGGTAACAGCAAAAAGTTGCAATTCAGGAAGGGCAGGCTATAGCACAATCCATAGGCAAGTCCAGCAAGCAAAGGAGAAGAATGTTATTTTATAGAGAAAAAGGAGGAAGTTGGGAGGGGTTGTTTTGAACAAAAGTCCATTGGTGGAAAGTGAGAGTTCAGGGTGGTGACAGCTTCTCATTGACTGAATTGCTGACATAGTCTATTTGTTGTTGGGTGTGCAATGTACATCTCTTCCTGTTGGGGTCTGTAACTGACATTCGTTCCTGTAATTGACCTCAAGTGGTACTGCATGAGAGCTCCCCCTTCTGGCCTCCTGACTCCATTTTAAATGAGGTTTCCCTTTACTAATTTTCACATTTTCCTTTTTGATCAAGATCTTTCTTCAACAGCATTGCTGATCAAGAGTCAGGTTTTCTGGATTCAGTGGCCTATTGTCCCTCAATGCCAGAAGAGACCTTTCCTGGGTGTCATGTCCCATATTAGATGGAAAGTGCACAGATTGGAAACCTATCGAGGTCACATTGGTGTAACAAAGAGCAGTAGGAGGGGCTCTTGGGCACTTCTTATCTAAAGTCTATATTTTATCAAGATTATAAGCATTGGAGATCACCTCAAAGAGTTAAGTTAGCATCAAAGATTTGGCAGACAACTTAAAAATAATTATACAAAACAGAATTAAAAGTAAAGCACATTCAGACTAAGAGAATGAAGACAGAGGGCAGGAATAAACATGAAGCAATGGCTGATGAAGTCTCTGCAAAAATAGCAGAACTTCAAAAATGTATTTAAACAATATTGTTTTCTCAAAAGAACTGTTTGGAACTAAAGTCACCTGATAATGCAGTCTGTAAGGTTGTAAATCCAGAGACCATGAATTTGGATAAGAATCCAGAGTCAGTTAATAGTCCAGATGAAAGAAAAATTTCTGTAAATTCTGAATCTTCTAACCCTTCAGAAAAAGCAAATGGAAAGATTAATTTGTCACAGGATCATGATAAGGCTGTTTCCAAAAGTCCATAATCAAAAGAAGAGGTGTCCCCTCTTTGTAGGGGCCTGGCAAATGTGGACAAGGGCATTTCCCCTCCACAAGACAGAGAAAGAGAAGAAGCAACAGCAAGAAAAGGGTGCACAGGTCTGGTGTTGTCACCCTGGGAAAGATGTCCACTTCAGATGTTGGCTGCCTCTCCTTCCAGTCAACTTGGTGTAGAAGTTTCCAGTGTTTGTTCAGGACCACATGTCAGGTGCAGCCTTCTTTAGCAGTGAGATGTGTACCCAAGGTTCAAGTCCCTGAAGTTTGGCTGCCATCTGCATAGTGAGGAGGACATGGTATAGTCCCTTTCTGGAAAATTCAAGGGCAATAAGAAAATTGGAAATGCTAGTTTGAAGAGTCATAGCCAGATATTTAAGGAAACTAGAAGAATCTAGGATCCAGTCCAGCTTACAGGTGCATAACAAAACCTTAAGGATAATTAATAGAACTAAAATTTAATATCTACAAACTTACAAACATTTTTTCTCTCCATGATTACCCCATTTTTATCAAAGATCATTATAGTAAATATCTGAGTCTATGTATATCTCTCTCAAATATGACATTCCAGCCAAAGTCTTGGTAAAATAGCAAATATTTCCAATTGTGTGCTATTAAAGGAGAACAGATTCTCATTCAGTTTATGCAGATATATATATTGTCATGAAAAGAATACTTTCTCTTTGTCGCATATCAGAAAACAAACAGTTTTCAAATTCTGGAGGGTTCAGGTGGGAGAAAATGATAAATGTTTCAACCCTTGTTGTAAAGATATATTTTCTCAAAGGAGAGAAGAAAAGGGGGTCCTACAAATCCAGTTCAGTCTGATGGTCTCAAAGTTATCATACACTGCATTTTAGAGTATTTGTCAGGATATTTTCCATGAATTTCTTTGAAGATAATACATATTTGCAAAAGCACAAGAGTAAAACAATGTCTATAAATAACAAAAGACTTAAAAATAGCAATGGTTAAAGATCTGAGGAAGGTTCATTATAACATAATTGACAAGTAAATTTGGTCATTTCTGTGACATATATTTTAAAATTATGACTGATAACCTTATACCAGGACATATCAGAATTTTATGAATTTTCATACAATCTCTAGAACATGTATTTTAATACTATTCACCTATATAATATAATCTAAGAAGGTTTCTCCATCATTTTATTTATTTGTGTGTGTGTGTGAGGAAGACTAGTCCTGAGCTAACATCCATTGCCAGTCCTCCTCTTTTTGCTGAGGAAGATTGGCTGTGGGCTAACATCCATGCCCATCTTCCTCTACTTTATATGGGATGCTGCCACAGCATGGCTTGACAAGCGGTGCATTGGTCTACCCCTGGCATCCAACCCTTGAACCCCAGGCCACCAAAGTGGAGCATGTGAATTTAACACTACACCACCAGGCTGGCTCTCTTCATCATTTAGTTGACAATGCTTCCCATATACTTTGACATATCAAATAAGTCTCATTAGTTTAACATCTCTTTTTTTTTTTTATAAGAACAGAGAACAAATCCTTTGAGAAGTCCCAGGGGCACTCTGGAAATTCACAAAGTTACTTTTAGGTCAAAAAGACTTTACTTAGAATTTGATTTGGGGGAAGTTTATAAAAAATATTAAAAGGCTTTGGACATTTGAACAAATAGGATCACAGAAAATTATGAAACAATACTTAATTATCTATTTAACCAAAGTGACAAAAATATTTCAAAGACAAATATAGAAGGTTACATAGCTACAAAAGAGACTTAACAGAAGAGACTCAGCTTTTAGCACAAAGCACAAGAAGTAATTTTGATAAAACACAAAAAGGTAAGGAAAAACATTCACAATCTCTTATCCGGGCACTAGTCCAAGCAAGTTTTGTACCCTTAGCGGATGAAAGAAAATTAAGTTCCAGTTTTACATAAGTACACTATTGATATTAAGGCTTATTTTAAAACATTTATAGTCATTTTGTTTAATCTTATTCAGCTTGATTGCATATAAAATTTCTTTCAAAGATTGCTGTTTCACAAACCTTCTTCAGTTTTCTTTTTTCCTTCAACAAAAGTGTATCTCCATACCTCATACCTTTTCTAACCAAAAACACATACCTTATCTTGCATACAGAGATAGTTTCCTTATAATTCCTAAAAATATATTTCCTTTATAGTAAATTTTCTAGTATGACACAAGACATATTTTCCAATAGATCCAAATATCTTTAGTTCCTTTGAAAAGAAAGCCAAAATGGATAAATGTATTCGGAATCAATCTAGACATTCAATGAGTTCCCTTTATTTAATTTAAACTAGCAAAACTTTAAGGTTTCGCATTACCTAAGAAGATTTGGGGAAGCTATTTATAAGGTTCACCTATAAACTTTTATCCCATTTACATCCACTTAATTTACTTGTTTTCAACAATTATGTTTAGATTTCTTATGAAAATTTCACCATACCAAGTTATTTTTTTTTTTGCTGACAAATTATGTAACAGAGATAATAAGCACTTCTTTGATTTTCAGTAAACCTAGACAGAATAAAAGTATTATGCTTAGTGTTGATAACTCTAAAGACATGATTGTATTAACTAAACCAACAAACTTTAACTTGCTTTAATTCTGAATATTTTCTCAGATCATATGAACCTGAAAACCATTTGGGTTAATTTCTATTACATTTCTGAAAATTTAATTTATATAGGCACTTAGGGTTTTTTTGCCAATTAAATAGTAATGTTTCTATAAATTAATTTTGGCAATACTGTCTGGAGGTAGAAAAAATCATATACATAAATGGACACACACATAACATACAGATAGACACAGAAATCTTATAACCTTGTACAAAACTTAAAAAGAATAGTTGCATCTAAATTGTGTTTCTACATTAAGGTTACCTGCTCAGATGGCCAAAGGTGTTTCGTTTTTGTTTTTGTTTTTGTTTTAATGTAAGGATCCTTTTAGCTATCTTTTTGGAGTCATTTTGTCTTTTAGAAACTTCTGTATACCAATCAAAGAACACATTGTATTATCTCTGAGAAGTTTGAGGTTCTCTCTTTTAGAGGTGCCCTTTAAAGTGAATTTATTTAATTCATAGTTTCCCTAGGATGGCCATTACAATTTCAAATTATTTAAAAGTTTACCCATTTTTTTCCTGAAAGGCACAAAAATCCTGGTCCAAAACCAGGTGGAACCTATCTTGCCTTTGGATTTGCTAAAATGCCTTAACTATGAAGAGCGCTGTTTTCCAAAAACAGTTCTAAAACATTGGGAATCATGTGTTTTCCCCCTTTTTGAACAGGATGGGTGACTTACCAGGAAACTTCAATAAACAGAAACAAATACTAGAACAAGACAAACAGAAATAGAAAACAAACATACACAATAAAATTGAAGGGCTCCGAATGCACAAAAAAAGAGAGTGGGGAACCAAGAGTGTACTGCATGGGTGTGCTGGGACCCCAATTTGGTTTTGCAAAATGTCTATCAAATTCTCATAACTGAAGTCCTCACAGTAAATTTTGGATAATTTGTTTTCATCAACAGCAAAACGAAAATTAGTCTTGGTTCACTGGCAGGAGAATTTGCAGTTGCCAGGGATGGTGCAAGAAGCGGGGCTCTTAATTTTGGGGAAGGGAAGAGAGGCCTCAGAAGCCTTTTTGTCTTCTTTAATTGTTTGCCTCAGTTAATTCAGAAATTCTATGTAGGAGAGAGGCAATTTTAGACTCCTGATAATGTTGGAAGCCTCAAGATACCAATTGAAATAGGTGTCCCATTCAGTTTTGACAATTTTAGAGCCATGGTTGTCCAATTCAATTTTAGGAAGGATAAGTTTAGGGAGTTCAAAAATTCCCCATAATGGCCATTGGTGTTCTAAATTACTTTGGTTAAGCTGGTCCATTTGGCTAGGAACACATATGAAGACAGACCATAGTTTTTAAACATAAAACTGGCCAGGGTCCCTGAAGTGGGCAAATGGCGGGACCCTTAAAGCATTCAGATGACTGAGATCCCATTTCTCAGAGGTTTTGTGTTTGTTTTGTTTCTTGAGCAAAAGAAAAATTCCAAACAGCCAGCAGGCCAAATACCAGCACACAGTGGGAACAGCCCAGTTCCAAAAGGAGTCAGGCCAAAGGCTGAACAGCACAGTTCCAAGAGGAATAGCCTGGTTCCAAAAGGAATCAGACCAAAGGCCAAACAAGTACTTTCAGAAAAGACAAAGCCTTTATACTGAAAGGATGAAGCCTTTGAATCCAAGATAAAACTTACCCTCAAACTCCAGGGTCAGTGAGAAAGCAGTGAGCTTGATGGATTGTGTGTGTGGGTACTGGCACCTGTTTGCTCACCAGCCTCAGAGTTGTTGGGGGTCCTCTCTGGATCCCAATTCTCTGACCCCAAATTATGTTAACCTAAAAAAATAAAACAGCCAGTTATTTTACCAGCAAAATGTATTTATTCAGAAACAGCAAAGAATTGCAATTTGGGACAAGCAGGCTATAGCAAAGGCCATAGGCAAGTCCAGCAAGCAAAGGAGAGGAACACTATTCTATAGAGAAAAAGGGGGGCAGTCAGGAGGGGTTGTTTTGAACAAAAGTCCACTGGTGGAAAGCAAGAGTTCAGGGTGGTGATGATTTCTCATTGGCTGAGTTGCTGGGGTAGTCAATTTCTTGTTGGGAATGCAATGTACATCTCTTCCTGCTGGGGTCTGTAACTGACATTCTTTCCTGTAATTGACCTCCAGTGGTACTGCATGAGAGCTCCCCCTTCTGGCCTCCTGACTCCATTTTAAATGATGTTTCCCTTTACTAATTTTCACACTATCATTACAAAGGATCAAGAATCAGGATGGCTTCTGACTTTGCACCAGCGGTACTGTTACAGAGCCGAAATTGGTTTGCCTCCTGCTGAGTTACAATCAGACTCTTGACCAGAAGTAGTCATCACAGAAAATAGAAGTTACTTGCAGCAAACAGGAGGCCACATGGAATCATTTCCAAAGTCATGGCTGTCCCCAAACATGGGAAAGCTGGGTCCTTTTATTTCAGATGGGGAGTGCATATTCAAAAGGGAGAGGTGGGCGTTTGCTTGCACAGGCTCAGATGGAGAACATGCTTCCACATACACTGCAGGTCATGGTAATGAGGCCTAAGCTCCTCCCAGAGAGGAGATTTTGGCATTAAAAATGAGGCGAAGGTCGTAGGCCTCACTCTTCTTGTGGAGCTTGGTCTGGTTCAGGGTGGTTGGTGACTGCATCTCTTAAACAATTCAATGCTTCCAAACCCACCTTTGAGTTCCTTGGGGCAATTAGTTGGTGAGTACCTTCAAATTCAGAAGAAGACAATTTTCAATAAGTTCCTAGAATTCGATACCCCAGTGTGATGGTTAATGTTATGTGTCAACTTGACTGGGCCATGGGGTGCTCAAATATTTGGTCAAACATTATTCTGGGGGTATCTGTCAGGGAGTTTCTGGATGAGATTAATATTTGAATTGGTGGACTTAGTAAAGAAGATTGCTCAGCTGTGGGTGGGCCTCATCCAATCAGTTGAAGGCCTGAATAGAACAAAGTCTGAGAGAGAACTCGTCCTGTCTGACTGCCTTCAAGCTATGACATTGTTGTTTTTCTCTGACAGTCTTTCCTATACTTGCCTTATCTTGACCGTGCATGAGAAAATTCTCTCTTCTTTCTCCATGCTTGGGTTGGCTGAGGACATTCATTTCATCCCACATAAATATCCTGCTTTGGCCTGTTCCTAAAGGGGGAAGCAAGCCATAAGGGGAGCTTAGAAGCAGAAAACATAAAGCAACCCACTCTCTCGGATAGTATTTCTGCCAGATGTCTGGTACCTGGCCACACTACGGCCCTGCCTGACCCAGAAGAGGCTATTAAAACCATAAGCCTACATTGTCAGATGAGTCTTCCCCCATATAGTGGCAACTTTTCCCTTTATTTTTTTTTTTTTATTTTTTTTTTTTGTGAGGAAGACCAGCCCTGAGCTAACATCTGTTGCCAATCCTCCTCTTTTTGCTAAGGAAGACTGGCCCTGGGCTAACATCCGTGCCCATCTTCCTCCACTTTATATGGGACGCCGCCACAGCGTGGCTGACAGACAGTGCGTCGGCGGGCGACCGGGATCCGAACCCGTGAACCCCGGGCTGCCAAGCACGGACGAAACCGTTGCGCCACCGGGCAGCCCCTGTGGCCCTTTTTCCCTTTCTTTAGAAAGCTAGGTTCGTAATTGTTAATCAGCTTTTCAACATGGAACAATGCGTTGGACACTGGTTTTGTAGGTGGTAAAACTAAAAGGAGATCAAGAAAATGTATATTTGTTTTCTATTGCTGTGTTACAGACTACCACAAAAATAGCAGCTTAAAACAACACCCAATTATTACCTAACAGTCTATAAGTGAGAAGTCTGGGTGGGCTTGGCTGGGCTCTGAGAAAAAAATCCACTTCCAAGCTCATTCAGATTGTTGGCAGAATATAGTTCCTTGGGGTTGTTGGACTGTGGGCCTGTTTTCCTTGCTGGCTGTTGGCAGGGCTCATTCTAGGCTTCTTGTGGCAGTTCTCTGGTGCTACCTTGTGGCCCCTTCCATCCATGGAATCCTTCCCATGCTTCAGATCTGACTTCTCCTTCTGCTATTAGCCTGAGATAACTCTGCTTTTAAAGGGCTAATCTGATTGGGTCAGGCCCATCTGGATAATCTTCTAATCTGAAAGTCAACTGACTTGAGATTTTCATTACATTGACAAAATCCCTTCACAGCAGCACCTAGCTTAGTGTTTGATGGAATCAATACAGGATGGGAATCATGGAGTAAGATGGGGATCATTAAGATTCTGCCTAGAATAAAATGATTTCCATGAAAATCAGGACAGTGGTCACCTCTGGAAGAGAGGGAAGAAGAGACTATAACTGGGGAGAGAAGTAAGAGGGACTTTTAAGTGACTGCAACATTTTGATTCTTAAAATTCAGGGGGTACATGGTCTGTATTTTATTAGTTTTCCTTAAATATTACACATAAACTTTTTACACTCTTCTGTGTGTATAATGTATTTTACAGAAAGAAAAAATTCAATGTAAGGCATAATGATTTACGACCATAAATGTGGCATGTATTTGATTCTAAGATTTTTAGAAGCCAATGCACAGGGCAAGCACATTTCATTTGTGGAAGAAGTGGGAGGAACTTCCCAAGTCTTTTATTTGTTCCTGATACTGGGCAAGCTCCTCTTGTACACTAAGGACATCTGTGGAACAAGAGCTCAACACATGCACCACCCACCATCTCCAGTATTAGTATTAAATGAGAAGGGGAAAACTAGAATGTGGTTAAGAAACTATAGCATGCCAGAGAACAGTGGTCCAGGTTTAAGATGCTTCTGGCTGCTGCCTGGGTGGTCACAGCTCTCAGTTTGGATCTTGGAAGTGGAGGTTACCAGATCTCAATGGTAAACCAGCCGTGCTCTCACAGAAGCACAGATTCAGGATACTCATGCTATGCATGGAAGAAAAACTTCAAACAACAGGACATCACTGCTGTGATCAACTGGCTTTTTCAAGCCCATGGCCTCTATACCTATGAAACTCTCATGGCAGGAGGCAGGACAGGATTCACTTACAACTCTCCCAATGCCCTTTAAAGGCCTGGCCTAGGGTAGGAGCTCAGAACCTATTTGATGGGACATGGAGAATAGGGGATATTCTAGGTCACTTGCTTCTTTCCAACCCTGAGATCTTGAATTTGGAGATGGCCATGGGTCCTGAGCTATAAGGATCTGTCCTGTGCAGTGGATTTTACATTCTCCTGGGTCTATCATGGGTTCTGCTGAGAGTTCTCACTGATTGGGGGTTCATGTTTATTCTGGCAGGGCCGGGATGACTCTTCCTCTCTAATAGCTCAATAGATGGGTACAAAGGGAGGGACAGGAAGAAAGTATTTCTGGAGAGACTTCAGAATAATTGGATACTGGGGACATAACCCCAGATGTATAAAAAGTTTCTAAACTTTGTGGCTTCAATTTCTAAACTTTAAATCACTTCAGGGACTAGAATAATCCCAATAGCAGGGTGGGATTTAAATGGCTTAATAAATGCAATGGACTGTCCTTTGTGGATTTTACCCACACAAAGAACAAAGACAAGAAAACAGCTTTCACCCATTTCAGGTCCTAATTCCTCTGGCTGCTACTTTCAGACCAGATAGGCTATTTTCAGCCTCTGGACTATTCCCAGACCACAGAGAGGTGATTTTCTTTATCAACTTATTTATGAAAAAGGTAAGCAAGCACTTTTAAAAGAATATGTAAATTCTTGTGGGCCCAGCCCCATTCCTGGCTTCATCCCTTCTGACTATGTGGCAAGGAGGGAATTTGGAGGAAAGAGAAAAGGACATCTTGGTGGTGTGACAGAAAGTCCAAGAATGAGAAATTAATGGGGTTATTTAGTGCCTGGGATGGAAGACCTCTAAAAATAATCCATTCCAGAGTGAGTATTCAAGAATGGAGGCCCAGAGAGGAAGAGGAACTTAATGATTCCCGGGCACTGAGTGACCGGCAAAGACCAGTTCTTTTTGTTAGTGCTCCAGAAGAGATCGGCAGGTGAATGAAGGAATAAATGAATGACCAACCCAGGAGTCTGTGGATTGTGAGAGAGAACAGTAAAAAAAGGGGAATGTAGTATCCAACAGGGCTTGGATAGGGGAATGGTCAGGAATTGAAGAGGAGGAAGATCCCTTATTTCTACTAGTCCTGTGTGCCAAAGAAAGGAAAAACATACAAATGGAGTATAACACTTCTCACAAAATTGATTAAAATGAATCAGCCACACATAGTGTAACTTGAAGTAAATATATGATGGCTATCTTGAATGTGATTAGGAAAATTAAATCCAGTCAGGTGACGTTTCAAACATCTCTGTGGGTGTCCAAATATGACAAAGTAGATTTTGATCAAATTCTCTGCATTTTACTTAGAACAACACAGAGAAACCCCTAGATTGCCAGAGCTGTTCTCTAGTTGCTCAGCGAAGAGAGTTTCCTCACTGGCTTTCTTGCCACTTAAGGCATCAGAGAATCATGAAGTTGGTTGTCTGAGTTCCTGCAGGTGACAGAGCAGATGCACCATGGACAGGTCCAATCAGACCTCCCCCGTGGTAGGGTTCATTTTCCTGGGCCTCTCAGCCCACTCAAGGCTGGAGAAAATGTTCTTTGTACCCATCCTGCTGATGTTCCTGGTGACCCTGCTGGGCAACAGGGTCCTCATCCTGGTGAATACCCTTGACTCCCATCTGTACACACCCATCTGTACTTCTTCCTGGGGAACCTCTCCTTCCTGGACATCTGCTACACAACCTCCTCAGTCCCCCTTATTCTTGACATCTTCCTGACCCCCAAGAAAACCATCTCCTTCACAGCCTGTATTTTGGGCAGATGTTCCTCTCCTTTGTCATGGGAGCCACAGAGTGTGTGCTCCTGAGCATGATGGCATTTGATTATTATGTGGCCATCTGCAATCTGCTTAGATACCCTGAGGTCATAAGAAAAGCTGCCTACGTGTCCATAGCTGCTGGCTCTTGGACAGCTGGAAGCACTACCACCATGGTTCAAACATCCTTAGCAATGCAACTGCCCTTCCGTGGAAACAATGTCATCAACTACTTCACCTGTGAGACCCTGGCTGTCCTGAAGTTGGCCTGTGCTGACAACTCCATCAATGTGATCAGTATGGAAGTGGCCAAAGTGATCTTCCTGGGGGTCCCAGTTCTTTTCATCTCCCTCTCCTATGTGTTCATCACTGCTACCATCCTGTGGATTCCCTCAGCTGAGGGGAGGAAAAAGGTCTTCTCCACGTGCTCTGCCCACCTCACAGTTGTGATCATCTTCTATGAGACCATCTTCTTCATGTACAGGAAGCCCAAGTCCAAGGACCAGCTGGAGGCAGACAAGATATTTCAGACAAGATCACCTCCTTCTTCTGTGGGGTGGTGACCCCCATGCTCAACCCCATCATCTATGGCCTGAGGAACAAGGACGTAAAGGTCAGTGTGAGGAACCTGGTATTTGGGAAACATTTCACCCAGTGACAGTGGACAGGTACCAATGCTTCTATCCTCCCTGGTTGCTCTCACCTAAGGGTCTCAGAGGATAAGATGAGGGGCCACCTTCATCAAAGTTTACACAGGTAAATCTAATTACACAGAATCCCGTTACACAGAAGGTCTCTCTGTGAACAGGAAGCACTTAATGGGACTTTTTTCATCTCATTCTATAAGAAAGTCTACAGAAGTATATTCTTGTTCACCTAGCCCTATGGTTCTCATTCTCTGTGATGGATGTTGAACAAATTGATAGCAGGGAAAGTAAGTGTTCAAGTTTTATTGTTTAACTAATGAGAAGCTCTAGTCCGTGGGTCTATAAGTCAGTTGCTCTTTGGCTTCCTTCTTTGCACATATTTGAATTGGTCCTTACTTTTATGTTATCTTTCAACTCTTTCTACTCGATGTTAAATAACAGTAATATTTTCATCTTTATCCTCATTGTTTTTTTCTCCTTATTGTCATATTAATTCTTTTTTTGTTGTTGTTGTCATATAAATGCTTAAGACTGTTTCCTGAATTATTCCCTCCCTATGTCACCATAATTAACCTCTTTCTCTTATGCTTAATCAAAGTCCCCACCAGAAAATCATTCACACCTTTAGAGCAGCGTAGGGAAGGAGGAAGATGTGGTGAAACTGACACAAGCATCAGAGGCTCAGGTCTTTTTTCTTTTCCCTTTTTGAAAATGTTATTCATCTGCTGGGTTCTGACCCTAGATAGCATTGGCCTCCCATGGGTCATCAGAGTAATGTGCAAACTGAGAGATGCTGAGGAGGAGCACATGAATTCTATTAACCACCTGACTTGCCTTGAGCAAGAATGCAGCTAAGTGGCAGCCATCACTTGCTTTTCTACCTAAGAATCCACAAGGCTACACAGTAGTCAGAAAGAGAAGAATGTGATGTTCATCAGGAGACATCTAAGAATCACCCACATGATTGGTGAGGAATGTCAAGCCAGTTACCAACAGTAATCAATCTAGATATCCAGGTAAAAGAATGAGGAGAATAGAAAACATCTCATAGTTGATATGAACTTTTAATCCAACAGAGAGAAAACAAACTATCAAAATAAACAGCCTTTTCTGAAAAAGAGTTATTGCAGGAAGATGATGAAAATGTTAAAAATTCTCAGTAGTATTCCCATTGGAATTCAAGAGTCTATTGAATCAATAAAACAAAAGTAGTCTATAAAAAGAGGCTAAGAGAAAAGATGATGGGGAGATAAGAACATTTTCTTAGGAAAAAATTCCACATTATTGATCAAATAAAATTCAGCAGAAAGTATTTAAAAGTAGATAGGACAATGCTTAAGAAGAAATTTTTAAATTAAAAATAACTCAAATTGTTCTCCTAGGCTTCAGAGAAAAAAGACAGAGATTTAGGTTATGTGAGAAAAGATAAGAGGCATGAGAGATAGACCATGGGATCCATTATGGAATTCATGAAGAGAAAACAGACCAGATGAAAGACAAACAATAATTAAAAAGGAAAAAAACCACTTCCCTGAACATGTTTTAGGTATTTCATTCATAAAAGGTTCATCAATCACCAGGTGAGAATTGTGGCAAAAGACATTACTATTTACATTCAAGGGAAACTTTTGATTCCCATATATACCAAAACAATTCCATGGACTTTTCCACAGAAGAAAAGTATATTTCCTAACAAGGAATGAGAATCTGACTTCCATTGTCCTGCTGACCTGCCACCTAAATGTACAAGTCAGTGGACCAAGCTTTACAGAGTTCTGAGGGAAATGGGGTGTGCGTCCAGAATTATACATACCCCTGACCATTGCACAGATATGAAGGTTAAAAGGACACTCGCTGTCGTGTGTAAACACAGAAAGCACACGCACCTATAATCTCTTTCTGAAAAGGAAATTTTATTTAGAAATTTCTCCCAACAAATAGTTAAAAATAAATAATTAAAAGAATGTGATAGATATGGTATATAAGAGACAGTGGAGAACAATGAAATGCATAAGACCAATCAATTCCAATTAATTCTTGATACCAAATTTGCAAAGATTAATATATGGAGGAATTACTAGAAAACACATAGAGGTAAACAGTGACAACAACACAACAATGTAACTCCAGTTACAATTCTGGATGACTTCATCAAGCCGGGAGGTTGAATGCAAGGCTGGTTCAACACTCAAAGATCAGCAAATGCAAGCTACCATATTAACAGGCTAAAAGAATAAAATCACATGATCATATCAAGTGAAGCAGGAAAAGCATTTCAAACAACGCTCATTCATGATAAATCTTGCAGCATTGAACTTGAGGTCCCAACCAAGAAAAAGAGACAACTAGTCTAACATTTTTGAAGGAAGGAAAAAACCTGTCATTATTCACAGATATTATTATTGCCTACTTTGTAGATCATCTAAAATAATTTGAAATATAAGTATTAGAAAGAGAGTGTAGCAAGGTCCCTAGACACTAAATCAATGTACGAAAAAATCTATTGCATTTCTATCTTCCAGTAACAGATTATGAAATATTTTTAAAGATACCAAGAAATATAAATATATATATTTAAATATAAAATGTAATTTATATATTGATATTAAATATAAATATAATTACCACCATATGATCCAGCTATCTCACTAATAGCTATTTCTCCAAAGAACATGAAATCAATAATTCAAAGAGATTTTTGCATCCCTATGTCATTGCAGCATTATTCACAATAGCCAAGATGTGGAAGCAACCCAAGTGCCCAGCACGGTTGAATGGATAAAGAAGATGTGGTGAATATGTATACAATGGAATACTACTCACCCATAAAAAAGACAAAATTGTGCCATTTGTGACAACATGGATGGACCTTGAGGGTATTACATTAAGTGAAATAAGTGAGACAGAGAAAGACAAATATGGTATGATTTCACTCATATGTGGAAGATAAACACAACAACAAACAAACACATAGACATGGGGGATAGACTGGTGGTTACCAGAGAAGGGGAGAGGGAGGAAAGCAAAAGGGGTAAAGGGGCACATTTGTATGGTAATGGATGGTAATTAGTCTTTGGGTGGTGAACAGGATGTAGTCTACACAGAAATCAAAATATGATGTATACCTGGAATTTATATAATGTTGTAAGCCAATGTCACTTCAATAAAAAAATTAGTGTTTATCAAAAAGTAGCTAGATATGGAAAAATGGATATTTTGTCAATAGAGTTTAATTTACTGTGAAGCAAGTGGATCCCATTTCTGTTTTCTCTGCACCATGAAATGCTCCAGCTCCAGTGAGTACACAACAGTGGAATCTAGTGGCCACTCTAATAAACTACAGCTCCTTGAAAGGTCAAATCAGAGAGACAACCTGAGGGTCACGTCCTCAGATTTCCAGATTTCAAAGACATATAAATCTTTTTTAAATGGAGACATATGGATTTGTCAAGATTTTATTTTGTCAAGTTAGGATGTTAAGCAACAACGATAACATACCACCTACTATCTAACAACAACAATAAAAAAAATTTTAACATTCCCCCAAATAGACAGAACATAATCTCAGAATAAAGGAAATTACTTCAAATTGCAAATATTTGGTTTTGTAAAAAGCCACCTTGTCTTTTCTTTCCTCAATAGGAAAAGGAGACCTGGCAAACTTTATGGACAGGTACCAATGTGCAGACTGGTTTTGGGGAACTGTTGCTCACTTGATGGATCTTTTCTGCAACATCCTCTGCTAAATACCCCCAGGAGTGGAGAGGTGCTACCTCCCTCCAGCCCTGAGAAACAGGAGGGTCCTCGTTAACTCTGGGTGAAATTGGCAGCCTCCACTCACGGTCCTGGCTTTGGCCAGGGGCTCTCCAGGAAGAAGCCTAAACCCTTATTTATTTTGATGTGTGAAAGCAGCTCTCAGAACCCCAGCACCCACCTCCCATAATTTCTTCCCGAGGCTGAAAATCCCAGGTCCTTCAGCCAGTACTTAGACTCAGCTCGCAGAGCAATAAATTCTGTGCCTTCCAGGGGTCTTGTTGCTACAAAGTTAAGACATTTGTGAAAAGATCCTGTTAAGGATTAGAAGTCTGAAAACTCTCCCTAGGCTAACCTACTCAGAGCAGTGCAGAAGTTTACTTATTTATCAACCTTCTTGGCAGGCGGGTAGCACGAACCCAGGCAGCCCCAGTCTCTGATATTACAAATCGTATCAACCGTACCTCTAGGTAAAATCTCCTTCCCCACACCTCCTGAGTCACTGAATAATGCTGAGGTCTTTCACCAATCACACTCTGTTACTGACCTTTCTAAGTTCCTTGCTAGTGGTCTGTGCTTTCGATAGGAATAAAATGGGTTATTATGCTGTTTGTTTTAACTGTGAGTCATAGAAAACCACATAGCAACAGTGGTTTAAATAATTTATTTCTCTTTGGGGTAAACACCTGGAAGCAGGCAGTCTGGGGCTGGTATGTTGCCCCCATGATATCAGGAACCCAGGCTCCTTCTATCTTGTTCCACCATGCCTGGTTTCCATTCCCAAGGTCACTTTGTGGTCCAATGTGACTTCTGTATCTCCAGCCATTACATCCACTTTCTGGCCAGATGGAAGGAGGATAGGCAAAGAACAGTACCTCTCTATTTAAGGACATTTCCCAGAAGTTTCACACCAATTCAATTGGTCATTCCTAGCTCCAAGGGAAGCTGTGTTCTTGTTGTTCTACTAATAAGGAAGAAACAGGAAACTGAGGTTGGGAGACAACTAGCTATGTTGACAACTAGCTTGTCAACTAGCTTCTACCACATAAGCACAAGATCAGACATAAGGTCAAATGATCACTGATCCATTGTATAGGACTCTGCACCTAAAATAGGATCAATGACAATGACCAGTGGGCAAAATTGAGAACAATGAAAAGGTATCCAGTAGAATCACGATCGTTTGTGCAAATGGGTTGTTTTAACTTGGATCTTGTAGGTTAGTGTTTCATGCAGGAATTCCTTCCAAGCATTTCTAAGAAATGCTATGTTTTTCCAAAGCCTGAATCCTAATAGAAGTGAGTTGAGAAATCTAGAAACCTGGGAAAAGTATTCTCCTGTGAGAATTAAAACTTAATGATCAACATAGAGATATCACTAGTTCAAAGGATCCACTATCTCAAATCGAAAGCAAGAGTAGAAAACACTGAAGTGCTCATCAGAAAATTAAGGTTGACAGTTCGTGAGTGGGTGGGTCTGAACGTTAATGTTATTTGAAAATTTCCCGGTAATGATCACTGGCATTTCCAAGTGTTTGTGTATTCACCATAGGCTGCAGTTCGTTATAAATACTTAACAGAAGAGCTACAAAAAGAAGATGTGATTTTGGTTGTAGAAAACTCCAACATGAAATTAGAAACTGCTCTAAAATGTGAATCAGCAAGATAAATATTGAATTCAACAGCAAAATCAAGAGGAGGGCAAGCAGACAAAAAATATTTATCATTGAAAAAGGAAATGAGCTTCTCCAAAGCAACATGCACCCTAATGTCCAACTTGAAGATGTTTGAGACACACTCATCTCAACCAACATCAAGGCAAAGTGAATGATAATTTTCTACATCCAGAATTTTTGTCACAAAGCAAAGACCAAGACTATCAGATGATGCAATTAATGCTTCATTTTTAAAGTTCATTTTAAAAATGATATTTTAAATGTCAAATATTTGTGGTATTCTATTTCAAATTTTAAGTGATTTTATTTGGCATCTATTTTGTGTTAATGTTCCCTTCGTTTTAAAGTTTTCTATATCTGGTGTCTGTATCAGGTAGAGATCATTTTTACATGTTATTGAAATAATCTTGTCACAATATATTGGTTCATAATAATAAACTATAAAACCATACTTTTTACTGAAAAACATCTGAAACTTAGCACCATACTATCATAGAAAATTATTCACTGTTTATTATGGTCATTTATTATTTAAAATGAATTAAAGTGCTATGAAAAATATTAAATAATGTATGATTTCAGGAATTCCTGAGAGTTCTCAGAAATTTGATTTTGTCATTCTTGATAGATTATTTCCCTATCTTGGTTATTGCGGACAATGCTGCAATGAATATGGGAGTGCAGATATCTCTATGAGATCCTGATTTCAATTCTTTTGGATATACTCAGAAGTGGGATTGCTGGATGATATGGTAGTTCAATTTTTGATTTCTTGAGGAAATGCCATACTGTTTACCATTATCACTATACCAATTTACATTCCCACCAACAGTGTATAAACGTTCCCTTGTTTCCACCACCTTGACAACATTTGTTATCTCTTGTCTTTTTGATAAAAGTCAAACTAACAGTAGTGTGGTGATATCTCATGTGGTTTTGATTTGTGTTTCCCTGATAATTAGTGATGTGGAGCATCTTTTCATGTACCTATTGACCAATTGTATGTCTTCATTGGGAAAATGCATATTCAGGTCCTTTACCCATTTTTTTCATTGGATTTTTTGGGGGGCTATTGAATTGTTATCATTCTTTATATATTTTTGATATTAACCCCTTATCAGATATATGGCTTGAGAATTTTGTTTCCATTCTGTAGGTTGCCTTTTCAATTTATTGATTGTTTACTTTGCTGTGCAGAAGCTCTTTAGTTTCATGTAGTCCCACTTGTTTCCTGTGCTTTTGGTGTCTTATCCAAGAAATCATTGCCTAGACCAATGTCAAGGATTTTTTTCTTTATGTTTTCCTTATGTTTTACAACTTCAGGTCATATCTAAAGCTTTGATCCATTTCAAGTTAACTTTTGGGAGGTTGTAAGATAGGAGGGGTCCAACTTCATTCTTTTGTATGTGGATATGTAGTTTTCCCAGCACCATTTATTGAAGGGACTGTCCTTTCCTCACTGTGTGTAACTGGAACCCACGTGAAAAATTAGTTGACCATACATGTAGGGGTTTATGTCTGGGGTATCTATTCTGTTCCACTGCTCTATCTTCCTGTTTTTATGCCAGAACCATACTGTTTTGATTACTATAGGTTTGTAACATAGTTTGAAATCAGGTATTGTGATGCATCCAGCTTTGTTCTTCTTTCTCAGGATTTCTTTTGCTATTTAAGGTCTTTTGTGGTTCCAAGAAACTTTAGAATAGGTTTTTTTCTCATTTCTTGAAAGTGCCATTGCAATTTTGATTGAGATTAAATTGAATCTGTAGGTTGCTTTAGGTAGTATGGACATTTTCACAATATTAATCTTCCTTTCTAAGAACAAGGGATATCTTTTCATTTATTGGTGTCTTCTTAAATCTCTTTCATTATTGCCTTATAGTTTTCAGTGTACAAGTCTTTCACCCTGTTGGTTAAATTTATTCATAAGTATTTTATTGTTATTCTATGCTATATAATAAATGAGATTATTTTGGTAATTTCCTTTTCAGATAGTTTGTTGTCAGTGTGCAGAAATGCAATTTATTTTTCTATGCTGATTTGTATCCTGCAATTTTACTCAATTCTTTTATTAGTTCTAACTTTGTTTAGTGGAGTTTTTAGGGTTTCTATATATACAACCATGTCATCTGTGACAGAGATAATTTAACACCTTCTTTTCTAATATGGACACCTTTTATTTATTTTTTTTCTTGCTTAATTGCTTTGGCTAACACTTCCAGTACTATATTGAATAGAAATGGTGAGAGTGGGCAATTCTGTTCTGTTCTTGATATGAGAGGAAAGGATTCTAACTTGTCACCATTGAGTGTGATGTTAGCTGTGGACTTCTCATATATGGCCTTTATTATGCTCAGGAACATGCCTTCCATACCCAATTTGTTGAGCATTTTTATCATGAAAAGATATTGTATTTTGTCAAATGCTTTTTCTGCATCTATTGAGATGATAATATGATTTTTATCTTTCATTCTATTAATATGATGTATCACATTTATTGATTTGCATATGTTGAACTATCCTTGCATCCCAGGGGTAAATCCCACTTGATCACAGTAAATGATCCTTTTAATTGAATTTTGTTTCCTAATATTTTGTTGAGGACTTTTGCATCTATATTCATAAGGGATATTGACCTATAGTTTCCTTTCTTTGTAATGTCTTTATCTGGCTTTGGTATCAGGGTAATTCTGGCCTTATCAAATGAGTTGAAAAGTATTTTCTCCTCTTCCATTTTTGGAATAGTTTGAGAAGGATTAGTGTTAATTCTTCTTTAAATGTTTGGAAGATTTCACCGGTAAAACCGTCTGGCCCTGGGCTTTTCTGTGTTGGGAGGCTGTTGATTACTGACTGACTCTCCTTATTTGTTATTGGTCTTTTTAGATTTTCTATTTCTTTATAATTAAGTCTTGGCAGGTCATATGTTTCTAGGAATTTATCCATTCTTCTAGGTTATCCAGTTTGTTGACATATGATTGTTCATAGTCTCTCATAATCCTTTGTATTTCTGTGGTATCAATTGTAATGTCTCATCCTTCATTTCTGACTTTATTTATTTGTGTCTTTTCTCTAGTTTTCTTTGTTAAACTAGCTAAAATTTTTTTCAGTTTTATCTTTTCAAAGAACCAGCTCTTAGTTTCATTGATCTTTTTTATTGATTTTCCTAGTTTCTATTTTCTAGAGAAAACATTCTGTATGATGGTGTCTTGGTGGATAAAGAAATGCTTTTGCCAAAACTCACTGAACTGTAGAACATGAGGAATGAACCCTACTGCAAACTATGGACTTTAGCTGATAATTAAGTGTCAATACTGACTCAGGAATTGTAAGGAATGTACCACACTAATGCAAGGTGTTAATCATAATGTGTATGGCAGGCAGGGGGTTAGTATCAGTACTTTCCAGTAGATTTTTTTAACTCTAAAACTGATTTCAAAAATAAAGTCTAATTGAAAATAAGAAATGCTTCTCACTTCAGTCCTTGCCCACCTCCTCCCCTCACCACCCAGCAAGTCAGAGCCTCTTTGGGGCCCCTGTGACATGAACCTTAACCCCTTCAGGACATCCAGACTGGCCTCAACTGATGCTTCTCTCATTTCCCTTTTGGGAGAAGGTTCTGGGCACAAGTTGCTCATGACAGAGTCCAAGGGATGCATGAGGAGGCTCTGGGCCTAGGACTGCCTTAGAGCTAGTAGGAGGGTAAGGCAGAGATTGACAATTTAAAAAGTGGCAAACTCCGGCCAAGAAGGACTAGGCCCTGCCCAGAGGTTCACTTCTGAAGATGACTCAGTAGGTCGAGACTGTTCCCTGGGTCATCTTGGGAGGATGAGCTGAGGATGGCAGGGCCACCTGAGGGAAAGAGAGAAGGATCACTGTCAGCCCTGGAGAGTCACCCCCTTCCAGGAATACTTAGACTGAATGGAGAAATCTGGCTTTACTGAAAATTCATGAAATTTTGAGACCCAGCCAGTTACACTGATTCTCCTGAGTTGTTACCATTGGACTCTAGTCTCTTAGTTGGTACCCTTGGGGACACCCTTCAGTCTGAGTCCCTGCCCATCTGAGTTGACTGAACACAAGGACAGAGGGAGCCTCAGGGGGGAGATCCCAGGGACCTCTGTAGGCAGGACTAGGCTTCCATGCATGGAAGGAAACTGTGCATCAGGAGAATGAGCCTCACCCAGGGATGGGGCACACCTAAGCCTGCATACTTGTGCAGAGAAGGAAAATGCCATGGCACTGTGATGACCTTCTACGTGTGCTAAAGGGCCAGGTGGGTTGACAGTGTCCCAAGCTCCAGGTTACAGTAAGCCCATCCCACTTCCCCAGTGCACTGTGTAAATAATATCACTTTCTACCTGTGCAGTAAGCAGAGCAAAGATAGGCAACAGTGTTTTCTAGAATCCAGCTGGCCAATCTCCCCCAGCCCAACTGTGGTCAGTCCTGGTTGCCAGGCACTTGTTTGCATTGGAGACAGAATCCTGCATGGGGCTCTGTGGGGTCACTTGTGGCCCACAGATCACTGGAAATGGGATACAGAGCTGTGAGGCCCTTTGGAGACATGGAGGGCCATCTGGCAGCCAACAAAATTTCTCCCAAGCTATCCCTGGTGCAGCTGTGGGCTGCCTTGCTGGTGTATGAAAACTTGAGACATGTGCCAGGTGTCTGTGGGCTTCCCTGGGAGATCCTGGTATGCACTGCTGTAGTAGCTTTTACAGTAAAGAGTTGAGACAGTTTAAGAGAAAAAGAACTGACCAGAATGAGTTGCACCCAGAGTGAAGCCTATGGGAAAGGCCTTGGAAAGATTGGACCAGTGACACAAGCCAGTGAAGCCTTCATGTTGCCTGTGGGGGAGGCCAGTCTTCCTAAATATAAACCCTCTCTGGCTGCATTGAATGGAAATTTGAGTTGGTCTTTACTTCAGCATACTGTAGAATTTCTTAAAGAAGGATGGAAAAGCCAGCCTCCTAAACTTTCCCAGGTGACTGATGAAAAACCTGGCTTAAAAACATCACTATATGGTGGAGAATAATGGGAAGAAAATAACAGATGGTTTGAATGACAGCACTGATGATGAGGAAAGTCTAAAACTGTTCAACTAAGAAATTGGGAGATGGAAGCAGAAAGTGCAGGAAAAGACAGAGGAGAAGAAAGGCTGGAGTTCTCAAATGCAGGAATGCAACAGGCTGTGAGAGATCAAGTGAAACAATTAAAAACCCTTGGCCTGACCATGCTGAAGATGATCCATTTGCTTGATCTCAATGGAGATCACAGGGATCATGGGAACTCGGAAGTGGACAGAAGGAGGGAAGCAGAAAATGGTAATCACCCAGTCCATCCATCAGAAATCCATCAGAAGGGTATCACTGATGATGGTAACTTAAACTTTGACAGTCCTGATGGGGTAAAAGAAAGATTATCCAGAGAAATGTTAGAAGAAAAATCAAAGGATTGAGAAGCTTATCAGACATACAACAAGTCTCCAAACTGAGTAAGTACTTTCATTGTTTGAAAAAATACAGCTTGAAAATGAGATTCAGAAGCTTCAGCTGGAGCTTCAAATATGGCCTGAATTACATGGAAAACATGTCCTGCAACCTGAGAGAAAATCAACTAAAGAGGAAACAAACTGCAGACATTGAGAAGAAACTTCCCAAAGTGTGCAGGAGCCTGAAATCCACATCAGACCTGCAACCTCTACAAGAAGATGTCCAAAGATATGGGCAGAGAATTGAAGAGAACCACTTTATCCATCAAAAGGAGATCTTCCTGGCCGACCCAGTGGCATAGTGGTTAAGTTTGCATGCTCCATTTTGGTGGCCCAGGGTTCACAGGTTCATATCCTGGGCACAGGTTCAGATCCCAGGTGCATACCTATGCACTACTTATCAAGCCATGCTGTGGCAGGCATCCCACATATAAAGTAGAGGAAGATGGGAACAGATGTTAGCCCAGGGCTAACTTTCCTCAGCAAAAACAGGAGATCTTCCCGTATGACAAGAGAGTTCAGAAAAGCAGGAGTGCAATGAGGATTCCCCAGTATGATGCATTTAGGCCTCTACTGAGCCCATATGATGCTAGTCTGGTGGATTCCAACATGAGTAAGAAGTTTAGCCCCTAGCCTGTGGAAGAGAAAGACTCATGAACCAGAAATGATCATGAATGTTGTGGCTACACTCATTGCTGGCACTATAACTGGCTCTAACTGTTCATGCAGTGGGCTGTGGTGTGGTGGGAGGGGCAGAGAGGGCTCCTTGGAGGAGGTGGCTCTGATATGAAGACTTAAGGATGTGTAGGAGTCATCTACAATGCCATTAAACTTTAAGTTTATGGAAATCACTTGGAGGTCTTGTTATCCTCAGAATCTGATTCATCATGTCCTGAGTTGTGAGATCCAGATATGGATTATCCAGGATCTGTAGATGGTGATGCTGTAGGAGTGGGAGGAAAATGAAGAGGGCTGGGACACATCTGGCAGCTGCCAAAGCACAGGCATAGACAAAAGTCACCAGAAACATGGTCTGGGGAAGACAGGTGGCTAGTTTGTACAATCATCATCTGGGACAAAACTAAAGTAGGGGGGCAGAGCCAATAATATAATTTATGGGGTGATGACAACCAAGAAATTCCTGTTTCCAGGAATTTCATTTTCATTCAGCCTCTAGAAAGCCCAGAAAGAGAGTGGAGGAAAGGGGTGTGACCCAGGGCATTTATTCTCCTGGCTTCTTCCTCACAAGGTTGCCTCGAACTAGCTCTGTCTATGGGCTTAAGAACATACCCCTCCTGAGACGCTGTCTACATGGTGTCTGCTTGGGGTTCCTCCAACCAACTCTTCCCCTTCTCCCTTCAGACCAAGAGGTGGTAATAGCTTAACTGCAACTAACCACATGCTACTGTCTATATCAGTTTCCTGTTGCTGCTGTAACAAATTAGCATAAAATGGTAGCAAAAAAAGACAACACAAATTATCGTGTTGACATAGATAAGGAGAACAGATTGGTGGTTACCAGAGAAGGGGGAGGGTGAAAGAGATAAAGGAGCACAAATTTATGGTGATGGATAAAAACTAGACTATTGGTGGTGAACACAATGCAGTCTATATAGAAACTGAAATATAACACTGTACACCTGAAATATACACAATGTTAATAACCCAATATTACCTCAATAAAATCGTTTTTAAAAAGAAATATTGTGTTGAGGACAGAACTCCAAAATCATCCTTGCTGGGTAAAATCAAGTGCCAAAAGGGTGTCATACACCTTTTGGAATTCCTTACACCTCTTCCCAGCTTCTAGAGTTCACCTGCATTCATTGACTTGTAGCACCTTCTTCCATCTTCAGTGGCATAAACAGCATCTTCCCTCACCTCTGATCTCTGCTTCTGTCATCACATAACCTTCCCTGACCTTCCTGCCTCCCTCCTGTAGGGACCTTCCTGATTACATTGGGTGTACTGGATAAACCAGAATAATTTCCCTATCTCAAAATCATCTCCTTAACTTATTCACATCTGCAAAGTCTCTTCTGCCATGTATAATGACAGATTCACATATTCTAAAGATGAGGATGTGGACATCTTTGGGGGGTACATTGTCTCTCTGTATCACATAATGCCTTATTCATTGCAGTTCCCCATATCCACACATTTTCAGACACTCTCTTGATAAATAAAACTTCTTCAAAGTAACTTAGTTCCAGCATCCATGTGTTTCCCTGACCATGTGTGTCATCCTTGGCACTTATTTCAATAGTGGATTGAGAAGGTAAATTTAATTAACATTTAACAAACATCTTTCCAAGGAAGTAAACAGATTATAGCAGTTTACTGTAATTTAGAGGTACCCCATGGAAATATACAAAGTACAAATGCATATCTTGGTGGATTCCATGAACTGAAGCTCTGTGACAGGACAAAAAGTTGAAAATGATATCTACGTGAAGGTTACACACTTTCCGATTATTCTGTGAAGGTGCTGACCTAATGCAAAGTAACTATGATTAATATGGTAAGGGTTTTAGGGGGAAAAGTAGGGAATATACAAGAACAGATGGGCAATATAAAGAAAGAGATGGAATTCTAAGTAAGGATAAATAATAAATGCTAGAGATTAAAAACACAGTAACTCAGGGCCAGCCCAGTGGCCCAGCGGTTAAGTTTGGCACACTCTACTTTGGTGACCCGGGGTTCGCAGGTTTTGATCCCAGGTGTGGACCTACACCACTCATCAAACCATGCTGTGGCAGCATCCCACATTACAAAATAGAGGAAGATGGGCACAGATAGCTCAGGGCCACACCTCCTCAAGCAAAAAGAGGAAGATTGGCCACAGGTGTTAGCTCAGGGCCAATCTTCCTCACCAAAAAAACAAAAAAAATCCCATAGTAACAGAAATGAAGTAGTCCTTTGATGGATCATTAGTAAACTGGAAACAGCTGAGGAATCTCTGGTCTTGAGAATACATCAATAGAAATTTTCCCAACAGGAAAACAAAAAGATGAACACTAAAACAAACAAAACCAAGCACAATATGTCAGTATTCTGGGACAACAAGAAAATTTAAATATACATGTGATGGAAATACCAGAATGAGAAGAAAAAGAAAAGAAACAGGAGAAATATTAAGTAACAATAACTGAAAATTTCTCCAAATTAATGTCAGACACCAAACTACAGATACAGGATTCAGAGGACATCAAGCAGGATAAATGCCAAAAAAACAAACAAAAAGGAAAATTACTCCTAAAGCTGTCATATTCAAATGGCAGAAAATCAAGGACAGGAGCCTGTGAGAACTAAGACGATGGTTTGGACCATTATGTACTCACTGACCATAGTCCCTCCCCTGGCTCAGAGCAACACAATTGGAAAACCCCCACACCCAGGCTTTTCCCTCAAGAGGGAAAGAGAAGACTGAAATATACTTTCAATGTTTAGAAAAATGAGGGGGTCTGCTTGTGGGAGTGGTTTCTGTCTTGCCTGTCTTGAAGGGCTTAAAAGACTCTGTATAATCTAACTTTTTGAGGGCTGCCAAGAGCAACAATCTCAAAATAGCAGAGCAGTGCCTATTAATCCAGAATACGTGCAGTAGAGCAAGGAAACACCAGAGAGAGCAAGAGACTATGATCTCCTGAAAAAGGAACCTGGCAAACCTCTAACCAGGCTAACTGTTGAAGGTCTTCCCAGGATAAATCCAGTCCATAAAGACTTATACAGGTGGCTGTTTTATCAAATTCACAGACACCAACACAAAGTATCAAGGAACATGAAGACATAGGATAATATGGCCTGAAAAAAGTACAAAATTAATCTCCGGAAGGACCCTAAAGAAATGGAGATTTATGAATTACTTGACAAAAAATTCACAATAACCATCATTAAAGTGCTCAACTAGATCAGGAAAACAACACATGAACAAATTAAGTATTTCAAAAAAAGAGAGACAGAAATGCTTAAACAACAAATGTTTCATCTGAATAATACAATAAATAAACTGAAAAATTCACTAGAGGGGCCCGACAACAAACTTGATCAAGCATAAGAATGAATCAGTGAATTCAAAGAAAAGTCATTTGAAATTATCCAGGCAGAGGAGCAAAAAGAAAAAAGAATTTTAAAAATGAAGAAAATTAAGGTACTTATGGAATACCATGAAGTTAACCAATGGCATGCACTATGGGAATTCCAGAAGGAGATGATAGAGAGAAAGAGACAGAAGTTTATTTCATGAAATAATGGCCAAAACTTCTCACATGTGGGAAAAGGAGTGAACATCAAATTCAAGAAGCCCAAATGTCTCCAAAGATAATCCCAAAGAAGTCCACACTGAGACACATTATAATCAAAATGTCAAAAGTCAAAGACAAAGAGAGAATTTTGAAAGCAGCAAGAAAAAAGGGGAATGTCACATACAAGGGAACTTCCATAAGACTATCAGCAGACTTCCCAGTGGAATACTTGCAGACCAGAAGAGAACAACATGATATATTCAAAGTGCTGAATGAAAAAGTACCAAACAAGATTATGATATCCACCAAAACTATCCTTTAAAATTGAATAAGAAATGAGACTTTCACAGAAAAACAAAAGCTGAGGGAATTCACCACCACTAGACCTGCCTTACATGAAATCTTAAATGGTATCCTTCAAGGTCAAATTAAATGATGCTAAAGAGTAACCCCAAAGCATATGATACTACAAACCTCATTGGTAAATTCAAACATATAGACAAATACAGAATAGTACAATTCTGCAAGAGTAGTATGTGAACCACATTTGATTCTGGAATAGAAGTTAAAGTACAAAAGTAAAAATAACTGTAATTATAAAAACATGTTACTAGATACATATAAAAAGATGTAATTTGTGACATCAGTAACAGTGTGGAGGAAAAGTAAAACTTTAGAATTTTTGTATGCAATTGAACTTTCTTTTTATCAGCTTAAAATAGATTGCTATAACTATTTGATGTTTTATGCAAGACCCACATAATCACAAAGAAAATACTCATAGAAGGTACACAAAAGAAAATGAGAATAGAATCAAAGCATGCCATACCCAAAATCAAAAAGCACAAAAGAAGACAGCAAGAGAGGAAAAGAGAGACAAGGAAGGATAGAAGACCCACATAAATATAGTCGACTGATCTTTGACAAAAGAGAAAAGGCAATGCAATGGAGTAAAGATACTCTTCCATCAAATGGTGCTGGAAAAACTGGACAACCACATGCAAAAAAATGAATCTAAACAAAGACTTTACACCTTTCACAAAAAATTAACTCAAACTGGACCACAGACCAAAATGCAAAGCAATATAACTCTGGAAGATAACATAGCAGAAATACTAGATGACTTTGGGTATGGTAATGACTTTTAGATAGAACTCCTAAGACACAATCCACAAAAGAAATCATTGATAAGCTGGACTCCATTAAAATGAAAAACTTCTGCTCTTTGGAAAACAATGGCAAGAGAATGAGAAGACAAGCCATAGACTTGGAGAAAATATTTGCAAAGAACACATATGATAATGGACTGTTATTCAAAATATACAAAGAATACTTAAAACTCAATGAGAAAATAAATAATCCTATTTAAAAATGTTCCAAGACCTTAACAGACATCTCATCAAAGAAGATGGCAAATAAGCATGAAAAATTACTCAACATCATATGTCATCAGGGATATGGAAATTAAAACAATGAGATTTCACTACACAGCTATTAGAATGGCAAAAATCCAAAATACTGACAAGAGTGAATGTAGGTGAGAATGTGGAGCAATAACAACCCTCATTTACTGCTTCCACTTTGGAAGACACTTTGGTGGCTTCTTACAAAGTTAAACATACTCTTACCATACAATCCAGCAATTGCACACATTTGGGTATTTACCCAAATTGGTTGAAAACCTGCATTCACACAAAGATTTTTTTTTCATAATTGGTAAAGCTTGGAAGCAACCAAGATATTCTTCAGTAGGGCCATGGATAAATAAACTGTGGTATATGCAGAGAAGTGAATGTTATTCAGCACACACAGACCAAAAATAATATGAGTATTCAAGTCATGAAAATACACGGAAGAAATCAAATGCATACTACTAAGTGAAAGAATCAATCTGAAAAGGCTACACACTATGATTTCAGCTGTACGACATTCTGTTTTCATGGGTTAGGGGAAGGGAAGGATGAATAAATGGAACACAGAGGATTTTTAGGTCACAGAAAATACTCTCTGTGATACCATCATGATAGATACATGTCCTTATGCACTTGTCCAAACACACAGAATACACAACATCAAGAGTGAACTCTAGAGTTTGGAAGATGGTGGCATAGGAGGCTCCTGAACTCGCCTCTTCCCAAGGACACAACAAACCTACAACTACCTGTGAAAAAACTTCCTCAGAGAGAGACCTGGAATTGGATAAAAAGAATCTCCACAATAAGAGACAGTACAGACAGGGGTGGAAGAGGCAGAGACAATATAGCCCTGCTGAGGACAAAAACACACTCTAGCCATGGAGCTTCATGGCTGGGAGCAATCTCAAACATACAGAGCTTTTCCTGTACGAGCAGGGGATTTGACCTCCACATTAGGCAAACTAGCCCACAGATCCAGCACAAGAGAGATGAGATCCCATAACACCTAAGTTTTCTGGCTTTGAAAACCAATGGGGACTATGCCCAGGAAAACTATTGAACTTCAGGGAAAGAGAAACCTACCCTTAAAGGGTCCACAAACAGACTCACAACCTGGAAACCAGCAAAAAAAAAAAAAAAACACCAGATAGAAAAGTGCACAGTTCCTTGGTAAAAGCAACTCACTTACTAAGCTCAGAGTGCATCCCAGAGAGGCAGGAGGTTCCTGGGCCCACCCCCCAGGGACTGAGACACTGGCAGCTGTCATTATTGTGACCTAGTTCAGGTGTGCTGACACAGATGCTGGCAAGCACCATTGGAATCCTTCCTCTAGCTTCTTAGTCCAAGGGTCTGCCCTGCCCACTAGAGAACCTGATGCAATTGAGCACAGCTGGGCAGCAGGCAGCCTGCCCCAGGGACTGGTGCCACCAATCAATGAGTCAGCAGCAAACTTGTGAGCCCACAGCTGACTTGTGCTGCTGAATACTGCAAACAGACACACAGGGGATCTGCTTCACCTACTAATGCTCAAAATTGTTGTATGCTGCCACACCTGGGGCCTGCCCCACACACCAGTGCTCAAGAGGGAGCTAAGCACCACAGGGAAGCCTAGCTGGTTCCTGTCAGAGGTCGGCCCTGCCCAAAAGGAAGCTGACAACACCTGTGCACCACATAGCTAGCCTCACCTGAAGCCTACCCCACCCACCAATGTAGAGGCAGCCTTGCACCCCAGGGAGCCACACCAGGGGCCTGCAGCAAATGTGTGCCCCCAGGCCTAGCAACCAATCACACTGGGGGCCTGACTCATTTACCAGCAAAACTGAAACAGTTATATGCTACCAGATCTTGCTGCCATGCCAGGGGCTTACCCACTTCAATAAAGTACCTGTAGCAGCTGCAGACAGCCAAGGCTTATAACCAGGTGGCCCAGGGACCAGCCTAGCCTACCTGTGTGCCTGCAGCAATAGCAACCTTGCCACAATAGACAGGCACATGCAGCCTACACAGGGAACACCCCTGGAGCATAGAATATGGGTGACAAGAGGGGAGCATGCTGCAGGGCCCCATAAGGCATCTCTTACATAAGGCCACATTTCCAAGATCGAGAGATATGGATGATCTACCTAATACAAAAAAATAAACACAAAATAGGCAAAATGAGGAGACAAAGGAATATGTTCCAAATAAAGGAACAGGACAAACCCTCAGAAAAAGAACTAAATGAAAAGAGATAAACAATCTACCTGATAAAGAGTACAAACTCATAGTCATAAGGGTGCTTACTGCTCTTGGGAGAACAATAGATCAACACAGTGAGAACTTCAACAAAGAATTAGAACATTTAAAAAAGAACCCATCAGAGCTGAAGAATACAATAATGGAAATGAAAACTTCACTAGAGGGAATCAACAGCAGAGTAGATAACACAGAAGAATGGATCAGCAAGCTGGACAAAAGAGTAGAGAAACTCACCCAAGTTAGACAGAAAAAAGAATTAAAAAGGACAAGAACAGTCTAAGGGACCTCTAGGACAACATCAAGCATACTAACATCCTCATTATAGGTGATTCAGAAGGAGAAGAGAGAGACAAAAGGACAGAGAACTTATTTGAAGAAATAACAGCTGAAGCTTTCCTAACCTAGTGAAGGAAACAGACATCCAGGTACAAGAAGCACTGAGAGTACCAAATAATATTAACCCAAAGAGGCCCACACCAAAACACGTGATAATTAAAGTGTCAACAATTAAAGATAAAGACAGAATCCTAAAAGCTGCAAGAGAAAAACAAGTTACATACAAAGGGAACACCATAAGGCTACCAGTTGACTTTTCAGCAGAAACCTTACCGGTTAGAAAGGAGTAACATGATATACTCAAAGTGCTGAAAGGAAAAAAAATCTACAGCCAAGAATACTCTACCCAGCAAGGTTATCATTCAGAATGGAAGGAGAGATAAAGAGTTTTCCAAACAAGCAAAAACTAACGGAATTCATCACCACTAAACTGGACTTACAAGAAATATTAAAGTGAATTATTTAAGTGGAAAAGAAAAGACCACAAAAAGAAAATTATCAAAGAAAAAATATTACTGGTAAAGACAAATATACAGGGAAGTTAGTAGGTCAAGAACCTATAAGCTAGCATGAAAAGTCGAAAGTCAAAAGTACTAAAGTCTTCTATATCTATGATAAGAGGTTAAAGGATAGACACACACAAAAAGAGATTTAATATGATATCAAAAACATAAAATGTAGGGAAGGGGGAGTAAAAGTGTAGGGCTTTTAATAAGAGGTAAAACTTAAGAGGCCACCAGCTTAATATAGATTGCTATTTACATAAGTTATTATATATGAACCTCATGGTTATCACAAACCAGAGATCTATAATAAACACACAAAAAATAAAGAGAAACAAACCCAAACATAGTACTAAAATTAGCCATCAAATCACAGGGGAAGAGAACAAGACAAGATGAAAGGAAAAGAGAAGAACTACTAAAACAGCCGGAGAAAAAGTAACAAAATGGCAATAAGTATTTACTTATCAATAGCTACTTTAAATGTCAATGGACTAAACATTCCAGTCAAAAGACATAGGTGGCTGATTGGATGAAAAAACAGGACCGAAAGGGACACACTTCAGACCTAAAGACACTCATAAACTGAATGTGAAGGGATGGAGAAAGATACTCCATGCAAATGGAAATGAAAAGAAAGTTGGGGTAGCAATACTTACGTCAAACAAAACGCACTTTAAAACAAAAACTGTAACAAGAGACAAAGAAGGCCATTACATAATGATCAAGGGAACAATCCAACAAGAGGACATAACACTTGTAAATATCTATGCATCCAACATAGGAACACCCAAATATATAAAGCAATTATTAACAGACATAAAGGGAGAAATTAACAGTAACACAATAAGAGCGGGGCATGTTAACACTCCACTTACACCAATGGTGAGGTCACCCAAACGGATCAATAAGGAAACATTGACCTTAAATGACACATTAGACCAGACGAACATGGTCGATATATAGAGAACATTCCATCCAAAAACTGCAGGATACACATTCTTTTTGAATGCACATGGAACATTCTCCAGGATAAATCACATATTAGGCCACAAAAAAGTCTCAATAAATTTAGGATTGAAATAATACCAAGCATCCTTTCTGACCATGATGTTATGAAACCAGAAATCAACTACAAGAGGAAAACTGGAAAAACTACAAATATGTGGAGATTAAACAAAATACTACTGAACAACAATGAAGAAATTAGAGGAGAAATCAAAACATACCCAGGGGCAAATTAAGATGAAAATATGACATACCAAAATTTTGGGGGTACAGTAAAAGTGGTGCTAAGAGGGAAGTTTACAGCAATACAAGATTACCTCAAAAAACAAGAAAAATCTCAAACAGTCTAACAATACACCTAAAGGAACTAGAAAAAGAAGAACAAAGACCAAAATCAGTAGAAGGAAGGAAATAATAAAACTCAGAGTGAAAATAAATGAAATAGAGAATAAAAAATTAGAAAAAAAAATCAATGAAACTAACAGCTGGTTATTCAAAAATATGAACAAAATTAACAAATTTTTAGCTAGATTCACGAAGAAAAAAATAGAGAAGACTCAAATAAATAAAATCAGAGCTGAAAGAGGAGAAAGTACAATGGACACCACAGAAATATAAAGGATTATAAGAGAATACTACAAAAAGCTATACACCAACAAATTGGATAATCTAGAAGAAATGGATAAATTCTTAGAATCATACAACCTTCCAAAACTGAATCAAAAAGAAGTAGAAAATCTGAATAGACTGCTCACTAGTAAGCAGATTGAAACAGTAACCAAAAATGTCCCAAACAACAAAAGTCCAGGACCAGATGGGTCCTCTGGTGAATTTTACCAAACATTCAAAGAAGACTTAATCTTCATCCTTCTCAAACTCTTCCAAAAAATTAGAGGACAGGACACCTCCTAACTCATTCTACAAGGACAACATTACCCTGATACCAAAACCACAGAACAAACCACAAAAAAAGAATATTATAGGCCAATATCACCAATGAACATAAATGCAAAAATCCTCAACAAAATACCAGCAAATCAAATAAAACAATACATTAAAAAGATCATACACCATGATCAACTGGGATTTATTCCAGGGATGCAAGATTGGTTCAACATCTGCAAATCAATCAATGTGATAGACCACATTAACAAAATGAAGGATAAAAATCACATGATCATCTCAATAGATGCAGAGAAAGCACTCAATAAAATACAGCATCCATTTATGATAAAAACTCTGAATAAAATGGTTATAGAAGGAAAGGACCTCAACATAATAAAGGCCATGTATGACAAACCCACAGCTAATATCATACCCAATGGTGAAAAACTGAAAGCTATCCCTTTAGGAACAGGAACCAGACAATGGTGCCCACTTTAGCAACTCCTATTTAACATAGTATTGGAAGTCTTAGTCAGAGCTATCAGGCAAGAAAAAGAAATAAAACGTATCCATATTGGAAAGGAAGAAATAAAACTGTCATTATTTGCAAATGACATGATTTTATATACAGAAAACCCTAAGGAATCCACCAAGAAACTACTAGAAATTAAAAAAAGTACAGTAAAGTTGCAGGGTACAAAATCAACATACAAAAATCAGTTGTGTTTCTATACACTAACAATGAAATAGCAGAAGGAGAAACTAAGAATACAATCCCACTTAAAATCACAATGGAATACAATACCTCAGAATAAATTTAACCAAAGAGTTGAAAGACTTGTACACTGAAAACTATAAAACATTGTTGAAAGAAATCAAAGAAGACACAAAGAAATGGAAAGATATTCCGGCCTCCTGGATTGGAAAAATTAACATAGTTAAATGCCTATACTTCCTAAAACAATCTACAGATTCAATGCAATTCCTATGAAAATCCCAATGACATTTTTTTACTGAATTAGAACAAAGAATCCTAAAATTTATATGGCACAACAAGACCCCAAATAGCCGAAACAATCCTGAGAAAAAAGAAAAATGCTGGAAGTAGCATACTGCCTTATTTTAAAACATGCTGCATGCTATAGTAATCAAAACAGAATGGTACTGGCAAAAAAACAGAGACACAGATCAATGGAACAAAATCAAGATCCCAGAAATAAAACCACACATTTATGAACACCTAATTTTTGACAAAGGAGCCAAGAGCATACAATGGAGAAAGAAAATCTCTTCAATAATTAGTGTTGGAAAAATTGGACAACCACATGCAAGAGAATGAAAGTAGACCATTATCTTACACCATAGACAAACAATTGTATCAAAATGGATTAAAGACTTGAATGTAAGACCTGAAACAATAAAACTACTAGAAGACAACATAGGCAGTATGCTCTTCGATATGGGTCTTAGCAGTATCTTTGAATACTATTTCTCCTCAGGCAAGGGAAACAAAGGAAAAATAAAGAAATGGGACTACCTCAAATTAAGAAGCTTCTGAACAGCAAAGGAAATCATCAACAAAATGAAAAGACAATCTAATGGTTGGGAGAAGATATTTGCAAATCACATATCTGAAAGGGATTCATTTTCAAAATATATCAAGAACTCACACAACTCAACACCAAAAAAAAAAAAAAATTGGCAAAGGATCTGAACAGACGTTTTTCCAAAGGAGATATACAGATGGCCAACAGGCACATCAAAGATGTTCAACGTCACTAATTATTAGGGAAATGAAAATCAAAACCACAATGAGACATCACCTCATTTTCATCAAAATGGCTATAATCAACAAAACAAGAAATGAGTGTTGGGGAGAATGTAGAGGAAGAGGAACCCTCATACACTACTGGGGGGAATGTATACTGGTGCAGCCACTATGGAGAACAGTATGGAGATTCCTCAAAAAATTAAGAATACACCTACTATATGATCTTGCCATTCTACTTCTGAATATTTATCCAAAGAACATGAAAACACAAATGTGAAAAGATAACGTGCACTCCTATGGTCATTACAGCATTATTCACAATAGCCAACACTTGGAAACAACCTAAGTCCCCATCGATGGATGAATGGATAAAGAAGATGTGATCCATTCACACAATGGAATACTACTCAGCCATAAAAAAGACGAAATCTTGCCATTTTCAACAACACGGATGGACCTTAAGGTCATCATGCTAAGCAAAATAAGTCAGATGGAGAAGTCAAATACCATACGATTTCACTCATAATTGGAAGATAACAACAACAAACAAGCACATAGATACAGGGATTAGATTGGTGGTTACCAGGAGGAAGTGAGGAGGAAGGGGGTGAAAGGGGTAATAGGGCACATGTGTGCCTATTGGTAATTAGTGACAGATGGTAATTAGTCTTTGGGTGGTGAACATGATATAATCTACAAAAAAAAATCTAAATATAATGATGTACACCTGAAATTTATATAGTGTTATAAATCAGTTACCTCAATAGAAATAAATAAACAAATAAATACCCCCCAAAAATATATATAATGGTGTATACCTGAAATTTATATAATATATAAGCCAATGTTATCTCAATAAAAATATTTTTAAACAAATATTAAACGACATAATGATTAAAAGTAAAGGGACAGAAAAAGATATACCATGCTAACACTAATCAAAAGAAAGAAGGAAACTATGTTAATTACAGGGTAGAATCAGAACTGGGAAATTTATTAGGGTTAAAGAGGAGCATTACATAATGATAAAAGGGTCATTCTCCAAGAAGACCAGACAACTCTTAATGTGTATGCACCTCACAACAGAGAGTCAAAATGCATGACACAAAAACTGAAAGAACTCCAAGGAGAAATACATGAATCCACTATTTTTGCTGGAAACTTCAAAAAACCTCTGTCAGAAATGGACAGACCCAGCAGGCAGAAAATCAGTGAGAACAGAGTTGAACTCAACAGCACCATCAATCAACTGAATATAATTGACATTGACAGAGTACTCCATTGAACAACAGCAGAAGAACATCTGCTCAAGCTTACATAGAATAGTCACCAAGATTCACCACATTCTGGGCCATAAAACACACTTTAACAACTTTAAAAGAATAGAAATCATACAATGCCTGCTCTCAGACAACAATGGAATTAAACTTAAAATCAATAAAAGAAAACATGGCTAGGATATCCCAAAATACTTGGAGATTAAACAACACACTTCCTAATAACACATGGATCAAAGAATAAATCTCAAAGATACTTAAAAATATTTTCAACAAAATGAAAATAAAACCTATCAAAATTTACAGGATGCAGCAAAAGCAGAACTTAGAGGAACATTTATAGCATTGATTGCATATAATCACATATAAGAAAAGAAGAAAGATCTGAAATCAATCATCTAAGCTTCTCACTTTTGGAAACCAGAAAAATAAGAATAAGCTAAGTCCAAAGTGAGAAGAAAAAAAGAAATAACAAAATTTAGAACTGAAATCAAAAATCAAAAAACCAGAAGTTAATAGAGAAAATCAACACAACCAAAAGCTGGTTCTTGGAAAAGATTAATAAAATCTATATGATTCTAGACAAGTTAACAAAGAAAAAGAGAGAGAAAACACAAATTACTACTATCTGAAATGAAAGAGAAAACATAACTATAGATCTCATGGGCATGAAAAGGATTATAAAGGAATACTATGAACAAGTCTAAGCCCACAAAACCAATAATCTAGATTAAATAGATCAATTGCTTGAAAGACGCAATTTGCTAAAACTCACATAAGAAAAAACAGACATTCTGAATAGGCATATATCTATTAAACGTATTGAATCAATAATTAATATCCTTCCAAAACAGAAAGCACCAGGCCCAGATAGGTTTGCTGGTGAATTCTATGCAACATGGAGAAAATTATACCAATTCTCCACAATTGCTTCCAAAAGATAGAACAACAAGGAATACTTCCTCATTCTATGAGGCCAGCACTACTCTAACATCAAAACCAAACACATTACAAAAAAGAAGAAAACTAAAGACCAATATCTCTAATAAACAGAGATGCGAAAATCCTCAACAAATGTTGGCATATCAAATCCAACAATGAAAAAAGAGAATTATACACCATGACCAAGTGGGATTTATCCCAGGTGTGTAAAGCCTGTTGAAGATTCAAAAATCAATTAATGTAATCTATCACATCAAAAGGCTAAAGAAGAAAAATTACATCAATTGATGCTGGAAAAGCATTTGAAAAAAACCAGAAAACATTCATGATAAAAACTTGCAGTCAGCTAGGAATAGAGGGGAAGTTCCTCAACTTGACAAAGAACATCTACAAAAGAGCTACTACTAACACCATAATTAATGGTGAGAAACTTCAAGCTTTCCCATTAAGATGAGGAACAAGGTAAGGATATCCCCTCTCAGCATTCCTTTTCAGCATCACATTGAAAGTCCTAGCTAAGGTACTAGGAAAATAAAAGGAAGTAACAGGTATACAGATTGGGAAGGAGGAAATAAAACAGTCTTTGTTTGTAGATGACATGACTTTCTATGTAGAAAATTGAAATAATTGGCAAAACTCCTGAAACTAATAAGAAATTATAGCAAGTTTGCAGGATATAGGGTTAACATATAAAAGTCAATCATTTTCCTTTATACTGGCAATGAACAAGTGGAATTTTAAATTAAAATACAACACTATTTACATTAGCACCAAAAAAATGAAAGAAAAGTGTATAAATATAATAAAATATGTATAAGATCTATATGAGCAAAATTACAAAGCTCTGATGAAAAAAATTAAAAAGAATAAGTGGAGAGATATTTCACGTTCAAGGACAGGAAGATTCAAACTTGTCAAGATGTCAATTCTTCTCAAATTGATCCACAGATTCACCACAATCCCAAGTTATTTTGTGGATGTCAACAAACGGATTCTAAAGCTTATATAGGGAGACAAAAGATCCAGAATAGCCAACTCAATATTGAAAAAGAAGAACAAAGTTGGAGGACTGACACTTCCCAACTCTAAGACTCACTATAAAGCTACAGTAATCAAGACAGGGTGGTATTAGTGAAAAATAGACAGAGCAATGGAACATAATAGAAAGTCCCAAATGGACACACATAAATATAGATAACTGATCTTTGACAAAGGAGCAAAGGCAATACAATGAAACAAAGATGTTCTTTTCAACAAATGGTGCTGAAAGAACAGAACATTCATAAGTTAAAAAAAGTGAATCTGGATACAGGCCTTACACCCTTCACAAAAATTAACTCAAAATGGATCAGAGAACTAAATGTAAAACACAAAACTATAAAACTCCTAGAAGATAACATAGGAGAAAACCTGAACCACCTTCGGTATTGTGATGACTTTTTGTGTACAACACCAAAGACATGATCCATGACAGAAAGAATTGACAAGCTGGACTTGATTAAAATTAGAAACTTCTGCTCTGTGAAAAACTAGTCAAGAGAACTAGAAGACAAGCCACAGACCTGGAGAAAATAGTTGCAAAAAACATAACTCATAAAGGATTTTTATCAAAAATATACAAAGAACTCCTAAAATTCAACAATAAGAAAATGAAGAACCTAATCAAAAAAATGGGGGAAATAACTGAACAGACACCTTACCAAATAATATATACAGATGGTGAATAAGTAGAAGAAAAGATGCTCAACATCATAATGTGTCATCAGGGAAATGCAAATTAAAACAACTATGAGATGCCACTACACACCTACCAGAAAAGCCAAAAATCTGGAATATATGACACCAAATGCTGGTGAGGATGTGGAGCAATAGGAACTCTCATTCACTGCTGGCAGGAATGCAAAATGATACAGCCCCTTTGGAAGACAGTTTTCTGGTTTCCTACAAAACTAAATACACTCTTACTGTTACTGAACCAACTGGGCTCGCCTCCTGGTGAGTTAAATAAGAATCTACACCAGTGGAAGTTGTCTCACAAAGTAAAGTGTATTTGCAGCAAATAGGAGGCCATGGGGAATCATTTCCAAAGTCATGGTGTCCCCAAACAAAGGGAAGCAGGGACCTTTATTTCAGATAGGAAATGAATTTTCAAAAGGGAGAGGCGGGTATTTGCCTGCACAGGCTCAAGTGAAGAATCGTGCTTCCACATAATGAGGCCTAAGCACCTCCTGGAGAGATCTTTGCATTAAATGTAAGGCAAAGATCATCGGTGCAGCTCTTGTGGTGAGGCTTGGTCAGTTTCAGGATGTTGGGCGGTTACATCTCCCTTGAGTTTCTCACTTGGTCACTTTCAGGATGGTGGTGGTTACATCTCTTTAACATGCAAAAGGAAAAGAAACAACTTGGAAAAACAGTTAATTGCTTCCAAACCCACCTTTGAGTTTCTCAAGGCATCTAGTTGGTGACATTACCATGCAATCCAACAGTTGTGCTCCTTGGTATGTATATAAATTAATTGAAAACTTATGTCCACATAAAAACCTGAACACAGATATTTATAGTAGCTTTATTCATAATTGCCCAAACTTGGAAGCATCCAAGATGTCCTTCAGTAGGTGAATGGTACATAAACTGTGGTATATTTAGATAGCGAATATTATTATTTAGCACTAAAAATAAATGAGCTATGAAGCCATGAAAAGACATGGAAGAAGCTTAAATGCAAATTACTAAGTGAAAGAAGCCAATCTGAAAAGGCACTATACTGTATGGTTCCAACTATCTGACATTCTGGAAATGCAAAACTATGGCGATAGTAAAAGATCAGTGATTGCCAGAGGTTAGGGAACAGGAAGAGGTAAATAGGGAGAGCACAGAGGATTTTTAGGTCAGTGACACTATTCTTTACGGTACTACAATGGTGAATACATCTCACTATATAATTGTCCAAACCCATAGAATGTATGACACCAAGAGTGACCCATAATGTAAACTATGGACTTGGGTGATAATGATGTGTTGATACAGATTCATCGATTGTAACAAACTGATGCATCACCATGGTGGTATGGGACTCTCACAATATGGGAGGTTGTGCAAGTAGGAGGTATAAGGGAATTCTCTGTAGTTTCCACACAATTTTGCTGTGAACCTGAAAGTTTCTAAAAATAAAATCTATTTTAAAAAGAATGCAAGAGGTGGTACCCCTGGAGACCACTAGTCTTGAATAATAGGTAAAAAATTCAACAAATCTTCTCCCTAAAGAGCAATTATAAAGCTGGACAAAATTGTCAAAAACAATAATTTGAGCCCTCTAATAAATGACCAAAAAACATGATAAACTGAGAAGTGATTATTCATGAAAAATTCTGAACTGCAGGTAAGAACAATTCAATCTGTGGTATTCATGCCAAGGGCTGCTAACAATCCCCCAATCCCAAATTCTATCATTATGATAGTTTGACCAGGCTGGGGCAGGCAACGAAAACCAGCCGCTTTGCTGTCACTATCAGGACTCACGTAATTTGGAGCATTTTCAGTCAGAGTAGTGATATTTGATGGCAAACAAACAGAATGGAGCAGCATCTCTGCTAGTCTCAGCAGAGACCAGAGCATTCCCAAACCACCTACACATCCCTGACTAACGATAGAACCCGTCATTAGTCCATGTGCAGAAGAAACACAGGAAACGGATATACCTGGCAGAAAGCAAACACCAGGGAAGCATCAAAAATGATCTGAACATTGAATGCATGCCCCAGCCCACACACAGATCCGTCAGCAAACAGAGGATACCTCACCAGCTCAAGGTGTCTGTCAAGGTGTTCGTGCACCTCAGACAGCTGGTGACTGAATACCAAGCATGCAGAAAAAGGGGTGACTCCTGAGAAGCTATGCACAAAAACAAAAACAAGGAAAAAAATTGAGCAGAGACATCTGTGGCCACACATTACTGACAGAATTCACAGATTTAGTCCAGGAAAGTTACTAAACCAACAAAACAATAATAACAACAATGATTCTCAGGAGGGAAAACTAAGAATCCAGAGTTGCTACCATATATTATCTAAAATGTCTAGTGTTCAAGACATGAAAAGAAACAGGAAAGTGTGATGCATACTTGGGTAAAAAAAAAAAAACAGTCCATAGAAACTGTCTTTAAGTATCCCCAGATATTGTATCTAGCAAACAAAGATTTCAAAGCAGCTATTTTAAGTATGATTAAAGAACTGAAGGTGGCCTCCTCCACCTTATCCCTCTAACCCGCTCCAGATCACAGCGTCTCCCTGGAAGAAGCTTGTACACATGTCTATGCCCTGGCTTTAGTGGCTGCTGCCTGAGGGATGGGTCCCCGCATCACATGGTTCTGATAGCCAAGAGGGCTTGCATCCACCAGTCCCACAGAACAACAGCAAGCGTTATGGGCCCAAAGGAATTCATAGATTGGCTGTAGAGATAATCAGCAGGGGCGTGTTACTATTCTAGAGTGTAGCTGACTGGAAAAGAGGTACAGCTGGATTTATCCGGGACTGTCTAGACTGGTAAGTCAAGAGAGACAAGGAGATGAAGATATTACATTTCAGGCAGCTAGATTGATACAATGGTTTAAAATATATATTCACAACATAATTTTCTCTTCAAATAAAATCTATACAACTTCAATATACAAATTAGATGAAAACAGAACTTTTCTGATTGAAGGTAGGATTAGTATTGGGGAGAAATGAATGAATAAATTAATGAACAAAAGAAATCCTCTTTAGATCTTACCAACAAGGCTTCTAAGTTTGAAACTGGAAACTCTTTCTCCATAAAACAATGACAGGGTATATGATATTATTGGCATATTACTATAGTTTGGTTTCATAAAAGACTATTGTGGAGCTGGCTTTCTAATACTATTTCCATGGGAAAAGATGTCTTGAAGTTCTAAACATTTGACTTAAAAATTCAAGAACATACAAAAATTTCACTAAGTTTCAGAAGGAAAAAAAGATCCTTGCTTGTAAGGTTGTAGTTACTTTCTGAGAAGCTCTAATCCCAGGGAGGGCCTAATCACTCATGAGGCTTTCTCACAACACTCCTTATCCCCTGCCATGCCACGCCCTGTTACCCCCATTTCTAAGGTTCTGTTATGTCCCCTGCCTCACTAGAATGGGGAGGGCAGGCAGCAAAAAAAAAAAAAAGGCATTCCTGTGTGATACAGACGTGCTCTTCTGAAATGCTCTAGAAGTTGTCACTTTCTACTACCCTCTAATACAAAGGCCATATGGGCAGAAAATCCAGCTGACCATGAGCAAGATAACTCAGGATAGCACATGGTCCCAACAAACACAGGTTTAGCAAAGAGTAAACAACCAGGCAGACAAAAGTCTGATTTGGGCCTAGGGAGTTTTGAAAAACAGTTTCTTGGAGCAAAGGTCTATTTAGAAAAGAAACATGAAACATGTTATAATTAAAATTCCAATAACAACAGAAGGTTTTATTAAAAATATCAATGTAAAAGACTATTTTTCTACTACTTAACGGTGAAGGTAAAATTTATGGTGGAGTGACTCTCACAGTTAAATTTTTTCAGTAATTATTTTTTTCATTAAGAAACCCCAAAATTCGGGGGCCGGCCCGGTGGCGCAGCGGTTTCGTCCACGCTTGGCAGCCCGGGGTTCGCGGGTTCGGATCCCGGGCGCCCACGGACGCACTGCCTGTCAGCCATGCCGTGGCAGCATCCCATATAAAGTAGAGGAAGATGGGCACGATGTTAGCCCAGGGCCAGTCTTCCTCAGCAAAAAGAGGAGGATTAGCTCAGGGCTGGTCTTCCTCACCAAAAAAAAAAAAGAAACCCCAAAATTTGGAATATAAGAAGAAAAATGATCTAGACTCCCACTGTCATGCCAGAACCTGTGTTGACATTTTGACATTATTTCCTTCTAGTCTTTCCAAAAGACTTCTGATATTTCTGACAAAATGGGATTAAAGAGGGGAGTCTGAAGTCTTCTGGCAATGACTCCCTTCCTCCTCTCAACCAAGCATTCCTCTGGAATACCACATGTCCTCCCTTGAGAGGACTGCCACCCTCCATGAACAGGCTGGGGTCCTATGCTCCATCCCATCTTCCACATCCTACTCTGAACCTTAGCCATTATTACATTAGTACACACTTTTCTTCCTTTGAAATAGTAAAAACTCATTAGAATCTTTAACACTGCATACTTTTCAAGAAATAAATGTCTACAAATAGACATCAATCCTTATGCCTGTGTTAAGAATGGGCGGAAGGGGGCCTGGCCCGGTAGCATAGCGGTTAAATCTTCCTGGCAACCCGGGGTTCACCGGTTCGGATCCTGGGCACAGACCTACTCACCACTCATCAAGCTATGCTGAGGCAGTGTCCCATATAGAAGAGCTACAACTCTACAACTATGATACACAACTATGTACTGGGACTTTGGGGAGAAAAATGGGGAAAAAAAAGATGAAGATTGGCAACGGATGTTAGTGCAGAGCCAATCTTCCTAAAAAAGAAGACATGTGGATTCAGATATACTAACAAAAAAGAATGGGGGGGAGGTATTCAAATGCAATTACTGTGGCAATTAAACTTCTCTGTCTTTTTTAGAGCTATTAAAATGGAATAATTGGGTCATTCATTATTCTAGTGCAAAAACACTCTCTGAGACCTAATGTTTTATACAAGACAATGAATTCTAGAAATGTTTTGTTTTTACAATTTGATTATAATCTAACTTCTTGTTCTTCAAGAAAAATATTTTAAAACTGCTTATTCTCATAAAATAGAATTGAACAAAGATAAATTAATTCAAAATAAAACGATATTGACACGAGGAAAATAAAAAGCACAGATGTTATCCTCATTAAAGACATGAGTGTTGTATTTTGCATTCTTATTCCAAGAGTCTGTAATTATAAAATTAATAAAAACCAAAAACTGATTCCTAAAGGCCATGTTTGTTGGGTTTAAGAAGGTATCAGTGTAACCTAGAAATATGCAAGCAGAATTGTCCAATAATTAGAAACATCGAGGTTTGCCTGCTGGTTTGGGCCACATGTAAGTGGCAAAGATAGGCAAATAAGCAGGAAGCACATGTTCCAACTGCAAGGGAAAAATACAACTTCCAATACCAACAAAGCATTTTAAAAAAATACACATCTTAAACTAAAACTAAAATATTCATATAATTAGAGGGTTTTTGAAGTTAAAAGGGATTTGCCACAGAAGCCTCCCAAAAGCTGTGATTCAGTTTGGTTATGAAAAGCCATTCTTGTTTTCTTTTCTAAAGAAAATAAAGATCCCCTCTAATCAGTGTCTTCCTAAAGAATTACTAAAACAGAATATATCTTTATCTATCTCTATCTCTGTATATCTATATCTATATCTATATCTATCCTATACTATTGAGAAGGAAAAAACTAATTTAAGCTGATACTGGAAAAAGGTCATTCTAAATTTAAAAAGACAATAAAAAATCTGATCTTACTTTTAATCAAATTTTTATCTGATTTTATTTAAATGTCAGATGCCTGAACAGCATAACTTAGAGTCAACTAAAGAAGAAATATGTAGAAGGTTAAGGAGAAATAACCAATTTGAAAAAGTAAGCTTGTTTGAAAAAGCTTTAACAGAAAAATGTTGAGAAAAGAGGATTTGTTTCTGGGACAAAAGTTGAGTTTGAATGCAGACCTTTGTTATTCAAGTCAAAGAGGAATTGTTTTGATAAAAGGTTACATTCTATTCCACATGTTTCAACCCTGACTTGGATCTAGAGGGAAAACAAAGCTCAGTTTTAATTTTTTATTGGCATTTAATTGTCAGTTTACATTGTTTACATTCTTCTAACCCAACTTTCCTGCACTCATTGCAGAGTGGGGATGCAATAATGGAGAAGCTCATTTCAGGTGGTTCTTATCAGTGAGAGATAGGGCAGTGATGCAAATAGATGGCAGGAGCTGGAATCACAAAAAGCTGGATTTGAGATCTTTTTTACCTTCTTATATACTGTCTGGACAACCTTTAGCAAAATAGTTCAATTTTTAGACTCTCAGGCTCTATATCTGAATAATAGGAATAACGATAGTAACTCATGGTAGAATTCTGAGAACCAAATTAGATATTTGAAAATATTATGAAAATGAAGTCAATATATACTACTAATCATGGCGAGTTTTCAGATAATTACAGGAAAAAACACAATACTTATTAAAGACTTTTTTTCTGTTTATTTAAGTCTTATCTTCAAATATTGTGGTAATGTAGGCAGTGATAAATGCTTGTTATCCGAGTTGCATTAGAACAAGAATATACCAATTACATGATATAATTGGATCTAACTACATTCTCCCTGGAGTTTTGGAAAGTTTTTAATCCTCCATGTTTACATTCCTAACTCTAGTTTGTTGCAAATATTGGAACCCTCCCTGGCTTGCCCCAAAAAGAATTTAAATTGCCTTGCTGTGTTAATGGCTGGTCTTTTGGAGGATGTTTCTGGAGCTCAAAATTAGAGAAACCCTTATGTAACACAAAGGCCCCAAGAATAAATGGGTCATCTTACATGTTTTTATCTGAGACTGAACTAGAAACTTTGGGCCTGAGAATCAGAATATTTTAAATAAACTCATCTATCAACCTTACCTGAGGAATAAACTACTGATAAGTCAAAACTTGAAGAAAAGAATTACAGCACCATGATTGTCATCTGAATCTCACTAATATCCCCTCACTTTATCCTGCAAATTATTACATAAAATAGCGAGCATTTCTTAAGGCTGTAAAGCAAAGCAGCTGTTAAGGAAGAAGACTGGTCTCAAATCAAGAAAAGGAAACCATTCCTCAGGCTCAGAGGTACATAAATGACATTATAGTCCATCTTCTCTTGTAAATATTGTTTTTCAAATTGTGGGTAAGATATCAATTTTATACGCTTTAACTGGATATATCTAATTTTCTCAGGTCAAGTTTGCACCATTTAGTGTTATAAAGCTTTGCATGATATTTTAGACCATTGCTGGGTAATTTTCATAACAAAGGTCTTAGGTAGGAATTGGCCTCATTTAAAGAAGAGGAATAAAGGAGGTTCCAAATCTTTGAGTTTTAAATCTAGGTACTGTAAGAGAAATTTCTGTGCTCTTTTGTTGCGCCTGCGTCTTCAAAAACATTTATTTTGCCTCTCCCACCCTGCCCCAGCAGATAGAATGAGAACATTAGTTTCCTGCCGGTGCTTTTAGAGACATCCTTGTAAATCAGATATGTTATCTCTTATTTTCTTCAGTACCCAAGCAATTTATTATTTATTTATAATAAATTTATAAATAAATTTAAAATAATTTATTTATAATTTATTTAATAAATTATTATTAGACCTATAATCTGCTGAAAAAACTAATTCTCTGTCCCAAATATGTGGAACTGCAATGCAATTATTTGACCATCTTCAGCAGTTGCTATGACCACCAAGTTTTAAAAATGATTTTAAAAATAGCTGAGATATCATATCACCTGTATGGTTATATTCAAACTAATTGCTGAAGTCAAATTAAGTAAGACAAAAATATGATTCCTATATCTAACTCTGTAAATATGAATAAACATAAACCACCTTTTCCATAACCCTTTCTGGAAGCTCCTTGGACCAGGATTGGAGTAATCAGTACCTCCTTATCCTAGTGCCCCTGAGTTCCAGAGTGAGTTTTGATAATGGACAATAAATTGCACCCAAGCAGAAATCCACCACAGGCCCCTTATTACTGTCTTGTTTTGATTACTACTGACCTGGATTAGTCTTGGCTAACAGAAATGTTCCAGAAAAAAGAAATCTGAGCATCTATTCTGTCTGTTCCTACATTGTGCCAAGTGCTTTCATTTGTAGCAGAAACTCGACTCAGTGGATCAAATCTGTGGATGTCACATTCTCAATGTGTCTGTCATTCTGCTTGGAGTCCAAGTTTGCTTAATTGAGCCTCTCTCCAACTGTCACTAAAACCAGTAAGATTTACACAGCACACATTTCCCTGTCTGAGATAATACAGTGTTTTGGAAAGAGTGTGTTCTTTAGAGCCAGTCAACGCTTGCTTCCTACACACAATTAATTAGGCACAGAACACTGCGTTAAGTTATTGACCTTCTCTCAAGATTTCTTTTCTTGTTTCTAGAATGAAAAGGCAGTAGTTTAGGACTATTCCTTCTCAGCTTCAAAATTATAAAATCATTTGGAAGGGAAACATTAAGTTGATTAACAAATACTGAAATACCTGTATAAAGAATAATTCTTTAGCCTTGAGAAAAATAGACATTATGATGACTTTATTTGCTCACCACCATCCCCTCACCACCAACCCTAGATTGATTGCCTAGCACACCCTAGGCTACTGTTATATATACGTGTTGAAGGAATGAACAAGCATTTGGATATTACATTTAGCTTGCAAAGTGCTTTCATTGTATCATTGCATTCTCTCATTAAATCTATGAAGAACCTATTGATAACTGTACTAACGAGGAAACCCAGACTCTGAAAAGTAGTGCAGCCCTATGTCACTTACATAGCACGTCGAAGATCTAGCACTTGGACTTGGGTTTCCTAAGAATGTAGTTTTGAGTCTCATATGCTTTTAACTGAAACTAATTATGACCCAAGGAAGAATCAAATGTGTTTTAAGTTCCTACTCTACACCATAAACTTAGCATATGTGATAACAACTAAACTCAGACCAGGCTGCCCCAATACATAGGTTAGCACACAGTTGCTGAGAGAAGCTATAAAATTAGCATAATGTCACAGAGCTGTAAGAGATGCAGCCAATATTTTTTTTCAGTTCATCTACGTTTGACTACTGTTGCTTATAATGTCTAGCACACCCTGGGGCATCTAGAAGAAAACTGAAGACAAACGAATGTGTCCTTTTTCATCCAGTGAAAAATACCTTAATAAACTTACTATTTCTAGAAGAGAAGTTTTCTAGGTGTTGCAGGTAAAAGCTTTCAAAAAAAAGAAAAATGCATGAATAGCAGAAGGGTTAGGTTCCTATGACCCTCAGGGCATCGATCTTTTAACTTATTAACTGGGATATTTTTCTTTTCCTCTGGGTATCTGTTGAAGTGTCCTTCATACTCAGAAGCGAAAGAAACTGGAAACCCCACACAAAATGAAGCAGTTAGTACTTTAGTTAGTTTAATAACTAAAGCGATCAGTTACGATCTAGCTGTGAAGGACCCAACAGAGGTTTGGTCTTCACTTCAAACCGAAGGCAGATACACTGTAGTTTTCACAGATTATCACAGGACTGAGCAGAGAATCCAGAGGAAATGAGAGGATTGTGTTTTTTCCAAGGGAAATAAAACTTTTGACACCAATTTGACCTAAAACGAACTATCATGTGTCTATGAAAGAAGATGAATTTTGAGTCAGGTTCTCTACAAGGTAGAGGAGGAGCCAGTGATTGCCCTGAAAAGCAATGATTACAGACCTACCAAGCACAGGTCACAGTTCAGTATTAGTGAGGAAAGTATGTTATTCTGAAGAATACCTCTACATTAATCTTTTTTCTGTGTCTTCATCCTTAATATCCCCTGGTCAAAATCCCAAAGGTTCCCAATTGCCTAGAGAACAAATTATAATTCTTTAATACTACATTTAATATACCTCACAAACTGGCAAATATGTGTTCCTCTTTTTTTTTTCTTTTTCTGACTATTGCACCCCTATACCTTGTTTTCTTGTCTAGAAGCCCCACTGATGCATTGTCACCTCAGCCCATTACCTAAGCCTGTTCCCCTTCAGCTCATTGAGGCCAGATTTGATTGACATGATGAAATCTTGTCCTAGCCCTCTCTCAGATGATCTCTCCTTCTTTGAAGTCTGTCTGTACTGTTTGTACTCTTGGAGTTTGAATAAAACATGCATGGCTATTCAAAGGCTTCCCCCGAGGAAAGCTGGCTGATTTCTTGCCAACAGACCTCATCACACAGCAATATTGTGGGGTGTTTTTTTTTTCTTTTTTAACCAAGGTCCACATTCTGTTCCTAGACCCCACAGACTCAAAATTGATTTGTTAAAACAAGGAGAGGCCAGATGTCATTCATGGGGGTTGATTGACACTAATTCGCAGATACTACTCTGAAGTAGAGTGCCATGCTTTCCAATGAGAAACAGAAAGGCCGTTGGGAAGCAGCCACTTAATTCCTCTGCTCAGTCCTTTCCTTCTTTCTATGCAAGTGACCTGGATGCTGACTTCTCATCAGAAGGGGAAAACTGGGTCAAATCAAAGGGCTAACTCATATGAATAGCATATTTAGTGGAATCAGGCTAATAGGAATGCCAGATTCATCTATCTCTACATTAAAGATAACCTTTCCAGTGGGACCACAAGACCAGAAATCTGCTGGATGAACACTGCCTCTCATTGACCCATGGAACCTTCTTTCATTCTCCGTTGATGACCAACCACTTTATGACTTTTCTTTTTCTTTAAACAGATTTAAAACTATATATTTTTAAGTGTCTGGTGTAACTAAGCTTTAACCCATTTTTTAAGTGCCTTAATTTTTTTCCTCCAATCCACTATGTGTTGTTTTTATTTCATCAGAAGTCAATTTTCCTTTTTTTTAAACATTTATTATAGTCCCTTCTATTAAACTTCGTTTCTGATCAGAGCTTCTTCATTGTGATATGCCTTATATTTCTCACTATGATTTTTACAGGGTTTTTATTTGTTTCCTTTTAAGCTTAGGCTTTAGTTAATCATGCTCCTCTGTATTTTATTTTATATTCCTCTGTACATTATTTCCTCAGTCCCTGAAAAACCACCCATATTCTCTCATAATCACTGATTCCACTAACATTCCCTCCCCAACCCATAATTGTGTTTGATTACTCCCTAAAACTGCATGGACCCTTGAAACTATGTATTTTAATTTTATGTATAAATTTTATTGTGCTATAAATCACAATATTATTTACCCTTTTCAACACTTTGTCAAGGATCTATTTAGGTTGCTATGTGGACATCTAGTTCATTTGCGTCTCACTTCTGCAAACTGTTCCATAACGCAAGCTCACATGTGGTAGAACCATTCTTCTGATGGTGGACATCCAGGTTGCCTCCAGCCTCCTTTTGCCACAAACAATGCAATGATGACCATCCTCATGCTTGTCCCCTCACAGTCCTAGGAAGAACTTATCTAGGACATATTCCCAGAACTGGAATCACTCAGACCTACCCAATTTTAATACAGCCAGGGAGGTTTCCAGTAGACGAGCGTATACTCCCACCAGAATTCCACCTCCCCAACCCACATACTTGCCAACATTTGGTATCATCTGCTTTTCTGATGAAGATGAATGACATCTCACAGCTATTTTAATGAGGATTTTTCTGATTTTTGAACAAATTTTTCAGATTTTTCTAAATGTGAGAATCTCTATATACTTGTCAGCCATTTAGGAAAAGTACCCTGTGAATCACTGATGCTTATCGTTTGACCCACTTTCTGTTATTTTAAATCTTTATGTCTTAAAAGTTTTTTTCCTCCACTGTAAGTTACAAGATTTTGTATATTGTCTTTTAATAATTGCATAATTTCTCTTTTTCACATGTAAATTGTTAATCCATCTGGTCTCTACCTTTATGTATGGTGATCTAAGGATCTAATTTTACCTTTTTTTCATATATAAAGACATTTTTCTTACATGATTTACTAAGCTGTCACTTCCTCATTACTCTGGGGTGATAATTTTATGATATATCAAATTCCCATATAAACACGTGTCTACATCTGAGATCTCTTTTCTTTTTCATTGGACTATTTAAATGTCCCTGAACCATTATCATAATAATTTTATTACCGTTCCTTTGTAGCTGTTTCAAATATGGGTGCTTCCCTTATTTTACTTTTATAAAATTAACTGCACAAGTTTGTACTTTTATTCTTCCATATAAATTTTAGAATGAGTACTCATATTCATTAAAAATCCAATTAAAATCTTTAATGTATTTAATTGAATTATAGATTTATTTGGGGGGGAAATGGCAGCTTTATATATATATATTTTTTTTTTTGGTGAGGAAGATTCACTCTGAGCTAACATCTCTTGCCAATCTTCCTCTTTTTTTTGCTGGAGGACGGTTAGCCCTGAGCTAACATCTGTGCCAATCTTCCTCTATTTTGTATGTGGACCACCGCCACAGCATGGCTTGACAAGTGGTGTAGGTCCACACTCAGGATCCAAATACTCGAACCCAGGCCACTGAAGCCAAGTGCACTGGACTTAACCACTACACCATGGAGCCAGCCCTGGCAGCCTTATATTTTTATCCCATCTATTAGCATGTTGTACTTTTTCAAATACTAATCTTCTGTTATGCTGTTTAGTTTAATTTTTAAATGAGTTCTGTAAAGGTCTTGTGCATGCTTGGTTAGGAAAAAACCCAGATACTTTTTAAAAAATTTTTTTATTGTATTTATTTCTATTATGTTTGCTAATCATTTATTGCTAATATAAAGAGGACTATTGATTTTTCCATTGATCTTACATCCAGAACTCTTACTAATTTTTCCCATCATTGTCTTATAAATTTTTATTCTCTTTTTATTACAACTTCTGCCATTTTCTTGTCTTATGATTTTGACCAGGACTACCAAGTCTATGTTAAATAGTAGCTGTAAGAGTCGCCATCCTCGACGCTCCCTGGTGGTCTAGTGGTTAGGATTCGGCGCTCTCACCGCCGCGGCCCGGGTTCGATTCCCGGTCAGGGAAACCTTTCTTCTTCCTCTCCGCCTGCCAACCGCCCCAGCGCGTCCATGACCCCCTTAGGGGCCGGCCCGGTGGCGCAGCGGTTTAGTCCGCGCTTGGCAGCCCGGGGTTCGCCGGTTCGGATCCCGGGAGCCCGCCGACGCACTGCCTGTCAGCCATGCCGTGGCGGCGTCCCATATAAAGTGGAGGAAGATGGGCACGGATGTTAGCCCAGGGCCAGTCTTCCTCAGCAAAAAGAGGAGGATTAGCAACGGATGTTAGCTCAGGGCTGGTCTTCCTCACCAAAAAAAAAAAAAAAAAAAGAGTCGCCATCCTCATCTTAGTCTAGATAGTAATGAGAATGTATACACTTTCTCTATTAATTATTAGTGAATAGTAATTTGCTATAGGTTTTTGATATATAGTTTCCTTTCAAGATTAGGAAGTTACCTTCTGTTTGTGAACTTCAAATAGTTTACATGTAAATTATGAATTGACCTTCACCAAATTATTTCCTGCATCTCTTAAAATAATTACATTTTATTTTCTTGATTTACTGGTGATGTTTACCAAATGTTTAAGGAAGGATAATCCATATGTCATACAACAGCAGTTCTTACTTCCTTGGATTGTTATGAACAAAAACATTTAAAATATATCTGGCATAGAGTAATCAACACATATATTACTATTATTGTTGTTGCTAATAAAATTCTTGAAAATGCAGATTATTAATATTACTTCTTATTTATTGCACTGGTGGTTTTCAAACTATGACCCTTGTAATCCTCTAAAAACTGAATTGAGGGAGGAAGAGTGAATAAGGTACTAAAGGGAACTGCTTTTTCCTTCCCTGCAAACCAGCATACCTTCAACCAGAGAAACTCTCTTTTTGTTTGTTTTATATATTGTGTTTCTGTATAAATTTTATTTGCTAAAAAATAGTGGTTGCATGTCACTGGTTTAGTTAAATGCATACATTTTGAGTAAAAGCACTGTTATTACAGTTGATCCCTAAGTGATAGTTCTTGCATGAGGTGAAAATAAACAAATTAGGTGGAGCCTACAATACACAACATCTCTCTATTCATAATAAAATTAGCTTTGTAAGTACTTTCAACTCATTTCTATTAAAAAAAGCACATTTATTGAATACCTACTGCCTCATCATACTGAGGTAGATACTGGAGTAACACAAAGATATGTCCTTTCAATGAGGCTACTGTCCTCAATGAGGCTCTATGCAAATATGTAATGACTACTTATACCTCCAGCAGACCAGACTGAACTCCAAAAAGAGACTCAACCACACAGGACTGCATTATGATTTTGATGGGCACCAGACACTTTTGCCTCGATGGGCCCTTCCTTCCATGAAATAATATTAAAAGTTATATTTTACATCTGCATTAGTATAAAGATATATATGCTAATATTATGTATTAAAACTTAAAAATTCATTGTTTTATTAAGATTTTAAAAGAAATCAAAACATTTTCATAGGCTTCTAACAGTATAGTAAGCTTACTGGGCCTAGTGGATAAGTCAGTCCTACAGCCATGGGTCAAGAATTCACATACATTTACAATTCTGTCAAGTAATATGAATGATTGAAATTAACCAAGAATAACATGTTAATTGGCAACTAATATTCATCTCCAGTGTCAAGCAGATAAGAGAGAGAGGAAGGTACTCTGGTAGAATGGAAAACATGCTTCAAATCCAATGAGTCAGTTGTAACTGAGCTCCATGATAGAAATGGGCCCAATGTTTTCAAATATTATCATTTATTTGAAGACAAGCTGAAAGTAGAGATTTTTATCCCATTTCTCCTGCTTTTAAATGTTGACCTCTAATTCAAATTTAAAATATGGTGCAGGAGTCACTGCCAAACAAAGCCCATTTTTCCGCTGCCTCCAGGCTGTGGGCCACTGACTTGCAGCCAATGTGTTAAGAGGCAGAACGAATAGGAATGGCAATAAACTGGTTCGGGATCCAAACATCCTATAATCAAATATCTTCTCTCTTAATCTTGAGAAAAATCAGGTTAGGATTCCTGCTCTAGTGGCCTTAGTTTACAATAAAACGTTTGTCTCTGAGTTGTATTGCTGCATCCAAATGGAGAACTACAGTAACACAGAATATGATTCTTAAAAGAAGAGCTCTTGCAGACACTGTATTAACAAACTTCTGTTCTATCATCCGTAGAGTGCTCTTGGAGAAACGGAATATGTAATATGGAGAGGACCAATGATTCCCTGTTGACAGAATTTGTCCTGGTGGGGCTTTCTGCCCACCCAAAGCTCCAGACAATTTTCTTTGTGCTAGTTTTGTGGATGTACCTGATGATCCTGCTGGGAAATGGAGTCCTTATCTCAGTAATCATCTATGATTCTCACTTGCACACCCCAATGTATTTCTTCCTCTGTAATCTTTCCTTCTTGGACATTTGCTACACAAGCTCCTCTGTCCCACTAATTCTTGACAGCTTTCTGACAGCAAAGAAAAGGGTTTCCTTCTCTGGGTGCATGGTGCAGATGTTTCTCTCCTTTGCCATGGGAGCCACAGAGTGTGTGCTTCTAGGCATGATGGCACTTGACCGCTATGTGGCCATTAGCTACCCACTGAGATACCCTGCCATCATGAGCAAAGGTGTCTACGTTCCCATGGCAGCTGGCTCCTGGGTCACTGGGCTTGTGGACTCAGTGGTGCAGACATCTCTCACAATGCAATTACCATTCTGTGCTAACAATGTCATTAACCACTTTGTCTGTGAAATTCTGGCTATCCTAAAACTGGCCTGTGCTGATATTTCAATCAATGTGATCAGTATGGCAGGGTCAAATCTGATTGCTTTGGTTATTCCATTGCTGGTAATTTCCATCTCTTACATTTTTATTGTTGCCACTATTCTGAGGATCCCTTCCACCGAAGGAAAACGTAAGGCCTTCTCCACCTGCTCAGCCCACCTGACAGTGGTGATTATATTCTATGGAACCATCTTCTTCATGTATGCAAAGCCCAAATCTAAAAGCTCTGTTGGTGCAGATAATCAAGACATTGTTGAGGCCCTCGTCTCCCTCTTCTATGGAGTGATGACCCCCATGCTCAATCCTCTCATCTATAGTCTGAGGAACAAGGATGTAAAGGCTGCTGTGAAGAACATGCTTGGTAGGAAAAACTTCTCTGACGGAATATGAATACTGATTTACACCATGTGACTCAGTATTCAAAGCTGCTGCAGACACAAAATTCAAATAGAGAAAATCACCATGTGAAAACAAATTCACCACGTGTCTTTCAAAACTATACACAGAAATATTTTGATTGCTGTTGTTACTATTAGTTTTGTTCTAACTGCAGAAATAAAACATGCTTGTGGTTTTAGAAAATACTATTATGGAAATGCAAAAAGTTGAAAATCTCTTAGGAAGTCCCAGCCAAACATAACAACTCTTAAACCTTTAGAGAATAATAAAGGCGAAACGTGTTGTAAAAAGCACTTTGTAACCGAATATAAGTACATTATTACTTAATTATTCAAAGTGATTATTAATCAGCACATGACATATTTTATATTCATTTTTAATTTGTTCTTTTATTTACTGTTTGTGTCTACCACACATCTAAGCTCACTGAGAGTAGACATGTATGTTTCTTGCCCTACAATATCTCAAAGACCTAGAATATAATGTGACACATAGTAGATGCTCAATAAATATATTTTGACTAAATAAATGAACTTTAGTGTGTATGAAAATAGAAATGTATATCTGTCATATCTGAGGTAACAAAGGTTATTCAAAAAGAAATTTGACTCAGTGTAATATTTTCTAAGTAAACTATATAGGCATTTTGTCATATGAACTCCTCTAATAAAGTACTACCTTTTCTTTTTTATGTGATGTGTATTATAACGTAGAGGAACAGGTTCTATTTACGAGCTACCATAACTTTTCTGGATTTGGTACATAATGAGACTAAGATAACTAAAAAATTCCCCTAGTAATGCACCCTAAGTTTTAACCTTATAAAACAGAGGTGACATGGTAACAGAGAATTCCTCTGGGACTTTGAGATCAGGTTGTAACGAGGACTTCTTTCCTACTCTGCATTGGACCATACAGCTCCTAAGCAGTTGGAGAACTAGAAAGAACTGTTAACTGACAAAAATTGTAATAGGAGGATAAGAGGTGGCAAAAGAGAGTCAAGTTGTTCAATGAACTGAGGAGTTACAGGGTTTTGAGCACTGGGGGATAAGACAAACATGGCCCAAAACTGAGATAATCTCTATTGTCTGAAGAGTGCAGCCATGTGGAGCAGTGCCAATGTGAGGAATGGAAGGCCCATTTCCACTGAAGAACTGAGTTAGAAATGTCAATGGAGGAAAGCACTCCTTTTATCTACACTTTGAGGAGTCTGAGACTTGAAACATAGAACACAGATCTAAAGTAAAAGGCTATAGCTACTTCCAAATTGTAAAAGCAAGCCCATAATATCTTCCTTTCTTGTTAACAGGTGACTATTGTTTCTTCATAAGATTAAATAAGTTAATTCACGCATAGCACTAAATAGTGCCCAGAACATCCTAAATGTCCGATAAACATTGGCTGGTTTTTTATTACTAGCATTTGGTGTACTTTAATAGAACATAAAACTTTGAGTTGGCACAAGATTTTCATCCTTTTTATGGAGTAATTTTGATGCCTTTAAACTATTGTCTCTCAGCTTCAAATCAACTTTTCTGTGCTCTGCTTTATAAGTTAGGTTCAGGACACTGAAAACCACATTCCTCCTTTGCTAGCAGGCTTCTGTTTAATTCTTCCAGAAGAGTTGCTAGAGAGAGAATGGAAGGTTGGAGGAAGATAAGGGAGTTGAGCCTCCCTATTAGCTTCTTCACCCCAGCTATGGTTCTTTGTCATGATAATGGCAGCTCCTTAGACGCTGCCAGTATTTGTTTCAGTTTTTATTTCTTCTTTTCTGTAACCCAGAACCAGTAGCCTATCAATGCCACCTCCTCAGAGATTTGAATCTGTCACTCAGCTTTTACTTCTGGTAAATGAAGAGCCCTGTCAAATCTTTACTCTGTCTTGAGGTATATTCCATATTTAAAAGCAAAGAAATATGCAATCCTCTGCTTGAGAAGTGTATTTAATCAGATAGAGCATAAGCAATACTTTTGATCAGACTATCATTTCCATGCACAACTAAATAACAGAAGCTCCTGGGCAAGACATTTGTGTTTCTTCTGCAGTTGCTTTCTTGTGTCTAAAATGTAGATTATGAAAATATCTTTAGTATACTCTAAAATGATATAATAATAATCATATGATTATATGAACAGAAAACATTTAGTTCATCAAACCCTGATATATATGTAAGAAGGGATAAACTTAGCACCTTGAGAAAAATAAATTTAAGTCTAACTCTTTTCTTTCACCAATGCATACGTAGCACTACCTAAGTTCTCTAACCTGGCACATAGTATGCTATTCCTATAAATTATTGAATTAATGCATAAGTAAGTAAATATAGTGATTGAAAAAAATCTTCAGGAGGGTACATATGGTTTCCAAAATAATTTATCAAGATCATATTATTGGATCCTAATGATAACTCTTCAAGGAGCTAATATTTCTCTAACTCATAGAACAAAAAAATCTAGTTTCAGAAATATAGAAATATCTGAAGTCACAAGCAGGATGTGGGAAGTCTTTGATTTGAATAAAATAATTAAAAAACCTAACAATCCAACTATTATAAAATACACATTCTTCTAAAAAGCATATAGAACCATGTATACAAATTGATATTTTGTTAGGCTGAAGGCAAGAATCAGCAAATTTCAAAGAAATTATATTAAATGGCACATATTCTCTCAATTAAATTAAAAGTAATTAATCAATTTAAAAGTTCCATAACCTGAGATAATTAAAACACACTTCTAAATGACTAATGAGTACCAGTGATAATCAAAATATTTAACAACTTCAACGGCAAGTGCTCCGGTAAAGGAATGAATGCCTGCCATAAACTAGCAATGTGGCCAAGTAATATATGCCAGCTGAGTTCCAGTTTTGCTTATGGATCAAAGAAAAATTACAACCAAAAAATTAAAACCAGACCTGAGCTTGCACTCATTGGTATAGCTGTACTGGTTGTTTGTAGTTAGTGTCCATTCTGATTGGTTGAGAGCTGTGTCATAGTATTTGTAAAATATTTTCAATAGCAACCCTGCTAAAAAATGAAATGTAATTGAATACTGCAAATTAAAATTGACTGGATACAGAAAAAACATTTTTGATGGAAATATTTATACTTAAATTCTATGGGAAACTTGGCTTTCTAAGGAAGAGGGAAGGAAAGAAACGAAAAGGAAGATAAGGGTTGGGAGCTATCTAGAGAATTTGAATGCAAAGCCAATATGTAAGGCATTATGCTATAAATTCACATTTAATCAATTCTTACTAAATCTTCACAATAATTTTGCAAAGTATATATCCTTGCCCTTAATTTATAGATGAAGAGACTAAGACCATAGAAGTTAAGATCATACAGGTTCTAAGTGGGAAAGCTAGTTTTCAAACCATAGTCTTGAGTATACATACATTATTTACTTTCTGCCTACTAATAAGGAGGGAAATATCCTGAAGTCCATTTGTATCTGAATCAGGAAAATTAATCCAAAAATATTAGAAGGCAAGAAAGTTAAGATATCATCACTAAATGTAACCTCAGAATTTCTCCAGAGCTGTTAACTGGATATATAGGTGAATTCAGGGGACTATGATGATCAAGTCCTCAATGATTATGGCAAAAGCCATGAATAAGAGTGGATAATACTTTGACTTGGTCTTGAGTCCAGTATTGCATCATCCTCCTGAGAAACCCATTGATATCGTTATACTCACAGAGAACAAACGGTAATCACCAGGAACTAAGAGTTTTAACGAACCAGAAAATTGCTGAATAAACCTAGGGTCATGGGTTCTTAGTGTGATGCACTTTAGGGAAGATGAATTCTAGCGTGCCAGAATTTTTAGTTTATCAAGGGAAGCAGAAAACATTACTGATTATAAGACTGGATGTAAGTCAAACTGTTTAGATTGGAATTACACCTCCACATCCACTTTACTAATCTATAGCTTATACAAGTAATTTAACTTCTCTGAACCTCAGTTTCTCATCTGTTGTGAGGAGTAAATGTACCAGTTCATTCATCCACATTTTACAGCACTTCTCTCACTCTAGAGAAAGGGTCTTAGTTTGAAAAACCAAGGAAGTGGAGGAAAAGGGAGAATTCCACTATAACCAGGGTTGTTTGTGGTGATAGTGGATCACCAGGTTGATGGCATCTAGCCAGTATATGAAGATGTAAATTTAAACACTAATGATGGACATTGCATTTGATGCTGTAGATGGTGTGATTTTTGATGCAAATATTACAGGTAATCTCTTTGCAGAATATGAGAAAAGCAGAGCAGTCATTACTAACTGCACTCCACTTTTCAGGGAAGAAAGAAGTAAAACCACTAAAAGGAGAGGCAAGTAGGCATCCAAGAGGTAGAAAGAGAGGCATGGCTATGTAGAGTCACCAAGAACACAAAAAAGAGAGCCTCAAGAAGCCTAAAAGGGAAAAATCCTAACTCTAAGAAAAGGAATTGGAGATATGAATTTTGGCGATATCAGAGATATTAATGTGGAAGGAGAGACTATGACCCAGTTGGTTCAGGAATGGCTCCTCTAGGGCAGGCTGGAGAGTCACCAGTGGTAGGTCCAAAGTTGTCATAGGATCAGTAGGACCATAAATAAACATAAAGGAGAAATAGTTTTACTGAGCTCAGATGTGAAATTATCATCACTATCTCCGAACAACACCTGTGAGGTTTCCAGAGAATCAGGAAAAGGAAGGAAGAGCCCTCTTCCCTGCTGTAGATTAATTAAAAATGAAGCAACCAATTCAGTGACTAACGTCTTCTGTAGCTCAGGGAAGGGAACACATTAAACATCACTTACATTGCAGAAACATTTATCCCTCATAAAATCCCAAAGACATACATGATTTTTTTACAATAAGGAATGTACAGTCCATAAAAGTTATACAATTTGTCCTAGGTCACACAGCTAGCAAGTGGCATAGTGGGACTGGAGCTCTAAACAGATTCCAAAATTCATACACTTCCGGTCACTTCATCATACAATCTCAATTTTTTTGACTGATAAAAGACCTTCCTATCCATCTCTTTAGCAAATAGACAAAGGCGAATTTGTAGCTGTCTATGACCTCTACCCATGTAAAACACAGTGGTTCCAAAGAGGCCAGACAGTATAGGAAGACACCATTTCTTTTCTACTTGCTATCTCATAGCCTGGTAATATCCTCTCAGGGGAATACAAAACACAGTCTGATAGTTACACCCGAGCAGCGAACTGCATCTCAGAGGACATCATTAAAAGTTGACTGACCTACTTCTCTCTGATATTAAAAGTACAAATAGGTTACAAAGTGATGGGATCCTGTGTGCTTGCAACAGGCTAAAGTCAAGGTTGTTAAAGTAAACTTGTAACTTTTTAACAACACTCTTCCCTCCACAAGTTCACTCCAGGGAATCTGGGGCTGTTCCTAGGAGATTCATTTCTCCTCCTCAGTTAAAACTAAACTAGAAAGAAGGGAGTAAATAAGGTCATGATGTGGAAAATTCTAAAAGTGGAATCATTTTATTCTGTGGAGAGAGAGCACTCCTCTATGCATGGCCATCACCCTGTCATTCATAAAATGCAATAAAAATTCAATGTTTCATAAAATGAAAACATCAAGTAGAGAGTCAGAGGTGATAAACTGGTGGGAAAGGGAATATTATAGCACGTGCATTTTGTTTGGTCTCATAGAATTAAAGAGATTTGCCACAGTCCTCACCCTTCCATATTGCTTTAGACCAAGCTTGTTTTACTCAAGTCCATTCACTGCATAGCACTGAAGATATTTGAGTTTGTGACTCCCAGAAGACATGACATCCACGCTAGTCTATTTCCTGGAAAAGTAATTGAGGGCCCATATAATTAATGTTGTGATTTAAAAAAATCATTACAGTTGTTTGGAAATAGAATGATCTAACTTTTTTGTGTGTGAGAAAGATTAGCCCTGAGCTAACATCTGTTGTCATTCCCCCTCTTTTTGCTGAGGAAGATTGGCCCTGGGCTAACATCCTGCCCATCTTCCTCCATTTTATAGGTTGGACACCTACCACAGCATGGTTTGATGAGTGGTGTGTAGGTCTGTGCCAGGTTTCCAAACCTGTGAACCCTGGGCTGCTGAAGCAAAGTGCACCAACTTAACCACTATGCCACCAGGCCGGCCACATAGAATGAACCAACTCTTGAAGTGTTCTTTTTTCTCCAATATTCATATAAATCCAGGACAACCATGGGTCAGGACACTATGAAGGAGAATCCTAAGTAGGACTCCTCCTACCTAGAGTAGGATTCAATAGGTATTAGGATTTTTTTTCTAACTCTGAATTTGCATAATCTAAAACGATATTTAAATATGGCACAAGAGCTCAACTCAGGGCCAATAAAATGATAAATAGCAAATAGACAAAGAATGGTAAATAATCATATTAGTTAGCACACCTTTTTAACTGTACTGTTCACCACGATTATTCAGAATCACCATGGAATAGCCATGACCACTCCCAAAGAGCAACCGATTCTATCTGGGTTCTTTTGGGAGATACAGATGAACAAATTATTTGTCCATCTGCATCCAGATATGTGAGCATCTGTTACAGAAAATTCAATACATGGATGCCCAAGTTTTCTAACAGCGGCTATATGTTCAGATATCCATGAGATGATCCATTGAAAATATTTGTGTACTGACTATAACACAAATGAGTAAGGGCACCAGGGTGATTCAAACCACTTTATCTTTTGTTAGGGATTTTTCATGATTGCTCAAATTTGCAATGTTATTTTAAAGAACTCATATTTGAAAGTCTCAAATAAGTATGTCATTTTCCAGGTTATCTAACACTCATCACAACTAAACAATTATAAGTATCTGTTCCTTTGGAATCTGGTAGCATTGGACGCAGGCATCTGCAGTGAGAAGGGAATCGGGCCACGCTGACCTGCCAACTCCTGTGTCCTGTCATACACTGCTCTTCACACACCCCCACTCCACAAAGAGCTCCAGGAAAAGTAAAATGTTCTACTTTAGCCCTGGATGCAAATGAAATACCCAAAATGAGCGTGGGGATCATAGCCCCAGTCCTTGAAAGTATGAGCTCTGCTTCTTACAAATATTTTCCACTTTGTTTTTTAGGAACCTGTGCTGCACATGAGAGTAAGAACATGTAGTCAGATTGCTGCATCTTCTCTCATCTTAAGACAAACTTTACTGTCCAGAAGATGGTCCTCACAGGATATCAAGCTGTGGTCATTTCCCAGTTTAGTATCAATGTGAAACTGGGTCTTGACAAGGTATGCTATTTAAAAAGATATTTAACAAATAAGGCATAGGCAACAACAAATCAGAAGAGAAACCCAGCTAGAGTGACATATTAGGCTGTAAGCAGAGTAGTAGTTTGATCTGTATCACATTTTAAGAAGATTCCCCATGCTGCTGTCTAGAGAGTATATTGAAGGAAAGCAAGAGAGAAGCTGAGAGACCAGTTAGGAAGCTAGGGCAGAAATACGATCTCTCGTGACTTGTCAGAGCTGGGCATTACTCATCTTTGTGTCTCCCATGGCTTTTTGGTCTGCTAACGTGCCCACTGAGTTAAATTGACTTGAATACACTTATCAAGAAAAAGGAGGCTTCTCTAATTTAGATGGAATGATCTCAAATGATTTGTCAAGACTTTGTGTAATCAAATTCAATAAGTTATATAATTTTGTCTCATACAAACAATCTGTATTTTCCCCAGCTCATCAAGAAACAGATTCCATTCTTTGGTGGCAGTGGTACATTTCGATATTCTTTCTATTGATTTTTGTATCTTCATACTGAAGCAGAATGATGATATGTCTGTTTTATTTACCAAAACCAACTAGAAGTGATTGTTTGTAGCATCAATAGCAGGCGAACTAGGCTCAGATTCACTGATTCGTAATCAAATATAATAATGCTGTCTTTAACAGAGTGCCTATTAAATACCAAGAACCACGATAAGTACTCCTTATCACAAAACAGTCCTACAAGGTAGTGCTAACACTGATTTTACGGCTTAAATAGCTTCATCAACGTCACCAAGCTACAAGTCAGGAAACTGGGATCCTAACACATGTGTCCAACTCCAAAGCCATTCTTTTTCTACAATAGCAAGATAAATATTTGAAATCACCAACATAATTAGATTAGGAAGCACTTTTATTGAGTACCTACTCTGCATCCATAACTATATTAAATTCTTCAAATGTATTGCCTCATTAACTCTCAGACTAACAACATCAGGTAGGGATTTTTAATATCTTCATTTTCCAGACATGGAGCTTGAGGTTTAGAGAGGTGCTGTGACTTCGCTGAGGTCGTAGAGGTAGGGTTTGACAAAGCTGGGCTGTCTAACTTCAGAATCCAATGTTCTCAACCATCCCACCCTTCTGCCTCCTCAATGACAGAGAATGCTTTGCTCCTGTACAGTCAGGCAAAATCAGGAGCCAAAAACAGAATGTAAAAGAGAGATCCTTATTTACAACACAGGACCTCACAATCCTAAAATAGCCTCTTCAGCAATACATGTTCTTAGTTATTTTAACAAAACACATGGGGAATGGCTGAAGGAACAATGAATTTTAGCCTGGTACATGAAAGACTCAGAAACAGCAATCTGGAAATGAAACTTGAAATGTTGTCACAAAGAAAGGAGTATATACTTATTTTTTGTTGTTCCACAGAGAAAGATGAGAGTTACATACAGAATTATATATATTGTAAAATGTAAAGAACTTTCTAATAATGAAAATTGTCCAAAAATAACCTATGTGGCTTCATAAAGTGCTCTAACCATTACTGGGTTTGGGGGCAGAAGCAAGATTAACATCAACCATACTTTAGATACAATTATGTTATCTCATAAGGGGTAGAACTAGATTAATTTTAAGATAATTTCTAGCTGGTAGATTCAATCATTTAGAATTTGACTATTTCACCAGTATGAAGGTATAAGAATATGCATTTAATTATCTTTACTTCCACTTCATAATTCATTCATTCCTCACAAAAGTGACTGAGATTCTTCCAAAAATAAATAAAATACAAGAATTCCCCTTAAAGAATAAATTATAATTATTATTGCTGCATTGTTCATAATAGTAAGAAAAAATGAAAGCAAGTTAAATGCTCATTATTTGAGAATAGATTAAATAAATCTTGAGACATTGATATAATAGAATACTATATAGCCATTATGATCATGTGTTCCCTGAGTATTTGATGATATGTGAAAAACTGCTTATGATATAATGTTAAGCATAGAAGATACAAATTACAGAAAATAAGAGAAAATTTATGACCTATAATATAATGCTTCTCATGTTTACCTTTAAAATTTTTGAACCTATACTTTTCCATCAACTATGTTCAAGTTCATCTCAATGTTGACCATAATGCTTGGCCCATAACAAGTGCACAATAAATATTTGGTGAATGAATAAGAGGGGAAAGGGTGTGACACATTTTTAATAAAATACTTTGGAAAAATTAGTTAAGTTTTTTAAAATATCAATCTATTCCATGTCTTAGACATAAAACAACATAGTTATCATATTTATGAAACAAGAAAAATCAAGTCATAGAAGAAACTTTCATTCGTATTTTTTCAGGAATCATATGAAAATCTTACCTCAATGAAAATTAAAATAGCTTGTCAAAAATGAGAAGGAAAACCACAAATTAGAAAAGTATTTGCAGAAAATTTGAAGAGCAAAGTGTTAATCTATTAAGAATTCATACAATTTAAGAGGAAAACTATCAAAATACCAAGAGATAGTTAAGCAAAGGATGTGGATGGACAACAGAAGACAAAGTAAAAGTAATAAATAAACATAGAAGAAATATTCAATCTAACTAGCATTCATAGAAATGAAAAACTAAAGCAAAATAATGTTTTATGCAAATAGAAAAGAATGAACACCTTCTCAGGTTCTAGAAAATATACAAAAAAATGGTCTATGCAAATACTTCAGTGGCAGTATAAAGTGTTAAGTTTTGGAAAAATAATTTTGCATGTATACTAAGAATTCTCCACTCACATCCTTTCATTCCTTGGTCCTATCTCTAGAAATTTACCTTAAGCTATTCCCAGCAGAAGGAAAAGCAGATTAGAGAGCCTGATGCATAGACATCAATGGTCATATCAAAATCTCAAAAAATCAGGAAGAAATTAAAATATCCAATAATATTAGAATTGTATGCTAGATTATAGTAATTCCATTTAATGAAACAGTCTTCAAACGTTAAAAGTGAATACTACAAAAACTATGGAAAATCACAGAAAATTATTAATATAAATTGGCAATACTAATTAAAATTTATTTACACTACAATTACCATAGTATAAAGAAAAATTATATGTGGTGTGGAATTAACAAAAATATGAAACATAGAAAGAGTTTAAAGAGGTGGAATGACTTATTTCGGATTCTATTAGGACTGACCTAGTTTTATTTGTGGAATAAAAACAAAAACAAATTCCTGGGGAAAGTTTAACATTTCTGAGAACTTTTAGACATATTCTGATCCCTGCCCCAACTTATGTTGAGGCCGTCTAATACAGACATAATCAATGAATATTCCAAGAAATGTATGGCTGGGGAAGTCTTTCTTTAAGTCAAGATAATTGGGTCTTTGGAATGTGCAGAAATCAGGGACTTTATTTGTAGAGAATCCTAAATTTCTGACTCACAACCTTAGGAACTGAAGAAGTTTGTTTAAATAAGGGCTATATTGACTTCCACGAAAAGCTGAGTCTCTCTGGAGGAAAAGTCAACTTCATTGAACTTTATTTTTACTATGTTTTCTTTCCTTGACACCCTCTTAAAAGGATTCATGTACAAAGTCTCTGATTGTGGCTATTCTTTCTTATATTTCTTTTAGGAAGGAGGAGCAACCATCTTTCAAATTGAGAATCTTCTGGTCTCATCTGAAAAATGCAAATGAAATTCAAATTCCTAGGAATTTTTCTATTACTTAATAGAACGGAATGGTGTGGATGATTTTAAAACACAGTCAGGAGGTAACAATGGAGAGAGAATCTTTTATTAAAATTATTCCAAAAGGAAAACATCCTATCAATAAATATAAATATTTTTGAGTTGAGGTGACCATTGCTGGTGGGATTTTGGAAAAAAAAAAAAAAATATATATATATATATATATATATATATATAAAGAAAAGAATACAAAAACCCAAGCACTATCACCAAGAAAAGGATATTCTTTACTTTTTTTTAATTCTAAAATAACACATGAAAAAGACTAGTAAGGAAGAGAAAGTTGTTTGCAATGCAACGGACCCTTATAATCAATAGGCTAATGGCTACTGCATTTAAATATCTGGTTCACTAAACTCTTAAGTAAAAATTATCTGCAAGAAGAGCTCATGATGATTATATATTATTCATACATAAACTGTGCCCAACAAGGGTTTTAGGAAACATGTAATTAAAGGTGTTTATGGTAAAAATCAGAATAGAAACAAAAAAATATGTAACAGTGGGCAGAAGTAATTATAACTGAGTGTTAATCTGAGCCCCAGGCGGCCAGGGCAAAGGAAAAAATATTTTCATTTACGTAATAAATCAAAGAACACTATCCTAGACCTTATCTCCACAATACTCCCAAAAGGAATTCGGGGCATATTTCTCATTTGAATTCATTATTGTGGATAATGTCTTCATAAGTGGAAGACAATCAATATCTTGAGTTTTTTCAAAAGAGGTAAACATATTTTTATCTGTATACTTATCATACGGACCCTTGATGAAACTTAAAGTGCATTGTATTAAATTGCAGCTTTATAAAAAAAATTTATAAATAAGTAAACATTGTGTTATGGCGGTAAAAATGGGGGCTTTGGGATCATAAAGATAAGGTTTTAAATCATAGTTCTGGTATTTACCAATTACAACATACTGAAAATTTTACATAACTTTTGAAATCTCAAATTAATTTACCTACAGGTAAAAATTTTATAGTAATATTTGGGTTATTTTGAAGATTAAATGATAAAAATTATATGAAGTGCCTAATACAAACTAGGATACTAAGACCACACATGTTGTCAATTACTCATAGTGAGCTAAAATAATACATCTTTCCTTGTGGTATATTAATTGAAGATTAGAGTTCATAAAAATCTATAAATTGAGAGTTGGCAAGTCCATTCATCTTTGTGCAATATCAGTTGTCTTAAGTGATCTTTATAGAACTAGAGAGGATTACAGGATTATTTCCTCTAGTGAGAATTTAGATTATGATGCTATGTGTTTTTCATTGAAAAATCTTAGTACTTTAAATACTAGATGTTCAAGTAGCTGAGTTAAGAAAACAAAACAAAAAACTTATAGGAAGTTAGAGAACTTGACTTCCAGCTTGTATAAAAAAGTCACAAACTTTCCTTAGGTCTTTTACAACATGAAGACAGTGCCCAAATGAAGTCCCAGAGCACTGAACTACAGAGTGGTTACTTCTTACAAAAGACCAGGGGTTGGAATGAGAGGATGGCCAGGATCCAGGCCAGTTCAGAGCCTTTACAAATAAGAACTTCATCTTCTAGTGACAGTTCTGTTCTGGGCATCACTGGTCTGCGATCTCTTTTCAGATCATATGATCATGTCAACAACTCAAGTTCTTTGTCTTGGTGTATCTGCTAAAAACAACAAACACTGTGACCTGGAAGGTTTTGAGACTAGTGATTATAAGTGTTCTAGGTCCACCAGAAACGGTGGGCTCCTATGGACAACTGGACAGGGCACACCAGTACAACCCAGCCTCAATGTGTAGTGTCTAGACATCTAAGATAATCACTCTACTACTTATATTGTTTTAACATTTTTTACTCTGAGTTAATCTTCCTAGCATAATTGAACACTTGCTTCAGGGATTTTCTCCTTTTTTGTTATATTTTTCCTTCATGTCTCTTTATTTTAGAAATTTGAGTAATTCAAAAAGTGGAAAAAAGATCTCTAAGGTAATCATTAACATTTTGGATATTTCTTTCCATTCTTTCTATTCTATCTAGGTTTTCTTGTTTGGGTTTTGGTTTTGCAAACAATGCTGTAACTGTTGTTCTCTTTCTGTTTTCACTTAATCATTTTAACATAATTTAAACATGATTTTTGTGTTAATACAAATTTTTCACAAATTCCATATTAATAGGTGCATAATAGCCCATCAAATGAGTGCACTGTGACTATTTAATAATTGCCCTAGCATTAGCCAAGAATGAAAAACTGTTTTAAAAGATAGTATCCAATAATGGCAAAGTAAAAACAAAATTGTCCAATATACAGATGCCATGGAAAGTGATTAATGAGAAACTATCAAGAATCCTAAAAGTCTTCATTCCCTTATTCCCAGGTTCTTGGAATCCATTTTAGGGAAGTTTAAATAGAGAAAAAATTCCTAGCACAACACTGTTTAACAAAGCATTTATTGATTGCTTCTTAACAGTTACACCAGCATTGCAAGAGTAATGAAAATAATTTCCTCTATACTGTCCATTATACTTTTTTCCCCCTACTTGAAAGCATTGAAGTGGATTGTGGTTTCTGTTATAAACCTTTACAAAGGTAATTTTTCTGCAGCAATTATTTTGGGGCTCTTCAGGTACCAAATGGACAGCATAATTATGTTCTGAAAGTAATTTACAAATAGGAAGCAAGTTTTAGGAGATTCCTAGAAAAGAAAAGAGAGGGCATTTGACCTGATTCACATCATCCCTGCAAGAACTACAGTGCAGACCCTAGACAATTTATGCTCCTTCAAAGCCTCTATCAGAATTTTATTCCCAGATTCAGTAGGTTGATATATGCTCCTACAGTCAATCAAATTCCAATCTTAATACCAAATAGAAGTATATCCTGGCCTACCCAACCCTTCCTACCTTCTTTGGAATGTATGCCTACAAAGCAGGGTGCAGCTTAAAGTGGATGAGAGTCCTCCTTTCCATAGCCAATACATATATTAACATTCTATTATGCTGATTAAATTATCTCGCAATGGTAAGCTGGAGTTTACATGCAAAGCAGCATAAACTGTCGGCAAATGACTATTGCAGAGAGAAATGGTAAATCCAATACCAGAAACATAGCCATTGTTTGAAAACACTAAGGAAAAACTCATCCATTGGATCAACTATTTTTTCCTCTTTGAATATTTTTAAAGCTAGGTAGAATACCTTGAGGATGAAGAAGTTGTTTCAAAATTATGTTCTTCGACTTACTTACTATAAAGAAGATCATCTACTAATATTTACTCTTTAATTTTTTTCAAAATAAAGTAATTTCCTACATGTTCTTTTGTGCACACCTCAAATGACTGAGTTGACTTCAAATTTCCTTTGTGGAAAATATTGACCCTAATTGCAAATTCAACAATTAGAAGACGAATGACTTTCATACGGACAGAAATGAAAGGCAGGTTCTTCTGTATGCAATTTGGTTGCTTGTATATCTAAAAATCTAAAGAACACAAAACTGATTGCAACACATTTAGACAGAAGTCTCACCTCCAAGTCTCACCAGAATGTTCAGTTTTGCATTGTCTAGTATTCAATCACAATCCTACACACCACTGGAGCACCAGTGGCACTCTCCCATGGAACTGGAGAGAGATGGTCTAAAAGGCCTAGGGCCGGCCCGGTGGCGCAGCAGTTTAGTCCGCGCTTGGCAGCCCGGGGTTCGCTGGTTCGGATCCCGGGCGCCCGCCGACACACTGCCTGTCAGCCATGCCGTGGCAGCGTCCCATATAAAGTAGAGGGAGATGGGCACGGATGTTAGCCCAGGGCCGGTCTTCCTCAGCAAAAAGAGGAGGATTAGCAACGGATGTTAGCTCAGGGCTGGTCTTCCTCACCCCCCCCCAAAAAATAAATAAATAAATAAATAAAATAAAAGGCCTTGCTACTCATGTGTGTTCTCTAGACAAACAGCATCAGCAGCATCTGGGAACATGGTAATAAATGCAGATCTTATAAACCACTTCAGATCCACTGATTCAGAATCTGTTACAAATATTCCCCATGTGATTCATCTGTATACTAAAATATGGAAGCACTCCACAAAACGGGTGGTTCTGTTCCTCAGTTGCACATTAGAATTGCCTGGAATGCATTATTTAAAAAGATGCCAGATTCCCACTCCTTATGTAACATGCATAATTTGGGAAGAGCAATAGGTTGTGGTTTAAAAAAAGGGATTTATAGTCAGAAAATGCACATCTGAATAGTAGATTGCTCACTAAATGTCTTTATATATATTTTTTACACCTATGAAATTCATTTTCCTCGGAGAATCTTAGAGATTATAAAATGAGTAATATGTGTGAATATATTTGTAAATTATAAAACCCTAAACCAATGGTATTGTTAAGTATTGGCACGATATAAAGTCAACTAGATTTTAAAAGCAGATTAAGCATGTTCTCTCCAAAATAATGATATTCAAAGTGGGGTCTGAGGATTAACAGAATTGGAATTAACAAATGCTTGTTAAAACTGGAAATGCTTCTTCCCTGCTTTGGAATTTGTGCATCACAATCCCAGGAAATGGAATACAGAAGCCTGTATTTTTAATGAGCTACCAGTGTAACTTTTCATGTCTTCAATCCTCTGCCTCATGAGCTACAAGAGGAATTCAAAAAGCTAAACTCACAGCTGTGACCAGCACTCCAGCTAGTGCTGAGGTCCTTGTTGTCCCTCCTACTCCCTAATCTCTTTCTTCATATGATTATACTGTACAGACTCCTTAAACTCACATGCAGTTTTCTCCTCTGAATTACTCCAGGTATAAAAAAGCAAATGGAAAGGACCAATTGGACAGAGGCTGAGTTCATTCTGTGGGCACTTTCTGGGTACCTAAGAGATGAAAAACTCCTTTTTGTGGTGTTCTTGGTGATGTACCTGGTGATCCTCCTGGGGAACAGCACCTTGATCATCCTAACTCTCCTGGATTCTCGCCTCCACACACCCATGTACTTCTTCCTTGGTAATCTGTCCTTCCTAGACATTTGTTACACAGCCTCCTTTACCCCCACAATGCTGATACACTTCCTATCCAAGATAAAAACCATTTCCTTCACTAGATGTGTTGTTCAGATGTCTGTGTCCTACACTATGGGATCCACAGAGTGTGTGCTCCTAGCAGTGATGGCATATGACCATTATGTGGCCATCAGCAACCCTCTGAGATACCCCATCATCATGACCAAGGCACTTTGTATTCAGATGGCAGCTCTCTACTAGGGACTGGGCTTTCTGCACTCATTGACAGAAACTATTCTTGCAGTATGGTTGCGCTTCTGTGGAAGAAATGTCATTAATCAATTTGTTTGTGAAATATTGACCTTAGCCAGGCTGGCTTGCACAGCTATTTCCTTGAATGAGATTGCTATAATGTTGGGCAATGTAATATTTTTGTTTTCTCCATTACTGTTGATTTGTGTCTCCTACATTTTCATCCTTTCTACTGTGTTAAGAATCAAGTCAGCAGAAGGAAGAAAAAAGGCATTTTCCACCTGCTCAGCCCACGTAACAGTGGTGACTGTGTTTTATAGGACAATCTTCTTCATGTATATGAAGTCAAAGTCCAAAGACTCTGCTTTTGACAAACTGATTGGCCTGTTCTATGGAGTAGTCACACCCATGCTCAATCCTATCATCTATAGCCTGAGGAACACGGAGGTGCATGGAGCTATGAGAAAATTGATGACTAGACACTGGTTCTGGAGGAAAGGATGAGAAACTTCATCTTTGAATTCATGCACAAAATAAGCTCAAAAATCGGAGGCAAAGGTTTTCAATATAAAGGGAAGAAAAGAAATAAAAGTAATATGTAGAATCACAGAATTTAAGAGGGCTAAAGAAATTTCAAGATGATAATCAAACTTTATCTTTTTATGAAAATGACTGTTATAAAAATGTATGGACCGGGGCTGGCCCAGTGGCGCCTAGCAGTTGTGTTTGCGTGCTCCGCTTCAGCCGCCCAGGGTCCGCGGGTCCGAATCCTGGGCGCGAAATGATGCGCTGCTCATCAGGCCATCAGTGGCGGCGCCCCATATACAAAATGGAGGAAGATGGGCACAGATATTAACTCAGGGCCTTTCTTCCTCAACAAAAAGAGAAGGATTGGCAACAAATGTTAGCTCAGAGCCAATCTTTCTCACACACACAAAAAAATGTATGAACAGCTGGGCTAAGTGAGAGTAAACTTTTAGACACAAGAAAAAAATTGAAATTAAGCTTTTCCAAGAAAATCCAGTGCATGTGTCTACTCAACAAGTAAAACATGTATTTTTCAGTTCCCTTTTTGATAGATCTGAGTTCACGTTTTTCTGTTTATTATTGATTTTTTTTTTTTTTTACCCAGAACTTGATCTAACCCTAACCTAATTTTTCAGGTATATGTTTTCCCTCTTCTTCCCTTCTGCATGCTTCCCCCACCCCCTTTGCACATGCTGTGCTCCATTCAATATGTAGTTATCCAATTATATCATGTCCTTTAACACCTAAGGACAATAGCATATGCCACTTCATCCCCATCATCACATTTCTCCTTCTATGGTGGCATCCTGGCAACCTCATTAAAGACAATTCAAGTGTTATATCTTCTGCAAAGCCTTCAAAAACTTTCCCAGAGTTAATGATTCCCTTCTCTACACTGCCTTGAACTTCACCTTCATTATAGCAGTTTTCTTTTTATACTATAATCATTTGCAAGCTTCTGAAATCTCCTCAGTGGCAGAACTCACTCTTCTTGGTATGATGTACAATGTCAAATTAATTGAAAACAGTAGGCACTAATTAACTGTTGAATTAATTAATTAATTAAAAATTTAAAGGATAGTAAAATATGGTCCAAGTACTTGATATAATACAGGGAGATAAGAGAACTTGAATTTATGTATTATTTTATAAACTGAAAGACAAATCCAATAGCTTTTGGTAAAATATCACCTAATTTTAAATGTATGGAAAAATAAGGGCAGTAAAAGATTGAATGAAATATACTGAAGAGGTCATTTGAGTTGGACAAGACGGAAGTCATATCAGTGTATATTATTCTCTAATAAGCAATTGTGGAGAAAATTGTATAAATCCATCTTAAAGAATATTGATGATTTCACTCCTTCAGAAGCAATAGTCTCATTTTAAATATTTTCCTTTAAAAAAATCCCCTTGAAATTGTCAGTGAATAATAATATATAGTTGTATTTTTTGTATAATCTCATATCACATATATTTGTGTGATATATAGCTGAGCGGCCTGATACGTTGTCATAGCCTGAGCTGGATGAGGAGAGAATCTATGATCAAGAACCACCCAGCAAAGGTTTTAGTAACTCAGTAGTGTTCAGGAGAGCATCCTTGCTTGTTCTGGCCAGCATGATGTTTTGGAGTTTGATTGGAGTAAGTGAAACGTGAACGTGGAAGGGAGGCCCAGTTTAGATTGTCAGAGCCCAAGCAGGATGAAGGGGTACACACAAAAGAGAGGGATGTGGATGCCAGCAGCTGGTTGAGGATCACATGCAAAGGAAGGCACCCAGTAGAACATATTAGAACACAGCAGGTTAAGAAACATGTCGACCTACCAGGGGAAGGAGAGGAGCAGGTGGCCCAGTGTGAGTTGTCAGAGCCTGAATAGGTGAGGAAGACATCCACAGGGGAATGATTCAGATCATGGTCTAAGCCTGAGAGGGGTATAGATGGGGTCCCTAAAGAAAGACCCAAGTGGAGTGAGAAGAGCACACCTGAGAAGGGGAAAATGGGCAAACGTATCAGCACCAGATCAGGCTGAAGCAGGCATTCTTGAAGTGGGATGGCCTTGACTGAAGTGTCAAATCTCAAGTAACTTAAAAAGGATGTTAGTGTGGGGACAGTGGGGCTATAGAGGGTAATGGGAAGCAAAAGAAATGGAAGATCAGTTACATACAGGGGATAAAACAAGTAACTAGTAAACAATTAGGTACAATGAGAGCCAGATTTCTCACTGTTGGAGAAGGAGTTACAAATATGGAAAGGGGGAAAACTAGAATAAAACCTGTGGTGTTGGATTAGAATCAGAGATAATGTGAACTCATGGTTTTCAATATAGATAAAATATATAGAGTGATACATACAACATATAGGAAGATAAATAGATGATGGCTACACATAGGTATATATACAGAAATTAATATGGATGCAAATGTTTGTAAATTGTGTGTGTATACACATACTTACATGCAAAATCATCCATTTAATCCATTTAATCCCCTGATATGCCCCCTGGAGGGCCTGGGAGCAGTGATATGCTAATAGTAATTCTACATCTAGTACCTGATCTTGATATCTAAATGCAGTTTTCCACTAAAAAGGACCCAGCGCTGATTCTAGAAATGGTGCAGGAAAAATCTTGATTTTGGAAGACACGTACATTGGGTGTAGAATTCTAGACTGGCAATTTCTTCTTTCAAACTTTAATGATGAAGTTCCATTGTCTCTGGCTTGCATTGTCCAAGACAAAGTATTGTCATTCTTAGAGAGGAGCAAAGATCTCTCTCAGGAACATGATATATCTTTTTTTCTGGTTTTAAGAAACTTCATTATGATGTGTCTTGGGGTTGTTTTCTTCCTGTTTCGGTTATTGAGCTTCTTGTGTCTGTATGTTTATTGTTTTCATCAAATTTAGAAAATTTCCATCCAATATTCCTTTAAATATTATTCTGATAATGGTTTCTCCTTTTTAGACTCCAATTATCACACCACTTAAAGTTGTCTGACAGCAACTAATTGTCTGCTCACTTTTTTTCAGTCTTTTATCTCTTTGTGTTTCATTTTGAAGAGTTACTATTGCTCTGATTCCAAGTTCAACAATCTTTTCTTCTGCAGTGTCCAATTGTTTTAATTCTATCCTAAGTACAGTGGGCATATTCACATTAGAAGTATACTTCATTACCAAATCTTGGATTTTGTTTTTTTAAAATATCTTCTGTATCTCTAAATGTAATCTTCTATATCTCAAATGACATGCTTGAGTTTTCCTCTACCTTCTTGACTACATGGAATGTAGTTAAAACAACTCTTTAATGCCTTGCCTAGTAACTTTATCAGTGTCTTCTGTGTGTTTTTTTAAATTTGCAATTTTTTCAGCTTTATTGAAGTATCATTAACAAATAAAGATTGTATCTATTTTGGTTGTATAATGTGACATTTTTAAGGTGTAAGATATGCTAATTTTATTCCCAGCTTTGTATGAGTTCTGAAAATCGTTCCCTCTAGGACTCTATTTTCATCTCCATGCAAAGGACTTCCCAGTGTATAGCTGTAGTCCTGATTTCTCTCCCAAAATTCACTACTCTGTCTTCACTGGGAAGTCTGACCATCAACGCATAGTCAAGCAGTCAACCAACTGACATCTTTATCTTTGTGAAGTCATCATCCTTAAGCTTCGCCTCTCATCCAATCAATGGCTCCATTGTAAGTTCTTTACTTGAAACAATGGAATAATCTTTGATGACTGTCTGTTCGTATCTGAGAGATCCTCAAATCCAGTCCTACAACCCTGTAATTCCCATATTCATCCTATCTTCTTCACCCCATTGCTTTCTGTTTGAGTCTTCATTGCCTCTATGGACATTGTTGCCATGGACCTCTAAGTCATCTCTCCCATTCTCAATCAATCCTCCATGCTGTCATAAGACCAGTCTTTCTAACTTAAGAGCTTAACCTGATAACATCACGGGAGTGCCAGAAAATCTTCACTGATTTTCCATTTTCTACAGAATAAAGCTCAGTAGTACAAGATTATTGACAATCTGGCATCCTCAAAGCATTTCACCTTCATCTGTTAAATGAATGCTAATCAATAGTCCTGAAAGGATCTCTCCCTTCCCTTGCCTTTGATAACAAATATTAGTACCACTTGGTTGCTGGTTTTGAATTTATTTTCTCATCTGATTGTCACAACAACCTCGGGATCTGGACATTGCTGTATTTTTAAATGGCCACAAAGTGAAGAGACAGCATTGATCAACCAGATAATCTTTCACTGTCAAAAACTCCTTGAATAGGGGCCGCCCGGTGGCGCAACGGTTTAGTCCATGCTTGACAGCCCTGGGTTCGCAGGCTCGGATCCCGGGCACCCGCCGACGCACTGCTTGTCAGTCATGCCGTGGCGGTGTCCCATATAAAGTAGAGGAAGATGGGCACGGATGTTAGCCCAGGGCCAGTCTTCCTCAGCAAAAAAGGGTAGGATTGGCAACAGATGTTAGCTCAGGGCTGGTCTTCCTCACAAAAAACAAAACAAAACAACTCCTTGAATAGACTAAGTTTCTAGCAGAATATTTGTGTTTTTATAAATATTATATAACAATCCCTGAGGGAGTGATGCATTAGAATGAACATTGGACTTTACTTTAGAAGAGTTGTGGATTGAACCTCAGTTCAACTATTGATAAGCCAAGTGATCTTATAGAGTCATGGTATATTAATTGCACTAATGACCTCAATTCTTCACTCCTTCCTAGGCCTACCCTCTTTAACTCCAGGCAGGTGACTTGATTTGGTCACTGGGCATTAGCTAATATAATGCAAGCGGAGACTTGTAAAGCACTTACACAGGTTAGCCCTCTTTCTTCCATCTCTGCTATTATCATGAGAATATGTCCAACTTAGCTAACTGGAGGATGAAATGCACATTAAGCAGAACTGAGCTGTCCCCATTGCCATAGCTAAGCCCATCTAGGTGAGCCAGCAGTCAGTCAATCCGCAAGAAATGAGTGAGCTCAGAAACAAATAAGCCAACTCACAGCTGATTTGAGATGCAGATAATCTAGTTGAGGTCACCTGGCTGCAGCCCAGATAAGCTGTATCTTGTAGTTTCATAAATTTTTATTTTGGTATGCCACTGAGATTTTATGGTTGTTTATTAGCCTGCATCATTGTAGCAATGGAAGACAGAGGTAGCAATAGATACTTTCATTACCTATCCAACATTGACTCACCTGGGCCTTTATCCTTCTTAAAAGAATCACAATTTTATTCATTTGTCTATCCCATTTTTATCCATAGGAGAATTTTCTGAGTCGTCCAAGCTTCCTACCTTACTTTCTAGAAGCCTTACAATTTTATCTTTCATATTAAGATATTTAATTAATGCAATCCATCTGGAATTAATTTTTGTGTATAGTATGAGGCAGCGGTCAACATTTATTTTGCACTATGTGGATACTATTTGACTCAACATGATTTATTAAAAAGATCCCTTCCCCACTGCACTTCAGTGACACTTTTGACATAAACTAATCGACCATATATTTGTGGATCTGTTTTGGGCCTCTTGTTCTGTTTTGCTGGCCTATTTTTCTATTGTCACACCAACACTACATTGCTCTATTAACTATAGCTCTATAAGTCTTGATTTCTGGTCCTCTAAAGTTTTTCTTCTTTATGGATGGTTTGGCTGATGTTGGCATTCATATATTTTAGCAAATGCTTATATATTTTCACAATATACCTGCTAGAATTTTGATTGGGATTGCCTTGAACTTACGTGTCAATTTGGAGAGATAAGACACCTTTATATTATTGAATCTTCTAATCTACTAGGAAGATACAGCCTTCCATTTATTTAGGTCTTCTTTAATTTCTCTCAATAATGTATTGGTTTTTCCTGCATAAATGTCTTACACATATTATATTAGATTTTATCATATATTTTTATGTTTCTGGTGCTATTACAAATCGTTTGTGCTTTAAATTCCATTTCCTACTTTTTTGTTATTGGTATTAATGATTTTTCTAAGCTAAAATTGTAGTCAGTGATCTTGCTCAATTCACTTGTCAATTCCAATAGTTTGTAGACCATTTGGATTTCCTATGTGTACATAGTGTCATTTGTAAATAATGACAAATATTTTTCTTTCTCTTGTATATCATTTGTCATTACTTATAGTACAGATTATGAATTCCAGTACAGTATTGAATGTAAGTCATGACAGCATGCATTCTTGTCACCTTTTACTGTATTTATTATAAATACTGATATATTTGAGTTTTTATCTAACATTTTATTTTCTATTAGTCCCAAATGTTGTTATTGTTTGTCTCTCCTTTCTTTCTTTATTTGGAGCTATTTGTCACTTCCCCTTCATTTATTTTTTTTTTTCTTCTTTGAGGCAATGCTAACCTTAGAGGTAAAAATATATATCTCTGACTATAAGGTTATAATATATATATTGATACTTTTATCACTTCCTAGAAAATGCTAAACCTTTAACTCCACTTAACCACTCCCAGCTTTTGTGTTGTTGCTATTATAAGTTTTAATTCTACATATAACTTAGAAGCTGAAAACATTATGATTGTTGTTTGTTACACTTGCTGTTCATTTAGATTGACCCATATATTAATCCATCCCCATGCTTATTATTCCTTACTATTTGTTTCTATCTGAGCTCATCTTCTTTCCACCTGAAAAGTTATTCCTTTGGGATTTCTTTCAAGGCAAATCTGCTAGAGATGAATGATATGCATGTGTGGGGGGTGTGATTTGGAAGAAGGGGTCTGGAAATTTTTTCACTTTTGAAGGATATTTTCACTGAGTATATAATTATTGGTTGGTAATTATTTTCTTTAGACACTTTAAAAATGTTGTTCTTTATATTCTAGTATCCATTGCTTCTGTTAAGAAGTTACCTCCAAATTTTCTTGCTGCTTCCTTGATGAAAGGTCTTTGTGTTTTCCTTTGCTTTTTTAATTTATCTTTATTGTTAGTTTCTGAAATTTTACAAGGAGGTTTTCAAATGTGGCTTTCTTTTTACTTACCTTCCTTGACATTGGAGATCTCCTTGAGTTTGTGGCATGGTATTTTTCATAAGTTTGAGAAAGTCATTCAATATTAGCCATTTGCTCTTCTACCTCATTTCCTCTTTCTCCTCTCCCTATGAGTGTTCAGTTATACATATGTTAGACTTTTCCAACATGTCGCATAGAGCTCTTACAGACCTTTCTGTATTTCCTTTCCTTTTTCTTCCCCATGTATCTGTCTGGATATTTTCTATTGATCTATATTCCAGTTTGCTAAGCCATTCTTCAACCTTGTTTAATCTATGGTTAAATTCATCTATTTACTTCCTAATTCCAGTTGTATTTTTCAGCTTCATAGTTTCTACCTGATTTTTATATATAATTTTCAATTCTCCAGTGAAATTCTCATCTTCTTATGTATGTTGAAGGACATGTTAACATCAGTTATTTTAAAATCTGTGTATGATAACTCCTCCATTTGGATCACCTGAGGGTCCTTCAATTGTCTGTTTTTGTCTCTTGATCCTGTATCTCAGCATGCCTGGTGATTTTTTAATTAAATACCAGATGTATATGAAAAAATGCAGAATCTCTGGATGATGTATTATTTATACAAAGAGAATTCCCTTTATCCTCTGATAGAAACTTGGAGGAGGGTAGATTGCCTATATCAAAGAGGGATTGAGATAATTTAGAGTTGGATTTTGGATTTTGTAAGGTTTAGCCAAAATCTGGTTCATCTCCTTTTTTAGATTTATCCCCCTAAGGTCTGAAGTGAGACCCTGGAGTTTATATAAGGGAGCTTTCTCCTTCATGGATCCCAGACTTTGATTTTTATCTAAAAAACACGGCAGAAGTGCTGAAACCTCACCTAATGTGTTTAATCCCTTTTGGCTCAATTTCCAGACCTTTTATTCTGAGTATCTTAAGAATCAGCAAATGCCTCACGTGGAGAACTAGTGACAACTGCAGCTCCCTTCAGTTCAGGACCTTGGCCTCCCTTCACTTCAGAATGGGATGTCTTCACAGGCCCAAAATCCAAGTTTTTTCTTCCCTGACCTGTTAGATTGCCAAAATCTATTCTCACTTTTCTGCCTCTTAGCAGCATCCCTCTGCCCAGTTTCTAGCCTGTCAACAGGCAACAATGAAGAATCAGCAAATGCCCCAAGAGAAAAAAAGAGGAGCAGAGAATGCTTGGCTCACTTAAATGAGCTTCCCTTTTCTCCCTAATCTTATCCTCATATACTGACTTCCTCAGATGTAATCTCACTCACTAAAAAAAAAAAAAACAACATTATAGTATTTTCTATACTATTTGTTTCTATCTGAGCTCATCTTCTTTTCTAGTTTTCTTAGTGAGACCATTAGCTACTCCATTCAGATGTTCAATACTGTTAACTTTCTTTTTACATTTTTGATCTGTCTGCCTGACTAGATTGTAAGCCCTATGAGGGCAAGAATGTTTGCCTGTTATGTTCACCAATGTATCATGTGTGCCTGGAAGAGTGATAAGAAAATATTAGACATGAGAAAAATATATTTGAATTGAATCAAATGTCTTTTGGGGTCCCAGTACATGATCTACTGTGAAAGAGAGATTGCTTCCAGCTTACTGCTCTGCAAACATCTACCACTTTAGCGGACATGTTGCCCCCTTTGCTACCCTATTCTGCTTTCAATAGACATTCTAGATTAGGAAGAAATTTTTACCCCTAGGTATAGTTGCTGCTGAGCTCATCAATATTTGCTATTACAGTGGAGTATTCAGGAGCTGAGAAAAAAATAAGGGAAAATTTTATTTGATAAATTTATTGTTGGCTAAAATGGCATGGACTATTTAAAGTAAGTTTTGGGTGCCTTAAAAATTAATATTCCCCTTGTAACACAAACAAGACAATTGCAGAAAATATAAAATATTTCTAGATCCAAAATATTAGAGCAAATGTAAAATCCGTTTTCTTAGTACCAGGTAAAAATGAGCTCCCAGGAATCCTATAAAACATATTTCTAATTATTTTAGTGAGAATGTAGAAAATAAGAATAAGTAAAAAACACCTAGTCATTATCTGATGTCTAGTAAATGTAAAGCAAATTACAAATTTCAAAGTGAATTGTGAAAACGTCATTATAATAGAGTATCTGGGTAGATCTGATCTGGCCAATAGATCTGCAGTGTGAGCAATTCTGAGATAGAATTGTTACTGAACCAAAGGGGGTTCACTTCTTGGTGAGTTTAAATCAAAACCTTCACCAGAAGTAGTTGTCATACAAAGTAAAATTTAATTGGAGCAAATAAGGAGACAATGGGGAATTACTTCCAAAGCTGTGGCTCCCCGAGCTTGGAAAAGCAGGTGCCTTTTGTTTTAGGTGGGGAATGAATTTTCAAGAGAAGTTTTGTCATCACATGTAGAAGTGGATATAGGCTTGCACAGGGATAGTTTGAAAACATGCTTTCACATACCTCGCATGTTATGCTAATAAGTTTCAAGCTCCTCCTGAGGAGGAGATCTTAACATTAAAATGAAGCAAAGGTAACTTTTGGGCACTTCTCAGCCTGTCTGTGCAAGCATTGCTCTTGCAGTGGGGTTTGGCCTGGTTCAGGGTGGTTGGTGATTGCATCTCATAACATAACTAAAAAAACTCTGAGAAACACTTAAGTGCTTTTGAAACTTCTTTGAGTTACTTGGGGCAGTTGGATGGTGACAGAACTACTTGTGTCAAGGTGATGGAGGCCCAAGACCTCAGTAGAAAGCTTCACATATTTTAGCACAAACCAAGGTAAATTGTCCTGAAGATTTTATGTCCCAAGTGACTTTCTGCCTGGGGTCCAGTTAATGGGCCCTCACATAACATAGAGCTTGCTTAAAAACTTATGATGATAAAAATTTACCTGAGGATTTATCTCCAGAGAAGATGAGAAACTGGTCTGATCTACACTAATTGAGTCAGTGTTATTAATGATAGGCTGACATCCCTTATAAATGGATCCAAACATTCAAAAATGAGCACATCTATACTCTTCAATAAGTATGGATGTATTATTTTATTAAATTCTACCAAACTCTACTAAAATTTAACAGCTGCTAAATGCATGACAAATTTTATGTTTCAGACCAATATTTTCCTGGGTATCAGGCAGGCTGTAGACACAAATCTACATCTGTCCAGAGCAATGCTGTTTATGACTCATGGAAAAATTCAGCAAGAAAAACTACTGGTTTTCTTGTAGCCTTAGTTGATCTTTTCTCAGCATCCATTTGCTATGCAGGGCATAGTTTCCCCAGCACTTCAGGGTAACCTAAAGAAGGCAGTTAATAGCCCATTCATAGAAACTTGTTATCCTTCAGAACTCAAGAAATTTCATGGATATGATAATTCAAGATCATATTAAATAGGTACATTTTGTTCCAGGTTTATATAGAGTCCAGAAACTCATTTCCCCAATCTAGTGGAGCATGGAAAGCGTGGTTTTAATGTCAGCCTTTTCAAAGTCATGGCAAACACATCTTGACATTTTTAAGCTACCTCATAATTTATGGAATTACAAATGATACCTCATTTATGAAGATTCCAAGTTATTCAGCTTTTATAATAATAAGGAAGACTATTCTGGCCTCAAAAGGCCATTAGCAAGAAGAATATCAAAGATGTCTCATAAAGAAATGTCTTTAAGCAATGAGATACACAATAAATAGAATAAAAGAAAATCTATGTGCAAATGTATAACCATTGGGCATTTTTATCTTAAGAGAATTGTTGAATCCTGAGCAATGATGGTGAATAAGGAAGTATTTGAAATTGTTCCTATCTGCCTGTAGATATTACTCCATTATATTTTAATATATTAATGTTGAGTAATTAAGATGAGTAATAAGTCAAGATTTAAAAGCTAGAAACGGATTTCCCATTATATACTCCTCATCTCAAAAGAGGCAGAGGCAGTAAGAGTGATCTTCTGATGAAAAAGCTAACATGTTCCAGTGGGAAAACACAGAGTTGCTTTGTTTTGGACCCTCATTCTTTTACTTGTTATTTAATGATCACATGTTATTTTAGATGAGTGGGTTGCCAGTCCCTCCATAAAAAGGAAGAAAAGGACAAATAATTTTTTAATAAACAGATGACAGTTTTATTATTCTGACAAGGAGCTACCGGAAATAATAACCATTCTAGGGAATTATTGCCTGAAAGAAAGTCCATAGATCCATATGAAGTCATTATTATGGGTGGGTATTACACAATTTTTCAGTGGCAATTTAAAATCTAATTTGTAGCATGTTTTTAAGGGAGTAACTACAAATGAAAGACCCACTCACTCAATATGAACAGTCCCTGGGAGTATCTCACTTGTGCTGAGTAGTATGTGTCCACTCTGTCCCCCTCAGGACACTGCCATCCCAATGTTATGATCTACTGTCCCTATTACTTCCCTGGAACCTGATGCTCCTGCTGCCTCTAATAGGCCCTACTGTTTAGGGTGATCTTATGTTAGATCATCCAAACTAGGAGACTCTTGACAATGAAAGGGAGAACTCTTACTAATTACACCAGGGCAACTTGTGTTAACTAGACTAGTTCTGAGCAAATATAGACAAATGGTTACCATTGCATGGTTGTTTCCATTAGAGCCATAATGGTCCAAAGCCACAAGATTTTTTACACAAAAAGTAGGCATCATACTTTGTTACCAGCACCCCAAAACTGTACTGTTGGTGCGCTGGCTGACAGCAACTACTTAAGCTTTGTCCTGCACCAGACCACTTCCAAGGACCAGACCTAAGTTCATGGAATCAGGCAGAGGAAACAATCTCTGGACAGATATCACCCTTCCCTGGGACTCAGGGTGATTTCAAATTTAAGACATAATTCTAATCAGAGGCACAGTGAACCTTGTTAACATAACAGGAGACCGGGGGCTAAGGAGAGAGTTGGATGATAAGGAATCTTCATGAAAATTTATGGTGGAGGTTAGGAACAGTGAGATCTGATGTCTAAGTAGGGTTTTCTTTTTTCCTAGTCTGCATTGTAATTCCCTTATATGTATCTTCCTCAAAACTTCAGTTAGTAAATAGAAGCCCAGAGCTAGCTGTAGTTCAGGGAATGAAGGGAAAGTAAATCCATGAACAGGATGAAACAGTGTGGAAAAAGTACTGCTCAGTATTGATGACATTGAAGAACAGGCAGAAATGACTAAGAATGAAGCCTAAATAGCGGTCCGGAACAGGAGATGATCAGGACTGATCTACAACCAGGAGTCTCTAAAGACTCCCATTCAGTCACCCTTCAGGTATTCTATCCCCCTGTGAGTGGCACACTGCTCTCTCCTAAGAAAGTCAACTAAAGTTTGAAAATTGCTGGTCTCTCTAGTCCCTAAGTATTTTCCAAAGAGGGGCCAATCTGCAATACAGTGGTTCCACTTTCTGGACAGGTGTAGAATGGCCAGTACTGAATCCAACAAGGTCAGAAAACTATGAATCAGTGAAACAACTCTGATGCCATTTTTTTTAATCTTATTATGGATAAACTGAGTTCTAGCCAGCTTCTCATTGACCATTTCAATGAAAGAAAGTAATACAATGAAATCACCAATATGTAAAAGTACAAGCACCCCTGTGTTCATTACAGCATTGTTCACAATAGCCAAGACTTGGTAGCAACCTAAGTGCCCATCAAGGGACAAATGGATAAAGAAAATGTGGCATATATACACAATGGAATACTACTCACCCATAAAATGATGAAATCCAGCCACTTGTGACATGGATGGACACTGAGAGTATTATGCTAAGCGAAATAAGTCAGAGGGAGAAGGTCAAAAACTGGATGATCTCGCTTATAAGTAGAAGATAAAAATAACAACACACAAACACATAGAGACAGAGATTGGATTGCTGGTTACCAGAGGGGAAGATGGGAGGAAAGAGGGCAAAAGGGATGGTTAGGCACATGTATGTGGTGGTGGATTGTAATTAGTATTTGGGTGGTGAATATTATGTAATCTATGCAGAAATAGAAGTATAATGATGTACACCTGAAATTTATACAATGTTATAAACCAATGTTACTGTAATAAAAAATAAATTTTAAAAATAATAAAATAAAATTTATGTTAATAAATCATGAATTTTCTTAAATAATTAAGTTGGAATAAGTTAAACAGTGTCAATTGTCAAATTGTAAAAAGCCTAAATTTATCTTTACATATTATAAACATAATCAAGGATTGCATTAAAAATGAATTTTATAATAACATATTTAGAAATATGCTAACCTAAAATAAAATATATTTTACTGGAAAAAAAAAGAAAGTAATGCAAAGGTAAAACACAAAAAATAAAATATATGACCTCTCCAGAAAAGAAATTCACAAGAACTTCATCTTGGAAATAAATATATTTGATGTAAAAGTAGGCTGTGAACCTGGATACCAAACCTCTACGTTGGTTTGTCAATCAAAAGTTTCATGACCTCTTGCATGCTGACAGCTTCTGGCATGAGATAAATTTTGGCTCAGTTTATCCAATGTAACATCTTTATACTATACTGGAGAAACTACATCTTAAAACATTTTATCTTCCATATAGTTTGAGAAAGCACACCATTCCAAGAGGAAGTCAGAAGTCAGTTAGGTCTTTTTTGTTGTTGTTGTTGTCGTTTTAAGTTAGATAAAAGAACTGGGGAGGATTAACTTGTGGTTCATTAAATCTCTGGGAACATTCACAGGAAATAATTACAAAAAGAGCTAAAAGGCTGATACAAGGAAACCAAGATAGAAGTAGATTGGCAGTGAAATAAAGGAGCCAATCTACTTCCCTCTTTGTGGTGTGGTGTTCTATATAACTCTCCCTGCTGCCTCACTTTTGAACTATAAGGAGGAAAATGGATATTCTAATTTACAGTTATAAATAAACACAAGATTTTAAAAAAATTTTAAGGCTAAAATAGAAAACCAAGAATATTTTAAAGTCTAAAAATAATTAACAAATAAAGTAGGACTTTAATCAGCTTTAAAAAGCTAAAGCAATCAAACAGATATAAAGAATAAAACCAAGTAACTTAATATCTTAAAGTTTCCTAAAATTCTAAAAGAAACATAAGCTAAATTACATAAAATTTAAAATAAAATATTCTGAAGCTAGTATGATAGCAGGTAAGGAAAAAAAGAGATGTAATATTAAAATAAACATAAAAATCTAACATGAAAATTTGAAGTGTAAAATTCAGATCAAGAAGAAATAAAATGATAAAAGTAAATTTTTTAAAAGCAAAGGTTACCATAACAGAGAAAAGAAATATAAATCCTAGATAAAAATCAAATGAAAAACCATATAAAAGGTAGATCCAGCATTCCCCCCTAATAACAGATTCCTCTTGGATCAGCAACAGACTTCATGGATTGAAAGTCAATGAGACACAGGAAAAAATATAGCTCTACCTTTATCAGTGGCATTTGACCCAGAAGTTGCTTATATTTAATTTTCAAACAGCTTTAAAAATCAATTATTTGGTTCCAAGTCCAAAGCAGTTAGATCCCACATATCAGAAGGTCTTTGGAAAGAAAACTGCCAAAGTAGATATGTTGAAAGTAGAAAAGAAAAATAATTTAATGCCGCATAGTTAGAGATGAACAAAAAGGTATAAAAGAAACACAATTCTAGAACCAGAAAGTTTGATACTATGCAGCTACCAAGACAGAGGAAAATTAGCATTATAAATTTGAATAGACTCCAGGTAAACTAAATTATTTTAGTAAATACAGAATTGGCAATTCATAACTAAAATTGTTTTAAAAATCTGAAACCAGGTTTCATTCTGTCTTGGAAAGGAAGCAAAGAAATGCGAAATTAGTTTTGGAAATAATTCTATCAAAAAAAATTTTAAGGTTTGAATACTAGTGTAATTTTTTCCTGTCTGGAAATCTCTCTCCCTATTACACTACCCCTCTACTTGCCCTCACAATCAAGCTCTTCAAAAACAACAACAAACTACAATCATTGACTCCTAAAACACTCAAAAATTTTTATTTACTTTCACTACACACTGTACCAAAAAAGAATTAGAGCTTGAGAGCTTTGAGGGACAAATTTTGACATAAAATAAGAGCTAGAACCTATTTGACTCTTTGGTCTCCCTAATTGATTTGCACATTATGATTACAAAAATTACTGTCCTTTTCCTGTTTACTTGTTAAAAACTTCTCTTCTCAGTAGATGTTTTACTGCTTCCTTCGCATCCTTGTTCCTAAGACTGTAGATTAAAGGATTCACTATAGGAGTAACAACCCCAGAGAACACTGATATAAGTTTGTCAGTAGCATCCGGGTCATCTGAATTAAGTGTCTCTTTAGACTTGGGCTTCATGTACATGAAGAGAATGGTTCCATAGAATATTACCACCACAATCACCTGGGCAGAGCAGGTAGAGAAGACTTTGCTTCTCCCCTCAGAAGAGCAAATTTTGAGGATGCTGACAATGATTAATGTGTAAGAGACAATGATTAATAACAGTGGTGTCAATGTGAACAATGTTGTGGCCACAAGCATGATGAACTCATTGCCTGAGATGTCAGCACAGGCCAATTTCATGACAGCCAGAATTTCACAGGAGAAGTCATTGATGATGTTATTCCTACAGAAAGGCAATTGTACTACAAACACAGTTTGTACTGCAGAGTTGACAACTCCTATGACCCAGGACCCAGCTGCCATGGGCACATAGGAATCCTTGCTCATGATGACAGAATATCTCAGAGGGTTGCAGACAGCCACATACCAGTCAAAGGCCATCATGCCCAGGAGCACACACTCTGTTGTCCCCATGGCCAAGCCGAGGAAGACCTGCACTGCACAGCCAGAGAATGAGATGGTCTTTATCTCTGAGAGAAAGCTCACCAGCATGGAGGGCATGGGGATGGTGGTGTATCAGATGTCCAAGAAGGAGAGGTTTCCCAGGAAGAAGTGCATAGGGGTGTGAAGGTGGGAGTCTAAGATGCTGATTAAAATAAGGGTGCCATTGCCTAGAAGGATGACAACATACATTATTAAGATGAGCACAAAAAAGAGTAGCTCGAGCCTTGGGTAACCAGAAAGTCCCTTCAGAAAAAATTCCTCCAGAATGGTTTGGTTATCCTGTTCCATTTTACTGTTCCTCTTTTATCTGTAATACATTAGAGTATGTTAAAACAAAATATGTATTCTACTATGATTACTTTCAACTGTGTACCAATGCACAAGTACCATATACTCCCAGAGAAAAGAAATAAAAAAGGAAAAGACCCAAGAAAGAAGAGAAGTAATAAAGAAAGTGGACTGAAGAGAAGGAAGGTGTGCATGGAGAGAGAGAAGGGAAGAGGAAACTTTCAAGCTATATGCCTTATGCCATGTAATTCATTTAATCTCATAGTTCTAGGAGAGAGGTATTATTATCCACATTCTACAGATAAATAAGTCAAAGCAGCAATGTTAAGGAAACTTGACTAAAGGTAATATATACCAGAGCTAAGATTCAAACCTAAGTCTTCCTTGCTGAAGCCTCATATTTTTGCCGTATTTGTCATCACTTATGTTAACTAGAAGTTATAATGAAAAATGAGTATTGTACTTTGTGTAACTGAACAATAAACCTTTTGTGTGTGTGTGTGAGGAAGACTAGCCCTGAGCTAATATCCATTGCCAATCCTCCTCTTCTTGCTGAGGAAGATTGACCCTGGGCTAACATCCCTGCCCATTTTCCACTACTTTATATGGGACGCTGCCACAGCATGGCTTGACAAGCAGTGTGTCGGTCTGAACCCAGGATCCGAAACTGCGAACTCCGGGCAGCCAAAGCAAGCATGCAAACTTAACTGCTATCATCACCGGGCCAGCCCCAATAAACCATTTTTATCAGCTACAGACATCACACTATAGATAATGATCTTGTCATTCCTTGAAATTACACTGTTATGTTTATTATCTGTCTTGCCCACTTGCATGTAAACTTCATACAGGCAGGTACTTTTTCTTGTTACTGCCACAGTCCCAGTACCTCAAACAGAGCGAACACAGAGATAGAGGTTCAAAAATATTTGTTGAATAACTGAGTAAAGTCAATGACAAAATAATGACTAACACTTCTTACTCTGTGCCAACCATTTACTAATTGTTTTCTTTGTGCATTACCTAATTTCAGAGCATTTTCTTTGCTGCGAAGAGCAACCCTATTAGGCAATTACTGTTATTATTAGCATCATCTTCCTCATCATATAGAGGAGGAAAATAAGGCACAGAAAAGTTAAGTAATGTGCCTAAGGTCAAGGTCATATAGCTAAATAAATGGTAGAGCCAGGACTTAAAACCAAGCCATATGGCTGCAGACTACAAGCTCTTAATTGTTCATTTTGCAGAGAACTTGGCTCACAGGCTACAATATCTTGCCATCTAATTGACAGTACTAACGTTTCAAAGGAAATTTCAGACCAAAAAAGGTGATTGGTCAGAAGAAAGCAAGATTTCTACATGGTGATTTGAGAGCTGTTGATTTTGATACTTTATATTTTGCTAGGGAATTATTCATAGAATGCCATTGATAGAATGACAACAAATGTTTTGTCATGGATTTGCATTTAATCCTTATTCTGTGGTCTCCATTATATGAGTTCTATCTCCTTTTTCATTACTGTTCTTAACTGATTTTTTTTTCTTTATACGTCTCACAAGGGGTTTTCCTATATAATAGGTCTTCTCAAAAAAAATAATAAAGTTTTGGACAGATTATCCTTTGCAAATTTTTTACAGTTCCTTTTATGAGAGTATTCAGTCCATTCACTTTAAAACATAATTATTAATGTACTTCATTTATTTTCTTTCTATATACTTTATTTTTATTACTTACATATTTTGCATTACCGCGTTCTCTTTCTTCCCACTTATTTTGGCTGGATAAGTTGTCATTCACTATTTGTTTTCATTAACTTGAACACTTTACTCAGTTTTCCATTCCAAAAAGTGGATCCTTCTCTTTCTCTGCTCTCATAATTTGACTTGCAGGGCCCAACCCTTGCTCATAAAGATTAACTACTTTTTCCACTAAAGAGCTGTCTAATCTCTTCAATTATCCCTCAAACACTAAATGAGGATAGAACTACAAGAATACTTTTATTCCTCCATTTTATCCCCATCCAAATTCCCACATTACTGAGATAATTCAGAAGTGTTTATAATTTCCTTATAATATGTCTTGTTGAGAGTTCTTCTTCAGTCTTTGCATTACACAAACTTGGACAGTCAGTCTTTATTAATTTATCAATCTATCTCCCTCTGTATATATCTACTCATTGATCACCATTGGTATCTCTCCCTTCTCATTCTCTTTTATTCTCTTGAGGACTGTATTTTAGTTTATATTTTGGTTGGGTTAGAGTATATTTGCAGAATTTTCCTCAGATGAAGATGTAATATATTATCTGAATTCTTATAGATCATCAAATATCTTCCTTTTTATTTATTTATTTAGTGCATGACCTACAAATTCTACATCTAGGAATATATCCTAAGGAAATAATATACACAATTATATATAATATACAATATATAGTTATATGTTATATATAACAAATATATATAATACATAACATATATGTCAAATATATATATTAGTTATATACATACATATGTATTTATGAATTGTGACTGTTGCTGCTAATTCACATTTTTTAATCTATTTGGTACTTTAAAGTTTATATACACAAATATATGTACATATATTAGCTGAAAAGGGTGGTTGAAAAACTCAGGGACCAAAATCCCAGGGAATTTCCAAACAGAGAAATTTCCTAACACCACTCACTGTGACCTATTCTTTAGGTGGCTATGCACTGATAGCTCATAGGGATGAGGCATGGTTTCAACTCGAATCACCTTGCCTCCTAAGGATGAGGAGACATGAACTCCTATATGTTTTCAGTGACACACAAATTAGTACAACCTCTGTGGACGACAACTTGGCAATATTTATCAAAATCACAACTGCATACATATAACTCTGACCACAGGTTTACTTTTAAGTAATCATCACACAGTTATGCTGGCGCATGTGTAAAGTGATTTACATACAAACTGATTCATTAAAGTACCATTTGTAATATCGAGGTGAAAACAATTTAAATTTCCACGAGAAGGGGACATAGAAACAATGTAATACTTTTCTGCTGTTAAAAAGAAGAAGGAGTTTTTGTGCATTGATATAGAAAGATCTTCAAGAAATATTCAGTGGAAAAGTAATGTTCAGAACAGATTATATGGCACAGTAACATTTGTGTAAAAAATATTATATATGTATGTGTGTATGTGTGTGTGTATATATATATATACACACACACACATACTTTTTTACTCCCACATAGAATATCTCTAGAAAAATAAACAGAATAGTTTGTTATCTCCAGGAAAGGAAATGGATAACTTATTAACAGGTTGGAGGATAGGCTGTTTACAGTATATTCTTTAGTACCTTTTTAAAATTTTCAACCTTGTGAATATATTACCTGTTCATTAAATAAATAACATTTAAGCTAAAGAGTTCTCATCTGTGAGATTCACAACTTTTCTTCTTTCACTTTTCCGATGGCACACTATGAAACCATCCATTGCCATAGGATACAATATGTTTGTGTTTGAAAATTGTTCTAGCTTGTTCAGTATCATACACTAAATAAGAATTGCTGAAAACTAGCAGGTACTTTAAATACAGTCACATTCTCAATTCTCAAGACACTTTACATGGTATTATCAGGATTTCCAGGCCCATATCCATCTTCTTACCCACCATCAAGCTGTAAGCTATTCTTTGACTTGGTTAAGGGTCTACTCTTCTACCCCATGTCATTTTCTTTCCATTCAATGTGTTACTGCTTTTATGAGCTAGTAAAATTCCTGTAACAAAATTACAGCTCAATAAATGTTAGCTATTATTCTTGTTCCATTCTCAAGTCCAAAGAGCCTTCCCTCTTCAGAATCCCTTGTCCACCTAACTTTATGAGGTACTTTGCTCTAAATCTCAGGTCCATATTCTCAGTTTCAGGACACAATATGATCACTCCAAACCCAACCCGATTTCCCTATTCTAATCTTCTCCTTGGTGGTCTAATGGTTAAGATTCAGTGCCTTCATCACCCACAGCTAGGATTTGCTTCTCAGTCAGGAAATCACACCACTCATCTGTCAATTGTCATACTGTGGTGGCTGAGTGTTGCTGTGATGCTGAAAGCTCAGCCACCAGTATTTCAAATACGAGCAGGGTAACTCATGGTGGACAGTTTCAACAGAGCTTCCAGACTAAGACAGCTGGGCATGTTCCTGATACATTCCCCAGCTATAGAATGAAAATAAAGATGCACCTATACCACACATTTGTTGATAAAATTAAATGAGACGGTGTATGTAATTCAATTACCACATTAGTGTCAGTGGTTTCCTTTATGCCTCTCTTTTGTGGTTCATCCTTCCATTAAGAGTCTTTTGACATCTCTGAACCACTCATCACTGTCTTTCCATGAGGTCAGGCATATGTAGCTTAAAAACTTAATCAAGATAACACATGGTATTTTAATAAATGGTATTATTTTCATCTTACATAGAAATCCTAATACACTTTATCACAGTCACTCCAATCCTTTGGATGCCAGCAAATTAGGTGGCAAAAGGAAAAATCACCCAAAGGATTCAATTCACTCCATAAAAAAGTAGGGTTTTAGAAAAGTGCTGGCATTTTCCTTGTCTTAAAACACATGGATAACTGTTTTTTGACTAAGGGTATTTTGACGTTTTTAGCAAGTCTTTTAACATAAAAAAGAAAAAGTCAGTCTTTATATATGCAATGTATAATGCAATAATAGAAAAGTAAAAATTCAAAATAGTCAGCAATTTCACATGTAAACACACTAGGATAATGCCCAACTGGGTCTCCTTCTGGCTATTCATTGCTTTGGTAAATTATCTTTTTCAGATTTCAGGAATTGGTTACATTCAGTTTTTTTTTTTTTTATTCCAAATGGATCATCATATTCTCCTCACATGTCACCTCTTAGAAAGAGTCTCTAGCACAGTACCTGACACATAATTCAGCTGGTTCTCAGTCAACTGAGAGTCAATTGTGTGTCTTAAATACCTTTTCTTTTATATGTATTTTCTTTCATATGTGTTGTATACTTGTGTCCTTTAACCATATTTCTGTTAGGTGTTTTATAGTTTCTAGTTACCTCTGTTTATATGAAATTTATTGCACACCTACTCAATGAAGCTTATAGTAAGAATCTCTGTGAATATAAAAATGCCCAAAACACAGTCTCTACCTCCAAGGATCCTGTAGGTAGTGAGACAAATATCTATGTAATCAGGTGATTTCAATAAAAGGTGGTAAATACTGCAATAAAAATGATGGCTTAGTGTGCTATGGAAGTATAAGTGCAAGTAACTCAGAATCAAGAAGTAATTTCTAGGAGAGGTGATGCCTGAACTGATTCTTAATTTGTGAGTGAGAGTTTGAGAGGCAAGTAATATAGGGAAGAGTTTTCCAGGAAGAGGAAACAACACCAATGGCGAAACACAAGAGATAGCACGACGAAGGCAGGAAAATAAAAATAAACTCAGCATCACAGGAACATAGAGAGGCAGATGGGGGTCGGTGGAAGATGAAACTAAACAGACCAAAGCAAAGAGGGCCACGTCTCCCGTAAGTGTCAATCAGGGCTGAGCTACAAATGACAGGATACACTCTGGGTTGTTTAAGCAGAAAGGAATTATTTCATTTACTATTATTACTAAATGATAGTGTGGGAGTATTTTCACACAGTAATTCCTTTCCAGCATTCTCGGGAAATTTATATTTTCCAAATCACAAATTCTAAGAAAAATTCATTAAGAAGTTGGAAAAACATAAAAAGCTTTCATAACATATTTTCTGAATGAAAAACCCTCAAGAGGCTCAGGTATTAAATAAAGCATATCAGTATTTTAACAATAATTTATTTTCCAGAAAATCTGAATACATGGGGACATCAATACAGGTGACTTGCTTTTCTTTTCTTCAGACCTTGATTTTACAACCCTGTGGGGGGAAACCCTCCTGTGAGGAGAAATATGCACATTAAAATTTCTACTTGCATTAATTAATTTTCCATCAAAAATTTGTAAATCTGATATAAGACTAGGTAGGACCTAGATCAGTCATCTCAGAGAGTTTGTGGAAGCAGTTGAATTTAAGCTGTGAGAAAAAAAATCAAAATTAGAGTCTGAGTATCCAAGATGGCCTGTTGGTCAAACATAATATGCCTGAATACAGAGGTCTTCTACCTTCCTGGAATTCTTAAGGAGGAAAAGTCCTATGAGCTGGTGTATGGAAACTAATAGGTTCTTGTAGCCAATTTTGTCAGTGTGTGAATCTGATACATCAATGATCTCAGCCTTTGCCATCAGATTTAATCTGTGAATAACTACAATGAAAGCTAGAGATAATTAAATGTAGTCCATGACTGTTTGATATTCCTGCCACTGAAATTAAAAAGTGAACTTGGAAAATAAAATTAATATACCCAAATTCCACAAACATTTAATTCTTATTTGTCTATGTAAAATATGTTTATGTCCAACATCCTCTGAATTCACTGATCCATTAATATAAAATTGATCCAGCAAAATGGGTTTCCTACAATGTGGCTCACTCCTGAACACACTTTCTCATTCATCTTGAGCTGTAAATTAGAAGTGTTCTTCAGATAGAGTAAAAATTTGAAAAGAAAGCCAAGGAAAATCAAAATAATGTTACCTTCTGGCCGACATCTCCCAAGCCTCTGCTCCTCAGATCATAAGATCATAAAGGTAGTTAGTAAGAGAAACCAGACATGAATGCAGGTCTACTCACTATAAATCATGAGCTTGGATATTCTTCTTCTGAGATTTGGAAAAGTATTGGAATTTCCTCAGGATATCAAAGAAATATGGCTTCTTCTAAATGGGTAATGATGTGACCCTTCATCCAACCCAACACTTGTCCACATTATTATTTGGACCAGTAGACTGGTTTTCAAACTCACTTTTAATTTTGTGAAATTTTCTTTATGCTAAAGCAAACAGGTAAGCTAAAACAAAGAAAGGAGATAAAATGAGGATATTCCGATTGATTGTATAGGCCCTGCCCTTAAGCCTCACTTACACATTCTCTCAAAAGTCCCAAATGCCTAGCATCCTTATGATTGCACAGGAAAAATATTCTAAATATTGAACAAGAATATAGTATTTAATGGCTTAGGAGGATTTAGAGATTAATGTGAAACTACCTTGCAAGGCTCTCCACTGGAAAATGTGGGTGTGGTGTTTTGGCGGATTTTGTTCTGCTTTTTTCACAACAGAGAGCTTTATTAATTTTGAAAGATTTAATGAAGTATTGCCTATGAAATAATGTTATGTGAAAAAGTGAACATAAAAAGACATATAACACCCAATTCCAATACTGCACTAAATGCAGAATATGAAAGATTCTGTTCAAAATGTTCAAATGTGGCCACCTCCTAGGGTTAGAGTAATAGGTGATCTCTTTCTTTTCCTCATCCTACTCTCCTGTGTCTTGCAAATTCTCTATATTAAGTGTGCAATAATTTTGAAATGCTATATGTCTTTATAAAAAAACTTTTAAATAATAAGGATCATGGTAGAGTGAGCTGTTCCTTTTGTCTCTCCTCCTCTTAATTACAATTAAATGAATATTCACTGACCAATGGAGGATACCCACACAGCACAACAGGATGCCTGAGAGGCCCATGTAGCTATACATCAGAAGGTAGATGGACTGGATCCCCAGGAAGCAGTGGAGATAGGTGAATGCTCCCCAACCCCTCCTTGGCAGCAGGGAGCCCGGTCTTGGGTCCTTACACACCAGCTGGCACTACTTTAAGATGAAAGGGGACAGCCCAGCCTCCGTGTGAATGCTATCCTGGCCTGTGGGAGCACATACTGTGCTGTAGTGGCCTCACAAGTGGGAACACGTCCTGATGTGACTGTAAGATAAGGCAGTTGCAGCCCTGCATGTGCACACGAACATTATCCTGGCCTGCAGAAGTACCCAGTGTTCTCCTGTGGCCTCACGGAGTGGCCCTGACTTGGCCCCCAAAAAGAAGCACCGACCACCAAACACAGCAGCCAGCACAACTGTAGGCAGAGGTGGAAACAGTCAGGCACATGTACGAATGCTATCCCAGCCTACTGGAGTGCCCCCCATGCTGCAGTGGCCCCACCAGTAGGAACGCCCTCTGGTGTGACTTTAAGAGGAGGCAGTAGCAGCCCTGAGCATATGCATGAGCACTATCCAGGCCTGTGGGAGTGCCCATCATACCTGAATAACTTCCAGCACATGGGGTGGGATCAGAAACACAACTCTTGCTTCCCCCCGGCAGTGGCAGGTGGAATCTATGACCTGATACTACCACAAATGTGCTGGCAAAGGATAAGTTCATCAAACATCATGAAAAACTACAGTAACACTTCAGAGCAGAAGGAAAATGACAAGTCCCCAGAAACCAACCCTGAAGTCACAGAAATTTACAATCTAAATGACAGAGAATTCAAAATAGCTGTCATGAAGAAAGTCAGTGAGTTACAAGAAAACTCAGAAACACAGCTCAATGAGCTCAAGAATAAAATTAATGAGTAGAGAGAATACTTCACTGAAGAGATTGAAACTACAAAAAAAAAAGAAAGAAATTCTAGATATGAAGAACACAATCAATGAGATATAAAAACAAAGACTCCTTAGCAAATAAAGCTAATGTATGGAGGACAGAATTAGTGATTTAGAGGATAGAAATATAGAAATACTTCAGGTGGAGGAGGAGAGACAACAAAAATTTTTAAAAATGAAGGAATTCTATGAGAAATATGTGACTCTATTAGGAAAACCAACATAAGAATTATAGGTATTCCAGAAGGAAAAGAGAGAGAGAAAGGAGCAGAGAGCTTGTTCAAAGAAATAATAGCTGAGAACTTCCCAAACCTGGGGAATGAACTGGACTTACAAATACATGAAGCCTATAGAACTCAAATTACATCAATGCAAAAAGACATTCTCCAAGGCATATAATAGTAAAAATGGCAAAAGTCAACAACAAAGGAAAAATACTAAGGGCAGCAAGGCAGAAGAAGATAATATACGAAGAAACCCTATGAGGCTTTCAGTGGATTTCTCAGCAAAATCCTTACAGGCTAAGAGAGAATGGAATGATAAATTCAAAATACTGAAAGACTAAAACTTCCTGCCAAGAATACTCTATCCAGTGAAACTATCCTCCAGATATGGTGGAGAAATAAAGCTTTCCAAGAGAAACAAAAGCTGAGGGAGTTTATCACTAATAGACCTCCCTTACAAGAAATGATGAAGGTAGGGGCCGCCCGGTGGCGCAGCAGTTTAGTTCACGCTTGGCAGCCCGGGGGTTCGCGAGTTCAGATCCCAGGCGCCCGCCGACGAACTGCCTGTCAGCCATGCCGTGGCGGCGTCCCATATAAAGTGGAGGAAGATGAGCACGGATGTTAGCCCAGGGCCAGTCTTCCTCAGCAAAAAGGGGAGGATTGGCAACGGATGTTAGCTCAGGGCTGGTCTTCCCCACAAAAAAAAAAAAAGAAATGATGAAGGAAGCCCTCATACCTGAAACAAAAAGGCAAAGGTCTATAACGTTTTGAGCAAAGAGATAAACAGACAGACAAAACCAGAAAACTGCATCTCTCTATCAGAACAGGTTAGCAAAAACTTAATTATAACATAAAAGATAAAGGGAAGGAAAGCATTAAAAATAACTATAAACACTTCAATTTAGTCACAAACTTACAACACAAAGCAGAATAATTTATGATAACAATAACTCAGAATCAGAAGAGGAAAGGGATGGAAGTTGCTTATGCTAATGGAGATAAGGGGCTATCAGAAAATGGACTATATCATCTATGAGATCTTTCAGATACTCCTCACAAAAATTCAGAGCAAAGCCACAATTCATAAATAAGGAGAAAATCATCAGAGAAAACCACCAAAATGAAATGGCAGTCAGAAAAACAAGGGAAGAGAAACAATGGAAATACAGAACAACCAGAAAACAAGAGATAAAATGGCAATATTAAGCCCTTATATATCAATAATCATTCTAAATGTAAATGAATTGAATTCTCCAATCAAAAGACACAGAGTAGCTGGATGGATTAGAAACCAAGACCCAACAATATGCTGCCTCCAGGAAACACATCTCAGGTCTAAAGACAAATACAGGCTCAGAGTGAAGGGATGGAAAACAATAGTCCAAGCAAATGGCAAACAAAAGAAAGCAGGTTTTGCCATACTTATATCAGACAAAGCAGACTTCAAGATAAAAATGACAATGAGAGACAAAGAGGGGCAATATATAATGATAAAAGTGGCATTACACCAAGAGGACGAAACACTTATGAATATATATGCAACTAACACAGGAGCACCGAAGTACGTAAAGTAACTATTAACAGACCTAAAAGCAGAAATTAACAGCAACACATAACAGTAGGAGACGTCAACACCCCCACTTACATCGATGGATAGCTCATCCAGAGAGAAAGTCAACAAGGAAATAGTGGATTTAAACAAAACATTGGATCAGATGGGCTTAATAGATTTATATAGAACATTCCATCCCAAAACAGCAGAACACATATTCTTCTCAACTGCACATGGAACATTCTCAAAGACAGACCATGTGTTGAGAAATAAGGCAAGGGTCAATAAATTTAAGAAGGCTGAAATCATATCAAGCATCTTTTCTGACCAAAATGCTATGAAACTAGAAATTAACTACAAGAAAAAAGCTAGGAAAGTCACAAATATTTGGAGACTAAACAACATGCTACTGAACAACCACTAGAACAATAAAGAAATCAAAGGAGAAATTAAAAAACACCTGAAGACAAATGAAAATGAAAATGCAACATACAAACTCTTATGAGATGCAGCAAAAGTGGTTCTAAGAGGGAAATTCATAGCAACACAGGCCCATCTCACCAAACAAGAAAAATCTCAAATAAGTAATCCTAAACTACACATAAATGAACTAGAAAAAGAAGAACAAATAAAGCCCAAGGTCAACAGAAGGAGGAAAATAATAAAAATTAGAGCAGAAATATATGAAATAGAGAGTAAAAAAAAAATAGTAGAAAGGATCAATGAAACTAAGACCTGGTTCTTTGAGAAGACAAACAAAACTGACAAACTCAGCCAGACTCACTAAGAAAAAAAGAGAGAAGTCTCAAATAAATAAAATTAGAAGTGATAAAGGAAAAATTACAAGAGATACCACAGAAATACAAAGGATTATAAGAGAATACTGTGAAAAACTAAATGCCAACAAATTGGATAACCTAGAAGAAATAGATAAATTCTTAGACTCATACAAGCTCCCAAAACTAAACCAAGAAGAAATAGAGAATCTGAATAAACTAATCACAAGTAAGATTGAAACAGTAATCAAAAACCCACCAAAAACATAAGTCCAGGACAAGATGGCTACTCTGGAGAATTCTACCAAACATTCAAAAAAGATTTAATACCTATCCTACTCAAACTAATCCAAAAAATTGAAGAAGATGGAATGATTCCTAACTCATTCTATGAGGCCAACATTACCCTGATACCAAAACCAGGCAAGGACAACAAAAAGAAGGAAAACTACAGGCCAATATTGGTGATGAACATAGATGCAAAAATCCTCAAGAAAATATTGCCAAAGTGGATACAGCAATACATTAAAAGGAACATACACCATGATCACGTAGGATTTATATCAAGGACTCATGGATGGTTCAACATCCACAAATCAATCAATGTGATACACCTCATTAACGAAATGAGGAATAAAAATCACATTATCCTCTCAATGGTTGCAGAGAAAGCATTTGACAAGATCCAACATCCATTTATGATAAAAACTCTGAATAAAAGAGGTATAGAGGGAAACTACCTCAACATAATAAAGGCCATATATGACAAACCCTCAGCCAACATCATACTTTATGGTGAAAAACTGAAAGCCATCCCTCTGAGAACAGGAACAAGACCAGGGTGCCCACTCATGCCACTTCTATTCAACACAGTACTGGAGGTTTTGGCCAGAGCAATAGGCAAGAAAAAGAAATAAAAGGTATCCAAATGGGAAAGGAAGAAGTGAATCTCGCGCTGTTTGTGGATGACATGATTCTACATATAGAAATCCCTAAAGAATCCACCAGAAAACTATTAGAAATAATCAACAACTACAGCAAAGTTGCAGAGTACAAAATCAACTTACAAAAATCAGTTGCATGTCTATACACTAGTAATGAACTAGCAGAATGGGGACTCAAGAATACAATCTCATTTACAATCACAACAAAAAGAATAAAATACCTAGGAATAAATTTAACCAAGGAGGTGAAAAACCTATACAATGAAAACTGTAAAGCATTATTGAAAGAAATCAAAAAAGACATAAACAATTGGAAAGATATTCCATACTCATGGATTGAAAGAACAAATATAGTTAAAATGTTCATGTTACGGTAAGCAATCTGCAGATTCAATACAATCCCAATCAGAATCCCAATGACATTCTTCACAGAAATAGAACAAAGAATCCTAAAATTTCTACGGAAGAACAAAAGACCCTGAATAGCCAAGGCAGCCTTGAGAAAAAGAACAAAGCTGGAGGCATCACAATCCCTGACTTCAAAATATACCACAAAGCTAATCAAAACAGCATGGTACTGGTACAAAAACAGACACACAGATCAATGGAACAGAACTGAAAGCCCAGAAATAAAACCACACATCTATGGACAGCTAATATTCAACAAAGGAGCCAAGAACATACAATGGAGAAAGGAAAGTCTTTTCATTAAATGGTATTGGGAAACCATTTGCAACAACATGGATTGGCCTTGAGCGTATGATATTAAGCAAAATAAGCCAGACAGAGAAAGACAAACACTGCATGATTTCATGCATATGTGGAAGATAAACAAACACATGGATAAAGAAAACAGATTAGTGGTTACCAGAGGGGAAGGGGTTTGGGGGTTGGAAAAGAGGTAAAGGGACACATATGTATGGTGATGTATAAAAATTAGACTATTGGTGGTGAGCACAATGCAGTCTATACAGAAACTGATAAATAATAATGTACACCTGAAATGACACAATGTTACAAACCATTATGACCTCAATAAAATAATTGAAAAAATTTTTAATAATATGTGAAAGTGCAAAAAAAGTAAAAGTCACCAAGATTCCAACATAATCCTCAAGTTTCAATAGTGTTTAGTGTGTTCACAATCCAATACCTTTTCCATTCACTTCCTAAAGAACCTTCTGTTAAATAGATGTATTACTGCCTCCTTCACATCCTTGTTTCTGAGACTGTAGATTAAAGGATTCATCATTGGAGTCATCACCCCATAGAACATGGATATAAGTTTGTCAGTAGCATCCAAATCATCTGAATTAAGAGTCTCTTTAGACTTGGGCTTCATGTACATGAAGAGAATGCTTCCATAGAATATTATCACCACAATCAGGTGGGCTGAGCAGGTGGAGAAGGCTTTGCTTCTCCCCTCAGACGTACGGATCTTCAGGATGCTGGAAATGATTAATGAGTAAGAGATGACAATCAAGAGCAGGGGCATCAATGCGAACAATGTCGTGGCCACGAGCATGATGAACTCATTGCCTGAGATGTCAGCACAGGCCATCTTCATGACAGCCAGAATTTCACAGGAGAAATGATTGATGACGTTATTCCTACAGAAGGGCAATTGTACCACAAATGCAGTTTGTACTGCAGAGTTGACAACTCCTGCAAACCAGGACCCAGCTGCCATGGGCACACAGGAATTCTTACTTATTATGACAGAATATCTCAGAGGGTTGCAGATGGCTACATACCGGTCAAAGGCCATCATGCCCAGGAGCACACACTCTGTTGTCCCCATGGCCAACCCGAGGAACATCTGCGCTGCACAGCCAGTAAAGGAGATGGTCTTGCTTTCCGAGAGTAACCTCTTCAGTGTGGAGGGAATGAAGGCAGTGGTATAGCAGATGTCCAAGGAGGAGAGGTTCCCCAGGAAGAAGTACATAGGGGTGTGAAGGTGCGAGTTCACGATGCTGATTAAAATAAGGGTGCCATTGCCCAGAAGGATGACAACATACACTATTAAGACGAACACAGAAAGGAATAGCTCAAGCTTTGGGTAACCCGAAAGCCCCTTTAAAAAGAATTCTACCAGAATGGTTTGGTTTTCCCATTCCATTTTACTTTCTTTTACCTGTAAGAATTCAAAGAATTAAAAAAAAAAACATAATAATTTCTTTACTATGGTAAATCCAAGTTCACCAATGCACATGTATAAAAATTTGCCATGAACCCAATGAGAAGAAGGAAAAAGGAAAATAGGGAAGGGGAAGAAGTGAAAGGGTAAAGGAATGAAGAAATAAATAACACAGGAAAAGAAGTATGAGGGAGAAGCTATCCTGTTGATCACCCTTCTTGGGCCAGCAACTTTGTGAGCTTTTTTCCATATATTGCCTCATTTAAACCCCACAATTATCATCATTTTAAAGATAGGGAACTTATCTAAGTTAAGCTAAGAGAATTCAAGCCTAAAGTCATACAATTAATATGTAGCAAAGCCTAGGTTCAAACTCAACCCTACTTTTGGTCCATAATTATCTGAGATTTTTTAATGAACTATAAAGGCAACACTGAATGCATTATATCAGGGATTTGGTTAGTTAACTTATAAACGCAGCCCAGCTCCTAAGTCAAGAAGACTCAACAGTAACCTATTGTACATTAAAACACCTTAAAGAAGTGTGTCAATCTGATGGGAGAGTGGTCAGCAATAAACCCAACCAGTGTTTATTGACTGTCTGATGGCCCAGAAACGGTGCAATTCATGTAAAGCCCAGTGATCTGAAATCTTCTTGTTACAATGCAAATATCTTTTTTTGGTGGGAGATAGAGTAATTTTTTTAATTTTATTTTAAAAATTATATAGTAAAACATACAGTAAAATTGATTTTGTCTCTTTTAATGCACAGTTCTACCAATTTTAAAACACGTACAGATTCATGTAATTATCACCATAATCAGGACATAGAACTCTTCTGTCACCTTAAAAACTCCCTTGTGGTATCTCTGTATAGTCACCCCTTTCATCCACTCATAAATCCTGGCAAAGACTAATGTGATTTTTATCTCTATAGTTTTATCTTTTCCAGAACGTTTTATAAATGGAATCATATGATCCATTGGTGTCTGGCTTCTTCCACTTAGCCTAAAGCCTCTAAGATTCATCCAAGTTGTTGTTGCTGAGTAGTATTCCATTGTATGGATATACTACAGTTTATTCACCTGTTGAAAGACGTTTGGGTTCTTTCCAGTTTTTGGCAATCATGAATAGAGCTATTATAAATATTTATATCCAGATTTTTGTGTGAACATAGTTTTCATTTTTCTAGGGTAAATATCCAGGAGTGGCATACTGGATAATATCAGACATGAATATTTAAGTTTATAAGAAACTGTCATATAGTTATCCAGAGTGTCTGCATCATTTTTGCATTCCAACCATAATTATATGAGAATTCTAGCTTCCCATCTTGATCAACATTTGGTGTTGTCAGTATACATATATTTTTTACCCATTCTAATAGGTAGGTACTGATATTTCATTATGATTTTAATTTGCATTTCCCTAATGATTAATGTTTGAGGGGCTTTTTTTTGCCATCCTTCTTCTCTTTAGTAAAGAGTCATTCACATCTTTTGCCCATTTTTAATTGGGGTGTTTGTTTTCTTATTGTTGAGTTTTGAGAGTTTTTTATATATTCTGGCTATGAATCATTTATCATATATATGACTTGTATATATTGTCTACAAGTCTGTGACTTGTCTTCTCATTCTTCTAATGCAAACACCTTTAATTGCCATTTTAATTGGTTGCTACTTAAGTCCAATTGAAGGGGACACATGGAAAGACTATGACTGAAAAGACATCTTCCAACAGGGCAGTTCTTTGACACCTCTCATTTTGGGTGATTCCTCAGGGAAATAGCCACTGCCATCACACAGGGAGCAGAAACAGTAGGTTTTGCATCCAAAGACCTTGCCTCATAAAGTCTCAGGTCATTCCTTTTAATTTTTCCTCAGAAATAGCACCTGCCCCCAACACACACACACACACACACACATTTCTAATAATACCCTTGTTCATAGACACAGAATCCATTGAAAGTGTTCTAATTCATTGACAAAACAAACAGGCACTTAACATGTAGACCATCTCCTTATTCAGGAAACTTGGTGCAAATTTTAGGTCTGAATTGAATCCTTTGGACCTGTTTCAACCAGCTTCTAATACCTATAACTGTCTTTGGCCATTATTCGGGTACTTCTTCTTTCATCCTTTTTTACCCTTATTTCAAGCAACTCCACCTTTTATACTTTGGGATTCTTTTATACACTAAAGGTGCAGGCTTCTTTTACTCTGAGTCCCAAATTCACCTTCTTAATGCTAGGTGATAAATAAAGGCACCCAAATTCCAATTCCCCGGTAAATGATGACTGAGAAGCAATTTCACTCTGCAAGTTCACTATGTCTATTGAAAAGAACATGCATTTTTTTTGTATAAACTTGAGATTTTTACTGACATGTAGATGTGCATTAGAGTTAATGTTTCTATAAAAAGGTTCTATAAACAATGGAAAACTTCTGGCATGAAGTCACAGGATGTTAAAAATATTACAACACAATAAATACAACTACACCCTCCATAGACCCAACCACAGAGAGGAGCAAGTACCTATTAAGTTTGGAGGGAAACATGCTTTGAGATGGCCTTCATAGTTGACAGGGAAGCTCAAAGCACCACCCAGGAAGAGGACATGGGGCAAGTCTGTGCCGCAGAAATAGCTACATAAGACTCCACCTCCTGTTTCCCCAGTTTGCCTCTTCCCAATCCTACCCTGCCTAGAGGCCTGCACCAGCTAAAAGCTGTAGCTTCAGTCCATGCTGCTCCACTCAGTCCTCACTGAAACCCTCTTATCAGTGGACTGGATCAATGGCAGGCCTCTGCCTTTGTGAAGAACACATGGACACCCACTCCATATCATTTCTGTATGGACTAAGCCTCTCTACCAGCAGTGACCATAGGGCTCAGGTCCCACATCCATGCCCCCTCTGCTAACAAGGCCAGTTACTAGCTATGTGACCTTGTGCAATTTACTTAACTTTTGTGTCTCAATATCCCTGCCTATAACATGGGGATTTTAATGGCCTTACTGTGGTGTTATTGGGAGAATAAACAAATCAACGCATGTAAATCACCTAGCATATGGTAAGCACTATTTGGTTTCCTTCTTCTTCCATTGACTTGTCTTTTTGCAAGTTCTTTTACATTCTGTCCCCAGTTTCATGCTCCTACAAGAGTACCTTTAAATTTATATTCATCAGGTATCTGGTCAGGTATCTGGTCTCTTCTTACCCAATCAACCTACTAATTTTCATCGCATCCATGATATGACACGGATGCACATTATATCAAACTCTACTCACTTTGTAATGAAGAGTATTATACTACTATGGCAAAGGTCAATGCCATTTAAAACAAGGAACTCACAGGTTGACATTTTTAAAGAAAGGCTATTTCAATTCATTCTCTAAAAGTTAAATGAGTGTGTGTGTGTCTGTATGTATATGTGTGTCTCACAAATATTATGTCTAAAGTTACCATAGAAATGCATTAACAACAACAAAAAATTAAGTGCTCAAAACAACTTCCAAAACACTCATGCAAACATAACTATGAAAGTCAAAATGCTTTCCTGTTAGTTTAGAATTCATTGCACTTCTTCTTTTCCTTTTTATACAAATCAAAAGATACATTCAAGAACAAGTAATAAAGTTTTCCAAATAGCACCCCAGTGATAGGCTCCAGGACAGGGACTGTCTTTCTACTCATGATTAGCACTAGAGAAGCATTTACTAAACTGAACCAAAGAAAACTGAATTGGTACTGTTAGGTAAACTGTCACAGAATCAGAACTTTGGTGACACCAGCCTACTTTACATGCTGGACCAAGAGTGCAAATCTGCTTCCTATTGTACAACAACCTCATTGAACCAGTGAGAAATGACACCATGTAAGCACTTGTGCTGAACCAATGACCAGAAAACTATATTCTGACTAAATGAATCTTTATTCCCAGTAAGATAAATTCTAGACCTAAATATCCATTTTTGAATATTCAAATTAATCTTTTTGTCATGTTTTTCATTTTTTCTCCATTTTCTTACTATATCCAAGAAAGTCATTTTAGAATTTATATTCCTATTCTCTATAGACTCTCTATAGTAAGAAATATTCTATCCCCAAAACACATGCTCATTTCAACTCAGTTCATTGAACTGACACCTCCTTGGATTTGTGTTACTAGTATGTTTTCAGCAATTACCTCTATATGGAAGGTAGACTCACCTCCTAGCTTGCAACACACAGTAGACTGTTTTGCCTTGAACTTCTATTTACAGCCTATTGTACAAAATTTTCCATGAGGATGATGAATTTCTGAAGATATTATGACTGAAGAACCATAATGTCATAGGACTTGTCTGAAAAACATTGATGACAAAGGTACTATTTCAAAAGTGACTTAAAACCTCTATACATTACAGCCAAATACGGTTGATTACAAAGAGAGTGTATTTTGGTTCTGCTAGTTCAAAAGTAAGAGGGAAATGAATATTTGAGAATATAGAAGATTTCGTTTGCCCTTCAAGCCTGGGTGGAAATATTGCCCCATTGTGAAGACTTGGGAAATTCCCTAAAGAATCTTCTCCAGGCTCAGGAAGGCAATTTAAATATTTCTTGCTCTCAGGGACTTATGCAGTTTTCTAAGCCATAACTTTAAATTGCTTTAGGGTAAAGATGTCAAACCTTTGAAAACTTCAAGAATAATACCCTAAACACTTAATTATATTAGATCCATTACTGTATTTCAAATAACCAATCAGAAGTCTTGAGGATGTGTCTTATCCCATTCTCAATTATCACATACTGCTGGAATCCTTAATCCAAACATATTCTGATGTCTTTGTCCAGACCTTTGTTCATACTACCATGTCTTAGATAATACAGTAGAAAGACTTCATTTAGGTACATTAACTCTTGGTTATTAATAATAAAAATAAGAATAAAATCTTACAAGGTTTTAGGCATTGTTATAAGCATTATATATAAAGTTATTTAATTCATATTCTTAAGTTAGCAAGTGAAGAAAAAAGAGTTTCATTTAATCTAAAAATTATCACATTTGGCTCTGAAACTCAGAATTTACATGTGCTTATATGAATATGAGTAGCATTTTGAAATTCCCAACAAATTCAGAAATTTTGAAACCATACAATGAAAACCTACAAGCCATCAAGCTATTCAGTTTTCTTATTGTAACTTGACAACCTACTTTTAACTCAATCTCACTCTATACTGTAGGCATCTCCAAAGAATTCACCTAAACAGATATACCCATTGCCCAGATTAATTGGCATAAAATCACCAATCATCTAATTTAAACAATTAGGCAGTAATGGTAAATACACGTATTCCAGGTGCTCTCAGCCACCTTCTCCTTCTGCAGGCAGAGCTCTCCTTTCCTTGAACTGCTTCACCCACATAATGAACACAATTTGTTCACCACAAAACTGCTAACCCAAGTGAAACAAACTTTGATTAAAGGTCTGAAGATAACGGGGAAAAATCACAGCACAGAACAGGAAACAAGTTAAAACTGGGTGTCCAACATCATTGTTTCTGAAGTTCATTGACCTGATCACAGGAATTGCTTTCCAGACATCTTCTTAGGTCCTGCTCTGCCACCATGTGGCTAAGCTTCCTTCCCAAGAACAGAGCTCTTTACTCATTTCTTCCTTTCTTCTTCCCAAGTCACAAGGGGTCCTCAAAATCCTACAGCCAACATTACCTAAGTGAAGCACCCAAATAAGTCACATCAGAACAATGTTTCAAGCAAATGAAATTATCCTTTTACTTTTTTTGGCAAGAGTGACTATTTTTTTTAACCTATCTCATTAAAGCTAGGACATGGGTCATAATTTTATAAAACCAAAAGGCTCATTAAAGTGCCCCCCACAAAACATTTTTAAAAAACTATAGATATCTCTTCTGTTATCACATAAGATATGGAAAACATCCTAATTGGCATGCAGTGCAACTCAGCCTCAACGTGTAATCTCCAGACTGAAAAAATTGCTTAAACTATTAAATTGAGATTTTACTTTTTTTTTTTTTACCATGAGTTAATCCTTCTAACATAATTAGGCACCTGCTTCAATTTTTTTCCCTTCTTTAAATTACATTTTTCTGTTATCCACATGTATCTATATTTATTTTAAAAATTCAGACATTTCAGAAAAAATACCATGGTTAATTTTTTGGATATATCCTTCCAGCATCTATTATACATAAGTTTTCTTGGTTTAAGTTTCGGTTTTGCAAACAATGCTGAACGTTAGTTTTTGTTTTTCTTTCACTTAACCATGTTAACATTAAGTATTTTTGTATCAACACAAATTCTTCAAAAATATTATTAATAGTTGTAAAATAGTCCATCAAATGATATACTGTAATGATTTCATAATTTGTCATCATCAAAATAGACAAGTCTGAAAAACTACCTCAAAAGTATGCAATGATGGCAAAATTATCTAAAACTTCAAGTCCTGTGGGAAATAAATAGAAATGTTTTAGGTAGTACCCATAGTCTTAAATTTTTTTCATTTCCTTTACCCAAACAGATTATGGGACCCCATCTTATAGAAGTAAACAAAAATACAAGAAACATTTCAAACACAAAGGTATTCAATACATACTCTTATGAAGGATGAAACATTTGGAATCTATCAATTGCTCTCTAAAGGAGTTACTCTAGCATTGCAAGAAAAATACAAATAATGGCCTCAATTAATTATCTATTTTTTTAAACACCAAAAGAGATGGGTGGCTTCCTATAGGATTGTTTGCTAGTAAAATCTTTGGGCAGCCACCACTTTGGAGCTGTTAGAGTACCAAATGTACTACCTTAGTCTCAGCATAAAATAAACATTTTCTGAAAATAATTTCCAAATAAGAATAAACATTTGGAAAAGTTAAGAGAAGAAATGTCATTTGACCTGATTCATACCATCCCTAAAAAACCTTCAGCATAGACTTCAGACTACTGATGCATGTTCAAAGCCTCTATCAGAGTTTTACTGGAAGACTAAGAGTAGGTTAATTATGCTCCTATAGTAAGTCAAATTCCAGTCTTAAGCAATGCTAAATAGGAGTGGATTTTGGCCTGTCCACCACTTCCTGCTCTCTTTGTAAGCCTGTATAGTTTGGCGCAGCTTTCCATAGCCAATAAGATTCTAAACCTCCTTCTATGCTGACGAAATGGTCTGATAGGTAGCAGCATATGTTGGCAAATGACTATCATAAGGCAAACCCTATACCATCTCCACAGCCATTGTTTGAAAATACAAGGATATATTTTGCAGCTGTGGTAGAATATCATGAGAATGCAGAGCTATTTTTAAAAGGACATTCCATGAGTCATTTGCTATAAACAAGAAAGTCATTTCTAATATTTACTCTTTAATTTTAGTATTTAACACTTAATTTACTCTTTCAAATTGAAGACATTTGCTCCATGATCTTTGGTGCACAACTCAGGTGCTTTAGCTGACTCAAAATTCCTTCTTTAAAAAAATTTTGGCCCCAGTTGCAAATTCAACAAGTGGAAGACGAAGGATTTTCATATTAACAGGCTATGTGCAATTTGGTTGCTTGTATATCTGAAATCTAAAGAACATAGAATTGTTTGCAATAAACTACACAGAAGTCTCAACTCCAAGACTCACCAGAATGTTCAGTTTCACATTGTCTACTAGTCACTTACTGTTCTACACACAATTGAAGAACCAATGGTGCTGTCCAAGGTATTGGAGAGAGATGATCTGAGGACTTGCTACTTAACGTGTGTTCTGTAGAAAAGCAGCATCACCCAGTAACATGTTAACAAATGCAGATCTCAGGACCCACCTCAGCCCCACTGAATCAGAATCTGTATTTTTCAAGATTTCCCCAGGTGATTTACACACACACACACACACACACACACACACATATATATATATATATATGTATATATATATATACATATATATATATATATAAACACTAATGTTTGAGAGACACTCCACTAGATCAGTGGCTCTCATCCTTGGTTGCAGATTAAAATCAGCTGGAGAGCATTGTTTTTTTTAAAAAGCCCGATTCCTACCCTTTTGCCAAGCTATATAGGTTTTGGATGATAATAAAGTGTAGCTAAAAAATACATGGGATTTAAAATCAGATTTGAATGGAAGCTTGTTCACTTGCTATGAGATTTTATATAAATTTCTTCTCTCTAGATCTCATTTTCTTCAGAGAATTATAGTGATAGTTAGTAAAGTGCATGAACGCATGTGTAAACTGTAAAACCCTAAATAAATAATATTGTTAGTGAACGTCAGAGTGTACCATCTTTGTTGAAAAGAACAAAGCATGTTCTCCCCAAAATAATGATTTTTAAAGTGGAGTTTGTGGATCAACTGCATCAGAAATAACAGTGGTTTGTTAAAAACGCAAATCATTCTTCCCTGACTAGACCTTGTATATTACAATCTCAGGAAATGGAATACAGAAGCCTGGATTTTTAAGTCACCAGTGTAGCTCAGCTGCTTTATGGGCTAGGAGAGGAATCCCATGAGCTAATCTCATTGCTGTTACCACTACTACAGCTAGTGCTCACATGGTTGTTAGACATCCTATCCCAATTACCTCCTATTTTATATAATTTGGGACCACTCATTTAACTCATATGCAGTTTCTTTTTCCGGATTATTCCAGGCATGAAAAAGTAAAGTGGAAAGGACCAATTGGACAACTGAAATTGAGTTTATTCTGAGAGATCTTTCTGAGTACCAAGGAATTGACAAAAATCCTTTCTGTTGTGTGCCTCGTGATGGTCATCCTCCTGGGGAACAATACCTTGATCATCTTAACCCTCCTAGAATCCTGCCTCCACATGCCCGTGTACTTCTTTTTTGGTAGCCTCTCCTTCCTGGATATCTGGTACACATCCTCTTTTGTCCCCTCTATGCTGACAAATTTCCTATCACAAAGAAAACCTAACTCATTCACAGTTGTATTATATAAATGTCTATCTCTTTATGTAATTGAGTCCATAGAGTGTGTGCTCCTGGCAGTGATGGCAAATGGCTCCTACATGGCCATCAGCAAACCTCTAAGATAGCCCATCATCATAAACAAGGCACTTTGTGTGTAGATGGCAGCTATTTCCTGGGGATTAGATTTTCTCAATGGACTGGCATAAAATGTACTCATATTATGAGTGTTCTTCTGTGGGAGAAATATTATTAATCATATTTTGTGAAATATTTACTTTAATAAAGCTGGCCTGCACAGATGTTTTCTTGAATGAGAGTATAATAACATTAGGTAATGTAATATTTTCATTTGCTCCATTATGCTAATTTCCATTTCCTATATTTTCATCATCTATTCTGTACTGAAAATCAATTCAGCTGAAGGAAAAAAAAAGGCCTTTTCCATCAGCTCAGCCCACGGAACAGTGGTGATTGTATCTTATGGACAGTCCTCTTCATGTACATGAAACTAAAGTCCAAAGACATGACTTCAGCCAAACTGATTACCCTGATGTATAGCGTAGTCACCCCCATGCTCAATCCTATCATCTACAGTCTGAGGAACAAGGAGGTGTTTGAGGCTAGGAGAAAATTAACAAGTAGACTGGTTCTGGAGAAAATGATGAGAAATTGACACCTTTGAGTTCATCTTTTGATTTTACAAAGGAAGCTCACATATTTTGAAGCAAGAGTTTTAAATATAAACAGTACAAAAGGATTTCATATGCAGAATCACAGAATTTCTGAGTTAGAAAGAAATTTCAAGATCAATAGTCCAATATCACTTTTCTGAAAATGACTGTGATCTCATAAAAATTAGGGCTAAGAAGTCTAAGAAATGCAAGTAAACTTATGTGAACAAGTAAAAAAATATTTGAAATTAAGTCTTTCCAAGAAAATTCAACACATACAACTATTTAACAAAATGTATATTTTTCAGTACCCTTTATTTCAAATCTTTTTGAAATATTTGTTTGTTTATGCTTGCTTTTTTTAAAATTTTACCCAGAGACCTCATCTGGCCCCAACCTACATTTCCAACTACATATTTCACCTTCTTGTTCCTGGCTCATGTTGCCCCCATTCCCTTCACACACACTGTGCTCTACTCACTACATAGTCACCCAGTTATTTCATGTTCTTTCTCACCTAAGGATAATAGCACATGCTATTTCCTCTGCATTGTCACATTTCTCCTTCTTCTCTAGTGAAATCGTACCAATATCAGAAGAAATAGGTCAAGTGTTACATCCTCTGTAAAGCTTTCCAATATTCCTTCGTGTCACCTCTTCCTCTATGTTACCCTGACCCTTACCTACCACAGCAATTTTTCTTTTATGCTATAATCATTTGCGGGCTTTCAAAATCTTCCCAGTGGCAAAACTATGGTTGACTGTTCTCTGTACGAAGTACAATGCCAAGTTGACTAAAAGTAGTGGCAGTCATTAACTGTTGAATTAATTAATTAAAATGGAAAAAGAATAGTAAAAATACAAGTCCGAGTATCTGAAACACCAGAGAGGGAAATAAGAGAAATGGACTTTATATATTATTTTATCCCTGAAACTACAATTCCAAATACTTTTGTAAAACAGCAACTAATCTTTAAATGTAGACAAAAATAGGGGAAGATAAAGGACTGAATAAAATATACTGAAGGAGTCATAAAAATTTCCCCTTTGAGTGACTACTGAGTTGTTATATATATTGATGTTTCCTAAGATATCATCACTCCTCTGATTTTATATTTCTATTCCAATTCTGCAGTATAAACTCATATTTTATTTTTAAGAACATATTTTAAATTAACTCCACATATATGGTGGTGATTTCTGAAGAATGCGGTCAAAATATCTCGGAAGAGGAAGATTTTTTGTTGTTGTTTTGTTTTGTTTTTGCCACAAAGGAAATTCCATTTGCAACAAAAATGAAAAGACTCTGATTCACAATCAAAATTCAGAATGAAAATTATAATTCTCCTTCAGAGAAATGGCAGCATCATTAATACATAACCTTTTCTTCACTTTTTAAGAATTTTTCACAGTTCTTGTTCTCCTGAAATCTCTCTTGATATTTAACTTATTCCTCGCATGTATTCTAAAATTAATATGTATAGGAAAGATAGACAATGGACTTAAGTCTTGGCTGTCATTTATGACCTGTGTGACCTGTGTATGAGCCTAAATTTTCTCATCTATCTTACAAAGTCATCTGGAACTAATCCTTGAGAGTAGGGAAAATATCCAGCATTGAACCCCCAACCCCTAATAGTGTTAAATAAATGAGAGAAGTAATCAACAAAAAAATGAAGGCAATACTTACATTAACACTATCATCATTAATTAATGAAAATTATTTTAAAAGATAATGTATATATGAAACCTATCACAACACATAGTATATATTATGCATTAATTAAATAATACTGCCTTATCCATCCATCACCTTCCTCATTTGCTCTCTGGTTCTTGAAAATAAGGACATTAAGCAAGAATTCCTGTGTGTCTTACTGAATGAAAGAGTAAGGGACAATCCTATGTTGTACTTTCCATCAACATTAACTAATGAAAAGGAACTTAAAAATGGCATATACAAGTTACCTAGTTACCTAGCACATTTTATGTACATAGTATGCATTACTTAAATATTACATCTCATCCCATCACTTATCTTTCTCATTTGTTCTCCAAGTTCTGGAATAAGATAGTTAATCATGGATTCTTGAAAGGTTATATTTGAATAAGGCACAAAAAAGAGGGAGCATTAGCAGGAAGTGATCAAAGAGGACCATGTGGCTAAAGGAGGTAAACTCTGGAGGACAGGCTTCATTTTACCTGATCAAAGAAGGAATAGACTAGAAGTAGACCAAGGGTGAAAAGAAACTAAAAAGCCAGATAGAAAAAAGGAAGATAATAAAATGGAATGAGCCCCTCCTATGAGGGGCTTTCACATAATGCCACATTTAACCCTTAATGGGATAATAATATATTAAAATCTGACTGTTGAGTTATTCCATTTTATTTAACAATTATGGTATGCTCAACTCTGGCCTCAGGAGGGTTTCAGATCCCTTATTCATTGTAGCATACTTTCCATCCTAAATATCTGTTTACTTTGTTTTTGAGGTATATTAGGGAACAATATAAGTACGATCAGTTAGTGAATCAGGAAGGAGGCCATCACAGAGAAAGGACGAGGTGTAAACATTCTAGTCATAAAATGTGAAGGGGCGGACTTCTGATTTCTGCTGCTGAATAAGCTCCTACCAGACTCAAGCATCTCAGGGATGACAACCACAAACTTTGTACAAAATACAAAAAAAAAAATCACTTGGAAGTGATATTTTGGTGTGAGTTTCACATTTCTACAGCTATAGGCTGAACTAGGCATTGTATGGAGTAGTAAAACCTCGGATAGTAACCCAGCAGTCTGTCTGGACAAACCAGGAGAGTTCTAGGAAAACATAGCCACTGTAAAGTAAGGGAGGAATTCCAGAAAGAGGAGATACAGAAGAGGAAACATAAATTCTGTGTAAAAATCTTGGCCCAGTTCTCTGATTGACCCCTGTGCTGTGAATACTTAACCCAGCTAAAGATGTAAAAACATCTTCAACTAAGCTATGAACTATTAACAAAAAGACTTTGTTTGCAGTTTGAGTCAAATAAGATTCATCTTAATATCAAAACTATTCAGGGGAATTTAATGGAATTCAGTCTTTATGATGTCCAGGATACAATCCAAAATTACTCAACTTATAAAGAATCATGAATATGTCACCCACTCCCAAGATAAAAAAGCAATCAATGGAAACCAACTCAGAGATAGCCCAAATATTGGAATTTGCAGAAAAAATGATGAAGCAACTATTATAACTACTTAAATGAAGTAAAGGAGAATACACTCACAAGGAAAGAAAAGATACCACATCTGAGTGAAGAAGAAATAAAAACTATAAAAAAAAGGAAATTCTAAAACTGAAAAGTAAAATATCAGAAATTTAAAAATTCACCGAATGACTTCAACAACAGAATGGAGGTGATAAATAATCAAAGACCAAGAGGCAAAAATCAAAAGATCTAACACACACGTAATTGGTGTACAAGAAAGGAAGGAAGTAATAAAGATAATAGCAGAAATCAATGAAATATAAAACAGGCAAATCCTCAACAAAATATTAGCAAACAAATTCAATAATACATTAAAAAAATCATACACCATGATCAAGTGGGATTTATTCCAGGGGTGCAAGGATGGTTCAACATCTACAAATCAATCAATACAGTATACCACATTAACAAAATAAAGGATAAATTCATATGATCATCACGATACAGAAAAAGCATTTGACAAAAGTCAACATCCATTCCTGATAAACAAACTAAGTACAGAGAGAACACACTTCAACATAATAAAGGCCATATATGTCAAGCCCACAGCTAACATCATAATCAATGGTGAAAAGCTGAGCTTTCCTTCTAAGATCAAGAACAAGACAAGGATGCTCACTCTCACCATTTTTATTCAACACCGTACTGGAAGTCTTAGAGCAATTAGGCAAGAAAAAGAAATAAAAGGCATCTAAATTAGAAAAGAGAAGTAAAACTGTCTCTATTTGCAGATAACATATTATATATATAAAACCCTAAAGACGCCACCAAAAGAACTGTTAGAACTAATAAATGATTCACTAAAGTTGCAATACACAAAATCAGTTGCATTTCTATACACTAACAATGAACTATGAGTAAAAAGAGAAATTAAGAAGACAATCCCATCAAAAAGAATAAAATACCAAGGAATAAACTTAACCAAGATGGTGAAAGACTGGTACAATAAAATTGTAAGACACTGATGAAAGAAATTGAAGATACAGATAAATGAAAAGATATTCTGTGCTCATGGATTGGAATAATTAATATTGTTAAAATGCCCATACTACCCAAAGCAATCTACAGATTCAATACAATCCTTATCAAAATTCCAACTGCAATTTTCACTGAAATAGAAAAAAAAAATCCTAAAATTTGTATGAAACCACAAAAGACCCCAAATAGAGCAATGCTGAGTAAGAAGGTTTTTTAAGTCCACTTAAAATAGCACCAAAAATATTAAGGAATAAACTGAATTTATTTAGGAATAAGATTTCTACACCAAAACTACAAAACTTTCTGGGAGAAATTAAAGACCAAAATAAATGGATAGATACACCAGGTTGATGACTTTATTCAGCATTGTTAAATTAATTCTCCCCAAATTTATCTTTGGAATCAACATAATCCCAATCATAACCCCAGCAGCTTTTTCTTTAGAAATTGATAAGCTGATCCTAAATTTTACATCGAAAGGGCTTGACTTTCCCACAAACATCTTTATGAGATTATATTTCTGTTCTGTTCTATTCATTTTGACCAAAAGATAATCTTTTGGGGAATGGAGCATGGAAAGAAAAGGTCTAGACACAGCAATGCATTTCTAAGAAAGTATAAACATTTCATTAGCACCTCACTAGGAAAGAAACCCCTCAAATCCACCAACTTTCCAGCCTGGTAGAAATTTAGCAACAGTATTTCTGAGCAATTCTACTCTGTAACAAGGGCCACAATATCACTTATCATCCAAACCAGGATAATTTTGCAGCTGAAACAGGGTGTTATGAACAATTATACTGGGACAACAGGCATAAACTTGGACTACTGCATGCAAATCAGATTATATGGTGACCCACAGATTATGTGATCAATGCAATTTAAAATAACACAGTCTTATCCTGGTGTTACTGGCATATTTCAGTGACAAAAGGCCAGTAATATTCACTCTAGCTTAGGCCCTTGACCCTTGATGTCATTGAGATTTATGTTTCAGAAGACTACAGAGCCTTTCTTTATCACGTGTGTCCCACCAAGAAGCCTGAAACCCAAGAACTGATATCCAGCTTGTTTTATAAATCCTAGTCTGTGGATTAATAATGCATTTTCATTCCATACAGATGGCATCTTGTTAGGCAAGACATTGTAGATCAATTTAGAAGAAATTGGACAATCTAAAAATCTTTGTCTTCATTTGAAGCCACTACATTTTTTCTCTAATAAGGGCAGGAATATGTGTAGATCTATAAAAACAATCTATGCCAATTATGAACATAGTAGATGTGTCCTTTTGTATGACAAAGGAAAGGGGGCTAACTAGTCTCTATTGGTCCATATCCGTTGTCCCAGCTTAAGTCTCTTAAACCCAGGAGAAGCATGGCTGTGTGGTAGAACTGGGCAGATGAACACTCCCTTGGACTTACTATCTTCCTGCAGAGCTTTTTTCCAAAGATTATTACAAGAAAGCCACAGCAGTGTGACTCTCTTCTAAGAATAAGTGTTGGAGCCAAGCATGACTTTAAGGGATCCCATTATTTGGGAGTAGAAGGAAGCCTTAATTCTGAACTCACAAAATCTTTCTCTTGGGTACACATTATTAGCCCTTCTAGTTATTTATTGATGGTTAAAATACATCCCCACTGCCCTCTTACTAAATAAAGCACTGGTGCCTTGTTCTGACTCCTGTCATCTTTTCAACATGCCTCATGAATCAAATCCATGTCTTCTTTGAAAATGTTGTTCTGTCATGCTCTTCAACTGAGATGTCTGTCCCCTACTTTCCACTTGGAGAAATACTACTTATCCTTCAAACCCGGTAAAATGTTTATGATCTACTCCTGGAAGATGTTTTTCTGTGATTTTACTGTTTTTACTTTTATAATACATTTTATCACAATGTATGATTTTTTTATTTCTGCCATTGGATGGAACACTACTCAAGAGGAAGATGCAAAGCCTATTTGTCTTTACTTTTCCTTTACTAGGACTACAAGCCCTAGGAAAAATGCATTGATTTTCCACACCCTGGGGGTTTGAGTCTTTGAGTGAAAAAAATATGTCTTGAACATCACTTCTGAATGTTTTTCTTCTTCTGAAAAGTATCATTAACTCTTCCAAGTAGCATATAAAATCAAATTATATCTGGTGCATGCACAAATTCACTTCTATTTAGTAGGAGCAAATCTTTTGCTTTCTCAATGGAAAAAATTGTGTCTGTGACTTTATTTTCAATTATTTTATCTTTTCATTCACCTTAGCATGATAAATGCATCTCTTCACTGGTATATTCTATATTCAGTTCAATCAGCCAATTTTCAATAAATCAATCGACTAAACAATAAGAATTGTATTTATTAAGCTCCTAGAATAGACCTAAAAGCACTTATAGTCAATATGGTACATCACCAGAGTACAGTGGGACACAGAAGAAATAAATGATCTAGTCCCTGCTATTGAGAAACTAATAAATAAAATCATAATTTAATGTTATTTCCCATTTTTCTAGAAATTTAAAGTTTTCAAACATTTTCACACAAAGAACTTCATTGGGTAGCCACTTCACATTGACCAAGTGATCCAGTAAAGTTGGATTTTAATAATTATGAAACTGAGCTTCAGAAAATGAGTGAATTCAGAGATTGTCCAAGGCTATACTGTTTGATTTCAGGTCTCTTTACAATGTTCTTTACGTTGTCATACACGGATGGGGAATGGAGCATGGAAAGAAAAGGTCTAGACACAGCAATGCATTTCTAAGAAAGTATAAACATTTCATTAGCACCTCACTAGGAAAGAAACCCCTCAAATCCACCAACTTTCCAGCCTGGTAGAAATTTAGCAACAGTATTTCTGAGCAATTCTACTCTGTAACAAGGGCCACAATATCACTTATCATCCAAACCAGGATAATTTTGCAGCTGAAACAGGGTGTTATGAACAATTATACTGGGACAACAGGCATAAACTTGGACTACTGCATGCAAATCAGATTATATGGTGACCCATATAATGAATGAATATGTGTAGACCAATGTGAATACTGAACACTTGAGGAGCAAACACTATAGAGTAGAGACTAGTCAGTGACATAAAAACATACTTTAAGCACCTGGTAAAGCTTAAACCCAAGTTTGAAATGAAGGAACAGAAACATAAGGAAAGAATGCAGGAAGAAGCTTGCATTCAGGAGTCACATTGGCTCTCTGCACCACATGAGGTATTTAAACAATACCATCCTCAAACAACACAGAGTAAAACAGACATTGGTGTTTGATTAGAGGCATTTTTCTCTCAGATTTAGGTGCCGGGAAGATCTTCCACTAAGGAGAAAAGACTATGAACCCTAGGAAAGATGCAGAGGTGAGTATATATAGTCAGTATCTGTGTATCAGAGCCAATTCTGGTAAAGCCTGGAAGATTTGCTAAACCTGTGAAATGTTCCCATTCATGTTATTTTCTTTTTCTTCTCTATTGCCTCTATTAACTATAGTAAAACTTTAAACCAAAGGATCATGAAAGTTATTTGAGAAACTTTATTCCACAACCAGTCAGGAAGGGAATAGCAATGCCAAGGAATTGGGTAGGTCCCAGTGCTCTGAAGCCTACAGGAAAAAAGACAAAAGGCTAGTGGCTGGCCAAGGAGTGTGAAACAGTCCTGGGAATTTATCAGCAAGGGGTATACCACTTTATCCTCCCCGGTGCCAAAGTGATCTTTCTAAAACACCAACCCCAAAACATCAATCTCTTTCTTATAACTCTTACTGGATTCTACTGCCCACCTTAGTGGTTTTAAAACTTTTCCTAACAACAGAATACTTTTTTCCAAATAAAGTATTATATGAAATCCTAAAGCATATAAAAGAGACAAAAGCAGAGCCAAGTAGAGGGTTAGGAGTATCAGAGATCTGACTTCTTGGAATGGACTCATCTGTGTGATAGCCCTGATGCACCTTCCTGGGCTCCAGAGAACAGAAGGTGATCACCTCAAATTTATAGAGACACTGACTTCTTGTCTTAGCATCTGAAGCCCCCACAATCTGGCTCCAAGCTGCCTTTCCAATATTCTCCCCTGTCACTACACCAACAACACATCCAAGTTCCAATCAATCTAAACTCTTAGTGGTAGTTCATATCTTGCCACAGGCTGTGTTCTCTGCCTGAAAAATTCTTCTGTACAAGACCACTAGGAGAATTGTTTTTCCCAGCTCAGCCAAGCAGAAATAGCCCTTTCCCTTCCAGGGGAATTTTACATATTCCCCCATAACAGCACTTAACACACTGGATTGTAATTGAGACCCACTTAAGTCTGTGACCCACTTAAGTTAACCAATCATATGGCCAGTCTCAGCATGGTGAGACTATAAAAGAAATGGAATCTATCACCAAATGTCTTAAAGTATACTGCATATCTTATTGAGATTTTTTCAAGAGACACAGGAAAGGTCACAGAACACCAGCATCAAAGCTGCCCATTTAGCCATTTTTTCCCTTTTCTCTATTTCTATTTTTGCAGTATCTACTTAAATATCTCCCACATCTATCTTCAAAATCTCTAGTATGCACTGCTTTCTTCTTCATTGCATTATCCCCTCCTTCTAACTGTCCCATTTTATTTCTTTCTTAGAGATGGTCCAAGCCCTTTTTGAAGATCAGTTTATCCCATTTAAATTATGTCAAGTTCACCAATTACTCTGTTCAGCCCAATAAAGACCCAACATACTGTGAATGCAAACAAAGGTTTCAGATTAGAAAGTAGGGGAGGAGGAAAAGCTGTGAATATTCTTTAATATTTTGCCCCCAATTGATGTGTCAGTCTGTATTCCACAAGACTGTATGTTCCTAGATCATGTTTTGGTTTTTGTTTCCATGTTGTTTGTTTTTTGATATTGCCAATAGTTAGCATAACGCCTGAGGCAAAATAGGTGTTCAGTAAATACTGGGTGATTGAATAGCTGAATGAAGAAATAAATGACTGACTGAATGAATAGAAAGTTCATATGCTACAGGAAAATCATGTAACTGCAAAAACACCTAATTTGTGACACCCTAAACCCATTTTCACCATGTTCACAGAGAAATGTGCAACCAAGTTCTTTAGAAACTGAGTAATTTTTTTGAGTCATTTAATAGTAACAATGGTTTTCACTAAAAGATGCCACTGCTCATCCATTGAAACCCAAGAGAGACCAAATTTCCCCATGAGGGGGGTGCCCGCCCAGAGCCTCACATTGCCTCAGACACCTCTGCACAGGAGTGTGCTTGCCAGTTTGCAGTCAAAAATAAATGAGCCCTAGGAAAAACAGCTTCATTTCTCTACTCTTGTCTCTTTATAACATATACACAGGCCAGACACCTAATGCCCTAAAGTGCTCACGCTTGCCCTCTATATGATCAAAGACTATCCCTTTATGAATTATTTAATGTTGAGCTCATATAGCACTCTGCCCTTAACAAGGAACTTTCTACTTTATCTTCCTAAGAAAGATATGAGACTAGAAAACTGATCACATAGAGGATAAGAGGTTAAGCTAGTAAAGTAGCATTTCCTTTTTCATAAGATTATAGAACTCATCATTCCAGAGTTAAACTCAATTCTGTTATCCATGAGAACGTGGGTGGTTTTGATGAGAATTCTTTTACCCACAAATTTCTGTCCCTTTTCTCCTTAATCCAGTCATGAAGGGAAAAGGTAGGCCCTAGATTTCTCTCACATTTAAATACCAAGAAGAGAGAAATGAGAATTTCAGGTATTAATGATACCACCAACCCTTATATTTATTTTTGGGATTTCCAGGTGAGAACTAGTCCTGCATTCAGAGAAAAGGAATTAAGAAAAAAGTAGCATTCACATTCCCTCTGAGGAGCATTGCCGACACAGTATATTCTTCACAGCTGCCTTCACATCTTTGTTCCTCAAACTATAGATGAGGGGATTGAGCATAGGTGTCACAACTCCATAGAAGAGAGAGATAATTTTGTCTGTGACTTGTACTTTGTCTGCACCAGAAGAGTCTTTAGCTTTGGGTTTTGCATACATGAAGAGGATGGTTCCATAGAATATAATCACCACTGTTAGGTGGGCAGAGCAGGTGGAGAAGGCTTTGTGCCTTCCCTCTGCAGAAGGAATCCTCAGGATGGTGGAGAGAATGAAAACATAGGAAACAAAAATGAAAAGTACTGGGATCACAAGAAAAATCATATTAGCAACAACCATGCTAAGAACATTTATGGAGATATCAGCACAAGCCAATTTTAAGACAGCCAAGATCTCACAAGTAAAATGATTAATGACATTATCCCCACAGAAAGGAAGCCGCATTGCAAGAGAGGTTTGCAACACAGAATTGACACAACCTGCATTCCAGGACCCAGCAGCCATGGACATGTATGAAGCCTTGCTCATAATGATGGGGTATCTCAGAGGGTTACAGATGGCCACATAGCGGTCAAATGCCATCATGCTTAGAAGGACACACTCTGTGGCTCCCATAGCAAAGGAGAGAAACATTTGCACTCCACATCCAGAGAAGGAAATGGTTTTCTTTGAAGTTAAGAAGCTGCTGAGAAATAGGGGAATAGAAGAACTGGTGTAGCAAATGTCCAAGAAGGATAAGTTACTGAGGAAAAAGTACATGGGGGTGTGCAGGTGGGAGTCATAGATACTTACAATGATGATGACTCCATTTCCCAACAGGATCACCAGGTACATACATAGGACCAGCACAAAATAAATGGCCTCAAGCTCTGGGTAGCCAGAAAGCCCCAATAGGACAAATTCAGTCACAGAAGACTGATTGGTCTTTCCCATGTTACTAGTTTCTTTCATCAAAAGGAATTCTGCAGCAGCCAGAATGCACATGAATCTGTTACAGCGGTGTTTGTAAGAGTTGTTTGCATCATTAAGTGGCTTCCCTTATGGGTAATACAGACCTATAGTTGGATACACACACAGCATAAGAATATGCTATGATCCTCTAAGCTAAGACCAGTTAGACTTTTAGATCTCATGAAGGAGGCTTTAGCTCCAGAAAAAATATGTCCTTGTTAGAAAAGAGGTCCAGAACACATACAACTGGATTAGAGTTATATATCTTGCTTACGTTATGAATTTGAAACTATTTTGAATGCAATGTCACCATAAAATTTTGACCAAATAATCCAGAACATAACTAATATGTTAGCCTTAACAAAAATCACTGTTCTTCAGTTACTAAAACAAAATAGTATATGTAAGTCCTGCTTCAATGGTAATTTAACCTCAGTTTCAGAAGAGTTTTGTGGTAGAAGAACAAACTGAAAAGATACATTTTTAGAAAAAAGGCTTTTGGTTATTTCTAATTTGGGGAGAAATGTATACCTGCAATATTCTAAGAATATCAACTACAGGCACTAGTAATGTCTATAAAAGTAAAAAGAAAACATTTTTAGATAAAATTTTCTTCTTTGTCTTTTTCAGTACAAATTGGGATGAACTCTATTGTCCTGCCTGATCCACATAATGAATGACAAGTTGATCTCAGAAAAACTCTGGTGCACATGTCTCAATCGACAGTCAAACCATAAATAAATGTACAAACCAAGAAATTTAAGGGACAGGGGATTTACTCTTTTACTTCCAGGTATGAGAAAATACATATTATCTTCTCCCTGCACAGAAATCAGCCTCTTCTGCTCTAACAGCTGTTGATCTTCCTCTCACTGCATATTCAGAATACCCATAACAAAGAGGAAGAGGTAATCATTCAAAATGTTCTTAAGTAGTAGCAATATGTTGTAATTATTTGTATCCCCACTTCACTGGAATATAGAGTATTTCTATATTAAAATGCCAGAAACAGAAGTCCTTACTTTTTCATGAGATTGCTAGTCTCATAAATTCCATCTCAGTAAGTTCAGTAAGATAACTAAAAGAACTATCTGCTTCTCAGTTTCCATTAATATCAAGTAGCTAAGCAGCTGCCATTGGTATTGTCAAAAAAACAAAAGACAAAACAATTAACCAGTAGCAAAATAGAACTGATTTCCAGTAAAGATGAAAGTTGGGGCTCTTTACAGTTATTTGACTAATAGAAGATCCTCTAAAAGACCAGCCAATGGAGCACCAAAGCAGCTTCAAATTTTTGCTGCTTTGAGCATGTTTCCAATCCCCAAAGTAATTTAAAATTCACAACGTGGACTGGAGAGAATTTAGAAACTTTCTAGTACTTTTGGGATGAAGTCCCTTAGAAGCAATTAAAACAACGTTGCTAATACAATTTAATTAAAGTGTAACTCACAAAACAGAAATAATTCTTCTGACTTTATACCCTCTGGCAAGAGCGAATTTAGAACTGCTTCCTAGGCAAAATCGTCAAGACATAAAAATTAGGATTGACTATATCTGATGGGGAGATGTAGCAGTAATCTGTGATACAGGTCAAAATGATACTTTGTTCTTAATAAATTATCTGCTAATCATCTTTATTTTGACCTCTAAACCCTGGAATGTCAGAGCCCATAAGCTTCATTCTGGTCTTACTGGACTTTCTAAACAGCCAGAATCATAAGCACAGTCATTTTAATTTTGCTCACTCATGCCCTCCATTCAAATACATGTGTAATATTACAAACTTATCCAACCTGTTCTTCAGGAATGCCCACATTGGCGTGACACAACATGGAGCAGACCACATCAACCATTTCCATGATGTCAGCAACCCGCACTTTACTTATGAACAGGAAAAAAGTTCTGAATTAAGTGGGTAATTATTATGACACTTGCCATGACTATCTTTTGAAATCAATATCAACCCTTGAAGAATTCAGTCATTTTATACGGATGTTACAAAACATTCTTCCAGCATGGAAACAAGTGAAATAATCATGTGTAGTGTTAAAAAGAAGAGAATAAAATTGCACAACAGCACTGTTTTTTGTTGGACAACATTTTTTAAAAGTCATCAAGCAAAAGATGCAACATAATCCTGAACAATGGGAAAACAACTTATGCCATGAAAGATGATATATGCTTCAACAAATCAAATTTGAAGAGCAATTCTCAGACTTGTTAACTTTATGCAAGTACTTTCTCAGCATACTGGCTCATAATGGAAATGTTGAACACATTTTCTCACTAATGAACATTCAGTGGAGAAAGGCATTAAATAGTTTTGATGTGATCAGAGTAAAAGCTATATTACGATGCAAATGGAAGCTAGACCGTAACTGCAAGGAGTTTTATAAGCAAATTATGCAAAATAAAGAAATGTTAAGTAGAGCCAAATAATTATAGAAATATAATTAAAGAGATATGTAGTATGGACACCTATAATTTATTCCAGAAAAACAAGTAATTTTTAGAACAAGTATTTCCTATGCAATATTTTTCTTTTATCCCAGTGTACAGATGCAAGGGAAATTAGAAATAATTCAGAGTTATCTGAGCATGTATTTTTCTTTGCTAACCTGGCAACTCTAACTTCCTATGACCAGCACTCACCAGGGATCCAGTCCCAGCCTGGGTTGCCCCACCCAGCATCACTGCTGGTCTGGCCATTCCCAGGCATTGGAGGGAGTAGAGGACCCCAGTGTCTAAGCAGTACTACTTGTAATAATTCTGTGAGACAGTACTATTTTCAGAGCTTTCAGTGAGGAGCAGAAAGAGAATATTTAGTGTATTTCCCTAAACTACTCTGGTAGATACGGATTATATACCTGTTGTCTCAAATGTACTCAGCCGCCACATAAACATTGCCTACAGCTACAACAGTCCATCCCTTTCCAGGCCAAATATGGTAAGAATAAACAATTAAGATGAACTTACAGGGGCTCATGATCAAGTATTGCTCTTCAACCTTTTCAAGCCCTAGTCTACCATCTCATCTTCTCCCTTTCTGATTTCATTCAATTCAGTGTTTACTAACTGAGGCCTCCTTGTTCCGGGAACTATGTCTGCTTCTTCTCTAGATCCCATAAATTACTTTAGGCCCCTGCTAAGTACTACAGCCCATTACAAGAATGGCAAGCCAATTCCTAGGGTCTTAATATCTGGGGTCAACTTGCCTAATGCCAACTGCCTGTCTATACTCCAAACAGAGCTTGCCTGGGTTCTCCCTTCATACGGCTCTCCCTCATGTTGGGTCACACATCAATCCATGCTTTTCCTTTGAGGAGCTAGCAGATACTACTCAAGTTCCCTAACACCCAGATCCCTCTGTATCTCTTAGTTACATGGCATTCAAACACCGTCTTCTTGTCCCTTTACCAGGAAGCGGGTATACCTGTCCATTTCAGTCTTTCTAAAGACAAAATAACAATACAATTAAGTACCAGATACTTAAGCTAGCTCTGTTCCCTAAAATAATTTACTCCATTCAAATATGGCTATATTTTATCTGAATTGTAAACAAAATTTTGATTTTGTGATAAGCCTAGAAAATTTTATTTCTTCACCTTGAAGTTAGATAAGGGTAATGTTTTCATACATTTTTGTTGAATGGACACAGGACCTCATCTAGATCCTCAGGCTAAATTTTATCAAAATGGTTAATATTAGCCAAAATGCAGCTATGTCATGATCAGTATATTCACTCATTTGATCAGGAGAGTCTCTCTCACAGTCTCATTATCATTCTCTCTCTTGCTTGCAGTCTGCCTGTTTCTCTAACAAGTGGGTTATGTACCTGACAGGAAAGAATCTAGCAAGACAGAAGAGTGACAGATTGGAGGGATAGTAAAGGCAGCAAGGAAATAACAATTAGTCCAGGATATAAGGAAAAGAATAGGAACACCAAATTGGGATCACTTACATAGAATTTAAATGGGATATCCTCAAAGCCAAGCAGGGGAAGGATCAGAGTTGTGATTTAAAAACAAAACAAAACACACAAAAAAACCCTGCAGATCAATAAATGTGGTTGAGATAGCAAGAGATGGAGGCATGGGAAAAATAGCACAAGTCAATCTAACTTAACTCAGCACAAAGCTAGGTCTCAATACGAGGGCTGTTTCTTTCTTACAATTTATTAATCTAATTAATCATTCAATAAACAACTTATTATGAAAGTAATTTAATATATTTCCAACTTCCAGAGAGGGCAAACTAGCACAATCTTCTGACTCCTTTCCCATTCAAATGTAGGAAATGCCTTGGAAATAAGATTCAAAATGTATCAATCTGAAGAATAGAATGAAACTAGAAGAAACTCAAGGAAACAGAATGTAGCCACTGACAAAAAATAGATTCAGGGAGTAGTTTCGAGTTGAATTCTTCCTCCTCTACTGCACTGCCATGGGGAAATTGTGCTTGACCTTCCTCTAACCTTCTCAAACTAAGGTAGATAAGGTAACATCAGAGAGGTCCAGTACTAAGAAGAGGTGAAGTGGGCACAACTCACTACAAGTGCACAGAGCAGCCTACCTGGAGAGTTCCCTCCTTCTGCCTTACCTCACTACAAAAGCTAGGACATTTTTATCAATGAAGAAAAGGACTTAGAAAAGAACAGCATCCAGGAAGAGGTGAAGGAAAGGACCCTAAGAGTCAGGGTTTCCAGGTAAGAAAATATATTTGCACACACCCAAAGTGTAGTACAATGGGCTCTCTGCCTTGGGAAGCCCCAAACACTGAACTCAACTGAAGTAGCACAAGTTAGGGCCTGGACTTTTGCCTTTTCTTCACAAGGTAAACACTACTGACTGAAGTTCCTCGGGAGAAAATGAATTCCATGGAGAACAATGTGACAAATGGTGAACACAACCGTAATAAAAGAAAGATGATAAAATGAGCAACCCGAGATCATATGAGGCAGAATTCATGGAAAACAGAGAGCAAAAATTTTGAATGAGCAAAGTAAATATCCTTAATGAGTTAAGGAAGAATATCAGTGGCATAAAGCAGGAATAAGCAGTTTAAAAAAAAGAATCACATGGTAATACTGGGTATGAAACATGTAGCAGTTGAAATAAGGAACTCAATAAATGGGATATATAGCAGAATGAATACTATAACCACATGATGGGTCCTAAAACAAGCTTCAAATACTTTTAAACAATTTAAGTCATTCATAGAATGTTTTTTACCATACAGAATTAAGCTAGAAATATTTTTAAAAGGAAAATATAACTTAAAAATACCCCAAATGTTAGGAACTTACATAATACACTCCTAGTAACATATAGTATAAGGAAGAAATCACACCAAAAATTAAAACTCTTCTGAACTGAATGATAATGAAGATACTAATAAAAAGTTATGGAACCCAGGTAAAGCCAGTGATTAAAAAAATTCATAGCCCAAACTACATATATTAAAAAATGATCTTAGATTCTATCTCAAAGTTAAAAAAAGAACAGAAAATCAAACCAACATGTTGAAAGCCAACATGTTGACCCCTCCATTCTGCTGTTGAGTCCACTCATTGAATTTTTTATTTGCATTATTTTATTTTTCAGTTCTAAAATTTCCTTTAGGTTCTTATTTATATTTTCTATATCTTTCCTCAGGCTTTCTATTTCTCTACTTAGGCCTTCTATTTTTTCATTTGTTTCAAATACGTGCATAATCGCTCACTAAAATATTTTATAATGGCTGCTTTAAATTTCTTGTCAAATAATTCCGACTTCTGTTCATCTTGTTGTTGCATCTGGAGAATGTCTTTTATCATTCAAATTGAGATACCTGATTCTTTGTATAAGGAGTGATATTCATTTGTGTCCTGGATATTTTGGGTACCAAGAGCATCTGGATCTTATTCAAATCTTCTGTTTTAGCAGGCCTCCTCTAAAACCATGCCCTTTAGGGAAGAGAGTCACTGCCTTATTCATGCCAGATGGGGTGGAAGTCTAGGCTCCTCATGTGGCCTTCACAACACAGTGAGGGTGGGAGGATTCATTACCACAGGCTATGGTGAAAACCCTGACTTCCTACTAATCCTCCTGTGAAACCCTGTCTAGAGGGAAAGGGCGCCTGTTACAGATGGAATATGGTGGAAGTCTAGGTTCTCCACTTGATATTTGCTGAAGGGTGAAGAGGCTGCAGTATCTTTCTCTGGTGTTTGGCTGGAATAGGGCAATTGTTGCCAAAATGTTTTCTGTCTTGCTAAGCCACTCCTTTCCTGGTTCTTTGGCCAGAGAAAATAAGATTTTCTTGGTGCTCTTTTTGTTGTTGTTCCCATTGGTGTTTCCAAGTTGTAGGCTTATCTAGCACTGGTCTGGGCAAAAAGAAAGGCAAAAAGAAAACTCAGGAAACCCACTGCCTTGTGGTTCCTTGGGCCCCAAAGTCCCTAGCTGGTTTTTTTCTCTCCACCTTCCAGAATCTTCTTAGGCTTTGTTTTATATGTAATGTCCAGAGTTTTAGCTGTATTTAAGAGAACAGAGAGCAGTGTCTACTCCGTCTTGTCTGGAACCAGAAATCTCTATATCTATTTAAAAAGTGGATCCATTATTATAATCTTCCCTAAAAAATACTTCAGCCCAAATGACTTCACAATGAATTATTTGAATCTTTCAAGGAAGATATAAATTCATTTTTACCCAATCTATCCATGGATAGAAAACAAGGAAAACTTTCCCAATTCATTTTACAAGGCCAGCATAAACTTGATACCAAAATCTAATAAGGATATGTTTAAAAGGAAAATGAAGAATTTAGCTCTCACAAACACAGTTGGAAAATAATCCTAAAAATAATTAAAACATTGAATGAAGTGTTATATAAAAAGAACAATAGACTTCAATTATGTGGAGTTAATTCTAGAAATCTAAGAGTGGTTTAGCATTCAAAAATCAAACAATGGGATTATGATAATATTATAAAAAAGAAATATCACATAGTAATATTCATAGAGTCAGAAAATTATTGTAAAATTATTGTTCTTTGTTTTTAACCCTATGGAACAAGTTTTATTTTGCCTTGTCTTCTGTTTATATAACTAACTACTTGAAAACAAGAGCCCTGCCTTTTTCATCTCTGTATATCCCCACAACTTTGACACAAAAATCTAGAGAAAGATCTTTCACATAATTGGTTCTCAAATAGGAATAAAATTAAAGAAATAGAACAAACATCTATAACGTTATTAAAGTATTGTTGGCCATTACTTTTTCCAAATTATTCATAGCATCTCTTGCTTCATAGTGTACCTACTACAAATGATCTTGGGTCTCCATGTTAGAGTCACATCCTTCTTACTCGCCATATACTCTAGAGGTGTTGGGGTAATGTAAATGTGAATGGAGTTAAAATAATAAGATCTAGAGCTGTCACAGCCAGGTGAGAGAACCAGCTGACAGGATAAGTGGAGTTAAAGGAGGGAGTTGGGCAGCAATGGCAGTAGTGTATTGGCCATTCCCTTGAGGCTGGGCATTCAAGGCTTTGGTTATGGCATCCTTATGTCTTCCCACCCCACCAAGGAAAAATGTACTATCTTGCACTGACTTTTCCATTCTATAAAAACAGCATCTTCAGAAGGTCTTAAGAAGGTCTAATGATAGGTGTGGGCCTTTACTAATTAAGAATAGGGAAGGAAGAGAAACTCTACTCTCAGTCTTTCACCCTTGTTATCACTTTCAAAAGTCAAAGATAAGTGGAAAATTACTGTTTCACTCTCCATTTATTTTTGTTCCCTATTTTTCATTTACAAGTATTTTTACATCAGTTAAAATTGCCAAAAAAAATGACACAGGACAATTCAAAATATATATTTTTTAAAGTAAGTTAGAAAGTCAGAAATGCACTATGTTCTCTAGTTTATAATATATATTGTACATGCATATGAACATGTTAAAGTATTAATGGTTTCTATAACTGAAATTATGGATGAATTTAATTTCTTCATTTGGACTTTTCCAAATTACCCAGATTTTCTGCAATAAGTATGTATTATTTATTTAACCAGGAAATTTTTAATTTATTAAAAATAAATTATTGTTTAATAAGTTAAATATAATTAGGTCTTTGAGACAATATCCCTAATGCTTTAAGAGCTACTATTACCTTCCACACAGTTTAAAGATACTATTTAAATCACTTCTGGCATTACAGAGTCCCTTAGAAGAAAACAAAGAATGATTTAAATTGGCTACCAGAGCCACTAACAGATCCTCTAGAAATTTTTATGGTCCATAGATTGGAGAACATTTATATTATTTACCACTGATACAAATTCAAGACAGAACATTTGGGCAAGGATGATAGCCTTACCTTTGGTCTCTTCCCCTTGACACTACCCACAGTATTATAGAAGGGTGGGATTCTTAACAGTGGGCCCTATAGCTTAGCAACAGCTCAAAAAGAAGAAAACTAAAATGTCAACTAACTTGAGGAAGTGCAACCACAATGAATTTATCTGGAAACAAAGAAGTTGGTAAAATACTGGAAAAAGGAATGATAGATAATGATGAATATATATATATTAGAAACTGAAATCCCAACAGGACATGCTACCTATTGTGTGTGGAGGAGGTAAGAATCCTACACTAAGAATTGAATAGGAAGCACTGAGGGACAGCTGTAAAGATTTGTTGCAAAAAGAGAAGGAGAAATGGAAATGATAAATTCTAAATAATTTATTTTTTATATTTTTTAAACTTTTTACTTTGAACTGATTTTAAACTTTCAGAAAAGTTATAAAATTAGTTCAAAGAGTTCCCTTATTACCTCTCACCGAACCTCTTAATGTTACATAACCTCTAATCTTACACAACAACAGTACAACTATCAAGAATAAGAAATTAACATTGGTACATTATATTGACTATGGATTTTATTCACATCTCACCAATTTTACACTAATGTCTTTTTCTGTTCTCGGATCCTCTTCAGGATCCCACACTGCATATATTTGTTATTTCTCCTTTGTCTCTTCCAGTTTGTAACAGTTCCTCAGGTTTTTTTTTTTTCCTTTATTAGTTTGAAAAGTTCTGAATAGAACAATGAAAAAAGAAATATGGACAAAAAGAATTATTAAATCAAGGAAATATCTTGAGTATCTATGAACATCATTTTAAATTACTCATTTATGATGAAAAGGGAACAAAATGTCAGCCTGAGTCCAGATTAAATTAACCTGTGTTATGCATTCATTCTGTTTCAAAGACTATCACATATGATCTTCACAACAATTCTATAAAATGGGTGTTATTATGCTAACACTACAGATGACACATCATGCTCTGACAGGCTAAGTGTCTTGCCCAAGGTCTGTAGAGTCAATAAGCCACAGAGTCAAGACTGAACTCTAAGTCCTCTGACTCCAAGTCAATTGCTCTTTCCATTAAGACATGGTACTTTTTCATAAATAAATCTTATCAGCAGTCCAGACAAAGGGATAAAAGGATTAGGGCACAGTAGGCTTCCATGGCACAGCCCTAGACACAGTCAGAGCATGCAGGATGAGCTGAATCAATCCCAGGAGCGAGCCTATTGCTTAGGTAGAAGTTCCCACTAGATAAGAGCTAAACACTTTTGCTGTGTTTCCAGCAACAAAATAATTGCACTTGGTTTCCACACAGAAATGTTAGTGAAAAAAAAAACAGGGTAATTCTCAATACCAGGTAGAAAAAGGAGGAGAGGGCTTTGCTTTTTGCCTTCACCTTTACTCATTCCATCTTATCCATTATTATTTCCTTTGGGGGCTCATAGGGGCTTATTTATTCACACAAGCACTGGAGATCTCCTGTGAGCGATGTTTCATATTGTGAAGAATAAAGTTGCTTTATAAACAATAGGGGAAACTAAGAGACTCTGGAATTAGAATTCCACACTTAGCACTGGGAATTTTCTCCTGAGAAAGCCTTCCAGGATGGCCGTGGTACAGCCTGATTTAAGAGGCTCCTGGGGCAAAACATGAAATGCTGGCTGAATTTATATGCTTTACAGGCAAACTTCTGTTGGCAAATACAGGGAAAAGATAGATAGATGCATATGACCCCTGAATCTCACAGTTTTCTTTTCTTGCATAGGTGGTGTCCAATGGTGGAAAAATAATCTAAAGACAGGACCTGTGGGGAGATGGACAAAGCTCAGGGAGACAAGAAATTGAAATTTTACTTTTAGACAAAGAGAAAGAAGCAAAGGTAACGGAAGCCCCTGCTGTTTCCCCATGGTCTTGTCTTTCTACCCGGTATCTCCTCTTTCTTTTTACTGTGTGATACTGTTGTTGCTTTTTCACTGCATCCCATCTGCACTGCTATCCTTGGTCACATTCTAAATGGTGGGCTCTAGAATCCTTTTGCAAGAATTGGGCTGTGTCAGTATGTCTTCTCAGAGTGGATATATTTGTGAGATTGATTGGTTGAAATCAGAACATTAAATGGCAAAGAAAATCTGGAAAATACAAAAAAAATTAAGACAATTTTAAATGCCTCAAAACCCAATCTGACAAGGAAAACCACAGAATATTTTGGTGTGGTTTCTTCCAACTACATATATACAAAATTGTGATGATTTATATTGCCATGAAACTTGCTTTTTTTCACATATTATATGATGAGCATTTTTCCTTATCCTTAACTCTTCTCCAAGATTACAATTTTCAGTGGTATAACAAATAAATTTATATTTTCTCACATATTATAACGTGTTTCACCACCACATACCAGATTTTCAGCATTCTAAAGAAAAAAAACTATAACCCTCTATTGATTGGATATTTCAGAAAATAATATTAAACAATAATGATGATGATAACAGTAATCTTTGACTTTTAGGGAAATACCTCCAGAGTTTCATCATTTAAAATCAAATTGACCCATATCTAAGTTACTGAGTTTTTATTAAGAATGCTGAATTTCATCAAATTTTTTATATCTATCTGGATGATCATATAGGTTTTTTTCTATTTACCTATTTGTTTGGTACATTATATTGAGGGATTTCTAAATATTAACTTGGAATGCCTTGCATTCATGAAATTACTTTAATATAGAGTTGGATTTGATTTAAATATATTTATTTATGATTTTTACATATATATTCAAATGAGATTGAACCATAGTTTTAGTCTATCTTTGACAATTTAGAGTATAAAAGTTATTTTAGTTTGATAAAATAATTTGCAAAGTGTTCCATAATTTTCTGGACATTAAACTCTTTATGTAGCACAAAAATTATTTGTTTCTTGAAAGTATAAACTAACTCTTTCCTGAGTAATCTGTGTCCAGTGTCCATTTTGAGGATCAGTATCTATCTTTCTCCCAATTAGATCTCTGGTAGTACTACAGTATCTACTGTGCTAAGTGTTGAATAAATGAATAAATGAAAGATGCCACGAAAGAGATAAGCACAGTTCTGTGGAAGCAATTAAATTAGCATCGGCCTCAAACATGAAGTTCAGGAAGGTTTCCTAGAAAAAGATAATAACTAACTGGCAGGGGCCTTTCCACCTTAAGATAGAGCTGATACAAGAGCAGAAAGAAGAAATAGTATAGTGTTTGGGGTACACTGTGAGGGGTTCAGCTGGCTATGACAAAGCCTGAAGAACAAGGGTAAGTAGTGGCTCCCAAATTTCTATATTAGCTGCATTTAGGGGTGACAATCTGGTTGCAGGGGACTTTTCTTGAGGGCATATTACATAGCAACTACGCTGTTTTATCTCAGATTGTGTTGTTGTATTGGACTGGCTTTGAGGCAAGACTGATGGAGATCATAGGGAAGTAAACCCTCCCCCAATAACTTCTCCCTTGACAAGTCATGGGGTGGGGAAATATAGAAAAGACATGAAAGAAGATGGGGAGGTTAAACCAGGCCTTTTATGATGGGCTAATTCAATGTTAATAGGGTGTCTCTTTCCACTTTCTCTTATTTGTCCTAGATATTGGAAAAATGGCCTCCCTCATCTGAGACTTTTTTTGAGCAGAGAAAAAGAGAGCCACTCTTCCTTTCTTCTCAACACCCACTCTCCCGAGATATAAGGGCTAAGTTTAGTGCTCATATGTAATAGTAAAAATAGGCTCCTTCTGTCCTTCTCTGACCTCTTCTCCTCATCCTCCTCCTGCTCCTTCTACTTAGAACAACTGTGCTAAAACAAATCAGAACTGCCTCAACTCACACTTTTGAAGAAACAAGTCCATGGGCCTATGTGAAAGAGATAGGCAGGGAAGTACAGGAAGAAGGGAATCTTTTCTAAGTTACTAAGATATTGTACCATCATCTTTTTTAATCTCTCCCAAACCATTATCTAGGTGATAAGTCACTAAGAAGAGAAAAAATACAGAAAGGTAATGGAGAAGCCAGGAGGGCTGCCCTATGTGACTGGCCAAGGAATCATGCCCTTTTGCTCTCCAGAAACAGGAAGGCAGGGCAAACGGTTAGTTGTAGGCTGAGGATAGGAAAAGGGAGAAATTTTCTCACTCTACAGCCCTAGTCCAATGAATAAAATCTATCACAGGAATACAACAAACCATAAGGTACAGTGCCTGCATGAAAAACTACAGTCTTACTTGGGCATCATATCAGAGAAATATTAAACAATTGGGGCACAGCTGAATTTTCATATGGAACTAACACTGCATATCATAGGAACTTACAGAAAGATCAGTGTAGGCTGGAAAAAGCAAGTATGGCAGGAATGTTAATTTCAACACACCTAAAGGTCATGCAGTGTTTACAGAGGTAAAAAGGAGGATCTGTGATAGGTACTAGGGTGTTGTGTTATGAGAGCTGACTCTGGATCCAGACTGCCAGTTATTAATTCTGGTTCTAGCTATATGACCTTGGGCAAGCTACTTTAACTTCTCTTTTTCTGTTTGCTCCACTGCAAAATGGGGATAATAACAGTATCTAATACTATTATAATACATAATACTTATGGGGTTGCAGTGAATATTAAATGAGTTAACAGGGTAAAGTGTTTGTAACAGTGCCTAGCACAGAGTTAGTTCTCAATAAATATCAGCTAGCTATCACTGGTGCAGCCATACTAATACCTACCAACATTCTTAAAATTCTTGTGTGAGTCACTATTATAAGCACATTTTATATATTAATTATCAGAAGCTTCCTTGCCATAAAATAAAAATAATATAGAAGACTCAGACATACATTCCAAGGTATTATACATAAAGATTAAGAGAAAAAAATAATTATCATTAAGTACTGAAAATTATATTACCTTACCTGAAAATATATAAAATATGTATCTAGGAGTTGGGTGACAAAAAAAGAAGAATTACAGAATTTAGTGTTATGAAGGTGACTTATACTAAGGAAGGAGAACTTCCAGGTTCTAAAAAAATTGTACTTAATGCAGACCCAGGCTGTTTAGTCCCTGGTACCTCCTTGGGACCAATCTCAAATATTTTCAGATTAACTCAGAACCAATCCTTGAAAGAACAGATAGATGCCCATATGAGAAGAGAAAATATTCAGTCTGTCCACTATAACCTCAAAAGTTAGTACCATCACTTTAAACACACTACATAAATTTTTCTTTCTGAGCTACTCACAAAACCTAATAATTATAATCAAAAATATAATTATAGATACAATGTTTTAATCATGCATTATAACAGGCACCTCACATATTATAAGTAATTTAATACTCACAACAAATCGCCACAGTTATTTCTTTCCCACACTTTACCATGAACCATCTGAGGCTCAGAAGGTGAAGTAACTTATCCAAAGTCACATACAAGCTAACTGGTATGGTGCTGAGTGCATATGAGATATTATTTTAAAAATAGAACCAGCTTCATTTTAAAAAGCTTTATTTCCGAATATTCATTAGTGATGAGATTACTCTATACCTACATTTAGAATTATGTTGTCCCTATTATTTTACTAGAGGCCTGACGCTTCACAGTACAATTCTTGGGGTTATGGGTAGCTTTGCCTTTGCTGCTGAATGACTCCACAAAGCACTGAATCTCTCAGTGCTTCAGTTTCCTCATCAATAAAATTAAAATTATATCCATGGCTTTCCTGATTCCCAGGGCGGTTCTAATTATCAAACAAAATAATGCAAGTGAAAGTTATTTTTTTAACTAAATTACAAATTTAAATTTCCCTGAATCATTTCCTTATCTGAACTCTGCAGGTGACACGGACATGGAGATGGAGGATTACTCTGCTGTGACCAAATTCTTTCTGATGGGGCTTTCCCTAACCCAGAGCTCCAGCATTCTTTGTTCATGTTCTGCCTCATCATGTACGTGATAATCCTCCTGGGAAACAGTCTCCTCATTATCATCAGCATCCCAGATTCTCGCCTCCACACCCCCATGTACTTCTTCCTTGGGAACCTCTCATTCTTGGACATTTGTTACACATCATCAGCCATTCCCCCCACGCTCATCATATTTAGGTCTGGAAGAAAATCCATCTCGTTCATTGGCTGTGCTCTGCAGATGGTTGTGTCCCTCGGCTTGGGATCCACTGAGTGTGTCCTCCTGGCTGTGATGGCCTATGATCAGTATGTGGCCATCTGCAACACACTGAGGTACCCCATCATCATGAACAGGGTGCTATATGTGCACATGGCTGTGTGGTCCTGGATCATAGGCTGTCTGAACTCCTTAGTGCAAACAGTCCTGACAATGGTGTTGCCCGTCTGTGGGAATAATGTCATAGACCACCTTACCTGTGAGTTACTGGCCTTTACTAAACTCATCTGTTCAGATATCACCATCACTGTGCTTATCATAAGAGTGGCAAGTATTGTGTTCTTAGTGACTCCCCTACTGTTAATTTTTATTTCCTATGTTTTCACTGTCTCTACCATCTTGAGATTTAACTCCACTAAAGGGAGAAAGAAAGAAAGCCTTTTCAACCTGTTCAGCCTACCTCACTGTAGTAATTTTATTCTATGGCTCAGCTCTTTTTATGTACATGAAGCCCAAGTCAAAGGACACAAAGACATCTGATGAGATCATCGGACTGTTTTATGGAGTGGTAACCCCAATATTGAACCCTATCACCTATAGCCTGAGGAATAAGGAGGTGAAAGAGGCTGTGAAGAAAGTCTTGAGTAGACAATCGAACACACAGAAAATATAAAAGTGCTTCAGACATGTGATAGCTACATTTGGGGAAAAGATATGTTTTTGCTATTCACTGATGAAGTTGCAGAACTCAATATAATGACAGCATTGTGTTTGTAAAGCCAGATGTGGAATTCTCAGTTTTAGAACAGAGAATGTCCATGTAAACCTTTTCATATAAGATATTTGCAGCAGTCTCTATAGTTATATGCAGCTATGTCTCTTGGTCCCATAGCATGATGGATGCTGTTCATGATGAATATCTCTCTGTCTCTCTTTGGCTCTGTCTCTCTCTGTCTCTCTCTCTCCCCTCTTCCCTCTTTTCTTCTTCTTCTACCTTTCTTTCTTCTCTCTCTTTCTTATCTTCTTTCTCAGTCTCCTTGAGGTGTGTGTGTATATATATATTGTTTTGGGCTGTCCAGCGTCCCCTCATCTGGTAAAAGAATCAATCTTTTCATTTTCAGGCACCAATTGTCTCCTGTTCTCAGTCTGTATTTTGCTGGATAGGGCTGACCACATTCTCTGGATGGAATGGAATGATAAGCATGAAACACAGATTAGATCAATGAAAACTGAACATCCCCCTAACCACAGTGATTCATTCAGGGTAGCATGTGACCTAAGCTATGCTCATCAGACTTAATTGCCAAAATGTTGTTTGAATATCAAAACAGAGTCACTCTTTTTTCAAGTCTCTGTAGAACATATGCCTGGATCTTCTCCTGTACACCTTTGTCAATATGTGTGGAGAGCCAGACTGAGAAAAAAAATCACCAAAGAGGAAAGTAGAGCTGAGGGAAGGAATTAGGATGTACTTGATGTCACTATTAACTCCTGGATCAAACTGGGCCTAAAAATGTTCATGCTTGGACTTTTAAATTATGTGAGCCAATAAAGTTCCTTTTAAAAATAGTTTCAGTTGATTTCCATTGCTTACAACCATATAAATCCTGATTAATGCATTATTTTACCGTATCTCACGATGTTCTTCCTCACTAGCTCCCAACTCTCATTTTTCCTCTATATATTCCTTTTTCCTAATTCTTTCTAATATCTGCATGTGTCTCTCCTTCCCTATGTCATTTTGTAATTCTCTGTTTCCATCTCTTTCTCACTCCTGCTCTCTCATTTTCTCAGAAATTTATCATTTTTAAGAATCACTGGTAGCCCCAAATTCTCTAGCATTCAGGAGTGTAGGGGAGGAGACTATCCTCCACCCACTCTGGGTCCTCTCTGGCTGGGCTACAGATTAAATTGACATGAGACAGAACAGCAGGAGAAAATCAAACAAAGCTTTATAACATGTATACATGGGAGAGACCCAGGAAAAACTAGGTAACTCACCAAAATGGCGGAGGTTCTCATCTTAAATACTATCTTCAGCTAAAGACAAAGGAGAATGTTGGGGGTGGGGGGGAGTCAGTTATGGGAGATTACCAGAAAAGCACAGTAAACAAGAGAAAGGTTATCATGCAGGTTTAAGTCCTTGCCTTCTGCACTGATAAGAGTTCCTAGAGATAAGGTCATCCCCCCTTCTTCCCAGTACAGAGAGGGAGATACCTTTACAAATGGAGATTTCCCTTACAAATGTAAAAGTCCCTTACAAAAGGCAAATTCTACTTTTCAGAGCTTCTCTCATGTCTGTAGTTTTTAAAAGTAACCAACCCAAAACAATCCTCACACCAAAGAGACACACTTTGGAGTGGCCAATTCTGATCCTTCACAGGAGTCACCTCTTCCTTTAGTAGTCTAATTACAATAATATAATCTTTATTTTGCATGAATGCACACAGTTCATGCCCCCTTGCAAATATTGCTGACTACTTTTTACATTTTCTTAGTTCTTGGTCATTTTTTCTCCAGACTGCTCTACTGTGCTCCTCCATCATTTTTCTCTGATAATCTTATAACTTTCTCCATTGTATTTAAGCTCTCTACAGTCCATTTTGCCCCCCAAAGAGTATATACAAGTACCCTTATAAACAAACACACATTCAAGAGGCTGTCATGTTTAAGAGACTACTTAGCTTGAGAATAAAATAAAGTGATGCAGTTAAAAAAAAGACTTTAATATTGAATATCACTGCTCCTAGTGTCTACTAGACATGTTTTCACACAGGAACCTCTTAAAGCCATTTCTCTCTTTAGCTCCTGGCTAGCCAGCTTGTGCTGAGCCCTATTCATTTCCTTCCTCTACAAGCATTAGGCTTAACGCAATAAAAACATATGGGTACATAACTAAAAGCACTCCTCATTGTGGTCCTTCCAAAAAGAAAGAGTGAGTCTCCACCAAAAACAGATGGCAGCTTCTACTCTTATAACTACAGAAAAGAAGTTCAGGCAGTTTTTAAAACCTATGTGTTCTCACTATCACACCACTACTTAGAAATATTGGAGCCCAGCACCTTGTCATATGTATACATCATTCACTTCAAGAATAACAAGCACATAATAAAAAGATACCTGCATCATCTTTACCCATCCAAAGAAATGAAAGATTTCATGGTGAAAGAAAATCTCTTCAGGCAAACCTCCAAGACATATTATCAACCAAAGCATGCCGTCTCCTCATTGTCACCAAAAATGACCTTAACTTCAATTATCTGTAGAATTTCAGATGCAGTTATTGAATACCAACATCAAATGTCAGATATCCTATTTTCCTCCAAGGGAAAAAAGTTTCTAACTTACCAAATAATGTTTATAGGTCAGTTACCACAGCAATAAAATCTCACAAAATTAAAAGCATCTAGCTCAACACTTTATGATTTAATATCCTAAAACATCCATAATGGGCTGTTATTCATCCTTCTTTGCACACCTCTAGTAATGGGGAGCTTACCACCTACTGAAGGAATCTAGTTGTAACTGTTAGAAACATCTTCTTATATGAAGCCAAAATCTATTTTTCAATATTTTCTATTTTTATTCTTAGTTGTCCTCTTTGGGACAATATCACTTGAGCTTATTTTTAGAACTAGAATAGAATTAGAGTTTATATTTTAGAACAGGCTATTAGTTCTTAGAATTAACAGAGGTAGTTCAATTCATTCATTTATTCAACAAATATACGAGTGCCTACATTCTTCTAGATAACAGTAAACAATATGAACATTCGTGTCTGAGATGGGATTTGAACACAGATCTGTTTTATTCTAAAGGCCATCCCATACCTTTTGTTCTCTTCTATCATCCTGATTCTAGATGTTAAAGCCTTTCAGCCTGGATATTATAATAGTTTCTAAGTAGTTTCACATTTACTGAATCTTTCCTAATTCTATACAGTTTGTCTACCTCCAGATTAATCTTACTAATTCATGGTCTCCATCATCACTAACAATTCAAAAACTTACTTTGGCTTTCCAAATAAAACGCAAACACACTGACCTGATATTAATGTCCCTCCACAAAATGGTCACCACCTAAAATTCTGGTATCATCTCCTGAGGCAAACTCATCCATTCTAATTGTTTCAATAAGTCACCAATAAACTGATGAACCCAAATCTATAACCACATCCCAGATTTCTCTCCAGGGTGTTTTATGGTGGTATCTCATCTAAATGGAATAAGTAAAACACATTTCTTTCATTCATCATGTTAACATATCATATTGTCTTCTTGCTATTTTCCCATTATGATATGTTCCTTCTTCAAGAGTTTTCCCCTGCTTTTGAGATAATTTCCAAAATTCTTAAAATGAGAGAGTGACATCAGCAAGATGGCAGAACATGAGGTCACCAGCCCAAGTTCCCCCACAGGAAAACAGATTTGGCAACCATCCACAGACAAAAGTGTCTTTGTGGGAGTTTTAGGATCCAGGTAGGAGATTGAGACATGCCAGTGGGGCCCAAGACTGAGGAAAATTGTTTGAGAAAGCAGGCCAACACTCCAGTAGATGACCCACTGACTGTGTACCTGGCTGCAGACCCAGAAGCAGCCTTATTTCCTTGTGAACTTGGCTCCATCCCTGCTTGTCCTTGGTCCCGCCACCAGTCCTGTCCTTACATGGACCTGGCAGGAACCACACCTGAACCACCTTCAGTAATAGGCCCCTCAACCACAGTCCTGACTGCATACCTGAAAGCAGCCCTACTTGACCATGGTCCTGGAAGCAAACATATCCATCTGGGAAGCCAGCATGAGCCATGCCCATCCACATCCCCGGTAACAGGCCCACTAACCATGGACCCTATTGCAGACATAGAAGCAGCTCTGTGACTCAGCTCCAGCCCTGCTTGACTATGATCATGTAGGCAGTCCTGTCTGTCTGGGGATCAAGCAGCAGAAGGTCATTACCTGCCAAAACCAGTCTGAAAAGACTGGAAGAAGCAGCTGCTCCTTCAAATGCACAGACACCAACACAAGGCTACAAGGATAATGAAGAATCAGGAAAAAAGGAAACACTCAAAGAAAGTAATAAAGCTTCAATAGCCAACCCTAAAGAAATGGAGATCCATGAATTGTCTCACAGGGAATTAAAAAAAAAAAAACCTTAAAGGAGGTCAATGAGCTACAAGAGAACACAGACAACTAAGTCAAATCAGGAAAACACTACATGAACAAAATGAGAAGTTCAATAAAGAAATAGAAACCATAAAAAAAGAACCAAACAAAGATCCTGGAGCCAAAAAATCCTGAAGCCAAAAAATACAATGAGTGAATTGACAAATTCAATAGAGAGCTTCAACAGCAGACTTAATCAAGTAGAAGAAAAAAATCAACAAACCCAAAGACAAGTCACTTGAAATTATCCAGTTAAAGAACAAAAAGAAAAAAGTAATGGAAATAGGGCAAAAAAATCCTCTGGGACTTACAGGACATCAAGAGAATCAATATATGCATTATTGGAGTCCCAAAAAGAGAAGAGAAAGAGAAGGGTACAGAAAGATTTTTATAGAAATAGTGGCTGAAAACATCCCATCTCAGGAAGGAAAATGGACGTTTAGATTCATGAAGACCAAAAATCTCCAAATAGGTTGTTCCCAAAAACGTGTAAACCAAGACAATTATAAATAAAAGTCCAAATTCAAAGACAAATAGAGAAATTTTGAAAGCAGCAAGAGAAGAGGAAATTCTCACACACAAGTGATTTCCCCGTAAGAATATCAGCATATTTTTCAGCAGAAATCTTACAGGCCAGGAAGATAGGATGATATATTCAAATTACTGAAAGAAGAAAACTGCCAACCAAAAATGCTTTACCTAGCCAAACTATCCTTTAAGAATAAAGGAAAGATAAGGACTTTTCCAAGCAAACCAAAACTGAAGGAGTTCATCATCACTAGACCTATGGTAAACAACAATATGAAAATATATGAAATATAAATCTCACTGCTAGAGATCAATATAAATCAAGCACAGAATATTGCATACTGTAATGGTGGCATGTCAATCACTTTTAATAGTAGCATAAAAATCAAAAGACAAAAATAGTAAGAATAACTAAAACCACAGAAATTTGTTAATAGAAACGCAATACAGGCATATCTCATTTTATAGCACTTCACTTTTTATTACTCTTCACAGATACCTCATTTTTTACAAGACCATCCACCAGCAAAAAGATTTATTTGCTGAAGGCTTAGATGATGGTTATCATTTTTTAGCAATAAATTAAGGTATGTACATTGGTTTTTTTAGACATAATGCTATTGCAAACTTAACAGACTGCAGTACAGTGTAAACATAACTTTTATATGGACTGGGAAACCAAAAAATTCATGTGATTTGCTTTATTGAGATATTCTGTTTATTGTGGTGGTCTGGAACCAAACCAGCAATATCTCCGAGATATGCCTGTATAAAAAGAAATAAAATCTGACATCAATTAATTAAAGGGGGAGGTAAAGTGCAAAATTTCTGCATGCAATTTGTGTTAAGTTTTTATCAGCTTAAAACAGACTGCTATAACTAAAAAATGTTGATACAAATCCTATCATAACCACAAAAAAAGTATAATAGATATACAAAAGAGAAAGAGAAAAGAAACAAATAATACCACTACAAAAAATTTATCAAATCACAAAGAAAGATGAGAAGAAGAGGGAACTAAGAGCTACAAAACAGACAAGAAACAATGAACAAACTGACAATAGTAAGTCTTTACCTATCAATAAATACTTTAAATGTGAATGGACTAAACTCCCCAATCAAAAGACATAGAGTGGTTGAATGGATTCAAAAACAAGACTCAACTATATGCCATCTACCAGAGATTCACTTTATATTTAAGAACACACATAGGCTACAACTGAAGAGCTGAGGAAAGACATTCCATGCAAATGGTAACCAACAGAGAGAGGTATAGTCATGTGGCACATAATGACGTCTCAATCAATGACAGACCACGTATATGATGGTGGTACCATAAGACTATAATGGAGCTGAAAAAATTCCTATTACGTAGTAATGTTATAGTCATTGTAACATCACACAGCTGAAGAAGAAGCAAGGGAAAAGGAAACTGCAGGAGAAGAAAAAGAAGAACCCCCAAGAAAATTCACAGTAAAGGCTTTAGTTGAAGGTTTTGCAGACCCCAACAAGCTCCTGAAAGAGTCTGAAAACATGGACCCCAACAGTGAAAGATTTTCATTAATAGAAAAGAATGTTTGTGGTACATTGTCTGGTTACAAGCAGATCTGTGATTTAAAAAAAAAAAAAAGGCAAACCACCATGGACATATTTCTGAAAAAAGTGACGTCTCCTCAAGAAGAGCCTCAGGCACGTCCTTCAGGAGGTGTTCCAGAAGAAGGCACTGTTATCATAGGAGATGACAGCTCCATGCAAGTTATTGCCCCTGAACACCTTCCAGTGGGACAAGATGCGGAGGTGGAAGACAGTGATATCGATGATCCTGACTCTGTGTAGGCTTAAGCTAATGTGTGTGTTTCCGTCTTAGTTTTTAATTAAAAAGTAAAAAAAAAAAAAAAAAATTAATTTAAAAATAGAATAAGCATAGAAAAGAGAAAATATTTTGCACAGCTGTACAACATGCTTGTGTTTTAAGCTGTGTTATTAAAAAAGAATCAAAAAGTTTAAATAAGTTTATAAAGTTAAAAAGTTACAGTAAGCTAAGGTTATTACTGAAGAAAGAAAAATATTTTTTTATAAATTTAGTGCAGCCTAAGTGTACAGTGTGTATAAAGTCTACAGTAGTGTACAGTAATGTCCTAGGCCTTCACATTCACTCACCACTCAGTCACAAACTCACCCAGAGCAACTTCCAGTCCTGCAAGCTCCATTCACAGTAAGTGTACAATTTTTTAATCTTTTATACCATATGTTTCCTGTACCTTTTCTATGTTTTGCATATGTTTACATACACAAACACTTACCAATGTGTTACAGTTGCCTACAGTATTCAGTAAAGTAACATGCTGTACAGGTTTGTAGCATATAGGCTATACCAAATAGCCTAGGTGTGTGGGAGGCTATACCAACTAGGTTTGTGTAAGTACATTCTATGATGTTCACACAACAACAAAATCGCCTAACGATCCATTTCTCAGTACAAATCCCTATTGTTAAGCAACCCATGACAGTAACTATATTTATATCAGATAAAATAGACTTTAAGTCAAAAACTATCACAAGAGACAAAGAAGGTCATTATATAATGATAAAAGGGTCAATTCATCAGGAAGATATAACAATTATAAATATATACTCACCCAACATCATAGCACCTAAGTCTATAAAGCAGGCATTCACAGATCTAAAGAGAGATATAGACAGCAATACAGTAATAGCAGGAGACTTCCACACCTCACTCTCTATATTAGATAGATAATCCAGACATAAAATCAAAAAGGAAACAGCAGACCTGAAAAATACTATACACCAAATGAACCTAACAGACATACAAAGAACATTCCACTCAACAGCAGCAGAATACTCATCCTTATCAAGTGCACATGCAACTTTCTCCAGGAAACATCACATGTTAGGTCACAAAACAAGTCTTAATAAACTTAAGAAGACTGAAATCATTCTAAGTATCTTTTCTGATCATAATGGAATGAAACCAGAAATAAATAATAGAAAGAAAATGGGAAAACTCATAAATACATGGAAACAACACAGGCTTAAACAACTGTTGGATCAAAGAAAAAAATCAAAAAGAAAACTAGAAAACCTCTCAAAAGAAACAAAAACAAAAAAACAGCATACTAAAACATACAGGATACAAGAAAAGCAGTACTTAAAGGGATGTTTATAGTGATCAACATCAACACTGCAAATGAAAAAATATCAGATTAACAACCTAAATTTACACCACAAGGTAATAGAAAAAGAAGAACAAAGTAGACACAAACTTAGCATAAGGAAGGAAATAATAAAAATAAAGCAGAAAAACATCAAATAGAGATTAGAAAAACAATTTTAAAAATTGATGAAACTAAGAGTTAGTTTTTTAAAAAAGACAAATAAAATCATACAACCCTTAGCTAGATGAACAAAAAAAGAGAGAAGACTCAAACAAAATCAAAAGTGAAAAAGGAGACATTACAGCTGATGCCACAGATATAAAAAGGATCATAAGGGCCTATTATAAATAATTGTACACTAACAAATTGGAAAACCTTGAAGAAATAGAGAAATTCCTAGAAACATACATCCTACCAAGACTGATCAATATGAAATAGAAAGCCTGAACAGACCAATAACAAATAAGGACATTGAAGGAGTAATCAAAAAAACTCCCAAAAAGAAAATTCCAGGACCAGATGGCTTCATAGGTGAATTCTACCAAACATTTAAACAAGAATTAATACCAATCCTTCTTAAACTCTTCCAAACAATAGATGTAGAACACTTCCAAACTCATTCTATGAGGCCAGCACCACTCTGATACCAAAGCCAGAAAAAAACATGACAAGAAAAGAAACCTACGGGCCGATATCCCTGATAAACATACATGCAAATATCCTCAACAAGATATGATCAATCTGAATACAAATTAAAAATACACATTAAAAGGATAAATACACCATGACCAAGTGGGATTTATCACTGGGATGCAAGAATGATTCAACATATGCAAATCAATCAATGTAATACATCCCTTTAACAGAATGAAGTATAAAAATCACATAATCTCACTAGATGCAGAAAAAGCATTTGACAAAATTCAACATCCTTTCATCATAAAAACTCTCAATCAATTAGCTATGGAAGGAACTTAACACAACAAAGACCATTAGCAAAAAGCTCATAGCTAACATTATACTCAATGGTGAAATGTTGAAAGCTTTCCCTCTAAGATCCTGAACAAGGCAAAGATGCCCACTCTTGCCTCTCCTATTCAACACAGTACTAGAAGTTAGGCACAAAAAAGAAATAAAAGATACCCAAATCAGAAGGGAAGAAGTAAAACCATTGCTGTTTCCAGATGGCATGTTCTTATATGTAGAGAAGCCATACATACAAAAAAAAAAAAAACTGTTAGAACTAACAGGCAAATTCAGTCAAGTCACAGGATACAATATCAATATACAAAAACCAGTTGTATTTCTATATATTTATAACAACCTATCCCAAAAGGAAATTAAGAAAACAATTCCATTTACAACAGCATCAAAAAGAATAAAATACTTAGGAATAAACTTAACCGAGGAGATGAAAGACTTGCACGCTGAAAACTATAAACATTTATGAAAGAAATTTTAAAAAATACAAGTAAATGGAAAGACATCCCGTGTTCTTGGTTGGAAGAATTAATATTGTTAAAATGTCCATACTTTCCAAAGTGATCTATAGATTCAATACAATTCCTATCAAAATCTCAATGGTACTTTTTAGAAAAAATAATTCTTTTGGAACCACAAACAACCTGAATATTCAAAGCAATTTTGAGCAAGAAGAACAAAGCTGGAGACATCGCACTTCCCGATTTCAAATTACATTACATAGCTTAGTAAACAAAACAGTACTGTGCTGGCATAAAAACAGACACAGATCAATGAAACAAAATAGAGAACCCAGACATAAACCCATGTGTGTAAGTTTCAAATGATCTTCAACGAGGGTTCCAAGAATACACAATGGGGAAAAGATAGTCTCTTCAGTAAATAGTATTGGTAAAATTGGATATCCAAATGCAAAAGAATGAAATTGAACTCTTATCATACACCATATACAAAAACTAATTCAAAATGGATTACTGACTAAAATGTAAAACCTGAAACAATAAAACTCTTAGAAGAAATCAGGGAAAAAGCTTCTAGCATTTGGCTGGGCAATGATTTTTTGGACACAACATCAAAAGCGCAGGCAACAAAAGCAAAAACAGACATGTGGAATTGCATCAAACTAAAAAGCTTCTGCACAACAAAGGAAACAACAAAGTGAAAAGGCAACCTACAGAATGGGAGAAACTCTTTGTAGACTATATATCTGATAAGGGGTTAATATCCAAAATATATAAGGAACTCCTACAACTCAATAGCAAAAACCCAAATAATCCAATTTAAAAATGAGCAAAGAAACTGAATAAATATTTCTTCAAATAAGCATACAAATGGCCAACAAGAATATGAAAAAGTGCTCAACATCACTGATCATCAGGGAAATGCAAATCAAAACAACAAGATATCACCTCATGCCTATTAGGATGGCTATTATTAAATAAAGAAATGACAAGTGTTGTGGAGAAAAGGGAACCCTTATACACTCTTGATGGGAATGTAAACTGGTGTCGCCACTATGGAAAACAATATAAATGTTCCTCAAAACATAAAAAATATAATTACCATTTCATCCAGCAAGCCCACCTTTGGGTATATAGCCAAAGGAATTGAAACCTGGATCTTAAAGAGATATCTGTCTTCCCATATTCATTGCAGCATTATTCACAATAGCCAAGATTTGGAAACAACCTAAACATCCGTCAACTGATGAATGAATACAGAAAATGCGATATATACATACAATCGAGCATTTTTCAACCTTAAAAAAGAAGGAAATCCTGCCATTTGTGACAACATGGATGGACCTGGAGGACATTATGCTAAGTGAAATAAGCCAGTCACAGAGGACAAATACTGTACAAGCTCCTGTATAAGTGGAATCTAAAATAGTCAAACACATAGAAGTAGAGAGTAAAGTGGTGGTTGCCAGGGGCTGGAGGGAGAAAGAAATGGGGAAGTGTCAATCAAAGGGTACAAAGTTTCAGTTATGTAAAATTAACATATTATGGAGATCTACTGTACAACATAGGGTCTATGATTAACAATATTGTACTGTATATTTAAAATTTTGCTGAGTGGGTTAGATCTTATGTTAAGTGCTCTAACCACAAAAGGAAAAAAGAAAAACTAAAGGGAACGGGAGAAAACTTTTGGAGGTGATGGATAAGTTTAAGGTATTGGTAGTGGTGATCATTTTATGGGTGTATATACTGATCTCCAAAAACATCAAGCTGTAAAAATTATATATCTATAGCTTTTCGTATGTCAATCATACTTCAATAAAGTGGTGACCTGCAAGGTTGTCCAAGATCTAGATCCTGTATAACTCTTCAGTCTCATCTTTCACCAACTTTTACCTCTCCCCACTGTTCTGCATCCTGTGTTCCAGCAAAACTGAACTTCTTTTAATTCTTAGAACATTATCATTTTTTCTCTCTCTCTCTGCCTCTGTTTGTCTCTTTCTCTCATGATGCAGCTCTTTTTATTCCAAAATCTAAGTGCTTGGACTCCTGTCACTATCCTCTATCATAATCCATGTTTGCTTATTTGTTTTTGTTTTTGTTTTGCTTTTGGTGATAGACAAAGTAATAATATAATTCTACTGCTGGAAAGAGTCACATCTTGTTTGAATTCCAAGATGAAAATCAGTTTCCAATTTCACACTGACATGTTACTTTCTGTGTTATACCATTTGACACCTTCACTGTTAGAAAAAACTCAGATCACATCTATTTATTAATGTAATAAGTGATGAAATGTAAGAGACACTATGTTTGCAAAACTAGAAGTTAAAATCACTTTCCCACGCTGTCCAGTAGCAAGATAGTCCCAGAGTATTCAAGAAATTTGAATTGTGACATACTGGTAAGAACACTTGACTTGTGATTACAAATATTTCTGACAAAAATGTTATAAAGGTTATACTTTATATAAGAAACAATCTAAATATCTTATGATTATAAAAAATAAATAAGTAAATGGTAATAAATACTCAGGTTCTGAAATATCAACATAATCAGATAACTGGGTAACTCTTCAAGACATTTAAATGAAAATGGACAAGCAGTCTTCACAACATCCCCTGAAAGAGATTTTTTTTCCAGTATTAAGAAATTATACTTTTTAAATTCACAGAAAATTTGTCAAGTTAAATGTATGATGCAAGATAGACTCTAATGGAGGCAAGAGTAGCAAATGAATTTTAAAGTGTCATTATAAATTTCCTTAAACTTCTTTTAGAAAAAAAAGTTATCCTATTTAAAAAGAAAAACTTTTTAATAGATTGTTTACAACTCCAACAGGGAGTAATGAAAAATAAATTTTAATGGTCCCTTTGAAACTTAGTTTCTTACACTGAACAGTTATCAATGTTTCATTGTTGAGCTAACATCGGTCGCCAATCCTCCCCTCTTTGCTGAGGAAGACTGGCCCTGGGCTAACATCTGTGCCCATCTTCCTCCACTTTATAGGGGACGCCGCCACAGCATGGCTGACAGGCAGTGCGTCGGCGGGCGCCTGGGATCCGAACTCGCGAACCCCGGGCTGCCAAGCGCGGACTAAACCGCTGCGCCACCGGGCGGCCCCCAAACTTCTTTCACATGATATGGTTTCTGCTAAAGTCTTCCATTTGTTTTTAGCGGTTACTGTGAGAACTACTGATTTCCCACGGCATGTCAGATTGCACAGACCTTAGCAAAAGGACCTTAGTTATTCCTACAGCATTTTTCTTCAATTTCACATTCAATATTTATAAGCCCATGAAGATACTTTTGGTAATGCCGTTTCTCTACATTCACATGATAATCACCCACATATCTTGTAACATTGCTATTCTTAAAACAACTAAGTTACGTAATCACTAACATTTCTCAGGACCTATTCTGATATGGAACTTTATGAGAACTAAGAGATTGAAGTTCAACCCAAAGAAATTAAACTATAACCTAGATAAAAGAAGGAATTCTTTCTTTTTCTATGTTACTCATATTCTTATACAGATGTGGGATAAAAAATGATTAAATTATGAGACACAATTAATTAAAGACTATCTAAATTAATAGTAGTTACAGTGTAATAACGATTGAGTTGATTATAGGATATAAGTGTTAATATGTATGTGTAATGTATATTAGTTTTTTAAAGAAGAAATTAAGACTTTGGCCAACATAGGTAACACTATTGCTAGTAATAAGAAAGGGCTATTGAATATAAATTTCACGCATCACATCTAAAAGGTTTAATTTTCAAAGATTTTGAATGGTACAATAAATCGCTGGCCAGTATTAGGGAGGGGGTGATGAAAAAATTATTGAAGTAGACTATCAGGACTATACTTAAATGACAAAAAGAACATTCATTATATTAATTATTGCTAAAAATGAAATTCTGTCTTCATGGCAAACAGCTATTAATCAAAACAAAAGCCTGTGTACCAGATGAGATTAAAATCCAGGAATATAAAGTAAAAGCAAATTGTAGAAGAGAATGGAGACAAATGACAAATTAATCGTATAAAAGACAAAATTTTAAGAAAGTTCTCATGCTCTCTGTTTTCTGGTGTCAAGTTAAGGCAGGGAATTTGACTACCTTGTCTAACCAGCCATATTAAGTACATGATGAAATCATAATAAATTCTAAATATCATGATGCAAGAGTACAGTGTATGCAGAATTACATTCTTTCAATAAATATATTATAGCTTGTTAGTATTTTCCATTAATATCTACTCTCAGTTTTCAAAACATAAAATATAGAATTTTTTTGATGTGACTTTTACAAGATAAAGAGGATGACAAACCCCAGACTATGGTTGCTATAGTTGCTACTGAAGACCACTTCTTGCTTTTCTTTTGCATGTGTCGTACAGTCTACACTTTATGATTTGCGGTAACACTTACATTTCACATTTTAAAACATATATAGAGTTTTTAATCAATATTAAATAAATTATCACTAATATTAAAATAACGCAAAATATGTTAGCAAAGCTAGTCCCAATAATGAAACATGAAAGTTGATCTAAAAAGAAGTCATAATATTTTATACAAAGAGCATTTAATATAGTTTTTAAGAAAGGAAGCACAGTCTGATTTTAATAAATAATCCTATTACATTTTAAGAGTGTTTAGTTTGTTATACGCATCAAAGAATAAAATAGAAATGGCATCAACAAAATAGAATTCAGATAATAATAGAATGTATCTTCAAATTACTGAAGCAAAATAACTGTAAACTGTTAAGCAGCTAAATCATCTTTCAAGACTGAAGATAAATAACTTTTCAAATTATGAGAAGATGCAGATTTTGTGAAGACACTCAAAAAAAGCAGGTGATTTTAATACACACCTCTCTCAAACTGATAGGTACAGAAACATGAAAATAGAAGATTTGAATTCTACAGTTAAGATTAATTAAAATATATAAATAAATAATAAGATCTATACTATAATATATAAAATATATAATATGTAAGATCTATACTATTTTATATTCAAACACTAGAGAATACATATTTATAATACAAAGTAAGTCAATGAATATTGAAAAATGAAAATCACTCAACCACAATTTCTAGTTACAACATAATAGAATTAGAAATCAATAACACAAATATAACCCCCAAAATATTTTATATTTGGAAATTTTGAAACATGCTTCTAAATAATTCATTGGCTAGAAAAGAAATTATGATAGAAATAACAAAATATTTAAAATTTGACAATAAAATTACCATCAAAACCAGTTGGTGAAGTTTAACTCTAGAATAAATTTATAGGCATAAATAGATGATAGATAGATAATTTCAATCTTCCTTATTTTCACATATATATGAAAATAAAAAATTATATATATGAAAATAAGAAAGATTAAAAATTAATGCACTAAGCATTCAATTCAAACACTAAGAAAAGTTAAAGAACAGAAAAAAGCCCAAAGTCAAAGAAGTATTAAATCAGTTGCTTTAAAAATTGCCAGGCCAAAACAGTTTCCCTAGAAAATGCTAATAAATTTTCAAGAACAAAAATACTCTATCTTACCCATTTGTTGCAGAATAGAAAAAAGAGGAAGAGCTTCTCAAACTAACATTTCTAGCCTAGTATAAAGTGAAACAAAAACTGTACAATAATAATAAAAGAAAGGAAAAAATACTCTACTACAAACATAGATATAAAAATCCTAAATAAAATATTAACAAACATAATCCAGCAATGTACAAAATAAGAATACCTAGTGTCCAAGTAAGATTTATCCCAGGGATCCAAGGAAGTTTTAACATTAGAAAATATGTTAATGTAATTCACATAAGGAATTAAAGGAGAAAAAGCATGCCAATTTTAATAAATGCAGAAAAAACATTTAATAACTTCAAAGTACATTTATAATTTCTCTAAAAAAATCTTAGAAAATTAGAACAAAAGGGAACTTCTTCAACCTGATAAAAGATACCTATCAAAAACTCACAGCAAATATCATAGTTAATGATATATTCCTTTTAATATTCAAAATGAAATAAAAAATGCCTGGTTTTGCCTCTTCTATCAACAATAGACTAGAATTCAATTTTAACAAGAATAAGAAATAAGATATAGAAGGATCATAAAGGAAGAAATGAAATTATCATTACCCCAGACAATATAATTATCTACATAGAAAATGAATAAAATTTATAAACAAATTATCTGAATTAATAATGGTTGCTGAATCAAAGAGTAATATTAAAAAATATTTGTATTCTTGGTATCAATCACAACTGGTTAAAAATGTATTTTAAAAAGAATGTCACTTGCAATAGCAACATATATGTCAAGTGCCTATGAATAAATCTAATAAAAAGAACACAAGTACCTTATGAGGAAAATTATAAATCGTTATTAAAAACAGAAAAGGAGACCTAAGTAAAAAGGGAGATATATTTTGTATATAGTTAGGAAATTCAAAAATATTTATCCCTAACATTCTCCCAAATTTAATGCAATTTCTATCAAAAGTCTAACAGAGTGAAATTTTCTTTCTTCTCTTTGGATATTATTAAGTTAATCCTAAAATTTACGTAGAAGAATAAAAGACCAAGAGTTGCCAGGAAAATATTGCAGAATAAGAATAAGGAGATGGTAATCACTATGCCAGATATCAAGACTGATTATAAAGTTGTAGATAATTAGATAATGTAGTATTGGTGAAGGTAAAAAGACAAATGAATCAATAGAATAGAATAGAAAGTACAGAAACATCCCAGGTATCTATCAGAGTTTGATAACAGATATTATCGGAGGGTTTGAGGACTGATATGGCATTATAAATCAGTACATAACAAATTCAATAAATTGTGATTGGTTATTGATTATTCATATTGACAAAAAAAGATAATAGATGTCTACCTCATACTATGCTACATATAAATTTGGGAAAGATTAAATAGCCAAATTCTAAAAAGCAAAATTCTAGAACTTCTATAGAAAATCATGGGAGAATATCTCCATGACATATGGGCAGGAAAAGTATTTGTTAAACAAGCTAAAAAACAAAAAGTAACATAAAAGAATGACAAATTCAGCCTCCTTAAAGTTAGAAGTTCTATATGACAAAAGACACCATTAAGAAAGTTTAAATATTAGACATAAATGGGAGAATTTATCTGTAGTACACAGAAACAAAAAGGGAGTAGAGTCCAGAATATGTTTCTAAAAAATACAATCCAATAAAAAATGGCAAGTTCTAGGAACCCAATGTAAAGGAAACCAATTCCAATAAAAATATAAAAAGATAATCAAATCACAAGTTATTAGAGAAACAAAAAATGTTTAAATTGTATACCCCAAAAATAGTCAAATACGAAATTATGACAATAATATGGAGAAACACAAAATCTAATTCATTGCCACTGAGAGTATGAATTAACATTGTGAAGAGCAAATAAGCAAGATCAGATGAAGTTGATCCCATTATTCCACTTAAAGGTATGTACTTAAAGAAAAGATAAGAAAAAGCTAGTCTACGCCACCATCCAGCGGCCTCAGAGTACAATAGAAAATATGATTCCTTCAGCGGTGTTTACAAAGGATTCATTCAAAGAACCTGCACAGGAATGCACCAACAACTTGAAAACATTTAGGGTTGATATGTGCAGTAACTGCACTCACGACCCTACTGGGCCAGTAGTTGGCTCTGCCTCTCCTGCTTCCTTCTGCACGTTTGCATGAACCTAACCTTGTGACAAAACCAAGCAGAAACATCTTCAGACAGAGTGTTTCCTATGTCTACCTCATATAATTTCCAACACCCTTCAAATGATATCCATTGTTATGTGAGGCTTGAACAATGCTTCTCCAAACTAACCAGACTAGATTGGTAATCATTTAAAAATTGACAAAGTATTGACAAGAATACGATGCAAGAGGAGTCTTGATACACTTCAATTAGGGTACAAATTTGGAAAATTAGTAAAGATGAATATATACCCAAAAATAAAACAAATAAAAGAAACCAATAAATTTTTTTAAATTGTTAAAATGAAAAATTAAAACATTACAAAAATGATGAATATGTGTATAGAATATGACACAGAAATTCTTCTTCTAGGTATATTCTTGAGTAGTAGTTCTTAACCCCAAAGGACATCTATGAATAAAATTCAAGGGGACTGGTAACTTACACCAGAAAAAATACATCTTTATTTTCACTAACATCTAATTGAAATTTAATAGTTCTGGGGTCAGACAGCTTTACATATGAGTTTACCAAACTGTCGAGGAAGATACTCCTCATCTTATTCAAGTTGTTTAGCAAAAACCAGAGTGAAACCTGCCCAATGCTTTTTTATTTTTATTTCATAACTCAATAAAGGCAATAGAAGAAAATATAGCTTTTTGGTTTATTTAACTTATAACACAGATGTGGAAATAATAAATAAAATATGAAACAGAATGTTCCAATAATGACAACATTTGGATCAACTATCCTATAGATAACAACCATCAACTGTAAGCAAAATATTTTTTAAAACTTCCTGATTTGAACTCCCATGCCCATTGCAGCATTACTCACAACAGCCAAGATGAGGGAACAACCTAAATGTCCACTGATAGATGAAGAAAATGTGATATATGCATACAATTGAATATTATTCATCCTTAAAAATGAAGGAAATCCAGGCATAGGTGACAACACAGATAAACATTGAGGATCTTATGCTAAGTGAAATAAGCCAGTCACAGAAGGACAAACACTCCATGATTCCACTTATATGATGAATCTAAAATAGTCAAACTAGGGGCCTGCCTGGTGGTGTAGTGGTTAAGTTCCCACACTCTGCATCTGGCAGCCCAGGGTTCACAGGTTTGGATCCCGGGTGTGGACTGACACACCACTTGTCAGCCATGCTGCAGCAGCTTCCCATATAAAGTAGAGGAAGATGGGCACAGATGTTAACCCAGGTCCAATCTTCCTCAGCAAAATGAGGAGGATTGGCAGTGGATGTTAGCTCAGGGCTAGTCTTCCTCACAAAATAAAATAAAATAGTCAAACTCTTAGAAAAGAGAGTAGAATGGTGGTTGCCAGGGGCTGGGGAGAGGAGTAAATGAAAAGTTGTTATTCAACAGGTATAAAGTTTCAGCTTTCAAGATGAGTAAGTTCTAGAGATCTGCTGTACAATATTGTGCCTGTAGTTAACAGTGCTGTATTGTACAGTTACAAGTTTGTTGAGAGGGGTTAGATTTCATGTTCAGTGTTCTTACCACAATAAAAGAAAATAATTAAAAAATTAAAAACCTTTCTGAAGTGGCCAAAAGCATCCAGAAAATGAATGAGGATGGTCAACATTTATAAGAAGGAATGGCACTGGGTGAGTTTCCCTTTTAGTGGTTTAAGATAAGGGAAGGTCAAAGTCACCACTATAACAAGGTGACTAAAATTCAGGTGGAAAACTTCAATCTTACTGACCTGAAGGAACAGAGGACAGAGTTCAGAAAGATCACAGCAGTTGAAAAGTTAGAAGAGAAAACCACAGAAAAGAGACAGCCAGAGAGTGGGAGCCTCAAATTTCTGGATAAACTCTGCCCAAATGCTGGCTGATCCCTAAACTACACGTAAGCAGGCTACGGCTAAGGCTAAAAGGCCTGAACAGAGGTTTCAGTTGCTGCCCACCTCAGAGAAGACAAGTTTGAAATTTGAGTCCCGTCAAATTACTGCCTGCTAAAACAAAACATCAATACTTGTGGCAAATTCCATTTCCAAAAATAGTCACAGAAATATTTTTACTCCAACTAACTCTTCTGGAACCTTGCTAGTGCCCCCATCAAGAGGGAAAGTCTTTTTCATCTTCGTATATCCCCTGCAACACCAAGTGAACATATTTGGCATCAAAGTTTAGCAAAGGGGCTGGCATATATTTGGATCTTAAAATATGAATAGAATTGTCTTCTTCTAACTAAGGCCTACAATTCCAAAGTGCTGGAGGAATATAAGTGTGGATGGAGTTAAAACACTAAGACCTGGAAATGAACAGCAAAGTCAGGAGCCAAAAAGTTGATACCAGATAAGTGGAGTTACAGAGGACAGCTGGGAAGCAATGGCAGGAGTGTGTTGGACATTTCTGAGGCTGTGCACCCACAGCCTTAGTTATTACACCCTTATATCTGCTTCACCCCAAAAAGAAAAAAAATATGCATCACACTCATTTTCCATTCTATAAAATGGGCATTATGGTACATTCTGATAGTGAGAATTGGCTTTTACTCACAGGCAATAAAATAGACTCTCTGATCCCAGTCCTCTAACCTTGCCATTTCCTTCAAAAAGCCAAAGAAAGTGAAAAGTTGCTGATACTCCAGCAAAAAACTGTTTAATTTCTGCTTCTTATATTTTTTCCCATTTACCATTTAAAGATATTATGAAATTCATTAAAATTGCCTGTTAAACAATATGGGAAAATACATACACTATATTGCTAATTATAAAAATCAGGTATTAAATCAAGAAATGCAGTGTGCTCTCAGGCAAGTAAATAGTATATGAATAGATGTATATCAAAATATTAATATTTACTCTATAATGATGAATGACTTCCATTTCTTCCTTTGGATTTTCCTGAACTTCTCAAATTTTCTATACTGAGTATGTATTATTTGTATAATCAGGGAAGTAATAATTCAGAGGAAAAGGAAAATTACTGTTTAACAAGTTAGGTACAATCAGGTCTTTGAGACTTCATCCCTAAAGTATCTAAAAGTTACTACCTCTTATATCATTTAAAAATTCAATTTTAAATCACTTCTGGGATTACAGAGTTTCTTAGAAGAAAATAAAGGAAGATTTAAATTGGCTACCACAACCCCTGGGGGGACCTTTGGAAATATTTAGGGCTCAGAGGTAGGAAAGTACTCATGTGACACATTAACTCACTATTGCATACAAATTTATAACATGCCCTTCTGTTAGCAGAAAGCTTTATTTTTTCTCTCTCACCACTACTAATAATTGTCTGTGATTGTAGGATACTTGACTGTGGGTTCTAGAGCATAACTACAGCTCTAGAAAGAAAGCTAAGAAATCAATTCACTGAGGAGCAGCGAGCTGTCACAAGAAGTTAGTGAAACACTGATGAAAAAGGAGAATATTTTCATTGTTTTGAAAACTGAAACCCCAATCAGCCATGCTATCTATTGTAAATGGAGAAGATGAGGATCCTATGCTGAAGATTTAATGGGGAACATTAAGACAAAGTTGAGAAGAGGTATTTCCAGAAAGGAAAAGATGAATGGGAACTGGAAATTGTGAATAATTAAATTATTTTAATTATTTTAAAAGTGCTGAATCAGACAATGAAAAAAATTATGGAATTATTGGGTGAAGAAAATACTGTGGATGTATATGAACATCCTTTTAAAAAGTCACTTTCCCTTATCATGGAACATGAAAGAATATCAGCCCCAGGGTTCAGATTAAACTAACACGTATTGTGCACTCGATCTATGCTAAGAACTTTCAGGTATGCTATATTAATTCTCTAAACAACCGTAGAAATTGTACCATCACCCATTTTAAATGACACATCATGCTGACAGATATTAAGTGTTTTGCCTACAGCCTACCAAAGAGCCAAGACTGAAATTTAGGTCCTCCAAGCCAAGTGCTTTCCAGTAAGACATAGTGCTCCTCTTTATCAGCAGTTAAGGGAACAAAGGAGTAAGAGGACTGGGGCAAAGTGGGCCCTAGAGATGGTCAGAGCATGAAGATGAGCTGGATGAGTCAATCCCAGCAGTGAGCCTAGCTCATCAAAGCTCCCAGCAACAAAGAAGTGGTCTTGGTCTCCATGTAGAAATGTGAATGAGAAAACCCAGGATAATTCTCAAAATCATGTAAGAAAAAGAGAAGATGTCTTGCTTTTACTAGAGCACTATTGCTCATTATTAACAACTTGGGGTTCAGAATGGCTCATTGATTTGGACAAGCACTGGAGATCTAGCACCAGGGATGTGCGATATTGTGAAGAATATGTTTTTTCATAAACAGGAGGGCAAACTAGCTGAGACAGGATGCAATACTTAATGCATTTAGTTTCCTTCTGAGGGGAATGAGGCACAGCCTGTTGAAGAGCTTCCTTGGGTTTAAATCAGGGAGTCTGGGTAAGTATATGTGCTTTACAAACTACTACTCTCTTCTACTGGTAAATATGGGGAGAAGGTTGAATGCCTCCTGATCTGTAGTCCTCAAGCAGAGTTTGCTTCCCTTCTGTAGTGATGTCCAAACATGAGCATCAATCTGAGGACTGACTTCTTGGAGAGAGATGGGTAAAAAACAGAGAGCCAAGAAACTGAAACTTTACCTATTTGGGGCAGAAATAAAGAACCTGAGATAACAGTAATCACTGGTATCCCTCACACTCCTCACCATGGGTATCTTCTCTGCCTTATCCTTGTACTTGTGATATAGTTGGGTGCCTTATCCTATATACTCCCAACCTGGGCCATTCTAAATAGTGGACTCTAGAATCCTATTCCAAGGATGGGACTGTGTCCGTGTGTCTGCTCAGGGTGGATACACTTGTGAAGTGATTGCTTGAAATCATTAACATAAATGACATTGTCAGTCTACGTAATAAATCAACAGGAAATTTCTCTCCAATTTCCTTTCCATTAACTGTGCTTATGCTTTCTTGGCTTTTAATGGAAAGTGGGGACAAAATTCTGCAAATCTTTCCCACAGTTTCCTTCAAAGGAAAATTTTTAAATATTTCTGATTTTTACAATAATAAAGTATACATTATTTAAAGAAAATTTGGAGGAAAAATTAGGGATATTAATAATGCCCCCAAGTGGCATGCCACATTCCAGAGAAAACTGACACTTTGCTGTGACTTTTTTCAGCCACATATATACAAATTGTGATCATTTAAATTGTTATAAAACTTTCTATTTTAATTTATTATTATACCATTGGCATTTTCCTTTCCCTATACACTTCTCCAAGATTACAATTTCACTGGTTGTATAACATACAAGGGTATGTCTTCTCACATGTATATCATGATCAAACCAATACAAACCAGAATTCCAGCAACCTAGGAAAAAATTGCTGCAACTGTTTAAGCCGTGACTGCACTTGAAACATGAAAAGACATGCAATATCATTTAGAATTTCTCTTATTCTAGTGTATTAGGTTTATCACTCAGGGGAAAGATATTAATAATAATAATACTGCTAATATAAATCTTTAAGTACTTTTAGGAATACCCTCTGGAGTTTCACCATTTTAAATTATGCTGCCCAATGATCTGTGAGAGATGATCTTTATTATCTTAATTATGTATCCTCTTATATTTATATTACTAAGACATTTTACCAAAAATGAGCATTGTATTTTATCAAGTGCTTTTTGGCATCTTGCTAGATGACCATGTGTTCTGTTTGGGGGATTTTGCCTATTTTTTTAGTATATTAAATTGATAGATTTTCAAATATTAATTCAGAATTTAATAAATTCTTGAAATAAGTTATACCACTTTAATATACAGTTTGGATGTACATTTTTAGGATTCTTGCATATATATGCATACATAATATTGACCCATAGTTTTATTCTATCCGTGACAATTTGGAATAACAAGGCTACTTTAGTTTGATAAATGTTTTTGTAAAATGTTTCATGGTTTTTTCATATTGAAACATATCATACAGCACAGAAATTGTTTCTCAAAATCATAACATAACTCTGATAAGCCTTCTGCATCCAGCACCCATTTTGAAAAACAAGTTCTCACAATGGGATCCCTATTACCTACCACAGTGTATATGGTGTAGTTTAGCTGAATAAATGAAGGACTATAAGAGATGTAAGTTTGGAGTGCTGTGCATAGAAGTACATAGAAGGGGCATCCTCCTCACAAGAGGTGAGCATTTCCTAGAAAAGGTAATATCTAAGTTAGGAGGGGCCCTTCTAGGTTAAGAACACACCTTGTACAAATGCATAAAGAAGAAAGAGTGTAGTATTATGCAAAGACTGAAAGAAACTCAGCATGGTCATTGCAGAGCATTTGGGGTGTCAGTAGAACCTCCAGAATTACTACATTTGAGGGATCTAGGGGTAACAATGTGATTGGAGGAGGGACTAGAGGGCTTTTCTTGAAGTTGTGTTGCATAGCAAGCACATTTTCTTACACAGATTATATTTCTCTACTAGAATGTTTGGGGGGTGCTGATGAAGACCATGGGGAAACAAAACATCCCTTAACACCATCATAAGAGGAGAAATGGCATAAGTGGGATAAAAGGTAACTGAAGAGGTTCAGATAGACCTACATGATGGTTAATTCAGTGTTTTTGATGAAGTTATCTGTTTCTATTTTCTCTTGTTTTGACCTAAATTCTTAAAAATGGCCTCCCTCACCTGGGACCTTTTTTGAACAGAAGGAAAGAGAGCTATTTTTCTTTCACCTTTGTATGTATATGTAAATATGCATTTGATATTACTATATTACATAAAGTAAATATAATTATATATCATATATATGCCATGTTGGAACCACCTACTGTTCTAGGTACCTAACAGATTTTATCTAATTTAATTCTAATGACAACTTGACAAATAATCATCACTTTTTCCCAGTTTACTACGATCTAAGACTCAGAAAAATTAAGCAATTGACCAAGTTATATCCAGGTTAAACACGATGGTGCTATATCTATATAATCTTTTAAATAGAGGCCAGCTTCATTAGAAAACAGCTTTAATTTTTGTATTTCCATTAATAAAGACATCCTTATATATCTATATTTGAAAGTAGTTTGTCCTAGATATTATTTGGCACTTCCCAGTAGAACTATTGGAGTATTAGTAGCCTTGACCATGCTGCTGTATAGTCCTAAAATGCTTTGGATTTCTCAAAGTCTCACTTTCATCATCAATAAAATTAATATCATATCCTTGCCTTTTCTGATACCTAGGAGTGTTCCAAAAATCAAGCACAATAATGGAAGTAAAGGTGTGTTGAAAATCTACATTATAAATTTAAATTTCCCTGAGTCATATCCTTTTGTAAACCCTTAACTGTGACATGGACATGGAGATGGGGAATTACTCAGCTGTGACTGAATTCTTTCTGGTGGGACTTTCCCAGTACCCAGACCTCCAGCTTTTTCTGTTTGTGCTCTGCTTCATCATGTATGTGATAATTCTCCTGGGAAACAGCCTCCTCATTATCATCAGCATCCTAGATTCTCACCTCCACACCCCCATGTACTTCTTTCTTGGGAACCTCTCGTTCTTGGACATCTGTTACACATCATCATCCATTCCTCCAATGCTTGTTATGTTTCTGTCTGAGAGAAAATCCATCTCCTTCATTGGCTGTGCTCTACAGATGGTTGTGTCCCTTGGTTTGGGGTCCACTGAGTGTGTCCTCCTGGCTGTGATGGCCTATGATCGGTATGTGGCCATCTGCAACCCACTAAGGTACCTCATCCTCATGAACAGAGTGCTATATGTGCACATGGCTGCATGGTCTTGGATTATAGGCTGTCTGACCTCTCTTTTGCAAACAGTCATGACAATGATATTGCCTTTCTGTGGGAATAATGTCATTGATCATATTACCTGTGAGATCTTGGCGCTTCTTAAACTCATCTGCTCAGATATCACCATCAACGTGATTATCATGACAGCGACAAATATTGTTATATTGGTGATTCCCCTACTGTTAATATTCATCTCTTACATTTTCATTCTCTCTTCCATCCTGAGAATTAATTCTGCTGAGGGGAGAAAGAAAGCCTTTTCTACCTGTTCAGCCCACCTGACTGTGGTCATCTTATTCTATGGTTCAGCCCTCTTTATGTATATGAAGCCCAAATCAAAGGACATAAACACTTCTGATGAGATCATTGGGCTGCCTTATGGAGTGGTAACTCCAATGTTAAACCCCATTATCTACAGCCTGAGGAATAAGGAAGTGAAAGAAGCAGTGAAGAAGGTCCTGAGCAGACACTTGCACTTATTGAAAACATGAAAGACCTTGAGGCATGTGATATCCTAAATGGAGCAAAGATCGTGTCTTTCATATTCAAAGATGATACTGCAAAGCCTACTGTCATGACAGTTTGTGTGTTTGTAAAGCCAAACATGGGACTCCCATTCTTTTCAACACAAAATGCTCTTGTAAATCTTCTAAATAGTGCCTTATCTGCTAGATTTCCAGCTCTGAGCAGGTCTGCCTGATTGCTCCCATGAAGGTCATGATGCTGTTCATCAAGATGACTCTCTCACTTTCTCCTCCCTTCTCTCACTTACCATCTCTTCTCTTCTGTTCTCCCCTCACCTCTCCCCTCCATATATTTCCTTTCTCTTCCTCCCTTCTCTCTTCCTTGTCTCATTTCTCAGTCTTTGAAGTGGCTATCTACTGTTTTTGTTAAGCAATATCCCTGTGCACTATTACTACACAATTTGCAGATTTGCACTATGTGTAGAAAGAGAATGTACATTTTTCTTTTGATGAGTCAGTGGTCCCCCACTCTCAGTCCATGTTTTACAGAGCGGGACTGACTCAACCCTCTGGAAATAGAGGTAAGCATGCAAACAGGCCTTTCCAATAATTATTAATTAATATTTTAAAAAGATGTTTATTCCTCTAGTAATAGTGATTGGTAGACTGTATCAAGTGACCTGAGTCAGGCTAATCTGATTTAATACCAGGAGTGCCGCCTCACTGTCAGAAAAAAGGTACTCTTCCTGCAATGATCTCTAAACTGGTAGAATATAAACCCAGAGCTCCTGCTGGCCATCTTTGCCAATATGTGGGAGAGTGTAACTGAGAAGGAAAGTAGACCTGAGATAGAGAATGCGCCTGATGATGTCATTTTAACTCTTGAACCCAGATATGGCTAAAATCAGACTCACCTTTGTGGATTTTATTTATATGAGTCAAATTAGTATTTTATGAAAAACTAATTTTAGTTAGATTTACCACTTACAACCATATAAACCCTAATTAATACATCCCCTTGCCTCACATTCCCCTCCATCTACCTCTATTTTTTGAGGCCAAAGATATATATAAGGTGTATTATCTAAGTGGTTCCAAGTTCTCCAGCCTTTAGTTCTTTTCCCCTTTAATAACTAAATCATAATGATCTAACCTCTATTCTGCATAACTTCAGGCATTCCAGTCATCTCCCCAGTTATTTCTGAGGAGCACTGACATGTTCCTAATTTTTTGTTCTCAGATTTTACTCCAAACTGACTATCTGCAGTTTTTTACCATTCTTCTCTGTGCTTCAAACAATACATTGATACTTTGGATGGCTGCAATTTGCTTTTGTGTAAAATATTTTTTAATTTTTAATAGACATTGTCATTTGGCAGAATATAGCCAGTATGACTCTCCTACATATGAATACACCCCACTAGCAATAAGCCTGGTTATGACCGAGTTCCCTAAAAAATTTCGCATATCCGATTTTGTCCACTCTGTGCACCAGAACCATGATTGTAACAGATCCAGCATGGTCTACCTAATCCAGTTAAACAGTGCTATAATCCCTGGACTATACTCAACTCAGAATTTGACCAAAATTACAAATAAATAATATGTTAATCTATAGGATAGTGACTTGTATGTGTTTATCCCCAGGCCTGATGTGCTGTTCTAATAGGCATTTCGAATGTAACATGTGTAAAACAGAATTCCTGGTTCCCTCTATCCACAAACTACTTCTCCCTAATTCTTTATCATCTCAGAAAGTGTCAGCTTCATATACTCACATCCAACCCACCAGTAAATTTTGTCAATTCTATTTTCAAATTTACTTTGAATCCGACCACATCCACTGCTATCACCCTAGTACAAGCTACAATCATCCTGTCTATACTATTGTGATGGTTTTCCAATTAATTATATACCCGCCTCCACTCTTATTTTCCTACAATCCATTCTCTGCATGGCAGCTGCAGTGTTGTTGTAAAAATGTAAATCATATCATGTCATACTTTTCTTAAAACATATAAATGTTTTCCACAATACTTAAAATTAAAACTCCCTGCCATGGTCTATATGGTCCACATGACCTGAGCCCCACCTACTCCTATAACCTCATCTCTTACCTTCTACCATACTCACTACACTCCAGTTTCACTCTCTTCATGCTGTTTCTCAAACACATCAAAGCCTTTGCATTTGCTGTTCCCTCTACCTGGGATACTCCTCCCCCAGAATTTCCAAGGGTTCCCCCTGTCATTTCAAACAGCCCTTTCCTAAAATTCTAATGTCTTCTCTTTAGAAAAGCCATAACATGCTTTCTTACCCCCGTGGCACTTATCACTCCCTTAAACTGCATTATATACATATCATTTTATGAGTTTACTGTCTATTTTCTCCGCTGAAAGCTCCAGGAAGGCAGAGATACTTTCCTGTTCATTGCTGTGGATCCCCAGTGCCTACATCAATGATATGCAAATGGTAATTCATAAATAGGATTTGGATGTGGAATAAACCTTCTGTAGGACAGCATTATACCTTTTACTGTGGAGTATAACCATATATAAATTTATGCCTCTTTCTAACAAAATAACTGGTAGGAACCCTAAACCAGTGGTTAAACAACTACACTCTATACTTTCCCAGTGTACTCGCTTTTCTTTTCAGACTCTGCTGATTCTTTTCTGTGTTAACCTGAACTTCCTGCTCCACACTGTCTGTGCTGAAATTGGCTACTACTTCTTACAGGCATCTGCTCTATCCTGAGAAAGTCATTTGTCTCTGCATTTGAAAATGTACAAAGGTCATTTTAATATATAGGGTTTATCAAATGACTTTTATGAAGATTTTCTTCTCCAAAATGTACAGCAAATTACTGGTTACATATTGTCTATTGCTATGGAAGTGTTCGTCTTTGTTTTTTTCTCTCTTTTTTTATATCATGATGAATTTCTGTCTGAAAACTGATCTAAGTGCTTGGTATCTTTTCTGTGTAGTCTACCACAATAAATGTTTCCTATTATGCTGTCAGCTATAGAGAGAGTAGTACAGTCATGTACACCATAATGACGTTTTGGTCAATGAGAGACTGCATATACAACAATGGTTTCATAAGATTATAATGGAGCTGAAGAATTCCTATCACCTAGTGACATCATAGCCATCATTATGTCATAGCACAATGCATTACTCACGTGTTTGTGGTGATGCTGGTGTAAACAATTCTACTGCACTGCCAGTTGTATAAAAGTATAGCACATACAATTATGTACAGTACATAATACTCGATAAAGAAAATAAACAACTATGTTACTGGCTTATGTATTTACTTTACTATACTTTTTATCATTATTGTAGAGTGTACTCTTTCTACTTATAAAGAAAAAGTTTACTGTAAAACAGTATGCTGTGTTACATCACCAGCAGCCTCATACATCTCATGTTTACCATAACTATTAATTGCATCATTTTCTCTTGTGCTTGATTTAATCTCACATTGTTTTGTTTAGCACAGTCACCAAGCATACAAAATCCACTGTTAATGTTGCCATTAAAAGACCACACTGAGTGACTTACCTGCAAACAAAATTTAAAGTGATTAAGGACTATGAAGGTGGAAAATCAGTGATGATTACTGCTCACCAGTCAGCCATGTCCCATTTTCCCATAGCTACAATGTTGAAGTACAAGAACAAAATGACAAGAGCTATTAAGTGATGTAATTCATTGAAGGCAATGAGACTAACAAGGATTTGAGAAGGACCCATATCAGACATGGTGAAACTTTTAACGATTTAGATCGAAGACCAGACACAGAAGCGTATCCCTCTAAGCACCATGATAATCACAGCCAAAGCAAAAATTTGTAATGTTGACCAAAAAGGCTGGATCCAAATGTGATGTTGAACTTACTGCTGGCTCTGGGTGGCTTAAATCATTCAAGAATCATTATTCATTACATAATGTGAAATGGTGAGTGGTGAGTCTGTGAGTGCTGATGTGAAAGCAGCTGAAGAATTTTTGGAAAGTCTAAATAAGTTGATTGTGAAGAAAATTACTTGTGACAGCAAATACTCAATATGGATGAAACCTCCTTATTCTGGAAACGGATGCCTGAAAGGACTTCCATCCATAAGGAGGTCAAGTCAATGCCAGGTATCAGGGCTTTTAAGGACAGGATAACAGTCTTGCTTGGGGGCAATGTTGCAGGTCACAAATTGAAACCATTTGTGATCTGGCACAGTGAGAACTCCAGGATCTTCAAGCATATGAATAAGCACACACTGCCAGTGTACTACAGGAGCAGTAATGACATGGATGGCCCAGCTCCTCTTCCAAGATGCCCTCCTGAATTGCTATGTCAATGAAATAAAGAAGTACTGTTTGGAGAATAACCTCTCTCTCAATATTCTGCTTACTGTCGATCATGCTTGCAGACATCCTCCTTTTATTGGTGATCTTCATCCCAATATCAAAGTGGTGTTTCTCCCTCCAAACACCACCTCTTTGATCCAAACAATGGATCAAGGAGTTATAGTAGCTTTTAAGGCCTCCTACCTGAGGAGGATCTTTGCCCAGGCTACTGCTGCAACTGAGGAAGACACTGATGCAATTCTGGAGGGATTACAATGTCTATGACTGCATAAAGAACCTTGCTTGGGCTTGGGATAATGTCACCAAGGAGTGCACAAATGGCATCTGGAAGAGGCTCATCCATGGCTTCAAAGGATTTGCCTGGGAGGAGGAGGTTGTAAAAATCAACAAGGCTGTGGTTGAGATGGCAAACAACTTTAACCTGGATGTGGATGAGGATCACATTGAGAAGCTCCTAGAGGTGGTTCCTGAGAAAATGACTGACCTGGAGTTGTTGGAATTGAAACGGGAATGCATGGCTGAAGCATAGGCAAGAGACAAGGAAACTGCAGGAGAAGAACCCCTCAAGAAAATTCACAGTGAAGGATTTAGCAGAAGCTTTTGCAGACCTCAACAAGCTCTTTAAAAAGTGTGAAAACATGGACCCCAACACCGAAAGGTTTTCGTTAATAGAAAGGAACGTTCATGGTGCATTATCTGCTTACAAGCAAATATATGCAACCAAGCAATTGCCATGGATACATTTCTGAAAAGAGGGACACCTCCTCCAGATGAGCCTCAGGTAGATCCTTAAGAAGGCATTCCAGAAGAAAGCATTGTAATCACAGGAGATGACAGCTCCATGCATATTATTTTCCCTGAAGATGGTCCAGTGGGATAAGATGTGGAGATGGAAAACAGTGACATGGATGATCCTGACCCTGTGAGGGCCTAGGCTAATGTGTACATTTCTGTCTTAGTTTTTAACAAAAAAGTGTAAAAAGTAAAAAATAAAAAATTTTTAAAGTAGAAAAAAGCTTATAGAATGAAGATATAAAGAAAGAAAATATTTTTGTACAGTTGTACAATGTGTTTGTGTTTTAAGCTAAGCATTATTACTAAAGAGTCAAAAAGTTTTAAAACATTAAGTTTGTAAAGTAAGTTTACAGTAAACTAAGGTTAATTTATCATTAAAAATTTTTTTATAAATTTAGTGTAGCCTAAGTGTACAGTGTGTATAAAGCCTACAGTAGTGTACAGTAGTGTCCACAGTCTTCACAATCACTCACCACCCACTGATTCATCCAGAGCAACTTCCAGCCCTGCAAGCTCCATTCATGGTAAATGCCCCACACGGGTGTAGCATCTTTTTCTCTTACACGTATTTTTACTATACCTTTTTAATGTTTAAATACACAAATACCTACCGTTGTGTTAGAATTGCCTACAGTATTCACTACGGTAACATGCTGTACAGTTTTGTAGCCTAGGAGCAATAGACTATACCATATAGCCTAGATCTGTGTAAGTACACTCTATGTGATGTTTGCACAACAAAATCGCCTAACGATGCATTTCTCAGAACGTGTCCTCGTCCTTAAGTGACACATGACTATTGTATTACAATTCTACTTCTGGAAAGAGTTACTTCTTGATTACTTGGATTAACCAAGCAGTAAGATTCCCATTTGACACTGCCGTATGGGTAACTCCATTTGGTGTGCTCTCTGAGAGAAGTAATTCAGTTGCATAAACAATTATTAATGTAGTAACTGCTTGAAAATTTAGAAGCTAGTATTAATAGGCTCTCAAGATACTTAAAAACATATCACCTTGGAAAGAAGACTTGACCTTTGATTCCAATATCTCTTATACATATGTTAAACAAAGGTTAAACTCTATATAAGAAAAATTTCTTGTATTACAACTGTTTCAACACTGTAAGCAAACTTTTTAAATTGAGAGAGAACTATACTTTGAAAAATAAAGTAACAGGACTAGAGATAGAGACATTTAAGTGGAAACAGATAACTGTATTGATAAGACAGGCTACGTTTTTAGAGGAAAAAAGCATATATCAGGTACAGGAATAAAAACCTTTCTCAGAATGACAATCTCAGAAGAAATTTGAGAGATAATATACTTTTAAGAAAATACAACTGAAAGAAGATTAGGAATGAGGTGAAACAGAATAAAAGGTTATATAATAGTGTATAGTATTATCTCCTTTTCATTATTTTCCCATAAACTATATCTAAATTTTTTTTGAACTAGAGTTTTGATGAAAATACAGGTAGTCCCCATTGTACTATTTAATAACTTTTTTAAATAATACCTATCCTGTCAATTTTAAGCTGAGGCTAAAAAAGGAGGTACCTGTGTCAAGTCCTAATCCAAGAGAGAAAGAAATATTTGATGTTACTAATATCTCTCATCATTTATCTCCAGAGGCTGTTTTAAGGAACCTTGGCATGGGGAAGAGCAGAAAGCAAGCATTAGTCGATGTAAAAAAAGGCAGACAGATTCAGGATAGAATCTGAAACTTAGAAAAAGGAAAATTATAGTTTGAGTTGCCCACATTTATGACTTTTAGCCCAAGAAAAGTCAATGCTGCACAGGATAAAACTCTCATATAAAATCTGTTGTCTTTCTGGTCTGGAGAAAAAGAGTACAAAGTTTGGGGTAAGCACACCAATTTAAACTGGCAGAAGAACAGCAAAAATCATACTCAATGATGAACAACTAAAAGCTTTTCCTCTAAGAATTGGAACCATGCAAAGATACCCACTCTCATCACTTCTATTCAACATAGTACAAGAACTCCTAGCCAGAGCAATTATACAAGAAAAAGAAATAAAAGGCATCCAAATCAGAAAGGAAGAAATAAAATTCTCTCTGTTTGCAGATGATATGATCTTATATGTAGAAAACCTTAAAGATTCCACACACCAAAAACAAATTGTTAGAATAAGCAAATTCAGCAAAGTTGCAGGGTACAAAATCAATGTAAAAAAATCAGTTATATTTCTATACACTAACAATGAATTATCCAAAAAGGAAATCAAGAAAACAATCCCATTCACAATAACAACAAAAAAGAATAACCTCCAGAATTGCATCAGTGTCTTCCTCAGTTGCAGCAGTAGCCTGGGCAAAGATCCTCCTCAGGTAGGAGGCCTTAAAAGCTACTATAACTCCTTGATCCATTGTTTGGATCAAAGAGGTGGTGTTTGGAGGGAGAAACACCACTTTGATATTGGGATGAAGATCACCAATAAAAGGAGGATGTCTGCAAGCATGATCGACAGTAAGCAGAATATTGAGAGAGAGGTTATTCTCCAAACAGTACTTCTTTATTTCATTGACATAGCAATTCAGGAGGGCATCTTGGAAGAGGAGCTGGGCCATCCATGTCATTACTGCTCCTGTAGTACACTGGCTGTGTGTGCTTATTCATATGCTTGAAGATCCTGGAGTTCTCACTGTGCCAGATCACAAATGGTTTCAATTTGTAACCTGCAATATTGCCCCCAAGCAAGACTGTTATCCTGTCCTTAAAAGCCCTGATACCTGGCATTGACTTGACCTCCTTATGGATGGAAGTCCTTTCAGGCATCCATTTCCAGAATAAGGAGGTTTCATCCATATTGAGTATTTGCTGTCACAAGTAATTTTCTTCACAATCAACTTATTTAGACTTTCCAAAAATTCCTTTTTTTCCTTTTTTCTCCCCAAAGCCCCAGTAGACAGTTATACATCATAGTTGTACATACTTCTAGTTGCTCTATGTGGGATGCCACTGCAGCATGGCTTGATGCGTGGTGTGTAGGTCCGTGCCCAGGATCCAAAACAGCAAACCCCAGGCCGCCTAAGCAGAGCATGCGAATTTAACCACTATGCCACTAGGCCAGCCCCAATAGTATGTTTTTAAATTTCCAGATTTAAAAGACATTCTGGGGGTTATATTTTCAACATCTATTTCTAATATTCTTACCTTGCGGCCAGAGTTGATGTTTGAATGATCTTTGGTATTTATTGAGACTTGCTTCCTTTCCTAATGTTGCATCAGTTTTTTGAGGAACTCTGATATAGAGGAATGGCATTATCAAAAATCTCTAAGGACACTGAAAAAGTTGATTTAAAGAATAAATGCTATAAGAAGAACCAAACTCCTATTTCTAAGGCCTAGAAATACAGTCTGACATGCCCTGGGGAACTAGTAGTCCCCTCAGAAATAGCCAAAAACAGGTGAAAGACTTTTGCAGACAACACATCCTGCCAGAGAAGTTTACTGTTTTCCTTTTTTCTCATTACCTTAGAACCTGATTTTTGTAAATCTTCTGATACATTTCTTTTCTTCCAGGTCCTTTTCTTGTACCCATCCCCCAGGAATAACAAAACCATGACTACAGATCAGTATGGAAAATTAAGTTAGGAATAAGCTTAATCAAAGAGGTGAAAGAAAGACTTGTACATTGAACACTATAAAATACTGATGAAAGAAATTAAAGCAGACATTAATAAATGGAAAGACATCCCATGCTCACGAACTGAAAGAATTAATATTGTTAAAATGTCTACACTACCCAAAGCTCCTACAGATTCAATGCAATCTCTGTCAAAACCCCAATGGTATTTTTTACAGAAATAGAAAAACAATCCTAAACCACAAAAGAATCCAAATAGCCAAAGCAATCTTGAGTACAAAGAACAAAGCAAGAGATATCACACTTCCTGATTTCAGGTTATATTACAAAACTAGAGTAATCAAAACAGTATGGAACTGGCATAAATACAGACATATGGACAAACGAAACAGAATAAAGAGCCCAGAAATATACATACAGATATACATATATACAGTCAACTGATATTTGACAAGAGTGCCAAGTATACACAATGGGGAAAGGATAATCTCAACAAATGACTTGGAAAAGCTGGATATCTACATGCAGAAGAATAAAATTGGATGCTTATCTCATACCATATACAAAAATCATCTTAAAATGTATTAAAGACTTAATACCTGAAACTGTAAAACCCCTAGAAGAAAACATAGGGAAAACTCTTCTGGACATTGGCTTTGGCAATGATTTTTTGGGTATGACACCAAAAACAAAGGCAACAAAAGCAAAAATGGACAAGTGGGATTATTTCAAACTAAAAAGCTTCTGCATGGCAATGGAAACAATCAACAAAATGAAAAGGCAACCTATAGAATAGGAGAAAATACTTGCAAACCATACATCTGATAAAGGGTTAATTACAACTCAATAGCAAATAAATAAATAAACAAATAACCTGACTAAAAATTGGGCAAAGGAACTGAATAGATATTTTTCCAAAGAAGACATACAAACAGCTAACAGCTATATGAAAAAGTGCTCAAAATCACTAATCATGAGGGAAATGCAAATCAAAACCACAAGCTATCACCTCACACCTGTTAGAATGGCCATTATAAAAAAAAAATATGTTGGTAAGGATATGGAGAAAAGGTAACCCTTGTACATTGTTGGTGGGAATATAAATTGGTGCAGCCACTATGGAAAACAGTATTGAGGTTCCTCAAAATACTAAAAGTGGAATTACCATATGATCCAGCAATCCCACTTCTGGGTATATATCCAAAGGAATTGAAATTGGGATTTTGAAGAGATGTCTACACTCCCATTTGTAGCATTTTCACAATAGCCAAGATTTGGTAGCAATCTAAATACCCATTGACAGATGAATGAATAATTAAAATGTGGTATATAATTACAAAGAAATATTATTCAGCCTTAAAAAAGAAGAAAATTCTTTAATTTGTGATAACATGGATGGACCTTGAGGACACTATGCTAAGTGAAATAAGCCAAACACAGAAGGACAACTACTACATGATACCACGCATATGATGAATCTAAAACAGTCAAAGTCATAGAAGCAAAGAGTGGAATGGTGGTTTCCAGGTGCTGGAGGAAGGGAAAAACAGGGAGGTATTAGTCAAAGGGTATGAAGTTTTGGTTATACAAGATGAATAAGTCCTAGAGATATACTGTACAGCATAGTGCCCATAGTTAACAATACTGTACTGTACACTTTAAAATTTTCTATGTTGTGTTCATATCACAAAATAATAATAATAATAAGAGGGTGGGAGGAAACTTCTGGAGGTAATGGATATGTTTGTGGCACAGACTGTGATGATGGTTTTATAAGTATACACTTATCTCCAAACTCATCAAGTTGTATACATTAATTATGTACAGGTGTTTGTATGTCCAAAGAAAACAGAAAACCTAGAAAAAGAATGATTTTACTTTAAAAAATAAAGAGTACATATTCAAGTTCTAATACAGGTAAAAATAATCAATGGTATTAAAATATCATAAAGGTAGTGGCTCTGGGAGAGTTGGGGCAGGGAAAGAGTGTGAAGAGGCATAAGGGAACTCTTCTAAAGTTATACTAATATTCTATATCTTGATAGGAGTTGAGATTACACAGGTGTATGCATTGTCAAAACTGAGTGAATTTGACTTGTGTATTATGTAAATTTTAAATCAATAAAAAACTGTAATTAAATTCTAAATTCTTGTTAATACTAAACTCTAGTTAATGATAAGCATGATGAGGGAGAAGTGTACAGGGGTCCATAAAGTACTTTAAAATGCATAAAAAAGATGAATTAAGGAATAGAGAGAAGGGTAGATCACAGATATGTGAGAAGCAAGTATAACAAAATATTATAGTATCTAGTGGGTGGATATATGGGTGTTCACTCTAAAATTCTTTCAATCCTTCTTTATGTTTGAAAATTTTCATAATAAAATGTTCAAAAATTTTTACACAAAACTTATGAGGGGCATATAGTTCTTGAATGAAGGATACAAAATAGACTCCTACAGGGGTCAAGAATAAATAAAAAATTGTATCCTTATAAAGTCCCTTAAACTTCATTTAGGAAAAAGTAATACTATTTTAAAAAGACAAAACTTGTTAATAAGTTAATTACAACTCCTACAAGAAAGAAATTTAAAATAAATTTTAATGGCCCCAGAGAAACTTAATTTTCCATACTGATCTGTAGTCATAGTTTTAATTGTTATTCCTGGGGGATGGGTACAAGAAAAGGACCTGGAAGAAAAGAAATGTATCAGAAGATTTACAAAAATCAGGTTCTAAGGTAATGAGAAAAAAAGAAAACAGTAAACTTCTCTGGCAGGATGTATTCTCTGCAAAATTCTTTCACCTGTGTTTTAGCTATTTCTGAGGGGACTACTGGTTCCCCAGGGCATGTCAGACTGTATAGGCCTTAGCAAAAGGAGTTTGGTTCTTCCTATAGCTCTTATTCTTTAAATCAACTTTTTCAGTGTCCTTAGAGATTTTTGATAATGCCATTCCTCTATATCAGAGTTCCTCAAAAAACTGATGCAACATTAGGAAAGGAAGCAAGTCTCAATAAATACCAAAGATCATTCAAACCTCAACTCTGGCTGCAAGATAAAAATATTAGAAATAGAAGTTGAATGTCTATTTAAATATCTTTTAAATTTGGAAATTTAAAAGCATACTATTGGGGCCAGCCCGGTGGCGTAGTGGTTAAATTCATGCACTCTGCTTCAGTGGCCTGGGGTTCGCCATTTCAGATCCTGGGCGCGGACCTACACACTGCTCATCAAGCCATGCTGAGGCAGCATCCCACATAGAGCAACTAGAAGGATGTATAACTATGACATACAACTATCTACTGAGGCTTTGGGGAGAAAAAAGGAAGAAGATTGGCAACAGATGTTAGCTCAAGGCCAATCTTCCTCAAAATAAATAAATAAATAATATTTTTAAAAACATGAAAACATAATATTAAATAATTAATAGATTAGAAATAGATTGTGATTTTAAAAATCCAAAATATTTAAATTTAATAAATACAATGACTATCAAATATCAAATTATTAAAGAACATAAAAGAAAACCCAAGCAAATTGTGAAGCTCTATTTTGTTCATGTTAGGAAATTAAAAAATAAATACATTAATTTGCCCCAATTTTAAAAAATTCAATGTAATTTCAAACAAAACGAAATAGGACTTTTTACATTTGTCCTGATCCCAAAATTCATGGGAGAGTAAAGAACCAAGAATATTAAAGACAATACTATAGAATAAAAAATGCATACCAGATATCAAGACTGTTCATAAAGCTATAGTACTTCAGATCATGGGGTATTGCTGCAGGAAAAGACAAAGATATCAAAGGCAAAGAGCAGAGAATCCAGAAATACCATGGGAATATATCGAAGTTTATTTATATCCTAAATGAACTGCTATTTAATATAAAACAGCTTTACTAATCAGGAGAAAATGTATGAACTATTTAATAAGTGGTGCCTGGGTATTGGACTAATTGTATCGAAAAAGATTAAAACACTAATCCTACTCTGCCCAAAATAAATTTGAGACAAATTAAATATCTAAATGCAAAAAACAAGCCCCACACAACTATAAAACCTCTAGAGAAAAATGAAATACATGCTATATAATTGAAGTGTAATTGATTGTTCCTCTTTTTAAATTATGTGTTCCATCCCCTTATTTCAAGGTGTAATTATTATAGATGAGCTAAAGGCTCCTTGCTAAAGTGAATGTTCTACTAACTACATGGTTGTAGAGGTGCTGGAGGAACTTAAAGGTGGAGGGAATACTAAAATACTAAATTCTGGGTTTTGCTCAGGAAGAATAGACTGTGAAGAGAAGCTTCATTTCCAGTTCTCCAACATTGTCATTACTCTCAAGAAACCAAAGAAAGTGGAAAGTTGCCAAGAATCCACAGGAAACTGTTTCATTTCCACTTATATGTGTTTCCTCCTACCTGTTTACCATGTAAAAACATTATGACATTTATCAAAATTGCCTAATAAAATAACATGGGAAAATACACACAATATACTGTTAATTTTAAACATCAAGTTATAAAACAGGAAATGCAGTGTTCTCTCAATTTTCACTATATGTAGTACCGGCATAAAAATAATCAAAATATCAATAGTTATGTCTGACATTTTGGGTGACTTTTATTTTCTCCATTGGGTTTTTCTGAACTTCCCAAATTTTCTGCAATGAATGTGTATTATGTCTATAGACAGGGAAAAATTTAATTCAAAGAAGAAAGAAAAATTGCTGTTTAATAAGTAAGGTAGTACAGTTTAGGTGTTTGAGACGTTACCTCTAATGTAGCTAAAAGTTGCTATTTTCAACAAGATTTAAAGATTCAACTTTAAATCACTTCTGGGACTACAGAGTCTCTTAGAAGAAAACAAAGGAGTATTTAAATTGGCTACCAGAGCCACTGGTATGCCCTCTGGAAATGTTTAGGGCCCTGAGGTTAGAGAGTACTTATGTGGCAGATTGACTACTATTGATATAAATTTATACCATGAATTTCTATTGGAGATGAAAGCTTCAGTTTTGGTCTGCCCCCCTCACCACCATCAGCGTCATCTGGAATTGTGGGATACTCGCCTGTGGGTTCTAATAGCATGACTATAGCTCAAAGAGAAGATAGCTAAGATAGATCCGAACCAATCAAAGGAGGAAGAGCTACAGCAACTTCCATATGTAGACAGAAAAAGTTGGAGGAAAGCAATGCTGAATAGAATGAATAGAAATATCCATGCTTATGTCTAAAATGGCTTCTTCTTTTGAAGACTGTAGTCCCAATAAACCATGTTACCTACTTAAGTGGAGAATTTGAGGGTCCTATACTGATGCTTAAATGAGGTAGACTAGAGCAGAGTTGGAAAGAGTTATTTTCAGAAAGAAGATATGGGAACTAGGAATTCTGAATGATTTATTTTGTTTGAAAAGTTTTGAATAAAACTGAAAAATCATGGGAAATAAGGAATTGTTGGGTGAAGGAAATACCTTGAATAGTGATAAACATCACTTTAAATTAGTTGTTTCTCTTTACCATGGAAAACGAAAAAATGGCAGCCTAGGAGTTCAGATTAAACTACCATGTATTGTGCACTCCCTCTGTACCAAGATCTTTCAGGAATGTTACGTTAATCCTCACAACAACCCTACAAAGTAAGTACTGTTACCTCATTTTACATCATGCTCATGTTAAGTGTCTTGCTCAAGGTTTGTACAGCTAATAAGCCACAGAGCCAAGACTTGAACTCTAGGTCCTCTGACTCCAAGACAACTACTCTTTCAATTAAAACATAGTACTTCTCCATAAAGGTACCTTACTAGCAATAAGAACAAAGGAGTAAGAGGTCTGGAGCATAGTAGGCTTCCATGGCACAGCCCTAGAAATGATCAGAATATGCAGGATAGCATGTTTAGAATATGCAGGATAGCATGTTCTAATCAATCCCAGAAGTTAGCCTATTGCTCAGATAGAGGCTTCTATAAGATAAGAGCTTAAACCTTCAGCTGTGTTCCCAGCAACAAAGAACTGCACTTGGTACCCACACAGCAATGATAGTGAAAAAACTCAAAATAATTCTCAAGACCACATACAAAAAGGAGAGGATGTAATTCTAACTTACCCAGCATTGCTTATTATCAACAACATTTAGGCTCCTAGAGGGTCATTTACTTGGACAAGCATTCAGGAGCTCCTGCCCGAGATCTGTCATATTGTGAAGGACAAAGGTACTTTATAAACAGTAGGAAAAACTCGATGGAACAGGATATAGGATGCAGTATTTAGTAACGCAAGTTTCCTCTTGAGGAAATCTTCCATGGTGAGTGTGCCATTTCCTGCTTCAAAAAGTTCCTTGGGTTAAAATCAGGGAGTCTGGGTGAGTACACGTGCTTTACAAGCTACTACTCACTCCTGCTGGTGAACACGGGAAGAAGAAGGGTGAAGGCTTGACGATCCATAGTCCTCAAGCAGAGTTTTCTTTCCTCCCATAGGTGATGCCCAATGGTGAGGACCAGTCTAAGGACTGAGCCTTTGGAGAGAGATGAACAAAACCTGGAGAACCAAGAAACTGAAATTTTACCTCTTGATGGCAGAAAGCAAAAAACCATAGGTAACAGAAGCTCCTGATGCTTGCCCATGCTCCCTCCTACCCACCAACTATCTCCTCTCTCTTTTTCTTGTGTGATACTGTTGGATACTTTATAGTGCATCCTATCTGCACTGCTAAGCTTAGTCACATTCTAAATGGTGGGTTCTAGAATCCTTTTGCAGTAATTGAGGCTGTGTCAGTGTGTCTGCTGATGGTGGATATATGTGTGAAACTGATTGGCTGAACTCAGAACACTAAATGGCATTAAATTAGTCTCTGTAATATAAAACAACATGAAGCCCCTCTCCAATTTCCTGTCCATTGACTGTTTTTCTTCCTACTTGAGTTTTAGAGAAAATTGAGGCCAAAGTTCTGGACATCCTTGCCACTATTTCCTTCCAGGAAAAATTTGAAAATATTATTTCTGATATTTATAATCACAAAGTATGGATTAATTAAGAATTATTTGGAAAAATACAGAGAATATAAAGAAAATTATTAATGCCCCAAATTCCATATTCCAAAGAAAGCCATAGTTAACATTTTGGAGTAGTTTCTTCAGGCATTCACACATATACAAAATTGCAATCATTTATATTATTAGGAAACTTCCTTTTCTCATGTACTATTATATTATGAGCATTGTCTCTTGCCCTTAACTCTTCTCCAAGACTACAATTTGCATTGGTGATATTACATGTGACATTATGTCTTCACCTGTGTATACCATAACCATTACATGCCAGAATTTCAGCATCTTAGAGGAAAAAATTATAGCATTTGTTAAAGCATGATTGAACTTGAAATGTGATATTATATGCAATGTCATTTATTTTTGCTTTTCTATCCTATTGTTGGATCTTTCAAGGAAAAAAATGTTAAATAATAAGAATGCACATTTGAATGACTTTTAGGGAAATATCTGCAGCGTCTCACCATTTGGAACTATGTAGACCAATAGTTACAGAGATAAGCTTTACCATATTAATGATTTATCCTCATAGGTCTAGATTACTAAGAGGTTTTATCAAGAATTAATGTTGTGTTCTATCATCAATTTGGGAGTCTAGGTAAACGACACATTTTATTTTTATTACCTGTTTATTTCACATGTTACATTTATAGATTTCCAAGCATTAATTTGGAATTCTATGCATTGATAAAAATAAATGACATAATTTTAGTATGCAGTTTGGACAGACTTTTATTCTTTGCATATGTGTTCACAAATGGGATTGATTATAGTTTTATTCTCTCCAACAGTTTCGGGGAAAAGGCAATTTTAGTTTGATAAAATAATTTGCAAAGTGTTCCATAACTTTTTCACATTGGAACATGTTGTATAGCACATAAATTGTTTCTTAACAGTATAAAATAACTATCATAAGCATTCTGCATCCAGTGTGTATTTTGAAAGTCTAGTACTCACATACATATCGCAGTATATAAGGCATAGTACGTGTTGAACAAATGAGTAAATGAAGGATGCTAGCAGAGCAGAAAGCACAGGGTTTTGTGATAGCACATAACAGGGGCATCCTACTTGGACTAGAAAGTAAGAAAGTTTTCCTAGAAAAGATAATATCTAAGTTAGAAGAGGTCCTTCCAGTCTAACAAAACAGCAGGTACAAATGCATAAAGAAGAAAGAGTGTATTATTTGGAGGAGACTAAAAGAAATTCAGCATGGCCATTTCCGAGCATTGAGGATATCAATAATGTCTTCAGAAGAACAGAGAAAATAGAGCGTTAGAAAATTACAAAAGTTAGGAAGAAAGGTAGTACTAAGTGACTTATATTAAAGGAGGGCAGATTCCAGGCCCTGACTTCCAGACCCTTAAATGGACATCTATCCAGTTAAGAGTCTGGATCAGATTATTTCTTGGATCAGAAAATGTTCGTGTTCCATTAATTATGGTCCCAAACGTCAATCCCCATGTCCAAAAATTTTTTTAAAAAGCAATTTTTTTCCTTATGAGTCAGTCAAGCAGACTTAAAAGTTATAATTTATAATATTTATGAATATATAAATCCTTAGTATTGTTATGTTGTATTATATATTTTATTATATTGCATTCCATTATATTATGTATAATTTTAAATAACATGGAGACGCCTACTATGCCTCTCACTTAATAGATGTTATCAAATTTAATTCTCACAACAAATTGCCAAAGAGTTATAGTTTTCTCCCCATTTTACTAGCTGAGACTAGTAGCTGAGACTCAAAAGCATTAAGTAACTTAAAATAGTCTTAATGAGGATAAGTGGCATAGTGCAGAATCTATATATTTTAAATTAGATCCAGCTTTATTAGAATGGAGTTTCATTTCAAAATATTCATCAATAAAGTGATTCTTATGTATCCACTTTTGAAAATAGTTTGTCTCTAGATTTTTGTTAATTAGAAGCCTGGAATTTTCCAGCACAATTCACAACCTCTGCTGCTGTGTGAGCCTCAACAGTTGATCTTTCAATGCTGTTTCATGACTAATAAAATTAATATAATATACCTGTTCTTGGTGATTCCAGGGGCTGTTCTAAAAATAAAACAAAATAATGGAAGTGAAAGTGATTTGATAAATATACATCGAAATTCAAATCTCCCTGAGTCATGTGCTTTTCTAAAACCTGCAAGTGACATGGGCACATGGAAATGGGGAATTACTCAGCCGTGACCGAATTCTTTCTGGTGGGACTTTCCCAATACCCAGACCTCCAGCTTTTTCTGTTTGTGCTCTGCCTCATCATGTATGTGATAATCCTCCTGGGAAACAGCCTCCTCATTATCATCAGCATCCTAGATTCTCGCCTCCACAGCCCCATGTACTTCTTCCTTGGGAACCTCTCATTCTTGGACATTTGTTACACATCATCATCCATTCCTCCCATGCTCATCATATTTCAGTCTGAGAGAAAATCCATTTCGTTCATTGGCTGTGCTCTGCAGATGGTTGTGTCCCTTGGTTTGGGCTCCACTGAGTGTGTCCTCCTGGCTGTGATGGCCTATGATCGGTATGTGGCCATCTGCAACCCACTGAGGTACCCCGTCATCATGAACAGGGTGCTATATGTGCACATGGCTGTGTGGTCCTGGATCATAGGCTGTCTGAACTCCTCAGTGCAAACAGCCCTGACAATGGTGTTGCCTTTCTGTGGGAATAACATCATTGACCATCTTACCTGTGAGATCTTGGCTCTTCTTAAACTCATATGTTCAGATATCTCCATGAATGTGCTTATTATGACAGTGGCAAGTATTGTTTTATTGGTGATTCCTCTGTTGTTAATTTTCATCTCCTATGTTTTCATTCTCTCTTCCATCCTGAGAATTAATTCTGTTGAAGGGAGAAAAAAAGCCTTTTCTACCTGTTCAGCCCACCTGACTGTGGTCATCTTGTTCTATGGTTCAGCCCTTTTTATGTACATGAAGCCCAAGTCAAAGGATACAAAAGCATCTGATGAGATCATTGGGCTGTCTTACGGAGTAGTAACCCCGATGTTGAACCCCATAATCTACAGTCTGAGGAATAAAGAGGTGAAAGAAGCTGTGAAGAAAGTTTTGAGTAGATACTTACATCTATGAAAATATGAAAAGACTTGAGGTATGTGATATCCTCAGTGTGGGACCAGATCAGATCTTTTGTATTCACAGATGAAGTAATGGAACCCAGCGTCAAGAGAACTTGTCTGCTTATATGGCCAAATATGGGACTCCCATTCTTTTCAACACCGAATGCTCATGTAAACCTTCTGAATACTGTCTTGTCTGCAGAGCTTCTAGCTGTATGCAGCTCTGCCAATTGGTCCCATATAGGGCACATGGCTTTTCCTCAAGATGAATCTCTCTCCTCTCTGCTCTCTGCTATCTCCTTTCTCTTCTCTATCTCTTTTTCTCTCTTCCTTGTTTTCCTATCCCTCTCTCTTCTCCATTTCATCCTCCCTCTTGTCCTTTCTCCTCCTCCATCTACTTCCTTTCTCTCCCTTCCTTCTGTCTTGTCTCCTTTCTCATTCACTTTGTATTGGACATCCATTGTTTTGTTGTCCGGTAGCCCCTCTTGTGGTAAAAGAATGCATTTTTTTCTTTTGACAATAACAGTCCCTCCCTCTGAGTCCGCGTGGTGCTGGATGGGGCTGACCCTACCCTCTAGAAATAGTGCCACCATACAGAACCAAAGCTTAGGCTATTAAAGAAGCAAATCCCTCTAGCCACAGTGATTCATTAAGCATAGCAAGTGAATCCTGCCAGGCTAATCAAACTCAATCCAAGAATGCTGTCTCAGTATGAGAAAAGAGGCATTCTTACTGACATAGGGTTGCTAAACTGGTAAAATGTGAGCTTGGAGCCAATCTTTCCTAATGTGGGGAGAGCTGAACTGAGAGACAAAGCGGTATAGAAAGGAGGGAGAGTGTATCTGATCCTGTTATTTTAACCCATTGATCCAGCTGTGTCTAAAGTCAGATTCACAAAAATTCTTCTTAGTTTTATGAGTCAATAAATTACCTTTTTATAAAAAACTAATTTTGAGTTAGATTTTCATCACTTATAATCATATAGTCCTAACTAAAGTATTCCTTTGTGCCCCCTCTCTCCACTCATATTTTTAAGGCAAAAAAGAAAAACAAAACATGAGGATATATTACCTAAGTGGCCCCAAGTTCTCTAGCCTTCAGGGGTTCTCCTTTCTTTTAATAACTAAATAATCTAATTTCTATTCTGCATGCCTGCAGGCACTCCAGTCACCTCCCCAATCATTTCTGAGGAGTGTTTCCATTTTCCTAGTTCCTGGTTCTCATTTTTGCACCAGATTATTGTCCTAAGCTTTTGCATCATTCCTCTCTGGTAATCGTGTACACCTCTGTGTTGTCTAAGCTCTAAACAGTACATTTTGTCCACAAAGAATAGGCATAAGTCTCCTAAATATCCACATTCAAAAAGCCACTATGCTTAACACCTTTACTTAGGCTTGAAAATAAGATAAAGGGAATATTATCAGTAAGAAAAAGAAATAATTATTAAATATCACTGCTTTTGGTATCTGTTAGCCATCCCCCTTCACAGGGGTCCTCTTAAGTCCATTTTGCTCTTTAGCTCCTGTCCTGCTACCAGAATGATAGTGCCTATCCATTTCCTTATTCCATAAGAATCAGCGTTTCTCCCAATAAAAAATGAGTGGATACCTAACTCAAAGCACTCCTCAATATGGTCCTTCTCAAAATGGAGAGTGAGTTTACCCCCAAAACAGACCAGCTTCTACTCTTAGAACTAAAGGAAAGAAATTCAGGAAGTTTTAAAAGAACAGTGCTTCCTCACCAGCAATGATTTAGAAATATTGAAGTCCAATCTACAAGCACCTTGAGAAACGTGTTCTGTTTGTGAAAATACATCAAGCTGTACACTTAGCATCTGTGTGCTTTCAATAAGAAGCCAAAGAAAGAAAGATAGAATCCAACCCATTGCCTGCTTTCCATTATGAGTACTGAAGTATTATTACAACACTTATACAACTGGGATCCATATGGTTCATTCTTAACAAGGAAAGAGAGTCCAGCAGTCAAAAGTACTTTTAACGTCCTCTATTTCAGCTTCTTAAAAATCCCAATTACACAGCAATACTTGTAAAAATTCTATTTGTATTACAGGCCACAATTGCTCTGGAGCATTTCTTTCCACCATTTCCCAGTACCCAGTCTTCCTACTGTTTTCACTCTGTCTTTTTCCCCATCTCACCCTTCTTTGACCGCAACAGCTCTTTCAAGTAAAATAGAGTCTGTCCTCCTAGGGCAGGGAGAGAGAAAGATAGGTTTTGAAAGAAGTGAGAAATTGGGGTCTAAGTAGTGGGAAAAGAGCTATTAAAATTCTCAAGTGAAGAATTTTTGTCCTACTACACTATTTGCCAATGCAAACGTCACCTCTTCTTTTCTTCATGTTTCACAAATGTCACCTTTTCCCCACTTTATCAGCTCCTCCAGGAAGAAATTATTTCCTCCTCTTCTATTCTTGCGTTGATTTTTTAATGTGCCTCTATTAAACTTTTCGTTATATTTTATTTTATTTATTCAATGTGGCGTAGTTAAAAAAATAAACAAAAAACACAAAGCTTTTGCAAACTCTAATTCTCCAATTTACTAGGATTATAAGCTTTTATCTTTCAGAGTCTCCACTTATTCTGACACAAAATGTGGATTTTAGTTCCTAGCTCAGGGGGTTTTATGAGTATTGAATAAGAAAAAAATTCAAAATTCTTTATTCAGTGCTTGGCTAATATCACACAATGAATAATATACATTCCCTTTACCTTTCCACATACTGGCCTGTCTCTTCTAACAGACTGTGGGTTTCCTGAGGGCAAGATATGAGTAATATTTATTTTAGGATCCTTGGCACCTAAATGAGAAGAGGCATTATAAATGTGTGTCGAATGAATGAATGTGTGATTGTCTTTCTTATGCTGAAGGTAAACAAGCTTATTTTCCATTGCCTAAAGAATCCTTGTGAATGCTGCCTCTGCACCTTTGCTCGTGCCACTCTCTCCACCGAAAATTGCCCTCCCTATAATCTATCCATAAAAATTCACAGTCCCCTTCAAAAAAGTCTCTTCTTATTTAAAACCTCATATCATCAAGACTCTACCTCTTCTCCCACCAAGTTAAATTCCTATAGCAATCTATTTAAGCTTTGAGGTATTTATTACATGGAGACATATTCTCTGACTATGTACACAATATACCTGTTGTTTTATTGAAAGGTCATTAGGAGCAGAACCTGTGAGTTGTCTTTGTAATCCCACAAATAATAACTGAGTGGGCTTTAATCAACAGATTGATACTTTTGATCATTGCATTTTGCTTTTTTGTATAACGTCTATTAGTTTTCTAAATAGAATTTTCTTTTCATAGCATATGAGCAGTATGACATTACATGTGATACATACAACTAACAATAATCTTGGTTAAAATAATATTCCTCTGTTATATATATGGTTTTGTTCATTCTGGGCATCAGAAGTTTGATTGTAATAGATCAGGCAGAGTCCACCTAACCCAGATATACATACATATAATCCCTTAAGCAGTTTGCTGATCTTATAACTTGACAATGACCAAAATAAAAAGATGTTAATTTATAGAATAGTGACTTCTATTTATCTATGTCCAGCCCTGAGACCTACTCCAATAGTCATTTTAAGTATAACATGTCCAAAACAGAAACCATGATTTTTCCCATCCCCAAACTACTTCTCCTCAAGTCTTCCCCAACTCAGGAAGTGGAGTGCCATACATCCACCTCCAATCAACCAGCAAATTCTATCAACTCTGTCTTGAAAATCTGCTCTGAATCTGACCACTTCCACGGCTACTACCCTAGTCTAATCCACCATCATCTCACGTAAGCTACTGCAATAGCTTCTCAAATCACACCCCTGATTCCACTTTGGTTCTCTTACAATCTGTTCTCTGTACAGCAGCCAGAATACTGTTTTTAGAAGAGTACATACTGAAGTTCTAGAACAGGTAAAAATTAATCATTGGTATTTTAAAAACCAGAACATTGGCTGCCTATGTGGGGGAGGGGTTAGAGCAAGTATCAACTGGGTTGGGACATGAAGGAACTTTTCTGAGGTTATGCTTATGTTCTATATCTGATAATTTGAGTGACACAGGCATGTATTTCTCAAAACTATGAATATTACATTAAGATTTGTGAATTTAATATATGTAAATGTTAAATTAAAAGAAAAAACTGTAAACAAATACAGTTTTAAACTCTAGTTACTAATACACATGCTGAAGTATTTAGGGAAAAGGGTAATGATGTCTACAGTTTACTTTGAAATGCATCAAAAAATGACAGGGATTTAATGGAGGAATAGAGAGATGAATAGACACAAAGATATGAGATAAGCAAATCTAGTAAAATGTTAGTGGTAGAATCTAGTTGGTGAGCGTATGATTCTTTCAGTTTTGCTTTCTATTTGAAATTTTTCATAATACAGCATTGTAAAAGAAATTATACAAAGCCTGTCATGAATACAGCTCTTGAATAAATGTATCAATGAATGAGGCAAGGGTAGAAATTGTATCAAAAATAATACCATTATAAATTCTCTTAAAATTCATTCAGGAAAAAGTTCCACTATTTTAAAAAGGCAAAACTTTTTAACAGGTTATTTACAACTCTTACAAGATAGAAATTAAAAATAAATTTTAATGGTCCCTGTGAAACTTAATTTTCTGTACTGAATTCGTGTCAGGGTTTCACTTGCTATTCCTGGGGGATGGGTGCAAGGGGAGGAGAAAGAAAGGGAAGAAAATAAATGTATCAGAAGATTTACCAGAATCAGGTTCTAGGTAATAAGGAAAAAGGAAACAGCAAATTTTTTGGCATGGTGTGTTGTTTGCCATATTCCTTCATGTGTTTTTGGCTATTTCTAAGGAGACTACTGATTCCCCAGCAATGTCAGACTGTATAGACCTTTACAAAAGCAATTTGGCTCTTTCTACAGCACTTATTCTACAGTTCCACCTTTTCAATATGATTAAGGCCATAAAGTTTTTGATGCCATTCCTATATATTCACATGATAATCACCTATATATCTTGTAACATTGCTATTCTTTTGCTGTTGTTGTGAGGAAGACTAGCCCTGAGCTAACATCTGTTGCCAAGCCTCCTCTTTTTTTCTGAGGAAGACTGGCCCTGGGCTAACATCTGTGCCCATCTTCCTCCATTTTACATGGGACGCAGCAGCATGGCTGACCAGCCGTGCGACGGCCAGCGCCTGGGATCTGAACCCGCGAACCCCGGGCTGCCAAAGCGCGAACTAAACTGCTGCGCCACTGGGCAGGCCCCTACATTGCTATTCTTAAAACAATCAAGTTACATAATCACTCACATTTCCTAAGGCCTTTTTTGATCTGACAGTTTAAAAAAATTAAGAAGTTGAAGTTCATTCTAACAATTAACCTGTATTTCTTTTCTATGCTATTTATATTCTCACTCCAGATGTAGGACAAACAATGATTATAAATGTGAGATGCTATAGGTTAAAGACAACACACATTAATAGTGGTTGTATTACAATAATGATTCAGATGATTACAGAATATAAGTGTTAATATGTATGCTGTAAGGGACAAGATTATTTAAAAATGGAGAATGAGACATTACTCAACATAATGAACACTACTAGTATTAGTGATAAAAGGACAATTGAAAATAGATTTTATGCTCTGATCAAAAGGTTTAAATTTCAAAGCATTTTGAAAGACAGCATAAGTGCACAACTCAGTGACTGAGTAACAAATGAAAGAAAATATTGAAGCAGATCAATTAAGACAATTACATGGCAAAGACTATATCATGATGATCTTGGTTCAGAAGGAAATGATGTTTTCACGAGAAACAAATGCATGCAGATTTAGATATCTTTATGTTTAATGTCTGTAATTTTTTCACACAATAAAATTCAGAAACATAAACAACAACAAAAAAAAACTTCCTGACAGTGAAAAAGAGACAAATACCTAAACAATTATATAAAGGCACAAGGCAAACAGATTTTAAAGGAGTCCTTATGCTTTATTTTCTTAGCTTTGGTCTAGGCTAGGAAATTTTATCACATTTTAAAACTAGTTGTCTTACTATACTGGTGAAATTAAAAGTTCTAAGAATGATTGTGTAGAAGTATATAGTGTGTGCAAAACTGCATTATGTTTTAATATATATGTATAACATTAGTATTTGCCTTAAATCTCTTCTCTAAGATACCAAATTATGAAATAGAGAATGTACTTTTTTCTTTTTATAGTATAAAGAGAAAAATGATATCCCTAGAATAAAGTTCTCTGTATAGATGCTGCAGAAGATATCTTCTTCTCTGTTCTTTTGCGTGTATAATACAGTTTGGATTTTTACAGTACGATTTGGCAGGCACACTTAAATTTCAAAATCTAAAACTTATAAAAGTGGCTTTGAATCAATATTTTTTAAATGTGTAATAATATTTACAATAAAGAAAATCACTTTTTAAAATGTATATATGGTAAGTGTATAAGCCTGCTTATAATTAAGCATAATATAATGGTAAAATGAGTGCCTAAAAGGAACCATAGAAGTTGGCCTAAGAATGTCATGATGCTTTTCACATAGAATATTTATTGACTTTTTCAAAAAATGAAGCACAGTCTGCTTTTAAAAATGAATTATCTTACTATATTTTAATATCATATAGTACTTATTTTTCTCAAATTCTTCAAAATTAAGAATAGAGTAAAAATGACATCAGTGAGAATAAAGACCTAAAGTCAACAGAATAATATCTTCAAATTGTTCAAGCAAAATAACTGAAAACTTATAATTTTGTACCAAACTAAACTATTTTTCAAGAGAGAAGGCAAAATAAGGACATTTTTAGAAGACAAAAAAAAGGAAGAGATTTTTCCACACAGACAACCCAAGAAAGAAAAACTGTCTCTAGATGAAAGAAATGAAATGAAAAAACAAAAATAAACAAAGAAATTGGTAAATATATGGGTGAATCCAAACTGTCACTGTAAAAAAAAAGAGAGAGAAAGTGGGCTCAAAGTTGGGAAACTTAAAAACAAGGTAAAAATGAAATCTTAGACACAAATAATATGAAAGATGATGGGAGGGGTTAGAAATAAGCGATAAACATTTTAAGGTCCTTGATACTATTCAGGATTGCAGAAAATTAATACACTAAGAATCTAATTCAATGAATTATAAAAAGAGAAAATGAAAAAATCCAAAGAGAGGTAAAGACTGAATCAGCAATTTAAAATTTTACTAGGCCCAAACAATTTCCCTGGATAATTCTAACACATTTTCCAAGAACAGGTAACTCCTACCTTATACAAATTGTTTCATAAAATATAAAAAGGGGGTGGGAAGCTCCCCTAACTCTTTTATAAGCCTGATATAACATTGAAACAAAAATCGAACAAGGACAATATGAGAAAGGAAAACCTATGAGCCAATCTCACTTATAAACATAGACATAAAAATTTTAAAGAAAATACTAGCAAACAGAATCCAACAATGTACAAAATAATAATACCTAACATCCAGTAGGGTTATCCCAGCGATGCAAGGAAGTCTTAACATTAGAAAATATTTTAATGTAATTTACCACAATATCAATTAAAGAATAAAAACAAATAATTGTTTCAGGAAATGCAGAAAAACCTTTTGATAAAATTCAACAGGCATTTATAATTTAAAAAAATTAAAAACTTAGCAAACTAGAAACAAAATAAAACTTCTTCAACCTGATAAAGAGTATTTATCAAAAATTTGTAACTAAAAAGTTCTCCTTAAAATTCCAAAAATAATTGAACATTGCACAGAAATCCTACACAGCGTGAGAGAGAGAAAAGAAGGAGGAGGAAGTGAAGGCAGAGGAGGAAGAGAAGGAATAGGGAGGAGGAGGGGGGAAGGAGAAAGGAAAGGAAAGAAGAAAAGGAAAAAGAATAGGATGGAAGGAAAGAAGAAATAGGGGGAGGGAGAGAGGAAGGAAGGGGAAGGAGAGAAGATGTAAAGATGAAAAAGGGAGAAACAAAATTGTCACTATTGCCTGAAAATAAGGTTGTCTACATAGGAAGTGAGAAAAAAATCTATAAAAAGAAAATCTTAAAATTTAAATTAATAAGAGGCTCTAGCAAGGCTGCTAAATACAAGATCAATACACAAAATTCAATAGTATTTTTTGCAGCAGTTAGAACTAGTTAGAAAATATACTTTAAAGTGAATCTCACAACACCACAAAAGTATAAAGTGCCCACGAATAAATCTATAAAAACTGCAAAAGGAATTTTTGAAGAAAAGTATAAATGTTCATTAAAGCACACAGAATAAAATCTCCCACAAATTTCAGAGCTATATTTTGTTCATGTTAGGAAATTCAAGAATAACTATGTGACTATTTATTGATAAAAATTGAGTATAATTCCAATCAAAATGAAATTGGGATTTTTCTTTTAATTTCTGCAGTTTAGTCCAAAATTCAAATTGTATAGTAAAGACCAAGAATAGCTAAGACTATACTAGAACAGGAATTGCATATTTACTGTACCAAAGGCCAAGGTGATAAAGCTACAGTAATTCAGACAGCGTAGTATTGGTACTAGCAAAGAGAAATATATCAATGAAATGGAGTAGAGAAATCAGAAATAATATGGGCATATGTGCAAGTTTATATCCTAAATAAGTAGTATTTGATATAAGATGGCACTGCAAATCAGTAGGGAATGGATAAATTGTTTGATAAATTGTGCTTTGGTAATAGACTACTAGTACTAAAACAAAAAAGGATCATATTAAACCTCCACCTCACACTGTGACCTAAATAAATTTGAGACAGATTAAATACCCAAATGCAAAAAGCAAAACTGTAAAACAACTAGAGGAAAATATAGGAGAATGTCTTCATACACAGGTATAGGAAGAGTATATCTTAAATGAGCCCCCCAAAAAAGCACAAAATATAAAGGACTAACAATTCAAATTTAGAAACAGCTATATGGCAAAATAACATCATTAAGAAGGTTTAAATAATAGCACAAATGGAAAACTACATCAGTAACAAATACAGCCAAAAAAAGGATTAGTATTCAGAATATTTTTTTAAAAGCTGTCAAATTAATAAGAAAAAGATGAATAACATAACAGAAAATTGGGCTAAGGATATAAACAGGGACCTCAAAGAAAAGGAAAACAGCATGGCCTATAAAATTATGAAAAGATGTTCAATTCACATGAAATCAGAGAAATGTAAATTAAAACAAGAGACATCTCTCAGCTAAAAGATATATAAATATTAAATTCTTACAAAAATTGTCAACAATATGGAGAAAGAGGAAATCTCATTTACTGCCAGTGTGGTATAAGTCAACACTATAAACTGTTCAATTAATTCATTAGTTCCATTTACAGATATATGCCCAAGGAGATACGTACAAAGTTATTCGCTGAATCATATTTATAAAATAATCATATGGGAACATTTAAATATTAATATGGGAAAAAATAACTAAGTTATGGTACGCTCAAATACTAAGTTATAGGAGAGCAATTAAAGTGAATGAACCAGCTCTAAACTACTCATTTTGTTACCTTTTGGCAGTCACTTAGCTTTGAGTTTCTTGTTCGCTGTGTTTGTTTTAATTTATAAAATGGAAATATCAACTTCGCAAACTGAAATGAAAGAGAATAAGTAAGGATCATGTAAAAGACATAATATACACGACAGCTCCTACATGATATCAGGCACATTAGCATCTAATGTTCTCCTATCTGTGAAACAGGTATCACCAACATCCTCTGAAACAGAGAGCAATAGGAATGGGATACATGATTTGAAATTTTTAAGTAAATATTTATTAAAACCTCTTCAAAGATGAGAAGGGCAGCTAAATAGGATGAGGAAAGGATTAACCAAGCAAATGAAAAGACCAGCTCTCATTAATGAGATAATCATAACAGAGACTCTGGTAATATGGAACAACCAACATGCCTCTTTCCAAGACACATACTGGCTCAGAACCAACTGACAGTCAGGGAAAAATACTATGAAATAGGAATTAGATGGCCTCAGTATATTTTGTGCTGAGTGGGACCTTCAGATGATTTCAGAGGATATGAAAATTGGGAACTATATCTTTTTAATATTTAATATCTTTATATGAGAAGAAAATCATCTTGAATATGAAGCCTACTTCTAGGAATACATACTATTAAGCCATCTTGAGAAGTCAACTTAGAACGTTTTTCAGAAGGAATTTTAATCTAAGTAGTGCTGATTTCCCATAAGCGATGTGTCTGTCAACCTTCATAAGAGATAGAGGGACGTTTGAACTTAGATCAGACAGTGTGTTTGGGAAAATCCTGAAGGACCTATCAAGGAGCAAAGAGACAATAGTCCCCTGCGTTTGGACACAGCCGACAAGCCCTTTGCATTAATGCTTTGGCCCTCAATACAATATTCAGAATAAATGAAACATAAATTATACAGATGCTGCAAAAGCAATCAATGATGGTCAAGGAAACTCAAAACAGATTAAAAAGTGAACTGATTACTCACCTGGTAGGTATCTGGGACAACTTGTGCAAGTAAAGAGAAATACACTAAAGAACACTGGATAATCGGTGTTCATTTGAAAGAGAAACTTCATGAAAAAAATGTGTCACAAACTAAGTGCATTTAAAGCTAGAAGGTGTCTCAACTTATACCTAGTAAAGAAACTGGTCATAGTTAGTAATAAAAATCTAAAACAAATAGCACAGGTCTAGAAATACTTCCCCTGCAACATTTCTCCCCAACTCCAGTTGGGAGGCACAGCATTATTCAAAGCAATAAACTTGCAAAGTCTATTTTAGGAAATAATTGCATTTATTAATGAAAATTTTTAAAATGTCATTGGCACTAGAATTCACTTTCCAATGCAAAACATAAAGAAAGTCAATTAATATAGGATATCTAAAAAGGGATATAATAGATATATCTTAAACTCATACGTTCATATGTTTTAGCAAAAGGAACAATTTGTTTTATTAATAGAAACACTAAATAAATTCATACTATATTTAATCTGGAGCTGCTCACAAATCTTTCCTGCTACTTATTTTAAGAAGACTAAAAGCAAAGAGGCTGATAGAGAAATAGCAAGACATAGACAAGCTCAAGAAGAGCCATCCAGTCTTTTTCCTTCCCACAGTATTGAATTCGCTGCTCAACATACAACAGGTGCTTAACAATTATTCACTGGTATGAGTAGGAAACTTTTTAGGGAATACTGAATGAAAATTTAATTGTTATTTTATTACCATTTATTTATATTAATAATAATAAAGCAACTCATAAAAGTTATGACAGTAATTCGTTTTTACTGGTTTTTCTTTTCAATACATAATCTCATTTGCCAAAAGAAGAACTGTGAGCTAACTTCACTCTAAATACCTATAGCTTAAGTTACAGCAACTCAAAATTAACAACAAAAATAAACACATGCATACAGTTTTGAGACCTAATGAAGGAAAAGCTAGTCTATACCACCACCTAGTGGCCTCAAAATATAGCACCAAGAGAGCACTTACCCAGGGATGTATCAGCAAATATGAGAATCTGGAGTCCATGAGTACAGCTACTGCTCTCCTACTTAGTCAGGCTAGCATTGGATCCACCTCTCCTGCTTCTTTCTGCAGATTTGCACCAGCCTGACCTTTGGACAAAACCAAGCAAGAACATCATCAAATGGATTGGTGCCTTGGCCCACCTCATACAATTTCCTCCACTCTTTAACCGATCGTAAAAATGCATCTTCACACTCATCAGATGAAATGGGCAATAATTAAAAATTGGTCAGACAAGTCTCATACATCATTATTAAGTATAAATTCACAAAACTAGTTTTTGTAATAGTGCCGAAACTAGTTTGGCATTTGGCACTATTTAGTAAAGATGAATATGTACATATCTTAAGGCCCAGCAAATTTCACTCAGGTAAATACTCTAGAGCAGTGGTTTGTAACTTCCAGTACACAGATCCCCAAAGGGTATATGGATACAATTCAGTGGGTCTGGTAACTTGGATGGAACAAAGGTACATCTTTATTATCACCAACTTCTAACTTAAAATAAGCATTTCCTTTGATTCTGAAGGTAGACAACAATATTATTAGCAAAACCAGAGACTTTGTGACCAATAAAAATCAGAGATATTATCAGATTCCATTTACACTTGTTGCAAATAGATCGATATTTCTTTTATGTTTATCACTAACTCAAAAGTATGATCTTTCATATCCACCTATAGATCCTGTTATTTAGTGCCCTAATTAAGAAGTATGTCTATATCTTTTTGAAGAATTTGTTTTTATATTTCATCAAGCATTTTTGAGATATAATCGACATATAACATTGTGTAAGTTTAAGGTGTACAACCTGATGATTTGATCTACATATACGTTGCAAAGTGATTACCACAATAAGGTTAGTTAACACATCCATCACCTCACATAGTTAACTGTGTGTGGGTGTGTGATGAGAACTGTTGAGATCTACTTTCTTAGCAACTTTCGTTTATAATACAGTTATATCTTGATGATTCTGGTTCAATTTGTTTTCTTTGTAATCCTAGTCATTTGTTATAGATTTAAAAACGTTTGGAGTCTATAGAGACTCACAAGATTTCCAAAGGGTTTTATGACACAAAAAAGGTTTGGAATGCCTGCCTTAGAGAAATTCTTCCACTGGAACCAGGAGACATCAACAAAGAAATTCAAACAGCTTTGTCCATAATATTCAAATGGACAAAGAAATTAAGCTATATTCATACTGTGGAATAGTATACAGCAGAGAAATTAATTATTATGACTGCATTAACATGGGTGATTTTCAAAAGCCTAAAATTAAAGCTATGATTCATGTAACAAAATAATAAAAATAGTCTGATTCCATTTAAAGAAAGTTCTAAAACAGACAAACCAAAACAACATATTGTTTAACATTATATACAAATGTAAATTTTAAAGCAAATCAATATAACCATTAACACAAAATTTGGGATCATGGTTACTTGAAGGAGGTTGGGAAGGGTGCTGTAGGGAGAATGTACCCAGAAAGGAACGTGTATTGGGCTTCTAAGTTTCTTGCAGTATTCTATTTCTTAAGCTTGGTGGCAGGGGCAAAGGTATTCATTTTATTATTTTCTTTAAAGTGTACAGATACATTAAATACACTTTTGTACCTATGATAAGTGCTTCATGTTATCTCCTTATATGGCATCTCTGCCCACCCAATCTAAAAATAAGTAACCAGTTACTCTGTATCATATTAGCCTATTTAAATAGTTTAATAGTAATTTTAAAATAGTTTTTTGGTATGATTTTTCTAGCTCTGGACCACCTGTTCTTTGAACTACTTTTCAGAAGTTTAGGACATACAAAAATAATTTTCAAAATGCTTACCCTATGTATTTTCCAGGCATTTTAGTGATACGTTAAAAAAAAAGTAGTCAGAAAAATATTACTTTCTAAATGCTATTTAGAGGCTACGCTCCATCACAAATATAAAACTACCTTGAGATCAGATATCTTTTAAAAATAAATGGCACACTGAACTTGTTTTACAATCTGCCTTTAAACACCTTGGCTGGGCCACTTAGCAGCAGTGAACCTGAGAAAATCATTTAATCTCTCAAAAATCTCATCTTTCTCACTTACAAAATGGAGATAAGGCTTGACATACTGCATCTTGAGGATAATTAAAACCTGTGAGAAACTGATGGGCAATGGTCTTAGGCAGCTAACGGCACTTAACAATGCATGAATTTTACTCTTTACTATCTTGTAAACATTTTCCTTCTGGAAATTCCTTTTGGAAGTTCCCACTTTCTGCTGGCTGGATGCAGTTAACGACAAGGTTTTAGGAGATGGCAAAGCCACAGGGTGGAAGAAGTCTGGGTCCTTAATTCACCATGTATAGAAGAGCTGCCTGCCAACTAGGAAAACTCACTTTGGATTCTTATAAAAAATAAAATCTATAATGTTTGAGTCATAATACAGTTTTGGTGTCAATTTGTAAAAGCAACTTAGCCTATACTGATCAATATATTTTTGAAAGATACTGGATGGCCTCCTTGTCTCCTCAGCCTCAGGAAACTGGCAACAGGGATTATACTTCACAGATAGGACACCAGAAGTTTCTTCACAGGGAAATTGACTAGACAAGAGAAATAACTTACGGATAACAATTGGGGTGGGGGAGGCCCACTCAAGGAAATAGCCCAGTCAGATCACGCTACAGTAAAGCCCATTCTTAACAAGACCCACCCATACTCATAGAGTTTTCAAATTTTTTTATTGTCTCACTTCAAAATAAGAGCTGATAGGGGCCGCCCGGTGGCACAGCGGTTTGGTTCGCGCTTGGCAGCCCGGGGTTCGCGAGTTCGGATCCCGGGCGGCCGCCGACGCACTGCCTGTCAGCCACGCTGTGGCGGCGTCCCATATAGAGTGGAGAAAGATGGGCACGGATGTTAGCCCAGGGCCAGTCTTCCTCAGCAAAAAGAGGAGGATTGGCGACGGATGTTAGCTCAGGGCTGGTCTTCCCCACAAAAAAAAAAAATAAGAGCTGATAGACAAAGGTCACAAATACAAAAACACTTCAGGAAAAACTCTAATACCAACATAGAAAATAATCAAATCGATAGAAAACAAAATAAAATTTAGATGAAGACCTGAAACAACAATTTTTAAAAAATACCTGTAATTAGGGGCCGGCCCGGTGGCGCAGCGGTTTCGTCCGCGCTTGGCAGCCCGGGATTCGCGAGTTCGGATCCCGAGCGCCCGCCGACGCACTGCCTGTCAGCCATGCCGTGGCGGCGTCCCATATAAAGTGGAGGAAGATGAGCACGGGTGTTAGCCCAGGGCCAGTCTTCCTCAGCAAAAAGGGGAGGATTAGCAACGGCTATTAGCTCAGGGCTGGTCTTCCTCACCAAAAAAAAAAAAATACCTGTAATTAATGTCCCCAGAGAGGTAGAGATATTGAACAAAAAGAGGAAATATTTCAGAAGAGAGTGGAAAAAAAATACATTCTGGGAAAAGGGGTAAAAAGGAGCTCTTGGAAATAATACTGTGAAATTAGACGTTTAAAAATTTAATAGATGAGTTAGAAGATAAAAATCGAGACATTTCCCACCCCCCCACACCCCAAAATTAACCAGAAAGAAATATATAAAAGGAGAAAAAAGAAAATTAGAGGATCAAGTGGAGGCATAATGTTTGAATAACAGAAGTTCCAGAAATAAAGGGAAGAAAAAATCCAAGAAACACAATACATTTTTAATAATTTAAGAGTTTCCAGATAGAGGTGGTCTATTGAGTGAGACACAATGGATGAAAAAAGACCTACTCCAAGGATTATCATTGTGAAATTTCAGAGAAACAGGGACAATGAGAAAAATATAAAAGTTTCCAGAGAGGAAATGAATGAATTCATCCCAATGAATCAGGATTGAGAACGGCATGAATTCCTCACTAGAAGCTATAATGCAATTGAGCATTGCCCTTAAAAATACAAGGAAAATTTATTTCCAAAGTAGAATTTTATACCCACCTAAACTATAAATTAAGTGAGTTGATAAGATATAGGCATTTTTAGAGGTGCAAGTCTCAAAAATTTAATTCCGATGTACTCTCTCCTAATTAGGAATAAAAGAAAAAATATATATACAACATCCTGGAAACAAAAGGTCCAATACAAGACAAATGAGACCCCCCAGGATATCAGAGAAAGGAGATCCCAGAACTACCACCAAGCCACCTTAGAGAACAATCAGTCCACACTGGAGCAAGAAAACAAAGGACTCCCAAAAAAAACCTCTAGAAAATGAAACTGACATGCTGATTAATGGGGTTAATCATATTGAAAGGAAATTTATTCTTTTGGCAAAGAATTTGGTGATTAATAGTGATAGTAAGAAAAACACAAAGAAACAAAGAGGGAGGAAAAAGAAATAGTCACCCTCCCATTGATTAAGTTCATAGGTTTAAGCCATAAGGCAGTGGCTTAAACCAGAAGATGATTTCTCAAGTCAAAGAAGTACAGAGATGGGCAGTCCAGAGCTCCTAGTATGGTGTTCCATGGTGTCAGAGTCTAGGCTTGTTCCACTGACTTCAGCATGTGGCTTCTACCTCATAATCCAAGAACTCAAGCCATGATATCCACATTCCAGCAAGCAGAAATAAGAAAGGGAGAAAGTGGGGAACAACCCCTCCTAAGATCTGCTTTAAGATCACTCACAGTAGGTCATAAATGTACTAACACATCCCACTGGCCAGGACTTGGTCACATGGCTGCACCTGGCTGCATGGGTTCTATTATTAATTTTTAAAAAGGTGAGAGGGGTGAAGAATAGCTATTGGGAAATAGCTGGCAGTCTGCTACCTCCCTTCAGCACTTTCTATTCTCCATACCCTACTTTCTTTTTCACCATAGTATTTATTAATCCCAGATATATTTTCTCTTCATTTGTTTATGTTTCTCCCAACCTGTAAGTCCCAAGAGGACAGGGACTTCTTTGTCTTTTGTTCACCTCTGTACCCCAGTTTCTGGAAAAGTGCCTGAAGCATAGAAGGAATTTAATAAATATGGGTTGAATGAGTGAATGAATTGTTAATTAGGGGGAAAGTCTAAGAAAATAAATTTAAATATAAAGAGCCAGTCAGGGCACAGATGATGCTTTGTTTTGTCTTCATTAGTTAGAAATGAGTGCCCATTATCTGGAAAAACTGACTCACCCCTCTGAAATTATTAATTTTAAAAAGCCTCCCTTCCTCAGAATAGATGATTCAAAAGTCATTGCAGAAAGCACAACCAATACAACCAGAGGTGATAGCCCTGTAATAATTCCCTAGTCGTAATAATTAAGCAATATCACACTAATGTTTGCAATAATGTAATTATTAGCAATAATGTAAACATTAATATGTATAATGTAAAATAATAATGTAACCAACTAATTATTTTAATGTAAGCATTCTTAGACAAAGGAAAAGAAATTATTCGGGGGGAGCAGTATAAAAGAGACAAATTCTCTTCTTCCATAGAAGGAAGTCAATAGATACCATCTGTAAGTGAAAAAAAAAATCAAGAAATAGCAGAATATGCTTATTATTTATAAATAGCGAAGCGGGCATTAGAAGAAACAGCTTGAAATGTTGAAGGTGATCATTCTGATGACCAATAATCAGGGATAGGGAAGACTAGATCAGAGGTCAGCTGTTTCACGTTTAAGGCTTACAGAATTATCTAGTTTTATCTACGTATGTTTAACTATGACTTTTTCATATCTAGCTCGGTGCCCCCATTCCTCTGAGTTCCTGAGAAATACAATCTAAATTATTAGGAGCCTTACAAAGTCATGCTGGAGGTGGCGATAGGGAAGGAGAATGCCCTCAGAGCAGAACAATGAAGGCTCCCTGACTTTAGCTATACTTAAATCACCTCGACCGAAAATTAGCCCCTGGCAAAAGCCTCCACGACTTTAGACGCGAAGCATGACACCTGCGCATCCATACTCCCTTCTCAGCGGACACACACGCCCGCAATCCACACACGAACATTTACGAATCCTGCGCAACTGCGCATGGAAAGGAGGTGATGGGCTCCCAGGAGGTACAGGAACCGTCTCCGCCTTCAGCTCGTCCTAACGTCACCTCGGACGTTTGGGGTAGGAACGGCTGAGGAAACGGGGACCCAAGGCTCCGGGCGGACACAGACGCGCCGGCACTGCGCCCGGACGCCGAGCGGACTGGGCGGTCCGGCCGCGCCTCCCGGGCGCCGGGGGCGGAGCTGACGCCGCCGGGCCGCCCCGAGTCTGCGCCGCCCGCGCTCCGGTCGCTGGTCTCCTCCAGTCGGGAAGGCGTAAGAGCAGGCGTCTCCGAAAGAATCCCGGCTGGCGGCCCGTCAGCGCTCCCAGCCGCACCATGCTCGCCCTCCGAAGCCGCCTGACCAGGGCTCTGGCCGCGCGGACGCTCGCGCCTCAGGTACCGGCGCGGGGGCGCGCCCAGGCCGCGTCCTGGGGAGGGAGGGGCGTCTGCGGGGAGCGGGCGGTCACGCGCACGCGCGCCCCCGCCTCTCGCGTTAGACCTGCGAGCGCGGGGCCGCCGCCGCGGTTCTAGTTCAAGTCCCAGAACGGGAAGGCGGGGGACCCCAGGATCGCGGGAGCTGCGGGTCGTCGGTAGGGGAAGACCCGCTGCCAGTGTCGCCTCCCGGCCGGCTCGCAAGCAGCCGTGGACGGAGGGCTTTTCTGGCCTAGGTGCCACGCGGCGCTGAGGACACCCGTGCAGCGCTGGCTGCCGCGTTTTTGCCCCCAGCCGCTTTGGGCTCGCCACTTTGGGGCCTGTGCCGGCTCTGGTAGGGGCTGTCCTATTGACTTGTCCCTTGACAAGCCACCGTCCCCCTCCAGACTGAAGGTAGAAGGATATAAAGGTCAACCAGCCGCTGGCAACAGAACCGGTCTCCCCTCTTTAAACGAAATACGCAACTTCTGAGCATTTTGCAGAGAACCTTCGAGAGGAGGCCAGGGTGCGGGTGGTGGAGCATCCAGCCCAGCTGCCCAGTGTCGCCTGTGTTCGGTGTCCAAGCCAGGCGGGGTCAGGAGCTGCGTAGCAAATATAATGAAAACAGCTTCATTTAACCTTAGATGAAAAATGTACAAAGTAGATTTTTGTAAATCAGCCTTAACTGTCAGGAATTGGCCTAGTCTGTGAATCTAACCAGAAAGTGTTTTTCCTTTTGATGTTTAGATTTGTACTTCTTTCTCAATGGGTAGGATAGGAAGGGGGTTAATCGAGAGACTGACTTTCTCGTGAAGACTAAAGAAGAGCCATCAATGGTGCATTCGCCCAAGATTAGCAATACAGTCTTTATCCTTCTGATTCTCTCTCTACTGGGGCAGGGCCAAGAATTATTCCTTACAACTTTACTCTGAAATGTAACTTAATTAAATCCACCAAATGTTCCCTTATAAGTGAATCGGAAGCCATTGCTGTGGAGAGTGAGCCCTGATTTGGAGATAAGGGAGCCTGAAGCACTCCTGATTCCTCCTCCAGCATAGTTCTAGTGACCCTGTAACAAAAATCACCTCACCCCTTCCCAGGAACTCATACACACCCCTCTCTCATTGCTGTTAACCTTTCCCTGGACTTTCCTATTGCATATTTCTTCTGGGAAAGATAATAAAAATGTGTGCCTTTTATCACATGTTTTGTTCTCCAGATACAAATTCCCTGAAAGTCAACTTAAAAAGCAACTGTTACAAGTACCCCACTGGCCCATTTTCTGATATATTTTATTTATGATATTTTTAAACTATACATACTAGGCAGTTTTTATTTGCATAACATTCTGTTATTAGTTTGGTAAAATTGCACAAAAGGAGTGTCTACCAAATACAGGAGCAGCTGCAATCGTTTTTGATGGCAAGCTTAGTCAGTTGGGCAGTAAGAATACAACTCAAAATAGGTGTGAATGGAATGAGCTAAAGATGGACAATTATAATTATGCCTTATACACAATTAAGTAAAATACATACACTGTTGTGTTTTGTAAACAAAATATATGTCAGAGCAAGAAGCTTACTGCTTTCCTTTGACATACCGGGTAGACAGTATAAGGCCAGAATTCATCTACAGCTTTGTAGGTACCAAAACTGTTTAAATAGATTACTCTGGTGTAATCAGCTTCAGGAAATGTGCACAGGCTAATCAAACTTATGTAAGATGGATTTGTAAACTAGAATGCCATGTGAGTTTGTGTGTACATATATTTCTGTATGCATATAAATCCAAACATATACACATACACAGAGGATGTTTTCTGGCAAAACATCGCCTGCTGGAAGTTAATTTCAGAGAACCAAATTAGAAATTTACATAGTGAGCATTTGATTATTACAGAAGGAACTAAGGGTTTTTAAGGGGTATTTCCATCAACCTGGTATAATTGAGTGGATTAAATGCTTTTCTTCAGGTTGCATTTGTATTAAAAATTTACAATTCAGACAATTCTGACTCATTGATTTTTCCTTTTTTCTAGCATTTACACAGTCTATCACCATATTATAATGCAACTGGATAGGTCATAGTTTCCTATTACATTAGCTACATTCCTGTCCTATTTTTGACCAGGTCTCCTTCATTGGATTTAGGAAATATTTTGACCTGACCAGCAATTTCCATTGTTTAAGAACCTAAAAAAAAAAAAATGAGGTTTTTGCTAGTGAACATATTTCCATTGTGCAAGCCAAAATACCTGTGTATTTTACCAAGTTTTTTTAAATGCTCAACTCTAACACCTATGTTATTGATTAAAGATGGAATATTGGCTAAATAAGAAAAAACTATTTGTAAAATTTATTAGGATCCTAATTATAGTTCTTAGGTAAAGAAAGTGCCCCAGTGCCTTCTTGTGAGCAACTTCTCATGAAAAAGTGACTTAAGCTGGACCCTCTGCTAGGAAACAGTAGCTATATATTTAAAATACTTAAAAGTAGTTATCGGGGCCGCCCGGTGGCGCAGCGGTTTAGTCCGCGCTTGGCAGCCCGGGGTTTGCGTGTTCGGATCCCGGGCGCCCGCCAACGCACTGCCTGTCAGCCATGCCGTGGTGGCGTCCCATATAAAGTGGAGGAAGATGGGCACGGATGTTAGCCCAGGGCCAGTCTTCCTCAGCAAAAAGGGGAGGATTGGCAACAGATGTTAGCTCAGGGCTGGTCTTCCCCACAAAAAAAAAAAAAAAATAGTTATCGTTATTGACATCCCTCTAAACAAATGTCTATGGAGAGATGACAATGGAAGTATAAACATAGATTATGGTTCTACTGAGTGTCCCTTGTCCCCAGATTCAGATTAGTTGTAATATTATAAACCCTACCTTCCCAAAAATATTAAAATTTGCCTTATCTTTCTTCAGGTGTGCTCATCTTTTGCTACAGGCCCCAGACAACACGATGGAACATTCTATGAATTCCGTACCTATTATCTTAAGCCCTCAAAGATGAATGAGTTCCTGGAAAATTTTACGAAAAACAGTCATCTTCGGACAGCTCACTCTGAATTGGTTGGATGCTGGAGTGTAGAACTTGGAGGCAGAATGAATAAAGTCTTTCATATTTGGAAGTATGGTATGAATTATCTGCTTAAGTATTCAGTACAGATTTTCATTCTGTTAGATCTTAAATGAGACTTAGTTCTTGGATCTATATTACTATAAATACACACAGGTTAATAAAACTTTCAAAAAGCAATACCAAGAAACAAATAAATTCAGTGATTACTCCTCCCAGTGGTACACCTCTAATAGCCCATTGCTGGAACCTTTATATGGGAATGTGATGTTGGTAAAATGTGGTATCTCCAATTTCAAGTCATAAAATTGTGAACTAGACTTTAATTCTCAGAAAAATTTTAGAATGGCTTATTGTAAAGATGGTTTATGAGAAACTTAAAGTAGTGATTGCATGAACTCACATGGGTTAAGATCATAAAAGTAGATTTTTTCTTACTATTGAAGCTAGAGTTGAATAGCAATGTTTTAGCAGAAATCATTCAAACATCTAAGGGCTTTAGGGAAATGGAGGTTGATAGAGGCTGATAGTTCACTTTGAAGCCCTCACCCATCTGTAAGATTTAATAATTCTTGTTGTGTCTCAAGAAAACTTTTGTTTTTTCTGCACCTCAGAGTTTCAAGAAATTCACTGTCATTATACTAATCTAGGGAGGTAAAGGAAAAGGAATTCGAGTTCTCCCCATATTGAAGCTGACCTGCCTCTGGTTTAGTACAGGAAAGAGAACAGATTGCAGGAATCCCCAGAATGTTTGTTCCCCCAGTGTGTAATCTTTGTGAAGTCCGCATCAGGACTGGATGATATCCAAAGAACTTTCAATAATTTTATTTAGTGTTTGGTCATCAGTGTCGAAAGTTAATAGTCATAAAGTACTTGAATATGAAAAGTACTTCTTCTATACTTAACATGGCCATAGTTTCAGGGTTTTCCCTCTTGTAACAGAACCCCATTAAAACACAATTTATGCTTTAATGCGCCACCAGCTGAATCATGTCCCATTAAAAAAATTACTAGGAAGGTCCTGATATAACTTACTTAAGCTAAGATAGATGTTATTCCTTACCCACAGTATAAACCATTGAAAACTTTTATCATGAGTCTTATGAGGTCCTGACAGTAAATATAGCACTAGGCCCATATGTTAGTAAATGTTTATACCTGTTTGAGTGTCAAACAGAAGAGAAATAGTACTGGGTAAAAAGAATGGGTGACAATAAGTAAAAGAATCAGCACTATTTCTTTGGAAGCTGTTTGTTCAAAGAAGAAGAGGCTGTAAAAGTGCGTCTTAACTTGATTTATGTTACATTTAATTCAGGGTGTACCCTGACCTGACCACCCTGCTCACCACCAAAGAAAAATAGTCTTTCTCTAAACTGATACTATAATTTAAATGCCTCAATTAAATTAATACAAATAGTTAACATATATTGAGTACTAACTAGGTAACTAATCTTCACAACAACCCTGGAGGTAGATACTATGTCATTATACCCATTTCAGAGAGTAAGAAACAGGCACAGACAGATTCAATAACTTAGGTAAGTCACACAACTACCTACTAAGTGGTAGAGCCTATAAACCCACATATGACATAATCTTTAGTTGTTTACACTTCTGCTCCCCTTTTAGACCATGAAAAACTTGGGGCAGATGTCACGTCTATTTATGTTGGTATCTCCACTCATGTAACACAGTGTCCTTATGCAGCCTTGATGAACATTTGCTGACTTGAATGAAACCCAGAAAAAGTACAGGTGATTTTAAATAGAAAATTTGTGTTTTTCTTACTCCTTTTCTTCCCATAGATAATTTTGCTCATCGAACTGAAGTTCGGAAAGCCTTGGCCAAAGATAAGGAATGGCAAGAACAATTTCTCATTCCAAACTTGGCTCTTATTGATAAACAAGAGAGTGAGATTACTTACCTGGTGCCATGGTGCAAATTAGAAAAACCTCCAAAAGAAGGTAAGTCCTTCTCTCTTAGTAACTTTGAATTTTGATGGAGAAGATACTAAAGATTTTAAGCTGTAAAAACTAAAGTTCTACTGGAAAAGAAATGAAGTTAATCCCTTGTTTAATATAGGAACATATGTTGATTGTTGAGATAAAAATAAACTGGTATCTTACTGATTCTTAACGCTTAGCTGGATTATAGAAAAAGTTGACATGGTCAGTAAAGTTTGAGAAGTTGGGCCTTGAAAGCAGAGAATACATATGTGGGTAGATGAGGGATAGTGTGTGATATTTTGTCATTATTTTAAAATAATATAAACTTCTAAATATAAAAGTATTTTTCCGTAAATTACAACTAATCTTAAATCATTTTGTACATTTGCTTATAAAACTGACTGTTTGGGGGAATGAATGAACTGAAACTGCCAAGCTGTATTACTGTAGTCTAACCTTTGTGTCTTCCTCTTTCTTATTTCTCAGTTTGAAAATAATTCCTAAAGAATTGTCTTCTTGCTGATTTCACTTCTTGCTGACTTAAAGAAATTATTACCTCAATCCAGTTTTAAACAAAGGTCAGATTAGAAAAAGCATAAACTAATTTAAATTTTACTCCCCTGTTATTCCCAACTTTGTAGTGCATTTTAGATAAGATTTGAAAAGTCTTATTTCATCCTTTTCCACTTAGATCCCCCTTGGCTTTCAGCACTATCTAAATGAACTAGCTGGCTTCTCAGACAGTGTCAAATCTTGGTCCTCTTCCTCTGTGTTATTCATGATTCTTCAGTAACTTTTGCGTGTTTTTCCTTTACTTCTCAAATCTACTTGTCCCCTAGTTTCTTTCCCTCCATCCACCCTATACTTCTGTCTAGAGGTAAAAAACTTTTCAAGTATTTACCTGGATATTTAGGAATATTAAACCATCTCCTTTAGGGTTTTTCTTTCCCTCAAAAACTCTGAGACAGTTGCTTCAGATCCATTATTTGCTTGCTGTTCCTGTTAGAAATGGAATCGTATAGGGGGAAATTATATACAGAAAAAAGTAGTGGAAATTGGAAAGAAGAATGGAGCTGTAGGAGAATGGAAATACTTCTTTATTCTTTTCTTTTTCAAAAGTATAGACTCAGGCAGCTAAAAAATCCTGTTCCATTATAAATCCCACTGTTTTATTGACAAATTTTACAGATTAAAAATATTTTATATAATAGCTTATCTATGTTCTGTATGATTAGCTTAGCAACTGACCCTTAAACTAGGACAAGGACTTTCTAAACGTAAAAGCAATGCAAATTATTAATAAATATATCTACATAAACATGTGTGATCCTCCAAATCTGTATATGTAGATTAGCCTTCCATTGGAACCAAACTAAACATGATTAGAAATTGTTTGGATATGTTCTGTAAAACAATTATTTTTCTCCCTCCTCTAGGAGTCTATGAACTGGCTACTTTTCAGATGAAACCTGGTGGGCCAGCTCTGTGGGGTGACCCATTTAAAAGGGCAGTTCATACTCATGTCAATCGAGGCTACTCAAAACTCGTTGGAGTTTTCCATACAGAATATGGAACACTCAACAGAGGTACAGTTGTCCATTTCTTCAATGAAATTGCAAAGTATATTGGTGATCTACTATTAAGTTCCTTGAGTCAATTTGTCTCTGTTCTCCTTATGGACTTTAATTTTTTATTGCCAAATTCTTAGTTTTTTTATAATTTTAAGGGTTGAACAAACTTGTTTTACATCTTATTTAGTTCGAATGTTAACACCTTATGAAGCCTTTTTCAAATACTGAACTGCTGTTTTTCCTGATACATCAAAGTGATAAAATTTGAAAAACTGGAAGGAACCTCAAGAAATCATCTGTTCCCTTTATCATCTTTTTGTCTTCTGAATGTACTTTTATTGATTTTTTTCTTTTTTTTTTCTGGTTTTATTGAAATATAATTGACATATAACATTATATAAGTTTAAGGTGTAAGGTGTACAACATAATGACTTCATATATGTATATATTGTGAAATGATTACCACAATAAGTTTAGTTAGCATCAGTCACCTCACATAATTACAAATATTTTTCCTTGTGATGAGAACTTTTAAGATCCACTCTCTTAGCATCTTTTGAATATACATACAATATTGTTAACTATAGTCATGGTGTATACTACATCCCCAGAACTGGAAGTTTGTACCTTTTGTGATTTTTTTTTTTTAATTAACATTACTTGGGATAGGGAGTTTGTTTCTGGGTGAAAAAGTAATATGTAGTTATTATAAATATTAAAAACATGGATAAGCCCAAAGAAAAAAATTACCCATTTCCCACTACTTAGATATATATAGTAGATATATATGGTATATTAATTTATTTAATAAAACACCTATTGGGAATATTTAACTTTTAGAGTTGAAAGATATTCCAATCAGAATTTCAGAGAACTTTTGTGGCAAACTCTGAAAAATGTTTGTAAAGTTTATCTAAAAGGATAGATGACTAAGAATAGCTAACAAATATTTGAAAGACTCATAACATCCAATTGCCTCATCTTCTCCACTTCATGTCCAATGGACATCTCAAACCTCCACTATATACAAAGCTGAGTTGATCGTTGCCCAGAAATTCAATTTCTAGTAAATATCATAAGAAAATAGTTAGACTCTATAAAAATGGATTATGTTCAAGTTGGAAAATACAGGAAGGGGAGAAAAATTACTATGAAAATTATTAGATGCCTATCTCACTATACACTAAAATAAAATGAAGATGGATTATAGATTTTAATTAAAACTGAATTCATAGAATTTCTAAAGCAAAATATAGATGAATGTATTTAATATTATGGATGGGAAAAATATTTCTCAGCCAAAAAGCAAATGAAGAAACTATGAAGGAAAAAAAGAATTAACTGATGATTTTATTACAGAAAGGCTCAAACTTTGTGCACTCCCAAAACACCATAAATAAAATCCAAAAGCAAAAAGAAAAATAAAAACTTCTGCAAAGGTAGACACACAGATGACTATTAAAGAAGATGCAGATTAAAACAATGAGATGCCATTTTCACCCAATAAAGATATATTAGACACAGTATTAGATAGCTCAGGGAAAAATAAGTACTGTTGTGTATGGTTTGTATTGGCTTAGTGTTCCCCCCAATAATTTTTGACAGTATAAATAAAAAGTCTTAATTTTTTCATTATTTTTGTCAATATTCTAGGAAATATGCATGGATGTGTAGGTGTGTTTATTTATACGAGAGGAAATCTGAAAGGATATAAAATATATAGTCATATTTGAATCATGAGATTAAAGGTTTTTTAAGTCTCTAATTTATTATAATGGACATGTATAACTTTTATATGAAAACTACTGAAACTGTGCACACACTTTTTAATCTTAAATTCATTCTCGGTGTTCTAAGAGAATGGTAATATGCTGAGTATAAATCACTTCTGGAGCACAGTATATAATATATACACTATATATCTATAAATGTATATACATAAGATACATTCTTTGGTTCTCTCAATTTAAATTTTAGGAATTATATTAAGAAAATAATTAGATCCAGACTGCCTGGGTTTGAATCCCAGCTCCATCACTTATAACTTTGTGACCTTGAGTAAGTTACTTAACCTCACTGTGCCTTAGCTTCCGCATCCATAAAATGATGATAATCATAACCTACCACCTAAGATTATTATGAAGACAAAATGAGTTAATACATGCAAAATGTAAAACCAGGCCTGGCACATAGTAAGCACCCTATAAATGTTAGTAGTAGTTGTCATCAACATTGTTGTTATAGATATACACGTAGGTGCTGCTCTAAGGAAGTTTATGTCAGCATTGTTTACAATTGGGAAACATCGGAAACAACGTGGTATGACCCTTTATGTAATACAGAAATATATATGCACCATACATATCGTGTATTTATATAACCATAAACATATATTCTTGTATGTGTTTATGTGTATATAAATATATATAAAAATGGATACAGGGGTCGGCCTGGTGGTGCAGTGGTTAAGTTTGCGCACTCCACTTCGGTGGCCTGGGGTTCATAGATTCGGATCCTGGGTGTGGACCTACATACTGCTTATCTAAGCCATGCTGTGGCAGGTGTCCCACATATAAAGTAGAGGAAGATGGGCACGGATGTTAGCCCAGGGCCAGTCTTCCTCAGCAAAAAGAGGAGGATTGACAACAGATGTTAGCTCAGGGTTAATCTTCCTCACACACACACAAAAAAGATATGTACATAAATACGGAGAAAGATACACCAAATATAAAAGTGGTTATTTCTGGGTGGTGTAGAATGATTCCCGTTTACTCTTTTTATCTGCCCTTTCATATATAGGTAACATGCATTACATTTTAATTACACAAATTTTATAAAAAATTATGCACAAGAACATTTGTTCCAGTATTTCATAGAATATTGAAATATTGGAAATAAATTGGTCAACAATAAGGAGTTGTGATAAAATATTGTTATATCTATTAGGAGGAATTCATATAACCATTAAAAATTATTGCCAGAGAAAATACTTCATTGATTTTTAAAAATCTATTACTAAGTATAAAATACAGTAAGACCCTAATTTGATTTTACTCATATTTTTTAAAGGAAATACACTAAATGTTAATAGAGGTTTTCTCTCGGCAGTTAAGGTTATGTAACTTTTTATTTTCTTCTTTGTATCATCCACATTTTCAGTAGTAAACACAATATTTTTATAATCTTGCTTTTTAAAAATAAAATGTATTAGGAAGTCATGAAACTTGCATCTAGTCTTGATTGTTTCTTTATCTGTGTTACTTTACTTCCCCTCTCCAGCCTTCTGTTGGTTCATCTATAAAATGAGTTTGATTATTTATAAATTTATCTCCCAAATCTCTGACCCCTCTGAAATATTATCGTTAACATATTAGTTTTACCTTTTTGATATTATTTTGATTTAAAGAATAAGACAATGTTTCTGACTCATTTTTCTGTATTTCTTATTTGGAATAATGCCACAGTCTTTAGAGCCTATTTCCATGTATTTCTGCAGTTCATGTTCTGTGGTGGAACGAGAGTGCAGACAGTCGTGCAGCGGGGAGACACGAGTCTCACGAGGATCCCAGGGTAGTGGCGGCGGGTAAGCTACCTCACTGGGCGTGAATTATTCTTAGACCAAATTTGATTCAGTCAATAACTATATGCCTTCCTATGAAATGTCTTCCAGTTCGGGAAAGTGTTAATTTCCTTGAGTCTCAGCAGAATATGCTTCTGATTCCTACCTCCTTTTCACCGTTGAAATAGTTTTCCACTGAAATACGAAGCAATTCCTTAACTGCCATAGATGTGTCTGCTAAAGGTGCTCAAATTCTCCCAAGAGATTCTCACTTTTATTTGAAGGAGGTGGTAAGTTAATTCACTATGTCCCTTGCATTTTTAAAAGCTACCTCTGTCCATTGTCACCATCACTTCAGGAACTAGTTCTGTTCATTTTCCCCTTGGCATTTCAGTATCTGTCATACGTTAAAAATAGTTGTCATATACTACAAGATCTTGATTTCTCACTTGTTTTAGAATCTCTCTTGTTCTCTATTTTGACAACCTTCTGCTTTTATAGCATTTTCTTATATTCAAATGATTGTTACATTTCCATGCCTGTGATAATTTTTTTAATTATTTATATATATTATATATATATAATACCTTTTCATTGTGTCTGTTCTTCTGAGATTTTAAAAGTTTTTGTCCAATAACCTTTATTTTGTAATACCAAATAGGATTCATAAAAGTATTAAACATATTTCTTTACTATGGAAAAGTATATCATCTGTGTCATCCGTGTTAATTATGGTTTTCACATTAATAATTCATCACTTACTTGGAAATAATGTTATTAGGTACTAGTATTAAAAATCGTTGAACACTCTTTGGTTTATATGCTGAAATGTCTTCATTTACAGTTAATTTTACTAATTTTTACTTCAATTTGGATCACTGTTTAACAAAGATACTTGGGACATCTATTTGTTTTAATGAGATATGTATGGTTATGGAAATGTTTGCCCTAATAAAAGCCTATATATCCATTCTGATTCTTTTTATTGTTTTATATTTTTATCCTCTTCTCTGGAGCCACTGTTGTGTTGCTATAAGGTAATGAGACAGTAATACTGTACTCTCCTTATTGTAAATTGTTACCTCAGGTAAATAGCATGCTAGTAACCCTACAAGGAGAATTTCTTCAGTACTGTCAGACATGCTAGGATTTTCCTACAAACAACTTTTTTATTTTAGTTGAGTGCCTCAGCTTCTTAAACTAGATTGGGTACTTCCGAGCTCTCCTGGTAGTCTACATTTACAGCTGTTATTTTATGTTTCTAACATATGTTACAAATACAACATGGTAAATTATGAACTAGCTGTCTGAAGGAAAATTGAAAAACCGGAAGCACAGTCAACTCTCATTTATCTGGTCCTCAGGGATTCAAAGGACAGATGAGTTTCCTCATAAGGCAGAGGATAGCCTGACTCTGGAGGTTAAAACCTATCATACAAATTAGAGGCATTGGAGTTTTGACTTTCTTCCACCTCAGTGTTTCTTTGAAAAGTTGTCACTTTAGGAAATTAGGTGGTGGTAGTATTAATTGCAGTCAGTGTGGAGAGATTTTCTCTCTGGTAATGAGATCAGCTCTGTGCTTTACGCCATGTTTGGTGTCATGAAAGTGTACAACTACCTCTGCCTTTTCCTTTTTCATTCCTCTTTAGACTAGCTAGAACACTTTTAGAAGAGCCAGGGGCTCTTTCATCCTTGGCCTTGATGGAGATTTATAAAGCAGCAGCAGCAGCACATGTCCTTACTTACTATGCCCCAGACAAAACTGCAGAGCCAGTAGATGACCGGCTTCACGCCGCCGAAGAACTGCAGGTGCTTCATTTTACTGACCTGCTCCTGGATCGGGAATAAGAAAAAGCTGGCCGGGATGAAGACCATCACAGAGATGACACAGATGGACACAAGGATGTCCACTGACATGCTCTTCCTAGAAAAAAGTCAGTGAGGATCTCGGGGGTCATTGATGCAACTGAGGACACACACACACACAATACAAATACATGAATAACCCAGGGAAAAACATCTGTTCAATAAATTTATTTTATTCAGAGTTAAAACATGATTTTCAACGCTTTCGATGATTAAATCTAGGGCACCCGCCGCCGCGTGCTCCAGGCGGAAGTGCGGTCGGCGGCGCGGCGGGCCCTCGCGGCTCAGCCCCCACATCGGAGCAGGTCTCCGCCGCGCCCGCCCCCGGCAGGGTCCGCTGGTCCGCGAGGCCCAGGCCGCCCGGCCGCGGCGCGTTCTTGAAATCGTGAATCCTGTTTATAGCCCCGGTTCTTCTGCATGCAAATACCAAAGGAATTTGTTATCCAGCCGCTTTCCCCATGGGCTACGCAGCAGCAGCTCCTGCCTATACCCCCAACATGTACCCTGGACGAATCCTACCTTCAAAACAGGTTACATTCCTGGCACACCTTACAAAGGGTCCCGTTCCCCTTGAGCTAGGCACTGCCGCCGTACTCCTCCCCCAACCCCTACCAGACCGCTGTGTACCCCGTGCAAAGTGCCTACCCTAGCGGAGCCCGTAGGGCACAGCAAGGCACGTACTACACACAGCCCGGTACGCAGCACCTCCTCACATCGTCCCCTACACCACGGTAGTGCAGCCCAACGGCATGCCGCCGATGGGTACTCTGCACCCATCCCTCGCCTAGAGGCAACGGGGTCACCCTGGGTGTGGTGGCTAGGACCACTATGGCGATGTCAGCAGGTACCTAGCTGACTGCCCACTCCCCAACTCCTGTTGCCCCCAATCCAGTCACGGTGCCCACATATCGGGCCCCGGGAACGCCCACCTACAGCTGCATGCCCCCACAGTGGTGATCACCCTGCAAACGTTTGAGGATGGAGCTGTGCGGTTACTTTATGGAGGTTTCACAGCTGGTGCTGCAGGCTTCGCGCCTCCAACCAGGACTTTCTTCTTAATACTCCGGACACTTAGCTAACACTACTGCGGCCCTGCCCAGCAGGTCCCAGTGCCTTGAGTCCCCAACTGACTCTGTGGGTTGGTCTTAAAGCAAATCCTGTTTTGTGGGCTGCCTGGCAATTTTTTAGCTAACTATAATGATAAAAAGGGAGTATTAATCTATTCTGAATCATATCTAGTTGAATGCATGTTTTAAAAAAAACCCACAAAAACAAAGCTTGCTCAACCTGAGACAGGCAGGTTAGCATAGGGATCTGGCACTGCAAGTGAACAGGAGGGTCATGCTGGGGGCGGGGGTTGGGGGGGAGACATTGCTAAGACATAGTTCTGCATTATAGTTTAAGATAGCTTAGGTATCCGCAAGTTTCCTGAACCTCTTTTGACTGTCTCTAGGGGGACCGAACTGCTTGATTTACAGAAGCTGCAGCCCAGCCACTCCCCCTGGCTGCTGCTGCTCTGACTCAGCTGCCTTTGCTCTCACTTCTGCCCTATGCAGAAAGACCCCCTACCCAAAAGCAAACCATTAAAGGTACAAGGGCAAAACCCCTAGGCACAGCTCCTCCCTTGGAGTGCGCAAGCTCTGTCTATGGAGTGTATCTTTCTAATAAACTTCTTACTGTTTGTACCCATCCTTGCTGTTCTGTAAATTCTTTAACAACGTGACATCGAGCAACCTGGACCCACGCTGCGGTAACAAATCTACCTGCAGTGACTGATGCAAACCCATCATACGCAAAATCCAAAGGAATGGAAAAGTATTTTACAACTTGTATCACTAAATATACAGAGTAGCTCAGTCTTGACAGACTCAAGATCACTACAGGCCAGTGACGGCTTTATATTCAAAAGTCTTAAACAATAAGCTGCTAGGTGATCTGATTTACCTGCCAACTACTCCCATGTACCAGCAACTCTAGGCCCATTTTTCTGACATGTCTTGGGATGGCTACTGTACCTTGGCCAGCTTCAAGTGTTTCTTCACTTGCTTGATGGCATCCTTAATTTTGACTCAGAGAAAGTGACTGAGAATTACTGGAACCCAGGGAAAACCCACTATACCTATAAGAACAGCCTGATATTAAAACACAGACTATGAAACATGATATCCCTCAGCAGAAAACATTGCATGAGTATGTTTATGCTTCATTCAGACGAATTTCCTCTTCAAAGAAAGTCCAAAGTTAGACTTTATGAAAGTTACACCTGTGCCTCCTCTAAAGAATTCTGGCAATCTCTTAACTCTATGGTTCCTGCCTGGGGGCTAAGAGAAACTAAATGGGGAATGGGGAGGGACCTGGGCCTCATTATAGACAGTGAGACATCTGAGACGTTGAGGAAAGATGGTCATTCATCTCACAGCTGCTCCTCCAACCTTGGGGGCTCAGGCCTGAACTCGGGTCTCAAGGCAAGCAGATGGGGAGTCAGGAGTAGTGAGGGACACTGACCAGAGAGGCTAGGGAGGGCTTACAGACAGGCCTTGGCTCTTTCCTAGCATGAGGGCCCCAACAGGCATCCTAGTCTGCTCTGCTTAGAGTTCTGTGGGTCCTGGTCCTTGGAAAAAGGCCAAGAGGAAAAGTGAGAAGCAATGACAGAGCTAAGTTTTGAGGCAGCCATATAAGATATCTCATTTTCCAAGAGGTATGAATGGACTTCAAGGATTCTTCCTTCTTTTCTTCCCCAGTTCCTTCAAAATCAAGAGAGGGACAAAATGGTTGAAAAACAGGGAAAATATGTGGTTTTGATACCACTTCTTCCATCCAAGTCCTTCTGGAGTCCATGTAAAAAGCCTTAAAAACTGTCCTTGAGAACATGGGACCTGTGGAGAATCTGATTTGGGGAAAAAGCATAACTAGGATATGAGACATACTTTGGATTAAACCAATCCAAAAACCTCCCTATAGAATAAGATATGACTGAACTAGAAGCTTTTTAAATTCAAAGTAAACAAAGCACATGTGTCTTTATGGACCAGAATTGGCACAGAAAACAAAACAAGGACAACAGTGACACATGTCCCTCAAACATGGACCACAGTGTGACCAGACCCTGCCCACAGGGCCCAGGCACTGCCATCAGCCAACCACCAAGACCCGGCCCTCTGCACTGACCATTCACTTATGTCAAGCCAAGGTCTTCCCCAGGAAATTATTCTGAACTACTAAACAATAGACACTAAAATATTATTCTTTATAGTCACAAAAGGATTTTAGGGAGCAGCCTCATTGACTATGCCTAGAGAGTACTTTTATTCATTGGAGTGATACTGATGAATACATTAGCTGTTATTTTAAAGAGAGAGAACCAGGACTTCTTCAAGTTCTCACACCCGTTTAAAGTTGCTCATCCTCACCCTGCCACCTGGATGCTGATAAAGCAGCAGAGAGATATCACAAGCAGGCCCCTTCCTGAAATCGGTCTCAGAAAAATGGCTCAGAACTGCTTCCCACACTCAGAGTCTCAGAGAACGTCAGAGTTGAAGAGACCCGCAGAAGTTTTACGGGCCAGCCTCCCTAATTCAGAGGTGAGGAAACAGGCCCAGAGGCTCAGAGTGGCCTATACACGGTCACCAGCTCATCTGTGGCTGAGCCAAGGATGAAGCTGGACCTGTCACAGTCTGTCCTGTGACACCACCACTGTGGGAGAGGCCACAGCGTCTCTTCCACAGCCCACTGATCCCGTGTTGTGTACTGGTTTTAATTCAAACAAGTAAGTAACCTAGGCTGACTTTTCAAAATAGAGAAACAGGCTAAGCTCTCTCAGATATGGGAACTATGTGGTCCAAGGCCCCTCCTCTCAAAACTCAGATGCTTTTCCCTGTGACGAGAATTAAGATCAAGATTGAAAGAGACCCTCCTGAATGATATGTCATCCACTCCGTCCTCCCAAGCAGAAGCTCCCCGGCCCACCCTGCACCCACCTCTGCTCAGTCACACCCAGGGAGTGACTCACTTGTGGAGGAGGCAGCCCCCCTGCCCCCAGGGGACACACGGGCAGCATCTTCTTGATTTTGTTGCTGCTACACTGGCAGGCAAGTGAGGGGTTCTCTATCAACCAGTCCTCATCTTGGAAGAGGTCCATGACGGTCTGGGGAACTGGGGCCGTGGTCTACTCTTCCTCCCCCACTGAGCAGGGCACGTCTCTGCAAAGGAGGGACATCGAGGGTAGAATTGCCCAAAGGGGCTGGCCTTTCCTGTTGCCTTGGGAGCACAGGATCAATCAATAATAACCACAAACATGCATGTATCCCATCACCATTTGATCATTCTATCCCCTCACAGACTTGTAAGCTACAAACTCATTTTACAGATAAGGATGAAGGAATACAAAGAGGCCCCAAATGCTCATATATTGAACTGCAGTCAACCCAATCCACCAGCACACGGTCACTGCCCATGTGTGCACTCTACAAACATTCACTGAGCGTCTACTATGTGCCAGACACTGTGCTGCATATTTGAGAGTCTGGGGTGAACAAGACCAAGTCCCTGCCTTCATGCCGTTTGCGTTTCTGTAGAGGAATTTGACAACAAACAAGTAAATAATATCACTTAGCCAAAAATAAAGCAAAATAAGAAGACACTGAGTAGGGAGAAGAGGGACTACTTCCTGAGAGGGAAATACTTCTTCCAAGGCATAAATGATTAGAAAGAACAAGCCAGGAAAAGATTTGGGGAGAAAGAACACTACGAGCAATAGAAAGAGTAGGTACAAAGACCCTCAGAAGAAATGTACTTTCTGTGTTTAAGGAGCCACAGGGAGGCATGTGGCTGGAATGTGATGAGCTATGAGGAAGAGTGAGGAGAGACGATAGGCGAGGGAGGCAGGAGCCAGACAACATAGGCCTGGGGAGGAATATGGATTTTATGTTCAATGTGCTGAAAATCTGGTGGAGAATGGCAAGATTCAACTTATGTTTTAAAAAGAGTAGAGAACTGTAGGGGTGTTTGTGCGGGTGAGAGTGCTTGGAACATGAAGAGCTCAGTTGTTTACAAGCAGCCCAGGTGACAAAAGACCAAGGCCTTTATGCCTGACTTGAGCTCTGAATTACTGTGAGACCATCAACCAGTCACTCGCCCTCTCAGGGCTCATTTTCTCCACTATTAAAATAAAGGTATAAAATGATTTGTTTTCGATGTACACTTCAAATTTACACAATGTCACATGTCAAATTTATCCAACAAAAAATAACATGTATAAAACAAAAAAAATAAAATGAAATGACTTGTTTCAACAAATTATTTCTAGTGTCCTTCCAGTTTCAAAATTCTACAATTTAAAGCAGAGCCACACTTCCTGTGTTAACTTGTATGTACTGAAAAATCGAATGAACAGTTTTGAGGATTGCTCTCTAGTTCTCTCTAAAGCACCCAACAAAATGGAAAAGTCTAAGTAAGACAAGGTGCCCTCCTCACACTCTAAAATCTTCAAAAGATGATTGCCTGAGATAAAGTTAAATACCACTGGAAAGTGTCACAGTCAAATTTCCCTCAGTTCTACCACTTTTTTAAAAACTTAAAATTTTTAAATTTGAATTGTCAGTGTAGAGATACTATCTTCAAATGGCCTCCAATACACAGCTCTGCTGCTCTTTATCAAAACTGTGGCCTTTGAATCAGGGCTGTGCCCCTTGTCTTTCTAGCCTGGAAAACTGAACCCACCTCCACCAGCACTGGGCTCTCTTGTAAGCTCCTCACCTCTCTTTACTGTCTTTACTCAGTTATCTCCTGACAAACCTTCTCCTTCTCCCACCCAGATGCTTAGAGGCTTGTGGTATTCACTAAATTTATTTACATAGTGCCTTAGAAAAGGATTTTGAAGGAAAATGTAATAAAAATATATAACTTGAAAAGAAGAAAATATGCATTATAAAAAGTATGTCATCTTTTTAGCTGGTTAAAGGGAAAAAGCTCATAAGCCAAACTGCAAATTCTATACAATGGCAGCCCATTGCTGCACTTAGGTACAGAAGTTGGTGGAAGGGGGAGAAGGAGAAAGCATTTGACCAGTAAGTATAAAGAGCTATTAAGTTAAATATTAATATCCTATAGCAGTAAAAAACGTCTATAATGGTTTGCTTTGCAAGATGTTAGACTCACCAAATGTTTATTCCTAGATGTTCTGATTAGGATACTATATTAGCTTTTTTAAGATAAAAAATGATTCAAAGCGCAAATGATGGTGGTCATTATGTGGCATGCAGCTGATAAATGCAGTCAGTGTGTCAGAGATCAAACCAGGTGACAAGCACAAGAAGCCAGCCGTGGAGGGTCTAAAGTGCACTCACAGGGCAGGATTTCCTTCCATACATTGGGTCCCGAAGCCAGGGTCTTTGGTAGGGCATTCAAGAATTCCTGGGTTTCCACGTCCTCAGGAATGTCATTACTGGGGGTACATGAGAAGCAGCCAGCTCAGTAGTTCATTAAAACTGGGAATTGGGATTTGGGAAAAGTTTTTCAAATTAAACACTTTATTAAGCACTTCCCATGTGGTAGGTTCTTAAAACAGAAATGAATAAAACACAGATTCACAAGGAGCTCAGACCCTGGCCATATATTTGGTATGAGGATGACAAACAGCACTCCAAAGTGGAGACTGTATAAATACATATAAAGTTGCACGTGTGTGTACATATATATCACATACATATACACATTTACATATGTATTTTAACATGAAATAAAACTCATTAAGGATAAGTGTTTCAAAAGTACTTTCACAATTATCCATTAGGCACAGACAATCAGGATTTTCTAGGAAAGGGGAGGCAGATTTTGTTTGCGGAATATTTGCATGGACAATTAAAAAACACAAGCAATACTGGACACAGATTACAAACACATAACCAGCCCAAGTTCCACAGCCCTGGGCAACACAGGGTGAGCCTGGGGAAAGAAAGAATAGAATAATAAAATAAACCTGAGATAGACAGATGATAGATAGATAGATAGATGATAGAGATTAGAAAGATATAGATACAGATTAGATAGATATAGATGATAGATTTGTATATTTTCTTTCAAAAAGTATCCTTTGTCTTTTATATTACTGACATGTTTCCCCCATCTGAAAGTCTATAAATACTACAGTAATGAAGAGAATTTCTGCCTAACAGTAGTGAGAAATTCCTTTATCCTTTTGTTTGAAGCACTGGATTGTTATAGAGTAGGGGGTATTTTTGTCTCCAGAACACTAGCCAATATCTACAACCTAAAAGAACATATAAAAAATACATGAATTGTACCATGCAGAAAACAAGAACCTGAAGGTGCCAATGCTTTCACAGTTAATGGAAGCCCTGTGATTAAACTACACAATTAAACATAGCTGTAAATATCCAAATATATCATAGCTCAAAGATTTGTTTTGCAAGGGCAGAATCTTTACATAAAACACATATGACTGTTCCTGACAACAGCAGTATAAAGAGGAAAGGAGCTCAAATGCGGTCACAGAGGACTATTATTTCAGGTTTTCTTCACTGCTGTTCTTTGCATCCAGTATTAGTTTGTGTAGGGGCTTTAGCTACAGCTGATAAAATCCATTCCACTGTGTAATTCTTGAGTCCACCTCCCCTTGGCCCTCAGCATAGTAAACACCCCTGGTCTGCCTGAGCTCTCTTCTCTCCTTGGGCACAGAAGGCAAACTCACATACCTGACAAATGTGTACTGTTCATTGTACATCTAGGGCTGAAGTTCCAGACTAGGGTACTTGCCAAAGGGTGGCACAATCAGACTGAACACCAGGGCAATGCAGACAAACACAGCTGGCAAAACAATCTATAACCAGGGGGTGGAGGGGGAAAAGGAATGCCAGGAAAACAACGAGTTTTAGAAAAACCAAAGGATAAGCCCCTATGTGTCCAGCCAGCCACCCAGACCAGCCTGCATGCAAATGAGGAGCACAGGGCCCATAGCCAAGCTCCACCAAGGCATAGTTGGCAGCTTGGAAGCAGTGGAGTCTAAAAACTAAACCTCTTCCCTTCAAGGGATTTCTGGAAGCTGGCAGCAGGAGCTAGTAGCCTTAGTACCTAGTAGAGGCACTAAGCTGAGAACTTGACAGAGTAAACAGTGGCCACATGTCCAGGTGACTCAGAATATTGAGTCCTGCCCGCTTCTCCTTGAAAACCTGAGAAAGACACACTGGGCCATGAGCCCAGCTCAGCTCAGAGGAAGGCTGAGAGAACAAGCCCTCGACCAGGAGCCGGAAGACCTGAAGTCTGGTTCTTTCTCTTTTCTCTACTACAAGTGTATCCATGTGAATTCAATTCCCCTCCGGCCTCAGTGTTCTCATTTGTAATCTGTGGACTGAGACTAGATGACCATTCAGATCCCAAACTCTGATAAAACCACTCTACAGCAGTGTCTCCAGTGAAAGGGCACAGCAGCCATTATCTCCCTTGATGGCCTCAAAAAGGATAATTATCCAAACCCTTCTTGTACCTCCTCAAACTTTATACCTGTACCTTCTCTGAGAACAATCACTGGTACATACTTTATCAATAAACTCTAAGCTCCTTCCATTTATTTATTCTTAAAAAAACTTAAAGATTCAAACAATGCCCTTGATTCTAATGTTCAATGCAGAAAATTATCACTGAATGAAAAATTACATGGGGAAGCACTGAAATAAGAATTCTCTCATTCAATTACCTTTACAACCCTAAGCAGTAGTATCATTATCACCAATCAACAAACAAGGTAACAGAGGCTCACAGAGACTAAGTAACTTGCCCAGTGTCACACAGCTGATAAGTAGCAGAACCAGAATTCAAATCCAGGTCTGTATGCTCCAAACTCATACTCCCCGCATTACCAGTCTGTAGGGAAGAATCTCTGCAGACTCTTCCTCTGTACTTCTTGATTTCATAGAGTGGAATAATTTTATCCCTCCTAATGAAGCGAGTTAGCATGCAAACACTGACCTGCAGACAATAGTATGGTGAGTCTTCTCTGCCAATTTTTTCTGAACTCTCTGGCTACCTTTTCTATCAATTTACAGTTAATCATCAATTTAGAGAAAAATCATGTTTCCAATAAGTTCATATGTCAAGTGTATCTGGACATATCTCTAAGGTTATGAAGAATGAATTTGCCCAGCCAGGTTTTCTAAACTTTTTCCGTTTTATGTTCTCCTCTACAATAAAACTAACACATACACACATAGCACTACTTAATGTCAGGCCCCACTTAGCACTCACTCATTTTAATCCTTATAACAACCCTATGTCACAGGTACTATTATTATCCCCATTTTACAGATGAGGAGATTGAGGCACAGAGAAGTAACTTGCCAGCAGATACACGAGTAGCAAGAAGCAGAACTGTGACTGAAAGACAGATGATCTGGCTCCAGCATCCGTCTCATAACCACGATGCTATCCTGACTCCACTGGTCAGGGAGACCACCCGTGAAGCCCAAGCCCTTGGCCTGGAACAGCACCTCTCACCTGAGCAAAGAATCCCTTCCGACTCCGTCTGGCAATCAGCAGCCTCTTCCACAAAAGGGCCACAAACTGTTGCTGTGTCAGTTTCCAGCCCTTCACCTGGTAGGAGCCCTTGCCGTCCATCCCGCTGAGCAGGTCTGTCTCTCTGGATTCTGCAAGAAGCCAATGCTGAAGGTCACCTGTTACCTTAGGCACTTGCTCCTCACCATGCTCCTCTTTCTGGCATACTCAGCAAGTCTTCAAATTAATAAGATAAAGTGAACAATACAACAGAAAATTGGGCAATGGTAATAAAGTGACCCCCCAAATGAAAATATATAGCCTATAAAATTATGAAAATATGATCAATTCACAAGAAATCAGACAAATGTAAATTCAAATATTTCTCACAGATAAACAGGCAAATCTTAAAGTCACACAGTAGAACCGGCAAGAAAGTGATGAAAGAGGAAATCCCATTCACAGCCATAGGAGTATGAATTGATTCTTTAATGAGCAAATAAGTAAGAACCAGTGAAGCTGTCTCAGTAATTCTACTTACAGGTTGTCCCCAACAGGATGTAAACAAAGTTACTCACTGCTACCTCCCCCTAGCACTTTCTATGCTCCATATCCTACGGTGTTTTTCCTCATAGTATTTATTAACCCTTGATATATTTTTCTCTTGTTTATCTGCCTTTCCCAAACTGTAAGTTCCAAGAGGACAGGGACTGTGTCTTCTGTTAACCCTTGTATCCCGTTTCTGGAAAAGTGCCTGAAGCATATAAGGAATTTAATAACTCCGAGTTGAATGAATGAATTGTTAATTCTGGGGAGGTGGAGGGAATGCCTAAGAAAATAAATTTAAACATGAAGATCCAATCCAGGCACAGATCATGCTTTGTTTTGTCTTGCTTGGTTAGAAATGGATGTCTATCAACTGAGAAAACTGACTCACCCCCTCTGGAATTACTAATTTTAAAAAGCCTCCCTTCCGAGGAACAGATGATTCAAAAGTCTTTGCACAAGGCACAACCAATACAACTGCAGGTGATAACCCTGTAATAAGTCCCTAGTTTTAATAGTGTAAGCATTATTATTTCAATGTGTGCAATAATGTAACTATTGTGTGTAATTGTGTATATGTATCATGTGTAATAATGTAATTAGTAATAAAATGTAAATATGAAAATTAATAATGTAAGAACTATTCTTAACGTAAGCATTATCAGATGCAAGAAGGGAAGTGTATTTGGGGGGAGTTGTATGTAAGAGACCCAAATCCTTATTTTCCAAGCAACAGATACTAGCTATAAGTGAAAATATTAAGAAACACCAGAAAAATGCCTATAATTTAGAAAAAGGGAAACAAACAGAAGAAACAGCTGAAAAATGTTGAAAGTAGTTATTCTGGGGACCAATAATCAGAGATAGGGCAGACAGGATCAGAGGTCAGCTATTTTTCTTTTTCCCCTGAGGAAGATTCGCCCTGAGCTAATATCTGTGCCAATCTTCCTCTATTTTGTATGTGGGTCACCGCCACAGCATGGCCACTTAGGAGTGGATAGGTTCCTACCCCAGAACCCAACAAGGGCTGCTGAAGCAGAGTGCACTGAACTTGACCACTAGGCCACGGGCCAGCCGTAGCTGTTTTACTTTTAAGGCTTATGAAATGATTTGATTTCAAACTATGTAAGTTTAGATTAGACCTTTTCATATCTAGTTCGGTGCCCCCAATCCTCTCCCTGAGAAATACAATCTAAATCATTATTAGGAGCCTTACAAGAACATGCTGGCGGTGGCCACAGGGAGAGTTGTTAGTGCTTTCCAATCCTTTCAGACCCCTAGCGACCCTGTTGACAGCAGAGCGGAACCCTGCCTGGTCTTTTTGTGTCATCCTCTCTCCTTCTGGCACTTTATCAGACAATGCTCCACAGCTATTCATACGGTTTTCACCTCCCACGTTTTTGGAAGTGAGTGGCCAGGTCCTTCTTCCCAGTCGTCTTAGTCTAGATGCTCCGCTGAAACCTGTCCACCATGGGTGACCCGGGTGGTATTTGAAATATCAGTGGCACAGTTTTCAGCATCTCGGCAACACAGCAGCCACAGTCTGACAACCTACGGACAGGTGGTGTGGCTCCCTGACCAGGAAATGAACCCGAGCTGTGGTGGAGAGAGGGCTGAATCTTAAACACTAGAGACCACCAAATAGGGAGAGAGAATTCACTTAGAGCAGAAAAGTGAAGGCTCCCAGGTCTTTAGCTATATGTACATCATACCGAATAAAACTTACCCGCGGCAAAACCCTCCACGACTTTAGACGCGAAGCATGACACCTGCGCATCCATACTCCCTTCTCAGCGGACACACACGCCCGCAATCCACACACGAACATTTACGAATCCTGCGCAACTGCGCATGGAAAGGAGGTGATGGGCTCCCAGGAGGTACAGGAACCGTCTCCGCCTTCAGCTCGTCCTAATGTCACCTCGGACGTTTGGGGTAGGAACGGCTGAGGAAACGGGGACCCAAGGCTCCGGGCGGACACAGACGCGCCGGCACTGCGCCCGGACGCCGAGCGGACTGGGCGGTCCGGCCGCGCCTCCCGGGCGCCGGGGGCGGAGCTGACGCCGCCGGGCCGCCCCGAGTCTGCGCCGCCCGCGCTCTGGTCGCTGGTCTCCTCCAGTCGGGAAGGCGTAAGAGCAGGCGTCTCCGAAAGAATCCCGGCTGGCGGCCCGTCAGCGCTCCCAGCCGCGCCATGCTCGCCCTCCGGAGCCGCCTGACCAGGGCTCTGGCCGCGCGGACGCTCGCGCCTCAGGTACCGGCGCGGGGGCGCGCCCAGGCCGCGTCCTGGGGAGGGAGGGGCGTCTGCGGGGAGCGGGCGGTCACGCGCATGCGCGCCTCCGGTTCGCTCGCCTAGTCTACAAGCGCAGTGCTGCAGCCGAAATCTCCTGCGAGTCCCAGGACCCGGAGGCGAGGGACCCTGGGATCTGGGGGAGCAGAAAGGGCGCCACTAGGTGAAGACCCGCTGCCAGTGTCGCGTCCCGGCCGGCTCGCAACCAGCCGTGGACAGAGGGTTTCTGGCCTATGTGCCACGCGGCCTTGAGGACACCTCTCTGCAGCGCAAGCTGTAGCGTTTCTGCCACCCAGTGCCCTTGCGCTCGCAGCGTTAGCGTTAGGGCTGTCCCGGCTCTATAGGGGATCTCCTATTGATTAGTCCTTTGAACAGCCACCGCCCCCTCCGGACTGAAGGCAGAAGGATAGAAAGGTCAACCAGCCGCTGGCAACAGAACTGGCCTCCTGGCTTTAAAGTAAATACACAACTTTCGAGCATTTTGCAGAGAACCTTCAAGAGGAGGCCAGGGTGCGGGTGGTGGAGCATCCTGCCCAGCGGCCAATGTCTCCTGCGGTCGGTGATAACCTTATTTAACCTTAGATGAGAAATGTACAAAGTGGATTTTGGTGATTCACCCTTAATTGCCAGGAATTGGCCTATTCTGTGAATCTAACTAGAGAATATTTTTTCCTTTTGATGTTTAAACTTGTACTCCTTTTTCAATGGGTAGGATAGAAAGGGGGTTAAGGTCAAAACTGACCTTCTGGTGAAGACTAAAGAAGAGCCATTAACGACTCATTCGCCCAAGATTAGCAATACAGTCTTTATCCTTCTGATTCTCTCTCTACTGGGGCGGGGCCAAGAATTATTCCTTACAACTTCATTTTGAACTCTGACTGTATTAAATCGACCAAATGTTCCCTCATAAGTGAACTGGAAGTTATTGCTGCCGAAAATGAGCCCTGACTTGAAGATGAAGGAGCCTGAAGCACTCATGATTCCTCCCCAGCTAGCTCTAGTTTCTGGCTTGTAACAAAAATCACTTCCCCCCCCACGCAGACACACACTTATCTCACTGCTGTTTAACGTTTCCCTGGGCTTCCCCTTTCACTGTTTCTCCTGTGAAAGATAAAAAAAATATGTGCCTTGGACCACATATTTATTTCCAAATACAAATTCCCTGAAACTCAACTGAAAAAGCATTTGTTACAAATACCCGACTGGCCCATTTCTGATATATTGTATTTATGATACTTTTTAAACTCTAATGCTAGGCAGGTAATCTGCATAGCATTCTCTTATTAGAATTTGGCTAAAATGACACAAAAGCTTGTCTACCAAACATAGGAGTAGCTGCAATTGTTTTTGGTGGGAATACCTGCTTTCTAAGTAAGCTTAGACACTTGGGCAATTGGAATATAACTCATAGGGGACATGAATGGAATGAACCCAAGTAGATAATTATGGTCATGACATTATACACAATTAAATAAAATAGATAGACAATTGTGCGTTTTAACCAAAAAAATGTCCGAGAGAGCAGCTTACTGATTTCATTTGACATACCAGGTAGTCAATATAAGCCCCAAATTTGTCCTTGGATTTGTACTACGACTTTTCTAGATAATTCTGAATAATCTGCCTCCGGAAATTGGCACGTGATAACCAATCCTACGATAAGATGGATTTGTAAATGCAAATGCCACATGAGTGTGTGTACATATACATACACAGAGGATAGTTTCTGGCAGGGCATTTCCTACCTAAAGTTAAGTTCACTCTAACTCAGGGGACTCAGAACAAAAATTTATATAGTGAGCATATGACTAATACAAAAAGAACTAATGGTTCTTAAGGGGTATTTCCACCAACCTGGCATAATTGGATGGATCAAATGCCCTTCTTCACATTGCATCTGTAATTAAACCTAATAATGATTCAGACAATTCTGACCCATTGATTTTTCCTTTATAGCATTCATACAGTCTCCCACCATGTTATAATGTAATTGGATAGATTATGGATTCTTTTAGCATTAGTTACATTCCAGTCTGATTGTTTTTTTTTTTCCTGAGGAAGACCAGCCCTGAGCTAACATCCATTGCCAATCCTCCTCTTTTTGCTGAGGAAGAATGGCCCTGGGCTAACATCTGTGCCCATCTTCCTCTACTTTATATGGGACGCTGCCACTGCATGGCTGACAAGCAGTGCGTCCGCGGGCGCCTGGGATCCGAACCCGCGAACCCGGGGCAGCCAAGCGCGAACTAAACCGCTGCGCCACGGGGCGGCCCCTCCAGTCCGATTTTTTTACCAGTGATCTGCTTAATTGGATTTGAGAAACATTTGACCTGAATAGTGTGGACAGTGATAACAAAATGGAGTAACATATGTCAAGGCTTTAAAATGGAGCTGGGAGGCCATTGAAGAGATGGGGCTTTGCACACACCACGTCTCTACCCAGATGGAATGTAACTGTGCTTCACTGTTGTCATCTTGACCTTGTTTCAAGAAATATGCTTCCTCCCATAGATAAGAACTTTTTGCCTTACAGATGGCCTTAGTAACCAATCACGTACAGCCAAGAAGTCACAGTTGTTGCCAGCACTAATCACAGATCTTGCAGAATAACCTGTGTAATTTATCTTTTTTTGCCTTTGTATGCTCTTACCTCCTTTGTCTTCCTCAGAGCACATTTTTGGGTTTCTACCTGAATCTGTGTCTCCCAAATTGCATTTCTAATTGCCCAAATAAATATCTGCTGTTTAAATTGTAGTGATTTTTTCCTCAGTCGACAATAGCAATTTCCATTTTTAAAAAACCCTAAAAAAGAGTTTTCTGCTAGTAAACACATTTGCATCGTGCCTGCATATTTTATAAAGTTTGTGTAAATGCCTAAGTGTAACACACATGGTATTGACTAAAGATACAATATTGGCTAAATAAGGTAAAACATTTGTAAATTTATTAGAATCCTAATTGTAGTTCTTGAATAAAGGACTCTCATTAAGACCCCAGTGCCTTCTTATAATTAACTTTTCATGAAATGGTAGCTAACACTGGACCCCTGCTAGGAAATAGTAGCTATACATTCAGCATACTTAAGAGTAGTTATCTTTATTGACATCTCTCTAAACAAATGTCTGTGGAGAGATGACAACAGAGGTACAAACCTGGATTATAAGTCTAATGTGTGTCCCTTCTTTCCAGATTCAAATTTGGTTGTAACATAATATTATAAACCCTACCTTCCCAAAATATTTAAATTTGCCTTATCTTTCTTCAGGTGCGTTCATCTTTTGCTACAGGCCCCAGACAATACGATGGAACATTTTATGAATTTCGTACTTATTGCCTTAAACCTTCAAAGATGAATGAATATATGGAAAATATTAAGAAAAACATACATCTTCGGACAGCTCACTCTGAATTGGTTGGATTCTGGAGTGTAGAATTTGGAGGCAGAATGAATAAAGTGTTTCATATTTGGAAGTATGGTACGATTTTTCCAGTTTAAGTGTTCAGTATAGATTTTCATTCTGTTAAGTGTTACATGACACTTAGCTCTTGGATCTATATTACTGTAAATACATACACTTTAAAATTCTGTGGTGACTCCTTCCAGTGCCATATCTCTAACCACCTCTTGTTCAACTCCTTATGTTATCATAAATGGGAAAATGTGCCATCTCATATTTCAAATCATACAGTTGTGAACTAGACTTTAATTCTCAGAAAAATTATAGAATAGTTTATTGTAAAGATGACTTATGAAAAATTTAAACAAGGATTGCAAGAACCCCAGGGGATTAAGATCATAAAAGGAAAGTGGAATTACTTTTTCTAATTATTGAAGCTCCAGCGGGATATCAGGATTTTAGTAGAAACAAGTCAAACAATTAGGGGCTTTAGGGTAGTGGAAGTTGATGAGGATGTTAGTTAACTTCTAGGCCTCATCCAACTCTGAGATTTAATAATTTGTGCACCCCAAGGTTGCAGGGAATTCGCTGTCATTATGCTGCTTTAGAGAAGTAAATTCAAAGGAATCATAGTTCTCCCCATATTGAAGCTGACCTGCTCAGCTTTGTAGACAAAGAAGAACAAGTTACAGGAATCCCCATCTTTGTGAAGTCCACATCAGGACTTGATGATATCCAAAGGTTCAGTTAGTGTTTAGTCATCAGTGTCCAAAGTTAATAGTCATAAAGTAGTTTAATATGAAAGGTACTCATTCTGTACTAAACATGGCTACAGTTTTGGGGTTTTCCCTGTTGTAATAGAACACACCCCATTCAAATACAATTTATACTTTAATGTGCAACAAGTAGAATGATGGCCCATTAAAAAAATTACTAGTAAGGTCCTGACAGAACTTAATTAAGCTCTAAGATAGATGTTATTCGTTACCTGCAGCATAAACCATAGAAAACTCTTTTACTGTGAGTCTTATGAGGTCCTGACAGTAAATATAGCACTAAGCCCATATGTTAGTAAATGCTTATACCTGTTTGAGTGTCAAACAGAAGAGAAATAGTACTGGGTAAAAAGAATGGGTGACAATAAGTAAGAGAATCAGCACTATTTCTTTGGAAGCTGTTTGTTCAGAGAAGAAGAAGCTGTAGAAGTGCATCTTAATGTCATTTATGTTACATTTAATTTAGGGTGTACCCTGACCTGACCACCCCTCACCACCAAAGAAAAATTGCCTTTTTCTAAACTGGCACTATAATTTAATTGCCTCAATTAAATTAATATGAATAGTTAACATATATTGACTACTAACTAGATAACTAATCCTCACAACAACTCTGGAGGTAGTTGCTATATCATTATCCCCATTTCACAGAGTAAAGAACAGGCACAGACAGATTCCATAACTTACCTAAGTCACACAACTACCTACCAAGTGGTGGAGCCTATGAAGCCCCCATATGACATTGACATTCATTGTTTACATTTCGGCTCCCCTTTTAGACCATGAGAAACATGGGGACAGATGTCATCTATTTATGTTGGTATCTCCACTGATATAATACAGTGTCTTATATGGCCTCCATGAACATTTGCTGAATTGAATGAAATCCAAGAAAGGTACGGGTGATTTTAAATCAAAATTTGTGTTTTTCTTACTCCTTTTCTTCCCATAGATAATTTTGCTCATCGAATTGAAGTTCGGAAAGGCTTGGCCAAAGATAAGGAATGGCAGGAACAATTTCTCATTCCAAGTTTGGCCCTCGTTGATAAACAAGAGTTTGAGATTACTTACCTGGTGCCGTGGTGCAAATTAGAAAAACCTCCAAAAGAAGGTAAGTCCTTCTCTCTTAGTCACTTTCAATTTTAGTGGAGAAAATACTGAAGATTTTAAACTGTAAAAACTAAAGTTCCATAGGAAGAAAATAAAATAATCATTTGTTTTATATAGGAATATATTGTGATTATAGAGATAAAAATGAATTTGAGCTCTTTGCTTATCATTAAAACAATGAGCGTTATATGATGAAGTGTTTTTTCAATTTGGAAAAGCTCTTAAAATTTAGGTATGAATGTAAAAAGTTGACATGGAGAGTAAAGGTTGAGAAGCTGGGGGTTTGGAGCAGGGAAACATGTATCGGTAGGTGAAGAATAATGGATGAAATGTTTCCTAGTTTAGTATTCTTTTTAAGCAAATTACAGTTAACCTTAAAACATTACGTATATCTTTCCTGGTAAGACTGACTCTTTGAGGGGGTAATGAATTAACTTAAACTGTTAAGCTGTATTACTGTAGTTTCTTTTTTGTTTTCCTCTTTCTAATTTCTCAGTTTGAAAATACTTACTAAAGGTTTGTCTTCTTGTTGATTTCACTTTCCTGCTGACCTATGGAAATATCTACCTCAACCTAGTTTTAAACAAAGGTCAGATCTTAAAAAAACATAAACTAATTTAACTTTTATTTTATTTTCCCCATAATTCCTACTTTGTAGTGTATCTTAGATTACAAGAGATTTGAAATGTCTTCTTTAGATCCTTATCCACCTAGCTCTCCCCTCAGCTTTTAGCACTATCTAAATGAACCAAGTGGCTTCTAGAACAGTATTGAATCTTGATTCTCTTCCTCTGTGTTGTTTGTAATTCTTTAGTAACTTTGTACTTTTTCCTTTTATTTATCACATCTACTTGTCCTCTAGTTTCTTTCTCTCCACCTGCCCCATACTTGTGACCAGAAGGTAAAATGCTTTTGAAGTGTTTACCTGGATATTGAGGAACGATAAAACCATCTCTCCTTCAGTTGTTTTTTTTCCCCTCAAAACCTCAGACATCACTTTGAACCATCATTTTCTTGCTGTTCCTGTTAGAAATGGAGTCCTATGGGGGAAATTATATAAACAAAAAAGTATTTCCTCTCAAAATTGTAAAGGAGGAGGAAATATAGGAGATCAGAAGATACTTTTCTTACTCTTTTTTTACATAAAAGTGTAGACTCAAGCAGCTCAAAAATACTAATCCTGGGGCCGGCCTGGTGGTGCAGTGGTTAAGTTCACATATTCCACTTTGGTGGCCTGGGGTTCACCAGTTCGGATCCTGGCTGCAGACCTACTCACTGCTCATCAAGCCATGCTGAGGCAGCATCCCACATAGAGCAACTAGAAGGATGTACAACTATGACATACAACTATCTACTGGGGACTTGGGGAGAAAAAAGAAAAAGAGGAAGATTGGCAATAGATGTTTGCACAAGGCCAATCTTCCTTAAAAAAAAAAAGCACATGGAAGCTCAAAAACAAAAAACAACAACAAAACCCTAATCCTATTATAAATTCTCAATATTTGTTTTGACAAATTTTATAGACAAAATATTCTAGATAATGGCTTAATATAGCTTCTTTTTTCTTTGTTTTGTATTATAAGCTTAACAACTGACCCTCAAACATAGAAAAGGACTGTCTAAACATAAAAGCAAGGAAAAATAATGCATAGAATTCATAAATATGTATATGCATATGATCCTCCAAATCTCTATATGTACCTTAGGCTTCCACTAATCTGATTAGAAATTTCTTGAATATCTTTTATAAAATAATGATTTTTCTTCTTACTCTAGGAGTCTATGAACTGGCTACTTTTCAGATGAAACCTGGTGGGCCAGCTCTGTGGGGTGACCCATTTAAAAGGGCAGTTAATTCCCATGTCAATCTAGGCTACTCAAAACTAATTGGAGTTTTCCACACAGAATATGGAGCGCTCAACAGAGGTACCGTCTACAAAATTGCGAAGTATTTTGGTGATCTACTAAGTTCCTGGTGTCAGTTTGTCTCTCTTTCTCATTATGGCATATATTTTAATTTTTAGTGCCAAATTTTTAGTGTTTTTGTAACTTTAAGGATTGAAAAAACCTGTTTTACACCTTATTTATTTAAATGATAACACCTTAGGAAGCCTTTTTTAAAAGCCTTTTATCCTTGCAGATAAAATACTGCAAGGAGCCTATCTGATCTTTTCATCTTTTTTTTTCCTATAAGTATACTTCTACTGATTTTTTTAAAATAACATTATTTGAGGTGGAGAGATTGTCTCTGAATGAAAAAGTAATACATATCTTTACAAATACTAAAAACATGGACATGCCCAAAGAGGGGGAAAACATCTCCCACTACTTAGAGATAATACTGTTAACATTTTGGTCTTTGTATTCCTATATATGATATATAAGTATGGTATATACATGAAAGACATAGGAACAAGAAGACCAAAGTGTTATTTTATTTATTAAAGTATGTATATATATGTATATATGTGCTAGAAATAATGCACATGCATGATTAATAATGACTTCCTAACATTCACATACACATCAGACAGACAGATAAGTATACATACCTTAATTTATCTAATAAACACCTATTTGGGGCATTTAACTTTTAAGGTTGAAAGTTATTGCATTCAGAATTTCAGAGAGTTTTTTGTGGCAAACTCTAAAGCATGAGTATAAAGTTCATCTGGAAGGATAAATGACTAAGAATAGCTAATAAAATATTTGAAAGACTCATTGTATCCATTTGCCTCCTGAACTTCCCTCCTTGAATGTCCAGTGGACATGTCAGACCTAACATATTCAAAGCTCAGCTTCTGATCCTTACCCAGAAATTTAACTTCTATTCATATATCCTAAGAAAAGAATCAGAATATACAGAAAAAGATATTTTCAAGTTGGAAAATATATGAAGAAGAGAAAAATTTTGAAAATTATTAGATGTCTATCTCAGTCTCTGCTAAAGTAAAATTCAAACAGATTATAGATTTCCGTGTAGAAAAAAAGTCATGGAATTATTAAAATAAAATATAAATGAATTTATTTAATAATATGGATGAGAATTATATTTCTAAGCCAAAAAGCAAATGAAAAAATGATAAAGGAAAAAAAATCAATTGATGATTTTATTATAAAAGGGCTCAATCTTTCTATATGCCCTAAAACACCATAAATGAAATTCAAAAGCAAAGAGGAAAAAAAAAACTTATGCAAATGTAGACATATAGATGACTAGTAAATATTTATTAAAGAAGATGTAGATTAAAACAATAATGAGATGTTTTTCACTTGATAAAAACATATTATAAAGTATAGTATTAGATAGGTTGGGAAAAAATAGTACTCTTATACTGTGTAGGGTTCATTGGCTTAATCTTTCTCCCCCCAAAATTTGGCAATATAAATAAAAAGCCTTTATTTTTTTTAATCGTTTTTGCCAATATTCCAGGAAATATGCATAGGTGTGTTCAGCTATACAGGAAGGATATAAAATATGTAGTGGTCATTGGAATGAGATTAATGTTTATTAAATCTCTATTTTAAATTTCTATAATGGACATATATTAACTTCTATAAGAAAAAACTACTGAAAATGTGTGCATACTTCTTAATCTTAAATTCATTCTCAGCATAGGAGGAGAATAGTAATATGCTGAGTATACATCAGTACATCATTTCTGGAGTACAGCGTACAATATGTACACTGTATATATATATAAGTATATTTAAGATATACTCTTTGGTCCTCTCAACTTGAATTTTAGGAGTTTATATTGAGGAAATAATCAGATCCAGACTTCTTGGGTTTGAATCCCAGCTCCACCACTTACTAAGTTTCTGACTTGGAGTGAGTTACTTAACCTCTCTCACATTCCTTGTATTCCTCATCCATAAAATGATGATAATAACCTACCACCTAAGATTATTGTGAAGACTAAATGAGTTAATACAGGAAAATTGCTTAGAATCAGGCCAGGCACATAGTAAGGACCCCAGAAATGTCAGTAGTAGTTGTCGTCGACATTGTTATTATTATAGATATACATGTAAGTGCTGCTCTAACAAAGTTTATGTCAGCATTGTTTACAATAAGGATACATCGCAAACAATGTGGTGTGATGCTACGTATATAATATACTTGTGATACACAAATGGACATATACATCATACACATTGTATATCTTATATAGGCATAAACGTATATGCTGTGTGTATATAAATATGTAAACCTATAAAAATACATGCACACCTACGTACATATGGAAAAGATACACCACAGTAGGAAAGTGGTAATTTCAGGGTAGTAGGATTAGAAATGATTCCTGCTTTCTCTTTTTGTTTATCTGCATTTTCCAAAATTTATACAGCTAATATGTATGACATTGTAATTATTAAAAACTTTTTAACAATTAAGTACAAGAACATTTATTTCAGTATTTTGTAGAATACTGCAATATTTTGAATAATATAAATAATCAACAATAAGGGCTTGGGATAAAATGTTGTTATATCCATAAGGAAGAATTCACGTAGCCATTAAAAATTAATGTTATTGCCACAGAAAATACTAATTGTTGACTTTAAAAATCTATTATAAAGCATAATATACAGTAAGACCCTAATTTGACTTTACTCATATTTTTTAAAGGAAATACACTAAGTATTAGTAGAAGTTTTCTCTTGGTGGTTAAGATTATGCTACTTTTTAGTTTCTTCTTTGTATCATCCAAATTTTCAGTAGTAAACACAATTTTTTTTAAATCTTGCTTTTTTTAAAATAAACTAAAATGTATTAGGAAGTCATGAAACTTGCGTCTACTCCTGATTGTTAGTGTCTTTATCTGTGTTACTTTACTCCTCCTCTCCAGGCTTCTGTTGCTTCATCTATAAAACCAGTGTGATTATTTATACATTTCTCTTCCAAATCTGACCCCTCTGAAATCTCATCACAAATATACTTAGTTTTACCTTTCTGATACTCACTATTTTGATTTAAAGAGTAGGACTGATTTTTGTGTGTTTCTTATTTGAAATAATGCCACAATCTTGAGAGCCTATTTCCGGGTATTTCTGCAGTTCATGTTCTGTGGTGGAACGAGAGTGCAGACAGTCGTGCAGCGGGGAGACATCAGTCTCACGAGGATCCCAGAGTAGTGGCGGCGGGTAAGCTACCTCACTGGGCGTGAATTATTCTTAGACCAAATTTGATTCAGTCAATAACTATATATGCCTTCTTATGAAATGTCTTTTCCAGTTCGAGAAAGTGTCAATTACCTAGTGTCTCAGCAAAATATGCTTCTGATTCCTGCGTCATTTTCACCGTTGAAATAGTTTTCCACTGAAATACAAAGCAATTCCTTCACTGCCATAAGATGTGTCTGCTAAAGGTGCTCAAATTCTCCCAAGAGATTCTCACTTTTATTTGAAGGAGGTGGTAAGTTAATCACTATGTCTCTGCATTTTTAAAGCCATCTCTGTCCTTTGTCACCACCACCTCAGGAAATAGTTTTGTTCATTTTCCCCACGGTGTTTCAGTATCTATTATACAGTAGAAATAGTTGCCACTGCTTCATGATCTTGATTTTTCATTTGTTTCAGAATATCTCTTATTCTCTAGTTTGACAACCCTTTGCTTTATAGCATTTTCTTATAGTCAAATGATGATTTTACATTTCTGTGCTTGACAATATTTTTTTAAATTATTTATATACAATGTCTATATTTTCATCATGTCTGTTTATTTCTGAGATTTAAAAAAATCTTTTGCCCAGGAAAGTTTATTTCATGATGTCAAATGCGATTCAAAGAATATTAGATCAAATGCATTTCTTTACTTTGGGAAAGTACAGCATCATGTGTGTCAATATATTAATTATATTTTCACATTACTTATTAGTTGCTCTAAGGGAAGTGTAAAATAATGTAATTAGGTCTCAGTGTTAAAAAAACTTCAGAAGACTTGTATATGCTGAAATGTGTTCATTTATAGTTAATTTTATTAATTTTTGTCCATTTTGGAATCACTATTTAACAAAGATACTTGGGACATCTATTTGTTTTGAAGAGATATTTATGCTTATGGAAACGCTTGCCCAAATAAAAGCCTACATATCCATTCTGGGTTTTTCCTTTATTTGCATTTTATATTTATATATTCTTCTCTGGAGCTTTTACTGTGTTGCTATTGGGTAGTGATGCAGTAATAATTTGCCAGCTTTATTGTAAATGTTAAGTTACATCAAGAAAACAGCATGATAGTAATCCCAGAAGGAGAGTTTCTTTAGTACTGCCACAAATATGCTAGGGTTTTCCTTGAAACACTTTTAATTTTTATTTTAGTCGAGTGCCTCTGCCTTCTAAAACTAGGTTTGGTACTTCCAAGCTCTCTTGATAGTCAACATTTACAGCTGTATTATTTTACATTCCTAAAACATATTGTAAATGTAAAATAGTAAATTATGAATTAGCTGTGTAAGGGAAATTTGGAAAACAGAAAGTACAGTATCTAAGGCTCCTTGTCGACAGAAGAAATGTCTAAAGGATTAAAAAAAAATCAGAAAGGAAAGGTGAGATGGTGCTCACTTGCAGCCTATACTATTAACAGACAAGAAATGAATCCAGATAAATGTTTTGTAATCCACCTATTGTCATGTTTTCTGGTTCCTTTCAAAGCAAAACTCTTCTAGAGTTGTGTATATTCACTGTGTTCCCTCCCTTTACCTCTTACTCTTCCCTGAACCCAATCCAGAGAGGCCTATATCCTTGTCAATGCAATGAGCTGACTCTTCTGAAGGTCACCAAGGACCTTGTCTTACTAAATTCAATGGTCTTTCTCTGCCTTTACCTTGCCCATGTTCTTGGCAGTGTTGGACACAATTGACCCCTTCTGCCTTCCTGAAACATGTGATTCTGAGCTTCAATATATGGCATTATACTCTTAACTTCTCCTCCTTCTTGCTGGCCAATCCTTCTGTTTCCTTTGCTGGCTTCTTTTCTGAATGTGGTAGAGTCTCAGGACTCAAGAATATTGTCTTCACTCTCTGTAGGTAAGCTCATTAAACATAAGGAAAGATTTACATATCAACAGGGAACAATAACAAAGTTATGGTACTCTCAAACACTGGACTATTGGAGAGTAATTAAACTAAGTGAACCAGCTCTAAACTACTCATTTTGTTACCCTTTGGCAAGTCACTTAGCCTCTTTGAGTTTCTTGTTCACTGTGTTTGCTTTAATCTATAAAATGGAAATATCAACTTCACAAACTGAAATGAAAGAGAATAAGAAACGATTAAGTTAAAGACATAATATACACGACAGCTCCTACATGATATCAAGCACATTAGCATCTAATGTTCTCTTTCCATGAAATAGGTATCACCAACATGCTCTGAGAGAGAGCAATAAGGAATGGGATATGTGATTTGAAAATTTTAAGTAAATATTGATTAAAACCTCTTAAAAAATGAGAAAGGCAGCTAAATAGGAATGAGGAAAAGATTAATCAGTCAAATGAAAGACCAGCTCTCATTAATGAGCTAATCATAACAGAGACTCTGGTAACATGGATCAACCAACATGCCTCTTTCCAAGAAACAAACAAGCTCAAGACCAACTGACAGTCAGTGAAAAAGACCATGAAATATGAATTACACTGCCTCAGTATATTTTGTGCCGAGTAGGAGCTTCAGATGATTTCAGAGGGTATGAAAACTGGGAAATGTATTTTTTAATACTTAATGTCTTTATATGAGAAGAAAATTATCTTGAATATGAAGCTTACTTCTACTAGTATGTAGTATTAAGCTATTTTTTAAAGTCAACTTAGACTGTTTTTCAGAGGGAGTTTTAATCTGAGTTGTGCTGACTTCCTATAAACTATGTGTCTGTCAACCTTCATAAGAGATAGAGGGACACTTGAACTTAGGTCATAGAGTGTGTTTGCGAAGATCCTAGGCAATATCCTGAAAGACCTAACAAGGGGCAAAAGAGACAATAGGCCCCTGCATTTGGACACAGCCAACAAGCCCCTTACATTAATACTCTGGCCCTCAATCCAATATTGAGAATAAATAAAACATAAATTATAAAAATGCTGCAAAAGTAATCAATGATGGTCAAGGAAACCTAAAACAGATTAAAAAGTGAATTAATTACTCAGCTAGTAGCTGTCTGCGACAACTTGTGGAGCTAAAGATAAATACACTGGAGAACACTGGATAATTGGTGGTCATTAGAGAGAGGAACTTCATGAAGAAAATATGTCACAAACTCAGTGCATTTAAAGCACTTAGAAGGTGTTTCAACTTATACCTAGTAAAGAAACCGGCCATATTTAGTACAAAAAATCTAAAATAAATAGCACAGGTCCAGAAATACTTCTCCCATAACATTTCTCCCCAACTGCAGTTGAGAGGCACCAGGATTATTGAAAGCAATAGACTTGCAAAGCCTATTTTAGGAAATGATGGCATTTATTAATGAGAAGTTTTAATATTTCATGGCACTAGAATTCACCTTGCAATGCAAAACATAAAGAAAACCAATTAATATATCTAAAAAGGGATATAATGAATATATCTTAAACTCACATGTTCATATGTTTTAGTAATAAAAACAATTTGTTTTATTAATACAAACATTAAGTGAATTCATACTATATTTAATATGGAGCTGTTCACAAATCTTTCTACCTATTTTAAGAAGACTAGAAGCAAAGAGGCTGATAGAGAAATATCAAGACGTGGACAAGCTCAAGAAGAGGCATCCAGTCTTTTTCCTTCCCACAGTATTTAATTCAGTGCTCAAAACATAACAGGTGCTTAACAAATATTCACTGATATGAGTAGGAAACTTTTTAGGGAACACTGAATGGAAATTGAATTATTTTTTTATTACCAATTATACTACTAATAATAAACCCATAAACATGATGGTAATTCATCTTTATGAAATTTTTTTCTCCAAAATATAATCTTGTATAACACACCCCCAAAAAGGAACTGTAAGCTAACTCCACTCTAAATACCTATAGCTTAAATTATAAGAACTCAAAAATGACAACAAAAATAGGCACACAGTTTGAGACCTAATGAATGAAAAACTAGTTTATACCACCACCTAATGGCCTCAGAATACAGGAGAGCACTTACCCAGGGACATATCACCAAATAGGAGAATCTGGAGTTCACATGTGTAGCTACTGCCCTCCTACTCAGCTGGACCAACACTGGATCCACCTCTCCTCCTTCTGCAGATTTGCACGAGCCTGACGTTGGGAAAAAATCAAGCAGGAACATCATCAAGTGGACTGTTGCCTTTGCCCCCCTCATATAATTTCCTCCACCCTTCAACTGGTACCAATCTGTTATGTGAGGTGTAAAAATGCATCTTCACAGAGTAAATGAGCAGTAATAAAAAAATTGGTCAGAAAAACCTCATACGCTGTTATAAATTTATGAGACAGTTTGGCACTACTTAGTAAAGATGAATATCTACATATCTTATTACCCCTAGATAAATTCCACCCCTAGATAAACACTCTAGAACAGCAGTTTGTAACCTCAGGTGCACAGATCCCCAAGGGGTCTATGGATAGAATTCAGGGGGTCCAGTAACTTGGATGGGAAAACTCTTTTATTGTCACCAACTTCTAACTGAAAATAAGCATTTCCTTTGAATGTGAATGTAGGCAACAAATCACAAAGTCACAGGACCTGTGACTTTCTGACCAATAAATATCATAGATATTGTCCAATTCCATTTACACTTGTTACAAATATATCAAAATTTCTTTTACGCCCTTCACTACTTCAAAGTTATGATAGCTGATAAATCCAACGATAGATCTTGTTATTAAAGAAGCATGTCTTTACCTTAAAGAAGGATGTCTATTTCTTTATCAAGAATTTACTTTTATATTTTGATGATTCTAGCTCAATATAATCTGTTTCTATGTAACCCTAAGTATTTGCTAAGCATTTGAAAACATTAGAGTTCTATAGGCTCACAAGATTTCCTAATGGCTTTATGGCACAAAAAAGGTTAAGAATCCCTTCCCTAAAGAAATTGTTCATATGGAAACAGGAAATACCTATTAAAAATTACAAAACACCTTTGTCCATGATAGTCAAATGGACAAATAAAGATATGTCCATACAATGGAATAGCACAGAGCAGAGAAATATATTAATTACTGTGACTGCATCAAAATACATGATTTTAAAAAACCTTATGTCAAAGCTAAGAATCAAGTAACAGAATAATTAAAATATTCTGATTACATTTAAAGTTCTAAAATAGGCAAACCAAAACAATATGTTGTTTAGAGCTATATGCAAATGCAGTTGACTTTTAAAAAAATGAATGCAATGATTAATACAAAATTCGGGATCATGGTTCCTTGAGGGAGGTCGGGGAGGCTGTTGTAGGGAGGAGAATGTGATCAGAAAGGAACGTGTATTGGGCTTCTAAGTTACTGCCAATATTGTATTTCATAAGCTTGGTGTCAGGGTAACAGGTATGCACTTTATTATTATTCTTTAAAGTTTACAGATACATTACACACTCTTTTGTATGTATGATAACGTTTCCCGTTACCTCCTCAAATAGGCAACCTCAGTCCACCCAATCTAAAATAACTACCAGTTACTCTGTATCACATGAGCCTATTTTAATAATCCAGATTTATCTAGTTATGGACTATCTCTCCTTTGGACTACTTGTCAGAAATTTAGGATACATAACAATAACTTTCAAAATGTTTACCCTATGTGTCTTCCAGGCACTTTAGGGATTTTTTTTTTTAAGTCACAGAAAAACATTTCTTTTTAAATGCTGTTTAGAAACTATTTTCCACCACAAATCTAAAACTACTTTAAAGATCACACATCTTTTAAAAATAAATGGTAAATGGAACTGGTTTTACAATCTGGCTACAACCCCTGGATGTGCCACTTAGCAGCAGTGAACCTGAGAAAATTATTTCTCTCAGAACTTCACCTTTCTCACTTGGAGCTAAAGTTTAACTCACAGAGTTTTGAGGATAATTAAAACCTGTGAGAAAGGGAATAGGAGATTGTCTAGGCACCCAGCAGCAATTACCAACGTTTTCCCTCTCTATGTTGCAGCCATGAATTTTGCTCTTCACTATCTATTAAGTATGTTCCTCTTGGAAATTCTCTCTACCTTTCTGCTGGCTGGATGCAATTGATGATGGGGTTCTATGGATGGCAAAGCCACAGGGTAGAAGCAGCCTGGGTCCTTAATTCACCACGTATAGAAGAGCTGCCTGCTAACTAGGAAAACCCATTTTGGATTCTTGAGGAACAAGAAATGAAAATCCTATTGTTTTTGAGACGTTATACATTTTGGTGTCTATTTGTTACAGCAGTTTAGCCTATCCTATTTAATAAATGGTATTCTTGAAAGGTAGAGCCACATTCGGGAATACCAGATACAGCTGTAGGCATCAGAATGAGTCATAAACGAATTGAATGGCTCCCTACCAAATACTGAGATATCCAGCCTCCTTCCCTCCTCAGCCACAGGAAACTGGCAAAAATGCTTATTAATCCACAGATTGGACCCTGGAAGTTTCCTCATAGGGCTAACTGACCAGACTAAGAGAAATGACTTACAGATGATAACAGATGGGTCTACTTCCCTCGAATGAAATAGCACAGTCAGAAAACCCTACAGTGAAGCTCACTACTTGACAGGACCCACCCATACTCCAAGAGCCATCAAATTTTTTGGTCTCATCCCAAAATATGAGCTGATAGCCAAGATGACAAATACAAAAATATTTTAGGAAAAACACAAGTACCAAAGCAGAAAACAGATCAAATGATAGAAACCTAATAAAACTTGAAAGAAACAGAAATAATGCAGGAAGAATACTTAAAACAATAACTGAAAAATAAATGCCTGTAATTAATGTCTCCAGAGAGATAGAGATATTAAACCCATGAAACAAAAAGAGAGCATTACTTCTGAAAAGAGACAGAAATAAATATTCTGGGAAAGGGATAAAAAAGGAGCTCCTAGAAATAAATACTGTGAAAGTAGAAGTTTAAAATTCAATAGATGAGTTAGAAGATAAAATTGTGGTATTTTACCCCCAAAAACTTAGACTAAAAAAGTAGAGATGTATAATAGCAGAATAAAAAAAAATTAGAAGATCAAGTGGAGGCATAATGTTCGAACAACAGATGTTCCAGAGATTGACAAAAGAAAAAAATCCAAGAAACAAAAATTTGTCAGGATCCAAGAGTATCCAGATTAAGGGTGTACACTGATGGATGAAAAAATACCTACTCCAAGGCACATTACTGTGAAATTTCAGAACACTAAGGACAAAGAGAAAAACATAAAAGGTCCCAAAGAGAGAGAGAGCAACAGGTCACATACAAAGAATCAGGATTCAGAATCACGTGAATTTTTCAGTAGAAGCTATAATACATGGGAGAATTACCTTTAAAAATATGAGGAAAAATTATTTCCAATGTAGAATTTTATACCTAACCAAAATATAAATCAAGAGGCTGTGTAGAATAAAACATTTTTAGAGATGCAAGTCTCAAAAGTTTACTTCCCATGTACCCTCTAAAATTAGGAGTAATAAAAATAGATACAAGAACCTAGAAACAGGAGGTCCAACACAGGCAGATGAGACTCCCCAGGGTATCAGTGAAAGGAGATCCCAGAATTATTACAGTACCATCTTAGAGAACAACTAGCCCACACTGGAGCAAAAAAACAAAGGACTCCCAAAAAATAACTCTAGAAGATGAAGCTGATAAGCTGATCAATGGGTTTAATCATATTGAAAGCAAATTTATTCTTTTGGCAAAGAATCTGGTATTAATAAGCGACAGTAAGGAAAATATTAGAAACAAAGAGGGATCAAAAAGAAACAGTCACTCTCCTATTGATTAAGGTCATAGGTTTAAGCCATAAGGCAGTGGCTTAAGCTAGAAGATGATTTCTCAAGTCAAAGTCCAGAGATGAGCAGTCCAGGGCTCCTGGTATGGTGTTCCATGGTGTCAGAGCCTAGGCTTCTCTCTTGTACCACCATCTTCAGCATGTGGCTTCTACCTCACAATCCAAGAACTCAAGCCATGACATCCACATTCCAGCAAGCAGAAATAAGAAAGGGAAAAAGAGGGGAACAACCCCTCCTAAGATCTGCTTTAAGATCATTCACAGTAGGTCATAAATGCACTAACACATCCCACTGGCCAGGACTTGGTCACATGGCTGCACCTAGCTGCATGGGGTTCTATTACTAATTTTTTAAAAAGTTGGGAGGAGTGAAGAATGGCTATTGGGAAATAGCTGGCAGTCTGCTACCTCCCTACAGCACTTTCTCCATCTCCTACTGTGTTTTTCCTCCTAGTATTTATTAATCCCTGATATAGTTTCTCTTCATTTGTTTATCCATTTCTCCCAACATGTAAGTTCCAAGAGGACAGAGATTTTGTCTTTTGTTCACCTCTGTACCCCAGTTTCTGGAAAAGTGACTGAAGCATATAAGGAATTTAATAAATATGGGTTGAATGAACTATTAATTTGGGGGGCTGGGGAATGCATAAGAAAATAAATTTCAATATAAAGATCCAGTCCAGGCACAGATGATGGTTCGTTTTGTCTTGCTTGGTTAGTAATGGATGTCCATCAACTGAGAAAACTGACTCACCCCCTATGAAATTACTAATTTTAAAAAGCCTCCCTTCCTCTGAATAGATGATTCAAAGGTCTTTGCAAAAGACACAACCAATACAATCACAGGTGATAGCCCTGTAATAATTTCCTAGTCTTAATAGTAAGCAACATTACTTCAGTGTGTGCAATAATGTAACTATTGTGTGTGTAATTGTGTTTATCATGTGTAATTAGTAATAAAATGTAACAATATGAAAATAATGTAACAACTATTATTAATGTAAGCATTATCAGATGTCTGAAGGGAGGTGTATTTGGAGGGAATGGCATAGAAGAGCCCTAAATCCTTATTTTCCAAGCAATAGATACTATCTCTAACTGAAAAATATCAAGAAACATCAGAAAATGCCTCTAATTTAGAAAAAGAGAAACAAACATCAGAAGAAACAGCTGAAATATGTTGAAAGCACTTATTCTGGGGACCAATAATTGGGGATTGGCAGGACAAGATTAGAGGTCAGCTGCTTTGCTTTTAAGGCTTACAGAACAATTTAATTTCAAACTATGTATGTTTAATTTTGACTTTTTCATATCTAGTTCAGTGCCCCCAATCCTCTGAGCTCCTGAGAAACACAATGTAAATCATTATTAGGAGACATACAAGGTCCTGATGGGGGTGGCCATAGGGAGAGTCACTGTTAGTGTCTTCCAATGGATTCCTACTCCTAGAGACCCTATGGACAGCAGAGCAGAACCCTGCCTGGTCTTTTTGCGCCATCCCCTCACCTTCCAGCATATTAAACAATGCTCCACTGCTATTCATAGGGTTTTCATGGGCAATTTTTTTTGAAGTAGGTGGCCAGGTCCTTCTTCCTAGCTTGTCTTAGTCTGGAAGCTCCACTGAAGCCTGTCCATCATGGGTGACTCCGCTAGTATTTTAACTACCGGTACCATAGGTTTCAGCATCAGAGCAACACCCAGCTGCCACAATATGACAACTGACAGACGAGTGGTGTGGTTCCCTGACCTGGAAACAGACCGACGGTGATCGTGAGAGCACCAACTCTTAACCACTGGACCAGATAGGGAGAGAGAATTCACTCAGAGCAGAAAAGTGAAGGTTCTCAGGGTTTTAACTCTATGTACAGCATACCCAACAAAGTTTAACCCTGGCAAAACCCTCCACGACTTTAGACGCGAAGCATGACACCTGCGCATCCATACTCCCTTCTCAGCGGACACACACGCCCGCAATCCACACACGAACATTTACGAATCCTGCGCAACTGCGCATGGAAAGGAGGCGATGGGCTCCCAGGAGGTACAGGAACCGTCTCCGCCTTCAGCTCGTCCTAACGTCACCTCGGACGTTTGGGGTAGGAACGTCTGAGGAAACGGGGACCCAAGGCTCCGGGCGGACACAAACGCGCCGGCACTGCGCCCGGACGCCGAGAGGACTGGGCGGTCCGGCCGCGCCTCCCGGGCGCCGGGGGCGGAGCTGACGCCGCCGGGCCGCCCCGAGTCTGCGCCGCCCGCGCTCCGGTCGCTGGTCTCCTCCAGTCGGGAAGGCGTAAGAGCAGGCGTCTCCGAAAGAATCCCGGCTGGCGGCCCGTCAGCGCTCCCAGCCGCGCCATGCTCGCCCTCCGGAGCCGCCCAACTAGGGGTCGGGCCGCGCGGACGCTCGCGCCTCAGGTACCGGCGCGGGGGCGCGCGGTCACGCGCATGCGCGCCTACGGTTCTCGCGTTAGATCTGCGAGCGCGGTGCCGCCGCCACAACTCAAATGCAAATCCCAGAACCGGAAGGCGGGGGACCTCGAGGTGCGCGGGAGCGGGAAGGGCGTCGCTAGGGGAAGACCCGCTTGCCAGTGTCACCTCCCCGCTGAAAAACCTTGGGCTTTTCTGGCCTAGGTGCCAGGCGGCGCTGAGGACACCCCTGCAGCGCCGGCTGCTCTTTGCCCCCCAGCAGCTGTCCTCTAACCGCGCTGGGGCCTGTGCCGGCTCTGGTAGGGGCTGTCCTATTGATCTGTCGTTTGAGCAGCCACCGTCCCCTCCGGACTGAAGGCAGGAGGTAAAGGTCAGCCAGCCGCTGACAACAGAACCGGCCTCCCCGCTTTCAACGAAATACACAACTTTCGAGCATTTTGCGGAGAACCTTGAAGAGGAGGCCAGGGTGCGGGTGGTGGAGCATCCTGCCCAGCTGCCCACTGTCTTCTGCGGTCGGTGCGCAAGCCAGGAGGGATCAGGAACCTCGTAGCAAATATGACAAAAACAGCCTCATTTAACCTTAGATGAGAAATGTACAAAGTAGATTTTGGTGATTCAGTAGGAATTGGCCTATTCTGTGAATCTAACCAGAAGGTTTTTTTCCTTTTGATGTTTAGATTTGTACTCCTTTCTCAATGGGTAGCATAGGAAGAGGAATGACCTAGAGACTGACTTTCTGCTGAAGACTGAAAAGCCATTAATGGCCCACTCACCCAGGATTAGCAATACAGTCTTTATCCTTCTGATTCTCTATTGGGGCAGGGCCAAGAATTATTCCTTACAACTTCATTTTGAACTCTGACTGTATTAAATCGACCAAATGTTCCCTCATATGTAATTTGGAAGTTATTGCTGCCGAAAATGAGCCCTGACTTGAAGATGAAGGAGCCTGAAGCACTCATGATTCCTCCCCAGCTAGTTCTACTTTCTGGCTTGTAACAAAAATCACTTCCCCCCCACGCAGACACACACTTATCTCACTGCTGTTTAACATTTCCCTGGGCTTCCCCTTTCACTGTTTCTCCTGTGAGGGATAATAAAAATATGTGCCTTGGACCACATATTTCGTTCCAAATACAAATTCCCTGAAACTCAACTGAAAAAGCATTTGTTACAAATACCCTACTGGCCCATTTCTGATATATTGTATTTATGATACTTTTTAAACTCTAATGCTAGGCAGGTAATCTGCATAGCATTCTCTTATTAGAATTTGGCTAAAATGACACAAAAGCTTGTCTACCAAACGTAGGAGTAGCTGCAATTGTTTTTGGTGGGAATACCTGCTTTCCAAGTAAGCTTAGACACTTGGGCAATTGGAATATAACTCATAGGGGACATGAATGGAATGAACCCAAGTAGATAATTATGATTGTGATATTATACACAGTTAAATAAAATACATAGGCAATTGTCTGTTTTAACCAAAAAATGTCTGAGTGAGAAGCTTACTGGTTTCATTTGACATACCAGGTAGTCAATATAAGCCCCAAATTTGTCCTTAGCTTTGTGCCATGACTTTTATAGATAATTCTGAATAATTAGCCTCCAGAAATTGGCACGTGATAACCAAACCTAGGATAAGGTGGATTTGTAAATGCAAATGCCACATGAGTGTGTGTACATATACATACACAGAGGATAATTTCTGGCAGGGCATTTCCTACCTAAAGTTAAGTTCACTCAAACTCAGGAGACTAAATTAGAGCAAAAATTATATAGTGAGCATATGACTAATACAAAAAGAACTAATGGTTCTTAAGGGATATTTCCACCAACCTGGCATAATTGGATGGATCAAATGCCCTTCTTCACATTGCATCTGTAATTAAACCTGATAATGATTCAGACAACTCTGACCCATTGATTTTTCCTTTATAGCATTCATACAGTCTCCCACCATGTTATAATGTAATTGGATAGATTATGGATTCTTTTAGCATTAGTTACATTCCAGTCTGACTTTTTACCAGTGATCTACTTCATTGGATTTGAGAAATATTTGACCTGAATAGTGTGGACAGTGATAACAAAATGGAGTAACATATGTCCAGGCTTTAAAATGGAGCTGGGAGGCCATTGAGGAGATGGGGCTTAGGCACACACCACGTCTCTACCCAGATGGAATGTAACTGTGCTTCACTGTTGTCATCTTGACCTTGTTTCAAGAAATATGCTTCCTCCCATAGATAAGAACTTTTTGCCTTACAGATGGCCTTAGTAACCAATCACGTACAGCCAAGAAGTCACAGTTGTTGCCAGCACTAATCACAGATCTTGCAGAATAACCTGTGTAATTTATCTTTTTTTGCCTTTGTATGCTCTTACCTCCTTTGTCTTCCTCAGAGCACATTTTTGGGTTTCTACCTGAATCTGTGCTCCCGAATTGCACTTCTAATTGCCCAAATAAATATCTGCTGTTAAATTGTAGTGATTTTTCCTCAGTCGACAATAGCAATTTCCACTTTTAAAAAAACCTAAAGAGTTTTCTGCTAGTTAACACATTTCCATCATGCCTGCGTATTTTATAAAGTTTATTTAAATGCCTAACTGTGACATACATGGTATTGACTAAAGACAGAATATCATCTAAATAAGGTAAAACGTTTGTAAGTTTATTAGAATCCTAATTGTAATTCTCGGGTAAAGGACTCTCATTAAGACCCCAGTGCCGCCTTCTGATTAACTTTTCATGAGAAGGTGTCTGACGGTAGACACTCCTGCTAGGAAACAGTAGCTATATATCCAGCATACTTAAGAGTAGTTATCTTTATTGACATCTCTCTCAACAAATGTCTATGGAGAGATGACAACAGAGGTACAAACATGGATTATGAGTCTAATGTGTGTCCCATCCCTCCAGATTCAGATTTGGTTGTAACATAACATTATAAACCCTACCTTCCCAAAATATTTAAATTTGCCTTATTTTTCTTCAGGTGCGTTCATCTTTTGCTACAGGCCCCAGACAATATGATGGGACAGTCTATGAATTTCGTACTAATTGTCTTAAACCTTCAAATATGAATGAGGTTATGGAAAATATTAAGAAAAACATTCACCTTCGGACAGCTCACTCTGAATTGGTTGGATTCTGGAGTGTAGAATTTGGAGGCAGAATGAATAAAGTGTTTCATATTTGGAAGTATGGTATGATTTTTCCAGTTTAAGTGTTCAGTATAGATTTTCATTCTGTTAAGTGTTACGTGACATTGGGTAAGAAGATTGATTGGGTGACAATAAGGAAGAGAAGCAGCACTATATCTTTGGAAGCTCTTTGTTGAAAGAAGAGGCTGAAAAGGCAAATCTTAATTTCATTTGTGTTACGTTAATTCAGGGTGCACCTTGACCTGACTGCCCACCATTAGCACTACCAAAGAAAAAGAAAAATAGTCTTTGTCTAAACTGGCACTGTAAATTTAAATGCCTCAAATAATAAGAACAATTAATATATATTGAGTACTAAGTAGGTGCCAAAAACCGTTCTAAGCTCCCTTCATATACTAATTCCTTTCATCCTCACAACAACCCTGGAGGTAGATACTATGTCATTATCCCCATTTCATAGAGTAAGAAGCAGCCACAGACAGATTCCATAACTTACCTAAGTCACACAACTATCTACCAAGTGGCAGAGCCTATAAAGCCCGCTATATGACATTGACATTCATTGTTTACATTTCTGCTCCCCTTTTAGACCATGAGAAACTTGGGGACAGATGTCACATCTATTTATATTGGTATCTCCACTGATGTAACACAGTGTCCTTATGTGGCCTCCATGAACATTTGCTGAATTGAATGAAATCCAAAAAAGGTACGGGTGATTTTAAATCAAAATTTGTATTTTTCTTACTCCTTTTCTTCCCATAGATAATTTTGCTCATCGAATTGAAGTTCGGAAAGCCTTGGCCAAAGATAAGGAATGGCAAGAACAATTTCTCATTCCAAGTTTGGCCCTCGTTGATAAACAAGAGTTTGAGATTACTTACCTGGTGCCGTGGTGCAAATTAGAAAAACCTCCAAAAGAAGGTAAATCCTTCCCTCTTAGTCACTTTCAATTTGGGTGGGGAAAACACTTAAGATTTTAAGCTGTAAAAACTAAAGTTCCACAGGAAAAAATAAAATAGTCCTTTGTTTTATATAGAAATATATTGTGATCTTACGGATAAAAATGAATTTGAGCTCTTTGCTTATCATTAAAACAATGAGCATTGTACCATGAAGTGTTTTTTCAATTTGGAAAAGCTGTTAAAGTTTAGGTACGAATATAAAAAGTTGACAAGGAGAGTAAAGGTGGAGGAGTTGGGGATTTGGAGCAGAGAAACATTATAGGTAGGTGAAGGATAATGTATGAAATTTTGTCCTAGTTTAGTATTTTTTTACACAGATTACAGTTAACCTTAAAACATTAATTATATCTTCGTTGGTATACTTCACTGTTTGGGGGAATGAATTAACTTAAACTGTTAAGTTCTATTACTGTAGTTTCTTTTTTGTTTTCCCCTTTTTTATTTCTCAGTTTGAAAATACTTACTAAAGGTTTGTCTTCTTGCTGATCACTTTCTTGCTGATGTAAGGAAATATCTACCTTAACCTAGTTTTAAACAAAGGTCAGATCTTAAAAAAACATAAACTAATTTAAATTTTGTTTTATTTCCCCCATAATCCCAAATTTGTAGATTACAAGAGATTTGAAAAGTCTTATTTGGATCCTTATCCACCTAGCTCTCCCCTCAGCTTTCAGCACTATCTAAGTGAACCAAGTGGCTTCTAGAACAGTATTGAATCTTGATTCTCTTCCTCTGTGTTGTTTGTAATTCTTTAGTAACTTTGTACTTTTTTCCTTTAACTTCTCAAATCTACTTGTGCCCTAGTTTCTTTCTCTCTACCTGCCCCATACACAAGTCAAATGCTTTTCAAGTGTTTACCTAGATATTTAGGAACAATAAAACCATTCCCTCAGTTGTTTCGTTTTGTTTTGTTTTTCCCCAAAAAACTCAGACATCACTTTGGGTCCATTGTTTGCTTGCTGTTCCTGTTAGAAATGGAGTCCTGTGGGGGAAATTATATGACCAAAAAAGTATTTCCTCTTAAAATTGGAAAGAAGAAGGAAATATAGGAGATCAGAAAATACTTTTCTTATTCATTTCTTACCTAAAACTGTAGGTTTTGGCAGCTCAAAAATGCTAATCCTATTATAAACTCTCGATATTTGTTTTATTCACTAATTTTATAGACAAAAACTGTTTCAGATAATAGGTTAATATAGCTTCCTTTTTCTTTGTTTTGTATGATAAGCTTAACATCTGACCCTTAAACATGGACAAGGACTTTCTAAACATAAAAGCAAGGAAAAATAATGCAAAGAATTCATAAATATGTATATGTATATGATCCTGCAAGCCTGTATATGTACATTACGCTGCCACTGGAACCAGACTAATCTGGTTAGAAATTTCTTGAATATCCTTTGTAAAGTAAATATTTTTCTCCCTCCTCTAGGAGTCTATGAACTGGCTACTTTTCAGATGAAACCTGGTGGGCCAGCTCTATGGGGTGACCCATTTAAAAGGGCTGTTATTGCCCATGTCAATCAAGGCTACTCAAAACTAGTTGGAGTTTTCCACACAGAATATGGAGCACTCAACAGAGGTACCGTGGTCGGTTTCTTCTATGAAATTGCAAAGTACTTTTGTGATCTACTAAGTTCCTCGAGTCATTTTGTCTCTCTTTTTCATTCTGACATATATTTTAATTTTTAGTGCCAAATTATTAGTGTTTTTGTAATTTTAAGGTTTGAAAAAAAACCTGTTTTACATCTTTATTTTGAATGTTAACCCCTTATGAAGTCTTTCTCAAATGCTGAACTGCTGTTTTCCATGATAGATCAAAATGATAAAATTTAAAAGCTGCTGGGAGCCTCAAGAAAGTATCTGTTCTTTTCATCTTTTTTTTTTCCTCTAAGTATACTTTTATTGATTTTTTGAAATAACATTATTTGGGGTGGAGAGATTGTTTCTGAATGAAAAAGTAATACGTATTTTTACAAATACTAAAAACATGGACATGCCCAGAGGGACAGAAAAAAAAGTTTTCCACTACTTAGAGATAATACTGTTAACATTTTGGTCTTTGTATTCCTATATATGATATAGAGAGAGAAATGTATATGGTATATGTGTGAATGACATAGGAGCAAGAAGACCAAAATGTTATTTTATTTATATATATGCTAGAAATAATGCACATGCATAATTAATAATGACTTCCTAACATTCACATATACATCAGACAAACAGATAAGTATACATACCTTAATTTATCTGATAAGCACCTATTGAGGGCATTTAACTTTTAAAATTGAAAGTTATTGCAGTCAGAACTTCAGAAAATATTTTGTGGCAAACTCTGAAAAATGTGTGTAAAGTCAATGTTTAAGGATAAATGACTAAGAATAGCTAATAAAATACTGGAAAGACTCATTATATCCATTTGCCTCCTGAACTTCCCTCCTGGTATATCCAGTGGACATCTCGGACCTAACATATTCAGAGCTGAGCTTCTGATCCTTACCCAGAAATTTAACTTGTATTAATATATCCTAGAAAATAGTTAGAATATGCTGAAAAAGATACTTTCAAGTTGGAACGTTTATGAAGAGGAGAATAATTATGAAAACTATTAGATATGTATCTTACACTATATGCTAAAATAAAATTCAAATAGGTTATAGATTTCAGTGTAGAAAAAAAGTCATAGAATTACTGAAATAAAATATGGATGAATTTATTTAATAATATGGATAAGAACTATATTTCTAAGCCAAAAAGCAAATGAAGAAATGTTGAAGAAAAATAATCAATTGATGAGTTTGTTATAAAAAGGCTCAGTCTTTCTGCATGCCCCAAAACACCACAAATGAAATTCAAAAGCAAAAAGAAAAATAAAAACTTATGCAAAGCCAGACATATAGATTACTACTAAATACATATTAAAGAAGATACAAATTAAAACAATAACGAGATGCCTTTTTCCATCTGATGAAAACATGTAAGTATAGTATTAGATAGGTGGGAAAAAATAGTGCTCTTATACTGTGTAGGGTTCATATTGACTTAATCTTTTTCCCCACAAAATTTGGCAATATAAATAAAAAGCCTTAATTTTTTAAAACTGTTTTTGCTGGGGCCGGCCCCATGGCTGAGTGGTTGAAGTTCTGCGTGCTCCGCTCTGGCGTCCCAGGTTCGCTGGTTCGGATCCCAGGCACAGACCTATACCACTTATCAAGCCATGCTGTGGTGGTGACCCACATACAAAATAGAGGAAGATTGGCACAGTGTTAGCTCAGGGCTAATCTTCCTCAAGCGAAAAAAGAGGAAGATTGGCAATGGATGTTAGCTTAGGGCGGGTCTTCCTCAGCAAAAAAAAAAAAAAAAAGATTGCATTTGCCAATAGTCTAGGAAGTATGCATGAGTGTGCACAGTTATACAGGAAGGATATAAAATATGTCGTGGTCATTTGAATGATGAGGTTAATGTTTATTAAGTCTCTATTTTAATTTTCTATAATGAAAATATATTAAGTTTTATAAGAAAAAACTACTGAAAATGTGTACATACTTATTAATCTCAAATTCATTCTCAGTCTAGAGGAGAATAGTAATATGTTGAGTATACATCAGTACATCATTTCTGGAGGACAGTGTATAATATGTACACTGTGTGTGTGTGTGTGTGTGTGTGTGTGTGTGTGTGTATATATAAATAAAAGTATATTTAAGATATATTCTTTGGTCCTCTCAACTTGAATTTTAGGAGTTTATATTGAGGGAATAATCAGATCCAGACTTCCTGGGTTTGAATCCCAACTCCACTACTTACTAACTTTGTGACTTTGAGTGAGTTACTTAGCCTCACTGTGCCTTACATTCCTCATCCATAAAATGATGATAATAACCTCCCACCTAAGGTTATTGTGAACACTCAATGAGTTAATACATGCAAATTGCTTAGAACCAGTCTGAGCACATAGCAAGCACCCAAGAAACACCAGTAGTAGTTGTCAACATTGTTATTATTATAGATATATATGTAAGTGCTGCTCTAACAAAGTTTATGTCGGCATTGTTTACAATAAGGAAACACTGCAACAATGTGATGTGATGCTACATGTATATAATATACTTGTAATACACTAATAGACATATACATCATATACATTGTATATCTTATATAAGCATAAACATATATGCTGTGTGTATATAAATATGTAAACATATAAAAATACATGCACACCTACATACATATGGAAGATACACCAAAATAGAAAAGTGGTTATTTCGGGGTAGTAGGATTAGAAATGATTCCTGCTTTCTCTTTTTGTTTATCTGCATTTTCCAAAATTTGTACAGTTAATATGGATTACATTGTAATTATAAAAAAAAATTTTAAATAAGTACAAGAACATTTATTTCAGTATTTTGTAGAATACTGCAATATTTTGAATAATATAAATAATCAACAATAAGGGGTTGGGGTAAAATGTTGTTATATCCATAAGGAGGAATTCACATAGTCATTAAAAATTAATGTTATTGCCATAGAAAATACTCATAATTAATTTTTTAAAGTGTTACTAAGCATAATATACAGTAAGACCCTAATTTGATTTTACTCATATTTTTTAAAGGAAATACACTTAAGTATTATTAGAAGTTTTCTCTTGGTGGTTAAAATTATGCTACTTTTTATTTTCTTCTTTGTATCATCCAAATTTTCAGTAATAAACACAATTTTTTTTAAATCTTGCTTTTTTTAAAATAAACTAAAATGTATTAGGAAGTCATGAAACTTGCATCTACTCCTGATTGTTAGTGTCTTTATCTGTGTTACTTTACTCCTCCTCTCCAGGCTTCTGTTGCTTCATGTATAAAACCAGTTTGATTATTTATACATTTCTCTTCCAAATCTGACCCCTCTGAAATCTCATCACAAATATACTTAGTTTTACCTTTCTGATACTCACTATTTTGATTTAAAGAGTAGGACTGATTTTTCTGTTTCTTATTTGAAATAACGCCACAGTCTTTAGAGCCTATTTCCGTGTATTTCTGTAGTTCATGTTCTGTGGTGGAACGAGAGTGCAGACAGTCGTGCAGCGGGGAGACATCAGTCTCACGAGGATCCCAGAGTAGTGGCGGCGGGTAAGCTACCTCACTGGGCGTGAATTATTCTTAGACCAATTTGATTCAGTCAATAACTATATGCCTTCTTATGAAATGTCTTCCAGTTCGGGAAAGTGTCAATTACCTGGTGTCTCAGCAAAATATGCTTCTGATTCCTGCGTCATTTTCACCGTTGAAATAGTTTTCCACTGAAATACAAAGCAATTCCTTCACTGCCATAAGATGTGTCTGCTAAAGGTTCTCAAATTCTCCCAAGAGATTCTCACTTTTATTTGAAAGAGGTGGTAAGTTAATCGCTATGTCTCTGCATTTTTAAAGCCATCTTTGTCCTTTGTCACCACCACCTCAGGAAATAGTTCTGCACATTTTCCCACGGTGTTTCAGTATCTATTATACAGTAGAAATAGTTGCCACTGCTTCATGATCTTGATTTTTCATTTGTTTCAAAATATCTCTTATTCTCTAGTTTGACAACCCTTTGTTTTATAGCATTTTCTTATATCCAAACGATGATTTTACATTTCTGTGCCTGACAATATTATTAAATTATTTATATACAATGTCTGTCTTTTCATCATGATCATGTCTGTTTTTTCTGAAATTTAAAAAACGTTTTTTTGCCCAGTCAAGTTTATTTTGTGATGTCAAATGGGATTCATAGGAATATTAAATCAAATGTACTTCTTTACTTTGGGAAAGTACAGCATCACCTGTATCATCTATATTAATTATATTTTCACATTAGTTATTAGTCACTTTAACATGGAAAATAATGTAATTGGGTCTCAGTGTTAAAAAAATTTCAGAGGACCTGTTTTATATGCCAAAATGTGTTCATTTATAGTTAACTTTATTAATTTTTGTCCATTTTGGATCACTGTTTAACAAAGGTACTTGGGACATCTATTTGTTTTGAAGAGATATTTATGGTTATGGAAATGCTTGCCCTAATAAAAGCTGACATATCCATTCTGGGTTTTTTTAATTTGTGTTTTGTATTTATATTTTCCTCTCTGGAGCTTTTACTGCATTGCTATAGGGTAGTGACACAGTAATAATTTACCAACTTTATTGAAAGTGTTAAGTTACATCAAGAAAATAACATGACAGTAATCCCAAAAGGAGAGTTTCTTTAGTACTGCCACAAATATGCTAGCATTTTCCTTGAAACACTTTTAATTTTTATTTTAGTTGAGTGCCTCTGCCTTCTAAAACTAGGTTTGGTACTTCCAAGCTCTCTTGATAGTCAACATTTACAGCTGTATTATTTTACGTTCCTAAAACATATTGTAAATGTAAAAATGTATGTTATGAATTGTTTAAGGGAAATTTGGAAAAACAGAAAATACAGTATATAAGGCTCCTGACAGAAGAAATGTCTAAAGGATTAAACAACAACAACAAAAAATCAGAAAGGAAGGGTGAGATGATGCTCACTTGCAGCCTATACTATTAACAGACAAGAAATGAATCCAGATAAATGTTTTGTAATCCACCTATTGTCATGTTTTCTCCTTCCCTTCAAAGCAAAACTCTCTGTAGAGTTATATATATTCGCTGTGTTCCCTCCCTTACCTCTTATTCTTCCCTGAACCCAATCCGGTGAGGCCTACATCCTTGTAAATACACTGAAGTGACTCTTCTGAATGTCACCAAGGACCTTGTCTTACCAAATTCAATGGTCTTTCTCTGCCTTTACCTTGCCCATGTTCTTGGCAGTGTTGGACACAATTGACCCCTTCTGCCTTCCTGAAACACTTGATTCTGAGCTTCAATATATGGCGTCATATTCAGATTTTCCTCCTCCTCGCTGGCCAGTCCCTCTGTTACCTTTGCTGGGTTCTCTTCTAAACGTGGTAGGGTCTCAGGGCTCAAGAATATTCTCTATCTTCACACTCCCTGGGTAAGCTCATTCACAGCTAAGGTGATGATTCACACATCCTGATGATTCACACATATTTATCTTCCTTCCCATCATTGCCCCTGAGCTCCAGAGAGAAATACTACCTTTTTCACACAACCATCTACCTAGTCTGGTCACAAACTGGAAGTCGTCTTGATAGCTCTCTTCCCCTCAGCCCCTGCATGCAGCCTGTCTGCAGGTCCTGTTGGCTCTGTCTCTAAAATAGATCCTCAGGGTTACCTTCCTCCCTGTGTCTTTTGCCACCACCCTCGGGCAATCCACCAACATCTCTTACTTAGCCTCCCTACCATCCTTTCTCCCCGTACAGCCCGCATTCCTTCTGAAACAGAGATTAGATCAAACCACTACCTTGTTTAAATACTCCCCAGGGCTCCTCCTTGCACTACCAATAAAATCCAGATACCTTAACATGCCTACGAGGCCCTACAGGTTATGGTTCCTGCCGTCTCTGATCCCATCCCCTACCACTGCAGAGACGTTGGCATGCTCTCCCCGCTTCCCCAATTTGACAAGCTTTTTCCCATTCGGGGCTTTTACACCAGGTGTTCTTTCTTCCAGGAATGTTCTTCCTGCCCACCTTCGAATGTTGGCTCCTACTTGTTTTATTCAGATCTGAGCTTAAATGTCACTCCTCAGACTCCTCTCCATCGTTATCCCATTTCCATGTTTCATTTTCTCCTTAGCACTGCCTGCTGTCTGAATTCACTACGTTTGTTTGTCCACACATCCATTACGATGTGACTATAATTTCTCCACTGAGATTTAAGTTCATTAGAGAGGAATTCTGTTTTCAACACCTTATTCCCAGAACCTAGAAAATAGCTGATGCACAATAGAGTTTAATAAATATTTGTTAGATTTGTTAAATTATTGCCAAACTGATTTTACGAGGACAATTTTTACTGACACCCCATTTCACCAGAAAGAACCCTCTGCCACTTACTGGCAGTGTAACTTTGGACAAGTTCCTTATCCTCTGAGCCACGGTTTACTCGTGTCTAATAGTACTAATTACCTCACAGGGCTGTTACCAAACCAACTGGGCTCGCCTCCTGGTGAGTTAAATAAGACTCTACACCAGTGGAAGTTGTCTTACAAAGTAAAGTGTATTGCAGCAAATAGGAGGCCATGAAGAATCATTTCCAGTCATGGCGTCCCTGAACAAAGGGAAGCAGGAACTTTTATCTCAGTTGGGAAACGAATATTCAAAAGGGAGAGGCAGGTATTTGCCTGCACAGGTTCAGTTGGAGAACATAATGAGACCTAAGCTCCTCCTGGAGAGATCTTTGCATTAAAAATAAGGCAAAGATCATGGGTGTAGCTCTTGTGGTGAGGCTTGGCCAGTTTCAGGATGGTTGGTGGTTGCATCTCCTTAACATGCAAAAGGAAAAGAAACAGCTTGGAAAAACAGTTAATTGCTTCTGAACCCACCTTGGAGTTTCTCACCACACCTAGTTGGTGACAGGGCAGGTATTAATTGAGGATTAAATGAAGTGCCTGACAACACAGTTAAATACTTGAAAAAGGTGGCTGATTTTCTACTTTTTCGTATCTAATGTATGCATTAGCATTCCAAAGGTTCCAGAGTTTTTTTTGAACCTGTAACTGTTTTTTACAGGTTCTAGAGAAAATTTCTAGAAAAGCATTTCTAGAGAAAATGCTTTTCTCTGGATAGAAATGTTTTGGTCAAGACTCATGGGTAACATATTGTCTAAATTAACTGCCTTTTCATTTTTCAGTAATTTTTTTCTCTCCCTCGACTGTCATTTTTCACAAAGACAGTTTTCTTTCATTTCCTTGAAGTCGCTGTAGTGTGGACTTCAAGGGGGAAGGACAGAGTTGTGACGCTGAGACTGAGGGGTCAGCCAGGTTCACACGCAAGCCAAAATCCTTCACACAAATTCAGATCCCACCTCAGCAAAGGGCTGCTCGCTACACGTCGTCACGGCCATTCAGAAAGTGTCCCAAATAGAGCCACGACTCCACTGTGCTACCTACTAGAGGCTGTTTGACAGGGGTTCTACAAGTACCAAGATAAGGAGACATCGTTTCTGAGATTTGATTGCTAATTAGCTATGAAGAATAACATCCACCTCTCATTCTAGCACTACAATCTTGGGTGTAGACGGCACAGCACTTCTTACAGGAGAAAGTGAAGCCACCTCCCACATTAGTCTCAGTCTCATTTCTCCTCCCCCCTTTTCTGCTTTCCCTGCATGTTCACCCTTGCCACCACACCCAGCACCTTGCCAGAACACTTGCCATCCTGTGTCCTTGTAGTTTTGGTTGAATAAACAAACAAAAGACGACCACTGAGGGCTGCCTTTGTAGCTTCCTCAATACCAAATGAAGGAATGAGGTTTCAGTTAAATAGGCTTGGCTATGGAGTAGCTTCAGAAGTCTCCACAGGATCATAATCATTAAGCAGAATAAGTTTATCTAAAAACCTCTTAAACTTGCTTCATATCAGTTACTATCCTAACTGAATCATGAAAGTGCAAAACACCCTTTCTTTTACTTCCAAGTAGCCCCCTCACTTCTCTTTTGTGATTAACAGGACTTTTAGTCTTTTCTAAAATTTCTACTTTTGAACCAAATAGCTTCCCCTCTACAAGCAAGCGGACATTTCTTATTCTCATAATGGCTTTATAATGCTTTAACAGTAGGTGGTGCTACGAATGCATGAAAATAAATGTGTACAGACCCATAGAACTGTCACAGCTTTATTTCGTGACCTATTACAACATAGAAATATGCCTTTAATACTTCATATAAAGTTATTGACAATACAAACTTTTTTCTTTTTTTCCTTTTAATGAAAATGATTTAACTTAGAAATCTACTGTGAAACTTTTGTCTAGTTTTGCAATTCTCAGATATTCCAGTGCAAAAATAGATCCCATTACAGACAGCATAAAGTGCTTGGAATGAAGGGCCAATGATAAAGAAAAAGCACAAAAACATAGCTTCCTCCTAGGATATAAGAAGGGGGAATAGAATACTTAATCCTTATGGAAATATAAACAGTCTATAAAAAGGGATGCAACAATTTGAAGAGAATTAGAGCAACATTACTATAGTACTACGTTATTACTAGTAAAAGTAACAAGGGTACAAATTAATATTTCAGTCTCAAAGTGGTTCAATATGATGTGACGCATGGCTCTTTGGAAGAACTTTACCTGATATATACAACCACAAGAAGAAAACAGACAAATCCCTTTAGTCAATGATCACTATACAGTGAATGAATGACATGCAACATTTAATGGTCACAATGCATATGTTTTCAGTACAGTGAAATACAGTAGTTTGAGGTTTGGTGGTTTGTTTAACAATTAACTGTGCTGGGCATTTATGTATAGAGAGCTTTGTTATTGTTTTCTTTTGTATTTTTCATATTCACAGTTGTAATAAGGTTTCCATAGTGTCCAAAAGAAGCAAAGGCAGAAAGAAATCTTTGAACACTATTTTTGAGAAATTTTGAAACTCACATAGTTACATTTCCACAGGGAATATGTAGAAATTTTACTTGATTTGAGTATAGAGTTGGTAAAAATTTCTACTATAATTAGGTTTACACAGGAAAATTTAAAAGATTACTATTTGGATAGTCTAAAAGGTAACAACATTAATGGAGTCGATGTGTAACTGTAGATTGCTTCTAGCTTCCGAAGAGTTTCTTTTAAATCTGTATTGAAAAGTTGTATTCTTTTTTTTTCAAAATAGTTCACAGTGCCTTTTGATTTTTTAAAATATGGCCTTGAAGTCAGAGTAATTAAAGCAAGGAGATGCTCATGGAGTTAATATAACAGAGAATTAAAACATGATTCCAGTGAAATGGGAAAACAGAAGTTTGACTTTGAAAAAAATATTAAACAGGAAACTAAATTATTCTATGAATTTTACATCATTAAAGATAACATAAAATATAATGATCTCATGCTAATAGTTATGGGAAATATGCCTTCATTACTTGGTTATCATTTAGGAAAACAATATTGGCATTAATTTCAAAAAGTCATTTTCTTTTTCCAACAAGTTACATGATAACATTCTATAAATTTTAAAAGGATATAGATTTGAAATCTTACACCTTTAATGTTTAGATTTTAGAAAAAGGAGAAGAAACTAGTAATGATATTGAAAGACTGTCTGAACTTTACCCAAATGGTGGTTCTCTCATATTTTTGTTGTCTCAAGACAGATGACATCAAGCATCAGTGAAATAATATTTTTTTAAAGTTTACTGACTTAAAAGTAAGACTGGGTAAGAAAAATCTGAAATATTCTTAATGTGAGGGCATTTACTGTTTTTTTCAGTGTAAGCTAGTGACTGAAGAGATGAATAATCTGAGATTGTCAGAATGGGGTGTCTGAGATCTTCAAAGCCAGTTATTTGAAGGTACTAAATGCTATAAGCACAAGTTACGATGTTCAACAAGTTTTGATGCTAGCTATCTCCTCTGTAAAAGTATTCATTGTTTAGTCTTGTGACCCTTATGACATTTAAACTTTCTTGGCTTTTACACTGTTCTGTTTCCAAAAAGTGGGCTGCCCAGTATTCTTGAGGTGGGCTCCCACAACCACCACAACAAAACAACCTACATTTGTAAACCAGTTAGCTGAATGTGGCACAGGAAATCTACTGAGACTTAATTTCTCCCCGCCCCATCCACACATACTTACTCATTCAGCTGTAACATACACTCAAAAAATAGTTGATTAATGAACTGAAATTAAGAGTATTTTAACTGATCTTAAAGAAACTCAAATATAATGTTGTCATGCAATCTTAACCATCACGTTGTTTTCTGGTCACTAGGCACTAGTCAGACGATCTGTCTGCAAACTTACATGAGAAAATAAAGCTAGGGAGTAATACTCCTCTATGCCACAGGGTTCTACAAAGAGGCCATTCTAAGGTTTCAGAAGTCACTGACAGAACTTAAAATTCCAAGTAACATCAAAAGTACAAAGATTTTTGTTAAAATACAACTGTCTCTTCATATTCTAGATTAATTGAAAAAGCCAGAAATAATACTACATGTGTGTCAAACAACAAGATCTTGAGATGCGGTGTACCGTGTTAGTAGACAATCAGAACAAATGGACAAAGGCCTCCCTAGGTTTGAACATTCCATCTCTTTAATCCCAGGCCCTGGCCTCTGCAGCTTGCAGCCCCAACAACGTGGCTGCTGATTTTTTGCTTCTTACCAGGATCTAAGTATATTTAAAGAGTCCCAGAAAGATGACCCTGGAGAACCATGGCTCCAAGCGAGGGACAACATAACAATGGAACCAAACTTCATGTGGCTGGAGCCACCCACAGTTTGCACGTTACCACCACCAGAGCAGGTCATCAAAGTGGGAATCAAAGCAGGACCCTCCCCACAGATGGCACCATTTTGTCACCTGATATTTAATGATGTCAATAGACTCTGAGCAGAGCAGCTTTCACGAAAGTGTGCATGACACACCATGGTGCTTCAGGCTTTCTGAGCAACTTGGCACTAGTAATTCTGGCACACTCATTGCCAGCAATGGATGTGTCACCGGGAAACCAGTCTCCTGGCATGGCATGGCTTAATGAACGAGGATGTGCATGCCTTCTGATTTTGAAAAATAATCACTGGCCATGATTACTTGAAGAATTATTGTTGCAACCCCAATGAGAATACAAAGGAACAAAAAAAGTACTTTAAACCCATATGTCCGCTGGGTTCCATACTAGCGTTTCATGTAGGTATAAGGTAAACTAAATTCAAGTCTTTTTCACTCGAGAGCCATACAAAACATAGGCTACAAAGGCACTGCCCCTGTAATGGAATTTTGTTTTCATTGCATTGAATTGCATTGCATTGAATAGTATCAGTACAGTATCCAGTTTACTTCTTCCCACAAAAACGTCCAGCTCCTTCCTCTGGAACACTTCACATGGTGCAAAGGAAAGGCTAGTTCTTCCTTTCTTTCAGCGATCCTGCATGAACAGGATTCTTCATACATAACTTTCTTTCACTTTCTCATCCTGCAGAAAAGATGTAAGAACTGCAACATCCACGACTGTCTGGTGTTTGTGTAATGATAGGTCCTTTAAGTGGTCATCGTCACTTTGGTCCTTGGCAAAGTTTACAAATACCTGTCAAAAGAATGGACCTTTATAAATACCTCTCAACTTGTTGCATTCTTTCTAGTTGCATTCTTCCCCATGTAGAAATTAGGTCAGGTAAGAGAATACAGGATTGCATAAATAGATGAACTAGAAAACTCTGCATGTGTGGGAGAGGGGAATACTTGAAAAAGCATGAACCATTTAAAAACTGACCTTCTATATTGCCCCTCACATCAACTGCTCAACCATCTATTTACTTTGACTCATACAGGCTTGATTAGAGGGAAGGGGGACAAAAACTAACATTCACTGAACACCTACTAAGTGCCAGGATCTGTTTGGTACTTGATGTTATCTGATTTAAATGGAAAAAAGCATCTGGCAAAATGCCTGGGCCATGGTAGGTACTCAACAAATGGTAGTTATTAAAATTATTACAATCTATTCTCACAATAACCCTATCAAGTAGATAGCAGCACCTCTCTTTTCAGATTCAGAGAGGTTTAGTAAAAAGCATAGCTAGTAGAAGACCACCAGGAATTCAAGCTCAGATGGTCTCAACTTCTGTAGGGCCGTAATGGGGATGGGGGAGAGAGGGCAGGAATCCTCACCCTGAAAAGTCAATCTGTTTCTGACACTCAGAACTTACTTGGTCAAGTGTTGTCTGAGAAACAGAGTAATCTTCTATGTGGAGTCGCTTCTTGCTCTGGGAAAGGATGCTGAATATCCTGGCCAGAGAAGATAATGAAGATGGAAGCTGGTACTGAAGCATGTTCCGGTGCTTCTCCTTTAGGACGCTTCCTGGGAAGGCGAGTCCAAAGAACTCCTGGACAGGCTTCAGATCAGGGTTGGACCCTGCTATCCGTACAACTATAGTATAACCATCTCCAAACCTGAAAGCAGAAAAAAAAAATCCAAATAGAAAATCCTCAGGAAACTTCTCAAGAGAATATTTAACCCTGAGAACCCAGCTGGTGTCATGAAAAGGGAAGGTCCCTGACAGAGCCAGAAACAAGTATCTGAGAGAAGGAACTAGCTCTCATTTACTGAATACCTATTCGGTGTGAGGTGCCACGCTGGGTGCCCTAGCCACATGATGTCATTTAATCCTCACCTGGACCTATGAAGTCTGACTGATGTTACAGAGAAACTGAGGCCCAGGGAGTTAGTCACCTGCCCATGGCACAGAGCTCATCAGTGGAAGGGCCAGGATGTGGACTCGTTTGTGTTCAACTCCAAAGCCTATGCTCTAACCGTACTGGTATGTGTGAATTTTCCCATTTCATCCATATGACAAAGCTACAAGGTAGATATTCCCAGTACACTGACTCTCAGGGAGGTTAAGTAACTTGCCCAAGGGCACACAACCAGTAGCAAGTAAAGACAGAATTTAAGTGCAGCTCTGTTTGACTTCAGAGCCCTCATTCTTTCTACTACACCATTTTTGCTCAGTTTATTTTCCTTTATCTCACCATTTATACACTCACAAAAGAATAAATGCAAGCTTTCTCAGCAGGTGCTATCCCAAAGAAATGATCTTTGTTACCTATTTTTCAGATGCTGGACGCTGCCAAGACACCTGAACCTCCCATTGACCATAATTGCCATCCTAGTACAAAGAGCTTCACATTCTTCCATACTGTGGGAAAACAGAATGAGGTTTTAGTTCTAGAGAGATGTTCCTACCACCATCAGAACATCACCCTGACATATAGCATTTCAAAGAAACAGATTCCCAGCTTCCTAGGGCATCACTGCATCCTGTTACAAATAAATGCAGATGTAGGGATAACACTGCAGTGCTGTTTACAATTGTAAAAAACATCAGAAACAATCCAAGTGTCTACAAAAGAGGAACGGTGCTAACACCACTAACAGCTATAAGAAATGATGACACATCTAAATTTACTGACTTGGAAAAATGGTCACAATACATTGTGAAGTGGAAAAGAGCAGTATATATACTAAGCTTGCATTTTTGCTTGTAAAAACATACATACTTGTGTGTATAGATTTTTATAGGAAAACTGCAAAGATATATAGTCCAGTGATAGTAATGGTTGTCTCCTAGTGAAGAATTTCAGGTGATGATAATTGTTTTTCTCCTTGCCTTTCTGTATTTTCTGATTTTTACACAATGATCATATATACTACTTGGAAAACTTAAAAATTAGACAACACATAAGCCAAGCCAAGTCTTCACTACCGACCTATGAGATGTAAGCACTACTGATCTCCCTTCCTTGACAATACTTAGGGCACAGTTCCACAGGAATCTCCGGGCTTTGGGATCCATGCCTGTGGTCGGTTCATCCTGTAATGAGAATAAAATAAGTTCTATTATTTGTTGAAAAAAACACCAAAGATTTGTTTTTAAATGCAGAAGCATCTTTGAAATAGCCTAAATTTTAACTTACCATTCTAGTTACTTCTTGATGGGCCAAAGAACTAGACCTTACATACAAAAATAAGTTTCATACTCGTTTGTAACCAGTTCATTTTTATAAATGTGCCACTGAAGTAGGAAACTCAAATAATTTAATATTTTATGAAATTAAATTTCTCCGAATAAACAGAAAGGGGAGGGGAAAAACCATTTAGTTTCATCTTTTCATGACTGACAAGTATATACTAAAAATTCTTGTTGTCTGAAATCTCTACAAGTCAGTATAAGGTTGGGGTAAAATTCCTTTTCTTCTTTTTTCATTCTAGCTCACTCCAGTTTAGCATGTTATATTGTACCTGCTAGTCTTAGAGAAACAAATTCCAGATCCAAATGGTCTGAATAACATTAAAGCCTCAACCCAAGGCTTGTTCCTGTAATAACTTCAATGCTCTTCTCCACAGAAGACAAAGGGCCAGGGGGCCACTGTCCAGTCTAATTTTCTGTTTTCCATCTATCTGTATGTAAGGAACTATGACCCAGGTGCAACCTTAGGGATCTTGAAGCTGTGTCCACACACTCCATCCTCAGGGGATGAACACATAGATGGTCAGAAAAAATGTTCCAGAGAAAGGTCAAATCACAAATCCAGCCTCAGCCACACTTATCAGGTCTTCCATGCCAGAGAAACAAGGTCCCTAGAGTACCTCTCTTTGGGAGCATCTGAGAGCATGGCAGAGCCACCCCAGTATGCGTCAAGGAGCTCTCCGGTTCTCTGAGGATGCTCTGCTGGTCCTGGTTGGCGGAGGGGGGTTTGCCATTGCCCAGCCAGGCATGCAATATCCCTGGACATATGGTCTTTAGAAGAGTAATGTTTTCCATTCACAGTCACACTCACCAGAAACACCACAGGAGGCCCGCCGATCAGAGCTATGGCTGTTGAGAGCTTGCGCTTGTTGCCTCCACTATAGTTACCGGCATATTTTTCTCCGTACTTCACAAGGCCCAGTTTCCGAATTGCCCACTCACCAACCTACAGCGATAAAAACCACCTTGACTTTTACCTGGTTTGGTAATTATGTCATGCTTTCTTACATATGAAAATTCTTTCACGGAGTAAGATCAGATTGTGTAATTATCACCTGGCAAGTGCCAAGGAGCCAAAAGCAGAGGGAAGGGATTCATGTGGGTGGGAGCAGCACTCTCCCTCACCCTCCAGCATTTGCCTGTCCACCCATCCTTGCCCCACCACCACCACGGATTCCCACCCTGAAAGTAGGTGCAAAGAGCCAGCATTTCCTATTGCAGCCTGAAGCTGATGGTCATGTATGAAAAGTCAAAGCCAAAGGAGGCAGGCTGGCTTTCTGGTGCCCACAGTACCTTGCCTACTTCTTTCTCTGGGACTCCTCTCAAGAGAGCAAAGAACTCCACGTGTTCTCTTCCAGTCAGTAGCTCCGTGATGGCGTCGAATTGAGGGCAATAGCCCATGTTCTGATGCACTTCGTGGATGTTTGATAAGATACTGCAAAGAAAAACAAAACTGGTCAGGTTTTAAGCATTTAGCGATACTCTGATCAGACAATCTTGCCAAATGTTCCTATAAAGCATGCTTGTGCATGACAAAAATACTAGTGAGCATACTTGCTGTAGCTTGAAGGAACAGCCTTTCTGCCCCCAGGATGCCAGCCCCTCCTTGCAGTCAGGGTTCCTGCCTCTTCCTGCCCAGTCCTTGCACCTGGTTCCCCCAACACCTCCATCTGCAGACTCAGTCCCATTTCAAAATCCCCAAGTCCATCCCAACTGCAACACCATCTCTACCAACAACCTCGGTCACACAATCCTGGGGCTTTAACACTAAGTCTCCATCCCAGACTTCACTCCGTGGCCAGTCATATGTACCAAGCACCTTGTTGCTCCAAAGTCTCCTTCATGGCCATTCAGACCCAGAAGGGGCCCAGCAACCCTGGGTGTGACCTCCCTCTGCTTTCTGCTGTCCATACATTGACTCGGCCACAGCATGTGCCAGACCCCTTGGTCCTGCGAAATACCCAAGCCAGGCACCCTCCTGGTTTTTAAGGATTTTTTGATGATAGACCCTCTGAGAATCTGGTGACAAGAAAAATATATACCTATAAGACACAGTTCTACATTTTTGGTGGGGGCAGCTTTTAGGACCTATGAAGCCAATCTCAGGTTAAGAATCCCTGACGTGGGAGAAGCTCAGTCTGATGGCTGCACTTCAGCCACCACTGGACAGCCCTGAGTTTGGCCTCTGAGCAGTATTCATGCTTCTCTGCAGATCTAGTTAGTACTCCCAGGTCCAGTCTTTTCCAAATCATGATTAAGGCACCCAACGACATTGTGCCTGGCCCTCACAGCTACAATGCCCAAGCTATCTCTTACAACCAGTCACTGTGACAAACCTTAGTTTGGGCCAGTTATTGCCACCATTGCTGTATGCCCCCAGGATCCTGGTACTAGGAACAAGTCTGGGGAAGCAGGTGTGTAGCCCTAGGACTGCCATTCCAGAATTCCTATTCTCTTCAATACCTCCTTTAGGCTGCTACCAAAAAAATGGGTAAGAGACAGGAGGAGAGCCACGAGTACATTAGATTCCTTGCTCTTTTCAATTTTATTGGCTACTAGCCCCCTGTCCACTGTTTTCAAATTGTGAGTCATCACCCATTAGTGGGTTGTGAAATAAACTTAGTGCGTCACGACCAGCATTTTTTAATGACGTGGTGTAGAGTAGAATAAGAAATATCAAAGTGCACTACAAGTAGCAAGAGTAGTATTGTTTTACGAAACTTTTATTTAACTTATATGTGTGCGTGTTTATGTGTTTTTGTATATTTAAGGGTTGAAAGGTAAATGTATTTGCTATTATGGGTCATGGTCAGAAAAGTTTGAAAGCCACTGCCTTTTACCATTTCTCCATATAAAAAGCCCAGAGAAGCCCCACATATTTAGAGTACTCAAGGGTAACATTGCCTAACAGGTCTGTACATTGCCTAACTGTACCCAAAGATCAGACTGCATAGTGACCTGTGCATTCTCAGATATGGCTTGATGGTGGCCTCATCAACTGGCACACCCTTTAGAGAGGGCAATTTGGCAAGTACATATGCTTTTACCTTCTAGGAGTTTTCCTTGAGGAAATAATCCAAGATGAATCCAAGGACATATTTACCTAGTGAAAAATAGAAACTAACAAATGTCCAACAAAAAGGAATTGATTAAATAAACTATAGGTAAGTGTATTTAGGGGAATTTTATGCAGCAATGTGAAATTCTACATCTCAGAATATATAACTCATTGGGAATTATAATACGCTCATTAACAATAAAAAGTAATTTAAAAATCTAGATACAGTATGATCTGAATTTTATAATACGTTTGTATGTGTATATAAAATAGATTTGGGGTGATGGGAATGTTCTAAAACTGGATTGTGCTGATGGTTGTACAACTCTGTACATTGACTAAAAATCATTGAACTGTACTCTTAAAACAAGTAAATTGTATGGTATGTAAATTATACCTGAATAAAGCTGTTAAAAAAAAGAGAGACTGAAAGGAAATGTAAATAGTGGTTACCTCTAGGAAGTGGGATTATGGATGTTTTTATTTTTCTTCTTTACAGTTTACTATATTTCAATATTTTTATAAACTATATAATACTATTATAATCAGAAAAATAACAGGGGCCAGCCCCATAGCGTACCGGTTAAGTTTAGTGTGCTCTGCTTTGGTGGTCTGGGTTCATGGGTTTGGGTCCCAGGAATGGACCTACACCATTCCTTAGCCATACTGTGGTAGTGTCCCACATACAAAATAGAGAAGACTGGCACAGACGTTAGTTCGGGGCTAATCTTCCTCAGCAAAAAAAAGAGGAAGATTGGCAACAGATGTTAGCTCAGGGCAAATCTTCCTCAGCAAAAAACAGTATATGTATTTAAACAAAGTAAAAAAAAAGTCTTTGGGGCAAAATACAGAACACTTCTTTTCTCACCTATTTTTGTTAAGGAAAGCATCCCCTCTGGTAACAGTGGTATCTCCAGTTAACATCTTGAAAGTTGATGATTTCCCAGCCCCATTAACTCCCAGAAGTCCAAAGCACTGAAAAAGATTGGGTAAGTTGTATAAGCAAACTACTAAAAATCTGAATATAAATGACTCTTATAAAAGAGTAACCTCAGCTTAGTTTTTATATAACACGATCCTAAAACATCATTCTTAAATATCAATGAAGAATCAAATATTTTTTGGGTTTTAAGAACTCATGTAGATATTTAAACATATATGTTATAATGAGACCATTTTAAGGGTGGGCATATTTGTAAATATTATTTGAATCATCAGGTTGAGGCCAAAGTTGATGTGTGAAGCAGTCATGAAAACCAGCTTGTCACATTCACCCTCTCATCTGGCTCAAGGGCATAAAAGAACACAAACATGAATGAGAAAGAGGAAAGTCTATTTCAATTTCATCGTCATCTTGAATAGAGCACAAAATCACGTGCTGGATGTGCATGCTTTTCTTAAATTGCCTGAGATTATCCAAAATCATCCTCTTTTGACAAGTGGGGTCCCCATCCTTTCAATGATTGATTGCTCCACACAGACATAAATAGAGAAGCCTTTAGAAACCACTTTTACCCCTCACAGATATTGTTGGATTGGGTAGAGACAGTCTGAATTAATAGGGACAAATACAACGTAGACAAAGTGCCTTTACCTCGCCAGGAGGAATGCCAACACAAATCCTGTCCACAGCAGGCTTCCTCTTCCTTCTATACACCTGCAACAAATGAAATGCAAAAATTCATGAGCCGCGGTGACTCACAGCCATCCCAAGCAACTGTGGAAGAGGGAATTATAGCCTAAACACACCATGAAATAAGATCCATCGATAAGACTAAGTCACATATTTGATGTGGCAACTGGTTTCTGAATGACTCTGAAGCTCAAAATAAAAGTGAATTTCTTTTTATTTTTAATCTAATATCAACCTTTTAAAAAACATATTGGTCATTAATATCTTCATATTTTTTCATTTACTTAATATATAAAGATATTGTAAATAGTTTAAAAATTAAATTCTATAGGGTAAAAATTTATATTTATAAAAAATTATTGCAAATATTTTACATATTACAAAAAAGTGAATTGTTGGGATTCTGGCACCTAGAGAGGGCTGAAACAGATCCTCCTCCTGGGCAATAGCAATATAGAGTATCAGCTTTTTGGACTATGAAACTCAAAATCAACCATTTATTCTCCCCACCTCAGCTTTGACTAGATATACAATATTAGTGTGCTTTAATAACAAACACATAAATGTAAGTGTGAAAAACAAATATACTCAAGAATGAGAATTCACATTACAAGAGTATTCTCAGTAGGATTTCTTTAATTAAGAAATCTCCATGGTGTATTTTAAATAAAATTAAATTGACAGAAGTTTGGTTTAGATGCACATTTTGGGGAGCACTATCTTTTTTTTAAGCAAGTCAGCAAAATGCTCATTTCCAACATATAAAGCTGAAAAAACTGAAGACAAGTTATAGCCTGTACTCATTGCCTCACCTTAGTCAACTCCTTGATTTCCAAGATGTCATTCTGTCCTCCACCATCAAGAATTCTCTGTCTTTCCCGCCGGACATCTTCATCCTCATCATTCAGAGGAGGAAGCTTTGCATTTATAGGTCTTAGGGGAAAAACATTAAGAAACATCAGCCTTTCAAGTTGCTTTTCAAGACAAAGATCCAGTTTTTAAAGCAGTTCTATAAACTCTACTCTCCACAGTTTCCTGGATCGGCAGTGTCAGGGGCCAGGGGCTGCCCACATTAGGAAAATCAGTTCGATTGTCTGCTCTGAGTTCAATTCAATCCAATCACCACTGACGAGCATTTCCCTGCGCTCTTCCACTGTGGCCCTCAACCAGGTGTTCCATGAGTTCTGAGAGAAAGCTCACCTGGGCCTGATGAAGAATCTGTACTGGATCAGAACAGTGATGAGGAAGAACACTACCCCTTCCACGGCCATGGCGAAGAGGTTTCGTCCCACCAAGTCCCAAGAGAGTGGCGAGACAAAGCGATTCTCCCCTGGCAGACACAAGGCAGAGATCCAGTCAGAATGGAGGCACCAAAGACCTCAAATCCGGGCTCAAATGCACCTATGTTCCTAGAAACACCAGTGGTTATCACCCATGACAAGGAGGAAAAAATCACGGAATGACCACTTTCCAAAACTGATTTAGGGTAGGTTTTAGGGAAATAAACTGGGACCCAGTGTCAATCAGAATTTCAGAGCCAATGTGTATTAGATCTGCAGCTTCATCTAAGATATCTAATGTTTCCTTTTTAATGAGACATGCCAAAAGTCCTTCTTAAAAAAGCAAACAAAAAAAATGGGGGAAAAAAAAAAGGCAAACAATCCAGGGTAATTCTTAGGGTATTTCAAGAAATTATAAGTTTCACTTAAGAAAGATTAGAAAGCACTTTTAAAAAGATGCCCCTTTCAATAGCATATAAGGTAACCCAGTGACTCAATTAAATCACCTAGTTTTATGTAAATATTCCCTAAATTCCTTATACATCTCCTTTGTACCTCCAAGTTGGAAAAAAAAATGTCTCTCTTCTATGTCCATTAAATTACATGGCCCATCTAACTATATGAGCCAGTGGTAAAGAATCGTAATGTGGCCACAGGAGAAATATTTTTAAAGACTCTGAAGGTAGAAAGAGCTGCAGTAAATTACCCTTTTATAGACTATGTAAAAGGTAATATATGGCCACATCTGCAGGCCCCTGATTTTCCTAATACAGCCAAAGTTTGCATCTTCCCTTCTGATTCTCTAGCCTGTATCTAATTCTCAAAGCTGTGGTTTAATTTTTCCAATGACTCTGACAAACCCAACCAGTGGCATTACGTCCATGCCAATATCTTCCTCATCTCCAAAATCGCCCTCTCCCTTGTCTCAGTGCTATCGGAGGCACAGACAAATGGTTGTGTCACAAGAGCCAAGCCACAACCGGCTTCGTTGTCATGAGCCTTATCAGTGGTGAGAAGTCCTGTGCCCCCTTACCAGCCTCGTTCCAAAACAAAGCCCAGAGTACCAAGGCCCGTGCAAACTGCCATCTCTGTTAAAGCATCCTCCAGTCACTGCTGCCACTCACCAAACCTTTCCAAGGCATCAGCCATGGCCTGGTTTTTCACCATGTCAATGAGCCCCCGTCCCAGGCAAAAATGTGGAAAGATCAAGAACACAGACTTCAGGATATCATTGATGTTATTCAGCTTCTAAAAAAATAAGAGAGAGAGAGAAACTGAATGTCATTAGTGGTTTAGGCTAAAAATTTATTAAAGTCTGAAATATGGGAGAGAAGAAAAAATTTGATTCCCTGGGGTCAAAGTGAACCTTTGACTTCAGATACTAATAAATAGCAGCAGCCATGGCTGATGATATATAACATCATAAAATTTTGCTCTTTAGAAAATTTGAAATAATGCCTTGAATACGGAGAAATATGAACAAAGTTTAGAGACATGGTTATGTTTAATCAGAAGCAAATCCATAACAAAATATTTGCTTAGCATTTTAAAATCAAATTGCTCATGTCTGGGTCAATATTTCAGTTTCTGGATTTTGTTGGAATTTTAAAAATTCTTCTCAAATACATCAAGCCAGCAGTGGCCAAAAATATCCAACAATTGCGTGAGTTGCTATGTGCTGGACACACTGCACTAGGGCACAGGAGGCAAAGGTTAATAAGAAACAGTCTCTACTCTGAGGACATTACCACGTAATTGATTGTGTGCTGTACTGGGGGCATGAACTGTGGGCTCTGGGAGCACAGGGAAGAGAGAGCACCTCCTACAAGGCAGGTAAGGAAAGCTTCACATTCGAGTTTAGACTTGAAGGATAAGTAAGGAACTACCAGATTTTGATAGAGGAAGGGCATCTAAAGCCAGGCCTACAGGAGTGTGGTGGGTTCAAAGGACAGCTCAGCTGAAGCAGCAACTTACACTGCCTTGGGAAAGGGTGTGGTGGGAACTGGCCAGAAAGGGTTGCACACCTCTGAAAGGCCTTGCATGCTAAATTAAGGTGTTTGGACAAAGGTAATGACAGGAGGAACAGACGGGACCTTGCTGAAGAGATCTACAGTTGGAAGAACTGACAAGGTTCTTCCCACCAGCTGAATGTGGGAAATAACCAAAAGCAAAGCACATAAGATGACTCTAATATTGCCAGCTGGGTGACTGGGTGGATGGTAATGACATCCAATGTGACAGGAATGGCAAGAGAAATATTAGGTTCTGAGGGGAACGGTGATTAGGACATGTCGAGTCTGGGTGTCTGTAAATTAAATGGAGCCATCCACTAAGCAGGTAAGACTGTGAGACTAGAGTTCACAGGAACAATCAGGGCTAAAGGCATAGAGCTGAGAGATGATGGCATAAGACACTGAAAGGTGGTGGTAAAGCCTTGGGAATGAATAGCATCACTCAGAGAGAGTATCTAAAGTGGAAAGCAGAGATGGCAGAGGACTGAATACTGAAAAAAGCAACATTTAAACAGAACGGAGTATAAAAGAACATGTCAAAGGAAACTGAAAGGTTTGATCAGAGAAATATAAGGCAAAGGAGGAGGGAGAGGTGCTGTGCAAACCCAGGGAAGAGAGAATCTGAAAAAGGACAGAGTGGTTGGTGGTGTTAACACCACAGACAAGTAGAATCAAATCATGATTCAACACCGTCCTCCAGCCCCCAGTGCTCATCCCAGCAGGGGCGGGGGGGCGCTCTCTGCAGAACTTACATTGCTGGTGAAGAGTTCCAGCACAAAAGTGGCCACACTGCCATTGATCCCGATGAAGAGGTTCACGCTGGTGAGGACCACATAGGCTGTGCTGGGGATCTTGAACACGAAGGAGGCGGGGTACATGAGAGGTGTGATGGACCAGCTGGTGAGGCACAAAGACAAACGTCCACTGGGTGTCCCCTGCCTTCCCTCTGACATTGGGTACCATAAGCCTGACCCACTGAGACCCCCCGCCAGAGGTGCCTTACCCATACAGCAGAAGCAGAAGGGCTAGCACGGGGAGGTTGGTGGAGGACACGTAGGACTTCTGCTGGAAGCAGATGAAGATGATAATGACCAGCGTGGCAGGGACCACATAGTTGCACTGAAAGTGAAACAAAGGAATCAAGTTCACCCCTACGTCAGAGACACAACACAGCCCAAGCCTTCACCACCGTCAGACAAGAAAGGGCAGAAAAACATACTGGAGAATAACTTTCAATTAATGAAGCCACATAAACTATTAATCAAAATACTGGACAATACATTTTGACAAGCGTTTTACCCCTGGCTGATTTTATAAACTACATGCCCTTTCTGTCTTTCCAACAGCTGAGCCAAGGTGTCACGCTCAGTAAACTTACTGAACGATGGATTCCCAGTCAGAGTGATTTCAATTTCACAGGCAGCAAATAAGCTCCCATTCGTCTTCCTGAAGATGATTTTGTCTGTTTCATCATTAATGCTTTATTATAGTCTGCCCAAGTTCAATCTCACATGTAATCTACTTATGAGGTAAGCGCTTACAACATGAATGTCAGGTTGTTTCATCACGTGGAAAATAATTTTAAAGTCTATCCTCACAGTGCATCAAGCATTAAAATGCAGAAATAAAGACTTGACCACAGGATAATTATGAGAATTCATAGCTGGCAGAGCAAAGCACAGGCAGGGAGGTGGTGGTGGGTTTGTCGGCTGTTACAAGAATTTGCAGCCTCAGTCTGCAGGGCTCTGCCTCAGACATGCTTACAGCAAACTTCAGATGCTTTAAAGCAGGAAGGGACATATAATACACAGGAAGATAAGTGATGTCCCTGAGTTCTGGGACTTGATCTTTCATCTCTGAATCTCCTATGCATGGCACAGTCAGACACATAGTGAGCACTTGGTGTGTGTTTACTGAATGAAGTAATTACTGGATCAAGATAAAAACAAAAACAAATTGATACTAAACAAGATGCAGTTTAACAGGGATAAATATAAAGTTTGGGTTCAAAAAAGTCCATTGCATTATTACGGAATGAAAGAGACCCCATTCAACAATCATTCCTGTGAAATGGAGATTTCAGTGCACTACCAAGTTACCAAGAAGACAGTGCTACTTCCAAAACACAGTACCCTTGGGCTGAAAAGTATGGGATAAAGGTCAACTCCCTCTAGACTCATAACCATTCAGATCACAGCCTGAACACAAGGTTAATTCTAGGCCTTGCTTTTCAAAAGGGACATTAACAATATGGGGCATGGCGATAGGGAGGTGATCAAATCAGAAGAGTGACAAGTCTGAAGGGGCTTCCTATAATCAGCACAGACATCATCATCATCATCATCACTCACATTTGTACAGTGCCTTAGAGATTACAAAGTGTGTTCTCATATACCATCTTATCTGGGAAAGATTTAGGTTAAATAAAAGTTGTCTTCAGATATTTGAGGGGCTGTCCACTGGGAGAAGAATCAAATCTGCTCTGTGTGACTTACAGTTAATGCAATTCACAGGGAGATATATTTCAACACTACTTTACAAAAGTTAGAACTTCAGCATTCTTTGAAGTCCTCCATATTGGTCCAAATAAAAGCAATATACGCTAGCTGGCATAAAAACATATTTGCAATGGAAGGATAAGCTTCTGGTAAAATGCAGAGAGTTTTCAAATGACAGACAAATTTCCTAGTAAGACAAAAGGACATTCTGACTCTGGAGGTTAAAGCCTATCAGACAAGTTAGAGGCGTTGGAGTTTTGACTAAGAGTCTTCCACCTCAGTGTTTCCTTGAAAAGTTTTCACTTAGAAAATTAGGTGATGGTGGTGTTAGTTGCAGTCAGGGTGGAGAGATCTCTCTGGTGTGAGATCAGCTCTGTATTTAACACTGTGTTTGGTGACATGAAGTGTACAACCGCCTCTACCTTTCCCTTTTTCATTCATCTTTAGACTAGCTAGAACGCTTCCTGGTGCTAGCCAGGGGCTCTTTCATCCAATCCACAGCCCTGATGGAGATTTATAAGCAGCAGCAGACCAGTGTTCTTACCATGTCCCAGACAAAATTGGAGAGCCAGTAGATGACTGGCTTCACTCCGCTGATGAACTGCAGGTGCTTCGCTTTGCTGACCCGCTCCTGGATCAGGAACACGACAAAGCTGGCCGGGACGAAGGACATTGCAAAGATGACACAGATGGACACAAGGACATCCACTGATGTGGTCATCCTGAAAAAGAAAGGCAGTGAGGATATGAGGGGCCATTGATGCAGCTGAGGACTCAATCAGGTGGGGACACACACACACACACACACACACACACACATATCTGAAGCATAGCCCAGGGAAAAAAATCTGTTCACCAAATAGATTTTATTCAGGGTTAAAGATGATTATTTTCAAGTCAGAAAAAAAAACTGACAATTTAAATGCAAAACTGATTCCACTGAGGTCATAAAAAGTCCACCGCCATAAAGAAACTATTAAAGGAAGTCTAAGAGTGGCCTAATGGCATTCACTTTGTTCCACTGTTCTTGACCTTCTAAAAGCAATAAGTTGTAAATTTTCACACATAAAAAAACTAGTGTAGCTTGAAAACTAAATAAAGCAGAAATATTAGTGTGAAACTCTGCAAACAATTTTTTGGCTATAAATAAATTTAAAAACAGCGTGTGGCATATCAATCTAACACACACAAAAATTCTATCAGATTCTTATTATAAGAAGAATGATCTTATAAGCCCATTAAACAGGTTTAATGTAAACTATTTATATATATAAATTTTATATGAGCTTGGTATAAAGATCCCAGTGACATATATTGATATTCTATACTAGTTAAGCAGAAATAACAACTGTGCCATGCTTCATATACAGGAAAAGGATCTAACGTGTGTTGAATATCAACTATGTGCCAAGTGCTAGACTTAGCAATTTACATGGTTTGCCTCATTTAACACCATATATCCAGAAAGTTTAGAAACCAGATTCAAACTCAGATCTCTATGATTCCAAAGGCTATACACTTTAAACTAGATCATACTGGCTTTAACTTCACATACACACACACACACACACACACACACACACACTCACACACACACACACACACACACACACACTCTTCAGGAATTAAAATCCCAGGCTGATTAAGGCATGTTTCACCAAGTTTAAAGACAGTGGTTTCAAAACAAATGAAACTGATTTTTTATTAAACATCATGTGAATGGTGAGTTAAAATATTTTTGGATTTTATTAACAATGTAACTTACTTTATATGAATTCACTAAATGCAAAGGTTTTTACATATCAGAGTCATTTATCGTCTCCAGTTTAATCCATCAGCCAATTCATAAACTGATCATTTTCTGTCTAGAGCCTGGACCAACCCAGACACCCCATAATGTAACAGTTTCCCCAGCTGTTACTCTGCAGTCAGCTTCATGCTTCCTTCCCTGTTCCATGATTCCCCCCAAACACCCTCTCCTCTCCCACCTGATCCGTCCAGACATAGCTACACTTACAGAGCCACCTCCGAGAGCTGCTGTTTGGTGAGATTCAAGGGGTGATTGAAAGCAGTAATCCCATACTGGCTGGGGTTCTCTCCCTTCTGCAGGTTGGCCCGGAGAATGGCATTGTTGATGACATTCAAGAAAGAGCTGATGGCATGCCAGCCCTTGTTATTGAACCACACCTGAAATAAAACATACCAGGTTCAAGGTGATGCTCCCAAACCCTGCTGCCGGAGGCAGATGCACACAAAAAACACACACGTAAACCTCAGAAATTCCAGTCACACATCAAGACAAAATATTATGGTCAGAGAACACGGCTAAGTAACAACAGCAGCCAGGGTATACTGAGCACTGACCGTGTGGCCAGGCACTGTGCTGACTACCTTACACATCTTTAACTCATTCAATCCTCACCACAGCTTTGGGATAACCACAATCACTGTCTCAACTTTATAGATTAGGAAACTGAGGCTTAGATAGGTTAAGTAACTGGGTCAAGGTCACAATGGTTCATCTGGTGTGTCTGGTGGCAAAGCAAATTCTCTAATCATTACATTGTATGGCCTCGCTGATAAAATTACTAGTCTGCTCTTCTCTGTCATGAATACCCCTATCAACGTTATCATGAGCTGAAAGTACTTCAGGGAACATAAGGATTATTGTGCATCAAGAAGCTACCGGAATGGAGGGCTTTACCTTGACGTTATTTTTCGTGTCCAGTCCTGTCATGAACCTTCCCAAGCTGCTGAGAAATCGGTCTGCAGAACTGTCCTGTGAACAACAGAAACGGGCCTCAGTTGGGATGGTTCACAAGGGAAGGGCAACAGGAAGTCTGGACCACAGGATAACCTTGTGGAGGGCAACACCACTACTGCCTCGTTCATTTAAGTGAAGTCTGAAGTCACTGACACACTGGCTCCTGAGAAACAAGTGACCAGAAATCTAAAGCACTGATGCTGCCATGAGCCACAAGTCTTGAAGGACTCATGGGAAAACCCTGTCACTCAACGTCCTAAGACACAGCTGTCTGGCTATAACTGGGTGGTAAGGATTCTTCCAAGTGTTCCCCTAGTGTCATCCTAAGACCCACAACTATACTCAACGTGTGGATATGTCACACTTGTGGGGCCTGTGCCTCAAAAGCAGAGACACAGATTCTAGGACTATCACTGCTGTCCATGGTCCTAGAGTCCATATCATCCAACGCCCTCAATTCTCACTTAAAAATGGGAAACTCGAGACACAGAGAAATGAAGTGAGTGCTTCTCAGGTTCTAAAGCCAGCTGCCAGTTTAAGGAAAACGATTCACTTCCTGTTTAACCAGTAATTGACTTAGAAAAGTATGCTTGATGCCCAGTTTATTTACCCACTGGCTAAATTTATAAACTTAAGTTATTCTGAGAGATTTTAAATCTCTGAATTTGTTTTTGACCTACACTCAGTCTTGGCTGGCACAAGATCGCTAAGAGCCAGTGATGGCTTTGTATTCAAAAGTTGTAACAATAAGCTGCGAGGTGACCTGATTTACCTGCCAACTACTCCCATGTACCAGCAACTCTGGGCCCATTTTCTGACATGTCTTGGGTTGGATACTGTACCTTGGCCAGCTTCAAGTGTCTCTTCATTTGCTTGATGGCATCATTAACTTGTTGACTTGGAGGAAGTGACTGAGAATTACTGGCACCCAGGGAAAACCCGCCATACCTAAAACAACAGCCTAATATTAAAACGGAGACAGTGTGGTGCATGATATCTCTTGGCAGCAGACACCACTTGAGTGTGTAGATGAACTGCTTATTCAGAGTAGGAACAAAGTTAGAGAAAGCTACAACTTGGCCTTCTCTAATGGATTCTGGCAATCTCTTAACTCTTATGGTTCCTGCCCAAGTGGGGAGGGACCTGGGCCTCATTATAGACAGTGAGACATCTGAGACGTTGAGGAAAGACAGTCATTCATCTCACAGCTGTTCCTCCAACCTTGGGGGCTCAGGCCTGAACTTGGGTCTCAACGCAAGCAGATTGGGAGTCAGGACGAGTAGTGAGGGACACTGACCAGAGAGGCTAAGGGCTTATAGACAGGCCTTGGCTCTTTCCTAGCATGAGGGCCAGTATAGGGGCCCCAGTCTGCTCTGCTCAGAGTTCTGTAGGTCCTGGCCTTTAGGGAAAAGGCAGAGAGCAAAGGCAGGAAGCAGTGATGGAGAGCTAAGTTTTGAGGCAGCCATATAAGGTATCTCATTTTCCAAGAGATGGTTTTGATGCCTCTTATTTCATCCAAGACCTTCTTAGTCTGATTCCAAAAGCCTGAAAAATTGTCCTTCAGTCCCTAGGACCCCTGGGGATCTGATATGGGGGCAAAGTGTAATGAGCATAGGTATTCCCCTCACAACACTGTGCTTCCTATTAAGGCCCTAGAAACCCACAAGAAACTTCTGAATCTCCTCAAGGAAATCAGCATGCCAAGTTTTCAAAGGCCTCTGAAGTGGCAGCTGGGAACCAAGCAGAAATACTACAGGCAAAACAATCCCCAGACCAACAACCTCCCAGGATCCATGACACCTGTATCAAAAGCATCCTCCTGAAGTGCAGGAGTCAAGGAAACTAAAGAAAGCACAGAAAGAGGTCAACTTACCTAAACTCATTCACCCAGATCTTGTTCTTTAAGCTGCAGAAGCCAAAGACAAAGAAACCAAAAATCAGTTCAAAGAAACATTGATCCTATTCCTGATGACACAGAAGGAGGAAATATCTACCTGAGGATACAACAAAGGGACAGGAATAATCCTGTGATCAGGGTGGTGATGCAGGGTTGTGCCCATAGAAAGAAGCCCTAATCAGCATGTCCTTTCTTCTCCCCATCTTAAAACCTTATTATTTATATGAAAATCATGCCTGGATTAAACTGATTCAAAAACCACCTTATAGACAAAGAAGGGACAGAACTAGAAGCTTTTTAAATCCAAAATAATGCTTCAATTATGGATGACATAGGGAAGAGATTATGCCTCTTTCTTGGAAACTCACAATAACTGGCATTCCAGCATACCCTTGTCATCAAATGTCACTGAGAACTCCTAACCAAGAGGCCCAGCTAACCAAGCTGATAGGAAAGAAACCAGAATAGACATTTCCTAAGCATCAGCTAAGGACTCAGCACTGTGCTGCAATGCCCTAGGAACCTACAAGTCTCTTCCGAGGCTCTACAGCCACGGTAGGCTACTGAGTTGGCCCAGGGTTCTCTTTATGTGCCACATATTATCGTGCTTTCCATCCAGGAGAGGCACTGTACATATATCATTTCATTTAATCCTCACAACAAACCAATAAGCAACATCATTGTCACATTTTATACAAACTAAGTCTTTAAAACAAGCACTGGCTGCCCCTGGTCAAATATCTGGTAAGGGACAGAATTCAAATTTGAATCCAGACTTATTTTCATTCTGGAAACAGGCGGCCTCAATCTTGAGGCTAACAATTGAATGGTCATAATACTTATATCATCTTTTCTAGTTTGAAAGAATATCCTAAACTTTCAAAAGACAACATCAGGGCAAAATTTGATGTTTCCCTCACTACTCAGTCTACTATTTTTAGGTCTTTAATTCCTTGATCAGTAATGACAAAGCAAGGGTCAAGTTTGGTAAATAATGACCTTTTGGCTATGATCTGCACATAGGTCTTCACCAGATAATCCGAAATGTTTCTTCCCGTCAGGTTCTGAAGGATGTCTGCAGTGTTCTGTTTTCTCTGTTATCAGAAAAACCAAGCACATGTGTCTTTATGGACCAGAATTGGGGCAAAAAACAAAACAAGGACAGCAGTGACACATGTCCCTCAAACATGGACCACAGTGTGACCAGACCCTGCCCACAGGGCCCAGGCACTGCCATCAGCCAACCACCAAGACCTGGTCCATTCTGTCCTCAGGACTGGCCATTCACTTATGCCAAGCCAAAGTCTTCCCCAGGAAATTATTCTGAACCACTAAACAACAGACAGTAAAATATGATGCTTTATAGTCACAAAAAGTTTTTAGGGAGCAGCCTCATTGACTATGCCTAGTGAATTCTTTTGTTCATTTTGTTCATTGGAGTTATACTGATTATAAACTGATATATAATAGATTAGCTGTTATTTTAAAGAGAGATAACCAGGACTTCAAGTTCTCACACCCGTTTAAAGTTGCTCATCCTCACCCTGCCACCTGGATGCTGATAAAGCAGCAGAGAGATATCACAAGCAGGCCCCTTCCTGAAATCGGTCTCAGAAAAATGGCTCAGAACTGCTTCCCACACTCAGAGTCTCAGAGAACGTCAGAGTTGAAGAGACCCGCAGAAGTTTTACGGGCCAGCCTCCCTAATTCAGAGGTGAGGAAACAGGCCCAGAGGCTCAGAGTGGCCTATACACGGTCACCAGCTCATCTGTGGCTGAGCCAAGGATGAAGCTGGACCTGTCACAGTCTGTCCTGTGACACCACCACTGTGGGAGAGGCCACAGCGTCTCTTCCACAGCCCATTGATCCAGTGCTGTGTACTGGTTTTAATTCAAACAAGTAAGTAACCTAGGCTGACTTTTCAAAATAGAGAAATAGGCTATCTCTCAGATGTGGGAACTATGTGGTCCAAGGCCCCTCCTCTCAAAACTCAGATGCTTTTCCCTGTGACGAGAATTAAGATCAAGATTGAAAGAGACCCTCCTGAATGATATGTCATCCACTCCTTCCTCCCAAGCAGAAGCTCCCTGGCCCACCCTGCACCCACCTCTGCTCAGTCACACCCGGAGAGTGACTCACTTGTGGAGGAGGCAGCCCCCCTGCCCCCAGGGGACACACGGGCAGCATCTTCTTGATTTTGTCGCTGCTACACTGGCAGGCGGGTGAGGGGTTCTCCATCGTCCAGTTCCCATTTTGGAAGAGGTCCATGATGGTCTGGGGAATTGGGGCCGTGGTCCACTCCTTCTCCCCCACCAAGCAGGGCACGTTTCTGCAAAGAGCAGACATCAAGGATAGGACTGTCTGGAGGGCCTGGCCTCTCCTGTTGCCTCGGGAGCGCAGGATCAATCAATAACAACCACAAACATGCATCCATCCCCTCTCCATTTGGAAAGGATGAGCACGATCTCATTTGATTATTTTATCCCCTCACAGACTTGTAAGCTGCAAACTCATTTTACAGACAAGGATGATGGAAAGCAAAGAGGCCCTAAATGCTCACATACTGAACTGCAGTCAACCCAATCCACCAGCACACGGTCACTGCCCATGTGTGCACTCTACAAACATTCACTGAGTGTCTACTATGTGCCAGACACTGTGCTGCATATTTGAGAGTCTGGGGTAAACGAGGCAAAATCCCTGTCTTCATGGAGTTTGTGTTCCTGTAGAGGAATTTGACAATAAACAAATAAATAATATCACTTAGCCAAAAATAAGAGGACAGTGAGTGGGGAGAAGAGGGACTACTTCCTGAGAGGGTAATACTTCTTCCAAGGCATAAATGATTAGAAAGAACAAGCCACAAAAAAAGATTTGTGGAGAAAGAACACTACAAGCAAAGGCAATAGAAAGTATAGGTACAAAGTCTCTCAGAAGAAATGCACTTTCTTTGTTTGGGGAACCACAGGGAGGCATGTGGCTGGAATGTGATGAGCTATGAGGAAGAGCGAGGGGAGATGAGGAGGAGAGGAAGGCAGGAGCCAGACAACACAGGCCTGGGAAGAAGCCTGGATTTCAATGTGCTGAAAATCCGGTGGAGAATGGCAAGATTCACCTTATGTTTTAACACAAGTAGAGAATTGTGGGGTGTGAGTGGGGGCGAGAGTGCTTGGAACATGAAGAGCTTGGTTGTTTACAAGCACCCCAGGTGACGAAAGACAAGGCCTTTATGCCTGACTTGAGCTCTGAATTACTGTGAGACCATCAACCAGTCACTCGTCCTCTCAGGGCTTATTTTCTCCACTAGTAAAAGTCTAAAGGTGACTTCAACAAGTCACATTTCAACAAGTCATTTCCAGTGTCCCTTCCAGTTCCAAAATTCTACAATTTAAAGCAAAGCCACAGTCTTTATATTATTCTTGTATCAAATGGAACAGTTTTGGGGATTACTCTCTTGTTGTCTCTTGAAAGCACCCCAACAAAATGAAAAAATCAAACTAAGACACGGTGCCCTCCAGAAACTCACACTGTAAAACCTGAGAAAAACCTGATTGGCTGAGACAGAGTTAAATGCCACAGAGAAATGTTTCAGCCAAACTTCCCTCAGTTCTGCTACCTTTTGAAAAACCTAAGAGTTGCCAGAGTGGGGCCCATACGTCAGACTGCCCCCAACACACGTTCAGCGGTGCCCTGCCTTGAGGCTGAGAGCCCTCTGATGTCGGGGCGGCACCTCTTTTGTCTCTGGAGACTAGCTCTCAATCCAGACCGGCCCCCACACGTCCTTCCTAGGCTGGCATCAACCTATGAGTCATGTTGTTCAGCGGGCGTGTAATGAATCCACCTAACTCCATTATCGTCCCATCTCATTCTTCTATCTCGCCTTCAAGTGGAATCTCATCAACGGTCTTATGAAATCCAAATAGGATGTCACTGTGTCCTTTACCTTGGTCATCTTGTTCCTTAGGAACCAATATTGGCTGCTAGGATTTACCACCGATTATGTATTAAGTACTAACAAACGTTTAGTAAGTGTCCGATTAATGAGAGCTAACAAGTAAATAGTAGCTATCCATTTAGAGATCTGCTATAGAACCTTGCACACACAGGTATCACAATCACTGGTCTGACACTTGCAGGGTCAGTATCTTCCCTTTAAACCTGGAATTCAAATTAGCCCTTCCGCAATCTTCCTACACCTTTCCACACTCTCCATAATTCCGCAGAGTTTGTGGTGAACAATCTCAACTGCAAATTCTACCTGAGCCTGGAAACTTGAACCCAGCTCTGCCATCGTTCCGCTCTCTCAGAAGCTCCTCCCCACTCTTCATTGTCTTTACTCACAAAGATCTCTGGACATACCTGCCCCCCATACACACTTAAGAGTCACAGGGGTATTTTACTGAATTAATTTATACACTGACTACTTTTTGTAAAAAGGATTTAAGGAAAGAATGATAAAAATATGCAACTCTAAAAGAAGAAAATGTCCATTTTTATAAAAACTATTACATCATCTTTTCAGGCTGTTGAAGTGAAGAAGCTAATAAGCAAAACTGCAAATTATATAATAATGGCAACCCATCTCTGCACTTAGGTACAGGCGTTGGGGGGAAGGAGAAAAGGGAAAAGCATTTATCAGTAAGTATAAAGTGCTATGAGATTAAATATTAATTTCTAAAGCAGTAAACAAAGGTCTGGAGTGATTTGCTTTGCAGGATGTGAGAAGACTCTCCTAGTCTGCTATGTGTGTTCCTAGATGGTTTGATTAGGTTACTATTTTAGCTTTTTTAAAATAAAAAAATGATGCCAAGGGTAAATGATGGTAGTCACAGTGCAGTATGCAGCGGACAAATGCAGTCAGTGTATCAGAGATCACACCAGGTGACAAGCATGAGAAGCCAGCCGTGGAGGGTCTCATAGCTAAAGTGGCACTCACGGGATTGGGTTTCCTTCCATACAGCGGGTCCCGAAGCCAGGGTCTCTGGTGAGGGCATTCAAGAGTTCCTGGGTGCTCACGTCCTCAGGAGCATCATTACTGTGGGTACATGAAAGGCAGCCAGCTCAGCAATTCATTAAAACCAGGCATGGGGAGGTAGAAAAGGTTTTCTAAATTAAACCACTTTTTTAATTATGTATTTTCTGTGTGCTGAGCTCTTAAGACAGACACAAATAAAACAAAGAACCCACCACCAAGAAGCTCAGACTCTGCCCATATATTTGTTATCAAAGTAACATACAGCGCTCCCAAGGGGAGCTTGTGTAAATAAGTTACATGTATGGAGGTATGTGTGTGTGCACGTGTATGCACACACGTACATATACACATTTACACATGTATTTTAATGTGAAGTAAAGAAACTCATTAAGGATCAGTTTTTCAAAAGCACTTTCACAATTATCTATTAGGCACAAACCAGGATTTTCCAGGAAAGGGGAGGCAGATTTTATTGGATGAATGTTTGCATGGAGAACTAGAAACCACAAACAAACAATACTGGGCACAGATTACAAACACATAACCAGCCCATGTTCCACAGCCCTGGGCAATGGTTCAGCAGCTGGGAAAGGAAAGAAGACAGTAAAACTGAACTAAATAGGAAGGAAACATGAAGTTAGAGAAAAGAGACCAATTCACATGTTTATAGTTTTTTTCTTTTCTTTTTTAAGCTTCCCTTTTTATATCACTTATATACGTCCCCCATCTAAAGGTCTATAAATACTACAGGACTGAAGAAAACTCCTGTGTAAAGAGATGGAGAAATTCCTTTGCCCTTTTGTTTATGCACTGGATTGTTACAGAGTAGCTAGTATTTTTGTCTGAAGAACAAACACTGGCTAATATCTACAACCTAAAAGAACAGATAATAAATACATGAATTGTACTGTGCAGAAAACAAGAACCTGGAGGTGCAGTTCTCTGACAGGATATGGAAGCCCTGTGATTAAACTACAAAAATTAAACATAGCCATAAATATCCAAAGCCAGCTCTGGTGGTCTAGTGGTTAAGATTCAGCACCCTCACAGCCACGGCCCGGGTTCATTTCCCGGTCAGGAACCACACCACCCATCTGTCGGTTGTCATACTTTGGCGGCTGCGTGTTGCTGTGATGCTGACAGTTATGCCACCAGTATTTCAAATACCAGCAGGGTCACCATGGTGGACAGGTTTCAGTGGAGCTTCCAGACTAAGACAGACTAGGAAGAAGGACCTGCCCACCCACTTCTGAAAAAATTGGCCATGAAAACCCTATGAACATCAGCAGAGCATTGTCTGATACAGCGCCAGAACGTGAGAGGATGGTGTGAAAAGACCAAATAGGGCTCTCCTCTGCTGTACACAGGGTCACTAGGAGTTGGAATCTACTCGGCCCTAACAACAAAATAAATATCCAAATATATCATAGTTCAAAGATTTTTTTTTGCAAGGGCAGATTATTTAAAACGCATATGACTGTTCCTGACAACAGCAGTATAAAGAGGAAAGGAGCTCAAATGCGGCCACAGAGGACGATTATTTCAGGTTTTGTTCACTGCTGTTCTTTGCATCCAGTATTAGTTTGTGTAGGGGCTTTAGCCACAGCTGATAAAATCGACTGCACTGTGTAATTCTTGAGTCCACCTCCCCTTGGCCCTCAGCATAGTAAACACCCCTGGTCTGCCTGAGCTCTCCTCTCTCCTTGGGCGCAGAAGGCAAACTCACATACCTGACAAATGTGTACTGTTCGTTGTACATCCAGGGTTGAAGTTCCAGGCTGGGGTACTTGCCAAAGGGTGGCACAATCAGACTGAACACCAGGGCAATGCAGACAAACACAGCTGGCAGAACAATCTATAACCAGGGGGTGGAGGGGGAAGGGAAATAGCAGGAGAAGGGCAAGTGTTAGAAAGAAGGCCAAAAGACAAGCCCCTACGAGTCTAGCCAGGCTCCCAAACCAGCCAGCACGCAAATGAGGAGCACAGGACCCACAGCCAAGCTCCACCAAGGCATTCTTGGCGGCTTGGAAGGAGTGGAGTCTGAAAACTAAACCTCTTCCCTCCAGGGTATTTCTGGAAGCTGGCAGCACCAGGCCAGAGGCTATGTCCATCCACCTGGTTGAGGCGTTAAGCTGAGAACTTCACAGAGTAAACAGCGGTCACATGTCAGGGTGACTCAGAACACTGGGTCCTGCCCTCTTCCCTCTGAAAATCTGAGAAAGACACACTGGGCCATGAGCCCAGCTCAGCTCAGAGGAAGGCTGAGAGAACAAGCCCTCGACCAGGAGCCGGAAGACCTGAAGTCTGGTTCTGTCTCTACTACAAGTGTCAAGTCACCTCCAACTCCGGCCTCAGTGTTCTCATCTGTAATCTGTGCACGAAGAAGAGACGACCCATTTAACTCCCACACTCCGATAAAACCACTCTACAGCCACGGCTCCAGTGAAAGGGCACAGCAGCCACTGTCTCCCTCAGTGGCTTCGGAAAGGATAATTATCCAAACCCTTCTTGTACCTCCTCAAACTTTACACCTGTACCTTCTCTGAGAACAATGACTTGTACACATTTTATAAGTAAACTCTAAGCTCTTTCCATTTATTCCTAAGAAATTTATCCTTAGAAAACCCTAAAGGTTTAAATGATGCCCCTGGTTCTAATATTCTCAGGTTTCAATGCAGAAAATTATCACTGAGTAAATAATTACATGGGGAAGCACTGAAATAAGAATTCTCTCATTCAATTACCTTTTCAACCCTAAGCAGTAGTATCATTATCACCAACCAACAAACAAGGTAACAGAGGCTCACGGAGACTAAGTAACTTGCCCGGTGTCACACAGCTGATAAGTAGCAGAACCAGAATTCAAATCCAGATCTGTACGCTCTGAACTCATACTCCCTGCATTACCAGTCTGTAGGGAAGAATCTCTGCAGACTCTTCCTCTGTACTTCTTGATTTCATAGAGTGGAATAATTTTATCCCTCCTAACGAAGCGAGTTAGCATGCAAACACTGACCTGCAGGCAATAGTGTAATGAGTCTTTGTTTACCAATTTTTTTCTGACCTCTCTGGCTACCTTTTCTATCAGTTTGCAGTTAAACATCAACTTAGAGAAAAATCACGTTTCCAGTAAGTTCATATGTCTGGACATATCATCTCTCAAGTTATGAAAATTGAATTTGCCCAGCCAGGTCTTCTAAACTTGGCCCTTGTGATGCTCTCTTCTACAATAAAACTAATACCAAAAAATAATAATAATAATTACTATTGTGAGGCCCATTCTAAGCACTCATTCATTTTAATCCTCATAACAACCCTATGTCACAGATACTATTATTATCCCCATTTTACAGATAAGGAGATTGAGGCACAGAGAAGTAACTTGCCAGCAGATACACGAGTAGCAAGAAGCAGAACTGTGACTGAAAGACAGATGATCTGGCTCCAGCATCCGTCTCATAACCACGATGCTATCCTGACTCCACTGGTCAGGGAGACCACCCGTGAAGCCCAAGCCCTTGGCCTGGAACAGCACTTCTCACCTGAGCAAAGAATCCCTTCCGACTCCGTCTGGCAATCAGCAGCCTCTTCCACAAAAGGGCCACAAACTGTTGCTGCGTAAGTTTCCAGCCCTTCACCTGGTAGGAGCCTTTGCCGTCCATCCCGCTGAGCAGGTCTGTCTCTCTGGATTCTGCAAGAAACCACACTGAAGGTCACCTATTACCTTAGGCACTTGTGACATCACCAAATTCCTCCTCTGGCATCTTCAGCAACCATCTTGGAGGCTTGAATTTGAAGGTGAAAGTATCTCTAAGTAAAGGGCTTTCACGACAAATCCACATCCAAGGAAAAGTCATGACTCAAAATGTGCAACAGCGGTCCCTGCCTTTCAGCTCTTGTCTGACGAGTGCAGAAAATGAAGGTGCCTTGAGACAACTGAAGAGATGTGTTCACACCTAACTGGGTGTTACATCCAGTCATTCAGATGCCTCAAGTCATCCCAATTTCTTATAGAATATTCTATGAAACAGGTCATGATTGTAGGCTGACATACTTGAGAACACACAATGGCAATTTGTCTCCCATCTATTATACTTTTGGTAAAAGGTGAAGACATTCAAATGATCTAAGTACTGACAGGGAGAACATGACAGCCACACACTCACATGAGCAGAGACTGGGAGAGCCAGAAAGGTTTCTGTTCCTAAAAATTTATAGAAATCCTCATCTTACACAAATGAGTCCTAACTGCGGTGCTTTGGCATCCTACCAATATTTGCTTGATTTCTTGCCTTCCCTTCTCCATCCCAGTCAAACACACAGGGACACACTCATCCAAAATATCTAAGTGTAAGGGTACAATACACTCTAAAAGCAAATTCACGTCTCTCTTTCAAAATCATCCATCCACTTAAAGAAATATCTATTCAACAGTTAAACTGGTATTCTAATGTATGTAAGAAACCAGGACTCTACAGAAAAGGTCATAAATGGATTCAGAAGATTGAGGGACCATCTTTTGATGTGTATCTCGAGAGAAAGATCTCAGCTCAATGAAGGATGTGATGAAGACAGGCTCTTTCAGGTTTGACCGTATGCACACTGGAAAAGGGAACTGGCTTTTCTCATTTTCTCTCTTCCCTTTGGACCCTGTAGGTATCTATCATCCTGGTTCAAGGCTATCAAAAGCTAACACCAGAGAAGAACTTAAAAGAGAAATTCACTTTCAAGCAATGAAACACAGATCTTGCCCAAACGGACCTGGGTCTATGTCAGAATCATTGGGATCAATGGCATCATCCTCGGTGAATGGGCGAAGACAGCTCTGCTTGTCCCCGAAGACACGTCTGTTTCGTCTTGCTGGCAAGGTGCCATCTGAAGGCAAAGAGAAGGAATCCCACATTTTATTTTAGTAGTAACAAAGCAAACTCTGCATCTGCAGCAAACCTATACACTAAAAATAAGAATGTCATAAAACAATTCAAGGGGAAAGGTACTACAGTGGCAGCCTGCAGGAGGCATAGCCCAGAGAGGGTGCAGCACCCCCGGGATGGTTACCTGAGGTCTCGGCATCCACCCCACTCTCTTCGGCCACTTTGAGAAATATCTGAAAAATAAGGGTAAGTGAGAATGTTATAAGCACCACATTATGAGAGCAACCATCGCTGCCATGATTATTACATTACTGAATGGCATGTTAGCTCCTACAGACAAAAAGTAGGAGCCTCATATTATGAATAACACTTGTCAGAGTCACTTGGGAGAGTCATTTTTAACCAGGGAACATTTCCTCAGTGGTGAGAGCTGTCAATCCAGACAATCATTTTCAAATTAAAGCGATGACATTAGGACACTGAAGCAGAAGAAATTTGTTCTGAACCTACAGGAAACGAGTCAAGTGGCTTCCTCCAGGTCTTTGACCCCAAATCTTTGAGTGGGCTAGCATCCAAGACAGAATAATCAGGAGACAATGGGTTTGCCATGACTAGAAATGTTACGGCAGGGATCAAACAAAGAAGAGAATTTGAACTAGACCAATGATTTCCAACCGCTGATCTACAGACCAGTGCCAAGGAAGCATGCAAGAAAAGAACAGACGTCAAGGCCTCACCTCCAGAATTCTGTTTCAAAGACCCTGGAGTTGAACCTGGGGATTTTTATTGTCAGTAATATCCCCAGATGATTCTGCTGCACAAGGAAGTGTGGGGACCCCCGAGCCAGACTACTTTTATATCCCTTCCAGCCCTCAAGGCCTGTGATGCTGCGTCTCTAAAGGGAGATATTGCTGCACAATGAAGAGAACATGGCCTTTGAAGCCCAAAACCCCTATTCTGAATCCTAGCTTAGCATCCAAGTGTCCACTTTCTCATCTTGTTATGAGGATTAAATGAAGTTACAATGATTTAAAACAACAACAACAAAACAGAAAACACCAAACTCAGCACCTGGCACAAGTCGATTTTCCATAAATGTTGGCCATTTCCTATGAATGGTCATGCACAGTCACACCAGGGAACAATCCTAATACTTCTTTCCTGCTATCTCCTACTACAACCTTAAAAGGGTTAACTGGGGCCAACATTACCCAGATGCCAACAACCTAAGGGCTCAATGAACAGCTCTCTGGTAATCCTGTTCCCAGTGGAAACGCGGACTGTCTGTCTGACCTTGAAATTGTTGGCCCTGCTATATTCCAAGTCAGTCACTCAGCTTACTTCTTCCAGGGTAGTCTCTGAGATGCCGTAACTTGAGATGCCCAGGTCTGAGAGCCGGTCATCAATCTCATGGAAGAGTTCCACAAAGGCTCCCTCTTTGGCAGCTTCATAGGGCAGCACATAGGTCAGCTCGTGCCCAATGTCTTCTACCAGCCGGGCTTCGGCCACATGCTTCCTGATGAGGTTGGAGATAGCAGAGACATCTATAGGGACCAAAGCACAAAGACAGCTCAGCCAGCTCAGAAGCCCCACATCAAGGGCCAGCCGTCTCCCACCTTCTCCCTTTCCTACTCTGCTGCCCCATACACTATACCCCATACCTTTCTCAGATATTTAAGTCATTCCACACATTCATCTCTGGCATGAGAATTCTTGGGGGCAAGGACTATGTCTTATTCACCTTTGTGTCACCAAAGCCAGGCACATTCTAGGTGGTTGGGGTGGGTAAATGGGTGGATGGATGAGTGGATGGGTGGGTAGGTGGATGGATGGGTGGGTGACTTTCTGAGGTTGAAAGACTGGTGTCTATTGCCTAAACGCTAAGATTCTCCAATAGAAAACATGAGTAAAGGAACCTCTACCAAATAGAAGGAGGCTCTTTCTATTTACCTCAATAGAGGGTTAATCAAACAGTTCATGGAAGGAGAAGTCTTCCTGGGAAAATCCAGCTGCTAGGACTGGGCAGAGATGGCCAGGATAAAGGCTTCTGTTCCATATGTGTTACTAATGACACTGGCCTCCTATATATGCCTCCTGAGGAAAACCCAGCAGGCTGTTCCTCATCTCCTGGCCTCTCACTTTCCTGAGGTCCTGACCTCAAATCCTTCCCCACTGGCTTGGCCCTCAACTCCTCATCCCTGGTGTCCAGTGTCCAGCCAGATCCACTCCCCTAAGGGATCCCCCACCCCAAATCATCTCAGCTGTCTGGGACACTCCCCTGCCAGCTCCCAGACCAAGCCCCAAGCTTCCCAGCAAGCATCAGGCCAATCTGCCACCAAGCTGCACCCTCCCCCACAGCCACCCAGCCCCAGCCCAGCAGCAAACCTTGAGTCAGCGCCACCAGCCTCTGCACCTCTCCTCCTCTGCCTCCACTCTGCCCAGCTGGGGGAAGCTCAGGCACCACCTGAATAAGAAACCCCAGAGTCCTTACCGATGGTCAGCGTGTCACTTTCATGGTCACTGCCCAGGCCAGCATCAGAACTGCTCTGAGAAACACTGTCCTCCTGATGGCAAAGAAGGAGGTGAGAATGGGTCAGGGACCGAGCAAGGTACAGCCACCACCACCTTCGCCGGACAGGGCTTCCAAGAGGCTCTAGTGTGTGAGAACGGGAGCAAAAAGCTTCTCCTGGGAGACATGCAGCTGGACAGCCATGGCTTCTGAGGCCACTGCCTGACGCATGTGTGCTGTGTGGATGAGACGCCAGGAAGCAGAGCTGTCCACAGAACTGTGACCTGCCCGTGAGTGCCGCACCCAGGCATTCGCCGGCCATCTTGGGCATGGGATTTACCTGGCTAGTTGTCTAGTTCAGTGGTTCTCAAGCTTTAATGTGTGTTCAATCACCAGGGAACCTTGTTAAAATGCAGATTCTGATTTAGTAAGTCTGAGCTGGGCCCAAATTTCCGCACTTCTAACAAGTACCCAAGTGATCCCGATGCTGCTGGTCCTCAGACCACACTTTGAGTGACCAGGTGCTAGTTAAAAGGTAAATAAGTAGACAGGAGTTCAAAGTTGGGACGTAAATGTTTTTGGCAACACTGATTTCAACACACAAATAAATCTCAGACATGTACTCTGGTACAGAAGAAAACGTACCTGGTTATTGGGTTCTGGTACCACCTCCGTATTTACTTGCTGGGTGACCTTGAATGAACTACCAAACCCCTACCAGCCTCTCCTCCCTCATCTGGGATAAAAATTACAATACCTTCTTCCCAGGGTTCCTCTGCACTTTTGAGATGACAGATGTAAAAAAAGTTTGTAAATGGTAACAACGCTACAAAGAATTATTATCATTATTTTCTTTTATGCCCAGAGTCTGCTAGAGTGAGTGTCTGGCATGAAATCAGCGCTCGATAAATATTTGCTGTTTTGTATTTTAAAAGTTAAGGTCAATGAGATCTAAAGGTAATGAACAGGAACAGCAGGGCATTCTGCAGCCAAGGCTCTTAACTCTTGGCAAGTCTCTTTTCTTCAAGATAATAAAGTCCTCTGAGGACCTTCTCCATCACTCACTGTGCCTCCAAAGGAAAAAGGAAACTGGATTCAACAGAGCTGGCACGATGGGAACAGAAGTCTCCTAAGCTTTCCATGCATGAGATATGATGTGATTCCAAGGGACCACGGAGCAGGGAGATGGTGGCCTCAATGTGGCAGAGTGGGGCAGAGGTGGACAAGCCATTCACAGCCAACAGGTCCTGGCTCCCTGGACCCGGCACCAGCCCAGCCCTGAGAATGCAGCTCACCTTTTTCAGGTACGACACAGTGCTACTGCTGTTTCTGCAGGAACTGAGGGAGGATTCTACATCCTTCTTGACCAGGGTCAGGTAGTAGCCTGTTCCCAGTTGGTTCTTCAGGAACAGGGAGGAGCCCACACAACACAGCTTCCCATGGGAAATGATGGCAATCCTGTCCCCCAGGATGTCGGCTTCATCCATGTGGTGTGTGGAGAGAATAATGGTGCGGCCTGCCAGGCACAAGCACAAGGACACAAGACAGGTGAGGCCTGTCAGTGCTCACTGATTGCAGTGGCCAGAAATATTAGCAGGGGTAAGCATGGGAGAAAGACCTGGAACTCTTGCCATGACCCCTAGGATGGCAAAGCCGTGAGTACAGCTACTGCATCCTCATAGAAATGAGAATAGGAACATTTATTTGGGAACTCACAACATGCCAGGCAGTGTGCTAGGGGGTCTACACACTTTCCCCTTTAACTTATCCTCTGTGAAGGAGGCACTGCTGCCATTATAGGTAAAGAAACTGAGGCAAATTAAATGACTTTGCCAAGGTCTCAGGGCCAGCCAGAGCTTGCTCCAAAGCCCATGTTCCTCATGCTGCTACCATGGGTGGTGACTTACGGACCTTCTACATCTCTAAGCAGACTGCCAGTCATGCTTCCGCACCTGTCTCCCATCATCCATTTACTCATCCACTCTTTCCACAAACATAAATTTAGTGTACCACGTTGGGGACAGAGGTAAATGAAGACAGTCTCTGCTCTCAGGAACTTCAGGGTACAGGGGACACAGTTACAATACACATGGGTAAGCTCTATGTGAGGTAGCACTGGGGGCTGTGGGGACCCAGAGGAGATGCCCTTTATCACAGTTTCTCTTCTTCTTGCATGACTCCAAGTTTACATGAATTGTAAACTTTAAGTGTCTTATAAACCAGCCCTCCCACCTCCATACCATGGTTGAGCACAGAGTTTTAAGAAGAGAAGTTCTGCATTTTCCTTGAGAAGCAATTCTGTCGCTCTAGCAAGAACAGCCCTGAGCTACAGGGAGAGCCTCTCCCTCCCTCCCTCCCAGCCCGTGACACAGAATAAACACACCTCAGGTACCTTGTCGATATTTCAGCAGCAGCTCCCATATTCCCCTGCGGGAGTAAGGGTCCACACCAGCTGTGGGCTCATCCAGAATGACAACCTTGGATCCCCCAACAAAGGCCAAGGCCACAGACAGCTTTCTTTGCATTCCACCTGTAAGAAAGAGAGAGTGGCTCCAAGACCAGCCCCAGATAGCAAGTGAAGGCAGAGGTGGTGAGAGACGAATGGAGGCGCCCACCTGGGGACAGGCTACGGACATGTTTCTGACCCACCTCCCCCCGAGCCAGGGACCCTGGGGTGGCTGGTGTGTGTGTGTGTGTTTGGCGGGGAGGGGAGGAGGAAGGCGACTCTGGGCCTCACCTGACAGCTGACTTGTTTTGCTTTTCAGTTTGCTGGGTGGCAGACCGACATCCAGGGCCATCTGCTCCATCTCCGCCTTCACGTGCTTTTCTGAGAGCCCTTTCAGGCGGGCGTAGAACCAGATATGTTCTTCAACAGTCAGCCTGAGGACAGAGGGGCAGGTCAGCTCTGGGCCCCACAGGATGTACCAGAATTCAGTGCCAGAACAGAAGAGAATGGGCACATTCCCCCATCCTCCACCATTTTTTTTAAACTTTATCAACTCCTGAAAAATAATCTGCAAGAAGGATTTGAAGTAGAACAACAGTGAGCAACCACATGAGCTGCTCAGGAAGCCAAAGCTGAAAGGTGACAGGTCACTTCCAACCTATTCCCAGCAGGCCTGGCCACCGCGCATCAGGCAGTTGCAATTTTAAATCTCAGCTCTTCAAAGGTCCCTCCTTGGAGCCCCATCAACCATGAAGCTGGCTTAACTCCACTGACCTGCAGCAACCTGCCTGAACCTCAAAGGACCTCAGACCCTGAGAGGAGAGAGACCCCTGTGGAGGACATGAGCCTGAGTTGCTCACTTTAGACAACAGGGACTTGGGGCCCAGAAGGGGAAAAGTCCTTGCTCAAGGTCACAGAGCTCAGGTCTTTCTCTGCTGTACCACAAGGGCTCCCTGGGGGCCCCACTTGCTGATGGGGCAACCTGAATGGGAACAACTGTCTTAAGCAGGAAACATGCAAGGCCATCGTACCAAGGGCCCTGAGGCACTGCCAGGTCTGGGCGTTAAGAGCTGCAGCCGGCATCAAGGATGCATGTGGCGGGAGAGAGGATGGGCTAACCAGCCCTCCAGAATGACGATAATGGAGACCACCATTTCCCAAGCCCCCTTCCCCGCTGGACTGATGAAACATCTCCCATCCAACAGTTCACCTCCTCCTTTTCCTAAAACTGAAGGACAACCAGGTCTCAACATGTCCAGGAAGGCAAGGCCTGCCACCCCCGAAGAAGGTAAAATGCTTAAGTCCCACTCCACCCATGACTCACAACACACACATGGAGAGGGTCTACTCCTCGAAGTGCTGCTGGTACTCACATGTCAAACAGCACATTGTGCTGGGGACAGACCCCCAGGTTCTGCCGGATGGTGCTCATCTCGGAGCGAATGTCTTTCCCCAGGATGTAGGCGGTGCCCGAGGTGGGAGGGAACAACCCAGTCAAGATTGACCTGAGGACAAATATTAAAAAGTACAAGAGTCAGAATTAACACCCGCCCCCTCCCCTGGAAATGCTCCATTCCAGGCTGCAGAGGCAGGGCAGACAGAACAGGAGCTTCAACCCTCCCACCCCCAATTCCTTCCTAATGGACCCCCACAGACCCCCACAAAGCAAAGAAGTCTTTGCCTTGGTGAAAAACTAGAGCGGGCCTATGTGCTGGAAATGGCAACTTCAGTATGAGTTTTTGTTTTTTTTTTTGTGAGGAAGACCAGCCCTGAGCTAACATCCGTTGCCAATCCTCCTCTTTTTGCTGAGGAAGACTGGCCCTGGGCTAACATCCGTGCCCATCTTCCTCTACTTTATATGGGATGCCCCACAGCATGGCTGACAAGCAGTGCGTCGGCGGGCGCCCGGGATCCGAACCCACGAACCCTGGGCTGCTAAGCATGAACTAAACTGCTGTGCCACCGGGCCGGCCCCCCCAGTATGAGTATTTTTTAAATGAAGATTCCAATTTGCAATGGAAAGTACACTTTAAAACATACATTTTGTATGCCTAAAATCGTGTCCATGTAAAATGGACAAACCAGAACAAATTATTCAAAGGTAAAAATAACTTTTGTCAGGTGGTAGGATGTTTGTGTGCCTTTTAAAAATTTTCTGCAACATTTATAATATATTAATTTTGTATTAACAAAAAAAAGATAAAAGAAAAACAGGAAAAGAAAGTCATGCCCAAAGATATACTCTTTGCAATGGTTGAGGGACCTCAATGAAAGCCACTGAAGCTAACTCTGGTGTTTTTATGGCCCATGTTCCCTTCTGAAGCTTCCCATTGTAAGGCCCTTGTGCGTCCCAGAGAGGGCAACTGTAGAGCCAGCTGTCCAGCCATTTCTCACATCTGCTCCGAGACAGAGTTCCTCCCTCCAACACATCCAATCTTTCTTTCCACATTCTTGCTTCAAAGTGCTGACCAAATCAGCTTAAAAGGAGACCCTTTCTCAGAGCTGTCACAGCTTCAGGTTCCTAGAACACTGTAGAATTCTGAGAACTAAATGGGAAAGGTCATCGAAAGGCCCCCAGCCTGTTTTAGGCTGAAGAAATAACATGGAGCAAAAACCAGCACTGCTAAAGCACTCTCATAGGAGATAATATTTTTACACTCATCAACTCCTCACGTGCTCTACCCTTGTCCCAGTCACCAACGAAAGTCCTTAGGTATGGTTTTCTAACTGCACTATAAAACCTTCCTGTAGCTAATTCTGAGAGAGCCACACCCTCTCCTTACATGGTGGTGGTCTTCCCAGCTCCATTGTGGCCCAGAAAGGAGGTGATCTGGCCTTCATAGAAATTCAGGGCCAGGCCATCGACTGCCACCTTCATGCCATCTCGGTAAACCTTCATCAGGTTCTGAATGGACACGCCCAGCTTCAGGTGTGTGGGTTCCTCCTCCATGCAGACTGCAATAAATGAGAAGACAGGAATGAACCCACAGAAAATACTGACAAGTGGAACGTAAAGACAAGACACAGGGGGCTACACTTGTACTTTTAGAACTGTCCTCTCTCCGTGGCTACTTCTGGTTTTGCAGGCAGGCGGGTAGGCTACAAACATTTAGTTAGGGCCTATTTGGGCAATAGTGTTGGTGATGGGAACTCAGTGATAAAGGAGCTTTCACAGTCTGTTGGGGGAAAAAGACTTGACAAGCAATGAAAACATAGGATGCTAAAGCTGTTCAAAAAAACACATCTAAAAATGCCATGGAAGTGTGGTACAGCCATCCTGTGGAATACTACTCAGCAATGAAAAGGAATGAACCATAGGTACACATCACTACTTGGATGGATCTCAAGGGAATTATGCTGAGTGAAAAAAAGCCAATCTCAAAAGGTTATACCCCGTATGGCTCCATTATATAACCTTCTGGAAATAATAAAATGTAGAAGTGGAGAAGAGATTAGTGGTTGAGAGGTATCAGGGATTGGGGAGGAAGGGAGGAGGCTGTGGCTATTAGGGGTAGCACGAGGGAGTTTGGGGTGATGGAACAGTGCTGCACCTTGATTGAGCCAGTGATTACATGAATCTACACATGCAATAGAAATGCACAGAACTAAATACACATACATGAATGGGGGCATGTAAAACTGGTGAAATCTGAAGGTCTATGAATTGTACCAATGTCCATTTCATGGTTTGGATGTTGTACTATAGTTAGGCAAGGTATTACCACTAGGGGAAACTGGGTGAAAGGTACAAGGGAACCCCCCACCCGTATAAGTTTTTGCAACTTCCTGTGAGTCTCTAATTATTTTAAAATATTTTTTTTTAATGCCATGGACTCTCAGAGGAGGGAGTGACTGACTACCTGGGAATCTAGAAGGGCTGCTCAGTGGAAGGGGTACTGAACTAGATCTTGAAGAGCGAGTAGGAATTTAGAAGGCAGGCAAGTTGGAGAGAGGGTTAACCTGTGAGAGGACACAGTACATACAAAAGCATGAGGTGTGGAAGAACATGACATGTTCCGGCAACTGTGAGCAGTTCTAGGTGACTGATACAGAAGCCAGGTATAGAGAGGAGGTTGGACAAGAAGAGTAGGAACAGCAGAAGAAGCAGCTGAAACAGTGGGCAAGGGCTAGTTGTAAGCAGTCTAGTGTGCCTGCCAAGGAACATCATACTTTACTAGTGGTGACTGAGGGAAGGCACAGAAGAGATCAGCAGAAGAGAGACTTATTAACTACTTAGGAACCTGAATGCAAAGATGGAGTTTCCTTCCAAGAACCTAAACAAACATCCCAGAAGGCAGAGCCTTTGCTGAACTGTGGGCATCTCTTCCTATAGTCAGGGGCCAGGAGAGGACTGGGGCTCTGGGTAACGATGGGTGAGAACACTAAGAAGAACAGACTGAGCTCTGTGGCAGCCACTTGGTGTCAGCCTACACAGGCTCACCCATTGATCACTATGATAAGGCAGGCAGCGAGGTTACGGTTTCACAGTCACAGGTGTCTTTACCTCTTCCTTCTAGCTGTTAGGATACCATGAAAAGGGGGGGAGGGGGAGGGTCGGAGGGATGAAGGTATAGAGATCAAAAGCCACTTTCCTAGAAGCCAAGAAAACAAAGGAAATGTTCCTCAGGGACTCAGACAGTGACTAGTCAATAAGTGACAGCACTGGACACAAATGTGATGGGAGAATTTGGAAAGGGACATTGTATGTGACTCCTCTGCCCCTAGAGGGGTTTTAGACTCTTTCAAAGGGCAAGAGCCATCCCTTGCCCCACACTCTGTGGGGTAGCACTTCGATTAAGGGGAGGGCAGGTCAGCAGCACTTACTTTCCGATAATCCCTTCTGGCTGGAACCAGCATGGCTCCTCTCATCACTTTCCTCACCGAACCAGTAGGACTTGGTGCAAGGAAAATACCAGGGCCTGGGAATTCCATACTGGCCTGAAAGCAGAGCACAGATGTGAGCCAAGCTCAGCAACATCCCAGCATTCCCAAGGTATTCCTGTCAGAACCACACCCTCCTTGACACAGCCTTTGGAGATGGGACAGACTGGAATGGAGGTGGGGGAAGAGGGAACTAACATTTGCTGGGACCTAGTATGTATAACACATGTTCTGTACCTTGCTAAATCCTCCAAACAACCCCATGAGACAGGTATCATCCCCATTTTAGAGATGAGGAAACTGAGGGATAAGCAGCCTACCCAAGGTCACTCAGCCAGTAAGCGAAGGACTCAGAATTTGAATCCAGATCTGTATGACACAAAATTGCATATTCAATGCAAGAAGTTCAAGCAGGGGTAATGAAATATTTCACGTACACTCCCTTAGAGGGCAATCAGAAAGTTAAACCTCACTCTCTCAGAATTTGATCTATATGAAAATGTATCCAAAGCAGGTCTTGGTCAAAGAGATTTATTAAGGGAAGTACTAAAATGAATTTTTATGAACACTAATTCGATTAAATCACAGGCAAGGACTTAGAGCCAATATATCTTATTATTCACAGGCTGCACAGTCATGCACTGCATAACGATGTTTCGGTCAACAATGGAACGCGTATGTGACAGCTGTCCTATAAGATTAGTACCATGTAGCCTAGGTGTGTAGTAGGCTATACCATCGAGGTTTGTGTAAGTACACTCTATGATGTTTGCACAACAAAATCGCCTAAGGACACACTTCTCAGACCGTGTCCCCATCATTAAGCAATGTGTGACTGTACTCAAGAAACAGAACTTCTGCTAGTGGTAACTCTGGGGATACAGAATGAGAGAACTGGGTCAGCATTGCGGGGAATCTCCCAACTGGTTTCACCTCCAAACACCAACACTTACCAGCCGTGTGACCACAGGCAAGTTACTTAATGTCTTTGAGTCATAGTTCTCTCCTTTGCAAAAACTGCTTATAACAGTGACTCCCTCCGAGTAGTCTGATGAGGATTAAATGAACCACAGTACACAAGAGACTTTGTGCAGCGCCTGGCACACAGTTTAAGAAATGAGAGCTATATCAGTAGTAAGAGTTGCACTTCTAACATCAGCTGCTTCTCTCTGATATACTTGTTTGCCATGAGTCTAAAGCCCTAGCTACTTTCCAGGGAGGCCCAGGCCCCACAGAAATTCCAGCATAAAAGGAGGAAAGCTCTGCAGCTCAAAATCACACGTCCCCAGCACATGGCTAAAGCAGTGTGGAAGCTCAGTGTACCTGGGAAGACGGCCTCGATGTACCACGTCATCACCCCATAGAGGAAGGTGTCAAACAGCATCATGGAGACCGAGGTGGTGAGGTTGAAGCCATCTTCCTCCACGGGGCTCTTAAAGAGGTTGTCCCACTGCACCCCAATGCCCTGCTCCTCAAAAAGGGCAAAATACTCACAGCCAAACCCAAAAGCCACAGGAGACAGCAGGCTCTGTGAGAAAGAGGCAAAAGTCACTTATCTACCTCCTTGTCTCTCTCAGTTTTCTATCATTTCTAATGTAAATTCCACCAGAAGAAATCTGAATTTGCAAAATGGATCAATTACAAAATATGGAAGTATTCATCTACAGCGTCCCTTTAGGGGAGTGGGCTCCCTGGCAGCATATAAAATGATTCTATTTATAACCACTCATTATGCACACACATTTCAGAAATGCATGTATGATGGAATGTAAAACTTATTGAATTTTATGCTTCCAATGATGCCCTAAGGGCTCAGCAAGCCCGTGCCCTACACCTACCTACCTATACACACACACACTCACACACATTCTTCAAGGTCTTCTCAAGCTCCCTGCTCAGCCAGTAATGGCTCAGTGTCACAAGCCTGTCTGGGGCTGCTGCTGTCTAAGGGCTTCAGACTGAGGCACCTGGAGCATCCTGTGAAAAACTCAGAGGACAACTGGCAACTTGCTCTTATAGGTGTTTGCACACCCTTGAAGGACCCTCCTCCTCTGTACAAGGGAAGGAAGAGTTGAAGTGAGGAATTGTGGGGAGATGGAGCACCTGCTCCTCAGTCTTTCTCAGTTCCGAAAACATTACTCAAGCGACTGAACACAAGGAAGACAACAGTCAAGAAGGAGCCATCTCTGACCTCAAGAGCTTTCGGTTCTATCTGTGGCTGTGACTTTGTGGCGAGCTTAACATGGCCAGCAGAGCTGAGAGATAAAGGTAGAGATGGCATCTGTTGTCTAAAGGCGTTCCTCAATGCCATTTATCCCCAGCCAGGGTCATGGTGCAGTCTGGCTCTCTAAAAAAATTCCATTCAATTCAATTCGACCAGCATTCGCTGAGAGAACCAAAGGTAAACAATTTAATAAGACACAATCCGTGCCTTCGAGGAGCTTAGAATCTAGGACTGAGGTTCAAGTCCCATTGGAAGAGAATGTCTGACCTTCTGTTCTCAGCTTAGACTACAAAGGGGAGGTGAAATACCAGGGTGGCTGTGACTGCAGCCACCGCAGAAGGGCCAGAGTGACTCACCGCGAGGATCTTGAGTGTGAAGCCCACATAGTCCTGCCACGCCACGCACAGGACATAGGGCAGGTACAGCGTGAAGTAGATGATGCCCCCACAGGCTGCCGCCAGGTTGGCTCTGGAGAAGAGTGTGCTGATCAGGAAGCACTGCAGGATGGTCACCACGGCGAACACGGACAGAAAGACAAATACCACACTGGGATCACTGTAGGGCAGCAGGTTTCCTAACTGGGAAAGAAGAGACACATTCAATGTGCTGCCTCGACAAGCAAGCACATCCTTGCATGATCTACGGGAAGAAGCTAGGGCTTATTCGCGCTCATCTTAGAGATAATATAGAGGAACGGTGCTGTTCATTTTTCTGATGAGTACACCGAAGCCTAGAGAAGGGAAATGACCAGCCCAAGACCACACAGCAAAATAATGGTAGAGTCAGGACTAAAATAGAGTTGAGGGTTGAAAGTCATCAGGCTTCATCTCAGGGGATAATTCTAAAATAATATTACCTGGTTTCTCCTTTAACAAGGACTGTGACTCTTGGCACAAGAGAAAAGAAAGAAACTCAAGAAAGAGTTGTGGGAAACAGCATCCTACATGATGTCTCCCTCCAAAAGCCAGGAAAAATGGCCAGGAAATCTGATTAACCTCCTTGCTAACCTGCCAAGGATTCTGCATCCCCATATTCATCCAAACTCTTGTGGACCTTTCAAGTTTCTCTCTACCCAGTTTATCTGGGTATATCTGAGCAGGACCCACCAGCATGCAGTTGTCCCAGAGCGGCTCTCACTCACCAGCCACAGGACCAGCCCCCCTCGCCCAGCGCTCGGCCCTTGCAGTCAGATATCAGCCAGAGAGGGGGTTGATTTTAGCAAGAACTGCTCTGTCACACTGTTGGGTGATCTCAGTGAAGTCCTTAACCTTCCTCGGCCTCATTTCCTTGTATGTTAAATGGGTTATTGAGTGAGGATGTGATAAGACAGCACATGTGATGTGCTTTACACAGTGCTGGCAATCAGTAAGTGTTCATTTGTAACAAAGAGTAGCGAGTATTAAATCCAATGTTAGTTTCTATCCCTTTGCACTCCCTCCCTCTTTAAAGACATTTTTTTTACATGATGCACCCTTAAATGAAATGATTGTGGAGAAAGAAAATTGGCACGTAAACCTATTAATGTATGAACTAGACACAGAAATGCACTGCCCAGAGTCACCTTCAAGGGGGCACTTGTTGCCTGCCTATCAGCAGACAGCCTCTAGCTGTCAGCTCCTCCAGGTTTGTCAGCTGCACAGAGCTGCCTGGCCCTGGGAAGCACCTTTCCAATGATTGATTGAGGGGCCTCGGGTATGGGGTGTGAGGGAGGGATGCCTTGGGGGGAACTTAAAGGGCTGGATTTTTCAGCTCAATGATAGACAACCCCAGAGTGCCCCAGCGTGCTCAGGAGGTTGGTCCTGCATCGCAGATGATCTCAGATACTGCCATGAACCACTGCCAAGCAACAGCATGGCATAGTTAAGTTACCTGGGAAGCAAGAGCCCTGGGTTGTAGTCCTGCTTAGCTGCTAACCAGATGGGCTGACCCTGGGCAAGTCACTGCCCCTCTCTGGGCCCCACTTTTCCCAACTATAAAATGAGGGCATTGCAGGAGATGACACGTATGACCCCTTGCCTCCCGAAGTATCTTCGCTTTTCTTCTCCCCATGTTGGGCTATTTAGGAGTTCCCTGGCGGGGAGGAGCCGGTGAGGCAGCCTTACTTTCAGGATGACCACCAGCAGGCCAGCGCTCACGAGCAGAGGGATGAGGCTACTGATGAACCAGCTGAACCAGAGGATGCCGTTGTCCAGGCCCATGATGCGCATGGTCTCCTTCAGCCGCGCCTCCTTCTCATACACGATGCCCTTGATGATCACAGCCACAGAGTAGATCCAGGCCAGCGTCATGAAGAGGGGCATTGACCGGCTCATCACTCGCAGGAAGCTGGAGGCCCCAGGGAAGGGCGGGAGGAGAATTAAAGACAAGTGTGAGCCAGACTCATGGGCTAACGCCTCCGGGCCTGCATGTAAGAGAGAGCACCACAACTGAGCCAAAGACGGGCAGTCTAGACTCTGAGACATACAGGTTGTCAAACGCTTCACAGGAAGAGCATCATAGGAATAAAAATTAGACCAACAAAGTGTTGCCAAGTAAAATTTCTTTGGGGGTCTGCTTTAGTAACGAGGGAACTGTGAGACGTCATTAAGCTAAGCGTAGGTTATTTTAAAGGACTAAAACAGAAAATAAAAAAAACTAACCCCTTCTCTCCTGCAAGTTCAACATCTCTAAGGTCATCTCACTACTGATTTGCCTTGCATAACTCTTATCACAGATAGTGCAGCTCTCGTCAGGAATATTTCACATTCCAAACCAGAAAAGGAAATGCAGGGCTGAGAAGTAAAAGAGACACAGAATGCAGACCCTGGAACTCAAGGTTCAAGTCCCAGCTTTACTATTTACGCCCTTACTGGCTATGTGACAATAGGCAAAGGCCTTAATGCCTCTGAGCTCCCCTCATGTCCTCATCTTAAGACATCCTTTGCAGGGTAAATCTTGGCTGAGTGGGTCTTTGGAAAAGTCTTCCTTTGGAAAATTCTAGCTAATCTTTCTGAAGGTGAAAAACAAGATAATTCCTGGTGACCTGGAAAAGCTACAGTGAGCCATGCAAGCCAACAGTTGTTCCACGCAAAGCAAGAGAGCAAATGCAAGGAGAGAAGCCTGCTCCTTCCGCAGTCTCATCTCTACACACACTCACATGCACACCAACACAAGAGAGAACAGGAGAATTTCCAGAATTTGGAGGAGACAGTACATATTTCAGATGCCTGTAATAACTACACCTCTGCCCGTTCTCTCCTACAGGAAATCATCAGATCCCAAGGCACAATTCTCACAATGAGAACTTAGCAGCTTAATGACTAAGCACTAAAAGATTATCTAAAAAGTCTAAGATAAAACAGCTTTGTTCAATTTTATTTGGATCATCTCAAAATGTGGTTTACCACTTAGAGAGAGGAAGTGGACAAATTTACATGACGTGAGCTTTTATAGGTCTGGACCACTGTTTCTGCATTTGGGGGATGTGTGTATGTGCTTGCATGCATGTGCCATGACGTATTTTAAAGTTGCAGATTGGGCAAATTTTGACCAAAGGGGTAGAGTGTAAAACATATAAGTGCTGGTAACCATGGACAAAAAAGGAGGGAGGAAGATCAGTGCACATGTGTCTGTGATGTGGCTGAAACTGTCAACTGCCGACATCTGGCATCTTATTTCCCAAAATCTTCACAGAATTTCAGAAACAATTATTTGCCCAGTATGTATTTTTGACACACATGTAAAGTAAAGTCAAAGCACTCTGTCTCCTCCCTTGGCATCTGCGTGTCCGTACATACACTCCACCTGAGGACAGTGTTAACCAGTTAAATAAAGACGGTGGCTTACTGGTAACTTACATGTCATCAACATAACAAGGGTAGGGCATCTGCTGCACGTAGACACCCGTTTTCTTCTCGGTGCCCGTCAGCACCCTGATGACGGCTTGCTCCACCACATCCTGCAAGTAGGCAAAGCCCCCCCAGACGTATCGCATATCCTCAAAGGGGTCAGCCCGAGGACCCGGGTCCCAGTACCTAAAACCAAACCACAGGTGATCAAACATTCCTTAGAACCACACAATTAACAAAAAAAGCCAATCACCCACAATCCTACCACCATTACAGAGCCATTATTTTTAGTTTTGTATGTTACTCTCTGGTTTCAGTTGACATGTACACATATTTTTACATAATCAGAAGAAGCATACCACTTGTTGGTTTGGTTTTTTCCCCTCCATTGGCTACCTAACATTGCATCAAGTGGACATACCAAAATTTACTTATTCATTCCCTTTTATACTAGTTGTTTGCCTCTTTTTGTAAAAATGAATAATGCCAACACGGGGAACCTAAAGTCTTTTTTCTCCTTTTTTTCTGTTGATTTAATTCCTTGTGATGAATTCCCTTGAGGGAAATGCTGAATCAAAAAGATGATACTCTGTGACCTTTGAAATAACTGTCTCCAGCAATGAATGTGCCAGTTTCACGAAAATCATGCCACCAATTTGAATTATTTTTTGTTGAAATTTCTACCAAATTATTCGTTAAAATAAAGTACCCCTAGTCATATTGGCTGCTCCTGACTTCCCCCAAGACTGGCTGGTGTGATGGGATTCAACTTACCCATCCTTGATCTTATTCGTCCTCTCCACATTGTCGATGTCCATTCGGATCTTGTACTTGACATGATGGGGCAGCTCGACACTGCCGGGAGCAATTCCAGTGAACACGACACCAGCCCAGAACTTCCTCTCATCCAGCAGCTCCATGGACTTGTTGATGAGCCGGACTTCTGTTGCTATTGGTTCGAGCTTGTTCAGGTTGACACACTGATGGAAGAACAGGTGTCATGAGAACTCCGGTGGCCAGGAAAACAAGCAGCGGCTGAGACCGACTCTCTCCTAGGAGGGAAGTGCTAACTGTGTGACTTTTTCATCCTCACTCCCTAATCCTCTCTAAAGTCATTTTCCAATATTCAGCTGAGAATGGATCATTTTGTTTTTCAACTGCAATTTAAGAGAAATGCTGGAAGCATTTAGAGATAAGTTACTTATGTTGATTTTTGTGGAGGGAAAGAGGTTGAAACAATGGTCATACCTCCTTTTCCTCTCTGTTTTCTTAGCAATTTTGAGCCATAACAACTAACCAAACAAAAAAAAGACCAAGAAAATCTTTTATTTGTCCCTATTAAGTCACATAATTTTTAGGACTAAATTTTTAAAACGTAATCTGTCCTATTAGATTTCAGATAAGTTTCATAAATGATGCCTTTTTAAGGGAATGCTTTATTGCCATTAGGTATTAGAATATCAAAACACAGGAAAACCTAGAAGACAAGGGACAGAAATACTCGAGTCAGAAAGAATAAAACTAGAGTTAGGTCTGTCTATTTACTCATTCAATCATTCAACTAACATTTATTGAGTGCCTTTTGTACACCAAGCCTTGTGTTAGGTTTGAGGGAAGACTACACATTATTTGTAAACTTTCCTCCAATCTGAACCTTACTGCCGCATCTCAGAGAAAGAAGCCAAAGCCTTTTCTAAATGATCCACGGAACAGATCCTCACCTCCATGAACCGAGATATGGTCTGGATGGCCCGGTTGGTCTCATTGAAGGCTTCTCTCCAGGTGTACACAGAGCCATTCGCAGACTGGACATCCTCTGGGTGCTTCGCCAGAAATGCCATGATCTCTTTGGCTGTCCAATCTAAGCCATCCAATTGCTGTTCCCAAAAGTGGTCATTGCCTCTGCTGTCCAACAGCGTCTGCCATTCCAGTGAGAAAGTACAAGTAGTAAATACCTGCCAAGTCTTGATGAGCACTGTATGATTTATGAAACCCTTTCACAGGGGCTGGCCCCGTGGTCTAGTGGTTAAGTTTGGTGTGCTCCACTTCGGTGGCCTGGGTTCGGTTCCCAGGCACAGACCCACGCCACTCATCAGCGGCCATGCTATGGCAGTGACCCACAAACAAAATAGAGGCAGATTGGCACACATGTTAGCTCAGGGCAAATCTTCCTCAGCAAACAAAAAACAGCAAAAACCCTTTCACATATGTTGTCTCTCTTTTTTTTAATCTTCACAGAAAACTGTGAGGTAGATAACAGTGTTCCCATTTTACAGATGAGAATATTGAGGTTGAAAAAAAAGAATATGATTTTAACCAATGCTGATTCACAATGCTAACAAGCACGGAACAGAGATTCAAAGTCAGACGAGTTTGAATCCAGAGTGTGTGTTTCCAGCACAGCACAACAATATTAACTAGTAACAACAATAATCATACTTACTCAATACAATTACTATACTGGATTATTTATATGCTTTACCTCACACAACTCCACAAGGAAGGTATCTTTAATAGTTCCCATTTTACAGATGGGAAAACAGGTTCAGAGAGGTCAAGTCCCTAACATAAGGTCACACAGCTAATAAGTAGCAAAGCTAAGATATGAAACATGGACTCTGATTCTACCTTCCACTGCATTATATCATCTTCCACTTTGAGACCCAGGCTGATGACTCCTCATAAAAGACCCTATTTCTAGACCGAATTAAGACAAACCCACTCTTGCTGTTTAGTTTGGGAAAATAATGCTGCTGTTAAGCCAAGTAAAATATGATCTTTCCCAACAGCAGGATGCATGGGTCATGATGCAAAGAAGGCCTAACTTCCATTTCTTGTTCCCTAGCTGGTGGTTCCCCACGTGAGTCAACATGGAAAAGAAGGACAAACCAACCTGGTGCTCACCCAGTAGGTCTACAGGGCTGGGCCAGAGGCCTGCACAGATGTGCTACCCGAAAAATGAGTCAGCTCAAACTCAGCACATAGGAAAGGTGAAGTAGCTGCAGCTCCTGTTGCAGCTTTGAGAGGGAAGATGAAACTCTGGCTCTACTGAAATGGAATCTCTAAGAGGCCAAACACTGCTACTTTTTAAATCAGCCTTACCTCCACTAACATTATAAGTTTTTGTCCCATGTGGCTTCATATTTATTATTTTAATGGGAGCATAATGGTTTTATACAGTGCATATGCTATAAATTCATTAACTATTCCCGTACTGCTAAGCATTTAGTCTATTTCTAAGTTCTCACAATAACAATCATTATAGTAATAACATTTTTTTCTCATACAGTGACTTCTTTCTTTAAAATGATTTCTGTAGGATACATCCCTGAGGGTGTGTGGAATGGAGGTACACAGAATAGCACATTTTTTATGATTCTTGCAATTTTCGTTTCAAATTGTTTCCTATAGGGAATAACAATTTATACTGTCATCAGCAAGATATCTAAGCATTTTTGTTAACATAAAAGATACAAAACTGTACCTCACAAAAGTTCACAGGGGTATGGGTTAGCAGGTCTAAAATGACTTTATCTGGAGACTTGAACTGAACAAATAAGAGCTGAGTGGAGACTCGTGGTGTTTGGGGTGAGGCCTGCCCTGCCCAGTGTGGCTTCTAAGCAACAAGGCCAAGGAAGGCAGCAAGACCGGAGAGGTGTGGCCACGAGATCACTGATCGTTTGGCCATTCCAGGGCATTTGAGGGGACCAGGAGACCTAAGATCACCTTTGGGCGTGGTAGCCAGGGAGAAAGCAGGGCCTTGAGATGAAGGGGGCAAAGAACAGCTCAGAAAGGAGAACAGTTGAGTATCGGTGGGTTCCATGACCCAACAGAGAAGTGTCTCCAGATCTGTGGGGTGATACAATAAGTACAGACAGAGCCAGAGAAGCAGAAAGATAAGAGCTACCACAGAGCTGAATGGCAGTTTTCAGGGGCTGGGGGAGGGGGAAATGGGAGATGTTGGTCAAAGGGTACAAAGTCTCAGTTACACAATACGAATAAGTTCTGGAGATCTGACGTACAGCAGGGTGAATACAGTTAGCAATACTGTACTCTTTACTTGAGATTTGCTAAGAGGTAACCATGTGAGGTGATGCATACATTAATTAGCTTGATTGTGGTGATCATTTCACAATGTATTTGTGTATCAACACATCAAGTTGTACTCCTTAAATATATACAATTTTTATTTGTAGTTACACCTCAATAAAGCTGAAAAAAATGAAAGAAAGAAAGATAAGAGCTACCCCAACAGAAGAAGGAAGCCTCAGGCATCACTTCATGTACCAGACACAAGGCTGCAGGGGGTGCAAAGGACTGAGAAGCCCAAGCTTGGGGAATGAAACAAACACTCCTTAACAGAGAAAAGAAAGCAGTCAGAGGAGGTTCCCTCACCTTCCACCCACATGCTGAGTCCCTAGTCAGTGCCTCTAGTTTAACCAACCCCTGCACTGTAGGCCCTAATATCCATCAGCCTATTGGACATCCCCACCATCCACCAGCTAGAGATCAAGAATCATCCTGATGCCTCCCTCTCCTTCATCCCTCCACAACCAAGCAGTCACCAGGCTTCACCTCCTGCCCAACGCATTGGCCTCTAACTTGGATAGCCTCTACCCTCGTCTCTGCCTTCTATCTGCCCTTCTTTAATCCATCTGTCATATCGGAGAAATGCATCTACATCTCCCCTTGCTTAAAACCCTTTCATGGTCCTCCAGAGCTTAAAGGAAAGATCCTTGGCTTGATAAACAGGGCCGTCCAAACCACATGCCATGCCTTTCTCCCCAGCAACAGCTCCCACACTTCCAGCGCACATCCTGGATTCTCCCAGCAGGATTCCTAATGAATGCCACGGCCATGTTTACAAGGGCCTTGTCCCATAAGAACTGGGAGCCTATGAGCAGCTGGAGCATCTAAGGCAAACTCTCCATTTAAGAGGAGGGGAAGCAGCTATCTGCCTGCACACCAAAACCCATGGAGTTCTTCAACAAGGCCCCTCATCATCCTCTGAGACTCAGATGGCGAGAAGTCCAACAAGTAGAAATGTGGATTCCAAGGAGAGGACCAGGAAGAAGAGGTTCAAGACCATGCCTAGGTCTATGGCGCTGTCCATGGCTGGATCACAGAGGAGAGACCAAAGCCCAAAAGAGATCCATATTTGAAGGGCACGAGTTATTATTATTAGTCAGGAATTATTCGGTAAATCCATACAAATTATTGTTCACGCTTTTCTCACTAAAGTCCCTTGGTTTTCAAAGGCCCCCATTTCAGAATTCTGCACATGTAAGAGGACTAGTACAACAAAGCTGACTCCAGCCTTCCCATCATTGGAAGGCCCCTGAGGTACTGTCCTTCTCAGAGCATCAGGGGGCAGTCCTAAGTCTGGCAGGTACTGCCTCTAAAACCCAGCTGCCCCTCTGATCAATGAGGTGCCAAGACAAGAAACCAGGCAAAATCCATTCCTGTTTCTTAGTGGCAGCAGAAATGAAGGGAAGAGGCCTCCCTCACCATGGAGACAGGAAATAGTGTAATGACTCCCTGATTCAGCCCAGGGCACGGAAGATGTGATTCAACGGCACTCAGGCTCAAGCAAAGGAGACATTCTTTGCTCAGGCTCCTCTGCTTTTGAGTCCAGTTGTCTCTGGAGCACTTATCCCTTTCAAGTGGTTCTGAAGCACTTAGTGCAATTCCCCTCCACGCAGTGACGGTGGCTCCACGTTCACGCAGTGCCTACAGAGAGAGTATCTCAGACCTGTCCACAGGTCAGACCAGGCCTTTGCTCCCACACCTCTTTCCAAGAACTACCAAGACAGAGGAAGGCTAAGCAAGATGCTGTGGTTGGCTCTGGGGCCAGAAATGAAAATAGTCAGGGTTCTGCAATCACCACATTCTTGCTCCAAACACTCGCCCTCACCAAGTTTCCTAGAAAACTGATTTTTGATCGCCAGCCAGGTGAATGCTGATGCGCATGAAACAGTGTTATCTGTGCACCACGATCTGTATCTCTGCCAAGGTGACAGCCCTGTGGCGTGAGCTATGCTCTACACATCTACACTGGTTAAATGTAAAGAATTCTCATCTGGGTCACTTCCAGGAAAGTGACCCAGAAACTTACCTGTCCAGCATCAAGCAGGCACACAGCAATCAGAGACACTCACCCGGACAAGGTCCATTTCTGAGCTGCTCTCCATGAAGGTCCAGACCTTGGGGCTGAGCTCTTCCCACATGCCTTCCAGATCGTGAAACACAGCCAGTTCCTGAAAGGTCTTATTCACCTGGAGTCAGGTGGGGAGCCAGGGGCAGCGGAAAAAGGCGAGGCAGAGACATGAGACATTTAGCTGCTCCCTGAAGATATTCCACCAGAGTGGCCCTTTTCCAGTCCTCCCTGTCACCAAGAAGTGCCTGCCTGCAGCTGGGATTCAAGTACCCAAGGCTGGAGAGCTGGCCCTCAACAGTGGGCTGTGGCCTGGACCAGACTTGAGGTTCCCACTCTTTGGAAATCCCAGAGGAGCCATGAATACACTCAATATGCTCCATCCGAAGCTGCCTTCACTTTTTTGCCCCCAGTTCTAGGAGGGTTCTCACGACAGAGTCTTGGGCCCAGTCAGCTTACCTCAGCCATAACCTGCCTTGTGGCGGGAGTGTCCGGTGTGTACAGGATCTTCCCAATAAGCAGAGGCTTGAGAGCTTTCCATATGATACGGGAAAGAGGACTGGACTCCAAATTCTTCATCAAATCATTACAGTAAGGAGCTATGAAGAAGACGAAAGGCAAATACTCATTCATATGCATGGTCATATACTTACAGGAACTAACAAGCGCTTTGGAGCCAGCCACACAGTCCTGGGTTCAAATCCCAGCTCTACCACTTAATAGCTCCATAACAAATAACTTCACAAAAACATAAAAATAAATTAAAACATCCAAAAGTCACATTTGGGGGAAAAAAAGATAAATAACTTCACTTGTCTGAAGTTGTCAGGTTGTCCCTCTGTAAAAACAAAGTTAATAACATCTACTTGGCAGAGATGTGGGAGGATTAACTGAGATGTTATCTGTACAGCCCCCAGAACAATGCTTGGTAAATAACCAGAGCTTGTTATAACACTGATCCTGGATAATTCACAACTGAGACAATGTAGGGAAATGTTTTTACTATGCACAACTCTGCGTAATTTGACTCGTACTCTTTTGCCAGCCCTCACCACTTTGTTTTCATTGAAAACAGAGGGCTAAATTCAGACTTGAGTTTTCAAGCAAAAATAAAAATTTTCCCTTTAATTAACAGATCTCACCACAAGTAGAGTTACATGTAATAAAAATCCAAAGTTATAACAAATAGGGTTTGATTATCCAGAAAGATCCCTGAATTTTTTTTCTTAATTTCACTCCAGATTCTTTTCAATACCAAGCATCCTCTAAATGCCAAAGATAACAGAATTAAAAAAAAAAAAAAAAAAAAAGAGGATTTGCTCACAATTATATCTGTTGTGCAAATGAAGAATCCCTTGGGTTGACTTGCAAAGTGAGGGAGAGGAGGGGATGGCATTTCAGAAAACTGCCTATAATGCCATCCCCTTCAGGCTTGCAAAGCAACCTGCATCATCCGGAGAGCTTTACTCCAGAGAATAAAAGGTTCTTATGTTACAGTAATGCACAAAAGGCCGCCTCCCTCACTGTCTGAAAGACATACCTGCGGCTGGAAATAAAGAAAGGCTCACTTGCACCATGTTTTCAAGGAAAAGGATGTCATTGTCTAAAACTATAACACTGGTTCCTCGCCGCCACCAGGCACAAGACACACATCCTCACAAAACTGCCCAAGTATGGGGAGCGGATATGGAGTTACAAGGTTCTTTAATACTGCCTTGCAGCTAAGAACCAAAAACAAACAGCAGATCAAATGACTGAGTCTGACGGCAGACATATGCCACTATTAACAGGTATTTCAGAGGATGAGCGGTTTCCCAGAAAAATGCATGGAGCCAGTGGATCTGGGCTTCATCCCGGCTCTTGTGGATTAGCTATGGTGTGGCTTTGACCAAGTCACTTCACCTCTCTGAGCCTATAAAATGTGGGGTTATAAAACCTTCCTTGCAGGATTATCCTAAGGGTAAATGAGATAATTTAAATAGAATGCACAGTACATAGGAAACGTTTCCAAATGTTAGATTTTATCATTGTTATTACTGTTATTTTTAAGATTTTATTGTAAAGCGTACCTCAATGGTGATAATAATAAAGGGAGGGGAGGAGGAAGAAGATGATCAGCATCTAATCCTCTGGGATTAATACTAATGCTAATACTCTGGGAACCACCCTCCTATAACCCCCTAAAACTGGGGGGACTGGCTTGCAATCATTCATTCATTTGATAAACACTACTGTGCACCCAGGATGGGCCAGGCCCCAGTCAAAGAAGTGGGCACAGTGAGCTGATGAGATAAAGACTCTGTCGTCTAGGAGCTCAGTCTGTTGGGCAAACAGACACATAAACCTCCAATGGTGCTACAGAGGATGTGGGTAAGCACAAGGCGGGAGGTGACACAGGGCTGAGTCTAGAACCAAGGTGGGGTTGGAGCCAGGGCCTTGGTCTGCACAGACACTCACATGTGGAGTTGTCATAGAAGGTGGCAGCATCTTCCTCAGTGCCATTGCCTCCAAAGAGGGCTTTGTAGTTGTTGTCCTCGTACCAGTTGAGGGACTTGATCTTCAGCCCCCCCCCCTCGGGATGGCCGCAGACGATGCGGGACACGGCCTGGTATATCTGGGTGGAGGAGCTAGAGCTGTTCACGTTGGTCAGAAACATCACCTCCTGCCGCATGTCACTCCAGCTCCTCATGCTAAACAGCTGGTGCCAGGGATCGGGAAGAAACGGAAAGGGAACGAGAGGAAAGGGGTGGGGACGGGGAAGAGAAAGAAACATCTTATTTTCTTGACCTCTCCAAAGCCACATCCCAGAGCACCTTTTGTCTGACATCATCTCCTCCAAATCTTGTGATGAGATTGCTAGAACCCTGCTCTTCCATTTGTGGTCAGGGGACCAGCAGCATCAGCATCAGCTGAGAGGTTGTTTGACACGCAGATTCCGAGACCCCTCTGCAGACCTGCAGGATTCAAATCTGCATTTTCACAGGATACCCAGCTGATTCCTATGCACATTAAGGGTTGAGAAGCACAGCCTGGAAGTTAGTGGAACCCCTGGTGATGGGCTTTGTTTCACTGGGATTATCTTCTGCTTTATAGAAGGGGATGTTTTCTCTGACCAGCCATGTGTGACTACGGATGAGTAAATCAGGAACGGCTCACATCCTCCGTCACTGACTCCTTTCTAAAACACCTCAAACTTCAGTGTGGAAACTGAGGAGTCCTCTGCCCCTTGGGAGAAAAGGTACTGCGTCTGAAGTCCCCTCTCTCGTTAAGCGTCGGGCAATGGAAAAAGCAAAAGGCAGGAGACCCAAGTTTGAATCCCAGCTATGTCCCTCATTAGCTTATTACAGCCTTAGAAGAGCCACTTCTCTAAGGTCCCAACTTCTCACCAAGATGATGAAGCTAGAACAGGGTGTGGTGAGGCGTAATCACAGATATACGAGAGAGGGCATTGCACAGAACAGCCCCTGCGTGGGCTGAGTCAGATGCCCCGGGCGGCCAGGGGCCGCGTCTGTGACTTACACTCGACAGGTGCTTTGTCTCACATGCACATGTATTCCAGCACCTTGTGGAGTTCTTGGCCCAACTGCTCTTATTATTAAATATTTATAGAGCACTTTGTATTTTCACGCATTTCACAATAAGTCATTAATAAATCCCTACATTCTTTGAAATATCACTGCGTGTTTTCACCACCTAGAAGACTGAGCCGTGGAGAGCAGGGAGGAGAGGCCGGGGGACCCTGCGCACACCTAGAGAAGGCCTAGATTTGGACTCCACGTGCCCAGTTTAATATCTCGCAGAGCCTGCTGGTTCCTATGGGGAACAATGGTCCTTGATGCCGTAGATCCTGAACTTGCCTTCCACCTCCAGAGGGGGACCAGGCACTCCAGGGATGGGTCAGGTGTCACAAAGATTACTCCCTCCAGAGAGGGAGCATCTAGCACACGCCACGAGAACACAACTAGGTGGCCAGCTTTTCCTTACTTTATCTTTTCATAACCTGTATGTGGTAATATACACAAGGAGGAGAGAGGTAGCCAGACCACCTTTCCTCTTGTTGGTGGGTGGAACAGTCCTAGAGACTTTTAAACAATAGTGAGTAAAAGCCACTCACTTGTCTTTCCACAGGCTGCCTCACCACCACCATCCTGCCACCCCCCAACCAAAAGAACAAATCTCTTCCCACATAAGCCAGCACGTCTTTGGACAGAGGCACCATAAATGATGGAGTTATTCCAAACTATTGGCTATTCCCAGCACCTGTCTTAGGGACAAAGTCCTACTGATTCTTTTCCACCTCAGCTCACGCTCTGCACTTCCTCTGTGAAGCGCTCCTGACTTACAGGGTGGGGCAACATTTGTCCCCCAGCCCACAAAAGGTGGTGTTTGACAACTATCTGGGGGGTGAATGAATGGCTGACTGACTTACTGCTTTCTCAACCCACTGCAATGGCCTTCTTCTGCCCTTGCCCCTGACCACTGTCTCTTCTCAATTTAACAGCCAGGATATAAACAGTCTACGCACTCTAGTTCACAGCATGTACCCCACTCTGCTCTGAACGCTCTGCTGGCTTCCCATCTTGCTCAGCGGGAATCCAGCCTTACCAGGCCTGCACAGGACTCACCTCCTCCTCTTCTCTGACCTCATCTCTGACCACCCTCTCACTGGCTCGCTTGGTTCTGGCCACACAGGCCTCCTTCCTCGTCTTTAAATACCTTCCTTATTCGTGCCCTAGCATCAGTGTCTTTGTATCTAAGGTTCCTCCTGCTTGGAGCGCCCTTCCTTCTCCATTGACACATGATCATTTCCGCCAGGTTCAACTGTCACCTCATCAGAGAGGACTTCTCTAATCACCTCCTGTAAAACAACACTTCATCGCTCTCTATCTCCCTTATCCAGCTTTATTTCCTTCATTGCACATATCCCTGCTGTCACATTATATACTGACCTGTCTCCCACCCCACACTAGCCCCAAGAGAACTGGGAAGTTCGTGTGCTCACTGCTAAGTCCCCAACTCTAGCAATGCCAGGTGGCTGGCAGGTACTGGATGGGTAAGAGACACTGCTCCCTGCCCTGCCTTCCCAATCTCTCCAGGCACACCTCCCCTGTCACCTAGAGATGGAGCTCATGTCAACTTTGACTCACCTGGCCCTCCAAATCCCCATTTCTATCCAGTTGCGAGGTCCTGTCAATCCATATTGTCTTTCTTTGAAGAGTCTACTTTCCATTCTATTCCAGTTACCATCAGAGCCCGTCAGACAAAAGTGGACTACAGTAGCAAGAACACGGGTTTTGGAGTCCAACAGTCCTAGATCCAAATCCCAGTTTTGCCAATTAACTAACTCAATGACTGTGGGCAAGGTGTCTAACTGTTCTGAGCTTAAGTGCCGTCTGCAAAATAGGCACAATAAGCCCTACTCACATTTGTCATGCAGATTATACAAGGAAATTGGGTGAAAGTGCATAAGCCAGAGCAGCTCCTCACAAAATGTTAGCTCCCTTTTCCTTTCAAGGGTTGTGCTTCGGTCAAAACAATTAACTTTCTTTCCAAACACTAAACAGATAAACAAGTGCATTTATTTATTTATCTTCTCCCATTTGTCCCAGAGAAATGGCAAGTTAGACAATGAGTAACTCGTGGTCAAAATGACTAGAAGGTGTTCCACTGAGAGGAGTGGGTGGCCCTTGTTTGCCCTGGAACAGGGAGCAAGCAGGACACACGAAAGAGCTGCCAAGAAAAATGTATATTGCTCAGTTGGAGAGTTTCCACAACAGCAATGGGGAAATCACGTGCTTTCAATTATCTTTTTGCCCCAGACAAAAGGCAGGCCAGTGATGTAAGAGGAAACAGCTGTAACCAGACCCTGATTTTTTTCAGAGGCAGCCTCCCATGTCCCAGGGACTCCATGAACAGTCCCCACTTGGCTGTCTCTAAGGCTGGCAGGGGACCTGCAAGAGCAGTACAGTGCATGTCAGGGTCAGCTAACAGGACCCTAGAGCAATGGCTATGGACTTGCAGGCAGTTTCTGTTTCTCTTTCTGCCTCCTGGAAGAACCCCGGGTGACCTAGCCTGTCCACCTACAGAAAGGTCACCAGCATTCATAACCGGAGTAACAAACGGCAGGCAGGAAGAAGCGACCTGAAAGCCAAGCCTCTTCAGTCAGACACACACGAGCAGAATTAAAAGAAAAGAGAACAGAACCAAAAGAAATTCACTAAAGGATACACAGCGTTTAATCTTAGTGTTTTCTATATTTTCCCAAACGTTCTGCATTTTCCACAATGAATGTGCAACACTTTTATTTTCAGAAAACATAAACTAAATTTTGATATTTGAGAAAAATAATAAAAACACAAAAAATGAATTAGAGAAGCAACTCAAAATAAGTCTGAGCCAAGTCTGAGAAAATCTCTCCACAAATTATTCCTATCCAATGCCCTATCCATTAAAGCCTGCACTGTTTCTGACCACCAGTCCCCACCTCAGCTGGGTACACAGTGGGCTCCAGACAGTTCCTTCTTTCCAAGTCTAACTTGAAACAAGGCTGGGCATCAGAAAGGTGAAGTACACACTGGCTGGGAGGCAGAGGAAAGGGTTAACTGCTTTTGCAAGCATCTACAGGCCTTCTAATCCTAAAAAAAGGTTATTCTGATGTATTTGTCAACATACAACCCTGAAAGGCAAACTGGGCTTAACGTTCATCAAGAGACTATATTTCCAAAGTTGAACATCCAAGGCCAGATGTTTACACAAGGAAGATCTGAATTAGGGGTACCATGTGATTCCCTCAGCAAACAAATGTTTTGGTAAAAAGATTATCTGTCCTTCTACTGAAGAAGAAATACAGAAAAGTTACTGGTAAGACAAAATAGGGCATGGCGGATGAGGGGGAATTATCCTCTTTAAAAATATGTCATTATCTAGAGGCAGAGAGGAACAATGGGAGAAAGTTATAGACTAGATGTCAGGCCTCTGGACACTAACTCATTAGCTCTGAGACATCTATGAGTCTTGGTTTCGTCATCTCTAAAGTAAGGAGATTAAACCAGATAATTTTTAAGATCACTTATGCTTCTAAGATTGCTTTTACATTTCATATGACATTCAAATCAAAAGGACCCTCTTAGCCAAACTCAGGATCAAAAAAAAAAGTGATTATGGATGGTCTGCCTTCTGGTACCAGAAAGACACAACTTACCTCTTGGGCCAGTGTCCCGAGACTATCCAGCAAAGTTTTTGTGGCTTCAGCCAGCCCCTTGATTGGGAAGGGAGATGTAGAGTTTAGTCCTGTCTGGAATGAGAAAAAAAATACTTTGCTTTCTAAACTCAAATGTAAACCTGAAATCTCTATTGAAAATAAACAAGTTAATTAAAACCATTCACAATCTTGAGTTTAAAAAACAAGCAACCCACTCTTAACCAAAATAAGACACTAAAATTATTCTAACTGTACGTTTGCATGTTGGTTTCTTCAGATAAGAATTATTAATTCTTTGATGAATGCTTTTAAATGGTGTAGGAATATACATTTAAAACCAGCTGATATGCAACAGTTAAAATTTTTCATGCAAGGCATATGTGTGGTCCAATGCTACTCTGACCACAAATTCCCAATTCGGTCTCTGGTTCTGCAAGACAGGTAACGTGGGGATGGCCTTGGGAAACAAGTTTGTGATGGCTCACAAGAAAGGAAGAAAATGTAAAGTTTACAGCTGCCAAAAACATGGGAAGAAGGAATTCTCTCTCATTTTGCTCAGTCAGCACTGTTTCTAACATTGGAAATTTAATACAGAACATTTTTATGTCTAGTTTTAGTCATCTTTATATTTACTAATTTATATATTTAATTGCTATTATACACCAGCTAGCTGCATAGCAAATATAAGAAAATAATTAAATTAGGCCCAAGAAAAGATAAATTAGGGCAGAAAGCCTAGGCTAGAGAAGGAATAGAACAATGATGCACAGGCTCTGAGGCCAGAATTGCAATAGCTGAGGAGTCGCAAATTTGCTTCTAAGTTTTCAGGCTTCCAAAGAGAAAAAGATACAGGGTCAGTTTCACTATTCTTATTTGCCAAATAGGGGGAAAAAAAGTCTTCAGGGAAAATCCATCTCTCTTTGATGCTTCTATGAGCATTGTTTTATTCAATATCAGACACTTCTGAAATCTAGAGAAGCCTGGGATATTTTGAGATTTGTCTTCTCTCAGAGACTGCTGTCAAATTATAATGCAGAGTGCATGGAAAATGGCTGAAAGTGGATGGAACTCATCATTACCTCTGAGAAATAGCAGCCTGGGATGTTTTCCTTTAAAAAGAACTCCAAAGGCAGAAGATTAGTACCATCATGATCATCATAATATCCAAACATAATCCTGAATGTACACTTCTGAGAAAATCTGTCTAAAGGTTCTATGAAAGAATTTGTCCTGCCTGGTTCATGAGCTCTTCTCGAACGGCTTGACTGGTGTCCAACATTCCCACACTCAGTCCTCTGAGGGACCTGTGGTTTCCCTTAGACACTAGACTCAGGTAGGCCTCTGTGATACAGTTCACGGGTTGTGTTAATGATCATCCCTTCCGTGAAGTAATTCATGAACAAAAACAGGGGGACTGTTTCTGTTTTTTTACTTTCTCTCTTCAGGTTCACGTTGTAACTAAAGGTTCTCACATGAGAAGATGGCCTCACAGAGAACTTGCCATAGGAAAACTTCTACAAACTGAGAGGTCTTAATTGGAAGACACGGGAAGTAAAGTGTTTCTGTGCATACTATGAGGCCCACGAGATGAAATATGCTCAGGATTGTACAGCAAAACAAAATAATACCAAATTAACATACATTTTTAAAACTTAAAATTTGGTAGTTAATCCATTTCTTTTATAAAGTCTGAAAGGAAATAAGATTCTTATGATTCTTGTCACTCTGCCCCCTCTTCTCTGGTTATAGGGACCTTGGTGGGGGGCTACAGAACCCTGGGCAAATGACTCAAATTCCCCCTGCCTCCATTTTCTCAACTCTACAGCAGAGTTAATAATGCTGTGCACATATGACAGCATTTTCATGAACAATAAACTAGAGGACACGTGCAGAGCACGCCTGGCACACAGCAGACCTTCAAAATTATAAACAATTTCATCCTTGCCTTTCTCTTCCCTTCCTTGAAAGTTGACTACCAAAGCTGAAGGGCTCTCGTCTGCAAACAGGGTTTTCCAGTTCTTGAAAAGACATACATCCTCCCCCCCATTTCCTGACTAGCTCTTGATGAACTTTTTCTCCTGTTGAGGTGCCCTCCCTCAGCTAGGCAGACAGCGAGTTTCATCTCAAAGCACATCAGCCACACTCCAACGTGCTATTTCTAAAATTATAAATACTCTTCAGTGCAAAGCACCTAATTCCTGAAGGCTTGAGATAAAATGCTTCTCTCTCCTCCACAACTTTTTTCTTTTACTCAGTGTTTGCCAAACTATGAAACAGATGATAATGCTAAGTGAACAAAATATAAATATATATATATATTTTTTATACTTATATACACATGCAAACTTTCCCCAGAGTTGACATTTAAACTGAAAAATCATTACCTATGATTATGTATATGTATCTAGACTCATCTCTCTATATATCTATATATTGATGTACACACACAACTTTATCTTAATGTATATTCATGTGTACCTTCTATTGATAGTAAGTGATCTTGATTTTACTTTTACAGTGGTGATAAATGTCTTTTCTAATTAAATTTATTTATACAAAAGAATTAAGTCAATTAAAAGGAAATATGAAATTAAAATGGTACCAACTGCACTTGAATACAACCAAAACCATGGCAGGGGATTGTGAAGGACCAGATTTTGCTACTATAGTGTGGCCCAGGGAGCACGGGCATGGGAACCACCTGTGCTGCTTGTTCAGCATGCAGACTCCCAGCCTCCTGGATCTGCTGATTCAGAAGCTAGCAGTGTGACCCCAGAATCCTCAAGGGATTCTTTTGCCCACTGAGGTCTGAGAACCACTGAGATACAGCACTTGGATGATGTTCACACCACTTTTTCAGAGTATTCTTTGCACGAATGTGGTTGTTTGTGCACTCCACATCTGGTCCATACAATACTGTCTATTTTGGATTGTGAAGCCGGGAAGAGAAACTAGTCAGTTCACTTGGCCCTGTGAGATCCAAGTGAGATCCAAGATGGTGCCAAACACCTATGAGACCAGGTATGTCACATCAATTATGGACCCAAGTCACCAAGTGCAAAAGACCAGGTTTCTAAAACTCCAGACCCAACACTGGTCTGCTGTCACCATTAGCGGTCATCTTTCCCCTGAAGGGTACAAATCAATGAGCAGTTCATGTTGTTCTTAGACTATGTCTTTCCCACCTGAATGAATTTAAATTTTTATAGGTAATGATTTTTCCTTCAGGTTTTTCAACTTAAATGCCTTAACTTTGGGGCAAGCTTATTCTTCTAGTTTTAAAAGCTACACAATTCAGCAAACTCCATGCACACCACAGGAGCTACTACATGATTGTTTAACCTATGAATATAGTTGACCACAGCCATAAATATAAGGACCTCGCTACATTTACTGTGGATATCGGACCGTTACGTAGTCAGACACCAACGCAATACTATTTCTTACTATATGACTTTGTTGTCAATACTCTGAGCTTTGGTTTGTTTAACTGATTGATTTAGGTTTTGGTCTCTAAGAGAAACATTGGCTAAACCCATCCATAAGTAATAGGCAGAACAGTCAACGTCATTATTAGGATCCTTTTTACACTAATCATTGTCTGAGATTAAATGTTCAGTATTACTGACAACCTGTAGCCAATACAAATAAATTTCCATTTTCAAAGGAGTGTTGACTGGAGTTACACATACAGGTGTGGATTGACATCACAGGATTAAGAAAACACAATTCAAATTCAGCATCTAGTTTAAAGCTTGAATTATTCAGGCATTTTGCTCAAGACTTCATTTTAATTTTCTGTGCTTGGACATTATAAAATACAGAGAATAGACTGATGCAAATCAGCAAACTTAATATTACAGATTAGTAAAGAAAGGATAGGCTATTCAGTTGCTGGGACTAGTTATTCATATAAGAAAAATTATAAATTTTCCATCTCACACCACTATACACAATTAAATTCTTGACAGATTAAAGAGCTAAAAGTTAAGGTTTCAAACACATAGGAGAAAACATACTTATGAACTTTGGGTAGGAAAGGCCTTCTTAAAATATAAAAAGTTCAAACGAAAATGGAAAAAATGACTCCAGCTTTTTTTTTTTTTTTTTTTGTGAGGAAGACCAGCCCTGAGCTAACATCCATTGCTAATCCTCCTCTTTTCGCTGAGGAAGACTGGCCCTGGGCTAACATCCGTGCCCATCTTCCTCCACTTTATATGGGACGCTGCCACTGCATGGCTGACAAGCAGTGCGTCGGCGGGCGCCTGGGATCCAAACCGGCGAACCCCAGGCTGCCAAGCGCGGACGAAACCGCTACGCCACCGGGCGGCCCCAGACTCCAGCTTTTAAAAGTAAAAATTGTGTACCAAAAGACACCATAAACAGCATGAAAAACCAAGCCAAAGACTGGAAGAATGGATTTTTTTTAATTTTAGTATAAAAATAGAATACCATGTAGCAGTTAGAATGAACCAGATGCCAGAAGTATCAACACTGATAAATCTCAAAAACATAATGGTGAGTGAAAAAGACAAGTTATAGATGAATATGCACATTTATACAATATGGTCACATGCAAACCAATACAGTATATTGTTATTAACAGAATGCAAATATATACAGTAAAAGCATAAAAATATGCAACTCCAGGATAGTGGTGATCTCTGAGGAAGGAGATGGGGATACACAGGTGACATCAACTGTATCTATAATGTTTTACTTCTTGAAAAGAATCTGAAGCAACCATGGCAAAATGATGGATGATGGTACATGGGTGTTCTTTATGTTATTCTCTGTACCCTTTTGTATGTTTGAACTATTTCATAATTTTCTTTCTAATTCAATGAAAGATAAGGAGAGGGGGGAGACTGGGCAGGAATGAAGGAAGGGTAAAGAATATAAGTTGGCTTGAGTACAAATCAGATCTGAAGGATGTCTAACTTCCTTAAATAAAATAAACCCCAGGAAACATGCCTTGAAACAAGGCCACAAAATGAAGTCTGAGAATCACGTGCCTGCACCTACTATTAATTGTGGTCTCCTGCTCATACTTACTCGACAAGGGCATGCAAAACTTGCCAAATCATATTTCCAAAGAGCTCCAGTAAACAATTTACAGAACCGGAATTCCTACCATTATTTTTCCTAACCAAAAGCATTCCCTTGGCTATGAACTCATATAGGTCCCCATTGATCATAGGAGGCAAGTGATTTTCTTGTATGAAGTAAGGAAAGGGGGACAAAGAGGGAAAATAAAGCCTTTAGTGAGGGACTGTACGTCCTGTGTTAGGCTAACAGGAATTCATGTATTATTCAATATTTTTAGATCATACTAAATACTGTAACATCATTAGAGGAACAATACACAGTGCCTACTGTATTACTCAAAAACTCCCACCCACTTCTGCAAAATGTGTTAATCACAACATAGCAACATTTCCCAAAAGCATGACATTCTGGGGTGCTGGTTCCAGAATGACAAAGGCCATTGTGCCCCATCCTCTCTGGGTCTAACAAATGACTTCATTGTATTCTTTCAATCCTCACTAGCTTAATAACTAAATTGTAAAAGATTGAAAATAAAAAAGGCAGTAACCTAGCAAAATCAATTTGACTTTAATTTCTGACCTGGTGTTTTATTTCAACTCCATGTCTAGCACGGCTCCTGGCACATAATAACTAGGCACCCAGTAAATGTGGAAGAAAAACCAAAAGGAAGGGAGAAACCCATTAGGAGATTGAGAGATGGACTGGGGAGAGTACTACTACAAAGGTCATTCAAATTCACAGACATGCTCTGTTGTGTATTCACCTCATTAAGTTACTCACCCTCTGGAGCCTTTTGGAGGCTCTTCTTGCTCTAAGGATGAGGCCCAATAACCTAACATGGCTCCTGAAAGTTGGCCTCAGCTACCCTTCGCTCACCTCCATGGCATCATGTCTTACTATTCCTTCTTCCATCAAACTCCCCATAGCTACATCGGCTCCACTCTGAGCTATTCAATTATATGCAGTTCCCCTAAATGCCACCTTCTTTTCTCTCTCCCCTCTGGACCCATGCATATGCCATGTCCTCTGCCTGGAACATTCTTTTCCCTGTTCTTTATCTGGCTAACCTCTATTCTTCAGGTCCCAACTTAGAGGATATTTCTTCCTGATCCTCAAAGACTGGGTTAGGAGGCCCCATGAGGGGTTGCACAGCAGCCAGCAGAGGGTCTGTCATTCTGCATAGCATCTGCTCCTTTCCTGGTCTGTCCCACCCACTCCCCCACCAGCAGGGAAACTCACAAACAGCTGTACCTTACTCACCACTGCCTCCCTGGCCCAGTGCATGGCACAGACCAGGGCTCAATAAATGTTTGAATGAATTCAAATGTTTATTTACAGATGATCTCTACACAAAATGAAGACTGGAAGAGAATATTACTAACGCATTAGAAGTCACAGCCAAATAGAAATAGAAGACGGAACATCTGTGAAATTAAAATGTAATTGAAACTCTTCTTAATTTACAAAAATCTTATCCACACCCAAATTTTTTCAGGGATTCTACTTCTAAATAAAGTGAAATCTGAGTGTACATATATTAAAATAGTGTTTTCAATATAATACACAGTTTTGTTTTCCTCCTGCAAACGCACATTACAATGCGTTCATTGGGACATTTAAAACTTCTCTACTTTCATAAAGTAGACTAAAGTCCCTACTTCACTTGGTCTATACGCAGAAAATCTGACTCAGGGCTGGATTTATATGTTTTAGTTCAAATTGAAAATAAGTAAGCCACATACCAGGTACAAAGTCTATCACCACCCAGAAGCAATCACTGTCTCTTTCCAATGATTTACATGACAATAAAGTTTTCTTTTGAGGAACATTTTAATATTTTTTATTGAAGTACAGAATTATAAACTCATGTCTGGGGAAGGTACTAATCTTATAAAAACAATTCAACAATTTAAATATTAAACAAATCTGATGCGTTTAATGCATTAACATACTGTCAAAATAAAAAATTTTTGCTGTTTCTAAACACAGTTAAATACATCTACTACCACACAATTCAAGACCCAAATGAAACCTCTATCTTAGAAATGGCAGCACTTTTCAAGGAGGAAATAGTATAATTGAGGCAAAAATGTCTGTACAGATGGAGTTGAGGAGTCATATTAATACACTGCTAAATTCAGCAATTTATCCCTCAGTTCTGTGCTCCAATTTTCCCAAGGAATTAGGTGAAATAGAGTCTGCAGAGTTATTCCGCAAGGCATGTCATTCTACCGCATACCAAATGATGAAGACTGCAATTGCTTGCCGGGCGAAAGCATATGTTGTAAACAGGTGGACAGTAAAATCAAACACAGACAAACAAAATCTGACACTTCCCACAAATGTACGAATTTCAGGCAGGAGGAGAGGAAAAGCAAGTGTTTTCTCCTGCAAAAACCCGACACAAATGCTCCACGGACTACACCAACAACTTGAATGATCTAGCCCCAAAAAGCCACAAGCCAAGCCCCATCAGCATTCTGAGTCCTTGTCTAAGGGTCAAGAAGACAGCAAACAAAGACCCTTCAAGACAAGGATGACTTTGTTCACCCCTTCTCCATCTGCTCCTTCCATCTATACACAGCCCACTGTGAGATCACTGGTCTTCTGGGGACCTCAGGGCACCCTCACTTCACCTCCTTTGTGGCATGAATTGAGTTCTGCCTTTGCGAGAATGTGCGGCATGCATCAGAAGACATGTAAACAGAACTCTGACAGAAACAGAACTTTCCCTTTTAGGGTGAAGGGATCATCAGAGGTCAAGACAATCTAACCATATGGTTGTGCAGTATCCAAGTTCTTTCTGAGGCGGAGATAAATCTGTATGCCTGTCCTTCCTAACTCAAGAATCAGACCTCACTTTCCTCACCTCAAGGATCAGACATCATCTTCACATCACTGAGTCAGGGGCGAGCCAGGACTAGAGCCCAAGCGTAGCTAACCTCACATTCTTCCCACTGTGGCTCACAGTATCCCATGCTGGCAAAGCTGGTTGTCAGGGGGCTGTTGGGAAGTCATCGGTGAAACTGGGATGGGAGGACAGCCCTCACTCGACAGACCCAGAACCCATGAAGAGTTCCTCAAATTCCCAACCTCGGCCTTAAAGTTGGTACTCAGTGCCCAATGGAATAAAAGCTCTATGTGCATCTTGTCTGCCTTGTTCATGGCTGAAGCTTCAGTGCCTAGAACAGTACCTGGTACAAAGCAGACACACAGTAAGTATTTGTTGGTTGTGTTGATGAATCTTTCATGCCTTGTTCAGAGATGCTCTGCTTCCCAAAGTCACTACTCTCTTTGTGATGGGTAGTGTTTATTATGCTTTAGACTCACTCTCAGAATATAGGCAAGAAAATGCACAGGGCAGAAGAGGGACTAATAAAAGTCAACGGCACTGAAGAAACACTTCGAAGACATAAGGAAATATACCTTCCAATCAAAAGACAGTTGTAGCAGAATGAATGCCCCTCACCAAAGCTGGCCACATTCTAATCCCTGGAACCTGTGAATATGTTATGTTATATGATAAAATGTACATTACAGATGTAATTAAAGTTATGTACCCTAAAATAGGGAGATTATCCTGGATTATCTGGATGGTTCAATCTAATCACATCAGCCCTTAAAAGCAGAGAACTTTCTCTGGCTAGAGGCAGAGAGATGTGGCGGATGGAGGAGTCAGAGAGATTTAAAGCATGAGAGAGACTCAACCCACTGTGGCTGGAGAGGGATCATATGAAAAGCACGTGGAGGAATGCTGGCAGCCTTTAGGAGCAAAGACTGGCCTCTAGCTGACATCCAGCAAGACAACAGAGACCTCAGTCCCACCGCTGCGTGGAACTGAATTCAGCTAACAACTGAATTCAGCTAACAACAGCTCAGAAATAGATTCTTGTTCAGAGCCTCCAAAAAGGAATACAGCCCTGTGATCACCTTGATTTCAGTCTTGGGAGACTCTAAGAAGTAGACCCAACTGACCCGTGTTGTTCACAGACTTCCGGCCTACAGAACTGTGAGATAATAAATTTGTGTTGTTTTAAGCTGCAAAGTTTGTGGTAATTTGTTACAGCAACAATAGAAAACCAATACAATCTGCAAGGAACTTGACAACAGAAGCAAATAAATCCCTCTGGCCAAAATTTGCTGCTCCACTATTATGGCTCCTTCCTGCAGGCCAAAACAGACAGAGGTTATTGTAGGGCAGCAAAGAGAGGCCCCCAATATGGACTTCTCCTCTGTCTCCGAAAGGTGTGTCCTGCTTCAGGAAGGACCTGCAGGGAAGGTGAGGTTCACCTGCCCAGCCAACCGGTACAGCCAAATCCACTCTGCTGAACAGTGAGACAACAGAAGTCACTGCCAGATGGCCCTGACCTCCTCATAGAGGTCATTAACTCCTAGAGGTCCTTAACTCAATATGACCATAAGTCTCCCATCATAGCTAAGTGCATTTATCCTAGAGATAATATTTCATATATCAGCCCATCTTGTACTCAGCAGGAAGTCACCTTTGTGAGGACTTCAGCTGAGTCCAGCTCCTAGAACATACCTGACGCATATTAAACTCAATAAATATTGTTCAATGAATGAATATGTTTTTAAGTAAAAAGGAGAATGCCTAATGGAAACTACCATTAATCCCAGAGAATTTAAAGGATACAAAAGCATTCTGTCATCCAGTATTAATTTTCATGCAAGGTATAACTGAGGCATAAATACAAACAGGGTAAGAAGCCTGAGCAATATCTAGGCAAAGGATGCAATTTTCCATTGAAATATTCTTCAGGACTTTGCTTGGCACGACTGATTCCTAGCACTGAACTACAGAAGAAAATTTCTATCTTGCCAGCAATTGTTTTCAGCATATAATTTATATTTCTCACATCAATTAAATTATTAACTTCTATTTATTGAACACCTAATGTGTACCAGGCCCTATGCCAGGTTCTTCATATGCATGACCAATAATCACAACAGAGGGTAAACTATATTATCTGAATGTAAAAGACGAGGAAACTGGGGATTTCGGAGGCTAAATAATTTATCCAAAGTCACCCAGCTGGTAAAATGCTGAAGCAGTATTTAAACCAAGATACAACTGACCCTAGGCCCATGCCCTTTCCACTCCGCCACACCTCCCCCCACATTGTCAAAATACTGTTGTCCAGAGGTCATGGGGGGACTGAAGGAGGCCCAGGAGAAAGTCAGAATACATTTGGCTGAAAAATACAGAAACATCCACACCAAAAAAGAAAAAAAGAGGAGAAATATTTCAAAATACGTCTCTCCCGAAAATCCACTTTTGGAACAGAAACGCATGTTGACAGAACAGTTTCCCTCCCTGCAACGTTGGGCCTGCATCTGGCTGTGGCTCCTGTTGTGTTTCTTTTGTTTGTTTGTTTTGTTTTGTTTTTTTAATTTTCATTTTTATTGACGTCTTAATAGTTTATAACATCGTGGGGTTTTAGCTATACATTATTTTTTGTCCGTCCTGTTGCATTTCTTGGCACAATTAACTGCCTATGTTCAGTGATGTCACATGTCACACCCATCTGCCATCACAAATGTTGAAATTTCAACCAAGTGGCAGGAGTAAAAGACTCCTTGATGTAAATCAAATATCAATCCCAGGGCTCCAGTCAAGGCCCTGCTTAATTCATTTAATATGTTTGAAAGTTATTTCATCCCAAAGGTATCCTCTAAAATCATCTTTATGCAGAACCATCCTGACAAATTACTATATTCTAGTTCAAGAGCCCCGTTTTCTGACTTTACAGAGAGAGCTCAGCAGTGACAGACAGGCAGGAGCAGAACCTGAGATGCTCCTATGCCCAAGAGATGTCCAGGAAGCATATGGTAGCCACCCTAATCAATACCTGATCAGGAACCAACTGACCGACAAGGCACAACCACCACACAACAGGATGGGCTGTGATGTAGCTGACAGTTTTGACAGTGCATTTCCATGTACCAAATCATGCTAATCCTCCCAACCAGGGAGAGATTTTCAAATTGAAACCTAAGCTGTTGATTGTCACATCGTGAAGGTTACACTGTCATTCTACTTAGAGCATAACTCAGACATTATGTAAATGGAGGGATTTTACAGGGTTGTGCACACCATAGGTGCTTAATGAATAAACAGAAACAAAACAACGAATAAATTACTATGTCTTCTAAAAGCACCCGTCTTTCCAAAATTTGAGTCATCCTGGCTGAAAGGGGGAGCATTTCTGTCTTGTAGTGAAGTAAAGCAAAAACAGCCAAAATGGTCCAAGGAAGTGGTCTACCATTCGTACTAACCTTTGACCCTTAATGTCTCACAATGCAAAAAGTGCCAACAGGCTGCAAATATCTGCACAAATGAGCTTATCTAGCGATTTAGACCAGTTATCTAGGGCTACAAACATCCCCATCCAAAAATATATCTTTCTCAAAATTACACTCTAGAAACATTAACCAGCAGAATCACAGACCACTGAACAAAGCAACTCAGTCTTTTTTTAAACACTGAAACAGAACATACTACTTCCGGAATAAAACAAAAACAGATGTAAGCATTAGGCCTAAGCCCTTCACACCAACTGGTTCCCCATGAACCCTCCCCCAGAAGCACCAAAAACTTACAGTTTTACCACAACCTTCGCCTCCTGAAGAAGCTGGACACAAGAACACTTGTCCATCGGTCAAGCAGAACACAACATCATCCTGACGCTTGGTCTAGAGTGTAAACCCTGGGATGGGTTTCTAAGGTCACATTCTAGGATATGATCCAGGCACAGGGTCCAGAAAGTGAACATTCTTAGTACCCCTGGGAGGGTCCATCTCTCTATAAAGAAATCACGCTGCACAAAGTCCCAGAGGATTCCAATTTCTTTTTATTATAAAGAGAAACATCTCTTTCCAGGTACATCTTTCTTCCAGGGCTCTCTCCCTGGTTTTAAGAGAACCTACTGACAAATCACAGAGCTACCTGGTGAGTAGGAAACCAGAACACTGGACACTAAATGATGATGTTGGAGGAGCATTTCACCAGAGCTCCCAGAAAACCCAAAGAAATGTACCTGTTCTGGAACTATACACAGCATTCCAATGATCAAAATGTTCAAGTTCATCTGCATTTTTTGATTAAGAACGACTGTGTATTCTCATGGACTGCTTCTCTGAACTCTTGATTCCTAGCCAACCAGACTTTGTTGGGATTTTTTTTTCTGTGAATGTAATTTTGTCATTGATTAAGCTAATTATTGAGTGTGCTCCCATCCAATGCCAGAGTTTTCCAGCTCTGATAGCTCAGTGTCTCCTTTCTGATAGGGTTTTTAAAGTGGATAGACATCTATCTTCCCATGAATGGTTCTGAGACATTTTTTAAAATCTGGGGAACTCTTTCCTCAAATGAACTCTCATAATCTCAAATTATAGCATAAAAAATAAAAATGAAAAAGCAAGCCTTCTCTGATTGAAACAGGCACAAGAGGCCTTAGGCTTGGACTCAGAGCCACACCCAACTCATTCTTCCTCCATTTACCTTTTGGGAGGTAGTCCAAAAGTTTGAAAGAAAGAGTTAGCATACCACTGAGCCAAATTATATCTCAAACTTCCAGCCTCCCCTATGTTTCTACAAAAACAAAGTCATGTTGCCCAAGGAAAAATGTCACATTCCACAAGCATTAGTGCTTGAAACTTCTCCACACAGCAAGCCTACTCACCATGATGGGCTTCAGGATGTCCATGTTGGAACGAAGAATTTGCTCTGCTGCACTCAGTTTCTCCCTGGGCAGGCTGCAAAGCTGGGAAACTTCTTGGTCACTAAGTTGAATCACCTCTTTTAATTTTGATCCATTGCACAGATTGGTCAAATGTAACTTGTAGCCTTGCAAAAATACCTGGAAGCATTTCATGCAGAGAGGGACAGGCAAAACAGAATTACAAAGATGGGAAGCTGGGTCCTTGAAGCCTTCTGGGGGATTTCACATCAATACAGCTTTGAAGAATGGACACCACTGCAATAGACCAATGCATTGGGTCTCTTTACTGAACTTGGGAATGTACCAAGGCATGACCTGACATGACATTTAAAACTTCAATGCTGTGTTTGACTCATCATCTCCTGCATGCTTGTCCTTGTGAAGGGAAATCCTGAATCCAACTCTTTTTCTCAAAAGTGGTACATGTGATTCAGTGAATAGGAATCTAGCATCTGAACTCCTGAAACTGCTTTTATTAGAGAAAAACACTCATTATTGTTGAATTTATGAAATCTTAATCTGGGGTTGGGCTGAATTATGAAAAAAAGCATTAATACCATTTATTTGTAGGCATAGATATTTAACTGATGTGAAGAACTATGTTTAAGCAAGTTCAGAATTTGCAACTCTTCATTTTACTTGCCCCAGAGCAGAGTATCAGAAAGCCAGGCCTCTTATCAGCTCATTGACAGGCCAATTCTAAGTCCTTCTTACCTATTCATTATAGCAGACCCCCTAGAGAGCCTCTCCTTGGTCATATCTTGTTCACTTAATTGGCTTTTCTGGGCCTAAATAAACTGCGCTTCCTCATCTACAGTCCTTACTGTCCATTAGACAGCAAGTTCAGTAAGATGAGGGGTTTTGTTTTCCTTGCTCACTTTGTGTCCACAGTGCTGGAACATGATAGAAAGTAAATATTTGTGGAGTGAACGAATGGATGATGCAGACTCTTTATTACTCCATTACTACTTCCCCTGTTGGTTTAAATTAGTGCAGCCTGACCTGCTTATAGTACAACCTAATGTGAGCGATGGACCAAAAGCCTCTTAAGACCCATGCGGCTTTCTAATACTGCAGAGCATTTGGTCTGCCACGGTTTCCAGGAACTTTTCATCTATTGCCAGATACTCAAGTGCACTTCAGTTTTACTCCTTTCTCTAACTAGTTCTTGCTGCCAGGCTGTCAGCCTACCTGTAGCATCTGTGTTTAAGAACGCTGACTACACAGAGACACTACCATGCAAGGACCACCGCCGGACTGAGGATACGCTTTATTTTAAACTGATCAGATACGACAGATCTGAAACGGGCAGGCGGCAACGGAAATCATGATAAATGCAACCATTTTCATTAAGTCTGCTGCGTTTGGCCCATCTCCCAACCACACAATTGGTAAACACAAGGCATATTTTCCTAGTTTCATAAGGGCAAGCAGTAAGCACATTTTTCTAATTTTAAAAATTCTAGATCATGTAAAGCAAAGATCATCTTTTCAGGCATAAACATTTCCACTACTTTTGTGTATTGGCAAGACAAGCTGGTACGTAGACATGAGACAGAGTAAGGAAGCAGTTTCCCTTTCTGCCAGAGAACACACTTGAGAAGCTGCTCTGAAAATTGACAACCAGGCAGTCTGGGTCCGCTACCCCACTGCACAGGAGCTGTGTGATACCTAATGATGGCAGAGGAAGTTTTCCAAGAATGAAGGTTAAAATTCTATATAAACACTAATATTACTTTTTACAAATTTAAGAAAAAAAAATGTTCTCCTTGTATATCTTTCTTGTCTATGTTTAAAGGAAGCATTCAGTTTTCCAAGTCTGCTGTCTCAGATTTTATAGACACAGATGCTCCAGATCAATAATCCTCAACCTTGATCACTGTCAGAATTGTGAAATTTTAAAGAAAATGTTTAATTCATCTTAACTTAAATTCATCCCCCTTTTAGGGGGAAGTTATCAACGATGCCAACTGACAGGCAAGAAATCATTCTATTTCAACCAGCTGGCCCATGACGCCAGGTTGCACATTCCACTCTCCGGACGGGTTGGCAATGCCAGCCTGAGCAGGGAAGTGAAAGTAGGTGAAGCTGTATTGGAGTTAACAACCTCCTTCAGCGCCATGACAAAGACGGGGGCTTATTCATGTCTTTCCTGGCACTCTCGAACAATGTAATTGCCATCAGCCCCGCTGAGGAAGCTGAAAGGCACAGCTTACCTTATGGAGACTGACATCAGCTCCCAGCATTCTGTCCACAGCAGGCCTTGGCAGAGAGAGGTTGTGATTCAGGAATCCAGAGAAGGTTTCATTGTCCACCAGGAAATCCTGAAGCTTCAAGCCTGCCGAGAAACAGTGTTTTATTTCCATTTAATAAGTAACTCCCCCCAAAAAATGTTGGCACAATGGGGCAGGTGGAGAAAAATATCATAATATCGACTGTCTCATTTTAAACCGATTGATAGCACAGGCGTCTGGCTTAAGCAGACAGAGAAACGAGCTTTGGGGAGCTTCACCTTGTCAGGAGAGACATGAAAAGATTGCTTTTTGAGGGCATATAGAACCACGCTCGGCGTGTACTCCTAGACTGAAACAGTGTGACAATGCTGCCCACACACACACACAGCCTTTCCTTGCTTTTCAAGGAAAAAGCCAAACCTTTTAAATGATCTCACCCATCCCACCTGAGATCTGTGACACTAACCCCACTACTCCTGTCTCCCCAATGCCATCTCAGATAGCTAAAATTGGGGTGGAAAAAAAAAGGGTCTTATTCCCACAAGCCCTGGGGGCCAATTTCCTCTCGATGCAGAAGAGTGAATCTCAAACTTGAGTGGGCATCAGAATCACCTGAATGGCTTGTTAATACAGATTGCTGGTCCCTACCGCCAGAGTTTCTGATTCAGAAGCCTGGGATGAGGCTGGAGAATCTGCATTTCTAACCAGTTTCCAGGTGATGTTGATGCTGCTGGTCTGGGGCTCACACTTTGAGAACGACTGATGTAGAGCATTATGCCTATCATCACGGTCTCGTTTTAATTCCAAACATGGAACACGTGATACACAGCTCCAAAACCCAGGTCTGCCATGCTTTAAGAAAACACGAAAGCATATATTTTAAGAAATCAACCCTACTAAATGATTGGATTGCTGCAGGGTTTCATACAGAACCCCTTTAAACAATAAGCCCTCCAGGTACATTTAGAAAAGGTTTCCCAATCAGTGTAGTGAAGCAGAAAAAGCACTGGCCAGAAATCCAGAGTTTTAGTCCCCAGGGTTAGAGGCTGTGCCTGGTGGTGTCACTTGGGTATTTCATATCATCTTTCTGACCCTCGGCTTCTACATCTCCAAAACAAGAGATTTCTGTCCGGATGCTTGGTAGAACCCCCTGACTCTGAAATGCTATCATTTTCCTTGCCCTATTTCATTTGACTATTCCTGTCTCCCTCTGCCTCGCCCTCTTAATAACCCAATCCTCTTCCAATAGAGAGAAAACCAGCTTATCATGACCACATGCTGGGCAGTCATCATCTGCAGACTGCAGCCCACGGGCCCAGGCACTAACTGACCTCTAGGGGGCAAACCTTGCAAACCCAACTCATTTAAGTGAAGAGAACTAGAGGTTTGATCTGAAAATGGGGCTGCGAAGTGAGGCTTGGAGAGGACAGGAGTTAATCCTGGGAGCTAAGGGGTCATGTGCAGAGATAAAGAAGGAGGGCCCAAAAGCCCAACCAGACTTTCCTCTGTGCTGCCTGGTCCAGGTATGTTCTGCTTAAGCAAACTTTAACAATAGAATTATAGAAAGGATAAATTAAGCATGATCCACATCTCCAGAGAAATGATTTTCTGGCTACACCTTATGTGTCTAATTCCTAGTTATTCCTCATAACACCTTCCAGGAGCTGCTCCTTGCCCAGTTAGTGTCCCCCCTCAGAAGTGATGCTCCCTCAGACGGCCACCGCCTGGTGCTCCCCATCACATATGATACTACACTGTTACTGTCAGGCTCACTTCTGTGGTGGTCAAACCTCAGAGCACCTAAAATTCACTTAGGGAACACGCTAAAATGCAGTTTCTTGGGCCCCATTCCCAGAGATTCTGAAATAGTGGCTCTCGAGTGGAGTCTAAGAATCTACATTTTAATAAGCATCCCTTGTACTTCTAATGCAGGGAACCTGGGGACCATACTTCTAGGAATGTTGTTTTATTTGCATATTATCTCCACTAGACTATGTCTCTGGGGCACAGAATATGTGTTTTATCTCTGTATCCCAGTGCCCAGATCAGAGCTTGGCAAAGAATTACTGGTAAGTGAATGATGGCTGGATAATAAAACCTAGGAGATGGGATTAGAGCTGGGAAGATTCCCGAAATATCTAAGCAACAACACAGGAGATTTCCTTTCAGCTCAGCAGGTCCAAGAAGGGCCTAGAAATGGCAGGACTATCCCTAGGCTGCACCCCAAGAGTAAACAGGACTCCTAGTCACTAGTACTATATCCCCAGGGACACAAAGTGACATCCGGGGTGTCCCGGTACCCCTATGGTGGGGTGAGCAGGAAGGAAGGTAGGAAAGCTAGTGGCTTCAGTTGAGGCCTCGCATGAAAAGCCAGACACTGACCACTGTGGGACAATATGAACAGCACCACACGGGAGTCAGAAAATCTGGGCTCTTTATCCATTTATCTGCCAGTTCATTTCACCCAGCTGTGCCTCCACTGCCACATCTGTAAAGTGAGGGGTCAAAAAAGACCTCTCTGAGCCCTGGACAGAACAGAATATACACATGAGCTGACCCTCATCGACCAGGTGGGCCACAAATGCCTCCTGAGGGGGAAAAGCCAGAGCAGCAGGTGGACGTTGTGCTAGGGAACTTCAGAACAGCCTCCTCCCTCCAGAGCATGGCTGGTGAAGTCTGGGAGGCCAACCCAGGCTGCACTTGCAATGGGTCTAGGTCATGAGCAACACTCTCGAAACCAGCAAGTATGCACAGCGTGTTTATAAGAATCTTCTGTTACGTCAACAGTCTCTTAACGATGAGAACAGCTGGATGTGATCAAACTCCAACCACCTATCAGTGAATCCCCTGGATGAGACATAAGAACCAAGAGCCTGATTAAACAGTCAACAACCCTTGGCAGTGCACATGCACGGGGTGGGGAGGTCACTGGATGGGCAAGTAGCCGGGAGGGCCTAAGATCCCTGGCTTCAAAGAACTTGCATTCTGGTCACACGGATACCACACATGTGGACTTAGATCCACACACCACCAATGACAGCTGCAGCCGGTGTGGACGCAGAAAGGCAATGTGGTGCTGTGCACAGATTATCAACCTTGGCTCCCAATAGACTCGCATAGGGAGCTTTACAAAAATCCCAATGCCCCGGCCACACCCCCCAACAACCAATCAGAACTTCTGGGAGTAAGACTCAGGCATCAGAATTTTATAAAACTCCCCAGATGATTCCAGCCAAGTATAAGAAATAATGGTGTGGTAGAAAGATCAGGGGTATGGGACCAGAAAAACCTAAGTCTGATGCTGGACTCCGCTGTTTATTGACTGTGTGGCTTTGAGGAATGCATTCTGCCTTTCTGAGCCCAAGTTTTCTTACCTAAGAGGTAAGGATAATATTCACTTTTTGAAGATATGAGGATTAGAGATATTCATATGTAAAGCATGAATGGTGAGCGACTGGCACATGGTAGGTACTCAATAAACGGTAATAATTTTGTGATTATTGAAAGGATTTTTTTCACTCAACTTTACCACTGTACCACAGCAAAGTACAGAGAAGAGTTAAGGACACAGTCCCTGCCCTCAAGGAACTTCCAAGGCTGATAAGGGAGAGGAAGAAGCAGATCAATAGAGAAAGCAGAAGGAGGGATGAGAAACCAGAGGAAGACAGTTCATGGAAGCATTTGATCAAGAGGAGGCTTCTCTGCAAGTGCATAGAAGGGAGTCAGGCTGAAGCCATTCTGGAAGGGACAGAGAGCCAAAAATCTCTGCAGGCTGTGGCTGGTGAGGAGAAGGTAAGGCCTCTCATGATGGCAGGGACCAGCACACTCTGGAGTCATAGTGCTATGCACACAGTGGGTTCTCCATAAGTGTTTTCGAATGAATAAATAAATGAACAAGCAGATAAACACAGAGAGAGAAAATTCCTCAAAACCTAAGATTTGGGGAGTAGGATGGGAGAAGGAAGTTGAAGAGATATGGTGTGAGGCCAGAGTACGGTGGCTTTGTACCTCTGGTCTCAGTTTTTTCCATTACGTTGCTGGCAGGAAAATGAGTGGAGAAGCCAAGAATATTGAGAAAGCCAGATGTCTGAAACAGCCCTTCTCCTCTTAGCCTAGCTAACCCCTACCCCTTCTGTATGACTTGGCCCATGAGTCATCTCCTCCAGGAAGCCTGCCCTGACTTTCCCACCATCAAGCTGGGTGAGGTAGCCCTTCTCTGTGCCCTGACAGCATCCCATGTTTCCCTCAAGCACTTCACAGATAGCGCTTCACTGGTCTGAGCACACATCTTTCTCCCCAGAAGAACAGAAGTGCCTTGAAGGCCAGGACTGTGTAACTCCAAAGCTCGGCAGTGCCTGGCACAGAGGAAGCACTCAGTATATGGTGGATGTATAAAGGAATGAGTGAACACAAATGAATGAATAGATTAATGAACTGCGATGATCTGGGAAACAGCCCATTATGGAGGAGTCAATTCACTTTGCAATGGTTTGGGAAGAGGGAAACAGGACATGAATGTGAAACAAACCAAGTCAAGATAGTACTGGAGTTTCTCTAAGCCCTCTCAACAGCACCAGCCCAGGTCAAGAAGACAGTCAGGAGAGTGGAAGCTGGAAGCAGGGAGTGGGCAAGTGTCAACAGAACAAATGGGGATGACAATGGCATCTACCTCACTGGGCTGAGCTGGGGGTTAAATGAGAAAATGTACCTCAAGTCCCAGTATAATGCCAGGCACAAAGAAAAGTGCTCAGTAATGGATGGCTACTCTCATCGTGTGTGTGTGCACGTGTGCGTGCGTGTTATGTATTTGCCTGGCTGAGTTCCTGAGTCAGACAGAATTTCTGAATTCTTTCCGCTGAGACCATCTAGAAGGTGAAAAAAGGGCTGAATCTGACTGATTTGTGTATTCAGAACTTTACAGAAGAATAATTAAGTCTAGCATTTTACAGACAATCAGCAGGAATGATCACATCTATGAGGTCAATGCAAGGATGGGCATAGGTGGACAATGACCAGTAAAGAAAGACTAGTCATGGAGGCAAGATAGGGAACACAACCAATTAACTTTGCCCAAGTAAGTTGACATGACCTTGATTTTCTTAACTGTAAAACGTGTGGGTTGTGGAAGATGATCTCTAAGGTCTTCTTATCCATGATACTGACAGGTACAGTTATATATATATAATGTCAGAAAAGCTGGATTCGAGTCCCAGCTCTGCTGTTTCCTGAGTGTGCAACCATGAACCTCACTTTTTCCCTTACTCTTTCTGGGCCTCAGTTTCCTTAGATGCAAAATGAGACTAATAACATTCACAGGTTGTGAAAACCAAGATCAAGAACGTGGAAGTACTCTTCCGGGGGGAAAGAGCTGACGACCCTCAAGAGTCTACGTGAGTAACTGAGAGGGTGTAAATGCTCTCACAAAACGCAGTTATCGCTGAGCTGGACTGGTCACTAAATTAAATGTGAGTCCCTGCTGCCTGCCGAGAAGCCTGAAAGTCACTATCCCCGCAAAGGGCCAAGAGAGCTTTCCTGCCGCAATCTCTCCAATTTGGACCAAAATGCTCGATCTGCTGAGCTCGGCCTCCTTGGTTTCGCCTGGAGGAGCAAACAGTGGCCTATCCATCTCCCCGAGAGCTTTGCTTTGGGTGCAGTGAGGTGTGGGGCAAAGGAAAGGAGAGGAAAAAAAACAACTCAGGAGCTTAGAGTCTAAAGAACAAAACCAGTGAAATGTGTGTTTGTGGGCTGGAGAAGAACAGGACAGAATCCTCAGTTTCTTGCCAGTCCTCTGGGCCAGGCTCTCAGACTAAGCTAAGGAAACACCTCCACAGCAGGTGGAGGGGTGTGGCGGGGAGAGGCCCTGCACCAGGGGATGCTTTCAGGGCCACTTAGTGTTCCTTCTGCTTCTCTCCAGCCTGCCTGAGCGCAGTGGAGGAGGACGGGCAAGGAGCAGCGAGGAGGGAAGAGCCGGAGGGAAGGCAGCTGCGGCAGGAAGGCGGAGGAGGGAAGCCCTCAGCCAGCCGAGCTGGCGGGGTTACTCTCGGTCAGTGCCCTCCAGTCCCCGGCTCGGGTTTCAAGATCGCTGCAGTCTCTTTTGTTCAACATGAAAAGGAACCACAGCAATCAGCTGCTTGAGAAGTGGGTGGAGGAGGCAAATGAGAAAAAGGAGAAGTAGAGAAAGAGATCACGCTACCTTCCAAGGCCCAGACACTCTTCTCAAAAGGACCCCAGGGGGGACCCCCAGCCCTCGCCCTGTCAAACGGGCTCTTGGCTTTTCTCAGCCTAAGCTTGTCCGGCCATATAAACACGACCTTGAAACATTTCTCTGCTATAAAAGGGCTGGTAACAAACACATTCGGGTGTTTTCTGGGTGTTTTTTGTTGTTTTGGTTTGTTTTTCTGATGCTAGGGCTCTACTTTCTTCTTCAAGGATAGCTACTGCCTGCCTCACGGAGATGGCTGGACCCTCTCTGGGAAGACCAGGGCTTCTCTGGGACGATCAGGGCTCCGGAGAAGGGGGTAAGGCAGGATGACCTGGCTGCTCCGTGGGATGTCTCCTTAGGGCAGGCGAGATGAGGCCGGGGTGAGCACACAGCCTCAGGACCGCCCTGCTGTGCATCTGGGCCTGGCGTTCCCAACTCAGAAGTTTTCTTCTTTACAATGAGGGCTTGCTGAGGGATACCAAGACATACCCAAAAGATCTCAGGTTCTGGAGTCTGGCTAACCTGGTTCAAATCTCAGTTCCAGAATTTTCCAGTTATGTGGCCTTGGAAAGGTCACTTCGGCTCTCTGAGCCTGCATTTTTCTATAAATGGAGTCGACCTTACCAGGGGTGTGGGTTAGGTAAGCAGTAAGGATACAAAGTGTGTAAGGGACCCTGAATACTGACTCACACATACTGCAAGAGAAAATAGAAACTTAAAATGAAACAAGTTCAAACTAAATGTTGATCAAGTCATGGATGACAATTATGTGAAGGGTTCCCAACAAAAACCAGAATATTTAGGGTTACACTCCCTGAACCTTTGAATCCAGTACCAGGGAAGCCGAAGTCTTCTCTTGAGACCCACGGGAGTACTAGGACTTCAGAAACCATGTATTCCTTAAAGTAATGTGAACCTACGTTAGCTCAACAAACTTCTAAATGGCTACCGAACCCAAAACACTAGTGCTGTGGTTTAAAGGAGCAATATACCTCCGTGCTCCTCGAAAGCAGGAGCCTGAAACAAAAGAGATGTTGTATAAAGACCTGATCCCTGCCCTTGCTTTCCAAGAGGAGATAGTGAGCAGAATTGTGAGCCTCCAGCCCTCTCTGCCGCTCCAGAAGCAGTCATCACTGAATCAGGAGCTGGAAAGATACATCTACTAAGGCAATAGCATACCTATGTCTCACTGAGAAGTGGGGAAGGTGGGAGAGGTTGTTAGTAGCCCCTGGAATGAGGACTGACATCAGCTGATGAGAAGGTGAACGGTAACCAGGTCCCCAGAGCCAATGGAGACTGCGGCCCCAAAGGGAAAGAGTGGCCTGCTCACACCGGCCAGGAGCTCTCCTCATGCATGGGGGGTGGCAGGCACAGTTGGGCTGGCATTGGAAGCCCAGAAGGAAAGGGAAGGTAACACCTGGAGGTAGCATTGGCCCAAATGAGTTCTGGATCTGAAGAGAAAGAGGAAGAGACAAGCAGCCAACGTTAGACAAAGCAGGAAAATAGCTGATAGATCTCTGTGTAGAGAACCCTTTGCGAAGGCCACAGCGGTGGGAGAGGACGCCCAGAAAAGGCAAGGAACAAAGAGAAGGGAAGAGGTCAAGAGGATGAAACACAGAATCCAGAAAAATGAAAGACTGAATCATTCAAACAGAAAGAGCAGAGAGAAAAAGAGCTGGGAAGAAAGGAAAGAGAGTTTGAGGCATTCAGTCCTCACTAAGGAGCTGGTCTCTGACTTAAAATGAGACCGGACACTCCTAACACCACATTACATGGGGTTAGAACCAGCCTGCAGGGTCTGAGAAGCTAAGGGAACAAAGGAAAGGAGAGGAAGGTGAGTTTATGAGTCAGGGGCCAACAGGAGAACCTTTCCAGGGCTGGACTAAGGAATAATTGTTAATACATAGAATGTATAAATTGCTTAATTTTTCTTCTAAAATTATTAAAATGTATTAAAAAACACAGTAATGCTTTGTGGGCCGAGGAAGGTGATCAACATTTACGAGCATCAGACACATTATATGTATTATTTTCTAGAATCCCTAAAACAAGCTTACGAGAAAGGTTACCATTTTTCAAATGAGGTGACAGACCCAGAGAGGTTAATATCCTGCTCAAGGTCAAAGAACGAGCAAGCGGTAAATTTGAACCCAATCAGTTCTGGCTACAAAGCTTTGGCTCTTCCACTATATTGGAATTAAATAACGGTTTTACTCTTTTAAAATGCTTCATCATGATTTTGGCATCACAAGCTGGTGACACCACCCATGCTTCCTGGTACTGGAATAGCCAACATGGCAGCATGGTAGGGTGGAAAGACGCTGACCCTTGGGTCAGAGAGACCCGGATTCAACTCACAGCTTTACTCTGTGACCTTGGGCAACAGAAAGAACCCTTTTGAGCCTCAGTTTCCTCATCAATAAAATGGGGGGATAATACTAACCTGCTGGTGCTGTTGTAAGCCTTGAATATAACAATATATTAAAAAGTAAAATGGCATCATAACTGGTGCAATTTAGCCTGTGGGACAAAGTGTCACTCTAAGATTGCCCTTTTGTGCCTCAATGTAACAGCGATGAGAGGGCTAGAAATGGGAAGCTTTTGATGAGAAACAAACTGGATTCCCAAATTGCTCTTTGCCACCCACAAGGTCAAAAAAATCTTATGCTGGAAAAGCAAGAGACATAAAACACTGTTCTTGATGTTAAGAACCCAAACTTTTTAAAGGCAGTCTGATGTTGTGCGGTACATGTCCTATAATTGAGTACAATTGTGTTCTCTATTCTTGTCTGGGCAAAGTTGATCTTTGATTTGATTTAGTTCAAGCAATATTGCAACACAGCAGTACAGCACTGCATCCCCCATTACAGCCCCACCCCGGATGGAAACCAACAGCCTGGGCTCTGGGGTGCAGCCTGGCTTTGACAGGTCTGAGAAAACTTTCAAATTATGAATTCTAGGCCCTAAATCAGAACTTTTGATAAGAGCATACAGAACGCAAATTGCAATCACCCGAAGATTTCAAGGAATTTCCAGTTTGATGACATAATGTTGACACATATGTCATCTGCTCTCCAAACAAGATGATACATGGAGGCCCACAAGGACAGAAAACAAAGTTTGAGGCTGCAACCTCAACTTCAGCAGTTGCCCAAATGGAAGGAGGGGGTTCGGACGGGGAAGGAGAAGTGGCTCTGAGTCACAGGATGTTCATTCTAGATGGGCCTTGGGGAATGTTCCACCCGTGCCTGTTACCCACGAAGCCAGGAAGTGGAGGAAGTCTGTTGTCTCCACTGAGAATTTTCTGGCATTTGTCTCGGAAACCCTCTTGTCTCCTTTCTGATCCCAGCCCATCCATGCCCAGTATCCTGTCACCTTGGGGAAGTTTCTGGCTACCCTGGGCTGCTCTCTTTAGGATGTAATGACAGCAGAGTATGAAAGACTGGAGTTCTAGTCCTATTCCTGCCCCTTGACAGCTGTGCTTCTTTAGGCAAGTTACTTAGCCTCTCTGAACTTCAGCTCTTTCATGTGGATAAAAAGGAACAAAATTCCCTACCTCACATGATGGTTGTGCAGTGAACTAAAATACAAGCCTGGTACTTATTATGTGCCAGGTACTATACTAAATGCTTATCCTTATTAGCTCATTTATTCCCCACAAGATATCCCATAAGGAGGATTATTATCTCCATTTTGAGGAAACTGAGACACAGAGATGTAATGGAATTATCCAAGGTCACACAACTGGTAAGCAGCAGAGCCAGGATTTGACCAAGGCAGTCTGGCTGCCAAGGCTGTTCTCTTAACACTAAATTGTACTGCCCAGTGGATGTTTACAAGATGATAACTTTACATCCTCTTCCCTCAACTCCCTGCCACAGCCCACTACCTTGCCATGTCACCAAAGCCTGCCCTGCCCTCTGGCGATCATGTCTTTTTGACTTACAGAAATCAAAGCAGAATCAAAGGTCCACATAGTAAGTTGTCAGTATTACCAGTAAATCCAACAGCCTGCAAGTTATGACCCTTTTCCCTAAGTAAAGTCCAGCATAACCCTCAGGACTTATTTCACAAAAGTCTGAGTCAGAGCCACATCGAAAAGGCCAAACAAAACAGATTTGTACCATGAATATACAGAAAATGACAGCCATGCCACTGACACACAAAAATCTAGCCGAAGGCACGGAGAAGCTCAAGACCCAAGTCAGGATGTCAGGACACACGGCGCTGCTCTGGATCTCTCCTCCAGTCCTTCCCCCTTCCAACCCCTGACCTCAACAATGTGGGATGTCTTCCAAAGGGAAGGGCTGTGGAGGCCAGTTGTAACCCTAGTTCTCACTGGGGAAGCTGATGTAAGGTTCTCAGGCCGTGGCAAACAGCCATGTAGGTTGTTCGTTACCCAACTTCAGGGCACACAGTTCTCACAGGGAGCGTGGTGTACGTGGCATCCCCAGAAATGTATGGGTTGGCAGCTCTCGGTAAAGTCTGAAAGCTGTCCCTCAACTGTCCCACTCACCTGGCCTGGCTCAATTCAGCAGGTCCAAAAAATGATCTTCTGAAGTCCCACAGAGCACCTTCTGGGCTTCTGTTAAAAGGCACTGGTGTGGCTATAATTTGGGGCAGGGCCAGACACCTGGAGAGCTAAGATCATGGCTGAGGATGGAAGGTGCTGAGTCCCATGCACAGGGGAGATTCAGGATTTGGCATCCAGCCACCACAGAACCCACAGCCCTATCCACTGGGCCAGGCCACAGCTGATAAAGATGAGAACCCCACAAGCTGAGGAATTGTCCCTGGGCCAGCATAAGCAATGGTGAGGCTGGGGATGCCGCCATGGGATGCGGCAGTGAGCAAGAGTCTAGTTAACTATGGAAATGAGTGAGGCGATGGGAACTTCTTATAGGGCATGTGAGGATGGCCTACCCCAGGAAGGCAAGAAGCCTCAGCCCCAGGATATGTACTTCCCAACATCCAGCCAAACAGGAGGCCCTGACCACTGTATGTGGCACAAAGTCAAGAGATGCCTGGATCCATGGTGCCACCTGGAGACAGAGGAGAGCGTGCACTTGAGACTCCAAGATCTGAGAGTGGAGCAGGGCACTGGGGCAAAGCGCATGTCTGAGCTGAAATGTTCAGCAGGAAGCAGACTAACGAGCCTGTTCGGCATCACTCAACAATGCATTTAAGAAGCTGCAAAGGAAATAAGCAGCAAGACAAAGAAGAAAGCAAAGGGACACCTCCTTCTCCAGCCCAGTCCTGATCTGAGCAGCACCAGCCCCATCTGGGAGGCCTTAGCTCTGGCCGGCCTGCTGGTCACCCCATCCGAACATGCCGGATTCCCCAAAGAGAGGGCAGGCAGGCTGGAATGTTGAGAGAGGCTGATGGGCAGGGTGAAGGAGTAGGCTGAGGAAGGAGGACTGCTTCCTGGCTCCCTAGAGCCTCTGGCACAGGCAGATGCAGGTTTGTGAGGCCTGAAGCTGACACAATTTGAGGGGTTCTCTTTAAGAAAAAGAATATTTTTTAAAAATCCAATTTTGCCCATTTTTGATTGCTGAGATCCCTACCAGAGACTTGGAAGGGGACTGTGAAAGTGAAACTTTTTTAGCTCTCAGTAAATTCACGTCAGGCTTCTGGGTTCATGGCAGCCCTTTCAGTAAAGTTCTGGAATGGTAAACTTGGTGGAAGAAAGAAAGTCAAAACTGTTACAAGAACTTTTGTCATTGTTACTAATTTAGAGCCCTGTTGACTTGAGTTCACATAAGGAAATCAACTCTACAATTACATGTGCTGGGATTTTGTATTTTTCAAAGCATGTTCACTTGACCCTTAAAATACTCTGTGAAGGAGAAAGGGTGGGTATTCCCTCTCACTCTCATTCCAGAAAGATTCACTGTTTACCATGTGCCTGCTACTGGGCTGATGCTTCAGACAGAGCCATGAACAAGGTCAGTCCTGTCCTCAAGGGGCTACCGTCTAGGGGACAGCCCACATCACTGGTTAGTCCCAGGTGATTCCCCCATCCAAGTACTGACCAAGTTTCCAAGATGAAACATTTTCAGGTTGTTTTGCCAAAGTCCCAATTTTGAGGCAAGGACAGTTGAGGCCCAGAGAAGCCAAACAAGTTGGCAGAGGCCAAACAGCCAGGAACAGAAGGGGAGGCAAACCAACTCAGATTTCTTGCGTGTCAACTATGTGCTATGACCCTGCTCAGTCACCCACAGACATCATCTGATTTAATACTCAATAACCCTCGGGGAAGCTAACCTCCATTTTTCAGGTAAACTGGGGATCAGAAAGAATTAAAACGTGCCCAAGGTTCACACTTAATGAGGAATAGAGCCTGAATTTGTTCCCAAAATGGATTTTCCTGTGAGGGGAAGTGAAATCAGGAATGACCTATGTCATCATCTTGGTGACGTCACTCCCCCAAAATGAATCTTAACACAAAGCCCAAAACTCTTTCTCTTACATCAGCGTTTTCCAATCTTCAATCCTTTACAAACACTCTCACTAGTTTTACCATATCCTCACAAAACGATGTCTTCTTTAAATTAACTTTAGTGTTTTCCTATTTAACATCTTCCTAAGTAATAACACCCATGAAATTTCAATTTGGGTTAAAATTAAAAGTTGTCACTTGTGTACTGCCTGAAATCATCTCAGATACCACACAAAGCTCACTCAGAGAAACACTCCTCCTTGCCAGTCTGCATCTCACAGAGACAGAATCTAGACATGTCACTTTTTCTAGAGTTTCTGAGAAGTTGTGCAAATTTTATATTTCTGTGGGGTTGCAGTCATGATAGGGACTTATCAAGAACAAATGCTCCTCACACTGGCTCCCAAAACATTAATTTAGCCACCACTCAACGTACAACTTGGGTGGTTATAGGTTTAGGAAGAAAAGAAAATATCCAAAAAGTTCCAGTGATGAGAAAACTGGGTAAGGCCCCTCTGTAAGGCTTTCTACACGGGGTTCTCATTAGGAGGGTTTCGAGGCTAATTAGACTGTGCATGACTTAACTCTTAAAACGTGAGGTCTTCCCAATTGGAAGATTATTAGAACAGCACAAGACAGCACTGTAGAAAGAAAGAACTGCATGGAACAGCAGAGGTTCAGTTGTGTTCCATTCCCAGAATATCCCTCTGGCAGCTGGGCAAACTTGGGAAAGTCACTCCTCCCTTCTGGATCAGATTCTTTTCTAGAATAGAAGTTCCACATGGACAGGGGCCATATTTATTTTGTACATCTCTGGGTCCCAGCACCTAGAGCAGTGGTTTTTCACATATGAGGTGTTCAATAAATATTGGCTGAATAACTGAATCAATCAACCTATTTATCTATAAATGAACTAAATGGCCTCTAAGGTCTCGTCCAATAAGTGGAAATAAAATGATGCTCAAGCCCAGGAAACCATGGGACTAGAAGAGAGTATTTGAGTAGAGACCCCCATATTCACAAATTATCTGTGGATAGTCCAATGGGTTTAGCAGATGCCAGTTGAAGGAAAGAACAAGGTAAGTCCTCTACCTAGATCACAGAAGCAGGAGCCCAGTGGCCCAGCACTGATGACAACATAGGTTGGTGGATCTTTAAGAGCCTGAGTGGTCGTGTCCCAAAGGGGTTATTAGTCTCCAGTGGACTGATCCAAACCTCAAGCCTTTGTCCCACAGTCATCAATGACTTGGGTGAGAACACAGAGAGCTATTTATCAAATTCCTACTTGACAGGAAACAAGAAGAAGCAGCAAATACAGTACATGGCAAAATCAGAAGCTAAAATGGTTATGGTAGGATAAGATGACATGGGGCATCTAAAACTGCAAAACAGAAAAGAGATAGATATTTTCCTTTTAGGTTCAAAAAGCCAACAGCACAATTAAGAAATGGAGAACGAGTAACTTGCAATACTGTATATTTAGAAGAATCTCCAGTTTTTGTCGACTGCACATGGAATATGAGTCAACAGTGTGACGTGGATGCCAAAAAGCCTAATGCAATCTCAGGCTGCATTAACAGAAATACAGTGCTCAGAACAAGGGAGGCAAAAGTCCCTTTCTACTCTGTGCTGGAACACTGTTGTAATTTCTGATAAACTTCAAGAAAGACAAAGACACACTGAAACACAACCAGAGGAGAGGCAGAAATCAGGAGAAAAAAAGCATTCCAGAAGATGAATGTTGGACATTTAGCCTAGAAAAATCAAAGAATTTAGGAAGAGAGGGAAAAAAACACAAGAGCTGTCTTTAAGTATTTCAAGAGAAACAGATTAGCCTCATTCTCTACAAGGTATAATAGAGTAGTAAATATTTTCAGACAATTAGAGCCGTCAATACCCAAAATGAGCTGCCGTGTAGGGGTAGGTCCCCAGCACGGGAAGGGGGTGTGTGGTAGAGAAGGTTGATGGGGGCAGGGAACCAAGGAGCCTTCCAATCCTGGGAGCGACAGTGCAAGAGAGTAAAGCCCCTCATGCTGTGAGCAGGGGAGTCAGTACAGATAAACCCAGATCTCTAAGTCAGGATCCACACTGACATACCCCAGCCTCAGATTCTCTCTGAAATCTAGAGTGCGATTCAAATTCGGCAAAAAGTGACTGATTTCACCTAGGAAGAAGCAACATTTCTATGTAGTTCCCTCTAGACTGAGGCCTGGCTCTGTGCTGCATGGGAGGCAAAGAAAGGTGGAAGCAATTTAAGAAGTAGCTATAGAGCAGAAAAGGGAATGTATATGGATGAATGGAGAAATGTGTAATAAGCATTGATAGGATACAGTCAAAATCAGAGATCTTCTCTCTTCAGACTGTGCAGAGAAAGCTCTTTCAACGCAGGTTTGGCTTCTCTTCTCCACCCTAACTCATGTCTCCAGTTGCTCAAAGAAGAAAAATAGTTCTATGTCTAAGGAAGCCTCCACGAAGATCTGAATGTTGAATGACTCACCCTCATCAGCCAGTCCATTTCTCCAGCCATGAAGCTGAGAGAAGAGCAACGCCAGGTGCTCAGCAATGCATCACTGACACATCAGAATAATACTGGCTCCATTTACTGAAGATCTGCTATGGGCCACACGTTGCGTTAGGTTTTACATTTTACATTGCAGGTTACCTGTTCTTTTATAGCTGAAGAAATTAAGGCTCAGAGAGGTTAAATGGCTTGGCCAAGATGTCACCACTCCAAAATAATCAGCGCTCATATTCACTAAGTGCTTCTTATGTGCCAGATGCTGTTTTCAAGCAATTAAATGTTTTATCTCATTTATTCCCGACAAAAATCCTATGAGATAGGTTCTCCTATTGTCCCTATTTTACAGATGAGAAGACTGGTTCAAAAGGGCCTAAATGACTTATTTACAAAGTCACGAAGCTACAAAGTAAGATATCCTGGCACTCTTTCCTCTGGGCCGCATTGTCTCTCTGTAGCAGAAGAAAGAACCCTAGCTCAGCCTTTGCTCTACCAGGCAGGGGGCCTCTAGTAGATCAGGAAGAACTGACGCTTTGACTGGGGGCTACTACCTCTCTGTGTCCTGCACTGGGACAGACACATGCGTGCAGGACCAGGAACTACAGGTAAGGACCCCCCAGATGGCCTGGCCCCACGGCCAGGAGTGGTCCAGCTGGGAGCTCCTCGAAGCTGACTCAGGAGCTGAAGCACAGTCACACCTCTCTGACGTGACATGACACCTCCTCCGTGCCACCCTACTTTTGTAATCAGGTCCCACACTGCCCACTGCCTCCTTTTCTGCCCAGGAAAAGCACAGTTCTGGCTGCCCAAGAAAAAGCTCCAATCCAAGTCTGGTCTAAACTCTAGCACTTTATACCATTTCTTCTTTTCCCGAGTGGATCACAAACTGGGAGGCCTTTCAGCAAAAGCTGGCCCATCCCAGCACTCCCCAAACACAAAACTGAGTAAAAAGTACTTTCCTGGAGCAGTGGCAGCAGTTGGCCCATGATGGGGGGTCATTTATCACAGACACTGTTTAGAACCACCAATGTATGGTGATGACAAAAAGCAGACCAACTTTCAGGTGGCTTCGTTACTGCTTTTAAATTCTCTACAGGCCGTGCACACCATTACTGCCTGCACACAGCCAGCTGCTCCCACGCCCCCTGCCCTCTCGGGAGGTCACTGCCTGGGAGGCTGCTCCACGACTTCTGCAGCCAATGCCTCGGTCAGCAAATTGCCAGCATCTCCAACACTTCCTCAATGGCATGCAATAAACTGCCTGGGCACTTACCAGATCAGAGAGAAAGATTTTGCTGTTTAAAGATCAGAGTTCAAATGCCCATCAGACTAAATCAAATGACTAGAGGGAAGACGAATTGCATTTTCCTTTTAGAAATAAATGCTTAACTTTCACTTATCCATATCAAGTTGCAACTTTAATTGCTCTTACATGCACAGAAGTACTCTCTATAAATGCCCATTCACTGCACCCATATGGCCAACCCCAAATAAGCGAAGTTGGCAGGAACCTGCACCCCTAACTGTCCGAACAACAGGCCTGTGCCATTTCACTCTGGGGATTTGTCTTCTGTCTCCCCAGGGGAGGCCAGCACCCTCATTGTCTTCTTACTTTCTTCTCAAGCGCCTCCTGCAGAGTGGCCTTACAGTCCAGCCAACTGAGGAGGAAACCACGTAGGGAAGAGCTAACAGGGACAAGCACCAGGCTGCTGGGCTGCTGTCTTCCTGGTACAGGTCAGTTTCCAGTTAGGAACCAATACACAGAAGGCTTTTGCTTACTTGAGCTGGAACGCTTGATCTGCTGTAATGTTCTCAGAACTTTGTGTATGTCCTTCATGCTGGTGTCTTTCTGGCTATATAAAAGAAGCCGCCGAACATCTGAGAACAGGCGAGACACACTGCAGGGAATGTGAGAAAAGCAGAAAAGCCCTGGTTAGGCCGGTTGCCTCTCTGGCTTGAAGAAAGTACCTGCCAAGTACACAAGCCCCAGTCTGGATGCCAGGCCTTGGCCCACTCCTACTGCTCACCACACCCAGCTCCTCTGATACCCTAGGCTCCCAACCACCCACCCACCATCCCACCCCCAAATGCCCTTTCCCATGTGTCCACACAACCAAATCTTACCACCCTTCAAGGCCCAGCCCATGTGCCTCCTCTCCGGGAAGCCCTCCCACCCTCACACACACACACACACACACATACACACACACACACACCCAGGGCCAACTTATCCATGAAACACAGTAGGCACAGTGCCTAGGGTGCAGGATACTCTTAGGGGTCCACAAAAAATGTTAATTTCTTTTAAAATCAGAATAAAAAACAGAATTCAGAATGAATGTACATGATAATGAATCCAGCCTGGATTGTATTCATCTTTAGACCAACACAGTCATAAAATAAAATTTTTGATATTTTTGCATAGAAGAAGGGGTCCATGAAAGCTACAAAGACTAAGGTCCATGACCATTATAATGCGGCCCTGCCTGCCCCAGCTGCAGCTTCCTCAGAACTGTCTCGATACATCACCTACAGTCCTTAGTCCATTCTAACTCATGCCATGGTTCTGTGAATTGCAAGAATCTTCAGCGGCTCATTCAGCAAACACTTATTAAGCCACACTTATGTCTGGTGTTGAAGCCTGGAGCCAGGAATAAGAAGTGAAGAAAGCAGCATCCTCGCCCTCAGGGAACTCACACCCAGGGAAGACGAAGACCTGCAGACAGCGGGACGCTGCAGTATGACAGGGCCGCGACAGAGGAAGACAGGTGATCTGAGAGCAGAGGGGACCAAACTCTTCCAGCCTTGGCTGTGAGCTCCTGAGGGCAGGCCCCTTCCTGTGCACATCTTTGCACCCCCTCCCCCTAGCTCCCAGACCAGCTGTCTCAGACGCACAGTAAATGTCTGCTAAAAGAGTGGACTCACTAACAGACGAAGCTGACATGCTGTGTCTCCCCCCTGACTTACAGTCAGTTTTGGAAGGAACGGCCCCTAACCACACGACTTTTAGCTACAATCGTTACTCCTAAAATGCACCCACACAAGCTCCCAGTCTGAAATCCTGGCGGCAATTCTCCCTGCCCTCATTTTGCAGACTTGATCACACAAACCTTTATAAAAGCAACTTCAATCAAATCCAGGCATCTGAAATTCTCCGGAGGTTGAGAAGGCAAGGAAAAGTATTAACTGACAAGTCTGGGAAGGAAAATATGATCTGGTACTTACATGGATTTGTTAAAGTTTCCAACAACCCCGGGAGCCTCACCAGGAGTTGGATAACGGAAACAGGGGTTATTGGCATTACAGATAATCCCCTGAACCCAAGGAAGCGTTCCTGCAGAGGGCATGGCTTTGTTTGGAAAGTGGCCTGTTGAAATGGAGGAGAAGAAAAGCACAAAGAGAAACATTAATTCTTTGAAGCGATTTGGAGACTTGATAGAAAGTCCTATCCATCTCTTTTGGTTCCACCCACACATCGCTCCATCCCAAATCTGTCTGTCCCATTCCCCTCATCCCAGAGACCTACGACCTCTGGACTAATCTGACCCTGAGTTGGAAACTTGGCATCAGATAGCGGTTCTTAATCTACTTGACATCATGAACAGGATTCATGACACCAGCCTTGGGAACGTGACAAAAAGGGTAGATTAGACCATAGACAGAAAGTGCCTGGCATCCAGCAAGTACTGGGTCATCATTAGCTCATCTTCCACAGCCTGCCTCACCTTTCAGAGACATAGAGGAGCCCTGGGGATGAACTCATCGAATTCCCTCACACTCTAAGGAGAAAACGACAGAAAGATAAAGTGGCTGATGAAGAACACTCAGGGACCCAGTGGGCAGCATTGGGAGTAGAACCCATACTTCTGTGATCTCAACCCATGCTCCTTCCCTTACACCTGCGGCCTCCTTCATACTCTAGCTCTTCTCAAACCCGTGTGTGCTGTCCTCTCTTGGTCAACCAGAGGAGGTTAGTTTCACCTCCTCTGCCAGCTCACAAGCTCCTCAAAGGCACCTACTATACATGCTGACTTGGGATCAGATGTCATCTGTGAAGTGACATTTGTTGTAGTTGCTGTTTTGTCATTCATCAAAACAATGAGCCCCATCCAATAGGTCATCTCCTCACTCTCCCTTCATTATGGAGAAGCTTCTTATTACAAACAGCATGATTGGGTGTATTTGGGCTGGCCCTAGGCATGAAAGGCACAGTTGATTTGTGGCAGTCAGCCATGGGTGCTGTTTATGAGGATCAAGAGAAATGTGCCCTGGAACTAGGGGCTCTTAACCTGAGCACCAAGCATATGGGAATTCCTCTGGACAGAAACGCCATGGCTCCAGCTTTCATCATATGCTCAGGGTTATCTGCGACCCCACAAGAGTTAACAACCATTAAGAACCATGGCTCTAGGTGGTGAAGAGCCATGTAGCTTCACAGGCTTTGGGGTCGGACCAACTGGGATCACATCCAGTCCCTGCAACTTGCTAAGCAGCGACTTTGGTCAAGTCGCTGAACCCCTAACCCTCAGTTTCCTCAGTTTCCTCATCTCTAAAACGGTAATAAAATTACAGTCTACCTCACAGAGCTGCAGTGAATGTACATGAGCTCTTACGGGCAAAGCATGTAGCAGAGTGCCTGGCACAGGGTACAGGCTCAATGACTGGGCCTGTTGGGATTATCAAGGCATTGTGGTGGTGAGCCTACACGCATACTTACTCTGCTGTTGTCCAGCCAGAACACTCCTTCCATCTCACAGCTACCACCTTCCTCTAAAGTAGGAACCCTGTTTATGCATCTTACTATTTTCACGCAAATGCACTAAGAGAGTCTCCTCAGAAGTTAACCCACAGCCAGGACTTGCTACACTTTGTCTTTCAATATTGGGGTCCTTCTATCTGTCCTTTTCTTCTGTCCATATTCCAACTAGAAAGGCAACATCCAGAGCAAGGATGTAACAAGATCTGATCCCTGCGGCCACCCTCTGCAGGGACTCTGGCCTGTTGAACATTTACTCATTTAACCTCCTTATCTCCCTGTTAATAGTTCAAGGAAAATCAAACAAGGTCCCTTGCCTAAGTCAGCAGCTCCCCATTCAGGGGAGATTTATGTAACCCAACCAAATACTCGAAGGACCAAGAAATTCTCCCTTTTAACCTCCTGGAGATACTGGCACCAAGGAGAGGCGGGTGTTGGTCCCGGCAGCACAGGGCAACTGAAAGTGAAGGTGTTTCAGGTTATACCTTGGTGGGTGAAACAAAGACTCTTCCCCATATGTTGTGTCCCACCTGATTTGCAAACAAAAGCAGGATGAAGACTTGGCACTGGGTACACAGCATGCCAATCAAATAATATAATGGAGTCCCAGGACCCAGAGAAGTGATTAGGACCTTGACAGCTCTGGGTCAAACTGGGAAAGATTTATGGGGAAGAATTATACACCACAGAGACAAGATACCTCGGCAAGTTTCACCTCGGCTTTCTGCCCTTCTAGCCAGGTCCCTAGAAGGTGGTGAGAATGGGGGATAAGGTTGTAAGAAGCGCATAGATGGAAGGCAAAGTCTCATGTGCCTTCTATAGGTATAGGAATTTGACAACATTTCTGAGAATCTATGGTCTAGATTCAGAGGGATCTGGGTTAAAATTCAACAACTTGCCTAAGATCACAACATCGGCAAGTGGCAGAACTAGGATCCAAACAAACCCCAATTTGTCTGCTGCTAAAGTCTGCACTATTTCCACAACACTATCTTGCCTGCTTGAAATCATTCCAGAGAGAGGAGAGCGTAGCCACCGAAAAAGCTGAGTTTTCGCTAAAACGTGTACCTCAGTGGGGCTTAGAGTAATGTTTAAATAAAATTAAATATGCACTTGCTCATCAATCTTTGGAGTTCTAAAAGAGAAAGCAGAATTACCTCCCAGGCCCACAAATTGAGTGTATATTTCATTTTATGCTCTTTTCTTTTTTGAAGAAATCAAAAAATCATGTCTAGGGGCCGGCCCGGTGGTGCAGCAGTGCTGCATGCTTTAGTTTAGTTAATGCTTTGGCAGCCCGGGGTTCATGGGTTTGGATCCCGGATGCCCGCCAACACACTGCTTGTCAGCCATGCTGTGGCAGCATCCCATATAAAGTAGAGGAAGATGGGCACGGATGTTAGCCCAGGGCCAGTTTTCCTCAGCAAAAAAAGAGGAGGATTAGCAACGGATGTTAGCTCAGGGCTCGTCTTCCTCAAGAAAAAAAAATCATGTCTAATAGAATGTTCTTGAGGTTTTGTGGGGTATTTTTAAACTTGAATATGTATAATGTATACTAGCAAGTTAGGAGGTAAATAACTGGTATGGTGTGCTGTGAGAGAGATGGGATCAGACCAAGAACACATTAAAAGATGACCCTGGACCCCTCTCTTCCTTGAAGAACAGTAGCCTTCAAACCTATGGGGCTGGCTGGGTGTGGGCGGAGCCGGTTAATGGTAGGAAAAGTCACTGGGGCAAAGGAACAGAGGTTCCAGGTAAACATCCCACATAAATGGGAGGTTCTTTTCAACTGGGACATTTCTGCAGTGTCAATCCATCCAGCAAGCACAGCAAAGAGACAAAGACTGTGAATGTGGGATACCCCACAACAACGATGTGGGGTATTCTGTTATTCCCCCTTTATAGAAATGAGGAAAGTCAGGTACAGAGAAGCTAAGTCACTGGTCCAAGGTGATAAACCTAGTAAGTGTTGAAGCCAGGATTCAGACCCAGGTAACCTGACATCTACAGTTTGTGTTCTCAGCCACCACTGTATTGTCCACGCTCACTGTGGAGGCCGTCACCAAAACACATGATTGGGAGTCAGAGGACCTGAGCTTTATTTCATCTCTGTCACTTACTAGACGTGTGACCTCGGGCAAGTCCCTGCACTTCTCCGAGCCCCAATTTACTTACCAAGAAATTAAAGCAAACGATAACAATAATAAAGTCTATTATACAAGGTTGTTATGAGAATCAAATGAAATGATATTAGTCAATCTGAGAAGTTCTACACAAATGCTGCTTAAAATTATACGTTCCACGATTTGCAACTGTGTAATAAAGACATAATGCATATGAAAAAGACTGGCAGGAACCAGATGATAGTGGTGGAAGGCATTGCCTTAGGGGATTTTTTTAATCACCACTTTTTGAACTATCAGTAAGGTCATTTTACTTTCATGATTTAAAATGTATGAAACAGATGTTGGCTATTATTATAATTACTATTAACACCATTCGCTAGGACTGAAAATAGTTTCCTGAGTTCATGCCTTATCAAAAAATTGGAAGCCTAGCTTTTCTGTTCCAAACCATTTGTGGTGTTTCCTAAAGATAGCATCTTCTGAAAGGTCAAATTTAGCCCATGCCCACTGCCTGGATTTCGCTTGCCAGTGGTGAGTCTCAGGCGAGATGCTCAGATACTCACATTCATGTTGTTCATAGGGTGGGTAGCTCAGCCGAACGGAGATAAGGATCAGGAAGATAAATAGAGGCCAGGCCACTTCCAGCAACAGCTGACACTGAGTGTGAAATAAGACAAAGCACTGTGAATTTAAAAAATAACATGGATACCTAACGCTTCTGGGCTTTGGGAAATCCACAGGAAAGTTAATTAAACAACTGATCACTTCTCCAGCCTCTCCCACCACTCTCTAGGCTTTAATAACACTGAATTGTTTTCAGTTCTCACCTTATAATTTAGTATTCCATACCTCTGTTTTCCTTAAGAAAGGGAAGATGCTTCCCACCCTGCTTCATCTGGCTCACTTTAACTCATTCTTCAAGATTCAACCAGGCATGATTTCCTTTACTAAACTCGCAGGCTGAACTAGAAGCACTCCTCCTGTGCTCCCACGGAAACCCCTGCATACTCCCCGCACAGCGTTTTCCTCAAGCCCCTGAAATCATCTGTTTCTGTCACTGACTTCTTGACTGCAATATGAGCATCCTGATGGAAGCACTGGGTCTGAGTCATCTCTGCATTCCTAGCCTTAGAACAGTGTCAGGTATGTAATGACCATTTGTTGAAAGGAGAGGGCCAGGGCAACCTGCTGTGCTAAATACACACCACCTCTGCTCCTTTAAATGCGCACCAAGTTGCCCCACGGGGCAGAGAAGAGGATTCCAAAGAACAATGGAAATTCACACACACGGTTCCATGTTGACCTGTGTGCACCCAAGACTGTGCAAAGTTCTTCCCATCCATCCACGTCTGATCACCATCTTCTCCAATGGGTTAGAAGATTATTAAACTTGTAAGTAATGATCCACTGGTTAAAGCAATGAGGTTTCTCTAAAAGAAAACCCTGCCTCAATGAGTTACCAGAGGATAAATAAGCACAGGGTCAGAATGGAAATCATTACACATAATTTAATTGAACTGGTGGTGTTCAGACAACTAGTTACACTGCCTGAAGTCTCCCACCTCTTTCATTCCTTTCATTTCTAGACTCCGACATTCTAATTAGGATGAACACCAAAGAGCCCAGAAGAGTCATGGGGCCTTGTGGTTAACAGTAATTACAACTGTAGTTTCAGAGCCATGAAGCCAAGAGAACACTAGTATGAAATCTCCCTTTTCCTCTAAAGTTAATTTTTTTCTTGATCCTCAAGTCTTTATTGTGGAAAATTTGAAATTAAAAAAATACAGAAAAGAAAAGGTAAATATAAATCACCCTAATCCTACTTCCCTAGTACATTGAGCTAACAATGGTTCTCTGTTAATATTTTTTCTTTTTTTCTCTATGCATACATAAATGGTATCTTTTCTCTACAAAACTGAGATTATATAGCACATATACTTTTGTATTTTGCTTTTTCATTTAACGTCATACTGGGAGTGTTTTCCATGCCATAAAATGTCCTCTTGAAATAAGGATTTTAACGGCAACTTGATATTCCACACTGTGAATAGACCATAATTAATTTAACCTTTCTGCTATTGCTGGTGCTTCAAATTGTTTTTGGTTTTTTTGTTTATTATTTGTTGTTGGATTTTTTGGTATTTTAAATAATCCGTTTTTAATTTCCAAAGCCCTTTGATATGGTTCCACATTAAACTCTTTTTTAAATCTTTTTGGAAGGAAATGCAAGGATGATAGTGGATGTCCTGAGGTGATAAGAACATGAGTGATTTTTTTAATACTTCCCTGTGCTTCCTAAATTTTCTGTAATGAGCATGTATTACTTCTCTAATGCAACAAAAAAAACACTGTTATGATATAACTATGAAGAGTAGTTTGCTACAGATAGCATACCAGGAAAAAAAAGACAAATGGGTCCCTCTTTGGAAGAAAGCATGCTGTCACGGGGTCTCCAAGAGCAAAGATGGGGCTGGTCTTGCTAAATATTTCTGTAAATAATCCCAAAGAGGCAACACACACTGAAATCTCCAAGCTTCAAAAGACCTCTTCCACCAGCTGAGTGGGATGTCCCTCGTTGGAGCTCCCAGATACTCTGGGCCTTTAACAGCACTTGGCACAGCAGGGGCCCTATTTATATAGGAGCTTCTCCCCTAGTGTCACCTTCTTCTCGCTAAGCCACATGATAAGGGCTTAAAAAATGTCTGTTGTGGGGCCAGCCCGCTGGCACTGGCATAGTGGTTAAGTTCGCACTCTCTGCTTCTCGGCCTGGGGTTTGCAGGTTCAGACCCCGGGCACAGACCGAGGCACCGCTTCTCAAGCCATGCCGTGGCGGCGTCCCATATAAAGTAGAGGAAGATGGGCATGAATGTTAGCCCAGGACCAATCTTCTTCAGCAGAAAGAGGAGGACTGGCAACGGATGCTGGCTCAGGGCTAATCTTCCTCACACACACACAAAAAAAGTTTCCTGAGTAAGAGAATGAACTAAAGTTTATAGAATAATGAAGATGGAAATATAAATCAGTTGAGCCCTTTGGGAAAGCAATTTGGCCATATGTATTCAAAAGATATGTTTATCCCCTTTGACCAAGTAATATTCCCAGGAATACATGCTACAGAACTAAATTTAAAATATCAAAAAACTATATGCACAAAGTTATTCATTCATTGAAACACTATAATTGCAAAATATTGGAAACAACTTAATTACAAAGCAATAGGGAAATGATTAAATTATGATACACCTACTCGACAATATACTATGTAGTCATGACAACAATGTTTATTAAATAAAGACACTATTAACCATGTAATATTAAGTGAAAATGCATAACACAAAATTGTATGCATTCCAAGCTTACAGCATAATAAAAATCACTGACAAATATTAATCCTCTGAGCAACCATGTGACGTAGGAACCATCATTGTCTCCATTTTATACATGGCATGGCTAAAGCTCAAGGAAGAATAAGCCACAGAGATAGTCAGAGGCAGGGTTGAGATTAGTGGCTAGTTCTGTCCAACTCCGGAGGCCACATGAAATTCTGTTTGACACAGCAGGTGGCCCTGGTGGGAAATGACCCCACAAGGTGCTGTGGTCAAAAAACATCGACAGGTTCCATAGAGGTAAAATGAACTCATGGCCTGTAGATTCATAATAGTTACAGCCAATACTGAGACCCACTGTGTACCAGGGATTTTTCTACAATGCTTTGAGGTAGGTTGCATCATTACCATTTTAGAAGTGAAGAAACTAAGGTTCAGACAGGTTATGAGCCATAGCCTGGGAAGAGAGTGCACCAGCATTTGAACCCAGATCTACTGACCCCAAGGTGCTTTTGCACACATGCTGCCTCTCACAGAGCCATGGTTGGGACATATACTTTTAAGATGGCCACTTAGGAGGAGTCTAGCACTCACCAGCCCTCCTGAGCACTGATCTGACCCAATGAATTAAGCCTTATGTTCCTGGACATCTCTGCAGCCCCCACATCTAGGACTCTGTAGGGCAGCAGATGCTCAAAATATGTTGGTTGATTGAAAAAAACGAATGGATCTTCCTCATGGCACTGATAGGAAAGGGCACAAAGAATATTTTACAAATCATATTCAGCAACTGAAGCCAGTGGATATAAGCAGATTAGGGAAAGAGGTAAGAAAAAGACTGACAATAATAATAATAGCTAACACTTAAATAGGTCTTGCTATGTATCAGTATTCTAACTGCTTTACATATATTAATTCATTTAATCCTCAAATAACCCATTAGTACTATTATAATACCCATTTTGCAGATGAGGAAACTGAGGCTCAAAGAGTTAATAAATTGCCCAAGAATATAAGCTGGGTAAATGGCAGAGCCAGAATTCAAAGACAGTCTGACTCAAGGGTCCCTGCTCCTAGCCACTATGCACCCCAACCTCCTTACACTCCCTGCCCTATTACCAGAGTAGCTAGACTCTTGATCTTTCAAAGGCCTTGCTGAGCTGAGACACTAACACATATGAATGAATGAAGAGACTGTCTCCAAAGCTCACACCACCCAAACCAGAGAACTCACGAGAGACAAAATTGAATCCATGCCCTTTTACTTGGTACCTCTAAAATTATTTCTGTCATTGAACATAGAATTCACCTTCCAAACTCAGGGGAATGTTCTAGGTGTTTCTTTTCCCAATAGCCTCCCTCTAGAAACCTAACTTGACCTCTGCCAGGAATGCCATTCTGGCTCAACTCATTACCAAAATCAGATTTCTCTGCCATCTCTAAGCTTAACACTTTTCCTCCACACAGGCCCTCATAAATAATTTGAAAATAAGACTGATGCTTTACTGCTATAAACTCCTACAGAAACTCTTCTAATCTTGCTTTGGTGCCTACCCGCTCACCTCCCCACCTCCTCCCCCATGAGGTGGGGGAGATGGAGAAGAACACTGTTTTCAAAAGGTATTTCTGACCAAAGTCAAAAGCTCAGAAGCTTTCTCTCACTGTTGGGTATTAAAATAATAATTCTGGTGTTTAAGCAAACTGCTACACTGAGCTGCTCTGGGGAGCACCAAACATCACCCTGCACTTTCCATCTCGTAATTCCTCTGCTATCACATGGGGATAATATGAGCAAGCATTTCTAGAGCGGGGTTTCTCAATAGCAGCACTATTGACATTTTGGGCCAGGTAACTGTTGTGAGGGCTCTTCTATGAACTGTAGGATGTTTACTGCATCCCACTAGCAGCACCAACCACCCCTGCCCAGGACTGTGACAACCAAAAAAATGTCTCCAGACCTTACCAAATGTCCCTGGGTCATTAAGATAGTGATAGAATACTTTTTAGAACTTGATAAGGTAGTAAGATTCAATGGGGAAAAGAAATAGATGAAAATATCAAAGAATATTCTGAAAGGCAAAAAAGGAAGTGTGAGACAAGGAGATCCCCAAGATATCAGAATGTTCATCCAAGTAATAGCACATTCTGGGCTGTATCAGCATCAAAATAAAAAATATTTATCATACGACCAAATGTATAACCCCAAAATAACCTCCTACACAGAGAAGATTTTAATAAATGTTCCAAACATAATTAGAAAAGGAATCACTGTTTGATAAAAGCTGCTGGGATGACATGACATGAATGTGAAGAAAAATTAATTTTAGACCCATTCCTGATACCATACACCTCAATTACGTCTGGGCAAATTAAAGTGAAATCTTAAAGATCAAATCAGAGAAATCCTGGGGGGAAAACAATGTTTAAAACCAGGCCTGCTTCCCCAGAACTATAAAGCCTCATGCATTGATGGTGGCTTTCTAAATTGGTTTGATCTTTTGGAACGACATCTGATCATATACTTCAAGGGCCATTCCCCTTTGACCTAATAATCCCACTCCTGAGTTTCTGGCCTAAGGAAATAATACAAAAGTAAGAAAAGGCTAGATGTGGGGCCAGCCCGGTGGCGCAGCGGTTTAGTCCGCGCTTGGCAGCCCGGGGTTCGCTGGTTCGGATCCCGGGCGTCCGCCGACGCACTGCCTGTCAGCCATGCCGTGGCGGCGTCCCATATAAAGTGGAGGAAGATGGGCACGGATGTTAGCCCAGGGCCAGTCTTCCTCAGCAAAAAGAGGAGGATTAGCAACGGATGTTAGCTCAGGGCTGGTCTTCCTCACCAAAAAAAAAAAAAAAGAAAAGAAAAGGCTAGATGTATAAAATCCTTATAGTAGTTTATTTATAACAGCAAACACTGGAAAAATCTAAATGTTGGCCATAGGATATGAACTTATTAAATAAAAACTGCATTGATGGATTACTGTAAAGCTACCAGAAATGTCAATAGCATCATCCCCTGGCAGATTTGGGGCCAAAAGATCCAGCCCCTCCTCCTACTACCTTACAACACTTTCTTCACCCATGAAACAGAAATTGTAATGCATACCTCTCAGAATTGCTGAAAATCAAGATAATGGATATAAAAGTACTTTCAAAACGACAAAATGCAGGTGCTGGCCCGGTGGCACAGTGGTTAAGTTCACACACTCCGCTTGGCAGGTTCAGATCCCGGGTGCAGACCCAAGCACTGCTTGCCAGCCATGCTGTGGTGGCATCCCACGTATAAAGTAGAGGAAGATGGGCACAGATGTTAGCGCAGGGCCAGTCTTCCTCAGCAAAAAGAGGAGTATTAGCAGCAGATGTTAGCTCAGGGCTAATCTTCCTCACACACACAAAAAAACCTCAAAATGCAGCATTTTGTACTGCTACAAAAAACTGCAAAAAACCTACATATCAAGATTCATTATTATAAATATGAAGATCATTTGGAAATACAGGAACATATACACCAAATAAGCTTAAATGAAAGAAGAAAACAGCACATAAAATGGTACATATATATGTAATGATTACAAGTGTCTCCTTGGGGTATTGTCACTCAAATCCCCTCAGTGCCAAGGGCCACACAATCTGACCCTAGTAATTATGACCAATCTCACTCAGGGACTCCTTCTGCACGTAAAATAAAATTCAACTGCCCTTCCTCAGCTCCAGGGCTCTGCATGACCTGGTCCTCCCTATTCCCAGCTCATCCCCAGCCAGTCTTCATTCACCCCACCGGTGCCACTAGCTTTTCTGTTCCTTGACTCAGGAACGTGCATTGGCCCCACAGCCTTCACACCCTTAGTCTCTCTGCTGGGAATACAGTGCCCCTGCTCTCTGAGCTCCTGACCTACCAAATGCTGCTTGAACTTCAGGGCTCTCAGCTTAAATGTCATGACCTTCCATTCTAAAGTAAGTCCCTAACCACAGCCTGGTAGTATCTAACACAGTACCACGGTTAGCCTGGTGTTTTTAATTCATCACACTCAACACAGTTTGTTATTGTATTTATTGTCATACTCTTACCTATGTGATAATGTGTTTCATATCTGCTCCCCTCACTGAACTAAAAGCTCTGTGAGGGCAGAGATCATGCTGTCTGCTTCACCACTGTATACCCGGCACACTGCCCCACATGTAGTAGATGCTCAATAAATATTTACCCAGATGAAATAATAAATGGCTATTTGTTCTAACTTTCTTCATTCCATAGAAGGGGAAACTAACTCAGGAGAAATGAGTTTCCCCAAGCCACGGAGGCATATGGCGGTTAAGCTGGAATTAGAATTGAATTGGAATTAGATAATAATTAGAATTATTCTCTGGATTTGAACCCTCCCTGCCAGGCCAGGATTAAGGACAGAGAAGAAATGTGTCAGGTGAAACTGAAAGTGGGGAGGGGATGGGGAGAGTTTCATCTACCCTGTAAAAATTCTCTAATGGCTCTTAAATGAGGAGTTTTAATTTTTATTTATTTGATAACGTATTCCTCGTCATTAAACAATGCTCAAATACTGATACTCTAATTTATACAAAAATTAGAATTGTCTATTTTCTCAGCCAAATGGCTAGTCAGATCTAATTGAGTAAATTAATAGCGAAGGCAAAAAAGAGAGGCCATATGGCTGCACTTGGTCGCATCTGTTCCATGGGGACCTTGGCCTCTGGCTCAGCCCAAAACCAGATGAGGATCGTGAGGACTCTGAAGCCCCTCGCCCCTCCTGTCCCAAGCCCTGTTTGTGCTGAATAACTGCCACCCACACAAGTTAACCGTTACTTTGGACCCAAATTGAGCTTTGCACCCAACTTTCGCAACTCAATTTCAATGCATTCTTTGCCTGACAGCAATAGCGGGAAGCTAACCCTAGCTGATGGTCCCCATGAGTCTGCACAATGGGGGCACAAGAAAGGGGTCCCCAGGATTCATTAGCAAACAAAGACACTGAGAGAAAGGACAAATGGCTGCCTTTCAACAAGGTTGCTCTGGGGTATACTGTTCAGCTCCCAGCTTTTACACATTCTTTCTATTCTTCCTGACAGCAGCACACAGGCCCCTACCGCAGGGGAGCCTCCCTGAGACCTGCAAACTAATGGCCCCTTTAACACATTTACCACTCGCTCAGGAAATACTTAATTGAGCATATCCCAGATGCCAGGCTTTGGGGTCAAGTGTGTACACTCCAGATCTCAGAAGAAGAGAAACAAGCAACAAGTTTCAATACATGTGGGCAAGAACTATCACAGAGCTGCTAACCTCTTCCCCTGCCTAATGGGCAGGACTGGCTCTGACTATGTGAGCTAACAAAGTGGCACCAAAACCCTTACCAGTTTCCAATGTCTAATCAATATAATCTAGAAATGCAAGCCAGGTGGATTGGGAAGTAGCTACCAGTCAGAACTTAAGATCCAGGGACATTAAGCCTTTAGTGCAGATAAAGCAAAGCCTGCTAAACGGGGCCTGTGCCTGGAGGGCCACCAGGAAATTGGTTCTGGTGCTACTTCCAATGACTGACCCACTCTGGACCCCGGGCCCCCAACCCCAAACACCAGTTCTACCAACTGTACAGGCGGCAGGCCAGATCTTTCCAGCTCTGACAATCTAAGCATCTGCAACCCAAAATAAACCATATTTCTTTCTGGTTCAGCAAAATACATCCCCTTTAGAAATCAGGAAGGGAGGTAACAAGGACAAGCTCACAGGCAGTGGTGTATTATCTAGAAAAGCTCTTTTGTGTCAGGATGTTGTGTCCCTACTTCCTCCTTCAACAAGAACTCTGCCACAAGGCCACAAACTGCCTTTGACTAAGCCTGTCTATCTCTCTAATCCTAACTCTTTTTAAACCCATAAGCTATACTGAGCAAGAAGCAACAAGCTCAAAATCAATGGAGTCAGGCCCAGTCCGGATGGCCTAACCCCACTTCTTGTTCTGGGACCCTGTGCCCCGATCCTTTGGTTGACCATGGGGAAATCCCTTCCCTGCTTTGCACCCCGGTGATCTCATCTGTAAAGGGAGAGGTTGGGACTGGACTATCCTTGAAACCTCCTTTCATTGCTAAGACGATACAATTCTTTCCATTACTCACTGGCTAACGGACACACCATGGCAGAGACAGTTTCCCATCACGTAGGCTGCTGCCACCAGGATAAGAAGAGGCAGGGGAGCTGGACCACACAGAGCTAAGAAATGAGGATAGGAAATGAACATATAGGACCTGGGAACAGCCATGGGAGGCAGGGGCAAAGGCAAGGAAGAGGTCAGAAACTTCAAGATTTTGAGACCGAGGTAGAAAAAATAATGATACTACTGAAAAGCAATTTGAGTAGTGGTTTAGAGTACCAACTCCGGAGTCAGATTATCTATATCTGAACCCTACACGTGCTCCTGACTAGCAGTGTGCCCCTCAGACAAATTACTTAAACTCTCTCTGTGCTTCAAGTTCCCCAGCACACGGAAATAATACAACAACACAAGTTCCCCAACATGAGGAAATAACAGTAATTCATGGGGTCCTAAAAGGATTAATCTAGTTAATAACCCACTTTAATGCCCAGCACATGGAAGCTCATTCTAAGTGTTTGCTTTTATTATATTACATAATATTATGCTATATTTTACTATCACTATTATTATTACCAAGACAGATAAGAAATGTAGATTCTAGTTTCTACTCTCTCACTAGCGACCTGGGGATTCAGGTCCCTACTTGTAACATGAGGGGCTAAAAAAAAAAATCAGTGTTTCCCAAACTAGAATATATACATATATATTCATGAGCGGTTATATACGAGTTCTCCGAAGAGTTTAAACATTTTGTGCTTTCATTTCAATGGTCATCTACACAAATTCGAATAAACATATCTGGATTTTCTGAATGCCTACTTTCTAACCAAGTTCTGGCACAAGATTTCAAAGCCTAAGTTTATATTTGTGTTTGTGATTATGTTGGCACCAATATAACTACAGCAGACTAATGGGAAAGGAACAGATGCAGACGTGATTTATGAATGATGAGATTGGACCTAATGAAAGCCAAATGACATCAAATGAAGGTCACTGGGAAAACAGTTCGAGAATTGAACCATGAGCACATAGTAACATAGACTGCAAGCTCAAAAGTATCAGCACTACAACATTCACAACCATATTCACATTATTACTTATAATGTGGTTTCAGCTAACTAACGTCAGCTGTCTTACTACATTACAGTGTTAATTTGAATTGTATTGGTTTTGCAATTTTGTTTGCATTTAATTTGTAAGTATGTATGGGTCATATGGTTGTATAATAGCCTATAAGTATAAGAGGTTTATCTCTAGTTTCACATATGCACACATTTAAGTAACATTATAATAAAAAAGAAATTTAGTGAACACAAGGGGACCTCGACATTTTTGTGGTTTTCAAGAAGGTCCAGGCATTATTCTAGTTTGAGAAACACTGAGTTAAATTCTCTCCAAGATCCCTTATAGCTCTTTGAGTCTAAGAAAGACAACCACTTTGATTACAGACATGTTAAGCTTTGTTAAGATAGCCAAGTGGGGATGTAGGCTTAGAATTCACGAAAAAAGGCAGGGCAGGAAACAGATTAAGAAGCCAACTACAGAGAGGTGCAGCTAAACCCAGGAGACTAGATGTGATTTCTAAGTGTTCAGGGACAGAGAAGCAAAGAGCTGACGTCTGAGCTTCAGGGAGTTCACCACGCCTTATGGCCTTCACCTTCCTCTGTGGAAAAACACCATTCACCTGTGCATTAAAGATGATCTTCTCAGGATTACTCAAAGAATTATTATCCCATCTGGGAAGTGAATGGCTTAGAACTGTCCACAGAAATAAAACAAATCTCAGTTTTATATTCCTCCAGGCTTGCAATCAAAGCTGAAAGGAGAGAGTCCACACTGAGCTAAGCAATCCAGTCTCTGATCTCTAAGAGCTGGACCATTAACTCACGGCATTCCCACCTCCCAGAAATACGGGGGCCCATTAGATGCTCTTGGAGAGCCAGGTGGCCCCCAGGAGTGCAGCAAATGGAAAAAGTGGGAGGGTCAGGGGCAATTCTGTGACAGATTCCAGAGGTCAGAACTCATGCCTGGGCACTGCCACAAGCCAAAGCTAACATTTCTGTCTGGCTACAAATCTGCCCTCTGTGATAAGCGATAGGGCCATATCAGGACAATACAGTCTGACCCAGGGCCAGATTCATTCAATCACTTTGAGAAAACCAAGAAGACCCCCTTTCCTCCCTCCTCCAATCCCCAACTCAAAACCATGAAGAAAAGCATGAGAGAATGCCCCCGGAGAAACCCAAGCTTACTGTTTGTCTTCTTCTGAAAGTGAGGTTCTTCCACAGCAGCAACCTCAGCTGAGGCCAACAAGCCATGTTACCTCAGCTGGCACCCACAGCAACCTGCGTGTGGCTCGGGAGCCCGTGGAGGCAGAGGCCGGAGCTCACGGCAGGGACTCTGTGGCTGGTCATTAACTGAAAGACAAAGCAGGAGGGGAGAGCGCCGTGAGTTATTGCTGCAAAGCCATACGCCAGTGAGGGCTGGTGCTCCAGCCCCCTCACCTGAGACCTCAACACCCAGGTCTGCATCATGACTGCTCCTCAACAGGTCATGAGTCCCCAACTTCTGGCCTCGGGGTTCTCCAATAAACAGGGATTCTGGAGGTTTTCTGGTGTCAGCCTGGGAGTTAGTCGTTATAATCCTTATCATTTTAGCTCCATTGGAGTGATCATTTAGGAATGAAAAATGCACTTAGGAAAACAGACTGAAGTGAGCAATCTTAGGTGGCCAAAACACTGAGGCTGGAAATGGCATATTGGAATCCCAGAGACCTGCCTCCCTTCTCTAGGAAAATGCATCCTCTCACACAAAATGTCAGCAGCATTTATAAACTTTGCCTTGAACCTGGAGTAACTTATGCTCTTCCCTGAAATTCACGGCAGACTACATTTTCATCCGGCAACAAAGCTGAGTCCTTCAAATGATAAATGACACCATCGATAAAGCAGTTTCCCAATCTGGAAAGTCACAGTGTATCTTAGATGGCTGTGAGTAAACACCAAGGAAATGTCACTGACACCTGGCTCCCAGGTGATGAGCTCAACCCCAGTGCTGTGTGTCTATGGAAAGAAAACAATATCCCGTGGAGAAACAAGTCAGCTAAGACAGGCAGAGAGCATCGCCTGTGAAACTGACAAGCCCCCAAGTGTGCAGACATACGCACACGTCTGGCCTAGCTCCACCCGCATCTGCACGCTTCTGGTCTGGCTACTTCTTGTCAGGTGTCACAGCTGACTCCTTGGAGGACTGTTTCGCCATGCTGGGGGAAGAGGAGGTTCTCATAAACAGGGGACACAATGTTCTGTGTGTCCCAGCTCCCCACTCAACAACTTAATAATCCCAAGTAGTCATACCAAAGTTAAAGTTGGGGAAGGGAAAGAAAACGAGAAGTGGAATAAGGGAGGGATACACAGGTCAAAGCCAGGCCCTGCTGGCACCTCATAGTCATGAACCCTTAGCAGAAACCAGAAACCAGCTTTACTTCTAAAATGGCTCAGATCATTGATGTGGCCTCTAGTGGAGCAGAGGTGGGATATCAGGCATGAGGAACAAACAGCAAAAAGAGCTAAGCATGTAGTGACCACCTGTGGACACAAAACCAAGTACTGGACCAAAAATCTGTGAGTCCAAGTCAGATCTCAATGCAAAGGTCAACTTCTAGTAAGATTTTACCCTTTTGTCCCCCCACCCTACAAGACTTGGATTTAAAACTTCTAGAGAAAAAAAGAGAGGAGAGAGAGTTGGCAGTGTCGGAGAACTGTGACGCTACTATGACATATTTTGATTCATTCATTGACAAGCCCACAAATCAGGATTTCTTCTGAAATATTCAAGCTTTTGGACCTATTTCTTTATCTTCATCAGCAAACCTCTAGAAGGACTCAGACCCCCAAAATTTCTCACTCCCAAAAGAAGAGGAGTTAAACCAGCACTGTGTCAGGTTGCAGTTCGCTGTTTAAAGATGTCAACTGGCCTCCGAGCACTGAGAGCCAGCATGCGACGGTGGCCGCGTGCCTGTAATCCCAAATTGTTTCGTAAGTGGCCTAGGACAGGACTTGCGTTCCAGAAACAGTGAAATAAATAATTAGCTAGATTTTTTTCTCACGCAAAAGCTGCTCTCCAGGCATCAGTTAGTTGATTTAGAAGCTACATGAATCTTTTCAGATGCCCAAGGTAACAATGAGGAGGCTGGAACACAAGTTTGTAATTAAAAGGAAAATTAACCTAGTTGAAAGAGCATAGACATGAATTAGCTCCAGCTTCCCAACTACGTGCCCTTGGCCACGCTTTTATGCTCTCTGAGCATCAATTTCCTCATTATAAAATGGGTATGACACTACCTACCTTGCATGACGTTCCAATGATTAAAGGAGATAATATAAGTAAGTTCCCAACAAAGTACATGGCACATTATAAGTGCCAAAGAAATGAGTTCCTTTCTCCTAACTTACCTTTCTCTGTTCTATCAGTACTCTTTAGCAGAGAAACAGTTATATGCTGTCCAAACATTCTTTTCTATTCCCTGAGACCAAACCAGAGCACAGACTGCCTACCTTAAACCAGAGTGGAGAATCTCAGAGGAAAAGAAGACGTACCTCTATAAAACTTCATGAGAAGAGAAGGGAAAGGCCAGGAGTATTCTTTTTTGGAGAATATTTTCCTAAAAGTAGAGTTTCTGGGTCTCCAGATCATAGGTTCTGACCCCAAGGACCCTCCACCAACACAGAGAAGGTTAGCAAGAAGTAGCCCAGAGCAGCAGTAGAAGGTTCTGCTCTGGCTTTGCTGGGTGCAAACAGGCAGGCTTCTTGCCCCAGTTCCCCAACCCACCTTGGCATGGCCCTGGCCACCTGCATAATTCCCTCCTCCCACCTCAGATCATCGCTGGGAGTAATTCTGTCCAAAGAGGAGGGTTTGGCAATGCCCAAACCCCTCTGCTCGGGTAACTGAAGCCAAAAGGACATTTCTACATCAGTTTTCCAAGGAAGTGAACAAACAAACCAGAACTAAAAAGAAGGCGGTCCTAGGTACTGGATTTCTCAATGTTTCAAAGCTACTAGCACACTCACTCCTGCCCTTATGCACATTTCCAGTTACTGGCTGGAAAGGGTCCCGCTGCACAATCACAGCCAGTCAACAGGCCACTCTCAGCCCGCTCCTGGGTGACCACAACAGCCACTTCACTGGTCTCCCTGCCTCCAGTCTTTCCCTCTCTCATCCATTTACCACAGAGCAACCAACGTTATTCAACTAAACCAAATACCCCCACTTAAAACCGTTTGCCAGCTCCCCACCACCCTGAGGATAATGTCCAGTCCTCACTCTGGTCTTCCTGATGACTCCAGCCTCCTCTCTCGCTACTCCCCAACTCCTGATGCCCCAGAAAACTACTTACAGGCTCTGAATGGGCCACACTCTTTCCCATCACTGGGACTTTCTGGAGTTGTTCCCTGTCCTGAAACACTTTCTCGCAGGACTGTCAGCCTGCCTAACTCTTCCTCAACCTTAGGTCTCCATTTAGCGGTTACTTGCTCAGAATCCTTTCCCGATCACCATCCCTACACTGACACCCGGGTTAGGAGCCCCTCCTAGGTGCTCCCAGGGCAGCCTCTGTTCCCCCACAGTCTGAGTCCACAAGGACCATTCCTGTTTCCTTCGTCGCTGTTTTCCCTAATATGAAAAATGGGACCTGACATGTAGTAAGCGCTCAGGGACTGTTTGCTTAATTAATTAAGAGATGGACACGAGAAATAGGGTTTCAGAACATAAGGGTGGCGGCATTCCTGGACCTGTGGTAACTGATTTCTCAAGCTTGATTAACGAATTCAGGCAAATTGCCCCCAGAGATGGAGCCCTATGTTCTGCAGGCTTTCACCACACACTCATCAAGGCCACCAAGGACTGTTGAGCTTCCCAGGTGACTTCTGGGGCATCCGGGAAAATGTAATTGAACTAGGTCTGCTTCCCACAAAACTAGGTTTAGCTATAGACCAAGCAGGCCCTGCCAAGGCTAGTGGAGCCATGAAATCTGCTTTCTGTCAAGCTTCATGCTCAAGTGCTAGGGGCACTCCCTCCAGGTCTCATTATCTGTCACTCAGGTGGATCATCCCTTGTCAAAACTTAACAGATAGTTTCCACATCCTAACCTTCTTTTGTACAGTATGGACCTAAAGGAAGTGACTGTTCAAACCTTTGACTGATTTTTTAAAGACATTTTCACTTCAAATGCCACCAATATTTTAAAGTTATTAATATCTAGAAAATAAACAGACTGCTAAAACATGGCCTTCTAAAATAAGCAAAGATGCTCAACGTCATTAATCGCAAGAAATGCAAATTAAAACCACAATGAGATACCACTACACACCCACTAGAACTACTAACATTCAAAAAATTTAAAAGTGTTAGCAAGTATGCGAAGCAACTGGAACTCTCATACACTGCTTATGGGAATGTAAAACTGAACAATCACTTTGTAAAACAGGTTAGCAGTTTCTTATAAATTTACACACAGACTTATGATATAGCCCAGCCATTCCACCCCAGCTATTTACCCAAAAAAGCATATGTTCACACAAAGACCTGTATGTGAATGTTTATAGAACTCTTCTATATATAGAATACCCCAAACTGGAAACAACCCAAATGTCCATCAACTAGTGAATAAATAAAAACAGAATTCTGCTCAGCAATAAAAAAGGAAACAAACTACTGATATATGCAACAACATGGATGAATCTCAAAAGTCTATGCTAAGAGAAATAAGCCAGACACAAAAGACTAGATACTATAAGACTCAGTTCATATGACATTCTGGAAAGGTAAAACAATAGGGACAGAAATCAGATCAGTGGTTGCCAGTGGTTATAGGTGGGGGTTACAGGCTGCAAAGGAGCACTGAGTGATGGAAATATTCTATGTCATGATTGCGGTAATGATTACACAAGTATATACATTTATCAAAGCTCATCAAACTGTACACTTACAAAGGGTAAATTTAACTGTATATAAATTATACATCAATAACCTAACCTCCCCCCCAAAAAAGTACCTTTTATTACAATTAACATACTCCACAAGTCAAATCATGCCGTGGAAGACCTAAGAACTGCATAGTGTAAAGCTTGATTATTGTGTGATTCCCCAGGAAGGTGAACAGTTGTGTAAAATAGTCACTCAATGCCTATTCATTCAACAAACAACTCAGCCTTAACTCTGCAAGACTCCCATTAGCCACAACAAACATTTACTGAGTGCCTATTATGTGCCAGGCACTGTTCTAGACACTGGAGATTCAGCACGAACAAAAGAGGCAAAGTTCCTGCTCTTATGGAACTTCTACTCCAGCAGGGAGGTGGAAAATAGACAAATAACAGTGGGTTGTTTGGCGGTGGGTGGTAGGAATGACGAATAAATAAAGCAGAGTGAGGGGACAGAAAGTCACCAGGGTGGGTAACTCCTTTCTAATGAAGCACCTTTAGGACAGTGAAATGAGGGAGTGGGCCATATACTACTTGCAATAGGGTCACCAAATGATAGCTGGGATTGTGAATTCTTTTAACTTTTCCCTAAACCAAAACCTGAAATGCCAGACTCAGCAATGCTGGCAAAAGAAAAAAAATATAGGGTCATAGGAAGCTTGGCGTGAAGGGGATAATGATGACCCCAGTCAGCACCTCCCACACTGCTCCCCCAGCCCCCTTCCTCCCCAGAAGAGTCTGGCATGTCTGAACTTCACATGTAAGTTTCAAAGAGAGACATGAAATATAAAGAAGAAAGGAGGAGAGAGGAAGAGGAAGACATACTAAAAAGACAAGGTAGGAGGTTTTTTTCCCACTTGGCGAAGCGGAAAGAAAAACAGGAACCACTTCTCGTGACTGCCTTCTACCATTCTAAAGCATTAAATCTGTCTACGGAAATGTAATAAGGGGGAAAAAATGCACATGTTTGCATTGCTACCAGAAACCCCGCATTTGTGCAGTAACAAAAAGGTCGGTTGGTCTTCCTCCTTCCTGCAAGAGCACTGGCGCACGTGAGGCCATGCCTTACAGCTTCAGAGCTGAGCTTCCTTCAGAGGCTGGGAGTCAACTCCTTAGCCAGGGCCCACTCCAGAAGAGAACAGTCTCCAGGTAGGAACCACACAAGCGCCGGTTCTCACTGTGGCAGAGAAGTGAGACCGAAGAGGCAAAAAGAGGACAGCCTTTTGTAAAGGCCGTACTCCAGGTGATTGTTGTATTAGCAGATAGAAAGAATTTGATACGGTTTTGGAGGCCTGTTCAGACCACACTCCTGCTCCAATCTTATGGAGAAGCGGAGACCCCAAAAAAGCAAGTGACTTGCTCAGAGTTACCCACTAGAGTCAGAGCTGGCCCCCAGGTTTCTCAAGAAATAACTTTTTCAACAACTGTGATATGCCCTTTCCCACCAGAATTTCTCCTATGATTCTACTTGTTCTTCTCAACACATTTTTCTTGTGAGTTCTATCCCAATAGTTTATATATCCAGAATGTGCAGTCAATGACTAATCTTCACCCTTCAAAAACAGTGGTTTTATGACAGCTATCTCTCTAAACTCTAAATAAATAAATGTGTGTGTGTGCATGCATGTGTGTGTGTGTGCGTGTGTGTGTGTGTGTGTGTTCTGTTTTTGACAAATTTCCACATAGTTACTAGAAGGGAGATGGAAGTTGAAATTTCTAAAGATAGCCCGGTATCTCTCTTGATGAAATTGTTTCTAGATGTATCAATAAATAGCTAGCCAGTAACCTACAAAGCAGGAGGTAGATTTAAGGCAGGATTTAACTGTATCACATATGAATTGAAAATGGGTCAGCACTAAAGCTCAACTAATTACCTATTCATGAGATGTTGATACAAACATCACAGATGTTTACACACCCCATCTCCAGAGAGATGCAGAGGGTCCTGTAAAATGAGGATACGAAACCTGTAAGCCCAACAGAGCGCACTTGCTTTGGAAAAGGTCGGCTCTTTAATTGCCTCCTTTGAGCATATATCTCTGGATCAGTAGCCACATTCAGGGAAAAGGCTAACAAGGTTACCGACAGTCAGAAGACCAAGCTGAACAGCCTCACTGCACCCATGACTGAAGACAGGACGTGGCTGCTGTGGTGGTGGAAGGCGATTCTGAATCATCCTGTGATTTCTCCCAGACTGAACCCGTCAGCTTTATTAAGCCCGAAGTTAATTTGACTACCTCGGTTGACCCTTTCTGGCCTCCAGAAGCTACTGAGCTCTCTACCCTCAAGGCCATCCTTGTTAGCCCTTAAATTTCAACCCCTTGCACTCCCCAACCATCCTGTAGGCCCACAGTTTCAGTAAAACTGCCCTTAGTTGCCATTAGGCCTTCAGAAGCCTGCAGAAAGGCCCAGAGCTAGTACTCAGCCACCCCTGAAATTGTGTTCCTACTTAAACCATAACATTTTAGTACTCAAATCTGAGGAGACAAAAGATGTAAGAAATCCTCCAAGATAAAAGTCAAGGATAAAATGAAGCCATTCTATCATTCTAGAAGAATTCTATCATTCTACAAGAGGCTCTGCTATTGCACCACCCAGTTAAAAAACACAGATCCAGTGAATTCTAACAATTCTAACAATCTGTAACTCAGGGGGACTTTTTTGAAATTGCCAAATGCATCATACTTACTTGATAATTAGTAAGTTTATAGATAACTGCATACTCTTCTTTCACCCTGGAATACATATTCAACTTCCTGGACTAAATTATTTGCTAATAGCTAATTTTCAAAATGAGGACTACGAAAGAATACATAAAAACAGAAAGTTAGAAGAGAACCATGAATATTGCACAAATCTGTAACTAGCCTTTGAGAAGCATAATTCCTCATGCTGTCAACAATTCTATTTTAAAGGAGACTCAAAAGATTTAAATCTATTTGTATCATGTCATTGATATTTGGACAACCAAAGAGTCTGTTTATCACTCTCAACATTCCAGTTGCTACCGGCAAAAACAGTCAGGACTTCTAAAACTGTCAAGAGCCAGGGTTTCTGAGAGTGAATCTGTCCTGCACCCAAGTTCTTGTTTCACTGTTGTAAAAATTATGGAGAAATTCTAACATAATGTTAGAGAGAGCCCTTCTTCCCCTGCTGATTTCCACTAAGCAAACACAGAGCAACCTTGAAAGGAAGACTTCAGCAAGCAATACAACTATTTGCTTTTTCCCTGGTGGGGGTTATGTAGAACATGGGGAAAAGAACCTTTCCCCTAGAAAGGAAATCAACCTGTCAACATTACATGGCATAGGAAAAAAAATCAAATTTTTTCAACCATAATCGTAAGGCCAAAATAAGAGGGACCTGCAGGGAAGAAACTACTGAAGTCATAAACACCCTGAGTTATAGTAACACAAGCCAGCATCCATGAGCAGTCCTCTCTTTGAAAAAAAAACTTGATTGGTTAATGTTCCCTGTTGTTGGAATAGATTTTCAAAGAGAACTTTAGGATAAAAGGCTTAGTGACTGTATCAGCAAAAACCATTTTGTTTGGCTTACATCTCTGAAGGGTCAACATCTTCAGAGGTTCAACTTTCTCCCAGCCTAAAGGGTTTATTTTTATAAAAGTGCTCAAAGGATTTGGGGGACATACAAACCCAAATCCCTTCACTGCCTTCCCCTTCCTTTGGGCCTTTGCTCCTATGCAACAAACTCCCCCAAACATCCTTAACTCTTTTATTTTCTTGAACAAACTGGCCCAGTAGAGAGAAGGGAGTTTTTGGAGTCAGAGAAAGCAGAATTTGAATCCTGACTCTTCTACTCACCCAGCTCTGAGACCCCAGGAACTCTGAGCCCCTGTATCCTCTGCATAAAATAGAGCTAATGTTGTAAATAAAACATTTAGCCAGTTCCTGGAACAAAGTAAGTATCCAGTAATCGGTAGCTATTATAATGATTAGTGCGGCTGACTTCCCAGTGTAAAGCATTCATCAAGGGTGGGGCACAGAGTGGGCAGTTTATTAAAGGAATCTCTCTTCTCTCTTTTGTGTCCAGAGAAGGTGCTATTTCCCCCAAAGACCTTTCCAGAACAAACTGGAGCTCTCTCCAGTGTCCAGCTCAGTGTGAAGTGAAGAACTTACACTGGTATCCTGATGCCACTTCTGGCCATTGTTTTACCATAAAACCCCCTTTTGGGGGCCCCTGCCACCCACTTAAACTATTCTCTCCACACTCATGGCAGTCGGCTCCTCTTTTCCATACAGGCACAGTGCACGTTCCTCCAAGCTTTCGGCACCTGCCTCAGTTTTCCTCTCCACCCCACTTCCTCCAACCTCTATGCCAATTACCTATTTGCAATCTGGGCTTTATAATTCCTCCATCTTTTCAGCTCTCCCTACAACTTATCAGTGGTCCCTGCTGAATTCTAAGCCATGTATAGCAAGCTACTGTGTCTCAACATCTTATTCTCTGCCACACTGAGCCCAGTGCCCAGGATGACTCGGTGCCATAAACACTGGAATGAAGGCCTCTTAGATAAAACTTCAGAGGTAAGAAAAGATAGCTTAACGGTTCACTACAGTAACAAATCAGAAATCTCACTGAAAGTAAAGGGTAACCCAAAACCATGACAAAATTTCCATCTGTGTTCAAAGAAACACAAGTTCAAACAGGAATACATTTAATTTGGTTTTTCTCAAAGCACTCTAATTTGTTGGAAAGGAGACTCATTTTCATTGACTTCATGTGAGCAAAGGAGAATCTATAATTTGCCAGACTGAGGCTCTAGGAGCCCTGTAAACATGCCACCTAATAAGGACACTTCTCCTTGAGGCTCAACTCCGAACGCTGTCAGCATTGGTCAGGAGCCTTGAACTCTCAACCCACAGGCTCAAGTCAAGAACTCACTCAACAAAGCTATCAACAATCTTTCCACCTCAACACTTTATTCCTTTTACTGGTCCAGTTCTAGCTCAGAGTATGTGACCAAACCCAGCAACCTTCTCCAGAACGTCCGTCTTCTTTCACCAGCCAGCTCTTGAGGCAGCATAGGCCTATGACATGTCTGAGATGCCTCTGTTTCTGCAGCTCGTGAAGACGCTAACTAGGTAGGTGAGAATGTAGTCGGGGTTCCAGGGCAGACCCAGAGGTGCAGGGTCTAAGCCTTGCCCTCCCAACTTTAAACTAAACTCCTTCTCTATAATAACCAAAACAAACCATTCTGCTGGCTGCCTCACTAGATTAAGAGAAGAGGAATAAGATCACAAGTTTAAATCCACATTTTTGTGATTCTGAGAAGCAAAAACTGAAGGATGTTAGCCTTTTTCTTAAATACTGGCAACATGAACTCCATTATTTGAGGTCTGGGAGGATCCTCCAAGAGGAAATAGATCTGTAGCACCCCCATATTATCATGATTCTGAGGATTCTTCCTAGCAAGTGCTACTGTCATTAAGATTTTCACAAATCAAACATTTTCTGTGCCAGAGAAGAAAATGCTCAAGGAGAGACGGAACTGATCTACTGGGTAGAACTCCTGTTAGCCTCCTTTTGTCAACTGTGGTTTTATAGTGGCATTTTAAAATTCACACGATCCAATCTCCCAAGTGATCTCGTGCCAAGTGTCTACATCAGGTGAATATCGGAGTCCCCAAACGAACCTCCACCTAAGGACAGAGCGCCTTGTTGGTCTCAGCAGCCTCCAGGGGCACATCCACTCCCCTTAATGAAGGCCATTCGAACCAAGTGTCAGACAACCCTCCATTTCCAGAGGAGAAAGCCACGCTGTTATCATGTGAAACGTAACTGGAGTTGGAAACTGGAAAATGGCACTAATTCTACTAAATTTGCAAATCCTGCAACAAGATTGACAACTGAATAAACACTCTTTGACCAAAGGCTTTCTTTATATTGAACTCAAGGTCCTTACTACAATTAACACAATCATCAAAGTAAAAAAAAAAAATACCCTGCCTTGAATCACAATTAACCTTAACTGGCCAAAATTAGCAGAGGGTTTTGTACTTTTGCATAAAGGGAACAGTCCCTAGGAAAGCTTCAACCTTCAGGACTTCTGTGCAGATTTCCTTCCGATTTGAATTTACAACTGAAGAGCAATTTTTATTTGAGAGAAAGAAAAAAATCCAGTTGAAAAACCCCTTAAGATTCAAATTGGACCAACAGACAAAACAAATAAATGAGGTCAGTCCAATATTTAAGGATTCAGTGTCCATTTTAGGCTGAAAAGGATAGGGTTTTATAGACACAATTTCTTTTTTTCTCTCCTAAAAGGACACTGTAAATATTACCCTAAATTCTGGTACAGTAGCGAGAAGCCTGGATTAAAGAGGCAAGGGGCCAAGATTTTAATTTCCCGTTAATGACAGCTGGGGAGTGTATTTAGGCAAGCCATTCTACCACTATGAGCCACAGAACAGAAAACAAGTCTTGATAACGAAGCTGCAGTAGATGATCTTCTGAATGTAGAAAAACTGCCCAGAGCTTGGGTATCAGACTTGAGTTTGAATCCCCGGCTCTGCCATTAATGAAATATGTCAACCATGAACAAGCTATTTAACTTCTCTCTGTATCGGGTGCACAATTGGAAAAATGGGGCAACCTAACTATTTCTCCAAATGCACAGAGTTATACGAGACGAATTTAAGCAATACTTAGAAGATTTTAGGAGATGGACAGGCACAGTAGTAAACACTGAATCACATAATGAGAAAATTTTGTTCTTTTCAGCTCTTCTTTAGCCTTTATAAAAATTTTGTTACATTAAGGAGAAATCTTTGGTCTTTCTTGAACACGTCTTCAACACTTGCTAAGTTCTCTTTTTAACAAAGTGAGAGCAAGTCCCAGTCAGCTAGCACCTTTGGAAAGCAAGTTTATTTTATAGATAGAGTAAAAACAAATTATTTTTTTAAACAGCCTAACTATTTCTTGTTACCTTCTATTTGTGACAACTGTTATAGGTTTTCAATTTAGAGGACCAATATAAGGTTAATTTTTTTTAATTATATAGTTTAAAAAGCTATATTGATGATTACAAAAATGTGAGTCAATTTAAATAACTTCAGCAGCTTATAATGCTGCCTATCTCAGGGTCACAGTGAAGATTAAATGAGGTAATGCAGAGGGCCATCTAGCCCACGCAGTGCTCTCATCTACCCATGGCCAATGGGCAAAATTTCAACAATGAGGAATATGAGTAGAGGGTACAGTGCAAACAAAAGCAACCACGGAGGATGGATGTGAGATTCCAGAACAATGAGGAACCGAAAAATGGCAGGAAGGGGTTCTTAAAGTAGAAGTCAGGAAAAAGAGGAAAACCTGTAGAGGAAGATTCAGTTAACAAATAGTTATTGAGCCGCACTATGTGCTAATCACTGGTGAGAAAAGCAGGTGCAGTTCCTTTGTGTGTGCCTCTTACAATCTGGGACAAAGCTGTCAAAAGAGGTCAAAGTATTTCAAAGAGCCTTGAATGCTAAGCTAAACATCGTTGTGGTGGCAGATCTTTAAAGTCTTAAAGTCGTCTGACATTTGTTCAGCACCTAGTACTTTACATGGTGTTTGAAAAATATTTGCTAAACATATAAATTTCACTTTAATGGTATTTTTTGCATATTAACACATTTCATATATATATTGGTTGTTAGCACCGCGCAGTCAAGTCTGACGCCTAGCTACCCTGGTACAGCATAGTGGAACCCCGCCTGGTCTTTTTGGGCCAACCTCTCATCTTCCAGGGCTCTATCAGACAATGCTCTGCTACTGTTCACAGGGTTTTCATGACCAATTTTCTTAGAAGTGGGTGGCCAGGCCCTTCTTCCTAGTCTCTCTTAGTCTGGAAGGTTCACTGAAATCTATTCACCATGGATGACCCTGCTGGTATTTGAAATACTGGTGGCATAGCTTTCAGCATCACAGCAACACACAGCCACCACAGCATGACAACCAACAGACAGGTGGTGTGGTTCCCTGACTGGGAAACGAACCTAAGCCGTGGCGGTGAGATTGCAGAATCTTAACCACTAGACCACCAGGGCTAGGCTAATATATATATATATATATTTTTTTTTAATATTATATCTTCCTCTTCCCTCCCTCTTCCAGTACCAGAGATCACACCTCACCCCAGTAAGATAAACTGCCACCTCCATCCCAAGGCCCTGTGTCTGGGAAAGGGTCTACATGTCAATCTAAACTTCTTACTCTGGGTCTTCACTTTCTCTGCCTTTCCAGGGAAAGCTCCATCAGTGTTGCCTTCATCTCAACCTGGATCATCTAAATACCAGATCCTACTGATTTCAAGCTGACATCCCCATGGGGACTTGCTTCTTCAAGAAAACAAGCTTGGTTTGACTCTTGGCAAAAAACAATTATTCCCAACCTGGTATCCTACAGGAATTTTCGAAGCAAGTGTAAATAGGGATATGAAACCTAAACAACTTCTTAGCAAGTCCTTTCCTCCTCCCTCCCATCCTGAAACCTCTTGCTCCTTTTTCTCCCTTCTTATTCCTTCTAGTTCTAACCTATTGTGATCTCTGAAACAATTCAGGACAATGCTTTAGAAAGCTTTGTGTCTTGCCCACCTGCCCCCAATGAGAGTCTTTTGAGATATTCAGAAATATCCTTACAAGGTTAGTCTAATTCTCCTCCTAGGATGGTCATTGCACTCCTTTCTCGGAGAATGAATGAGTCTTAGGGGTCAGTTAGCTTTTCTTTTTTATCACATACTGGCTTAACAGGAATGCAATATAAGACGCAAACCTATAATGGAGATGTCCAGGATGGAGAATCCAAATGAATATTTTATTGCAGAGAGATTCTCCAAGTGGTGAGTCTGAGATGAGAACTATGCTTCACTAAATCATGTTTGCTCCATTGAAATTTATTGAGATGAACCAACCCTTCCTTCCTTTGCATTTCAGACGAGAATCCACTTTTGTTTCTATGATTCAAACCTCTGTCCACCTACTGCCGATAAATCAGCAATTTCAACAGCTTTCTCTCCTCTACCTTCCTCTCCTCCCATCATCTTCCTTTCTTCCTTTCTTCCATCACTCTCATCAGGAACACGCCTGTGCATTCCCTGGGTATTTTTCCCTCTCCCTCTCAAAATCCACTTGGTCTGTTACACTAATGCTGAGCGTATCTCTCAGGACATATCCCTGGGCAGCTCCAATCAAAGGATCATCCTTTCTCCTAAATACAAATCTACAGTTAGAGGATGTAAAACTTGAAGGACTCTAAAAGTCATGTACTTCAGCCTTTTTCATTTTATAAACCAAGAACCTAAATCTCAGAAAAGTAAAATGACTTGCCCAAGGTCACATGGCTCCTTAGTGGGTTTCTGGAATTATATGTAGAACATAATTATATATAAAATTTGGAGTGTACATGCCTATGTATATTTTTTCTGAAGAAAGAGTCAATAGCCTTCATCATATTCTCAAGGTAGTCAAAAATCCTCTCCCCTAAAATGATAATGACTGACTAGTTTCATATATACAAAATTCTTCCTAGGAAATGTCCCATACTAAATACCAGTTATTATAAAACATCTTGACTTCAAGACCAGCCAGACAAAATGCTTTGACGTCCAAATGCTTCTTGGAAGTTGTATTTGGCATAGAAAATGTTGCAGAGTTTTAAACAAATACAGACACACCAAAAGAATGAATAAAAGAATAGATCCTATCCAAAATAGGTTCTTTTTTTAAAGTATTTAAATTCTAAATTACTTAGTGAATTATCCCATTCTTATTTTAAAAAATAATTAATATGCAAATCAAAGTACCTGAATGTGAAATGTCACAGACTATAGCATTTCCCAAATCACAGCTGCCTCAAAAAGAGAAATGAAACTTAATGGAATCAGAACTGTTTGTTCTACAAAAGTAAACTGGCCTAAATAATTTAAGTATGCACTAAAATTTCTCAATCTATCATAAACTTAAACTTAACTACAGTTATTTCTCATATAATTCCATTTCTAATACTTTTCTGTGATTATCCCATCATTTTAATTGGTCTTTTAGAATATAGGAAACAAACATTAGTTCCCTGTTCTCTTTGACTTGTTCAAGTCAGCATTTACTGAACCCCTTCTATGTTAAAGTAGGTTTTCAAAATGGAAAAAGATGGGATTTTAAACTTTATTTTGTTTTAGGAACCAAGTCTGATGCACCTCCACTGTTAGAGTGAATTCTCTTTGCTTTAATATAGTTGGTGGTCTCAACGGAATGCAGAGTAACCGAAGACTCTATCTGAAAGCAATTTGACATACGAGATTTTCACTCTCTGGCTTTATATATTTCTAAGTACCTCTTTAAAATATCTACGCTGGTTACCTATCCAGGGAACTATTTTCAAGTGGAAAAATCACTCTTTGCCTTTTGCTAATATTTCATTTGTCAAAACTTGGATACTTTGACGAAGTCTTTACCTTGATATTGGTAAATTCTTGGAAACCAAACTGCTTGGGATGCAACCTCAGCTCCACTACTTACAAACTCTATGATCAGGCTACTCAACCTGTCTATGCCTCAGTTTCCTCATCTTAAAATGAAGATAACAGTACCCACCCTCATGTGGTTCTAGTGAGAATCAACGGAATTATTATGTGCAAAATGCTTAAAACAATGCCCAGCATACGGTAAATCAACAATTAATGTAACTGTTTTTACCAAGAAGAAATGCTTTCAAATAGTTTGTTTCTAACCTGCTACACCAATTTAATAAGAAAAAGTTTCCCATCCTATTTCACTTTCATAAAGCAGACTTTGAAAGTGTATTTACTTTCAGAGAAAGATGCCTTAAGAAAAGGCTAACTTTGATTCCTAGACAGTAATGGCAGTAACAAAGGTCCACAACAGTTAGGGAGAGAACAAGCAGAGACTGTATTGTATTATAACCAACAAAAACAGCTTCACCAAAGTTGGGATTGACAGCTAAACCAATAGTTCTCCTCTCTTTTTCTTTTTTTTTAATATACTTTTACAGCCAAATACTCTGTTTTTCCATTTTCTACATATTGCATAGGAAAACACGTTGAGAGCACAGACCTACTCACAAATATTTGACTGAAGCAATAGTAAAGTTTTCATTTTAAGCCAAGTAAAGAAATTATAGTTGAGTAAATTTTATTGTACGTTCTTTCCACGATGTTGCAATCTCTATGCAACCAAGGCCCCAACAAGCTGAAGAGAATTTGGCTAGCCCACTCACAGCAACAAGGGAAATTTGATACAGGCTATAAATTCTGATAAGGACTATAGTAGATGAACGTTCCAGAACATAGTGAGCATCCTCAGAAAGTCCTCTGCTCTCAGCAGCTGAAACTGTACCACCTCACCGCATAGTGTGGGAGTTAAAGAACGCTGGAGCTCACTGGCTGGGTTCAAATCTTAGCTCTGACACTTGCAAAGTGGGTGGCCAGGGAGAAGCTAGTTAACCTCTCAGTTTCTTAATATGTAAAATAGGGATAATAAATGGATTTGTTGTGAAGATTAAATTAGTCAGTATTTGAAAAGCATATGGAAAAGGACCTGGCACATAGTGCTATTTAACAGTGTCTATTAAATAAACATTGCAATAACTTTGACATTTATGATTATTTCCACATGCAGATATGAAGATGGTCTCAGTTTTTAGTGTAGGCCCTCTCTCAGAACAGTTAAATAAAACTAATTTTCAGAAAGATCTTTTAAAATTTGATGTTGGAGTAACTGACGATATGAAGCATTATATTTGCATTATTTCTTTAGTATCCAGATAGTAAATAAACGTGTAGTTGGATTTGAGAGTATTTTAGAAATGCAAAGATCATATGTCTGTTGGTATCTTCTAGATATCCAAAAGGTTCACAATTAAAGAGTTTAAGGCAATGTCCATGTAATTATTTTAGGAGCTAAAAATTGAAATAGCGAAGATATTAACAATTTGCGATCCCTACGAGTATAGCATAAACAACTTGGTTAATGGGAGGGAAGATCCCCCAAAAAATTTTTAAATGAAAAAATATTCCAAGGTACATACTACATAAGATAATAAAAAACTGTGTCACTGAGTTTCATTCAGTTAATTCATTTTTAATAATGTTTGCACTGAGACTTCCTTGAGCAGAAGTTGAAAACAACCAAGACCCAATCACCCTTTTCTAATCCTAGACTAATCATTGTCTCACATGAACAGTAAATATGCCAAGTCAAAATGTATCTAGGGTCAGTTATAGGACTCTATTTAGAGGTAGATTGAAATACTTATAAGGGTTGAGATTTCAAATGCTCATCTGGAGGGGAGACACATATATCACAGGTGTCCAGGTCACAGTCAGTTATGTCATTCTGGAACACCAAGCAAGGGGGCCTGTGAATTACTCTGACTATAGCAGCAATTCTTGTCACTTAAATGCACTCTGATGATCACTAAGGCTGGTCACTCTGATTCTACTGCTTTTTCTCAAGTAGATACCAATTTGCTGCATGTATCCAATGTTTTCCAAAGACTCTATCATGAATTATTTTAATGCTTTACAGGAGCACTTGAGAAAACAGGCTAACGATGGCAACTTTGTACTTTAAAATTATTATACTATCTGAAGAGGTTCTACTCCGGAACATTCTCAATGTTTTCACACTTTCCTTGATTAAGGAAAAGTGTCCCAAGAGAATTATATGAACAATGGAAAAGCCTCCATTATTTTTTTGTGGTAGGTATAAGAAAAATGGGCGGAAATAAAAGGGGAGAGGAGAAATTAAGTACTTTTTTAGTTGGGATTTAAGTTTTGCCTGAAAAGATGAAAATTTAGGTTTGGATCCCAAACTATTATTAAAAGAACCAGTAAAACTCTGCTTTTGAATTTGGAAAATTTTGTGAGGTGTTCTTTGGGGGGGGGGGGTTGAGAGGGTGGAGATCCGGCCTTAGAAAGTGACTTGCTGATTGTCATCGCTAAGAAAGTTTTTTAAAATGTCAAATTTGTCCTCTATCATATGAATGTATATACCACCCACTCACTTTGTGAGGTGTCACTGAAACGTCTCAGGTTTTAAAAGCTGATGGTATCGATGCTGCAAAAGAAAAGGGCCAATTACTTTCTGTGCCAGACGCTTCTCTTTCTGTCCTCTTTCTCTCTTTCCCTTTTTCTTTCCCCTTCTCCCTCCCCCCCCCCTTTTTATCTTGCTTATTTTCTTCTTTCTGGTAAGTGCTGAAAAAGAGGCACCAACACACAACCCCGGCACTGGCCCACGCCCCAAGAACCTTCCGGTTTAGTAACGGTCTGCGGGTCCGGGAAGCATTCTAACAAAAAAAACCACCCGACAGGCTTTTGCGTGATCCTCCAGGTTTCCTCCCAGTTTGCAACCACCCGGGATCTCGGTCGGAACCCGCGAGCGACAATGCTTCGTAGAGGTCGGCCCCACTCCGGCCACGGGGCCGATCCCAGGCCACCCGGCCAGGAGGCGCTGCGGACCAATCCCTCGAGGCCGCCGGCAGCCCGCGCCCAGCCCTCCCCACCCCCACCGCTGAGCCCAGCCGCGCGGCCGAGCTCGGAGTTCTGCACCGCCTGCCGGGGTTACTCTCGGTCATTCTGCTGCACCGTCTCGCCCCAGCTTCCCCATCCGTGCCGGGCCTGAGGCTGCCCCAAAAGACAAGCAGCAAAGGGCTGGAAGACGGGAGGCGAGGAGTGGGTACCTCAGCTCCAGGTTTCCCAGCTCCAGGTTTCCACAGGCTCTCCTTGTCTCCAAGTCTTCTGTTTTTAAAAGGAACAAAACTCTTCCCCCCGCTGCGCCAGGGACACCAGCTCCGGTAAGCGCACGGAGACCATAGGCAGGACCCCCAAGTCAAACAAAGCCCCCGAGGCCTCAAGTGAGCAACAGCGCTACGGACCCCGTTTGGGACACCTCCTAGTCGAGTTCTTGGGGAACAAGGACGCGCCGCTCCAGGTCCGGGGCGCACGGGGCCGATCCCCAGGTCACAGCCCAACTCAGACCAGCTTTTTAAGAACCGAGTGCGGACTGAGTGCTAGCATTTGTCCCGGTGGGCGCCGGCCGACCTGCAGCCAGAGGGGTTTTCAGCCGGCTCAGGCACTTCGGAACAAAGGGAAGCGCCTGGTGCCGGACCTGCCACTGTCCCCACTCCGGCAGCAGCGCCCCCAGCATGACCAGGAGCCCCAGATCCCACTGCGCCCCGGTCTCCACACCCAGAGATGCTCCCCGGGCTCCAACGCTGGGCGAGCGGGCGAGCACCGAGCACAGCAGCGCTGAATCTCTGGGTCGCCAGAGCTCGTCCTAGGACGTCCTCCCCCCATTTACGCCACCCCTGCCCCATTTGCGTTGCAAGAGGTGGGATGGAGGGTTCGGACCAAAGTCCCCGAAACCGAGCTCTTCTCAAAGCCTCCTCCGCCCCAAAACAAAACAATAACGTCCAAGTCACTGAAGAGCCTCTTACCTGTTTTCCACTTTTGTGTTTGCGTGTCTTTCCCCCACCCCTTGAAAATCCCTTCCGGTAAAAAAGTGGGGGGGAAGAGCAAAGCGCCCCGAGAAATTGGCTCTGGCGGCGCTGGTCCCCTGGCGCCCCCAGCCCTGCCCACCCGCGCAGGGGCAGAGAGGTATCAGCTCGGCTTGGCCGGAGCTGGCCCCACTCACTCTCCCTCGGAATTACCGGGTTTTTGCCGCGACTAGTTCCTTTTATAGATTCGGCAGCGCTGAGCGCTGGGGTTACTATCGGTCAAAGCCTGTTCGCTCCCTCCTTCCCCGCCCCTTTCCCCGGCCTCTGTTTATGTAGTTCAGTCACTCAGCAGAAAGCACGTGGAGCCTCGCCCCGCCCCTTAAGTGGGCGACGTCCCGCCGCTCCCGGCAGGGCTGGGGGCGGAGGGCGGCAGGTGGGGGTGCTGCAAGCGTCCCCTGCTCCTGGCTCGGCGCCCCTGCCCCGGCCTGGGACGAGCGGGAAACGCGGGGCTTGGGACTGATGCTGGAGACTCTCTCTCTTCCACGTTCCGGGCAGCCAGCGGCACTGGTGGAAATCGCTTCCTCTAATCTCGTGCTTTCGGCAATTTTTTTTCCTTTGTTAGTTTACTCAGTCGGAGGGTTTGGAGGGTGAGAGAACGTGAAGCTGAAACCTCTCAGGACACCAACCCTTTAGTCTTTCTTTCCTTTCAAATGCCCGGGGTGTGGGGGAAGGTGGACAGTCCTCTGGATAATTGGCTGTTTTTGTTTTCCACCACAAACTCTGACTGTGGTATTCAATAGCGACTGACTGCCTTGGGGATTCCCAGCCAGAGCCTCCCAGGTCCCGGAGAGGGCCAATGAAAAGCGTCTTGCTCCTTCTCTTTGTAAACTGGGGGGAGGGTAAGGCTGCAAAACACAGAATGTGGACCAGCCCCCTTTTTATTTTCGTTATATTGCTCGGTGTCCTAATGATAAATACATAGGGCTTGTATTTCGGCTTCTACAGATTGCAAAGTGCAGCTGGAGAATCGCAGTCGTGTAAAATTATATAACCTTTCCGGTTCTCCAACTTTTTCCTCTGGCTTTGGCTATGACAGTCAGGAGCAAGGCCACCCATCACCTTTGAGGGACAGAGGCAAGGGCACAAATGGAGGCCCACATACTTTAAGTCTAAATATTTAAGTCATAAATCACGTCAACAAACTTAAAATAAATGTCTTCTACCTTGACAAAGTTACCTTTGAAGCAACCTGGAAGGGCAGGTTTGCATTCAGACTCCTTACAGTTTGACCTGAATTTTGGCAAGAGTGTTGTGGAGTGGGGGAGCCAGCCCCCAGATCCCTTCTCTTCCCACCCCCAACTCCATCACATTCCAAAAGAACCTCCACTGTGTGCATGTGGACCCCCAGCTGCACAAGCCCACTCCTCACTACAGTCAAGGCCACAACTTGAGCCCAGGTGCACAAATCAGTGGTTCCGTCAACATTCAGGACAGATCCAGTGAAGAGGCCTATGGAGGCCCCAGAAGTGCACTTACGGGCCTTAGGGCAAAGAATTTTGGTGTCCAGGTACTCATAACTTTGGTGGCATGGCGATTTGACCCTGTAGACCGCTCACCCTTAGGAAGGGATGGAGTTTGAGGAGAGCCAGAGCTAAACCTTCTGAAACCCAGGGCCCAGGAGAGGGGTCCCTCTTGGCTGGATCAAAGGACAACCCTGGCCAAGAGACTGGGTTCTGGGTTCTGATCTGCAACTTTCTGCCTCCATTTCTTTATCTGTAAAATGGAGAGAATGTGTATGCTCTCCCTGGCTCACTGGGGTTTCCTGAAAGTGAATTTTGTTTATTTGAGCTCTTTGGAAGGATGGCGCTGTAAACAAAGAGGGTGTTATTAGCTATTAATGTCATTTTCAGGTACCAGCCATGGCCTGTAAAGTTTTTCCATGCCAAACTTTTAAAACTCTAGCAAAGAGTTAAAAGTAATCTCTCTGACCTTCTAGATATAAAGGAAAGCTCCTGGAGGAGATGTTAGCATTCCAAGTATGATTTTGGGGAGTGATTAGGTCTCCGTGACTCTCTTATTTCCACCCCCTACCCCAGTCCACCTATCACAATGCTTAAAATCCCACCATCAAAATCATTCTTTTTAGAAGTTTGGAGGCTATGGTTCCCAAGAGCACCCCTATTAAAGTAATCCCTTAGATTGTTCTACTGGGTAATGAGTGACAGTAAGTCCTATGCAAATAAGACAAATATAGGATGCTGGAAAAAGGAGGTGAGCCCAAGAAGATGATGAAAGCTCCAGACAGAGGACAGCCAGTGACTCTAAACACATAAGTCTATGGCCCCAAAGACAAACTTGATCATTTTTAACTAAGAACAACCTATGGGATCAAGAATCTGCTCACCCCTAGGATGAATACATGAACGCACTGTAGTGTTTCAAACATATTTGAGACATGTTTATTAGTCTCAATTTCTACCAATAAAAGAGCACATGCCCCTATGTGTGGTGACGGATTGTAATTAGTATTTGGGTGGTGAACATGATGTAATCTATGCTGAAATAGAAGTATAATGATGTACACCTGAAATGGATAAAATGTTATAAAACAATGTTGCCGCAATAAAATAAATAAATAAAATCTACTCTCTTAGCAACTTTCAAAAAAAAGCACATGCCCCTAAATAAGCTAAGTGATTCGGCCGGGTGACACAAGGATATAAGTCTGCTGACACCAAGCCCATACTTTGCAAGTATGACAGAGTCATATGAAAAATACTGAATTCCAAAAGTTAGAGCCTAAGAGAATGTGTCCCTTGAGAAAGTTTACAAGTGTGAATTCTCTCGCTTGACTGTTACGGGTTGATTTGTTCCCGAGTAAGCTTCAGTGAGCTTTTCTCCAAGTCTTTCAATTCCTGCAAACCCCGACACCCAAACTCCAAGTCCCCACCCTAGGTGACCATTTCCAAATAAGTAGGAAGGTCCTTCTTTGTTGCTGTTGCTCCAGAGAAGCTGATTCTGTAAATGTAGCCCAGGTGGCTTGAGGTTCTAGTCTAAGATGACCCTGACATCTACTAATTACAGAATTGCCCTTCAGGCAGCTGTGGCCTTGGAGACCCTGCTAGAGGTCGTGGAGCTACAGAGAAGCTAGATTTTTATCATCTATTGAGACTTCTAAATTAGGGATTACCTACAAGGCTTTGCTTGGAGGTTGCTTTATATATAATATCTGTTAACTGGTCTACATCAATGCACATACACATATTGTTTAAAATATAAATGATTTTCCCCACACATGTGTTTTGGTTGGTACACATACTGTTTGGCTCCTGAAAACTGAAAAAAAAATAGAATATTACAGGAAGTCCATGAAGAATAAAAAAGAAAGTATTCTAAAAATAACTTTTCAAGCTGAAATTGTTAAAATTAAGAAGACTTAATAGCTGGATTTTTTTGAGAATTCCTGAAGAATTCAAAATTTAAAAAAAAAAAGGTAATCCTGCTTTCACATAAAGAGGAATAAAAGGACCTACAGTTCATATCTGAGTCACTTTAATTCCAATACATGGTCAGACACAGACAAATCATCAAGCAACTGATGTTCAAGTTAAAAAATATATAAGGAATCTCCATTACTTGTGGAGTAAACCATGTACAGTATAGGCTCTCAATACCTACAAACTCAATTTAATTGGACCAGTGCACTCCCCTTCTGTATTAATGTGTCTCCTAGTGACACATAAGCAAGATTCAAGACCATTACTGCTTCTGGACTTGAGTAAGATGGGATCAACAAGTTAGCCTGGATTATAGACAGATATATTCCCCTGAATTACTAGTTGATCAATGAGTTATAATTCTTTTTAAAAAGGCATCCTTCCAACCTGCCACCCTTCAAGCTCTCCTTCCCTTAAGAGCCACACGGCTGGAAAGATTTCATCTCTGCTCCCTCCCTTTCTTTCACTTCCAATCCATGTCAGGCAAACTCTTGCCCCCACCACTCTGAGTTTGTTCTGTTCAAATTTAATAATGACGTCCTTAAAAAGAAAGAGAGAGGCATATGCACTTTCTTTTTTATCATTATAAAATATTTTAAATGTAGAAAAATATCTCAAGCACAGAAAGACTGCTGAATTGATAACGCTGATGACCTCCTTTAAGTCCTTGGGCTACTTGATCTCTGATATTTGACACTATTGACCACACCTTCCTCCCTAAAACTGGTTCTTCTCTTGTATTTCGTGAAGCTGGGTCTCTTCTGACTCTCCTGCCTCTTTAACCGCTCTTTTTCTGTCTCCTCTTTCCTTATATATATGTCTCCTAATACTGGTTTTCTCTTCTTATTTCTATGTGCTCCACTCCCTTGGTTTCACTTAAATCCCATATTGCCAGCTCTCATCTCCTTGCTGAACTCCTGGACTGTGCTCCCTAATGCACGGTCGAGTATCCAGCAGGACCAGTGGTGTGCTAGAGTTGGCTCTAGCTCGGAAGAGCTGACTGTGTATATCTCTTCCCAACTCTGCAGTAAGTGACTTCCACGGAGCTAGCTTAAAATCGGCCAACGGTGGGAATATTTACACCATTAGAAATCCAGTACAATCAGGGCTTCTTTTCTTTTCTGTTTTTGCAAAGCCGGTTGTTAACATTTACCCTCACAACATTTACCTGCACAACGCTGAACAGGACATTCTGCAAGTAAACCCCAAACCAACTTTTTAATCTTTCCTTTAAATCTCCCTCCTCCATCTGTATTTTATTTTTTATTTCATTTAATGACATCATCATCCACACATTGACTATGGGAAATCATAGTCATACTTGCTTAACTTCATCTCTCTATCTCTATCTTTCTCTTCTCATCCTAAAAAACACCAAAGTTAGGTCAATTCAACCTCCTAAATATCTCTTAAATCTGTCCCTTCCTCTCCATCCTACTGCCTAAGTCCAAGCCAAAGTTCTGGGCTTCTGCATTGCAGTAACCTCCAAACTGCTGTTCCTGCCTTTAGTTTCTTCCTCTTCCTGTTTATCTTCCCTACCACAATGGAGTGATTTTTGCTTAGGAGGGGAAAAAACTAAGCAAACCAACACAAAACCAAAAACATCTAATCATATCTTTTCCCCCCTCAAAACTTCCTATGGTTCTCCATTGCTTACAGAGAAAAAGTACCCTCAAAGTTCCTTAAGAAAACCTACAAAGACGTTTGCAAACATGACATTTGAAAGCCTTTGAAGCCTAGTTGTAGGCCTTGCTTCCTCCTCCATCTTCTTCCATCCCTATCTTCCCCTCTACCCACCACCCATTCTGCGAACTTTCCATGTCTCTGCTCAGGTAGTTTCCCATTGCTTGGAAATCCTTCTCATCTCCACCCTGTCCCCCTGTGTAAGTGTATGTACTGAAGGACATGAATGGGATTAACTAATTTACTGTGCTATTATTCTAGAGGGAGGAGGCACAGAGCCTAAAGAGAAAGGATATGGAAACCACTTCCTTCATTAGATGGAAGGTGTGAGATAGAAGGGAGATGAAAGAGAGAGAAATATTATGTATAGATATTTTTTAAGTACTCAAATTAGTAGGCAAATAGTACTCTCAGCTCAGATCCATTAGTAAGTGTAACAGTAGATTCAGAGGGCAGACAGTACCCTTAAATTTGAAAAGAAAATAATTGGACTCTGGGGATTAAAAGAAATCAAGCATTTATTATAACAGAACTGATGTATCTGCATTCTCCTCCATTTAATCAGAGTGCTTTTTTGATACTTGTTAAGAATCCATATTCCTGGCTGTGATTTCTGGGATGATGGATTGTTTTATTTCTTAGCCAGGAGCTTCCCTTCTCTCTGACATATTAATAAGAGTATAAGTCATTAAAAAACAAAGAAATCCTAGAAATTGTTCCAAATGTCCCTTTTCACTTAGGCCCCTAGACAGACAAGCCCCTCTTTTTCCCCTTCAGCATTCTGGGGACAGTTCCTTCAGGAGTGCAGGGTCTTCCCTTTGTTGTCCCCCTCAGTGGTCTTGTGTTGGTTTGATCCGTCCTTGCATCAATATCTTTCATGGCTTCTGAAATTGTCTAGACAGAATGAATGTTTTTGCCTCCTCAAAGACTAACTGTCCAGATGTTGTGCTGTGACCATGCCATAGGAACAGGCCTTTATTTCTCCTCTCTGTTGCCACGTTTCTGGTGACTGATGTTGTCTAGTGAAATCTGAGCAATTTCTTAGCTGGCTACTTGTCCCAGCAAACTACACATGCAGAATCATCCACAAGTATGTAAATTAGTGAGGAATGGGCTCCGTTCCCAGAGGCCTGGGGCTTCCCACAGAGCTGACCCTAAAGCTGGTTTCCTCTGGATTAACTCCATTACCCAGCAGAGCTCAGCAGGAAGTCCCACATCTGTCTACTTACCTCTGGGGGTGGGCAGCCCCGGACACACTACTAAAATGAGAAAAGAAAGCTAAATTGAGCGTCTAGTCCTAAGACATCTAAGGAAATAAAATCAGAGGTTAAAGAAAGAGAGAAATGATATGAAAATGAAGATCATAAAAACTGAAGGTGTTAGTGGTGGGTAAATTGGCCCAACATTCTGACAGGCAACTTAGCAACGTGTATTAAGAGCCTTTGACCCACTAGTTTTACTTGGAGGAATTTATCCTAAGAAACTATCCAAAAATATGGTCAAAGATTTATGTTCAAAATGTTTTTCACTGTTATCTGCAAGAGTGGACATTTTTAAAATATTCAATCATCTAGTGGCATGAAAATTCTAAAATAAACTCTGGTAAACTCATATGATAGAATTCGATGTAGTCATTAAAAATAAAAATAATGTTTTCAAAAGTAATGATATGGGGGGGCTGGCCCGGTGGCGTGGTGGTTAAGTTCACGTGCTCTGCTCCAGCGGCCCAGGGTTTGCAGGTTCAGATCCTGGGCACAGACCTATGCACCACTTATCAAGTCATACTGTGGCAGGTATCCCATATAAAGTGGAGGAAGATGGGCACGGATGTTAGCCCAGGGCCAATCTTCCTCAGCAAAAAGAGGAGGATTGGCAACAGATGTTAGCTCAGGGCAAATCTTCCTCACCAAAAAAAAAAAAAGAAAGAAAAGTAATGATATGGGAAACTGCACATGATAAATGTTAATTGAAAAAAGCAAAGCTATAGTTATGTGTATATATGATTTATATTTGGTAAAAATAATTAGTAGTATATTTCTAGTCTTTTTCATTGAATATACACGCATAGAAAAGAATGGAAAGAATCCCACCTAAAGTTAGCAGCTATTTTCTGGATTGTGGGCATCCAGATTTTTTTCATACATGTCTGTATTTTACAAAATTTCTAGGATAAATATATGCTATTTTTTAGCTAAGAAAATGGCATTAAGAACAGAGTTTGTAAATAAGTAGTGAGAGGAGATAGTTTACAACTGCAGAAAGGCAAACCACAAATTACCACATGGAAACAATAACCCCTAACATATTTTAGAAGAATGTATACACAGTAATGAAGAATAGAAGAGAATATGGAGAGATGAACATGGTTAAGACAGCTAGAATTTTTTGGTGAGTAGGTTTATAAACTGTAAAAAAAAATAGTGAGAGGATTTTAAACCAATCCTAGGGGTCCACTGCTAAGTGAAAATTCCTTATTTGTATAACATATCTGTGTGTCTTTGGGCACATTACTTCTCCTCTCTGTGCCTCAGTTTACTCATCTATCAAATGGAGGTAATAGTAGAACCTACCTTACAGGGTTGCTATGCGTGTTAGATGAGTCAGTATTTGTGAAGTGCTTGTACTGTGCCTGGCATATGGTAAGGGCTCAATAAATGACAGCTGTTGTTATTATTATGACCATTTATTATTGTTACTATTATTATTATTATCCCAAACAACAATATAACTCTTCCTCAATGCCCAATAATAACTTAATAAATGTGACTCTTTCCCAGAATTCCAATTTGTGGATTTTTAAATTGATGTTTTCAATTAGATTAACCAGTATAAACCACTTCATCAGCCCAGAGTACAAATATGGTCATATCTCTTTTTAATCTTTTATTTAATTACACAAATCCCCCCTTGCCTATAAGCAGGAAGTCCAATATCTGTTTCTTGAGATTTCCCTCCCTCGTTCCCTCCCCCAGAATTGCCTAAGAGCTGTGGGGGCTTCCACAGAGATCTAGAGAGGCCAATCAGGCTCTAATTTTTAGCAACCAATTGCTCTGTCACTAGCACATGGCAGTACCACCGAAGATCGGCACATCAAATTCCCATGTACCCTTGTTCACTGCTGGAATTATGTCTATGCTGGTCCTGACCTCAGAACAGCCTTCATCGGTATCCTGCTTTAGGGCTCCCAAAGTTTATGCACTTTAGTGTTTATCAGAAGTTGTACACTGGCAGCCCACAGACACATCCAGCTCTCTGACACATGGTTTGGGTTAAAGTGTATTGGTATTTTATTTGAAATAGTTGACAAGTTTGGAAACATCACATAAAAATCTTTATTTGGGGGCTAGCCCAGTGGTGCAGTGGTTAAGTTCGCGCATTCCACTTCGGTGGCCCGGGGTTCGCCTGTTGGGATCCTGGGCATGGACCTACTCACCATTCATCAAGCCATGCTGAGGTGGTGTCCCACATCAAAGAATTCGAAGGACCTACAACTAGAATATACAACTATGTACTGGGGGCTTTGGGGAGAAAAAAAAAAAAAGAGGAAGATTGGCAAGAGACGTTAGCTCAGGGCCAATCTTCCTAAAAAGAAAAAAAAATCTTTATTTCTTGCTTCTATTGAAAAGGTGGAACATCTGATCACACCAGGCCTCTTCCCACACAGGAACACTTGGCTGATGCTGAAAAGAAGTTCTCTCTAGATGGAACATGCTGTTTCCACTTTGCCCAATTCCCCATTAATCCATGTTTTTCTTAAACAGCCTGACTTACCCCATCTGCACTACCTACCCAGCCCCTATAGGATTCTGAGTTTGTGGCCCCTTGGCCTAGACGTCCCTGGGGGAGTAAGGTGGGGGGGGGAGACACTTGTGCATTGCACACCCTGAGAGGGTGTTGGGAGAAGTGGCTGAGCATGTGAATGTAGTAGGCAGTAAATTACCTAAATCTTGGTGAAATTAAACCTAGATGAGAGTCCTTTTACGCTATCGCTGAACTCTCATTTCAGCATCAATAATAAGAATCGCATCTTTCCTTGAAGATGGTAACCCTGAGTTTCCACTCTTGCTAGTTTGAATTTGACTTTTTAAGGCACACCTTTATGATTATAACTGAACATAACTTGAATTAAGGCAATAAAAGGCATCACCACGTCTAACAAAAGCAACACCGCTTCCTCAAAAATCTTACCCTTTACTAGTGTCAAAAGCCCAGTAAAATCAGCAGGGAAGGATCCAAGAGGTCAGAAGCAACACTCTCTTTTGGTAACTAAAAATGAGACCAAAGAACACATCCAAACCCATAAGAGCCCAACGTTTGATCCAGGCCTCTTTGTTTATTGAATTAAATCCTGGAGATAAACAAAGCAAGCAACATGAAAAACAGTCAGCACTCCACTGGGGGTGGTCAATAAGGCAGAGCTGGAGAAGAGAGGGATCAGAAAAACATGTGGGCAGCTGGGGAGACAAAAACATTCCCAAATGAATCTTCAGTGTGTGGGAGAGAGTTTTGAATGACCTAAGATTCAATGAGATAATCACAATTATTTCTTCTGCTGACCATTTCTTTGTCACTTTACATTTCTATGAAATGGCCACTGTGTCATATAAAATATGATACAGTGAAAACTAAATTTGCAGTTTCACACTCTTCATTTTCTTAAAACCACGCAAAGGCAAACAGAAATGTGAGACCATGAGACTTCAAGGAAACTGTAGAGTCATAGTAATTTGATTCTAAAAACAGATGCTTGACAAGAAGTTATATTTAAATCAACCATCAATCTATCAGGACATAATTTCTAAATTTAGTAATAGATAACCTTTCCATTTTATCCTCCCAATCACCATATGCATAGAATCATATACTTTATATTTACACAAGGCGCATTATTTGACTTTTAACCATATAAATACCTGGAGGTTGTGTTTCTTCAGCCCAAGAATTACATTTTAAATATCAAATATTCCTTAAAAATAAGGAAGTGTTAGTAACCCACACATATTGGAGGGTGAAAAGTTAAACAGTGGAAATAATAATGCTGGTCTCAGCAGTCCTAGAAATATGCAGCTAAATGCTCTCATTTATAGTATATTTGGGCTTTACTTTTGTGGAGTACATGATATTTGAACATATCTGTTTTGACTTGGGAAAATTTTATCGTGGTCTAAAACTCAAACCTTCAAACTTTGCATGGGTTTTTGTAAAAGTCAAAATAAATTTCAAAAATATGTAAGTAAAACATGCCCATCATCAAACGTTCAGACTATATAACAAAGGTATAAAGATAAAAAGACTATGAAAAAGGTACAAAGAGGAAAGTGAGAATCACTATAAGCCCACTACCCAGAGGCAACTTCTGTCAGTGTGTCTATGTGCATTCTTCCAGAATTTCTTTTCTATGAATAAATATAAATTTGGACATATACTTCTCATTTTTAAAAACAAGTTAATGCCATATATGTTATTTGTAAACTATTACTTTCACTACATAATATATCATAGACATTTTTCCATGTAAGGTATAGATTTATATCATTTTAAATGGATGTATAATGTTCCACTGTACATATGTATCATAATTTGAAATCAACTCGCCACAGAGAGACATATAGTTTGTATCTCTTTTTTAAAATCATAAAAATGCAGCCATGAACATCCCTCTACTATCTTTGCATACATACCCAAAGATTCCTTAGAGTATTTTTGCAAAAGTGGGATTGCTAAGTAATAGAATAGACATACTTTACATTTGGATACATATAGCTAAATGATCCTCCATAAAGTTGTCACCAATGTATATTCGCATGAACAGGGCATGAGAATGCCTAGGGTTTATTAAAAATATTCACAGAGTAATATTTACTTTTTTTTCTTTTGGTATACAGTTCTACAAATCTTCACACGTATATGGATTTGTTTCACCACCACCATAATCAGGATACAGAATAGTTTCCTCTCCCCTAAATCTCCCTTATTCTATTTCTTTACAGGTACACCTCCTCCCCACATCAAAACCCTGGGCAACCACTGATCTATTCTCTGTCCCTATAATTTTTTGTCTTTTCAAGAATGTCATATAAATGGAATCATATACTATGAACCATTTTGAGATTGGTTTCTTTCATTCAGTGTAATGCTTTTGAGATTTATCCAAGTTGTTGCGTGTATCAATAGTTCTGGTGGGGTTTTTTATTGCTAAGTATTATTTCATTATGTGGATATACCAGAATGTTTATTCATTCATTCATTGAAGGACATTTTTTCCCAGTTTTTGACAGTTATGAATAACTGCTGAATAGCTGCTATAAACTTCACACATAGTTTTTTGGGGGGAACATAAGTTTTCATTTCTCCAGCATAAATACCCAGAAGTGAGACTGCCAGGTTATGTGGTAGGTGTATGTTTAACACTACAAGAAACTGCCAAACTGTTTTCCAGGGTGACTGTTCCATTTTACATTCTCCCCAGCAATGTATGAGAGTTCCAATTGCTCTGCATCCTCTTTAGCACTTGGTATTGTCAGTATTTTTTGCTTTAGCCTTTCTGATAGGTGTATATTGGTATGAATATGCCTAGTTTTTCATCCTTTTATCAGCATTCTTATCAGTCTTTAAATTATGTCCAATCTAACTTATTGTTTTGACTTGTATTTTCTTTGTACTAATAAGATTGGGCATCTTTTCATGTGTTTATTGACCTTTTTTTATCCCAAGTGCTTATCTTTTTCTTATTTATTTGATAAACTCTTTTAAACCAAGTGTTTAAACTCCTTGACTGTTACATGTGTTGTAAATATTTTTCCCAGATCGCCATCTTTTTTTTTTTTTTTTTTTTTTGCTTTGTTAAATCTATCAATCTTTTCCTTAGGGTTTCTGACTTCATGTTTACAGATTCCTTCTCCATTTCAAGATTATAGAAATATTCAATCAAATTTCTTCAAGCACTCACACAAATGAGTAAACATTCCATTTCATTACCAGTCGCCTTCACCCCAGCCCAATAGGGAGAGACTCAGAATTGGCGTAAGGGTCAGGGCAGTTAGCTAATACTCCTTGTTTGAAAATTAAAGCTTTTTTCAAAAAGTGTTTCTCTATCAGCAGGGATCTGTTTTATACAACCACGTCAAAACATTATGTAAAATGTTTCTGCTGAGCTTTAAAGTAAAAAAGCCAAGATATTTCATGGGTAGGGAGATTGTTCTGATTCTTTGGGGAAGGACAGAAGTGACGATGGGGAGAGACTCTCCTTGGTGAAACTTTGCTAAGAATTCCATTTCTTTCCCCCAGAGTGCAAGACAACGACCTTTTTAAAAATCAAGAGTTAATTACTAGAAGTCCTGATTTAGATTCCACACACCCCAAAGAACAGTTTTAGTGAGTAAATAGGGTTAATGCTGAGCTAAGCAGAGGTGGCCCCAAAGGTGACCTGAAGGATAAAGGTAGAGACAGAGGGCTCTAAGACTGGGAGTTGAGTGCTGGGGAGAACCAAGGGAACAAACCACCAGAAGAGAAAAAAGTTAATATGCAAGAGAGTCAACTGCACAAGGGAAAAGAACATAGTAAAGACAAACTACAATGAGAAAGGAGTCTGTAAGGATCTGCAGCAAAGCAAGTGATTGGATATTAATGCACTGCGGCGGGAGCTGGTAAGGCCCATGACGAAGGAGGACAAAAGACAAAAGTTGAGGGGTCTGAGCCCCGCTGAGCCACGTGTCCTCGATGGATCAGCAACTGTTTAGGGAAAGAGTGGAGCTCTACTTGGAGCAAAGGCAAAATGTGTAATCAGTTGTAATTTTTCACTCAGTAGCAAACTGAACGAATGGTTTGTCTATATTTTATAAATAAATTATTCTCGAACAAATCCCATTTTTAAAGACTCCGTTTGAGAACCTCCAGTGCTCATTAGTTATGTCAACAATTCCAAATTCCTGTCATGCCCAGGATAGGAGCAACATATCCTCCTGCAGGTTTTACCTGCACACCTGCCTTACCTGGGTGAATAAAAAAGGAGGGTTTCATGATTGGCCCTGAAAATAAGGATGTTACTTGTATGTATATTTTATCATCAACATCATCATCTTTAGAGTGGTTGCTTCATTCAAATGTTAGTATCCCCTCATCATCAGATAGTCAAATATTTATTGTGTCAACAATTTATGCAAACCAGCCAAAATATGTGAAAGGACTGAGAAAATTATCAGAATAATTAGAGCCAAAAATAAAGTTCTTTACATAAGATTGAAGACAGAATCTCTGAATGCCCATAATTATCTAATGATAGTAACCCTTGCTTTAGGCATTTTTCTCAGTAAATATTTATGGAGCACCAGCTCTGTGCCACCCACTGTGCTAGATGCTACCATGTTTTGAAGGAGCTCAGAGCTTAGTGAGGAGAGAGAGAGGAAGCAGTGACAGTATTACCTGAAACAAGTTATGGTGAAGGGATAAGCCAGGTGCTGAGGAAGCACATACCAGCAACATTACCACAATAAGCTTAGCTAACATCCATCATCTCACATAGATGCAAAAAAAAGTTTTCTTCCTTATAACTCCTCCACTTCTAACTTGGCCTGAAATGTAGTTAATGATGCTCCTTTCTTCATGTGGACAGAAACATCCTTGCTCTTGAAGCAGTCGAGTGATTAAGTGTGAACACTCTGAAACCAAATGGTCTGGTTTCAAACCCCAGCCTTGACCCTTCAGTAGCTCAGTGAATAATTGGCCAATTATTGACCATCTCTGGGCCTCAGTTTTCTCATTTCTTTTTTTTTTTTTTTGTGAGGAAGACCAGCCCTGAGCTAACATCCACTGCCGATCCTCCTCTTTTTGCTGAGGAAGACTGGCCCTGGGCTAACATCCGTGCCCATCTTCCTCTACTTTACATGGGACGCCGCCATGGCGTGGCTGACAGGCAGTGCGTCGGCAGGCGCCCGGGATCCGAACCCGCGAACCCCGGGCTGCCAAGCGCGAACTTAACCGCTGCGCCACAGGGCGGCCCCTCGGTTTTCTCATTTCTAAAGCAAGGATAATAACAGTACCTGCCCCACAGGTGTGTGGTCAAGACTAGTGAGCTAACATATGCAGAAGTACTTGGAACGTGGCTGACAAATAGTCAGCATTTAATAAATGTTAGGTATTATTATTATTAGATTGTGTTGGCACCTTCAGAAATTAATAATATGCTTTTTAAAGTTTCTTTTTCATCATGCGCTTTCCCACTGACCCTCTGCTTAGATCGCATGTGATTTTTGTGTTCTTTCAACAACCCTGCCGAGTCCCCCACGACAACATCCGTCCTTAAAAATTACTTCTGAAGTGGAGCAGCGTGTGGCTATTGTCCGACTGCTTTTGCGTGATCACTGTCCAGCGTGGCTGCTAATCAAAAATGAACGGACAGTTCACAGCCACATCAGCTGTGCCACCCAGAGTAGAGCCTGGGCCGGGAGAGGCCACTAGCTTGGAGAGGGCTCGCCTGGGATCATGGCGCTGTAGAGCTAGACTTTCCACCCCCGAGAGCAGGGGCGCCATGGTATCACACCTCCACTGGAAGCAATCCATTTAACTTTCTGAAACAGCAACCTGCCAAGTCAATGGGGAATAAAAATAATAAAAAGGTGTCAGTTGTAAAGCATGGTGGAGACGTTAGAGGCCAGACAGGGGATAAGCAGACAGCTGCAGGAGGCATTTTCAGGTTCATTCCAAACTAACCACAAATGGGTGCAATTAGTTGCCAGTTGGGCAAACTGTGTTCCATGCTCAAATTTATGATCTACAATGAACTCAACAAAGGTATGGTGGCTCAAGGACAACAAAACATCAATTTAAGCATTGTCTCTCAAATATTTAAGGTAAAACCCCAAAGCGGACATATATACAAAGGCTGTGACTGACACTTCTCTTCAGTTGCACAGTATCTGGCCGTTACCTGGCATTTTATCCAAAAGCGTTGTAAGAGAAAGAGGATCCCAGCCCACGGGGATCCATTCCTGAACTCCAAGGCGGGAGCCACGGGCTGAGACATTCTCTAGGCCTCCGTGTGTCCAACAGCACTTTCTGGAGAAAGAACTCTGGTTATCTTAATATTAAAAAGAACCTCAGATTTCATCTTACCCAATGAGATCAATATAAGATGAAGGAAACTGAGGCACAGAGGAGTCAAGTGACTTGCCCAAGGTTATTATTAGTGACAGAGCTACAGCCCAGGATAAATGACTCCTACGCTTTTTGTGCGGCAGGTTGTTTAAATCATGTGGGTGGCAGCAAGCTTATGGCAAACATCACATAGCTGAATAGCCCAGGTTTCACCTGCCTGTGAGTACAAAGTAGGTCACATGAACAAAGTCTCCTAAACTTTGTCAGCTCTGTGCCTCTACCTGCTCGTTCAGGAATTTATCCCCTTCCCAAGGGCCTCCTACCCAGGGTCTTTTGCTTTGTCCTGCTCAGGGGCAGTCTGCAGCCCACCAGCCCCTTACGGGAGATGTGGACTGTCTGTTAGTCCAGCTGCCATGCCCCGCCCTGGGTCTTCCCAATATTCCACCAAGTTCTGCACATTTTTGCAGGCCAGTCCCTGAGCCAGAATGAGCACTGTGGTCTGGGGGCTGGGGCTAGGGCCAAGGTGGGAAGGAGGTTGCAGGGCATGCGTCGCTCATTGTGTGCTGCCTTTGGCCACCTTGGTCCGGAAGCAGGACTGCGTGCACCCCAAGCCTTCCCACTCTTTCCCGAACACAGATGTTGTTACTTGCCCTGGCACCGTTCCCACAGGGGCTCACAACCAGCCCCTCAGTCACGAGGCTGAAGTGAGGGAAAAGTTTGAGGTGATTATCCAGACAATTCTTGCCTTCCTCTCCTTCCACAGTCTTTATCTCCCCTTACACCTCACCAACGGCCTCTCCACCAAAACAACACAAAAAACAAAACAACAGGTGCAACAACACCCAACACCTCCTTCCTCAATCATCCAAAAAACAAAAAGTGCCCACGTATATGTGTTTGAACTTGTACAAAGAAGTCTTTGAAAGAAGTAATTGCCTAACGCTGAGCACCAGAGCGTCTGAGTCCCAGCTCCGTCTCAGAGAAGATAAGCCTTTACAGCTATTGGAATCATATCATAAACTGATCATAAGCTTAAATAAATCACTTGTGCGGTGACGGGAGGTGGGGGTGAGGAGGGACGTCATTTCTAAGCAATGCCTGCCTTAGTTTAAGTTCCTTCAGGAGTAGAAGCTGAGAAGGCAGTGGGTGTTGGTACCATATTTGAAAGGCAATCCCAGGATGCAGAAGTGAGAAGGTAGGGAAAGTGAGACAAGAAAAGGAGAAACATTAGTAAAGGGTATGTTACTAAGTAGGTTATTAACTATGAGCTACTGGGGCTCAGTCCTGCTGGAAACTTTCTCAGAAACTGTGCAGAACTTGCCTCAGAATCGGAGTCAGGACCAGGGTGGAGTGAATGAGGCACTCAGGTTGCAAAATTTAAGGGGCACTCACTCTCTAGGTCAGCCAAGTTCAAGTCATGCAAAAGCAGAGTCAGCCCTGCTCAGAATCATTCCGCCAGAGGATGGGAAGACTGGAGCATTTATCCACGGACTTCCATCTCCCATTGGTTGAGAATTGTCCCCTGCCCCAGGGGTGCTGATGCCCCTGCACTTCTGGGCTGAGCCTGTTTGAAGCTCTGCAAGCTCTGCGTGGTGCCCAGAAAGCCCCTAGGCAGAGAAAAAGAGAAGCAGGTGCTCAGGGTGGGAAGATGTCCATGCTCTGTAAACTGTCTACAGCAGCCGCCAGTGAGCATGGGTGGGCAGAGGGGATAGAGGCAGAGCACCAGCTGCATCTGCTACAAGCCCTACAAGTACCAACAGTTTCCTGAATACACATCGAAATTATGAAACTCATGTGCAGACCCCAGCATTGCTAAATCCTTGGGCCTCCTATGAGTCGGACAATCTCTCAAAACTCAAAGCAGTTTGAAGGCAAAAACGCTCTGCACTTCGAGGTACAGGATTTAAATGCTAAAGCTAAGATTTTGGAAGTTTGAACTTTAGAAAATTAACACAACTTGTGGCATCACTTGGGTCTTGATAATTTCTCTGGAAGAAAGAGACCTTTTCTTTTCTATTTCCTATTTTCCGGGGCTTTGACATATGCAGTGAGTCCCATATGCAGCTCGAAGGATAGGTGTTCATATACCTACCTCATGCAAAATTCAGGGAGGGAGAAATTCCTTTATCTACATTCTTTCTGTTCCTCTTTCAAATCAGACCTCGGCCTCAGGGAAAGGAAGGCTTAACAAAAATGCAAAGAGAAACAAAAAAAGATTGTTCATGTCTATTTTTTCCCCAAAGTTTCTCTTCAAATTCAACTGAACTATAGTGGGCATTCATTCAGTAAGTGAGTTAATAAATTAACTAAGGAAACCATTGGACCAAGTCATTATAATAGTGAACTGACAGGAAGAAGGGATTTAGACACTAGTAAGAGAATTGTGTAAGGGTTAGGTTCTCAAATTTGCAATGCTGGGACTGGACAAAAGGGACCCTTGGGAAAGAATTGATGGCAGCAGAGGGGGCCTCTGATACGACTTATGTGTGAGTTGATTGGAGGCCTCTAAATACAGAGATTGACATCTCTCATGCATTGGGTCACTCTACCTAGCTCTTTCTTGGTTTACTCTCTTTTTGTGATGGAGCACATCCTCTAGTAGTTTCTTGAGAAAGGTCTCATTGGAAGTAAATTACTCTCTTTGATCCAATGTCCTGAAATTTCACAAAAACGTGCCTTGGTGTGAATTTTTTCATTCGTTGTATTGGACATTCAGAAGGCCTTTTCATTCTGGAAACATCGACTTCAATTCTGGCACATTTTCTTCTGTTTGATAATGCCCTTCTTCTTCTCCTTCTTTTTTATATTTCTCTTTTTCGTTCTTTTTCTGGAAATTGCTTTGACTCAGATTTGGACTTCCTGGATTGATCTTCCCATTTTCTTGCTTATTTTTCCTCTTATTTTTATCTCATTGACTTTTTGTTTTACTTTAATGGATATTTCCACAATCTTATTCATCAAACTTTCTACTTAACTTTTTATTACTGCCTTCATATTTTAATTTCCAAAAGATTTTTTTGTCCTCTGACTGTTCCTTTTTTAGGGAATCTTACTTTTGTTTCACAGTTGTAATACTATTCTTATTTCTCTGAAGCTACTAACTAAAAGGTTTATATTTAAATGTTTCTCCTGCCAATGTGTTGGTTTCTCTTTTCCTTTGAGTTGCTTTTATCTCTTTTTGTTTGTTTGTCTGTCTGTTTCTTTTGGAGATTCAGCAAATGGACTGGTGGATTTCACTACATGATGATTGGACCTGGCCCTAGGGATTGTGTCTGGGGGACTCCAAATGATGGTATCACAGTTATTTTCTTTGGGGTCAACCAGTTTCTCTAGAAAAGAATTCTTTAATCTCTTATCTGAGGAGATACAAGCCTGGCTATTGACATTCTGAGAGTCTTTCTTAAGGAGAGGGCTGCTAGTTGCTAGGGATCGAGGGACTAGTTCTCACCAGCTTGTAATCTTGCAGTTAATCACCCTCTCCCTGGGCCTGGTGTTCCCAAGGTTGGCACCTCTAGTCTCCTTATAGAGTAATAGGAGAACCTGGATTCATGTGATGAAAGGAGGAATCTGGTGACCTACTGCTTTTCATGGAGACTTTTCAACCAATTTCCTTGTATTTTTGGCCTTACCCCAGTGCTTTATGCCTCTACTTCTTGAGCCTTTTGGAGAGTTTGCAACTCAAATCAGCTTCCTTCCTGCTGGCTAGCCTCTCTGTCAGCACCTAGCTTTCACCTTTCTCTAAGTCTGTTACCTTTCATTCACCAACTTTCCATCTTCCAGAATTTTGTTAACATCTCTCTCCTGCTGTCATCTTATCCTTTTTCCTTGTAAATTTGTGCCTTTTTAACTTTACAATTGTGTTTGTTAGGGTTCTCTGAGAAGCAGATGTCAAGATTGGATTAGACACACAAGAGAGAGTGGAAGGGGCAGGAGATGAGCCTTCTGACTGCCATGCAGGTTGGAAGCCTGTGGAAGGAAGGAGGGAAGGAACTGAGGATGAAGTAGGAAGAGTCCAGGACTACAGCATGGTTCCAAGAAAGATTCAACCATGCCAATGAGGAGCCTTCAAGCCAATGTCTCTCACTGGAGGAATCTCATGTCTCACAGTAATGGGCTTGTATTAGTACCCCATCATGCACCATCAGGAACAGCTCACAGAAAGTGTGGCCTTGGCATGAAAGCAGTGGTGAACCTAGAGGGGTAGCGACTGAGGCCATTGGTGAGTTATGCTCCCAAGAGCAGGAGGTCTGAAGAGCACATTTTCATGGAAGCCACAGCTGTCATTTTAGAGAAGTTTGAAAAGGGAATGGAGATAAATGTATATGTTTAATCTAACATGTTTAATAGGGAGTGTCATTTATTCTCAACAACTATAACGTGCCCTCCATCCCTACCACTACACTAAAATTGTCCTTGGCCTAATTAGTTTGGAAACACCAGGTTGCTAAACACAACTGTTACATTTCAAAAATTGTTTATTACTAATGGCCCCACAGAGCAAAATGCAAAGGGAAGAGAGGACAAGATAAGAAAAGAGATAAAAGATTGGGGGATGATGGTACTGAAGAAGCTGGAGAAAGAGGCTTATGCATAGAGAAGAGAGAGGAGATAAAGGAAGAGAAATTTTGAAGAACAGAGATGGGTAAAAAGGATTTTCATCAAAGTTTTGCTAGGTGGTATGCAATTACACCTCTACCTCCCCACAAAATCTTCAGTACAATTTCATATTATTCATTGATGATATTGGAGTTGATTTTGACAGTAATTGGGATACCCCGTTGCCCTGAGATTAACTTCATAGAGAGTGTAGGAGAGAATCTCAGGGGCACAGTTGTCTCAGTTACCCAGGAGCCTCTTCAGTTATCAAGTTCTTTCACTTCTCTACAGCCTCTATTGTTCACCTTTCTCTTCTTCTTGAAACAGTCTCCCCTTGGCTGATGCCATACTTCCTGGCTTTCTGGCTACTTTTTTGACTTATTTTACCATCCATTTTGCGGGATTCTCTTCCTCTTCCTCATTCTTTAAATTTTGGTGAACCTCAGGGTTTCTTCTTGGCTTTCTTTTTACTCTGTTCACCCAAATCCACAATTGCCACCTATAAATTGAATATGCTGATAACTCTCAAATCTTTTTCAAAGCCCAGGTTTCCTGTATGAGTTCTAGTTACGTGTCCAACAGCCTACTGAATATCCCACAAGTGCTCCAAACTCAAAATAGAATCCATCAGCATCCCATTATCCCATCCTCCAAAACCTTTCCTCTTCTTGTGTCCTACATAAGAGTGAATGATATCACTTGATTACTCAAGGCAGAAATCTTGGTCTTACCCTTGACTCCTTTCTCTCCATCCCACCAACCAACAGTTAATCATCAAGTTCCATCAATCCTAACTCTTAAGATCTCTTGATTTTATCATTTTCTTTCTGTCCTCTTCACCACTACCTTAACCTACTCCACCATCATCCCTTATTTGTATTACTCCAACAGCCTTTGAACTGGTCATTTACTGTCAGTCTTACCCCCATCCCTCCTCCATACTAAGTTCTTTACACTACAGCCAAAGTGTTTTTTATAAAATGCAAATCTGATCATGTCACTCCCTACTTAAAACACTTTAATGACTCGCCCATGGCCTGCAGGATAAAGTCCAGACCCCTATAATGATTTACAAGGACTTTCATAGCCACCTCTCCCGCCTCATACCTTGTCACTCTTTCTCGTACTCTACATGTGACTTTACTGAATTACTTGTATTTTTGTAAACTTGCTCAGTTCTTTCTCACTTTCCTCCACATGTACTACTCTTCCCACCATGCTGCCCCCATTCTCCTGACTAATCTCAACTCACTCCTCAGGAATTAGATTATATATTATTTCCTTTAGGAAGACTTTTCTGCCCCCCACCATTGAGTTAGGTGTTAGTCCCAGGTTCTGCCAAGCCCCAGTGCTTACTCTTTCCACTTAGCACTTTTCCCATTGCATGGTAATTGTCTATTTTCTTGTGATAGTTTTAAAACATGTCTGCGTACTGACACTTGTCAAGTGGAGGTGGAGTCTAATTCCCCTCCCCTTGAACATGAGTGGGCTTTCGTCACTTCCTGGAGGAATGGAATGCACCAGAAGGGATGCTGTGTGAGTTTTGAAGCAGTCAGAAAAAGCCATGCAATTTGTGCTATTTTTCTCTTGGGATGCTCATTCTTGGAACCCGCTCTGCGTGCAGTGAAGAAATGGAAAGACGACACAGACAGGCCACTTTTAGGTGTTGTGGCCCCAGCCCCAGCTAAGATACAGCCAGCATCAACCTCCAGACAGGTTAGCAAGCAAGGTTTCAGGTGATTCCAGCCCCCAGCCTTTGAACTTCCCAGAAGACATGGAACAGAGATGAGATGGTACTCTGAACTCTCCCAAAATTAGAGATTTATGAGCAAAATAAACTATTGGTTTTGTTTTCAGCATTAAGTTTGGGTGCCTTTTAGGCAGCAATACACACTAGGAACACTTGCCCATTTCCCCAGTACACCCTTGAAGATAAGGAGAGTGGCTTGTTAACTAATGTATCTGTGGTACCTGGCATATAATAGGTGCTCTATATGTATTAACCATGGATGAAAGAATAAAATATGGTTCCAGCTTTTAAAAAACAAGTTCAGAGGAAGAATGAGCTTCACTGAAAAGATGGAGGCCATCTTTGAGATTTGGGGTTTGTTTTGAGGAAAACAGGTGCTATTGACATAAGTCCCACAGCTAAAAGTGGGTGTCTGCTTCCTGCATCATTTCACATTCACGGAAGAACAAACAGTATGCCCAATCTACACTTGACGAAAGGTTTGTTTCAGGGTCCTTAGCAATTAGAACTTGGTTGCCCAGAATGAGGAAAATTACATCCTCCTAAAAGTCATTGTCTCAGAATGTACGAATATGAGTCTGAGGAACAATTTGTAAAATATTCCATTTACTCTAGACAAAGGGAAAGCCCTAAAAGACTGTATAAAATTTAAGACTTGCTAATCAAAAGCAGGATCCTTAACTGCACCCATAGCTTTTGGGGTCTTTCTTTGCTTTCTAGGGATAACTTATAGCTATTGTGTGTCAACTCCCTTCCAAGAACATCAGCCCTCCCCTTCTTGGTCTATACATAAAATCTTGGCTTCCACTCTTTACTAAAGACTCTTTCCATGACTATGTCAGTGGTTATTGTGTGTGTGTGTGTGTGTACTAGTAGCAGCTTTACAGGTTAACACTTTTGGTAAAACAGGCAAAAACACACTCTCCATGCACTATCTCATCATGTAGTCTTTCTTTCACACCCAAAGGCACCTCCTCTGAGGAGAACCACAATGTCCAGGTTTCAGTCTGGCCAAGCCCAAGGCAGACAGTCCTGGATCAGTTGCTTACAGAGTGCCTTCGGGGGTGTCTGAATGCTTTCAGCCCACACTCAGAAATGGCTACAGGAATCCTGAAGATTTTAGATTTGCCTGAAAGTCTGACCAGAAAGAACAAGAACTGTTGCTAATTGGAATTCATAAGGGTAGCTGTTTAGCAAGTCAGTACATCACAGGAAAGGAAGTTACATATCCCTCCTGAGAAATATCTTTGGCAGAATTTTATCATGATGACTTAGATTCCAGGATTCACTAAGAAGGGATGGGAACTGATGGAATAGGTTCCCAGATGGAAGAAACAACACTGCTTCAGAGCCAAAGATTCAGCTCTTCTCTGACACCAATCAATATGTAATTTAATTGTGATAGTTAGTGCTAATGCAGTATAATGAATATACATATATATATATATATATATATATATTCAACTTATTAGGTTAATGCGAATTGAATAAGATTTCAGAATTTTATTTTGTTTTCCATAATCAGTCAGAAGATCTGTTCTGGGTCCAATTAATACATTATTTTAATTCCTTCTTCACAAATTCAGCAAGCATTTGGAATGCCCATATGAGTCAGGCACTGTGTTACTCACTTGAGAAACAGAAATGAGTAGGGCAAAGTTCTTCCGCTCAGGGATTTTGAAGTCTTATGAAAAAGCTAAACTTCTGAGGGAAAAATCTTAGGATGATTTTAGAAGGACATAGGATCTTTGCTTATTTGGTATTTCAATAAATCACTGAATGAATAGATTTCACAGTCTTTACAAGCACATAATAGGTACACAACAAAAACATTAATTACCAAGCAAATCACAATACATTTTGGCCACTGTTCACTATCCGCCTGCATGGGCTTGGGGCACGGTTAAATGTTAGCAGTAGCAGTACCGTTTCTTCAAGTTCATTCACATCCAGATAATGAACAAATGAAACAGGTGAAAGTGGAGCTGCTCTGCCTGAAGTGTGAGTAGGCAAGGACCCCAGACATCTTCTGATTAGATCTCCCCTCTCACACACTGCAATCCCCAAGAAAGCTTTGCAAAAGCCCTAGGATTCCACAAGACACTGTTTGAAAACCATGCACTGAGCAGATGTCCAAAATTCCCTCCAGCTCTGAAAGCCTGTGCAGATGACACTTGTCACTCCACTGATAACCAAGGGACTCTAGACTCCTAACTTTGCTTCTCAGGCTCTTAGTGGGCTAACTTGCAGGCACAATGCCCATCTGCCCCCTCTAGACTGTGAGCTCATTTTGCATAGAAAATGGGTTTATTCAACCTTGTATCCCTAATTCCTACTGTGAAGACTGGCACTAAGCAAGTGACAAGAGTGAACATGGAATGATGAACAAATGTGCCTGAGGACAAATAGGATTCTTCCGGAGGAACCACTGTGGGAGTAGGGGGAGCAGGAGTATATACTGTATGGACTGAATGTTTTGTGTACCCCCAAAATTAATATGTTGAAATCCTAACCCCCAAGGTGATGGTATTAGGAGGTGGGGCCTTTGGGAGGTGATTGAGTCGTGAGTGTGAGGCCCTCATGAACAGGATTAGTGCCCTAATAAAAGGGACCCCAGAGAATTCCTTCACCCACTTTCTGCCATGTAAGGATACAACGAGAAGATGGCAGTCTGCAACTTGGAAGGGGGTCCTCACCAGAACCCGACCATGCTAGCACCCTGGTCTTGGACTTCCAGCATCCAGAACTGTGAAACATACATTCTGTTGTTTATAAGCCACCTAGTCTGTGGTATTCTGTTATAGCAGCCCAAACTGACTAAGACACACACTCTGATCACCTCCTAGCTACCTACTTACCTGGACATATATACACACACATACGTGTGCATGTGCACATGCAAGCACACAAGACACATGTGTGCACACAGGCACACCCTCACCCTTATTTAGGACGAGAGAGCAACAGCTGTAGAATGCCCTATTGACTCTTTTCCTAGTCTGAATAACTTGTGTTCTGGGGATACTTCCCACACATTTACTTGTTATCTAAACCCCTAAGAAGCTGACCTATTCTTATTCCATCCTCCTTTTTACTTCCAGCCTTTTCTCCTTCTCTCTTATGCTCAAAGTAGACACTCAGTACATGTTGATGCTATCCCCCCATTCTTCCCGTGATGGGATCTTCAGACCCTCATCAACTCGATCAGATGATCTGGATCTGCTCCAGTTTGTTAATGTCTTTCCTAAAATCAGACAAGTGGTTCTAGAAACAGTACTATTGTTAGGTGTGACCATTAGAAAGTACCGTGTGAAGGACATTTCCATCCAATACAGACCCTATTCTTCTATTATTCAGCAACCATTTTACACAGTTGACTCACATTACATTTGAAATTGACTAAAATACCCACGTCTTCTTTTTGTGAACTAACAAGAAGTCAATTCTCCCCTATCCTATACATGTGCATTTTTTAAGACACATGCTTAGGACTTTATATTTGTCTTCATTAAAAATCATTTATTGGTTCAGGGAGTTGTGCTCTGCTTTGTTTTTCTTCTTTAAAAAAATCTTGCTTTTGATATTCATTGTATTCGGTATCTCTCAAAATATTGTGTAAAGGCATGTACAAATTTCATTCAAGTTATCGATACAACTGGGGAACAATTAAGAGTCCTATGACATGCCACAATATATCTTTCTCAAGGTTGCCCTTGGCCCATTAGCCACATGTTTCACCAGCAACAAATCTACCATGTTACCATTCAGATGAGTTTTCTCCATCTTGTCCTCAAGGAAACACTTTAACCTTACTGAAATCAAGATACACTGATTTCACAAAATTTCTCTTTTCTATCAGTGTCAATGCTATCATTAATAGGAACAAGGTTAGTTTAGCATGGCTTGCTCTTAGTAAACTCATGCTGTTTTCTTTGCTATGTGCTTACAAACCATCTGTTCTGCCATCTGATGCCAGGGATTACACATCAAACCCACCATTTTCATGAATTTATATTTTCCTGTCTTAAAAGTTAGATTTATTACATGCAGAACTGAATTTTGTTTTATTTTTGTTAATAAAGCACAACAGATTTGGGTAAGACTTTGTATATAATGCATTCACAAATGAAAATATATATTAATGACTTGCCGGGGCCTTGATTTTATCACAACTTGAGAGTTAAGAAAATATGGAGATCTTATGCATATGTGGCCTCTGTGGGTCACCACACCACAGTCTCCATCACTGTGCCTATATGGTGTTTCCCTCAGTGCCCTTTACCGCTCCTCTGTCTAATACTGGTGATAAACACAATGTCAAAGCCCAAACCAGCAGGTATATACAGTGGTTTGACACAAATGATTTAATAATTGGTGGGGAGAGAAGGGCTACATAACAGAAAGAAGGTAACTACACTAAGATAGCACCAGCCAAATAGCAACTACCCTAGTCCAGTATGGATGCACAATAAACACTACCGAAGAAGATGAAGAAAGCAGGAAGCAGCCTAAATTTTACCCCACCCTTACCCCAAGTTAGGTAGTGTTATCAATTCCATACTTCATGGAATTGAACAGAACAAGCCCCATCCCCAAATCCATTTTTAAAAAACCAACAATAGCCAAGGGAAATTCAAGGTTAAATCCAGCTCTTGTACCATTCGTTTTTATGTTTAATGTGTTCTGGATCATGAAGAGCAAGAGAAGGATGATGGAGAGTAACATCACTAACTCACACTGTACCTGGAACTGGTCTGCCGGCCTCATGGAGTCTGTGTGTGCATCCAAACACACCACAAGCACTCGTTTTCCTTTGCATGCCTCCCAGGTTCATCTTTTAGGACGTGTATGTTCTTTTAGGTAGGACCTTCATACATGCGGGGCCTCAGAGTTTTTCTAATCTTTTTTTTTTTGAGGAAGATTGGCCCTGAGCTAACATCTGTTACCAATCTTCCTCTTTTTCTTTTTTCTCCCCAAAGCCCCACCTAGTTGTACATCCTACTTGCAGGTCCTTCTATTTCTTCTATGTGGAACGCCGCCCCAGCATGGCTTGATGAGCAGTGAGTAGGTCCGTTCCCAGGATCCGAATCGGTGAACCCCGGGCCAGCAGAGTGACACACACAAACTTAGCCGCTACACCACTGGGCCGGCCTCATGAGTTTTTCTAATTTTTATGTGCCTAGCTGTGCTTCCCACACCCTTCTGGTCTGTTCTCTTTCAGAAAAATCCTAACTGAACTCCACAGAATGACTTTTCTTTAGTTCAGACATTATTTATAAAATTTCTAGAAAAACATTGCCTCTCTCCTAGACAGAATATTACAAAACAGGTCTCCGCTGAGCAGTCAAACTCACTATCATTGCTATGTAGGAAATAATTGCAAAGCTACCCCCAACGTTCTTTAGCAATTGAGGGTGAGGACCAAGAGAAAGAGAAACAAAAGTTGCTTCAATCAGTAAAAATATTTTGAGAAGCATTAGGAAGATGAGAGGAGCCTGGCACAGTAGATTTATTTAACTAGAATATTGAGAGAATTGGCTCTGTTTTTTCATTTTTGTTCACTTACTTGCTTTTGTTTTAAATCTAATTAAAAAGTTGCTGTGTTACTGTATAATCCCATTTGCATGTCATTCTGGAAAAGGCAAGACTAAAAGGACAGAGACTAGATCACTGGTTTCCAGGGGTTTAAGGTGGGAGGAAAGGTCGACTACGAAGGGGCAGCACAGCGTATTTTGGGGTGACAGAACTGTTCTAGATCTCAATTTTGGCGATGGTTGCATGACTATGCATTTTTCAAAACCCATAGAACTGTACACTAAAAAGAGTGAATTTTGATGCATATAAGAATAAATGAAGTGAAATTTTAGGTTGCTCTGCAATGTAGGAGGAAAACCAGGGGACCGGGATTCAGGTGCCCTACATTACACTTTTGCTAGCTCCATTCCCCTTTCTAGCACCAGAGGCAAAAGTTATTTTTGCTTTTATTCTTATAACTAGGAATCTTTCTAAAACTACTCTAGGAGATGTGCTTGCCTTAGGAAGCAGAACACACAGAGGAAAATGTCAAGTTTCTTTGGCACGTTGCAAGTCTTCAGGACTTCAGGGCCACCTTCTGGGACACCGAAGGTAACTACCAGCATGGCACCACAGCCCTTCCTAGATGAATGCACTCCCTTCTCTGTCCACCTCCACAGATGCTTTGTACCTCCACAAGCCATCATATTTTAATAGATTTTACTAAAATAGTAATATATTTATTTATTCATACATTTCATTATAAGCAAAATGAACCTATGTTTCTTATGCACTTAATGTTCTTAGATGCAACTTAGTGAATTTGATAATCAGGCTCTCAAGAGAGCAACATATGGCTGTTTGTGATTAGATTCAGCAACGGAGAAATGTCTATACTGAGCTGTCCTCCTGTACATAATCTCTGCAGCTCTCAGCTCTGCCGTGTCCCCTGTGAAAGCTCTTGTGATAGAGTGGGTGTCTCAAACAGAGGATCCAGAGAAATCCCCCTATCGTGACAGGCTTTAGTGTATAGTTGTAACTCTTGCACTGAAGTGTTCTTTGTAGTAAGTATTTCTTGTTATGCTTTTCCAGGCTTGTTAATAATTTGCCCTCAGCATTTCTATGTGATTAGTCCCAAGGCACTTTTATGGGTCCCATTTTCAATACCTTCTCTCTTTCATCAGTGCTCTCTGTCTTTAGGGTTGGTCTCCTGGACTATCTGATAGTTCTATATTTCATTAGCTTTTCTTATATGATTTTCAGCGTTCAAAAATTTAGACAGTTCAGCCATTTAAGCCTCTTATAACTTCTAATTATGTAAACTGATACACAATCACTGGATGGTAGCATATTGGTTGACTATAGTTATCAAGGGAAACATTGCCCAGCAGAACCTTGGGGTGGCATGTCTAAGCATTATCAGTGCATATAGTGTATATACAATGTATATAGAAAGATTGTTTGTTTGTTCAAGGGTACCTAAGTTCCAAAGTTTCTGGCAGAGACTGTAGACTTCTGCAAAATGAGGGGGAAAAGGCTTCCAGTCAGGAGTTATCCTTGGCTCCTCCTTCATCATTCTTCACCTCCTACTGGTTGTCATGTCTTATCAACTCCCTTACTTCTCTGCCCTACTCATTATCCCCACTGCCCCTGCCCTTGAACAGGCCTCCACCCTCTCTATGCCTGGACCACAGCCACTGGTGTAAGGAACTTGGCACATAGAAAGGACTCAGTAAATACTGGATGGATGGATGGATGGATGGATGGATAGATGGATGGGAAGGAAAGAGGAAGGGAAGGAAGGATGTGGAGAGGAAAAATGGAAAGAAGGAAATAGTTCTTTCTGATATCATGTAGATAGAGCACTTGAAAATCAGAAATGACCATGCTTTGAAGCACATTTAATTTCTCAGCAATCTAAGCAGGAGAATGAACCCCAACTCATAAATTCTCCCATCTCCCATTCACCAAGGATTCAACTATCCATGTGGATAGTCAGCATTTGGTGATTAATAATACTTTACATTCCACCAACAAAAGGTAAAGAAACAAATCTTATTCTCACATGGTCCCCTGGGAAGGTGATGAGGCATAAGTGCCTTTGTTGACAGCTCTCTTCCACCCCTATACACATGGCTGCTCAAGTCACCATGACCCTCAGTAACTGTTGCCTGACTGCCTGTTTTTTCAAACTGGAAAGCCCCACTACACCACTTCTCCAAGAGAGCTAATTCCTTCTCCTCACTTGCCTGGGAGTCTGAAACCCTTGCCCAAGAAAGCCATGCTGGCCAAGAGAGAGGCAGCCTGGGCTATAAATTGATGAACTAACTAAAATAACAAGCTGGAAGGCAGAAACCCACTCTTAAAACCATCACTCTCTTTGGGGTGGAAATTGACTCCTCACATTGAACTTTGTTGATCATATCTCTGTTGACCAAGAAATGTTTTTTTCTAAACTGCTACCATTTATTTCAGTCATATGGCACTAGAATTTTATCACGTGTATACAGGTGAATGCTTTTTGGCTTTACTACTTATGGGAAAATGCCCCATAAAATGAATCAAGTTTGTACGTGGGTGGGTGTTACTAGCTTTGGGTACTGCCTTGGTGACTTTTTCTTGGTGCTCTATACTGTGGTCTAGACAGGGACAACTTTCCCTTCCCTGAGTGCAACTCTACTAAACAAGCTATATCTGGCTTTTTGCCCCTAGAAAAACCACGTGTTTAAAACCAGCTGAGAAGGGAAAAAGTCAATTGTCTATGGCAAAAGCTTAGCAGACTGTTCCTAAAGACAGAGATGCTCTTTCCTACCACCTTTAGCCAAAGCATGTAGTGAATGCCCACTGCATGGCTCAGGGGTTGGGGCGGGGGAGACTCTACTGTCCTGGGCTAAACAATTCCAACAATCTGGAGGTTGTAAAGGAGTGAGCAATGACCGTGTGGCCAAAGACTGAACAGCCTGCACAACTGGTACTGCTTTAGTTTATAGGCTCTATGGGGCAAAGACAGTGTCTCTTTAAAATGTATTTATTAGGTGTGCTCAATAGACTAGTGTGCAAATGTAGGTGCCCAATTAACAAACTTTGCTGATAAATGGAAAAGCATTCCAAGGTCATACACATCACTTGAGAATCCAGGAGGACCTGTGACTCAGATATAAAGGTGAAGGTGGTATAGAGCCAATAAATCCTATGACGTATTCATTCCAAGTGCTCTTGTTTTGGGGGGAAGATTGGATACGTTTTTCAAAAGTCAATTACAACAGTGACTGTATGCTACCAAAATAATAAGACAAGGATTAAAACTTTATAGCCAAATTATATTTGCACAATTAAGTTTCTTCAGCAAACCAAAGTATAATGTGTTCTCTGCAGTGGCTCTCTTGCCTTTTCAATCATTTAGAAAATGATATAAAAAAACACCTTTTCTTTTTTTTAAATTAAGATATAATTGACATATAACATTATATGAGTCCAGGTGTACAACATAATGATTCAGTATATGTACATATTGTGAAATGATCACCACAATAATCTAGTTAACATCCATCACTCTATATAGTTAACAAAAAAATTTTTCCTTGTGATGAGAACTTTTAAGATCAACTCTCTCAGCAACTTCCAAATATACAATACAATATTATTAACTAAAGTCACCATGCTGTACATTTCATTTCTAACTTTATTTATTTTATAACTGGAAGTTTGTACCTTTGACCCTCTTCACCCATTTCACCCACTCCCAAAATCACCTTTTCTAAAACTGAAAACCGATCGCAGACGCGGAGAAGAGACCTTCGTTCAAGAATATGGCTCAGCTGCCATCCCACTAATATCTGGGATTCCAGTAGATTAACATGCTCATTTTGATTGGAAGATGCCTATGAAAAGATGGGGTGTTTAATGCTTAAAATTGCAAGCTTCTATCTGCATCCACCACATTCATAGTAGAGAGCCATGCTCTTAGCCTGCACCTGCCCAGCTCCTAGGGTAAGAATTCTCAGCCAGATTTAAACTCCTCAGTGCCGGCTAACCATGTTATCTCCACTAGTCCCACTGTGTTGTAGGGATGTGGAGACAGAAAGCTGGGCAGATGGCTGGCAGCAAGACCCCTACATGCCTTAGTCCCCAGTGCCAAGGGAGCCTATAGAGAGTGATGGCTCACTGAACTGAATTATAAGGGAAACTCCGAAAGTTATCTGAAAATGTAAGTTTAACTCCAGTTCACCAAAGACTTTAGTCTGTCTTTTTCTTTTAATGGATAATTTCAGGAAATAAATAAATGTTACAAATACATTTGAAGCTCCCTCCAATTTTAATTCCTTCCTTCTCCTTGCATTTGGTGTTTATTAATCCTATACATGTTTTTTATACTTTCTCTACATATAAAAGTGCCCATAATCAATAACTAGTATTGTTTTGTATGTTCCAAACTTTACATAAGTGGCATCATGCTGTCATTGTACACATCATTCTGTAACTTGTTCTTCTTGCACAAATTACGTTTTTGAGATTTATACATGTTGGTAATGCAGTTTTAATTCATTCATTTTCACTGCTTTATAGTATTCCATTGAATGACTTGATTACTTATCCATTCTTTTCTTGAGGGATATTTTCATTGTTTTCTATTCTCGGCTATCATTATCATTGCTACTAGGAATATTTTCCAGCATGTCATTTTATGCATGTGTACAAGAGTTTCTGTAAAATCTATGCCCAAAGTGTACCTGCTTTGTAATCTTAACTTTCGTGATACTGCCAAGCTGAACCAATTTCTACCAATCTCAGCAGTAAAGGAGAGTTTCTGTTGCTTAACATCTTTGACTGGATATTATTGGTCTTATTAATTTTTCCAATCAGATAAATGTGAAACAATGTCTTCTTGTTTTAATTAGTATTTCCCTGATTGCTGGGGAGGTTGAGCATCTTCTCACTACCTATTAGTCATTCAGCTTTCCTCTTCTGGGAATTGCCAAGTCATATCTATGTTCATTATTGTATTATATCATTATGTTGAATCATTTTCTTTGTTTTATTGATTTGTAGTAGTTAAATGTCCCGAATACTAACCTTTAGTCTCTCTTTGAGCTGTGAATGTCTTCTCAGGGTGGGCCTTGCCTTTTCACTCATGTTTTCTAATGTACAGAAGTTTTGTTTGTTTGCTTGTTTACTTGTTTTTAATGCAGTCAGATCTGCCTATCTTTTCCTTCATGGTTTGAACTTTACATGGCTTTTTTAAAAAAATTCATTGTATTTAACTTATTTTTTTATCTTTTGCTGAGGAAGATTAGCCCTGAGCTAACATCTGTGCCAATCTTCCTCTACTTTATATGTGGGTCACCGCCACAGCATGGCTGATGAGTGGTGTAGGTCTGGGCCCGGGATCCAAACCTGCGAACCCAGGCCACCAAAGCAGAGCACACTGAACTTAACCACTGTGCCACAGGGCTGGCCCCTACATGGCTTGTTTGAGAAATGCTTTCCTAGACCAAGTTCTCTAATTCACCCAGAATTTATTTACTTATTTATTTTTGTATGTTGAGAGATAGAGATCTTTTTTTTCATGTGGTCAACCAATTATTCCAAGCACCATTTACTGAAGAGTCCATCTTCTCCTGATGCTCTATCACAGATTTCCCCATATACACCCAGGCCCTGTTATGTTCTCTATTTGCCTGCTCCAGCAATAATACCACATTGTCTAATTACAACAGTTTTATAAGATGTCTTGATATCTATTAGGGCAAACCCTTGATATCTACTAGGGCCCTCACTTTATTCTTTAAAAAATATGTTATTCATGAACCATGGATCGTCCACATAAATTTTAGAATAAGCTTGTCAAGTCACACACAATCTCTAAATCCACTAAGTATTTACTTACTGTATATAAATATACAAACACTAAAAACACTATTGAGGATTTAAGGTTGCATCCAACCTTAAATGTATAGATTTGAGGAGAATTGATAGTTTTATAAAAGAGTCCTTTCATCCATGAATATGATGTATCCATCCATTTATTTAAATGTTTTCTTAATGTTTTTCAATAAAGTTTTATACTTCCCTCCATTAAAATCCTGCACATATTTTTTTTAGATTTATATATTCCTGATGTTTTTTGTCACTACTGTAAGTGGTATCTTTTGTTAAATTGATGTTTGTCCTTTGATGTTGTTGATAGAAATAAATTTGATTACTGTATATTGCGCTTATTTCCGGCTGCCCTCTCTTAAGACTGTTAATAATTTGTCTGTAGGTTCTCTTGAAATTTTCTTATACACAATAATGTTGTGTTATATCTCATGCTTTCTTGTCTTACTCTGCTGCCTGACTTCTTAAACAGAATGTTTAACAGAAGAGTTGATAGCCAAAAAACTTGTTCTGTTCCTGATTATAAAGACAATGTTTGAGAATTTGGGGAAAATTTAAATATTACCAAATATCACGAGTATTTCTTTCTCCCCTATTTAATGTTTCAGAATGTATGGAGGGTTTGTTTAGAGCACAATAGCTGCTCTAGTCATCTCAAAAATCACTCTACATCAATGATTATTTCCATTTTTTCAGTATGCCTATTGCTGGGCTCCCACACACAAAGAACAACAAAAAAAATCATACGGCTTGTTAATTTTTGGCAAAGTTAGCCAATTTCATATTATCCACAAATGTCACACTAAACAGACTGAACGCATACACAGTCACAAAACTCTGCAAGCTGAAGTTGAGAAGTCCAAAAACAAGGGAAAAAAACCAACTCTAAAACTATTCTGCATTCAAGTTCTGAAGTGATTCCCTTTGAAGCCTTTAAAATGTATTTGTTTGCAGAAAACAAAAGTTCATTGTTAGCATGTGGAAGTGGTTTATTAGTGGCTGTAAGAAATCAGGGTTAGGACTTGAGGCAGAGAGTAGGGAAGTTCTTAAATTTTAGTGCCTTAAACCCATAAAATCTTTTAAGACAGTTCTTAACAATGTAATTACTCTGTTCAAGAAACCCACTCTTGTCATGAGAACCTAGGACCCCAATGGCACTATTCTGGTTGCTATTCCTCATGCCATCTAAGAACCCTCACTTTATACTTCCCTATACCAAGAAGCAAAGAGTTGCAGTTTTAAACCTCACCCCCCTACATCTGATTCAAAGATTAGATTACAATTAAAAGTAAATTTTAAAATCTGCATCTTAAATCAAGATTTCAAGTGTGCTACACTTTAAAGGCACTTCATTACAAAAGTTAAAACTTAGAAAATTAAAGTAGAAAATTTTTCATTGAGTCAACAAATAACCTTTTACTTTTTCAGGATGATTTACTGCAGGATTTTGTTAAACAGACTCCCCTCTTATTTATTGTGTTGAGTTTTTAGAGAAAATAAGTGAGACTAAAAAAAAAAGTTGCTCTGACACGATAGGGAAAATAATTCATCTTACAGAAATGTAACATCTATTTTTCAGGTTCTCATTTGCTAAATTGACAATGCAGAATTTGAGAAGCAGTTACAAGCCGCTGAACCTGAGAGAAGCCTCTAAACGCGCTTAACTATTGTTTATTTGCTTTGTGCTGTTTGCTAGTTCAAGTACAAACAGGCACAAATGGAAAGACACCACTCCTCCCCCACTCCGCACAGCTTTAAACAGAAAGCATGGGCCCAGCGCCCAGCAGTCGAGTCGAAGAAGGGATCTCGCCGCTTTAAGCCGTGGGGGCCCTCGGTCCCGCCCACAAGAAGGCGGGGCCGGCGCGGTGTCTGCTGGGAGTTGTAGTTCCCGGCCTGAGCGCTTCTTGACTCGTTTCTTCCTGCTCCCACTGCCCCCCGGGTACCTACGAACGCTGAAGCTGCTGTGGATTAAGCACGAGGCGCAGAGATAAAAGGAGAGGATGGGGCGCCGTTGATAAGCGTCTAGAAAGTGTTTGGTGGCAACGTAAGCGGCGCGCATGCGCGAGTGGCCGGGCGGCTCCTACTCCGCCCCTGTCTTTCGGGGCGCGTTGCGGGGCTCATAGGTCGGGCACTAGACTAGTTTGAGATAATATGGTTTGCGGGCGGCGGTTGTTAGTGGTGACATGCGGGGGCGGGGGAGGGGCTTATCCGATAATTAGAGGTTTTGTCGCCCTGCCTCATTCTGCCTTTAGAGATTCTCCCACCTCCTCCCTTTCCCAACTTGCAGAATTGTAGCTCCCACCCGCCCCACCCCCGGTCTCTACGTGGGAAGCGTTTCCCTGCTGTGTTGTGAAACCCGCTAGAGCTTCTGAGCCAAGGCCTTTTGCCCGCCTGGAATTCAAACCGTCCCCTCCCTGCCAAATCCGGGTCATGTGAGGCAGCAGAAGGCTCGAGGCACAGGCCCTACGAAGCAGTGCCCCCTCAGTTCTCTTAAATTTACGGTTACCCCGTTCTCCTCTTCCCCTGCAAAGCTGGGACCAGCGAGGCGATAGATTAGATGGATAGATAAACATGTAGATTACGTCCTTCAGTTTGAAAAGGGCTTTCATAGCTTCCTTTGCTCTGAGAGGTGGCATCAGTAGAAAAAAAGGACAGTGAGTGACTGGAAAACTCCCCAATGTAGTCGGTGACAGAGCCCCAGGACCGCAGCCTTCAAGAGTTCTAAATCCACTGCTTTTTTTCACCACTTCACAGATGTCTCAGAAAGAGCTAAAGGAGGTAACCAGCTGGGCTTGATGCCAGCTGGACCATTTCCGAATGGCCAGGCCCTGGTTCACCACAGCCACTTTTAAATTAGTGAGCAATTGCCCTCAGTGAGTAAGCCCTCCAGCAAGCACAGAGGATTTTGCCTAGGGAAATGTTTAAGATTGAGCACGTATTTTGTGCTGGGCCCTGGGAAGATATACATCAGATCTTAGCTTAAAAGGTGCCCTTCCCCAAAGAGACAGGTTGGACTGTAAAGGACCCGTATTTCCTAGAGGAGAGCATTAGGCACAGTTCGTTGTGTGATTTCTTGTTTGTCTGCTTTTCTTAAGAGTCTGCAGCACTGTTTTGTTTACCATTGTGTCCGCAGTGCTAACACATGGTGGCCTCTTAAAAACGTCAAATGATGGAATGCGTGAATCCAGTGTCTGCCCTTCAGGTCTGTACCCAGTCTTTTGGGAGACGTAGAGATGAAAATAGAGATATAGGTTTACACAAAGCTTTGGGATGGGAAGAAAGAAGCATATAAATGCCTGGAGAGGTCCCTGAAGTCTGAATGGAGGAGGCGTTATCTGCTAAGCTTTGGAATTTTCCCTCGTTGAATTAGCAGATAGGAAGTTATCACACCAAAGTCTCTGGATGAGCTTTGCCTGAGAGGGAAAGGGACTGATTAAGAGCTGACCAGGACGGGAACACAGATGTTACCCTCTTCCAGGTGGTTGTCTGGAGAAGCCGCATTTTCCAGGGACCCTGGCTTTCTTCAGACATCTTCGGAATGCTCTTTGTGGAAATGCCTTTTGAGCTTACAGCACATTCTTTTGACCTCCTCTTGTTCCTTCAGGGTGTTGATATTTGGGAACAGCTAGAAGTCACTTTGGATGCAGGTCTAGAGGATGAGGAGGCAATCATGCTGCGTGATAGTTGCTGTTGAAATTTGGTGGAAGGTGTTGGTTTGTTTACGTAGGGCAGGGGTTGTCATCCCAGAGTGTGTGGAGTTTTGAGTGTGTGTGTATTTTCCTGAGGGATCATGTCTTTAGCTTTTATCAGATTCTGCAATGACTCCATGATTCAAAAAAGATTAACTACCACTGCTGTAGAGTTATGAGATCATTTCTTCTGTGGCTTGTAAGCTGGCTTTGAAGGAGCATCACGTGGTGGGAGAGCAGCGGGCAGGTTTCAGCTTCTCCTGTAACTTGATGTGTGGGCTCAGTGGGTTCCAAAGCTCCCAGAGCCCCAGTGTTCCCAGATGGATAGAAAGTGCAAGGTAGAACTGGGGAGGGGGTAGGGAGGGATGTCCAGGGTCCTTTCTCTGTGACTTCATGAAATTCTAAGAGAGGAATTCTAGAAGTGTCCTTGAACAATAGCAGCATCCCTAGACTAGGCATGTAATGCACCCTTCTCAGGTGATTCCTTCAAATGACAGCCCTAATTTGGGTGTGTGTTAGTGCTTGTGTGCTTGTTCAAAGAAATAAGCCTCCCGATGTCAGAGCCAGGGAGCTGGTGACATCAAACAGGCCAAATCAGAGACGGAAGGTGGAGGCTCAAAAATCAGCAAGACTTGCTGAAAATAATACAAATGGTCAGGGAAGGGCTCGTCAAGAAGGGGGAGCTTGGAAAGAGGGAAGACGGTGCTAGAGCATCACACTGCCAGGAGCAGGAATCAGCCCAGACAAGGCAACACAGGAGGCCAGAAACAAGGATTCTGTCTTAAGAGTGAAGGTTCTGGTAGAGGACTCAATCTCCAGAAGGGCAAATTAGAGTAAACAGAATTCATGCAAAACAAATTTTTGGCAGGGACTGAATCCCAGGCAGCAGGAGCCCCATTCTAGGAACAGGGTGACCTGAGACTAGGCCAGGAGCCATGGCCCTCAGGATTGGTCCCAAAGCCTGCAGCTAAACACTCTGACTCCAGCTGTGGGGGCAGAGACCCTGGGGGCCAACTGGAGCCAGGGAAAAGCTGAGGAGCCAGTCACTGGGAGCCACCACCAGCCGTAGGTCTATTCTTCCCTCCCACCCTCCTGCTTCTCTCCTTCCCTTCCTCCCTCCCTTCCTCCTCTTTTCCCTTCTCTCTTTCTTCCTAGTCTGCGTGAGAGGGAAGAGATTTAAAAAAATACTACATGATGCTCTCCCACCTTAAGGAGTTTGCAGACTTGAGATAAAGATTTCCCACTTATAAGTAAATGACTAAGTGCTTGATCAGGTGGTAGAAAGTAAAAATTCTACAGGGCAAAAAAAGTGAAATTACTGTGTGTGGTGGGTGGGGGTCAACAGTTATTTCCTGCTTTTCACATTCCTCAGGGAGAAGGGAATTTGCATGTCACTCCCCCGAAAGGGAAAAGTAGGAGGAACTTCCTGGGCTTCTCCTTGCCCCAAGGGAAGGGATGACTTACCTGACCCATGAATCTGTCCCTGCCTTTTCTCTCTCTGTGTCCTTTCAGAGCCGGCCTGGCCACGGGACACTTGCCTTCTGGTCTGCCCTGTAGCGAGCATGGCCAAACATGCTCTGCCGTGCACGGGGAAGCCCGCAGTTTTGCAGGGTAAGCAAAGATCAGGAGAGACATTTCAGGAAATCCATTTGGCTGCAGGTCAAGCCACACTGTTCAGGTCAACTTTATCAATAAATAAAGCTGATATGTTGATCTCTAATGGTTTGCCTCCTGGTCTTACTTCTCAGAAGGAGAAAACAGAGATGTTCTTTTTTGGCCTCCCCAGCCCCCAACACAGGGAGAAGGCCTTGGTGTGGGTCAGTCTGGAAGGAGGAGCTGGGCCTAGTGGTCACTTCTGCATTGGAGCCTCAGGCCGTTTTTGTTACAGGGCCCTCAAGCCACATAGCAGCCTTTATTGATCTGGAGGCCTCAAAAACAAGTTTGGTCTCCTAACTTCAAACAAACTCTGAGTACCCAAGACCCACCCTTGAGGAAGAGAAAGGCGTGGATTGGAGGACATCCCTGCTATGTTAATTTATACAATAGTCAGAGTCAGGGCCAGACACAGAGTGAACTGAGACTAGAAACACAGGAAAAGCTGCTTCCATAGACTTTCACTGCCCTTCAGTTATCTACGTGTGTGAGCCTTCTGCCTTTGGCTCAAGCTGTTTTCTCTTTCTGGAATTCCTTCTCTCCATGCTTTGCATCTGTCAAAATCCAAGAAGAGGGGACATCTTCCTGAGGAATACTGTTTCTTCCTAATTGAATGCTTTTATCTTTCTGGTCTCCTAACAAGTTTCAACACATCGTTGAAGACTCTCAACCACCTGCTCCACTGTGAACCTTTCCTTGACGTTCCCTCCACGCCCTTCTGGGCTCAGTTATTCACCTGGTCCTCTGAGCAGTCATTTGCACCTTGACATTCCATTCTTTCAGCTGCAGGCTTATAAGCCCTCCATAATCTGTCCTCTATCTCAAAACATCTCTACTTTTGCTTCGTATTCCAGCCATGTCATACAACTTGCCTCAAATACTCTTCCTCTCACCTTTCTACAACTACCTGGCAAAGTCCTTCATCCTCTAATACCCCGTAGAAGCCTTCCCTGACTCCAGAAAGAATTAACTGCCCCTTCACCCTCCACTTTGTGACTTCGCAGTTTTTAACGTACCTATCATGGCACCTAATACACTGTATTGAAATTTTTTGTTTATATACCTAACTCCTGAACTATACTGTCTCCTGAACTCTTTTACCACAGGGACCATGTTTATTTCATCCTTGAGCTTGGGACTTAACACTCAATAAATGTTGAGTAAATGAATGAATGGATGAATGATATAGTTTGTTTATATTTCCCTCCCACTTTATTATTAAATCTTTGAGGTTAGGAATATTGGCTCATTTCTCTCTTGTTCTTTATAGCTAACTTAGTGCCTGGCATATAATGGGCGTCCAGTAAATATTTTTCATTGAATGAATGGATGAATGAATGAATAAAGTCTTTTGTAATCTCTCCAACCCGATATATCCTTTCCCTCCTTTGAAACCTCGAGCACTTTTCTTGCGTTTCTCCTGTGGTGATTTCTTTAGCTTGTACTTATCTCAGTGTCTAATCTCCCCTAGTCAATGGTCAGCTCCTTGAGGGCAGTTGGGCCCTACTTCCCTTGGTGTCCCCTGCAGTCTCTATCACAGTGCCAGGCATATAGCAGGTGCTCCAAGTTGAGCTTTTCTGAGAAAGATGAAAGTACCTGTCATTCAGGGTCCCTGTTGCAGCAACGAGATGCCCAAGCACATGAGTACACGTATTAATCTCCTAACCCACCACTTTACCTCATGTGTGCTTAATATTGCCAACTCCTGGGTGATAGGAAGGCAAAGTTGAAAAGCCATGTTGTTTTATATTTGTGTTACCTGTAATACTCTGTACAAGTAGGTGCCCAGTAAATATAATTTTCAGATTAATAAAGGATATGAAACCCAAGAATGAATGAGCCCAAAGATACAAGAGAGCAGTTGAAAGATGAAAATCACATCAGCTGATAAGGAGAACTGGAAAGGCAGATTGGTGTATTCCCCTGCAGGGTAATGGTGGAAAAAGAATTGAAATGCGTGTTTTTCTCCATAAAAGTGCAATGTATGCATTTCAACTTCGAAATGTCAAATTCCCTGTAATTTGGCCATCACTAAATAGAGAAGAGCAATCCTCAAGATCAGAATCTGTTCGCAGTTGTGGGGAGTTTTCATCTGCTCAATTTTTGTGCAGGCATTCACTCCTCTTCCTCTCTCTTCTTCTTTTTCTTTATTTCAATATATCTTTATTGAGCATTAACTATGTGCTAGGTACTCATTCTTCTAAGTGCTTTATACTCATAATTTCTCATAACCCTCATGACAACTCTATGATGTAGGTATTAGTATCTCCACTTAATATGTGACAAAACCAGGGCTTAGATTCAAGAAGTTGCCTAAGGCCACACAGACAGTAAATGATGGGATTATAATTTGAACCCAGGTCTCATAAACTCTGAAGTTTATATGTTGTTGCTTAACTTCTACATTATAATGTGTCTCTCTACAGTTCAATGGTTCTGCTCTCACACAGCTTATACACAACTGGAAAGACAGACAGTAAAAGTTAATCAAGTACAGGGTCAGAGTTTAGCGAAGGATAACACTGGAACACAGAGAAGGCCATCTATGTGGGGGTTGGGTAGGGGGATCAGCAATAGCTTCTCAGGGGAGGGGGCGCTTGAATTGAGGTCTGAAGGATAGGCAGGAGTTTGCTAGATCAAGCCAGGGGCAGCATCTGGACAGACGTACAGCAAGTACAAAGGCCGAGGGGGTGTGAAGCAGCCCAACACATTCAAGGAACTGTAAGTATTTCTTTGGGTCAACATCTTAGTCATTCTGTTTTCAAAGTTTTTTTTTTTTGTATAGCTCACAGTGGCTAATTGTCTTTGCTTTTGTCTAAAAGTGCTGAAGTGTAAGGGTGAGTGGTCATTGAATTGAATTAGGGTTTTCATGTTGATTTCAAATGCTCTTGAGGGGACCAGTGCATTCTGATGTCCAAATAACATAGTGGAGTGGTCAACACCATGTGCCCTGCTGTTCAGTGAAATCAGATAGCTGTGAAAGTGCACTAGGATCCTTTAGGGACTGAAAAGTCCAAAATGTGAAAGCTTATGTTATGCTTTTTAAAAAGGGAATTATCATTTATGATTTCCAGGATATATAAATGTAAATCATTTTATTCTTATGTCAGTCATGAAATCTGAAGTCAATTTAAAAAGAAATTATTTCGCTAGTCACCCCGAATACTCAAATGATACTAAGATCTAAGGTGGTGTCCATGGGAATCTATTATACTATTCTCTTTAATTTTGCTTAAAATTTTCCATAATAGTTTTTTAAAATTTTTAATAGACTTTACATTTAAGAGCAGTTTTAGGTTCACAGCAAAATTGAGTTGAAAGAACAGAGTTCTCATACACTCCCTGCCCACCCTACACAAACAGCCTCTCCCACTATCAATATCCTGCACCATAATAGGTTTTATCTTAATATAATCTTTAAATCAGATGTAGATTATAGATGTTTTGTTTATTTATCAAATATATAGTGAGTATTTCACCATTTAATTGGCATTTTGCTAGGTCTGAGAGCTATAACAGTGAGCAAAATAGACATAGTCCCTGCCCTTATTTATAGTCTAGTGGGAGAGAGAACCATTAAAGAAATAATTTTACAAAAAAAACTAATTACAACCTGGGAGGAAAAAAAACAGACGATGCTACAAGTATGTGTACTAGGAGAATTCCCCTAGTATGGGTGGTCAGGGAATGTTTTCCCGGAGAAAATCAACAGATAAACTAGATCTGAAGGATAAATAGGAATTAACTAGGCAAAGATGACAGAGGAAAGCATTTTAGGCAAACAAAGTAATGCAAGGATCTTATGGCAAGATGGAGCCTGGCATATTTTTGGAGATGAAAGTTGCCAAACAAGGACAGAGAGATGAGGCTAGGGAGTTAGGTGGAGGCCAGAACACGTGGGCACTGTAGGCTGTGTTAAAGTGTCATCTTTATCTTTACCTTCAGTGATGGGGAACAGTGGATGGGTTTTACATAGGAGGTGCCACGAATGGATTTTGTTTTACAGCTAAGGCCCTGACTGCATGGTGAGAAATGGATGGGAGTGGAGTAAGAGTGGAATTGGGGAGACTCACTAGAAATCTACTGGAACAGTTCCAGAGATGATGGTGGTGTAAAGTGGAGAGACAGAGAAATGGACAAGTGCCATGAATATTTATGAGGGGGAATCAATAAGATGTGGTTTGCTTTGAAAAGGTAGGAGGATGTTGGGTTTCTAGGTTTGCAAAACTGGATAGATTATGGTGCATTTACTGAGATGGGAGTAGGGATAAAGAGAAGATCAGGAATTTACAACGGCCTTATAGCTATTTTTTTCTACTCCAAATAATAACTGCCCTGTGCTAGGCACCATGCTAGGTGATTCCCATTCAGTAGTGTAGGAGTTCTTTCATCTGATGCAATAGTGCTGGCAGTGGGTTGATTCCCATACTTCCAGAGTTCAATGAACCTTAAGAGACTGTATTTACTGTCCTCTGTTATCATTTCAATTGCACGTTGTTTATTACCTATTCACAGCCCATTAGCACATGGACATCTGAAGCTCTAAGTATTGTTTCCAACTCCCTTGCCAATTATATTCTCATGTGACTCACTGGGCAAATCCCACACCTTTTTTCTTCTCTCAATACTATATCGACTCCATGGTAACTTGTTTAACAGGTTTACCTAGGCATCTTTCCCCTCTCTCTCCAGGGTCAATTTAAAGTCCTCTTGATCAGGGCAGGTGGTCACTGAGCCAACATGTTTTCAAACTGCACACGGTGGAAGTTCATCTTCTTTGATCCATTATCCCAAATCCTCCATCCCATTGAGCATTACAGTGTATTCCTCCCTGGCCTCACTTCCCTTCCTAAGGCACTGCAGTGATTTGCCCACTGCCGTAGGAAGCCAGCCCCAAATTCTCATCTTTCATTTCAAAGTCCTGATCAGAACAGACCATGGCATTATTTCCATCTTCTCCTTAATCTAGACTGCCTCCTCTATTTCTCCTAGGCCCTTCTGTTATTGGTTCTCTTTAAGAGCAACCAAGAGTGTACAGGATGTTTTCATATATGTTGTGCCATTTAATCCCCACAACACCTCTCCCTAGTTCCTTTCCCCTGCCTGGCCTATAGTAGTCATCTAAATATTTGTTGAATTAATGAATGATCTGTGTTGCTAGGAAAGCAAAGAATGCCTTATTTGGAGGGAGATCAGGCCCTCATTTCTGTTTTTTAAGATGAATTGTAATGTTTTCTTAAATATTCATAAATAACGGCTCATCTATAACCTATTACTAATTTTAAACTATTAATTAATTTATAATAGTATGGTCCATTCTGTAGGAATGACCGTACTATAAGTATGAACCTGATACTCTCAAGTGAATTATTGTTTAAATCATAGGTAAAATTATATCAAAACATCACTAAAAGTAGCAATGAAAAATGAAAAATTAGGGGCCAGCTTGGTGGCCAGGTGGTTAAGTTCATGCCCTCTGCTTCAGCAGCCCGGGGTTCACTGGTTCGGATCCCCGGTGCGGACCTACGCATCACTCATCAAGTCATGCTGTGACATCATCCCACATACAAAATGGAGGAAGATTGGCACAGATGTTAGCTCAGGTGCAATCTTCCTTACCAAAAAAAAAAAAAAAGGAAAATTAAAATGCTCCATTATCTCATGGTGCCTCCAAAACACAAATCCAGATATTTTTAGCTCTGGGTGTCCACTGAACATAGCTAGATGACTATTTTATAATACTTCAATGCCTCTTCTAGAGTCACATTAAATGGCATGTTTCAACCTAGATGGTGCCATATTATTGTTTTGTGCATCTTGGTGACAGTTTATATTAGCAAAGTGCATGATAATCATATTTGTTAGTGTTTCTGCAAAGCCCTCCTGTGAGGTCGCTCAGCATTACTGAAGCCAAGCATAAAAATAAGTGTGCACATATCAGGAAGATGCTGATAGGATCCAAATGAAACGTCAATGAATACTAATGCACAGCATTCAAAATGGTACAGTTTCTCTAGATACATTTCAGTAGAACTATCAAAACCTCTTTCCATATCATTTGAATTTCCAACCCTAGAAATGAACCCTAATTTTGAAGGAAATAAGTGATTATTATGAGATCTTACTTTAAATATTAGAGTTTATGTTACTATTTAAAACTCAAGCATGCAGAAGTCTAAGTTTATGAAGGTATTGTTTAAATCAGTATTTCACATGTGATAACTCATTTGCATTCAGAGCAATTTTCTAATAGTCAGATTAAGGCAAAAATTAGGTTCTCTTGGGGTAGAGAACCTGAATTATTCAATTAAATGTATTTAAGATGGATGGCCTTAAATTGCCTGGAATTTACTATCTTAAAGATCAAATTTTAGTTAATTAGCCAAAACCATTTACCTATCATCACCTATATTCAGACTAGCACACTCCAAGAACCTGTTCTAGTGGAAGAGAGAGCTCCAGTCCATGAAGGACTGAGAGAGATAGGGCAAACACAAAGAAGTGAGGTGAAATTCGTAGTATCCACTAGGGATTGTATTTGGCTGCACAGAACAGAAGGCTGACTACAAAGCCTTGATCAAATACAGGCTTCTTTCTCTTGTGTAACCAGAAGCCTTACAGGTGGGCACTCGGTTGTGTGGAGGCTCCACGATGCCATCAAGTACTCAGGTTCCCCCTGTCTTGTTGGTTCACCAGACTCCTTGTGTGGCCTCAGTCTCATGGTTCAAGATGGAGGTTCTACCTCCAGCCTCTCACCCTTGTTCCAGAAAAAAAGGAGGAGGAGGAGGAGGTGGAAGGGGACAGCACAAGTATCAAGAAAACAAGACTTTTCAGTAACTGTCCAGCAGACTCCCCAGCAGATTTCCACGTAGCTTCACTGGCCAGAGTCCGCCACCCAGATGCATGGCAGATAGAGAGTACTGTGTTTGTTTTTTTAGAACTGGGCATATTGCCATCCCAAATAAAACTGACGTTCTGGTAATAATGAAAAAAGGACGAATGGATATGAGGTAGGAGCTAGCAATATCCACCATACCAGTTGTTTTCAGTGTGAATTATAGAGACGCATGAATGTATGGTGCAGAGAAAGTACATGCCAACTGGTGATGAGAACAACTGGAAGGAGAAGAGCTGGTGGTAGAAAGGTTTCGTGGAGGTAACCACCCCTTCGTGCGGCCTCTCGGGGTTTGTAAGATCTCAAGTTGGAACCATGTATGTAAAGTGCCCTGTATAATTGTGATGAAGGTGGTAAACTTTACGTAGAGTGTATTTTAAATTCCCCCAAGGGTGCACAAGGAGCTATATTCAAGAATGTTCATTCCAGAATTATTTGTAACAGCCCAAATTTGGAAAAAACCTAAATGTCCATCAACAGAAGAATAGATAAGTTTTGGTTTATTCATATAGTGTGCAGTACTTTACAACAGTTAAAGTAAGTAAAATTTGACAAAGCTGGGTTGTAGGTACTAAGGTATTTTGTAAATTATTCATTTTGTTTTTCTGTGTGTTTGAAATATTTCATAATTTTATAATTAGCAAAATAAAATGAAACAAAACTCAGGCAGTGTTTCTCAATATTTGGTCCATAAACCGCCTGCCTGAAAGTCACTGAAGGTATATGTTAAAATGCAGATTCCTAGGGCCCCTCCCAGGCCTAGTACCAGAAGCTCCAGGCCTGGGCCCAACAGTCTGTATTTCAAACAAGGCCACCAGGTGATTCCTAGAGGACCACTGACACAGGGTTTGGGAGGGGAAAAGACTTTAGTGAAAACAGAAACTGAGAAGACCTCTGGGCTGAAGGAGGGCTGATACCATCGTATATCTCAGAGGCTGGAGTGGAGCACACGAGCTGCCACTGCTCGACGCACACAAGGAGGGGAGTTCAGTAGTAAGCAGGACCTATTAGCTGGGATCAAACTGTGAGAAATGGAGAACCCATTTCAGTGGCTTAAACAAGCAAGCCTTGCATTTCCTGCTCATGTGGAAGTGTCCCCGACTAGGTGCCTCGAGAAACTCAAAGGTGGGTTTGGAAGCAATTAACTGTTTTTCCAAGTTGTTCCCTTTCCTTTTGTAAGTTAGGGAGATGTAACCACCAACCATCCTGAAACTGGCCCAGCCTCACCACAAGAGCTACGCCCATGACCTTTGCCTTATTTTTAATGCAAAGATCTCTCCAGGAGGAGCTTAGGCCTCATTATGTGGATGCCTGTTCTCCAACTGAACCTGTGCAGGCAAATACCTGCGTCTCTCCCTTGTGAATATTCATTTCCCAACTGAGATAAAAGTTCCCGCTTCCCTTTGTTCAGGGACGCCATGATTTTGGAAATGATTCTTCATGGCCTCCTATTTGCTGCAAATACACTTTACTTTGTGAGACAACTTCCACTGGTGTCGAGTCTTATTTAACTCACCAGGAGGCGAGCCCACTTAGTTCAGTAACAGAAGGAGTCTGGAGGTAGTAGTGCAGAGTGGGTGTAGCTCTCCACAATGTCAGGAACTCAGGTTTGGTCTATGCTCTTGCTCTGCCATGCTTGACATGCCATGCCTGCCTCATAACCTAAGATGACTGTTGAGCTTCGGCCACCATGACTACATTGCAACCAAGAGGAAGGAGGAAAGAAGAAAAAGGGCATATCCCCTCCCTTTAAGGATACTTCCTGAAAGTAGCACAAACCACTTCGGCTCACATCCAGAATGTAGTCACATGGCCAGACGTAGCTGGAACGGAGACCAGGACATGTTGTCTTTGTTCCAGGTGGCCAGGTACCCAGCTAAACATGGGAAAGGGAGGCTCTGTCACCATGGAGAAAGGGGTAGAATGGATGTAGGGGCCTCTCTCATAGAGAGCGGGGGGTTATTAGCCTATAAAAGCTCAGCTGCAAAGACACAGGAAGCTGCTATGAAGACTGGAGGATCAGAGTGATGCTGGTCAGCTGATTTCTGGTGGAGCATGGAGGCCAGAGTCTCGCTTTTCCAAGTGTCGTCCTCAGGCCAGCAGCATCTACATCACCTGGGAGCCTGTTAGAAATGCAAACTCATGTCCCATCCAGCCCTACCGAACCAGAATCTGCATTTTAACATGATCCCCAGCACCGGGCTAGAAGATTTCAGATAAGAGAAAGGTTAGAAACTGGGGAGGCTTGTAGCACAGGACAGGGACTAGAGGGGTGCGTGTTCTGGGTAAAGTGGTGGCTGGGCTCCTGTAAGTCTGCGAGCCCCCTATGGAACTGAACGCAGAGGGAGGCCAGAGAGCTCAGAGGTCAGACTTGACTCGGGGATGTGAGTGAAAGAGGCGGCTAACAAAGGAGAACAGGGAAGAGGGGGAGGAGAGACACGAGAGAAACTCTGAAAGAACACGGCCTTGAAAACACACTTTAAAAGAGTGTCAGTGAAATAGATTTGAGAGCCCTGCATTGTGGAGTAGGCCGCACTTAATCCTCACAACACCCCTGAGTGGGAGGAACTCTTGACTCCCATTGGAGGTGATGAAACCCAGGTTCAGAGATGTTGACTTGCCAAGGTCACACAGCTGGATATTAACACAGCTTACAAGAATACTTTGTAGAGATCTGGCCAGTTTCCAAAGCACTATTATATGCATTATCTAATTTAATCCTCACGATTACCCTGTAAAGTAAACACAAAGTGGCTATTTTAATTTTTCAACTAAGGAATTCCAGGTCTTTTGATTCTTGGTCCAATTTTTTTTTCCCATGTTTCTTTTCTGTTTTCCTGACACATGATGATAATGAAGAAGGGATGGGGGAGTGTGGAGTTCACGGGACCTGAATTTAACTGTGTGAGCATCTAGCCCTGTGACAGGCATATAGTAGACCATCTCATGTAACTGATATTGTTGTTGTTATAATTACAATGGTTGGTTTTGTTCAAGAGGAAAGTAATATTACAAAAGTAGCTTAATGGAGTGAGAAGTACAGAAGCCAGATATGGAGGGGGAATCTGAAGATATTGGGTCAGCAACAAGGGAAGGAATTCTAAATAATGCTGCAGAGCACAGACTTTGGAGCCAGACAAGCTGAAGCCAATTGCCAGGCCTGCTACTTCTTAAAATGGTGATGCTGAGCAAACGACTTAACATCACTTGCTTCCACTTCCTCATTTTCAAGATTGAGATGAATGATACTTTATGGGGTAATATTATGAGAATTAAATGAGATAAAGTATATAAGATGATAAGCCCAATGCTCAGAAGAAAACAAATGTTCAACAATTATAGATATTATTAAATCCGGTTATGAGTGGAAGAGTGGAGTGAGGTGGAAATTAAGGCAGTAGTAGGTTCAAGTGGTCCCTAAAGTGAAGAATAAAATAACCTACATTAACTGCTTTGAGTGTTCTTCGGTTCATATACTTTATTTATATCAACTTTAAATTTAAAAAAAGATACCCCCACTTCCTCAGGCCCACAGACTTTACCAACTGATTACAATTAATTTGCCTTCTGATGATGCTGTATTCATGACTGATGCTTCCAAGTTGTGCATTTTTAAATTCCTGTATTTCTCACAACTGTACTTGGTAACTCTGCATCTAGCAAATGAATACAAAACAAATAGTCATAGCTCTTTCCCTTAAATGGTCATGAAGTGAAAGAAGTCAAGGGAAAAACGCCAACGAACTCTTATTGTCTCGTTTACGAGAAGCTTCAGCACAGCTTATGAAGGTGACAGATGGTCTGCTTCCTAGAACCTTTTTGTTCCACCCGGAAAATCTATATTTTTCTTTAGTATATTGATTTCTTGTTATAGAGCGGGAATGGCTACTGAATATCCTTATTTGGGAGCTGGTGGGTGCCAGAACACGAGAGGGAAAATGCATGAGTACTTAAAGGAGAGTTGATGGGATGAGTGGAGGACTCGAGAGAAGGTGGTCTGTATCTGGGAAATTATTTACAATTTGACTGAAGGACAGAGAGACTTGCCAGAGGGAAAAAATGGGCAGCAAATGAAAAAAAGCATCCAATCACAGGTAAACCCTTGACAGAGGAGGAAGATACTAGTAGATGAGAAAGCACTTTCCCCGGTGGTCAGCTGGCTCATCTCATCTCTCTCTTTGGCTTGCAGCACAGTGGAAAGATTCAACAAATTATAGACTATATGATAGTGAATCAGCTGATGCAAACTAATAAATTGAAGTGTTCTGATGAAGGGTTACTGATTTCTCTTTTGGGATGGGGTTGGATCTTCACTGCCAAAATATAACTGGAAATTGAGTTGACTGATTATGAACAATGTCCCAAACACCACTCTCTCAGCAATACAAATAACATTTCTGTAGTGTATTTATAGTTTCAAAGCATGCTCACCTGCCTCATCGCATCTTATCTTATAAATAACCCTGTGAGGTAAGTGCCATTACCCTCATTTTATACTTCAGAAAACTGAGATTTAGAGAAGGGAATTAACAGCAGTATCCACACCCAGGTCTGTCGTACCATATTACCTTTCTTTGGCTCCTCCAATAAATATAGTTCCCATAGAGGGCTTTTTGGGGACCCATCTCTGCCAAGCATCGCCTAGGTTTCAACAGTGTTTTTCCCTCCAGGCCAATTCCATGGCCCTTGACATCTCTCCAAGGTCTTAACAGCCCACTTGAGGTTGCTTGGGGAACCTGGAATGAGGGCAGGTGCTAGGAGTGGGACAGAGCAGTGCAGTCCTACCAGCAACTAAGCTACAGTCTCCCTGGGCTTCAGGGGACCCTGTGTCCTTGGTGCCTCACTGTTCCTCTGCAGCTCACATCTCCTGCAGCACCCTTTCATATGTCCCCTTAGAACCCCTGGACTGCCCTCCAGACATCCCAAGTATCCCGGCCCTCAAAAGGCTCTCTTACTTCCATCTCTCTTGGGACATCTCAGCCAGTGGAGAGTAATCACTTATTGCAAATTATCTCCTTGACAGAATATCTGACATGGGGAACAAACAGTCCCAGGAAAGGGGGTCTTCCTTAACCACGCCAATCCGTGCTCCTTCATCCGTGGGCAGAAAGCCTCCAGACTTGAAACTACTTCTCCACTTCCTCCTCCTCTGATAACTTTCTGGTCTGGGGGAAGCTCTTCTATCATCAGTGGTCAATGAGCTTATAACGGTGCCTATACACAGAGGAGAGGGAGCAGCCTTGCCTCAGCTTGGCAGTGCAAAGTAAGGCCAGTTATAGCTAGATAGAACATAATAGGTGCTAGCTAGTATACAGATTTGCCTCTATTTGAATCCAGGCAGTGCCACTTGCTAGCTGTGGTACCTTGGGCAAATTACTTACCTTCTCTGTGACTCAGTGTATGCATCTTTAAATAGGGTAATAATAATACCTATGGAGTGGTAATGAAGATTAAAAGTGCTGTGTATGTGAAGTGTTTAGAACAGTTCCTATAACACAGAAAAACTATATAAGGGTTAGCTAAACTGAATTTTTTAAATTATCTACTTTTAAAAGTATCTGCTCTACACTAGGTTCTTTACATTTGAAATTCACATGTCAGCTAGAGTTATCCTGACCCTTCAGATGCAGACAATAAGTAGTTTAGATCTCCCTTTCTATGGATTATGGAAAAACCTAATAGACTTCCCAAGAGTTCTTTGAATTCCCAGTGTACCTTACATTTCTTGATTAGCTCACACTCTCATCACCAGCTTCTTCAGAATTATTCTATTTGGGGATTGTTTTGTTGTTCTGCACTTGTGTCCCACAAATGTTTAACTCAAATTAATATCTGCATAAAATTTATCAAGGCATTCACATGTGCAGCAACCTTTACTGAACCTTTGGAGAAAGGGAGGGTTTATGTTACAACAACCCAATCAACTTTAAATTCAGTATCAGTCATTCCTATTCTTTATAAAGCCTTTGGCCATGTCCATGTCTTCAAATCCGGCCTCCTGCCAAATCCCTTAATCCTCCTCTCTCTTCCTTTTCCCTACTATCTCTTCTCCTCAAATCTTCACTGCCAGATTGCCTGAGACTCTAAATTCCTCTTGTTCCACTATGTAGACAAATCCATTAAGCTCTCTCCAACCCACTACTTCTTTAAAAAACCTGGCTAAACCCTTAAAGGCCATCACTTCAGCCACACGAAAACCTTGCTGAAGATTTGAAATTATCCTTTTTAAGGACCTCATTAAATTATTGGCCAAACTCATCCTTGCTCCGTGTATGTATGGGGGTGGCAAACAGGGAGAGGATGGTTAGTAAACATACACTACCTCAATTAGTTCTTGCAGCAATGCTGCAAAGTAGGGCTGATTCTCCCCATTTTATACCTAGGAAAACTGAGGCACAGAGAAGGTAAGGAATATACGCAAGTTCATCCAGCTAGGAAGGGATGACAGAGTCAAGACCATGTCAGTCTGGCTCGAAATCCCTCACAATTTTCACTAAACCACACTGCCTCATATGCTATGCTTGGCCTTGGGAATCTAAAGTGTCCCAGAGTGGTGGCAGAGATCAGAGGAGCCAAATGCAGCTCCTCCCTGGGCCCTTCATCTTGGACAACCCCTAGCTGGGCTCCTGGCTGCCATCCTATGGTAAGTGTCCACGTCTTCATGTGTGGTGCCCAGACCTGAACCAGCCTTCAAGGTGGGATCTGACTAGCACACAGGAGAGCAGGACCCTCCACTTCTTTATCCTAGACTTCTAGTCACACAACCTGAAGTCCCTTTGGCTCCTTGAACTCACGTTTCACTGAGGATTCATCCTGAGTTTTCGGCCAACAGAAACCCCTAAAACAAATTCCTCCTTGAACTTTGGAGTCAGTCCCAGAGTAAATCCTTGCTTCACCACTTCCTGTGAGAACTCGAACAACTCACCTCACTTTTTAGGCCCCAGTTTCTTTGGCTGCTCTAAAAGAGACAATATTATTATTGACCTTATAAGGTTGTTAGAAGAATTAAATGAATGAATGCATGCAAGGTGCTAACCCAGTCCCTGGAACATTGTAAAGTTCAATAAATATTAGCTGTAATAATAGACAAATCTGATTTCTCCACTTCTCCATCCCCCCCCACCTCCATGCGTGTCCAAGTGCACATACACATACACACACACACACACACAAACCCATTATTGAAAAGCACCCTGCTAAAGCGGAAGTCCTGGCCTTAGAAACTCTGGATTCACAATTCAAAATGGATTAAGGACCTGCAAGTGAGACCTGAAACTATAAAACTCCTGGAAGAAAATATAGGCAGTACACTAATTGACATTGGTCATAAAGGGATCCTTTCAGATTCCATGTCGACTCGGACAACGGAAACAAAAGAAAAAATAAACAAATGAGACTTCATCAGACTACAGAGCTTCTACAAGGCAAATGAAACCAGGATCAAAATGAATAGACAACCCACCAGCTGGGAGAAAATATTCGCAAATCATTTATCTGACAAGGGATTAATCTCTGTAATATATAAAGAACTCATACAACTGAGCAACAAAAAAACAAACAACCCAATCAAAAAATGGGCAGAGGATATGAACAGACATTTTTCCAAGGAAGAGATACAGATGGCCAATAGACACATGAAAAGATGTTCAACATCACTAATCATCAGGGAAATGCAAATCAAAACTACGCTAAGATATCACCTTGCACCCGTTGGAATGACTATAATCACCAAGACAAAAAACAACAAATGCTGGAGAGGGTGTGGAGAAACGGGGACCCTCATTCACTGCTGGTGGGAATGCAAACTGGTGCAGCCTCTATGGAAAACAGTATGGAGAGTGCTCAAAAAATTAAAAATAGAAATACCTTATGATCCAGCAATCCCACTCTTGGGCATCTACCCAATGGACATGAAATCAACCATCACAAGAGGCTTATGCACCCCTATGTTCATTGCAGCATTATTCACTATAGCCAAGAAGTGGAAGCAACCCAAGTGTCCCTTGACTGATAATTGGTTAAAGAAGATGTAGTATATATATACAAGGGAATACTACTCAGCCATAAGAAAAGACAGAATGGTCCCATTTGCAGCAACATGGATGGACCCAGGGGTATTATGTTAAGTGAAATAAGCCAGAGAGAGAAGGACAGGCACTGCATGAATTCACTCATATGTGGAATATAAATGAACACACGGACAGAGAGAACTGATTGGTGGTTACCAAGGGGAAGGGGGGTGGGGGGTGGGCACAAGGGGTGAAGGGTTACATCCACATGGTGACGGACAAACAAAAATGTACAACTAAAGCCCCACAATGATATAAACTATTAAGACATCAATAAAAAATCATAAAAAAAAAAGAAACCCTGGATTCAGTTTTATCATTTGCTAGCTGTGTGACCTTGGGCTACCTGTTCAACCCCTCTTTTCTTCAGTTTCTTACTCTGCAAAATGGAAACCATAATTTTGTACTCACTTAACTCATAGTGTTATCCTAAGAATTAAACAAGGTAGAAATACAAAGAAGCTCCATATTTATTGGTACCTTATTTCCCTTCCTCTTATAAAGTATGTTAGTAGTTTTTCTTTTAACTAAGTTAAGGACTTTATACTAATTTTCGTTAAAACGTATAGACTGATTTAGGACTTATATTAATGTTGTTCTAAATGGTTTCTCCATGTTCAGCCTTCACATTTTTTTCTCATCCGATGATACATTTATCTACTCATGAGTTTTAAAAATCTATTCATATTAAAATGAAAGCATAGGAACCCTATCCCCCACTAGTCACAAATTTTCTTTTATTAATTAAGAATGAATCTGCACTAATTGGTTGCATTATAAACTGTGCTGGGGGCAATGGCAGAGTCAGAGAAATATAATTTGGGGTGGGTGCCCTCACGTCTATTAGTCATTGGGGAAATGACCTACATACTTACCCTCAAATGTTAATGTCTTGAGACAGTTACACAACATTTCAAAGAAACCTAGAAAACCTCAAAATGTCTAATCATGGAACAAACTTGTAAGTTTGATGGTAATTCTCTTTAACAGCATTTATTGCTGTGCCTCTCTGAAATGGAGGAGACACGACATTACGGAATTGAAAATCTTAGGGTTCATCACCTAACTTTAACGCTCAAGGGCCTGGGGGATCATCCGGACTGATCCCTACATCTTACAGGTGAAGATATTGACCTGGAGAAGGAAAAGGACTTGTCCCAAATCACTCCAGTCGGTGGCAGGGCCTGGACGAACCCAAGTCGGCCTCCATTCCTTTAGGGCTGTTACTGAACTGCGGGAACCAAAGGCGGGAAGAGAGGGGGGCCGGCCACAGGAAGAAGAGGTATATTTTGCACACATCTGGTTCTTATTCCTCATCCTAGACGTGTTCCCTGCCCCTAGTGTGTGGGATGTCAGGAGAGGGAGGACCCCTGGAACAGAAGAGATAACAAGGAGAGCCTTCACCGAGGGTTGTGTGGTTGGGAACTCGAAACCTCGCCAGATGATTAAGAGCGTTTCAGCGAATGTGGTTTCTACGGGCGAGGAAGCCTTTCCCTCCCCGCGCGCCGGCCCGCCCCGCCCGCTGCCCGGCAGTAACCCCGGGCGTGCTGCGGGCTCGGCTGTCCTGTCTTCAGCGTCGCCGTTTGGGAAGAGAAAAAAGAGAGTGTGCTCCTTTTCACTTCAAACCTGGTCATTAGGTCCGGGCCCTTCCCTGACGGAAATGGGGACGTGAACTTTGCGCCCACGTGGCTTTTCCGCGGGCGTGGGCTCCATTCGGAAGCCCAGGCTCCTTTTCTACCTCTTGGGGGAAGAGATGGGGGAGACGTTAGGGGGGTGTGAAGACAACAGATGGGGGAAAGGGGAATGAGAAGTAATGGGGTGTCCGGCGCAGGGGACGCGTGAGGCGGATGGCTCAGGGGGCATCGGTCGCCACGCAAGGGCTGTGCCCAGCCCCGCCAGACCCAGAAATTAGGGCTCATTCGCAAAGCCCACACCCTTTATTTCAGAGGGGAACAGAAACCACCGAAAAAGAAACGCTCTGGACACCCCGCCTCGGCGGGGAGCGAGCTGCGCGCAGGCGCGCGAGGCCCCGCGTCTGCCCTCGAGTTACCCGGCGCCGCGAGCCAGCCGAACTGGGTGAAAGGTAACTAGCAGGCGCTGCTCCCGGCGGCGGCCGAAGCGCGCATGCGCGGCCGGGCGGGCGCGGACCAGGAGGCTAGTTTCGTCCTAGCCAAGTTCCTCCGGGTCTGCACTTCATCGAGCTGCGGGTGTGTCAGGGGACAGTGCAGGAGGCGATGGGGTGAGGGGCATCGAGCTGACTTGGAAGATTCTTGTCGCTCAGTCCTGCATGGGGAAGTGAAATCCAGGAATGGTGCGGGGGAGAGAACCACTTATTGAGTGCTGTTTGTGTGCCAGACACAGTACTGCGTTGTTTTAATTCTCGCAATCCTCTGAACAAGGCACTGTGGCCTCCATTTACGAAAGAGGAAACTGAGGCACAGCGAGTTCATGTAACGTGCCCGAGGTCATCCAATCAATAAAGGGCAGTTTCCACAAATAGTCTCTGATTCGAGGTGGGGTATTTTTTTGGTGTTTACTTTTGCCCTAGTGCTAATAACGGACGTGTAGTACATTTTACAAGGCACCCTCATAGCCTTACTCCTTCCATCCTGACCCGAAACCTGTGAGGTAGGTACTATTACTGCTTCTCTTTTGCAGATGGGGAAACCGAGATTCAACAAAGTTGTTCTGGGATCACATAGAGATTAGCAGTTGGTATTTTGTGCCTCATTTTAGAGGGATAAAAAGCTCAAAGCTCAAGATCAGGTCCCCCCGCCCTCTATCCCACAGACCTATGGAGAGTATGAGAGCTTCAAGCTCTGTGGGATGAGTGGCCCAGGCTAAAGGAAGACAAAGAAGTTATCACGGGAGGTTTCCTTTGATTGCAGGTTTCCGTTACAGAATTACAAAGTGACCGCCCTTTCTAGGAGGTAGTTGGGTTACTAGCTCATGGAGAGCAGAGACAGAGTGCACTGCTCATGGTTTGCTGAACTTGGTGTTTTGTTGGGGGAGCTTACAACCAAATGAACACGTTTCAACCCTAGACTACCCTAGAGGGAAGCTGCAATTGTGTGTGGCAATGGGTGAAATGCCAGCTTTCTTGTGACTTTTCCTGGATGAGGGCTCTTGCATTCATTCAGCAAACAAACTTAACATCCACTCTGCTGTGCACACAGCTGAAGATGAGGATGGGATCTTCAAAGGGCAGGAAGGCCTTGCCTCTCCTGAAAATTCCATTCTGAGTCCTACATATCTGGGAATTTGCTGAACTCCATGCACATGGAAGCCATAGGGTTTCCTGTGAGGCAAGAAGTGTATCACCCAGGGAGGGACACAGGACCATATCACACCCTTCCCACTCCTACCTGCCCCTCAGTGCCCCAGCTATTGCTCAGAATCACAAAAGCAAAAGCAGCTCTCCTCGCCTGAGGAGGCCTTGGAAACAAGCAACTGCCAAAAGGGAAATGCAAGGGAAGCAGAAAAAGCTGCAGAGCAGCCGGTCAGCCCCCCTCCCACCCACCCTTGTCTCTTTCCAAGAATCCCCTCCCTTGAGTGTCCCAGGGAATTGGAATGTCACTGCCTTGTGCTTAAAGACTGTGTTGCTGCTCCAGCTGATAAAGACAAAGGCTGCAGTTGGACTGTCTTTTGCCCTAACGTAACCCTGCCTTGTGACCTCACTGAGGTGACTAGGGGAGATCACGTGCTGCCCGATGCTGTCAAGATGCTGCTGCAAGCTGCCTGCCTGCTGGTGTTGGCAGGAAGAAAGCTGCTTGGGGACTTACATCATCATTCTGTTGAGAGGTTCGTGTGCTGAGAACTTTGGCCACACTGGGCCCTTTGCTGGACGCTTTTACTTGAATTCCCACATGATCCTTCACAGCCCTATGCAGTAAGTGGTGTGATCCCCATTTTGCAGAGGATAAAACCGAGGCTCTTGAGGGGGTGATTTCCCCACATCACACACCCAGAATAAGGCATGGCTGAAACTCAGCTCCTTTCACTGCTCTAAGCATTTGGACCCAGCACCCCGATGGGGCAGGTACTTGAAGCTGGTTGGAAAAACTGTCCCTGGGTTTCTCACTCTCTTCCCTAATTATCCCACAGATATTTCAATAAAAATGTAAAACAAGTGAAATTCCATGACTTACATACAGTTAAATAATAAGTGACTTAGTAGAGGAATGAATGAATGAATGAAGGTGGAGAATGAGATGGGATGAAGTGCCTGGAATTGTGCCTGGCACATAGTAGACACTCAATAAATATTTCCCAAATTAATTAATAAGGGAGGAAGAAGAAATCAGTAATGGAAGAATTTCAATGCGAGGTGCAATTTCCCAGCCTTAAGCTCCCAGATAAAGTTTATAGTCCTGTTGGAATTTGAAATTCTTCTTTTTGAATTATTGGTGAAAGGTTTACTGGCCCCAGGAGGTTATCAGTAGATATACAGAAAGTAGATGTAGTCAAGCCCTGGTCCACAATCCCCTTCCTGCTGACTTGCCTCTTATGGTGCTTCTTGGGTGTGATTTGTGCTGCTGGCTTCTATCAATAGGAAAGGCCTTTCATTCCATTCAGTAAGAGAGAGTACTCTTTATGAAGCACTACATAGGTTACAAAATGTGTAAGATAAGGTCCTTGCTTCCAAGTGGGGAAAACAATGAGATTTGGAGTCAAACCGCCCAGGTTTGAGTCCCTGCTCTTGCCATGGTGTACACCTCAGCACATTATTTAACAGCAATTCTTGGTTTTCCCATATATGAAATGGGTACAAAATTACCTCACGGTAATTTTAAAGATAGCAAAAAAAATTAATAATATATATTAAAAAAAGGGAGGGATTGATAAGTGGCAAATGCTATTAATTTCATTTTATTCAGAGAGAATACGAAGAGCGTTGTCCCAGGCACCAAGCCTAGCCCTCTCCAGGGAAGGGGTACTGAGAGCTGTACACTTGAGACCTAGGAAGGATTACGGACTGGAGGGTTTCCAGGCAGCACGGAGTACGGAGGAGCAGAGTTTGACTGCCCAGGAACAGTGTGGGAGCTAGGCAAGTGCCTCTTGGGTCTTGTGCCTGAGCCTTGGGCCTGTCTGCCTCTTCCTAGCTGAGGTAGAGGTATGTCACTTGAATCCAGTGGCTGCAGGAGGAAGGAACATCCCAGAGCAGCTGAATCCCATGAGAACTCTGCTGTCTGTGCTCACTGGGCCACTGCCCTGCTCAGGTCAGCCTGAATTCATGGCAGCCAGCATTTATTGAGCCTTTGCTGGGTGCCAGACCCTAAAAATTCAGAGCAGACCTGATACAAATATAAATTTGTAAACAGAGAATGATCTGAAGGTTTAAGAGGGGAGAAACCTAGCACACTGGGGAATGAGAAGGTCCTAAGGAGCTGACTTTTGGCCGAAATGTGAAGGATGGAGCCTATTTTGTCTGAGATAGGAAACAACAAAATGGGTTTACATCTTTTGGTAAAAAAAAAAACGAAAAACCAGAAACAAGTAGAGTCCCACTTTGGCCATACCAAATGCTTTCTTTGATTTACCCAGAGATTTTAGAAGGCTGGAGAGAAAGACAACACTAGGAAATGCATCTTGGTCATCTTGGAAGGAAAGTGAGCAGCTAAGGCTTTACAGCCCAGGTGTGACTTGTTTACCAGCTCTGTGACCTTGGCTAGTCACCTTCCCTCTATGCCTGTTTCCGTGTCTATAACATAAGGACTCTTGTACCTAACTCACAGCATTGGTGTGGGGATTGGATGAAATGATGAAAGTAAAGTGTCCACCACGATACCAGGGATGTGATAAACTCTGGAGAAGTGGTAGCTTCTTTCTCCTTCCCCACTAGAAGGACGGTCAGAGGTCAGCAGGGCTGAGCTCATTCATTTGTGTTTAGCCACACAGCCTTATTTAAAATTACAGGCCCAAGAAAGACTTTAGAACATCCTCCTAGACGCAGAAATGTCTGCTTTCTTCCTTCTTATCTATAGAAAACCTTGTGCAAGTGTCAAACTCTTGGGAAAAAAGCAACTCTGTTAATTAAGCAAAACCCTGTTCTGTCTGAAGACTGTAATTACCCTTCTGTGTAGATGTCTTGCATTGAGACGTCCCCTGCTCCCCGGGGTAACCTGTCAGAGCCCAGATTCCTTAGGGTGGAGGTGCAGAAGCACTGAGATCTTAAAATCTGTCCACAGAGGACAAACTCTGGTCCCCCTGGAAAGTTGTTGTAAATAATTAGCGTGAGCCAGTTTCTTACCCTAGCCTTATGGCAATTCCAAGGACAACAATACAGAGGAAAGCCAAGTCTCGAGGCATTTCCTGAATAATCCAAAATGCTCAAGTGTCACACAGCATCCAATTCTAACCCATTCTGTTCTTTGTCCTACTTCACACTTGAATACACTGTAGCAGGTACACAGAAAATTTTAATTCTCTAAGTTTTTCTTTTTTTCAGAGTTAATTGTCATTGGGGAAAACTGTCAAGGCTATAAAAAAGAAACAGGAAGTTTGAATTCAAGCTAAACCTATCTCAGTGGTTTAATGTTCCCTTTGGGGGAACCAGCAGTCAGTCATTTCGAGAGCTTAGAAGCAGAGCCAGGGGACTGGGATCGTGACTGTTTCCACCTCTAACACGACATGCAGCCTTCGCTAAGTCATTTCCCTTCCCTCCTCAGTTTCTGCATCTGTAAACTTAGAGGTTTGGGTCAGCTGAAATTCAAATATATTTTTTTTCTGTTATATGAGCCTTTGACTCAATGATTCTACATCACGTTCACTGTACAGATATACCTGTACCTGTGCTTAAAGACATATAGACAAGGGTGTTTATGGTAACATTGTTTGTAAGAGCAAAAGATAGGAAACAACTTAAATGTCCATCAATAGAGGATTGATTAACCAATTATGTTCCATCCATACTAGGGAATACTATGCAGCCGTTAAAAAAGAATGCAGTAGCTATGTATTTACTAATGTGAAATGATCTCCAAGATGTGTTGCTAAATGAAAAAAGTGAAGTATAAAACAGCATTTGTAGTATTCTTCCATTTGTGAAGGAATGAATGTGAATACACACGTACACACAATCCCTACACCACAGAATCTCTGGAAGGATACACAAGAAACTGTTAATAGTGTTGTTTCTATGAAGAGGAACTAGGTGTCTGGATTTCTTTCCATTTCATTTAATTTTGTAAATATGTGCATGTATTATTTAATAAAAACCGGTTAAGTTAAAAAGTACTACATACTTAGTGTAGAAACCGTATAATATACAGAAAAATAAAAATCACTTATAATCTCGCTTTAGTCTAAATATACCATTGTTTATATTTTGGCACATTTTCTTTTGGTCTTCCTTTTATTTGAAGACAAAAAGTTTTTCTTATAATGTGCAAGTATAGATCTGTATTCTGATTTTTTTGACTCAGTATTATAGCCCAAGAGTTTTCCCACACCAATCAATTTTATTCTAAAATATCATTTGTAATGGTTGTTTAGTTTTCCACTGTATAAACATGCAATAATTTTTAATCAGTTTCCTATTAATGGCCATTGAGATTATTTTCTGTATTTTGTTGTTGTATAATTCTGCTAGACAACTGTGAATATCTCTTTGTCCATGTGTCTCTAATTCTCCCCTTAAAATAGATTTCTTGATGTGGATTTACTGGTCAAAGTAAAGATACTTTTAAAAGTAAAAGTATTTTTAAAGTACAGATATTTTTAAAACTTACAATAATGAAATATTAAATTGTCCTCCCCAAAGTTTGTATCCATTTACAGTCCCCCAGCAGTATATATGAGTATTCATGAGCCCTCACCAACACTGAATACAACAGGCCCTTGGCATTCTTGGGTTTATCATTCTCAAATTCCCACTTCTCAGCAGCTTCCCAGGAGGTTCATGACAGGTAGTAATTGGTAATTGGTTGAGACAGAACTGGAAAACTGTCAGGACTGGCTGAGAAGATCACTTAGCACCCAGTAAGTCTAGCTGAGGGTCCAGAGCCTGCAGTTAGTGTAGGAGCTCTGCAGCAGGCCCTGCTGACTTCATCCTGCAGGGTGGCCACTTCCGATCACTGCTCCATCCATCCGCGCATTGCTGGGCAGCAGCGGTCATTGGCACCCATCACCATCCCTGAATTTTTGCATGTTCAGGTAAGCTCATGGTTTGTTTTCAGAAATGATGTCATAATATAGTGTCAGGTTTATTTCTGTGGCAGAATTTATTTTAAAAGCCTTATCAGTTACTTTAGTCTAATATTTATAGACTTTATTAAGGGTCTCGTTGGGTCACTTCAATTTCTCAGTTATTCTTTAATGCATTTTCTGGAGGAATTTATATGCTACAGTGATATTTGACAATTTGGAATCTCCAAATTCTGGAGATATTCCTTACAGATGTCAAGGGGCTTCTGTTATTCCAAATGAAATGGAATTTCAGTACTCTGTTGCTTTCAGTGTGCACGGAACCCATAACAGTAAGTGCTTCTACTGTTCCCGTCCTATGTCTGTTTCATACTCCATGATCTGGGTGCATTCATGACCTTAATGAACAGGCTTCTAATTAGCCTGATAAATGCACAATCCTACAATCTGGAAGTTCCAAGTTCTAGTGCCGCTTCTGGCCCCAACTAGATGGGAGTCCTCAGGAACTCACTTCTCTCCGTTTCAAGTTCCTCATCTTTAAAAGAGAAGTTTGTTCTCACATAATTCCCGGCCTGAGATCCTAGAACCTCACTGGAATCTTGAAAGGTAGTAATGAGTATTCACAAGCTAAAGTATTTCTAATATTTTATCAGAAACCTAATATTATATAGAAACCCATCAGGTTTGACAGGATAACAAAGGGGGCCCTTTTCTTTGTTTGGGCTGTGATAATGCAGGAATCCTCACGACTCTATGGGGTTTATACTATTGTTATCATTAATTTACACCTGAGGAAACTGAGGCACAGAAAGTTAAGGAATTTGCTTAAGGTTGCACAGCTAGTTAGTGGTGAAGGGAAGATTCAAACCCAGGTAATTTGATTCCAGAATCAATCGCCACTGCCTACTGCTAATTCTAATTACCTCATACTAACTGGAAGCTCTGATTGGCTGTAATATGTCTTTAATGAAATATTAGTAATTAATAATTAAATACAGTTTGTTTGGTATGCAAAAATTTTCCAGAACCCCAGGTCATCAGAAAAGAAGCACTTTCAACTGTTACAAAAAGAATGGGAATGTTTGACCAGCTTTGTGTTAGATGATACCCAAGTTCCCTTCCAGTTCCAATGTTCTGTGAGATTGAGGAGGAAATATGGATGTTAAAGAAAAACAACTCCATGAAACATCAGAGTGGAGCATTTATATTCCAAGAGTAATCAAAACACTATTTCTTTGTTAAATAGTGCAAACAAGTTTAATTTTAAAAACCGATAATCAAATGAGAGTCAGTGGTCTTCACTATTAAAAACTCTTCAAGTCAAAGGCAAAAGGGCCTTAGAAATGCAATTTCATGGTTGATTTTTAACACATTAATATTGTGCTGGAGAATAATCACATAGAGTTCTTACATAGTGCCTATCAAAACGTATGAACTGTTTTATAAATATTCTCTTCATTCTCCATAGCAATTCTGCAAGTTTGGTGACCAGGATAAATACAGTCAACTTGGATTCTTTAATAGCAAGAAAGAAAAAATTGAGAGCAAGGGCAGAGTCTGTCTTATTTACCTTGCTATCAGCCATTTCCAGCATAGAGCTGGGGCATGATAAGAGTTCAGTAAACATTTGTTCAGTGGATGAAAAATTCCCCAAGGTGCTACTGGACCCTGGCAAAATCTCTTATTTAGCTGCCCTCTATCCATAATGTAAGTTTAATATAATGTAATGCCAACCAATGCAATTAATCTTCAATAGCCATATGTAGGAGTGCATTGTAATTGCTACCAAAGTGAAACAACTTTTTTTAAACTCTGTGACCATAGGAACTATAATCCTATGATTGCATTCCAATTTTACTTTATCTTCTCATCAGTTCTAATAATCCTTGTCCTGCTCAGAATTAGCATTATAGTGTGCAGACATATAATGATTCAGATTCTTACCCAGACATTCTTGGTAAAATAGAGAAGCCTGGATTTGAAGTCAAGTTGTGAATTAAGGTTTTTTATTCAGAGGTAGGTGAATGACTTCTGGTAACCCCAACTGATGTTAACAGTGGGAGCAGCCCCACCTTCCAATTCATTGTGCAATGGGGAAGTGGTTTGCTGAGCAGGCCTACACAAAAAAAGCAAAAACTGTATTGTATGTTAAATGTGTGAGTCATGTCCTTTGCTCCTTGCTCGAGAAGAATTGTATCCTAAACAAATGATGGAATGCATGGGCCAGACACTGCTGGGCTTTCAGAGATGAATAAGATGCAGTTCCAGCAATCATGTGACTGAGGTGCTGCATGAGGGGGTGGGAGGGTAAATTAAAAAGAAAAAAAAAATCACTCACAAATAACTATGATTCCAGGCCAAATGTGATCAGAGCACTCAGTTCCCACCAGAGGGAAAAATTATTTCTAGTTAGAGCATCAAAAGATTTCATGAGAGAAATCTTGTTAAAACTGGAATTCCCCACTTTCTGGAAGCATTTCTTGAGCTCTGCTATTCTCCAGACTCTGTGCCAAGCACTGGGGATTCAGAGATAAAGTGGCACATTTGTGCTCATGGAAAAGCTCTCAGTCTAGCCAGGGAAGAGATACTTATAAAAAGAAAAATCTTAAGCCTCCCGCCCCCCCCAAAAATGCTCTTTTAGGAAAAATAAGAAAAAGCCACAGAAGCACAGAGGATTAAGCAGCTAGTTCTGCCTGGGGACCGTGTGAAGACGTCACAAAAAAAGGGGTAAATAAGAGTTTGTAAGAGAACCGACATTTGACCATCCACAGGGGAGTGGGTACTTTGCTTGAGGCCTTACGTGCACCCATCTCCTTCATTCTCACAAAAACACATCGAAGGCATTTACTATTTTCCCCACTTTATCAGTGGAAAAACTACAGCTTAACATTTCAATAACCTGAAAGTTGCCTAAAGTCATACAGAGCAAAGAAGCAATGGGAATTGAACTCTGGGTTCTTTTGGCTATCTCCGATTGCCCAAAATGAAAGGGAAGAAAGCTAGAAGAAAGGAATTTTTTTCTAATAGCTTGTCCTACCAGGAAGCAGGACAGCCAAGCTCTTTTTGGGAAATAACACACAGTACAGATTTTCCAGAATATAGAATGCCTAATAGTTCAGAAGATGGCTGTACCATAATATATATAATCCTATCTTGAGATTGGATGTTCGATTGTTTCCAAAGTTTTGCCATTAAAAAGAGCTAACACCACTAACACAGAAAAAGGGGATAGGAAGTGATGGGGAAGAGGAGGGTGGCTGCAGTGATAAACAAGAACTCCCTCTGAAGAGGTGGATGGGCATTTAAAGTCATTGGCTTTATTCCAAATGTGCTGGGAAGCCACAACATTTTGAAAATATATATAAGAAATTTTATAATATTCCCTAAAATCTAAATGGGGGTATTACCACTGACACTATTTTGTTGTATTTCCTTTCAGTTTTTTCTTGTGTATATAAAGAAGGTGAATAAATATATTTTTGATGTTTTGCTCTCACAAACTTATGATCATACTGTACAGGAGTTTGCACCCTATTTTTATAACTTTCCATTTTAATATAATTTCAAATGTTTCCTACAGAAAAGTTGCAAGAATAGTACAAAGAACTTACCAATACATTCTGCCTCATCTGTTTTATCATTCTATCTATGTATGTGTTTATATTTATGCATATTATTTGTTATGAACCATTTGAGAGTAAGTCAGAGACATCAGTGTGTATTTCCTAAAAATAAGAACACTGATTCTCTTGTATAACCACAGTACAACTATCAAAATCAGGAAATTTAACATTGATGTAATTCACAGTCCACAATCTATATTCAAATTTCATCAGCTGTCCCATAAATGTCCTTTATAGATTGTTTTTTCTTGGTCTAAGATCAAATCTTAGGTGCATTTAATTCTCACAACTTTTCATCTCCTTTAATTTGAAATAGTTCCTCACCTTTTTTGTGTGTGTTTCTTGACCTTCACATTTTTGAAGAATACAAGCCAGTTATTTTGCAAAATGTCCTTTGATTTGGATTTGTCTGATCAGATTCAGATTTTACCTTTTTGGCAGGAGTACCGCCAAAGTCATGCTGTATCCTTCTCAGTGTCTCTAGCCAGGAGACAAATGACATTGGTTTGTTAACTTTGATCACTTTGTTGAAGTGGGGTCTGCCAGTTTTCTCCACTCTAACGTCACTATTTTCCCCTTTAAAATTAATAAGTGATTTATGAACAAATACTTTGAGATTATGTAAATATTCCATTCCTCATTAAACCTTCACCCACTAGTTTTAGCATCCATTAATGATTTTCTATCTCCATCATTCCTTCTATATTTGTTCATTGGGATCCTACTGAAAGAAGAACTCTCCTCTTTTCTGATTTTTTATTTATTTACTCATTTATTCATTTATTGATGTAAGTATGACCTCATAGATTATTACTGTCATTATTTATTTTGATGCACAAATTTTCCCATATTTGGCCTGTGGGAGCAAGTTGGCTTCTATGTCCTGTTGTGTTCCTGCTGTTCTTTAAGAAATTTCTTACTTTCTGGTACAAGATGATCCAGATTCATCTTGTGCTTCCCTGACTCAGTCCTAGAATCTGCTATTTCTTCAGGGAGGCTTAGTTCCTTTTATTGGAAAATGGTATTTAGAAACCAAGTTCTGGTGCTAGGTGTGCTCATTGTTACTACATAGTCATTTCTTCTAGGCCCTCTCAACAGAGAGCTAGAAAATATCTCTGTCCATCTAACTACAATTATTTCTATATATAGTTATAATTTTTCTATATCCATCTATACATAATATACATGAAATATATATGCTATAAAAACATGAATTCAAACTAATACCTAGCTCCAATCCAACACTTTAGAGTGCACACTCAACTTCCACCTATTCACGTTTGTAACTCCCTTCTTCAACAGTGAAAAAACTGTCTTCCATTATCCTCAATATAGCTACTCACTTGCTTAAACCTAGAATGCACAGAAAGTAGTTCAGAATTGCTAACTAATACCACTATGAAAAGCAAATCTATTGACTGGAGTTTAATATTTGCTTACAGTTCCTTTTTTGTGAGGTGCATTCAGTGTGTGACATAGACAGTGAAATGCATAAATCTTGCATGAATAATGTCATGAGTTCTGACAACTCCTGTTTCCTATTTTCAACCCAGTGTAAGCAATTTCTCATGTCATTAAAGGCTTTTTCTAAAAGGTGAATTTTTTTAGCTGGTTATTATTCTATAGTATGGATATATTGTAATTGATTTTGCCATTCTTTATAATTAGACAATAGTTTTCAATTAAAAGCAGGGCTACCATGAATATCCTATTACCACTGTTACAAAGAGAATGCAATATCACTATGTAAGCTATAGTTATGCTGCTCTTCCTTTACTGAAAGAGATATTTTGTTGAATGAATTCATCAAACTTTCAAAATTTGAAGATATCCAATTGTTATTCCCACAGCTAAATTGCTTCTGGCCCAGTGTATTAATTTCCTAGGACCACTATATCAAATCACCACAAAATAGGTGACTTAAAACACTAGAAATTTACTCTCTCACAGTTCAGGAGGTCAGAAGTCCGAAATCAAGGTGTTGGCAGGGTTGATTCCTTCTGGAGGCTCTGAGGGAGAAACTGCCCCAGGCCTCTGTCCTAGCATTTGAGGGTTGTTGACAATCCTTGGCATTCTTTAGCTTAATAGCTGCATCACTCTAATCTCTGACTCCATCATAATGGAGACTTCTCTGTGTGCCTTCTTCTCTGCATGTCTTCGCTTACAAGGATACCAAGCCATTGGATTTAGGGCCAACCCAAACCCAATATGACTTTATCTTAATTTAACTAATTATATCTGCAAATACCCCATTTCCAAATAAAGTCACATTCTGAGGTTCCAGGTGGACATGAATTCTGGGGAGACACTATTCAAAACAGTATGCCCAGCAAATGCCTTGCCCCCTTTGAAACTCCGTAATCCCTTATCTGAACTCTTGGGACTAAATGATTTTAGATTTAGATTTTAGAAAGGAAATAGAAGATATATACCATATATTACATAATATCCTAGTAAGGTCTGAAGCAGCACCCCATAATCAAACACAGTACTATTTCTGTAGTGAAGTGCATCTATATTCATACCAAGTGAGAGAAATAAAGACAATAAATAGTTTCACGTCATTTCATGCCTAAACTTGCTGTCAAATAAAAATACATTTTCAAAAAATTTTTCAGAGCTTTAGAGATTTCAGAATTGCAGATTCTGTGGTCCTACATTTGAGCCCATTTTCAGGTGCCAGTGTTAAAAGTCCAAGTCAAAAAGCCACCTGTTGTAGTAGTATAAAGCAAATGGTCCAAGTCCATCAACGTATGAGTACAAATTTGGTCACATTATCCTTCATGCCTGATATTCACCAGCTCCAAAGCCATTTCTACTCAAGTAGGATTTCCAATATATTGGAAAGTTCTCTACTCCTCAGGTACTTGTGGAAACTCCGAGGGTGGGCAGTTGTATGTACCCACAGCACCATTCTAGACACTTGCTAGCATAGCAACTGAGTCAAAAATCTTCAGCTGAGAATCAGTAGGTAGAGGCCCTCCTCTGAGATGACCTCTTGCTGTCCCAATCTGTAGCTGTTCCATGTTCCTGGAACCAGAGCCCATTCCCATCACCAGCATCTCCCCTGTTTCCTCGGTGCCAGTCCCTGGCAACCAACAATGCTTTTGTGAAATGAGAGGGAAAATGTGGCCCTTCCTGTGAGAAGCTCATTTAGAGGTTGTCCCACACATGGCTTCTAAAGCATTACAGAGTTTACTGAAAGGACTCTTCCAGTTTGTCCTCACAATCCTTTTTCTCTACAAGTCGTACTCTTGGTTCAGGGTGGATTGTTTGGTGTATTAGTTTCCATTTGTTGCTGTAACAAATAACCACAAACTTAGTGCCTTAAAACAACACAAACTCATTATCTTACCATTCTAGAGGTCAGAAGTTTGAAACAGGTCTTATGAGCTAAAATCGGGGTGTCCACTGGCCTGTGTTCCTTTCTAGAAGCTCTCGGGGAGAATGTTTCTTTGCCCTTTCCACCTTCTAGAGGCTACCCTCATTCCTTGGCTCATGGCTCCTTCCTCCATTTTCAAAGCACATCACTCCAACCTCCGCTTCCATTTTCACATCTCCTATCTCTGACTTTGACCTTCGTGCCTCCCTTTTACAAGGACCCTTGTGATTTCATTGCCCCTCCCCCCATAATCTTCCTAAGTCAAGATCCTTACTTAGTCACATCTGCAAAGTCCCTTTTGCCATGTAGGGTAACATTTTTACAGATGCCAAAGATTGATATGTGGACATGTTTGAAGGGCTATTATTCCATCTATCACATCTGTACTTAGAACCACCCTTCATGCCCCACGCTAGCCCACTTTGCCTCCATAAAGTAAACTCTTCCTCAGCAGCCCATCACACACCCTGCAATCTCACCAGCAGTTCGTCCACCTCTCCACCCCTCACTGTCTCCAATTAATCAGAAATATGTAGCTGAACATAGGAAGGAGAACAGCATAATTTCCCAGTCAAATCTTTCCAAATTTTATTCTGAGCCTCCTCAACTTTTCTTTAATTCAGATAATGTTCTAAGATTTGATGGAATGGATGAAGACACCTGGCTCTCTCAGACAACAAAGAAAACCCATTTTTATTTGTCAAACAATTTCCAATTTACCCTCACAAAAACCTAATTAAATATATAGGGCAAGATTTTTATTCCCATTTTACAGTTAACGAAACTGAGGCTCTGAAACATTAAGTCCTTTGATCAAGGTTACATTATTAACAAGAAGGTATCTACTCTATCAAATCATAAAGAAGCCAAAGAAAAAAGAAATCATCAAAAAAAGGCAAAATTATGGAATTAATTATAAAATATAAAAAATAAAATGTGCATGTGAATGTGCTTATGTTTTTATTGTACATGTAACACAGTCAGGACAGCTGTAAAAAAACTGACAAATTAGAAAAGTGTCACCTCAGGACCCCTGTGCTTCCCCCAGTTGGTCCTTCTTCTTCCTCCTAGTCCCTCAACCTTTTTCTAGCCCTAGCACCTTGCCCTCATCTTGCCCTTTGATTCCTGAGAATCCTTCTAGAACAGCAGTGTCCAATAGTAATATTATGCAAGGTCATACATACAATTTTAATTTTCCCTGTCCCGCATTTTAAAAAGTTAATTTTAAATTAACTTTTAATAATGTATTTTATTTAACCCAATATAGTTAAAATTTACCAATTCAATATAAAATCAATATTAAAGATTGTTAATAAAATATTTCCATTTTCTTTTTGTTCTAAGTCTTAATTCAAAACCCAGTGTATATTTTATATTTACAGCACATGTCAATTTGAACTAGCTGCATTTCAAATGCTCAGTAGCCACATGTGGCTAACAGCTACCATATTGGATACTGCAGTTCTAGGACCCAACATATTCCAATTATACCTCCTTTCTCTTTCACTCTCATCTTCTCAGTTAAAACTCTAGTTGCCTTTTGTCTAAGTCATCTATTAGTGGCGCTAACAAAAGTAAATCAATACATGTGTGAGTATTTATAATCTTCGCTTTTGAAAAAGGAATCTGTGTTCTTTTCTATTTAGTTTCTCCTTCTCTCTTGGCTGGGCCAATTCCTGAGTTTTGAGAAGCAGAATCTGTAGAATGGGTAGAGATATATGACTAAGAAGCAGAGAAAGAACTCTAAGAGCTGTAATTCAAGTTGAATTACATAAGAGCTGGCATATAGTGGGATGAGGGGACAGAGAAGAATATAGACATTGAGGACATTATGCCAAGTGAAATAAGCCAGTCACAAAGGGACAAATACTGCATGATTCCACTTATATGAATTATCTAAAGTAGTCAGATTCACAGAAGAAGAGAGTAGAGTGGTGATTGCCAGGGACTGGCAGAGGGGAAAATGGGGAGTTGCTATTCAATGTGTATAAAGTTTGAGTTATACAAGCTGAAAAAGCTCTAGAGATCTGCTGTACAACATTGTGCTTATAGTTAACAATAATGTACTGTGCACTTAACAATTGTTAACAGGGTAGATGTCGTGTTATGTATGTATTTTTTAACACAACTAGAAGGAGAAGGAGGGGAACAAGAAGGAGGAGGATAAAATGGAACCGGGGCTCAAGGAGGAGTATGAGATTGGCATTTGAGAGACTCCAGAACAAATTCAGGGTATAAGAGAATTGGGGGTGGAGGAAGTTTTTGAGAAGTGAAATTCAGGGCTGGGAATTGGATCCTCTTCAATGTTCCATAGCAGAGTTGCGTAAAAAAAAAACAGAATTCATTTTTAACAGCTTTCAGAGGACCTCTTGTTTCTTCTTTAAATGTGACTGTGGATAAAATGAGCTGCGTGGACTTCAAGGACTTATTAAAGTTGCATATATTATGTCCTATTCTAGAATTAGCATGGTATAATGGGGAAAAAGTGCAGGCTCTAAGTCAAGTTGTACAAGCTGTAAGTGCCTCTGCCTCTCACTAGCTCTGTGACCCTGGGCAAGTATTTTGGACTCTGTTTCTTCAACTAAAACCTGGGGGTCATAATACCTACTACATAAAGCTGTTAGGACACTTAATATGAATGAGATGACATATGTGAAAGCACCTATAGAAGATCTGACACACAATAGCTATGCAATAATTATAATTCCCTTTAAAATGAACCCGCATCAGGGAACCTGTGAGGGCTGCAAGATTCCAAACTTCAGAGATCATTCTAAAGCTTAAGGGAAAGGACCGTATTAACTGCTTCCCCCAAATGGAAGCAAGAAATAGCTCCAGTGCTCTCAATTTTGTAGCCTCGTCCTGTAGTTCAATCCCCTAAAGCTTTTTGAGTTTGAAAGATCCTTTGTGCAAATTAAAATTCCAATAAGTTATTATTTTTTCACCCATCGGATTGGCAAAAATCGAAAGACTAATTATACGTTGTAGCCACGAGTGTGGAAAAATATGCACCTTCATACATTGCAGTAGGCAGGACAAAATAGCACAACCACTGTGTAGCATAATTTGACAAGATCTATCAAAATTTTAAATGTACCTATCCTTTTACTAGTAATTTAGCTTACAGATATCCTCCCACATGTTGAAATAACACATGTATTGGGATATTTATTGCAGCATTGTTTATAATACCAAAAGCTTATAAACAACATCTGTATCAGTCAGACTGAAACTGGTCAAATAACATGTGACACATCCAGACAATGGATTCTATGCAACATTTAACAAGAACAAGGCAGCTCTGTGTATACCAAGGTGGAAAGATCTCCAAAATATATTGTTAAAAAAATCCAGGTGTTGTGCATGAATACTAGGCTACCATTTATCGGGGTGGGGTGGGGGAACACATATGTACGCGTTTTGAAATGCACAGACAATCTGAAAGCACACACCAGAGACAGGCAACAGTGGTATCTCTGGAGAGAAAAACTGGGCAGAGAGCAGACTGGGGCAGGGTGTAGAGGGCTTATTTCACTTTTGCTTACTGTACCTTTGAATTTGTGCCCTGAGCGTGATTTACCTATTAAAAAAAATAAGATAACATTTTAAAAGAAGAAAACACAGTGTGGAACCACGTATAATTTGGAGTGAGAAGGCCGGTTCAAGCTGCTGTTTACTGCCAGGATGATCTCAAACAAGTGATTTTCCCTCTCTGAGTGTCTGTTTTTTGGGGGAAATATAGGGATAATATAATATTGTTGGGAGAACACTTGAGATATTGGATATGATATTGCTTATAAGTAATAAAATGTACCTATGTGTCTACGTATAAGGCATGGGAAAACCCAGCTGTCCCCAGATTAGGGCGTTACTCAGACTGGAACTAAGTTTCACACTTTGGGTTGATGTCACAAAGGGTCTTGGAAGTTTAAGAGCAGAACACAGGATACTGCAGTGGTTCCAAACCTTGCTACATATTGAAATCAAAAGCAGAGCTTTGTGAGAAATTCTGTCTCCCACTCATTCAGATTAATGGGTCTGCAGTACGGCTGCTCCTTCAGGTGATATGAGTGTGCATCCAGGTTTCCGAACCACTAGAGAGTGGCAGGAGCCTTACACAGTTAGTCATGGAATGTAGGTTCACACTCAGTTCTTGCCCAGGCTATGTAACCTTGGGCAAGTTAATTCACCTTTCTGGGCCTTAGTACCCTCAGCAGTATAAGTAGCAAGTTAGATGTCCATATCCTTTCACCAGCTGTAAATCTCTGAAGAGCTTTATGGTTTGAATGTCCTGGGATTCTCATTCCTGTCAGTTGGTACCACCTATGAAGAAATCCATGTCCAGGACAGTTGGGAGACCTAAGAGGGGAAAGAGACTGTGTGCTGATGCTATAAACAGGAATGCCCCTGAGATTCAGTCCTGACAACAAGGGCAGTGCCAGGTATCTGGAGATGCTGCTTTCACTCACAGTACAAGCAGCTAGAAGCCATTTTGGCACTACATGGAACTTTGTATTTCAATTCACCTGAACCGATTCTGTCCAGAAATCTTAACAACTGGGCAATCTTATTAAATGTCATGGATCAACCTCCCCTGCCCATTCTTGGTTAATGATCTAATCTTTAAAACTCTGGCTCTGAAACAGAATTAGTTAAGGATACTATGCCATTGACTCATTCATTCATTTATTTAATACTTAATATTCAAATATTTGTTGAGCACTTACAACTTTCCAGCTACCTGGGTCCATGCCCGCAAGGAATAATAAGTGGGAATAACGTTCTCTACTCATCAAGAAGTAAAATAATGTAGACATACAGATGGCCAACAGGTACATGAAAAGATGCTCAGCATCACTAATCATCAGGGAAATGCAAATCAAAACCACAGTGAGATATCATCTCACACCTGTTAGAATGGCGATTATCAAAAAGACAAGAAATAACAAGCGTTGGCAAGGATATGGAGAAAAGGGAACCCTTGTACACTGTTGGTGAGAATGTAAATTGGTGCAGTCACTATGGAATACAGAATGGAGGTTGCTCAAAAAATTAAAAATAGAACTACCATATGATCTAGCAATTCCACTTCTGATATTTATCTGAAGAAAACAAAAACATTAACTCAAGAAGATATATGCACCCCCATGTTTATTACAAGCATTATTTACAATAGCCAAGATATGGAAACAACCTAAGTGTACATCGATGGATGGATGGCTAAAGAAGGTATGGTATATATATATACATATATATATATATATATATATATATATATACACACTGGAATACTATTCAGCAATTAAAAGGAATGAAATCTTGCCATTTGCAACAACACAGATGAAACTTGATGGCATTATGCTAAGTGAAATAAGTCAGACAGAGGAAAATACCATATGATCTCACTTATATGTGAAATTTGAAAAAAAAAAAAACGAGCTCATAGATATAGAGAAATGAATTTGTGGTTGCCAAAGGTGGGGGTGGGGGGTGGACAAAATGGGTGAAGGGGGTTCAAAAGGTACAAACTTTTAGTTACAAAATAATAAGTCATGGGGAGGTAATGTACAGCATGGTGACTATAGTCAATGACACTGTATTGCATATTTGAACGCTGCTAAGAGAGACCTTAAAAGTTCTCATCACAAGAAAGACAATTTCTAACTATGTACAGTCATGGATATTAACTAGACTTATTGTGATCATTTTGCGATATTTACAAACATCAAATCATTATGTTGTATACCTGAAACTAATATAAAGTTTTTAAAAAGGAGTAAAATAACGCTATTTATTCAGCCACGGGTTTTCTTTAGGAGAACCATTGCTTTTGACTATAAGAAAACTATATGGGGAGGATCAAAAAGCCTGCAGCTTCTACAACTAAAACCAGGAGCTCAAACAATGTCCTTGAGCTCCCCATCTCTCCTCCCGCCTCTCAGCTCTGCTTCTCTCTACATTTGGCCTCATTCTCTCCTATAGCAGAAAGCTCCACGACGGTTTCTAGCAGCTGGCCTTACATCACCCACATAGCTTGCACCTCAGTGGAAGACTCTTCTGACTTTCCTAATAGCTCCAAGAAAAAGGCTCCGGTTTGGGTCATGTGCCTGCCTCTAAACCAATCACTGTGGCCAAGGAGGTGTAATTGTCTGATTGGCCAGACTTGGGGCTGGGGGTGAGCTAAGCTCCACCCAAACAACGTGGAAAGGGGGAACCAAAAAGCTGTGCGCCATCAATAGTCAGGTTGGGTGAGGAAAAGCAGTAGATGAGGAATAGCAGCTTTGATAAGGAAAAAGCAGCGGGCTGAGTCCACCAGTCTGGGGGAGTAAGAATTAAAAGGGAGCAGCCCAGGGCCAGAAAATTGATCTCAGAGCCGAATGAAAAAAATCACTGTGGTTCCCTAGCAGCCTTAAGCACCACACACTTTAAATTCACAGACAGTCTCTCAGGGCATCTAACGCCGGGTCCAGAGCAAAGATGTGGACCACTACAAGCAGCCACAGGGATGCATCAAGCAGTCTTTCTCAAAGTTGACAGATGCAATCTCCTCTTTTTCTTCAGACCCTGAGTCCTAACCACTATTTGCCATCACCTAAGCCATTGATTGCTTCTCAAAATTTCCCCCTGTCCCACACATCTAAAGGAGATGATACACTTCTATCTGTAAAGTGACTATTATATCAGTGATTTGGGAGGGAGAAGATGGTGAGATTTTTCAGAGGGAAAAGGCTTGTCCCAGGCTGCCATGGCTGGGATATAAGGATGCTGAGAAGAGGGAAGAGAGAATTAAATTTCTTAAAAGACCCCTAGGTGATTCTGCTACACCCAGTTAGGAAGGCACTCCTCCCTCTCCTCTATGTTGCAACTGAGAATCAATATTGTTCTAAATACAGAATATTAACCCTGTGGGTCATCTTTCATGACATGACCCGCCTATTAATGTCAATTGCCAACAATGCAGCCACTCATAACACCATCCAAATCTCAACACGTCCAACATATCCCATGGGGACACTTGCAAACAAAATGTTAAATTTCTTAACATTATGCCCACCCTCTGACCCAGTAAGTCCACTCCTGGGAATTAACTCTAAAAGAAATGGAAATAATTCCATTATTATCCACAGAAAGAGCTTTGTAGCTTTATAGACAAGATTTTCATTAAGGATTTACATATAATAACGAAAAAATGAAGTAGACTAAATTCCTAGGAACCAAATGATGATAGCTGGTAATACTGTCTAAACACTAACCATGCATCAGGCTCTGTGCTCATCAACTCATCTAACCGGTTTAATTCTCACAACAATCCAGTGAGGTTGGTATTATTTTTATTTTATATATTTATTATTTTACCATTAGGAATTTAAGGCACATTGTAGCAAATACAGATTTCAGTTTTATATAGTGATTAAATGTAATAATTATGAAGAGCTTGTAATAACATAGAAAAATTATTAGGTAGCAATATTAAGTGGAAAAATAAATAGACAGTGTAATATCAATTATATAAAATATGTACTAAAAAGGACTCAAAAACGTATTAAAATATTACCAGTGGCTGCCCTTGGATGGTGAATTACCTTCTTCTGTGTAATTGTCTATATTCTCTAAACTGTCTATAATGAACATGATTGATTTTTAATATTAGTAAAAATAAAACTGATTGTTGAAAAGTTAACTTCATGTACACTAAAGCATTACAGTTTATATGTCCAGATGAGTGGAATTGTAGGTTTTGTTCTTTGTTCTCATTTTCTGGCAATAAATATTCATTGTTTTTGAGAAAGGGGAAAGAATAATAAAAGAAACATATTTAAAAAATAAAAAGAAGGAAAAAAAGTCACTTTAGACTCTATAAATCCAAAAATTCATTCAAAGCATGTAGGGTTTCCTTCCCCACCCCTTTTGCTACCCAATTCTTTGTAACTTAAAATAATAGACCATCATCAGTTTTTGCCTCATAGAAAGTCATCCCTTGCAGCACTGTAAGCCACAAACAGCAGGAAGTCACATTCACTGAACTGTGCATTTGCAAAATGCATGAAGTCAGGAGTCTGCGTGAGCAATAGCCCTGGTCTGCAGAAATGTTTTACCAGTGCATCATAAATGTGGGTGGTATGACTGAGGACAAAGAAACTTTCAAGTCTGTTGAAAGAGAAGAGTATTCAACTTTCAGAAGCCAAGAACAGAGAGGATTTAAAAGATTCCAGAAATAAAAATCTTTTATCAGAACTACCCATTCCCAGCCAGTCAGGTGCAGTTTCTGTGGCACAGGAAAGGGCAGATTCTGGGATCACACAGTCGTTTATACCACCAATAAATATACCACCAGCTAGATCTTCCTCCCATATTGTCTCCTCAGTACAACCACCTTAGTCTAAGCCCTGGTCATCTCTCGCCTGGATTATTGCTGTGTCCTTCTTACTAGTCTCAACACTTCCACTCTTTCCTCTCTCTAACCTTTTCTTCACAGAAAAGCCAAAGTGATTATTTAAAATCATAAATAAGACCATTTCACCCCCTGCTTAAACCTTTGATGCCTGTCCCATTCCGTGGCAAATAAAATGCAAATTCTTGTCCATGGTCTGGGAAATACCACAGGGTCAGAGCTGCCTTCTCTCCACCCTCGTCCTGGGCCACTCTAAATTCACCAGTTTCCCTGCAGCCCCATCGGAGTCCTGGTTCCTCGCATATGGCGAGCTTTTTCCCACTACAGTGCCTTCACACCAACTGTGGGCTCTGCTGGAAGAACTCTGCCTTCTCTTTTCATAGTTTCAGCTAAACATCAGCTCCTTTGAAAGGCCTTACTGACCACCCAATCAAAGCAGCTCTCCTCCTCCTGACCCTGCCCTCGATATTCTCTGCCATTGCTCCAATCATTTCCTTCATAGCTCTTGTCACCATTTGTAACTATGCGTTTCTACTTTTGTTTACTTGTTTATTGTCTGCCACCTAGAGGGTAAGCCTCAAACAGATATAAACTGTTGACTTACCATTGCATTACTTCCCAATATGAGTCTATTATAATGCCTGGCACTTAGTAGCTCCTCCTCCCACCAAAAAAAGCCCCTGTTGAATGAATGAATGAACTCAGTTCTACCGTTTATTCACTCCACGTCCTTGCCTAGTTTACTTAATCTCTCTAGGCTTCAGTTTCTTCATCTGTACAATAAGAATACTATTACCTATCTATGGAAAAATGCTTATAAAATGTCTGGCACGGTAGCTGTACAGAGCAGACTCTCCTGACATTATGGCTCTCATGATGAAGGCTATGAGCTGGGCAGTTAAAAGAAATTCCAATTCATCCTGTGAACAGATAGGCAACCCTTGTTCTTCTAATTGGTGATGTTGTAAAAAATAAAAACACAGTGCCAGGCACAGAATGGATGCTTGACAAATATCTGATCAATGAATTAATTATAAGCTAACAACTTAAAATTCTAACCTTTAAAAGGTTCACCATATGCATTGTTTACGATTTTAAAAATTGACTACAAGTTAAATGTCAATCAGTAGGAGAGTAGGTAAACAAGCCTGGTACATTCATATGATAAAATTGTGTGCCTCCATAGACTGGAGTATAAAAACTATTAGTTTCTGACATCTATAGATGAAATCACCAAGGCATAAGGAAAAGAGGAACCTTAACAATAATCAAGTGAATTTACTTTAAGAAAACAACAAGTACACTTTTGTACTGATATGTCCAGGTTGGCTGTGAACCACCTCCAGATTTACAAAGGGAGCTTGGGTAAAATGAGCATTATTGGAATAATCAAGGCCTAGCTTCTCTCATCTTGACTCTGGCATTAAGTAGTTACTTGACCTTGGGTGGGTCCCTACTCTCTCTCAGTCTCATTTTGTAAAATGAAAGGCTTGGACTAGACAGATGATCCCTGTTTCTGCTGATTCTAGCATCCCAAGAGTTTAACACTTCATTTGCTGTTCACAGCCCTCACTGTCAACCATCATTTCCTAATTAATAATGATGGCTTATCTACATTGCTTAACCTCATGAAACAATCACTGATGCTCTATCTGATGGTGGAGGAACCCAACTGGGGTCTTTAAATGCTGCAAACAAGGCATTACTCTACCTCCCTAATTCTTTATAATCCAACATTCATGTTTGCAATCTAGAGCATAAGCTGAAATAACTGTCTCTATAATTTAGACACCCAAATTCAGAAATCATAAATTTTCCAGGGTGATACTCTACAGGATAGTAATTCACCAGATAACTGTTTATTCTTATCAGTGACATTACATGATAATTTTATTACCCCTAATGTAGTAACAATTACCCAGTACTGAAATCATGACCTGTAACTTGTAGCAGTATAGAATGGGGCAAAGAATGCCACTTCAATGTCACAGGCTTGGATTCAAAACCCAGCTCAACGCTTAGCTGCTGTAAAATTTTGAGAAAGTTCTTAACTCCATGAGCTTCTGTTTCCTGCAGAATGAGAATGTCTCCTTCAAAGGGCTGCTGGGATTATATTAAATGACATATATAAGGCACCAGCCTTACTCCCTGGTATGCAGTTTCCTCTTCCTATTGAAAACTGGGCTCTGATATGGTTTCCATTTATGGAAAGGCAGACAGAAGCTCAGAGTAATGGTGGCCCTATCCCTGCCACAAGCCAACTCCAGAGGCCAACACCTGAGAAGTCAGCATTTCCTGGTGCTAAATCTTAGTGTAGAACCATGGTTGGTTCCTACTCAAGCTTCATGAGGAGTCATTCATCTTTCTAACATTTCTGAGTGCTTACTCTATTCCAATCACTAACCTGGCTGCTGGGGATTGAAATAGGAGTAAGATACATTCCTTTAATGAAGTTACAGGTCAGTGTGGGAACACTACACACACACACACACACACACACACACACACACACACACAACCCCCCAAAACTCAGCATGATAGATGGTATAAATGAAAGTATGATGAGTACTCTGAGAGCATTAAATCCTTCCTGAGTATTTGAGAAAGGCCTCATGGAGGAAGGACATTAAACTGCTTCTGTGAAGATAATTGGGAATTCACTATATAGAGAAGGGAATTCTAGGCAGAGAAATAGAATTCTCAAGGCCACAAAAGCTCTAGTGACTAAAGTTGGGTGGGAGGAATGTAGAGTGACGTGTGGAATGCTGGGAGGAAAAACTGGAAAGGTGTGTATGCTGAGGCAGACGGTGTCTTTAAAATAATTATTCTGAGAGTAGGGTATTTCCAGAATAGGAGCAGAAAGAAGGAACTGCACCAGGTAATTGCAGTAATCCAGGCCAAGTGAAAGGTCTGAATTTAAGCACTGGCAGTGGGAGTGGAGAGGGGAAGACAGATTCAAGAACCATTTAAGAGACTGAACAAAAAGGATCTGTATCTGAGTGTATTGTGTTTGCCTGTTTGCTTCTTTTGGTGAAGTGAGCCGCTTATATTCATGCCCGTGTCTTAATCATCTTTGTCTCTCCTGCTATGGCACAGTGTCTAGAGTGGTACATTGTCAATGGTAAGGAACTGTGTACTGAATGAATGGTGCAGGGTGAAGGAGAAGGAATTGTTGACGATGGCTGCAGACTTTTTAGCTTGCATATTTGGATGGTTGATTGAACTAAAAGAGTAAAATACAAGAGGAAGCACAGCTTGGGGTAGAGAAAAGACGTCAGTCCAGTTTAGGACTAGGGTTGGGGCTCTAGAGAGACGTATGGATTAGAAAATTGGTTTGGGAATTATGGGAGAGGGAATGGGGCAAAGAGATCAGACCTTCCATGAACAGATGAAAATTTAAGCCTCTCTTACTAGACTTTCCAAGATCTTCTCTTTTTTTAGTACCTACCTGTGCTCTTCCCCCTCGCCTCAGCGGGGTACCAGCTCAACCCTCCTTGGATGCCAACAGACTCAAATTCCCCACATGGATCTTGGGGGAAACACCCCAGTTGATTCTGCAAGGCTTCTATAACTCTCTCTTCTTGCTCATGATCCAGTCATTATAAAATCTGGATATGACAGAAGACTTACATCCATCCCCTCCACCACCCCTCTCCATCCTTAGCACTCCCACAGTTTTCTAGTTATTTAGAAACTCACAAGGGGTAATATAAGAAAGAGAACTGGGAGGCCCAGTTCCACAAGATTAGAAATCGTAACTTGCCCAGAAAAGCAAAATATACACGCTAAAAATTCCTATACAGAAGCAGGAAAACTGATGTTTAATGGCAACAGCAGTAAAAGGGCAATAGATCATCAGTGGCCTGCCACTCCACCCTCCCTGGTCAATCAAAAATTAGCCTCCCGCTTCAAGCACTCTCAGAGATCTAAACTTTGATATAAAAAGTGGGACGATTTAACCTTGTCAATTATAGGTTCCCATGTGATTCTCTAGCTCATGAAAATAGCATGACCTTACATTTAGCAGAGGCCATTTTATTTCAGCAAAAATCATATTGTTAATAAGTTGATTCTGCTGCATCTCAAACCATCCCTTGCTGGCAAAGAAAATGCATAAGTGGTTATCTCTAATTTTCTTGGATAAACCTAGCCACAGAGTTACCAAACAGTGGTTTAAGGTCGCAAATCAAGACAGTATAAGATTAATATCTCAAATCAGAATTAAAACTCAAATCAGAGGCTGAACACATGGTTCAGTGCTTTACCCACTAGGCCAGGCTGCCTTCAGTCTTGCAATGTCCCTAAGCAACTACCATCCCATAAAAATCGTCTTAAAAGAGTCTTTTGATTAGAAAAAAGAAAAAGAAAGGCACTTTCAGAATCTTAAAGAAAGGGAATCTCAACATCTATGATTAGGAAACCAAGACCCAGACAGAGTAAGTGATTTGCCCAAAGTCATGCAGATATTGCGAAACAGAGCTAGGGATAACTTTTAATTCATTTTGCAAAAATTGTGGCTCTTACTATTTTTATAAAAATCATAATAATGCTTAACATTTACTAAGTATGTATAAGTATGTATTAAATTGCCAAACACATGTTTTAAGCATTTCTATGCATTAATTTATTTAATCCTATGATTATACTCACTATACTGATGAAGATACTGAGTATTAGAATAGGTTAAATAATTTGCTTAAAGCTACACTGCTAGTTAAGTCAAGCAGCCAGAATTTGAATCCAGGTCTCTATGATTAAGTCCAAGTCCACCATTATGCAATGCTGCCCACAATGTCATAGAATTTCAGAATTTGGAGGAATCTCATTGATCATCCTTCTCAATCCCCTACCACATCCATGAATAATCCTCCACATCTCTGATACATAACGATCCAACATTTGCTTGAACACCCAGTGGTAGAAAATTTACTGTCCAGGAAGGCACCTCATGTTACTTTAGGGCAACTGAAATTCACTTCCCTGAACCTTCTACTCACAGGTGCAAGTTCTGGATAACAATGGAGCAGTGTCCCCAAAGGACTTTAGAAAGAACCGGGAAGGAAAGAGATGGCAAATCCAAGGACGGCAAGTTTAATTCATGTGGTCAATATGCAAACAGATGCAACCTTTCCAGTTTTATTTCTCTCTGATCTCATGGAGATATTAATCCAGCAACAATTCAAAGAAGGTATTCCAACATGTAAGGATAACTGAAATCCTCAGAAAGGACCAGAAAGTAAATATCAGCCGTTTCCTGTGCTAATAACAATTCACAAACCCTGAAGGAATATCCAGGATCAGGTGGAGACTTTCTCAGTAGTGGGTGTCCGTAACAGTTTTCCAGTCACTTCCCGAAGAGAATGTGAGGATACAGCCTCCAAAAGCTCCAAAATTCACCAGTTGGTAGTGGATATTTTTTGAAAGCCATCTGGCTTAATTTGAAAGTTAACTGAAACCTGCTGACGGGAGTATGAAGACTCTCTGGTGGCTCATAATTATAAGACCCAACTAACACCCCACATTTCATTGTCTATTTTTGCTCTTTCTTTAGAGCCATTAATGTGCCCATGATGGGGCTTAGAACAACGCTCAGAGTGTGTATAAATGTGTAATTGCACATAACAGACCTAATAACACTGGGATTGGGAATTAAAATTAGTGTTTCTCCAGTTTGGGTTTGAGGGTCTTGGAAGAGTTTTATCTAGAAGAGAATAATTGCTAGCCTGTTAAAGCTAAATGGATTGCTTGATGGTTACAGGGTTTCCGTGTGGGGATAATAAAAAAGTTTTGGAAATAGTTGTGATGGTTACACAACATTGTGAGTGCAATTAATGCCACAGAATTGTACACTTAAATGGTTAAAATGACAAATTTATATTATACATATTTTACCACAACTGAAAAAAATTAACGATGCAAAAATGTACCCCAAATCATTGAATTGTACACTTTAAGGGGGTGAATTATATAGTATGTGAATTACGTCTCAACAAAGCTGCTAAAAAAAAAATGAAACCTTAAAAATTTGGTCCCAGAACCTCATTTTATAATTGAGGAAATAGAGGCCCAGAGAGGAAAAGAGACTCTGGAAAGGTTTTACATGTTTTTTCATGTTAAAAAATACTTCATTTTAATTTTACATTATGTGTATTTTACCACAATAAAAAAGTACTTCATTTTGTATTTTGTAACAGAGAGACTCGGAGAAATCCACTGCATCTTAATAAATCTTAATGAATAAAATTGTAAAATATGACTGACTTATTAAGATTTTCTTGAAGCCCAGACTGCTAGAAGATGTCTTAAATAACAAATATCTGAACAAGTTCTCTTTAATAATAAGCTGTAAGACCATTTGAACTCCAAGACAAAAGAGAGAAATTGCAGTTCCCTAAGAAGAGGGGAAAACATGCCCGCTTGCACCCTAACTGACACTTCGCAAAGAACCCTGAGGTCTTTGGCCTTCAAGCCTTTGTCAGATGAGTGTCACTAGTCCCCAAATGGTGTGGATCAAAAAGAGGTCAGTCACACCCCATGAACATCTTACACATCAATGGTTAGTCAGAAAATAAAGAGCTTATGAGCCAAGTGAAGAGCTGAGAAAACTTCCTCAATAATACAAGCTAAAAACAGAAATAGTCACATAGGAAAATAAAATGGAAAGTTTCATTCCCAGAAAAATTCCTGAGCTGTTTGACTGGCCCAATAATTCTCAGCAGTAGTGTCCCAGTATACTTAGGTGTAGAGGTTGGTTGAGAGATGCCTCATTATTATTAAGAATTAAGACACCAACATTTGAAAATCATTTCACTTTTTCAAAAAATAAAGTAAGGGCTGGCCCGGTGGCGCAGCAGTTTACTTCTAGCTTTGGCAGCCCGGGGTTTGCGGGTTTGGATCCCAGGCACCAGCCAACGCACTGCTTGTCAGCCATGCTGTGGCGGCGTCCCATATAAAGTAAAGGAAGATGGGCACAGATCTTAGCCCAGGGCCAGTCTTCCTTAGCAAAAAAGAGGAGGATTGGCAACGGATGTTAGCTCAGGGCTGGTCTTCCTCACAAAAATAAATAAATAAATAAATAAATAAAAATAAAGTTAATAATTCCTGTGTAACCTACATAAAGCCAAGTGACCTCATGGACCAATCTCTACATAAAGTTGCATTCAATGATCCAGTATAAACATGGTGGAATGAAAGTGTATATTTATCTTTACTCCCTCCCCAAACTCAAATAAATTGATAGTAAAAGAACAAAAAACTTTTTTTTAACCCATAAGAATAAAGATGATGGGAAAGAATAAGAATGGGAGAGACCGTTGAACTTTGGAAGATGAAAAGCAAATAGAGATGCTTTTTCCTCAATGACTTAGCAAACCAGGGGAAATTGCCAAGATGCTGAAGAGGGAGATATTGGGAACACGTGAACTTACTTTTCTAATAATGTTTTTTTTCCGAGTAAAGCCTCGGGACTTGGAAACATCAGGAATGGCAGTAGGGATTGGTTCTAAACCTGTATGCAACTTCCACTTTCTCTTAGGATGCAGAAAGCTGGAAAAAAAAAAAGGATTTCCCACCCTTTTTTAAAAACCAGATAATCTTAAAAAAAGATTACATTTTTGGGTACATCAAAGAGCTCAGGTCAGAAGGCAACTGAGTAACATGAATTCCAAACAAATTCCTCCAAGGATAAATAAGACACAAACTATTTGCTTTTGGCAGAGAATGGAAAAAAGTGGTGGTTGCCATATAACCAGGTAGAAAGAAATCAACTAAAATGTAAATGAACTGTTAAAGGGCAAGTAGGGGGGTAAAATATCAGCTTGGAGTAGCTGGAGATCCCAGACACAAAGGGAGTATCTCTTCTTCATGGGCCTCTACTGGGTTGTGTTCTTAAATGGCCCTTCCAATCTGAAAACTCTTGTCGTTCAGTTCTGGAAATTTTTCTTCTGTTATGTCTTTTACATTTTTCTTCCATCCATTTTCTCTGTTTGCTTATCCTGGATGTCAGACTTCTTGGACTGATTGCCTAATTTTATCATTTTTCTATTTTTTGTTTCTTTATTTTCCTTTCTAATCTATTCTCAAAAGATTTTTTTCAATTTTGTCTTTCATATTTTCTATTGAATTTTCATTTTCAGTCTGCAGGAAAGAGTCAACATAGCAGGCCTGACACAGCTATCTCTAGGAGGTTTTGAGGACGCTCCTAGGAACTTGGCCTCTAGAATTTATGTACTTCATGCTACCAAGTGATACGGTTGTTTTGTGTGCCTAGGGCACTGAATTCTGTTCCATCAGTCTGCCTAGATTATTTGTGCAAACAATGTGATTTGGGATGAACACCTGCTTTCCTTCCGAGAGTGTGGAACTTTGGTAATTGTGGCTGGTTGTACAGGCAGAGAGTGCTTGAATGACCAACAATAAAAACCCTGGACTCTGAGTCTTAAGAGGGCTTATCTGGGCAAAAACACTGCACACGTTCCTGCATTTCACTGCTGAAGGCCAAAGCATGTTCTGAGTGACAACTCCATGCACCCCAGAGGGAAAACTTGGGAAGCCTGTGCTCTATGCTGGACTCTTCCAGACTCTGCCTGATGTGTTTTCCCCTGGCCGATCGTGCTGTGTATCCTTTTGCTGTAATAAACAATAGCCATGATTACAACTGCCTCTGCGTCTGACTCCTTCTAGAGAATCACTGAATATGTGAGTAGTCATGGAAACCCCCAAAACTGTCAGCTACCATATTTTTTTTATTTTTGTGTGTTCTGTTTTGTTCTCTGATTGTACCTCTTTTTTAAAAACAGCACTCTGCTCTTGCTTAAGAGATGCAATATCTTATCTTCCCTCTTGGAGAATTTAAATTCTAAATCTTGTAGGTATTGCTTCATATAGTGTCTTTTTCCCCCTCTACTCGGTTTGGTCTTTCTTTTTAATGCTGGAGGCTTTCCTGAAATATTCTGCAATACTTGATTGTCCATTCATAGCTAATGATGGGGAACTAAAAAGCTGATGGACGCTGTGTTTGCATGGCTAAGGCTTGTTGAATGGTGGGCCTGACTGTTGGGCAAGCTGGCTTTCTTCACAAGGGGCATCAGTATATCCAAGCCTTTCACCTGGAAACAGTTTCTCCAGAGAAGAATCTTTTCATTTTCTCCTTGTGAAGTACATGCAGGTCTGCTGGATTTTTGTGACTAAGTAGGCAGTGGTTTTCAAACTTCAGTGCACATCTGGAAATATGTATATGGGCCTCTTGCTCTGGGGCCAGCAAGTATTTGGGGTGGGCCATAGGTGTCTGCCCAAACTCCCAGCTCCTGACTGTAGACCTCTCCTGCTTCCTCCAGGGCGGCCATTCCACCCCAGTTTGGCACAGACCCGGTCTCTTTCTTGTGGCCCCAGGGACTGTCTGCTTTCTACTCTCCTTAGCTGTATGCCCCCTCTCTAGGCTGCTCCCAGTCAGACAGGTTATGGAACAGAATGCAGCCTCCTTTGCTTCCCCCATTCTCTGCTTCCCCCAAAGAAGCCCCCTTTTACATAAGTATACTGCTAGTCAAGTCATGGAAACAGCAAAAATAACAAATGTGAGACCAGGACAGAGGTTTCCGAACTCTTTCAAAGTTCTAGAAATTGTTGCCCCTGATTTAGGGTTCCTGATTCTACCAGCCCCATCCCAACCTTGCCACCTCCTCCACCCCATACATACTGTACTGTAGAAGTAAAAATTTAAAAAATAATAATAATAACCTTTTTATTATTACACAATATATAATGGAAAATTACAGATAACATTCCCCATTCCCCACCATATATACCTGCTCAAATGGAAATTTAAGTCATCCATAATCCCTCCACCCACCCACTATTGTTAACATTTTGGTGTATTTCTTTCCAAGCTTTCTTCTCTTTAAGAATGTTGATTTACCCACATATATAATACATATTTTGCAAAACTGGGATTGTTCTGTGCGTATTTTTTGTAACTGCCCTTTTTATTTAATAAATTATAGGCTTTTGCTTAGGTAAATAAACATAATTCATAAATCCATTTTCATTATATAGATTTACCATAATTTATTTAGCTAATATCATATTGATGGACATTTAGGTTGTTTTAAATTGTATGCTGTTATAAATATTGCAAGAGTTAGCATACTTCCATAAATGTCTGCATATTTGTCTGATGTTAATCTTAGGAATGAAAATCTAGAGAAATCTAAGACAAGGTGTACTCATTTATATCCAGTCAACAGTGGCCCCTTTTGCTGCATCATTGCTAACACTGCATATGAGTATCTTTTTAAGTTTTGATCAACTGATAGGCAAAAATTACATTTTATTTGTATATGCATTTCTTTGATATTGAATACATTTCCACAAGTCTATCGGTCACTTATCTTTCTTTGTGATTTGCTTGTTCTTGCCCCTTTTTCTATTAGGATGGTCAGCCTATTTTTTTCTTTGTAACAGTTCTTTGTGTACTAAATATATTAACTTTTAGTCTGAAACATATATTGTGAATTTTTCCCAGTTTATCATTTGTCTTTTTATATGCTTATGGTACTTTTGGACAGTTAGAAGATACAGACTTTTCCTAGTCAAATCTGTCCATCTTTTCCTTTAGGTTTCTGCCCATGGTGGGCATTCTTTAAAAAAGCCTTCACTCCCTCCCACCCCTGCCAAAATATTTACCAATATTTCCTTCTAGTGTTTTTATCCTTTTGTTTGTTTACATTTAAATCTTTAATTCATCTGAATTTATTCTAGTATATGGTATATTAGTCAGGGTTCTCCAGAGAAACAGAAGCAATAGGTGTGTGTGTATATATATATATAGAGAGAGAGAGAGAGAGAGAGTTGATTTATTTTAAGGAATTGGCTCATGTGATTGTGGGGGCTGGCAAGCCCAAAAATCTGCAGAGCAGGCCAGCACCTGGAGACCCAGGGGAGAGTTGATGTTGCAGCTTGAGTATGAAGGCTATCTGCTGGCCGAATTCCCTCTTCCTCCAGCGACCTCAGTCTTTTTTTCTCTTAAGGCCAAGTGATTGGATGAGGTCCACCCACACTATGGAGGGTATTCTGCTTTACTGCAAGTCTATTACTTTAAATGTTAATCTCATCTAAAAAATATCTTCACAGAGACATCCCGATTGGTGGTTGGTGAAATATCTGGGTACCGTGGCCCAGCCAAGCTAACACATAAAATTAACCATCACAGTGTGAATCAGGGATCTAACTTTATCTTTGCTCTACTCATTCTGAAAGTGGGCCCCAGAAAGCCCTGATTCCTTCATGTTCTCTTCTTCTATTCCGAGGGGGCTAAAAGCAGGTGTTCAACAAATTTTCTTCTCTCTCTGAGCCCAGCTTTCCCTTCTCTAGACCCTGCAGATGTGTTTTCAGGCCCCTAGACCTCAAATGACAAATGGGGAAGAGTTGTGGGTGTGATCCAGTGTCCTCTTGTCTCCAAAAGTGGGAAGCTTGAGCCATAGCAGATGAAAGGATGCCCCACGCTGATATCTGCAGGGGTTTTTGCCCATGACACTTGCCCTGTGGAAACAGCCACAAACACATTAAGTTTCTATTTATCTTCCCACTCTAGCAAGCTCTCTAGCCCTTGTTTCTCATCTACAAAGCAGGATCCAAAAGCTGTAGAGCTTCCTAGCCAGGACTTTGTGAGGACAGGAGGCCACAGTGAAAAGGTCTGCCTAAACATATGACATTATTTTTATTAATAAGCACTAGCCATTAACTTTGAGAGCTTCAGATGAAAAGTTTCACAAACAGGCCAGAGCATCATATAGTAAAAATTATAAGCTTCTAAGTGTTTCACACTTGCCTTGTGATCAAAACAGGAAAGTCTTTACATATAATCTATTAATAAATTCAGACGCTCCTTTAGAGGTGATTAATCAGGTCTGAGTCTCCTTCAGACTCCAAGATCACATTGCAGATTCACACCCTGGTCTGTTTGCTCCAGAACTCCAGGCTTTTGCCCCTCTGGCTTGGCAGAAATTTGCATGTGAGGCCAGTCCTAGCTCTGAGTGTGAAGGATCAGAAGTGGAGCACCATCTCTTGCATTTTGGACGGTGCTAAATGCCAGCTCCCATTACATGGGGCCCAGAATGGACTCCAGGACATTGGTAGCATGCCAGGCTGCCAGTCTTCTAGTCAGGCAAGTCAGCCAACCTGCAACAAATGCTGCCTGGTCTAGCTATTTAGAACTGAATAATTGGCACAGACATAAATGTCTGCTGACTTGCATTTGGTGCCCCCATGTGAATTTTAATTCGTTCATTATACCACAGAGCATCCTTTTTAAAGGCCCAGATCTTCCCATAATAATTAGATCCTTCCTAAAGTACCAGGAGGGCTGAATTATTCTTCATGCCTCCCTAATCTGGTTGCACTTAAATAAGGTGATATTTACTTTCTGAGTCAACTAGAAGAAAAGAGATAAGATGAGTAAGGCCCAACTCCCTTCTCAAAAGTGCAGACAACAGTTCTACAAATGCCTCCAGCTAAGTGGCATAGATGTGTCTTCTTGAATGCCACAGGAGGGGAGCCTTGAAAAATTGGACTTCTGGTGTATGCTTCCCAGTGAATCAAGGCACTGACAGCCCTGGGAGGCCCTTTAAGGTTGTGGCAGTGTGGTTTGTGTGTGCCATGATAAAGGATTCTACTGCTGCTTCAGTGCATTTATAAGCCCTTATTGAGACAGCAGGTGATTAGAGAGAAAAGGAATCCTGTTCAGTGTATTTTCTTTAAATCCTTTGGAAAGCTGGATCTAAGGAGCCAGACTACATAGACATGTAATTGTGCTTCTCAGCAGGCTGACAGTCAGTAACAGAGAGCCAGAATAATGGGTTTTCTACAAGCCATTTATTCATTCATTCATTTTTGATTCATTAATTCCTTTACTGAGTGCCTCTGTTATATACCAGGCTCTGGGTAGGATCCAGTCCCTGTTCTCAATGAGCTGAAAGTGTCTGTATGGGGAGCAGTTGGTGGGGGTAGAGAGCAGAGGGCAAGGGAGATAGACAAGTAAATAGGTTATTAACACAGTGTGATCATCGCTAAAACAGCAGTGGGTACAAGTACCAAAATTCAGATGGGAAGAATTTATTAGGAATGGTGCCAGAGGAGGAAGAGAAGGAAAGGTTTTACAGAGGACAGGAAGGTTTAGCTGAGTCTCGAATATGAGTAGGGGCTTGTCAGGCAGATGAAGAAGCAAGCAGAAAAGAAAGAAGGGCACTCAAGTCAGATACGGGAAAATGTACAAGACAAAGCGGGTGTAAAACAACATGCCGTATGCAGGCTACTATAGGCTAAACATTGGGAACATGGGGAAGGGGACAGCAAAAATGAGACTAGAGAGATAGGCAGGGGCCAGATCTACAAAGACCGTCAATACCATGGAACATATACCCCCAAGGCAATGTGTCCAATAAGCTTGAGTGACTTGAGGTCACTTGGCACAAACCATTGCTACCTGCATCTATCCCTTCATTAAGGCCTATGGGCCAAGCAGATCCCCCAGAGAGCCAAGGGTATGGCACATTCATCGTTTGATCTGGTAAATATGCTAATAAATTGTAGATAGGCCCAGGCCCAGGGCCAATGCCCTGGAGCAGCCACTGGGGACCCGCTTCCTTATCACCATCCATCCATTAATTTGTATCCATTGGATACAGTTACGCAGCCACTACATGATGTCTGTATCCAGCCCATCTTTCCATATCTTGGCTTCAGTGATGTCACAAGAGACATGACTTGCCGTCATCTGGATATTCTGTGCTCACTCCACATCCCCGCTCAGCCATTCTAATGGTTTTAATCAAAAAAGGAAATTAGATTACTCTGGCATGACCTGTTACACTGAAACGCTACTGGCTTAGAGGGATTGCTGCTTAATTTGTAAGCACTCATAAGCTATTAGTGGAATAATCTTTTATGGAATTTTGCCTAGGACTGGTGCCAAACTCATGAATTCATAGTTGGTGGAGAAGGGAAGGGAAAAATTAATTGTATTTCCTAAAAATCAGGACATTTGCCCATCCTTACTCCTCCAGTATGATTCCTATTTTCTATGAGTCCCTCAGATTATCAGCTGTGGTTCTATGGTTTTACCAGCAAATCTCCCAATAGCTGTACAGTGATTTGTTTAGTCCAGAAGACATGGACTCTTTTAGGACAGCTCTTATCCCATTTCTTCCCTCTCAGGGGCTTTAGTCCCCTTTATCAGTTGTCTTAGTCTTTGTAGTCAGAATAGCCTTGTCCTTGACAGAGAAGAAACAGCAAAATCAGAGTCGCCCATTAATATCTCTGGTTCTTTCTTTTGTTCTGTCTCTTGAACAGCTGTTCTGTGTTCTTGGTGACTCTAACTTATTTTTTTTAACTTTGGCTTGCTCAGAGCATTAATTCTCATATTCTATACATTTTGTTTCAATGTTTAACATTCCTCAACTCAGATTGAGTTCAAATGTTTGGTTTCAGGGACTATCGACTGTCTCTTTGAACTCATCCTCTTCTGTAGAATTCCACTTCAGTACGTCTTTTTTGCATTACTTGAGTAGAAAGATAGACTTAGGGTTGAGAAGACAGATTATCTCTATGGACCTCAGTCTCTTAATTTACAAAATGAAGAATTCAGGTAAGATGAATTCCAAGGTCCCTTCCAATTGGAAAGTTGTATAGCTCCAGAAAACTGAAGGGAAGGAGAAGAGAACCAATTTACGGAAAACCTATTACAGACTAGGCACTGTGCTAGACTCCACACCTGTGACCTCATTTAAGGCAGACGACAATTTTATGAGCTGGCCCTGTTTGGCAGATAAGGAAGCTGAAGTCCACAGATATTATGTAACTTGTCCAAGGTCACAGAACTATTAATCCTAAATAAGGGGCAGAGTAAGAATTCAAATATTAATCCATCTACATCACTGATTCTCAGCGGGGGAGGTCTTGCCCCCCAAGGTACATTTGGCAACATCTGGAGACATTTTTAGTGGTCACACCTAGGAAATTGTTACTGGCATCTAGTGGTTAAAGGTCAAAGATGGTGCTAAACATCCTACAACGCACAGACAGCCCCCCACAACAAGGAACTCCCTGGCCCAAAATTTCATGGTGCTGAGGTTGAGAAACCCTAATCTAGACAGCAGACCCAAGTGATATGCAAATAATCTGGCACTTTTCAAAATCAGGAAATATTAATTAGTTATTGCTACACACAGTTTTCTATCTAAAGACCCCCAGCCACAGAGAACAAATACATACCCCCAAAAGGGACACGGCCATGGTCCAAGTCTGAGAATTTTGTACTGTATTCCATAATATGCCCACAATTATGTAACAGAAAACAAAATTTTCAAAGGCTTTCCTCCCAAATCTTTGGGCAAAACCCTGGAAGACACACGATGCTTATTTTATGGCTTCACATATCCATTGACTGACTCACCACCCACATGCCGAGTGTGGGAGTCCCTCCTTGAAAAGCATGGCCTTAGAGGGTAAGAGAGAATAAATGGTCTATTGACAAAACTAGCCATCTCCTGAAGGTCTTTGATAGCAAAAATTATAGCTCTGAATGTAAAAGTGTTATAAAAGAGAGAAAAGATAAATGAGTGGAATACGAGAAAAGACCTCAGAATCATCTACTTTGGCCATTTCAATTTAGAGATGAGAAGGCCAAAGCCCAGAGAGGTCAAGTGACTTGCAAAAAACACACAGAAAGTAATGGGCAGGTCCAAAGATCACACAGCACTCAACACTAATTGAAAAATTATTTCTTGAGCAAATAAACAAACCAGCCCAGACCAGAAGCCGAGTTTTCTAATGCAAAGTCCAGTCTGGTAGACCCTGTCCATTGCCTGAGCAACAGCCACTTCCGCACACATAGACTTTGTTCAGATATTAGGCAGACAGCAAAGTGCTTAGGGAAGGTAGGACTCACCCTTCTCCAGGTGATGAATCACCTAAGCCAGTCACGGTAATCACATCCCTATTTGTCAGCGACTGGTTTAGGGGAGAACCCATAACATAGCTATGGCCAGTGAGACTTCAAAAAGTGAGTGCCTTTATGGAAAGGAGGCCCTTTTTTGCTGTCACACCCAACTTCCCACTTGGAAAGCAGTCCTGAGAGGACACAATGCCTGCAGCTTTCTAGGGCAGCCATTTTGTTGGCCAGAGGGCAAAATTCCAATACACTGTGGATGCCGAATAGAAAGACACAAGGCCGGGGTCTATGATAATGTGAAGCTGCATAACCAGACTTGGAGCAGCCTACCTCCTATCTTTTTGACATAACAAATATCCGTAAGATTTAAGGTACCACTAATTGGCGTTTCTGTTGTTTGCAGCCAAACACATCCTAACCAGTCCAGTCCAGTACCTGGTTCCTGGTACCTGCCACCTAGTAATGGAGTCATTTCAAGAATGCCTTGTTTCTCCATGTAATCTTTAAAATTTCATAAGTTCATAAGTTAATCCTCACTTCCCCTAGGGAGAATTAGTCATTCTCCCCTCATTGGGGGTGCCATAGAGGATGTGGGATACAGTTCGGACTGGATGAACTATAAGGCTGTACAAGCAATGAGCTTTTCTAACGCCAAGATAGTTTAGGGTAGTTATTAAGGGTGTCAGATTTAGAGTCAGACTGCCAGGGTTCAAATGGCTACTCTGACCCATACTTGCTGAGTGATCTTGCGATATTTCAGGTTCCTTTTCTGATGGGACAATTATGGGTTAACATTGGGATAGTTTGTACAAGAAGTAAACGAAATACCTGTGTAAAGCACTTAGGAGAGTGCCTGGCACAAAGTAAAGGCTTACTATATATTTGTAATAATGATTGTGCTGCCACTATGTAACCTTTACTTCGAGGTAACTAGTTACCTATTTAAAATGGAAGGAGGAGGCTTCTGCTGCTTGCAGCCAAACTACCAGGAAGAAGTGGTATTACCAGTCAGGGATTTTAGTTGCAAACAAAATCATTTGACCTAGTTTAAGCAGAAAAGAGATTTATTAAAGGCTGTTACAAAACTCACAGAATGCCTAAGGAGGCCAAATGTTATGTCCCCGGGAATAACCCCCAAATCATACCACAGAGCTGCCCCAGACATAACTGCTGCACTACTGCGCAGAGACACCAGCTCACCTCATCAACACAGGTAGAGTCCAGAGGTCATCTCTGACACCTCTGCCTCTGATCCCTCCAGGAACTGCATCTACCTGTGACCACCATCACCAAAGTGGACTTCGTGGCAACCCTTCTTTCTGTCACTAGCATCCAAAAAAACTCTAGTGTCTCTGATTAGTGGAGTTTGATTCCTGTGTCTGGATGCCGGCTGCAAGGGAAGCTGAGAAGAAAAGTTTCTGGGCTTTCCTTTGGGTTGGCATGGATCTGAAAGGTGGGGAATTCTCCAAACCAGCTGAGTATGTAAATTAGGGATGTCTAGACTAAATAAAGAATAAAGTTAGTTTAGTCATCATCCTGATGTTGTCAGGAAGGACTAAAGAAGGAGATGTAATTTGGGAGTCCACCCTTTACCCAGTTACCCAAGCAGGAAACCTCATTGCCACCTGGTCTCCTCTTACCTCCCATATGAAGTCCTACGAGTTTACTCTTGAAGCTTGTAGTATCTGATCCCTCCCTCCATCCCCTCTGCCCTGGTTTAGGCCCTTATCAGTTCTCACCTGGACTGCTGAAACAGCCAGCTAACTGGTCTCCCCACCTCCAGTCTGATTCCTCACATAGCTCCAAGAGTGATGTTTGTGAAACACAAGTCTGATCGTGTCACTCCCCTACTTAGAGGGCTTAATGATTCCCATTGCTCACAGGATAGTATACAAAGCCCTTCATTACCTGACCCTGCTCATCTTTCTAGCTTCATCTCCTGCCACACTCCATATACACCCTGGTGTAGCGGGCACATACCTCAGTCACAGGGAACTTACCGGAATCCATTATGATGTTTTTTTGCTCCCCTTGATTTCCTTTCGTTTCCTTTGCCTGGAGTCCTGCCCCATCTCCACCTATGAAATTCTCCTTTTCATTTATGGCCAGGTTAAGTGTCATCTCCTCTGTTCCCAGAGAGAACTTGAGATTCCTTTCTCTATGCATCTGTAGCATTTTGCATATAAGTCTCCCGTAACATCCATCTTGCAGTGTGCTTCTGGTTTGATTCCATGAATATTCCTTCTCTAGACCATGAGCATCTTAGAGGCATGGGTTTGATTTCAGCACTCACTGAGCTTTTACTGCCTGGTTGAATGGATGATGGTTGCAGCGCATACCCAAAGAGGTAGCAACTTGGATTTGATCTGACCTCCCTTCATAGAGTATTCTAAGCTTTTGGGGGGGGGGCGGGGAATGGAGTTTAATTGTAACAAATGAATTGGATTAGCTAGATTTTGATGTTATGTGAATCAAATGGCCCATTAAAGCTAGATGACCAGTAGACTGATAGATAGGTAAAATGACACCTTTCAAAATACTCCAGTCTTAAAATAGAGGCTTTTGAAATTTGATGTCTCAAATTGCTCCTTTTATACAAACACAAAATTCATAACCTTAACATTATAGAAAAACCATGGTGTTGACTGATATTTTCAATACTTCATTGTGTCAGCAGCTGGACATGCACCCATTACCAGGAAGCAACCTACCTAAGAAGCCCTGTAAAGTGCTTTGAGTTCTGAGAGGAAAAACCTCCTGGGGCACAGGGTTAGGACAATTAGAATTAAGACTGTGTTTGTGTTCATGCTCAGGACCCACGGGAGCAGTGATTTTTGCCTGTTTTGTTCACAGATGTATCCCAAGTGCTTAGAATAGTGCCTGGCACATAGCAGACCCTCAATAAATATTTGTTGAATGAGTGAATGGATAAAAGCCTGGCATTCAAGATCAAGACTCTTTAAATTCATTGAACTTAACATAGCTTTACATCCACTGAAATTCAAGGATAGAATTTCCAGGATTCAGAAGAACTAAAGAAGAGTGGTGGGGGTTGCTTGAGTAGTTTAGCTGGTCACGGGAGCCCTGTCTGAGGGCAGTACATATGAGCAGAGACCTGAATCATGTGAGGGAGGGAGCCACAAGTATCTGGAAGAAGAGTGACCAACTTTCCCCCACCCCCACTCCAGGTACTGCCCTAGCAGCTAAATTATTAAGACACAAAAGTACATCTTAGGGGCAGGCCCGGCGGTGTAGTGGTTAAGCTCACGTGCTCTACTTTGGTGGCCCAGGGTTCGCAGGTTTAGATCCCGGTCACGGACCTATGCACCGCTTATCAAACCATGCTGTGGCAGGTGACCCGCATATAAAGTGGAGGGAGATGAGCACAGCTGTTAGCCCAGGGCCAATCTTCCTCAGGAAAAAGAGGAGGATTGGCAACTGATGTTAGCTCAGGGCTAATCTTCCTCACCAAAAAAAGTGCATCTTATTCTCACTTTCACAGCTCCCCTTGGAGATCTGCTTTAATTTGTTTTTTTTTTTTTTTTTTTGCATCAGCAAATTTATTCTAAGTAAGAATTGTACACACACACCAGGCATATTATTTCCACACAAAATCCAGCATTGTAATAATATTTAACACTTTGGCCATGAAACTCAAAGATACTTGAAAAACTTCTCCAGGCGTCTATTTTAAGGCACTGAATTCTTTAATATTTGTAATCCATGCTTGTTCAATTATAATTTTTAGAACACAATTGTATTGTTCATTTTATTATTTCATTATCATTATGCTTATTATATACATTTAAAACATCTTTTGCAAAATTTGATGTTCTCCAAAAAATAACTTTTTAGTAACTTGAAAATATCCCTATGTACCTCTAAGCAGTACTATTGTAAAACAAAAATTGTGTTTCAAGTAGCAAGTGCTCAAGCCATACCATTCCTGATCACAGATATAACTGACATTCAGTTTTATAAATAGCACTCTTTCACTTCTTGTTTCTATTTTAATATGCCAACCATTACTTCACTGATATCCCAGAGTTTTCTTGCAACAGACTCATCCATATCTTTGGGCAATAGTTCTTCCTCTTTATGACCCCAAAGTCCTTTCCTGATACACCTTCTACTTCGGGTGAAATGGCTAAATAAGTCGAAGTCTGGGCACCTTCTACTGGAGTTTTGAAAAAAGCCCACAACACCAAATTGAAAAGTGGTTTGATCGACAGTGGGATGTGTGTGTGCCTCCCAAGATCCAGCCGCATAAAACCGGGGTGTAGTACACGGACCGTAACGTTTGCGACTTCCAAGCGGCGAGCTAATTCTCCGGTAAAAAGAATGTGAGCGTTTGTTCCGACTATAACAAAGCTTTTATTATAGCTTTGTTCACTGTTCAAGTCGTCAAAGTTGATGTCTCCATATTTATAAAGTCTGGACGAAACTACCACGATCCTGCTGGGAGCTGAACTTTTGAGGAGTCCAAGGAGAAGACTGGTTGAGTAGGAAGTGCCCCAGATGGTTCACTCCAAACTGCATCTTCGGTCTTCATACAAGGGCACCGAAAGATCCCGCATCACTGATCGAGACGTCCAGGCTAGGCTCTTCCTGCAGCATCTGCGGACAGAAGGCGCGCACGGAGCGCAGCGAGGCGAGGTCCAACTCCTCGACCACTAGCTCGCCCACCCCGCCGGGGTCGGAGCCTGGCCGGACATCCCCGGTCCGGGGGACCTGGCGGTGGAGCTGACCCGCCACCTCCTCCGCGCGCGCAGTCCCGGCAGCCCACGATCACCCGCGCCCCCAAGCGCAGCAAGTGGCGCAGGAGTCCCCACCTCCGGGCAGCAGCTGGACGCTGGGCCCCACGAACCGCTGGGCCGCCAGCCACAGGGCCCCACCCAGTGCGGCCAGTAGGGCCGCCACTGTAGCCACTGCCATAGCCGTCAGGGCTGAGGGCTCACCGGCCCCTCTTTAATTTCTAATATAATTCAGATATCCTGGGGAGGTTGATGCTCCTCCAATTTAGTTGATCTGAAAATCCCCCCTCAATGCCCCCTGGCAGTTGGAATGCCTCCCTGAGATTCCATGGCTCCCCAGGGGCTCCCAACATTCCAAGGGTCTCTCTGGGATCATATTTCCACACCTGTGGTCTCCAAGTTGACCCAGGTGTTCAACAATGTCCTTTCCACAACGCTACCCTCCCCTCAGTCTCGCACTCAGTGGTTCATGAATATTGATCAACTCTACCGAAGACTGAGGGATGGGGGGGAAGAAGGTTGAAGTGGTTTGCCTCACTTAGAAAACAAACAAACTTGACATTAAACATGTGCCTCCCTATTTAAAATGCCTTTTGGGCACCCCACCACAGGGGACTCTCCACTGGCCCATCACCCCATAGGGTCCTTTACATCATCCTCCCTGTGTCTCTCAGTCCCTCCTCGCCCCCTAGCCCACCCTCTTCTTTCTCTGCTCCTCACCTCTTCATCCCTCCTGCCTCTTTGCTCTTGGGAGCAAAAGAACAAATTTTCCTTGTCTTATGCAGAGCTGTTGGCCAGCATGTTTTACTGCCTGGGTTCCTGCTCTCGCACATTCCACTCAGGTAGACTCTCAAGGCATTTCTACAAAAGTGTCACCCAGGAGCAAACTCATAGTGCCAGCTGTCTGATACATTTTTTTTCACTTTGTTACACCAGGGAATTACAGTATCAGTTCTACTGTGGGGATAAACATGGAGGAGCACTGAGGAGGGGCACCCAAGCCAGTCTTGGAGGAGGTGTTGAGAGGAGGGCTTTCCAGAGGAGGTGACAACTGAAGGAGGAATAGGAGTGGGTAGGGCAAGAAGGGAAATAGCACAATGCACAGAGCTTGGAAAATTTAGCATTTGATACAGCAGAACATGCACGTGGGGAGGGGAAGCTAGGGAGGTAAGCAGGGCCAACCCATGAAATTTGATGCCTTAGCTAAAGGGTTTTAATTGTATTCAGAAAGCAATGTGGAGACAGTCAAGGATTTTGAGGGATAACACAAATAGATTTGCACTTTTTTTTCTTTCTAAAAATCACTGCAAGGACCCCATTGAGGATGGATAGACTGGAGGAGGGGAGAGAGCCTGGAGGCAGAGTCCCCATGGCCATGGCCTTGGGAAGGGAGACAGTACAGAGTGCCGCTGTGGAGACGGAGAAGAGGGGACCGTCACAGAGCTGTGGACGAGGTAGACTGGACACAACAGAGTGACTGACTGGGCAGTGAGTCAGGCGGATACAAGGATCAGAGTGAGGATCAGAATCACAGCAGGTTTCCAGCTGGGCAGCTGGTGGATGGTGCGGCCATCTGCTGGGAGGTAGGGCACAGACAGAACCACAGACAGGTTGGGGCAGCTGACGGATCGATTCCCTCTAGTCCTCCCTTGCTGCTCCTGGTGATTTGATGGGCTCCCAACCTGCAGGACATTTGTTCCTCCCCCAAGTCTATCAGCTGCAAGAGGAACTGCTGCCTCCCCTGAGTCTGTGAGTACTTCCTCTCTTGGCTGGTGGCCGGTGGACTGTGGCCTCCCCACAGGGAAGGGAGGCTGGAGCAGCTGAGCAGAGGGAAGAGGGCACAGAAGGCACTGTGAGGAACTCTGAGCTTTTTAATGGCTGTGTGACTCCAGGCAATTCAGTTACCCTCTCTGAGTCCTAGATTCACTATCTACAACTTGGCAATGGGGAGAATACTTACTTCAGACATGTGTTTTAAGGATTTCACATAATGCACGTGGAAGTGATTCTGTAAAGTGTAAAATCCTGTAAGGCGAGGGAAGGGAACTAATATTTGTGGGTATATGAACTGAGATTCTGTGCCCATTGCCATCTCCTCTCAAGGAAGATCTGGGGGTCATGGATATGGGTTTTGGGGAGTTTCAATTCATCTTCATTGACTCAGAGTCCCCTTGAAGTGAAAACAGGTCCTGGGAGGAGGAGAATGTACCATTAGTACTGTCAAGGTTAATATTCCACAACATGTAGGGTCAAAGTCACTTTAATTGGAAGAATTTCATGTTATACTGGATTGAGTGATCTTCATAAGTGAATAATTCTTGTACAGACATTTGCCCTAAGATTAATCAAGACGAAAGCAGGCTCAGTCCTTACTGACAGAGAGAAACCAAACCGAAGTCCAGCTCTCACCTTCCCGCCCAGGCCAGCCCCCAGGAAGCCTAGCCCACCGCCCACCCACGCTACTCCCTGTAGCATTAGCAGGAGCCTGGGCAGAGAAAACCTCTGTTCACATCCAGCTGCAGCCTGCAGGGCACAGTCTGTAAGACGCAAGGGACCAAGTACTGGGACTCTGTCATGTGGAGAGGAATAGAGTGTCTGGAGGGAGGAGACACAGAGGAGGTCTTAAAAGGGGGTCGTGGGGGAAGGACAAATGAAAGTTGGGGATACAAAGTTGGGGGAACAGAGGAATACCCAGGTGGGACCTCCTTCAAATGCCTTAACAGTGAGACTGTCCCCACCTCCTCAAGGGATGACTTAGCCAGAGTCCCAAATCTCCATCCTCAATCCTGACATTCTTTGCAGGCATTTATATGCCCTTTAGTAAGACAACAGCTCAAACCTCCAGCAAAACTCAGTGAGAACCCTCTTGTGGGAAGCTGGGCCTCACTTGTACCTAATCTCCTGGCAGAAGCTCCCTGCTCCCCTTGGGGATTTCCAGGCAGAGAGGATTAAGGAGCAGCAAAATGCCAGTCCCAGCTGGGAGACACTGAGCCAGTCTCTTTGTTCTCCGGTTCGGTAAAGACATTCACAGGGGGACAGACCGGAAACCCTCACCTTTTTTACCTAGGACAGTCCGGCACACTGGGGAACGCTGCCCTCCCTTTAGGGATGAAGAGGCTCAGAGGAAGAGTCTGCATGAGCACCATCTCACCTTTCTCCTAAAACTCCTTCCCTACCTCCAAATACACACACACACACACACACACACACACACACACACACACCATGCTGCCGCTGCCACCACCACCTCCACCCACAATACCAAGTTCCAAGCCAATAACTGGAAGTGGCCTTCCCCCAGGAAACATGACTATCTCCAACACCTCCCTGGCCCTGGTCTGTGCTGGCTCGGGGAAGGGGAGACCCTGAGCTACCCCTGCCCAGAGGAGCTCTCAGTGTGGTGAGGAGGCCATCCTAGAAGCATGTGACAGTGACCTGCCCTCAAAGAGCATCTCAGTTCTGGGGTTCTGGAACTCCTCCAAAAGACCCAATAGTCCTCCCAACTCCATCCTGGGAAGTGGGCACCTGGGAAAAGGGAATGTTCCCAGGTGGCAGAGGGGGTATGTGGGGAGCACTGGTGGAGAGAGGGAGCAAAGAGAGGCTCCCTGACACTCTGATTATTTCTACTTCACTAAGGACCTCGAGCCTCCCTCCCCCTCCCTAGCTGCCTGCCATCCTGGGTGCCAGTGAGAGCTCAGCAACTGGAGAAGGTCAGTGGGGCTGGAGGAAACCCGCAGGGTGACCGCTAGTAACCCAGTGACACGTGATGGTGGCCAGCTGCCAGTCAGCTCCCTCCTGGAGGCTTCCAGCTGGTAGCAGCTCTGAAGCCAGACAGGCAGTGGCTCCTGGGCTGTCTCAAGGGGACAGTAAGTCCAGGGCCTACACGCCAGATTGGCTTCTAACACCCACCTGCATAACAGGCTAGATCCAAGCAGGACTTCCTAGAGGCCCCAGGGTCTCAGGCCAGCTGGTGTGTCTAGACTAGAAAAAACAGAACATGCAAATCTTCCTCATCCGCAGCTGAAGCAGACAGAACAACAGTTCACAAAGCAGTTTCCATTCCATTATGTCGTTTCACCTGCCTAACAACCCAGAGGAGGGTTCTGCTGACTCGGACCCTGGGCATGGCACTCTGCCTCTCCGTGCCTCAGTGGCCGTCTTTGTAAAGTGAGGAGAATAAATGCACTTAGAGCTCTGTGTCCTCTCTACCTTTCTAGCTATGGGTTCTTGGCAATGTAGTTAACTTAATTGTGCTTCAGTATTTCTCGTTTGTCAAGTGGGGTTAAAAATAGAACCAACCTCATGGGATAGTTGGGAAAATTAAATAAGTTAATTCAGTTAATAAGTTAAAACAATGGCTGACTACATAGAAAGTGCTCAGTAAATACTAGCAACTATTACCTCTGTTATTATTCATCATAGGATTGTTATGCGGATTAACAAAATAACAGCAGCTGGCATTTGTTGCATATTAACCATATTTCTGGCACTGGACTCCGTCCTTTATAGGAATCACCTTGTGGATAATGTTGCGTCCATGCTGAGTGCAGTACCTAACACACAGAGAACCCTTAATAAATGGCACCTACTATTATAATTCACCTTCTCGCCCATTCCACAGAGGAGGAACTGCTCAGAGGTTTAGTGACTTGCCCAGGGATACAAAGCTAATAAGTAGGAGCACTTTGACTTGAATCCAGGTCTTCTAGAAAACAGATCTCCACTATCCTACAACCCTCACCTCCTTCCTCTGCCCAGTCCTCAACGTTTGCTCTGTAGCTAAAACTGGCTTCCCTTCAAGAAAGCTGCCAGAGGACACATCTGCTGCTCAGTTGGAAGGGCCCTGGGCTGCTCTGCACACAGCTGCCATCAGTGCCTGCACTGGGCAGGGCTGAGTTTGCCCCCTGATGGCCTTTCCCCTTCAGAAGCCGGGAGCCAGGCTCCAGCAGGCACAGATGTGTGCAAAGGAATCAGATGGGGTCGTGGACATTCCCAGGAAGCAGACCTGACCCCAACTCCAGTCCTGCCCTTCTACCCAAATGTCCCTCTGCTAAGATTCAGTGATAGAGCCCACCAGAAAAGAGCTCAAGTCCTCCCTAATTTGAGCAAAACCAGTCCACGACCAGCAGCAGCCAGCTGAGGGGTGACAGGTGTTTGCCTGCATGTTACATCTCACAGGCAATGTTTCACTGAAGACATGACTCTGGACTGTGGGCAAGTCACTTCCCCTCTCTAGGCTTATCTGGAATATTAAAATACTAAGATTCACCTAGTTGGGTTGCTCTAAGGACCAAATGAGAGAATGGGTGTCAGAGCACAGGGCCTGGCACCCAGTACCACAAGCAGGAGAGGAGTTAGCACACAGTATGCACTCCACAAATGCTCACTGAACAGCTGAAATCTGACAGTCCAGTGCACTGGGGTGCACACAGTAAAGGGAGCGTGAACACCATGGTGTGGAGAACATGGGGATGCGAGAGCTCAATCTCTACTGAAGGAAGAATAAAAGCACTGCGTGATGCAGGTGGCTCCGACCTGGAGAAGGACACTTTCCTGAGACTTTACAAAACCCCGCTTACCACAGAGGGTAGAGAAGCTATGTGGCAGAAGGCACAGATGACAGCCATAGGGAGATGTGAGCAATGAGGTGACAAGGAAGCAATGAGCTGTCTTGACATTTGTAGTATTCAAGTATTCACAGCATGAGCTGGTCCTTGTCAAGGAACAGGCATGCACTGAGAAGGACCCAGGGGCAGTGGTGTGCTGGGGCTGCATTGTATCTGCTCGCAAGAGCCAACTGTTAAGTTTTCAGAACTTCTGCAAACTGGTTGTTACACATGGTGGTTAAACATTATTAAAAGTTATATAAACTTACAATTAAGTAAACTATATTAAAAGCAATGATAAATACTCAAAACTCATCACTTCCTCATTATTTTACTACCATCTATGCTCTTAAGGTTATTTATATCAATGATATCTATATAAAAGAAATATTACATCATAGTGTGCTATTGCACATTTCTTCCCAAGCCCCTGTTCAGTGATGATATCACTTTTTTTTTCAGTGATATCACATTGTAACTTGAAATCAGCCATTGAGTATTTACACCACAGAAATGGGCAAACCTACAAATCATGATCCCCTCCCTGCCCTGGAGAGCTGGTTGTTAGACATTTACCAGCACACCACACAAAGAGCCTCCCCACTGTTCCAGTGCCTCCAAGGGAATGGGATTTTGTGAGAATTTGAGCTGTGCTGTGTTTAATGCTTAGGTTGTGTTTTCTCTGTTAATTAAATCTCTTTCCACAACGTTGTATTAAGAATGCTTACAAGGCATTGCATGAGGCTAATGGTCCCAGGAGTACTGGAAGGGTATATTTCTGCAATGACTCACACAATATAGGGGGGCTTCATGAAGCACACTGCTAGAATGAAGTCACATAGAAAGACACCAAAAAAAGAAGATAAACTTAGAGCCTTTTCTTGTCCTCCTTAACCCTCAGAGCATTCCTGCAAGTGTTCAGCTCAATAAACAGTTATGCCGTACTCACCACAGTCAAGGCCTGAGGCCAGAGGAAGAAGAAATATGCGCGTACTCCTCTTCTCAGCAAGCCCGCAGGATGGTGAGGGGAGCACTCTCTCGCCATCACATTGAGGCCTATGCTGGCCTCCCTATTTTGAATTATAGCTCCCCTCTCCTCAGCACTCCTAATCCCCCTTACTCTTTGTTCCCCCATAACCCTTGTCACTTTCTAAAATACTATATAATTTATTTTTCATGATTGGATTTACTGTCTTTCTTCCTCCTCTAGAATGTAAACCCTCAAGGGCAAGGATTTTGGTTTGGTTTGTTTCAGTGCCTTGCATAAAATAGGCGACCAATAAATATTTTTTGATATTTATACCTAATGTACCAGAAAACACACTGGGTCAAATTCCAATTTGTGCTCCACCACTAGCTATGTGACCTTGGGCAAATCACTGAACCTCTCTGAGTTTCAGGTCCTCATATGTAAACTACAAGATTTGGACAAGGCTACCTCTAAATTGGACAATGAAAAACTCAAAATTCAATGAGTCTCTACTAGACATGCCAGTCAAGGCATGTCCGCCACATCCATAGCCACTTCTACAGGAAACTGTCTTTCTGCAGTCCCCAGCCCCAGACAGCCATGCTCTAGATTCCACCGTACAGCCATCTTCCTTCAAACCTTCAACTCCTCTCTCCTGCCACACCAGCATGAGCACTTGAGCCCAGAGCAGACAGAGGATTATAATAAGGTCCAAGAGAGAGATCTGCCCAGAAGGAAAAGACTGGACCAACCCAATTCCACCCTTAAGAATTTAAATTGGGAAATATAGATAGAATCAGGCAGTATACAGAAGCTTAAAGGTCACAAGTTTGAGAAAAACTGTAGAGGCCACAATTAGGCATAAATGAACCAAATCAGAAGTCAGCAAAAACCATGAGGTAGAGAAAAGACAGAGTACACAGAGAGGAAGACAGTTTTTAGCAAGAAGAGAAGTGGTGAGACACAGAGAAGCAGACCCAAGGGACAATATGTGTGGCATTTCTTGGGGGAGCACTTTACAGAAGATCCTTGAAGTCTGCTGCTGAGGTCCTTAGAGGTGCTGGTCCACCCTCCACCTCCAGTGCCATGCAGTTTGCCTGCTGTCCTTCGATTTCCACGAGATTGTCTCCCCTTTGCCCCAAAGCCTTTCTCGGACTAGCCTAACTGAGTCTTTATGCATTGCAACCAAAAGAACCCAGTTCAGAGACTGAGGCCGAGCCCAACAGACAGGCTGTGCTTGATTGAGTCATATGTCCTAGGAACTCACGTCAATCGCTTGTGTGATTCTGCACCTGTCGACCTCTCGATGGGGCGTTGCTCAGAAATGAGACGGCCCTATTTAATACGATTTCCTCAGAAGATCTAAACAAGGAATAAGATGGTTTAAGAACGGAATAGGAGGAAAGAGAATGAATATTTATTTAGCTCCCACTGCCTGTGGGGCACTATACTAAGTGTACATCACTTCATCTTTGCTGCAACCCTATAAGGTAGGTATCATGCCCATTTTGAGGTGATAAATTGGAGCTTTCAAGAAATGATTTTTTGTGTTTCTTCTTTCCCATCGGGAATCCTGAAATTCCACTGCGATTCTCTTCTTGGAGTTCCAGTTTTGATCCCAAGCTCCAATAGGAATAGAAAATATGGGGAACTCCTCAACAATGTTCTTCCGTCTTCTAATCTCTCGGAGCCCAGGAGAGACTAAAAGCTGTCAATGACTTTGGCCTGATGAACCCAGGCAGAGCTGAGAAGTTCTGCAGAGACTTTGAGAGTACAGGGACCTATCACCCAGGGCCCATTTGAAGCCTAGTCCTGGGAGGGATGATTTGATGCTGAGACTGCAAGATGACTCGATCCAACAGAATGCTAACTCTCAGTGAGCTGTCACTCTCTTCTGCATCAGAAGAATAACTCTTTGACATTAAGATGCCTGTGACTTCCTAATGCCTTGCCTGCCTGCAAACCACCAATACAAGCCAGGATGGAAGTTTGGGAAAACATTAAATGAATCTGCATTGTCATTCTGGAGATGAGATGACTTAATTTTCAGTGGTCACAGGAACATCACCAACTCTTATCCCCCTCTCATTTTTCCTCTCTTTGCCTTACTCAGCTACCTAACACTAAATCTACTGATGTTTCTGCCTGTGGCATCAGCCTCCCAAATCAGTTCCCACTTCTGACAGGGGCAGGAGGCTTCATCAGTAGCCCATGTCCCCTCCCTCAATCCTATGAGCTTAGGAATTAGTCATACTCCCAGATCCAAGATCCAGTGTCCTACTCTCAAAACCACTGGGCTTCCAAGATCCCACCAACCAGAGGCCTGCATATGATTTAGGAATAATAATGCAGGTTAGAAAAACTTAGAGTTAAATTCCAACTCTGCCACTTGACCTTGCACAAGGACAGTGTATTAGTCAGGATGGAATAAGCAACAGTGCTGAAAACTTAGCAACTTAAGTTAAGAAAATTTATTTCTCATCACAACACATGTCCAACATAGGTTAGTGGAAAGCAGTGCTCCATATAGCCATTCAAGGATCTAGGTTGAAGAAGGCTCTATCTTATAATGTCACCATCACATCACACGGTCTTCAGGGATACTAAGATGGTAAAAGAAGGCTAAAAGGTCAATCTTGAGTTTTCCATCAGTTTATCCTGGAAAAATGACACAATGGCACTTCTGTTTATGGTCCATTGGCTAGAACTGGTCACATGGCCCTGACTACCTGCAAAGGATGAGAAAGCATACCCTTCCGTATGCCCAGCAAGTGGAGAGAGCTGGATATGGCGGAATAACTCTACTATAGCCAGTATAACAGTATGTGGCACTACTGTGTGATTACTTTCTTCCTTCAAGGTTCCTGCAGATCCCACACACCAAGGGCCCATTAAGTTAGTGGAAGGCCCTGAAGCTGGTGTAACTACTCATCAGAGGATTCCATCTCTGCTTGTCCCTCACCCTCGATGGCATCCACAATGAACTGGGTCATGTCCAGGGCCCTTCTTCCTGGTTGGTCTTGCCTTACTGTCCTGCCTGTCCACCTCCAAGCTTGAGGCCTGACCTGAGAAAAAAATCTGTAAGACAGGAGCTTTCATGTCTTGTCCAGCTCTTACCAGTTCTTCTTAAGACCAGTCTATCAATATTTTTAGCAGTGAAGTCATCTTGGATCCTCAACTTTTTGGGGGCCAAGAGGCCAAGCAATCCACAGTCACAATAAATTTACTGCTGAAGATACAATCACTCAGCTGCCTAAAGAAGTGATCGAATATGCAGAAAAGGATTATGTACAAAGATGCTTATTGAAGCGTTGTTTACAAGAGCAAAACACTGGGAAAAACCTAAATGTCCAACAAAGGGGAATGTTTATAAATATAAATCATCCACTGATGGATGTGCTGGTTCTGCCTGCCAAGATCATCAGGGTAAAAAGAAAGGACAAACTCGGATTATTTATTGTGATGGAGTTAACTGGGAGCTTCCCCACCACTGTGAGTCACAGTGTGACCTGCTCTCATTTTGTTTGCCCTGCAATTATACTTTCCCAAGTGGATTTTATTGTCAGATTTTAGGGCCATTCTATAGAGAGCATCTCTATTGAGCAGGCTACACCTGGTTGGACAGCCTTTGCCAGTGCATTGGTCCCCAATCCAATCAGCTGTGTTTAGGGGAGCAGCTAGCTCTCCTCCCAAGTAAGGAAGGTTGTTCTGGTCTCTAATGAATCCCCCTTCAGTCTGTCTAATTCGGTGGAACATTATGTAGTCTCTAAAAATACTATTTACCAAAAGTTTTTAAAGGAATGGGGAAATATCCAGGAAATATGATAAAGTTTAAAAATAGTATAAAGTTTAATCTATAGTCTGACACATGCTACAACATGGATGAATTTTGAGGACATTATGCTAAGTGAAATAAGGCAGTCACAAAAGGACAAATAATGTATGATTCCACTCATAAAAGATACCTAGAGTAGTCAGACTCATAAGGACAGAAAGTAAAATGGTAGTTGCCCGGGACTGGAGGGAGGGGGTAATGAAGAGTTGTTATTTAATGGGTCCATAACTTCAGTTTTGCAAAATGAAAAAAGTTCTGGAGATGGATGGTGGTGATGGTTGCACAGTCATGTGAATGTACTTAATGCTACTGAACTGGACACTTAAAAACAGTTAAAAGGATCAATTTTGTTATGTATATTTTACCACAGTTTTAAAAACTGAATCTGTAGTATCACCTCAGGTAGGGGTGTGTGTGTGTGTGTGTGTATGTGTGTGTGTGTGTAGGCCTAGTGCTCTGCCTTTGGTAATGAGGAGAGGATACTACAGTTTCTTCCCAAATGTTCTTCCTTTAGCTAGTGCAAAGATTGGCAAACTATGACCCTCCAGCCAAATCTAGCCTCCCACCATCATTTACATATTATCTGTGGCTGCTTTTGTGCTACTATGGCAGAGTTGAGTTGGGAGACAGTATTGTCCAGGAAGCCTAAAATATTTACTATCTGACCCTTTACAGAAAAAGTTTGCTGACTCCTGCTTTAGTGCAGTAAGGGCACACATGGAGGCCAGAAGAATGGTCAAAACTGTAGTGTGGGTTCCAAGTCCTATATTTCAAACCAAAAGAGTCCACAGGCCTGGAGATTCCAGAGTTGATGTCTCCTCTCTATTCAATTGTTCTCCAGCTTCTCAACAGACTCAGAGCCCTCATTCTAGACTCTGAGGATACCCCACGACGTCACCCCGGACCCTACAGGTGAAGGAGATAAAAGGAAAAACGGTTCTCATGGTGGATCTAATTCACTCTCTTCCTGGAGTTGCATTGCCCAAGACCTTCCTCAGTTACCCCAAACTTGGAATGTACTAGAAAGGGTGGGGGAGAACATCATGTCACATTTGCAAACACAGATATCCTTTAGAAATCTGGAAGGACGTGTACCAAAAAATTCACCGTGATATCTCTGAGTTGTGAGATGATGGATAATTTTTAAATTTTTCTCTATAAATTTTTGTATTTTATGGTTTGTTACAATGAGCATGTGTTGCTTTTATAATGAGAAAATTATTTTCACATTTTAAAAAATTAGTAATGGAAATAAACAGGAGCATGGCAGGTTGAAACTAGGGGAGGATCACATGGGAGACATTTCAGCAGGGTCAGAAATCTGGGTAACAATTAGCCAATCTCAGTTTGTTTTCTTGACCTAAGCTTTTCCCAGAAAGAGCTGAAATCTGGCAAGCCCAATATTTTCATGGCAGGTTCAGACACATGACCCATAAATTTCATTTGTCCTGGCACTCTCTGGTCCACAGAGAATTCCTGTGCCCTCCAGGCCTTTAAAAGTAGCCTCTAAGGGGCCACATACTTTTTCTCTCCATTTGGCTATAGGTTCTCTTTTTAAAGGCCACAGACATTGGTTCTGCAGAGCTGAAAAGGTCAGACAGACCCGAGTTGTACATGGACTCTGCTACTCAGCTGAGCTTGAACCAGTTACTCTCATTTATAAAAGGGAGGTAACCCTACCTCCAGGAGGAGAAATTCTCCACTCTTCTGCCCACATCCCTTCCTCCTCTCCCAACGCTAATCTGAACTGTAGACAGTGAATATGTGGGTTCAAAGTTCATGTAGACTGGCAGCTCTCTTCTCCTGCTCCTCCTTTCTGGTAGTAAGAGTGAACAAAGGGGCAGGGCCCTCTCCCCCGTGGAAGGAGGCATGGCCATTTTGCACTCATTCCTTTGGTTTCCTGTGAAGTAGCTGGTAACAGAGTGGTGACATCCTAAGACTTGGGCTTAAATTTCGGGAGAGGAAAAAAGACATCAAAGCCCTTACTTTGCCTATATCACAGGGATTTGCACTAGGTTTTCAACACAAGCCTAGATGTTTTCTTCATATTATAGAATCAAGATGTTTCTTACAAAATTTGAAACAATGTCACCTTAATCCATTAAACCCCACCCTACTCCTTCTACTATCTACCTCACAGAGCTGTGGAGAGGACTAAATGAAACTAAATGCGATAAAGCAGCTCATACAAAGCTAGGTCTGTAGTAGAAGCTTAGCGTAGAGGAACTTTTTCTTTCTCTTCTTCCTCCTTATCCTCCCCCTTCCTTCCTCCTCCTCTTGCTTCATTCTGATCTTAGAACCCTTCCTCTAATCACCACAGCATTTATCACACTGAATTATAAACACAAATTTTACTAGACTTTGAGTGCCTAGTAGGACAGAGCTGTATTTTTCTTATTCACCATTTAGTTCCCAGAGCACAAAGCCTGGTATAGAGTAGCTACTCATTTAATATGGGACAAACAGAAATAATGAATAAATGAAAAAACAATGGCTTGTCACACTGAATCCCTAAACCTGTTCCTCCCGTAGTATTTCCCATCCAAATTAATAGCAACTCAATCTTTCCCGTTGCTCAGGCCAAACACATAGTTATCCTGATGCCTTCCGTTCTCTAATAATTCATATCCAACCCACCAGCAAATCTAGTTGGCTCAAGTTATACCCAGAATGCAACCATTCCTCACCACCTTCAGTGCTACCGTCACTACCAGGGCCAACATCTTCCCAGGAGTCCATTTTCAGTACAACAGCTAAGTGGTCCCTTAAAAATGATGGCCAGGTCAGGTTACTCCACAGCTCAAAACATTTCAGTGGTTCCTCATTTCACACAGACGATAAACCAAAGTTCGGTTCCAGAGCCCAGGCCTGAGAGCCAGCTTTCTAGGGCCACTCCTGATACCAACTGTCTTAATTTGGGTTCCCCCTCAAAAGCAGAGCCTGACACAAGAGCTGTCGGGGAGCAAGAGTGAGGAATTGGAGGGAAAGAAATAGAGAAAGGAAAAGTCAAAGTGTTAACAAGTTGGTCACCACTTTGAGCAATCGGAGGTTAATCTACCAGGACCTTCTGAGGAGGCATACAGAATGTGACACAGAAGAGAGGAATTGCCCAAGAGAGGAACAGGTGGGGGTGGGGGTAGGGTTATCCATCGGCTCCCACTCTCCGTTGTCAACGGTTGCCCCATAGGGTGTAAAGGACTTCACACCTCCAGGCTGTATATGTGTGAGTGCCAGGCAGATTTCCATGGGAAATGGGGGGAGGGGTGCGGGGAGGCAGAAAGCAAGGGGTGCTCAGTGCAGCTGAGGCCAGATGCTGTCAGGTTACACCTGTGCAAAGCTGGTTGCCACAGCAATGGGATAAAAAGTGGGCCACATCTGCAAACACCTTCTGTAAAGGGCCAGATAGTAAATATTTTAAGCTTTTCAGGTACAGATGGTCTCTGTCACATATTCTTTGTTTGTAATTTGGGTCTCCAATACATTCTTTTTCTGTTTTATTATTTTTATTGAAGTCACATTGGTTTATAACATTGTGTAAGTTTCAGGTGTACATCATTATATTTCGGCTTCTGTATAGACTGCATTGTGTTCACCACCAAAAGTCTAGTTTCCATCCGTCACCATACATACGTGCCCCTTTACCACTTTCGCCCTCCCCCAACCCCCTTCCCCTCTGGTAACCACCAATCAGTTCTCCTTATCTATGTGTTTGTTTATCTTCCGCATATGAGTGAAATCATATGGTATTTGTCTTTCTCTGTCTGACTTATTTCACTTAGCATAATTAATACCCTCAAGGTCCATCCATGTTGTTGCAAATGGCACAATTTCATCTTTTTTATGGCTGAGTAGCATTCCACTGTATATATATACCACATCTTCTTTGTCCATTCATCCATTGATGGGTACTTGGGTTGCTTTCAAGTCTTAGCTATTGTGACTAATGGTGCAATGAACATAGGGGTGCAGATATCTTTTTGAATTACTGTTTTCATGTTCTTTGGATAAATACTCAGAAGTGGAATAGGTGGATAATATGGTGTTTCTATTTTTAATTTTTTAAGCAATCTCCATACTGTTTTACATGGTGGCTGCACCAGTTTGCATTCCCACCAGCAGTGTATGAGGGTTCCCCTTTCTCCACATCCTCTCCATCACTTGTTATTTCTTGTCTTTTTAATAATAGCCATTCTGATGGATGTGACATGAAATCTCATTGTAGTTTTGATTTGCACTTCCCTAATAACTAGTAATGTTGAACATCTTTTCAAGTGACTGTTAGACATCTGTATATCTTTTTTGTAAAAATGTCTGTTCACATCCTCCACCCATTTTTTGATCAGGTTGTTGTTTTTTTGTCATTGAGTTGTATCAGTTCTGTATATATTTTGGAAACTAACTCCTTATCTGATATATGATTTGCAAATATTTTTTCCCAGTTGGTGGCTTGTCTTTTTGTTTTGTTGATGGTTTCCTTTGCTGTGCAGAAGCTTTTTAGTTTGATGTAGTCCCATTTGTTTATTTTTTCTTTTGTTTCTCTTGCCTGAGGAGACATGGTATTCAAAAAGTTACTGCTAAGACTGATGTCAAAGAGCATACCACTGATGTTTTCTTCCAGGAGTTTTATGGCTTCAAGTCTTACATTCAAGTCTTTAATCCATTTTGAGTTAATGTTTGTGTGTGGTGTAAGATAATGGTCTACTTTCATTCTTTTGCATGTGGCTGTCCAGTTTTCCTAACATCATTTATTGAAGAGACTGATTTCTCCATTGTATGTTCTTGGCTCCTTTGTTGAAGATGAGCTGTCCATAGATGTGTGGGTTTATTTCTGGGCTTTCAATTCTCTTCCATTGATCTGTGTTTCTGTTTTCCTGCCAGTACTATGCTGTTTTAATTACTATAACTTTGTAGTATATTTTGAATTCAGAGAGTGTGATACCTCCAGCTTTGTTCTTTTTTCTTAGGATTGCTTTTGCTATTTGGGGTCTTTTGTCCTTCCACATACATTTTAGGATAACTGGCTCTATTTCTGTGAAAAATATCATTGGGATTCTGATTGGGATTGCACTGAATCTGTAGATTGCTTTAAGTGATATGGACATTTTAATTATGCTTATTCTTCCCATCCATGATCATGAAATATCTTTGCATTTTTTATATCTTCTTCAATTTCTTTAAATAATGTCTTAAAGTTTTCAGTGTATAGGTCTGCTCCTCCTTGGTTAAATTTATTCCTAGGTATTTTATCCTTTTTGTCACAATTGTAAATGTGATTATATTCTTGATTTCTCTTTCTGATAGTTCATTGTTAGTATTTAGAAATACAACTGATTTTTGCATGTTGATTGTGTACCCTGAAACTTTACTGTATTCATTTATTATTTCTAATAGGTTTTTGGTGAATGCTTCAAGGTTTTCTGTATGTAGAATCATGTCATCTGCAAATAGTGATGGTTTTACATCTTCCTTTCCAATTTGGATGCCTTTTATTTCTTTTTCTTGCCTAATGAGTCTGGCTAAACCTTCCAATACTATGTTGAATAAGAATGGCAAGAGTGGGCATCCTTGTCTTGTTCCTGTTCTCAGAGGAATAGCTTTCAGCTTTTCACCATTGAGTATGATGTTGGCTGTGGGTTTGTCATATGTGGCCTTTATTATGCTGAGGTACTTTCCTTCTATACCCATTTTATTGAGAGTTTTTTTATCATAAATGGATGTTGAATCTTGTCAAATGCTTTCTTTTTGTCTATTGAGATGATCATGTGATTTTTTATCCTTCATTTTGTTAATGTGGTGTATCACATTGATTCATTTGCAAATGTTGAACCATCTGTACATACCCAGAAAAAAATCCCACTTGATCGTGGTGTATAATCCTTTTAATGTATTGCTGTATTTGATTTGCTAATATTTTGTTGAGGATTTTTGCATCTGTGTTCATAAGCAATATTGGCCTGTAACTTTCCTTTGTGTGTGTGTTGTCCTTGTCTGGTTTTGGTATCAGGGTAATGTTGGCCTTGTAAAATAAGTTAGGAAGCATCCTGTCCTCTTCAATTTTTTGGAAGAGTTTGAGAAGGATAGATATTAAATCTTCTTTGAATGTTTAGTAGAATTCATCAGAGAAGCCATCTGGTCCTGGACTTTTGTTATTTGGGAAGTTTTTGATTACTGTTTCAATCTCTTTACTTGTGGTTGGTTTATTCAGATCCTCTATTTCTTCTTGATTCAGTTTTGGGAGTCTGTATGATTCTAAGAATTTATCCATTTCTTCTAGGTTATCCAATTTGTTGGAGTACAGCTTTTCATAGTATTCCTTATAGTCCTTTGTATTTCTGTGGTATCCCGTTGTAATTTCTCCTCTTTCATTTCTGATTTTATTTATTTGAGCTTTCTCTCTTTTTTTCTTAGTGAGTCTAGCTAAGGGTTTTTCAACTTTGTGTATCTTTTCAAAGAACCAGCTCTTAGTTTCATTGATCCATTCTATTGTGTTTTTAGTCACTATTTCATTTATTTCTTTCTGATTTTTATTATTTCCTTCCTTGTACTGACTTTAAGTTTTATTTGTTCTTCTTTTTCTAGTTCTTTTAGATATAGTGTTAGATTGTTTGAGATTTTTCTTATTTTTTGAGGTAAGCCTGTATTACTATAAACGTCCCTCTTAGTACTGCTTTTGCTGCATCCCATAAATTTTGGTATGTTGTTTTTTCATTTTCATTTGTCTCCAGGTATTTTTTTGATTTCTTCATTGATCTAATAGTTGTTCAGTAGCATGTTATTTAGTCTCCACATATTTATGACTTTTCCAGCTTTCTTTTTGTAGTCGATTTATAGTTTCATACCATTGTGCTCAGAAAAGATGCTTGATACGATTTCAATCTTCTTAAATTTATTGAGGCTTGCCTTGTTTCCCAACATATGGTCTATCTTTGAGAATTGTCCATGTGCACTTGAGAAGAATGTGCATTATGCTGCTTCTGGATGGAATGTTTTATATATATCTATTAAGTTCATTTGGTCTAGTATTTCATTTAAGGCTACTGTTTCTTTGTTGATTTTTCTGTCTGGATGATCTATCCATTGATGTAAGCAGGGTGTTAAAGTTCCCTACTATTATTATGTTGCTGTCAATTTCTCCCTTTAAGTCTGTTAACAGTTGCTTTATATACTTTGGTGCTTCTATGTTAGGTGTACATATATTAAGTGTTATGTCTTCTTGGTGGAAAAAAATGTCTCTTTTATCATTATATAATGTTCATCTATGTCTCTTTTTTTCTCTTTTGGCTTGAAGACTATTTTGTCTCATATAAATATAGCTACATCCACTTTTCTTTGGTTGCCATTTGCTTGGAGTATCATCTTCCATCCCTTGACTCTGAGCCTATGTTTGTCTTTAGAGTTGAGATGGGTCTCCTGGAGGCAGCATATTGTTGGGTCTTGTTTTTTAATCCATCCAGCCACTCTGTATTTTGACTGGTGAATTCAATCCATTTACATTTAGAGTGATTATTGATTTATGAGGGCTTAATACTGCCATTTTGTCTTTTGTTTTCCGGTTGTTCTATATTTCCATTGTTTCTTTTTCCTAGTATTTCTGTCTGCCATTTCAGTTTGGTGGTTTTCTGTGATGTTTTTATCAGTTTCCTCTTTATTTATGATTTGTGACTCTGCTCTGATTTTTTGTTTTATGGTTACCATGAGGTTTATATAAAAGATCTCATACAGGAAGACAAACACCATGTGATTTCACTCATATGTAGAAGATAAACACATGGATAAAGAGAACAGATTCGTGGTTGCAAGAGGGGAAGGAGGTGGGGGAGTGGGCAAAAGGGGTAAAGGGGCACATATGTATGGTGACGGGTAAAAACTAGACTATTGGTGGTGAGCATAATGCAGTCTATACAGAAATTGATATATATAATATGTACACCTGAAATTGCACAATGTTATAAACCAACACGACCTCAGTAAATTAATTAAAAAACAAAAGTCTCAGGGCTGGCCCCATGGCCTAGTGGTTCAGTTCAGCATGCTCCACTTCAGCAGCCTGGGTCCAGTTCCCAGGCACAGACCCACACCACTCATCAGTGGCCATGCTGTGGTGGCAGCCCACATACAAGATAGAGAAGATTGGCACAGATATTAGCTTAGGGTAAATCTTCCTCAGCAAAAGAAAAAAAAAGATCTCATAGATGAGATAGTCCTTTTTCTGACAATAGCATCTTATCTCTATTAGCCTCTGTAAGTTCTGTCCTTTTCCTCTTCCCCTTCTGTTTTTATTGTCACAAATTATCCTTTTTTGTGTTGTGAGTTTGTTACCAAATTGAAGTAGTTATAGTTAATTTTGATGCTTTCTTTCCTTTTAGCCTTTATGTTATAATTGTTTACTATTATATTCTGATATAGAGTTGCAATTTTCTGATTGTGTCTATTTATTACCTTGCTCAAAGTTTTGTAAACCTTGCCTTTTTGTTTCAGGTAGGAGAGCTCCTTTCAAGATTTCTTGTAAGGCAAGTCTAGTGACAATAAACTCTCTTAGCTTGTGTTTGTCTGGAAAAGCCTTTAGTTCTCCTTCATATCTGAAGAATAACTTTGCTGGATAGAGTATTCTTAGCTGATAGCTTTTTTGTTTCAATATCTGGAATATATCATTCCGCTGTCTCCTAGCCTATAGGTATCTGCTGAGAAATCCACTGATGGCCTGATGGGGATTCCTTTCTAAGTTACTTTCTCCTCTCTGGCCACCCTTAATATACTTTCTTTGTCATTGGCTTTTCACAGTTTTAATATAATATGCTATGGAGAAAGTCTTTTTGCATTGAGATAATTAGGAGTTCTATTAGCTTCATGTACTTGTATATCCAGATCCTTCTCCAGGTTTGGGAAGTTCTCAGCTATTATTTCTTTGAATAAGCTCTCTGCTTCTTTCTCCCTCTCTTCTCCTACTGGGATACTTATTATCCTTATGTTCCTTTTCCTAATTGAGTCAGACATTCCTTGTAAAATTTCTTTATTTTTTGAAAAACTTAGTTCTCTCTCCTCTTTCACCTGAATCATTTCTAGATTTCTATCTTCGAGCTCGCTAATTCTTCTTTCCACATGGTCTGCTCTATTTTCAGTGCTTTTTACTTTATTTTTCATTTCATTAATTGTGTTCTTCATCTCCAGAATTTCTGTTTGGCTTTTTCTTAAGGGTTTCAATCTCTTTGGTAAAGCACTCCTTCTATTCATTAATTTTATTTCTGAGCTTATTGAACTGTCTTTCTGAGTTTTCTTGTAACTCAAGTTTCTTCATGACAGCTATTTTGAATTCTGTCAGTTAGATTGTAATCTTCTGTGACTTCAAATCTGGCTTCTGGAGCGTTGTCATTTTCTTTCTGTTTGGCTGTGTTCCTGTAGTTCTTCATGGTGCCTGATAAGTTGATTCTCTGCTGGTGCATTTTTGGTAGCAAACTCTTTTCTTATTTGAGTAAGGCTTTGGATACTCTCCCCACTGCTTGAAAGACTGGTGCCACTGCCAGGGAGGGGGAGGAGGCTGGGCCACTGGCACCATTCTATGTCCTGAAGCCTCAGGATGTGTGCATCACCCACCACCACTGGGGGGGGGGGACAGGGGCTAAGCCACTAGTGCCATGTCTGCTCCTGCAGGCTTTGGTTGCCGGCGCATGCACTGGTGTGAGGATCCATGTTTTGGATTGCTGCCACCAGGGGAGGGAGGGGGGCCTCTCCCCTAGTTCCACTGCCTCCTGGAGATCCAGCCCACCCTCCTTCAGATGTATAGGTGCAAAGATCTCTCAGGCATTCTGGTGTGCTGTACAGGGAGTCCTTTGTTGGTCAAAGGATGTTCAACTGGTTGTAACTTAGAAGAGAGAGACAAAGGGAACAACTCACTCTGCCATGATGCTCACATATTCTTCTTTATCATTTTACAACCCTTTAAAAATCTAACAAACAAAACAAAAAAACATTCTTTTTTGTGTGCCTTACTTATGAAGACAGGCCTTGGCAGATTTGACCGGTGGGCTGTACTTTGCCATCCCCTGGCCAAGAGGATATGAGGCCTCTCCTGATAGAGACCTTCCCTGACCACCTTATTTATGAGTGCACCTACCCTTTGCCCCTCCTGACCTCCCTTCTTGCTTGATTTGTCTCTTTAGTATTTATCACTTTCTAAAATGTTATATATAATTTACATATTTATTTAGTCTATTTTCTGGATTCTTCAATAGAATGTAAGCTCCATGCATGCAAGATTTCTCATCTGGTTTGTTCATGGCAGTATTCCAGCATGAGTGCCATAGTAAATTCTCAATGCATTTTTCTTAAATAAATTCAAATAACACAATAGCGTGCTTGTGTTTAGCACTTTAAAAATGATGAGAGTCTTTGACACACATTTTAATATCTATTTTTGTTTAATTTTCACAACCATCCTTTCAGGTAAGTAAAGCAGGTACTATTATCCTTACTTTGAAAATAAAGAAGAGAGGTTAAGCAATGAAAAAAATCAGAGACTTTGGGTCATATAGACCTGGCTTTGAATTCTGGCTCTCACACTGTGTGATCTTGTGTAATTTCTTTGTAATCAGTTCCTTACCAGTGAAATGGAGATAATAATTCTTCCCTTACAAGGCTGTGTGAAGATTAAATGAAATAATATATTTGGGGAAATAGTAGTAGAATTTAGTACAAAAGTCAAAAATTGACAGCCCTTGAGCAGGAGTGTGGGGAAGTGCTTTGAGCCCAATGCTTATATCTTTATGTTCAATTCCATAGAGGGGTAACAAAAAGCAGCAGTCTGCAAAGTCCAGCCCCATCCATAGGAAGAAAAGGCACAAACACGTCTCCACTGTCCACAGGCACCATTTACACCAGCTACACCACTGCCCTCAGGCTGAGTTTTGTTTGACTGGTTAGTTCGATTTTGTCTACAAGTATGTTAAAAGACAGTTTCTTTAGGTAGGTGTTCAGCTTGGTTGCAACATAAGCTGCTTCTTGCCAATTGACTTAATGCAGCTTGACGCATTTATTGAACCTGTCTGGCCCCTGTAGACATTTTAAGTTCTATACCCCTGGCTTAGTGTTAAGAGTTTTTGGCAGCAACCAGACCTAGATTTTAATTTTGACACTACCGCTTATTTAATCTCTCTCAGCTTCAGTTTCTTCACTTATATGAAACTAGGGTATTTTTGCCTCCCTAATGCCATGTACCCTAAAGTGGAACACTTAAGACCCCAGTTTGCAAAACTTCCAGGCCAGTCCCCTCTCTGATTTTCCAAAGGGACCCCAGCCTACAGATGTGTGAAGCAAATGAAGAGCTAGTTCTGTTTGCTCTCAAGGCTATAGTCTACACCAGAAATCTCAGCACTCCAAAGAGACGCCTCTAATCTCTGCTGCTGCTCCCGCTGGTGCCAGAATAAGTATCCCTGGAGCTTATGGTAGTTAGTTCCTAAATATGACTCCCAACACAATGATCTATCACTATGGATATTCACTTTCATCTCTTAAATCTAGAACAAACTTTTGACCAATAAATGTGGCCAAAGTGACGCTGTGTGTCTTCCAAGGCTAAGCTATAAGAAATGATGCAGTTTCCAGCTGGGTCCCTTGGAAAATGCACAGGGAGAAGCCAGCTTTCCTGTTAGAATTCTAATGACTCTGGGACAACCATACTATGAGGAAGTCCAAGCTACCCATGTGAATATGCCCTGTGGAAGAAATTCAAGCCCTGGTAGACAGCTCCAGATTTGCTCCTACTCAATAGTCAACACCAACTTGCCAGACAGAGAATGATGAAGCCATTTGGACGTCCAACTCACTCAAGCCTTCAGATGATTTTAGCTCCAGCCACCATTTGACTGCTACTGCATGAAAGACCACAAGTGAGAACTTTCCTACTGAGTCCAGAATAATGAGAGGTAACAAAGAGGCTGTTATTTTAAGCTACTCTGTTTTGAGGAGGTTTGATATGCAGCAATAGATAACAATTACAGGATTGTACGCACTATTGTTGCCTGCACATCTGAAGCCACATGGCTGGGGCCAAGCTTCTGCTTCCAGTTGCTTCCAGCATAGCTGGTAGAAATTCCTGCCCCGAAGACACTGTTCATCAAAAGTCAAGAGAGGATAACTCTTCTCTCTGCATTGTACTTGGACAAGGTTACCCCAGGACAAAATTGCCTTGGGCTTCCAATGTTGTAAATCCTTCAAACCATTCCTCCTGCCACTTCCCAGGACATAGCCTGTCACCAGGATGGCTGGGTTGGAACAGGTTCTGGTATCTACCACCAAATTGAGTGTATCAAGCAGAGTTACAACAGAAAATATATGGTACTTTCAAATTAGAAAAATTGGAGACCTTAATAAAGAACTATTTACAGTGTAAAGGTATAGAGGACCCACAAGGAATAATGGTGTAACCCCAGACTAATAACCCCAGTGGAATGTTACTACCTCTATGTCCATAAGGATGAGAGGGAGGAGCAGTTAATGGAACCTGAACAGAGTCCTGCAGAGAAGGCCACCTTGAGAGGAACTGTGTCCTTCAGTCTACAGATGTAGCCAGCCCCAGTAACACTTCAGGGAATGAGCCCGAGGAATAAATGTCAAGACTTCCTTCCCATCCCCTCCCTCTGATTTCCTGCTAGAGCTTTGCATTGACAAAAGCAAGCAGAAGCTAGAAGCAAGGAAGTCCATTAATGTATTTTATTAGTCTATACAGGTCAGCATCTTGGGGCTGAGATCAGGATGGGAAAGAGCAAAGGGAAGATATCTGCCACACAGACCTGGAACCATCATCACCTACCTCCCTCAGCCCAACAGTCCACCTCTTTCTCTCCTAACAGAGATTTTAATCTTAGGAGTCTCACTGTCACTCCCTGCCAATCAGATGCAACCCAACAGCTTTCAATAATTTTGGCTCTTACATAAGAAGTGTTCTGAATCCTTTCCCTCCCAAAAGGCCCCTGGGTTCCTTATGCAAGTTTGTCCACCCCTCTCTCCAGCCATTTTAAAGCTTCAATCATTTCTGTCTCCCTGATATCCTCTCCAAAAAACTTAAAGTACAGAACATTTCTGGAAGGCTATCCAAGAAACTAATTATTGTGGTTATAGCAGGTTTGGGGTAGATAGGAACTTCTAATCATCACTTCTGTTCTGTTTGAAAAAAAATTTTTTTCCATGACTATGTGTTACTTTTTATAACTAAAGTAAAATGAGAATAATAATATCTGTCTCATGGAGAATTAAATGAGATCATAGATAATTCACTCTGGACCCATAGCAAGTGCACAGTTAATGACATTTTTCTTCTACTCCTCCTCATCTTTAAGTGACTTGCCCAAAATCACAGTAAGGGCTCAGATTTGACTTCAATGTTCTGGATTCAAGTATAATGCACTTTGAACTACATCACACTTTCTTTAATCATGTGAACAGAATCATTTCTTCGAACAAATACAGGAAGAAATGTGACACCCAAGGCCCATTATTGACCTTTGTGCACCTGCAGACAGTAGGTCCCCCAAGCCAGACACAAAATAAACTCATTGAAATCATATTGCATCTACAATTAAAATAAAATTACAGAAACCTTTCTTGTAGTACTGCAAAGCTGTAGGCTTGTCACTTTATTCTGAGTCTCGGGTCCCTTCTTATCTCACAAGGCTATGGTGGAGTACAAAGATAGGATGTTCAGGAAAGCACGTTGAGTTATTACTATTACAGAACCTGCAACCTCTTAGTTAAGATCTTTTCAAGTGGGAATCTATTCTGTGTTAAGAGGGTAATGTTGGAAATTATATTTTTAGCTTCAAAAATAAGACAGATAAATCAGGGCATAATTGTTTACAAATAATTTTCACTTTGCAGAAAGATAGGTTTTTCTGGTTACCTTTCAAAAATATTTTGATTTATCCATAATTTTCAGGAATATACATTTTGCTTAAAATGAGGTATCATAGTTCTAGAACACAGGCCTGGGAGATGGGCTGAGCTCTAGAAACTTCAAGAATAGGAACAAGGGAAAGCAGACCATTACTGGAATTCCTGTGACCCTGAAGAAGGGCAGAGCAAGGAGGTGAGACCAGGATGGCTAAAGAGAAATGCCAGGGTCAGGGAAGTGCCACCTTCTCTAAAAGTGGTATAAGAGTGATACTGGATTCACCAAACCTGATATTCCAAGTCACAATTGCCTTCTTAACCCCTTTTCTCAAAAAAACTCCCTCTCAGTCTTCTGGAAGTTCTTTCCAATGGAATATCTTTCACCTAAAAAGGAAAGACAATGAACATAAATGATTTAGTTTCTAGAAATTTCCTTTGCCTATTACTTTACTGGAAACCATTTACATTCTTCATAAACCCACTTCAGTGGTCATAGATGATTTCCTGATCAATGCATTGCGAAGCTGCTGGAGTTTGTTCAGTGTTGCACCATGCTTACAGATGTTCTCCTCTCAGACCCTCAAAGGTTGTTGCAGAGTAGGGAGACAGGAAGCTGTTGAAGGGACATTGTATTAGTTCTCTCAAAGGCAGGTAGCCCCTTGCAGTGTGACAGCCCCTCTCTTCACATTCCCTGAAGAGGCTGAGTCATTGGAGAGCAACCACCTGATGCTACACACATGAATTCCCCACCAGTAACCCCAAGACAGGCTCCAGATCAGGGCTCAGCTCCTCCTTCCTTCTCTCTGCCCAACTAGAACATGCTGTCCATAGGAGTGTGGCAACCTTGGTTTCCGTTCTCTGTTTAGGAGCTTTTATTGATTCATTCATTAACTAGAGAGAGAGAGAGAGCACCTTTGTGCGTCAATCTGACAGAGAAAACAGACAATTAAGTAGCCGCAATACAAAATCATAATTGTTATAAATGAGAAATACAGGGAATGGTGGAAGCTCATAGCAGGACTACCAACTCTAAAGGAATGGAAAAAGCCTCCTAGGGGAAGTGTCCTTTAAGCTGAGTCCTGAAGAATAAGTGGAAGTTATTCAGGCGCGTGTGTGTGTGTGTGTGTGTGCGTGTTGAGGGTGGGGAAGCAAAAAAAGTGTTCCAAGAAAAGAAAGTGGCATGTGTGAGGACAAAGTCAAGAAAGTACAGAGATTTTAAGAAATCGGAAGGGTTGAGTATGACTGGAACATACCATGTGAGGCAGAGATGAACAAGGTAAGAGATGAACTGGACAGGTAAGCAAAGACCAGTCTCTCTCTCCCTATTTGGATGCTTTCATATATTTGTTTATTCAATAAATATTTATTAAGTTCCTCACATTTGCCTATTAATGGGAGAGCATGAAAGGCCTTGTAATACACGTTAAGAAATTTTGTCTTTATCCTAAAGGCAGTGGGGTAACACTGAAGTATTTTAATCAAGACTAAGCTAGTGTCCTGGGCAAGCTGGTATCAATCACCAAGACCCTTTTAGGTTTTTCCTGGGTGAAGCCTGGGAAATTATCACTCGGATAGGATACAGGAGCCTCAGGAGAGTGAAGAGAACATGACCATTCTGGGATTCTCACAACACTATGATGAAGGAAACATCTAGTGAAAATATAGGTTAGAGACAACTATGCTCCCTGCTTTCCTTGATCAGTACTTCCTGGGAGACTTGGGGTCCCAGGACAGGAATCCCTTAGGACATCTCCTAGGGTTGATGTTCCCAGGGGTACCCAGAGTTGCTTTGTTATTGGGTGCATAAACTTTTAGGATTGCTATGTCTTCTTGATGAAATGACTCTTTTATCATTATTAAATGACCTTCTTTATCCCTGGTAATATTATTTGCTCTAAAATCTACTTGTTTAACATTAATTTAGCCACTCCAGCTTTCATTTGATAGTGTTATAATGGCATATCTTTTTCCATGCTTTTACTTTTAACATATTTATGTCTTCATATTTAAAGTGGGTTTCTTTTAGACAGAATACAGCTGGGATTTGCTTTTTAAATCAAATCTGACAATCTCAGTATTTTAATCAGTGTTTAGACCATTCACATTTAATGTGACTATTGATATGATTGGGTTTAAATCTACCATCTTGCTATTTGTTTTCAATTTTTCTCTTTGGATCTTTATTTAATTTTCCTTTTTTTCTTCTTTCATTTGAATTCATTGATTTTTTTATGATTCCCTTGTATCTCTTTTGTTGGCTTATTATACAACTTTGCTGTTTTATTTTATTGGTTATCTTAGGGTCTATAGTATATGTCTTGAATTTATCACAGTCTAACTTCAAGTGATGTTCTATCATTTCACATATAGGAACCTGAAAACAATATATTTCCATTTCTCCCCTCCTGAAGGGGAGTTTGTTGCATCAAATTATGTGAGGAAAAAACTAATAGAATTGCCAAAAAAATTGATTAATCCACTATCATAGTTGGAGACTTTAACACCCCTCTATCAGAAATGGACAGATTCAGCAGGCAGAAAATCAGTATGGACATAGTTGAACTCCACAACACCATCAATGGACTGGATATAATTGACATCTATAGACTACTTCGTCCAACAATACAGAATACACATTCTTCCTCAAGCTCACATGGAACAGTCACCAAGATAAAGCACATTCTAGGACATAAAACACACCTTAACAAACTTAAAAGAACAGAAATCATACAATATCTGCTCTCAGATCACAATGGAATTAAACTAGAAATTAATAACAGAAAGATAAATGGAAAATCCCCAAATACGTGGAGATGAAACAACACACTTCTAAATAACACATGGATCAAACAAGAACTCTCAAAAGAAATTTAAAAGCATTTTGAACTAAATGAAAATGAAAACACAACTTATCAAAGTTGTGGGATACAGTGAAAGTGGTGCTTACAGAGAAATTTATAGTATTGAATGCATATATTAGGGAAAAAATTATCTAAAATCAATAATCTAAGTTTCCACCTTAGGAAACTAGAAAAAGAAGAGCAAATTGAATCCAAAGTAAGTAGAATAAAAGAAATAAAAAGAATTAGAACAGAAATAATGAAACTGAAAACAGAATATCAATAGAGAAAAATCAATGAACCCAAAAGCTGGTTCTTTGAAAGGATCAAGAAAAGCAATAAGCCTGTAGCCAGGCTACCTAGGGGGGAAACAAAAGGGTGTATTCAAATTACTAATATAAGAAATGAAAGAGGTAACATTACTAACAAACCTATGGACATTAAAAGGGTAATAAAGGAAAACTACGAACAATTCTGTGCCCACAAATTTGATAATCTAGATGAAATGGACCAATTCCTTGAAGGAGATAATTTGTCAAAACTCACACAAAAAAGAAAGACAATCTGAATAGGCCTATATCCATTAAAGAAATTGAATCTGTAATTAATAAACCCTGCAAAACAAAAAGCACCAGTCCCACATGGGTTTACTGGCAAATTCTACCAAACATTTAAGGAAGAAATGATATCAGTACTCTACAATCTCTTTCAGGTGATAGAAACAGAGGGAATACTTCCTAACTCATTTTAGGAGGTCAGCATTATCCTAATACCAAAACCAGACAAAGAAATTACAGGAAAAGAAAACTACAGACCAATATTTCTCATGAACATAGATGTAAAAATCCTCAACAAAATACTAGCAAATAGAATCCAACAATGTATAAAAAGAATTATACACCATGACCAAGTGAGATTTATCCTAGGTATGCAAGGCTGGTTTGACACTTGAAAATCAATTAATGTAACCCATCACATCAACAGGCTACAAAAGAAAAATCCCATGATCTTACCAAAAGATGCAGAAAAGGTATTGACAAAATCCAACATCCATTCCTGATAAAAATTCTCAGTAAACTAGGAATAGAGGGAAACTTCCTCAGCTTGCTTGTTGCTTTTGTAGATAAAAAATATCTATGAAAAACCCACAGCTAACATCAAATTTAATGGTAAGAAACTCGAAGCTTTCACACTAAGATCAGGTACAAGGCAAGGATGTCCCCTTTTACACTCCTTTCCAACACATACTGGAAGTTCTAGCTAATGCAATAAGACAAGTAAAGGAAAGAGAATGTGTACAGATTAAGAAGGAAGAAATAAAGCAGTCTTTACTTGCAGATGACATGACTGTCTATGTAGCAAATCTGAAAGAATCAACAAAAAAAATCCTGGAACTAATAAGTGATTATAGTAAGGTTACAGGAAACAAAGTTAGTATATATGTCAATCATGTTCCTATATACCAGCAATGAACAAGTGAAATTTGAAATTAAAAACACAATACCATTTATATTGGCACCCCAAAAGCTGAAATACTTAGGTATAACTCTAACAAAATATGCACAAGATCTATATGAGGAAAACTGCAAAACTCTAACAAAATCAAAGAACTAAGTAAGTGGAGAGATATTCCACGTTTGTGGATAGAAAGATCCAATATTGTTAAGATGTCGGTTCTTCACAACTTGTTATATAGATTCAATGCAATTCCAATCAAAATTCCAGTGAGTAATTTTCTGGATATTGACAAACTAACTCTAACATTTGCATGGAAAGGCAAAAGACCCAGAATAGCCAACACAATATTGAAGAACAAAGTTGGAGGACTGACAGTACCCAATCTCAAGACTTACTATAAAGCTCAGTAATCAAGACAATGTGGTATTGGCAAAAAAACAATGAACCAAAAGATCAAAAGAACAGAATAGAGAGCCAAAAAATAGAACCCCATAAATATAGTCAACTGACCTTTGACAAAGGAGCAAAGGCAATATAAGGGAGAAAGATAGTCTTTTCACAAATGGTGCTGGAACAACTAGACATCCACATGCAAAAAGTAAATCTAGACACAGACCTTATACCCTTCACATAAATTAACTCAAAGTGGGTCACAGATCTAAATGTAAAACAATACAAAACTATAAAACTCCTAGAAGATAACAAAGGAGAAAACCTAGATGACTTTGGGTATGGCAATGACTTTTTAGATACAACACAAAAAGCATGATCCATGAAAGAAATAATTGACAATCTGGACTTCACAAATAAAAATTTCTTCTCTAAGAAAGACAATGTCAAGATGATGAGAAGACAAGCTCAGAATGGGAGAAAATATTTGCATAAGACACATCCGATAAAGGACTGTTATCCAAAATATACAAAGAATACTTAAAACTCAACAATAAGAAAACAAGCAAGCTGATTTTAAAAAGAGTCAAAGACTTTAACAGATACCTCATCAAAGAAGATATACAGATGGTAAATAAGCATATGAAAAGATGCTCCATATCATATGGAGCAAATTAAAACAACAATGCAATACCACTACACATCTATTACAATGGCCAAAATCTGGAACACTGACAACACCAAACACTGGTGAAAATGTGGAGCAACAGGAACTCTCATTTATTGACAGTAGGAATGCAAAATGGTATAGCCACTTTGGAAGACAATTTGGTGGTTTCTCACAAAACTAAACCTACTGTTAGCATATGACCCATCAATCACACTCCTTGGTTATTTACCCAAAGGAGTTGAAAACTTATGTCCACACAAAAACCTACACATAGTTGTTTATAGCAGCTATATTCATAATTGCCAAAACTTGGAAACATCCAAGATGTCCTTCAGTAGGTGAATGGATAAATTGTAGTACATCCAGACAAAGGAATATTACTCAGTGCTAAAAGAAAATGAGTTGTTAAGCTGTGAAAAGACATGGAAGAACCTTAAACACATATTACTAAGTGAAAGAAGACAATCTGAGAAGTCTACATACTGTATGTTTCCAAGTATATGACATTTGGGAAGGAAAAAAATATGGAAAAGTAAAAAGAACAGTGGTTGCCAGGGGTTGGGGGTGGAGGTGGCAGGAATGAATAGGTGAAGCATAGAGGATTTTTAGGGCAGTGAAAATACCTTGTATGATATCATAATGATGGATACATGTGATTACACATTTGTCCAAACCAATAGAATGTACACCAAGAGGGAACTGTAATGTAATCTACGCACTTTGGGTGATTATGATGTGTTAATGTAGGTTCATCAATTGTAACAAATGTACCACTCTGGTGGGGGATGTTGACAATGGGGAAGGCTGAGAATGTGTGGAGTCATGGAAGTCTTTATACCTTTCCCTCAGTTTTACTGTGAACCTAAAACTGCTCTAAGAAAGTAAAGCCTTAAAGAAAAATAAAATAAAGTCATCCCATAGCTCACTGATACTTTGTTTGCTTTGCCTTCTTTTCTCTGAGTATTTCATTTTGGATATTTTCTTTTGCTGTGTCTTCAAGTTCACTAATCAATTCTTCTGCAGTGTCTAATCTTTTGCTAATTCCATCAAATGTGTTTTTCATATCAACTATCATAGTTTTCAGCTCTAGAAGTTCCATTGGATTTTTTTTATATCTTCAATATGTCTGCTTAGTATGATGAATTTTTACTCTAGCTTCTTTAACATATGGAATACAGTTATTATAACTGTTTCTATATCCTTGTCAACTAATTCTATCATCTATGGCATTTCTGGGTTGGTTTTTATTGGTTGATTTTTCTCTTCATTATGGGTAATATTTTCCTGCTTCTTTGCATGTTTAATATATTTTGATTGGATGCCAGACTTTGAATTTTACTTTGTTGTGCAATGGATATTTTTGTAGTCCTATAAATGTTTTTGAGCTTTGTTCTGGGGTGTCATTAAATTACTTGGAAACAGTTTGATCCTTTTGTGTTTTGCTTCTAATCTTTGTTGAGCTGGACCAATGCAATGTTATCCTAGGGCTAATTTTTTTTCCATTACTGAGGCAAAACTATTCTGAGTACCCTATTTGAAGCCCATAAATTATGGTGTTTTCTACTCTGGCTGATGGAAACAAAAACTAGTAGAATTGGACAGTCTCAGTCAAAATTTTGGCTCTACCACTGACTAACTGTACAATTTTAAGCAAGTCACTTAATATATTTGAGTCTCAGTTTCCTAGTTTATAATGTCAGTGATCAAAATAAGTAACAGATGAAACCTCTTATCAAGAGCTGTTAGTAAAGTCCATTTATTTTTCCTCTTTATTAGTTTCCTTCCTTTCCAATAGTGAAACTGTTAACCCCAGTTGTGAAGAAGGATGTTTACTACTTTTTGAGGACATACCTTAAATCTTTATTCTGCCCCCTCAACCTACTCTTCTAGCATTATGTCCTACTATTCCTTTCATTTATTCATGCATAGTGAATATTTACATTCCTCACACCGGCTTGATAGCTTAGGGGACTCAGAGAGTAATAAGACATAGTTCTACTCTCAGAAAGCTTACAGCTCAGAAAGTATGTCCAGTTCTCTGGTCATTCTGAAGTCCCTTCTTCCTGTCAAGTTCTCAGGCAGATAAGATTAAGTACTTGAAGCATTTTGAGAAGAGGACAGAACTAGAAGATGGGCCAGAGCTCAGAGCTGCCTGAGTAATTAACTGCATAGGATCAACTGAGTGGACAATGGATGGTGTCCAATGATGAGGGCAGAAAACATCATCCATGTGTGTGTTCATGGTACAGCAAGGCCATAGGTAATAGACTGGGGAGCAGGCAGCCTAGCGGAGTGGTCAGATAACCAGGACAGCAGAAACCAAAGCTACAGGGCCAGGGCTTCAGGAGTACTATGAGAAACATCATCGAAGTTTTTAGATGTAAAAGGGGTGAAGCCAAGCTACCTGCCTCTTGTTCAGACTGGGCTGGACAGTCTGAGCCTTCAAACACAGTGATGAATAAACCAACTGTCAGGAGCTGAGGATGAAGCAGAAGCTCACACACTAGATCTCTATTCATGCTTCCCCTGGAATGCCTGTCCATATCTATCCCATATTTATAACCCAGCCCCTATCTCTAACAGAAAGACAACGGGACATGATTTGCTTCTCCTCTGAAACTTCAATCATCCTGCCCTGTACCTTTTATAGAACATACCACATTTTGCTTTTCATTTGTGGACGTGATTTTGCCTCAGTCTATATTATAAACATCTTAGGGAGAGTGATTACTTTTTTATGAGTTCTAATCCCATCTCTGCATAGAGCTGCATAAACTGAACAGGTCCTTTAGCCTCCCTGAGTCTGGTTCCTCATCTGGAAAATAACCATAACAAAACCTGCCCTGCCTGTACCTCCTGCGGTTATTAAGTGCCATCAAAGTCAAACTTGTTAATGTACTTTATAAAATGGTGCCGTTAGGCAAATGTGACTAGACACAGGGACATTGAGGCACTAAATATATTTAAGGGACTTCCTTAGTAGGTCTCTGAGCAAATAATGGCAGAATTAGAGTGAGGCTGCCCATCCCACTCCCATGGCCACTCCTCTCTAAGAGCAAAGTGAAGAGCATGGGCTGTGGAGCCGGACAGCTGGGTTCTGTGCCGGCCCTACTCCTTATGAGCTTTGGGCAAGTTATTGAACATTTCTGCAGGCATATTTCTCACTCGCTTTTATATCTCCCAGGTGCATAATTGGCATCCAGTATCAAAGGACTGGAAGGAAGCAGAGGATCAAGTATCAGTTACTCTCCTAACTGGCCATGTCATGGGCATGTCACCTAACCTCTCTGGGTGACTAGTTCCTGATCTATAGCTCAAGGCCTTGGATTAGATAAGTTCTTTTTAAATTCTCTTATATAATACTTTAAAGTTCATCTAATAAATCATTCCTAAAGGTCTGTTTTATACTTTATAGTAGAGACTAATATTTCATTAAAAATAAAAATTTTAGTGAGTGCAAGTATATTTGAAGAGTAAAAATCTTGCTAAGCCTCTTACTAGCTTCATAACCTTGGCAAAGCATTTAATCTCCCTGAGGCTCAATTTCCTCCTTAGTAGCTACATTATGGAATTGTTGTGAAGACTAAATATTTAAAACACCTAACACAGTAAAGAGCAATGGTAGCCAGAAACGCCAACCAATAATTACAATATAGCTTTAAAATTAATTTTTTAATGCATTTTAAAGTCAGTCTTCATGGGCCCAATATGTTGAAATACTAGTTCATTCACAGTTACATTATCAGCCACTAAGAATTTACTACCCAGTGGGAATCCATTCCTCTCTATCTTTGTTTGTGTCACTCTTTCTTCTGGAATAACCTTCCCTTCTCCACTTGATGAACTCCTAGTCATCCTTCATTGCCCAGATCAAATGTCACTTCCTCCCGTGTCTTCCCCACCTCCTCTGGGAAAACAGAAGCTTTCTAGTGCCACACACTGCTATGACAAGAGTCATCATGTGTCATTTCAAATACCACATATCTTTATGGGTATGTCTCCTCTACTAGACCATGAATGCCTTTCAAGGACAAGGATGAGCACAAGGCCTGGCACATGGTAGGTGTTCAATGTATTTTTTATTGTTTGAATGAATGAGTGAAAATGAGAAATAATTCTTCTGCTTTTAGCTGCTATTTAGTAAATTCACTCATTATTTATAACAAGAAGAAAGGGCAAGTTAGAAGCCTTATGTAATTCTACAGGCTCAGGTGCAAGCTAAAACAAACTAATCAGAGTTTTTTAGAAATGCAATCTCAGATACAAATAGGAAAGATTTTAGTGATGGTTACTGCCTCATGACCAGAAAAAAATCCTGAAATAGAAGAGTTCCAGTTCTACATGCTGTTTTATTGAAAACATCAGAAAAGCTTCCAAACTCTTGGGAATCACATGGCTCATCTTTTCAAGTCAAGGCAAACAAGAATAAGAACAAACCCAGGATTAGTAGACTATAAGTGTCACCCAAGCAGGCTTAAAGTTTCAAACAAGTTAGACAGAAAACCATGATTTGGCCTATTTTTTTAAGAAAATTATAACTCTGTTGCTCAATTACGGATGTTTGAAAACTTAAGCTGAATCATACACATTTATATTCTGGGATCTATTTTCCCAAAATGTAAGGAGTTCAAAAGTTTGAACAGAGCAGGTTTATAGCCATCACTAATTACCATGGGGCCCTTGGGTAAGTTATTTTATCTTTCTGGGTATTAATTTTGTTCACTGAAAAATGAGAGCATTGGAATGGATGACTGTCAAAGTCCCTCATGACTCTCAGCAAAGTCACAGAAAAGGAGAAGCACAGGGTGTCATTTGGAATAAGCAGAATTGGCCTCTGCCAACATGATGTTTTGAGAGTCAAGAAGGAAGAGCCTCCATGCAAAAATATCTCTAGCCCAGTAGGACCAAACCCCACAAGTCAAGTGGTAGGGAAGCAGTGGAAGACACAGAGGCTTTGCAATCAGCAGACCTGGACTCCAATCCCAACTCTGACACCAGAGTTTCTGTCAGTGAGCAAGTTGCTTAATCTCTCAGAGCCTCTACCTTTTCATCTGTGAAGTAGTAATGTTCAGTCCACACTCCGTTTTCCAGGGTAGATCAATGGTGGTCAAAGTGCAGCAGAGCTCTGAGAGTGGCAGGCGTCCCCAGCCTGCAGGGTTAGTAATCAGGCAGCAAATAATGAGCTCGGATTACCAGGCTCTACTCCAACAAGAAGCAGGATGAGAGGAGACCAACTGCCTTCTGAACCTCCCTAGAAGAATGGACTTACTCTGAGCCCTCCAAAAGCCCAGCCCCACGGGGAAAATGAAACCCTCCCAGGTCCAGCCGACATCATAATTACAGCTAATCAACTCAACTCCAGATAATAGAGAGTTGACTATAATTTTGTTTTAACTGTGGTGGTAGATTTTTCTGAACCTGCCATTCCATCCCTCCCTGCCAATACGTCCACTGAATTGAGAGCTGACTATAATAATATGTGAAAAGGTGATTTTGTGGGTTATTTTCCTTTTGTTCAATGGATGTCACAGAAATCTCCCTCAATGATCAACTCTTAATTGTAATGATTGTCATAGCTGGGAAAAGAACTTCCTGTGGAAGTTCCAAATGGTACCAAATAGAAGAAGTCTCTCACTGACTGTACTTACTAAATCATAATGCTCATTTTTCAATCCTAGCCACCATTTATACAGAGGTTTTTGTTGAAGTTTGGCTAACAAATTTCCATCATTCTTGATGCCAAAAAATTATTCCTACAAACAAATTAGAAGGGATTGCATATTTATATTTTTTAACAAATAGATTCAAAACCCATTAAAACTCTTTGGGAGATTATTAAACATACTGGAAAAGTGTGTTTCCAAGTTTATTAAGTATGCAAGTGACAAATGTATGTAATTTCTACAGCTAAATGATATAACAATAGAAACATTCCCCAAGAGCCATTTTTAAAAATGCCCTCTGGGTTTCTTCTAAAAAGCAGTTTGTTTCTCATTATTAAATGTCACTTTTACCTTGAAGAGACAAGCTATTTAATCTGTGCTTATTTTTCTTTTAATTTATCTACTAGGTTGCATACTACCAACAACCACTTGTCATCACGTAAAAGGTCAATAAATTGGAGATTTGTCTTTAACTTCAACAACCTTTTAAAGTGCTTTGACACAAGATAAACAGTGAACCTCTATATTGATGGCTATTCCTCACTCATAAAGCAGGGGTCAGCAAACTACAGTGCTTGGATAGATCCAGCTCACCTGTTTTTATAAATAAAGTTTTACTGAATACAGTCAGATTCACTCATTTACGTGTTGTCTATGGCTGCTTTCATCCTACAATTGCAGAGTTGAATAGTTGCAACAGAGACCATATGGCCCGCAAAGCCTAAGACATTGACTAATTTCCTCTTTACAGAAAAAACTTGCCAACCCCTGCTATAGATCATTATAAAATTTTTACTCTTAAAAGTTCTGTTTGACAAGATTCACGATGCCTTTATTTCTGGAATTTTGAACACTATGGCTTTGAATTCTTTGTTGCAATAGCTGCCTATGAATGACGCAGTGATTAGATTTCTCTTGTGGTTCTGTCCCTCCAGCCTTACCCCTTCTTTTATTAAAGAAGTCATTAATATATTTATAATTAATATATTCCTTCCAGGATATCTTTTCCTCAGTGGAGAGAGAGAGAATAGTTTTTCATGTATTTCATGACTGAAACAGAATCTAGCAGATATCATAAACTGAGATAAGTTAGAAACATCTGTACTTTCATCCAGTCATATCAGAAACTTTCCACACGGTCAAATCTATCCTAATGCTTGTTTCTTCAGATCATCAGTAATGTTTTCTAGGCATCTTCCGATGATATCTGCAGACAAAGGAACACATTTTTGCTTATTATTTCAGCCAGTTTTTACCATGGCAGAAGAACAAGTGTTTCCCTAATAGTAGATAGCTTTTTAACTTCTGTCCTTAAGCAAAAACCATAAAGTTAGTGAAATTATAGTAAGTGGATTTGAGCACTGCCTGACTAAAACATCACTGTAAAAAAGCTGTAGAGATCTGACCTTCATGCTCTGGATGCTTCCTTTCTAAATGTCACAATACTTGTGACAGCTTCATGGATAAAAGTCAAGCACAATGTACACTTTGGGTCAATGTCTGTTGTTAATGGTATTAGATTTAAATCCATAATTTAAAGAGGCTCCATAAAAATTTCTAATTTTCGGAATACTTCTTTTCAGATCTGACTAGATCATCATTGTTTTATCTCTTCACGTGGCTGACAAAAAGAACTCGTAATAGGAGCACAAGTGCTTGCACAGCCATTTTCTCATTGTTTCCTTGGGCTTCCATTATGGGTATTATCTTCAATTCACGATTTCTTTACAGATATCTTTTTAAGTCTTTTATTCATTTTGTGAGGGTTACTTTAGTTAAAGTCAAGACTAGATAATATACTACTCTTGGAATCCATAGGCCCACATAAACTGCAATATAATCACAGTACACTGAAAGTCAACTCCCACAAGAAAACAACTTGGTCAAGCCTTCCATGTTGTGGAATCCTCTCTCTTCCCTCAGAGCACATTGTGAACTACACTTGACATTTGACCTATGCAAAGGTACCACTGTCAATTTATATATTATATATAAGTAGTACTTAATTTTCCTTATTTTTTTAGATAAACACCTATAGAGGTCATATATTTTTTCATACCCCAGTGGATTGTCTCGTGCACTGTACTTTGGAGACCACTGTACTACCCAATGATTCTGTCACTTAAAAAAGTACAATACTCAGAACAAGGGAGGTAAGAGTTGTTCTGTTAATACTTACTGAGCACCTGCCATGTACAAAAAAACGAAAAACAAAAAATAGTGTATCAGGTGCTATATGAGTACTACAAAGATGAATCAAAATAAATCACACATAGATCCTGCCTTCAACTTCAGTCATTCATTCATTTATTCATTCACTCAGCAAACATTTATTGGATGTCTTCCAGTTCCAGGTATGGGGCTAGGCACTAGGGTTTGGGGGCATGGTGACTTTCACTTCAGACATGGCAAACCATTCAGTCAACCTGAATTAGCATGGATAGATTGGATATTTACCATGGAAATATTCCATTTTTTGGCTGCCCAGAATTCCTTCTCCCTTTCTAGTAGTACTCCAATTTTCTTTTGGGTAACTACCTCTCCCCCAATGTGAGACACTGAACCAAGCTGAAATTATAGGATCAAAGACACCATGAATAAGGAGAAGTGCATGTTCCGCAGAGAGAAGACCAGAGTGGACAGAAGCAGAGAAAAGAGACCACAGTGTCTCAGAAAAAGAACGATTTTATTTCCTTACTCTCTATTTCCCTTTTGCAGACCCTCTAAGGCCAGCTATACTTAATTTCTTCTCCATAAACATCTATAACATTGCCTCACTGTCCAGGACATGGGGTGTTGTAACCATATAATAAACATGCCATTTTGCTTGAGTTAATTTGCGTGTTTCTCTTCCTTGCAACCAAACAGTCTCTAACTGAAAATAATTTGGTCCCAGGAAGAGGAGTCGCAAGCAATAAACACTCAGAGGAAATTAAGAATGATTATTGTAGAACTATGATACTCTCCTCCCTTCCCATCACCACTCTCCAATCTAGATGAGGAACTAAAAGTTTGAGATATACAACAGAGAATCAGCTGGTTAAACTTTTACCTTGAGTCTCCATGCAACCTTAAGCAAAGTATCATTAGAAAGAGGAAAGAACAAACTCAGTTCCAGGTTGCCTGACTTGAAATAGACTGGGAAAAAGATCCCTTTATTGCTGTCCCAGCTTGGGGGCTCTGTTATGGAAACTCCTTCTCATAATTTCTCTGAGCGTCTAGGGGTCCCCTTTAGTCTAATAATTTTAGTAGGAACACTATAAGGGGTAGTTAGCTAGTGGCAGAAATAGATTTACAGTATAAGCTTGGTAGGCTGGGCATTGCTTCTGCTGGAAGCAGAAGCTTTGAAGATGCTTTTGAGGATGCCTGATGTCAAATGATCCAGGTTTCATGAAGAGTGAACACTTGATCTTCAGAAGTCCTGGGGAGAGGTATGCAAGGTTTTTAATCCAATGAAAACTGCACAGTTAGCTGGCAAAGTTTCTGATCCAATATGACTCCAGGGCACAAAGGCAAGGCCCATCACAGGTGTCCTCTCAACTCACTTGTCCAGATTTTTCAGGTGGTGGCCTCACTCTTGAACCACGTTTCTGACTCTTGGGTCAATGCCCCTCCTTACTTTCCTACCACATCCCTTTCATCCTTTCACACCTCAAGGCTTATTCCCTCTTTCCCCCATCTCCCACACTAAAGTCCTTAATGACTAGACTCAGGATCCTCAGAAAGAACTTTTACAGCCAATAAAACATCAAAGCAGGGTAAGAAAGGTAAGAAACCAATAACAAATAGCACCCCCACCCTTCCTCAAGAGCATGAAAGCACTTTTGAAACAACAGTCTTCAAAATATTATTGCCTAAATCTCTATTTCCTGCAGAGGAAGGGAGAGGTATATATATTCTATTTGGGGAAGGTGTCCAGTACTCAAAAATGAGTTGAATGATTCCTTCTAATTCAAAATAAAGACAAAAAATCTGGGTTTCTATTTTAATACAAATGAAACAAATAAATACATGTAACCTTATTGCAAAGCCCTTTCTGCCTGCAGACAGTCTTTAAATTTCTACTAACATAAATGCTTTTGTTGAAAAAGACTAGAGTTCTTGGTATTGGAATGGGGGTATCTGAGAGGAACCAGAGGGACTGAGAGAGCTTGACCTCTGGGCCCTGTGTAACTACTTCACTTTGGTAAGATTCCTTCTAGTTGGGGGAACCTGAAGCTACTATATTGTGTGTCTAAGAAACTCATTCTTTTGCCAGAGGGTGACTCTTTGCTAGCCCTGTTCAGTAGGAGGTAATGTTTATCAGAGAAAAATTACCACTGCCTATTGTGTTCCCTTTTTTTCTCTTTTCTAAATTGGAGTTTTTCATTGTGGGTATTACATTCCTCAATTAGACATGGATTGCTGAACTAAGAGAAGTTGCTTTCAAAGCTGCCTGAGAAAAAGGAAGATCACCCAGAGATTTGGACTTGGAGCTAAATCAGCTGCTAAAGACTACAAATTGTTTTTGCTTTGGAGAGGGGTGAGTATATTTTAGAGATCTGTATGATGGCTGTGTTATTTTGGCCCAGAACATTCTTGGAATATTCTTTATAAGAGAAGAGTTTGTATTAGACTGGGTAGTCAAGGGGTAGATTATAGTAGACTGTGGTAACATATTTTTCCTCCTAGGAAGCTTTCACATGTCCCTTCTGTTAAAAGATTCCACTAGCCTGGCCATGCTCTGGGCAAATGATCCAGGTCTGACCAATTCTCCTGGCAATACAATGGTTCAAGGTGCAGCATGGGCCACAACCAAAACCAATTGGAATTATTCATCAAGATTGAAATAGAGACTCTGGGAGAAAGATATTTTTTTCTTTTCTCTGAAGTTCCTAAGCTAGGACCACCAGCAGCCATGTCCATGTGGAAAAGTAGAAGAGAATGACGCCAACATGCAAAGAGAAGCAAACGCAAGTAGAGATGATAACGAGAGCAGGAGAATTTCTGGTTGTATGGAGGCCTCAGTTCTAGTCCCTGAAGCCCTGATTCTTACAGTTCTTCCTTCAGTTCTGGGAACAGCTCCATCCCTGCTCAGTGATCCAGTAAACCACCCCCCTTGTCTGTGGAGGCTAGTTTAAATGGGCTTCCAACACTTTAAAGAGTCCTGACTAATAAATGCCCAGAATTACGTGGTACTCAGAGAAATAATTAAACAAAAGTTTTGTTTTTTGTTGTTTTTTTACTGAAACTATAATACACGCCTAGTGTAAAAATTCAAACAGTACACAAAGGTATATTATGTAATTATAAAATAAGTCTTCCTCCTACTACCCCCAGAGCCCCTCTGCAAAACTGTTAACAATTTCTTGTGTATCTTTCTAGGAATTTTCTTGAATTAACTTTATGGCACTCTAAAGGGACAAGGAAAGAATGAAGGGAGTAAGGTGTATGGTTCCCAGATCTAGCTCATCAAAGCAGAGATGTATCAATATTATCTCTATTTTTTCCTTTTTCTGATTATAGTGGGTTTAAACTTGCAGTTGTAAGACTGTCTTACCATGAACTTTTACATTTTATATTTTTAAGTAAAATCCCAACAGGCAAGTACTATCTAATGAGTTTTGTTTTGTCATTATGTAGGGCTTTTACAACATACTTTAAAACACCCAACATCTTGAAACAATTAACAAAACCATTGAACTTCACAGAAAGTTGGTTTGTTTTTTTTAAGGCCTATAAATATAGAGAAGTTTATTTTTAACTCTGTATCTATGCTGCCTGGTTTGAGATTTCTTTCCTGCAAAATAGTCAAGAGGTCAGACAATGTATGCTGTCACTGCGATTTCATTTTCTGTCTTTAAATTTGAGGGGTGAAAGAAATCGCTAAAAGACCATATTTAAAGGTACTGCTGATTAAAATACATTATGGAAGTAGCTATACAATACATAAACATATGATCAAAAATAGACATTGCACAACATTGTGAATGTATTAAATGCCATTGAACTATTCACTTTAAAATGGTTAATTTTCTATTATGTGAATCTCACCTCAATAATAATAAAAAATGACGATGCTTAAGAGAGTTTTACATTTTGTAAAGCAAATCTAAATTAAAAGATTTTTTAAAGCCATCATCTCTGACAAAAACAAGAACGAATCTTTGTTGAGAACCTACTCTGGTCAAGACTCTCTGCTAAAAGTTTTCTGATAAACAGTGGACATAATAAGTAAATTATTATAGTATGTTAGAAAGTGATAGGTACAATGAGAAAAGACGCGGAATAGGGTAAGAAGGATTAGAATAGACAGGGGCAATATTAAAAAAGGGTGGTCCTGGTAGGCCTCATTGAGAAGGTAACATTTAAGAAAAGACTCAAAGAACGAGAGGGAATTGATCAAGCTGATATCAGATTTCTGGGAAAAGAACATTCCAGGAAGAGAGAAGAGCCAGAGCAAAGGCCTTGAGGCAGAGACATGTTTAACATATTCAAGAAGTAGCAAGGTCAGCATGACTAGAATGGAGTCAACAAACAAGAAACGGATAGGAAACGAGATCAGAGAGGTAACTGAGGGCCTGAAAGCCTTGGAGGCCATGATGAAGACTTTGGCTTTTACTCTGAGTAAACTGGGGAGCCAGAGCAGACTTTAAAAGCCATGACTGAAACTGAAGACCATGTTGAGAATAAACAGGAGGGAGGGAAGAAGGGGCAATGGTAGAATCAGAGAGACCTATTAGGAGGCTATCTCTGTAACCAAGCGAAAGACAGTGATAGGTATGACCAGGGAGGTAAAAATAGAGATGGTGGAAAATGGTGAAATTCTCAATTTATTCTGAAAATGGAGCTTACAGAAGTTCTGATAGATTGGATATGAGGTGTGAAAGAAAGAGAAGAGTCAAGGATGAGTTCAAAGTTTGCAACTTGAGCTGCTTTGAACTTGAAGATGGTTTTGAGTGAAGTCGGTTTGCAAGAGGGATGGGAAGTGGGGGGGCAGGAGTGACGATCAGAAGCTCTGTTTGGGACGAGTTGGATTTGAAATGTCTATTAGAAAATTAAGTGGAGATTTTGCTATTCAGTCCCTCAGCCTCGTTAGGAAGCAATAATATTTAATTAAAGTGATATCTGTCAAACCCAATGCTTTTTTTTTCCCCTAAAAACCCAGTTCTTCACCCTACCTACTGTCAAATGGTAACATGGTTTCCCCTACTTCTCTTCACTTTGCATCCCCTTGCTTGTTTTTCTAGATGGAAACATTAATTTATTCGAGCCAATGTGTATCACTCTTTTTAAAAGGATGCTACTGCAACTTACTGCTATTTTAAGAAAACTATGACTAAATCTTTTACAACAATTATGTTAAAAGAGTCCACAAATGGTGATGGTCAAGGTATATTTTCCCAGACTGTGCAAGAGATCTAGCCCAGTGAAATGTGACGCCTCCCAAAAGGAACCTAGACTCTTGTGACTGGGATATATCTGACACGAGTTAGAACAGCTATATTAGTTTCCTAGGAGGACATATTTGGAATCTGACTGAATGCGGGCAAGAAAATTGGTAATAATAGAGACAAGATGTATCAATAAAAATTACCCCAACCATTAATCCTCAGTTCATCCAATCAGTTTCAAACTTTCTTCCACAGCAAACCTCTTAAAGGACACAATAAGATGAATCCAAATGGATTTCTAGCTTGGGTATGCACAAGGCACTGTGGGCATCTCACAGCCATGCAGAGCAGGCAGAGAGCACAAAGCAAAATTTTGGCCCTGGATGTACACAGCCAGATCTTTAGCAGGAGGGACAGGTGCAGCTGCAAAGGCAAATACCAGACTGGCAGCCAGATGAGTGAGGCACAGTGGCCAACGGACATAGCAAGCCCAAGCACGACTGAAGCAACTGGTCCAATCAAATGAGTGGAGCACAATGGAGAAGAATACAAGCATCCTGTCTGCCCTCCCCAGTCAGGCAGACAGACAAGTGGGAGGTTATTTGTAGTCAAACTGTCCATGTGCAGCAATGGACTGGTATACAGACCCAGGTTCCAGTCCCAGGGAGAAGGGTTGGCAAGTGCCACATAGGATGTCATGGCCCAGTCCAGGCTGAGTTCAGTGCCAATGTCCAGTCCTAAAAGGGGACAGTGACTTTGGGCAAGAGAACTAGAGATCAGGTGTAACCCAGATCTGTGGCTTGGGCCAACAATGCACAGGGAAAAGGACAGATGTCACTTGGAAGAACATGTCACTAGACCATCAAACTCCAAATTCAGGTGGATGACTGGCCACCAAGTCCTACTAATAGCACTGAGATGGTTGATCTACTTCCTACCTGAATTGGTTTGGACTCAGAAGTGGGGGACGGGGGGGAATGAGGGGCAGGGAAGGAGGGTAACTGAAAGTAAAGTGCCTCAGTTGGCCCAAAAGGGATCAGCTGGGCAACATAAAGACATGGAAACTGAGGCAGGAGACAAATAGATTTGAGTTATTCTGCTTGCTCATGCACCATGCCCACCCTCTGATAGAGGTGCTAATGGGAAAGAAATGGTTACATTTGAATTACTCACTTGGAAATCTAAGAGGGTGACATTAAGTATTAGTCATTCATTCCACCAACATTTATTGAGCATCTCCTATATTCATAGCTCTTGCTTTGGAGCATGCAAAGATGCCAAAGACATGATGTCTGCCCTCAAGTATCCTACAGTACAGCAAGCAAGATAAGAGACCCACAAAAATAACCATATGATAAGTCCTAGCCAAGTGCTATGGAGCAGAGATGAAAAATGAAGCCAGCCAAAAGAGCAGAAAAGTCTCGTAAGCTTCTTGGGAAGAGACCATAGCCACTTTTGCCTGGACGACACAATTCTAGCTGTTACTGTATCAAAGATTTCAGTCGCCTCTGCATGGACCAACTGCATCTAACTCTAGGTCCGAAGTCATAGCCATTTTGAGTTTACCCACAACCCCCTCAACTATGTTTAAGTCTTGAGCATTGTGGTCCTATAAGAGAGGGAGCCCAGAACTCTGTAGAACAGGACTGAAAATTCCTAGCTCTGTCACTTACTAAATAAGTAGCCATGTCCACATTTCCTAACCTGCCTGAACTTCAGTTTTACTCCCAATAAAGTGAGAATAAAGACAACACATACTTCAAAGGGCTCTTTCAAGGATTAAGTGAAATAATATATATGAAAGTGTTTTGTAAACTGGAAAGAACTGAAAAAACTCTTATAATTTTAATGAGGTCCCAATTTGAACCTAAACTGGTTTCAGCCCTACCTGATGCATTTGAAGAACTGATGCATGGGCATGGGGAATCACTCCACATGAGGATGAGGAAGTAATTTTGCTTATATGCCAGAAAAAGGGACAAAGATGGGCGGGAAGCTTCAGACATCTATGCCCAGCTGGCACCAGGGCCGAAGGTCAGAACTCAATGGAAAGAGGGGCTCCATGCAGAAGCTGAGGGAGGTGTTTCCACCAGGGGACATTTCTGCTTTAGGGCCTAATGACCAACTAAGATGCAAAATAGGGCAGGAACGGGGGCGCTGGAGGGTACAGGTGGGAAGGAGTGAGGTGGGGAATGCCCTTCCCAGCACAGGGAGAACTCCAGAGAATTCAATGCTGCCTAGTCACCTGGAGAGTTTCCACATGAGGTAAAAGTGCTCTTGGTGCAAACATGAGGACACAAGGCACCCACCACACCTCACTCCCAAGCTGCCAGGTGATCAGAAATATACCCAAAATGAGTGTGAGAGGAAGAATGAGAGGAGTACTTGTGAGCGGCCATGAGATGCTCCCACAGGACGTAGTCTCAGAGGCAAGAGTAAGCAAAATATAGGTCACTGCCCCTAATATGGCTCCTACAGTGCTACTCACAGGTTGGTGAGGCCTGGAGAGATTCAAGTCACATCATTATGAGGTCAGGCTGAGTGTTCAAAGCCATGTGAGTTCAGGTACCATTAGATGCTATTTCCAGTCACCTCTATTGCTTCATTTTTTTCATTCCCAGGGAGCCTGAGAATGGAGGTGTGTTATCCAGCAAGGCTAGAAGCCCCTTCTCTTGATGAAGACCACCCAAAGGTGAGCCAAGGTGCTGGAAAGCCCCCAACTCGTGCTTTCAACAAATGCTGCTCAAATCAGCTGCAGCATCTAGGAAACCATCTGGCTCTCATCTCAGTGTTTCCAAGTCTGGAAGAAGAGGGAAGGGCAGGTGGAAGGATGTGTAAGATTATGACATGGGAGGGGCCGCCCGGTGGTGCAGTGGTTTAGTTCACGCTTTGGCCGCCCGGGGTTCGTGAGTTCGGATCCCGGGCGCCCGCCGATGCACTGCTTGTCAGCCATGCCATGGCGGCGTCCCATATAAAGTAGAGGAAGATGGGCACAGATGTTAGCCCAGGGCCAGTCTTCCTCAGCAAAAAAGAGGAAGATTAGCAACAGATGTTAGCTCGGGGCTGGTCTTCCTCGCAAAAATTAAAAAAAAAAAAATGATTATGACATGGGAGCTGCACAGTAGGGTGGCAAAGGAGAGGACAGGAACAACAACTGTATCCCAGCAAGAAAATGTAAAATGTCCCTTTTAAGTGGAGATGGAGGTGGGAGGGCAGTGCAGGGAGCTGGGGGCAAAGGTGAGCCAGAGAAAAGAAAATGCACTCCTCTAAAGATACAGCAGGAGGTCTGGCCAAGGGTGGGGACACTGGGTTCTTGCTCTTTCCCTGCAGCCCACACCCATTAAGTCTAGAATTCTGGCCCAAGCATCTCAAGAGGCGCCTCGGACGTGCCCAGCATTGGACATACCACACAGATGCCTGCATTCACTCAGCAAGGAGAGAGTAAATAATTCATCCAAGGTCTGCCAAGATAGCTCTCTGGCACTATAATGCTCTCTGAGGTTGAAGGTTGGCTCTTGCCAGACAGGGAGGAGCCCAGCAAACAACAGAGGTCTCCTTAGCAATTTGGAATCTCTGTCCAAATGCCAGCTCATAGGCCACCCTGATGAGGCCAGCAGTATCTGGGTCCCTGCGGTATGCCTTGGCTCAGCTTCATCCAGCAAATCGCTGCCTCTGAAAGAGTTGATGCTCATTTCCCTGGCCCATACTGGGTGCCAATCATGGTTCTGAGTAAAGGAGACATGGCCCCTGACAGCCTTGGAAAAGCTCAGTCTTGGGACAGGTGGGGCAGGAGGTGTCAAACCCATGGGTCCCAAAATGGGCAGTGAGTGGCTAACTGGTGAGTGGACAGGTGTAGGTTTGGGGAGATAGTGGAGTTTCATTGAGGTGGGGTTATTTCAGCAGAGTTTTAAACAGTAAGCAGGAGCTCACCGGGCAGGAAAGGAAGTGAAGAGGAATAACTAACTTTGTTAGTTGTGCCAGGCAATGTGAAAAGAGCATTTTGGGCAGAGAGAATAGTAGATACAGAGTCTTAAAAATGTGAAAGTGCATGATATATTTATAGAAGGTGAGCTCTGTGTTGGTGATTAGCGCATTGTGGGAGCTGTCAAAAGACAAGGCTAGAAAGGCAAATTGGAAGTGAAAAGGCCCCCCAAATTTTAAAAATACATATTTTTACATATAGGCCTAGAAAAATAAATACCGATACATTAACACTGGTTATGGTGGTGAAGATTCTGGTGAGTTTCATACTTACTTTTTTATGTATCTATGTTTTCTTTTCTTTTGTTTTCACCAACAAAAAGAAAAGAGGCTGAGGAGGTGGGCGGGTCTGAGTAGCATCATAGAAAGTGTGCGCTTGATTCTGCAGGCACTGGGGAGCCACGGGAAATTCTTTGGGGAAAAGACTGAGCTAACCAGGTGTAAGCCATCAAGAACTGCTAAGGTGGGAGGCCCTCAGTGACTGACTTCATCCATCTTTCCCTAGGACCATCTTCCTTGTGCCACCTGCAGACCCAGAAGTTAAGCCTGTAGGATTAAACCTCTCAGTCCATGAGATGGGAGGCTGCAGGCAATGATCAGATGCACAGTCAATGGGAGTGCATTTCTCTGCCCATGCACAGCTCCCCAAAACTTGACAGCAGGCATAAAACAACCTGATTCTGCCCCAAGCACACAAACAAGAGGGAAAAAAGGACAGGTGGCAAAGCATTCAAAAAAGCTAGAAAAAAAGTCCGATTGGGTTTTTTTCTACAATGTAGGAGCTTTTATTACTAGAAAATAAAATCCTGTCTGAGCAAATGCCAGGAAAACGATTAAGGGCTCAATTTAGACTGGGAGGCTTGGCCGGGCACTGCTGAGCAGAGAGCTAAACAATGTCAGCCCCACTCTCTGTGCACATCACGTTTGGGGTGAGTGGCCCAAGCCCCAGCTAGGCCTCTCGCCGCCAGTTTTGCAGAATTACAGTTAAGCTTTGGCCACTTCGTTTCAGTTAAAAGGATTGTGTGGAAGGAAGGATAAAAGGCTCTTGAGTGCAGACCAGCTTCTGCATCTGAGGACTGAGAGGAGATGCAGCCAGGGTGGTGCCAGGCCCCGCAGAAACACTTCTTCTCTGTGGTTCTCAGGCTCCCCAGCCTGACCCAGGAAGGGCATGAGATGGTGGAGGAGTATGGGCTGGGTTGGAGCCTCCACTCTACTGTTGATGGGGAACTTTAGGCAAGATTTTAATTTCTCCAAGCCCTAGTGTCTACATCTATAAAGTGGAGGTAGTAATTTATAGAATTATTACGGGAATAAAATAATATGATATATATAAACGCATGCAATAAAGTAGGATCTTAGTAGCTGGTAATTTCTTCCTTTCCCTTTTTTCTTCAGGACCTCCTAAACCAAAGAATTGTGGTGCAGTGGGAAAAGCATGAGATTAGAGGTTGGGAAACTAGTGTTCTAGTCCTTGTTCAATTACTAACGAGCTGTGGTGACCTTGGGCAAGTCACTCAGTCTCTCTGGGCCTCACTTTCGCCTGCTGAAAAATGTGGCTCTTGGATTAAATAATCTCTAAGGGCCCCCCTAGCCAGCTCTGGTGGTCTAGTGGTTAAGATTCGGCTCTCTCATCTCTGTGGCCCGGGTTTGTTTCTGGTCAGGAACCACACCACCCGTCGACCGGTTGTCAGACTGTGGCGGCTGCATGTTGCTGTGATGCTGAAAGCTATGCCACCGGTATTACAAACACCAGCAGGGGCACCCATGGTGGGCAGGTTTTGGCTGAGCTTCTAGACTAAGACAGACTACGAAGAAGGAGCTGGCCACCCACTTCTGAACTGGCCAGGAAAATCCCGTGAATAGCAGCAGAGCATTGTCTGATAGAGCAGCAGAAGAGGACGGAGCAAAAAGATGGGGCGGGGTTCCACTCTGCTGTACACAGGGTCACTATGAGTCGGAATCAACTCCACAGCTCTAACAACAAAGGGCCCCTTGTATCTCTGTCAATATTAATTATGATAACTACTACTATTAAGCAGTTGCTATATGTCAGGCATGTTGCTTAGCAATGCATATGCACTATCTTATCAGGTATGATTATCCCCATTTAAGTGAAGAAAATGTGGTTTACAGGAGCTTAGGAACTTGTCCCAGATTGCACAGCTGGTAAGGACAGGCCAGGAAGTGTTTGCCCTGACTTACTTTTTAAACTAATTAACGTATCTCCAGGGTTCCAAGTCTTTTTACTGAACAGGTAATAAAATCCAACCACTCTGCAGGTTCTAGGTCAGGTTTACACAGCTGCCTATTCTTGGAACTGTAGCTGGGGTTTCAGGCCTGAGGAATACTGATCCACTTGTAGCAGCGTGAAACAGGCCCCATAGAGAGAGAAACTCATATCAGGAGGTGGGAAGGAGGCGCTACAAATGAAAGTCCTGGGGCTTTCAATCGGGCCAGAGAGAGGGCATTGTGGTAGGGACTCAGGGAGCTAGGCAGACAGGCAGTTGTCCGCCAAGTGAGCAAGCAGTCGGCAGGCAGGGTCAGCACAGCAAGACTGGCAGAGGCCTCTCAGTCGCCAAACGTGAGTACAAGCAAAGATGCAGACCGTTTGGACTACAGCACTGTGGAGTAAGTGGGCAAGAGGGAGAGCTGCGACTTGGCAACCAGCTGCTCTCCCTGGGGACACAAGGCCTCAGTCTGACTGGCAACAAGGAGACTCAGAAAGAAATATCAGCACTCACGGCCAGGCCATGGAACCCAGGGCCAGGTAAGTGAACTGCTGCTAAGCCCAAATCAGTTGTCTATTTCTCTATGACAAACTGCCCCAAAACTCAGTGGTTTAAAACAACAAAGATGTATTATTTATCACAATTTTGTAGGTTGGCTGGGCTCAGATGGGGAGTTCTTCAGCTCCACGTAGTGTCAGCTGGGTTCACTCACGTGGCCACATTCAGCTAGGAGCTCAGCTGGGGCTAGACCATCAAAGATGGCTTCGCTCACACATCTGGCAGTGGGTGCTGGCTGTTAGCTGGGACACCTCAGTTCTTTGTCACATAGTCTCTCATCCTCCAGCACCTCTCTCCACATGGTCTCTCTACCAGAATAGCCTGGACTTCTTTACGCGGCAGGTGGCTTCTAAGAGGGCAAAATATGCAAAGAATCAATTGTATTTCTCTACACTAGCAATGAATTTTGAAACTGAAAATTTGAAAACAGTACTACTGACAAATCCAAAACATGAAATACTTAGATATAAGCTAAAAACTATACAACACTGATGAAAGAAATTTTAAGAGTTAAATGCATGGAAAGATATACCATGTTCATAGATTGAAAGACTCAATATTCTTAATATGTCACTTCTCCCCAAAGTGATCTCTAGACTTACAGAAATCCCAACACTATTCCAATCAAGGGAGCAAGTTTTACAGATATTTACAAGCTGATTCTAAAAAAAGCAAAGGAACTAGACTAGCCAAACCAACTTTGAAAAAGGACAGCAAGTGAATGGTTAAACAATCTCTAGTACATCCATACAATGAAATATTATTGAGCAATAAAAATGAAGGAAAGATTGAAGTATACAACAACTTGGATGACTCTCAAAGGCATTCATTATTCTAGGTGAAACAAGCTAGACTCAGATTTTACATACTATATAATTCCATTTATATGACATTCTGGAAGAGGCAAAAATATAGGAACTTACTATAATCAAGACCATGTGGTACTGGGGATAGGAAAGATAGATCAATGGAGCAGAATAGAGAGGCCAGGAAAAACACATATGGTCAACTCATCTTTGACAGAAGTGCAAAGACAATTAAGTAAAAAAAGGGTAGATGTTTTTAACAAATAGTGCCAGAACAATTGAACATCAATATACAAAAACATGAATCTTGACTAACATCTCACACCTTGTACAAAATTTAACAAAATGGATTACAGATATAAATGTAAAATTAGAAAACTTTTAGAAGAAAATATTTGTGACCCTGGGTTAGGCAAAGAGTTCTTACTGGGTCAACAAAGCACAATATGTAAAAGAAAAATATTGATAAATTGGACTTAAAATTAAAATTTTTTGCTCTATTAAATACATTGTTATATCATTCTGGAAAAGGTGAAAATATAGGGGCATATAACAGTTCAGTTGTTGTCAGGGGCTAAGAGTTGATGGAGGGTTTGACTACAAAGAGGTAGCATGTGGGAATTTAGGGGAGAAAACTGTGTATATTCTGACTGTCTTAGTAGTTACATGACTCTGTGCACTTGCCAAAATCACAAAACTATACAACAACAAAAGTAAATCTTACTGTATGGATATTACAAAATATATATATCATAAATAAAATTCAGCCAAAAAAATATGAAGTCAATATTCCTCCAGACCCACTCTGGAGAGAATACCAAGTATTATCCCCCTAGCAAACAAATATTTTTAAATGTTCAACCTCCCTGTTAATAAAAAAATAAAGATTTAATCAAAGAAATGCCATTATGCCTCTCCATTATATATATTCAGAAACTTTTAATAATACCCAGTACTGGCAAAGGTATAATAAAATGGGCACAATCAAATTCAAGAAGTAGGCACGTGAGTCGGTACATCCTTTTTGGAAGGCAAGATGGCAATATGTATCAACAGCCTTAAAAGTGTCCTTACCCCTTGGGAAAGTAAAGCCACTTTTGAGAATCAATCCTCAGGAAATAATCAGAGATTCTCATAAGGATCTTCATCTCTTCTGCATTGAAATGCTGTCTCCCTCATCACAGGGACAGGCGTGCTGTGGGTCCTAAACAAATGTTGCCGACTATCTGGATAGCAATTGACTTCCATAAAACATCTGCTTCCAGCCAGGAGCCTAGCAGCAAGAGAAGCCTTCTACCGCCTTGCCCTATTTGGTCAGGATGCTGCTTCTGTGTAACAGCGTTCAATGACTGTCTACACTCACCGTGAATGACTACAGAGGTCGTTATATTCCTAATGAGTTAGCGAGTGATGCCCCTGGCCATGCCCATAGAGACAGCAGGAGTCCTCATCCAGATTGACTGCTTCAGGAGAGACAAGCCTAGGAGACCAGATGAGAGACAGTCAAAGAGTCAAGAGAGTCGATTCAGCAGACGCTGGGGACTGCTGGGAAAGTCAGGGAATTTGGGCTGAGAGGACACTTTAACATGGAGAAAGACCCTGGCATAGGACATAGGATCTAAGCCTTGTGTCCAGATCTTACCAGTGATGCCCACTCCCTAATGACAACACTCTCTTTAATCTCAGCTAACATTCCATCAACCCTTTTGCTCTGTGTTATTATCTGGACAGTGCAACTCCACTTCCCAACTCTAGCTGAGTGCCTACCTGTTTATACAACAGCCTGCCCTGGCCACAGTGCTCCAGGGACCCCCTCAGTCCTACTACCTGGCCTCTCTCCTCTGCCCCCAGGCTTCTCCAGGCCCCACCCTACCCACTGTCTACCCCATGCACACCTCTCGCACTCCCTCAGAGGTTACAACAGGTACTGTGCGGGCTTGATTGATGGGACCAAGTTATTGAGGAAGTAAGGAACCTTTCCATACTAGTGTCTCTTAAGTTGGAGAACATGAATTCTGTATGCTGACTCTAAGGACTGCAGTGACCATTCCTAACATTTATTGAGTAAACACGGGGTGCTAGGCACTGTGCCAAGTGCTCTACATGCATTACAAATTATTACGATTTAACTCATACAGCAACACTACAAGGTGGGTACTGGTATTATCATTATTAACATCCTCATTTTACATAAAAGGAATTGAAAGCTCAAAAAGGAATTTTCCCAGGACAATAGGGCTAATAAGCAAACCAAAGACTTAACTTTGAACTCATTCATTTAACAAGTATTAATAGAGTCCACATACTACTATGCTAGGCACAGGGGCTAGAGTGAGTGAACAAGACAGATCCAGTCTCTGCCCTCAAGTAACCCACTGTCTAGTAGATTAGATAAATCTCTACAGCTGCCCTAACTGGCCACAAAGCAAGGATTCAAAGCCATGTTTTCTATGCCAAAGACCAAGCATATACACACAACACTTTCTGCCTCTCTCTTACTGGAAATAGTCCCTCTGTGAGAAACATAAAGTGCTGGAAGTTATTGGGCTGAAGTGAGCTACATACCTCTATGACCAAGTGTTGGTGATGAGTAGATGTGTATGAGAGCACAGGACACGTGGGATGTTTTTAAAGGCTTTGCTCAAATGTCACCTTCTCTAAAAAGCCACTCTAACCACGTGCCTCCTATCATCAGTATTGTCAACCTGTCTTTCCTTGCTCACTTTTTCCATCACACTTATCACTTTCTTTCATAACATATTATTTATCACGCCTATTGTTTAGTATGTGTTTCCTCATGTTTTAATATAAGCTCCCCAGGGGCAGAGAATCCTTACATTTTGTTCACTGAGTTATCCCCGGTGCCTAGACTGAACCTGACACACAGAAAGTACCCAGCAATTATTTTTTGTGTGAATCAATGAAGGTGAAAATTATGTACAGGTTTAGCAGATAGATGGTGCTAATTAGACAGGAGCAAAGACAGGGAAAGAAGAATGGAGCGGGGAACTAAGTTCCCAATCGGTAGGATGAGAGTTAACCTCCTAGCAGTCGAGAGAGGTGTGCAGCAAGAACTGGAAGGGAGTGGCCAAATCAGATCACAGCCTGGGAACCAGGGGACTCTGCAGGAGGTAGAGTGGCTGTGCTTCTCTGTGCTCAGAAGCACGTCAGATATCTGACAACCAGGAAGTCAGGGTGGATGAGGAAGTGTATGGCCATCTGTGTTCTGCAAGAATCCAGGGAGTCAGGGGGTCAGATGAGCAGTCAGGGGGTGGGGATCAAAGCAGGCAAAGGCCTGAAATCCAGGAAGTCTGGAAGGGCAAGATAATGGTACCCATCCACCAAAACACAGGGAAGAGCTTGCTCCTGAGGCAGGGATTGTGGGAGCTAAGCTTTCTTTCAAGTTTTCTCCCAGGAGATCTGTGGTCCTTAGGACTGCAGGAGTGAGCAGGGAAAGGGGTATGGTTTAATGGTATGCTACAGCTACAAAGACCTGATTGTGCGTCTCTCTTCCCAGCTTCAAGTTTAGCGGCTTCACATCTGTAGCATAAAATTGACCATAGTGGAAGTATTGACACCATGGAAATTGGCAAATCCTATAAATCAGGAATTCTCTGCTTGTTTGTTGGGTAGCTGGTTGTTAAACTTACCAGCACACCACTGGTATAGTTTATTATAGAACTGAGGCTGTGGAGAGGCTCTCTTCCTGGCTGGAAGAAGGGGATGGAATTGCAGGTAGGTACTTAGGCCAAGGCACACTCCACGGAAAGTACCTGTGCCCTTGGGTAACTGCAGATAGAGCAAGGAACCAACTTAACAGAACCCTTCCCTGGGGTCCTCTTATTCACTATAGAACTTAAGCAGGGATTCTTTTTCTTAAACTTGGAAGCCAGAGACTTGTTTGAAGGTGTTTATTCGTTCATTCAACAGGTACTAACAGAGGACTACATGTGCCAGGCCAGCACTAGACTATAGGGGGAGCAAGAAAGATTTGTTCCTGCCCTCATGGAATTTATTTCCTAACACAGGAGTCCACAAATTATGGCCTGAGGGCCACATGTGGCTTGTGACCTCTTTTAATACAGCCTTCAAGGTAAGGAAGGTTTTTACATTTTTTAAAGGATTACAAAGAAGAAGGAAGGGGAGGGGGGAAAGAGACCATGAGTGGCCTGCAAAGCCTAAAATACTTACTATCTGGCCCTGTACAAAAAAAGTTTGCCAACCTTTGATCTAGCAACTGAGATAAACTTTACTCCTACAGCTCCCCTAATAGATGTTAAAAAGGCAAGGTTTGAGCCAGGTCTTGGCCTGAGGAAAGAACCACAAGTAGAGGAGGTGATGCTGACACTTATAAGAAGTGAGCCTGGATATCCCCTGGGCTACAGCTCAGTGTTAGCCAATTAGAAATGTATATTCGCAAATATTTGGATGGGTGGGTCAGAGGCTAACACTGAGGCATGCAAGTTGAATGCAAGAAGAGGACAGGTTGGGGGTCAGCCCAAGAACACAAGAGGAAACAAAGTCAGATGACCCTAACTGGAGTGAATAGTGAAGGGAGAGAACAATAACAACAGCTATTCTAGAACACCTACTATGTACCACATGCTGTTCCAAGCACATTACTTATATTAACACATTTAATCCTCCCAATAGCCCTGAGGTTGCTCCTACTATTATTCCCATTTGACAGATGAAGAAACTGAGGCACAGGGAGGTGAAGTAACTTGCCAACAGTCACACAGCTAATAAGTAATAAAGCCAGGATTTAAAACCAGATAATCTGAATTTAGGATCCACGTTCTTAACCAGAGACTCACAGAGGAAGGAGGGAAAGCAGGTGGAAAAGAAGAATGGAAGAGTGTGGTGATAAGCTGCATCTGAATCCAAAGGACGAGCAAGGAAAAGCAGGTCCAGGCCACAGTCAGAGGCAACAGTGAGCATTTCCGAAATCCCTTGACAATCGTGGCTGAGCCTTCTCTCTGCCAGGCTCTGAGCCAGATGCTACAGAGATGATGCCGACTCGGGCTAGAGGGGAAGCAGCTATGAGTAAACAGGCAATGCTAATACAGTCTGGATTAAGTCCTACGGAGGACTGTTGGGGCCCAGCAAAGAAAGAAGCTCCACCCAGCAAACTTGAGAGCTGCACCAGTAAGCTTGGAGCCAGGTGTGGGGAGGGGTGTGGAGCTTGGGCTGCCTAGTGTCACCCGGATGAACCACTTCCAGAATAGGTCACAAAAAGAAAGGGCTCAAAGGACAGGTTAAGGTGTTACTGGAGAGCCCAACAAACATCCCTGTGCCAGAAGAGAGAAACAAAGGCATAAATCCTGAAGAAAGTGGTAGGTCAAAAGCCCAGTGGCTATTAGAAATGGGGGAGGAGGGGTAGGCAGCTGGGGAGCCCAGATCAACCAGCAGAAGCCAAAATGGTGCAAGCAGAGATGGCACAAGGGGACCTAGGCATGTCTGGGTCTTCATGCCACGCAGCCTTCCCTACCTCACAGCTTTATCCCTCATCTGATTTCCTAACACAGACTCTCCACCAGCCTCATGAACCAGGAACTTACTGACTTTGGTGCCCCCTAGTGCTGGGGAAGACCTGTCCACCGTTAAGTATTTTATGATAACACTCCTCCCAGGATGAGCTAACAGCCTTCCTCTCAAAGGAAATGTCAGACTCCTTTTCTCACTCACATTTCTCCCCAGCAATAGTCCATCCAGAGCTTAAGGCTGCAAGTGACCTGGCAGTGTTGGTGACTTCACCATTCTCCCTCTGGGAATTCAGGTGACTCGGCAGTCATTAAGACCAAGATAATAGTGCAAGTCGTCGGCAGTTCTTTGTAGGGCAGAGAAATGTCAGGGTTGTTGGGTATCTGAATGGAGCCACAGGTCCTGGAGTTAATGTAGCAGAAAAAAATGACAGTGTACAGAGTTGCAGGCTAGTCCAACAATTATCAAGTCCCCAGGGAGCAACAACCAACAAAGACTTGTTGATTTTGCTCTAACAATAGAAAAAGTGGTATGCTAAACCATCGTTCTTCCTTTCTGATTACCAGCATACTACCAACACACCTATACAGAGCATCATGGTGCATGCACTTGCTGCCATGCTGTTATATTGGACATCTGTGGGACTGTTTGCCCAGAACCCACTCCTCCTGGGAACTACTCACCCTACCCCCACCCACATGGCATATTCCTATGTGGCCTTGTGTTCCCCCACACATTTGATTAGTCAGGGGTGAGCCCTTGACCCAAGGTGGGCCAATCAGAGCCCTTCCTTGGATTCTCCCAACTGGAATAAGAGAATCAGTCTCTGTTTAGTGGTGGAAGTTGAAACATGGAAAATTTAGGAGCTTTTAGTAGCTACATTTACAACCATGTGGAAGAATGCTGTCTGCAGAAGAAAAGATTAAAATGCAGAGCGAAGCAGAAGTCAGGGAGATAAAAGAGATTCTTGGCAACATCCAAGTCTAGGCACCTGGTTGTTCCTGAGGCCAAACTGCAGCCATGCTTCCTGCAGTTTGGTTATTAGATTGGTTATTGGATTCCATGAGCAAGTAAATTTGTGTTTTTTGCCTAAGCTACTTCTGGCTTGAGTTTCTTCTAATTGGTTATAAACAGTGTATGAATCAACCTAGACTTGTGGCAATGACTGTGTGGCAGCATGGAAAAATTAGAGCTCTCCAGAATGCCCCTAGAGAATTCCCTGCTTTGCTCTCTTAAAGAGGGTACCAGTGTATAGCAGCAGTCAGTCCCCAGCCCAGCCAGACCACACCATCCCCAGCATGAGAGGAGCAAGAAGCACCACCTTCTCCATGCTTATCCACACCTCACGGCCCTCTGCTTGCTCTAGCATCTCTCTAACAGCTCATCTGCTCAGCCACTCCAACTGATGTCTACTTGGTCTCTGTCTCCGGATTCCAACTCACTGTTTCATTCCTGGCTATTTCTTCCCTTGTAACACATCTTCCAAGTATTCAAACCCTCCAGCCAGCAAGCTAAGTTAGCCTCTGCCACACAGCATCAAGGGCTGAGCCTAGATAAGCACAGTCAATCAGTAAATGTTAGATGGTATAGTATAGACTAAAACCACCACAGGAAGTCAGAAAAGGAAAAAATCAGTGTGGGATCTTGTAGAACAAAAAACCTTGAATTTGGAGAGATAGAAAGTACATTCCAATCTGGAAAAAAAATAAACAAAGACACTGAAGCAGAAAAGAGCTTGGGAACAAGAGGACTGGAGACCAGAAATGAGCCTGCCTGGAGTGAGTGTTATCAGAATGGGGTCAGCATTTATCTGAGAGATAAAATGGGGTCAGATTACACAGGGTCTTAACAATAAGGCAGGGGAGATTAGACCTGATATGTAGACAGGTATTATGGTAGGTGTTTGATCAGAGAAAGGAGGAAAATGATATTTTAGCTATGTATTTCTCACAGAGGATGAGAGAGAGAGCAGCTCCCTGGTTTACAAAGAAGATAAAAGGTATAATTCTCTCTTATTCTCTCTACCAAAAGCATTCTCCATTTTCCTAAAGGATTCATCATTGGTTATTTTGAGACTTTTTGCTGTCAGGGACTGTTCAATAGAGAAATTTAGAAAATACAGACAAGCAAAAAAAAAATGAAAGTTCTCCCAAAACTTCACACACAAAATAATGATTTTTGAATCAAATAATATTTTAAATATAATAGAGGAATTTACAAAATAATGATTTTGTGTGGGAGAAAACATCCTCCCAGAATGATTATAATATATATACATATATACACTAATAAAAAATTGATTTACATTATATAAATGTTTCTTCTCACTTAGTCATATATTTCCCATTGGTTGCTTTTGAGTGGTAAATTCCTCTATTATATTTAAAATATTATTTGATTTGAAAAAATTAAATTTACACGTACCTTTTTAGAATTTTATTCCATAACTCAGATCAGCATTTTCCTAAATTTGTTCTATGGGATAGTTAGAGCTACAAGATATTCTGCCCCAAACAAGGAGGTTATGTTTAGGAGAGTCTTCATCACTTGTGGAAATTAAAGGTTCTTAAGTGTCCTACAATGAAGTGATCAAAGTTAAATAAAGTTTGCTCCAGAAAATATCTTCTCAATGAAAAATCATCAATATTAGTATAATTCTCACTGAAACTAATGTATTCAGAAAGAGAGAGTTCAAAACACAGTTCTGGTCAAATATCCTACACCCAAGGAAACCATCGAATGAAGCCCCACTTTCTGGAACAGTGGTGATTGCTCCATCACCCGATGAGGCCAGCAGTGGCCTTGTGGCCACTTCACAAGGACAGAGAGGCCAGAATTCAAGTGTCTGCTTGAGGTTTGATGTGGAATTGCTGAGATCTGTGATTGTTAACTGAGAGCATTAAAAAAATCTTTCAAATCCAATCACTCGTTTGCCAGCCTCAAGCAAGCCATTTCTCCTCACCAGGTCCCAAGTTTCTTCATCCTGAAATCAAGGGTCTTTGTGTGAAACCAGGGCTGCCATCCAACTCTGGGCCGCAATCTCTAGATCCCCTTGGGGTCCCTTCCGACAGTGACATGGTCACACCCCCTGGTCTCCTCATCTCCTAACTTCCGCAGCCTCACTGAGGACCTCTATTCTTTCTCTTTGTGGAGGAAGAAATGGTAAAAGCAAACAAGATCATCAAGAGTTGCTCACGTGTGCACACAGAGCACAAACCAAACAGCTGGAAAACAAAGAAAGTGGGTGAAAGGTGAAGTTGTTTTGCTGAATGGGTGTCAGAGGTCTGCGTACAAATCCACAGGGAGGCTGAAAGCTCCCCACTGCTAACACTTGCTCTGAAAAAGCTGTTCGCAGAATGCCAGCCCAGCAGCCCAGCTTCCCATCCCCCAGCTGGTTTCTTCTGAGAGGCCTAGAGGCAAGGAAAGTCTTGCTTGGGTTTTTTTCTTTTTTTCCAGGAAAACAAATAGAAGTTTAAAAAAGATTTTTTTAAGAGACTAAGGCTCAATCAGAAAGAGGTGCTCCTTCCTCCTCAGGAAAAAAAACCCTCAGCTGCTCCAATGCAGCCCCAGGGCCCCATACCATTTGGTTGCTCTGAACTCTGGGAGGAGTCTTGTTTTGTGTGCTCCTCAGAGCTCAAAGAAACCAATTCCGTGCCCTTCTTTCTTCCTGCTGTTGAACCAGAACAAGGGGAAGCTAAAGGGGATTTTATCTGGGATACTTTGCAATGTGGAATAAAATATCTTTGAGTGGTAGTCACTTCTTGAGGTGACCTTCCACCCATCCTCCAGGCAAAATATCACAGAGACCAACAAGACCTGAATCTAATTAAGTCTGAGAAAGGCACAGAGCTGATTCCCGGGCTGAAGGCAACACCGCTGAGGATGGGCACTCGGCTCTGAAATCCCCGGGGCTCCTCACCGGCTGCAGAACCGAGCCCATCACTGGTGCCTGAATGAAGTACACAAATTCAATAAGCAGTCTAATGTTTTTGGTGCAGTGCCTGAGGTCTAGTGTTCCTTTGGTCCACAGAGGCTGTCACTTGAACCTACTGTAAGGTTGTCTGGTTCTGTCACTGTGATATCCTTATGTCCACTTTAGAGAGAACCTGTCATGCTAGTGCTAGTGCCTAAGGCAGAGAATGGGTCTTCCCCAAAATCTCAAGAACCACTTGTAGGACTGTTCTTGTACCTGCTGGCCAATAACCACTCACAGCTTTAGCAGAATTTTGTCTAAGATCTCACCTGATGTGGAGGTTGTAAAGAAGGGGATGTATAGCCCCCGCCCACCTATAACCACCGAAGGTATGGAGACCAACTTATCCTAGTTTGCCCAGGACTTTCTTGGTTTTAGCACTGAAAATCCCATGTCCCAGAAAACCCCACAAAGCCAGGCAAACCAGGACATCGGTCACCACATATCTACCAAAAGAATTTACCAATTGCTGAATGCCAAATTAGCTTGAGTCAGTGCAAAACATCTTGTTTCCCTTAAAATAGCTTTCACAGGCTTAAGTTTCCAAAGCACTAATGTTTTTCTTAAGGACTAAAGGAAAAACGAGGCCTAGAGCCTTGCTACTCAAAGATATAGATCAACAGCATCTATATCTCTCAGGAACTTGCTATAAATCCAGAGTCTCAGGCCCCACCTCAGACCTACTGAATTAAAATCTGCAATTTAGCAAGGCCTCCAAATTAGACTTTGCACAAGGGCTCCATGCACTCACCAGGAGTCATTTGTGTTGGGTGTGAGGGATGGGAAATAACCTGGGAAGGCAGGTTGGGGAGAGACTGTGGAAGCCCTTGGACATCAGACTGAAGTATTAGCCCCGTATCTTCCCTACTCTCCTCTCAAGGCTCAGTCAGCTACTAAATCCTGTTTTATTTTCTGAAAGCTAGAGCCCCTCCCTCTCCCTGGCCTGGTCTGGGCAGCAGCTGGATTCCCACAGTGCTAGCTGAGAAGGGGCAGCAGGCCCAGAAAGACCCTCCCCCAGGGCTGCGTTCAAGTTCAAGATCTTCTCTCGCAGGACCTTTGAAGGGTCAGAACCCTCTGTCTTTGGCTTTGGGAACTCAGTCTCTGATGGGTGAAGGCAGAGGAGATAGCCAGAAGTTAAATGGATGTGGAGCAAGGACCTCTGTTTCCAAATGAAAATTTAGCAAAATGAAGAAAAATGAGAAGTCTGGAGCAATTCTCTTTCATTCTGAGACATAATATGGAGTACTGGTTACTTAATCACTTCGTGCCTCAGTTTCCTAAGCCACATAATAGGGATAACCCTTGTACCAACCTCATGGGTTGTAAGAATTCAGTGAAGTAATGCATGCAGAGCTCTTAGATCAGTGCCTAGATCCTACCAGGAGCTCCCTAGAAGGTACTGCCTTGAATTAAACAATTGCCTCTGTCATAATGTGGGAGCTGGAGACATGACTTGCTGAGTGGGGAACTGGGGTGTGGCAGCCAGCCTTCAACTCCACCCAACTGTCATCATAGATGCTGGCATTTGCAAATAGATTATTCTTTGCTACTTAACATGGTCATCAAATATGGAATGCTAATTAATCAAACACAGGGGGAACTGAGACTTACTGTGTATATTAGTCAGGGGACCATCAGAGAACCAGAGCCATGACGAGTGATATAGAATAAAGGATTTATTATAGCGGTTACACTTTAAGCAAAATTGGCGTAGTACAAAGCCATCACACTGTGTATCCCTAGCTTGACTGGTCAATTTTGAGAACTTCACCAAAAAACTCTTATTCCATATACAACTAAAGCCCAGGAGGCCTCTCTGGGAAGCCTCTCCTTTGGTCCCTCCCTCTTGGGGGTATATCACACGCTGCCCTTTGTACACATCTGCGATAGAACCCATATCACTTGTGTTCCAATTTTTTGTGTCCACCTCCCCACTGGACTCTGTTAGCCCCTTCAGGCCAGAAGCTGTGTTTCATCTCTGTTTTCTCCAGCTCCTGGCATGGCTCCTGTCATATGTTAGGTCAGACCATGTGAAATCACTGCTATTTTATCATCTTTGATCCACAAAAAACTGCAATTCCATAAATTTCAGAGTATTAGGAGGCACTGGGCAAATGTTTGCCAAATAAATGCACACAGGACAACCAAATACCCACAAATCCTGGTGACACATCAAAGCAAGAACATACTTCATGTTTTGGTGTGGCCTCAGGCCCCTTTTTACACACCTCATTATCTTTACACTCTTGAATGTGGAGGGGCCAATGAATGATCCCCAACAGGTCAAACATACAGATTTTGTACCATTTTCATGTTTCTGGAGCTTGGCGGTGTCTCCACACAGAAGATGAATGATTCCCCCAGGGGTCAAATGCAGTTTTCTGTACCATTTTAGCGTTTTCGGAGGCTGGCAGTGTCTCCACACAGCTGATAAGTGGCAGATTCCGAGATGGATGAGATTAACTTCTGAGACGGCAAGTGTCCAAGATGGCTTAGAAGCAGCTGCCGAACTCTGCTTGACTTTCAGTCCTAGCGTCGCAGGATGGCAAGGAGCCTCGGAGGTCACGGATCTCAACCATATATCACTTGGAACTGAAAATTAACAGATGCTAAGTAACTTTTAAAAAAATCAAGACGTGTCAGTGAAAGGGAGTTGAAAAAGTACGAGGAATTCAAGAAAGGAAGCAGGTCACTGGTTACAAACTGCTTAGCACTAGGCAGGTGCACCCGCCAAATGCAGCTCTTGGCTTCCACTTCATCTGGTTGTAAAAGGTCTAAAACTGTGAGGTTTGTCAGGCTCCACCACCCAAATGGACCCCAGCAGCCACCATTTGAAGTTGCACAGAGGCCTGAGTTGGTGGGTCAGGGAGAGGTTGTTCTGAACCTTCAAAAAAAAGAAAGTTCCTGAGAAATGTTATCCACGCAGATGTGCTCATGCCTGGGCACAGCCCTGCGATTCCCTGGGTTCTGGTCTCCCTCTCCTTCCCCCTTCCTGCTCCTTGGTCCCTATCTCCCCTGACCGTCCCTGCCCTATGCCCTTGAGTATGTGATGACCTGACTCTGGACCTCCACCCTGGGTCCTGCCTTTCAGGCCTGCCCTAGTTATGGGGATAGGGAAAGTAAGCTAAGAGGAGCTAGTTGCCTTAAATACGCTACCTCACTTCAACTTCACAACAAAATGCCGAGAGGTTAAGGATTATTAGTTTCCTTTTAAAGATGAAGAAAAGTTAGGTAACCTGCCTAAAGTTACAGAGCTGCTAAAGGATGAAAGAGGAATCAGAACCCAGTTATATCAGACTCCAAGGCCATCCTCTTTCCAATATGCCACACTGCCTCTCTTTCCATGCTTCCTTTCCACCTTTCCTGGAGTCTCACGTGCATGGTCCTCACCCCTGATATTCATTCTGACTCCCTCTTCAACCTACAATTCCTCCCTTCATCTCCAGCAACTTCCCCTGCTCAGACTCCAGCCAACTCACAACGTCTTCTAAGATAGAAGAGCTGCCCATCCTTTGTAATCCACAAATGAAGTGAGGGCACACCTGATCACACCTCACCTGCCTTCCATGAGTTCCCACTGCTACAAGGGTCCAAATAGCTCATCATGGCATAAATGCCACTCACAGTGGAGGTCCCTCTGGCCTCACCTCTCACCTGGCTCTTCTATCTTCTTTTTTCACCAGATTTCAACTACACTACATCTCCCCGAACAAGCTGACTCCAAGACCAAGCAGTCATCAGGTTGGCCTCCAGTACTTACTGTAATAAGACAGAGAGCTTGTTTTTTCCTCCCCAAAGTCCCAGTACATTGTTGGATATCCTAGTTGTAAGTCGTTCCAGTTCTTCTACATGAGCCGCTGCCACAGCACAGCAAGTGACAGACAGGTGGTATGGTTCCACGACCAGGAAGTGAACCCGGGCCACCAAAGCAGTGAGAGCAGAGCACAGAACTTTAACCACTAGGCCATCAGGGCTGGCTCAATGGAGAGCTTTTTATTATCTTGGCCTCTGGTACTAGAATTTCTCTTTGGGCACAACCACCTTTATTGGAAGTATTTCTTGATAACCCCCCATTAGTGCAGAAGTTGAAGTGGTAAGGGTCCCAAGTGTGGGTAGTTTTCAGGTTGGGGTCTCCAGAAGTAGATGCTGAGATGGAGTTTGGGGTACAGAACATTTATTAGGCCAACTGAAATGTACATCAACTGAATATTGGAATATTATTTGCCCATAAAAATGAAACATTGAAACATGGATAAACCTTGGAAACCATTATGCTAAGCGAAAGAAGTCAGTCACAAAAGGCACATATTGTATAATTCCATTTATATGAAACATCCAGAATAAGCAAATCTATAGAGGCAGAAAGTACATTAATGGTTGCCAGGGGCTGAAGGAGAAGATAATGAGGAATGACTGCTAATGTGTATGGGATTTGTTTTTGGGAGTCATGAAAATGTTCTGGAATTAGACAGTGGTGATTGTTGTACAACTTTGTGAATATATTAAAAACCACTGAGTTGTACACTTCAAAAGGATGAATTTACAATATGTAAAATTATATCTCAAAGCCTTCTTAAAAATTATTTTCAAAAACATATTTATTAGGGATTAATACCTATGAAAAGAAGGAGGAGGAGGCAGGATTGGACTGAGGAAGAATCTGACCTGTTAGCCGACCCAACAAAGCCTCGGCTAACCAGGCTGGGAGCTCTGGAGCGAGTAGTGCTCATCAGAGTGTCTCACACAAGGTGGAAATGGCCCAGCCTTTATACCTCCATCTCACTCAGTCACTGGATGTGGTTGCCCTGGGAATGGTATGACTTTGAGGAAAGTGTCATCCGGCTGCTAAAGCAGACCCTGAAGGAGCTGTCTGCTGACCCACTCCCTGGAGCTGGGCAACAAGTCCTTCTGAGAAGAGAGTCTGGGTGTAAATACTCTGCAGGCCGCTAAGGAAGGAATGTGACAGTTGTTCCAGAAAGGAAAGAGAAGTTAACAGAAGTAAAGGGAGTGAGTGAGACAGAGCCAGTGAGATGGCAGAAAGCTCTGTGCTGTGCAACAGGATCCCACCTTATGACTCCTCACATCATCACCTAAATTAAGGCACAGATTATAGACCCTTAACATTTGGTCAAATAAGTAATTCTACTCTAGCACTTTACCTTTTGCTCTTGGGATCTCATTTCTCCCAGAGTTCCAGCTAGCTGGAGCATTTACTCAACTAAATATTTTTTTAAGTTTGGTAGGAGAGGAGAGCATCTATTTTTTTCCTTCTCTTCACAGACTTGTTAAAAGATTAACATTAAGGTATAATTTATGAATTAGGGTCAACACTATGCTTAAAATCTATAAACAGTGATGAACAAGAAGAACAGTGAAAGAAAAAACAAGAGGAAGTCTACCACCAAAACCAAGTTGAACTTAGTATCAGGTGTTTGGTCTACTAGCTTTTCATAAAAAGCACATCTGGAAAAGCTGCAAGAAGGACTCTATTTCACATATTGCTTTTGGTTAAAACAAGAGCAATGGGAAAACCAGAAAGGAAAAACGTAAACTCAGACATCTAATAATAAAAGCTTACTTTTGCAAAGGTGCTTTCCATATATCATGCATTTAGTCCTCTCAACAACTCCCTAAAGTAGGGAGTCCAGAATTATTACTAAAATCATCATTTTATAGGTTAAACTCTAATGTTCAGAGTTTAATCGATTGGCTCAAGTTTACGTAACAACCAAGCAACGGTACCAGGACTTGCCCCCAGAGCTAGTGACTCCAAATGCAATACTCTTTCCATGACTACACCATGCTGTAGCACAACTGCCGCCACTTCCCTACCTTTTGTGGCGAGAGGTAACCAAGAGTGAACAGAGAGAAACCAGCTCAGCAATTCAAATGCATTTTCCATGAGGGCACAGCCATTTGAGGATTAACATCTTAGAGGACGTTTTATTAATTAGCATGGCTTTCAGCCAACAAACAGAATGAACAGAACTACCTTCTAACACACCCCAGGGATGCAAGAACTCACGTGTGCATGGTTTTGAAAAAGTTAAACAGTAAAACTCCAGATAGGTAACCAGTGAACATTTAACCCCAGCCACAGCAGCAAAGGAATTTTAGATAGCAAGATAGAGGAAGAACCTATTGAATAAAGGGCTTCTGTGGAACAGAGCAGCCTTCAGTCCAGAGTTTTCCCTTCCCAACACAAGTCACTACAACAGCACTGGGAAATCCAGGGCATTCATGGGCAGTGATGGTAGATATATTCACAGAACTAGAGGAGAGTGATACAGCCAGCATTGATATGGATTGTGCAATTAGCACTGAAGAAGAGACAAGATTTCTTGGACAAAAAATATGTTTGAGAAACTGTGACTTAACGAAACTAGATGGATTTCTTTATTCCAGGACTTCCCAGCAAGGGAATAGTTTATGCAGCAATTTAAGAAATGGTGAGTTGGAGCAATAAAATATAGTTGGTGTTGTTTGTAACAACTGCAAAGAGAAACTGATCATTCTGGCCTAGTGCAGGTAGGACAAATACATGGCTTGTTCATTTCTCCCTCCTGCCCCCATGGCAGGCCTGACTATTTAATCACTGCACTCTTTGCCACTGATTCAGATATAGCTTCATAATCTTTAAAACAACACTCCAAGAAACTGCCACTAGTTAAACATAAATGCGTTATCAGCTTTGAAACAAAAAAGCCTGGCATAAACCAGCATGGGACGAAGAAACAGACTAGATATTCCTCAGGGTGCAATGGATGAAGAGGGTCCAGACCAGGAAGACCTGCTAGCCAACTCCCACAGGAGGAGTTAAGGGCAAGGGACAGATCCCATTTGTCATTATAGCCTCCACACCTAGCACAGTGCCTGACATATGGTAGACTCTGGATATGTTTGGTTAATTAACGAGTTAACGCTAAAATCACATGGTAGTGTTGATTTTACATAGTCCGTAGTTAACTATATATGTGTATTAGCCACTAGGAAAAATGCATATAATTGTTCCCTATTATGGGCTGTTTCTTTCTCAGCTATTCTTTCTGCTTTCTTTCTAACAACCCTAATAAAGAACCTCGTCCAGTTTAAAGAAGCACCAGGAACCACAAAGGCTATAACACCAACGGACCTTGGTCTGAATTTTGAATCTACACTTATTTGCTATATAACCTTGAGAGAATTACTTGACTTCTCCGAGCTTCGGTGTTGTCAATTGTAAAAAAGAGGATAATAATACCTACCTTGTAGGGTTGTTATGAGAATTAGGGATTTAATATGCAAAGCATTTAATACAGTTCCTGGTTCTTTTCCTATTTATGCTTCTCCTTGTCTCCAAAAGGATTTAAAGTGGCTTAAAAAGTAACCTACAGGGGATGGCCCGGTGGTGCAGTGGGTAAGTTCACACACTCTGCTTCAGTGGCCCAGGGTTCACAGGTCTAGATCCCGGGGGCAGACCTATGCACTGCTTATTAAGCCATGCTGTGGCAGGCATCCCACATAAAAAGAAAAAAAATAGAGGAAGATGGGCACAGATGTTAGCTCTGGGCAAATCTTCCTCAGCAAAAAGAGGAGGATTGGCGACAGACATTAACTCAGGGCTAATCTTCCTTACAAGAAAAAAAATAGTAACCTACAATGAAGCAAACAAATTTAAAATAAAGAAGTAAACATTTCAGAGCAAAAGGAAAACAAGTATAGTAAAAAATAGAGTAAACAAGGAGTGAGTTACAGCATCTCGCATAGAGTAGGCATAAAATAAAACGGTGGTGGCGGCGGTGGTAATAGTTTGTACTAAAAACATTAGTCATCATTGCTGCTGCCGTCATTTCTGCCTGGGGGATTCCATTCATCCTTCAAGTTCCCATCTGGAGATTAGCCCTACCAGATAGTAAACATAATGTAAAACCTCAAAAATTAAAACAGCTTAGTATTGGTACATGAGTAGACAGACCAATAGAACAGAATAGGATGTCCATATGAGATTTTAATATATGAGAAAGTTGCATATGTATGTGCATAAAGTTTATGATAAAGTTTAGTCTATGATAAAGTCATAAGATTTTGAAGACCTCAGATACTGATGTAGAAACTAAAGCTATGAGAAGTTAAATAACATGCCAAGTTCACAGAGCTAGTAAATTATACAACTGGGATTTGAATGCAGGATTCCAGAGTCCATTTTATTAACCACTAAACAATACAAGCAAAATGCAGACTAGTAAGAATAATATACTACCTTTGGGGTAAAAAGAAGGGAAAAAGAAAAAGACTTATGTTTGCTCATGTATGCATACAGAAATTCTGGAAGGACACACAAGAAACCAATAGCAGTAGTTACCTTTGGAGAGCATGGGAGTGGGCAAAAGAGTAATACAGGTTGTGGGAGATATATATATTTATAAATTTATTTAAAATACATGCATATATATTTGAACTACATGAATGTATAACACGATCCAAAATTAAAATAAATACAAAAACAGGAAGAAAATGCTCTCCCTGGGCAAGCCTTTTCTGACCCACCCCCCTCAAGCACAGTAAGCCCACTCCTCTTCTATGTTCCCCTATCATCATGCCTACGTTTTTTTGTGGCACATATCACCTTCCTCTGCCCTCATTTATGCTCCACTCCCCTGCTCACCTCGCCCCCAGCTAAGATGTAAGCTCTTCAAAGGCAGGGTTCTGTTTCGTTCATTCTTGTATCCCCAGCACACGGTGCAGTCCCTGCCATGTGGCAAACGTCCAGGACATGCAGAAGTGGAAGTGGGAAAAGAGAAGTAAGGCTGACCAGCCAAGTTTGTGGTATTAGCACTGCAGAAAGGGGAATCAACTGGGGCCTCTATGTAACAATGGGAGTCTGAAGAGGAAGCGAAAACAGAGGAAAATACAGCAACCCTTGCAGAAAAGGTGTACCCAATCAGCTAAGGCAAAAGGATAAAAGGTTACTGTGGGCCAGTCCATCACGGGGAAATGAGGTAGGAGAACCCCCAGCTGAGGAAGAGGTGAGAGGTGAGATTGCCCCTGGAAGGGCAGGAAGTGTAGCACAAGACTGAGACCACAGAAGCAAGGGCTCCCAGCCACGGGAGATTCAGCTGAAGACTCTCCACCCCTCTGATGACTGAAAATGGGGCAGAGGGCATGTGAAAGACTGGCACTCAGCTTCTTTATGCCTACCACACATTCAGTCTGTTGCTTTCTGTTCATGTAAACTCTTTGCATACACTCATCTGAGGGCTGAAGGGAGTTCCACATCACGTAAGTGATGTATTTTCCCCAGCAGAATACTTCCCAGTTTCCATAAGAAGGAAACGGGCCCATTCCAGTCAGACCACACCCACCCTCTTCAAAGCTGGACATCTGTGGGTAACTGTGCATATCCTTATACTATGATCCAGGAATATATTTCATTATTTGCGCTAATCATCAAAACTGCACAAATTCAATAGTCCTTATTTTAGAGATACACACTGGAATAGGTATAAGTGAAATGCAACAATGTCTGGGATTTGCTTCAAAAGAATAGCAAAATAATATGTAAAACTACGAAGGTTGGATTGTCCAAACAGCAGCCTTTAGGAAGAGAATGTGCTTTATGTTAAGGATGCTTCCCCACAAGAGGCAAGCCAGCTAAATGAAAAACAGTAAAATCCTGGGTATGTATAGGAAGTGTTTGCAGGAGGAAATGTTATTTCATTGCCTCAGCCCTAAGTGGCATTAGCAAATATTGCAAAGTAATGAAAGAGGTCATTAGGAAGGAGCTAAAAACACCTTCCAACATTATGGAAAAAATTCTGACATCTTAATTATATTCTGCCACCTAGTGACAAAGGAAATTTAACATACTTAGCCAGTCTCCAAGAGCAGAGAGGGCTGCCCTCCACCACCTGGACACCAGAGCATGGCCTGACCACTCGGGGACATGCCTCATCCCTCAAGCATTTGGTGCCCGGCGTCCTCTCTCTGCTTCTGCTCACAACTCGAGGAGACGCTGCAAACATGGTCAACAGTCAAAAGAACTGCTCCATCTGTGGCTGACAGACTTCACGTGGAGCCAGAAGGTCCATCCTCTGCCCCTTAACACAGTCCACCGGCCCCTTTGCCACCCCCTGGCCGGTGCTAATGGCTTCAAGGGGAAACAAAGAGCAAGACTGAGAAGACACGCTGAGGTCGGGCATTTTAATCCCGAAGTTCCACCGTAAGGAAAAGGAAGAGTAAATACTGTTATCGCCTTTCCAGGGAATGGAATAACTTCTACTCACAAATCTTTGGGATCACACAAGATCATGGGCACAAAAACTATTAATTCCCAAATATAAACTGAAAGCGTGGATGTTTTAACATTGCATCCAGGTTCAATCACACGAAGCCTTCCCGCCAGCCAGCTGCCTCTGACCGAGCTGCGCCCCATAATGCATTGCGAGGGAGGTAGGCAGGTGGGGGCGGCTCCAGGGCCGGAAGTAGAACTGTGGCCGCTCTGGCACTTGAGACCGTGGAGTTTTTATGCAAGTAGCCGAATTGCCAGGGTTCCTAAGAGGTCTTCAGATTCTTCTTTGTCGTTCTGCCAGCTGTCTCAGTCCATTTGTGGAAGACCGTTGGTGTTACAGCAGTGGCATTTAATAAGGAATTTGATCTTGTACAGAAACTCTTCATGGGCAAGATTAGAGAATATAAATGTAAGCAACCAGCATCTTGAGGACCTTTTTATATTGGCCCAGAGGATCTGCAAGAGCTGGAGGGGGAGCTTTTTTAAGCTTGAACAGATGTACAGTAAGGCAGATATAAATACGTTCGCTAACTTCAAATTTCAGGACCCCCAAAGTTGAAAGCATCGAAAAACTGCAGCCCTGAAGAAATAACATAAAATTAATCTGGTTATTTGTTATGTATGGATTAGTTGTACAACTCATTCATATCAGACTAAACTTATGTTTTACAATTGTAAAAAAAAGTGTATACAAAGTTATTCATCTTAGATATATTTCTATCCCCCGTCTCACCCCTTCCAAAGGATTTAAGGGACTTAAAGCAAGAACATACGTTAATGAAATTTCAAATTATAAATTAAAGCAGAAACCAAAACCAGGAAAAAGCAGAACACAAACATAATAGTTGTAAGGAAAAACGTAGTTGAGATACATTTCAGTGATAAGAATCATCTGGAAAGAATTTGTTACCAAAATATTGATATTCTAGGACCTTGCTGCTCAAATTGTGGCCCTAAGACAGCAGCATCAACATCTCCTGGGAGCTGTTCAGAAACTCAGAATCTCAGGCCCCACCCCAGACCCATTGGATCAGAATCTGCCTTTTAACAACATTCCCAGGTGACTTGTATGCACATGAAATTTGAGAAGCACTGATCTAGGGCCTTTGCGTGAAGAATGATATTCAGGAGACCTGGCTGGAGCTCGGGAACTTGTATTTTTTTAAGCACCCACAGCACATAATGACCCAGTGGAAAATGTTCTCAATGGTTTTTTTTGTACCAAATGTTGCAGCAAACATAATTTGTTTATTTCTTATAAATGAATAATTTATAATTATAATATAATAATTATATACGATTATTATACGATATATAATTATATATAATAACATATAATTATAGTAAAATTATAATTTCTTATAAATTAATTATTTGGTTACTTCTTATAAATTAATGAAAATTGAAGGTTTAGCATCAGAATAAAGCCTCAGTGAAGGCAGTTCTGAGATAGGGCTAAGCTAATCGTCTAAGTCATAGATCAGCAAACTACCATCCTGCTTTGTTAATAAAGTTTTGTTAGAGCACACCATGCTCATTCATTTACATATTGCCTGTGGATGGTTTCACACTATAATGGCAGACATAAGACATAGTTGCAACAGAGTCCAAATGGTCTGCAAAGCCTAAAATATTTACTACTACCCTCTACAGACAAAGTTTGCCAACGTGTGCTCTGTATGAATTACCCAGGGGAGAACTCTGCTTTCAGTCTTCCATGAACATCACTTCTCTCAGCGGGCTTTTGAGAGGAATTAAAGATTGTACAGTGATGGAGGAGTAAGAATTCATTTTTTGGATTTTTGGTTGATAAACTGGCACTGAAAAAAGAAAAAAGCCAGACTTGTTATGTTTGCCAATTTCCATGGTATAAATCAGAGTTTCTCAGACTCAGCACTGTTGACGTTTAGGGCTGGATTATTCTTTGTTATGGGGGCTGTCCTTAGCATAGTAGGATATTGAGCAGCATCCCTGGCTTCTACCCACTAGATGTCAGTAGCAACTCCCCGGTTGTGACAACAAAATATGTCTCTAGAGATTGCCAAATGTCCCCTAGAGGGCAAAATTGCCCTCACTGAGAACTAATGGTGTAAATACTCCTGCTATGACCAATTTCAAGCTACCAACCTAACATCACTGACCATGGATGTGGGAAGATATGTGCACGGTCTCACAAGCCAGAGAGAACCATCTCTAGCATACGTACTTATACAGGTAGCAATGTCCCTGCTCTATTTTAAAAATTGAGGTACCTAGCTAGGATCTCCACTTGAATCAAAAGTTACCTCTTCTCAACAGAGATGAATCTACTGGCAAAATTATTTTTTTCTTCCAGCAGTGGCCTGGATCCCTCCCACAAAGTTATGTCCCACAAAGCATGGTTGAGATTATTCTGAACTAGAAAATATCCAAAGCAGATGTTAACAATCACCCCAATGGTTATTAAAAACTCTCAATAATATATCAGTGAATCACGTGACTTCCTAATGGATTTGGCAGGATGAATTAGCCCCAAGAAAACTGAATGGCTGGACATGTTATATGGATTTGGGTTCAGTTTTATTGTAATTGTTTTTGTCTTGTTTTGTTATTTATTCAAATCAATTTTGGGAAATGTCTGCCAATGATGATGACATTAGCTTTGGAATACTTTGCATCAAAAGCACTGACAATTGTTAATTACTCAGAACCAATTACTGAAGCCACTCTTGGGCCATGACATTAAAACTATATCATCAACACCCAGGAGAACACTTACCCTCCTGTTCTGGGAGGGTGGGTATCCATATTTGTGTACAGTTTCAGGTCATTAGGATATAAGACTATTTCTATCAATCCGGAATTCTTTAGGAGTATTAAAATGCAGATTTTATAGAATCATCAATAACAGAGTGTCTACATTGAGTTAATGATACTTAGAGTGACAGAAAAATGGAAGGTCAATAAAGGCTGCAGTTATATTATTCTTGCAGATTTCTGCACAATGATCAAGGTGACCACTTCTGGGATTTCCTTTCCCCTTCCTAGCTGTAGCCTCCCTGGGTTCTTTGGATGATTAAAGAGGCCAAAAGCAGTTTGGCTCACAGAATCATAAGAATTGTATCAACTTTGCGATGGCCCCTGGTATCATGTGATTGACAATGTAATCAATCAAATCTGTCTCTAAATTCAAGATGTGAGTACACACACACACACACACACACACTGAACCATCTGCAAATCTGAAGTTCACCTCCAGGTTGGAGCTACTACTTTTCAAGGGTCCCATCTGATTATTTCACCTTCTTGAGGGATCTTGGCATCTTGTGACATGTTGTTAACACCTGCTCACAAGCATTGAAAAAGTATTCAGGTGGATCTCGGTGCTCCCAACATCTTGGCATCAAGATATGACATAAGTTTGCGTGTCTTCTCCTATAGTAACAGTATATAGGATACATACCAAAATCTATGTATCAAATTTGGGAAAATTGAAGAATCTCAACTTTCATTAGACAGTACAAATGCAAAAAACAGAGCAGTTCTAATTATCACAAGGTGACCTTATACAGTGGTTTCACATACCTGAGCCTGCTGTTACTACTCTGCTCAAAAATGTCCACAGCTCCTTACCTTCACTGATTTAAATATAAACGTCTCATGTCCTCCACAGTACTGCCTCAATTTATGTTTCCAAGCAGTTTTTCCATTTTTATTACCCAAATATAGGTAAACACCTTTTCATAAAAGACTCAAAAAGTGTGTAGAAGTATGTAGAAAAAAATATGGAACCCCCCTTTAGCCTCCCCTACTCCCTTCTCCAGAGGTGACCACTCTCACCAGTTTAGTGGATATCCATTCCAGTCTCCTTTTAATGCATTTATCATATAATGAAAATATGATAAATGAAAGTGTGGAAGTCTGTTTTTATAAATGTAACAGAAATCATATAATATGTATTGTTTGGACAGTTGCTAAATACCATAACACATATGGTATTATTACTTAGCAATATACCTTCCCTTCCCTTTCAGTATATACAGATCTGCCTCGTTCTTATTAAGGACAAACTGGTACTCATAAGGTGGATGAGTTTTATCCTTTATATGCAATTCCAGATTCCAAAACATTCTGAAAACTGAAAGTTTTTGGAAAGTTTGTAACAAATGCATTTAGTGGTAAAACTTGACCTGAACTGACATGAAGCTTTTTAGACTTTTTATGTATCTCACTTAGTAAATGGTCATAATTTTCATGGCAGAAATAATAATGGTTTTTGATTAGAAGATGCTGCCCCAGACCCCACTAGTGATGTTGCATAATAAACAACCCAAAATTCTGAATTATGAAACACATCTGCCCCAAGAGTTTCAAACAAATGATTGTGAGCCTACAGTTTGGGGGTTTGAAAGTGTGTGTGTGTTTTCTTAAACTTAAGAAAAGTTTAAGAAATATGTAAAACTTACTGTCAGTAGTTAACATTTATTGTGTGCTCATTATATACCAAACACTATTCCAATGCTTTCCATAAACTAACGCAATCCCTACGACAATACTATAAAGTAAGTATTATTATGATCTCCCTTTTACGGATAAGAAAAACTGAGTTATAGATAGGCTAATTAATCTGTGCAATTTCTACAGTTCGTAATTCATGCAGCCAAAATTGAATCTAAACCAGTTTGGCCCCAGAATGTGTGCACTCAATCCATCGTGCTATTTTGCCTTAACGCCTTCTGAGAGTTATATAGCAAACACCTAATCAGATCATTTTGCCCCATTTGTTTGACATCATTTTAAAAAAGTAAAATCTTACAAATATAATACAAACCCTTCTGTGTCACTGCCCAATCCCATTCCCCTTCCTTCTTCCTTCAATTTGGTGTTTATCATTGTATGCATTTTTTTATACTTTTATATAACAATATATAGTATTGGTTTTCGTATTAAACTTTCCATATAGCAGGGAGGGGGATGCAACTGAAAAAAGGCTTGTAGGACTTCAAATTACTAATATTCTGTTTCTTACATTGTATAGTGAGTATATGAGTATTCATTTCACTGTCACTCTTTAAACTGCACATGTATTTGCATTTGGTGTTTTATATGTATGATGATTGTAAAAGTTTTTAAAAAGGTTAGTATTAATAAATAATATAATATTAAAAAATTGTACACAGTTATTCAATCAAACACTAGTGTTGCTCTGAAGGTATTTTTTTAGATGTGATTACCATCTATAATCAGTTGACTTTATATAAAGGAGATTATCCTGCATAATCTGGGCGAGTCTTACCTAATCAGTTGAAAGGCCTTAAGAACAGAGCTGAGAGTTCCCTGAGGAAAAGATATTCCATCTTTGGACTCAGGCATCAGTTCTTGCCCCTCCTGACAGCTTGCTCTTGCAGATTTCAGACTTGCCTAGTCAGCCCTCACAATCAAGTAAGCCAGTTCCTTGCCATGAGTCTTTTTACACTCACACATATCCTACCAGACGCCTATCTTACTGTATATCCTACTAGTTTGTTTCTCTAGTGGAACCATGAGTGACACAGGGCAGAAAAAAATATTGGAAGATAATGGCCGAAAACTTCCCAAATTTAGTGAAAAACATTAGGTCACAGATCCAAGAATCTCAACAAACCCCAAGTAGGATAAACAAAAAGAAAACCACACCTAAAAGAGTTCAAAGCCAAAGATAAAGAAGCACCTTATCAACTCACAATGATGAGACATATAGAAGAGAATCAGATTTGGAATGCATTCTGAACTATTCTATAGGACTTGAAGTGGCAAGCCCACCCGGAGAGACCTGCAGAATTCCTAAGGCACTGGTCTAATTTAAATAATCTAACTTGGAGAGGTAGTTAGATCTTGAGGTAAGTTCAGGATCTGAGGGAAAGTGATACATGCTTTCCCCAAAATGGGAGGAGATTTAGATGTTGAAGGTTTAAAGAAGGAAACATACCTTAGGATGGGAACAAGGGTAGGAACTGGTATAAGTGCCAATATACAATGCACCTCCTAATACTCTCTCCCAGAACTTAGCCTACCTACCCAGCCACAGAGAGAGCTGGACAACCACTGCTCTCACTCCACCCCATGCCACCCAAAGACTTATTTTGTGGCAGAGTAGAGAAAGCATGCATTCCCAATGATCTACTAACTTAGGAAGAGAGAATAAAAAAGGTGCCGAGCCATCATACTCAGTCCCTTTGCCCAGGCTCAACAATCATGTAAATTACTACTCCTCTCTTAGGAAGAATAAGAAAAGAAATAGAAATGTTCTACCTTGGTTGTGGAGTAGAAATTTGTTCCCCTCTATAGAAACATGGGGAACAAGGAATAAATTGGTCTCATCTCCCAACTAGATTGTAAATTTCTTAAAGTCCAGGAAACTGACAACAAAATTCTGCATCTATCACAGTTTGGAGCAGAAAGTTGGACATATAGTAAAGAGTGAACAAATATGTATCAACTTGACCATTCTATACCTGATGTGTGTGTATGAAGACTAAATATAATTTTAATGTATTCTAATTTTACCTAATATTTGAACAGTGATATACAGTTTATAAAACATTTCCACATACATTATCTCATTCAGTCTTCACAGCAAGAGAACCCAGGTACCTGAGGGTTACTGTAAATATTCGATAAGAACATGATTACATTTTGACCTTGTTCCCAACACAGACATAGATGAAAAGAAGTTAATCTTGTCAATTTGCTGTTTTCTCATCCAACCTGAATGGTGACTCAAGGGTCACAAGGATTTATGAGCTTGTTTTGCAGAAGAAAAAGAATGCCTTCAAAGAAGTTATGATCAACAGATAACCAGCCCTCAGCTTCTCTTGATGTCCAGAAGTCAGATTGCCCAAGGGCTTATCTGGAGTGAAAGAAACAGAGATTACCCCTTTGTTTCTCCAAAACTCCTCCTGCCAACCCCCTTAGATCTATAAACCCCCCTGCTTTCTTTTCTTGTTAAGGAGGATTTGAGAGAATCTATCGTCCTGCCTTCTCATTTTGGCCAGTTCAAATAAACCTTTCTCCGTCTCCAAGCGTGATGTCTCAGTGATTGGCTTACTGCACATCAGGCACACGGGCTTGAGATTAAGAGGTTCGGTATCATAACCAGTATTATGAATGAGGAAAATGAGGCTCAGAGAGGTGATATAAGCTGCTCAAAGGCACACAGCTAATAAGAACCAGAGTTGAGACTCAAATTCACGTCATCTGTCTCAGATCCAATTCTGTCTCTATCATCATACCATGACTGCTTCACTATTGCTATTCCTTTGTTAAGCATTTTGACCTCCTTAAAGAAGAGGAGAATGTTGCACATGACGTCTGAGGCAGCAGCTGTATCCCCAGCTGTCTGAAATGCCTCCACCAGGTTTGGTAACAGCTGTCTCAGCTTGACATCTCACTGGGTTCCTGTCAGAGCCCCACCTTGGGGAATGACAAGTTTAATGAAGAAAAATCCAACCTCCCACCTGAACTCCTGGGTTTGCAAATGCAACTGACATCTGACAGGCTTGGAGCCACTCACTGTAGAGAATGGGATGACCCCAGCCTCTCAGCTCATAGATTATATGTTTGGCAGCTTTCTCTGCAATTGGCTGGCAACATTTGTGCCCTCTCCAGATCTTACTTCCTGGTCCCAGTGGTAATTTAGATGCAATTCAAACAAACACTTACTATTTCCTATATGCTAGGCACTGGAGATATATAAAAAGATGAGTAACATACCATTCCTGTCTTGGGGGCATTCAAAGTCCTACAGAAGAGTCAGAAACTTTACACTGCCATTATTTCTGTGGAGACAATACCCGTTGCCATGGCAAATGGGCCCTTTTTGAAAAGAGAAACTCTAATAAGACTGCTCAAAAAAGTAAATACCATGTTGACTATTTCCTTTGGCAGGAAGAACAAATTCAAATGCCAGCAAGAATCCCAGAGGGCAAAGGGGATTCAAGAGCTGTGGAAGTGGGACTTTGAAATTAATATTTGAGAACCAGAACCTCATTTTTTTTAATCTTAAAAAATAAGACAGTGATCAGCATGAGCAAAGGCCATGTGAAATCATGTGGCATATTAGGAGAAAATAAGCAGGGCCATATCTTTGGAGGATAGGGTACAGGAGGTGAGATTAGAAGGAAAGGTGGTGAAGAGGCTTCAGTATCACACCAAAATATTTAGAACATATTCTGAATGGAGCCATAGAAAATTTATAAGTTGGGCTTGGGTGAGCATGAGTAGGCATGTGATTTAGGAAAATGATGCTAGCTCTTAGAAGAGAACAACACTGAGAGACTAGTCAGGGGAAGTGTTAGAATGTCCCAAGTGAGATATGATGAGGGCCTGAACCAGAGAGACTGTAGGGGAGCAGAATGCTCTACCCCAAAATGTATCTCTTTGGATTGATTATCTTTAAGAGCAAAACAACCGGGAAGAAACTTTGACCTTCCCCCTAACTGCCCAAAAGAATTTAAGATAGAAAGCCTGTTCTAGGAAGGAGCTATCACCATCAGTAACTATAGTATAATATAAACTAGGTGTGGTAGATCAGGGAGGAACCTAGCAGGGCCCATTTGATCAAAGTCCTCTCCATGTCTCATTCTCTTTGCAAGGCATGGCAAACATTTGTTTATCAAACATTTACTTTTCCATCTCCATGTGAATTGCCTTCCTCACCTTTGAAGTCCCAAACCACAGCCTCCAACATCCTCTTTGTCTTTAGTTGAAGATGGTATTTAAGGTGGTGGTTTTGGCCATTTTGGCTAGTTACTCAGTTTTCCCCATGTCTACATGGGTTTCTCCCATGTATACATGTCATTAAACTTTATTTGATTTTCTCCCATTATTCTGTCTCATGTCAATTTAATTCTTAGACCAGCCAGAAGAACCTAAAAGGGCAGAGGAAAATTTCTTCCTCCCCAACAAGGTAGAAATGGAAACAGGAGAAGAATTAGAAAGACCATTTGGAAATGGAATAGTCAGGTCTGGGTCAAAGAGAAGTATAAGATATCTACCTACATGACTGGGCAGTAAGGAAGGTCTGAACTGAAATAGGAAATCCAGAAGAAGACATGAAGGAGAAAGTTCAAGGAGAAGCCGCTAAATTTGGTTTAGGCTCCACATCCTCAACATGAAGTACATACAGACATCCAAGTAAAGACACTTTGTGGGCAGACAGAAAATATAGCCCAGGAGTGGAGCAGGCTCACAGATTAAGCCATGGGAGTACATGAGACCGCCCAGAAAGGGAGCATAGAGAGAAGGAAAACAGGTTAAGGACTAGGCCCTCAGGAACACTGACATTTAAGAGACAGGTCAGGAATTGAAAACAGGAAACAGAGCAGTCACAGGAGATAAAAGGAGACCCAGGAGACATCAAGGGTGGAGAAAGAAGGGTGAGCAATAGTAGCAAATGCTGCAGAGAGATCACAGAAGATTAGAGCTAAAATGGGACCTCTGGATTCCCTCTGGAAATTGCAGTCATTAGATTTAGAAGAAAAAAAAAAAAAAAACAAGAGAAGAATAGACTAAATAAAATTGGCAAAATGTTGATCATTATTAAAGCTGAGCCATGGATACAAGGGTGTTCATGATAATATCTCTACTTGTATATATGTTTGAAAATTGTTTTCCAAATAAAAAATTAAAAACAAATTAATACATAAAATGAATAAAATGTCATTATTGGCTTCTAAAATCAGGGTTTCAGTTGAATATTGAGTGCAAATAAAAAACAAAGAGGGGCAGCTAGTAGTGAATGTCATATTTTGAGCTTTGCTGGCAATGTGATACAGTGCTGGGGAGGAACTGGACCTTGTACTTGTATCATTCATTCAGTGTCACTACAGGAAACAGATGACACTCAAATTAGGATGGTTCCCCTCAGGTTTAGTAATGGGAGTGTTTCTGGTGCAGGAGCAGGGTGTAGGGAAAGCACAAGGAATACTGCAGTAACCCTGGTGCTAGCAACTGTGGGGTGTTACCACCCTTTATCGCACAATCTCAGTGGAATGCAGCTATAAGCATGTATTTCTCATCGGTGTGTGGGTTGACTGGAGGTCAGCCGCCTCAGCTGGGGCTCTGCTACAAGCTGGTGTCCAGCTGGGCTTGGCTCCTCTCTGCAGATCAAGCTCTGGTCTGTTCCACCTGGGTTCATTCTAGGGCTCAGACTGAAGAGGCAGCAGTGCCTAGGGGAAGCTCTTCTCATGGAGATGGCAGAGGCACAAAAAAGGCACACAGAAACACAGCGTGCTTCTAGAAGGCCTGGGCTTGAAACTGGCATAAACAATTGGTTCCACTCACATTCCATTGACTAAAGCAAGTCATAGAGTTAAGCCCAAGGGCAGGAGACAACACACCCCTCTTTTATGAAAGTAACTGTCACCAGTGTATGCCCTAAGCAGCTTGAAGAAAGTCTTAAAAGTACTTAATAATTTCTCAAGGTTATTTTTCAGAGTTATGTTAGAAAGAGATACCGTCATCAACTGGCCTGAACCAGACTGAGCCCCACTGAGAGAGCAGCACCTGCACAGACAGCCCAGAGATGACCTAAAGTCACCCTCTGCCTCATTTTAATACTAAAGTCTCCACCCCAGGAGGAGCCTAAGCCTTATTAGCATCGCATGCAATGTATGTGAGAGCATGTTTTCAGACTGTGCCTGCGCAAGCTAATACCCACCTCTACGTGTGATGATAAAACTTCCCTTTTAAATATTCATTCCCCACCCAAAATAAAAGACACCTGCTTCCCTTTGTTTGGAGAGCCACGACTTTGGAAATGACTCCACGTGGTCTCCTATTTGCTACAAATAAATTTTACATTGTGTGACAACTACTTCCGGTGAAGGCTCTGATTTCAACTCACCAGGAAGTGGAACCACTTTGGTCCAGTAACATAACTACAAAGTCACATCAGGCAAAGAGCCAGGAAGGGCAAAGAATTGGGGCCAATAGTTTAATCTATCACATACCCTAGGGTCAAGGGAGGGAGTGCTTAGCAGAACTCAGCAAGAGTCATGAGAAGAGGGTCCCCTTGAGAGGGGCTCTGACTTCCCATCTGAGAGAACCTGAGATCCCACAGGGAGGGCACCAGGGGAATAAATATCCTGACCTCCCTGGGTCTCCTGCCCAAGCTTCTCACCTGGTGGGCCCAGCTGCAAGCCAGAAAGCAAAGGAGCTTTCTGATGGGGTCCAAACAGGTCTGCCTCTCAAGGCAGGTAGCAGTGTGGGGAAGAGTAACAATGAGTCTGGCGGGACAAAAAGAGGATATGCACACAGCACTGGTCAGCTACTAGGACAAAGTGAAGGCGAGCAGGCAGGCTTGTAGGAGAGGCTCAGCATGCGAACAAAACCCTCATCTTCCTCCAGTACAGCCCAGGAAAATGGGGAACCTGGCAGCTCAGAAGTTGCAGGAGATCCTCTAAGTGGCCACACTGCCACCCTGGGCATCTGATCCAGGGCGATGGGCAGGCACCAAGCCTTAAGAGAGAGGTTTTTCCTCCGGCAAGGCGGAGGCTCAACTGGAGGTGGAAACGGGCAATTAAGACTGATTGTCTGACTCAGCAATAAAATTAGGCTGCTACAGGCAATGATAGCCCAGGGGTGGCAAGTTGCTGGTGGGAGCGAGAGTAGCCAATCAGTGTGGAGACGCTTGAGAGGACCAGAGAGGAGGCTCTGTGTCCAAGGGCTCCAGGCAGCCACCTCCGAAAGAGCACCTTTTATTGAGATGGACCAACACTCCCCTGGTAGGCTGTAAGGAAGCTCTTAATGTTTGTGCTGGTTATTTTTCTGGAAACAAATTTATATAGAATGGAGCCAATGTAATAATAACAGTTGACAGCAATTTTTTAAATACAATAAACATGTTATTTTATAAGCAAAGAATCTTTACTACTGGGAGGGGGGATAAAATGAACCCTTCGAACGAAGTTCTAGATTTGTATATCCAGAGCCCCAAATCAGGGCTCACTTGCTTTATGAGGCCACAAAAAACTGAAGTAGTGCACCAAGCAGGCCTTAGAAAGGCAGATGTTAGGTTATAGTCATTAAGAGCATGGACTCTGGAGCAAACTGCCTCGATTTGTTACCTGGGTTCTTGTCGTCTCCCAGCGTAGAAATCAAGAGAGACAATGAGGAAGAGTCAGGAGTTGGAAAGTTTATTACCTTGTGCACAAGGGAGCCAATCACAAAAAGGGGAGGAAGGGAGCGAGAAGCAAATGGCTCCCCAAATAGCCATACTGCGGGGCTGTTATCAGGCTGGGGTGGGATGTGTCTTCTGTCACGGCATGTAGAGGTGGGGTTGTGCTTACGCCTGTGCTGTCAGGCAGCATGATACCGCACGTATCATTAGAATGCTAGCTCTCCACCCCTGGGTGTGATTTTTACTATGGTAATGAGGCAAAGGTCACTTTCAGCCAACTCCTGGGTGCTAGGGCGCACGCGTAAACCCGGGACCGTCGCGAGCTGTGGAATGTGGATCTTGGTGGTCTCTATCTGATTCTCCTAGCTTGTCAATTGGTTAGGAGCCTTATCTTGTTAGGCCAGGGGCCTTGCGGTTTCAATGGTGGATGACTCTGTCTCGTTAGGCTGGTTCCTGTATCAGATTCAAATCCCAGCTTGGCTGTTTACTCAAGCTGGGAGCCCCAGCAAGTTACTTACCCCTGTGTCTCGGTTTCCCCATCTGTAAAATGGAGGTGATAATAATACAGCGTAGAGTTGCTGTGAGTGCAATGAGTTAATAGATGTCAGCACTTCCTAGGTGTTTGAAGGTTAGCTCTTATTATTGGCCCCACTCAGCAGACTCGGGGACAGTCCCCTGCCCCAGGTCCAGACAGTGTCCCTATCTTCTGCCACTTCACCCTGTGTCACAGGTGGGAGCCTGGGGATAGAGTGTTCCCGCCTCTATCTGAGCCTACCTTTCACCTTGATTTCAGCCCAGCACCGAGCACCTGGGAGCTGGGATTGCTCTGTCACCTAAGGTGGAACCCAGGGGAAATTTCCTTTCTCATGGGTGCTCTGACCATCCCATCCAGCATTGACTCAAGGTTGATGAGAACAATTAAAGGAGCATGAAAGAGGTACTAGCGGCTATAAGAAATCAGCATTTTAATGAAAGGCATAACAAACCTACTAGAATGACTTTCGTCCAAGGAAAAGGAGGGATTTGACAAAGGCTTTTAGCTCCCTGTGGCCCACCACTGCCCGACTTGTTGAGTCTCCCTGAAGCTTTCTTTCCCTGGGCTTCCTAGGTTGGGGTCCCTCCTTCTTTCTCTCATGCCCTTCTGTCTTTCTCCTTCTTGGTCTTTCCCTCTATCCCTTTTCCCTCAGCTCCCTCCTCTCTCTCTTTTCAAAACCTGCTTTACATTGGTTTTTATATACACTTGGCCCTTGGCTGTCTGTGAATTCATAGTTCACAGTACACAATTTTTTCCTTTCAATTACAACACCTGGGATCTATTTCAGCTGTCACTAACCCACCCTGTGATGTTCAGCAGTGATAATAGCAAACATATATTACACTTAATGTGTGTCGCTCACTCTTCTAAGTTCTTTATGTATGACATTAACTCATTTAGTTGTCAGGGCTACCCTTGAGGTAGGGACTTTTATTACCATTACTTCATCTGTGGTAAACTAGATTACTATTTACCAAATATTTTGGCATCCCACCCTTCAGTGATCCTGCCTATAGCAGATTTAAACATCCCCAACCTGTTCAACAAAGAAATGACCACATGAATTTCTTTAGCCAATAAAATAAGGGCAGAAGTGTCATTTCCAGGAAGAAGATTTAAAAACCAGTGTGTGCTTTGCCATGTTCCCTTTTCAGTGTGCCACGGTGACTGGCAGTTTCCCAGGGAGTGGCTGCTCTGTCAGCCTGGGTCTGAGGATGAAGATGACATGGAGGAGAGCCATAGCTAACTCACGAAGGACATGCGGTGTGAACAAGAAGGGAACATTCATTGTCGCCTGTCATTGAGATTTTGGGAGTTGTTTGTTACTGCAGCATAGCCAGTCTATCCTGACTCACGAATACCCATTTTCAGGTAAGGAAACTGAAGCACGTTTAGAGTGTGTCAAGGAGTCTGGCTCAGGTCTGGGCTCCTAACCGCTACTCTGTATGACCTCTATGAGCCTCAATTCCTGGTTTATGAGGTAGAGTAATCTGCACCCAAGTTGACAGCAGTGACTGTTGTTTCTTTCAGTCCCATCCATCTGGTTCTCACACATTCCATTGCCTGCTTTCTTTTTAGCTTTGAACATGTTAAGCATATTTATTTTACAGCTGATGCTGGTTAGGCTTAAGGGAACTGGCAAGTTCACAGCTGCCTACGGATGTTCCCATCGTGTTTATAAGCAGAGATCCCTACTTTCCACGGTCCCAGCTCAGGACCACCTGAAGGAAAGATGTCCCAAGCCTCCCCTTCTCCCCACCAGGCTTCCCACCTGTGGTGTTTTGGGAAGGATGATAATTGCTGTCACTTATTAAGTATCTGCTATGCTGCAACAACTATTCAAGTATGATTTCTAATTCTTAAAGCTGCACTACAAAGCATGTATTATTCCCATTCTTCTTGATGAGGAAACTGAGATCCAATAACACTAAATAAGTTGTCTAAGGTCACACACCTAGTATGTTTTAGCCTCCTGATTTAGCCCCACTTCAGAGCCACCTGACACTAAAGCCTGTGTTCTCTCCCCCAGGCTGTTGTAGCAAGCACTGCTCCAGCTGGTCTGCTGCTGCATTCTCTTTCATCATTTGAGACCTTGGAGGTATCTCTGTCTTTCAGTGTATTCTATGCTAAATAATATTTAAAATGCTTCTGAAGAAGTGAGCAAAGGGGCAGTGAGCTGTATCTAGGCAAATTCCTAGGAAAGCCTTAATGTAACAGAAAAACAGAGAGTCTTGAAAAACAAGTAAAATGGCCTTAGCAGTTTGAGGTTTTTGTATTTAAATAATAGGGCCGAGCACAGTGCTGAGGAGTCTTTGACTCAAACCTTTCTGAGCAACATTAATGAAGCAAACTTCTGAGGGAGGCATCCCAATTAACTCTGTTTTCCTGATGATCAGACCTGGACCCCAAAGTCCAATTTCCTGTCCCATCTTGGGACAAAATTATTCCTCCTGAGAAGCTATGCTCCAAATACCACATGTACGAATATCTCCCTGATTTTTCCAACAGGCTTATGTTGAGCTATTGATCATTGCTGTGCTTCAATAAATTTTTTTTCCTGATAATGAGCCAATTTGTAATCTAAAGCCAGATGTTGTCAGGTCTGGGCTCTTTTAAAAAAAAAATGTATCATCCTAATTATTATTATTTGGTATTGCCATCTGGGTTGCATTTTAAAAAATAAAGGGCTTTCTTGTGTTTCTGAAAGCTACTTCGTCCAGATTACTATGTCCTCAAGACACCCCCTCACTGCATGGCCTCACAAATAGTCATTAGTGTAGGCTTCTCAAAACACTTTCTCTTCTATGATCCCATTTTCAACAAAACCCCCAAATCATAATACCCTTATTCGCACAGCTGCCATTTATGAGCGCCTACAATATACTAGGCCTAATGCCAGACTCTGTGAAGAATGTAGAGCTGTGCAAGGCACAGTGCCCTCACCACTCCGTCTAAGGTCATTAAATAAAAATTAGTACTATCATGTGATGTTAAAATTTGGAAGTATTTCACTTTCTAGAGGGAAATCAAGGTTCTGTCCACTCTACCAAGCCTTATTGTACCCCCACAATCAAGGAAAAGGGTGTTGATATGAATTGATCAGGTTTAATATTTCTTGGACCACAATGCAAGGAAGTGGTGCTCCTGGTATGAGAAGGAAGGAAACTAAAGTACTAAGGCCCCCTGGGGCTCTTTCTCACCCCTATTTGCAATCTTCTCACTCCCTAGACTAGAGAGGAAGAGAAGCCTGGGGCTACCTCCACCCTTGGAAGGATGTTCTTTTTCCCCCCTGGAGTGGAACCAGAGTGGAGCCTAAGGAGAGACCGCTAGGTCAACCTAGGCTGGCAAAATGCTTTCTTGCAATTCCACAGGAGATGACATTAGAATATGAGTTGTTAAGAAAAATTATCCAAAATGTGATAAGTTCAAGAGAATGCAACCTGTTCTTTCAATGTCATACTGAACCATTGTTTAACAGGCCTGTCCAAGAATTATTTAATTTTTCATGAGACGGTGCCATTCTATGACTTTGCTGTTGACAATTAATTAAGGCTCAGACTCAGTGACAGCGCATGTTAACTTGTAGATTTGTGACTAGTAGGGATGCAAATGATTTCTGTCTAATAGATAAGATAACCCCAAAGGTTGTGGCTTTATTGTCCTGCAGGACATTAAACCAGTTTTATATCTAACCCATTGTATTATTCTTATGTTCCCTTTTTAAAATTGTCTACAAGTATCCTGTCCCTCAAATATTCTTTGAACCAGCTTTACCATCTTACTGGTTCCCATACTAATTAATGAGTTAAATAAAATCTCTGATGTGTTTATTCTGTATTTTTAAGAGAGCCATGTTTTCAACTTTTGAAATTTATACTTTGAGAGAGGCTACAGATCATTTGAGTGATAGGGAGAATTCTTTTGCCTGGCCTTGTCCTCTGGCAGTTGGGTCCCTTGGGAACCTCAAAGGGGAGTGGCTGTGACAGGAAAGGACTCCAGTGTTGGGATCTTAGGTTCTGGTCAAATACCACCCCCATGTCATCCAATCAAGACCACAAGCAACATATTATAAAAAGCAGAAGTTTAAAATCAAATTATGTGCAACAAAATCAAGTAGTATTGGATAATAACCCATAATATTGAATAAATACCCATGAATTCAAACTGATATAAATAAATGATTGAATCTCCTGTGCAGAAAAATTTCAAATAATTTACGTAGATACTCCACCCTTAAGGAGGGGAAACATTTCTCCGCACTCCATATGTGGGCTGCATGTGACTTTCTTCCAAAGAGTACAGTATTAAAAGAGCAAAAAAAGAGTAACTTTGTAGTGGCAAACACTAATCAGCCAGATGATCCAGGTTTACATCAACAGTGATAATATGCACCCTTGGTATGACTGAAACCTGGGACCAACTTGCTGTAACTATACTCATTTGTCTGTTTGCAAAAGTAGTCAGACAATGCATTCCTAAAACCCACTCTGTAGATAACATCTCTGACGCTTGCGTCAGTCACCATGGTAATGGGTGCTTAAGTTTTTCAGTAACTGAGAGTCAACTCCTTGTCCAGTTCAGGCTGGTTGAGACCACCAACTCATCAGCTGGGCCTGCTCAGATGACCCACAGGTGACTCTGACGTCAATGAGCTGAAAACTCCACCATGCAAATAGCGCCATTTTGTGAACATGTGTCTTATGAAGAGCCATGAAGCTTGACTACACTTGTGCAGATCATCAATTACCTCACTTTTCCTTACCTCCAATCATCTATTCCCACACTTTAGACTACTATACCCACTCATCCCATAAATATCCCTTATCCCCATTTTCAGAGAGGCTGACTTGAGATTTGTTCTCCTGTCTTCTCACTTGGCTGCCTTGTGAATAAAACCTTTGTCTGCCGCAAACTTGCCATCTCAGTGATTGGCATAATCCTGTGGTGGGCAAAACAAACCTGGTTCAGTAATAGGATGTCATGAAAATGGCACTTTTCTTCTATAGTCTTCCTCCCAAAAACACATAACTCCAGTCTAATGAGAAAACATCAAACAAATCCCAATTGAGGGACACTCTACAAAATACCTGACCAGTACTCCTCAAAACTTTAAAGATCATCATAAACAAAGAAAGTCTAAGAAACTGCCACAGCCAAGAGGAGCTTAAGCAGACGTAACTACTAAATGTAATGTGGTATCCTGGCTGGGATCCTGAAACAGAAAAAAGGACATTACAGAAAAGCTGAAGAAATCTGAACAAAACATGGACTTTAGTTAACAATAATGTGTCAATATTTGTTTATTAATTGTGACAAATGTACCATACTAATAGATGATAATAATAGGATAAAATGGATGTGGGGTATATGGGAACTCTGTATTATCTTCACAATGTTTCTGTAAATCTAAAACTGTTCTAAAACAAAAAGTTTCTTTTTGGTGTGTGTGTGAAGAAGACCAGCCCTGAGCTAACATCCGTTGCCAATCTTCCTCTTTTTGCTGAGGAAGACTGGCCCTGGGCTAACATCCCTGCCCATCTTCCTCTACTTTATATGGGATGCCGCCACAGCATGGCTGATGAGCATGGCTGATGCCACAGCATGGCTGCGTCGGCGCCTGGGATCCGAACCTGCGAACCCCGGGCTGCCAAACCGCAAACTAAACTGCTGCGCCACCAGGCGGCCCCAAAAAAAGTTTCTTTAAAAGATAAATAATAATACCACATACAGATTTTTTTTAAAAATCAAATGAAGCTGATTAGATTCTTAATTCCACAGCTTATTGACTATGAACTTGGACAAGTTATTTAACCTAAGTCTTATCCATAAAATGATGATAATATTATCTACTTCACAAGACTGTTATGAGGCTGACATGCAAAAGTACCTGGTTCTCCCCACCTTGACTTTAGCTCTCTTAAAATGCACTTGAATGAACCTGGGGGGAATGCACTCCTTTGCCTGGAAATAGATCCTTGCACCTTCTTGGAGCACTCTTTAGCAGTGCCAGCTACAGGGCCCACCCACCACAAAGCTAAATAAATGTAACCTCAATTCCCAAAATACAGCTCTAGTGCCCACTGTCCCCCATCTCCGAGGTTCTTGGCCTACAAAGAAGGAAGGCTGCTGTGCAAAATGTGGTTGAGCTCGCCTGTGCTTACAGAGAAAAGCAAAGCCCGAGTGGGGTATGGTGGGGGAGGGCTGTCCTCACTTAGGATAAGCCTGAGGGGATTTGGAGGGTGATTAGCTAAGGAGACCAGCCAAGCTTCTTCCCCAGGAGCTTCTATTTGGATGGGGGAGTCAAACAGCAAAGATCAGGCCTGGAATTTGTGGGTGCAGGCTGCTGGGCAGAGCTGGGGTGCTCCCTGGCATGCCTCTCTGGACCATGGACTGGGCAGTGGGAAGATGTTAGTCTTTGATAATGTGGGGGATCAGAATTTGTCAGCCCAAAATGTGTCTCTTTGGCTGGATTATTTTTAAGAACAAAAGGCTCAGGAAGAAACTGACCTTGCCCTAACTGCCTAAAAGAATTTGAGATAGAAGGCCTGTTTCAGGAAGGAGCTAATACCATAGATAACTATAGTATAATAAACTAGGTGTGGTAGACAGGGAGGAACCTAGTAAGGCCCATTTGATCAAAGTCATCCCCATGTCCCATTGTATTTGCAAGGCATGGCAAATATTTGTTTACTAAGCATTTGCTTTTCCATCTCCATGTGAATTGCCTTCCTCCTCTTTGAAGCCCCAAACCACTACCCCCAATATCCTCCTTTGCCTTTAATTGACGTTGGTATTTAAGATGGTGGCTTTGGCCATTTGGGTGAGTTACGCACTTTTCCTGGGTTTCTCCCATGTATACATGTTATTAAACTTCTTTGATTTTCTCCTGTTATTCTGCCTCATGTCAGTTTAGTTCTTACACCTGTCAAATGAACCTAGAAGATAGAGGAATATTTCTTCCTCCCCTACAATAAGCTGTCCATCATAAGTTGTTCCTTTTTCTCATCCTGCTAATGTTAATGTTGTGTTACTGTGTGCAATAGGTTTCTCACTGCACATTTTAGGGAACTTTGGATATGGTGGAGCTGGTCAGTTGGATCTGCTTTACTCTAAAGAAAAGAGACTCCTGTGATAGGTCAGCATCAATATTTCCACAGTTTTATTAATCAGGATTCAGACAACCAGATCCTTTCTCAGAAAGGGAGTCATACTTACATATGCCTGTTTTATCAGAGATCTACACCAGAGGGCAGTATGGGTGCTCTGTGCTAGAGACACCCTTTTTTCCTAGAGTGTATGGCTGAGAAATGGGTCTTCTCACGGTGTTTTCCTGAGTAATGAATGAGGAAGGTAGGTGTATTCATTTTCTATTGCTGTGTAACAAATTACCAGAAAGTCTGCAGCTTAAAACAATATCTATTTGTTAGCTCACAGTCGTGTGTGTCGGAAGTTGATTGCTTCCAACACAGATGGGAGGCAACAGTGGGTGTGGCTGGCTGGGTGGAGTGATTCAGGAAACTAGGCCATTTACATTCAAGCCATCAACTTGGCTAGTGAATTCTCTCATGCTGCAGCCACCTTAGTCAAGGAAAAGAAAACAGGATTCAGAGTGCTTGTGAAGAGTGCCAGAAAGCAGCTGAATTGGAATTTTGCTAGGTTTACAAACTTTCCTGGGTGTTCCTGAAATCTGACTTCAGATCAAAGTTTCATTTCCTGTAACAGGATACTTGGGACTGTATTCAACTCATCAGCACGCTGAAATTTTTCTAAGTCTCAAAAAAAACCCTCCTGACTCTAGAACTTTTCTTCTGTGGTCTAGACCCCCTCTTCATTCTCTTTTCCAAGCTACCCTGGAAGAAAATGACCCTTTCAAAATGCAAAAACAGCCAAAATCCTCCCTCCACTTTCCATTGCTTTTGCAATAGACCTATAGATTTTACTTACACTTAAAAGGAGAACTGCCAAGCAGAATTGGGTTTAGTTGTACTGTTCCAGCCTACAAGACAGAGAACTTGAAGACTGCCTTTCTCTTCTTACTTTCTCAAACATGCTGCATTTTCAGTTTTAAAGGATAGAAGCAGCCGAAGGCAGGTCTGTGTTTTCTCTTGGCTAGAGACATTTTTCACAACCAACTTTGTTAACCAGTAAGGAAGTTTAATTCTCTCTTCCTTGATATTTAAGATTTATGGGGTTCTGCTGCTCAAGTTTGGTGAAGAATCATGTTCATTTAAGTCATATCCTTGGTTCCAAGATGTCAGGAGAGGTTGGAGACCTCTACTGACTCCTTGGGATCCAGTTACCAAGCAGTCGCGAGAGAGTGTGAATGGGCTGTTCAAAGAGAAGTAGCAGGGGGCCAGCCCGGCGGCATAGTGGTTAAGTTTGTGCACTCCACTGCAGTGGCCTGGGTTTGTGGGTTTGGATCCTGGGCCTGGACTTAAGCACCACTCATCAAGCCATGCTGCGGCAGGCCTCCCAGATAAAGTGGAGGAAGATGGGCACGGATGTTAGCTCAGGGCCAATCTTCCTCAGCAAAAAGCAGGGGATTGGCAGTGGATGTTAGCTCAGAGCTAATCTTCCTCACACACAAAAAAAGAGAGAGAAATAGCAAATGCTCCTCTTTCTGCCTCTCTGAGTAATACTCCCACTTATAGGATGTGGTTGTTAATCTACAACAGGAAGGGGATGCTAAATCTGGTGGAAAGTGGAGAAGATATTACAGTAAGAGAAAAGATTTTAACCAATAAATATTTTGTGAGGAAAGGAAGTTGAGTTGACTTTGGGACATTTCATTGCCTACTTCTGTGCTGCCAGTTGGCTTCACGTGGAAAATAAAGTCTCCAAAAATACTTGGTGAGAGATTGTTGTTTGTCTTCATTAATTTATACTGGTGACCCCGGTTGGGACATCACTCCATAAGGAGAGGTAGAGTCCCAGGACAGCCATCTGAAACTGGCAAACAGTTAGTCATTGATGATTAAGCAGCTAGTGACTAGGGGAGTTCGGAAATGGCCACCTCAAAGTGTGTCTCTGCCTGAAGGACACTTTGACCCCAACCCCCACTAACTGACCAAAAGAGTTTGGGATGGGAGCCCTGTCCCCAGAACAGGCCATTGCCATAGACATCTCCAGGTATTGGGGAGGGTCCTTGCTAAGCCCATTCTTATTCTGGTTACCTTTTGTAAGAGACATTTACATTTGTAAAGGAAATCTCCATTTGTAAAAGTATCTTCTTCCCTGTACCAGAAAGAAGGGGTGGGGGGATGGCCTTACCTAGAAACTTATCAGAATGGAAGGCGAGGACTTAAATCTGCATAATAAACTTACCCATTGTTAACTGTGCTGTTCAGGCAATATGCTGTCTGACTCCCACTAGGTTCCTATAGACAACATCTTCCTGGGGCCTGGCTCACCATGTAATAGGTTTTTTGAGCTATTTTTTTCAGGAGTTGGAACTCCTTGCCCACTTTAGGCTGGTTGAGATCACCAACCCATCAACAGGGCCCATGCAGACATATGTCCAATAAGCACACTTTGATGTCCAAAGGTTAAAACTCCACCCTCAGGGCATGCTGACACTGCCGTTCTGTGGACATGTGTCCTACAACGAGGCATGAAGACTGACTACGCTTGCGCAGATCATCAATTACCTCATCTCTCCTCACCTCCAATCATTGCAGACCACCTTGTCTCCTACCACATAAATATCCCTGAGTCCCTATTTTGGGTGAAGCAGATCTGAGATTCATTCTCTCCGTTTCCTCACTTGGCTGCCTTGTGATTAAACTCTCTCTCTGAGGCAATCTTGTCATCTCGGTGTTTGGCTTTCTGGGCAGGGGGCAAAATTGGACCTGGTGCAGTATCACATCTAGCCACTCATTGAACCACCAACAGCCAAATTGTCACACATAGCTGGTTACCCACTGCTTCCTTTTGGCAGCCTTCCCTATGGTTGAGGCTACACCCTACTTCCCTACCAAACCTGACTTTGTATTTCTCACTTGTGTCTGTACATTTCCACTCAGAAACCAAGCTGTCCCGGGCCAATGGCACTGTTAGTCAATATGCCTGGCACATAGCAGGCACTTAAAATTCCTTAACTAAATCCAACGCTGCCTCCTTTATTTCCAAATTAATGTTTTCTCTCAGCTGGATGGGATGTATTCCTTCCTTAATCTAGATACAGTTTTCTCTGACCCTGGACTTGCGACATGAGTAAAGACAAATTATCCCTACTTTCAATGAAGTTGCCCCACCTATGTGTCACGTACTTGGAAAGATCCTTAGCATTCACTTTTTTAAACCCCCCTTGAGAGTAGTTATACATTAAGCTGTTGCTCCTCAGTTGTAAGTGGACATTGGGCTTAGTTAGGCCTTTTCTGACAAACAGACTGTCAAAGCATATGGCTCTTTTCTTTGTTGAAACCACAGCCTCTGTCCTTCAGGTCGACACCAGAGAAAACACTTTAAACCTCTGGACACATGAGGGCCCTGAGGAGGAGGGGGAGGAAGGAAGAAGAAAAGGCCAAAAAGAAGGTAGAGTATATTGGAAAAAAATGTGACTATGTTGAGAAATAATCCCAAAGCAGACAAATGCTAGGTATGAGAAAACATTCTTGGCATTCTTGCCTTTCAAAATTAGAACAACCTAAGTGTTCAATATTAGAGGAATGTTTAGGTAAATTACAATCTATTCACGCAATGGAATATTGTTCAGCCATTAAATGTTTATTTAGAAGAATGTGTTGCAGCAAAGAAAAAACGTTTATGTAATGACACACGAAAAAAAGCAAACCAGAAAATCATATTGTGCTGTAATCTACTCATCAATTTGTGTGTCTGTACCGTTAGACTGAGGAAAGGGAAGGAATGTGGAGGGGGGCAGTCAGATCAAGGATAGAACCCTGAGGAACACTGACATCAATGGAAAGTTCCAGGAAGGGGCACCTTCAAAGCAGACAGAAAAGATGAAGCAATGAAGCCGCGAAACAAGTGAACCAAGACAGCACGAGGTGACAGAAGCTGGGAGAAGACAGCATGTACCAGGTGTCAGGCACTTTATATCCATTGCTACACCTAGTCCTTACCTAAAGTGGGAGATCTGACTATACCCATTTTGCTATGAGCAAACTTTGAGCAAAGTTTCAAGAGGAATTTAGCAAGTTGGACAACATCCCAGGATAAGGGAGAGAGAGGATTTGAGGTGAGGTCTGCCTCTATGCAAAGCCCATGCTCTCTGCTTTACTCCAGGCTGCCTCCCTGCCATGCTAGAAATATCTCCTGAATGTGTATGAGGTCATGGTATACGAGGGAGCAGTCAGTTGTGTTTTCTAGTCAATGACTACACTTCTGATGCAAGGACAGAAGTGGAGAAGGTGAGAGAATGGACCCCGGGGTGATGGATTAGTATGGGGATTGCAAACACTGTTGCCTAGGGCAGGGGAAGTAGTGTGGTGAATTGGAGCATGCACAGACTATCTCAACGAGGCAGGAATTCAAGAATGTGACCCACTGTTGTCAGATATTCCAATTTGTTTAGAGAAGGCAGAAATCTGGATTTTATCTTTCTCTGTGTGATTTTCAAGTTTTAAATGGGAACTAAATAAAAACATTTTTAAACACTATGGAGACTTAATTAAATCTGTAGAGTAGATTGGGCCCAGGCTTAGACCACTGGCTTAGTATTTCTAGAGGTAGTTTGTCTTCAGTTGTGCTGATTCTATGCAGAGCCAATCCCAGGCTAGGAGGAAATCCCTGAGCAGGCCTTGGGGGGTGGGGGGGTACTTCTCTTTCCGTCTTCCTTCCCCGGCTTGTCTCATTGGGCCCATCACTCAACTTTCCATGATGAATGCTTTGTTGGGTTCTGTTCCATGGAGTTAAAGGAGCATGGAGTGTCTCTCATCAGAGCCCTTCTTTTTCTAGGAAAATAAATGGCCAGCTCCCTGGAGTTGGGGATTTTTTATGCAATGACTTTCCTCTACGAGATTTATTGCAGCAGCTTTGTGAGAGATTTGTAGTAAGTAGTGTTCGGGCTGTAGGTCTTAAATCCTCAATGCCACAGTCATAACTCTCCAGGAAGGAAATGATAGAAGATCACAGTGGCTAATATTACATTATGATGATACTGTCTCCGCAAAAATGATTGCCGTCTTGCTGCTGCTGTCTTACTTAGGAAACGTGAGCTCTTCAAATGTGCTTGAGATATCTATCCTAGTGGTGCTTTGTGAGATCCAGAAGAACCTACAGACAAGGGGAAGAGAGCAAACATTTACTGAGTGTCTACCACTCTCCTTTTCACATATGGTGATACTGAGGCTCAAAGAAATTACATAATTTTCCCAATGTCCCCAGCTGTAAATTATCTCTGGTTCCAAAGCAGATCTTGTTCACCATGCCACATGGGACATATTTTTGTATGTAAGGGAACGTCTAATGAGTCAAACTTGATAGGAGTGAATGGTGAAATATTGTTATCATTTTAGGTTTAAGCTGAATAGACCTCACTTTTAGACTTAGTGTACAGTGTATGGGAAGTTCGGGAGATAAACAGTCTTAAATGACACCATGAAGAAAGAATCGGACAAACCCAGACTACAGAATAAAGACAATCATCCCGGTGACTTCAAAGAGTCAACGTCATGGTGAAAAATGTCAGAGTACTCTTCTAGATTAAAAGAGATTGATGGGGCTGCCAGGTGGCACAGCGGTTTAGTTTGCACTTGGCAGCCCGGGGTTCGTGGGTTCGGATCCCGGGTGCCCGCCGACACACTGCTTGTCAGCTATGCTGTGGCGGCGTCCCATATAAAGTAGAGGAAGATGGGCACGGATGCTGAGGGCCAATCTTCCTCAGCAAAAAGAGGAGGATTGGCAACGGATGTTAGCTCAGGGCCAGTCTTCCTCACAAAAAATAAAATAAAATAAATAAATAAGAGAGATTGAAAAGACAAATTAACAAATGCAATATATAAATTTTATCTGGATCCTGGTTCCAAATGGAACTATAAGATATTTTGGGAACAGCTGAGGAAATGTGAATATGGACTAGATGTTAGATGATATTAGAGATTATTAGTTGTCTTGAGTGTGATAATGATATTGTGGTTATGCAGGAAAACAACCTTATTCTTAGGAGATATGTGCTAAAGTATTTAGGCGTGAAGTGTCATGATGTCTGCCCTTTAATTTCAAATGATTGAGAAAAAAAATTATGTGTGTCTGCATGTGTAAAATATCAATTGCTGAATCTAGGTGGTGTGTATGTAGGTATTCATTACACTACTCTTTCAAATTTTCTGTGCATTTAAATTTTTCATAGTAGAAAGTGAAAATATACAAATTTAAAAACTTGATTGGATTAAGTGGTCTCATAATGGTGAAGAGGGGGCTGCACTGACTAGGGTAAAAGTATTTTGAAATTCCTTTAGAAGATCAAAACTATGGGCAAATTTAGATAGCTTAGAATATGTTCTAGGATAGTAAATGTCAAAAATATTTTAAAAGGACAAGTGTATGTAATTACAGCTATGTAAAAATACATTTGCAGGTAGACAAGAACTGGAAATATATCTGTTAGGTTAATGGAACTAGAGGTGATTTTTTTAAAATTATGTACTCTTCCTATATCATCTTTTCTATTAATATAATCATCAAAAAGTATGCTCATAGACCAAGATAGAAAAAGATCATAACTCTTTTGCTACGGTGTGAGGTTATAGATGAATATTTTTCTTTTGAGTCATCTTTGAATCCCATTGTAAAGAAATATTCTGCATTTTTATAATCCATAAATGCACTGAATTTATTGCATTACTAAAAGCAAATCATTGTGGGAACTTCACTCCATAATTCTAGCATGGTTAAAAAGATCTGGGAAGGGGCTGGCCCAGTGGCCTAGTGGTTAAGTTCACACGCTCATCTTCGGCAGCCCAGGGTTCTCCTGTTTGGATCCCTGGCTCGGACCTACACATCACTCATCAAGCCATGCTGTGGTGGCATTCCATGCACAAAGTAGAGGAAGATTGCATAGATGTTAGCTCAGGGCCAATCTTCCTCACAAACACACACAAAAAATCTGGGAAAAATAACAATAAGTGAAAATTAAATTGTTAAAAATACAAAACAGCTTCAGAAAGCTAGAAGTTTGGTTCATGAATGGCCAAACAGTTTCATCTCAATTAAGAACAACTGTCTAAAACAGGGGTCTGCAAACACAGACTGGCCACTTGTTTTTGTAAATAAAATTTTGTTGGAACACAGCCATGCTTATTCATTTATGTATTGTCTGTGGCTGCTTTCACATTACAATAGCAGATTTGAGTGGTTTCGACAGAGACCATGTGGCACACAAAGCCTACAATATTGCTCTGTGGTCCTTTATGAAAAGTTTGCCAAGCCCTAGTCTAAAGTATATATGTATATGAGAAAGGATTAAATGAGAATATGGAAAAATAAAGTTGATTTATTATGGTGACAATATTGTGATTTTTTAATTCACATTTAAAAAATTTACATTGTTATAATGTGGTTTGTTCATTAAATACATATTTTAAAGAAAAAATCATTGAAGAGACTTATTACTGTTTTACAATGTATGAAACTGTGATGGGAGAAGCAAATAGCAAATACATATTATATAGTCATTAAAGCCTGACATGGAAATTCTAATCCTTAGAGCTGAGCCACAAAAAGTAATCAGAAATACAAGGGGAAATTACCAAGGTAATTCTCATGAGATTGTTCATAATAACAAAATAGTGGAAATAACAGGGCAACCATTAAATAAATGGTGGTGTATCTATATGATGAAATATTACACAATCATAAAAAATGATATTTAAAAAAACATTTATTAATTTTGTAATCAGAAAAATATATTTTTTAAACGAAGAGATAGTATACACTGACAATGGAAAATGTTCATGATAGTGATATTTAAGTAAAATAAATTACAGAACATTTTAAAATATCTATTTATAAGCATTATCTACATAAACTTACAAATACATAGAAAAATATCTGAAAAATGTAAACTATCCCATCAACGATGGTTTAGGAAGTGATATTTGGGAGGAATTTTTCTTTCTCCTTAATACAATTCTAGAGTATTTAATTTTTTTATGAGCATGTGTAATAAGAGAAGAAATATATATATCCATCTTTAAAAATAATACTTATTAAAAGTTTTTCAATGACCTAGTTAAATGTTTGTGAAAAACTGAATACAAAAGTATAGAGAGAATATGATCTCAACAGCAGGTATAAAATGTACATTAAAAGAGGACCAAAGAGCAGGCCGCCCTGTGGTGCAGCGGTTTAGTTTGTGCTTTGGCAGCCCAGGGTTCGTGGGTTCAGATCCCGGGTGCCGACCGGCACACTGCTTGTCAGCCATGCTGTGACAGCATCCAGTATAAAGTAGAGGAAGATGGGCACAGACATTAGCCCAGGGCCAATCTTCCTCAGCAAAAAAAGGAGGATTGGCAATGGATGTTAGCTCAGGGCTGGTCTTACACACACACACACAAAAGGACCAAGAGAGGGGTGGGCCTGGTGGCATAGTGGTTAAGTTCGGGTGCTCTGCTTTTGGTGGCCTGGTGTTCGTGGGTGCGAACCGATGCACTGCTTGTCAAACCATGCTGTGGCAGCGTCCCATATAAAGTGGAGGAAGATGGGCAAGGATATTAGCCCAGGGCCAGTCTTCCTCAGCAAAAAGAGGAGGATTGGCAACAGATATTAGCTCAGGGCTAGTCTTCCTCAAACACACACACACACACAAAAGGACCAAGAAAATGTCAAAATGCTAAGTGTTGCTTCTGGGTGATGACACTGCGGATGATTCTTGCCTTATCTTTTTACACTTATCTCTGTCTTCCTGATCTTTCTACAATGACCATGCATTACTTGGATAATCAAGAAACAATTTTAAAGTAAGAATTTGTTAAAATAACTTTTTAAAGGAAAAGAATATTGTTGCAGCTACTACCAATCCATGTTACTAGACTTTTGAATCCCTTTTTCTCTGTCTCTGTCTCACACACACACACACAGTAATTCCAGACAATAATAGTGACGTCTATAAAACTTAACTAGGTCCTCTATTTCTGTCTGACACTCCTGGCCTCTGTCCCTCACAATTTCGCAAAATCTTATATATCATTTGAACTCTACGTGTGAGAGAGAAAGGAAGAAGGAGACAAAAGCACAGGCACAGATTGCCTGCAAGTCTCCTGAAATTATGGAAAGGATAAAATGCCCAAGTCCTCACAATGGCCAACAAGGCACACCGGATGTGCACCCTCCCCACCCACCCCTTCCCCTGACACACGCACTACTCTGATCTCATCTCGCACTACTCTCTCCATCACTCTTCCATTTCCTTCAAGTCCCCACTCAAATTTTATCATATTATGGACACCTAACTTTGGCTTTCACCAACTCCATAGACTTGGTTTCAACGTATAATCAAAATGTGCTTTATTAAAGCTGAATGAAACTATCATAAAAATGAAAAATTGCTGTGATAGCTCCCAAGACAGCCTCCTGACATTCACACCTTTGGATAGTCCCCTCCCACAATGAATGGAGCTGATCTGTGTTACCAGTTGGATACTGCAGACATGACAGACTGTAGCTTCCAAGGCTGGATCATAAAAGACATCAAGACATCCACCTTGTTCTCTTGGATCACTCACTCTGGGAGAAGCCAGCCACCATGCTAGGACAGTCAAGGAGCCCTGCAGAGGGACCCATGTGGTGAGGAACTGAGGCATCCTGCCAACATCCAGCATTGACTTGCCATTTGTGTATGCAAGCCACCTTGGAAGCAAATTGTCCAGTCCTGGTCAAGCCTTCATATGGCTTCAATCCTGGCCAACACCTTGACTACAGTTTCATGAGTGACCTTGAGCCAGAACTACCCAGCTAAGCTGCTCCCAAATTCCTGACCCACAGATACCATGAGGGACAAAAAAAATCCTTGTTGTTTAACCCACGAAGTTTTTGTGGATAATTTACTACACAGCAATGGATAATTAATACACTCACTAACCTAACTCTTAAACTCTTTTAATCCATATAGCTCTAATTCCTTTAAGTGACCCACCCATCTACACAAATGCATACAAACTCAAGCAAAGAAGTAGACCACTGTCCCTGGGATTTGTCCAAAGTACCATTCTACATGTCTTCTGGTCCACTCTTCCTTGCTTTTCCTACTTCCCTATATTTGTAAGGTCCATCTGTCTTTACATCTCAGCGAATGATACTCACCCCAGGCCTATTATGCTCTTACAACAGGTTTGGGGCAGATTTCAATCTCCACCCTCTCCCATGATTCTGTTCTTCTCCATCCAGACCCTCGCCCTAAAGTCTCAGGGAGGAGATATTTATCAGTTTTGCTCCCTCACCTCAGGATCCAGGTGATGTAGGCTGGCCATACCTATCCAGCCTTGCCTGGGGACGAGGATTGAATCGTTTGTATCTGAAGCTTATCTGCATGAGTCTCCATCAACCTGCTGGGTGGGTCAGATTTTGCAACCCAAACTACTGCTATGATAGACCGCAGTCCTGTCTCCACAAAGAAAGAACAGTTCTCAGGTAGAGAGGGTCAGTCTTATCTACTTTCTCTGACTGTTTCATCACTGCTGTTCTTTAGTTCTCTCTCAGCACTTTTCTACTTCCATCAATTAGCTCAAATTCAGTCGAGAACATTCTCAGTATGTAGAGTATGAGCCCCTAATTCTGAGACATCATGTGTGTGTATCTGTACGTATGGTGTGTATGTGTGTCTGGATGTATGGTGTGTGTGTCTGTATGTCTCTGTGTGTATGTATGTTGTATGTATGTCTGCATTGTGTTTAATGTATATCTATATGTCTGTATGCATGTGTGTATATCTGTATATATGCTTTTTGTGTGGGTATGTTGTGTGTATCTTTATGGATGTCATGTGTGCCTGTGTGTTGTGTATATCTGTATTATTTTGTGTGTTGATATATCTGTTGGGTGTGTGTGTATATATGTATGATATGTGTGTCACGTGTGTGTGTGCTTGAGCACACATCCAGCTTCACCAGCCTGGGATTCGTACAATTTCCTTCCATAAGGACACCTAAAATACAACAGATTCTTAATTTTGATAAGTGTACTGCAGTTATGGAAGATGTTGGTATTAGGTGAAGCTGGGTAAAGTGTATACAGAGTACACAGGAATGCTTTTGTAAATCTAAAATATTTCCAAATAAAAAGTTTAAAAAAACAGTTGCCCAGATTAGCAGAAAATTCAAGCTTCCCCTCTTCCTGAGGTCTAACACTTCCCAGGAGTGCTTAACTTTTGTCCAAAGGCACTATTGTGGTTGTGACTTCCTCACCACTGGAGCTGGAATCAGGCCTGATGCCTGCACAACCGTAGCCTAGACGGACAGCTCTCTAACTTGCCAAATTGGCATTGCTAAACTTACAATGTGATCACCAATGATTCAGATCCCCTTTCAGACTTGTTTACTAAAACGTTTAAAAGAAGGTAAAAATAAAAGAGAATTCTTAGAAAAAGACAGACGGAAGAAGTACAAATTGAAGGTCCAGTGGCTGATTTAGGGCCTAACTGCATTTTTAAGGGACCGGGGGTAACATGGATCTTCTGCTTGACTTTGATTCTCCAGATCTAGGCTGGGCAAAGGGGAAGGGCCCAGAGGAGGAGGAGCAGAAAGCTGCCTGCTTACTGGACTTGGGCCTTAGATATTCAAATCCTCCCTAGGAATTTGTGTGTGGTGCCATGGGCTCAACATTTCACAGATGGCTATTTTGGGTTTTAATATTCTTCCCTTTACCCCCACCCCACAAGTCAATTAAGACTTTGGAGAAGAGTGGGTCTGCCCTGCCCTGCTATGCTGGAAACAAAGTGTTCAGCTCCTGGGGGGAATGTGGTCTGTCCTTGCTCTCAGCTCACTAAGCAACCTGTTGACGAGCTTATAATTACCAGAACCGTGTGCTACACAATGAATGTTCTTGGGGATTTTAATGATCGAAGTGAATGAATATGCTTCAACATTTGGAAACGTGCTTGAGAAGAATAATTGCTTTAAAGTGTTTCATAAATTGTTGCTAGGAGACCACCTCAAGATGAGCCTTTTTACTTACAACTTGAAGTTCAAATGGCAGGAAATTCTCCCATTCAAAATATAGATAAGCAAACAGAACAATTCAAAAAAGAAAGACAGAAATTTACTGGCTGTTAGAGAAAACCTCTCTCCAAAACAAAATGGAGAACAAGAAGCAAGATGTTGACGCCAGTTATGAACGTGCATCTCAGTTCTTACTGGTTATTCGATCTTGGGCAATTCTCTTAACATCTTTTATTCTCAGTTTTATTATCTGAAAAATAGGGCTATCAGTAGCTCACTCATAAGATTAGAAATAATAAACACGTGAAAGTACTCAGCACATAATACTCAATATTTAGTTTATTTAATTATTTATACTCACTTGTTCCAAAAGGTTTTGAGGGAGGTTACAGAATTATGTCCTGTCTCAGTTTCTGTTCCCCTGAAAGTAGCCCCTGACACAAGGAATTTGGTACAGGTGGCTTATTTGGGAGGTTCAGGTGAGTTTAAGTGAGACAGAGACGTTCAAGTGAGACAGTGAAGAAAGTAAGAATGGGAAGGGAGGAAAGTCATTAACAGTCGCATCAATGAGAAGGAAAGTCCGTTACAGATCAGTCCTACTGGGAACCCTCTGAAGCATCATGGAGAACACATCTCAGAATTCTCCCGCTGAGGGATGGGGAAGCTCAGGTATTTATCCATTGACTCTCATCTCTCAGTGGTTGAGGGTTGCCCCTGGGAGCCTTAAATAACTTGCTGGATCACTAGCAAGTCAGCACCTCCATCATGCCCTGAGCGGTGTGTAATTTTGGGTGGAACAGGAGAAGACACTCAGGAAGAGAAGCAGGGAACCATGGGCACGTGAGGTAGGAACCTGCCAGTGTGTCCAAGAACTATCCCACCCCAGCTGCATGTGAATTCAGAGGTGGGCCAAACAGATATGGGGTGGGGCATTAACAGGTTCTGCTACACATAGGATTCAACAAGGTAAAATTAGCTGAAGAAATCAAGATCAAATAAAAACAGGTACTCTGGAAGTTTTGCTAAATCTAACAAAAGATTATTTTGTAGAAAGGCTAGCTGTGATGAGTGATAATATTATTTTCTTTTTTCTAGACTTCCAGTCAACAAAATAGCCTGGAACTTGAGCAAGTTTTCCGTATTAGGATGGGCAATAAATGATTGAGCAAATCCTTTATATACAGCAGTTCCTTGTTGACCAAGGTCTAGGGAATCTGGAACATTCTTATGGGGTTTAACTATGGCTGAACTTTAGGCTTCAAGCATTGAATTTGAACTTTGGGCATCAAATTGTATTTGGAGATTACATTCCCATTCTGCATGAGTCAGGAAGGAAATATTTCAGCTACTTCCGTGTCTAGCAGTCCCTCCCTTGCCTGACAACTGTTAGCCATCTGGATCACCAGCAAGTCAGGCAGGGTTCAAACTTGGCACTCCCTAGTGTGGAAGAGTAAACACAGTTAAATGTTACCCTCTGAAGTTTTCTCAGCACCTGTTCCCCACCCAGCCCTGAGAAGAGCTTTAGGAGCACCACGATGTCCCCACAGGAGTGGAAAGCCATGCTGATGGCATCGACAGGAAGCAAGGAGATAAGGCAGGGCAGTACCCCAGGAGGGGACATATAGGCTGGCAATCCCTCCCTCTAGCCCTCCAATCTCCAGCTCTCCTGACAGGAATGAGAAAGATGAGATTGTTACCGCTCAAGGGGGCTTGTCTGCCTGATGCAAGACATACCAATAGTCAAGAGGCAAGACGATAGGAGAGAAAGGGTTTTACTACAGCTTGCTAACAAGGGGGAAGATGGCTGACTAATGTCTGAAAGAACCCTCTTACAGAACAAAGACTACAGGCCAGTTATATAGGGGGCTAGTCTCCGGGTGTGGGAGGCATCTGGTCTCTGAGTGGGGCAAACATCTGGTCTTAGTTCCTGATAATCTTTCGTTTTGCTGGATATACATCAGAGACTGGAACAATGCCCTATACCCAGATCTTTCAGTTGCCATTGATGGTGGCTGTCAGCATAGACTCTCTGTCCAGGGGTCATCACACTCCTAAGGAACTCAAAAGAACAAAGTTATAGAATTATAGCAGCTGGGAGGGGCCATAAAATCTACAGAGCATGTATATCTCCTGGAGGGTGCATATCCGGCTGCGTTAGTTAATCAGAGGTCATTCAAAGTTACAATATGGTTTCTTTTCTACAATATGGCTTCCCTATGTCAGCCTTGTGTTGAGCCAGTATCAAGATATGGACAGGAAAGAAGGAGGGAAACAAGCAGAAGAGAGAGAACCAGACATTATATGCCTCCTGATGGAAGAACACACCACCTATGAAGCAGTCTGACTAAAACATTGAACCCGAGTTTGATCAAGACTCTAGTTTTAACTACCAATGTATAAGAAATGCAGAGGATAGAGTAATGTGTTAAATGCCACCACAGGGATGAATGCAAAATCCAGACTGTGGGAAACTACAGAACAAACAACCAGGTTTCATGAATAAAGATAAACCTATAGATTAAAAGAGACTTAAAAGATATATTAACTAATTGCAATGTATGGATCTTATTTAAATGATAAGGATGATTTTACTCTTCAAACCATTAAAAAATTATGAGTTTATGAGAAAGGAAATTTTAATACATATTGAATATTATGATATTGTTCATTGCTTGGGTCATGTGATAATGGTATTATTTTAAAATAAAAAGAGTCCACATCATTTAAAGATTCATAATTAGGGGTCAGCCCGGTGTCATAACAGTTAAGTTCGCCTGTTCCGCTTCGGCAGCCCGGGGTTTGCTGGTTTGGATCCTGGGCGTGGACCTACTCACCACTCATCAAGCCATGCTGAGGCGGCATCCCACATAGAAGAGCTACACTCTACAACTATGGTACACAGCTAGGTGCTGGGACTTTGGGGAGAAAAAAGAAAAAGAGGAAGATTGGCAGCAGATGTTAGCACAAGGCCAATCTTCCTCAAGAAAAAAAAAAGATTCATAATTAAATCTTAATGGTGAAATTATATAATGTCTGGAATATTCTTCTAAAAGAACACAGGAGTTGGGAGTGGATGGGCGGGCTTGGTCATGAGTTGATGATGGACACCTGGGGCTCTTAAGCTATTTTTGTCTACTTTTGGGTATGTTTGAGATCCTCCATAATAAAAAGTTAAAAATACAAAACAAAACAATAAAACCCAACAGGGAAGTGGGCTACCTTCAGGACATGACCAGGAGGCATGTGAAATCTGTTTCAGCGGGAAGTGTATTTAGGATCTGAGGATATATTCGGCTTGTGAGGAAGCTCTGGTTTTCCAGCTCTGAATAGGATCAGGGAGAGATCCAGAGTGGAGGGAACAGACACCACTTCTCAGGTTGACGCTGGATCTTAGGGATCCAGGCCCCTGCCGTGTGGCCTTCACTCCACTCTGAGGGGACCCCCCTCAGGTTTCTCATTAAAACAAGTTTTCTACCCCAGACACGTGAGAGTGCCAGGAGTTACTCCTGCAGGCGTGGCTGTGTTCGTGATTGTGATGGAGGTGGAGTGGAATTCATAAAAGGATTGGTTGCCATTTACGTTTCATTACACTGAAACTACATCAGGAAGCTAAAAAAATTACCAAGAAAATAATATAATAACAATCATAAAAATGGCAGCTAACACTTATTGACAGCTGACTTTAGGCTGGGCACTAAGCTACACACTTTATATGTATCATTTATCAAAATACCCCTTTGATTACTGTCCCTGTTTTACAGGTAAGGAAAGGGAGCCTTAGAGAGGCGATGTAGCTCATCTAAGGTCGCGTAGCTGAGGTGTAGCTGAGCTGGAATTCAAACCTGCTCTGTGAGTTTGCTAGGACTACCATAACAAAGTATCACAGACCGGGTGACTTAAACAACTGAAATGAATTTTCTCACAGTTCTGGAAGCTGGAAGTCTGAGAGCAAGGTGTCGGCAAGGTTGATTTTTCTAAGGGCCGTGAGGGAAGTATTCGCTCCAGGCCTCTTGTTTTTTCAGGCACAGCCATTTTGATCTCTGAGGATCTCATCTCCTGCCTCAGTTCTCCTGATTCTCATGCCTCTGCCCTTTTGCACAAGGAATCCCTCTGTCTGGAAGGCCTTTCCTCACACATCCTCTTTATCTTCCAAAGTTGACAGCGAGGACACCCTCCTTATGGAAGCCTTCCCTAACCTGCCAGATTCTTCTGAGCTTCTTAAAGCCATAGTTTTGTTACTGTGTCCTAAAGTCTCTCATGTGGAAAGAGGGGGGCAATGTCTTAATCCCTATGGAATCTCCAGTAATGGGCCTGGCACCTCACCATGTTGAGGAAATGTTTGACCATTTCATCCTCTGCCTCACTCAAATCCCATAGCGTGGGCACACCCCTGAGGGGTGATTGTTTGCCTGGGCCTGGAGCAATCCCTGCAGCCTTGTCCTTCAGCCTTTACAAGTTGTTGGTTTCTGTTGTCTAACCATCCTTTGACTTGTGGCTTGCTCTGGGCACCATGCCCATTTCTTCAAGCCCACTGGTACCCTCAGCCTATCATGTCACAGGGTGATAGAAAAATCCTCCTTTTACCTGCCTCCACCCAGTGCTCCTTCTCTATCACAGTATGGAGGAGTAGGACAGTGTGTGTGTGTGTGTGTGTGTGTGTGAGAGAGAGAGAGAGAGAGAGAGAAACAGACTGGCTTAAGCAAAAAAAGGGATGTCGTGGGTTTATGAAAGTGAAAAACTCAGAGGTAGTGTTCAGCTTCAGTCCAGACAGCAGACTCAACCTCTTCACCAATCTCCACAAGATAATCATGGACACTAAACATTTCCTTCATTTAGCATATTCTACCAAAGATTCGTGCATCACCACGAAGGGTTACATTGTGCAGTAGACATGTCTCTGCTGTTGCGTTGTGATTGCACCCTTTTCCCTCCATCTCCCTGCTCTCCCATTCTCTGCCCTCTCTTAGGAGCAATACAATTCCTCTCCTTGTCTCATGCAAAGCAGTTTAGCAGACATTTTTTCTTGATGGAGAAGGCCCTTGGGACTTCACCTTCCACCCCAACTGTCATTTCAAAGTATTTCTTCTAATCAAATAGAGAGCTCTCCCTAAGAGAGTTCTGGTGACCAACATTTTCTCCACCTCATTACTTGTCACTCCTCACAGTTCTGCCATTTCGCTGTGGATAAAGCTCATACCTCAGGCCCCAAACCAGAAGAGTTGATGATTAATAGAGCAGAGGGCTTACTCACAGGAAAGTGTCCCTTGGGCCAGGAGCCTCTCCGATTCATCCCACAGAGTAACCACAGTGCCTGAGTGGTGTCTGGCGCACATAATGGATATTTGGTACTGATTGTGGAATATGGAGTAGCATCTCTTATGAGGCAGGGAAAAGATGATGCACAACACATGGAGAAAGGCAAAGCCTAGAAGGGCCCAGAAGGGCCTGGGCGGGCTGAGGCCGGGCAAGATGTACTTGAAGGGAATTATTTACATGTCCTCCCTTGGGTGGAAGGTGATTTCCTATACCTAGAAAATGTGCCCATTTCTCTGCATTTGTTGCTCTCTATAACTACATATTTCCTTTATATCCTTGTTTTTTTATTTCATCATATAGCCTATAACTACATATTATATCCTTGTTTTTATTTCATTCATTTTGAAACTATAAGCCTGTAGGAGCTATTTTAAGGGAAATCAAGATGTTCTGAAGTGACCCAAGCTAATCTGGCAACTCAGCAACTGCCGTGCTCTTTGGGTAAATATCAGTAGCCTCTGGTGCTTACAAGTGGGTAGTGGCATACATACTCTACCTCACAACCTCCACACCAGGTGAGGTCTCAGACCAAATTCTGCCAAAGCTACAAATGTTTGTTAGCCAGCAGGAACAAGAACAGTCCTACAACTGGTTGTTGAGGCAGACCCAGTCTCTGCCTTAGGCACTAGAAGTAATGCAAACATGATTGGTTCTAAGGTGGACACAAGATGATGACAGCACTAGGAAGCATTTTGTAGGGTCAAGTCAGCCTTCATGAAGGAGAGCTGCACAGGGCCAAGGGAACACTGGACCTCAATCACTGTACAAAAGTCTGACCACAGAGCATGCTGGAGCCGTATACTCATCCATGCAAGAGGAGTGGGGCTTCTATCTTCCTAACCAACCACATGTCTTGGACCATCACTCATTTTATCTATTCAAAAATATTTCTAACCTTCCTTGTATGAATTTAAAAACCTTCAATTGAGATTTTGATAATGATATTTGAAGTGTTATGTAGCCATCTTTGGGGTGTTAATTCCTGATAAAAGAATTTCAAAAGCTAACCACCCATCCCAGTGTATATATTAGAGGACACTTGTACACATATATATTACACCATGTGTAAAAAGTATCTGTAAAGTAAATGACCATGCGGACAATGTAACATTTAAAAATACTATCTATTTCGTGATGGGTCAGGAGTTGTAGGGTTATAAGGAGAAAGTAAAATGCCCCTTTTGGTAGGGACAGCAGCAGGAATCCAAGTGGGAGAACCTCAGGAAAAAAGGGAAGATCCACAGATGGGGCTGAAGTCCAGCTGAAGGTCAGCTGATAATCCAGAACGTTCCTCTGCTTAAGCATTAAATGACTTGTGTTTGTTTTCATGTTGGAGGCTGTTCCATCCTCCCTGGACTTGAAAGAATTAATTTCAGCCCTCCTTTTATAACTCCCCTTTTTAGAAGGGATAGTTTATTCTCCTGCTGTCAGCACAAATGTAAAAATTAGGAATACATCTGATTGCACCTGTAGTTACCCAGTTGCAGCCACAATTAGCCATAAGTACTCTCCAAAAATGGCAAAAGCAGTTAAGCATGCCTGCAATTAAGTAATTGTGGGCATCATTAGTTGCATCGTTAGTCACATGAGTAACTTTTATGGTCTCCATGGCTACCTTCTGATACCAAATTACCCATCCAGCGAGGGAGCACTTGGGCTGAAAACTGAACCCCCCCTTCTCCAATTTTGTGAAAATTGTGTACTTTTTTCTAATTATTTCACACAAGTGAATGGGGAATGTTTGCAAATACAAACTATTTATGTCAAACCGAAAAGAAATGGTCACCCTGGGCCCTGTGTATCTGTTAATCATTTTTTTTCATTTGACATGCAACAAAGCAAAGCTAGCTTTTTTTTTCTGGAAGAATAACTCACTTGTGGTATCTAGGTGACAATATAATCTTTCATTTGTATATTCTGTCCAATAAAGAAGGTTTATTTTATACCATAGTTATCATTTCTCAATTTGAAGATCTGCTACAATTTTTCAATTGGAGAGCTTTACTTCCTGTTCGAATTGAAATGACTGGATCTTTTTTTCCCAGAGTGTTTTACTCTGAAAAGGAAATGGGCCCAGACCTATGAGAATAGTTCCTGCTTGGAGAATGATGATCTGTGGAAATGTCATTGAGAAATGTATTCTTGTTGAATCACCAGCCTGAGAATGAAACATCATGTTCTTCCAAATCCCAAGAATGTATATTCACATACTAGATCAGAGTAGGGTAGGGAGATGCATGTTTTAATTTATATTTATTTAGATAATAGTTTCAAGATGCTTAATATAACAACAGATTAGTCATTCCTTACTAAGTAGCATGTTTCAGATTTACCCATCCCAGAGATGAGTAGCTAGGGCTGATCAACTTCACTTAAGTGTTTAGAAAAGGAATAAACAACTGACTAGCTCATAGTTCTTCATCTGTCTATTGGCCTCATTTGCCATTTGAAGAGAGGAAAGATTCTATCAGGCTTTTTGACCCTGGTAACTTTGGGTAAAGAAGAAAACCTGTCTCTAGAGCAGTGCTGTCCATCAGAACTTTCTATAATGATGGAAATGCTCTACATCTGCACTGTCCAGTATGGCAGTCACAGCCCACATGTGGCTAGTGTATGCTTGGAATGGGACTAGAATGACTGAGGAACTGATTTTAAATTTTATTTCATTTCAGTTAATTTAAGTTTAAATAGCTACATGAGGCTAGCGACTACCATATTACATGGTACAGCTCTAAAGTATATGGCTACAGCCAGAAAAATACACACTGGCTACAGCCAGTGGCCCCAAATATGATCAAATGTGATAAATGGACAGCAAAGTATTTGAACCCAAAATCCCAGGCCATGGTTTTGGCTTCACTATCTCTTCGCTCTACGATCTTGGATAAAACACTTTTTTCTTAGCCCAAATTACATTTTAAAGGTATCGTGCTGATGGTAGGGTGGTAACTGGGGAAAAAAAATCAAAGATCACAGTGAACCAGCTTGTCTTCCCGTTGCCTGGGTGTCTATGATCTATACTATAGAAGACTCTTCAGGAGAAGCGAGATGGGAAATGTTCTTACACAAATTAGGACCCTCTTAACTACAAGTGGCAGAAAAACCTAACTTGAACCTGCCATAAGCAAAAGGGGATACTGTGGGTTCATATCTTCACCCTTAGATCTAGTGCTGGCTCCAGGCAAGTGGATTCAGGCCTTAATTGAAGTTATCTGGATTTAGTTTCTCTCCACCCTCTTGGCTCCGCCTTGTGCTATGCTGGTTTCAGCCTTGGGTTCTGTGTAATAGCAATATAGCAGCAGCAGGCCAAGTCCCTATAAACCCTCAAATCTACCATCAGGGTAAAGAGCCAGAGTCTCTGTTGCATGTGTCTTATAAGATCCTTCATTATGGCTCATTGACTCTGAAACAACCAACTAGCCATGTCTGAAGTCCATGGTCCCCTCTGAAGCCTAGAGTTGGCTTAGCCTTGCCCAAGCCACAGGTGCTGAGAGTGGAGGAGGGGTTGTTTCCCAGAGGTAAAGCAGAGTACTTCTAGGAGGAAGATGAATTGATGCACCGAGGCAGGAGGAAGCAAACAGACGTCCTCTAGAGTCTTGCTTCCAGGACTTCGAAAGACGAAAACTCTGACCCCTTGAGTAATCACAGCAGAAATTTATCCAAGTCAATTAAATTCAACTCCTTTCAACAAACACACCCTAAGACTACCTGGGAGCCTTCTGTTTCTAAGCTGACGCACATGGTAGCTATGAAAAAGTATCTCAGTTTGGAAATATATCTGGCCTTCCACTTTCATACATACTATTGCTTATACAACAGATCAGAGTTAGTATTTTCCACCAGCTGGGTTCTGGGATTTTGTATCCTTTAAGGACTGTGCTAAGAATGGGCAATAGTTCTTCAGAGATTCAATTTCCACTTGATTGAGTGACTTGAGTGGCAGAGATCCCACAGGTCATTCATTCATGCAGATAATACTGCTTGGAAACCCCAAACATATTCTGCCAGTTTGCTTTCTTTACTCCCTGCTATTGTAGGGGAAAAAGGAAGAATTGGGCAGTAAAGTAGCTCTATTTGTTTATTCATTCAACAGCAATGACACTACTATGTGCCAAAAATGGTGGTGCTGAAATGGTTGGTGCTGAAAGAGCCATCAAGAAAGCCAGATACTATAGGACGGTGTTGTAGGTAGAAAAAGCACTGGGCTTCAGGTCAGAAGACCTGAGTTCAAGTTCTGACTTTGCATGTAATTATCACTGTGATTTGGAGACAAAGGTCCCATTTGGAAGATTTCTAAAAATCCCTTGAGCTAGAAAACTCTTTGATTCCGTGAAAGGTTGGATCTCCGTTAGCATGACTAAGGCTTGTTGCCTGACCTTTGAGAACTAAAGTAAAAACAATCCCTCACCCTCAGAAGTCAGCACACATACCTCCTCTGGGATTCAAGCAGAGAGGATCAAATTAAAGTAGGAGACACAAAAGAAGTTTTTCATTAACTCTTAGAAATTGTTTTTCTCCTTGGGACCAGCTCATTACAAAGGAATCCCTAGATGCCAGGGCACACCCCTACTGCAGGGTGGGGTTCAGAGAAAGAAGGGTCTGGCAGAATGAGCAGGAATTTGCCAGCTAGAGGGCCATAGAAGGACATTCAGGCCCTTGATAGGCCTGGGGCAAGACAGAATTGAAGCTGAGAGGCTGACAGCAGTGGTGATCATTTGCCCCTCTGAATCTTCAGGCCTGGGAGTAAAGGAGGGCTGGTTCCCCAGAGGTCGCACTTTCCCCAGGTTGGCTTCACACATCTGCAGTCTCAGGTTCTCTGAGTTCCAGAATCCGGTATCCAATTGCTTGTTTAAGATTGTGAAACCTGCACCCCGCAAGCAAGCTGGAGCAAGAGCTATGGGGTCCCCTACTATGCCTTAGATAGAGCCTCCACCTGTATGTGGAACCTGGGTGGTGAAAGGGAGCCACTGACCTCTCAGCCACACTCATGAGAGCGAGGGGATGAGAAATGCTGGTGGCCTGCCCCTCCATATCCCTTGACTGGGAGCTGAGAGTGATACTGAACCTCTTAATCTCAAATTCATGTGACCTGATGCACCATAAGCCAATCACTGAAACACCACTGCTTGGAGACGGAGAAATTTTTGTTGGAATTGGCCAAAATGAGAAGGCGAGGGGGGGGGACAGGTTCTCTCAAACCTACCTGAACAAAAGAAGAAAGCAGGGGGTTTTAGAGAGCTAAGGGGCTTTGGAGGAGGAATTTCGGAGAAACAAAGAGGAAATCTGTGTTTCTTTCACTCCAAATAACCCCTTGGGCAATCTGACTTCTGGGCATCAAGGGCAGCTGGGGGCTGGTTATCTGTTGATCATAACTTCCTTAAAGGCATTCTTTTTCTTCTGCAAAACCAGCTCATAAATCCCTGTGATCCTTGAGTTACCCCTCAGGTTAAACAAGAAAATAGTAAATTAACAAGATTAATTTCTTTTCATTTGTGTCTGTGTTGGGAACAAAGTTGAAGGGTAATAATGTTCTTATTGAATAATTGCAGTAACCCTCAGGTACCCAGCTTCAAGAGGAGAAGGAGCTCCATTTTTCTTGGTGATATCTTCCCAGATAGGAGCTTCTGTCATCAAGCTGAGATGGGAAAAGGGGAGGGAGCAGGTTATATCACAGATTCTTGCTGTTCTTATCAAGATCTAATTGATTTTCTTTCATAAATGTTTCTTCATTTGCTATACGTCCTTAGGACAATTTCCAGAGATGTTAATTGTTAGGATATATATTTACAAATAAAATGTTCACTAGTTATGGCTATTTCTCTGAGGAGTTGATCCATACTGCTCCTCCATCATTCTTCCAGAAGTGCAACTCCTGAGGGTTTAAAAGAGGGGTTTTAAGCTTGATCAAAAGATCCTTCTGGCTGTTGGGTGGAGGATGGATCAAAGAGAGATGAGAATGTAAGCAGACATGTCAATTAGGAGATAAATGGAGTTGTCCAAAAGAGACAGAATGATGATGAAGATGGTGGAGTGGAGACAGTGAAATGGACAGGGACCGTAACTATCTATTGTTCATCATTGTAATCTCAGCACCTACCACATTAGTAGTTGCTCAATAAATATTTGCTGAATGAAAGAACGAATGACTACTGCCAACTTTCAGCTTTGGAATTAAATTTACACATTTCCAAGCTTTCCATTTTTGACTTCCCTTTTACTCTGACTCTGGAATACGGCAAGACTTGTTTTGTGAAAAGGGATGAAAAATTATAGTAGGAATTCTGGTATATCAAGAAGCCTTTGTGTATACTCAGATAGCCATCTCATCTGAAGCAGGAAAGCTTCACAAAAGAGAGAACATTTGATCAGGCCTTGAAGGATAATGCTGGTGATGTTATGAAGGAAAAGGGGGGAAATTTCAGACTCTGCTGACTACTTCTTCTCCAAAGAAAGAAACATTTTAATTAGCAGAAAGTCTCCAGAATATTGGCTGCATTTGTAATCCTAATAAATTTATCTTTGTCTTTTTCTCAGTCCTTAGGTATAAATTAAGGAGGTGAGTGATCTGATCTGTACAGATCCAGCCAGCTCTAACATTCTAAGAGTCTATGTGCCCTTGAATGGAAATCTGCAAGAAATAAATTATGAAAGGAACAGAATGGTCTTCTTACCAGATGCTAAACTTGAAGCAGGACAAATGTATTTATTTGGAATATATGTTGTGTTAAAAAGATATAACAGGCCCAAAATGGAGTCGCTTGTGCTAAGCAAACCAAGACTTAATACCTAACCTAATTGTAGTTACAAACTTCTCCAGGAATGTAGTATTCACTGGTCAGTGTGGAATTTTCTAGTCAGCATCAGTAAGGTAATCCTTTCCATCCTCCAAAGGAAGATAAGGTAATCTGCCACACAGGTAGATTATCTAAACCTGAAATAATCTTTTTTGTTTATAACTTCCTTGTCTTCTCTTTAAAAGCCTTTCCCTTTCTGTAGCCTTTTGGAGCTCCTCTCTACTTGCTACATGGGATACTGCCCAATTCATGAATCATTCAATAAATCCAATTGGATCTTTAATATTTACTCAGTTGAATTTTGTTATTTAACGGTTGTTTCCCTCTTACCCTTGAACTTCACACCCAAGGAGCTAAAGTTTAGAAGAGAACAGCGAAAATATGGTTTTACTGAGCAAATAATCATTATCTTGGTAATGATAAATTCAGTAACATCTGATGAGTGTTAAATAAACGATAAATTCAGTAACATCTAAATGAATAAACACTAGCCAAACCTGCTGCCCTCTCCCTGTACTTATTTGATTTCTAATGATAATTTCTATTTTCAATAGCTTTTTAAACATATTTTGCAAGTCAATGGATTCTTTGGAAATCTTATGAAATATATGGGCACCCTTTGACATACACATAGCAAAATGCACATATCCACCAAGCAATGCATCAACTTGAGGAGGTTCCCCAAATCTTAAGAGCCCTGGGCTCCAGAGTAAGTTTATATTGTGATTTACAAAGGGCATTCTTAAATCTTGTTTAACAGTTATAACTCTGTGAGTGAAGCAATATTAACCCCATCTTACATATGAAGAAATTGGACCACAGAGGAGTTAACTACTCATCTTTTTCCAGGAAGGTAAGAGAAAGCACTAAGGATGCTTTGCCCGCACCCCCTAGAGTGTTGATGGTCTCCCAAGGCAAGGGGGAGGGAAACCAAAGCCCAAGTCCTGACCAAGATTGATTCCCTAAGGAGAGATCCCTTTATCCCAAAGGAGATGGGGCACCAAAGGATTACACCTCTCCCCTACTTCATGGGCTGCAAGAAAATTGCCTTGTTGCTGAGCCCCAGGTTGGGGAAGGAAAGACTGAAATGTTGTAGCAACAGGTTACATTCAAATTTGCAGCCTACAATCATATCATTGAATTTGGTTGGAACTTGCAACCAAAAAATTGCAACTTCTGAATTTATTTTTAAATGGTCCTGAATTGGCAATGACTTTGAGGATCTGGCAGAATCAAATGTATACCCTCTCCAGAGGAAAATACCTTCATCCTAGATGACAAAGGATCCCATGTGTAATTTTTCAAATATATGAGGAGCACACAGTCAAAAATAATCAAGCATGCAAGCAAAGCACGATGAGCAAGAACCTTTAAAAATAATAGAACAAATAGACAACATAGACTTTTAGATTTCTGACATGAGAATTATGAGACCCGGGCTATAAAATAATTATGCCTACTATGTTGTTGTTTTAATAGCTGCGGAAGGGGTATTTTAAAAAAAATTCCTGGAGAAAGCTCACTTCTGATTGGAGAAAAAGAATAAGGAACAGGAAATTATAAAAAGTAACCTAACATATACAAAAAAGAAGCAGAAATTATGTCTATAAATAAAAATTACAATAACCAAAATTAAGCACTCTGCAATAGCTTAAATATAATTGAATACAGAATAAATGACCTAAAAATAGGTCAGAAGAAATTACCCAGAATGTCTCATGAGAGAGAAAAATATGGAAAATATGAGCATTAAGAGACATGGAGGATAGAATGAGAAGTCTGATGTACATTTTGAAAGAAAAGGAGACAGAATGGTTGGTATGCCTCTCATATGTCTTTATATTTTATTATAAAATTATTTAAGCACACACAAAAGAAAAAGTAGAGAGAATAGTACCATAAACCCCATACACCCATCACCCAGATTCCACAATTATTAAGATTTTGCCACATTTGTTCATTTTCTTTCTTTCTCTGTGTGTCTTTGTAGGTATATTTTAAAGCAACTCCCAAAGCTCATATCATTTTGCTCCTAGATGGAATATTTGAATATTGAATGCCTGAGAATTTTCCAAAACCAATAAAAGACACCATCCACACGGATTCAAAAATTTCAACCATTCCCAAGCAGGATAAACAAAAAGAAATCCACATCTGGACGCTTTGTACGGAAACCACAGAATACCAAGACAGAGAAAATCTGAAAAGCAAGCCAGGGCTTACATAACTTGCTCAAGGCCATGTTGCTAATAAGTGGCAGTCACACCTCCTTCTGGGATCATTTAGTTCTAAATTCAGCATCTTTCCTCCCTACTGCATTAAGCCCCAACACTACAAGCCCCTTGCTCAGGTACCATTCAAAGAATTGATATATTTACATCCTCGTTCGGCGTTGGGACCAGAGGAACTAACGGTCAGTACTTTACTGCTTGCTTTTCTGTAAGGATGAAGATCAGGCAGGGACTTTAGAGCTCAATGACATTGTGTCTTCATTTTATAGATGAGAAAAGTGAGTCTCAAGTGAAGAGGCATGCTGAGGGTCCCGCAGCTGTCATGTCACTGCCTGGATATCCAAGAAGCTTACGCTTGTGATGAAAGCTGCTAACCATGTCCAAAATTTCTAGAGGGAGCTAGCTACAAGGAGAAATTTTTAAAAGATAGGAAAATATATTCCATCTGTTTGGAGAAGGTTGGGCTGTGTAAATATTTCTTTCTTTAATTTCCTAATGAGAGAAAGGAATTGGATGTCCTTTAAAAAAAGCAGTCAAAGAAGTAAATGAATGCCTTCTTTCAGAGAAGGTTAGGAGCAATCGAAGAATTGGTAGAATAAATGCCACTAGCAGCTGAGGGTTAGAGCAGACATGAGTGAAGACAATAAAGTAACATTTAATTCCAGCCTAGTCCAGACATGGTTGGAAAGTGTGAGCTGTACAGAACATTTTAGTCAAACTTTGTATGGAAGAGCAGGAATCAATGGTTTGAAGATTCACCAAAAATTTATCAACATTTTTAAAAATTATTTTATTCAGACCATATTGTCTTATCACGTTGTGTACATCATTATATTTCAGTTTCTGTATAGACACATTGCATTGTGTTTACCAACAGACTAGTTTTTATCTGTCACCAAACATATGTGCCCCTTTACCCTTTTTGCCCTCCCCACACCAACATTTTTTAAAATAAATCTTTTTCAAATTTTTAGATTTCACATTTTAGAAATTTCACATTCTAACTATAGAAATTTCAGAAAATATTGAAAAATTTACACGACAAAACAAAACTCACCACTAACTCATTAACTAAGAGTTACCACTGGTAATGTATCATTGTTTCCTTCTTGTCTTTCTTCCATATACATAAATATGTTTTTATAAGTATCACTATGATAAATATCCTCATCCGTAAATCTTTGAACAGTTCTGCTTATTTCGTTTGAAGATATTCCTAGAAGTGAAGTTATAAAGGAATAAAATAGCAGAGTTGTTAAGAGATTGGGCTTTTAGTCAAACAGAGCTGTATTTGAATACCAGCTTTGCCACTTAAGAGTTCAGGCTTATAACCTTGAGCTACTTATATAACTTCCCTAGGTCTCTGTGATCTTCTCTGTAAAAAAAAAAGAAGAAAAATATGAAAAATGTAAAAAAGAAACCTACTTCACAAGTTCATAGTAAGGATTAAAATAATGGAATGAATGTACAGCTCCTGGGATACATAAAGTAAGCAATCAATAAATTATTATTATTGTTGTCTTTGGATAACATGACTATAGGGGCTTGTATTGCCTCTTGTATACATTTTTTATACTTTTGTATATTTTCTAAATTAAAAATCACCTATTGCTGTTATTTCAGAAAAACATGACTCTTTTGAAAAGATAATGCTACTACTTCTTTATGTCAGAATTAAGTCATATTTCCACGTCTCTGTTTTTCTCCCTTTCTGCAACACAAAAGTAAAACTCGAGAAATCTCTCTGGTTTGAAAAGACTTGTAGAGAAGCAATAATAGCTAACACATGTTGAGTGCTTACTATATGCCAGGAACTTTGCAGTGGTATGCTGGGGGCGGGGGAGGGGGCAGTGGGTGTGGTGGCCCTGGTGCAACAATAGAGGGTGCATTGTCTGTAGAGAATCTTAATAAACAATCAAGCCTAGTCTGTCTGCTTTTTATTATCATTATGTGCCCACAATCTTAAACAATGTCAGTGATAAAATGCTCTTCTCTAAAACATCTTTGGTTGGTTTACCTTCTGAACTGTTGAATTTTAATACTATGTATATATATATAATATAATATGTATGTATATACAAACATATAGGCATATATTTATTATATAATATGTATACATAGATATATATGTTTATTATATAACATGTATACACAATACTTATATAATATATATACAGGCGTGTGCCACATAACAATGTTTCAGTCAACAATGGGCCACATATATGACAGTAAGATTAGCACCATATAGCCTAGGTGCATAGTAGGCAACACCATCTAGGTTTGTGTAAGTATACTCTATGATGTTTGCACAACAACGAAAGTACCTAACAAGGCCTCTCTCATAACGCATCCCCATCACTAAGCAACACACAACCATATATATAGTTCAAATTAGCAAACTTTTATTTCTTATCTCTTAATAAACATTGTATTCTAAATGGAAGTTAATCTAGAGAACTCCCTAATTACACCGTCAACTCTGACATGTGTGGACAACAGCATCAAGGGTTTGCTTCAAAAATAAGTTCATAATGGTTAGGAAATGTTCAATGCTCACATAGGCATTGTTCGTGTCTCCATCCCCTGTGGTATGAAATATCCCTACAGTTAAACAGTAACTATAAATAAACAATGAGAGCACAGTGGTTCTAAAGATGAAGAAACAAAACTGGAGTAATGTAATTTAATCATTCTATGTGACAATTTGTTTTTTTAAATTAAAGTTAAAAACTTAAAATAGTAAAACTGTGAACTGTAAGGTGTATTACCTTGTTTCGTAAGTATATATTTTACTTCACACAAAACATACATTTTAGTTCTTAAAAATTAATTTATTCTTTTTAATTGTTAGTTGTTTTGAAACTAAAGGATAAATTAAGAAAATGTTTATTACTGATAATAGTTTTGTCACCTAGAGGAGTGAGTTAAAAATGATCTGTTCCAGGTGTCGAACATGCCAGGTACACCACTATAACCTTGCAAAGTGCTCTTCCACATTTAATAATCATGATGCAGTGTCACAGACGAGGACACGGGCGCTCAGAGAGCTTACGTAACTTGCACAAGGTCCCACAGCTAGTAATTTGCCAAGCTGGTTATCAAACCCACGTTTGTCTGACTTCAGAGCCCAAGATTGCAAAGAGTGTGTCAGGATATTTGAGTTGCTAACAAGAAAGCAAAGTAAGGAATAAAAGTTGTTGCACTTCAGGCTCCTTTTGAAAAAGGAAACTCGCTTAGAGGAAGTTCATTACTTTTGCCATGAACATTGCCTCCTAGATTGTAAATTATCTCTTCCGACACTCTCCTAAATAATTACCCAGGGGCCTGAAAGAGTTTATGCATCATCCCATAGGAAACAATTTACTTTCCTTTCCCAAGAGAAAAAGGGCCATTAAGCTTCTAAAGAAGACATTTTTTCCTACTACATGGTCACTTTAATAGATGTTTAATGTTTTTTTCTAAATAACATTAAAATAAGATAGAGGACCTATTCTCAGAATTTAGAAGAGGCTACAATGATGAACCAAATGGACTTTCTCAATAGGCTGATGGCTGAAGGCGTCAGTGCTCACTCTATATTAATGCTCCTTGACATTTACATCCTAGAAAGGCTCCAACGTTTACAGTGTTTTTAAATGCAAAACTGCTCTCCAGCCACAAGTTTTAATTCCACTGTGACATTATCCTTTCCTTTTACCCGAAGTCGTGAATGAGTTGTGCTTGGCAACACATGAAGAAAATTGCTGATATCAGGAAAAAGACTATATATATAATCAGAACTTGAATGCTAGATGTGTTGGAATCAGGTTACTGAATTCTTTCCCCTGGCAAAATTTCAACTAGGGCTTTCAGTGAAAAGTCTCCCTATGGATGGACTTAAAGCCTAGGAAAACACTTGTGTGACAGACAGAGGGGCAGGAAGGAGAAATGATAAGAATTCAGACTTATTTTGTGGAGAGAGTGTTACGCGTCTTGAAGATTCTCATACTTCCATCTTCACAGTGATCTAATGAGTTTTATTCAACCCTATTTTATAGATGGGAAAACTACTCTTAGCAGAGAGGCTAAGGGACTTGTCCAAGGCCTCCCAACTAGTGAGTGGCAAATGGATTTGCAAACCCTCCTGTCTTAAGTCCAGGGATCTTCCTAAGATGCTACAGCTGTGTCCCGGGCCATGGCCACTTCTGCCCCCAAAATGGCCTAATGAAGTTATGAAAAGAAAATGCAATGGTTAAGAACATGGGCCTGGAGTCAGACAGCTTGGGTCTGGATGCCCATCCTGCCATGTAATAACTATGTGATGGTGGGCAAATTATTACCTCATAGAGCAGTGACAGTAATGCTTACCAAATAGTCCATTTCTCCTATAGTTCCTCCCCTTTACTGTCATGTGAGGATATGTGACTAGTACCAGCTAATGAAATGCAACCAAAAGAATGTGTGTCATTTCTGGGCTGAAGCAGTGAAAAATCAGTGGGAATTATCCAATTCTTTCGTCTCTCTGAGAAGTTGAAAGACCTCAAGTTACACAGGATGTAGCTAAAATATCTTCAAGCCTCCATAAGCCTGGGTACCTGAATGACTATATGGAACAGACACTACCATTCCACCTCTCCCCTGCTGGGCCAACCTCTGTGTCATACATACCGTGAAGATAAACCTTTGTTCTACTAAACCACCTAGATTGGAGGGTAAATTTGTTGTAGCCACATAATCCAGCCTATCAATACTATTTTTTTACACCTCATTTTCCTAATCTCTAAAATAGTGATAATAATTTTTACTTAGAATTACTGTGAGAATGAAATAAGATTCTTATAGGCTACACCTGAATATATTGTTAAACTATCAAGAGGCAGGAAGGAAAATTTCAATATATGGCAATCTTGGTGAATTATTGTCTCTGTTTTTTCCAGAAGTAAAGGAAAATAGACTATATAATCTCCAAAGATTCCTTGCCATTAAGTGCCATGTTCTGCTACTTCTCACCTCGAAATTTCTCTCCAGCTTCAGAATTTGGTCATTCAATTGTTTGACCCCAATTTATTGGTGACTATTCTGTGTCAAATGTTGTGCTAGGAGCTGACCTCAAGGACAAGTCATAAGAAGAGATGATCTGGATTTTCTCTAAATTCAAACTGAAGACAGGGCATATATTTTCTGGGAATAGACAGAAGATGGTGTGGAGAACTTTGGCATAGTCTCTCTTTCCTACTTTTGAAGAAGCCATGAAATGAAACTCTTCAGGAGGGAGTCTGGGGAGGTTACTGATCGTCATGAAACGGCCCTTGGGAGGGAAACAGCATGTCATTTTTGCTTTAGTACTCTTTTTAAATGTCTTTCTACATCCCTGCAACTAGCTGAGGGGGAGTAAGAGAGCAAAGCTGTCAGACCAGCAGCATCTTAATTATGGAGATCAGGAATATTTTATGCAATTGACACAGCCTCTACTAAATTACATAGTATTAGGGAAAATGACTCTGTCTAGTGTCAATGAGAAGGGAAGAAAGGAGTTCTGAGAAAGAACAGGTGGATTCTGACAGTTTGTCCAATAAAATAATAATAGTTGGGGGTAAAAAAAAAAAACCTTTAAACCTAAAACCAAGCTAATGCTACAATTTTCATTGCCTGACACACATGTCTCAACAGGATGTGAGGGAAACTGGGAATGACCGTAGCTAAGCTTCAAATTGCTAGTCCAGCCAGACCTCACAGCCTCCCCCCTCCCTTTCTCCTTCATTTTGTTCTGCAGCACCACACTAGGAGACAAACTATTGGAGCACTTGGGAAGTGAGTGAGTTGGTGGTCAAGTCAGGCTTAATTCCCAGGTAGTCTATGTCCTTTGCTCAGTGGGAGAAATATCAGTTAGTATCCTTGAGATGGTACCTTGGTATTTTCAAAAAGTTCAATTACTTCCCATGACCTCATAATTTCCTGCCAGGCATAGGAGCATCTGGTTCTACAAGAATTGAGGTCCATTGAGTGCATCCTGAAGAATGAAGGCTTTGGTAAGAATGTGGAGGATTCCTGTCAATCATACTTAGGCATCATTTAGGCTGAAATGAGCAGGGGAGTTGATGAGTAGGGACAACAGCTTTAGCACCTACTGTTTTTATCATTTAATCTCTCCTTCCTCTAGACCTCTCTGTAAGAGATCATCACAGTAATCTTTTTAAAGCAAAAACCTCCCTTTATTACCTATTTGCTCCAAATCCTCTGCTCCTCTAGTCTGTAGGAGATGCAAACTCCAAGGTCTATGGATGTCCGTGGGTAATGCAGGTGGGAGAAGCTAGCCCCCATCAGAAGAGACTTTGGAGAGTATTGGGAACTGTGGCAAACTGGAGAGCTCGTGGCAAGATCTCCCATCCTACGTATTCTCCTTACAGTGTGACATTGATATTTTTTCCATCAGGGGTAGGGTGGTGGTGGCATCTACGGTCCCTTCCCTTGAATCTGAATGGGCCTGTGACTATAGCCAAAGTCATGCTACCTGCTCTCTGAGGCTAAGTTATAAAAGGTAATGCAGTGTCAGCCTGGTCCTCTTGGGATGCTCACTCTTGGAACCCAGCCACCATGCTGCGAGGAAGCCCAGGTCACATGGCAAGGCTCCCTCTAAGTATTCCGGCTGACAGCCAACAGCCAGCATCAAACACCATGCATGTGAGTGAGGAAACTCTGAGATGACTCCTGACCCATCCACTGTGTGTCTGCAACCACATGGGAGCCCCGACGTGAGAACTGCCTACCTGAGCCTCCTTAGTCCCCAGAACTGTGAGATATGATAACAAATCACTGTTGTTGTCTTAAGTCAAGAAGTTTCAGTTTGGTTTGTGATGCAACAATAGATAACTGGAACATCCAACAGGTCTGTACCTTTTTGGCTGAGAATACTCTTTTTCTCCCCCATCTTCACTTATCGAAAACCTACCTGTTGTTCAAGGAGCAGTTCAGTGCCACTTCCTCCATGAAGCCTTTCCTAGTCATTGCATTTAATAGTGATCTGTTCTTTCTCTGTCCTCCAGACAATTTGCATAATTTCTCCATGATTAAAAGGTAATTTGGGAGGACCCCTTGTCCCTAAAGTCATTTTATAAAAATATTTTAATACAGTTTAAAAAAAGTATATGCTTTTGTCAAAACTACAAACAATACAGAAATCTAGAATTCAGAAAGTATCTCCCTTCTTCCTTGCTCTACCTCACCCCAGTTTACTCCCATCTCCTCTCCAAAGGTAACTGTTCTAACTGAGTGGTGTGCATTCCTCACAGTCTCTTCTACAAACACACACACTCACAATATTTACATAAACAGGATTCTATCATAAGACTGTTATTTAAACTGCTTTTTTAGTTGATGGTGTATTGTAGCTATCTTTCCATGTCAGTAAATACCAATCTACCTCGTATTTTTAATAGCTGTATAGTACTTCCTATTATTTAACCAATTATTTCACCACTATTCTATTTATACAAATTTAGGTCTTTCCCAATTTTTCCTTATTGAAAGCAAGACTATATTGCTGTTGGATAGTTCCTAGGAGAAGAATAGCCAAGGTAAAAGAAAGGCATCTTTTAAATTTTGGTATAAATTCTTAAATTCCTCTCCAGAAAGAGGTAACTATATCCCCATCAACAGTATAGGAGAGTACTGTGACCTTCTCAACATTGAATATTATTAAGCTTTTAAATCTTTGCCAACATGTTAGGTGAGGAAAGATAGCTCCTAATTTTTTAACTTACAGTCTTGTTATTAGTGAGGCTGAACAGCATTTCACATTTTATGAGTCCTTATATTTCTTTCACTGTGGATTTTGTCTTCTATGCCCTTTTTCTATGGGGTGCTTTTAGTTTAGTTTTTTGTTTTTAAGTAGGAACTTTTTGAGTATTACGGATAATAAATGTCTTCATCTGTTCCGACTGCTGTAACAAAATACCATAGACTGGGAGGCTTATAAACAACAGAAATTTATTTCTCACAGTTCTGGAGTTTGCAAGTCCAAGATCATGGTGCCAGCAGGGTTGAGTTCTGGTGAAGGCCTTCTTCTGGGCTGCAGACTGCTGACTTCTTGCTATGTCCTCACATGGTGAAAGCAGCTAGAGATCTCTCTGAAACTTGTTTTATAAATCACTAAGCCAGGGCTGGCCTGGTGGCGTAGCCATTAAGTTCGAGCACTCCACTTAGGCGGCCTGTGTTCGCAGGTTCGTATCCCGGGCGCAGACAGACACACTGCTTGTCAAGCCACGCCGTGGCGGCATCCCAAATAAAGAAGAGGAAGATGGGCATGGATGTTAGCCCAGGGCCAATCTTCCTCACCAATAATAATAATAATAATAAGGCAAATTAAAAAAAAAAATAAGGCACCAATCCCATTCAGGAGGGCTCCACAGTCATAACCTAAGCACCTCCCGAAGGCCCGCCTCCTAAAACTATCATCTTTGAGGGGTAGGATTTCAACATATGAATTTTAGGGGACACAAACTTTTAGACCATAGCAGTAAAACATTTTATATATCACTTTGCAAGTATTATTTATCTGTTTGTCGGTTGTGTTTATCTATGGTACCTTTTGCATCTAGGAGTTTAAAAATGTTTATGTGGTTAATCCTACCTGTCTTTTACTAAGGTCTTAGGCTATTGCGTCTTCCAGAGAAAAGCCGTCTATACTTCCAATATTCTTAGTTCCAGTAAATATATTTTATTCTAGAGGTATTACAGAAAAAGGCCAAACCTTTTTTTTAAAAAAGTAATCATTTAATGTTTCAGATAACCTTTCCTTTGAGACATTCTAGACATTTACAAACCTAAATTCCTAGGAATACATTGACAAAATTCATCTATTCATTAAAGAAATATTTATGACACATTCCTGGATCCCAAGCTCTTTTCTAGGCTTTTGGTGCACAGTGAGAACTTGTCCAGTGGAGGTAAGAATATAAAGGTTAACAGGAAAAAAAAAGAAATATAGCATTTTTTACGAACAAAATAAATGGATCTCTGTGGACCTCTTTTGAGCTTATGTAGCATGTAGGCTCATTCTGTAACAGCTAAATCTTAAGTTAGCTTGAGGGAGGCCATCTTAGGGAAAGGAAGCAATATTGTGACCAAGACTGACCCACTAGTCTCTGTGAGTCCATTCTAGCCTGCATGTACCAGATGATTAAGCACCTCTCGCCTTTGCAAAATACGTGATCTGCTAGTGTTATGACTATTGCTCATGAAAAAATCATAACTTTGTTCTCTGACCTTCCCCCCCCCCCTGCCCTGAACATGACGACCTCCAGAGGGAAACACTCTGTGATGGTACCCATCACAAATAACAGAAGAAAAAGATAATGTGGCGCCCTGCAGTTCATCACACTGGATGGTCGATGACCCTAAACCCCCTCCTTCCCTGCCCTTTTTCCCTGTATAACTGCCTCAAGATTTTGTATGATTTTAAGATGGCTCTTTAGGACACCAGTCCACCATCTTCCGATTGTGCTAGCTAATCGTATAAACTTTCATTTCTCAACCACCGACTCGTTTGCCATTGATTGGCACTGGATTGCAGCGAGCAGAAGGAGCCCCTTTTGCTCGGTTACAATTCCTCTCATCACCTTTCACCTATACTCTAATTCTTGGTGTAAATGTCTTTCCACCTCACTAAAGTGTAAACGACTTAAGGGCCAGGAATGTACCTCATTCATCTTTGAATCTCTGACATTGAGCCAGGTATCTGGCTGGTGATAATGACTCAAGAACTATATTGTTAAATAAATGGATTTGTCTACAAGTTGCCTCTTTTCGTCTCCAATGAATACTCAGAATTCTGCCTCCCTTTCCCTCCTTCCTCACCCCATCACCTCGAAATAAAAATCAACACTAGTTTTAGGTTGGAAATAGCTCAAATCCCCCAGGACTGATGTTTGCATATGATACTTAATCAAACATGCTTAGCTCATAAGAAGGACTCAATTAAAAAATTACTGACTAAATGAATAACTACAGACCAAAAAAAAAGTCATTCGGAAAAGTAATAGGGGAAATGGTATCCCCCTTTAAATACAAGTTCACAGCAAGTATTTTTAGAGAACTTCTAAGTTTTCTGACCTTGCAATGAAAATCCAAGTGAAACCATAAATGAAAGCAGGAGTTATTAATTAACTCTGGAGAAACATCAACGTACAAGTGTGGGCAGAAACAAAGTTGCAGAGCTAAGGATTTATGATTCTTGTCAGAGTCTCGCTGGGAACAGCGTCGTCTTTTTCTGGCATGTGCCTGAGTTCAGGGAAGCTCTTTTCAAAGGTTTCTAACTTCAGGGCTTAACTGGGATGCTGAGATACATTTCCATCTTCTCCAACAGAGACCAGCTCTTGCCTCTCTGGTAATGAATGAAGTTACAGCCCTTGGTTACAATTAGTTTTCGCTTTTGGAGCATTTCCCAGAGGTGATATGCGAATGCTTCGAGGAGGAGGTTGTGAGGCAGATCTGGAATCTGGGCTCTGCTGAAGCAAATGTGCTCTTGTGGGATGCGGCTGCGAACACAGTATGTGCTAAAATGTAAATAACACAGCCAAAGCACAAAATGCCACTTTCTTTTAAATTAGAGGACGATTCTGATCAGTTTTAGACGTACATACATATAGATGCATTTATATTTCTGTCACCCAAAAACCTGAAATCATGTGAGCAATGAGTCAGGCTTTATTAAAATTGTTGGAAAGACCATTAGTTCAGTGTTTTTCCTCGGTGAGTGACCAGCACCAAGCCTTCCGCCTGAAACTGGAAACCCTGGAATTCGCACGGCCAATCATGCAATACTAGCCCACTGGGAAGCATTTCTGGCTGGCTCAGCTGGTGATCCGCTTTTACCTTGCAGCACCAAGATTGATAGACCTGATAATTTTATCCTGGTTAGTGTAGATGCTGTTCTTGCATAAGTTTTTACAAGCTCCTCTTTTTCTCAAAAGAAAAAGAAAAGCAAACCTAAGCCCTTCACCAGTGGCTTGCCTTGATGACACCTCATGGTGGTGAGATCAGTACCCTGATCATTGGCTTGAGGAAAAAAAATTCCCTTTCGTGATTTCTGAATTTGCTGTAGTTTAATTTCATTGAATGCTGTGTGCTTGTTTATGAGAAAGAGTAAAAAGGAACAGTAATTTGCCCCCCTCTAAATCACTCCTTTTATGAGGCTTCTTTGGGCGTGAGGGGGATGGCAAAGAGACTTTTCTTAGAAGGTACAGAATATCAATTCAGGAGCTGCCAGTAGTTTCCCTCATGCTAATGATGTGGTATAATTTTAAAACATCACATTCATATGCATATATGGCACATACATACATAATTAGTGTATTTACAACGCACCTTGCAGAATCTTAGAACTCCTAGTTCCATTAACCCTTAAAGGGAAAACTGAAATTCAGATCAGTCAAGCACAATGGAATGTGCTCCCTTGCAATTATATCCACCCATCATCCATGTCTAGGAAAGAGATCTCCAAAAAAGTGAAATACATTTTTTTTCTGAAGCACTGCCACAGTCTGTTCCATATTTATCTGCTTCTGCAGTTCTAATTACAAAATAAGCACTAGCTACTACATGGAATAACTACACTAGCCAAAAAGATTTTTATAATCTGAGAGAAATGCTCCCATACTGACTCTGCTGAGAGAAACAACTCCTCTTTCCTTGATTATAAAGGAAGACAGATGGCTTCTCGTTTAAGACTGTAATTTTACTTTCAGCCTCCTCACTCAGTTAAAAACAAGATGTACTTTGAGGCTTTGAGGGAAAATCTCAAGGGAAGGGTTTTTATTCCTGGCGGCACTGAATAATTCAACAAACATTTGAGAGAGCTGAGGGAGATACAAAGGAGAAAACGCGTTCCCTTGTTCTCAGGGAGTTTATAATCTAATTGTGGAGTTTACAATCAGAATTGGGACTAGAGCCATTCAAATTTTATTTTTTTAACTTCTATTTAATGGCCTAATGGTTACTGGTAACACACTGAGGATTCACCAACCCAGCGGGATGATGGGCCCTCTGATCAAATTGAAAAAGAACAGAGGGAGAATGCGGAGGAAGAATTAATGATCTCAAGTAGTACTTGCTGAGCGTTTACAGACCTACCAAACGCTTTTTTATTTAATCTTGACAACAACTCTTCCTGGTCATCCCTATTATTATCCTTTCACAGAGGATGAGAATGAGGTTTAGAGACGCGATTCATCTACATCCACAAACCTCGGAAATGGTATTGGAACACACCAACTAGGAATTCTTCTCTGGCCTTTTCTTTGGCTGTTCCCAGGTTCCCATTTTAACTTTGCTCAGATTCCCTTTCAGTGCACTAAAGCCAACTTAATTCTGAGCTTCCCCCCCCCCGTAGACTTTGAGTAATCTTTAAAACTTGCTGTCTTTTAGTTGGCTAGGCCCTCTAGAGTCTCACTCCCTTGCATCTTTGCAGATAAATTTTTTTTTCCCTTTTCTGATTCTGTCTTTGAGACATTCTTTGACAGGAGGATGTAATGAAACATATAAAAGGCTTACAACAGTGCCTGGTACGTGGTTCTCTTAAGATGAACCCTGATCCTGAGCTTTATTCCTGCCACCTTTTAACTGTTCTCATCTCACACTATTTCCCAAGGACTCGGGGTTGTAAATTTCTTGAAGGTAGTGACCACGCCTACTTTAACATGCTGCTACCCCACAGGGCATTAATGTAGCAACAAGGACTTGTAAGAGAGCAGACACTTTGTTTCTTTCGTTCACCTTTTTATTCCCAGTGCCTACAAGTTACTGGAACTTAGTTATGTCCTCAGTAAATATTTTTAATATGAATGAATGAATACTCGCTTGTTTTTTGTGTGGACTATCCTGTATAAGAAAGTTTAGCTCAGATCCAGTATGTCTATAAATTGAGAGACCTGGAGAACTTTTTGCTTTTTCCCTATTTTTGGACGTTTATAACAATTTCGACCTTGGGCGCATTAGGCTCTTCCCTTCAAGGCTCAGTTTCCACATCAGCAAAATGGGGCGAGTAGCAACAGATGTTTGTTTCTCCTCGTCTTCTATCACACACTCCTTCTCCAGGGATGGTTTATCGTGTACGCCTTCCTCCGGATAAAAAAGCAGCCGTCTGAGAGGTAAAAAGCCAGTAGGGTCTTCGGGATGCGCGCACAGCGGGGACAGAGAGCAGCTCCGCGCGCCTCGCCTGTGCCTCCCGGGTCCGGAAGCAACCCGGCCCCATTTCGGCGGCGAGCGTGCCCAGCCCTCGGGCGCCTGAGCGCCCGGCGCCCTCTCGCCCCGAGGCAGCGTTCTGCCTCGGTGCCACCGCTAAATGGGCTCGGCACCGCGCAGGCTCCCACGCGCGCCGGAGGGTCCGGCCTCGTTCTGGCCGCCGCCGCCCCGCCGCCCGCGCGGCGCTGCACTGGGGGCGGGGAGTCTGATGGGAGAAGCGCGCGGCGCTGAGGAGGCGGCGGCCCGGGAGAGGGAGCGGGAGAGGGACTGGGCGCGGGAGGCGGGGGGCGGGGGACAGGGGGAGGCGCCGCCGCCGCCGCCCGCCCCTTTCTGCTGGGGAGCCGCTGCAGCAGCAGGAGCGGAGCCGGAGCCGCGCAGCCGCCGCCGCCGCCGGGGGATGTGGCCGGCGCCCGCCCCGAGCCGCGCCGCCTCCTGAGTACCGGCCGCCGCCCGAGCCGCCGCCGCCGCCGAGCCGTGCGGGGCCAGGCCGCGCCCTCCCCGGGCGCCCGCCGGCTCGCATGCCGAGGGGCTCCGGGGCGTAGCTGCGCGCCCGGCGCCGCCTCCGGGCTCCTCCGGCCCCGCCATGGGCTGCTGCAGCTCCGCCTCCTCCGCCGCGCAGGTGAGGGCCCCCGCCTCCCGGCCGCCCGCCGGGATGCCTCCCCCGCGCCGTGTCGCGGGCGCCCGCCGCCAGATGCCTCCCGCTGCCCGCGAGCCTTCCTCAGCCCGCCGTGCACTCCCGAGACCCCCACCTCGCCTCTCCCTCCCGCCTGTCCCGCCGCTGCCGACCCGCGGGCGCCTCCGCACGGTCCCCAGTGCGCCCCCAGCTCTCCCCGGCCCCTCTCCGACTTGGCCGCCTCCTCCCGGTCACACCTGAGCGGCCCGTCCCGCCCGCCCGCAGGTAGAGGCAACACAGGCGCCTTCTCTCTGCCCAGGTGGCACCCCCTTCCCTTGTCTTCCGGGCCCTGCTCCTCTCTTCCCACCTCCGTGGAGTCTTCCACGTCCCCGCCGCCGCCTGGTTCCCGTGCTCCCAGGAGGAGTCCCTCCAGCGTGGGCTCCTCGCCCCTCTCCCACCTTATCCCTGTTTCCGCTCCATTAGACATTCTGTCCCTTGTCTCCTGCTCGCCGCCCCCCGTCCGGGTTCAAGTGTTCAAGCGGGTCCTGGCCCACTTCCCGGACCCCCCCCCGCTCGCCGCCCACCCCCTCCCCCGCTTGTGCCTTGACCCCGGGCCCCGCGGCCTCTTCGCACACCGAGGGCCCTGCGGGAGCGCCGGGGCTGCGCTGGGAAGGAGACTGGGCACCTGGTGGGTGACGGGAGCGTTACGGAAACTCCCTCTTTGTTGCCAGTGTAACAGGAGGAGAGGTGCCGAATTTAGTTTTTCTGTGGGCACTGGCTGAGTGTTGTCGCTGAGGGCTGAGATGCAGAGATTTCTCCCAGCTTCTACCCTGCCCCCATCCAAATTTCGCTAACCTCCCTCTCCCTTGCCAATCCGAGCCCTTAACCTGGATGGAAATGTTTAGACAACTGTATAAGGATCAAATGTAATAGGACTTGACTGCTGGCCACTAATAACTGAGAGGACCTGTTTGTAAATTACCTAATTTAGTGGATTAGTGAGTGTATTTACAAATACGATAAAAAGCAATCAGGAATACTGCATCAAACTGTCTGGTGGTGGTGTATGAAGAATAGGCTGTGACAACGCCTGGGATGTAATCTCACAGTTTCATTAGCGTAGAATTTAACTGTGGTCCTTGATTTGTTTGTTTTGGGGGAGACCAGGGCTCCTGTTTTTAGAAATAAAGGCTGGTCGGTTCTTGGTGAAGAAAGATGCTAGTTTGGAAAAAAAAAATTCCTCCAGAGATCTAGCATCTGTGATAATGCCAGAAGTGTTTTGCTGCTGGTAAATGACTATATATAACTCAGTTTTAAATAACCTGCATACTTGTTCTGGAAATCTGAGGTCTTTAGAGAGAAAATGACTAGAATTGCAGATGAATGGAGGACATTTATGTTTTTTGAATACATGTCCATCCTATTTGTCCAGTTCTTTTTCTGGGTGTTTGCTTACCCTTGTGGGGTTTTCCCCCCACTACTGGGATCATAGGTGATTGGTTTAGGTAGTTAAACCTTTCTATTGAGTTACAATAGCACAGAAAAACTATAAATGGTGGTGTTAAGAAGGAGAGGTCGATAGACCAGGATTTTTATATTAGCAGATAGAGGTGTGGAATTCCACACCACCTTTCAACTGGTTAGAGATTTTTGGTGGGCAGGGGGAATCTAGTTGGGCGCTATTCATCTAATATTTACTTAAATATTATTTTCACCGAAAAGGTATTTTTCTTATTGCCTTTCTTGTAAGAATTGGGTTACTTTACATCCTCTTTTGGTGTTGAAATGCCTTTAAGACAGGAAAGTATTGATAGTTTATGGATGGTTTGTTCAGTGCATGAACAATTAAATTTGAGGGATGGATGCTAGACCAAAACTCTGCTTTACTAACAGGTCTTGCATTTGACTAGCTAGCTCTACGTCGTACTTTTCGGAATGCTGTCACATACATTTTTTTTTTGCTTTTTTCCTTCTCTTGCAGCCACTGTTTCATTCATGCCATGTTCTACAGACAAGATGCATGTCATGCACCCGGAGGGGTGCATTTTTTTTTTCTTGTGGATTCCTATAAGCAATCAGCAGTTCAGCCTTTAGTTCAGCTTTAGGGAATTGTAGTATTCAGTGGAGCATTGACGAACAAGTTTTGTGCCAAAGAGCTGGTCATCATTTTTTTTCCTTATTTGAGATTTTGGCATCATTCTTTATTTGTGAAATGTTACCACTCTGTTGGCATTTTCATGCTCCGTTCAGGAGCTTCAGCAGTTTTGGAATAATATAGTATCTTTATGTGTTGTGTTGAAACAAAATAGGAATGCAGCGCCACATCTTCTCCAGATGTGAACCTGCACATTGCTTTGAACCTCTCTTAGAGGCCTTGATCGTATTTCCAGGCAGAATATGTGTCTTTCATTCCTTTTACTGGATTGTAAGCTTCTTGAGTAGAGGAACTGCTTTTGTTTTCCCCGTCTTTGTATCCATTGCATTCCCTCACTATACCTAGTGTGTAATAGTTGCTCAGCAATAGTCAATGAACAGAAGGTATATACGCAGATTTGACCATGTGGCTGCCAAGTAGCATTGAATGTGAATCCAGCCCCGACCCCTGTGTTTTACTTCCATAGGCTGGTTGGCTCATTCCACCAAGCCATCCTTTTCTAAGCTCAAATTTGAACTAAGTTAAAATTCACCTGCCTTTTCCATGTTCCTTACTATTCTGTCAGTGGTACCATCAGTTGGCAAAATTGAACAGGCTTTCCCTTTTCTCCTGGTACTCTGCTCAGTGCTTATATTTTAGTTGGAGCAGTGGCTATAACATCTTCAAAGAGCTTGTCTGCAAACTCTAACGATAACCTGCACAGCACATCAAAACAACGTGCTTTGAGGTAATCTGCAGTTCAGCTTAGCTTCTCTCAGTGGTATCGTCAGCAATTTTAAAGCCCTGGCAGGTTTTACCAATGTAAATATAGTGTGTTTCCTTGTTGTAGTAGGGATTCACTTTTGAAATACAGTTTATTTTCCCTCATAGTCCCTTGCTGTGTTGTAGACTCACAAAAGAATTCGTGGTCTTCCAAACTGTTTCCTCTCTTGTAGTCCTGGTATTATTTTCATTTTTTGGGTAGTGTCTGGATATCAATTTGTCATCAAAATAATTATCCCATTTTAGGATTTAGATCAAAGTGTCACATTCTATATTAACTTGTATTTCTTTGCTGAAGGAGCAAATTATTGTCAAAATAATTTGTGTTGTATCTGGTATGTACATCTCAGAATCTTAAGAGTGTCTAGTGAGTCAGGGCTCTATAGGACTCTTAATTATGTTTTGCTTTTTATTAGTGACCACTACAAGGTATTTGCTACTATTAGTAATTGCTCAAAACAAGCCAACACATGATAGCCTTTGCCTAAAAATCCCTTTGAAAGGAACATAAAAGTGAGAGTCTTGAGTTTCTTTTTACAGAACTAATCCTCCCTAAGACTCTTAAAATTTATTCCCAACTCTCCATAATTCGTTTGTCCTGTTATAACCTGACATAATTTCTATTCTTGTAATGTTAAACTTCAAAGGTCTCTTGTAAATCTTCAGATTTATGAAATATTCTTTCCCATTGACAGACCGGTTTGAATGAAGGAGGCTTTTGAAAGATTACTTAGCAAATTGCCGTAAGACTTGGTTGTTAATGGCCGGATCATTATTTCTCACAGCGGTGCGTTGGAGGCCAGGAGATTTTGCAAGTGCTCTGAAGTTCTGTGTCCTTTGGTTCTAACCTTAGAAATAGTGAGAGGGTTGGAGGAGAATCTTTCTGATTGAACAAACTGCCCCTTGTCTGTCTGACTTTAGGAGAAATTGTACTTGTCTACTGTCTTGTCTTGCAGTCTTCTATATATTTAACTGTCTTTTCCTAGAAAAAGAAAAACAATCAAGTGGTTCACAAATACTGGTTAACTTTTGAGTGTGTTAACTATTCCTTAACAGAGTTTTAATAATACTGTAGTCTTCATTTGCTTTGTGGAATTGCACATCAGTAATGATGAAATTTGGTAAAAATGAAATTTGAAGAGTGTAGCAGGAATTACCAACAGAGACCAAGTTGTTTCACTAAAATATGTCCAGCAAAGTAGACTTGCTCTAACTGGAACAAGAGTCATGGCTTGAAGACAGTTTCTTTTTTTTTTCTGAATACTGGGCTGTTAGCATAGAAGATCCACTCCTCAAAATATGTAAATCAAAGTTAATGCTAAAATTGGCTGGAAATAATGTGAAAACGGTAATACTTTTTGTATAGCTATTTTTCACAGCCATTTTTGTGTTTTGATTTCTACGGTAACTCTGAAGTTGACGTGACTTCCATTGTACAGCGGAGGACATTGACACTTGGAGTTGAGGAAACTTGGGTGGAGTCACAGAGCTTCTAAGTGATAGATCCAAACTTCAACTCAGGTCTTCTGAATCTGAGTCCTAGGCTTCTGTTTCTGTGTTCACATGCATGCTTCCCAAATCTTAATTTGCAGCTCACTTTGTCTTTTGAAAAGGTCCACTCAATAAAATTTTGAATTAAGGAATTTCCAAGTTAAATCTATGCCACCCTTTTGAACTTCCTGTAGTTGTTAGCTGTAGAACAACATAGTATAAAATATTCCAGTTAAAATGTTCCCAGGCTTAGCAAATACCATCAAATACTATTTGATGTGTTCATCCTATCATTTAGAAATGTTATTGGCTTGGGAGGATAATTATTTATAAAAATAGATTCTGTGTTCTACTACTAGTTAGTAGTTGTTTTTCTATCCGCTCCACCCCCTGAAGAAAGAAATATTTCAATTTTGTAGCTTGGACTCAGATTTTTGGAGCTCTAGGGGATGTTAGAGATAAACTAGTCCTACTATCTCACTTTTCTGTTGAGCTAAACTAGAATTTAGAGACATGAAGTAGGCTGAGGTCAGAGAGACACATTAGGAAGCAGGTAGGACTAGAAACCTACTTAATCTCTTAATCTCTTGATCTTTCTGTAGTACTGTTAATTCTTAATGTCTGAAGTCTTCTTATCTTCGCAACCTTGGCTGCGCATTGGAAGCACCTAAAGAATTTTAAAAAACACTGGTGCCCATGTTCTACACCCAGAGATTCTGATTCCATTGGCCCAGGGGTATTGCCTGGGCATCAGAATATTTTAAAGTTCCTCTGGTGATTCTGCTGTGCCACCAAGGTTGGAAACTACTGTTCCATACCCTTCCTTTAGGTTAACTTCATCTCCTCCTGTGGTTTCAGTTAGACTGTATGCCGACAATTCTCAAATAGAATTACTGAATTGAAACAATCTCTGTCCTGGCCTCTGATCCTTATATCCAACTGATCACTTAGCACTTCCACTAGAATGTCTCGTACACAACTCAAACTCAGCACGTCAAAAACCGAACTCACGATTTGTATGCACACGCAGACACACACACATCTTTTTCAGTATCTCTGATTCAGTGAATGATACCAAAATCCTGGTGTGGAAACTGGAAACCTGAGGCACGTAGGGAACCTGCCTTTCGTTTTTTCATATCTAATCACCACATCTTGCCTCTTCTACCTTCTGAACTCCACTGCCAGCACCCTAGTCTAAGCCTCTCTCATCTCCAGCCAGAACCTTGATTACAAATCTCCCTGTATTCGTTCACATGCCCTTCTAATTTTTCTCCATACTGTAGTCTTTGTGATCTTTAAAAAATCCAAAGGGGCTGGCCCTCTGGCATAGTGGTTAAGTTCAGCATGCACTGTTCTGGTGGCCTAGGTTTGGTTTCTGGGTGGGGACCTACACCAATCATCAGCCATGCTTTGGTGGCAACCCATGTACAAAATAGGGGAAGATCGGCACAGATGTTAGCTCAGGGCTAATCTTCCTCAAGTGGAAAAAAAAAATCCAAAGCTGATTGTGTCCTTCTCCTACTTGACATCCTTTAATGGTTTCCGATTGCTCTTAGGACAAAGACCGGAATCTCTGACCCTAGCCAACAGGACTCTGTGTGGGCTGGTCTCTTGTCTCTCTCCAGCATCATTGTCATCTCACGCCATGCTTCTCCTTACTCTTTGTGGTCCAGCCTCACAGACTCTTCAGTAGATTTTCTTTCTTTTTCTTTTGGGGCTTTTGCGTGTGCTACTCACTAGTCTGGAAGGCTCTTTGCTTTTCTCCCTGGATTTTGGCTGGGTGCTACATACTCATCCTTTAAGTTTCAGCCTACAAGTCACTTCTTTGGAAAGAGCTTCCTGGATCCTTCAAACCAGGCCATGTCTCCTCATTAAACTCTCATAGCCTTATGTATTTTCCCTTTGAGCACTTAAAGCGATAAACAAATAATTATACAGTTAATATTAATGTCTAGACCAGGAATTGGCAAAACTACAGCCCATGGGCCAAATCTGGCAGGCTACCTTTGTCAGGCTTGAAAGCTAAGGATGCTAAAAATGGTATCTATATTTTTAAATGGTTGAAAAAAATCAAAAGAAGAACATTATTGCATGAGAAATTTATTTTATTAAAAATTATATGAAATTTGACATAAAGTTTTGTTGGAACACAAACATATTTACTTGTTTACATATTGTCTATAGTTGCTTTCCTGCTTCAGTGGCAGAGTTGAGTAGTTAGTTGTGACAGAGACCTTATGTCCCGCAAGCATAAATATGTACTCTGTGGCCCTTTACAGAAAACGTTTACTGACCCCTGGTCTAGACTGAGCTGATGGAGAGAGGGACCATCTGCTTGTTCATTGCTTGTTATCAGCGTCTGTGCTTAGCCGGTACCTGGTACATGGTAGGTGCTCATGAAATATTTGAGCAAATTAACAAATATTTCTTTCCTTCTGTGGACGGATGTGGATGGACTCTTACCTTAGCAATTCTGGTGTTTTAAAATTCAGTACAAAAATTGTTAAAAAGGACAAATATTTTCGAAGGAGAGTGTCAACAGAATTTTCAGCAGCAGTCCAAAGCAGCTTGCCTGTTGCAGCTGTACACGTTCTGTGTGAAGCAAGTGCACTTGTACGTTACCGGGTCAAGGTGGATGGGAAAAGACGGTCCACTCCAGTCATGGGCCAGTTGGATTTACAGTGCTGATGTTTTTATAGCAGGCACAAATGGATGGGACTTTATGTGTGTAGTGTTATAAAGAAAAAGTCTTCAAGCTGGTGAAAATATCAGTCATTAAAGAGGCGTTGTTATTTCTGCTGTGGGAATTCACTCTGTGAAAATGGTTAAAGTTTCTGGCACAGTAATATTTCTTCTCTTTTAGTAGTTTTTGTTTTCACATTTATTTGGAATATAGCATAGCATAAAGTACCAATTTTGAATTTATGCGTTGTATCAAATGTAGTGCTTTTTTTAAAAGGTAATTTTTGAAAGAGATTTGCATTTTTCAGTATGTTTTCATATACTCAATGGGGGGAGGTGTTAGTTTTTCCCCCTTGTTGGATTCTTTTCTGATTTCATGTCAGTTGTATAATAGGATTTACTTAAAAAACATTTGGTTGATAAACCGCTAGAATTTATTTTTTTTGTGAAAATAGTAATATTACTCTTTTTAGCTGCTCTCTACAACATCCCACAACCAAATATTTAGACGTTTATTTAGTAAGGAAACTTAAAAGCTACTTTTATTCTAATTTTTAAGGTTGCCAGATATACTGAAAAGTGTTAAATGGAAGTGTTTGATTTCTAGATACATTTATATAATGTAAAATAAGGAAAACAGCAAAAAGATGGAAAAATAGATGGTTATTTCAAGATGTTCAAGTAGCAGGGAAAGTATTAAAGTCGGCCCTTTTTTTTTTTTTGTAGCATTGTGATAATGTGATGATGATAACAATAGTGTAAGATTTTTCCTTATGAACAATTTAGGATGACTCAGCTGTAAGGAATAAAAAACCCTTAAATCTAAATAGCTAAAACATTAGGGGAAAATGATGTCATGTAAGTTGAGAGGTAGGGTGGCTTCCAGGTTGGTTAGTTCAGTGGCTTGATGATGTCAACAAGGCCCTGAGTTCTCTCTTTGTTTCTCTTTTTGTCGTTTTAAGAAAGGGAGCTTTTCCTCACTTAGCTCCTGCCTTGATCCCAAGAAGGATGTGGCTCTTCCTACCTCCTTTTGCTGTGCTAAACTCTCCAGTGGTTTTCCTGGGGAGGGCTGCATACCCATCCCTCAACAACCTCTAGCAAGGGGGAGGCAAGACTGGATAATTGGCTTAGACGAGCCAGGATTTCCCTTTGAGTCAAGTGGAGGGTGGAGCAACACCAGAACAAAATTGGGCTCTGCCAGCAGTGCAGAGGGTGGAGATGGTGACTGGGTAGGCAGCCAATAGTATCTGCTACATAGTTTTGCCGTTTTCTTCTGCCTGTAAAATCACACTTCTGTAGTGTTTCCTAACATTCTGCTTATAGCTCCATTATAAAACCTTTCACAGTTCATAGTTGAAAGTCACACAATTATCTTCCTATTCCCGCAAGGATTCCGCTCTAGCCACTGCTGAGCTCCTGTCTTTCTCTTTTCCCCACCCCACTGCCTGTTTCCCACTTCTGAGGCCAAGATGGCTTCAGGAGAAAGAAGAGCATTTAAGGTTGAAGTAATGGCTAAGTAGCTAATTAGTATTCCTACAGTCAGTGGTCCCCAAGAGAACCTTCGGGGTTAGTATAACCTCCCCTCTAGCTCTCAATTTACTTTTCTACCCCTTCTAACTTCTCACTTCTGTATGTTTATCTCTGTCTGATTGGTACTCATTTTTTCCTCTTTTTCCCTAAAATTTTCTTTTTCCTTCCTTTTCCTCCCACCCTTCCCTGATGCTCTTAAGGAACTGTAATATGGAGTGGAATATACTAGGATAGAGAAGGAAAAAGAGAGTGCCTTTCTTTTCTTTCTTTTTTTTTCTGTTTAACTTTTTTTGTATAAGCAATAATAAAACGGAAGATGCACATCATTATTTAGAATATCTTTATGATATAAAGAGCTCGCACAGTGTAAAAAATGCATCTCTGCAGCAAAGAGCTAATTTACGGAGGCGAAATAGTACACTAATATGTGAATATGTTCAATCTTGCTAATAATCAAATTAACTCAAAGCACAAAGACCCCCTTTTACACCTGTAACTTTGGTAAAAGTTAGCAGAATGATATTAATTGCTCATGTGGTTTTGACTCAAGTATATTTTATTGATTTGCAAAATAAATTGGAATGACTGTCTTGGGACACTGTTTGATGACATGCATTGAAAGCTATTAAAAAAAGTTAACATCCTTTATTTAGTAATCCAAAAGTATAGTAAGTGCTGTGTGTAAGAATCTTTCCATGTAGCATTATTTAAAATAGCAAAGGAGTTGAATTTTAAACATAATATTTCTGGTTAAAATTTTCTAATATAAAATTCAATTAAATTTAGTCTATTAGACATGGGAGTTGAGATGGAGACTACTATGTGGGGAGGGGAAGATGAATTTAATTTTGTGTAGACTGAGTTTGAGGTGATACTGATATTAATACTTCTGTGTAGCAATTTCCCATAAGCAGTGGAAGACCCAGAACTGGATTTCAGAAAATGCTTTAAGTCATGCGCATAGAGGAGATGCTTTGGGATGAGTAGTCTTCAAGGAGAAGGAAAGGGCATGAAATGTGAGAGCAGACAAGTAGGGAATGAGCGCAGGGAATAGTGATGACAGTCACTAACTGGGGATTTCCCTGCCCTCATTCCCCAGTTGTCTGCTCTCATGTAGTAAATTTCATTAAATTCTCGCAACTCTGAGTCTGAGATGGGTACCAGCGTTAGCCCCATTTTACAGATTAGGAAACTGAGGCCCAGAAAGCTTAGGCAGCTTGCCCGAGGTCCCCCAAGTAGTGTAAAGCCGGGAGTCGTTCAAATCCCGTGTATTTTCTGCTGCCCTGCGTTCCCTTCCCTGTGCTGCACTGAGAACTACATTTAAATCGTATCTTAAATGTACCTCAGATATCATTTTCTGTCACTTAAATTCAGAGATTGTGTGTACTCTTTACTCTCCCTTTAAAGTGTGTGTGTGTGGGGGGGTGCTGGTTTTAAATCAGTGCGCCCCATACTAGAGGTCAGAGCGTGACCATATGGAGCAGAGTCTGTGGTCTGCGTATATGGTGGTTATAAACCTCAGACTCTAGGGACCCTTGACTGCTGTGCATTGCCTCCTGGGCCCGTCTACATTTCCTTCTAAAAACTTAAGTCTATCACGGCGGTAACTTTACTACATGTGACTACAGTTGGGTCCTTTCCTCATAACTTAGATTCTCGAGAATACGGTTTCAAATAAGAAATATGTATTTAGTAAATCTTTGGAGATCCGTGGCCTCTGGAAGGGTTAATGTAATCGATGCTGACATTATTTAATAGTGAGTACCAACAAGCCTCTGGAGAGCACTAAGAAGGGAAAGGGTGAAGAAAATGGCCACAGTGAAGTTGACCGTGTAGCATAAATGATTAGCATGCACGTTAGGATCCAATTACAAAGGCAGAGATTTTCACTACCAGGGCAAAATCTGGAATTTTTCTTTCTTTCTTTTTTTTTTTTTTTAACTAAACTGCACCTTAAAAACTCAGCATGTTTAAGAGAGTTTTATCCCTTGCTTGCTAGGTCCTGAAGTTTTTTCAAATCTATTTTGCATGTGATTTTGTATTTTCATGACAATTCTGCAAACATCAAGTGTTGGAAGACAGTTCTAAAGACATCAAGTTTTAAAGTCTAGCACATTAAATATATTTTGAAACTAGCCATCCTTTTACATCAAAAACATTTTGGAAGAGACACTTGTGGTTGAAGCAGATTCAGTTTGAAGGTTTGGAAATAGCACTTTAATAAAGACACTTCATTTTAAAATTGAATGCAATTCTAGTTTTGGTGATAATTTGAAAAAGTTTATAGTTTAATCTGAGAAAGTAAGCCAAGACCAAGTGGAAACACGTTTCTCTTGAGGTGGTGACAAGCAAACAGAGCAGGAGCCTCCTGGGTGGGATGGGACACTTCCCCATGACCTGCTACTTACCAGGCTCTGTGCTCCTTGATGGTACTCCACATGCCGTCCCATTAAGGATACAAATGTTACGTATGTAAGAATACCATAAAGACTTCCCCAAGTATGTGCTCCCAAGACAAGGCGGTCCTCCAAGAAAGGGTTCTGAGGTCAGAAAAGTCTGGGAAGTTCTTGCTCATTCCATATCACCTCTCCGTCTCCCCCCCTCTTTAGAGTCATAATGCATATTAGCATATTAAGGGCTCATTGCCCCACACTGCCCATCCCCACCCCCAGAAAACCAATTTAACTTTGCTTAACTGGCCTTCGTTGAATTAATTTGTCCTTAAAAATTTTTTGTTTTCATTACATTCTGAGGAACTGTTCTCCTGCAGAACACACTTTGAGAAACAGTGCTTGAAATATTCCTTCTCAATACCCTTCTCTCAAATGACAAGAGTGTGGTAGCAACAAGGATATTGTTGGATCAGGTAACCCTTCGGAAGGGCTCAGCAGATCTGAGTTTGAGCACATCACAAACTTCAACATGTTCTTTAAAATAATGGCAAAATAGGGTAAATAAATTTCAAGTCACTCAAGTATGTTATGATAATTTAAAAGCCTTTCATGTGCCTTTTTCAGATTTACGGTTTGAGGGCTCCATGAAGTTAGGGGAGGGTAAATGGCTTACAAAAGAGTCCTTCAGGTTTGAAACTTCAGAGTCTGAACTGCTGTGAGGCCAGCTGGGTCAACAGCAGAAAAGGGACCAGCTGTCTGCACTTGGGAGCTTTCTTCTCCTTTCCTCTGGGGCTGCAGGAGAGACTCTAGGGCAGTTATAATTATCGCTTAATGCTCCAAATGGCCATCCGGAGATGGGACCTGCTCATCAAATGCTGACTATCTTTTGTTGGAGAAAGAATTGAGGACAGAAATGATGTTATAGGGGCTGAGGAAATTACACATCCTTAATAAATCCTTATTGAATAAATGTGGTGGGGGGGATGGGATATTCAGAGACTAAAATTTTAGTTTATGATGCTAATGATACTTGTCAAAATTGCTCTTAAAACAAATATAACATGTCATTGGAGGGGAATGGGAATGAACCTGAACATTAAAATAACCCACTGTTCGAAATGTTTTAAGTTAATTCGGTGATTTTGAAGCTGACCTTGTTAGCATATGTTCCTACATTATAGTGAAGTCTTGGTGAAGACATTAATACTAGCCAGTCAGGAAGAAAAGAAGCACATCATAAGTTAGAGACCTCTGGGCCTCGTCAACCTCTAAGGCATTTCTAGCTAATCAGCACTGGTTGATTGATTTATGAGAATGAAGCATTCCCTTCCCTTCTGCCATCCCCCCTCCCTTTTTCTTTACTAGCCCACAGTGCAGAATGCACAGTGGAGGCTCTTCTGGCCCATCTTCTCAGTGCCTGCCCGGGAGCGGAGTGGGTAGGGCTACAGGTCCTACTTATTTTGTTCAAATTGTGACTAGAAGGGTGGAGAGCAGCACTGCAAAAATGACCCCTGCCTGGGACCGGGGCACAGAAGTGAGGAAGAAGCTCCAAGGGCAGTGGGAAGGCTCTGAAAAGAAGAAAGTAAAAGGATAAAACATGTTGATAGAATAAAGAGAAAATTCCAGGCCAGTCACATGCTTTGGTTTGGTTCAACATTTACTGAGTAGTGTGCTGCTCAGGCTGGTAAGTACTGGTTTCAACCAAGAATGAGACTTGCCCTCTAGAAGTGTGCAGTCTATTAAGGGAGACAGTACTGAGGGCCTTCCACAGAGTGTCTGAGCACACCTGAATCTCTGTCTCTTAAATAGCCACAAGTTACACTGGTTTACAGTGTGTAAAGTGCTGATAATTTCTTGGTAGATTCTAAACTAATTTTTAAAACTAAGAGCTAGAAATACAAAAGTGCCCTAAGGCACATAGACATGATTTTTGAAGTATGATCCATGTCTATTCTTAACTAGTGAGGATGGAGCTCAGTGAACTTTGGGATAAATTTATTGTATCTATCGGTGTGACAGTATTTTATTACACAGCATGAAAGAAAAAATACTGTCCTTGAGTAGAAAATAAAGCTTTCCTGAAGCCTGTAGACAAGTCACACGGCTCGTGAGGCAGTCCCATAGAAAAGATGGTACCTGTAAATATGTTTAATATTTTTATTTCCATGTTGAAATGACCAACATTTAAGCTAAGATGTGATTTTTGTTCTTTAATAGTGCAAGGTTCGAGAAACTTTATTTAAAGTAGAACAAAAGTATTCTTTTGTCGTTCACAAATCTCTGGTAGCTTTGCTGCTTGTCTGCATCTTTGACTGAGTCACAGTCTTTGCCCTTTCACCCTTCCAGGAAGCCCCAGTGCTCTCGTCGTGGTCCCAGAGTGTCATACCTAACCGGGTGCTGTGAGCCGTTTATGTCCCACTGCCACGGAGCCACAGGGCCCAGAGTGGGTTCTTCAGTTCATCTTTTACCACTACATCAGTCCATCTTCTTGTTTCCCTTCCAGCTTTCTCCCACTCAGATGTGCATTTTCTTTTCTACTCTTTAAGTATATACACATCATCTGCTTCTAAAAATATTTTAGGTGATTTGTAATCAAATGTAAATATATTTAAGACTTTTGAAATGAAAAATCAGAAGCTCCAGGGGAGGTGGAGGTGGGGTAGAAAGAAGAAGCACACGTCCTAAGTGCCTAAGCTGCTTCACCTACCAGAGTTTCTGGTCTTACTTTAGAATGGTACTTGTTCAAAGGGGATTATTACATGGAATCCTTTTACAGAATCCCGCAACTGGCGGGGACTTAAGGGGTCTATAGTCTGACCCACCACGGTGTCACATCCACTAAGTGGATTTTGTTCGGGCTCTGCTTAAATACCTCCATCACCAGAGAACCCCCTGCTTCCTAAGAGTGACTTTTAGGCAGTTATTAGAAATTTCTTCTTTTCTGCACAGCTGAGCTCTGTGTCCATGTAACTTTATTGTTGGCTCTGCTTCTGCATCCATTAGCCAGGTAGAATACCTGAAGATAGAACTGAAATCAGCCTCTATTGCGTGCCGAATTGTGTGTGTGTGTGTGTGTGTGTGTGTGTGTGTGTATTTTAAACTTAAAAACCCTTAGTTTATACAACCATTTCTAAATGTCATGATTCTAGATCCTGTACTGTTCTGGGCCCCCCTATTTTTTTCCCCTCTTAAGCTTTGACTTTTTAATTTTTTAATTTTTATTTTCAAAGCTATAAATGCATATATTTTTGAAGAGTCAAGCATTTCCAGCAGGATTGTTGCTTTTTATTTTTTAAAGCTTCTTCCCCATTTTCTGTTGCCCTGAGGCCATTACTTTTAAATCTTTGAACTAAATCTTTTGCTTTTCCCCTCTCTCTCTAACCTGCTTATGTTGCTACCTCCTGATTCTTCAGTTTTCCGCATTAATTTTGGCCTCCACTACGGAAGATGAAGACTGAATTCTCTTCCAACGCCATTCTTTGCCCCTATCCCATCTATATACTTCCAGTCCCCCTCATCTTTCTACTGTAGACATATCGTAATTTTGTTTGGATCAGTGTTCAATCTTTGTATTATGAATCTGTGAATGCCCTTTACAGCTGAGTCATGTAATATTTCATCATTCCTACATAATCTCTTGTTGCTCTTGGAGATAATAATTGTTTTGCTGTTTACCTAGTTTTCTATGTACTTGTGACTAATCGGCCTCTAAATTCTTGCCTAGTTGTGTGAATTTCTTTGAGTCAGCTCAGATACGTTAGATATTCTTTCAATTTCAATTTCCTGACGAGATCTTTTCCGAAGCTCCAATCTGGGCTGGCCACTATTCAGGCCTGCTGCAAAGTTGTCTATTTGAGATCTCCCTTCACGTCATACTGGGGATTCCCTTAGTCTTTCTTGTGTTGGATTGCCAGTTTACCTGAATCCTATATACCTTTAAAAAATTTATTAAAAAATTTTTTTTAAATAGCTATGTGGCTTCCTTTATTTTACGGATCTGTGTGAGGAAAACAAAGGAGGGAAGAAAAGGTGAAGTAGAATTGGAGGAAGAAAACTTCATTCTGCCTTCAAACTAGAAGGCCTGGGAAGAGTTCAGAACAGCTTGTGTTTGGAATGAGACCAGTGAATCTGGTCAACGTGGTGGATTGAACACAGGCGCTTATCTCTGCTCCTTCTCCCAAATCCTTGGCATAGTATAAATACCGATCCAGATCACCAGGCATTTTAAGACCCAGGGATCTCTGAGCGCATTTGTGAGAAGAGAGGCTGAATATGACAGACTTGGTTCATAGTCTGTGTCAGGAGTTGGTAGACCCTCAGATCACTTCCCTGACTAAGCAGCTAGGTAACACACTGCTTTACAGTTTTCTATTTTTATATTTTACACTTAGGTCTGTGATCCATTTTGAGTACACTTTTGTATAAAGTTTGAGGTATAGGTTGGGTTTTTTTTTGTTTGTTTGGCTATGGGTGTCTAATTATTCCTGTACAATTTGTTGAAAAGGCTATACTTTTTCCATTGAATTGCCTTTGTACCTTTTTCAGATATCAACCATATATGTGTGTCTATTTCTGAATTTTATAGTCTGTTTTATTGATCTGTCTTAACCCTAATACCACATGATCTTGATTCTTTTATAGTGTATATTGAAATCAGGTGGTGTAAGACCTCTAACTTTTTTCTTTTTGAAAAATTATTTTGGATATTCTAATTCTTTTGTCTTTCCCTATACATTTTAGAATGAGCTTGTCAATACGTACAAAAAAAAAATCGAGCTGGGATTTTGATTTGGCTTGTGTTGAAAGTATAGATCAGTTAGGGAAGAATTGTGAAGTAATATTGAGTCTTCCAATCTGTGAATGTGGTATAGTTCTCCATTTATTTAAACCTTTGATTTCTTTCATTAGTGTACCCATCCTGGTGTTTTCTTTCTTGGTTCATTCTCTTGATTTGGTCCAATACCTCCTTCAGTAGCTTCCTGAGAAAGGATTCATGAGGTAATTTTTTTGGATGCTTTGCATGTTTTTGTTCTTACATCATACATATTTAATATTTGGCTGGATGTAGAATTCTAGATTGGAAATTATTTTCCCTCAGAATTTAACATGTGTTCCTTTGTCGTCTTCTAGCGTGGCTGTTGAAGTTTGTTGCCATTCTGCTTCTCGAGTTTTTTGTATTCAACTTGTTTTAGGATCTTCCTTGTAATCCATGTTCTGACGTTTTTCAGTGCTTTGCCTTCTGTGGCTCTGTTTTCATCATTATGCTGGACACTGTGGGGTCTTGCAATCTGGAAATTTGTGTTTTGCAGTTGGGAAAATTTTTCCTGAGTTCTTTCTTTGATTGCTTCCCATCTGTTTCCCCAGTTCTTTAATTTTCTTATCTTTTCTTCCATTTCTGAACTCTTTGTTTTCTACTCCATATTCTGATAGATTTCTTCAATTTATCCTTCAGTATTTGTATTGCATTTTTACTTCTGCTGTGAGTTCTTAATTTCTTAGGGTCTTTAATTGTTCTCTTCAATTCTTTTTTGTTTTTGCATTGTCTGTTCTTCTCTCTCTGTGCATCTGTGTGTGTACATGTAAGTTCACGTCTCTCTGTATCTGCATCATTTCTTTCTTCCAACTTTCTTTGTCTCTGAATTCATGTTAAAAGTTTCCTTACATGTCTGGTGATTCTTAGCTATCTGCTCATTATGTAAGTAGAGGGCTCTTAAAGGTTGTTTGAAAGCTTTGTATTTATTTGGGAGTGGGATTGTTGACTGTGGAGTTCACTGTGGGGTGTGGTCTGGCTGGTCTGTTTCCTTGGGAAATGCCCAGTGTCAGTATCTTTGGTCTCATCTCTTGGACTGTCAGATTTTCCCAAAGAAGTCTCTTTTAGTCTTCTGGAGGGTATTAGTCTGGCTGCCAGGGAAAGAAGGGAAAGAAGGTTGGAACGCAAGCAAGTTGGTCTTGGTATTTAATGTGTAAACTTTTACTTAATCCTTTTGTTTTCTGTGTGGTACCCTGCCCGCAACTCTTCTGCGTGGAAGAGGGGCAGTTAGTCGCTCAGCTGCACAGAAAGTCTAACTGCTCTTAAGCAGCTTTTCACTGAATCCTCCCATTTTTAGCTCCACTGTCACCTCCAGTTCCAGAGATATCTTATACCACTAATTCCTGTGGTTTGGGGGAGTTTTGTGGCATAATTGGTTTGCTTCCTGGCTTTCCCCACTGTTGACTCAGAATTTAGCTTTTTGGAGTCTGCTATGTCAATTATCTCTCTCCTACCTGCTTCCTAGTTCCAAATATTTTAAATCCCTTTGCTGTCATTTTAGTGGTGTTTTGGAAGGGAGTGGAGTTAAATGCATGTATTCAGTTAGTCAGCATTTACTGAAGTATTATCCAAGTCTCTTTCATCTGAATGGGTTCTAGTTTAACAATTTCATTCAAGTCTGGTGCAAAGAAAGAAACTCACTAAACTAGATGTCTTCAGTCTTTTCTTCTGGATTCTTAATGTTGCCTAAGGCTGAATTAGCCTTTTCAACAACTTCGCTTACATTAGCTTGCAGTGCACCAAAAGCCCAAAGTCATCTTTTTCCCCCTGTCCTGATGTTCTTATAATGTTGGATTTTTAAAAGGTAAGTACAAAACTTAAATTTCCCTAGGAAATTTAAAGCTGTTGATTTTTGCCCAGTTTGGTAGATTGTGATGAGCTTTGGAATTCTGACTTTATTATCCTGGTGTATTTGCTATTGCTTTCTCAAATTTTTATTATCTGATAATTTGCTCAGCAAGCCAATTATGTCTCCATATTCATTTGGGGAAGGACTTATTGATTGTGGGGTTCATTGTAGTGTGGTCTGGCTGGCTCGTTTTCCTTTGGAAACCCCCAGTGTCATTATCTTTCGGCTTTGGTATTATTTATCATTTTATTTTGTTGTTAAAAATATTTTTCTTTTCCGGACCTCTATAGTTGGTTAGCTCTTTTCTCAAGACCATTCTAGCAGTTCCAAATATACTTGACCCTTATTGTAGTCCATTTTTCCCCATCTATTCCCCATCTAGAGATAGTATTAGAGATAAGATCAACAAATTTTAATAAAATTCAGCTGTATCATGTGTTTCCCAACTCCATTCTCCTGACTGTCAAACAAGGACATGACATTAGCCAGGAATGGCTTGCTCAGGTGCATGTGCTGACTCTTACTGTCACCTCTTCCTTTTCCAAGTGCCCACAAACCCTCCTTTGATAATCTGTCCTGGAATTTTACCAGAGATGAAGTGATGCTCAATTGCAGATTTGTGACATTCACTTTCTTCCCCTTTCTAAAAATGGGGATGCTAACATGTTTCTCGCTGTTTTGCATTCTTCTTCTTCTCTTCTGTTGTGGAGGGCATGTCTTGTCTAGACCACCAGGGTGTGAACTCTTCCCTGGGAGACAGGAGAGGCAGTGTCTTACCTCTCTGTGTTCTCAGTGGACTGCACTGGTCTAACATGTAGAAGACACTCGGTAAATGTTTGAGTAAGCTTGTTTATTTGAAACAGTGTAGGGTTCTTGAATTCCCTCACCTATTCACCTATTAGGGCTCCAGTGTTTACAGACCAATGTTGAGTCTCATCCTACTAAATGCTGGTGATACCTGTAAGGTTGTACTTTTTACTTGTGTGTTAAGTGTCAAGATTTATTGAAAAATGTTTTTTCAGAGAACCTGCTGGTGTTCCAAGCATTGTGCTGGGCTTTGGAGATACAGCAACGAAGACAGCTCCTGCTCTCATGGAGCTCACCAGCCCATGGGGAGGAGAAGATTAAAGAAGTGCTGACATCTATCAGTGGACGCTTGGGTTGCCCCCATATCTTGATTTTTGTAAATAATGCTGCCGTGAACATAGGGGTGCATATATCTCTTCAAACTAGTGTTATTGTTTCCTTCAGATAAATACCCAGAAGTGAAATTGCTGGGTCATATGGTATTTCTATTTTTAATTTTTTGAGGAACATCCATACTGTTTTCCATAGTGGCTACACCAACTTACATTCCCACCAACAGTGTACAAGGGTTCTCTTTTCTCTGGATCCTCACTAACACTTGTTATTTTTTGTTTTTTGATAATAGCCATTCTGACAGATGTGAGGTGGTATCTCATTGTGGTTTTGAGTGGATAAAGAAGATGTGGTATTGAATGAAATATTACTCAGCCATAAAAAAGTGAAATCTTGGGGCCGCCCGGTGGCGCAGCGGTTTAGTTTGCGCTTGGCAGCCCAGGGTTCGCGAGTTTGGAGCCCGGGCGCCTGCCGACGCACTGCCTGTCAGTCATGCCGTGGTGGCATCCCATATAAAGTAGAGGAAGATGGGCACGGATGGTAGCCCAGGGCCAGTCTTCCTCCCCCAAAAGGGGAGGATTGGCAACAGATGTTAGCTCAGGGCTGGTCTTCCCCACCAAAAAAAAAAAAAAAAAAAAAAAGTGAAATCTTGCCATTTGTGACATGGAGGGACCTAGAGGTATTATGCTAAGTGTACTAAGTCAAACAAAGAAAGACAAATACCATATGATTTCACTTATATGTGGAATCTAAAAAACAAAATAAATGAACAAACAAAACAAAATAGAAACAGACTCAAAGATACAGGAAATAAACTGGTGGTTACCAGAGCGGGGAGGGGTTGGGGGCAGGCAAGACAGGTGAAGGGGATTAAGAGGTACAAACTTCCAGTTATAAAATTAATAAGTCATGGAGATGTAATATACAACATTGGCAATATAGTCAATAATATTGTAATAACTTTGTATGGTGACTAGACTTATTGTGATTATTTCCCTAATGTAGATAAATACCAAATCACCATGATGTACACCTGAAACTAATAGGATATTGTATGTCAGTTGTACTTCAATAAAAAGAAATAAAATCTTTAAAATATTTAAAATTAAGAGGAAAAAAAAAAAGAAGGGCATGGTGAAGTTTTGTGCATGACCCATCCTGTGTACATTATACTGACGATGAAGGTCGTCTATGTGATGCTCCCCTTTTTCCAAAAGTTTTCTCCTAGGACTGCCTCTAGTCTTTCTTCACCTATCCTGACATGTGCTAACTTTGCTGCCACCACCCTAGTCCAGGTCACCATCTTGTGCTTAGATGCCTGTGGTCCCTTCTACACACAGCAGCCCGAGTATCAAAAAGCTACCTCTGATCCCATCTCCTCTGTGTAGAGCCCTCCAGTAACTTCCATCACACTTCAATATGATGTCCAGACCTCCTCGCTACCTTCATCTGGCTCTGCCTACCTCTTCACCGCTTCTGCCATTGTTTTAATTCATTCTGTTCTGGCCCAGTTCATTGTCTTCAGACGTGTCGAGATCCTTCCTTGTCAGGCCTTCCTCTGGTCTCTGGCTCAGCCCTCAGGCCTCAGACTTGCTTCCTCAGTTCTGAAACAGCCCTTCTAGTCCAAACCTGTCATTTTCTAGTTCTTCACTTGGTTCTATTTTTCTTTAAGCTGATCATCACCTGAAATCATTTATGTGTTTTTATTGGCTTTCTCCCTCCGTAAGCTCCACGAGAACAGGGGTTTGTGTGTGTTGGTTGATTGCTCTGTGCCCAGTGTGGCACCGAGCCTGGCACCTAGGAGGTGGTCGTCAATGTTTGCTGAATGAATGATGTAGTAGGTTCTAGCATCAGTGTGTGTCATTTCTTCTCCCCCTCCATTTTTAGTTCAGGGCTCTCCTGATAGAGAACTTCTGATGAGATAGGCCAGTTTCTGGGCAAAGGCCATTTTTCCAAACTTAATAAGGTGCCCTTTGATAGAGTTAAGTGCTTAATTTTTGCAGTGGCCTAAAAATGCAAAAAAGTGAATTCTGTCCTTTGATGCCCCCTGTGTAATCAGTGGTTAACTTTCCGTGTGCTTCTCAGTCCTGTTGCAATAATAGGAAAAGACCAACTGTAGCTCTAAGTCCTTAGATTTCATAATTTCTGATATATTTCTCAGATTTCTGCTGCTGGGTTTGTTTGTTTGTTTTGTTGTTGTTATCTCATAGTCTTGACGGGCTTTCTCTCACCTCTTAGATTCCTCCTGTCGGACCTTGTTAGACTTGTTAATTTCCTGTGTAGCATGGGATGATGGTTTTCTAGAGGATTCTGATAAATCTTTAGTCCTATATTTATCTTATAGCTCCTCTGGTATAGATTTTTCATTCCTTTCCTTCTCCCTCTAGTTCCCTGGTATCATTTTTGGGTTTGTTTTGTTTTAATCACCTCCCTTAATTCCAACTGGGCATGGGAAAGGCTTTGTGAAGCAGAAGGAATGGAATTTGGTTTTGAGGATGAATAATAACTTCAGCAGGACGTAGGTAGAGGAACTCTGGCCTGCAGGAATGGTATGAGCAAAAGCATTGAAGTGTACAAAGTGTAATGTGCTTGGCAGAGGTGGTTTAGGATGACTGGAGTATGTGTTTATCTGTAGTGTGAGATCTGCCTAAAAAGGTAGATTGTGACCTTAAATCCTAGCTAGGCTCAGAGTTATGGAGGGTCTGTATTCTGGTCTCATAATATTTTTGCATTTCTAGTGTAGGAATTATTATTTTCTTTTTACATATTGGTTAGTTGAAGGTGAAGGACTTTTAATTTTTTTCGCTGTCTTCAGGAGCACCTGATATAATAGCTTGCACATAATAGGTGTTCAGTGTTGAGCTGAATTGAATTCTGATGAGAGGATTTAATTTTCCCAAGAATCTAGAAGGCTAGATTTTTCCTATTGCGTTAATCTAAAAAAGGACATATAATTTTTTATTACATACCTTATATGAGTTTGCACTGTGGATATTCATTTTTTGTCACTTTTCCCATTTATCGTATGTGATCACTATACCAGGCAGTACTGGCATCAAAGAGGAGCCTGGAAGACATTTAGCTTCCTCAGTGTCTCCATCAAGTCCCCATTCTTGATAGGGACAGTTCATATTTTCAACATCTTCGGTGCAGTGCTGTGCAGAGGCATCTTCATGACCCCCTTCCAATCAGAGAACTGCCTCTGTGTCCATCAAAGAAGAAAATCTGGAGCCAGTGTTACCTATCCTGTGTTAGGTTTAACTGTCCTGTTTACAGATGAGAAAACCAATTGATTCAGGTTAAAGGTCTAAGATTATTTCGCTGGTAAGCAAATGACCTGGAATTAGAAACATAGGTCTTAGGTTATTTTCTTTCCTCTGTTTTTTAGGTATCCCAAATTCCACTTAAGGTTGATGAATGGCTTACTGGCCAATTGAGAAAAATGTAATTTGTGCAGCAATGGCTAGTACATAGGCTGAAAGTGGACCTTCCCCATCTGCTAAGGGATATAGACAAATTCAAAGCCTCTGGCCTGTCTTGTGACACATGCATGGAAATAGATAATAAAAAGAAAAATAAATATTGTTTTATACCACATTAAATATTATGTTAAAATAATTTCATTCACATATTTAATTTTTAATTTTCTTTTCTATATTTTCAACAGGGATGTAATTGTCAAAATGGCTTTCTCTGTTTGGCATAAACTATTCCTGTTGACTGGTAATTTTGATTAGAGTAAGAGTTAACCAAAATTTATTTCTGGAACATACAGTGTTGATGAATGGCTGGGGGGGGCTGTTATTCCTTATTGTCAAACATAGTTACTGTGGGTCATGGAGAGGAGTGCACTACATTTTGCTTTTAATACTTGTCAGCTAGGTTTGTCCTTTTTTTGTTTTTCCAGTTCTGATTGAACAGGTTCCCATTGATTTGAAAAATCCATATGTAAACTCAGGGTGCTGGGCTCGTACACCGTTTCATGGTGGATGATTGTGTAAAATTGCAACTCAGTGATTTCATCCAAGCAATAGCAGTCTCGAAGATGTGAGTCCATTGTGAAGAAGTGTTATGTTCTGTGTATATTGTCTGATTCTTTACCTGGTGTCACAGAGCACTGATAGTTTATACCACTGTAGATATCAGTATCCTAGTTCATGACCAGTTTGGCATTGCTCTAAAATTACTGTTCTGTTTTTTCCTCAACAGAATGTGTCTAATTTTTTTGTGTTCTTAGTAATATTAATTCTGAACTACCTTTACTGGCTCCGAAGGTCTTTAGAGATCAAACAGCATTTTTAAATAGTAAGGAACCCTCAGCCCCGTGGCTTCCGCATTTTATCCACACCCACAGACAGTCACATGTGAATGAATATGACAGTTCTGTAAGTTATCGTTTCTCTACACGTACAAATACGTTTCACAGTGCTAAAAGACACGGTAGGGTAGGAATACTGACACTGATATTAGAGGTAAAAATAGTGAACAAAGCAAATAAAAAACAAAGGATGTATCCATCAGTAAGATTTTGCTTATGCTGATTATAGCAAACTCTTATTCTTGCATTCATTAGATAAACCACTAATTCTCATTTTACTAGATGTTTTCCTATAAGCAATCTGAGGCTTCTCCTTTCCTGCTTTTATTCTGTTTAGCAGTATATCTTTTATACTAGCATTAGATTCAAAGTTCCCTCTGAACTCTGCCCTCAGTTTATATTCATCTGGCATTTGTCCACCGGGCAAGGGCAAGAATTGTACTGGAGGCATACTTTGCCAATAAACATCTTTACTCCTGCCTTACTGCTTTTCCTTATGATGTTATCCTTGTTTGGAATTTTTCTGCCTTCTGTCCAAATCCTGTCCTGATTAGCCAGCTCATATTCTTTTCCTTCAAGAAGCCTTTCTCTTCAGTCCTCATTGATCACTCCCTTCTCTGAACACTTAGAATTTAATCATACGTATGCATATGTCCTGGGTATTGTTATATAAGTGTTTCATGTCATCTACCTGTGGAAATATTGACCTTTTTAAAGCACAGAGAGGAGGTCCTATCATTCTGGGCATGAAACAAGTTCTCATGCCCAGAATTTAATAAGATATTGTTGAATCAAATAACAGTTAACACTTAACTATGTATCAGGTGTTTGCTTTGCTATATGTAGTGCTATGTATTTTATACACATTATCATTAGTTTCACAATGTTACAGATGAGGGATTAAGGACACATTGGTTAAGTGAGTTGCCCCAAGGTCAGATAGTAGCTTCTTTGTAGTACAGCCAGGATTTGTAAACAGGTTTGCCAAGCTTCAAAACCTGTGTTCTTTGTACTCTGTGAAATTCTTTGTATTTCTAGTTCAAACATTGTGTGTGTGTGAATAAGTGAGAATTAAGTGGAAGTCTAAGTTTCTCTGAACATAATTTTCTTCTTTGACAGATACTGAGTACTGCTCCCCATGGTATTATCTTGGGGTCCAGGTTGTGAAGGATAGTAATTTAGCTGTTCCTGTCCTCAAAGATCCCATAAACATACATTTTGTTACCTGCATATGAGGCAGGATGAAATAAGATCTGTACAAGGAAGTTAAATAGTTGTGTGGGTCCATGGAAGAGATTATCATTTCCAGCTGGAGGAATTAGAGCTGGTCCCAGAAGTTAGCATTTGTTCTGGGACTTGATGGAAGGATAGAAGTTGGAAAGAAGATTGTATTCTGAGTTTGGAGTTTGGAATTTGGAGATTGGGGTTCAAGTTCTTACACCATTGCTTACTAGCCAGGAAACCTTGAGAAAATTAACTAATAGCTCTGACTTGTCTTCATTTAGTAGCACTTACCCCTAGGGGTTGGTGAGAAGACTACAGGAAAAATTTACATGTAAGTCTCTTAGCATTGTGCCTAGCACGTAATAAGCACTCAACAAATGTTAGCTAAAGAAAGTAATTTTATTAATGAGAAGGACATGAACAAAGGCTTGGAGGAAGCTTGGTGGTGGGTGTTGAGTTTGAAGAAGGGTTTAGTCTCTTGGGGACTAAATATGATGGGACATAGTGGGCTGAGCCTTGAAAGGTAGATTGGAAATTGTGACTTCAGTGAATCATTTCACTCTTAGAATATTATTTCCTCTTCTTTAGACAATAGGTAGAGCCATTAGAATTTTTGTTTTCTTTTTACAGAGAAATGATGTGTTGTAACCTGAATTTTTGGAAAATAACTTATAAGAATTGGAAAAGAGAGTGAATGTGAGTAGAGGGGTGAAAGACTGGCTGGTGATGCAGTAGATGAGGGGAGAACTGATCGGAGTCCAAACCAGTGCAGGTTGGTGGGGACGATGGGGGAGCAAGAGTGTGAGAGCTTGCAGGAGTAATTCCAGCACAAAGAAACAACTGTGTGCTCTTAAGTCCCTTCCAAATTTAGAATGTCCTCATACCCAGCATTAGTTGAAATAATAGTTTATTCTGATCTTCACTTGAAGTCTGTATAAATATGATCATTGTTACTGTGTTGAGGTTGTTTTTCTTTGTTTTGGGGTATTTATATTTCGTTGTGACAGATCAACGGAAGATTTTCTGTTGTTGTTTGGTGTAATTATTTTTGACAATTTCCATATTGAAAGGAGCTGAATTTACAGATTTCTGTAGCTTTTCTTTATTCTGTATTAATAACTAAGTGAAACCAAATTTGTGACATTGGCTTTTTTGTGTGTGTGTGGGGGGAAGACTAGCCCTGAGCTAACATCCATTGCCAATCCTCCTCTTTTTGCTAAGGGAGATTGGCCCTGGGCTAACGTCCGTGCTCATCTTGCTCTACTTTATATGGGACACCACACAGCATGGCTTGACAGGCCGTACGTCTGTCTGCGCCCAGGATCTGCCGAAGTGGAGCGTGAGAACTTAACTGCTACGCCACCGGCCTGGCCCCATTGGCTTTTTTTTTTAATTAGATCACTCTAAATTGGCTAAAATTTTTGTTTCTAGAATTAGCACCCTCTTTTTAATTTTTAATTTGAAATAATTTTAGATTTACAGAAGAGTCACAAAGAGTACAAAATGTTCCTGTATTCCCTTCATCCAGCTTCTTCTAATGTTAACATCTTACATGACCATGGTACTTTTATCAGAACTAAGAAATTAACATTGATTCAATACCATTAACTAAACTACAGCCTTTATTCAGGTTTTCCTTGTATTTCCAGTGTCATCCTTTTTCTATCCCAAGATCCAGTCCAGGATCCCACATTGCATTTAGCCATCATAGCTCCTTAGTTAACTCCTTCAATCTGTGGCAGTTTCTCAGGCGTTCCTTATATTTCATTACCTTGTCTCTAATGAAAAGTAAGCACCTATGCTTTTAAAGTAGTAGACTACAGGGGCAGGTCCAGTGGCAGAGCGGTGAAGTTCACACGCTCTGCTTTGGAGGCCTGGGGTTCACAAGTTCGGATCCTGGGCGCGGACTGATGCATCACTTGTCAAGCCATGCTGTGGCGGCATGCCATATAAGGTAGAGGAAGATGGGCACGGATGTTAGCCCAGGGCCAGTCTTCTTCAGCAAAAAGAGGAGGACTGGCAACAGATGTTAGCTCAGGGCTAATCTTCCTCACACACACACAAAATAAATAAAGTAATGGATTACATAATTTGAAATCCACACACATGTGGGCCCATGTGCAGTTTAAATTCTTAACAATAACGATATAAAACACATCTATAATATTAAGATTTCAAAATTAATTCAAAATCAGTTTGAAAAATAATTTTTAAGAAGCTTGTTAACCCCAAAAGTGCCAAGTTACAGGCCTGGAGGTAGTCATATAGCATTGTTGATCTAAAGATAGGAAAGTGGCATTTAAGAAACAACCATATTCTACAACTCTAGGGTGGATAGTCAGGCATATTTCAGTTTATCATCACTCTAGGTTATGTCGTAGGTGGCAGCTTCAGGGTTGATTTCAGCCCTTTCATGAAAAAGAATGTTTTCACAGCATCAGGGATAGTAAACACATCCCAGAGTTGAGCACATGTCAGAAGTTTTAGGATTGCTCTAAGCTTTGTAAATTCATCTTCAGAATGTCGTGAATATTGACTTTTTGTTGGTCAGGTTTTGCTTTCAGTTCTTGCATTTTGTTCATGAAAATGTGAGCCATGCCAGTGGGACAAAATGCTTGTTAATTTACGCTTGTCCCCGAGGGATGCACTTCAGAGGCCACCACAGATCCTGAAAGTGTGATTCCTTCTTGAAAAATTTGTGAATTTCTTTTGAAATTGATTTATAAGATTCTCTGCTCTTTAAATTCAATGATTCCTTTGAGTGTGGGGGCTGGTCAGCTGTGGAAAATGGAGGCAGTCTCCAGATGCTTATTCACGTGTCCAGTTTGAGTCAGAACACTCGTATTTCCTTGGTCATATCAGCAGTGCTTCTGTTTTTTTCCCCCTGTGTTCAGACGTCTTGTCACATCATGGAAGAACAATCTTGTGAGTCAGTGGGAGGTCTGACAAGTCAAGCCACTCAAAGCCTTTTAATTCCAAGTGTCCTTGATCTGAAGAAGCAGCTCAGTAAATCTCTTGAACATGTTTTTACAACCTAGCCATCTGACTGCATTAAAATAAACTGTGCACTGCTCACCTTCTTCTAAGTATTCCTTGAATGTGTGACGATGAAGGCCATAACCTCACGTCATAATCTGTCACTTCCCTCATCACATCATGCAGCGAACCTGATTCATTCATTCAGTGAGTAGTTATTGAGCATTTCTATGGGCCAGAAACTGTTTCAGGTACTGTGGACACAGCAAGAGAACACCAAGCTTCTTTTCTAGTCGACAAGACAGGTACACAAATAAGTAAAATATACAGTTTAGTCGATGAAGATATGTGCATCTATGGAGAAAAGTAAGTTAGGGGAGTCTGTGTGCGTAGTGTGCAATATGAGAGTCAGGAAAAGCCTCACTGAGATGATGACATTTGAGCAAAAAGCTAAAGGAAGTGAGGGGGCAAGCCAGCTTGATTACCCAGGAGCATTCTAGGCAGAGGGAACAGCAAGTGCCAGTCAGGAGATGGAAGCAAGCCTGAGCGGCTGGATGGGAAGCAGGCCCAGAATGGTTGGAGGACTGTGTGGAGGGAAGGGGACAGGTCAGAGATGGTTGGTGCCAGAGCACCTAGAGTGTTGTAAGCCACTATAAAAGCTTTGGTTTTTGCTCTGAGTGAGGTTGGAAGGCAATGCGGGGTTTTGAGCAGAGGAATAACGTGATCTGGCTTTCTGATGAAAAGGGTCTCATTTTATTGAAACTAGTGTTGAGGGGACAAGGATAGAAGCAGGTAGCAGGCTATTGCAGTAATTCAGGTGAGAGAGAATGGTGGCTTGAACCAGGATGGTAGCAGTGGAGAAGTGATGAGAAATGGTTGGATTCTGGACATGTTTGGAACATAGAGACATCAGCATTTCTCAATGAATAGGATGTATAATGTGAGAAAGAGAAGCCATAAGGTTTTTAGTCTGAACACCTGAGAAGGTGGAATTACTGTTTACAGAGACAAGGAAGGCTGTTGATGGAGCAGGGTGTCAGGAGTTTGGTGACAGATGTGTATCGTGAGGGAGACAGTGGGACCTGGGTGTGGCCAGCCTCATCACTTGAGTATACTTCAGAAATTTGCACACACACACCCCGCCCCTCATCTTCACTGTAGATACTCCATCTGTGATAAATGATTTAAACTTCTCAATATTTAAATCAAGTATCTTAAATTCCTTGATGGGCAGGTACTTTATGTCTGTTAGCTGACTGATTAAAAAAAATCTCTGATCTCAAGTGGCCTACACTGTGATAAGCAGGTTGCATTAGACCCAGGGGTTCTATGAGGAATACAGATGTTTCTGCTGCCACAGCATATATATATATGTATATATGGTTTATATGCCACACCATATACACCATAAGCCACACCTGGAAAATACAAGCATACGAAAAAACAGCAAATCTAAAACCTCAACAGCAATTTAAGGATAAACAACCTCATATTGTGCAAAATCAGACATTGAAAACAACAAGGCTGTTGGGAAAAATAGAGTTGGGACAGAATACTTAAAACTAAGGAACTTTGTAACTGAGTAGTCCTGATGAAAGTACCAAGAAAAAACTAGCCCAGTTTGCTCTACCGGTGTTGGCACCCAGAATCACAGTCAGAAATTCTTTGTAGCCTTAAACCCTGGAGCTCATTGCTTTCACTTTGAGTAGTAGGTCTTGGAGGGTATTTTGCTTCTCATAGAGACCTTTTCATTAAAATTAAAAATCTGATCCAAGATATCGCCTTCTTAATTAATCCATTGTTTTAATACAGGGAGAAATGCCTTTGCAGCTTCCTCAGCTGCATTTGCAGCTTTGCCAGATAGCTTAAAAGAAGGAAAGTGTGATGGTTTTTGAAGCCACTGAATCAGCCACCACTTAAAACCTAAGTCACTTCTGTAGATTTGTCAGCTCCACCGCCCTCCCCTCGCCCTGCCTTAAGGTCTTCTTATATTGCTAAGACTTTTTCTTTAATAAGCGTGAGAAAACTAGAGTCTGATTACTTGGAATCATTAACATGCTGGGAAAGAGTGCGTGGGAGCCGGTGTGTCTTCTCCATTATACCAGCATCATTCATCTGTTTGCCAGCCGTGTATGAGGTCATGCGTGTCAAAGAAACACGTTGCGGCGAACAGACTGTACTGCTGACCTAGGACTCCTCAGTGCTGACGTACACCAGGGACCAAACTCAGATCTACCTCCTTCCTGGATAGTCTAGAATTTTTCTGTTTAAAATAGGTATTCAGTAACAAAACCCCTAAAATTATCTCAATAGTATGCTCAAAAACCATGTGGGGGGGCCGGCCCGGTGGTGCAGCGGTTTAGTCCGCGCTTGGCAGCCCGGGGTTCGCTGGTTCGGATCCCGGGCGCCCGCCGACACACTGCTTGTCAGCCATGCCGTGGCGGCGTCCCACATAAAGTGGAGGAAGATGGGCACGGATGTTAGCCCAGGGCCAGTCTTCCTCAGCAAAAAGAGGAGGATTAGCAACGGATGTTAGCTCAGGGCTGGTCTTCCTCACCAAAAAAAAAAAAAAAAAAAAAAACCATTTGGAAAAATTCAACATCTCTTCTTTTAAAAACTAAGAAATGAAAACGACATCTTTAACAAGATCCACTCTATTGAACCAATAGCCATTATCATACTTGACAATGACACACTAAAGGATTTTCTGTTTACTTCTGGAACATATAAGCAAGCCTTCTATCACCATTAATATTGTTCTAGAATTTCTGACTAGTGCAAGAAACCATAAAACAAAAATAAGCATAATGATCAGAAAGGAGATAAAATAGGAAAACCAAGAAAATAAACTAAAAATTATTAATGAGGGCTATAAATGGTAAGTATACAAAAATCGGTAGCTTTCCCAAGTGTCAACAACAACTAGTTAGAAACATCATGGGGAAAACCTCCCATTCACCATGGTAGCAACAAATACAAGATACAGTCATGCATTGCTTAACAGTGGGGGATATGTTGTGAGAAACGCACTGTTGGGTGATTTTGTCTTGCAAACGTCGAGTGTACTTACACAAACCTAGATGGTATAGCCTACTATATGTTGAGGCTAATCTTACAGGACCATTGTGGCCCGTCATTGACCAAATGTCATGCAGTGCATGACTGGACCTAGAAATAACCCTGATAAGTATGTGCAGTCAAAATGAAGAAAACTGTAACACTTTTTTTTTTGAGATTTATGAAATAAAACTTGAATGAACTGGAGGGGATGTACCTTGTTCCTGGATGCAAAAACTAGCATATTGAGAAGATGTCATTTTTTTCCCATTAATTTATAAATTTAACATGATCTGAGTAAAAATTACATATATTTTTAGAGAGGCTTGACAAAGTGATTATAGGCAATAAACATAAAGGAGAGACTAATACCAGATAATAAAAGTTAAAGCCATAGCAGTCAGTAGTGTGTTATGGTTTAGCATAGTGGTCATGAGTTGAGGTGTTGGAGTACTTGGATTCCAGGCCTGCCATTTACCAGGCATGTGACCAGGGCCCACTTAATAGCTCCAGGCCTGAGTTTCCTCATCTGTAAAGCTTGAGATTAAATGATATAATGTAAATAAAGAGCTGAGCAAATTGCTAGTACATGGGAAGTACTCAAAAAATGTTAGCTGCTATCGTTTTGTTGTTGACACAAGAGTAAAATAGATCAATAGAAGAGAATAGTTTAAGAAGAAAAAATAAACAAGTGGGACCTCATCAGACTAAAGAGCTTCTACAAGGCAAATGAAACCAGGATCAAAATGAATAAACAACCCACCAGCTGGGAGAAAATATTTGCAAATCGTTTGTCTGACAAGGGATTAATCTCAGTAATATACAAAGATCTCATACAACTGAGCAACAAAAAAACAAACAACCTGATCAAAAAATGGGCAGAGGATATGAACAGACATTTTTCCAAGGAAGAGATACAGATGGCCAATAGACACATGAAAAGATGTTCAACATCACTAATCATCAGGGAAATGCAAATCAAAACTACACTGAGATATCACCTTACACCGGTTAGAATGGCTATAATCACAAAGACAAATAACAACAAATGCTGGAGAGGTTGTGGAGAAACGGGGACCCTCATTCACTGCTGGTGGGAATGTAAACTGGTGCAGCCTCTATGGAAAACAGTATGGAGAGTCCTCAAAAAATTAAAAATAGAAATACCGTATGATCCAGCAATACCACTCTTGGGCATCTACCCAATGGACGTGAAATCAACCATCACAAGAGGCATATGCACCCCTATGTTCATTGCAGCATTATTCACTATAGCCAAGAAGTGGAAGCAACCCAAGTGTCCCTCAACTGAAGATTGGTTAAAGAAGATGTGGTATATACATACAATGGAATACTATTCAGCCATAAGAAAAGACACAATTGTCCCATTTGCAACAACATGGAGGGACCTAGAGGGTATTATGTTAAGTGAAATAAGCCAGAGAGAGAGGGACAGACACTGCATGAACTCACTCATATATGGAATATAAGTGAACACATGGACAGAGAGAACTGATTGGTGGTTACCAAGGGGAAGGGGGGTGGGGTGGGCACAAGGGGTGAAGGGTTACATCCACAAGGTGACGGACAAACAAAAATGTACAACTAAAACCCCACAGTGTTATAAACTAAGACATCAATAAAAAAAAAAAAAGAAGAGAATAGTTTAAACATAAGACCACAGTATAAACAAGAATTGATTATTTATTAAAGGAGCCATTTTGAATCAAAGACAATTGATTAGATATTATATATAGTTAAAAGTTTTTGGATAACTCATATTAAACATCACAATAAATTCCATGAAACCATAAACAAGTAGGAGAAGAAAATATTTATCAAATAGTTGAAGAACTTAAAAGCAGTGAGAAAAGGTCCAAAGTCAAATTGATTTGGCTATACAAACATTTATTTCTGTATAGAAGAAAAACTCACAAGTTGGATGACAAACTGAGGCACAAGTAGTGGTTATTGGTGAATGTTTAACAACCAGCTCTGCAGGGGAATGCAAAGAAAATGCGCAGATTTGTCACATTTGTCAATTTCCGTGGTATAAATACTCCCACAATACTGATATCAGGCTACCAACATGAAGTCAGTGAGAAGAAGTTGGGAAGAGGTATGCATGGTTGGCTCTTGTGAGCTGGTACCAGCTGACTGCAGCATACCTTTTGCACAGACATGGCAGAGCATGCTCAGAAACCACCTAGAGATCACCCCAGGCCAGAGCACATTCTTGCTTGAAACTGCCTCCCCCAGGAAGCTATCATAAGATAGAGATACTTGAGAATAAAAATACACTGTGTTGTATCATGGAGGGTACTTTGAGCTGGACCTGTACTATCACAAGGGTGCTGGCCCTGCAAAGGATCCCTGGGGTGGAAAGAGCCCTGTGGGGTGGCTGGGGGCTACTCTGGGAACAGCCTCTTTGGGGACAAATGGCTGAGGACTAAGGGCAGAGATGTTGCCAGGCAGATGCTTAGCAGAAAAAGAACAGTTGGACCAGAGCAGAGGGTGTCTCTCCCTTGGTTTCTTCTCCTTCTGAAGCCCATGATACTCTTGGCAGTGGGGCATGTGTTTTGCTGTCTTCCTCTGTCTGCATATTTATATTCTCATTTGTCTTTTTATTCTCCTTTTGATGCTGTTCAGTTACTGTCTGTAATCGTTTTCATAAGTGTGGTCATCAGAAAGATCAGTCTTGGTGGGGAGTGGTGATGTGCGAAAGCACGAACACTTGTGTCTAGACAGTGATAAGGTGACCCAAGTGATATTTTGTAGTAGACCAGGGGGCCAAAGACGTGTCATTGTCGGAAAGTCATGGTATTGTCAGGAAGGGAAGCTTCAAGGTATGGAGCCTTGGGGTCCTGTCTCACATTTGGATGCAGGGATTCCATCAGGGGTTTGCACTTTTTATTCCACAGTGGACTACTAACTGATCATTTGGTTATGCAGTCTTACATGTACCATCTTAGATGGGTTGTTTCTTTGTGATCATATCTGTAGCTCTGATAGAAGGTTGGTTTATTATAAGGTCGACTTTGTGCAAAGAAGCGGGATTTAATTGGGTTTCAGAGAATATGGGAGCAATATTGTTAGAAGTTGTATAGTTGTTTGAAGCCTGTGACTGGGAATCATTACTTTGGGCAGCACAGAAAGAACCAGTTGGCCTGGGGTGGGAGAGGGGTGTGGAGAGAGGAAAAAAGTAGTACATAAGATTAATCTTATGATGTGAGGAAAGTAGCTTTAACAGACACGCAGAGGGCTGGCTGGTGGGAAGGATGGGTTGCCAGAATTGGATGCAGACTGGTCAAGATATAAAACAAGCCTGAGCTTGAGACTTGGCTTTGGAGATGGACAAAAATGGTTTCTTATGAGTGGGATGTTTTAATGACTCATTGGGCCTGGAGATTTACAGATGCTTATGTTTTTAGAGCATTTATTTATTCAAGGTTGATGCGTATACAATAATTTTTCTTTTTTTTTTTTTGTTTTTAGGAACAAGTTTAATATCTGTCATTAACAGGGCTATTAATTTGATGATTCAGTGTTCCTCCTCACTTATTTGGGTATTTCTAGTCTTTTTGCGTGAGTTTTCTTTAATCACTCTAGAATCTTTAGCTGGTTTTCATTAATTCAGCTTATCCTGAAAACCTTCGCTGATTGTAGAACCATTGTATTTCAGGGTTGGAAGGGACTGTGATAGTCTTCTAAGCCAACTGTCAATTTGATGCTTGAATCCCCTGTATTATTCTTTTCTATTTCAGACTTAAATAATTGATGTCTTGATTTTTAGTAGTTGGATTTACCAAGAAGTAGAATTTGGAGACTTTGTAACAATATGGCATTCTCAGACCCAGCAGTCATTTGGAGATAACCAACTGGGCATACTTTGGGTGGCTGAGGGCTGGCTGGTTATCTGATGCTGAAATGTTGGCACCATTCAGCGGCCCCTATTACAGGGTACTCTGACCTCTAACTTTAAACCCCAGGCTGGGGGTGAGAGTGTAGTTCGACTTAGGACACAGGTTCCCAGGCCAGGCTAAACCCAGGACTCTCATGTTCCTAGGGCTTCCTGCATGGTTCTGATCTATTCACAGGCAGGGAGAGGGTGCTGGTTGTTGCTGGTATAGAACCAACCTCTTTGCTTCCAAAGCTAGTTGGCTGAGGCCAGTCTGTAGGTCCAGAAGCTGCCCATTTGTAAATTATGCTGAAATTCTGGGAGAAGTTTTCTAGAAGGATTCTAAATTATAACTCTTTAATATTTTCTGCTTATAGAATTTGAATGCAGAATACTTTGTGTGGTTCAGGTTTTACCAAGTAAGCCCAGCTCGTGGCTGCCAGGAAGCTTTACCAAGTATCATTGATCTTAGAATTCGTCAAGCCCTGGGGCTTTGGAGGCCCAGAAACTTAATTTTGCTAGTACATTTAGAGTATGTCCTTTCATTAATAGTAGATTCATGTAAACCAAAGTCATAAGACACATATGTCAACTCAGGATGCTAATTTATCAAACTGACATATAGACCAGAAAATTTTTGTCAGCTTAGCTAGTATTAAGGTAAAGACAAATTATTATTTAAAAATTATCGTATTTATTCATAATAGAAAAATAGTATCGTTATTTTTTTAAAAATCCAATCTAAATATGGAAATAAGTAGAAAGTCCTTTCTGATCCCACCTCATGAGATAATAATTGTTCACAGCTTAGTCTGTATATATTCATCCAGATTCTGCACATGCAGTAACCTCTGTTGCTCTACTGCTTTCTTTTTCTGTAGCTCTCTAGTTATGTTATGTGCGTTGCTTGTCAACTCGTGGGAAGCCAGAGGACAGTCAGAAGGTTGCCTAATGACATGGACTCAGATGAAGAGGAGTAGGCCGGATGAGTCATGGTTTTGCAGTAGCTCAGTAGCCTGTATTGTTTATTCCGCAATCGAGAGGCTGTTGCCCTGGCACCCCTTCCCCAAGACAGGTTGGAAGGGCCGTGCCAATGTTTCTCTCTCAGACTGTTATTTTTCAGTATAACTGACCAAGTACAGATCTTGGCGCCTAACAGATGCTAAATAAATTGTAGCTGTGTATGTATCTGCCCTGTCCAGTCCCTCTTTCCAGACAAGTACATTCTTTCTGTAGCTGCATTTATACCGCAGTCTGGTTTTACCTCAACAGGTGTGTCCATTGGTCTCCTTAAGATGACTTTTCTTTCTCTACTTTGGTCTATTTTATTTCAGTTCTCTGCAACCTTATTTCTCGTTTCCTTTTGTGCTGCCTACAGAGGGATTTAACTATTCTGTGAAAATCAGCACCTTATCTAGTAATTCTTGTAACTTCTGATTTCTCAGAAAAATGCTTTCTTTCATCAGATTTCATTATTACCCAACTCTTTTTTTTTTTTTTTTTTTTTTGTGGGGAAGACCAGCCCTGAGCTAACATCTGTTGCCAATCCTCCCCTTTTTGCTGAGGAAGACTGGCCCTGAGCTAACATCGTGCCCATCTTCCTCCACTTTATATGGGACGCCACCACGGAATGGCTGACAGGCAGTGCGTCAGCAGGCGCCCGGGATCTGAACTCGCGAACCCTGGGCTGCCAAGTTTACCCAACTCTTTACCTTAGTCAAAACTATTCTGCTCTTATCTTGTTGTATATCTAATGTAGCTATATTAAGAGCATTCATAGGGAGTTTATTGTGAAATCAGTAGAACTCCACATGTAAAGTGGACAATGTAGCCCTCTTTTAAGTGTTTTTATGTGATTTCTTTTATACATATAACAAATTATTGAGATATAATTTACATAATATACAATTCACCCATGTAAAGTGTATTATTCAATGGTTTTTAGTGCATTCACAGAGTTGTGTAACCATCACCACAATCAGTTTTAGAACATTTTCTTCATCCCAAAAAGAAACCCCATACCCATTGCCCCTCAGCTCCCACCCAACTCTAGGCAAGCACCAGTCTACTTTCTGTCTCTATAGATTTGCCTATTCTAGACATTTCATATAAGTGGGATTATATAATATGTGACCTTTTGTGTCTGGCTTCTTTCACTTCTAATGTTTTCAAGGGGCATCCATGTTGTAGTATGTATCACTACTTCATTTCTTTTTATTCCAAAATTTAGATTCCATGCAATGGATATACCCCATTGTATTTATCCATTCATCAGTTGATGGGCATTTGTATGTGATTTCTTAATAGCAAAGTAGCACTTTAAGTATTATTACTCTTTTTGAAATCCAAACAAGTGTTATTTATACATAATATAGATGGAAGTTACAGAAGGCTAGGAGGAAACAACAGTTTATTTCTACCTGTTAAACATCACTGCAGGTATTTTCTTCAAATATCAACAGTCATACTTGGACATTTGGAAATTATCTTTGAAATAATTACTTAACCCCTCTTTGCCTCAGTTTCCTCATCAGTAAAATGGGAATAATAATAGTATCAACTTCATAGGTTTGTTGTGCAAGTTAAATGGGTTAATGTAGGTAAAGTATCTGGCACGTGGGATATGCTTGGTAATATTAGCCATAGTCTGCATTTAGTGTTACATAGTCACTAAGTAAGTATTTGGAATAAAACAGATTATTTTGGTAATCATAATTAAGGTTAATCCATGGCCTTTTTCCACCTTTAATAAATATGTGCATTTTTGTCTATCATTTCACCAACCCTCACATGTGAACTCAAATGAATTGCGATAAAGGGGAGGTGAGATAAGGTAGAACACAGAGATGAGGAAGGGAAGTTAGCCAGAGGAGAAGAGCAGGAAGGTGACGTCAAGTACCTGAATCTCTTAAGTCCCAGTGTAGTTCTTTTCATGTGGTAATAATTATTTATTGAATGAATGTTTTTTTAATTGTTTAGTTGACTATGGGTTTTAGAATTGAAGTTTTCTTCAACTCCCTTTAAAAATTTAAGATGTAGGAAGCCATTTCTGTTGCTCTTATTGTATTATCACTAGAAAGTTACTATTAATTTGTTTCTTACATTTACCACGATTATCTATACAACTGGGCACTCATTAGTTTCTCCTGGTTGTATTTCTTTTACTACTCATTTTTCACTTTTCAGGCACATATTTTAAAATGTATACAATGTGGGAGCAATTTAAAAATGTTTGAGATGAATATTTGTGAGAATTCACTTTTTAAGATGCTTCATAGGGAAGAGTTTCCCCACAGCCCGTTGGGAAAGGGCATTATCAGTGGTTTAGGGCCTGGTCCTAGCTAAGAGCTTTACTTAAAATCATTTAATCCTGAAAACAACAGTGCATGACAATGGGATAGTCATCCTTACCTTACAAGTGAGGAGATCAGGTCAGCTGATTAGACTCCTGTTTAGGAGAGGAGCTAGGATTCAAACCCAGGTTTGTGCTCCTCCCTCTCACCACATGGGTCCATCACCTCTCTGATGTTTGTTATTTGTTAGACTGTATTACTTCTCTGAAGTTGCCATTTCTTGTGCATTCTTCAGGAGAAGTCTTGCTCTTGCCTAGGTGATTCTCAGCATACAGCTTTCTAGTGAAGTTTGAAGTGTTCTAATCTCCTGTCAATAAGTGTCACATAGAATGGCTTGAACATTTCCTGGTGGTTTTGGTACTGCCTCTATTTCTAGCTGACATTATACTAAGGAATTAGAAAAAGAATAATCTGGAGAAATAGGAGCCCGTATTTCTTTTTCTATTGTTTCTTCCATAACTAAACAGCATTATCAAATGAGATAATCAAAATGAGAAAAATGCATCATAAGTCAAACTAGTTAAAAATTGTGCTGTCCCCTTCCAATGCTTGTACATTTGCATATACTAGTTTACTAGTTGTATATCCAGAGCATAGATATAATTTCATACCATGTTTTTAAATACAACCTTTTATCACAATCATTTTTATATGTTACTATGCAAAGTTTTCCTAATTATTTTTATGATTACTTAATATTCCATTCTCATATTTAACTAATTTCTATTATTAGATAGTTAATTTCTAATTTTTTCTCATAATAGCAGTATATTGAACATCTCACGTGCAACAATTTTAATGTTTTAGATTGTTTCCTTGGGTTTTTGAAATGTATTGCCAAATTACGTTCAAAGTGTCTAACCAGTTTACATTGCTTTTAGTTTCAGCGTAGTCTTAGCCAGTGTTACCAGCCTTTATTTCTGAAAGTGATTTTCAGTGGCAGCATCATCCTAATCATGAACCCTTATGCTCTGGTTTCCAGAAATGTATTGTGAGAGAGGTTGGCACTGTCTGTATTCATGTCTCCCAATGGGTGCGTGACCAAATTAGTTTTGGAGAGTTTCACAAGAGAGTCTCAAAAAAGTCCAGTTGAAAGACTAGACCATGAGCCAGCATTTCCAAAACTTAAATCTGAAATTTATTTTTCTCATAGAACCTATTAACAAACATCTTTGGAAAATGCCATATTGTATAATATCTCTGGGGAAAGGAGCCAGCCCATGATGCAACAGAATGCCTTTTAGGAAAATGATCTCATGCAGGAGGTGCAGTAAGGATGTTTGCTCTAACATTATGCCACTCCAATGGTAAGAGACCTGGCCTTGTTCATTCATTCATTAAATAAATTTACTGAGCCTCCTATGTGCCAGAGACGGTTCACCTACTGGGGATGCAGCAGTGAATAAACGAACAAATCCCTGCCCTCAAGTAGGCACTAAGGTGGGAAGAAAGGACATCATCTATTCAACCACTTAAAGGAAGATTCTGTACACATTGTTCTGTGTAGAATAGGCTTTCACTTGAAGAATTTTAAGTGCCTACTGAAAACAGTGCTAATCTCTGATATAAACGAAAAACAGACACATTGTCTTTACCCTCAAGAAGTTCGTAATCAACTGGGGAAGCAAATAATTAGGATGTGAAATGATAATTACTGTGATGGTGGTATATATGTAGTGTGCTATAGGAAGACAAAGGAAGGGAATCTTATCCATATTTTGAGGGTTCCTGAATTATTTTTTTAACTATATAGGGATTTGGTCACTTAAGAGTTCTTAGGCACTGCCATAGAACTGAACATATATTTTTTTCCTGTGCGTGATTGTTGTGGACTGAAAGCATCTTCATTGGCAAAGATAATACCTAATTTTGATGTAAAATATAAATTTACTCAATTCCACCCACCCATTAGCTATGTTATGATCAGTGTAATCTTCATGTTCCTTCTCCATAAGTCAGTGTAGTCTTCATAAGTCAGTTCTTACCTGTTCCATCATGGAAGCAGGATTGGAGTAGAAATTCTATATTGAGTACCTACAAATTCCTGCTTTAAAAAAATGGTTACAGTATAGCAAGAAAACTCAGTAAATCCACTAGCAGTCTGGAAACCAGCTGTACTATAGCAGGTAGGAGGTGCAAAGTAGGGCTTTGGACCTATCCTTGGTGTCATCAAATACTGAAGAAGTTCTGACACTTGTAGGATGTGATGGGGAAAAGTCAAGCCCATAAAAACTGTATAATATATATGTGTGGGTATATATATAATATATCATTTTAAAAAATTAAATAGTAATTTTAAGTTAAAAACAATGCTCACCACTGATTCAGAAGAAAGGCAAGTTGGAAATACTGTTTGAGGATTCCAGACAAGGCTTGTCTGTATAGTTTTGATCATGTTTCATTGATTATGGAGGTAAAAGATGCTGTGTTGCAGAGCAGGATGAACTTGGCCTCTGCCCAGTAACTGTCATGTGCTCATGTGCAAGACGGACAGTCACTGAGAAGTCTGATGTAAGGACACCTTTGTAACAGGCCTGCAGTTATTTTTTTGGGACAGCTGGAGGAAGAATGAAGCCATTGGCATCTCCATGATCTTTCCATCATGTAAATGCATAACTTATAAAGCAGCTCTGGTTGTCATTTTCCCCCTTTTCCTTAAATGGATGAATGTTTGTGATTTAGCATAAAGTCCATGAACTAAGAAAAGTGGTTGGACACAGATGCCTGTATCTTTCCACTCAGTGTATCTTATTACCTTTAACTGCATGTTAAAATCATGCTTTTATTTTTACCTTTCAAATATGAATTGCCATCACCAGGCTTAGCAAATGAAACGGATTACTTATGGTAACTGTAAGTAGTTATGCACTCCACATCCTTGACAGAGCTTTCCCAGAGGACAGGCAATGTCTTTCAGAATCCTATTACAAGATTTTATTTGCAGTTGCTGTGAACAGAAGGCTGAAAGCCTCCATGTTTTATTGCTACCCAACTTCATCAGGTTTGCTCACTCTATTGAAAATTGTGGCAAAAATGATACACATCAGCTCTTTTATTCTTTTGTTACTACTCTGCGCAAATAAAAGCATATTGGGGGATTTAATGAAGCAGTATGTCCTTGGAGGGAGCTTTGAAGATTTGGAGTGTCTATTTGTGTTTAGTACTGGAGGTTTTTGTGTAAAACAGATTAGCATGAACAAAATAAAGTCCTCACAGATAGCCCAGTGTTTGCCACGTGTGTACTTAAATCTCACAAAAGTCTCTGTAGCAGTGACCTGGGAGATGCATTCAGTGACTCCTTTAGAGGCTTTCTGGGTATAGCCAAGGAATAGTGAAAACCAAAAAGGGGCAGCAGAGCTGCTGGATCTATGAGCCTGTTTTGGAGGTGGCCTGTTTATCAGGAAGTAGAGACTGTGATGTTCAGGAAGAAAGCTGGGGAGGGGAAAGAGGGGATCTGATTATTCAACAAATTAACAAACACTTCCCCGGGATACATTCTGGGAATCTGTGCTGGGTGAGAGGCCACCTCTCAGCTTGCTTTTTTCACTGGAATCTGGGAAACACAGTGTGGATGGGAAGGATGGATCTGGGCTGCAGAGATCTAGGCACACATGAAGGGTGGCGTTCGTATGTTTGCCATTAGGTGTAGGTTTCAGGTTATTGCAATTCCTGGCCTCCAGTTTAACTTTCCTCACTGCTGGCCTGTAGGAGTGTAAGCATGTGTCCATGACCTTATCAGGATCATCTTGATTCTGCTTGAATTTCTAAGCTTCAGTACTTTAATACTAGTAATGAATACTTGTGGTATACCTTCAAACTGATAAAAACACTGAAGTATGGGCAGTGCTATGGTTGCAAACTGCTGGCCCAAAGGGTGTAGGAATTAATGCTGGTTTGACCTTTATTTGCAGAGGTAACACTGCCTGTACACCACTTCTCTTTGTTTGGACCAGCCTCCCAGGCTGCCATTTCTTGTTGCTTTGAATGTAGGAGAATGCAGTTCTCTGGCTTACTCTGGGCAAATGGCAAGGGAGCACGTGGTCTTTTAGCCCGTCAGAAATCCCAAGTTGCAGCAACTCTAGGTGTATGTGACCAGATAATACTTAATTCACTGTTAGCAGGAAATCTCACCAATGACATCAACATGAAAATATTATTCCAGTAGCTTAGTAAAGATAGCCCTAAACTAACGTGTCAGAACACAAAAGAAGTTCCTCTTTTCCAAGACCAGAAGGCCCTTTCCCAACTGGAGCAGACATACTTCTAGAGTGTAAAGAAATCTTAATGGATACGAAGTGAGAAATGGCTGATTTTTTGTTTTCAACCAACTTAATGTTCTATTTGTTTACTACTAAACATTTGTGAGTGGAATAATTCTTATTTGGCAGTCAATATTTCTCTGTCATAGCTAGCAAGAATTTCTAGTATGTTTTGGACACAAAACACATTCTATTTTAGACACCGAAGGATCATTTTTCAGTGTTTGCTTCAGAAGTTTATGAGGTAATTTCAACAGATCTCACAAATGTTTGCTTAATGGTTCCCGATCTCTGTTCTGCAGTTTTTTACACATCTCTCTTGGCATCACTCGTGATATTGTAGTACTTAGTTTGCGTGTCTTTCGCTAAATTAGAGCACAGTGAGGGCAGGGGCTGTCTTACCTATCTTTGGATCTCAAGTGCTTTGTGTGGTGCTCAGTATTTGTTTGAAGAACCAATGGAATGCTTAAGATTATTGTCTGAAAATCAAGTAGCTTCTTAGTTTAATTGACTATACTCTTTTTGTAGCACATTTTCCATTATTTTCAAACCATGTCTACAAAAATCTGGTATATCAAGGAAAGATTCATAGCATTTGGTAATACTATATTACTATAAGAATCTTTTGGGAATCTTTGTACCTCTATATTAATTGGGAGAAAGTCATACAGACAGTAAGCACAGAATATAAAAAGAGGGCAGGGAGCATTCAATCTTTGCCGTTCAGTATCATCGGGGTGTCTTCTGATTTCCTGGATTTTGGACCCTACCTGCCTCCATATTTGAGACCTAGTTGACTCTTTTTGTCTGAACTCTGGAATGTTGCTATTGCCTCTCTGAACTTTCTTTCTGATACTTCCTGCCCTGCCTACTTCTATGAACTAGATTCACACCTGCCAGACCTTTTCCTACCTGATTGGTCCCCTGGCTTGGCCCACCCTGCCTTCCCTATTACTGCTGATGCCCTCCACTGATACCTGATTTGACCCAACTGGTTATAACGTATCACTTGCCAAAACCTTTGTGTGTTCCTGTTATCTACACATACATTTACTCAACAACTGTATCTTCGTTAGGAATAACATGGAAATTTATGATAAAACTTTTTTTACAGGATTATTTCCTTAAAAAATGCACACCCCTGCTAGAGCATATCAAATTCACTGGAAGGCCTTGGGTTTAGCTATTAGAGCTCATAGTGAATGTGGAGCCTAGGACATAGTTGCCTGGACTATGACTTCTGTAAGAGATATTATGGAAGCTGGTTTTGTTTGTTTTCATCTATGATGTGCAAAATGTAGGAAGGAATGTGAAGATGTTAAACACTGTTCCTCCCTAACTTTAAGGATATGAATATAGTACAAACATGAGGTAGACGTCAGCAGTGGTCTGACTTAGAATTGTTTTTTTATGGTCTAGTACTAATATTAAAAATTGTAATTCTGCCTTCTAGATTATTAACTTTCTGAAAGTGTGCAAAAAGACTTTATAATGTGAATGCTGTTATACACATAAATTCATACCCTTATTTTTTTAATTTTAAAAAACTTTTTATTATGGAAAATTTCAAACCTTTGTTTTACCCATTTTTGGAAGTCTTTGTTTCTTCATGTATATCCAAGTTTGCCTGGTATCATATTCTTTCTGCCTGAAGAACTTTCTTTAACATTTTTGGAGTTCAGGTTGGCTGCTAATAAATTCTCAGGTTTTGTTTGTCTGAAAAAGTCTTCATTTCTGAGACACATTTTCTCTGGGTATAGAATTCTGGGTTAATAGTGTTTTTTAAAATTCTGTCAGTAATTTAAAGATGTCATTCCTTGGCTTTTTACTTTGCATAGTTTCTGACAAGAAGTTTGCTTAATCTTTGTTTCTCTGTATGTAGTGTGTCTTTCCCCCGACTCTGGCTCTCATCAAGATGATCTCTTTATCTTTGGTTTTCAGCAGTTTGAATATATAATATGTGTAGGGTGTGTATGTGTGTGTGTATGCACACGTGCACGCATGTATGTTGTATTTATCCTGCTTGGGATTCTCTGAGCTGCTTGAATTTGCTTTGATTTCTTTCATTATTTTTGGAAAATTCTCGTTGTTTCTTCTAATATTTCCTATGCCCCATTCTATCTTCTCCTTCTGGGATTCCAATTACACATATGTTAGACCATTTGATATTGTCCTTTAGTTCTTGGATGCTGTTTTCTGGGTTTCTTAATTTTCACTCTTTTTTTTCTTTGTGTTTCACTTGGGTAATTTCTGTTGACCTATCCTTGAGTTTATTGGTTCTTTCCTTGGCTATGTTTAGTCTATGATGAGCCTGACAGAGATATTCTTCATCTCTGCTATCATGGTTTTTATTTTTGGCATTTCCTTAATTCTTTTTTACAGTTTCCATCCCTCTGCTAGAGTTTGAGGGCTCAGATTGCAGAAATAGATTTTCCACTTATTTTCTCTGAACCTTGGTTTTCTCTTTTACAAAGTAGAAAAATTGGAAATATATGAGAATAACTAACAGAATTGTTTTAAGGATTAAATGAGGTCCCCTGGGCAAGTCTCTTCCTTTCCCTTCTCTGGGTCTCAGTCACTCTCCTTAAAGGTTTGAACTCCATGATGACTTTGGTCCTATTTAGTTCCTAAATTGTAAGATTCTGTGAAGGAGAAAAGACCCAACATTTATTGACAGCCTGTATTAATTTCACACAGAATTTGAGAAAGGGATGAAAATCACATTTAAAAAGTGCTTTGCAAAACATTTTACTTTTGCCAGGTCTATGTGAATTTTAATTGGAAGAAACAGACAGCGTTAAATCCAGTTGCCACTTGGTTAAACCTGTTAAAGAATCATTAAAATTTTTCAGCTGTTGGGTTTCTTCATTCACTTGAGGAATTTCATGGCTCATAAAACATCTCACTCTCTCCGTGCCTATAGGATTTTAAATCATTGGGTTAGCTCCCAAATTTTGCAATGTGAGGAAAAACTAATGGAGGTTTTTGCTCTTTACTGACTAGTGCAGATGAATCATATTCTCATTGGATTTGGCTTTGCAGTCACAGACTTGGATTCAAATCCTGGTTGCACAGCTGTGAAACTTTGGGCTGATTATTTAACTTCTGAGCCTGTTTCCTTATCTGTGAAGTGGGGATGATACCTCCATCAGAGAACTGTCCTGAAGATAGAAGACATAATGTATGTAAAGTCTTGGGTATAGTGCCTAGTTAACAGTAATCAATAACTGATAGCATTAAAAACTAGCTAAAATGAAATATGCCGCCAAGATTTTAGTAAATAGAAGGGGAAAGGTGAGTATAATATTCTTTTTATCCCTTTTAGTGGAAAGGTCCACCTGGTAAAAGGATATTTTAACAGTAGGGAGAGGGTTAACTAAAAAGTATTGATGAATATAATAATAACCAAGAATTAGTGCTTACTGTGTAACAGATACTCACATTTAATCCTCAGGACAGTCTTATGAAGCAAGCTGCCTCTCCTCTAAGAAGGCTTTGTTTATCTGAGTGAGGGTGACCACCCCTCTTCTGGGTTCTTCCACTGTACTCTTGTCACTAGTTTTTATATGTAACCCCTATCCCCTTTCCACTGCTCATCCCCACTGAAAGGCTTTCTATGTATTTGGCCCAGAAGTGGCCCACAGTAAATTGAATTGAATTGTTGAGATGTTGAATCTTTGTGTTTTTCTGGTCAAGAATGAAATCCCACTTTCTTGTTGGTTTGAAGTGAAAATACCAAGAAAATAGTTATGGATAAAGAAACTGCTCAATCAGTCTGAGGCCCCTCCCCTCCTTTCTCCCATACATACTATTTGCTAAGATAAACAAATATAGTATTTTAAAGTAGCTGTTGCCCTGCAAATTACCTTAGAGTAAACATAATGAATTTCGAAGAGATGTCCAAATTCTGTGTAAGTAATTTTACTGTAATGGGTATTATTCAAGATTGAAATTATTTAATACAAAGAAACATTCTTTATTCAAACTGTGAGCAACTGTCTTCCAAAACACAGACCACAATACAGGCATTCTTATTTGAATAATAGCAGGAATGATGTTAAATTATTTTTGCAGGATTTTTTTCGTCATAACAAAAATCTTCACAAAACTGCATTCCTGATCATAGATTTTTAGAGTTGGAAGGAACCTAAGAGGTCCACTCTAACTCCATCCTATCACCCAGAGAGATGGAGCGATTTATCTAAAGTCACGTAGCTGACTAATGACGGAGCCAAGGAGAGAACAGAGTTCTTTATCCGTTTGGCATAGTGTTACATTCCTCTGGAAAAAACTGCCTCCTGGCTCTTGGTGTTTAATGCTAGTTAGAGTCTTGGGGTAAGGTTTTTTCCATGACTAACTAGTGCTCTTTTGTTTTCTTGTGTGGGTGTCTGGGAGCAAGCTGTCAAGGGTGGTGGTTTTTTGGTTCAACAATTGAATAGTGTAAGGCCCAAACAAGGAAAAGGCGTTTGTCTAGTTAGCACTTTAGGGTCAGGAAGAAGTGGTTGGAGTTTAAACTCTCTGCCCTCAGTATTGATAGGCAGGTATTTTAAAGTTGAATTTCTTAACCTGGGGTCTGAATTCCCAAAAGTTTAATAAAAATTATGCAAATATATGCATACCTCCCAAGAAAAGAATCTGTAGCTTTCATCAGGTTATCAAAGGGTATGTAGTTAAAAACTTATTTTAGAGGGAGGGAAAGCTAAGCAAACGTGAGTGAGAACTAGTTCCTCACTCTTGCACTCTAAATACTAATTATACTAGAGGGCTGTCTTATCTCCAGCCCTCTTCTGCTCCTGCCCTATCATCCCCAGATAGCTTCCTGGATCTTGTCATGGAAGCCACTGGAAGACCCAATCTTTTTTTTTTAAAGCTTCAGAACATGGTTGTGTATCCTAGTTGTTAGTTTTTATTTAGTTCTCTGTGTGAGCTGCTGCCACAGTATGTCAACTGACAGACAGGTGGTGTAGTTCCACGACCGGGAAATGAACCTGGTGGCGAGAGTGCCAAATTTTAACCACTAGACCACCAGGGCTGGCTCGACCCAACCTTCTTTTTGCAGGAACTTTTCCCATAGGTTTCCCAAGGCTACCTTCTTTCTCTCTTCTCTGCTTACTGTTTCCAGGAGAGGCTGGGAGACTCAGGGGTTTTTGTTCATTAGAAAGCTCAGGAGGGTTATTTCAATTATATTCTGGTTAAAAGTAATTTGTGAGCTGACTTGAGAACCTACGACTGTTGATATAAGAAAAAAATGCAATTAGAATTCCAATCAATACTTTGCAAATTAACTTTTAGAATGCCTCTAGTTAGGGAATCTCTGTGTTTGATCTAGAAACTCGACACTTTCCAGAAACAGAATGAAAATCCAAGGATGGTGGTTTAGGAGTTGCCCAGATCTGTCTGTGAAGTGTTTTAATTTAGTTTTTCCTTCCTGAATTTTATTAGACTTAAAAGAACCTACCCTTGAGTAGGAATTCATTTTAATGGGCTTCCTTTCTAGAAGAGAACATATATAAAGGACATGCTAAATTTTTAAGACTAGCATCTCGACGCACAGAGAAAAAGCTACCACTGAGATTGAACTTGGAAGAATTTGTTCATTTGTTTCTTCATGTTAAAAAGCCTGTACTGAGGATGTATCAAGAACCCTCAGGTTTCGTGTTAGATGCTGGGAAATGAGAAGTGGGCTCTCCCCTTGCGAAGCTTATGATCTGTCGGAGACACAGCTCAACAAATATCAATTTGTTACGCTAAATATTCTAATAGAGATACCAAAAAAGCATTGGAATCCATAGTCTGCCTGGTCAGGAAGAGAGATGGGAGTTAGGGTAAACTTCCCAAAAAGGTGACAGATATTTGAGTTGCATCTTAAAGGTTCAGTACAAACTTGTCAGGCAGAGAAGGGATCTAGGTATAAATGGTGTGTTTGTGCCTTCTTAGTTTTAACTAAATGTGACGTTTGCCACTCTCTTATTTTGTATTTTCACTTAGAGCTCCAAACGAGAATGGAAGCCACTGGAGGACCGTAGCTGCACAGACATACCGTGGCTGCTGCTTTTCATCCTCTTCTGCATTGGGATGGTAAGGAAACTGTCACAGTGATCAGAACCTGAGCTCAGAATCCAAGGGAATGATAGGGAGTGCCTATAAGTGGATGTCCTAGGATACCACTGAAGCCAGTTATTTTTCTCCCATCACTGGTATTTGGTGCCCCTTAATTTTTTTTTTTTTTTTTTTTTGGTCTACATGAAAACTGAGATCAAAATTAAGGATCATTGGAACCCTCTCTCCTTGACTAGATCATTTCAGAAAGCCAGATCATTTGACATGAATTTCTGTGAACTGTGGTCTTGGGTGGTGAGTGGAGCACTGGCCGTGGAGTCAAGAGTCCTTGAGTTTTTATCCAAGCCAGTCACACAAACCTGACAGTGGTTTCTTCAGTTTTCTTCTCAGGGACTTGGTGTTCCTTTATATAAAATTAGAGGTTCTACTAGATGATATCTACAAACAGTGCTTCCAGTTGGGACGTTTTTCAGTTCTTCCTAGAGGGGAGGCTGGTTGCTCACTGCTTCTTCCTCCTCCTGCCTGTACTAGGCCCCTGCTGCCCGCTGTGTCTACCGTAATGAGTGGCATCTCTCAGTCAGAGATCAAGGGACCTGGTGATTCTCCAGTGGATGTAGAGGATGGAGGAGCAGAGTCTCTCGTGCAAAGTGTTGAGGGTGTGCTTACTCAAATGGCGTACCCACTCTGCCCTGTAGGAAACCCCCGCACAGGCTTCAGGGACTTGAGAGTCACTGCCAGTGTGCTGGACTGGAAAAAAGATAGAAAACAGCTGTTTTAAAGCTAGCTGATGGTTAGAGCTAAAAAGGGCTTAGAAATCCTTATTTGGTCCCTCACCCTCATTTTACAGATTAAAAACATCAAACCCAGAGATAAAAATGACCATCCAAGGCTACAGTGCTAGTTAGTGGCAGAGCTGAGAACAGAGCCCCGGTCTCGTAAATTCTAGGCCAGTGCTTTTTTCTGCCATCTTGTTTCCCCTTCCTCAGGGGGACCGTGCAGACAGTATTACTCTCTCTTTCTTACTCTTTACAACTCAAACACAATTATGCTACCTCAGGCAGCCCTTTTCACTCGTGTATGAGTATTTTTTTTAACTCTTTTTTCCCCAAACCTTTTATAGTGGTTCTTGAGGAAAATCTTATTCTGTATCTCTCTGCAACTTCCCACTTGCAAATGCCACTTGAAAATCACAGAACAACCCCAATCGTGGTTAATAGGCATAATTGTAGGTACCAGTTCTGCCCCTGAACCAAGGAAAGGAAAGCAGCAGCTTTTAATGAGATGTAATAAATCCAGTAAAAGAAGAGTGTTAGTTTTAAAGATAAAACCTAGGATATTTAGAAAACATCAAAATACCCATTTCTTAACTCAGGACTTCTAAGATATTGTCCAAGAGTCCACTTAGTTTAATGGAGTAGCAACTGAAATGCAGTATGCATGCAGAATGTGGAAAAGAGTCTTTCCTAACAGAATTAGTCCAAAACCTCTCCCCACCCCCTGAATTTAACCCTGGGACAAATAGCAGCTGACCTTTCAAAATTATGTTTATAAAAACATGTACCTGCCACCCAAGGTGCTTTTGATTTTCTGTGCTAAAATAGCTCAGGAAAGTGCATCCATTAATGTTAATAGACTGATTTGGAAGTGACTTGAGAGTAAGGAGCTATTTGTTTACTGAAACGTTTTAATGCAATGGTAATTAATATAATGTTGATTTCAGCGTGATGGTAATTAAGACCCACTGTGTGTACTTTTAGATGCAGTCATTGTGTTATTTGTTTTGGAATGATTCTTTTAATGATTACCTTCATGGAGTTGAGCTAACATCAAGTTTTGCCAAGTGGAAACTGGAGAAATCTCAAAGTTCTGTTGCCCATCATCCTGGCACAACAGTGGTTTAGGGTTGGTCTTCTGAGTATTTGTTTTACTATATGGTTTTTTAAAGTTATTTTTTTCCTTTGTATTCATTCTGTAGTACTTTTAAGAGGAACATTCCACAAATATTTGTTGAGCATTAACTTATGCTTGATGCTTTTGTACATATATTTATCTCATTAAATTCTCCCCATTACCCTTTGAGATAGATTATCTCCAGCTTACAGACAAAGTATAGCAAAGTTAAATATTAGCTCATCTAAGAATATTCTGGTGGTAAAAAGTGGCAAAAGTAGAATAGGAACTGGAACTTTCTGCCTATATATTTTTCAACTAGTGGTCCAGCTGTCTGCTTCTTTTACAGTATTTTTCCTCAGTCATCTTACAGCCTAATAGTTAAACCATATCTTTATTCACTGTCTTCAGTTCTTTGCTCTCTCCTTGATATCTGTGCTCTGGCTCTGAAATATTTTAAGATCTTCTCACCTTTCACTCATCCTCATCATTAAATCTTTTTATTTACACATGTTCATTTCTTCATAAATATTTGTACTTCTCTTTCATTTCTTCCCTTACTTTCAAGGTTTTTTCCATGCTTGAATTGTCTAGAACTTAGGCTCTTTTTCAAAGTAAATTGCTATCAGCCTTCTTGCGAGATATCATCTTCCACGGTTGAACTTTCATCAGTGTTTTGAAATGATTGGGCATACGCTTAACCCGGCTCTAAAAAGTTACGTGTAACATGGTACTTCTAAATTTCTGTTTCTCCATTAAAGTAGTAAATAAGTGGTTCTCAACTCCAGCAGCTGGGATCTTTTGAAAAGTACTCGTTCCTGGGCCCCACCTTGGTGATTCTGATTTGATCTCTGTGATTCCCATGCTCAGACAGGATTGAGACCCATTGTTGTAGGCGCTGGTAAACTGCTGAAGAGTTCGGAGGGGGGAATGATGAGACTGGGTTTAGAAAGATGGCTTGTAAAGCCATGGTAAAGGGGGAAGAGATCTCAGGCAGACCACTTTGGAGGCTGATGCAACAGTTTAGATAAGTCCAGATAAGAAGTGAAAAACCCGAAATAAGGTAGTGGTAAAGGAGAGGAGGAGAGAGATTGAAGAAGTAGGATCTGGTCTCATCAGTCTTGTGGCAAGTGGGAGACAGATGAAGGGTGAGTAAGAAGTTCTCGTGTTAGGGGTTCAGGGTGGGACTTCTCAGCTCAAATCCTGCTCCAGCTCCTCAGACGTTCCAAACCACAGTTTCTGTACACGTGAGGGAGTAAGAGTGGGATGGATAAACAAAGTACTACTTTATTAGTAGCTGAACAGTCCCCTGATTATGCCAATGAAGCACTCTTGGGAAAACATGACTTATAGAATGAAGCTGGGGCCATGTGGGCTAAAGGTCCTTCCCATCTGGGGCGGACTGACTTCATTCTGTCTCAGGGAGAGGTAAATGTGAAAAGAGAGAGAGAAAAGAGGTTCACCTGGACCAAATCTGCCCAGATCAGCTTACCACAAAAAGGCAGGAAAGACAGGAGGCTGGCTGGCCCTACCAGGAGTGCTTACCATGGAAAGTGGAAGGTATAGAGGCCCCCTGCAACTTACCCCTGATAATTATCGCTGCTTGTTATGGTACTGTTTTCTGCACTTGACAAGGAAATTCATTTAATTTTCACAACTGCTTAGTGAAGTAGATACTATTGTTATCATCATTCCCATTTTACAGATAAAGAAACAGAGGCACAGAGATATGTTAAATAACTTGTCTAAGATTACACAGTGGCAGCATTGAATCCAGGAGAGAAGAGGTAGAAGGCGAGACCTCAAGAGATGGTCCCTTCCTTGTTGCCTGGAATTGGGAACAACAGAAAAAGCTGTTGTTCAGAACATGGACCTTTAGGACATAGTAACCTCACCTGCCAGTAAAATGTAGTCTAATCAATGTTTCAGACTCTGAGCAAATAGTTTAGCATTGTCACTTCTCTAGTGCAGAGTTAGGAAGCTAGGGTGATGGCCAGAAGCGTGGGGACAGGAGACTGAAGAGTCCTCTCACTCCGAACCTTATATGTCCAGCCTAGTAGATAATGATGCTACAAATGGGGATGGGGACACGCAGGAGAGGGAAATGGTTTGGGGAAACGTGGAATGAGAATGTGAGTTCTGGACATGTAGAATGCGTGGGTAAGGATAAGCAGTTGGAAATGCAGAGTTGGAATTTTGGAGAATGATCTGGATTAGAGCTGGATTTAGGAGACCTCCTTGCACAGTTTGTCCCTTCAGAGTGCTTTCAAGGACCTTTTTTAATTTATAGCATTAGTCTAGTTCGCAGAGCAGAGTGTTTCTACCTCATTAACTATTGTTGAGCGTGCCACACGAAGTGAGAGACTTGGAGATCGCTGCAGTGTTTTGTCACCTCTGGGATGGTCTGCGCTTCGCCAGGATCACAGAACAGGAAGAACAGGATGCAGAAAATTACCTTAATGTTACCTGACTTAAGTACCTGACTGCCTGCTTTCTGTTAAATCCATGGTTTTTTTTTTTTTTTCTTTTAATTGTGGCAAAATATACATAACATAAAATTTACCTTTTTAACTATTTTTAAGTGTACAGTTTAGTTAAATCCATTTTGCTTTTAGTCTACTCTTGTTTTTTTATTCTCAGTCACCATAGTGGACCAAATGGATTTATATTTCTTCCTGCAAGTATACCCTGAAAAAATTTACTATGTGTCTGCTTTCCCTTAGAGTCACAAAATTTTGGAAGAGGAAAGGGTGTTTGAGATGATTAATCTAGTCCGATCCTTGTTACAGATAAGGAAACTGAGGCTCAGAGAATTGAACGTGACTTGCCCAAGATCATAAGGAGTATTTGTCGCAGAGCTGGGTTCAGTTCCCGGTCTTCCTTGTCTGTGTTTTTTTTCATTGCTCAAGCTGCCCATGAAACTGAGCCTCTCTGATTTTGCTCCCTCATGCTCCATTGTTTTCTTCTCTTTTGAGAACATCTCAGTTCTTTTAGGGTGAACTTTATGTATTATAACCCTTTTGTACCTTGCATGGCATCTTGCCTTTGTATGTGCCCAATAAATGCTCATTGAGTGACTATTTCATAGACTTCCAGTCATTCTTGTTTTCCTCTCTCCTCTTTCTTAGAGTAATGCATCCTATTAAACGTTAAAGAAATCCAGAAATCTGGCAGATTGGCAAAAATTTTAAATTTATTTCTTTAGTTTGTTTGCATAATTAACAGTTCTGCATCAGGCATTCTAATCATATCCTGTCTAATCATATCCTGTCTGCTGGGTCCTAATAGCCCTCCTTGTCTTGGGGTTCTCAGATGAGGAGGAACAAGCCAGATGTTACTCCAAGGTTTGACAAAATAATTATTAGGAGATTGACTGTACGCATTGATTGAGATAAGGGATGGACAGAACTAAAGGAGGTCGTATTTGAGAAAAAAAGAATCTGGATATAATTTCCTTAATCCCTGGGAGAGGACTGTAAGCATGAGTCTTATTTTCCCATCCTTTTCCTCTGGAGACATTTTGCCATTCATACCCCATCCCCACCCCCACACATGTTTTTGTTGACCTTTTTTTTCCCCCCAAACTAAACTAAGACCTTCTGCCTTGCTCAGTTGCATAGTCAAGGCCCCAGGTGTGAAATTCAAACATGCTTGTGAAATAAAAATGTCTCTCCTTTTTTGACTAATAGTGAATGAAACTAAGCAAATGCTCTTACTTAAGTTGAACTAAACCTTGCAATGTGAAGGGAAAAGGAGCACAGTTGGTTAATTAGCAAGTTGTCTTTCTCCTGCTTAGGCAGTAGGTACTCATTAGTTGCCGGTGCTCCACCATCCCTCTGTGCCTTTATCTGACTCCAGTCACCTCCTGTTTGTGATTAGATTTGTCTGCTCCTCCTCTCTCTCCTAAAATAGCCCTTTTGAAAGCACCTCAGTAACTCAGTCATTTTAAGATTTTAGCCACGGTTCTCTTCCTTACTAATAGGCTTACTTCCTCTCTAGCGATTGCTCCCTACTATAGGCTTATAAAAGCTTTCCTCATCCCCCTTATCATTTGCTTCATTATGTGATTTCCTTCTGTTGAAAGCCTTCCCCCCTCTCTGTGGAGCCATTAAATTATTGACTGCATTCTGTAAAGTTTCTCTCACCCGATTTTAATTTCATGTACCACATTTTTTTCTCATCTGAAACTATATTACTTCTTGCATTTGGATTTCAGAATTTTTTTTAAGAGATTGCATTTTTGATTATATTTGGCCTAGTTCTCCATTGTCAGTGCTTGTACCATATGGGAAGTCCTTGGGATAACAGTCCTGGTTTCTTCCCATTTTATTAGCTTACAATTCTCCTTCTTTTCCCCCCTGCAGCTTCTCTCCCTCTCTACTTTAATGCTTTTAGAAGCTACTAAGAAGTTTAAATGGCCTATGTGAAAATGCGTCAGTGTCCCATTTTAACATACATACGTAACATTTATAATTTATACTCTGCCTACATCCCAGAGGGATGTGAGGTGGCTTATGATAAAAAAAACAAAACCCACATGTCCAACAGTACTGTTAAAAATAGTCAGAAAGGGAAATCAGAAACCATTTAAAGGAATCTAACACAGAGTACTTATCAAACATAAGAAGAACATTCCCATAAAAAGTGAAAGAAGAACATAACCTTTTAATTATGCAAGGGCTTTGCTATTTTAGACTAGTAGTGAAAGAAGATTGTAATTGTGGTGTGAATGGTTCTGTGTAGTAACAAAATTACAATGTTTCTCGCTTTTTCCCCCTAGAAATTTTTGTTTTAAAATAGAAAACTGAAGGGATTTTTGACAATTACCGTTGTCAACCTCTTCGGTCTGACTTTCTCATTCCAATTTACCATAACAGCTACCATATATCTGTTACCTGCCATGTCCCAGACTAGCTAGCGATTAGATATGTATTATCTCATTTAGTCCTCATCATTAGGCTGTGAAATAGATGTCGTTACTATGTGTTAGGGATGAGGAGGAAACAGTCTAAGTAGGTAATTGGATCAAAGTTACACAGGTAGTAGTAATGAGGGTTTGAATCCAGATCTTTCTGGTTTCCCTTTCTATTAACTCTGTGATGCTTCTTGTTAAAGAACTGTATTGGAAAGGTTAGCCATTAAACCTCATAATATTTACCTCACTTCTAGTTTTTGTTCAGTGTAGGGTGTCCTAATTTGAGGTTCAAGGATATGCTTACAGTGGCATGCTGATTGGTACATGTGTATGTATGTATGTAGGGGATTAAATATTTTTTTCTCATGTCTTAGTATTGGCTTGAAGTTCTGAGGTGGGACTCATTGCCCTGCATTCTTCTTGGGGGAGTCAGGAGGGAGGGAGAGGGGCAATCGGGTGAGGGTGAATGAGTGAGTACTGACCAGCCTCTGCCTAACCCTGGTGCTTGCAGTGAGCTGCTGCTTTGAGGCAGAGGGTACTAACATTTTGAGACAGATAACTTTGCATGTATTGTCTCGTGGAATTCTCACAGCAGCCTTTGTGCTCAGTGGTTTTAACCCCAACTTATAGGTGGGTGAACTGGGGCACGGGGAATCAAGCAAGTTTGTCCACGGTCACAAAAGTGGAAAATGGAGTCATCAATATTCCACTGATCATTTCAGGTTTACCTGACCCAAAAGCCCGTGGTCTTTCTCTTAAACATGTGCTTAATTCTAACAACAATAATAGCTAATATTTATTGAGCTCTTCCTATGTGCCAAGCAGGATTCTTCCACTTTCCTGGATTATTTCATTTAATCCTTACAGCAGTCTCATAAGCTACACGCTCATTATCTCCATTGTACAGGGCTAAGTGGAGGCTTAGAGTTGAAGTCACTTGGCAAGCATCAGAAGGGGAGAAAGAGTAGCGAATCAGGGATGGTCTCCACTCTGAGTCTGCTTCTTACAAAGTGTAGTTACAAGAAGTTTCTGCTAGCTCCAGCTACACTCTCTACTCTTCCCCCCTCACTTTCCTTACCTGCACCATAAAAATAGAGGGGTTATTTAGAAAAAAGAGTGTCTGCCCTTTTAGGAAAATGTGTTTAAGGGGGAAATACTTTTCTTTGAGGAATTGCCTTTGAGTCCGGCACTTACCAGTGTAGGCCTGAGACCTCGCAGGGCTGCTTAGATCAGTACTAGTCATGACCCTTGGCTGTGATTTCAACAGTGATAATCTCCGCCTTCATTATAATAAAGATAAAAAAAAAAAAACCAACCTTTTAAGACGAAGTTGCAAGAATATTTCTTAACCCCAGTCTTTTCACCCAAGTGAGTTTATCAGTAGTTATTCACCTTACTTCTCATTCTCATGCCCAGTAGCCTGCAGTTGAGAATAAGCTTTGATTGCTTCGTTTTGGTCAGCCCGTACTTGATTTAGCAAGCGTCATGTGGTTCTGAAGCATCTACCTTTTGCCTTTGGCACAGTGATGAAGCATATTCCCCTGAAATTTCAGGAAGTGACCTTTGCACACACAGACCCGTGCCTCACTCTCCTTGAGTCTCCAATAGTAAGAGTGCAGTGCTTCCTGTGTAATTCTTTGGTGTGTAGTATATGGCTTTATTGCAGGAAGGAAACAGAAGTGTTGTGTGCACTGAAGTGATAACAATTCAAAACCCACATACCCATTGTTCTTTGAATTTTTTCTTTCATCCCGTTGCTGTTGTTCATTTAACAGAACTCATTTACAACCAAATAAAACTAAAGAATGAAGAAAGCTGGATTTGATTCTGTGCTCTGATCTTTATTAGCTTCTCTGCGTTGGGCAAGTTATTTACCCTCTCTGGGCCTCAGTTTCCCCATTACGAGGATTAGAGATAAAGTATGGTAAGCACTCAGTACTGAGCCTGGCACAGAGCAGATGTTCAATACAGAGAAGCTGCTATTAGTATTATAAAATGCAAAGACAATCTTATGATGTAGAAGCTTGAGATTTGTCATGGTAGTAAGTAGTGTCTCCCTGTGGACTTCTTTGTGCCGCTTATGTGAAATCCAAGAACAGTGGAATAGTGTTTGCAATAAGGAAAGATAGCTCTTTGTTCCCTTCAACAGACAAAAGAAGCTCATTATCGTATCAAGTAGTGACTGTTGCTATTGAAATGGTTTATTTGTGTTTTTTTCTGTCTTTTTCTCTAGGGATTTATTTGTGGCTTTTCAGTAGCAACAGGTGCAGCAGCGAGACTAGTGTCAGGATACGACAGCTATGGAAATATCTGTGGGCAGAAAAATGCAAAGTTGGAAGCAATACCAAACAGTGGCATGGACCACACCCATCGGAAGTGAGTAGACTTGCTGAATGATGAACACTATGGAAACTTTGAAGGGGGAGGGGAAATCCTGCTTTTCTTACTGTTATAAAGATAATATCTTACCGAATATTATTTTTATATGACTCCTGTTGGGTGTTTTTGATTTTTTTTTAAACTGTCCACTTGAATCTTCCTGTTTTTGGTCTATAAATACATTTTCCAGGAAACAAAATTAGCTGCCATGTTAAAAGGGGCTCTCTTGAGGTTTTCATGAGTAAAGACTTAATTTGAGAGGTCACTCTTGTACCCTGTTTCCCCAGTAGCCTTTAGGTTGTACACTAAGTTTTAACCCAGAAAAATAACATAATGTTTTTCTTCTTAAGATTGTACTAATGGGAGACAGAGGGATGATAATGGATTTTGAAGCATTAAACTTATAACAAAACGTTTTGTGATTCATCATTTATAAGTACACATTAATTTCCAATTTTATAAAAAAATACATTTTCTTTGTCAGACTTTAAAATTTGTTTTGGGTTCTCAAGGTTCATCTTCCGGATTTCATGAAATTCCTGACTTAATCACTTTTTTTCTTCAAAAGAGCTATTATTTCATTTTTAATGTCTATGGGGAAAATATATTTCATCAAACATATTTTATGTATGAAATCAAAATATTTGTTCAAACTGTATATTTATGCCCTGTCAGACTTTATTGGACGGGTCTAATAAATAAAGACAAGTCTTCAGAATTAACCAAACTAGTTTTAAGGTAACAGCTTAACCCATTCAATCCATGAACTTTATAGGAAAAGCCTAAGTGAATAAAAACAGTTTTTAGGCTGTAGTTCTATTATGAAGCATTTTCTAGGATGTAATAAATACAGTTATTATTAGATAAATCTGTTGGTTAAACCTGGGTCCCTACTAAAAAGTATAAGATTAATTTGATAATTTCACAAACTTGAAGAAATTTGATTAAATAGTTAATCAAATCTCAGAGACATTTCTACGTTTAATGAAGGAATAATGCAGTTCAAATAAATAAAATTTTAAATAATAATAATGAAGATTTGTATAGCCTGCCGTAGTCGACAAGCAGATGATACCACCCTGGGAGGTGGGTGTAGCAGAGGCCTAGAGGGATTGAAATGACTTTCCCAAAAGTCTGGTGGGCTATGGAATATGCAGTGCCGACCATGAGCTTTTCTCTTGACATGCCCCTGCATCCCTTGACAGGAGAAGTGAAAACTGGACTCTTAGACAGTGATTTGGAAGATTGTTTCATTTATCCTTCTTTTTGATTGCTTCATGAAATTAACACAAATTTTAGGCCTTGTTTTATTTCTTGTGGCAAGACTACCCATATACTTTTTGTTTTGAAATAATTTTAGACTCATATAGAATTAGCAAAAATAGTACAGAGTTCCACATATCTTTTTTTCTGTAGGTAGTGTCCATGCTGTCAAATATTGTGTAACTCTGAATGCTGTTGACATGTACCAAACATAAAATATTACCATTTAGATAATTGAGGAGAGAAGAGGAAAAGGGGCTCTACTCCTTCAGATCTACTGCTCACGTGAGGTCATAATCATTTTTATGACTCGCTTTATAACTTGCTGATGATTCCAAGCATATTCTCACCGTAAGGTTTGTGTAAATGTCACTCTTCACACTTAACCTTGTGGAGGTTCATCTGGTCAATTTTTAATTTCAAATCCTTGGGTTATTCTATGTACATTTTGGCCTTGTGCAAAGACAGCCTGCTTATTATTCCAAACAACTGGTTACTTTTCCCTGAATGTTTAGCATAGTCTGGAGGCATTCATGGAGAGCTGTCGGGGAAATGGTTTCCCAAGTATAGCTATGCCCTAACTCACATCTACATGTTTAAAATTTTTATTCAATCTCTACTTCTTCTCTGCATATGAGCATTTTAGTGCTGACCTTAGTATTTCTATCTATAAATGGTAATTTTAAAAAAACGAATGGTATATTTTTAAACATACCTTTCTCAGGTAAGTCTATACTGTTTGGATTTGAAAGGAGGCAGAAAGTCTGTGTTTGTTGCCTTTACTCCATCTTCTTTTTCCTGCCAAATGCATTGGTTTCCTCCTTTCTCACTCATTTCCTCATACATCTTTGGCTTTGTTATGAATACCAGGCCTTTCCATAGCTATAGAATTTTTTCATACCTGTTTCATCTGCTCTTACCTCAATTTGACCTTGATCACTTTCTCCCATCCCTCATCCTCAGCCCCTAGTACCTGGTACTTACTAGGACCTCCATACAGATTTGTTGAATAAGTTAATGAATGAATCCTCTAAAATCTTGAACACAACTAAATCTTGCCTTCATGAATATTGTTTCCTCTATCAGAAAAAAAGCAAATTCCTCCCATTCTTCACCTGGCTAAATTCTATCATCCTTCAGCTCTCAGAATAAGTGTTACTTCCCAGAGAGGTCTTTTTTGATTTCACATTTTAAATCAGATATTTAAAAATACTCTCTCACTGTGTCCTGTAATATGCGTAATTGTACGTTTATTTTGTGATTGTTTGTTAAATGTTTGTCCTTTCTAGGTTCTATGAGAGCAGAGGTGGAGTCTGTTTTGTTCACTGCTGTATTCTCAGTACCTAGAAAGTAGCAGGCACTCAATTAAATGTTTGTTGAATGGGTAAATAAATTTATTTCCTTAGAATATGTTCTAAGAAGTGAATTACTGAGTCAGAGGATGTGAATATTTTAAGATTATTAATGCGTATTGTTGAATGGGTTTCCCTAAAGGCTGTTCCATTTACAGTCCCACTGACTGTCTGAGATTGCTTTATCTTTACTAGTATTACTAGTTTTTATTTTTACTCATTTGATCAACCAAAAAATGGTGTTTTATAGTTTTAATTTGCATGTCTTTTATTATTCATGAGCATGAACCTCCCCCCACTGGCCCCCACATGTTTGTTGGCCTCTCTTGAAGACTGTCCTGCTAGCGTATCTATTCTTGGTCTTCTTATCTCTAATCTTCTCCGTCCTTTATACTGTGATAGGATTAAGTTCTTTAAAACCCTTTTTATTGTCAATTCCCTGCTCAAGGGCCTTTCCTTTAGTATTGTTTCCTGTAGTATCAAAGATGAGCCTGCTCAGCCCCTGCCATTCCAGGCTTCCCATGACCCAGACCCGTTGTACCTATTTAGTCTTCTCTCACTGTTTCTCATTGTAGTAGTATTGCTGTCCATGATAGTTGAGTCTACCTCTGTGCTGTTTGCTCTACCTCTCTGCCAATCTGAATTCTTGAAAGACTTAAAGTGGATCTCGTAGCTAACCTCTATATGAAATATTTCAAAACTAACTTTATCCCATAGTGATTTTTCCTTTATTACCTGAAGTTTCCTACCTCATTCTTGTTTTTCTGTTGCCTTTAAGTTGTTCTGTAATTATATTGTATTTTTCATCTGCCTGTATTAATTATCAGTTGCTAGGTAACAATATGCCATAACTTAGTGGCTTAAAACAAGACACATCTATCATCAGTTTCTGTGGGTCAGGAGTCTGGATATTGCTTGGCTGGGTCTCCTGCTTCAGAGTCTCTCGCAAGGCTGCAATTAAGGGGTTGGTCAGGGCGGTGACTCTACTGGGGAAGTTCCCCTTCCAAGCTCACGTGGTTGTTGGTGGCACACCGTCCTTGAGGATTGTTGGACATACTGGGAGCCTTAGCTCTTTACTGACAGCATGCGTCTCAATGCTTGCTACCTGGGCCTCTCCGTATGGCAGTTTATTTCAAAGCCAGCAAGGGAGAGCGTCATTAGAGAGAGTCAGCTAGTAAGATGGAAGTTACAGTCTTATGTAATGTAATTATGGAAGTGATATCCTGTCACCTTTGCCATATCCTGCTGATTAGAAGCAAGTTGCAGGTCCCACGCTGACTCAAGGCGGGAGGATTACACAAGGGCGTGAATTCTAGGAAGTAGGGGTAATTAGGCATCTTAGAGTCTGTCTGCCACACTACCCAACTCTATTTTCTTGGAGCACCATGTTTTATATAAGTCCCAGATTTGAGCACCTAAGTTACTTCAGAAGGGCTTATTGAATTGAAGTAAAATAGGAAGGAGGAAGGTCAGGAGAGAAATGGGAGGGGGAATGTCTTTGACCTCTTCTAACCAGGAAATTTAAGATGCCAAGATCACTATAAGAATTCTATTAGCAGTAAAGAAAAGGCAGTATTTTCTTTCCTTATCATTCTAATTGTAATGTGTTTTTCTTCTCCAGACAATATTTTTGACCTGATAATATATTTACCATAGCAATAAAGATGTATAGGAACGTGGCAGACAATATTTTGAGATACAGAAAGGCCCCAACTTCAGATGGATTGTGTTCCCAAAGTTGATTTTTAAGTTGGTTGCTTGAGATGTGTAAAACTTTTCTGCTTAAAAACAATGCTATAAATAAGGTTCTGAGGCTGGGTCAACTCAGTAAAGCTCGTTTATTTTAGAACCATAAAATGCCACAGATGAAAGGATCTTTAAGATTATCTGATGTGTACTCCTTAAAGCATCCCATCAAATATTTGTGAGTGCCAACTAGGGCCGGGAGAAGAAAATGACTTGTTTTATAGCTGAGCTGTGGTGGTAATGGTACTTGTAGAACAAGATTTGGCTACAGCCATTTTTTTTTGGTGGTGGGGAGTGGGGTGGTGATAATATATTTTGACCTCTGATTGACAATTCCAAAAGCATATCTCTTCTGCCACATTCTAGATTGCCTACCATTTTCAAAACCATAAAGCTAGTCTTAGAGTGTATGTGCCAATTTTTAGATAGAGAATTATTATTATTATAGAAATTGTTCCCAGAGAGGAAGCCCCTATCTTCCATGTCAATTTGGATAAAGCAGGGATGCTTCTGGTTCTAAGATACCTGAATTAGTGGATATGGGGTCTGTCCTGGGACAAAGCATTTGGCTCTTGGCCCTGGGGAGACGACTGGAGGAAGGGGAGATATTATGTTTCTACTATGGGCGTTCCCTTGTCCTGGGTACCTGGGATGGGATGGGAGAGGCTATGGCACTGTGGCAGTGGATCTTAGTATGCATGGGTTATTGTATAGGCATTATTATATCATTATTAGAATTCTTGTTCTCCATTCTGCAAACAGTCCTAACACAGAACTTAATGTTCATTTTCTTTGTCACTCTAAGAAATTTTCCCAGATCATCTCACTTAATATCAATTTTTCTATAGAGGTTGTAAAGATATATTTTTTGCACAAACCTAGCTTTCTTCTTTATCTTTTTGTCTTTCCTTTAAGAAAGCCATTTAAAGTCCCAGTTACTGATAAAGGCTCTGTGGCCCTAAAATGCCTCTCAGGTTTCAGATAATCAGTATTAACAGGATGTACAGGTCTGAGGGGGTTGATGGCATGCATGCATGAGTAAAATCTACGGGGGGGCATTTTATTTGAGACCTTCTTCAGTTACCTTCACAACCTTTAGCAGCGTGTCTAGGGTGAATTTTACTTCTTTTCTTTAACTGTCTCATTCCCCAGAGATCCACAGCTTAGAGTGTTTGTGCTGGAAGGGCCCTTGAGATCACTGAGCCCCTTCATTTCACAGGTGAAGAAACTGGGGTCTAGAAAGCATGAGTGACGTGGTGAAGACAGTAAGTCAGGACTAGCGCTCCAGTCTCCACGCTCAGTCCAGTGCTCTTTGCTTACATACTGCACTGTCTCTGAGGCGCTACACAGTGATTGCAGTGTCCCACCTTTTTTGCTTTTGGGGCCTCTTCCTCCCAACATTTAAAGATGAAGGAAACTTAGTAGAACACGGAGAGAAGGGTTAGGTTATATAAATTAGTAAAGTTATAACTAAAGAGACTTTGAAAGGAACCAAAGCACCTATACAATCTCTGAAGGCTTGGAATGATTTGAAGGCAATCTTGTCTGTTTCCTTCTCTGTCAGATAAAGAGTATGAATTTTGATGATGAAATGAATTATTTTCATTTTGTATTTGGATATTTTTACTATTTGTGTATGTTTTAAATATTTATTGAAAAACGTAGCTTAAACTGCTAATGTTACTTTTTAGTAAGATAATTGATTAATAGATAGTAGTCTTATTTTAAAGAAATTCTCTGTCTTTATGATTTCTGCGTGGATACAGAATAGGGCTTTAGTGACCGCTGATTACCTTCTCTAAAGCTCAGAGCTCTGTAGGTTTAGTGTCTCTGGTTCAGTCTACCCCATAACTGATAATTAGCTTATTAACTTTTATAAAGGCTTATTTAGGGGGTTGGTAGTGATATTGTACCAATGTAGAGACTGTGTTGACTCTCTAAACTGTTCATGAGAAGATTACCAAGCTTTCTGGGCCTACACCATACTATATAACCATCTATTTTAGAAAGAACATTTTTCTTTTGTTAATGTGTAAAACACACCTCTTTTGAAGACCTTTTAAAGAGTTATCAAATCTTGTTGACTGTGCATACCTGTCCTTCTTTGAAAAAGAACTAGAGAAGACACATAAAATTTGCTAAAATATTTGCTTTGAGGATCCTTTTATCAGCTAAGTACAATTCTTCATATTTATGGGACTGGGACTTGTCTTCCTCCGGATGACTTAAATCGAATTACTATCTACTGAATGACTGTCCTTCACCATTCTTGAAAATTCCATTTATTATTTTATTTAGTCCTGAGCAAACATTTCTTGAAAATCTACTGTGAGCTAGAGACCTCTATTAGGAATAATAAAATAGGAAACAACCTAAATGGCTGAAAAAAGAGCTTTGGTTAAATTCATTCATGAATTATATTTCTTGGTCATCTTCTCTAGGTTAGGCATTGTGGATTATACTCTTGAGCAAAATAGGCACACTCATTTATCTCGTGGAAATTACAATCTACTGGAGAAAACAGAACTTAATAAAATCATCGTACAATCACAAATGTTATTACAGTTGTCGAAAGTGTTCTAACAGCAGAGGTATGAGGGCATGAGAAGGGTTCTAATAGGAGGACCTGGCCCATCTGAGGTACTGTGAAGCAGTAAAAATGATGGTGTAGAATTATGTCCGTTGACATGAAATATCCACACAACATTATTAAGGGAAAATAAGTTATAAAGCAGTATATGTAGTGTGATTTTTTATTTAGATATATAAAAATATGCATGCACATAGAAAATGCATATAGAATAACAAAAATGTTAACAGTGTTTTTAACTTTTGAATTATGGATGGTTTTAATTTTCTTTTATACTTATCTCTTTTTTTCCTCAGCTTTCTACAGTCAATATATATTATTTGGGTAATGAAAAAAATTAAAAAGAAAAAAAACATTCACAGTCCCTGTCCTTGAAGAGCTTGCATTCTAGTGAGGAAGACAAAATACACAAATAAACTATGACAGTGCTACATGGGCCATCCTATAGAAGTGTTGTATACTGAAAGCCGGGTGACTCCAGGTTCCTGGATTTCTAACAGCAAGCTGGTGGGGAGAGGAAAATAAGGCAATTGGGACCACCATTGTGTTAGTTTCTACTGCTGCTGTAACAAATTGCCACAAACTAAGTGGCTTACAATAACAAGGTTCTGTAAATCAGAAGTCTGTGCATAGCATGACTCAGCTGATTCCCTCCTCCAGGTTTCCCAGGGCTGAAATCAAAGTGTTGGCCGGACTATGTTCCTTACGAGGGGCTCTGGGGAATGAATCTTCTTCCAAGCTCATTCAGGCTGTTGGCAGTTTTTGGTTCATGTGGCTGTAGGACTGAGGTCCCATTTCCTTGCTGGCTATCAGCAGGGGTCGTTCTCAGCTTCTAGAGGCAACCTATATATTCTATGACCTATATTCTGTGGCTCACAGTCTCGTCCCTTCAACCATAGCGGGTCAAATCCTTCTCATGCTTTCTTTGATCTCCCTGACCGCCTCTTCTTCCGGGTAGCGTCTCGGTTCCAGATTGTTCATGTGGGTTGAAGAATCTCTCAGCCAATGACTGAGGGTTCAGGGACAGAGTCATTTTAAGTAGGATTTTAGAGCCCCAGTTAGGTGGATTGGGGGTTCAGAATAGAGCTTGCATTCTAGCAGGGGAAAATCAAAGGAAGTAGGTCTCTGGAAGGAGAGCACACATAGTGCTGATGGCGGGGGAAGCTGGTGAATGGTTGGTCATGTGGGTTCTTGGGCTGAGCAGTGGCTCCAAGCGCCCATCTCTCGTGAGGATGGGATTCCAATTAGAATGCCAAGCTTGGTTCTCATTGGCTGAAGAACAGTGTGGGCTGAGTCTGCAGGTTGGAGTTCTGTAGGCCAGCCTAAAGCTGGGTGAGAATTGGCACATGCAGGAAGGAGCTCCTGACTCTGTCTTGCAGACTTGCAGAGGCTTAGGAGAGGAGAGGTGTGTATTTATCCATTGTGCTAATGCTCAAGTTTTACAGTGTTCAGGGTGTTCCTCAGAGCATCCCAGTAGGTCACCTGCTCGTTCCCACACTTAGGGATGAGTTTGAACAAATGGAAATACTCTCAGCCTTTGATGAGTTTGGCTTTGCTTTGAGGGAAAGCACTTTCCTCTCTGCCTCCTGTCAAATACTCTGATTCCAACATTAGCCTACCACCTCTCCTAGTTTGGCTCAACATGAAAAAGCGCAGCCTAGATATTTCACTTGAACTTGAATTTGTGGACTCACTTTCCCACGATTTTACAAGCATTTGGAAATAGTAGCATTTATGATGTTCTAAATGGAAACTTATTGTGTTATTTATGTAATTTTCCCTAAACTTTCATTTTTCTGTCATGGCAAGTGTTAGCAGTTGTACAAATGATAGCCAAATTTTCAGAAGGCAAATTTATGGAGGCATCTTTGGAAAATATTTTTTGCCATTTCATGTCCACACCAGTCTTTAGCTTGAATTTTTTTTTAATTCTTTACAAAGGTAACATCTTTATTGCTAGTATAATTCTACCCGTAGGATAATACTTGCTATGGATGATACTGCTAGCAATTTGAAAGAAGAGATCCAACTGCGTATCTTAGAAAATGCAGGAGTTGAAAGTCAAAATGTTTTGCAGATTCTAAATAGGGAAGTAAAGAGCCACTTAACAGAATTAGATTACATTCATGCACTGAGGAAAGGATGGGATGATTGGTTTTTCTGTCTTACCTGCCTAGGTGTGTATTGCCATATCCAGATTAAACAATTGATTACACACACTCAATCCAGAGTCTCACTACTTGGGTTGGTTCCAAGTTAACCAGGCAGCTGTAAAGATTCTAAAAAGCTTTTGGCATTATACATAAGGCCGTAGATATGACCTTTGTAATATACTTTAGGTAATTATTAACCACTTCAACTATGAATTTTATAGTCATCAGTTTGCCACCTATATTTATGTTTATCTAGATCTGAGAGTTGAGGGCAGCTGAGAAGTTAGAGGGTACACAGTCCACACACGACCACCCTCACTTTTGACACCAGTTGCAAGTTCAGTGGTCCACACGACTACCCTTAGGTTCAATAATTTGCCAGAAAGCCTCACAGAACTCACTGAAATCTATTATACTCACAGTTACAGTTTATTTCAGGGAAAGCTGCAGACTAAAATCAGCCAACAAAAGAAGCACATAGGGGAGAGCTTCCATTTTTCTCTCCCTGTGGAGTCACAACATGTTCCTTTCCTGACACTGATGTGTGACGATACACATGCAGTATTGCCAACTGGGAAGCTCACCCAAGCCTCAGGGTTCAGAATTTTTATTGGGGTTCCATTAAGCAGGTATGATTAATTGACCATGTAGCTGACCCAGTCTCCAGCTCCTCTCGTCAACCTGATACCACATGATCCCAAACCCCCAGTTTAGGTGACATTGCTGGTCTTTCTATGAGTGGTCAACCCCACTCTAAATTCTATCTAGTGTGGCCCACCCCCACCCTAAATCACATTGTTAGACTCTCTGCCATGACCCACAGCCCTGGGCAAATAAAGACACTCCTAGAAGGCTTAGAGATTAACTCCCAGAAGACAAGGGCAAAGTCCAGACCTTTTTCTGAGTAGGTTAAATTCTTTACTACCCACTAGGGGTCTTTAGGGTAAGTTGGATTTTGCATTTTCAAGGTGGAATTTTAAATATTTTGTTTTATTTTTATAGTTTTATTGAGGTGTAACTTACATATAATAACGTATCCATTTTAAGTGTACAGTTAGAGTTTTGGTATCTGTTTATAGTCATGTACCCTCCACCACAATCCATCTTCTGTCACCCCCAGAAAATTATCTCATGCCCCTTTGTGGTCAATCCTTGCCCCTATCCTTGTCCCCAGGCAACCACTGATCTGCTTTCTATCAGTATAGTGTTGCATTTTCCAGAATTTCGTGTACATGGAATCATAAAGTATGTAGTGTTTCGTGTCTGGCTTTTTTTTTTTTTTCCCAGGACCCATTATTTTATTTTTTCTATTGAAGTATAGTTGACATATGATATTATATTTCAAGTGTACAACATAGTGATTCAACATTTATATACATTATGAAATGATCACCATGACAAGTCGAGTAACCATCTGTCGCCATACAAAGTTATTACAATATTATTGACTATATTTCCTATGCTGTACATTACATCCCCATGACATTTATTTTATAACTGGAAGTTTGTACTCCTTAATCATCATCACCTATTTCAAGGATCCTCCTAGCTCCCTCCGCTCTGGTGACCACCAGTTTGTTCTTTGTATCTATGAGTTTGTTTCTGTTTTGTTTGTTCATTTGTTTGTTATTTAGATTCCACATATAAGTGAAACCTTAATGGTATTTGTCTTTCTCTGTCTGACTTATTGCACTTAGCATAATACCCTCTAGGTCCATCCATGTGGTTGCAAATGGCAAGATTTCGTTCTTTCTTTATGGCTGAGTTGGAAACCTGTTGTCATTTGTTGAGCACATTATTACTAGGGCTAGTGGCCCATAAGACAGTGATTCTCACCCCTGGCTGTGCATTAGAATCATCTGGAAAACTTTTAAAAAATCCTGATGCCCAGGCCATTCGTGTCTGGCTTTTTTAACATAGCATAATAATGTTATTGAGATTCATCCATAAATATATCAGTAGTTTGTTCCGTTGAAGTTACTGAGTACTATTCCATTGTGTGGATATACCACATTTTATGTGTTCACCTGTTTTTTGGATATTTGGGTCATTTCCATATTTAAAATTATTATTATTTGTTTCTATTGGGAATAACACTGCTTTGAAAATTTGTATATATGATGTTGTATGGACGTATATTTCCTTACTCTTAGGTAGATACCTAAGATTGGGATTGCTGAGTCATGTGGTGAGGGTATATTTAACTTTATACGAAATTGCCAAACTGTTTTCCAAAGTGTTTGCACCATTTTGCATTCCCATTAGGAAAGTAGGAGGGTTACAGTTGCTTTATCTCCTCACTAACAAACATTTCGTATTGTCAGTCTTTTTAATTTGAACTACTCTAGTGGGTGTGCAGTGGTATTTCATTGTGGTTTTAATTCAAATATTTCTAGTGACTGATGATGTTGAGCATCTTTTTAAGTGATGGTTGACCATCCATATGTCTTCTTATGTGAAGTATTTATTCAAGTCTTTTGCATCATTTTTAAATAATTTGTTTATTTTAAAAAGTTATAGTGTTCTCTACATATCCTGAATACAAAACCTTTGTCAGAGGTGTGTTTTGCAAGTATTTCTTTAGTCTGTGGTTTGCCCTTTCGTTTTCTTAATGGTATTTTTAGATAAGGAAAAGTTTTTAATTTTGATCAAGTCTAATTTATCCATTAGATAAATTTAAAAAACACGCAGACAAAAACATGTCTCTTTAATGGTTCATGCCTTTTGTGTTCTAAGAAATCATCACTGTACCCTAAAGTCACAAAGATTTTTTTCTATGTTTTCTTCTAGTAATTTTTTATTTAGCTCTTATGTTTATGTCTGATCCATTTTGATTTAATGTTTGCATACAATGTGAAGAGGTCAAGGTTTATCTTTTTCTCCCCCATACAAAACACCAGTTGTTCCAGCATCATTTTTTGAAAAGACTATCTTCCCTGTTGAATTACTGTGGCACCTTTGTCAAAAATAGATTTTAAGTCTGAGGAAAGGAATGAAAGCATGAAAGGAAGCTGATGGAGTTTCTAGTAGTGGCAGGTACCAATATTATGGAAAAATGGTCTATCTGAAACTAAAATAAGGATATCATTTTTTATAGCATTGTTTTAAGTAACTAGTTGCAACAAATCATATAAAAGACATAAATAGAGTGTGTGTAGGTCAGTAGAGAGAAAAATAATAGTATTTGCCAATGACAAGGGACTATATCCTGCATGTTTAGAAGATTCAACAAGAACGTATCTTGAAATAAGATGCTTAAATCATGGGTTATAAAACATATGCCTAATGGAATTGTCATTTATTTTATCAGTAGACAAAATGTAATGAAAAAGATGATACTTGTTTTATTAAAAAATAAAATCTGACAAGATATACAGCCAAAATCAGAGAATTATAATACTTTAATAGAAAGAAAAGAAAACAAATAAGAGAAATATAATCTACTCCTGGCTGAGTAGTTTTAATATAATAAAGATGACAATACTAACAAAGTTAGTTTATAGATTTAATACAACACCAGTTACGATCCCCATAGGATGTTGAATTGAACTTGATTGATAGTGTAAATCACAGAGTAAAGGAGCAGACAAGAACTTCAGGGGGGAAACGTCTTTAGAAATTATCCTTGTTCACGAAATAATTTGAGAGGATTAGAATTCGGTGCTTATATTCTAAGACAGTTAAATGGGGATAAAAGATCAGGAACCATCCCATGGAAGCAGAAAAGAGATTAGACAAAAAAATCTAGGCTAAGTGTAGTTACTGAGGTTGAGCACTAAATTAACTGTGGACTTTCTGGCTTTGAAGGCAGAAAGGGAAGTCGTGGGTTTCAAATCCAAAGGCCTCTAGGCAGACACTAGAAATCACTTAAGTGGGCTGAGAATAAGACAACAGGGAATGTTAGAACTTCGAACTTTATATGTGTGTCCCCATAAAAGGAGATAGCTGCTACTCAGTTCTCCATGATTTTTGGCTTGTGGGTAGATGGGCCCAGTGATGCTAATTTTTTAAGGGAAGCCAGAAATCTGTTGGCGGAGGGAGAGTAGGGGAGCATACATAACCTATTGTCTTCATCTGTTGGGGCTGATAACAATATATCACAGACTGGGTGGCTTATAAACAACAGAAATTATTCTTGGTTCTTGAGGCTGGAAGTCCAAGATCAAGTTGCCAGCGTGATCGTGTTCTCACGAGAGCCCTCTTCACAGCTGGCACCTTCTTGCTGTGTCCTCACATGAAGGAAGGGCTAGGGATCTGGCTGGAATCTCTTTTATAAGGCACTACTCCCATTCGGCTCCACCCTCATGACCTAACCACTTCCCAGAGGCCCCTAATGCCTCCTAGTACCATCACCTCTGGAGGTTAGGATTCAGTATATGAATTTTGGGGGGACACATTCAGACCGTAGCACCTATTGATCTTCTGATTTTTAAATATTGGCAGTTAGTGGGCTGGCCAAACAAGACATGTGGTGGGGAGGGATCACTCATTGTCTGAATAAGGGTTATGTAACTATAGCTGGCATTATCTAATTAATGATTGTGTAACTTAGAGGAGAACAAAAGTTTTGCCATTCTAGACCAAAACCTATTCCAAAGTATATTAACAAGATTACCTGAATGTAGGTCAATAACAGTGATGGAAACAAAATAGAAAAATCAGAACTAAACTGATAGTGGTTTAATGCAGGCATACCTTGGAGATATTATGGGTTCGGTTCCAGACCACTGCAATAAACTGAATATTGCAATAAAGTGAGTCACACAAATTTTTGGTGTCCTAGTGCATATAAAAGTTAACTTTACAGGGCCAGCCCAGTGGCATAGTGGTTATGTTCACATGCTCTGCTTCAATGGCCCGGGGTTCACAGGTTTGGATCCCAGGCGCAGACCTATGCACTGCTTATTAAGCCATGCTGTGGCAGGTGTCCCACATATAAAGTAGAGGAAGATGGGGACAGATATTAGCCCAGGGCCAATCTTCCTCAGCAAAAGAGGAGGATTGGCAACAGATGTTAGCTCAGGGCTAGTCTTCCTTACAAAAAAAAAAAAGTTAAGTTTACAATATACTGTAGTCTGTTGTGTGTGCAATAACATTGTGTCTAAAAAACAGTGTATATACCTTAATTTAAAAATACATTATTGGTAAAAAAGTGCTATCCATCATCTGAGCCTTCAATGAGTGGTAATCTTTGCTGGTGGCGAGTCTTGTAAAAAATGCAATATTTGTGAAATGCAGTAAGTCGGAGCGCAATAAAATGAGGTATGCCTCTGTATGAGAAATAAAGTAAAAACTGAAAGCAATCAGTGTTTAACAAAAACCATTGTTAAATGATAGTGTGAAAAAAACTACAGTTAGATCTATTTTAACCTCGTAGCATGCAAAATAAATTCAAGATGAGTTAAATATTTTTAAACAAATATTATAGTGACCTTTGTTGTGCAGAGGAGATCATTAATACATTGTTGAAGCAATAAAGGGAGTACCAAGCAATAAAGTAGTACCAAGGTGATCATATTTGGTTATCAGAAAGTTTGATTATCTGATATAAAGATAAAAGCAACACAATGAGAACAGCATTTGTAGTTCTTCTATGATGGGTAAGATTTTTCATGTAACTGGGGATTTATCTATAAGGGTAGATCCAGTAGACAGATAATCAATGATGGTTTACACTGTAACCTAGGACGATTTACACTGGAGAAAATAATATTATTGTGTTTGCCCTAAAGTTCTTCATTTGTAAAATGAAGATGATGGTAGTACCTACTTCCTAGGGTGTTTTGGAGGAATAAATATGATAAATGATGTATACTCCTTAGCACATTGCCTGGAACCATAAATGTTAACTGCTGTTTATTGTAATCGTCTTCATTATCAAAATCTTCGAAAACAAGTTTCAAAGTTACTTGTCAAAGCTTCTTCCCTTTTTAACCCAGATGGGGAAAACACAGCTATTTGACCAACTTTACATTTGTGTAGTTTACAAAGCACTTGCACATGTTCTGTCTCATTGATTCTCACTCTGGCCCTGGGAACTGTTTGAATTTCTCCTCAGTGGGGACTTGCAGGATTCACTCTTCCATAGTCACAACTTGCGCTTGGTCATCACCCTTAATTGCTTCACCTATAAATCCAATTCAGTCTAATTCATGAATTCTCCATTCTGACCAGTCTTCTATCCTCCCAGCTTTTGTGTTCTTCTTTGCCCACTGGAGCCATTCTTTGACTTCTAGTCCTTGATTCCTGTACTTTCTAAGTGCTCTTTTCTCTACTTTTATCTTTATTTTCTCTTGTAATATAATTTTTTCATAATGTTGTGACAATACCTACTGCCTATCTCTGCCTTACTCTGTCTTTCTCAAAGATTAAAAAGAAATCTATGATGGGCAAAGGATTTGAGTGCATGTTTCTCGAAAGAAGAGAGATGAATGGCCAATAAACACATGAAAAGATGCACAACATCATTAGTCATCAAGGAAATGCATATCAAAACCACAATGAACTACCACTTTACATCCACAAGAATAGTTATAATAAAAAATACATACAGTTACAAGTGTTGGCAAGGGTGTGCAGAAATTGGATCCCTCATATATTGCTGGTGGGAACATAAAATGGTGCAGCCACTCTGGAAAATAATCTAGCAGTTTCTCAAAATATTAAACATAGAGTTACCATATGACCTAGCAATTCTACTCCTTGGTATCTACCCAAGAGAAAACATGTCCGTACAAGGACTTGCATACAAATGGAAAATTCCAGAAGTGAACAATTCATAAGTTTTAAATTGCATACCGTTCTGAGTAGCATGATAAAATCTCATGCTGTCCTGCTCTGTCCTGCCCAGGACATGTATCATCCCTTTGTCCCCCATATCCATACTGTATGTGAAGCCGACCATTAGTCACTTAGTAGCTACCTCAGTTAGCAGATCAACTGTGGTGTTATCGCAGTGCTCGTGCTCAAGGAACCCTTATTTTACTTAATAATGGCCCTAAGTTACAAGAATAGTGAAGCTGGCAATTTGGATATGCCAAAGAGAATCCTTAAAGTGCTTTCTTTAAGTGAAAAAAGTTCTCGACTTAGTAAGGAAAGGAAAAAGAAATGGACATCGCCTGCTTCTGACCATCGACATTGTCCAACCATTGACATTGTCATGGCTCGATGATCCTCCTTCTGACATATCATCAGAAGATCAGTAGTAGCTTAACACTGTGTCACAGTGCCTAGGTCATTCACCTCGTGTCGTCTCATCACATAGGCATTTTATCATCTCACATCATCACAAGAAGAAGGGTGAGTACAGTACAGTAAGATATTTTGAGAAAGAGAGAGACCACATTCACATAACTTTTATTACAGTATATTATTATAATTCTATTTTATTATTGTTAATCTCTTACTGTGCTTGATTTATAAATTAAACTTTATAGGTATGTATATATGGGAAAAAACGTAGTATATATAGAGTTCCAGTACTGTCAGTGGTTTCAGACATCCAGTGTGGGTCTTGGAACGAATCCCCCACAGATAAGGGGGAACTACTGTACTGATACATGCTACAACATGGATGAGCCTTGAAAACATTATGCAAAGTAAAAGAAGCCAGACACAAAAGACCACATATTCTATGATTCCATTCATATGAACTGTCCAGAATAGGCAAATCTGTAGAGACAGAAAATAGATTAGTGATTGCCTATGGCTGGGGTTATGGAGTGTGGGGAGGGGTCAGGAGTGACTGTTAATGGATATGAGATTTCTTTTTGGGGTAACGAAATGTTCCACAATTAGATTGTGGTGATGGATGAACGATTTAGTAAAATACACTTAAAAATATTGACTTGAATTGTACAGTTTACAGGTGAATTTTATGGTATGTAAATTATATCTTAATAAAGCTGTTAAACTAAAAAGAAAAATAACTCTCTGGCCATTGGCTCTTAGCATATGTTATTTCTCAGTGTGAGTGCTGGAACAAGTTGATTTTGAGAATGCTCCCTCTGACTATGTAGTATTGACAGTGAACCATGGGTTTAGGGGTGTTCTTCCAGTAAACTCGATTAAATAGAAAACTTTTTCTTTCTTGTAGATCTTGTGAAAGAAACTTTTAAAAGATGTTTTAATTTGCTTTCTTGTCTCAGTTTAGTATAAGGGACACAATTTGATGTCTGACTCGGTTACCATTCTGGCAATTATTTCTCCCTTTATAGTACATGTATAAGATGGAGACAGACACTGTAGCAAAACAGGAGGATCATTTTTTCCCAATGCTTTTCCAGTTCCATGCCTTTGTTTGGCAGGTTAGCATCTCTTTTGGCTCTTTGCTTGTCTTTATTTACTCTTAGTCTTAATCTCTTTGGGGCCCTTTGACAGTCTGTTCAAAACTGTAAAGTATGAAGTCTCTCTTCAGAAAACTACAGGTGAATTTGCACACCAAATTTTGCTTATAGCTTCAGGGGGGTCACAGATTTCACCCAGGATGAGAACAACTCTACACACTCACTTTGGTGATCTCATGCAACTCCTAGGGGTGAGATTATCATTTATATGCTGATAATTCCAAAATCTCTGTGTCCTCTCCAGGTTTCTTTGCGAGAACAGTACAGCCAACCGTCTAGGTCCTCTTGGTCACTCCACAGACACCCCAGACTCAAACTGTCTAAAGTTGGAACACGATCTTTGTCTCTCCATACTCCTCCTCCCGAGTCCCTTGTTGTATTGAACAGGAGTCCAAACCAGAAGCCCTGGCCACCCTAGTCTAAATGAGATGCTGAACATCATTCTTAATTTCTTCTTTTCCCTCCAATATAATCACTCATCAGGTTTTCTTAATTGTGCCTAAATGCTTTTGAAATCTTTTCATTCCCATTCCCCCCCAGCCCAAGTCATCATTTCTTGGTAGAGATTCAGGAGCCTCCTGATAAGTCTCCTTACTTTCTCTTTGCTCACCTTTAATTCATTCTCCACATTGCAGCTGGCGAACTCTCAATGGCTTCCTGTGTCTTTAGGATGAACTCCCAAACTTCTAACACCTTCAGTGCCGCCTATAGGGCGCTGTGTGATCTAGCTTGAGGTTGCCTATCCCGCCATCTGTCTCGTTCATCACAGTCCATCTCAACCATCCTGACCTTTTTCATTCCTCAGTTATGCTACTCTGTCTCTCACTTTTATGCCTTTGCATCCTCTGTTCCCTCCCTGCTCCCACCTCCTTTCCTTTATACTTTGTTAATTCTTACTCACTCTTTAGGTCCTGGCTTTAGATGTCCCTTCTTCTGGACTGTCCTGACTCTCCATTCATGGTGCCCTTTTGATGCATCCTCTGCTGTCCTCTTTTCTCTGCTATAGCATTTCCATACTGTTTTGTAGTTGTCTCCCTACTCTCCAGACTGTAAATGCTGGAAAGGGAGACACTTGTTTGTGTTGGTCTTACTTATCACTGTATTGCTAGTGCTCCTTCAGCCCTGCACCTGGCAGAGGTGTTCAATAAATTTCTGTTGAATGAATGAGAGTGTTTCTTTCTAGCAAAATATCTCCTTTCTTCCCTTCTCTCTCTACCCCTGCCCCACTTTGCAAAATCTTTCACAATTACCATCCATTTATTCATTCAACAGGTAAGAATGGAACTCCCTCCTTATTCCAGGCACTATTCCAGGCACCGCGGACATAGTGATGAATCAGACAGTCAAATATCTCTGCCTTCCGGGAGCTGACATTCTGCTGGTGGAGACAGATAATAAACAGATAAATAAGTAAAATACATTGTGTTAGTGAGTGTAAGCACTGAGGAGAAACAAACAAAGCAGGAAAGATGGAAACGGCACATCGGAGTAGAGAGAGAGCATTTCACATTGGGTGGCTGGGGAGGCTGCGAGAAGGTGACTTTTGAGTGAAGACTTGAAGCAAGTGAGGGGGCTAGTAATAGCTGTGATGCTATCCGGAGAAAGAACATTCCAGGTGGGTAGAAGTGCAGAGGCCCCAAGGTGAGGCCAGTGGGAGGTGCGGTCAGAGAGGTAAACATTCTCAGAGTATTCCTGTCTTAATCCAATCCCTGGGCTTCTTCCACAGTTTTAAGTTGTTATCAGCTCGCAGTGCTATGAATTTACCAGAAAGGACCATGCAAGTTTCTCTTCTTAGCCTGTGAATTAAGGGCCACAGAAGTGCTAGCGTGGAAGGCTGCCACGCTGGGTAAAGTTCAGTGGCTTCTTTGGAGGCCGGTGAGGTGCGTGCTTGGGCATTTCTTTAGTAAGCGCTGCCTCTTTCTCAGGACATTTTGCCTTTTCCTCATTAGGATTGGGGAGGCCGTGGTGAAGTGGGACGTCACTGTCATCAGCCTCATGGGGCATGTCCCACAGTTCGCCTCAGACCTTTTCTTCTGTCCTCTGGTCTGTGACCATGCAGTCTTGGGGGCATTATGAACATTGTACCGTTCTCTCAGCCACTATCTTGAGTTACAGTGTTGAAGACAAATTGCTGCTGTCACCTTGTTTCTCTCTCTCCCCTTAGCTTTGTTCCAGAAAGTTGAGGGCCAATAAAGTTTGTTAATTGTACGTTGCAGTTAGTTGTGTTGGGTTAGTGGGTCTTTTTACTGACTTTTGTATGCTGGCCCCGTAGCCCTATCCTTGTATAACACAGCCCTTTGTGGGGCATCCCGACGGGATGACCGGTCTTGCCTTGCTGGCACTCTGCACAGGACGTAAGAGGCTTCCTCTGGGCAGAATTGCACTGTGTGTGGAGTACAGATCCGGGGCTCTCTGCAGCCTCTATTTAGCAGTAGCAGAAGCCTCCGCTAGGCTGTCATGTTTTCCTTTTGGGGTGATTCACTAATGGCAGCATACACCGTAGAGAGGGGCTATAAATTGTAAATTGATATGACGTAATAATTGGAAAAATGATCAGACTCCATTTTATTCCCCTCTGGGGAAAACACGTGTCAGGAATCTCTAAAGCGGAAGACGACGGAGGGATTTTCAGCCAGCTTCCCAGCTTTAGTGCCGCGGTGCTTCCGCCCTGATTAGAGAGGAGAGAAGCCAAATTCGGCAGGAGGCGGCCAGCAGACCTCGTATCTGCTTGCCACCTTTTGCTCCAAAAAGCCTTGCTGCAGAAAGTTGCCATGGCAGCAGGAGGCAATTTATGACAAAGGCTCATCTCTGGAGCAGCGCTGCCGGGGCCCCAGCCTTCCCCTCTCTGGCCTTCAACCCGAGGGGCTGGTTATACTAGCGCATCACTGCGCCGTGGCCATTTGAAAGCACGTTGCCTAATGGAGTAGAGCTGTAAGATCCTCCAGATTCTGAGGATGGCTACTTCTATCCCCTGCCTCTCCTTGGCGCATAGCCCTTTGATGTCCCACTCTGTAGTCCACCTTATCAAATCATTTGCAGTTCCTTAAATATGCTCTTTCATGCTTCTGTACTTTTATGCATGCAGTTTCCTCTGCCTGGAATGTTCCCTTCCCCATCTGTCTGGAAAATTCCTACTCATTTTCAAAATGTGGATTAAACACTGCTTCCTGCTCTGTAATGCTTCCTCTAACCCTTATCCTCTGTGCAGAATTACACTATTTCCTCTGCCATCTCAACCTTGCCACATATCACATGATTTTGAAATGACTCTGTATTTTTGTCTCTTCTTCTCTAGACTGTAAGTTATTTGCATTCAAGAAGTATTTTTTATGAATTTCCTATCCCCAGGCCTAGCCCAGGAGTGAGCACATGGTAAACACTTGGTCATGTTTGTTGAGTGAACGAAGTGTTTCCATACCATCCTGTTTAATCCTTATCATGGGAGTGTTGCATACCACAGAGAAGATGGCACTATAGCATGTCCAGGTAGGGCTTCATCTGCTCTGGGGTTCCAGAGGATTGACCCAATTATTCAGCTGACTTGATTGGTCTGTGATTCATTCTTCATTATCTTTATTCTCACTTTCCAGTTTGAATAGAGTGGCAGTGCTGTGAAGAGCAACACTTGGGAGTCAGTCTCCCCAGGGTTCAAGTCATGTGGCCTCTGGTTAGTCACCCAACTTGTCAGACTCGTTTTTCTCTTGTGGAATTAGGATGTGTGAGGGCAGCACCTAAGGTGCTTTGTGGCCCTAAGTAAGTTCTCGGTAATGCTTTCTTTACCTTGCCCTATCTTCCATGAAGAAACTGAAAGCAAAATAGAAGTTTAAACTAGTTTGGAACCATCCCTGGCATCTTTATCTGCATCAGATCACTCAGCGTTCATCTTTTTGCTCTAAGCACAGCTTTAAAAGTCACCCCTTTTTGTGACTTGTCCCTCCTCCTGAGCTCCCGTGCTCTGGTGCGCTTCCAGAGCCTGCTCTGTTTTTATCTTTGGTACATCTGTCCCCTCAGGTTCACTGTGTAAATACACATTTTATTTAGATCGCTCTCCTTCCCTGCCTTTTTGGGTATAATGTGTTATTATATGTCAAGAATTTTAATTTAAAATGAATTTTTCTTCTTCTCTCCTTCAATAATTCCCAGAAACCATCTCAACTATATATTTACAGGCCTTATCTGCTCCCCCCTATAATGTTTGCCTTACAGTTTGATCTGAGCATTTTTCTCCATCCCCCTAACTTTTAAGTTCAGAGCTTGCTTAGGCTGTTTTGCAATTCTCTTTGCAAATGTGTTCTTAATATCATGTGATCATGATGCGTGCGTGTTGTATGTGCCGAGGCCTGCAGGTGTCCAGCCTGGTTAGTTTCTGGAGCATTTTTCTCTTGTTGCTTCTTCTCCTCCTTTCATTCCCACTTTTAGTATTTTATTCATTCCAGCTCCTCTAAAGGGTATGAAACTTAAAGCTGTTTTTGTTATTAATAGGTTTAGTAAAAGATTCACTGAGGATAGCAATGAAAATTTGCTTTTAATGTAGGTTTATGGATTGTCTATGACAGTGGTTTCTCCACCCTAAAAGGATGGGGCATAGGGGTCAAGGCGTGTCATCAGAGGTGCCTGAGATGCTTCCTCAAAATTCATATGCCTCATCCCTTTTCCAGCCATTTGCCTGGTGGAAGAGTGAAAGGAGGCTGAGTGTTTTAAGAAACCTTTCTAGAATGTTGTATGTCCTTTAACCTGGTGTCTCTGTCCCTGTCAGTTGAAAAACACTCATCTGTAGATTTGTTGGTTGTAATCTGGTCTGCCAGTGCAATGCTTATTTGAGAGTTGGTTATTTGCTTCTGTTCAAAAAGATAAAATTGTCACATATAGTTCATTTTGTTTGAAGTGAAAACTGAAACTAATGTGAAGATTTATTTACCTGGCTAAGGACATTTTCAAATCAAAAGGCAAGAAAGTGCAGTTTTAATGAATCATAAATTTGCTTGTTTGATACAAGCACTTTTCCTCCTCTGTATTCAGTTAAATGCCAATTAGGTAAAAGATGATTATTTACAGACATGTTGCCATGGATTGGATGAACTTCAGAATGCTGGAAACAATATTCAGAGTTAATATAGAAGACTTAAAATTATCAGTCATACTTGTAGGAAATATTTTGAGAATAGAGCAGATTGGAAACTGAAATTCAGAATCACAAGGACTAGGTTTGAATTTGTGCTCTAGCACCTCCTGGCTCTCTCGGGCCTTGTAGTTAGTCCCTTGGGGTCTCAGTTTCATCCTCTGTGGAATGGGGAGGGCCTCTGTCTCATAAAGTTGTTGTGAGGATTAAATCAAGTCATGAGCGTGACAGTTCCCGGCACCCAGACATCCAGTAAGTGTTAATAGAATCTGAATCCAAGGCCTATAAATTATTTTAAACATTGTGTATGTGCGTGCACGCGTGTCGTGTGTATGTGCATTTGAATATGGAAATGCATAGGGAATTACGTTTACTATATTCTTAGACCGTGGAGGTGTGACTTTTGAGTGTAATGGTGTGTATGTGTGTGAGTGTATTTCTGGAGGATACCATTTAAAATTATTTTTTTAGTTATGTGGAAGTAGATTGTTCCAAACCATAAACACAGGCTAAAAAGTGTGCAGTGTTAATTTTGCAGTGTTGTATTCATTGTAGAATTCTTCTCTCCCTCTTGTATTGTTTTCCTGTGCTACTTAGTTCTTATCAAGGCTAATGACCTAATAGTCATGAATTATTCCCAAACAGATTTTCTTCCAAATGAAAATTAAATATTGGTATTGTAGTCTTGTTTTATGTCTATATGAAGTGCCTTACTATCAAATATAAAATTTGTGAAAGGCAAGTAAACTACTTGCCTTTCTAATGATAAGAATCACCGCGTATATACTGTATGTTAGGTGCTTTATGTACATTATCAATAACATTACAACGAGCTATAAAAAAGGTAGTATGCAGTTTTACAGATAAGGAAACTGAGAAGGATAAATATTTTCCCCAAGGTCAGAGAATTGTTAAGAAAGAGAACCAGAAAGCAAGCTCAGATTGGTCTGCCCCGGTGTGGGATGAGGCTGCCGCCCAGTCACTAGGATAAATCGAGAGAGTGTGCTTTAGGGTATAAAAGAAGTTGGAAATATAGTGAGGGCGCTTCACTTTGGCCTTGGAAGGGGCAGAAGGCTGCAGGACAGTCAGACAAGACACCTTTTTTTCTCAGGAGGCTGTGAAAGGCACTGTCATTCGTCTAGCCTTGATCCAGCTACAAAGCCCTGGAAGCCTCTGGCTTCCTCTCCTTTTCCCCAAGCCTGTTTTTCTACTGTTGTGTGATGATTTCTCCAGACATTTCTCAAGGCATTGCTCATCACTTAGAACTGTGTACTTAACTCCTCTCCGCCACCCCAGTTCTGCTGCCCACCTGCCCACCCCCACCACAGAAACACACGGCAGGAGTGTTGTGAGGATAAATGAGTTATTATGTGTAAAGGGTTTAGTACAGTGTCTCGTACATAGTAAATAATAAATGTTGGCTACCATTATTTTTATTTTTATTGTTAATAGTGTTATTATTATTAGTGGTGCTGGTGGTAAGTAGTAATTCAAAGGTTTTATGACACCTTCTTCAAGGACCTGAGTGTTCCCCGCCCAAGGGCTGGCTTTATGCAGTTCATTGCACAATTGGAATTGATTGTTTCCGCACAAAGGTTGCCAGAAAGTTTTCTCTAAACCCTAGTTCCTCGTCATCAGCCACAGAAGCACTCCATGAATCCCACTTCCAAACCGCACTTTCTGCCTGGCTTCCTTTCTTTCCTTTTATCTGTGTAGAATATTAATGATATTGGAGTCACTAACAGGGTTACAAAAATTTCATTTTTTAGTTTGGTGGTTTGTAGCTTATACCTGACCTTCAGGCTAGGTTCCTGGTCGCCTCCTCCGCTGAAGTGTGCAATGTTACTCCACCTGTAAAGGCCTCTCTGGTCTGTCATTCCCCCCCGCCAGCACATACTTTTTTCCTATTTAATTTGTTTTCTCCTATTGCTTTATGTTGTCCATCCTAGCACGTATTCAGTTTTCTCACCTAATTCTTATATTTGGTTATATTTCCTGATTTGAATCATATTTTGTATAGCATATTTTTCTATGGGGTTTAATAACGTGGGAAAGGCTGATACATGATTTTGTAAAACTTACCGTGGACCCAGTAGAATTGAACCCAAGGCTGGAGGTTCTTCAACTCTTACCTTGCATGAAAGCGCTCCTACTTGTCCTCCCTCCCTCGATCCATAATATTAGCCTTTCTTTTCTCAGGTAAAAGTGTTTGGCTCTTACTTTGTCTTTTGGGCACATGATAACATCTGCAATCTTTGTCATCTCTTCTACTTTATAACGTTAAAAAAATCTATTTTAGTGTAATTTCTAATTAATCTTCCCTTTTCTAAAATATAAATGCACAGGATACAAAAGGGATAATTTAGGATTTGGGGATTTTTTGTTTATACGAAATGGAGCTTTTTAATAAAAAATACTTATTGTAGTTATCTCAATTCAAAAGTCATTTGCATTCTTTCTAGAAAATGAGAATTCTGAAAAGTAAAAGAAAGACAGTTAAAATCACTTTATTCTAATACCCAGAGATGACTGGAAAATCTTGATATGTTTCCCTCTAGTCTCCATTCAACTTAATATATTCAATTTTATATAATTTTATAATTATATATTCATTAGCTAAAGTTTATATATTCATTTTTATAATTATACATTTTATACTTAATTATATATTTGTCAATTAAAGTTTATATATAAACTATAATTCATGTTATATAGCAATATTGGGATATTCCAGTAATGTTTTTGGTGTAAGTTTGACAAAAAACTAAAACTAAAATTAATTATTTAAAAAATGCTAAAACAGATACTTTCTAATGATAAAATACATGTTACAAAAATTGAAATATTAGGGAAATAGATCATGAAAAATGTGAGTCTTATAATTCCTCCGTCGCCACTGTTAACAGTATATTTACAAGCAATTATTTTCAAGAAATTTACCTATGATTAGATTTGTGATGTTTGTTCATCTTTGATTGAATTTGTGAAGGAGTGTGGAATAGATGTTCTTTGCTTTTAGGCTTAGTCAAATATGCAGTGAACCAGAATGTGTTCTGTGAAATAATATCTCAATATTTTTCTCCATGCTTTAGGTATGTATTCTTTTTGGATCCATGCAATCTGGACTTGATAAACCGGAAGATCAAGTCTGTAGCACTGTGTGTAGCAGCATGTCCAAGACAAGAACTGAAAACCCTGAGTGATGTTCAGAAGTTTGCAGAGATAAATGGTGAGACGTTAGGCCATCTGAGTCTACACCCCTATCACTTATTCTCACTGTTAAAGAGTGTGTTTGCATTCCAATATAAATGTGTCCTAGTGTTAAATAAGTCATCAAAGAACCTTAAAAAGAAAGAGAGAACTGAAGGTACTTTTGGACTTCCTGGATAAAAAAAATGCTATCATCACCTCGGGAGCTTGTTAAAATTCCAGATTCCTGGGCCCCACCTAGGGAAATTCTGACTGAGTAGGGCTTCGGGCTCTGGCAATGTGTACTTTTTACAAATGTCTCACATGATTTTGATGTAGCCTGTTTGAGTATTTGAAATCATTAGACTAATCTGTGTAAAATTTTGGGTTTTTTTTTTTTCTCTTCCTCAGTATTTCAATTAGTGTAGCTTATTTTTACCCTTGGATAGCAATGTAATAGATGTTTATTAAATGAAATTTGAAAAGTTCAGAAAGAAAGAAAGAAGTAAAGACCAAAATTCCACCATTTTTGATATGTTGGTATGTATATGATTTTATGTTTTGCATTTTTTAATTTAACATTATATCTTAACCATTTTTCTAAGAATAGAGTTTTGAGAAACTTAGGTTAAACATGAGCTGAGAAAACCAGCATAGTCAATTTATGAACTCTATCTCTGTTCTCTTGGGTTTCTAATCTCTGGGCGCTATCTTCAGTTCCCTATGACTCGCCTCTTCAGAGCAGTTTTTTTAACCTCTCTTCATGGAGGGCCACATACCAATAGCGCCTCCAGCCTGTGTTTTTGAACTTCCATGTGGTTTCATGTTTGTATTTTGTGTGTAGGAATCCTCAGAGCTGCCTCAGTCCTGCCCAGATTCACAGGCTAGTTCTAGTTTCTTGGAACAAGGGCTGACTTAGGCATCCACCTGGTATAACTTCTAGCTGGGTGGAGAGAGAGCCTGGGACATAGCCATACACACACCAGCATGGTTCCAGATCATCCAGATGCGAGTGGTAGCCCTCTGGGAGCAGAAGGACTTTCCAGACCAGCAGTATTCCTTTGCCACCACTACATGCCCTCGGCATAAGATAGTGAGAAGAGCATGGGATTGATTTGGAGTTGGATTCTAATTCTGCTTCTGTCACTGACTGGCTTTGTAATGAGGAACAGAAGGTGTAGCCTCTCTGAGCCTAGATTTCCTCATCTGAAAAAGTGTGGATTTAAAAAAATGTCCCTCTTTTAGGTGGTTGTAAGGATTAAATGAGATGATGCATGAAGAATACTGGGCACTTGCTGGGCGCTGAATAAAGAGGCACCCACTGCTCTTTAAGATCTCATTTTCTATTCCCATATGACATCCTCATATGTGTTGACTTGCTGAGTCTCATACCAGAACTGTCAGCCCTGTCATGATCAGGTTTCTTAGGGAGGGACAAGTTATTCCTTAAGGGTTTTTCTAAAATCTTAGACAATGTGAGCATACACAGGGTACTCTGGGAGGTGGTGCCGTTGAGTGGTTCAGAGGATAGGCTGTGGAGCCAGATTATCTGGGTTCAAATGTTGGTCCTACCCCTTAATAACTTTGAGACCCTGGGCAAGTTAGTTGATCTCCATGCCTCAGTTTCCACATCTATGAAATAGTGATAGTATTTGTACCAAAACTACTACATAGGGTTGTTATGAGGAGTTGATACATAAAAAACGATTAGAACGGTGTCTGGCAAATAGTAAGCTGCTAAAAAAAAGGGTTGGCTACTGCTCTTACATCATCATCATCATCATCATCATCGTCATTATCATTCCACCAATGGAATGTAACAGTCTTCCTGCCCCTAGTCTCTCTCTATTTCCAGCTCCCTTACATACTGCTGCCATATTAATATTCCTAGAGCTTCAATCACGTTAATCCCTTGCTCAGAAATCAGTGGTGGTGGCGGCTGGCCCAGTGGCGTAGCAGTTAAGTTTGCTTGCTCCACTTTGGCGGCCCAGGGTTCACAGGTTCGGATCCTGGGCACAGACCAACGCACTGCTTGTCAAGCCATGCTGTGGCGGCGTCCCATATAAAGTAGAGGAAGATGGGCATGGATGTTAGCCCAGGGCCAATCTTCCTCAGCAAAAAGAGGATTGGCAACGGATGTTAGGTCAGGACTAATCTTCCTCACCAAAAAAAAAAAAAAAAACAGAGAGAGAGAGAGAGAGAGAGAGAGAGAAATCAGTGGTAAAAAAGTAAAATAAAAGTCTATGTATCTTACCCTGGCATTCAAAGCTGTGATCTAGCATTGAACTATCTTCTAACATGTTCTGTTGAAACTACTGGATGTGAGTCTTGGTCCCTTGAACCTGAGTTTCTGTCTGGAGGGCCAGAAGAAAGCTAGTTCCTTGTCGGCTGTGTTGCCTGCTGTGATGATCCGTTGGGCAGAAATGCCCCGTGCTGCCCTGCTGGTGTGCTTTGTTTCCAGCCAGTATCCTTCTAAGTGAATATGATACTGAGTATGGCCTGTTAAAGTCTTGTTAAGAAGACCCTTCTGGTGAATTTTGCAACTTTGTATTTCCCACAGTGTCTCACAAAGTAGGTGTTCAAGAATATTTATGAATAAACATTATTTCAGAAAACATCCTTCTTAAATTGGTACCTTGCTACAAAGGCACCCTCAGGCCTTTGAGGCAACTGTTTGCACGATAAGTCCACAGATTAGGCATAAAAAAAAATAATAATGGTAGCATCAATAAGCACAGCAATTGAGGATGGAGAAGATAATATTTTTAAAGGCAAATAGAAAAACTATAAAATTATAATAGAGAGGGAGCCTTTGGTGTAGGGGCTTAAATTTTAATAGCAACCCTAAGTTGAAATTTCTGAATCTCTCAAAAGAATCTGTATTGTTCTTTGTTGATAACTTAAAACTGGCCCTGGTAAGATTTCATTCCAATATAACTTTTGTTACTGAGAGAATTCTTTTTCTGCTTTCTGCATATCTTCCCCCCACCTTTATCTTTCCATCATTTGAGGTGCAAATTGATTTGGAAGAAGCAGATAATTTTTATTATTATCTATGTTCACGTGTTGTTACAGCTATATTTCTGTTAGAAAATACACAGACCCTTTGACCTCAGATCTGTAGATCTCAATCATTAATTTCAGAGTGGAATATCTTAAAGAGATAATTCAGGCTTGGGTAGGAAATTTCCAAATCTGTAAGAGAGAGTTGTTAAAAGTCTGTCAAGGAGCCCAAATGCATGAGCAAACTATAAAAGCTGTTATAAGAAAACATAGAGGAAAGCTTCATGACACTGGATTTGGCGATGATTTCTTGGATATGAACCAAAAGCACAGGCAACAAAAGAAAAAAAGGGATAAATTGGATTACATCAAAATTTAAAATTTCTGTGCATCAAAGGATGTAGTCAACTTAGTGAGGAGGCAACCCACAGAATGGGAGAAAATATTTGCAAATTTTATATCTGATAAGGGATTTATATCCAGAATATATAAAGAACTCCTATAATGTAACAACATAAAAACAAACAACCTAATTTAAAAATGGATAAAGGACTTGAATACACATTTCTCCAAAGAAGATATATGAATGACCAATAATGACATGAAAAGTTGCTGACCATCACTAATCACTAATCATCAGGGAAATGCAGATCAAAACCACAGTGAGATGCCACCTTACACCCATTAAGATGGCAATTATCAAGAAAAAAAAACCCTACAAAATAGAAAATAACAAATGTTGGTGAGGATATGGAGAAATTGGAATCCTTGTGTACTGTAGAATGGTAGAAATGTAAAATGGTGTGTCCACTGTGGAAAACAGTATGAGGTTCCTCAAAAAATTAAGAATTTTATCACAGGATTTTTAGGGTAGTGAAAATATGTAATACTATAATGATGGAAACATGTCATTATACATTTGTCCATGCGCATAGAATGTACACTAATGTGAGAATGAGCACTAATGTGAACTATGGACTTTGGATGACTACGATGTGTCAATGTAGGTTCATCAGTTGTATCAAATGTACTACTCTGTGGGACATGTTGATAATGAGGGAGTCTGTGCATATGTGGGGGGCAGGAGGTATATGGGAAATCTCCGTGCCTTCCTCTCAATTTTGCTGTGAACCTAAAACTTCTCTAAAAAATTAAAGTCTTCAAAAAAAAATGGATTACCATATGATTTATGTATATATAAAGTATATATACATATATACTTTTAAGTATATATCCAAAAGATATATACTTAAGTATTATAAGTATATAATACTTTTAAGTATATATCCACTTTTAAGTATATATCCAAAAGAATTGACGAGGATTTTGAAGAGATAACTTGCACATTCATGTTCATTGTAGCATTATTCCGCCAAGAGGTAGAAGCATCCTAAATGTCCGTTGATGGATGAATGGATAAAGAAAATGTGGTATAGACATACAATGGAAAATTAACCTTAAAAAATAAGGAAATCCTCTCATGTACTACAACATGGATGAACCTTGAGGACATTATGCTAGGTGAAATAAGCCAGTAACAAAAAGAAAAATACTTCATGATTTCACTTATAAGAGGTATCTAAAGTAGTCAAACTCTTAGAAGGTAGAATGGTGGTTGCCAGGGGCTGGGGCAAGGGGGAAATGGGAAGATGGTGTTTAATGGGTGTAGAGTTTCAGTTTTGCAAGGTGAAGAAGCTCTCAAGATCTGTTGCACAACAATGTGCATATAGTTAACACTACTATACTGTACACTTAAAAAATGGTTAAGATGGTAAATTTTATGTTTTGTGTTTTTACCACAATTGAAAAAAAAGGAAGGAAATGCTGACACACACTACAATATGGATAAACCTTAAAGACATTTAAGTGAAATAAGCCAGGAACAAAAGAACAAATACTGTATAATTCCCTCTATATGAGGTACTTAGAGTGGTCAAATTCATAGAGACAGAAAGTAGAATGGTAGTTGCCAGGGGCTGCGGGAGAGAAGAATGGGGAGTTACTGTTTTATGCATAAAGAGTTTCAATTTTGCAAGGTGATGAGTTCTGGAGATGGATGGTGGTGATAGCTGTAAAACAATGTGAATGTACTTAATGCTCCTGAACTGTACACTTAAAAATGGCTAAGATGGTAAATTGTTTGTGTGTATTTTACCACAATTAAAAAGTTCATGAGGTGGCCAGCCCCATGGCATAGTGATTAAGTTTGCACTGTCTGCTTCTGCGCCCCTGGGTTCACAAGTGCAGATCCCGGGCACAGACCTACACACCACTTATCAAGCCATGCTGTGGTGGCATCCCACACAGAAAATAGAGGAAGATTGGCAACGGATGTTAGCTAAGGGCCAAAGTTCATGAAAGAGAAAGATCATTTTTTGGAGTAGTAACTTATTAAATGGTCATTTTAAACCTAATTTAAAAATGCAAGGTAAGATAACATTTTTCTTACCAGAATAAAAAGACAATATAAATCCTTTTCAAAGAATTTTATGTTTCCATGACAACATTTGAAAGTACTTTTTCACATTTAACAACTATCCATTCGTGTGAACTTTTATTACCTTTACAAATTATTTAGAATCTTTATAATGGAAATCTCTTGGTTCCTGTAGTAATGTTTGTAAGAAATATGTTTATTAGGCAAATACAATATTTCCTCAATTCTTTGTTTCTTTTAGACAAGAAGGAGGAGTTGTTTTCTTGGACACTTAAGTTGGTGGAACACTTCTGTCAAGTATGTCTGACTAGAATAGAAAGTTTGGAAGAAATAGCTGGGGATCAGATTGGTTATGTGGAGTTGCTGCCATATTACAAAGAACTTGGAAAGGCAAGCAGAAGAATTTAGATGAATATAAAAGTAGAAGTTTTAGTATATGAGTTGGGTGGTAGGTATACAAATGTGCATTTTATTATTAAGGTTCATAGTTTATGTATGACACAAATATCATAAATATATGCTACTAAAGAGTAAAACAACTTAAAAATTGCCTTTAAAAATTAAAGTTGCTGAATACCATAAGGAGTCAGTATTAAACTTCTTTTGTTCTTTATCATCTTCCTGCAGTAGTGCATGAATTTCCTGGGGTGGGATCATGCTCTATTCATCTCTGAATATCCAAGCCCTAATATATGACCTCACATAGTAGCTGTTCATAAATATTTTTTGAAGGAACAAAAAACATTTCCCTCTTCATCCCTATTGCCACTTAATAATTTCGCATTTTCTCAACACACATTATCCTTTGCTCAATTCTGTATCCATGTGAGTTGCCACCAGCAGGTAAATTGTTTAGCTTCAATCTAGCCAGAATTGCTGTGAAATCAGTTCTTTTTATTCATCTCTAAATAATTCATCGTATTCATTCATTTATCTCTCTTATACATACTCTCCAAGTGATTATTTATACCTTTTCTTCTCCAAGGCCTTCTTGTTCTTCTTTCCTAACCTTATGCCCTACAAAGAAAACTGAAACCATCTAGCAAAAGCTCCCATCTGAGTTTTTATTTTCAGCAGAGCATGAATTCCATCAACTTCCCTTCCCTCCAGTTTCTGATGAACAGGTTTCTTTCCTTCTTTATTATCATTATTTTTGAAAAGTCAAAAAATGTGTACATTATAGGGGGAAAAAGAATTCCCCTCCCTCTGAAGCTAATTTTCATCTCAGCCCAGCAGACCATGACAGGTGGTGAAGGGAAGGGAAAGGTAATGCCTGCTCAGACAGTTCTTCCCCCTCCTCGCTCTCCCCTCTAGTTCTGGCCCCACCAACTCTGGCCCGTAGTCCACCCTTCACTTTATCCCACTGTCCCCATTGTTCAGCATGGGCATCCGAGTGTGAGTAGATGAATCAGAGGTAAGCTCCGTGTTTTGTTTCAGCATACCATTTATTGGTACCTACTTTGTGCCATGCACTGTGCCAGATACTTTGCATGTCGTTCCATTCTTTCCACTTGCAATTTAAATTCTAAACAGCAGTTTAGACATGAGAATAACCTCTAAGTTAAGGGCTGATGCATGTTCTCAGTTGGTGCTAATATTTTACACGGAATTTCTTGTTACCTTTTGCATTACTCTTATCAAACTATTTTATAATATATATTCTTTTTTCCCTAACACAGTAGTAAACTGGCAGAAATCTTATTTTCCTTTTGTTTGTGTTCCATTTATAGCATGTGAAAAAGCACTCCCATTTAAGAGTGCTTCTTCAATGTCCTGTATTTTGTATAAATTTTGAGAGCTTTGTGACCTGCCATTTGGACTGTGTTCACATTTTGAGTACAGCCATGCAGCTTGTTACTTTCTCAGTGGTCGTTGTTTTGCCATTGACAACCTTGAAAGATTATGTGATCCACTGAGATAAAATTTGTGAATACCAATAAGCCTTTTGATTATTATCTAGTATCTGAGTTTAGAGTTAGTATCAATAAATGAACAGTATATTACCTCTTTCTTACCAGACCGTAACAATACAACTTAAACCACAGAGTTGGTACAGATTCTTTTTGGCACAGTGAACCAAAAGATTGGACTTGGTATCATTTGTAAATGAACGAAATGATCAACCCTAGCAATTGATTCAATTGCCCCCAAGTCAGAGACCAGCAAGGGACGCTTGATTGTTAAAAAAGGAAAAAAAAAATCCTTACATTTGCTAATACAATTTTAACTAATTCATTATTCAACAAATAATTAATTAGCATTAAGTATGTGCCTGGGAGACAAAGACAAGGTACAGACCCCATGTTTAAAGAGCTTGCATTAAAGTAGACAGTGAAACTTCTCTTTGTCCTCCACAATATGTATTAGGTGCACATAGATGTCCAAAATTAATTCACTTGGCAAATACTGACTTGTGTGCCTAGTATGTGCCAATAGTGATCGACAGGTGATGTCATACCACAAGCCGGTTAATGGGTGCTTCTTGGGAATTGCAAATATATCCATACTTTCCATTGGTTACTAGAAATTAAATTGGAAAGTCTTGCATTCTTACAGCATATAAATATATAACGCTTTCCTTACCAGAGAGAGAGAAAGGGGTTAAATTCATTGGACTTAGCAATGTGTTTGTTTTTCATAATGAAAATTGTTCTGCATTGAGAGATTTTCTTTTTTATTCACTACAACGTTCTAAATCATCTTTTTTTTTTTTTTTTTTTGGTGAGGAAGATTAGCCCTGAGCTAACATCTGTGCCAGTCTTCCTCTATTTTTTGTATGTGGGACTCCACCACAGCATGACTTGATGAGCGGTGTGTAGGTCCACGCCCAGGTCCGAATTCTTAAACCTCGGGCTGTTGGAGCTGAGTGTGCAAACTCAACCACTACACCACTGGGCCGGCCCTTGAATCATCTATTTTAAGGAATCTTTTTTTTTCTTAATTTTAGGGTACCTACAAATATCACTGTGATAGCAAATCAAATTTTTAAAGCAAGAAGAATTAGCCTCTGACTTACCAGTTCTTTGTTTTGTATCTTTGTTTCAAATAATTTGGTGTTTTAGACCAGTGGTTCTCAATTAAGGGTGATTTTGCTGTCCCCCTTCTCCCCCAGACATTTAGCAGTGTCAGGACACAATTTTGCTCGTCACAACCGAGTGAGGGGTTAGGGGATAGAGACCAGGGATGTTGCTCAACATCCTGCAGTGCGCAGGACAACCCCCTACAACCAAGAATTGCCCAGCCCAAAATGTCATCATACCAAGGTTGAGAAATTCTGTTTTGGGTAGTATACTTTATAGTGAATGGTGAAAAGCATATGAACATTATATATAACATTTAAGACCAAAATATAAGAGATTAGAAATAGCTATTTCATTTTTTTTTTTCAATCAGGATGTCTGTTTTATTCAACAGATGGCTTTTGAGTGCTGTCTATGTGCCAGGAGATAGGAGTTCCAGATATTTTTTTTTTTTTTTTGGTGAGGAAGACCAGCCCTGAGCTAACATCTGTTGCTAATCCTCCTCTTTTTGCTGAGGAAGACTGGCCCTGAGCTAACATCGTGCCTATCTTCCTCTACTTTATATGGGACGCCGCCACGGCATGGCTGACAGGCAGTGCGTCCGCGGGCGCCCGGGATCCGAACCCGCGAACCCCGGGCTGCCAAGCGCGGACGAAACCGCTGCGCCACCGAGCCGGCCCCAGGAGTTCCAGATATTTTGAAGGCATAAGGTCCCAGTTCTCAAAGAGCTCACATTCTAAAAATGGAGATGATATGTAAACCAAAAATTTACAAAATAATATGCTAAATTTATAATGGACCTAAGCAGTAAATAGCTTTGTTTGGGTGCATCAGAGGCGGCTTGACAGAGGAGGTGAAGCTTGAGTAGTTGGTAGAAATTCTGCTCAAACTTGAACACTCACTCAGAGGCTAGTTAGGAAAGGACAGCCCAGGCAGAGGGAACAGCATGTAAAAAAGCCTGGAAGCTTGTTAAATAGCGAGAATTGTAAGTAGTTTATTATGTTAAGATGAGGCTGAAGTTTTAGGTAGAGGCCTGCTTTAGGAGGGCCTTGAAGCCACGAAGGTGGGAATTTATTCTGAGGGTAGGGTGTACAAAGACCATTCTGAAGGTTGTGTGCAGGATGGGTATGAGAAACCCGTTGGGAGAGTAGTTTGACCCAATAAGAGCTCATGAAGGTCTGAGATAACATAGAAAGGTCTGTCAGGACGTGGCATCTTCAATGGTATGGGAATGCGGTAGATAAAGAAGATATGGGACGATTTCCACATTTCATCTTGGGGACTTCGTGGACGGTGGAGCCATTAACCAGGATAGAAAATATACAGGAGGAGGCAGAGCAGATTTGGAGAGTGGGTGATGGAAATGTTTTTTTCAAACATGTTGTTTTTGAGGTATCTGTGGAACATATGTTTTTTTGCCCGGGAGCTTATTGAATACTTGTCTGATTATGATTATTCGGAATGACACAGAAGCAGCACTGTGGCCTAGGAGTAAAGAATTCTATTTCTAAATTTGCCAGTGATTGCTTCTAAGGCCTTGGAAGTGTTACTTATGTTTTTCATGTGCAATGTTTGGAGCATGGTGATAGAAACATACCTCTTAGGGGAGTTGTTATAAGTGATATTGAGCTAAAGAATAAATAATTGAATATTATAAGGCATTTGAAAAATTGTAGTAGTTAGACATTCTGGGGGCTATAGCAACCGTTTACCAAGATAAATGTTTATATACCCAAGTTAGGTTCCTAAGATCACTCATTTTGATGGCCTTTGAATAACATTGGCTGAGTTGCATGGATTGCCTCTGGTGTGGTTTAGATAAGGTTTGTGTTTTGTTTTAGACTTTTCATTACTCAAGTATGGTTTTTCCCTGCTTTTTGCATTAGAAGAAAAACTTTGCCTTTTGTTTATCACCAAACCTCTTGTGCTAAATATTGTATATACTTACACTATAAAAAAATAAGATAAAGAGACTACCTTGAAAATGTTCGCTGAAAGTGCATTAGCTGATAAACACGAAAGGAATAACTATGGTAAAATGTTTGCCATTACTGGGTTATTTTAATGTTCTTCATTGAGGCTTCCCTGTCCATCAGCCCTTTGAGCAGGAAGCAGTTTAAGGTTTCTCCTGATTGTTGCTACTAACACATTGTAAAGATCTTTTTCCTTTAATCTATTTAGTACTGGCCTGTGTCCCAGAATACCATCAGAGATAAGGCTATTATCCTTTCATTGAGCATTATCCTGGCAAAGTATTTATAAAATTGAACTCTGTAGCACCTGCTGACCTCCTTTTTTACATGAAGAAAGTGGGGGGATGGAGATTATGTTCCCTGAATTCAGATGGAGCGGTGTATTTGACAGCACTGACACACAAAGTGCTTTAGTTAGGGCCTTTTCTGTTGTGCAAATCGATTCCATCTTGGACTCTGAAAGAAATAAGTTGACAATTCAGATCAGGAAGTTGATGATCATGTTGGATGCTCCGCAGTTGTTGGCACAGTTGCTATTTTTTCATGGGCAATTCTATAATAGGACTTGCAACTATTTCAGGATTAATCTAAAATGTTTGCTTGCCACTGCTCTCATGTTTTCTCTAAAATTGCTATAAATAGAATCTAGTGGCATTATCTTCAACATGAAAGACTAATTTTAGAGAGTTAGATATTTAATATTCATGCTTAACTTAAAAAATATCATTAAAATGGAAAAGAATGATCAAAAACAATTTCAAAAACTTAGTTTCCTATTGAGTCTATCTGAAGAAGCTGAAGAAACATGAAGAACAGTGCCTTGTAACTTCAAGTATCTCTTAAAAAATATTTTACATTGTCAAATTACTTGAATTATCTTTATATAAAATAGATGCTACATGTATTTATGTAAGTATGCTATTAAGGGCCATATATTTAAACATTTAGCAAGTTGGTTGCTGGTTTGGGGGCAGCATTCCTGAATTAAATGCAGGTTTGTGGCTTTTTAAACATTCTTTTGATTGATAGGACAAGATACAAATGAAATATAATCACTGCTAGTTTTGTTGTCCCAACAAATCTTTTTTCTGTATTTCCTTCTAGTTCCTTCTCACATCCTCATATGGTGTTTTCATAATTAATTCAATGTCAAATTCGCAATTTTCACTTCACATTATAAAACGTCCATTATTGCTATAATATAAATGCAAAGCTATTCTATTTGTATTTAATAATGAAGGATTTGACCAAATTAGTAATCTGGTAGGAACTTCAATTAATAAAATGTGAACAGTTTACATGATATAATGCAGCAGGTCCTCAGCAAAATTAGAGCTAGAGCCTAGATCGCCTCAGTTAACACCATCTGTTGTACAATGAACAGTATTCTAGCTGCTATCTTATAAAATTAGCAGGTCAGTAAAAGAAGACTTATTAAGGATTTGGTGGGCTGTATCTATCTGAATTTTATATATCATTTAGATATATATTAGCCATATAGTTAGAGAAATTGATGGTTGTTTGTGTAACTAATCTAGGATTGAATTTAAGCTGTTGTTAAACTATCTGAAAACTGGAAATCCTTTTATCAGTTTACTGATTTTATCAATTTGTTCAGTTTATTTACAGTTAGTGTTTCCTGCCTTTTCAATAAGAAAAAAGTAATGTGTTATCTGAATGCACATGTGGTACATGCAATAATTTTAAATATTTAGTAATGGAAAGCATAGGAGAGAGAGAGATGGCATGTATAGTTGGGGATGGGTTTTGTAGTCAGAGGTCTGGGGTTCAATCCCCGCTCTCCTGCTTTTAGTATCTGTGTCATCTGGGGCAAGTTATTTACCTTATCTCTTAGCCTCTATTTCCTCTTCTGTAAAGTGGGCTTAATAATGCCTGCCTAATAGAGTTATGGTAAATGACATAATTAATATATATACAGAGTGAGAGGAGAGGCTTACCCCATCGGTGACTTTCTAAGAGTTCCCAGCATGATGTGAGGAGGGGACAGCTCCCTCACCCATCCCCAACCCTCCTCTTAAGATAAGAAACTTGCATCGGGAACAGAACAAGCCTCGGGAATGGGCTGCTCTTGGCCTAACCCTCAGAAGCACTGGGGCTGGCAAAAACTCTTGGTTTCTTCGGTAGGAGGATTTTATCATGTTTCTTTTGTTTGATTGTTTGGAGACATTCCTGGATGCAGTATGGTCAGTTACAATTAAAACTTGACTCTTTAAAATATATATATATATTTATAGATACATACATACGTGTGTGTGTGTGTGTGTGTGTGTGTGTATGTATGTCATCCTCTAAAGGGCCTGACACATGGCAGACACTCAATAAAGGCAGTTGTAGTATTTACTGTTGTTATTACCTTTAATATTATTAATTAAAATTTGTACATAAATTACCAGGGAATAATCATTTTTAAATGATTGAGGACTGATGTGATTGACCATATCAAATTCTTATTAATTCTATAATGTGTGAAAGTTGTATATGTTGAATTAACATTAACATACAAAATTAAATTAAATTAAGAAAAGAATTTATTCAGACTCTCCTCTTCTAGCTAACATACAGCTTTTCTTTCAACAGGCTCAGCACTGTGCAGCTACGACCTAAAGCCTTCTGAATATACTACATCTTCAAAAGCTTCCGTTCTTTGCCCCAAACTACCAGTTCCAGCGAGGTAAATTTTATTGTATTTTGTTAGCTTGTGACTTTTCTTTCTGTAGATAGATTTTAAACTGTATGTCTTATTCTGAGAAAAGAGTCAGTGGATGATACCTGTGGCCCAGGTCCAATACTTTTACAACAAAATTTAAAAAACAGTAATAGAAATGACAGATGTATTTCATATCTTAAAAAAACACACACACAAACAACTTTTCTCATTCTCAGATATTTTCTATTTCTTTTGGGGGCTCACTTTTTTTTAATGCTGTAATTTTTACATATACAAAACTGCTGAATCATTATAAAATCTACAACAAAATTAGAAGCCAAATCTCATGGTCTGCAAAGATTCTTTGAAGTTGATCCTAGTAGTACTTACTGGAATTAATTTTTAATGTATTTCATAAATTTAAAAAATATGCCAGATTATCCTCCATAGTTTCAGGCTATATCCTTTAGGTACATTCTCTATTATAGGTTGTTTGCCATATCTTATCCAAGGTCTTTTTCAACAAACATTTATTATTTAAGTATCTACTGCATATGGTGGATACAAAGATGAAGCAAGACATGTTCTTTGTTTGGAAGGATCTCACAGTAGTTATAAGTAAAGCAAATTTTGACATTATAAATAGATTTTTTTAAAAAGGAAATAAATTCTCAAGAATTGTAGAATATATCCTCAGAATTAAGTGTAGCACAGGATTTGGAGCATGTCTGATCTTGAGAACCTTAGTGTGTATCACTAACCCGGTATGAAATGAGTCAACTTCTCCAGGAATACAGAATCGAAACCACTTTTATTGTATCTCAGTGTATTATAGCAAGCTATTGGTTAAAATTTTGAGACTCATGTCTGCTTTCCCTTGGCTTGCTTATGGGTATAACTAGCGCTTTATTAACTTGAATTTGAAATTTTCTGTTGAAAAGCAGACAGGGATATATCAGTTACATTGATTTCCAGCTCTTTTAGTCTTGTCAAGTTGCTATTAAAATTAAAATTTAAAGCCTGTGGACATAAAAATGAAAGGACTGTTTTAAAAGATACTAAGTAAGAGGGACCTACAAATTTTGGGTTTAGAACAATAGGTAAAGAGACTCCATTCATGAAAATTGAGAATATTAGGGAGGCTGTGACAGTAAAGAAAAGGAGGTCCTTTGAATAGAGTCATTGGAGAACATTTGTCAATATAAAAACAAGAAAAGCTTTGTCCTCTTATCTACTCAACTGTTAAAGCCTGTTTTAAATGCATACTTTGAGTATAGAGTCACTATTTTAAGGCAAACACATGTTATAAAAGGATGACCAGAAAGCCTTGCTGTGAGAATGAGTTTGCTCTGCTCCTGTATAATGTGGATGGGGCAGGGATGGGGACAGCTCGTATTGCAAATCCTTCTCCACCTCTGATCTCTGACTCTACTTTGTGGAGGACTGCCGGTTCCTGGTTTCTTTGGGTGCTCCAGTCTTCGCTGCACACACACGCACATCTCATATAGCATGCCAAGGACATTCACTGGAAAACAAAACGTAGTAGTAGGGGCTTGGGTTTTAGAGATGAACAGACTTGGCTTCTAACAAGGTCATCCTCTGATGTCTCAGTAATCCAAGATGCAGTGATGAACCTATACCATCTGAAAACTGACTATATGCTATGTTTATACTGTATGTAAAGATCCTCATGTTTTCCTAATTTTAGTACCTCACAATCTAAGTATCTTATCACTTTTGCCTGAACTCAGCCTTTTGGAAAGTAAAAGAGAAGAAACAGTTGATGGAAGGAAGGCAAATTAGGACCTTATAAATATCATCACTTAGTATTTGGCAAGCAACGTGAAAGGATCAGAAAACAAGGATAAATTTGTTTTAACAAAAAACTTGGGTCACTACCCCATTCCACACATGGTATTAGATACCAAATCTCCAAAGATGATTAAGATCTAGTGTGTGTCCTTAAGACACTCTGTCCTTAAAAACAGTAGGGACTATGTTTTTGGTGACTTTTTTAATGTGTGCCAGAAGACCAGCACTAGATGTAGGCAAATGGCCCTCAGCATCTTCCTATCTCTTTTGCTTTTCTCCTAGGAGCGTCCTAGTGGGACAGAAAGAGCTGAACTTTGAGTGCAGATAGGCCTGGGGGTGAACTCTGTGTCATCACTTTCTATTTGTCAGCTTGAGCAGTCTCTTAATCTCTCTGTAAGCCAAGTTTCCTCAAATGTAAAATGAGAATATTAATACCTCTCATAGAATTGTTGTAAAGATTAAATAAGATAATATGTGTTAAATATCCATTATTGTGAATGGCATTTGGCTTAGGGAGTATTCTTTCTCTCAACCTCTAGAGCCTCCCCCTTTCCCCAGACCTTCTTAAGTACCTGGGTACCTTCTGCACCTGAAGGCAGTGCCTGTTTTAGAGAAAAGCAATTGTAGACTAATCTGCAATAAAACACTAGTGCCACGTAATTGCCGAATGGTTGCTATTCCTAAGAGCTTTTGAATTTTAAAAGCAAATGCCTAGAAAGGGCCATATTTTATCCAGATTCATAACTCTCTGTTGGTGACGTGCTAAGCACAATAGCAGTGGGGAGACAAGCTAGCCCATATGCTTACAATGCTTCAGGTTTGAGTACTGCCTCAGAAAACTGCAATAGTAGAAACAGATTATACAACTTCAGTTTACTCATCAAACATTGATTTTGGTGCCTCTGGATGCTAGAAAGGATATTTGGTGTTGGGGAATTAGTAACATGATATGGAAATGAGAAACCAATAGCCAAGGAAAAAAATGTTACCTATTTATATTTTTTAAATGAGTGATTCAAGGTAAATTAATGTTTTTGAATTGTCTACTGTGTGCCAGCCAGCATAAGCTTCTAATATGTATTATCTCACTTAACCCTCACAAGACCCTTATAAGTATATTGTCCCTAATTTATATATGAGGAAACAGGAGATAAGAGAGGTTAAATGAGTTATCCAAGGCCATATAACTAATTACTGGAAATCAGAATTTGAATCCCAGATCTTGTAAAGTCTATACCACAGTTAGTTTGAAAAAATAAAAAAAAAGTACAGGAATGAAAAAAGAGAGAAAAGAAATGAAATGTATGGAAACTTTGTAGTTTGTATGAAAACAAAATATTGCCATTAGATTCTTGACTGACTTATTTCCTGCCTTTCCTGTGCTATAGAGATATTGCTGGAACCCTTTGTTATTCTTTCTTAAATAAAATATTTAATTAGAAATCATGTGTAATTGCTTATTTATAACCTGAAGTATTAAAATAATTGTGTGAGATGTACACTCCTGTCTTCTCTTCTGAAGGCATATGGATAAGATATTAGGGATTGTTTGTCATCATCCCTTGAGGGAGCTCATTAACTGATAGTCTGGACTTAAAGGCAAATGGACAGTATGTTTGCCAAGGTAAGATACAATTTTCCAATGAGTGGCTAATTTAAAAAAATCTTTAAAACACTCATTATAAATTCATTTTGTTCTTGTTGACTAACGTTTCAATAATGTAAAACAGCATCAGTTCCTAATGGGACTACATTGACTTCTTAAAGATGCAATATTCTGTGGGCTTCAAAAGGTAGAAAAAAACTTACTATAAATAGAACTTTTTATGCTTGTCCCCTAATTAAGAGGCACAGAGTGTGTCGTTTAGGTTAGACACTGAAGTAGAAATGATCTCATATATTAGGTTCTCAGCAGCATTACTTTCTGAGAGGTATATGAAATCAGCTAACTCATCTCTTCTTAGATTCATTATATCACATGGGATTTAAATGGTAAAATATAAGACAAGCCATTTCAATGCCATGATTACTTAAATTTTTGAATAAGAACATAATTCAAGTATTAAAAACTCATCGTGGTTGGTCGAATTATTTTTGTTAGGGGAAAAGTTGAGCAAAAAGAATGACATACAAGGGAATCTAGTGCTTTATACTTTAAAGCTAAGTATTTAATTTTACTTTTTACTACTGTGCCTAAACATTATCTTCTCTTTTATTTGCCTTCTATTTTTGTTATTCCTTACCAGTAAGAGCAGATTTTGACCATTGGGTAGACAATGCAATTAATCAGCTTGTGCTAATTTTGTAACCTTCAAATTTAGAGCTGTCAGGGATTTTTTTTAACTGACATAGATTGAATTGTAAGGGACTGTTGATATTGTGTTCCAATTCTTTGAAAGATACTTGTAAAAGTACTCCTTTCAGCTGGCCAAGTGTTTATATAGAGTGTAAAAATGACTTGAAGGTACCGGCAGAGCAGATGTTATTCAGCATTTCCTCTTAAATAAAAATGAAGGATTCGAATTTTAATAGTATAATCCTTCCGTTTTCAAATCATCTATCCTCGTTCTAAGTCTGAAAAGCAGAAAAATACTAAAGGTATTAGGCATGCTGCTCCTGTTAATTTACAATTGTTATTTAAAATAACAATCCTGTTAATTTACATCTATGGATGGACTCATTATTATTATTAATATCTGAAAAGACTTACAGAGGATATACTCTTGCCCTTTCAACTGACAGATGGAGGAACTGAGAGGAAGAGAGAGAGAGATGGAATGACATGCAGCTGTGTAACGTTAGGAGAATCACCTAGAGCTTTTGAACCCAAGTCCAGTTTTCTTTCCTTTATCACAGGCTCCACTCTGTTCTGGAAATGATGTGTATTTCTCTTTGAGTATAAAAACACAACATCCTGTTAGGATATGGGAGATGTAGGTGGAGCCACCTCTGGAGAGAGGGTAAAGTTCACTTATAGTTCTCTGACAGGAGAAAGGAAACAGGAGAGCAGAGCCAAGAAAATTGGTGGATATTAAAAATAAGAAAAAGACATCAGTATCCTTAAGGGGGATCTATGTTATGTTCAAGATTGGAGGCAAGTGAGTTAAACAGAGGCTGTATCAGAGATGATCAGGTAATCAAACAGATAAAGATGTAGGTAATCATGGAGCAGAGAGGACTTCAGTTTTGAAGGACAGAAAACCAGGCTTTAGTTAAAAATATGGTTAGAAGTCCTTAGACAGGGACATTAACCTGGTAGGGACAGTATCTAGACCACATCAAGAGAAAAGCAGTTGTAGGTCACAACAAAGTTGTCAGTTTAAAGGTTTCTTTCCCAAATCTGCCTCAATTGATTTAGAAACTTAGAGTTGTTCCTATTTGATTCTTTCCTGTAATATTTCTAACTAAATCCATTTCACTTAAAAGTATTCTGTAATTTAATATTTTTTTACATCATCAGTGAAACAACTTTTGGTCAAAACCCGATAATTTGTATACCTGTAATCCAAGCATTACTCAGAATGCTCTGGCTTTCTGCAATTCTGACAAAATATCAAATCTTTGGCATTAACTTGTGCTAACACCATTTTGGAGGTATATACAAATACACCACAGGTCACAAGAGGCAAATTTTTAAAAACGAACATTCATGTCATATTGTCACATCATTTTTGGATACATTTTACTGAAGCATAACTAAGGTAAGGCTAGATCTTTAAAATTATATTATCTATTGTTCCATGAGTAAACAGCATGGAAGATGTTGCTTATTCTCACTCCCAGTGGTGCTCATTTACCAACATTTAAGAAAAATCAATCACTTATTGTTTTTTGAGGAAGGAAACAAACTGCTTTGCTTCGGGTCATACAGAGTAGATTTGCTGAGATTAGGAACCTTGGAATTTAGTGTTCAACCATATAATCTTATCCACTAATTTGACCAGAATACAGTGCCAACCAAGAATGAAAACACACATACATTCCAGTCAAAAATGTTATGTTAGAGCTATGACTGATAGTCCCACAGATAATTTGGAAAATGTGAGATTCATGTCAGCGATGGCTACATTTTAAATTAATGCACACATAAGTGTGTATTTGTGCATGGACACATACATGAGCTCTCTTAGAATCCTAACAAGTCACCACTGGGAGTGTGTTCATAGAGCTTTGTTTAAAATCTCTCACTGATTAGATGTATACCATGCTCTCAGAAGCTAAAGTGGAACCATATTATGACAAACCAGATTTATGTCACAGTTCACACACAATGTTCCTTCACAAATAAAAGCTGCAGTCAGTATAAACCTGATAGAACCGATTACCTCTTTTTTGGACACAAATAATCTCATAATAATAATAGCATATAAAAAGAAAGGAAAACAGCCTAGAATCCCATGAGCCTAACAAATCAGATTTTTCATTTGTTTATATTTTTCTGTTCTTATAATAAATCTTTTATGCAGAGATGCAATCATCACATTAGATATAAATTTTTGGTTTTTTCCCTCGTACTATTACATCATAAGTGTTTCCATACATCAGTATTCATGGTTATTGTTTTAAATAGCTGCATATTATGGTATGTTGATGTTTCAGAGTGACTAATTTATATGAGAGTTATTAAGCTTGTGCCCTAAATACCTTTTTAAATCTAAGATTCTGTATGCCGTTCTGATAGAGGAAACATTCTATTAATGGTGGCACATTTCAAGCAAAAGCGTGTGTGCTTTTTATTTTTAAATAGCTTATTCGTTTTCAGTTCAATGAAGTATATATTTGTAAGTTTTGTCATCTGCCCTTGATTGATAGATGTGTAGGCTGAGGAGTTCATGTGTTTGGTTTTGCTTTTGGTAGTTTTGTATGTGCGTATGTGTGTGTATACGTGTGTTTCTTTTCAGCAGGGGCGGGTAATGTCTTCTGTTGGAAATATGCACTCCACCCTCTGTGATGAGGTTGTGGTAAGATTGCGTCACTGCCCATGACAGTCATCTTCATAGCATTAAGCTCACAGCTCTTAGCTCCCATAAGATGTGTGGAGGGTGGAGTGTACTGCAGCCATATTCACCTTTCATTTGTGTGTTTGATGTGGCATTTATATTAAGTAGGAGTAATTTTTTTTCTGATTTTTTTTTCTTGTGTCACCAGTGCACCTATTCCATTCTTCCATCGCTGTGCTCCTGTGAACATTTCCTGCTATGCCAAGTTTGCAGAGGCCCTGATCACCTTTGTCAGTGACAATAGTGTCTTACACAGGCTGATTAGTGGAGTAATGACCAGCAAAGAAACTATATTGGGACTTTGCTTGTTATCACTAGGTAATTGTTTTTCTCATTATTAGCTATTGCATAGTACTGCAGTAGAAGACTGTTCTGTCTTTTAACTAAAATATGAATACAACTGGGGTTACTTGTAAAATGTTTAACTTCCCATAACCAAAATAATTGTTTCAGATTATATATAGTTAAAAATATATACATATTTAAAAAAATATATATATATATCTGAAACTCATTTCCCTTCTTTTTCTCTCATTGGAGAAAACTGGTGTTTTCCCAAACTTTGGTTACTAAGTCTATAATAAGCTTTAATATGATAGCAGGAGGTTTCTTTTGATGAATCAGCACCCCTTTGTTTTTTGTTATGATTCCAAAAGGCTTATTTGCTTATAACACGAGGCCACATATTCTCATATATTTTCATCAAAGAACATAGATTTCTAATAGATTACTTTTGAAATATGTAATTTTTTTTCATCGCTACAGTTCATAATATCACTGTATTGCTGGATAAATTAGGAAATCTCCACATGTTAGCCATTGAGTTTTCTATCAATAAATAGATAATATAATTAAGTAAAAATGTTATTTTCAAGGTGTAAATTCCCTACATTATCCTAGGACTATATGTGGCCATATCAGAATATATAGACCTTTTTAGTTGGGTAGGAACCAAATAACTATTTCATTATATAAGTAAAGTGAGTATTTATGCCTGTTAACAATTATAGTCACTGAGAAGACTAGCTGTATTTCCGTCTTGTCATGAGAGAGTATTTTCTCTTTGCTTAGGTAGTACTTGACTCAGTTGAAATAATGCTGTCCGTATGAAAAGCTTTCTGTGATATTTGAAACGCTCCCATCTGTTTTTGGTTCCTGTGCATTTATTGCAAAAGTGAGTATCTTAGTAATGTTACCTAGTGACAGATCCCAACCATTTATCTGGGTTTGCAAATGGCCCGAAGAAACTTGACTATCAGTCTAGTTTGATATAAAAATTATTTGGCTTTTGAAGTGGTTGAATACTTTAACGAAGAAAAAAAAATCCAAACCGTAAAAATAGTGATGATAGTGTTGTGAAGCTATTAGAATTCCGTTTTTTATTACAATGGTTCTCTTTTGAGGCTTAAGGGTCTTTGTTCATTTGTCTGTGAAATGGACCTTTAGATAATTAAAGATGAACAAATTATAATTTCAGAAATGAATTTCCCCACACAAGGGTTAAATCCTCCCAGTTTCTTTTCTGAGATTTTCACTCAAGATTTTAGTATGTTGGAATTTAGCTTGGGATGGGTAGAGGAGTTGGCTAAATAACTCAAACTAAGCTTTGCTCCTTTTTGAAGGGCTTCCCAATCAGGACCCCTGACCTCAGTTGAGAAATGAGGCCAGAGGAATTTTGGCGTCATTTGGCTTCAGGATATTATTCTATAGGGTCAGATCATCTCTTGGAGTTTTAGAGGAGAAACAACCAGAAAAAGACAAAATACCATCTAGCTTGTTAACTGACCATCAGAGAAGTTGGTCTTGAAATGCATAGATTCCTCAGGGAGGTGTAGCAGCTAATTTAACTGATCTCTGTCTACGTGTGGTAATTTTCTGGTCACCAACATGACATGTCATTCTCTGCACTTGGTGTGTGGGCATGTATGTTTGCATGTGAGTTCTGGTGTCTTCCCTGGTGAATCCACAACAGTCCTGTGCTGTTTTTGAGTCACCATGTGCATTTGCATGTATTCTTTTCTGTCGTTTGTTTATAAACCCACAGTTAGGTGCCTTTGGTTTCAAGTGATGCTGTTCAAGTGGCACAAGTACCAAAGTCCAAGTGCAAAAGCAGCCAGTTTCCTTTCATATCTAAATTGGGGTTATGAACTTGTCAATAGCAACAAATTATTTCCCTAGGAGGAAACAATTGAAAGAGTTTCTCTTTATATTGTCCACTGTTTTCCAATAATATTCTGTGTGTTCTCTGTTTGTCTTCCCTGCAGTTCTATCCATGATTTTGATGGTGATAATCAGGTATATATCAAGAGTCCTTGTGTGGATCTTAACAATTCTGGTCATACTGGGTTCACTTGGTAAGCTGCTTATTCCTTTGTTTTTTAGTAATTAGAATTGAGACTTAAAGTTTGCTTTTAACAGTCCCTCAATTCAGAACTACTTTATTTTAAATAATTATAAACTGTAAACTTTAAAAAGACTGTGGATTACATTGAGGTCAGTTCACTGTGAGATCATTAAATCAGATAAAATGGCAAGGTCATTGGTGTTTGAAATAAAAGCAAGTGGAGGTATTTTTTAAAAGGGGCTAACATTTTTCCATCTGTATCAATTTTGGGGGAAGAGCCCAAGAGAAAAGAAAGCAATTGAGGCTCTTTGTTCTGCTTCTTGCTCTTTAATTTCCTCTGGATTCTTCCTGTGTTCCCTGCCTGGCAAGTGAAGGGAGCCTTTCCGAATAATCAACTCTTAATTATCTAAGATTGTCTTTGCCTTATGTGTGAATATTGAATTTGTTGCATATAAAATTCTTGAGGCACACTATGATCCCTTGTGTCTGTACTTTATTTCAGAGAAGAACTTGGAGACCAGCCTACATTTTATTTCTTGGCCTATAACCTATCTCACTTATCTAGATGTTTATATAATTTTTTAACTTATCCTTATAATGTAAAATTTTTGTCTGGTTCTGAATCTTAGCTAAGTTACCTATGATCTCTTTTTGGGGGCATCTTTTTCAGTTTTGAAAAGTTTTCTTTATTTCTGTATTTCATTATTGTTTCTGTTCCAGTGGTTTTCTTCTTAAGGTCATTATTCATTCTTCTGCTATCATCTTCTAAATTGTCATTTTAATCCTTTTGCCACTTTGTTTACGTTCAGGAAGAACTCTTTAAGTTTATCTTCCATATCACTGATTTAGTTTTCTTCACTTTGAGTTCTGTACTCAACTACCTAATTTTTTTTATTCCAATTTCATCTTATTTGTAGTTCTTCCTTCTCTCAGCCATCTTTCTGTTCATTTCAGCTTGTAGCCTTCGTATCTGATTCTGTGTTTAGATGGTGTCTTAGTCAGTTTGGGTTGCTGTAACAAAGTGCCATAGACTGGGTGCCTTATAAACAACAGACATTTATTTCTCAGAGTTCTGGAGGCTGGGAAGTTTAAGATCAAGGCACCAGCAGATCTGGTGTCTGGTGAGGACTGGCTTCCTGTTTCTGGCCATCTTCTTGCCTGTGTCTTCACGTGACAGAAGTGGGGAGGAGCCGCCTGAGGTCTCTTTTATGAGGGCACAGATCCCACTCATGAAGACTCCACTCCTGTGACCTAATCATCTCCCAAAGGCCCCACCTCCAAGTACCATCACGTTGGGGATTAGGATTTCAATATGTGTGAGTTTGGGGGGGACACAAACATTTAATTCATAACAGATGGATAGTTTTTCTAATAAAAGTTGACTTGAATCCCAGCTCTGCCACTTACTAGGTATGTGACATTTGGCATGCTACTTAACTTTCCTAAATTTCAGTTTTATCGTTTGTAAAGTGAAGCTAATAATACCCGCTTAATAGTATGGTGGTGATTAAATTTGGTCACATCTATTGCACAGTTCCTGGCACAAATTTAAATGTTTAATAAGTGATATCTTCTGTGGCTGTTGTGAACAGTGTGTCCTTGATGTCATCATTTTCTCATTCTATTTTCCTTGAACTTCAGCCTTTCTCTCGTAACTTTTTATTCCTGTTTGTAGAGAATGCATTTTATGAGGATATTAAACAATTTTCTAAATAATTTTCTTGTACCTTCAAGATTTCAAAATGGAAGTGTCTCCCTTTCTCTGAAATAGTTGTCATAGACTCGTGGTTGTTTTGGTTTGTTTACCCATCTTCAATAGAAGAAAAATTCATGCTCAGTGTTTGCCAACAGGTAAGGCTGGAATTTCCATTTGACACCATTCCCTCTTGAGTGCAGATGGAGGGCAGTGTAGATCTCAGCCCAGTTTCTTATCTCCCAGGCATTTATTTCGTCCACTTATGCATACACATCTCTACTCTGAATCTTGCGTTTCTTTACCATGGCCTACAAGGCCTTACAGTATGATCTGGTCCCCAGCTCCCCCTCTGCTCACGTCTCTTACCACTTTCCCCCTTGTTCATTGCTGTAGCCACAGTGCCTCCTCCTTTCTCTCCTATCAGACATGGTGGTCCCATCTCAGCATCTTAGAATTTGCCATTGCCCCTTGCCTGGAAAACTCTTTCCTTAGATAGTTTCATAGATTGCTTTCTCCCTGTCTTTGATTCTTTTGCTCAAATATCTCACCAGTGAGGCCTTGCTTACTCATTTTATATAAAATTGCAGTGCTTTCCCAGCCCCAGCACTTTCTGTCCCTCTTACCAGGTGACTTTTTTCTTAGACTTAATATACTATGTTTTTACTTGTTTCCCTATTTTTTCGTTTCCCCATTACTATGTAAGCTCCATGAGGGGTGAACGAAGGGACTTGGTTTTGTTTATGGCTCTATCCCAGCACCTAGAACAGTAGATGATACAGGCACTCGGAATGTTTGCTGAATGGTGTCTGCCGCAGCTCTCTTAGATGGGGGCAGGTTTGTGTCTCTCTTCAGTTTAGTTCTCAGAATCTCTGAACCAGTAATGAAGGTAAAAACTCCCATCCCTAGTGCCCACCGCCATCAAGCTATCCAAGATTTCCTATCTTTGGTGGGAACTGCTCTTTGATCTTGGTTTATTCATTGTACAAATATCTCATCAACTGCGTGACTGTGTCAGTGCCCGGCACTGGGGTTACTGTGATGAGTCCAACAGAGAAGCCCTTTGTCTCCCTCAGCTGCATTGCTGATTTCTGTGACCCTTACTTGCTTCCTACAGGCTCCACAGCTTAAACAGGCGCCGAGGCTCCCTTTGTGACCAATTCCTCTCAGAGGTATCTGTCTGGCTGTCTCTCAGCCTCAGAGTCAATAGTAAATACAGTTGAAGGAAGTTCACTTGATACACTGAGGGATTTGTAAGTGCCTGATGCGGAAGATGACGGTAGAGTAATTGGGGCTCCCTTCACGCTGGCAAAAAGTTGTAGCCACGCGCTTCCCAGCCAAATGGATTGTTGCTGCGTTACTCCAATGATTATGTGTAGGAAGAGTCCAGAAAATTGAGGATTTATGTTACATATTTTCTTGGGCTAATTATTGCAAAAACAATTCTTTTTTGTCTCCAGGTGGCACAGGTGTACTGTGGTGGCTTTATGCAAAGCAAAGAAGGTCTCCCAAAGAAACAGTTATTCCTGAACAGCTTCAGATAGCTGAAGACAATCTTCGGGCCCTCCTCATCTATGCCATTTCAGCGACAGTGTTCACAGTGAGTGTAGGCGGAGGTGTATCTCTCAGGTTCCTGTTTTTATTTACAGGAGATCGTTAATGAAGCACAAACTCACCTCGAGCTATTGCAGGTCTAACCCTGATCTTCATTAGGTAAAATCTCCCCCACAGTGTAGGATGCACAAAGAAGTCTTCAGAAGGCTTCCCTAGTTGATGAGGGCTGTTCAGTGCAATGTTTTGTTCTGCACTGCCTGCTTTTTGAGACAGGATTTTCACCTAGAATATTTACATTATCATTTGCTAGGAAGAATGTATTTCTGATTGTCAGAAGATGATGTAATTACTTTTTTAAAAACAGTTCTCTTTACTACAGAAAAGTATGTTAATAGGCTACCTCGTATCATTCCATTTACTTGTTCACTAATTATTTTCCCATTTTTTTCCTTTTAAACTTTTCTTTTAACAACATTATATCAAAAACATATGTGAGCTTCACTGCCAGGCCACTATACAGTATAAGTACTAGTTAACATGTGGTTCAATAATCTATACTCATATCTTTGGTTCATCACCTTCTCCTCTCTAAAAAAAGGAAAAAAAGTCTCAGTTCACTTCTCGCTTCCAACTTTTTATTGAGCATTAGAAACAAAAAATAAAGCCATCATAAAACCATTGGTGTGAAAAGATATTTGTTATTATTGTACAAATATTTATTAATCATCTTTTAAGTACAATTCTCTGTGCCAGGTGCCAGGGCAAGGTGAGGGGGGACAGAGGGTGAACCTGGCATGGACCCTGCTCTTAAGGAGCCCTTGGTCCAATAAGGGAGATGAGGTTCAAATACCTCCTGTGCTTTTGTAGTCATGGTGTATGGTCTTCCCCTCTATTTTCAGAGTGACAAGCATGCATCTATTCAAATAAATTAAGAGTCTCATCCTGACTGACAAACAACATATTTTGACTCATAATGAGTGGAGAAAGGGAAGGTAGAAGAATTTTAGGATTTATTAATAAGTCGAGAAATCCTTTTATGTTTAGCTTTAAAGGACGTTTTCAATATACAATTGAAAATGATAAGTGTTGTAAGAGAGATACAGACTGATAAAGTATTATTGGGGTTCAGAGAATGTACTTGCCCATTTTGGAATGAAAGGTTATGTTAAAAATTTCACCATTGTTCGGTTTCTGTTTTCACTGCTTAACACAGTAACTGGAACCTTTCCCTCCATTCTCTCCACACAGGTTATCTTGTTCCTGATCATGTTGGTTATGCGCAAGCGTGTCGCTCTCACCATCGCCCTGTTCCATGTGGCTGGCAAGGTCTTCATTCACTTGCCACTGCTCGTCTTCCAACCCTTTTGGACTTTCTTTGCTCTTGTCTTGTTTTGGGTGTACTGGATCATGACGCTTCTTTTTCTTGGCACTACCGGTAAGAAGACGTGTTGCTTCTTTCTCTTAGTGATGAACCTGATTTGCATTCAAATATTTGAAACCATCAGAGAGCTGTAATTCTTAAGACATTTATTGAATGAACTGGCAGTGGTGATGGCTCTTCATTAATCCATTTCCTGTTCATGATTTTTAGATCGTTTTAACAAAATGGGTCTCAACCAGGTAAGGCCTGGAATTGCATCCTAGTTTTGAGATGATCGTGGATGTGAAGTAAACCCCTGTACTGGCTCAGATATTTGGATTTATTCTAAAATGAACTAATAAATGCGGTGCTACTCTGGAATTGCCTCAAGCCCCAGTTGTAGCCAAAATCAACTTGCTTCCTTGGAATTTTCTAGTTTGGAGATGACCTGAACCTAGGGGGGGCTCCTGATGGTGGTATGGTTCATAGTTAAACTCTCAGCATTGCTTGTAGCCATGCTTAATATCAAAGCTTACGCCTAAATGGAATTAATTGTGAGGAGTGGTGTAAGGATTGTAGGCTTGTATGTCACTTCTCTGGCCATTCAGCACACATTCACCAATCGACTATAATATTAATTTCTGGACTTTGTTAATAATTTAGATCTATAATTATTGGACAAGTAATAGCTCTGAAAAAAAATTGAAGTCTTTGGAAATTCATGCGTAACCAAATAATTGATAATATAATGGTAATTACAATCAAATAATTAAACCAAATAATTGATAATGTAAGAACTATATTCAAGTAGGACAACTTTTAAAAGCTATATATGATGCCTTTGGGGAAAACATAGTGCTTAACTGTATAATGTTTGGCTTCACAACTTTCAAGCAATAATTATTTTTGTCCCTTAGTGAAATAGCATTGTGATCATAAAGTTTGTGGTTTCGGGGTAGGGACCTATTGTTGGAAATGATTAATCTCTTACATTTAATAGCCATTATTTCTTGGTTTATACTTTATGTGCTGCTTCTTTCCTTCCTTGATATTTTCCTAGGCAGCGCTGTTCAGAATGAGCAAGGCTTTGTGGAGTTCAGAGTTTCTGGGCCTCTGCAGTACATGTGGTGGTACCACTTGGTGGGCCTGATTTGGATCAGTGAATTTATTCTAGCCTGTCAGCAGATGACTGTGGCGGGAGCTGTGGTAACGTACTACTTTACTAGGTGAGAATTTTTACTTGTCAGAAAACTTAAGATCATCTAAGTGATTGTGTCTGAAGGAAATGGAACTGAGGCTGGTAAGAGTTTCATTTCTTTAAAAAGTAATTGGAAGTGAATATGACAAAATGTTATAGTTGGCAATTCTGGGAGGTAGGAAAATGGGAGATTACTTTATTCTTTATACTTTTTTGTAACTTTCTCAAAAAATTAACCAGAACAGCAGGTCATGATATAACTTAAATTATATTTAGCAGAAGAGTAAATCTTGTAGTAGTATCTTATATGGTTTTGCATTATATGAAAATCCATCAAAGGACAACAAGCCTTTTTAATTTGTTTGGATCAGAACAAGTGTTGTGACTCCTTTTCCTGACTTCAGAGCTGATATAAGCTGTAGGCTTTATAGTTTTCTATTGTAATGAAGTGCCAGGTCTAGATCAAACATCTTTTTAAGTTCCATTTCTGATTGTACAATTAACTCCATAAGTGTTTACTAATAAGAGCTGTCAAAGCACAGTGTTATTTAACTTAAAGTATTAGAGCATAAGAAGCCCATGAAACTACTATAGAGAAAGGAAACATTAATTTTATATGGTGCATCCATTGCATATTACTTTGCCATTTTGTCATAAAGCTAGAAGAAAAATAACTAAGTTTTCATTGCATTGAACTCTAAACCATTCCTATGTTTCCATCCTGATCTAGCCTTGTTTTAATTGTCTTTTTGGTCATTCTTAAAACAGGGATAAAAGGAATTTGCCATTTACACCTATTTTGGCATCAGTGAATCGCCTTATTCGTTATCACCTTGGTACTGTGGCCAAAGGATCTTTCATTATCACATTAGTAAAAATTCCACGAATGATCCTTATGTACATTCACAGTCAGCTCAAAGGAAAGGTAAGGAGAAAATACTTTTCTGGACTTTGTATGGGCACATTCCAGACCTCAGTTCTGCATATAGTAAAGCTCCCAGCAGTGTTAAGTCCGTAGTTGTGAATGTTTTCTTCAAAGTCTTTGCAAAATAGAATCCTGCCCTCCTCCCTTGTCTCCCACTCTTGTGCTCCACATGCTCTGGCAAAATCCGTCTAATCACTGGTTTCCCAAAGTGTCCTGTGCTTCTCTTCCTCTGTATTGACTCATGTTGCTCCTTGGAACCTCTTCCCTATCCTTGACTGTGGAAATAACATGCATTTCAACATAGCTTAGCTCAAATGCCATCTCTTCCTAGAAACCTTCCCTGATTCCTCCGATCTCCCAAATGATGCCATCTTTCTCTGTTCTCCATTCACATAGCCCTAGTATCTATATCATATTCTGATTCTAACCTTTTTAATGTTTAGCTTTTTTTTCCTCCTACTAGATTATAAGTTTCTTGCTGGTCTTATATACCTTACTGTATCTTATATGCAATAGATATTAAATAAATGTTGAGTTGAACTGATTAAAAATAATTCAGCCATTACATTTTGAGGAAAGAAAGGGTGGGTGTAGAGGCTTTGAAGCATAAGTTGTGATTTTTTACATTTTAATTTATTTTTCTAACATTTGAAATATTCTATATGATGGTTTGAATCTTTGGTTTTTAATTATTCCAATTTTCCATCCTTTCCAGGAAAATGCTTGTGCTCGATGTGTGCTGAAATCTTGCATTTGTTGCCTTTGGTGTCTTGAAAAGTGCCTAAATTATTTAAATCAGGTAAAATGTTTAAAAAATAAAGCTGGTAAAATATTTTAAAAATAAACCTAACATTCACTTCCAAAGGTAGATTCATTGTTTCTTCTTCTAAGATAAAATCATTGAGCTTAATTGAAAGATGTTTTTTCTTATGGTGTTGTACATTGTGTATGTCTATTTCAATTGTATTTCTAAAAGTAACACATGTTCTTACCAAGGCTCGTTATTAATTAATTGTAATACCTGGATAATATATCATTACAGTTAATTTTTCAGGAAAGACATTTATCTCTTATCCCTTAGTTCATCTTTGATTTTTTCCAAGAATCTGTCTGCTCTAGCCACTGTTCTTTAATTCTTTTAAATGTTGTTTGAAAGCTTTAATTTAGTGAAAAGCTCTTGTGACACTTACTCCTTTTTGCAACTGTCTACTATTGTTTAAAACTAGTGTGCTCTCTATGCTGATAATTTTTTTTCCTCAACTGCGAAGACTGTGGTACTGGCCTGGGAAACGTTGTCAAAGAAAGTGCTATTTCTAAGGTCAAATGGAGGAATTAATACTTACAGGATAATGGTTCTTAGGGGAGTCGGTTGGTTCTCTGTCTTTATGTATCTGAGCGTGTAGGACTCGCTATGAAACACTGTTTCTATTTTTTCTTCATCTTTTTTTTTTTTTTACTACTTTTCTCCATTCCCTGAAAATCAATTCTAATGTACTGATGCCCTCATCTAACAGACCAGAGATAAAAATTGACTTTCTCATCATTTACCTATAAGTGATTGAAGAATAGCATTGACTGACCATTCACTCAAGGATAGTCAGGATGATGGTCCTGTGGCCATGGTGTTGAGCATGCCTGGAGTTTGCTCTCTTGGAGTTCTATGGTTAATATGAAAAAGTAGGTATGACATTTCATTAGCAAAATACATTCTTGTAGACCATAATACTCTATGGATGTCAAGTGTTTGGAAAGTCATTATTAAAATAATTAGTAAGAGCCATAACAATCTGAAAAATTATGTTCTTGACAATTTGGTTTGGGTCCAAGTTATCCTTATGAAAAATTTGATGGATGCATTAAAGATAATCGTCATTACGTTTTGTACCCATCAGTAATAGCTTATCCTCAGAGAGATATGCTAAACCCAGCTCTCTATTCTCAGTTCCCTCCACCTTCCCACAGGCACCTTTTGCTCTTGCAGTTTCCCAAATGTGCCTGGAATGACTTCTTCCAACACTTGACTAACTCCTACTGATCCTTAATGATTCTGCCTGAGCATCACCTCCAAGAAGCCTTCCCTCATTACCGAAGTCCCTCCAATGACGTTTTACACCACCAGTTCATACCTCTGTGAAAACACTGAGAACACTATATGGAAATTGTCTATTTACTTCTTTATCTCCACCTTTAGACTTTCAGCTCCTTAAACACAGGTCTTGTCCATTTTGGATCTTCATTAGATAGGCATGATGTTTGAAGATTCAAGGGAAGCCTTAAAATAGTAATAAATCAAATATGTGAGCCAAGGTTTAGAGAGAGTGATTTGAACTCATACTTGGTAGTTCTGTTTGTGAACATGTAGTGCCATGATGTGGGGACTGATTGCCAGTGGCGCTTCGTGTCAACATACTGAAGACATTAGTAAACTTCCTGCTGTGACAGGTTAAGCATAAGAATCAGTTGCAAGTGGAATTTTTTAAATTCTCGTTCCTGTGGAATGTTTCAGAGCTTGGTGGGCTTTAAGATGATGGGGATCATGGCAGCACTGAATAGATGAGCTCCAGAGACTTTTCTAGAATTCAAAAAACCAGTATCATATAAGGGTATGATGTGCTGGTGCATGAAGGGGCACCCTTCTCAGTGCTGTCACACATTCGGTGGTTTTGAGCTTCATGCCCTGCTAGAGATCAAGCCATAGCTGGCACCAAGATAACAGTCATCCCACGCCTTTCATTTTGTCTCTGTTACTTATCATTGCTTTCTAAAAATGAAGTTCCTTTCTCCCACACACATAGGATTGAGCCCACACTTTTATAGCCTTGTTGGAGAAGGTGCAGTGGATAATTGGGGGGGTGTACAGTGGAGAGAGCCAGATGTTGAAGGTGTGTTTCAGTCCTAACAGTGTAAGTGTTTGGCAAGCCCAGTGAAACCTCAGAGTCACAGTTTCCTTCTTCAGAAAGTGGAGGAAAATATACCTATCCTCATAGGCTTTAGGTCAGGATGAAATATAATGCAGATATATCAATACAGCACCTAGTAAGTGTTGTTATCACCCCCCCCCCCCATTTTATTGTTGTATAAAGAACTCCCAGTGTTTTACTTTAAGATAAGAGAGCTATGGCAAAGTTAATCCAAAAGGTAGTTCTAAAGATGTATCTATTTTCTCTAAAAATAAATGTAATATAAAATACTGAAGAGTTTGGAAAACCAAGACAAGAACAAAACATCACCCATAATTTCGCCATGCTAACATAACATTTACTTTCATTAAAATACTTATTATTAACTTTGAGAAAAAGTTTGTAATATTTCACTTCAGTGTAGTAAAGTCTGATAGTCTATAAACCTCATCTGTAAAATGGGGATAATGATAGTGTCTGTCACACCCATTACGGTGAGGATGAAGAGAGGGAGGGTCTACAGCGCTCTGTAGGCATGCTTGGACACAGCAAGTCCTCAGTGAGTGGCGCCTCTTATCCTATAATACTGTCCACGGTTTCTTTTACTTCTTTTTTTTTTGGTGAGGGAGATGCGCCCTGACCTAACATCTGTTGCCAATCTTCTCTTGTTGCTTGAGGAAGATTGGCCCTGAACTAACATCTGTGCCCATCTTTCCTCTGTTTTGTAATATGGGTTGCCGCCATAGTATGGCTTGTTGAGTGGTGTGGGTCTGCACCCAGGATCCAAACCCACAAACCCTGGGCTGCTGAAGTGGAGCGTGCTGAACTTAACCACTACGCTGGCCCCTCGTTTACATTTTTTAATGTGCAACAGTGTTTATTTTTCTGTTGTTGGGTCTTTCAGACTTTTCTTTTGTGGTTTCTTACTTGGCTTTTATGCTTATAAAGGTTTTCCCCACCTCAAGATCAAGTAATTATATAGTCCTTTAGAGGTTTACTTTTTAAAGAAAGACTTAACTCTTTTGTTTGTCTGGTATTTAATCAGTTGTCCCAGGACCAGTTAGTGATCAGTCTCTTCTTCTGCTGTGAAATGCCAATTTAATCATGTATTAATTCTCATATATCATACTTCAGTCTGTCTCAGGACTTTCTTTTCTGTACCATTGATCTGCCTATTCTTATACCCGTACTGCGACATTTAATTATTATAGCTTCATTATATATCTCAAATATCTTATGCACACCCTTCTCATTCTTATTTTTCAAAGATTTCTTGTCTAATCACCTGTTTACTCTCTGAAATTATGTTTAGAGTATTCAAAAGGGTACAGTGAAATAACAATACTAATTATAAAGCTGGCTAACATTTATTGAGCACTTACCATGGGCCAGGCAAGCACTGTGGCTCACTTTATATGCAAATCTCCCATTTAGAGTTCTGTTTTGTCTAGTACTCTTTGGAAATGGTTAACAATGAGTTAGTTCATGTCCTTTTGGATCGTTTTTTCTCCTGTCCTTTCTTTTGCTGTCACTCCTAAGATCAGCATGCAGCCTGAAGTTAAAAGCCTTTGAGTAGGGTTAGACAGCACAAACCCCTGCAGGACCAGTTGGGGTCCATTACATTACGAATGTAAATGAGTGCAGCAGGCAGGATCCAAGGCAATAGAGAGTGGTAGAGACTGTGGTAAATTGGAGAGCTCATATTCCATCCAAAGAGGGCAGTCACTACATAGCTCTAGTATATTGTTGCCATGGGAGAATTTATAGGCAGTTTCTAACTCTTCCAGTTTCCCAAGAGAAGCCAGAATTCTGGATGTTTGCATTTTATCTCCTGCTGTTAAAATCTTGACAGCTAATAAAAAAAATAACTCCGAGTGAGTCAGAGCAAATAGGTCTTTGGGCCACACAGTGTCAGTTGTCCATGGGCCACCAGTTGTTGCCACTGCTCTAAAGAATTTAGAGGATAACAGTAGAAAAGAGTGTTGATAGGGAGGTACAGGAGGCCAGAGTCATTTTGCAGCACAATATGAAATTCCATAATCCCAAACCATGCTCCAATGCCAAACAGCATGGAAAATACAGCCGGCTTCAAAAAAGAGCTTTAGATTTTTAAAATAAGCCATTAACTATTTATAGCATTGGTGCTAGAGTTTTGTAAATAAGTGGAGTGAACTGTGAATTGCTGTTTGTTTCTGCAGGTACTTATCTTAATGTGACGTGAAGGTGATTGTACATCTAATCTACCAGATAGAATTCACTTTAAGTAGAGAGATTGTTACAGCTAGAATCTGTTTCTTTTAGTCATTGGATTACTCAGACCTTGGTGGGGTTTTTTTGTTGTTGTAGTGCCATGGTGTGGATTCTGGCTCCTAGCAACCCTGTGTAATGCTCCATTGCTATTCATAGGGTTTTCACGGGCAATTTTTTCAGAAGTGGGTGGCTAGATGCTTCCTCCTACTCTGTCTTAGTATGGAAGCTCCACTGAAACCTGTCCACCATGGGTGATCCTGCTGGTATTTGAAACACCAGTGGCAGAACTTTCAGCATCACAGCAACATGCTGCCGCCACAGTATGACAACTGACAGATGGGTGGTGTGGTTCCCTGATCTGGAAACAAACCAGGCCATGGTGATGAGAGCACCGGATCTTAACCACTAAACCACCAGGGCCAACTAGGCCTTGATTTACTTTGACACTATTTGGAGATAGTATATTTAATGCTGGAGGGTGTCTGCTCTCTGGCTAATAGGCTCTTAGGATTATACAGCTTTGCTCTACATAGTAAGAGTGGGAGTTATAGAGAATATTTTTTGAGCACTTTCTACCTGATACTATACTAAACACTTTATACACATTATCATTTTCTTTCTACAGCTCTAAGGAAGCCTCATTTCCTCTGTTTTATAGATGAGAAATTGAGACTGGTATCTTTTCGCAGATCACATGACCTAGAGGGGGAGGAAGTTTTCAAATCTAAGTTTCCCTAGCTCTTGCCATGATATCACACTGCTTCTCATAAATATATACACATTTTGGTGCAACATAAAACTAAAGTATAGTTTATTATAGAGAATATGCAAACATCTCAAAATTTTATGTATCATGCTGTAAACTAAGACAAGTGATGGTCTTAAAGACAATCTATTTAATTTAAGATTTGCAACATATTTTTAATTCTTATACCCCTTAAAAAGTCTAAGAATTTAGAACCAAACTGAATGAAATATATAGTATAGGTTGGACTTTGTGGCTCCTCCATCCCCCACTCAGAATAAGAAAGGGATCATTTTAATTGCCTTTTCCTTTATTTAATTTATAATGATGCACACATAGAGTTGCACATACCTCTTTGCCTTTTCCTACCACTGCTGTCTAGCTTGCCCCTATTAAGTGAGTAATTATGTAAAGATTTTAAACTTCAAGAGAATGTCTGGGTCTTTAAGTGAAGAAAGGAAAGAAGGTGTGAAAATGTGACAGCTGTGTGGGCCCGGGTTACCTACATGGTGACCCTCTGCCCTAACATACTTTCTTCCACATGACCAGTACTTTTTCACTATATCGTGTCAGACAAGAAGCTACCAGTGACTGACTGGGCTAATAATAGGCATCCTTTTAAAAAGATTCCTGGATGGTGATCATCTTTTATCTTGCTTCTGGGAGTTGAATAGTCTCAAGCCTGTATCCTGCCTGAGCAGATGCTGAACGTTGGCTAAATGGTAATCATTGATACCTCCCTGTGGGCAGGTTAGCTCAAGTCAGGAAGGCTGTCTGAGAAGGAGGTAGGTGGGCTCCACACACCTCAGCTAAGTGGTCTGCAGAAAGTTCAGAGAACAGTAATAGGGAAAACCACAAACGACTCAATTTCTTGAGAACTTAGCGTGAATCCTTTTAGACTAGGAGGTATAGAAGCGGAGGAAAAATTCATTGGCCTGCTGTGATCTGTAGCACATTTTTCTTCCTGAAGAGGTCATCTTGACCTTTGTGTATCACATGCAGCTCATCTTCCTGCCTTGGGAGTGAGAGAAAGAGCTTATAAAACATCCACTTACTTTTTTCGGTTAGGTTGAATACAAAGGAGTTGCACAGATCTGTAGGAATATTGCCAAGAATCCTAAATTTCTATGAACATATCCAACCCTGGAACTGAAGAGTGGAGAAAAGAAATTGCTGTCTCCTTCCATGTCTACAAATAAATAGGCTTCTGCTCTAAAAGTAGGTGGAATGGGCAGGGCAGGGTGGGGAGAGAAGAAAGAAGAAGCAGAGGAGGAATAATAATAATTCTCAAACTGAAGTTTCTGAAAATTAATGAGGGCAACAAAAAAGCTTTTATAGTTTAGTATGAAAGTGTTGGGCTCTCTCCTGGAGTCAGCTGGTCTGATGATAACAGAGGAGAGATATTGGAGGTGTGTGGATCCTCTCTTGCCTCTGTCTCTTCTTTCAGGGAAAGTCATGTTCAAACTGGAAAGGGCAGAATGGCATAGGTAAGAGTGAGTTGTCGGTCCTCATTGAGGACAGTACCTAGTTGATTTAAATGAGTTGTCCAGTATCATTGATTTTAGACATTATAATGCTTTTTTTTTACTTCAGGAAGCATCTCATAATCAATATACATAGTAATACGGTAGGGTATTTTCCCCTGAAAACTTGTTATTCAATAACTGGTTTGTTAGCCTCTTGATCATGTCTTAGAATAGGGGAAATAAGGTATTTCTCTTCAGGGAAGTTATATCTCATATCACTAAAGACATTTGTCAGTTGTTGAACTGAAGAATTATAGTGAAAGATCCAAAAAAGACTGGAAGTTGTGGAGAAAGTCTGTCTCCCAGTTGCTCAGTTCTGCCCTTGTAGCATGAAAACAGCCATAAACAATACGTAAACAAACAAACATGGCTGCGTTCCAGTACAACTTTATTTACAGAAGTAGGCAGTGGGCCAGATTTGGCCCACAGGTGGTAGTTTGACGACTTCTGCTCTAGAATAAATTGTTAAATGGGTTTTTTTGTGAGTATAAAGGGAACTGGTGAGAACTGGGAACTAGTTCGAGTTCTTTGAGAACTGATGGAAGTTCTTCTCCATTGTTTTTCAGCAGAATTACTGTTACACAAGATCAAGAGTATAGTTTACGTTGATGTCATTGAGGCATTTGGCAAAATGTTTCAAAAGAGGCTTTGTAGAAGATGAAGAAATGTGGACCACTGCAGTTAGGTCGTTAACTCTTTGGTGCCTCCTATCTTTAACTGATAAGAAGCACTGGCAGATGACCATGTAAGAGAGCCAGCAGCACGTGAATGCTACCAGAACAGCTTAATAGTATGAGTTCTTTAAAATATTGTGTATATTAACTTTTGAGATAAAAAGATCTGCAAACATAGTGTAGTAATCTATTCTGATAATAAATTACCCTAATGTGTATGATGGTATTTCATATATTAAAGTCATACTATGTTTCTCAAAGGGCACCATAATTTCCTACTGCTCCATTACTTGAAAAGTTAATGAGCCCCAAGTAGTAACCTACTTAGTACAGTACTCCTTCCTTGGCCCTGAAATGTTCTGCATTTTTAATTGGTGAGTTTAATCATATAATGGCAAATTAAATTTTTGATAACTCAAACCTCATCTTCATACCAGGCTGCTAATAACTAACAAGGATACAGTTGGAACATTCATAAATTAAAGACTATCTCTCTATAGACAACACAATGTAAAGTAAATCCTTTGTGTCCAGCAGTTTTCCAGCATCTTCAACATTTTGGGCTCACCAATAATTTTTTAGGTCAGCACTAAACCAAAAATTCCTCAGGACCATAAGTTTTAGTCACAAAGCTCATATACTTTCCCTTCCTAAGACTCAGACATATTAGAGGTTATAGTACTTATTCACATTTCCCAGAAAATGCCAATGCTATTCTAGAATGTACTGTAAAAAAGAAAGGAAAAAATCAGAGTCTGTGACTAGTGGGTCAAAGAGGACATGGGGCAGCAAAAGCAGCTATAATTGAATCAAAGTGTGTCAGCTGGAACTCAGTACTACAAAGGACAGAAAGCCAGCTCAGTCTGGCCTAAAAAAGAGAAAGAGTGAGAAAGGGGGGAGGAGGATGGGGGAGAGGGGAGAGATTCTTAGCAATTTATTAGCTTCTGTAACTGAGAAGTCCAGAAATCTGGCTAGTTCCTAATCAAGCAAACATTGTCACCAAGCGCAAGTCCCTCGTTTCCCTCTGCTCTGACTTCCACGATGTTAGCCTCACCCTCAGTTTCACACTGTGACCTCCAGCAGCTCCTGATTCTTCCCATTACATTAACAAAACAGCCAAGGTAAGGAAGATTGGCACAGATGTTAGCTCAGGGCTAATCTTCCTCACCAAAACAAAAACCAGCCAAGGCAATTCACACCTTCACACCTTGCTGTCCAGGAAAATGAGAGAGAGGCTCTGTGAGGAGTGCCTATGGAAGAGAGACGAAACTTCTTTTTCTCCAACAGCCCCAGGGAACATCTTTTACTTTCATTGGCTCTGATTAGTTTATGCACCAATCCCTGAACCAGTGATGTGGCCAGGTGGGTAGAGCGTGCTGATTGGGTTACATCAGTCAAGGCCCACCCCCAGAGCTGGAGGTAGTGTCAGTCCCACTCAGACTCTAAGAGAATGGGGAAGGGCTGTTTTCTCAAAGGGGATTTGGGGTCCTGCTCCTAGAAGGGAGGGGTTTGAAATGTTGGGTAACAAACAACTGTCTACTACAAGAACTGTGAGAAGTGACAGCATAGAAGAAAGCACCAAGGTGGAGATGGTAGGTTCCAGGTAAAATAGCACAGCAATCTGATGCCTTTACACATTTGTGTAACTTTTTTAAAGCATCGCTGAAATGATAATAATGCATCACTGATATTCACAGTGATGAACCTGAGACATCTAGGAAAGGTTAAATTATGTTTGATTTACTAAGACAGGGAAGAAGTTAATGGATGTTGGAAAGATTTGTGTGTGTTTGAATAAATATCAGTGTTTTTAAAGGACCCAAACTAAGCCAACTGAAAAGCTCTTTGCCATATTAGGGTTTTTTTTTGCTGAGGAAAATTCACCCTGAGCTAACATCTGTTGCGAATCCCCTTTTTTTGTTTGAGGAAGATCAGCCCTGAGCTAATATCTGCCAATCTTCCTCTATTTTGTATGTGGGATGCTGCCACAGCATGGCTGATGAGTGGTGTAGGTCTCTGCCCGGGAACTGAACCGTGAACTTGGGCCACCAAAGTGGAGTGTGCCAAACTTAACCGCTAAGCCCTGGGGCCAGCCAGCCCTATTTTATTTTTTATTGAAGTCATATTGGTTTATAACATTGTGTAATTTCAGGTGTACATCATTATATATTAATTTCTGTATAGACTGCATCATGCCCACCACCGATAGACATAAATATTTTTTAATGTCTCATATTTCTTTGCACTTAATCTGTACCTCACCAAAGCCATGGGTTTAACTGTGAAATTTTTTTATAAGCTGTGCTTTAACTATGTTTAGTTTATATCTTAATAAAGTAGTTTTATATTTATTGGTAAAAACATTGCTTTTGTTTTGTCCAGAATGCATACACAGCCACAGCTATCAACAGCACCAACTTCTGCACCTCAGCGAAGGATGCCTTTGTCATTCTCGTGGAGAATGCTTTGCGAGTGGCTGCCATCAACACAGTGGGGGATTTCATGTTATTCCTAGGCAAGGTAAGACCAAGTGTATTGTCTGAGACATTCAGTACATTTTTGCACACACATATATATATATATTTGCACTTTAATTTCAAAAATATATAGCCTACCAAAAACCTAAAAGTAACATAATATGAAGCAGGTACCTACAAAGCCCTTTATAGGCATCAGGCAATGTTGTAAGTACATGTATTGTGCTCATTTAATCCTCACAACAGATTTGTAAAGGAAGTTCTGTTATTATCCCCATTTTACAGATGGGAAAACTGAGGTACAGAGCGGTTAAGTAATATGCCCATGTTTCTCCTTACATATTTTCAACTGTAAAGAATTAAGAAACTGTCTGCGTAGCGGTTAGGGATACTGCATCTGGAGCCTGAAAGCCTGGATGTAAATCTGGCTCTGTCACTTACTGTGTGACTTCAGGCAGGGTCCATAACCGCTCTGTGCCTCAGTTTGTTCATCTATAAAACTGGGATAATAGTAGTGCCCAACCCCTAGAGTTGTGAGGATTAGACCGGTGAATGCATGTAAGGTACCTAAGACAGTGCGTGACACATTGTAAGTTCTCGATGAATTTTAGCTGTCAGTGTTGTTACTGTATATAAACCCCTTTAAAATAGAGCCATTAGGGAATGAGACTTAACTGTCCTTAAAAGTGTCTGAGAAGAGGTCATTTATTCTCTTCTATTAAAATCTGCAAAATAATAAATAACATTATAATTGGATTTCATTGTATCCTTATTTCAAACTATAAAATATTCAGAAAATTTGAAAAACTGAGTTAAGAAAAAAGCACCACCACTAGAACCTAATAACTATCATTTTTATATATTCCCTCCCAGTGTTTTTTCCCAGGCTTATACTTCTGTGGTATGGCAATCATAGCATACATTCCTGTTTGTTCTGCCCTTTTCACTTCACATTATATCATACACATTTTTCATATTGCTTTGATAATCTTCATAATTACTCATTATCCTGATGGTCATCGTTCCATCAAATACTGTTCTTAAATATTCTCTTAACTCCTGAACACTTAGGTACTCCAGCCACTGTGCTTTTAAAATGTTTTGAAAAGGAAAAAATTGATGTAGAGAGGCATTGATAGCACTGTGTGGTTTTCAGTTCTTAGGCAACTGTCATCTGAAAAGAATTATAAAACTCTGTGGATAGTTTATTTTGAAAATTTGTGATTAAACGTACGTTATGACTGTTGGATTTGTTCTCGTCATGTTTTTACAATAAGAGGAAATTTTTTATGGTGAAGATTGAATGAGTTAATCCTTGTTAAGGACTGAGTACAGTGCCTGTCACTGTTATTAACTATTAACTATTATTTATATGCTATGCAGCTAATTCAGGAAGGCTTCAAATTTTTTGTGTATTTTGTAATTTATCCCTACTGCTAAGAAAGATATGAAGCAACTTAAAATAAAAACATATATACACAGAGCAATCAAAATAAGAGGGAAATAAGAAGCTGTATGGAGGAATAAGGGAGAAAATTATGCTAAGTGGTAACATTGGATCATTTTGGTGATTTTAGTAAATTCTGAGACACTTGCTGGTCACCAGGTCCTGAGGGAAGTGCTTTATGTGGAGTGTTGTATGTATTCCTGCCCTGTAGGGTGAGCTAGTACCGTTATCTTCATTTTATAGCAGAGGAAGCCCAAGTTTAGAGAGCTAAGTAGTTTGCCCAAATTTAGAGACCTAAAATTTGGCAGAGCTGGAGTTCAGACTCAGGTCTGTCTGACTTCTAAGTTTTCAATCACTGTGTGCTATAACTGCTTCAACTGACATTAAATTTGCCCTTGAACCTTTTTTTAAAAAGTCTTTTGATTCAGTAATTCTGATAATGGTAAACCACTGCTAGAAATAATCTTAAATACAGAAAAATACAACATTTTTTATAATAGTGACTCATGTAAACAATCTACTGCCTAACAATAGAGAAATGGTTGGAAATAGTAGTCAACAGACTACTATTCACCTATTAAACCATGTTTTTTATTGAATTTATAATATGATAGTACATATTATATGATAAATGAAAAGGCTGAGTAAAACTACCAGACTATCCCAGTACTATTTGAAAATGTGCCTAAGAAAAAGAATGAAAATTAGTATCTCAGAGTGTTAATAATGATTGTCTTTGGACATTGAAAATATGAGTGATTCCAAATCCGTCCCCCTACTTTACCATGATAAGATAAAGTTCTCTATATTAAGCATGCTTTCCTTTTATAATGTAAAAATATATAGATGATAAAATACAATGTTTTATTTAATTTAATTTTTGGTGAGGAAGATCTGCCCTGAGCCAACATCTGTGCCAGTCTTCCTCTATTTTCTATGTCACTTGCCGCCACAGCATGGCTACTGACAAGTGGTATAGGTCTGTGCCCAGGATCCACACCTGGGCCACCAAAGTGGAAAGTGCCGAACGTAACCACTAGGCCTTGGGGCCAGCCCCAAAAGACAATGTTTTAAAAGTGGCTTTGAGGTTTTCAGCAGCCTGGTAACCCATCCATCAGAATTTTTTCTTTAAGTTTATCATAACCTTTTATTCATTCAACAAATACTTATAGAGCGCCTGCCAATAATGTGCTAAGGGCTGTTCTCGGTGCGGGTTGTATACTAGTCAATAAAGAGAATTTAAAGTCCAGTAGAAAAGGCACATTTGTATCCCTCTTTTCACTTAGTATTATAAGCATTTCCTATTTTATTAAAAATGTTTTAAACGTGGTTGTACAATTGCTGTATCATCATTTATTTAACCAAGCCCCTGGGTTTTTGGTTTTGGTTTTTTTTTTACATTTAAACTGTCCTCAAGTTTTTACTAGTATAAAGTATGCTACAGTGAAACCTTTGGATACAAATCCTTGCCCACATCAGTGCTTATTTCCTGAGTCCAGAATCTAGACGTGGAATTAATGACTCAGAGTACCTAACAGGGTTCTTGATATTCATTGCCAGATTGCTTTCCAGAAAGATATAATTTTGCATAATATAATTATGTATTTTTGAAAAAATGACTCAACACCATGAAAGATAAAAATTTTCTTTTTCAAGAAATCCAAAAAGGAGAAAAATAAGAGGAAAAAAAACCTTCTGGATTTCCAACATACTAAGATAAACTCTTTAGTTTTCCTTTTTTAAAAATATAGTTCTGATCATAGAAAACACAAAAGTAAATCTATTGAGAAGAGATACTTTCATTACAATTAAGTGACTACTAGTGTGCGGAAATGTTTCTGATCAGGTAGTTCAACTAGGTAGATCATAATAAACATTATAAAAGACAGTGTCAGGAACAAACTATTGATACACACAACTTGGATGAATCTTGGGGGAATTATGCTGTATGAAAAATGCCAATCCCAGAAGATTAAATACTGTATGATTCCGTTTATGTAACATTCTTGAAATGACATTCTATGGAAATGGAGAACAGATTTGTGGTCGCCCAGTTAGAGATGGGGTTGGGGGGAGGTAGTAGCTATAAGAGATTAAAGTGAAGGATCCTTGTGATGGTGGAAATGTTCTGTATCTTGACTGTACCAATCTCAATGTCCTGGCTGTGACACTGTACTGTAGTTTTACAAGATGTTTCCATTGGAAGGAACTGGGTAAAGGGTACATGGAATCATTCTCTGTTATTCCTTACAACTGCATGGGAATTCACAATTGTCTCAAAATTTAATTTAAAAAACTCTGAATTTAGTGGCCAGCCTGGTGGGATAGTGGTTAAGTTTGCATGCTCCACTTTGGTGGCCTGGGGTTCGTGGGTTCAGATCCTGGGTGTGGACCTACACACACTGCTCATCAAGCCATGCTGTGGCAGCATCCCATGTACAAAATAGAGGAGAGTTGGCACAGATGTTAACTTGGGCACAGTCTTCCTCACCACCCCCCCCCCCCCGCCCACATAAAGAACCCTCTGAATTTAAAAAGAACACAAAAGATAAGGTCATGGATTCCATTTCTGTGGAGCCCTGATGGTTTCATGGAATGGTAAATTAGATTGGGAAGGGACCTTCGCTCCTCTAGTTTAGTGACCTGTGATCACTGACCTGTGATCACTGACCTGTAGGGTCCTCAAAGGTAAGAAGAGAGATTTCCAAGCTGTTTAAACATTTTTAAAGTCTAATCGATATTGCATCTTTGCCCCAGTAAAACTATACAAAAAGAAAAAACCAAAGTCTCAAGTTTCTTTGCTTCTCTGTGAAATTATTTTACCTCTATTTGATAATACTTTTTCTAACACTAAGTATGTGTTCTAATTGACAGTCTATTTGGCTTTGATGAATAAAAGAGGAAAATGCTATTTATTGGTAAACAAAATCTTTCAAAACATGGATTCCATGGGAAAAGAGCATCATAACTGCAAGATTTATGGTGGAAAAAAAAAGAAATTAAGATTGCCAGGCACTGTTACATGCTTTCAGAATGCTTATTTTAACAATTATGGGATGTATGTACTATTATGTGTCTTGTGAAGATGGGAAAAAAGGCTCAGAAAGGTTAAATGAACTTGCTTAGAGTCACAAAACTGAAAAGTATTAACTTTGTGATTCAAATCTACATCTCTCGCTCCAAAACTAGCATCCTTTCCTTTCTGCCTCTCATGTCCTACCCTGTATAGGAACCTCTCCTACTATATCACCAATAATTTATCCTCTAGAATGAAGTGTCTAAACTTTTTTAAATCATGCATCCTATTAGAAAAAAAAATTGAGCACACTTCCCCAATATATTTGCATTTATTTCTTAATGATATATGTACAGCTTTTACTAATATATGCATTATAAAGCATAGTATAAAAGAAAATGTAGATATATGAGAAGTATAAATAGAAGTCCCAGGTGATGCTCTTGAATAAATACTCCCTCGAGTATGTGTACCCTACCATGGAGACCACCGATATAGACCAGCACATCTTGTAGGCTGTGGACTTTATCAGAATCTTTTAAAATGAATGTTATTGGGCTTCATCTTAGATCCAACCAGTCAGACTCTGGGGGTAGGCCCCAGGAATCTGCATTGTTCGCAAACTCCCCAAATGATACCTAACTCTGTAATTTGAGAACCAGTAATGTATCCTCTGCTTGAGTAAATGCATGGCACCCTTTCATTATATTTGGGAGTAATTATTACATTTCCATGACTTTTTTGGCTAAACGTCACTAATTTTGAAGTTGTTTCTCATGTGGTAATATTGAGCAGCTTTTGTCTCAACATCTAGTCTGAGCCACACCTTCTACCTATAATGGACTTTAACGTTTCAAATGCAGTTGAACTTTTAGTGGCATAGTGAGAGCATCAAGAACCTCAGGCCTCCCGTAGGGTGGATCTCAAGAACTTGAAGAAGAGGTTAAGAAATAACTCACTCTAAAATGAAAACCAAAAGAGTGAAAGAAAATGGAGGTAATTAGCTATCTGTGGAAACAACCACTATAAGTCAGAAATAAGTCACTATAAGAGGAGATTCATAAGTGTTTGCCACTGAATGGTGGGGGGGGGGGGGTTTTCCAAATCTCGGGCAGACCCAGATTTGCTCCCTAAAATCATCTGAGAGAAGGATCGATTTATAGCTTCACTGATATATCATCTAGTGCATTATAACTCCTGGTGAAGATAATGGTGAATGAGAGATGCTTTCATGTTGATAAATAGCAGGGAAAAAGCCAAAGAAGAATTCTCAGTCTGGCTGTCCTCAGCACTGGGCGGGGAAACGCTGCTGTGGTTCTAGAGGACTCTTCCTTTTCCTTGGTTATTGAAAACTTGATGGTAGGCCAAATAAAGGGCTGGGCAAGAGTGTGTCTAGGATTCAATATGACCTATTACTGCTTTATATCAGTACTCAAGTATTTGCTGAGTTGTTACCTGGAAAGAGCCATTACCTGGAAAGAGCCCTGGAGTTGGCATCATAGGAGCATTATTTGAGTGGTGTCTGCTCTTCTACTCTGTGACCTTGGGCAGGTTGGCTAGCATCTCTGAGCATGTTTCCCAATCCATAAAATGAGGATGATAAGGTTTGCTGTAAACTATTCGTGGGGTTATTGAAAAGCTGAAATAAAATGTGTTAAAAGAACATCAAAAAATTTAAAGTGCTACATGTGAGATGATGAAGCATCAGAGTAAGTGGTTCTTAACAATAAGCAGCTTGGCTATTTCTTTTATTCTTATAGCATGGATGTTTTTGGCAACCTCACAGATAGTCCAAATCTCAACTTCATGGCAAGTCACATTAAATTTACCACATATTCTACGTGAGATAAAATAGGAAACCAAGAAAAAGCTCTTAGAGATGTTTGTTGCAGCATTATTTATATCTGAAAACAATGTAAATCTCCAACTGTAGGAGAATGGTTACATAAATTTTGAATCACCCATAAGATGAAATTATGTAACTGAATAAGTATTTATGAAACATTCATAATGATACTATAAATATTAATAAAGAGCTTTTAATGATTTGTTTATATACTACTATTTCATATATGTAAAAATGCTTGGAAAAGAATACATAGCAATTCCCTGAAGTGTCAATAATTTTCTCCTGAGTGCTAAGAGTGTGTGTAATTTTTTTTTCCTGAAATATGCATCCATTTATCTTAAAAACTGTATTGTGTGTGGGTATATGTGGATTATACTTTTTAATTGGAGATGAAATGGACTCATGCAGCCATCATTTATAAATGGTAAAGAGAATTTTAAGTATGTGAAAGATGAAGAAGTAGTGGTTTTCTACAGTAGGATATTAAATGTGGTCTTTGCTCTCTCCGCTTCAGGTGCTGATAGTCTGCAGCACAGGTTTGGCTGGGATTATGCTGCTCAACTACCAGCAAGATTACACAGTATGGGTGCTGCCTCTGATCATCGTCTGCCTCTTTGCTTTCCTAGTCGCTCATTGCTTCCTGTCCATTTACGAAATGGTAGTGGATGTATTATTCTTGTGTTTTGCCATTGATACAAAATACAATGATGGGAGCCCTGGCAGAGAATTCTATATGGATAAAGTACTGATGGTAAGTACTTCAAATGCCCTCTACTGCTTAAGGGGTAAAATTACCTATAAAAATATTTTGTAAAACATTATTCTCTACATTTAATTCTCATTATGTGCAACTGAGTAATTCGGAATTAAACCTATAGCACTCATGGATGAGGTTAGTCTTGGGGAACTCCCTTGCAGGCATTTGATCCTGTCCAAAACAAAGACATTTGGTCCATGCCAAAAGGTCATTGATATCTGGTCATATTTGGTTCTGTCCAAAGCATCCATAGAGACATTGAGTCTATGCCAAAAGGTCCTTGATATTTGGTCCTGTCCAAAACCATTTGGCATGGAACAAATGTGCTCACGGACGCTTTGGACAGAACCAAATGTCAAGGACCTTTTGGTATGCACCAAATGTCTGATAATTGGGGAAATCAGGAAAGATGGCCCTCTTGTCATGGACAAGACCATTTCAAATCCACCTAGCTAGAGCAGTACCCATTAATAGTGCAGATTCACACTATTCCATACTGCTGTCCCTCTCTCTGCAGTTAGATGGTTTTGAATTGACTTTTTTTTTTTTTTCTGCTGAGGAAGATTCACCCTAAGCTAATATCTGCTACCAATATTCCTCTTTTTGTATGTGAGCCACCGCTACAGCATGGCCCCTGACGGGCGAGTGGTATAGGTCTGTGCCCAGGAATCGAACCTGGGCTGTGGAAGCAGAAAGCACTTAACTTAACCACCAGGTCACCAGGGCTGGCTTGAATTGACTTTTTACACCTGACTTTTAGCCCTTGAACTGGAACATTGGACCACTGATGTTCTAAGTGTCCTTTCCTGAAGTGGGGCTCAAAGACAAAAGTCTTATTTCTCAGGTTATAGTGCCTACCTGTATTTCTCCATCCACTACCTTTCCAAACATTATTGCTATCAACTTCATTAAAACTTATTATCCAGAGTATACCAGGCCAAACTGAAGGTGTTTTGTGATGAATACAGATTAACAGACCTGTGGCTGGTAGATTGTATTGTTTTCCATTAGTCAACATCTCAACCTTTACACAGATCTTATATTCAGATTCTTTATAGTTATGTAGCCTATGCAGCTTCCCTATATTAGAACCTCAATTAAAATTTTTAAAAAATTTAGAAACCATATTAAAATTGTTTTAAATACTATTATCATCAATGTCAAATGCTACCAAATTAAAGATGATTTTTAATAATAGTACTTTGCTGTTAAGCTGTGAAATATTCCTATGTTAAGAATAAGTACTATTGAAGACTAAACATTACACATAGAAATAACAAGTCATCTTTCAGGAGCATGGTTTATCCAATTAAATCTAAAATAAATGTGTTAATAAGCTAGATTTTTTTTTAATTACAAATGATTTAACTGACTTATCTAGTACTGATTATCTGTTTTACTGAGAGAATCATCAACTAAATTTTGGACATTAGAATGTCTAAATTAAAGTTCTAACTGGTTATTTTCATAATGGAATTTGACCTATGAGCATTGCATCTCTCTTGTGATTAAGGCATTTAGAAGAAGAGTTTGTTTTTGTTTTTGAAACCATCGATCAAAAGCAGAGTAAAAAAAGATTTTACAGAGAAAAATAGTTTTCTCTGTAAGAGTGATGAGGATATTTAATAAAGAAGTGATCCATAAACTTTGACAGGATGGGGACGTTTCCTTCAGGGTATAATCCCATTTTAACTACTTCTGACCACAGGTTCTGGTTGTTACTTTCTGTCTTCCTGCTTTATGGAGTAATTTCAAGGCCAGATAGACTTTTTTTTTAAGTAGCTTATTTATGTTTGGTAATTGGTTTTAGTAGTATCAATGCTTTCTTTTCCCTTCTAGGGTTATTTTAAAGAGGAGGCTGTGGAGTAAAATGTTCTTGTTGTTCCGTGTAACCTTGATATGGAAAAAATAAAACAATATTCTAAGTGTGGGAAATTAGTCTTTTTAAAAAAATGTTAGATATTTTCTCTTCCAGATAGAACTAACGTTCTCTCTTTGAGTCCAAGTGAGATTGTCACAGTGAACAGATGGAAAAAAGATTTTGTCCCAACTGATGCAGTCCATCCCCACAAATTTAGCAGCTCTTGTGAGTGATGCTAAGTATTATTTATTGCTGTGGTTTTAGGCCATCTATTTACCAATATTGAGTCAAAAATGTAAATGTTCTTTAGAATTCATCTACCAACCGAAATCTGAAAGGGCCTAAGAATTTATGCAATTTGGTCCATATTTTGCAGGAGTTTGTGGAGAACAGTAGGAAAGCAATGAAAGAAGCTGGTAAGGGAGGCGTTGCTGATGCCAGAGAGCTAAAACCGATGGTAGGTGGAGATAAGGAGGTGGCCGCCCTCCCCGAATTTCACTTTCACTTCCTCTCTCTCTCTGTCTTCACTGACTGCACTTCCTCAGGAGAAGCATTTGTTATCTGTATCACGCAGGACCTGCTGCTCTTTCTGTTTGTGTGTTTGCCCATCACTTGGATGGCAGAATTCTTGTCACAGCTGAGACCACCCTCTGTAAAAGTAAGCTGAAAGGAGCTGCATCTTCAGTGTTCATGGAGGGGTTGGGGATATTTTTGTCCCTAAGGTGAAATTGCTGGGTTTTTTTCTTTTTTTTTGCTGAGGAAGATCCGCCCTGAGCTAACCTCTGTGCCCATCTTCCTCTATTTTGTATGTGGGTTGCCACCACAGCACGGCTGAGTGGTGTAGGTCTGCGCCTGGGATCTGGACCCACAAACCTGGGCTGCCGAAGTGGAGTGCGCTGAACTTTAACCACTACACCAGAGGGCTTGCCCCTAATTTTTTCTTTTAAACTGTCAGTGTTTCGTTTTCCTCGGATTGAGCATTTGGTTGCATGCTTGAACTGACAGTTTGATTTTTATCATTTTGGAAGGTGATAACAGCAATTCCTTTCAACTTGCTAAAATTCATATTCCGCCTTTTTTTAATATTGATTTGTTTATGTTGCTTTAGTTTTTTAATGTTTTTTATGTTTGTTTGGTTATGTTTTTTTCTTTTACCTGGTTGTACTTTCTTTGTTTCTTGAGCTATTTTTCAGTAGCGAACAAGGCTATTTCCATCAACACCCGCATTCCCACTCAATAGGACAACCTACTCTTCTCCAACCTCAGCTTAATTGTGAAAAGGGTAGATTACCTCTGGTCAGTGATATATATGTGTATATCTATATATATATATGTAGATATATGTAAAACCACTACTTTCATTTGAAAAAAGCAACTTAAAGTTAGTCAGTGTAAGAAAATCCTGAGTTGCTTTCCCATAGATATTCTCACTGCTGCGTAACGGCAGATGTCTCTAGTATATATTGGTCAAATTACTGCTTATTTTACAAATGTATTGTTCTTAAATAGCATGTTTATTTCAAAATATTATATAATTGTCTACATCCTTAAACAGTTAATTTTAAATAATGTACCTTCTGATTGCATGTCATGTCCAAAAGTGTGAGGTGAGGGTTCTCTTTTCTTTCTTCTCTATACTTTAATAAATGATTTGATTTATAGGTTTCTGACATAGGAAATATACAGTATAAAACAAACCCATGTAAGTATGTAAGAGTAAAGGAAATGGGTTCACTTAAGCTGGGGGGAGGAGGCTATAAGTGTATGCAAAATAATTGCATATTCACCCTAAATTAATGCCTCAACAGAATGTTTAGATTGGTGTTGCTCGAATAGCATTGATGATTATAAAGTCAAAACTTCATTGTTTAGATTCCCAAGGCACAGATCTCTGTAGTCATAAGTGAAAGGGTGTGGAATGGCCACGTAGCTCTTAGTTTTCAGTCTGCATCAGCCAGAACTGGTTTGAGTGGGGAGGGGCACCAGTCAGCAATCCCTCTAGTCAGGTTCCTGCCTCCCTGCGCCTTTCTGCATCTGTCTCCCTCCATGTAGGCTGAGCAGGGTGGCAGTGAAGGTTCTGCCAAGCCTATGGTGGCGTGAAAAAATGAGGTCGGCTTCCTTCTTCCACTGCTTGATGGTCCTAATCGATTAGGAAATAGGTTCCAAGCCTCAAACTTAAAAAAGACATATAAAATCTTAAAATGTAAACCATCCTTTCCACCTTTTCTGACTTTCCAGTAGTTGAAGCTTCCATTAAATCACTCTTCAGTAATAAGCATTTAGAGAAAGGGAGAAATATTTGGAAGTTTAGGACTAACTTGTCTGACCACGAATCGGCATGTGTTTCTGTATTATTCTTTAGTGAAAGACAGGTGAATTATGGTTGGCCAGAATGCAAGTATAGCTTCTTACCTAAACCCCTAATTCATAGGTAATAATACTGAGAGAATTGCCCAGGTTATGTGGCATTCTACAAGAAGCCAAAAATTTACAAAGATTTTTTTTCCCCTAATAGTACTTTCAGTTGTAATGTCCTTTAACTCAAACAATGCATTAAAATCTTCAGTTTTTGCTTTTATTTTATGTTTTTCAGCAGTTCATTGCTTGCATTTAATGGCAAAACCCTCCACTGTGTCTCAAAATACATCTTATATGTGCATTGTTCTTCTGGTGCTTTGGACATTGTAGCATTTGGTCCCTAAGTGTGATGTTTTAAGTGGTTAAAAAACTCCCCAGGAGAGAAGTGTGAAATGTTGCTGACAGGGTAGTTAAATTTTTTAAGCACATGAGTACCTCTAATTCTTATCTCTCTTTCTCAGTATGCTTAAGAGTTGACCCCTACTACCACCATCTTGTGTGTGTCCCTAAAGAATTATCTGAGACATTCCCCCCTAATGTTTGAGGATTGGCAGAATTTAGGATTGCTTATTTGTATTTGCTTGGTTTAATTCACGTGTTATTCCTTTAGATGAAAGTTCTGTTAAAAGAGCATCGTACCTATTTTGCCATGTCTGTAGAAACACTACTGTTTGAGGTCGCTGTCCATCTTCTTCCTTATTGGGATATTTTAATTTAGGATTTATTTTTAGCCTATAAAATAATCTTCAGGAAAATGAAGTTTTAAATTTTCCTTTTGACATGGGATCATTGAACTAAATACGAGTACTTCCAGTTTTCCTCTTGGATTTTTTCTTGAGAGAACCTCACTAGTTAGGGAAACTCTGAGGGTTTGTGAGGTCTTGCTATAAATCTTTGAAAATGATTTTAGAAAAATTTACCAAATGTGATATAGAGGTTTAAGAAAGAGACATTCTGGCCATCTGCTTGTGCAGGAAAGAATGTACAGACGAAAGGGAGAAAAAAACCTGGCCACTATAGCAACATAGACCAGAGACATATTCTCTGCATATCTCAAAGATGGTCCAAAAGGAATTGTGACTTTCAATATTCATAGGAATTTGAGCCCCTGGAGGTTCAGGGGACAAGGATTCTCGGTTCATTTTGCTTTGTTGCTGTTTGTGACCATCTGTGCATTTGTAACATCATTTATGACCTCCTTTTACTGGTAATTGTCTAAGATTATACTTTGTATGACTTTGTTTTCTAGGCTTCGGGAGCAAGTTCTGCTTGAACCTAGCCGACCGTTATGGAACCCATTGACATTCCAAAACAATATATACACATAACTATGTATTTGTGTGTGTGGGTGTGTGTATATATGTATATGTATGTGTGTATATATATGTATATGTATATACACACACACACATAATCAGCCAAAATCAGAGAAAAGGAACAGGGATTTAATACCTTTTTTATGCTTATTTTTGTCAAACATGTACTCCTTTCATACGGGTGGCTTTTACAAGGCAACTGCCGTCATTTAATGTTTTCAATTGTAATTGTCTTAATGGAAATGTTAAGATTCATATCTGATTAACATTTTTAATAACTTAGAGGAGATTTTAACTTCAGTTATTTAAATTAGGTAAAATTATTGTACCGAATCTTCTGTCTAAAGTTGATTCAGGGGTGATTTCCCTGACGTGTGCATAAAATCAAGATCTTATTTGACTGATGCATAAGTCCTAGTGAGACAAGACTAGGCATATGTTTTCAGATAAATAAGAAATTCCTCCAATCAGTTTTCCCCAATCAAAGAAGCCATGTCATTTTACTTTTAGAAACATACAAGTGGACCCAATATGGGAATTTTCATAACAGCTCATGCGTTTGTCAGCCAACATTAAAAAGTAACCAACTCCTCAGGTATTTGTAGTTTACCCTAATGCTTCTATAAGAGAGTAGGTCAAAAAGAAAAGGGTAGATAATCTTTCTTATGCAAACTTTTTTCTTCTATTTTGTCTTTCTTTCATTTCTAACTAGTAGCATCCTTCACACATTTGTGTGCCTGACTTGGAAGGAACCTGGGGCACCCAGCGAGTTCAGCCTTTAAATTGCTGTGTATTGATCTGCGGATTAAGTAATGCTGGGAGGAATAAAGAAGGGAGAGAAATGTAGAACACAAAGCATTAAAAATTCCAGTGCTTGGGCTTCTGCTTCAGAGGAACTTCAGTGGCTTAGGGCTAAATGGCCGTTTTATTCGAATGTTTGCTATAAAATCTGAAAACATACTGGCAGGTGCTCCTCTCCTTAGCAATTCATTAGTATTCAGAATTCTACAATGTGTTTAACTGAAGAATTGGTTAATGTTTTGATCTTCAAGTGTTGAACGTTCTTTTTGTTTGGGGATGGGTTTTGGGTTTTTGGGGGTTTTTTTATTCCTGAAGCTTACCAGATATGAATGGCTAATATTCCATTGTTCTGCTTATTGTAATGGTGAATGCTTTAAGAAAAAAAAAGTGTAATTTGCTAAGAATAATTCATGATCTGTTTATGCGATAACTCCTTTTTGTTACAATTTTTTTAAAAAAAGCTATTTTTGTTAATGTAAAGTAAATATTTCAGAGCAAATTTTTTAAACTTATTGCACTAAATACAGGCTCTGTACAAAAAAAAAAAAAAAAGCCTCAGCATTTTATCATTCCATGGAAGGAGAATCTTTTGAAAGAAAGCATAGCCTACTACCAGAATTAGGCAGTAAACTAGACCGGTGTTATGGAAATGCATACAATTAATGTCACTAGGGCTTAATTAGCAGCTGTTTGCTAATGTGCTTCCTTTCAAAGGGTTGGACCTTTAAATTGCTGCAAAAGGTAAATTGTATTTTTTTTTAAGTATCCTTGTTCTTTACTCTAGCTAGGCTAAAATTTGCTAAATGCCTTGGTTTCTTTTCAAAGCTCATGTAATATTTCTGATTTTTCAGAATATTTGCAATAAGAGTCTGGATTTTTTTAAAAAAAAAACACCACCACACAATTAAGAGCTCATGTCTTGGCAAGATCTGGGAAACCAACATTGGGAGAGTAGCTATTTTGAAACAATACTTCTCCAGAAGTTAACATCTAATGTCACCAAACAGTATCATTGTACTCTTTTACATCATTTGAAATGGAGTAAATGTAATAATGTCACTAACAATTATCCAAATAGGTGAGAGAGCAAATCATGTAAGAAAATTCAGAATACCTTCTGTTTCATAGCCACACAGATTTTGGACATTAAGAAACATTGGAAACTAAATTTAGGATTGGCAAAAGTCTGGAAGATGGGTAAACAGAAGACATTCCAGGAGCTAGCTATTAAGTGACCTGATGGAAGTCTTGAATTTGGAAATTGGGCACTTGGACATCCCAGCATCAGGGACTCTTGCTGCTCCCTGTTCCATATGCTCACAATCTCAGCTATTTGGAAGCCACCAGGAATGCTTTCTAATTATCATTTGCAACTAGAATTGTAATCAGAAAGAAATTTTGTATTTTTGTATAACTTGATTGTGTGCCATTTTATATAACAGGTCCTGTTTTACAAATAAATTTTGTTTTACTAACATTGTGTTTAGAAATTATGATCTATGTGTAACCATGTCATTTGAGTTCCAAATTAATTGCCAGGCTGTGTTCCTTAGGTAAATGCGTACGCCACAAAAGTAGATATATGCAAATATGCACATATATATGACTTAGGCATGCACAGAGAGAGATTTGATATATGGAATATCACTCTTGTATGAGCTTCATTCCCTGGTTCATTTTAAAAAGCCTCACAGAGACTTTTTAGCAATATTTAAATGTTTTGAGGTTATGTTTGGAAATTCCTGCTGCCGCCTCTTTCATTCATTGCAAGTTATTCTTCAGCTAGCTATGGGCTGCCTTATTGCTGTTTGCTCACGGCCTCCATCTTCTGCCCAAGTGAGAATAATAGAAGAAGAACAAAAATTATCTGTGAAATGTGGTTCCCTGGATAATTTGATAAACCATTGACTCTGTTTTGTGGTTTTTGTCTTTTTCTGTGGTAGATCTTCAAAACTGTGTTCAGGACTCCTGTCTCCAGAGTTAGAGTTCGGGTCCTCTATTGTGAGTGGTGACCCCCGTGACCAGAGGGTCGTTATGGTTCCTGCCGTCAGATAATTGGGACTCTGGTGCATGATTTAGACTTTCTAGCCTCCTGCCTCAAAAGTGAGCTCTGCTGTAATATAAGATGGAAGGAAAAGGTTATATTTCAGCGTAAGTCCAAGAGACCCATCTTCTCCGGAAGGCTCAGCAGTGCGTTAGGTAACATTAGGAATTTGGCTAGGGCGTTGAGATTGTCTAATCCTTGCATGGATGAGCAGAGCTCAAAGCAGGTTGTTACTTTAAATCATTCAATGCAACGTTTAGTGTTTAGGATTAAAGCTTTTATCCTATCCTATAGCATAATTAAGTCCTAAGTTACTGCAGTTTAAGTAGCTTAACTTTGCGCTGGTCCCCAGATTTTTTTCCATGATGGTTGAGGAGGAGACACTCACTGAGTCCATTTGAAAATTATGCTGGAAATAAGTTTTTCCTTTGTAGAGATGCTCTCTTACTCATTTTTTCTTTTTACAGCAAAGGGCATTAAGCTGCGGATTCCCAATACCACTGACCTTTGTCTTCCCAGGGCAGTTTCAGGATTTCATCCCAGTAAGGGGTAGTGAGGAGATGACCACTTCCCTTGTCCTGGTCCTGAGCTGCTTTAAACCAGAGTAATGCTTCTCCCTCCCTCTTCCTCAAAACAGCTACGGGAACTGCAGGCACCAAACATGTGTCAGGCCATATCAGTGCCCCCCAGGCTTCAACCATTTCCACTGTGTACCACTACTAGCTAATAAAGGCCATTTCAGGAGGTCCCCCCGCCTGCAAAGCAGAATTCTGGGGTCAATTCCAAAACCAGAGCTGCCACTTCTGGTGACCTGAACATTTTATTTTATTTTACTTTTGGATAGCAGGCTTCTCATTTGAAATTTTGGAGTTTTCAATAGCCTTAACATAGCCTCTGAGAAATTTCCTTCAGAGGGGTCTTTAAGCTTTACCTTTCAATAAGTTCTCCCACTGCTTTTTTTCCCACTGCTTAAAAAAAAATCCTCAGAGTCCGGAGGGCTTATCAGCACACCTGCCACAGTTAATTTCTGTATTCTTTTCATATATTCCATCTGATAGATAGGAGTGCACTGTAATGGCTTGCCTAGAGTTGTTAAGAGGTGGTCTGTGAATATATATTGGAAAATTGTGGGTTCATAAGTAAATGCATAAAGCAGAGATTTGTGTATTATATATTCACAGCATAGAATGCCTTTTGCTTTAAATGCGTATTCATGTATCTCTGTGCTAGGGATGCATGTTGGCCCTTTTGAAAAGTAGGCACTGTTCGTATACGGTGGCTACTTTTGGAATTAGCTCATCTTTGTTTAATGGCACATAGCCCAAATTTTGAAAAAGCAGGACCCTTGAATGAGCCAAGAGAAAATCTAAAGCTAGCAAACTTAAAAAAAAAAAAAAAAAAAAAACTAAGCATGTTGTATACACTTATAAATTTAAAATAGCACACTTTCCCCACTGAAATTTGACAAATTTGAGCCAAATAGTTATTCTCCAAGTTTTAAGAGGAAAATTTTAATCCAATATTTAAATCTTTGAAGATATCTTTCTTATAGAAAACTTCAGTGCAAAGTTTTTAAACTTGACAATTTCCATGTAAAACCTTTCTTTTCTATGGAAATACTATAGTACCTTTTTTCCTCCCCATCTCCTTGATTTTTATATGTGTGAAAAAGACAAATGATGTTTTAGTTTCAATATTGCATGAACAGTTTATCACTTTTGTAAATTACATGGACAGGATTTAAGTTTGATACTTTCTAAAGGAGTTCATTAGTAAATTTGTGGAAAAGACATGAAATTATTAGGAACCCAAATATTAGGCTATTTTATTCAGTTTTGATACTCAGTTTTACAACTTAAATGATTTCCTGAGGAATAAACATCAAGATGAGGGAGTTCAGAATAATCAAGCTTTCCGACTCCTCGTGGTCTAGTCAAGATCTAGCTGGACATGAAAACATTGTAATTTCCAAATGTTTCAGAGATTTTTCACTTTTATTTGCTAAGACCTGAATTTAATATTTGATATTCTAAAGCAGGTTCTTAATCTTTTGAGGGCACCATGGGCCCCCTTTGAGAAGCTTATGAAAGCAATGGTCCTCCACTGAACATAATTTTAAGATGATATTCACCAACTTCTGGCCTGGAATCATTTTTGTAACTAGAAGACTTTAATATACCAGCTTTGGAAATAGAAACCACACTGATCTGAATGAATAACAAGGTGGTCAACACTGAATCTTCAAGACAGTAAGATTTCTCTCCCTGGAGGTGTGAGGATACGTGTGTCCTGGGGGAATTCTTAGCAAGGTACCAAATTATTTGTAATGGACAAGAAAATCCGAGAAGAAATGAATAGGGAATCCTTGTGCTTATCCATCTACCAAAACACTTGATTCTTTTTTTTTGTAGGTCAGATATGACATGTGGCACAGGGTTGTCAGTAGATCACTATCTAAAAATATATGAGTCAACATGGCTGAGAACAGTTGAAGATGATGATAAATTAGCAAACTCAGTGTAATCCACAGCTGCCAAAAAAGTTGTAGTGAGAAGTTGGAGGAGTAGATACTGGGGGGGAAAATGCAAAAGTTGTTTTTTTCTCCCTTCGTAAATTAGGGAGGTACTTCCTGTTTTGAGTGTTTTCAGTCAGGCACTAGAGCAGCCTTGGACCACTGCCAGTGGGACTGTGCCTCCACTTCCCACATCCACCCCATCTTCCTTCTTTAGGGAGCGCATGGCTTTCTTCACATCTGTACCTTATTATTAGGTAAGGATGCTGCATGTATGTGGAGGGCCCTCGGGGCCCTTGAAAAAGCAGGCAGAAATTCTTAAAGGGGTTTGAAGTTCTTTTAAGATTTGATTCCAGTGGGTCTTGATTTATAGTCAGACATCAAACCATTACCTACATTTTCAAGCTGAAGAAAGCATGGAAATCTCATAACTGGCTGGTGAAGAAGGGGAAAAGTCAGCTCCCTACCCCACCCGCACCCAGAAGAGCTTTAATGAGGCTTTCCACAGTAGTAAATGGAGAGACCACAGGTGGAAATTCCCAAATCGAGTGAAAAAGGGCCTAAGTCTATGTAAGTATCTACATTTGATATGTCCTTTCATCATAGAAATGTCTGACTTAAAGGGAATGTTCTGACCTTTGCACGTGAATCTGTTCCACTCATCTCATCAACTAGGAGTATATTTTTAATTAGTTATTTTTTGAGGAATATGTGTTAAACTATTTCATGTGAGTGAAAGGAAGCATTGAAAGGAAGACTTGAAGAATAAATGGGCACAGAACTGGGGTGAAGCTATAGCCAGCATCCCATGGACCATTCCACCTGCCACTAGAAAATGTGAGCACTGTCTTCATTCACCATGTTGATCATCAGGCCAGGATTTTTTTCATAGATTGTATTAGATAACTCGTAGGAATGAGACAATAATAGGACCGATTTGGAGGCTGATAATTTGAGACAGAGACAATTAAGTAAAATTTCCCCATCCTTTGGGTTCCAGTAATCTGTGCTCAGAACTTCTTTTTTGGCCCTCTTGTTTTCACTAATTTCACTTGTCAGAGACATCACATGGGGAAAGTTACCTTTCTTCTACGTTGCTGTAGTGCTACCAGGTTATGGTGTATCATTGAGGTTTTCTGATTTCTTCCTGTAAAAGGGTACTGGGAGCTCCATAATGAAATGAAGTTTCAATTTTACTGTCTCAGAATATTCTTGACCACCAAATGCACTTTGGATAGATCTTGTACCCAGTGAAGTAAGTTCAGTGGGTTGTTAGCTGATTTGATTATAGGAGGAAAACACTTTACAGCTAACAAAAAGGTGGGGAGAAGAGTGTGGAGGGCACCTAACAAAAATGACAGTGTTCTTGAAAAACAACCAAAGACAAAAGCATATCTCCTGAAGACCAAAGGTCCAACACTAAGGACTTGCTTGAACAGCCTTTCTGAACTCCTGGAGTTTAGAATAGACTTCTAGAATAAGGCATCCCAGCTTTAAAGATCGGTCATTGCAATAGGGACCTGCTGTTGATCTCTCAGGCTCTGAGCCTGCACATCCTGTCTGGCCCAGCCGGTGTACAGGGTGATACCAACAGAGGCGCCATCAGTGTGTCTTGATTTGTCACTGCTGTGTGAATCCAGCACGGGAAGTATGTTGTGGTCCAGCATATTTCTCAATCTGATGCCTTTTTTGTCCTTTTTTTTTTTTTTTTTTTTTTTTGCCATTTGCATCCTATTTCATAGTGTCAAACTGAATTTCTTTATCACATCCTGTCTTTGTCTATTACGATCTGTGGGATCACAGTGAAGCCTTCCATGAATTCCGTAGTTCGGGATCTTTTACCTTAACATTATTTTGAGTTTTTCCTTATTACAGTGTCACTACACTGTAATCAGGTGGGGAAACAAACATGTAGGTGCTTGAACATGCCCCACAGACTTGGTTGCAGCCCTAGTATCTGTGACTGTCATTACTGACACAGTGCAGACTTTACAGACAGAGCGTTATGCTCTCAGAGGACTTTAAAAATATGTATATTAAGCAATTAACTTTCTGGAGTTATCAAATCTTGCTGGGAAATTAACTTCCAAGAGCTCTGAATTGGATGGAATTCCATCTGGCTTCAGAGTAAGTGAGCCTATATGACATGGAGCTTTGAAATGTTTTTCTTGTGCAGAAATATGAACTAGAAAAAAAGTGCTGATCTAATGCTGTTTTCTCTGTGTACTGACTCAGTTGCCAGAATTATAATGAAAACTGTATTTTAGTCTAACAAATGTATAGAGTTTTTTATGTAATAAATAAAATTTTATAGGAAAGAATGTCCTTGTCTACTGTCGTAACACTTTCCCATTCCCAGGATGGTGATTCATAACGTAGAGGAGGAAAATAATTTTTCCCCCTACTCTTCTGAATTCTTAGTAAGATCCCTCAAATAGAAGACAGATTAATGAGAGAAAAACAGAAATTTATTAACACGTATACCTCATGTATATGTGGGAGATACCCAGGGAAAAATGAGTTGCTCTCTGAGCTGGCTTAGAATTCAAGCTTAAATACCATCTTCATAGGGACAGGGGAGGGGGAGGTGTAGGCCTCTTAGGGGAGAGTAAATGATTCTTAGGAAAGATGAATGGGCCCTTAGAAGAACAGATGGGAGGTATGATAGTTTGTGAGAAAGTGTGTCTGGGTGTGGTGTTGAATTCTAGTCTCTCCTGTGATAAGAGTCAATCTTCCCTGGTGGATGAAACTCCCAAGAAGGGGATTAATGATAATTGAGTTCCTTTTGGAGGATCTGCCTTTAGGCAGATAAGGAGAGTTCAGAGAAAGCCTCTTGCATTTGCTATTTTTCAAGTGCCAACCGTTCAAAATAATTTCCGAAGGGGCGTTTTTTGAGGTGGCACCCCTACAGGCATATTTTGGGGCGGCATATTCTGCTACTCTTCAGTAGAAAGTGATCGTGGGCACATCTTGTTTTCAGATTAGCTCAGTAGCTGCAAGGGTGCCCTAGAATTTCCTAGCTATTCCTTTCTGGCATCTCTCAGCATGCCCTGGGGTTCTTGAAGTATGAAATATAAAGGTACTAAAAACTCATTTGTGAAGTACAAAGTTTATCCACTGCCCAGCCAGGCTTCCTAGCTGGAGTCTGAGTTGCCCTGTGAATTGTAAGGTTGCAACTGAATTCAGTCATCAGGCAGAGCAGAAAAGCCTATTAGATAAGGTTTACCATGGAAAACACTCGTCATGCCTCGTACAGGTGCCCTGCACATAAATTGAAGCCTGGATCTCTACTAGGTTATTGGGTTTGTGCAACTGTGGGATGCCAAACTTTAGGCAGTAGCTGTGCCCCATGAAAGTCTGGAAAAATCAAGCTTGTTTAAAACATTGTATTTTAAATTATATTGGGGACTAAGGAAGGGATGTTCTTAAGTGGAAGACCTTTTGCAATACCAGTAAACCTCTCCTAATTTATTTTGCAATTTTTGATTTTTCTTGAGAGGCTGCTGTGCAGACTGCTTTTCATTAGCAAATGTGAGTAATGCCCAAATCACAGCCCTGGATGTTTATCGATACCATCTTGCCGAAAGGAGTTGTTATGGGACATTTGTGGAGCATCCTTAGACACTAAAGATGTTGAGATACTGAAGAATATTAACCAGAAGATTCACCCTGAGCCAATCTTCCTCTATTTTGTATGTGGGTTGCTGCCACAGCATGGCTGATGAGTGGTGTAGGTCTGTGCCCAGGATCCAAACCTGGGCTGCTGAAGCAGAGCATGACAAACATAACCACTACACCGCAGGCCCAGCCCTGTTCATTCTTTTTTGGGGTGGTTCTGATGCAGATTTACACAATTTCTTGTTATATGGACCACCTGGTGATTAAAGAGCCTGTGAAAAGCCTCACATCTCCTGAAGGGTACCCCGAAATTTTTTCCCTCTGTCTGGCTATGGAAAGTATACTCTGTGTTCAATTTCAAATTTTAGAAAATAAAGAAAAATCTAGAGGATTTCTTTTAGGAAGCATACTACTTGTGTACTCTAGGTTAATATGGAAGTTGTGGTTGAAATTTGAGCTTCTTCAAATAGCTGTATACTCAAAGCTTTTACAGGTGTGGAAAGATTCAGGAAGAAGCCAGTGTCCTAGGAGGCTGCTTGGCCTTATGGCTTTGCTCATGTGCCGTGGAACTAACCCACGAGACCAGGCCTCTTCACATTATTTTTTTAGTTGTGGCGAGTAGCAGTGAAAGTAAGAAATGCTTTGTGCTTTTAATTTGATACTGTGCATTTACTGTCCAAATCCTGAGAAAAATAACTTTAAAAGATGCACCTAGGTTAAGTTTAGGGTTCCAGAAAAAGCAAAGCTAAGCTGTTAGACTATTTCACGGGCTTATCAGCAATTTCAATAGAAGTCTTAAAGCTTTCTAGGTAGTTATAAGCTCCCTGGCCAGGTATGTCACGCTTGAGAGGTGACAGTAAGGAATTGCCTTCAAGGCAAAACAAAAGGGCTTTCAGTCATCCAAAGTCATCCTATAACCTTACACTCGGAGGCAGGATATTAGGAGTTTGTGTTTGGTCTACACTCTCCTTCTGCCAGAAAGGATTCTCATAGGTTACAACAAAATAAAACAATTTTAACACACACACACACAAAAGGCAAGTGAAAATGGAGAAAAGGAGATTAGCTATATAAGAAATCCTAGGCTGAGCGTAAGACTGAACTCCAAGTTTTCTGTCAGCCCTGCAAAGAGGAAATCAAGAAAGATACTTAGTTTTACATTTCTTTTTTCTTTTTTGTTTTGAGGGAGATTGGCCCTGCACCAAAGTCTGTTGCCAATCTTCCTCTTTTTCTTTTTTCTCCCCAAAGCCCCAGTACAAAGTTGTGTATCATAATTGTAGAGTCATAGCTCTTCTATGTGGGACACTGCCTCAGCATGGCTTGATGAGCAGTGAGTAGGTCTGTGCCCGGGATCTGAACCAGTGAACCCTGGGCTGCCAAAGTGGAATGCGTGAACTTAACTGCTACACCACTGGACCAGCCCCAGTTTTACATTTCTAATAAAAGGAAGCACTGAATAGAACTTCAACAGGAGAGACTGGGCAGGCATTAAAAATGATGTAAGTAATATTTAATGCCCTGGAATAATGTCTACAATATAGTCAAAGAAAAAGGGGATAAAACAGTATTTGTAGCATGATCTCATTTATGTAAAATCAATATTTTTAAATGACTGAAGGTATAGTAGATGCTCTCTTAACCAATTCTGTAGGTACTGGTAGTTGATCAGTTAATTGAAAAATTTGATTAAGGAGGAGAATCATTATAAATGAAATTTTTTTTTTTGAGAAAGAGTGGCCCTGAGCTAACATCTGTTGCCAATCTTCCTCCTTTCTTGCTTTTTTTCTTCCCAAAACCCCAGTAGATAGTTGTATATCATAGTTGTGCATCCTTCTAGTTGCTCTATGTGTGATGCCACCTTAGCATGGCCTGATGAGCGGTGAGTAGGTCCGTGCCCGGGATCTGAATCGGTGAACCCCAGGCCACTGAAGTGGAGCATGCAAATTTAACCACTACGCCACCAGGCTGGTCCCTGAAATATTTTTTAAACTACAACAAGTAAATATTTATTGGCCAATCTTTGATATAGGTTTAATTCTTTTTTATGACTTTTAGATTCCTCTGAAGTTGTCTACTGTCTTTTTTGTATTAATCACACCAATAATGTAACCACACAAAAATACAATAATGTGAAATATTGATTTCTTTAAAATGGATCAAGAATTTAGAGATGCTTATGAAGCCAGCTGAGTATGGACACTCAGATTTTTGTAATTTCTTTCCAATGTTTGTAATTCTCACACACACATAATTTGAGAGTAATATTTTTAGTATCTTTAGAGTCTTTCCAAGGCATTCAACTTAGTTTTCATAGAAATTACTCTCTTCATACTCATTGTTTTTATCAATGTACATAATATTTAAATAATCATACCATTAGAATAACCACTGTACCTGGCATAACATGTTGGAATAAACACACTTGACTCTTGCTAAACACAGTCATTGATGCTGAGAACAGAGTACACAGGCCCCTCTGGGAACGTGCAGTGGGCTGTGGACATCAGCCAGTGATTCTGCCGAGGATTGGAGAATGTTGGTTAATCTGGCAAAATGGTTAAGTGGAGTCAGCTAAGAAAGCCACCTTTTTTACATCAAAATGGTAATTATGGTTATCTCTGTGTTATGGGATTATGGATAATTTAATTTTTTTCTTGGCTTATCTGTATGTTTAAAATATTCCTAAGTTTTTTAATATAAAAAAATATAATTAGATTTAAAAGCAAATAGCCAGGTAAGTATAATAAAGTGACAGTAACTAAACCAGTGTGATAATAGAACAATGGAGTAGAAGAGAAAGTCCCCAAATCAAATTCTATTATTTATAAGAATTTAGTAAAAGTCAAAGATATACCTCAAATGAATAAGAAAGGAAACAATTCGTTTAATAAGTAGTGCTTAGGACAATTGGCTTTCAGTTTGAAAACAAATCTAAGTCAAATCCAAATGGATTAAGGAATTTTTTTTTTTAATTTGACAAGGGAAAGGTCAGGGAGAAGGAGTGGGGAGGACTTAATAAACTTAGAAGGATTAGCAAAAAAATAGAAATGGTAAACTGATGGGAGTTGGTGAGAGCCACTCACATTTTGTGGAAAACATAATGAGCGAGGCCCATTTCGGATGCATTTACTAAGGATGTCTACGGCAGTGTGCTAAACGTGTCCACTTTCATTCAACAAGCATTTCCTGAGACCTCCTTGGTCAGCCAGATTTATATTCTGGGAACTCAGTGGTAAATACTCCCTAATCTTAAGTAGCTCACAGCCTAATGAGGGAGATAGACAGCAGCGAGGGTACTGATGAGAAGTATAGGGTGCATTGGGAGCATGTAGGGAGCTGCCGAGGTCATTAGGAAAAGCTGTCTGAGCTGAGCCTTGAAGGATGAGCAGGAATTAGCCAGACGATGAAAGGGGAGGCAGGGAGAGGGGAGAGGAGAAGATTCTACCCAGAGAAATAGCATGGGTAATCATATAGCAACATGAGGAAACGCTAGTCATTCAGGATTCCAGAGCCAAGAGTATGTAGATATGCAGCAAGAGGTGACACTGGAGAGGACACAGGAGTCTTGCGTGAGTTCAGACCCAAACAGAGCTGTGGAGAGCCTGTGATGGCACTGGAAGGGAAGCCTAAAAGAGGGAGGAGACATGGGAGAGAGGAGGTAGGGGAAAGAGGAAGATTCCAGTGGGAAATCTCACAGGCCTGGTCACTAATTAGATCTAGGAGGAAGATAAAAGAAATCATGGAGGCCTACACTCAGCCTGGTGTATGCCGCTTCTTCATTTAGAGAGAGGGGCTTGCACCGCGTGGTCAGGTTCATCCAGGCTCTGTTTCTCTAATTCATTGCATATTGGAAATATCTACCGTTTGTTCTCAATGTTCTCTGATGCAAAATCTCTGTAATGATAAGGAGCCAGTTGGAGAAGGGTTTGAGGGCCTGAAAATATTCCTCTGTGCCAACAAAATTTTTTCCCACTCCCTGATGAGTGAAATCTACCTAATTTCTGGTTTTCAGTTAAGAACCCCCGACCTGACAATGGCTTGTGTGGTTTAGGTAACCGCAGACGAACTTTGTCTCAATGGCTCTAACTCTGCTCTTCTACATTGTCACTTTAACCATCTGTGTGCTTCTGTGCTAACAAGAAATACATGCAATGTATTTTTAGTGTATGTATATTCACATATTTATGCTCCACTTTTTTCAGGAAAGGTGTATATACAATAAGATCATTAAAATAAAAATAGAAAAGCAGAAACATAAGAAGAAACAAATATGCTAAACTCTAGGACTAATATGGTCACAGTACAATGAGGCATTAAATACTTTGAGCTTCCTAGCAACCTGAAAAGAAAGGAAAACACCAGGATTTATAGAATTTTATTCTTTGATGGAAGAAGGTATATGTATTTTTCACGTTACTGTGAAAGCAAAAATAATCTGCATATGGCTGTCAAATTGGGGTTTGGAGGTGCTGAGCTGGTAAAGTCCAAGCATGTAACTTCCTGATTCTTTAACTGATTTTGTTACCTCATCCTTATCCAGATCTCCCTCTATTAGGACTTATGGGATACATTCTTAAGAATAAATAAAACAGAAAAGTAGTGTTTGTTTATTCCAGGGACATTTACCAAGTCCTATATTTGCCAAGGATACAGAAATGAGAGAACCAGTCTTTGCCTTCCAAAACCTCAGTCTGTTTAGGAAGGCAGAGGGGTGAGCAGATGATTGTAATATAGTGTTTTAATGGGCAGGCGTTAACTCGGGAGCAGCACGGAGACTACCTAAAGGAGGGGAGAGGAGGGAGATGGGGATGTGATAAGGTAAAGAAAGAAGCATTTTGAGGAAGAGAGGTAGTGCTCCAAGCAGAGAGAAGAGCATGTGTGAAGGAATGATGTGTCTGTGAATTTGTACTGAAGAATGGGTGTGGGACATGAAATTGGAGAAGTCAGCAGGGATCAGATCTTCAGGGTCTTGTGGGCCCTACTAAGGGACTTAATTTTATGCTGAAAAAGTGGGGACTCACTGAGGATTTTAAGCAAGAGAGTGCTTGATGATGTTTGCATTTTAGGGGGAAAAAAACACTGTGACAGCAGCAGGGGGAACTTAACCTGATAAACGGTGTTTATGAAAACCTACAGCTAACAGCGTACTCAATTGTGAAAGACTGAAAGCTTTCCCCTTGAGATCAATAACAAGACAAGCATGCCTACTCTTGCCATTTCTATTCAACATTGTTCTGAAGGCTCTAGCCACAGCAGTTAGGTCAGAAAAAGAAATAGAAGGCACCCAAATTAGAAAGGAAGAAGTAAATTGATCTCTCTTCTCAGATGACATTGTCTTATATAATATATAGAAAATCATAAAGAATTCATAACACGTGATTAGATTTAATAAATGAATTAAGCATTGTTGTGGGATACAAGATCAACACACAAAATCAGTTTTATTTCTATGCACTAGCAATGAACAATCTAAAAAGAAATGAAGAAAACAATTCCATTCATAATAGCATCAAAAAGAATAAAATACTGAGAAATAAATTTAACCAAGGAGGTGCAAGATGTTTACATTGAAAGCTACATAATACTATTGAAAAAAAATGAAAGAAGACACAAGTAGGGGCCAGCCCTGTGGCCTCATGGTTAGGTTCAGCATGCTCTACTTTGGTGGCCCAGGTTTGGTTCCCAGGCACAGACCTACACCACTCGTCAGCGGCTATGCTGTGACAGTGACTTGCATGCAAAATAGAGGAGAATTGGCACAGATGTTAGCTCAGGGTGAATCTTCCTCAGCAAAAAAAAAGTAAATGGGAAGACATCCATGTTCATAGATTGGAAGAGTTAATATTGTTAGGATGCTAATACTACCCAAAATGATCTACAGATTCAATGCATTTCCTATCAAAATTCCAATGGTCTTTGTATGTATAAGTAGAAATGGTGACTCAAAATTTTGTATGGAATTGCAAGCGACCTCATATAGCCAAAAAAATCTGGAAAAAGAAGAATAAAGTTGAACTACCACTTCCTGATTTTAAAACTTACTACAAAGTTATGGTAATCAAAACAGTGTAATACTGACACATGGATAGACAATGGAATAGAATTAAAAGTACAGGAAAAAATGTATATGTGTATTGTCAACTGATTTTCAGCAAGATTGTCAAGACTATTCAATGAGGAGAGAGTAGTCTTTTCAATAAATAATGCTTGTACAACTAGATATCTACATGCAGAAAAATGAAGTTGGACCCTTACCTCACATCATATACAAAATGGATCAAAGACCTAAATATGACAGCTATGGATTTGGATATAAGAGCAATGATTTGGCAATGGTTTCTTGGATATGAAACCAGAACACAAGCACCAAAAGAAAAATAAGTAAATTGGACTTCATGAAAATTAAAAACTTTTTGTTTCAAAGGATTCCATTTTTTAAAATATGAAAAGGCAACTCACAGAATGAGAGAAAATATTTGCAAATCATATATCTGGTAAGGGTTTAGTATCCGGAATATATAAAGAACATACTAATCAACAACAAAAACACAAACAACCCAATTTAAAAATGTCCAAAGCACTTGAATAGACATTTCTTTAAAGAAGATTAAAAAATGGCCATGAAGCACATGAAAAGATGCTCAGTGTCATTAGACATTAGAGAAATGCAAATCAAAACCACAATGAGATACCATTTCACATCCACTAGAATGGCTGTAATCAAACAGGCAGGCAATAACAAGCATTGATGAGAATGTGCAGAAATTGGAACCCTCATACATTTCTGATGGGAATGTAAAATGGTGCAGACACTATGGAAAACAATTTGGTAGTTTCTCAGTACATTCTCAAGCAGAGAATTACTGTTTGACCTAGCAATTCCACTCCTAGGTATATACCCAAAATAATTAAAAACGTGTTCAAACAAAAACTTGTACACAGATCTTCATAGCAGCACTATCTATGATAACCAAAAGGTGGAAACAATCCAATATCCATCGACTGATGAAGGGATAAATAAAGTGTGGTATATCCATACAATGGAACATTATTCAGCCATAAAAAGGAATTAGGTACTGATATATGCTACAACATGGATGAAGCTTGAAATGTTATGCTAAGGGAAAGAAGCCAGACACAAAAGGCCACATATTTTATGATTCTATATGTATGAAATATCCAGAATAGGCAAATCCATAGAGACAGAAAGCAGATTGGGGTTTCCAGGGGCTAGGAGAAGGGGCAAATGGGGAGTTACTGCTTAGTGGGTATGAGGTTTTCTTTTGGGATGATGAAATGTTCTGGAAGTATATAGTGGTGATGGTTGCACAGGGTTGTACTAAATCCCACTGAATTGTGCACTTTAAAATGATTAAAATGGTAAATTTTATGTGTATTTTACTACAATTAAGATAAAAGCTAAGGGTACCAGTAGATATTATTTTTTTAACTTCATTTTGAAATAATTTTAGACTTACAGAAAAATTGGAAGAATACAAAGAATTCTTATATACTCTTCACCCAGATCCCAAAATTAGTATTTTGTTACATTTGCTTTAGCATTTTCTGTCTTGCTCTCTCTCTGTCTCTCTCTCTTACTCTCTTTCTGACTCTGTGTGTGTGTATGTATATCCTACAGATTTTATTTAAATTTTTACAGTTGTCCCACTATTGTCCTTTATGGAAAAAGAAAAAAAAATTCTGGTAGGATCCCATCTAGGATTACACATTGCATTTAGTTTTCATATCTCTTTAATATCCTTTAATTTGAAGCAATTCCTACTCTTTGTCATTCCTGACCTTGACATTTTTTGAGTCAGGCCATTTATTTCATAGAATATTCTTCGCTTTGGATTGTCTTAAGCTTCCTCGTGATTAGATTCAGGCTCTGCATTTTGGGCGGGGATACCACGGCAGTCATGTGTGCCCTTCTCAGGGCTTCTACCCGGAGGCACATGGTGTCTGTTTGTCCCATTACTCGTGATGTTGATTTTGATCATTTGGTTAAGGTGGATCTGCCTGGTTTCTCTACTGTAAATTTAGCATTTCTTTCTTTGTTATTAATGAGTGTCTTGTGGGGAGGTATTTTGAGACTGCGTAAAAATCCTGTTTCTCATCAATCTTTCACCCACTTGCTTTAGCATCTAGTCATGATTCTTCACTAAAACAACTATTACTACCATGGTTTTTGCCCAATGGTAATTTTCTAATGCCATCATTGCTTCTACACTTATTACTTGGTGTTCTGTGGTAAGGATGAGCTTTCCCTTTTCTCCCACTTATTTAAATAAATATCAAGTGATGGATTCTTATTTTTTTCTATCATCATTATTTTTATGTCCAAATTGTCTCAGATTTGGCCAGTAAGAGGCTATTCATGCTGGCTCCTGTGTACTTTTGACGTGTCCCCCTCATTCTTGGAGTAATTCTTTGTCTGTTGACACAACCCAGACGTTCTAGGCTCATCTTGGGCTTTTCCTGTCTCAGCTCTGGGATCAATCACGTCTTCAAGGAGCCCTGGTTCCTTTCACTGGAAATTGGTATTTAGAAACCAAGATTTGGTCACTCAGTGTCCTTGTTGTGGTAGCTATTGTTGAAAATATAGAAAACTGACTTTCTACCTAATGGCACTTGGAAATGCTTTTTTTGTTGTTTTATTGAAAAGACAATATGAAAATATAGAAAAAAGAATTACATACCTTGCCAACATCCTTGTAACAAATCTATTTTTATTTTGTACACATTCCTTCTAGAGCTGCATAGGAATAAACCTGTGTGTATATCTCTCTATATGTATGTATATATATAGCTGTCACCATATGTCATGTCACTGTGCCTTCCTTTTTTCACTTATATTAATCCTGAATATTTCTCCATGCTGCTACAAGGGCTCAGTCCCTCTCCTCTTATTGGGTATCTGTGGTTCCATTGAGCAGCTGTGCCCAGTACACGAAGTTCTTTTTCCTTCCCCAGTGTGGGCAGGTAGTGGCTTTTAGGTTTGAACTGTTAAAAGATAGCCCTGAAAAATCTAGCATCTGTGTTTTTGCTTCGGTTGAATTTGTTCCTTTGGATAAACTCCCAGAGGTCAACAGGATAAAAACAAAAATGTATAACACAATTTATGTTCCTGTCTTTTCTACCTTTAATCTTTGACATTCCTTTCTCCTTCACGGCTGCCTGCATCTCCAACAGTGGGTCAGAGTTGCACTGGTCCTCATCAAAGTTGTACAGCAACACGTGCCTGCGAGGTGCCAGGTTCTGTGCTGCGTGGTGTACAGGTGTGTGCTTGGATGTGTGTGAGTGTGTATTTTACTCCTCACCGGTAACGTACAAAGTAGCTCTTATCTGAGGAGACTGAGAGACAAAGAGTTGAAGGATTTGTCCAGTGGCAAATGGCAGAAGAATTCCACCTGAGGTCTGTCTCGCTGCAAAGCCCTGGAACGTTCCCAGTCTACAGCACTCCATGCTGCCATGATGTGTTCACTGGGTTGCCTCCCTTGCTCCCCCCATTTAGGTCAGATCTCCCATTTTTCTTCAGTATCAGCCTGGTTCTGGGATCTGATCCTGTTTATCCAAATTACAAAGGACAAGGCTCTCAGGAGCTAAGCTGACCTGAGAGGAAATATGGTGGAATGGCCATTAATTGAAGGACCTAGCCTAAGGCCTGCTAATTAATTTCAACCCAAGGGAGGGTTCCAGTAGAGGAGCAGACTCCAGATGTGAGAACAAAAATCCCAAACTAACAATCGGTGAAATATGACAGAAGTTATCTCTCTCACACATTGGCCAAAGGCAGTGCATTCTAGTGATTGAGCTCCCATCCCAGCACACCTGTACCCCTTATGAGCTGTGAGACCTTGGGCTTCACCCTCTCCAGGGCTCCGTCTTTCCACCTATGTAACAGAGTAATAATAGTGCTGAACTTGAGAGTTTTTGTGATGATTATATTATTATATGGAAAGTGCATAGGGCAGTGTCCGGAACATAGTGAGTGTTCTATAAATATTAACTCTCATTATTGTTGGTCTTGTGCCTTTTTCTCAGTCTTTGATGGTAACAGTCACCTGATTTTTAAATGGACATACAGCCATCCTGAACAAAGACTACATTTCCCAGTCCCCCTTGCGGCTAAATTGTGACCATGTGACTCAGTTCTGGCCAGTGGGACATATGTGAAAATGACATGTAACTACTAGGAAATGTCTTTAAAGGGAAGGGCCACTGCCCCTTCCTCGATTTCTTCTTCCCTGCCAGCTGGAATTCAGACATGATGCCTAGGGGTCCAGCAGTCATCCTGGACAACGAGGCGACCTTGAGACTGGAAGACATGCATGACGGAGCAACAAGATAGAAGGTGTCTGTGTCCCTGACACTGGCGCACCCTGTCTACTCTGGGCTGACAACCTCCAGACTTCTTGAGTAAACTTCTGTCTTATGTTAGCAACTGTTATTTGGGATTTTTTTTCATTAAGCTCAACACAATCCTAACTAATACCAAAGATATGTCATATTCTAAGGTGACTGGGAGCTAAATGCTAGCTGTGTAGTTCATTGAGTAACAATCAGCGCTTGGGAGCAATGGACTAAAGCTGACAGCGTGGAGTTTAGCAGAGATGATGTAAAGTGCTTCCTTGGGTCCATAAAACCAGTCTTCATTGGCCAAATGAGGTTGATATGGCCTGGGGGGTCTTCTGAATGGATATCTTATAAAGGAGATAGCAGAGTGCCCGGCACAGGGTAGTACTCAGTGATGTGTGTCCCCTTTGCCCCACCCCTTCCCCACAGCATCTGATTTCAAGGCACGCTCTGTATGAACTGACAGTGGGACATTTCAGTTCAGGGGATTTTAGGCTCCGTTAATAGCACAGTGTACAGCAGGGGAAGGAGATGATTCTGCATTACTTTTTTAGGTCAGTCGCACCTGGAATGTAAAGAAATGGGAATGTTTTCAGTGACAAACTTGGAAAAGACATCTACGTGGAAAAGAGACATCCTGGGGTGGGGGAAAGGAAAAGAAATGATCGTGGTATTCAAATATCTGAAGGAATATCACAGAAAAAAGAGTTTCTGTCATCTTGTCCTAAGCCCCCAAGGGGTTCTAATGGTTGGAAAGACAGATTTCATCAGTTAACATGTTAATCACCTGATATTACTCTCAGGTTGTGCAGTCACTGCTAATTGCCCCACCCAATGTCTGTTCTGCCCGTCTTCCTCATGAATATAACCCAGATGTTGTTCTGGTCAGCAAAGTGCCCAACTAAAATACCCACCTTCCCACACTTCCTTGAAGTTTGAGGTGGCCATGTGACATAGTTCTGGTTAACGAGATGTAGCTGAAGTATAATGGGGAGTTCCAAGAAGGTTTTGCCTTCTGCATATAGGTGCCATCCATCCTCCCGGTTTCCCCCTTCTTCGGCCTGTCTGGAATACAGATGTGATGCCTGGAGGAGCAGCAGCCATCTTACAAGTGTGAAAAAAATCTCACACAAAAGATGGCAGAACAGAAAAATAGAAGAAGCCTGGTTCCTGGAGGACATCCTTGCACACCTTTTCTCGCTTGGGCTTACTGTCTTCTGGGCTTCCTGTTACATAAGAAAAATTAATCCCTTCCTTGTTTAAGCCACTGTAACAGGTTTCTTGTCAGTGTAGCTGAGATGCAGTCTTACCCCAGGCACCATGCTAAGTTCTAGGAGGGAAAAGGCTTTCTCATGGAACCACTAGCTTTTCCTGCTTATCGGACAGAATGTGAAGTAGAACTTGTGAAAAATTGGAACACTCTCAAGACGGACTGAGCTCCGGGAGGGAAGGGATCCCCCTGACCGCAGAGGAATGCGTGCAGAGGCTGTGGGGCACTTCTGCAGCTGCGATCTTATAAAGCAGTATTGAGTGGGGAGTGAAAGGTCAGATTCAATGACCTTTAAAGTCCGTTCTAAAACAAAAACTTTTCTAGTGGTCAGAAAGTTAAAAAAAAAAAAGATAGATGGATTCATTGCACAGGAAGTTTTGGGCACTGAACAGATAGTGTTTTTCAGCTGTAGTCTGCATTGGGATGCACAATTTTCATTACAGTTTCTAAGAAAGCTCTCCTGTTCAACCCCCTTGGAAAACCACATCATGGCAATTTTAAGTTTCTAATGGAATTTTAGTTTACGTTTTGTTTGTAGTAATGTAATTTATCACACTTTTCACTACTAGGATTTTTACTTATCTGGGGTTTACAAAGTTAACATGCAGTGAAACATACTCAGGAGCATTTTGATTTTCAAATACTAATGGATTTATTATTTTTGTCTGTATTTTAAAGAATGAATCTTGGTAACAAGATTCCTTCCCAAATATGTTATTGGAATGTTTGTGTCCTATAAACTAACCATTCGGGATCAATTTATTGGCAAAATTTCTGTAAACACGAGAGTGTTCTTTATGGGAAAGGAGGACTTTTTTCCTCTCACAGGGAAGCCAGATTCTTTGATGGGGTGAACATGAGAAAGGATAGGTCGAGTCTTGACTGGATTCTGTGACTGATGCCTGATGGTGATCTCGAACCTAAGATAGGAAGATGCACTGCACGACTTTGCGGAGGTACCCAATGGTGACTGGCAAGCTCTGAGAGCTCAACAGGTGTTTGTTGAATGAATGAACAAATGAGTCCCTTTCCAGCCTGACTGTCTCCGAGTCGAGCCTGTGAGATGATGTTGTACAGTCTATGTGGTTGCAAATCAGTGTTTCTCAAAGTGCATCACAACGGGGGTAGGGGGGACAATAAGAAGGTTTTGCTTATAATGGAAATTACTTGGAGTCCCACTCCAGACCTACCGAATCAGAATCTCTGTAGCTGGGGCTTACGAACCTGCACACACACACACACCCTGGCCCCGCCCACCCTTCCCAAAGATGATTCTCCTGTATAAGAAACTTTGAGAACTATGGGCGTGTGTACTGGTGCTCCAGCTGAAGCTTCCACAGAGGGACAGAGTCTTAGGAGGCAGCAGGAATTCCAGCTGGAGCAAGATTTTTGGTGATGGTCCTTGAGAAGATAGCCATAGCAACTCTGCTGGTCTCTGGCGACACCTGCTGGTTGAGAGTAACAATTAGCAAACCCCTCAAACTACACAGGTGTTTTCTGCGTTTTAATCTTTGAATTCTCACAGCGACGATTAATATATCCAAAGTCCCAGGTAACTGAGGGACCCCCACTTTTATATCTGCATCCTCTTTTCACTAGCTGCAGGTAGAATCAGTATATACATGAAGAATATCGTCCTTCAATTATCTCACATGTTTCTTAGAACGAATATTCTAAATTTCACGCCCATTTGAGACATTGACAACTTTTGGGTTTCCTCTGAAAGGCTTTACTGAACTCTTCGACTAGTGAACTTCTTCATTGTGGTTGTTTTACAGAAATAATGAGAAGCCAGCTTTTCTCTCTCCTTGAAGGCTCCGGGCAAGATAAAGAAAAAAATGTTTCATGATACCTTAGAGCAATGGGCTCCTGTCCTTTATTGAGCACCTACTGTATGCCAGCCCTCCTCTCAGGGAGCTCACAGGTCAGGGATGGAGAGGGGGCAGGTGTGGTCAGTGCAGTGGAAGTGTGTGTAATGTGTAGAAGCAGTCAGGGAGAAGGCATGAGGTGAGGCCTGGGAAAAATTCATTCTTCCAAATCCTATACAGACATTCCCAGGTGAGAAGTCCCTACAAGAGAGACTGGTGTGTGCTAAGACATAGAGGTGAGAAGCGGCCTTTGGGTGTATGCACTTGGAAAGGGGTCATCTACAAATAACCTGCTCTTGTAAAGTGTGAGGCTGGAAGTGATGGGAGATGGGGCCAGGGAGTCAGGCCAGGCCTCACCCACCTGCCAAGAAGGTTAGATTTCATCCTGTAGGTGGTGAGTAACCACTGAAGAGTGCACATTTAAGATTTGCTTTTTATCAGACTGTTTATTCCATTGGAATATCAATACACAGAGTACAGTATCTCCTTTTTATCTGACAGTGGTCAAATCCAACTGAGTCCAAACTCCTGATTAAGATTGTCTCTAGGAGATGAGGGGCTGGCCCGGTGGCATAGCAGTTAAGTTCGGGTGCTCCACTTCTGGCAGCCCGGGGGGTTTGCAGGTGGATTCTGGGTGCCGACTGACGCACCACTTGTCAAGCCATGCTGTGGCGGCGTCCCGTATAAAGTAGACGAAGATGGGCACAGATGTTAGCCCAGGGCCAATCTTCCTTAGCAAAAAAAGAAAAAAAGAGGACTGGCAATGGATGTTAGCTCAGGGCTAATCTTCCTCACCAAAAAAAAAAAAAAGATTGTCTCTAGGAGTTGAGAATTTCATGCAGATTCAACACAAAGGTCCCAGTCCATTTGGAAAGTCTCTTAGCATTCTGGGAATGAGATTTGGCCTCTGGGCTGTACCAGGGGGACTTGTTATGGAGCTAGATCTGTGCCTTTTATTTCAGAGCTTCTGCACTGCCTCCTCTTCCTGTCCTAACAGGCTTCCCTCTCCCCCACAGCATTGCCCGTCACACAGACCCCTGGAATACCCCCCAGGTGTCCTTACTGGGGCCAAAAGTTGAACACTGGTTTGCGTTCAGAGCCTGAAGCATGAAATAAACCAATTCATTATTTTGTGCATAATTTTTCACCTTTTTAAAATAGTAAGTGATAATGGATATATTTCTATGTTGCTTTTCACAGTAGGGTGAAGTACGCACCTTGTCATCACGCTACACAGTCGAGACCTTCTCTCATGAAAGACAGACAAACACAGTCTCTCTGTTTCTCCCCCTCCCTCCTGCTTGGTTTCAGCCACACTGTGCATATACTTACACACCCGGCGTGGTCTAGCAGAAAATGCTTGGGATTTGGAATCTGATGGACTTGAATTTGAATCTTGCTCCTTCCCTTCCATTAGGTTGGCAAGTCACTTAACTTTTCCTCTTTCTTTGCCTGGCAAAAGGAGCTAACAGTACCTTCTTCTCTTGAGGATTGAGTGAGAAAAATATGTATAAAATGCCTGAGACCAGTGCCCAATTCACAGCAGGTCCTTAATAAATGATAGCTCCTTCTTTTTCTATCCTTCCCTTGATACCAGGGAGTCATCGAAAGACCAGGAAGCACACAGCCGTGGTAAGTAGCCATTTGTTCATGCTGTTTTGTGGGGTTTTCCTCTGAAACAGGTTAATTAGATAAGAGACCTTCTCTCAGCTTACAGATTTTCCATCCCTGTCTTTCCGTAAAGATTTTGAGTTCTTTCAAGTGTGGTGTCTGACGGTCATTAACCAGGCACCCACCCTCCCTACCCCCTTGCTGTTCTGAGGGGAATCCCGTTCTGTCAATATTTGCTCATCACCGGACGTGGGCCACAACCCTGATATGATCCCCAAAGCCGGGTTCCCCTGACCTATGGGTGGGACGTCCCCATCTGCACAGATAAGCAGCTGCTGCCTGACTGGCCTGACCCAAATCAGAAGACGGTCTCTTAGGCATTTGTGCTGAAGTGTGAATTTTTTACCAGCAGATATTACCTAACAGAATGAGGTTTCTTGCTCATTAACCAAGTCAACAGCCCAAAGGACATGACTCTCAAAGATTTGGTCCAAAGTTAATCTTTGACTTAAAGGGACAACATTTTGGAGGACAGTCCCCCTTGCACATGTTCTGTTCCCTCTACTCTTAATATCCCAAGATGTTAGCAAATTGTGACTGAACAAAGTTTGGCAGTGAACATGACAAGATAGGGCCAAGTGACAAAAGATTGAAAAGCTACAAAAGAAAAAGACTCACAAGATGAAGAACCCTAGTGTTAGCACAGAGAGGTGTGGTAGGAAATGTGGTCATTTGTACAGCATTAGTACTTCTGAATGGCACTAATATAAATGCCCATCCAAGGGTGGCTGCAAGACAGAGCTGGTGACTGACATGGGGAGATAATGATGGTGCTGAACTATTTCCCTGCTTTATTTGTGCTTGAAGGATTTGGGGGTATCTTCAAAGTAATTTTCATTTTAGTGTTTAATAAGCTCAAAGGGTAGGAAAGGAAATTGTAGTTTTACAAAGGAAGTGTCTTTCAGGAAATACACAAATCAGGAGAAAACGCTTTGGACAGACTGTATGTCCCAGTCTGGGATTGAGAAGGTGTGAACACCCTATGCTCCTGGACGCCTCTTGTTTGCTCTGGAACTCCTACCGTACAGGTACAGCTAACTGGTAATTATCAATAGAAATTAATTCAGTAATTCCTACCTTCTAAGTGGTTCAGAAGTGCTCTTAGAAGGCAGCATGTCTCCATGCTGGCTGCTCTGGGGGTTAGAGAGCAGAATCTGCTGCTTTGCCCTCCTAAGGTGCTCTGTGCTCTGTCTTCTGGAACAGCTGGTGCCTGGACGGCTTTCAACAGCCTTTCAATCATTTGATCAGAGGTCTCTTTTGTCTGCCATTACTCAGTACAAATGCCACCGTCTCCAGAGCCGCTTCCCATCCAGCATCCCCTGATCCACATGGAATGTATCCTGTTGCCTGCAGCATCTCAACGTTTTGGCAAGAGAGGGGAGACACCAAATATCCTAGTTTACTTCTTATTAGATTCCTAGGAAGAGGGAGGAAGTGAAAGCACTTGACTAAATAGAGTCATGGTCATCTGTAAATTTATTATTTACAAAATGGTGGCATCCAATTGGGAATGGAAATTAAAGCTACCACCACATTGTTTAACTTTTCCTGGAGACATGTGTGCATGGTGGGGTATGAGGGGAGTTACAAAGACTCCTTTCTTTTACTGAGAATCACACATCCCTTTTTTATATATCTCTTTTTTTTTCTTCCAAAGAAGTCTGCAAAGTGCCAGGAAGTTGAGCTGATCATACCACAATGCTTATTTAAATAGGATGCTCTAGATAGATCTCCAGTTGTGTTGCTTCGATATCCTACTGAGCAAAGAACTGCAAGAGACCATTCAGAAAGACACAGATTTATAACATAATTTTGGTAAATAAAAAGTGTTCAGCAAATGTTGAATAAACTAACAAATCTCTGGAGTTCCAAAGGTTTAACCACATCATATATTTTAAAAAGGCAGATGTTAAGGTTTTTAAAAATCATTTTACTTTAACTTATTTTTCATTATGAAACAATCCCTGGAAATGATTCCTCTGGTTTTCAAATAGATGGTCTGATAAATAAAATGCATTAATGTTTGATGAATCAGATATGCTAGCATGGTGTCCATTGCTCCTGGAGCAGCCGCCATTTACTGAACACTTGCTAAGTGAAAGCTACTGTACCGTGGGCTTACGTGCATTATCTCTTCAAATCCATGTTTATAAGAATCATGAGGGGCCGGCCTCGTGGCGTAGTGGTTAAGTTCATGCACTGTGCTTCGGTGGCCTGGGGTTCATGGGTTCAGATCCCAGGCACAGACCTATGCACCACTTATCAAGCCATGCTGTGGCAGCGTCCCACATATAAAGTAGAGGAAGATGGGCATGGATGTAAGCCCAGGGCTGATCTTCCTCAGCAAAAAGAGGAGGATTGGCAGTGGATGTTAGCTCAGGGCTAGTCTTCTTCACCAAAAAAACCCATGAGATTAGAACTGTTCCCATTTTAACAATGAAAGTACAATGACTCTGAGACTTAAGTAACTTACTAGAGGGCAGAGAGCCTCTAGCAAGTTACTTAAGTAAGTGTTAGAGCCACAGTCATTAACAGAGCTCTGGAGTTCAGGGGTTTATGTAACAGCCCACGTTCAGAGAAGAGAGCCACAGTACTCATAATCAAGTCTTGCATCGGTTTGCAATACTCCAGGAATCTCCCTTTCATTCCTTCAGCACATAGGTGCATTGTCTTTATCTTCCAGCCTTGCATAGGGCCCAAGTCTTCCAGTAACTAGCAGTAAATATGATGTTGTGCACACTGAAGTCTTTTACTAAGTGCCACCTGAGAGGAGAATAGATGTTGTTGGGTTGGACTCTCCTATATGAGTTACAACAATAAGGAAGTCCACCAGCGCTTGTTTTTCCTCAAGATCAGGGTCAAATCTAGCAACTTAGGTGCTCAAGCCAAGCAGTATGAAAGGTATTCTCAGATCTAGGGGTGGGCTGGGCCTAGTGTGCACAGCGGGGCCTCATGCTGGGAACTCCTGCCCTGACCTGGGGTCTCCTGCTCCACCCTTCTCTATCAGCTGCCCTGAGACAGCTGGCTAGGGCAACCCTGCCTCAAGGCCTGGAGCAGTGATGTGTCCATTGGCTCAGAGGATAAAATTTGCATAATATTTTAGAAGCTCACTGTAAAATGATACCCTGCAAATTATAGTTCCTTGGGGCAAATCCTGGTCTCGGTGTCCTATGTGTGATCTGCACAAAGGTAAACATTTTTCTTTCCAAACTCTCAGAGTGGGATCACCAATCTAATTTTAACTTATTTGGCCTGCTATCTGGAGCTAAAGCAGAAATTTGTGGGTAGGATATCCATGTCACCCAATTCAAAACTCTAGAACCTTCCATGGTCCCATAGCTCTTCCTCCTCCCCAGCTATCTTCCGGGTCCCAACAGGGAACAAAGCTGGATTTATCTCAGGCCCTGTGTGGTACATAGTAGGTACTTGACAAAAGTTCAGTTGTTGAAAGGACAAAGGAAGAGTGGGAGGGAGAGAAGGAAGGAAAAAGAGGGAGGGAGACTTACTAAGTCAGTATTCAAAATCTACCCTAATGTTAACAGCGTGAGGAGACAGATAGCTCTTTTAAAAGTTATTTGGCAATGTGTATTAAAAATCTAAAGAATGTGCACATCTTTTAACCCAGAAAATCTGTATTGAGAAATTAAGGATGTGTGAAAAGATTTTGCTGCAAATCAGAGTATTGTTCCTAATTATACAATGTTGCAATCAACCTAACAGTCTAACAATAGGGAGTGAGGTCAATGAATTACTACATGTCTGCACCTGTTCTTCCCCCGGTCTTTTCCATCTCAGTAAATGACACCTCGGTTTAATCAGTTGCTCAAGCTGGAAACCTAGAATCATTCTTAAATTTCCCTCCCTCTCTTTTAACCTGTCATTGCAAGTCCTATCATTTTCCAAAATACACAGGGAGTCATCTTACAAATGCTTTCCAGGGTTGACTCACCACAGATACAGAGGAAACACATTGTTCAAGTAGCCAGGTAAGTGGGCATTGATGACTCCACCAACATCGTGGAAGGTGAAATTAATTTAACTGACAGCCATAGAGAAACATGGACAAGGAAGAGTTAGAAAACAATGATATGGGGTTGTACACATAAAACATATGTACGGTACTATACTTGAAGGATGATTTAAGAGAGTTTGCGGAGTTAGTTTTGACTAGATGCAATCAGTACCTCCTTTAGCCCCTGAGCGTCAGGGTCCTCACTCTTGCCCTCCTTCCTCTGGACACCTTCCATGGGGCAAGGAGTCCATGAGGCTAAAGGGATGTGCCCACCCAAAGCCGACTTCCTCCCTGCAAGACCACACTGGAGAAACCCAGGACCCTAAAACTCCCTCCTGAATAAGGCTTGCATGGGTCCCTTCTCCAGGTGCTTCCTCCTAAGGGAGGACCCTGGCTGTGGCAGGTGGTGTGGATGGAGCTTGGACTAGTGGGCTCACGTGTCAATAGGTGAGTGTGAGAAGTCCCTCACGGAGTGGCCTGGAGGAAGGTGTGGGAAAAGAATGAGAGAGGGTCTTCCATTTGTCCTCTTGCCTCAGACCCCACGAATGTTGGCAGCCATCCTGGATGCACCATTTATTTCCAACTGTCATGAGTGACCAACACCCCCACTCCGTATAGCTCATATGCAACTATTACTCTACGTTTCTCCAAGCCCCATCATCTCTTGTTTGGATTATTGCTTTATCCCCTAACTGGTCTCCCATCTTACCCTCCTGCCCCCCAATCCATTCTCCCACCCAGCACAGGCAGAGTAAGCGTTCTAAAATATAAATCAGATCCTGTTACTGCCACAGACTGAAAATACAGCACATACTCCTTGCCACGGCTCAGAGGGCCTCCAGCTTTATCTGTCTCAGCCTCAGAACGTGCAAGCCACATCGACCATCGTTCAGTTTCTGCTGCTCGCTAACAAGTTTTCCATCTCAGTGCCTTCAGATATGCTTCTCTCTCTGCCTAGAACGTTCTTCTGCAGTTTTCACGTGCCAGATTCCTCATCCTTCAAGTCCAAATTTACTCTATTCCCTCAGACCTTCTGCAACCAATTTGTGTGCCCCTATTATTTTCTCTCGTAGTCTCCTGTTCTTTTCCTTCATGGCATTTCATCGCAAATCAGGCTGCTGTGTTTATTTTTCTTGTTTATTTGTTCAATGCCTGTTTCCCCCATCAAAGTGTAAGCATCATATTGAATAATGTATATACCAGAACTTAATCCTGGATAGTACACGTGTGCAATTAGTCTATATAATGGAATACCATTTAGTCATAAAAATAATGTTTTCAATGGGTATTACTGGCATAGAAAGTTGCACATAAGATAATTTTAAATGAAAACAGGTTATATAGTAATGTAAACCCATTTTGTTTTTTAAAAATGTGAATACATACTACATATATATTACACATATGTGTGTGTGGTAAAAAAGTCTGCAGGATGTTACAGTGGTTATCTGGGTTGGGAATTTGCAAGTGTAGTTTTATTTTCTTAATTTTGCTTATCGTTTAAAATCCCAATTGTGTATTATCTTCATAATAAGAATACATTTTAATTTTTGTAACTAAATAAATACACTAATATCTCTCCATACAGAAACTATCACAGTAAACTGACAGTTTGCTTGCAACCAGTCTAGATGTCCAGCATTAAGGGAATTTTGAGCCTGGGAATGGCACGTCCATTCAATAAAACATTAGGCAGCCATTAAAAATCAGTGGGAAGAATGTCACAGCATGGAAAATGCTAATTATATAATATTAACTTAGAAATTAAAAGAAAATGTGGTGAAATAAAAATAATTTTTAAATGATGTTATTGCTTTGCAGTGATAGAATTATGGTGATTTTTTTGTTTGCCTAAGTTCCTTTAGCATCACTTTCTACATTTAAAATTTTTATTTTTAGAGTATGTGCTTGAACAATTTATGTATGATCTCACCTTCTTAGATGTTAATTTTTTTTGGTAAGAATATTTGTGTAATTTAGCTATTCTATGTAAATTATTTCAAATCAAAATCTCAAATTTCTTGGGCTATGTAATGTATCACTAATTCCACAAGGTGGCAATATCATAGTTATTAAGCAGCACTGGAGAATTTGCTGGGTTAGTGCATTATTCCTAACGTTATTTTTCCTTTTGTTTGATCTTTGGTTTACATTGACATTTACATTCCTTTAAGTCCCAAGAATGTAATATATTTTATGGTTCTTATTTTAAAATTACAAATTAAATAATTCCCCTGACTGGGAGAATGTGAAGGTCTCTGCCCACACATTTTCAGTTCCCAATACTCGTTTCCTAAATCTTTTTCATTTTTAAAAATAATAATCAAATAATATCAATGACTATTTCTTGAAAAACTTTGATGAGTGATTCATCGTGCTGGGTCTTTATATACATCACCTCATTTACTCTTGCAGAGTAGATGTTGTTCTTCCCATTTTACAGATGAGAAAACAGAGGCTAAGAGAAGATTGGTAATTTGCCCAAAGTAGTTACTATTTGCCAGTGCCTGAATTCAAGCCCAGTGTCTGTAAAGAAACTGTTAAATAGAGAAATTGGCAAATAAGCAAATAAATGAGTAAATTAATAAAATGACTGTATATAAATGAATAGATGGATTGAAGAAATCGTTTTCCTCATTAAGGATAATAAAAAATACCAAATACAACAATAAAGTGAAAAAATAAGCCCAAAATGTGCAAGTATGAAAAAATAGCCATATTCTCTTAACCCAAAGATAATAGCCGTTAATTTTCTGGCACACTTCCTTTGTGCATGTGTGTATATCTGTCTATCTATCTATCAGATCTCTCTCTAATTCAGGTCACATTAAAAATGAAAGTTTATAGTAAATGAGATACATATTAAATAATTTCTATCTTGTGTTTTCTCTTATATGAAAATTTCCCCCATGTTATTAAAAATTCCTTGAAAGCAGGACTAACATATTTATAGTATTTTTTTCATTTGAATGTACATTTTATTCAGTCTTTCTCCTATAATTGAAGTTAGCAGGTTCTTCTCAAAATTAGAGATTATTAATAATGCTAAAACCATCATCTTTGTATAGAAATCTTTATCTCTGCCCATTGTTAACAGTACATTCCTAGAACTTGAATGACTTATTAGATAAACAGAAATGAACTTTTAAATGGCTCTTAAGTTATAATTTTTAACCCGATTATTAAAATAACAAATTTTCATTTTAATATATGTAGCAAATATTTCCAAAAAAAGAGAGAAAAACTATGCTGCATCCCTCTTACCAGAACAGCTACTTCTTTGATTTTTGTGTATTTCCTGCTAGATTAATATATATATATATATATATATATATATATACCCATTTTCACAGAGTTGATAATAAACTATTTAAACTTTCATATCCTGTCCTCGTCATTTAACATTATATAACATTATATATATATGTATACATATAATAAGCAGGTTTCATATCATTAAATATTCTTCAAAAACATGATCTTTAATCATGAATTTATATTCTCTTATATTAATGTTTTATTATTAAACTTTCAGATTATTTATAATCTTTTTATTGTAGAAATATATTTGTCACATGCTGATTATGTCCTTAAGATAGACTTCTGGAAATATTACTAAATACAAACAATGTTATGACTTTATGAATCTTCATACATATGCCAAAGTGCTCTCCAGAAACATTCTACCAATTTACATTTGTACTAAAGTCTGTGACTGTCCCCATTTCCTACCCCTGGCAGACACTCAGACATCATTCTCGTTCACCTCTGATAACCCTAAAGGTAAAAGATGAGAGTCCCTTGTTGTTTCCATTTGTATTTCTTTATTAGTGAATTGAATATTTTGCATTAATTTATCAGCTTTTTATATTTCCTCTTCTGTAAATTCTCTCTTCATGTCCTTTACCAATGTTGCTATTGAGAAATATACTGCTTTTCTTACTGTCCAATAAAAGATTTTTATATATTAGGCATATTAGTACTTTTTCAGTCACATTTATGGCAAATATTTTTCCATCTTTATACTTTTTCTTTTAATTTTGTTAGTGATATTTTTATCTATAAATGATTTACATTTTTATAGTAGACAAATTGATCATTTCTTTTGTATCTTCACCTTCTTTTATTCAAAAGTCCTTCCTTACCTCCCCAAATCAGGAAAATACTTACCTATATTTTCTTCAATATTAATTTTTTTCCTTTTTAAAATTATGGTATAATTTATGTTCTATTTTTAATGGTTTTTGTTTCATTTTTCATATTTATTAATAGCGAAAGTAATCTTGTTATATAACATGGAGAAGGTCCATACTGAGTATTTAACAAACTTCCGCCAAATCATTTATTAGTATCTTATCCCTTCCCCCACCGATGTGTGAAGATGTTTTATCATATGTAGTAGACTCTTAATATTCCAAGAAGTATAGTAGTTAAGAGTTTGGATTTGGTGATCAGCCACATCTGGGTTCAGATCCTGGCTCTGCTATTTTTCTGGTTTGGGGCAAGTTAATTAAGCCCATGGAATCATCAGTTTCTCCATCTATAAATGAGGGATTGTAGGGAGAATTCCATTATATATCCACGTAGGGCATTTAGCATGGGGTGTATGACCTTGGAAACGTTCAAAAAAGAACATATTAGTTGCTATGATTGTGACCAGATATTGATAAAGTTATTCCATACTTTAATAAATCCTGATGTTCTTGAAGGTTGTAGAAAGCTTTAATAAGTTACTGGGAATTTAGTTGAAAAATAAAACAAAACTGCATTCACGTCTCCACAATGCGCATTAGCTTGGCTCACTCACAGCCCAGTGATATACTTTCACATTCATAGGGCACACAATTCATATCATGCCTTAGAAGGAAGATCTGGAAGGATAGAAAGCCAGATTATCTCAAAGGTTAGAGGAATTTGGCAGGGGGAGGTCTGAATTACTTTAATTTTTTGACAATAATTATGTGTATTGGGGGAAAAATAATAAAGATGTTTCCATTGGAAAAAAGGCATCCCTCGACAAAGTTAGAGCTGAATCATCATTCAAGGTTTAGAGCTTATTGCAAATAGTAAAAACATCAACACAAATCTGCAAATGCAGTGATGCCTGTTAGGAACTGTTTCCAGGTACATCTCGTTTCATCACTCTCTCCATGGTTTCTTGTGCCAGTTTTATTTATTGTAGTTTTAGATTGAACTTTTATATCTGTAAGGGCAATTCCCTACACTAATCTTCATTTTGAAATTGTACTTAGCAACTCTTGCCCATTTTTCTTCCAGATGAAATTTAGATTCTCTTGAGGCCTTTCCATGTGCCTGTGGTCTCCGCTTGGATTTCTAATAAGCGTGTTACACTTAATGTTCCCAAACCCAACTCTCTTCTCAGTAAATGGCAACATTGCGCTTCCATTTGCTGAGAATGAGAACCATGGAATGATCCTTGACCACTCTTTTTCTCTCATACCCCACGTCCAGTCCATCAGCAAATTTTTCCATAGAGATCCATAATCCAATCACTTCTCACCTCTTCCACTGCTGCCAACTTTATTTCTTGCCTAAAGAATTGCAATTGGTTCCTCACTCGTCTCCCTGCTTTCAGCCTTGTCTCCCTGCTTATTCTCAACATAGGAATCACGGCGATCCTTTTAAAATCTAAGCCAAATCTCCTCACTCCCCTGCTCAAAACTCGCCAATGTCTTGCCATCTCACCAGAATAAAATTCAGAGTCCCTACATGATTCACCCCACCTGTCCACCTATTACTGCTCTCCAGTCATTTCCTACTACCCTCCTTTCATTCACTCCGCTCCAGCCACAAGACTCCTGGCCCCTGGCTGCTCTCTGTGTGACCAGGCATATCTCAGGGCCTTTGTACTTGCTCCCACGTGTCTCATGCCCTCACTTGTTTCAGGTCTCAGTACAAATGTTACCTTATCAGTGAGGTAACCCCACGACGATATTCCCTGTCTCCGTTAATAGCCTTTGTTTTTCTATATAGCACTTATTATCCTTCTACATGTAAGATCACTCAACTGTTTACTGTCTGTCAAAAAGGTCTCTGCAGTTTTGATTGAAGACTATTCATCATATAAATTAACTTGGAAGAAGATAATTTTTTAAATAACTATTCTTCCCATGAAGAACTTTGGTCTCACCGCAGTTTTGTTTGAATCTTCTTCCGTGTTTCTTAGTGTGTGTGTGAGTGCCTTAATTACAGTTCTTATCATATAGGGCTAAATCATTTCTTACTAAAGTTTTTTGTAGTTATTTTCTTTCCATTTTTTACTGAGATATGGTTGACATGTCATAAAATTCATGGTTTTTAGCACATTCACAGAGCTGTGCAACCATGACTGCTGTCTAATTCCAGAACATTTTCGTCATCCTGAAAAGAAACTCCACGTCTTTCGGCAGTCAGTGCCTATTCTCCTCACTCAGGACCTGGCAACCACTCATCTACTTTATTTCTCTATAAATTTGCCTACTCTGGATGGCTCATGTAAATGGAATCACACAATAAGTAGACTTTTTTGTCTGGCTTCTTTCGCTTGGTGTAATGTTTTCAAGGTTCAACCAAGTTGTGACACTTCTTCACTCCTTTTTATGGCTGAATAATATTCCATTGTATAATATACCCTGTGTTGTTTATCCGTTCATCAGTTGATGGATATTTAGGTTATTTGTACCTTTTAGCTATTATGAATAATGCTGCTATGAACTGAAAATGAGTTGTTTTGTGGATACATGTTCAATTATCTTGAGTATGTATCTGGGAGTGGAATTGCTAGGCCATACTGTAACTGCGTTTACCTTTCTGAGGAGCTGTCCACCTGTTTTACACAGCAGCTGCACCTTTTACATTCTCAACGGCTATGTATGAGGTTCCAGTTTCTCCATATCCTCACCAATATATATTTTCCATCTTTTTGATTATAGCCATCCTAGTGGGTGTGAGGTGTTACTTCATTTTGGTTTTGTTTTGCATTTTCCTATGACTCATGATTTTAAGCACCCTTCCATATGTTTGTTGGCCACTTGTATATCTTCTTAAGAGAAATATCTATTCAGGTCCTTTGCCTATTTTTTAAATTGAGTTGTTTTTCTGTTGTTGTTGAGTGTAAGAGTTCTTTATATATTCTGGGTACCAGATCCTTATCAGATACATGATTTGCAAATATTTTCTCCCACTCTGTGGGTTGTCTTTTCACTTTCTTATAGTGTCTTTTGAAGCATAAAAGTGTAAGTTTTCATGAAGTACAATTATCTATCTTTTCTTTTGTTGGTTGTTCTTTTGTTGTCATGTCTCAGAAACCGTTGCCTAATCCAAGGTCATAAAGACTTAGCCCTGTTTTCTTCAGAGTTTTATCATTTTAGCTCATACAGTTAGGTCTTTGATCTATCTTTAGTTAATTTTGTACACAGTGTGAGGTAGGTGTTCAGCTTTCTTCTTTTGACTGTGGATCTCCAGTTGTCCCATCACCCTTTGTTGATAGACTATTCTTTCCCCATTAAACAGTCTTGACACTCTTGTCAAGGTCAAAATCATTTGACTATGGATGTATGGGTTTATTCCTGGACTTGCAGTTCTATTCCATTGGTCTATGTGTCTTAGCTGAGCTAAGTGAAATGAGTACATTTTGTTCTCTAACAGGTACCTGGAGTGTAGTGGAACACTGGCCCATGCTTCTTACCTGTCACCTGGCATGGGTAGAATATGGACAGCCTCTTCTGAGCCATGAGGATCGTAAGAAGGGCATGCACCTGAAAAGAGGGTGGAACTCTGATCAGTTCTAAGAGTCTCCTTAGAAACAAATTGACAGACAAGCCCCAAATTCCACATGCATTGTGGCTAAAAGAATTTGCAGCCTGGTAAATTTTAGGCAGATGATAACTGCAGACACCCATCTCAGCACCCTCAAATTTATCTGATACATATTTATTGAGCCCCTACTCTGTACTGTGCACCATAAATTGATTTGACCTCGATTTGAGGACTTTTATTTCTAGTATACTTCCAACATAAACTATTTGCAAAGTTTCCAAAAACAGTAAGTTGACTATATGAAATTATCATTTTTTATACATTAAAAACAGTTGAATGGCGGCTCTAGTTTTTGAGCAGTTGATTTATAGCCCCACTCTTTGTCAATAATTAACTAGTAGGCCAACTATCTGTTTGGGCCACTCCTTGTTAAAGGTAATAAAACCTTATTATTTGTGTATAATAGAATGCTTGTCTTTCTGTTCCACTTTGGGTGGGTGGGGGGGCATCTGCAGGATTGCATAAAACTTATCCAAAATGATATCGTATTATTAACAAGCAAGGTGTAAAGAAGAGGGCAGAGACAATGCTTCCCTGGGCCTGGAAGCTTTGTCCTTCTGTCTGGAGGGGCCAAAGCTTTCTTGCAGTAGCATCTGTCTCTTCCTCTTTACTGATGCCAAAGATCCTAGAATAGCATAGTATAGTTTGTGTCTGGTAATGTTCAATCTTGATGACAGCTGGAACGAGCCTCATAACCATGAACCTTGAAACGAAGATGGCTTTCTGCTCAGCACAAGTCCTATTACAATGCATTACAGCAAACACAGAAAGATGGCCCAGACTTTTAAATGAAATTATCCCTTTTTAAGTTGATTAAAATTGAGCCTTCCATTTGACATTATAAAAATTAAGAACTTCAGTTCATCAAAAGACAAAAAGGCAAGTCACAGACTGGGAAAATGATATTTGTAAAACACATTTGATAAAGGATTCCCATCCAAAACCTATAAAGGCCTTCTGCAAATCAATAAGAAAAAGACAGACAACCCCAATGGGTAAAAGGCTTGAATAGGCATTTCACAAAGGAGGATAGTCAAGTGCCCAGTGAGCATACAACACAATGCTTAACATCTTCAGTTATCGGGGGTGTGCAAATTAAAGCCACAATGAGGTGCCATTACCCACCCACCTGAACTGCTAAAATGAAAGGTGTTGGCTAGGTTGTAGAGAAACTGAAACTCTCATCACTGCACATGGGAAAACAAATCCCTATGAACACACTGGAAACTTGTTTGCTGTATTATTAAAGCTAAAAATAAATATATGTCCTAAGATCCAGCAAGTCCACTCCTGGGTATGTGCCAAACAGAAATGCATACACATGTGCACCCAGAGACATGTTCAGTAATGTTCGTTGAAGGATTATGTGTAAGCACCAAAAACTGGAAACTCAAGTGTCCACGACAGTCGAATGGATTAATAAATTGTAGTATGTTCATGCAATGGCGTACTACACAGAAATGAAAAATAATGAACTACAGCTACCTGGAAACAACATGAATAAATCTCACAGATATAATGTTGAGCAAAACGCTAGGCACAAAAGAGTACACACAGTGTGATTCCATTTAAATCAAGTTTAACTATGATAACAGAGAATAGAATAATGGTTACTTTGAGGAATGCTTTGACTGGGAAGGCACGGGAGTGAGTCTTTTTGGGTGCTAGAAATATCGTATATGTCAATCTGGATGGTGTTACATGGATCCATATGTGTATAAAAATTCATTAGCCACATATGCTTAAGATTTGTGTACTTTATTGTATTTACATTATAATTAAAAATTTTAAAGGTATATTAAAAAAATTAAGTTTTCTAGACATCTGTGAAGTCAGGCAAATGTGCCTTCTCATGCCCAGCAGATAGCTGGAGGGGTATTCTCTGAAGATGGTAAAACAGGACTTAGGCGGGCATCAGAAGCAGAGGTACCATACTAAAATCAGGGGGATTAAGTGGAAGTCTGCATACTGAAGGCACAGGAGCAGAGGCCTTCTTCCTGCTCTTAGCTCCCAAATTCTAGCAACCAGGCCTTCACCCCCCAACCAGGAGATTGGAAGATTATTCTCTGGGAAATCTGACTAGGCCAAGGAAAAATACCTAAGGATGCTAACACCAGGAGTTCGCCAACAGAAAGGCCCAGCCAGATCACCCTAGAGTAAAGCACCTCAATGACAAAATCTACTCGCAAATAAAAAACTTCCAATTAGTTTGTAGTGCTCCATTCTTAAATAAGAATTACCAGACCCTTGAGGAAAGTCTCTACAGGAAAGATGGAGACAAAAGAAAAAGAAAACAACAACAATGACAAAATGACTTGGAGGAAACAGACTGTAAGGTAGAATAAAACTTCTAAAAAAATTACTAAATTCAGATAGGTAATAGAAAAGATTATATCCATGAAAATAGCTTGTTACTTAAAAGAGGAAGAAGCAGAGAGGAAAAAAAAGAGCTCTTGAAAATTAAAAATAGAACAAAAATGTAAAACTTAATAGAAGGGTTGGAAGATGAATTTGAGCAAATCTCTTAGAAAGTAGGGCAAAAACAGCAAGATGGAAAAGATAAAATTAGAGATCCGTTCCAGGGGATTCAGCATCCAAAAAATAGGCACTCCAGAGAGACTGGGGAGTCAGGGGAGGGACATAGGGAGGGAGGGAGGGAGAGAAAGAAAGAGGGTGGGGGGAAGGGAGAAATGTAATACACAGAAAAAGGACCTAGAATCAGAATGACAATGGCTTTCTCAACAGAGCACTGGGAGCTAAAAGAAAATGGAAGGACACCTTCAAAATTCTGAGGGAAAATGATTTCCATTATAGAATTCTCTACCTATCCAAAACTATGAAATAAATGTGAGGATAGAATAAAGACATTTCAGACATGCAAGGGATTTACATGGAATTGTACCAGTCACTCCAAGATCATAATCACAGAAAATTGATTTATGTTTTCTACATAAAAAAGAGACAATAATCATGATAAACTATTTTTATTTCAAGGTGGTAGAATGAGAAAAAAAATAAGTCAAAAGAAAGCAAGATGACATAAAAATAATAATTGTAATAATAAATGAGAGTAAAAATTTGAAACCATTTCAATTCACTTTTTATTCAACAATATGTACTGAGTGTCTACTTTTTGCCAGCACTGTTTTAAATGATGAAGGTACAGTGGTAAAGAAAACAGACAAAAGTCTTTCCTCTCATAGAGCACATTAGGGAAATGTTTGAATAATAATTATACGTCTACTGTGAAATATTATGTAACCATTAAAAATAAACATGAATACCAGAAACATAAGAAATGTGTGTAATATAATATGAGGTGAAAAAAACGCCAACTATGGACAAAGACAAAAGGGAAGTCATAAACCTGAAACTAGGTATGCTAGGATGGTGAAATTATGAATGAATTTTTCTTTTTTCAAAATTTCCTTTCTTTTATGTTGAGTTTTCTAACAGACAAGGGAAACATCAAAAATTTTTAAAAATAAAATTGATAAAAATCCTGTGTTGCCTGTTTAAAATTCTATGCCAAATATTTCACTTGGAAAGAGTTGCTGTCACTTTTCAAATATTTTTATTATCTGAAATCTTTGTAAGTATTAACTCTTTGCAGGATGCCAATTTAAATTCAGGTGCCATCTAAGAAATTCTTCTAAGAAGGGGTATTGTTTCTCTTCCTTAAGAGAGAGAAAGGGAAATTACCCACTCCTGATGGGAAAAACATGGCCACTTGGTTAGGTGGTATCATGAACTTTTTCTTCTACTCTAGCTTTGCAGGGAAAGATGAGGGTGTCAGAAGGAATGCAGATCCAGTGTCAAATTGGAGGCTAGAAAGAGCGATTAAACCTTGCCTGTTCATTAGCTCCATGAACTAATGGGCTCTATGAGCAGGGTGAATTGACTCCCTATAATTGAACCAGAAAAGTCACTGGCAGCTTAACGGCAGTTAATACCATAGTTTTCCGTGAAAGGACACTCTACTATTCCTGGCCCATGAGGAAATAATACCAGCGGTGATGTTGCTGAGGTCCTTTGCCCAGGCGGTAGGGAAAGCTCACTTTCACCAAGTATTCATGTCAAACACGAGATTTCAGGAATCTCCATGTGAGTTACTGTGTAGAGAATTCCTTTATACTGTATAGGAAGCAAAGCTTTCTTGGACAAGCTAATTAGATATAGGCTTGGACATGAAATCTGAGAAGGATGTTCTGGGCTCCCAAGGGATTTGACACAAAGAGAAAATTCGAGAAGCCTTGAAATGAATATTCTAATCATGTCTTGGGATGAATTAGATGCTGTAGTTTTTTCGTGTTCAAGGGTAGTAGGGGAGATATTGCATCAGTGTCATAAAATCTTATTTAATCAGACTATACACTATTTACATTTGGCTTTTTAAATAATATTTAAAAATTTAAAAATATGAGGACAGCTAAATGTAATGTGATCTCCTGGATGGGATCCTGGAATAGAAAAGAACATTAGGGGAAATTAGTGAAATCTGAATAAAGTATGGAGTTTAGTTAATAACTGTGTACCAATGTGGGTTCATTAGTTGTGACAAATGTACGAGAGAGATGTAAGGTGTTAACAATAGGGGAAACTAGGTGTGGAGCATATGGGAACTCTTTGTATTATCTTTGCAACTTTTCTGTAAACCTAAAACTGTTCTAAAATTAAAGAGTTTTTATTTAGGGGCTGGCCCGGTGGTGTAGTGGTTAAGTTTGCTCTGCTTCGGTGGCGCAGGGTTTGCAAGTTCAGATCCTGGGCGCGGACCTATGCACCTTATCAAGCCATGCTGTGGCGGCATCCCATGTAAAGTAGAGGAAGATGGGCACAGATGTTAGCCCAGGGCCAGTCTTCCTCAGCAAAAAGAGGAGGATTGGCAACAGATGTTAGCTCAAGGCTAATCTTCCTCACACACACACAAAAAGTTTATTTAAATACAAAAAATAGGAGGAAAGAACTTTTATCTCAATCTCAGACAAATCACAACTTTGGCACAAGCCTAGTGTTCAGGCCACATGACACTAACTGAGCATCAACCACTATCGGATGTCAGTCTAATCATAGGTTCTGTTATTTTCAGTGATGGCGGGGAGAAAAAAATCATGAAAGTTGAAACTGCAAGTCAAAATATGTAAAATCATAGAACATGGAACTGATGAGACAGCAGTTTAGATAAGGTGATGTGGAAACTAGGGAGCCACTGTAATTTCTTGAGCGAGGAACTGATGTCATGAGAGCAATGATTTAGGGATTTATTCTATTAGTAGTTTGCAAAATGGATTGAAATTGGGGAGAAATCTGAGATGGGGGATCAGCAAAGAACCAATAACTGGCACGTGAAACAAAAGTCTTGAGACTAAAACCCTAAAATGAAACTTGCAAGGATTTCAAGCAATGTTATTCTTACCGCCGCATACGACCTGTTTTAGGCACATGGGGACAAGCAGAGCCTATTGTGGAGATGAGTGTATCAGGGGATCTTAGCCTGACTCCATTAGATCTTGACTCATAGGACTACTCTGCGTCCCCTTGTTCCAAGTCCAGGCTCTCCTGGCATCTGGTCAGGACTGCATCTTGTCACCTCTGCTTGTCCTGCAGTGGCCCCGTGCTTGTTTGATAGTCAAGCTTGAGTCAACCCTTCTTTTTTATTTTTAACCCATCCTAATGGATTTTAAAAAACTTTCTATTTGGAAATTATTTGAAACTTATAGGAAAGCTGCAAGAATAAACATAGTACACAGAACACCACAGACTCTTGTTATACTTATTGTTAAACATTTATTTCTCTCTCTATACACATATATGAATGTATGTACACCTAATATTTTTGAACCATTTAGGAATAATTTGCATATAGCATGGCCCTCTAGTCCTAACTGCTTCAATGTGTATTTCCTAAGAATGAGGATATCCTTTCACAAACCACAGTACAGTTGTCAGCTTCAGTACACTTACTCACTCACTGTTTCTTGAATTGAACTCAACTATGGGAACACCCATTTTCCTCCTCTCACCTATCTCACTGCTAACTGAGTCGCAGGAGTGAAAAAGCCAGAGTTTCATGTGAATTTCAGGTTTGGGTCTTTGAGAGTACCATAGAATCAGATTTTCCAGGTTAGTTTTGAATTTGACTCGTCAGGTGTTTGACTCGGTTGCTCAGCTATTCTAAAAACATCTTTGTCAAAGAATAATACTGATACCCATAATAGCTAAAGCATTCCTTACTATGTGTCAGGCACTGTTCTAAGTGCTTTATATTTATTAATGCATTTAATCTTCACAATCACCTTAAGGAAAGTACCATGAATATCTTCATTTTATACATGGGGAAATGTAGGCACAGAAGTTAAATAACTTGCCCACAAATATACAACTGATACAGGGGTGAAACCAAGATTGGAACCCAGGTTCTCAGATATCTTTCTTATTTGTTAATTTAAGTGTGTGTGTGTGTGTGTGTGTGTGTGTGTGTGTGTGTGTATTTAGCCTCTTACATTTCACAGTGTCCTCCCTAATGATGATCCCACGCAATTTCTTGTTATCGATTGCTTCTCATGTCTCGTGTTCCCCTAGGAGAGAAGCATTCATTTTCTTGATGTGTTTATTTTCCAGCTGAAGAAAAGGTGACTGGTCCCAGGAGCCCGGAAGAATGAACTCAGAGGAGGCTGTTTACATGAGGTTCTCCCACTCACCAGCTGTTGAGAGTCTGGATATGAAGAGCGGGATCTCATTACTTCAATGGAAGCCTGCGACCATGTTCCCAAGCCACCAACAGCCAAGTGGATTTGCTACAGTGGGGCTGCCTAATAAATGATTCATCAGAAGCATTTGATACAAATCTGTCTTGCAGCAGTGTCTTCAAATTTAGTGTTGCCTTCCTATCTAGCCTTGCGTATGTTTAAGCGATCCTGGCCGCTTCTCACTCTAGCGCCAAAACTGGCCTAAAGGCTAGATCCACCATGGAATTCTCTCCACTCAGGCTGGGTCTATTCTGTTTGACCGCTATTTATAGAGCCATAGTGGGTTAATAATGATTAATTGAGTGCCTGTTCCATGCCCATCTTTAGGCTTGGTGCTTTATATTTAATCCTCACAAAAACCCTGTAAGGTTGCACCTATCATCTCTATTTTGCCCACAAGCAAACCGGGCTCAGAGAGGTTGTGCACTGGGACCACACAGTTGGCAGAGTCAGGGCTCAAATCCTGATCTAGATCCAAAGCTCCTTCACTTTAACACGCTGCTTTGCCTATCACTGCTCCGGAGATCACCGGCCCATCATATCATCCCTGGTCTTCCTCTCATCAATAGAGGTCGGGATGGCAGTGGATGTGTACGGGAAGTGCGAGGATTGGGGAGACTTTAGAGGCACACGAGAATCACAGAATTATTTTCTAAGAAAAATAACACAATGTTCTTTTAGATCAAGGGTTGATAAACTATGGCCTGTGAGTCAAATCCAGCCCCCAACCTATCTTTTGTAAAGTTTTATGGGAATACAGCCACACTCAGTCATTTATGTACTGTCTATGGCTGCTTTCTGTCTACAATGGCAGAGTTGCATAGTTATGACAGAAACCATATGGCCTGCGATGCCTAAAATGTTGACTCTCTGGGCATCTCCAGAAAAAGTTTGCTGACCCCTATTTTAGATGACTTAGGAAGAAAGCCAACAGTTTTCATTAGGGCCAATTTATTATTTTTTCTATTTGACTGAAAAACTAAAGATTTCTAATGCTAAGATAATCACTCTATTCTAATGGTGGTGGAGTAGGGAATGGGGTAGGAAGCTGTAGGGATCTAACCAGGAAAGGTGAAGGGAGAGGGAGTAGAAGGGAGAGGTCTGGGTCTCTGGGTCCCCAGTCAACTCCGCACCCCAGATTCATCCCACCCCTGTTTTTCCTATTCCTCCTGCCAAATCAAGTTTCCCAAAATAACTCTTTGCTAATAAACTTGTAAGTGGCTTCCCACTTACAACATGCTTGAATCCCAACACCCCAGCCTGCGATTTAGAGAACATAACCATCTGACCCCCACTAATCTCTCTCTCCACCCCTTTCCCTTTTCTTTATTTTAATCATGAGGCAGTCATGCCAAATTTGAGTTTATATTTCAAAGCCAATTTACTCGTCTTTGATTCACTTTTATGTAAACAGAAAAGTAAACATATAATACTTGTAGGTGGTGTATCTGATAACAGGAAACCAGGCTGAGCTTCCATATACGATGCCACTTTACCTAAGCTAAAAGTTATAAACAAAAGAGAAATTATTTATAAATGTATTAGTTACTTTTCTATGCTAGATATTATGCAATTGTATTTAGAAAAAATATTCTAGCTAAGGTTTGGTTTTGTTTTTAAGTTGTAATATCATAAGCTCTCTCCCACATTGCTATGTATTTTTCTTAAAGATAATTTTTTTCAATTATTGAGATCATAATGGTTTATAACATTGTGTAATTTGGTGTCTGCATTATTATTTATCAATTTCTGTATGGACTGCATCATGCTCACCACTAGCAGTCTAATTTTTATCCATCACCATATGTATGTGCCCCTTTACCCCTTTCGCCCACCGCCCAGCCCCCTTCCCCTCTGATAACCACTGATCTGTTCTCTTTATCCATGTGTTTGTTTATCTTCCACATATGAGTGAAATCGTGTAGTACTTGTCTTTCTCTGTCTGGCTTATTTCGCTTAACATCATACCATCAAGGTCCATCCATATTGTTGCAAATGGGACGAATTTGTCTTTTTTATGGCTGAGTAGTATTCCATTGTATATACATTCCACATCTTCTTTATCCATTCATCCATAGAAGGGCACTTGGGTTGCTTCCACATCTTGGCTATTGTGAATAAACCTGCAACGAACATAGGGGTGCATAAATCTCTTTGGCTTGTTGATTTCAAGTTCAAAATAATTTTTTATGGCTGAAGAATATTCCATCTCCTGTATGTTCCAAAGTTTCCCTACTACTTCCCCAGTATTTGGGCATCAAAAGTTGCTATTTCCATTCATTTCATCTCCATTCCCTGGAGGTGTTCTCATTATTTCCCCCCTTTGCTCAGACTGGTTCCTTGGCTTGGAAAGAGTCCTATCTTCCCTTCTGTCTGCTTGTTTTAAGTCCTACCCTTCCAGCTTAAGTCCTGTCACCTTCCCTTTTCAAATTGCTATGGAAAAGATTGACCTTCAGAATAACGGGTGGATTTGAAGAGACTTATTTCCCTAGGAAGTGCATGGCATTGCAGTATCAGAGGGCTCACAGACACCATTATTTCCTTGTGCTGTCCTCAGGAGAATGGCTTATTTTAGGAAATAATAATAGATAGCTAACATATATTATGTACTTTGTTTATGTCAGGCATTATTCTAAGCACATTAGATCTGTTAATATTTTATCTTCATGACAACCCTTTCAAGTGGGCACTGTTAATACTCTCACTTTACAAATATGAAAATTGAGGTACAGAGAAGTTAAGAAATTGCCCAAGGCCGTACAACTAGTAAGTGGTAGACTTGGCATTTGAACTCAGATAGTCTGGTGTTAGAATCTGGGTGCTTAGACAATGCAATAGAAGTGCTATCATTCACTGTGGCCCTTTCTCTCCCTAGTCTTAATCTGGCCCACGCCATTTTCAGAGCAGATGCAGAGGGAGAGTGGCTGCTGAGTAATTTTCTTACTAGGAACAGTGAGCCTGTTCCTCTGTGTTGGAGAGACCTGGCTGGGTGCCAGCATCATTTCACAATGAGGAGATTAACAGGCAGGTAAATTTGCTTTGTTCTTGGCCATTCTCTGAACATGGTGAGTTCAGAGGCATTTTCAGAGCCCAGCCAGGAGGTGATGGAAACCCCTGTGTCTCCCACACCTCACTCATCTGTGTCCCCAGTGTCTAGCATAAAGCAGGCCATCACATGGAGAAGGTATCGTGACATAGTAACATCATAATGGCTAGAGTTTAGTTAACTCTCTTGCCCTCTCCCAGGAAGGAGTGGGGCCTCTTGCAATGGATCATATGAGAATGGTGGGGGGGGGGCGGAGAGGAGATTCAGAGTGCATTTCAGAGGTGAGTGCAATTGCAAAGCTGAGTCAGAAAGGGAATAAATAGTCATTGGCCTCTAGTTTGCAGAATGATAGAACCTCAGGTTTCAGAAAGATGTTAAAGTTTATCTCTGCTGGGTACCCTTCCAGTGCCTGATCTCACTGTGACAGCTCTGCCAAGCAAATGCCCAGCCCCTGCTTGGATACCTTCACTGATGGGGACCTCATTACCAAACAAGGTCCATTCCAGTTCTGTATGGCTCTGTTAGAAAGTTGGACTTTTTTTGAGTGGAAATCTGTTTTCCTGTAGCTTCCACAAATTGGGTCTAATTCTATCTGTGGGATGCTAGAAAACAAGTCAGCTCCCTCTTCCACACAAGAGCCCTTGAGCGATTTGAAGTAAATGATTGTGTCCTCCCCCAGCTTTTCCTCTCCAGGCTAAATAGTCACAGGTGCTTTATTATTTTTTTTTCTTTTTATGTGGAGATTTTTAAAATTTTTTTCTCTTTTTTTATTGAAGTATAATTGACATACAGTATCATAGTTTTGGGTATACATCATAATGATTCAATATTTGTATACACTACGAAATGATCACCATGATAAGTCTAGTTACCATCTGTCACCATACAAAGTTATTACAATATTATTGTCTGTATTCCCTGTGCTGTACATTGCATCCCCATGACTTAATTTTATAACTAGAAGTTAGTGCCTCTTCACAGGTGCTTTAATTCTGTCTCTTCTCACATGCTTTCCAGGCCCTTTGCCAGTCAGGTTTATGTCCACTGACTGCCTCCCACTTTCTTAGAGCTCTCCAAGTATGCAGCTAGACCACTCCACCAAGTGCTGGCCATCATCAGAGCAGAAGCATCCTTTCCATCCTGAGAAGTCAAATGTCTATAACCAGTTCCTAGGATCAGAAATTAGTACTCTGAGTTCCAAGGCTTTTGGGTAAGTTTGGTTTTTAGTCAAAAGGGGGCAGGAAAAACAGAATTAATTAGGTTTCTATGGTTGGGAGGAGACAATAATAGCTAATATTTTTTGAGTGCTTATTATATGCCAGACACTGCTAAACACTTAACATGAATTATCTCATTGAATTCATGCAACAACCGTTGTAGATTTTACTGTTATGATGCCTATTTCTCAGCTGAAGAAACTGAGATTTAGAGAGGCTCAGGGTTTTCTTGGGATAGGTGGCATATGCTACGACTCAGGCCAGATATTAACAGGGAGCAATGAGTGAAGATTTGGGGCTTCAACAAATAGCAGCATCTGGCTAGTGATTATGCTTCAGAATAGCCAGGTCTAATGGTGAAAAGAGCCAATGGGGTGAGAATAGGACTCCTAAGGCCCCAAAGACAGAGAGGGAGAGAGCCATGCAAGGGTGGCCCAGAAAGATATGATGTGCAGGGGACTAATAATAGTAACAGCTACCATTTGTTAAATGCATACTAAGCCAGGCGTTTTGCATACATAATCTCCTTTAATCCTCACAACAACCATAACTGGGAACTCCTACCGTTATGATCGCTATGTTACAGATGAGGAAATTGAGGCTTATCGAGGGTAAATGACTCACTGAAGGCTAGTGGCTGGAAAGCAGCAGTGTCAGGATTTAAATTCAGACTGCTGACTCCAGGCCCATGGCCTTCTACTGACTCCCAAGGGGGAAGACTGTTGGCAACACTTAAGGGAAGGAACTTTCTCTCCCAAGAGATGGGGGAATCTCAGAATTTATGAGTGAATTTAGGGCTACAGGCAATGCCTGGCATGAGAGGACAAGGAACCTGGTTCTGGAAGAGACAACTTTGCCAGGCTTTTTATACCAGTGGTGCCAAACCTGAAGCCATCCTAACTTGAGAAAGTTGGTTCCAGAGGCCCAGGAACCTCAATCAAATAAATATCCATGACTAGATATGCTGTCTCAGAATCAGAAACCTAAGAGTTGAACCGTTATGCCTCTGTAGTTCCTTTTAACAATTTGCTTTCTCTGGGTTCAGTGGTTCTCAAGCTTTAGTGCGCATCCGAATCACCTGGAGGACTTGTTAAAACACTGATTACTGGCCCCCACCCCCAGAGTTTCTGATTTAGTAGGTCTGAAGGTGAAGCGTGAGAATTGGCACTTCTGACAAGTTACTAGGCGGTGCTGATGCAGCTGGTCAGGGGATTACATTTGAGAACAACGGCTTTAGTTTATTAGTAAAGCTGCTTTTGAAAATTTCTAAACCGACCTGGCTGTGAAAAGGTAAGTACAAAAAGGCAAAGTATAGCACCTCTAACCACCTCAGGTGGTTTGCCATAAGCCAGAGCAGCAGGAGTGGGCTGGGGGTGCAGACCTAGTGCCCAGCTAGGTGAGTGACTGTGGCGAGACAGCCCATATGGGCTGGGGAAGATAGAAGTCACAGCCAGAGGAGACTAGCTGTTCCTGGGCAGGAATGAGGGGAAGCAGAAGGCCTGGAGTGAGCTGGGCAGGGGAGCCAGACTGGCCACAGAGGCAGAGATCTGGCGAGGGCAGAAGTCAAATGGGGGTAGAGCTCTTGTCAAAAGCTGCAGGCTCCTGGCTGGGCTGCAGGGAAAGAACCAGGGGAACGAGGAGGCAAGGAGCCAGGAATGAGCTCCTGGGAAGTGACCTGTGACAGAATCGGGAGATCACATTTCAGCTGCGACTTACTGTCTCCAAAGCCTGTTTCTGCCTCCTCCTAGGGTTATGCCCACCGGTCAGAAAGTACCCAGGAGCTGCCCTCTGACAGGAGTGAGGTGAAGTCCTTGCAGCAAGAGAACTGGGGTCAGCGCTAAATGCTGTTTCTTCCCCTTAGTGATGGGTCCCACAGTGGCAAGCAGGGGCAGGGCTGGGGAGCTCACAGTCAGGAGGTTTGACCTCTGATGTCCTCCAACCCCTAGGCTGCGTTTCTCCCTCCCAGGAAACTGACTCAGCTGCAGTGTGTGCTCAGTGCGGAGAATGGGCTCTGTGGCTGCAGCAGTGCGCTAGTGGCTGGGTGCCTGGCGGCTCCCACCGCTCCTCATGGAATTAGTGCAGCTTGGATGCGGGCTCCTTTCCCTTGATACCAAGAAAAGGGAGCTTCTCTGCAAGACTGCATGCCATTACTCCTTTCAGCTGCGGGAGCAAAACTGTGCACATAGGCCCTTCCTGGATCTTGGCCTTCAAGCATTACCCACCCAGCCTGAGCCAAGATCTTGTTTTCCCTTTTGTGCCCTTCATCCTGTTTCTTGTACATGTCTGTCCAGCTAAAGAAGGATTTATTGAGTGCATACTAGGTGGCAGGCCCTGTGCTGGGGATACAGATATGGATGAAAGAAATCTCAACCCACAAGGAAATCACAGTATAGTTGGGGAGACCCATGTATAGAGAGAATTACTTGTAGGATAAATGCTGTTTCTTAAACATAGAGCTCATGTCCTCTCAGGGCCTTTGTATTTGCTGTTCCTTCTGTCTAGAATGTTCTTCCCCAGATCTTTGTATGGCTCACTTCACTCAGGTCACTCCTGAGAGAGGCCTTCCCTGACCTTCCTATGGGGAATGGAGCCCTCACAATTCTGAGTTCATTTACCCCATGTAATATTTCTTTATAGCACCTCTAACCATCTCAAGTTATATCTATCTATCTATCCATCTATCATCTATCGGTCAGCCTCCCATACGAGATTGTACGCTCTCCAAGTTAGAGCAGGGCCTTGTCATGGCTGAATTCTCCGTTGGTAGAGCTGGTACCTGACAGGTACTCAGCATATATTTCTCTTTCGTTCATTCATTATAAAGGATTGCCCAGGCAAACTTTTCCGAGTCTCTCCAGAGTCATCGGAATGGAGGGTGAAGCCTGTCTGCTTGGGGAAGAACATTTTCAAGCCTACCTTCCCCAGCTTTCTAGACTGCACCATCCCCTCAGTTCAGACTAAGCAAGTCCTAGCTCCCCACCAATAACTATAACTTACTGAGCTTTATGTACTGGGTACTTTAAATACGTTATTTAATCCCCACAATGCTCTGCAAAGTCAACATTATTTCTCTTATTTTACCGAAAATGAAACAGGCTGAGGGAAGGTGACGCTCAAAATCACAGATAGCAAGGTGTCCGGGGGGCTCTCTGGGGAGGGCCTACCAGGCTCCACTGTCTATCCACGTTTCTGCCACGGTCCTACGGGCCTTTCCCATGTTTCCACTACATTCCCATTCCAGCCCTTTTCTTCCCACGGGACAAGTGGGCCTGGTCTAGCCTGGCTGCTCCCCCACGGCCAGTGTGGGGAGTTGCTTCAGACGCGCGCAGGATGGAGAGGGGACTATCTGTCTCCAGGGCCAGAGCTTTCCTTCTCGTGGCCTCCCCACAGGCCCGGCTGCGGGATGCCCAGTGGTCCATTCCAAGGCCTGCAGCGATCGCGTGCGTCCCGGAGGAAAGAGGAGGGGGGAAGGAAGGAGGGGCGCCTTCAAAGGACCAGCAGGACCGCGAGGCGTGCACTCCCTCCGCCCTGTGGCTCCCTCCCGGCACCTAAAACCCCGACCCCATCCCATTCTCGGCAGCGCGCAGGCGCGGGCGCTCCTCGCCCCCTCCCTTCCGCGGGCCGCCCTTTCACCCTGGCAACCGCGGCGGGACGGCGGCGCGCGCGCGGGGTGGGCGCGGACGGGGCGGGGCCGGGCGGCGCCGGTGCGGGCTGAGGCTGAGGCGGCGAAGCCCTGCGGCCGCGGTCGCGCTCTCGGCGTGTCCGCCCTCCCTCCGCCTCCTTACGTGGTCCTACGACGCGGTGTCGGGCCCAGCGGACTTAGCCCCCGGCCATGGACTCGCAGAAGGTGAGCGGGGGAAGGGTGGGCGGGGCGCCCGGGCCGGGCGGGCGGTGGGCGCGCGGGGCTGGCGGGGCCCGGCGGGGCTGCGGCGGCGGCGGAGGGCGAGGCCCCCCGGCAGGCCTCTCTGCGGGGGCGCAGCGGCGGCCGCAGGACTGCGGGGACCACGCCCGGTGACCCAGCCTGGCCTCTGCCCCGCGCTTGGCCCTGGGCCCTGGCTCCTGAGGGCCAGTGGGGAGCCGTCCCATTTAGTCGTCGATCCTTTTCTGCAGCGCTCCAGGCCCCCTTCGATTCTTGCAGCTTCCCTACGTGCTGGTGAGGTTTTCCCTCCTCAGCAGATGAGGAAACCGAGGCACACGGGGTCTCCCTGCTGATCCGGGGCTGATGCTCTCGCCTCCACCCAGTCTTCTCTCGGCACAATACGTGCTTCTTTAGAACCAAATCTCCTTAGTACCGCCCCCCGCCCCCCTCGTGACTAGTTCTTAAGCAGGTCTTAGTGTTGAGAGTTGGTTGAATTGAGAGAAAAGACCGACAGTTGTCAGGGCAGCGGTCCCACCCTCTTTGATTAGTCCAGTGTTGCTGGTCAGTTACCTTAGTGGTGGTTGTGACATGTTCTATACTTTCCGAACAAGTTAAGGAAAGGATATACAGAACTAGCTGTTTCAATTTAGAAAAAAAAAATATTTAGAGAACATAGCCAATGTTTTGAATACAATTAGAAGTGAGTTATTAATATTCAGTTGTAATCCCTATATAGAAATCAACCACCCTGTTCTCTTTGTTAGATTATAGTAATTGAAGTATAGTACAGCATAGGAAGGAAACCAAGTGTTATTAATAATGTAGCAGGGAAAAACAAGCGCATATCCAAGAGGCCATTCTTGTCTATTATTAGATAGAAAGGACTGGAAAGACTTAATGGAACAATGTTTTCTGTATTTTTTTCCTGGATTTACCTCCTTGAGGAGCACTGGGGGCGTGAGAGAATACTGTAGTGATGTGTTAAGTGTTGACTATTATAGTATTTAACAGAAGTGCGCATGATTTCATTGTATGTGTGCATCTTGAAACTCAACTGGGTATACTCAATGTTTATTTCCATGATTATTAGTAAGACATTTTTTTAAAATTACATTTTGTGTGTTTTGAATATGTCTACGTTTGAAACATCTCTTCCTGAATTTGTAAAACATTTCATGGCTTATTTAACTTTTTAGGTAAAAATCATATGATATCTGAATGGGCAAATGGTTCAGGGCAGATGGAAGAGAAGGACCTGGAGTCCAGAGACTTGGTTTCCATGTTGCTGTTTGCTAGCGCTGTGATAGGGAACAGATCGCTTAACTGTGATTAATCTATTTCCTCATCTGTGCAGTGGAAGTAAGAATATTTTATAGGGTTATTGTAAAAATCAGGTAAAATAATTCGTTATGAAAACACAGCATTTTAAAGTTTACAAAAAATAAGTGCTAAAATACTCCATGTGCTGTAAAATATAATTTTTAAAAGTGTTTTACTATGGATCATCTTATTTTGTCAGGGCATGCATTATCCCTCACTTTCATGAGGACTCAAGAGTTGGAGGTTGTGACTCCTGCAAGGTCATGCCCATAGCTGTAAGGCTAAGATCTGAACTTATTTGGTCTCATTCCAAATGATGTATTTGAGTACCTCTACGAACCACGTGCAGTTTCCCCAGAGGTAGCGAAGACTTAGCTGTTCTTTCTTACTGGTACTTATGTATCTTAATTTGTGATAACTTTGAGAATCAACTTTTCAATATTAGAAAATGTGTTGAATTTCATTGGTGGTATCAAATAATATTTCTGATAAGAAAACCTTTTGTTTTATAGCTTAAATTGAGTATCGGGTGTTAATCCTTATAACCAATTAGTGTTCTGAATTTGAGCATCCATTTCTCATGAATTACTACAGAAGCAATTATGTACCTCAACTAATAATGAACTAAACTGGATATTTATTTCTCTTTAAATAAGACGGTAAGTAATATACCCCTGGCATGATTTTTCTTTCCTGTTACATAATGTTACAATGACAATAGTAGCAGGGATGGTACCTTAGTCTGTAAGGAAAATGGTTAGGTACTGCAAGTGGCAAAGGGTGAGATGGCTTGAATATATACCTGTTTGTAAGGCATTGGGATTTGGGCTTTAAATCATTAAGAGGATGGCTCTGAAGCTAGGTCTCCAGTCTTATTTATGAGCTGAATGAACTTGGGCAGTTTGCTGTGTGTCTGTATTTTCTCATCTATAAAATAGAGATAACAATTGTAACTTCAAAGGGTTATCATGAAGATTGTGTTAATTTTTAAAAATCACTTGTTGCTTAGCACACATGAGTACTGTTAACTGTTGTTAACTTTATACTCCCAACTTGAAAATAACTTTCTCTTCTTGTTGATAATTTGTATAACTGTTTTTCTAATCCGGTCTAGCCATTTTTTATCTTTGTCCTTAAATTTTAAAGTATGTTTTCTGTTTTTATATCTTTAAAAAATGATTTCAAATGGTGGTGCCAAAGAAGAGTTGTTAAATCCTGATTGAAAGAGGATTGGAAGTTCTGACTCATGCAGTCTGACAATAGAGGTTAAGTTAACTGGACAGTCTTACAGAAGCTTGATGGTGGCCAGTCAGCAAATGGATTAGCTTGACCAGCTGCTTTTTTGTCTGTGAAAATAACTTGGACTTCAGTGTTGTGTTAGCAACAGATGCTCTGTTTGAGTAGAGGAAGAAAACATAATTGCCTTGGGTATGTAAGGCATACTGTTGGATACAGAAAACCATGGTATTATCTTCTAGAAATAAACAGAGGGATTTTGTTTATATTGAGTTTCTGGGACACTTTTGTGAACAGGATGTGTTATGGATAGGTGGCTTTGTTTAATACTCAGACCTTTTGATTATGCCCTTAAGTGGTTTTAAGATTAAATCCCAAAGGTTTCCTTACCTGATGAAATGTGTAGGTTCAAAGAAACCATTGAAACAAATAAGACATTTACACCTTTCTAGAATCTTGGTGCTTACAATTTGATAGTTTAAGTTAAGTTTTTGTGCAGGAGATCATTCACATTCAGAGGGGTTGCGTTTCTGGCAAAGGTACATGCTGTAGGAATAATAAACGTGGAGAGGAGGCTGGAAGGGATCCCAGAGGAATGATGTCCCCAAGAGCATACATTGTCAATTGTTTGCTTTTCGCCACTTTTTCCTGCTATATTCTTTACTTTTTACTTGGAAAGGGATAGTGGTAGTCAGGTGAAGCTTGATTGTACAAGACTGGGCAAACTTAGATGGGGGAGGTTGAACTGAGTGGGGGAGTTTTAAAGCATGACAACCTGCAGCAAGTAGTGTGTCTACACTTGGCTTCCTTATCCGTTTTCTCCTCTACCCTGGTGTTTGCTGTCCTTTGCCTTCTTATCATACCCTTGCAGTTCAGAGACCTCCACCATATCCAGATATGCAACCAACTGTCTCATATTCCAAAATTATTCCTCTTTCTTGGTCAAAAAAATATTTCCCGAGCAAAGGAAAGAGAAATGAAATCTGAGTCTTGTTTTGCATCTGGGGTTGTGTTAGATTGCCTTAAACTCTCACAATAGCTTATTCCTGCTGCACGGATATGGAAAATGAAACTCAGAGAGGTTAAGTGACTTTTTCAGAGTCACACAGCTAGCAAGTGGTAGTCTGGATTCAAATCAGGTCTTTCTTCACAGCCTAAGCTTTTTTCATTACCACCCTTCTGGCTTGAATCCTTTGCCTTAAAATGGTGTTATGATAAAGTAGTTAAAACTTAAGATGTTAACAGGAATAAACACCTCTAAGGTAGGTTTTTTTTTTTTTAAGAAACTAGTTAAGTCTAGTGAGAATAGTCGATAGAAAGTATAGAATATAATTTAGATAAAAACCTGGAATTTAGTCTCCCTTGCTGCCCCAAATAAAGTCATTATTTTTCTGTAGTATATAAATCCCCTCTCTCCCAGCTCTTTTTCTTTTTTGAGAGAGGCTCTTAGTGTTCTAAGTGGAGCTGTGAACAGGAAAGTATAAGTGGGGTTTTATACACCCCAGCCAAGCACAACTGCAGTCCTTCCCGTGGAATGGATCAAAGTAATCTGGGATGTACAAGGCATGAGGTGCCCTCTTCAAAGGAGCATACTGACACAATCTTGATCACTGTATTTAAATACAGGTATCTTCATTTTTTCTTTAACTTGACAATTTAAAAAATTAGAAATATAGCGAAGCAGACCTTATTTATTTGTTTTAACACAATGCTTCTTTGCAATGCCTGGCTGAATGTAAGCAGGATTATTCATGCTACAAACACATATTGAATGTTTGCCATAGTGATAGATATTCCACTCCAATCTGGGGTGGGCAGTCTTTTGAAGCTGGTAGATTTTTTTCTCTGGCTTTCTTTTTGTATGTTTTATGCCCTCAGTTGGCACTTCTTCCCAGCCACAAAGTTCTGATAGAATCTGGTCTCAGTTATTGATACTTGTTAATTAATAGCTAATGATGTTTTGAACTAATTTATAATAAAGTGTTAGCACAGCCAACCTGTGCACTTCTATTACATTATGAATATGAGTAATACAAGTTTATTGTAGGATAATAGAAAATATAGATAAATGAAAGTAGAATAAAAATCACCCATAATCACGCCACACAGAGATAATCTCTTTTAACATTTGTATGTATTACATTCCAATCTTTTTTTTAATGCATGTAGAAACTTAAAAAAAGACCTATGGTATTATACTGTGTGTATTGCTTTATAATTTGCCTTTCACTTAATATGTTATGAATCTTTTACTGTGTTGATGTCATTCTACAACACCTTTAATGATTCGGTAGAATTCTGTTGTATGAATGTATTACTTGATTTTTAGTCAGTATCCTTTTGTGGTGCGTTTATGTTGGTCCCAACCTTTTAATGTGATGAATAACACTGAGATGAGCATCCTTGTAGCCAAGTCTCTGCTTATACGGTTATTTACTTAGAATAAATTAGTAGAAATGGAATTACTGAGTCAATGTGTATATACTCTTGAAAATCTTTTGGTGTCTATTGCCAAGTCGCACTTCAAAAGGGTTATGTTATTTTATACTGCTACTAGCAGTGCCTGCGACTACCCGCATCTCCACTCCTTCTCCCTTAAGTAGATGGTGGGACCTCTGGTTTCCTTGGCTGAATATGAGCTTCCTATACTTCAATGGATGAACAGCCACTTCAGAGGTCACTGAACATGGATAAGGCTTCTCCAGCCTCTGACACGTTATATTTCCTCAAATCCTAGAAGGGAGAGTACCTCCTTTTCTGCCCTCATATCTTACAACTGGGCTCAGGGTGAAAAGGCGGTATTCCCCACCAAGTCCTTCATTAGATTTTTTTCTGTAGTTCACCTTGGTTGCATCTGTACACAGGTAGTGGTCCCAATTGTTTCATTGTTAGAGAGGGCGTGGCTTTCTCCCAGTTAACTGTTTATGAGCAGATTCCTGAATTCCTCAGCAATGTATAATTCTCCTTTTTCAGCTCCTTGCATCACATCTGAGCACAATACTCTTGTTTGTGTTGCTATAGCTATGATCAACTGGTAAGATTCTGGTTGTCTAGTTTATCAGCTAGATAGAGCCTTCTGGATTTCAACACTAGTTACCTAATTCAAAGGAGAGGTCTAAGGAGTGGAGTGATGGAAGTGGCATCATTCCCGGTGGCATTTGGGTATTCTCCAGGAATGCTGTATGATAATTTCATTGATCTCTTTGCTCTGGTTGTAGGAACCCCATGATTGTTTGGTACAGTCCCCAGCAGTGTAAGCAGCCTAGGGTAGTGTAAAAGTACAGGCTCTGGAGGCAGCTTCCTGGATTTAAATTGTGACTGCCACTTGATAGCTGTGTGATCTAAGAAAGTTTCTTAACTTCTCTAACCTTACCTTTCTTCAGCCATAAAATGCAAAGACAAATACTACTTTAAAAATATCTATTGTGGTGATTAAAAAGATATTCCATGTTAATAGCTTAGCTCAGTTCCTGGCACATAGCAAGTGCTAATGAATACTAACTGAAATAGCTATACTAATAGTTTGACCTCCTTCAATTGTACATTGATTCGTGATATTTGCAGTGGTTCTGGATTTGTGTATCTCAACTGTCTGGAAAACTAAATGTAGAATTTGAATCAGAAATCTTCTCCTGGTCTGAGTAGATGCTGGTGGGAAACCCTTATATCAAAGTGTTTCTTTAGTAATGAACACTTGGTTATTGATGCCCTCAGATTCAGAGTAGCATATAAACCTGGGTATAATGGTTTTCTGCCACTGGTTCTAAGCACAGGAAGTTTCTGCATCATAACTTTGGGAGCTTGTTGCACTGGATAGTTTCCAGTTAAGTAGCCCAAGTTGGCTGAGTTTTTTGTTGGGTAGAACAGAATTATGACTTACATTTGAATTTGTCGTCTTCACGTATATCAAGCTAAAACCAGTAGAACCATGCCATTTTAAATGGTGAAAGTCATCATGTTCTCAGACTTATAAGATGGCATCTTTTAATTCTTTTCTGCCTCTTTCTCCAAGTTTCTGAATACAGAATGTTAGATTACCTGCCCTGGCATGTTGCCTGCCATATTCAGAAGACACTTTTTAAAAATTCTGCTGGATTTGCTACCTATTCAACCACCCTCCGCTTGCATACATTCTGTATTAGGCGCACACTATGCCTGTATACACGTCTTCCCTGACTCCTACCACCTAGAGAAATCTCTAGCTTCATGTCACATACACAAGCAAGGTTTAAGTGTTAGAACTCAGTTTATATAATCCTAATCCCTTAGTGGTTTTTTTTTCCTGAGGAAGACTGACCCTGAGGTAACATCTGTGCCAGTCTTCCTCTATTTTTTTTAGTATGTGGGCTGCCAGCATAGCATGGCTGTGAACAGAGCAGTGTAGGTCCCCGCACGGGAACTGAACCTGGGCTGCTGAAGAGGAGCACGTTGAACGTAACCACTAGGCCACTGGAGCTGGCCCCTGATCCTTTAGTTTTTATAAATTCTGGTGTTGGTGGTAGTTTGTCTTAAATACTTTGGTTGCTTGTAATTTGTTTTCCAGTTCTATGGATTTCCAAGTTTCTTAGTTCTTTCTATCTTCATGCCATTTCCACCTTAGGTCTAGCCAATCCCTGTCCTTGTGAGGGCCAGAGTTGTTGACCCCCCGGTCCCCTTCATAATTTATTTCTCAGCACTCCCTGATGAACTCCCACTGTAGTAGAATGCTAAATGTGAGCTCTTGATTACACTCTTTTGCATTTGCTTATCCTCTCCACAACGGCAGAGTAAAGAGCAAGTGGCTTCAGAGCTTCTGGAGCTCTTGTCTCAACAGCCTGCCCTTGGGACACTTTCAGGATACTGCCCTTTTTTCTTCTAAGCTTAGAATAGCTTAGAGTAGAGGCAGCACTTTATCTGCATTAGCTACCAAGGTCACATTGGTTGCTTTGGGTTCTGACTGTTAACTCATCTGGATGATTGCTTCTTCTGCAGCCGTGTTTACTGATGCACTTGGTAGCTTTGAAAATGTAGGTGACCTTAAATACTGAGGTGGTTGTTGTCCAGTATGGTAGCTTCTAGCCACATGTGGTTATTGAGCACTGGAAATGTGACTAATTTGAATTGAGATGTCCTGTAAATGTAAAATGCACATTTGATTTCAAAGACTTGGTAAAGGAAAGAGGAAGGAAGGAAGGAACTCAATAATTGTTAAATATTGGTTACACATTGATAATATTTTGGAACAGTTTGGGTTAAGTAAAATACTAAAATTAATTTCTCCTGTTTCTCTTTTTTTGATGTGGCTGCTATTGGCTCTCACTATATTTCTGTTGAATAGCGCTACTTTAAGGAGAGGAGACTGTTGGAGTTGGTAAAGGCTGTATTCTGCCCTCTGACATCCCTGTTAGAACAGAGTCTGTTAACTTTCAATAGGTGGGTAACTCTTAAAGGTATAAAGGATTTAGCTTGAAGACATAAAATTAGAGCATTTAGATGTCTTTGACTATACTCAGTAAATAGCAGGAGCTTAAGAAAGGTAGGGAGGCTTCTCATTAAAATCTTTGGAGCTTAGAGCTTGTCTAGCCAGGACGGTATGCTTCAGCTATCTCCAAAGAGTTTTTGCTGCAAAATTCCCCCAATACAGAGTTTCCTGCTAAACTTAGACAAAAAAATAAATAAAAGTGGAAAGCTGTTTTGTGCAAGGGAGGTATTTTTTCCTGCTCTGACCTAGATCTGTCTTTTTTCATATATGTGCCAATGTTTCACAATTTTTTTGTGAAATTTCTTTCACTTTTTATTGAACTCACATATATCTTGGTGATTGAAATTTTGTTGTTGGATTGAATTCATTGGGCCTGGCTCCTTCTCTTCATAGGATAAGATGTCTTCCAGAAGACTCTTCAACTCTTGTTCTGATAGAATATTGAAGTTCACTAGTTATGCCCAGCAGTGGACAAAGCTTAAGCTCAAGCTGTGATTCTCTACTGTGAAAATTCCAGAAGTTTTATATGTCATTGAAGAATCTTAGCAAATCAGATTTTTAAAAGAATATGTAATTTGTTGTATGGGTATTTCATATGACGGGCAAATTGGTTAGAATTAGAGACAGTATTCTAAAGTGGTAAAGAGCATGGGCTTTGGAGACAGACTGAGCATAATCTTTATCTTACTAGCAGTGTCGCTTTGGGCGACTGGTTGAATCTCCATTTGCTTATCTGTACAATGTGGGTATAACCCTGCCATTAGTAGGGGCAGAAGGGGAGGTAGATACAGTCCATTAACCAGAAAGAGCCCAGTCTTAATTAAAGTTCACTATACACAGTCTGAGGATTGTGCAGAACCGTTTTTAACTGTTCTATTGTGTTGTTTTTAAATATATATAGAGCTATCTTGGATGAATACTTGGAAGACTCTTAAGTCCTCTGCCCTCCTTTTCTACATCTCTATACTACCACTCTTGCCCCTCCAGCGTGCCCACTACTCCCCCAAGTCCTAGCTTCATTCTGCTGGTCATCTTTGTATTCAAATGTTGGTGCATCTGTTTCCGGGAGGACTACCGACAGGGTAAACAGCTCACTTTTGGTGTCAGTCTTCTTTCATAGTGTAACTTTATTGTGGTGTTCTACTAAAATACCACCAGTAGTGAGGATGGGAAGAAATAGTACAGGTAAGTGAATACAGCAGACAGCCCTAGGCAGCCCCAGGGATGATGATAATACCTACTTATCTCCAGGGATTGTTGTGAGAATTAAATGAGAACTGTTGTAATTATTTTTAATTTTGCACCACAATAATGCTTTATGAACATTTATATAAAATGTTATCCTTTTATCAGATTATTTCCTGAGCTCTTTATATATAACCTTTTATCAATATCTGATTATATTTTGAGGAGAACCTTCATCACGCAAAATCTTATAGGAAATGATTACAATATTTATGCTTGAGGTGCTTACAGAAACAAGGCTTGTGCTTTTGGGAAAATTATAAGGTAAAAGTACTTGCATTTCATTTTTACTGAGAACAGAAGTACCTCAGTTGAATTTTGCTGTTACTACCCATGAAGAATTATTAAGCAACTAGATCTGTGTTATCCAGTATGACAGCACTTGTCACATGTGGCTATAAAAAGTGAAATTAAAGTAAAAAATAAATAAATTTAGTTCCTCAGTTGCTCTATCCACATTTCAAGAGCTCATTAGCTTCATGTGGCTAGTGACCACCATATTGAACAGCATATATATAGGACATTTCCATCATAGCAGAAAATTTTATTGGACAGCACTGAGCTAGACAGTATGAGAAAATTAAACAACCAACTGTTTTACTTAAATAGGAAGCATTATCAAAAAGTCTGAGGTCTTTGCTACTAAAATTACTTTATTTATTATGATTCTATAGCATTTGTAAATATTGCAATGACTGTTGTAATTTTACCTACAAATTTATCTTCCGTATTTCTAAATTACAATGTTTTTTATTTTTATAAATAAATAAAATGTAAATTTTCAGTGTCTCTGCTTTTATTCCTCATATCCTGATGTGTTAGAAGCTTCCATTTGTTTTTGCATGGTTTAAGGATTTGGTTCTATTCCTTTGCCATGGCCTTATGACCTAAAATAACACTGTTGATATTAAATAATATTGATCATCTTCAGTGTGAAAGGTATGGTGATGATAAAGTTGTATAATAGGAATAAGAGATTTTAAAACAGTGCAAATACATATCCCGTGTTTTGTAAGAAAAGGCCTTTGGAAATTTTGAACCATGAGAAGCTTTCCATTGTTCTTGTTTATTATGTAATAGACTCTTCCATAAAGGGTTTGTTTAGAGAATTGTTGTGAAGTTTATAATTCTCTTTTATTAAAATATTGTAATACTAAAATTTTTTTTTATCTTAGGAAGCTCTGCAAAGGATCATTTCAACTCTGGCAAACAAAAATGATGAAATTCAGAACTTTATTGATACACTAAATCAAACACTAAAAGGAGTTCAGGTATGAATCTTTTAAAAAAAAGTTTGTATAAATATGTCACAATGAATGATTGTTGGATCAAATCAAAAGTATAAATATAATCCATCAACTGTGATGGATTAGATTATAAACTGATGGAAGTGAGAGCAGGGTTTTTAAATGGCAGATAAATAAAAATGCTTTCCTTGCTATTCCTGCATTCTCCGTGGAAACATCAAATAGTAAGAGAAACAGAGAATTGAAATATTAGTTGCTAGGGAATATTATAATTCTCACTTTTGTCCCTTTCCATTTTATGTTTGTCTTTTCTGATTCCAATTAAGAGCAAATTGTACCTTTTCAAGAGTACTAGGAAGGTAAACATTTCTTGGACGGTAAATAGTGGAAGGAAAATGTAGATGGTAAGAGGTCTGCTTGTAGAACTTAATAAAGTAAAACATAGAAGTAAAAGATAAAGTGCCCAATGAGGAGAGAGAGGAATATGTAAGGAAATGGTTCCAGATTTGGGCAGATAATCCAACTGTAAATAATCAAATGTTGATTGTGGAAGGGACCTTGAGATAATCTAGGGATGCTTTCCCATGAATGTGCCTAAATGAATTTAAGGATCATTTCTTTGTGAAATAAACAGAAGATTTGTAGGACAGTTGTAGACGGTGAATCCTTCCCTATGTTTTTTGTTTGTTTTAACCTAAGTAATTGCCTAGTTCTTGGCCTGTTAAACCTTATGGTCTTTGTATTTTCTTTACTTCTGAATTTGCTGTAATTGAAATGAGTTGATTATGATCTTCACCACTTTAACTGTCTTTCTCGAACTATTTCATTGGAAAATTTGGTGAACACATGAGCCCACTTTCTTTAAATAGCAAAACTAGTGGTTCTAAAACTTCTGATCTATGGACAAGAGAATCATCACGTTTGACATCTAGAAAAAGAGACCTTAAGATAGAGCTAGCCCAGACTGTTTTTCTGATAGACAAATTATTAGAACTCTGCCTTAGAATCCAGAAAAAAACAGAGGGGGAATTAAGCTACGCCCTTGTCACTGAAGATGGGGGCATAGTGGGTTAGAGAGACCGTAAGAATGTGCCAATTCGTTATTGAGGGGAAAAGAATAGTTCAGTTCCTTTTTACAGATGAATAAACAGGTCCAGGAATTTAAGTGGCTTGTCCAAGGTCACACTTACTGAGGGGTAAGTGTGGGATTTGACTTAGGTCTTCTGCCTTCCAGACTGCACCTTTCTTCTTCCACAGCTTGTTCTTATTACTAAATAAACTAGTAGGATTATTAACACCACTTTTGCTAAGACTCCAGTGAGATGATATCTGTTTTTTATAAACATTATATGCAAAAGTTTGGATTATATTACAGTAGATTGTACATATTACTTCTCTTTACCAGTGTTAATTTGCTTCTGTTAATTGAATGATTCATGAAGTTGAAAAATGTCTTGAGATAACTTCTTCTATCCCACAATTGCCACAAGTATGGATATTGCTTTATCTAGAGATTTCACAGATATGTTAAGTTATTTGTTGTTGAAATAGCAGCATCTTGCTTAACAAGGCAGTGAGGAACTCTGGGAAGTCAACAGACTTGAAATGGTTTATTGATTCTGCCACTAATCACTAGTTGTGTGGTCTTGGTATTTTAGTTCATAAAATTTAGGAGTTTGACTACAAAGTCTAGTAAGTAGATGATTTCTGAGGTTCTTTGTGGCACTAAAATTCACTGTTTGATAAATCTCTTAGGATCCAGTAAGGAATTACTTAGTCTTTAAGTTCTATTTATCTTATGTAAATACACCGTTTTAGACAATCTGAAAGATTTTAAAATTTATACAAAATCAGTCCCATTCCCATATGCCCAAACTGTTCCTCAGTTACAGAATTGAAATCTCTGGAATATTTTATTAAAATGCTTCACTGTTGATTTTGATGCACACCAAAGGTTGAAAACTGCTGGCTTAGGGTCTGCCTTAGAGACTGAAGGTCTGGACAAAGTTTACAACCTTAACACAACCTTTCACATTGTCCTGTGGAAACAGTAGTTTAAAAGGTGAAGAGACTAGTCCACGAAAGTCTGCATAACTCATAGCATAGCTGAAACAGTACTATCAGCATTAGCAGCGAGCTTCTTGGATTTATCTGATTTTAACCTTATGTCAAATATTAGAATTTTGTTATTTTTGTGATGTTAGAATGCTGAGATAGTTTATAATATGAACTTATTCTCTCCTTTGATAACTATATCTTTTAGTGTCTTAATGTTTGACAGCTCTTTGGTAAAATACTTTTTTTGTTTTGTTTGCTTATTAAACAGGAAAATTCTTCTAACATACTTTCAGAGTTAGATGAAGAATTTGATAGTTTATACTCTATATTGGATGAGGTGAAAGAAAGTATGATTAACAGTATCAAGCAGGAACAAGCTCGTAAATCACAAGAGTTACAGGTGAGATCATGCAAGTATTTATGAATAATTTTAGTCTGTTTAATGCTTGATTTATTGAAAGCAAGTATTTGTGAATTTCTGTGTATAACTGTACTGTGTATAACTTGTAGAAGAATGATTCTTTGTTTTGGTCATAGAGATCTTTTTTTTAATTGTGATAACAAAACATAAGATTTACCCTCTTAACCATTTTTAAATGTACATTTCAGTAGTGTTAGCTGTATTTACATTGTTATGTAACAGATCTCTAGAACTTTTTCATCTTACAAAACTAAAACTCTGTACCCATCGCACAAGTACTCTCCATTTGCCCCTCCCCCCACCAGCTGGCAACCACCATTGTATTTTCTGTTTCAATGATTTTAAATACTCTAGATATATAAGTGGAATTATACAATATTGGTTCCTTTTGTGACTGGCTTATTTCCCTCAGCTTAAATGTCTTCAGAGTTCATCCATCTTATAGTGTGTGCCAGGATTTTCTTCTTTTTTATGGCTGAATAATATTCCACTGTATGTATGTACATTTTCTTTATCCATTGATCTGTGGACATTTGGGTTGTTTCCACCTGTTGGCTATTGTGAATAATGCTGCAATGAATATGGGTGTGCAAATATCTCTTCGAGATCCTGTTTTCAGTTCTTTTGGATATATACCCAGAAGTGGGATTGCTGGTTAATGGGGTAATTCTATTTTAAATTTTTTGAGGAACTTTCATACTGTGTTCCATAGCTGCTGCACCATTTTACATTCCCACCAGCAGCACACAAGGGTTTCAATTTGTCTACATCCTCACAAACGCTTGTTACTTTCTATTTTTATTATTATTATTTTAATTGAGATATAATTGACATATAACACACTAGTTTCAGGTATACAACATAATATGATATTTATATATATTGTGAAATGATCACAGTAAGTCTAGTTGACATTCATCACCACACATAGTTACAAATTTTTTTTTCTTATGATGAGAACTTTTAAGATCTACTCTCTTAGCAACTTTCAAATATATAACACAGTATTATTAACTAGTCACCATGCTGTACATTACATCCCCAGGACTTATTGTTTTATAACTGGAAGTTTTTACCTTTTGACCACCTTCACCCATTTCACCCATACTTTCTATTTTTTTGATAGTGGCCATCCTAATGGATATGAGATGATTTCTTGATCTAGTTTTGATTTCCATTTCTCTAGTGATTAGTGATATTGAGCATCTTTTCATATACTTGTTGGCCGTTTGTATATCTTTTTAGGAGAAATGTCCATTCAGGTCTTTTGCCCATTTTTTAATCGGCTTACTTGTTTTTGTTGTTGTTGAATTGCATGAGTTCTTTATATATTCTGGACATTAACCCCTTGTCACATATGATTTGCAGTTATTTTCTCTCATTCTGTAGGTTGTCTTTTCACTTTGTTGATTTTTTTTTTAATGTGGAGAAGTTTTTAAGTTTAATATAGTCCCATTTGTCTACTTTTGCTTTTGTTGCCTGGGCTTTTGGTGTCATTTCCAAGAAATGATAGCCAAATCCAGTGTCATAAAGCTTTTCCCCTATGTTTTCTTCTAGCAGTTTTATAGTTTTAGGGCTTATGTTTAAGTCTTTAATCCATTTAGAGTTAATTTTTATATATAGTGTCAGTTAGGGGTCCAAATTCATTCTTTTGCATGTGGGTATCCAGTTTTCCCAGTGCCATTTATTGAAGATTTTGTAGTTTTCCTATTGTGTAGTTTGAGATTATTTGACCATATATGCAAGAGTTTATTTCTGGGCTCCCTATTTTGTTCCATTGGTCTATGTGTCTGTCTTTATGCCAGTACTACGCTGTTTTGATTACTGTAGCTTTGTAATGTTTTAAAATCAGGAAATGTGAATGTGGTCTTCAACTTTATTCTTCTTTTTCAAGATTGTTTTGGCAATTTGGAATCCCTTGATATTCCATATGAATTTTAGAATTTTTTTTTCTATTTCTGCAAAAAATGCCATTAAGATTTTGATAGGGATTGCATTGGATTTGTAGTTTGTTTTGGGTAGTATGGACGTTTTAACAATATTAAGTCTTCCAATCCATGATTGTGGGATGTCTCTCCATTTGTTTGTGTCTTCTTTAATTTCTTTCAGCAGTGTTTTGTAGTGTTCAGTTGTGATAGGTCTTTTAGCTCCTTGGTTAAGTTTACTCCACAGTATTTCATTCTTTTTGATACTATTGTAAATGAGATTGTTTTCTTAATTTCCTTCTTGGGTTGTTTATTGTTGGTATATGGAAATGCAACTGATTTTTGTGTGTTGATTTTGGTCACAGATATCTTTGAGAATCTGAAAGCTATGGAAGAATACTAATGTTCTCTTTCTCTCTTCCACACTCTGTACACAGAGTTTCCAAGGGTCAAATACCCTTTCAAGTCTGTCCATACTTCCCAGGTTGAGATTTGTTGTTTATATTTAGGAGGTGGGGGTTGTATTATTGAAATCATTTAAAGATAATTAGTCATGGGGCCGGGCGGTGTCGCAGTGGTTTAGTTCATGCTTTGGCAGCCCAGGGTTCGCAGGTTCAGATCCCGGGTACCTGCTGACACACTGCTTGTCAGCCATGCCGTGGCAGCGTCCCATATGAAGTGAGGAAGATGGGCACGGATGTTAGCCCAGGGCCAGTCTTCCTCAGCAAAAGGAGGAGGATTAGCAATGGGTGTTATATCAGGGCTGGTCTTCCTCACACACACACACAAAATAATAATAAAAGATAATTAGTCATAAAGTTTAATAAATAAGAAATTCATTTATTTAAAAAACACGATTGGGGAAGAAAGAAAACTCAGTGTCTTCTGAAGATCTAACCCACAACACATCCTGTGCAGATTTCTTTTCTGTTTTGGACCCAGATCCTTCTTCACAGCACCAGTTTGGAATACCTTTTAAGTGTTCACTTGCTTAATCTCCAACCTCCCTTTCTTCCTCAGTGTACTTTTTCTCTGTCAGAGCAGCTCTAATTATCTTCATCTTCATTGTGTTAACCAGCCAACGTTTCTGTCAACATAGCCCATACCACATATTAAATCTGGCACCAAAGTGGCCATGAGTCATATTTTTTCTCCTACCTATTCCTCTGCCCATTAGGTGACAAAAATCTCATACAAATTGAATATGCATTGTCAATTTTTATCTGCCACTTTTAACCATTCCTGGGGTAAGTGATGTTCCAATGCTGCTGATACTATTTTCCTTTTCTCTTACCTGTAAGCTCCAAATACCTGGTTGGTGCCTGGTTTTGGTTGGGACCTTCTTTTTGCCTCAGTGTATATGCAGTTTATTTTTCTGGCATTGTTAATAGGGGAGCTAGAAGCAGCCAGTAGACACATTTTTTAAAACTTGACATTGGCCAGATGAAATTAAACTATTGTTAATATCCTTTGGAGTAGGAACTTTGCCATTTGTGCTTAGAAAAATACTTCCTACTTGTCCCATATTATTCATGTATCTTATTATATTGCTAGCTTTTAACTAATGGCAGTTGACTAACTGGCTCCTCTTAGGTTCTTTTCTCTACTCTCCCTTTCTCCCTCTCCTCAAAATTCACATATGCTGGATAACAGAGCTCTTACAATAATGACTTTAGAAAAGCATTATTAGAAATTGAAATCCTAATTATCATTGGATTTTTAAAAATTATTTTATCTTCTTCATTATGTCTTGTTATTCTTGCCCTAAAGATAGTTTAGAGTTGTCAAAGAATTTGAAAATGTTCCACATCTTAATGTTCAAAATTCATATTTGAGAAGCTAGTTTAGAGTGCTTCTTGTTAGCACAATTTATAGGGCAAGTCAGTGATAATATTTGATTGTCAGCATCTAGATTTCATACACTCATTCAGTAAAATTTGAATTACTGCTGTGTTGGATTTGGGGTATATAGTAGTGTGCAAAACAGCTCCTGCCCTCATGAATTTCACATTCTAATGGAGGATAGTTTGTAAGAAATGCTCAAGAAAGGAAAATCAGATCCTTTTGCCAAAGAGATTAGAATTTATAAGAGAAAGCAAAAATGTATATAAGCTATAACTGATTTAAGAATAATGTTAATGTAAACACTGTACAACTGTATATAATGCAGAGGGATCATGAAGATAACTGAGTTAAGAAACAGTTCCTTAGAAACTTATTTGAAGCACTTTGAGGGAGGAAAGGTTTACTTAATAAAGGGAAGAGAGGGTATTTCAAGTAAGAGGCAGTTCAGTTGTTAAGATAATTAAAGATCAGAAGTCCAGAAGAGTCTTAGAATCATCTTGAAGCCAAGACAGTGCTGATTTGGAGGAGAGATCTAATATCATTCATGCCATGGCATGTGGGTTTTGATATTTAGGAGTGGTGTCCTTTTTTAACTTAGGATGTTTGAGATTTTCAGAATTAAATAATCTCTATTCATTGTGGATTTTTGGTTTAAAATATATCTTTAGACTTCTTGAAGAAATGTGATAGTTACATATTAAAACTTAGTTTCTGACAGTCATATACAGAGCTGGATATATGTGTGTACATGTAAAATCCATAGTGCTCTTCTTAGAACAGGCTGCATTTATTGCTCTTGTAAACTGTTGAATTTATATTTCTAGTTGTCGACTAAGTTCCTGGTAATACATAATTGGGTCATATACATATATTTAAACTCTTTTTCTCATAGAGTCTCAGATGAACTTTCTCTACTTTGGGTTTTGTGAATCTTAATTACAATGATAATGGACATTATTTTTTTCAACTCATCTGATTCATGGAAGTCTTGCATTAAAACTGCATTTGGGCTCTTTTTTTTTTTTTCTTGTGAGGAAGACCAGCCCTGAGCTAACATCCATTGCCAATCCTCCTCTTTTTTGCTGAGGAAGACTGGCCCTGGGCTAACATCCGTGCCCATTTTCCTTTACTTTATCTGGGACGCTGCCACAGCATGACTGACAAGCACTGGGTTGGCCGGCTCCTGGGATCCCAACCCGTGAACCCTGGGCTGCCAAAGGGCGAACTTAACCTCTGCACCACTGGGCCAGCCCCTGGCCTCCTTTTAAGTGGGATGACTTTACTCTGATTTTTTTGATCAGATATTCTATCAAATTTATCTTTAGCTGCTGAATATTGATGGGGAATTCAAATGTTGCAGAAAATGGGAGAAACAAAGTTCTAAATACTGTTTGGAAGTGGTAACTGCAAGGAAGTTAGCACCATCTCCTCTTCCTGTGTCGTCATTTCAGATCTTCATTTTTTTTCCAGTGACTCCATTGTTTTATTTTTTTCCCTCTTTTTATTATGCAATCTGTTATCCTTTGTAATTCTTAATACCTCTCCTTCGCAATGCCACAGAAATTTTGACAGTTTTTTTTATAGGAACAGTGATCTAGGGGAGATGAAGTGATATTGAGGGGACAACAGGTTGTAAGATAAGACTGTAAGTTATTGAAACATAAGCTGAGTGAATATAACTTCATTCTTGAGGATGCTCTTGTGTTATGATTCAAAGGAAAAGCTATAGTGGTATTATAATATCACCATAATGATAATTCAAACCATAAAGCTTTCTTGGGATAGTTTAAAAATTAGATATTGAAAAGAATCACAACTTGGCCACTGATGCCATTCCCTTCTTTGGTTGGAGATAATAGAGCATCTCTGTTCTTCCTTTGTGTTCACAAACTCGATAGCATGTTGTTTTCATTAAGGTATTTTAATAATTACTCTGAATAACTGATACATTAGTGCTCTTTAAGTTGTATTCCTTTGTACTCTCCCCTCCTTTTTTTGCTTTTCCTCTTGACTTCAAAGCAAATAAATAGCATTTTCTTAGAATAAGATTTTATCTCACACTTTGACCTCAGATTGGACTCTTTTACTTTAATAGTTCCTTGAGATATATTCTTTATTTTTCTTGGTATTTTTTTACTTTCATACTACATTGACTCTAGTCTGCCCTAGTCATCATTAAACCTACCATTTTGTTCTGGGATATTTCAAATGGTGGTTTGTTAATTCTTTTTTGGAACTCATAAGAGTTTTACTCATAGGGGGAGCAGTATTTTTATGAAACTGTGGTTAGGTCCTTAGAATAACACGTGAAAACCTATTTGAACTCAAAATATGGTTGAACTATTCTACTTTTCCACAGTAAAATAGAACACATCAGAAACCTATAAAATGAGCCGTAGTTTATCTTTAGTGCTGATCTTAAGGAAAAACGAAGTAGATTTGAATATGGAATAGATATTAATATTCTGAAGAAGAAGCTTGGATACATTTAAAGGCTTAGAAATCAGTCTGTTTCTTTGTTTAAAGGTATCACTAACAATATTTTCACGTGACTGGGCTTAGTTTTAGACTTACAAATGATAGCGTGAGAGAGAGAGAGAACTGAATAAGAAAGATTGTGTTAGGTGAAACGAACACGTCACTATAACAGTTACCATCTTTGTTCCTCTTTATTCTTTTTGAGATCTAGGCCCTTGCATTTGTGATTCCTGTGTTATACAGTTTTGGAAACTATAAATTAGCATTTATAGTAATACGTATTACTTGAGTAATGTAATAAATGGAGCGCTAAGATTGTGCTTCACTGAATGTACCTGTAACTTGATTCATAAACTTCAACCTTGGTTAATATCATCAAGAAATTTAGTCTTCGCGATAGAGGATGTTGTCTGCAGATGGATTATTTCGGTATTTTAATTTAAATTGTTGATAGTTTTCTTACTGCCCTGATTGAGAAGAATCTTTAAGTAAATTTGACCTCAGCTATTTTTAATTGCTGTATTTTCTTTTGTGTTTTTAAATGATAAATATATCTTTGTATGCATATAATTGTATGCAATTAAGCTTTTCTGGACAAATTATGGAAAGATGTTAAGTACATTGTATTAAGATAATTAAAATTTGTTATATGTATGACTAGTGATTACCTTGCTTCAATAGCTTTCTAAAATATTTTTTTCAATTATTGCTATTAAAATTGTAAGTTCATTATATAATATATATTTAAGATTTTTCTGGCAATAGGAAATTTTATTTTAATGATTTATTATTTTTTTCCTAGAGTCAGCTTAGTCAGTGTAATAATGCCCTGGAGAACTCAGAAGAATTATTAGAATTTGCAACACGGTCATTAGATATAAAGGAACCTGAAGAATTTTCAAAGGTACGAAGAAAAACTGCCAAAAAAACTAAACTAATCCACCTAAAAAGGAAAGTTTTGTTTAAAAAATGGTGTTTTCACTTTTAATTTTGGATTTATTCAGTTGTTTCTAATACTAAAAAAGGCTTGGAATTTCTTGTTAAGTAACATGCTAGCTATTCATTTACCCCAAAGCAGACACTTAGAATTATGTCAGATGAATCAAGTTATTCTCTTTTTTCAGTTATATCCCTATTGGTCATTTATTTTAAATGTGCTTGTGTACTTTAGCTGAATCATACCTTTGTTATAACATTTCATGACTAAAGAAAGAAGATTGATATTGATATTAACATTCTTAAAAATCTAGTATATTCCTTTCTGTGAGCTGATTGGGAAAACATCATCATTTGATGCATATGAGCACTGTAACCTAGTAGAATTTGTTATTAAATGTCCTGCTGTGTAGCTTAAGTGATTGAGTATTTTATTAAAATATGAAAATGTAGGTCCTTATTTAAGGGGTATGCTTGATAAGAAAATATAAACAGTAAAGCAAAAAGACTGGTAATGTTTTAGCCTAGATCCTGGTGTTTAAGAGATTCTGAATTCTAGATTTTAATTCTTATTTTAAGTAGAGTTGTTTTTAAATGATTACCAATTTACCAAATCAAATCTACTCTATTTGATATAAAATAAGGATGTAGAATAATTAGACTATATACTATGTAGTAATTTTATCAAGATAAGAGATATATGAGTTTGATACTATTTTCTTGGTCTATGTGGACTATGTGGTAAACTGCTTTAGTGTTAGAAAGGTGACTTCATAATCCATTTGTGTCCACCTTACGTTTTCATTTTATGATTTTTCTGTGAACTTGAGGGTAGAAAAAACTTCTGTGAGAAGGTAACATTCACTGGCTTATGTCCTTTCATTTTGAAAATGAACTTTAAAAATTGATGCCTTTTAACAAAATGAATCAAAACAGGTCTTTTGCTATAAGCCAGTGAACTTTTGAATTTTGAGGTGGGTTGTAAGGAAGTTCGTCTTTGCACTTGATGGGACTTATTATATAAAGGAATTATGAGGGAAGTATATCATATTTTAAAGTACTTTAAAAGTATAGATATATCGCTTCTTCAGAGGGCTTTTATGGGATAACTTGAAATATCTGAAATAGCCAAAAAACATGCAGAAAGTAGATGTCTAAGTCATCAACATCACTGTCATAGAGTTCATGGGCAGGAGTTAATATCCTCTATTCGTGATAGTTTCTCAGAATCTGTTGACTATTAATATGTACAGGGTACTACTAAATTTTTAGTTTTTTTCTTTCTGTTTCCTAGTTGTCAACAGATCCCCCTTCTAGTGGAGTAGGGCAGCTGTTAATGTCAGGTATAATCATAGCAGCAAGAAGTAACAGCTGAGAGCCTGAGAGTGAGGAAGAAGACAGGAAATCTATATTGTGGACAAAAGTACTCAAAAATAACTTGAACCCAGTTGCATTTAAATAGAGTGATGCTCAGAAAACTGATGAAAGTTTGTTTCTCTCCCGTTCACGTTTTCAGTCTTTCTCTCCCCTTTCTCTCCAAGGCTCCTGTTCCCTCTTTCTCTCTCCTTTGTTCTTGCCAGCTTTGTTTTCAGCTTTGTTAGAACTTGTTCCCAGCTGATTATAAATTGGAAAGGTTCGGATAAAATAAGTCACATTGTGGTTTAAATATATTTTCTTAATGTGCCACTTTCCTTCTTATCTTACTCTTTTGATCTTGTCTTCCAGCATTTTGCAGTACTGCTTAATAGCTTAAACTGTTTGGACTTGTGGTGAAATGAATTATTTGTCAGTGTTTCCTGGCCAGAAATCTAAATTTAGTGTTCAAGAAAAATGCCTAACTGAAAGTTGCTTGCAACTATTTTCTTAGTTTATTAAAGTAGTATCCAATAATGGTTTGATTCCAAGTCAGAAACTAAGTTCACTCTCCTAGCCAGCTGCATGGACTACAGGCTTGCCTCAAACGCTTGATTGCTGACAGAGAGGGAAAGATGACTTTGAAAATTAATTATTGGACTAGCAGTATACTGTTAGATATTTGGAAGAAGAAATCCTTTTAGTGTATACTATTTGTGAATATCCCATATTAAAGTGAGTAAATCAGATATAGCTATGCTACTGACAAGCCTTAGACAATATGAAAGTAAACAAATAAAAATAGCACAAATGGAAAAGGATTTTAGAACATACTTTTACTAATTTTTTTTAAACTGTTAGAAGTGTGGTTGATTGTAAATATATACAGAAAGATCACCAGTAAATGAGATCTGGATCATTAGCTTTATTTCTAGATGGACAGATAGCCAAACGCCACCAAACCTGGGTTCTCTACTAACAGCTGATCTGCGGAACATTGCTTGGATCCTTTGCCAAAATTAATATTCCTATTCTCTCCCTGCCCCTTGAATGTAGAACTTGAATTCTACCTGTGAAAAGAGCTGAGTCTGTGGGACAGTTTCCAAGTCAATCACCATCTTGCCACACATAACCCAGTTGTCAGACTAGAAGAGAAGGAATGGTTACCTGCCCGTGGGTGCCTACAGTGGAATAAAAAGTACTGAGTAAGGTGCAAGGGGAACAGTGTCTTCTGCATTTGATCACACGTGAAAAGGGAGAATGGGTTTTGTGTATTTCCCACTTCTGACTCACAATAGCTCACCGTTGGAATCCTGTTCAGTGAGTATCAGTCTGTGATTGCTGGGAGGAGCAAATAAGGAGAGAGGAGTGGAAGCTCACTCAGTATTTTCAAGGGAGCCGAAGTCAGAAATGCTGGGAGAGGAGAGGACCTTCAACAAAAGCATGAGCGTTTTAGTTATGAAGGCAATTTAAAACAAATCTACATATTTGTTAAGAAGAGCTCAAACTATAATTTTTCACCTTTATTTTATTTGTAGGTGTATATGTCTTATAGAAATGTGGTCTCCTATTATATAAATGTGCTTTTCATTGAACAGATATATGCAGTACTGTATTCAAAGTTATTTCAAGTTATTTACTATGGCTTTGAGAAGAAGACTTTTAAATGATCATGTTTTTTTGAAAAGTAGTTCTTTTTATAAACAGATAAATATATGTATAAAAAGTTTAAAACTTCTAATGTATAAAGTCAACTGGTATGCAGTGGTTTTTTTTTTTTCATTGAAAGCTGGTATTTTTGCCTAAAGGAAAATAGCATTTTAAAGCTCTTTTTCACTCTCTCTGAGTCCCTTTCATTTCCCAAGTTACTCTTTAATATGTTATTTTTGGGGTGAGGGTAGAAGTCTTAATTATATATTGTAAAAAGTATTAAATATTTACCCCTTAGTATTTTCAGATTGTCTCAAGGAAATATTACAAAATTATTTGTCCCAAATTTAATAGGAAAATCTGAAGTATAAAAATATAAAACAATGTGGACACATAGACAAGACTCGAAAACTTTCTCAGTGTTGTGTGGCATTCAGATTTTTACTAGAAACTCTATTGGGCTTTACTGCAAATCAGAAGAAAGATAAGTCCTCTTAGGCAAATGCCAATTTTGACGTCTAGCTTTTGCTAGATTCATTGTTTTGACAGTGTTAGTATATTTTTCTCTCAGAAGTTATCATTCAGAAACAGATATATTCTTATTTTGGTTGCTGTTTATCAGTGCTCTGATTTTAATTAACTTTTCCCTTGCTGCCTCTTTCTCCATTTCACCTGTATTTCAGAGAATTACATTGTCAAAATGTTTATTTTAGATAATATTAAAACGTTGTTATCTACAAATAAGACGTCTTAGGATGGACTTCTAGGGTTCAGAGGTATCTTAGTGCTCATCATTCTATAGATGCGATAACTGAGTCTTAAAAGAGTTAAGTGACTTGCTGGTTAATGTGATGAGCTGAAACTCATCTTTTAAACCTTGGTCTGATGCTCCTTATTTTTTGCTGATGAGTTTCAAAATTTCTGCTGATTGGGAAGAAATTTGGAAATCTCAAAATTTGTTTTGTTTGGGTAAATGATTCATTGAGTACAGTAAGCAAGATCTAAAACTTTTTTATTTTATTATTCGCATTTTAACTGTGTTTAGAAAATACTATTCAATTAGCTACTCCATAAATGGAATTATTTTAGGGTACTTTGCTTCTAACATCTTTCCATAAAAGGAGAAAATGAGGATATTAAGAAGAAATATAGAAACAATACGATCTTTACCTTCATAGTGTTTGATAAATTCACGGAAGAAAATAGTTTCTGTATTCACTCATTGCAGATTAAACACGAGAGATTGGGAAAAGATCTAGATTAACTTCTTTATGTTTAATTGGTTAATTATGAAGAACCATTTGTGATTACTCCTACATTGTACTCTTAGTACAATTTTATTTAAGGAAGTTTGGCCTCAGGTGACAGATTTCCTATAACTGATAAAATAAAGGATCAGAATTGTAAGATTTATTTTAAAAACAATTAATTGAGAGATGTAGGAAAGGGAATGAGAGAGAGAGAAAGGAGTCATGTCTGATATGAATAGAGAGAAACGAAGTGCTGGGCAAACGGGACTTCAGTAGAAGACTGAAATAGAAATAGTGATTGAAATTGGAATAGAAAATAGTGATGTTGAGCAAGGTAATATGACTAATGCTTCTTGAAGGCTTTCCAATAATATACAGTACCATAACCTGAAAATCTCAGCATTCACTGAGGTCTCTTCATGACTCAGTGGAATTTCATAGATGCAGATGAATGTATTGGAGACAGAGCAGTGGTAAATCCTGGGATCAGTTGGTGCTTAGTAAGCAGAGATGTTTAATTGACAAAATGCATCACTCTTGAGATTGAAACTTAGAGGAATCAAGCAACATAGTAGTGTATATCTTTTGGACAGCTTTCTGCTTTGGGGGAAGAAATTCCAGAAAAAAATTAATCTATTTTCCATTTTAAGATATTTCTTGAAGCTGGGCCCTTTTAGAGAAATATCTTCAGAATTTGAGACTTTCTACCCTTCTATCATTGCTCAGAATAACTTCTTCAATGCCTTCTATGTTTACACAGTGTATATACTGTAAAATTTGAACCACAGAGGCTCCAGTTTGACCATCTGAAGTATATATATCTTTATATATAAATAAATGGGACAACAGTCTTTCCTAGATTATCTGGGTTTTTATCTATTTTTTTTCTGGTTTGTCAGAAACAGCCTGGTACATTAAAGGATAACATGAAAGCTTTACATGCATGCATGTGTGTCCACTCTTGCACACAGACACTAAAAAATGGCATCTTATTAAATTAAGTAAGACTAGACACAGAATTGAATCATTATGGTCAGTTTATAAAACAGTAATGGTCTTCATATTGTTGGATTATTCGAGATTGACTGGTAAGTAACATTCCTCTAACCAAGTTCTAAAGCAATTGGGAAATAAGATTAAAAAATCAAGCTGATAAAAGGCCAAATACTGATAAAATGCTATTGGAGAATTTGGCTTAAATCAATGGGCAAGCTTCCTCATACAGTCACACGTTGCTTAACCACGGAGATATGTTCTGAGAAATGCGTCGTTAGGCGATTTCGTCGTGCAAACATCATAGAGTGTACTTACACAAACGTAAATGGTATAGCTGACTACACACCTAGGCTATATGGTACTAATCTTATGGGACCATCATTGTATATGTGGTCTGTCACTGACTGCAACATCGTTATGTGGTGCATGACTGTATTGAATCCTGGAATTAGACTTACCCACCCAGGTATGGTCAGTACCTTAAGTCTCTGTGTGTGGGAAGCCTGTTTCAGTGAAACTACATAGAGGGAAAGAACAGTATATATGTTCGCTGTGGGCAAGCAAGCTGCCAGAGAGACGGAAAGGTGCTAAGCTACTTATTTCTAGTTTCTCCGTTCAAACTCATAATCAAATTAAGTCATATCACCTCCCCAGGAGAAATGAGGGAATAGAGAGAGACTTAAAGGAGTAGTGCTAGTGGCACTTCTTCCACATGTAAAGAAACATCCAGAAGAGTCTCCTCTTCCCCTCCCTTGATACTTATATTAACATCTTTGGTTTGTAATTCTAGCCGTAATGACAATAATTTTGAAAAATCAATGTGGTTGACTTTCTTAACATTTCTTATCCCTAGTACCAAAGTAGTGTCTTGACTTAAGGTACATATTATAGATGCCACAGAATCATGGTGTTTGCTGTAGAATGTGGAGCTTGGAAAGGTTCTTTAGAAACATTAAGGACCAAAATCCCTTAAAAAAGAAATAGAATGATTAGTATACAAGGTCACAGAATTGATTATGGTAGTGCTGGAACTGTTTGATATGCTGATCTCTTAAATCACAATTCTGTTCTTTTGTGTAGAAAGGTTCTCAGAACAAAATATTTTAGGATGGATGTAAAAATAACCAATACCAAGTAAGAACAGTATTAGAACTGGAGAGGTAACAGAGCATTGCTGTGTACAATTAATGTTCAGTTAATTTTAATAGTTATTAAGTATCACTATGTGCCAAGCTTTCTGCTAGACGTTGGGGACAGAGTGTCGAGCAAAACAGTCATGGTCTACATTGGATGGATCATTAATTATGCTGGTCAGTATGGGGAAAAAAACTTCTGTTGGATATATTGTATTGTAAATGTAAAGGAGACAACAGTTTTTGTGTGTATTTTTCAGTGACTGTACAGCACCAAGTAATAGCTGTGCCCCCTTTCTAAACTTGTGCTTTCTCCAAAAAAAAAAAAAAGATATTTTATGTGGAGTAGGTTTAAGTTGGCAGCATCAGTGAGGTTGTCTGAGGGAAAGACCCCATTACTAGAAGTATTTCTCTGGTTTCTCCTCATTCATCTGAATTTTTTGCCATTACAACTTCATTCTTTTGGGGTAAAGGATTGTAGAACTGCAGCCTAGTTTATATGTTAGCAGGCAAGCTCCCAGAATTCAAAGTCCTTGCCCTGTGAAGGCATATAGAGAAAACTTGGAACAGTCATTGTGAAGTGGTGAAAGATATCTCTGAAGAAAAATTGGAGAGAGCAGATTTGAAATGTATAAGAAAACCATCAGAATGCATAGAAATGTGTGCCCTGGAAGGCAATTAATTGTTTCAGTTGAAGAGTGTCAGACTGAATGAAAGTAGAGGTGTGTTTTGATAATCTTAAGGTAAGAAAAACCATTTATAGTCATCTGAAATGAGTTTGGAGTATTAAATTTTCCTCCTTTTAAGGTGGTATATGTGGGATCTGGATTTTCTACTGTAGTTCTAACATCACATTATGCAAGCTGATGCGAACTGTACAAATTTCCTGTAATTTATGTTTTGCTGAATATGAACTAATCTATTCCAGGGTTTATATCCTAACTTTTCTTGCATGTCACTGCCATTGAAACTTGCATGAAAAGCACTAACTGCCTTCTTTCTCTTCTCCCTGATTTGCTCCAAGGCTGCCAGACAGATCAAGGATAGGTATGGTATAAAACCTATGTTTTTATTTAAGTATTGATATTGAAGTCAGAAATGAAATTCAAGAACAGTTTCTTATTAGAATCTCGTTGGTTAAAATAAAAATACCTAATGGCCAAGTCCAAAAAAAAAGAAAATGTCTGCTGCATATCTTCTGGAATAAACAATATATCAGCAAGATTTTTTAAAAATGTAGTTGTGGACAATTATGTACTTCCAAAAGAATTTCATTTCTGGTATAATATAGTTAGTTTTAGTACAGTTCTTAATTAGCTATGTTAATGGATGGGGAACCATTTTGAATAATAAAAAATATATATTCCTGGAATGCATTTTTGGTTGTTCTTAAATCTTGTAAGCATGTCTTATTTTCTGAGAAGTCATAGCATTTAAATAGTCCTCAAGAGCTAAAGCTCTCTGACTTCACTGCTCTTGTGTTTAACACCTTGTGTTCTCATTCCATCCTGTTCCTGGTGCCATCTCTTTCTATTTCTAGTGCCACTATTATCTGGTCTATGGGAAGAGAAAATTAAAGAAAATGATGAAAGACTTTGGCTTTTAAGGCAAAGATCTTTCTCATTGGTAGGGCCAGGATTAAGAAAGGGAAATCCATGCTGTAATGAAGACACCAAAGGGCTAAAAGAGCTGCTGGCAATTTTGGATGGGGTTGCCGCAGAAAAGATGGTTTTGATCTGCCTGGCTAGTCACTGAGCATCGACTATGATATTATCACTTAAGGTTTTTTCATTTGAGGATTATGAGATTCTTTGAAAGGCACAGCTCTTCAAAGCACCACTCTGATTCCTAGATTAAATTACTCTTCAGTAGATAATTCACAAAATTATTCATTATGGATTGTGTGAAAACCAGTGTCTCTTTTGTTAATCTTGGCTAAAGACTTCAGTTCTGTTTCTTCAGTTTTTCTCGTGGGCTTTTATTTAACTAAAGACAAGATTTGTGTGGCAGTTATAGCCTTCTTAGCACAAATATTAATTTTTATATTTTTTGTGTATTTTATATCAGGGAGTGGTTAAAGACATGGATCATTCTTATAAAATCCTAGATGTAGAAAGGAGGTTATGAGGGTGTGAAGGTGAAGAGTATTGACTGTTTGTGGAATGGGTGCTAGGTAGGTCAGTTTTTTGGATAAGGTAGATTTGAGTTGTATCTGCTAGAATTCGCTATGAGTAATCCATCTTCCATCCTGGCTAGATGATTATTCTATTTAGCCACCTACTCCACTAAGTCCTGCTCTGGTCCCTGATTTTCTGGATTAGAAGTCACTCCTAATCAGGCTTTGGGCTGTCCAAAGACTTTGTGAGAGACCTTGCAGTCTTCTTTCATTTCTCTACTAGGAATCTGTATGATTCTTTGCTTCCCAGAATCCTGTCCTTACCCCTGACCTTTTTCTCTCTGTCCAGACTCGTTTGTGAGAATTTAATTTGATGATCGGTTTTTATGACTGAATGTATTCAGCAAAGCTTGACTTCTTTGCCTCTTCTTCTTAGCCAACCTCTTGAGTTGATTTCATCAGTATTCAGGTGATCTCAGGAGTCAGGGTTCTTTTTTCCATCAGGGCAAACTCCATTTTTGTTTTTGTTTGCTTTTCGAAGCATATACTTTGTTTTAGCTTCTCCCACATTTTTTACTCCCTGCCTAAGGAGCATTTCTGGGTCTTGGCTTAATTTTTTAAACTTGATTTTTAGCTTTGTAATGTCCAGGTTTCTCTGATGCAGTTTTTAGGTGCTCTCCCAGGAAGCAAACTTCTAGAATTTCTTCATTGCCACCTATAATATAAAAATAATCTAAACATATAGTCATAATAAAATAATTATTTTCACTAAGGGAAGAGAGGATTATTCCCTTATATGAGGACAGAAATGGTATTTTAAGGAAGATTGTGCAACATAGCTGAGCAGGGAATCACACATATAAAAATGAAAGTATCTTTGAGAACTCAGTATTTATCACTTGCTGTGATAGAAATTATGCAGGAGGAACAATGGGAGTGACAGGAAAAACTAAAGACAGAAATGAGATACATAGCAGATCTCTAAAACTTTACAAATCACTGGTGTACACTCCTGGGTGCTTAGTGATGCTGGAAGATGATTAGTTGAGGTGTATTGTGGGATTTATTGGTTCTTGAAAGAAAGGGGTCATGAAAGGGAGAGTCAAGTTAATTAGGCAGGTAGTTTGAGGAAATTAAAAGTGTTTATCCATATGTTTTGCAGTTACTTTCTTTTTGCAAAAGTAAAACTAGGAGAAAGGGATCCTTGTGTTCAGCTTGTAATAAACCAAGAAAGTCAAGGTAAATTAAATCTTCCCTAACCACATGGATACTGTAATGTAGAGAATTATCTCTGTATTTTAGATTGTTAGTTTGGGCTTTGAGGCACAATTGTGTAAATATATTCAGTTTAAAAATAAAAAGTTCAGTCTTTTGAAAGATTATAGCCTTGTTGTACATCTTACTTGATTTATGGAGACTGAAATTTTCATTGACTAGACAATAAAGGTCATTATTCTTGTTTTTTAGCTTTGGTAGACCTTTCTAATGCATTTTTGGGAAACCTTCTTTTTCTTTGAGGGCGTAGTGATTATATCAAGTTGTACAAAGTTTCAGATTTCAATTCCCTAAAATACTTTCAGATATTTTTCTCAGCAGTTCTCAAAAAATATTTAAATAGTCAGGTTTAGAAGCAGCCTAGTAGGTTCAAACCCATTCATTGATTCGGTGGGCATTTACTAAGTACCTGTCTGAATATGGCTCTTTGAGAAGTCTTCAAATCAAAAGATACTTGGGGCTGAAAAGAACAAAGTATGTAAGACTTAGCCTTTGTTCCTAACTTCTTATTGGTATAATCTGAAATTTTATTATTGAGACCAACAGCTTAAAGTAATATGTGTGAAATACTCGGGGTTATGCTTGGCTTCAGTAAGTACTCTCTTCCTCACAAATTGTATTTCAGTGTAGCACTTTCTTCTTGATAAATAGATCAGCTGTTGTTGGCTCATTGTTACTTCTAAAGTGATTACTTTCCTAGTTTAAAAATGAAATAAAATAACTGAATACAGCAACAGTTTGACATTTTTCTTCCCAGAATAACTGTTTACAGCAGCAAGTTTGATATCTTTCATGCCGTTGATCTCTAGGGTAGATTTGGCAGATCTGAATGACTAGGCTTGCTGTTCCCTTTGTTCCTCTATTCTATTTACTTCCTCTCCCAAATTGTGTCCTAGAAGCACAACATTCATGAGTAGTACTTTCCTATCATTCTTTGACCAAAGATAATAAGGGGAGTTACTTTGTGACACTTATAGAAATTTACTGTAATATGAAAAATTGAAATTTGAGATAAAATGACAAATAGAATATGAGAGTTTCTTTTAATCCCCAGTTTTATTTGACAGAACAATTTCCCCATACTTTGAATAAAATGAGGTCTGGTATGATTTCTTTCTTTTTTTGTTTTTTGTACCACATTCATCTAATAAATATTTATTGAACTCCTATTACTTCCATGGATATGGTTTCACAGGGTTGTTTCTCCTCATATCCTGCCATGTAGCTGATGTGAATACATCAGAGTGACACCTACTAGCATGCTATTCAAAATCGTGATTTCACTTCTCTCCTTTCTCATCTGTGGCCTATCTCTAGCAGCTTCCAAGCTATACACTGTGTGCTCAGTGTCCTCTGCTCTTGTTTGAGGATACACGGAGAAGCTGTGAGCACTAGGGAGATGTTTGAATCAGGGTGTATGTACAGTTCACTATTCGGCACATGAGAAGGAGTGAGGCTGGCATCAGGAAGTCAGTGAGACTGAGTGCAGAGGTTCAGATGACCATTGGGTCTGTTAAAGATGATTTATGCTGGATATTTGTCTCTTCTGATATTTGTATTTGTATACAATTTTATGAAACTGGCTAGAGGAAAGTTTCTTAAAGTTACCTTAAACGTCTTTAAATTTAAAAACAGTTCACAGTTTTTCATTTAATTAATTTTCAAAAGACTCTTAAGAGCAAATTTCTGTTTAGCTTCGTTACCTTTGTTATAGTTTCTGAAATCACTGGAGTGAAATAATTTCTCTTTTCATATTATAAATTAAATACGTGATACTTGCCATTCTTTTATTTTTACAAGTGTGTTTGTGTTTGCCGTAGAGTAACAATGGCTTCAGCCTTTCGCCTTTCTTTGAAACCAAAGGTCAGTGACAATATGACTCATTTAATGGTGGATTTTTCTCAGGAAAGACAAATGCTGCAAACTTTGAAGTTTTTGCCAGGTGAGTACATATATTACAAGTAAGGTTATGTATAAAGACTTTTTTTTTCTGCAATGAACATTGGAATGTAAATATTAAAGAAGTGTAGTGTAATTTTTTTTCTTCATTCAGCTAAGAATAATTAAATTTGCTTTATTTTTAGAGGATTATTTTACTGATAGTAAAAATTCCATTTTAAGAATCTCATCAAGAGATATCTTTTATTGCTAGTTTGGCAGAGAGAAGCAGTATACCATAATGGTTAACACTGGGTTTGGGGACCAGATTTCTCAGATTTGAATTCTTGCTGCCATTTATTTGTTGTGTAACCCTGAACAGGTTATTTAACTTTGCCTCATTTTCTTCATCTTTAAAATATGATGTTATCTTTCTATGGTTTTGTGTAAGGATTAAGTGAAACTTCTAAAGTGCTTGAAATAGTACCTGGCATGTAGTTAACACTCAGTGAATGTTAGCTGCTCTCGTGACCATTATTGTTGTGGTGGTTGTTGGCACAGTTGGAATTTTATTTCCAGTAATAATATATTCACATTGGTTTATTAGAGTATTGGTATGAGGATATTCCAGTAGCCAAAACCATTTGAAGTTGAGTCCCAAATTATTGTCCACATGTGAAAGAGCCAATTAAGGACCTTCTGGTTAGTATTCTCTTTTTAGCTAGCATCAAGTAATGTTGCTAGTTGATAGCTAAAACAATGTGGACATGGTGATTTGGGTCTTCAGGAAATCTCTTGAAAGTGAAGTGTTTTACTTAGAGGTGCTTGTTTAGAACTGGCTTTTATTTTTTGGAGGTTAGCTGTTTCTGAATAGAGAATGTTGATTGTATGAAACCATTGTTTTCTTTTTTGAATATTTGGTCAGAGGCTTTAAAATCTGATTGGAAAGACAAGGTTAGTAGTCATGAAATTATAGTGGAAATACTAAGAGTAGCGTTAGTGAAGTGTTAACTTGTGTGGTATAGATCAGAAGTTCTAGGGGAGTTTATAAAAGGAAAGGATGAGAGAAGGAACCATAGTTGTGGAGGAAGAAAGTATACTTATCAGTGTGTATCTACCTGTAAATTAGCATTTCAGAATTACTAACCATTGTATTTTTATTCATACTACTTCTGAATTCAGAAGGAAAATCACGAGTGGTGGATTGTGAATATAAACGAGTATTATAATTTTGTTTTATAAATAAGTTACTAAGAAAGCACTCTTCTCACTATTACTTTCCTTCTCTTGGGTTTTCAATGATGGTTAACAGACCAAGGCCATGCCTACTGTACAGTCAAGTAGATTGCATGCACAATTAGCATTTCTACTTTTGGCAAACTGTTAAGACATTCTGAAGGAACGAGGTATAATAAAAAACAAGAAATCCTTTTGTGGAGGAATTCTATCCCAACGGAAAAGTATAGTAGTTTGTTAAAATTTATGAAAGATGAATTCATATCACTAATTTTTTATATCCTGCTATGAGAACGTTTCCTATAGGATACAATCAGATTAACTGAAAAAATGAATACCTTCATTCCTTAATGATTCATTCCATAAACACCACAAAAGTACATTATGTATAGGAACATGAATTGTGGACTTGACTGAGTCTGAAAAATGGAAGTGATAATGATGGATGATAATAATTACAAGTCGTTTTCTTCTACTCTAAGCCATTTTTTTATACATTGAAATTTAGAGTTTATATCCTCCTTTCTGAGCTTCCACAGCTAAGAGAAACATGTTTGTGGCGGTGTTGATGCCACTTATCCTTTTACATTCACATGCAGAGAAAACCTTGGTAAAATTCTTGAACCGATTTTCACCCTATTGCTGCTTAACTGTTGCTTTATGGAAATTGCTGTGAATTGCTTTCCATTCTCATTTCCAAAGAGAGTTCTCCATTTCCTAAGTAGTATTTTTATATTACAAGTTTACCACCTTTCATCTTCCCCTTAAGTTTTATTTCTCATTCAGTGAACTCTTCTCTTACTTCTGTATAGATCTTGGGTGAACTTCCCACATACTAAATCCAAGTCAACCTTAATTTAATATGCCACTCTTAAATTATCTAAATTTTCTTTAGATAATCCCTCTAAGTATCACCATTTTCTTGGATTTTTCTTTCATTTTTACCTCAGTTACCACTTTTAGCAGTTTGCTTTCTTTTGGGAGCCATTATTCACAAGAAAGAAGAATCTACTTGCCAGTACATTGAGATAGTTCGCCAGGCCCGTTAACAAATTGTGACTGTCTCTTTATACCAGTCTTTTGGGACTTTCAGTGCAGGTTTTTGGCTCAGCAAAATTATAAAATTACTGCATGCCATAGGCCTTTACATTTCCTCACATGTAGGCAGTGCAGAGCATGTTAAATTCATGAATGCCTGTGGTCTATTCTCTTGGCAATGAATGGTAGGCTCTATTACTTATGTTCCAGTAATAGAGATGAACATCTGTTATGTGTTGTAGGGACAAAAACCCCACAAGATATATGAAGGAAATTAACTATAATGACAAATGATATATACTTCTTTAGTGGTTGTCTTACTAATAAGATATATCAGATTCTAAGTATTTGTTGTACAATAGCGCACATACAAGAGTTGAACTTTGGAGTCTATAGTTAATGGAGATCAATTGTCCCACCTCTCTCCCTCCCTCCCTTTCTTACTAGTTAGGTTTGAAGATTTAAACTTGGTATCAAATTCCTTTCATCTTGGTCTTGATTATTTTATCTAAGATATTTGGTTTACTTTGTTATTTGTTAGGTCTCACACTGCTTTCCATTTTAACTTTTGTATGTAATTCCTTTGATGTTGTTGTAGCTTTTTTTTTTAAATTAATATTTTGCTTTTTAGAGCAGGTTTAGGTTTATGGAAAATTGACCAGATAATACAGAGTTACTGTATACCCCCGTTCCCCCACAAATCCTATAATTAACATCCTGCATTAGTGTGGTACATTTGTTATAGTTGATGAACTAATATTGATACATTGTATTAACTAAAGTCCCTAGTTTACATTAGGGTTCGCTCTTTGTGTTATAGAGTTCTGTGGTTTTGACAGATGTATAATGTCATGTATCTACCATTACATTATCATACAGAATAGTTTCATTGCCCTAAAATTCCCCCATACTCTGCCTGTTCATCCCTTGTATTCTGCATCCTCGCTATAATTGCTTCTTAGCTCCAGGAATTTTTTTGTTGATTCTTTGGGATTTTCTACATAGACAATCATGTCATCAGTGAACAAAGGCAGTTTTATTTCTTCCTAATCTGTATACCTTTTATTTCCTTTTTTTGTCTTATTTCATTTAGCTAGAACTTCCAGTACAGTGTTGAATAGGTGTGGTAAGAGGGGACCCTTGCTGTAGGGGAAACCTTCTAGTTTCTGAACATTAAGTACGATGTTAACTGTAGGTTTTTTGTAGATGTTCTTTATCAAGTAAAGCTCCCCTCTATTCCTAGTCTGCTGAGTTTTTGTCATGAATGGGTGTTGGATTTTGTCAAATATTTTTTCTCCATCTGTTGATATGATCATCTGATTTTTCTTCTACTGATGTGATAGATTACATTTATTGATTTAGAATGTGGAACCAGGCTTGCATACTTGGAGTAAATCTTTTAAAACTCTTTTTAGCAGCAAAGTGTCTAAATACAATCCCTATACAGTTTCAATATTTCGGACACATACGTCTCTGTGGAGGACCACCTTCTCCAGTTAGCTTTTTGTTATGTAAATGAAACATCTGTTAATGTCGAGGAGCTATAGAAAATCTCTTTTATGGAAAAGAAGTTGATTAATGTTCATACATGTTAATCGTGGCTCATTTACCCCAGTTGATTTTAATGAATCATAGAACTCTTTGGAGAAACATTTAAAAATCCTTAAGTATTTTTTGGGGTTGGGGACATTTTTGTTTAGTACTGAGAAATTACAATTCTCTTATAAGCAAGATTTTAAAAATACATTGGAAACATCTTGAATTATTTTAATCATTAGATTCAAAGTAAGTTAATCTACTTTGTCAATAATGATTTGTGTTCTACAGCTGTTTGAAATAGCAGAATAAAAGTGTGTTGAGAAGTAACAAGTTATTCTTGATTTTTATCCTTGGCATGTTTGAATTGCTTTTTGCCAACTAGGATGTAATAAACTTGAAATATCAGTCTATGAAAAAACTTTGAAACATGGATTTTTAAACAGAGCTTTGAAAAATAATTTGTTGCATTTATAAGGTATCCCTTCTCTTAGCCTGATTCAAATGAACAGTTCAAAAGCAACATGAAAAAGCGTAGTTTAAATGACAAACCTAAATAGTGGATTAGTACTATAGTAAATGAGAAATGAGCCTTTTTTTTTCTTCAGTCCCCAAAGCTCCAGAGATAGATCCAGTAGAGTGTTTGGTGGCTGACAACTCGGTCACAGTAGCTTGGAGAATGCCAGAAGAAGATAATAAGATTGACCATTTTACACTGGAATATAGGAAAACTAATTTTGATGGACTTCCACGTGTAAAGGACGAACGATGCTGGGAGATAATGGATAATATTAAGGGTACTGAATATACACTCTCAGGTAAAACGACTGCATTCATGAATCTCAGTCTCAGTAATTGTGAGAAATGTCTTGAGTTACTGTAGAAGATAAAGTTAAGTTTCTTTGCCAAGCTGACTTCTCATGTATTCATTATAGAGGTGAATTTCTCTAAAAATATGAAGAAAATCTTCATTTTGATTGCTTCTGGATGTTTGCCACCTGGCAAAACAGTATGTAAAGCAAACATGAAGGGATGTTCTGGAAACAGTATTTCAGATTAACATTTAATTTTTACCTTGGTTTTCTAACAATAAAAAAGTTGTCATTTTTTTAGATGTACACACCACATTTTGGTGATACTGTAAATACTGTTGACTACCCTTGTATGATACCTTCATGGTAATACCTAAAGTAGAGCTGTGACTTGGTGTTAGAAATTTGTGTTGGCCTTTTGAAAGTCTTTAAAAAGATATCTGCATATATAGGGAACTTTGGATACTTGAAATGGCCGAATATTGCCTGAGTTGTTCAATGCTTGTTATACATGAGCAGTAACGTTAGTAATATTAACGTTATTGAGCACTTAACCGTTTGTCAGGAGCTAGGCTGAAGTGTATTACACAGTATGTCTCATTTAATCAGTAAAATGCATCTCATTTAATCTGTACAATTATGAGGTTGGTTTTATCATTTCCCTTTCACAGATAGAAAACTGTGACCTCCTCAAGTTGTTGAAGGTCCCATAGTTAATAATTTCTGGACTGAGATTTTAATGTAGACCTGGCTAATTTAAAAGCTTGGCTGTTAATTGTTATGCTTCACTTTCTCTTTAAATTCATTTTTCACATAAAAAGACAATGTTTCATAGGTATAAAAATTCTGTCTTCTTTCCAGAAATTGAATATGTTATTTCAAATTGTAGCCTCTCTCCTTGAATGAAACATTACTTTTAATGATGCTTGAGAATACCTTTTCATGACTAGGTTAAAAAAAACACCCATTGATAAAACTGTGTAGTTTATTTCTTTTGAAGAAATAATAGATAAATCATGATTCCCTTTATTTCGAGCATTATCACCCTTTTAACATAGATTTGTACTCTTCCTGAGTAAAGAAACAGTTCCAAGGAGGGAAAAATGTCTGTTTGAAGGTTCATACTCACACTTTTGGAGTAGATTTCTTTACTTTTCATATCTAAAAACCATTTTCATTTTTTCAGGCTTAAAGTTTGATTCAAAGTATATGAATTTCAGAGTGCGAGCTTGTAACAAGGCTGTGGCTGGAGAGTATTCTGATCCAGTGACTCTAGAGACCAAAGGTAAAATCAATAGCTATTTATACAGCATAAAACAAAAGTTAACATCTGAAGTTTTTCAAGACTTTGTGACAGAAAACATTTCATGTATGGTTGCATTCCTTACACATACACACACACGCACGCACGCACGCGCGCGCACACACCCTCCCCCCACACAAACACATGTAATTCCCAACAGTAGGAATTTTAAGATGGGGAAATTAGGACTACAGTTGTGGTTTTCATTAGTTTTTCCTTTATCATGATAATCAGATGAGTAAAATAGACTGAGATGATGGTGTTATATTCTCTGGTGGGTGCTTAGTTTACAAACTTCGGTTTAGTATAAATATGTAAGCATCACTGAGATTTGCCCAGAGTTTTCCCAGGGAATGAATTATGGCTCAGTAATGGGGAAGTACCTTTTCAGTTTAGTTCAGGTCCTCTCTGTTTTCTTAAATCTTATTGTAGATAGTTTTTTTATATAGTTTTATAGAAACTTTATATAGTTTTATTTAAACTTTATATAGTTTATTAATGTTTACAAAGTACTCTCACAGTTCTTCATTTGATTAGTAAAACTATCTTGAGAGATCGGTAGAATAGATATTAACAGGAGGTTGAGGTTATTTTGTACTGATGGAGATTCCAGCAGAACCAGTGGCCATGCAAGTATATTGTATTTGGTTTCAGCATAGGCTGTATAGAAAAGAATAATGGGAAATATAGTGGGAATTAGTAAATTATGGCCTTATCTTTGGGGACTTTAAATGCTAAGATTAGGAATTTGAACATTATTCTCTATATACAGTATTGAATCAATTGAGTAAGGAAAATAATATGGTGATAGTTGTGCTTCAGAAAGTGGAGCTATGCTTCATTTTTAAAAAAATTGAAATATTGTTTCGGATAGCACTTAACTTCAGTTTGGATAACTCATCATCCCATTTGAACCTGAGAGTTGAAGATACCTGTGTAGAGTGGGATCCTACTGGAGGAAAAGGTCAAGAAAAAATTAAAGGAAAAGAGAACAAGGGCAGGTAAGCTAGTTCATTAAATCTGTTATCTGGACAATGCTTGTACGTTGGTTCTTATTTGACCATAACTTTAATGAAATTCTTCTACATATCAATATGATTTGTGATATATTAGTAACACCAAAGTGAAGAATATAATATTGTGTGTCAAACTTGAATTTGTCATTAACATTTTTCATTACTTTTTCTTAGTTTCCTAATCTTCTTCTTCTTTACACATTTTTATTTTGATATTCAATTTCTTTAAAGTCATATCTACAGCAACTTGAGCTGCTTAGAGAGAAGTTCCTGGTATAGTTGCTGAATTTTAGCCTTATAGATCACCTCTCTTACATGAAAATCTGCACTGAATGACAACTTGTAGCGTGTACAATCCCAATGTCTTGCCCCTGGTTAGCAACCCTATGAACCGAAGAGGCAAGCTTGGGATCTTTTGTTGTTGTCAGACTTATTTAGGTAGTCTCAAAATATGGGGGCCTCTCTTTTTAACAGAGGAAAATTTTGCTCAAACTGAAATAAGGTAATACCACTGTGAGTTACAACAGTGAATAAAAGAAAATTTCCTCAGCAGGCTTTTGATCTAATTTTATTATAAGCTGTTAAATTTAAGTTGTAAAGCTGTCTCTTAACAGTTACCTATTTTTATCTGACAGTGTCCATGTTACTTCACTGAAGAAACATACAAGGTGATGATCTATGTCTGTCTAGTTCTAGGACTTAGTATATCTAGCTTGGCTGAATAACTTTAATTTTTTCTTTTAACCAATAAGCAGAAGCCATTGCAGCAGCCTTCATAAGCTAAAATACTGCTCTGTGTAGACTGTCTGTATTGGTAGCTTATGTTTTGAATTTACAGCATTATAGTATGCTGCGTATTATTTGATTATGTTGTATATGATAACAAAACAATAAGCTCTGCTTTAAAGTCTTCTTGAATTATTTTCCCACTTCTTATTTTTTTCTGCATTTACTTATACCTTGCATCTTTCTTGTTGTGTTGTATTCAGTATATCTAACATTACAGCTTTGCTTTTATTTGTATTTGAAACGAGGCCAGTTTGAAGTGTTCTCCATTTTATAATAATCATGCGGTTTCAGAAGCATCAAGGATAAAAAAAAAAAGTCAATACTGAAATTATTAGGACAGTGCCAGAAAGATGAATCAATTCAAATTGCATGAGTAATAATTTGCTAATTTGAAGATACCACATATCTTTACAAGAAATCAATGTGTTCTCCTTTCAAAATTATCTTCTTCTCTTTTTTCTAGTTTATTTGCTCATTATTGGTGAAAGTAATTTCATAGTTAACATATTATAAATTGTAAAATGCTGCTGGATTTAATAGAGCCTATGAAATTTCCTTTGGTCACTTGGAGATTTTTAGACCGCTTGTATTTCGCATTTCAGATCATATTATTTCTCTTTCTCCCTCCCCTCCTTTTAAGGGTATTTTATATGTAGGATGTTTCTTGAATGTTATATACATTTATTCTTTCCATAAATATTTGTTTACTATAGGATCTCAGCTGGATGTTATGGAGTTTATAGGGATAAACACTGTCCCTGCCTTCAAGAAGTTTGCCCTAACTTATGTGGATGAAATATATATCTATATACAAATAAGAGTAATACAAGGTAGAGATTTATGTGTAATGGTAAGTGTGAATAAAGGAGTTTAGAGAAAGAAAAATGTCCTGAGCTGCCAGGTGTGGAAGTGGTGAGTTAGGACAATCAGCCAGACTGAAAGAAACAATCAAGCCTTTATTCACTTACTGTGATATTATAAGCAAGAAGCCACAAAGAAAAGGGTGCTAGCTTTCCCAGTGTTCCATTTTTTTTGTTTGTTTTTTACTGAGGTCGACACACTGTTCCATTCGTCCCAACAGAATGGCACTGGGTGAGGGTCAGGTAAATCAGCAGATTGCAGATGGAGGATATCTGGCGGATCATCTCACTGCTGAGGAAGCCCCCAACAGAAGACGCCTGCTATTGATTTATGGACTTGAGGGCCAGGAAGATGGGAAAGAGGGAAAGGTTAGGAGTAGAAAAGTATTGAGACAGTGGAGAAAAGTATCTTCAGACTACTCTACCCACCCCTGCCCCCTTTAAGGAGGTCTCCCCAGAGGGAGCTGAAGAGTCTCAGCTTTGCGCCCCCCTGCCACAAGGGGGCCTCTGAATAGAGGTGCCGAAGCTAGAAATGCGGGTATGCATATGAGGATGGGGTGGAGGGGCAATTGCAACTCCCTCCAGAGTGAACTAGCTGTGCACCAAGTCTCCTGTGGGGAAGGCAGCCCCCCTAGGCCTGCCAGTAAAAGCCTTTATAATTGCCTGTGGTTGGGACTGAAAGATCACACGTAGGATTTTGGCCTGGAGCTGGACTCTTCAGAAGAGTTATTTAGCCTGGTAGGATCTGGGAGACCTTCAATAAGGGAATGGTATTTAGGCTGGTTCTCAAGGAAGTAGAAGAATATGTGGCGTTTGGATTTGCATTGGGAGAGGGAGCAACAAGAGGAAGGGCACTGAAGCAGATTGTGTGAGTTTAAGGAACACTTTAGCTGATACATTGAGCTGGATAGTGCTCTCTATGGGTGAGAAGGCTAGAAAAGCAGATTGGGACCAAACCAAGAAGAACCTGAAATGCCAAGCTAAGTCATTTGCAGGCAGTAAGGAACTAGTTAAAGATTTTAAAGTAGGAGAATCAGTTAGGTTTATCTGCTAACAGTGAACAAGATGAATTGGGTTGCAAGAAGATTGTTTGGGAAGCTGGTAAAACATACAGATCGTGTTTGGCATAAGACAATAAAAGCTGTTGTACTTATTGCAAAAATGTTTTTAGAGTTGGAAGTCTAGAATGCTGCAACGGAAGAGTTCTCCTTATTTAACTTTTCTCTGAAATTGAAACTGACATTCTCAATAGTTATGTCTGTCTTTTCTCCATGCTTTCCTTTTATTTCTTTACTACTGGTAAGTTATAAATTCTTTGTTTTTTAAATGCAGTGATTCAATATAATTCAAATGTTATTTTTTAGATATCTTTGGGATTTGATCTATTTTGAGCTTTTGAAAGTGAAAGGCCTAATTTAATATAAGGGGAGGTCAGGTTGGATCTTTTCCACTGTAGTAGGAGAAATGCTTTATAATACTTGATTTTTATCCTGTGTATGGATTCGGACAATTGCTATTTCTCCTTTTAAGAAGAAAAGTTCCAGAACAAAAATACCTACTGCTTATAAAAAAGGTTATTTAGTTTTGATTATAATATGCCTGCTTTTGCCTTTGCTTTTATTTAAATTTAACTGCAAGAAATGTAAGCTGTAATCCGTTATCTTGAGTTCTTTTTTTTTCCCTTTAGTTTTTTTTTCCTTTTTGTCTTGTCTCATTTTGGCGTTGTTTCTTATTTCAACTGTGTGTCCTTTGTATAAGCGTGGTTCAGTCTGCATGATATTTGCGTTTTCAGCCTGCTTTGTGTTGATGACTTTCTACATTTAAGTGTTTATAATTGACAACTCTGTTTAATAATAATTCAGATAAAATTAAATGGTGCTATTTGTGCAACATAATTAGAAATCTTTTCAAAGGTTCCTGATTTGTAGTTTTAGTTTATGAAACATTGACAACATAGAATATTTGTTTTTCTTTTTGTTCTATATAGAAGTGGTACGCCATCACCTAAACGGACATCCGTGGGCTCCAGGCCACCAGCAGTAAGAGGCAGCAGAGATCGTTTTACTGGGGAATCATACACAGTGCTGGGTAGGATAAACGTAATAGTTCTTCATTTTCTCAGATGAGAGGCCTCACAGTCACACTGGTGGACTTTCCACTCTCTTACACTGGGAGTGGCTGCCTGTGTATTGAGTGAATCTTTGCTGAAATTTCTCCCTCTTGAAGCCTAATTACTTTGGTGGATTTTCAAATTGTCTTATTATCAATATGTTTAAAACTCTACTTAAGTTTACACAGTGCTCCACATATATGTATAACTCTTGAGGGAATAGTAAGGAAGAAAAGTTCTGAAGCCTTTTATATTCAGAAAAATTAGTAATATACAAGTAAAGTTATAGCAGATAATCTGATTTAGTGTCTTTGTGTTAAGGTGATTATTCACCTGAATAAATTTTTTGTGCCATTTTGTGGGATGAGAAGTAAAAATCTATGTGACTCATAAGGAAGAGGTAAGAGTCAAATTTACCTTTCTGATCTTTTGTAGGAGACACTGCTATTGAAAGTGGACAACATTACTGGGAGGTCAAGGCCCAGAAGGATTGTAAATCCTACAGTGTAGGAGTAGCATACAAGACTTTGGGGAAATTTGACCAATTAGGAAAGACAAACACTAGTTGGTGTATCCATGTCAACAACTGGCTGCAAAACACATTTGCAGCAAAGCATAATAATAAAGTCAAAGCCTTGGATGTTACTGTTCCTGAGAGAATAGGTGTATTTTGTGATTTTGATGGGGGTAAGTTTATTGATTTTCTCATAAGTCATTTCATCATAGTTGCTTGTATTTCAGTTCTTTTCTCTGGTAATATCTATACAGAATTTCCATTAGTGTTGTGGTAAGGGTGTTTTGACCTACTAAGATTTGATCACAAACATAATTTCAGCTCTAGAATTGACAAGAAGGGTATGTGATGTGTGCCTGCAGCCATACAAAAGCACTCATCTATAATATACTAAATAAGTCTGAAAGAGTTTGCTAATTTTGTTCTCTTACCTGTAGAGTGGCAGAGTCAGATTTTTTGAGATGGAGTACACCTTAGAAATTACTCAGTCCATCTGCCACACAGTATAAAATCCTTATTGTATTATCTCTGCAGGTAGTTGCCACTCCTGTGCTTGAAGAACTTTTATTATGTGGAGCTTATTGTCTTAGAAGGCTGCCTGTTTCATTGTTGGATAGCACTTGGTTAGAAGGTTTTTCTTAAATTGACTGACTTTGTCTCTCAATAACTTCTGAGACTGTTGCTCTTAAATTTTGTCATCTGAAGAAACACGGAACTATGTTCCCTAATCCACATTTATGTGATAATCCTTATTTGTTTAAAAACTACTAACGTTGTTCTCGTGCCCTGTTTTTCCAGATATACATTCTCTGTACCATTAGCTCTTCTTTTGAATTTTTCCAAAGCTTTATAATCTCCTTTGGTTGTATACTATGTCAAGATATTTCTTAAAGATTGATTCTCAAAGTAGAACACAATTTATGACCATCATAGGACAGTGATTTGACAGCACAGTTTCTAATTATATGACTTAATAGCACTGTTGACCTGCATTGAGCCTGTAGCCACGTAATCCACTAGATCTTTTTTCATGGAGTTCTGTCACGTTGTCTTTTTCCTCTTATATTAGGCAGTTTAGGGTTTTTTTTAAGTTGTGTATAACTCAAATGAAGAGTATTACATTTGTCCATAAGTTTCATCTTAATAGATTTGGCCAAGCTTCCCCTCCTGTTAAAATCATCTAAAAATTAACTTGACATTTATCTTTTGCAAAATTTCTTTAAGCTTTTGAATTGGGTATTTGAAAAGTATCTTCTGTACTACCATCTAAATATTTATAAAAATTTTGAAGATGACATACTATTGAAGTAGGGAACAAAAGTAATTCCCTAGATGCTTCTCTCCAAGTTGACATTTTAAGCTAATAGAACCCAATTTTAAGTAACATTGTGTCCACATAATTCCATGAGCTGTCAGCCTAGTTACTCAAACAAAAAGAGAAAAGAGTTAATTTTGGCTTGATTTATTTTTAGTGATAACATGTCAGTTGCTGCATTCTTTTTTACTTATTCACTTTGAATCAGATAAATAATTTTCCTCAGAATAAATGATAAATTTATTGGCGCGCATTTTTTTTTCAATTACCAAGATAGCATTTGCTTATCTTCTTCTATCTCCTTTCCCATACTTTGTGGTTCCTCAAAGACAATAGTGAAAAGTGTGATTGTTAGCTCCGAGCGTAGGGCACAGGAAGGAGAAGTTGTAATGCAGAATGGGATCAGGTTCTGAGGGCTTTGAAAAGTAATAATAGGCTAGTCTTTTTTTGGTAGTTGGGGGAGGGGGGCTTCTGCACATTTTAGAAAAGTATAGTCATATGATGATAATCTAATTTTAGAAATATTAGAGAGTAAATGGTTTAACATGGAAGAGATTGCAAACAAAGATAGTGTTAAGACTTTTTAGGAGGCGGTCTTTAAGCAATGTAGGCAAGACCATGTCTCTTTTAAGTATTATATCCTTATTGCCTGGCAAGTGCTTTTTACATAGTAAGCCCTTTATAAGTATTTGTTGAGTGGTAACAAGGGCCTGGGCAGTGGGGAATCAAGAAGAATGGATTTGATGGTGTGAAAGTAGAATTCATAGGACTTCATAACTAAGTATGGATTGGAGGGAGAGACAAAGAAGAGTCGAAGATGACTCTGGGGTTCCAGCCAGTGTGATCAAGAGGATGATAGTGTCATCAACAGGAAAGGAAACAGAGAGAGTCCTGGGGAAAGTGGAGATGCCAGCAGGACCACTATGTGGCATGTCTGGCAAATATTTAGAAATTCGGTGCTAAAACTCAGAAGAGAAGTGGAGCTGAAGCTAAATACTAGAGACAGCATCACAGAGTGGCTACTGAAGATTGCACAGAACAAATAAACATTACTGCTCTGCTGTTTACTAACTTTGTGACCATATGTAGGTTGCTTAATATTTTGAGGTGATGTGTATAAAGCACCCATTGCTTTAATAGTAGGCATAAATGTTAGTTTCTTTTCTGTTCTCTGTTTGGTGGCAGCTGAATTATTAAGGAAGCACTGTAGAGAGAACAGAGAGCCTAGACAAGCACCTACATTTAGAACAGGAGAAAAAGAGGCAAACAGAATCCTCAGGATTAGGATACAAACCGAGAGAATAGTCATGGGAGAGGAGTTTCAAGAAGTGATAACAGTTGTAGGGAGGCTGTTAGGTTGGACAGTTAGGTGACCAGGAAGACAGTTATTTTAGTTGTGTGATATGTTGAAAGACAGAGGGGATTGTACAGATGAACAGAGCTGAAGCGGTGGTAGCTATAATGTGATTTCAGAGACTGATGTATGAGTGTGGTTTCAAGTCGTTAGCAGACAAGGGGTAACAGAGTAGACCTTAAATGCTGATAGGATTTGGGTAGAGAGGCTGGTTATGGTAAAAATGAGGAGGAAATAGCTGTGGTTTTTACTGGGCTAGGGAAACCATTTGTTAAATAATGATACAATAAAGAAATGGTTTATATTGAATAGGATAGTGCCAGATATGGAAGCACTATGGAGATCTTGACAACCAAAGAAAACTGGATTTCAGCTTTTTCTTAAGCGTGTTCACTGCCAATTTTCACGTGAGAATTACTAAATCCAGTCCGTACAACTTGTAACAAAAAAAATGAATGCCAAAATATGCATTTAGTCATTACTTTTATGCATGATTATAATTTTTTGTATAATAAATTAGGCTTTTTTTGTTTCCTTCCTTTTAGGTCTACTTTCTTTCTATGATGCAAACTCAAAACAGTTGTTGTATTCCTTTAAGACAAAATTTACTCAGCCAGTACTACCTGGTTTCATGGTTAGTACCTAATTTATATTTTACTTGGTTTGGCAACTTTAAGGAGAATAATTATGCTGTATATTTGGGGAAGCAGAATATCTTATTTTTTCCTCATAATCCTCTCCCTTTCCCTAATCCACGTCTCCCAAATCTGTGGTTGTGTATTTTTGGTATATTTTATTGAAGTAAATGGTAATACATAAAAGTATACAAATCATAAGCATGCAAATCAAAACATAAGTTTGATGAATCTTCATAGGACTGCACTCATTTTTGTAACCAGCATCTAGATCAAGAAATGGAACATTACCAGAACCTCATAAACTCCCTTGCGCCCATTTCTAGCCCCTAATGGCCCTCCTCCAAAGTGGTTACTGTCTCAAGTTTTAATACCATAAATTCGTTTTGCCACCTTTTCAACTTTGAATAAATGGAATCCTACGATATCTTTTTGGCTCAACACTATGTTTGTGAGATTTATCCATGTTGTTCTGTGTGGTGGTAGTTCACTTGTTCCCATATGGTTTTCCATTATATGACTATGTCATAATTTACCCATTCTAATTTAGTTGGATACTTGGGTGGTTTCCATTTGGGGACATTTACAAATAGAACTGCTACGAATATTCTTGTTCATGTTTTTTGGTAAATGTAGATATTTCTATTGAGTATATAACTAGGATTGGGGTTGCTAGATCATATGGTATGTGTGTAATCAACTGTAGTAGAGTTTTCCAAAGTTGTTGGTTATACTAATTTACCACCCACAGTATATAAGAGTTTGAATTCATCTACATCTTTGTCAACACTTGGTATTGTCCTTCTAGTGGGTATGATATATTACATTGTGATTTTCATTTGCATTTCTTTGGTGACTGGTGCTATTGAACACCTTTTTATACGTTTATTGACCATTTGGGTATACTCTTTTTGGTTGTTCAGGTCTTTTACTTGTATTTCTATTGGGTTCTCTTCCTATTTTCTTATTCCTTGATGAAGAATTCTTTATATAGTCTGAGTCCTTTGCCAGATATATGTATTGCAAATATTTTCTCCACTCTGGCTTTCCTTTTCACTCTCTTATTGGTGCGGTTTTTTTTTTTTTTTTTTTTTTTTGTGAGGAAGACCAGCCCTGAGCTAACATCCGTTGCCAATCCTACTCTTTTTGCTGAGGAAGACTGGCCCTGGGCCAACATCCGTGCCCATCCTCCTCCACCCTATATGGGACGCCGCCACGGCATGGCTGACAAGCTGTGCGTCGGCGGGCGCCCGGGATCCGAACCCGCGAACCCTGGGCTGCCAAGCGCGAACTAAACCACTGCGCCACTGGGCGGCCCCTTATTTGTGCCTTTTGATGAACAAAAGTTAATTTTAATATTGCTCAGTTTATCAGTTTTTTCATTTATGGTTAGCACTTCTTGTGTTCTGTTTAAGAAATCTTTCTTTACTGCCAGGATCATGAAAACATTCTGTGTTTTCTTCTAAAGGCTTTTCCTTGTACATTTCGATATAGACTACATTTACAATACAAGGACAATGTAAAATTGATATGTTTGGCATGAAGTTGGGGTCAGGATACATTCTTTAATTCCATGTGGGTATCATCTTATTCCTGGACCACTTATTAAGAAGATCATCCTTTTTCCATTGCAGTGCAGTATCATCTTTGATTACTGTTATAGTAATATTAGTAAAATATTAATCTATTAGTATTATAGTAATTAGTATATTACTAATTATTAGTATACTAATATATACTAAGTAATATTAGTATAATATTAATCTAATATAGTAATATTAGATTACTCTCTTTGTGTGGTAGGCTGAATGTATATGTGCTGTACACACATATATTATTTCAGGACTACTCAATTTCAGGTTGATTTATATAAGAAAAAGTCATGATTCTCCACATAAAATGAAAGTTGGTTTTTGAGTTTGTTTTTTCATTAAGCAAATGTTACTGCTTCTCCCAGCTTCTTAATCCTTTGCATTTTTCTATAAGGTTAGGCTACTGTGGGGAGTTCTGCAATCCAGTTAGGATCATTATTGTGGGTAGAACATTCCTTAATGTGGAGGCTACTTCTGTTAGTCAGGATGGTATATTTTCCCTAGACTTGGTGGAATATTTTGTATGTGTGATTTTCCTTCTTCATACCCAACTATGAGGAGAAGGTATTCTGGGTACATGTGGGTTTAAAATACAGTATTTTAAATCTCACAATTGATAATGATTATTTACTTTAGATACCTTAAAATCTTAAAATAAGTTAAAACAATACTAATAACCAAGACTCCTAGTTTTTCATTAAAAAGTAAAAGTGATTAGTGAATAAGGTTACTGTTCAGAGAAAAATACTTACCGATATTGGAAGGGTTTTTATTTATTTATTTATTTTTTCACTTTGCCACAAACTGCTGCTGTATTATACATTTTTGGCTGTTTTCCAAATTGATCAATCAGGGACAAATTTTTTACCGTATGGAACTCAAAGTAATTTTTTTCCCTAAGTCTTAAATATATTTTTATAAAAGGGTAGATTTCATGTTTAATTTGAATCTATCTCAGGTAGATTTGTCAGGTAGATATACATTGTTTTTTCCTTTCAAATAATGAAACTATAACTACATTAGTAAATGTTGTAGGATGCTATAGGAAATGTATTTTCAAAATGGTTAAAAGTGGGTTTTTTTCCTTCATTGAAGGCTTACTTTTATTAACTAAGTAAATAACTTAAATTTTTCGTATACAAGATTCATTTTCTTTTTTAAAGTCAGGGTTATTGAGGTGTAACTTACAGTAGTGTACAGTTCTAGGGGATTTGATAAATGCATACAGTTGTATAACCACCACCATAATCAAGACATAGAACATTTTCATCACCTTAGAAAATTCCTTCATGCTTCTTTGTAGTGGACCTCTTCAGTCACAGTCCTGGCAGTTACTAACCAGTTTTTAGTCCCTATAGTTTTGCCTTTTCCAGAATATCATAGAAAAGGAACTGTATGGTATGTAGACTTTTGATTCTGTAGCATAATGCATTTCAATTCATCCATGTTGTGTTTGTCAGTAGTCCCTTCTTTCCTATTGCTGAGTAGTGGTCCATATATGTATGTACCACACATTATTCATCCATTCACCAGTTGAAGGACATTAGAGTTCTTTCCAGTTTTTGGCAATTATGAATAAAGGCACTATAAACATTCGCAGATGGGTTTTTATGTGAATATTTGTTTTCATTTCTCTTGGGTAAATACCTAGGAGTGAGGTTGCTAGATCACATTGAAAGTGTATGTTTAATTTGATAAGAAGCTACCAAAGTGTTTTCTAGTGGCTGTACCACTTTTGCATTCCTACTAGCAATATAGGAGTTCACCACATCCTTGTCATTACTTGATATCATCAGATTTTTTTGTTGTTAAGCCATTTTAATATGTGTGTAATGGTATTTCACTGTGGTTTTAATTTGCATTTTCCTAAGGAAGAAGAATATTGAGCATCTTTTCATGTGCTTTTTTGCCATTTGTATAATTTCATTGGTGAAGTATCTGTTCAGTACCTTTCGAAAGTAACTTTCAAAGAGAAGTTTTTCATTTTGATGAAGTCCAATTTATTGAATTTTTTTTTCTTTTATGGATCGTGCTTTGCCTAACTCAAGGGCACAAAGATATTCTCCTATGTTTTCTTCTTGAAGTTTCACAGTTTAGGTCGATGATACATTTTGAGTTAATTTTTATATATGGTACCACGTATGGTCTGAGGTCTGTTTTTTTGCATTTGGATGTCAAAGTGTTCCAGTGCCACTTATTGAAAAAGACTAATCTTTCTCCATTGATTTGCCCTTGCGCCTCTGTGCTAGATATTTTAAATAAACATTTTTGTAAATCGCTTAAATAATTTCCAAAAAAGTAATAAAGTAAGTAGTTTGTCATCATTACTGAACCTTCTAGTTAAAAAATTTAAGAATGTTAATTATATAGTTACAAATTTCACAGGTCAGTAGATTATAGTTATTATAGTTACTTAGTAAATATTGAACACTTTAGGATATAATTGAACTTGGGAATTCTTAAACAGTTTCTAGAATCTCCAGCCTTAAGCTGTGTCTGCCACATACATGACAGTTGAAAAGTGTTCTTATTGTTAAAAAGTTAGGGAAGAAACTAATGGATTTTACTCTGTTAGCAGAGGTGTGTTAGACTCCTTCAGTCTCGGGCCACACCTCATTATCAAAATCTAAAGCAGTAATTGGGATAAGGAAGTTGACTCTTTGTGCACTTCTCTTGGTAGTGAAGGTTAGCATCAGTAATGATAGCCAGTGTCTTTTGCCTAGATTAATCTAGTTTAATCTCTAAATTTCTGCAGCCCTTATTTCCCTCTCGTGTGCAGCTCCAGTGGGTTCTGCTACCACAAGGACTTTCTCTGGCCTCTGTGGTTCTAAAAGACTCTTGAGTTGTTAACCTTTCCACTTCTCCTCAGTTCAAATATAAAGGTTATCAGTTTAGAACTTGTTGATGTTCACATATGTGGCATTTTGCCTTTCAAATGCAAATTTAAGGATCACTTAAGTTCTAATTTGATTTGAAATCTGACTGAAGCTTTGTTTTTTGTCTTTTCTTAGGTTTGGTGTGGTGGACTTTCTTTGAATACTGGGATGCAGGTTCCAAGTGCTGTGAGAACACTTCAGAAAAGTGAAAATGGAATGACTGGTTCAGCTAGCAGCCTAAACAATGTTACTCAGTAATGCCTACTTAGAATATGTTTACCCGTCGTTTGGTTGGGTGGCCTTTTCTGTGCAGTTACTAATCACAGAAATTTGAGTGGTGGAAATCAGGTTTGCTATGTTCTGCTTTAAGGCCTGGAGTCTGTTAGCATTAAGCATCTAGTATGAAGCATTCACAGGAACCTACTGTGCAATATCGTAGAAGCAAGCAGGTATCAAGCAAGAAACTAATGTTTTGAAGAGTAAATGGGAGAAAAGGCAGTGTTTAAATAGTTACATAGACGCTCATTTTTTGCTTTACTTGGGTTACTTTGGCTCTTCTAATATGTTCAGTTACATATGGTAGCCCTGGGGCCTGAGGTGAAAAGCATTTAAATCTTGCCCTCTTTCTTCTATACTTACTCTTTTTTATCTCATCACTACCTATTATTTAATTCTTACACTGCAGCTTTAAAAATATACAGTCCTCTTAAGTGTTTCTAAAAATTGAAATAATTGGTTGTGGATGCTAGAAAGGTTGTCTTACAATGGTTTATCTTTCCCCTTATAAGTTGTTTTGCTAAATTATCCTCTTTTCTTTATTGACTAGATTGAATATCATTTTCTCTTTTCCCAATATCACGATATTTCTCTTGTGGTTACAACTCAAAATAAGAGAGTCAATAGGAAGAGTCTCTAGACATACACAAAGGGATATCCTTTATATGTTGCCCTGTTTAATTATACTTCTTTTCATTCCATCATTTCGCATGATGGGTAAAATTTTTTAAAAGCTTTGTATTTTCTGATTTTGTTGTTTAGTTTAATAGTACCTTTAATAGTTATCTTTGGTAAAATTCCCACTTGATTTTGGTGATAACTGGTAATAATTATACTGATTTTTAACATTTCTAGTTGGAATGAAAGCTTATTAAAGTTATATATAAGGTAGAAAAACCTACACTACTCAAGTTTTATCTAAGAAGGATAGGTTAATAATGGGAGGTGCCTAAAACTATTCTTTACTGAAATCATTTATATCTACTTTTTAATAAGATATGGAATGGTTTAAACAAATGTTTTGAAAAAAATCTACTAATCTCTGACTTATTTGGCACATGAGTTTTTCAAACATAACTATTCAGAGGTTGTTTTCCTTTAGCTGCATTCATTTGCTTTATAAAGAGGTGTAACTCTTCCAAAAGTCAACATGGAATAATCTTTCCCAAACTTAGGGAAATGAGTAGAACCCATGGTTATTAAGCAGAACTATCTGTTTTTAATAAGTTGATTAAAATTTGTAACACAAGTCTTTTGAGCCAAACTGAAAGTTGTAATTACAGTATTTAAGAACTCCTTGAGCATTTTAAAGAGGTCTGAATTTATATATTCCTTAATTTTTGGAACTTTTACTTTGTCATGTTGACTTTCTTTCATTCTAAGTATATTGTCCTATGACAACTTTCCTGCAGGAAGTGACCATTGCTACTTACATTAGAGTTTCTTTCTACAGAAAGCCCTGTGGAATAGGAATACCTCATTCTCTTTTAAAGTTTACTGCTTACTGATATGATGTTTTGTTCATTGGTAAAACAAATCTAAATAAGGAATTTATTTGAACTGGGTTTTATTTTTCCAGAGGACATTCATATCTGCACGATTGTCTGATGACATTTTGGTAATTTTAAAGATTATAAGGCAGTCTAGAGAATGAAATATGTCAATAGATAGTCTTTTGATTCTCCAAACAAATATAATTTTGGTTTTTGTTCCTCCTAGAGATTTTGAAAGTAGTTTTCGGATGTTCTGTTCCCTACAGCAAGATTATTCCAGGACCTAAGGAAAGGAAATTATCATTCTCTTTCGTAAGAGTCAAACCTGAAAGCAGTAATTTAGTGGTGGAGCTGCTTTATGTGAACAGTTACACACATATTTTTAGCAAAAATGACACAGAAAAAGCCAGAAGTTCTTGTATAAAATTTTTACTATTATGTCTTATATAATTGTGTCTTCTCGTTAATTCAGTGCCTTCTTCCTCTAAGCACGCTCTTGCTCCATTCCCCATGCAGTGTCAGCGGATATTTAAGTCAGAGATCATTACGTTACACTGGTGAGGGCCTTCTATTGCAGGGGCATGGGGAAAAGGAAATATTAATCAGGGGCTGGAGGAGTGCATATGATTCTTTCCTGTGCTCATGCCATCATTTGAAACCCTTCATATAAAATTTTCTATTAATCATTTGAAAATTCATTTGAAGTAATACGATGATTACTTCAAAATAAGAATCTGAGATTTTCCTCTTATTGTGCTTCTTAAAGATCTCTAAAAATAAAGAGCAAAATGTACTGGTTTTTAGTTTAGTTGCTTTAAGTTTGTTTGTGTTAAATTAAACTGGAGAAGTTTGTCACCCTCATTTCAAACTAGAAAATAAACAACTGTAGTGCCTATTTAAATAGTCTCAAGGTAACTATTAACTTGACCACAATATATAACATTGTCATTGACATTTGAATTAAAAAATATTGAGCTCTTTTGGTCATTTAATACATTGTAGAAAGTTGGTATACCCTTTCAAACATTCTTTCTTGGTTTATTTACTCTTTGTTTTGACAGGTCAGACATGATTGCTTTCTGTAAAAGAAATGCGAGAGGTTGACAGTAATGGATGTATCACAGGTGTAAAAAAAATCATGTTTTATAAAAACATGCATTTAGTGTTGCATTTCTCTTTTACCAGTTGAATCCCAAGCCAGTTTTAGTAAACTGGATAAAGAAATGAAAGAATTGCCTTAAGCACTTTAGAAAAAGAATTTTTTTACAATTCATTTTGACTCTTTGGGTTGACCATATCACATAAATCTTTAACTTTTGGTAAATATGTATATACCAAGCATTTAATAACCGAATGCAGATAGAAATTTAAATATACAGTGATTCTTTGAATATTCTAGGTGTAGATAAACAAACTGAAAGTATTAGGGGCGTGTCTGTCTGTGCATGGGTTTAATTGATGGCGTCTGTGCCATTTTGACAAACCATAAACTGCTGCCGTACAGCTAGACTTGGCCTGCTTTGTTCTGCAAACAGTAATTTTTCCCCATGTTATCATCTAAAGAGACATATTGGCTTGGTTTTATTTACTCATTTATGAAATTAAAGCATGAAAAGTATCATGTATAATTGAATTTTTTGTGACTGATCCTCGTTGGTATAAATAATAAAAGTAAATAATTTGTAATGAAATCTTTTAATTAGGCTATGATACTCTATTTCATGACTTACCTAGAATGATTAGTTTTTCTCTATATACTTTTTCCATAAAATTATAGTCATTTATATATTTTTAGTTTCTTTTGGAAACATAGGGAAAAAATTGGAAAAGGATATATATGGAAAATGGTTATTTCAAAGAGTATTAATTTTAGAAGAGGACAGTATAGACTTCTTGCTATAAAATATGATTCCAGGCAAAAAAAACTAAGGACTATATTTTCAAATCATCATCATAATTCTTTTTAAAAACCCCATATTTGTTAGATGAGTGTTCATTCACTGGCTAATTCATACAACAAATATTTAAGTGTCTGTGATATGGCAGTCATACTTTGTGTTCAGATTTCCAAAATTAGTGGTATGATTTACTGTGCATATAGTTTTCCATCTTTTGAGTGGTGTGACAAAGTTCTCATCTTAAAAACAATGTTTTGCTAATAAATCAGAAATTTTAAAAAGTAAATTGGTTATAGTTTATAAAAAGTTCAAAGTAACTGCATATAATATGATTTACTTTTATATAGGCACATAAAATGAGTCTGGAAGTTTCTTGATTTCATTTTTACACTGGATATATCCTTTTAGGGAAGTGTATGGTCAGCATAAATTTACTCAACATCCAAGCAACCATAAAGTTGTTATTTTAAACCAAAATGTACACTTCATAATGCCAGTCTTGGAGCATCATAAGAGATTATGAATGTTTCCTTAATCATCACAGAAAGATTACCTCATGTTCTGTCTAGTTTTAGTTTTGTGTGTATCTTACAGTATTCACATAATGCAAATATTTGTGATCCTGATATGTCACGTATGATATCTTTGTCACCTGGAATATTTGATTAATGTAAATACTTTAAGCTTTTGAGTAATTTGGAGTTTAAATGGATTACATTTGGTATATATTGTTTTTGTTGAAAAGATTTTGTTGGACATGCCATATAAAGGTTAGTATTGGCTTACAAATAAATACCAGAGATTGCCATAGTACTTTTCTCCTCAGACTACTTGGTTATTAAGTTAAAACAGTATTTGTTATTTCCGGGTCAGTATAAGGTACTGACTTTTGAATCATAATCATTTGAACCATGTTAGTTTAAACTGATAGATTTTCTTAATGGTACCCATTCAATATAAGTTAGTTCTCGGGAATGGACATGTAGAGGATTTCACAGCATGTAGGGCAGAAGGTAGGTGAATGTGTTTGCTTTGGCTTGGAATTTCTTAAGTTTGAACCAATTTTAAAGTAAGTCAAATTATAAGTGATTGGTAAAAGGCATTTTTATTAGTATTGGAACTTTCTGGAGAGCCTAAGGGCTATGAGAATGCATAATTTTTTTTAACATTTCCAATATCTTTAAGGTACCAAAGTGCTGAGTCTAATTTACCTTTTAAGGGAGACTCTTTAAAATCAAATTTATAACTAATTCATACTATATATAATAGCTAAAGTTTTAGAGTAATTCATATTAAAAACCACTAGTCTTTAAAATTTCTGGATATAGTATAAAAAATATTTTGGCTTCATTTCTTCTAAAGTATTTAAAATTAATTACCTGAGCTCTACCATATACAAGATCTATGACTCTACATAAATCATTTATTGTCTTTGGGCCTCCATTGTCTTACATAAAATAATTGTAACTTGTTCAGCCTACCTCACAGGGCTGTTGTGAGGAATGAAATGAAATGGAGTATGTGAAATTGCTTCAACAACAGTAAAATGCTATATAAATGTAAGGTATTATTTTCAATTAATGAAAGATTTAAGTGTTTGGATACTTCCAGATGCCATTTACTTTGATAAAGCATGTGCTTAAAGTGGTATCACCAGAACTTCAAATGTGATTAAAATAAAAAACAAACCCTGATTAAAATGTCCTTTAAAAACATTCTTTAGTTTGTGCATGACCTGTGGCCTTTTTGTATTTTCTCATCAAGCCTGTTACTCTATATCAGTTTGTAGAACTGTAAAATTTCTCCCACAACATTGGTGTGTCAGTGTAGAATAGTAGCATAAATGATTTAAGATATGTTTCCATCCAGGCATTTGCACTTTCAATTTATGACTGCTTAGTGCCACATGCAGAGACTGAATTTGGCCTAAATAATTCTTTCCAAGCAACCAAATGGTTCAACAGTTTGTTGTAATTGGATAAATGATGTAAAGTGTATATGCCCACTTAACATTTGACAACTTTTGTCGCATTGCCATTTTTTAAAAATATGATGAAGCATTTAAAAACCTTGTGAACCTGGATATCATTTAGTAACTCTCCTAACATATTTGTTTTGCTTTAAATTGGATTTATTAAGTGGTTTACAGGTTATCTTGATCTACAGGTTATTTGGTATGTCTATCATCCGAACATGGTTTTGCTATGCAGTTCTGAAAATAAAAATTCTAATTCCTCAGGTTTAACCTTTAAGTTACGGATGAAGAACATTAATGAACTACTTATAATGTACTCAGTGCTGCAAACTAGTGTTTTAATAAGCAGATTGCCTCATTTTCCTTGGAAACAAGACAAAGCCTTTTAAATGGTTTTTTAACTTTAGAGTATTCAAAGTGGTGTAACTTGTATGTTGAAGTGATTGTATGTTCTGTATGGAATGACTGAGTTAAGTTTTTACAAAAGCACCTGGACTATCGCATCTAAAAATTAAACTTTTTTTTCTGCTTTCTTTTGCTTCAGTGCTTGCATTTACCAACTCTCTTTAAATATCTCCAATGTCCTGTTGGGGATGAGAAGATAAAAAAGTCTTACTCCCTTTGCCCAAAAGCTTACATTTTAGAGGAGTGGTGTTCAATAGAATTTTATGCAATGATAGAAAGTTCTATATTTATGCTGTCCAACACAGTAGCTACTAGCCACAGGCAGCTGTTGAGTACTGTAAAAGTGGCTAGTTCAACTAAGGAGCTAAATTTTTTATTTAAATGTAAAGAGCCACATCTTGCTAATCGCTACTGTTCTCTACAGCGCAGCCATGGATGGAAGATGAAACATGTTATAAGTAACTATAAGATAAATCAGGACCTTAGTTTCTGTCTTTGGAACTTGTCGCATCTTGGTAAATGGTAGCTAAGAGAATCAGAACCAGAACCTAAGCCTTTTTAAAATTTGTATTCTAACTTGAAAATAATTTAGGAGGAAAAAAAAATCAATGACTAGAGGAGACTGGAGCTCCCTCCTGTAACTAAGATCACTTTCACCAAGAGAAGAGTGAAGGGAGACTGGATAGTCTTGAGTCAGGGAGAGGAGCGTGACAAAGATACTGAAAAACCAGTACCCTCGTATAGAAGGTGGAATGTGAATGGGTGCAGCATTTCTGGAGAACCATTTAGCAATATCAAGATGTTAAATACACATACCTTTGAAAAGTTAATTCCATTTCTAGGTATTTCTCTTACATACTCACAAATAAGCCAGTACTCATTGCAGCATTACGATAGCAAAATACAAGCAACCTAATTGTTAATTGAAGAAAAGAATGGGCTACCAGAATTTCGAAGTTTCCCTTTTTTCTAACTTGCTGCACCAGTAAGCTACCATTGTTATGTAGTTGTCTAGATATATTCTGCATTACCCCCCAGTAAATGTTATAACTGTGTAGACCATTATGGGAGTTGGCTTCAGTTAGAGCCCTTTGCTTGGTATACCAGTCCTGCTGTGCCTGGATGCATCTCTGTTGGGCAAGAGCTCAGGAAATTGTTTGCACTCTACTTTTCTGTCCAAGTGTTTCCCTTACTAAACCCTATTTTACATTGACATTGCATCATACTAGTAAGACATTTATGCCCCTTTTGCACTGGTCACCGGGATGATTAGATTGTGGTGCTTCCAAGTAACCCTATACAGCTGTTACAGAATATGCTATTAATGGAAGGGTATTCATGATATTACAAAATGGAAAAAGCAATTTCAACTGTAGATATAGTATGATACCGTGGATGTGTGCGTGCACTTAGTCTTGGGCAAGAGGGGCCCCTGCCCTGATCCTCACTCTCTGGCTGTGCCCCTCTCCATGGAATGAAAAATTGAAGGAGCCAAGGGATTGTGTCCACTTGGAGTCTGTGTTCCTCTACCCACTTCTAGACTATGTGCCAGATAGCCAGGACCCTAGAATTCCCTGCCTGACCACCTCAGAGATTGCTTCCAGAAGGCATGCAGTCCTCTTCCCCAAGTCCATCCTGAAGAAAGACTGTGCTACAGGTGTATATTCCCCCATACTCAAGGGGGGGCAGTTTGTGAGGAGTGTGGATGGGGCTTGGATGTGCAGAGGGGTGTCCATGTACGTGCCTATCAGGACTCCTGTGGCAAGCTGAAGCGAGAAGTCAAAGGAGACAGACCCAGGGGCTTGGGGGAAGAACAGGCCAACCTAGTTCTCATGCTGTCACTTCTCAGCACGTGTCTGAGAACTCCAAATTTGAACTTGGATTTCAGTTCTCTGAAAAGAGGTATTTGTCAAGGTAGAAGGATACATATATATATATAATTTTTTTTGATGGTTAATTCTTACCTATTTCGACACTTGAAATATGTCAGGGTTGGCCTCCATTTGTACTCTTGCCCCAGGCCCCACAGTGTTAGAGTGGGCTGAGATGTGTGTTCTCACATCTGAGTGAGTTTTAAATGATGGACGTTTGCTTATGAGAGAGGTTGTTTTTACCCATCCCTGTACCCCTCCTCCAACTGGATTGGCTAACCAGGTTAAAGCATGCTGACATTCGTTCACAGTGAGCTGAAGGCTCACAGCTGGGTTCCTCCCAGGTATGCTGGAGAAGTACTGCTCCCACCAATTGTATGTTGACCTCCAGCTAGCTGTTTGTTCCCAAACCTGTTTAAGCCAGCGGCAGTCGTTGTAATTATATAATTTAAATATTATATAAACCAATGAAATATGAGTATGAAAAGTTACTTACAAGGTAAGTGGGGGACTTTAGAGATGAAGAGCTAAAAAATGTTGCTGACAAGTTGTGTCCAAGATTGTTGTAAGTGATAGGGGAGGACTGCAAAAAATAAAAATAAAAATCTAGGACTTTGAGTTCAGATTCCTTCACTTGTTATCTTCAAGTTCCTGGTCCACTTTAAAGGAAGAAGCTAGAAATTTTAGATGATGCATTATGTCTGTGGTTTACGTGAGAAAAAGTGAGAAACTAATCAGTTGATCCATACTTAAAAAGACCTTAGGTCAAATCAAAAGATTGGCCAGTATAATCCTCTGCTATAACTGCCTTTTTTTTTAGATTTATATGGAACAAGATTTGTTATGCACTTTAAAAGTATTTCTAAGAACCTGATAATTTCCTTTTCTTGTTAATTTTTATTATGACAATTTTCAAACACAGAAAAATAGACTATTAATAATGAACACCTTTATGCTCTCACCTAGATTTATCAATTGTTAACATTTTGCTGTTTGTCATCTTTTTCCAAAGTTTAAAAAATTTCACCTATAAGTACTGCAATATGTATCAATGATGACTTTTTCTTTTAAACACAGCCACATTTTGTTAACATTCTTAGCAAAATTAACAGCAATTCCTTACTATCATCTAATGGCTCAGTCCATATTAAAATTTCAGTTGTCTCAAAAATGTCTTTATGGTTGCTTTCTTCAAGTCAGGATCCAAACAAGGTCCACACATTGCATTTAGTTATATGTCTCAAGTCTGATTTTGTAGTAGTTTCCTCCCTCCTTTTTAAATGCCACTGATAAAGAAACTGGGGAATTTATCTTGTAGAATGTCCCACATTCTGAATTTAGCTGATCTCTATATTCTGTGTTAAATCTGGAGTTTTGATTAAATGCATGTTCAGTTTTTAGGCAAGAATCCTTCACAGGTGGTACTTTCTGTTGCATCACACCAGGAAGTACATAATGTCTGGTTGTCCCAGACTTGATAAGATTGATTAGTGGCTGCAGTGGTGCCAGCCTAATCTATCTATTAAAAAGTCCCCCATCAACATTTCACCTTAATCTTAGCATCTATTGATAAGTGGTGTTCTTTGTATTATTTCATTAAGAGTAGCAAAATGGTGGTGGGTCCATCATTCATTCTTTTATCAGCTGGAATTCTCGTTAGCATTTTGGTTACACTGAAATACAGTTCCTACAAGAAAGGAAGGACAAATGCTTGTGTTTTTCCGTCTACCAAGTTTCAGGATAGTGATTTGGTACCCTGGCAACCTTCAATCATGACTGAGTTTCATTTTTAAAGAATCATTTTCATTTTTTTGTGTGTGTGGGGAAGACCAGCCCTGAGCTAACATCTGTTGCCAATCCTCCCCTTTTTGCTGAGGAAGACTGGCCCTGGGCTAACATCCGTGCCCATCTTCCTCCACTTTATATGGGACGCCGCCACGGCATGGCTTACAGGCAGTGCGTCCGCGGGCGCCTGGGATCCGAACTCGCGAACCCCGGGCTGCCAAGCGCGGACTAAACCGCTGCGCCACCGGGCGGCCCCAAGAATCATTTTCATTTTTAAAGAATCAAAAGTCAAGAAGTTTTATATATTTGATGTGTTTCAATCAATAGCAGTTATTCACTTTGATGCTCAAATTTTCCCATGTTAGTTCCCTCAAGTTAGCACCTGTGCCCAATGATTCTGTTAACCGTTGATAACTTTGTAACCACAGGCCCACTGAGAGCCCATCTCTTATCAACAAAGTGATTAAGGATTGTCTTTCAGAAAAACTGCAGAGTCACGCAGCCAGGGCATGCACAAAAGAAGAAATCGTGACCTGAAACAACCTCGGAACCAAAGACCCTCCTCCCCACAGAACCCAAGGACTGGGACATGACCAGAACTTGAAAGCCGGACTCTTATTAGAAATGAGGGGTCCCTCATTCAGGAAGATCTGGTGTTAAAATTCCTCCCGTACCTCATACAAAAATATTTAGAACCCCATCATAAATGTTTAGCGTCTCATCGTGAACGTATAAAACCTTACCATAAATACGTGAAGCCCACCAGTCAAGAACCTGTTCCACCAGCGTCTCCACGTGCCAACCTGTTCTCCCCAACCTCTTAAATTTTGTCTCAAATCCTGAATCAGCAAGACAGATCTGAGGGCACATGCCCCGTCTCCCTGGAAATCCATCTTGCAGAATAAAGCTGATTTTTCCCCTCAAAGGCTGGTGCCATAATTAATTGGCTTGTTTATGCACATCAGGCAGAGAACCCCAATTTTGGTCTGTAACAATTTCCTTCCTCTGGGTGTTACCCACTTTTGTCATTAACCTACCAACTACTAGTGCTAAGTATATAGAAGAACTAGTTCTAAGTAATAAGAGGACTTCTGCAGAATAAGCTTGTATGTACAAAGAAAATTTCTGGAAGGGAAACAAACTGGTAAGAGTCATAACTCCTGGGAAATGAGAAAGAAAAAGACTTCCTTTCATACTTTTTCAAAAAAAAGTTTAGAAAACAAGTCATCTGTGAGGGAAGTAGTTTCAGTTTTTACTATGGGCTGATAAAAGTAATTTTTGTAGAACGAACTCAAAATTACAGTAATTTGTTTAGTGATTTATAGTTTCCAAAATTCATGTCAAAATTGATTCAGATCTGATCCTTAACAATAATCCTTTGGATTACACTGTTAAAAGTTAAAGAATCAGGTCCGGAATTGTATGTGTGTATATTCCCAGACCCAAATCAGAGTATAACAGTCCGCTGGAGCTTGGACGTCATGCAGGCACCTCAACCCTGTGAGCAATATTAAACTCAGCTGCTATTTCCCACTCTGTCCCCCATCTCACTTGATGGTACCCAAACTAGAATTCAGAGAGTTGTTCTGAATCCTTCTGCACAGCACACGCCCTAAAAATTATTCGTTGTTTATCTGAAATTCACATTTAACTGGCATCCTATATTTTATCTGGCAAACTCACAAGCTTTGGGAAACTGCTGGCTAGTGCCTCTCCAATTTTTGGTCCACTTCCTACAATCTAGTCGCCTCAGTACGCTGCTATAATTGTCACCTAGGCAAGAGATGAAAGGACGAAGTGGCTTGTTTCCAAAAGCTAGTAAACACCCAGGGCTCGGGGTGCAGGCGCGCACAGGCCGAGGAGGCCCGGCTCAGCACCGTGGGAACGTCTCCGAGACCAACCAGAGCCGTATCCGCGGCTCTGCACTTGACGGCCCCTTTTGCAGCGGTTGCTGTGAGTGCCGTAAAGCGGAGTTGCCGCCGCTGCTGTGTGAGGTGAGGTGAGGGAGACTCAGCTTGCTCGCCAGGGATGGGCGGGTGCCTTCGACAGGTGTCGCTGGTGGCTCGGGTGCCCTCACTGGGCCTCCCCCATCCTTCTGGGCACCTGCCCTCCCCCACGGCGGCCACAGGTTGAGAGCGCTCGGGCGGGGGGTACCCAGTGAGTCAGGTCACGAGCACCTGGTGGTAGACGCCCCCTCGGGCAGTCCTTCCCACGGTCCTGGGCGTGTCAGCAAGTAAAATCCTCATCCTGGGACGGGTTCCGTTTTGGAGGGCGATCGAGACCCTTGTAGGACCCGGGTTGGGGTAGCGACGTTTGAGTAGGGTCATGAGAGCCATCCCGGGATTGGCGAGAGGATGGGGGGGGGGGAGGCGGGGGAGGACATTGCAGGTTGTGGGACCAATGCGTGCACAGGTGCCGAAGCATGAAAGGAACTGCCAGGTTTTCGCAGCACTGCTGATTAGGGTAGTGGCTGGAGGGGTGGTGCGGGGAAGGGAAGGCCAGGAAGGTGGCGGGAGCTAACGTGGAGTCTCCACTGGGAAGGACCTGATGCCCTGGGAAGGAATGTGGAGTCCTTCCGTGGGCAGTGGGAAGCAGCCTTATAGAGACGGGGGGATTTCATTAACCATCCATTTCTCCTCTGATGCCTTCTCCCGGGGTTCAACTTTTAGTTCCTTCGGAGCAATGTTTAGTGAAGCGCCCCCTTTGTGTGCTTAATAATTGGGTGGACACTAAATAAAGCTAGCCGTACTAAATCAAGTTTCATATGGCTTTGACGTCTGCCTTTTGTTTGCCTTATCAATCGGAGGATGTCGGGAAAGACAGGATATGTGTAGAGGTGACTGTTAGCAGCTTTGAATAGGAGTCCAGAGAACTGAGTTCAGATTTTGTTACCATCCCCAATTTCTCAGTGTGAGCCAAGTCACTTCTGTCTGGGCCTCAGCTTTCGCAGATGTAAAAAGAGGACCTAGGTGATATCAGGTTCGTTCTACTTTTGAAGATAGCAGGTTTACAAAGAATAAACATCAGCCTGTGAACAGATGTCGAAGTAAATGATGGAGCAGTGCATTAGGAATTGAGAAAAGAGGGCAGCCCAGTAGAAAGGCTAGGATTGAACTGTACGCTGAGGATGGATAGGGTTTGAATCATTAGGGACCATTTCTGTTGAGCGTCATAGATAAAGAGAGTAGGCAGGAATAGGCATTCATATTTTAGAGTCTATTTGTGGAGATAGGTTTTGAGAGGATAGAGGATTTGGGAAGGATGGCATTGGATGTTGAAGAAACCCCAAGTGGAAAGAAGTGTAGTTTGTTCTGAAAAGGAAGAAAAAAGGAATGAGAAAAGTGTCAACAATATACAGGACTTGATTCTTGGATCTAGGTGATTGATACTTTGAGCTGGGTTTCTAAAAAGTGAATGTTAAGTGCCGTTGACCAAGATGAGAATTCTGTCAGAATTCTAGCTTGCAATAGTGTATTGGAAGGAAGGTGATTTAGATTGTAATGATTCTAGTCTTGCTGATAACTGTAACCTCTTGGGCTGTCATTTAATTCTTGCAGACCCTATTCTCGTCTATAAAGTGATGTTGTCAGGCTAGGTGGTCTCTCTTCTCTAAAACTTGTAAAACGTGGGTCTGTGAGGATGGAGAACTACTGTCTTACAAAGAGGGGAGGGAGATAGTTGATGGAGAATAAAAGTGTTATTTTTGAACATGTTAAATTTAAGGTGTAAAAATAGAGTTGGAAATATAGGCAGATGGAGTTCATAGGCTGGAACTTAAATAGTAAGTTTTCTCTCAGAAGTGGTGGTTGAAATGTTGAAAATGAAGATGGGAACATAGATTAAGGAACCTGCCCAAGATCACACAGGCTGCAAGGGATAGAGCAGGATTTGAACATAGCAGTGTGTCTTCAGAGCCTATACTCTTAACTACTCAGTAAGCAGTGAGGGGGTAGGGGTGGAGGGAGAAAGCATTGTAGATAGAGGAAATAGCATAGGCAAAGGCACTGAGGTGAGCAGCGCTGCATGAGTGGGTTCATGTAGGGGAATAGTACTAAATAAGCCACGGGGGTCTTAGAGCAGGCGAAGTGACACAAAGAGGTACTTTAGAAATAACTGGACTTTGGTCCCTAAGATGTGTATTCATGTAGGAGGCTTTATATCTAAGCAGAGGTAATAAGGCCCTTAAATTAGGCTAACTGTACTGGAAATGGAAAAGAAGTGACAGCCTTTAGAGGCACTGAGAAGAATACACATAGTTTGTTGACTCATTAGTTGTGGAGTTAGAACCACAAAAACTATTTTGTTTTGAACATAAGTAATTGAGAAAATAGGGATATCATTAACAGAATAGATGGTCAAGTCATGAAAGAACTCTGGTTTGAAGGTGGACAGTGTTTGTTTTAGGTGTTACTGGAATGTTCAAGAGGATATAGCCAGCAGTCAGCTGGAGTATTTATAAGTAGTAATTAGCCAATAGATACGGGAAGTATACCTAATAAAATGATTAACAGCAAGAGAATGTAAAGAGAGCATCCATCCAGATTTTACGTCAAGTACAGAATTGTAGGCATATTAGGCAATACCACTTCCTTCACCCTTTTACTTTGGCCCTATCTTATCAGTCCCCTCCTATCTTCACTTCCTTTCTTATCTAGCCATTCTTATCAGGGTCTATCATTTCAGACACTCTTTCCAAAATTTCCTTACTCAACAGTCATTCAGAAAGGAGTCACTATATATTTATGATTTGTCTGGAGCATCAAATGGAGAGACATTTTTTTATCTTCAAGTGTCAGCATGTTGAGGTAGAGGTTTATTGCAAAGGGTTAAGAAGTGAATGAGTGGTTAGCAGATAAAGAGACTTCTTAACCCCTCACAGTCTAATCTTTACTTCCAGGTTACTGACACTCTTTTGAGAAGTTAGCAGTGATAGGAAAGGGAATGAACGACATGGAGGATCAGCAGTATTGAGGGAAGATGGAGAGCATCTGTTGCCACTGGGGCTTCTTTGTTAGAGCAGCTGAAAATGTTGATTTTTTTCATGTCTTCACTCTGAATACATTTTCAGAAGCATTTTCTCTTTATGCTGTCCGATCTGTTACCTCATCTCTCTTCCATGCCTTTGCCTGATTACACTACCCTCTTTCTTCTCTGTAGTTTAGCCTCCTGTTTTATTTTGCAGTGCAGCACATATTTGAATGTCAGTTCTGTTTGATTCATACCACCCATGCCTCCCTCTCACTCCCCAGTGTCCCTGAATAAGTTGGGTCTGGCAGCACTGAGGAGAGCAGGCTAGCACACATCATCTTATGAACCTGATTTAGGTGTCAGGCTGTCATTTCTTGTCCGAAGGCCTCTGATATCAAGAGAGGTGATCCAGGAGGCAGGAGTGGGGAGAAGTGGAATGAAAAAGGCTGGTATTTGGACATTCTTTCAAACAGATCCCTGCCCAGATGATTCTCAAAAGAGTGCTGGTGGTGGCAGGATGTCAGGGTACGCCAGGTGCCAAAGTCTTTCATGCCATTACCTTCAAAGAACAAATGACACTGTGAAAGGGCAAGTAGGAAGCTGAAAGAATATGAAATGTTGTTCTTGGCTGTAGAAAGAGCCTGAGAACTGTCTTAACATCCCATCCTGTACATTTTTCCTTCATGTTTGTGTATGGCTTTCATCTACCATCAGTTTTTTTTAACCCTTTTCATGTCTTGACACATAGTGAAATTGATAATAAAGGATGAAAGAAAGAATGTGTTTGTTCTTGGCTGGAGGTGACCTGTCTTGGGCTCTAGCTACCCCAGGCCCAAAGACTGAGAGGATTGATAGCTCTGACACCTGTAACCCGTTTAAAGTTTCCATTGGGAAGCAGATATACTCATTTCTTGTTTCTGTAAATTTACTATCTTTGCAATACTCTTTTTTCTCTTTTCCATTAGACATGATATGCTCTTTTCTTTAGGGAGCTTTACCTAAGTAAAAGTAAGAAAATACATTACCTATCCTCCTGAGCATTTTTATTATGATAGCTAAAATGTCACATATGAAAAGAAATATATGCACACATACTATTTTATTTTGGTTCTATGCCACTTTTCTCTATATGTTATTTTAATTTTTTGGGGTGAGGAAGATCAGCCCTGAGCTAGCATCCGTTGCCAATTTTCCTCTTTTTGCTGAGGAAGATTAGCCCTGAGCTAACATCTCTGCCCACCTTCCTCTATTTTGTATGTGGAATGCTGCCACAGCATGGCTTGATGAGCAGTGCATAGGTCCACGCCCAGGATGGAAACCTGAGAACCCCAGGCCACTGAAGCAAAGCACATGAACTTAACCACTATGCCACCGGGCCAGCTCCTATATTTTTAAATGTTTATTGTTCCGGAGTTAGAACCAAGTATGGGCTTTAAACTAAAAAATGCACTTTTTCATGTTTCATATTCTGTTTTATCATAAAAGTTCCTGCAGGACAGAGAACTTTTTAAAATAAAAACTTTAAAAAATAGTTTTGTGTTGGGCCGCCTGGTGGCGCAGCGGTTTAGTCTGCGCATGGCAGCCCGGGGTTCGTGAGTTCGGATCCCGGTCGCCCGCCGACGCACTGCCTGTCAGCCATGCCGTGGTGGTGTCCCATATAAAGTAGAGGAAAGACGGGCACGGATGTTAGCTCAGGGCCAGTCTTCCTCAGCAAAAAAGGGGAGGACTGGAACAGATGTTAGCTCAGGGCTGGTCTTCCCCACAAAAAAAAAAAAAAATAGTTTTGTGTACTCTTGAGCATTGTGCAGTGTTATTTGGGTATAGTTAGCATACTTGCTATTACTTCAGCCAGTTTTAGGCTGGTAGAGGAGAGGATTCCTGTCTTCTAGTAACTATAATTCAAAATAGAAAGTAGTAAAAGCATTAGGGTTAGTTGCTTCCTTGTGCTCCCATGGTAACCTGTACTTACTCCTTCATAGCAATTACACGGTTGATATTGCCTCTGTATTCATCTCCGATAAGACTGTTACAAACTAGAGCAGTGGTTCTTAATAGATGTGGGGTTGGTAAGGGATGGGGCTTGTGCATTTTGGAACAAACTTCCCATGCTATTCTTTAGGTACATCATACCCTCCACCACCATCACCATCACCGTTCTCCTTTTGAAAACTCTTATACTTATCTCTAAACACTTAGAAGATATGGAACTGTATCTTATCATTTTCTCTCCGGTGCTTAGCATTTTTTGGCATCTGTGCCTATTAAGGTAGACAGTAAATATTTATTCCCTGCAGGAAGGTAAAACTAGGAGTTTAATGCTACGAGAGATCACTTCTGACTTGGAAGAGCATTAAAGACTTCATAAAAGAAGGGTCACTTGAGAAGAGCTGTGAAAAGAGATGTAAAACTGGTTTTATGGAAGTGGATGAGAGCATTTCCGACAAGAGGGAATGAGCAAAAGCAGAGGCAGGAATGTGTGGTATGTGTTCCAGGAATACTTGGACAAAGACCATAGACTGTGTGAAGTGGGAGAGAGCCTAGAAAATTTGCCTGTATTCAGTCAGATTGTAAATACCGTTGACTGTCATTGTGTAGAATTTGAAATTTGAAATTTGTAGGTGGTGGAGAACCACTCAAAAATTTTGATTGTGGCGTACCTTGATTCATCTATCAGCAACTTGATATATCTGTCAATGTATAGGTAAGTTGATGGGTAGGTAGAAAGTGGAGACTGGGACATCAGTTAAAATTAGGACATTTTGTACAATTAGAGTCTCAATTGGAATGACAGTGAAGAAAGTAGAGGGAGTTGATGCCGGTGATAATTTTAGAGGTAAACTCAACAAGCATTGGCCTCTCTTACTTTATATATCACATTATTCGTTTTAAAGTGGTAACTACTTTCCTAATGAAGAGATAATGCTAGCAAAACTGAATGTTTTGACATGCTGATATTCCTCCTTTTGCTATTGAATTGCCTTGGCATTTATAGAAAATAAATAATGAAGTAAAGTTAATTGGACATCATCTTGATAATAAAAACATAGTTAAGTGATTGAGTTTGGAGGCATTTATTTCATGTAAGCATTAATTGTAGATTAGAGATGTATCCAAAGAGAGAACAAGGTGTTAATTTGGACTTTATGTTTCTGTATGGTTTATATAGGCCTTTGATGCTTTCTTTCCCATTTGTTAATTCAGACCTAGACGAGGCTGAGCTATGGCACACTCTGAATGCCACTTTAGATTTCATTAGGAATCAGTGTACAGTACATTGATGCACTGTTTAACACAAGTACAAGAAACTTAGCCTCAATATTGAAAATGAGTGGTATTCTCCTTGTTATCTTGTGAGCTGCCCTTATCAGAGTATTTGATTATTTTACTTTAGCAGGTTTTAGCTGACAGCAAAAAATAATACCATTAGCAGTGTTGTTTTATGTTGCTACTTTTCACGGTTTTAGGAGATAGAAAATGATCATGATTTATTCGATTATCTTTGCTTTATATATTATCTGTAGATCAAGTGGATTATTCACATCACTGTTGATATCATTTCTCTTAAGTAGTTTGTTGACCTCATGTAATTTCTTATAGTGTTTGCTTGCTCTGGAAGCTCATTTGGATTGTTTTAAAATCCCAAACCAAGATTTTTGATTTCAGATGGCAGAGTAAAGACGTTTGTGCCCTCTTCTATCTGAAATTACCCTGAAACAACAAGGAGAATGAGAGACAGAGATGTAATTACATCTTCAATGAGACTATAAATCCTGTTACCCCAAATCGAAATATTTGAGAAATTGTTGTCAAATGTAAGCAGGAAGAGATTAAAAGAGGATGCTGGTAGAAGGAGCTCTCAGAGTTGGCAGAGCAATGAGAGACAGACCTTCTATTTACAGTAGGATCAGGATGCATAGGAAGGCAGTGGGAGCTTCCTTGGATTGTTTGGCATCATGAAGTAGCAGGAAAAGAAGAGCAAATGAGAAAACACACAGATATACCATCTTTGCAGAAAGCACTCTCTTGGTAAGGCAACAAGTAACGGCTAAACAACTTTCTCTCACTTGTTCTGACACATGTTCTCTCTGTCTCTCTTTCTCACACATACACATGCACAAAAACATCTGTCATAAAGAGCTTTCTTGTGTACCAGAGAGACAACCTTCTAGTCCAGTACACAGCCTTGTTTCTTCCTTCCACAGTCCTCTTGCAAATGACTGATCTGAGTGGAGTTCACGTCATTCAAAGAAAAATAATAATAAAAAGTAAATGAGCACGACATCTACGCAAATTCTACAAGAAGAAAGGAGAAAAGAAACAGGAAAAAGCAAGTGACAAAGAACCCGTGAGAAAAATGCATTGGTCTAACAAATTTACTGAAATAATCACTTCTTTAAAATCGTAGACCAAGTTAATTGGCCCAAGAGCCAGGAAGAAATAGTAAGAGAACCATGTAAGGTGAACCATAATCTGAGCTCAAGAAAGAAAAATAAAATCAGAGAAATAAAAGGCCACATTGAAAGCAAAAAGGAGAATTAACATTGTTGAAAACTCAGTAAAGGACATGATAACAGGCTTTTGCAAGTTGAACAAAGTGAAATGGGAATGAAAGGAGATGAAACAAATGCTTAATTGTAGCTCTGCAAATAGAGAATTCAACATAAGAACAGAAAAATATTCAAACATATAACTTAAGAAAACTTTCCACAAAGAAAAGAAATGTTGATTATATAGATTGAAAGGGCACATAATGAGAAAAAACTAATACACAGTGATCGACATCATTACATACCCTAGTTTTAAAAAAATTGGATTTCAAAGGTGAGGAATGTATTCTTTGCTCATCATATTAAAAAGATCAACTTACCTATAGGAGAGTGCAGTGGGGGGATCAGAAATTATCAAGGGAATGTTTAGCATTACAGGACAATGGTACAAAGCCTGTAAATCATCAGGGGAAAGAAATTGTGACCTCACAGCCAAACTGTCAATTGACAGCCATTTTTGAACAGTGCAAGAACTCAAGGTAAATAGTATTCAAAGTTCTTTTTGATAAACTATAAGAAGATGAAGATCAGCCATCCAGTAGATGAACAGAGACGATACAGCAAAAGGATTAGCAGGGAACATTTTAGGAATAATGTTCCTATTATTACAAATCCCAAAATGAGATTTGTAGTGACAGAATACAATAGAATTATAACGTGGTAGAAATAATTAATAAAATTCAGGATTGAAAGAAGAGAAAAGGCAGGAGGTAGTATAAATTTGCTAATTTCTTATTTTATAGCTGGAGAACAAAAGACATAAAACTTAGACATCAAGTAATAGAGATGTTAGTATATTTAAAGGAAAAAGCATAAATGCTTGAAGAACTAAATACAGTACGTTTAACCAAAATCAAACAGCGGAGAGGAGGTAAGAAGTAGAGCTATATTAAATTTCTTGTCCTAAAGAAATAATCAGAGATGGGACCAAAGATGAAAGAACAAAAATTTTTATCATAGTGTTCTTGATGTACACTGGCAAGAAACTGAAAACATACATGGCATATTTATAAAAACTGATCACATCCTAGATCACAGCAAAATACATTCTCAAAAAACAATAAAGAGCTGTCATATAGATGAAGTTCCTTGATCAAAAACCTTCTGGATTTCTTCCATGGAAGTGGTTCTCGGTATGGTGAGTAACAGCAGCATCGCCTGGAAACTTGGCAGAAATGCCAGTTCAGAGGCCTCTCACCAGATCTACTGAATCAGAGATGGGAGGAAAAGCCCCCCACTCTCTGTTGGTCAGTTTTTATTAATATCCCATTTATGTTTCAGTATTTTGCAAGTGTGAAGAATGCCATGATAAACATTTTTGTTCTCATACCTGATTATTTCTTTAGGACAGGAAATTACCAAATCAAAGAATGTTCTGTAGAACTTTAGATAACTTTCTGTTCTGTTGTTGGTTATTAGAGGTGAAAAATTAAAAATGGGTCTTGTCTCTTTAGAAATACCTTTTTGTTCACAGAAAACAAGATTATCTGCTCATCCAAAAAGATGAAACCAACTGGGCTACTTTCACGAGACAACCACATGAGCACCGCAGACTGATGAGTAGAATCAATAAGAACGTGATTTTGGCACTTTTAACTTTGACAAGTTCTGCATTTCTGCTGTTTCAATTGTACTACTACAAGCACTATTTATCAGCAAAGGTAATTTTTTTCTCCTTTCTTATCATGAGGCTTCATTTTAGCTGTATACTTTCCTAACATACTTCCCTTTTGTGGTACATAAAATTAATCACAGTTTTTCAAATCCTTACACAAAAATTTCTTACTGAGATTCTTTTTTTTTGTGGGGTGGGGCAAGCAATTCAAAATTGCAGTTAAATGTTATTATAATACACTAAAAGTCAAAGGTGCCAAGTTTCAGTGATGTTTAATCTATTGAAATTTTCTGATATAGTTACGTAAAATTGTTATTCTTCTAAACAGATCATCCCTCACTTAAAAGAACTCAATGATAATTTTGATAAAATATCAAAATCAGTTTATTTAATACAATATATATTTTAATTTAGTATCTATCAGGGAAGTGTAAAGGTATGACTTACCTTTATTATAAATCTATAGGTATAAAGATGTAGAGACAATGGCTTGGAAACTAATAGCTTCTGAAGATCACACAATACATTTCTGTGGTCCAGATAAGAAATTCCAAAGTTGAGAAAGCATTGCTAAATTGTGAAAAGTTGCCCAACACTCCCACTGGGGTTTATTATAATCATGACTGCCATTATTAAGAACTGTGCTAGATGCTTCCATGCTTGATTTAACCCTAAAAACAACCCTGGGAAAAATATGTTTTTCGTTTTTATTTTTATTTATTTATTTATTTTTGTGAGGAAGACCAGCCTGAGCTAACATCCGTTGCTAATCTTCCTCTTTTTGCTGAGGAAGACTGGCCCTGGGCTAACATCGTGCCCATCTTCCTCTATTTTATATGGGACGCCGCCACGGCATGGCTGACAAGCAGCGTGTCGGTGGGCGCCCGGGATCCGAACCGGCGAACCCCGGGCTGCCAAGCGCGAACTAAACCGCTGCGCCACTGGGCCGGCCCCTCGTTTTTATTTTTTAATCTTCATTTGATAGTTAGAACTGTTCTTCAGAAATAGTTACTTCCCTCTCGCTCCCACTGAAGGGGAGGATACTTCCCTATTGTAGTTGGGCTTCACTTACTTTGGCTAGTGGAATGTTATAGACATGTGCAGAGACTACAAGTGGGCTCTTATGATTTGACTGCCCTTTGTGTTCCCCTGACCTGCCCGGAGAGGAACGTGCCCTGGGTGGTTGCTGCCCCTCCAGCCTGGGCCCTGAATGAGATGTATGGAGCAGACCACAGCATAGCTGCCCAGCTGACTCACAGATCTGTGAGGAGAAAATAAATGCTTATAAGTCTGTAAGACTGGGAGAGGTTTATTATGCAGCATAGTTACATGGGGTTGCTAGACCTCATTTACTGACGAGAAAACCAAAACTAACAGAGATGTTAGTTACCCAGTTTCTAACGTGCAGGGCTGACAGTTGTACCTCGCTCCGTTCTTTCCAAGCTATATTATTTTTAAAATAATTGACAAGTACTGAGGCTACCAGCTATCTTGGCTATTCATCCAAGGAATATCTGTGTGACATCTTCAACTGTTTCCTGATTATTTTATTAGGATAAGTCCTAGAGTGGAATTTCTGGGTCTAATATGCACATTTTAAATTTTGTTACATATTGCAAAGTTACCTTCCATAGGGATAAGTAGTGTGCCTGATTTTCTATACCCTTTACAAGTATGGGAATACTAGCAACAATAACAATAGTAATGGCATCTGTATCAGTTAGAGATGCTTTTGGCTGACTAATAGTAGCTCAAACACATAGAGGGTTATTTGTCTCTTACACCTTTAAGTCCAGAGCCTCTAAATTTCCTTGACATTTTCCTCTTGCTACAATCAAGCCTGAAAGAAGAAATAGTGCATTCTAGCAGGCTTCTACTTTTGTGACATTAGCCAGCAGATTCCCATCTGTAAGAGAATCTGGGAAAGCAAGGTTTTACTGTTAGTGTTGTTGTTGTTTGTTATTTAGCTTTTCCAGCCTCTGTAATAGAGATTGTAAAGGGAAAGGGGTATAAGAGTGGGTGTTGGGTCAACGTACCTACAGTGTCTGCCAGAGCAGCTGACAGTTTTTGATGTGCTTATAGGCTAGGCGTTATGCTAAGCACTTTACATACATTTAGTTCTAATAACAACAAATTGAGTAAATCTTGTCCTTCTTTTCCCAGCGAAAAAACTGAGGTTTTAGAGAGATTTATCAATTTGCCCAGTGTCACACAATTATTAAGTGGAGGAGATAGAATTTGAACCTGGGGAGTCTACCCCAAGAACCTTTGTTCTTTATATTAAAAATATATAAAAATATATTTTTATAAACACTAAAAGTGTTTTTGATGTTCAAAACCTAAAAGATATTAAACTCCGTTAGAGGTCATTTCTTTGATTACTAATGGGGTTAAACATCTTTCTATATGCTTATTGGTTCTTTTTATTTCTTTTTTATTCTTATTTCTTTTTATTCCTATCCACATATTTTTCTGGTGGTGGTGTCTTTTTGTAGCTGTCCTTTATAATTTTAAGGATTTTAAACCTTTATCATCTATATTTCAAATATTTTTCCCAGTTTCTTAATTTGCCTTTTAACTTTACATTCATGATATACCCCCTTAATATATTAGTATTTAATTTGTAGGTAGACAGATTTCAAGGTCTTTCTTCCTTAGGGCATCTGGTTTTTATGTCGTAAGTAGCCCAAGATTGTGGAAATATTCACCTATATTTTCATCAAATACTATGTTTTGTTTAAATTTTTTAACCAAATAGAATTATTTTAGTAGGAGATATGAGTAAGATATCTAATTTGTGTTTTTTCCCCAAATGATTAACCAGTTGTCCCAGTATCACTTAGTGAATTCCCCCATTAATTTAAAAATCCCATCTTAATTGTATGTTAAATTCATATAAATAACTGCTGTCTTGACCCTTCTCCCTGGATGTAATGTGGCTTAGTTGTTAAGAGCACAAACTCCAGCCCAGGATTAAACCTCACTTCTACTGTTTATCAGCTGTGGGATCTTGGGTAAACTACTTAACTTCTAAATGCCTCTATTTCCTCATCTACAAAATGGGGACAATAACAGTACCACCTCGTAGACTTGTGAAGCTTAAATGAATTAATACACGTAAAGCATTTGGAACAGTGCGTGTCATATACAGAGAAATCAGTAAATATAAGCTATTATTTTTATTATTATCTTCAATCTTATAATCAAAAGTAGCAATTGTTATATTGAGTCCATGGCATACAAACTGCCTTAGCAATAAGTGCCATATTCATTAAACAAAGTAGAATGTTTTGAACAGAATAAAGCATAAAATTAAATAAAATTCAGTTAACCTTTATATACTACTAAATTTGTGAAGTTTGCAGTATCTGTACTAGAGTTCTTGTTTTTTTATGTTTACTATTAATGAATAATGGATAAAAATTGTAACATCTAAGTTCTAAAATATCAAAGGTTATTTTTATTTTATTGAAAACTATAGGAATTATATTAAACTATTCCTAGCTGAATAATTTTGCATTCTATAAAATGGAATTTTAAAATTTATTTATTAATTCAAAAACTTTTATTTAGGGCCAGTCCTGGTGGCCTAGTGGTTCACATTGGTATGCTCCGCTTCAGTGGCCTGGGGTCGAATCCCAGGTGTACACCTACACCACTTGTTTGTTAGCAGCCATGCTGTGGCCGCAGCCCACATAAAAAATGAAAAAAAGAAGAAGATTGGCAACAGGTGTTAGCTCAGGGCGAATATTCCTCAGCAAAAACAAAAAAAAAAACCCTTTTATTTAAAAGTCACTATTTGTTGGGCCTTTTGCCAAGGTGATAAAAACACTGAGAAATGGTTTCTTCCTTCCATATATTTATAATTTATTGGAGACAGATAGTGATGGAAGTACAGATGTTTGCTATATGTTATTAGCATGAAGATAAGATACTATCTGTAAGGAGTACAAGTAGTTTCTCTATCAACAGGAAAAAAATGTTTTATTTAAAAATAGTAGTGGTAGTTAAGCTAACAGATGCTGAAGCTACCAACTTTTAAAATGTTTTCAGTTTTGTTGAGGAAAAATTTAAACTTTTGGCTTTTTGTTAAACTTCAAGATCTCACTTATATACAGTGTTTTTGAACTCAAGCTTCAGGGAAGTACTGATGCATCCTCATATTCTAATACAGTTTCTCCTGATGTAGGAAGAGAACCCAGAATTGTGTAAACTTTGTTTACTGATTGTGTCTGAATTGCATTTCTCATTTGTTCAGTGAACAACGTTTTGTGGGATATTCTTAGATAAATAAAGAAAATTCACACAAATAAAAATGATTTCTAGTTTAATTAAGTTTGTTTGATTTGCTAGCAGAAGAGTAGAGAATAGTAGCCTTGATCAGTACTAAATTATAAGTCAGCATCATCAACATAAAAACCATGATTTTAGGTCATCCTTGAACTTCAAGGTGATTTAGAAAGACACTTGAGATTATGTGTTAGAGCTAGGGCAAGGATGAAAAATTGGTTTTATCTTTAATCCCAACCCACATCTAGTAGTAGTAAATGCCTGCAGTAGTAAATATTGAAAAGGATTACAAAGCTTTTCATCCTCTTCAGGAGAGAGTACTCCAATATCTGTCGTTGGTCAGGGAAGAAGAGGTATTTGCTATCATGGAATTAAGGAGGGCTACTTCTGTCCATTTCTAGGGTCTCAGCACAGAATTCCTTTTGGCCCTGGCTGGTTAGACAAGTTCAGCCTTTCTATGATCCCCTAAATGAGGTCTGAATGATCTAGTTATCTGATAGCACTGAAGATAAGGAACTAGTATCTTGTATCTATTGTGTCTGCTAAAATTCCATAAATGGGTAGAGTTGATTCTTCAGATTCCAGAACAGCCCACCAGGTCTTTGAAATATACTCTTGTAGTGTGGTGGCCTTGTGACCATTTTCTGTGGGCTCCAACTTTCAAGTAATTGGCTTGCAGCTCACACTGCAAAGGAAAGGACATGTCTCTAGGACCCTCTAGGGAATGTTCAATTGTTCATTGTTTTTTACTGAACCTAACAGGAGAGTGTGATTATAATTCTCTGTGCTCATTCAATCTGTATTTATTGATTATTTATTCTATACAGGGCACTTTGCTGGAGTACAGAGATAAATAGAACACAGGTCCTACTCTCTGGGAACTCATGATTTGATAGAAGTGGCAACAGCAGTAGCTCTTGAGTTTAAGGCCTAGATAGATCCGAGTTTGAATCCTCATTTGGTTGTTTGGCTTTTAGCAAGTCACTTAATTTCTTTGAGTCTCAGTTTCTTTAAATGGGGCTAAAAGCAACTTTGTTGATTGAGATAACGTATGTAATGCGTCTAACTTGGTGTCTGATACATGGTAGATGCTCAGAAGATGGTAGCTATCAGGAGCTTACTTTTTCTAGTGCTTTTAAGGTTTACATTGGAGTTTGATAAATAAAATCATATTCAATTATAGTGTCCTTATGAACTTATAAGATACTTTGAAAGTATCAGGAGAAAGAATGTCTGATGGTCTAGAGACAAAAGGAAGAATGTATTTTGGAATTTATCAGGTGAAAATTGATAATGCTTTCTTCCTTCTGATTCTCTATACCTGAATATTTTTAAAAATACTATTTTAAAAAGTCTCAACATTTGAAATTATGATGTGTGTTCAGAGAAGTGTGGGCCCTGGAGCTGTCTGTAAAGCAGAAATAAGAATGCTTACTTTGTAGGATTGTTATGCAGGATAGATGAGAACACATAATTTGTATGTGGAAATGTCAAACACAGTACACTTGAGCTGCTCAATAAATATCATTATACTTTCTTATCACTTTGCCAAGGTCTGCAAACACTATCTCAGCGTGTGGAGAAAAGTTGAAGTTAGGGATATGGAGCTAAATGGATAAACCCTAATTCCAAAGAGACAGCAAAGAGTGTACTATTCACTGATGGAAATTAATTAGTTCAGAGAGGGTAGCTATGTATACCTTACTGTTAATGACTTGATTAACTTGCTGCAGTCTGTCAGTGTTTTCCATCTTAGGTAGCTGTATTGTATAATTGTAGAATTCTTAGCTCACGACTGTATGAAAATGCTTTTTAATGATTATGAGCCAGTTATATAGTTTGAATCTCATGCCTACCTTAAATGTAATGTTGCATGCTGGGCTTTGACTTAAACTAAAATCTTCTTTTGTTATCTTCCTAGAATGGAGCTGGCTTGTCAAAATCCAAAGGAAGCCGAATTGGATTTGATAGCATACAGTGGGTATGTACAATAAGCAAGAAATTCCTCAATTGCAATCATTTAGTTCCTTTGTTTGTATACTCAGTAAGTCTTTGTTGAATGATGACAATGCTAATAGCTACCTTGGTGGGGAGTGGAGGTAGGTGGTAGAGGGGTAGGAGCAGGCCCTATGCCAGGTGCTTTACATGCAGTGTCTCATCTAGTCCTTATGGAAACTTTAAGTCACCACATATTGTTGTCCTGAATTCACTTAGAAAGATTAAGGTTAGTTGGCTAAGTGTCTGAGTCCGAATTCTAACTGTTTGCCTCCAAAACCCTTATTCACTAAGCTGTGGTGCTTCCTCAAATGAATAAATATGTGAATAAGAATTGAACTATGAATAAGGGAGAAAATAATGATTAGAAATAAAAATCTATTCAGCATGCTTCCTTTATGAGATAAGGGAAACTAGCAATATGTAAAATGTATCCCTGTTTTGGTTTATAAATTTCAGAACCTGCACATTTATAAAATATATTTTACCCTTTTTTTGTGTGTGTGTGAGGAAGATTGGCCCTGAGCTAACATGTTGCCAATCTTCCTCTTTTTGCTTGAGGAAGATTGGCCGTGAGCTAACATCTGTGCCAATCTTCCTCTATTTTTGTATGTGGGACGCTGCCACAGCATGGCTTCATGAGCAGTGTGTAAGTCTGCGCCCAGGATCCAAACCCATGAACCCCTGGCTGCTGAAGCAGAGTGCATGAACTTAACCACTACACCAATGAGCTGGCCCCTATTTTGCCCTTCTCTAACTAAATTTAGAATGAAAAACAATGCTGGGTTACAAATAAAAAATTACATTTATCCTGTTAGTATATGTTTTGGATATGACCAGATATTTCTCTTAGATGCCCGTCAGTCTTTGGCTTCTCTTTAATCAGAGACATGAAGGGCTTTAGATTAGAAGTGGGCTTTCAAATCACCAAGCAGCAATAAAACTGATAATTTTAGGTCATTGCTGACACCAATTGGATTTGAACTAATGTTTAAAAGGTAAAGTCTGGGATATCCTATTATCATGCTCCTCAACTATCAAGTCTAGAAGAATCAATGTGAGCTTTTAATTTATTAAAAGTAGCAGATGTTTTGCTCTGTGCACTTAGGGAAGTCTGAGGGGAAAGGGAAGTATGACACACTTGGAATTCGTACTTCCCAGTCACAATTATAAAGACTCTAGTCGACTGAATAAAAAGGCGCATTTTGTGCACTTCTCTGTAGCCCTGCTCTACCTCCATCCCCCTTAAGAAAAACGTACACATAACACTTGGACCAGATTTATTGTCCTATGTGTGAAATAATTTGTTGAGATTTCAAATGCAGTATTTAATAGCTGGGAAATCTACCCATCTGAAGATAGCTCTGCCATAAATTTTAACACTACAATGTGATGATACTTTCATTAATAATGTAAACTTTTCAAGTTTGCCACTTATTAAGAGTCCTCATATGTACACTGAAAGAGTCTGTTCAGAAAAAGTTTTAAAGCTGTAATAGCTTCAGTGGAATAGAAGCTTACTTTGTCTGGATTAACCGACAGCATTCTGACAACATTCCCCAAACCCCAAAGCAGTCAGTGGGGATACAGATTCATTGATATATTTTTAAATGGAATTTGTGTATCATTTAAAGCTTAAAACAACAAGAGTAAAGTAGAGCAGCCCCATCTTTTTCATTCAGAGAGTGACCCTTGAGATGGGAGAAAATAATGGATTTTTTTAAAAAGGATTTACTTCCAAGGTAAATGAGCAAAAAATTAAAGAGCAGCTTATTACATTCAGTGAGTTCTCCTGGTTAATTACATTGCATGGTACTAAAAGTCACTCTTTATAATATTTATAAAATCATAGGGAAGGGAAAAGTACTAAAATACTTTCTTCTAATATTTTAGAAGGAATGAAAGGTGAAATCTGATCAATAAGTGTGATACTGAGCCCTGATAAAATTCTAGAATGAATTATTAAACAGATGACCTGAGAGCACTTAGAAAAGAAAATGATGATTATTAGGAACTAGGCTTTCACTAAAAACAAGTCCTGCCAAGCCCTTTTAGGTTCTGATAAGATTGTAATACTCTGGCAGATGAATGGGCTGTTATAGTCTCAGCGTATCCTGTTTTCAACAAGACATTTTCTTGTAAACGAAATGAATTACTGAAGGCCATATGATAATAGTCATGTTGATTTAGAATTAATGGGATTTAGAGTCAGTTGGACATCTGTTTCCAAGGAGCACTGGTCATTGTATTGATAACAACCTGGAAGGCATGTTTAGAAGGTAAGTTATAGAATCTCTCCTTGACCCTGCCCTAATGTGTATTTATATTAATAATTATAATGAAGCCATAAATGTATTCATCATGTTTGTATTTAACTCCAAGTTGAAAGAGATTCATTCAACAAATGAATTAAGCACCTTATATGTACTAGTGTCTGTCATCTCATCTTTCTTCCAAAACCATTTTTTTCTCTTTTGTTCTCCTAGGGTAAAGCACAGAAAGCAATAACCATAAAAGAAAAAAAATTTATTAGACTATCAAAATTTAAAACTTCTCATCAAAAGACACCATTAAGAAAATGAATAGACATGCCACAGACTAGAAAATATTTGCAAAACATGTATCTGACAAAAGACTGGTATCAAGGATAAATAAAGAACTACAATTGGATAATAGATTTTTTTTGTTCATACTCTATCAGATTGAGGAAGTATTCTATTCCTGGTTTGCTGAAAGTTTTTAATCATGAATAGGTTTTGAATTTTGTCAGATACTTTTTCTGTATTGAAATTATCATAGATTTTTCTCCCTTTATTCTGTTGATATGATGAATTTCATTGATTGATTTTCAAATGCTACCTTTCATTCCCAGGATAAACCCTACTTGGTCATGATATTTAACTTTTTTGGTCTTTTTTTTAATTACTGGAATTGATTTTCTCGTATCTTAAGTGTTTTTGCATCTGTGTTCATGAGGGTTGGTGGTCTCTAATGTTCTTTTTTTGTAATGTTTTTGTCAAGTTTTGCTGTTAGGATTACACTGGCCTCATAAAATGAGTTAGGAAGGATTTCCTCCTGCTCAGTTTTCTGACAGAGTTTTTGTAGAATTGGTATTATTTCTTCCTTAAATCTTTGATAGAATTTACCAATAAGCCATCTGAGTCTGGAGTCTTTTCTTGTTGTTTTTGTTATTGCTGTTTTGAGGGCAGTTTTTTTTTTTTTAATAACAAATTCAATTGTGTTGATTGAATTCAGATTTCCCATTTCAACTTGTGGTAGTTTTGTTAATTGTATTTTTTAAGAAATTTGTCCATTTCATCTAAAGTTGTTGAATTTTTTGGCATAAAGTTGTTTATTCTAACTTTTTATTTAGCTCTCTCTCCCACTAAGAGATAATAAACCCATCTAGAGCAGAGATTGTTGTATTCTTGGTGTTTGCATAATACCCTACCCTAAAAACGAATAAGAGATTGATTCCTAGCTTTATCTCATTTTTTTCAATCTTTATAATTCTTGATATCCTCGTCTGTTTATTATCTTCGGTATATTTTTGTAAGTTCCTTCAGATTTTTTGTGTGTGTGTGTGTGTGAGGAAGATTAGCCCTGAGCTAACGTCTGTTGCCAATCCTCCTCTTTTTGCTGACGAGGTTTGGCCCTGGGCTAACATCTGTGCCCATCTTCCTCTACTTTTTGTATGTGGGACACTGCCACAGCATGGCTTGGTAAGCACTACATAGGTCCACACCCGGGATCCGAACCTGCAAACCCTGGGCCACCGAAGCAGAGCATGCAAACTTAACCAGTATGCCACCAGGCTAGCCCCAAGTTCCTTCAGATTTTGTGAAGAAGAATTTATCCTTAATTCCATGAAGCACCTTTTGGGTGGGCATACAGCCCTTTGAAATCATAATTGCTTTCACTGAAGTAGGCTTTTAAGCAATAATGTATACCAGTTATTCTATTTATCTTTGCTATTCTTAGGTATTATTTACTCCTAAGTGTGATTTAGTCTGTTTCCATTCTAATTTTGAAATTTATTTTTTTTTAGTAGAGGACTCAACTTACTGTCCAGCAGAATTGTATTGAAAAATGTTGCAATATTATTAGAAAATCAAACTGTATATGGGAATAGTCAAGCAGACAATGTATTTTAGTTTGAGTCTTTTGCTTAGAAAGATTATTAAGCACTATTACAAATATGAAGAAAAGTGGCACATACAATTGATTTTTGGTTTTGAAAAGGTTGACATGATTGATTTTTAAAAGCTGACAGATCTGGTATTTCCTCTCATACTTTTGCTTGAAAAGATTTAGCTAATACTGAGAGAATCATTTTTAAGCCTAAAGTTTCGTCTCTGATACCACTTTCTCTTCAAAGATTTTCTTTTTTAATGCACAGTTAATTAGTAGCTTACTGTTACTTTGTAATATGTTGCATATATTTTTACTGTAGCATATTTTACCTTGTATTTTAAACATTTGTTCATCTTTCTCAGTAGACTGTGTACTTCTTGAGAGCAGGGACTGTGTATTATTTAGTAATTTATTTTCTTTAGCACAATAAGAAGGATGGCATCTATTGAGTAAACACTATATATTCTTATAAAATTAATGAATAAAAATCTAATAAGATAGATTGTTGTATTGGTTTAGTAGAATTAAGGGAATTTTTTTCCTCTCAAACAGCGTGCAGTTAAAAAATTTATTATGCTTACATCCAGTCAAAATGTACCTGTGTTCCTTATTGATCCTTTGATTCTGGAATTGGTTAATAAAAACTTTGAACAAATCAAAAATGCTTCTCATGGCTCCACTTCAGAATGCAAGTTTCTCTGTGTTCCAAGAGACTTTACTGCATTTGCACTACAGTATCACCTGTGGAAGAATGAGGTAAGAGGATTTGCTTTCAGGTAATGTAATGTGTCTTTTGCAAAATAGTATGGGATTAAACCAGTTTAAAATGTAAACCATTTAAAAATTGAATCAGGAATATTTTCAGCTATAAGTAACAGAACACAATTAATAATGGCTTAAGCAAATAGGGGATTTGTTTTTCTTGTGTAACAAGAGGTTAAAAGGTTGGTATTAGTTCAGCTGCCCACTAATGTCAGGGCTTGCATCACTGAAGTTCTTTCTTCACATCCCTCATCATCACATAGCTGGGAGTCATAGCTCCCAGGCATCATATCCATGTTCCAGGCAGGAAGATAAGAGGAAGGGATGGTGACACTATCTGTCATTTGAAGGAAAAAGTTTTCTCAGAAGCTTCTGGTAAATGGCCTATAGTTCACTGCCCAGAACTATAATCATATGTCTCCTTGTTGTGAAGGAGGCTAAAAAGACAGGTATTTAGCACTTCCATCAGTGTAGGCAGGCAAGTAGGAAGGGATTTGGTGATGAATTTTCAGTATCTGCCACATAAAGTATACATGAGGGTAGTCTCCCTGGTCTCTTGCACTGTTCTTTCCATCTTGTAAGTACACAGTACTTGTTTGATCCTCGAGTGGAGTACTTCTTAGGTGTATCCAAAAATCCAAACTTATATTTCCATCCTGCTTAGTGGTTCCAAGGCTGAAGTCAGTCAGTAGTCAAAAAAAAAAAAGTCTCAACCAAACATGTCAAAAATCTGCTTACTTCTTTAGTTGGAATAACTCTAACTTCCCAATTTCACTGTTTTTCATTCTGAAGAGTTATTCAAGTAAGAGTAAGAAAATTAGCATCAGATTAAATGAATGCTCCAGTTAGTGGAGCTACCTAGTTTACACTGATTATATTCCTTTTCTTATACAACTCTTTTTTCTCCCTTTTTGTCTGCTAGTTTTCTATATATCTGTCAATAATTCATCTATGAACTCTGCAACAAAAACATAAAACTTCCAGTAGGATCTAACACATCAAGTAATTTCTTAGTTCCTTTTTTTTTTCCCTTGGAGACATCCCTCCTAGAGCTCTTGGTCTTTCTGCCCTAATAACAGGCTGATCTGCTGTGCAGATACTGTTCTGTAACTCCCCTTCACAACATTTTAGGAATTCCTTTCTGAGAAAGGGTGAATGGGAGGTTGAAACCTTGCATATCTGAAAATCTTTCTTTTTACCTGCACATTTGATATCAAATTTGGCGTGTATAGCAGTTAGCTTCTGCTGTGTAACAAATCACCCCGAAATTTAGTGGCTTAAACCACAGCCATTTATTTAGCTCATGGTTCTGTGACTTAGCAATTTGTTAGGATTCAGCTGGGCAGTTCTTCTAGTCTCAGCTAAGCTCACTTATGCAGCTGCCAGTCAGCCAGGCAGCTATGCTTCTTTTGGATGGCTGGCTGTCAGATGGGCAGTGGAGGTGCCTGGGCCATATGTCTTTCATCATCCAGGCTAGTCCAAGAAAGCAAAAGCATGCAAGGTCTCTTGACATTATTAAAATGTTAAGATTTCTTATCTGTGAATGACATTTTCAGGTGTCCTTTGATATTCTTTAATAAATTCATTATTATAGGTGAATGAGAATGCTATTGACTTTTGTATTTTGATCTTTTTCCCCAGCAACTATACTGAACTCTGAATTCTAAAAATAAACTCTAATAGCTTCTCCCCCCCCACACCCCGCTTTTCTTCCCTCTCTCTTTCTATTTCTCTCCCTCTTTCTCTTCCTCGAGTGTAGATCATTGTATTCTCTGCACAAAAAGACAGTTTGGTCTCTTCCTTTCCAACTTTTACACCTAATTTCTTCTTCTTGTCTTATTGATTTATGTAGGACCCCCCCCCAGATAGTATTGAATATTAATGTTCTTTCTTTCTGAGCTTTTTATTACTTGGATGTTAGACTTCCAGAATTGATCCTTTCATTTTCTTGTCTTTACTCTGTAATTTTTCATCTCTTTTTCTAACTATTCTATTTTTAAACAAAATCTTTAACAATGCCATTGATTTTTTTTCATATTTTTGCTTGAAATTTTAATATTTTTATTTTCTAAAAGCTCTGTGTACTCTGATTATTTCTTATAATAGCATTCTTGTTTCATGGGTACAGGTTTGTCTTTTTTGCTCTGCAGATTTTAAAGTTTTGGTTTTTTTAAAAAGTTTTTTGCTCCCTGCTACATTTTTTTCTCTAAATCCTTTCTTGTGGGTATTTGTTTTTTGGTATGGTTATTTGTTTTATTTTATTTGTCTGTTTTGCATGATATAGGTTTTCTACAATGCTTGTTGATTTTTGTCTGTTCATGTTTAAGAATGAGGCACTGAAAACCAACCGGAAGCTTTTCATTATGCTCAGGCCTCATTAACTAGTGGATTTCACTCCAGGGTAATAAGAGCATGCTAGCTTCTTTCACTGGAGAGACTTCTAAATGTCAGTATTTGTAGGTCATTCCTAACGGACTGTTTGATTTCCTCATAGAAAAAGCCTACAAAGTTCATAAACCTTTTTTACAAGGAGTATTTTATAATGTTCCTTTATTTTCCCAAAATGAAGTTCCTAGAAATTATAACCTGCCTGTGTACATAATCCCCCAAATCAATATAGTGTCTTAAATATAATACAAAGTAGAAATAAAAGGAAACGTATATTTCAGTGTGTAAATGCTCAGGCATGCCCGCACTGGAAGACGTAATGAAGTAATTCAGATGCTTGCATTGTCAGTAGGATCACTAATGTGATAGCTTCAAACATAGACTCACGTTATGAATTGTTGTTAGTAATGTGGTTTTCTGAAATAGGAAACAAGTTTCCAACAACAAAAAGGTAAAATTGTCTCTCCTTTAACATGGCTATTGTATTCCTGGGAAACGGAGGCTCAGATAATTATAAACAAGGTGTTCACTAAGTGATTGTCTGATAGAACATCTGAAATTATGCAGGACACAGGATAGATTTTTGTATTTTGGATTGTAGGATGTCTGATGTTCCCAGCCTAGGCCTCTAAATGTCGGCTGTGTCCCCTTCAATCATGATAACCAAAAATATCCCCACAAATTTCTAAAATGTCTCTTGGGTACAATAACACTTGCTTTGAGAATCAAAACTTTAGAAGAAAGGGAATATGCCACAATTGCCAAAACTGCTATGATCAGAGTCGGTGGGAGAAGCAGAAGGTCAGCAATACCCAGAATAAGCACACAGGTTCACTTTTATCCTTTTATACATATGACGTCATATAGAGCCCTTGGATAGTCCTCCCTAAACCTTCTCCCAAGGTAGAGCTAATGAGATCACTAGATCTAATTACTATAGACTTTAATTTGCTTGTGATTTTTCTTTATTAATACCATAAAGTGAGCAAATCATGGCCAAAGCAACCAGGAGTAGATTTATGCAGTACAGCCTTGACCTAGGCCTTTACTCTGTTTGGTCAAAGCGGCTACTTTGTTATTGACTTTTTCACTTGCAATAGTAAGGCACACCATTTCATAGTTCTGCCTGTTTTGTCTGTCAGTCTTTCTCTCCTCCACAACCCAAGGTCTGATTCCTCTTCAAGTTCTGGCTGGCCTTTAAAATTTTTCCTGGATTTGCCAACTTATAATGCCTTTCTTTCATCCTATATGGTAGATTACTTCTCTGAATTGGCCACCCTCACCCTCAATCAGTACTTTCCACCTCTTAGGTATACCAAGAAAGTAAAGAAAAAAGAGGAATCCTACAGTGCATAATACTAACATAAGGAAAATCAAGGTGAAATTGTATTAGCTAGGGTAAGTTACTTTAGTTGCTGTTAAAAACAACCCTAAAATCTCAATGACTTAGCTCAAGAAAGAAGTAATAGTCTTTATACAGAATCCAGCGTGGATGTTCTTTGTCAGGGATATTCCTGGACCACTTTCCTCTGAGCAGTGACTGAGGGATACAGGCTGTTTCATTTGTGTGGCTTTCCCGTCGTGGAGTTCTTTGCTTCCCTACATGCAGATGGAAGAGGGAAAGCGGGAAAGATCTTATGGGATATTGTAAGGCCAGGCCTGGAAGTGGTATATACTTCCATCCACATTCCTTTGACCAGAAGGCAATTTAGCTCTATAGCCAGAAAGGAGAAGACAGTTATCATTGGTACTAGTCAGCATTCTTGATCAGAATTATCACTTTCTCTCATTTAACAATATAAACAACAACAACAACAATCTATTGAACGCCTGCTGGGTACCAGTCACTCTGTTGATTCTTATGGTTGAGGAACTTGCAGTCTATTAATGGAATTTAAACAAACAATTAAAAACTAGTACAATCAATACTATGATAGAGGATTGTGTGTGTTACGAGAGCATAGACGAGGATACAGCTGATCCAAATGATGACATTCAAAGGTGATGAGTGATGTGAATTAAGTACCTTTGAAAAATGTTTATGAATGCTGTGCTGTTAAGATAAACTTCCAGACATAGTTCCATCATTTAATAACTTTAACGTCTGGTATTACCACTTAGAGCTTTATTTTCCATAGCTGTAGACTAGGCATAATAATATCTTCCTTGCTGACCTCACATAGTTTCTATGGGCAGCAGATGAGATAATGAGCGTGAATGAGCTTTGTCCACATTATATAAATGTAGGCTAGAGAGGTAGTGTTGTAGAGTGGAAAGAACCTTGGATTTGGTTGTGTAAGACCTAAATGCTGGCAGCAGCTTTGCCTCTTATTAATTTTGTTTCTTTAGACTTCTGTGAGTCTGTTTCATCTGTAATACCTGTGCTACTTATTTTATAAGATAGATATCATATGTAAATGCAATAATGTTTATAAAAGTTCCTTGGAAATTGTAAATTCCTATTAAAATGTAAGGTGTTCTTAATCATTAATACTGTTTAATCATCTATAGTACTGGTTTTTGAGATTAGGACTAAAAATCTATCATATAGATTAACCTGTTACATGAGATTTACCCTATAACTAATGATGTTGGAAAAATGCACTTTGTTTTACAGTATGTCTCAGTCTGTTTTCTAATGATTTGCATTATGCTGGGCTTCTATTATAGTAGCAGTTTAAGGTGTTGGGATATAAACTATGAGATGAAAGCATTACTTTTTGAAGCACTTTTGAAGATAAATGTTATTAGAAGTTAAATTGAAAATCACAAGTTTAATTTTAAGTGCTATCCTTATATTAACATTTACTTTATAGATACTAACCAGAGAACATGAAGATGAGCGTTCTCATTCCAAGGAAGAAATTTGTATTAATTTTCATGATAAGAGTCTTTGAACGTGTCTTCCTTGCTCTGTAGTTTCCCTTTTTGGTACTTTCCTTTATTCTCCCACTAGCACCTTCCCCTCACCACCTTCATTTTTAAATCTTCAGGCAAAGAGCAGATTAGGATAAAAATATGTATGGCTTAATTCAGTGTAAGAATCACTTTAGTTTTGCTACTAGTATTTGTTTTTAAATATTCAAGCTTGATGTTTCTTTGGTTTTAGGAAGGATGGTTTCACGTAGCTGAAAATATGGGATTTCAGTGCCTAAAAATTGAGAGCAAAGATCCCCGGCTAGATGGGATAGACTCACTTTCTGGAACTGAAATCCCCCTGCACTACATTTGCAAATTGGCCACTCATGCCATCCACTTGGTTGTCTTTCATGAGAGGAGTGGCAATTACCTCTGGCATGGCCATCTGCGACTCAAAGGACACATTGACAGGAAATTTGTTCCATTTCGAAAGTTACAGTTTGGTCGTTATCCTGGAGCTTTTGACAGGTAAGTTCAGGATGAAAAGGGGAAATGTGAAACCTATATTGTCCACTCATGAATTCTTACTCTTTTTTTACATTTAGTAATGAAATCTAATGCATAATTCACATAAATCAGTTTCGAAATGTAAATATTCAACAGGAAGAAACTCACGCACATGTACACCAGGAGATATGTATAAGAATGTTCATAGTGTTCTAATGCCCCCAGAAAAAACATTGTATATTCATACAGTGAGGTATCGTGGAGCTGGGAAATGAATGAGCTGGTACCCTGTGCAACAGCATAGATGAATCCTACAATGTTGAGTGACAGAAGCAAGGCATAAAAGAACACAAATCTTATGATTTATAAAAGGTTCAAACACAGGATAAAGTATGTTTATGGATTTTACTTACATAGTAAAAGTGGTCAAAAGGTAAAAATTTCCAATATTAAATAAATTCTGGGGATGTAATGTACAGCATGGTGACTATAGTTAATAATACTGTATTGTATATTTGAAAGTTACTAAGAGAACAGTTGTTAAAAGTTCTCATCACAAGAAAAAATTTGTAACTATGTGAGGTAATGGATATTAACTAAACATTGTGGTAATCATTTCACGATATATACATATATCAAATCATTATCTTGTACACCTTAAACTAGTACAAGTTATAGGTCAATTATATCTCAATAAAACTGGGGGGGAAAAGCCAAAAAAATCAATACAAATATTTTTTTTTTAAAAAGAGTAAGGAGGAGATACCAGAAAAGACAGAATAGGGTTTATCTCTAGGGGAAATGGAGGGAGTGTGGTGGGTAGGACACACAGAACTACAGGGAAACTGACAAAATTCAGTTTCTCTTGTGGATACATGGATGTTCACTTTATAATTGATTATTTTGTGCTTTTATGTTTTATGAATTCTCCTGTATATTTTTTAAAAACTGTGCAAAAATATATCCTTAGCTATCACTTAACAATAAAAATGTTTCTTATGAGAAACAGTTGTTTGAAGGGACTCATGTAAAATTTGATTAGCTATAGTTAATGATATTAACAATTGCAGAATGAAAAAGACATTCTTGAAGTTAGACACTGAGTATGAAGTTTCTAGCTGAGAGTGGTACTTTTTCTTTCCCTTTTGAAGTCACTAATAGTGATGTTACCATCTACTTTAAATACCAGAATCTGATGTGAAGGTAGCAGTAAACATTTCTCTTTTGCCTTAAAGTTTACCATATTTCTAAGAATTTTTATAATGGAAACTCTTTCTTGTCAACTTTCAGAGAGACATTGCTTATTTATTACACTTGAGAAGTGTAAGAGTATGTTTATTCTTGCCTTCTTATTAATACTTAAAATCACGTATTTGAGAAACAACTGAGAAGGGTCTTCAAAACTGGAGCCTTCTACGTTTTTTGTATATATGAAGTTAAACCTTTTCTGATCCAACCCAAATTTTAGAAATATAATCACCAAAAAAAAGTAAAGAGTGGGAAAAAATACTTTGTTATTAATGTTGGCTCCTTTTATTGATGATTTTAGTCAAAATCCTAATAGTCACTATTCTCTTACCACTTTTATGTCTCTTTTTTTCTCATTCTATATTTCTAGTAAGTTTCTTTAGGAAGACATTACTTTTTAGTTTTTTAAAACCTTGAAAATTTATTTCAAAGTTTAATTAATAATTCAATAAAGTTCAAATTGGTCAATCAATATATATTGAACATATGCATGCCAGTTCCTAGATAAAAAGCCATATCTACGTTATATAATTTTATATCAGGAGGAATAGGAAACACTCAAAGAATATTTGTAGAATATGGGATCCTAAATAAGTTAAGACTAATTCCCAGATTTGCATTTTGCTTACTAATGAGAATATCTGTTAGGCTGTTGTAATTTACTCATGTGTCTTAAGTGTTAAAAACATGTACCTCTCTAAAAGTATATTGATAGTTTAAAATTATGTCTCAACTTTCCTTGCTTTAAATGCCAAGGTATATATAAGTGAAAAATTGTTTTAGAATACATTAACCAAAATACTTAAAACTTAATTGCTGTTTGATGTCAGATTGTCAGGTTTTATTGAAGACCTAGGTTAAGTAGAGACCTAGGCTAATTGATATCTGAGGTAGTTGAAGAAAATATGCTTGATGTTTACCTATTTTACTTATGTTGTATATTTTAAAGAAGCTGCCAGTATTCTAGGTAAAGTCCTTATAATAAATCTTAACTTTTGTTTTCAGGCCAGAGTTACAACAAACTACTGTTGATGGACTAGACGTTCTCATTCCAAAAGATCCAAAGCACTTTCTAGAAGAAATACCACACTCTAGGTTTATTGAGTGTAGGTATAAAGAAGCTCGAGCATTCTTTCAGGTTAGAGATAACCAAATATTGTACTTTTTAGATTTAAGGAAGTGTGTTTATTTTTAATATTTCTGGGGGAGAAATGAAGGGACTTATGGAAAATAGCTAAGGAAACATCTTTTTCAATTCATCTATTTTCTTCTAGCTTGTTTTGTTTTAATTTTTAAAAAAGTAAATTAAACATTAACCTTAAGAAGCTGTTTCTTGTCTAGTTGAATGGTTTGGTATTTATGGAGACCTTGTTTTATTTGGATAGACTTTGATAGGTTTAGCAACGGCTTCTGCTTTCATTTAGGATAGCCCATAAACTTTGTAAAAGATGGTGTATTCTGTTCTTGAAGCAATCCAAGTAGGATGAAGCCACTGTAGAAGATGGCCATGTGGATTTAGAAAAGATTTCATGGAAAATATAGTTTTTCTCAGAGGATTGGCACTGAATATGAATTTTTTGTGTGTTTATGAAGGTTTTTGAAGATAAATGCTACACAAAGACCAAGTGCTTTTGAACTTTACTTTATTCTGCTGCTCTTGCTTTCAGTTCAATAAACATTTATTGAAAGCCTGTTTCCCAGGAACTCTGCTGACCCAGGGATAGAAGGATGGTTTGAAAGGCTTGAAAGTTCAGCTCTAAGAGATGATGTGAAACAGAGATACAGTGAAAACAATCAAACTTACAGTGGCGCTTGGGTACCCCAACCCTTCCACTTGGCCTTTATTTCTGGGGTTCCCTTCCAAGAAAGCTGTATACACCAGGACAGGAGCAGAATGAGAAAATAAAGTACCAGCTATGTCATCACTGGCCAAGTGCCCAAAACCCACATATGCAAGGTTTTTCTGGTAGGCTGTGCTGGCACCCAGGACCTAGGCCTGACAGCCCAGTTGGGCCTTCCTAGCCCTGTTCCCTTAAATCTGTAACTGTGAAGCTGTGACACATGCCCAGTCAGCCTCGTGGATGAAAAGCTGGACAACTACATGTGTGGATGGGCCTGCTCTAGTGGGCAAGTGCTGCCATCATATCCCCACCACAGAGGAACAGGAAGCAGAGGAGATGCAGGCTGGTGCCTGAACTTGACCACTCACTCTTCCTGCCTTAAGGGAGTTTGTTCTGGTTGCCACCTCTGTCATAGCAATTATCACAGAGTTGTGAATGTCTGTCTTGTTCCCCTACTAGATTATGTGAACTTCTTGATGGCAGGCATCTTATTTTATTCACCTCTGTAGCCTCAGTGTCTAGCACAGCACCTGGCACAAAGAAAAGACCCTATAATTATGGAAAAATGCATGGAGAATAAGGTGCTTATCTGAGTCAAATGACTTTTTAAGGATACCTACTAGGGCTATTCCATTACCTAGCAAGCATTTGCCCAGACCCAGTTTGTTGATCTTTGTGGGAAGGCGGTATAAAATGTAAAGTGTTTCAAAATATAGAGAAATTATGAGGATAGTGTCATATTTTTTAATTCCATAGTTCATTCTTGCTTTTGAAATTTTAAGGACAAGCACTCCATCAGCATTTGAGTAAAGGATATGGATGCAGATGCTCAGAGCGCTTACCAGCTTTCCATAGTCTTAGTTTTGATGTTTAGAGTACCCTCACGTAGCAAGACTGTGATGCTGTCTGGAGGTTTATATTTGTAACAGGATCAGGTAGAACTTTGTATTCGTTCATCATGTTCTTTAAATGTGTCCTTCACTTGCAGCAAGATAGACTTGTGATTCCTAATTTGTTTTTCTCTTCTGGTAATGTATTGGTATTACTGATATAGAGTGCCTAATAGGACTGATAACCTTTTTTATCCCTGTCTTCTTAAATGTTTCATTTTTCATCATTTCTTATGTTAGAACCGTGATTAAAATTATCAGGAGGGTCAGTTTTCAAATTAAGATGAACATACATAATTCTGAACACTTGATGGCGCCAAACAGTCTTAAATACAATGCCTGGTAAAAGGAGCAAGGAACTAATCTCATCTCATAAAGCAGCCTCTTTTAATACTAATTTTTTTGAAACATTCTCAAACTTTCAGAAAAGCTACAAATACAATACAAATAATTTTTTGCCTGAACCGTTTGGAAGTTGTTGACCCTATGCCCCACAACCTCAAATAATTTAGCATTTCCTAAAAACAAGAACATTCTCCTACATATCTTACTACAAAAATCAGGAAATGAGCACACTGATTATTACTATTTACTCCCCATTCAAATTTTGGCAATTGCCCCAATAGCGACCTTTATAATAAAAGGATTCAGTTAGGAATCACATGCTGTGTTTAATTTTCTTTTGTCTTTAGTCTCCTTCAGTCTGGAACAGTTTCACTCCTTTTTTGACTTTCATGACTATGATACTTCTGAAGATTACAGACCACATATTTTATCAGTTGTCCCTCATTTGGGATTTTTTCTGGTTTTCCTCATGTTAGTTCAGTTATACACATTTAGTAGAAATAACACAGAGTGATGCTGTGCTCTTCTCGTTACATCCTGTCAGGTGCTGTGTGGCTTTGATTTGTCCCATTACTGTTGATGTTCACATTGATCACTTGATTAAAGTGCTGTCTGCTGGCTTCACCCTTGTGAAGTTTATGTTTTTTTCCTTTGTAATTAATAGATATTTTGCATGAAGGTACTTTAAAATTATGTATATATTATGAATTTCCTCATCAAACTTTCAGTTTATTTATTTGTTTATGTCAGTATGAGCTTTTTGTATGTGGGTCACCACCACAGCATGACTTGATGAGTGATGTAGGTCCGTGCCCGGGATCCGAACCCATGAACCCCGGGCCACCAAAGCAGAGCGTGGAACTTAGCCACTATGACACTGGGCTGGCCCTTTTCATTATTTATTTTGATCCTCTAGTTCTTCCATATTTGGCCGGTGGGAACCCTTTCATAATGGCTTCTGTGTTTTTTTGACATGTCTCCATCATTTTTTGAGCACTTTCTTGTTTTTTGGCACAAGATGTTCTAGATTCATCTTGTAATTTCCCTGCCACAACCCTGGAATCAGCCATTTCTCTGGATTCTGGTTCCTTTTAGAAGCCATGATCTGGATGCCAGGTGTGTTCATTGCTATTTGGGTTTTGCTGCACACAGGCCCTCTCAGTGACAGGAGTAGGGGGTGTGTGTATATTTATTTCTATATCTATCCATCTATCTATCAAGATCTGTGAATTCACATTGATATCTCTAGTTCAATTAATTTATGTTTCAATTAAACAGCATAGGGTTCATTTCCATATTTGTGACTCCCTCCTCAAACAGTCAGAAACCTGACTCCTGTTATCCTTAATGTATTTATTTATTTGTTCCATCTTCCATCATTTCTGCTGCCCCCTCTCCCTGCTTGGTGTTGCTATTCCCCGCTGGTCTGCCCCCATATGTAGACACACTTCTCACACTGCTCAGACTCTGACTCCCCACACTGGACACCACCTCCATGTGGATGCCCTCATCCCTTGCTCAGGCTCTGATACCCATACCAGGCTGCTGCTGTGTACTTTCTTGCTCTGCCTCACCTGAAGTCTCTAGTTTTGGATAGTTCAGGAAGGGAGGGGCAAGAGAAGGGGAAGTGCTCTCCTGACTGACTTGATTTATGTTTAATTATTTTCCCAATCTCTTAAGAAGTTTAGAACTAGGATAATATACATTTTCCTGAACTTGATTTTGTCTCAGCAGTAACCATCAAAAAGTAATTAATTAGCTTTAGTCTGTTGAATTCTAGTGAAAAACCAGAGGGGAATATGGAAATATCTGGACCCCTGGCCTAGGAATATCTAGAAAGCTATCTTCTTATTCTCCTTCTACTAATTTGCTCTGAGACTTTGGCCAAATTTCTGAGCCTTAGTTTCCTCATCTATAAAATAATGGGTACTTTCTGTCACCTTATTATTTTCAAACTATATTTTGGGGGAAGGTTTGGGGAAAGGTTGCCTGAACAGGAAAGATCAAATGGACATGATATTTAAATTAGGATTTTCTCTTTTTCTAGAGGCATGGTAATCCCAAGATTTATATGACATTTTTAAATTTAAAAAAAAGTATGTGTACTATAATTTTTAAAGTCCATAACAGATGTATAAGTTATACTGGTATATACATATATATACTTTAATGCATATGAGCGTCAATTCTAAGAAATGGAATTTCTGGGAGTGTCGTATTAGGAGAGATATGTCAAACGTGGGAGTATGTTCGTGCAGCGGGCAGCATCAGTAGGATGTCATTATCAGAGTAATGTTTTTGTAGAGCACAGAGTTTTAATATCTGTTATTTAATTTGATCCTTTCGGTCACTCTGTGAATAAGGCAAGTACTTGCCTTTAACTGATAAGAAAGGTGAGGTTTCAAGGTATTAGTTACACAGTCATTATTGGCTGAGCACGGATTGAATCCTGGGTCTCCTAGCTCTAGGCTTTTCCCACTACAACAAAGATAAGAACATGCATCTCTCATTCCAATCCTGTCTTCTGAGAGAAGTTATTGCTCTGAGGATGTTTTCGTCTTGAAGGGATCCTGTGTAATTTCTATATTCTGGAGAAGGCTACTTATCTTCAGGAACCCCACTTTCTTCCTAGGGATACTTTTTGCTTAAGATCCCTGTAGTCCTTCTAGGAACTATATTTCCTCCTGCTGGATTGTAAAAAAATGACCAAATATTTTAGGATATTGTAGACACAGGAGGCGCTTAGTCAATCATACATTCAGTTTTTCATTTATCAATATATCTTGCTCACATACTGTGTGCCAGGCACCATTTGAAATTTGTACATACAGAGATGGAGAGATTCAGTACCTGCCCTCAAGGAAACATCTTTACAGCTAGCGGAGGAAATGTAAATAAAATCAACAATTAGAATTAAATGTGATAAGAATTATAGTAAAAGTGTATACAGGTGGTAGCTATTATAAGCTCATTGAACACATTATTTCATCTGTCTTTGTCTATATCTAGTACCAACCATAATTCTGTGCTCTCTAAATGTTGGACTGAAGAGGAGCAGTGGGAGAATACATACATCTTCCTGGGAAACTCAGAGAATGTTTCTCAGAGGGTGGAACTGAGACTCGAAAGATTTTGTTAGTCAAGGGCATTTCAGACAAAGGAAACAACATGTATCAAATGGCAGAGGTTTGAAAAGTTGTGGTATATTTGGGGAGTTACAAGTTATTGCTGTAATAGGAAGTATGAAGAGGGTGGAGATGAGGCTGGACCAGTAGTCAGGGACCAGAACACAACTGTCCTTGTCTGCCATGCCAAGAAGTTTGGATTTTGTCCCATCGGTAGTGAAGCATCACTGAAGAATTTATAGTGCTTTCCTCAGTTCCAGAACACCCTAAAAATGAAGAAAATCAGAAAAGCAAGAAGAGTAAGTAAATGATAATTATTTGTAGAGAACGATTTGTGAGACATTTTTCTGTCATCCATTATCTCGTTAAATCTTTACAGCAATCCTGCAAAGTGTAATTGTTGTCCTTTAATTACTGATGAGGAAATTATATCTCAGAGAAGTTTGTTTGTTCATTCTCTCATTCATTCAGCAGATATTCACGCACTGCTCCAGGCACTGGAGGTACAGTGATCAATGAAAATCCTCATAGAGCTTATATTCTTCTGAGGTGATATTCCCAGGTCACAGCTTGAAAAAAGTGTGGCTAGACTTGAACACAGATAATCTGATTCAAAATCCCAGGCTCTTTCTGCTATACTGTACAGTTGTAAGTCTCATCCTTTGGGAATTCTGGTTATATTCCTTCCCCTTTAACTTGTCTCTCAGAATCTACTCCTATAGTCTTATTTTATAAAATAAATGTATGACTCACAAGGAACTCTGACTTTATAATAGAAAAATATATGATATGAGGTTGATTTTCAAATTTAATTTAGGTATTTCTAGCGATTTAGAAATGACTAATGCTGACTGCTGATTACATCTGCAGCAGTACCTTGATGATCACACTGTGGAAGCCGTGGCCTTTCGGAAGAGTGCAAAGGAATTGCTACAACTAGCAGCCAAAACGCTGAAGCAATTGGGAGTGCGGTTCTGGCTGAGCAGTGGAACTTGTCTAGGTAACATTCTTGTTGCTTTTCATTTGTCCTTTTGTCATTTCCTCCTCTTTAGCTTTAGGGATGACTGCTTGAGGTGACAATATCGGTGATATTCGAAGTGTCATCTTTTATAGACAGAATAAACATAGTGCGTGGAGCAAGGATTTATTGATTTCTTTAAGGAAATTAATTCCAGAAACATAAAGTTAGGAAGGCCGTGTTTGGTCTCGTTTGGTCATGTTTGGTCATGTGTATCAAATTTATATCAGAACATGTAGACTCTGTTTGATTCTCAGATAATCTTTCAATTAGCATTTTATTATTTCCATCCCAAAACATTGTTAGTACCTTTAAAAAAAAAACAACCTCTATTCTGTTACTTTACTTACACAGCATACAAACAACTTGCATTGCGCTAAAAGTTTCCACTGAGAGGAAGACTGAAGGGAGTGTAGTAAGGTCTTTCATCAGCCTGTTCCAGGTCATTGATCCTATCACTGATGGGGTGTCACTGCCTTCCCACACTCTGTTCATTCCGAGATGGGGAAACGTAGACTTCTCTAGATTGCTGTTAGAATCTGAGAAAGATTTCTGGATCTCTTTTCACTATACATTAGATCAAACTTCTTTAGAATTATTTAGAATCTTAAGTTTTGTTGTTTTTATTTCTTCTTGTTTATAACTGTAGTTGGTTATAACTGTATTTGTTCTTTCTTGATTATAACTGTATTTGTACAAAAATTAACTCTGCTTCTGCTTTTATAGGGTTACCATATAATTTATTGTCCAATTCAAGAGATTGAGAGTGAAAGGGAGTGCCATTAATAATTACGTTGGTACAACAGGTGTAAAGTGGGATATGTGGTTTTCCTATCTATTAGGCTTTGTGGAAAATTCACATGGTTCTTCCTGTCTAGGAGCTTATAGCTAGAGTGAGCCAAAAAAGGAGTACATTTTACACATTTATGTGATATATACTTTAAGGTTTTGAACTTAGATTGTTTTATAGACTGTCATCAAGAATACTTTTTAATTGTTTGTCATGGTTTGTTTTGAGTTTTTAGCCCCATGGTTATCTTGCTTTAACGGTATTTATAAAATGAGGGAGTTAAACTAGATGATATTTAAGGAGCCTTCCATTTTTAATAGTTTATGATTCTTTGTTAGATGTGATTGTAGATTTTTCTCAAACTAAAAGTGAGACCTCATCCTAGGCTTCCAAAAATCTACGTTAAAATAAAATTAAAGTTGAGAATTCCAAACAGTATTTCCCAGAGCAGTGCAATTATAAAGATAATTGTAGATTTTTATTTACTTTCTGAATAATCTGGAGGGAAGGATTAGAAGGATAATAGGGGAGATCCAGGAGCCCATAGTAATATTAAGGTCTAAATTTTTTTTTTTTTAGAAAGTACTATAGCACCTGAGAAGTAGATATGTAGTAAACACTTAGAAATATATTTTGACAGTGTACTGAAAATTGAGGCTGATACTGCTCTTCTTGTTTTTCTTTTTTTTTGGTGAGGAAGATTGGGCCCTGAGCTAACATCCATTGCCAATCTTCCTCTTTTTGCTGAGGAAGATTAGCTCTGAGCTAACATCCATGCTCACCTTTCTTTATTTTATATGTGGGACGCCTGCCACAGCATGGCTTGATGAGCAGTGCATAGGTCTGCACCCAGAATCTGAACCTGCGAACCCTGGACCCCCAAAGCAGAGTGTGCAAACTTAACTGCTACACCACCCGGCCGGCCCCTGCTCTTCTTTTTCATATAACCCATCAGACGTGAGCTGTTCAGAGCTGTTAAGTTCTACAAATTACCATTCAGGAAAGGGATAATGGTTAAGCAAAAGAATTAAATTATATTTTTTAGCATATCTTAAAGGCAGCCTTCATCATTAGAGGTTTATGATTAAACATTCTCAAAAGCAACTTAATTTTTTAAATGGATGGTCCAGTTAACATTATTAAAGCTAATAGTTTATTCAGAAATTAAAATACATCATGAAAATTTCTGAGGTTACTGGGTGCTCAGACCAGTGAAAATGAAGGGAGGAAGGGAGAAAGGGAGAGAGGGAGGGAAGGAAGGAGAGAAGGAAGAGAAAAGAAAGGAAAGGGAGGGAGGAAGGAAAGAAGGAACGGTTCTTCAACAGGTGGCTCCTGTAACCACAGATTTTAGTTTGGGATTTAAATTTTTTTTAAGTAATTTTGGGGGCTGGCCTGGTGGCTAAGTGGTTAAGTTCGCGCTCTCCGCTTCAGCGGCCTGGGGTTTGCGGGATCAGATCCCAGGCATGGACCTCTGCACCACTCATCAAGCCATGCTGTGGCAGCGTCCCACATATAAAATAGAGGAAGATGGGCACAGATGTTAGCTCAGGGCCAATCTTCCTCACCAAAAAAAAAAAGGAAAAACTGAAAAAAAAAGTAATTTTGGTAAAGCAACTTAAGTCTTGTGAAATAAAATCCTCTGTTACAAAGATCATCCATTATAATAGTGACTAATTTTTTTCTAAATGTAAGTTTTTTAAAAAGTTTTCTTCTTTTTAATTTTTTTAGGATGGTATCGGCAATGCAACATTATTCCTTATAGTAAAGATGTTGACCTAGGAATTTTTATACAGGATTACAAATCTGATATTATTTCAGCATTTCACGATGCAGGACTTCCACTCAAACACAAATTTGGGAAGGTCAGTAATAAAATTCTGCTTTACTTCATAAGTAACATGTCTCAAAAGTAAAGTTTATATTAAGCAACTCAGAGATGCTTAAGAACGCTGCATACGTCATTTTATCACTCAGTACTGGCCAGGATGAGTTCAGCAGAGGCTTGACCACTTGTAACTTCTGTGCTATTTAAGCAAAATTACAAAATCTGTCTTTCAATTGACAATGAGAGGGATCTTGGACTCTTGCATAAGAATTCGTTTTCAGTAAACTAGGCAACAATATAATATATGATTAATACAACATGTAATATACAATTAGTGTAATAAATAAGAATCGCATCTACCCTACCTGAAGTTATGTTGTTCCTTATGAGTCATTTAATTTCATGTTCACTTAGGCGTGGATATCACTGTCAACACAAAACATTCCATTGATTGCTAAGGGTTAGAAATATAAAATCATTTGAAACAGTGCTTGAATCTCTTGTTGATTTCACATGTCCTAGATCATGGCAGTTTTCTCAGAGGTCAACTAGGGGTAGGTCATCGTGGCTTAGATGAAATCTCCTTTTAGACAATTTGACTCCTATGCCCTAAGCCCTCGAGCCCTTGCAATCGCTTTACTCTTCGATTTGCTTGTTCCCAGGGAGATATTGTCCTGGAAAGCAAGTGGGAGTATGTTTAGTCTCTGAAAAATTACTTCCTTTGTTATAATCATTCTAGTTTATTGAAAAATTTAATAAAATACTTTCCTGAGGTCAAAGTCAAAGCAATGGAACTCTAGTCATTCAGCAGACATTTACTCAACACTCAGTTTCTGGCTGGCACTGTGCTTTGTGCCTGGGACACAAAGATGAATAAGTTACAGTCTTTACCCTTGAGGAGTTCACTGTCTAATTGGGAGGAAAAAAAATGCATAAATAATTATTACGTGATTAGTGCTATAACAGACAGATGTACCAAATCCAGTGGGAACATAATTATTTGTAGGATTGCGTTTCTTTAGGGAAATGCTCTCAGAATTGTTTGTACCTTTAACTTTTATTTCTTCTTCTTTTTTTCATGTACATAATGTAATGATCTATGGTATGTTTATAGGTTTCTCTAATACCACATTTACCTAAGTACTTATTTATTGATTGTTGATTGTGATGAGAGACTTATTTCCTGATAGTTTTACTTGGTTATTAAAGGGAGTAATTTTTCTTTGGTTCTTTCCCTTCTTTGGTCAGAGAGGGGCTCAGAAACAGGATGGTCTGCTGAGTGATAATTTAACTACTGTAAGTGATTTTCTCTGAATCGTCATCAATTGTAAGAAGCAACGTTATTTTATATGCATTTAAGACAGAAATCAAACCTTGGCATGCTACTGATGCATCCCGATTTCAGAGGTGGTCCAAACAGAAAAAAACATGTGTCTGAAAACCAGTATTCTCTCTTTTTAACACATAGGAATCTTGTTTTTTTTTAATTAAAAAAATGTGTTTCTTTTGTTTCAGTCTGTAAAGGTTTTCATCTTCCCCCTAGGTAGAAGACAGCTTGGAACTATCTTTCCAGGGAAAAGATGATGTAAAACTTGACATTTTTTTCTTCTATGAAGAGACTGACCATATGTGGAATGGAGGCACTCAGGCCAAAACAGGAAAAAAATTTAAGTATGAATCAGATAAGTACTTATGAAAGGGGTTATAGAAATAGCTTCAGAAGGTGGAAATAAGGTAGAAACTGAAGAAAAAAAAAGACTGTCAAGGCTCCACTACTAGCTAATACTTTCTCAGCTTACCCATAGAGCCCACCTATGCTTGCAAAGTAAGGCCCACCTATAAGGGCAGGCTGTGAGGAGGAAGACAAACTGTGGTTTGTCAGTCCAAAGAATCCTCATGATTAGAAGCCGTTGAGTCATCAGGAAGGAAAAACCAAACCAAGGAACACAAAAACCAACCCCAGAGCCTGAGCCAAAAAATTGATTGACTGTCAGAGCTGTAGGAGCTTGATAATTTAATGGGAATGGGTAAGAGTTGGTAAGAAGGAGATAGTCAAGGTGAAGTTTAAGTGAGGAAATTGGAATTTAATAGGGCTGAGGCCATGAATACTGGAATGTGCCTTTAATGCAATCCTTAAAGGATACTCATTGTACTCATTGGGCTTAACAGTTACCATATTTTATCAAATGTAAGATGATATCGATTTTAAGATGCACCATTATTTTATGTGCTACTAAGAAAGGAAAAACACTGCCAATTACAATTGTAAGGCACATGATTCACAGATGGAAAAATTGAGGGGGGACAAGTGTCTCAGAACTGATGGAATGCAGTATGTTAGATTGGAATTTTTAATGTCTCTCTTTTTTTTTTGATGCTGCCATAGTCCTATTCTTTGATGGGAAAAGACAAAAATGACATTAGCATAACTATGCTTTCTTTTGTGATGCAGTTGGCCTGTTCTCATTTCGGAGACTGAATGAATGGGAATGAGAACCCAAAGAGCATGGACTTTAGAGTCAGGCAGACCTGGGAAACCTCAGCTTACCCTAATTTGTGGCCGTTAGCTTTTCTGAACATTAATCTCCTCATCTATTCAATTTGGGTCAGACTATTGTGTGTCAGGCACTATTCTGAACATTTTACATGGATTAACATATCTCATGCTCACAACAGCTGTAGGAGGTAGATATTCTCTTGAGGCGCTGAGAATTTAAGTAATTTGTTCAAGATCACACAGCAAATAAGTGGAGGAGTCAGAGAGCAGCCTGTCTACAGTCCATGCTTTTTACCACTATTCCCTACTGACCCCCTAATACATCTGACATGTGAGGCACTGAGCACAATGCTTAGCACTCATTAAGTTATTGGTAAATCGTGGTTATCATTGTTATTATTTAGTAGTATTAATATTATGATTACTAATGTGATTACTATCAGTGCTCTCATTATTCTGGCAGTTATATGACCAGTAGCATAAATGTACCTCACCAACTAGCTGAGACTGGGACTTCTATCACTGAATAAATTTGAGCCATTGGGCACAGTGGGGAATGTTCTGTAACACAGAAGAGGAATTCCAAGCTCAGCCTGGTTCCTCCTGGGTATGTTGATACACCCTACTGAATCTTTATTTGAAGTCAAGGAATCTTCATGTAAAGGTAAACTTGTTCTGGAGGTGAGAGTAATCCAAAACCTTTTCTCAAAGTCATAAAGAATTCCCAAATTGGCATGGACCCCAGAGCAATTTTTGAAACTCTTATTATAAAAAATTATTTTGCTTTCTGACAACAAACACTTTCATGCTTTGTAAGCTCTGATTATAAGACAGAAATTAATAAGTTAATGAATATTTATTTAATTGACACTCTCACTGTGGCTGGGTAAATGGGGGGAGTAAGCATTTTTGACGTTCAGTTATAGTTTATTTCAAATATGATAAAGATGCCAAATTTACAGGCTTTTTTTTAAACTATAAGATAGCATAGCATAGAAATTAAAGGCATGGAGCCAGCCTGCTTGCTTTTGAATCCCAGCTCTACATTTTACCAGCTGTGTTACCTTGGGCAAGTTATTTAACCTCTCTGTGCTTAAGTTTCCTCAAGAATAGATGTGGCAGTTTAATATTGAGATAATTATACAGGTTTCTAATAGAAACTGCCACATCTATTCCTAGAGAACTCATATGAGAATATTGCCTTTTTTCTAAGAAAGATAATTTCTACAGCCATTGTTATAATCCTGTTCTTAAATTTCCTTCCAAGGCTTGAATTTCTTTCTTCTCCCTGACATGATCTGAAACCCACAAGCCGCAGAAGAACTGTTCATTTCTAACCACTACATTTCTGGATAGAAAGAGCTTCTTCCGTTCTGCTTTAACTGCTCTTTATAGTAGCAGTGTTTGGGAAGTGTGAAGTGTTCTGATTATTTAACAAGAGAAATGAGCAGTGATAGAACTGTCTGGACAGATGGTGTGAGTCCCAGATTTTCTGTCATGTTACCATGACCTTAAAAGGCAGAGAAAAGAACAGGGGATGGCTGTGTAGAGTAGTTTCTTTGGAAGATTCCCCCAGCCATATGCCATTTTCATTCTTTTCAGCACTGTTTACTTTAAGGAACTGTAGTATTTTCACCACTACTATTCCTAGAGGAAAAAAAACCCTTTAAAGCTAGCCTAAGGGTCTTTTTGTCTTTATAATATTCTACTTCGTAGTCATGTATAGTTTATTCCGAGAAAAGCTTAACAATATCATAGAATGCTTAACCATTTTTTAAAAGGTAAAAGAGGAACTCAGGAAGAAGAAAAAAGTTCCCCTTTCAAAACTTTACTCTGCATACCTTCAGAATGATATTTTTGGTCCTAAGATTTAATAATAATTATAATATTTACGGCAATAATAAAGATACAGCTACCGGGGTATCCACTAGGTATCAGGCACTATAGTAGGTACTGTATAATCTCAGAGAGCCCTCTCATTATCCCTGTGGGTGAGGTGTTCTCACTCCCAGTTAGATATGAGGAAGCTAAAGCTCAGAGAAATGAAGTAACTTGCTCAAGGTCACCTGGTCATTAATGTCAGGGCCAAGATTTGATTGCAGACCTGTTGGACTCTTAAGCCTAAACGCTTTCTTCTAAGAGTTTATAGGTTAAATGAGTTAATACATGTAATGCATTTAGAACAATACCTGGCACACAGTGAGTACTATGTAAGTATTAGCTACTCCTGCTACTATCATTACTATATTATTACTACTATTACTGTTACCACTACTGTGTTGCTCTGGCACAAAGCATAGCACCTTCAACACAGTGGTAACTTGGATTAGTTACTCTCGGGGCAAGCATTTTCTTCCCAGGTCTCATGTTCATTCCATCCTTAGTTCTCAATCTAAATCCATTCTTTTACCTAAAATCTAAATTCCATTCTTAAAGATTGTTTGGATTTCTTATATTTATTTTTCTTCTCCAGAGTCCCAATCACTAGTAGTAAAAAGTGATGACATAATAACTGTGCCTGCAGGATGTGAAGTTTTTCTTCCACGACTTCACAGTTCCTGCAGATGCTGCCCAGATTTCTTTGGCTTATTTCTTTCCTTCCCATCTAATCAACTGATGTAAATAGAGGCCAGAAGTTTGAGGGGTAATAATAATAATGGTAATAAAAATTAACTTTTATGAAATCTTATCTATGTGCTAGGCACTATGCCAAGCTTTTATATGCATCATCTCATTTAACCCCCACAACAGGTTTATAAGGGAAATTTTATTATTGTCACCCTCATTTTATGGATGAGGAAATTAAGCAGAACTAAGACTCAGATCTAGGGCCATATCACTTTAGAGCCCATATTCTTATCCATCGCAGTTTGTGTCACCACGATCTCCTTATCACATTGTTAAAACTCCCTCCATGAAAATAGCCCTTCTATTTATTGTTGTTGTCAGAGTAATACAGCTACCTCTGTATTCTCTGATAGGAAATCTACTACCCCCTGGGCTAGCAGTGGGTTCCTTATACCTTGTGATATTTGCAGTTTCTGCTTATTTTATAGATCTTCAGAAAATCTGGATTTGTCCTCGATGGGACTAGACTCCCATCCAAGTGTGGATTCTATATTATTTAACATTTCATTTCTGCAAAATTTATTTACTAACTGCTATGTGCTAAGGATTCTGATGTGAATATAGCTGACCTTCTGCTCTCAAGAATCTCATAATCTAGACCATGAAACAAATATTAAAGTACTTTATCAGCAGTACAGTAATTGAAATATCTCATATATAGTTGAGATTACAAATCGACTCTTTCTAGAATCAATGGCAAGGAAATGTGGCTTAAAAATAGAGAAGTTTGTTAGGCAGACTTAGTAGGAATTTGGGGAAAGGCCTAATAATAGGTTTACTTAATTATCTTTCTATTTAGATTTTTCCCATTAAAAAAATTCTATGAGCATCTTTGTACGTAAAGTAAAAACTTTGTTAGGGATTGTTTCCTTGAATAGATTCCCAGAAGTGGAATTATTATTATAGTTTGTGCAGTTTGAGAAATAGAGGGGTAAGTGGGCAATGTTCTAATACCAGTACAAGTACAAGATTTTATTCTTCAATGTCTTGTTTTTCCTTTGACTCTGTAAGGTTCTTAGCAGCTGTCCTGGCCTCTTCAATCTTCCTTGTCAGCATGCTTGATTCTACCTGCCTTTTTTTCCTTGTTTTTTAAAATAAGCTTTTTATTTTTTGATAGTTTTAGATTTACAAAAAAGTATGAAGGTAATACAGAGAGTTCCTGTATACCAGTCACCCGGTTTCCCCTAATGTTAACGTATTCTTACCATGGTGCATTTGTCAAAACTAAAAAACTAACATTGGTGCATTACAGTTAACTAAACTCCAGACGTTATCTGGATTTCACCAGTTTTTCCACTAATGTCCTTTTTCTGTTCTAGCTCTAACCCAAGATACCACATTGCATGTAGACACCCAGCCTTTGGAAACTTGATTTTAGTCCAAGATTTTAAGCATATCACTGGTAGTACTAAGTTATTATACATCATCACATTTCCCAGTTCTGCCCAGTCAAGGGCATTGAGTTACCTCTGATTTGAACTTGCTCCTCAGTACCTGTAACTGGAAATAATCTCCCCTTCCTCTGCCTGTCCATAGATTTTTTTCCCCTATACCTCTCTCGTGCTTTATTTGGGCACTTGTGCTGACTTGTCTGTCCTTTCTGAGTTATAGATAGAATCAGGCCTGGGAAATCGATCAGGCTGAGTGAGACCCGAGCCCTACATGAGGCTAAAATCAGGTCTTCTCTAGTGCTGGCTGGTGTTTTGTTAAGATGAGGGGGTGACACCAGATTGGTGACTTGATCCAACTTAGCACCTTTGGAGAATAAAGCCATAAAGTCAATTCACCCCGGTTTTCAGTCACTCTGCTTCACAAGAAGTTCAAGACTAGAGTTAGTTGTTGAATCTCCACTCATAGGTTCTCTCAGCTTCATAGATTGATACTGTGCTCCCATAGCTTTAGCTCTCAGAAAGCACATTTGTCTTTTTAGTCCTTAGCTGTGAAGCTTAAAAGGCAAATTTGAATAATTTCTTTAAATGAGTGTGTTTAAAACATTGGCTTTTCTAAATACGAGCTCACGTTTCCTACTCTGTTTATGCCTTCATATTTTACAACATATAGATTATGTCTTAGGTCTCCTTAATTACACCTCCAAACCTCTAGTGAGTAGCAGGTACAAAATTGAGTCATTGAGGGAAGAACTTTGAATGTATATTATATGGTAATTGGATACTTATATAATTTATAGAAGTAGTAGTTATTTATATGGTTAGCTTTGTTTTTTTAAGAGAAGATTACCTCAGGATGAATAAATAGCAGACTTGTCATTTATGTGAAGTAAATTATATTTTTTAAGACTGCCATATGTTTGAACTTAAATCTGTTCACATTTTGGATCCTTTCTCAAAGCTTTAAAGTACAAACTGCTTAGCTGAACTTAATCTTGGCTTTAAAAGCTAAGGGAGCACTGCAGGCCATGGTGTACTTTAGTCACAATCATTATTTACTGGTAACCTGGACAGATACATGGCATGTGCTGTTCTGTCACTCACCCCCCTCTTCCTCTCCACAGTCCCATTTTACAATCAGTTTCCACATTTTATGGCTTGTTTATCTTTCTTCTTCTCCTAGGAAGCTGAAATTTTCTTTTTGCTGAATGGATTGAAAGTTATTTGGTGAAAAGAAAACCCTAAAAGAGTTTAGGGATGTTTCTGTTTAGGAACAAAAATTGACATTTGAGTTAAATTGTCTTTTGAGTTATTTTAACATTGTTTACATATTTGAAATGTTTTGGTTTTGCTCTTAATCTTTCATTTTTCAAAACGTTGCTTTTGTAAAATTTGTAGTATTCTCATCTACCATGATTTTTCTTTCTTTCATCTCTTTGATGAGACTCTAGAGGCTAATATTTAAGAGAGAGAAGTTTCCTGGCCAATGTTCCTAGATAGACCATGATTTCTGCCTCATTTCAACTTCAGTGTCAACTTGATAGGATGGGGCAGGTGGACATTCTCTGACCAGCATCTGATTGGAGAGGGTGGAGGCTGGTGATGGATGGGTATGTCTAATGACAAAATAAGCAATTCCATGAATATGAGTGTGCAGAGTAAAACTGGGACTAGCAGATGGTGGAACTATGCTGTATCTATTTCTTCCTCAGCTATGAGATGTGCTGTGTCTGCTTTTCACAGAAGCCAGCTGGGATTGTCCATTAACTGCCAGCACCCGTTGGTTTAGGTAGAAGGGATGTGTTGGTTTCTTTAGAATTGGTTCAGCCTCTCATTTTCATGTGTGGCTTTATATTCATCTGGTGGTAAAACATGATATTCAAAAACAGAAGATGTGAGAACTGACCTTTCCTTGGAAAACATCCCAGTTAGATCCCATTTCCACAACATGATTACATTTTGACATCTGGCTTTTCCTTGTTCTTTTTTTCTTTAATCCTCTGATATTTTAAGTTTCTGTGATCTCTGCTATTGCCACTTTAGATGTCATTGCTGAAAGTTCTTCCCTTGTTGCGAGGAGAAGACACGGTTCTCAGAAAACACCAACACAGAATAGAGGGCTATAATCTAAACTTAAATCTAACAAATCTGCTAGTTTTAACTTTCCTTTGTAGTATATTGAATTTAATTTACTGAGCCAGAGTACCTTTAAGAAACATGTTTTGGTTTAATTTCTGAAACTTACCTACTAATCAAAATGGTTCTGGTATAGATAGAGTTAAATTCATTATAACTAATATTGCTTGGCCTGGCTTAGAGATGTTCTTTAGCATTTGAGACGAAGAGAAAGCAGAAACCACAGGTAGGTTCGCGTGAGGGAGGGAAGCCTGGAATGCATCTTGGACTTGTGCTTGCTGTGTATCTTTGGAAAGTCCAGGTTATGAAAGAAAAGAAGATTCGCCTTACATGCGTGCTTTTTATTCTAGTGTTCTTTAGTTAGATTCTTCAGTTTGAATTTGACGGGGACTTAGTGATGTGTCAACTATTAAATATAAGTAAGAAAAAAGTAAGATTGGGTCTGAGAACAGAGATGAAAAAGAGCCGGTGGTAAAATACTAAAAGGCAGAGCAGGAAGAGGTGTCCTTTAAGAGCAGTATTGTTGAAGTGCGATACATCCAAGCATTAGATGTGTATTCCTGCACTTAAGGAGGGGTTGGGGGAGGGGTGAAGCTTTGCTCAAAAAGCCAGGTTAGTGGGTCCTACCATGTTCACATATTGTGGTATGAAATTCTCACCACAGTGTAAGTTAGGAAAGGAGTTTGAGAAATACTGTGGCTGACCCTGGGAATTTCTCCTTCAACTGTCTAAGCTGAGTAGGTTATTAAAAGCCATCTGGGACCACAGTGAAACCTAAAACACAGGAATTAACATGACCTGTCACAAAGGCACAAGCTCTTGTGGTGCTGTTGTTGGCGAATGTCATATATCGCCAGGACTGGTTCAAGTTCTCTGGCTGACCAGGAGGATTTTGTTTACTCTCTCACTGCTACACATGCCTCCCTTCGTGTATTAAGAATTGCGAGTATTAGAAATATAGTCAAAAAGAATATTTATGTATTTATTGGTTCACCTGAGATGTTTAAGGAATGGCTACAGCCAAATTCAAGCACTTCCCCAGGGTTTTCCGAACTCTTATCATTTTCCTCCATTTTGGGGGAACTTTTTGCTTTGACTTCATTCTCAGACAGCTCTCCCTGCTGATAGAAAAGATGGCCACCACAGTGCTCAGCTCCATCTTACCAACTTAGAAACCTCAACAAAAAGAATACCTCTTCCCCCAATAGTTCAAACAGAAATCCCAAGGCTGACTTTCATTTGCCTAATTTGTGTGTACTCCCATCCTGGACTCGGTCACTATAATTTACTGGTTAGGCCTCGGTCTTTTCTATCCACCGCTGGAGCCTAGGGGTGGGGTCACCCCCTCCTGAACCTATGGACTGGGAATAGGGGAGGGAAATTGGGGTACTGTTAACATTAGAAGAGGAAAGGGATGCTGGGCAATCAAAAACAACAAAATGGCTACTACATCTATCCTTAAAGCTATTTAATTGGAGAGGACTGTCCTTCAGCCAAGAGTGCACTAGCAGCTGGGTTCCTTCTCTAAAACTTCCACTCTTGAAACCTAACCCCTCTCCACATTGCCTCTATTTGCCACAGATACCTGTTTCCCAAGTTTACACTGTGCTGGACTGAGTTTGTAGACATGAAGGTTCATGTGCCCTGTGAAACCATCGAATACATTGAAGCCAACTATGGGAAGACCTGGAAGATTCCTGTGAAGACATGGGACTGGAAGCACTCTCCCCCGAATGTGCAGCCCAATGGAGTCTGGCCTATTTCTGAGTGGGATGAGGTTATCCAGTTATACTGAGACAGTAGGTTGAAATAGTACAATTCCCCTCGTGAAAAAAAAAAAGGTGGATAACTATTTAAAAAGATATGTGTCTATTTGTCAAATGTAAATTGGAGCCAAAGAAAAATGACAAGTTTGAAGGTACAGAAAGAGTCCTAACTCCTAAACCACCTGATTTAATTCTCTCCTTTTATGTTTATTAAGGAGTCTCTATGCCAGGTACAATGCTAGGTTATGTGCAGAAGCAGAGATGAGTGAGACAGATCCCTGCCTCTTTTACCCTCCCTTTGGTAAGCACCCCAATTTTCCTTTGAGGGAAACAACCCCACTCTTTGAAGAGCTCAGATAGAATATGACATGTTCTGTAAATGCTTTAAAAATGTAAGATAATGTTTGGACTGGAAGATGAGCTCACCAGGCAAAGCTAAGGAAGGATATACTAGTTAAAAACAATAGTCCTTTGCTGTCCTCAGCATTTAAGCTGATGTGCTAGTGCTACTTTTAAGACTGTAGAGTCTGACGTAATATTCAAGTGATCAGACTTGAGGTGACATCAAGAAGAGATGCTAGTAGATTCATATTGCAAGCTACCTGATGTGGACCTGATTTAGAGCACAAGGCATTATTCTATAAGAGAATGAGAGCTTATTTCTAGCCTTGTCAAAGATAAGTAAATTTCCATACACTTACTTTTTTCATATTTGAAGTGAGAAGAAAGCTGATGCTTGTGTGATGCTTAAATTTCCAGCCATTGTGAGAATATTTCTGCTGACCCCTGATAGCACTTGTTGACAAATCATTCAACTGAGACCATGCTACCAGACATGATTTTGAAAGGGTTGTGATTTCACAAACTTGCTTTCCCTGTGACATTCTCAACTGTTAGGTAAAAATATGAGCTATTCATGGACATTCTATATTTTCTGAATTTATAATCCTTATACTCCCAATTTTAATGTTAACTCTAAAATATTAATAGAAATACCTCTAATTTTTCTAAATATACTCTTCAGTGGATTCATTCACCAATTACAGCCCCATGTCATTCATTTATGGCCTATAAACCAATTTAAATGGCATGTAAACCTCCCTGTCCCCTCTCCTCTTCCAGTACTACATCAGTTCTCCAAAATGAAGATATATGGTGAACCTGGCAACTGATCCCACCCCAGATCATAGTGTTTGTAAAGTCTGTGTCCGTTCCTAGTTGTTCTATCTGTTGAATACTGACAGGGCAAGAACTCAGACTTCCCCACTTTATCAAGTACCACCCACTCTGAAACCCTCCAGTTACCTTTTTCCCCTCAAGATACATCCCTGAGTGGGCTGGGATGGTTCTGGTTCTTTCGTCTCTTCATGAGTCACTTTACTTATATATTCGAAGTGAGATGTAAAGGGATATGGAGGCACAATAAGCACTACTGTCTTTTCATTTGTCTGGGAAAGGAACCTAAGTCTTATATTTTATCTAGGCTGCTTAGGACTACTTTCTGGACCAGACTGACAGTATTCTCAAAAACTAGAGACTAATTGGAGTGTCAGAAATGGCAACTGGAAGGTCTGAGGGAGTGGGCTGACAGAAGTTTCCTAAAACAAAGTTAAGGAAAGTAACCAACAACCACCCCACTCCAGATTTTAAACACAACGAAAATTGTTTTTGGTAAGTGATAACCTATGGCTTTCCTCACTTATGGTGAGTTCTTGATGCATAATCGTTGAGTCTTTTCATAAATAACATAATCAGATTTTCAGGGACCTTCATAGATTATCAATAAACTTGTCCCCAAATGATAGGCCATTGTAATCAGTTTTCTCTTTGCTAGAAAATCAGTCCATAGAAATCATACCCAAATGCTAAGTAGCTGAACCTAATTTCATTTTTCATGGTTGAAAAATATATTGCAGATAATAATATTGTTCCTGGGCAAATCTCCCCTGCTTGGTGAGGACCGTTTGCTTGTGCTCAGCATCTAGAAGTGCATACACTCCACATTTCTGCTCATTTCAAGTTGAGGCTCCCGCTGTTTTCCAGGGGTCTTACCCACCCCTGTGTAGGTTCTTTTTTATCTGACCCCGGAGTCCCAGGTCTTAAAGTGTCCAGAATCGAAGATATCTTGTCCCCGTTGGCAGAAGCTCCATGCCCTTCCCTCCGCAGACCACTGGCTGCTGAAATCCTTTTTTGACTGCCTTCTGGTTTCACAGGCTCCAGCTCGTGGGTCCTACCCTAACTTGGGGAATGAAAGCCTTTCCTCAAACTCTGAAGGCCGGGCTTGCCTGTAATACAGATTCAGCCATGCTTCGTTCTGTGCTTCTTAACGGTGGCGGTCTGCTCCAGAGACCTTGAGTCAAGTGGATCCACCATCAACACCTCAAAAGATCACTCTTCTTTCCTCGCTGGAGTATCAATACTAGTTCTCCTAATCTAAGCACTTTCAGGTCCAGTTTTCCTGGCTTACCAGGAGAAAACCTCTTATATTAACTTGTTGGAAGTTAGGCACCCCGGGATGTCCCCAGAGAGATCCTGAGAGGCAAGATTGACAGCCTCTCACTTGACAGCCAGGTAGCCACTCAGTCCTTCTCCAAGCAGAGAGCACTTGTCCTTCTCTCTGCTGCAGCCACTCACATCTAGTCCCTGGAATAAAACTGCAGTTCCCAAAATTGAGCATCCCTGAGAAGCTGGGCGGTGGGATAGCAGGTGTCCTTGATTCTGTGGCTACAAACCCTGAAATGTGGCCACTAGATGGCAGAACGTCTGCCACCATCCCCCCAAAACAATTTAACACTCAAGTGAAAATCCTCTTGCTTTTGCATCTTAAAAGCTAAAGGGGGCGTCACTGCAGCATTCACTCTAACCCTCTTATTTTATGGCTAAATAAATAATCCCAGAAAGGAGTGATTTGAGCAAGAAACAGCTGAGGCCAAAACTAAGAGTGCCGTGACTACTCCCTTAGGGAAGGCCGCACATTGGCATAAAAAGTCCACAAACTTTTGAATTAGGCCTGGGTTTGAATCCCAGCTTCATCATGTGGGATTGGTGGCAGGGGGGGGCCTCTTAGCTTCAGTTTCCACAAGTGAATTGGGAAAATGATGCGCACTTCTAAGGGTTTTTAGTTAGAGTGAAATGAAATATTAAGTGCTTAGCATCAGGCCTAGGATTAGGTAAGTACTCAAGAAATGTTCCCTTTTCTACTTCCAACTCCCTTTTCTAATTGTTCTTCAAATGGGATTAAAGAAACTGTGGTTCAGGACACACTCTGGCTCAGAAGATTGCATGACTGGATTTGCTTAGGGAAAAAATTGTTCCATTGTTTCAAAGCGTTAAAGGGCAAATTGTATGGTTTATGAATTCAGAGACATTACCAAGTTGCTTCCTTGTCTAAACAGAGCTTGTATTTTCATTTTATTGGTCAGGCTGTTGTCTGCTAGGGTCTCCTTATACTCTCCCAAGTGTTACCTACTTCCTTGGTCTCAAGCAGTTCACTCTCTCTACCTCCCTAGATTTGGTGCCTGCTTTGCCCTGGACTTCTTTTTCAATATTCTAGCTTTTCCTAGAGGTAAACTCTCACCTCCTTGTGACTAAATCTCTGCCCAGTCAAAATCAGATATAAGTCAGGATTTGGAGAGGGAAAGAGTTAGGAATACTTGGTTTCATCTAATTATCTATGCTGATGAATACCTGTATCAGTATTAATAAAGGAAAATTGAAAATACTCCTTTGCACCTTCTTCCCCCAAGTTTGTGTTTCTGTCTAAACTAGGCAAGAATCAACAGGGTATGTGATGCTATTTTAAGCTGCTCCGCATCAGGTTGAAATCCTAATTGTAGTCTGTAAGTCAAAAAGACCAATTCAGGACTGATACCTTTTGTATAGGACCATGCTAAAGAAGGCAAATATAAGTTTTTCTAGTGAGAAACCTCTGCTTCTATATTCTCAGAACTTCCAGCTTAGAATGCCCACCTTGCCATCCCCCAGCCCAACCCGATGCAGAGAATATGTAGGAACCCATTAGCCAGCCAAGCTGCTATACTTATTTGCAGCTCTCACAGTGGGGCTGAAAGGGAGTGTGAGGAGAATCAGAAGTACTGTATTTTGTCCTATAAAACGGTATACTGTCTCATGTACTATTAAAAATTATAAGATTTTATAGCCTTCTGATGACTCATTCAGAGCATGGGGAATTGTTCATGTGTTTGTTCAGTGAAAATCATATGTAGCTATTTGTGTGTTCCTTCCACTTCATAACCAGAAAAATATGTATGTAAGTTTTCTAAACAAAGTGATATTTTAAACATGAGTAAAGTTCAGTGTGTGCTTACCAGTTTACTATTTGGTTTTCTCTTCAGGTACAGATAATTTGTGGTACTACTGAAAATACCTTTAATATTATTATTTTGATCAGAATTTGTAATATATAACCCAGTTTGAGATGAATAAAATTTTTCTAATCACTTGAGATATTTTGTGTTTATTTTTGAAGCTTGCAGTAGAAATAACAGCCACTAACATTCATAAGCAATCAGATAAAATAGTAATCTTGCCACCAGTACAATATTCCTAAAATTAAGGTAAAATGAGGTCATATGGGTGAGCCATAGTCCAATATGACTGGAGTCCTTATAAGAAGAGATTAGGATACAGGCAGGCACAGAGGGAAGACATGTGAAGATTTAGGAAGAAGACGGCCATCTATAAGCCAAGAATAGGGGCCCTCAAAAGAAAACAACTCTGCCAACACCTTGATCTTGGACTTCCAGCCTCCAGAACTGTGAGAAAATAAATTTCTGTTTTAAGCCACTGGGTCTGTGATACTTTGTTAGGCAGCCCTAGCAAACTAATGCAATGATCAAGATAGTATGGTATTGGTAACAGGATAGATACATAGATCAATGGAGCAGAATAAAGAACCCAGAAATTGACACACAAATATGCTCAACTGATTTTTGACAAAAGTGCAAAAGCAATTAAATGGGGGAAGGATAGCCTTTTCAACAATTGGTGCTAGAGCAATTGGACATTCTTGATACAAAAGCGAACTCAAGGGGCCAGCCCCATGGCATAGTGGTTAAGTTCATGCGCTCCACTTTGGCGGCCCGGGGTTCGCAGGTTTGGATCCCGGGAGTGGACCTACACACTGCTCATGAAACCAAGCTGTGGTGGCATCCCATATATGAAATAGAGGAGGATGGGCACAGATGTTAGCTTAGGGCCAATCTTCTTCAGCAAAAAGAGGAGGATTGGCAAGAGATGTTAGCTCAGGGCCAATCTTCCTCACCAAAAAACCTCAAAATGGATCATGTACTTAAACGTAAAATATGAAACTTTTAGAGAAAAAGAATAGGAGAAATTCTTCATGATCTAAGGCTAGGCAAAGAGTTGACACCAAAAGCACAATCCATAAAAGGAAAAATTGATAAATTGGACTTCATTAAAATTAAAAACTGCTTTGCAAAAGCCTACAAAAAGAGAATGGAAAATCAACTACAAACTAGGAGAAAATATTTGCAAACTACTTTTCTGACAAAAGACTTATCTAGCTTATATAAAGAACCTGAACAGTTGAGTAACAGTTTTTTTAAAAATCCAATTAAAAAATGGGCAAAAGACATGAACAGACATTTCAGAAAGGATATACAGATGGCAAATAAGCACATTAAAAAGATATTCAGGGGGCCAGCCCTGTGGCAGAGTGGTTCAAGTTCCATGCTTCACTTTGGCAGCCCTGGTTTGTGGGTTCAGATCCTGGGCACAGACCTACTCCACTCATCAGCCATGACATAGAGGCATCCCACATACAAAAAATAGGGGAAGATTGGCACAGATGTTAGCTCAGGACTGATCTTCCTCAAGTGAAAAAAAAAAAGAGGAAGATGATTGTCAATGGATGTTAGCTCAAGGTGAATCTTCCTTACCAAAAAAAAAAAAAAAAAGATATTCATTAACCAAATAGCCAAAAGCAATAGCCAAAGAAATCCTGAGAAAGGAGAACAAAGCTGGAGGCATCACACTTCCTGATTTTAAACTATATTACAATGCTGTAGTAATCAAAATAGTATGGTACTGGCATAAAAACAATCAGACCAATGGAACACAGTCAAGAGCCCAGAAATAAACCCATGCATATACAGTCAACTAATATTTGACAAGGGAGCCAAGAATACTCAATAGGGAAAATGCAAAAGAATGAAACTAGACACCTGTCTTAAACCACTCCCAAGAATTAACTGGAGATGGATTTAAAAACTTAAATGTGAGACTTGAAACCATAAAACTCCTAGAAGAAAACATAGGGGAAAAGTTTCTTGACATTGGTCTTGTCAATGATTTTTGGGATCTGATGCCAAAAAGCACAGGCAACAAAATCAAAAATAAACAAGTGAGACTACATCAAACTAAAAAGTTTCCACATAGCAAAGGAAACAATCAATAAAATGAAAAGGCAACCTATAGATTGGGAATAAATATTCGTAAACCATATATCTGATAAGGGGTTAATATCCAAAATATATAAAGAACTCATACAACTCAATAGCAAATAAATGAACAGTCCATTTGAAAAATGGGCAGAGGAACTGAATAGATATTTTTCCAAAGAAGACATTAAAATGGCCAACAGGTACATGAAAAGGTGCTCGACATCACCAATCATCAGGGAAATGCAAGTCAAAACCACAATGAGATATCACCCCACACCTGTTAGGATGACTTAGCAAAACGATAAGAGCTAGCTAGTGCTTGTGAGGATGTGGAGAAAAGGGAACCCTTGTACACGGTTGGTGGGAATGAAAATCGCCACAGCCACTATGGATAACAGTATGGAGGTTCCTCAAAAAATTAAAAATAGAACTACCATATGATCCAGCAGTTCCACGTCTGGGTATGTAGCCAAAGGAAATGAAATCACTATCCCAAAGAGATATATGCACCCCCTGTTCATTGCAGCTTTATTTACCATAGCCAAGATATGGAAATATCTTGATAATTGATGAATAGATAAGAAGATATGGTATATATAGAGAGAATAGAATATTAATCAGTCACAAGAAAGAAGGAAATCCTTCCATTTGTGACAATATAGGTGGACCTGAGGGCATTGTGTTAAGGGAAATAAGTTAGACAAAGGCAAATGCTGTATGATCTAACTTATATGTGGAATCTGAAAAACCAGACTCAGAAACAGAGAAGAGATTAGTGGTTGCTAGAGGCAGGGCGTAGGGACGGGGGGAATTGGGTGAAGGTGGTCAAAAGGTACAAACTTCCCGTTATAAGATAAGTAAGTTCTGGGAATGTAATGAATAGCGTGATGACTATAGTTAACAATACTGTATGTATACGTGAAAGTTACCGAGAGAGTAGATCTTAAAAGTTCTCATCACAAGAAAACAAAAATTTTTAACTACGTGAGGTGATGGATGTTAACTAAACTTGTAATCGTTTCACCATACTTACATATATCAAATCGTTATGTTGTACACCTTAAACTTATACGATGTTATCTGTCAATTATATCTCAATAAAATCGGGAAAAAAAGAAGTCACCAGTTTTCTTTGTCATAATTTCTCCCATGAACACCTCACGAGATGTTCCTGAAATGAATATTAATAAGCCAGTCCTTGCTGAGCTGATAATTAAACACCATTTTCTGTGTCATTGGTGTGAGCAGTGACTCTGTGGTCAGAACTCCCAGGCAGATCAGCCTGTGCCCCAGCTCTGCTTCATCATACTTTGTGTTTTTGGCTCTTATTTTTATCCTTGGACATGAAAATACAAAACCTGCTGAACTTCAGCATATTTCCTTTTGTAAACCTATCATTTTCCAGAAATTTTGTGAAAATGTCCATCTTTACTGAAAGTTACTACTACTTTTATTTCTAAGCTAACTGGATACCTTCCACTGTTCCTCCAATAAAGAAAGTTTCCCTCTGAGTACTCCCCCCATGTAACAAATACCAAAACTATATATAAACTGCTAACCAAAGGTGGTAAATGTAAAAACGTTTTCTGAAGGATGTAAGTTATTGATAAAGAAGCTGGGGCCGGCCCAGTGGTGTAGTGGTTAAGTTAGTGCACTCCGCTTGGGCAGCCTGGGGTTCGCGGTTCAGATCCCGGGCACAGACTTACATACTGCTCATCAAGCCATGCTGTGGTGGCGTCCCATATACAAAGTAGAGGAAGATTGGAACGGATGTTAGCCCAGGGACAATCTTCCTCACACACACAAAAAAGTGAGAAAAATAAGTAAAGATAGAGAACTATAATATTGATTATTAATATAACTGAAAAAAAAGGGTGTTCAGCGTCATTAGCCATCAGGAAAATCCAAATTACAACCACAGTGAGATATCACCGCATGCCTGTTAGGATGGCTAACACTTAAAATAGTGATAACACCAAATACTCTGGTTGTCCCTTTCATGGTTTTCTTTTTGAATGTGTCCTATGCACCACTGTTTGTACTATGATTTTAATAGAGATTGTCCTTAAGCATCTTACAAACATTCATGATATATAACACTCTTCATAATAAAATCAAAAGGAATAATCTTGTGTCAGTTTTAGGAAGACAGATTTTCAGTTTTTTATTTTGTTTTGCTTTTCTCCTTTCTTCCCTCCAATTCATTGATTTGCTCTATAAATTTAATAACCCTCTTTAAAATTTATTTTCTCATTTATTATTCTTTTGTGTCCTTTGTAGTTGACTTTTCCCCAATGAGGTTTATCAGCAAATGCCCTTCAGCAGCTGGTGTCATTGTTTTTAGGTTTCTATAACTTTAATTAATTTCGTATTTATCACCAGTTTTTTTCATCTAAAACTTCTAAAAAATTCAATTTTTTTTGTCTAGTCTCAATAATTTGAAGAATATTTTCTAGTGAATATTGAGTGACTAATTTTATGAAAATTTATTACCAAATGTCTTTCAGGTGTCTTAGAAGAAAGATAGTTTCATGTTTGGAGTGTGTAAGAGTTTAGTTTGGAGCCTGAACTCTGCAACCCTCTAATCCAGCCAGATTCTGTTTAGCAGAAGAATCAAAGGGTGACTTCACAAACAAAGGGAAAGGCTTTGCTTTTAGGAAGCTGCCCTCTCCTCATATCATGCCAGTCATAATTTACTAGGAGCCGTCTTTCCCCCATATCCTAGTGGAAGACCAGAGAGCATCTACGGGAGGGCTGTCCAAATGGAGCATTCTGTGATGCTGGAAATGATCTCTATCTGCACTGTCCAATGGACATGTAGCCACTAGCCATGTGTGACTATTGAGCACTTGAAATGTGGCAAGTGTAACTGAGGAACTGTTTACTTTAATTTTAATTAATTTAAATCAAATAGCAGGGTGTAGCTAGTAGCTAGCTTATTGGACAATGCAGATCTGGAGGCTTTGATGGGACCAGCAAGGGCTTTGGAGTTGTGGAGATCTGAACTCAAATCCAGGGGCTGCCACTTCCCAGTTTTGTGACCTTGAGCTAATTATTTAACTTCTGAGTTCCACTGTTTTTTCAACAAATGGGGCTAAAATTAATAAGTACCTTTAAGAGTTATTACAGAAATTATAGAAAATCTACAGTATCTGGTATACTGTTTAGTACATAGTAGATGTTCAATAAATGATAGCCATTGTTAATATTATCTTGCTTTTATTTCTACCTTTGGGATAAATCCTGTGAACTTGTATTTTCCCGATAATCCCAAGTAATAATTTTTCTGTAAGATTAGGAATTTCAGAGCCCTTTTGGGTAGAGGGCCCTGTCCTGAGGACTGGTGATAAGCAGTGACCCTGGGCCTCAAAGGCACAGGTGCAAGGCCTGTCCTTTGGGGAGATAGGACATAGAATTAAAACATAACACTTAACGGAATTGAGTCTCAAAGGCCAGGTTTAGGTTAAGGGGACCAGAGGTCCCAGACTTTGTGGAAGGTGGCCTGAGCACCTGAGGCTAGAAAAAGCTCCAGGAAGGAGGGCAGGGAGAGGGGCAGTGAGGTGCAGCTGGATCTTAAGACTAAACAGAAAATTTGAATAAATGAAGAAGAAGAAAGCAATCCCAAAGAAAAGGAGTCAGTAAAGTCACAGAGGAGCTTTATGAGATAATGAATAAGACCATACGGTTATATGAGGATAAACAGTAAAAAAAAGACAACTAGAAAAGTGGGCAAGTAGCAGATTTCAGGGGCACTGAATATCCTGCTATGAAATTTGATAAGAAAGTGGAGAAAGGTTATTTGAATAAGAGCATGATACCTTCAGTAAACACTTCTGGCTAGATTACTACTCACAGGCACTGTGCTAAGGTGTCATTCATTGACTCAACAAACATTCATGAAGCCTCTTCAAGGCCCAAGAAGGGATTTAGGAGAATTTAAGTTCACTGAGACTGATCCCAGAAACACTGGGATCCCTAAAGTGGCAGGGACAGAGGACAGAAGCTTAGCCACGTAGGCATTAGACTGCAAGTGGCTCAGGTAAGGTCACTCCTAGGAATTCCCAGCCAGTGCCAGGCATGGACACAGGGAGTCCAGGGGCAGGAAGTGCTCGAGACAGGGGGGGCCCTTGGTGTTGGTCTGGGAACTGGAGCTCAAGAGCAGTGCTGCAGGCCACAGAGAGGAAGTATGATGGGAACAAGGTAGAGTCTTATCCAGAGGATTCCAAAGAATTAGAACAGGCATTTGAGAGCCCAGGCAAAAGCTCAGTGAGACGAATTGGGGCAGGAGAGTTGGAGTGAGGTCCTAGGCTCTGGAGAAGACATGAAGGCAATTTCTGGGAAGGGCTGGGAGAGTGGGGACACAGGGAGGCCAGTGGTCAGTGTTAGGCCTGGGCACAACAATGCAGGCAGTGTGAGAAATGTGGGGAAGAGGCAGGAGCCATTTCCACACCCACTGCTTCAGTTCAGTGAGAAACCAAGATAAGATGGAGGAGAGAGGTCAAGATGGTGGTGTAGGTGGACCCTGAACTCACTTCCTCCCACAGACACTAAACTTGGAAAAATTACCCCTGAGAGAGAACTGAGAACTGGATAAGAGGAACCCCTGCAACAAACGACAGCCCTAACTGAGGTGGAAGAGGCAGAAATTCCCTTCTGGAGAGAAAAAATGCCACCTTCACAAGCCACAACACTTCATGGCTACCTGGGAGCAGTCTAAAGGTATGCAGCCTTCCCTGGAGAAAGGGGGAACCTGAGGCAGGGAGCATTGCCGCTATTGGCATTTTTTGGACCCAGAACAACTGAGACGAGTGTCTTAATATCTAGCTTTGCTGGCTACTAACAACAATGGGGAATACCCCCAGAAAAGCTGGGACACAAAGAAATTAAAGCCAGCTCTTAAAGGGCCCCTACACAAATTCACCCATTTCAGAAAGCAACCTAAAATCACCAGAAAGAAAGGCTCACAGTTGTTTAGTGAATAAAGACTCACTAGATAGGCTCTGGGTGCATCTTGGTGAGAGGTGAGACCTCCTGAGGGACTGGGACATTGGTGGCAGCCACTGTTGTGACCCGGTGTGGGCGTGCTGAAACAGATGCTGGCAGATGCCATTGGAGTTCTTCCTGTAGCCTGCTAGCCCAGGGTCCACCCCACCCACTAGAGCACCAATTTAATCCAGCTCAGCCAAGGAAAGCAGCCCCACCTAGGGACTGGCCCCACCCAACAACAAGCCCTCAGGACACATGTGGGCCTGCTTAAGTGAGCTGCCTGGATTCTCTGCAGCCTGGCAAGTGGGTCCACCTCTGTGGGGCAGGGCAAGCCCTAGGAGCAGGTGGAGAGTGTGGGGCATCAGTGGAGTGTGTGGGGCCCCTGCCTTGGTCCCCTTCAGGGGGTCAGGGCACACGCATGGGGCAGGACTGTGTTGACTGTGTGTGTGGCCCCGTGGGCAGCAGGGCTTTTCAGTTGCAGGAGACTTGTGCTTCTCAAACAGCCACATAGGGGATCAGCCCCACCTTCCAGAGCCTGAAACAATTGGGTGCTCCCATGCCTGGGGCCAGCCCCACCCAGCTGCAATCCTGAGAGCTGACAAGAGCCTTATAGGCCAGAGGCCTACAGCAATTGTAAACCCCTGAGCCTAACAACCAGCCACACTGGGGGCCTACTCAATTAATAGAAAAACTGCAACAGGAATGTGCTATTAGACCTTGCAGCCAACTGTGCTGGGGCTCCCCACACACCCAATAAAGAGACTGAAGGGCCTACAACAACCACACACAGCTGAGCATTACAACCAGTCAGCCAGGGGGACAGCTCAGCCTCCCTGGGTTCCTACAGTAAGAGCAACCCTGCCACAACAGAAGGACACAAGTAGCCGACACAGGGGTCACTCCTGGAACATTTGGAACTGGTGACGAGAGGGAAGCACACTGCTGGGCCTCATAAGGCATCACTTACATAAGGTCACCTCTCCAAGATCAGGAGACATAGCTGATCCACCTAATACATAGACACAAGCACAGAGAAAGAGGCAAAATGGTGAAATCCAACCATTTGTGACAACATGGATGGACATTGAGGGTATTATGCTAGCAAAATAAGTCAGAGGGAGAAGGTCAAAAACTGCATGATCTCATAAGTAGAAGATAAAAACAACAACAAACAAACACATAGAGACAGAGATTGGATTGGTGGTTACCAGAGGGGAAGAGGGGAGGGAGGAGGGTGAAAGGGTGATTAGGCACATGTGTGTGGTGATGGATTGTAATTAGTATTTGGGTGGTGAACATGATGTAACCTATGCAGAAATTGAAGTATAATGATGTACACCTGAAATTCACACAATGTTATAAACCAATGTTACTGTAATAAAAAATAAAATAAAAAATAAAAACAAAAAAAAGGACACATTCAGTCTAACTACACAGAACTTCTGCATCTGCATAAATAATACAGTATAATGAAAGCTAATTTTCAAAATGGTGTGCCTGAGCTCATTTATTCATCTCTGAAATGGCAATAGTGTAAATACCTATCTCACTGGGCTGCTGTAACAACTAAATAGAGGATTTTTAAACCATAATACAAATGTTTTTATTGATATTGATACCATAAAAGATTCTTTTAAGAAATAATTGATTCTGATACATGTACTCTATACTTAATAGGGTAGGAAAATTAGCCAATTTATTTTTAACATATTTATGCTAAACTTACAAGAACTGAAATATAAAAATGTTTATAGTTAATTAAGTTTACCAGAAAATTTTTTACTATTGATAATAATATGTCATTAATAACATCAACAACTACCATCTGTGATTCTCATTCACGTTCACAGCATCACGAGGGCAGGTATTATTATCCCTATCTTCTAGATGAAGCAATGAGCCACTGGTAAACTAACTCATCTAGTGTCATACAACATTTAATGGAAGGAGGAAGTCTCCCAGGTTTGTCCTTAGCCCTTGGCCAAACTCATACAGAACGATTCTTTCTCTGGACAGCTCCATTTATCAAAGTATTGGAAATATTTTGCTTCTATAGAATTTTATTGCTAAAGCAAATCAAATGAAAAGGATGACCACCACGTATTTTAACCAAAAGATAGCTCTATCCTCAGTAAAGACTTCCAATCTATAGGCCAAGCATCTGTAGGGTGGGGGGTTATGGAATTACAGGGAGGAGCCCAAGAATTCTTTTATGCATCAAGCATTTTTTATAGATTAAATAAGTAATACAGCTTGCTTATATATGTATTACTGTTTTTCAACTGTATGTACTTATATTGGGATAATTAAAAAGCAAATTCATTAAAAAAAAAAAAGAAAAGAAACCATGACAGGATGGACTTTCCACATGGGGACACCTGAAGGCTTAGCTGTGGGAGCTGAGGAAAACAGAAGCCAGGAAAGGAGATGGGTCCAGTAGAGAGGTTAAATTCTAGGTCTTATCTTGGTCCTCATTTCCCTATTGTCTGTTCACCTCTGGAGACTCTGGTGCCCAAATGATAAAGAGGAGCTCTTCTAGTCGTCCTAGGAATGCATCTCATGTTAATTCCTGACACCACTTTCCCCACCCTACCTCCTACACCCACAAGAAGTCTTGGGACCCCATTGGCTTTCTGGGCAATTCTAGGCTATTAAATCAGGCCAGGCCAAGTCCACCTTGTTCTTACTCTTCCCCATTTCCACTCAGCCACATTCTGCCTCCTGGATCAGAGAGCTCAAGCTGGGACTGCTGGCTGACGGGGTCTGGGCCAGTCTAATCCCTGTTGGGATCACAGGGCGGTGAGTGGGAAGGGAGCCAAGCATAGGTTGCATCTTGTTAAACAGTCTGCTTTGGCTGTAGTATGGGTCTCAGAATAGGGTCTGAAACCCTAGCTAGTAACTGTCAATGCAAATAGTCCATAGCCAATCTATAAATCAAAATTGGGGTGAGTTTATTATGAGTCATATCTGAGGACCATGTAGCCCAGGGCCTTCCTTCCCCAAGGAAAGAAGGGCACCAAAGAAGTGGGGTGTACAGAGTGGTTATATACCGTCAAAGAGCATATATCACACATGAATGCAATGTCCTTTTTACAATAGTCACGAGATTGCCTTGTCGGCACAGCCCTTGATGGACATTGCAGGTATCAGGCCTGCTGTCTCGAGCTCCGTGGTCACAGGATGAGCACAGCAATCAGATCCTCGCCTAGGGAGAAATGCTTATCCTTGAGGAAATGCCAATGTGAGGGAAGTTGCATCCTTATCTTAAGGGCATTTGTTCTTGTCTCTGGGACATGGTAAATGCTCAAAGTGGATATACAATACATGTTCAAAGGAAAAACAAGGTCAGGCCAAATTAGTTTTACACCAAATGGCTTCCTCATATACTCCAACATATCCTATTGTTTGCCATTTTATTTATCATAGCCTACTTATTTCAGATAAGTTGCAAAGAAACTAAATCTCTGCCAGCTAGAAAAGATGGATGTGCCTTTGGGTAGTGCAGAAGTATCTGTGTCATGAAAGGCAGAGTCCCTCCCTCATCCCCTCGGTGTTGGGGTTCGGTTTGGGATTTGTCATCCTGGGAAGCTGAGGGCTCTGGGCAGCTCTCACGCCTGGCGGGTTTCCCTCACCTGCCTGAAATTCAATTCAGGGGGAAGAGGTGCCTCCCCAGCCCAATCCTGCACCTCCGCTCTCCAGCCCCTGGAGCTCTGGCCTTTATTTCAAGTCTGGTCCTCAGGGGGCTGAGTGGGGAATGAGGACACATGATAAACCTGACTATTGACTTTACAGGGAGTATTCAATGCATTTACTTTCCGCAAGAAGGCTGCACTCTTATCTGCTGTCCACAGAGCATCTAAATCCTCATCCAGGGGACCCACTGAGGAGTCATGTCTCTTATACAAAGACCAGAGAATAAAGAGGACACAGGGAGTTGTACCCCACCCAGTGCCTGGTTCTGCCCACCCACACCCACCTTGCTTTCCCACTGCCCTTGGATTTATTGGCTGGAAACAGAAGCACTCACAGCTCCAGGCCTACAGAATCAAGACCACACCGGCCTGGTCCTGGGAGCATCAGCAGCTGGGCACACCCAGGGCTGTGCATCCCTCTCATTGGTAACTATGGGAAGAAAAACCCACTAACTTGAAACAGTTATGTGCCCGCTTTCTGCTGCAACAGTCAACATTTGCTCTGGACAGAAATACCCGCCTGGCCTCATCACCAGGTGTCTTGGTGGGGAAATGTGTGTTCATGGGTTGTGTGGGTGTTACCAAGGGGTCCTGGGTCTGGGGAGCTGGAGAGTGCAAATTAATTCTAAGAGAGAGCCTGATGCTCAAGAGAAGCTTTTCATTACCTTCTCTGACGTCTCCCTCATCCAGCCCTGGGCTCTGTTTGCTTCCAGTGGAGGAAGGAAATAAATGCCTCTCAGTAGAACAGGACCCAAAGCAACTGGAAGGAGGGAGGTGGGAGCCAGGATACCGGGTGGGGCAAATGAAACAAAAAAATGAAAGTGCCCTTTGGAGGAAATTAGAGGCATGTGCTCAGATTCCCAATCTAGTTTTTGGATAGAGTTTTCCTAGTAATAAAAATAAAATAAAACATTTATTGAGCAACTACGATTATTATTAGGTGCCTATTATCACCATTTTTAAGCATTTACTCCAAGTTACTAATTTTACATATATTTGCCCAATGAATCTTCACAATAACCCATGAAGTTGATATTATTTCCAATTTACAGCTGGGAAAATCAAGAGTGGGAGAGATTAAGTAACTTGCCGAGGATGACAACTGGTATCAGACCAGTCACTCTGCCTCCAAAGTCCAATCAAAGGGCTTCTTTTAGCCACTGCACTAAACTACCTCCCAGATGTGTTTCTCAATGCCTCATCCCACTCAATCCACAGCAAATCAACGAGTACTTATTAGTCCCATTTTATAGGACACAGGCTTAGAAGGGCAATTGTTTTTTTTTTTTGCAATTCTACCAGCTTTTTATTTCTTAAATAAGTGGTCAGTTTGATTGAGAAAGTGACAAGGTAGCAGTGAACCTCTAAACCGATTCATAAATTCCTCTGCTTATATAAATTTCTCTACTTATAATCCAGACCAGTAACCTCATCATTGCACTTATTCCAGCAAGGCAGTGGGTGAGAGAGCAGACAGAGGAAACAGAAAACAGGAAGAAGAGGCATCCAGAGGATGGTGATAAACAACAGTGCAGGAAACCTTTGCAATTCTGATTCCGGGTTGTGGATGGATCACTCTCCCTCACCTCTCTTCCTTACCCAAACAGGGCTCATTACATTTGGAACCAGTTGAGGACCATCCCAGAGATTCAGTGTTCACTGCCCCTTAAATGGAGGACATCTGGTAACTCAACTAAGCAGCAAGCTGTGGCAGTCTCCCAAGTGAGGATAACTTTGTTTACAGAGTAATGCTGTTTCTCTCCTTTGTCAATGAAAGTCACTGTATACCACAGGGGAAAAAACCCGGTGGACTGTAGCCCGGTTTCCTCCTAAATCTATACCATTTTTCCTTTATTGTTCCTATTTATGAGTGTGTCCGGGGCCACACAACCAGTGTACATCGGAGATTCTGGTTTACAGATTCTAGCATTTTTCCTTTTCTGTCATGACTAGGGAATGACCTCAGGGAAGTCCAGAAATGATGATGATACAGCCAAATCTGTCTTTCCTTATGAGGGAAGACCAAAGCTCTCACCCCTCCGGCACCTCCCCACTGCTCAGTAGAGATGTGGGCCAGGTCAGTGTATTTCTCCCTTCCAGGTGCCCTGGTTTCCTACATCACCTGCTCTCATCTGTGGCTACTTGCTTTATTTTTTTCTCATTTGCAGGAGGTTGGAGTAGGGGAGTCAGGAAGAGCCTCAGAGGAGGTGAGCTAATCACAAAGTTGCCCTATCGGTCCTGTGAATAGAGTGACATTAACATCTGTGAGAATTTACAGCCTCTGCTGGCCCTGGAAAGACGTTTGTCTAAGAATCACTAGTAAAACAGAGTCAGCTGCATGCTGAAGCCTTATTTCTTTGGGCATACATACGTATTTAGAGCAATATTTTGTTTTGTCTCAGATAATAACATGTTATATAACTTTATAAGCCAAATATATAATTTCTTATACTATATGAGAAAATTGGATGAAATGCCTAGCTTGACATCTAGTACTTAGTGCTATGTAATGGGGGTAGAGAATTCAGTGCCTGGCCCAGAGCTGGTGCTTGCTGCCACTCCCTAGGTCAGGCCATCATCTCCTCTTGTCTGTATTATGTCACAGCCTCCTAACTAGTCTCCCCACACCCTGTCTTGGCCCCCTCCATACAGCAGCCAGAATACTCTTCTCTCCTCCTTAGAAAACAAATAAACAATCACCAAAAACTCCATGCACGGGCTTGGAAGCATTCACTTCACAGCAACAAGCTATGTGTCTTCTGACAGAAAGCAGAGCTGGCTTGAAGCAGCTGTTTGGAGAAATGAGTCAGCGCTGTCTTCTGTTCATTCAACAAATGTCTCATCAAGCAGCTTTTACGTGCAGTGAGCACAGTTTGTGGAGTCTAGCGATTAATGAAACTAAGTCCTTACCCTTCTGACGTTTACAGTGTAGTATTACAAGCTAATAAGTAAACTACAGGGACATTTGTTTTGAAGAATTCAACATGGAGATGGGACTCCTTTAAAAAAATGGAGAGTCAAAGGGATTTAAATTTACCAAATAAAGTTTCACAGAAAGATAAAACCTATGACCAACAGTCACATCCACACACCTACAAATTCACTGTAAAAGAACGGGTACAATTTTATTTGGAAAATGCAAATTTAAAAACGGAGGTTGTAATAATATAAAAATGGAATTCATGACAAAAAGCAAGGCAAAGAGGGTCATTTTACATTGACATGGGGCACGATTCTCTAAGTCAATAAAACTCCCATGAGTTTTCAGGAGCCAAATGCAATGCATCAAAAGGTATAAAGATCTAAGAACACGCTCCTGGAGAAACCAAAAGGAGGGAACAGACATGAAATAGTAGAGGGAGATTTTCACACAACTCTCTCTAACAGATGAAACAGCCCAAGCTCCCAAGAATATAGAGGATCGATTTAGTGGATGTGTATAAAAAACATTTTATTTTTCAAACAGAGAATATACCTCTTTTTCTATTACCTATGGAATCTTTGTAAAAGTTGATCATATGTTTTGCCAAAGAGAAAATCTCAATAAACATCCCAAAGCAAACAATGTATGGGGCATATCTTTGACTATACTGCAATAAAATTAAAAATTAATAGCAAATGGTTACCAAAAAATACAATAAGAAAATTTTAAAAAGACTTTCTAAAAGAAAAATTTAAATAAACAACAGATGTTAGAAGCTAGTGACAAAGATACTAAAATTGACACACCAGGTGACACCACAGGTATATCAGAAGAAAGTTCATAACATGAAATGCTTTTCTTTCTAAACAAGAAAGAGTGAAAACACTCAATCTAAGAATGGGAGGTGAAGACAGAACAAAATAAACATAAGCAAACTAAGAAAGAGCAGATTTAATAAAGATACAGTAGAAATTAATGCTTTAGAAAATCATAAGAAAGAATCACAGAGTTGGTTTTTTTAAAAAGAACAACAAAATGGACAAGCAAAGCTAGTTAGGAAGAGAGTCATAAACACACAACCTAGGGAATAAGGCAATAACACAGAGATTTAAAAAAAAATTGAATAACTGTATATTACACTACTAACGAATCTGAATATGTCAAAGTGCCAAAATTGACTTAAGAGATAGAACAGTTGAAGGAACAAAATCCAGCTAGAAGGATGTACTAGTAAATTCTATTAACTATCAAGAACCAGCTCACTCATGTGATGAATAAATTGATGAATGCATACACAATAGGTGGAGGGAAGAAGGGATGGATGGATGACTGGATAAATGGAGAGATAGATGGAAGCATTAGGGCCTGGATATGCAGAATTGGGGATTCGGAAGGGGGCTAAGAAGGAGGGGGGAGGAAGGGAGTTTTAAGACTGGATAAGGCTGATGCTTGACCTCCAGCCAAAATGACCTTGGCCCACACCACCTGGGCTTACAGAAATCCCCTCTGAAAACCTCAGGTTTGGTCTTTCCTGAAGCTGACAACCTGTGGACACAGGACTAGAGGTCTAGTATTCACAGGCTAATCCAGACAGATCAATTAAGCCAGTAGAACCAGGGAGCCCGACAATGCCCAAGCTCTCCTAGCGACCTGCCCTTCCCTCCCCAGCCCGCTCTTCCCTCCCTGGGAGCCCGCAGGTGCAGTCTCTCCAGGGGGCGGTGAGAGCGATGAATAGTAAGGCTTTTAGCTCAAGCACACAGGCGTTTAGCTCCCCAAACCTAATCCCCCAGTAATCGGATTATGTAAATTCCTACTTCAACCCCTTCCCCTGCAGGACCTAGCCCCTAACCTCTCCACACTGGGAGACTGGGATGGGAGAGGGCCCATCAGTTCAAAGAATTGCTGCTAGTGGAATGGTGCATCAAAATTGTTTCCCCCGTTTTTAAAATTATAAAACCAACAACAACATGTAAGAAGCATTTGAGAAGAAAACAAATGTCATCCCTGGTTCCAGTGTGCTGACACAGTTGTGCTCCTTTCTCTGCAGTCTTCGTCCTTTCTCAGTCCTTGGCCAACTGTACACAGATCCTATTTTACAGCTTGTTGTTTCATTCAGCATCACACATTTCTGATCTTGCTACCCGGTTGCCACAATTCTTTTTTACAGCTGTGGAATATGCCATTAAGAGAATATATCACTTCACAGGTTTTTGGCTAAGATGAAGGGTAGTATAGGTTCTTGGTTTAAAATCTAATATGTGCTCTATCAGAGTTGTGACACAATAGGGCAGGGTGGAAAAGTCTGGGCACCTGAGGCAGCAGTTCCCCTTCTACAGCACACAAAGACAGAAGGGCAGAAAGAGGACAAATTTACTGCAAATGTTACATTATGTTTCTAAAGACCCCTTTGTGCTTATGCGGGAATTGATCAATTAATTCTCCCCAACTCGCCCGCCAATGCATCCTTGCACTGCTGCCAGAATGAGCCTTGTAACTGTAAATCTAAACATATTACTCCCATGTTCGAGCACACAGTTCTCTTCACGTGACTGCCCTCTCCTCCACTCCTCCACGTGCAATTCCTACCCAGCCTTCCCACTCTCCCTTCCAGGCCCCCAGGGCCCCTGCAATGGGTTCTTGCTTTAGATGGCCCTGCTCTGGCCCCCCTCCAGTGCCACCTGGTGCCCATTTCCCACATTCTAGACCACATTCTGGGTATCCAGGACCCCTGAATTTCTGCTCAAATGGCCCTGAGCCCATTTTCAGAGCCTGCACAGAGCTCTTCTTTAGGTCCATGGGGGCTGGGAGCCCACATCATATACACAAGGCCCTTCACGGAGCAGGACAGGGCTGAGGGGTGGGAAAAGGATGGGGATGGGTCAGGAGCCAGTCGTACCCCTGTCCTGGGCCCCATAAATGTCAGAGGCAGCCCTGCCTCAAGGCCTAATTTAAACACCATCCGTCCCACGAGCAATCTCTGATCCCCAGCTAGAATCTTTTGCCTCCCTCACTCCAACTCCACATTCTGGCACTCAGGACTGTCTATCTTGTACTTAGTCATTTTTATCATGTCCTCTCCCCGCCAAAGGCTGTGGACTCCTTGAAGGCAGATCCAGAGTTTTCTTCACCCCTCTGCCCCCTGAGAACCTAGCAATTCATGCAACAGCTTTTTTATTTATAATAAGAACTGTATTCATTTTTTCTGAGGAGGAGGACAAACATCCCCAAAGTCTTGGTGGTTACAACAGCAAAGATTTATTCCCCACTCGGGTTACATGAGGGCTGTGGTTGCCTGTGGGTTTGCTCCACCGCTTCCAAGCTGAAAGAGCAACCCCAAGCATAACTTTCTCATGACTGAGCCCAACCAGGAATCACTCTCAAAGCTTCTGCTCCATCACTGCAGATGTCAGGTCTGCTCACATGCCATTGGCTGATGTGAGTCACACGGCCAAGCCTGGAAGGGGGTCGGGAAGTGCTCTCCCTCCACCTACAGGGAGGCACTGCCAGTCACATGGCAAGGGGCCGGGCTATATAGTCCTCTCCGGGAAGGGAGCCAGTAGCTGTAACAATAACACAATCTACCACAGTGAAATTTACAATATTCTGACTGAGTGCTGGGCACAGTGCTAAATGCTTTACCTGTTTTGTTTTTCTCATTTAATCCTGATAATCCTATCACTGTCCCCATTTTACAGATGAGGAAACTGAGTCAGGGAGAAGTTACATAATTTGGCTAGGGTCACATACATGGGTAGACCAGGGCTTTCAACTCCAGAGTCCTCTGCTCTTGTCCACTAAGCTGTAATGTAGTTGTGAATTTATTGTGCCAGATCCTATGCCGGGTCCTTCAGAGAGTGTGATGACTGGAAATTTCGTTACTTATCCATTCACTAACCAACCAACATCTGATGAATGCCTTCACTGGGGTTGGGAGGAGACAGACAAGATAAACAGGTAAAATATTATTACATGGGCATGAGTGTTAAGTAGAAGAATAAAGCAGGCCAGGAGGACGACTAGTCTTTGTGTGTGAAGGTGCAATTTTAGATATTGTTGTCCCAGAATCTTCACTGGAAGGGTGACATTTGAGCAAAGACCTGAAGAATGTCAGCTCCTTGAGGGCAGGGATTCGTGTCTGTTTTGTTTGGAGTTGTGTCGCCCACAGTAGGCATTCAATAATAATTTGTCAAATGAATGACAGGAGGTGAAGTGGACATATCCACTATGTATGTGGAGAACGTGGGGGCAGAGTGCTTCAGGCAGAGAAAACAGTGCAAAGGCCCCGAGGCAGGAGGGTGGTTGGTGTGTTCCTGAAACAACAGAGGTCAGAGTGGCTAGAGCTGAGTAAACCCCCCTGGGAGAGAAGGAACAGACAGGTCAGGTAAAGGGTATCTTGGGGGCCATCGTAACTCTGAGTGAAATGGTGAGGCACTGAAGGGTTTTGAGCAGAGATGTGACAGGCATCTGACTTGCATATTCATAGGATCATTCTGGGTTGGAAAAGAGACAGAAAAAGGGGAGTGCCGAAGCAGGAAGACCAAGTAGGAGGCCTCTGAGATGAGCAAGTCCTGTGCTGAGCACTGCGGGAACTGAGATGAATATATCTGGGAATCCGTCCAGGGCAGGGGTTGTTAAACTTCCTTGTGCATCTTAGTCTCTCTGGGGTGCTGATTTCGGATCCCACTCCTAGGAAACCTGATCTGGTGGGTCTGGGTTGTGGGTGTGGAGCTCAGCCTCCCCTCACCCATGATTCTGAAGCAAGTGCTTCTTGGCCTACAGTTGCCTTAAATAATTGACATCTGATTCATTAACGACGGGGCGCAGACTTTCCCAGGTTTGTCGACGTTGGAGCCGAGGATCGGTAAGCCACATGCCCGGCGTCTTGCTGCAGCTGGGGTGGGTGGCAGGACCCCCGCCCGCCCCCAGGCTCACACAAAGCGGGGTTCTCCTTCCGCCCCTGCCCCCTTTCCAGGGCGCGGGGAGTGGGGAGGGACCGGCGGGAGGCCCGGGCGGGAAGGGTCCCGTGGGCCCCGCTAACAAAGGCTGGTGCCCTATAAAGGCGGCGGCGGGGGCGCGGCGCCCAGGCGAGGGCGCACACCGCCGGCGACGGCGACAACGACAGCGCGGGCTCCGGCTCCTGGCGAGGAGGTGCGTGGACTCGGGGGGACGTGGGCGCCGCCGGGGCCGGCTTCGTGGGCCAGCGGGTCTCCCGCGCAGCCCCCGAGTCCGAGCGGCGCTCGCCCCGGAGGGCAGGGGTGTGGAGGTGACTTAGTATTAGCCACCAAGGCGACTCGGTGAGAAGACCTGGGGGCTTTCCGCGGGACAGGGGCGGGGGCGCGGCTCCGGGGGAGCCAGGCCGGTCCCCTAGGGCGCGGTGCCAGGGACACTCCGGAGCATCTCCAAGGGCCCTTTAGGTAGCTCCTGCGTCCGGGTGAACGACTCCCGGACACCTGGCAGGTGCGCCACTTTAGCACGAGATGCTTTCCTGGACGCCTGAACTGCTCATTCACAAGGCAGGCCACTGCTGGCCGGGGAGCAACGGTTACAAAGAGAAGAAGGGAGAAGCCGGGGGTGAGGCGGGCAGGGCAGCAGGTCTGGCGGGCGGGCGATGAGGCGCGGGTGTCGCGCGCATCCTGGAGCGGGTGGCTCTCCCAGCGCGCGGGGCGCCCGCCCGAGGACTGTATTCAAGTAAATGTACTTGTTTAGAACATCAGCAGGCGGAGTTGTCTAATGGGAAAAGTAACCTGCGTAATAGTATGTATTCCGATTTTAAAAGGACATATTTATAATATATGAAGGATATATATACACACACACCAAATTGGCTACTCCTAGGGAATGAGATTGAATAGGTAGGTAGATAGGGAGCCTTTTATTTTTTACTTTATTTTGCACTTGTGTTCTGTGACTTTTTCCCCCCTTAAATGAGCATGTGTTACTTGTAATAATTTCAAAAGGCGAAGCTGCTCTGTGTTGGAGGTTGGGCACCTTCCCCTAACCCACCTGCACAAACCACCCTCACCTCCCTCTTTCTGGAGAGTGTTCACTCACTTTCAGGAGAAAGATGAAAGAGGAGACAAATACACAGGACTCAATGCCAGGAAGAGAGATGTAAACTCTCATGAAAAAGGAACCGTGTGAATCTGAAAGCCTGGGGCAGCCGGGTCGCAATGTTAGCCCCGCCCCTGTGCTTGTCCCTGCTGGTTACATGGGCTCCGTATCCTGAACCACCCGCATGAAAGAGCAGCAGTTCCTCATGGGGGCGTTGGTCACCTTCTCTAGGGGCAAAATTGTCATTCTTTTCTCTGGTAACCTGTTCCCTTCAGTGGTAACAATATAACTAGAGAGAAGTTTGTGGACACCTATATTGCTATTGTACTTACCGTGACATTTCTCCTGCCCAGGCATGCTTAACCTGGGGTCCATGACACACCCACCCACGGGTGTGTAGATAGAATTCAGGGGGTCTATATATTTGGACTGGAAAAAAAATTTACACCTTTACTTCCACTAACCTTTCATCTAAATTTAACATTTCCTTTATTTATGAATGTGAGTAATAAACTACAGTGGTATTAGCAGTACTGGTGACTTCGTCATCATTAGAAATCATAGCTACCTTCATCTGTTACAGATGTTGCACATCTCTTGAGAAAACAATTTACATATCACTGGTTAGAAACTAAGGTGATAGGCGCCAGCCCAGTGGCCTAGCGGTTAAGTCCGTGTGCTCTGCTTCGGCAGCCCGGTGTTCGCAGGTTTGGATCCCGGACACGGGCTGACATACAGCTCATCAAGCCATGCTGTGACAGCATCCCATATAAAGCAGAGGAAGGAGGGCACGGATGTTAGCCCAGGGCCAGTCTTCCTCAGCAAAAAGAGGAGGAATGGCAATGGATGTTAGCTCAGGGCTAATCTTCCTCACACACACACAAAAAAAACTATGGTAATAAATTTAATTATTTAATGTGTTAAAAATGAAGCACGTTTATTTCTATATTGCATTTTAAAATTATTTTAATAACTCTTAAGTAGAATTGGTTATTTTATGCCTATGTATTTTAATTCATGCATTTAAAATCATTATTCTCAGAAGGAAGCCAAAGGCTTTTTTACTTCATGTATTGGAAATCATCGTTCTCAGATGGACTCCGTTCCTCGGCTTCCCCAGACTGCCAGAAGGGTCCGTGGCATAAAACAGGTTGTGGACCCTGACCCAGCAGGAGTCGGTGGTGACATAGATGCATAAACATCCAGGCTGGGGACACAGGCTCTGCCACCGATTCCCCGTGTGACCTGGGATGAAATGCTTCACCCCTGTTTCGACATCTCTCAGATGTTCTCTGCTTCTGTGGCATCTGGCCTATTTTTTAAGCTCTTGAATTACTCAGAAATCAAGATTAGCAGCAATCAGTCCTTGCAACTGGAAAACACTAAATACAGTTTCTCTTTGATTTAATCAGGACTTGAGTAATCTTCCAGTGACCTCTACTTTGAGTTTTTCCAGCTTGTTAAATCACTGATTTCTGTTTCCCCCTGTGGAGGAGGAGAGAAACACACTTGAGGATAAATCAACAAGTAATTATTAAGCACCTCCTGGGACAGCAGGCTACCTTTCAGAAGCCTGTCTTCTGTTCTCCTGTTTCCTCTGTCTGCTTCTAGCACAATAGGATGGAGCCCTCTTGGAAGAGACCACCAGTTAGTTTATCCTGCCTAATCTTTTGTCTTCCCAGCTTGAAAAAGACCCCCCATGGGACTAGAGTTGACTTAGTGAATGAGCTAAGCCCTCTTTTGACAAGAGAAGCTTAACAGTAACTTTGCTTCCACAGTCCTGGCTGCAAAGCAGCCAGCCTCGGTGTAAGCAAAACTGGATGGTTTTCTATCTTAAAATCCCCTTGATTTAGGTTCAAACTTTCATATTTTAGGTATAGTTGGGTACAGTTCTGACAACACTCATATTTTCATTGTAGATGCAAAAGCCAGGTTATTTAGAAATGACTTAGGTTAGATAAAAGGCAATAGGCAGGGCATCGTGGCATTTCAGAGCAGAAAGAGGCCTTGGGGATCACCTGGTCTGCCCCCTTCCATTTGGAAAGATGCACGTTCTGCCTGGAAGCTCCCTAGAATGCCCAGGTTAGGTGCCATTTCTCTGCTCCTACACACCCTGTGCTTCCCTCTCCATGTCACGAGGCAGCGGGCTCCTCGTATCCAGTAGCCAGCACGGTGTCTGGCACGGAGGATCAGTAAGCGTTGATCCCAAGCTGATACTTGGAGTGCATGTGATTGTCATTGCTGGTGGGTCCAACTAGAACTGTTTCCACAGGGGGAGAAGTGGACCTAAGTGACTGGTGGAGGGAGCCCAAAGTCAGACCGTGAACTTGGGCTTCTGCTTACCTCTGGTTCTCAGCACAGCACTGGACTCTCCCACCCAGATGGAACCAGGAAAGGCAACGAGAACTGGGATGGGGAAATGTCCTGGGGGCATATAGATGATTGAAAAATGCTATTCTTGGGAGTAACGACACTCTCATCTGTAAAGGAAAGAGGACCCTTGTGTTTATTAAGCACCTGTGTGCTGGGGACATAATGTCTCATTTATATGTTCAGATACTTTATATAGCATCTCATTTAAGCCTCACAAGAAGCACGGTGATGGTTTTCTTTCCATTTTCCAGAGAAGAAAACTGAGGCCTAAAGAAGTTAACTGATTGTCTCAGAATCATATAACTAGGAAATTGGGAGCGGAGATTCAAAGCCAGTCTTTCTGCATTAAAGCCCATAAACTTGCTTAATTTTTTTTTCTATTATGAAGCAAATAATATATGAATACTTTCTTGTTATAAAAATGTAAGCAATACCAAAGTATACTGAATAAAACACACACATCTCCTTTTTCTATCTTCCCCCAGCGCACTGTCCTCCCTGGGGAACCACCGTCAGCAGCTTGGCCTGAATGCTTCCAGATGTTTTGCTCTGCGTGTGCACACACACATATATGCCCACATCCCCTGTAGAGTGAAACAAACCAGTACATAAATAAAGCTCCGAACTTTTCTCTTGCACTGTAGCTTCTTCATTAGGAAAACATTACAATGAACAGTTGCTTTTCTCTGTTTTACTCCTAGAGATAATAACTGTAACTGTTTAACATTTATTGAGCACTTACTGTGTGCCAGACACTGTGCTAAGGTGCTTTACATGTATCGTTTTATGTGTCCTCACAGGTAGTACCCTGAGTCACCCTTTATTTTTTTTAGTTTTATTTTTTTGGTGAGGAAGACCAGCCCTAAGCTAACATCCGTTGCCAATCCTCCTCTTTTTGCTGAGGAAGGCTGGCCCTGGGCTAACATCCGTGCCTGTCTTCCTCTACTTTACATGGGACGCTGCCACGGCAAGGCTGACAAGCAGTGCGTCAGCAGGCGCCCGGGATGGAACCCCCCAACCCCGGGCTGCCAAAGCGCGGACTAAACCGTTGCACCACCAGGCGGCCCCCCTGAGTCACCTTTTATTTATAAGGCATTTGATGCACAGAGAGGTTAAGTAGATTGCTGAAAGTCACACAGCTAGGAGGAGTAGAGCCAAAGTCAAATCAGGGTTCTGGCTTCAGAGCCTGTGCTCTTAACCACCATGCAGATGCCTCCACTGGCTACAGACTCCCACCGAGTCAGGGCTTGGTGGTAACAGAGGGGCTTGTTCCAGTTCACTGGGATCATCATTTGGCTCCTATGGGAGCACAGAGATACCAACACACTGCATAGTGAAATGACTTCTGGAACATGTTGGGACCCCTAGGCCGATCCCAGCGATGTCTACAATACTGTCACTACAACCAGCGTGGCTTGCATCTAGCAGGAGTTAATTCAGTGCCTGGCACAATGCAGTGCCCTGTTTGCTCGTCTTCCTGACTTCATAGTTGACAGAATGCTTTCTCATGCAGTATTTCATTTCACCCTCCCAGCAGCCCTGTGAGGGGAGAACGGGATAATCACACCCCTTGTGCAGCTGAGGGACTGAGGCTGCGGTTGGTGAGGTGACTTACAGCGGCTCCCGGCTGGCTAGTGTTTGGTGCTGTGACGAGCACACACCTGCTGCGGGCGAGAGTGGCCTTTCCTCTGTTCTGTCCTCCTGCGGCCCCTTCCTCCAGGCTGGCAGGATCCCGCCTCCTTGTCAAACCCGGTTTTGCTGGGGATCGGAGTGTCCGGTCTGGAGAGCAGAGGGCGGTTGTCACCTGGCCGCGCGCTGAGATCACGCGGGGGTGCAGCGCCTGCATCTCCCTGCAGGAAAGAGCTTGTGGTTCATCTGCGGGGAGCGCAGTCCGCCCCCGGCCTTCGGCTGTCGGCGCCTTCGGGTCGGGCCTCTGTTCCTCCCGGGCAGCCCCAGCCGGTGACCGAGCACGGCAGGGCCACCGGGTCTGGCCACTGGGATTCTGCCCCACGGGGTCTCGCAGCCTGAGGCTCTTCTGACCCGTCCTGCTTCCTCCCTGCTTTCCTTTCCCAGGTGACAGATGCTCACTGCACTCTGAAAGTGTTCTTGGCCCCGTTCTGCTTTCTTCCCTTTTCATCTTTCACAGACGTTAACCCCCACCTCCAACTCAGCATCTGCTTCCGGGAGGCCCCAGCTGATCTGCCTGGGGAGTTTTAAAAAATACCGATGCCCGCAGAGATTTTGATTTAATTGGCCTGGAGTGCAGCCTGGGTAATTCCAATGAGCAGCTTCAGTTGAGAGCCACTGGAATAGAAAAGTTGAGAAGCAGAAGTTCCACTTGTTTTAGATTAGAAAAGGACCTGCTTTCTCACAATTCCCTGGGGCCTCAACGAATCATTTCTTTAGATTAAGTTCAAATAAAGTGGGCCCACCCTTTCCCACCATGCATGCCAACGTTTCACCCTCTAACTCATCCCGCAGTGTGGACTGTTCACATAAACAACAGGGCTGGAAGGAAGCTGGCGTTTTAAGGGGCACCTACTGAGCTCCTGGCAACCTGCATGATGCTTTATATAACTTATTTCAGATATGTGGGGTGTTTACCCACAGGCTCACATCCTCATAAAAACCCGAATAAAAATAAAAGGAAGACAGAATTTAGGGAGAAGTTCAATGTCACTGACCCAATCAATTTGGTTTTGACGTGATTCTTTTACACCTTCCTCTAGTCAGCAAGTTCTGGATTTGGCCCTTAGCATGTGGGACTTTGTGCTGTGATTTTTGTGTGTGTGTGTGAGAAAGATTAGCCTTGAGCTAACATCTGTTGCCAATCTTCCTCTTTTTGCTGAAGGAGATTGGCTCTGAGCTAACATCTGTGCCCGTCTTCCTCTGTTTTGCATGTGGGACACCACCACAGCATGGCTTGAGGAGCGGTGTATTTGAACTTCTTCCCCAGGATTTGAACCTCTGAACCCCAGGCCGCCAGGGCTGAATGTGTGAACCCAACCATTATGCCACCGGGCAGCCCCTGTGCTGTGATTTTTAAGTGCTTATGTATGTGCTGCCTCCTCCACCACACCATGCAACAAGCTTCTCATCCAACCACATCCACAATCCCAGCTCGTAGCACAGGGCCTGGCACAGAGTAGGTCTGCGTTAAGGGTTTAAAAAAAAGAACAAAGACACCAAGAACCGAGAGTTTATAGCAGCCTTGGTTATAGAAAAACAAGATATCACTCCTTGGGGACATTCAATACCCCACAAGTCATTTTTATTTATAAATATCTTTATTATTTTGTCGTATTTATTAAGCAACACTTTTATAGCAATTACTAGGTGTCAGGCACTGTTGTAAGTGATTTACAAATATGAACTTATTTAATCCTCCTAACACCCTTTGTCTCCCGCCAAGGGCTGTGGGGGTTCAGTGAGCTGAGGCCAGGGGGCCACTGGGATGGCCGGAAGTCTTCCTAGAGAAGGAGGATTTGAGCTGCCCTCTAAAGAATGTGTAGAAATAGGCAAGGAGAGAGTGAGAAGGGCATTCAAGGAACAGAGAATGGCCTGTGCAAAGGGATGCAGTTAGGAACATTTACTACTCTTTGACTCTTTGGGGGAAAACGAGGGGCCCCACTGCCCAGGGGATCTGAGACTGGAGCAGGCAGCAAACTGACAGCAGCGGGCCAAGAGCCCCAAACTGTGGGGCACTGGGCTTTGGCTTGTTTGCTGATGCATCATAAATGTCCCCATTAACACATGTTAATCCAAGCCGCCCGCAAAGGGGCCCATGCCTCCAGGAGTTCACAATGGCACAATAAGATTTGGCAACACATGATGATGATCGCCTCTCCCAGGGTTGCAAAGGTCATCCAAATGCAACCTTAGGGAGGCCTGAAGATCTTCTAGAGCATCCCTGTCAAATCATCACCCCCAGCTACCCCTTGTCTTCTTTCGGCACACTGAACATCTCCACTTCTGTTCTTCATGCATCAGGGTTTCAAGCCTCTCCATCACTCTGTTCATCTCTAAATGTGGGCCAGGCTGGATATTTTAGCTCTGGCCCGGGGGGGCCAACCCTCCGGGTGAGGTCTGACAGCTAAGAGGAGAGCTGTACTCCCAGATATTGTCTTATTAATGAACCCTAGGATCACAGCTTTTTTTTCCTTTAAAAATCCGTATTCAATTCCCTGTTGGCTAAATATATGTTTTGTTCACACATGTACTCAATCCTATCCTGTGCCTGATTCTGGACAGTTAGGAAGAATTGGTTATAAAGGAAGTAATGGGAATCCTCGGCTAAAACAGCCTCGTGACTGGAGGCTTCCACGCAGCCAGGGAGAAAAAGGCTGGAGGGTGGTGTTCCTTCCCCTCCCTCTCTTCTGCCACATTTTCTTTCTGTATCAAAAAGAAGATGCAAAAAAACCTGAACATGAGGAAATGAATTTTCTAACATCTGGGTGGAGGAGATCTGACATCTCAAGTGCTTGGCAGGGCCTGTGGTAGCCACCGGGCCTCTCACAAGGCACTGGCCCTCGGGGCCCTTTCTCTTTCCTGTCTCAGGAGCTCAGACATGACCAGGAAGATCTTCACAAACACCCGGGAGCGGCGGAGGCAGCGGAATGTCAACAATGCCTTCGCCAAGCTGAGGAAGCTCATCCCCACGCACCCTCCGGACAAAAAGCTGAGCAAAAATGAAACGCTTCGCCTGGCAATGAGGTATATCAACTTCTTGGTCAAGGTCTTGGGAGAGCAAAGCCTCCAGCAAACGGGAGTGGCTGCTCAGGGAAACATTCTGGGACTCTTCCCCCAAGGACCCCACGTGCCAGACAGGACTCCACTTGGTGACTACCAGGTTCCTTCACCTGGCCCAAGTCACTACGTTCTGTAGTGTGGCTCTGGCTGTCACCATCCGGGGCACTTGTTCAGAAGTCTCTGCCTCTCAATAGCCTTTTGCATGTTCCAGAGTCAACTTGGTGAATAATTTGTGAGGCATGAATTTAAGCTTCCTAGAGGTGGCTCACGGTCAGCAGCGGGGAGCCGAAGGGAGGCCGTGAAGAATGTGACTTTGGAGTCACCGCCCCTGGGACTTCGGGCAGAGCGGCCTGTCTCTGACTCTTTCATATATCTGGGATCTGTTTAAGATGTTTGAAAAAAAAATCAAAAGGTTTAAAAATCACTGTTGTACTCAATATGTTTTCAGTTATAAGAAAAAGTTTTCTCTTAATGAATCTCAGGTGGATGAGTAGAAAATGCGTCCCTCTGAAGGAGGCATATTTGATCAAGGGTGAACAAAATAAGTCTTGAGGTGGATGAATGGAAAGATTGCCCTTGCAGAAACCAGCCTGGAGACTTGTGGGGAAATCTGTGGAGAAAAAACCCTCCCGAGTGGGGATTACAGGAACACGGCAGGCACATGCGGGAGAACTCATCATCCTTCATCTCTCTGGAAATGTGAGGTGTTACCCGCATTGAGCCATTTATATATATGTTATCTATAAAGCCAAAAGGTGGATTATATCTGTGAGACAAAAGGACTTGATAATTTATGAATTAGAGTTTATAGTTTTCTTATGAAAAACAGCTAAAGTAGCTTATCTAACCCCTTAGTTTCACATGTCAGGTATTAAAACTTTTACTTCAGCCTGAGTTCCTGCTGATTTAAGACCTGTAAAATTCAAACATGATTATGAAAATCCAAACATTACCATATAACGACTCATTTAACAGAGAGCTTAGTTTAAACAAAAGATTTAGAGTAGACAATAGGAATGTAATATCAGACCCTAATGAATTAATGAATTTGTGATTTGTGTTCCCTGCTATGGAGCATTAGTTCAATCTTATGCTGGGAGGGTTGGTACCCACAAGTCAATGAAATAGCGTGGATATGGCAGAACTCGCCGCCACGTGCCACCCTGATGATGCGTGGATTCAAAGGTGAATCCCATAGATGAGCCCAGAATACAAAAAATGTCATTTGGTTGTTTCTGGGACATTTTATTTCCCCAAAGTTCTTGATGGTACATTGCTTTTAAAATCTTCTGAACCACAGGTAGGAAATTGGTGGATTTGAGATTATGGATTTCCACTGTATACACAACAGAGGAATTTAAATTTCCTGCCACTCTAGAAAGGAGATATTTGATTTATTAAAGGTTGAAATGAGCCTCTTTGTTTTGGTGATGAGAAGAAAGCTGGATGAGGCTCCCTCAACATCTCATTCTCCCCAAAATGGCCAGGTCATAGTGTCATTAAACTCTGTGCAGCATTCATACTTGTAGCACAATGTGTTTATCGGGAGCAATACATTTTCCTTCTAGGCCCCTCCTTTAAACAGCACTCAGTAAACTTCCCTACAGACCCAGAATAGTCCGAGGAAACACATAAGCACAGAGGCCAGGGGATTTCCCACAAATGTGCATCTCTCTCTCACGAGCTTCTGTAGATTTAAGTCTGTTCCCAGACTACAGGTGATAGTACATCTCATAGTTTGATGACAGTTGTCAACTGAGCAACATTACTTACTCTCTCATCTGGCATTAAATCAAAATAACACTTTGACAGTATTTTTATATTCGCTTCATTTTAACATGTTGCTGAAGAAGGCACAGAGGTCTTCTCCGCCTGAATGCAGGACTTTATGGTTCTTCTCAGAATGAGTACACTTTTCTGCTGCTGGGGCCACGTCTGTGTGCAGAGGGCCTTTCCACCACAATGTAACGGAGTGCTCCTGAAAAGTCAGGGGAAGATGGAGTTATTTATGAGGGGATAATTATTTAAAGAAACCCTGTAGGAAGTTCCTTTGATAAATGAATAAACATTTAAAATATTACTGTATGTAATTCACCTCTTAAATTATTTCTTTTGCTAGCTTGGATTTTGGTGTACCAAGCTGTGTTGGGTTAAAGTGATTGTCAAAAGGAATTGTAGGTACATGTGGACCAAAACCTTGGCAAAGGATCCATGAGACTGAAGGCTAATTCGGAAATCACTCTGCAGTCTTCTCTGGTGTCCTATAGTTAAGGCTTGGGGATTGCAGGAGTAAGAATTTATGGTTCAAACACATTATAGTTCACTTATGTTACATCTCTTTATAGATCATTTGAACCCAACAGGAAAGTTTAGACAGATGATATCATCTATGCTACTCTGTTACTTGAAATAAAGGGTTTGGTCTGCTATGGAAACCACTGGAAACTACCTTATTATTATGCTCATCTTTTTTCAATAGCATTCAGTAATCTTCTTCATATGGCTTTTCACTGAAGGTGAATTATTGTGCTTTCTAGAACACGATTGGATATATTGACCCAAGATTTTATTTGTTGATATGTTTTGTGAGTTTTTAACCATTGATTATATTTTGGTATTTAACTATTAATTTATTGAGAATAAATAATTTAAGAAAATAAATTGTTCTTTTCTGGAAAGAATTTTGTTAAGTGTACTAAAGACATCCACACATTCTCTCCATCTTCACAGCCACTGTCCTGGCTTTGACCCACTTCCCCTACCACTGTCTTTAGTCTAGAAAAAATCTAGCATCCTCTGGTTAGTATCCCTCTCTCTCTTTACATCAACTTTTACACAGCTCCTGAATTGTCCTTCTAAAATCACAGCTGTGGTCACATCCCTCCCCTGCTAGCAATCCTTCAGTGGCTCGTCCAGCAGACTGAGACAAATGCCATACCCCAGCAAACCGGGCCCTCTGCACTCTGGCCCCAGTGCACCCTTCCCTTCGCCTTCTACAATCCCCTCAATGTATTGTACATGCTAATAAAACTGCTTCACTTGATGGTCCCCAAACATGCCCCACTCCTTAATACCTCTGACTTTACTCTTGTGATTCCATCTCCGTGTGAGAATGGGAACACTTCCCCCTGCACCAAATTCCACTTGCTAAAATCCTAATGACTCCTCTTAAACACCATCTCTTACATGATTTCCACCATTTAATCTAATCTCTCCTTTCTTAGAATCCCCTTATGTGCTTCATGACCCTTATTTCCTCTACCCTGTGTTACAGACATCTGTGTATATTCTGTGTCGCCCCCCCCACCCCGCCCCCATAAGCTAAGATCTCCTTGAGGACAGGGACAGTTTCTAACATTTAATCCTCACAACTGCCCTGCAAGTGACCTCACTTTCAAAGTGAGAAAACTCTATCAAGACTGGCTCTGTTAAGAATACTCCTGTAGCCTCCCCTAAAAGATGATACTGAAATGAAACTTGGACAGGCTGAATTTTCCTGAGGAGTCCAAAGTCTATAGCACTTCTTAAAAGTTTGTTTCTCATAATATCCATTCAACATGGCCCTGGCAGCACCTGTCTTATGAAGTTTCATCACCTAAGAATGGCTTGAGATGACCAACATATGTATAAGTAAGTTATGCACAACAGGCTTTGTCCTTAAAAAGGCAAAAGATGAAAGGGGTCTGGGAGAATGGACTGCTTAACTGCTGACCCGCAGGCCAGAGGTTAGTTAAAAGTCACATCCTTAAATAAAAAGGTCAAAGCTATGGAGGGAATCTAAAAGCTCAATGGCAATGCAAAGTGAGGGATTTAAAGTGGCAGGTGTTAGGAAGGAATGTGAAGAATGGATGCAGTTAAGGGATTATAGGAAGCCAGGGCAAGGTCTCCTAAACCTTTTACTTCTGTGACTGCTGGAGTTGACTAGAACAGGGAAACTTTCCGTTTTATTTTCTCTTTATTGCTAATGACCTATCCCAAAGAGATTTTAAAGAGCACTAGATTTTATATAAACTTTAGTTATGTTTGTAATCTACTAGATAACGTTTAAAAATTTAATTTCCAGAGCTCAAGAATTCTTGGTCATAGAATGAGGCAAGCTGTTGACTTGCCTTTTCTGGATCGCTTTAAAAAACAGGATTATTCGATATGTTCATACACTTGGACCTAAGTGGTTATCCTTCTAGGAACCTATCATAAAGAAATAATCAGAATTATGGTCAAAGAATTATGTACATGGATATCTATTTCAGAATTATTTACAATGTAAATAAAAACAAAATTATAATAAGAGTAAAGCCGAGATTTGATGAGTGCTTACTATATGCAAGGCACTGTGCCAAGAGCTACCCGTGAAATCAGCTCACCTAATCTCCACAACAGTGTTATTGTTAATATTATATAATTATATGTGTTCCCACTTCACAGATGAGGAGACTGCAGTGTAGGAGATTAACTTGCCCAAGTTTCCACTGGAGAGTCAGAATTTGACCCTCAGTCATTTTTACTCAAAATCACTGCTTTTCACAGACAGATTTTTTTGCATCCGAGTTCTTAATTCTTTTTGATACTAACCACCTTAATGGAACCTCATGGACCAGGCATATTACCCAATAATGACATTGGGTAAACAAACACAACCCCCCCTTAGAAAGCCTTCCATTCAGGAGCACCACACTGGGGTGCTACCACGACAAGACGCGGTAAGTAGACTGTCCCGCAGAGCGCGGCTTCAGTGTGAGCCTGTGGTGCGACTGGTTTGTTCCACTGCCTGGACTTGGGGGGTGAGGGGGTGCCAACATGAGATGGCTTTCTTTTTTTCCAGTTACTGCCTTCAACCATGCCCTCCTAATCTTCCTTTCCCATGCCATAAATGATGTTGGGCAGAGCCCATGCTTTTCGGGTCTTTCAGGAATAAAAAGACCAGTTCAGGCCAATTCAAAAGCCCATCTCATCCTTTTCCTACCTCCACTCCCACCCTGGCTGAAGCATGACCTATGGTTCAGGGCATTGGCACTTGTGAGTGTGTGTGTGTGTGAGTGTGTGTGTGATTATGCCCTCACAAGAGTGGGAAATCTGCTCCTCCACATCTCCTACCTGTCGTCCTTCTGGTTTTAGCTCCTCTGGAGTTGAGGAGGAAGAAGGGTCTGAGGAAATGCACACAGTGTTTTTCCTCACTGGGTATGGGATTGCATTCTCCTATATTCAGTTTAGACCGTTTGCATCAATTCTTTTTAACTAGTGACACAAATCCCAGGCTTAAAACCACTGTGAAACAGTGGAGAATTAAGCCTCTTGGATTCCTCAAGACTCCACCTTACACATAGTCTTACGGCCACCGTGACCCTCTTCCCACCTTGTGAGAAGTGGAGGGCTAAGCTGAATATGTTGCCTCTGCTCCAGTAGCCAGATCACTTCGGTGTATTGTTTGTATCTTTCATGAAATAAATCAAGATTTAATCTTACCCGATGGTGTGTGTAGGTGTGTGTGCACACATAAGTGTATGTGTGTGCACATGTTCTCTTCCCACCAGCCTACAGTACCCCTGAGAGTGTACAGTTGTGTCAGAAATGGGGAAGCATAGACCCCCTCACACCTCACAGAGGCACAAAGAATTGATTTTGAAAGGTTTCAAAAGTGAGACAATGGTACCTGGAAAATACCTGGAAGGGGACTGGATAGTCTGTTACATGAGATTATTAGGTCTCTAAGAGAAGTTTGGGATGAGAGTTGTCATTTTCAGTGACATCTATCAGGATTCCCCTTATTCCTTTCAGTTTGGACCAACGAATAACTAGAGGATGTTAAAGCTGAGGGTCAGCTGGCCTGAGATCCAGTCTCTTGGTTTCTGTTTAACATTCTAGCTGAGGAGGTGTGGTAATATTCTCGAGGGACAGGCCCTAGAGATGCCCCCTCTTCATTCCCTGCTAGATGAGGATCAGTGACTTTCTGGGCAAAAATTGGATACATGTTCAGATTTTAAGCAGGATGTGAGACTAGAGCCAAAAATGCTCTAACTCTCCCTGATTTCTCTCTCCCTGGGTGAATGGATTTAAAAGGAGGAGGGCAGAGGGCTGCTGAGGACAAAACAGTCAAGTAAACAAATAGCAAACATAGTGTTTTCCAGATTAGAATCCATGTCCCCCAAAAATCAGCTTTTACCTTGGAGCCCTCATTTGGGCAAATATATTGTACAAGACTTGGGTTTAAAAATTAGTTTTCAGGAGATAGTCGCATATATACTTGAAAAGAGGATTTTCTAAGCAAAACTTTAAAAATACAAAATTTCCATGGTGTAAACATCTTTTTTTCCCTAAGTGCTTCTGTTTAAAAAGTAAATATGGGGGCTGGCCTGGTGGCACAGTGGTTAAGTTTGCACACTCTGCTTCTGTGGACCAGGGTTCACAGGTTCGGATTCTGGGTGTGGACCCATACCACTCATCAAGCCATGCTGTGGCAGCATCCCACATTCAAAACAGAGGAAGATGGGCACAGATGTTAGCTCAGGGCCACTCTTTCTCAAGCAAAGAAAATAAATCAATAAAATAAATGCGTCAGTGTTACCTGGTCAGGTAAAATGTTTAAGTGTATGGGCTAATTGTGGTTATAAGTGGACTAAGTTAAAATGGTCTCAATTCAACTGTCATGTTTTATAAATTGATAAAGTGTTTTAAAATCTATTGTTTTAGAATTGCTAAAGTAATGTTTTTAAAGATACGATTGAGGTTATAGGGGATTATGGTAATATGCTCAGAAAATGATTATCAAAAAGTTATTTTCCAAGGCTTTTTTTTTTTTTTGGTGAGGAACATTTGCCCTGAGCTAACATCTGTTGCCAATCTTCCTCTGTTTTTTGTATGTGAGCCACCACCACAGTGAGCAGGGCCACTGATAGATGAGTGGTGTATGTCCATGCTCGGGGACCGAACTTGGGTGACTGAAGTGGAATGTGCTGAACTTAACCACTAGGCCACCGGGGCTGGCACCAAGGCTATTTGTGTGTGTGTGTGTGTGTGTGTGTGTGTGTGTGTGTGTGTGTGGAAGATTAGCCCTGAGCTAACATCTGTTGCCAATCCTCTTTTTGCTGAGGAAGACTGGCCCTGGGCTAACATCCAGGCCCGTCTTCCTCTATTTTATATGGGACGCCGCCACAGCATGGCTTGACAAGTGGTGCGTCTGTCTGCGCCCAGGATCCGAACCTGCGAACCTCAGGCTGCCAAAGAGTAGCACGTGGACTTAATTGCTATGCCCTGGGCCAGCCCCCCCAAAGCTATTTTTAAAGAAAAAGAAATGGAGCAATGGAGTGGGGTTAGTAACAGTTGTATTTTCTTTTTTCTAATATTTTTGAGTTGTGTGAAAAGCAATGTCAAGAGAATGTGAAGATAAGCCACAGACTGGGAGAAAATATTTGCAAAGAATAAAGGACTGTTATCCAAAATATACAAGGAACTCTTAACACTCAACAAGAAGAAAATAAAAACCTCGTTAAAAAATTGGCCAAAGACCTTAACAGACACCTCACTAAAGATGGGGAATGACAAATAAGCATGTGGAAAAATGCTCCATGTCATATGTTATCAGGGGAATGCAAATTAAAATGAGATACCACTACACACCTATTAGAAAGGCTGAAATCTGGAACACTGACAACACCAAATGCTGGAGAGGGTGGGGAGCAACAGGAACTCTCATTCACTGCTGGTGGGAATGCAAAATGGTACAGCCACCTTGGAAGGCAGTTTGGCAGTTTCTTACAAAACTAAACATATTCTTCCATATGCTCCAGCAATTGCACTCCTTGGTATTTACCCAAAAGAGTTGAAAACTTAAGTCTACCCAAAAACTTGCATGCTGATGTTTACAGCAGCTTTATTCATAACTGCCAAAACTTGGAAGCAAACAAGTTGAGTAGGTAAATGGATAAACTGTGGTACATCCAGGCAAAGGAATATTATTCAACACTAAAAAGAAATGAGCTACCAAACCATGAAAAGACATAGAGGAACCTCAAATGCAGATCACCAAGTCAAAGAACCCAATCTGAAAAGGCTACTTACTGTATGATTCCAACTATATGACATTCTGGAAAAGGCAAAACTATGGAGACAGTAAAAAGGTCAGTGTTGCCAGAGGTGGAAGGGGGGAGGGATGAATAGGCAGAGCACAGAGGATTTTTAGGGCAGTGAAAATATTCTGTATGATATTATAATGATGGATATGTGTCATTATACATTTATGGAAACTCTTACAATTTACAACACCAAGAGTGAACCCTAATTATCTTTCAGTGGGTCTTTGTGCAAATACAACTATATATTCTCACTTCCTCCTTTCTTATACCACCTTGCTTTTTTCTCTTGACACCAAATCCTGGCGATCTTCCCACACCAGAGAGGATTTTCTCATTCTTTGTAACATCTTCTCTTATTATATCATATGGACGTACCTGAGCCGGTACCTTACTGAGGGACACTTGGAGTGTTTCTAGTCTTTTGCTGATACTGATAACGCTGCAATGAAAAGCCTTCTACACACATGATTTCCCAAGTTTGCACTTGTATCTGTAGGATAGGTACACTCTTAGCAGCAATGTGTGGGAATTCTTGTTTCCCCAGACTCACCTACAGAGCATGTTGACAGTTGTTGGGATACTTGTCAATCTGATAGGTGAAAATGTTATCTCAATGGTTTTTTTTTTTAAATTATTTTATTGAGGTCATATTGGCTTACAACATTGTGTAAATTTCAGGTGTACATTATTATATATCAGTTTCTGTATAGACTGCATCGTGTTCACCGCCAATAGTCTAGCTTTTATCCGTCACCACACATATGTGCCCTTTTTTACCCCTTTCTCCCTCTCCCCACCCTCAATGTGGTTTTAATTTGCATTTTTCTTTTTACGAGTGAGGCTGATACCATAAGTTTATGAGTCATTTGTATTTCTGTTTCTGTGGACTGTCTGTAGATATTTTTTGGCTTTTTTTCTGTTGGGTTGTTGGGCTTTTCCTTCCCAATTTGTAGAAGCTCTTTATATATGAAGGAGATCAACTCTTTTTCTGAGGTATGAGTTACAAATATTCTCCCCCTCCCCCCCCCACTTTTCCACTTATCTATGACTTTCTTATTGTGTTTCTTTGGCATGGATAAGAATTTTATTTTTAGGTAGTACAATTTATCGGTTTTACAGTTCTGGATTTTGAGTCATAGTTGAAAAGGCCTTCTTCATGCTGATGTTTTTGTCTTCTTGGATTCAGTTTAAAATCTTGCTGTGAGACCCCATCTTTGAGGTCTCTGGGGCAAGAAGTGGTGGGAGAGGATGCTGAATAGTCCCTTCCCTTTGATAAGAAGGACTTATGAAGAAGTTGAAAATTATATGCTTCAAATAAATTCAAATAGATAAAAATAGCCCCCTCACCAAATTCTAAATTTGGCTGTAATAAAGAGATGTTTCAACAACTTGCTCCCTGGAACTCTGACAGAAAAAGGGGGGAACCCAGGGCCTACCAGGTCTGAGATAGATCAACACCCACCATGCTGACCTGGCAGAGCTAAAAAGGCATACACTCCTGGACTAGAAGAAACAGAAACATCCAGAAAGCAGGAAGGAAAAAATGAAAACAGGAAATGAAAGTTCAGAAGAACAACTTTCTAAAAAATCAGGGCCCCAGAAAGGGACAGCTGGGTGCAGGTGGGATCAAAGTCTTCTGCTGCCATCCCCCCCCCCACACCCCGCTCCGGTATCCCCAGTGCTTCTGGGGTCCAGTAAGTGTGTGGCCATGAAGAGGGGCTGCCTGACAGGAGCTGTGGTTGCAGAGGAAGGGGAGTGGGGATAAATACTCTGATCTCTTTTTCCCCTCCCGCCCTCTCTTCTGCCACTACCTTCCATTGGCGAACCCAGCAGAAGCCCGAGAGCAGGGAGGTCAGAGGGATGGAGGCTGAGGTTTGCACAGGTCTGCCTCCTGAGGCATAGAGCAGGGTGAAGTTTTCACTGCCCCCCTCCCCCAAATAAGGACCAGGTAATAAATTTTAATGAAAGGTTTTTTGATATCTATTGAGATTGATATGGGATATAGAATATTAATATATTTCCTTGCATTGTTTGGATAAATCTTTACTTGGTCATGGTGCAATTGCATTTTCATATACTCTCAGATTACGTTCCCCATTTATACCTTGACTGTAATGTAAAATATCTCTGAAAAAGTCAGACTTTTCAAAAGGAACCTTTACTAAAATCTTCGTGGGAAGGCAGAGCATCTTGTCTGACTCAGGACACCTTGCACCACTTCCTTTTACGCCACTCAACCACTCTGTCTACATAAGAGGATGTATGAAATGCAGCTGTTTCAACCCACAGCCCAAGGGAGATATGGCCTTCCCCTGATCTGCTTCTTACCCTCTTCTCTGGATATCAGGCCTCCAGATCGCCATTTCACACTTAAGGTGTTCTGCATGTTCGCTTGGCCTTCTAGCAGATAGAAATGATTTTCCTACCTGCCTCCTCAGACTAAATTTCTTCCCTAGGCTCCAAACCTTCTGAAAACAACCTTGCAGTGTCTCCTCCATCCCTCTCTGAGAGGCTGAATTGCTCTAGGCTCCAGGAGGAAAGATGCTCCATCACAGAAATTGAGAAGGAAAGATGTACTAGTGAAAAGACAGGGGAGATAAAGCAGAGAAAAGATAGCTCTCTTGGGACTGGTAAACTCTTTGCACTGCATTTAAGGATCATGATACACTTACTTGGACATACAACATAAACAGATCTGAATACGCAAGTTGAACACTGCCTGAACATTCCTCAAGGAAGGGTTATTGATATTCACCAAGAGCTTGTTATGTGGCAGGCATTTTATAAGTGCCTACTTGGATACTTCTAATAACCATTTAATGGAGGTCTTTGCTCCAGTTTACAGTTGGGGAAATTGTGGCTTAAAAGAGTCTAAGACACAAACTTGAGATCTCGCAGTGAGCAAGCAGCAAGGTGAGGCTCTGAACCCATGTCTGCCCTTCAGCATAGGCCAAATTTCTTTTACTATGTTCTGCCTTGAAGAATATCAACCTCCCAGGAAGACATGCTCATTGCAGGTAGGCAATGATTGACACAAAGAAAAAAAAAGAAAGAAAGCACAGAGAAATTTGGTTGGTGATCTGGGTTTTCTATCCAGAAGACTTCTTTGATAAAGGAGAAATTATCCAGAGGAGGTGATGGGGGTTCCATTCTCGGTGCATTTAGATTATGTTGAACGAACGGCACTGCAGATGATGTCTCAACAGAAACGAGCCTTCTCTACCTGGCCTTATATGTTCAGCATGTCATAAGTCAGGCTTACACAAGGCTTCCTTTTAGTCCCATTGAGTTAGACACTTTTAGACGTTCTCTGAGAATCATGTAAACTGGTGCAGATGGTGCTCAGCCCCAGACAAGTGTAGGGACTTCGTCTGAGGACTCCTTCATCTTTGGGGGAAAGAAACATCTTTCTTCCATGTAAGAAGGGTAAAAGAAATCACTCGCTTGAAACTCAACATTTACTGCACACATAAAGTCCCTTTCTTAGTTTTAAAAATATGAACCTTTCAGTTGTACCCATAAACTGTCTATAGGAAAGGAAGGTGCACTCAAGTCAAAATTTCCCTGGCTTCACCTATTATGACAAGTTGATTGTTGAGTTTTTCTTTTGTGATGTCTAAGCACACATTACCCAAAGACCTAAAACAACTACTACCATCTAACATTTGTTTTCTTTTCCAGAAATAAAGGAAAGATACAGAAGTCCAATTCAGAAAGTACTGAAATCAAACATCCAAAGAACTTTGTTCCCTACAAGTAAACCCCTTATCAGTCTCTTGCAGAGATTCTAAAATGCTTATCTCGATAGACCAGATTATGGGGCTGACCCACTCTCAATGCTGAGTAGGAATCAAACGGGCATTCTCTTCTGTCAGCAAACCCTGCTTTGCCAATTCAGATAAATCAATTAATGGGATGCAGAGCTGCTGTCTTGCCTTTCTCTTCCCCATGCTTACCTCCCCCAGCTCCCCCAGACTCCTCAGTCCCCTGTTTAATACCATCTGAGAGTCCTTATTTACAAGAGGGCTTATGCAGGTGCAAGCTTTCAGGCCAGCAGCACAGGAGCAATTGGGGCCCCTTCCCTTCCAAGCTCCAGGCTCCCCTCTTTGTCGGACACTTCTTTTCTCTGCTTTTCAGACCAAAGACGCCCCTCAGCCGCTAATCTAATCGGATTATGCTAATTGTACTTCATGAACCTAAACAGCATAACTAGATCTGCAGAGGGCTAAGGCCAGGAAGAGAGTGACAACGACTTTGTCAGTAAACCTACCCCCAAGAAGTGCAGAAAGAAAGTACGTCCTGTGTTTAGCCACACAAAGCTGCTGCTCTGGGCAGCCCACAGAGCTCTTGACAATTTAGAGTACCCAGAGCTGTCTGTGTTCAGAATAGAGAAGGTGGCACAGTGAAGGCACAAGGAGGATCATAGTGACAAGGCTCTTTCCCCTGGTATCAAATAAGATTCCTCTTCTTCCTCCTTCCCAACTTACTCACATTTACCCTCTTGGCTAATCAATATATAAATTCGGAAGTTGAACCCAGGTGGTACAATTCAACACCCATTAAGGACGGTGGTTGGTCTATGGGCTGCACAACGGTGTCTACGACTTAGTTCTTGCCCTTCAGAACTTACACTCAAGTAGGGAAAGATATTCTAGGTACAGAAAATTAAAAAACATCTCAATGAGGCGATAGCAATTCCTCTATTTGTCCTCTGCCTCATGTTTGCTGTCCACAGACAATTTGTAAAACTAACTTATGTTCATATAAAGCTTTATGTTTTATCAAAATGTATAACATAAGTGTATAACTTAATCTTCATAACAGACTGTGAGATAAACAGCACTGGTATTTTCAACTTCATTTTCAAGTGTTGAAACTGAGACTTAAGAGACGTTAAATGGTTCATCCAAGAAGAATCTTCCAGTTAATAATTGAGCCTCTGATTCCAAATCTAGTGTCCCCTGGCCCTCTGCCCCCTGCATGCTGCCTCACTTGGGCTGGAGGGGTCTTAGGAGGCCAACTACTCCATTCTATTGCATATGAGTAAGACTGCACACAAAATGTTAATATTTTACACTGAAGCTTTAAAAAAGCCTTCATGCATTGTGAAGCTGGAAAAACTAATTTGAATTTTCAAATGGGTAAATGAAATTGTTCAACTGGAATAATCTAGACAAGTGTTTTTGATCAACTTCAGCTCATTTTTAGCCTTTAACTTTCTTGTCATTGTTCTTGTGTATTTATACTGTTCAGCTTCTTCTTTCCTTGGTCAAGACATCAACAAATGCTCCCTGAATTGGTCTCTCCCACACATTCTGGGAAAGGAGTCTAACCCTTTCACTCATTAGGTTCTTGCTGCCCTGGGTGGTAAGACTCACACAGCACTTTTGCTAATTGGTTTCTAAACTGGTTCTACCCTTGGGTGATGGGCCCAGCAGGTGCAGGTATCTTGCCTGGAGACAGCCACATACCTGTCTCTGACACAACTTGGACAGGAAAACGTCTTTCTCTTATTCCAAACCCTCATTCCCTCTGAGATCTCACACTGAGTTCCTGTATCTGATCTGAGAGACTCTTGTAATTCACAGTTCATTTATGGAGCTGGAAAGATTGACCCTCCTGAAATTAATGAATGACTGGGGCCTTCTCAGTTCACATGCTCACTTCACTACGTCTCCCTCTCCACCACCCCTAAAATGGCCTAAATGTGCACAAGAATCAGTTCCCATCAAGAGAAGAAAAGAAAGGCATATTTCATCTTTGCTGTCTGTCCCTCCTCCCACTTTTTTTTTTTGGTGAGGAAGATTGGCCCTGAGCTAACACCTGTTGCCAATCTTCCTCTTTTTGCTTGAGGAAGAGTGGTCCTGAGCTGACATCTGTGCTGATCTTCCTCTATTTTGTATGTGGGTTGCCACCACAACATGGCTTGATGAATGGTGTAGGTCTGTGCCCAGGATCTGAACCTGTGAACCCGGGCTGCTGAAGTGGAGTGCACTGAACTTAACCACTATGCCACTGGGCCAGCCCCTCCTCTACTATTTTTTAGAAGCTAAAAAATGATTCTTAGAATCTCATAGCCTCAGATCCTGGTTAGGGTGGAGAGTGGAAGGGCAGAGGGTTGGAGGTGGAAGATTTCAGATGTGTTTAAATAAATCATTTTTTAAAACAAAAATGTTATTCTTACTCAACTTACAATTGATTTAAGACATTTTTTTTTCTAAAAAGTTTTCACCAGTAGTTTTAAAAACAAATTTCCTTATATGGTTGGACACTATAGGATAATTTCAGACTTGCTTTTGCTGGCATTTTAATATTCAGCAATCTAACAATAAAGAATATCTAAACATCTTAATCTTGGTGTTAATTTTGCTGCAAATGGCCTTCTTTTGCCCTGTGATGCCCTATTGGATGTTTAGTTGTCCATCCATACTCTTTTGTCAAGTTCTCATAATGAACTCAGGGCTAGGGTGGATGTGAAGTCTTAGGACTTTGCCAAGCTAACTGCCTTGACCTCATTCAAATCAAGTGTCATAGACATAGCTCTATGAAAAAGATGACTTCTTGATGAAAATTGTAGTGAAATAGACTTATTTAAACCCAGAAGACAAAAAAATTTGTAATTTTTAAATTACAAATAAAAATTGTAATTACATTTTTAAATTAAAAAAACTTGATGAATAGAAAATGCTTGTATCATATAAAATTAAATATTTCATAAGATATACTAATGTACATTATTATGATGCTAGAAAATTTATTACTGAATTCATTCTGGCAGTTTTATTCCCTGTGTGTTGTGTAGACCCCAGGATTTTCCAAAGCCAGAATCCAGCAAATCTTTGAATGTAGGATACCATGTGAATGATCCTCCCCACTCCACTTACACACAGAGTGCAGACTCTAGGAGATGTTACTGTTGAGGCAAGCCTTCTAAAGACAAAACGAAGAATGGGAAAGGAGTTATATACCAGGTTAGAATAGACAGAATACCAAAAGAAAGTCCAAATACCTTTGGGTATTTTGCCTAGGATCAGTATCTAGGACAATGGAAATTACCAAATGCAAACACAACATAAGAATCAAAGTTCATTGTCACATCTGGGATTAAAGCCAGAGAAAGTTAACAAATAGAAAAGATCAGAGGAGTAACACCAGCAAGAGGGCAGAATAGGAGGTTCCAGCACTCATCCCCTCCAACGAAACACTGATTTAACCATCATCCATGGATGAAAACACTTTCATTAGTGCTCTGGAATCCAGGTGAGAGGTTATAGCACCCCAGTGGAGCACAGAAATGAGAAAAGATGCAATGAAAGTGTAAGAAGAACAGTTTCACTTTATGCCCATCACTTCTCCTCCAAGCCAGCATAGCACAATGCTGAAAGACATCCCCTTGGCTCCTGAGTTCTCCATGGGGGAAAGAGAGAGCAAAGTGAGCATGTGACTTCCCACCTTTAAGGATGCTACTTGTGAGCCCCCTTCTGTTGCACTTCACCCAAAACACTGAGAGAACTGGCAAGGCTAGCTCACCAAGGAGTAGCTAAGAACGAAGAAAAGAAGTGGGGGTTCTCACCAACCAGTGTACAGATCTCAATAGCTGGCCTGCAAACCCCAGTAGCAGACTGCCCTTGACCCCTGTGCCCAGGCTCATCTGCCTGTGGACCCCGGCAGCAGGCACACATGTGGACCCCACCAGCCATTCCACACAGAATCTCTGGCTGGGCTGACTGGTAGAGGGCTTTCCTTGATGAAGCCAGTCTGTGAAGACTGGAACAAGTGGCCGCTTCTTCAAATGTGCAGACACCAATGCAAGTCTACAAGAAGCATGCAGAACCAAGGAAACAAACACCACCAAAGGAACAAAATAAAGCTCTAGTAAATGATCTTAAAGAAATGGAGGTCTATGAATTGCCTGACAAAGAATTCAAAATAATAATCTTAAAGAAGCTCAATGAATACAAGAGAACACAGGCGACTAAATGAAATCTGGAAAACAATACATGAACAAAATGAGAAGCTCAGCAAGGAGACAGATATCATGAAAAGAGTCAAACAAATTCTAGAGTTGAAGAATACAATGATTGAACTGAAATTTCAATGGAGAACTTCAACCGCAGACTCAATCAAGCAGAAGAAAGAATCAGCAAACTCAAGCACATGTCATTTGAGATTATTCAGTTGGAGGAACAAAAAGAAAAAAGAATAGAAAAGAGTGAAGAGAGCCTACAGGACTTATGGCATATCTTTAAGAGAACCAATATATGCATTGTGTAAGTCCCAGAAGGAAAAGAAAGAGAAAGGAGTAGCAAGCTTATTTAAAGAATGGCTGAAAACTTCCTATTCATCAACAGACGAATGAATAAAGAAAATGTGGTATATATGCACAATGGAATAGTATTCAGCCTTAAAAAAGAAAGAAATCTTGCCATTTGCAACAACATGGATGAACCCTGAGGACTTTATGGTAAAAGAAATAAACAAGCCACAGGAGGACAAATACTACATGCTAACATAAGGAATCTAAAATAGTCAAATTCATAGAAGCAGAGAGTAGAATGGTGGTTGCCAGGGGCTGGAGGCGGGAGGAACAGGGAGGTATTAGTCAAAGGGTACAAAGTTTCACTTATACAAGATGAATAATTCCTAGAGATCTACTGTGCAGCTTAGAGCCTATAGTTAACAATATTGTATTGTATACTTAAAATTTTTCTAAGAGGGTAGATCTTATGCTAAGGGTTCTTATCACACACACAAATAGTAGTAAATAAAGAGGATGGAAGGAAACTTTTGGAAGTGATGGATATGCTTATGGCATTGATTGTGGTGATGGTTTCATAAGTGTATACTTATCTCCAAACTCATCAAGTTATATACGTTAAATATGTACAGATTTTGTATGTCAATCATACCTTGATAAAGTGTTTTTTTTAAAAAAATAGGAAAGATCACGTGGTCATCAGATCTAGTGGTTGGGTGTATTGGGGCTTCTTGTCAAGATATGAAGTCCCATCCTTGTGACTGTCTTTTGTTATTCATAAAGACCCAGCTCTGTGGACTGGTATGTGACACTAGCTTCCCACCATGGTGTTCTCTCCCGCAACTCTACGCCAGCTCTCCAGTCTGAGTAGTGGTTAGTCTTTGTACTTTGTGGGAGGGTTGTTGTGGAAGGATGTCATAAGTTTGAAATATTGTAAAAGTTGGTGGCAAGTTTTCAGTTTCACTCTGACCATTTTCCCAACTCCCAGTCCCCAATCCACTAGATGCTGCAATTGCCCTGATGCCAGAGGGAGTGCTTGAGCTCTTTGCTATTCTCAAGGATATAAAAGACTACCTGCTTCTTCAGCCTAGTCTTTGGTAGATGAATATGTCACAGAACAGGGGCCACCTGAGGTACAAATAGACATAGCAGTGGGCCTTAGAGAGAGCACTTAAGATGATGCCTGCATGAGGGTGCATGTGTGGAATGCCTGGCCCATGTTTCTGTGGTTGGATATATAAACAGGACCATGAGAAGAAGACTGTGCTAGAAAATAGTCCATCAAATAAATAGTGGCTGACTTGACCGCAGGACAACTGTTCTTCCACCTATTTTAAACAGAAATTGTTGTACCAGTTCGTGGACTTGTATTTGGGCTTCTGGGAGACAGCTGTTACAAATTTTAGACTTGTAGACCAGAGTCCTGGTCAAGTTCCAAGTCTTTTGTTTTAGTTGGAAGCTGGACACACTGTGAATGAAGATCTGGGAGAATGTCCACTACTCAGTGGCCTAATTAGCTGCCGTGTGATTGGCTAGGAGCCTCCTGAAAGGAATCCCCTGCTTCATAGCCAGGGATGGCAGGAAAAACACTGTGGTGTACAAAATGGGGTTATGATTCCAGTGCATTTGCTAATCAGCTATTTCTCAGACTTCCTTAATCTCTCGAGTTCGGGTTAGGAGCTCATCCTCCAAGGGCTGTCATAGTACTTTGTGCTTCCTGCTCTTATAGTACTTCTCATGCTGTGCAATCTTTGTTCATTTGTCTGTGAGCCACTAAAGCAAAGCTCCCAAGAGCCTGGAGGTATTCTTAATCTACACATAAGGTTGATTAGATGCATGAACCAGCCTGTTGGAATTTTCTCACAAAGATCCCACAAGAGTCCAATGTAGGCAGTGATGGTGGTGGTGATTTTTCACATAACTGTTGAACCATTCACCATCCCACTTCTGAATGGCAATCTTTAGGGGAGTGGATGTGTTCTCATCCCCACCCTCACTGGTTTTCATGATCTAGCAGCCTGGTGGAGAGTCACTGCGTAATGAATTTTGAGCCTGACTTCAGATACTCTTGCCACCAGCTCTGAGTTCCAAGTGCCCAATAAAATGTGCATGTCTGGAGCCCAAACTACATGTTTGTTCAAGGAACAACACAAGACAAGAATATTGCCCCTACTTAGCTGAAATTACTTCCCTTTCAGAAGGGAGAAGAGAGCCCTTGTACCATGCAGAAGTATGTAAGTGAGGGGCACCACGGTGAACTTGGCGTCTGATCCCCCCCCGCCTACTTTTTAAGCAGCGCTTCCCCTAAAAACAAAAAAAAAACAGTAAATGATATAAAGAGCTGATAGTTTTTAAGATTCGAGATTACTGGCACCTCAAGATTACCTCCAGGATCGATTATTATTAACTTCATCTGCTCTGGAGGGAATTCTTTAGGAAACAGACTCCAGGAGCGTATGGAATTAAGGAAATTGCATGTAGCTTAGCTATTGTGTCTCAGGGTTCCAGAAGAAACCTCTGGCTGAGCTGATAACACAACAATGCCTTTGATTGGACTATAGAAACACGAATTAGGATAGGCTTTTATATCTTGGCTCAACAGGCTCCTCCCACAGAGACTGGGCTTCTTATGGAGAGACAGAAAACCTCTGCAGGGCCAGACTGCCTACCCAGCCCCAACCTGCCTAGTAAGTTTGTTAGATGTTGTTCCTCCTCTTTAATTGAAATTTTTTGAAGTATAAAATACATATCGAAAAGTGCACAAATCATAAAATGCAACTGTACGAATTTTCACAAAGTGAACACATCAATATCACAAAACAAGACCCAAATTCCAGAACCCCCTCCTCCTGTCTCCAGGAGCAATGACTATTCTGACTTCTAACTTTATATATTAGTTTTGCCTGTTTTTGAACTCCACATAAATGGAATCATGCAGAAGGTACTCTTTTTTGGCTTCTTTCTCTCAGTGTTATGTTTCAGATTCATTGGTGGTGATGCAGGTGGCAGCATTCATTCATTCTCGTTGCTGTACAGAATATCGTAAACACACCGCAAGTGTATACCACATTTTGTTCATCCACGTTACTTTGGATGAACATCTGAGTTGTTTTCGGTTTGGGGCTATTATAAATAATGCAGCGATGACGATTTGTGTACATTTCTTTTGGTTAATATATGTTCTCTTAGAAACGGAATTGCTGGGTCTGAGGAGATCTCTATGTCCGCCTTTAGTAGATACCACCGGTTTTCCAAAGTGGTTCTGTCAATTTATACTCTTACCAGCAGCGTAAGAATGTTCAAGTTGCTTCACATCCTCATCAGCACTTGTCTCTTTTATTCATTTTAGCCATTTAAATGAGCATATAGTAGTACCTTATTGCAGTTTTAATTTGCATTTCCATGATGACTATTAAAGTTGAGCACCTCTTCATATGTTTATTGGTTATTTGGATATCCTCTTTTGTGAATTACCTGTTCAAGTTTTGCACTGAAGTTTAAAAAGAACCTGGCTGTCTTTTACTTACTAATTTGTATGAGTTTTTTTTTTTTTTTGTGAGGAAGACCAGCCCTGAGCTAACATCCGTTGCCAATCCTCCTCTTTTTGCTGAGGAAGACTGGCCCTGGGCTAACATCTGTGCCCATCTTCCTCCACTCTATATGGGACGCCGCCATAGCATGGCTGACAGGCAGTGCGTCGGCGGGCGCCCGGGATCCGAACCCGCGAACCCCGGGCTGCCAAGCGCGGACTAAACCGCTGCGCCACCGGGCCGGCCCCCTGTATGAGTTCTTTATATTTTTCTGGGTAAGATTCTTTTGTTGGAGATATATACCTATGGCAAGTATCTACTTCCACTTTGTGCTTGCCTTTTTATTCTCTTAATAGTGGCTTTTGATAATTGGAAGTTCTTAATTTTAATGTAATCCTATTTATCAATTCTTTCTTTTATGGTTAGAGCTTTTTGTAGAAGGTGTCTTTTGGATAGTAAATCTTTTTTTTTTTTCTTTTTGTGAGGAAGACCAGCCCTGAGCTAACATCCGTTGCTAATCCTCCTCTTTTTGCTGAGGAACAATGGCCCTGGGCTAACATCCGTGCCCGTCTTCCTCCACTTTATATGGGACGCCGCCACAGCAGGGCTGACAGACAGTGCGTCGGCGGGCGGGCGACCGGGATCCGAACCCACGAACCCCGGGCTGCCAAGCGCAGACTTAACTGCTGCGCCACCGGGCGGCCCCCGATAGTAAATCTTTTTTAGTGCAACTCTTCACCTGTCTGGGAGAAATCCTCCTCTTGCCAAGTGTTAGCATCAGTAGTTTTACTGGCTTGTCATCCACACCTTGTCACTGAGGTGTTTCTTGCTTCATTGTCCTGACTTTTTTCACCTGACATTTTTGCTCCGGTAATGTTTGACTCTGTTCCTGCTTAAGCCAGCTACTAAACCTCATCTGGTCCTCAGGTTGGATTTATTAGTCTCGGCTATGATCTGACTTACCATACTTGCCCATTTCCCACTCTAATGAGCTATTCTCAACATCCCTATATCTAATTTTATCTCAGCCTCTCTCCTGGTTATGGATTTGCAAGAACTGTTGGCCCAGTTGTCCTAACCTCAGTCTGATTGGGAATGTTCCTATCCCTCCTTTAGAATACTCCCTGGCTAACCCTTTTTTTACTTTGGCATCTCAAAGTTAGGTGAATTTAGAAGATTGGAGGCCCCCGTTAAAGACTTTTCCAAACTGAACTGGTAGATTTCCATGTAGATGAGTTCTAGCTAGATAATGTGATAAGAGAACTCCTAGAAACACTCAAGAACATGCCTGTAGTTAAAGCAATAGCAGCATCTTCATGTATTAAGGAAGCATCATTGTCATTTCTATTTGGGCACACATTACTATTACTAAGTATAACACCAAAGAGAAGAAAATAATACAAAACAAAACATAAAACCAAAAGGGAGGAAAATAAAGGAAAAATGCCTATACCTTTTCTTAGAATGCTAAAGACCATTTTACTGAACTTTCTAAAGTCTCTTACCTCAGCATCCTTTTTTGTTGCACACTGATCATTCTATTCATTATTTGGGTCAATATACTAGAACACAGATTTGAGTGCTTTTATGTAGTAGGCATTTTATATGAAATTAGGCCCAAGTTGAATTTTATTCTTGGTAAGAGAAAATTATTAAAGTCCTTATAACATTGGGTAAGTAAATTCTGAATAATAATAACTGACATATAAATGAGGGCAATATATATAACAATAATGAGGGCTTTCTATGTGCTAGGCACTGTTCTTTACATGTATTAACATATTTAATTTTCACAAAAACCCATGAGGTCCAGATTATTATTTTTGCTATTTTAGAAATGAGAAAACTGAGGCATGGAGAGACTTGCCCAAGGTAATTCAGCTAGCAAGGGGCAGAGCCAGGGTTTGGCCCAGGACATCTGGCTTTGGCATATGTTCTCTTAACCGCTATGCCTCTAAAAGTAGTACAATCTAAATAACTTTAGTGGTTAAGAAAGCAGTAGGAAAGGAACTTCTAAATTCCTTCTAAGAGATCTCAATATCATAGGAGAAGAGTAACAACTAAGATTTATCAAGCAGGTACCATATTGTCAGGTACTATGCTAAACAATTTGTATGCATGCTCTCAATTTTGAAAACAACATTGTGAAGTAAGTGTTGTTATTCCCAGGTTAAAGATGAAGACACAGGCTTATAGAGATTTAGCAACTACTTTCTATAACGTTACAAAGTAGACTGTCTGACTCTAGAGACTGTGTTCTATGTTACCACTATGCTACACTGTCTCCCATAATGAGAATGTTTCTCAAATGAACTCCCTGGTATAAAGTCAAGAATGCAATTCAATATGCTGCTACTGGCTGGCTAAGCCTAACAGAGAGGGGTAGCTGAAGAAGAGAGGGAAAGACTTTGCTATTATGCTCTGATGGGCCCCATCTGAAAGATAAGATACATATTTATTGAGTGAATGAACATTATAAATAGCAAACCTGATATAACCTAATAGTAACCACATAGAATCTGATAGTCCAGCTGACTATGGTGGAGATAGGAAAAGCTTTAAATAGGGTTCTCCAAGCTGGATTTCCAGTTTCATGAACTGCTCAGGGGGGAAAAATAGATTTCCATGGTTAAATAACTTTGGGAAATTATCCCTTCCTGGATAATCATAATGCCTATAAGAAGTTGTGCTGTTATTAAAAACATTCTCTTCATTTTTTTTTTCAGACTAAGAAACATTATTACTAATTTTTGTGTGCAAAACTATAAGACTACCCAGCATCAGGGGTAATAAACACTAAAAGATTTTTCCATTTTTCAGATTTTACGTCTTACATGACTTACAAAGTATTTAAAGAACATACAGTGATTGGAGCACTTCCTGGAATACACGTTCTGTCCATACATACATATACAACTCCACTAATTGAACGTTGACTTTAAAAATAAACGTAGACAGATTCTATATGAAAGCTAGACAACTCTGGACTCAAGCAATAGAGTATGTATTTATTATCAATCATTGTATAAGGACAGCTTTACACTAGAATGATTTCCCCTCGTAATGGTTACAGGTCAGAACACACCTCCACCTGCATGTGTCCTCTCTTTGTACTTATGGACCCTCCTGCTATTTGGACACATATATGAATCCCTAGGCAGGATTCCTTTTGTTTGCCCAAGCATCAGGGGCACACTGTGTTCTCATTGCTAATGTTTTGGTTTAATCAACCCATCTACACAGATCACTGACATTTTGTGAGTTCCTAGCCTTAGCCACATGCGTTTTCTTTCAAACCTCACTCATCGAACTCATTTTCTTATCTCTCTCCTTTGCCTGTCTTCTGATGTAACAAGATATTACCTGGGACTTACTATCTTGAATTCCAGCTAGAGCTTATAAGACAAAAGATATTACCTCCACATTCTAAAGAGAGGAGCTAGACCGTCTAAGTGGAACTTGATTAAAAGAGACCTTCACTCCCAACAGCCTAAGAGGTCAAAAATTTGAAAGGAAATTCGTAGAAAGGAATTCAAAGAGAATGCTTTGCTTTTCTACTCCTTTCTCTATGAGGAAGGAGGTGCTTCCCTCTCCCAAGCCAATTCAGACTCTACTTAAACAGATAAAGGATTGTTTTTTTCTTACATAACAGGAAGTCTGAGAGAGACAGCCAATACCTTCCCTTATCTGCTCTTTTCTTGACCTTTCCCCCATGGTCACAAGATGGCTGCCCCAGCTTGAGGCAGAAAGAAAAGGAGAAGGGCCCATCTCAAGGGCATAGGTCCCTTTTATCAGGGAAGCCACATGGTTTTCATTGATCTATTTGTCTGTTCTTTTACCAATACCACACCGTCTCGATTATCATAGTTGTATAGTAAGTATTGAGATCGAGTAGTGTCAGTCCTCCAACTTTGTTCTTCTTCACTTTGTTTTCAGAAACATGTCAACAGACTTCAACTTCATTTGCCAATATTCCAACACATAGCCACCCCTTGCTGAGAGGCTGGAAAAACCATATTTAATGTTTTAACTCAACATGCAGAGTTGGATATCCCTGTTGGGTTAGCCATCTAATGGTGTCTGCCGTAACTGTAGATGTGGGGAAACGATGCTATGCGGAGGTCCATGGCCTCATGGTGGGACCCACAAATGTACCTAGTGAATGAGTCAGCACTGGGAGCTTGCCATAACAAAGAATATCGATAGTCAAAACAAAAACAGAAACAATAACCAACACTTGCTAACTAGAAGGCCTTTTGTTCCTTTTCTTTAATTCCCCTACCTACTACTTTGACCCTCGAGGACATAGGGGATGGAAGGGGCAGAAGAAGAGGAAAGGTTGAAAGACCACATGATGCCCCTTTCCCAAACTGCAAGTCTCTGGGCCAGGCAGACCTGAATTGATGAAAGCGGAGTAGCTCTGAATTAGATGTAAGATTGACATTTTAACTGGACTGGACTTTTAATTCTTTATTTTATTTTAATTTTTAGTATCTTAAATGACGAGGAAGCTGATGGGATCTTAAAGGGGATCTCTGAGATAATGCTAAAGGATGGGAAGGGGAGATCTGACATAGGATCATCGTTGGGGGCTTTGTCTAGAGGAAGATAAGTCCACTTCCTGATTGTATCTCACTGAGTTCAGCCCCTTCAACAAACCAGTTATACTGGAAACGACAAACTCTTTTAATCCCGACTGTGACAGCCCTGACTCCTAGTGAGTCTTCCCGGCTCTCATCTGGTGACCTTTTCATTGCTGTAGGGATGTTGGATCTGTCAGTAAAGGACAACTTTAGAAGTATTTGGGGTCTGTGGGACAAGACAAAGCCCAAAAGGAGTACTTAGGGGAGTTTGATTGTAACAGGATAATAACAAATCTTGATCTGTCACTGACTGCCTTGGTGATCTGTCTCTAGCCCTGAGTTTCCTACTCTGAAATGAATGGGCTAAAGAAAATGATTGTAATAGACACCTCTTGTGATGGATGCCTGGCTCCCTCCTTTCTCAGGACATTGCCTCTGATACCAAGGGATGCTGTGGGTCCATGTGCCATGGGTCCCAGAGCTGATGAACCAGGCGAGGACATCTGTCACAGGCCAGGGCGGGCTCTCTTTCCTGGCCGTAGTGAATAGGGGGACACGGAGACTGAACAATGTTGACACTGACTATCATTAGTGACTGAGAGCAGCCCACACCCACCTGCTACTGCTGGCCCCAGAAATGCCCAGCTTCTTGCTCTACTTGGGGTTTGATGGCTCAGCTCTCCCTTGGCTTTCATGAGATTCCCTGGGAGGCTTTTGGTAAACCCCTCACATTGCTTTAGGTGCCCGGAACTGTTTTCTATGACTTGCAATTCATGGTGCTTCTTTTTTAAAGGGTCCATTCAATGTTCACAATTGTATTATTCTTTGATTTAATGGTACCTGTTACTCTTGAACACAGATGAATTATAACCTTGAATGCTGGTAACCACAGACACCTGGCAGCTATGGCACTGGTGAGTGATGGCAGTTCTGGCTGTCCTGACATGGATGAATACTAGAGATATTCCCATTGCTAACATCAGATTTTTAATTAGGTAAATTTGCACTTGTTACACATGGAGAACATTTTTGATCTAATAGTTTATATTAGAGGTATAAGTGATGTTTATAGAAAAGAGTTTAGTTTCCAGTGCAAGAAATAAGTGAGCCAAGTCAGAATTTCTGTCACCATATCCAAGGCACTATTATTAGATACACACTGAGTCTAAAGAGTTGAGTGTATACTTGAATTTGTTTATCACTTAAATCTCATGCACCAACATCTCATTATACTGATAGAATTTGGTGGGGGTTTTTGAGGGCAATTGGTGCTTCCTAGGTCATTCTATTTGATAAAGCTGAACATTAAAAAGTTGAATTCAAATTAAACATATTTTGCCTTATATATGCCTTATATATTTTGCCAATATATGCCTAAAATGTCATATATTGTTAAGCTATATTTTGATATGGTGTAGTTATCAAATACCTAACACAATAACTTTAGAATGAAAATGCCTAACAAGAATACTAAAGCTTAGGGGTGTAATTGGTCTCTTTAATGTGAAAATTCCTAATCACGGACTCTTTATGGTTCTTTAAAAAGTTTTGTTATTGATTTCCCAAAGTGAAGGGCGTAACACTCAGTAGATAGAAAGCAGTATTGCAGAGAAGTAGCTAGGATTGCATTTGTGATACTGGGTTTCAGGACATTGCCAACTTGAGCCAGGGGATGGATGAACAAGCTGAGACTAAGAAGGGTTATGTGAGTTGTTCTAGAATTGATTTAATAATTAATATTAGTGGCATGACCATAATGTTTGTACCAATAGAGGCATATGCTGCCAAAAAAATAATTTATTCACTTATGACAGTAGTTCTGAACCAAGGGTGCTTTTGTCCCTCCCAGGGGACATTTGGCAATGTCTGGACACATTTTTGTCACATTTGGTGTATGTGTGTGTGTGCACGTGCACAAGTGTGTACGCATGTGAGTGCTACTGCATCTAATGGGTAGAGGGCAGGGATGCTGCTAACATCCTACTATGCATAAAACCCCATCGCCCACAGCAAAGAATTGGCCCAAAATGTCAACAGTATTGCTGTTGAGAAACCTGGTTTATAAAAATTAGTTTTACATGTTTCTGAACTCAACGCTTTGAATATGTTTAGTTAAAACTCTTTTTCACATGTTCATAAAATTAGACCAGTTTTGCTTTCTAAAGATAAACAATAATTTGGATTCATTTTATTTGTAATAATCATGTAACTTGGTAGACAGCTTCCAAAAGTCAGGAAAAGTTCTAATTTTCATACATAATTTCCCCAAATCTTGCCTTTCCCTGTTGCCAGTTCAAAGCTTTCCCTCCTTTCATTCACCATTTCCTTCTGCTTGGCCCATTTCATTAGACTAAATAACTGAAGCACTGACTGGAAGCTAATACAGAGCACATTTAAAATTTAGATAAAATTTGTGTTTTTGTGAGATTGCTATTTCATTTCCCTTAGATCTTATTTATTTAGTTTTTTAATTCTTTAGGCTCTCGGCAGATGGTGACCCAGCTTATTCTTACAGTTTTGAAATGAAACAAATTTCAGATTACTTACAGAGTCTGAGATGATTAATTCCTTTCTCTGGAATTAACCTTTTTAGGTTAAGTAAAATGTTTGATTTACCTTTAAAAAAAAATCTCTGATGCTTTTCACTATTGCCTTATTGGTGTTAATAATAAATTTAATTGTACCCCAGAATGATACTGGCATAGACATATGACGTAGAGATGTTGTAAGGATTACTTCATATTTAGTATTTGTTTTAAGTGCAGGACAAAACATATTTTGTGGAATTTAAGACTGTTAAAATGTAAAACCTTTTGGGAAATAATATCCAAGTTCTGCCTCTAAATTCACAACTCTATAATTCCAAAGATAAGAGAATGTTTAAAAATTATTGAAACAACCAACTGAAACATGAAAGTATAAATAATCACAGGTGTTGCTTTTTTTCTTTAGTTTTGCCAGAGGTCTAAATACCTTTCTGCAAGAGAAAGTGCTTGCTTAGAAAACCAGATAAGAAAAGTATTTTAGCAAGTCTATACTTTCTTGATAAGTAATGAAACATGGAGATTTACTACAATTTCCCCATCTTTTGAACACTCAGTGTTTAGAGTGGGGCCTCTGACATCCAGCAAAATGTCTGGCACATAGCAGGCACCCGAAAAACATTTGTTGGCTGAATTAAAATCCAGGGATAAATGTTCAGATAAAAAAATCAATGGAAGTCTCCCTTTGCAGTGCATACTCCCATATGGCTCTTACGTATCTAGCAACTCATTATGTATTTCCAATTTCCTGGTGCCAGCATGATCTATGGACACATCAAATAAAAAATGTACCAAACTAAACTTGTGTTTTTCCTACCCAAAGCTGCTTCTCCTTCTTGTTTCCTACTTCTCTGAATGCAACCATAATTGTCCTCTCACCCATCCCCCATGTCGTCCTTTGACAGGATGCGTTGACATCCCTATTCTGCTTCTATTGCATCTTTCCCCATTCAGGTCCTCCTTCCGATTGTCCTCAGCCTCCCTACCTTTTGCTTGGACCAGTGAATACCCTCTGATTTTCCCTGTCTCTAGTCTCTTCTCACCACTCTATTCCTAATCTTATTGCTTGATTACACCTCCCCACAAATTCCGCCCCAAAAGAAAAACCCAGTTTAGCATAATGAATGGTTAAGAGACTAGATTCTGGCTCTGATTTGCCTGAGCTTCCTGTAGTGCTCAAGAGCATAGATTCTGGAGCCAAACCACCTGGTTTATGGTCTGCCATTCAAAGACTTCTTTTCCACCCTCATTTCTCACTTTGCAGTCTAGCTCACATATGTCCCTCCATCTCTCACCTAGCTTTAAAAAAATTTTTTTTTATTTTATTGAAGTCATAAGTGTTTATAACATTGTGAAATTTCAGGTGTACATTATCATTTATCAGTTTCCGTATGGACTGCATCGTGCTCACCACCAATAGTCTAAGTTTTATCCATCACCATATATATGTGCCCCTTTACCTCCTGTAACCACTAATCTGTTCTCTTCTTCCATATGTTTATCTTCCATATATGAGTGAGATCATGCAGTGTTTGTCTTTCTCTGTTTGGCTTATTTCGCATAACATAACACCCTCAAGGTCCATTCATGTTGTTGCAAATAGGACGGTTTTGTCTTTTTTATGGCTGAGTACTATTCCATTGTATATATATACCACATCTTCTTTATCCATTCATCAGTTGATGGGCAGTTGGGTTGCTTCCACGTCTTGGCTATTGTGAGTAATGCTGCAGTGAACATAGGTGTGCATAGATCTCTTTGGACTCTTGACTTCAAGTTCTTTGGATAAATACCCAGGAGTGGGACAGCTGGAAATCTCCCTACTGTTTTCCTTAGTGGCTGCACCAGTTTGCATTCCCACCAACAGCGTATGAGGGTTCCCTTTTCTCCACATCCTCTTCAACATTTGTTATTTTATCTTGGTAATTATAGCCATTCTGACCAGTGGAAGGTCTCACCTAGCTTTTAAAGGCCAGGTCACCTTACCACTTCCAGAAATAGTCTTCCTCTCCTCCGAACTGCCTTGGCACAGCGCCTACACTTCTCACTACCTGCTTTGTACAAACTATGTCCTTTTAAAAAGGATTTTAATCTCTCTTGGGAAAACACAAGTTTCTTGAGGGAAGGATATTATTGTATTCTTTTTTTATATCTTCAATAAGTCATGGTGTGATCTGCACACTGTGGTTGCTCGAGAAATGTTAGGCGAATGACATCAATGTACATAAATAAATCCGACTCTGAGAGTCTCCCCTTCCAGACAGAATGTGTTTATCCAGCATCACAGAACTTTATATTAAAAAGGGTGAATAAAATGTATGTAAATTAAACTTTAAAAAGCTGACAAAAAAATTTCTTGAGGACCCCCAAAAAGTCCTGAAGACTTTATGCCGGTTACATGTATCAATACTTAGCATATTAGAAATTATAACTGAGAAAAATTTTAAACAGTTCTTTATGTATTTGTTTTAAAAATAATAAATGCACTAAATGTCAACATAAATAATGTATTTTTTAATCATTATTTATGTTTCAGTCAACGTCCCATTCTCCCGGGTCACGCACAACTCCCAGCACAGAGGAGGGGCTGATCCCTTAATAGGAGAACCAGGGAACAGGCGGGAACCGGCTCGCCCCGCCTACTGGCCAACCGCCCGCGCGCCTGCGGCTCCCGGGACATGCGGCCCCGCCCCTCCGCGCCAGGAGCCAGGGCGCAGGCGCAGGCGCAGGGCTCCAGGCGCTCGCCCCCTCCCCCACCGCTCCCCGGGCACGCCGGGCAACCGTAGTGGCGGCTGCTGCGGCCGCGGTGGTGGGTCGTCGTCATGGAGTCTGAGTGGGATAAGCTGACCCTGGCCTTTTCTCGCACGTCTATGTTCCCCTTTTTTGACATCGCCCACTACCTGGTGTCGGTGATGGCGCTGAAGCGTCAGCCGGGTGAGTGCGGCGCCGCGGACTGGCTCCCCTCGGGGTCCCCTCCGGGCGAGGACGGCTGAGCCCGGTGACCGCCGAGCTGGGGGGGCGCCCAGAGCCGGCTCGTCCGGCCCCTCGAGTACAGATGGGGAAACCGAGGCCGGGGAGGGAGGTGGCCCGGGTACTCGTCAAAGGAGGCGCGACCTGGGGTCCGCGACGCCGCCTCAGGGGGTGGGGGGCCGGCCCTGCAACCACGGGAAGGACCCCGGGGACAGGGGACAGGGAGCCCGGTGCCCGCCAGGGTGTGCGCGGTCTCCCGGCGGTGCCGCCGCTTCCTTGGAAAGTATGTAAAAGTCGCCTGGGAACAGAGCTCCCGGAGACGGCAAGTTGGACTTAGGCGCTTGGAGTCGCGAATAGCCCTGGACTGCTGTCCAGTTGGGGAAATTGTGTAAACCCTTCAACTCAAAGCCTCGGGTAGTCCCACCAGCCTTCCCCTTAACGCAGTGTTCTGTTACCTTGCTTAGCACGGTAGACAGGTGATTGTGGAGAGAGTGGCTTCCCGTTTTCGGTCACACGAGTGACCCTGTACAAGTAAGAGTCATCTGGCAGTTTCACTCTCTGTAGACGGGGACGTAGTCGTAATACAGCACTGTGGGTTCTAATGCGTCTGCCATCCAAGAGCAAGATTTGTATTTTCTTGTATTTTACATGTAGGATATGTTTGCTCCTCTGTTGCTTTACTTACCTTCCTCTTTCTTTGAGGTCAGGCATTTTCTTTGTCTGCTTTCTGTGTGTTGGTGCTGCCCTTAATCTGCCTGGTCCTGCAGAGAGTTGATGAGTGAGGGCTGGAGGAGGGTGCTCTACCTCTGTGGACGACTGGTTTTTAAACCCTTGCACCTCAGAAATATTTTTCATTTACATTGAAGTTGATAACTCAGTCTAAATCATTGTTTGGTAGAAGTTTTGACCTGGACGAGGAGAATATTATTGTATTAAATTAGGACAGTTAATCTGCATAAGATACAGCTTGCTTGATTTGAAAACAAGTGCATTTTATTATTATGCCATATTCAGTGTTTGATATTTTCTTGTATAGGCTCAATCAGATGTTCTCAAAGTGTGGTCCAGGAACCCCTGGGGTTCCTGACACTTGCAGGTCAAAATTATTTTCATAGTAATATGCAGATGTTGTCTGTCTTTTTCACACTCATTTTCTCACAATTGTACAGTGGAGTTTTCCAGAGGCTACATGACCTGCGATACTGAGACAGAGTGCATGCAGTAGCAGATATGAGAATCCAGCAGTTTTCTATTTGAAGCCAGACATTTGCTAAAATATAAAATGGTGTGACTTTTCTCACTAAGTGTCTTTTGCTTTGGAAAATAGTTATTTTTCATAAAAAATACATTATTTTTGTTCACATTTAGTGCATTTATTATTTTTAAAATGAATACGTAAATAACTTTTAAAATCTTCTCAGTTATAATTTCTAATATGCTAAGTATTGATAACATGTAACCCACATGAAAACAAACTCTTTGGAATCAAGAATTTTTTTTTAAGTCAGGCTTTTTAAAGGTTTAATTCACATACATTATATTCACCCTTTTAAAATATAAAGTTCTGTGATTTTGGGCAAACACATACAGTCATGTAACTACTACCACAGTCAAGATGTAGAACAATTTCATCCTCCATCCGAGATTCACTCTTGCCCCTTTGTAGACAGCCGTCCCCCAGCGCCTGGCAACCATTCATCTGCTCACTAATTTTCAGGGGTGCAGAGGAGTCCTGAGACCAAAAAATTTGAGAACCACTGGACTAATTGAATGCTAAAACACATGGTGTGAAAAATACTTTATATTCCAGTACCAGTACTTGTAAACAGGTAAAAATGATAGAATTTACATGCAAGAGTGTACCTATTGAAGCTTTTACCTGAAGTGTGTTCGACTCCCTATTTCCTTAGACAGTGCTGGCTGTTATCAGTCTTAAATATCTTGTCATTCTAATGATCAGAAAACATAGTTTTCATTTGCATCTGTTGTGGTTGCTAATGAATTTGTGCTTCTTAAGTTTGTTGGCCATTTGTATTTCCACTTCTATAAATCTGTTGAGTTGATCATATTGTTTTTCCTACTTAAAATGTAATACATTTTTTAAAATGATGAATCATCCTTATATTCTCGGAATAAACTCTACTTGTTTGATGTATTATTTTAAATCATTAGGGATTTTGATTTGCCAATACTTTATATACATTTTTACTTAACTGGCAACTTTTTCCTATCCCCCAGTGGCTGATTCTCTAAAACTTAGATCTGTAGTACAATAAAACTACAATTCGTCTATTTACTGTGACCAGGGTTCTTCTTACTTGTTCCTTTCAAACATGTTACTCCTTGAGACTCTGACTTTTGGAATGTACTCTACCACTGCCAATAGCTCATTCTCCACTCTCCCACGATTTACGTCTTTTGATTTGTGGTCTTTGTCTAGATCTTAAAAAATACTAGTGGAGGCAAGAGGGTAAAGGAGATCAACTCTTTCTTTCTCTTTGGTCTGGATAAAGATAGCATCCCTTTTTTGTTTGGTTTAGGTTGTAGGCCTTCAAATCCAAGGAATGATGATCGCCCCCGCCCCTTCCTTTTCCACGTGACTTGTTTTTCATAAGCAAAAGCATCAGGGTATTTATAAGTTGGATTTTTAAAATTTCTTACTTTACTTCCATTTGTCTCATAATTAGCTTTAGTTCCTCCTGAACCCTGGCATCTGATTGTCTATAGTTTTTAGTTTTGCCTAGTAGTATAGGTTTTTTTCTATTTTCCTGGGCATTTTATTAGGAAATTGGAACTTGCTGCTTTCAGAGCTGTTAGAAACCATTTTAACAGAAAGTTTACATCATCAATTTTAGTCTCTGTTAACATTTTAAATCAGTCTTCTGTGTCTCTTTTCTTTTTAAATCTTCATTAAAATAAACACGTTTCTTCAATCCTACATTCATATCCAATTGCTATTTTCTGTAAAACTTCCTGAAAATTTAATCTACAATTATTTCTACTTGATTTTTTCACACAAAGTCTATTATTTTACTCTTACTTCTCCCACCACTATTTTGCTAACCTCTCTCAAATCATACATAGTTCAATTAATAAAATACTCATTGAAACTCTACTGCACATCAGGCACTGTATTAGATGTTGAGGATACCAAGGTGAAAGATAGTGTTATAGCCCTAAAGAAACTCAACTGTGCTGTTTTTTGTTTGTTTTTTGGTAGTGTCACGTCAGGTTGCACTACCTTTTCTACACAATAATAATATTCATTCGTTTCAGATTTCAGATACATCTCAGATACATGCCTCAGTATCTTAATTCTGATCCTCACAAATGCCTTTAAGGTAGGTATTATTGAACTCCTTTTACAGTTAAGGAATAAAATAACCTTTCTTAAGTCACATAGTTTAGTAAATTATGGAGCAAGTTCCTAGACTAATTGCAAAGTTCTCAACTATTCTGTACTCTCTCTTTGCAGGTCCATTTAATGTTCCTAGTTTCTCAGTATTTAGCAGTTTCTCAATAATTGTCATTTGACATGGTTATTATCTCCCATGATTTCTGTCATTTCCACATCACATATCAGTTTCTCCTTTGCTTTCAGGAATTAAATCCAGTAATCAAATTGGTCATTATTCCTTCCTCTAATTTGTGGGAGATGAAAGGATTAGTAAGTCAAGAATTTATCAGTTTTGGGGATTCTGGAAAGGTGGCAGCATAGTTTTGCTATCTTTATGAATCCCCACATAAAAACATACGGAAAAGTACAAAAATTGTAAATGTACAGCTCAATAAATTTTCAGAATGAACATATCTATGTAATTGACATTCAGATAAAAATAGAACATTCATGATACCCCAAAAGCCCCCTTTGTTATATGATGCTTTAAAAAGCCAGAGCAGGTTCTGCCCAGCGTGGGATGGAAAAGGATGTCTCAGAAATGACAGTCCATAATTTACTTCTGTGAGTTTAAAGAATCTTACTTAAATATCTTTTATATGTATGTACGTAGTTGTATATTCTAGTTGTTAAGTCTTTCCAGTTCTTCTTTGTGAGCTGCCGCCACAGCATGGTTACTGACAGATGAGTGATGTGGTTCCGTGCCGGGAACTGAACTCAGGCCGCTGAAGTGGAGTGGGCTGAACTTGAACCACTAGGCCATCAGGGCTGGCTCTAATATTTTTTTAAGTGAAAGGAAAGTTAGAATATTGAGTGACCTGACATAAAATATTGGTCAGAGAGTGTGGTGTGATAGAAAGAGGTCATAAAGTCAGGAAACCAGTGTTTAGTTCAAACTCTAACACTACCTGGGTAGCTTAGGATAAGAACTTAAATCTCAGTATTTTATTTGTGCAATGACTGAGCTGGACTAGAACACCAGCTGAGCAGTGTCCCCTCCTCTGGAGTCTCAGTTGTGGCTCTGAAGAGCTCTTCCTCCAAGCTTCTAAGTTTTAATAATTTCAGCCTTTTTTTTGTTCCTCCAGCAGTGGTAATTGCTTTCTGCAGTTGACAACTCTGTGATACCTTAGTATTTACTTTTTACCTTTTCAACAGTAACAATTTTATACCTACTTACTTCTTTATATTAAATTCTATCTGTTAAAATAACTATGTATTTTCTGTTTCCTGACTGGACTCTGACTGGTACAGAAACCTACAGGTGGGGTTTAACTTCCCACTTTATAGTTTGCATGTGTCATATTAAGATATCTAAAGTACTGGCTACTTCCTGCCCATCGATCCAGTCAGTATAATATCTCCAGTGTAGTGGGCCAGTGTGATCTTGTGTGGACATTCAGTATGATTAAAATCTTTGTTGGAGAGCAGAATTGTCATAGATCTGAGGCAAGACTGATAGTACACTGTTAACCTTGCCAGGTAAGATCAGAGTGTGTCTGGGATTCTTTGCAAATTAATATGGAGAAAAAAGCATTTGCTTACCAAGTTTCAGGGGTTATGTTGATTTGTTCCAGTAAAACTACTGCATCTTGAATACCAGCTGCAGTTGGAGTCACTACCAGTCTACCTTTATGGTAATCCACAGTCTCCAAGATCCATCTGCCTTATGTATAGACGAAACAGGCAAGTTAAGTGGGATGTGATAACTATCACCACCTTTTCATCTTTCATGTTTTTGGTTATGGCACCCATCCCTGTGGTATTGCTTTTTAAAAATATCTTGGTGAGGAGAAGAAACTCTAGGGGTTTCTACTTGACCGTTCCTACCATAATGATCCTTACTCCATGGATCAGAGAATCAATATGGAGATTGTGCCAGTTGTCAGAAATGTCTGTTTTAGTTATACATTAAGGGACTGGGGAAATAACCATAGGGTAGATCTTGGATTTACTTGGCCCACTATGATTTAAACTTGATCCAAAATTGAATTATGTCATAGATAATCTCTAAGCCTCTGTTGCCTACATGATTATTTTTTAATAATTTTGATGAAAAAACATACTTGAGGTGTATGAGATAGATATGTTGTTAATTTTTCTTTTTCTTTTTAAGGAGATAAATCTATAAAGGGGAAAGACTAGGGCAAAATTTTACTAATACAGTCATGTGCTGCATAATGACATTTAGGTCAGCAACAGACTGTATATATGATGGTGGTCCCATAAGATTAGTACCATATGGCCTAGGTGTGCAGTAGGCTATACCATCTAGGTTTGTGTAAGTACACTCTGTGATGTTGGTACAACGACAAAATCGCCTGATGACACGTTTCTCAGAATGTATTCCTGTTGTTAATGATGCATGACTGTGTGCAGTTTAAAAATACTTAACATTTGGAATTGAGGCTTTAAGAAGGCTAGAACATTCCTCTGCTGCTTTCTGGAAGTCATATCAACCACTAGCAAGCTGAATGTTAACTGTTTTGAAAATAGCTACAGTGCAACTAGTTCTTAAAAATAGGGACACACTGTAGAACTAAAATAGACTGAGTACGTCAAAATAAAGAAGTCATGTAGCAGTACCTTAAAAAATATCTTTACAACCTTTGTTATAACCAAGTCAGTACAAGTATTTTGAACATAGTTTAATGATTCATTTTGGCCAGAGTGTGGGATCGTTTTGTAGATGTGATTTTAAGTGAATTTATGGGGGTAGAATGTGACTTTTTTTTTTAGCTTTCATTTCATAATGAAAATGTTTTGATGTTAAAGTCCATAGGTGATTATATGTACTTTAAACATCTTATACTTTGAATTAGATTTAGGTCTCAGTGTGACAAATTTTGCTAAGGGTTTTTGGGAAAATAATTCTGTTGATAGCATATCACAAGCATCTTAACTCTAGGTAGGATAGAGAATATTTTTTTCTCTTTTAAATGTTAGTATATTAAAAATAAAATAATGTATCCTAATTAATAACACAGCTTGTTCCTTAGCTAAAGGGAATATCTTTGTTTTAAAATTGAGAGGAAATTAAAGATATATTAACTATTTTTTCTAACTTAAAATTATTTATATTCCCTAAATATATACCAGCTGTTTCTGGTTAACTTTATATATTTTCATAGTTTAACTTCACATTAAGCTGTTTCTGGTACTAGCATGGTACATACAAAGGAACATAACACCCAAAGAACTTTGTCATAGGATTGCCTCATACTGTAAAATGTGTTACCATAGTGTGTGTACTAAAGAGAGCTGTATAGAGAGGCCTATTTGAGTTAGAGAAATTTTTCTGGCTGACGTAATTTTGAAAATTAAGCAAAAAGGACCGATGTAAGGGAGACTTTCCCTTTAACTCTTCTTTTCTTTTTTTTTTGGTCTAATAAAATCTTCGTTTCATTGATTTAAGACTGTTGGGGTTATGAGTGCTTTTTCAGTGCCATGATGTGTTGTTCTCATCCCAGCCTTGCAATAAGGACTCAAAAGAATTATATCTTGGGCTCAGAGAATTGAGTCAGAGCAGCCCAAGAGTTGCATTTTGCCTTTTTATTTTCTCTGCTATCAATGATCAATCCATTCAGCAGGTAAATCAACAGAGTGCCTGCCATGTACTAGTGTGTGCCATGTGTTTTTATGTATATTCTCTCATTTTAAATCCTTATAAGTTATGTACAATTTCCATTTTATGAAAGTTAAAATTTAAGCCAAGAGAGGTTAGAGGTCCTACAAAGAGGTCACAGAACTGGTATGCAATCACAACTGCCTCTCTGACTTGTGGCAATACTAAGGGAAATTAGTGGAAGTAAAATTGTAATACTTAAACTCCTGAAATATTTCACATATATTTTTTCTGTCATACAATAAACATTTATAGAGCACCTACTTTATACAAAAGTCTCTTTGAGTCTCAAGGGATAACACTCTTATAATGGAGCTAATACTTGTGAACAAAATCTAGAATATGATGTCTTAAGAAAGAATCAGAAAGTTGAGGGAAAAGGAAAGTTATTTTGACTGACTTAATCAGAAATGAATATTATATGAGGGAATAATTTGTGTGAAAGCATTTAATAAATTTGAGTTGAATTGTTTTAGTGGTCAAGGAAAACCTGGGCATATTTGAATTTGGCTAGGCCAGTGAGTGGTCAGTGTCAGATGGATGTAAGCCTTGCAGGACATTTAGTCCTGTCCAGAACATCCAGGAGTTTTACCAAATGGTTTTGGTCAGGACCAAATAAGAAGGACCTTTTGGCATGGACCAAATGTCTTAGGGACGTCATGGGTAGGCCCAAATGTCAAGGACCTTTTGGTGTGGACCAGATGTCTTATGGACGTTTTGCACAGGACCAAATGTCTGCTAAGCAGATGAAAGTAATACTAAATCTTCCATTAGAACAATACTAAGGAATACAGAGAATAGAGACACGAGCCAATATTCCCTAATTGTGTGTGTGTTATGTGTGTGTGTATATAATTTTTTTTTTTCTGCTAAGGAAAATTCACACTAACATCCATTGCCAATCTTCCGCTTTTTGTATGTGAGCCACCGCCACAGCATGGCCACAGATGAGTGGTGTAGGTCTGCACCTGGAAACTGAACCCAGGCCACTGAAACAGAGCATGCCAAACTTAACCATTAGGTCACCTTGGCCACAGACGAAGGGTGTATGTCCATGCCCGGGAATCGAACCTGGGCCACCGAAGCGGAGCATGCCAAACTTAACCACCAGGCCACTGGGGCTAGCTCCCTAATTGTATATTTATCAGAAATAATCAGTTATCTTGAAATGTGTCTTCACAGTGACTGTGCTGTGATGGGCCCGTTACAGCTCTCATTCAGTTAGAGCTCCCGTTTCTAGAAGGTGTCCCTAGAGCTAACCAGGGTATGCCTGTGAGAGAGAGAGGGAGACAACACACATGGAGTGGGGTTGGGGGAGAGGAAGGGCAAGGGGGAAGAGGAGTATGTATGTGTAAATAAGCATAGAAAAAAAGTCTGAAAGTTGTCACCCCTTAGGAGAGGAGTGTGATTGAATGGTAGAAGTAGAGAGGAAAGAGTAATTTTGCTTTTTATTTCTATTTACTTCTATAATAATAGTGATAGCTAACACTTATTGCTTACTGTGTTCCAGGCCCCCTTTCTGAGTGCTTTAAATGTACCCACTTGTAGTTAGTCCTTACAACAACCCTGTGAGGTAGGTTATTTTTTTCCTTTTCTTCTTTTATCTATCTGTCTCTCTCTCTATCTGTATCTATGTCTCTATATCTATATCATATCTATATCTATATTGGCGTATTTTAGAGATGTGGGAAAGTGAAGTGCTGAAGGCAGGATTTATATCTGGACAATTAAGCTGTAGAGTCCATACTCTTAAGGACTCTACGTTGCCTTTCAATGTGAGGATGGCTCAGCATGGCAGCATGTGTCCACTGACCAAAAAAAAGATCATACTCATTTACTATGCTGACTGACCAGTGTTACAATCAATCACCTGTACGGGGTGTACACTGTACGGGGCAATAGTGAACAGAGCCTTTATACGTATTTAGATAGATAACAATATATATGTATTAGAGACGTAATGGTATCCCATCTTACATAGAGGTTTGGCTCTAAAGATAGCATGACCATGTATCATCAAAATAACTTGAAAATTCTTAGATTTAAGGGAAATTGCTACGCTGGATATTGACATCCTGTCTTTTAGTAAGTTTCTCATAACTAATTTTTCTTCCAGATTGGAACAGGTCATCATTTCTTGAGTTATCACCAGATGCTTATCATTAAACCTTGGCATCACTTCACTTGACAGGATGTGTACACCACAGAAAATTCACCTCTGCCAACTCATGTTCACTCCTGGGCACATTTTGTTGTGTGGAATGGTGGGTTGCACTATTTAAATTTTTACCTCCCTCTTTTTTTTTTTCCCTGAGCACAAATAGATGAATTTCCATGTTAATACAAGTATGATGATGTTATTCTACTGATTTTTTGCTGTACATATTGTTTATATACATATGGTTGTCTTTATGTCATGTCAGTGCATGTAAACCTGCCACATGTTTTTGAGTAAATGCATTGTATTCCTCAGGTTGGATGTGACCTAATTTGTTAAGATTTTATTACACAATTAATAAATGAATTCTTTTATTTTAAAGAATTTAGATATTATTAAAATGATTTAAAAAATTTCAAGTGCCTTTGACCATCTTCCCTCATCTCAGGCTTCTCAAGAGATAGTAACAGTTAACGTTTTGGTGTATTGCAGACCCTTTTCTATGCATTCCATTTATATGTATGTACCTATAGAAATGTATGGTGTTTGCATTTTCACCTGTAAGTGATTCCATGCTGTAATAATGTTGTTCAACATGATTGTATTTGGTTCTTTGTTTTCATTCAACAGTATGTCTTGGGGATCTTCCCATGTTAATATTGATCTGCCACACTCTTGAGTTGCTCCTGTATAGTGTTCCAGGGCACTTGAGTCAATTTTAAATTTAAAATTTTAATTGACATTGCCAAATTGTTCTCCAAAATGGTTTTACCTGTTTATACTCTCACAAGAGTATATGAATTTCTTCACACCTTTGCCAATTTATTAATATTAAGCTGTGGTTTCTTTTTTTTTTGGCCAGTTGGATATGTGTGAAATAGCATCTCGTTTTATTTTGTTTTTCTTTGATTACTGATGAGTTGAGGACTTTCTCTTTTTTGGTATGTTTATTAGTCATTTATAGTTCCTGCTTTGTGACTTGCCCATTTTTCTATTGTGCTTATTGTCTTTTTCTGTTGATTTGTTGGAATTTGCCTTATGTAGGTTGAAAAACATTGGATCCCAGTCCTTTGTTATATAGAAGTTTTAAATTTTGGTAGTCAAATTTGCAAATCTTTTCCTTCATGGCTTTTTTCAGGTTAAGTACTTATCTTTCTGTTCTTAGATTGCTAGATTTTTAAGGAAAATCAAGGAAGTGGAATTTTTATCAAGTGACCTTTTACTATCTGACTAAAGGAGTGATCATAGAAATTTATTAGTATAGTGAACGATTTTAGTGAATTTCTAAATATTGAACCTTCCTTAAATTCTTTGGATAAAATCTACTTGGTCATGACTTATTATCCTTTCAAAAAAAATGACTGATTTCAATTTGTTATTAATGCATTTGGGCATTATACTCATAAGTTAGAATTATAGTGTGTGTCTTCTTCCTTTCTCTCTTTCTTCCTCCCTCCTTCCCTATCTCTTTCCCTTCCTCCTTCCTCTCTCATTCTTTCTCTCTCTTTTTTCTTTTCTTTATAATTTTTGATGTTGGGGTTATGTGTTTCATAGAATGATTTAAATTTTTCTTCTTTGCTAAATTCTATAATGGTTATATAGCATAAAAATTAGTAATCCAAAACTATTTGGTAAATGTTTCCATTAATTTATCTGAGTCTAGCAGCTTTCTTAGGATAGATCTTTGACTGCCCTGTAGCTTTTTTCCATAGTTATTTGTATGTTCAGCTTTCTATCTGTTCTTAAGAGAATTTTGCTAATTTGTAGTTTCTTAGAAAATTGTCCATTTCAATTACATCTTCACATTTATTAGATTAAATACATGTTGTTTTCCTATAATTAAAAAACTCTCTAACTAAAATAATTTCCTTCTAATGTTATGCATTATTTTCATTCTTCCCCCCTACCCCCCCCATCCCTTTCTCAGACTTCCTGAGCAACGATCCATTTTTTTGGTCTTTTCCAAGAACACCTTTGGGTTGGCTTTGTTGATTGCCCATCTTGATCTCCCTATTTTAGCATCAACTTAATTAGTTTCTACTTTTTTTTTTTTTTGGTCAGGAAGATTAGCCTTGAGCTAACATCTGTCACCAGTCCTCTTTTTGCTAAGGATTGGCCCTGAGCTAACACCTGTGCCCATCTTGCTCTGTTTTATATGTGGGACGCCTGCCACAGCATGGCTTGATAAGCGATGCATAGGTCTATGTGCTGGATCCGAACCTGCGAACCGTGGACCGCTGAAGTGGAAGGCGCGAACTCAAACACTACACCACCGAGCCAGCCCCAATTAGTTTCTACTTTTATTTTTATAAATTGCTTCTACTTCTCTGGCTGAGTTTATTTTTGTGTACTGTTTCCTTTGATAATTTTATACTTAGAGAAAAGTTGCCAGCATAGGTCAAGGAACTCCCATTTCTCTACCTAGATTCACCAGCTACTTACATTTTGCCCCATTTAATTGATTTTTCCCCCAACTTTATTGAGGTATAATTGATAAAACTGTATATATTTAAAGTGTACAATGTGATGATCTGATATACATTGTGAAGTGATTACCACAATCAAGTTAATTAGCACATCCATCACCTCACGTAGTTACCTTTTTGGGGAGGGGTTTGATAACATTTAATATCTACTCTTAGCAAATTCCAAGTATAAAACACTTATTTATTGTATTGTTTAAAATATTAACTATAGTCACTATAGTCACTATGCTGTACATTATATCCCCAGAGCTTATTCTTCTTATAACTGGAAGTTTGTACTTGAGCATTTTCTCTCTGAATGTTTTTGTTTATGCATATTACTTTTTCAGAACCACTTGCAAGTAAATTGGAGGCATTTTACCCAGTTACTTCTGATTATTTAAGTGTGCAAATTTTAAGAACCACAGTACAGTTATCAAAATCAGGAAATTTAACTGTGATACAATGCTGTTATCTAAGCCACAATTCATATTTAGATTTCATCAGTTGTCCAAAAAGTTCCTTTGTAAATATTCTTTCCACTCCAGGATATGATCTAGGATATGCATTGCATTTAGTTGTTGTCTCTTTAGTGTCATTTCATCTGGAACATTTCACCAGCTTTTTGTGTGTGTCTTGACCTTTACATTGTTAAAGTATAGGCCACGTTTTTTTCTTTTTTCTCCAGAATAGCCCTCAATTTGGGTATGTCTGCTTAGATTAGTTCAGGTTATACATTTTTGGTAGAAATACCACAGAACTGATGATATATTCTTAGCGCATCATATCAGGAGTCACCTGATGTTTGTTTACAGTGAGATCTGCAAGATTTCTCCACTTAGAAGTTATTATTTCCCTCTGTAATTAGTAAGTAATTTCTTAGAACAAATTTTGAGATGAAGTAAATGTCTGTTCCTCATCAACCTTTCACCTCTGGGTTTATTTTATTATTCTATGTCTAGCCTGTCATGTTGAAAGCTTATTTTATTTATCTCAACTTTTATTTTCTAAAGTACTAAAGATTATAAATTTTTCTTAATATATTGCTTTGACATATCAACTGGGAATACTTACAGTAGGATTGGGAATGAAAAGAGACAGTAGATGGGGAGATTGTTTATAATAATCTACTACTAAGTAACTGGCAATAAGAGCCTGAACAGAGTATTTTAAAGGTGCCCCAAATCACCCATGTCTTAACAAAATGTTTCTAGTTGTGATTTAAAGAACTAAAGATACAGTTGATGATGATTGTGATTGTCACACTTATGAGTAATGGTAAGCTCTTGAAAATTATGAAAGTTTATTTCTTTAGTGCGACTGGTACCTCAGACTTGTTTAATATACAACTATCTTAGACCGCCTTTTTACTTTACCATTTCAGGAGCAGTGGCAGAGGCACGGAAGAATCCTCTTTCAAGCTGGTTTACTGCTATGCTCCACTGCTTTGGTGGAGGGATTTTATCCTGTGTACTGCTTTCAGAGCCTCTATTGAGGTTTCTTGCAAACAGCACTAATGTATTACTGGCATCTTCAATCTGGTAAGCCACCATTATGGAGAACTATGAGACATTTTAAAAATTGTTTTGTAAATTATTAGTAAATGGAACTTTTTCTTTAAAAACTATTTTATGTTCTTGAAAAGTTAATGCATGTACAAGGGAAGGAGCCCAAATGCCAAAGGTTTTGAGTACAAAGTATGTCTCTTTCTAACCCTTCTCCCTTGTCCTTTCCCAGAGGCAATTATTGTTAGCATGATCTAATGTATCTTTAGTGGAAGCATTCAAATATGAAAGAGCATCAAATATTTGGCCCCAAACAGTTTATCTTGTGAATCTAATCCATACACGCAGATATACAACATGATAAAACCAAGAATGTGGCCAACCAAAGTCCAAGTGGTTGTGATTCATATACAATAATTCTTGTCATACTCTTTGTTGGATATTTCGGAACCTTAAGAGATTTAACATTAATTTTGCTTTGAATTTAGTTTTGAAATGGAGAAAAATGTTAGTTAGAAATTGCTTTGGATTTTTGCAAATCTGAATTCAGGTATCCTTGAGGATTGATCCATCAAGTTAAAAAAATAATAATAATACAAAACAGAGTACTGTGTTATATCTAAAGCAAAAATTATGCCTTTGATTAAAAACTATATCAATGAAATATATAACATGTTAGGGACACATGAAGTTCATTTTTATTGTGATAATTTTAAAATGAATATGTAACCAGTCATAAAAGGGAATATTATAAATAGTAAAAATGGGAAAAAGTAATGGTGGGAACCTGATAGCTAATATTTATTGAGTTGTTATCATATGTCAGCTAAATTCTTTATATTCATTTTTCGTATTTAATCACAAGTCCTATGAGGTAGCTATTATTATTATTCCCATTTGATAAACAACTGAGACATAGAGAAACTTTGGTAAAATTTTCATATTTAGTAAGTGATTGAGCTAGGATCAGAACCAGGAAGTTTGACTTTAGAGCCTTGACACTTAGCCACTTATCTCATAGATTTGTTTAACCATCTCTTAAAGTATATTCTTCTAGGTTCTATGTGTTTTAAAAGACTTTTTTAAGGACTTTTATTTCTATAACAATATTTTTAAAAGACTTTATTAGCATTTTGGAGAATTTTTTTATGTGTGTAGATGCTGAAACTATATAAAAAGTAGGATATCCAGAATCTGACAGTTTCCATTACTTCCACTTCTACTCCTGTAGACCAGCCACCACTATTTCTTGCATAACAGTTGTAGTATCTTCCTAAGTTGTCTAGCTGCTTCTTTCATTATCTCCCTGAGTCTATTCTTCACGTAGCAAAGTGTCTATTTTAAAATAAGTTAGAACATAATATCCCTATGCTCAGTAGTTTCTTATCTTATTAAGAACCAAATACAAAACTCTTACCATGGCTTGTAAAACCCTAGAAAATCTTCCTTTGATGTAATGTCTTTCCACTCTACTCCTATTTAGTCTGCTGTCGTCACATTGGCTTTGCCACTTCTTGAACACATAAGGTGCTGTTCTGCCTCAGGGCCTTTGTGCTTACTGTCTTCTCTCTGTAATGTCCTTTCCCAAGAGGCTCATATTTTCTTTTTTCAGAGAGGTCTTCCCTGACTAAAATAGCACCTCCGCTCCCATGACTATCACATCATCTTTCTTTATTTTTCTTCTTAGACTTATTACTACCGGGAATATTATCTGTTTTCTTTTTATGTTGGTCTGTCTCACTCCACTAGAAGAATAACCTATCAGAACAGGGACTTTGTTTTGTTAATTGTGTGCCAAATACTGTTCTAGGTTCAGTAAATACATTGCTAAAGGAATGGGCTGCTATGTATTGTTATATTATAAGGGATTTCTGCAATTGAGTAGCATGGAATTACAGATCTTGATTAGTTGATTCCTATAGATATTCCTATCCTATCCCATCTCTCTGCACTTTTCCCACAGATAACCTCTATCCTGTTTGTGTTTATCTCATCTTTTAAAAAAAGGTGTATCATACATATGAATATTTAAATAATAGATATTTAGTTTTATTTGTTTTTGGCCCTATTTTAAAATGGGGTACCATACTGTATATTGTTCTCTGGGACTTGTTTTTTTCACTCAATATAATGTTACTAATATTCATCTGTGTTTTTGCATGTAGCTATAGAACATTCCTTCTCACTGCTATATAATCCATTATATTAATATCTATATTTTATTTATCCTTCTGTTGATGAGCATTTTTACTGGTTCTAGTTGTTTTGTTGGGCATTATAGAACAACAACAACAATAGCACTGATGTAGTATTTACTGTGTTCCAGACACTTTTTTAAGTGCTTTACCTATATTATTTCACTTAAACCTCACAAGAACCTGGTAAGGTAGATGCTATTTTACTCTCATTTAACAGATGATGTAACTGAGGCAAGAAGGGTTAAATAACTTGCCCAAGGTATCACAGATACCTAGTAGTTGGAGCCAGGATGTGACCCTAGGCTATCTAATTCTTTAGTCTGCTCTTATGCAGTGTATTGTTTTGGACTCTGGAAACACAAACATTGTCTCTGTTCTCACAGACCTTAAATATGAAAAATACTTGCTTAAAGACATATATTTTACCATTTTCCTTTTTAAGGTTTTAATGTCAAGAACAAATTTGTAATCTTTGCTTTATTTGATTTTAATTTAAGAGATGAAATGATGTTTGGAATGTACTTTAATCTCTAGCAAGCTAAACTAAGGGATTCTGTGAATGTACTTATTGGAAAGGTCATCTTTAGTACAGTAACTCATAGTACTCACATCTGGAGATGAGCACCATCTACTGGCAAAGGGAGAAAGTAACTTGTATCATAGTATAGTATTGTTTGGAAGGCAGCGTATACTTTCATAGGATTTTTCTTTTTGAAAACTGTTTTTGGGAGAGATGAATATTTTGTAATTTTTCTGTGTATGGTTTTTTGTGTCCCAGTTTGTTTTCCTTAAACTTCCAAGTATCAGTTATTATTTATTGCATATTTGCATAAGTGAGACCGCATTTTTTTGAGGAAAAATACAAGAAAAAGTATAGTTTTATAGTAGTATCTTCCTAAGTTCTGCAGTAGTCTTTTTCAAAGCATATACATAAAATTATTAATTTGTTAGAGTAATAATAAGAGCAAAGCTGTCATATTGGACTAATATGAACTGTGTTTAATCTATTGTTCTGTTTTGGCTTAGTTAAGTACTACTGTCTTTGACAGAGGAGTAGAATTAATAGTAGAGTGAAAACAGAGTTCTCAGTGACTAACCATAGGAAGCTTCTCTCTGCTCAACTCTTGATATTAACCTAAATTCTACTTCCATCTTTCCTACTTAACCTGGTTTAGCTTTCATTTGTTAGTGGCCTAGTATCCTGTTTGTATCTTGTTTTAGATTAACTTCTATTATTTAGCACTATTCTGTCATTTTTTTCTCTCCATTAACCTAAGTGACTTAAAAATGTACAAGAACTCGTCTTCTCATTCCATTTCTTGTCCAGTGTGTCCCATTTCTTCTTCTTTTCCGATATGTTTTCTCTAAGCATTTTACAAGTTAAAAGTTCCTTAGGAGTGGCAATTTTAGTTAAAGGTGAAATCATAATCTTTACAGAAGGAAGGACATGATGATTGCTTAATGAATGTTGGTTAAGTGATTCATTAAAGGAATTTGAAAAAGCTAACTTGTGTTATAAGCAGGAATGGTTGTTTAGGGAATCATAGGTCTGATATGTTTACTTGTAAGTCTTTTGCCCTGTGGCTATTTAACACTTGAACCAAGAACTGTTTTCTGTTTAAAATGTTAGCTTATTATAGGTATGCTTTAGAAATATCTGATTAAATAAAGACTTAATTATTCAAAAATAGCAATAATTACAAATTTTAGACTGTATGCCATAATATCACATAGTTGAATATAAAAAGTCTAAGATTGCTCTTGTACTAGTATAAGTTTTTAGCTCATGTTGAAGATACTCTTGGTGTAGAGAATGAAAATGGGATCATTTATTTTTGTTGTTTCTTTGAGTATTTTTACTTTTGAGCATTAATTACTGCTCGAGTGAAACCAAATCCTCCTTTCTTAATCTAATCTTCAGTGGATACCAAAATATTTTTATTTTATTTAAAAATACATTTTAAAATTGCTTATTTACATGTAAATCTTTTTTCCCCCAATACCTAATTGACTTCCTGGAAATTTGGTCTATATATGTATATTTTTTTGGTCTATATTTAAAGAGAGAAGTATGTTGAGGCTTTCAAAATATTATATGAACATGTAAAATTTTAAATTATACAGTCATTTTCAAAAAGCTTTTTACTATCAGATAATTTATTTTTTTTCTCTCAAACTCCTTAATTATCAACTAATTCTTTGATTTGGAAAGATTCTTTGATTTGGCAAATTATTTTGTAATTTGCCTCCAGATTAACTGCTAATAAATGATTTAATGCAGGGCTACTTTTCATCATGCTGAGTTTTAGGTGAAGGGAGTATTATAATTTTTTATGAGCATTGCAGTCTTTATATATTATAAAGAAAAATGTATAAGGAGCTATGTTAGGGCATAGGAACCAATTGTTTTAGTTGTACAGAGCCATCAGAATTTATTGTGAACTGAGAATATTAAATAAAACAAAACTCCCAAAGTCAATGTGTATGGTAGTATTTGAGTGGGACCGTGAAGAATAGGAAGGAATTGGTAAGTGGAGATGAAGAAGAAAGAGTGCTTCAGGCTCAACAAACCATTGCATCTTGTAATGGGTCTCTGAAGCAGAATTTGGCAAATACATTTCATATTCCATGAATACTTTTGGGAATTCTGACTTTATGAATCATGAATTGCAGTAAGATTAACAATTTCTTCTAGAAGAGACGTAATACTTCTTTCATGCAGTGTATTCCATATCACTCCATTAGGAAGAAAATATATTCTGCTTTAAGCTCAAAGTTATCTGCCAGAGAGTACTTTAGGAATGGGGAAAAAAAGTAGTGTATTTTCCAATTACCACTACTGCTAAACTGTTTGAACAGATGCTTAGAAGAAATGAAGCTTCAAAAAACAATTCACCTGAGGAGGAGTGAATTATTATTAAACTAATATCACAATTTAATTGGTTAAAACTTAAGCTTACTCAACTAAATTGAAAAACAAGCTTCATCTTCTTCAGCTGTATGAAAAAAAAAATGTTTTTCCTTAACACAAATCTATCTCTTTGAGAGCTATGACCTTTGTATAGGTTGCAGTTTATGTACTGCACAAAGGGGCACAGGTGAAGATGTAAGCGGGGTTGAAATGCAGCTCTTGCTCAGCTAGCAAGGGTGCTTGTATAATTCCTTTTCCCAGAGGACAAAGACACTTTAGCTAGAGAAGTCCCTACCCTAGAAGTGATTATACATTTTGCTTTATTTTGTTAGCAGATTCAGCACTTAGCTTTTAGAACACTATAGGCACAAATTAGGTACTCAGTAAATACTTTTTGCATATCTAGAGTATTCAGAAGTCCAAAATTTACATTCTCCTTTGATCATGACTTTTATGTGCTTCATGAGATTTAAAAAAATTGACTTGACCCAATCTGTGGTCTTCTTGAAGTCAAATTTCATGTTTATATGGATAATTCCATTTGTTGTGTTTGCCAAATTGTTATTGCTTATATGCTGGATTTTTATTTCTGTTTTTCTGATTCCATTTTTATATTAAAATATTTAAATTTTAATTTCAGGTATATTATATTTTTTTGCCCATATGACCTAGTTTCCCAGGGCTATTCTTTCCTACCTGTTGAACTCTTGGCTGCTGGAATGAAGGAAGTGACCAGAACTTGGAAAATAGTAGGTGGAGTCACACATGCTGATAGCTATTACAAAAATGGCTGGATAGTCATGATAGCTATTGGATGGGCCAGAGGTAATATTAACAATATGTGTTCATAAATATTCTGTTATTGGTGTACTGCAACTACCAAACAATTCTCTGATTACATTAATGGGGACCACATACTTTAATAACAGTCCTTTTGGAAGATGGAAGCCTTGTTTCTGTTGGCTGGTAAAGTTAATTCAAAACTAGCACTTTTCACTAGCCATCAGCCATTATTTTGAGCCTGACTGTCTTATAATATAAAATTTTTATGGTTGGCTTGATTAGCAGCCCTAGAACCAGAGGGATTTGTAATTAATTAAGGTGTAGTCCCACTATAGATAAAACAAGTTTACATAAGAAATTATGTGGTACATGTAAATAAAAAAAATTGCTCTTTTTTTTAATTATCTTGAATGACTAGAAATAATAAATATGATTGATTATGGATTCATGTTCACTCTGTATCACTTACCTTTATTACTGAGTTCTTTTGTATGTAGGAATCGGACAAATGTCTGTAATCTCTTGTTGTAGTGTACTGCACCTAAAACTGATACCAGGGAGGAAATGATAAAGCAGAGGATTTTATTTTTCAGGTCGGAAACCTCTAGTCACGTCTCTGTGCCTGAGGTCCCAATTTTAACCTTAATTCTGGTATAACAGACAGTTGCCATGCTGGTGAAAGGGAAGAATTGCAATTGTTTCAGTATTATAAATGTACAAGGCAACTTTTTTCTTCTTCCCAAGAATTATATTTTGGGGATCTTCTTTGGCATTTTAAGTCAGGAGATAGAATTATGGCTTCATTTCACATATTTTCTCTAGAAAATTTGAATTAATATTCTTATTTTATTATCTTATTTTTAGGTGCAGGTGGTGGCGTTATCACGAGTTTTGAGCAGTTGGTGAAAGGAGCTTGGAAACCAGAAGCTGGCGAATGGCTGAAGATGTCCTAGTGAGTTGGTATAAACTATACTGAGACCCAAGCTTTTTATCCTGAGATCTTACCAAATTTCTTTTTAAGAACATTTTGGAGACTCTAGGTGTGAACGAAATGTAGCTGAAAAAATAAGTAGTACTGATAATGGGAAGAGAACCAGGAAACTTGCAAAAAGTGTGCTCTCTCAAATGTAGTTTTTCAAATAAATGTTGATTTCTTTCTCTTTGGGTTTCTCCTCCTAGAAAATAAAACCAAACAAATCTTCTGGATTGTTGTAGAATTGTGGGAAGAGTGTGTATGTATGGAGAGAGAACTACATAGGAACAGACCTCTGTATGGAAATGAATTAGTTGCAGGCTCTTTAAATTTTCATTTCATCACCCAGATTTCAAATTATACATAGTTCTGGTAGTAAAATGTCAGGCTTATGGGAACAAATGAATACATTACCATAAAGCCCTGTTAGTTGCTTTAATGAGAGTTGAGCTTAATTACGTATAAAAATAAGAAAAAGATTAGAGGAAATAACTCACTGTCTACTTGTACAATGCAGACCTTTCGCATCCATTTAAGGGAATCTGATCATTAGATGTTCTTTAAAGACACTGACTCAATCTTAAATAAGTCACAGATGTATCCCTGATGCACCTGAAAATGAAATAGAGAAATAGAGTTACGATTTCCACAATTCAAGAAGGAAAAGACTTAGAGAACAGTGGCCATAAGCAAGGTGAGGAAAGACCCTATGTGCACATAAGCTTATTAGAATGGATTAAAAATGAAGGTTGAGAAGCAGTATGAATGGTGCAGTATATGTTTGTGTGATCCAACAAATTCCAGGATATTTAACTTGGAAAGTACACCTTAAAGCTTGAATGAGGTGGTTTAAAAGTAGAACAAAGGAGGCTTTGATTGATAATAAATTATAAATAAAGCATTAGTGATATTCAGGGGAAATTTTTGTCATTTTGAGTGTGTGCCTTGTAATGTATATTCCATAAAACATTTCTTGAGGCTTTTATAACTAAATCAAATTGTGTTTCTCCTCTGTTTAAAACCTTGCAGACCCTCCAAGATCTGCCTCTCCCCCACACCCTATTTGCTTTGACTTCATGTCTTACTACTCTCTCCCTTGCTCACTGCACTCTCTCTTTGAACAAGCCAGTTTTGGTCTCTTTTAACACTAGCTTTTCTCTCTGCCTAGAATCTTGTTTCTCAGGTGGCTAACTCCCTCACCTGCTTTGCTCAAAGTATTTTCTCAAAGCTTACCTTGTTAATGAGGATTGCTCTGCTTAAAATTACAGCACTTCCCTCTATTTTTCTTTTTGTTCCCCAGAGTGTTGATCATATTCTTTAATTTACTTATTCATTATGTTTATTTTCTTCTCCCCTTGACTTTGCCCCACCCTTCAAAGAAGACAAGATGCCAAGGAAAGGGATTATTGTCTTTTTTGATTGCTCTTGTATCCCAAGCACCTACCATATATTAGACACTTGACAAATATTAGATGAATGAGTGAATTATCAACAATTGGTCAGGCAAGCTAGATCATTGGTATGTTATGATAGTTTGTGTATGTATATATGTAAGTTTTCATTTACCTATTACCAAATACTTTTGTGTAGTAGAGAAAGCCTATATGGTCTTAGAAAATATGTATATTATCATAAACAGAATATTGGTAGAAATATGAATGTTAAAGTTTCTGGTGAGTGCTCAGAAAGAAATGAGAAACAAGATATTGGAAACTGGAGAAGAGGTGATATTGTTATATAGTGGCAGAAAACGTAGCTGAATTGTGTGCTACAGTTGTGTGGAAAGCATAACTTGTAAGCAGTGAACTTGGATTTTTAGCTGAGGAGATTTTGAAGCAAAGTGTCGAAGGTCTAGACTGTTTTCTTCTTGTTGCTTATAGTAAAGTGTGAGAGGGAAGAGCAAATAACTGCTAAGCAATGAAACCAAGACTTGATGATTTGGGAAATTCTCAGCTTATCTAGATTGCAAAAGATGATAAAATTAGGAGATTCATTTTTAGGAAAAGCTGCTATGGAGAGAAGATCAAGGGTGCGGCTGGACAACTTTTGCTAGTGTTAAGCAGATTAGGTGTATGACTCCTGGATTCATTCAGCCATCACAGCAGAAGCCAGGAATAGAGATGAGATTATCCAGCAAAGATATGTAGAGAACCATCTTGACTAATGGTATGGATCCCTCTGTCATACACAGGAGACCCACAAGATTTTTGAAAATGTTATATCAGCAGAAAGACTACCAGCTTGGACTGAAAAGGACAGAGACAAGGTGAAATAAAAGAAGGCTGTCAGACTCCCAAAATTCTGTAGGCAGGAAACAGGCTGATAAAACTGCTCCACTGCAGACATGTTACTGCCTTTCAAGGAAAAGGAAGAATGGCTTTCAGCTGGGAGCCACAGGCCTATAGGCCTGAAGCCAGGCCCACAGGCTGGAGTCACAGGTGCAAAGGCCAGAGCTGTGAGTGCAGGGGTTGGAGCTGCAGACTCAGAGGATGGAACCTGAAGCCACAGAGGATTATTCCCAGGTCTTGAAACCTGATGGAATTTGCCCTGCTGGATTTTGAGATGCATAGGATCAGTGACTCCTTTCTTCCTTCCATTTCTCCCATTTGGAATGGGAATGTCTGCAACTGTTATCCTATGCCTATTCCACCGTTGCATTTTGGAAGCAGATAAGCTTATTTTCTGGTTTCACAGGAAACTAGAAATGCCCTGCCCCAATTTATTGTCTACAAAATCTTTGCTCCTCAGATTCAATGCTTCTGAATTTATGCTTGAAGAGAATGCAATCCAAAAAGGAATGTGAGTATGCTAAGATGCCCCTGATGAGGCACTGTGGTGCAGAAACCAAACTATTAGAAACAAAGAGTAGCAAAATGACATTAAGACAAACCTAATACATTTGTTTTTTTATCTCATCCTTGTAAAATGTCAAGTTGGTATACATTTTATAATACACTTGTACATGTATATAATTTATAAATTAATTGATAAACGTATTAGGGAGTGTCTTTTTTACCAGTAGGGATGCACAGTCAAAAAGTTTAGATACTGGTGTTTCAAAACATGAATATTGTCCAATCATATTGTTAAGTGAGGTCCAAACCCCTGTTGCCCAAACCTAACTCTGTTTTGAACTCAGTCTTTAGCTTGCAATAATTAAATAAATAACCTACTTTTCATAAAATGTCTTATAGGAGCTTTTAAATTTTGTCATATTTTGCAATGTGGCATTCTAAGAATTTATCATTTATTTATTTTTTTCTAGTGGTAAGCATAAAGAGCTATATGATGATCTGTTACTGAGATATACTTTAATTATGTGGCAAATATACAGTATAAAAATAATACATGTGATTTGTAGATTAATATATTATTATAGACTAAAATTTCAGCATTAATTTATTAAGATATTAGCTAACGCTAGTATTCTGTGCTGGAGTTAGCTAAGTAATGTGCTGGAGCTGGCTCACACTGTTTTATGAGAGCTAATTGTGTGTGTCTCTTCTCCATTCCACACGGCAGCCTGAAATTGGCTGTATAAAGTAGCAGAGACTTTAGAAGGTTCATACATATTGTGACTCTGATAAAGAGAGTACAATGCTACAAATCAGGGCTTTCTTTTCCTTCTCCCACCCCACCCAAAGAGTTTGTTTAGCACTGTAAAGTTTTTCAGGACTAATCTACTTTTTCTAAATCATACTGTAGAACGTGGGACTTCCAAATCCTTTGTGAAAAAATATTATATAGTCAAATACATTTCAGAAATATTGCATATAGAAGTGTACTCTCTTTATCAGAGAGTCACAATATGTATGAACATTCTAAAGTCTCTGCTACTTTATGCTGTGAAGAAAGGTATTTAACTTTATATAACTTAGCACTTCTAAGACTTTGTAAGTATATTCACAGAACTCATTTTTGGCTATTAATAACTCATTAAATTAATATTTTGCAGAGAACTCTTAGAGATATATAGAGGTGGATCATGTTGATTACTTACTAACTTAAAGTGTGTTTTATTTTCAGCCCTGCCAAGGTAACTCTGCTGGGATCAGTTATCTTCACATTCCAGCACACCAAGCATCTGGCAGTATCAAGGCATAATCTTATGTTCCTTTATACCATGTTTATTGTGGCCACAAAGGTAAGAGTTCAAAGTAGCTATAAATCAGTATTAGAAATTCTCTATAACCAGAATTCTGCTTACTGGGCGAGTAACAGGAACATTTATTTTTTCTTGTTATTATAGTCTAAAAAGATGAATTTTTCTGAAACACGGCTCTTCCATGCTTCCTCATTTGATTTACACCAAGGTTATCAGGAAGGATTTGCAGATAGTCTAATAGTATATTGGAGGCTAGAGGGTAGTGGAAATAGCCAAGGCTGATAGAGACTGCGAAGACAGTGTTGTCTCATTGTAAAATGAGATACTTGGGGTAGATGTTCTCTGAGCTTCCTTTAAGCTCTAAAATTTCCAAATTTTAGGACATATTTGTGCTCAGTCTCTTCTATTATTATTGCCTGGTTGGAAGCTTTATTCCTTCTTGATAAGAAGGTATGAGATTATAAGTTTTAGAGACAAGCAGTCTTCTTTCAAATGCCAGCTTTTCTATCTAATCCCTGAATAGTCAGGTCACTTAATGTCTCTGAACCTCAATTTCCTCATCTTCATTGTACGATTGTTGAGAGGATTGGAGATGATACATGTCATTCTGTCACTGTATCTGTCACATCTTATGACTTTTATTTGCAGCTGTATCATGAGGCTAATTCTGATTATTATTCTTCTTACCGTTATTACACATTGTTCCCTATTCACAAGTAGACAGTTGATTTTAAAATAAGATTATTATTTAAATGTAGAGAAATTTTATAGCTAACTCTGTTCTGCCTAGGTATTTTTGGCTAAAAACTTACCTATGGGATTCTTAAAAGGAAAACCATATATGTCACATGACTTTACATCTTAGAAAGAACCAAGTCACTATAGGGATCATATGTTTTGTTTTGGTAGCCTCTGCAGTGGAGGTGATCTGTGGCTGTAATTCAAGTACTTCAGATATCTGAGGCAAAATCTCTTCACATGTGCTCTCCTCTTCTAGTTGTCAGATTTTGAGCTGTAACTTATTTTTCTGTAACAGCTTTATTGAGATATATTTTACATACCATACAATTCATCCATTTAAGTGTACAATTCAGCGGTTTTTAGTATATTCACAGAGTTGTGCAGCTATCACCACAATTGATAATAGAACATTTTCATCACCCTCATATCTAAAGAAACCTCATATCTATTAGCAGTCACTTCATATTTTCCCTCAATCCCCCCAACTGTAGGCAACCACTAATCTATTTTCCGTCTCTACAAATTTGCCTATTCTGACATTTCATTTCCATGGAATCATACAATATGTGGCCTTGTGACTGGTTTATTTCACCTAATATAATGTTTTTGAGGTTCATCCCTGTTGTAGTATGTATCAGTATGTTATTAGTTTTTATTGCTAAATAATATTCCATTTAGTTATTCATCAGTTGATGGATATTTGGGTTTTACTTTTTGGCTAATATGAATAATGAGCTATGAACATTCACGTAGAAGTTTTTTTGTGGACATATGTTTCATTTCTCTTGGGTATATCATATAGGAATGGAATTACTAGATCATATAATAATTCTATGTTTAACTTTTTGAGGGGCTTGCAGACTGTTTTCCAAAGCAGCTTCATCATTTTGCATTTCTGCCAGCAATGATGAGAATTCTAATTTCACCACACCATCACCAATGCTTGTCGTTTTTATTAGAGCCATCCTAGTGGCTGTGAAGTGTCATCTCATTGTGATTTTGATTTACATTTCCCTGATGACTAATGGTGTAGAGCATCTTTTCATGTGCTTGTTGGCCGTTTGTATATCTTTGGAGAAATGTCTATTCAGATCATTTGCCCATTTTTAATTGTGTCATTTGTCTTTTTAATGTTGAGTTGTAAGTTCTTTATATATTCTGGATACTAGACCCTTATTAGATTTCTGATTTGCAAATGTTTGTTCCCATTCTGTGGGTCGTCTTTTCACTTTCTTGGTAGTGTCCTTGGAAGCACAAAATTTTAAAATTTTGGTGAAGTCCAGTTTACCTATTTTCCCCTTTGTTGTGTATGGTGTTGGTGTCATATCTAAGAAATCATTGCCAAATCCAGGGTCAAGAAGATAGCTTCTATATTTTCTTCTACGAGTTTTATAGTTTTAGCTCTTATATTTAGCTGTATGATCTATTTTGAGTTAATTTTTGTATATGGTATGAGGAAGGGTCCAACGTCGTTCTTTTACATGTGGATATCTAGTTGTCCTAGCATTATTTATTGAAAAGACTATTCTTTACCTCATTGAATCGTCTTGGTACCCTTGTTGAAAATCAACTGACTGTAAATGTGAGGGTTTTTTCCTGGATTCTCATTTTTATTCCTTTCATCTTTATGAACATTCTTATGCTAGAACCACAATGTCTTAATTATTTTAACTCTGTAGTTAGTTTTGAAATTGAGAAATGTGAGTCCTCTGAGTTGTTCTTCTTTCTAATGATTGTTTTGACGATTCTGGGTCACTTGAATTTCCATATGAATTTTAGGTTTAACTTGACAATTTCTGCGCAGAAATTTTCATAGGGATTGCACTGAATCTGCAAATTAGTTTGGGAGTATTGTCATCCTAACAATATTAAATCTTGCACTTCATCAGTATAGATGTCTTTCCATTTATTTAGGTCTTCTTTAATATTTTATTAACTGTTTTCCGTGTACAGGTCTTATGCTTCTTTGTTAAATTTATTCCTAAGTATTTTATTCTTTTTGATGCTATAGTAAATGGGATCGCTTTTTAATTTCATTTCAGGTTGTACATTGCAAATATGTGGATATAAAATTGATTTTTGTGCATTGATCTTGTATCCTGTAACCTTTCTGAACTTGTTTATGATAATAGATTTTTGTATATGTGTGTGGATTCCTTAGGATTTTCTATATTTAAGATCATGTGGTCTGCAAATAGAGGTAGTTTTACTTCTGCCTTTCCAATCTGGATGCCTTTTATCTAATTTTCTTGCCTAGTTGCCCTCGCTAGAACCTCCAGTACAGTGTTGAATAGACTGGGCGTCCTTGTCTTCTTCCTGATCTCAGGGAGAAGGCATTCAGTCTGTCACAGATGTCCTCTGCCAGACTGAGGAAGCTAGTTGCCTTCCGCTCTTAGTTTGTTGAGTATTTTTACCCTAAAGGAGTGTTGGGAGCTATATAATTTTTGAGAGTTTCTAACTTTAAAGAAAATGAACATGTATTGTGGGTTTAGTAAGAATAGGTAGTACTGGTATCTATTAAATTTTTTGAATTACAAGGATCAGTTTTTGTTTAAGGCCTAATTTGTGGAATAAAAATGATAGTTTGCTGGACACATAGATCTTTATTATAACACCTAAACTTAAACACCACGTTGCAATGTGATAAGAACATGTAATATTGAACTTTTCTCATAATATTCCGCAACATTTTCCTAATTATCCACCAACTCCTAAATAGAATATTTATTTTTAACTTATCTGTTTGCTCAAATTTCCTTTAGATTTATACTGATTTTTAAGTGCCTTGTCATTTGTTTCTGAATAGCCACTGTAGTTTTTCATTTCTTAGATATAAAAAAATGAATTGACAGAATCTACAGAGAAAAATTTGGCAGTGATTATTTTTTTTACTTTGCTCTTTCTTTTTCTGTATTATTTATGTAGTCGGGAAATTTGCATTGTGTGTTTGTTTTGGATAACAATACAGTGTTTTGGCATATACAAAGATGCTAATATTATGATTTCTTTTTTCACAGAGAGTATCTTCCCCAGAGTAAGACAAGCACACAGATAACTATAATACAAGTATAAAAATAGTGAATTCTCTAAGAGAAACAAAAAGTAAATGCCCCCCAGCATTGTGCAACCTCTAGTATCTCTGTTGCCATCTCAACCTAGCAGAATCCACTCTGTGGTAAGCCTCAGGTAGTCTCACTCTTGACATGTGCAGCCTAGCCCTAAGCCAAGGACTTGTGGCACCATCCCCTATAGACATTTGGAGTCCCCTTCCCCACGCCTACACCTACCTAGCTTCCTCCTTTCTGATACCCTGCCCTGCAGATTCCAGTCAGTTTAGCTGCACCTAATGTCAATCTCTGCCCCCTCAGTTTCAGTTCTAGCTCTCTATGCTCTGCTTGAGAAATTGTTCTGAGGCAGAAATGAGGGTAAATGTGGGGGTCACTTCATCAGTTCCCCTTTTCTTGTGGATCGGTCTTACACTGTCTGTTGTCCAGTACCTGAAAATAGTTGCGTCATGTATCTTGTCAAATTTATTGTTTTTTTGCCTGGAGGGCTATTCCAGAAGCAGTTATTCTGTTATAGCCAAGGAAGAAGTTCCTCTATTCTTTCTTGATCAATCTTGTCAGAGGTTTATCTGTGTGTTGTTAATCTTTTCAGAGGACCAACTTTTGGTTTTGTTATTCCTCTCAACAATGTTGTTTTACATTGCTGTGTCATGCATCACGTGTTTTGATGTGTATCTTTTTATCGTCATTCAGTTTAAATTCCTCCTAATTTACTTTACAATTTCTTCTTTGACGTAAAAATGTTTACAAGTGTGTTTTAAAATTTCAAACATTTAAAGAAATCTTTTTTTAAAATGATTTCTACTTGAACTGTATTTTGAACAGTGTATGTGGTCTGTATGTTTTTCTTTGGTATTTGTTGAGACTTCATTTCTGTACTAGTATTAATCAGATTTTGTAATTATTATTTGTATGTGTGAAAAGTAAGTATATTCTTTATTTTGGAGGTACAGAGAGTCTACATATATCTACATATGTGCTTGTTCATTATGTATCAAATATAGTATATAGGTACTAATTTTTTCCTTATCTGATCTATTTTCTCCTTCCCGAGAGAAAGATGTTAAATTATTCCCTCCTTCTCTTCTTGTCACTTTCCTTCCCTCCTATCCCCTTCCTCCTTTCTTTTCTTCCTTTCTTCCAGAGCTCAAGAAACCTAAACATTCACTGAATGTTCAGCCCTTCTGGGGTCCCAGTTTCATTCAAGGAGGACTCAGTTCTACTTTTCCAACTCTCACAAGTCCTTTGTAATTGTTAAAAGCCAAGTCTCAGAGGAAAGAAATAGTTCCAATTAAGACTGTTGATAGAGGGGAAAGCACATGGGTTTTGGAATCAGATGTTGAAATCTAGGCTTCACAATTTTGAGCAAGTCATTTATGTTTCTCAAACTAGAGTAATCTGTATCCCAAGGGATATATGGCTTTTGGCATTGGCTGTACAAAGTCACGTTATAAATGTGATGTATTATGTACCATTGGTTGATCTTGATGTTAATTAATGAGAAACATTTTAAAGTTAAACAGGAATGTATTATAGGATAGAATTCAAAATTCACACTTTGTAAAGATAAGATAAAATATGATGTTTTATATTTGGCATGTCTCTGGCTGTTTGGGGCTATGCCAAATTCACTTTCTTTCATCAGAGATGATTTGAGAAAAGTTTGAGAAGCACGAATTATTTTTTGGCTCCTTAGTATATAAGGAGTTATTGTGAAATAAAGCAAAGGGAGACTTGAGTGGTCAAGAATGATTAAAACTGAAAAGAGGCTGTTGGATTTCGAAATGAAGAGGTATTTGGTGACCTTGGTAGAAGCAGTTTCAGTGGACTGGTAGAGAATAGAAAAATGATTGTAATAGACTGAGGTGAATAAGAGGAAGTGAAGACAGAGTATAAACTATTTTAAGGGATTTGGAGAGATCATAAATAGAAACAACTTGGGAGAGCAGTTTAGCAATGTCTAACAAAGTTGAAGATTCTCATATCTTGTGACCTAGTAATTCCATTTCTAGCAATAACCTATAACAGTCTCCCAAGGTGTGGTACAGAGCCCAACTTCATCAGAATCTCTTTTAAAAAATGTTTTAGCAAAGTGGCATTTAATATTCATTTACAAAAAACTTAAGAACGAGCTCCTTTAAAATTTTTTAAAGGTCAACTTTATTGAAGTATAATTTACATACAATAAGATATACTCATTCTAAGAGTACATTTTGATGAATTTTGACAAATTTGTACACCTGTGTAACCACCACCACAATCAAGATATGGAACATTTTCATTACTTCAAAAAGTTCCTTGTGCGTTAACTCCAGTAAATCCCAAACACCACCCATAGCTCCAGGGTACCACTTATCCCCTTTCTACCACTGTAGATTAACCTTTTCTCGAGTTTCATATAAATGGAATCATATAGTATGTATTTTTTGTGTCTGGCTTCTTTTGCTCAGCGTGATGTTTTTGAGATTTACCCATGTTGTTGCATATTCCCCCCCCCCCCCCCGCCTTTTTTTTGTGAGGAGGAGTGGCCCTGAGGTAACATCTGTTGCCAATCTCTCTCTTTTGCTTGAGAAAGATTGTCGCTGGGCTGACGTCTGTGCCAGTCTTCCTCTATTTTATATATGGGACGCTGCCACAGCATGGCTTGATGAGCGGTGTGTGGGTCTACATCTGGGATCTGAACCCACAAACCCCGGGCTGCCAAAGTGGAGTGCACAAACTTAACCTCTATGCCACTGGGCCAGCCCCTGCGTATTACTCTTTATTGCTAAGTAGCATTATATACCACAGTTTGTTTATCCAATTACCTGTTGATGGATTTTGGATTGTTTCCAGCTTTTAATTATTTATATAAGGGTATTATGAATAAAGCTGCATGAACACATGTACTTTGTGTGGATGTATATTTTCATTTTTCTTGGATAAATAACTAGGAGTGGAATTGCTGGGTCATATGGAAAGCATATGTTTAATTTTTAAGAAACTGACATGCTGTTTTCTAAGATGGTTATACCCACCAGCATTCCCATCAGCAACGTATGACAGTCCCAGTTGTTCTACATCCTTGCTAATGTTTAGTATTGTCAGTCTTTTTAACTTTAGCCATTTTGTAGGTATGTAGTGGTATCTCATAGTTTTATTTTCCATTTCTCTGATGACTAGGGATTTGAGCATCTTTTCATGTGCTTTCTGGCCATTTATATATTATCTTTTGGGCAGTGTCTGTTCAAATCTTTTGCCCATTTTAAAATATTGGATTGTTTGTCTTCTTATTAGTGAGTTGTAACAGTTCTCTATATATTCAGGATACCAATACGTTGTGAGATATATGTATTGCAAATATTTTTCTCCCAGTTTGTGGCTTTCCTTTTTATTTCCTTAATGTTGTCTTTAGAAGAGCTGAAGTTTTTAATTTTGATGAAGTTCAGTTTATCAGATTTTCCATTTATGGTTCTGCTTTTTGTGTCCTATCTAAGAAATTCTTCTGTACCCCAAGGTTGTGAAGATTTTTCACCTGTATTTTCTTCTTATAGTTTTTGCCTTTACATTTAAGTCTATGATCCATTTCAAGTTAAGTTTTATGATTGGTAATGAAGTAAGGGTCAGGTTTATTTTTTCAGTTTGAAAATGAAGTTGTTCCACGACTATTTGTTGAAAAGATTATCCTTTCTTTCATTGAATTGTCTTGGCACCTTTGTTGAAAATCAGTTGCTCTTACATGTGTGGGTCTATTTCTGAACTGTATTATGTTCTGTTGATTTATATGTCTATCCTTAGCCAATACCAAACTGTCTTCATAACTGTAACTCGAAAGAAAGTCTTGAAATCAAATAGTATAAGTATTTCAACTTTGTTCTTATTCAAGATTTGTTTGGATATTCTGGGTCTTTTACATTTGTGTTAAAATATCATTAAGATGTCACTTTCTACCAAAGAAAAGCTTTCTGGGATTATGATTGAGATTGTGTTGTATCTATAGATCCATTTAGGAGAAATGACATCTTAAAAATATTGAGCCTACCAAGCCATGAATGTGATATATCTCTCTCTTTATTTAGTTCTTTTTAAATTTCTCACAGTCATATTTTATAGTTTTCATTGTTTTGCATAGATTTTGTTAAATTTATCCTGAAGTAGTTCGTATTTTTGGATGCCTTTATAAATAGTAATTTAAAATTTTTCAGTTTTGAATTTTATATTGCTTATATGTAGATTTATAGTTGATTCTTGTATATTGTTCTTGTATCCTGTGGCCTTGCTAAATTTACCTATTGGTTCTGATATCTTTTGTGTAGAGTTTTTAGCATGTCTCCATACACGATCTTGTTGTCTATAATAAATAATAAAGATGGTTTTACCTTTTCCTTTTTAATCTGGATGCTATTTATTTCTTTTTCTTGCCTTATTTTCCTGGCCAGAACCTCCCATACAATGATGAATAGAAATGGCGAGGGTGGACGTCTTTGTCTTGCTCCTGACCTTAGTGGGAAAACGTTTAGCCTTTTACATTGTGTGATGTTAGCTATAAGTGTCTTATAGATGCTCTTTATCAGGTTGAGGAAATTGCCTTCTATTCGTAGTTTGCTGAGGAATTTTATAGTGTGTTGGTTTGGAATTTTGTTAAATGCTTTGTTCTGCATTGGTTGAGTTGATCATATGGTTTTTCTCCTATATTCTGTTAATATAGTGGATTACACTGATTGATTTTTTAAAATGTTACATCAGTCTTTCATTTCTGTGATAAACCTCACTTAGTCATGATTTATCCTTTTTGTATATTGCTAGATTCAATTTGCCAGTATTTTTCAAGGATTTTTTTTTCCAATGTGTTTATGAAGGGTATTGGTTTGTAGTTCTCTTTGTAATTTCTTTGTCTGGTTTTTGTGTCAGCATAACACCGAGCTCATTCAGTAAGTTGAGAACTGTTCAATTCTGTACTCTCTGAAAGAGTTTATGTAGGTTTGATATTATTTCTTGGTTAGATGTTTGTTATAGGACTGTTCAGATTTTCCATTTTATTTGTGTTCATTTTGGTAAGTTGTATTTTTCAAGAAATTTGCCATTTCATTTAAGTTTTCGATTTTGTTGGCATGAAATCGTTCATAGTATTCTTTGTTACCCTTTAAATGTCTGTAGAATTTGTAGTAATGCCTCCACTTTCATTCCTGGTGTTGGTCATTTCTATCTTCTCTTTCTCTCTTTTTATTTTTTTTATTTTATTTTTTTTGTGGGGAAGACCAGCCCTGAGCTAACATCTGTTGCCAATCCTCCCCTTTTTTGCTGAGGAAGACTGGCCCTGAGCTAACATCGTGCCCATCTTCCTCTACTTTATATGGGACGCCACCACGGCATGGCTGACAGGCAGTGTGTTGGCGGGCGCCCGGGATCTGAACTCGCGAACCCCGGGCTGCCAAGCGCGGACTAAACCGCTGCGCCACCGGGCGGCCCCCCTCTTTCTCTCTTTTTAAATCTGTCTAGCTAGATGTTTATTAATTTCATTGATATGTTTGAAATACCCAGCCTTTGGTTTCATTGTTTTTCTGTTTTATATTTCACTAATTTCAGGTCTACATTATGTCCTTCCTTGTACTTACTTTAGGCTTACTTTATTCTTTTTTCTATAAAGAAAAGATTGGTAAGTTTGACTCCATAACTTTTTTTTAAAGTTGCGTGGTGAAAAATAACATGGACAGGGGCCGGCCCAGTGGTGTAGCAGTCAAGTTCCCATGCTCCGCTTCAGCCACCCAGGGTTCACAGGTTTGGATCTTGGGTGTGGACCGACGCACTGCTTGTCAGCCATGCTGTGGTGGCATCCCATATAAGTAGAGGAAGATGGGCACGGATGTTAGCCCAGGGCTGGTCTTCCTCAGCAAAAGGAGGAGGATTGGTAACGCATGTTAGCTCAGGGCTAGTCTTCCTCACACACACACAAAAAGATAACATGGACAAAGTAAAAATACGTCTGTCAAACTGTGATAAAATACTTGCAACATGTGTCACAAAGGTCTTATATTCCTAATATATAACAACCTCTTAAAAATTAAGGGATAAAGGACCAAAACCTTGATAGAAACATTAAAGGAAGTTATCAGCAATCCACACAGAAAAGATATGAAGATGTCCCACAGACATATGAAAAAAATGTGACACTCATAATTTGAGAAATATTATTTAAAATAACACTCAGATACTATTTCTTACTTACACTTGCAAAAAATTAAAAGTCTGGCTATATATTCTGTTTATGATGCTGTGGAGAACTAGGCACTCTTGCAATTTTTTGTTTTCAGTGTTTTCTGGATATTTTTGCATGTTTATTTTTCTTTTCAGTTTCTTTCCTAGCTCTTTTGCATATTGATATGAACTTTAATAGCAATTAGTCTAACTCTATTAAACAACTTGTTATTTTTATTGAGATTGTATTACATTTATAAATTACCTTAGGCAGTTATATTACATAGAGAGAAAAGCAGAGTGAGACAGGAGTGAGGACAGAGCCATGAGATTCTCTAGTATTTAGAGAAGGAAGATTCAGAATGGGAAACTGGAAAGAAGTGGCTGATGAAGTAAGAGGAAAACCAGGAGATGGTTTTAAGAAGGTTGGGCTGGTCAGTTGTGCTAAATGCTGTTGGGAGATGTATTCAGATAGTGTATTGTGGAATACATGAGTGAAGGACAATGTCATTAGGCCCTTTGGGGGATACAAATGGGCAGATAAACTTTGAATAAGACCCAAACTCCGTCCTTAAGATGTTATTGTGTAAAAAGAAATATGAGACATGTACACTATACTTTTAAACTTTATGAGGATAGGGACTAGGTTTGTTTTATGCATCACTCCATCCCTAGCATTGTGTCTGGTGTATGTTGTAGTTTTTTAATATATATTTGTTGACTGACTGATAAATGACTGAAATGCTCTTTCATAGGTCTCTCTGTATTTAATTCTCCCATATTTATTTTTCTAAGGTTATACTACCAGAAATGAACAATTCATTTACCCAGCTTACTGAAAAGGACATTTATAAAAATGGAAATCTTAAGATTTTAATTTATTTGACAGTCATTCAGGTTAATAATTATTGATGTCTGAGTGAATGATATCACCAATGAAGAAAGCATAGATGACTAGAAAACCTGGTGGAATACGCCATGTGCCATCAGTTCAGTGTAGGGCAAAGTGACTTTCATTGGAGGGCATTGAGGAAGGCTTAATGGAGTAGATACTTGAGTTGTGCTGCAAAGGATTGTTTGGATTTGGGCAGGTAGATTCAGGAAGAAGTTATGTTCTGGTTGGAGAGAGAGATTATGTAAAGTTTGCTTATATAGATATATTGTAATAGTATTTGAATTATTCATGTGAGGTAGAAGTTATGTTTATTCACTGCTAGGCACTACAGAAGATATTAAAGTCCGTAAGTACTATTTGTGCCCTTAAAGAACTTACATTGTAAATCACATTTTGCTGGTTTTTTTGAAATGATGTAACATGAGATATTATATAAAGAATGTGGCAGAGCTTTAAGCAATTTCTTCAGCTGAATAAATTTATATTTTAGGATATGTTTTAAATATGAGATTATCCTTAGGGCATCTACTTTCTTTTGTTTCCTTCCCTTTTTAAGCAAGAGACCATTAAGTCAAAGGCTGTTTAATTTAGGTAATATGCTTTTTCTTTTAATAGTTTGCTAAATAAACAGTTTATATTTTATTTGTAAAAGAATAAGGGTTCATTCCACTTGTCACCATTATATTTGTGTCACCTTGCTGAATCAAGTCCTGATAAGAGGCTAAATTCACAGAAGTCTGTCCTTGAACCTCAGAAGTCTATCTCAGTGGTAATTTCTGATGCCAGCAATACTCCTCATCTGAGTGATGAGTCTACTGGGAGTGGAGATTCTATTAAAACATTCGACTTTGAAAAATACTATAGTTCACATTCTCAGGAAATACTTTAGATGCTGACACTCTTCTCTTTTGGATTTTGTAAAAAGACAATGCTATTTTCCTGACAGTGGACCATTATTTTTATCTGATTTCTTTTATCTTTTATTGGCAGTCTGAATTCAAGCTATGACCAAGATAATTATGCTAGTACATTTCATTATAACTATTTATTTTAAAGAATAATTTAATATAAGGAAGTTCTTAGATCTTACCTAATAATGGCATAAACTTGGAGGTTAACGATATATTTAGACTCTTCTCACCCTATTCTGTCTCCAGGTAATCACATTAATATTCATACCTTTACGTTTTACTTATGTAGTAATGACTTCCAAATCTATATCCCTTACTTAAACATTTCTGGACAAACCTCTGTTACTGCATGTGCTCTTTACTGTTCTGTAATTACTGATTTACTTTCCTGTCTCTGACTAGTCTGTAAGGTCCTTGAGGGCAGGGACTGCATTCAGCGTTTTTCTGGCAGTGAGGTATAGTGTACAAGCAGATTATTTTAATCCTGTTAATGGTTGGTTTTAGGTTTTGTTAGTGATGTTCTGTTTCAGGTTTGCCCTGCTAGAATGTGAACCTTTTGGGGTCTCAATTTAAGCCTGAGATCTATCCCCTGGCTGTTCTACCGTGGCTGACCTTGAACTCCAACTTGTCTTCCCAGCACTAAGCAGCTGGCGGCTGAAGTGTATGCTTAGCTCTTGGCTTCCCAGCTGTTGCTCTCTGCTAGGTTTTTGAAATCTGTCTATATTTGCACAGTTTGGGGTTGGTAAACTCTTCCAGGCCAGATGATGCATGGATTTTTGGGCTCACTTCCCTGTGGTTGCCTCCTCTTTGAGCTGTATTGCCCCCAAGTCCTAGATGCTTTGACATTCTCAGAATGCAGCCTCTGTCTCCTTAGCCCATTTGGTTGCTTGCTATTCCCCTGTGCTGTGAATTGACATTTATCATTAAAAGAAAAAGCCGAGGTGAATGCGGAGCTCACCTTGTTCAGTTCCCTTTCTGGTAGGGATCATTCTGCCTTCAAGTTCTGTCTGTATTGGTTGCTCTCCAGTGCTTTTTAACAGTTGTTTTATATATTTCTGTCTTTTATATTGATTTTGGTGAGAGACTGAATCTGATTGAGTCATGGCTGGCCTGAAGCCCATATGCATGCATTTAAAAACAAGTTTATTTTGTTTGTTTATTTTTATTGAGGTCAAATTCACATGACAAAATCAACTATTCAAAGTATACAATTCAGTGGCATTTAGTACATTCACAATGTTGTGTATGCATCGCATTTTTAATTTATTTAAATGATAGTACACTATAGCTCTTGTTCTTTGTCTCGTTTTTACCTAACAGTATGTTTTAAGAATTTTTCCATATTACTTTTCTATTTGTTACTTTTAACAATTGCACAGTATGCATTTCACTTATCCATTCTTCTTGTGATGGACACCTACTTTGTCTCCAACTCCCCACTACCTAGACTGTATTGCAGTTAATAAAAATATATTCTTGATTCCATTTTCCTCAAACGAGTGGGTTAGGTAGGGGCCTGTTGTGGAAATTCGATTCCCAAAATTTCTAGTTTGATTTATTATCAGAGATCTGCTGGAGGAATTGACTCTTCAAAAATCATGGGCTTCTGGGAACCGTTCTGGTCCTTAATGTTCTCCCCCCAGATCTGTTTTGGCGCCAGTCTAGTTTCTTGAGCAAATCTAAACATCTCTGAACATTCTGCATTTTGCCAGATAAAGATTTGGTAGCACTCTCCATTCCACCTCTCAATGTCTCGGTTCCTTGTATATAAATATATATATGGAAAAAATTGGATGATACAGACTTTCCACAGTCCCTCCTAGGGGCGGTATTCTGTAATTCACTAAAAGTCTCTGTCTTTAGATAATGATAGAATGCAGTGTATTTAGTGATTGAGCTCAAAATCTGGGTGTTCTAGACTATTTTTCCACTTATTAGCTCTGTGACTTTGGGCAAGTTACTTAACCTGTCAGAGCCTCAGTTCCACATCTCTGTGATAAGAGTAATAATAGAGTAGTTGTTGGATTAAATTTAAAAAGAATAAGGTGATGTAGAACACTTAACACAGTTCTGGCGTTCTGTTAAGTGCATAGTAATGATAGCTGTTATTGGTTGTTTCGTGTAGACTGTAGATGATATTTTATCTTCCTGTTTCCTTTGAATACTAAATGTACTTTTGTGGCTATACTGCTTCTTTGGCACTCAAAAATATGGTACCTTGTACCATTATTATTGTTAATGAGTTATGTTCTTTTCCATTAATTAAGTATAAGTTTTTTAGAGAACAGAGATTTCCCAGATCCTAGCTTAGTTTGCTTCGCCTGAAGACCAAATTAAGAATACATTTTAGCCCAGAAATAAACCCATGCATATATGGTCAATTCATTTACTACAAAAGAGCCAAGAATATACAACAGGAAAGGGATAGTCTCTTCAATAAATGGTGTTGGGAAAACTGGACGGCCGCATGCAAAGAATGAAACTGGACTAGCAACTTACACCATACACAAAAATTTACTCAAAGTGGATTAAAGACTTGAATGTAAGACCTGAAACCATAAAACTTTTAGAAGAAAACATTGGTGGTAAGTTCCTTGCCATTGGTCTTGGCAATGATTTTTTGGATCTGACACCAAAAGCATAGACAACAAAAGCAAAAATAAACAAGTGGGACTACATCAAACTAAAAAGCTCTGAACAGCAAAGGAAAAGGCAACCTACTGAATGGGAGAAAATATTTGCAAATCATATATCTGATAAGGGGTGATATTCAAAATATAAAGAACTCATACAACTCAATAGCAAAAAAAAATCCAATTAAAAAATGGGCAGATCTGAATAGACATTTTTCCAAAGAAGATGTACAGATGGCCAACAGGTACACGCTCAGCATCCCTAATCATCAGGGAAATGCAAATTGAAACCACAGTGAGATATCACTTTATACCTGTCAGAATGGCTGTTATCAAAAAAACAAGAAATAACAAGTTTTGGCAAGCATGTGAAGAAAAGGGAACCATTGTGCACTGTTGGTGGGAATATAAATTGGTGCAGCCACCATGGAAAACAGTATAGAGGTTCCTCAAAAAATTAAAAAGAGAACTACCATGTGACCCAGCAATTCCACTTCTGGGTATTTATCTGAAGAAATGAAAACACTAACTCGAAAAGGTGTATGCACCCCTATGATCATTGTAGCATCATTTACAGTAGCTAAGATATGGAAACAACCTAAGTGTCCATTGATGGATGAATGGATAAAGATGTGGTTATCTATCTATCTATCTATCTATCTATCTATCTATCTATCTATCCATCCATCCATCCATCCATCCATCCAATGGAATATTATTTAGCCGTGAAAAGAATGAAATCTTGCCATTTGTGACAACATGGAAAGACGTCAAGGGCATTGTGCTAAGTGAAATAAGTCAGATGGAGAAAGACAAATACCATATGATTTCACTTATATGTGGAATCCAAAACAAACAAACAAAAAAACTAAGCTCAGAGAACAAATTGGTGGTTGCCAGAGGCAGGGGTGAGGGGTTGGGTGGTGGGTGAAATGGATGAAACGAGGCAAAAGGTACAAACTTCCAGGGGCCAGCCTCATGGTGTAGTGGTTAAGTTTGGCGTTCTCTGCTTCAGCAGCCTCGGGTTTGTGGGTTTGGATCCTGGGCAGAGACCTACACCGCTCATCAACCATGCTGTGGTGGCAACCCACATACAAAATAGAGGAGGTTTGGCAACAGATGTTAGCTCAGGGTGAATCTTCCTCAGCACAAAAAGCAAAAAACAAAAGGAAAGAAAAAAAAAGGTACAAATTTCCAGTTATAAAGTCATGGGGATGTAATGTACGGCATGGTGACTATAGTTAATAGTGTAGTGCATATTTGAAAGTTGCTAAGAGAGTGGTTCTTAAAAGTTCTCATTGCAAGAAAAAAAATTTGTAACTATGTATTGTGACCTATTGTGGTGATCATTTTGCAATATAAACAAGTATGGAATCATGTTGTACACCTGAAACTAATATAATGTTATATTATCAATTCTACCTCAATAAAATTTTTTTTAATTTAAAAAGAGTGGGGACAAAAAGAATGCATTTTGAATCTTTTTTCTTTTTTATTTACTTTCTCCTCTCAGTTTTGAGAAACAAACATTTGTATTTAAATTCAAAATTGAACTTTTTTTTCCAGATAACCATGATGATTACAGCAACTCCTACTATATCTTTTGCTCCTTTTGAGGATACATTGAGTCGGATGCTGTTTGGCTGGCAGCAGCAGTTTTCATCATGTGAAAAGAAAAGTGAAACAAAATCATCTTTAAATGGTACTGGTTCATCGACCTCAAAACCTGTAGCTGATGCTTCAGATAAAATTAAAAAGAAACATACTAAGAAGACTGAGTAAATTTACTTGATGAGCTCTAGAAGGCAAAAAAAAATCTTTCTTCTGATCTACCTGTCAGATTGTGATAAATATTTCTATGTAAATGGTATGAAATAAAGATTATATAAGGAATGGAGGTGACAAAAAGAAAACTTTCTGTTTCAGGGAGACTATCCCATTCTGAATTGTAATTCTTGAGTGTTATGAGTGTATCATGTGAAATTGTTTTTTTAAGTTATATATAAAAGATTTTATTGTGATTAACAGTTTTAGATTGATAAAAGCCTACCTACTTTTTAATGTTAGAAAAAGTAAACTTAACTGTCATTGCAAAATAACAAAAATTAAAGCTTTTTTGTTTTATTTAGATATTGTCATACATAGTTTTTATTTGAATCTATTTGAGCTTTAGTTCAGCAAAATTAAACTTTTACTTCACATTACCATTATTGTTCCTAGATATAGAAAACAATTCCTGTTTAATTTTGAGCACTGAGAAGAGTAAACTTTACCTAAATCACTTTATATTATGATGAAAATAAATTCTAGTTTATATTTCAGATATAAACATTGTGTTTTTTAAGCCACATTAAATAGAAAATATCTGAAATTTTATTCTAAATTTTTTAGTAGTATTTTTCAATGAGAACAGAATATTAGTGTGAGTCTCGATATGAAGTCTATTTCATGTCCTTGTTTATACTGTTTCTTTTTTCTCAAAAGAATATCAGGGGTGTAATTTTTAATAAATCCCTAAGCCCATGTTTTACTTTATAAGTTTCATTTTAGGAGCTTATTTTTTTTGGTTTCTTCTTAAAACACATTCAGTTTAACTGTAGGAGAAATTATTCTTCTCAGCATTTCATATATTCTTAACTTCTTTCTGATCTTAGTTGGTCTGGATACATTGATGGTAGTATCATCTTAATGATTCAACAAAAGTATTATTTCAATTTAAAAATTTCCCCTTTATGTCTCCTTTCTAATTGAATTCCTTCATTCTCTAGTTGAATGTCTCTTGCTAGTTTGCATGTGTTTATATTTTAATCTACAGGTACATATATTATTAATTTTTATTTTAAATTGAAACTAATTACCCTTATGAAGATGCTCAGCTCTAATAAGAATTGTCCTTCGGCATTCGATAGTAACCAGCTAACCAAGAAGAAACAGAAACTGAAATCTCATATGGTAGTCCATTTGAATGAAGAATGATGACATTAAATCCGATTCCTTGTTGGCCAAAAAAAAAAAAAAGAAGAGGTACTAAATAGTTTTAAATTTTTTTGCTTTATTTTATAGTGTAAAAGTCCACTTATAACTTTAAAACTCTGTAACTGACATGATTTCTTCTACCAAGACCATAAACCTGCTACCTGTAAAGAGTTAGTTATGTTTCAGGCATTTTGGGATGGCTTAGAAGTACTCAAATCACATTCAAGTTAGAAGTATTTTGTTTAAAAAATTTTTTTTAACAAATACAAACACCAGCAGGTTCTATACTTTTACTTGTTAAAAAAAAAAGATTTTTGAGGGGAGGACCTTTGATAGCCTTGGGATGCTAAGAAGTTTATTTTTAATATTGTGACAAAAAGCATTGAATATTTAAGAGTTCTGTATTATATTTGATACTCTTGTAGTTAAAAACTTTTCAGAATTAACGTGTTACTAATTATTGACTTAGTTTTGTAGTTTGGGTTTAACTATAGTTGAAATGGTAGGAATCTTGTTTTACACTTGTATTAAAGACGAATTTATTAAAATAAGTTATTTAGCATCAATGGAGTATTACATTATTTTAATGTCTTTTCTATTTTGGCATTTTGACTGCTATATATTCAGTGGCATTTTGTCTGATAAATATTCAATGATTACTATTCAAATGGGACGTTGGTACAAACTTTATTAATCTAGCCGAGCATCCTCTAACCTTCAGTTCAAGGTTCTTAGGAAAAAGCTGTATTGGAGAACATGGCTTAGGCTTGAACCTCCCATCCTGACTCAGCACATGCTGCCTACAGAGACTTGACTGGATTTGCGAAGCAGATTGTTAAACTCCTTACCCAACATGTAGCATGAATGAGGCCTGTGGGCCTGCTTCACACAGTCGTAGGTGGCGCTGAGAGAGGCAAGACCTGATAGATTTCCTTAAGTGAAAGGAGACAAGAAGCTGGCAAGATCATGTGCTGGCTTAACTCAGTGATCTCACCCTCTAGTAAAATGTGGCCAAATTAATATCAAACTCTGATTTTTCAGATTAGTCACTCTTCCTTACTGAGAGAGTAAGGGCTGGAGAGGGACCAGATATGTGGAGTAGGTAGATTTCAGTGGAAATTCCAGCTTCCCTGGAGGCAGAGACCAAAAAGTGGAGACATGGGAGAAGAGGGGAGACATTTACTGTCTCTTGAGTGTATTTTTTTTTTCTGTTCCTTTAAGGCCAGACACCATTCCATTAAAGTCTATCTCAAAGCACAGGTTGATGGCAATTGAGTGGCATGTTGGAGATGGAATAATGTGTTCAAGAATGCTCTCCCTCCTCCCACTGCTCCCTTGGAGTTACATTCTGCTGGTGGAGACACCTTAATAAACACATGTGTTCTGGTGGTGATACTAAAGGTTATGAATAAATATTAAGCAGGACACGTGGATAGAAAATAAGGGAGATGGGGGTGTTTGTTAAAATAGGATTGTTAGAGAAGGCCTTTCTATTAAAAGTGTATTTTAGCAGAGACCTGAGGATGTGAGGGAGCAGGCCAGGCAGACATCTGGATAAGTGCAAGGGTCATTCTGTTTCTTCATATACTTGGGTTAGATTATATATTTTTTTCAAAAATTATTGGATTTATTTTTCTTATTAAGTACAATTTCACTTTTCCATTTTTTGTGTGTGTGTGTGAGGAAGACCAGCCCTGAGCTAACATCCATTGCCAATCCTCCTCTTTTTGCTGAGGAAGACTGGCCCTGGGCTAACATCCATGCCCATCTTCCTCTACTTTATATGGGACGCCGCCACGGCATGGCTTGACAGTGGTGCGTCAGTCCACGCCTGGGATCCGAACCTGCGAACCCTGGGCCGCCAAAGCAGTGTGTGTGAACTTAACTGCCACACAACCAGGCTGGCTCCTCACTTTTGTAGTTTTTAACAGACATATTTCTTTAATAGAATTTATTTTTATTTTTACATTTTTTTCTTTTGAGGTAAAATCTGCATGCAATGCAGTGCACAAATTGTAAGTGTACATTTAAAAAGTTTTGACAAAATGCATAGAACTATATAGCCTAAACTCCTCTCAAGATATAGAACATTACCAGCACCTCAGGAAGTTTCCACTTAATTCACCCTCTCTCCCCTGCAAATTGAATATAAAGAGGACCATGCAATATATTCTCTTGCAGAAGACTTCTGTCGAACGCAGCATAATATTTTTGAAATTCATTCATCTTGTTGCATTTAAGTTGCATCTTTTTAATTGCTTAGTAGCATTCTACTATATGAATATGACAGATTTTGTTTATCCTGTTGCACATCAGGGCTGTTTCTAGCTTGGGATGTTCTGAATGAGCTACCATGAACATTTTTGTACAAGTTTTTTGGTGAGCATATGTTTTTATTTCTTTTGGGCAAATACCTAGGAATAGAATTACATTTAGTTTTGTAAAAACTGCTAGACCTTTTTTCCAAAGTGGTTGTATCATTTTATACTCCACAACAGTGTATGAGAGTTCTAGTTGCTCTACATCCTTACCGAGGATTAGCATTGTCAAACAGTTAAATTTTGTCCATTTCCAGTGGGTGGTTTGTGGTTTTTATGGTTTCAATTTACTTTTTCTTGATGATTAATGACATAGAGCACTTTTTTGTGTGCTTATTGGCCATTTGTGTGTCTCCCTCTGTGAAGTATCTGTTCAGATCTTTTGCCCATATTTTGTTGGATTTGTCTTTATTAAGTTGTAGGAGTTCTTTATATACTGTGGATATTGGTCCTCTGTCAAATATGTGTTTTGCACAGACTTCTGATCTGTGGCTTACCTACTTGTTTTTATAATGATGTCTTTTAATGAGCAGAAGTTTTTAATTTTGAAGAAGTCTAATATCCCAGTATTTTATTTTCTAGTTACTGTTTTCTGTGTCATAAGAAACTTTTGCCTACCTCCAAGTCATGAAGATGTTTGCCCATCTCAGGAACCAGAATAAAGGAGTGCCCAGCTTTTATTCTGAGAAATGCTTAGAAAGGAAACACTTTATGCTATTAAATAAAGTAATAATTTTGTTACTTAGCAAGTCACTCAGCCCTAGTTATTGCTTCTGCTTCTTGAAAATCATTGTGCACTTTACATATGTGGTCACTTTTTCTGTGCTTGTGCTACAAGTTATGCATTACAGGAATTTAGGACTTTTCTGTGTATGTCTAGGGACTTTCTGTGGGCAAGTTTGACCTTCATCACAACTCTGATATTTAGAAGAGATGGTGAGTACGAATGTGATAATAGGAAATATTTAAAAAATGAAATAAAAAATCCCCTAAGCTCAGTGTAGTTATGGGATTAATTGGGGAGGTAGTGGTCCATATTGAAATATATAATCCAAGTGCATATTTGTCTTGACAGAATGTGGACCAATGATCTGGTATGAAAATCAGTAGACCTTAGATTAATTTACATGGCAGATTATCCGATGATCTATGACAATTTTGTAAAATTATGTGGCACACATAACTAAAATGAGAACTATTACTTTCTTCTACATTTAATAAAGAGATTAAGATTTAATTGGTATCAGGAAAAAATTAAGGAATTCATATGGTGGACTTATTATCAGCAAACAGTGGTTTGGTGGGGGAGAGAGGAAGGAGGGACTCCTGCCAGACAAATTCAGTAACTTCAGATGTATTTTTATCCCTGTAGAATTGTAGTAATCATGCAAAGTTTGACATAAAAATTCAGTCTAATCTCAATGAAAATAGTCTATAGACGGAAACCTTCCCTGAGAATAATACAGAATGAAATGAATCTGCTACAGTGGCTTATAAACAGCATTGTTATCTTTGACATCTTAATGAGCTGTGAGAGGAAGTACATAGCATCTTAATTAAATTTGCAAAGGACATTAGGTGTTATGAAAGCCTGTGATGACAGGGAAAAATCAAAGGACTAATAGTTATGCTTGGAAAATGATTCAGTTTAAAACATGTAAGTATATAGCAGGGAAGAATTATGTAAGACCCAAACCTAAAGAATATGCATGAATTTGTAATAAACGTTGTATAACAAAAATTAATGAAACGTTAACATGTTGTAGCCTTTATTTTGAGCAGCCTGACATTTTGGGGGTTATATTGAGGAAGAGAGAGAAATTCATGTGAGAGGACAAATAACAGTCTTTGCCATGAATTCTTACCGTAAAGGACTCTTTTAAAAATAAGATTATGTGAAAATGTTTTTAAAACATTATTTCACAGAGAAGAGTCTAGTTAATTTATGGATAAAACCAGAGTTCTACATATTTTGGGATACAATTAATGTGCCCCAGTCATTTCCCATGTCTAATACTTGAATCCCACAAGCAAGTAAGACAGGAAGTTCAGAAGTCCGTTCTCCTCATTGCACTGTTACCATGTTTTATTATTGTTGTTATGACGCTGTGGTGATGTAACGGTATTATTATGGAGGAGCTGAGTCACTCTGGAGATGGCACTCTGACTCACGCACTTAAACAATTCTATCATTTCTGTCACTGTACTACTGTGCCGATTATCACATTCATATTCTATGTGTGAGCTTTCATATTCTCAGAAGTGCTCAAAAGCTCACATTACTCTTCCCTATGACTGCAGACTATTATGACAAATTTTGTGTTAATTACTTAAAACAAGTAATCTCTATTAGAAACAGTAACATTTCTTCAAAAGAACGTTTATCAGATTTGCATTTAAAATTTTTAATTAATATATAACATTCAGAAAAGTGCACAAATCATAAGGGTTTGTCTTGTTAAATGAGAACATACCCATGTAACCACAACCCAGGTCAAGAAATGAAACTATTAGCATCTCTGTTTTCTCTTCTAATCACTACTCTTCCCTTCTCAAACGTAACCAGTGTCCTGACTTCTAATACTGGATGTTTGTTTTGACTTTTTGAATTTTATATAAATGGAATTAGACGGTATTTATTCTGGTATATCTGACTTCTTTTGTGCATATTCTTTGTGAGATTCATCTGTGTTATTTTGTATAGTTTGTAGTTTACTCATTTTCATTGCTAATATTGTATGACTATACCTCAATTTGTGTATCCAATCCATTGTATTGATGGAAATTCAGATTGTTTTTAGTTTTGGGCTATTGTAAATATTGCTGCTGTAAATATTCTTTTGCGTATCTTTTGGTGACATGTGCACACATTTTTGTTCCATATATTTTTAGGAGTGAAAGTGCTGGGTCATGGGGTATGAACATATTGATCTTTTGTAGATGGTTCCAAAAAGATTTCCAAAATAGTTGGCTTAATTTGCAGTCCCACCAGCAACGTATGAGTTCCAATTCCCCCAATTCCTTGCCAACGCTAGGTATTCTCCATCTTTTAAATTTAATAATTCTGGTGAGGGTATAGTAGATCTCGTGTTTTTTAAATTCTATTTCCCTGATGACTAATGAAGTTGAACACTTAAATAAGTTTATTGGCCATTTGGTATCCTCTTTTGTGAAGCATCTGTTCCAGTTTCTTGCTCAGTTTTTTCTGTTGGGTTGTCAGTTCTTTTGTTTGTTTATAGGTGTGTGTGTGTGTGTGTGTGTGTGGTGTGTGTGTACTCTGGATATGAGCGGTTTGGCAGTTTTATGTGTTGCCAATATATTCTTCCACTCTGTCAGCTTGCATTTTCACTCTCTTAATAGTTAAGTAACATGAACAGAAGTTATTAATTTTAATTTAGTCCAATTTAACAATATTCTCTTTATGATTGGACTAATGCCTTTTTTTGTCTTAAGAAATCTTTCCCTATCCCAAGGTCATGAAGATATTCTCCTGTATTATCTTCTGGGAGCTGTATTATTATATCTTTTATTCTAAAATCTATATTCCACCTGGAATTTATTATTTTTGTATGGTGTGAGCAAGGGGTCAATTTTCCTTTTTTTTCTTTTTCTATATGGATATCCAGTTGACCCACCATAATTTATTGAAAAGTGCCACTTTGTCATAAATCAAGGATGCATATATGCATTAAAATGTTCCGGACCTTTGTTACATTGTTCTGTTTGTCTGTCTTTATGCTATGTTGCATATACAGGTATACCTCAGAGATATTGTGGTTTTGGTTCCAGACCATTGCAATAAAGCAAATATCACAATAAAGCAAGTCACACAAATTTTTTGGTTTTGCAGTGCATATAAAAGTTATATTTATACTACACTATTAAGTATGCAGTAACATTATGTCTAAAAAATGTACATACCTTAACAAGAAATACTCTTTCTAGAAAATGCTAACTATCATCTGAGCCTTCAGCAAGTGATAATCTTTTTGCTGGTGGAGGGTCTTGCCTCGATGTTGATGGCCACTGACTGATCGGGGTGGTGGTTGCTGAAGGTTAGGGTGGCTGTGCCAATTTCTTAAAATAAGATAACAATGAAGTTGGTCACATTGATTGACTCTTCCTTTCATGAATGATTTCTCTGTAGCATGTGAGGCTGTTTGATAACATTTTACCTTCAGTAGGACTTCTTTCAAAATTGGAGTCAATCCTCTCAAACCCTGCCATTGCTTTATCAACTAAGTTTATGTAATATTCTAAGTCATTTGTTGTCATAACAACTATGTTTACAGCATCTTCACCAAGAGTAGCTTCCATTTCAAGAAACCACCTTCTTTGCTCATCCATAAGAATCAACTCATCATCCATTTAAGTTTTACCATAAGATTGCTGCAATTCAGGCACATCTTCAGGCTCCAGTTTTAATTCTAGTTCTTTTGCTATTTCCACCACATCTGCAGGTACTTCCTCCACTGAAGTCTTGAACCCCTCGAAGTCATCCATGAAGATTGGAATCAAGTTCTTTCAAACTCCTATCAATTTTGATCTCTTCCTGTAAATCAGGAGTGTTCTCAATGGCATCTAGAATGATGAATCCTTTCCAGAAGGTTTTCAATTGACTTTGCCCTGATCTATCAGAGGAATCACTCAATGGCAGCCTTATGAAATATATTTGTTAAATGATAAGACTTAAAAGTCAAAATTACTCCTTGATCCCTGGGCTGCAGCAGAGATGTTTTGTTAGCATGCATGAAAACATTAATCTTGCCCATCTTCATCAAAGCTCTCGGGTGACCAGGTTGAGCAGTCATATTCTGAAAGGAATCTTTTTTCCTGAGCAGTAGGTCTCAACAGTGGGCTAAAAATATACAGTAAACCACACTGTAAACAGATGTGCTGTCATCCAGGCTTTGTGGTTCCATTTACAGAGCACAGGCAGAGTAGATTTAGCATAATTCTTAAGGGCCCTAGGATTTTTGGAATGGTAAATAAGCACTGGCTTCAACTTAAAAGCCAATAGTTGCATTAGCCCCTAACAAGAGAGTCAGCCTGTCCCTTGAAGCTTTGAAGCCAGACATTGACTTCTCCTCTTTAGTTAAGAAAGTCCTGGATAGCCTCTTCTTCCAATATAAGGCTGTGTTATCTACATTGAAAATCTGTTGTTTAGTGTGGTCACCATCATTAGTTATCTTAGCTAGATTTTCTGGATAACTTGTAGCTTCTACATCAGCACTTGCTGCTTTCTCTTGCACCTTTGTGTTATGGAGATGGCTTCTTTCCTTAAACCTCATGAACCAACCTCTGCTAGTTTCAAACGTTTCTTCTCCAGCTTCCTCACCGCTCTCAGCCTTCACAGAACTGAAGAGCGTTAGGGCCTTGCTCTGGATTAGGCTCTGGCTTAAGGGAATGTTGTGGCTGGTTTGATCTTCTATCCAGACACTAAAACTTTCTCCAGATCATCAATAAAGCTGTTTTGCTTTCTTATCATTCGTGTGCTCACTGGAGTAGCACTTTTAATTTACTTCAAGAATGTTTCCTTTGCATTCATAGCTTGGCTAGCTGTTTGGCAGAAGAGGCCTAGCTTTTAGCCTATCTCAGCTTTCAACATGCTTTCCTCACTAAGCTTAATCATTTCTAGTTTTTGATTTAAAATGAGAGACTGCAACTCTTCCTTTCACTTGCACACTTAGAGGCCATTGTGGGGTTATTAATTGGCCTAATTTCAATATTTTTGTGTCTCAGGGAATAGGGAGGCCTGAGGAGAGGGAGGGAGACAGGGGAATGGCCAGGTGGTGGAGCAATCAGGACACATAGAACATTTATTGATTAAGTTTGCCATCTTATATGGGCATGGTTCATGGTGCCCCCAAAACAATTACAATAGTAACATCAAAGATCACTGATCACAGATCACCATAAAAAATACAATAATAATGAAAAAGTTTGAAATATTGTGAGAATTAACAAATTGTGACACAGACATGACGTGAGCAAATGCTGTTGGAAAAATGGCGCTGATAGACTCTCTTGATGCAGAGTTACCACAAACCTTCAATTTGTAAAAAACGCAAGTAAAAAGTGAAGCACAATAAAACAAGGTATTCTTGTATGCTATATATGCATTGTCTTAATTACGGTAGCTGTATTAAGTCTTCATATCCAGTAGAATAAATCCTCCTACTTTGATCTTTTTCTTCTTCAAAGTTTTCTTGTTTGTTCTTGGCCCTATTTGTTTCTGTATAAATTTGGAATTATCTTGTCAATTTCCACAAAAGTAACTTGCTGGAATATTTATTGAGATTTTTAAAATTGTGATTAAAATTTTTTTATTGGGATTTTAATTTTACTTTCACTTATTCCTTCTTGAATGCTCTTCCTTTCTTTATGTAGATCTGAGTTTCTAACATATTACTTCCTTCTCTCTAAAGAAGTTCTTTTAATATTTCTTGCAAGGCAGATTTACAATTTCCCTCAATTTTTGTATGTCTGACAAATTCTTTAATTCTCCCTCACTTTTGAAGGATAATTTTGCTGGGTACAGAAGTCAAGGTTGGTGGTCTTTTTCTCTCAACAGTTAAATATTTCACTCCACTCTTTTCTTGCTTACATAGTTTCTGAGAAGTCAGATGTAATTCTTATATTTGTTCCTCTATAGGTAAGGTGTTTTTTTCCTCTGGTTTCTTTCAGGATTCCTTCTTTATCTTTGATTTTCTGTAATTTAAAAATGATATGGATATGCCAACTTGTTTTTTTGGCTTTTCTCCTGCTTGGTGTTCTCTGAGCTTCTGGGATCTTGTGGGTTTGGTGTCTGATGTTAATGTGGGAGAAATTTCAGTCATTATTTCCAATATTTCTTCTGTTTCTCTCTTCTCCTGGTATTCCCATTACGTGTATATTATACCTTTTGTGGTTTTCCCACAGTCCTTGGATATTCTGTTCCTTTTTTGTCTTTATTTTCTTTGCTTTTTGGTTTTTGTTAATATATCTTCTGGCGCAGATTCTTTCCTCAGCCATGCTCAGTCTACTAAATAAGCTCATCGAAAGCATTCCTCATTTCTGTTGCAGTGTTTTTGATCTCTAGCATTTCTTTTTGGTTCTTTCTTATGATTTTGATCTCCCTGCTTACATTTCTTGCCCATCTTTTCTTATATACTGTCTACTTTATCCATTATAGCCCTCAGCATATTAATAATAAATTCCCAGTGTAATAATTTCAACATCCCTGCCATGTCTGGTTTTGATGCTTGCTCTGTCTCTTCAAATTGTGTTTTTTGACTTTTGGTATGCTTTCTAATTTTTTCTTGATAGCCAGACATGGTGTGTCAGGTAAAAGAAACTGCCGTGAATGGGCCTTCAGTAATGTGCTGGTGAGGTGTGGAGGGAGAGGGAGCATTTTATAGCCCTATGATTAGGTCTTAGTCTTTAGTGAGCCTGTGCCTCTGGACTGTGAACTTCACAGGTGTTTCTCAGTTTTTCTCCCTGCTGTAGGTGGGACAGGATGGCTAGAGTGGGCCAAAGTTGGACATTTCCCTTCCCCAGGTCAGTTAGGCTCTGATAATACCCCAGCAGTTCAGGCTCTGGTTATAGATTCCCCTCAGGGCAGGCTTTATTAAGAACAGAGCGCTCTGACTTATTTCAAAATGGTTCCTTTTCCCCTCCCCCTCCTGGGAGCCCAAGAGGATTTTTCCCTGGTATTTACTGTGGGAACCTAGCTGACCTCCTGCAGTAAATCTCACAGTATTGTGGGAGATGACTTATGACTGGGTTCCCCTGCAGTTTTTAACTCTCAGAGTTGTCAACACGGAGCCTTCAGCAATTTATCGAGTACAGTTCAGATTTTCCTACCTGGCCCTGATTTTGTTGGTGATTTCTGCTGGTGAGTCTCTGCTCCTGTAAGCTGTGACTCCTTCTATTTGCCTGTCTGTCTCTGCATTTGGTTTACCCTATGTCCTCCCCTCTCTTATGGATCCAATAAGAGTTTTGATTTTTCAGTCTTTTCAGCTTTTTACTTGTTGAGACAGAGTGGCGACTTCTAAGCTTCTTTTATGTGGAACTGGAAATTAGAACTCACTGCTTTTTTTTATTGTGGTAAATACACAAAACATAATATTTACCATCTTAACCATTTTTAATTGTACAGATCAGTAGTACTAAATCCATTCATACTGTTGTGCAACTGTCACCACCATCCATCTCCATAACTGTTTTCATCTTGTAAAACTGAAACTCTATATATCCATTAAACAATAACTTCCTATTTCCCCCTTCCAGCCCTTGGCAACCACCATTCTAATTTCTGTCTCTATGAATATGACTACTCTAAGTACCTTATATAAGTGGACTCATACTGCATTTGTCTTTTTGTGACTGGCTTATTACAGTTAGCACAGTGTCCTCAAGATTCATCCATGTTGAAATATATATCAGAATTTCCTTCCTTTTTAAGGCTGAATACTATTCTGTTGTAGGTATATACCACATTTTGCTTATCCATTCATCTGTCAATGGACACTTGGGTTTCTTTCACATTTTAGCTATTGTGAATAATGCTACTATGAACATGGATGTACAAATATCTCTTTGAGACCCTTCTCTCAGTTCTTTTGGGTATATACCCAGAAGTGGAATTGCTGGATCATATAGTAATTCTATTTTTAATTTTTTGAGGATCTGCCATACTTTTTTCCACTTTTTTTCCTATTCTCAACAATGGTGCATAAGGGTTCCAATTTCTCCACATCCTCACCAGCACTTAATATTTTCTGGTGGGTTTTTTTTTTTTTTTGATAGTAGCCTTCATAATCAGTGTGAGGTGGTATCTCATTGTAGTTTTGATTTGCATTTCCCAAATGATTGGTGGTGTTGAACATCTTGTCATGAGCTTATTGGCCATTTTTATTTCTTCTTTGGAGAAATATTTATTGAAGTTCTTTGTCTATTTTTTAATTTGGTTGTTCACTTATTTTGTCTTTGAGTTTTAACCATTCCTTATACATCCTGAATATTAATTCTTTATCAGATATATGACTTGCAAATATGTTATCTCATTCTATGGGTTGCCTTTTAACTCTGTTGATATTGTCTTTTGATGCACAAATTTTTGTTGTTGTTGTTGAGGAAGATTTGCCCTGAGCTAACATCTGTGCCTGTTTTCCTCTATTTTGATTATGGGTCACTGCCACAGCATGGCTGACAAGTGGTGTAAGTCTGCACCCAGGATCTGAACCCAAGAACCTGGGCCACTAAAGTGGAGCACACTGAACTTAAACACTATGCCATAGGGCTGGCCCCCAGAAAATTTTTTAATATTCATGAAATCCATTTTATTTTTTCTTTTGTTGCCATTGCCTTTGGTGTCATAACCAAGAAATCATTGCCAAATCCAGTGTCATAAGTTTTGCCTTATGTTTTCTTCTAAAAACTATAGTTTTAGGTGTTACATTTAGGTCTTTGATCCATTTTTGAGTTAATTTTTGCATACAGTCTTAAGTAAGGGTACCACTTCTTTTCTTTTGCTTGTGGCCATTCAGTTTTCCTAGCACCATTTATTGAAAAGATTGTCCTTTCCCCAAATGGTCTTGACATCCTTGTCAAAAATCATTTGACCATACATACGAGGTTTTGTTTCTGGGCTCTCTGTTCTATCCAATTAGTCTATGTATCTATCTTTATGCCAGTACCACACTGTTTTAATTACTGTAGCTTTGCAGCAAGTTTTGAAATTAGGAAATGTGAGTCCCCCAACTTTGTTCTTTTTCAAGTTTTTTTGGCTGGTTGGTGCTGCTTGAGATTCCATATAAGTTTTAGGATGGGTTTTTCTATTTCTGCAAAAAAGAAAAACAATCATTGAGATTTTGATAGGGATTGCATTGAATCTGTTGATTACTTTGGGTAGTACTGACATCTTAACAATATTAAGACTTCCAATCCATGAACATGAGATGTGTTTCCATTTACTTATGCCTTCTTTAACTTCTTTCAGCAATATATTGTAGGTTTTATTGTGCAAGTCTTTCACCTTTGTGGTTAAGTTAATTCCTAAGTATTTTATTCTTTTTGATCTTTATTATTTCCTTCCTTCTGCTAGCTTTGGGTTTAGCTTTTTCTTCTTTTTAGAGTTCCTTAAGTTGTAAAGTCACCAGCCCTGATGGTCTAGTTGTTGAGGGTTGGTGCTCTCACTGCTGTGGCCCCAGTTTCTTTCCCTGTCACGGAACCACACCACCCCTCTGTCAGTTGTCATACTGTGTTGGCTGAGTGTTGCTGTGATGCTGAAAGCTATGCCACCGGTGTTTCAAATACCAGCAGGGTCACCTATGGTGGACAGCTTTCAGTGAAGCTTCCAGACTAACACAGACTGGGAAGCAGGACCTGACTACCTACTTCTGAAAAAATTAGTCATGAAAACCCTATGAATAGCAGTGGAGCATTGTCTGATACAGTGTCAGAAGATGAGAGGATGGCACAAAAAGACCTGTCAAGGTTCCGCTCTGCTGTATACAGGGTTGTTAGGAGTCAGAATCAACTCAGTGGCACTAACAACAAAACAACAAAGTTGTAAAGTTAGATTGTTGATTTGAGATCTTTCTTATTTTTAATGTAAGGCTTTATAGCTATAAATTTTCCCATTTGCATGGCTTTCATTGCATGCCATAAGTTTTGGTATGTTGTGTTTTTATTTTCATTCATCTCTAAGTATTTTTTAATTTCTCTTGTGATTTAGTCTTTGATCCATTGGTTGTTTGAGTGTGTTGTTTAATTTCCACAAATTTGTGAATTTTCCAATTTTACTTCTGTTATTGATTTTTAACTTCATCCTGTTGTGGTCAGAGAAGGTAAGTTGTATGATATCTATCTTTTTAAATCTATTGAGACTTAATTTGTGACCTAATATATGGTCTATCCTGGAAAATGTCTCATGTGCACTTGAGATGAATGTGTATGCAGTTGTTGTTGGGTAAAGTATTCTGTATATATCTGTTAAATCTAGTTGCTTTATTGCATTGTTTAAGTCTTCTATTTCCTTACTTATCTTCTGTTTGGTTGCTATATCTATTATTGAGAGTAGAGTATTGGTCTCCAACTATTATTGCAGTACTGTCTGTTTCTGCCTTCAATTTTGTCAGTTTTTGCTTCGTATATTTTGATGGCCTGTTAATAGGTGTGTTAAGTGTTTATTATTGTTATATCTTCTTGCTGTGTTGAATGTTTTATTAATGTATAATGTCCTTCTTTGTGTCTGATAATATTTCTAATTTTAAATCTACTTTGTCTGATATTAGCATAGCCATCCATTTTCCCTTTTGGTTATTATTTGCATGGCATATCTTTCTCCATCCTTTCACTTTCAGTCTATTTGTGTCTTTGGATCTAAAGTGAATCTATTGTAGACAGCATATGGTTGGATCATTTTTGAAATCTATTCTGCCAATCTCTGTCTTTTGATTGGGGAGTTTGACCCATTTACATTTAGAATAATTACTGATAAGGAGGAATTTACTTTTGTCATCTTTCTAATTGTTTTCTATATGCCATATAGCTTTTTTGTCCCTTATTTCCTGCATTACTTGTCTTCTTTTGAGTTTAGTTGATCGTTTGTAGTGAAATGTTTAAATTCCTTTCTCATTTCCTTTTGTATATATTCTGCAGCTATTTTTCCTTTGATTATCATGAGGATTACATTGAACATCCTAAAGTTATCACACTCTAATTTGAACTTATGCCATCTTAACTTCAATAACATACAAAACTGCTCCTTTAATGGCTCTGTCCTCACCCCTTTTGGTTGTTGATGTCACAAAATTACATCTTTATACATTGTGTGCCCTAAAACATGTACTAATAATTTTTAAAAATGCACTAGTCTCTTAAATTATGTAGAAAAAAATGTGGAGTTACAAACCTTAGTTACAGTAATACTAGATTTAGATTAATAGTTGTATTTTTAAAAAAATATTAGTCTCTTAAATCATGTAGAAAATAAAATGTAGAATTATAAACTATTGTAACAATAATACTAGCTTTTATAATTGCACATGTATTTACCTTTATTGAGATCTTTATTTCTTTATACAGCTTCAAGTTATTATCTAGTATCTTTCACTTCACACTGCAACTCCCTTGAGCATTTCTTTTAGGGCAGATTTAGTGGTAATGAACTCCCTCAACTTTTGTTTATCTGAGAATGTTTTAAATTTTCCCTCACTTTTGAAGGATGGTTTTGCTGGATATAGGATTCTTGGTTGACAGTTTTTTTTTCTTTTAGCACTTTGAATATATTGGCCTACATCCTTCCTGTCTCTAAAGTTTCTGGTGAGAAATCTGTTGATAATATTATTATGGACCCCTTATAGGTGATGAGTCACTTCTCTCTTGCTGCTTTCAAGATTCTCTCTCTGTCTTTAGAAAGTTTGATTATAATGTATCTTGGTGTGAATCTCTTTGAGTTAATCTTACTTGGAGTCCATTGAGCTGCTTGTATGTTTATATTTATGTCTTTGACCAAATTTGGGAAGTTTTCATCCATTATTTCTTCAAATATTCTCTCTACCCCTTTCTCGCTCTTTTGTTCTTCTGAGACTCCCACAATACATATGGTGGTCTGCTAGATAGTAGTCCACAAGTGTCTTAGGCTCTGCTCATTTTTCTACAATCTTTTTTTTTCCATTCCTCTGACTCAATAATTTCCATTGTTCCATTTTCAGTTTTGCTGATTCTTTCTTATATCTGCTCAAATCTGCCTTTGAATCCCTCTAGTGAGTTTTTAATTTCAGTTGTAGTTTTCCACTCCAGAATTTCTTTTTTATTTCTTTTTAGGTGTTCCATCTCTTTACTGATATTTCTATTTTTTTCACACATTGTTTTCTGGACTTTCCCCACATCTTCCTTTAGTTCTTTGAGCATCTTTAAGACAGTTGTTTTAAAGTCTTTATTTGGTAGATCTGTTATCAGGTCTTTTTCAGTGACAGTTTCTGTTTATTTTTTTTTTTCTTTGAATGGGTCATACTTTCCTGTTTCTTTCATGATTTTTGTTGACAACTGGACATTTGAATCTAATAATGTGCTAACTGCAACTCAGATTCTCCCCCTTTCCTAGGATTTGCTTTTTAAAAAAACTGTTTTGTTTTTCTTTTTGTTGCTGGCTGTTTTTGTGCCAAGGATCAGCCTGAGGTATAAGCTTAAGGTCTTCTCAGGTCTATTCTCAGCCTGTGCCCTTTCCTGGGCATGCACAGTCACTTTCTAATTTTCCCCATAGATGAAGTTGCTTTTGACTGACCTAGTCTTCAATACCTGGCTTCTAAAAGGGGAAAAGAGAAAAATGAAGATGGAAAAGGGCACTGGCCCTTTAAATCCCCTGGGAGTCACTTCAGCCAGAGGAGGAGGGGTTTGCAACAACGAGAGGTGGTGCAACAACGACTGCCCTCTTCTTTGTCTGCACCTTTGTGGTCAGAAGCAGCAATCAGGGATCACAGCACAGATCCCTGATATTTGGAGGACGGGGTCCTTTTTGCCAAATCTGGCTCCTACAAGTTGAGTGCAGGTTGTTCCTGAAACACCTGCACAGCTGCCTGCCACAGGGCTGGGGGTGGGGAGTGAGAAGCTGCTACTGTGATAAGAGCAGACATTCACCAAAATTAACCATAAAAAGAAACAATTTGTGAATTATTGGAGTCCCAGAAGGAGGAGAAAAGTAGAAGAGGAGAGAAAGTTTATTTAAAGACATAATGGCTCAGAACTTCCCAAATCCTGGGAGAGATTTAGATATCCAAGTGCATGAAGCTCATAGGTCACCAAACGATCTCAACTTAAAGTGATATTCTCCAAGACACGTTATAATGAAACTGTCAAAGATCAAAGACAAAAAGAGAATCTTAAAAGCAGAAAGAGAAAAGAAGCTTGTAACTATAAGGGAACTCCCAAAAGCCCATCAGCAAATTTCTCAGCAGAAACCTTGTAGGCCAGGAGAGAGTGGAATAATACATTCAAAGTACTGGAAGAAAAAAACTGCCAACCACTCTAACTGACAAAGTCGTCTTTCAGAAATCAAGGAGATATAAACACTTTCCCAGACAAACAAAGGCTGAGAGAGTTGATTGCCACTAGACCTGCCTTGCAAGAAATGCTGAAAGGAGTTCTTCAAGCTGAAATGAAAAGATACTAATTAGTAACATGAAAACATACAACACACTGGGAAAGGTAGATATAAAGTCAAAATCAGAATATTCTTATATTGTAATATGGTGGTGTATTAACCAGTTAACTCTAGTATAAATGTTAATAGATGGAAGTATTAAAAATAACTGTAGCTACAATAATTTGTTATGAATACACAATATAAAAAGTAGTAAATTGTGACATCAAAAACATAAAGGGGGAAATAAAATGGTAGAGTTTTTATATGTGATTGAAGATAAGTTGTTATCAGCATAAAATAGACTGTTATATCTATAGAATGTTTTGTGTAAATCTCATGGTAACCACAACGCAAAAACCCACACTAGGTACACAAAAGATAAAGAGAAGAGAATCAAAGCATACCAATATGGAAAATCTTCAGTTCAGAAAGGAAGGCAGCAAGAGAAGAAGAAAGGAATAAGGGAACTACAGAACAGCCAGAAAACAATAAGATGCCATTAGTAAGTCCTTACCTATCAATAATTACTCTAAACGTAAATGGATTAAATTTGCCAATGAAAAGTCATAGAGTGACTAGATGGACAAAAACACAAGACCCAACTATATGCTTCCTACAAGAGACTCACTTAAGCTTTAAGGATACACATAGGTTGAAAGTGAAGAGGTGGAAAAAGATATCCCATGTAAGTGGAAACCAAAAGAGAGCAGGGGTAACTCTACTTACAGGCATACCTTGGAGATATTGCAAGTTTGGTTCCAGACCACCACAATAAAGCAAATATTGCAATAAAGTGAGTCACACAAATTTTTTCATTTCTCAGTGCATATAAAAGTTATGTTTACACTATGTTGTAGTCTAGTAAATGTGTGATAGCATTATGTCTAAAAAACAGTGTACATAACTTAATTTAAAGATACTTTATTGCTAAAAAATGTTAACCATCATCTGAGCCTTCAGTGCCAATAGACTTTCTCAATGCAGGGATGCCACAAACGTTCAATTTGTAAAAAACTCAATATCTGTGAAGTACAATAAAGCAAAATCCAATAAAATGAGGTTTGCTTGTATATCAGACAAAATAGACTTTAAGCCAAAAACAGTAACAAGAGATAAATAAGGTTATTATATAATGATAAAGGGGTCAAACCATCAGTAGGATATAACAATCATATATATTCACCCAACCTCAGAGCACCTAAATATATTAAGCAAATACTAACAGATCTGAAGGGAGAAATAGACAACAATACAACAATAGGGGACTTTAATCCTACACTTTCAACCATTCATAGATCATACAGACAGAAAATCAATAAATGGTGGATTTGAACAATACTATAGACCAAATGGACTTAACAGATATATATAGAATATTCTATCTAACAGTAGCAGAATGCACATTCTTCTCAAGTGCCCATGGAACATTCTGCAGGATAGATCATATGTTAGGCCACAAAACAAGTTTCAACAAATTCAAGAATATACAAAACTTTGAAGAAAGAAATTAAAGGAGACCTAAATAAGTGGAAATATATCCCATGTTCATGCATTAGAACACTTAATATTGTTAAGATGGCAGTATGTCCTAAAGCGATCTACAGATTCAATGCAATCCTGTCAACATTCCAGTAATCTTTTTTGAAAAAATGGAAAGGCTGATCCTAAATTCATATGGAGGTTATGTATGAGCTCAACAACATGGATGTTTGCTCACCATGGCCAACCTGGCTACAGCCACTGCTGAGTGCCCAATCTGCCAGTAGTAGAGACCAACACTGAGCTCCAATGTGGCACCAGTTTGATTACACTGGACTGCTGCCATCATGGAAGGAGCAGCACTTTGTTCTTACTGGAATAGACACTTTGGACATGGATTTGATTTCCCCGCACACAATGCTTCTGCCATTATCATCCTTGGGCTTACAGAATGCCTTATATACCATCATAGTAGTCTACATCATAGCATTGCTTCTGATCAAGGAACTTCCCTCACAGCAAGTGAAGAGCAGCAATGGCCCATGATCATGGTAATTCACTGATCTTACCATGTTCCCCATGTTTCTCTCTTGTGTCTCAACTCTCCCCTCAGCTGGCTCAGGGGCTCAAGTTCTAAGCTTCTCCTAAGCATTGTAAGAAGACCACAGATTGCATAGGGCCCCAGAACACTCCTAACAATGTTTTTTTTTTGAAAGGAAGACCAGCCCTGAGTTAACATCCACTGCTGATCCTCCTCCTTTTGCTGAGGAAGACTGGCCCTGGGCTAACATCTGTGTCCATCTTCCTCTACTTTATATGGGACGCCGCCACGGCAGGGCTGACAAGCAGTGCATCGGCAGGTGCCCGGGATCCGAACTGCGAACCCCGGGCTGCCAAGCGCGAACTTAACCCTGCACCACTGGGTGGCCCCCTAACAATGTTTTCAAACTGTGTTAACAGAAGTTCCATCTGGTTTCAGGAGTTCCTAGTTACCCTAAAGAAGGCAATTTCCATATCTCCTACCACAAGAATCAATTTAAAAAATCTACTGTAGAAAAGCAACAGAAGTCAGTAATGTATTGGCATTCTTTTGGATCCTCTCAGAGTGACACTGAAGTTACAGACTTATATTCTTCCTCACTGAGGTATGCCAGTCAAGCCATGTCTGGTTGAGCAGACTGAGAGAAATAGGCTCAGGGCTGTGCACGTGTTCACTGCCTCATCTCCTGCCATAAATCTAGCTTTTCCTGTCTCTGAGCCCATAGGGTGCTATGCTTACTTAGATGGGATTGGCAGATAAGATACTGGGATCTCAGCCATGCATCGTAGGAAAACCCAGCAAGCTAGGACTGAGTACAGGGCCAGGGAGGTTAACTCATCAACGTGGAGGGTCCTCATGGAGGATTCTCTAAAGCCAATTAATGGATTGGGACCTGATTCACTTGTATTTGTTGGATAGGCCAACTGCAGTAACCAAAGTCCCCAGAATTTATGATGGCTCAAATGCACTCAAGTTTATTTTCACTCACATGAATAGTCCAAGACATTTACAATTGGTGGGGAACTATGCTCTGTACAGGAATTCAGGGATTCAGGCTGATAGGCTCTGCCATCTTTAGTACATGGCTTTTAAGGTTGCCTGGAAATCAATACCCAGCCGCTGGAAGGGGAAAGAGACACATATGAGGTTTTTATGGGCCAGACCTGGAATATCACTTCTCACTTTCCTTTGGTAGAACTGAATCATATGGCCACACCTAACTGCAAGAGAGATTGGGCTATGAGCCCAAGAAGAGAAAATCATTTGGTGAGGACTAGCAATGTCTGACACAGCATCTATATCCAAGGGACAGTGATGTGGTATCTGGAGCAGGGCAGCAGCAGGAGCTAAAGCCAAGATTTTGCTAGAAATCAGACAGGAGGCAGCATTCTGTTTGAACTGTTCTGCCCAGTTTGGAGTAAGATGTTAGCCAGCTGCAGGTATGGAGATGGCTTTGGTCATGGGAGTGTTATGGATGCTCCTGTCCAGACCCTGGGAAAAGGGGGCTCCAAGAATCATGCAGGATGGGATTCTGGGACCTGAGCCAAGAACTAAGATTCAAGTTCAGGTTCTAGTTGTGACACTGAAGGCCAGTGATATGGACAGAGATTTGAGAGAAGGCTTACATGTGAGGGCTTTGCCCTGGAGATTTCTTTGCCTGTGACAGAAAGACTTAATTCCAAGTCCCCCCTGCTGGTGTGCCTGGGACTATTTGGGCCAGGCTCGGCTCTGGGATAGTTTGGGATGGTCCTGAAATTTTCTTTAGCACTGTCTTTTCCAGAAGTGGATTCACCTGTGCCCTTCAAAGAGCCTAATCTCCTCAGAAGAAAGGTGTCCTGGTACCTGTGGCTTCCTCAAGCAGCCACCCTCACACTCCCAGCCTTTAGGAATTTACATTAAAATAACACTGGGACACAGGTCACAAATTTCCGATGTCCTGTGGTCTCATAGGACACATTCTGTCTCATAGGTTAGTCATGTAACCTAAGGGCTAAAAAACTACTAGATTCTAAGTAACCAGTAGATTCTCTGTAGAGAGCTAGAAAATGAATTGCTTGCTTTGTTTGCTTTCCTCTTTGGAGACGGCCAAAAAATCTTACCAATTGTTTAGTGCTTTCCGAAAATTGTCTTTTAAGGATGACATTGCATGTACTGTCTAGAGAGGTTGTTGGAACAGATGTTGTGAGAGGCTGTTACATTCTAAAATGCTGAGAATGCCCATGTATCCCCCAGGCGTTATCACAGAAAATCCTCAACCACATTCATAGCACTACAGGGCGTTGCCTTCCACTTGATCCTTCCATTCTCCTGATTGTTCAATGCACAAGGGTTATTAAGAAGCTGAAAGATGATTATTATACTCCATCGTGGTTGCCAGCTATGTGCTAACAGATTTTTGAAAACAGATTCAGGAAACCACTGTGGGCTAATGACATATTAGGATCTGGAAGATTCTGGTCTTGGAGCCTATTTCATAGAACAAAACATGGGATGATAACAGAGGCAATATAATATTTGAGCATAGACTCTGTAGTAAATCTGCCATTTAATGGCAACTTGACCTTGGGCTAATTTTAACCACTTCAGTGCCTCAGTTTCCTCATCTGAGAAATGGGGATTAGAATAGTACTCACTTCCACGGGGTTATTGATAGAACTAACTGAGATAATGTATGGAAAGTGCTTAGCACAATGCCTGGCATATAGTAGGCCCTCAAAAAATGTTACCTGTTATTATACAGTAAGGTTTTTTAAAAACCTGTCATTTGTGTAAGAAAAAATGGGAGATTAATCAGCTACCAAATTCAAACATTTGTTTTTAGTGGTTGGAATTGAATCCTTGAAATTCTGCTGGTAAAAGGGAACATTTTTGATCATCTCCACCTGAATGAGCCCTTTTAGTTACCCACCCAGAGAAAAATCTCAGATCAAGTGGGGAAAATAGACCAAACGAAAATCTAGAGCAGAAGTTTCCATAGTGTGGGCTCCAGGTCAGTCACATCGGCGTCACAGGGAACTTGATAGAAATACAAATTCTTGGGGTGGGTACCCCAGACCTGCTAAATCCAAAACTCTAGGGGTGGAGACCAGCAAGCAGTGTTTTAACAAGCCCTTTAGGTGATTCTTAAACTCAGATTTGAGGACCACTGGCGTAGAGCCCCCAGAGATAAATTTGTTGATAAAAAGCAGCCTACAGTCATTGCAGAGAACTTATGGAAATTAATGAGCTCAGACCTACATTTCCAGCTGCCTTCTGTAACGTCCACTGGAGCCTTTCATGCCCCCAATCTTCCTCCTCCTGTGGCATCTTAGTTAATAGTGCCACCATCCGTCCAGTTGCCCACTCTTCTAGATTCTTCTACTCTCTCACTTTTCATCCAACCAGGACCTGAGAACCTGTGGATTTCCCTTCCTGGATGCCTAAATCTCTCTGCTTCTCTCCCACTGCCTCTGCCTTCATTCAGGCCCCCGCTCGCTCTCATTGGGTTGAGGAGGATTGTGCCAGATTTTTGTTATTTTTGACCTTTTATTTCTTTAGTTTCCCCAATCTTCTCTCCACACTGCTGCAGAGTGACTTTACTAAAACACGAGTGGATCTGTTGTTTCGTTGCTTAAAAATCTTCAAGCGCTATAGAAAAATTCCTTCCTGTGATATTTCAGGCTCTTCACAACCTAACCAGAGACTCCCTTTCCAGCCTCCCCTTCTTCCGACCCCTTTCCCTCCTGCCATATACTCCTGCTACTCAACCTTGCATTCTGTCCGTTCCAAGCTCTCTCATACCCCTTGCTCTGCGTATGTGTTTGTTCCCTGCCTTGCATGTTCTTCATTTTCTGCTGATTGAAGTTCTAGTTAACATCTCAGCTCCAACTTCACCGACCCCTGGGAGCCTTCCTTGACTTTTCTAAGGAGATTCAGAATCTCTCTTTTTGGTTCTCCAGCCATACTACACTTTTAAAGGCATTTATTACTCATATTGATGGTTTTCCTACTGGACTGCAAGCTTCTTAAAGGCAAAAAAATTTATTGCCCTATTTGTCTTTGCTCCTCCAGCCCCCAATACAGTGCTTAGCACTCATTAAGTTGTTGCTTAATAACTGTTTGCCGAAGGAGTGAAGGAATGAGAGTAAGTGCGTTGTTACAAGAGGGTTTTTTTTTTTTTTTTTTTCTTGAGGAACAAAACCTCAGCTGCCCAGGCATAGAATTACCGCCTTTGAGAAGTATTTATGTTCGGGATCACAACAGCCATGGAAGAGGAATACGTCCGTCCCTCAGGGGAAACGACGGCAGAGTTTGGGCAGGTGAAATGTAATTATCCGAGCTGGCCCTGGGCCAAGGATTCTCAGCGCTGCGGTGCGGCCAGGGCTAAAGACAAGGGGTCCGACCTTCATCTCGCATCCCTTCTGAAGAGCTGCTCCTCCGGCAGCCAGGAGCCCCGTAACAGCTTGCGGGGGCTTGGGGTCAGCCTCACTCACAGGGAAGGGGCAGCTGAGCCCTGTGACCCGGCTGAGCTGGCTGCTTGGCTCTTGGCTGCCTTTGGTCTGAACACACAGCCTGGTGTGGGAACGGAAGCTGGTCTGTGATCTTTCTTGCATTCCTTCCCGCCGCCCTGCTGCATTCCTTCCAGCTGAAGTTAGCAACGTACACTTGCCTTTGAGGACACAAGACCCCAGCATGTAACAATAACTTGACCTCAAGTTCCTGGCAGTCAGTTCCCTCACCTTGTGGGTGTGTTTATGTTTAGTTCTAAAAACAATAAATCCCCCTATGCAAATGACCAGCCACACATGCACAAATGCACAAAATTGAAAAGCCTTTTTTTTTTTTTTGCAGATGGCTTTAAATCCTTTCTGGAAGAAGGTGCACAAAAGTGGCTGAGCTGGGATTTAAGCTCACCAAGTCTGACTCCGGGGTCTGAGCTCTGAGACCCTCTGACTTCGCGGCACGTTGGGCTCTCAGAGGATCCATCTGGGAGGGATGGGGCTAGCAGAGGCCAACAAACACAGCCAGGACTCCTGGGCCCCTGGTTTTAATATAACTAAAATCATAGAGCCTTGGAGTGTCCACAAGTAAATGACCTGGGAGGTGGCCACGGGAGACAGGCGGAAGAATGCAGAGTAAGAATGAGGCACGTCCTCTGTACAAAGCAATCTCACATTTCATCAGTATCGCGCCGCTCAACCATTCTCCAGACAAGATTTTATGCCCAAAGCAGAGACTTTCCCCTAAACAGCAATATTCCTGTATGTTCTACTTTTCATTTCCTCAATTCTCCCTCGAAAGGTCTCCAAGCAATTTACAAACTGTAGGTTCTGTTTGCAATTCGGACCCTTAAAGTTTATCTATCTTTCTTTCCCCTCTCACTTTTCCTTTGTCTTTTATGATTGTGATTGAAAAAGAGGAAGAGTTGGGAGACCAAAGCTCGTGAATGTATATGAAGCCATTATATCTGCTCGGTGAGATGCAAGCGCAGGCTGTCTTGTTTAAAAGGTTGTCTCTGCATCACCAGAACTGCTTTGGAGCTTTTTCCTCCAATTGCACAGATTCATTATTTACTTTTTTACCGCATCTATTTACAAGTCCACATGGACCCTCTGTGAGGCCTAGTCCGGGCCTCAGAGCTCCGGTAATGAAGCCTGGCTCACTCTCCTTTGATATATCTCTCTGCTACTGCTGCTCGGGGGACAGAGAGTGTGCCCACCTCTCTTTGGGAAGGTCAGCCTGACCGAGGACAAAGGATTTTAAATTGCGCTCTGTGGAATCCTGGAACCCTGAGTAGGCTGCCAAGAATTCTAGGAAATAGCAATAAAATCAGCCCTGGGCATTCTTTTATTTTTCAAGGCATTATGATTTGGGTTTGATTGTTAAACTTTTTCTGGGGTTAAAATATATATCTAATGCAAGCAGACTGCACTCCCTGAAGTTTGAGTGAACCACAGGTGTGGACGGAGTGTGTGTGGAGGAGCCAGGTGAAAGTGGCCCCTGGGGACATTCTTGGTAGTGACTTGTCTCAAATAGAGGAGAGGAAGAGTACCTGGTAATAGTAGGTACTCAATAAACGTTCGTTGAGTGAATGAATGAATGTTCTGGCTGCCCTGTGTCCTCTGATGGCTCTACTTGCAGGCTTCGTTCTGCTGCAGACCTTGTGTCCATTTTGACCAAGGGAGGAATTTTAGCGGCAGCTGTGCTGTATGCGCCTCATGTGCTTAGTGTCAGGACCCTCGGGCCTGACTGGGACTAGGGGACCCCATCATGACCCATTGGCTGATCCCATCGTTGCTCCCCAAGTCTTTTTGTCTGTACAAGACTTGCTCCCAGGGGAGTTCCTGGGTGCTTGGCTCACTTTTGGTCCTCGCTCTTCCCTCTCCCTTCCGGCTCAGGTGGTAATTCTGGTCCCTGCTCTTTACTCCCCCTGATTTAAGGTCCTGTCACCCTTGAGTGTTTCTCCAGATAAATGCCTATTCTCCTAACTCCAGAGTCTTGGCCACCAGCTGAGATGACCAGGTTTCTGGAACCAAAAACTTTGTAGCCTGGCTGCTCCCTGGAATATGCTTCTCTAGCTAGCCAGGTGTCCCTCTCAGAGAGCTGAGCACCTGAGTGTGGGGGCGAGGCTGTCAGGGTTTGACTCAGTTTCTCTTCTAGAGTGACCCATAATGCTCCAGTCCCCCAACGTCCAAACTCCCCAGAAAAGTCAAGCTTCTCAAACTAGAGTTTAGAGGGAAGGGAGGTCTCTAAGCTCCACCCACTGGTCAGAGGTAAGTGAACAATAATAGTACCAATGTCTCAATTAGCAAACACATACGACTCCTTGGGAGAATTTCAGGGCCCCTCACCTGTTTGCTCCCCGAGTTTGCATTTATAGCAAATGGACAAAATTATTCCCTCAAAACGTTATTACAATTACCTTGGGAAAAGCACTCAGAGTGAGAGAACCTTGCTTCTTAGAAGACTCGGCCCGCTTCCCTCTGTAGGGAGCCGGGGGAGTCTCTGGCCAATCTGGTGGCTCAGAGGTGGTGGAAGTAGAAGTCCTGGCAGTGACTTCTGGGGAGGATGCGAGGGGAATGGCCCCTGAGGAAGGAAAAGTAAAGAACCTACACGGACAGGGCACCTGGGGAAGTTCAGAGCGAGACGTGGAAGTGAGGGTTTTAGAGGAAGCATTTGCTGGAATCTAAGAATCACAGAAGGGTGGAAAGGAAACTTAAGAAGTTTTGCTTGGATTGTGATTGCAACCTTCTTTAGTGGTTTTTAAGAGCATAATAAAGGGTTCGAATTATTTTTGGCTGCAGGATTAGTTTACTTGAATGAGACACCGTGGTGGAGTCAAACTACTTGGGAACGAGGGATTTCATTCAACAAATTCAGTGCCAGCTACTGGGGATACAGCCGTGAATAAAGCAGACCAGAAACTCTTTCTCATGGAACCTACTGGGAGAGATAGAAAGTAAGTAAAATAAATAAATTATGTCATATATCGTAACGTGGTGAGTACTGTGGAAAAAACGAAGCAGGAGAGGGAGATAGGGAATTCCAGGGGAAGAACATGTTGAAAATTTTACATATGGTGGTCAGGGAAACCCTCCATGAGAAAGTGACATGGGAGCAAAGACTTGAAGTCTGTGAGGGGGAGTCAGGCAGATATCGGGGGCAAAATCCCCAAAGAGTTAGTGCAAGGGCATGTTTGTGCAACAGCGAGGAGGCAGTGTGGCTGGACTGGAGAGAGGGAGGTAAAGCCTGCTAGATGAGATGGGAGCCTTCTCAGACAGGAGTTTGTAAGCCATCATAAAGCCTCTGGCTTTTTCTCTGGAGAGCTCTGAGCAGAGGAGCAATAAATACGACTTAAGTTTCAAAGGGATTCAGAAAGATGGAAGGGGAGGCAGATACAAGGAGAACAGGTAAGAACTGCTACAGAAATCCAGATGCTAGATAAAGGTGCTGGCAGTGAACACAGTGGGAAATGTGTGGATTTGTTAGCACTACGCATCCATTTATTCATTAATTATTTAATTTAATAAATCCCTTAATAAAAGGTTTAATAAATATTTATTGAGTCCTCACAGAGATGGCAATCTGAAATGGAAGACAAATAGTTAATTATCATAAGCCCATCCAGCTCCAGAATTCTAGGAGTCTAAGGAACCGGAGAAGGTAACATTGGAAAGGGAGGAACTGGCACCTTTGCGTTATAGAACCTACTGAGAAACATAAAGAAGTGTTTAGCAGATGCTCCAAGTAGACAGAGACAGGGCAGGGGCAGAGGCTCAGGGCTGAGCAAGGCGGACGCTGAGGAACACAGTGTGACTGGAGCCTGGTGTTTGAGAGAGGACGGCTGGAGGTTATGCCCCAAAGGCAGGTGGGGGCAATTGTGAAGGGCGTGGAGATGAGAAAGGTGCATGCTAGGTTGGAGGTTGGTGGCGGGAACTCCCATTGGCAACAGCCACACCTGCTTCTCTCAGTCCTACCTGTTCTGGGCGAAGGAGACAGCTAGTGGGCCTGCAGCCAAATGGGATGCTGAAGCCCTGAGGCAGAGGGTCAGAGCCAGAAGAGCCTTCTGAGATCATGCAGCCACATCCACTCGTTATCTAGAGGATGACATGGAAGCCCAGAGAGGGGAGGAATTTTCCAGGGTCACCAGTTAGAAAATGGCAGAGCTGGGCTCTTAAGCTTGGACAGAATTCTCTTTTATTGCACCTGAGTCTGTCAGGAGGTTTTTCCAGCCTCTCCTTTCTCTCCTTTATTCAGTGGAATGGGGCCCTTTCTCTCTGGCATCTGTTGGCCAGGACCCATCCATGTGGAGGATCTGGTTTCTGTCTTGGTAGATAAATCATGGATGGCACGTACTTTGCCTCAGAATCGCGCTGGTCTTGGGCTCTTTCTCAGGACTTTTGACCTGTAACCCTTTCCGCAACTCCTGTCATCTGCCCGGATTCTTGACATGCTCTTACTCTAATCTCTAATCTCTCTAACTGCTCATTTCTACCTCATGACCTGTCTGGGGCTGTGCCCAGTTCTATTTTCTCTCTCTCTCTCCACCAATCTCTCATACAAGGCAACCATACCAAAGTCTCGTTTCTCTCCCGCTCCAAACTCCAAATCTTCTCTTCTAAACCCAGCCCATAAGGCTCTCTTCATCTCTGCATAAATTCTCCTCCTCTTGTCCTTAGTTCTCTCCCCTTCTCTTTTAAATCCTGGTATCTTCTCCCTCTTCTTGTATTATGCCTATTGTTGATTACCCTACTATTCACAAAAATGCCTAGGGACTGAATGGATAATTGGGCAAGAAAGAATCCTTTTGGGAGTGAGAGGTAAGGAGAGAAAGGGCTGTGAAGAGTCATACTTTACTATTTTTCTCTGTCACATCTAAGTTTCAAACAGGGAGCTGAATTTTAGGTTTGATCTGGACTGTGTAGAGGGGAGCTGTTAATGTCTCCTTCTCCTCTTCCTCCTCCTCCTCTTTCTTCTTCTTACTGTGTGTTTTCACACAATAGACAAAGATGTCTATTCTGCAGATTGCAACTTCAGACTGCCAACAGTGTGAGTTTCCTTACGTGTCTTCACCTGCCATCACCAAGCCATACCATCTCGGTTTGTTTACTGGGACCCCATGTGTCATTTCCCATGGCCCCAAGTTTCGATCAACCTGTAACTTCAAATACTACCTCTATTCTGATGGCTACCAATTTTGTGCCTCCAGCCCAAATATCTCTCTAGAGTTAAGACACTTTAGATCGTCACAAAGCTATCAGTCTGTTATAACTGTTAGAGTCCCTGTCCCATAATTTTCTGGCTATCACCTAAGTTTCTTAGCTTTTGAGGTGCTTTTTCCTCTGCTGAAAATGGGAGAGACTATGAATACCCACCTGCCAAAGTTGGTGGGAAGATAAAATGAAATAATGGATGTCGAGATGTCTTGTAACTTGTAATGGATGTTTAAAAAGCCCTCTACAAATCTTCATTGCTTTGTGGGTTGTGTTTGCAACTTCAGCAGATGCCGGCTAAATTTAGAAATTGCCCCTGCAATAGACATATGTTGCCACCAGGTGGCAGGAGAAACCTGTGATGCAATCAAGGAGGAAAAAAACGTTCCAAGAGAGAAAATAAATTCTGTTACAAGCAGCCAACTCTTTAGTGATTATTAAGTAAACAACAAACTTATTTATAAATCACAGTAGCCCTGAATAAACCAAATATAAAGCCTCTAATACAATGTGTTTCAGTTTTTTAGGCAATGGTGATCATTTTCCAGATGAATTCTTATATAAAATCCCAAATATATAAAATAGATAAAAGTGGCAGTGCTCTTTCTGAAGTAGGACAAAGACACTGGGAGTCTGTTCCCTCATCCTCCTCTTTTATTCTTGAACCATCTCTGCTGAACTGCAGGTCTTCATGTGACAGAGTTTTATTTATTTATTTTATTTTAAAAAAGTATTAATTTGAGGTATAATTGACATACAACATTAGTTTCAGGTGTACAACATAATGATTTGATTTGTATATATATATATGTATATTTGATTTGTATATATTTGAAGTGATCACCACATTAAGTCTAATTAACATCTATCACCATACTTAGTTACAGAATTTTTGGGACAGAGTTTTAAACCACTGTTTTGATAAGCGTATTTTCCCAACACCCTCTTAAAACATTCTTTTATCATTATGAAAAAGTATATAGTACTTTTTAAAAATAAAGAATTTTAAGTTTATATAAAATATAAATTACAAATGTATAAAATTTATATAAATGTAAATTATAAAATTTATACAATTTATAGACTATACAATCATATGGAATTTTTATACATTCTATCTAGAATTACAACATATAAATATTAATTTTTAAATTTTAGAATGAAAATATATTATTTTAATACACTTAAGGATAGTGCCTTAAAAGAATATTCTTTTTTTTTTTTTTTTTTTTGTGAGGAAGACCAGCCCTGAGCTAACATCCGTCGCCAATCCTCCTCTTTTTGCTGAGGGAGACTGGCCCTGGGCTAACATCATGCCCATCTTCCTCCAGTTTATATGAGATGCCGCCACGGCATGGCTGACAAGCAGTACGTCGGCGGGCGCCCGGGATCTGAACCTGCGAACCCTGGGCTGCCAAGCGTGGACTAAACCACTGCGCTACTGGGCGGCCCCTAAAAGAATATTCCTAACATTCTCAGCTTCTCTCCTTATCTTGTTTTAATTGTTGGAAATTTTCTACCTGGCTTTCAGTTCAAGATGGCAGACTGAGCACAAGCATTCAACCTCTTTCACCCTTTAAAGTTTCAACATGAATAAGTTAGTTCAATATAAAGAAGTGTTAAAATAAATCAATTCATTGAAAAGTGAGAATGTGGTGTGGCACATTAGAAGATCAAATGTTTTAGAGAATTTCTAGAATATAGAAGGCAGATTAGGTTTAAACTCATGGGCAAGCCAGAATGGAGAGGGCCAGGGCTCAGTCTTGCCCTGGAGAAAGCAACAGAGCAGAGGAGAAGCAGGTTCTCAGTGGGAGGGGGAGAGCCCCCCACCTCCCAAAGTCACCAGGATGGAGAAATGCAGAATGGGGGTAGGAGTGGGCAAACTAGAGATAATGAGCAAAATGTTTGCAGGATGGCTGTCTTGTTTAACTTCTCAATCTTCCCCCCTTATTCTCCCCCTGAAATCCCCCTGAATGGTGGGTGCCTTGCCATCTAAGGCTGAAGAGAGAGGAATATTTTCTAAACAAATCAAGAAATCTGTAGGTAAGAGGCCAGGCCCCACAAAAGGGACTATTGTAATCCAGAATACAGTTGTCTGTGTATAGACGCTGGGGCTGGTAGACATCAGGGAAGGTGCTGCCTGCCTGCTTGCCCTTCTCACACCCCAAGGAGATGCTTTCTAGTTAACACACTCCACCCACAGACTGAGAGCCCACAGTCACTCCTCCCACTCAGGGGAGACGCTGGTAACGGCTGAGCAAACATCAACCCATCTCTCTCGATCAATCAACCTAGACTTTCTTCAGAAATGTGAATGGATAACCAGTGAGCACCAGACTCATGAAGAGAATAAGAGGCAAAAAATGAGTGAACTAACAGAACTCACCCCAGAGAAAACAGGGATAATTCAGGGAAAAGAAGAAAACTTAAAAGGATTACTAAAGATGTAAATTAGTCAAATGATACTGTTCTTATAAAACAAGAGTGTATTATGATAAAGAGGCAATCAGTGAACACAGAAAATTCCCAGGAGATTTAAAAATATAATTCCTACATCCAGGCTGCCAGTGTGCGAGTCCAGGGTGCAGCTCTGTGAGTGGAGCTCTCCGGATGGGGCAGTGTACAGCCTGTGTGGCTGCAGGCGATGGCCTGAGTTTGGAGGTCAGGCACCTGGTTTCAAGTGTAGGCTATGTCACAGCTGCGGAGGTGGCTTGACTTCTCTGGGCCTTAGTTTCCTTCTGGCACTAAAATATCGTGGGACCAGGAATGTATGCGATGAAGGCACAGTAGGAGGCCTTTTCCTGCCTCTGGTTCCTACAGATGTCAGGAGACTCCCACAGGTGGCCCTGCCCCTCTCTAGGTGGCTTAATCGCTGCATTTATAGCCCGTTGTAACTTCTTTCTCCCTTGGATCTGAACCTGGGAATATGAAGGAGTTGGGAGGACACCCGCTTCCATTACCTCCCTCACCCAAACTCGGACTAGTCTCGAAGCAATTCTTTCTCGGTAATGCTTCAATCCGGGATGAGTATGTAGCTCCTTCATAAGGAGGGGAACAGAGAAAAGTCAATGCAAGGTTTATGGAAGAATTCTGTAGCACAAGAGAAGCATGATAATGTACTGTGACTAAGCGAATTCAGTTTCCTCTGAAATAGATTTCTTACAAGAAATGGAAAACACATTTAAAAAAAAAAAAAAATATCAATTCCTAGCAAGGCACACAAGGATACTTGCTTCTATTAAACTGACCAGGCTGTTATGGGGAGGGAAGAGAGTAAGAAAATAAAAGCATGCATAGAAATGACAAATATAGCAGCTAAAGTAAAATCCATATAGGAATCAAGAAAGTGGAGACAGGATTCTATAGAAAAACAATAAAGTGAGGTAGAAGACAAACTAGATGTTCACAGAATGCAGAGGAAAAGGGCAAAGATATTAAAGCAATGTCAAAGGAGATGGCAATAGAAAGCAGAAATTAGTTTCATGGTTAACAGGCATTCTAAAAGAAGTATCCAAAACAAATGGAGTAGAGGCAATAAACTAAAGAAAGAATGAAAAAAGGATTTCTGGATTTAAAATAATCTTAAAAAATGTAAAAAACTGGATTTCAAAGAAAAAGGAATAATCCTGCAAGCATCCTGAAAAGAAAGGAGAAAACCTGTTTCTGACAAATAAGCAAAAAGCAGATCGATGTTAGAATTCTTGGCAACACTAAATGCCAGAAAACAATGTAGTGATGTATATAGAACTTACTGGAAAAGGTTGTGGTTCCCATGTGAAGAGAATAGGATGACATTCAGATATGTTTGGTATCTGAAGGAATATACCACCTACAGGCGTTCCGGATCATTGAGACATGAATTACACTGTAGTGAGTGTTGAATACATTAAACATATAGATATAATTTAAGTAATAGTGGTAGACGTAGTGGTACAGAAGGCAAAAGACTAAAGAAATTATGTTATATATATGTAAAAGAGAAAATAATATTACCTGAATTTAAAATAAAAGAAAGCAGAAAGAATAGCGGGCAAGGAAAAATGCAAGTGCTAATTTTCATATTCTCCAATAGATTACAGTAGAAATTAGTTTTTATATTTGATGAATAAATATAGATTTGCTAGTGCTTTTGAAAGTTTTACGTGCCATTTATTACTAGAATTCCAAATATTTGTAGAAGAGTAAAATAAAGTTTAACCTTAAAGAAAACTAGAACAGAAAGGAAATATCGAAGAAACAAAACCCAGAAAGCGTAAAATGGCATTAGAAAGACCAAGCATGACAAGTATGAGAATAAAAACTAGTTTAAAATTGCCTGTTTAAGAAAAGTTAAACTTTCTCCAATTTGATTTTAAAATAAAATTCAGTGGTTTGCTATGTTCAACAATAAAATAAAAGGCAAACCTATGTTAGGAAAACAGACAAAAAAGAGATGAGCGAGGTTATAGTAATCATTAAAGGAGTCATTTAGAATCGTTTCATACTTCTAGAAGCACTGATATAGATCCACGGTTCGCTAACTGTCAGGTGCATCAGAATCACCTGGAGGTTTGTTAACAAACAGATTCCCCGGGCCCCACCCACAGAGTTTCTAATTCATTAAGTCTGGGGTGGGTCGTGAGGATTTGCATATCTGACAAGTCCCCAGGTGAGGCTGATGCTGGCAGTTGCTGAAGAACACCAATTAAGAGTGGACATTTAATAGTAATGAAAATTTATGTGCTAAGGACTAGCATAAAAATATACATAGCAAAAAAAATTGGAAATATAAGGAGATAAGAGAAGAACAAATTTCAATACATTATGAATCTTAAACAGAAGTAATTTAAAAAGGGATAAAATTATCTAAATATTTAAATTAACATCATTATATTAATATTATACAAATGAAAAACATCCTTTCAAGTGTCCATGGAATATTTACATTTAACTGCAGATTAGCATACTTTTATAAATATCCATTTATAAAGACCGGGGTAGAAAAAATATATGATAAAGTTTTTGGAAAAAAATTAATAGTTTTTACACCAAGGAGCTAGAAAAAAGTAAAAAACTAACTTAAAAAAAGTTATAATTGTCTATAAATAGGGCAATTATAAGGAAATACACTTAAAAATAGAAAACAGTGGAATTTATAGGTAATTATCAGACTGGTTCTTTAAAAAAAGGCAAATTTCTGGAAATTTTAATCAAGAGAAAATATGTAAATAAAAGTATAGCACAGAACAGTAATGTAATGATAGACATGCAGAATAGTAAAAAATTAAAAGTCAATAATATGAATAATTGCAGCAGAGTAACTTAGAAATGGATGGTCTCCTGGAAAAAAAAATGATCAAAATTGAGTCTAAGAAATAGAAAGCCTGAATGTCATGATAATCATGGGAAAAAAATAGAAATAAAATGATTAAATTTCAAGGAAAGAAAAACACACTCTAGGCTAGAGGTAATCATGGATTATTCTCCCGCAATTGGTAAGAATTGGAAAATTTCCATAGCATTTGTACTGTTCTAGAATATGGAACGTGATCAGTTTAAAGCCAATCAAAAAGTAGCTTAATTCAAATATCCTCAATAGAGATGGATAAAAAGGAAATCTATAGACCATTCTTAAGTATCTTAAATCTTAAAAAAAAAAAAGTGAGTGGAAAATGACACAACGGAACCAAATAGGACTTATCCTATAAAGGAAAGGATTATTTTTAGGAATTTATTACAATAAGACATCATATCCATAGAGTCTCAGTGAGATCCCAAAGAAAAAGATAAAGTAATATACCCATTTACTAGAAAATTTAGCATTGTATTAAGAGTATCTGTCTAAGCCAAAATCATCCTTGGTGGTGATCAATTACTGTAATCTAGAGTTCCATTAATCTCACAACATTAGTGGGAGCATTTACACTTCTCCAAATAGAGGATTTGACTGGGTCAGTTTGCCCCCACTTATATGGAGTACACCTCTTAAGTAGTGTCTGTATAAAGCCATCTTGAAAGTTCCTGGCCTTCTTCATGCCTTTGCAACTTCTCCCTGGTGCCATCAGCTATGGCTTGAGTGGCAAGGTTGTATAGGTGACACATATGGCTCCAGCCAGGGCATTCTTGTGGGAAAGACCTGCTTGGGATCCCTTTTCTCAGGAGGAAAGTGAACTGGAAGGCACTCCTTGGACTTCTTTTGCAATATGTGCAGTTCATAGGCATCTACTTTCTAAGCCATACAGTATCTATGATAGAAAAAAAAAACCCCAGGAGCAAGAGCCCAGAAGGAAAGATGATGGAGCATGACACATTTCTCCATGCAGGAATACTTAAAAATAGTGATGGTGGCACCGAACTTCCTGCAGCTATGTGGGTTGAGGTTCTGAGTTATTTCTCTTGGCTATTAAAGAACACAGTGACTCAAAAGGCTAGAAGTGGTGCTGGGACAACTGGATATCCAAATGCAAGAGAATGAAGTTGAACCCCTATTGTACACAGTATAGGAAAATTAACTCAAGACGGATTAATGACTTAAATGTGAGAAGTACTACTATAGGATTCTTCAAGAAAACATAGGCATAAATCTTCCTGATCTCAGATTTGGCAATGGTTTCTTAAATATGGCAACAAAAACACAAGCATCAAAAGAAAAAAATAGATACATTGGACTTCATCAAAAGTTTTCAAAGGACACCATCAATAAAGTGAAAAGATAAGCCACAGAATGGAAGAAACATTTGTAAATCATGTATCTGACAAAGAATTTATATCTAGAATATTTAAAGAACTCACAATTCAATGATAAAAAGACAACACAATTAAAAATGGGCAAAGGATCTGAATATTTCTCCAAAGAAGATATACAAATTGCCAGTAAGCATATGAAAGATACTCAACATCATTAGTCATCAGAGAAATGCAAATCAAAACCACAATGAAGCAGCACTTTATACCCACTAGGATGGCTATAATTAAAAAGACAGATAATAATAAGTATTGGTGAGGATGAGGAGAAATTAGAACACTCATGTACTGCTGGTGCGAATGTGAAATGATACAGTGCCTTGGAAAACAGTTTGGCAGTTCCTTAGAAAGTTAAACATAGAGTTACCATATGACCCAGCAATTCCACTCCTAGATATATACCCGAGATAAAAGAAAACATATGTCTGCCAAAAACAAACAAAAAACCAAACTTGTACATGAACATTCATAGCAGCATTATTCATAACAGCCAAAATGTGAAAACAACTCAAATGTCCACTATTTGGTCATGAAAAGAAATGAAGTATTGATACACATTACATGAATGAATCTGAAAAATATTATGCTATGTGAAAGGAACCAGACGCAAAAGACCACATATTATATGGTTGCATTTATATGAAATGTCCAGAATAGGCAAATCCGTAGAGACAGAAAGTATGCTATGGGTTGCTTATACTAGTGGCTGGTGGAGGATGAGGAGTTTAGGGGTATGGAATTTCTCTTTGGGGTGGTGAAAATATTCTAAAATTGATTGTGATAATGGTTGCATATCCTACATATACTAAAAACCATTAAATTCTACCCTTTAATAGGTGAATCATGTGGTATGTGAATTATATCTCAATAAACTGTTATAAAGGCTAGAATATTCTGGACATTGGGGTCATACACAGCCTAAATCTCCTCAATAAATCCTCCATGTAGTCTTATGTTTAAAAAAATATGTTTATTTTTCTACTTAGAGTTTTAAGTTCCTCATTTCTCTTCCACTTTGATAATCTGATTTTCTGAAGTCTCTATCTGCTCCCATTACAGCTTTAGTTCCACAGGTTTTCATCTTTATCCAATCTTTCTTGACATCACATTGTTATTTCTTCACGACTCTTTAGTTTCATAGATGCAATATATTCATGAATCTTGCTGGGAATATGACTCATAAATGCTTCAAAATTTCTCCTGCCTCTTGGGGTAAATCTATTTCATAAAAGCATTTTTTTTTTTACAGATTTCCTCTTCTTCCTCTGACCTGTACTATTATTTCTTGTTTCATAGATGTGGTGATTTTACTCCGTTTCTTTGCTTGGGGCATCCCACCTCCGAGATTCAGCACTTTGCCTGTCCTCCAGCAACTAACACCAATCAGCTGTTTGCTAAATGTTGTACATGTCCTCGGGTAATGCCAATCTTAGTGGTCTTCACTGGGGTTGGTCTACAAATTGTGAATGGGGTATTAACTAAAGTTTGCTTGCCATTTTCATGGAAATTTGGGGGTGGGGACATCAAATGTCTGCTATCAATGTCTCCATCTCAGCCAGTCCCCTTTCTGTTCAGATTTATTTGCTAAAATGTTTAATGTTGAATTACCTATACACGGGTTAGGAAGCTTGAGACTCATAGATGTATTGATAGGAATTCAAATAATTGGAAAAGCATTTGGAAAATTTCAGCGTTGAGAGAAGAATACCTTATCTTGTGATGTTAGTTGCAGGAAGAGGCAATAAGGAAGCTTTTGTCAGAAATCGTGTTAGCTAGACCAGTGGATCTAAAATCTGATTACTACCATACATCAAAATGAATTCCAGATGGATTCAAGAGTTAAAAGAATGTACAGTCAGAAAACAGACACAAGTAAAATAGAGTTATCACGTTTTTTTTTTTTCCTACAGCAGAATACCTTCCCAAGCATTGAAGTCACGGAAAAATAATCATAAGAGAAAGAGTTCCAAGTTTGGGCCCATCAAATGAAAAACTTCTGTCCAACAACAAATATAACCAAAATTTAAAAGGCAAACATACTTTGAATGTATTTGTAATGATGATGACAAAGTCACGGTTGTAGCATTTCACATCTGAATGGAACCTTCAGAGTTACTTTGGTCAAATTCCTCCCAAGGCGCAGAGTGAGATATTAGGTCCACACTGGCCTTGTGGCTGACTTGCTATGGGTAGGCCATCAAGTGGACTTGTTAAGAGCATGGCCTTCCGAGTCTCTAGGCCTGAGTTTGGATTTCAGCTTTACCACCTACTAGCTGTGTTACCTTGGGGAACTCATTTCCATCTGAGCCTCGTTTCTTCATCTACAACATGGAGGATAATGTTAATCTCTACCTCACAAGGTTATAGTGAGAATAAGATGAGATAAAGGATTTAAAGTACCTAACAATGCCTAGTACATCTGTAGATGGTATTGCTTTATTTATCATCATTATCCTCATCTTCCCCATCATTGATCAGTACCATCATCATCATGCTCATCATCAGTCTTCATCATCACCACCATCATCATCACTACCTGTGTTGAATCCTGAACCAGCTTCATCATCATCCTCATCATTGATCATTACCATCATAATCATACTCATCATCAGTCTTCATCATCATCATCATCATCGTCATCACCACCATCATCATCACTACCCGTGTTTGAATCCTGAATCAGCTTTCCTGAGTGTCAGAAGCTGTTTGGAGCCTTCAAGTTACCTTGGAGAATGTCAGCCCAATAGGTGGACGAGGTGAAAATGAGGCGAGATTGGGCAGAACATTACATGTCCCTGCTGTGGATCTGCCCTGGTTCCTCTCTTCCCTCTGCTGGTTTCCTGGCTTGGCACTACTCTCCCCAACTCAGACACTCCATCCCCTGGCCAATCTGATGTGCCAGGACACCGTGTGACATTGGGAAGGTTACAAAAATTTTTTGTTAGTTTCCTCACTTGGAAGTTGGGAATAACCATTCCTACATCCTCATGGTTGTGATGAGGATTTTAAAAAGTGCATGATTGTGAAATTTAGCGTAGTAGTGGACATATTGTAGGTCCTCCAAAACTCTTAATTAATTTTGAGAGAGGGTGACTTGCTCAATGTCACATATCTTATCGAATCAAGGAATGCCCTTGGCCACAGATTCTAACTCTTGTTAGATTTATGGCCTAGTCTCACGTTAAATACGAAAGGACAGGCTGTTGCTTGGATATGCTATGCTTGACTCAGTTGTCCCTGAGTCCCGTATTCATCCACCTCTGAAATTCCGAGAGTGGCTTTTCCTTCCCCAGTAATAATAGCCTTTTGGCTTTCTGTGGTAGCTTTTTTCCTTTTTTCTTTTCAAACTACTTATGACCACTTGTTTTTTATACATAATTTAAAGAACCAAAGCTGACACCCTTCCCCCAAGTAACAGTTGGCAAAAACACTAAAAATATGCCAAAACTTAATTTTATGTGTGTACTTTTTTTTACCCCCTCAGAAATAATAAAAAAATTATACTTGCAAAACATGTAGTGTGGGTCTTGAATCAAGTAATCAAGTTACTTCTGCCAGATGCCTCTGACAGCACCCAAGAAGGTCTAGATTCCTGGAAATTACATTCTCTGTGTACACCCATCCACATGTCTGCACTTGTGTGTGGGCAAGGTGTAGACCTGATGCAGCCCCTAGGACACAATTCCTGGTGTTAAAACTCAATACTAAAGACATTTTTTTTTGTTTGTTTCAAACAGCATATTTTTGTCTCAACAGTCTGATGCTGAAGCAGATCTCCTCTGGAAAAGCAAGTCTGTTTCTTGTGCAATTCCTCCCAGCCCCCTCCCACCCTAGCCATATGCTTTTTCTATCTAACTCCCATCTCTTGGATGCCATAAGGTTTGGCAGAATCTTGGCATGGGGCTCAGAGATCTGAAATTATGTTGGGTGTGATGTCTGACCATTCTCCCCTTGTCTGTCCAGCTTTACTTTCTGTGGCGATATGGATGCGCATGGTAATATGGATTTTGATGTGTTCCTCCAGTAGCTGGACTCAATTGCATCTCATTGATATTGGTATGCTCACTCTGATTTAAACACTGCCTTTTAATTTAAAGAATTTTATCAGGAAGGTGTTCTTAGTATATGTTCCCAAATGACGTTATTCTTCTGTAGCTGTAATTCAGTGGGAACTGGATTCAGTAGGAGCTGGATCATTGCCCCTTGGATGTGATTCCTCTACCTACGAGATGTAGTGCCACAGTGTCGGGCACCATTGATGAATGTTTGTCCTTGTGTTATTTAATACAGAAGATGTACTCACATCGTTATGGCCCCTATGCTGTAAACACTCCAGGGTCAGTTGTGGAACACTCTAGAAAGACCACAATATTAGCTGCCATATTGTTTCCCTGAGCTCTACCTTCCTCAGCAACTTCCCACTGGGTTCCCTGACATCTTCCACCCAAAGGATCTCTCCTTCCTCAAGTCCTGAGCTCATCATGATTGAGAAAGCTCCTGTACTCTTAGCACCATGGTCCTTAGAAAGAATTCAACCTCTGCCCCAGACCTAGGCTCCACCAGCTAGCTACCACTCTTGGTCTGCTCCTGGCCCATCCCCTAACCCACCTGCTAAAGTCTGTTTGGTGCTAACCAAATTTTGGACCTATGCACCACCAGGAGCTAGTGTAGCTCTTCATTCACTCATGAACATTTACTGAATCCCTGATCTTAGATAGGATCTCCTCTAGGCCCTCTGAAGGAGATTGAAAAGTAAGGGGACAATTACACCCTTGTACGATAAAGGATAAACTAGAGGGAAGCACAGAATGCTATGAAAACAAAGAAGAGAGGGGGCTCAGGGGCTGAGCAAAGAGGAGAGGGCAGCTGTAGGGGAACATTTTCTGGGAAGCAAACTCATGGAATGGCCTCTGCACATAACCAGCCCTTCTGCCTCCATTCTTGGGACTAGTTTCTTCCTTAGTGCCCTGTCTTGTACTTTACTAGTTGCCTTTCCTAATTCTTCAGTCCCACCTTTGGATAGAGGCCCCCTCCCTGAACCTCAGTGAGTTTGGTTAGAACCCAGGTATCCTGCTTAACTCCCTTTGGCACACTCCTCCCCTCTGGGGGATGGAATATGCCTGGCCCCCTGGCCATTGCCTAGGACCTTCTAGAGCTAGGTCCATCACCTTTTGGCTCCTGAGTGTCTGACCTCTGAGCCTTGGGCCTCCATTGCTGCATCATCCTCCTGAATAGTCAGACTGCCCAACACAGGAGTGTGGAGAACCAGACTTTGGGAGCTGGGCTGGGGCCCATACACCGCTCCACACCAGCCTGGTCCTGGGCCATGTTAGCTTCTCCAGACCCCTTCTCTTTGGCCCTACCTTCTGGCTTCTCCTCCCAGCTTAGACTCCACATTTAATAGCTGTCTCCCTGAAGGTTCTAGCATGCGTTACATCTGAGCACATCTGAACTACAAGTATAACTTACCCGCATGTTGAATGGGCTGAACTTGGTAGAGTGAAATCCAAATATAATTTTATTGTTTTCCCCAAGCAATGCTCTTTAAACCAGCTCTGTTAAGAACTCCTTTCCTATTCCTATGTAATATCTCAAACAGAGATATCCACTTTTCTGGTACTTTCTGTTATCAGAACCGACTTATTCTTGGAGCATTAAGAAGTTTAATTTGATTTAAATTAAAATTTCACTCTCTTACACAATTCTAGGCTTGTCCTCTAATCCCCAGCTCAGGGCAGACTCAGGCTTAGCTTCCTGCCTTGGAGAAGAGAGATGTGATCTATTCTTTTACCTTGCCTCTCAGCTCTTGCTCTCTATTTCGCATTCACCAACTGCTTCTGGATGAGTGGGGAGGAGGAAGAAGAAGGAAATCTTAATTCTTATTTGACAGCAGCTGGCATGGTTGGGCCTTGATGTTCCCGTGTATTAGATACCCAAATGCTCAAGGAGAGAGTCTGTGAGTCCTTAAAGCCCCAGCCCTGGCCCTCCCGGTTGTCTCTGGCATGGATGATGCATCCTCTGTCTGGCTGCTAACAACCTCCCCTCAGCTCTTGCCCAAAGGGAACACCCCAGATTCTTCTTGCTGGCATCTCTCCAGCCTGTGGGCAGTCCTTCTGTGTGGGGGTCCTTTCAAGATGGCTCTAGCTTGGCTACCTTTGGTGAAGTCCACTTAACCTGTGGGAAAACCCACAACCGCCCTTGCTCCACTTCTGAGGAGGTAGAGCTCACCCCTGCTGTGACTGTCCCTGTCCTCTTTGCAGTCACAGACAAATCCCTGTGTGTTGAGGTGGGGTGAGTACACTTCTATCTTCATGGTGAGGGGACAGGGGTGTCACATACTTCCTGCCAGATGGGCAAATCTTGTCAAAGAAACCCTTACTCTGACTTGTAAGCTTGTCTAGGCTGAAGGTGGGCGATGAACTAAGGGATCCAGGACCCATTTGTAGCCACCTGTTAGCTTGGGCTTCAAAGAAAATTCTGAGGCACCAGTGAAATTCCTGTTTAACAAAGACACACTGTGGGGTGTTTTATTGAGAAAATGTTCCAGACAGGAATAGTCCAGCCACGGAGGAACGTGAACTTGAATTTGACCTGTCTGGATTCATGAACTGTCTCCCTCACTCCTTGGGGAAGCTCCCACAGCTGCCACTGATGCTGTTGTGGGCCGTTTCTCCCAGCTGGTTTGAGTCTCTACCAGCACCTTTTGAGCTATAGGATCCGGAGGGAAATCAGTGGAGAGCAGGAGTTGAATAGAAGGGTTGTTAGGTGGATTAAAGCAACACCTACTGCCCGATGTGGGCCGAAATATGCAATAAAGAGGAAAGAGGCTCATTGACAAAAGCTGATCATGGTGACTGGCAACGCATGTGCCACCAGGAAACAAGACATCAGTGGATGTGACTTACCTCCTGCCTGAGCCTCAACCTATGATTTAGTGAGCTTGTGGAGAGAAAGAGAGAGAGAGAGAGAGAGTGTGTGAGAGAGAGTTAGAGTGTGTGTTTAAGAGAGCAAGTGTGCTTAAGAGAAACATAGAAAGAGAAACCCCACTGGAAGGGATTTTGAGTTGGGAAGGGGAAGGTAGGAGAGGAAGTAGGGAGAGAGGAGAAAGTGGAGAGGAAGAAAAAGAGAAAAAGAGAAAGCAAGCGAGAGAGGGGAGAGAAAGAGAATGCAAATCAGAGCAAGAAGAGCCAGAAAGTAGGTGAAGACAGCGTGAGCTCTGGGCGGCGCTGGAGGCCGGGTGGAAGGCAGCCTCCCAGAGCTGAGCAGGCCTCGCAGTGGTATCAGGAGCGCATTTGTGCCGCTTCAGTGGACCATTCAGTTCCAAGTTACAAAGTTGTGTTTGGCCTCCTGCCCACTCTCATGGGACTCATAGCCTAAGTAGCAAAGAACGTTAATATGAGGGGTTCAATGCCAATTACTCCAGAGGAAGTGCAGATTGGGGTCCTGGGAAGTACAGACAAGGGCTTCCTAGAGGAGTAGGTATTGGCCTGGGGTTTGAAGGAGAAGAATTAGGAAATGAAAGCAGGAGGGGGGAGTGGCAGCAGCTGCAGTACCCGTACACCATTGGAAACAGAACCCCTCACACCCAGCAGTAGAGTAGACTGGACGGGGGCCAAGAGTTTGGTTAAGGGTCGGGGTCACCAGTACTTTGGCTGACCACTATCAACTTGGTTCCCTGTCTTCTTTGAACTTGAATAATTTCCAAGCCACCCTGTTTAGTTGGAGTCCAGGTCCTGGCCCCTCCTGAGTAGCTCCCAGCACCATAGTCCCCTGTAGTGAGTGGACTCACTTTGTTTCTGCCCAGCCCCTCAACCAACCTCCCCAGCTGCATCTTTGCCCCCTCCCCATTGCCCGCCTCAGGTGGAGGGGATGTCAGAGAAGAAGCTTCCCGGCTTCTTTAGTCAGTGTGGCCTGCCTTCCCACCCCTACCAGAGCCCCTGGCAGGTAGGGGGCCCTTGATAAAGATTTGTTGGATGAAGGAATGCAGGATAATGAAGGGGCAAGAGTGTGGCTTTGGGGTCAGAAAGCTTGGGTTTGATCTCAACTTTATCATTTCCCCCCAGACAAATTTGGACAAGTCACTTACCTTCTCTGGTTTGAGCTTCCACTTAGTCCCTTGGTGCTTGTCAGAGCCCAGTGAAATCACTGTGAAGTAACAATCCACAAATATCAGTTGTTAACAGGACTCTAAGGCAATGGCGTTAAAAATTATGTAGAATGGTGGTTTCAAGCTAAGAAACTTTCAGAAATTATTTACCATGGCCATATGCATTATATCAGTGTTTTCTAACCTTTCCTAAAGGTAATAATTACCTGGAGCTCTTCTTAGAAATACAGATTGCTGGGGTCCTTCCCAGAATTAGAATTTCCAGGGGTGAGCCCTGGTAATCTGTATATTTAGCAAGCATTCCAGATGATTCATATCAGCAGTCAAGTCTGGGAAATCCGGCTCTATGATGTTATTAATACTTAGGTGCTGGGAGTCCAGTGGGGGAGGTGAGAGCGAGAAACGGAGGTTGAGGGTGGGAAGGGAGAGGCATTCGATAGACTGTGAGACGTGAGGACTGACGCCTTGTGTTTTGAGTACCGGGCATTCTTGTTATCATTATTAGTCCTGGCTGTGAGTCAGTCTTTGCCCCGAGGCTGCCCTTCTGTCGCTCTTGTCCTGAAGTTTGATAACCCCGTTCTGCACCAGCTGCACCTGCGCGGGGAAGTCCGGGCACCGAACGCCTGGAGACAAGGAAGGACACTGAGAAACGTCCACTTCAGCAGTTGCTGGGGCTCCTGCCTCTGGGGAAGGAGTCTGTCCAGGGGCAGAATTCTTTGTGCAAGGTGGGCTTCAGCTTGACCCAGGCGGTGAGCTTGTGGGTAGAGAACTTCACTGCTTTGAAATGCCAGACTGACCATGGAGGACAGAAATGCCACCCCTTCTCCTCTTAACTTGTGTCACACTCTACTCACCTCTTAGGGAAGAGGAAACCTTCTACTTTGTTTTCCGGTTACTTCTCTAGCAAAGCCTGGCTGGATGATTACGTTGTGCTCTTCCTAGGAATCCTTTGGGCTGACTTGACATTTGCCACATCCAGGCCTGGCCATTACCAATTCTCTGCAATCTTCTTGTCTCTCTTTCCCAGGTCTGAGCAACTGGAGGTGAAGGGCTCTGATATGGTGAACTACATGATGGAAGGATCCAGATCCCTGATCCTGGCATGAACAAGAACCTACCAGACCTGCATGGGACTGTGAGAGCAGTGAGAAATACACCACTGAAATGTTAGGGTTGTTATCATCGTTGATACATCCCTGTGGACTGGAAATTCTGCGATGGTCAATGTCCAATTCATCTTTATAGACTCCAGAGCTAAAGACAGTGGACTGAGTAGGTGCACATGGAAATACTCTAGGTTGAGTAGGTGAGGAGTCATGAACACTTCGGCCACTAAAGCAAAGCTGTTGCAACTCTGTTCTTTGGATAAAATGGTATAATGTTAAAAGCACAGGTTTAGAGCCAGATTTACTTGAGTTCAGACTGTCACTCTACATTTACTAGCTAGGCAGTCTTGCCACCTCTGTGAGCCTCAGTTTCACCATCTGTAACATGGGCCTGAAAGCCCCTACTTGATATGATTGTTCTGAGGGTTAAATGAGGAGACATTTTTGACATAGCTACAGGGGTATCAGAATGTTCATTAATGTAATGTATGTAGCTTGGTCCCCGCCTGTGACAACCCTTAAATCCACACATAGACTTTTTTTCTGCTTGGATGTATGTAAACACAAATTTATTAGACCTTTCTCATGCCCAGAGAGGAACTTGTTATAAGGATGCAGAGGCTTCTCGTGAGCATGGAGGCTAGAATGCAAGTTAGACCTCGGGGGCCTCTGTCTGCTCTTTAGGATGGCTCCTCTCTGGGCCACTGCTTCAGTCCACTCTCATCCTCCAGACCAGCTCACTCTGACTCCTGGAACAGAGCTTCCACTGCTAGAGTTCCTCTATTCAAGAGACCAGGCAGAACAGACCAAAGTCTAAAGTCTTGGGGAGGAAGGCTCAGCCCACTTCATTAGAACACAAGCTCTGAGAGGACAGAGACTCTCAACTATTTATCTCAGCTATTTACCAGTTATCTCCTAGATGTACAAAATCAGTGCTATGAAATGGAAGAATTGATATGGTTAAAATCTCCATACTACCCAAAGTGATCTACAGATTCAATGCAATCCTTATCAAAATTCCAATGGCATTTTTCACAGATATTTCAATCCTAAAATTTGTGTGGAACCACAAAAGACACAGAATAGCCAAAGTAATTTTGAAAAAGAAAAACAAAGTTGCAGGCATCACAGTTCCTGACTTTAAATTATGTTACAAAGCTGTAGTAATTAAAACGGTATGGTATTGGCATAAAAACAGACACATAGACCAACAGAACAGAATCAAGAGCTCAGAAATAAATCTACCCATATACAGTCAATGAATCTTCAATAAAGGAGCCAAGAATATGCAATGGGGGAAAGGATAGTCTTTTCAATAAGTGGTGCTGGGAAAATTGCATATCCATGTACAAAAGAATGAAATTGCACCCTTATCTTACACCAAACACAAAAATCAACTCAAAGTGGATTAAAGACAAACACAAGACTTGAAACTGTAAAAGCCTTAGAAGAAAACATAGGGGAAAATCTCCCCCATGGCAATGATTTTTCGGCTATAACACCAAAAGCACAGACAACAAAAGCAAAAATAAATAAGGGGGACTACATCAAACTGAAAAGCTTCTACACAGCAAAGGAAACCAACAACAAAATGTAAAGGCAATCTATGGATTGGGAGAAAATATTTGCAAACCATATATCTGAAAAGGGGTTAATATTCAAAATATATAAGGAACTCATACAACTCAATAGCAAAAACTCCCCCAAAATCCAACTGAAAAATAGGCAAAGGGCATGAATAGACATTTTTCCAAAGAAGACATACAAATGGCCAAAAGGTACATGAAAAGGTCCTCGACATCACTAATCATCAGGGAAATGCAAATGAAAACCACAATGAGATATCACCTCACACCTGTTAGGGTGGCTATCACCAAAAAGACAAAAGATAACAAGTGTTGGTGAGGATGTGGAGGAAGGGGGACCCTTGTACACTGTTGATGGGAACGTGAACTGGTACAGCCACTATGGGAAACAGTGTGGAGGTTCCTCAAAAAATTAAAAATAAAACTACCATATGATCTAGCAATCCCACTTCTGGGCATATATCCAAAAGAAATGAAATCAGTATCTTGAAGAGATATCTACCCCCCCATGTTGATTGCAGCATTATTCACAATAGTTAAGACATGGAAACAACCTAAGTATCTGTTGACGGATGAATGGATAAAAAAATTGTGGTATATTTATAATATTCTGATACACAATGGAATATTATTCAGCCTTAAAAAAGAAGGAAATCTTGCCATTTCCAACAACATGGATGAACCTAGAGGACATTATGCTAAGTGAAATAAGCACAGAAAGAAAAATATTGCATGATCTCACTTACATCTGGAATCCAAAAAATGTCAAATTCATAGAAGCAGAGAGTAGAATGATGGTTACCAGAGTGGAAGAAGGGGGAGGAATGGGGAGATATTGGTTGAAGGGTACAAAGTTTCAGTTATGCAGGATGAATAAATTCTAGAGATCTAAGGAACAGCATGGTGACTAGGGTTAATAATATTGTACTTCAAACTTGAAATTTAAGAGAGTAGATCTTAAGTGTTCTCACTACGAAAAAAAAGGGTGACTATGTGAGATGATGGATATGTTAATTAGCTTGGCTGTAGTAATGATTTCACAATGTATATCAAAACATCATGTTATACACTTTAAATATACACAATTTTTATAGAAAAATAAATATAAAAAATAGAGATTCCCCAGCATTGACACCAGTTTCTGGCTCATAGTAGGCTCTTAAAAACTGCTGAATGAATGAACAGCTAGTAGACGGAGATCCAGAGTCATTTTGTGATGGCTAGGAGTCCATCCTATACTGGGACAATTCCTAGCAAAGGATGAGCTGGACAAACAGTCCAGTTATATCTTCCTGGGCTTGAAGTTTTAGTGGCAGTAATGACAGCCACCATTTACTGATCATGTATTACTTGCCAGGCATTGTGCTAAGTGCTTCACTACAGGCTGTGAGGCAGGTACTCTTGGTATCATCATTATCCTCTTTTTACAGAAGAAGCTTGGAGAGGATAAGTAACTTGCTTACGGATCCACAGCTAGTAGGAGGGGACCTGGGATTTGAACCCAGGCAGTCGGACTCTCGCATTCATTAACATCATTGAGTTAAGTTGTTCATAATGTCTTCTCCTTCAGGAATCTCCTTCTGCCCTGTTCTCATGATACCTTCTTTCTGGCTCCGTGTTAATACTGGAAGACAGGAGTTACTAAAGCACAAAACACCTACGTGGATGTCAGGTAGGACCTGATTTCAATCACTTGGTCAAAGAGATCCAATGGCTCACTTTCTCTTCGCTACTCAAAGTGGGCTTCTCCCTTCTCATGCAGCCAGAATACTTTCTTCAGTGCTCGGAGAGACAGACAGCTTTCATTTTGTAGCAATACTTTCCTGAAATTAATTATAGCAGTACTTTATTAGAAGTTAATTGTCAGTCACATTAGGGAATTGTTTAATGATTTGATAGTTGCTTCGGCCAAAAATACTTGAGGCCAAAATTAGTAGACTCATGGGGAGGTGAAACATCTTGAAATTTGCAAGATGGGTTTGAATAGTATTTTCCTAATCTACCTGGTTTTAAGAACAGTCTGGAGTGCTCACAAAAGGACAGATTTCTTGCCCCCACCCTGGAGCGAATGAATCAGCTCCCCAGGTGATTCTTATCATCAGGAAACTTTGGAAAGTGCTGATTTTGTACATCTGGGAGATATCTTTGATACTAGTATTAGGATTCCTGCCTTAATCCCAAATAATAGTCCATTTTAAAAGCTAACAAGCTCGACATATATATTACCTTAACAAATACAGTGTACACATTTTTTTGCGTATCCACTCAGATACACAAAGAAAAAGTGAAACACATTCCCTGGTAGGTAAAAATAAAAAATTTATAATATTGGGTTATGAAGTTAACTCATTTTCTACTGTCTTCCTGTTTGTTCTTAACCTAGAAAAAGAAAGATGAACTCCTTTGCTTTTTAACTCCCCCAAACAGTTTGTTCAAAAAATATTTCCTTACATCTACAAAAGTAACTGTGGATATTAGAAGTTGGATTATCACTTCCACGGTATCTGACAGTAAGGGATTTCCAAACTGTTTCAGTAGGGCTGATTTGAAGATTCAGATGAGAAAACAGGCACTATGCTGGGTACTTTGCCGTATATGATCTCATTTAATCTACATAGCAATTTTGCAAGGTATTGCACCGTTTTGCAGGTGAGCAAATAAAGGCTCTGAAAATTTAGAGAATTCACCCTGGGTTACGTTGCTAGTAAGTACTGTGATTCTCTTGAAAACCTCATTAACAAGAATCACCCTTATCCCTGAAATGAATTGCTCCTGAGTCTAGAGACTTGACTTCGGATGTGCTTTTTTTGTGAAATTAATGATTAACCTTAGTATTGAGAATAATAGCAAGAATATTGGTACCACGCAGGGACATTTTTGCTGTAATGGAAAGAGAACAGGTTTTTACATCAGAAAAAAATACCATTTAGGAGCTATGAGACCTTGAGCAAGTTACTGAACTTTTTTGAAACTCAGTCTCTGAAAAATGGAGACAATAGTGCCCAACTCATCCTTTGGGGATGGTTGTGAGAAGTGAATGAGACAAAGGACTTAAAGGGTCTAAGAGTGTCTGTCATATGGTTAGTGCTTAATAAAGTTGAATTCTTTCCTCCTTTCTCCTCTGGTCACAATTTGAATATCTGCAATTTAACCCTGTCGTTATACATTTACTTCTCAAGCTTTCCACTAACACTTTCCTAGCTGTGATCGGATTCTTAATAAGAATATTCAAATGCATACATGTAACAGCTAGATCTTAAGTTAGCATGAGGGAAGCCATCTTAGGGAAAGGAAGCAATATTGTAACTGTGACCCTTACTCACTAGTCTCTGTGAATACAGTCTAGCCTGCAAGTAGCCTAGATGATTAAGCACCTCTCGCTTTTGCAAAATACGTGATCTGCCAGTATTATGACTCTTGCTTATGATAAGATGATAACTTTGTCTCTGATTCCCCCCAGGAACACGACGACCTCCAGAAAGAAAAACTCTGTGTTGGTACCCATCACGGATGACAGAAGAAAGAGATAATAAGGCACCTTGAAGTCCATCACTCCAGATGGTTGACATTCCTAAACCCCCTCCTTCCCTGCCCATTTCCCCTCTTTAACTGCCTTAAGATTCTGTATGATTTTAAGATGGCTCTTTAGGACACCAGTCCACCATCTTCCGATTGTGCTAGCTAATCGTATAAACTTTCATTTCTCAACCACCGACTTGTTTGCAATTGATTGGCACTGGATTGCAGCAAGCAGAACGAGCCCCTTTGGCTCGGTTACATACATAATGACTAACATGTCATTATTGCATTATCTTCTTGAATTCTCACCAGAACTTTTTGAGGAAGATATTATTATCATCATTTCCAATTTACAGATGAGGAAGCAGGCTGAGAGAGGGAAGTGATTGTTCAAGGACCATGTAGTAAATGGTAGAAATGAGATGGGAACAAGATACTCCTTATATTCTTAACCACCATGTTCTATTGCTTCATAAAAATAACCACTTGCCACTTTTCCCAAGTCTGGAGAGATGGGTTCCTGAAGAGTCAACACGGGTTCTGTGGTTTTTCCTGAGCCCAGGACTATCAACCTTGGTTCTGAAGTATGGGTTGACTTGGTTTTGTCTTTCTTTGGGAACGGTCATCTTTTGATTGTTAATTTTATGTGTGAAGTTGACTGGACCATGGGGTGCCCAGATTAAACATTAATTTCTGTGAGAATGTTCCTGGATTCAATTAGCATTTGAATCAGTAAACTCAGTAAAGCAGATTGCCCTCCCCAATTTGGGTGGTCATCATCCAATCAGCTGAGGGCCAAAATATAACAAAAAGGTGGAGGAAGGGGGAAATTCCCTCTCTCTGCCTAACTGCTGAGCTGGGACATCAGTCTTCTGCCTTCAGGCTGGGACTTACGCCATTGGTGCTCTGGTCCTCAGACCTTTGGAATCAGACTGGGTCCGTCTCCAGCTTGCAGATTGCAGATAATGGGACTTCTCAGCCTCCATAATCACATGAGCCAATTCCTTATCCATCCATCTATCTATCTATCTATCTATCTATCTAATCTATCATCTATCTCCTATTGGTTCTGTGTCTCTGGAGGACCCTGACTGATATAGATGATCCCCAATTTATGATGGTTCGACTTACAGTTTTTTGACTTTACAATGGTGTGAAAGTGATAAGCATTCAGTATAAACTGTACTTTGAATTTTGATTTTTTCCCAGGCTAGTGATATGCAGGACAATACTCTCTTATGATGCTGGGAAGAGGCTGCAAGCTGCACTTCCCAGTCAGCCCGGCGATCACGAGGGTAAACAACTGATACAGTTACAACCATTCTGTACCCATACAGCTGTTCTGTTTTTCACTTTTAGTGCAGTATTCAATAAATTACATGAGGTATTCAACCTTCATTATAAAATAGGCTTCGTGTTAAATGATTTTGCCCAAGTGTAGGCTAATGAGCACATTTAAGGTAGGCTAGGCTAAGCTGTGATGTTCAGTAGGTTAGGTGTATTAAATGCATTTCTGACTTATGATATGTTTAATTTATGATGGATCTATCAGGACATAACCCCATCGTAAGTTGAGGAAGATCTGTACACATCTAATTAGGCTAGTTTCTAATATGATGCCTAAACACCTATCATGATTTTCTCAGTTTTCTTGTGACTTTTCTAAGTGACAGCAGTGGCAATGGCAGCAGAATCAGTAACAAAATGGTTTTGATCAAGTATTTACAGTTTCTACAACTTTATCTGATGCTTCTAGAACACCAAAAGGACTTGTCAGACGGAGGCTGCATTTGTGTTATTAATGCCAATGTTTTCTCGCTGATTTCTTTTAATCTTTCAGAAGTTTATTTTCCCTGACAGAGCTACCTCTCAGATTCTTCAGCTTTCTTTACCATTTGTTGTAGCACCTCTGCTACCTCTTCTACATGCATTCTTGGTGGGTGACAACAACTAGTGTGAATGGAGCCCTTTATACTTTATAAAGCACTTTCAACTAGATAATCTCATTTTGTTCCCATACTATCATTTCCCCTGCCGTGCCTTCTATCTGGAACACTCTACCCTTTTTAGCTCTGGCAAACTCCTATTTATCCTCTATGATCTAGATCAAATATCTTCTGTTTGAGGCTTCTGAACTTCCCGCCATTCTGCCACTCTGGCAGTTTTGCTGTTCTTGAATGTACTGAGCACATCCAGCTTCAGGTCCTTGGTACTGGCTGTTCTCCCACGTGGGAACACCCTTTCCCCAGGTTTCTGTGTGACTGATCATTTCACTTCAGACTTTGCTCAAAAATCACCTCCTTGGAGAGGACTTTATGATCATGCATTTAAAAATAAATCTTTGGTAGACATTAGTCCATTACTAATGTTCACAAATATTGGTTTCAATTACACCTCAACAAAGCTGAAAAAAAACAAAGAATATTGGTTTCTTCTCAAGATGTATGGGATCAAAGAATCACGTTTCCCTGAGTTCTGGAATTTAGGTGCAGCTGCTGACTAGTTCTGGCAATGACCTGGGAGCAGAAGTGTCATGTGTCACACTGGCTTGAAGATGCTCACCTCTCGGGTCCTCTGCTCACCTGCTGTGGTGGACCCTGAAGCCTCATGTTGAGCTGGCAGCATTGTAAATTGGTGGACCCTAAGCGGGATTGTGGGGGAGCACACAGCAGAGGATTCTAACTTGGATGGCGGAACAGGGAAGATTGGAGGAAATGAGTTCTAAGCTGAGTCCAGAAGGCTGAGCAGGAACCAAGAATTCAAGCCTCCTAGTCGGCACCCACAGCAGACCTCGTCAGAGCAAAATATAAACTTACATTGTGCTAGGCCCCTGAGACGTCGGCAGTGTTTGTTTCCACAGTGCAAGCTTAGTGTATCCTGACTGGTTCAACAGCCCCCAGCCCTGCTCCTCTCTCAGTCCTTATCCTGCTGTATTTTTCTTCACAGCACTTAATACTACCTGGTATAAAGTTATGCATTGATTTACTGGTTTGTTTATCATCTATTTTCCTCCAATAGAATGAAAACTGCATTAGGGCAGGGATTCCACGGAGTCCTTGTCCTCTGCTGTATCCCTGTGGTATAGCTTACAGGTTGGCACATAGTAGATGCTCAGTGAATGCTTTTGAATGAATGACTGGATAATGAAATGCTGTCCATGCCTGTCATAGCCTTACCACACAGCATTATCGTGTTTCTATTTACATTTATCCATTTAACCAATATTTCTCATGCATACTGTTATGTGCCAAACAGACCCCAGAGATAGAGCAGGGAATTTCTCAGTGAATTACATGTCTGTCTCCCCTGCAATGAGCACCTGAAGGCCAGAGACTGTATTTTTTGTGTTTATGTCCCCGGTCCCTGCACAGAGCAGACATCCAGTAACATGTGTTGAATAAAGGAATGACTCAGCAAGTTTGCAAGGAAGTCGTCATTAGAGTAAAGACCAGGTTTCGCTCTTGCCCCCACATCACCCTGAAACACGTGTTCTTTCCAGGAGGCATCATTCTCTTCAGCTATGACTCAGATGCAGCATGTGGATCATTAGGCACATCCATCAGACTGTAAGTCCCCTGAGGGCAGGGGCATGTCTGTTTATTTCGTGGAGGTTTCATCACTGGCAACTGCACGATGCCTGGCTAATAGCAATAGGAACTCAGCACATGTATGGAATGAATGAATGAATTCAACTTAGCAACTTTTGTATATGTGTCCACTTCTTTACGATATGATTTCTTGAGCATTTTTCCCTTTGAAATATGCCTGGTTGGAAGGCCTTTACAGGTCCTGAAGACTATGCCAGAGTGTGACAGTCCTGTCTTTTTCACCTTAAAATTTCACTTGAACTTCCTTCTTCCTTTTGGGGTTGGTAAATTCAGCACACACTGTGGCTGCCCATTTTCCAGGTACCTTGGCAGCAATAATGGTACATTGCCCTGAGGTGGGGGATAGGGCTTTATGTTCTGTGGGTGTGATGGTCAGGCTGCCAGACCTCGTGGATCCACAGTGGTTGCAGAGAGAAAAACTAGCTTGCTTTCCTCTCACTGTAGTTTTGTATCAAGAAACACAGTATATGAAACTTGTAGACTCTGGAATCAGACTGCCTGGATTCAAATCCTAGCTCCAGCACTGACTAGCTGTGTGATCTTGCTTCAGACACCAAACTTCTCTGTGCCTCAGTGTTCTCATCTGCAAACTGGACATAATGATTATATGTGCATAATTAATATGGATGTGTGTATCTCACGGGGACCAGTCCAGTCACATAGAAAACACTAAATAAATGTTAATTACTTTATATTCAAGCATATATCTATTATTTAGTGCCCATTAGGGCTTGGGCACTTTGTTCAGTGCTGGGAGTGAATGAATGAATGAGTGAATGAATGAATGACTGTTAATGAATAAGTCACAATCCCTGCTCCCAAATTGCTTGCAGTCGTAAGCGGAGGGTAAGACAGGGAAACGGGCAGTTATTGTGCAGTGGGTATGTGCTGGGAGAAGGGAAGTTGAGGAAGCCTCAGAATCACCCAGCAGGGGCTTCTAACCTGGTTGATGGAATCAGGGAAGACCAGAGGAAATGATTCTCAGCTGAGTTCAGGGACTCAACAGGAAGCAAGCATGCCAAGCGTTGCGGTGTGGGGATGGGTCAGGACATTCCAGGCAAGGACTAGCAAAGGCTGTGTGGAGGCTGGAGAGAGTACGCGGCCCTCAGGGGAGGACACGTGGTTCACTGTGGTTGGAGGTTGACTCTGGGGCAGGGCATGCCCAAGGTACGGTTGGAGAGTCAGGATGGATCAAGAGGGGTCCTAAAGGTCAGTGTTTTCCAAAGTTGAACGTGGTGACAAATTATCCGGAGATTTTGTTAAAATACAGATTCCGACTCAGTGAGTGAGTGATGAGGTCTGAGATTCAGCATTTCTCACAAGCCCCCAAGTGCAGCTGCTGCTGCTGAATCACTTTGAATAGTAAGGGGTACGAAATGATAAAGGATTTGATTATATTCTGTAAAAACGAAGGGTTTTAGGCAGGAGAGGGAAGCTGTTGGAAAGAAAATATGGAAAGTAAGCAAAGAAAACTAAAGAAGACCTCTTCTTTCTGGCCTGCAAGCCCTGTCTTTTCTCGAATGAGCTAGACTCCTCCACACCCCCGGCCATTGCAGGTGCTGCTCCTTCTCCCTGGGATGTGTTTCTCCTACAGATGAAGGCTCCTCATCCACTAAGTTGAGATTTGTTCTAGTTTTTATGTTTCTGTGTTAGACTGGCTTATCAGAGTGTTTCTCAGAGAAACAGGAGAGGGAAGACCTCCTGCATCTGAATCATTTGAGATGCTTATTAAAGCTGCAGGCCCTCCTTGCTTAGGGTACCTGACAAGTGCTGACTGGTAAAGCAGGAGGGAGTGCTGGAGACGGAGCAGCAACATTCTGCAACTGTCACAGTCATGACTGGTTCAGGCAAGACACACCGATAGATGCTACATCCAGGGGAATTTTGATTAGGAGCGGGATATTTGCTTGATCTTAAATTGTCTCTCCTTTTTCAATAAGTGGTTTATTAGATGCAAAGGAAAATATAGTTTCTATACAGTGGAGGGGGACAATACCTTGACTGGAATTTTATAGTTCACATCACCAATGTGAGGCAGACAGACAGTGTGGGACTTCAGATATGATACTTTGAGAAGGATATGACGTCACTTATGTGGTGTCACAGCTGGGAATGCATAACCTGGGTCTATTCATGGGAAACAGCCAGTGCATAATAAAGAATTTGGCCTTGCCAAAAAAGTTCTGGCCTTTGCCCTCAGCTTCTGGGAAGTAATCTATATCATACCTGATAGGTGTGTCTTTGTTTAGGGTTGGGGCTGGGCACACAGTCATGGGGAGGGTGGCTTTGGTTCACGTGATATGGGTTGACCTGGAGACTGAGTTTAAGCGTGTGGACAATCAGTCAATCGTCCTTATGTGATGGGGCTCCAATACAAACTCCATGCACTGAAGCTTGAGTGTATCATGGCACGTCAATTCCGGGAGACCAGTGTGAGCTAACTCCCTGGCGAGAGGGCAGCAGAAACTTCATGTTTGGGAGCCTCTAAGACTCTGCCTTGTGCGTCTATTCCTTGGCCTGATTTTAACCTGTGTTCCTGCCCTGTGACTGTGAGTTTAACAGCCTTCAGTGAGTTCCGTGCATCCTAAGTGAATGACCGCACTCGAGGGTAGTTCTGGGAATCCCCGGAATTGGCAGCTGGTATCAGACGTGAGGGTAGACTTGGGGACGTGTCTTCACACGTTGCAATTTGGTTAACTCTGGGTGTTCAGACAAATCCCAGATGAGGAACTCTGTGTTAAAAAAGGTGGATGATGGTCTTCAAAAAATGTCAGCGTCATAACAGGCAGAGCAGAGCTGAGGAACTGTTGCAGATTAAACGAGACTAAAGGGACATGACAACTAAGTGCAATACCTAAGCAAGGCTCCTTGGAGAAATGGCTGATTCTAAGACTGGAACACAAAATATGAGATGAGCCTGAAGTATCTTGTAGTGCCAGAAAGTAAGGATGCGCTCAAAAACAAACGAACAAAAACCTAAATTGATGGGGGTGTGTCAAAGGGACACAGAGGCCAACAGAAAGAGTTCCCAATGGCCAAAGCTGGAACAATTTATGCAACCAAACCCAGCAGTATTGGATTATAACCTGAAGTATAAAATAAATAGCCATTAGTCCATACTGACATAAGAATGATTGAATAAATACATGAACGGGGAGAAGAAACAAATCTCCTGTACAGGAGGATTCCAAATAATTTCTGTAGACACCCTGCCCCCAGGGAGGGGGAGGGCAACTTCTCATCTCTTGCGTGTGGGGTGTGCATCGTGACTTCCTTCCAAAGAGTGAGGTATGGAAGTGATTTAAAAAAAAAAAAAAGAAAGAGTAGCTTGAGGCTGGCCTGGTGGTGTAAGTGATTAAGTTTGTGTGCTCCGCTTAGGTGGCCCGGGGTTTGCAGGTTCAGATCCCCGGTGCGGACCTACGCACTGCTTATCAAGCCATGCTATGGCAGGCGTCCCACATATAAAGTAGAGGAAGATAGACATGGATGTTAGCCCAGGGCCAATCTTCCTCAGCAAAAAGAGGAGGATTGGCGACAGATGTTAGCTCAGGGCTGGTCTTCCTCACACACACACACACAAGAATAGCTTTAGAGTGAAGAAAATGGACAAACACTACTTCAGTCAGGTGATCAATCAATATTATCAGCAGTGATAAGTCATGTTGATTGCAGGTACCCTTGATATGATGTGATGAGAAGGGCACTTTACCTCTGTGGTTCCCCCAAACCCATAACCCCAGCCTAATCATGAGAAAAATGTCAGACAATTCCAGGAGAGGGGCATCCTACCAAATACCTGACCAGTCCTCCTCAGAACTGTCAAGGTCATCAAAAACAAGGAAGATCCGAGGAACTGTCACAGCCAAGAGGAGCCTCAGGAGACAGGACAACTAAATGTCCTGGGGTATCCTGACAAGATCCTGGAGCAGGAGGGACATTAGGTAAAAACTAAGGGAATCTCAGTAAACTATGGGCGTTAATAAATGTATCAATATTGGCTCATAAATTTTAAATGTACTATAGGAATGTAAGATGTTCATAGTAGGGGAAACGGGGTGAGAGGGTGCATGGAGCACCAGCTTCTCAATTTTTCTGTAAATTTAAAACTGTTGTAAAAAATAAAGTCTACTGAAAAAGTGCAGGTCCTGGATTAAGTTGCTGAGAGTGGGGCCCAGGAAGCTGCAAATTTACAAATTCAGGTAATTCCTATCAGTCAATGTTTTAAAAATCACTGGCTGACCACACACAAAGTTACTCGGCTTCTCCCCAGCTAGACATGAGTTATTCAGTCATGGAGCCCGTCCCCTGGTCTCTGAGACCCTGGGCTCGTACAGGGCCTGGCTCAGGGAAGCTCTCCGTAGAAGTAGACAGAATAATTAATATTAATGAGCAGTTCCTTGTGTGTGATAGCGCCTGTGGAGAGCAACAGTTAAAACAATAACCCCTAGGTTCAATTTCAACTAATCTTAATGACTGAGCACTTGCTGTCAGTCACTGCTCTCTTGACTCCATTAGGAGTCAACAGATATTTACCTTGGGCAACCTGCACTTGTTAATGATTCCTGGTTCCCATTGACCTGCCTTTGAAATTCAGACAGGAGTTGCTGCTTCCCAACTTGAGTGCACGTTCTCTGCTCCCGAGGGTGCTGGGGAGGGAAATGGTTGAGGGATGAGCCGTCTGCAGACATCCAGGGTGCATGCTGGGGAACTGCTTTCCTCGGTCTTGCTAACTGAGGGAGCTGGGAACGGAGCCGGGCCACAGCCAGGCGACCTGCCCACTCATTCACAGACACTTATGGGGCACTGGCTCCCTGCTGCCTGGCTGGATGCATGGGCCAGAGAAACTCAGCAACCCAGGGAACCTGTGCGGAAATCTCCAGAAGTGCTCTTCTGGCTTCCCTGTGGTCTGGTCTCATTTCCGGTCATTTTCTTCCTAAGTTGGCTGTCCGTTCCTGGCTTTGATTTGGGCTCTGGCTTCAGGTCCCAATTTCTTTTTTTCTCTGGGGCAGCAGCATCTCCGCAGGCTGAGTCTTTGCTCACAGCATTCTTTGTCTGGCACTGCTCTGGGACCACCCACCGCGTTCTGCCTTTGTAGGGACCAGTCCTAGAGACTATGTAGACTATCAGGGTGAATTCAAGAGCAGCTTTTGAAAAGGGCTAGAAGTGAAACAAGAACAGCAGCTGGCTTGCTCTGTGCCCTGCAGTGTGTGCTGGGTGCTTTGCATGCATCACCTTAGGTATCCTTAAAAATAGCCCTATGAGGAAGTATTATAAGTAGACCCATTCTCCAGAAGAAGAAACTGAGGGTCAGAGAGGTTCAGTCCTTGCATCTAGTAAGTGGCAGAGATGGACTTTGCATGCAGGCAGTCTCACACTATTGTTGGTTAACAGAAACATATGCATTAACAGAGACTAAATAATGGTGACTTAAGAAAATAGAAGGTTTATTTTTCTCTTTTGTAAAAATCCAAGCTAAAATGAAAGGATGGAGAGGTGGATGAGTATAGCAGACATGTTTGTACTGTGGGGTGGCCAAATCCTGACCACACTCACCATTTCTGTGTACTCATGCCATCCACCTTCTAGCTCCCGCACCTGCCTGAGGGCTCTCTCTAACCCCAGAGCACTCTCTGCCTGGAAGAAGGAGGTTCAAGGTGCTAGGGAATGAATGCCCCCTCCCTCCAGTATCCCTATCAATTTCTGCAGGTGTTGCTGTATAAATACCCCAACTCCCTTGCCCCTTGGGAGGGTTGACTCTGGGTCACAGTCTATACTCTCTCCTAGTATTTCCATTGTGACTGAGCTCCAGCTGCCCATGGTGGTAACGTACACTTCATTGGTTTCTTTCCCTTCTCTGTTTCACTTCCCCACTCCCTACTGGTGTTTCCTGGAATCACTTCTGAAATAAATGCACTCAAATCCTTATCTCCAAGGAAGCCCAAACCAAGCACAACAGTGGTTTACTCTGTGAACCCTCAGGGACCCAAATTCCTTCTATCTTGTTGCTATATCATCCCCCAGGGTGTTGTCCTCATCTGCATGGTCAAAGCTGGCCTATTATCAACATGTGCATTTTTTCTACTCCTGAGAAAGAATAGAAAGTGGAGAGCAAGAAGTTTCTTTTCAATGACATAACCCAGAAGTAGCACGCCCCACTTTCCCTTACATCCCATTGGCCAGAACCTAGTTATATGGTCATACCTAGCTGCAAGGGAGTCCTTGTGCTCAGCTAAACCTCAAGGGTTCCATTACCAAAAGGAAGAAGTGGAGAATGAATTGGTATTAGCTGTAGACACAATACTATATTGCCTCATTAAGCAGTTGAGTAGGGGAGGGGATGGTCTTGGGTGGAATTGATGAGATTAGAGAGGTAATCTGGTCAGAATATAAGGGAGGGTGTTTTGTAGGTTAAAGGATTCTGGCTTTCTTTGGGGGTGATGGGGGGAGGTCATTGTACCATTTTCTTTTTTTTTTAGTTTTCATTTTTATTGATATCTTAATAGTTTATAACAGCATTGCAATATTTTCATCGGGTATGTGATTTGATGGAATTAATTCTTCGAAAAGGGCCCTCTGTTGACAGTGAGGAGCTGGGTTGATGAGGCTGGACTGGAGGTTGAGTCAGCAGGTGGCTGACTTTTGCAGGGATCCAGCTAAGAGTGAATGGAGGCCTGACCTGGGGCATTGGTAGTGGAGATGGAGATGAGATGACTAATTCAAGATATGTTTAATCAGCACTGAGATGAGTTAAGGAAAGCATTGAGGATGATGCCCCAGTTTCAAGCTGCACTCCTGGGTTCTGCATTCAGAGGGCCAGAGGACTGTGGAACTCTTCCAGCTCAGTCTCGGGGCAGTTTCTTCAGGAGAGAAAGTTGTTTTTCTGTGCCCAGAACCCTCACTTGCCAACTGAGTGGCCTTGGGTGATTAAGTTTCTCCCAGCCTCAGTTTCTTTGCTTGTGAAACAGACTATTCTTATCTTTTGTGGGGCATTGTTACAGTGAATAAAGACGACAAGATCCTTTGAGGGTGGATTCAATGGGAACAGTTTTATAAAAGGAAAACTCAAGAAAGACTTAGAAATGGAGATCGCTGAGACCTAAAAAGGGGGCACATCACACAGGGACATTTTAAAGAGGGAACTTTCAGAGATACTTGCATGGCACAGTCATGCGTCACTTAACGACGAGAATACGTTCTGAGAAATGTCTCGTTAGGAGATTTCGTCATTGTGCGAACATCAGAGTATACTTACACAAACCTAGATGGTATAGCCTACAACACACCTATGCTAGATGGCACTAATCTTATGGGACCATCGTTGGATATGCTGTGTCGTTGACCGAAATGTCCTTACGTGGCACATGACTGTATTTGGTGTGCTCTTGGAAAAACTCAGACTTTGGTGTCTGTCTAGCACATAAGAGCTCCAGACATGGCTCTCCCACACTTAGCTCTGTGGCCTCAGGCAAGTTACCTGACCTCTCTGAGTCTCAGGTACCTCACTGGTAAAGCAGAGACAAGCCTCTCTCCCTTCTAGGGTTGTGAGTATTACATGAGAGTGTTAGTCAAGTGTCCAGCACAGAGCCTGGTGCACAACAGGTGCTTAACAAATGTGAATTCCCTCTTCCCTTTGTCTAAGAGAAATCAAAAGATCCAGTTGACTCCATTGGTTTAGTAAAAAAAGGGTTAATGGAGAAAGGAAAAATCACCCCATCTGATATTTGGAATTCAGTCAAGTGAACCTGGTTGTTTGACTCGAACCTTCTTTTTCCACCAGTTGTGTTGGCATGGTTTCGGCACAGCCTTTGTCAGAGCCACTTGCTGGAACACTGAGAGAAGAAGGCTCTGGGGAAATACAAGGCAGGATTGATATGGTGATTTCAGAAATATAAGGTAGGGTGACATGAAATCGATTAAATAACATTTTTCCCCTCCCACCTCAGAGTAATGACTCCAGAATTGAGGGGAGTGGCTCCAACAGAAGGAGAGGGAGCCATAGTTTGCGGTCCATATGCCTGCTCCATTTTGCAGTTACTTCTAGCTGCCCATCTGTTCGTGACTGCCTAGTCTAGCCACGGGGCTTGTAAAACAGTATCCACATCTATGGATGCCTTCACTCAACAGCTGTGAGAATGAGGGATGTCCACGTCTAACACCAAGCCCATTCACCGTCCCTTCGTGCCTCTTTCCACTCTGTTTTCTCCTGTTTGCCTTTCAATTTTACTTAAATGTATTTCTCAATTATTGTTATTTGTAACAAAATGGGAAAAGGAAAAGATTCTAAAATGTATGGAGTTCCTACTCTGCAATAGGCATTTGCTGGACACACTATGTTTAATATCTCATATAATGGTCGCCACTGAGCAGGCACAATGAAGGAACTTAGGCTCAGAGAAATTAGGTCACTTGTTCAAGTTCATACACTTGGAAATGGTGACACTGGGATTGAATTCTAGTCTGTCTAACTGCAGAGATTTACTCTTGGACTGATGATGAATAATGATTAGAACACCCTAACTCTCTCTCTCTCTCACACACACACACACACTCACACTCAAATGCACACACCCCCCCCCCCCCCCCACCAACAAAGCAACCAGCCCTCCCCTGCTTTTGTCTCGCCCAACAGATGACTCTCGGAGTTTGGGTTGCAATGACTTCTTTGATGCTAAAGGAGGAGCTCCCTCTAGTGGCAGAGTGTGGTTTGGTGCCACCTCAATTGCCTGGGGACCCAGGTAAAGACAGAAAGACGGGCACTTTCTTTTATGTAGTACAAGTTTTGTCTAAAGATACCTTATTGAGACTCTCTTAATACAGTGCAAAAATGGAATCCAAATCTGAGTGGACTCCCATGCAAAGGAGTGCGGGGGGAAATGTGTAGCGAGAGGACAATGGAACTAGCATTTTCACAGAGCTCTGTGATTTCCTAAGAGCTCTCACACCCCCATCTCAGGATCTTCACAGCACCCGGGAGGCAGGTGTTTCTTTCTTATAGTTGAGAGAGCTAGGAATCAGAGAGGTTAAGTGGCTTTTTCAAGGTTATGCAACTGGTCAGCAAAGGAGTCATAATTCTAGCCCAGGGCTTCCACTTCCAGACCTTGTGCTCTTTCCACTACACCGTGGAGTCTTTCCAGTACAGAATTAGGTCTGCATCATTGTGGATCATCTGCCAAGTGAGGGACAGGTAATCATAGTGGTGATGTCAGGATTAAATGGGACAGATTGAATTATAATGAATAGTTATAATTTCCTGCCATGTGTCCCTCTCTCCTCTGGTCCTCTCTTTGCCCCAGAAAGATTAAAATAAATAACACAAATTCCATCAAATCCTTGCATGAAAACCCCTTTCTGTCCCCATGACTCTCAGGATAAAAATCTAAACTCAGGCTTGGCGTGCAGAATCTTTCACGATCGGAACCCTCCTTACCCCTCCAGGCTTACCTCTCTTTGCACCTTAACCTACTGCCACGCTGGGAAACTCACCATTTTCATCTTTCCCTACAAATATCAGCTCCTGTCACATCCTGTGCCACCTTCTCCATCTGGAGCGATTCTAACTTTCCCTTTTCAGGTGAGATATGACCTCTCGCTGAAGGACCGTGCAATCCCACGGATTGTGCTCTGTGCTTCCTCCTCGGCTCTTTTCACACTTGATCCCTAATTTTACTTTAAGCATCTCTCTCTCCCTCACTCAACACTTGCTCTCGGCTTAGCTCATCTCTGGATCCCCAATGCCTCACACTGTTCCTGTCACACAGTGGGTTCACTAAACGTTTGTTGAATGGCTTCGGGAAAGGTACAAAGGAATGTCTTTGGGAATTACGGGCAGAGTCAAAGCCCACTTGATGTGCTAAATGGGGTTGAGGGCTGCGTGACAATTTCTAATGGAAACCCATTGCAAGCCTGCATTCTAATGCCATTGACCATGGTGCTAAATTCAAGGTAAATATAAAAAGTACTTTTAGGGAAAAAATGATTGAAAACAGAGCCACGAGGTTAACCTTGGGATCTTTCTTCACCATACTTCTAGAAACTCTTGAGCATGAGGAAGAGAAGGAAGTTTGTGGCTCCTTGCACGACAGCCTTGAAAGGTCTGGGTTGTTTTGCAGCCCAAGTGCAGATTAGCGGATCACCGCAAGAGGGCGCTGGAAGAGAGCGCTGTCAGTGTTCTCCGTGGAGATGGTTCTCCGGACCCACCGTCCCTCCGGGAACCCATAAGATCTGACCCAGCTGGTCCCTACCCAACCTTCCTTGAGTTAGCTCTAAATTATTTTAACCACCATCTATAAAATCTTCTGATTAAACAAGTCAAGTTCTTTGATCCCCTGAAACCCTTCTACAGCATTCTTGACCAACGATCTTTCAGCATCTGCCTGAATCTAGTGGGCTCACAACTCTGGAAACAGCCCCTCAGTTGTTATTACAAACACTTTCCTTAAATATTGATCTAAACTCTGCTTCCTTTAACATCCCACTTACTAGCTGTTGGGTGTGGGAGGCGTAAAACTCTCTTTTCTTCCCTCCTAAACATATTTTCCTCTTTGCCAACTTTTGAACCCCTTTTGCTCACAGACATAGCTAATGGCTGCCCCTGAGCAATCTCAGCCAGCTTGGAGGTCTGCCTGTAGTGTGGGCTGCCCACAGCTGTCACTGTAAGTGTGAAATGGAATACAACGTCTGCCAGCCGCACACCAATATGAACGCATCTGTAGCTTCCTCTGGTGGGAGATGGTCAAGGCCAGGAAAAAGTACTTATTACGAACTCTGATAAGAGGAATTAAAAACCATCCATGCTCCCTCAATCATAAAACTCAGTGGTTTTATTTTCTGTGTTTGCTGCCGAGGTCTGTCCATATGCAAAAGCTTATTTTTATAGTTACACCGATAAAGTGGATATTTCATGTTGCGCTTCTGTCTGTTGAATGAATCCTAACTATTTTTCATGTCATTTAAAAGTTGCCTGAATTAATGGCTATAGAACAGTTCTTTGATGAAAGCACGATGATTTATTCATCTATTCCCCAATGGTGGACAGGCAGCTTGTTTCCAGGTTTTCGGCAATTGTGGATAGAATGCAACTGAATGGCAGCCCTTCCCATTCTCCACGTCGTGGCCAGCAGCCGCCGCCAAGGACCCCAGGCTGGACTAAGTCCCTCATGTCTGAGGGCAAGAGTCCATGGGGCTCGAACACTCCAGTGGGTCTGAAAAGAGTCCTGCTGCCCTTGGACTGGGACCCACAGAGCTTGAGAAAGGCCCGGCTCCTTCATGTCCAGAACCCCCCACTGAATGGCTCCATCTTACGCCTGGGCTTTTGTTCTGCTTTCTGATTCTTTCATGGGGAGACGGCTCCAGCCCTCTTGGTTAGCTCTGACAACCCCACTCATGCTGCTGAGGACTCTCTGATGGTCCCCAGATCCCTCTTCAGAAATGAAGGACATGTTCCAGTGGCTGGGAGGGTTTCCTGCAGACAGCCCTACAGGGATGACCTCCATTGACGACTGAAGACAGCCACCCTGGCGAGGCCACGGCCCCTTCCTGGGCCATCTCCATAGTTGATGCAGGGATGTAAAGGCCTGGCCCTCTCTCTGCAACCTGGGGCAACTCTGAGGGCATCCCAGACTCAGAGCTGAGGTCTCCATCAAGGCTGTGTCACAGCCCAACTTCTCTCTCTGCCCAATTCTGCTTGCTTTCCTCTCCTCCCTTCCACAGGTCGATCCCAAGAACACACCCTAGTAAACCTCCTGCATGTTAATCTCCATCTCAGAGTCGGCTTCCTGGGAAGTCCAACCTGTGACACCTTCCTAGTCTCTACTGCCTGGGATTCTCCCCACAGCAGCAAGCCACAGCCTGGGATGCTGCTGCAGGTGGGATGTCCCCTCTGCCCTGGCCATGGCCTGGGATGCTGCTGTGCGTGGGATGTCCTCCCCCTCCTGAGCCACGATGCTGCTGCAGCTACACTCAGGGCATCATTGACCCCTGGCGAGGTCAGTTTCCAGCTCCTCCTGTTTTCAATTCTCCTCTCCCCATTAAACCTCCACGAAGAATTACTAGGTTCTAGTGACTGGGTGATTAGAGCATGCTGAAGGCTCCTGACCTTCCTTTTCTTCCATCCATCTCTTCCTCTCTTCTCCCCTCACTGCTCTATGGGGCCTCCATTGTCTGTTTCCTGCTTCGACTGTGGCCACTTCTCCCTAACTGGCCTCCTTGTCTGCTCGAGTCCCTCTGCTGTCCTCCTCCATTCCATGGCCCAAGGGACCATTCTAAAGCTCATTCCCTTGTCTAAACCCTTCAATGACTATAACCTCTCGTCAAAGCCTAGCCTCTTAGCAGAACCCTGGAGGCTCTGTGGCGTGCACCCACCTGCCTCCAAGCACCTGGAGCCCTGGCTTCCCTCTGCCCCCCGCGTACCGCAGGCTTCCGCAAGCTTCCAAGCTTTTGCTCAGGCCATTCCCTCTGCCTGGAATGCCGCTCACAGCCTTCTTCACCTGGTTAACTCTTGCTTATCCTTCCTGATTCAGCTCAATTGTCAACCTTTTCAGGAATCCTTTTTCTGAACCTCCAGGTAGGGCCAAGAGGACCTCTTAGAAGTTCTCATGATCCCCGGTGCTTATCAATCACCTTCAGTATTGAAACAAATGTCGCTTCTCTGTCTTGTCCAGTGTACAGTGAGTCCTTTGAAGACAGCAAACAAGTCTCATTCATACCTGTATTTCTAACACCTGACACAGTGCCCAGCACAAAGTGGGCACTCAGGAAAGGACCCAGCCTGATGCTCTTGATTGATCATGCTGCATTGGTTTGCAAAGTTATTATATCAATTTAAATTGTTACAAATAATGTGCTAATGAACTAATTTCAGTATAACCTCATCCAAATTAGATATTGTTAGTTTTAAGTTTGATGGCTCTAAAATGCCCTATGTCTTCTTGATTGCATTTAAAAAAATAGGTATTAGGATTGAAATGGCTGACCTATAGCATTTATTCTTGTATGAATCATGTATTCCTGCCCTCTACCCTCTGCGTTATCACCCACAGTCTCATGTCAGTGTCTTGACCCGGACTCATTAGCACTGAAGTGGGCTTGTCCAAAGGTGAGCTGGCTTGAATGTGGCTGAGGGATTTTGTGATAGTTCCATCCCTCTGTGAGCTCCCATTTCCTTTCTTTCAAAGGATGGGTTTTTTGACCTTGATCCTGACTGGAATCACTTGGTAGCTTTTAAAAAATATGGACTCCTGGGCATACAACCACTGATTTGGGCTCTTCCAATGGAATTGGGGTTTTCTAAAGCCCCCCAGTGACTCTTGGGCAGCCAGTTTAGCCAAATCCACAGGCTGACTTTGGGAAGCACTGGCCGCCCAGCTCTGCAGTCTGCAAGCTTCTGTCGGGCCCAGGTATCTGTCGGGTCCTGGAGGAGAGAAGAAAGGAGGAATCAACTGCTGTGTTCTGACACCTGAAGGCACCTCATGGAGTGAAGAGCATTCTACTCCAGGCGGCTCCAGGGTGAGAACAAGCATGGAGGGGTGGAAACTCCGCAGAGGCAGACTTGGCTCAGCAAATGTGGAAACTGGCTAAAGACCCACATTATCCAACACGGGAGCAGGCTGCCTCGTGGGCTGTGGGGAGAGACAGTGCAAGGATGGTCGGCCCAGGTGCTCCCACAGAGCAAGCCTCCCTCAGTGGAAGCCTGCCTCAGAGAGGCAGGGGAGCAGTGTGGATACACTCGGCATGGGAGGAAGTGTCTTGGCTCTGCTCCCAGCTGGCTGTGTGACTTCAGGCAAGTTGTCTCACCTGTCTAAGCCTTGGTTTCTTCATCTGTAAAATGGGGATAATAGCAGATCCTACTCATTGAGGGTTTTTTTTTTTTTTAAATAACAGCTTTATTGAGATATAATTCACATAACCACACAATTCACCCATTGAAAGCGTACAGTTCAATGGTTTTTAGTATGTTCACAGAATTGTACAAGCATCACCACCTCATTGACTGATTATGAAGATGGAGTGAGACTGTGCGGGGGACACATTGAGTACTGTGCCAGATGCGTCGTGTGTGCTCAGTAAATGCAGGACATTACTGTTCTTGATGGATTCCTTATCTGTGGGGACAGGTAGTTGGGGTGACAACCTCATGGGCCTATTGCAGGGGACACTCAGGCATCAGGGAGGGAGGAGGGGGCCCACCTGAGGGAGCTTCCTGGTCTCCTCTACCTTGTGGATCTGTGTGTCTATAAAAATAATTACCAATGTACACAGGTGTGCAAATTATGTAAAAGTCTTTAATCCTCACGTTTGCTCTGTGAGCTAGGTTTTTATCCTCATTTATGCCCATTCTTCAAGGTGAAAACCAAAGCTTATAGAGGTCGTGGCTTTTCCATGGTCAAGATTCCACGATCTCTTTATACAAGGCAAGTCTGACTATTTGCCCTCTACTTTTTTTGGTTTTGGACACCATTTAAGTTTGGAAAGCATTGCAAGTTTCCAGAAAGGATAAGACCAGGTATGAAAAATCCAAGAAGGACAGAAATTGACTTTGAGTGTGTGAGAAGTGGTGGCCAGCCAGCTCCCCTCTCTGCACTTTCTTGTTTCTCGCCTTCTCCTTCGATTTTCTCATGAATTCTACAGGTCAAGGAGACACACTAGACAATGATCAAAGACCAGAGGGGGCTCTTTAATGAGAGAATGACAGATCCAAGAAAGTCCGGAGGTGACATTCCATACTCCCTGTGAGCTTGGACCCTGTGGTGTGCATTTGGTTTTGGGGCTTTAAAATCCCAGTGCTTGAGGGAGTCCCTGACTGCCCAGTTTTACTCAGGTGGGTTAAATCAGTTCCAGCCTCACTTTCTGGGCTATTTTCCTCTTTGTCAACTTCCAGTTGGATGCGCTAATGTCCCTCTCTGGGTGCTCTCTTGTCCCTGTCCCACACCCATCCCGGCTGAGGCAGGGGTGGGCGTCTGCAGCAGGCACCTCTCCTCCTCCCAGGTGGGTGGGCTCAGGGTTGCATGAACCTCCTATTTAGTTAAAGCATGAAAGGGGCACCCAGCACAGGCCACTGAGACCCCTTACTGTGGCCTGAGATGTAACCCCGTCCTGTGTCTCCTCACACCTATATCAGGATGCCCACTTTAGACCATGGTTTTATTATTCCTGAGTTCCACAAACCTTGGTGGGTCCCCTATAATTGGCTTGTGTTCTGATTCCCTCTGCTAAGTCCCTGTGCTCAGGCCTCCCTCTGTGTAAGCCTGCATTCCTATTTCCCCTTGACCTGACCTCCAGTGCCAACTGTGGACACACCTCTGGTTGGGCATCGTCTATTTTTGTTTATGACCAGATCCCCAGGTTTTAAATAAATGTCAAACATTAAAATAAATGTTAAACATTCAAAGGAAGTGGGTATTGCAGGAGTGGATAGTGATCAGCTGTTTGTTTTCAAAGCCAGGATGATTTGAAAAGTTTGCATTGCTTAGTTTCACCAAAACCTAACCTGTTGGACAAACATAAGACTGATTTCCTTAGGTTTTAAAAGGTGCCAGAGGACTTAATTTACTGTGCTTAAACTCCTCAAATTTCAGAGCACCTACTCTGGGTGTTCTTGCTCTATCATCCCAAATCCTGCTCGCAATTCTGCCATTAGGATCTGATGTTTATTCCAGTCCATGTGGAGATACACTGCTTTTTCATAATTCTGTAAGAAAATGACTCCAGCCATCTTGGCTGTTCCAAACCTGAATCCATCCAGATATTTATTTATCAACACACCCCTCACAGGGTTTGAAGGGGTTCAGATACTCTTTGGAGTCATTTCAAATCTAAGAATTCACTTTTCAAAAACGAAATTCTGTGGTTGTTTCCCTGTGGGAAGACAAACCCTCTTGCTAATAAACTAAAGGGGAATAATAGTGCCAGGTGTAAACTGCACGTGAGGCCGACTGAGAAGGTGGCAGAGGGTGTAGGAAGTGTTCGTCTTGGTCCTGTCCTCCCTGTGTTGCCACCTGTGTCTTGGGCTATCACCGAGGAAAGAGCTGGGGGTCCCATTCCCGGAAGTTGGCTTGTGCTCTGGAATGTTGCCACCGCCCTGGTGAAGCTATATCTGTTTGCTCCAGATGTCAACATGTTCTTCACATGGCCTCTGATGTGGACTGAATTGTGTCCCCCCAAATTCATACGTTGAAGCCCCCACCCCCAACGTGACTGTATGTGGAGGTTAGGCCTTTATGGAGGTAATTAAGTTTAAATGAAGTCAAAAAGGTGAGGCTCTAATCTGATAGAACTGGTGTCCTTCTAAGAAGAGGAAGAGACACCAGGGATCTCTCTCTCCGAGCATGCACAGAGGAAAGGCCGTGTGAGGACACAGTGAGAAGAGGATGTCTATAAGCCAGGAAGAGAGTCTTCACCAGAAACTGAATTGGCCACACCTTGATCGTGGACTTCTAGCCTCCAGAACTGTGAGAAAACAGGTGTCTACTGTTCAAGCCACGCAATCTGTGGTTTTTGTTATGGCAGTTCAAGCAAACTAATACAGCATCCTCATGGGTTTTCTTTTTCCTTTTTTCCCCCCTAGGAACAGTGTCTTAGTTTCTCAGGGCTACCATAACAAATTACCATAACCTTGGTGGCCGAAAATAACAGAAATTTATTCTCTCACAGTTTTAGAGCCCAGAGCCCTGAAAACAAAGTGTCCACAGGGTCACACTCCCTCCAAAGGCTCTAGGGGAGAATTCTTCCTTGTCTCTTCCCACTTCTGGAGGCTCCAGCTGTCCCTTGGCTTGTGGCAGCATCACTTGAATTTCTCACTCTGTCGTCACGTGCCCTTGTCCCCCTTCCCTCTGAGTCTTCTCCTGCCACTTGTCATTAGATTTAGGGCCCACACAGATAATCCAGAATGATCTCCTCTTGAGATCCTTAATTTAATTACATCTGCAAAGACCCTTTTTCCAAAAAAGGTCACATTTACAGGTTCTGGGAGTTAGGATGTAGACATGTTTTTTGGGGTCACCATTCAATCCACTATAGACAGGTTATTTAATGTAACACAAATGATGACCAACATATACATGTTTCTTGATAGATAATCATGCCCTTTTGACACATATGAGCTCACGGGATCTTGACAAATGCTGGAGAGGCATCTTTTATTATAATCTCCATTTACAGAGGAGGAAAGGGAATCAGAAGTGACTTGCTCAAGGCCACGCTGTGAACATACAATGTGGCTACATTTTAATCCAGGATTTCCTGTCTCCAAATTCCATGTTCTTTTCACTCTGCCCCACTGTCTGTCAATCTACATTGATGAAATGAAGACGATAGTGTTGAAAAGAGTAACTCTGAACCTGTATTGAATGCTTACTTTGGGCCTGGCCTTATTATCTCATTTAATCCTTACCACAACTCTAAAAGGTGGGTGCTATTATTATGTCCATTTTATAGTTGAAGAAACTGAGGCACAGACAGCTGAAGTTACTTGTTCAAGGTCCCCAGGTTGGCAAATGGCAGAGCTAAGATTTGGATCCAGGTCTGTCTTAACCCAAAACCCAGAGTCTTCATCCATGCTAGCTGCTTCCTTGAAAGAATGAGGTAGTACCTTGATATTTGCAAGTAGCTATGGAATTATAACCCAAATAGTATCCAAGTTAATAGGCTGGGCTTTGGAGTTAAGCTTGCAGCCTATTCTGTGTGCTTTTTGAGTCTAGAGAGGCAACACAACATAACAGTTAAGGGCACAGATTCTGGAGCCAGTCTGCCTGAGTTTAAATCCTTGTTCTACCGGTTACTATCTACATGACACTGAGTAAGTCTTAGTTTCCCCATCAGTAAAATGGGAGTGATGTTCATAGTACCTACTTTATAGGGTGGCTTTGTGGATTTACTGAGTTAAAACTTGTAAAGCTTTTAGAATGGTGTCTGGCACATGGTAAGTGCAATATGAGTGTTAAATAAAAATAAAAATAAAAACATCAACCTTCTTAGAGTCTCACGTTAGGGGTAAGACATACCTTAGGGAACTCACATGAAGGTTAAATGTAAAAGCTCTCGACACAGTGCTTGGTGCAGTGCAGTAGACAACAAACGGTAGCTATTATTTTTGTTTTATGTGGGGAGTTGAAGGTTACCTTGATCTCCTCCCTTGCCCTTCTCTGACAAAAACATAGCAGCAGAAACCCTCAGACTTCCCACCCCAGTTGGCACAGAGAGACAGAGTCATCTTGGGTGGTTTTCAGGAAGGCAATTTCGCATTGATCAAAATTCCCGTTACAGGAGTGTAGTTTACTGGCATGAAACTGCAGAGGACCTCGAGGCTGTCCACAGACCCTCACCTTCTCGCAGCCCCTGGACTAGCTCTCTTCAGCCAGATGCTCTCTAATTCCCTCCTCCAAAATGCACCCAGGTTTTGCAGAGTGTAAGGGGAGGAATTCACAGGGCACTGTGCATGAGACAATCCGCGGGGGCATGCTTGCACTTTAATATCTCGTTGTTCTCCCTGCAATTCTGGGATCTGGACTGGAGCCCATCCACCTTGTCTGCCTCCAGGGGAGTAAAGTCACACCAAGTTATCTTTGCAGCTCTGCCCTGACTGCTCTTCTGTCTCTAGGTCTGAGCTTCGTGAGGGCAAAAACCGGGCACAGGTGAGGTGCTTAGGGAATGGATGCTTCCAGAATCGAATTGTGTTGTGGGTAGTTCTGGCCTGCCCATCTTTCCAGAGCGAAGGAGCAGGGCCATCTTCATGGGTGTGTGACCTGTGTAGTTGCACAGGGACCTGCATGTAGAAAGGCCCTGCACTTGGCTTAATGCTTTGCTGTCTCTGTCTTGAAATTCTTAATAAGTTTTGAAGAAGGGTCCAGAGAATCATGTGGCTGCTCCTGTGAAGGAGGCTTGTCTACCTTGGAGTTCCCCAACCACAAGCCCTCAAGAGCTCCAAAGGCTTGGTTTGTCCTCTGGATGGTGAATATCTGAAATGATGTACAGAAGTTTAATGTTTTCACTTGGTCGATATTTTCTTTATTATGTATGCCTTTGGTTCCGTGATTAGCTTCCCCCTGCCTCCTCAAGATGATGTAAGTATCTGCTGGTTTTTTTCCTTAGTTACTGGGTTTATTTTCATTAATCCACCAGCCAGAGATTGCAGGTAAGCAGTGCCTTTTGCCAATCAGACAGTTATTATTTTGCTCAAGAAAGATAATAGTACAGGCCTGCCAAGGTAGAAGCAAATGCACAGTCTGAGTGCCAGGGCTAATGGAAGGATGGGCTGGATTGGATTGTTCAAACCAGGGACTAATCTAGAAGGTCAGGGGTCCCAGGATCCAGAAAGGACCAGTCGTCATTCCTGGCATTGCCCTGCCTGCTTTGTTCCCTCTGGGTCACAGAGACACTTGTTGAATTGGAGAATGGTGTTTGGAGGCAGAAGGACCTGGTTTGAATATCCTCTTTTCCAGCATGCACAATTTCTGGGAACTTGGGCGTAAAAGAGCGAGTAAGAGACAAGGTGTCTACCATCGCAGAGCTTGGAGCCAGGGGACAGAGTGGATGGAAGGGAATCACGTAACAGCACAAATAGGTAATTACAAGTGCTGCTGTGTGTTATGATGGAGCTCTACAGGGAGTTACATGTGCTTAACGGGGAGGGGGGGGGAAGCAAGGATGGCATCTGGGAGGAATTGATGTTGAGGAGAGAGTGAAGGAGGAGTTTATCAGGCAAGGGGATGGGAATAAGGGAGTGGAGAGCAGAGCCTGTGTAAAGCCCCTGAGAGGGGAGGAAAGCATCGGGCATCAGAGACAGTGAAAACAACCAGTGTGGAATGGAAGGTCTGAGGGACGAGAGGTGATAAACGAGACAGGAGAGGTAGGTGAGGGTGCAAAGGAGAGAGGAGGATTTCAGACTCAGTCCTCGGAACAAGGAGTCACTGAAACCACGAAAAGGCTTGAAGCTTTGTGTTGTTAAAACCTGCCTGTCTGAATCATGGAGGGCAGATCGGATGGGACAACAGTGGGTAAGGGGCCCAGTTAGGAGGCTGTGCCACTGGCCCAGGCAAGCCTTGGTGCATCAGTGGAAAAATCTGTAGGATATTTAAGAAAAAAGAATGAGACTTGGTGGTGGTTGTTGTGGGGGGTAGTGAAGACTAATAATACTCCTTACTCATAGGGCAGTAAGGATGGGATGAGATAATGTGGAAACAACGCCTGCACACGGAAGGTGCTCAGTAAATGTTAGTTTCCTTCCTCGTCCTCGAACCTGGGTTTCTGAGGTTCTGTCAGCCCTTGAGTGCCCCCTTGGAGATGTCAACCTACAGCTTCAGGTTCCCAGAGAGTTCAAGAGCATCACCTCCCACTTTTCTAGATCCCATGCCTGTGCTGCTGTAGCTACCTTGTTATGGGCTCAGTGGGCATATTGAGCTTCCCATCAACTGAGGCCCTCAAGTCATTGTCCTCATGCAGCTGAGGTGCCTCTGCTACCACGTACTTGCTGTCCAGACACAGAGCCACAGGTGAGGGGAGGCTGTGTGCAGGCCAGTTAAGCCTGTGCTGAGGTGGGGCTGAGGTCCTGCGAGGGGCCCCTAGTCCCCAAGCCATGGAGTGAGCACTGTCCACCTCCTAAGAGCAGAGAGCAGAGGACAGAGGCCACGTGGGCTCTGTCTCTCCCTAGGTAATGTCTGGGAGGAAGGGAGTTGCAAATGAGGCCATGGGCAGGAAGGGGCTCAGTTAGGGGCCACGGTCCCATGTATATGCACTCGTGTGGGTGTACCTGTGTGCCCATGGGTGTGTGCAGTGCATGCTTATGAGCACACATGTAACTGTGTTGTATCTATGTGCTTGCATGGCCAGCTCATGTCTGCACATGCACGTATGTGCATGTGTGGCTCTCTGTGTAGGCACATACATGCTTGGGCACGTGGTAGGTATATTTGTGTGTGTGTACGGATGCACGTCATGTACCAGAGTGCATCTGCATGTGTCCCTACAGAACACACCCTGGGCCTAAGCAGCCCTGCCCCCAGAGTCACACATGCCCCTGGCTGCCAGCAGGTGGCCCCTGATCACCATGTGCTGGGCTCTGGGGAAGGGGGCCAGCAATGTTTCTCCAGCAGGCTCTTTCCTGAGAGAATCACTGCGGCGAGGCCTGCAAGAGACCTCTTTGCTGCTCTGGCCTCTCCTGGCTTTATCCCTGAGGCTCTGCCTGCCCTGGGGACCAACCTCAGCCCACACAGAAGCAGAGGCACATCCAGCAGCCAAGGGAGACACTGGGCATAAGAAAGATGATTCTGACGTGTGTTAAGATCCTGAGAGTGGCAGGGACCTGCCTTTATGTAGGGTCACTGTATACGTGCCATGCTTCTGGCTGTGTGCTGGGCTTCTGCTGGGAGATGCTAGCCTGGACCAAGGCAGGCAGCAGGCGCATAGGCAGGGCTCCCGCCTGGGCTGAGACTGGGGAGGAGTGTGGTCTGAGGATGAGGGCTATTCCCTCTGGGCCACAGAAGGGGCAGAAGACGGTGCCCAAGGTTGCCTACTAACCCCTGCTTGAAGTGGCATTGAGGCCAAGCAAGACAGATGGCACTTCCCTCTCTTGGAAGTGGGGCAGTTCCATCATCCATATCTCATAAAGGCAGCAACTGAGTGCACAAAGACTGCCAATCTTTATTTAATCCCGACTCTGTGGCCTCAGGACAATCAAGAAGGCTCGAGAAAGAACCAGGAGCCAGTTGAGAGCCACCAGAATGCCAGGAGACTCTGCTGGAATTGGCTCTGGCCTGATGTCTCCCACATGCAGCTCCTGCAGGACAGGCCCTAGTCTGTTTGTCTCTAGATCCACCGTTCCCAGTGCAGGGCTGAGCCAGGGCCGGGACTTGCTGGTGACTCTGTGAGCAGGAGCAGTGGAGGGGTGGTGGGCATGGCCTGGAGTGCCTGGTAGGAAGGATGCCTGGGTAAGGGCAGTTGGGATGGTGGAGGTGAGGTGGAAAGAGATGGGTGGAGCTTAGAGCTGAGTCTGGACCAGACTACTCCGGTGATGTTAGATGGAACCTGAGGAAGGCTGGGGTTCCTAAGAAGGAGGTCTCAGGTCACACCCTTGTGGTCTGAACTGGATGAGCCAACAGGCAATCCTGTGGTTTTTACACTGTTTCCTGCAGGGCCCTGGGGGCCCCCTGGATGTACCTCAGGGCAGCCAGTGGTGATGGGGAGGGAGTGGAGAGACAGACAGTAGAAAGACTCTGGACCCCTGATCTCAATTCAATTGAAGTAGCTCAGCTTTTTATCTTAAGGATGAATTGGAATTGGTTTTTAATCAAAAGAGTGTTTATTGAGTGCCTACTGTATGCAACTCGCTGTTCTAGATTCTAGAGACATTTGGAGAACAAGACATACAACATCCATGCTTTCTGGACCATTATATTCTAGTGGGGAAGACAAGTAAACAAATAAATAGACAAGTCAATTTTGGGTTATAAGTGCTATGAACATGATAAAACAGGGTTTGCATATGGGACAGAGTGACTTGGGGGAAGGAAGAGATGGAACTACTTTAGATCCTGTGGTTAAGGATGGGCTCTCTGAGGAGGTGATATTTGAGCTGAGGCCTCAGTGATGACAGCGGGAAGAGCATTCTGGATAAGATTTTGTTTGAAGAAAAAGCTCTGTGGAAAAATTTGAAAATCACTCAGTCTTCTTTTATTTATATTCATTTATTTAAATTTCAAAGGTAATACATATTCATTGTAACAGTTTCAAACCTTATTAATGTACATAAAGTCAGATGTAGAAGTAGCTTCTTTCCTTTCCATCTCCCCTCCCTCCACACCCAATTCCACTTCCTAGAGAGAATCCCTTTATCAGTTAGGTGGATAACCTCCCAGATTTTTCTCTGTGCATTTGCAAATACATATGTTAATTTCCAACTTTATCTCTACTTGCCTGTCTCATAGGACGTTGAAGCTTAGCAAGTCCAAAATGGACTCTGGACTTTCTCCACTAAACTTCTTCCTCCCCCAGGCTTTTTCATCTTAGCAAATAACACCACTGTCTTACCCAGTTGTTCAGGCCCCAAGGCTTGGAGACGTCCTTTATTCCTTCTTAGCTGTCAGACTCCAAGTCCAATCCACTTGCAAATGCTGTAGGCTCTACCTCCAAAATACGCCCACGTCTGGACACTTCTCACTGTCCACTGCCAACAACCTGGTCTGAGCTGCCAGGACCTGTAACTGCTCTTTAATCTCCATTGTTATTTCCTACAATTCATTCTTCACCCACCAGCCTGGGTCATGTCCCTCCTTGCTTAATACTCCAGTGGCTTCCCAAACTCTTCATCTGAAGGCTGAAGTTCAAGGCCTAACTATCAGGCCATCCTCTTCTCCAATCTCATCTTGTCCCTTTCTCCTCCTTATTAGTTGGTCTTCGTCTCCCTCCTCTCCTGTCTCGGGGGGCCTTACCTTTGCTGGGCTAGTTCTTTGTCATCATTCTGATCCTAGCTCAATGGCTCTAGGGAAAATAGTCTCCTTTCTGCCTTGCTCCCCTCTGCCCCCCTAGACACGCTCTATCACATCACCTAGTTTTATTTCCTTTGCAGTACTTACTACTGGAATGCATCTTTCTTATTTGTTTCTTTGTTTATTGTCTGTCTCCTCTGCCCCCCGCTGGAACGTGGACTCTATCAGGGCAGAGATCTTGACTCCTCTTCTTGTTCACAGCTCTACTGATGGGGAAATAAAATTGTTTCCAGATCGTTCTTGATGGACAAGGCCCTAGTGAACATTCTTGTACATACATCTTTGGGCAGTTGGGTAAGGGATTCTGTGGGACAGATTCCTAGAGGTGAAATTTCTAGGTCCAAGGTGATGTATTTTAAAATTTGATAGATATATCAAGTTATAGCCCGAATTACTATAGCAATTTGTACTCCCATAGACTGGTTGAGAATGCCCTTCTCCATGTCCTTGTCAACACCGAATAATAGAAATCTTTTTCTTCTTTTTGGCCTATGTTATAAGCAAAATTCAAGTATTTTATTTTGTTTTAATTTGTGTTTCTCTGATTATGTGAGATTGAATATCTTTTCATGTGCTTTTTGGTCATTTGTACTTTTTCTTTTGTGTAATAAGCACATTGGTAGTCCCACCCTCTAATATGGTTCTGTTTGTGAAAGAGAAGAATAGATAATGGGGAGACAATTAACAGTGTCTGCCACATATCATTTGGCTATTGATTATTTTTTTCTAGCTGTTTACTCTATCTTATTGATCCATGAAAGCTCTTTATGTTTTGTGGAATTAACTTTGTTATTATATACGTTGCAAATATTCTGTCTTTCCTTTGTCTTTCAATATTGTTTAAGATATTAACATCTTTTTAAAAAAACAGAGGTGGATCCTTAACTTTTGTATTTCTGTTATTGTGACAATAGCATGTATACCTGTAAACATTTAAAAAAAATCTATGAAAAGTACTAAATGAAAAGTGATTCTCCCTCCCATTACACCAAGGCAATCTTGTGTATTTTTTGAAACAAATTTTTCTTATATTTACATGTACGTTCTTTCATGATTCATTTATTCATCAGTCATTCATTCCTCTAGCAAATATTACAAGTCATTTATATTTCTAATATTTGTTGGATATTTCCTATATATATATTCCTGCCATTGTAGTAGGTATATTAAAAGAAGATGTATATATATATATATACATATATATATATGTATATATATACATATATTTTATATATATATATTTTATATATACATTTTATACATTTACATATACATAAAAATATACATTTTATATATATATAAAATCTTTTATTTTTAAATATTTTTGGAAGGTGCATTTTTCTTTATTCATTTTTTACATTTTAGATGCTTCCATACTAGCACATACTTATCTACCGCATTGTTTTGGATATTTGCTCATGATTCTATTTTATGCATTTACCAGACAATGTTTAATCTGGTCCTATTGATGGACATTTACATTGTTTCCCGTGTATTTGCAATTACAAACAATGCTGTAGTGAATATCCCTGTAGCTGTATCTTTCATGCATGTGCAAATGTATCTGTAGGGCAGACTCTTAAAATGGAATTGCATTTTAAGTCTGAGAGACATTGCCAAATTGTCCTCCAAAACTGTGTTCCAATTCACACTTCCATAAGATGTGTGAGAATGCCCATTTCTCTGCTTTATTTGCAACCGTGGATATGATGCCTTTGAAATTTTTGCAAACACAATGGGCAGAGAGCGGTGCCTCATAGTTTTATTTTGCATTTCCCTAATTAGGAATGAAGCTGAGAATATTTTTATATATTTATTGGTGTGTTTCTTCTATGAATTGTCTGTCCATATCCTTTCCCCATTTTTCATATTGAGTCATCTTTTTAAAAAATTTAAATTGATTGGTAAATTCCATATAGTGTGGATATTCGAGCTCTGTCTGTTGTATGTGTTGCAAATATTTTCTCCCAAGCCGTCTTTACTTTTTTAACATTGTTTATGGTATAACCCCACCTTTTTGAGGGTGAGGAACACTACAATTCCTGGGTAGACCTTATTTCTCTAATGTCTTCCTAAAGACGTCTCAAACTATGTTTAGGTAAGTTTCTTTCTTTTTCTTTTCAGTCAAGATTCTCAGGTGACCCCACTCTGGGGGACTAGGTAGGATGCTGACCCAGGGGTGAGGGGGATTCTCTCACTGGCCTTGCTGTGGCCATTTCCCCCTTGTTGATAGGGTACTTCACCATTGATTTGCGTGTTTTCCTACAAATGAAAGCATTTTTGTTTATGTGTTTGTTTAAACTTTTAGGACTTTATGTCTTTTTCTTACTTGAAAAGTAGTATTACCCAAAAAACTGGATGGTCCCTCATCCTTGGTTTAGATCATCATTTCTAAAACTACCCCCGGGAGTCCTAGCGATTCCGTGGAAATGACTCAGAGGGCTTCAGGGGAGTAGAGGCTCCCACCCCTCTTCAATCTGAAGTGTTGCTGTCAGGTTTCTGCCCGAGATTTCCCCTGAAGAAAGCATTGGTTTTTGTACCTAAGCAATCTTGGAAGCTCCTACTGTAGAGTGAGGTCTTTATTTTCTCAAATCTGTGAGGCTCTGGGGGCTTCAAAGACTGTATTCTTTTAATATTGTACTCACTCCCTTCCCTCTTAATGTGAGGCCATCTTGAAGCTCTGTCATAACACACTAGCTGGATGTTCATGGGTGTTCCCAGGGCAGATTTTGATTAATAGGCCATCATGAAATTATTCTTTCTTTGGTGAAGGTACTCAGTGGTAAGATTCATGAGTATTTCTTATTTTGAGAGCAACATTAACCCATGTCTGCTCAAATATATGAATGTTCCCACTTCAACCAAGAAGTACATCCGGGGCAACGCTACAGCAAGAGAGGAAGTGAGTGGAGGGTCATTTCTCAACATATCAATCTATAAGGACTGGTAATTGCCTGTAGAAGTCATAATGCTTTTGAGTGTAGGACTGGGAACTCCAATCATGAGGAAAATAATTATCTTTTTAAAAACAAGAAGTCAAAGATAGGGCTGCTTCAGGGTTGGTTGATTCAGCAGCTCAAAAAAGATCAAGACTCTTTGCATCTTGCACAATATGGCTGCTGGGGTTCGGGGGTCACGTGCAGATCCAACACTGTACAGCGTTTTTACTGCCAGTGGACTCTCCACCAAATCTCTTTTCAAAAGTGAGGAGACCTTCTCCTGAAGGCCCTGGCCTGGTTCCCTCATGTCTTGTTTGTCACAACTGATGCACGTGCCTGCTCCTGGACCAGTCCCTGCCAAGAGAATGGGATTAGTTCAATTACTTACTACTTGTTCACGATTTTCCCCTGAGCTGGGGAGATGGTAACCTTCTCTTGAAAGGTGCTTACCTGGTCAAGATCAGGGAGGGCATCGTTAACAAGGGAGGGGGAAGGGAGAGGCAATCAACAGTGGTTGCCATGGTACTGCTTTATTTTAATCAACTAGTTAATTGTCATGAATTTTATTTTCCCCAAACATTAACGCAATTATTGTTGGAGCAGTCTGATCCACTATTTTGAAGTTTTGCAGTTCACTTCAAATGATTATACATAAAAACAAGAGTGCATATGTGCACGCCTTAAATCTGGTTCCACTTCTGGAAGGGGCACTTCGTAGGGAGGCAAATGGAACTTTGTCGCTGTGAACACACCTGAGTGTTCAAGAGACTAAATAGTTGGTGTCAAGAAACAAGGTTGGAGATTTATTAGAGGCAGAACTAGGTGTCCCATTCCTTTCTAATGTCCTCACTTTCTCTTCTTTGAACATTTAACACACAGTATCCAATTTCAGAATTTCTTCTATTAGAGTTTGCATCAGTCTAGGTTGGCAAGAAAGCTTCCATGTATTAAGAAGAATTTCAATTAACTAGTTAATTATTATTATTTTTAGATTGGTTGAAAGGAGTTTGGACATGAGGATGGTGGCTAAATAGTGTTCAGCTTGTTCTGGATATTTTCTCTCCATTAACCAAAGCCACAACTTTTGTTTTTCAGATGAAAAATTTCAGGTTCCACATGTTGGTTAAAGAGAACAATAGTGTTGTGCAACTTGTATTGTGCTAAAAGGGTATTACACAGGTTCATGAAAGCTGGCCCTGTGGCAGGTTAAGGTTGCAATGCATAGATTCCCATTGACAGAAATGAAATTGTATGTGTTCTGACTTGAGCCACCGCTGGGCTCTGAAGACACTGGAAATCTGGTTAAGTCACACAGCGTGTGTTGTTCAGAACATGGCAAGGGTGACAAGAAGCACTGTGCACTGGGTCAGGATGCATGTGGTGCCCAGGGAATGCCACAGGCACCAGAGAATGTGAATCCTGCCATATGTAGTTCCAAGCTATTTGAGCTAAAATTGACCCTCCAGGGTCTGGAACCCAGTCCAAATTTCCTCACGCTGTTATGCTGTGGAATGCAGGAAAGGGAAGAGAGGACAGGCTCACTGCTCGCTCTGCTTTTACATGCTTTCAAACATCAGAACTGATGCTCCAAAGTAGTTTTTTTCATGCATCCAGACATTTGAACAACGCAATGCAGAGTCGAGTCTCGAGCTTCCATTGCAAGTCATCCTGAAATTAAATACCATTCTCAGCCTTGGCAAATACTTTTTCCACTACCGCAGAGCTCCAGAGACCTGGTGGTCCTGTACTACTGGGGGGTGAGACAGAGGTACATACTAATGATCGTGGTCTCAGCAAACAAAGACTGAAGTATGTGTGTGTGTGTGTGTGTGTGTGTGTGTGTGAGAGAGAGAGAGAGAGAGAGAGAGAGAGAGAGAGAGAGAGAGGTTGAGAGAATGTGTCTGTTTCTAAGAGAAGCTCTGGTAACAGGTTTCTGGCTAAATGAAAGTTGTATTGTCTTCCATCAGAGATGACTTGAAAATAGAGTGCTTTAATGCTAATACTGCAGATGTCTGCAGGAAACTCAGCACCACACTGAACACTGTAGTTAGATAGCTGTGCAAAAAAGTACATGAAGGAAAGGGCTAATGTGCAATACTTCTATTTAAGATAGAAGGAGGAAATAGAAATTGTGATAGCATGCTATTTCAAGTAATAATAGAAAGTACTTGATGTTTACATGGCGAATGGATCAATACTAATTCTGTAGTCAGTGCACATACAGTAGTTTGGATTATACGAGTGATAGATGCACGCAGTATAGCTGAAATTTCCACCCTGCAACATTTATTTCTTGCTGCGTGTTAGATGGAATTTTCCACCCAACTATCTGGAAAGATTTGCATAAGAATGGTGATGGAGCAGTATTCTTTAATGATGTGCTTTTCTTTGTTAAACTTCAAAAATGTCTATGGTGCATGATGAGGTTTGGGTGAATTGCCAAGCTAATGCTTTTATATTTTCTTTAAAGAGCTTATCTTCACTGTGTTGTGGGAGTTACTTTATACTGTGGTTATAAAGGCAGTGGCAGTAAAGCCGAATTTGTGGCAATCCCCAATAAATGCCTCCTCCTCCTCAAGGGCTTGGTCCTGCTAAGAAAGGAATTTGGGAAGGCACTTGGCCACCACTGGTTCAGCTGCAATGAGTCGGTCGGACCTGTTTTATGTTCCCATACCTGGTTCTGCTCACCAAGAAGCTAGGAAGCCATTCTCCTGCTCAAACAATGACCTCTTGTTAGCTTAGATCAGCACTGTTCCTGTCAGAAGAGCTTGGGATCAGCCCAAAGCTTGGTGCTCTCACCGAGGATGACTTGAATTATTCAGATCAGAGCCTGGGAGCAAAAGCAATTTGGAAAGTGACCTTTCTGTCCTCCCCACAAGAACCTAATGTTTACAATGTGAGCAGGAAAAGAGACTGGAATCTTGGGAATTCCAGGAATGCAGCTGCCAAGCAAAAGAAGCTTTCCTTCCTAGTGTGTGCTCCAAGACTCACTCTCCAGATTCTGCTCCACCGCAAGGATTTGCAAGTACAAAGGTGAAAAAACAAAACCCCAAAGCTGGAGGCCCCAAGGGTAGTCCAATAGAGGACTTCACGTTAACCTCAGTTTCAATGAAACAAAGAATTTGAAAGCCAAGAATGGAAGGAAGCTTAAGGTCACCTAATCCGACCCTTTGCCTAATGCATGAATCTCTCTCCTTACACAGCTTCATGGCTTATTGATCATGAGTTGCTGCTTGAATACCTCCAAAGACAAAGAACTCACTTCCTCCAAACAGCAAGGACAATAGGTGACATTATATGGAGTTGCTATTTGTCAGGCCTTATGATATCCCTTAAGATTCATAATCTTATTCAATGCTCACAACAAACTTATGAGAAAAGTACTATTTTGTTGCCACCACCATTTTACAGATGGGGAAACTGAGGCTTTATATGTTGCAGAGAAAGGATTTAACAGCCTGTGCTCTTAAGCTCTGCTCCCGCTTGCTCAGCCTGTCTCATCATCACTAAACTCCTAAAGCACAGGCGTTATTATCCCTGTCTTACAGGTAACAAACCTGACGCTTAGAGATGTTAAGTTCTTGCTCACATTCTAGTGTTACTTTTCTGTCCCTTGGAGACACTTGGAATACACGTTGCCCCTCTTTGACATGATAGCCCTTCAAATATTTGGGCAGTCTTCCTGTCCCTCTGCTAGTCTTCCAGTTTTCCTTTTTGTCTATTCCATCCAAACATTCCTCTTGGTCTGAGTTGGTGAGTTTCTCTAGACCCATTCCTACTCTCCAATGCTCTTCTCAGAACATGTGTCACTTACTTATTGAACCTTTTGAAGAGACCTTATAATCGTTGCTTTCTTTTATTAGAAGACAGTGGGCTTTGTTGGTGACATCTAACCATGAAGGCATCTATTCTGGGTGCAGAGGGAGGCTTTCCAAAGAGCACATGATGAACTTTTTCCACAGCTCTTTTCAAGGAGAAGGCATTTAAAAAATCCGGAGCATTAAAATAAGCCAGGGTTGAGCTTCGATGTCATTGCTGGTGAGAAAGGCAGTGTCAGAATAAAGGATAGAAGCTTTCTTGCAAAGTGTTCTCGGTGGTCCTGTGAGGCCCTGTGGGAAGCAGCTGCTTTTGGATCTAATTCAGCCTCTGACCTGGATTCTCTGTAGCTCACTGGCCTGTCACTGTGTTCCTCTGCATTAGCCTCCTGGCTTGTGAAAGGTGATCATGTTGTTGACACTCTGGCATTATATTTCTCATGAAGTGAGTTCTGACTCCTGATCAGGCAACCTGGGGCTTGTTGTGTTACTGTGGGCACATCACTCTACCCCTTGGGCTTTAGTATCCTCATCTATAAAGTGGAGATAAGTATATCTTCTTAAGAGTGCTAAATTTTGTACAAGGAGGCCATTGGACTGACGTGGCTCTAATTCTGTGGCACCTGCCTAAGTAAACCAGAATCTAAGCCTATAAATGCCTCAAGGTTATGGAATCAAAACACCCAGGAGGACCAGTCACAAACAGCCACTAGGCTCTAAGCTATAGCCAATCAATGATTTCCTTGCTTTGCTTCTGTGTCTTCTCTATAAAAGTGTCCTTCCCCAGCCAGCTCCTGTCGTGGAGCACTGCTAACCACTTTCAGTTCCGGTTTGGCGCTGCCTGATTAGAAGAGATTTTTACTCAAATAAACTCTTAAAAATTTTAATATGCCTCAGTTAATCTTTTAACAGTTTTGGTGTCAGAAGAGGAAACCAAAGGAGACCCCTGATGGCCCCAGGAGCACAGAGCAACCGGGCGGAGAGTGAGTCTGTGGGGCCCCTGGACTCGCTGCTTTCTCCGGCCCCTGGAGGTGGTGGGTCACTCTCTCTTGGATCCTAGCTCTGCAGCTTTTGCCTGATGAGCTTTTAGACTTGATTTGAGCATTTCTTTTTCCAGACTGGGTCTGAAACCGGCCGGAATGGGCTGGTTCCGACTTAGAAACCAGTCTGGTCTGACTTAGAAACTGGACTAAGTCAGAGTTCGACTGGGTCTGACTTAAGTTGGCCTCAGATGAATAAAATTTTGTTTTAAGGCTGAACAAGCAGGTTAACCTTACCAAAAATAATCTTGAATCATAGTGGCCACAGTGGAGAACTTTAAACCTGGATAATCTTATCCATTTACGAGGTGCCCTAGAGAAGAAGGGGGTCTCAGCCAGGCACTCACTATAAAGGGTAGAGGGAAAATTATTTTTCCTCCTCTACAGTTTCTGGTGACCAAGATGAGACCCGTTGGGACACCCCACTCACTCTGGAGCCTGCAGATGGCATCCTAGGAAAACTGGCAGAAGCTGGCAAAGGGCAAGAATTCTTACCAAAGTCAGTTCTCCCAGATCTCTATCTGTGGTGCCTTGTCGAGAGAGGAGGGGGAAAGACCACATTGTCCCTTCCTTTCCAAATTCAGATTGGCAGGAAAAAACACTGGTTATCGATCCTTTCTCTCCCGGGGACAGCTATTGCCTCTTTGTCTTATTTTGTGTTTTGAGAACTTGGTTTGGCAACTGTCAGGTTGGGGCCTCAAAAATATGGCTGGACAGAAATGTGGTTGCACTTCATTTGCAACTAAGGTCCAACTGAGTGTTGCCAGCTCTCAGGGGAATTGTCTCTTTCCTTTGGTTATTTTTGGGAACGGCTCTGAATCTTGGGAGGGTAGTATCTTTTGCACCCTCGTTGGGGACCCCACTTGTGTCCATAGGGTTGTTCAGTACTGCCAGGAATATCTACTGTTTGTCTAGGCTGAAATCTGACAAGACATTCGAAAGGATTTTTTAAAAAGTGTCCCTATGGTCAGAAGCTGGCCAGATTGGAAGCTGATATTTGGAGCCTAATAGGAACGTTTTTTTAGGCCTTCCCCCCTAAGCTAAAATGAAACTGTATATCCAGAGGGAAAGAAAAACATTCTGCAGCTACTATGGAAGGATTTACTAAAACATTCCAAAGACACACAGCTCTAAATCTAAAACACAGGAACCTTTTGATTTCCGTCTTAGTTGAGGATCTTCTCCCTGATATAAAGAAGCAGGTTAAGGATAACGTAGTTGGATGGCTGGGTCAGTATCTTGATACCATTCAGATTGCAACCCAAATCTTTGAGTAATTGAAAACAACTGTTCTGTCTTAAAACCAAATCTTTACAAGGACAGAAATGAGGCTCTGGAAACAATGCAAAGCCCACCTATCCTTTTTACCAATCCTCAAACGTCCCCTATTCAGACTAAAGTGACATTCAAAGTGCCTCCCCAGCCATGATGAGGGTCTTTCTGATGGCCAGCTGCGTCACTGCAGCCCACAGAGATCCGCTTATGGCACAACTTTGCATAAATGAAGATCAGCACAAGTTAGGTTGCCACTGAGCTAACAAAAGAAATTGATGACAGATGACCACGTTTTGTAAGTTTAAGACATAGACTTGCTAAATCAAGGTTATTTTCAGTTAAAAAATGCTCAATGCTAGTAAATTGAGAAAAAAAAGAAAATCATTTTTTAAGGAGCAATTTACATGAATAGCAATTTTCTATAATCCTTGTGCTTTTCTCCAAATACAAATTACTGACGAAATAGTTTTCCTTTCTTATCCACCCATCATTCTTCCCTTCTGATTTTGCAGCAAAGTTAGGACAGGGGAAGGGAGTGTAATACCTCTTTATTGGTTTAAAAATATTTAAGTATTTTATACTTAATATTTTTTATTTTAAGTTTTCATTTAATGAGTGGAAAGAGCACTGGGCTGTGTTGGGAGGTCTGGCTTCTAGGCCTGGTTCTGTGTGACCTTAAGAAAACGATGTCCCTCTCTGGATCTTCTGTTCCTCCTCTGTTGGAATTGGTGAAGGTGATTTGTGAGGTTGTCCTCGAATCTGAATTTCATGTGTCAAAGCAGCTCAAGTTTGGGCGAGACAAGTCAATTTAGTCAATGCTACTGGAGTCCCTATTAAGCACTAGACCTTGTGCTGGGCATGGGGATACAGTCAGTGAAAATAGACAGGGAGCTTCAGGCCAGCGCAGTTCCAGGTGCAGGCTGCCTGGGATTATATCCCAACACTGCCTCTTACTAGCTAGGGAATCGCAGTCCAGTTCTTTCTCGTCTGTGCCTCATTTTCCTCATGGGACTGTTGTGCTAGTAAAATAATGAATACATGTCAAGGGGTTCCTAGAGTGCCTGGCAGATAGTGAACATTCAAATGATGTTGGCTTTTATTATAATTATTATTGGTAGAGGAGGCAGATGTTAATCCAATAATCACAGAAAGAATATAACATTTTAATTGTGCTAAGTGCTCTGGGAGCATAAAGCAGGAGGATTTTGTTGGCTTGGAAAGTAGTGATCAAGGTTAAGATGTGAAGGATAAGTTCACCAGTTAGAGGGGAGTGGAACAGAGTCAGAGGGAACAGCATATGCAAAGCTCCTATGATGGGAGGAAGCACAGATTTCGGGGAACTTAAAGCAGGTCACGGCAAAGCGGAACAAGAAAGAGGGAGAGAGTGGAGGTTGGAGGGGGAGGAGGGACCAGGCTGTGCTGGGCTCTATCTGAGCCTAAGCTTCGGAAAAACTGGTTTTGCCTGTGCTTCCTGGAGGTCAGAGTTCCCAGTTAGAGCCCTGGCTCTGACACCCTGAAGTGACATCACACAGGATTTGGCATTCTCCAAAGTGGAATCCAGCAGGAGCCAGGTGGACCCTGGTTCTAAGGGGACTTTCTAAAGGATGCTAATAGAGTGCATGAGATGAGTTGTGGCTCAGAAGGGTTGACATTACCTGTGCCATCATGCACTCAGGTCATGCTTGAGGGACCAAAATCCCAGACTGTGGTCTGGTCATTTCAATGTCCTATTCAGGATGTCTTATGACAGATCATATTTGAATAGGGATGGAAAACTGAATTATTCCTGTCTATAGGGAGAGAAGTCTTAAGGGGTCTTTAGCTTTTGGGATCATATTCCTCATTTGAGAATCTGATGAAACCTGTGGATTTTCAATCTTGAGAGATGCATTTACACACTTAATCCAAATTCAGTGCATTTTTAGGTTGGGCCTCTGGGTCCCCCTGAAACCTATCTGTGGTCCTAGGTTAAATATCCTTGCAGTGCAAGGCAATGCCCAACATTATGGGTTCTCTCTGGTATCTCTCGCCACACGTCTATCCTCTCCTTTCTTTCTCTACTGTTTTTGCCTTGATTTTGGACCCTTGTCACTTTCCCCCTAACTTTAATTCCCTCTGAATTTGTCGCTCTGCCTTTAGTTTCTCAACACTCCAGTCAGTTCTCCACATATTCTATGGAAAGAAACTTTATTGGGGGGTGTGACATAAAAATGAATAAAATTGTAAATATTTATTTTCAGAATAAAGTACATCAGGCTTATTATAGATACTTTGGAAAATACATACAAGTTAAAAAAATAATCCATAGTCTTAGCATCCAGAGGCAATCAATGGTATATTTTTTCTAGGAAAAATTTCTTTTGTATAGTTGTGATCAATCTGTATGCATGTGTATTTTTACCTTCTAATGCTTTACTTAACATTTATTTTTTCTTTTAGTCCAAATGTATATATGTATCAAAAATTTTTTATTATGGAAAGTATGAAACATACAAAAAAGCAGAGATAATATTATAATGAACCCTGGCCCCCCAGGTACCTAACACCTAGTTTCAAAAATTATCAGCATTGTATCAATAAACTTTTGATATGTAACAAGTGGCCTCAAAAAAGTAGTAGCCTAAAACAGCAACCATTCATTTAGTTCATAATTCTCTGGAGGAGCTATCTGGGCTGGGCTCAGCTGTGCGGTTCTATTGCTAGTCTTGGCTGGCCTCAGTCGTGCGTCTATGTTTTGCTGCCACTTAGATGGCACTGCTTCTGGAATTGGCTGGCTGACATGTGGGGCCCCAAGAGGAACTGAGTTCATGTATCACTCCTCATTCAGCAGGTTATCCCTGGGCTTCTTCACATGGTGATGGAAGGCTTCCAACCATAGCAAGAGGAAAGTGCTAATGCATAAATGTTTTATAGGCTTCTGATTGTGTCTCATTTACTAATATTTCTATTGGTCAAAGCAAGTCACAGGGTCAAATCACACTCAAGGGGTGGAAAAATAGATTCTACCTCTTGACAAGAAACTCTACAGCATCATATTGTAAGGGTGTGGACATAAGCAGGAGAAGAATTTGTGGCCATTTTTATAATCTACCACAAATGTGTTGCTAATAGTAAAGTTAGTAAATTATAATTTTTGATGTTATTGGTAACTTGTCACGAATATAATTTAGATGGCTGAGTAATATGCCACCCAGTGGATATACCGAAACTCGTGTGACCATTGCCGTATTGTTGGGTAGAGAGGTCATTGCCATTTTTCTGCCATTATGAATAATGCTACAATGGATGCTTTGCGCATAAACCTTTTTCTAGTTTTAGGATTATTTCCTCAGAGTAGTCACAAAAGTGATATTACTGTGTCAAATGTTTTAGAGCTCTTAGTACACATTGCCAAATTGCCTTCCAAAAGGATTGTATCAATTTACACTCCCACAAGTGTGTGTGAGAGTACCCCACAGGGATCCTTCTAAAATGCAAATCTGATTATCTCATGCCCAGTTTAAAAGTGATCTCTGCTGCCTTCACAATAAAGGCTAAACTATATAGAACTAAACTATGTCTGCTACATGACTTTTGAATAACCAAAAGACTATCTTAGGCTGATAAGACCCTATATCCAAGGGTCATAGAATCTAGTGAGGAAACAAGATTGAGCAGGCTCAGAATTGTCAGAAGTGACTCTATCTCTCTCACGTTGTCCTTGAATGCAGGTGCTATTACTACAGAAGAGGAAACTGAGGGTCAAAGAGTTCAGTATTTAAAGTGGAAAACTATTCATAGCTTTCTCTCTATGGCATCATCTACTTTAGCATCAAATAATCTTTGCAAAGAAATACACATACACAAGTTTAAGTACATACTTAATCAATGTAAATAAATTATAACACATTTGGTTTGTTGGTTAGAATTCTTTGGTTCCTGAAAACCAAGACTGTGAGATTTGGAATGAGACAGATCTGAGTTTGAATTCGGATTCTGTCGTTTACTAGAATCTGAGCAAGACTTAACATTTCTAAGCTTCAGTTTTGTTATCCGTAATACGTGGATAATAATGCCTACGTTTTAGGGGCTTAGTGATGATTCAACATATACAGCAAATGTCTAGCAGAACCATTCAGTAGTAACTCTTTTATTATTGTTGTTGTTTTTATGCAAGATGAATATGTAAGTAGAAGGGAAACATAATGTAACCAAAATGAGGGGGCTTTGATAATTCCAGACTATAAAGCTATGTGGCTTTTAACACCCAAGTTACCATGGTTTAGAACCCGATTCAGTCTACTAGCTGGAGTTCTTGCCTTTTCTGAGTTTTTTTTTTCCTCCAATATTCTTGAGAATCCCCAGGTTCATGAATCGTTGGTTCTCCTTGATGCTCGCCTCCCTCTCCTGCCTGGAAGGGGAGGGCAAAGACCAGGATGCATTCTTTGAGGTAAAGTTGCTCAACCAGTGATTTCCAGGCTGCCCTGTCTGTGCCCTGGATGACCAGTGGAGGAGGGCAGCTGTTGATGAGAGCTGGGCCCCAGCCCCGGCAGTTTCCCACAGGAGTGTCTGATGAAACTCTCCCTGGGCCCCAGGAATCCCGGGACTTGCTTGTTATCCCACCACAAATGTGTATCTGCAGATTTGCTCAAGCCAACCTGGTTTTCTGCTGCCTTCTTTCTTAGTCAGGGAGGTTTTAGTGTGGCACTGTCCAATAGAAATATAATGTTGAGCCACATAATATAATTTTAAGTTTTCTAGCAGACACATTAAAAAGTATATAAAGAAATAGATGAAATTAATTTCAGCAATAGGTGTTATTTAACTCAATATATCTAAAATATCATTTCAACATGTAATCCATACAAAGTTATTAGTGAAATAATTTACATGATTTTTTTCATGTGAAGTCCTTGAAAGCTGGTGTATATTTCATGCTTACAGCACATCTCAAGTTGGACTAGCCACGTTTTAAGTGCTCAGTAGCCACGTGTGGTTAGTGGCTACTATATGGGCCAGCACAGCTCTAGAACACAACTATCTGGGCTCCAAGTGGTACAGCTCTCCAGAAATATAGGTCTTGATACCCACATGCAACTATTTTTCCTGAAAACTAGCTTCTGGCTCCAGTTTGGCTAGATCTGTGTGAGGTTCGATTTACTACATGTTGTGCCTAGAATTATTCCTTTTAACCTAGTATTGTGTCTGGTTTACCAATTCAGACTCCATTTCTCTTACAGTGGATTCTCTTTCAAGAGTTTCTTGTATTTTCTCACTTTGCTTCCACCCTAATCTGTCAGAAAAAAATGTCTTCAATCCTTGAACATCAATATGTAGGGAGCAAGAGAGTCAGAGTTTTATTTCTCTTTCTCCCATGAGGTTATTCTGCTCCCACATGGATTTGTGGATACAAAGAGATGTGTGGGAATCCGTAACCCAAGTGCACAAGGATATGATGGGGAATGGATATCTCTTAACAATGGCCAGCAGTGTCTGAGCCTCAGGCAATGGCCCAGCTAAGCTGTTCTGTTGACATACTCATAGAAGTGATGCTAGATGGAGGATAAAGGAATGAAATGGAGGGGCAGAGAGCAAGTAGTTCTGTATTGGTGGAGACTTCCTGGAGGAGGCATGCACAGGGGAGAATTCTCAATTAGTGACTATAGGGTTATTGAGATCCTACTGTGTGCAAGAGTTTCACTTGCCCTGTTTTCTGAGGTAGACATCATTATCTCTGTTTTATAGATGAAATAGTGAGACAGAGAGGTTAAGTAACTTAGTTAAGGCCAAAAGCAAGAATCTGGGTCTGGGGGTCTCAGAAGATCCTACCCTTTCCGTGGCCTCACTGCTTCCCTGAAATAGTAGGTGGTTAAAGATTGGCTCAAGGGACCACTGCAGTGTAGCTGAGGAGACTGGTATAGAGTGAGAGGTCTTTGCAGCAAACATTTATAATTTCTTTCAGATGAGATGGTTACAGTGCATCAGTGTTCCAGTTCCTATTGCTGTGAAACAAATTACCCCCAAATGGCGTAAAATAACCCCTTATGCTCATGATTCTGTGGGTCAGGAAATCAGACAGGGCAGAGTGGAGTGGCTTATCTCTGTTCCATGACATACGAGGCCTCAGTTGGAAGACTCGAAGGCTGAGGGCTGGAAAGATCTGAAGACTCGTTTACTCATAGAACTGCTGGTTGAAGTTCACTGTCAACTATGTGCCTCAGGCCTCTCCAGGTAGTCTCTGTGGGGACTTCAGAGCTTTCTCAGAGTTTTCTCTTTGTCTTTCTCAGAGCATGGCGGCTCAGTTCGAAAGGCTAGAACCAGGCAAGACTCATATTGCTTATCTTGCCCCGGAAGTCACGCACCATGCACTTCATGCATTTTATTCAACAAGGTGGTCACAAAGTCCTGTCCAGTACCAAGGGGAGGTGAAAGAGACTCTGCCTCTTGATGGGAAGTGGCAAGGTTCCAGAAGGGCGAGTGGGACCAGAAACATTGCTGTGGCCATTTTTGGAAAATACAGTCGGCTATGGTCATTACCAGTGTTGCTGGCCCACTGATGGATAAGGAAGGAAAGGTGGATAGGTAACTGGGAGGGAAATGTTTTATTGAAATGCCAGTGTCTCCAGTAAATGTGAGATCAGTGAAGGGGAAAATGATGGAAAGGCAAATAAGTTCAAATGCAAATGGGGAGTATTTGAAAAGACTTCCTCCAACTGAAGACCCCTTCCAAAAAGCAGTGGTGCCGCCCTTGACTTAGTCCACTGGCCTGATTTATGCCCTTCCTCGCAGCCTCAGGCGGCCTCCACAGGCCAGGCTCTGTGTCCTGTGTAACCTTCGACAGCCGGTCCCAGGCAGTGCCACGACGGCTTGCCTTCGTCCGCCCTCCTTTCTTCGTGGCTTAACCCCAAGCCTCCTTTTACTAGAGATTTGGAATTTCATTAAATCAGGGCTTGAACTGAGAAATAACGACTGCCTTTATATGCACTGGCTCTTTACTGGCAAGCTATTAGAGGGAAGATAAGGTTCTATAACACTGCAGGAATAAAGCCCAGAAAATTATGCGAAAACCTCCACCATCCAGGATAAATGTTATAGGAGGCATTAACCTTCCATAAAAATCCCTTTGCTAGGCAGGAATTTAAATGACAGTCAGTGTGAGAGGAGATATTTAGCCTTAGAAACATATTATACTGCCACCTTCTCTTAGAATAGCAAGTTCTTTGGTTATCAGCAGCTGAGCATTGTTCATCTTTTTCACAGGAATGCTCAGTAGTATAGCAAATATGTAAATGCGGTCTTCTGAGTTCACCCCCACATTGCGCTACATCCTTCCCAAGAAGTTATATATATACATTCTCTGCTTTTATTTAGGAAAATTGAATAAGAAATTGATATCCAAGGAAAGCCAAAACAAACCCTTATGATAGCCTCCAAATGACTTGTCTTGAGGGAAAATAATTTTTTCCCCTAAGGTATAAGTGTGTTTCTCCGATGAATATGTTAGGCCAGATATTACAATGATTACCCTCTCTTTTTATATAAATTTGGCTCTTCCAGCAACCAAGCCAACAAAATCACAGGGCAAAGACTTTATATAGGAGTTTACGCATGTTCTGCACATGTTTACGTGTATTGGGGGAAAATCTTAGGTGGTGGAATAAAAATGATTATTCTGCTTTTAATATTCAATCTCTGTGAGTATTTAAATCTCAACATTAGAAGCATTTGTAGCAGGATGAGAAACAGGACTCTTCCCTAATGTCTGAGAGTTTCAGCTGGAGCCCTGGAACTCTCTCCTGCCCTCCCACAGGGAGGAAAAGATGCCAAATTCCCCAATAGACCAAGTGGATGCAAGTTGCGATATCTACCCTCGAGTTCCACTGGGCCTGCTAGGTGGTTCCTTCCCAGGAATCCACAAATGGGGCATTATATTTCTTTCTGTTGACTAAGCAGCTTTGAAAATATTACTTGGAGGACCCAGAATTGAAACTTATAACAGGTGGTTGAGAAATCCTCAGCTGTCCCTTGGTTTATTTAATCAAGTTGATGTACTTATGAGGCAATAACTAAGAATTTCAAGACTTTCTCTAGACTAAATCACAATCAAACCAAACTGAGACTAACTTTGAGAGTTGGAAACAACTACAAGAACTGAAAGGAAAATAGATCCTCTAAAAGGCTTTACAGTTTTTCCTGATGATAAAATAATGATGCACCCTACTAATTTGTATTGGAAAATACTTATTTAGGATATTGAAAAGCTTTGTGCTTTAAAGTGGGTTAAAAAAAATCTTCATGCAGGGCTGGCCCAGTGGTGTAGTGGTTAAGTTCATGTACTCTGCTTTAGTGGCCCGGGGCTTGCAGGTTTGGATCCTGGGCGCGGACCTATGCACCACTTGTCAAGCCATGCTGTGGCGGCATCCCACATATAAAGTAGAGTAAAATGGGCACAGATGTTAGCCCAGGGCCAGTCTTCCTGAGCAAAAAGAGGAGGATTGGCAACAGATGTTAGCTCAGGGCTAATCTTCCTCATCCAAAAAGAAAAGAACAAAAAATCTTCAGGGGACTGTAGCTGATCCCAAATGAAATTTGTTATTTTAGGAACAGTGAAACTAATATTTATTGAGGGCCAACATGTGCCAGGCAGTTTACTCATTAAATCCCTTTGATCACTGGAAAATGTAGGTATTATGATCTCATTTTTACACATAAGAAAACCAAGACTTAGATAGGTCTACCAACTTGCTCAGACTTCAGATTACCTGGACTAAACTGGAGTTTGCTACTCATCACCTCAGAATCACTCTAGGTCTTTAGAATTTCTCTAAATTCCAACGTGGCCAGTCAATTTCTTAAGTGACAAACCTAGGTACAATATCTGATTCTTCCTTCCAGCTAAATCTAATCCGTTGAAAAATCCTCTCAGTTCTACTCCTAAACTGATCGCAAATCCATGTGTGTCTTTCCGTTGTCACTAATATCATCATTGGAGCCCAGGGCATCATCATCTCCAGCCTGACCCCTTCCATTGTTTCTAAGTGTGCTCCTTGCTTCTGTGCTTGCTCACCTATCGTCATCATACAGAGCAGCCGGAACCATCTTCCAGAAAGTAAGATAAAATGTGTTTCTCTTCTGCCTGGAACTCTGCAGATTTCCTATTGTAGATTCCTAGAATAAATTCTTATTCTAGATTACTGAGAATAAAATTTGAATTACTTACCTTGATTGATAAGAGCTGGTGTGACCTGACCCCAGCCTTTTCTCTCACTCTATCTCCTGAACTCTCTGCCTTGCCCTCCAAGCTCCACTCCCCCACAGACATTTGACTATTTCTAGAACAGAGCAAGCTCTTTCCTGCTTCTTGCTCTTTTACTCTCCTTAGAATATTTTTCTCCTGGCTCTTCATATGGCTGGAATCCTGCCCTTCAGGTCTTAGTTAAAGGCCAGTTCCTCTGTGAGAACTTCTTTGACCACGCTATTCCAGAGCCTTGACCTCTGATGGTTTCCAATTTCTCTACTGCTGCCCCCCTGAAGCAACCTTAAGAGAAGCAACTTGGTTTTGACTAAGTCATTAAGTTGAGATGCAGCCTGCAATTTATGTAGGTGGACCCTGGGTTTTCCCTTTGTTATGAGGCTCTTGGGTGGTGTTAAAGGATGTCTGGGCAAAAGGGGTATCTCCAGACGTACTGCACAAGAGAAGCAGATGGGTTTTATTGCTGGCAGCCACTGTGACTATGGGGAGAAACTCATTTGCCTTTTGTAACACCTCAGCCCCGCCGAAGAAGCATGGAGAAACCAGTCCTTAATAGCACACAGTGTCCACAGCTCCTCGTCTCATCACTTCAGGGGCTTGAGTTCCTCACAAGGAATCTCAGTCTGCAAAGGTGACTAGAAAGCAAGTTTCTGCATGTGGGCTCGATCTGGACTGGGTGACAGGGCCCACTTAGCTGCCTGTCCCGTGCCTCCTGCTCATGGGAATCTGCTTTCTCCTGCAATGTTCATCTGGGGATGGAGGAAGAGAGCAAGGTGGGTGCTATTTGCTGTGCTAAATGCTCTACATTCATCCCTTCACCAAACACTGTGAGGCAATTATTCTTATACTATCCCCATTTTCCAGATGGAGAAGCTGAGGTATGTAGAGAGATTAAGTAGCTTGCTTGAAGTCCCAGTGTTAGGAGGTGGCAAAGTTCTAGAGTGCTCACTTTGCAATCTCTACCACTCTCTCATCTCATTGGTCAGTTTCTGACGTCACAGGGAACCCTGAACTCCACAGAAAGAGCCATTTTCAGGGGCTATTCGAAAAGCCAATGTTGTGGATCAGGTGTGCTGGGATTAGATTTGGCAAACAAATTCCCAGCAAATGAGCTTTATAACTTAAAAAATAAAATTGGGCAAATTGCATCAGATGTCAACACAGAGACAAATACATGAGTGTAGAGAAGAATCCTCTGAAAAATAAAAACATTGAGGTGAACTTGAAAAAAATACATTTGTCTTTATATCCCTATTAGCATTATGGCTTTTGGGTGTTTCAAGAAAGCTAAAATTTTCTCAAGTCCAGCAAATCAACCTTTTAGAAGGTTATCTGGGGCCTGAAAGAGGACATATGCAACAATGTTTATGGGATGTTTACATTGGGCCAGGCCCTGCTGGTCACTGGAGATAAAAAGGTGAAGAAGATACAACCCCTGTCCTTGCAGAGATCAGGCTAAGGGTGGAGGTTGGGGACAGACAAGTTGGTGGACGATTTAATATGCTATGATTCAGGCAATGACAGAGCTGAGACAGGAGCTTGTTGGAAAAGGGGAGAGAAAGTTCCCTAGAGGAAGCAAATTTTGAGATGAGGCTTGAAGGATAAGCCAGCAAAAATAGGGGAGACTAGTGCGGTCAAAGCTACAGAACCACAGGGCATGGGGAGTGTCTGGGGCAGCAGGAGAAGAGGCTGCTGGGGAGGTCCTTTATAACCTGACTATGAAGGAAGGGCCTTGCATATTGGACTTTGGAGCTTGGATGTTATCCTGTGGTGACAATTTTAGAAAGATGTCTGGGGGTGATTTGAGAATGTACTGGACAGAACAGACTGGAGAAAGGTTGCTCTAATAGTCCAGGTGAGATTGAAGCAGTCCCAAACTGGGGCAGTGGCAGTGTAGGAAAGAAGAGGACATACTCAATCATGTAAGGAATTTTATTATTTGCAGAATTTTTATATTAAGATGGTATAATGAAAGGACCTGGCATAAAGTAGATGCTTACTGTGTGGATGAAAGGTGAGTATACAGATGGAATGCATTATGCATATAGTTAGAAATTTATATATAGATGCACCCTCACATATACCAGCTATGTAATTTTTATGGTAAACATATATACCTGGAATTTTTAGGTTAAAATATTTACTTTCATTATGAAAGTGAATGCGAATTATGGCAATTTTGAAGCATCTAATGTTCTGTACGTTAAGATGACAAACTGTTCTTTCCAAATATTCATATTTAGTAACCAAGTTTTTTACTTGATTGCTTATTATTTTATTGTACTATTACAGATGTTGTATTTGATTTTAGAGTGGAATTCGCTGTAAATTCTCAGGGATATAATTTATTTCACTCCTCAGAGAATAGAAGGAATTCAGTAGTTTTGAAGCATGTGCCTGTCTTCTAGGGAGTTAGAAAAACACAAAACACCTTATTGAAATTTCTTCCCATGAATAAAGATAGGTTTCTTTTTTTGGGGGAAAGATAGTGTTGAAGATTGGGTGTATTGTTGTGTGTTGGAGATGAGCCACAGTAGCTTGTGACTACTTATCCTTCAGAGCTAGAGAGAGCCCACAGCTCTCTGCCCACCCAATCGAAATTAGATTTCATGGCACCCTGTTCTCATCCTTCACAGTATTTTTCACAATTGTGAATTATATATTTGGGCAGATTAAATATGGCTGCAAATTCTTTCTGCCTCTCCATCAGGAAGAGGTGGGATCTGCCTTTCCATTGAATCTGGTCAGGGTCTTTGACTGCTAGACCAATAGAACATGGCAGAAATAATGATGTGAGAGTTTCCAGGCTCAGACTTTAATAAACTGGTAGCTTCTGCTTCCCTTCTCTTGGTGCAATTTCTGGGAGCCTGAGCCATGAGGCAAGAAGCCTGATTACCCTGACACTGCCATGCCAGAGAGTCCCCATAGAGGCGCTTGGTCAATAGTCCTAGCTGAACCCAGTCTTCCAGCCATCCCTGCCAAGGCATATGACATGTTGGTGAACTACTTTGGACCCTCCAGGCTGCACCATATCTGCTTGTTGAACATTGTCATGTGACCTCCATTGACACCATGTGGAACAGAACTGCCTAGCTGAACCCTGCCTGAATTCCTGACCCTCAAAAGTGTGAGATATAGAGCCAGCCCTGATGGCCTTGTGGTTAAAGTTGGGCGCTCACTGCTTTGGTGGCCTGGATTCACTTCCTGGTCACAGAACCACACCACCTGTCTGTCAGTTGCCATGCCGTGGTGGTGGCTCACATAGAAAAGCTAGAACGTCTTACAACTAGGATATACAACCATGCACTGGGGCTTTAGGGAGGAAAAAAAAAGAAAGAGGAAGATTGGCAACAGGTGTCAGCTCAGGGCAAATCTTTCCCTGCCAAAAAAAAAAAAATTGTGAGATATAACACAGTGGTTGATGCTTTGAGCCATTATGTTTTGGAGTGGTTTGTTATGCAGTAATAGACAACTGGAGCAATGATGGTTAATGTTTATTTATTATCTCTTAGTATCTCTTTTCTCCTTTAGACTGTAAGCACCATGAAGACAATAGGGACCATGCTTGGTTTGTTCACACTGTGTGCTCAAACACTTAGCCCAGTCTTGGCACACACTAGGAACTTAATAAATATTTATTTAAAGAAGGAATGAGAGTTCCATGACAGAAGTTGGACAGCATAGAGAAAGCCTAAAACATAAGTGTGAATCCTCTGCTCAGACTCCTGAATTCTTGGTGTTCTCCCTTCTTTAACCCTTGGTTTTCCTCCAACATGCATCTGCGTCCTGATATTAAAACTCTTCTGCTTGTTTGCATGCAATGCATTTTAAGGCTAATGATGCTATTTGTCTCGACTTAGGGATATACATTTTTTTCTAGAACCCATCACATGCCCAATTTTCTCATAGAGGTGATGGCAAAAGGGTGAGTATCATCTGGGTCTGAAATGAATTAAGAAGCAGAATCTATCTGTCTCTCTCTCTCTCTCTCTCTCTTGCTCTCTCTCTCTCTCTCCATCTATCTGTCCATCCATCCATCCCATCCTACCCATCTAGCATAATTTTGGCTTTGATGCAAAACTTGAAAAGTAATCCTTGAGTATTAGCATTTGATACCACACTGTACACAGAGAAACAGGCACGTTTATAGTAAGAAAGGCAGCTTCTTTGCTTGACCTCCTTTGCTAGCCAAGCTTCTGCTTTCTTAGTGTCCACAAATCACAACTATTAGTAAGGCTTTCATTAAAAAGTGGAATGCTGGCACTGGGTGCTTTGTCTTTTCAATACCCAATTCTTTGTCTGTGCCAGCAAGTCTGGTTCTAATTATTATTGTAATTATTATTATTTTGTTTGGTTGCAATTTCACCTTCCACATCACAACATAGGGTAAACATTTTGTGACTCTTGACATCTTTATTAACTCCTCTGAGAATCTTTTCCACTACCTAGAAGATAGGTCTTTTAGAAAGGAACCAAGCTGATGTGATTGCCGAGGTGGTTTTAATAATAGTATTTTGTTTTCTTCAGAGTGACTGTCTATCATGAATAAAAAAAATGCTGTCATGACTTTTTAGCAGGCTTTGTTTCAAATGGGCTGTCCTATAAATGTGTCTGAATGCACATCATTAATACTACCCCTTGGCTGGGAGGTGGGTGTGTATCAAGGCAATGGGATGATGGACTGGATGCTTACTTTCTCACAACTGGGCCATTTTACCTTAGGTAAACCAGAGTCCTAAAAGCCCTCTTGCTTCATTTATAAGTATTTTTTTCCTGATGGGGATTTTAAAGAATTTAATGGCAGTATAGTCAGAGATAATGCAAAAAGTAGTGCCCGGTAATAATTTATTAATGTCATTAGTACTATGGAAGACTCAGGGAGCAATTCCATTTAGCGGGGTCCATTGGGTATAGGTGTGTAAGTAGGTAGGGGAAGGGGTACTCTTGTTGTCAGTGATCATGTTAAAAGCTGCGTTGCACCAAGGGAGTCTTAAAATTTCACTCATGATTGAAAGTAATCGAGAAAAGTTGATGTGTTAGTCAGGATTCATTTGGTTACAAATGACAACACAACTCAGACTGTCTTAGAAGAGGTAAAATTTATTGACGCATGTAATTGAGAAGTCTAGGTCTTCAGACATGGTTGAATCCAGGTGCTGAATAATGTTACTATGTTGGATTCATTCTAAAGAAGGCTTTTTTCAACTAGTGGCAAAGATGGTCTCTAGCAACTCAAGACTTTTATAGTTCGCACAACTGACAATCCCAGAGAACACAGAGTAGATTCTTTTCTAAAAGCTCTAATGAAAATCCTGGGGGTGATTCTCCTTGGCCTTATTTAGGTCGTATAATTATCCCCGAACTGTGGCCAGAAGGAGGATGTGTTGTAATTATCCAGGTCTGGGCCATGTGCTTATCCCTAGAACTGGGAAGCAAAGTCAACCCCAAGTGAGTCATGTGGACTAGAAATGGTGGTGAGGTGGTTTCCCAGAGGACAACCTCAAGATATATTCCATTACAGTTGCTTATTAGTCTTCTGGGATCCTAGGAGCAAAGAGTGAGATGCTTCCTGAACTGAGATTCAGGGGAGAGATCTGAGTGTAGATGCATTCTGTTGTTTACTCACTAAATGATTGGGGGCTAGTCACTTTCCCGCATGGGGTCTCACGTTCCTCATTTGTGAGGTGAGGAGTTTGGACCAGGTCATTCTGATGATCCCATCCATCTCAAAGATTCTACAGTTTTCTATATCCTAGCTGCAAGGATTGTTGTAAACATCCAGAGAGATGAAGTATGGTAATGGGCTACGCAAACACAAGGGATTGCTGATTCTGATGTTGATGGTGATGATGACATCACCGGTCCCGCACTCTTTGAGAAACCGCCCCCATTCTGCTGCTCTCAGAGAAGCTGCTTCAGAGCTCTTCCCCTCACTGCCTCCCCACCCCCACCCAGCTCAACAGCGATGCTGGTGAGAGACTTCCTGGCTGCTCTGAGGTCACTGGGATAAATGGGAAGGTTGGCCCATTGCCTGAAAGTGAGTTTGGCTTAAAAGTTCCCTGCCCAAGAAGTGGAAAGAGAAAACCTACTGGCATAGCCAAGGGGAAAGAGCAGAGTGAGTGACCTCTTTAGAAAGAACTGCAGCCTTGGAAATCTGACTAATGCCTGGAGAGGGTATGTGATGATATCTCACAGCGGCCACTCGGATGTAATTATAGCAACATTTGCAGACAATAAGTGGGTCTTGAGTGAAGCCGGCCTGATGAGATGGCAGGGACAAAGGCTATTCTGGATTTCTGGACAAAAGGATGGATGAGAAATGACTTGGGAACGTTTCCTCTAGGGGATATGTGTGTATATACATATATATATATGTATATGTATATTTTTTCTATCACCATGGTCAAATATTTATTAAGGTTCCGGTGGTGAAGATGGTAATGTTCTGAACTGTAGAAAGAAAAGTGAGCCTGGAATTTGGAAACCTGGGTTCACTTCTGGAGTTTCCACTTATTCACTGGACCTCTTTTTCATCATTTGCAAAATGAGATGCTTTGTTCTTTGCAGTCTTGAAAATTAATAATTTTGAGACTAGTGGTTTGCTAGGGTATATGCTTTTTTTTCTTTTTTTTACATTCTGTGCTTTTCTAGTTCTGTGGCTTACATATAAGAAAAAAAAGATAAAGTGCCTGACTTCTAGCTACTCTCAATAAAAAGGACTCATTAGAGTGGTAGAAAATTCAAGAATTCTCGATAATAAGCATCAGTAGGATTCTAGCAAGAAAAATTATGGTTTAAACAGCAAAGTCAAATATTTTTCCAACTAGCTGCTGTTTATTGAGTGTCTACTATGTGTCAGCCCTCTGCTTTACATACAGATCCACACTGTGTGGTAGATTTTACTAAACCCATTTTAAAGGTTAGGATACTGAAGGTCAGATAGGTTAAGTAACTTGCTCAAGAAAAAATAGAAAGTGACTTTAATAAACCTCTAGTCTCAAAATTACTAATTTCAAGCCTACAAAGAACAAAGCTCCTCAATTTGCAAATGATGAAAATGAGGTCCAGTGAATCAGTGGAAACTCCAGAAGTGAACCCAGGTTTCCCTGCTCCAAGCTCAGTCAGTAACCTTATAAGGGATGGAGCTGGGATTCAGGTCTGTTTGAGTCCAAGGGCTGTTCTCTCAGCACTGTGTTATGCCTCTGTCCTGTTTCTTTCTCCTATCTCTCTGGGTCTTGGCAGTTTTGGAGTTTCTGGTACCAGGAACCATGCTGTAGTAGTAGGTTTCTGCCTGATATCTGGTGTGTCTGAAATCCAAGCCCGGTAAATTGCTTATCTGCAGTTACCTAGAAGTACGGAAGGGTCTGGGGAATGGGAACCCTAGAGGATGCTAAGGGTTGTGGTTAGCTCCTTGCACTCAGCTACCACTGGAAGTGGATTGGTTGGTGGTGATTGTTTTTCACCACTTTCAAGTGAACTACTTTTTTTCATGAGGATAAATTGCTTTGATTTGCTCCTATATGTGATGGAGTCATGGATTCCAAGATGATGGTCCTAAAAGGATTCCAATTATATTTCATATCTATGTAGTACTTACAAATCTCAAGTGATTATTTTCCTATGGCTAAACCTTTATTTTCCAGCCCTGTGAATGTTCTCAGCCACTGTATCGGTTGGCTTTTGCTCCTTACAAGTCTTACCAAAATATAGCAGTTTAAAACAGCAAATATATATTTAGATTATGATTCTTTAGGTCAGCAGCTAGGGCTAGGCTCAGCTGAGTGGTTCTTCTGGTCTTGGATGGCCTCAGTCTTGCATCAACTTCCATTTAGCTAGGTGGCTCTGCTTTTCGGGATTGGCTGGGGAGATGGGGGCAACTGGGTCTCATGTCTTCCATTATCCAGCAGGATAACCTGGGCTTGTTCACTTGCTGCCTGAATGGGATTCTGAAAGAGAGAAGGGAACTTCTCAAGTTCTCTTGAGTCTCAGAACTATCGTAACATTACTTCTGCTGCATTGTATTTACTCAACAAGTCAACCCCCGCCCCCCTGATTCAAGGGGTAGGTAAATAACTTCACCATTTGATGGGAATTGCTTCAAAGCCATATGGCAAAGGAGCATTCACACAGGGAAGAAAACCATGTGTCAACGTTCACAACACAGTCTACCACAGCCATTCCTATTGGTGTTGAGCTGATGATGACCACATAGATTGTCACAGCTGCTATGGAATCATAGCACCCTGCAATAAGAACACAGTGCATTGTCTTCAGTGAATAAATGGAACTTTGATTGCAGATTTTTGTTCTTTCTCATTTTAGAAGAAAATGGGGTTACATGTAACAAGGTAAAAGAGAAAATGGAAGGTATACAGAAAATCACAGTAGTAGGAAAAGATGAAACCAGAAGCATAGTAAGTATAAGAATGCATGCTCGGAGGTCCTGTATAGTTGCTAGAGGTGGGCACATTTGGATCTGGGCTCCTAGTAGCCAAGGTACAGGGGAGAACACAATCAGTTGTGTGAACCACGGTGCCCATAAGAGAGGAGGAAGCTAGCGTTTGATGTTGGGTATGATAGGTCAGAGTTGGCACGAGGATGGCTGAGGGAGGGAGCTTTTCTTTGTGCCTCATGGGAGATCTAGTGGGGTAAAAAGGACTCAGCAAAATATGAAAAGAGGCTGCGTAAGGGTAATCTAAGTCCATAAGTATATATTGAGTATATTTGACGATAACAAAAGCTAACAGTCATTTTACAGGTTACAGGTGATTTAGAGAGTACTTGTGCATCATCATCAATTTGTTGCCTCTAACAATGGTGTGAGGTAAGTAGGGGAGACATGATAATACGACTCTTATTTAACAGACAGGGAAACTCAGAGAGGTCAAGTGACTTGTTCAAGGTCATATAGTAATAAGGTGTGTCTTGTGATTCCATGTCAGTGTGCTGTGTGGAAAATATTGGGTGAGACGCTTTGGAAGATACAGAGGAGTGCTGTGGTACCAAAAATTATGAACTCTTTGGGGGAGAAAGTATTTAATATTGGTAACAATAATGATAAAGATTGCTTTTCTTTTGCCCTCTTTTTTATATGTATCTTTCTTTTGACCTTTGCACAGTCGTTTTGAGCTATTATCCCCATTTTAGAGAAGATAAACAGAGTCTCAAAGAGCATAAATACCCTAACTATGGTCTCCCAGATGGTAGTAGCAATGTTGGTTTGCAACTCTAAGTTTCTCTCTCTTATATCAAATTCTAGAACTTTCCATTAATTGATGGTGGCTCAGACTCAGGTAGACCTGGTATTGGTAGGGGACATTGTAAGACAGTGTATAGCAATATACAAATAGAGCCTTAGGAAATCAGAAGAAGTAGAGACAGAGGCCAAATTAGTAGGGGAGAATTAACAGAGGGACACAGAGTTAGCTGGAACCTGAAGGGCTGGCAAAGATGTGAATGGGAAGGGAAGGCCCTAGGCTAGGCAGGGGCATGGTACAAGGATAGGTGCAGAGGCAGAAATGAGTGAGGCGTGTTCAGGGCAATGGTGAAAGAAATTAGTCTGATTATATTGGACAATTACTTCAAAAAATTTAATACAACACCAATTTAATGAGGATTTATTAAGTGCAGAAGCTGAAAACAAAGAGTAACTAGACATGACTTGGTTCTCCAAAAACTCAATAGACAAAATATAAATGATCGTAAGGAAAGTAGTGGAATCTGAGTTTGGGGCACTACTGGTTGACCACATATTGGGAGAATTGTCAGGATGAGGATCTTGGGCTTGATTCTGTTGAGGATAAAGAAAGAAAGAAAAAAAAAAAGAAAGAAAAGAAAAAAACCCACTGATTTAACAATACAAGGATTCCATGAGCCAGTTCACAGATGTAAAGAGGAAAGGGTCCTAATGCCAACTATTACATAGAAATTCTGTTAGAAAGACCCTTGGCCTCCGTGTCATGGAGAGGATTTAAGTCCAGATCCTTGGGCCGATCTGTGGCAGAGAGTTCCAACATCCTGAATGCAGGAGATGACAGCAGATCACCTTGGCACCATCTTGAGCCCTGGCCTGCAGAGGGTAGTCAGAGCTAAAATATGCACTCAGGTGACTTTCTTAAAAAAAAGTCATATTGTTTCCTCTGATGACAAATGTACTATGTATTCACTGTAGGAAATTTTAAAAATATAGAAAAGAATTTTAAAAGATAATATACTACCCAGAAAGAAGCACCGTGAACTTTTTGAAGAACTCCCTCCGGACTGTTTTCCTACTTGTGTGTCTTATATAGATGTGCTCAGCCAATTCCTCTTACACGTGGATCACAGTGGTAATTCAGTCCATGCCCTCATCTGTGCTAATTTTTTTAGGAGTCTGAGAAGTGGAATCATTTGGTTGTATTAAGGTTTGTCACATTACTAAAATTATTTCTAGGTAAGGTGTAGCAATTTTCACTCTCACAGCATATGAGAATGCTCATTTTAATGCGCCTTTGTAGGTCCTGAGTGTAATCATTAAAAATAAATCTGTTATTCTAAACCCATAAGCCTGGTATACCATTCATCAGGCAAATCCCAATAGAAGGACATTTTACAAACTACCTGACCAGTACTCCTCAAAACTGGCAAAGTCATCAAAAACAAGGAAAGCCTGAAAAATTGTCATAGCCAAGAAGAGCCTAAGGAGGCGTGATGACTAAATGTCATGTGGTCTCCTGGATGGGATCCTGGAACAGAAAAAGGACATTAGGTACAACTGAAAAAATCTGAGTAAAGTATGAGCTTTAGTTAATAATAATGTATCAACATTACTTAATCAATTGTATCAAATTTGCCATACTAAGGGTGCGTGGTATATCTCCACAATTTTTCTGTAAATCCAAAGCTGTTCTAAAATCAGTTTACTAAAAAATAAAAAATTAATAAAGCACATACACAAACCCAAGTGCAACAAATGAAGTAATGACGTGAATAGATAACTAAAAATACATTTTAAAAACTTGCCAAAATTACTGCCTATAACATGAGTCATTTATGGTCCCCAAGGTTTTCCTGAAATAACCGGAGATCACAGATGAAGTTGCTGAAGATCGAATGTTAATACATATGATATATTATACTGGATTGAAAGTATAGTGCTTCAGAGCATAGAGACTGGAATCAGAATGTCTTGGTTGAAACCCTGACTCTATTATTGACCAGTGGAATGACCTGGGGTTAGTTATCTCATGAATCCGTGCCTTAGTTTTCAGTCTGTAAACTGGTGACAAAAACAGACCTCAGTAAGCTGCTCTGAGGACAATGTGTTAATATGTGTATAGCGCTTAGAACTATACCAGGTACTTAGTGCTATAAATGTATTTGTTAATAAATAAATAATGAGAAAAAGTAAATCTGTTAATTTACTTGTTGGATAAATATTTACTGAGCACCCCGGTATCCAGGCGTTGGGTAAGTGCTAAGGACACAGTCACAAAAAGACAGACAATGCCCTCAAGAAGTTTACTGTTTAGTAGGCAGAGATAGATGATAAACAAACAAATAAACAAGTAATCGTAGATTGCAATAAGTACTGGGAAGGAAATAATAAGGCCAAATTGATGATTAAAAAAAGATGTTTCATTGTTTTAATTTTTACTTCTTTGATTCTTTGTGATAGTGAATATGTGTTAATATTTGTTAATGACATAGTTTTCTGCTTTTGTTAATTATGTGTGCCTTTTGTCTATGTTTCTGTGGGGGTGAATGCTTTTATATTGATTTAAAGGGGTCTTATTTATTAACGGTGTTAAATCTTTTCCCTAGTTTTATATTTACCTTTCAATTTTACTTCTGCTTAAAAAATGTACTTATGCAAGATTTTAATTATTATGTGGACATTTTATCCCACTTCCCCTGAAGACTTCCTCCATTGCTTTTATGAGAAAAACATAAAAGTTTTCTCCAACCCAAAAGGAAACATATGTTCTAATATATTTTTCTCCTAAATATTTTCTCAGTTCATTTTTTTTTACCTTTAACTCTTTTATCCATCTGAATTTGATTTCTTTATAAGGCATGATATAAAGGTCTAATGGATTTTTTCTCAAACCTTGTCAATTTCTTGACTAATCCTTTGTTTTCCTATTTATTTGTGATGCTATTATTATCATTTGCTAAATTTTTTACTTACTAGAGTTTTTCTTCTGGAATTTCTGTTATATTTCTCTGATTTTTATTTATTTATTTATTTATTTATTTTATATTTCTCTGATTTTTAAAACAATATCATACTGTTTTGATTGTTGTAGCTCTATGGTATATTTTACTATGGTAGATTTACTATCGGCAGGGGCTCCCTCATCACTATTTTTCCTTCTCCGTAAGTTTTAGTTATTTCTACCAGTTTTATATTTTGGGGGAACTTTTGAGTTATTTCAACAACTTTCAGTAAAAATCCACTTAATCTGTTGACTGGGATTTTATTAACATCTCACACTGTATTGTCCATTTGACAATTGTTTTTTTCTGGTTGTTGTTCTCTTTTTATCAGTGTTAACTGATACTCACGAAATCCTTTTGTTCAGTAAGTATAATTTTTCTTCAATGCTGCAAAGTTTTCTTCTCTTATATCTTTGATTTTTGCTTCTGGTCCTTTTGTTTTGGCCTCATTTTTAGCAATGTCAGTTATCTGCAGATTCTATTTCTAATCCCTATATGTATCCATCTTCTCTTTTTAAACTTTCTTCTCTGTTCTTTGCATTCTTGAAAAACTTTTCAAATCTGATTTTACACCATGAATTTGATTTTCTACAGTGTCTTTCATTATATTTTCTGCTTCTAATGTATATTTTGGTTCTGTTATTTCATTTTTACTTTCCTTCTCATCTCAGCTAGCTTATTATCTTTATGTCTCTGCCTGTATTTCATTCACCTTTTTATTGCACCTGACAACTGGTGACTCTCAACTTTTGTTTAATGGTATCTTTATTTTCTTGAACTTAATTGAAAACTAAAATTGATGCTTTCTACATTTCTTTAGTCTTCTATATAAATAATTTTTAGAAAGCAGCTGTTTGAATCAGCCAGCGTTCTTACCTTAATGTAAAAGAACCTGACTTTGGCAGATTTAAGTAGAAAAAGAATTTATTGAAAAGATATTGAGTAGTTGACGGAATTGCTGGGATGGAGGGTGTGTGCTAGAGAACTGGACCCGGAGGCGACATGGCTAGAATCTTGTCAAAAATCACGCCACAGAACTGGTCTGTGAGCATTCACTGCTGTCTGCCACTCACTGGCACTGCAGCTCCCACTTCCGTCATTACCGCCTCCAGAAACTTTCTATGACTGGTTTTAATTTGGATTTCCCTGATTACTTGTGATTTGAGCAGTTTTTTCCCCATGTGTGTATTGGCCATTCATTTACATTCTTTTGTAAAGTGTCTATTCAAGTTTTTTGTCTACAGTTTAATTTTGTCATTTTTCTTCTTATTTTTGAGTTGTTAGAATTCTTTATGTGTTTCAAATATGAGTCCTCTGTCAGGTTGCAAATATTTTCTCCTGTTATGTGGTTTCTCTCTTCATATTCTTAAAGCTGTCTTTTGGTGAATAAAAGTTTTAAATTTTGATGAGATCTTTTAATAGTTTTAAATATTTTTTAATATTAGCATCAGGATAATGTTATTCTTCTCCCCTATTTTTTGGAGGACTTTGTGTAGAATTAGTATTTTTTCCTTTCTTATATGTTAGTAGAATTCATCAGTAGAGACATCTGGGTCTAGATCTTTTTGATTTCTTTTAATAGTTTGTGGGGTTTTTGTTCTATCTAAGAAATTATTCCCTTCCCCAGAGTTGTGAAGATCTTCTCCTTTTCTTTTCTTTTCTGTTTTTTTTGAGGAAGATTGGCCCTGCACTAACATCTGTTGCCAATCTTCCTCTTTTATCTTTTTTCTCCCCAAAGCCCCAGGACATAGTTGTGTATCATAGTTGTAGAGTTGTAGTCTTCTATATGGGACACTGCCTCAGCATGGCTTGATGAGCGGTGAGTAGGTCTGTGCCCAGAATCCGACCTGGTGAACCCTGGGCTGCTGAAGGGGAACGTGAGAGTTGTCAAATTTTTTGACATAAAACTATAATTTTTTCTTATCTTTTTAATATCTTTAGTATCTGTAGTTATAACCCCTTTTTTATTCCCTATATTGGTCATTTATGTCCTCTTCCCTACTCCACCTCCATTTCCAACTCAGTCCAGACAGGGGTCTAGGAATTTTGTTGATTCTTATCAAAGAACAAGCTTTTGGATTTATTAATTCTATTTATTGTTTGTTTTCTATTTTATTGATTTTTGCTCTTAATTTTATTTCCTTCCTTCTACCTGCTTTGGGTTTTCTTTGCTCTCCTTTTTTTAGATTCTTGAGGTAATTAATTGCAAATATTTCCTTTTTCCCCCTAATAGAAGTATTTAACACCATAATTTTTCTCTAAGCACTGCTTTAGCTGCATCCCACAAATATTTATATGTTGTATTTCCATTGTCATTCAGTTTCAAATATTTTCTAATCCTTCTATGATTTCTTCTTTGACCCTTGGATTATTGAGAGACTGTTGTCTAATTTCCAAATGTTTGTGATTATCCTAGCTATATTATCTTTATTGATTTCGAATTTAATCTATTTTTTTTTTTTTGCGAGGAAGACCAGCCCTGAGCTAACATCCATTGCCGATCCTCCTCTTTTTGCTGAGGAAGACTGGCCCTGGGCTAACATCCATGCCCATCTTCCTCTACTTTATATGGGACCCCGCCACAGCAAGGCTGACAGGCAGTGCGTCGGCAGGCGCCGGGATCCGAACCTGCGAACCGCGGGCTGCCAAGTGCGAACTTAACCGCTGTGCCACCGGGCGGCCCCTCTAATTTAATCTATTAATAGTCAAAGAATATACTTTGTATATCTTAAATCCTTTGACGTTATTGAAACTTGCATTGTGGTCTAATATATGGTTTATCTTGATGAATTTACCATGTGCATTTGAAAATAATGTGTATTGTGCAATTGTTGGGTGTAAATGTCTGTAAATACAAATTAGATGTCAATGAATGGTATGTCCAGTTATTCTCTTCTATGTACTTACTGGTTTTTGTCTAGCTTTTCTATCATTTACTAAAGATGGGTGTCAAATTCTTCCACTTTGATTGTAGCATCATCTATTTCTTCCTTTCATCTTGCCAATTTTTAACTCATGTATTTTGAGGCTCTGTTATTAGGCACATGCTCATTTATGATGGTCATGCCTTTCTGATGAATTAACCCTTTTATTATTATGAAAAGTTCTTCATTATTTTTGGTAATACTCTTGAGATCTATTTTATCTGATATTTCAGTCATACTATGCTTACTTCTTACATGGGGTGTCTTTTTCTATCCATTTACTTTTAAAACTTTTAATTTATATTTAAGATGTGTCTGTTATGGATAACATTTAATTGGGTCTTGATTTTTAAAATTTGTGCCTTTTTTTTTTTTGGTGAGGAAGACTGTCCCTGAGCTAAAATCTGTTGCCAATCTTCCTCTTTTTTTTTCTTGAGGAAGATTATCCCTGAACTAATATCTGTGCCAATCTTCCTCTATTTTATATATGGGACACTGCCACAGCATGGCTTGATGAGCAGTATGTAGGTCTGCACCCAGGATCCAAATTCGTGAACCCAAGGCCACCAAAGCAGAACACATGAACTTAACCACCATGCCACCAGGCTGGCCCCTGTGCCTTTTAATTGGAGTATTTATCCCATTAACATTTAATATAATTATTGATATGATCAGATTTAGGTCTATCATTTTATTCTTTGTATGTGTGTGTGTTTTTAAAACCTCTCATTTTTCCCCTTCTCTCCCTTATCCTGCTTTCTTTCAGATTATTTTAATATTTTAATTTCCATTTTAGCATACTCATTGGTTTAAAGTTATACTTCTGTTCATTTTAAAAAAATGTTTGCTGTATACATTCTTAACTGTTCAGTCTATGTAGTATTAAATAATAAAAAGAAGAAATATTGTAATGTATAGGTCCATTTACTCTCCACCCTACCATACTTTAAGTTATAGTTTTCTATATATTATACCTACATACATTATACATCCCACAAGACAATGTTATATTTTTTGCTGTGAACAGTCACATGTATTCTACAAAAATTAAAATAAAAAGTATTTTATATTTACCCATATTTATCATTTATATACGATACTCTTCATTCATTCTTGAAAGTCCAAGATTCCCTTTGGTATCATTTTCCTCAGTCTGACATACTTTTATTGTTTTTTTAATTTTAATTATTTTCTAATGTACTTTTAGTACTGGTCTGGTGGTGAGAAATTCCCTGGTTTTTATCTAAAAATTTCTTTATTTCTCTTTTATTCTTGAAGGATATTTTGCTGAATTTGAAGTTCTGGGTTGGCAAAACTGGTTATTTTCTCTGAACACTTTAAAGATGCTCCACTCGCTGCTAGCATCCATGGTTTCTGGTGAAAAGTCAATAGTGTTTTCTCTTGTGTTCTCCTGTAAATGCAATGTTTATCTCTGACTGCTTTCAAATTTTCCTCTTTATCTTTGCTGGTCAGCAGTTTGACTACAATGTGCTGAGGGATGGATTTCTTCAAATTAATCCTATTTGAGAATTTTTGAGCTTCTTTCTTGAATTTATAAATTTATATCTTTCAAAAGATTGGGATGGTTTCTGTTTTTTTTTCTTCAAAAATTTTTTCCTGCCCCATTCTCTCTCTCAGTGAGGCATTTTGAAGTTATTTCACAGGTCCTTCAGATTCTGTTAATTTAAAAAAATTTTTTCATCTTTCTTATTCAAATTGGATGATTTCTATTGATCCTTCTTCAAATTCACCAACTGTTTCCTTTCATCTCTATTTTGCTATTAGGCCTATCCACTGAATTTTAATTTCAGATGTTCTATTTTTCAGTCCTAAAGTTTCCATTTGTTTCATTTTTATATTTTCCATTTCTCAGCTGATGTTTCTATCATTCATTATAAGTGTACTTTCCTTGACCTCACTGAGTATACTTATAATAGCTATTTTAAAATCCTTTCCTCATAAACCAACATATAGACCATCTTGAGGTTGGCATTTATTGTTTACATTTTTCCTTGAGATTGAGTCACTTTTCATAGTATATCTTTTACATTATATCCTGGAAATTGTGAATGTTATATTGTAGGAACTCTGGATTTTGTTATATTACTCTAAAGAAAGTTGATGTTTTATCTTAGCAGGCAACCAACTTGGTTTGACTTGAACTGAAAACTATAATGCCCATGGTGAGTGGAATTTCAGACCTGACATCAGTTAAGTTTTGACTGCTAGCTGCTTTCCATCTGACTCACTTATACCTGGTTCAGGGATTAGGCAGGGACTGAGGCTGAGTTTATGCATGGAATTTGTGTTCTTCTTTCCTGACTCTCTTCTCCTCTTACTCTCAGGTTGTCCAGTTTCCTTGAGCTTTTTTCACTCAGTTCCTCCAGCCAGAATAGTAGCAGACTTTTTCTTGGAATTAGGGCCATACCAACTTGGCCACAGTTCTTGCTGCCTTCAGGGCATATCCGAAAAAACTGGAATTCACTCTGCGCAGGTTTCTTGCTACAATTTTTGACTGCCTTCCAAAATATGCCTGCTTTTTTTGAGTTCCTGGAGCCATCTTATTTTTTTCTTCTTCCAGGATTTACAGATGTTATTTATGGGAAGATAAGTTGTTAGACACTCACTCCTTCTTGTTAAAAGCAAAACTCTTTCCTTTGTTTTCTATCCTTGGAGGTCTATGATTTGCTTAGTGCTTCCTTCATTAATCCCCACTTTACTTGAGCTAGCTTGATTGGATTTCTGTTTCTTTGAAAACCATAACAGACGCCATCAGTTATGGAGAGCAGAACTACTCTAGACTTGGCAGAATGGTGCAAGGGCAAGGGTAGAGGTTTGGGAAACAGACATACCGCTGTACTTCAGCTATATGACTTAAGCAAGTATTTGTGTTGTCTATTGTTGTATAACAAATTACTCAAACACTTAGTAACTTAAAACCAGAAACATTTATTATCTCACAGAAATTCTGAGGGTCAGGAATTTGGGAGCTACTTAGATGGATGGTTCTGGCTTAGAGTTTCTCATGAGGTTGCAATCAAGCTGTCAGTCAAGGCTGCAGTGCTAGAGACTTGACTGGGGCTGGAAAATCTATTTCTAAGCTCACTCACTGTTGGCAGGAGGCTTCCATTCTTTGCCACATGGGCCTCTCTGTAGGGCTGCTGACAACATGGTTTCCCCCAGAGCAAGTAGAGATGGGTGGTGGGGGAGGGAGAAGAAAGTGGTGAGCACTTAATTCACATAAATAAACCTCCTTTCTTATGCTGCCCTTAGCAATTGGCTTGAATTGCCTGGAATCTAAACTGCTAGGTGGGTGGTTTGCTTACTGCAGCATTCATAGCTCTTGGTCACCTTGAAGCTGTTGAGATGACTCAGCAACATTACCAAAACCTTTAATCTGGGTCAGTCTTTTAGTTCTAAGATGAATTTGGAGATACACAAGAATTCCAAGTACCAGGCTTGATGTCCTGAGCGTCTATTTTGAACTTTGAAGACTCCAGAGGGCACAGGAGCATGGAAGGTTAAGGGGAGAATAACTGGGCTGATTCTGGTCCTTCTCTCATTTGACAGAATCCCCTCCCCTCCCTCTACTCCCCCCTGAGGAATTCCCACCCGGGCTGCAGTAGGGAGGCCTGTGTCTTGGCCTTTTCCCATACTGTAGTCAGCACTTTTCCATTCATTCTATTCTCATTCCCCAGGAGGAAGTTGGACTTTAATGGTCAACTCCTGTAAGGTTCCCCTGGCTGGCCCCCACAGTGGGGTGTTTCTTTTGTGTCACTTCTGGAGTTTCCTATTCTCAATCTCTGTACTTTTTGGATCCATATTATTTGTACCATAGAATTGGTACAGAAGCTAGCATTTTTGTTGTAGCTTGTGGACCTTAGAGCGTATTTAAATTCTGTGGGGCTTTTCAGATTGGGGGATTGCTGAACACATGGAAGTATGCTTCCTTTTAACCTCCTACACCTGTAACAACAACAAATCCTCTCTGTGAGGGAACCTGGAAAACCTGACATCTGAACCCAGTCTCCTTCTTTGTTTCTGGCCAGGATGTCTATCTATATTTCTGCCTTCGAGGATGACAATTGAGGAGAGAAAGAGCATTCTCTACCCACTTTGGGTCCTTTCCCTCTGGGCTACAAATTAAATTGACATGAGGCCGAATAGCAGGAGAAAATCAAACAAAGCTTTATAACATGTATACATGGGAGAGACTTGGGGAAACTGAGTATCTCTCACCGGAACGGTGGAGGTTCTCTTCTTATATAGACAAATGAGGATTTTGGGGGTTTGGGGGTGTCAGTCATGAGGTATTACAAGAAAAGCACAGTAAACAAGAGTATGCAGATTTAAGTTTTCACCTTCCACCTTCCATACCAACAAGATCCCTAGAGATAAAGTCATTCCCCCCTTCTTCCTGGTACCTAGAAGGTGATACCTTTACAAATAGAGATTTCCCATACAAATGTAAATGTATGGTAAACAGAACCTTGATAAGAATGGGCCCAGCAAAGGCACTCCCAGTCTATCGATACCCAGAGTTATTCATGGTGACAGCCTGTCCCCGGGGACAGGCCTTCCATCCCAAATCCCTTCAGACAGTTAGTGGGGGCAGGGAAGGTCAAAGCCTCCTTCAGTGCTTGAGGTGGCCGATTATGGTCCCCACAAAATGAAGATGGCTTGACCTGTCCCTTCCATACATCTCCTTCAATATTCAAAGGTACTACTCAAGCAACAAGAACATTCAACTGTGTCTAATTGATGCTAAAGACCAAAGGGGACATGGCAGGGAAGGCAGGAACCAACATGCTGCTAAGCTTCCTCAGTTTCCCCCGTTACTTGGAATCAGTAAATCTGAAGAGACGTAGACTGCAGTGGGCACAAGGTCACTTGAGCACCTTTCTGAACTAGTGGATACACCACCACAGTCCTCTCTGCATTCTTCATGTTGGGAGAGTATCCTTAAGCCCATGGGTTACCTGTTTTATATTCAAAATTACATCCTAGTCCCGCTGAGAAAAAGAGGAGTGCCTACCTCTTAAAGCTCTCTAATGTCTTTAATTGAGTGGGTCCCATTTGCTTCTTTGGGTCCTATAGCAGAAAGTCACTAATACACACTCTGGAGTCATTCTGCGTGGGTTTGCATCCTCGCTGTGGCACTCACTATCTGTGTAGCCTTGGGCAAATCACGTGTACCCTCTCTGTGCCTCAGTTTTCTTATCTGTACGATGGGAATAATCATGGTAGCACCCTATAGGGTTGCTATGAATACTAAATGAGTTGATAAAAATAAGCAGCTTAGAACAATGCCTGGCACTTTGTAAGCACTGTTAAGTATTAACTGCTGCTGTTGGTCTTCTCTCTCTTCTTTCACTTGTCCTTCTCTTTCTTCTTTTTATGTCTTCTGGATCCTAGCCTTTCCTTTAGTTCCTAAGATGACCAAAAGATGTACCAACTTAGGGAGGAGCAGATAGCAAGGCTGGAGAAATTACACTTCAACCCCATAGAACTTGTATTTCCAGAAAAATAATGTTATCTGTTGAGTCCTTAATATATATTAAAATTTTAACATTTATTTCTCAATTCTTACAGCAATACTGGGGAATGGATATCATTATTATTACTTTATAGATGAAGAAACAGTGGTAACTGGTGCAGAGTCCTATAGTTAGTAAGGGCAGCACTGAAAGTCAAACTTGACCCTATCTTACTTTAAAGCCCATGCAATTTTCTCTAGGCTATCGGGACTTTTGTAATTTCTTAGCTCCTTGCACTAAAATTCCCAAGCCTAGTCCTGGGGAAAGGGATGGACGGGAGAGGCTGTATGTATTTGGATGATACAAGGAGCTCTCCCTGCCGAAAAAGTGTAGAAAAGGGCTAAGGGTCGTGGCTAATTGAGTGCTCATCTCCCATGTTAACAGGCTGCAGGTGGCACCAGCTGCCTGACCAATGAATCTGTGGCATCTCACCCTTTACAAACTTAATCTTGGCCTTGGCATATTTTGGACTAACTATGCTAAGTGCCTTTGGGTGTATGTCTAGGCTTGTACGGGGCAGCACAATAGATGGGAGCATCTTTATTCTGAGTGATGTTGATACAGTTTTGTCCAAATATATGGAATATTCCCATCTCTACTGATTCCTTTCCTAGTAACAAAACCATGGGCCGTGAATGGGCTCACCCATGTACCTCTCACAGAAAGACATAAAGTTTGGCAGTGTGATTTTGTGCCGATAAGCAGAGAAGTTGTCAGCTTTTCTTTTCCTTCTTGTTTTTCCCAGCGTTGTCACTTGGCATTCTGGGTAATGTGCATATTGATTGGTGCATATTGATTGGCAGTTGCAGCCACCCTAACAAAATGGACAAATGAGATGTCGAGTTTCTCCTTTATCATACAAATTTGGGGGAAGATGCTGAATTAAGGAGAAGATGCCTTGGTACCAAATAAAGTAATTTAAGCTGCCAGAAGAAGTGCTAAGGGGGAGACATTTTGTAATTTATCAAGTTTTAAGTTGTCTCTGTCTCACAGATAAACAGCAGTGTTATTCATTTGGATTAGCTAAAAAGCCTTCTCCCAGACAGGGATCTGATTCTGAGTTTGGAGATTCCTTGCTGATTATAAGTTAAGGCTCCTGAATGGGTTTCCTTGTCGTCTCCCCTTTCCCACCCATCGGAAGGTGGAGTTCTTGGCAGTTACATTCCAACTCTGTAATTCCTTATTTTTTTCTCCTTCCTCACTAATTCATTCTGAACTCCAGACACAATGATTTCCCCTTGCTTCACACTGGTTTTACCTAATTATGAACCCAGCAGGAAGAATTAACTTTTAACTCCAGTGTTGTTTTTGTGCCTCTTGAGACATCCCAGCATGACTGAGCACCACGAAATCCGAGCAGTGATTTCTGGACCTGGAGCCCGGTTGCAGAGGAGGAGACTTGAGGGGTGGCTTGTAACATAAGGAAACCGTTTCGATGGGAGTAAATGTCTGCAAGTGAGCATTCACTAATGAGGCTGAGAGCTTATTTATAGCAAATAATAACAGTTATTATTCTTTACTTGCTATGAATCATCCCAGCACTGGGTTGTGTTCAACATGTCAAGGTTTTTGCTGAGTGTTTCTCTTTAAGTCATATGGACATGACAATTTAAACATGTGAAAGGTAATCCAATTAGAGGAGTGGGGGAGTTTTCTTGATCTTCTATGTCTCCAAGTCAATAAATAAAGACAAACAGCTAATGTGTATATATGTGAAATAATAGATCTACGATCAGCATAGTCAGGAAGGGTGGGTAGAGTCCATTGAGAGAGAGCGACAGTGTGTGAACGAGAATATAAAAAAAGTTAAATGCTATCTGCTGTGAATTTATAACAATAGCTACCATATTGAGCTCCCACTCGGTGCCAAGGCAAATCTAGGCACCACTTGTTTTTGTAAACAAAGTTTTATTGGAACACAGTCATGTCCATTGTTCCATGTGTTGTCCATTGTTGCTTTCACACTCTAAGAGCAGAATAGAGTAGATGCCACAGGGACCGCATGGCCCACAATGCCTAAAATATTTACTACATGGCCCTTTATAGAAAAAGCTGACCCCTGTATTAACTCATTTGGATCTCAAAATATCCTCAGGTGACTATCATTATCCCCATTTTACAGGTAAAGAAACTGAAGCACAGATAGGTCAAACAACTTGCCCAAGGTCACACAGCTAGGAAGTGGCTGACTCAAGACTCAAATTCAAGCAATCTGACTCCAGAGCCTGCCCTCTTAACTGCTACACCGCACTGCCCTTCCTACTGTATATGACACGATTCTAGGATTCTAGTCGCCTTACAGATAGAAAACAATTTGAACTCACCACTCTGCTGTGTCTCTCACTAGCCTGGCTCAGAATCTCTCTGGACAGAAGATCAACTTGGGCGAGTTAGAGGCCAAAATGAGGAAGTGGTTGAAGATACCGTCAGCAGTGACGTCACTTACTCTCTACCACTGGGTCCAGATGCACTAGACTGCGTTCCACCTAGGCAGACATTGGTCTTTCCTCTATTAAAACTTACTTCCTGCCTGGCAGTGCAATTGGCACACAATAGGAATTCAAAGAATATTTGTAGAATTAAAGATTGGATGTCATTGTGGGGTTCCTGCCCAGTTTCCATTACCTCTCCTTCCTGATAACAGCACCTTGAATTTCCTATGAGAAAGTGCCTCTCCTCCGTAGGCATTCATATAGACTGAGCGGGACGGACCTCACCCCTGACTCCAGTGGCGGGCTCTGATTAGCCTAAACTAACCAAAGTATCCCTGTCTTCTGCCTATTATGATTGGTTCAGGGATAGCACATGATTTAAGCTAGTCCAATCAGAGTGAAGCTCACAGCTGCGATGGAACTGCAGAGGCTGTTCCCGTGGAAGATGATAAAGTGAGGATATGAGGAATGGAACTCCTTCACCATGAGAGGAGAGCCTGTAGTTGCCAGCGGGCCACCCTGTGGAGGGGGCTAACTCAGACTTTAACCTGGGATCTGAAGCCAGACTCATCTCTGAACTATTTGGTTATGTAAACCACCCCCTCAATAAAAAGAAGAGAGAGAAAGAGAAAAGAAAAATTTGCTTTTTTATTTAAGAAGATTTGAATTGGATTTTCTGCTGTTTGTCACCAAAAGATTTCTAATTGATACAGGCAGTAATCTGGTAAAGTTCAAAGAAGGACTGGAGTGAGGAAATCTGTGTTTGAGACCCAGCTTTCCACCTATTAGGTTGTGTGTTTGTGCATATGGTGCCCCAGTGTGATTCTTCAGTTTCCCCACTTGAAGAAAGGATGCTGCCCCATCTTCCTCTTAGGACTGCTGTGAGGAGGAAGATACATCGTTTACGTGTTCACAGTTGAGTTTGAGGGTAGAGCAAGAGAGTATCCCCAGCAGGGTTGACATCAGGCAGACTGAAGTCAGCTCTGTTCTGTCCACTGGGGTACAGCAAAGCCTTCCAGAGCTTTCTCAGTCTTGCTCCCCTGACAATGACATAGTGATCAGATGATGCCATGTATGTAGCTGGTTTGATAGATACGTAAGATGTCTCTTGGTCTATTTAGTGGTTCCCAAGGGCAAAGATTATTTTATGAGTCTCTCCTGGATTTTCTACTTTGGGTCAGGAGTGGAGGACACAGAGGTAAGTAGATGAATAAACGGAATGCTGTGCTGACTCAGATGGAAGGACTCAGGTGGAGGATAGATGACTACACATGAGGATGCAGAGAGGGCACAACTGCACCTGACCTGCATAAGGTCCACATTTGTTTCCAGGTGGAAATTTTTAAGTAGTCAGCACAGTGTACCATTGGAATAGGAAGCAGACAACCAGGCTTTTGGTCCGGGTACCACCCCTCTGTGCAACACTGAGCTAGTAACTAAGTGACTGAAACCTCCTGAGGCCTTGGGTTTTTTCATCTGTTAAATGGGCATCTTGTACCTGCCCTGGCAACCTCACATTGCTGGTATGGGGATAAAATGAGAGAATGTCAGTGAAAATGCTTTAGAAAGCCAAAGTAGGATGGTGTATTTGCAAAAATTCAGAAGCTACCCGTGATTTTAAGACTTAGTTCTGGCTCACTGAAATGCTTTGCAAAGGGAATTCTTGCTGTATGAATTAAACTCTCCAATGGCATATCTCACAGGGCATCGTAACTTCTAAGCTACTTATAATCTTCAGGACTCAGTGTGTACAAGTAGCACTTTCTAGAGAAGGCCTGTGCATCTTCATCATCATCATCATCACGACTATCACCATCTTGAGCATCTGCATCCTTATCATCACTACTACCATTTGTTAAATGCCAAAGGTATATCAGGTATTATGGTTGGTGCTTTATGTACATTCTCTAATTTAAACCTTATGATATCCTTATGAGATATTGTCCCCTTTTCACATATGAGAAAATCCAGATTCAGAGAGATTGAATTTCCCAAGGTCACACAGCTAGTGGAGAGCTATGCTGTAACCCAAGCCCTGCTCTTCACTGCAGCATATTGCTTCTACCAAGGGGAGCTTTGGAATTAGACCTGGAAGTTCTGATCTCATTCCATTGCTTCAGCAATTCCACACAAAGGCTCTGGTCCAATTCTTTTCCTTTTTGTGTCTCAGTAAGTCATATTTTATCCCTCTCCCCTCTGATCCCACCCTCATTGCCGGATTCTGGAACCGTCTGCGAGTTTCTGGTCTATAGTTCAGCTTCCCTCCCCAGGCATTTGAGAAAGGCATTCTCCACAAAAAGGGAAAACACATTTTATGAAAGCAAACATGCAGTGCTCAGCACTTTTACTTATCTTATTTATACACTGCAGTGCAGCTTTCTATGACCTAGTGATTATCATTTCCCAGAGCTATCATCATTTTAAAGCTACCTGTTCATCCCGCTTCAGCAGATGGTACTACGCTAGGACTATTGTAAGAGCTTTAAAGAAAGAAAACAAACAAACAAAGGGAAGATGTGTGGTTGGGTCAGCTAGAGGAAGAGCTCACTTGCATTGTCTTCTGACACTGTTCCCTTTCAGCCAGGGCTGTGAGTTGGGAAAGGACTCCTAGGGTTTTCCAACCACCGGGGAAATTTAGGTGGTGGATTTCTTTTTAAAATTTTTCCTTATCACTTGGTGACATGGCATAGGCAGTCTGTGTACAGTTGGTTTAAAAAATTCTTATATCTGATCTTTCCAATGAAATCTCTTTGTTAAACTAAAGCCATTCGTCCCTTCACTCACTCACTCAGTAAAACACTTTCTGAGCACCTACCTTGAGTAGGGTGCTGTTCTGGGTTCAAGTTCTGACTGCCGCAAATAGTTCCATGTCCTTGGGCAAATCCTTTGCTTCTCTGGACCTCAGTTTTTCCTTCTGTAAAATGAGGGGGCTGCCTCAGTTTGCTGAGTTTCCTCTCGGAAGCAAAGGGGTTGGAGCTTGTACAAGTCTTTTACAGATAGAAAATCCTCAAGTTGCAAACAAGCCAGGCTTATTTGTCAAGGAGAACTCCCCACAGGGTTACAGTCCAAGTTGGGTTGGCTGCTTAGGCTGAGTAAGGAGCAAACTATCCTCTTCTGTGTTTCAAATTCTCTGAATGCTTAATACCCTAGAGCATTGTTTCTCAACCTTTTTTTCATCATCTCCTCCATAAAGAGCCTTTTAGACATTTATTTTCTAATCCTCCTCCCCCCATGAATTTTAATACCACAGAAATACTGGACACCTGTTTATGTGCTATGACCTTTGAGAAGTGGGGAAAAAGATTGCAGTAGCTAAGTTTTTTTGTCCTTCAAGAACCAAATTTCACCCCCTTGGGAGTTATATTGCCCCCTATCTCCCCCTTTGAGAATGCATGCCCTAGAACAGTGATTTTTAAACCTGTTTTTTTAGCTTGTACAAATTCTATGCAAAATTCAATATGTGAAATTGATAAAAGTAATATTTTAGTAGTATAAATGTATTTTAGATGCTAAGTTATGTAAACATGTTCCATCACAAAGTCGGCCAATGAGAAAACTAGCCAATATCCTGGTCATCTCCAAAAGGTTAACATTGAGAATATAACACTTGAATATACTTCTTGTTTTTTTAATTATAGTTTTAAAATATATTTAAAAATTCAAATCAAACATTTCAGAACCCCTAAAACACTGGAACACAGTTTGAAAACACAGACTCTAGTTTGCTCTAGAGTCTTCTGGAACATGGGCTTTGGAATCAGATGGGGCGGGTCTGAGTTTATTCTCAGTTCCACCACCTCCCAGCTATAAGATCATGGGAAGGCCTAGAGCTTCAGTTTCATTGTTTGTAAAATGGGTATTGGAATATCTGCCTCAGAGAATAACTGTGAGGATTGCAATAGATAATCAACTGTGCATGGCACACAGTAGGCTCTCAGTAAACGCTGGTTATCTTTTGCTTCACTCTGTGTCTTTATATTTTCCACTGACCATGGCAACTTGTGCCTGAACACACAGTAAATGATAGCTGCAGAGGGACTTGTGGCCAAATCAAACAAGGAGGGGTTCCAGTATCACTCTCAGTGACTCTGTTTTCCTTTTCCTGGACCTGAAACAGGGAAGGGTATTATTACTCTGCCTGAGATCATGTTAAACTGGCATGAATCCTGAATTGTTCTTTTATGAAACTGATGGGCCCAGCTATTAACTCTTCATATTCTGAGTAATGTAAATCTTGTCTTGTAAAAAAAAAAAAAATTGCATATCGTTAAATGGAGACCACCCAGTTTTATAGGTGGTAACACCAAATGTTGTTTTATAACAAACTTTCTAATAAAGTGTGCTCCATTTTGATAGAATTTAGAAGTACATACCATTTTTTCTTTGGACATCTGAGTAGTCTATTTATGTACATTAATGGATTGGGCGCATCTCGAATGTAATGACAACCATTAAGTATCATTGACCATATTCTTTTCAAAGCTCTATTTGGGCTTGTTCTCCATAAAGATGAGAGATGACTTCATGGGGTTTGGGACCTAAATAATTAAGAATACTACCAGATATAGATGGTATAAGGACAATTCAGAGAATTGGGCTGTGGTCTAGTCCCATTTGAATTGCTTCTGGGGTTTTGCTGGGGTCATCTGTAGAAGATGCAGTGTGAGTTCATGCAATATGCATTCTTTTAGATTCATCAATGTGAAAACCAGAAATGATGATCCCAATGACCCCCCGCCCCCACACATGTTTTGAAGAGGAAAAAATGATGGGGGGGGGGCAATGAGAAAAAAATTTACAACTGGTTCATTGGGATAATTTTAAAATTTCTTCTAGGGGAAAAATATATACGTATTTCTTCTTTTGTATGTGTGTTGAAGCCTATGGTTGATAAAACTGAAGTCCTACATCACAAATTCCCATTTGGACATTCAGTTCTGAGAACCTGCATCCAGCAGCCTTATCACTTTGAAGTGAAGTCAAATCACTAATGGAATCTGCTAGCTTTCCACACACTGAAATTAGCTTTGATTCTTTCCCTCAAACATATGTTGAAAAGCACCATGTGCATACTGTACACTGACCCAGCAAAGCAATCGATGTCATGGAAGAGGCTTGTGGACTCACCTACTGGGGTTGAGAGAAATAAATGTATTTCTTTCAGGAGTAGAAACAGGATTTCTGAGCTCTCTCTGGCCCCAGAGAAGGGAGAGCCTCTTCCTTCCCTGCCTGAGAAGGAAGAGAAAGTAAATGCCATTTTCCTTTGCGACTGTGAATAATAACATTTATGCTCTGAGATCGGTTTTCTTCTTTAATATGAAAAACGATATCCTGTTTGGATGAGACATTTCCTTGAATGCTTAGCATAAATTGAGCCCTTAAGCTTTTAACAAGAAATTCTGGGCTGTCTTGCCTGAAAACCCAGAGTGGATCTTGGAAACATTGCAGGTTTCTTGATTTGCAAAAACTAGCCTTTTCCATGAGATTACCGACAGCATTCTTTGTTTGATATTCAGGAAGAGCCATCTGAAATAATCCTTGTTTGTCTATCATCTTTTCTCTCTCTGTCTTTGTCTCACTGTCTCTCTTTGATCTAGCACTCACTTGTCCCTTTCTATCTCTCTTTCTTTCGTTGTCTCTCTTCTTCTCATCCCCTTTTGTCTTCCTCTCGCCTCACACTCTCTCTTTCTCTCACTTGATCACACATATGTGCGCGCGCGCACACACACACACACGTCTCCTTTTTATTTTTTATCACACTCTCAAATGACAGGGGCCCAGTTAAGGTGTTACAAAGCTGAGAGATAAGTATGCCGGAGAAGGAAATGCATTTCTCGTCACTCACAGTGACAATTAAAATGACAACAACAAGGCCAGACTCTTCCATCATTGTTTTTTAATGCTGTCATACCAACTTTGCCAGAATTATCCTGTCTGATGTATGAGTGGACTTAGTCATTTTTCACGTTGTGCCGTCCAGAGCCTCAATATCATTTAAGAGAATAAATTAGCTTCCATCTCATTTAAAGGAGCATTCTAAAAACCCTTCTCAGTAACAAGCTCCCCTAGCCAGAGAAGGTTAATTCAGTGGGCTGGGATGTGTCTATTGATATAAAATCTCTCTTTGTAGCATAGACGATGGTTTGAATTCTGGGGTCAAGAGAGCAAAGGCATTTTGGTGAACCACACTTTGATTCACTGAAAAGACCCAGTGGGCAAGTTGTACCACTGAAACTGGGATTCTAATACATATATATTAGAGATATTGAATATATACCTTGATAATCGTTCAGTTCTGGAGAACACATGTAGGATGACAGAAGCACTTGGAGTCCTTCCAAGGGAATATAAATGGCTAGTTGTTTCATAGTGTGGTTTGCATTCTTGTACCAGGCAGGATGTAGCTCCACGCAAGGCAGAGACTTTGGTTGAACCTCTTTGAGAAAAGGCTTCTCCTTCCTATGTCCTGGGTTCCCACCCTGCTTCTCACTTCTCACTTAGACACCTACAGTTGAGAGTCTACGGATGGACTGAATGGGGTCCAAAGAGAACCTGTATTCATGTCTACAGCTGCCAGAGACCCCAGAGAATTTTATTCTGTCAGTGGTTTTCTGGAGAGGGAATGAGTTGGAGAATTGACTGCTGGGCAGAGGTTGGGCCCACTAACATCTCACCTGAAGAGATTGAAGTCTGACCTTTCTCCTAACATGTGACCTTCTGAAGTAGGCCCTTGGGTGACATAAATCAATTCTTGATCAATAGGGAACATGGATAGTAGGAACCCCTCAAATCTGACTTAGCAAAGTCAACATATTTTGTGCTCTTGGAGGTAGTTATAGTTCAAAGTATATTTATTTGCTTGTCTAGAGATTGTGACCTCATTCTAGGCCTCTTTTTCTTTTGTCCATCTCTCCAATGGTTAATATCATTAGCCTCAATTCAAATGAACTTTTAAAAAATCTTTTTCTTTTTTTAATTGATACCTGCCCTCCTGGGTGGTCCCTCCTCTTTACTTATCTTTGCTCTAGCAGTTGTATTTCATTCGGAGGTATTGGTGTCTCTGTCTCTGTGAGACATGTGCTCTGTGAAGGCAAGGACCGTCTCTCCCTCATCTCTGTGCCCCAGGACCTAGCACAGCGCCTGGTGCATTCTAGGTGCTTAGCGAATGCTGAATTGAATTCCACAGACTAATTTACAAAAATGTTTCTAAAAAAGAAGTATGATTTTCGTGCTCTTGTGCCAAGCCTTCCCCAGCCTTAGTTCAGGTGCATGCTTGGAGAAAATTTAGAAACCCTGGCATGGAGAAGGGTTATAAATCATTTAAGTAAAGTCAAAGGAAGTTGAACATCCCTGGGAACTCATCAATCTTAATTTAGTAGGACTGGGAGATGTTTCACATTTCAAATTCTGGCTTTCTGGTTTTCGAGGGTAATACCGTATTGACCAATTGTTCATGCCCAACATTTTTTTCCCCCTTTTTCATCTGTGAATAGCAGTCTCATTGATGTTGGGAGATGTTCATGGACGTTGAAAGCATTTCACTTTGTTGTTTAAAGAAGGCTTTGTCCTGAAGGCATGAGATTATTCTTTCACATGAGATGGAAAAGAAAATAAGAAAGTCTCCCTCTGTCCTTGGGTTCACATGGTAGGAACTCTTTCTTACAGCAATAAAAGCCTTTGGAGGAGACCTTTCAATATAAGGGTTTCATGTTAAGTACTGCACATGGGGACAGAAGCTAAATCCCAATTTACTGAGCTGTATTTCCCAAGATTTCTTCCCTCGCAGCACAGAGGCTCGTGCAAGCTCCATCAGGCTACTGCAGACCAAGCCAGAGGATTTGAATATTAATGCCATTCAGGTTTCCTTTCAGAGGAAGCCCTCTATGTCACAATAGTAGGACACTGCCTGCAAGTCTATGACTGAACACGAAAATAAAGAGTTCAGAGCGTATCAATAAAAGGAAGGATCAAGAAAAGGCACACAAATCATGCCCAACCACCCAACCTCTCCCACCTTCTCTCTATCAGTGTGCAGAGAATGCTTTCTCCAGGGATGTGCTCATTGCATAATGAAGCCTTGTCATTTAGGAGCCAAAATAAAATCAGCTTTCCATGTAGTCAGATACATTCTTGATGAGATTCCGAGTCTCACAAAAGAATCTTGCAGATTCTTTCCACTCACATCAAGCCACTAAATGTTGATCTGGAGAAACAAAGAAATGGAAAAAGAAAAATGAGTTTGTTGTCAAATTGAAATACCATGTTTTTGTATTGCTGGCTGATATATCTGTAATTCTCATCTTCCATTCCTTCATCGTATGTGCATAAGTGTGTGTGTGTGTATAATTTTTCCCTCCAAACCTGCAAAATATTGCAAAACTAGATTTAAATATTTCAGGCGGACTGCGCCCAGCATTTGCATTCCTCTGACTCATTCAGAGAAAAGACATCTGAGCAGAAATACAGCAGATAAAAGAGAAACCATTAATCCAAGGAAGATTACTGGCACAGAATCTTACCCTGTATCCTTCCTGAAATGAGACAAAGATCTCACTATGTACATCCCTCTGGCTTAAGCTTCAGATAGTAAGCAATATAGAAGTGTAGACATGGTCCTTTTTTAAAGGCACACTGCATTTGTCTGAATTCTGAAGCATCATCCTTCTGTTAGATTCTTGCTTCTTTGAGTGTCTTGCTTTCTTCCCCAGTGTCTTCTGTCCTTGCTCTCATTCTTTCCACTGTTACCTTCTAATTGGGACCTTGCCTTCCCCAGGATGTTAGAATTGACTTTTAAAAGACAGTTACATCAAGTCCAGGGTCATACTAAGTGCTCTGGGTCTTGAAGAGGAGAGACAGGGTCTTGACTTAGCTCATTAACTACAGGACTTTAGGCACAACTTTACTTTCTTCATCTGTAAAATGGGCAAATACCTGACCCTTATATCATACTTGACACACGGGGATGTTGAGTTCATTTGGAAAAGCTTTGGGAGTAGAAGCAATGTGAAAATACACACTATCATATTTTTAAGCATAATATTAAAAGCAAGTTAAATAAAGAATTCCATCATTTTGAGAGTGTTAGCCCTATTTACTAAGGACTTTTAAATCAGCTTTTCTTAGAAAGGAACTCTCCTACCTTCTTAGTTGAATCCAAACACAGTAATCGTCATTACCTTTGTCATTTCTTGAGCATTTACGGCACTGTGCCAGACATTATTCAGGAATTTTCGCATTCCATTCTTACAACAGCCTTGAAAAGTAAGTGTTATCTATTAGCATTTCCATTTTGAAGATGAAGAAATTGGAGCTTAGAGAGGGTAAGAAATTTGCCCAAAGACGGATACTAATGGGTGTCTGGATTTGAACTCAGGTTTGAGTTTAAACTCGAAATTAGTTTCAATATATTATGCTGCTACTGTAGTTTCCAAGAGTCCAATCAGGTTAATGTTCTCAACTTTTTATGCTTCTCCATTTACATATTTCCACTCCAGATGGATGAGAATATGTACAGTTATAAATGTATTAACACACGGTGGTTTTACAAGCAATTTCCAAGTTTAACATCCCTCCCCATCATTTCCTGATGAATCACCCCAATCTATCGGTCAAGCCCAATGCCTCTCATTCTTGATGAAAACCAGGAGCACTGGCCCTCCTCTCCACACACAAAGTGACATCTTTCCTCCAAGTGTCCCGTGATGAGGGCAGTGCACAGTCTGAATCTCCCATGGAGAAGTGACACTAGTCTGAGGTGTCTCTGGGCACTGAAATTGTCTCCATCTTCGTGGATCAGAAAGGTGTTATCAAACAAAGTGTGTTAAAACCCTCCAGCATCCCATGTGCTCTGTAAATGGAAGGGACGATGGTGAAAATAATGATGATGACTTCAAGCAGGGATTGGTAAAGTGAGGGACTAGTTAGTAAATATTTTAAGCTTTGCAGGCCACATGGTCTCCGTCATTAACTAATGAATTCTGTCATTATAGTGCAAAAGCACAAGTGAACAAGCATGGGTCTCTTCCAGTAAAGCTTTATTTACAAACACAGGCAACGAGCTAGATTTGGACGTGGACATAATTTGCCAACCCCTTAAAGAAAGGTGACCCAGATATTTTGAGCAGGAATGATAGTTAGGAGCTGCTCATCCCATCTGTATTTCAGTGGAGCTCCTTAACAGAAGGTAAAAAGAGCATGGAAAATAGTTTTCTCTCTGGTCCTTGTCCTTTTCTAAGATTACTAGACAAATATAAGGCAGAACGATGATGATGATGATGATGATGATTGTAAAATAACGAAGCTATTCACAACCATCTGAAACTGGTGTAAGCAGTTCTTTCCATCTCAAGCAATAATTGGAAGTCAAATTTGTTTCTGACCACTGCACTGCTGAGCTGGCAGTGGTCATTGGCCATTTTTAAAATAATTTATTTCCACGTTGCAATAGCGAAACCTACTGTGTCCAATTAAATCTCCACTTACAGCAGCCCAGGGAGTGTGATCGCTTGCTGGAGATAGATCCGTGTCCTTGTGACCTTATCTTCTTATACTTTGCATTCAGCTATGAAATTAAATTGCCGGAAATGATTCAGTTTTGAATCACTCCATTCAAAAAGGCAGAAGCCAAAAGTTCTCCTATGAGTGACAAATACGTGGACTGCTTTTTAGATGGGAAACATCTTTAAGCAGGCTTTGTAAACTGGGCCAGAGGTTCAAACATCTCCTGGCCTGGTGGGGTTTGAGCTTTCAGATTTGCTCCAGCTAGTTTTTATTTCTGACAAAGGCTCTTATCCAGATAGAGGGAGTTTGCCTTCCTTGTTTCCTAGGAAACTTTTTTTAAGTTCCCTGGAAAAGACTGTTCTTCAGGCATTCTCAATCTGACTTCCTCTTCTGGTTAAGAAACTGAAGGACAACGTTAAAACTTGAGGTTATGGAGAGTTATGCCAACGAGGACTAAGCCATGATTATTTTGTTGATTTAAACTGACAGAAAGGTGAAGTCAGAATAAAATCTTGTTCCTCCTATAATTTAGAGGCTAGGAACCATGATGGCTTTTTCCCCCTAATAATGCTCAAATTATCCATTCGGAGTGATTTGATTTCAGGTTTGAAGCTGGAGACCGCAGTAATAATCCTTCTCAGTATGAAGCACTTATTTATGGAGTAGTCTTTGCCATTTTTAATTGCACTTTCCCCTCATGCCCTTATTAATTATCTCTCTAGTTCCTCTTAGGTCTTGTCATGATGCCAAATATTGAAATAGAAAGTTTTATTTATTTCCAAAGACATACAGAATAGGACAGGTTGTTCAACTTGCTGTTTTAACTCTTAAAGGTTCATACTTTCAGAAAGTATGCTTCATGCAAATTGGGGTGCTTCATGCAAATTGGGTGCCCCCTGGATTCCCTGTTGATAATGGACCCTTGAGACAGTTACTTGCTTGGAGTGTCCTTGGAAGTCTCACAAAGCAAGATGTTTTGTGGGCCTAGTGAAGCTGCGCTTTTCAATTATGATGCCCCTTTGCTCACAAATGGTCAGCGGCTCCCAAGTGCACCTGGGATCAAATACCGTCTCCTCTAATGTGACCCTAGCCTAAATTTCCCTCTACTTTCCCTTTCTCAGCTAAACAAGTCTCTTCAATGTGCCCAAGCTGGTCTCAACACTTTTCTGCATCAATGCTCTTGTCACTTTCTGCATTTGGAATGTCCTCATCCATGCCCCAGTCTGTGCCCCAGTCTGTTGAAATCTTACGTGTAACCCTTCAAGACTCATCAAATTTTCCATTTTGCATAGAGCCTTTTGTAAACTCTCCTTTGACTCTGCAGAGTACTCAGATTATGCTTCTTTTGTGGCATTGTGTTATCCTGCCTTATATCATAACCATTAGTAATCTTGCCTTAACTGTCCTGACTCGATTGTAAACTCTTTGAGGACAAGAAGGTGCTGACTCATTTTCGTGGTCCCCTAGTGCTTTGCAAAATGTGTTGTGTGCAGTAAGTCACTATTTAGGCTTGTTGAACTCAATTGCAACAAAATATTCCAGTTCAGTTCTTGGGGATCTTTCTAGAGAAGCTTGGCAATAGAGAAGCCCCTCTGAAAGAACAGGTCTGACTGTCCTGCCTGAGCTTTGAACACTCCAGGGAATTAGGCGAGATCTGAAACAAACTTGATCCTAAAACTTATTGGGAGTAGCAACGCCAGAAAATTCCATTCCTCAGCTCTAGGTGACAAGGATATGAGAAAATGAGACAATCATTGGCAGTCAACCAAAAAAATCTCTGTGGCTGAGAGGCAATATGGGGCTGAATATATATAAAGGGCTTAATTTTTTTAGTTTGAAATATCTGTAAATTACAGAAGGAACATTTTGGAGTTATATCTATCTTCTTGAGGCTGACAACAACCTTCTTGTACCAAAATATTCTTTGTGATGAGTGTTAGAGATGAGTGTTGCCCAGAGAGGCAACTTTTATGTTTTACTCTTTAAGAATAATTTCAATTCTCAAACTTACCCTGCTCTAACTTGCAGGGCAGTTGAATGTCTTCCAACTGAATGATCTTGGCAGGACGTCCTGAGCTTCTTAGGAGGTTAACATTCTAGCAAACATTTGGCTTAGAGAATTCCTAAAACAGTAACATGTACTCTGAAGGGCAGTTAAAATTTTAAGAAGCCAGTAGAAGCTTTGTGTGTGTGTGTGTGTGTGTGTGTGTGTGTGTGTATGTTGCACTCTCTGGAATGTGAGAGCTAGTGTTCTCTCTCACAATTTGTTTTTCTCCCTCATGCTGATTACACACTCAGTAATAGAGTGTATATTATGTTATACTCAGACTATTTTAAAGGAAACTACACATTCCTTCCTTCATGAGTCAGTTTCCTAGCTGTGGTATAGAAAAAGAGCGACCTGTCAGAGAAGCTGATGAAATGACAGATTTTTTTTTTAACAGGCTTAAATTTTCTGCGATATTCTAAGTGAATCATCCACTGAGTAGCTTTCCCTTTTGTGTGTATATTTTGAAGTGCCAGTCATGGTTGAATGTTAATAATCAATCTGGCCATTGATCTCTGAAGACACAGAGTATCTTTCCAAATGTGCTGATGATTATGTTTAATACAATTTTATGTTCTTGGTGTGGAGAGGAAAGAGAGGACGATTACGTATTGGTGGTTTTTGTTTGTTTTTGACATTTTGAATCTTTTCTTATACATCTCTTCCTCCATCCGTCATCCCTCCATCCACCAAACATTTAACGTAGATCTCTACCGTGTGCCAGGCTCTGTGCTAGAGGCTAGGAAATGTCTGTGAAAAACCAAAGACCTCAGGGGAGACAACTAAAGAGCAATTTCCAAGGAAAAAAAAGCTTCAGACAGTTCCCCGATAACTGCCCTTTCAGTGTTGTCTGCTACTGGCCTGATACGAACCCTCTTTCCTCCTTTCGTAACCCCATGGCCCCGAAGACCTTTGTGTGCCTTAGAGGTCAGCTCACAGATGTGGCCCTGGGACACCCTCCTCTTTATCTATATTGTACTTACAAAAGATGGAGGCACATGGGTCTTTTATAATTTTTTTCCTTTTTCTTTTTTGATTAGCATCTGCACAAATGGCCTTAGTTCATTGCTTTAAACTAACTAATCCGGCTTGTTAAGATGGAGATTGTCATCCACAAGTTGTTATTAGCAGGCTTCTAAAGGAAGAGGGTCTCAGGCAGAGCAGGGCAGGCTTGGAGAAAGGTTACATAATATAATATGTTCTTCAGGCTCCATGTGAGAGGGAGACAATGCTGCCTTACAGAACCTGTTTTCAAGTGCTATTTAGAGGCTTACATAGTCTTGCCTATTCTACCTCATGAAAAGGGAGATCCAATCATTGCTTTCTGGAAACTATTCTCCTCATCTCTTTGGCTGTCATATGTATTTAACAGTAGTGCCCTCAAGGACAATGGGGTGGGTAAGCGTGCTAGGGGGCTCCAGCCTACAGCCTGTAGTTTTTCATTTCACATTGCCGGGTTTGCTAAGAATGGTCTTCTTTGTTTCCATTTTGAGTCATGGCTGAATTCTTATATGTTGTCTGATCTTCAAGCTCACATACCCAAGGGACCAGGCAGCTGTGAATCAACTCTGTGTGTGTGTGTGTGTATTTGTGTGTGTGTTTGCTAGCAGGTACTATAGCAAAGAAGACAGTATACTTCTCCTTATTTCTTTAAATCGATAGGGATTTGGAGGAAAAGATTTTAATAAAATAGAATTGTGACTGATTATTTGTCTCCTTCCCGAGCACTGCTGTAAAATCAGACGGTTATGAATAGTGCGAGAAATAAAAACACCCTTTTCCAGTGTAGTCCTGTGGGTTTAAACCCAAACCTTCATTTTATAATGAAAGCTCAGTGTCTGTATACTAACCTCCACCTTATGAGATGGACCTCCTTTCTGACTGCGGAGTGTAGGGAAATCTTCCGCATGCCTTCACTTATTGGGAAGACACACAGTTGCTTATCTGTTGTTTTTCTTCCACATAGTCTACGTCATGATTTGGAAATTCAACGTCGTGTATTCTTTTCCCTGGGCCAGATGTTTTATCCTGCTATGTTAAGTCATCTTGACATGTTGCCATGAAGTGGAAACAAATGCTCGTTTTAATATTGCTCTGTATCTTTATTACAAGGTACGTCTCATGCATCTTAATTCCTCATATTCTCCTTCTCTGTTGTTCTCCGATCTTCTTCATCCCAACCCCCCTTTGCTCCTGAAGAAGGCATATTGTAATTGGATGACAGTCGTGTCCCAGTAGCTAAAGAGGTTCTAGATAGCATAATGAATATGCGGCACATTATCTCCCAGGATGTGCGCCTGTGTCTTTAATCACAGCTGGAATGCAAAATCGGGCTCCACCTTTCAACTCTATCTCCATCATGCTGAGAGAGTGAGAGAGAGTGAGACGGAGACTGCTAGACAGCTCGAAAGAGATTGCAGCTCAGATGTCCTGGAAAACAGCAAATCCCTCAGACCTGGCAGATTCCGTTACCATGAGAACTGCAGATATTTCCATTGTGATGGTTTGCTCCAGCAGCCATCTGTTACACCCATTTGATTAGGAAGTACAGTTCAGCTTGTATGGGATTTTCATCACACCTTATCCCAGGGCAGTGTACAGAGGCTCTTGCTTTTTTATATGCTAAACTACAAGGCTTCAAAGTACTGTAATTTACCAAGGCGGAGGGCATTTAATGACACGGTCTGAGAAGGTCACTACAGACCGAAGCTCCGAGAAGAAATGCACACAGGAGATGTAAGAGAGGATTAGACACCACAGCAGAAATGCAACCAACTCAGAAAAATAACCATATTTAGCAATCCCTTCTTCTCTCGGTGGAGGGGAGTGAAATGAAGACCTGGGTTCTAAGACCTCGCATCCTGGAGGGAGGATGATGATTTTGTATAGTCATGGCATGAATGCTTCTGGAGTAGTAATTCTCTCCCAGGACTCAAGGACAGTCCAAAGAAAGGGAGAGAAGGGTAGTGCCTCCCCAAACATCTCACCGGTTGGGATGAATCCACTGTATAAAGATTATATTAGCTCTAAAAATTTTATGATGCCATCTAACTTTTCTGTAGACACAAAACGACCTTAAAAGTTCCTTGAAGCAGTGCTGTAATTTACAGATTTAAACCAGTTATTTGGGCTAGTTGTCCCTCTGGGTATTTTTGTGGGGGAGGAAATGCTGATGGTACATCATATAGACATAAAAATAGGAATTCCCTTCCATTAAGACTCTCCAAATATCCTTCCCGGGTGGTAGGCATTCTAGGTCCAAGCTTACTAGAGGGTTGGTGCCGTCCTGGAGGAGCTGTCTTAGAGGGTCTTAAATTGACTGGAGTTCCTGTAAACTTGGGAAGCTAATTAAATGCTTACACACCGACATGAATTTCTGATGGCTGCACAGGGGCCCTGGATGGGGCCTCCTTTTGTTTCCCTGCCTGCACTTTCTAGAACGGACTCTGATAATATATCACTCAGGTTGGGCGAGAGCCGCCAAATTTTCCAAACTTGCTAAGTTTGCATATCCCATTATGTCACATATTGTCTGTTGGTTTGGTTTCTGGGTGACTCTTTCTGAACAAGGGAAACGCTTTCCCTATCTGATTGTACTGCAGGCTAGAGAACTTTCCCCCACTCTCATTTCCTGGCCGGGTGTCAGGTTGCCATCCAGGGAGGCTGGGATGTCAGGAGGAACCAGAGAACTCATTCCCTGCTTTGATGCCAAAGATACATTTCTGGCCAGATAAAATCAGTGACCAGGACCACGGATATTAAAAATCGGGACAAGATGTTGCCCCTTTTTGCTGAAATATAGTGGATTTTTTTGACCTTTGAAGGGGAAAAGCTCGAACTTCATAGATGAGGATCTGTGTTTTCTTTGAATGGGGAACCGACTGGCTCAGCCAGCTGCTGAAGGTACAAATGAATCATGGTCCCTCCCTTGAGAACGGGCACTTAGAAGGCTCTCATCCTCCATCCCAGCAGCAAAGGAATGCCTCACACTGCAGATCTTCCAGTGGTGTTGACTTTCCCATTAAACCCTCAATCCTACACCCTGGAGACTGCCCTTTCTCCAAGGTTTTTGAGACAGGGCCCTGGTTAAATGAACACAGGGTCTGTCTCTGAAAGGCAGCAGATGCAATGAGGGCCTGAATCGAAACAATAAATACCATTCAGGTTTCCTGCACAGAATTTCTTATAGTGGTGCCTTTGTTAAAGGCAACGTGGGCTAAAACGCCTTCTCCCCCCTCCCCTCTCCCTCTAGTTCCCCTTCACCACTAGGATCTCAACCACCTTTGGGAAGTAAAGTTTAAGTGTCTGAGGCAAAATCAGTTGACACACAAAAGAGACACTTGCCAGCAAAAGGGTGGGGCAGAGAGCTTTTGGGGAGGGGAATGAATTTTCCTTGAAGCCAGAAGAAAAATAGCCCTTGGAGGGGAGTGCTAGCTAGAAATATTCTCCTCTGAGCTGGGATGTTAACAGTGGCACCTTCTGACTTAATGTGGCATCTTCCTTCATCGTTATCAATCTCAGGAGAGCTCTCCTGCCATCTGTACCATTCGTGCTTCAGGCTCACATATGAAAGTCCAATCTGGCGGCATAAATACAGGCTAATGAAGAGTAGGTGTCTGACTGACTGGGAGAGAAGAGATCCTGTGTCAATGATGGAGCAGAATTCATTCATTTAAAAAAACCCCTGCGTTTATACAGCCATTCAAGAAGAAATTCTCTTTTTTTCCGCTCCCTCCTCTCTCTTATCCTCCTTTCTCATTTTCTTCCTGTGTCATCCTACATTAATGGAGTTCATGCAAAAGTCAGCACAAAAATGGTCTTTGCCTAGAATGTTATACCTCGGAGATTAAAAATAGGAATGTGATGTGGACTTGTCGACATGTGGTGGGTTATTTTTTCCCCTTCAGTGGGAAAGCTATAACTACATAGATTAGCAAAACTTGTGCAAGAATGGATGTAAAACAGATTTATCTCTATGTCAGCTTTATCTGATCCATTTGGTCTTGCAGAGTTTGGATGGCTTCCTTTGTTACAATAACCAGCTTTCAAACATCTATATCCTTAGGGTATTAAATGTCAGCCTCATGATGTACCAGTCAAGGATAGAGGGTTGACAATCGGGGGGCTGGAGAAGTGCTCCGTGTGTGCAGTGGCGAGGGGTTGCTTGTGCACCAAGGCTGCCCCTGATGTGACCTACAGGATCTCCCACCACCTCTGTATCACCGTGTAGGGGTGGTGAAGCTTACCATCGCCATTAATATCCTTTTACAAAGAATTCAAAAAGATTTCCTGTCACTGACAAGGACAGATTTGTCAGAGGTCTCTCAAGGAAATGGACAATAACTAATTAATTGAGCTCTCCATGACTTTCCGTGCTGTCGTTTTTCATTTATCGGCACTCGTTTCTCACTATGCAGGACCAGCTCTTCTTTTTCTGTCTTTCCTTCTGTTATTTACCTCTTTCATTATTTCTGTCACTCCCTTCTTTCCCTCTTGCCCTGTTTTCTCCCAGCTCTCTTCTCACCCTCTTTTATCAAATCTATACTTAAAAAACCAAAATAAAACAAAACCCTAGCAGGATACTTATATGCAAAGATTTTTCTAGGAATATTAGTATGTTTCTTCTGAATCTGCAAATTGTCATCTTCTGGTGTTGAAAGGGGCCTCAGAAGTTTCTTCTTTGTACTGGATATATAAATAATCTTAAACTTCCTTGATAAGGGATTGCAAGGCTTTTGTTAGAAAACCTACAGTGACCTACTAAAATGGAGCATTATTATTATTATTATGTATTACTATTATTTGCATCTAGGAAATAATACTATTTGATGTACTATATATGCTGTAGAAAACAAGGAACCATGCTAATTGTCTCAATTTAGAAAAAAACAATTGAGGACTTCTGCAATTAAATGGCAACTTCATCAGAAGCTGCCAATAGTTCTGTGAGGTCTTGAACACCCAGTGGAGACGTTGCCTCGTCTCTCTCCTCGTTACTGGGCTGCCTGGCTCATTGCGCTGGAGCAGGGCTCCAGTGAACTCAAGGCCTCCTGTTCCGTCTTCAGTCTCTGTGCACAGAAAATCTCAATTCCTCAGGATGCCTGCTCCACTACCTCTGTTCTCACACGCATTAGAGGGACACAGGGCATCCAGTGGCATTGTTGGATTTGGCTCTAGATAAAAGCGAACAGATCTGGGATTAAATCCTGGCTCGGCTACTTTATGTGTGTGATCTTGAGCAATCATTGGACCTCTCGATGCCTCGGTTTTGCCATCTGGAAAATGGAGATACTAACATCTTGAATCTCAGCAAAGTTTATTGCATGAATCAAATGATGTGAGTCTGCGCAAGTGTTGGAAACCAAGTGCTGACTTGAGGGTGACCAACTGTCCCAGTTTGGGTAGGAGTGAAGTGTTGCTTGGGGCAAAGGACTTTCTGTGCTAAAACCGGAACAGTCTTGGGAAAACTGGGATGGTTGGTCATCCTACTCAGAGCAATTCATCCCCCCTGGGAGGACCCAGACCCAGCTGGAACAAGTACTCCAGTGAGTAAGGGATCTTTTTCCTTGGTTGAAGGAAGTCTTGTTTTCTTCTGTGGACTAACTGCCGGCTCTATTTTGGATCTATGGATTCTGAACTCTGGTTTGGAGAAGGCTTACTCACTATCCCTCCCCTCAGTATCTCAAGGAGTAGCATGAAATTTTAAAATAAAAAGAATAAAATGCAAAATGAAGTAAACACAAGTTCCTTCTTCTGAGTTGGAGCCGATTTCTTCTTCAAAGTCCAGTACCTTTGTTACTCCATTCATGAGCCTTTAACTCGTGCTGATCTCTGTCCTCAGAATGATTCTGTGTTTTCAGACAGTAACGTATTAGATTATTGCTTTACCTCCAGGTAGATTTTTAAACTCCTTGAATGCAGAGAGCCGGCCTTATATTTTCTGAGTAACCACAGAATGAATGAAGGAGAGAATGAATGATTTATAAGTGGGGAAATGAGTCAGAGGGAATAAGTGGGGATTGAGGTAGTGAATAAATGCATGAGTGGATCAAAGATTTTTCTGTGTTTATTAATAAGCATACATGCCATTGTAGTCTTGGTCTGGCCCTATTGTGTATCTTATGTCTAGAATTTTTGAACTTCAAATCCTGGGTCCTAGTTCTCAGCCTCGGCTGCCATATCAAATTCCTAATACCCAGAACAACCCAGCTCACCTTGGGGGCAACATTCATTGTTTAATATACTGGGAGAATGTAAATTATTTATTTTTCTTTAAAATTTTAAAGATTAATTTGAAAACCAAAGTAAAGCCTGCATATGGCAAACAGAAAAAAATCATTTAAACCACTCATGAGTCTAAAATGAAAGCAAAAATCAGTCTGTCTGTTCCCCCCATACTACAATTTCATTTCTGTGAAATTAAAGCTTCTGCTTTTAGTTTTTTGGTGGCTACAATTGAAATTCTAAGTAACAGAACTTTATGTTTTTGATATATCAACATTTGAGAGTGCATTTTGACATCCTGTTATAGAAATTTGAGGCATTTGGTCATTTTCAGTATTGTCCACTTTCCTTCCTCTTCTCTACCTCCTGAGCTTTTATGGATTATATGATTTCAGTCATTCTGATGGTTAACTGTATGCCTTTACAAATTCTCCTTTCTCTATTTGGTGACATATTTAGAAGTTACCTATGGAATTCCCACTACATAGTACAATTACATTAATTTCTACATAATTTCTTCTCCTGATTTTTGTTGTAGTTTTTTATGTTGTCAAGTTTTAAAATATTTACATTCTGTTATATTACTATAATTGTCTTTAGTGGTGCTTTGTCCACAAGTTGATTCTAAATATCAACCAAAGAATAACAGTATTTACAGAAGCCAACTTAGTGAGATGGCTGGATCCAAAGAGAAGGAAATGTCGTCCTAAGTCACTCACAAGAGACCCTGAGCCACAGGGGCCAGAGGTTTCTCTCTTGGTTTCTTTGGTTCTGTCTTTCCTTCTGGATCATGCTCAGCTGTTGTTTTTCTTCATATATTTACCTTATCTCAATTTTCCTCTTATTTTATGTTTTTGTTTTACTGGAGCCCCTCATAAGGACTTTTTTTCATATGGAGTATAAGAGGATAACATTAAAAAAAAATCTTTGTATGTCTGAAAGTGTCTTTATTTTGACTGATAGTTTGGCTGGGTATAGATTTCCAATTTCAAACATTTCCCTCAGAATGTTTTATAATTTTAAGGAACTGCTGTTGAGAAGTATGCTGTCATTCTGATCTTGTTACTTTGCAGGTAACTTCTCTGCTCTATGATAATTTTTAGGATTTTATCTTTGCCCTTGGAATTCTGAAATTTCACCAAAATTTGTTCAGATGTGTGTGTTCCTATTCACTTTGGATTTAACTCGGTAGGTCTTTTCATTATAAAGAATTATCTCTTTATTTACCTCTGGATTTCCACCCACCATTCTTTTATTTATTTATTTATTTATTTTTTTTGTGAGGAAGACCAGCCCTGAGCTAACATCTGTTGCTAATCCTCCCCTTTTTGCTGAGGAAGACTGGCCCTGGGCTAACATCCGTGCCCATCTTCCTCTACTTTATATGGGATGCCGCCACAGCATGGCTGACAGGCAGTGTGTTGGCAGATGCCCAGGATCCGAACCCGTGGACCCAGGGTTGCCAAGCATGAACTAAACCACTGTGCCACTGGGCCGGCCCCCCACCATTATTTCTTTGATTATTTTCTCCTCTCTATTGTCTCTAATTTTTGCTTCTAAGACTCATATTAGATTTATGTTGACTTTCTGGCTCTATCATCCACAATCTCATATTTTCTCTCTCTTTTCATTTTTGTTCTTTTTAATGGGAAATTTTCTCTATCTATCGAGTCTTCAGCTGTATCCATTGCAATTATCTATTCCATACATTGATTTTTTTTAACAATTTGGTAATTGTACTTTTAATTTTCAAAAATATTTTTGGTACTCTGATGGCTCTTATTTCATACTAGCAATTACGATATATTTACTCATTTATTTATTTTGATGTATATTCAACATCCTCTCAAATATCTCCAAAGACACATATTAGAATGTTTAAAAATTATTTTCACTTTCCTTAATCATTTCTATTTCTTTTGATGTCACATTGGGAGCATCTTTTTAATGCAAATTGATTTTGTCAAATGTCTTATGATCCTGATTATAAATGAAGGAGTGGTTTGATCCATCCTGGTAGCTTATATGGGATTTTCTCTGCAGTTTTAAAAAATCTGTTTCCTCCATAGGCTTCTCCCTTGATTGGGAAGTCTTACTTAGGGCTCCTGTAAAGGTGAGTGGGTGGGCAGATTTTCCCATACGGTCCATGAACAAGGAAGAGGCATGTAGGTTGGGGACCCTCCTGATGTCACCAGAGAAATAGAACTTTACTCTGGGGTTATAACACTTTGGTTTATGTTATGCTCAGATGGAGCTAACTCCTCCTATACCTCCCTTTCACCTGGTCTGATGTGGAAGTCTACAGTCATTTATCCCAGCTCTTTTAGGCTCTGTTTCCTATGCCGACTCTCTTTCCCAGTCATATCCCCAATACTCTTAGAGGGAAGTTGCCATGCTTTATCCTGGGGGCATAAAATGCTCCTGCCAGTCTCATAAGCTCTGTAAACCTGGGGACAGAGCAAAAGTCCAATCAACACCACAATTCCTGTTATAGTTTTGTGGTTTATTACCCTGATGATGAACCTTCTGCCCATTCAGGCTCTGTCACACCCTTGGGAAGGACAACTTTGATTGTTGGTCTTTTGGCCTGTAGGTTTCCCAACTCTCATTCTTTCTTGATCTTATCCTAGCAGCTCTATATTTTTCAGGATTTCCTCAATACTTCTGGTGACAGCTGGCTCCCTTACTTGTGGTTTGATCAAGAAAAAAATTTTTTTGCTTTTCCATCACATCAATATATCAATATGACTTCAGTAAATGGGAGGTGATGCATGTGCTTAGTCTATGAACTAGAAAGGAAGGCAGAATAGAATTTCTGAGGAAGTGTGTATAGGAATGGGGGGTGCCTGATGAGCTTAAAAATGTCTGTGTTTCATTTCAATTACCTTTTTCCTTTGGCCAAACACACAATGTCTTCATTTCTCTGTGGAACTACCCTCCTTTGCCATCCACCTCAAAAGCCCAGATGCCTTAGCATTCTCTCTCGGAAGCTTCCTTTGACTTCTCCAGCTCACCCAGAGTCTTTGTTTCTGGAACTCCAGAAGCACAAGTCAGGGCTGGAGAGGTGAATGCATAAGACATTTGTGTAGCTTTTATCTGTTTGTTTCTACCCCTAAACTGATGGTAAAACCCCTCAGGACTGGACCATGGGTCTTTGTTCTTGTATGTTTATATTAGAGTGTGTGTATGTGCTGGTGGGTGGGGGCAGGGTTAGTAGGTGAAAGGGTCTAGTCTGCTAGCTCCGCAGAGCATGGTTACTGAACACTTACTAATGAATTTAAGAAAATGAAAATGCTTAACTATGCATTGTTTCTCTTCCAAAACTTTAGTTAGGAATGTGCTGGAATTGTGCGACTGAAATCTTGATAAAAACAAAGTTTTTTAGTCACGATTTGTTTTAAACATTTAAAAATGGTCCATTAGTGCCTGAGGAGTTTAGGCTTGTAATACATAATTAAGCATCCCACCCTTTTCTGTCCCCCCCATTCCCCCCAAGTGTGATATCACATACTCATGGAAATCCAGCATCTCTGTAATTACTTTTCTTTCTTGCACAAGGTAGGATGAAATATTAATTGTTGCATCAGCCACGTTAAGATTTAATGTTTTTTCCCATTCTATGGGACGCATACCTCCTGCCTGACTTCTGTCTATTCTCCCAGCTGTCTGAGAGATAAACAACTTGTAAGGTCTTTGGAAGTAATCTACAAATTATATTCAAATTCACATATTCAAATGACCCTTTCTTTAATCTCTAAAGCAATTCTACTAGAGGCTTGCTAGTGAACTTCAGTTGGAAAATGATGTTTTTCACCTACTTAGTTTCCTGTAAATATGTTAGTGTTAGAAAAGGAAGAATGGAACTGGTGAAATAGGCCTCCAAACCCTCTGCCAGCTGGAGAGGCTGCATAGGTACAATAGGGCACCCTGGTTCAAATCAGCAAAACTTGGCTATTGAAAGAAAACCAGAAAAATGAGAATGAAACTATTTGGTTTCTGCTAGAAGAGGCATCTTTTGTGAACTCTATTCGGCATACCATTGCTCTTGGACAAAGAGAAAAATTCTTGATTCCAATCATTGTGTAATATTCTTAAAATATGCCCAAGAGAGAGTGTAAGGGCTGGGTTATCATATTAGCATCTCAAGGCATCCATTTCTTATGATTTGACTGAGTGGTATTTCAAGTTTCACACCATCTGGCCCATCCTACCAATCTAAACTTGTCTCCAGCCTCTAATCCTGGTGGGTCAGGGTCCTCACCATGCTCAGCATACACCACGTCCTGCTCATTCCACCTCCGTGTCTTTCCTCCTGCCATCCCTCTGCCTGGTATGCCTTTATTCTTTTTCATCTCCAAAGCTTTCCCAATGAGCAAGTAACCTCTCCAAGAGAGTCCTCAAAATCAAAGAATTAAATGATTTCTTACTGAGATCCTGCTGGGTTCCTAATATTCTGTTAGCCATGTGGGATATAGGGAAAGATTTATAATTGACATTTATTTAGCACCCACTATGTACCAGGTACTGGATGAGGCCATTTGCGTGGAGCATTATCTGAGTCAACTCTCACATCTTATACAATTTCTAGTTTGTAGATAAGGAAACAGACTTAGAAGTTGTCCATCTAGTAAGTGGAGGAACTATTATTTGAGCCCATGCCTATCCGACTCCAAATTCCATGTTTTTTTCATAACACCATAATGTCCATGCATGCTAATAGATTTATAATCTAGTTGGAGTGCAAGATAGAGACATATGGAATCATAAAACATTACAATCTCAAAGTTAAGAGGGTTTTTTTTTTTTGACATCGTATTGTTTAACTCTCTCCTGGATAGTGGATATTCTGTATAATACCTTAAGAATGAGAAAACAGCTTCTATCAGAAAACCTTCAGTGACAGGGATTTCTTACCTGTTATGCTGGACAGAAGGACCTGGGTAAATACCTTAAATTTGCCCTATTGAATGCCTTATTGCCAGCATTGGCTATTGTTTTCAACTAGTTCAGAAAATTTTTTAACTTTATTCGGTCATTCAATATTATTTTTTCTCCAAATTGTGTATTTTTCTCAGAGTTCCATAATTGTTACCATCCTGCCATTAATAAAAACACTATTGGGATGGACCTGTGAGGACACCACTGAGCTCTTCTTGCTAGTTGACAACTCTGAAATGATTGGCATCTTTAGGTGTGGTCATCCAATCATCTAGAAAGTTCATCAAGCTTATTATTGCTCTTAAATTTGTGGTAAGGAGAGACTTTGTCAAATACTTTGATGAAATGCAGGAGCATTGCAGTTATTCCATTTTCTCACTTTACCTTTGTCAAATCCTTGCACAGAAAGGAATTAAGCTAGTCTGCTGTGACTTGTCCTTGCTGAGCTCAGGTTGACATCATGGCATCTTTTCATTTCTTTCCAAGTCTGCATAAGCTGCCTATTTGCTAATCTCTTCTAGAATGTGTTCCAAAATGATGTAGATGACTTGTGAATCCAAATTCTTGCAATTTTGAAAAATTGGGACACTTGGTGAAAGAACATACAACAATGACCTGGTTACTAACAGTCTATAATGAAGCACCTTGTTTGATATAAACCGTATGTACTTGTGGGAGAGCAGAAGGGCATGATGTAATCAAGAAAGTCTTCATTAAAGAGGTGGACTTTAGAGGTTGGTTAGAACTGAGTCACAAAGTGAGAAGATGAAAAAGAATTCCAAATGATGGGAATAGGACGAGCAAAGGTATGGGGGTCTAAGATATGAATGAGTTTGGTGTACTCGTGGGCCCCAAAGGCACTGATTTGACTGAAATGGTGAATACATGCTGGGAAATATCAAGAATGCAATGGACAGGTAGGGTAGGGCTTGCTGATAGGATAGTCTTGAAGGTGACACAGAGAATGTTGGCTCTGAATGTTGTGGTAGGATAAAGGCATTGAAGATTTTTGAGCACAAGAGCGACCTGGCAAGAGTGGCATTGAAAGGGGATGATCCTGGCTGCTGTGGGCAGGAATACATGATATGGAAGAGCTTCTGCAATCCAGAGGCTTAACTGGAACTAACAGAGTGATCCCAAAGTGAGGATGGAAGAGTATTGCTTACTGTGGGGACAGTGGAACCGAATAGGAATGGACACAAGAGCCATTTTAATGGGAAATAGGCCAGATTGAATGTGTGATGGTTAATTTTAAGTGTCAACTTAATTGGGCCATGGGATGCCCAAATATCTTTTAAACATTGTTTCTGAATGTGTCTATGAGGGTATTTACAGAAAAGATTGGCATTTAAATCAATGGAATCAGTTCAGGCTGCCCTTCCCAATGTGGGTGGGCATCATCCAATCCACTGAGGGCCTGAATAGGACAAAAAGGCAGAAGAAGGGAGAACTGCCTCCCTGCCTGATTAACTGAGCTTGAACACCAGTCTTCTGCCCTCAGACCTGGACTTATACTGTTGGCGTTCCCGGTTCTAAGACCTTGGGACTCAGACTGGACCTTATATCATTGGCCTTCTGGGTTGGTCTCTAGCTTGCAGATGGCAGATTGTGGGATTGCTCAGCCTCCATAATCACATGAGCAAGTTCCTCATAATAAATCTCTCTGATAGATCCTATTGGTTCTGTTTCTCCAGAGAACCCTGACTAATAAGGATGCTTGACTAGCTTAGTGATGGAATGATTGAATAAGGGGATATGAGGAGTGCAGGGGGGTGGTGAGTCAATGACAAGTATAACTTTTCCAGTCTTGGCGCCTGGAAGGAATCTGTTGTCATAAAAAGAAACAGTGTGTGGGGGGGTGGGGATCAGGGAGGACATATATACTTAGGTTGCAAAACTGGATTAATTGGAAATGAAATCCTCTACAGAAATGTTACATTCAGAGGCATTCTAAATACTCCTCTACCAAAACTTACATTTGGAGGTGAATTCATTGTAGGTATCTCTTTAAATATATATGTAGGGGCAGCAAAATAACCTCCCACCTCAGATCTTTAGAGAAAATAAGAGGCCCTGTAACTATTGAGGAAAAATACATTCGCCTTCAAATTATATTGTTTTAGAGGTTAAAAGTATATAATTTCCCAAGGAACACATCGCGATTCAGCCTGCTGGGAGGCTATTGCTCAATTACTCCCAGCAGTGGTGAAGGTGCCTACGATTCATCCAGCTCTGCTTAAGCTGGTGGGAGCAGAGGCCTTGCCCAGGCTGCGGGCTGACAGGGCGAATTCGGGCCTGACGGGGCACAGGGTCCTGCCCCTTGGGCTGTGGCCCCTCTGCTCGATGTGGCAGGAGCCTGCCAAATCGCAGGTGCCTGCACAGGTGGCCCTGACCTCTGCTCTCCACGCCTGTTAGTTAATTTGTCTGGCTGGCATGTCTCCGAGCACATTTGTGTTCCAGGCTCCATCCCCTGGGTGTGACCAAGTGGAAAAACTCCTGTAGTTTCTTGTCTCCGGAAAGAGGCCAGGTCTGAACTTAGCTGATTGGAGGGGCCAGGGTGGCTGCCGGAGGTGACCCTGCCCTTGCAGTTGTAGACACTGTCACCTTCTCGCTGCAAAGGCCTTGCTGAGCGGGATGAGCTGCTGAGAGCTCAGCAGGCTCGGGGCCTGAGGCCTGAGGATGCATCTTATTAGAGATACAGTTACTTGGTATCGGGCATCGTGAGGGGCTATGGCCACCTTGAATTTTAGTTACTTTACTAATTTAGCATCTGATGTCATCAGTGGTTTCCCATGTGACACAAGAGGTCATCAGATGTGTAGACACCAACATGCACAGATCATGTATATAAATGGTTTGCTTATCTGTATTTTTTCCATGTGCACAGTGTCTCATGTTCTGATAGTTTTGAAAAACATAATTGTCGAAACTCAATTAAGGATTTTAGGTCTGTCTTTCTTCTCACTGCCCCTCCTTGACTTTGTCAATTTGAATGTCACTTGGCATGAGCAGAAACAGTACTTGACCTGGGCACAGCGTGGAGAAGAGAGTGAATTGGTGGCTTCAAAAAGTAACCAAGAGAAGAAAAGAATCCAAGCAGGAAAGTGGGAGCGGGTGTGAGGGTCTGGGAAGCCCTCATTCTCTCACATCCTTCCCCTCATGTCAGCTGTTCCTCCCACCGGCAATCCTTGAAAGACGGTCCATTAAAACGCCTGAGAAAGTGCAACCAAAGTGAATCCACGGTAATCAGTTCAAAGGTTGGTTCTGGTTTGCAGTTTGAGGTTCTGGAAAAGAATCACTGGCTCATGTTAAAGATTTATAAACAAGCCCCAATGTCAGTCAAAGGCAGACTGTCAAGAAGGGAAATGCTAGAATCTTTGACTCATCAAAGAGTCTATTGCTTTTCTAGCGTTCTCTCTCTTCTTTCTTTCTCAGTGTCTCTCCTGGTAACAAGGAGAGTTTGGAAATTGTTTTTTAGCAAATGCATTAGAGGGAAGGTTGAAGGGAAGTGACACATTGACAAGTGACTGAGGGAACAAACCTGGGAAAGGAGGGTATAAAAAAAATGCTGCTGAAAATGAGGGCCTCCCAGAATCCCTTCAAGGTATAATTGCAGGTGTGCAGCTGACCCATGTAAACTGGGGACTGGAAGGGATGTGGCAGCATAATATCTTCTTCCTTTGAAAACCCAACAGATCTTAAAATAACCCCATCGCAGAAGCAGCAGCCCCTGCCCGAACCATTCAGGGCTGGCTTTGACGGTACTGCCCGTGTGCACTCCATCTGCATTTGGTTCATGCATGTCTACCCCCCACCTTTGTGCAGGCTTCCCACAGCACATCATCATCATCATCATCATTGTTATTGTTGTCATCATCTTTGTCATAATAGCAGCTAACATGTGTTGAGGTTTCCTCTGTGCCGGGCACTATGTTCAAGGATTGTTTTTTCCCCACAGGTACGCCTGTGAGGTAATCACTATTATTATTCCCATTTTACGGAAGGGGAAAATTGAGACTTAAGACTTAGTGATTTGTTCAAGTTGCATATCCAGTAGATTGTGGAGTCAAGATTCAACTCAAGAAGTCTGTCTCCAGAGCCTCTACCCTCTAAATGAATAGATGGATGGATGAATGGATCGAGAGATGAACAAAGGAATAAATGACCTTCCAGTAGGCTCTCCAGCAGTGTTCTCTGCCCTGACTTCAAAATTCACAGACCCCAGGGGAGTGAGCTATGGCATCTCTTTGCAGTCCTCATTAGTGGACATTCCCCCTTTGGGGTGTGTGTCCCCCTACTCAGACACACAGCCCTCCTGGGGTAGATTGCTGATGCCTCTGTGTACCTAAGTGAGCTCTACCACAGCCCTCTATGGGCACTGGGCAGGGCACCTCTGAGAGTCCCCAGAAATTCCAGGGAGCAGAATATCCTCACCTCACCTACCAGAGCCATCCTCAAGCCTCTTGGCAGCACCCAGATTCAGAGACACCAGGTCAAGCCCCTTCTCTGTGGGTGGAGAGGGGAGGGGAAGGAGGGGGTAGGACCAAGTGCCAAAGTATGATCTCCCAAATCACCAAATTCTGCCTTTTCTCTGAAGACACCCTCTGTAATGGGTTGAGTTTTGTCCCCCCCCCCCAAATATGCTCAAGTCCTAACTCTTGGTAACTGTGAATGTGACCTTATTTGGAAATAGGGACTTTCTTTGCACATGTAATAGTTAAGTTGAGGTTATTGGATTAGGGTGGGCCCTAAATCCAATGACTGGTGTCTGCAGGGAAGAGGAGGGGACACATACAGGGAAGAAGGCCGTGTGCAGACAGAGGCAGAGATTGGAGTGATGCAGCTACCAGACAAGGAGTGGCAAGGATTGCTGGGAGCTATCCGAAACTAGGAAGAGACAAGGAAGGATTCTTCCCTAGAGCCTTCAGAAGGATCCTGGTCCTTCTGACACCTGGATTTTGGACTTCCATCCTCCAGAACTATGAGAGAACGTATTCTGTTGTTCCAAGTCACCCGGTTTGTGGTAGTTTGTCATGGCAGCCCTAGGAAACTCACACACTCCCTTCTATTTTCTCCTCTTTCACTTGCTTTTTATCATAGAATACCACAGCTTCTGGTACTTTTACCCGTGTCTATCCCACCCTGCAACGTCTTCACTGGATCTAGCCTTTGATAATCTGGGTGAGAGACAATCTGGAGAGAAAAAAGGGGGTTTGAAATTTCAAGTTGTTGCCACAAAGAAATATTACATCACCAAGTTATACCTCCATGCTCAGAAGGTGCTCAGAAATGTCTAGTGAATCAAAGAATGAAAGACAATGAAGATTTAGCTCATGAGGCAGAGCTTTCCATTTCCCTCCCTGTCCCTCCCTAACTACTCTGTGGAGTGAATTTTCATGAAATAAAAGACTGATGATTTGTTTTAGATCTTCAACTTCAAAGTAGAGACTCGCTCCCTTTGGAGTTCAAGCCAAGAATCAATTACTCAGGGCATTAGTATTAATCGCCTCCATTTATAAAGAGCCTAGTGTGTGCCAGGCACCATGCTGGGTTCTTACAGGCCTTGTGTCTTCTACTTCTTACAACCTAATGAGGAACCTACCTTATTACTATTTAATTGATGAAGGAACTAAGACCCAGAGGTAATTAATTATATATTAATAATAATAGCAAATATGTTTTGAGTACTTATTATATGCCATGCTGGGGATTTTCCCCACATAATCTCGTGTACTGCTCCCAGGGACCCTCTGAGGTTGGTTCTATCATTTCCCCCAATTTTAAGAGAGGCTAAGTGACTCACCCCATGTTGCACAGCACGTGTCTGTGATCAGTGCACACACACACACAAGGCTTGAAGCTGTGTCTCCTGCCCTCTTTGAGCTCACAATCCTGATGGGGAGGGGAGACTCTGATTCCTAGAATAATTCAGTTTGCAGATGGGCGTAAGGGTGGGCTAAGGCCCAAGTGGCTTTGAGAAACTAATTACTCTAGTGGAAAATGAGAAGGAATGGGGAGGAGTCTACCGAGAATGTTAACTAAATGCCTCATTTTAATTGTGTTGGAGGGATTAGAGCAAGATGTAGGGCCTGATGGTAGGAGGGCCTCAAAATTTGTAAGAAGGCATCTTCTGAGAGGGACAGTTACACATGTCAGTGCAGAATGGCTGAGCTTGGCTGTCTTTATAAGAAAAGAACTTGAGGGATGGTCCTTAGATCTAGTGTTTACTTAATGAACATTAGAAATGTTCAAATTGAATTAAGAAGATCATTTTTTATAGTGTGTTGAGAATCCACTCTCCTGTCACCTTCCTATCTGGGATAATGTTGCATTTCATGGGACTTTGGCTATGACCTGGAAGATTCACTCTTAGGATCTTAAATTCTCTGAGCTTGAAATCAGCGTCCTCCAGACATCTGATTATACCCGATCCGGGGGTCCGAGTGGGGCAGAAAACTCTTGATACAGGCCATTTTGACATTGCACATTGCTCCCACTGCCTGCAATGGTCCAGCCTCCCCATTTGTACCAAGCCAGTAAGAGTCTTGGAGCCCTGGGCTCAGGCGTAACACCCTGGGAAATGACACATCTGAATGTTCCAGTGGGTAGGGCAGAGAGGGGTGACAAGAGAGGCAGCATCTGGGGCAGAAAGTGAAATCAAAGTTTGGAAACCATCTAATGGGTTGTCTATCTGAAAGGGCTACAAAGAGGATGAATTTACAATCGAAACAGGAAAAATAGGAATAAAGTGAAAAATTAGGGTAGAACTTTAGAGGTGGACACGGAGGACTTCTTGGATTCAGGGAAAGTAACTGCAGGGACTCTTTGTTAAGACTCCTTTGTCCTTGGGCTTGGGCAAGGAGAGTCCACAAGGACATCAAGTTTTCCTTGACTAAAGCATCCTGTAGGCCCCTCACTCCATTGGAAAACTCTTATGCATTCTTCAAAGCCCAACACAGGGATTACGTCTCCCAGATGACTTCCCTGATCCCTCAGCATAATTAGGAGCCTCTCTTTTGTGTTACAGTAACATCCTCTGCTTACCTTTGTCCTAATGCTTGCTACCCTGTCTTGTAATCATCTGTTTATTTTTCCCTTTCACCCACTGTGAGCAACTCGGTGTTAGGACACTGCAATCTTATTTGCTACATTTCCGTCCAGCACACGGCCCATAGCAGAAGCTCACAGTGTGTCTATTGATCCCAATTATAAATTTGAAAACGGCTATTTTGTTCTGCTCAATTTCGCTATGAACCTAAAACTGCTCTAAAGAAATCTATTTAAAAAAAAGGCATTTTGCTTTATACACCGGTCTCTTATGAGATTAGCTTGAACATGAATTCTTAAGAGCTTGATCAGCTCAGGGTACATGGGCAAAATCATACTTTTGGATCCAAAAAGCTAAGTAGATACACTGAGTCCCCTTAGGCACTGGCCCCAGGGGCGTCCAGCTGATGTCATCAGTGTCCCTCTGACATCCCAGTTCTTTAGACTCAATGGGGCTTGAGGCCACCTCTGTCTCCTCAGTCTGTGGAATTTGCAGATGGTGCTGGCAGATGCTCAACTTGGTCCTCCTCAGTGCTCCTTGTTCTCTGCTGGCGGCCACCACAGGGTAGGCCTGGCGCTGGCAGAAAGGGTGGGAGTCCGGGGGAGGGGACCTGGCAAATCTGATTTTCATGCCTGGAACGAAAACCCACCCGTGTGGCCTGGAGAAAGTATTTTGACCCTCTTTGCATCGCCTGTGCTGACATGGCTGTGTAATTGCAAAGCACTGCTGACCTCGTGGAAAAGTTTGCGGGCACAGACCTTATGGCTGTCCTCAATTTCCATCTTCATGGAAACATCTCCCGCTTCCGCCTTCAGAGAGCCTTTCTCTGTGCTTCTTTGTGAGACATTTCTGAGAACCGCCTGCATTCCGTTTCTGGTGGTGAATTGATTTAGAAGATCTTTGTTGATAGCTCAGCTTCAAAAACCCTCAGAATCGGCTGTTTATCTTCCTTCTCCCTTCCAAGCGAGGAGATGCTCTTACAAAGGAGAGGGGGAAAAAGTAAAAATACTCTTTTTATTGACTTACGAACTCATTAAATCCTTTTTGGGGGCCGTAGTGTAACTACTTTGTGGGTAAATAGTGTGATTTCCACATGTTTTATACTCAGTTAAACGGAGGGTAACAGTAAATCAAATCATTCTGTGTTTGTGAAGAGCATGTGAGTTTTATATTAAATGTTTCCTAGTTTTCTTTTGTTCCAGATGTTTATTTAGTTTTATTTCTGCAAACATTCATTGAGCACTTAATGTGTGGTAAATGTAGATAAAATGAGATCCACAATGTTGAGGAACTCACGGGCTACTGGAAGAGGGAGACAAGTAAGTGAACAGCTGTAGTTTTTAGGGCAACGAGGGCATCACACACTTCCAGATGGATGCTGACCATAGAGGTCTTTGGTCTTCGAGGGCACTAGGTAGGTCTAATTTGTCTGTCTACACCCCTGGGCACAGGCAGGCCCTAGGCCATGTCTTCTTAGTTTTGACTCTAGAGTGGAAAAGACTCTCTTATTTTAGTTCCAATTTGGAAAGTCCTGGGGAAGGCCTCTGATGAGTCTGGCTGGATCACATAGTCCCTTCTGTGGCCTGTGGTGGACTGGGGAAGTACAATGGGCCAACTGCATTAGAGTAGAAGGTTGGAGAAAGAGGAGGAACCATCCTCATTAAAAAGGGGAATGCTGTTCCCAGAAAGAGGGAGGAGTGCTCGGCAGGCAAACTGTGGCTGTTCACCACAGCAGAGGAGCATTGATCAACATTGATTCCTGTCTGAAGAGAAAGCCAAGTCTTACCTTTATCCACTTTAGATGTCTTCATCCACAGCCAACCCTTCTTGTTAGGAATACCACAGGCTATCCTCATCACACTTATTTAGTGAGCACCTGCTACATGCTAGGCAACAGACCAGGTGCTTTATATACATTATTTCCTTTATTTCTACAATTCCATAATGCAGAAATTATTTTGCTGCGTTATTGAGACTCAGACACTTAAGTGACTTACCCAAAGTCACATGCCTAGTAAGTGGGGGAGCAGGGATCTGAATTCCAGTCTCTCTGGCTTCAGTGCCAGTCTTCTTTCTGCTACACTGTTGCTGCTTGGGATTTGTGCATCTCTAGGATGAATGAAAGTCTCTAATGGCAATATGTAACTGAACTCAAGGACTTTTGACTTCTAGCCATGGCCTCCAAAATCCCCACTGGAAATTCTTTCTCTGTGATGATTTGTGGTCATGTTTTATGAAGGCTCCAGGCACAAGAAAGGGGGTTCAGAACAGGCTTGGAGCAAACAATTCTACTAGCCTGTCTGCTAATGCAAATATGCAGATGGTCGTGATCAGTCAATTGGCAAGGCAAAGAATGGGTGGTGGAACACATTGATTATTGCTTGTTGATGGAAACAATTATGGTGTCTATGATTATTATTATTTTTGGAGAGTTTGGAAAAACAAGCTAAAGGAATGCCATAAAAATGTATTATGTTCCCAGGAGAATGTTCTGTGTTTAGCCCTTGGCCATTGCAGAGTCTCAATTTTGGTTGACTAATACAATAGTAATAACAGTAATGACAGTACTAAATGGCCGCAGTCTGCCACTAGTTCTTGTCTTCCTCAAGTAGTGAAATACACGAAAATAAGGTAAATTTCAGTCTTTTTATTTTTTAAATTTATTTTAATTTTATGTTGTGATAAAATACACAAAACATAAAACTTATGATGACCATTTTTAAGTGCACAGTTCAGTGGTATTAAGTGCCATCATACTGTTGTGTAGCCATCACCACCATCCATCTCCAGAACTCTTTTCATCTTGTAAAATTGAAACTCTGCATCCATCCAATAACACCTCCATCATCTCTTCCTCCCAGGCCCTGGCAACCACCATTCTACTTTCTATTACTATGACTTTGGCTTTTTTTTTTAAAATATATTCCACATACAAGTGAGATCATGCAATATTTGCCTTTCTGTGTCTGGTTTATTTCACTTTGCATAATATCCTCCAGCCCCATCCATGTTGTCGCGAACGGCAGTATTTCCTTGTTTAAAGGCTGAATAACATTCCACTGTGTGTGCATATATAATATTTTTTTTGTCCATTCATCTGTCAGTCCTCTTTTGAATAAAAGTATCAGGATATCCTAAAACCTCTTAACATGGTTTGTAAAGGTTAGCTTAGCATTCTTGTTTCAGAATGAATGAAGCTGATCCCTGTTGTAATGTTGATGGTAAAGAGGAGGGTAGCATTCATCCGGCAACCATTTTCTCCTCCTGTGAGGAAAAGATATGCCGCCAAGATGGCTGGGATTATTATTTGCTAAGGCCTTAGAATAGAGGCCTGGCAACAGTAATGACTACATAAGTACTGGCTAAATTAAACTGTACAGCACTTTGCAGCTTATAAGCCCTTATGCATATGTTGCCTCTTTTGACTCTTGCAACAACCCTGGAGGTTGGTAGGACCAAGAATTTTATTCCCACTTTACAGGTGAAGAAAATGTAGTCCACAGAAGTTAAAGAATTTGCTTTGGTCATCCAGCTAATAACCAGAAGAGATTAATCTAGAATTCAGTATTCTGTTTCCCTTTTGGGTGCTCAGGCCACTAGAGCAGTGATGGCCAAGATTTAGTTTTCATGGACCAGTTAAAAATTGAGGGAAACTATGTAAGTTATTTCTCATTTCTCTCCTTCCCCCAATCCATTCCGTGCTCATCTTTGACCTTCTCTGTGGCCAGGAGGCTGACCCTCATGGGCTGCACTATTTGGATACCCTTACTGGCTGGCCTCCAGTTGGGTGTGGCCAATGGAAGTCCCTGGCAGGAGAATGAGGGGTGACAGGAGAGAAACGTTGCTTCAGTGCTGCATGTCAGGACTAGCAATGTCCATCCAAAGCTATAGCTTCTTTGGCTGGCCTTTTCCCCATGGCTCTAGCTCCCACCAGTCTCCAGTGACACTATTTCCTCCCCTTCTGGGCATCTCTCAACCCTTGTTTATTCTTGCAACTCTCTCAGCTCTGTGAGTGGTCCCTTCGTTAAGGTCTCTTTATTTGAACCATCTGGGGAAAATTCTGTTTCCTGCTGAGACCCTGACTGTTACAAAGACCAGTATTGACTTGCTTATTTTTAGATTGCCAAGTCAGGGCATAAACAAATAAGCAAAATCCAAACAAAACTGCTGTATACTACTGCTCCATTTATCTCATTAAAATAAAGACATCTTAACACTAAAAAAGGAGGAAGGGAATAACTGTAGAAAATCTCACTATATTACCTTATTCTCATTTTATTATGACCTAGTGAAAACTTTATCAGAGATCGGATGTTGTCCATGGTCCAATGTTTGGAAGCAAATAGGCGAGATCATTTTACCATTCCAGCGATTGTTCCCCTAGTATTTAACATAGTTAGAAAGAGATCCCAATACATTATACATGCATTTCCTAATACATCTTACAATGTACTTATGAAGTTCCATAAATGCTCCATGGGCTTTTTTCAACAAACCTGCACTGAACATCTATTCTGTGTTCTGTCCCCAAACTGGGAATATACAGGTGTGTAAGACACGATCCCTGCCATCACAGTCTAGTTGGGGTGACAGACAAGAAATGAAGCAATTGTAATGTTTTGAGGGCAATGCAAGAAAAAGGTCAGCACGGGCTATAGGAGCATGTGGACACAGCAACTAATTTTCTTGGGGACGGGCTGAAGTGGGGCTGCCTAGACCATATGACATTTGAGCTGAAGCTTTGGAGCATTGTAAGGGTTTCCTTAATGGACAAAGGGAATGGGGATTTCCAGCAAAAGGTCTGGCTTGAATAAAGGGGGCATGAGAGAATATGGTACCCATGGGAGTGTGTCCTGAAATTAACCGGGCGTGGGTGAATTGCAGGGTTGAGGGTGAGACACAGAATGGAGCATAGGATGAGGAACTTCAGATTCATCATGGACGGAGTTAGCCTCTCTTCTGCAGGAAGCTCTGATTTATTTTTTATTAAGGGGTGAGACACGGTCTGATCAGCATTTTACAAAGATCACTCTGGTTATCATTTAAGAGATGGATTGGAGGAGACTGAGATTGGGGGCTCAGATTCCAGTTAGGATGTTGCTGCAATGGTTTGGGAAATATAAAAAGCAAGTTTCTTGATTAAAGTGACAGTAGATGCAATATTCCCGGTGCAAATCTCCTCAAATCCACCTGCTGAACCACGGGGAAGTCAACAAGAGTCTTCCTTTGAATGTTCCTCTTAGCTTTAGCTTCTAATCTGCCACCTCATAACCTAGACCCCATCAGTCTACGTTAGGCAGCAACTGAGAAGTTCCCACCCTCTCGTGAGTTTCTGGACTCACATAGAGTTAGCAATCTCATAATGCTATGATTTTACAAAGTGGTGTATTGGTGAAATAAAAGGCAGCCTGCATATCCCAGGAAATACCTCCAGGCAAGTGCCACTTCGTTTATTTATGAGTACTTTGCCTGTGTGTCCATACAATTAGGGCCTGAAGCTTTGGGAGATCTCTTCCATGTGTGTGTGTGCGCTAGTCTCCCTGTGCCCACTTGTCCACTGTTACCTTGAAAAATGAAACTTTGTGTGCCATCTCCCTAGGAGCAAACCTCCTGATTGCAAAGTTGGACCCAGTGAATTTTCAGATACTGCTACATTTCTATGGCCTTTTCTGTCAGCTTTTTCATTCTAAAACAATGAAAATTTTACACACATACATGAATCATTTTCACGAGCTCTGTAGCATGGAGAGTTTCAGTTTTATTGATCACATGCATCAGTTTGTCTATGTATTTATTTATGTGTTTTAGAAATTTCTTACTAGTCCCATGGCAAACTAGAAAATCCAGTTTACCCAAATCTAACCTAGGCATCCCTGTCTTATTGGGCTGTGGAGCGTTAGGCAAATTACTTACCCTCTCTGAGACTCAGTATTGCCACGAGTGAAACAAAAGTGTTTTATAAACTCTAAAGTGTGTCATGAGTACTATTATTGCTATTATTATTAATAACACAATTTGCATATATTTCAAATGTCAGTGTAACCTTTGTAAAACTATCCGTCTGATGGTAGTTTTGGTGAGTCTAGATGCTTCTTAACAGATTTCAGATCTGGTATCTTTTGTAGGTGAATACAAGAGAACCTATTCTTGACTGACTAGAATAGATTGTGTGTTTATTCATATGTTTAAGTTCTAGAGAAATTTCTACTATAGTTCCTGCCCTGTAGCTGGCTACTATTATTAATAATTTATAATAAAAGATAAAAAACTTTTCAGTGTTTGATAGCTGATTTGCATTTTCACATGCATTAGGCAAATTGATCCTCACAATAACCATGTGAATTAATTTAGATGATGTCATTATCCCCATTTTACAGATGAAGAGACTGACATTCAGAGAGGTAAAATCATGTCCAAGCTCATGCAGTAAATAATTGGAACAGTGACCTGACTTGCAGTGCTCTGACTGGAAATTCCCTTTTCTTCCCATTATCCCACCTGTGTTAGGTTGTAATATTTAATGACACGATTTGTTTTCCATTCCCTGCCCCGTTCCCCTGCCATACTTTCGTGTAGATGGAATATACTTTTGTGCCTCATTGACTTTGAACTTGGCCAGGTGACTTGCTTTGGACGATGGATTGTGAGCAGATGTGACATAAACCACGTCTGAACAGAATTTGAACAAGAACTTACATAGTTTGACTCTACAACTTGAGTGTCTGTTCTCTGCCATAAGAATAGCGTGCCCCCAAATATGATTGCTCCTTGAGTCTGGGTCCCAGAAGGAGAAAACATGTGGAGCTTAATGGAACCCAGCAGAACGCAGTGGAGTCCAGGCAAGCCCAGCAGAACCAGCTCTCAGCCCTCATGTAATGACAGCAAGAACTAAATGTTTGTTGTTGTAAACTATTAATGTTGGGGGCGGGAGGTTTGTTGCAGTAAAAGCTGACTAATAAACCACTCTATTTTTCTTAGGACGTAATTTGGTTTTGAGACTTGATTGGGTCCAATTCCACCCTTCTTGAGACTTTTGATACTCAAATGGAAATGTGGTGTGACCGAAGGACTAAGCCAATCACCAATGTTATCTGCCTCAAGCGCAAAGCTTGGAATATGCAAGTTTTCAGTAAATGTGTGTGTTGCTAAGAATGATGAAAACCTGAAGCTCTAGTTCAGTGGCCCTATATTGGCCCTGGGAATAGAGAACAAAATGCTGGATACTGAAGGACGTTTTGGTAGGCACGGAAATCTCTGGATGAAATGAGGCAGGTGGGGGTAGGGGGCTGGACATGGAACCAAATCTACTCAAACGTGAGAAAAGCCTTGGGGTGAAAGTTCACCTGTAATAGGATGTTCAGCTGAGCTGTCACAGTATGGAAGCAAGTTTGCAAAATCACTAAAAATAAGCAAATTTCCTTGGAACTTTGTAGCCAGCTGTTGCCCCTTTCAGTCTTATCAACCTGAGGCACAAAGTCAAACCCCTTTATCCTCCCAGGATATAGAATATTGTCACGAGGGGGGTAAGACTTGACTGCCTTACTCTGCTGAAGCTATGCTCCAGCCTTACTCAAAGCACACTTGGCATCATTGTGATTATGGTTTGTTCTATTACAGAAAATATCTCAAATGACTGGAACCACATTCGTCTTATTGACACTGCATCTCCAGTGCCTAGCACAGTATCTCCATGAATATTTGTTGGATTTATATCCTCCATGAATATTTATTGCATTTATAATACATCAAAATCTTCTTCACTTTATCTGAAAACTGGATGTCCTTGGATGGTAAGTCTTTGCAATTCTCTCCTGTAAAGATTACTCTATTTCCTAGTGGTTTCATGGGATGGAAAGGGTTCCACACAGTCCTTGCTCCACCTCTCCTGCTCTGTTGTCACCCTTCACAGTTTCTATAGGCTCTTGGTCTTTGTAATCTGTAGCTCCATTTACAATACCTTCCGCCACATTCAGCCTGGAAGCCTGGTGATGTCAACTGCTCTCCCACCTTCATTCATCACTTTAACCCGAATCACAGGCTTTCCTTGAATCCCATCCGTGGTTGACTTTGTTGGAGACTTCAATACCCTTGCTGATACCCATTCCTACAGGTTAGTTTCACAGTTCCTCAGCCTCTTGAAGTCTGTGACCTTCATCTTTACTCCATATATTAAATCTTTTAAGCCTCAGAAAAAATAGAATTTTAGCCATTCAGTGCAGGATGTGCCCTTAGAGATCACCTAATTCAACCCCATCATTGTTGAGATGGGGTGACTTGAGGAAGGGACTTGGTCAAGTGAGTTAATAGCAGAGCAGAGAATAGAACTCACTGTCTTTCTTCCTGGCCTAGGACTCTTTCAGCTGTACCATCTTACCTTCCCAGGCAGACCTCTCTTGTCTTACCATCAATATTAGTGTGTGACCACAGTGCATGTGACACAACCGAAAGTGTTGCTACTAAGAACTTGGATCAAAACATGTGAGATTTAGTTTCAATTTAGAGAATATTTTCATGTTTGAGTTTTCTTCTTGTTTAATATCTATGGAAAAAACAGAGACTTGATTATAGTTTAAATTAGTCTACAAGATTTTCTCCAACAAGCAAATAAACTTTGCTTCAACTTGCTCCTTAGTAACAGATGAGAATGAATTCAGTTAATTCAAATAACATTTTTTGGAGGCCTACATGCCAGGCACTGAAAACACAGTGCTTATGTTTTCAAGGAACTTACAGATCAGGAGAGGAGAGAGAGATGTAAAAAGTTAAATACAATACAATGTAAGAAGAGGTGTAATAGAAGTATGCATAAGGTCCTGCATGCATGCTAACAGGGAGGAGTCATCCTTGGCTAGAGAGAACTGAAGAGTCGTAGAGCATGTGACTCTTAAACTGTATCTTAAGGATAAATAGGCATTTTCTAGACAATTGAGCTGCTGGTGGTGCTGGGGGCAAGAGGTGAGGGGTGGATTCCCATGGTCACCTGTTTTGCCTGTGAAATAATTTTCTGTGAGATCATCTGAGGGAGAGGGATGCAGGGAGGACAGGGGCCTAGAGGTGAGTGGTGAGGTTTGGAGCAGTCACTGGAGGGTGAAGAGGGGCACCTGGCCACAGACAAGTAAGAGCAATGCTGGGGGAGGCACATCGAGGGCTCAGCTGACATGAAGAGCTCGAACCTGTCCTGGCACCAAGCTGCACAGTGGTGTCATCTTCTTGGACTCCATCTTGGAAGATGTCTGAGGATAACTAGGATGAAACAGTATTTTGTTCTGTAGGGGTCTCTATAAATTTGTGTTTTCATTTAGGATTTTGTCAATGCTATGTTTTAAGCTCTTGATTCTTACTTCATCTCTTGATTTGGCTATCCCAGATGATTTTTTGGTTCTGTAAGTCAGGGTTGCCCAGGACAAGGATAATAGCAAGAAATTCCCTGAATTCCCTGAGAAGCCACAGGACCTGATTAGCACTCATATATGGAAATGTCACATTCCTAATAAAAATAAAACCCAGAAACCTCCAAGTTGGCACCGTAAGTAGAATTCCTTGAGCGGGCAGAGCAAATGAATGAAGAAATCTCAGCCTTTTCTCCCAATATTCACCTTCCTGCTGGAGCTTCTCAAGTATTACTGCTGTCACCATGATGCTGTCCTCCACAGAACACCCCTGGCTTTCACATTTAGGGCACCTCTATAGGTAAAAGACTCACCCACTTGTCCAGCAGAGCTGTTCGATGAGACTTGCTTAGAGATGGCAACAGGAAAATCAAACTAGGGTGTTGTGAATCTAGATCTTTACTTAGGTTACATAGGACTCTCTGCCTTCCTAGTTGTCTCTTGCCCTTCACAGAGGGGACACCCTTCTATCACACACCTGTCAGGGACACCTCTATGGACATTTCTACTTCTTGATGTTAGATCCAGAGAGAGAAGACCTTCTTTGTAGGTCTTAATCAGATCACAGTAACAACCTACAGCACAGTGACCTCAGTGGTCATAGAACAAGGTTCATGTGTAAGGAAGCTGTTTCCTTGTAGCAAACATGGTAGAGATGAGGTAGCAGAAGCAGCAAGAGCATCAAATTATTTTTAGTTCTGCTTATTAGGGGCCTATTATATGTTCTATGATTTACATATATTACCCTTAATCCTTATATAAACCTTGTTGAGAGGGATATTATCATCCCATTTCACAGATTTTAAAAAAATGAGGCTCTGAGAGACAAAGTAACTTATCTAAGGTCACAGAGCAAATCGCAGAATTGGGAGTCTAAACAAATCTGCCTGATTGCAAACTAATGTCCTTTCCTGTTTCTTCTCACATTTCATCCTCATGCTTGAGATTTATACCTGTAGGAGGAATGAGAAGTTTAGAAGTTAAGTTCCCTCTGCTGTAAGAGGGAAGAGAGAAACCAGAGACATTAGGTGCTGCTCAGGGGAAAGTTCAGGGACAGAAAGCCCTAGGGGTGGCCTGGCCCAGAAGAGTCACTGGAGGACACAGGTGTCTAGTTTGAGTTTGTAAGTTGTTTGCTGTGGGGAGGAATTTGTCAGTCTCTTCCTCCATCTCCACGGATCTTCAGTAAAGCTGACCTTGCTCATTGGTTGTCTTTGGAAAGACCCTGAAGAGGTTTCAGTCTTGCATTTGGGTTGATGTGAGGTGAAAAGAGAGATAGCATGTGTGGGACTGAGGAGCTGGAGGTGAAGGGAATAAAGGATTTCTGGGGTACTTATGTGTTAGGAAGATTATTCTTGCCACAGTATGAGAACTGGGTGTGAGAGAGAGATAGAGAGGAGTAGTCAAGGAGTGTAAGGTGTAAGAGCCTTCTCTTAAGAGATGATGAGCTCCAAACCAAAACAAGACAGTGGGAATAGTGAAGAGGAGTGAGATTTCAGGAAGTTTTCTGAGGTAGACTCAAGAATTCTTGGTAATATAGGATGTGAAAGAGGGTGGAGTCAAGGCTAGCTCCAAAGTTTAGGGCTGTGTGTATGTTGAGAATGCCGAGGAAAAGAAGATTGAGAGCCCAAAAAGAAAAGTAGGCGAGTGTTGTATCATCAAAAGAAATAGAAAGAAGTCTCCAACACAACATCCAGTGGGTGGAGCAGTGATATTTATACTTATTGAAGCCTCAGACTCAAAATCCTTCTTTCAAATGGTGGTTTAGCTGAAGCCCAATAAGTGCCAGTGGCAGTTGTATTGGTAGGAGGTTGGGGGAGGGGGAACCCCACCCGCAGCCCGCTCCACGGCCTCTCCCAGGGTGCTCAGGAGTTCCCATCGATCCTCAGAGAACAGTTTGAAATATTAAACAAATAGAAGCTAAGGAGACTAAACTGTGAGACAGTGCAGGAAAGACCAGAAGGAACAAAAGAGAGAGTTACTGGAATACTAAGCATAACAGACTGCTGGGAAAGACAGAAAGTTCCTGGCTTCTTCGGGCCCCATAGCAAAAGGCTTCAGAGCCAGAGGTCTAATTATGAGGCAAAAAGAATTAAAAGAGTGGCTAGCTGTGGCCACAAAGAGAGAGTCATGGAATTTTATTAGAAAGAAAGGGGAAGAAGAAAACCAAAGGCTCATAAGTGGAGGATATACACCCTCTAGGACATCAGAGAAACCCATAAATGTGTAAAAACATGACCCAAATGAAACTTATTGTGGATAAGAGGAATAAAGAAGAGATGGGGCAAACATGGAGATTTTAAAGCAGGGAGTTTATAGAAACTGACACAAATTTTGTGGAAATTTTGTTGGTTTGGGGTGGGAAAATTATTTGCAAATATGTGTTTTCCTAACAAGGCATTTGATTTTTATAAAATCTTCTGAGAGTGAAACAAGAACATCCATGAAAATGTTTTTAAAATACTATAGATACACACAATTATGGGGTGTGAGCATCATAACTACAATTATTTTTTCTGCACTTTTCTGTTCCTGGTCGTTCGTTCAGTCAACAACGATTGTTGGCTACTGCTACCTTGTGGACACTCTCTTCCGTACCATACGTGACGAGGAGAAGACGCTGTCTCTCTCCCAGGAAGTCAGAGTCTAGTTGTGGAGATAGTCAAGGAGCTCGGTCCTGTGTGTTATTTGTTACCAGTGGGTCTGCACAAGGCATCCTGTGAGTGGCAGGAAGGGTAGAGAGGAGTATGTGGATCCAATTGGGTTTAGGGGTTGGAGGCAACACTTGAGTTGAGATTTCCCAGATGCGTAAGATGTAGCCAGGTGGACAAAGGGAGTGGAGGTGGGAAGTATACATGTGGATCAAGAAAGAGTGAAGAGCAAGACACAACATCTAAAGGAGCTGCAGAGAGGTGGGTGTGAGGATGTGGCAGGATATGAAGCTGGAAGGGTCATCCCTGGCCAGGCCATGGAGGTGCCTTGTGGGTATTGCTACAGGCCTTGAACTTCATCCTAAAAATAAAGTGGAACTGCTGAAAGATGTGTCTGTCACCTTCATTGCCAGCCCTTTATCACAATTCTAGGTTGCATGCTCAATTAATCAGAATCCAGCCATACTGTCATTTACTAGCTATGGGACCTTGAGCATAAGCCTATCCCTCACGTGCCTTCTGCCTCAGTTTCCTCATCTGTACAATGGGATACTAACAGCACATACTACATCAGACTTCTTCCTGACATGGAGAAGGCTCTATATAAATTTACTGTTATTATTATCAGAGCAAATTAATTTTGTTTGTGTCCTGCTTTCCTTTCTGCTTTTTCCTTATTTTTGGTGAGGAAGACTAGCTGTGAGCTAATATCTGTTGCCAATCCTCCTCTTTTTGCTGAGAAAGATTGGCCCTGGGCTGACATCCATGCCCATCCTCCTCTACTTTATATGTGGGACGCCCACCTCAGCATGGCTTGATAAACAGTGCATAGGTCCGCACCCGGGATCTGAACCGGTGAACCCCAGGCCACTGAAGCGGAGCGTGAACTTAACCACTAAGTCACCGGGCCAGCCTCTCCTTTCTGCTTTTTAAACTACCATGTTCCCATTGTAAGAAACATGCAGAAAACACTTTGAATTTTGTTTTAGATGTGAGCATTTTGGTCTAGAGATGTATTTTCGTTATGGTGGAAAGGGTCATCTCTTTAACTTTCACTTTGTCCTTTTAAAGAGGCTGAACACACTCAGAGGGTAAACAGAGGTCCCTGAGGCTAGTGTTTTGGAAGCAAATACCACAGTCAAATGATGAGGAGGATGTGGGGGCTGATCCTCGCCTTGAGCCAGGACAGTTAGTGGCAATGACCAGCACACTGAGAGCTTTTCAGTTTACCTGGTGGTGTTACACCCTTACGTCATTAAATGCTCGTAAATTATTAGTTATTCTGATTTCAAGGGTGAGAAAACTGAGACTCAATCCATATCCATAAATAGGCAAGACTCTATCTAGGTCCCCTGACTCCACATTCTGTCCTCTTTCTGCTCTCCCACATCAGGTAGGAATTAAGTGGAAAAGCTAATTTTTCCTCTGAGGTCATGGAGGTCCAAGCTGGCTACTCACTGCATTCCTTGTCTGAGAGTTAAGGGATATGCTGGCCAGCATGCATTTTCCTATACATTTTCCTAAACCCAAGTGGGAAGATGGGTGAAACAGAGCCTAACTGATTGTCTAGAATCCAACAAGCTTCCAGTAAACACCATAAGTTCCCTTGAATTTTCCAAATACGTGGACTCCTAGTGGGTTGGAAAAAGTGGACTTAGAGTTCTTAAAAAAATGTCCTCCTCTCCTTTCACTCCTCATCCATACTCACTTTAAGTTTTATAAAAGTATCATTTTCATTTTTAAGCCTCCTGATTTTGTAGCATCAATAGTTTGTTTTGAATATAACCACATCTAGTAATTTTAAATACTTTATATATAAACTCCTAGGATGCTGACCAAAGAAAGGTGGGGATCGCAGAGGGAGAAGTGAGCCCTTTGGTAAGGGAAGCTTGGAAGCCACCATGGGGAAGCTTAAAACTTCTACAGCCGCTCTAACTTGCTTTCCAAAAACAGTTGGAAAGGAGCAGCTGCAGTGGTCTGCTAAGCTGACTCTTCCAAGATAAAACATCATCATCTCCAACTTCATACTTTCCATCCATCTCCTCTCTCTCTTCTTTGCTACACTCTTCTCTTTCCTTCTCTTCCATTCTTTTACTCCTGCTCCTTAGTCTTCCACCACCTTCCATATTGTGTTTTCTTTTCCAGGAGTACCCACTCTGGTAAAAGAGACCGAGACCTCACACACAGCTGTGAAAGAAAGAAAATCCCTTAAGAAGAAAAAACACACTTAGGAGAAATAGTGATTCGTTTCCTGGGGGAATGAAAAAAAGAAGCTCACGTCCCCTTCTTCGCAAAGTTGCAGATCAAGGTTGCGTTAGCATTTGCAGATAACGTGGAAGCAACACGTGGGCTTGAAAAGTGACCCATTCCCCTCTGGGTGAAACTTAGCCTATCGCCTTCTATCATAATTATCGACAGATTCAGATTGAAGTGATTATGGAGCACATCGTCCTTCAACATATTCAGGGACGTGACCACGAGCAACTCTGATGGAAAAAGCTGGAAGCAGCGCAGTTCATCACTGCAGCCCCAAAAGGGCTGAGATATGCAAAAGGGCTGGTTTGATCCAAAGGTATAAATAGCACGCGATGGGGGAGGGTGAGCAGGGCTTGCAGGCTGCTGTGTTTGAGGAACAATTTGACAGAGACAGAGCAAGATGATGATGACTTGGAAAAAGGATAATTTGTCATGATTACCTCGTTCCTCTTCCTCCCTAGAGAGAATAGTTTGCGCCCATTGGAATTCACGTGTGGGTTAAAAAAAAAGATGCAAATCGGCATTGTAACTAAGAAAACATGTCTTGTCTTTTCCTTTAATGGGTTGACATTTTGGGTGCAAGGTGGCGTCAGACTGTGATGGTTCTGCTAAAAAGAGGTAGCGTGTTGATAGGTTTTCTAAGGTTTTAGACATTTTAGTAGGAGCACCTTCTTCGGTAGTAAGTACTACTTCTAAATGCAAGTGCTTTGGATTTACGACCACTTATGCAGTCATCAGACAGTGTTGTCTCCTCCGCCAGTTTTGCCACAAATGCTGCTGCCCCATAAACTAAAAAATGGTGCTAACTGCTCTCGAAGGTTTGAAGATAAATCCTAAAATTTTCATAGCAAAAATTTCGAGTAGCCTGCCCACTTTTCCTTTTTAAAATAACATTCACTGATTTTTAAAAATCTGATTATAAAAGTAGCACATAGCCAATGTAGCGCTTTTGGAGATAAGGAAAGGTACGACGATTGAGGAATAAACTAGTGTCTATAATTCCGTTGCCCACGTGTGCTGTCAAGATTCCTGCTCACAGTCTCCCGTCACCTGTTGTACAGGTGGTTTTCTGTGGCTCGCTCTGCCACTTCTCTTCTCTTCTCTCCTCATATCTTCTCTTTACTCCTCTTCTCTTGTCCCGCTTTGTGTCTATGATTTTGGTTCATTGCCTTGCCTTACGGCTAATCCCTTGGTTCCTTCAGGAACTACTCTGGTGGAGCATGGTTATATTTCTTTACGCCAAAACTTGATGAGCCACAGGAGTATATTACAGAAAAGTGGCTCCACTTATTTGCCAAGAGAGGGGCACTCTAGAACAGCCTTTCTAGATTCCTGCCCTATGGTAGGATAATACCTCCTCAAATCCCCACTTCTGGGCCATGGGGTGAGTAACAGTGGGGAGCCCTAGATGAAGGAGTAGACTGAAACTAGGGTTGCCAGATTTGAAAATAAAAATACAGGATGGCCAAATGTTTTGTGGGACTTACTTAGATCTAAAAAAATGTGTTGTTTATCTGAAATCCAAGTTTAACCGGGCATCCTGTATTTTATCTGGCAACCCCCAGCTGAATAGTAACTGAGCCTCTAGAAAGGTAAGGGATTGAAAAACAGAAGATAGGGACCAGGGAAGGTGGACTCATCAGGATTCAGTGGGTTCGTGCGAGTCCTGTTTGTTTCTAGTACTGGATATTTCCACCCCCAGGACCTAAGTTTGACCCTCTCTCTCTCCTCTCTTTACCCTCAAACCAACACCTGATCCTGTGGATTCTGTCACCTAAAAACTCTTTACCCACCATCCCACCACCACTGTCCATTCAGATCTTCACTGTTGATCACCTCGACCGTGTGATGCCTCCCCAGTCCGGACTCTAATATGTTCTCCTCCAACCCATTTTTTACAATGCTGCTGAGAGAACTTTCTAAACGTAAAGCTAGTCAAATCCACTCCCCTCCTTAAGACCCTTCAAAAAGTTCCCATTGCCCTTAGGATAAAGCCAAACTCTAGAAAATCTGGCCAGGCCTTCTGATTATGGCCTCTGCCCTCCTCTCTACCCTTATGTCAAGCTCCTCCTTGCTACTTTATATTCATCCTAATTTTCCCCCCCAAATTCCCTAAATAAGATGTGCTCTTTCTTGTATTGTAGCCATTGTGCACCTTTTTAATTCATTCAAAAAACATTTATTTCTCCTCTACTAAGTGCCAGGCACTGTGCCTGGTGCTGAGTCCACATTTGTGAAGGAGAGATGGTTTCTGCCCTCATGTGGGTCTAGATCAGAGCCTCAACACTCAAGTGCATACAGGGGGTGGGCTGACTATACTAAGGAGGCAAAGAGCTGGGTGAAACACAGCTTCCTTGCTCTGTCCTACCTTTTCCACCTTTGGTTGAAGCCTAGATGTAAGAAGCATTTTGCTTTTTCTTGAACTCTACTATTAGAAGGACAACATCATAAGCTTGATGATAAATGGCAACTGACCTAGGCCTCACTGCTAGGGATGCAAGAAGGAGTGGTGGGGACTGGGGCAAATCACGCCCTGTTCAAAGGGTCAATCACTACTCAATTCCAGCCAATTGTTACCTTGAGGAAATTTCAAGAGAAATCAGAAATCTGAATTTCAATGGGAAACCTTCATTGTTGGCCAGTAACAAACAGCAACAACAAACCCACAGAACTCTGTGAGCCAGAAAATATATATCTGTGGGTTTGCTTTTTTTGTTGGTCTTCTAGTGTTGGAACTCTGAGTATTCCAACTGCATGATTCACACATTACATCCTATTTCTCTAAAAAAGTCTTATTCATCCTTTAGGCCTCAGCTTCAAAGTAACTTCTGACATAACCATCCTTAACTGCCACTCTTGGCCCTTGACTGTGTCAAGTTTCTCTCCAGGTGTTTCCATAATAGGAGCCCTACAGGGAAGCTTTCCTTCCCCATCACGGTACTTATTCCACTGTATTGTAATTGCCTCGGTAGTTATATCTCCTGCAGTCGAAAGTAACCTCCACGAGGGCAGCAGCTCTGTTGATGGTGTTGACTTCTGTTTCCACAGTGCAGTGTGCCTGGAGCATGAGCGTGTTCAGAAATTAATGGTCAAATGAATGAGTGATGTTTATATTCTCCAACATACATGGCTGTGATCCCACTACATTCTCTCTACTCCCTTAGGAGTTAAGCTGTTCATTTATTTGCAGGATTCTGCACCCTCTGCTTTTTCCTCATCTTCATGCTCCAGGCTTCGGTCAGCCGTCACTGTGCTCAGCCCTTGCCGCAGAGATGTGAAAAGGGTTTAATCCTGCTTGCTTCTTGCCAGAAAGATCCGAATATGAATAAAAAGCAGAGCCCTTGTTGGGCAGAAACACGGATGCTCAGAAATTGTGTGTGTAACACCATTCAACATCCCTCTCTCCCCCACAGCTCAGTGAAGGTCAGTGTTTAACCATTTGGTACCCAGGATCATCCAGCTTCATAGATGCTCCTTGATAGCAAAATGTACCAAACACTTTTGATAAACAAGGACGATGCACTCAGAGAGAATTGTTATTACAATAACTACTTTAGGAAAGATCTTGATATTATTCTAAGTCAATTCTTCAGGGTAAATATTGTATTTGTTAGGAGGCCAGGTTTTTTTTCCCCTAAAAATTTGCCTTTGATTTATCAGTTTAGTTTCTGAAGCTCTATATGAAGTCTAAGGGATACTTTACACATATGTAAGGGGAGGAGATGGGGTTGTGTGTGTGTGTGTTTGTGTATATGTGTGTGTGTGTGTAGGGCCCTACAAGTGCCCTAGGCCATTTTTGACATGGAGTGGATTGGATAAGGGGCTGGGCAAACTCTTGGGGTGGAGACGAGATGAATATCTCCTCTCCCAGGTGACATGCTGGTTGCTATTGATTGGTAGTCATCAGCAGACAACGCCAGGGTCGCCAGGTTCCCACTCAGCTCCCAGGCTGACGATGCTGATGGATGGTGCCTGATCAGGCAGGTGCCTGTGATCTCTCCATCTCACTCTGTTTCTGTCCATGTGATCCCTCCTCGTCTGTTCTCTCACCCCATTGAGTCTTTAGTCTCGTCTAGTGGCAGGAACAACCCACTCTGATAGTATACTCTAAATCTTTCCATCTTACACCTGGACCAGTGGCTTTGAACTCAAAATTTAACACTATGCCCTCTTGGTTTTCTGATTCCTGAGTGTTCCCTTTACCTCTAAGCATTAGGTGGCTCACGTTTAGGTGTCTGGTCATGCGTGGAGGGGGATGTCCTTGGAGGAACAGTGAAGAAATTCCATGACAGCAATCATGAAGGAAAAAGACACTGATTACTACTTCAAAATATGATTTTGCACCACACAGGTCTGTCTTCTATCCTACTTGCTTGTAAATATATGTTCAAGATTTTAATGGGAGAACATCTCTAGGGGGCAGACTTTAAAAATATTTAGGCATATTTGCTAAGCTGACCAGAGGATAAGCTTTTGAAAAAGTAGAATAAGGATGCTAGCTTGTATCACCCTCCATTTGTAAAGTGCTTTTACGTGTGATGCTGTCTTCATGCCCAGACTGTGAAACAGACAGGATGGGTCTTATTTTCCTGTTTAACAGATGAAGGCTCAGAGAGGTTATGTGACTTCCACAGAGTTGCAAAGTGAGTAAATGGCAAAGGATTCAGGCCTTTGGACTCCAGTCTAAATCTCATTCTACTGCCCCCAGGCTGCCTCTCCATGATATGGAAGGGTTCATTCCGTCACTGAGGAATCTGTGCCCAGGAGGTGCCTACAAGACAGGACAGAATGTGTCCCCACCCATAGGGCCTTACACACCATCGTATGTCCTTTGGGCAGTCAGCCCTAGACAGACAAGCTGCCCCGGGTGAGTTTCATGAAGAGGACCTCTTGGCCTCTTTTCCTTTCATGGCTGAGAGGACTGCAGAAACCTCTGACTTGTTTCTTAGGTAAACGTTTAATTAATCAGCCCATCAATTATTTATTGATGCCTAGTCTGGGACTAGGCTGTGGGGATAGAGATGCCTAAGTTGTTCCCCATCTGATTAGAATGCAGAGGAATGAGGAACGAGGAACGAAGCTTACTCCCAGTAAGTGGCTGACAGCCACGTGCAGAGTGCAGGGATAAAGGTGTTCATGGGGTGCTGTGGGACACAGAGGCGGGGCCATTAGCCAAAACCAGGGTCAAGGAACGTTTTCAGGAACGTTTTCACAGAGTGAACAGAGATGTTGATCATCTGGAGTCAGGGAAGGACAGCCCCGCAGAGGGGTCAGCTTGAAGAAAGTCATGGAATCCTGAGCATTAGTAGGTCAATGTGACCTGCGTTGAGTTTAGGGGTGAGTGATGGCAGAAGAGGCCATGGTGATGGACAGAGGTCAGATTGTGAGGGGCCCTAAAACCTAGGCTAGGTCTGGACTTTATGCTGAGGCAAGTAAGAATCACTGGGGGATGGTGAGGAAGGTGATCATAATAATAGTTAAAAAAACCAAACAACTTTCCTGCTGCAGTGTGGAGGAAGAATGAGAGGGAAGTGAGACTTGGGGCCGAACCTCAGTTCGGGGATGGGCACCGTCAGAGGCTGGGGGACGGCAGGGATACATCTGAGAGGTGGTCACCAGAGAGAATTGACATCAGTAGAGATGGATTTGATGTGGTAATGGGTGAGAGAGGGCAAACTCTGGGCTGACACCCATTTCTGTACAAGTGGCCATTGCCGCCATGAGAAAGGGGGCGTGGAGGATGAATCCGGTTTGGCCAGGTAATTGTGGCCGTGTTTACCAGACAGGAGGGAATCATGGTCCAGTGTTTCAGAGCAAGGGGTGAGCAGAGGTGCACACTTCCAGCCCTGAAGGAACTTGCTCAGAGAAGCTCTTGTTGTTTCTCTTCCCTCCTGAAATATCAACTGGAGATCAGAGAGAGCATCTGGATAGCACCGGGACGTGGGAGGTGTTCTCAGCTGCCCTGCAAACTTTTGTCTTCACGCTACAGGATCTTCATCTCATGAGCTTCAGGTCTGCTTCGGCGATGAGGAGAGAGAAAAGAGGAGAGTGACTTGCAACACAGCTGCAATTAAAATCAAGAATTAAAGAATTATGCCCTTGCCAGGCTTGTCAGGGGAGAAGAGGAATAAGTTCAAATTAAACCTCAGTTGATCCGGATCTGAAATAGATTTAAACCAGCTCCATGAAGCCAGGGCAGGTTTTTAAATCAAAACCTGGGCTTCGGGTTCCTTTTGTTAACAAAATGCCCTTACTTGATGGAACACCAAAACCTCATTAAATTGCAAACACTGGACTATACAAGATGGCGAATGAGCAATTCCACTTCAACGCTGCAGCACTCCACACGTTGCCCCAGAAGGACAATGCGTTCTAAAGGTCAGGGTTTACAGCATGGTAAGTGTTTTTCTCCTTCTAACACTAAGCAGGCTTGGAAAAAGGCCAATGCAAGAGAGAGAGAGCGAGAGAGGGAGAGAGAGCAGGAGAGAGTCTGTAGTCAGCCTCCTTCAAGAATGAAAAATAAACTTTCTCCCCCCTGCAGGAAAAAAATAAAAAACCCCTGAAGAAAAGCAGACAGCTGCTAACTAGTTGTCTAGCTGTCTATTTGTGGACACTTCCTTTCATCTTGTCATATCTTTTGTGCTATTTGAAATGTTTGGAGCTTAAGAGTGGAAGAACGCTCCGTGGAATTCAAACTTTTATTAAAAGAGAGGGAAAAGGAGACAGCAAAGTTCTGACAACAAGTGTGTGTTGAGATGTCGGGGCCATACTCTGCCCATACACCAAGCAGAGGAGCGGTTTATTTTTAGCTAAATGAAGCTGAAAACACACTTCGATTAAAAAATACACAAGAAGATAAGTTGTAGGAAAGCAACCTATTTTGTGGGGAGGCTGTGGAGAGACACAAATGGACCTTAAGAAGGGGCAGGAGGAGAGGGGCCTCCTTCCCTGGCTTGGCCAGGGTCCCTTTGTGCTGGTTCATTGGAATGCTAATTTCTGCACCATTGTCACCGAGAAGCCACTGCGCTTTCTCTCGCTGGAAGCCCTTTCTTACTCTCTTGTCTCTGGTGGTCTTCACCAGCTGCTCCTATTAGCTTAGAGCCTCAGGAGATTTTATTTCCATGAATGTCGTTGTGCCCAGACCTCTTTTTTTTTGATCGATTCCTCAATTTGATTTTCATTCCTTCTTGCATTCTTCGTCAGGGGTTAGACCACCAGATTATGGTTTTCTTGTCAAAATTAGAAACCCAAAGTGGACTGTCACAAGGATCCTGGGGTTTCTGCCTTTGACATCCATTTCGGAGGAAATGGAGATTGAAATCTTAGCAGGAGAATCTCTTCAGGGACTCTTTGATTTTCCTTTAAAAGGAACCAAGTCCTGAATTAAAATAAATACCTAGACTTCAGATGAGACGACGGTGAATCAACAGAGGGCTTTGTTTCTCTGGCTGTCTGCGTGCACCATAATTAGGGGGAAAGAGCTTAGGGAATTATCTGCAGCTCAGCTTTCACAGCCAGTTTTCTTTTCAAACTGGATCCCTACCATAATGCTCAGAAAATGTATTTGAAGGACTTCTCTGGTCTGGTATGCTGCAGCAACGACAGATGGGCAGAAGCCGGAAAGATGGGCTCTGCTCGTTCATGTCCTGAAATACCAGCAGCGTTTGGTCTGCCCATTTCTGTGGTTCTGACGGCTTTTTACCTGGCATTAGAATGAGTCATGCTCTTCTCTCATTTCTTCTACCTCATCAGGAGGCAGGTGGCATAGGGTGACAGGGTGGTGCGATGGAAAGAGCCGGGGCAGGGGTCATCCAGATCTGACTTCTGCCACACCTCCTCTCTGGGCCTCAGTTTCCTTTCCTGTAGAATGGGGATAATCCACTCTGTGGTGGTGAGGATTGTATGAGTCGCATATGTAAAGTTCCAGGGATCTGGAAGGCATTTGAGAAATGTTAATCATGCTCTCCTCTATTCTCCAACCCCTGCCCCCAAGGAGGATTGAGGTATGAGTCTAACTGAATAAACAATTTGATTCTATCCCTTGAATGTGCTATGCTTCTTGGTGTCAGTGAGTTACTTGACGCTGCTGCTCTTCTGACAAGAACAGTCTTTCCCTAGATCCTCCCATGGCTGGCTTCTATGCGTCATTCAAGCCTGAGCTCAAAGGTTTCCTTGACCTCTTTCAAAGACATTTCTTGACCTGGTTAAGGTCACCCTTGGCTAGTCCCTTTCTAATACACACCGTTTATTAGCACTTAATGGCTATCTGAAATATCTTATTCATTTGTTTTGCTTTGATGTGTATTATTTACTTCCCTTTACTAGAACACAAGGACCACAACGAGAGGAATTTTGTCCTGTTCACCAGAATACTGCTTGGCATAGACGTTTATGTACTTTGGTCTGGTGCTGGCTGGGGATACAGGCGTGAATAAGATCCAGATACTGCTCTCCAGGAGCTTGCAGACATGTAAGCAAATCATTACAATGTGCACAGAATTCTTGTGACAATCTACTTTTGGCTTCCACGGAGGAGACAGACATAAGCACACAATATTATACAGTACTTTGAGGTCAGTATATCAATAAAAGAGGGTTCTAGGTATAGTTGTGACAAAAAGGAAAGACTTAACAATTCTCCCTGGATGTTCCAAGTAAGCCTTCTGGGAGGAGAAGATAATTCATCTGGGGCTTGAGGGATGAATAGCAGATCCTGGGTAGGTAGCACAGGATGGAAGGGCATTCTAGGCAGGGGAACAGCATGAAACATGCAGGTACAAAGCAGGACACAGCACATATTGGGACATACCTTGTTCAGAATTTTATATTAAACTCATAAAATTTCATCATCTTGGCTTCTACTCTGTATTCCAACCTGTTAGGGTTGTTTTCAATTCTTCATCCCGACATCTGTGACGTTAATAATCTCTCCTGACTTAGAGTCGTCTGCAATGTGTCCATAAAGCCCTATAAAACTGACCAGCAGCTGAAATTGAAGAGGTAAGAATGGAAATGGGCATAGGAAGGGAGAAATTTTCCCAGGAAAGGGATAAAATTGAGCCAACCCCAGCGGGGCAGAATGTGGGGTCAAAAGAGCCTTGGATCTGAAGTAGGAAGACTTGGAAGGAACCTCACTCTTCTCTGTCACTTCTTGTATAGTCTTAGGTGGATCATTTTATCTCTCTAAACCTCAGTTTCTTCATCTGTAAAAAACCCAAACTATAGCTAATACTACCTGGTAAGGAATGAGAATCATACAAAAATAGTTTGAGCTTCCAAGGAATCTTTACAACAACTGAAGTCATGCTAAAGGCTATGAGAGCACCTGGAAGTGCTGGGATTCCATGGGCTTTAAATGCTTCTTCTTCTTTTGCGTTTTTCCCTAACCATTTCCAGGTCTAGGTTTATAAAGCATCTTCACTTTCCTTTTTTCCAGTCTCCCCAACACTCATTTGTAATTCAGAGTATTGGTGTTTCTTCCACTTTATCAGTCAATGGTTCAGCACTGGGGAGATTTCCATCCCAGATGCTTCTCCAAGAAGCGGATCAAATAATACCCATTTTTTGCATATCTCCTCACAGAGATGTTGGTGAAGATTAGAGAGTCACGAGCCATCTTGCCTCATGTCAGCGTGTTAAATCCATTTTTCAGATTGCTTAGGATGTGGGTCTCTCTGTTGGTATGATATGAGCTGGGCTTCTGCTCTCCACCGAGTGTGCCATTGGCATGTATCCTGTGAGAACTTTAAGGGACCCTGGCCTCGTCTCAATTCAGCTCCCTCATTTTACAGAAGAGGAAACTGAGGCCCTGAGAGAGAAAGGGATTCGTTCAAGCCTGACGGTTGGCAAATGAGCCAAAACAAAGTAAAACAGACAATAAAAGGAGAAAATAGCCTGTGGTACAACCTTCACTATTCCACTCATTTAAAATCTATGTAAAAACTATCAATATATGAATTTGTCCCCAAAAGGATCAGGTGACTTTCAAAAACATGCACTACAAAAACATTTCTATAAAGTAATTGAAAATGAGAAGACAAGCCCCAGACTGGGAGAAAATATTTGCAAAAGACATATCTGATAAAGAACTGTTATCCAAAAATATACAAAGAACTCTTAAAACTCAACAATGAGAAAACAAACAACCCAATTAAAAAATGGGCAAAAGACTGAACAGACACCTCAGCAAGGAAGATATGCAGATGGCAAATAAGCAAATGAGGAGATGCTCGACATCATATGTCATTAGGGGATTGCAAATTGAAGTGAGCTACTACCACACTCTTATCAGAGTGGCTAAAATCCAAACCATTGACAATACCAAATGCTGGATAGGATGTAGAACAGCAGGAACTCTCACTCATTGCTGGTGGGAACGCAAAATGGTGCAGCCACTTTACAAGACACTTTGGAGGTTTCTTACGAAACTAAACACACTCTCACCGTGCGCTCCAGCAATCCCACTCCTTGTTATTTACCCAAAGGAGCTGAAACCTCGTATGCTCACAAAAACCTGCACACAGATGTTTATAGCAGCTTTATTCATAATTGCCAAAACTTGGAAGCAAGGAAGAAATCCTTCAGTGGGTGAATGGACAAATAAACTGTGGTGCATGCAGACAAGGGAATATTATTCAGCGCTAAAAAGAAATGCGCTATCAAGTCACGAAAAGGCTTTAAATGCTTATTACCAAGCGCAAGGAGCCAACTGGAAAGTCTACATACTGTATGACTCCAGTTATATGAGATTCTGAAAAAGGCAAAACCGTGGAGACAGTAAAAGGATCAGTGGTTGCCAGGGGTGGGGTGGTGAGGGGGTGAATAGGTAGAGCACAGGTGATATTTAGGGCAGTGAAACTACTCTGTACGATACTGTAATGGTGGATACATGTCATTCTACATTTGTTCAGACCCACAGAACCTACAACACCAAGACTGAACCCTAACGTAAATTATGGATTTTGGGTGATATCAACGTATCATTGTAGGTTCATAGATTATTACAAATGTACCAATATGATGAGTGGTATTGATAATGGAGAAGACTGTGCATGTATGGGGGAAGGGAGTATATGGGAATTCTCTCTACTTTCTGCTCCATTTTGCTGTGAACCTAAAACTGCTCTAAAAGATGAAGTCTATATAAAAAAAATGTAATTTAGGAAATTAGGGCAAAAGGAAAATAGGTTTGGAACCTGGGTGAGGTCAGTGGATAAAATGTGGGCCTTAAACATTTGCACACTTGCTGGGGGAGCACGTAGATAACTTCTGAGCAGCTAAGACAAAAAGAGGAATCATAATTAGTATCCATAAGTTAAAAACAGTTTAGCACAGTTGATCCTGGGACTAAGACCAGAGAAGAATTTCTCTTGTGTTTCTTTGTTCCAGGGACAGGATGAAGTAGTGAACAATGTCCTCAACAACTTTCGCCACGTAAGTAAAACAATGGGTTACACAGGCTAGGGGCCTTGGCCTAATAATGCAGTTTCCTCAAAGGGGTCCAAGTCTTAGTGACCGCTGGGGCACTGTGGCCTGGCCGTGTGGGTCTATATGAATAAGAACTTGGTAGGCCTCCTGAAAGAAATGGCCACCATAGGTTCTGGGGCTGGCTGCTACTTTTCGGAGGAAAAGAGGATATTCTCAAGTTCTCAGGCCGTGGACTGGACACCGGTGAGGGTTGGCATTCAGCTGCCATCAATTAAATGCCAGGACAGTGGGAGTGATTTGGGATATAGCACTGTAATTGTCGACCCCCTTCCCTCTAAGAAACTTTGTTCAGCTTCCACAAAAACATTGTACAAAATTGAAAGAATGATGCAATTAAACAAAAAATCAACGTCATCGGGGTATAATTTGCATACAATAAAATGTATTCATTCTAGTGTACAGGTCACTAACCCATGTAACTACCACCCCTATGAAGATATAGAACATTTCCATCTCTTCAGATAGTTCTCTTAATGTGTCTTTTTCAGTCAATCTCTTCCTTCTACCTCCCCTCCCTGACCCGCACCCGAGGCAAATGCTGATTTGATTTATATCACTACTGATGAGTTTTGTCTGGCTAGTATTTCATATAAATGGAAGCATACAATATGCGTTCTTCTTTTGTGTCCCGTTTCTTTCACTTTGCATAACGTCTGTGAGGTTCACCAATATCATTGTGTTTATCAATAGTGCATTCCTTCTTATTGCTGTCTACCATTCCATTTCATGAATATACCACAATTTATTTATCCATTCACTCGCTCATGAACATGTTGCTTGTTTCCAGTGCTGGGATATTATGAATAGAGTTTCTATGAACATCCAGGTACAAGTGTTTGTGGACACGTCATTTCTACTACTAGTGACTAGTGGGTCGTGTCATGTGTTAAAAGTTACTTACCGCTCATGTGCAGTATTTCTTCCTGCCTGCTCCTCACTTCCTTTTACCTTTCTTGAGCTCAACTAAGAGGGTTCCTCTTGTATTTCTTATTCCCAGATGGTAACACATGCCCAGGTAGTATCTCTCCTTTGTGGAGATGCTCATCATTCTCTATGTTCCACCTGTGATGGACTTTTTCATTGAAGCACCAGAGTGTTCTCTGGAGGCATGCCTGAGCGTGCAAGTCCTCAGTTTGGGCCATAGGGCAAACCTTATTCTAAAACACAGCTTTTACCAGAGGGAACAACCTTGGGGGTTATATAGTGCTTACACTGTTTAGTAAACCCCATCTTCCTGATATTCTGTCTTATAAAATCCAGTTACTTGCCTTCATTATATGTATCACAGGTGGTAATTACATACAATTTATTTGTGGCTTATTGATTAATGCTTATCTCTTCTTCTAGATTGCTATTTTATTAAGCACTGTGCACCCAGCACTTGGCATGGAGCTTGGCTTGAGTAGGCACTCAGAAATATTTGTTGAATGAATGCAGTGGTTCCGGCCATCACCCTGGTCAGACTTTGATAAATGTGACTGTGACCCAATCCTCATTATTGGACATGTCAGGCTGGGATGGCTAAAGGTATGTCACTCCATGTAGGTGTCAGCTCCCTGATCCTGCTAGAAGGTATGGGGTCAAGTTGCTAAGGGCATTTAGATCTCCTGTCCTTCACTTGATGTGTGTATAATGCTGAAATCTTCTAAGCACCACTGGCTGAAGTGATGCATCTTCTTCCTTGTGTTGATGGGAACTTGAGACCCAGAGGGCTTTTTCCAAGACATCAAGTCCTGTCCATTTCAAGCATAATGGTTTGCGGATTTATTATAAGACTTGAGTTTGAATCCCAGTCCTACTAAGTCACTGTGTAATTTTGATCAAGTGACAATCTCCTTGAGCCTCAGTTTCTAGTCTATTAGCCCTTTGATATTGATCGCCACTCTTACATCACTTCAAGCCATCTCCAGGCCAAATTCTTTCTTTGACAGATTCTCTTGTGCCGTGAGTTTGGGTCTGCTTATCTTATGGTTACTTTCAATTGCACACATCTGGGTTTTCCATTCTCTTCTTAGTGTGTGGGGTCTTAGAGAGCAGCCACCGCTCGCAGTGTGGCCTGACCAGTGCAGAGACGAGCAGGGCTGTTCTTCTCTTGTTCTGGGTGCTCGTATATCTTTGCAGCTGGGGGTCACATCAACTTGCATGGCAGACATGTTGCTCTGCTGATTCAGGTCCAGACCTCATTGCCTAATACCCCTACATTCTCTCTTCATGTCGGTCATTGCTATTATTTTAAATTTTTAAACTCAGTTTTAAGTCCTCTTGCAATCCTGGTCAGTCTAGAGATAGAGAGTCAAACCCTCTTGGTTATTTTCCTGTTGGTTCTCGATTTACCCTATTGCCTATAGGTGAAAGCAGAAGCCCACATTATTGCCCCGAATTCTGGGAAAAATAAGGCCGAAACTACCGATTTCTATTATTCTCTCTTCCTTTGCCCATTCATCTCTGTGGGAGAATCCTTACGACAGAGTCACCTAACAACATTCCTGAGTTCTAATTTTGTGCCAGGTACTGTGTCATATTCTGTAGGGAGGACAGAGAAGTGGAAGATTACACTGCAATGTAATAGGGACAGTGATAGAGGGAAGTGCAGGGGCTCAAACAGCAGGGTGTCCAGCAGAGGAGGGACCTCAAACCATAGAGACCAGAGTGGCAAGCCAGCAGTTCAGTGTACAGGCTGGAGGGGTATTTAGGGTGGATCCCTGGGGGATTAGTCTCATTCTTCAAATCCTTTGCATTTTGAGGCCTGCGCTCTTCCCAGTCTTCCCATGCCATAAGCCAGAGCCATAAAAAGAGGAATTCTACTCCCTGATGATTCATCCATTTATCCATTCCATGAATATTGGAGGACCTTCCAGGTGCAGGGTTATATAAGGGAGCAAAAGAAACAAAATCTCTGTCCTCGGGGAGATGGCACTCAGAGGCTTGGGCCTGATCTGCTTGCTTCAGGCCATTTTGCACCTCACCTCCTGACCACTTCCCAATATCCTTGGTTTCTGACCTCTTGGTTATTTGCCTGTTTATTGTTTCAGTGTAACCCTGTAGCAGAGACCTAATACTGCTTCTCTGGAGATTCCTCATTGATAGGACCCAGATTCTTTCTCTGGCTATATATATGAGCTTTGAAAAAATATTCTTCTCAGCTTTGTCAGAGCCCTGAGACCTCTTACCTTCACACACATGCCTCCGGGTGCCAGTGGGTGGCATACTGCACTGGGCTTGTTTTAGCTACACAAGTCAAAACTAGAGAGCTGAGAAGCTGAGTAGGTCCAATCAAGGGTGATTCTTGATATCAGAGGATGTCATGTGTGGTTCATAGCAGAACTACATCCAGGGCTGAGATTAAAGAGAACAAGATGAACCTTACTGGGAAGGGAGCCAGCAGGAGCTTTGCCATGTCTAGAACCTAGTCAGATGGGCCAAGATTTGGGGCAAGGATATGGGCTCAGGAGGAAAACCAAGCCAGAAGCCCCTCATATAACCTGTGATGAATGATGATGGTGATGGGAAGGAAAATAATAATGACAAACACTGACATAGTTTTTACAATGGGCTGAACACTGTTCTAAAAACTTAGCATATAGTTACTAATTTAATCTGTGACTAATTTAGTCTGGACCTTTCTGGGGGGTCTTGTAAGGATGCCATTCAAAAGAAGCTAAGATCACTAGATGACACCACTGAGGGTGGACATCTCTGAATTGGTAGCTAAGGGCTCTCAGTGTTCCTTCTGTTTCTCCTGAAAACATATTCTATGCTTATCATGCTTGACTGTTATGATGCTAAGTGAAGACAGGGAAAAAAATGTTGTTATGATGTAGCGTGGTGGGGGGGTGGTTAACTTCTGTAAACCTTTGTTACAGCTATTCCTTGCAACCCAGCAGGATGTGTGACATGAGGGTAATGAAGCCAATAAGAATTCTGAAGAGTCCATGAACCAGAGTAGCCTTTGCTCTTCTCTTTGTTATCCTGGGTTCCCACTGCACCAGGTGGAGGTGCTGGTGGTGGGAATGCTAGGGAAGGCGGGAACTGAGCTGATATGGCTTCTTTTATGAATATGAAGAGGTCCTCATTTACAAGCTACATCACTTTAAGCCTCCTGGAGAATAGGGGCATGCCTTGTGCTTCTTGGTATCCTCATGGTATCTTGACGGCAGGGAATATTTGCTGACTTGAGTTGAAGAGTGGGCTTCCTCTACACATGGAAGTTGGGTAAGATGACCTGAGGGGTTCTATGAATTTCTCTGAGACTGAGTTCCAGTGGATGAGTGAGATGAAACCTAATGCTCAGCACACAGTAGGGGCTTATTAAATACTTGTTGAAGAAAAGCCCTTTTCCTGACTGGATGCTGAATTATAGAGTCAGGGTCAAAAGGGGCTCTGGAAGTTATCTGTTCAAGCAGTGTTACTTACTTTCAGCCTTTTCTAGGCAATGAGGAGAGACCTAAATCCATCTAGCAGGCAATTCAGTCTGAGAAACTGGACTCCTGGCCTGGAAGGGCATCTGGATTGCTCCTCTGGTGAGCAGAAACACTTGGTAAGCATTTGGAAGATCTTTTGTTGTTAGTGCTGTCGAGTGGGTTCAGACTCCTAGAGACCCTGTGTACAGCAGAGCTGAACCCTACCCAGTCTTTTTGCACCATCCTCTCACCTTCCAGCACTGTATTAGACAATACTACACTGCTATTTGTAGGGTTTTCATGGCCATCTTTTTCTGAAGTGGGTGGCCAGTTCCTTCTTCCTAGTGTGTCTTAGTCTGGAAGCTCCACTGAAATCTGTCCACCATGGGTGATCCTGCTGGTATTTGAAATACCAGTGGCACAGCTTCCAGCATCACAGCAACACACAGCCGCCACAGTATGACAACTGACAGATGGGTGGTGTGGTTCCCTGACCGGGAAACGAACCCGGGCCTTGGTGGTGAGAGCACCGAATCTTAACTACTAGACCACCAGGGCTGGCTATTATTTTGTTTACTGATGTCCCAAAAACTCTTTCTCAAGCTCTCTCATTAACGGACATTAGCCTTAATGTTTTGTGCTTTCTGGAGAACAGCCTTGCTCTGTTCAAGAGGTTTGGGTACGGAGCTGAACACATCTGCCTGTGAATCTAGTCCAATGCGACTTTGAGCAAATTATCCTTTGTGAGTCTTGGTTTTAGCGTCTCTAAAAGTGGAACACCACACCTTTATTGGATTGCTGTGAAGGAAAAAGAGATGATATGCAGTCCTGGGCACCTAGTGCGCATTCAATAAATATTTGTAGTAATAAATATTCAATATTTGTAATAAGTATTCAATAAATATTTCCTGCCTTGTCACTGCCTTACTTTTGTCTCCCACTCTGCGTTCTGCATCTTTGTCATCTTCAGGCAGAGCCAAGCATAATGAGCCTGTGTACAGCCTGGTAGCCTGTCTTGGGCTTTGGATTGCTTTTGCCTTTTCGTCCTATAAATGAAGCATCACCTCCTGGTTCCTTGTTGATTTTCAGAGGCACGACTGTTTGACAAACCATTTCAGGTGCTGTCTGCAGGCTGCCTAACGAGTCCTCATCTTTCACATCACTGACTGTTCAACTGATTTAGGGAAAAGTGCCCCCCGCTGATGTGGAAGAAACAGATGCAGCATAATTGCTCCATACCTTTCCTCCTTCTCTTTTCCTCTATCTCCCCTTCCGTGCAAGCTTTCCCAGGAGATCTGATGGCTTCCCTTACCATTTCTCTACTGGGAATATATTCTAATAATGCAATTTATTGCTAGTTGAGGTATTAATTAATGTTTATGAGTATTTTTTCTTAATCTAGTGGTTGTTGCTCTTTCATCTAACGTTTATTATTTAATGGCTGAGTTTCCCATTTCTAGACAACTTAAGCCTTGACAATGCTTGTAGCTTGTTTTTGAATGTCACTTCTCGTTCTCCCTGGTTTGGTGGCTCTTCCTTTCTTCCCTTTCCTTCTTAGGGTGGTAAATAGAAGTGCTTGTGGTCCTGTAGTTAAACTGGTACGTAAGGGCTGTTAGCAAACTTCTCTAGCCATGTGATTTGAAGTAGCAGCACTTGAATAGAAACTGTGCATTTTGTTATCAATCCAGTCTCCTCCTTAGACTCATATGGTTTGTACCCTGGAATAACAAAATACACATTTGAGTCGTGGGCTCCCAGGGCTGTATGGGACCTGAAAAGATTCAAGTCCAAATCCCGATCTGATGCTTTGCTTGACTTCCTTAGGCAACATAGAGATACCAGAACCTCTCACCTGCTTATGTGCTCTGGACTGGCTAGAAAACAGAGAGGAGTGTGGTGCTGAATTCAGCAGACAAGTCTCATTTTGGTGAATAAGTCTGCAGTTGTGTTAATTCCAGAACAGCAGACTTTTTTGGTTATTGCTGTTGTTAAATTAGAATGTGTTGACTATTACCAGTCCATGAGAAATGGTGGTCCTTTGGTGATTTGTGGATAAAGCCTTAATACTTTGTTGCAGATGTAGTGCGCATCTATGGTAGCAGTCTTCCCCACAGTTGCAAGGGAACTTGGTCATAGTGATTCAATTAATCTTGTTTTGTGGCTAGGATGGAAAAATTCAAGGGAAACAACTGCCTCTGCCAAAATCCAGAAACTTGACACTAAGGAGCTGCTTAATTGGGGTGGTTGTTTTAGGTATAATTATTTAAACCGAGAAGTCCCATCTTCCCTGGAAATGCATTTCTATCCTGACCTATTCCACAAAGGATTTGAGGCAGCTCAAATATTTCATTTCACGACACAGCAACACTTCTCTTCAAAGAGCTGAATGGAATGTGTTTATTTTTCAAATTAACATAAATTAGACTAAATTGTATTTTGAACATTTTTCAAAAATTAGAGGGGAAATGTAGTAGGAAAAGCTCTGGAATAGGAATCAGATGACCTGGGCTCCTCTCCCAGTTTCCCTGATTCAGAGCTGCATAATCTTAGACAAGTCATTCTGATTTGCATCTGTAAAATGGGGAAACTCATATAGAAGATATAAAACTAACAGCTTCCATTAATTAATTATTAATATGTGTCATGTATGTCTTGTAGCTCTAAATCCCTCTATATCCCAGCAAGTTATGTTATAATGTCCCCTCTTTTAAAGATCAGAAAAATAGAGGTTGGGGTAAGTGATGTGACTTGTCTAAATAAGTCCAAATACATAAGTAAATGGTAAAAAGTAGGTCATTATAGCTCTTTCTCTGATGTGAAGATGTCTCCAGGTAGAGGGAGGAGCCAGATGAATGAAATTCTGTTCATGTGTTTTTTCATGCTCATGGAGAGGTGGTGAGTGAGTATGGCTGCTTTAGTGCAGGGACAGTCATCTCATTGGGGCTGCTGAGCCCCCTTCCTCAATTAGGTTCATACTTACATATAAGCTTGTTCTAGCTTGTTTCTTACTTGTGCAACTGAAGAAATAAAGGTTTGCGATAACCTGGGTTCAAGTCCAGCTCTGCTTGCATTAATTGTCTAATTATATAATTATAAATGTGCTTAAAACAATGCACATTTATTCTCTCATAGTTTCTGTAGGTCAGAAGTCCAGGCACAGTTGAATTGGGTCCTCTGCTCAGAGTCGCAGACACTGCAATCAAGGTGTCTGCCAGGCTGTGTTCTCATCTGGAGGTTTGACCGGAGAAGAATACGCTCCCAAGCTCCTTGAGGTTGTTGGCAGAATTTATTTCTTTGTGGCCTATAGGAACTGGGGGCCTTGGCTTCTCACTGGCTGTTGGCTGGAGGCCACCTAAAGGTCCTAGAGGTGACCTGCAGCTCCCTGCCAAGTGGCCCTTTTCATAGGCAGTTCACAACATGGCAGCTTACTTCTTCAAAGCCAGCAGGAGAGCCAGAGTGAGTCTGCTAGCAAGGTGGAGCCTTATATAAAGTAATATAATCATAGAAGTGATGTCCCATCCCCTTTGGGGTATTCTGTGGGTTAGAAGCAAGTCATAGTTCTCACCCATGTTGGAGGGACTCCCAAAGCTGGTTGGGAGTTTCCTGGGGGGAGCTGTAGCTCTTTCTTTTCTCTTTTACTGAAGGTGGTCTTTTTAGCTGGGAAGGTGTGATCATTTGTAGAGCTTCAAAAGAGAGCAGTGGCAGGGGAAGGTGACTTCTACTTGGGTGATCACATTAGCCAAAACAATTTGGGGCACCACTGTTGAAACCAAATCTTGTTACACTGAACTGACATTTGGGCAGTCACTTACTCTTTTTGAATTTTCACAGTTGTTAAATTGGGATCTTAATTACTTACCTTATGGGGTTATGGTAGGATGATGGATGTCAAAAAAGCTATTTGCAAACAGTAACATAATACACTTTCTAGTCACCTTCCTGCCCAGATTCTGGATCCCCACCCACAGCAGCTTCTGAGAGATGGCATGGTGCCAGCCTCTCTTCTAGGAATTCATCTGCCCCTTGCCCCACAAAAATAAAAATGCAAACATTTTCTGGTGTGATGAAAAATAATGCGACGATTTGCACATTTTGGATGCTTAAAAATCAACAGGGGCCATTGTAAAGTCTTCCAAGCATCTTTTAAAAGGACTGACATGTCATCATTTTGCCGGGAGTTTTCATCCCTTTTTCATTCCACCTTGTAATTTTCCTTCTGGACGAGTTAGGGGGAAAAAATGAAGTTTAAAAAGCAGCAGTAAAAGAAAGCCTTAAGAAAACACTCTCATGCCCCACAGTTAGCCAGAGGTTTCTGAAATGGTCACTTCCTGCCTAATTCTGGCCCTCCATCCTTATTCAGGTGCCTGGGTTAGGAATCCTTGGTTAAGAAAACAGGGCCATAATGATATCTTCCTTAAACATATGCTTCCTTTTAAAGGGATTCTTATGATTACCAGAATATTTATAATTTTCATCTCCAGGATTGGCTGAATTGGTTGGTTTAGTTTTTGATGGTTCCAAATCTCAACATGTTTGCTCTGACAAATGGCGGATGGACTTGCCTTTAACAGTCACTCCTTATGCTTGTGAAATTAGATGGTTTAGTTCAGTTTTGACTATTACAGTTTCCTATATTCCTTCTGGGTTCTCATGAACAATGCTTAGCAGTTTTTAAAATAATTTTTATTGTACTCTGGTGTATAATATTAGCTAACTTTCACTATTTTGGGCTCATTGTTTCATTCAAATTATCCATTTTTGAAGAGGACATTGATATCTACACTTGATTTCTCTAATCCCTCTGTAATCCATAGATTTACTAGTCTCATTTCTCTATGCATGGATCACTCTTAATGCCCAGTTTAGTTATCTAATTGCTGAGTTTGATTTCTTTAGGAGAATCTTAATGCAGTCGCTAAACCAGGAGAAGCCAGCTCTGTCATCCAGTGGTTAAGATTTGGCGCTCTCGCTGCTGTGGCCCAGGTTCATTTCCCAGTCAAGGAACCACACCAGCAGGGTCACCCATGGTGGACTGGTCTCAGAGGAGCTTCCTTTCTAAGATAGACTAGAAAGAAGGATCTGGCCACCTGCTTCCAAAAAAATTGGCCACAAAAACCCTATGAATAGCAGTGGAGCATTGTCTGTTACAGCACCGGAAGGTAAGAGGATGGCGCAAAAAGACCGGGCAGGGTTCCGCTCTGCTGTACACAGGGTCGCTAGGAGTCAGAGTTGCCTTGAAGGCACTAACAGTAAGAAAAAATCAGGAAAATCCTCAAACACAAAAGTATTTTAAATGAACCTCTTTAAAAATTTGCATTTTGGAAACTATTCTCTCAGAAAGCTTTTCCCGAGAGTCAGTTGTGTGCCAGGCATTCTGCCTGATGCTAGAGTGCAAGGAGAAATATAATCATAGTAGTATTGGTTACAAGTTCCTTGAGGGCAATGGCCTTGTTTATTCTCTTTGAATACACCAAAAACAAGCACTTAAAACATACTAATACTCATGAAAGAAATAGGTAATGTTATTATAGAATTATTGATAAAATGCTCTCGAATCAGATGGTTGTAGTGGTGAATTATTTCAGAACTTAAAAGGACAGATACATAAATTATTTTCTATTGCATAGAAAATAAGGGAATTCTTTATGTAGAAAGCACTTTTTATTGTAAGGGAGGTGGCACATCATCCAAACTCCCTCTGTATATCGGTGCAAGTTCTCATAGGAGGCATGACCCACACCACATAATATAAGCTGAAATGGACAGAGTTGCTTTCCTTGGACCCAGAGACTTGGCCTTGTGCAAGTGGCCATCCCAGGGTTTTGAGTCTGAATGAATGGAGCAAAGAAGCAGGGGCAGTTCAGAATGAATGTTCTAGAATGGTGGGAGTGGCACCTGGTGTCCAATGATGGCAGTGTTAGTGCCCAGGACAAGAGACTGGCTACAGTCCGGTGTACCCAGTTTCCCTTGGTTCATGGGCTTGGTCTTCTAGCTTTGCTTTCAATCCACTATCTTACTTATAGGGGCTTACAAATGGAAGCCCATGGAATTCTCCCATTCTGCTAAGAAAATAAATCCAAACAGTACCCCATCTTTGGCTCAATTTGCAGTGATTAGTGCTCCCATCAAAGAAGTGAACAATATGGAGATGAAGATTCCTAAATATTACATTTAATTATCCAATATGGTAAATGCACAATATAAATAGGTCTTGTGAAATTTTGGAGCATTGTAATACTGATAGTATACAAGAGGAAACTGTAGACTATTCTCACTAATCAACTGATACAAAAATCCTAAATAAAATGGTAGAAAACTGAATACAATAGTACATCAAAAGAATCATCCATCATGGCTAAGTATGGTTTATTCTGGGAATATGAAGGTAATTCTTTTATTAATTCCAGGACAGAAGGAAATTGATTAATATAATACATCATAACTCTAGGTAAAAGAACAAAGAGCTATATGTTAATCTTAGTAGATAGTGAAAAGGCATTTAATAACAAGCTATTGTAGATTTAAAAACATGAAGAAACTAAGAGTAGTTTTTTTTCAATGTGCTAAAAATGAACTATTTAAAAATAAGCACTGTGATACTTAATAATGAAACATTATGGTCATTGCCACCAAGATCAGGAACAAGATATTTTTATGTAACTTTGTTTTGGAAGTTCTGGGACATACAACAGGACATCAAACAGAAATAAAAGACAATTGCAAAGGAAAACACAAAAACATCACTATTTGCATATAAACATATGCACATAAACAAAGCCTGTGAATATCAACTGTAACACTCTTACAAGTAAGGAGAGTTCAGTAAAATATCTATATATGAGATAAATATATAGAAATTAATATATTTTCTCTATATAACAGATACAATATTAGACAATATGATAGAGAAGAATATCTAACTTACAACTGCAGCAACAACAATAAAAGCAGTAACAACTTTAAAGCATGAAGGAACTATTTAACAAATTATACTGAGTAATATAAAGAATATTTGGGTAAATGGAAAGACATGGCATGTTCTTTATTCTTCAATGAGAAGACTGACTAGTGTGAAAATGTCTCATCTTCTCATAGATTCTGTGCTCAGTTCCTCCTAGGCCTTGTCAAGAAGGAGATACGTGGTGAGCCTGATCAGAGACTAGTTGTCATTACCTTGTTGCAATACAAGTGCCATAATATAACTTCTGGACAACATAGCACCAGGGCTCTGCTGGCAGAATAGGGAACTGTACTCAGGACCTAGACATCAGATTCAGATGTGGCTTGCTAAAGGCAGTTTTTGAAACCATATAAAGTCTCAGAGTGACAGGGGAGAGAGAAATAATGGACTCGGTAAGCTTCCACTTGGGTATTTCCATTCCCTGTCTGTACATCACCATGGACAGGCAGACAACCACTACTGGCATGCAAGGAAATTGGTAGACACTTGGGAAGCCCCAGTCAGCTAGATATCCTTGTGTAACCTGGGCTTGGGTAATAGTTTATGGGCGTGCTACCTGTACAGTTGCACAGGGCCCCACACTCAAAAAGGTCTTGACCTTGGTTTAATGCTATGCTGTTACCATCTTGAAATTCTTAATAATTTTTGAACAAGGGGAACTGCATTTTCATTTTGTACTGCATATCACCATAAAACTTAACTTATATGGGATGTCAGAGTTTACATCTTTGCCTGTCCTCAAACCCAGCTGCTGCAGGACAAATTCATATTTCATGCTATCTCAATCAAAATTCTCCTTCTGGGCCCCCACCCTCCCCACATACTCTGGGGAGAAGCCCCAGGTCCTTTATGGACATCTAGTCTGCATAAGATTCTGGTCTACACTAGAGACAGAGATGAAGGACACAGTTCCCGTCCTCAAGATGCCTAGTCATGTTGGAGTGGAGTGATAGGAACACAAAAAATATAGTACAAGGTGATGTGTGCTCTAAGAGAAGTGTAAACCAAGAATTCTGGGAGCAGTGGAGGAGCAATGAACTGCTTTTCATGGAGAGGTAATGTTTGTTTTGGTCTTTGGGGATAAATAGTATAAATAGGTAGAAAAGCTGGGGGAGGGCAATCCCAGGAAAAGGAAGAGAATAGGTGAAGAGTTGTGAAAGAAGAGTGCATTTTAGGAAGAGCTAGGAGTTCATGCTGACTGGAACAGGGAAATGGGGTGAGAATAATGGGTAGGAGATGCTACTGGTGAGGTAGGTTGGGGTTAGACTGAAGAGGTTTGCATGCAAGGCGATCTGGATTTCATCTGGCAGACAATTAGGATGATTTGAAAGATTTTCTTTTCCTTTTTTGATTATAAAAATAAAAAATTTCAAACATAGAGTAAAATTGAAAGAATTTGATAGTGAACACCTCTATACTCACCACCTAGATTCCATCATTAGCATTTCACCACATTTTTAAAAATCAGATAACTCTGAAAGGTTTTTAGCAAGGAAGCAGGATCAATGCAAAGAGTATGGAAGATAGACTGGAGGTAGGGAGATGGGTGGGGAGGTGATCAATTAGGACACTCTTCCCATATTACACACAACACAGGGTAAGAATCTCAAATGAAGAATGATTTCCCTGGGCTCAAAATACTCGTATTACAATATTTTCCCCTCAAATCTTTGTAGAGATTGCTTTATTATCTTCTGACATTTTGGTGTTCCAGGGTAAAAATCTGAGGCCAGTTTGAAATTTATTCCTTAAAGATAGCTACTTTTTTCTCCTGACTGTTTTTAGTACTTTCTCCTTTAACTATATAATCAACAAAACCAGATATCTGGGTTTAGGCTTGTTTTCCTTAATTTTGCTGGACCAAATAGAAAAATTCTTTATCTCTGGAAAGTTTTCTTCAGTTATGTCTTTGATTAGTTTTTCTTATTCAAGATTCCTGGGATCACCTATTATTCTTAGATTGCATCATTTTCTTCTCTTTTTTATTATTTACCTAATTAATTAAAATTTTTTGCTCTTCTCCTTTGAGTTCTTAGGGACCTCAGTTTTCTCTCCATTTGTTTGTCTTAATTTTTCACCGTGCCAATTCTATTTCTAATAGAGATATCATTTCTGTTATTACATTCTATATAATGTTTTTCAAGGAAATTGCATCTCCTCTGAGTATCAGGATGATGCTACCCTTCCCTCCAGCTGCAGTTTTATTTCACATGCTCTGTATTGGATTTATTTTGTGTTCATTTGCAAATAAGGGACTATCTGTCTAGACATGTATTTTCATGGGCACAGTGCATGGATTGGCTTTGACCTTATTGTCTTCTTGGGTATAGATAAACCCTTTCTCACATATAGAACAGGGGGCACATTGCTGTGAACATATTCTGGTCCAAATACCAGTGGATATTAGTCTTTTATCAATTGCCAATGATGTAGGCTGAAGCAAGATCATATTCTACACAGCTGCCTGATTCTCTGAACTAATGGAATATATTAAAAATGACTATTCCCAGCATGTGCTCTCTGTGTTCACCTCGTGGTACTTTACCTCTCAAGATGCAATGGGTCACAGACATGCTTCATAAGTAAGAGGGGGTTTGATTATTAAGCTGAAAGTCAGTGACCACATGTAGTAGTATATTGAGCTCACCATCACGATGAAAGAGGCTTGTGAATATTGATGATGTTGATGTTGATTATATAACAGGTCTTTTCCACCACAAATGACTTTAACCAGGTCCTTAAATTTATGATTTGTGGATTTCACCTTCTTTAGTATGTGCTAAGTCTCTTTAGTCTAACACCACAGGGATTCGAAGGTCAGCACACACATGTCCAGCGGGAGAGATTCCTACTCCTGAGTATCTTCTACATATTGACATTTCTCCCTAGTGTCTCACAGGTGAGGGTTGCCTCATCCACCTTTAAGGCTTCTCAATCTTAGCTGTGCTGGAAGATTCCCAAGGCTGTGCAGTCCTGCTGATGGCTAAAGTTGTGTTTCTGATTGATTTCAACACCTGTTTTTTTGTATAGGTGTCAGATGTATCTTGGGGGTGGAGCCTATATACCAAGTGTTTTTATGGGGGTGTAGAAAACTCAGGGTGTAGGGGTCAAGGGAAAGAAAGAGAAGAGACTTAAGGGAGCATATGTAACCTGGATCTCAGAGCTCATAGTGTTCATTTATCTACTGGGACAAGGAAGACTAAAGGAAGGACAGCAACAGGAGGCAAATTTCTTTAGAAGATGTAGTAAATCTTCCACATGGCTATCTAAAGAGCTTTGTGAAAGAGGGGGTTGTGTTAATGTTATGATTAAAAATCTTCCATAGTTCCCCATTTCTTAGAGGACAAAGTGCAAATTTTGTAGTACGTCATTCATGGTTCTTCACCCCATTGTTTCCCTATACACACGTACCATGCTTCAGCCACTCTGGGTATTCTTTTACACCTCTAGACCTTTGTCCATGCTGCGCTTCTGATTGGAATGTCTTCTCTTCTCACCTCCATCAGGAAAATCTCTACTCATCCTGAGTCAACAAATAGAGACTCCAATGCCATTATTTCAGTAAAGTCTTCCATTTTTTCTCCACTTAGAACTAATTTATTTATTCTTCTATGCTTCCATAATATAACAAGTGCACTCAATATACAGTTGTGTGTATTCTTTTGTCTCCTCCAATAAATTGAGTGTAGCTAGAATGCCATTTTGAATGTATACAGTATATAGTACATTAGCTAATATTCATTGATTCTATCAACAAATATTTATTGAACAAATGTTCAATGACAAACACTGTCCTGGGCACTTGGAATGTAGGAGTGAACAAGACCAAGTTCCTGACTTCATGAAGCTCACATTTCAGTGAAGAGATGATAAATGACTAGCAAACAAATAAATAATTTCAGACGGTGACCCAAGCAGCCACTTATAAAACATTTGCTGAACTAAATTTTTTTTTGTGTGTGTGTGAGGAAGATGAGCCCTGAGTTAACATCTGTTGCCAATCCTCCTCTTGCTGAGGAAGATTGGCTCTAAGCTAACATCCATGCCCATCTTCCTCTATGTTATATGTGGGATGCCTGCCACAGCATGGCTTGATAAGCGGTGCATATGTCCATGCCCAGGATCTGAACCCATGAACCTCAGGCTGCCGAAGCAGAGCATGTGAACTTAACCACTATGCCATCAGGCCAGCCGCTGAACTAAATTTTTTGAATGAATATTTGGTGCTGACACAGAAAGAAGTACAGTTTTTATGGCAATTATCTTTGGTTTCAGAGCATTCAATAACCACAAAAATCTCAGCATTATACAACAATAAGCATATTTTAGCTCATGTGTTTGTGGGTCAACTCAGTTGTTCTAGGCTGGGCTCAGTTGGGTGGTTGAGCTGGGTTCACTCGTGTGTCTGTGACTGGCTGGGGTTGGCTGAGGTAGGCTGGGCTTGGTTGGGGTGGCTCATCTTTCTTTTGTGACCAGAAGGATAACTCTGGCATAAGGTGTAGGGGCATAAACCCCAATAAGCAACCCTATTCCAAGTCCTCGCTTGTGTCATATCTGCTATGATCCCATTGACCAAAGCCAGTCATATAGTCAAGCCCAGAGTGCCTCCCACCCAAAGCAGGAGATAGTGCAAAGTTACGTGGCAAAAGGTCTAGATTTAAAATCCTGTTATTGGGTAGGGAATGAAAAGTTGGCACAATAACCTAATCTGCCTCATTTCTCTTAATGTGTATGACATCACGTGATAAGAAGGATAGGAGTCTGTTAAATCCTCAAGCCAATACTTGAGTAAATTTCTCCACCTTTCCTTACCCTTTGTCTTTCATTTATCCACAGCCCCCACCCCCCCGCCCCTGACACTCCATCCCTATCCTTCACCACCAACATAGCCTTGCTCATTCACTCAGTCTTGATTCATTCATTTACTCAGCGATGTTGTGGTTTCTAGCATCTGCATCTCTTGCTTGGGAGTTTTTCTTTCTCTTCTGTGGTGTATGTGTATGTGTGTCTTGGGCTGCTTTGCTGCACAGCCAGGCAGAGGTACCAAAACCTTAACGTCAGAGAGGAGTTTGTGGATAAATACCCTAAGTCCCTCCCTCAAAGGACAGGGATATCTGAAGTGTATCTTCCACAGCATCCCCAGAGTTCCCCAATGGAATCAAGCTCGTTTGGCAATGAACCCTCCGGTGACTCTCTCATGTCTCCATTCCCCTGCTGGTGTTTCCTGGGATCACTCTCAAACAAACTCCTTGCACTCAAATTCTTGTCTCAGGCTCTGCTTCTGTGGGAAGCCAAGCAAGAAAACATGTACTGAACGCCTACTGTGAGCATAAAGTGCCTTTAGAAGTCCACTCTCGTGCTGTTCAGTGAATCCTGAGAAGTTGTAGTATTGCTGATACCAGTTTACAGAAAGAAATCAAACGGGTAGTGGAAAGCATATGGGCTTTGAAATCAGACAAACCTGGGTTACAGCACTTTCTCCATAGCTTACTTTGCTAAATTTCCTGAGTCGTCTCATTTGTAAAATGGAGATCATGTCCATCTCACAGTGTCACACTTTAGATCTCATAGATCACACTTTAAATGCAATAATCCATCTAAAGTGTGATCTATAGTGCCTGGCACATAGCAGGTATTCAGTAAATAGTAGCTATCCTTATTGTCAAGGTACCATTTCTTATACAACACCGTGAGTAGACATTATCTCATTGAATCCTCACTCAGGTGCATGAGGCAGGTATTATTATTGTTACCAGGCCCATTTTATAGAAAAGAAGCTGAAGCTCTGGGAAGCCAAAAGACTCACCCAGGATCACTCAGCCAGCACTGGGCATCAGAAACAAATCTTTCAACCTCAAGATCCATAGTCTTTCCATTTTACTTTATCTTCCTTGAGCTAGCTCAGTTATTTATTCTCTGCCTTGCCTAGTATATGTTCCCCAAAGACAGGAATAGATTTATTTTCCCCATGGATTCCGGGTCTCCACTCAGGGAACTTGGTTATTGAGAAAGGAATTAAATAATTGTCAGGGGAAAAGACAGCTTGTAGGAGAATGTGATAAATTCAACTGAGAAAGCGCCAAGAGCGAAGACACATGCAAAGCTGGCGCCGGAGCTCAGGCCTTTAGGCTGTTGCTTAATAATATTAACAACTAATATTTGTCTAGCATTTTACAGTTGTCAAAGTACTTCCTGATGTTTAGTCTCACTTGATTCTCACAACAGCCCTGCGCTCTGAGGTGACTTCCTTTGTCAATATTTTTACTGCAGGAAACTGAGGCTCAGACACAATAAGGGATTGGCTTCAAACAACCCAGCCAGTAAATGTTAGAACCAGAAGATCTGGGAGGGTCTGCAAACCAGATCTTCTGTTCATTGCTGGGGTTTACAGGCTAGAACATTTTCCTACACGAATTACAGCTAGAATTTGCAAAGCGCTAAGCAGTTCAAGCACGTTCACAAATACCTCAATTTTTACATCTATGAAGGCATTATCCCCATTTTATGGAGGAGGAAGCTGGAGTTGAGAGGAAAGAGGCCTTGCCCAAGGACGTTGGTGGCATTTGCCCGAGTCGGGATTCAAATGGGACCTTTGACTAAAAAATCCCTCCCCCACTCTCCCCTGCTGGACCCGAAATGTAACCTCCCTCTTCAAAATGAAGAAACCACTTCTCTTAATCTATTCCCAGCTTATCCTTAGAGAAAACCTTCCTTTTCGCCCTTTTCCTATCTTTAGTCCTTAGTCAAGACGGGAACAGTCCTTATAAGGGACAGCAGAGAGGCCAGGCGGAAGGTTTTGGCAAGAGTGCAGCTTGTCCCATTTGCTAATGAAGATCAGCTGGGCCTCTTGAGTGCCCCGCCCTCTGCCCGGAGCAGGCGTCTCACTGAGTTAAAAGTACAGCTTCAGAAGCAGACGTTTCTCACAAACCAGAAACTGATGTGGCTTCCTGGGCGGGATGGAGTCCCTGGGTCTCCCCGGCTGAGCACTCTATTCATCTATGGCCCATCCACTTCTCATCCATCCACAGGGAAACATGGTTATGAAGACAGGGAGGAGGGTGGGAAAGGATGCCAGGCGGTACCTCTGCAGAATGAGAAAGAGCTCCCTGTTTGTGAATAGCAGAGGAGCTGGGGGAGGACCAAGATTTGGTACCACATCTAGCCAGAGAACTCCTATATCAGTTGCAGAATCTGGGTGTTTATTTTTCTTTGCTTGTATTGCAAATTTATAACAAACTGAGAAAAAAGCAGGCCTCTTTTTTTTTTTTTTTTGGTTGGCCTCTCACTCTTTTCCCAACAATGTCTGGGTTTCCCTCAAAGCTACTAAGTGCTAATTTGAAAAATATGTTGCTGACAAGTGGGAGAAAAGCAGGCATCCAATGTGAAATGCCCTCTGGGGCATGGAGGAGCTCCCAGAGAGACAGAGAAAGAGAGAGAGCACTTGGGCTGCATGCTCTCTGAGCAACAGGAAGAAATGTGGACTGACGATGGCTAAGACGTATGAACCCACATGTAGCTGGGTGACATTTGGGGCAGCTGGATGAAACCTTCCATTGTGTTTAAGGTACTATACAAATCTCATTGTCGATATTATTCACTGCATTTCTGAGAGTCACCTATAGGACACTTCATAAGAAAAATTTATTTTAGAGTTAATTACTAGAAAATACCTGCTTCTACTAGGAGCTTACATGTTTTTGCCTCATGGATAAAAAGACCTATGTCACACTTTGGGTTTCCAATTTTGCTTTGGCTGCCAGGGAGCTCAGAGCAAAATGTACAGCTGAAACAGATCACATTACCTGTGGTAGATATCACATTACCTGCTTAAACTGTTAATATCCTGTTTTTCCCTGGTCTTGTCTCTCATATCCTAATGCAATTTGTTTCTTTTTTTGTTATGATGGTTTAAAACTGAATATTTTACCATCCTATGTATGTTATATGAATGGCTTCAAATTCTTTGTGGAATGAGGCAATATATAAGTAAGTAAACAAATATGCACGTAAATAAACCTTGCTGGAACAAACTTCGGATGAGCAAATTAAGGGGATGAAGGAGCAAGGGAAAGAAATCCTGAAATTCACTTCAGGCCTTTTCCTCATCTACATCAAATTCTATCACTTCATTCCCAGCTGCTACCACCCTTGAGAGAGGCACTGTGGATATGAAGAGAACTTTAAGAAAAGGCTAAGAGGAGTGGCTTATGGTGGGTGGCTGCCAACCTCTTGCTTTTCCTATCTGCAGAGCACCAACCTCCAACCAGAGGTTTCCAACCTCCCCATGGCAGTCTGAGTTTGTTTTTTGGTGAGGAAGATTGTCCCTGAGGTAACATCTGTGCCCGTCTTCCTCTATTTTGTATGTGGGACACTGCCACAGCATGGCTTGATGTGAAGTGTGTAGGTCTGTGCCCAGGATCCAAGCTCGCAAACCCCGGGCTGCTGGAGCAGAGCATGCGAACTTAATCGCTATGCCACTGGGCCAGTCCTGCAGTCTGAGTTTTTGAGGTATTAGAAAGAGTATGGGATTTAGAGGCCAAAGACTATAATGTTTCTAGCTCCAACTGTGAGGAGATGGGCCTAACCTCTCTTACCTTCTACAAAGGGTGGAAAATAATAAGTCTACAGGGTTAACTTAAATATCAAGTGAAAATGAAGGTGAAAGCACCATGTAGATTATGAGTTACTCCCTAAATCTCATTATCATTATAGTCATGAATTCAGGATTCATTGCAATCTCCACCCCCCCCCCCCACCATTTGCTATCTTATTTCACAACATGGCCTCCACCATAACCAGCATCCCCTGTGCTCCAGTCCTGCCTTGACCGTGCAGTGCAGCTCCCTGCTGATATGAACTGTTTTGTTCAGTTTTAAATCTCTAGCACAATGTAGGCACATCTAGCTTCAAGATGTTAAACAAACCACAAACTAAACATAAGGTGGATTTTGAGACCTGTGAGGGGAGAATAAAATTTTCTCAAAATTTATCTATACCTTAGAAATATTTTGTGCTACAAAAAGCCAAGTTGACAAAAATGAAATACCAGGCAATAGCATTGAAATGGACTGTATATTTTGTGACTATCAAATGGTGAAGGACAGATGCTCTCAATTTCCTCTGAGAACTGACTTCCAAGTCTAAGGCCATATCAACTCTACACCAGGACATTAGAGGACTGTCAAGAGCCATTTGTGGACATTTTAGTTTTAGAAAGGAAATGAGGCAGATTGGGCAGCGGTGGGAAGAGTAAAGCAGAGAGATTTGGAACCCAGGCTGTGGCATCAGCTACCTTCGTAAGCAATGTAATGTCTGTGTTTCCTCGTGATGCTAAATTTTGTGTGCCAACTTGATGGGCTAAGAGGTGCCCAGATAGCTGGTAAAGCATTATTTCTGGGTATGTCTGTGAGGGTGTCTCTGGAAGAGATTAGCATTTGAATCCGTAGACTGAGTAAAGAAGGTTGCCCTCACCAAAGCCAGTAAGCATCATGCAATCCACTGAGGACCTGAGTAGAACAAAAAGGCAGAGGAAAGGCACATTTGCTCTTGCTTGAGCTGGGACATCCATCTTCTGCTCTCAGATGTTGGTGTTTCTAGTTCTTGGGTCTTTGGACTTGGATTGGGACTTATACCATTGGCTCCCCTGGTTCTCAGGCCTTTGGGTTTGGACTGGAACTACACCACCGGCTTTCCTGGACCTCCAGTTGGCAGATGATAGATCATGGGACTTCTCAACCTTCATAATTGTGTGAGCCAATCCTTCATATCAAGTCTCTTTCTGTATATATCCTGTTGATTCTGTTTCTCTGAAGAACCCTGATGAATACATTCCTCATTTGAGAAATGGACATAGTAATAGCAACTACCACACTGGTTTGTTTTGAGAATTAAATGAGATAAGGCATGATAAGCAATAAGTATAGTGCCTGGCACATGGTAAGTGCTCAACAAGTGTCATTTCTTCTCATAATTGAAGTGCAACCTCATTTTCACACAGGAGACCTATGTATCCCCTGAGCATTCAGAGTTCTGACAGCTCTCTGCTGCTGGTTGTTCCTTCCTTCCTCCCAAGTAGACTTGTGTGCTTGTGTTATGTGGGCAAGATCTGAACATCCACTGGGCTTCCATGGCTGACACAGGAGTGACTGGGACCTGGATGTGCCCTGACAGAATGCACATGACCTTGCTCTGCTCTGCTCACATCTCATCAAAAGTGTTGATTCGTCTGGATACAGCCTTTGGGAATGAATTGTCAACAAAAAATACCATGTTCAAAACCTTATTTCCCTATCTGTACTACAAAGATGGCAATCTTACTTAATATAATTTCTGGAAGGAACAAATGATATGAAGTTTGTCAAGGTGCCTTATAAACCGTCTATATCTTTGTTGTTATTATGATGGGCCAATGTAAGGTTGAATTCAGTCTGATGAACAACATTAAAAAAAATTCAAGTGTGCTCAAATGGCTTATCGCATTGTATTATTGGCCATCAAGCCCATGTGCAGGTATAATCCTAGCCATAGGACTATACCGAATTATAAGAGAAGATAGATTGCAACGATGCCTTTCAGTGCTTTGTGCTAGGTGTGGATTTTATCCAAACAAAAAAGGGAAGACGTTCTTCCTAGCTACAAATGAAAACTTGAAGTGATCTCTCCCAGTTGACAGGAAACAACTAACACCTCTGCTGACCTAAGAGAGCTGCTCCTTGGATTATGGAAGGTTGTCACAGAAATATTGTGTTCACTTAGCCAAGGGAGCTGCATCAGCATTTCAGAATATTGCTGAACTCAACTATTTAGAGAGCCCTACATCTTCTCCCTGACAGGACACCATAGAAGTGATGAGGATGAGAGGGAACAAGACTATTCTGGCAGGGGCATGGTGATTTAAAGTCAGCCTCTACTCACTTTGATAATGGGGATCAAAGCAGGGGAAATCTTGTTCTCACTGTGAGTCTTCCTCATTTGGGCAATAGCTGTGTTCATGAAGATTTATGTGTGAGGCAGATTTCTGGAAATCAGATCATTAGTTGATGGAATTCTTTGAGTAGTCTGAGAATCTTTTTGTGGTGGGAGTTTTAGATGTTTTGTAAATTTGAAGTTTTTTTAAGTTGGATTGATTGTGAAATGTGGGCAATACTTGTAACTAACAAAAATGTGCTTGTTTTAAGCATTACTCCGGATTTCTTAAATACTACAGCTCGCTCATATTACTTGAATTTGTATAGGACTGTCAAATATTGCAAAGTTCTGGATTTCATTGGAAATTAATTCAATGAAAGTAACCTGGATAATTTGCTCTTCTTGGAGCACTGTGTAAATCTAATTCTTTGGCATTGTATGAAGCAAACGCATTGGATGTTCATGGATGTCCCCTATATCTACAACTCATGTCTGTCAAGTATCCTCTTGAAGAGTAGAGCTGGCTCTTAAATATTCACAAAATGTTTATGAGATAGCTAAAGAATATGGAGTGTTGTGTTTTTATATAATGTTACTTGGTTTTATATATTGGGAAATGGGCTTGCCTATCAGCTTTCCCTGTGCCATCGTAAACTGTGCATCTAACACTCTGCCTGCCATTGTACCAGGCACTTCCATGTTCCTTATTTCATTTAATCATCACAATAGATATTATTTAACTAACTGTACAGTTGAGAAACCTCAGGCTCAGGAAAGTTAAGCGACTTGTCAGAGGTCAAGTAGCTTGCAAATCTAGGACTTAAAACCAGAGATTTTGTTCTACATCATCATGTAACCAGTGAACAAAATTGACTAACAATTCGAATCAAGATTGAAGGATAGGGGAGTAGAAGGGAGAATTTCAAACCAGTGACTGAAGACATAGTTGCAAAGAATGGAAAGGCTTCTTAATATGGATATTGTAACCATATGGCTGCCATTTATCGAGTGCTTATCATGAGCCTGGCATTGTGCTGAGTGTTTCTCATTAAAGCTCACAGAATTCCCATGAAGTACTGTCTTATTATCCAATTGTACAGATGAAGAACTTGAAGTACTGAGATTTAAATTGTCTTGCCTCAGGCCATACAACTTAATAAGCAGGGGCACTTGGACTCAGACCCATTTCTATCTCCCTCCAAACTTGTACTCTTTCCACGATACTTTACCACTCACCATCCAAACTTTTTCTTTTTTTTTTTTGTGAGGAAGACCAGCCCTGAGCTAACATCCATTGCTAATCCTCCTCTTTTTGCTGAGGGAGACTGGCCCTGGGCTAACATCTGTGCCCATCTTCCTCTACTTTATATGGGACACTGCCACAGCATAGCTGACAAGCAGTGCATCGGCAGGCACCTGGGATCCGAACCCGCGAACCCCAGGCTGCCAAGCACGAACTTAACCGCTGCGCCACTGGGCCGGCCCCACCATCCAAACTCTTGAAATGTAAATGCTTTTGCCCATTAATAACGACTGGAATTTAGGCCTTAGTCCAAGACTTTTTCAACAATGTACAAGGCCATGAAGCCACACAACAATGTATTTTGAAACTTAAAGACCAGTATTTTCTTACTAGAACAAAAACAATCTTCTTTAATGCTGTGAAAATAATAAAAATGTAGAACTTCTCTTCCCTAAGATGCTGCAGAGGCTTAAAACATGGCAAGATAGCTTTTTAAAGATATATTTTTATAAAAGTTGTAAGTACACATACTTAAAAAAGTCAACTAGTTTTACATGACTTATGATGGAAAACAGCAGTCTCCTGCCCCTCCCCCATCCCTCCTCCTAAGCTTCCACTTCCCAGAGGCAATTATTTATGTTTAGCTCCATGTTTAAAATATCATGTTTATATTACCATTTCTTATTTATTTATTTAACTATTGCATTAGTTTCCTAGGGCTGCCATAACAAAGTGCCACAAACTTGGTGGCTTAAACAACAGAAATTTATTGTCCTACAGTCTGGGGGCTCTAAGTCAGAAATGGAAGTGTCAGCAGGGTTGGTTCCTTCTGAGGGCTGTGAGGGAGAATCTGTTCCATGCCTCTTTTTGGTGATTTATGGTGGCTTGTGGGCAATCTTTGATGTTCCTTGGCTTATAGATGCATCACCCTTATCTCTGCCTTCATCTTCACATGATATTCTCCCTGCATCTTCTTCACATAGTCTTCTCTCTGTGCATGTTTGTCTCTGTGCCCAAATTCCCCCTTTTTATTAGAATACTAGTCATATTGGAGTACAGGCCAACTTAATGACCTTGTTTTTAGTTGATTACCTCTATAAAGACTCCATTTTCAAATAAGATCACATTCTGAGGTACTAGGGGTTAAGACTTCAACATATCTTTTTGCGGGGGACACAATTCAACTCATAAGAGTTGCCAAGTGTCTTCCTAACATAGAAGATGAGGATTTTGCTCTTAATATCTTCCTTCTGCTCACTTTTACTCCTCCTATCTTTCTGGCAATAATTTTTTGTTAGATTAAGATTCAATGTTTACATTATTATCACTATGCAAATATTATTTACACCTGAGTTGTGTGATGAGTTTGATTAAATTTCCTTTTTGTGCAACTTGTGGCTTTCATGGAATTATTAGTGGCCTTGTGTTCATGTTTGCTTAGTTTTCTAAGTTAATGGAGACCAAATTCTAGACTGTAAAAGGAATTTCTGCAAATCAAAAAAGAAAAAATAAGAGACTAGTAAAAACATGGGCAGAGGTATGCACAGGTAATTCAAAAAAGAAAAAACCCACATAGTTAACAAGCAGATGAAGAGATGCTCAAGCCCATTGGTGATTAGAAAAATGAAAACATCCAAATATTACTTACTCCTCCAAGACTGGGCATAATTGGAAATCTGGATGGTGTTAAGCATTGGCAGGAATGCAGCTATACAAGAGCTGCAAAGTACCATTGGTGGAAGTATAGATCAGGAGGAGCAAATCTAGAGAGCACTCTGCCATTATTGCCACTACTTGGTCAACTCCGTCATATTCCAGGATGGACATCCTGCAAAAATTCCTACCACTTGCTACTTCATTTGTGGTAGCAGGAAGTTGGAGGCAATCTAGTTATTGATCAATAAGGGATCAGATAAGTACATATGGTGGATGCATGTTAAGGAATACTTGTGAATGAGAAGCAGTGAATTGGATGATATGCATAGATCTAAAAATCAGTGCTGAGTGAAAAAAGAAAGAAAAAGAATAAGATATTTAGCAAAATAAAGCTTGTATAAATTAAAAATATATGCAAATAATACAATACATACTTTAAAAGAGCTCATATAAATGAAATGATACACTTCAAACAGATCAGGGTGTTTGCATATGGATGAAATGGAAATAAGGGGAAAACATAAATAAATAAGAGAGGGACTGTGCGGAGACCAATGCTGGTGAGCCAGGGATGGAGGGATTTGATTAACTCAACCATGTGCATTTGAGATCTGAAAACAAATTCAGGGTTTACACAATTAAGACTAAATAAACATTATTTATACCTGAGTCATGTAGTATACTATGATTATGTTTGCCTTTTGGGGGATGGAGGGAGGTATAGTTTTTTTCTCTTCCCTGGAGTTAATAATGATCCAAACTTTTGGTTGCTTAGTTTTCTGTGCATTTATCACTAATTCACCCCTAAACTCTTTGCAAGTGAATATACCTCTTCCTTTTATATTCAGATTCCTCAGATAATCTATCTATCAGTTTTATATTTCCTTTTTTGGTGACATTCCTCTTGGAATCTTTTGTTCTCTGTTATGGACTGAATTGCATCCCCCCAAATTCATGTTGAAGCCCCAATCCCCAATGTGACTGTATTTGGAGGAAGCACTGTCTCTGCCGTGTGAGGACACAATGAGTAGGCAGCCATCTGCAAGCTAGGAAGACAGGTCTCACCAGAAACTGACCCTGCCAATCTGGAACTTCTAGCCGCCAGAACTGTGAGAAAATAAATTTCTGTTGTTTAAGCCATCAGTTTGTAGTATTTTCTTATATTAGCCTGAGCAGACTGAGACAGATTTTGGTAATTGAGAAGTGGGGTGCTGCTATAACAAATACCTAAAAATGTGGAAGCAGCTTTGGAACTGAGTGAAGGTTAGAGGCTGGAAGTGTTTTGAGGTGCATGCTAGAAAAAGTCTAGATTGCCGTGAAAAGACTGTTGGTAGAAATATGCACATTAAAGGTGATTCAGGTAAGGACTCAGAAAGAAAAGAGGGGAGCTGGAGAGAAAGCCTCCATCTTCTTCAAGAATACATAAATAATCATGAACAGAATGTTGGTAAAAATACAACTATTAGCAGTCCTTGTGGTGTGGTCTCAGATGGAAATGAGGAACAGGTTATCAGAAACTGGAGGAAAGGCAATCCTTATTATAAAGTGACAAAAACCTGTGTTCTAGTGTTTTGTGGAATGTAGAACTTGTGAGCAATGAAATTAGATATTTAACTAAAGAGATTTCTAAGGAAAATATTGAAGATGCTTCCTGGGTCCTCCTGACTGTTATAACAAAACGTGAGAGGAGAGAGATGAATTGAAGAAGAAATTAAATGAAAGAAACCAGAACTTGAAGATTTAGAAAATTCTCAGCTTATCCATATTGCAAAAAAAATGAGAAAGCTTGTTGTGAAGGGTGTGGTTGAACAACCATTTGATAAGGAGATTAGTATGGATGTGAACCATGAATTTAATCAGCCACTTCAGCAGAAGCTAGGAATAGAGATGGGATTATACCAGCAGAAACACTGCCAGTTTTAACTGAAGGGGATGGAGATGGGATGAAATGAAGGAAGGCTGTCAGATTTTTTAGATTCTACAGGACAGGACAATGGAGCTATTCAGCTGCAATCCTGTGCTATTCTTCAATAAAAATGAAGAATGACCCTGGATTTTCTCTCCTGGTTTCTCTATTCTCTTTTCCAGAACTAAATTGTGGCTCTACTTTTCTTATCACCTTCCACCCCGCTAGTTTCCATCTCTTTATTTTGTACTTTCTGAGAGATCTTCTTAGCTTCATCTTCCAGCCCTTCTATTGCTTTTATTTCTGCTGACTTATTTTTAATTTCAAAAGCACTTGTTTTATGCAGATTGATTCTTTTTAAAATAAATGCATACTCTTGCTTTATCCTTACAATGTTCCTTCTTATTTCTGTGAAGAGGTCAGTTTTTTGGAGATGTTTTCTTCTGTTCCCTGTGTTATTTTTCTTTCCTCTGAGATCCTTTTATGTTTTGTTTTGGTCTCTTTCACATCAGAAGCTTTCTCTCAAGTATCTGGTGCTGTGGGACTGTTTGCTCAAAGAGCAAGACACTGAAAACTTAGGGAAATGAACATTCTGTGACCAGGGACAGAACTTGTTAACTGGTGGGTTTCACTGCAGAATGATCTGGCAGGGCTGTGCAAGTGTTGGCACCATTCACGTAAACAGCAATCTTTACTATACATATTCTATTATCTTTCAGCTAAATCAGGATATAGGGCATTGCTGTGGTCTCTGACGCATATCCAGTCTAACATTGGTCATAAGGGAAGATCAGGAACTCAGACCAGACGTCTGACCCACCTGGAGACCAGCCCCTATATAACTGGCCTGTAGTGTTTGTTCTGTAAGATGGGCTTTAAGGACAGTAGTCCACCATCTTCTGTCTTTGCTGGCAAAAATGAATAAACCTTTTCTATTCCACTGACTTGCCTCTGGACTTTTTGGCTACTCTTGTGGCAAGCAGAATGAGCCCATTGCTCAGTAACACAAGGACTAAAGCAACTATGAGTATCTTTACCTTTTTTCTATTGGGCTGATCCCTTTCTCCAGACTTGAATATTCTAGTCTCCCCCCGAGAGAACATTTGTTTGGCTTCCAGCATTCTCGTTGCTGGGTTGGGCTAAGATACTGATGTTCTTAGCATTCAGTAAGTAAATCTCCACCTAATCCTCCAGATTTCAGTATGAAATCCCACCTTTCAGCTCTGCGCAATGACCCCAAGACCAGAGTCACTGGTTCAGCCTCTTTATAGAGCATACATCTAGTCTTCTGCTGGGATGGGAGGAGAGATCACCCAGATGCAGATTCTAACCCATACTTCCAACTAAATCTCCTGTTTCAGTCCCGTCTGCAGCCCAACTCTCAAAAGTACATTGAGCCATAAATTCCTGAGCCCCCTTGATTCTTCCACATGTGTAAGATTGTTTCTGGGATACCCTCACAATCAGTTTAGGATTCAACCTTCATGGGTCTGATAAATCAGTTATTACCTTTCCATCGGCTTTCTAGTTTCCAAAATTTTATTGCTGTCCCCTTTTTTCCCATTCCCTTGTCATTGAGTGTTATGTCTTTTTGTACCTTTATATCATTGTGATGTTTTGGGAGGGAGAAATGGCAAAGCACTTCTACTGAATCTTCAGTTTGATCAGAAGTCCTGCAGTGAGTTTTTGAGAGAAATAGTTAGGGATGTTTGAGAGACATTTATTATTTATTAAAGTGAAGGATTTTAGAGCCAGAAACTTGAATTTTAAATCCTAGTTCAGATTTTTCATAGCCATGTGGCCTTGGGCATGTTATTTAACTTCTCTTGGTCTCATAGGTAAAAAGGGGATAATAACACCTGCCTTACAGGGTTGTTAGGATTAGAAGCATGTGTATATAGCATATAGTTCAGAAACTGATATATAATAAGTACTGAATAAGTGGCAACTTTTGTTATTTTATTGTTGAAGGATAGATGTGCCACTTACTTACTATTTCTCTCCTCTAGGAAAAAAATGAGAAACAAAAAGGCAACCCAAGTGTCAGTTTTATTAGTGGTGTCAAGGAAATGTCAAGTAAACCTCGCTCCTTACTTCTCAAATGCAAGATTCTCTAACAATAACTAGATTGGAGAATGGGGTGAGGTCTCCTATTTTCCAACTAGAATGGAGAGCAGTTACATATGTCCAGTAGAAGCAACTTAATTTTCTTACCTTATTGCAAGTAGGTGGAGAAGCTGGGAAGTGGTTAGCTTCCTCCATGCTCTATAGAGTACCTACCCAGGAACATTTATCTCTCTGGAGTCTGAAAGTGCAGATAGAGCACAGTCCATGTAAACACAGGCAAGTTCAAGAAGAAGCAAGAGAGAAGAGAGATCTCAGACAATGGTGACCATTTGAATGCATTGACCCCACCCTCTGGTAAAACTATGGCCCATTGGATGACAGACTCTCACCAACCAACTTAGTTCTACAATGACTCAATGGTTAGAAGAGAAACTGGAAGAGTTTACTCCAGATCCACCTCACAGGCCTGCCCTATAGGGAGGGAAGTGGAAATCCCTCACAATGATAAGGACAGAGGAAGAGAGGTTCCTTCCTGAAAGAATTACTCACACTACAAAAGCCAAATCCCATGCTGTCATACATCACTCCAGGTTCCTGTCACCTTCAGAACATTGTTAGTTATTTTTTATATACATTTTTGTCTGATTCTCATTTCTCTGTAATTTATATTGTCCATAGCCCAAAATATATCAATTTGTCTTCTTTAACCTCTTGAGGTAGATAATGCAAGAACTATTTTCCCCCAAAGTAATTCATTCATATCAAGTTACCAAAGAGTGAGGATTTCAGACAAATCAAGAACCACTCTTTAAATTGCTGCTTCCTTGATGGGATGTGGTCCACAGTGATCCATTTTGGTAACAGGAATCACACATGCAAACTTCTTCCTCTCCCACATTGATATGAGGCTTCTTTCCTGGGCTAGAGCACACAGCTGGACAGGTCCTACTCTGGGTTCTTATGACTTTTCATGCCTTGGGCTTCTAATCTGAGATGAAGGGATGCAAGATAATCTTCCCCAGTGACTTCCTCTCTTTGGAGGATGATTATTAAGTCTGGATTTTGGGCCAAATTTAGCATTTGTAAAAGTGAAATTCCTATACAAAAAAGATTGCTGTTGTGAGAATAATGAATATGAAAGAAAGAAAACCCTATCATTGCCATGATAGAATTTCACATCTCCTACTCCTTCATTTCTTCCTCCTTTTTCCCCACCTCTTCTTCTTTTTTTTGTTTCTCCTTTTTTCTTTACTTTCTCTGCCTCTTTTAGTTTTTATATCCCCCCCTGCCTTTTGTTCAACTTCGTCTCCCTTGGATTGTCACCACTTGGCTGCATTAATTAAGCAGGACACTCAGCAAACACTTTCCAGAGTTATTTTAAAAAATAACTTCTATTTCTCATGGAGCTTATGTTTGAGGACATTCATTTGTGAACATTTGGGGACCAACTTAGGAATCTTAGGCCAAATCTACAGGCTTCTGTTGGAATTGTTATTCCCCGAAGAGCCCATGGGTATCAATTATGGGGTGGTAACTACAAAGCAGTGACCTCCTCTGGGACCTCCAACTCATTTCTCAGAGGGCACTGAGAGCCCAGCAACCACCACAACTTTGTGCAACTTTCAACCTCAGATAAATCTGAACTGATGACCTGAGGGTGAGAGGCTCCATACAACTTGATTACATTTTTTAAAAATTCCATTTTTCTCATGAAAAGACACCCTCAGAACACAATGTCAGTTTATCTCCTCAATTTTAGACATCAAATAGCTTATTTTTTAGTTCTCCCTGGGTCAAAGAATGTTATTAAGAAGAAAAATGTAAAAAATATTGGTTTTGTAACAATTCAGTATCCAAACTGAAGGCTCTAATAAACTCACAGGAATGTTCCTGCTTTGAAATTCTTGAGAGTATAAAGGAAAGATAAAAATATTATGCAGGTAAGAGTGTCCTAAAATTTACATTAAAAAAATAAAACCAAGCAAATAAAAGAGCCAACAGATTTTGAACATTAATGTGCCAAAATACCCTTTTGGCTGGAATTATTGTGTAGGTTCTAGATGAGTATGCGATTTGACTACTTGACTTCTGTGGGAGATCACTTTCAAATCCAGAGTGCAGATTTTGCATGAACAGGAAAGGAGGACATGAGAGTTATTCCTTAACTTCTCTATTCTTGTAAGACTCTGTCAACTGAGATGTTTGCCCCATTTCTCAGGGCAGGCAAAAGACACAGGATCTTATTTCAGGACCCTAGGATTAGAACTTCATCTCCAGGTATTATGAGGTTGCTTCATCAAAGCAGGCACTCAGAAATTAAAACAACTGGCACAATGTAATGAAATGTACAAACCATTCTTTTTTTAAGTGCATGGACAAAAGAATCAATACTTTGTCTTCAAGTGCTTACACCTATGCAGGAAAGAGAGGTGGGAAAATGAATTGTTCCATATGAAATTTCAAGCAGGGAAAATGAGTTACAAGCATATCAGCAAAATGCAGACAGAGGTAGACCCAGCGAAGCAGAAGGAAAATGACTAAACACCATTTCCCCTTATTCCCATAACTGATTGGACATAAACAAAACATTTTCTCCCCAATGAGAGGCAGAAGTCTGATACTGAGCAGTGGCTACTTCTCAAGATATCTTTGTCAGCAAGATGGGTTCAAGTTATGATTTTACCATTTTCTATGATTGACATTGTTACAGTTCTTAGAGCAGTTACCATGGAAACAGAAGGGCCTTGCATGTATTTGAAGTAATTCACCTGACCTAGTGCTCAAAATGAGGGAGGGCTGAGCGCTAGCATTTCTCCCAAGTATTCCCCATGATCTGGCCAATGCAGGCTGCAGTCTTGGCTCTGATCTGAAGAGGCTGTCGAGCAGTACACACAAGGAAGGATGAGAGAAATGGCAAATTCCTGCATCCGCTTAGACAAATTCCAGCTTGAAATTTCCCCCAGGGAGTTATGATGCTGTCAGTAGCCTCTGGTGCTTTCTCCTTCCTAAGTGTGGACTTGATCTCTCCCCTTTCACTCCTGATATCTGCTGGGAAGGCCTGAAGGATGCTTAGGTCAGCTTGTAGCAGGACATTTGTGTTCACCTCTGGGCCACAGGAAAATTGGGAGAGAGAGACATTAAGCAAGCTTAAGGTGGTTCTCTGCCTTGGGGCAGTTGCATCACATTCTACCAAAAATAGTATCTGGATTATGTTAAAAATCAACCTGTGGTTCCATCCCTTTTAGAGCAGAGGGCAAAACTCAGGGAGTCTGACTATCATATCATCACAGCATCTTTTCAACCTTGACATTGGTCGGATCTGTCCAAAACCCAAACACTCTCCCCATGCTCACTGCCTCCTTCATTTGTATATTCCGCTGGACGATCTCACACCTCATCTCTATTTCAGGGTGTTCCCATTTCTTTTAACTCATGATTCCCAGAAGGAGGGCTGGCAATCTTTTCACTCTTCATTGCTGCTATGGGTGATTTTTCTCCCAACATTCTGCAGTCTTCTTTTTTGAGAAACTCAGGTTACCACTTGGGTCATTTCTTTTCCACCCTCATTGGTGCTGTTAACTGACCTTTGGAATCTTCTTCTACTCTTCTCAGTGACCTTGACACCTAGCTTGGCATTTTACTTCCTGACTTCCCCCTACCTGATACACAAAGAATTCAATTTCACACCAATAACTTCTATACATTGGACTTCTCCCTTTCTTGAGCTTCTCAACTCTGATCACACTCATCCATCCTCTAACTATGGTCGCTAGAGTGGAAATAACTGCATTTTGATCTCACCTTCACCCAAAACTTAGATGCTTCCTTTACTACCACAACTTTCTATCCTTTCCCCTGATACACTCTCACCCTGAATGAGCCTCCTACTGATGTTTATGAGGGCTTCAATCTTGGGAACCACTCTGTTCTCTGTCTCTCAGACCCTTTTTGGCCTCTCAGGCATTCTTACCTAACTGGGTCACTATGGCTAATGAGTTCAGCTTTCTTCTCAATGACAGCTGGGACTCTCTCAGACCCTACACAGTGAATTGGGCATGATATTAGTGCATTCATTCATTCATTCTTCCATTCATGAAATACTGACTGAACAGCTGGCATTCTTATAGATGCTAAGGATATGGACCAGTTCTCTGCCCTCCTGGAGCTAATGAAATAGTGGGTGAACCAGACAGTTAACGTGAAACACAGAAGTACAAACTAAAGTGTTAGAAGGAAGTGAACAGGGTGCTGTGATGGTAGTAAATTTGTACTGAGCATTTATAAGGACCAGGCACTATTATGAATTTCTTATGCTCATTGATTCATTTAATCATCACAACCAGCCTCTGAATAACTACTTCATGTTATTCCCATTTTATAGTGGAGAACAATTAAGTTACTTGCCTGAGGTCGCACAAGTGATGGAGCTGAGATTTGAAATCAGGCAGTCTCCTTAGTCTACTATTTTAACTGCTAAATCCCTGCTTTAGGGCAGTGGTTAGGATATTTTCTTAGACAAGCTCATCATTGAGGGCCTTTTTGTGAAGAAGGCATTTAGCCTGAGCCTTCAGGAAACAGATATAAATAAATGAAAGAGCCAGGAAAGAGCATTTCAGTGAGTGCAAATAGCACAGAGAAAGGCCTGAGTAATAAGGGGCATGGTGTATTTGAAAAATGGAAAGAAGGTCAACATGACTGGACCACAGATAGGGGGAGAGAATGGTATATGATCCAGCTGGAGAGGAGAGCTGGGCCAGATGAGCTAAGGCAGTTTTGGCAGAGTAAGAGATTTTTATTGTATTCAAAGAGCCATAGGGGAGCTGGAGTTAGTTTTCACTTTTGGAATCTCTCTCTGGAAGATGTGTGGAGAATGGATTGGGGGTTAGTAGAAGAAGTGGTAAGAACAGCTGGAAAGTTTTTTCAGGGGTCGAGGCTAGAGACATTGTGGCTTGGACCGCAGTGTTGGCACTGGAAGTGGAGAGATGAGGCTCTGTTGTAGCGACACTTTGGAGGTACATCAACAGGACTAGGTGACGGGTGGGTGTGGGGAGTGAGGGAAGGGATAGAAACAAGGATGAGTCTCAGGTTACTGATTCAAACCAGTGGACTTTTACTTCATTTTACTGAGCAGATGAGGCCATCAGGCAGTCCAATCCTCAGCTCTCTTTCTTTAACCCTCTGAATTACCATGCATCTGTCTCTCTTTTTTCCCACATCAGGGGAAGTTGTCTCCTCACTCCATTCCTACATAACATCTCCAGTCACCAATTTCGAGCCACTCTTCCTGTCTTCTCAATGGTGTTGCTCCATCTCCTACCCTCATTCTGTCATGTGTCCCTTGGCATCCTCCTTAGCTTGTATAACAAATTCAAGTTTTATCTACTCTGAAACAGAAACCCTTCTCTCAATGTCAATTATTTCTTGAGTTGCTCCCTCAATCTCCATCTTCCTTTGAAAGCAAGTTGTTTTAGCAGGTGGTCTATATTTTTCATGATTGTTTCCCTTGATATCACATGAGCAAAGAGTGACGTTGGGCCATCTTGGGTGCTATCCAGGCATGTGATTTAGTCAACAGTCCTGAACACTTTGCCTCACACCATTTTTTTGTGCTGCATTCCTACAGCCTTTGTTGGAAGAGATTTACCAAAGGCAAAAATTGCCTGATGCACACGCATTGGGAAGGAGCTAAAGCTTGCTTCCTTGGAGTTTCCTCTCTAGGAATCTCCTAGAATCTAGGGATTTCAGAATTCATTAAACTGAGCGTTTCCCTTATTTGCTTCTTGTTTTCACCTCTCATAAAGTGCAGGGAAAAGTGAGTAATGGTTTTCCATTGAGATGATGAATAAATTATAGTGTAGCCTCTTCTGATATGGCAAAAATGTGTTCTTCTTAAACATGTGGCCAAATGCCTGGGATCATTTTTAAATACCCATTGTTGGGTGGTCATCTAAATAACATCAAACAGTTGGTGTTTTGAAGCAGCTTGTTTATTCAAGGTCAATAGTTTCATAATCATGAAACTTACAGGATATTTGTTCTGATGAACCAATAAGGCTAGCTGTGGAATTAAAGGGGACTAAAGAGGAAGGAAGATGATTGGCTTTGGAAACAGAAAAAGGTCCATTTAAAGGAACCCAACTTTAATAGAAAAGCTAGGAGGGAATATGTATTAGGGAGACTAGTTTAACAGGCAATATTACCAGCCTTGGCTACTGGTCAGTTTTTGGTCTAATCCCCAATTTGGCTATACACACTGTTCAATTATCTTCAAACACTGAGCTTCCATACCCTGGCTCATGCTGTTCCCTCTACACTGACTCACATCATCCCTTTCTCTGGCTTACAAACTGCTTATCCTACAAGTCCTGGTTCCAACGTCACCCTCTCTATAAAGCATCCCTCTATGTCCTCAGTACACTGTAGTATTTGAAGTGTGAGCTCTGGGACCAGAATGCTTGAATTCAAATGCTGGCTTTGTTTCTTGTTAGCTACAACCTTGGATATGAGATGTGACCTCCCTGTGCCTCAGTTTCCTCACAAGCAAAATGGAAATAATCATAGTAACTATTTCATAGTGTTGTTGTGATGCTTAATGAGTTGGCACATACAAAGTATTTAAAATATTGTTTGGTGCCTAGTAAGTGCTCAATAAATGTTGGCTAGTATTTTTCCCTAGGTAGAATTACTTGTTCTTTCTTCTGAAGTACATTCTTCCATCATGATGATTGTCACAGTGCAGCAATTATTTGTTTATACACCTGTGGGTTGTGGGCTTATAGAAAGAAGAAGGCAGAAACAACATTGTTCTTTGATCTCCCATAGCCTTTCATGTAATACATGGCCTGTAGTGTAAATTCAGTGAATGTTTATTGAATTAATAAATGAACTGTGAGAAACTTTGTGGTTCATTTAAAGATGAATTAATAGGGGACCCAAGGTGAAGTTATTGCTAATAAAATCAGCTAAGGCGATTAACCAAATTACATAGTCATTTGAACTTTTGTAATTTTAATCTTTGACTATATTATGATCAAATCTCTATATGTATATGTACTAAGGTGAAAGAAGGAACCAACGATTTAATGAGCATGATCTATGTGCTATACGCATCAAAATTACTGTTCTTATTTGTTATTATTACTATTCTACAGTTGAAGAAATTGATTCAGAGAAGTTTAGTGATTTATCTAAGGTCACAAAACTAATGAGTAGCAGATCTAGGTTTCCAACTCATAGAGCCAAACTGTAGACTCTAAAGTATCCACTCTTTTTACTCTTCTATATTTTACTTATCTCTTTCCATTGTTGGTAACTTTCCACCATCAACTCTACCTCTCCACTGCCATCAAAGATTTTATCATTTAGCTATCAATGCCCTCAAGTCACTGAAGCTTGTGCATTACTTGTTATTGGTATTTTTCTTCCATAGAAAGAAAACCATTGTTTCTGCTTTGTCAGTCATTGGTAGTTTAAAAATGGTTTTGTGACCAGATAAAGGAATTCTGGGTATGAACAGAGAGTTGAGGTGTTCAATTCAACTGGATAAAAATATCAGAATTTAACTGTCAGCTCTATTTAGCTTCACAGTCCTCTACTGGCGTGGCATAACCTCAGCCACAAGAGAGCTCTCCTTGAAGCCTCTAGTTGTGGAGGAAACGAGGTTTTATTTCTCCTAGCTTCTCCAGCCCTGCCATTGGGTTCAGATTGGACTGCCCTCAAAGCAGCCCCCAGGATCCTGAGTGGTGGAGCTCCCTTTGGTTTCCCATACAGAGAGTTATTGAACATTTCTCTCTTCTCAGCACTTCTTTCCTGAGCAGTTTTCCCAAGAGAGACTGTCCTTTGCTCCAAAGTTCTTTCTGTTAAGTTAGTTCCTTAATGTATCTGCATTTTGATTGTTCCTGAGGTCTTTCAAACTGGAAGAAGTCATTCTATCTCTGAGACTTACTTTCTCTGAACTAGGATTCCTTTCACTCTGCTCTGTAGAATAGTTCATCTATTCAGGCTGCCCAAACATTATTTCTACCAGGGATGAATTTTGCTCCTCCACTCTCTGTTCTTACATTTGAGAACAGTCAATTGTCAAACAGATCAGATCACTGTAATGTTGGAGGGGTTTTTTTGTAACTAAAAAGTTATAGTACTTTGATGTATGAAAACCTTTATACAGTGCTTGACAGAAAAAACTTGAGGGTAAACTTTCACTCTTAAGAAGGTGTATCTATTGCAAAAGATCTGATAGGTTAAATAGATTACCTACTTGTAGATAACAAATATATGATATCTCAGGGGCAAACTAACCTAGCAAGCAAGTGATGGGCTTTTGTGTCGAGATCCCTCCCTCTCCCCATCAGTTTTTGCATGAGGGTGGATTTTCAGGTGATGAAATCAATTTAGGAATTATACCATAGGCAGGTCTTCTTCACTAATTCCTCTATTACTCTATTGTAATGTTAGGCAAATAAATCATTCCTCTATGCTCCAGCTTTCTTATCATTGACAAGTGGCAATGGACTCCCAACTCATCTTCTTGCTTCTGCCCTTGTCTTCCTCCTAAACACAGCAACCAGAATGATTTTGTTAAAGTGTAAATCAGATAATCTCACTCTGTTCAAAACCTTCTAATGATTTCCCACTCCTTACCAAGTGAAAGCCAAACTCCTAAGGATGGCCCACAAGATCATCCATGATATGGAGCCCTGTCTGACTTACTTCCTCTTACTCTTTTCTTTGATCCCTCTACTCCAGCCACATTGGGCACCTTGCTATTCCTTGGACTTAACAGGCTTTCTCTTGCCCTAGGGTGTTTGCAGGCTCTTTCTGGACCACTCGTGAATATCTTTTTGACTCAATTGCTTTCAGATCGTTACATCTTCTGCAGGAGCTTCCCTGAACATCCTATTTAAAAATCATAAAACTCAACTTTTCCAATCTGTTTTTCTACTTGTTTTTCTTCATCATCTATTGTAGTGTGCTCATTTAAGTATTTTGTCTGTCTTTCCCCACTAAAGTATTAGCTCAACTTGGGGCAGAAACCTTGTCATTTTTTCACTGCTTTATTCTCACCATCTAGAACAGTGTCTGGCACATGGTAGGTATTCAATCAATATTTGTTAAATGAGTGAATGGCACAGCCTATGATTTTGGCATTCTTTCCGTTGATTTCCCCTGAGTTGTCTGATAAGGCTACATACGAGGGCATGGGTCTGGCTTCTTTCTCTCCTTGAGGAGACTGCCAGCAATTTGAATCTGTCACAAAGATCCGGGCAATACCCAGATCTGGACTCTGGAGTGCTCTCTGGGGTGGGCTTTTTTTCTTTAATGTCATTTTCCCCTTATATTTTCTTTTTTCCTTCTTGTAACATCCTATGTATAAATAGTCCTCCAGTCCATCCCCAATGATCTCTTTCAATCTTCACATTAACCCTGTAAGACAAGTAAAAATGGAAGGAATGAAAACAGCAAGAAATGAGCATCACGTTGTGCCTGGAACTGAGCCAGATAGTTACACAATGGTCCTTTCATTTATGCATCAACCATAGGATAGAGGTATCTTTCTTCCTCTTTTACAGATGTGGTTCAGAGAATTGGTGACCTGGTAACCTGCCTGAGATGGTACCGTCACTCGTACCTCTAAGCTGCTTATCTGTCTTCCGTCCTCTTTCCTCCGGGCTCCCAAAGCATCTTTTGTGTAGGGCTGGTTTTATTTAAGTCATGTTTTAGGTTTGCTTCTTCTCTAAAGCCTTTTTGGCTCTGGTAAAAACCAGTTGTTGTAGGTTCTTTATTTTGGTTACTATTTGTCCTTCGGCATGAACCCAGGGACCATAGCAGTCAGACAAAATGTAATGAACTGCAAGCAATAAATGAACTGCTTAGGGTTTTAACTCATTGGAAGAAAGTTATGCCATCGATTCAGGGCACTGTAGCTTGCAGAAATAAGATTGTCTTCAACGTTTCATTCAGCATCTTGACAATGAGCACTGGGGGTTTTATATGGGAAGAACACTGAAGGTCCTTCATTCTATGAAGGAAAGACTTCAACTCTTTCAAGGCAGCATCTGAGCTGGTTTTCTGAAAAGAGAAGGTTGACTGGGAGAAAGCAGATCTGTCCCTAGCAAAGGTGAACACAACCTAAAAAGTAAAACGTCTAATTCAGCCAAGTTTTCTCTGTTGGCAGAGTTCAGGACATATCCTCATCTTATAATCAGTCTAGTCCTGGGAGAACTTCCCAAAGTTAAAAAAAAAAGTCCCCAGATTATCCAAATAGCAAAGCTTGAAAAGCAGCCAAGGGGAATTGCATCTTTCCTATTACTACCACATGTGCTTCCCTGCCTACCCCTTTTCACAGAGAGCTGGATAATGGTATACTGACTTTCTACCAGGAATGCAGCCCCATGTCATCCCATTGGCATGATGGCATTCTAGAGCAGAAAGCCGTAAGTCTGTTGTTTTCCTTGCATGGGGTTCCCATCCTCACTCACTGCCTGCTTCCTTCTCACTTCACTCATGTGCTTTGAATTTAAGTGTTTTTTCCCCTGTAGGCTACATGTGTTACGTTCACACATAGTGAAGAGATTTCAGTTTTCATCTGAGTAACCTTGCTTTAGTGCTTTCAGGAAACATGCAAACAAATAAAATGGTTTACCACCCAAAAGAAGATTTTTAGAAAGTGTTCAAGTACAAGCATATCTGGAAGAACCTTTTATGGGGAGCCAAAGCTGGCTACTGGGTATGCAGAAAGATTTGGATTGGGCTTGCAAAACATAGAAGGCATGGGGCTTGGTGAAATGTGCTTAGTGACTTATTTGTCATCTTATTTGGGTCATAAGTGCTGTGATTGTGGATTCTCTGTGTAGTCAAAAAAGAAAAAGAAAGAAAAGAAAATGCTATCTGATTTTAGATCCAGAAATATCTGGGTTAAAAATGTCAGCCTTGTCTTCTAACTGCTGTGTGGTCTTGGGTAGCCATTTAATCTTTCTGTATCTCATTTGCCTTATCTGTAAAACAGGAGTGATAATCTCTCCCTTATAGAGTTTTATAGGGAATAAATGATATCTATATAACTACGATATACATAGCATATTTCTTCCCTTCCTTCACAATTCCATCCTACATTGATGACTTATTGGTCCTCTGGGTGTACCTGGGTGGGTTTTCTCCTCCCTCTCACATTATAATCAGGTTAGATCATTCCCTCCTCATTCCTTCTCCTTGAAGAGAAGCTTTCAGCTATGATTTCCAGAGTGGATGTACTACAGGTTAAATCCTGAGGGGATACCAGCGCTGAACGTTACATAGTAGTCCACTATTAAATATTAAAACTAACATTTACATAGCACTTTAGCATTTAAAAAACTTTCAAATGTGTCATCCTGTTTAATTCTTAAAATTCTTTTGTAACTAGTTATTAGTATCTGTTATTTCTCCATTTTCCAGGTGAGGAAATTGGGGCTCTGAAATGTTCAGGGTCTCGGCCAAAGTCACATAGATGGAAATACTGGAATTGAGCATGGCTTCCCCCAGTATGCCTAACAGTCACAATAGTGCTTTTCAGGTACCAACCCTGCCTCTCTCTTTTGTATTCCCTCCCTTCTTGCTGCCACTGTCTCCTGGTCCCCTTGTATTTCTGGGATTTCCTGGGGGCTTTTTCATAGGTCCTTACAAACGCATCCTCATAGCTACTGGCCATTTTCCTCCTCTCCAAGTTTGGTTTATTTTGATGTGGTCTGCCACCTGAAAAAAAGCATTGTGAAGGTGCCTCCCTGTGGCCATGGCTACTGGCACCTACCATCAAAAGAGCTTATATTGAGGGCCTGGTCTCATTGTGCCCCTAAAGTCATTGGTGTTTCTGCTCACCACTGACACTGTCTAAGCATAGTGACCTTCCCGTCTGGTACCTCTTTGGTAAAACCACTCAAGTTCGGGGAGACTCTCTGCTTGTTTTGTGTCAAACTCCATTCCTCAAGTCGCAAAGCAGTACTGCCTTGCATCCCCCCCAGTGGCTTACAAAGATTAGTGAAAGCAGTGCTTTTAGTTTTACTATAACCTCCTTGAAAGTCCCAGTGAAGTCTTATGTTAGTTGGGGTTCTCCAGAAAAACAGAACCAATAGGATATACATAGATACAGATATAGATATAGATACATAGATATATAGAAAGAGATTTATTATGAGAGATTGGCTCATGCAATTATGGAGGCTAAGAAGTCCCATGATCTGCTATCTGCCAGCTGGAGGCCCAGGAAAGTCAGTGGTATAGCTCTAATCCAAACCCAAAGGCCTGGGAACCAGAGAAGCCAATGGTGTAAGTCCCAGTCTGAGTCAAAATGCCCTAGAACCAGGAGCACTGACGTCTGTGGGCAGAAGATAGATGTTCCAGTTCAAGCAAAGAGAGTGAAATTTGCCCTTCCTCCACCTTTTTCTTGTATTTGGGCTCTCAACAGGTTGAATTTTGCCTACCCACATTGGTGAGGGTGATCTTCTTTACTTAGTTTACAGATTCAAATGCTCTTCTCTTGACACCCTCACAGAGGTACTCAGAAATAATGTTTTACCAGCTATCCAGGCATCCCTTAGCCCAGTTGGTTAACAAATAAATTTAACCATCACAGGCCTTGTTAAGGAAAAGATAAATTCAAGGGACAGATAACATGCTGACCTTGGAATCGTCCTCCAACTCCAACCAGTGATCATTAACTGATGTACCTGATTGGACTCTTTCTTATCTTTCAAAAAGCTTTTTCCTCTGAATTTCCTTAGTTCTTCAAGTAAATATGCCACCTTCTGGTGGTCCCTACTTGTCCTCAAACACAACCGATTCTTTTGGTGACCATAACTTAGGCCCATGGGGGGGACTGCAGCCATCCATATATTATTTTAGTGGTACTCTGACTTTTGGGTTTCAAAAATCAGTAATAGTTCAGAAACAATTTGCAGAAATGACATTGACTTGCCAACTGTTTATTTTGCCAACTAAGGAAAAATGACAAAACAGAAGAAAACCAAAACAATAGCCATTTACTAAAACCATACAGAGGGAAAAAGTTGGACCTTTGCCAGCTCCTTAATTTAGTTTAATAACAGAAAGACGATTTTAACACCAAAAATGTAGGAAAAGTATTTATTGAATAAAGAGCTTTGTAAAAAAATCCATACGTCATTCTCCCATACACTCTGGTATTTTAGAACGATTATATTGCTTCATTTGCTATTCACAACAATGATATGAGGTAAGTGTTTTTATTATCCCCATTTTATGAGTGTAGAAATTCAGGACTAAAGAAATTGGGCATCTTGCCAAAAGTCATAGAGATAATAAGGAGAGTAGCTAGGACTTCAACACAAGTCCTACATTGCCAAACATGCCTTTGCTTGGCTAACTAAGCAGCTGAAGATGATGGTGATACTCAACAGGAATTAAGTCTGCTCACGTATTTAGAATGTTTTGAGTACAGTCATGCGCCCGCATAGCAATGTTTCAGTCAGTGATGGACTACATATATGATGGTGGTCTCGTAAGACTGGTACCGTCTATATTTTAGGTATGTAGTAGGCTGTACCTTCTAGGTCTGTGTAAGTACACCCTATGACGTTCGCAGAGTGATGAAATCGCCTAAGGATGCATTTTTCAGAACGTATCCCCGTTGTTAAGTGATGCATGACTGTATTTAAAATAAGTTTCTTTTAAATAGGTCTTTGTTTATAATATTCCCAGCATGTTATTTTGACCATGTGACATTTATTAAAAAACATGCATACGTATCTATAAAATTTATCACTCTGAATAACTGGCATTATAATCTGTGTGCAAGTTCTTTGTCTCTATAGTCCCTAAAGAATCTACTACAGAAAAAAATATGGGATTGTTATTATAATTCCAGTTGTTACAAAGTCCGGCTTTTTCTCTCTGTATGCTCATAAAAAAAAAAGGACAATCATGAAATCTTTCTAGATTTCATTTTTCTTACCTTTCCCTTTTCTTCTCTAACTCATTCTTCCTGCATCTTTCTTTTCCCTGGATTGTGTCTGTATTTTTCTTCTTTGAGATTGTGACTATTTGGCCATTGGAAACATCTTCAGGTAATAAGTTTTTGATTAATCAGCCTCAATATTTCCTTATGTTGGGATGGCTCCTTTGTCCAGATTAATCTTCAGTTTACATCATCCATGAACATGTACAAAATGGTTTATTTTTGGTAGGGGTGGGCCAAAGAGATGGAGAAAATCATGAGGTGGACTCTTTGCATGGACAGATTTAACATTTGATATTTCTACTCTTTGTGAATGAGTCTGGAGGCCAATGCTCTGTAGTCACTTGTAATTTTTCCAGGGCATCAATTTCAATCAAGTATGAACTGTAAGGACTGCCCAGGACCTATATTTTAATATGGCTTTTATTGTTTATTTTTACTATGTGGTCTTATTTAGTTCTTATAAAAAGTCAGTGATGAGGATCTCTGAGTCCCCATTTTGTAGATGAAGAAAATTTGGCAAAATATACACAATAGGCTTATGAAGTAGTCAAAAATCAGGATAATCAGGAAAGTCTTGGTCCCATCCTTCTCAAACATAAAGGCTATATGACATATTTGAGTCCATTTCTACTAAAATTATGTTGAAAGACCTCCTTTCACCCCACTTTGTTTCTGGAATTATATGCGTTAGCCTCTGGGGAATTCATTATTCTTTTGAAGCTGAACCCTTTAAAAACATACTCTTTTGGTTGTTCACATATTTATTTTTAATGGGAGGAAATAAGGAGAATTTGGAATCTAAAGACTTGGGGGAATGGAATATGAATTATGGGAGTTCTTTGTTTTAAGGGGAAATTGTTTCAACTTCTCATTTTCATTAGGGCCGATAGTGATCATGATATAAATATGTTGCTGTTCTGTCCACCAATTACTTATTTCCCAAGACAAATCCTTGCCGAAGAAAGACATTTCCTTGAAGCCCTTTGATTTTCCAGGTGGAAGGACATCTAATTTTCTTTTAAATTGGGTTCAGAGAAGACCACTTCCCTTTTTCTCCTATCCTTTGCCAAGAAGCTTTTCATGATTACAGAAAAGTTTATGAAAACATTGGTATCTGGTTTCTCTTCTGGAGAAATCTCTCTTGGGACTCTGTGGGATGAAAGATGGAATGGGAGTAGGAGTGGGAGGGGCAGAGAGAAGGGGGGATTTTTTTTTTCAGATCTTCAACTAGAATATAGTAGAATTTTAGGAGTGAATATTTCAGAGTTTGGGAAAGTTTAGTAATTTCTCAGAAGAACAAGTTGTCTGGGATGAGTGGATATTTTCCTTTGGGACAGATTGATAAAATTGTTTGATAGGATTTCATTCCAAACTCTCAATTTGTAATTTCCTGCCTACTCATGAGGAGGCTTGGGACACCAGCTCCTTGGGGGAGCCTAGGAGATCTCAAAACACAGATTCTCTGTAACCTAAGAGATTAAATGTCATAGATTCATTCATTCATTCAATCAATCAGTCATTCATCCAATACATATTTTCTATGTATAACTGCTCCAGGCATGATTCTAGGGGCTGAGTATAAAGTGGGGGAACAGCAGATATACAGTCTCTACTCCCATGGAACTGGGGAAAGGCAGAAAATAAACACACAAAAATATGTAATGAAAATTTTGTTGGAGATTCCAAAGGAAAGGAGGGAAGAGGGGCAGGAAGAGAGAAAGAATCCAGGTCTTTGCTTTACCTTGCCTCTTTACCTTTAGTGAACCATCACTCTCACCATTCAAAGACCACTCAGCATGTGAGAGCTCCATGTGCCAGCTGTGTTCCCAGAAATACTTCTGGACCACTCCCTGCCTTCCTGCTTTGTTCCTTGCCTCCTTTTCATTCATATGTTCACTCACTCATTCATTTAGCACAGTTGAGCATTGAGTTACTTTCAGGTCTTGTGCCAGGCACTGGGAGCACAGCAGTGCAAGACAGGGGTGGTTCCTAGCCTCATGGTGATCACAGGCTGGTGGGATGTGAAGACAAGTTACCAGACAATTAAAATGGAGTGAATATGCACTCCGGTAGAGACAGTACTGGGCAGTGGAAGGCGGATAACCCTGGGAGTGAGGGACAGTGTGTAGAAGATTTAAGATGGAGGGGAAACTGAGTGTGAAATGTATTCCAGGCAGAAAGAACAGCATATACAATAGGGGTAAGAAAAAGCAGAGTGATGGAGAGAAGATATGAAGGGACAGAAACTTAGAGAGGGAGGTGGGTACAAAGTAATGCAGGACTTTGAAGGTCATGTCAATAAGTTTGCATTTACTCAGCACCTGATATCTAGACATCTTCTCTTGGTTTGACCCTCGTGCCTTTCTTTTTTTATTATTTCTGAGAATCCTGCTGGCTTGATTATCCCTCAGTCCCTGGAACCCAACTCTATTATCCATCCACTTTCTTGGTATTCTTGAATGGGTCTGCCCTAGGAAAAAGGACTAGATAATAAGAGCTTAGACTAACAGATACTTTTAAAATGCCCACGGATTTATAATGTCTTAACTATTTTCATGAGACAAATATACTAAGCATCAAAAAGGATGAAAAGTTGGTCTTACCTGAACTAGGGTAGTAGAATTTAGGAGTAGAGTCCTGGAGATGCAGAACTTCCAAAGGCAGGTGGCCAGGAAGCTTGTGCTCACTGTGATTTGTTGTATTTCTGTCTCTGAAATCTCTTGATTTGTCTCTTGAAAACTGAGGCAGCCCAGAAGATAAAAATGTTGGTGGATTTTGCTTCCTTACTTCCCCTAAATCCCCACCCTTGAGGAGTAACCAAAGTTACAAGGGGTTTCATTTAGGTCCACAGTTCTTTATCTGAAACACTTGGAACCAAATATATTTCATATGTCAAGTGTTTATGATTTTGGGAAAGTAAAATGGAGCATATACTTTATATTTTGTGACACCCCCAGAGGATTTGGAGTGGCACCCTGTAATCATCACATTAATGTTTCTGAAGCAAAATGTATGCGTATCCACACAAAGTTAGATAAACCAAGATGTAAAAAAGTTCCTAGTCAGTTCCGGTCAGATTTTGCCTCCAAATGAGTTAAGTTCACAGCAGGTTTTGCTGCTAGATGAGTTATGTAAAGATGTTTAGATTTCAGAGCTTTTGGATTTCAGAATTGCAGATTAAAGACTGTGTGGATCTGTAGCATATAAATTTGTTAGGCACAGTGGAAAAAATTGTTCACCATAGGAATTGAAAAACTCTAGAAGATTCTTATCCAGGGGTGTGCAGTTCTGGTTGGAGAACTACTAAATCAGACCATCCGGGAGTGGACGGGGAAAAGATGCTTTTAACAAGCTCCCCAGGTGACTCTGATTCACATCAAAATTTAAGAATCTCTGCTCTAGAAGAAATTTCCAAGGGAGATCGTGAAATCTTCTCCTCTACACATTTAAGAAAATGTTGATTTTCTTTAGATCTCTGTGAAATGATAAATGTGTCAACTTTGCATCAGACAGGCTCCTGCTGGAGCTAAGACTAGGATTCAGGTAGTATAGGTTTTTGGGCTTCCCTGTCCCTCTAGAGATAAAGACTGCCCTGCTGGAAGACCTGTGGGTAATACTTATGTGCATGTGCTTGGACTGTGACTCCCGGGTCCTACCCCAGGCTCCCCATCACTCAAGTGCTTTGACACAGCTTCGCCTGTATGACCAGCCCTCCATTAGACACTAGAAAGAATGGTTGACTCCTGCTCTCAAAGAGCTCACTGTCGCCATAAAGAGAAAACACCTGCACATGTTCATGTTAATTAATGCCAGTGATTTTAATTTAGTCACAGTTCAACTCACTATTGTTACCACTTCCGAGCTACATTGACACATGTTCTTTTAAAACTTTTAATTAACATTTACTTTTTGACTTTTGGGGAAATAATAACCTCATATGGCAGAGATACCAGAGAGGGAGGGAACCTGTTAAGAAAAGAGTATGGAAGAGACATTTTGCAATGAATCAAGGTATGAACATGATTATTGTATTCTTATAAACAAAGGATTCATTGGGAGGGGAGTCAAAGAAAAGGACTTTTGTGTCAAACCAGCCCAGACATTGAATCTTAGTTCTGACCTTATCAGCTTTAGGACCTTCGGTGTACTAACTAAATCTTTGCATTTCAGCTTGCCCATATGTAACATGGACACAATAGCATGTACTTCATGGGGTTGTTGTGTGGATTGGCTTGGCTTCTCTCTATGGAATCACCTGCCACAGTGAACATTGGTTTCTTCATTCTCTCTGCTCCACAGCACTTGGGTTGTTGTGTTTCTGCACTTGTTTCTCTGTCCTGTGCCATTTGTCTGTTGCTTGTTGGCCTCTCACACTGGATTGGGAGCCCTTGAAGAACATGGACCTCATCTTTCTAATTCTTTCATCCCTTGTGTCTGGCATGTGGTGAGCACTCAGCAAAGGTTTGTAGAGAAGGGAGAGAGCAGCATGGATTACAGACTTTGTGAAGGAGGTGAGCTTTGAGCAGTAGTAGTCTGCTAAGTATTTAACAACCAGCTTGCCAATAAAAATGCATGTGTGAGTTATTTTTATTATAAATTTTACTGATATAAAGGATGTATAGCACAAATTTACCAATCATAATAAAATATGCAATACCCGTCATTGTCAATTCATATAGCCAACTGATTCTCTCAGAATGTTTTCCTAAGTTGAGATCAGGGGTTAGCAAACTACGGCCTGTGAATCAAATCTGACCCAGCACCTACTTTTGTAAATAAAATTTTACTGAAGCATAGCCACAGCCGGTGACTACCATTGCGCCACACTGGCAGAGTTGAATAGTTGTAACAAAGACCACATGGCCCACAAAGCCTAAAATATTTGCTGTCTTCCCCTTTAGAGAAAAGGGAACATCTGCATCTTCTTCTCCTCTTCTCCCCTTCCTCCCCTTCCTTCTCCTTCTTCTCTTCTCTTCTTCCTTCTTCTTCTTTTATAATCCTTTAAAAATGTAAAAACCACCTTTAGCTTGTGGGCAATACAAAAATAAGATAAGGACCGGATTTGCCTGTGGAGTCATAGATTATTGAGCCCTGGTCTAGCCAATCAACAGAACAACAAATCAAGCCCTGAGTGGTAGCATTTGCCAATGCAGTACTCCCAGCATGGTTCATTTCAAGCTACCGACATGATGTCACTGAACGTAGGATTGGAATAGATACACTAGTGCACTCTTATATAGCATTTCAACCATATGGAATCAATAGATGTAAATAACACAAGAGCATAGATAATAGTAAAATTATCAACACAACAAGTGCAGAAACACAAAATGTAAAATAATTAAGGATTGATGAGTTTTGAATATTTATTACCTTTGTTTTTAGTATAACTTTAATTATGAGTTTATATAATTTAATTTTTAATAATAGATGTGATTAACAACTAGCTTGCAAAGTTCCTGAAAATTTAATTGTCAGCCTTTGCAAGCTGATAAAAGCTGGCTTCATCACATTCCTGGGCCTTTGAATTGGTTCCTATTGGAGGTTTGGGTCTTGATAAATGGAGGAGGAAAGAGGCAGGCATTCCAGCTTTGCACCTCATTTCTTTGTCCCACAGACACTAATGCAGAGTCTGATCTAAGTTAGACCTCCTCCCTGCAAAGGTCTAAACTGAACTACAGAGGTGAGGATGGGAGTGAAACCCAGTGAAGGAGCCACATAGAGGTTCAAGTTGCTAAAACAGTGCTCTTTACCATTGGACACCTCGTCAAACCTGCCAACTCTAGTGATTATCCTTATGACCCTATTCTTATGAACAGCCTTCACTTGTTGGTGTAAATAGAGCTTATGGGGGAAGGAGATGAATTTTCGGAGTTGTTTGACCTCATTTATTGTTGGCTACATATTAATAACTGGACATTTGGCTTCTGTGTTGGAGGCTTATCTTCTTCTCTAATGGCAATATGATGCCCTATTATTTGTAATATTACACTTTTAGGGGAGAGCAGAGAAGAGTCAAAGCCAGCTGACGTAGTCATTATCATGAACTAACAACAGGGCAAAGCCGCCATCATACCATGCCTCTCATGCCAAGCTCGTTAATGGGTGTAATTTTGTTAGTCTTGCAGGAAGGATTCTTTAGGTTATTCACACTGTGAGAGACAAGAAGGAAAAGCTAATCTAACAAGGTTGTCACCTTGAAAGCCTATTCAAAGGCTGGCTAGCTGAAGAAATTTGAATAAAAGGGAGGGGTCAGTTTTGAAAGCTTTCTCTTTTTCCTATTTTACTTTTCTTCATTCAACAGGGACTTTTGGAAATAAAACATGTCTAAGGAATGGAGGAAGAAAGGAAAAGAGAGAAAAACTACATTTCTTTTCTTTTTTTCCTTTGAAAGCTGTACATGAAGGATCTGTGGCTTCTGTGGAGTGGGTGAGGTGCTCTGCAGCTCTCAGTGACATTACCAAGGGGAATCTGGGGCCAGAGGTGTGCAGGTGGGGCTGTCAATCAGAGACAACATCAAGGGCTCTTACAAAAACAAAAAGAAAGAAAATGGATGTTTAATCAATACAGTTGCTCTCTGCTTAACCTTTTGTGTTTTAAGCAACATTCACTGGAGCCCAGCAACAGGGTCCAATATTTAACACATAAAAGGTACTCAAAAAGGTGAAGTCTTGGGGAGCGGCTAGAAAGTGAAGATGGAACAGAGAGTTAAGAAATGCAAAGAGAAAGACTTGGAGGAGAGGGAGGTCAAATGGATGTTTAAAGGCTGGGGTCCATTAAGAAGAGGCTGGGGACCACTAGAGGGACAAATGGGAGAGCCCAATGGTAGACTGCATGACTGTTGGGCACCTGGTGATTCTGAGCTGTATTCAATTTACTTCTCCTTACTCCTGGAAGGTAATCAGAACAGCTGAAGGTTTGGCTGAAAAAGAGAGGAAGAAGCAGCCACGATAGGCTCAACTGATTTAGTCTACTGTTGCTTCTGATGGTGCCTGGTCAGCTCTCTATATCCACTCTGGCTTAGGGTACATAATTCCTGATGGGGGAGGGAGCAGCATCAGGCAGGTGTCAGAGAAAAAAGCCTGGCAAGAGCCTTTGTCTCTTTGGCAATACCCAAGTTAGGTCACTCAGAATCTCTAATCTGGACTATTAAAACAGCCTCCCAACTATCAGCCTGCCTCCACATTCAGGTCCATCCTCCACTGTCACTAGAGCCATGTTTTTAAATTTTAAAAAATATATATTAATTTTGAAAATGTAAAAATTACAGAAAAGTGTGAAGAGGGAACTAATAACCATCTATATGTTACCGACCGCATTTTTATTGCCTTCTTCTTTTTATCTTCCCCTTCCTTCTTTTAAGTTTATTGAGTACCTATTATCTGGCAGGGATTGTTTTAGGAGATACAAAGATCACTATAACTGACCCCTTATCTCAGTCTGGAAGGAAAGACATGTAGACAAATGATTGCAGCATTTTGTCTCAGCATATGCACATACTTTAGTTTTATTTTACTTTTGTAATTATTTTGATAATTCAGTTTGATTAAGAAATATATACGAATAGTACAAAATTCAAAAGTTACAAAAGGGCATAGAGTAAAAGGAAAGTCTGTCTCCTATCCCTATCCTTTAGCCACCCAATTTCCCATTTAAGAAGCAGCTACAGGTGCCAGTTTCTTATTTTTCTTTCTTTTCTCTCTCTCAATACATAGACATGTGTTTATAAGTATATGTGCATGCAAATATGCATATGCATAATACACAAGTAACATACTACATATCTCATATTACACCTTGCATATTCTACTGAGTATATTTTGGAGATCATTCATCAGCACATAAAGAATAGCGTACTTTTTTACTGGCTACATAATATTCAATTGTATATATATAAAAACCACATATAAACATATATGTTGAATATATATAAATATATGTCAACGATATATAAATATCAAAAACACGTATATTTTAAAATCTACACTTGACTATTTATTTAGGCTCTCCGTGCAAAGTGTTGAGTTAATTGTACTCCTCAATTCATGGAACATCATAGCCATGATCCTCACAAGATTTTCTCTTACTTTTCACTCCATAATGTGTTTTCAGATCTATACATATTGCTTTATGTATATATAGTTTGTAGCTTCTACATAATGCTTAGTATTTCGTAATATGCATCCAATACATTTACTTATCTCTTCTTGAAGTGATGGACAGCTAGATTGCTTCCAATTCACCATTAGTATAAATAACTCAATGAAATATCCTTGAGCATGTTTTCTTATCAACCTATGTGATTCTTTTTAGGAGACATAAACCCAGGAGTGGAATTGCTCCTGGGCCAAAGAATATATGTACATTTAATCAAAGTACTGCCAGATTGCACTCCAGAATGGTTGTACTCATCAACATTTCCAAAACCATTGTAGGAGATGTCCTATATTGCTACATCCATTCCAATACTTGGTACTAGCCAGCTTTCCAATATTTGAGTTTTTTGGTCATCTTATTAACTTGAAAAATTAAGAATTTATTTTTTAGAGCAGTTTAAAGTTCATAGCAAAAATGAGGGGGCGGTACAGAGATTTCCCGTATATCCCCTGTCCCCACACATGCATAGCCTCCCCCATTGTCGACATTCTCTACCAGAGTGGTACATTTGTTACAATTGATGAACCTACGTTGATGTCACCACTCAAAGCCCATAGTTTACCTTGGGGTTCACTCTTGGTGTTGTACATTCTATGGGGTTTGGACAGATGTATGATGACATCACCTCCTGTGAGTTTTGGCAAATTGTGTCTTTCAAGGAATTGGTCTATTTCATCTAGGTTATCAAATTTGTGCATCTAGAGTTGTTCATAGTATTCTTTTATTATCTTTTTTTTTTTTTGTGGGGAAGACCAGCCCTGAGCTAACATCCATCGCCAATCCTCCCCTTTTTGCTGAGGAAGACTGGCCCTGGGCTAACATCTGTGCCCATCTTCCTCCACTTTATATGGGACGCCGCCACAGCGTGGCTGACAGGCAGTGCGTCGGCGGGCGCCCAGGATCCGAACTCGTGAACCCCGGGCGCGAACTAAACCACTGCGCCACCGGGCGGCCCCTTATTATCTTTTTAATGTTCTGGTATCTGTAGTGATGTCCCCTCTTTCATATCCCTCATTGTTGTTTTAATATGCGTTTCTGTAAATACAAATGAGTTGAAAATATTTTCATATGCTTGCTATCCTGTTGAAATTCCTCTTTTGTGTATTGCCAGTTTATATCTTTGTTCCATTTTCTGGCTAGACTTCCTGTTATTTCATTATTGATTTTAGGAATTCCTTGTATATCCTATGAATTCTAGATATTAGTTCCTTGTTGTTTTTAGACAATGAAAATAATTTCCTCCATCTGTTATATGTCTGTTAACATTGTAAAGGGTGTTTATTAAATGGATGTCCATGATTTGTATGTAATAAAATCTATCATTTTTTTCTGCCTTGTGGATTAAGCTTTCAGAGTTTTGTTTTAGAAGTTCTCCCTCACCCTGGGTATACAAATATTCTCCTACATTATTTTATATCAATCTCATCATTATATCTTTCCCATCTACATCTTGAACACATCTGCAACCACTGTTGTATAGGCATAAAGTAGAGGTCTAGTTTTTAGTTTTTCTTCATATGCTAGGCTAGTTATTTCTAATACCATCTATAAAGAATCAGACTTTTCTGTACTGTTTTGTGGTGCTATTTTTATTGTATATCAGGTTACCAAAAATTCATGAATCTGTTTCAGAACTGTCTACCATCCTCCACTGGTTTATTTGTTCTTGTTATGTATTGATTTTATTACAATGGCTTTGGATAGCTCTTAATATCTCTTGCTAGTCTCCACTTGTGTGTGTGTGTGCATTTTTTATTGATGTCATAGTAGTTTATAACATTGTGAAATTTTAGTTATACATTATTGTCAGTCACCATACAAATGTGTCCCTTCACCCCTTGTGCCCACCCCCAACCCCCTTCCCCCTGGTAACCACCAAACTGTTCTCTCTGTCTGTGTGTTAGTTTATCTTCCACATGTGAGTGAAATTATATGGTGTTTGTCTTTCTCTGTCTGGCTTATTTTGCTTAACATGATACTCTCCAGGTCCATCCATGTTGTTGCAAATGGGACGATTTTGTCTTTTTTTTATGGCTGAGTACTATTCCATTGTATATATATATATATACCACATCATCTTCATCCAATCATCAGTTGAGGGACATTTGGGTTGCTTCCACTTCTTGGCTATAGTGAATAATGCTGCAATGAACATAGGGATACATAAGCCTCTTTGGATTGTTGGTTTCAGGATCTTTGAATAAATACCCAGTAGAGGGATAGCTGGATCATAAGATATTTCTATTGTTAATTTTTTGAGGAATCTCCATACTGTTTTCCATAGAGGCTGCACCAGTTTGCATTCCCACCAGCAGTGAATTAGGGTTCCCATTTCTCCACAACCTCTCCATCATTTGTTATTTATTATCTTGGTGATTATAGCCATTCTAATGGGTGTAAGGTGATATCAGTGTAGTTTTGATTTGAATTTCCCTGATGATTAGTGATGTTGAACATCTTTTCATGTGCCTATTGCCCATCTGTAGATCTTCCTTGGAAAAATGTCTGTTCATATCCTCTGCCCATTTTTCGATTGGATTGTTTGTGTTTTTATTGTCAGTTGTGTGAGTTCTTTATATATTATATATATATATATGAAATGTAAATATTTTCTCCCACCTGGTGGGTTGTCTTTTTATCTTGATCTTGGTTTCATTGGCCTTGCAGAAGCTCTTTAGTCTGATGAAGTCCCACTTGTTTACTTTTTCTTTTGTTTCCCTTGTCCGAGTGGACACGGAATTCAAAAATCTCCCTCTATGACCAATGTCACAGAGTGTACTGCCTATGTTTTCTTCCAGGAGTTTTATTGTTTCAGGTCTTACCTTCAAGTCTTTGATCCATTTTGAGTTAATTTTTGTGTATGGCAAAAGAAAATAGTCTACTTTCATTCTTTTGCATGTGGCTGTCCAGTCACCCCAGGGCCATTTATTGAAGAGAATTTCCTTTCTCCATTGTATGTTCTTAGCTCCTTTATCAAAGATTAGCTGTCTATAGATGTGTGGTTTTATTTCTGGGCTTTCAATTCTGTTCCATTGATCTATGTGTCTGTTTTTGTACAAGTACCATGCTGTTTTAATTAGTATAGCTTTGTAGTATATTTTGAAGTCAGGAATTGTGATGCCTCCAGCTTTGTTCTTTTTTCTCAGGATTGCTTTAGCTATTCGGGGTCTTTTTTTGCCCCATATGAATTTTAGTATTCTTTGTTCTATTTCCATGAAGAATGTCATTAGGATTCTGATTGGAACTGCATTGAATCTGTAGATTGCTTTAGGTAGTACAGACATTTTAACTATGTTTATTCTGCCAGTCCATGTGCATGGGATATCTTTCCATGTCTTTATGTCATTATTGATTTCTTTCAATAATGTCTTATAGTTTTCATTGTATAGGTCTTTCACCTCCTTGGTTAAATTTATTCCTAGATATTTTATTCTTTTTGTTGCAGTTGTAAATGGGATTGTACTCTTGAGTTCTCTTTCTGTTAGTTCGTTATTAGAATATAGAAATGCAACTGACTTTTGTAAGTTGATTTTGTACCCTGCAACTTTGCTGTAGTTGTTGATTATTTCTAATAGTTTTTCAATGGATTCTTTAGGGTTTTCTATATATAAACTCACATCATCTGCAAACAGCAAGAGTTTCACTTCTTCATTGCCTATTTGGAATCCTTTTATTCCTTTTTCTTGCCTAATTGCTCTGGCCAAAACCTCCAGTACTATGTTGAATAAGAGTGGAGAGAGTGGGCACCTTTGTCTTGCTCCTGTTCTCAGAGGAATGGCTTTCAGTTTTTCCCTGTTGAGTATGATATGGGCTGTGGGTTTGTCATATATGGTCTTTATTATGTTGAGGTAATTTTCTTCTATACCCATTTTGTTGAGAGTTTTTTTTTTTATATAAATGGATGTTGGATCTTGTCAAATGCTTTCTGTGCATCTATTGAGATGATCATGTGGTTTTTATTCCTCAATCTGCTAATGAGGTGTATCACATTGATTTGTGGGTGTTGAACCACCCCTGTGTCCCTGGTATAAATCCCATTGATCAAGGTGTATGATCTTTTTAATTATTGCTGTATTCGATTTGCCAATATTTGGTGAGGATTTTTGCACCTATGTTTATCAGCGATATTGGCCTGTAGTTTTCCTTCTTTGTATTGTCCTTGTCTGGCTTTGTATCAGAAGGATTTTGGCCTCATAGAATGTGTTAGGAAGAGTTTCATCTTCCTCTATTTTTTTGGAATAGTTTGAGAAGCATCAGTACTAAAGCTTCTTTGATTGTTTGGTAGAACTCTCCAGGGAAGCCATCTGGTCCTGGATTTTCATTTTTTGGGAGGTTTTGATTACTGTTTTGATGTCTTTATTTGTGATTGGTCTATTCAGATTCTCTATTTCTTCTTGATTCAGTTTTGGGAGGTTGTATGAGTCTGAGAATTTATCCATTTCTTCTAGATTGTCCAATTTGTTGGCATATAGCTTTTCACAGTATTGTCTTATAATCCTTTGTATTTGTGTGGTATCTGTTGTAGTTTCTCCTCTTTCATTTCTAATTTTATTTATTTTAACCTTCTCTCTTTTTCTTAGTGAGTCTGGCTAAGGGTTTGTCAATTTGTTTATCTTCTCAAAGAACCAACTCTTTGTTTCATTGATCTTTTCTACTGTTTTTCTTTTTGGTTTCAATTTCATTTATTTCTGCTCTAATTTTTATTATTTCTCTCCTTCTACTGACTTTGGGCTTTGTTTGTTCTTCTTTTTCTAATTTTGTTAGGTGTAGTTTAAGGTTGCTTATTTGGGATTTTTCTTGTTTGTTAAGGTGGGCCTGTATTGTTATGAGTTTCCCTCTCAGGACCACTTTTGCTGCATCCCATATGAGTTGGTATGGTGTATTTTCATTTTCATTTGTCTCCAGACAATTTTTTGATTTCTCCTTTAATTTCTTCAATGATCCATTGGTTGTTCAATAGCATGTTGTTTAGTCTCCACATCTTTGTCACTCTGTTTTTCTCTTGTAGTTGATTTCTAGTTTCATAGCATTATGGTTGGAGAAGATGCTTGTTGTGATTTCAATCTTCTTAAATTTATGGAGGCTTGCCTTATTTCCCAACATATGGTCTATCCTTCAGAATATTCCATGCATGCTTGAGAAGAATGTCTATTCTGCTGTGTTTGGATGGAGTTCTCTCTATATATCTATTAAGTCTATCTCATCTAGTTTTTCATTTAAGTCCACTATTTCTTTATTCACTTTCTGTCTGGATGATCTATCCATTGATGTAAATGGGGTGTTAAGATCCCCTACTATTATAGTGTTGTTAATATCTCCTTTTAGGTTTGGTAATAGTTGCTTTATGTACTTTGGTGCTCCTGTGTTGGGTGCATATACATTTACAAGTGATATGTCTTCTTGGTGGAGAGTCCCTTTTATCATTATATATTGCCCCTCTTTGTCTCATTACCTATTTTATCTTGAAGTCTACTTTGTCTGATATAAGTATGGCAACACCTTCTCTCTTTTGTTTGCCATTTGCTTGGATTATTGTCTTCTATCCTTTTACTCTGAGCCTGTGTTTGTCTTTACAACTGAGATGTGTTTCCTGGAGTCAGCATATTATTGGATCTTGTTTTTTAATCCATCCCACCATTCTGTGACTTTTGGTTGGAGAATTCAATCTATTTACATTTAGAGTGATTATTGATATATGAGAGCTTAATGTTGCTATTGTATTGTTCATTTTCCAGTTCTTTTGCATTTCCTTTGTTTCTTGTCCTGTGTGTTTCAGACTACCAATTCAGTTTGGTAGTTCTGTATGACGGTTTTCTTAGTTTTCTGTTTATTTATCATATGTGCCTTTGTTCTGATTATTTGTTTAGTGGTTACCATGAGATTTGTATAAAAAATCTTGTAGATGAGATAGTCCATTTTCTGATGGCCTCTTATTTCCTTAGACTAAATCGATTACATCCCTTTCCTCTTCCACTTCTAAGTTATTATTTTCACAACTTATTCCATCTTTTGTTGTGAGTTTGTGTTTAAAGTGATGAGGTTATATTTATTTTTGGTGTTTTCCTTCCCTTAGTCTTTGGTGTTATAATTAAGTGTTTGCTAACCTATTCTGATAGAGAGCTGCAATTTTTCTGATTTTATCTACCTATTTTTCTCCTTGCTCAAAGCTTTGTATCCTCTTTCTATTTTTCTTTTTCAGGCATGAGGGCCTTCTCGAGCATTTCGTGTAGTGGGGGTCTTGTGGCAATGAACTCCCTTAGCTTTTGTTTGTCTGGGATGGTTATTATTTCTCCATCATGTCTGAAGGATATTTCACTGGATAGAGTATTGGCTGAAAGTTTTTGTCTTTCAGAATTTTGAATATATCGTTCCACTCGCTCCTAGCCTGTAAAGTTTCTGCTGAGAAATCCACTGAAAGCCTGCTAGGACTTCCTTATAAGTTGTTTTTTTTTTTTTTTTTTCTGTCTTGCTGCCCTTAATATTTTTTCTTTATCATTGACTTTTGCCAGCTGTACTACTATATGCCACGGAGAGGGTCTTTTCATGTTGACATATTGAGGAGATCTGTTGATTTCATTCATTTGTATTTCCAGCTCCTTCCCCAGGTTTGGGAAGTTCTCGGCTATTATTTCTTTGAACAAGCTCTCTGCTCCTTTTTCCCTCGCTTCTCCCTCTGGAATACCTATAATCCTTATGTTGCATTTTCTAACTGAGTCAGATACTTCTCAGAGGATTTCTTCATTTGTTTTTAGTCTTAGTTCTTTTTCCTCCTCCATCTGGAGCATTTCTGCATTCCTATTCTCAATATTGCTAATTCTTTCCTCCATATTGTCAGCTCTGTTCTTTAAAGATTCCAGATTTTTCTTTATCTCCTCCATTGTATTTTTCATCTCCAACATTTCTGATTGGTGTTTCTTTATGGTTTCAACCTCTTTTGTGGAGACATTCCTGATTTCATTGACTTGTCTATCTATATTTTCTTCTAGTTCATTGAGCTGTTTAATGATAGCTATTTTGAATTCTCTATCATTTAGGTTATAAATTTCTGTGCCTTCAAGATTGATTTCTGGGTGCTTGCCATTTTCCTTCTGGTCTGGAGATTTAATATATTTTTTCATAGTGCTTGAGGGCATAGGCTTGTTTTTCCTCATTCTGAAGATATTTGGTTGCAGTTTCCACCTGCCAGCACTGGGTGGGGGTCAAGAGCTGTGTATTCTGAGCCTGCTGTGATCTGCAGGCACTCTGACTGACCTGCTCTGCTGGTGCTCCAAGCAGGGGGAGGGATCTTTCTTTCACCTACCCCATCCTGGGGTCTTCTCATTCTTCCCTTGCTATCTGCTCTCCTGGGGTGCTAGCTTGATGAAGACATCCCCACAACAGTTCAGTCCCCTCTGTATGGGAATTCCCCACAGGCTGTGAGAGAACTTGGAGAATGGTGGTTTTCCTGCAGAGGGCCACCCCTGCCCTCTCTCTCAGCCATGCATTCCTGGTCCCAGGATCACTGTCATTGGGGAAGGAGAGGAATTCTCCTTACATCCTTCCACTTTCTCCATGGGTACCAGCACCTTTACCCTCAGATGTTAGGCTGTGTGGGTCTCTCAGACATCTTTTGTGTTGTGTGAGTGTCCTCTGTTGGTATTTGAATGTACTTTTTGTTGTGTCCTAGTGAGGGAGAGTCTCAGGGGGAAAGCTCACTCTGCCATGATGCTGATGTGACTCTTGATAGTCTCCACATTTACTCCATTTTTTCAAACTTGACTTAGTTAATCACAAGCATTTTTCCTTCCATACAAATTTTAGTGTAAATTGAGTTCCTTAAAGACCTAACTGAAATGTAGTTTGGGATTTAATTTTTAGGTTAATTTTGGGAGAAATTGATATTTTTATGATAGAAAGTATTATTATCCAAGATCATGAGTTTTCTCTACATTTATACGGATTTTATTTTATTCCCCTCAAAGCACCAATTAAAAGCACCTCCATGGAGGCCTTTGTACACTTGTTAATTCCTAGATAACTGTAATTTTTCTTGCTATTTTGAATGCTATCTTATATTTGATAACATTTTCTGTTTAGCAATTCCTTGGGGAGAAAAATACTATTTAATATGCTCACCTTGTATTTAGTAACCTCATTGAACTGTTATAACTATTTTAATAGCTTGATGGTTCCATTTTTTTCTTCTATGTAGATGATCACACTATTTTCAAGTATTGATTGTTTTATTTCTTTCCTTACCGTCCTCACATCTGTTATTTCTTTTCTTAGTGCCTTGGTCATGACCTAGTATTATGGTAAACTGTAAAAACCATCTTTGTCTTGTTTATATTCTTAAATTTTCTCTAATAAGAAAAATATATATGGTGAATTTTCAGATTTATTTTCCGTGTTAATGAAGTTAACTTTGATCCCTAGTTTGCTAAGAGTTTTTGCCATAAATAGGTGATAAACTTTGTTTTTTGCTGTATCTAGGATTTTTTTTCATTTATTCTATTAATGTGTTTCATTTCCTTGAAATATTTTTTGATATTGAACCATCTTTGCATTCTTGGGCTAAACCTTACCTGATTGTGATGTATTTTGTTTTACATACACTGTTGGATATTTTTAGCTATTTTTGCTTCTGTGAAATTAATTTGGCCTCTAATTTCTTTCTTTAGAAGTGTGGCATAATACTTAAGAGTGCAGACTCTGGAAACAGATTGCCTAGGTTTCAATTCCAGCTTGGTGACTTACTAGTTGTGTGATCTGAAGAATAAACCTTTCTGGCTTCATTTTTCCCATTTATAAAATGGAATTTGTGTTTATGATATGTAATTTACAACTTACATTGAGGAATAAGTGAATTAAAATATGAAAAACACTTGGAAGAATACCTGGCATATAGTAACCTCTATCTAAATGCTCACTATGATTATGGCACAAGATTTATTTTGTTTGGGAATCAATATGACATTAGTCTTATAAAATAATCTAGACAACTTATTCATTTTTTTATGTTTTCTGGAACAATTTGTGTAAGACAGGAATTGTCTGTTCTTTGAAAATTTGGTAGGAATCGCCAATAAAGCTCTATGAGCCTAGAGTTGTTTTTTTTTTCCAGTAGAGAGGTCTTTTCATCTTTGTTATTTTAACTTCTTTATGCTTATTAGTCTAGTCAAGTATTCTATTTCTTCTTGAACCAATTTTGGTATTTTATGATTTTTTTCACAGAGAGGTATTCACTTTGTCTAGATTTCAAATTACTTAATGGATAGTTGTTCATCATGTTATTTTATAGTTTTTAAAGTTTTTTATTGTATTGTAGTTATTTATCCTTTTTAATTCTATATTTGATTATTGATATAATCCTCCTCTTTTTGCCTTGCTTAATCTTGCTAAAGGACTGTATTATTAAATTTTTTAAAGAATCAAATTTAGCTTTGTCAAGTTCATCTTTTCTGTCTTTCTTTTGTTGCCTATTTTATTGATTTATGCACTTATCTTTTATTATTTGCTTTCTTTGTATTCCTTGGGATACAAGTTCTCTTGGGTTTTTCTTCCAACTTCTTGAGTTAAAAGCTTAGCTTTTAAAAAAAAAAATTCTGTTTTTACTGTTAAAATATATCTCAACCTATATACTTCTAAATATGTTTTTAACTGTGTGCTATAAATATTGGCATATTATATTTCATTGCCATTCAGTTCTAAGTATTTCCTAATTTCTCTTCCAATATCCTGTAAACTCAAAGGTTATTTGGTAACACATTGTTTAGTTTTCAGATATGTGGAATTTTAAAAAGAAGTCTTTATTTTATAATTGAGAAAATTTTCATACTTAGAACATTTGGTATGGGCATTGGATACATAAAATATAAACAATTCCTGGGCCAGCTCTGGTGGCCTAGTGGTTAGAATTGGTGTGCTTCACTTCAGAGGTTTGGCTTTGGTTCCTGGGCACTTTGGTTTCACACCACTTGCCTATCAGTGGCCATGGTGTGGCAGTGACCCACATACGAAATAAAGCAAGATTGGCACAGATGTTAGCTCAGGGCAAATCTTCCTCAGCAAAATATGTATACACACACACACACACACACACACACACACACACACACACATATATAAACAATTCCAGTAAATCTCAAACCAAGAAACATAAGGGGAAAAAGGTTACATTGCCTAGACTACTCACAAAAAATCTGGAAAATTGATTCTGATAATTGTGAAAGTCCCGGTTTTTTATAATTGATCTCTTGCTCTTATTAAAGAAATATTTACAAAAGAAACTTGTGGTTTTGGTATTTATATCTGTAGAACAGTGAGGAAGTTTTCAAACTTTGAGCTGATAATCCATGAATCTGTTTTTTCTGGTCTAACAGGTAATAGCAAAAATGCCCACCTTCTGGGGAGCTTCCTTCTTGGAGACATGAAGTTGTAGCTCCTGCCCCAACTCCACCCACTCTGCAGGGTGAGAATTAGGAGACTCCAGTCTGGGTGGAGGTTCAGAGTTGCCAATCTCTGGCGGTATTCTTGTGAATTTCCAAGCTAAGTTTGAGGGTAACACTTGGAAAAGTGGGAGAAACATTTTTTCATTTCCTATGGCGCCTGTGGGGATATTATCTTCACCACTGAAACTGTTAGGAACTTCTATCCCTGCACATGATCTTCAGGTGGAGGTGACCAAAGATGCTGTATAGTGGGATATGGGCTGCCCACTTTGAAGGCATAGTTGTATGAGCCAACAGCTTCAGATGCAGGAGAGATTATAGGGAAATGAGCTGCAAAGTTCAGCACATGGTGAGAACCTTGACACTCTGAGGGGTGCAGAGAAGCCCAGAAACTGGAACATTGCCAGTTGGATCCAGGGAGCAAAAGGCTAGGCATGGCTGAGACTAGTATATGGAATTTCCTAGAAGTCTTGAAGTCTCCGAGGTTTTACCATCAGAGTTTGGGTCTCACATGAACCTGTTGATTATGGAGGTCTTCCCTGAGCCTATGGAACTGCTTTGGCAGGCAGCTCTCTCATTCCTGCCGCCGTTGCATGTAGTGTTAAATGAAGTGATCCTTTCTTCTTTTCTCTGCGCAGAAGAGATGTATATAATCCCAATGTACCAGTTCATCTCAATCATGGTTTGAAGGCCTTTTTGAGAGAAGAGACAAATCCTTTGTTTCTATCATCTTCCAGATTATCTTGGCACTAATCATTGATCCAAATAAAAACTTCTTTCTTTAAGTTTCCTCATAAATAACATCATCCTATTTTTTTAACAGAAAGTCTGAAGTCTCTGAAAATCAGATTCAAAGACATTACATCTCTATTTAATCAAAATCTTCTGAAAAAATCTCAGCCTAGTCTGGCTTGGGAATTTGTAATTTTAGTCCATTCTTGTTAAGTCATCAAATTATGAAAACAAATTAACCAGGAAATTTCCTTCAAGTTTGCAAAAAAATTTTTTAGGAGCAATCAAATGCAGCCCACAGAGGCTTTCCAGTCGCCATGTCTTTCTAATTAGTTAAGTTTCCAGTTTCCAGTTTCCTAGAAACAGCTCAGATTCTTTCTACAATCTTGGCTGCTCATCTGGAAGTGTCTTGGTTTGGCTGATAAGTTACATGATCATCATGTTTATAACTATGTATTTTAGGTCCTTGGCAGTTGCATATTAGTTGGTTACCACTTTGCAGACCCTCGGGTGGTCCGTGAGCCAAGTCCACCTCACTTGTCAGCCTCTAATGGTGCACTGAGGAAAACAGGCACATGGTGGGACAATGGGAAGACCAGCCATGTTGGAACATGCAAGCTTCCAGATGCAGGCTTCTACATAAAGGGGTGTCCTTCAGAGGGACAAAGAGTCTGTCACGCATCATGCGAGGTCAGAGGAGGGAAGTGCATGTGATTCAAACAGAAATATATTGAATCATGATAGATAGAAGTTTTCTGGACAGAAAACACTTATGTGCAGACAGAAAACAGGTAAACATGTACAGCTCACCATGAGACAAACTGCAGTGGCAACTCAAGAGGGGAGCATGTGAATTCCCTGACTGTTCTCTAAGAGGAATTATACTGTTCTTTTCTTGATATTTGAAAATCCTTTTCCCCTTTAGTCTACGGATCCTGAAAGCAGTAGAGGCAGTGGTGATTGGAGTGATTTGGAATTTTGTATATTATATCTTTGTTATTGATTTCAATTTCTTTTTGTTATTGATCTGTATGATATTAACTGGGTTTTTTGAATTTTTTTGTAACTCAGTACATGGTTAATCTATGAAAGTGTTCAATATGTGCTTGAAAATAAAGTATAATCTTTAAAATGTGAAATAATTCTATATATCTAATACTAAAGCGTTTGAATTATATTATCATTGTCTTCTGTACATCTGCTTACTTTTTGGCTTTTTCATCTATCAGCTTTTGAGGGCAGTGAATTAAAATCTTCCAAATCTTCTGTCACAATTGTCAATTTATCTCCTTTCCTTTGTAGGTCTATTAGTTGTTGCATTATGTAGTTTGAGACTGTACTGTTAGCTCCATATAGGTTCGTGATTGTTAGATCTTATTGCTCTACTCTTTGTTTTACAAAAATATAATATCTCTTCTTGTTACCTATTACATTTTTGTCTTCAATTATATTTTGAGGGATTTTATGCATTCTAGATTTCTTTGGTTTCTTTTGGTTTTGTCTGTTTAAAGATCTTTCTGTCTCAAAACTTGGGGAAAATCATCTGAAAGGATTTGAGTAGGAGTTTTCAACCTTGGTACTATTGAGGTTTTAATCCAGATCATTTGTTGGGGGGTGGGGGTTCTCCTGTGTATTGTAGGATATTTAGCAGCATCCCTAGTCTCTAATCAGGAGATACCAGTAGCACCCTCCCCCAGTTGTGAAAACCCAAACTGTCTCCAGATATTGCCAGATTGTTCCCTGAGGTGGGGAGGAATATTGCCCCCAGGTGAGAATGACTAGATTATTGGAAAAATCTGTAGAGCTCAGCCAATACCAGGAATAATTTGTGTTTCCACCAGACCAGTGGAAAAAAAACCTCATAATTCATGGAACAGGAAGTAGAGAAGTCAGAGGGGTATTGCCTCAATAGTGGAGTATAATGAGCTCTCAACTAAAGGTTGCTCTGCACTTGCTTATCAAAGCTTAAAATAAACCTCAAAAATATCACACTGTTTCCAAAGAACTGCATCCCAGAGAAAAGCTTAAGAACATTTATAAGAATACAAAAATATCCAGGACTCAAGACAAAATTCAAAATGTCTGGTATTCAATTAAAAAATTACCTGGTATGCAAAGAAGCAGAAAAATACTATTCATAAAGAAGAGAAAAATCAGTCAATAGGAAGCAACCCAGAAATGACATAGATGATAGAATTAGTAGATAAGAACATGAAAACAGTTATTATAACTCTATTCCGGGTGTTCGAGAAGGTAGAAGAGAGACTGAGCATATTAAGTGGAGACATCAAAGATTTAGATCAGGGCTTCCATTTTTGTCCAAAATAGAGTAACAGGGACAGGATTTACCCTCCACCGAAAACAAACGAAAAATGGAGAAAGTGTATGGAACGACAGTTTTCAAGACATTGGACATGAGGCAACAAAGGACAGTGATTTGTGAGAATGGAAAACAAACAAGCTGAGTGCTCTCTGTTCCCAAGAGCAGAGAAAGTTTCAGGCTGTGGCACAGGGAGGAAGAATCCAGACACAGACTGGCAGGGTCCCCGAACTGAAGAGGTCAAGGCAGCTAGAATTTGCAGGTTAGAGTACCAGAGAGGATAAAGCTGCACAGAGAGAGAACTCTGGAGATCTTCAGAGGGTCTCCTTTGAGTATTCAGCAGAGAACTGAGAAGCGTGTAGTGTGAGGAAACTGTGAGGCTGGGTAAAGACCACTAAAAGAATTAGAGGTGATGGTGCCTGGTGCTCACACAGGGCCAGGAATACTGTCCATTCCAACCAGCCAGATGGGAAAGCCTCAAGATTCATGGTGCATTGGGTAGACTACACAGAAGGCTCTTGCCTCAGTAGTGGGGGATAAGTATCTCCAGACTAAGCATTGTTTCTGGCCTGGCCAACAAATCACAAAAGCAAGACCAGATTTTGTCTTGATCTAAGACAAGAAATTCAGATCCAAAAAGTTCAATAAACTCAAAACACAAGAAATGAAGTAAACTTCATCAATGAACATCATGATCAAATTGCTCAAAATCACTGATAAAGAGAAAATCTTAAAAGCAACAAGAAAAAAAAGGACACATTATGTACAGAGAACAAAAAAAATGAGCATGATTGCAGATTTCTCTTTGCAAAGAACGCAAATGAGAACAGTGCAGCAACATCTTAATGTATTTGAATTAGTTTCCTAGGGCTGATTTAAGAAAGTACCACAAACTACAAAGTTTAAAACAACAGAAATTCATTGTCTCACAGTTCTGTAGGCTAAACGTCCAAAGTCAAGGTGTTGGCAGGGCCATGATCCCTCTGAAACCTGTAGGGGAGAATCCTTCCTTGCCTCTTCCTGGATTCTGGAGTTTTGCTGGTGATCTTTGGCAATCCTTGGCTTGAAGCTGCAGCACTTCAATTTCTGCCTCCATCATCACATTGCATTTTCCCCTCATGTGTCTACGTCTTTATATGGCATATTCTACTTCTTATGAGGACATCAGTCATGATGGATTCGGATGTACTATAATGGCTTGATTACATTTGCAAAGGCCCTATTTGCAAATAAGGTCACATTCACAAGCACTAAGGGTTAGGACTTCAACATATCTTTTTGGGGCGACACAATTCTACATAAAAGTAATGAAAGAAAAAGATTGTCAACTTAGATTTCTAAACCCAGTGAAAATATTGTTTAAAAACAAAGACAATATAAAGACTATTTTGGAGACAGTGAGCTTTGGTAGTTTGTGTCTTTCAAGGTATTTGACTATTTTATCTAAGATGTCATATTTCTTGGCATCAAATTATTCTCAGTATTTGCTCATTATCCTTTTAATATCTGTAGGATTTGTAGTGATGGACCCTCGTCTTTCCTCTCTCTCTCTCTCCCTGGTTAGTCTGGTCTGAGGTATATCTATTTTATTATTGTCCAATGTCTGAAAACTTGTGTTTCATATATTTTCTCCAGTTTTCTAGTTGTTTGAGTTGGGAAGATAAATCTGGTTCCTTTTACTCTATCGTGGCCAGAAGCTAGCTGTTGCACCCTCACCTTTAAATGATATTTTGGCTGGATAAAATGTGGTCAAAGTTTTTTCTTCCCATGATAAGAAAATAATGGACCACTGCCTTCTTGCATTCAGTTTGCTCTTCAGAAGAGTGATGTTATGATTCATTTTCTTTTGCAGGTTACCTGCAGCTCCTTTTTGGAATCTTTAAAAAAAAAAACCTATTAATCTATCTAACTTTCTCTTTGTCTTTGATGATCTAAAATTTATTTTAATGTGTATCAGTGTGGGTTTTTTTTAATATCTATCCTGTTTGGCACTCTGCTGAGCCTGTAAGTTAAACTTGTTTCATCTCTTTTTTAAGATGGAAGTTTTTATCTTCTTTATTTCTTTCCATATTTCTTCTCTTATTTTTTCAATATCTTTCTGGGACTCTTATTATCTGGAAGTTAGTGTTTCCAGTTCTCATCTCTATGTTGCTTACCTTTTCTTTTAATTTGTTTTTTTTGCAGGGAAAGATTCGCCCTGAGCTAACATCTGTTGCCAATCTTCCTCTTTTTTTTTCCCTCTCCAAATCCCCAGTGCATGGTTGTATATCATAGTTTTAAGTTCTTCTATGTGAGCTGACACCACAGCATGGCAACTGACAGATGAGTGGTGTGTTCCGTGACCAGGAATGAAACCCAGGCTGCCGAAGTAGTGTAGTGCCAAACTTTAACCACTAGGCCATGGGGCTGGCTCTCTTTCGTATTTTTTGTTTTATTGTCATTTTTTTTGTGTTGTTATCATTTTTTGCTGCTTTGTGGAAGAGCTCCTCAATCATATCTTACAGGTCACTAATTCATTCATTGAAAATATCCACTCTACAATTTATTCCATTTATTTATATTCTTTACTTTGTTATATTTTTCACAGTTAATATTTCATTTGGTTCTTTTTATGAATTCTTATTTCTGTTTCATTTAATCCATATCTTCTCTTATTCCTTTGAGAATATTTATTATGCTTAATTTAAAATATATATGTGAATATTCCTATAATTGTGCTTCATGTGGCATATGATGTCCAGTTTGCTTATTTTTTTTAAATAATCTTTGTCCACCTCAAATGTCTAATTATTTTGGCTTATGAGCTCATGTTTTCATTGGAATATTAACTACTCTGTCTGCTAATGTGTACTGGGGAAGAGGCCAATGCTTAAGCTCTATGTTACGTTCCTCCAGATGAACATAGGAAGGAGGAGAGGTGAACTGTTGACTGTCCTTTTCTTTGCCACTGTTCTACCAGACAACAGCTCTAGTTAGAGATTTCTTCCTTAAACTGTTTGGTAGAAATAGCGCTGAGTAGAGATAACCTCATTAGATCAGTGGTTTTTAATCTGAATGTTTAGTGGAGTACAACCACTGTTTTGAAAATGAAGTAGAATTGAATGTAATAATTATAATAATTGAATATAATAAACATATTAGAGTAAATCACAGTTGATAAATATAAGTGAAACTTTTGTTTCAGCTCTATATCTGTACACACATACAAAGATATGTACTGGGAAAAAATGTATTCCTTACTGTTGATCAAGATCAAATGAAAGCCATTTTCTTGGATTATAATCCACTAGTCCTTAAATTGGAGTGGGGAAGGATGCTGATCTACCTTTTTTCCCTGGCCCTTCACCCCAACAGGGCTTTTGGTTTTTCCCTATTATTGTCTTGCTGACACCATGATTTTTATCTTACAGGAGTAATGGGGCAGCCATAATCCTTTCAAGACAATACTAGGGAGAGGCAGGAACAGAATGTAAAAGCTATCTCCCAATTTGTCCTCTGCTATACCTGGAGCATCTAATCTGTCAGCATACCCCATCCCCTTCCTTCCTAAGATTAGCACATCCTTCAGGTTCCTCAGGGGCTCTCACAGTACTTAGATAGTTTCCCAGTTGTTTAGTTTCCTCTCTCTTGTTTAGTGTCAATGTGATTGATTTTGGGGGACTGGGAGAAAGGCAGTCACACTACTTTCCCACTTTTTCAGGACCTAGAAACACAAACATTTTGAATATTTGATATTAAGTCCTCTATTAAATTGAGAATCCTGCATTTTTAACTTAATATTTTGACATGCATTTTCCTTTCCAATTGCCAAAAGTCTAAATGAACACCATTTGAATGGCTATATAATATTCCATCAAATGATTTTACCATAATTTATTTAATCATTTCTCTATTCTTGGACACTTAGATTGCTGCCACTTTTTTTTCCCACAATGAAATATAATTCTAGGTTCAGAATTTTTATGCCTAAATCTTTGCCCAGTGTTTAGATTAGAATGACCTTTTAAATTTGCACTCCCCAGTTTACAAGGAGCTCATTTCTCCTCACTGATGAATTGTTGTACAGTAGTTCCTCCTTACCTGTGGTTTCACTTTCCACAGTTTCAGTTACCCATGGTCAACTAATTGGTGACTAATTTAGAGTTAGTCTCATATTATAAATGCTGCCTTGAAGAATGAAGGACCCCTCTTATGGTTATGGTGAAATCAGTCAGAGAGAGTTGGAGTGGCAGGAGAAGCACTGAAGAGGAGGCCCAAGGGGATTTAGAGGAAAGTTGGGCTGATAGGAGACAACCATGACTTGTAAGCACCTGCCCCAGGACTTCTTAGGAACATTCATGCAGAGACAAGATTTGCAGTCAAATGCAGAAAGAAACTTGAGTTGTTTTATTCAGGTCGTAAAGAACAGAGGTCATTATAAGGCAAAATAACTTGGGGATATTTGGCTGATAATCCTTTCTTAACACCCTCTGCTTCTGTTTTCATTTCATCAATCCCAGTTGTAGTCAAATAAGTATATATTTAGTTGTTCAAAGTCTGCTTTCCCTTTAGAATATGAGGTACACAAGGCCAGGAACAGGTTTGGTTTGTTTTCCAGCACCTAACATAGTCTCTGGCACAAGATAAATGCTTGGTAAACGTTTGTGTATTAAAGGAATATAATCAATCGTTATTTCTATTGTTATTAAAAAGAAGCACCCAAATATAACAATTATTACACTAGGATGTTGGGATTATGGGCAGTCTTCCCCTCTATTTTTCATACTTTCTATACTCTTCTTACATTATTTTCACTAAGGGAGAAAAAAAGGATTGGCTCTTGGAAATACCTCTTTAAACTGGGTCTTACATTTATTTTAGAGTTTGCCTCTGTTTCTCTGTATTTTCTGATAACCGAGATTGATTGGGGAAGCTCTGCTAAAATGTCCAGATTTACCCACCAGAGAGCTAATTACAGTCCTTCAGTGGCACTCCTCTATCTTTTAGATCTCCAAGTTTTGTCCTTTCGTCTACCACTGTGGAAATTTATGTTTAGATTCTGATTCTTCTTATGCACGTCTTGATAAATGATGAAAATATTGTTCTGATGAAAAATTACGAATCTAAGGTTTGTATATTCATAGGCTCATTCTGTGTTCCTAGAGTAAAGGGAAAATTTCAATAACTCAAATAAACACATACTTTCCTCTTTTTTGGTCGCCTTCATTAATAATTAGTTGACCTTCACTTACCTTGAAAAGTGTTATAAATTTTTGACCAGCTAATCTCTTTGAGAATTGGGGGGGGGGGGTGATCCACTGGATGGAATGAGCAGTCCATTAAGTTCTGTGAAAGATGACGTTAGTAGAGCCAAATTAAAATAGAGCCAGAGCAGCCATGTCAGAGGAATTGACTTGCATGTCTTTTCTTTATCTTCCAAACTGGACCAAACCTTTAACAGTCTAAGCAGTCAGCAAGAACGAGAATATTCTGTTTGTGAGGATTGATAAAATGTCTTTGCTGTTGACCGAATCACTAACCAATCAATCAACCAACCAACCAAGTCTGGCCTTTTGCCTGATGATCAAATCTCAAAACCTATGAAGTACAAACCTAGCCTTACCTCATCTAGCACCAATGACATCTTCTTCCATACAGGTTACTTCTTCCTCCCTTTTTCCCCACAAAAACCCTGAGCCCCCCTCCTGTAATCAGAGCACATTTGAGTTTCTGCTCAAATATGTGTCTCCTGAATTGCAATTCTTGAGACCCCAAATAAACTTTTTACTTCTCTTGCAGTTTATGCTTCTTATTTATTGACAGTCCAGATTCTCTTGGGCTGCTTGCATTCTCTCTCGAAGTTGACATGCTTTGTTCTAGGTCTTCTCCTTGGCCCTTTAAAGCAGGTTCCCTTTAATGACATTCTCTGGTAGAGGCAGCTGCAAAAACCAAAGGGAGAATGAATATTCTTCTTTAAGACTAGGTTGAGAATAAAACAGAATCTTGAAAACACAACCCTAATGGGATGGAATTATATGGATCACTTTACTACCTCATAATAATAGCACTCAATCTCTTTGCTAATCTTTGCTTTCAAACTTTTGGTGTATGTAGTCTACCCTTGTGTTCACTCCCTCACCTCTCTCTCACCCCTCAACTTACCACAGCTGGATTCCATCCCACATCACCTTAGCGAAATGCTTAGGTGATTAATAATCTCCTAATTGACAAATGTGAAGTATAATTTTCAGTCTGTCTCTAATTTGATGTCACTGCATTTTTTGTTTTTCTTTTTGACTCTGTTGATCCTCTCTCCTTGAAAAATCTCTCCTGTGGGTTTCATGACTCTGAAATTTCTTGAATGTCTTCTTGCTCTTTTGGATTCACCTTTTCACTGTTTTTTATGTCTTCTCTTTCTTCACCACACTTTACGTGTTGGTATCCCCCAAAGTCCCTTTCTTGGCTGCCTTTTCTACTTCACAAGCTCTTTAGATGATCTTCAGTTTCATGAGTTTAAGTAGCACGTGAATGCCAGTATTTCCAAAATTTGTATTTCCAGCTGGGATTTCTCTCTTGCAACTTCAGTTTCATATTTCTTATCACCCATGTGACACATCCTTCAACAATGTAACTAAAAGCAATGCAAACTCAACATGTTTAAAACTGAATTTATTTCATTCTCTTCCCCACAAAACACCTGGATCCTCTTCCTGTATTTCTTATCTTAATTAATGAGACCATCATGTGCCTTCCAGAAATCTATAAGTTATTCCCAACGTCTTTTCTGCCTGTGTAATTAATCACCAGGCCCAGTCAATTCTGCCTAATAAACATCTCTCAAGTATATTTTGTCCTCTCCATTCCACATGCCATTGCTCACATAGCCTCCACCAATTCCATCCTCTCTACTCCCATCAATATTGTCTTTCTAGAAACACAGATCTGAATCTTTGCACACACCTGCTTAAAAACCTTTATTGCATAGAAGATGAAGTCCAAACTCCTTAACAGGGTAACAAGGTCCCTCTCATGGGGAAAATTGATCTCTTCTATATTACCATGGCACTTTGTATGTAACTCTATTATGACCCATGGCATATTGTATGTGGTTATTATATGGACTACATATGTGATTATCAAATGGACAAAAAACTCTTTGAGAGCAAGGGTCTTTTTTATTTCCAGTGCTAAACACATGGAATAGAACTATATTTAAATAAAATGGAGGAAAGGATGAACAGGGTAAGAATGTTGAAAGATTCTCCCTGCAAAATGACAAAGACCAAAGGATAGTATCATAAATAGATGGAGTGCTGTGAAAATTGCAAAAATAAGAGAGGTCACCAGGTTATGGAAGTCCATTAACTGAGACACTGGATAATTTGTCATCCCAGAACTTGCCCTAGGCTTTCCTACAGGCTGCCTCTGTGGTGGTTTGAAAATATGTCTGCGAATTCTTGACATTCCTCCCTTCAAAAGGTGGAGCCTAATTCCCCTCCTTTGAATGTGAGTCTGACTAGTGACAACAGAATTCTGTAACAACAGAATGGGGCAGAAGAGATGCTGTATGACTTCCAAGGCTACGTCATTAAAAAGAGAGCTTCTGCCTGGCTCTCTTTTTCTCTTGGATCACTCACTCTGGGGAATGCTGGTCACTGTTGTTGAAGACACTCAAGCAGCCTGTGGAGAGGCCCTTGTGGGGAGGAACTGAGGCCTCCACCAACAGCCAGCCCCAACTTTCCAGTCATGTGAGTGAGTCACCTTGAAAGAGGATCTTCTTGCCAGTCAAGCCTTCAAACGCCTGCAGCCTTAGCCAACATTTTGATGGCAACCATATGAGAGATCCCAAGTTGAAATCGCCCAGCAAGGTTGCTCCTGAATGCCAAATCCCAGAAACTGTAAGCATAATAAATGTTTATTTTTGTTTTAATCTACTAAGTTTTGAAGTAATTTGTTATGCAGGAACAATGACCAACACACTCTCCACTAAGAATGACTCTCCTCTAGACCTTTTAGAATCCTATACATTTCTTCAGGTCTAGTTTAAATACTTCAGTTGTCTTGGATTGTTCCCAGTTTTCCCCAACTAGAATTGATGTTTCTCTCTTGTTGTTTTACTTCTTTTTATTGCTTAGTATCATTTGTTCTTTTAGCCAAAATGTATTCATTACTTACTGTGTGCTGTATTCTATGCAAGGCATTGGGGACCAAAAGATGAGGGACTCAGAACTTTTGAGAACATTTCTTTCCTCCCTCAAGATATCTGACTTTCTTTGAGAAAAAAAATTCTTTTGATTGTTCTTCATCTTTAGGTTGTTACTGAGCTTAAGAGTGTGAGGTCTGGGGTAAGGCTATCCAAGTGAGGGTCTGGGCTTTGCCTGCTTACTGTCTTGGCCTACTGTCTGCCCGACTTTGGACAAATTACCTCTTTAGATTTAAGTTTCTCTGTCTGTAAAGCGGGCATAACAGTAATCCCTGCCTCGTATGCCTATTAGGAGGATTACATGGGCTCATGCATGTGAAGTGTTTAGCATGGTATCTGGCACGAAGTGCTCAGTAAACACTTGTTAGTATTGTGTTGACTGTCCCACTTAGTATCTAGCACAGTGACTGGAATGCAGTGGATATTCAGGAAATCTGTTGAATTGACCTAGAAATGGGATAGGTTCGTGTTGATGATGTTGGGGGAACAGGCAGTCAAAAAAGAGTGTCAGACAAGGGGTGTCAGTCATTGTCTATGGAGTACTGAGTACAACTGATTCATTTATTTATTAATTGGTTAGTTAATTTGTCAAACATTTATTTATTTCCTATTATATACTATTAACTAGGGATGTAGGAAGATGAGTGAAAGGCATTTAGGTGGACAAGTACTTGGACCCTGGAGAAAATATTCACAAACTCAGGGGTTTCCATAGGAAAGCAATAGATTCGAAAAATAGTTTTACTGAGGAGCTGCTATATGCCAGGCACTGTCACAGGAGCTAAGGAGAAATTGACTGATTTATTTCATTTATTCAATAAATATTTATTGAACTCCTACAATGCTCCAGTGGTTCTTCCAGGTTCTTGGGACTCATCTATGAATAAAATAGATGAAGATTTCAGCCCCCATGGACCTTTCATTCTCACAGCGGGAGACAAACAATAGATACTCATCATAGTTAATTACATGATATGTTAGAAGACGATAGAAACTATTAAAAAAAAACCAGAAAAAGTTATGTGAGATAAGAGGGATCAGAAATGCCAGGGGCAGTGTGTGCAGGGGACTTGGCAGTTTGGTGTATTTCTCGCAGAGGAATTGAGATGTGGGAAGAGACTAGATGAGGGAGTTAATTTTAGTGATGAGCCAAACAAAGCTCCTCTTTTACCATCTAGTGGGAGTGACAGACGATAAGTGAGTAAATAAATAATTTAATTTCAAATAGTGATAAATGCCTTGAAGAAAATAGGATAGTATGAGCAATTTATGGTCTGGATGTCTGTGCTCTTCCATGACAGAAGCCCAGGTCACAGTCAGTCGTGGCCATCCGGCTGATCAGTGTCTCTGTCACAAACACACACCTGGTGGGAGGTGGTCACAACCTGTGTGTCTGTGAACAGGACAGCAGGACTGTTGTGTATTAGCAGATATCATATTCCAGCCAATTAGTCCATAGAAGAAGAAACATTTATAATCTATTAGTCATACTTCTGGTGGTGTAAATGGGTGATGATGGATCATCTGACTCACACACAGGCTCTAGCTCTCTGCACAGGACAGGAGGAGAAACTCTATGAAGCTTGTCACTGCCCAGACAGTGGGATGTTGTCACCGAGTGGGGAAAATTCTATTATCACATTTTCTTATCATGAAAACAGAATTTCTTGTAGGTCTGAATTTGATCTTTAAATGAGGATTATTGAAAGGAGATGGCTCTTTCAGTTTTCTAACATGAGTTTTAACGTCATTAGTAATAGATGAGATATGTTTATTTTTCGTGTTCAAGGAGTGATCTGGGTTGTAAAATGTCTTTCTCTTTCAGTTCATTTGGAGGCAGGAGGAGCCTGGAGTTTATACACCCTTAAAAGGATGCAAAGAGAGGAGAGAGCTCAGAGTGGAGCCACAAAGGTGATTAAAAGGCCCAGGGAGGAAGGGAAATCAAAATTATTAGGCCTGCAGAAAGGCGTGTGGGTGGCCAGGGTGGGAGGAGGAGGGGAAAGAGAGCTGACTTCATAAGTGTTCTCTCTCCACTAGGGGTAGAACAAGAGGAAACAGGCTTAGATGAAAACAGGATGATTTAAGATAAGAAAGCTAAGTTTCTTCATTGGGCTCTAGAGGCTGGAATCTTTTCTATAAGATCTCCAGGGAAGATAACCTATCAGTCTGGTCTAGTTTGTCTTGGCTTAGTAAACATTTTGTCCAAGATGTGCAGCTCTGTCCATCCCATTCAACGCTTCCAACTGGTAAACTGAGAATACCTGCAATGTCCAAAAGCCGCATTAGGCTGAAGAAATCTGATCTTAGTGTCGGGTATGGAATTTCCACCTAGAATGTTCATTTGTCCTTTGTGCCACATACTTTGGGCCCTGGGCTACTTTAAGTGGAGTATTTTCAGTGGAGTCCTGCCTAGAGACAGGAAAATGGTCTAGGGGACCTCTCGTGCTTCCCTTTATTCTCCATATTCTATGGTAAACACTGTTTATTCATTTAAAACTATTGATGCTCAGATTAAGCTACTATTTTTATTCAGTGAATGTTGCTTGACACTTTTGCATATAAATTTGAATGTTCTCCATTTTAAGAAAACGGTATGTGTGCAATAACCCCATTTATGTAAAATATAAAGTCACACATATAGTCATGAAGAGATATATGAAAGATGGCCAAGAAATGTTAATGGTGCTGGCATAAAGAAGGTGGAATTTCATGTGACCTTTACATTCTTTTTTATAGTACCATGTAGTTTTTGATTGTTTTGCAATGAGAATGTGTCATCTGTATAATCAGAAGAAAAATAATAAAGCTATTGAGGAAAAATACTACCAGCTGCATCCTGAGGTTATTATGATGTCTCAAAGCGGAAAAATAATTTGCTCAGGATTCAAACCCAAATCTCTCTCCACGCCATGTGCCTAGCACTTTACTAGGTAATGTGGAGGATACAAAAGAACCAAAGACAGTGCTTGCCAATGCAGAACTAGCAATCTGATTGGAGAAAAAAGTCATATCGGCCTCAGACATGAAATGGTAAACAAGGCCAGTGACAGAGGTAGGCAGTGCCTTAGGAATTCTGTGAGGAGGTCAAAAAGGGCTTCCAGAACAATAGAGATTAGCAAAACTGAGATAGCTTGAGGAGAAAGGGAAGAACATTCCTGGCAGAAGGCACAGCATCAACAAAGCCCCTGGGGCAGGAGTGTACAAGGCCAGTGTGGCAGAATGATTTGTTGAGATATTAATTTGTATCTTGTGATCTCTTTTCTCCAGAGTTGTAGCTATAGGGCTGAAAGCAGAAGTTGCTTGAAGACAACAGACTTCACTAGCTTTTGTTTTCAGAAGCGTCAGCTTAGTGAGAGAATTACAGAAAGGGGAGAGCAAGTGGCTAATGGCTTTGTGTGGGACACAGAATAGTGAGAGCAGAGAAGAAGCCATTTTCCCCAAGACTACACGTGGGCTGCGTTTAGGTTTGTGAGGGCGGCTGCACCTGTCCCCTACACCTTCACAATGCCCCAAGGAGGTTGCAAGACTGTGGTAATGAAGGACTGCATGGTACTTCCAGGTTTTTCCAGTGCCCAGTCTTGGCAAAGACCCAGTGCTGAGTGTGAGATTCCCAACACACATGCAGAAAACAGAAGAATTCCAAAGTGCTACAGAAAACACATAAACACACATATACAGCCACTTGTGGGACTATATTGCCTTGATTAAGTCAGTTACCTTCTGAGACCTCGGTTTCTCCGGGTACCAAAAAATGGGCATATTGATCCCTTCCAGTTCTAAAACTCATTGAATCTATGAAATTGGGATGTCGATATCTGGAATCACTTCATTTCCACCTGAAATGCAGGGAGGATGGTGTGCAAACTCCGTTTTCCAAGAGCGACCACCAGAATCTGCACGTATATGTAATGTTTCTCAGCAGGAGTACACTGCGTGGTAATTGAAACTGCCTTTTGAATCTTCTAAGCCAGCAGGATCTGATACCTGATCGGATGAGCATTGTTTCCTCTTCCTGTAAAATCAGCTAAACCAGGAAGACTCAAGTGCAAATTTCCATCACAACTGGAGAAACCTTCCCTCCTCTCATCCTCCCACTTGCTCTCCTCACTTGTGCCCTTTATTTGTATACATTCTTGCTTTCAACCAAAGGGGCTCAGCTCCAGAGACAGACAAATCATGCACAAAGAGAAAAGAAAATCGCTTCCTAGACCTGAATATTTAGTGATGAACTAAACCTTCTGAGAGGGGAAAAAATATGATTCTGTTGCGAAGGGAAAATAAATGTCCTCCAAATCAACGTGAAAATGGAGACCCAGGGAAGTGAGGCTCATATCTGTTCTTAATGCAGCTTTGGAGGGATGGAGGCAGAGACAATAAGTGATATATCAGACATGGCGCTCTGCTTAGAAATTGCAATTCTAAATGTCATAGGCGGTGAGCTTCTCTTGCTCCCCCCATAATTCAAGACAATTCACAAGAGATAACTTCTTTTCTTTGCCATAATAATATTCTCTAGCTTGTATCCCAGATAAACAACATTGATTACTGCTGTAAGCAATACCTTCTCCATTCTCCCACACCACTTAAATCAACAACCCCTTTCCCTGTGTGATCTGAATCCCAAGCCCCCAACCTTGTTCTTTGCTGCAGATACGCTTCCTATTCAGAGTCCATTTCCTTATCTCTAGTGTTATTAAAGAGCAGGTCAGCATTGCCCTGTCCTCACTGTGGTTTTTCACCACTTCAGATAAGATGGGACTATTTTATATCTACCTTTTTTTTTTGGAATCATCTTCTTAATCTTTATCATGATCTGTATATTTTTTCAAACTGGTGGTTTTTCTGAGTGTGGATTTTTTCTTTTTATTAATCTTCACAGACTCCCATCCAGTCATCCCCTTACTGAAATGAGAAGTCTGGTATTCACATCACTCAACATGGTTGGTTTTGGAGCTCAGCGAAGATTAAAAACACAGGAAGGCTTGCAAGCAACCTAGAGGGAATAAGAGGTTGCTGTTAATGTGTTTCTGCATTGAACAGAGCTCCTGCATGCATTTGGAAATAAAGAAAATGTGACTGTGCATAGACCCTGGGAGAAGTGCTATCTGGGAATTTTATCCTAAGATTTTTATAGGAAATTAAGAATGGCCCAAAGTAAAATGTGACATCACTGTAGATGATCCCATAAACACTCCCATTAATGCTAGCTCCTTGATTAAGAGCAGCAAGAGGAAGAAATTGTCTCTTGAAAGTGGGGCTGGTCTCAGGGAAGAAGAAAATACTCTGGGCAGACAAATAGAAATGGCTATACTTTATGGGACCCCCAAACTTCTTGGTGTTGGTGGAATATTCAGCCTTTTGCATCCCTGTGGGCCTTCAGAATTCCTCTTCTTTTCCATGCACACATCAGCTACAATGAGATGTCCCCAGAACTAGGTAATGAAGTCACCTAAGTCAGGTTAAGTATCTAAAAATCAGCAGAGAATCAATGAATTGAACCGTCTTCAGACATGGTCAGTCCCCGAAATGTTCTATACTTCTGTGATTGAGTGGACTTGGGAGTGGACACAGGATAGTTGTGGATTCAAACATTGTGTTTAGGATTTATCTTTAGGTCCAGAATCACAGAAATTGAAGAAAGAGTGGGTTTAATAACATTAAAGTGGTAGCTACTATGAGAATAATCACACAGGCAGTGTGCTAAGTATTTATATATATTCTTGTTAAGCCTTGCAACAGTCCATGAAGTAGGCTATTGTCACTATTTTATAGATCAGCAAACTGAGGTTCAGAGAAGTTGAGTGATGTTTCCAAGGTCACACAGCTTGTCAGTGGTGAAGGAGGGAAACAAATACAGATTTAGCTGACTTCAAAACCTTTACATTATGGAGGGAAGTGTTCTATGTGGATTTTAAGGAAAGGGGAGTGAGATTTCAGCTCTGTACCCTGGAAGGAGACATTATATTTGGTAGCATCACATCTTAATGGCCAGGAGCATACCAATCTGGACAGGAATCCCGCTGCCCTGCTTGGACTTGTGGGACAACCTCTCTCAGCTTCAGTTTCCAGTAAAACAGAAGTATCTGAATGTCATGGACTCGACATGAATTTCCAGTATTCAGATCACTTAGGAGGTGGAGTCTATTGTGGGAGGGAGTCTATTTAGCTTTGACATACCTGGATAAATATCCTGCTGGACCTTCCACTTTTCTATGATCTCATGTTTACCAAGTCAGCTTCCAATGGCTAATTTGGTTTCCTGTGTATTGACATGCCTTAGTTATTGGAAATGGATATCTGAATCTATAAATGAATATGTTTGTGTCTGGTTTCTGTATCAGTGTCTCTTGAGTTGAGGAGGTTTGTCCAGCCTGATGCAATTTCTTTAAGGACATCATTGACCCAGCCACACTCAGCATACTCACCGAATCATGGAACATGGGAGGAAGACCCTTCACCTGATCAGCTCCTTCCCCTCACGCTAGCCTAGCTTTGCTACACGTTCTTTCTTTGAATAAACAAAACGAAAATATTAGCAGCACAATAACCACAGTGACGATTGCTATCACTATGTGTGTTAATGGTTGTGCAAGACACATCATGCACCCTATCATCTCGAACCCTTACAAGTCCCCTCTGAGCTAGTTCTGTTTTACTGGAAACAGAGGCTCAGAGAGCTTGCCCCATGAGTCTAAGCAGGGCAGCTGGATTCCTGTTCAGCTCGTATGCTGTTGGCCATTAGGATATGATGCTAGTTTTGTCTTAACTTCTTCTTTCCAATCTGGGCCAGTCTTTTGCCTCTGGAGCTAAAACTGTGGCTCTCTGATAGACAGCTTTGTATCAGGCTGCCATAAAGAGACACCCCACCCAGCTTGCCTGGTTCTCTGAGACTTTCCTGTAGGGGAGCGTCTCCAAGGGTCTGACAGGCTCTGGGTGTACAGACATGTTTGAATTCCTGGGCTTGTGAATTGAAGATCTCAAGATCTCAGAACTCAAGCTCTGGCATTCCCACCCAAGGGGAGCTGGTGTGAGAGTGTGGAGGGTGGGGAGGCAGGAGGGCATGAAAGAAAAGACCCTCTCTAAATGGCCAGCTCAAATTCCTTTCTAACTTCTCTCTGTAACATCCCTCTCTTCCCTCTCACATTTCTGTAGATGCAAAGCCTCAGGCACCATCTGCCACCATCTCATTGAAGGAGGCCTTGATAGGCTTCCCCGGAGGAGCCACGCATGATGTGTTATGATTTCTCCAATACCAAATGTGTTATGATGATCATCATCATTAATAGCAACCCCTTAGATTTATAAAGCACCTTTCTCCTAACAGTCTCTCTCCTAGAGATTGTCTCATTTATCCTCATAGATCCCGAGGGATAAGGAGGAGGCAATATTATCATTTTTACATTATGGATTGCCATGATCAAGAAGTTTTTATTGCAGTACTTATTTCCATGTGGAACTGTGTTAGTTACTACAGAAAGAGATTCCACTAATTCAAGTATTTTTTGAGTGTCTTTTACATGCCAAAATAAATTCGTGATGTTGACATGATATGATCCCATTTTACAGATGAAGGAATGAAGTCTCAGAGAGGTTAAGTGACTTGCTTGGCAGCCTATATGGATGAATGAATGAAGTGTGGTCCCTGGCCTCACCAAGAAGACAGTATCATAAATAATAAGTAGTCTTTATTGAGCATTTACTCTGTGCCAAGGGCTGTGCTGAGAAAAATACAGGACTTATCTTTGTTAATCCTTTCAACAACCCACCAAGTTTGTTGTACTTCAGTGATCTCAATGGTCTCCATTTAGCAGATGAGGCATAGAGAGGCTGAGTACTTTGCCCAAAGTCACACAGCTGGTAAGTGGTTGACTGAGAGTGAGAAGAGCAGAGTGGAGCCAGGTTGTCAGAGTTGGATTCTAGCTCCAATACCTTCCATGTGATCCTGGACATGTTGAGTAACTTTTCTATGCCTCAGTTTCCTCACTTGTAAAATGGGAATAATACAAGTGTCAACTTCATAGGGTTGTCATGAGGATGAAATGCAATTATATTCATATTGCTTAGAATTCTGCCTTGCATAGGTTAGCTACTGGTATCTGAAATTTGAATCTAAGCCCTCTGACTCTAGAAGTATTATGCTATTCTGCTCCAAAAATAATGCTCCCAGGGGCAGGAGCAGTGACATTTGAGCTGAATTTCTAGAGGATGCACAGTCAAAGGCTTGGTTCTGGCAGTCTACTTCCAGTTCAGTCGATGGAGAGCCACAGGTAATGATTCAGATGTCAAGAGGCAGGGTAGCCTTTTTTTACCCCTTGTAATTAACCCCAAAATTGGGACTTTGGGACCTGAGCATCTTTGGATTTCCTCTGTCCAGAGGTCATTTATTTCCTTAGAAGGTATGTGAAAATTCTGCCAGCTGTGAAGGTTGTCATCTACCCTCTAGTTATTGAAAGATTTTATTTCTTTTTTCAAGGAGATTCCAAAATTGTACTTGACCGTGTGTTGACAAACTGATTTTTCTTTGAAGATTCAACATCATGAACATGGGCCAAATCTCTTCATTATAAACAAAAAAATCCCAGGATGTGCTCTACTACCTTTAGAGAATATAGCAGAACTACTTAAATATGGAAACCGTAAGCTTTGCCTCCAACTAACATTTTCAACTAAACGCTTAAGAATTCTTTTTAAAAGACATTTATCAAATATTTTTTCTTTCTTCTGAATCTCTGAAACCTGTTTCCAAAGACAAACTCATAATGTTTTCTAACACAAATCAGTAGAAGTTTACTCATATCATGTGTATAGTGAACTCTACCTACTTGAAGCAGAATATAATCTATGTTTATTTTTTAGGGTGGGCACATTTAGAAGCACTTACCAAATTAGTACCAATACAAAAAATAAAAAGAATACATAAGGGATGATGTTCAATCAACATTTTTATTGGAAAAAGACTTTACGTAGTATAGTTGGGCTATTTAAGTCCCAAGGTTTTCCATTTAGGCAAAGGATATTATAAAATGTATTTCCAATGAAGAACAGATATTTTTTAGTAATAATAATAACCATTTGTTGAGCATAGTCCAGCAAGATAGGCATGATTATCCCCCCTACACAGATGGTGGGATTTAAAGTTTGGAGAGGTTCAACTTAACTACCCTAAGGTGGTAGGACCAGGATTTGGATCTGGATCTATTTGAATCCCAAATTTCCACTCTTAATTATTGTCTTACTCATGTTATACCATCTACTAAGTGGTAGAGACTGGATTTGAACTCAGTTTCCCTGATTTCACAGCACATATCGTTGTAGAGCACCTCATTGCTTTTCCAAAAGTGTATCTATTCAGGCTCTCTGAGGAGCCTTATTCTTTGGAGATAGTTAATTGCTATATTTCTCTTATATGGAAGGCAAGCATCCAAGAGATGCTTTGAAGCCAAGACTTTAATGCTGATTAATATCGAGTTTCTCTAATATACACCATTATGGCACAGGTGTCTGTGAGCTAAACAAAAATGATTCTAAGTTCTTACACTTGACCCACTAGCTTAATCAATAAATCATTCATATTCCAATATAGTTGAAGAAGAGGAACAATCCATTGTCACACTCAAACCCATACTGCTATGTAGAAATAAAAATACTCATTTGATATATTTCTGTATTTTGAAAGGTACAAGAGAGCCAGCATGATTTGTTCAAAAGCTCTACTCTCTGCCCCTGCATGGCTCAAGGGGATTTGGACAATGGCCCTCTGTTTACAGAGTGGGAGTCAGAAAACACAGGTTTTACTGGCCCTGGGTCTGCCAATTGGACAAGTCTCTTGATTTCTCAGAGCCTGATCCCTTCCCTGGTAAAATAGGGTTAGTCCTGCCTGCCCTGCCTGTCTCCCAGGAAGGTAATGAGGATCAAATGAGAGACCACACATGAATATTTAGAAAACTATGAAGAGTTTTGTTGTTGTTCATGCTGTGGAGTCGATTTCGACTCCTAGTGACCCTGTGTACAGCACAGCGGACCCTGCCTGGTCTTTCTGAGCCATCCTCTCACCTTCTGGTGCTCTACCAGACAGTGCTCTGCTGCTATTCATAGGGTTTTCATGGCCAATTTTTTTGGAAGTGGGTGGCCAGGTTCTTCTTCCTAGTCTGTCTTAGTCTGGAAGCTCCACTGAGACCTGTCCACCATGGGTGACCCTGCTGGTATTTGAAATACCGGTGACATAGCTTTCAGCATCACAACAACACGCAGCCACTACAGTAGGACAACTGACAGATGATTGGTGTGGTTCCCTGACTGGGAAACAAACCTGGGCCAGGGCAGTGAGGGCATTGAATCTTAACCGCTAGACAACCAGTGTGGGCCTATGAAGATCTACATAAGCTTAAAATGCAATTATGCTTATGTGGGGGGGGGGCGGTGCTCCTATTTAAAGGAGGTGTACTTGTCCTTCACTTCCCTCCCACCGTCCTCCCCCTTGCTTTCTCTTCACACAGTTGTCTCCCTTTCCCCCCCTCCCTGTTATCCTCTGCCTCCTTTTCTCCCTCCTGCTGGAGTTTATGACCTAGGCTAATGAGACAAATATGGCTCCTCACATCAAGGGTGGGGAATTAAGGCCTGGTTACAGCCCAATTTAATTTTCATGATCTCTTGAACAAGTGAAGGAATGCTTGGGAAACAGGCTGCTCTTGGCTTGATGCCGGCCCAGCTCGGGTCGGGGCAGCCGTTACCGCACAGGCTCATCACACTCCTGGTAGACATTTCAATTAGAAGCCATTACCCTTCCTTCCGTGCCTTCCTCAGCAGAGGCAGCGCCAGCCCTGGGTTTTGGTCCCAGTTCTGTCACTTAGCAGGCAAACTTGAGCGAGTCATTTAACTTCTCTAAGCCTTAATTTTGTCCCCTATAAAAATGGGGATATTAATGCTATCTGCCTTACCTTTCACACAGGACTGTATTAAGGATTGCATTTAATCAGGTGAGTGAGGGTGATGTAAAATTGGCAAGTTCTAAATGTTTTTTTATTATTATGTAGCATGCCCAGCCATTCACATTTTTTTACAAATTCATCCAAGTAGATATTTTCATGGAATGTTTTTGGATAGCATATTTGCCCTTCCTAGTTCTCCTTGATTATCTGAGATATGGAGAAAGTGCTCTTATGAGACTCTTAAGAGTTTAATAAACATGAAATAATATATATCCCATATATAGGGTGTTAAGTCCGCAGATTTCTTATAGAAGTTAGAATTCCATACAAATTCATTTCCCTACTCTGCGAACAGGGACTCTGTCCTTTTTCCTGAAAATCATGACAGGTTGCTGATATTCTTATTGCTGTCTTCGGCTTCCCAATGGTATTGGGTTTCCTTGTATTCACTGGGTCTTGCCAGTGTTTGGGTTCCCTCTCCAGGACCTGTCTCATCTCTTGTCTGCATGGACCCAGGCTCTGTCTCTTGGCGGATGGGCTGTTAACTTCTTGAATGCATGAGCTATTTCCTTTGCAGCTTGATTTTTCTGCCAAGGGAAGGTAGCTGAGTTAATTTCACTGTTGGTCGCAATTTTGTTTCTCCTCTTTTCTGTCTTGTATTGTCTAAGATTGAAGAGTCAATTACTGTATTAATTGGGTCCTCTGAGGACCTTTTCTCCCACACAATTCTCAATACTGCCCCTCTCATATTTTTTTAAGATTTTATTTTTTTAGAGCAGTTTTAGGCTCATAGCAAAATTGAGAGGAAAGTACAGAGATTTCCCACATATCCCCTGACCCCATCATCAACATCCCCCACTAGAGTGGTACATTGTTGTAATTAATGAACCACTTTGACACATCATAATCACCCAAAGTCTTTACTTTACCTAAAGGTTAACTATTGGTGTACATTTTAAGAGTTTGGACAAATGTATAATAACATGTATCCATCATTATAGTTTCATACAGAGTATTTTCACCACCCTAAAAAATCCTCTGTGCTCTGCCTATTTATCCCTCCTCTCACTCTCAACTCCTGGCAACCCCTGATCTTTTTACTGTTTCCATAGTTTTTCCTTTTCCAGAATGTCATGTAGCTGGAGCCATATAGTAGGTAGCCTTTTAAGACTGGCTTCTTTTACTTAGTAATATACATTTCAGTGTCCTCCCTGTTTTTTCATGGCTGGATAGCTCATTTCTTTTTGGCGCTGTATAATATTCCTTTGTCTGAACGTATCACAGTTTATCCATTCATCTACTGAAGGATATCTTGGTTGCTTCCAAGTTTTGACAATTATGAATGAAGTTGCTATAAACATCTATGTTCAGGTTTTGGTGTGGACATAAGATTTCAACTCCTTTGCGTAAATAGTAAGGAGCATGATTGCTGGATTGTGCGGTAAGAATATGTTCAGGTTTGTAAGAAACTGCCAAATAGTCTTCCAAAGTGGCCATTATCATTTTGCATTCCCAACAGCAATGAATAAGAGTTCCCAATGCTGCACATCTTTGTCAGCATTTGGTTTGTTCTGGATTTTGGTCACTCTAATAGGTGGGTAGTGGTATCTCATTGTTGCTTTAATTTGCATTTCCCTGACAATACATGACGTTGAACATATTTTCATACATTTATTTGCTATCTGTATATCTTCTTTGGTGAGGTATCTGTTAAGGTCTTTGGCCCATTTATTAATTGGATTGTTTGTTTTCTTATTGTTGAACTTTAACAGTTCTCTGTGTATTTTGGATAACAGTCCTATATCAGATCTTTTGCAAACATTTTCTCCTAGTCTGTAGCTTCTCTTCTCATTATCTTGACATTGTCCTTTGTAGAGTAGAAAATTTTCATTTTAATGAAGTTCAGTTTATCAATTATTTCTTTCATGGATTATGGCTTTGATGTATCTAAAAAGTCATCACCATATCCAAGGTAATCTAGATTTTCTCCTATGTTGTCTTCTAGGAATTTTAGAGTTTTGCATTTACATTTAAGTCTATGATCCATTTTGAGTTAATTTATGTGAAGGGTGTAAGATCTATATCTAGATTTATTTTTTAGTGGTGGATATCTAGTTATTTCAGCACCATTTGTTAAAAAAGACTATCTTTGCTCCATAGTATTGCCTTTGTTCCTTTGCCAAAGATCAGTTGACTATATTTATAAGGTCTATTTCTGGACCCTCTATTCTGTTCCGTTAATCTATTTGCCTGTTCTTTCACCAATACCACAGTATCTCGATAACTGTAGCTTTGTAGTAAATGTTGACATTGAGTTGTGTCAATCCTCCAACTTTGTTCTCCTTCAATATTGTGTTGGTTATTCTGGCTCTTTTGTCTCTCCCTATAAACTTTAGGATTATTTTGTCAATATCCACAAAATAACTAGTTAGATTATCCACAGAATAACTAACTGAGAGTGTATTGAATCTATAAAGTTGAGAAGAACCGACATCTTGACAATATTGTCTCTATCCATGGACATAGAATATCTCTCTATTTATGTCATTCTTCTTTTATTTCACTCATCAGAGTTTTTACAATTTTCCTCATATAGATTTTATACATATTGTTAGATTTTTACCTCAATATTTCATTTTTGGGAGTGCTAATATACATGGGATTGCGTTTTTAATTTTAAATTCCATTTGTTCATTGCTGGTATGTAAGAAAGCAATTGACTTTTGTATATTAACTTTCTATGCTGCAATAATTAACTCCAGGAGTTTTTAGTAGATTCTTTTGAGTTTTCTCCACAGATGATCATGTCATCTGTGAACAAAGACAGTTTCATGTTTTCCTTCCCAATCTGTGGACCTGTTCTTGTCTTATTGCATTAACAAGGACCTCCAACACAATACTGAAAAGGAGTAGTGATAGAGGAGCTCCTTGCCTTGTCCCTGGTCTTAGTGGGAAAGCTTAGAGTTTCTCACCATTAAGTGTGAAGTTAGTTGTAGGTTTTTTGTAGATTATCAAGTTGAGAAAATTCTCTTTTATCCCTAGGTTACTGAGAGTTTCTTTTCTTTTTTTGTTAATGATGAATGGGTGTTGGATTTTATCAAATACTTTTTCTGCATCTATTGATAAGATGATGTGATTTTTCTTTTATAGCCTATTGATGTGATGGCTCCCCCTCAATATTTTAATTAATAAAATAGACTTTTGTTAGAAACATTTTATTTAAAAATTTATTTAAATTATACTATTGATAAGTTCTCCTCCTCTCCCTATCATTTAAATATTTTCATGCTTCAGAACTCTGTCCTCGGTCCTTTTTTAATGTGTATTCAATTCATAGATGATCTCATCTAGTCCAAAGACTTACTTCTCAGCCGTAATTGAGAGAAGGGGATTCTGGGGACATGGCAACCTGAAAATAACTCTAGTTCCTTGCACTCCAATTACAAGTAAATTTACTTCTTCTGAGCAAACTAGGTGCCAAGATCTTCCAGTGATTGGGTATGGATAAGGCCTTAGGCTTTACTGAAGTCCCTGAGAGAGAACTGGATGGGACTTCTCCTAATTGCTGAGCAATCACTCAGAGAGAGCATCAGAGACCAAGGATGAGAAAAGGAGAGTGTTGATTCTGGGAATAGATTGGTTTTCAGAGATCTTTGGATGTTAGAAGAAATCCATTGCCAACTCTTAGGATTGTGCTCATTTCCCTAACCTACAAAAGGGCAGGAGGGAGTTGAAAGAGTGGGCAAAGTCTTTCCTTCTCTCCATATTGGAAGAGTTCAGGTAGAACTGAGAGTAGAGGGGCTTCCCCTAGAAACTTCAGTGGGGGCTGATATCCTGCCCTTAAATGACAGGCCCACAGGATAAGAGGTGCCTTGGGCTTTTACCTTCTTTTGGATTTTCATAATTAAGAATATCTTAGCATTTAGGTTTGATGGGCCCCAATAGCCAGAAAAGAGGAGAAAAGAATCAGAGTGAGCAATTAGGATACAAAAATAGTGAAATAGATCTACTGGAAGAGATGGATAACCATTGAATAAGAGGGAGAAAGAGAGAGGGATTGAGAGACAGAGAGAATGAGAGAGGAGAAAAATACAACGTAGCCTTCTTGGAGCTCAATAACTTAATTTTTGAGGTAAAAATTTGACTATTTGAGTTAAAGGAGAGAAGGATTAATGTTGAGGTCCAAATTAATGACAGGGAAAAGTAAATACAAAATTACCTTAAAATATTTCTTTGGTTTGTCTCTCTCTCTAACTCCTCCTCAACCAATCATCCCAAATCAGAACCTGAGACAAGAACTTGGGTGCCAGGCAGTGTGTTTTGCAGATGATTCCTAAAAGCAGGAGTGAAAGAAGATGGAGAATGAGACAGGGAACAAGTAAAATCCAATATAAGGATGCATTATTGAAGTCCCTGCTATGGGCCACAAGACTCAATTCCACCGCGACCTCTTGAGAAGCATCCAGAATGCTTCCTGGAATTGAACCCCTGAAGGACAGGAGACTGGAGCATCTATCTACTGTCTCCCATTCCCCATTGATTGAGGTATGCCCCTGGGAACATTAATTCCTCTGCATTTCAAGATGTGGGCAGTGGTTGAAGTGGACAACTGTCAGCACAAGGCAAGTCTGAGCACAAATGAAACTGTTTGTTGCAGCTGCAGTGACATTAGAGATGGGTCAAGGGGATGAGAAGTAGGGCACCAGTCATGTCTGCTACAAATACTTAAGGAAAAAAAATTAAAATAAGGAAATCTCAAAAGAAAAATGACTGAGGGAGAGATTCAAGAGACCCAACATACAAATATATGATGTTACAGAAGGAAAAATATAGATGGAGAAGAAGCAATAAGTAAAAACAACCCTTGATAACAGCCTTTCTATTTTCTAAGATTTTGAGTACCTTAGCTCCTTCATGTGAGTGAAATCATATAGTATTTGTACTTTTATGACTGGCTTATTTCACTTAGCATAGTGTCTTTGAGGTTCATCCATGTTGTAGCATGTGACAGAATTTCCTGCTTTTAAAAGGCTGCATAATATTTCATTGTATGTATATGCTACATTGTCTTCATCCATTCATCTGTTAATGGACATTTGGGTTGCTATTGTGAATAATGCTGCAATGAATATGGGTGTGCAAACATATCTTCGAGATCATGCTTTGGATTCTTTTGGATGTTGGATTTTTGGATATGGATACACAGAAGTGGGATTGCTGGATCATATGGTAATTCTATTTTTAATTTTTTGAGGAACCGTCATATTGTTTTCCGTAATGGCTGCACCATTTTACATTCTCCTCATCCTTGCCAACACTTGTTTTCTGTTCTTTTGATTGTGGCCATCCTGATGAGTTTGAGGTAATTTCTCATGATGGTTTTGACTTGCATTTCCCTAATGACTAGTGACATCAAGAGATACAAATTTTTGGTGAATGCATGAATGAATATAGATCCTAGACAAAGCCCTTCTAGAAGGCCACCACTATTTCTTCATGCCTCATCTTGGGTTAACTTAGCATGCTGGGAGTTGGGCCAGGCCAGTCAGAGAGGTAAAAGAGTATCCAGGCTGAGCTCATGTATCCAAGGCTCCAGTCTGGGGTGGGTGGGGCAGCAGGTGCCTCCAGGCACAATATGTTGGATTATGTGTCATCATTGTGTTTCTATGTTCTTTTGAGTGTGGAATAGGAGATTAGATAGTGGTCGGTAGACTGGAAGGCAGAGGGCAGCTGCCTCTGACAAAGGAGTTTGACTGGTCAGGGTCACACAGGGTCTCAAACCCCACCCATTCTGCTTGAAGGTCAGGTATGGCTTCTAGGCACAGTATGGGGGACTTGGATTGTAAACCAGGAAGTCTTCGGTTAGGCAGCGTTTGCTAGGTTAGTGTAATCCTAGGGGTGATTGATTTCCAAGCTAGGATGTATTCTTTTTTTACTTTCTGATATTTCTTTCTTCTTCCTTGTGCTCATACTAGGATTTATGGAAAATTATTTCTATAACTGGTAAAGCTAGAGCTGGGGGAAGGTCATGTCGCCAGAGTTGAATAAAGTGGTCAAACTAAAAAATAGCTTCAGCCTAGAAACTGGGAAATGGAAAAATTCTTTGTGGCCTGAAAATCAGAAGGCTTATATTCCACACCAGTCTGACACTAAATTCTTGGTCATTTCAGGCTTTCCTTTTTTCATTTATGAATTAAAGAGATGGACAGGTTAATCTGAAAAGATCCTGTCCATTCTGAAAAAAAAATTAACAATTCAGCACTTGATGATTCTTTTCAGTTCAGTAAGTATTTATCAAGAATCCTCCATGGGAACTGTGCTAGGTACTAGGCAAGCAGAAGTAAAAGAATTATAGTCTCTGCCCTTAAGAGGCTTTTGGTCTAGTGAGGGAGGCAGGCAAGTAAACTTGTAGGCAAATGAGCAACTATGCACCAAGCTAGAGGCCCTTACAAGGCTTTATGGAATATGGTTGAAGGAACCAGTTAGTTCTGCATGCTGGAGTCAGGGGAAAATACAGGAAGAGATGTCATTTGACTTGAGATCTTTAAGGAAGACTTTGATGGAAATGTCAGGAAGCACAGTCCTGGGAGAGGGCTGAACATATGCAATATCAAAGAAGTGTAATACTCCATGGTAAATCAGGAACAGATTTTAGTTCATTTTGGGATTTGGGTTCATGAGATGTAGCTAATGGCTAAAAGTGAGGCTGAAAGGGTAGACAGGTTAGATTGATAAAGAACTTGAAGGCCAATGTTTTTTTTTGTCTAGGTACTTGTAGTTTATCAATTAGGAATGTTTTAGGCCATAAATAACAGACTATCCAGCTGACAGTGGCTTAAGTAATAAAGACATTTAATTTTCGCATAGAGCCAGAAATCTAGAGATCATTGCATTGTGATGCAGCATCTCAACAACGCCTTCAATGACTCAGAAGCTTCCTGTTCTTTCCGTTCCATCTTTATCTTGCTGACTTTCCATTCTTAAGCTTTTTGCCTCATAGTATAGTTAGCCTAATGTTAGCTGCTGTAATAGACATCTCCCCCAATTCTAACTGGCTTAATAAAACAAAAGTTTATATCTCTTTTCTATAAAGTCCAAAACAGGTTTCCTAGTAAGCAGATGGCCTTTCTTCAAATGGTTTTCATCTTCTTCTCCACCAGCTTCAATATATCTTCCAAGACTAATGTACTGATAAGCATCAAGCTAGGAGAGAAAAGAATATGGAGGACCATGCAGGAGAGCTTTAATGTGTTTGCCCCAGAAGTGTTGTACAATCGTTTGCCCCATATTCTATCGACTAGAACTCAGTTTTACTGAATTGCAAGGGAAGCTGGGAAATGAAGAGCATCAGTGAGCCTAGGAAGAAGAGGAAATACCTGGGCAGATCACTTAGCAGTCTTTGCCACAGGTTACAATACGGATAATGCAGCTTTAAATATCATCTCTTACAAAACAACTTTCCAGATAGGAAGAAAGGGGAAGGGTTAGTGGCAAAAGCTCTCCTCTTGAGTTGGAAGCAATTTTCCTGGAAGTTTTCTAGATGAGTTCCCCTTATATCTCCCTGACAAAAGCTGTGTCACATGCTCACCCCTCGTTGGCTGCAGTGAGGTTGGAAAAGTAAACATCTGAATGGGTAGTGATTGACATATGGTATTTTGAATCATAGCCTGGAATTTGGGAGGGATGTGCTTTTGCTGAATACATCAGATCTGTCTAATGCTTGAATAAAATCCTGGTCAGCCAGGAAGAAGGGGAAAGAATGGAGATTGAGTAGTCAAACAAAAGTGTCCAGCAAGGAAGCCAAGAAGATTTTTAAGCAGAGGAGTGACATGATCTGATTTGTGGTTTCAGATGGTCTTTCTGGAAAATAGATTTAGAGAGCCTTCCTATTCTGAGGCATGGGCACCAATTTATCTCACAGAGTGTTAGATTCTAATAAGGTCAGAGAAAATCTTACCGAGTACTCAACAAAGTGAATGTCTCAAAACTTTTACCTTGTGAAGAAAGATCCAAATCTTTGATTCCAGAAATAAAATTTTTTTTGAATAATTAAAGCCTGTGTCATTGTGATTGATGGGCCAGGAAAACGTTTTAACATTTTTTTCATGAAAAAAATGTTTTTTTCCCTTTGAAACCTTGGATATTTTTGTTTCTTACAGACTGGGATATTCAGTTGTGAGTGCTCTTTACTATCCAGAAATGAATGGTAACATATTTAGACCATATCATGACTTCCTCTGGGCTCACAAGAATGGTTCTAACAACTGCATCTGTGAGCTTGGGCACGAGTGACATTACCTATGGCGTTGACCAGCATTTTGGTTTTCTGAAGGGTAGAGATTAGTAAGACAGAAAGAAAGTAATGCAAGTCAGAGAATTTGAGATATAAATAAGTGCAGGACATAGAAAAATAATTAGGGATAGAATCACTCAGTGATGTATGATCTTGGATATGTTCTTTAAACTCCCAGAGCCTCATTGATGCCCCAAGGATCATATAGGATGATGGGTTACTGTTCACCAAATATCCATGTCATCTTCTACAATCAATATCCCCCCTTGCAGATAGGTTCTGACCATGAGACTAATTCTGGCTAATGAAATGTGAGCAGAACTGATGTCAATCCTTTTGGATTAAGGCCACTGACCACCGATATACCTCCTCTATCTCTCTTTTCACCTAGTGTGCTGACCTTGGATGCCAGGTGTTTCAGATGGCATAGCTACAGGATTGAGGAGGGACACTGATCCAACTTTTCATGAGCAAAGAATAATCCTATCCAGATAATACAGGTAAGAAAAGGCTTTGAAAATGATAGTTACCACTATTGGTGCTGTTATAAAAGCAGGTAATGCTTTCACTGTAACCTCGGCTCATGTGGGTTAATCCTCAACTGGTTTGGGTAGATTTCACTGTGGTCATGGAACAAGGTTTTCCTCTCAAGTCCTCCTCCTGCACAAGGTTCTAAGGTAGAACAGAGGCTACCATCTATTCAGGGAGCTTACAGATACCTTGGACAATGGACACTGGAGTGTCCATCCTTGAAAAGTGCTGAGTCTCATCTGGCCCTCAAGTTGACAGGTCCTTCTTTCCGATATTTACCTGCCTCCACTCCTTCCTCTCCAGTTTCCATCTCTCCTCTGCCTTGTCGTCCCTCTTTCTCCATTTCTTAGGCAAATATAGTCTTTAGAAGTATGTATGCAAGCATGCAAAAATGTTGTATTTAGATCAGGGGTTTCTTTGTATCTTTATTTGTGTTTTGGTGAGAGCAGAGTAGGGGAAAAATGGCCCTCAGCTAAGAGTGAGGGACAGAAGAGCAGAGAAATATACTAAAATGCATAGATTATGAATTTGAGTTATCACCTGTTATGATATTATCTTTGTTGACATGATTATTAATAATGGATAGATGAAACACGGGCTCCTGAGAGACAGTGTCATATAACAAGAAGGGAATTCATAGGGACAAGTTTTGAGAAATTTATTATGTGGCTTGCAATCATCCTGAACTGTTGAAGCACTTATCTACTTCTACCAGAAGTAAACAGTAAGCCATACTTGGGTGCACATAGGTGTCAAGAAAAATGAAGAAGCAGAGCAACCAACAGTTTCTAGAAAAGATTTCTAAAGCTCCCTACACTTTATCACCTTCTCTCAATCTCATTTGTAGTAGGCATCTTTTGACATGGTGCTAATGATCCTTGCTTCCTAGTACTCATGGCCCCGCACGATCCCCTTTTCTGGAACATGAGCTAGTTCTAGTGACTTACTTCTAATCAATAGAATAAGGCAAAAACCACAGTATGTCACTTTCAATATTAGGTTATAAAAGATTATGACTTTCATTTTGTTGACACTCTCCTTGGCCCTCTCATTTGCCCACCCTCATGAAGTCAGGTGCTACAAGGAGAGGCCCTGATATGGCACTGGAGACTCAGACATGGGGAAGACGAATTCCTTTCATTTGAGGAGTTCATAATCTACAGAATAATATAATCCATTTTCTTAATAGAGGCACATACAAAGGGCTGTGGCAACACAGATGAAGGAGTCATTAATTGAAATTATCAAGAAATAATGTCAATAACTAGAGTAAACAATGCAGACTTTCTGAAAATGAGATAGTGCAGATCAGACTGTCTGTATAGCCTAGAAATGGAGCATGAGGGAATTGCAGATAGAGACTGAGACCAGATGATATTTCAGTTTGGTCCAAGGAAGTGACCAGCTAGATGGAACCAACATGGATCACTTTGGAAAATGCAGGTGACTCAGAAGATGACACAGAACATGGTGACAGCAAAGAAGGGGTATGAGTAAGATCTAGATGGAAACCCTGATCTAAGCTACTTTCGGCTGAGGATTTCCCCAGCCGAAATTTCCCCTTTGAAACTTATCAAAAGGCCCTTTTATAGGAATCCCTGCATATCATTTTCTGTTACCATATATTTTACAGCATATTCTCCTCAAACAATATTTATAAATCTCTATTTCCTTTTAAAAACTTTTTGCCAGAGCAAAACTGAGTACACCCATGTGGCCAGCACCCAGATGAAAATACAACCTTACAAATGCTCCAGAAGCTATCTTCATGCTCCCTTCAAGTCCTACTTAACCTTTTTTTTTTTGTGAGGAAGATTCACCCTGAGCTAACATCTGTGACAATCTTCCTCTATTTTGTGTGTGGGTCACTGCCACAGCATGGCTGACGAGTGGTGTATGTCTGCCCAAGATCCGAACCTGCGAACCCAGGCTGCTGAAGTGGAGCGTGCCGAACTTAACCACCAGGCCATGGGGTTGGCCCCCCTACTTAACTTTTAAAAAATTTTATTTTGAAATAGTTTTAGACTTACAGAAAAGTTACAAAAAATAATATAGAGAATACCTGTATACCCCTCACTCCATTACTCCTAATGTTAACATCTGACCTAACCATAATACAATTAGCAAAGAGATGCAGGAACCAACTTGAAGTAGCTCCTAATGCCCAAGACTTGGATGATTTGAGCAACAATAACAACAATAAATAAATAAATAAAACAGTGGATTTTAACCCATGGGATAAAATAAATATCTATGAGTCATATTTATATAAGTAATTGAATAAATAGGAGAGAAAGGATGGCTCTTTCTGAAAGTAGAATTCCAATTAATAAATGTAGTAGGAATGACGGATATAGAAGATCACCATCAGGCAAACACCACACTGATAATTGTGGAAGGCAAGAATCATTGACTGATGTTTAACGTAGTGGGCAAAAGTATGATGAGAAACAGGGCATTTGCATAGTCTCAAAGTAGTTCCCTATAAGATACTTATGAATTACACAGGGAAAAATAGTAGCTTTCCAAATGGAGAAACTTGGCAAACACTACCTTAACCTAGTAATAAAAATTAACCTCTCCAGTAATAAGACATATTGAAGTCACGTGCCTCCTGATATGATGTACTGAGAAGGGCACAGCGTCACTTCTGCAATATTCTTGCCCCAAATATATAACCTCAATTTAATCATTAAAAACCTAGAGTGAACTGAAATTAAAAGACATTCTGCAAAATGACTGGCCAGTTCTCTTTAAAAGTGCCAAGGTTAGGAAAGACAAAGACTGAAGAACTGTCCCAGATTGGAGGAGTCTAAGAAGACGTGACGACTTAATGAATTGTGGGATGTTGGATTGGATCCTGGACTGGAAAAAAGAACAGTAGTGGAAAAACTGGTGAAACTCAAGTAAGGTCTGTATGTTAATTAATGTTAGTGAATTTCCCTTTTACTTTTTGAAAGATGAAAGAACAACCAAGCTAATACATATGTACTGCTTATGTGTGCCAGATCCCATTTCTGTTTTACAGATGAGAAAACTGAGGCACAGACAGATGAAGTTGTGTTCAGCTAGTTACACAGCTACTGAGCAGCAGAGCAGGGATCAGACCTGGGCTGTATGTTTCCCAGAGTTGGTTTAACCACCCTGCTTTCTGTGTCTCTAGCAGAGTCTTTCAAGGATTGTCCAGGGCACACTTCTGGGCCGGGACTCTGAGTGAGCAGCCCAATTTCCCCACCGTCTTCAGAGTGGGTCTGGAGCCAAGGCCTCCCTTCCTGGCTGGGATGCCCCTTACAAAGGCATTTTTTCTGAGATTCTAAAATAGAAGCTCGGGGCTCTGTCTTCCCACAGAAAATATCGACATCTATATTTATCCCTTTCCCAGAAGCTGAGAAGACCCAGTTCATGCTAATTACAGTTTACCAAACAAGCTGATTCTTAACCCCATGAATATTTTTGCCATTGAAAGCGCCTACAACTTGTGAAAATGAACAACTGGCAAACTGCTCTGCTCTTTTCGCTTCCCACACAGGATTATATTTTGTTGCCTATTAACTCCACAGTTGCACCACAGGCATCACAGAGACGGGACCAAGGATCCCAGCAACTCCTAGTCTGAGCACGGCATGGACGTGGGGATGGTTTACACACAAAATTCAGGCTTGGGAGATCCTGGCCAGACACTGCTGGAAATGAGGTCTTCTGATGAGTCTTAGGTCAGTAACTCAGGATTTAGTTATTTATTTTTTAACCTTTTTTAAACTTTGTTTTTAAAACCTTCTCATAATTACAAAGAGCAGGAAGAGGAGAATAATGGACGCACCTATATGCATCACCTAGATTCAACAATTGTCAACATTTGGCCAGATATGCTTTACACATACATACTCTTGTCACACACATATACTCGTATATTTATTTGCTGAACTATTTCAAAGGAAACTACAGATTTCGTATATCAGAGGTTTAAATGGGCAGCTTGTTGCAGGATCTATAGTCTAGAAGTGACCTTAGGTGCACCCTGCATTTTTCTTTTTTTTTTTTGGCAAGGTTTGAAAGATATTTAGAAATGAACGGCATTGATTAGCCAACAAGGTGGAGTAATAGCTATGGGGTTTAACATTCATCATGGAATCATAGAAAGTTCCATTCTCTGGCTTCAGCCTCCCTTTCCTCTCTATTCTCTCCTCTCCTCTATGCTTTAGTTAAATTGGTTTACTTAGCCATCAGAACACCTGTCCTGTACATCCCTACTCTTATCTTCATTCAGGATTTCTCCTTCATCTGCTCTTTCTTTCCAATCTCTTTACCACTTCCTATCTTCGCTTATCCAAATCTAACTCATTTTCCAAGACCTGACCCAATGGCACCTTCTCCAGAATGCACCTCCTCCTTTTCAAATCTCTCCTCTCTCCCACAATATGAAAGTATCATCTCCCCACTCTCAGTTCCTATTCATTTTATCTGTAGTGCTTTTGTGCCCCTTGCCTCTCTTCATTTTGCCTTTTTTACTTAGTTGTGTGTGTAATATATCTTCTCTCGATTATAAGCTTCTTGAGAGTAGCTGCCACACCTTATTGATCCTTCTATTTCTCAGAGTGCCTTGTACCTAACAGTGCTTCATGACTGCTGGTGTGTGAATGCCCGAAGGCCCTACAGTGATGGTCTAGCTCATTAACGTTCAGAAATTGGTGTGATGTCTCAGAGCCAGTCTTTCTGATTGGTCTCTGGTTTGAATGGCTAGAGAAAGCCAGAGAGTATTAAGACCCATTTCAGGGCTGTGGTCTTTTGGGACAGTTTCAGTGGGAACCACTGTCTCCTCCTTGTGATGCTGGCCCCCTGGAGCAGGGATAAGCATACCAGTGTGCTCCTTCAAGGGTCTGGAGGGCTGGCAGATGGCAAAGATCTTTGGTCCTCTTTGACAGGCTGGATTCTCAATGCAATTAGAAACAAAAAAGAGCAAAGAGACCATTTCACAAAATGCGTCCTTCTTTATTCAGATAAGATACATTTTACATGCTTTATGAGGTTAATGTCCCTTGCTCCTGATTATGAAAATCTGATTGGCATATTAATCAGGTTATAAAAATGAGGGAGGGAAGAACCGCAAAAGAGGCAGCAGCTGCTCTTTTGCTGCTGAATCCATTCAGGATATAAAATTTTTGCTGAGATATTTATTGTAAAATAGTTTTTTTCTCATCTTGCTTTTATTTTTAGCTGGCGTTACCCCAGCATCTGTTCCACCTCGTGTGAGAAATGTGTTAGAATAGGGGGTGAGAGGAATGTACTTACAAAAATTGGGAAGGCTTCTGCAGAATGTGAGAAGAGAGGCAACATGTCTTGCTCTAATCAAAGACTGAGAATCTTGGAAGGAGCTTGCTTCCCTCCACTTGACACTCATATTTTCCTATCCCAGAGCATTGAGAGATACCTGGGAAAGACTTTTGTCAGCAACATCCTCACCAAATGCTTGTCTAACTTGTGGTTGATTACTTTCAGTGATGAGGAACTCATTATCTTTCAAGGAGCTTTAAAGAGGAAACAAAACAGAGTGGTTTCCTGGATCTTGTTGCAAGGAACAAAAGCCAGTAGAGGAGCCAGTCTGAGTCATAGGGAAGAGTAATTCACAAGTTTGTGTGGTTCCATGACATTCATCTGTTGGAAAGTTCTTCCTTGTTCGTAGTTGAAGCTTCCACTCATTATTCCATCTAGGTCCACTGAAGCCATGTATAACTTGGCTCTTCAGAAATTTAAAGACTAGATTTCTCCGTGGAGTGTTCTCTTCTCCAAGTTCAGTTTCCCCAGTTGTTTCATCAGCTCCTTCTAAGGCATTTTGAAGGTTTTCACCATTCCAGCCACTCTTTCTCTGATCACCTGAGTCCACTCATTGTATGGGTTCTAGACTTGAATTAATTGCTCTCCCTAAAGAGATACCTACTTTGCAGGGGCAGGGAAGGAAAGAGATGCTACCATCTTATTCTGCTTGCCATTACCTCTCACCTCAATTCAGCATGAATGCATTGATAACCTGGACTCTGGTCTGCAGGTTATCAGAACTTGTTACTACACTGAATTGATTTATTTTATAAGGAAAACACCATACAACATAGGGGCTGAAATTTCAGGGCTTCAGGTAAAGCACTAATTTATTGAGATGTGTATTCTGACTCTTGCAGAAAATAATTTATGAGGGACTACAAGATTAAACCATACAAAACAGGATAGTCCAGAAAAATATCAGAAACAATTTGGAGAAAATGAAAAGGAATTGTTTTACAATCTTGAGATGAATTATAGGAATTGAGCATTGAACATTGTCCAAGTGTCCTAATGATAAAGACAAAACTGAAAACATAGTAAGTCTTTTGATTATTTTCTAGTAGAAGAAAAGGTGTCCACTGGGTGGGCAAATTTTGTTCTACAAAAAATTTACCACATAATAAATCTGTTTATTTATATTCCACCTCCTTCCCTCTGAAAGTAAGCTCTGTGGCACTAGGGACCATGCCTGTCTTGTTCACTGTCCTATTTCTCTTGCTGAATATAGTGTTGACGTTTATAGACACTCAAAACATTTTTTGACTGAATTCCACAAAAGATTTGAGGCAGTTGATTATAAGGTCACTTGCAATAAAACATTATAAAGTAGAAATAAAGACTCAGAATGAGGAGAACAGAAAAATAAAAAGAGGTAAAATATGAAGTTTGATGACAGAAAGAACACAAGCTGAGTGACTGTGAGAGTCAAAGGGTTTTGGCTGTGGGTGAACTTCATATTTGATATTGAGCCTGTGGTGGCGAGAGTCAAAAAGAAGACATAACCAGCATCATGAATCTTATGACCCAAATAGGAAAGTATTTCACTCGCTCACAAGAAGCAAAACTTTTCCTAACACTATTTTGGAGCAGCAATTCACAGTTGTGGAACCGTATGTGAAGGACGTGGAGGGTGTGGTGAGCCATGCTTCTAGAGAAATTTCTATTGAAGATTTCTAATGGCTCTCCTTAGAGCATCCTGGGATGATAGCAGAGGGACCACAGTGACCTGTCACTCAGTCTGTAAGGTGAAGGTGTGCATCACGTGTCTCCTCACAGAGGGACGCTCAGGAACATAGGACATGTGCTCTTAGCTTTGTTTTTGCAGGTGCTTCCACTTGGTCACTAAAAATTCAAAACGAAGTCAGGTTTGGCTTCCAGAAGAAGGAGGGAAGTGATCAGGGACCAGTACTGGGCCACTCACTCTGCTGGGAATTTTCGCTCTGCATCCTGTACGACAGGTGAACTTGTTCTAATGGATCCCAAAGGGCCCATCAACTTGCATGAACTGTAACTTATGTACCCGAGGAACTGAATGAATCAACCTGATTGATGTCATCTTACTTTGGGATCCCCTGAAAGCCGATTCTGAGACAAGCTCTTGAGTGCAGATAGTTTATTTGGGAGGTGATCCCAGAAAACTCAAATGAGGGAATGGGGAATGGGAGATAGGGAAAGAGGGAAAAACAAGGAGGTGTTTGGTAATGATTGGTTTGCCCTCCATCTGGAGAATAGCTACTCCGTTTTTACCTCTTTGAGAAGTTTTCTTTGCTCCAGCTAATTATGTTTTTATTTTTGCTCCCATTGCATTTTGTGCTTGGCCCTCATATAGCACTAATCCAGTCACGTGATGTCTCGGCATTTGTGATACATTTGTCTTTTCTGCTGGACTGTGAGTTCCTTGAGAAAAGGAACAACAATATTTTAATGTCTTTGGTCCAGCACATAATGAGCATTCAAAAATATTTGTTGATTGTGTTAATATAGACCCCTCACGGTCAAGTGGAGCAATCACATCTTCAAGAATCCATCACAAAATTCTCTTCTGTGTGGCTAGACCCGTCCTGAAGAAACAAGTTCTTTGATAAAGGGTCAGCAGGAATGTCTCTCTTCTTTTGTAAGTAATACCACCAGAGGTGATTTTAGATTTTTGTTGCTATAGAAACCTCAGAGAGTACATTAACTTCAATGCAAAGCCATCTTATTCCTTAAAAATTTCATGTTTGAATGATTTAAATGCAGGTCCCAGCTGGGTGATTAAATGTGCTTTATATGAGGGAAGGGGTATAATGCAGTGGTTAAATGTGTAGGCTTTAGATTCAGCCTGCCTGGGTTCAACTGCTGGCTCCATCCCATAATACCTGTCTGACCTTGAACAAGTCAGATGAAGAAATTAAGGCTTAGAGATATTATGTATCTTTCCCAAGGATTCACAGCTCCACCACTTACACCGTTTCATGGTAGTTAATATTAGCTTCAGACTTGTCAAAGGGCACCCTCTTAGTAAGTGATGGTGTCAGAATTTGAACAAGGAAAAAGAACATAACTTCTTTTCTTCTCTCTTCTTTTTTGTCTTCTCTTCCTTTCTTCCTCCCCACCCCCCCCCCACTCTTCTCTTTTCTTTCTTTTCCTTTTCCTATTCTTTGCTGGAAGAAAGTTCACTTTCACCTTTGTTGGAAAGGGGTTTAGTTGCATCCATGTATGAACAAAGAAAGAGTGTATTTCTAGAAGGAGGCAATAGCTTGTTTCATCACTGTCCTTTACAAATATTATCATCCCTCTTGAATGGAAATGTGTTTGTTTATATTAATAGCTACCATTTATTGGGGACCTGCTACATACTAAGTTCTTTACCTATATGATTTCTTACACTCAAACTAATTCTACAAGGCAAATCCTTGTCCTAGTTTGGTTTTCTTGGAAGCAGGCCCTAAAATAAGGTTCACATGGAAGTGGTTTGCTTGGCAGGTGATCCCAGGGGGCACTGGTGAAAGAGGGGGGACGTGAACAGGGAAGGGAAGGAAGGCAACCAATTAAGGGCGTGTTATCAAGCAAGTTCACACTGTGGGCGGCTGGGGCTGAACCCTCTCCAGGCAACTCCGGGAACTAGTATGAAACAAGCACCTCAGAGTTGTCCCAACCAGGTGTGAGGGAGCTGGGGTATTTTTTACAGTGGTTCCTATGGCTCATTGGTTGAGAGTTACACTCTGGGGCATGTTAATTCTCCAGTGCTTACGGCCTTCCATTGGTGAGCAGAGTGGGCTCCTGCAGAGAGAGAAATCTTTAGACAAAAAAGTACAGATGCTGACAGGTGGAAGGTTCAAGGGAATGTGGGTAGGGCCCCTACAATGTCTGCTATAATTAATTTCTATCCTCACTTTAAGGATTAGGAAACTGAGGCTCAGAGAAGTGAACTGACTTGCCCCAAATCTCTGCTATGTAAAATGGATCTGGCATTAGAATGCTGGTTGTTCTGACTCCAAAATCTGAACTTTTCTTACTCCTTGCATCATCAGGCTGAGAAATGACCAGTGCGAACTCAAACTAGTCTGAGGACCATGACTGATGTGAGGGAATGTGCTTTGGGGGATGCTAGGGAGTTTGAAGTAGTGTAATTATTCTGTTGTATTGTATCAGGTACCCCCCCTGTCATGAATTGAATTGTGTTCTCCAAAGAAGATATGTTGAAGTCCTAACTCCCAGGACATCAGAATGTGACCTTAGTTGGAAATAGGGTCATTGCAAATGTAATTAATCAAAATGAGGACACATTGGAGTGGGGTGGGTCCCTAATCCAATATGACTGGTGTCCTAATAAGAAGATGGCCATGTGAAGACACAGACACATAGGGAGAGTATCATGTGATGATGAAGACAGAATTTGGAGTGATAGAGCTGCAATCCAAGGAATGCCAAAGATTGCCAGCAAACCATCCAAGCTAGGAAGTGGCAAGAAAGGAATGCCCTACAGGTTTCAGAAGGAGCAAAGTCGTGCTGACACCTTGATTTTCAGACTAGTGAAACAATACATTTCTGTTGTTTTAAGAGACCCAGATTGTGGTATTTTGTCATGGCAGGTCTAGGAAACTAATACACACCCATTGTTGTTGTTTTTCTTTAATAAAAACTTTACTGACATTAATGATTATACAAGAGGGGGATTTGGTGCCAGCTTGCAGAATTTTCTGAGTTGGGAGTTCCAGCTGTACTGTGCATGGCTCCCTTTCAGCGTGATGTGGATGTCTTGAGCAATCAATGCCTCTGACACAAAGAATATGAAACAAGCAGGTTTGGATAAAAAGAATTTCCTCCTTTGGTACTTACTAGTCTCTACTCTGATTGATGTACCTAGCACTGCTTCCAGTGAAGGTAAAATAGATCCTATTGCATAGACAGGGAAAGAGGACAATAGAGCAGTTAAGGAATCAAGCACAAGCCTCCAGGTCTCTGCTCATCTCTGCCATCTGATGTAGCCCCTTGAAAGTCTTCCCTCCCTCTCATCCCCCAGGATGCCGTGAGCAGCTTTGCTCCTCTGCTGCACTGCCAGGAGCTGAGCAACTGGCCTGGGACAAAGTAAGATGCTAAAAGACTCATCCTTAGAAATTACAGTCCTCAGACTTAGACAGAGGTAGACCTGAGCACACTCTCCAGGGAGGGAGAGTAAGAAATTGGCATGCAAATGGAAGAGACAGTGGGAAAGATGTCCCATGTGCTGATGGTGAACCATAGCCCATACCCTGGAGGAGTGTGTGCAGCCCACTTTCTGCTTCTTTCATCTTGAGACAAAATCACTTCAGTGTGGCTTCTGTCTCCATCACCTTGTCACTGATATGGAAACAACTTCAAGCTCTAATAATCTGGTTTCAAAATATTTGGGGTCGCTGCTTTGGGCATGGCCACCCATCAGCAAGAGGCCCTACCTAGGTATCATTACTCAAGGAGAGATGCATACTTTTGCATCCACTTTGGCTACTGTTGGGTCACACAATATAATGGGAAGAGTGCAGGTATGGGAGACGGGGAGGTCTGGCTTTGAATGCAAAAAGTGCTTATGATTTATTTGCTGTTTCCTCATATATCTGTAACTATAATGTGGGCATAAAAATGCTCATGTCACTGTGTCAAAGGAGTAAATGAGGATCAGAAGAGAGCCACTGTGTCACAGGGCTCTGAAGAGGGTCAAATGTGTAAACCATTAACTGATGCCTGTTAGCTCTTCTAATTGTTATTGTTATAGTTATCACTATAAAAGAGATAATGTAAGCAATACGTTGGTCTGGCAATACATATTTTTTCCCCTAAGCTGCTGATTTGACCGCAGCAAATGTGTATTGAGTCTAACAGAATGTGAAAGAACTTGTCTATCTATCATCTACCTATCTATCTATGTATCTATGTATCTATCTATTTATCTATCTATCTACCTACCTGTCATCTATCTAATAACAATATGCAGATAAGTTCTTCTTTCCTTGGGCATTTTTTGAAGACAAAAGGAGAGTTGTGTGGCAGACAGAGTTCACCCTTCAGAGTGACAGGTAAATAATGTCCAGGCATCACCACAGGGCAGTCTGGAGGTAACTACCAGGAGCTAATCCCTCCTCACTATGATGGTGATGACCCTCTTAGTCAGGTGTGGCTTTGGTATTGCCTGTCCCAGGTATGGTCTAGATCAGTGTTACTCCAACTTTAATGGGCTTCCCAATCACTTGGGAACCTCCTTAAAATGTAAACTCAGATTCAAGGGTCTGGGGTAAAGCCTGAGGGTCTCCATTTCTAACAAGCTCCAAGATGGTGTCAGTGCTGCTCATTGACCACACTTTGAGCAGCAAGGCCACGGATGCTCTTTTTATTGTCCTGATCTTATTCTGTTGCATCGGCAGGTCTAATTCTTTGTGGATCCCACTGCCCCTGTCAGTTCACACCAGACTGATTACTTTCTTGGCTCATTCATTCTTTCAACATTCATTGTGTCATTACTATATGTCAGGAATTGTGTTAGGCACTAAATATCACAGGCGACATTCTAGGTTAGGTCATATGAATTCCAGCATCCTCCATAGAGACAGATCCCTCTGGTCATGAGGCCTACTTTTGGTATTCTCCTGCATCTTTCCACCTACTAGAGCAGTGGACTGAGTCAGGAACAAGTGGTAGGGAGAGAAGTTATTCTTTCCAAATACAAGCCAAGTGGTCCTAGCATCTACATGGCCTGAATCTTTTTTGATTCCCTGCCTATTTTGACACAACATTTTACTCCTTTGTCAGATTCTGCTTGAAATAGAATCACGGGGCCATACCGAATTGTGTGAAGCAGGTGACTCAGGTAAAGTCTCAAAGATATTCTAGTCTCTCAAGTGTTTCCACATTTATTATCAAGGAGGTTTCTTCCAGCCCGCTCTTTCCCCTGTCTCACTAGCTCCTTTCTTCCCTTTCCCAGATCTTCTCTCACCCTCAATATTCTCATCTCTTATGCTAACCAGTTTGGTTCTGTCCTAGCTCTCTAATATTTAGGTATCAGTTTTGGCAACTAATGGGTCCTCCATTTGTCAGATCCCACCCTCTATAGATGGTAGTAGGATGTTAAAGTAATAAACATTTCTTTCTTATAAAATCTCAGAAACGAACAATGAAAGAGTTTAGTACGTCTAGTGTCCTATAGAAAGAGAACTGTTCTAAAGGAAATGGTATAAATTATAATGAACAATAACACGTCACCAATGCCTCTTGCCACACTCATGCTATAGATGGCTGAGCCAATCTTGCAATTGCATCAATTTGTTCTGTTTCCAATTTCAATGGAGAAACAGAAGCTTCTTGGCAGATTCTCAATACTGATTTCACAGTTTTTAATCCTTATGAATGAAATTGCTTTAGTTCAATCTATGTAGTAAAGATTTCTTCTTGCATTTGTATTTCTTCAATGATTTCTGTTTGTATTTGCTTTTGCACAAATCTATGAAAATGCTAGAGGCAGAATATTCTTTCAGGAAAACTTGCTTTGTAAAATTCTTATTAGAAAAATGCTTCCTTCTTTGCATTGTAGTGATGGGAGGGTCTTTATAGCTCTCTCTGGCTTTCAGTAAATGAAACAATTTCTCAGCTGAGTCTTGGCTAAAATAATTTTTTCCTCACATTTCTTAAAAATCATTTACTCTGTGATTGCTTCATTGGTCCCACTATCCAGTGTGTTTTCTCTGGTTACTCTCTCCATCCCCTGTCTCTGCCTATAGCAGCTGGTCTTAAACACTCTTCAGTTACTTTTTAGTCTGGTTTTGTGCCTAACTGATTCACGTTCCCTTACATGTGGACCACATAAGTCAAGGACAGAAATCATTTTTCCATTCTACATGTTTACTGAGAGTTGTGTCCTTTCTTCTTTGACCCAAACTCTAGGTTGCTGCTGTGTGTGAGCTTGTTTACTCTGGGTAAAGTACACCTTCCAGTTTGGAAGTGATATGGTTTAACACGTCTCATAAAAATAATTGGAAAGATCTCCGGACATCAAAGAGCTCTTATGTGCCAACATTTTCTAAAATGAAAGAGTCTGGAACATATGGATTAAATTCCTCTTAAAATATACATATTCTTCTTTAAAAACTGCTTGAGACAAGTTGCATTTTGGATTTCCTCAGCCTCTCCATTTTCTCCTCTTCTGGCTAGTGTCCTTTCCCACTTTGGGGACTTTATTTGAGTGGCCAAAGGCAATGCCTTGATTTATCTGTAATTACCCATCCTAAAGAGGTTTCAGAGACCTGTCTTTTTATTTTTAACCACTTTCAGCCTTTCTGATGGATGGTTCTAACAGTCCAAATGTGAGTTCTAGAGAAGACCTTTTGGGCAATGTTACACCTTGAACATGCAGAGTTTTGTTTTTCTGAGTTCCTGGTAAGAAGGAAAGACTGTTAGCTGATGTGGTGGACCACAATTCCTTTTTGAAACTTCTTATGGAACTTCTGATTATTGCAACATCCCGGTTCTCTCTCTACTTCTCTGGCTGCTCCCTCTCAGGCTCTACTTTACTGAGAGCTACAGGAGGACTGGGACTTTGCTCACTGCTGTATCTCCAGGACTCTGAATGGTGCCTGGCATATAGTTGGTGTTCAGCAGACATTGATTGACTGTATGACTGAATCTTCCGAATGGAGTTATGCTTCAAGTCTTTATCCTTAAGTTTCATCCTTGAATTCTTTCTCTACCCTAACTTTCCTAGAAATCTCAGCCATTCTTACTCTCTCAACTGGTACCCACTGACCCACATTTCTTTCTGCTTCCTATGTCTCAACTCCAATTGTTTGTAGACACAGCAATTAGCTGTCTTCCCATCACCTTAGGAAAAATAGTCTAAATGCAAGTCACAATCCTTACTCCAGCCTCAGAGTCAATCTTTGTCTCTACTTTTGCTTTTCTTCCCCATTATCTAGACATTTACAGCACCTTTTACATTCTTCCATTTGTTCCATTTCTGCTACCATTTCTCTACTTTTTTTTGTCACAACACAATATTTCCTCTGAGCTGGTCTCCCTGCCTTTTTTATCTATCTTTACCCTGCTGGTAGATTTATATTCTACAACCCTGTTGTGCATATATCATTTTTGTACTCAGAAACTTTCAATGTAATAAGACCCTCCAGAATAGGAAGATGATTTTTTAGCTAAATTCTAAGGCCCTTCACCACACTGCCCTAGTCTATCTCTCCAACCTTATCAACAATTGAAATGGTATGCCAGGGTGATTTATTTGGAGGTAACGTATAGGATGACTTGCTGAGGAGAGGGCATGTGTGACTTGGATCTGGAGTAACTATCAGTGAGGCTAGCCTTACAAATAAACCCCATATTTCATCAAAAAAAGGGGGAGGGCTGGAGGCTAAGAGACAATTCAGAAAGTCCTCAAACGCTCCTCGCTTATGTTTTGGTACTTCTCATATATGTCTAGACTGAGAGTTCCTTAAGACTCGAAACTTTATGTCATCAAGGTAGAAATTGTTCCTGAAATTGCTAAGTTCTGAAAACAGTCAGATGTGGGTTCAAGTTCTGATTGCCATTTCCCAAGTTATGACTTTGGGCAAGTTATGTCACGTCTCCAAGACTCAGTTTCTTCATCTGTAAAATGGCAGTAAAAATATCTAACATATAGAATTTTTGCAAGATTAAAATGAGACAATGCATGTACCGTACCAAATATAGCCTTGAAGCATCATAGGTGCTCAGTAATGGTAGATATTGTTTTATCATTCTTCTTTTTCTTTTCTAGACTCTCTAGATATTTTGGTTCTGAAAATCTGGCTATTTTGATTTAACATCTCTGTAGATCTAGCACCCATGTGAGAGATGAGTATTTTATAACCCTCAATGTGTTTTCTTTGAATGGTGAGAACAATGTTACTGACATTTATCAAAATGGCTATCTTGGGTTTTGGAGTGTCACATTATTATTATGAAGACACTAAACCTAAAAAGAAAAAAAATCTAGCATTAACCAGCAATCCACAGTTACCATCATCATTGGTGATTTTTGATTTTTAGGATTCTATTGTTCAGAGCTTTCTATGTGGATAATATGATTCTCAAAATATTAACTTAGACTAATATTTATTGAGTATTTACTAGATGCTTGGTCTGTACCAGGTGCCAAAAATACTGAGCCAAGTCATGCTTTGGGAAGCACATATTATAGGGATATCCCACCAAGAATAAAGTGTTATGAGAATGAGGGAATCTGCCTGGAGAGTCCAAAGAGCCTTCTTAGGGGAGATGATAATTGAGTTGAGTCTAGAAATGATAAATGGGCACTGTTGTTAATGGTGGGGGTGGAATCCCAGGGAAAGGAAACCACTTGCACAAATGATAGGGAGATCCGAAAGGAAGTGACTTGTTTTGAGTGGGCAGGCAGTTAAGCATGATGACTTCAGAATTCCTACATAGGAGAGGTTTGGGGGAAGTGATCTGGTTGGAAGAAATAACAAGGGAATTTGTATTGAAGTTGATTTGCATAGCATCTTGATGCAAAATTGATAAGCTATCCCTTGCCCATATTAAAAATGAGAATGTGTGACTACTGGACGTTATTGGAGGAGATGGGTTAATCTCTCCCAAGTCATATCCATGGCTCTGCAAATAGGACAGGCTGGAGAATGGGCTGAGATGAGTTGCAGCCAGCAGCCACCGAGGAAGGTGAAGCCAGGTAGTGGAGAGCCATAGAGCGTGACAAAGATCCATTGCAGGTTTTGACACGATCAGCTTGATACCTTAGAAAGTTGACTGGCTAGGGTGTGGAGGGCGCATCAGAAGAGGACAAGAATGGAGGCAGGGAGGTGAATTAGCAGCAGTGAGATGGATTCAAAGAATGAATAATTGAGTACATTCTTTACTACAACATTTTTTTTCTTGATTCACAGGAAAAACTATTTCTGAGGTAGTTACACTAAAAGAGTATGATAATACCTAACTAACATTTACTGAACTATTCTTATGAGATAAACGCCATTTGGGGCTCTTTCCATGGATGAATTTGCTTAATGTTTATGATCACTCTGTATTTAAGGATCTACTATTTTCCTCATATTATAGGTAAGAAAACTGAGGCACAGACAGGTTAAGTAAATTGCCCAAGGTCACCCGGCTCAAGAATTAGAATTAGGCTTAGAATCTAGGTGACCTGATTCCAGACCCAGGGCCCCTAGTCCCTATGTCATACAGTTTACTCACAGTAGCAGCATTTTTATATTTCTATAATAAATTGTTTAGAAGATGAATGACGTGCTACATCCATTACAGTGTTTTGGACATAGTAGGGGCTTAATTCATATCTGTTGAATCAATGAGTGAACTTTAATTATAATAATCACTCTCATTAATTGAACACGTGTGTCAGGCACTAGGCTAAGTGTTATACATAAATTAAAATTACTTAGTCCTCATAATAACCCTCTGAGGTGAATACAGTAGAATACCAATACTTAACATTTATATGATCAATTAAGATTACAAAACAGCTTTACATATAGCCTCTCTTTTGACTTACATAAAAATCATAGAGGGTGGATAACAATTTGACCCCTGTTTTGAGGCTAAAGATGGACCCAGGCCCTACAACTAATAAATTGTGAAACTAGTACCTGAACCCAAATCTTCTGATTCTGAATGTTGCTAACTTTTCACCACACTATCCTACCTTTCAGAGATCTTTATACATTATAAAATATTACTCACTTGTAAGAGTTAAAATAACCAGAGACCATGCTACTGGAGGGAGATTTTGAACTTGCCCTTGAAAGGTGGGAGCACAGATGTTGTGGGAGAGCATTCCAGGTAATAAGAATGGTTGTCAGAGAAGAAAAGAAGGTTGGAACGTGTGAGGTATTTTGATTATTAGCACTCAGGTGTGTGACAAGTACTTAGCACTCTGTAAAGGCAGTATATAAACATTAGTTATTATTATGGAGTTCATGATCATTTTCTATTGGAGCATGCCAATTTGGATTCTCAACACATGTTGTGTTTTGTTTGGATGAAAGGAGAAATCTTAAACTGTTCAAGAAACTGGAACACACATTATACACACATATACGTTGGAGGACTGGACCCCTGCCATTCCTATTTTTGTATGTTGAAATCTCTAACTGTCTAATCGTGGTGGTACAAAGTTCACTCCCTCAGCAGCCAAGATTGATTTTTCCTTTGAGTAGACATGCTTCACAGAAGTACCCTTTCCCGTTACGTTTTGAAAGTCATCAGACATGCTGTTATAAATGATCACGGAAGATTACTGGAGATGCTACAAAATAGTAGTGAACCAAGCAGCATCTGTAATTTCCAAGGATGGCTCGCAATCATCACACAAAATGAACCCTATCTGAGTGCAAGGCTGAACTTTTCCTTTTCCTCCCTCTCTCTTCCTTTTACTACTTTATAACATAGCTGAAAAGGATACTGCACCTCATGAATTTTTATGCAAAATATTAAGTTGCAAGCCACTGCTGTGCAGACAAATTCTCCTTGTGAAGACGAGGGTTAGCCCGCACACTTCAATGGCTGATGTCCCTAGATAAAAAGACTCCATGTTAAACTGGCCAGCTGAGAGTAAAATCTGTGCTGGCTACTGACCCAAAAAGGGTTATGGATTCCTCTTGGTTCAGACTATCATATAGGCTGAAAGGAAAATGATTCCATACTTGTTGACAGAATTGCCACTTGCTCAAGGTATCTGTTTTCTTAAGATATTTTATGCGGCTCAATCTCTCATATGGATAAATCATGAGAAAATGTTCTCTGAGCTGGCAGCTGCTGAACCACCCTGCCCAATTCCTTCTGGGCTCAGATGCAGTTGATCCCCAAGTTCTATTGATTCTGTTTCATTAATATCTCTTCAATCCACATCGTGTCTCTCTGTCCATGTTGCCACAGCCCAGCTCAGCCCCTTCTCTTCTTTCAACTATATCATAGTATCTGCTTTTGACTTGATTCTCCTTCCTGTCATCTCTTCCCCCTCCTTCCAGCTCTTTCTCAGCTGCCAGAGTGATTTTTCCACCTTCCAGACCTTGTTGTGCCTGTTTTGTTGTAAAATATCTGATGGCTCCCACATTGCCCAAGGGAGAAAGTCCAAGCATCTTGGCATGACAATGATGGTTTTTCACAGCCTTGCCACAACCAGCCTCTACCAATTAACCTTCCAGATACTTCCCTGCCATGTTACCCCTGAACTACCAGGTGTTTCCCAAATATGGCACGTAATTTTCTGTTTCTGTGTCTTTCCTTACCCACGTTCTAAAGCTTTTCCTGATTTCAAACCCTCTTCCCTTCCCAGGAAAAAATATTTTTTCCTTCTTTTGTGTCCCCAAAGTTAGAGGAAGTGCTTCCTTTAAAAGAATTTAATCCAGTAAACATTATTGAGGGCCTAACAGGTACCAGACACTGTGTTTTGTATTTGAGACTAAGATATGCCATACTTCAGTTGGGGCAGTTGGCAGATGAATGTGAGAACAGATATTCATGACCCAATGATGGAAAGATTATAATAAAGAAATGCTCAAATAAAGATCAGATGGAGATATTTTTAGACACCCTATCTAAAGTGACCCACCTTTTCATATCCAGTCATTCTCTATCACATTATCCAGTTTCATTTTCCTCATAGCATTTATAGCTAAGCTTATCTTATTCATTCAGTTGTTTCCTTGTTTATTTGTCTCCACTGAGATGTAAGCTCTGTAAGAGCAGATCCTTTGACTCCTTCATTCACTCTTGTAACACTGTGCTCAGAACAGTGCTTGGCACATCGCAGGTGCTTAAGAAATATTTATTGACTAAATAAATGTGGTTGGAAAAGGCTTCCTGCTCCCTTTTCCCTATCCTCTTTTTTAAAAAATCTTTCTCTTAGATTAAGTGACAATGGCCTGAACTCATTTGAACTGCAGCCATTGAGTCATTATAACTGTGATGCACAATGTAAGTTTTATGTCATTCTGGGGACTTGTCTAACCATCTATTACTCCTAGTCATTTATTCATTCATATGTCTATTCATTAGCTTTACCACAAATATGCTAACCACTGGACTAGATGTAGGAAAAGGAAGATGAATAAGATGAAGTCCCTTGAGTAACTCGTTATACTAGATTAAACAGATACTATACGCTGAAAGAATGTTTTTAATTGCAGTCAACAGGAAGGTTTTGAGGAGGCATAAACTTCTTTCATCACACCTCAGAAAATATTAATGCTAATCACATTCTAGGCTCTCTCTTTTGGGTATCTTCTGTTTTCTTAAATTCTCTCAAGTATGCTAATCAATAGATATTTATGAACAGCTACTTTGTACCCTATGCTTAGATATGGGGGATACAAAGGGGAATGACAGGCACCATGCACCTAAGAAACTGACAGTCAGGAGACTCTTCCCAAAACAAATTTGAACATTCTACAGCAGGGTATCAAAATCCTGGTATTAAGGAGGTGAAACAAACATGTTAACCACAGTCAATCAAATACAAGCTGTCATCACATTTGGATTTGAGATTCCTTTCTGCAAAGGCAAAATGGGAACCAGGTTAGATTATACAGTTTTTCGATGTGAGAAAGCTGTGATTCTCAGTGGATACTCTATTTTCTTTAGATTAAATTCTTAAGAAAAATTTTCATGAGGGACCCAATATCAGAGACATCAAAGGATTTAATATATAATGTCCTATATAATAGTTTTTGTAAGAACAATGAAATTTAATAACTTGTATTTATTGAGCCAGGTGCTGCCGTAAATATGCACATATTCATCTCATTTAATTCTCACCCAGTGTGGTAGATGCTCTTATTATCCCCTCTTTACAGATGGAGAAACTGAAACCTAAGCAGTTACATAATTTATCAAGGACACACAACCAGTAAGCCAATGACGACACCCAGGCAGCTTGACTATGGAGCCCATGGCCTTAACTCTTCCTCTGACAAATACAGAAGTAGAATGAATATTCCTGACATGATCCCTCCATAAAAACAGTGGTCATGTCATTAAAGGGCAACTCAGGACAAATCTGTGATTGTTTGAATGTGGAGCCTCTCGTGGTTTCTCGACTCTGGTAAAATGTCTGAAGGAATGGTTTCATGGTATGAATATCTTACCTAAAGACTTAGGGGCATCTATCAGGGGCCAGGCTGCAGGCATTATGAGACTGGTGCTGTCTGATAAGACTTAGTGTAGTTGGCCGAGGATAGGGCTTTATATTTTGGAAACCATGGAGTAGACAGTAGAAGTGACATTCCATATGAAGGCTGAGAAACCCAACAAGCATTTCTCCCTTGATGACAGACCACTTCATTTTCACATGGAGAGAGGCCATGGGGGGAACCTGCAGACAAAAGTATGTTTCCCTGGAATCAGCTTTTGATCAGTTCTAGCACTTGGATTCAAGTTTTTCCAGGGCTAAAACCCCTGGTAAAATTTCTATTGCTGCCTCTTGGAAAAAAATTGTCAAGGTGGTGCCTCCTGGTTTTGTCTACTAAATTGAAGAGAACATGGCTGAAGGAATATGCTGAAAAAAATCCAATTGATAGAGAAAGAACACAGCCTGAGCTCAATTTTATACATTTTCTGCCTTTTTTAAAATACTGCAGGTGAACTTTATGATGAATGCTGTGAACTAACAAGTCCTTTAAATAACTCTGTAATGAGAAAACTCTTTTGTATGAATTTGTGAAGTTCACTGTCAATTCAGATCAATAAATCCTGCAGCAGTTGATTTTTTTTAAATGCAATTTATTGGAGGGGGGAAAAGGCTGTATGGATTGGATTGCTTGTTCCAGCTTTGAAAGATAAAGAACAGATTCAATAGCAATGAGACTAAAGAGTCTCTCCACGCCACCTTGACCCCCTCCCTTCCCTCACCAACTCCCCCTCCTGGTTTTCTTTTTTTAGTGCCCTATCTACAATCATCCTGGCTGGGGCTGCTGCAGATTCATCAAGAAGTGGTGCCTTGAAAAATTCAGAGAGGAGATACGATGCTGCTTGGACAGTGGATGTAGAATTCCAGCAGCTCTGTACATGAATTTCTTTCATACCTTCTATTATTTCTGTAACTCAGGAGAACATTGTTCTCAGGTGGTGTGGGCTCCATTCTCAGCTCTAGGGTCCCTCACATCCCAGGCAGAACTGACCTATCAACCCTTTGAAATATTTTGGGGAATTTCTTTGTTTAGGAGTTTGTCTCCTTCCACTAGAGTAGACTAGGACGTGGATATTAGAATATGATTGCCTGGTTTCAAATCCTAGCTATATTACTTAGACCTTGGGAAAATTCCTTAAGCTCTGTGAGCCTCAGTTTCTTCATCTATAAAATAGGAATAATAACAGTGCCTACCCTCATAGGGTTAATTAAAATGTAAAGTGCTCATATGTAAATTATAGTGCTTTGCTCATGTCAATTACTCAATTAATATTTCCTATAAATATGAAAGTGTGTGTGTGACTATAATTGTCTTCAAAATAAGAATTATATCTCTTCCTTTTCTGAGTCCCAGAATTTAGTGTAAGCTCTAGTACATGGTAGGTGCTTAGTAAATGCTAATTGAATTAATGACAGTAATGAAACCTAGTAATGATGATTCCATGGACTTTTTTCAAGTCAACTCCTAAATTAATTTTCTCCTTTGCAATTTGGTCTTGGGTCTGCTATGCATTCAGGATGACCTCAGGGGAGGGATGATTTTCTTATCTAGAAAATGAGGAGTTGGGATGCTAAGGTCTTTGGAGCTCTGAAATTCCTTGCTCCCTTCCCTTTCTCTCCTCTTTGCTTTGGTTTATCAGAGTAACCAGAGGTCAAGCACTGTCAGCATGCAGCCTTTATACCTTCTATCTGACCCAGAAGTCCTGGGTCAAACGTTGGCTGATTCTGAGTAGAGGAGCTCAAACTTAGGAGTTGAGAGGTATTACCAGGAGTTATAAGACCTTCACTCTAGTCCTAGTTCTGTCTTTTTGTGGCTGTGTGACCTCGGGTGAGTCACCTAACCTCTTGTGGCCTGCTTTCTAAGTAGGCATGGTGACCTTTGCCCTGTTTATCTCTGAGTGGTGATGAGGTTCCAAGAAGATTGTGTACTTTTTCAACTGTAATATGAACACGGTTGTAGTCATGCTGCCATGGATTTTGGATTAGGACGCAGTGATTCTTTTGCTTTGAGATTTTACAGAGATGGGGGTACAGAGAACTTTCAGACAAAGGCAACAAACATTTCCTTAGAGAGATCAGATCATGTTTAACTTATAAACAGAAAAAGAGGTATGAATTAAAGGTCATTAAGAACCTGAATTCCAACCACCTGTCCAACGAGAGGTGGGTATTATTCACCTTGCTTCACAGGAGAAAACCGCGAGCCAAAGAAGTTACAAGACTTGCTGAAGGTCACACTGCTTTTAAGAGAATATAGTTGAGATTCAAATCCAGGTTTATTTTAACCATGTTGCTCTATTGTCTCCCAAAACTGAGATGTAGGAAGCCTAAATACTGTAAAATTTACATAACATATGGTAATCTTCTATCTGTATGCTGGAGCATTGTTTGAAATATAAATGAAAACAATTTAAATACTTTTACACTTTTGTGTTTTGCATTCATTTTTTGACAACTGTCACCCTCCTACATAGAGTCTTATTCTGGCTCTTTGTCAATTATGTGAATACACTGATAGGGACATGTTACCCTAAGACAGCAGAGTGCAGAGTTTTCAATTCCTGCCTGACGCTTTTTTTCCTCTGCCAAGAAGAATGCATTTGGCCTCTTACATTGGAATGAGCAAACAGTAGTCAGGGGAACTGAAGCCCAAGAGAGGTGAGCGATGGTACAGAAGCACTGGCTGTGCAAAGAGAATGCCAGGCTTTTGACTCAATAAAATATATAGTAAGGGTCTGAGAGAATTTCTGTCTAAGACTTGTCATACAGGCTCACAGAGAATGAAAAAGATATCCTTCTCCAAGTTCTGTCAATTCTAGCTCCTAAGTGTCCCTTAATTCTGCCAACCTGTATCTATCTCATTGCTATTTTCCTTGAACAGGCCACCATCATCTTAAACCTTAATTACTCCAAGAGCCTCCTAAAAGGTCTTCCCTAGTTCTTTCTTACCTTCTATCCCCATCCAATTCATTCTCTACTCTACAGTCAAGATTGTCTTCCTAAAATGTATATCAAGTCACTCCCCTGCTTGAAACAGGTCAGTCTTCCTTGATGTTCTTAGGGCAAAATCCAAACTCCTTAAGAGTAGCTACAAAAACCTTCATAATCCTACCTCTCTAGGCTCCTTCCTTGTGTTCCTTTTTCTTCCCAAAGATCTTCTAGAACGGGTGCTCTTGCAACATTAAATGTCTTACAGCCCTTGGAATTTGCCACGCTCTTTCTTGTTCCTGGGCAGAAGCATGTACTCTTCCCTTTGCCTCCTTCAAGGCCCCTCCCTTCCTCACATGACTTAGTGCTACTTATTTTATAAAATATCTGCTTAGAGGTGTCTTTCTCTGGGAAAGTGCCATTAACTCCTCCAATCATATGAACAATTGGCCTACAGGGAAGGATTAGACTGATTGTGGTGTCAGGGATTAGAGCTGGGGATAATGTATGAAAAACGATGGAACACAGACTTTAGCTAAATTCAAGGAAAACAATTCCAACAGTCCTAACAATCCAAAGACTGGGTGGGAGTGAGAGTTCCCTATCACCGGGAGTGGGCAGTAGAGGATGGAATGTCCCTTGGAAGGGAGGGTGTAGAACATTTTGAACACTAGGGCAGGGCTTTGTGGGAAAGGAGGAGAAGAAAACTAGATGATTTTTCCTTGTCTCTCTGAGGCTTTATGAGTTTAGTCTCTATAATCACATTAAGTAAACAAGCAATTTTCTCTTTGGTCAAGGTTTGGGATTAAACAAAATTGATGTTTTCCTTTTCCTTCCTTCCTTCTTTTCTTTTCTTCTTTTTTGAATCCAAACAACTTTGAGAACTACTAGCCTTATTGCAGGTGAGGAACAAGGAGTTTGATATTCAGTGTAACTAATAAAAAACCAGCCCAAAGCAAAGATAGCATGCCGTATGCCCCATTTGCATTTGTATGCCCCTATATAAAAGAAAAAGAGCCTTCTCTCACTTTCTCCTTAGAGCAGAGAAGAGAGCTTGGTGAAGTAAAAATGAGGGTCTTGGGTAGAGGATCCTCCCAAATGTAAAAACTACACCTGCTCTTGTTGTGGATCAGAGTGAGACAGGGCACGTTCTCTTGGCTGCCCCTTGTCAGGGATACACCACTCTATCAACACTGGGATGGAGCAGGATGGAAGGATGCTGATTCTTAGAGAAGAAGCTTGTTGGATTAGCATTCTCTATGCAGTCTTTCCCCTGAGAGAGATAGAGCAGATCCAGAATACCTACACACACCCGTTGGAGCCATCAGCACTCACTAGCTGTTCTAAAGCACAAAGCTTCATTAATAAATTCTATAAATATTTATCGAGCACCTACGGGTACTGTTCTAGGTGATAACAATAAAGTGAACAAGACAGAGAGAGTCTCTAGCCTCATGAGCTTACATTCCAGGGGGAGATATTGAACAAGTAATGAAATAAAAGCATATTATACTTTCAGGTGATGATAAATACTGTGGAGGATAAGGGGCTAAGTTATGCTGCAGTAACAAACAAGCTCCAAATCTCAGTGGCTTATTAAAATAAGCTTATTCCTTGCCCCTGCAACTCGTTTACCATATGTCGGTGGCACACCAGCTCCACATTTTTACTTCAGGACCCAGACTAACAGAGCAGCCTCAATCTGGAGCATTCCTGTTCATGGTGGCAGAGAGAAAAGAGATGTAATAAACTGCAGGATGGCTCTGAGGGCTTCTTCCTGGAAGTGGCACACATCACTTCTGTCCACATTTCATTAATCAAAGCAAATAAACAGTTGCTCCTGACTCCTATTATCCTCCCACTGGGTGGGCCACTAGGGAGGGAAACAGGGGTATTTGGTGAATAGTGATACAAGTTAACAGAGAGCACACACTCAACACGGTGGTCTGGAAAGTATTCTCTGAAGGAAGTGAGGAAGTAACCCATATGAAGATATGCGCAAAGCCTGTTCTAGGTAAAAGGAAGCAAGCAGGAAGGGTGTGAGGGAGGAATGAAAGGGCCATGTTTGAGGACCAGAGAGAAGGCAGGTGTGGCTGGAGCACAGAGAACAAGAGATGTGTGATAGAAAGTGAGACCAGGGAACCAGGCAGGGGCGCAGTCACCAGTGCATGACAGAGCCAATATCATCATTTAGTGAGTGTCTGCTGAGTGCTCATCATATGCCAGGGACTCTCCTAGGCTCTTGGGACATATCTGTGACTAAGATAGACAAAAATATTTTAGAGCTTCACATTTTAGTGGAGAGCAAGAGACCATAAAAATAAATGAAATAAGTAAATTATATGACATCTTAGATGGTAATAAATGCTGTGAAAATAATAGGTCAGAGTAAGTGGGATCAGGAGTAGAGGGATGGTGGGCTACAGTTTTAAATGTGGTGATCAGTATAAGCATCAATTAAGCAAACATTTAAAGGAGGTGAGAGCATTATTAGTTATGCAGATGTTATGGAGTTTGTCTAGGCAACAAACTCCAAAATTTGGAGTTTGTCTATATGAAATGGGAAGCCTTTGGAATGCTTTGGTCAAGGGAATGTCATGATCTGACTTATGTTTGAAAGTGCTCACTCTGGCTGGGAATAATTGGATAGTATAGCAAGGGTGAGGGTGGGCTAAAGGTAGCAATGAAGACCAGTGAGGAAGCTATTGCCTCCTATTAGTTCTCACGAGAAATGGACACTTGAACTAGGGTGATAGGTGTGGAGGTGGAAGTGGTGAGAAATGGTCAGTGTTTAGATATTTTTTTTAAGGAAAAGTAAATACAATTTGATGAATGGACTGGATGACTTCTAGGTTTTGCTCTGGGCACTGTTCTCACTTACTGAGTTGGGAAAGGCTGAAGAGAAACAGATAAGGGGCAGGTTGCAAGGTGTAGGATGCAAGAGTGAAAGGGAATCAATGGTTCCTTTTTGAGAAAGCCATTAGACATCCAGGTGTGATTTTGAGAAGCTTATTAGTCAACAAGGTGGAACTATGCGAGAGGCTAGGGCTGGAGAGTCACATTTAGGCATCGAGACATGACAGATGATATTTAACTTTGAAACTGGATGAGTATGCCTTAGAAAGGCACATAAAAAGAGAAGAAATGAGAGCTGAGGACTTTCCAGTGTTGAGAGAGCAGAATGAGGAGGAGTCAGCAAAGAAGCCTGAGAAGGAACAGCCAGTGAAATAGAAGAAAAATCTAATAAACCAATGAATAAGAAAACAACAGAAATGAAACAAAACAAGAAATGTGCTGTTCCAGAAGACAAGAGAGACAAGTATTTCAAGAGGGAGAAGGAAATTAACTCTGCCAGATGTTACTGAGAAGTCAAGTATGCTTGAGACTAAAATTTATCCATTGTCTTCATCAAGGTGGAGGGCATTGGTGGCCCTTGCAGGACAGTTTGGGTGGAGTGAGAGTTTGATTGTAGTATTTTCGTTGGAAAACAGAAGGTAGAGAAATAGACAGTGAAAACAGTCAATCTTAGAATAATGTGGCAGCAACTGGAAATAGCTGTCGGGCCAACAGCAGTTTTCTTTTTGTCTGTTTTCATTTGGCTTTATCGTTATTTAAATGGGATATATTACATCATTATTGTGTTCTAATAGGAATGGCCCTTCAAGTTATGGACCTGTCATATAGGTCAGATGTGTGTCTCTTCATAGCCTATAGGCCCTTATACATTAACTGTGGCAATTTGGCTTGGTTTTGTTTCTTTCTCAAAGCCATAAGTCATATAATAGTAGAGGAAAAAGGTGCATTCTGAGTCCATCTGTCTTTGATCATACTGACTCATCTGATCTTATCTGGTACCAGCAGTATGAGTCTTCCTCTTGCATAATATTATTTGGCACTCTTCAGTCCTCTTAGTGTTTGGTGGCGGTGACTTCTAAATTCGAATTCTTTCCTGGCTTATATTACTTTACTTAGGTCTGTATCCCGTATACTAGGAGTCAACATTAGGTCTTAGGGACCAACGGTCAGCTTGAAGGAACTATGTTTTTCTTTGCACCAGACTTGCCTTAAGATTGTTTTCTAGGGCTGTAAGCTATCACTTCCCTTAAGAAGTGCCACCAATCTCAAGGAAGTTTTGGGAAGTAGATCTGAAGGGGCTTTCATGTTAGGTTCATGATTTTGCTTTGCTCTGGCTTCTCCCAGTTTGATGTCACCTGAAGATATAAAATACATCCCTAGGTCTGGAAAAGTAGCAGCCAAGTCCAGCCCACAACCAATTAGCCAGCATGAGCCGGGCATTAATTTCTCCGGTTGCTCTGCCTATCCTTCCAACTTAACAATGGAATCTATGGATTCCTAGTGGTCTGTACCTGCACATCAGTTTTCACTCAGCAACTTTGTATTTCAATGTTAGTCTTTTTGAGCCAAGGCCAGGATTTTTGTCAGCTCTTTAGAAAACAAGAAATTGTAGCCCTTCTCTAGGCCTGTTCTGAGGACTGTGAAGCATTCTGGCGATCTATATTAGAAGGACTGCTTTTCCTGAAAGCCTCCATGAGCCTCTGGCATATGTCCAGAATCTCCACAGCTCCCAGAGTTCAATTGGTCTTTCTTCTTAGGAAAATGATCAAAACCTTGCTTTCTTTTATTCTAAGTAAAATATTAAGTGCCAAGATTACTTAGATTATGCTCTAGTTGAGAGGTTTTATATTTGTCCATCTAGCAGAGGTTCTTAGCCTCTAGGGAGACCATGTGATTTTGTTGGAACATGGAGGAAGAAGGAACAATAGAGTTCTGGAATCTTCCTCTGGAATCTTCTTTTGCTGACTGTTCCAAGAATGCTCCACTTTTCCCTTGTCTTTCCAAGAATGTATTGGGATGAAGTAAAAATAACCAAAGATTTATATGTAGTCAAACAGGCCTGGATTAAGATCAAAGTTTACAGCACTGTTTATTGACTCTGTGACTTTGGACAATTTCAGTCAGTCTTTTCCTCTGTAAAATAAAGATAATAAGACATATGCCATTGAATTTTAGTGAGCATTAATAATAATGCATCAAGTGCTCAGTATAAATAGTAGCTATAAAATTGATATCATTAGTATAGATAATAACAATAATAGAGCAGAGCACATACCATATACTATACTAGGCAGTAGGTAAACAACAGTGAATAAGAAATAATCTTTTACTCTCAAACATCTCCTGGTCTAATGGGACATAGAAAGGAATAATTGTAACACAACAGAGCAAATGGAATGATAGATGAAATGCAAAGACTTAAAGAAGCCTCAAAGGAAAAATAATTGATTCTGTCTAGGAAGTATGAGAGAGGTGCCACCTGAGCTAGGGTTTTATAAAGAATAAAGGACATTTTGATCAGTAAGTACATTACAAAGAAAGCACTGGAGATATGAAACAATATTCTGGCCTTTGAAATGACGAATGGATGAAATCCAGTTTCTAGTAGGATAATGGTAGTTGCCTAAAGCCAAACCTCTCCATATCCCCTCCAGAAACCATACATATCAATAAGGAAAGCAAATAAAACCACTCATAATCCAATCCTATAGCACACTAAAAGGCATAGAATACTACAAACTCCATTTCTGTGCAAGTAGAGTGTGGTAGGCAGAATAATGGTCCCCCTCCCAAAGATGTCCACATCCTAATCCCTGGAAACTGTGAATATGTTAGGTTTCATGGCAAAGGGGAATTAAAGTTGCAAAGAAAATTAAGGTTCCTAATCAAATGATCTTGACCTGGGGAGATTATCCTGGATTATCCAGATGGGCTCAATGTAATCACAAGGGTCTTCATAAGTGGAAGAAGGAGGAAGAAAAGAGAGAACCAGAGAGACTGCAGTATGAGAAGGACTCAGCAAGACCTTGTTGGCTTTGAAGATGGAGGATTGTGGCCATAAGCCAAGGAAGGTGGGTAGCCTCTGGAATCTGGAATCAGCAAGAAAATATATACTCTCCTCAAATCTCCAAAAATAACAGTCTGCCAACACCTTGAATTTAGCCCACGGAGACCCATTTTGAACTTCTGGCCTCAAGAACTCTAAGATGATAAAGTTGTATTGTTTTTAGTAACTAAGTTTCTGGTTATTTGTTACAACAGCACTAGGAAACTAATACCTAGGGAAATAAATATTTCAATGACCAGGGACACTCTGAGGTCTGTGCTAGAAAAGAGGTAGATAGAGGTTTCATCAAAAAGAAGGAAGACTTGGGGGGGGGAGTCCTAACACTGGTGGAATCAAACAAAATCACCCTTAAAAAGAGGGCCACCTACTGGAGAAATATTGAGAATGGATCTGAGACATATGCATTGTTGCCCTGGTTACTAGAGAATCAAAACAGAGAATTTAAAATATATAAGACTAAAAGTAGCAGTTTGAGAGCCCACTGCTCTTGGGGAAGAGGAGACTGATTTGGTGGAAGGAGATATCTGTCTTTTGGAGGCTTGGTGTTAAATGGAAAGAAGAAAACAGGCTGTGAAAATAAAGCATATTACAGAAACAAAAAGCAGTCATGAAATTATAATACATACTAACTCTTATACCAATGCTCCATCCAAATAAAAGTGACCTTTGTTTAAGGGAACATTGATTAAGGGGACTGACTTCATTATAACAATAGAAGAGAGTACTCTTGAACTAGGAAATCTGACAAACCATCCAAACCCATTACTTCTGCTACATAAGCTAGTTATTGCTGGTCAGAAAAACATGAGACTTTGAAAAATGAATACACAATGGAATCTACTAGATGAAAGGAAAACAAAACAAAAAAAGAAAATTCTTTCCCCAAACCAATCATGAAGCACAGGGACACTATAACACATTACCCCCACCTGAATTGAATATCCCCAGCCAAGTAGATATGAAAATCTTCCTCAAATCAAAAATTTAACAACTTAGAATTGAGATGGACATAAAATCCAAGAAGGTGGAAAATTAGTATTGAATAAACTCAAAAAGAATTTGAAAGAAAAGACAGAATCATCTCAGAAGTGAAGATAAAATACAAGGTGCTTAAGGACAATAGATTCCACTGAAAATACAGTAAGAAGAGCTGGGAAATAAAAATAAAATAGCCAAAAGAATAATAACAAAATAATACAAGTTTAAAATGTTGAAAGGAAAAGTAATAGATCTAGAAGACAGGCAAAGAAGACCTAAAATATCTATAATTGGAGTTTCTGAAGAATTAAAGCAAAGCAATGGAACAGAACTAGTATTTGAAACTATAATCCAAGAAAACTTTCTGGAAAAAAAGAGACCTAAATCTACATATTAAAAGAATATATATAGAATAATATATATTCTATATATATTATAGAATATATATTATTCTATATACTTGGAATAATTGACCTAGAACAGTCAACTCTGAGTCAAAGTCTTTAACAATAAATTGTAAAATATCATATGGACCTCCAGGCAAAAAGACAAACTCACTTAAAGAAAAAAATTCAGGGCATACAGAATTCTCAACAGCAAAATACAAAGAAAGACAGTAGTGGAACACTATTTTCAAGGAACTTAAGGAAATAAAATGCTAGTGAAGGATCTTATATCCAGCCAACTAGTACTTAAAAATCAAGGTTAAGGAAAAACAGTTTAAACATGCAAGAATTCAGGGACTACTGCACTTATGAGCACTTCTTGAGGAATCTAATAGAGGATGTACTTCCTTCAAGTAAGCAATGACTGGGGATTGTTGGGCTCATTGGTGAGCATTGACTATATCTGATTGTGGATTTCAGACTCAGAAAATATGGAGCAAGATCTAAAACCAAAACAGGGTTGTAGAAAAATGTTATGTAAATTTTATACATTTTTGCAAAGTAGAAGTAGCATACCTAAAACGTGAGAGAAGAGAGAGAAAAACAGTTACAAAAAGGAGTTCAGTGATTGACCCTTAGGTAATGTGAGAGTCAGAGGATATGTTTAAAGGTGAAAAACGAAATAGTAGAAGCCTAGGTAAGGAAAAAGATAAAAAGGACATAAATGATGGTAGCTACTAGAACAAAAAATGAAGACCCATTAAATACCAAAAGAAACATCAAAAAGAAAATAGAGGGAAAAAATAGATCATATAAAGAAAAGTAATTATTTTACAATACAAACCATATAATACTTTTTTATATAAGAAAGAAGGGAAAATTGAGGTGTAAAAAGGTTAAGTAACTTTCCATGGACCAAACTTAGTGAATACAGAGCTGAGATTAAATTCAGGCTGTTTGATTCTAGATCACAAACTCTTAGCTTGAATGAAGGGAGACATAAGATCTTCGTGCAGAGAAAGTTAAATTCTATAATGCTTGTTTCTCTCAAATGCATTTATAGATTTAAATAATTGTCAATCAAAATCTCTGCAGAATTCCTAACTTCATCAAATAATTATTAAATTCATCTGAAAAAGACCTAAAATTTTAAGAAAACGATGAACAAAGTGGTCTAGTGCACCACATATCAAAGCATAAGAGAAAATATACAATAATTGAAATAGTGAGGTAGTATCATGTAATTAAACATAGAAAAACAAATTAAGAAGTGAAAATGTGTTATACATGAATCAGAGAATAGAAGAATTACCAAAATACCATTAAAAACCTAGTCAGACAGTATAACAGAAAATGGAAATGAATATCACTTTCTACAGTGACACTAACATGATAAAAGTTTTGAGATATTAGATTAAGTCACGAAGATGAAGATGGTCTCATTTGCCCATCTGAAATAAAATATCTGTTCAAGCAAAAAAGGGTAACAATATATTGAGAGAATATTTACAACAAACATAATGGTTAATGTCTTTACTATAGAAAGAACACATACAAGTTGAAAAAAAATCTGAAGAATTTTTACCTCAAAAGGTAAATATACAAAACTTTTGGGAAATGTTCAACCATACTGGTTTAGCAAAGAACTTGTATGTTTATAGCTATTAAAGTAGTAATAGTTTGGAAAATATATTGCTTGAGATTGCAGTTATCTATACCCATTCATAGTGTCATAGTAGACGAATACAAACCTTTTAGAAAGCATCTTGGCAAGTGTGAATGAATAATTATAAAATGTTCAGACATTTTGAGTTTTTAATTTTGTTTCTGTGAATTTATCCCAGGGGAAAAATATCATAAAAGATAAAAGGAAGATGTTCACTACAATGTCATTTACAGTAGGGAGAGTTTGGAAACAATCTAAATATGCAACAATAGAGAAATTGATATGAAAATTACAAGAAATTGATTTAGAAGACTATTATGTGATAAGTATAAAGATACAGAACAATATAGAGACATTCTAAATATGTAACAAATAAAAACATAAAATTATATGTATCCTGGGGAGGTCAGCCATGACTGAACACAGATAAGGGTAGGAAGAGAACAAGTGAATAAAAACGCTTTGTTTTGTTGAAAATACACGATTTTGTAAAATCTGTTCTACTTTCCATTTTTTATTGTGATTATATTATCTTTGTACAATACATTATATAGCAATCATCACTACATTCTCTCTTTGGGCTCCATGGCTTTGTTCCATGTCGATTGTAGAAATTTGCTTATCATACTTTAATTGCATGCTTGCCAGTTCCTCCATTAGATTGTAAGCTTCCGGAGGGCATCTCTAACACTGGTATGATGCCTAGTGCACAGTAGGTACCCATTTACTATTTAGTGAATGAGTGAGTATCGTTATGGCTATTAGTAAATTGAGGTCTGGAATGATGGGAGGAAGGAATCCCCCTAAAATGAAGCAAGTGATAGCCATAATGTCCCAATCCAATCATAGGTCTGTTTCTTGTGTGGTACTACAAGATTTTTTTTGTCCTCCTGTTGTGTGTCTTCGGAGGAGAGGAGTATTAGAGAAGCCTAAGCAGCAAAGGAGAAAAGAGGAGTCTTAGTTAACATGAATTTACTTATGAGCCATTTGAATGAAATCGGTTTGGATTCTCAACTTTCATAGCATGATAACAATTCTCCCAGCCACTAATTTGGCATCTAAAACAAATGGATATTCCTTCCAGCAGCTACACAGAAAATCCTGTTTATGGATCTGGAGTCAGGACTATGACTTCCGTTAAGCCAGGCTGTGAGATGTAGTATCTGGGAAAAATAGGATAAGGGACACACTTTCTATCCACTGCTCTGTATTTTATCTTTGGGTCAAATTAGCTCCCCCAGAATGCTATGTCCTTGGGCTACGTTAGCTTAGGAGCTTGCCAAGAGATTTGACTGAAGTCCACTTATTACTCCCTTGATGTTACAGAGAATAGAATATTTTGATTTTGAGAACTATTTGAAAATAATGTTATTGTTATTGAGAAAAGATGTAGCCCCATCTGTGTTTGTTTTAGAATTCTAAGCTCTGTGAGACCAGGAACTCTTATTCGCCATTGTATCCCAAGAACGTCAGCATCTGGCCTCATGCCAGCCATATAGGACACTCAATAGTGTTGAATAAATTGGTTAACAATCACATTTTTTTTTCTTCCTCTCATTGTCTTTCACTTAAAATCTCATGTAAGAAATTTTACCTTTGAGGAATTGGGATGTTTCCTCTTTTTCTGATATGGAAATTAGGAAAATTTGCTTCCTCTTTCTCATCTCCTCTTCCTCCCATCCTCCTCCTCCTTCTCCTCCTTCTTCATCTTCTTCCTCCTCCTTCTTTTGGATGCCTCAGCTACTAGAAATTTTACAACCAAAAACATTTGTAGTGAATTAGAATACAATTGTAGGAACTCCAATTGTCCGTGTTATTATCACATTTTCTTCCTTTTTTTCCAAGGGCCTCCTTAAGTCCACACTCATGGAATCAGACTGACGTGATTTGAAGCTTGATCTCTCCACCTTGCCTCTCTGAGCCTGTTTCCTTGCTTGTAAAATGGGCATAACTTTCCTTCCTCCCTGGTCCACCATGAAAATTAAATAATCAAAAGGGCTATGCAATATGCCTTGATCAATAAATCCTTGTTCCCATCTTCCTTTATTGTTAGTGATCTCAAATCATTTTTTGGAAAGGAATAGGATTTAAATGAGAATTAAAATACCTGATTGTTGAGGGCCCTCACATTGCATGGTGCTCTACCAGATGTGTGTTGTGTGTTTGGGGGATGGGGATAATTATGAAAACCGTGCTTCCTACCTTCAAAATACTTCCAGGCTTGCAGTGAAGAGAATGAGGTGACTTTGTTTTCAATGAAATGGGATACCCTGTTCCATGAGGCAGCACTAGGAGGAATTGTGATCTTTTTTTGCTGTGGTCCAGAGAACATGAAGTAAACAAAGGTTTCCTGGCTACAGTTTGGCATTGTCAGATATTTGTAAGCTTTTGGATCTCAGCAGTGATTTGTCCTCTCACTTCCTGCTTACAACTTCTGCCAGTTAGCAGGACCTGTCACCCTCTGCCAGACCAACAAGGGAAACAGAAGACTCATCTCTGAACAGGGAGCATAGATGTGGTATATGTAAAGGCAGGAAGGATGAAAGGGAGTTATCTCATTTGAGACTGGTGACAAATAGGCACTAGTCTGTGGACTGCACAGAATACCAGTGAGGTCAACGTTGAACAAATGAACCAATAGATAGATGATATATAAGGTGATGCTAAGGGAAGAGGCACAAAGGTACTCCCATGCATTGGGAGGGAGACACATACCAGTGTAGCCCAGGGACTGCCCAAGAAAGCTCTCTGACCACTTCTTCCCTGCTTATCACACACTTGCACTGTTGGTTTTCTTTTCAGGTGGACAAATAAATAAACTTATCAGTCATGAATGGTATGTGCTTTGCCTGCACTGTTGAACTTTCACACTCAACTGCCATTTGTTTTTACACATTTCTCTCCTCCAGTGAACTGTGAGTTCCAAGAGGTCACACAATGTCCTATTCAACTTTGAGTCCAGGGACCACTACCAGGCTAGGGACATAGTAGATGTTCAGTAAATATTTGATAAAAATAACCCTGCTCTCCTGGAGCTCACAGTCCAGGGGGTGAAGTAAACCAGGGCTTTGCGGACAATCTTTGATGAAGGACCAGGTTTTTTTTTTTTTCCCCCGTTTAAAAAATTTTCCAATCTCTTGTAGACTGATATTTTGAAAAATAATTTTGAAAAAAATAAAAAAGACATATACAACACAATCCCTAATTTTTTATTATTAGATTCTACAGACAAAAACTTCCTCTGTCAGGGCCAGCCCAGTGGTGTAGCGGCTAAGTTTGAGCACTCCATTTCGGTGGCCTGGGTTCGCAGGTTCGGATCCTGGGCACAGACAGACGCACTGCTTGTCAAGCCATGCTGTGGCAGCATCCTATATAAAGTAGAGGAAGACGGGCACGGATGTTAGCCCAGGGCCAGTCTTCCTCAGCAAAAAAGAGGAGAATTGGCAACGGATGTTAGCTCAGGGCTAGTCTTCCTCACAAAAAAAACCAAACAAACAAAATAAAAAAACTTCCTCTGTCAAGTCACTAAACAAGTTCAAAGCATGTTTCTGTGTGTTTTTCGTTGCAGACTGGTAAGTTTGCAGACTGGCAGCAGTCCGTGGACCACACATACCACTGAAATATTATATATGAACACATGTATAACATGCAGGTGTTGTTAAAATGCTATAGAGTACAATAAAGCCCAGCAGTGGAATAGAGAATGATAAAGCTGGAGAGTGGCAGTGCTGCTTTATTGAAGGAAGTCAGAGGGCCTTCACTGATGGCATGAGGTTTGAGCAGAGAATGAGATGAAGTGAGAGAATGAGCCTTGCAGGTAGATATCAGAGGGGGAGTTTCAGGGAAAGAAAACCATATGAGCAAAGGCTCTGAGGTGAGATTCATGCTGTGCTCTAGGAGTGAGGGGCATGGGAGAAATGGTTCAGATTACCGGGGCCTAATAGATCATTGAAAGAACTTTGGATTTTATTCTGAGTCTTTGGAGGGTTTTGAGCAAAGGAGTGACACGAATTAAACACGTGGCCATACTGGCCTTTCCTTGGCGAATAGACTACCGGAAGGAAAGTTAGGAGGCTCTTGTAATAATCTATAGGACAAATGATGGTGGCTTGGCCAGGGAGGTGGCAGTAGAGATGACGAGGAGAGGTTGGAGCATGAATTGACCTTGAAGGTAGAGCAGTCAGTGTTGGCTGATAGATTGGACACTGTGAGTAAAAGAGAGGAGTCAAGGCTGACTCCAAGGAGCAAATGGCCAACTGGTGCTGCTGTTGATTGAGATTAGGTAGTCTGAGGGTGGAGCAGGTTTTGTAGTTGGGGCATGGGTGAGAATCAAGAATCTTTCTGGACTTGATAAATTAGAGATACTTATTTGACATACAAAGAAGGTGTTGAGTAAGTCGTTGGGTACCTGAGATTGGAGTTCAAGGGAAATGCTAAAACTGGAGACATGAAATTGGAAGTCATGAGTGTATGAATGGAATTGAATGCTGTGGACTGAATGAGATCACCTTGGAAGTTAGTGCTGGCAGAGAAATAAATAAGTCTGACACCTAAATCATTGCATTCTTCCATGTTTAAGAGATCTGGAGAATGAGGAAAAACCAATAGAGTAGCCACAGGAGGATAAGGTCACAAAATTAACTCTGCAATTTACTTAAGTAGTTACTAAGTCTTAGACTCATGTTCAGTATGAGCTGTAACAAAGGCAATATTTTGGAAAGCTTTCTATACCTACAAAGTGGTCAGTATTTTAGAAAAAATATTTTCATGTTCCAAGGAATAAACTCTCTATGGTGTTTCAAACCCAGCTATCCAGAATTATTTAACCTTTAGGAGTACCAGATAACTGAATGGCTGCTTTCAAATTTTAGATTTAAAAGACATGTTATAGTATACAAAATATTTTCTTATAGACTGTCTCCCTTGAGCTTTACAACAACCTTCCTAGGTAAGCAGAGCATTATTCTGAATCTTTATTTTATTGATGGAAAAACTAAGGAAGCAGATGACGAGACTAATCAGTGGTGAACCTGGATCCTAAGCATTCTTCCTATGTGCCCAGGGCTTTTTCCTCAACATTGCCCTCCCTCCCACGGAAATGATACCATACTCTGTGGCCACTGGGTAGTGAACAGCCTTTAGGCCCAATCAGGATCTATAGTGTTGCTTCTTTTGGGAAAATACATTCCAATTTCTAAGCAATTGACTTGTAAACAGTTGGAATCTAGCCTGGTGGTAAGTTAGAGACTACCTCTATTTCTCTGTGTTTCCACAGCAGCTAGCTTTCCAAAAAAGGGCTATTTGTGATGAATATATCAATTCTCTTCTCTCCCAGCCTGGTTCTCCCTCCAATATTCCCCTTTTCAGTCACAGGCATCACCAAAGCTAGAAACATCTGTCATTTAAGGCTACACCTTTTTCTTTATCTCTACCATCTCATGAGCTACCAAATCCAGCCCATTCTACCTTCTAAAACCCTCTGACTCTCCCCTCCTCTCTGCCCGTGCCCTAGTTTCAGCCCTCTCAATCTCTCACCTGCACTACTGCCGTAGCCTTCTCACTGGCCTCTCTGCCACCTGGCTTCTTGCCTCTAATCTACTTTCCACAATCCAGCCAAAGGGCTTTCTAAATGCAAATCTAGTCCTATTAAAAACTGACCTTATTTAAAAGCCTCTAGTGCTTCCAATTGCTCTTGGGATAAGATCCAAGCTCTTTAGAACGGCATACCAGGACCTTCGGAATTTGCACATGGGATACAAAAATGAAAAAATGTACAGTCTCATCTTCAGTTAGCTCACAGTTTGATTAGGGAGGCCAGAGCATACACAAATAATTTTAATACACTATGAAAAATGTCCTCACGGTTATGTGAAAATGTAAAAAAATAATCAAGTGTGATATTTGTAATACTTCTATTACCATGTAAGATGTAGCCCTGAAAGAAAGAAGTTGGGCTTGTTAAGAGAGCATTCTCTGAAGTCATCTGTCACTTAGTTTACTTACTTTGTGAAGCAAAATTTAACAGACATTTTCTGGCAAGTTCCTACCAATGCAGACATATGCATACCTTACACAATACCTACATGGGTTCTTTCATTTGGGACTTTGAGAAGGAACAAAAGAACTTGTTGAAAATGTCTTCTTGTATGAGAATTATGTATATTCTACTACACAGTCTGACTCAGGTATAATTCTGAATATTGTTTGGTGGGGCTCTGATAGCCATTTCCAACTCTCCTTCATGAAGGGACTCAAAGCCAATGGGGCAAAAAAATGTGTTTTTGCTGCTTACATTTTTCCGATTTTGCTTTTCCTCCCTTGTATGTCATTCCGGACTGAGACGCCTCTTTCTCATTTCAGAGTCCTTAACTAAATATTTTCAAAGTCATTAGATTTTGTTTATACATTTGTTTGAAGTAAATAAGTTTTATCAGCTTATTTTTGTGTTTCTGTTCTTCATTTAAGGCCATCACCCAGTGTTTCTATGCATGATCACGGTGCTATAGTACTAGATTGCATGCTTTAAACCACTATACGTGAGAAAATAAATTCCTGTTCAGACTATGCGTTGAAAATAGAATCCCCATGTACAGTACACATGACACTACCTGTGTAACTCCACTGTATTTTTTCAGGACAGCAGTGGTTCAGGGGAATAATCTTTAATCTAGCATTTGCCACTATCTATTCCTTAGAACATGATTGCTAAGAAATGCTCAGGGAAAAAAGTCCTATCATCAAATAAGCCTGGGAAATTCGACATTTTATATCCGATCTTGAAGAGTCATAGGCATGGAACATCGTAGGGGCATCAATAAATGAAGTGGTAAAGAAACATGTTTACTTTTGTTTAACCCAATGTTTACCAAACTTACTTGACCACAGACCTCTTTTTGTGCTGCATCCATTAACAATCGTTGGAAAAATGATGGCCTCCTCACTTTGCTTACGTGCCAATAAGCACTTGTGATGTTGTATTGTAATTTATTTTTCAACATTTTATTATAAAAGTGTTCAAAATTACAGAAAAATTGAAAGCAATGCGCAGCAAAAGCAAATATCCCCACCATCTAGATTCTGCAATTAACATTTTGCTATGTCTGCCTTATCTAGTATTTGTTTCTCTTCTCCCACTAGACTGGGCTGCCTTAATGATAATTGCTCTAATTTATCTTTATTTCATCGGTCCTTAGCAGAGAACCAGTTACATAGTTGGTAACCAATAGATGTCCAAATAATGAATGAATGAATTTTTTTATCCCCTCAAATGTCTTCCTAGCTCATCAGAGAGGTTGAGTCTCAAGGGAGATGAAAGACCAGACAGAGCTTTTTTACAGCCTAAGTCTGAACAAATATTAACTTGAGATAAAGCACAGATCCTGAGATAGGCCTTCTCTTGGGAGAGAGGTGGAAGCCTGCAATCTTACCACTGCGAGCTAATGTGTAGCCCCTGGGTCTCTGTTCTCATCTCTGTGCCTGCAATTCATTTTAGAGGATGCAGCCTTTGCCAGGCCTGGTGAGCTGTGATGAATGAACTCAAGAGCCGATCTGCCAAGTCTGGCCCACATGTTGGATTCTCCTCCCTTCACAGGTTTCATGCTTTTGTGAGATCCTGGTGTCTTCTTAATTTCCCAAGACTTCTAATTTCCACTCTGATTTTTATCTGCCCCTCATCTTTCATGGCTGGAAACCCGATCCTTGGTTTGTCTAACTATCCACTTTCTTGATTTGCAACTGCAGATGGAAAACAGTTATTTAATATGTCTTTTGTCTTTCATCCCCTAAGATCTGATTACGTACCATGGGTTCTAAGGAAGCAAACACCCTCCTCCTTTTATTTCTTTTCTGTTTCAGTATCATCAAAATCAAAATCAACAAAATCTTTATTTTTCTCAATTTTCACATTTCCTTCACTTTCCCTTCCAATGAGCTGCATTCTAACTTTTCTAAGATTCTTTATCTTGACACTTGTTCTCTCCTCCTCCTTTTTTCTTCTATTTTATTCTCTCTCCCTATCCCCTTTGATTTTCTTTCTCTGATACAAAAGAAGTCAATGCGGTAAGTTTAGAAGAAATGAGGATGAGGGTTATAACCAAACCAACAGTGTGTTGAATGGGCATTCAGTAGTCGGGCTGAGGCTTCCCCTTTACTTTTTCAAACAGTTTCCACTACCCCCTGTTTTCAAACATGTCCCAGGTTCCCCATGGCCCTGTACTTGCCATGTCAGTTCCTCTGCTTGGACACCATCTCTGATTCATTCTGTTTTATTCCTGCAAAATATGACTCATTTCAAAATTCCATTCTAAATCCTCCCTCCAATCTGAAGTCTTCCTTGATTTCCCATCAATTTATAAACTCATCCCTTTCTCTCTGAGTGTCCATAATACTTAATTCTGAGCCTATCATTTAACTCAAATTCAGTGTTGTTTCTAGAAACTATGTAAGGGTATTTTATCTTGTAATAAGTTTTTTTTAAACATAGTTAAATAATTAGTTCATTTACTTTGAAAAATAGAATACATATGTGTAATGATATACAATTCAGAAGATACAAAGGATAAATATTGAAAAGTAAGTCTTTTCTACTCCAGGTCCCTTGGAGACAACAAGGCTAATCAATGTCTTTTGTTTCCTTCTAGATATTTTCTGTGTAGTTTTTTAATACAAGTGGTAGCATATCCTATGCACTGTTCTGTACCTTGCCTTTTAAACGTAATAATTTATGTATTGAAGCTCATTCTTTATCAATTGTGGCGCCTCATTCTTTTTAATGACCTCATAGTATTACACTGTGGATATTGGTGGATATTTCGAATGTTTCCATCATATTTCAATGAACATTTTATTTTATCTTTAGGATAAATTCTGAGAAGTGGAATTGCAAGATCAAACTGTATGTGTATTTTTTCCTTCATTGGTTTGTTTTATTGAGATAAATTTTATATACAGTGAAATGCACATATATTAAGTGTAGATTTTGGTGAGTTCTGGTGAATGTACATACCCATGTAACTCATCACTCTAATCACTCTAATAGAGTGTTTCCATCACCTCAAAGTTTCTTTGGGCCTTTTCTAGTCAATTCCTATTTCCCCCATAGACAACTGTCTTATTTTTTAACCATAGACGAGTTTTGACTATTCTTGAACTTCATGTAAAGGGAATCACACAAGTATGCACACTTTTGCTCACCATAATGTTTTTGAGGTTTATTCCATATTGTTGGGTATATCAGCAGTTCATTTTTTTTTATTGCTGGGTATTATTCGTTTTATAAATGTATCACAACTTTTTACCCATTCTCTTGTTGATGGATATTTGAGTTGTTTCCAGTTCGAGGCTATTATGAATAAAGCTGCTAAGAACATTCTTGTAAAAGGTTTTTAGGAGATATATGTTTTCATTTCTCTTGGGTAAATATGTAGAATAGAACTTCTAGGTCACAGGGCAGATGTATGTTTAACTTTGTTAGAAATTGCCAGACAGTTTCTACATTCCCACCAGCAATGTATGAGAGTTCAAGTTTTTCACATCTTCACCAATATTTGGTGCTGTCATTTTTTATTTATTTATTTATTATTTTTTTATTGATGTCTTAGTTTATAACACTGTGGGGTTTTAGTTGTACATTTTTATTTGTCCGTCAACCTTGTGGATGTAACCCTTCACCCCTTGTGCCCCTCCCCCACCCCCCTTCCCCTTGGTAACCACCAATCAGTTCTCTCTGTCCGTGTGTTCACTTATATTCCATATATGAGTGAGTTCATGCAGTGTCTGTCTTTCTCTCTCTGGCTTATTTCACTTAACATAATACCCTCTAGGTCCTTCCATGTTGTTGCAAATGGGACAATTGTGTCTTTTCTTATGGCTGAGTAGTATTCCATTGTATGTATATACCACATCTTCTTTAACCAATCATCAGTTGAGGGACACTTGGGTTGCTTCCACTTCTTGGCTATAGTGAATAATGCTGCAATGAATATAGGGGTGCATACGCCTCTTGTGATGGTTGATTTCACGTCCATTGGGTAGATGCCCAAGAGTGGTATTGCTGGATCATACGGTATTTCTATTTTTAATTTTTTGAGGACTCTCCATACTGTTTTCCATAGAGGCTTGGTGCTGTCATTTTTTATATTATTTATTTGAATGAGTGTAAAATGGTATCTCACTGTCGTTTTACATTGCATTTCCTTGATGGCTAATGGTTTTGAGCTCCTTTTTATATGCTTATTGGCCATTCATATATTTCAATTTTTGTGAAGTGTCTGTTCAAGTCTTTTGCCATTTAAAAAACTGGGATTATCTTTTTGCTATTGATTTGTATGCTTTTATAAAATACATTCTAGATACAAATTCTTTGTCAGATATGTTTTGTGAATATTTTCTCCCAGTCTGTGGCTTGTCTTTTTATTTTCTTATTAGTGTCTTTTGAAGAGCACATGATTTTATTTTTGTGAAATTTAGCCTATAAATATTTTTTCTTTTCTGATTACAGCCTGTTCTGTTCTTTCTAAGAAATATTTCCATACCCCAAGTTTGCAACCATATTATCCTGTGTTTTCTTCTAGATATCTTATAGTTTGGCTTTACATTTAGGTCTATGATCCATCTCAAATTAATTTTTGTGTATGATGTGAGGTAGGTTTTGAAGTCCTTTTAATCCCCATATCTTTTTAAACTTGTTCCAGCATCATTTGTTGAAAAGCCATTCTTTCCTCATTGAATTGCTTTGGCATCATTGTTGAAATTCATTGTCCATTTACGGTTGGATCTATCTCTGGATATTCTGTTCCATTTCTCTTTAGCTCTCTTTACACCAATACTACACTGTCTTGATTGTAATCCTCCAACTTATTCTTTATCTTCAAGGTTGTCTTGACTAGTCTAGGTCCTTTGCTTTTTAATATAAATTTTGGAATAATAAAAAAAGAAAAAACTTGCTGCATTAAATTTATAGATCAATTTAGGGAGGATTAACATCTTAGCAATATTGGGTCTTCCAATCCATTAACATGGTATATCTCTTCACTTACTTAGGTCTTCTTTAATGTCCCTCAGCAATGTTTAGCTGTTTTCAGTTTAGAAATTTATTCCTCAGTATAGTATTTTTTAATTGTATCTTTTAAATATATTTTTTCAAATTGTCTTTGTACTAATTTAAATTCCTACCAACAAAACAAAAGAGTTTCCCTATTTTCCCATCCCCTGAAAAATATAGAGTGGGTTTTGGTTTTTGCCAATTGAATGTTACCTCATTTTGGTTTTAATTTGCATTTCTTTTATTGTGAGTTTGAGCATCTTTCCATATATCTAAAAGTTTTGTACTGTCTCTTCTGTAAGTATGTTCTTGTTCTTTGCCAATTTTTCTATAAGGCTGTAGGTCATTTTCTTGTTGATTTTCAGTAGCTGTCTTTAAGCACACACAAAAATAGCCTTTGTATGTGTTACTTATTTCCCCTAGATTTTTGTCTCTTAACTTGGTTTAATTTTTATTTGCCATGCATAAAAATTTGAAAGATATAGCAATCTTTTATGATTCTTGGGTTTCACATTACCCTGAGACTATCTCTACTCACTCTAAGATTATAAAAAATTTGCATGCTCTCTTTGTGGAATTTTGTGGTTTCAGTTTTTACGTTTAAGCCATTTATCCATCTGTAATTTATTTGGGGTAGGGATCCATGTAAAATATTTATATAGAGGGATCTTTATTTTTTCTAGGTTACTCATTTATTGAATAATCCATCATTTCCCCAACATGAATAAATTCCTATATATATTTTTTTAATTCCTAAACTCTCTATTTGTGCACAAGTGTCACAACTGACTTAATTATACTGGTTTAAACTGGTTTAAAATATGTTCTAATACCTTAAGGGGTAGCTCTCCCTGATTACTTTTTCTTTTCGGAATTTTCTTGCATAGTCTTGCATGTTTATTTTCCCACATGTAATTTAGAATTTATTTGTCTCATTCTAAAAATAAAAGTCCCATTGATATTTTTATTGAGATCAGATAAAATTTATAGATGTTTAGAAAGAATAGACATCTTGACAATATTGTGTCTTCCTATCTAAGAATGGGGTATTCCTTCCATTTATTCAAGCCTTCTTCTGGATTCTTCAGTAAGTTTTAAATTGCCTAAGGTTTGGATATATCTTGTTAGGTTTTTTTTTCTATATATTTTATGTTTGTGGGTTTTTTTTTTTTGCTACTGTAAATAGGGTCTTTTCTTCTATTATGACATGATATTGATTTTGTATTTATCCAACTGTTAGCATTCTGTAATGCTTGTCTTATTTCCTGTCTTGGATAGGAATGCTTTTAGTGTTTTACTTGTAAGTCTAATGGTTGCTCACTCTCTCTCTCTTGCACACACATGTCCTGTCTTATAAATATCATAAAATATAAATATATTTTAGTAAAAGTTATACAAATCAAGAATAGTTGAATTTGATTAAATGCTTTTTTGACATCAACAGAGATGATCATGTGATTTTTCCCCTTTAATCTTTTATGATGATGAGTTATATTTTCTAATGTTGGACTATCTTTGGTGTGAACCCAATTTGGTTGTGGTGTATTTTGCATTTATGTGCTTTTGGATTCTGTTTGCTTCTATTTTATTTAGGATTTTTTCATTAACGACTCATATATGAGGTTGGGGCTGTCATTGTCAGATTTGATATTAATGTTTTTTCAGACTTCATAAAAAATAATTTAGATGTGTTTATATTTTCTTTACTCTGGAACAGTTTAGAGAGTATTTGAGATATACATTTTTTGAAGGTTTGGGGGAACTCAACTGAGAGACTTAACCTGATCTTCTCTGGAGGAGAGGGGGTGAGTCATTCTTTGACAACTTTGTCTATGTCTCATGTGATAATTTATTTGTTTTGATTTTTTAATATTTTTGGGGTATTTTTTTGTGATTTCTATTTTCCTAGAAAATCATCCATTTCATTCAGGTTTTCAGGTTAATTTGTACAGTCAAGAAAAACAATCTTTATAATCTTTTAAATTTTTCTACATGTGGTCCATTCTAATTTCCCATTTATATACTTGTGCTTTTCCCTACCCTGCTTTTAAAAACTAAAGTAACTAATAGTTTAGCTTTAATGACTTTATTAATATATAATTAACAACCATACAATCTTCCCATTTAAAGTATACAATCAAATAGTTTTTAGTGTATTCAGAAAGTTGGGCAACCATCACCACAATTTTAGAACATTTTATCATCTCCAAAAGAAACCACATACTCATTAGCATCATCCTCCATTGCTCCCCAAACTCCCCCCGGCTCCCAGACTTAGGTAATCATTAATCTACTTTTTCTGTCTTTATAAATTTGCCCATTCTTGACATTTCAGATAAATGGAATCATACAGTATGTGGTCTTTTGTGACTGGCTTTTTTCAGTTAGCATCATGTTTTCAAGCTTCATTCACGCTGTACCATGTATGAGTACATCATTCCTTTTTATTGCCAAATAATATTTATTTTATGGATATACCACATATTATTTATCCTTTCTTCAGCTGATGGGCATTTGGGTTGTTCCACTTGTTGGCTTTTATGAATAATGCTGCTATGAACACTTGTGCATACGTCTTTTTGTTGACATATGTTTTCATTTCTCTTAGGTAATCACCTTGGAGTGGAATTACTCGATCATATGGTAACTCTATGTTTAACATCTTTAGGAACTGCTAAACTGTTTTCCAAAGTGGCTGCACCATTTTAAATTCTCACAAGCAATGTATGAGGGTACAATTTCTCCACTATTTGTCAACACTTGCTAATGTCTCTTTTTTGGATTATGTCTATCCTAGTGAGTGTGAAGTGATATCTCATTGTAGTTCTGGTTTGTATTTTCCTTTAATGGCTAATGATGTTAAGCACTTTTTAGTGTTTACTGGCCATTTGTATATCTTTTTTTGGAGAAATATCTATTCAGATCCTTTGCCCATTTTTATTTGGGCTGTTTGTGTATTATTAAGTTAGAAGATTATATATATGAACGTATATATGTATACGTTCATATACATAAATTCAATGTTCAATTCAATATTTATATAAAACTGACACATAGTGTCTTTTTTGTGTATGGTATATAGTTGTATTTTCTTTGTGATTTAGTTTTAGTTTTTTTCTGCTAAATACATGAGTTGATTCTATTTATATTAATGGCTTTAATACTTTAGTCTTAATTTTGGAATAAAATCTTGGTGTATGCATTCTTTTTTTTTTTTTTTGGTGAGGAAGCTTGACCCTATGCTAGCATCTGTTGCCAATCTTCCTCTTTTTGCTTGAGGAAGATTGCCCCTGAGCTAACATCTGTGCCCGTCTTCCTCTATTTAGTATGTGGGACGCCACCACAGCATGGCTTGATGAGTGGTGTGTAGGTCTGCTCCTGGGATCTGAACCAGTAAACCCCAGGCCGCCGAAGTGGAGCACAGGAACATAACCACTACGCCACTGGGCTGGCCCATTTATTGATTCTTTTTAAAAAAGTTTTCTTTTTTTTCAAATGATCTATGTTTTCATTTTGATAATTCTTTAGGTCTAGATTCTAAGTTCTCTTATTTGTTACCTTCATTATTATAATTTTATGTAATATACTCAATTCTCTATTTTTTAAAGAATATATATATAACTTATATATTATTATATTATTTCTACATTATAATAGTTTATAACATTTATATTTTATATTTATAATTCTCACAATTGTTTTAGATTTAGGCTTGTGGCTACCAGAATTCAGTGATCACCGCCAGACTTTTTGTAATAGTTTTAAAATTCACTTCTTAATTTACTCAGGTTTTTCCTCTGTATATAATTTATATTCTTTGGATTTTGTAAGTTCAAAATGTTTTTCTCTTGTCTTTATACCTGAATTATTCAAATTCTTTCTCTAGGATTTTATAAACACAGTGTTACTGTATTCTGCTCTTGAAAATTGCTATTGAGAAACCCAAGGTTAGCTTGGTATGTTTTATTCTTACAGATAATATTTTTGTCTGAATGCCCAGAGGTTCCTTTTGTTTTGAAATGTGATAACATTATTGAGTCATGTTTGTAGTTAATTGTCCTATAATATGTTTATCTTCTCAGACAGAATGGGCTATTTTAATCTTTGAATTCAAGTATTATTTTCTTTTGGGAAGTTTTCTTGAAATATAACTTGAATTTTTTCATTGTGTTTTGTTCTCTTCTTTAGGAGCACTGATCATATGTACGAAAGATCTCTTTAATCTATTTTTCATTAATATAATTTTTCTCTAAGCTATTTTAATAAATCATTTGTTTCCATTTAATTTTTTTTACTTTTTTGCAATCCTATCTTCCTTTCCTCTCTACTATGTTTTCATGACTATTTTTTTGTGTGTGCACTGCTCATAATGTTGTCTTCATTACTTTAATGCTTTTACTTTCTCCTCTCCATCTTTTCTTAGCTCTGACCTTTTATATTTTACTTTCTTTTGTCATTTCACCATGTATTCCCTAAGCTCTTGTATCTCTACTTTGGGTTCTTTGATTTTTTAAATGCTCTTTGTTTCATCACAATAAGTTTTGTCATGATTTTCCTCTCCCTGTTTACAACAGTTTCTAGTAGGTTTTCTATATATGCAATTTTTTTATGAGGAGGAAAAAGCAATTTTTGTCTGTTTCTTCCTTTTTCTTAAAGGATCTTTGGTTCTTTTTGAATATTGCTTACTTTTGAATGAAATAAATTCTTGAATTCTTGGATTGCATGTGTAGGAAGTTTATGGGAAAGGAACCAAGCTATATTGCAGACTAGTGAAAGTCTCCTTATTTCACCATGAAGTGAAAGGTCTCTCTGTCTCTCTGGTTTTTTTCCCTCTTTTCTCTGTGTATGTGTATGTGTGTGCCTGCATGCTGGTTGTTTAACTCTGTATGCATTTTTATTTCCTCAGCCTTTCACTTTTTTTCCATTATGATTCATCAATAGACTGTTTCATGCAGAAATGGCATGTCTGTCTATTTTCTCGTTTATTTCTTGTTACTCTTCATTGCCTGGGCATCTTGTTTTTATTTTTTTCAAAGATATGATTATAGTTTTTTGCTTTTGTAGTGCACCATCTGTTTGGGTGATTGTGCTCTCATGACATGTTTAAGTTCTCCTCCTGCAGACTTTTTTTCTTGTGCTAATCCCACATCTTGACATCTCTTAGTCATATACAGTGGTTTGGGATTATAGATGTTTCTAAGTTTTGCCAAAAAAAGACTTTGAATTCCATTGTTCATGTTTCTTGTTGCTTTGAGAGTGATATCTGAAAGAAGAGGGCATCTTAATACCAGAAGTCTTTTTCTTATGTTGATTTTAATAACTTAATCTTTAAATAGAGGTGCAAAATAGAGAGTGATTGAGAAATTAAGTGGAGGCAAATGTTAAAAATAATTGTACTAATAAAATGACAATAAAAACAACAAAAGACTGTTACCATCCTGGATGTATACATTGTGCATTTTGAAACTTACAGAAATGTTTAGAAAAAATGAATACAGAACACAACATTGGAATACTTGAACTTAATTTATGTCTTTGTTAATTATTATCTTCATCATCTTGGACAAGTGCCTTAACCAGTCTAAATCTCAGTTTCCTCATCTGTAAAATAGGGATAGTAATGGATTTTTTTATAGTCACCTGTCACTTAGCATGAATTCAATAAATGCATCAAGAAGGCTGAGATTGTAATACATGAAGACCATATGATCATGTCAGAGGAGGATTATGCCTGAGTAAATCTTTAACTTTCATAATGGACCGAATCCCTAAAAGTTCTCTATGCCTGCAACACTGGACTGTCCAAATGTCCAAACTCCAAACTTTCAAACCATTTTGCAATATAGTCTAATATAACAGTACTATTACAAATTATATTTGTCTTTGAATTTTTGTGTCCAAGACGTACAATGATACATGCTTTTCTTTTGTTGCTGACTAGACAATACTTTCTTTCTTTTACAAAAGAAGTTCTTTGCTTTACTGTCTTCTCTATTTATGAGAGAAATAAATCTCATTGATAACAACTAATATTAACACAACACTTTTAAAAATTTAACTCATTTAATTATGGAAATCTGGACCATGAGGTAATGGATATTTGACAAAAACAACTGATTCAGACAGAAGGATCACTCAAAAAATTTGGATTTAAATTCTTCAGGGGTTCTATTCTGGAAACTAAAAGTGATCAAATCCAGGTTTTCTGACTAAGATGGAGAAGCCTCTTAATGGAAAACTACCCAATTTTGATGTATATCACATGGTCTAATGTTACTCCTGGATGACAACATGGAGTTGGATAGTTTCTAAAAGACCCACAAATGAGTAAAAGAACTTAATAACATGTAAAACTTATATTTGACACCAGGCAAGTCACTGAACCTTACTGAGCCTCCATTTTCTCACGTGTTTAAAAAAGATAACAATTCTTAACTCTATTCAATTTAGTTCATTGCAACACGCATTTATTGAAAGCCTACAATGGTCCAGATAATGGATTCAAATGTTTTATAATCTGAAAATCAAATGAACTTTATGGGAAAATGTTTTGTAAGTGTAGAAAGTACATATAAGTCATCTAAGTCTCAAGGACTGTTATTCTTCCAGACTGAGCAACTGGTTAACAAAGAAAATATTTTATTGCTCCTTCTTGGGTAAAATCTCAAGTATTTTACGGCACTGTGTTTTTCAGAGTATCTTTAAACGTACTGGCTGACATGCTGATCTCATTTCGTGCACAAGTTCTTCTACTTGTCCAATTTTCTATCCTCAGGGCTTCATTGACTCTGCATGTCTGTTCATAACTTGGTTCTCAAGGATGTCACTTCTAAGAATGACTCTGGGTAAGTGGTATGAAGGACACAGTTATTTGAAGTTATCCTGGCAGTGGACATTCATAGGCATGGCCAAATGCTTTTAGAATGAGCCAACCAGTTTCTTCTTCTTTGAGGTACAATCTTGACTATATGGAGTGCATCGAGAGATTTTTGCCCACATTTGTTTATTCTACTTTGCTACTTAAGGATAGTGATTTAGAGTGTTTTTGCTATCAAAACTATGAGTTTCCAAATAGAAAGTCCTGTTAAAAGCTTTTTGTACTTTCTTTATCACAGTATTCTTCACTTTAAATGGCACTCCATGTGTATGTGTATAATATGTAATTGTATCAGTGTCTCACAGATTTGGGTTGGAATCAGTTCCAACACTGATTAACTTCAACCTCTTTTAACCTACTGCTTATACCTCTATAAAATGGGTCTAATTCCTAGTTTTCAGGGTTGTGATGAAGATTAGGACTCCTGTATGTAAATGCCCAGCAGACTAACATAAACTAGGTACACAGTAATGTTAATTTCCCTTTCCTAAACTCTGAGGCAGTAAATAGAACATATATTTGGAGTCAGAAAAATAGGGCTCAAATGCTGGCTCTGCTGCTATGAGTTTTGTGGCCTCTGAAGAGTTACTAAATCTCCTAGGGTTTCTGTTTTTCCCACTGTGAAATGGTAACATCATTCTCTGCCAGGCATTGAGTGCTGTCACTAGGATCAAATGCGATAATGTCTTTAGTAAAAATGTATTTTGCTGCAAGATGTAGTGGGTTGTTAATATTAATTGAGTACTAAATAATACTTAGTATTAATTAAGGAGAGTTGTAGAATAGAAAGAGCATTGGATTTACTGTCAGAAAGTCCTAATTTCACTTCCTCCTTGCTCTGTGGCACATTACCCCTTCTCTTGGACTTTAGTTTTCTCAACTCTAAAACAGAATTAAAAATCCTTACCTCAGAGGATTGTTCTGAAAACTAAATGAGATGACATATGAGAAAGAGTTTGGTACATAGTAGGCTTTCAATAAATGTTGGTTAATTTTAGTTAAATGTGGGGGGATTTAGGTCTCCTAATAGAATTTGAAAAGGTACATTTAAACTGGCAGTATTTACAAATCTTTCTTGTTCTCCCTAGTTCCCATATAATTTGCCATGTGAAAATACTTCCATATGCTAGAAATTGGTCTTCACATTTTTTTGTAGGGTTAAAAACATCCATACGAAAACATAGTGTAGAGGCTGGCTTGCACATAAATATAGGGTAAACCATGTGTAAATGTTCTAATGCCATCTCCTTGGAGACACCTATAAACAATTTTCCAGTCCCATGACCTTATTCTTGAAACTGAGCAAGGGATTCTGCACACAAACACTTGGGTTAGTACGAATTCAATTTTGATTGATATATTTTTAGTACCTAGGTTATGACACTAATCGAATGTAGCCAAACAACAAATGCATTTTTTGAGTATCAGTATATTCTCAGTCTCAGCTTTTTTGTGGACCTCAAGTTCACGGGACCAGAGAGGAGTTTCCAACTTCCTTCCTACTTCACAACTTTTAGACTGAATAATGAGCTCTTGGAGGTAAATCTCTGTAGGAATAACTGGGGGTTTCCACTACACTCTGAGTCTAGGCTCTCTGAGCACGGGAACATGTATCAAAATATAGATCAGTGGTTCTCCAACTCCATAGCTCCCACTAATGAAGAGATTCTGCTTCAGAGTCTGGGATGGGACCCAAGAATCTTCCTTTTAACAAACACCCCAAGTGATTTTGATGAGAGTGTTGTGCAGGATGTATTTTGAGATACACTGAGCTACATCCCTGCCTCCAACCTGAAAGTACCATTTATAGAAAGGCAAGGACATGGGCAATTTTCAATATTGAAAATACCCAGTGGAGCCTGGGCTGAGACTTCCTGAGTTTAGCAAAATGAAAGGTTCTATGCTTTTCTCTGGATTTCTGATTTCCGTCCATCAAGTTCGTGGCAACACTAGTTTTCTCAGGCCATTTCACAGTCCTGGAGCAGCTCCAGGCCACTCAGCATGAAAGGGATTCCCAGATTCAATAACCAGACGCTTTAAAAAGCTACTCAGTTTCCAAGTCTGATGTCAATGTGGTGGATGCTACAGATTAGTTTACTCAATATCAATTTCCAATACTTTTCTCTCAAAATTTCCTGTACTATAAGGACTGGAAACGAAAATGTACATTCTGAGTTTCCATGTAGCTAAGATTTCATAGGTTACCTAGATTCTGCTAAGCAGATGTAATTGCGGGAGACTTGGAGAGCAGAGTATGAGATCAAACCTTATTGCAGAAGCATTTGGTTCCCTTGAGGCAGTTGTGGTTGAAGTTCTACTTTCTGGTCCCTTTGTCGTGGCTGCTGAGCAACAAGTGACAGCAGCAATGGGGTGTCTGCTACAGAACTTCAGTAGTGTGGTTGGACATTTCTCCTGGCTGTATAATTCCAGGCTGGGTAGTATTCAGTCTTACTGCCCTGCCTATCCAGTCAGTACTGTGATCTATCTAATACTCTCTAATATAGATCTTTCTGCTTAAGCAGGATGTAATGGCTTCTGTTGTCTGAAATTAAGCTGCCTTTAGGTTAGCTAGGCTTGAAACATATAATGAGTTTAAGCTGGAATATTTCTTCCAGCCACCTACACAGACATGTCTTCTCTCTCCTTCCTTGATGCAAACACCACCCCTTAGGTCATTCTGGAGTCCACGGTCCACCTGATTCCAGCCCAGGCATACTGATATCTTAGTTTACTCATCTGAACTTGGGTATAAAAGATGGCTGACTTTCCCAAGCATTTGTTGTAAGGGTGTAGTCTACACTTTTCTAGGCATTTTTTTTCTGTACACCTTTTGTTTACAAAGAAGGATTCTCTTCCCCCATTATCCCCAGTTCATCCCTGGGAAATGAGCCCCTATAAAATAGAAGCAATTTTAGAATGATGGATATGCAATGGCCTCAGAATTCATATGGAATAGAAATCATAATAATTATGACATCAACTGTAGTAATATTGATGACATTTGCTATTACAATACCAATAGCTACAATATCTTGAGTAATTACTCTTCTCCAGGCAACATGCTAGGGTTTTGCATAAAGTATTTTGTTTAATAATCAGTGAAGTCTCAGACTGTCTCATAACCCTAATCCAGTCTCATTTTTGCTGCACATTTTTGTTGCTACCAGAAACCTCAAGTCATGGAGAGGTAATTCTGTAGTATCCATAAATGTTCTCTAATTTCTATTCTTCTTCTCATAGACACTGTGTGAATACAGTTCAGGGAGTTAAAAAAAAAAAGTCAGCAACAGTGTTATGTGAATGTAACTGGCAAGCAACCTGCCCAAACACGCCCTGCAAAGCAATGTTCTGTAAGTGCTTGTATTCCTTGGGAGTCAGTGTCAGTTACTTTTGTTGGTTGGTATCTTTCAATGTGGCCTGAAAAGAGAATTGTCACTGCTATGGTCCAGGATGGATTAACGATTTTATTGCACAGTGCCTGGTACATAGTAGGTGTTCAACATGAATGAGTTATCCTGGTTATGCTGGATGTGTCCCCACAGGATATAAGGTTGACTGCAGCTACTTTTAAGGATATTGTGTGTCCTCAGCTGTAGTTGCCCCAAGCAGGTCTGCTCTGGGATGTTATGGTACTTCCTTCCATGAAGCATTTATTTCTATTTGCAGGACCTTTTCATGCTCTCTGTCAGATACTGTTCAAAGGTCACCTAGAACATAAAGCTTTTGTAAGCTGCAGTGAAAGGATGTACTTTTCCCTGAATACTATCTGCCAAGTGTCTTTCCCATTCTCTCATTAGTGAGGGAATGAACTATTTTCTTCACTTGCCTTGCCTATGGAGCTGTCTCTCTCTCCTCACACTTAATAATCTTCTCCCTGTGTTCTGTCTTTTCCCCAAAGGGGAATGATGGAAGGATCTATTTTTCTGCTTGTTTATTTTTTTTTTGGGGGGGGGGGAGTTACCAATTTACAGACGGGAATATAAACTCATAAAGGATTTCCTCCATTGTTGAAATCATGGCTGCCATCCTTCTTCTGTATAGTATGATTAAATGATTCTAGGTTGTGTGGGAGGAGCGTGCTTAACCACTTCCTTCCCTCTGTCACAGGGATGACATGGGCAGGGAATGGTTGTGATAATACAGAGAAGTGAAGGCAGTGGAACAAAACTTATATTTGGTTTCCACTCTGCAAGACTGAGATTCCCGTTGAAAGGAGACCCATGGCTGATATGAGGCTGTTGTGATAAAAAATTTTCGACTTCTGGTTGGTTCCTCACTCATTGCCCAAGAACAGGGGAAGTGTACTTTTTTGAGAATTAGAAAACGTCCCAAGCTATAAATCACATTCATTTGCATTTCTTTTCAGAAAAGGAGGTGGAGTATGCGGGAAGCCTCTGTTGATGAGGATTAAACTCACAAAACAGGGTGAGTTCATGTAATTCCTAGAGTTGTGCCAACATTACCAGCTACTAATATGGAGTATCACTGGCACCAGCTTGCTAGTGGGCTTAGGGACCTTCTGGGCAGCATTCAGCTGGCATTGCAAATTACCTGCATAGCCATTCGTGTTGTCAGGATCATTTTACAGCATCTTTAACAAAAGAAAAAAGAAGAATGTAAGAAGAAAAAGAATGTCTGATTTTGAAAAGAAAGAAACCTGGTTTATTCCTCTGCCCTCTTCTAAGCACTGGATGTCACACTTAGAATCATACCTGGGTTCCAGCAAATTACTCGTATCAGTGATTTCTCCAAGCACGTTTGTCAAAGGAAAACTTTCTAAACCCATACAATCAGGAGTGGTGGTGGACTATTCAAGGACAGAATCAAGGTTCTAACTGATGGAATAATGGGCTGAAAACCAAAGTGAGGTACAGCATAGCTGGACATCGAGTCCCTCAGTGAAATGAAAAAGTCAGTTATTTAAGTTCTGAATGGTGAAGGCATGACTTAATTGTTGTTCTTGGGAAGAATACCCAGGAGAGTTGAGTTGCCGTAGGGTCATTCTGAATCAGTTGTCGAGTGGGGCACTAGACTATAAGCTCCTTGAGGTTAAAAATTACGTCTTCTTTGAGTTGTTGTCAATGCTGAGCCTAGTTTTGGGAAAATATCAGTAATAAAAACACATTTGTTCAATGCGATTGCTAAATGTGATCTTAGAGGTATAGAACAAGAATTCTAAACTGATGAAAGAAACACTGGTGAAAAGAGATGGGAGGAATGTGATGAGGATGCAGAAGTATGCAGACACATTACAGAAGAAACAAAGAAATGGGGGATTGCTTTTCTTGGCAAGTAATGATTCAGCAAGGGGAAGCTCCATGACAGTTGTATTTAATTTTCTGAGGAGAGTAAGTTTGTTTATTTTATCTCCAGAGGATAAATTATTTTCAGTTGCAAAGACAACAGAAAGGCAATTTTACCTAAATATGAGAAAGAGTTTTGAACCTTGTATGGAAATAGCTGCCAGTTGTCCTCCAATATCTGCTGTCTCTTTTTTTTTTATTGTAGTAGAATCTTATTTTTTTGATAAGCCTATGATGGTCTAGAATAAAGACTTCCGTTTAGCCATATGTGGAATGTAACTGAGTTCTGGTCAACTGTGACAATAGAAGCTGGAAAAGCCATCTTTTACCATGATATGGAAGCTGTATTTTGAAGACAGCAGAGAGAAAGACAGGTAGAACCCAGGTCCCTAATGATTGTAGAGCTGCCATATGAGACTTGGACCATACACCCGGAAAAATAAACCAGTAGATTGTTAAAGGCACTATTATTTTGGATATCTTTGTAACAGCAAAAGTACCAAAAACTCATCTGTCCATTCTTTCCAACAAGTGCTTTGGAAGGTAGTGACCTCTATTCACAGGTGAGGGTCAAACAAAAGTACTGTGGAGGAAAGTATTTCACTGAATGGGTGATCAGACAAAATATCTTGAATGATTCTTCACATTTTAGATATGGAGCGTTTGGATGATATCAAAAGAGCTTAAGTCAAGCCAATGCATCTCAGAAGTGACTTCTTTTCTGATTTAAATTGCAAGAGGGGACAGAAAACCATGTTATGTGAGGACTAGCTGAATGAACTGAGGATACTTACCTCTGGAAAAGATAAGCCTTAGAGGGTTAGCAGCATGTGAGAGCTATCACCACTTTGCTGGTGGGCTGTAATGTACTTGAAATAAATTACTCCTCTTGGCCTCCAGAAGACAGAATTTGGGTGGAAATTCCACTGGGTGGAAACATCAGGATCACAGCTGGAACCGTGACTGCTTGGGCATACATGTTTCCATCTAATATAAATGTCAACCAAGCTTTGGACTTTTTACATTGGATCTTATTTTGTTGGTTTAAATTCAGTCTATCAAGGTCCTTAGGAATCTTGATGATAACATATGATGTGGAAAAGTTTTTCTAGAACCCAAACATGGCCCATTCTTCCTCCTCATCAAGGCTAAGAATTAATGAGGTGATATTTTGGAGGGAAATTCCAAACATTGCTATGAGTTAGTCTTAAACGTGTAATCCTGAACTCTCCTGTTGATGGTTCCAATCTAAAGTTTTATGAATATCTCACTGAGTTTAGTAGGTGTTACACCCTGGAAAATCTGAGAGTAGTCCATATGCTGATTATATCTTAGTCATATATCTTTGAAGTGCTAGATACAAAGAATTAAGGCAATGATCTTTGTTGGCCAAATTTAAAAAATTAACATTACCACAGTGACTGGAATAAAAAACTGGCAGATCTGCATTTCCCTCTTCACAGCCATGTTTCTGGTCTTAATGTGGGGCTTAGACTGTGGGAAAATCTTCCTCTTGCACATCCTTTCATGGCTGCCATTTTCCTGGAGCCCATGATGTGATGGATTTCCCCTATGGTTCTACAAGTCATGCCATTGGTTGGTATGACTCTCCAGTTTTCATAGACTGACATTTCCTTAGGCCCAACCTTCTGGAATAATTTGTGGAGAAGTAACTCTGGATCTCTCCCTTTTACCATTGACTTTCTCTATCCCTTGTATTCCTATTTCTGTGTCTCTTTAGGGCCATTTCCAGCTCCTTTTGAAAGCTTCTTTTCTTATGAGCTATTCTTTCATTCAACTACCCATTCATCCCACAAACGTTTTCTGAGCACCTATTGCCAATTCGCATACTCTGCAATGCACTTGGCCCACAGAGATGAATAAGACCCATTTACTCATTCAACAAATATTTATTATGCTAGGCAGAGTGTATACAACAGTGAGCAAGATAGATTCTCAAAGAGCTTTAAACTAGTGAGGGAGATTTAATGCAAGGGAAGAATACAGATTCATCGGCAAATAGTAGTTGACATTTACAGAATGATTACTTAATCCCAGTTATTGTTCTACGTGCTTTACATGCATTGTCTCACGCAACCATCACACAAGCTAACTGGGCAGGCAATTTTCTTGTCCCCATTTTACAGAGGAGGGAAGTGAGGAACAGAAAGATAAGCAATGTGCCCAAGTCACATATGATGATGTTAAATGATGGAGTTAAGTGTTTTCACTCCAGACCCTGCATTATTAACCAGGAGATGGGAACAGACTGCTCTTGTGGGGAAGAGTATTTTATCACTGAAATTGATTAGAATTGCAGGGGCATAAAACTTTTAGTGCATTTTTACTGATTTTACTTACTCTACATACAATGCACCCTTTGTTGCCTACACCCAGGGCAGCCCACTCCTACCTCTCCCCTTGGTACCTCCTCTGCTCTTAATCACTATACTCTACTACTTCCCTGGATCACTGTGGTATGTGTGGGAGAAATGTAAAAGGACCATGAGAGCTTGAAGGAAATTAACTAATCCAGAGTGTTAGAAGAAGATGGAGGAGTTGATGCTTTAGCTAAGGGGTAAATGATAAGTAGAAGTTTACTAAACAAAGTGGTGAGAAGTGAGGGGTGCAGGAAAGGGTACTCCGGGCAGAAGGAACTGCTTGATCAAAGACATGAAGACAAAAACAATACATGTGGAAACTGAGAAATGGTTTGGTATTACAGGATCCAAAAGTCAGAGACAAGAGTTGCCAGTGGACAAGTAAGCAAGGGCCAGACATGCTAGTCGAAGAAGCTTGAACTTCATCCTGAGTATTATGGGAGTCACTGAGGGAATTTTAACAGGGGTGACACGTTCAGACTGGAGTTTTAGCAGAACACACTGGAGGATGGATTGAAGGGAGACAAGACCAGAGACAGAGAACCCGTCTTTTCCAACTGTCCCTGAATTCCACTCCTCTCCAAATTACCCTCCTGTAGCATCATCATGTAACAGCTAAAATGGGGGAGTCAGAAACTGTTTGGAAAGCAGATAGAGGACCCTCTTCAAAAATATAACAGCACTGAGCAAGGAGCTATTGCTCACAACATATGTCACCATGGAGACCCGGGACAGTCATGGTTAATCTGGGGAAGACTGCACATATGAATAAAAGCATCTCTGTGAGCTAACTGTGTCAGCTTCTCACTCCAGCCGATAACAAATTACTCCATCTCCGGCAGAGGTGTACTTGCTGACTATTTCATGTGGTAACACTGGATTTGCAACATGAAACACTAGTGTTAGCTAAGGGTATATCTAGCAATTTGAAATTGTACACACAGCAGTCAATCTATTGCTCCCCATCCCCATCGTCCCCCAAAGTAGGCTTGCCATTAAACACAGTGTGAGACCCTGCCCAGTGGGGACACTTCTACCCACAGCCAGCTGCATGCCCTCCACCCTCTCCCCTCTCCTCTTTCTATGTTTCTCTGTCTCTCTCTTACAGACACAGAGGAAATAATACAGAGTGGCATTTGGATAGGGCTTTTGAGTTTACTTTTTGTCCAGCCTCTTGCTTTCTCATCTCTTCCGAGTGCATAGGAGGGGAGGAGGGGATATGGAGAAAGAGAAAGGGAGGCAGGGAGGAGAGCAGTAAAGGGAAACACATTTTCTCTACCTGAGCAGGTAGTTTACCATCTTGATTGAGGACTAGTAAGGAAGAAACAGAGAAATCGGCTAAATTCATTTTGACAAGTACTCATTGAACTCTTATGCTAGGATCTGTGAACCCAAAGATGATTAAGAAAGGGTCTCTACCTTCAGATTGCCCCAGTTTGGTTGTGGAGACATATGCACCATGGAAAATGACAGAGGTATATGATTAGTCAAAAGCAGCCCAAGGAAGGCCTGGAACTCTGAGGGCAGTGGGAAAGAGAGAGGATGTTAAAGAGGGGGTATGCTGGCTGAGAAGTTCCCTGGACATACATACGGGGAGAGAACAGAGCATAGATACAGAGGCAGGAAACAGCATTGCATAATCTCAGAACTGGAAGTGGTCCAGTGTGGCAGGAGCAGAAGTTGTGAGGGGTGGTGGAGGAGCAGCATAAGACGAGAAACAAGAGGTGGTCATATGGCAGAGTAGAGGCTGGGACCATGGCGCTAGAATCTGTGGACATTTCCCTAAAGAACATAGTGAGGATTCCCTAAAGCTAGTGAGGATTTTCAAGTTGGGGAGTGACATGATCAGATCCATGTTTCTAAAAGATTCCTCCTATGGCAATGTGGGGGGTGGGTTGTAGAAGGGAAAGATTGAAGACAGGGACATAAGAGGCTGTCTAGGAGAGACATGATGGCCCTGAATTAAAACGTTTTCAGTGGAATGGATAAGAGGGATGGGTTTAAGGAACAGATGGTTGATAATTGTCATGGGTAAAGATGTTAACACCTTTCAATTCTCTACTGTTTAATAAATTTCAAAGAGAAACTAGTCCTATGCTTTTTGGTCTCCTCTATCTTCCATACAAGGCAGAAGCTGTAGCATCATGGTTAATTTCACCAACTCCAGGGTCAGACAACCTACATGCAAATCTTAGGTCCACTGCTACTGGTTGTGGGTCCTTTGCACAGGGCATGTAACTTCTTATTGCCTTATTTATAAAATGGAGATATGTATAATCTGTCACCTATTTCATTGGATTGTCGTGAAGTGGTCTTAATTGTAGTTGCTGGAGATCAATTGCTGGAGTTTGTATTTCTGCTTCACTATTGTCTAGATTTGTGACTTCCAACAGCTCACTTAACTTTTAAAACAGGCTTTAGAAAAGGCAATAATTTCTTAAATGAACAACTGAATATCCTATTTTTGCAATATTTTCCAATATTTCTTTGAACTGATAACCATAGTTTTGAATGCGAGCAAAGAGAATCCATTATTAAAATGATAATAATTGATTTCACTTGCATATTGCTTTACAGTTTTTAACATACTTTAATAATCATTTCCTCATTGACACTGGCCTATCCTTCTGAGTCTTTCTGTGGAGTTGCTGATGGATTAGTGGTCAATCAAATATCCCTGCAGCTGGAATTGACAAATTAATGGTCAATGTTTATCTTGCATCTCCTTGTTGTAGGCACATGTTGTAGAGGTAGCTATTATGCAGTGAAAATTGCTTGGAATGAAGAGTTGGAAGACTTGATTTTAAATCTCAATTCTGTCATTTATCAGTCAGGTGGCTTGATAAATTGCTTAAATCCTTTGGCTCTGTAGAGTTTTGTGTATAAGTACTGTATGTGAAAGTGCATATGCAAATGGCTCAAGTGGGGTCTTGGAAGGCAGGGAAAATCCAGAAAAAAAGGGAGATAAGAAGGGAAGGTTTTTGAAGAAAGAAGAGTGGTCCTATAAGCTTTCAATTAATTATTCAAGCTACTCTCTATAAGTCCAACTCAAGACTGGAAATTCTCTGATGTTAGCTACTTCCAAACCCTCAATCTTTTTATCTAACAGAGACTCAAGAAGCCTTCTCCAAGGCTGTTTCCAATAACACTTTCTTCTTTCCCTCTTTTGAGGTGCAAAAGAATCTAGTGAAAGTGTGTTAACTTTGGAGTTATTGAATCTGAGTTCAAGTTCTAGCTCTCCTGCCTTCTAATTATGTGATCTGGGGTAAGTTAATTAACCTCAGGAACTCCAGCTTCTGCATGCACCATAACGTTGTTGAGACTTCATAAGAAAGTGAATGTGGACCTCCCAGCACAGATCCTGGCAAAAAGCAGAGGCTCAATGTTCCTTTTGTTCTGAATTTCCTTCTTTCTTTCCTTCCTTCCATCAATTGGTCTTTCCTTCCTCTCTCCCTCCCTTCTGCTGGCTCCCCTGACCCTCTGCTCCTTTGACTAAGTGGATTCAGCTCTGGAGACAGAATGGCTTACGGTTCATTTCAGGACACAGATATTTTGAGCTGTTTGTTTTCCAGCTTACACTCATGTTTTCCAATTCAGGTTACGTTTCCTGCTGGAAAACTGGGCCCTCACAAGAGCTTTTGGCAGCCACAGACTGATTTGGTTGAGAACCATCCCTTCCTTGGCAGGCAGTCGAGGAGAGCCACTTTGTGTGTGCGGGCGGTAATTCACACTCCTCTGAGGTTGGACTGCTAGCCAAAGTCACTACCCACACAACTCTATCTTCCTTGAGATGGAGACATCCTTTTCCAGCGTACTGGTTATATGTTTCCTTAGAAGTGGAATGCAGAGGCAATAGAACAGATAAAGCTAAGCTTTGCTCATATCCTCTGTCAGAATCTGGGTATGGACTAGCAGGTTTTTAAGACCCTGTAACAGGGATGAATGGGAAAATGGCCCAAGCCATTAGTGTGATCCTGTGGAAATTGGTTCTAACCTACTGGGATGTTCCCTTGTTCCTAGACCTTGCTTCTTACTAATCTCTGCTGGCTTTGATACTGGATTTCTCTGACACTTAGTCGGCCACACTTGGTGCTCCCTATACTTTATGTCTTGTCACACCTTCAATCTATTTAAATTGCCACCCCATCCAGAAGCTTACTGGTATTTTATCTTGGCTTTTTCATTTTTCAGTTTTACCCTCAATGTTCCCATCTTGAGAGTAGCTTAACATGTCTAAAACCAAGCATAGTAATTGCACCCCTGCTTCTCCTGGGCTCCTAAGTTCCTCCTTACTTCCTGGAAGACCATCATCAGCTCAGCAGTACAAGCTGGAGACCTGGGGGTTCATGAGTTCATCCTCCAGCTATCTCTCTCCCTCTTCTGCACTTTGGCTTCAATAATGTTGAATTCCAGAAAACACTGGATAATGTCATGACTCCTATATCTTTGATTTTGTAATTTCTTCGATCTGAAAAGTCCTCCATGAATGAAAAGTCCTGCCTTGTTCATTCATTAGTTCATTCAGGAAATTATTACCAGTTTCAATGCTTAAAGAATTTTTCTGTTTAAAACAGAGTTTGAAAACACTGGACTCAGTAATCCCTAAAGTGCTATCGGGCTTGAAAATCCATGATTCTGTGAAATCTTGCATTTCACGTTCAAAGTCACCTGCTTTCTCTCATCTTTATTTTTTTTTCTGCATGCCAGAACAATATCTGTTTTAGAAACTATGTTGTGGGCTGACAATGCCCTTTAAAAGAAGTCAGAAATTGAAGATCAAATCCAAAGATGTATCACCAGCACTATTTGTGGAAATTGAGACTCAGAACAGAAATGGTGGGGGAAAAATGCCCCAATTCTAGTAGAAAGAGAATGTAGCTCAGAGATCTCATGAGACTTGACATTTCCATCCATCATGGCCAGCAAGCATGGAAGGGGAATGACTTGGTTTAATGCAAATCCTCTGGATCTAGTTAACCATTTGTAAATCATGAATAACAATCACCTTCTCCATTAAGACCCAATTTTTGTCACCAGCCATAATAAATACATATCATATTGCCCATGCATCAATGTTTCAATGTTCTTCTGGAACAATCCCCTGGGATACACATCCACGTATGCATGCATTCGCATGCATGCGCACGTGCACACACGAACTTGTTTATATACCTCTTGTCCTCTAAAACACAAAATAAGGCTGATTGATAAATATGTAGATAAGTGCTATTGCTCTCTTTGTCTCAATTTATATCACCCTATCCAAACCATGTCTTTGGTTTTCCCACCAGTAGTGTACAGCTATCCCAGGGAGAGTTTAGATATCTAGGCCCCGAATATTTCTGTGCTTTCTTGTTTCATTACCATCTATGCTCCCCACGCCTTGCTATGCTCCCACAATTACCAGGTTCCTGCAGCTTCGTCTCCCAACACCAGCTCCACAGTCCCTCTTGTCCTAATATGCAGTCTGGCCTCCAACTTTGTGTTCCTGGTACACTCACTCGGACTCAGTTGCCCTTTGGTTCAATTTGCTCCCAAATGTTCTAGGAAAGCCTTCTCCAATTCCCGTATCAAGTTCCCTGCCTGGGGAACTCACCCCAGCATCACTGCTGAACTTGCCATAGCCCAACCTAGTCAGATATTAAACTACTGTCTCTTGGTTCCAAACTCACTCTTCTGCACTCAGATTTGTGATGCTGGGACTGGGAGCCTGTATACCTCATTTTTGCTTTGCTGCCTCACTCCATAACAGGTTTTGTCAATAGGGGGAGCCGGAGTCAGACTGTGAGGCAGGAAGAGGGAGAAGGGACTTTCTCCGTCCTGTCTGCTTCCAGTGGGCTTCCGGTGGATCACTGCAGGCTTCCTTCTTTACCTTGGAAGCAGCAAGGTATTTCTGCAGGAACAGTGGAATCCAATTTTTCCAACACTTGAAGAACCTGCTGCATAGCACCTGTCTCAGAGACACAACCACAGCCAGGCGGAGGGCACCCCCACTCTCAGAGACCTGAGTGTCTGTAGGACAGCAGTCTATTCATAGGACCCTCACACACACTTCTAAATTTTAATTTCCATCTTTTCTCATTGTTCCCCCAGTCCTAGGACTAATAGCTCCTCCTGCATTTGCTGCCTCTGTGATACCTTATTGTATCTTTTTATCTTTTCAGATATCTAGTTAACAGTTCTATGACTTGGATTACAATTCTTTACATTAATTTCTTCCTGTTAAAATAACTGGTGTAATTTCTTTCTTTGAGATACTAGCTATGGAGGAGATGCTTTATATAGGCATTCTCTTAAAACTCCAACACTGTATCCATGATTTTGATGGCATAAGTCCCTCTCTCAAATGCTTAGGAGAATTATGAACACTAATGCTAGACTCTAAACAGTTGGGTTGGGCCACTTGCCTATCCCTTTGACATCTAAAGGAAGAACAGCATTGTCCAATCTATTTTGGACCCCACTGGTTGCTGACAATGCCAGCCTGAGTTCAGGCATGGATATTGATGAGGACTGGGCTTGGCACAGGAACCATGGGCATAATGCTCACTAGGCACTGGGGCCAGCCGGGTGGACAGTGGGTGTCTGGGGTGCAAGAGACCTCAAGCTCTTCCTGTCTTTTTTACCAGCACTAATGGCACCTATCTTGGCAGAACAGGAGAGAGTTTATGTTTACAGATCTTTGGTTTTCCGCTCTCTTAGCATGTGGTTGGTTTGCACTTTTGTAATCACCTTAAAGTTGGGTGTGGTCATGAGATTTGCTTTGATCTATTTGTGTTTTGGTTTTTAAAAACTGTCTTTTGCACACAGCGTGTAGTTGGGTCTTGATTTTTTAATACAATCTGACAACTTCTGCCTTTTATTTGAGGGTTTGGTCCATTTATATTACTATAATTATTGATGTTATTGGATTTGATCGTTCATGTTATGATTTGTTCCAGCTATTTTTCATTAACTCATACACCTTTCTTGCTTTGTTTTGAGTTAATCAATTTTTAATATTCAATTTTACTTCTAAATGGCTTTTTAACCATATCTCTTTTCATGTCTTTAACTGATTGTTCAGCTTTTAACTGGTGATTACCGTATGCACCTTTAACTTTTCACGGTGTTAACTTTTTACTGCTTCACGTGAAGTATAGGGAACTTGCAACAGTAAGGTTCTAGTGAAGTCATCATCCTTTGTGTTATTATAAATATACTATATATACACATTTTACAACCTATATACTCTACAAACACCACAACCAAATATTACAGTTGTTTTTTTTTCCATCATATATTTTTAAAGAAAAGGAAAACTCTCCTTTATATTTATGCAATATTTATTATGTTTAGGCTGCTCTTTCTTTTCTGCTGACCTGTCTGAATTTCTATCTGGTATTATTGCCCCTCAGCCAGAAGAACTTGCAGAATATTTTGCACAGTAAATATCTTGGCTACCAAGCCTCTCAGTTTTTGTTCATCTGAAAATGTCTTTAATTTGCCTTTATATTTTTAGAATAATTTTGCTGGGCATAGAATTCTAGCTTGTCAGCCTTATCTTTTCATCATTTTAAAGATGTCATCCATTGCCTTGTGACCTTTATGGTTTCTGATAAGTCAATGTGATTTGTAGCATTATGCTTTTGTATGTAACGTATGATTTTTCTTTGGCTGCTTTTAAGATTTTCATTTCATCTTCAGATTCGAGCAACTGATATGATGTCATATGGTATTAATTTTATTATGTTGCTTGGGGTTTACTGGACTTCTTGCATACGTAAATCAGTCTTTCTCAAATAATTTGGAAAATTTTTGACCGTTATATTTTTCTCTGCTGCATTCTCTCTTTGACTGCCTTTTGGAATTCCAATTATAAATGTACTAGGTTGCTTGATATTGTCTCACAGGTCACTAAAATTTTGTTAATTTTTATTCAAAATTTTCCTCTCTGTTCTTTAGTTTGGATAATTTTCATTCACCTATCCTTGAGTTTATTGTTTATTTCTTCTGACATTTTCAATATTCTGTTTTGTTTGCTGATATTCCCTGTTTTTCATTCACTATGACATATTTTCTTAGAAGTTCTTGAGTGTACTGCTTTTCTCTGAAATATAGGTCATATATCCTTGTTGCTTTAAATACCTAGTTATTTTTTGTTATATGTGGCCAATGTAAAAGACACGTTGTAGAGACTCTGAATTTTGTTATCTTCTTTTGAAGAGTGTTGATATTTGTTTAAGTAACTTGGCTGAACTTGAACTCCAAACTGTGTCTTCCCTGGGAGGGAAATAGTTGAAATCTATGGTCAATTATTTCAGCTTTCAGTTTCTGTATTCTTCCTTGTTCAGCAGTCAACCAATACTTTTAGCAAAATTTATTTGCATATTTTTGCACTCACTCTCTCTGTAGCTCTCTCCTTTCCAGGATCTCTCCTCCAACCAACACACACACACACACACACACACACACACACACACACACACACAGACACACACAGACACTAACTTTTCAACAGTTGCCAGCCCAGAACTTCATTCTCTGACATCTCAAGGTAGCAAGACTCTAGTTTTCTATGACCCTGAGCTATATATAGGAACTGGGCCATGTCCTCAGATAAAAAGCTAGAAACTCACAGATCTCATCAGTGCACTTACTATCTTGTAAGGATTGATCTCCCATCCAATTTCTACCAGCTTGTGGTATTTTCCAATGCTATTAAAAATATTTTGTATACATTTTATTATTGTTATGTGTAGAAGAGTTAGTCTGGCCAAGCTACTTTGCTGTTACTGGAAGCTGGAACATCCTTGAATTCACTTTCCTTTTTAAAATCTTAACAACCTCTTTGAGAGGTTAGCTATAAATAAGTATAATATATAACATTGTGTTGTGCTTTCAGTTTACAAAAAAATTTTATATATATTTTCTCTCTTAGACCTTGACTCAATCTACTTAAGAGGATATTTTTAGTATTCCCATTTTACAGATGAAGAAAGTAAAATTCAGAGACCCTATCTCATGTAAGTTCATGCATCTAATAAATGGAATCATCTTTTGAACTTAGTTCTGCTGATTATAAGCCCTGTGTTTTTCTCACGACACCAAAGCTATCTCCAAAGGGAATCTTTGCCTTGAAGGCCTGGGTAGCTTTGAAGACCTGCTCATAGGCAATTTGTGGCTGGATGTGGCTGAATGGAGACTGGAGAGGGCAAGTCTTCTCTGAGGGGTGGGCATGCACCACTGAGCAGATTCTGCCAAATCCCACTGATGTTCAGCATATGGAATTCTCAGGATCTGCATATTTGTTCCCCTGCCATGAACTGGTCTCCTAAAGGCTGATGGACCAATGCCTGATTGATGCGATTTCCCCCAAAGCATCAATCTAGGGGTCTCATCTGTAGATTTAGCCTCAGAGAAGGCATGAAGGTAGGATGGGCCTGGCATTGAGATGAAGACCATTGAGGAAACTGTCCTGGCTACAGAGATTAGCTCTGAAGTGCAGCCAAGGAGGAAGGCACAGAGCCCAGAGAGTTTGGCAAGCTCAACATGTACTGGGCCTGGCTGAGCACAGGGGTGTGCAGTGTGGGGGTGAGAGGCATCAAGGAGTCCCATGGTCATAATCTTGGGAAAGTGGGCTCTAACCCAGACAAGACTCCAGAAAGAGCAAGACCTTGCCATAAAGACCACACTGACAGTTTTGAGGGGCCTGGGATGCTTGGCAGAGTCAAATGTGGGGCTTTCATTCAACTCACTACTCAATGCCAAGCCCTGTGCCAGGTATATACTTTTTTTTTCATTTGATTAAGCAAGAACACTTCCCTGATAACTGACCCAACTCAGGGAAAGAGCCCTACATAGAGGAGACACTTGGGGGTCTCCCCAAGGGCCCTGGGGGACCAGGAGGGTCTGATACTGGAGCTTCATCACAAACACATGAAAGGCTTGCCAAAGTTTCAATCCTGGTCATTCAATGACCATAGATCACTGAAGCCCAGATACACATCCATTTTGAATGATTCTCTTATTCTCTGGTCTCTCTGCTTGCCCATGTCCTAAGAGTTGATTTTCTGGCTCTTTTGGGTTATTGGCAGCTAGAGAAAGCATAGGCTACTATTCTGCTTGACAGGCACTGCCTGTGCAGAGCTGGATCACAGCTCTCATAGACTGCCAGTCTGACTTGGAGGGAGCTTGATGAATTCACCATCCAGAGAGTGCCCCTAGTGAGCCTGTTCCTGGAGACTGGGGTTTGCTCCAGAACAGCAATTCTGACAAATCGACAGGGCAATGGGAGATCATTAGACTGCCAAGTGCCTCTGCATGCAGAGAGTGGGACACTAGACCCATTCACCACCTTTCCATAAAAGTCCTGGGTGTAATATTAATGTCCAAACTGACCCACTGGGACCCAGTTGCCACATTATTCTGCACAGATAACCAGATCCACTGGAATCTGGATATGGGAACTGCTGTGAGTGGCTCATCACTGAATGTCTATCTGTTCCCACTGAACCTTTTCTGCATGCATTCTGAATGGCCCAGAAGGCCTTAAACCATGTATTTTATGTGCTAAGCTCACTCCTGATTTCATTTTCTATTACTATTAAAGCTTTCATTTTCTTTTTGTCCCACTTTCCTCATCCACTTATTTTAAAGTCAATTTTGTCTACTTTTATATTGAATATATTTAGGTAATCCACCTTAAGTCCTTTCTTGAAAAAAGAAGGTATAAATAAATAAATAGGCAAATAAACAAACATAATCTCTGTGTGAGATAGACTTGAGTTTCATACAGTGGTAACAAGTTTTCTCCATAACTCTAGTAGCAGAGAAAACTACAAGTGAATTTTAAGCATAGGTGGATTTTCTTGAGTTCCTACTGTGGTTCATTTGGGGGCATGATGGTTCATTTTTGGGCTGAGAATTTCAGTCGTGTACTGGAGCTGGTTTGTTCCAGCTCATGAGAGAGAAGTTTGTTAAATTTTAAGGAATTTTGAGAATTGGTTGATGACACTTCAATAGCTTAAAAGCCATGGTAGGAGTATTTATGCAACAGAAGTTGTCAAAATTTACAAATTAAAGCTTTTCTTTTTTTTTTGAGAATTGGTTTACCAGCACACCACTGAGTGTTGCCCTCTCTCCCCTTCCCAAAATTTGGACTTGAAGTAACAAAATTGTTTTTTGAGACTGAAATTATAGATGAATATATTACAGATCAGAATAGAGGGTGGTAAAATTCTGCTGCTTCTAAGTGCCTCGTGGAGAGATGTGGGGAATATAATCAGTCCTCCAGAAGGCCCAATTTTCTGATGCCAGCTTCAGAGAGTGCCATGTATGACGCTGCTAAACAGATGGTACTGAGTGGTTTATTTACTGTGGAGATGACCCTGCTGTTATTTCAGGGTGTGTATATGAGTATGCATGTGTGTGCAGGGATAGAGGTTGACTTTCTTCAGTGTTGCCCTGACCTGTGGTCCCCCTAAACCACACTAGCCCTGAGCTCCTGATGGTTCCTTCAGGTTCCCAGAGGGGGAACGATCTCATTTCCTCAGTATTAAACTTGGAAAGGGATGCTTCATGCCATGCATGGCCTGACTTTCCAACAGGCAGCTCTTTATATTTACTTGTATGGTAACTTCCCCTGGAACCCTGTCTCTTCAGGAGGGCCTTGGAGGACCAGTTCTGGGATCTGCCTCACCTAAGACCATGACCTTTTTCTACTGAAGAATGATTGACACTTTTTTTAGGTGACAGAGATCCAAAGCAACAACGTGTTCATTGGAGCAGGAGATGGTCAGCTGTGGAAGTATAGGTAAAGGAGTCACAGAGGTGGATGTGGTCAGTCCTCGTCAGAGTACTTCCCAGGGAATGGCCACTGGACTTGGAGACTTATTATACATTCCATGAGAGTAGGAGTTGTCCAGCCTGTTGATATGAATTTCCCAGTAAATTGTTGTTGGCAGATTGTCAAGGCCAGCTCTAATGTGGCAGTGGATACTGTGGGCTCCCCGAGCGTGATGCTATTCAACATTCAAACATATAAGCTCCTCTGACTCTGGTCTTTCTAGATTGCCCTCTGATTGTGATTAGGCTTCCAAGTAGGTCTCCAGTAGGGAGAGATTTTGTGGGTCCTGCTGACAAGATTGTTCTTGTCCATGCGACAGTTCCATTTCTCATCAGAATTTTTGAACAGACGTTATGATTTACCCTTCAAAATCTTGCTAGTTTAGAAGCTGTGAGTCCACTTCCTAGAGTTTAAACCAGCTCAGGGCCCCTGACGGGAGTGAATTTTCAGGCCACCTTGACCACAGAGAGACCCTGGAGTGCGATGCACTCCAAGATGCTGCTGCTCTATGAGACCATGCTTAGCTCGTCCAACCCTGCCCTGGTTACAGCCAACTCCCGCTGCAGCTGTATCAGTAAGGGTCCAACCGGGAAGGAAATCACTCTAAGCATTAAAAATAAAGGGAAATTAATGGAGAGAACTGCTTACATAGGTAAAAGAAATGCTGCAAAGCCAAACTGGGACAGCAAAGCAACCCACCTTCCAACAAAGGAAGCTTCTTCCATCTGTAGGCTAGAGTGAAAAGGATGGAGGCACTATTGTCAGAGTTCAGGGACTGGGGCCACCAGGTGGGAGCCGGGGCCATGGAAGGGATATCACTGATTCCAGAGAGTCTTCCCTGAGCAGAGAGAGAAGTGGAGAGAAATACCCTGGCTTGTCCATTCCCCCTGCTCTTTCAGTTCCTGCCAATGTCTCCCATTGGCCAAGTGCAGCTCACACAGGTGCTGGGGAAACGCAGGCTTCAGGGTCAGCCCCCTACCACAGCCCTGTCATAGGGAGCAGAGCAGGTAAAGGCCAAGGGACAGATCCTGCTGGCCCACTTTGCCCTCTGTCACCAGAGATTGCTGGGGATGTATATATTCTAGATTCAATCAGCATTACTTTGAACAATCCCTGAGTTCCCCTTAGGGCTGTGGCTCTCCATCAGTGTTGAGGGAACTCCTGGTGAGGTAATAAGAGGTCTGGGTAGGAGTCAAGGATTACAGAACAAGAAAGTGCTCCCCCTCAGTTCTTAGGTCAACTGTTTGAGAGATTTTGTGTCTGAGACCTTTTGCTTCTTTAGGAGCAACTCTAGAGAAGCTGGATTTATCTTTCCCCTTCCCCCTGAACTAGTGTCTTTAATGTACTTTTCCTCAATAGGATTATTGCAGTTTTTGACTTCTAATGGAATTCTTACTTTGAATTTTCCTTTTAAAGTAAGAGTAATAGCATTTTCTTCCATTTTAACACCTTTAAATGGTAAAGGACGTAGTTAGCATTTATGGCATACTTTTTCTCTAACCCTCACAATAACACATGGAGTAGACACTAATATCCCCAAGTTACAGATGACCTGAGCCTCAGAAAGGTGAAATAATGAGTTCAAAGGCACACGGTTATTATTGTGCTTGTGTGTATTTGTTTCCCGTCTTATTCTACAACAGGATTTAAAGGGATTCTCATGACCAGTAAGAGAGGGAATTGAAATTAAAACACAGGTCTGTGCTCTTATCACCACAAGGAGATGCCTTTTCCTGCTCTATAATATCAGAATACCAGGCATAAATACATAATATCCCAAAGATGGAAGACTCTTGCTTTCTCCTCCTTTGACTATGTGCCTGACTCTTTATTAAATATATTTGAGGCCGTTATTTCAGGGGTAGGACCACAGGTCCTAGAGCCAAAAGGCCTCGAAGAGATCAGATGATCTCTTGGAAACTAAGTAATCCTCCTTTCTTTGGGAAACAGATCTAGAAAGGTTCAGGGACACATCAAAGACCACACGTGGTGCCATCACCACTATGGGATTTCTGCGAGTTGCAAGTTGAACAGAATTCTTGGTTTGTCTCTATCCAGGCAAATGTACACTGTTTTGGGACCCAAATTTTCTCTGTTGTACTAGCCAGTCTGGTTTTCTTTCCATGAAGAAAGCATGGAAAGCAAGATGGAAATTTTTTCATGCAAAGCACCCACGTCTTAGTCAAGCTGGATTTGGATGATCCTGGGATGGCACATCTCCCAGCTCACATTTCCTGTTTTCTGCGGAGTGGGTGTGATGGGAACATCTGATTTGCTCAGGACGAATTCAACAACTGAAGCCATAGGAAAAGGCTGTCCATTATTCTCAGACCCTTGACTCTCCATTTAAACAGCTTCCTAGTCCGATCAATTCTCAAGCAGGATGCCTTCATTTTATTGCCGGAGTTTTCACAGTGGTCTGTGAGGCTGTCCAAGAGATGCCCCTGTTCCTTGCCTCTGACCTCAACTCCCACTTTTGTTCATTTCCCTCCAGCCACACCAGCGTCTTCACTTTACTCTGAATATACTTCTATTTCCGTTCTCTGCCAGGAAGGCTCTGCCCTAAGAAATTTGCTTGGTTTCCTTCTCTTCTTTCAGGTCTATGCTCAAATACCACCTTCTCAGAGAGGACTTTCCCAAAGTCCCATTGAAATAGTCCCCTGTCCACACCTGTTACTCTCTAGGCCTCTTTCCCCACTCCAGTTTTCTTCAGAGATCTTATCACCCCCTAACACACTATATACTTGTTTATTGCCTGTCTATACCCATGAGGCTGTAAGTCATGAAGGGAGTATTAGAATATCAGCCATGTCCTTGCCCATATCCCCAACACCTACAACAGTGCCTGGCACATAGCAGACACTCAAAAATAATTTGTTGAATGAATGAATGAATGACTCCTCTTCCCTCTTCCCACTACACTGCTCTCCCTCAGGCCTCAACACTTCTTGTCTAAACCATTCCTACAGCTTCCTAAATTATTTTCCTAACTTGCTTCCTCTATTTTCTCCTTTACACAACTACCACAATGATCATTCTTAAATGGAAATCTGATCACGTCACTCTCTTCTTTAAAAACTTCAGTGGCTAGACTCTTGCCAGCCTCCCAAGACTCGTCTCCTACTTTTTCCTGTGTGGACTTTGTGTCATAAAAAATAAGATTAAATTTCCACCCTTCTACCGTGTGATTTCTCCTGTATTAGTTTTCCATTTGCTGCTGTGACAAATCACCACCAACTTAGTGGCTTAAAGCAATGCACAATTATTATCCTTCAGTTCTGGAGGTCAGAAGTCTGACACAGGTCTCCCTGGGCTAAGATCAAGGTGTTGGCAGGGCTGTGTTCCTTTCTGGAGGCTCTAGGGGAGGATATATTTCTTTGCCTTTATAGCTTCTAGAGGCTACCTTTATTCCTTGACTCATGGCCACCTCCCTTCATCTTCAAAGCCAGAAATGTAGCATCTCTGTGACCCTGCTTCTGTCATCACATCTCTTTCTGATTCTCTCCTTCTGCCTCCCTCTTCCATCTTTAAGGACCCTAATTGGGCCCACCTAGATAATCTGGGATTATCTCCTTATTTTAAAATCAGTTGATTAGCAACCTTAATTCCATCCTCAACCTTAATTCCCCTTTACCACGTAACCTAACATATTCACAGGTTCAGGGGCATTCACAGGACGTGGACAGCTTTGGGTGGGTGGGGGCCATTATTCTGCCTAGCACAGAACCTTTGCCAGTTCCTTTTCCCTTAATTTTTGTATGTCTATATCCTACCCATTTATTTCATCCATCCTTTAAGGCTCATCCTCCAGCTGAAAGTAACATGACCCTGCATTTTACCCCCACAATATATTTTTCCAAACTTCTCTTAAGGCAAGTAATTCTTTTCATCTTGTATTATATATTTTTATGTACATGTCTTATTACTCAAATCAGAGTGCTAGTTCCTGGATGGTGATAACTGCTCGTGATTCATCTCTGTAATAGAAGACTTCCACGTGCATGTAATGTTTAATAAGAATCTCTTGCTGAAGAATGAATTAGAAGAAAAATGAGAAAAGAATAGAAGAATTCAAGAAAGGGAAAAGAAATGAGAAAAGAGAAAGGAAGAGAATAAAGAGTGATGGAGAATTTTTGTAGATAATGCACTTTTTACAGAGAGGAAAAGGAGATGATGGCTAAATCATCAGTCTACACTGTATGTGTGCTATAGTTATTTCTTGGGCAGTCAAATCTGCTTTGATTTAATCACTCATGTGCCATTTTGTACACAACTCAGATGGGGTGCCTAGAATAACTGAGGCCTTCAAATGTACACAAACTCCCACTCCTCCTCCCACTTCCAAGTACTGGAAACCTTGAGTCCTGCATGCCCAAAAGCTCCAAACAAAAGGCTTTATTCAATAGCTCCCTAAAGTTTCTAAGATCCAAATATATTAAACATCCCTGAATTAAAATATGAGAAATTAATTTATGGGAAAACACATGACAACGAACACAGTTTTGGCATCAGTTTCAAACCCAAGTCTTCACTTAGTAACTGTATGACTCTGGGCAAGTTTTTTACCATTCCTGAATCTCAGATGTCACCTCTCTAATAGCAAGCAAATACCATTGACCTCACAGGGTTGTGAGGGTCAAAGGTAATTATATAATAAAGTGTCCACCATAGTACCCATACAGTAAGTGTTCACAACAGGTGTCTCCTTCGAGTTTCTGCCCACAAATAAGGAAATGTTACCATTGATGGGACACCTGCTCAGAACTGACAATGGAATGAAATTGGGTCTCAGAATCATCTACATTTCTGGGTGTCATTGATTCCGTAGAGTAATCCCAACCTCCCGGTTACAAAGGTACCAACAACACCCCCCAGCCTTTAAGACACCAGCTGGTGGATCAAAGGCAACACCTGAGAGAACAGGAGCAGCTGTGGCTCAAAAGTGCCTTTGCACCTGGATAATGACAGTGGCGACTGGCAAGACATGGAACTTCACAGACAAGTGAGGTAAACAGATCAGCCCAATGATACAACAGAAGTTTCCTTTGCCTGTACCCAGCTCCTACACTTTATCATAGATAAGTGCCAGCCATGCTTTTGATGCTGTGATTGTCATTTATCTCTCAACTCTAAGTTAAGAAGAATCAAGCCCAAGCTAACAATGGATGTATTAACCAGTTGATAATCACCCTCTACTTTGAAGTGTCAGGTACCGTAGAAACATGAGATTTTATTTTAACTGGTCTTGCACCAGGTGTGCTGAGCCACCAAGAGCCTTATTTATTATCATGATGGAAGCTGGATGTGGGGATGCAGTTAGGGAGGAGAAGACAGCCATCATTCCGTGATCCCTTTTTAAAGGCTTGCCTCATTTATACTAACTGAAGCCGAGGCCAGGAATGGAAAAATTATTGAGCTCCTCATTTGAAAAAGTGAGCAACTGTCAGACATAGTGCCTGGCAACAGAGCACATTTGAAGAAAAGAGATTTTATAAAGGTTTATGATGAATTGCAGCAACTCAAAGCTTCCCTTAACAGGTAAAAGTATTGCTCAGGGCCAGGTATGCGATGACTTGTGGGCAATCACTCTCTCCTCGTTCTTTTACACATTAGGGGCAGTAGCTTTTCACTAGGAAACACATTCTGTCTGCAAATATCACTTGCTTAGGTTCTGGACATGGTAGCATAAGTGTATATTCTGACCAACAGTCATGGGCTTGCAGACCTAGAACACTGAATTGGTTGATAACCACAGACAGCTCATTGATCTATAAGAAGAAATGGCAGCTCTTGAGAACTAGTAGTGAAAAGCTGATCCACACTTCTCTCTTTGGGGCATGCCTGAGTGCACCCGCTTTGCTAAATCCTGCATTGCTAAATCTCCCCTTTGCACAGAGTTTTCACTTGCAAAGTTGCTAGCTAATGAGCATTTGCAAAAGAAGCATAGGCACTAGCTGAACTTTTGGACCTGTCCTTGGTGATGACTGGTGAAGGTTTTAAAGGATACATAGGAATTGGTTAAGGTATGAGAGTGAAGGTGTTACAGGTAGATGGTATTACATATGCAGAGGTACAGGCTGCCCTCCATTGTTCCCTCTATCACTCCAAAAAAATGTAGGGGGAACTCTAAGGAGTTCAGATTTGTTGGAATTTAAAGTGCATGAAACTGGTTGGTGGGAGATGAACTGGGAAAGGCAAAAAGGGCCTTGGTACCAAGTTAGTGATGTCCCCTCTTTCAGAGGGGAGACATGGAAGTTTTTGGTCAGGTGAAATTCATTACCAGATGTCTATTTGAAGGAGTAAAATCTAGCCCCAGGCTCTTAGCTGGTGGGTGGTGCCTAGTGACGAGGCATCAGCCAGCATCAGGTTGCCTGTGTTGCAATGCAGAGTGGGGACCAGGGGTCATGTTCAGTTTGGTAGACAGAGGCCTGGAGTACTAAGCTGATTACTAACCCAGGGACTCAAATACAGAGTCCAAAGCAGAAACCCAAGTATCTTCCCTCAGGGATGAGACAAGGACTGGCTGCCAGCCAGATTATCTGTGTCTCAGGCTCAATGGTCCTGGGCTCTTTTTATCCTTCATGACTACGGTGAAATATACTAGTGGATGACCTAGATCTGAAAAGCTATAATCTGGCATAAAGTATTGTGAGTGCATAAAAAGAAGGGCAGACAAAAACTCCAAGAGCTATAGAGGGGAGACAGCACAGCTCACTTGGGGATTTGGGAAAGATTCATGGAGAACAGGGCATCTGAATGTTTATCTGGATTTGAAAGGTTAATGGAGGAGGGGAAAAACAATGAGGCCGAAGCCTGAGATAGGATTGGGAGAGGAGTCCACAGCAAGGACAAAGAAGTCCAGTTAGGCCACTGTCAGAGGAAAATTACAAAAGGAATAGTTTTAGAATTTCTTAGTGATTATGACTCCTCGATTCAGTGCGTTTTTAAATAATCTAGGAAGAGCTCATTTATTCAACATGTCTTAAGCATTTGCTAAGATACAAACATTCTATTAGTTGCAGAGGACATAGAGATTAATAAAAATAACAATAACAGCAAACATTTGTATTGTGATTCCTATGTGCTAGACATTGTTCTAAGATTTTTACATATAGTAATTCATATAGTCTTTGCAACAATTCTTTGAAGTTTCTACTGTTTTAATTTTCCTCATTTCATATATGAGGAAATTGAGGCACTGAGAGGTTAAGTCACCTGTCCAAGTGGTTGATGGTGGAGCTGAGATTCAGATTTAAGAATTTAGTTTTAGAGTTTGGGCTATAGACCACTGTGCTATGCTGCCCCTTCAGAATAAGTTATGGGTCCTGCCCTTATAGAGCATCAACCAGAAGGACTGATACATGAATCCAATTATACCACTATAAAGTTGATTAAAAACTAAATAGACCCCCAAAATGAAAGTGAAATAAAGGCATTTTCAGACAAAGAAAAGCTGAGAGGATTTGTTGCCAACAGACTTGTTCAATGATAAATGCTAAAAGAACTTCTCCAGACTGAAGATAAATGATAACTGATGAAAACTTGGATCTACAAGAAAGAATGAAGAATATCAGAAATGCTGAATTTGTGGGCAAATATAAAGGATTACCTTTTTTCCCCTTTCTGGATGGCTGAATTGTATGACTCTGCAAAATTCCTGAATGCAAAAATGAAACAGTGTGGAATAATCTAGATTTCTCTAGGGAAAGACAACTGAATATGTCATGTGTCTACGTTTCACATACAATTTGCCAGTGGAGACATTCCCTATGATAAACTGGGAAAGATTTGATCCAGTTAGTCTGCAAAGATACTTGGGGATTTTCTCTGATAGCATCCCAAAGCCCCAGTTCATTTAGGACTATAAAGTCTAGATGGGCAATATGCCAGTCCCACCTGCTCAAAACTTTCTTGTTAGACAGCAAAATCAGGTGGAAAATAGAATTCAAAAGAAATAGAATTCAGTCTAGGAATTTATTACAGTTGGAAGAAGGCTCAGGACCCCTGTAAATTCTCTCCAACCACACAGATGTACTGGGACATGGTGTGTAATTTAATAACAGTACTTGATCATATCATTATGTTAAGGGCCAGTCCAAGGATGCTCATGATTTTGGAAAGTGCCTCAAGCTTATAGGAATCACTTGACTATTAGGAGATCCTACACTTGTAGTCTTGGAATGACTATAATAAGTTGCTTATGATCAAATGAAGGCTAGGTGCAATTATCAGATCAGAACATTTTGAATGACTTATAGATGCTATATCATAATTTGGGTCTTATCTTAGGTCAGGTTCCTTAAGAAGCAGAACATGAGATGGGAATTTGAGTACCCAAGATTTATTATGCTCAGTGTTTGCATATTTTTTCATACTTTTACTTTAAATCTGTCTGTATCTTTGTATTGGTAGCTTGTTACTTGTAAACAATATATACTTATGTCTTGCTTTTTTTTAAATCCAGTCTGACAACCTCTGCCTTTTAATTGAAATGTTTTGTCCATTTATAGTTAATGAAATTACTGAAATGTTTATGTTTAGGCCCATCATGTGTGATTTGTTTTCTGTTTACTCCATCTGTTTTATAGTTTTTCCTCTTCTTTTCCTGTCTTATTTTGGTTAATTGTATTTTTTCTAACATACCATTTTAATTCCTCTAATAGCTTTTTAGCCTTACCTCTTTGTATTATGTTTTTAGTGGTAACTCTAGGGTTTTCATTATGTAGCCCTAACTTATCACAGTGTACTTAAAGTTAATATTATGCCACTCACATAAAATATAAGAACCATTTAAAATAACTCCATTTACAACTACATATTTGTGCTATTTTTGTAATTTATTTTAGTTATGTATGTTGTAAACCCCACAATACAATGTCACAGTTGTTGTTTTAAATAATCAGTCATATTTTAAGGAATTAAGAAAAGAAAATAGTATAATATTTTATATTTTGTCACATATTCAGCATTTCTGATACTCTCCATTCCTTTCTCTATATCCAACTTCTCATCTGATTATCATTTACCTTCAGTCTGAGAAAGTTCTTTCAGTGTGGGTCTCTTGGTAACATAATCTATTAGTTTTTGCTTAGTTGAAACTGTCTTTGTTTCTTTAGGCAGGTTAGCTTTTTTTTTTTAACAACTCTATTGAAGTTCAATCTACTTACAATAAAATGCACCCATTTTAGGGTGTGAAAAAGGGTCACAATGAAAAACTCACAGCAAACATGTTTGATGGTAAAACATTACATCAGGAACAAGGAAAATTCGTCTATTCTCACTTCAATTCAACATTATACTGGTGATCCCAGTCAATTCAATAAAAGAAAAAAGAGAAATAAAAGACATACAGACTTGAAAGGAAGACATAAACCTGTCTTCATCTGCAAATGATATAATTTTGTACCTAGAAAATCCTAAAAAATCTAACAGATGAATGTGACCACAGAGAACAGTAGTAAGGGACAGACAGCATGAAACACAGAAGAAGGGAAGGCCCATAGTAGGATGTGTTATTGTTTTGACCACTACTATACGTGACTGATTGCTTGATGCTGCAGATTCTTCTGAGAAGTCTTATTGAATCCATCAAGAACCATTTACTTAGGGGAAGAAAGGCAGGAGCATTTATCCATAGCTCCCATTCCCATTGGTTGAGGATTGCCCAAAGAGGCATTAACTCTCCCATACTTCTGGTTTCTACCAATTTGGTTCCCATGAGTCTTAGAATACTTCAGGGCATGAAGTGAGAGGGGCAATGTGCTGTCAGTTTCCACCTGGGGAAGCTGGTTGAAGCCTTCATTGAAACTGGTTTATAAAGCAATAGGAGAAATAGAGGCGAGGCACAGAGACTCTGAAGTGCTACATAAGAGGGATCCATACAGTACATTTGCTCACTGTATCTCCTCAGCAGGTTGCTGAGGGCATATGGGAGCAGCTGCTGACTAAGGTTGAGGTCCCCCAGTAAAAAACCACAGGCAATGGGAACACCTAAATCCAAAATAGCTTTCTCCTCCCATTCCTTGTTCAAGTTGTGGAGTCATGGATCAAGGACCACAGGCTCATCAACCCAGGACTACTTTCTTGAGATGAGAGCAACAGAGTTAACATACAAATGACTAGGCATGTTCACCTATACACAAGCGATGGAGGTTTTAAAGGTAAATCAAGTATTTCTAGCAAGTTTGTGGAGAATTGCCAGAAGAGAAATTTAGATATTACAAATTGCGATCCTTGTTCTACTAGGCAATTAAAAATACTTTGTTCTATTATAAAAACAACATATACTGTTATAGACAATTTTAAATATGAAAAAAAGTGAAAAGAAAAAAATTCAACCATAATTCATCAGCTGGAAATAATCATTTTTAAGATTTTCGTATTTTTAAAAAATTTTATATATATGTCAAAAATCATCTTTTTCAAGGTTGCATAATATTCCACGCAGCAAATTTACCAGATATTTTAAACACTCTCCATAATTCCTCTAATCAGGTTGCTAGCATTTTTCTTTTGATATTATAAATAATACTGCTAAAATTTTTAGGCACATGTATTTTTCTATATTTAGGTGGTCAACTATGCAACGCCAAAAAGAGTCGGCTTTGTGGAAATACTGGGAAATACTATGTTTTAAAATCTTAAGTGAAGAAATAAAATGGTTTGCTTAGGGTCAAACCACCAGTCAGAAACATTGTCGTAAGTGAGTGGATTCAGATGAAAGGCAGGTGATAGAACTCCAGGGTGATACTGGGGAGCGGAATTTTTTTAAAACACAGTTGGGTGTATTGGCGAAGGGCTTCATATGCAAGGGAATGTTAAAGTTAAACTTTGAAAGATAAGTAGATTTATATTGCAAGACAGAGAGGAAAAGAATGAACATTTTAAGAAGAGAAAGGAGGGGCTGGCCCGGTGGCATAGTGGTTAAGTACATGTGCTCTGCTTCGGCGGCCCAGGGTTCGTGGGTTCAGATCCCAGGGGCAGACCTATGCACTGCTTATCAAGCCATGCTGTGACAGGCATCCCACATATAATGTAGAGGAAGATGGGCATGGATCTTAGCCCAGGGCCAATCTTCCTCAGCAAAAAGAGGAGGATTGGCAACAGAGGTTAGCTCAGGGGTAATCTCCCTCAGCAAATAAATAAATAAAAAGAAGAAGAAGAAGAAGGCGTGGAGTTGTGAAAGACTATGACGCATTAAGGAAATGGACTATTTAATGGGATGTAAGGTGCATGGAGGAGAGAGAAAGATGTTGAGTTACAAAAAAGGTAGTGGGGATCAGATTGGTTAGAGTCTTAATTTTATGCTGAGTCATTTGAACTTTATCTCATAAATGATGGGGAGTCATTGAAGGTCTTTGAGCAGGGGCCATTGATGGATACCAATCTCATCCTTTAAGACAGAAACATAGGTAAATCTCCCTGTGGTTGATTGAATAAAAGTCAGCCTCATCCGAGCACACTTGTCCTAGATGCCCCTCCAGAACCACTTGATTGCACATTTGTCTTACTCACTGCTTTCTGTCCTCAAATCCATGTGTTTCTGAATTGTCTCTGGAACTTGTTGTAGCCCTTTGATTCTTCAAACACGTTTAGGTGCTCTTTCCTCACTCAGTGACTTTGGTTTCCAGTTTAGCTAACAGTTGCAAGATTTGTGTCATCTGCAGGTTGAAATAACAAATACTTCCTCCCCAAGCCTCATCGCCATAGACTCCTCCCCAGTTTGTTCATTCCTGTAGCAATCCCAGCCAGAAAACAGTGGTTGTTTAAAGAAAGGTTCTAGAATGGCAGAGTTGAATAGTTGTGACAGAACATATGACCCTCAGAGCCTCAAATATTTACTATCTGGCCTTTTACAGAAAATATTTTCTGATGTCTGCCCTAGATCAAATATCAATATTAAATACTAAATATTAAATATCAATATTAAATATCAAATATTAATATTTGATATTAATAGTTATCAGGTCATTAATGAAAAGCAATTAATATGTAGGCACATTCTTGAAATGTTTTAAAATTTCAAGTAAAGAAAAAAATGCCACAAATATGTATGTAAAATAAAAGATCACCAAAAAGGAATAAATTCCAGGCTGTCCCAACACTCTATAACAATAGAGAAACATTTACATAACTATGGAAGAAAAGTTTGTGGCCTAGCCAAGTTATAACACTTGCATGAAAGCTATGGAAAGATGTTATCAAACAAGCAAAGACATAGAAAATATTTTCTCATTTGTCTTACTTGAAAAATTACTTGGAGATATCGCCCAGATATCTCTGAGGTGAATCAAAATAAAGTAATTACATATTAAAAGAGAAGCCATAGAATGAATGAATTGGTAGCCTAAACTAAAATAATTTAAACATAAAATTATATCTAAATCACAACTAGAAGTATGGGGGAAAGAAAAGCTCTATAATGTAAACATCTTAAGTGATTCTTGAAAGGGCAAATACACACAGTGAAAATAATAATATAATGATAGTAATATACATTAGTCCCCTCTTATCCATGGTTTCGCTTTCTGTAGTTTCAATTACCAATGGCTTCATTTATCTGAGGTCAACCTCAGACCCGAAGCAGATGATCCTCCTTCTGAAGATACATGAGAAGGTCAATAGTAGCCTAACACTACGTCAGAATGCCCACGTCATTCACCTCACTTCATCTTATCATGTAGGCATTTTATCATCTCACATCATCACCAGAAGAAGAAGGCTGAGTGCCGTGCAATAAGATATTTTGAGAGAGAGAGACTACATTCACATAACTTTTATTGCAGTATATTGTTATTATTGTTGTATTTCATTATTAGTTATTATTGCTAATCTCTTACTGTGCCTAATTTATAGGTATGTGTGTATAGGAAAAAAACAGAGTATATAGAGGATTTGGTACTATCCGTGATTTCAGGCATCCACTGGGGGTCTTGGAAGGTATCCCCCATGGATAAGGGGGGACTACTGTAATGATAGCAGCCTAGGACAAAAATTCTATATACTACCAAAAAACAGGATTTGATAAGTAAGAGGATGGGACATTTGCTCATTTCCTCATCATATACAGAATACATATTTCTGTGTATGTGTGAGTGGTGTGTATTTTATTCTTAATGCTGAAAATCAGAGCAATAACAGTAAAACATATTTTTATGAAACTTAAAAACAACCACTGGTATAACAAAATTGAATGTTCATCTTCCAAGTAATGGGGAAAAAATGAAAGAAAACATAAATATATGGCAAAAAAAATTGTAGGAGAGATTACTGCTCTTTGTTGCTCTCTGACTGCAACATTATGAGAGAGACTTTGAGAAACTAGGGTATATTAATTCAAGGAAAAGCAACCTGGATCAATATGGTAGATACATATTATATTACGGAGAGATGGCAAAGTGTAGTTGTTAAGAGCCATTGAATATTTTACTTATTCATTCAATTAACAAATATATATTGAATACTTTACTATGTGCCAGGCACTATCTAAGAACAAAGGATAAAGTGATGAATAAGACAAATAATATTCCTGCTGTCATTTAACTTACATCCTAGTTGGAGAGAGAAAAAGACAAGAAAAAGTAAGTAAATGAATGAACAAGATCATTTGAAATATTGTTAACTATTACAAAGGCAACTGAGAGTGATTGTGAGCACTTTGTATAGAATGTGTTGAGTGATCAGAGAAGACCTCTCTGTAGAGACAATTGAGCTAAGACTTGAAAGTCCTGAAGGATCCAACAATACAAATATCTGGGGGCAGAGTGTTTCTGGTAGAGAGAAGACCAAGGGCCAAGGCCCTAAGTGTAAGACTGCACTTGTTACATTTGAGGAACAGAAAGAAGATGTGTGTGCTATGAGGTAGTGAACTTGGGGGAGAGTGGTTCCAGATGAGGTTGGAGAGAAAGGCAGGGTAGAGATTCTGTAGGGCCTTACTGACTTGTAATAAGTTTGGATTCAAAGTTCAACAGTACGTCCTTAGGGACATTAACCACGACAGTGAAATGACCAGATCATTCATGGCAGGGAAAGGTCACTCTGGCTGTTGTATAGAGAGAGGATGCAGAGGCCAAAATTGAATGTATGCAAGTCAGTTAGGAGCTTATTGTTGTGGTACAAGTAAGAGATAGTGGAAGCTTCAATCAAGATTGTAGCAGTTGGGACAAAAAAAAGAAAACAGATTTTGGTTATGTTTTGGAGGTCGAGGAGAATAGATTTGCTTATAGATTGGATGTTGTGTATGGAAGCAAATAAAGGAATAGCTCTAGGATTTAGCTTAAATAGTTGAGTAGAGAAGCGTGTTTTGTAGAGGGAAAGAAGAATGTTGTTTAGGCCTTGTTAGTTAAAATTTATGAGACCATTCAAGACCCAAATGGACATGTCAAGTAGGCAATTGAATGTAAGTGTCTGGGGCTCAGTGGAAAGGTTTTGCTGGATGCTTAGGTCTGAGTTCTAGCTGGATTATTTAACGGCTGGGTGACCTTCAACAAGACTTATCTGTCTACATTTTGGCCTCCAAATCTGAAGACAATGGGGATGATAGTAGTATTTCATATGGACATAAAATGCTGAAAGTAGATACTATACATAACTTCATTTATCGTGGTGGTTGCCACATCGTAAGCTTTTGTTATCTGCAACTTATCCTACTAGAATACTTTTGTCTGTAAGCTATAAAACCTCAACTGGTTTAAAAAATAAGAATAATTTATAATTGATATAATAAGAAACCATTAGGTAAGATGGTGCTAACATTGATTAATTCAGTGGCTCAAGAAATCAAAGACTCAGTTCTTTTCTTTTCTTTTTTTTTTTTTTGCTGTGCCTTTCTCAATATATCAGTATAGTTCTCCTGAGGATGGCAACTAAATGATAACATCTAATGGATGTTATCCACGGAGTTTCTCATCTATCTCTCTTCATGAACTTTTTATTTTGAAAATTTTCAAACATACAGGAAAATTGAATGAATAGTCTTTTTGGCAAAATCATTTGAAATTAAGTTGCAGATATAATGACACTTCATTCTAAACACTTCAGCATGCATGTCCTAAAGATAGTATCCCACATAAGGAGAGTACAATCATCAGACTTAAGGAGATTAGCAATAATTCCATAATATCATTTCAAATCTAATGAGTATTCAAATTCTCCATTGGCTTCCAAATATCCTTTATATCTGTTTTTTACTCTAGGATCCATTGATTATGTGCCCATTGCATTTGTTTATGGGTCTTTAGTCTCTTTTAATCTGGAACAGTTCCCTACCTTTTTATCTTTTACGACACTGATGTTTTGAAGGGTTCAGGCCTTGTAATAAGGACCACATTCTGGATTTATCTGATTATTTCCTTATGGTGTCATCTAACTTTTTCCTCTATTCACTGTATATCCAGATACCAGGCCTAGTGCTTTGGATAGATGTAGGCTATTTTCGGCAAGACAACTTCATGGGTGATGGCTTGTGCTGCATATTGCAGCGTATCAGGCACAATGGGAGGATGTCCTACTATTGATGATATTAAGTTTGATCACCTGCTTAAGGCGATGGCAGTCCTATCTCTCCATTCCAAAGGTGTATATTCCCTTCAGAGTTCAGTAAGTAATCTGGGGGAAGGGGATGGTGCTTTGCCATCATGCTATTCCTCAGCTACTGATTCCAGCATCTATTGATGACACTTACTTGAATTGATTATTACATTGGGGGTTATAAAATAGCAATGTCCTAATTCTATCACTCCGTTCACATTTGTTGGTTTGTATTTTTCTGTAAAGGAAAGCACCCCTCCTTTTACTTAACTCTTACTATGGATTCGTACATTTATTTTAAATTCAATATGTTATAATCAATTACAGTGATTACTCTTTTTGATGCTTAAATTACCCCAAATTTTGCCAGTTGGAACTACTTCAAGTTGGCTCCTCTGGACTTTTGACATTATCCCTTTAGTCTTTGAGTGTTTCTTTGCTTTCTGACACAATGAGGTATCTAAGATTAATCTTGTACTTTTCTGTCCCAGACAAAGATTAGTCATTTCTAAGAAGCTGTTTTTCCCTTAGGTGTGGACTGGCATTTAGAAACCAAGATATGTTGTTGGATGTGTTTATTGATGGTGGCTTATCGGGCCTTCCGTCCTCTTTTAATGGAAAGAACTAGGAGATATGTATATATGCACACACATACCTGTATAATCTATTTCATCATTAGTTCATATCGATATTTCCAATTCAGATTTAATATTACACTATCTTATTTTACTTTATGTTTGCATTTTTTTCCCTTAAAGTGAATATCTTGGTTTCTAATAACAGATATCTATACAGATATCGATATAGATATAAATACATAATACACATAAAATAACTTAAAATTATAATACCAAAATCACTATGATAAAAAAAGCTTAGTAAAATTTAAGATTTCTTTGTAGTTACATAATATAATGATTGTGGTTATGTTATCAGCTTGATATAGAGCATACAGTTATGGACTGTTGTTTCATCTATCTTTTTTAGGAGCAAAAAAATCCCTTCCTAGAAGCTCTGGGGTGACCTCTTCACCAGTCTCATTGGCAAGTAATTGAGATTTTCAAGATTGTCCTTGATGAATTAGTATTTATGTCTGAGTCACAAGGAGGATGTGAAAGGGGTGTTTGGTTGGCCATATCACTGTCTGTTACTCCTATCATTATAATAATTGTTACAAATTTCTCAGCCACTTCACTAGATACATGCACATGTGCCACCCTACACCTTTTATATTAATATTCAAAAAATACAAATCCCCAGTGTTGGCACTGGTGCGATGAATATGCTATTTTCATATGTTGCTGATGAGGTGTAAATGGGAACTATCATTGTGAAAATCAGTTCGACAAGATATAAAGAACCATATTTATATGGTTTGGTCTAAAAGTTGACTCCTTTGGGGGCCGGCCCAGGGGCGCAGCAGTTAAGTTCTCATGCTCCTCTTTGGTATCAGCCTAGGGTTCATGGGTTCGGATCCCCAGCAAGGACCTACACACCACTTATCAAGCCATGCTGTGGTGTCATCTCACATGTAAAGTAGAGGGAGATGGGTACAGATGTTAGCCCAGGGCCAATCTTCCTCAGTAAAAAGAGGAGGATTGGCAACAGATGTTAGCTCAGGGCTAATCTTTCTCACCAAAAAAAAAAACAACAAAACTTGACTGCTTTGAATTTGCCATGTGGAAATAACCCAAATAATTCGATTTGAATGTCTGTGTGGTGAAATGGTTAATTAAATCATAATGCAGTTGCTTAATGGAAGTGTAGCTCCATCAAAAATGATAATTATGAAAACCATGTGGTAACCGTGTAGTAAGAAAAGTGTTTATAGAGCTAAGTGGCAAAAAAAACAGAATATACAAGTAAGCATATGCAATAATTGTAATTTAAAAATTGTTTCTATACATGGGCAAAGGCTAGAAAAGAACATGGAAAAAGGAAGTCAGTTTGATAGGGATGGATGGATGCAGGTAAATTTCTAATTTTATTTAGAATTTTGTTAAAGTTTTTCAACTAAAACAAAAACAAATGCAATTGAGGGGAACAATCTCTCCCAGGTTCTGAAGTCAACCAGAGATTTATCTGAGCTCTTAAGCCGATCTAAGTCTTCTTTTTAAGAAAATTTTGATTGTATCTGCAAGCACTTTCATAGTCTACTTCACTCCTTCATCTGGGAAAGTGTAAGTCAGACTCCACAATTACCCTAACAGAATGTCAATTGTGCCACTGGAATGTCTCATATCAAAAGCCGATGGAATTTGCTTAGTTCAGCCACACAGAGGAACTGCACCCTCAGTGCTGCCAGAAAGCTCAGTCTGGAATTGATTGCTATAGTTCTCTCCCAGAGCACAATTGAATTGATTGCTTTTTGAGAAATTCTTTAAGGGATTTGCTGACCATGTGACTCCAGAGCTGCCTGTGTCCCTGGCTGGAGCAGAACCTGAAGGAGGAAAATCCTAAGGCTCATCAAGAGGAAGGATCTTCTGGGAGGAGATCCATTCTCAGAAATGCAATGCCAAAAGTTGAAATTGGAAATTTGGAAAATATGATAGAGAGAAAGAGCTGGAAGTAACCATTTGGACATTCAAAACTAAAAGGCCAGTTAATGGAAACATTAAACCCACAGAAAACGGGATTATGTGAACATTTTCTCTCAATGCAGACCCTGGCCAGAGGAGGGTTAGCTTCTCAAAGGTTCTAACTCAGTTTGGACTAGTAGCAGGAGCCCGTTCCTCAGTTTTGCTGGGCTTTGTTCTTATATGCACGCTTGCAGATTATGTTGGCTTTGTTCCTTTAGAATTGCCTTCCCTGGGTAGCAGTTTAGTATTTTTCCCTTCGCTTTAATAAAGAATCTCTACAAGAAATAGCTGTGTGAAGACTGTTGCTTTATCTTCTGTAAAGCTACTTTGATGATATCATCTGTTGTTTTACTCAACATCTAAGTGATGAATTCTTCTTACAAGTATGTGATAAATGCTTTTTAGAATTCTTTTTAGAATGCAATGCCAGGAAAACATTTATCTCTTCTCATAAACTGGTTAGTTTCCTTTTATCCTATGGTGAGAACTTTGAAACTTTGAACTTTGAAGTATGGTTTTACGTCTCTTTTTGCCTTGAGTGCCAGGAAGCTCACAGCTAAATGTAACACTTAAACGTAATGTAATATTTTTCTTACAGTTGATGTCAGGCATAATTATCTTCCTTCCTTAGAAATATGCTATTTTGTCGTCTTTATATATATTTTTTGACTCTGCAATTTGCTTGTGTTCTTCTTTGAGTCACTTAAATATTTAGAAGAGGGGGCAGCCCAGTGGTGTAGTGGTTTGGTTCACGTGTTCCACTTTGGCCGCCCGGGGTTCACAGGTTTAGATGCCGGGTGTGGACTCATGCACCGCTCATCAAACCATGCTGTGGCAGCATCCCACATATAAAATAGAGGAAGCTTGACACAGATGTTAGCTAGCAACAGTCTTCCTCAAGCAAAAAGAGGAGGATTGGCAACAGATGTTTGCTCAGGACCAATCTTCCTCACCAAAAAAAAAAAAAAATTAGAAAGGGGAAAGAGATTACCTGTAAATAAATATCCAGTGGGAAAGTTGAAGGTAGCAATTTGTAACGGAAAAACAGGGGTTTGGATATCACACAGGCCTGAGTTTAAATTCTTGCTCCTCTCCTTGTCAGACTTGTGAACTTGAGTATATTGCTGACCTTGATTAACACTCAAAGTCCTCATTTGCAAAGTGGAGATAATTGGTCAGATAAACATATATAATAAATTTACTGTGTGGATTAAAGTTGTTCTCTCTCCCTTTGAACAAATCCCATAATTTTAACCTGGAAAAGAAAAGACTGAAGGGAGATACAAAGGCTGTCATGAAATATAGGAAGGGCTATCGCATTTCAAAGGACTAGCAGAGATAGGACTAGTAGATGAATGTAATAAGAAAGTAGATTTTGATTCCAGAAAAAGAAGCAACTTCCCCACTATTAGAGCATTATAACACCGGCATGAGATTCTTGTTACTGCAAGTGGTGAACAGAATCTAGATGAGCAGACTCGAGGCACGTGAGGCAAAATTTGTACACTGGATGGAACACTGTCCCAAGTGCAAGGTGAAGTTCTGCCCAGCTCTAAGTGATCTTATTAGACCACACTTAACCTCCTCAAACTTGTTCTTACCAACCAAACTGATCACACCACCATCTGACCAGGTGTACCATAAAACCTTCGAAAGTAAGTTCATAGTTCTGAGGGCCATTTTTCTTTTTTTTTAGAGCTGGCCTCACCTAACATCCGGCAGGTGCAGTAGAACCCATGAAGACCTAACCAAATATAAAGAACCTAGAGTTAGAGACAAAAGTTTCTCATCAAACTAACTTAGCATGTCTACAAATAAATTGCTTTCTGATTAAAAGCGGCACCCTTTCACACTTCCTGCATTCCTCCCAAACGTTCTGTTTCAAAATTTGAGTGTAAATTTTGACCCTTCCTTTACTGAGGTTACCATGTCAAACCAATAACCAAGGCCTAGCTGTCTATGAAATGTTTTCACATCCACCTTTTCTTTTCTAGCTTAGCCCAGTGGAAGGATGTAGCCATTGGGACCACACACTCCTTTCTTCAAACCTCAGTTCTAACCCTTTCTAGCTGAATGACCCTAGGCAAGCTAGTTAATCTCCATGAGCCTCTGTTGATTCGTGGATAAATGGGCTTACTCATAGGATTGTTGTAAGGATGAAATAAAAGAATGCGTTGAATTCACCTAGTATAGGGCTTGATGTATAATATTTACTCAATAAATCTTAGTTCTTCTTTCTTCTTCCTCACCTTCTCTGAAGGTTTCTCTGATTACATTAGTCCAGAATACTAACATCTCTCATCTGGCAATCAATTACAGATTGTCCTGAAGTATTCCATAGAAGCATTTTATTAATATTTAGCTTCCGATGATTTTATCACTCTTCTCTCCAACTAAGCTGTAAGCCCTATTCATTCATTTACTCATTCAGTCATTTACTTAACACCCGTTTATTTAAAAATGACTAAGTTCCAATCAGTGATTGACACTTTAAATGGACATGGAAATTCTATTCTTAAGGGGTGTATTTCCCAGTATCTAGCACATATGCTCATTCATATCGAATGTGTGACTGAATGAATGAATACTTCAAGCATCACAATTTAATCCTGTGGCTCACGGTGAAATGAACAGAAAAAGAGAAAGGCTGGAAAGAAATGAGATCAGTTAGGTGATTATCACAATAGGCCACGTGAGATAAATCCAATATCTGAAGCAGGGAAGTGGCATAGAGAGGGAAAGCCTGGGAGACAGGTAGGGTATAAAGATTTTGGATAGGAGAGTGATTCTGGGGTAGACTCATCAGGAATTATCCAGTGGCTGGCTATCAGGGAGTTAGAGGGGAAGGAATAGCCATATGTAAGATCAATATTCTGAGTGTTAGTGGCCTTATGGCCTGCAGATGCCATTAACAGGCTTCAAGGATTACAAACTGGAGGATGTTTGGATGGGAAGATGAGTTAAGTTCTAAATGTATTTGTTTTGAGGTATTGGTGGGACATTCAAGGAGAGATATAGAAGGGTTAGTGAGAAATTTGGGACAAGATCCCAGGACATAAATAAAGGATGTAGCCAGAATTTTTTTCTGGAAAGACAATGTGGAGAAGGGAATTTCAGGTAGAGGGAATGAATGTGCAAAAGCCTAAAGGTTAAAAGGGCTAGCACCCTTTAGCCTGCTACAGGTAGTGTGATAAGAGGAATGTAGGGTTAGGCAGACGCTGGATCTGTGAGGCAGGGTCGTCATAAAGGACCATGTATGAATGATGAAAGATTCTAGAATATGTCTCATAGGTGATGGGAGCCGTTCAGCATGTACACGGGCTGATCATCAGGTCAGAAAATACAGGATGGAAGAAATCTACAAGTTGAACTTAGAAGTAGATTACACAGGCCCCAAGACATGGGTTGAAATTGTCATTTTCAAATGAGCTTGTCTGGATTCTGATACTTGAAATTCCACCATCAAGACAAGTTCTTCCCTATTATTAGGCTCAGTTAAGTTTTCTGCTCTGGATAAAAAGTCCCTTTTCTTCTTCCTCCTCTACTCCTCCTTCATACTCTTCTAGGAGAGAGAGAGAGAAAGAAGATGACCTCTCTTATGCTAAAAACCTCAACAAACTCCAACTCTGGATTCGAAGGAGGGGAATCATTTTTCAAAGTCATCTAGGGGAGATTCTAGAAATGATGTTGCCAGCAGAGTAAAGCTACCCCCTACACTATTTTTTGAGTATCTATGGAGAAGGTAGTGAAGGATTTCTGCAGAAGGAGACAGTCATGGATTTCTCTTAAGACAAGAATTCTCTGGCACAAATTCTGGAGTTCCTGTTTCCTAGGGACACCTCCTCTTTGATTGTGGTCACACCTGATCTAATGATTCTGTAATGAGAAGCAGCATGACATTGCCATCTTATGTCTCTGACCCGCATGTGAATGTGTTACCAACAGAAAGGAAACTCGGGGAATCAAAACAGGAAGAATTCTATTATCAGGCCAACATACCCACTATTGCAGTGTTACGAATGCCTTATTGGCATTCCTATTCACATCCAACCCCAGTGTAATTAATCACTGGTGCATTTGCTATCCCAGGCTACAAAGATATGTCTTGAAGCCTTTTCAAGTTTCTTCCAAGCTTCTTGCCTTGGCATTTTCCCAAGCTGCTTCTTGAAGAACAGCAAGCTGGTATTTGGAGCATATGGCGATGGTCTGTTTGTGTGTTCATTAAATCAAGATACCAATGAAAAGAAAGCAGAAATGCTGTCCTTTAAATGAAATTGTCAACCCAGATATCTGCCGCCTTTCCCAAACCCTGGCCTGAAATGCCTGGCAAGTGAGGCTGTGTTATAATGACAAATTAATTCATATCAGATTTTGATCACGGCCTGAAAAATTTTTTGACATCAATTTTTAGGAGTTGCATTTTGAAAATCAGAATTCACTTTAGTGCCTCTAATTCCCAACAACGACAGCAGAGACCTCTTGCCCTATGTGGAGTGTCAACCTCTAATATGAGGATGGGAGGGAAGATTTTAGGGCTGTCACAGCTGTCACAAAAGGAAGGCAATGTTGGGGGCTATTGGGCGTGCATGGTCAAAACCCAACAGAAGGGGGCTGTCTTGCTGACTTGAGGCCTTGCACAAACAGTGCTGCCTGCCTTTCCCTCATTTTCCCTTGCTCTGTCCTCCTGCCATGTAACGTGTCAGAAGCAAATGAAAATTGAGAGGATTCGGCTGAAAATAGAATTGAATTCTATTAGTCAGCCTAATAGTGAAGGTGCATTTGGAAATACAGTGCCGTATAGCTAATGTTTACCACTTGACTACTCATGCCCCGGGCTCAAAATACATAATGATGCAAATTAAAACCCAGCAAATGGAGGAGCTTGAATCTCAAAGATAACCATACCTAACGCAGGGTATGACAGAACATCTGCTCTTTAATTAATCTTACATAAAGACTGAAGCACTGCATTAAGATGCACAGTGTTTATGACAACTGTTTTCTTGTGGTTAACATGCTCCTGGACTCCCTCATGTAATTGTTGCTGCTTTGTAACTCACTCAAAGCCCAGCTGAACAACCCCCATCAGCCAGAAAGGAAGATATGGGCAGGAAGGGTACTGAGAAGAGAATATGATGATTTCAGAATATAAATCAGACCGGGCACCCATCGCAACTTTCATTTCTTACCTGTGGGGTTGGACTGGGTGGTAGAAACTTAATCAGATGATTTCACATTTTATTATGGGAAATCAACTGTGTGTTGATATATATATATGCACACACACACATATACATAGGTACACAAATATATAATATATTAATATATATCATATTTTGTATTTTATAGACAACTTTTACATAAAGCACAGTGTTAATATTATAGGCTTTGGAGCCAGACTGTGAATCTTTTCACTATTTCCTAATCTGCAATATTGGGTAAGTCACTTAACATTTCTGTGCCTCAGTTTCCTCATCTGTGTAAAAGGCCTAATAACAATTCCATTTTTAGAAGGTTTTTGTGAGGATTCCATTATCATCATTATAATTTCCACTCAGAGTGCATTTACCATGTACTAGGCATAAATGTATGACTTCATTTACATGAGTTAACTCATTTAATCTTCCCAATAATCCTATCTCATGGTTAATAAGCTAGTATGTGTAAGACTCTTAAAATAGTGACTGATACATTTTAAAGTATGCAGTAAATGTTAGCCATGATAATTATCATTACTTTTTGTGTCAATATATATTATTGTTTAATCCTCACCACTGCCCTGTGAGAATGGGTCTGGTGATTTCCCCACTTTAAAGATGCCAACTGAAGCTCAGAAAGATTGATCCAGGTATCCGAAGCTAGACATCTGGAGAGTGACAGAGCAAGGATTCCAGCCCCAAATCATCTGACTTCAAATTTTGTGCTTTAAGTCCCTTCTTATTCTAAAATTGGCATGATGGGTAATTGAAAAAATTGGAGGAGTAAAAAGGAGGAGAGCAGTTTGAAATTCATTGTAATAATGTGTTTGTTCAGATCAGCTCTACCGAATCAAGCATGCTCAGCTCTGAAGGAAAATGGAGGTTGTCTCAGACGTCAAAACACTTCCCTGTGAATATCGCTATTTTGGACACTGGCCATCTTATACATTTCAATATTCATTTTTGCTCCACCACTATTTGGTATTCCTGTGGCATTTATTCACGAAGCCTGATGGTAATATTATGGGAACGATGAGGCATCAAGATCTTAATTTTGTTCTGACATGGAATCTATTCCTATTTCATATACAGGTTGGCTCTTATTTTCAAGCAGATGCTTTAAGGTTGATCCATGTAAAAATTCACACACTGTTTAGAATTAAGTAGAGGGGAAAAGGGGAACGACAACAAAAAAGCATGAAGAGAGAAGTGAGATGCTTATGTTTTTCTGACGCTGAAATGGAATCTTTAAGTATAAGTGTTTCAAAACCCTGACAACGAATTCTCCTGTTTGCTGGGTGAGCTTCATTTAGTGGTGTTATTTCCCCATGGATATTAAGAGTCTTTCTGAGACGAGCACAAGAAGCTAATCAGAAACAAAGAGAAGATGGCAGTGCTTCTTCCCAACAACCTTGTTCCTTCCACTGGAGGGGGCTCTCTCAACCCCTTCTCTCAGGATGTGAAAACAAACCAGATGGGTGTGCTATCTCCATCTTTTGGCCTTTAGCAGAGTCTCTGGAACAAAGCAGGGCAGCAGGGCTTCTTGAAGACTTGCTTGGAGAGAGAGAGAAAGAGCCTGGATGGAATCTTGATAAAAATGATAGGTTCTGCTTTAAGCTGAATAAAAATAAGCTATCTGAAGAATATATAGAAGTGGCATGCATGCTGTCTCTGGAAAGATTCATTTTTATTTGTCTATCTATGTATAAAGGAGCAAGATAGAGAAATTGAAAGGAAAGTGCCATTTCTGTAATGTTCACTCTGGCAAAAGGTTTGCAAACAATATAAAAATAGCAGCTCTTCCAAAATGACGGCTTCACTTGAAGTTTCTCCACCTCTCTCCCCATTCCTTGCCACCCCTTGCCCACCTCCCCAACCAAAAAAATATTCAAAGCTCGCATAGTCACCGTGGGGAAAAGACAACGATCTTTTGTATGTTGTTATAATTAACCAGGCCCATTTCATCATCAGATTATAGAATGGGATGCAGTGTTAAAAAAAGAACTGAAGGAAGAAACCAGGAGAAATGACCATTTTAATTGCATGTTTATTCTCTCTTCGCTTTCCCAAATTGGTTTCGTTTCCTCCGAGTGGGGTAAGTGCCAGGGTATTCATATGAGCAGGGGGCCAGGGTGGATTCCAACATTTACCAGCATTTGAATTACCTCCGGACGGTTTGGCGGCCTCTAAATTTATACCCTTGAAGGCACAGCAACAAGCCTTCATCTCCTATGGAAGAGACTTGAAAGCATGCCAGAACACGACCTCCGTCGTCCCTTCTTAGAGTCCTGGCACGTAGAATCACACAAGAAAACAAAAGGCATTTGTGAGGAGCCGTCCAGGAAGAAAGATTAACAATATAAACCGAGGGGTGAAAGAGAAAGAAAAGAAAAAGCCCTTTAAAATGGTTTTGTGCTTATTTTAATAGAACTTGCACAGTCCCTGAATATCCTCTAATCAAAACCAAATGCTTGTTGCTGTACAGCTCTCCGTCTTTGTTCACTGGTAATGCCCACTCTGCTCCGATGGGGGGGTGGGGCCGGGGAGGGCTGGCTTATCTTTCCACCAGGAATAAACAATGTCCTCAAGGTTAGGGCATGTGGCTGACTTGAAAAACCCTAGGAAAAACACGCCTTGGCAGCTGGACCTTGTGCTTCAGTCACCCCAAATGCCTGATGAAAACTTGAAGATTCTATATTCCTTTTGATCCTGAAATATATCAAGGAACAGGAATAGAAAAAGGAACTACTTTTTCCCCCTCCGTCTCTGCCTCTCATTCACTCTGTCAGTCCATCTGTTCACCTCTATCCCGGCGCTGCTTTCTCCCTCATCCTTCCTCTGTCTACCTCTGTCCCTCTGTCAGTCTCCGACTCTCTTCGGAAAATCGGTCAGCTTTCAACTTGATTGGCTAATGTTGTCTGACCTTGACTTTCTGTGGGCTGGAAGGATTTCCGTCTTGGTTTTATCGGGATTAGCTTTTTATCTGCACAGAAGGACCATAGCAAGGAACTCATCTCCTCGTCTTCACCTTCGACTCCCTGCTTTCTCCTCTCATTTCTCAAACAACGTAGGGAAAATAAACAGAATGGTTGTGATGGTTATGGCGATACGACTTTTCCTACAGGGCGGAAGAGACGAAGCCATAATCTAGTCCTGGGCTCGGGATCAATGTCTTTGGGTTATGCTGGGAGATATTATTAAGGGAGTCGGCAGCGTGTTTTGTTTCTATTGCCAGACAATTCTTTGCAAATGCTTATGGGGCGTCCAAGGCATCCTGCATGGGAGGAATGGGAAGGAAGAAGAGGACCATAGAAACCCAAATACACAAGATCTGCACCTTTTCATGTCACCCCAGCACCTTGCAGCACAAAGTGACTTTGTAAGATTGGCTCTGAAAATGAATACCCAGGACATCACTCTGTGTTACTTTCCTGTGAAATTACTTTTCTGAATGAAAATATTGAATTCCTTTGAAAGCAAGTAGTATAATATCTCTGGAAATGAAAATCCTGTGGAAATCACAAAGGAAAGAAGACTGAAGGATATGAAAGCTTTATATCTCTAAATGTTAGGCAGGCCCTGGATTTTTTTTTTTTTCCTTCACATCATAACTGCTCTTTCTGATGTTGATACACTGGGCGCTGGAATCTCCTAGATGCTTCTATTACAGATTTATGTTTTATCTACAGTAAACAGCCAATATCATTATCTAAATTTACTACAGCATTTGTATGCACTCGGCGCTTTTTGTAGTCTACTTGCCTAGCAAGTCTGACCTGCGGAATTTTCCTTGTCTCAAGGGGAACATATTGACTTACCGTCAGGCTTCTGGCCGTCACAGGCAGAGCTTCTGCTGAACTGACAGATGAACAGGGCAGATCCCTCCAAGGAGGTAGGGGTGTGGACGACAGATCTTCTCACACTGCATCAGCTACCTGGTAGCTCACCGTTATTCCTCAGATCGTCTTGAGAAGGACGGCCTCCACCCTTCTTGTTACATTGACAGGCTCACCAACTGCAGAGGGAGTTTCCTGCAAATAAAAGTACTCTCTCTAGAAATATGTTCCCCTTTCCATCTCCTCACTCATATAAGTTCCTTAGGCTCAATCAGTTGAAGACCCTTTGTTTTTCAAGTACATCATGTTTGGTGTCATTTATTCCTTTGTTTGTTTTTTTAAAGAGCAAGGTATCAATTGTCAACTGAATAAATTATAAAATGCCTCTCTCAACTTCTCCCCAGATTAGTAGTAAAAGAGACAGGAAAGAGAGAAACAAACATTAAGGAAAGGATCTGGAAGCCCAATCAAGATAAAGTGATTCCAAAGGAGTATTACCTTTCTGTAAAGGAGATGGAGCCATCTGCCCAGATGGAATTGCAGGCCTGCCTGATGGCTCAGCTGAGCGAGGCTGCAGATTAGATTGCTCAGATGCTGTCAGCCATGTTTGAGGAAGGTGGAGAGAAAAGAGGTACTAGGTGATCGAGCCAATAGCTTGATTTCCAAAAGCTTTAGAAAACTTGAAGATGCTTCTGATGTTTAAAGTTATTAAAAGAAAATTTTTGAGCCATTAAAGAAGGTATAGTGTTCCCTGGGAGTTAGCAATAATCCCTAAGAATAAATGACACCATATCACCTGCATTTCATTCCGTGGATAAAAACGTGGCCATTTATAAAATCCTATAGTCACGTTAGTAGCATATTTGAGCTAGGTGCTTTGTAAAACCTTAAAGTAAAGATGAAAACAGAGCTTGATGATTTTCAATTTGGTGGATGTATAATTGATAGCACCCAAAGAGTGTTGCTGTGGCTGTCAGGAGAGAGATCCCTAGAGAAATGGTGACCCTTCAGGTCCCTGATCCTGCTGGGCCAATATCTTTTTTTTAATTAAAGTTTTTTTATTGAGGTATGATTGCACACATTATATTAGTTTCAGGTGTGCAACATAATGATTCAATATTTGTATATGCCAACATCTTTTTTATTAAGAGATAAGTGCAGACTTATTTGTTAAAGTTGCAGATGACAAGAAGCTGGAAGGAATAATAGAGAATGTGTTTTATATCAAAAAATCTCAACAAACTAAAAGAGGAAATTTAACATGGATAATGGAAAGTCTGATATATGAATATATGTACGGCTTAATGTGAAACTTAAAACTTTGGATGTGAAAAAGACGAATGATTTGGGTAAATGCAGTCAATGAGAAAAAGCTCCTGATTCTTCTGCTCCCACTGAAAAGTTTCCTGGAAGATGTTCAGTCCAAGACAATCTCTTCAAAGAAGTGGTCAGACATGCCTTTGGAACCACCATACCTTCTTTCAAGTTACTCTAAAACAACTCATAATTGTGTCCTATAGTTATACATACTATTATATCATTTTATAAATGTATATGTTCCAGCACATAATGGGTGCTCAAAAAACATCCCTGAATTGAGTTTCTGAATTATTTAAATTCTGATGCTCCCTGTGTACCCCATGCTGCCTTCATCATATGCACTTCTGCCCTGAAATGTTCTTTCTTTGTATCCCCATTTGCATAAACTGGTCAGTGTCCAAATAAAATACTAGTAAGAATTAATTAAGTCAAATTTCTGATATTAATTTTTTAAATTAATTAATTTTGGGGGGTGAGGAAGATTGGCCCTGAGCTAACATCTGTGCCCATCTTCCTCTATTTTGTATGTGGGACGCCGCCACGGCATGGCTTGATGAGCGATGTGTAGATCTGCACCCAGGATCCGAACCTGCGAACCCTGAGCTGCCGAAGCGGAGCGCACAAACTTAACTACTACGCCATCAGGCTGGCCCCCCAATATTAATTTTTTTATACCAAGTATTCTTAAAGCCATTTGGCCAAGGTGAGGCTCATCACTGATTAATGTCCCTCAAACAAATTAATGTAATTCCAATGTTCTATGTGTCAGAAATCAGAAAATCAGGTGTACAGACATTGCTTGATATGACCGGTGGCCAAATTCTTTAGAAAGGATGCCAGCCAAAACCAAATATGCAAAAAGCAATTTTCCAGTAGAGTAATGGCATGGAAGAGGTTGAGGATATCTCATCCACTCTTGGGGGATATCACTATCTCTAATCTAGAGTTACTTAACGCCGGACTCATTTACTAAGTATGTAGGGTGAGAGGTGGAGTAACAGAGAAAGAGCTGGAGGTGATAAACCAGCTTCCTTGATACTGCCACGGGGTTGATGGCTATGGGTCATGTCTGATCTTAGGATTTTCCTTCTATGCTTAAATAAATTAAAAATCATTGACAGCAAAGTGTGTACCACCATTGCTCTGTGTAGCTGTGGAATCATAAGCAGTTAATATAGAGAAAGGAAACTGTAATGCAGAAAAACACAAACACAGCACAAATGCATCTCACTTGAGAAACCATGGGAGTAAAGGACAGACCCTGAAACATTGTCACTTACTGGCAATTAGCGCCCCCTAATGTGGTGGCCATCTACCAAGGTACTTGCCACACATTACATACATTACTGTATTATTTCACTAAAAGGTCTAAATAAAATTTTGTGATATTTCTAATAAGTAAAACACAAATGTATCTAGACCAAGAAGTGCTTGTATAAGGTTTTATAAAAAATATTTATAGATCCATGAAATGTTTATTTTAATTTGTCCAAGTTTGAGGTGTAATGTGTGCTATAGTAAGTGAGCATCTTAGATTTTCAGTCTCACCTTAGAATATTCCTTTCTGGTGTCCTCATAAACCAACAGTGTGCATGGAATCCGAGTACTGACACGTAACTTATTTCTCTTCAAATTACTCAACTAATTGGCAGCAAAGAAATTCTGTGCCAGACCATGTGTCTTGAGTTATTTTGGAAAACATTTCCTTCCTTCCTCCCATCTTTGATACCTTCCTTCCTTCCTCCCCACTCTGATGGGTGCTGAGAACCTGGTGGGAAAGAAGAGATATGTAAAACAATCATCAGAACACAGTATGGTCAGTACTATCCTACAGGTATATATATGGAATTTTAAAGGACCACAGACTTGGGGGCTGGGTGTGTTCACAGAAAGTTTCCGGAAAGAGGTAGCAACTAGGTTGAAGCTAGTTGTTATTTGCAGAATTCAAATGAAACATCAAGCTATAGAAGGATTTTTCCAAACTTTCTAGTCTTTCTTTAAGGTAAAAGCAAAGAGCTAAAATCTACTTTTGTGGCTAAGTTGGCTCATCCCCTCTTGCTCTCTATCTGTCAACTTTGCTTTCCATTAGAGATAAATCTGAAAAATCCAACAGTGAGTTGAACTGGTGCTAAGTTCAATTATTGAAAAAGGAAAAACCAGGATCTTCTCATGGAATAACGAGCAAATAAATGAAAAGGAAATGAAACTTTCTAATGGTGTGGTGGGGTAAGTGTCTCTTGGTGGAGGGAATTCCATTTATTCTTCCTGCAGAGAAGTAAGTGGGGATGGAAGATGCCATAATTAGGTCTTTCCTATAGCCAGGCAGCTAAGTCACCATTGACAATGTGAGAGAAATTCTAGGGAGGTAGATTGAGCTAAAATAGGGGAGGAATGTCAACTGAGTCATTAATATCATCTGTATATTACAGTAAGACAGCCAAAGGTCTGGATTTGAAGCAATAAATGTGTGTCACCCCCACCCTAACTTTGGTACAGTATTGGAAAGTCCTGGTTGAGATGGGTAAAGCAATATAATAGGCAGATAATGGGACATTAGTCTGGTTCTTGATTCATCACTTAATAGCATGACCTTTCACTGCCTATTAAACCTTTAGAACTCGCTTTACTCATCAGTGCAATGTTGTGTGTGTGTGTATGTGGGAGGGGGGAGTGAGGGACCGGTTTGTAATAGATTGTCTCTAAAAACCTATCTAATTTAAAATTTTTAACTGAATGGTCAAATTTAATTCCTATACACTCATTGCATATACTTACTCTCATGAAATCTTTCATATATGGATATAAACATACATATCTCGAAATGATGTAGAAGGCATATTATACCCTAGAGCTAATAAGGATTCAGTAATTCTCAGTCTTGTGTCCATGTACTTCAAACATCTAATTTCCATCTTCTTGTCTAAACATATCTCCAATTACTCACCTTCAAGCATTTCCCATCTCAGTCAATTCTCACAATTCTCTGAAAATGTCAAGGGTATCCTCACCTCTATCTCTTGACTTGTGTTCTTAGAAAGTTCTGTAGCTAGGAGATCCCTGTATTCAAATTCAACTCACCTTTCAAGACCCATCATAAATGAAGTGTCTCCATGAACCATACCTAGTTGCCTCCTCCTCGAGGCTGAGAGGGATCTTCGCTCCCCTGAAGGTCACCACTCTCTTGTAATTCTTGCTTATTTTCTACCTTGTGTTAGATCCGTTTGTCTAAATATCTGTTTCCTTATCGAAAAGGGACTGGATCTTACTGTTTGTGTTCCCAGAACTTATCAGAGTGCTTGGAACATGATGGGCAACCAATTTACGCTGGTGGAATGGAATCAGGGAAAAATGATATTTTTAAGTGGACACTCGTTCAGAGTGAAATTGAAGCCATTCCATCAGCACAATGCTCTGCATGATCTTCACTACCTTCTGCTCCAACCACTCTGGCTGCTTTCTGCTCCTGGAACTGTTCCAATCCTCGTCCTCCCTTTCTTGCACCCGTTGTTTCCCCTGCTTAAAACACTCTTCCCCAGAAAACAGCATAGCCCATTCTCTCACTTCCATCAGATCTCTGCTTAGCGAGGCCTTCTCTGATCACCCTAGATAAAATGACAGTTTTATAGAACTCTCTGTCCCTTCTCTCTTTCATTCTTCTCTATAGCATTCTTGGCCATCTGACATGCTATATATTTATTTGTTTGCCAGCTGTTTGTTGCCACCATCAGAATGGGAGCCCAGGAGGGCGGGATCTCTGTTCACTACTTTTCCTCCGTGCCTAGAACTATGCCTGGTGCCTAGTAAACTTTGATGCCTTTCCTCCAGCATCTGCTTATTCTCATCCGTGCATATAAGCTTCTCTAGACTCATGCCAGCTTGAAATCAATGCTGCTTTCTTGCTTCCAGGCCCTTTCTTCTACTTGTGGAAGGTCCACAGTCTCTCTTCTATCCTGTAGACCTCGAGTTAAGAACCTCTGGTCTAGTGGAATAGGAAGGTCTGAACTACAGTGGTAGCCATAGGATTAATGATATATATTAGAGAAAGGGGAGGGATAACTAACTGAAGAAAAAAAGTAAAGGTATATGTCTTTTATAGCAGACCCCATAATCAAAAATAGAGTTGAATGAAGCCTTATTAATTTGTTATTGCTAATAAATTTTAGTTTAAAAGAGGGCGAATGGCTTTTGTTGAGCTTGGCCGCATGACTCAAATGAGATTCAAGCATGTTAGGAACTTAAGAGGGGTTTTATGGATTCTACTCTTAAGTGTATGTTAATATGGTGCATACTTGTTCTTCGGTAAGAAATCCTTTGGAATGATCCATCAAAATTTATCTTGACCTTGAAGAGGAATTTAAAATGCACAGGTTAAAATTGTATCTAGATTCAATGACAATTGTACCTGGTCCACTTCTGTTAGAATGACCCTAATCTGCACTCAGACACATAATTGTTTGGAAACACTGGCCTCTTCGTTTCTATTTCTGGCTGATTATATGTGTTTTTTTTTTCATAAGAATCTTAAACAAGCTGTACCTGATCAGTGGATCATATTTGGTCCTTGGGTACTCTTACTGTAAAACACAAATGTCAAAGGCTTTGAAGAGATATGATACATGGGTGAAGGAGAGGGAAGAGGATAAGACAACTTTTAAATCTACTCATTGAACAAATATTTATTGAGCATCTCCTATGTACCAGCACTGCCTAGGTACTAAGCATATGAAGATATTAAGCATGCTTCCCGTCCTTCAGGGAATGGATGTCTAGGTTTTGAGCCTATGTGACTGGTGCTGTTGGCAGAAATGAAGAAGAAAGCAAAGGGCATTGGGTGGAGAAAAGATTAGAGGGTAAGACTGGGTCTTGTTGAATTTAAGATGAGCTCAATACATCCAAATGGTCTTAATTGTGCTTTTGAAATGAATTGAAAAGTCTAAGTTCTATGGGGCAAAAGCGTGAATAAAATGGCAGACCAGCATGACATGGATGTGAAAAGTCTGTTTTCTATCGGGAAGTGTGCATTTGATACTTTATGGATGGAAGAAGGGCTTTTTTTCCTAATTTAAGTTAGGACTTCTTGCCAAGTTTCTGCTTAGGAATTCCGAGCTGAACTTCAAATGTTTAGAGGCTTCTGTTTTAAACACATTTGGAGTTGTGGCTTCTTGCTCAAGGAAGAAAACCCCTTCAAGTACATCAAAGAGCTGTGAAAAAAGATACAATATGTTGACAATTTGTGTAAGGGCATCAAAACCAGAAAAATTTCTCTGCTGTACACATATATTTTAAAGTTAGGGGGGAAGGTTTCTGGTGAGAGGTTTCTGTTTCTGTATTAAACCCCAAATACTTGGGAAATAATTTAACACATTCACTGTTCCTAAAAGACGACCTGGCTCACCCAGCAATTACAAACCAAGGTCTCGAAGATGTTTTCTCTGGTGGGTGACCTTTAAATAAATTGTGAGGCTTCTCACTGCTGCGCCCAGGTGAGAAGAGTCAGGCAATAGAAGCAGGGGGAGGAATCTTCCTAGAACATCAGAAGCCATTTGACCCAGGGCCTTGGGAAAACTGCTTAAAAATTCAATTTAAATCATAGTGTCCTGGATCTTGTGAGGGGATGATGGAAGAAGATTGCCTGTGTTGATTCAAGACCCACTTAATCCTATTGAGGACCTGGTAAAAGTGGGCACAGAATAAAATCCACACCTGCAAGGGGTGATCCCACTAGTAAATTCTTGGCAAAGGAGCACAGTGAATGTGAGGAAGATGGGCGTCACATCACACAGACCTGCTTTAGACCCCCACTGTCATCGCTTACTGGCTGGGTGAACTTGGGCACGTTTCCCTAACCTCTTTAAAGTTCTATTTTCTCATTTACAAAATGGAAGCAACAACACCAGCCTCACCAGGCTATTGCTTGAATAAATGAGAGTTGGATATAAAGTGCCTAGCAGATTACTCGATGCTTAAAGTGAGTTCAATAAGTGTTCCCTCCTCCTTGCCTCCCTTTTTTCTTTCCCTTGGGGGGATAAAATAAGCTTAGGCCTGGTTTAAGTTAAAGCAAGGATTTCAAGTTAAAAAATCAAGGAGGTAATGACTTGTCCACCAGTTCCAGCTCTGCCACCACTAGCTATGTGACCTGAGGCAAGTCACTTAACCTCTCTCACCTCCATTTTCTCACCTACAAATTGAGGGTGAGGTGATTGAAGTTTGCAAATACTTGTAAATTGGAATAAAAAAGTAAGTTAAACTCCTAGGCAGGAAGAAGCAGATTAGAAAAATAGTCAAGAGGTTGGCTCTGGAGTTCAGCTTCCTAAGTTCCAACTTGGGTTCCAAAACTTGCTGTATGACTTTGGCCTAGTTACCAAAGATTATTGCGTCTCAGTTTCCTTATCTGCTAAGTAGGAATAATCATCGTTTGTGCTTTATAGATCTGAGGAGTAAATGAGTAAATGAATGAATGTAAAACACTTAGCAAATGCCAGGCTCATAATAAGTACTCAATACAGATCTTTATTATCTCAGAGAACTCTGTTGCAAAACTTTGTGACCAGAGAAGAAAGATTGAATTATTAGCAGAGAAATCTTGAAGTGTGATTTTGAACTACTCTGGCTTAGAGACCCTGAATAGATCCTTCCAGTTTCTGTTGTGTAGTGGGATATAGATTACTGGGTTGTCCGAGTGTTTGAGAACCATTTTGGGAACAGCAACAGCTTACGATGTTGTCGGAATTGCTCACTTCTCTGAGCCTCTCTCTGGAGTTGACCCTCCCGGAATAGATAGGCCTCCCTTCAGGACCTCTTGGAATAATGTTGGGATTGCTCCAGTCTGGAGTGGTTTGCCTGTGGTTTAAGGAGCCTGCCTTGTAATAATCACTAAGACCTCACAGCATAGCACTGAAAGTACAGAGGACCCCAATTTAATACTGCTGTTGGGTAATCAGAGTCTGATATACTGTGGTTCCAATTCTGTCACTCAAATAAATTGACACTGGGTTCAAACCTGAATTAGGCAATAAGAGCTACTCGCCATATCCCCTTGTGCAGCCGCACACAAGGGCAGAGGTGCTGTCCTCGGCATTGCTATGAATGATGAATCCAATTCATTGCGCTTCTCCTGCTTGCTTGTGTCTAGAAACTCTCTCTATAAAGGAGTTCCAAGGAAGGGAATGGCCATGGCAACCAGTGGTGCAACCAGAGAAAAGAGGGCACGATCAGGGCCAGACCGAAATCTTTAGAAGATGTAAGCGCTAAAAAGATTACAGAACCCCACCTACACCCCCACCACCATTCCCCACATTATACGCAATTGAAAACAAAAGTAAACTATAAAATGAGTGTAGCTAAGTCCAACAACATTCCGATTTTTCCAGGATGGTTTAAAAATGTGTCTACACATACATGTTTTTTTATCCCTGCTTTTTTGGTGCATGTGTTAGTTTGCCATGGATAATCAAGCCCTCGCTGCTTGTCCTGGTGATTCAGACCTTGGGATCACCATCCAGAGAGAGTGTATAAGAAATCTGGGAAGTGATTGTCCCTCTGATAAAAATAAATGGATGGATCATTTCTTAAGTGTTCACTTTTCCCAAAGGAAGGGCAGAGATGATATGACAAAGGAGTGATGTCCCCCTCTGAGTACAAGTCCTCAGTAGTAATGTCATTCCCACAACTTTGGAATGAGCATACATTAACCCAGAACTCTGGGCTTTGGAATTAACCTCTTAACTGGTTTCCTTCTTACTTCCAAAAGTCTCTGTATATTATTGCCAGAGTGATCTTTTTAAAAAGAATGTGACCATGATAGTCTTCTATTTATAACATTTAATGTGATCTCACCATTGCCTACAGAATAAAGATAAACTCCTTTGCACCCCAAGGTTCTTTTTTTTTTTTGGTGAGGAAGATTGGCCCTGAGCTAACATCTGTGCCAATCTTCCTCTATTTTATATGTGGGAGGCCACCACAGCATGGCTTGATGAACAGTGTGTAGGTCCACTCCTGGGATCTGAACCTGTGAACCCTGGGCTGCCAAAGCAGAGCACGTGAACTTAACCACTACACCACTGGGATGGCCCCTGACGGTTCTTTACAACTCACTTTCTTCCTACCTATCGAACTTCATCTCTCCGTATTGCCCCAACTGGCCCTATGCTCTAGCTGTGCACAAACACTCTTCCCAGCCTCTACATTGTTTCCACTGCTGCTCCTCTGCTCTACTTTCATCCACCTGGTAAACTCCCAGTCACCTCCCAGAACCCAGCCCAAATGGCCCTTCCTGTGGGCAGGGTTCCCTGATTCACCAGGTAGACTTGGTGTCTCTTTCCTTTGTGCCCCCACACACTGGTCCAATTTCTATAGTTGCACTTCTGCTATGACCTTTCAGACATGGCAGCTTACATGGCTGCATCCTCTTTGCATCTGTGAGTTCCTTGAGGGCTGCAAATAGGTTTTGTTCCTTTGGATGTCTTCATTGACTTGTACAGCGCCCAGTGCACAGTAGATGCAAAATGGTGTTTGCTGAATAACTACAATAACTAGTCCATAAATTGGCAATAATACAATAATGCCACCTCCATGAAGGCAGTGACCATGGAGCTGGCACTGTATTGGTTGAATAAATGAGTGAATGAATGAAAACCTCATAGAGCTATTGTGAAAATCAAAATGAAATATATGGAGGCTTTGTGAACTATGAATGGCTGGATCTGAGGTACCATTACTGTGACTGCAACAAGCACTGTCCCCTGGCTTTCATAGTGGTGTGGCCATGTGCAAAGGGCCATAAGAGCCAGCTTTCCGCTGCCTGACTGTCACCCCAGGTAAGGAAAAGGCAGCGTTCCATTGACTGGATGTGTAATGGGGTGAAAGTGAGCCTGCTGCTATTTCTTTCACAGCTTGTGAAGGCTGTAATGAAAACATCTGAGAGACTCTTTCTCCCTGGTCCTGGAAGAAGAGTGTCATAAATGTCCACTTTACCACTGATTGCCACATTGGCCCAGAGACTCCACAGCAACAAGCCATTGAAACATAGCTAACCAGAAGCGCACACATTGAGAAAGTGACTTACCCTCTCTTATCGCTCTAATTGAGTAGCAAATCAGAATAATAACCACCATTAACTGAACAACTTCTCTGTGTCATACATGGTGCTGGAATCTCGTTTGCTCTCCACACAGTCATACAAGTGGGTGTATTGTCACCATTTTAGGGAACACAAAGCTCAGTCAAATTAAGTGCTTTTTCCAAAATCACTCTGTGTATCAGTCAGCTTTCACTAATTATACTGAGGTAATAAACACCCCCAATGTCACAGCGTCTTGGAACAAGACTTTAATTCTTGCCCATATTACATGTCTAGTACAGTATCTGAGATCAGCTGTGGCTCTGCTCCATGTATCTTCTTTATTCCAAAACCTCGGCTGAAAAGCAGTCTTGATTTGGGGTGTGTTACTCACACAACAGAGAAGAGAGCAATGGCCAACCTCCCAAGGGCTCTTGAAGTTCTGCATTGTGATGTACATTACTTCAACTCACATTCCGTTGGCCAAAGCAAGTCATATGGCCAAGCTTGCAATCAAGGGGGTTGGAGTGGGTACTTCTTCCATAGTGAGACACCTCAGGTCCCATGGCAATGGGCAGAAATGAATAATCGGGAAGGAATAATTAGCGGCAATAATAAAATCACCTAGTAAGTGACAGAGCTGAGATTAAAACGGAAGTTCTTCCTAATTCAAATTACAAGTTCTCTCCACCAGACCAAGTGGTCTACTGTGGAACCTCACTGGAGCTTTATTAACTTTGGTGACAGGAGCCCTGAGTAAAACTCCAAGGCTTTGGTTCCTGGAAGTGCAGGAGAAGGAAGAACTTAGGACACCATCTTGTCACTTAACAGAAGAAGATTGCAAGTGTGTGTCAGTAAAGTCTTACTCTGTTGTCTGTCAGTGTAATTGGCGTGAAAAACCTACTCTCTTTCTGCAGCCCTTATTGCTCCAGTAAATCTCCCACTGTACCTCCCATTACCCCTCGCTTAAAGCACCGATTATCCCTTTATTAGAGCTCAGCCACAAGTAGGCCATGAATTTTTATGGCTTTTCCGGATCTCATAAGGCAATGAGAACATCCATTTAAACACAGTCACTAAACTATACCACAGGTTTATGACCTGATATAGCATTTCACCACTGTTTAAGAGAAGCTGCACCCATTCACCCCTTCTTTGAACATTTAGTTTCCTCCTTGAAAGAAAGAAAATTTCAAGTTCCCACTGTCAACCCCCCTAGTGGTTACCTTGGGATGTGGCCAGGTTAAAATGCCACCACTGACAACAATCTGAATGTCTCACCTTTGAAAATCACTTCTACCTATGAGAAAAAATTCTCCAGCCCCCTCCAGCTCTGGTGGAATGTTTATTCTGTTTAATTTATGTGTGTCTTCATTAAGTAATTTATTCAGCAAACATTAATTGCATAACTACTGTATGTCAGATAATGGGCTAGGCATGGCTGTCTACGGGCCACTCAACTTCTAATCATATTGCTGAGGGCTGCCCCTCCATAAGGAAAGAAGGAGCAAGAGAAGAAACTGCTGCAATTTCATGTCCTTTGTCCATTTGGCTATGTCTATATCCTTCACTATGGTCTAGAGTCATCTCACCTTGGACATGGCATAGCTGAAATGTCCTTGAGTTTTGTTTGGAGCCTCAAGAATATCATTGAGCCCTATTGGGTGTGTGGATTGGAACACAGCATTGGTTAATGTGGAAAGAAACATTGTCCTCAAAGCAGTTCAGTTGCTGAAAATAACCACTGCATTTGCTATTAGCAAACTTCTAAGAACATCTTGACATCAAGTAACTAACTACTCTTAGCTTCCAGATAATGAGATTCTTTTCCCCTGAGTTTTTTCCCATATATTAAAGACACACGTATCTATAGTTACTGGACTTTTCATCTGGATTTTCACAGGTACTGTTAAACTCAACATGTCTCAAACCAAATTCACTATGCATCTATTTACTCTTAAATTTGTTCATCTTCTTCTCTTTCTCTCTTGTCCAATGTGCAAATCATTTACCAATTCACCTGCATGTGTAACCTGAGAGACAGCCTTGATTCCTCATTCTCCTTTACCTGCCCCCTCTAATCAGTCACTGAGTTCTGCCTTTTTTGCCTTCTTAGCATCTTTCAAATAAGTAGGGTTCACTCTGTCCCTACTGACTCAGCCTTTCCTTACCAAGATTCCTACAATAACTCCTCTAACTGTGGTCTTCTTACCTCCAGTGTCACTCTGCTCCAGCCCATCTTAATCAGTATTTCCAGAGTGACCTTTCTACACCCAAATCTGATCATGTTGCTTTCCTTTATAAAGGGCTCCATTGGTCCTTCATTGTGTTCCCAGCACTGAGTAACAAAACCCTTCATTAGCAAGCTCTCCACCACCTCCTACTTCTATCATTACACTGCGTATCTCTCAAAGCGCACTTTACGAACCAATCATTTCAATTTCCATACCTGTTTCCTGAAATCAGCATCCTTTTTTTTATTCCCACCTATGCTATACTGTCTCCCTTTGTCCTCCTAGAAAACTTCTACCCAATCCTAAAGACTCAGTTCATATCTTATTTCCAAAGGAAAGTGCTGTACCATCTCTTGAGGCAAGACAAATCCCTCCCATCTTTGGGCTTCCACAGAGACTTGAGCTTCACTTAATTTCCCTATTTTTATCTCCTCTACTAAACTGTCGGCTCAGGGGAACTCAATATCATGTCTTATAATACACACCTTGTTTTTACTGCTTACTTAGACCTTTCACATCTTTTGTCTCATTGATCCTCCAACCCTGTCAGATAGGTCACTGTTATCCCATTGTGCAGATGATGATCAGGTTTACCTAATGTTTCAAGTTTGTGCAGTTAGTAAATGGAAGGCCCACAGGTCCAAGCCAGGTGTCCCCACTACTATACACTGCTCACTAATACACTTCTTGAATGTTCACAACAGCAGTGGCAGCTGCTCCCGTGTAGACGGGGGAGGGCGGGGGGGGGGGGGCTTAGCAGAGAACATCTGATTGAAAAGAGGTCTAGCCAACTTGCCTTCAAGCTGCATTTGCAAGGCAAGAACAGAGGTTGTGTTTGGATTGTGTTTTACATTATTAAAAATTATGATGTTTTCTGATCTTAAACATCTACTAATCTTATATATCATATAAGATTGAGAAAGTCTATTGAGTTGTCCTTATTGAAAAATACTATCACCATTGCACTCATTTTTTCTTTTCTTTGAAAGGAGGTTTCAGCTACTGGGTGAGATTTTGGGGAGAGGTTTTAACCTCCCTTTGGTGGGGCTACTCTCAGCCTTAGTGCATTGCCAGGCATGGGTTAGAAGCTCAACCTGAACCTCGTTAGTGTAACCCCAGCAGAAATGTTTTCACCCGGTTAACCCTACATTGCTTAGGGTTCTGGCCTCAGGTTGATTGCAGGTGGGTACAAGATGTGTCCACATGAACATTTCTGCATCTAAGGAATAAAATTGCCACCAATTTTATCTACTCTGCTGATCAATGACCCCTGAATAAAGACACATATGTGGCAAATTCCTCCTGGTGTTTAGAACTGAGGAATTGTTTCTCCTAAAGATGTGCTAACCTTCTTTTTAGCACAGCAAGGGTTATGGAACCAGTAGTGCCCAAACCTGGACTATGAATTGGAATTACCTGGGAACATATTAAATATGCTGATTCCTCCATCCCATCCCCAGAAATTCTGATTGAGAGACCTGGAGGGGGACTGAGGAATCTGTTCGTTGCGGACCAGCTTGATTCCAGAGCTCCCTGCAGTGCACTGATTAAGCCACTCTTAGCATTAGCCTCTAACAATTTTAATCTGAGGTGTGGCTGCTCCCCTGGCTGTCAGTGCTGGGCTGAGGAGGCTCCCTCCTGATCTCTGGCTGTCAAGGAGCTTGGCCTGGTGCAGAAGACAATGTGCGCCTCTGAACCTTGGCTTCTTTTACCCACTCTGGCCTGAGGGCACTCAGTCCTGGTGAAAAGGTGAGCCCCAAGGTTGTAGGAGCTCAGGTCCCCAACCTCCACCCACTTGCATCTTCTGTCTACAGGCATGGAAATGAGGACTCTAGATCCACAAGGAAGAGCATCATCTCAGCTTCTAAGGAGGCATTTATGGGGCAGCAGAGCACTGCTTGTGAACTTAAAAGTTCTCAGAAGTGGACTTGCCCAAGGTCACTGAGAGTTAGCGGCAGAGCCCAAATAGTAATCCAAGTCATTTGACTCTTAAACCAGTGCTGTCCCCACTATAGCCTGGGGCTGCCATGGGCAATGGAAGGCTGTCCCTGCCCCAGCTCCTGTAGGAAGAGACACAAAACACGAGATTAGAGTGACTGCTGCATATTAAAAAAATCAGCCCTTTGTCTGTCTTTGAACGGATCCACTGCTCGTGCTCCCATTATTAGGACAGAAACTTCCCAGGAGACAGACAGGAGGAAAATGAGAAGGATTCAGGGAAGCTCTATATTGGGGACAATTTTTTTTTTTAATTTCAAGTTAATATGAACCTGCTTATTTCTCCTCTGCATCCTTAGTGACTACCAAACACAACTGATTTATGTCACTTTCTCTAACTGGCGTTCTAATGGGTCCACAAGAGGAAAATAAAATATTTAATAAAATAAAATGTGACAAATGAACTCTTTGAGTGAAACAAGCCATATCAGTGAGAGCTGCAGAAGCAACAGAAGGAGGAAGGAGGTTCCGAGAGCTGGAAAGAGGCCCAGGTGAAAATTGTGATGGGTTTTGAGGTTTTTGTTTTTTTTTTAAATTTTAAATTGGAGGGATTTGACCATATTATACATAATCTGATGTATACATGTATACATTTCATCTTCACTCGCCATTCTTTTGTCGCTCCTCATTTGCTGCAGTAGGAGCAGGGTTCCCTATTATGTAAATAAGGGAATGAGACAGATGGTGCCACAAAGCAATGAATTCATTTGGGGGGAGGGCTTTAATTATGGATGGGTGGGCCCGGCTGTGTTTTGGGTTCAGTAAACGTCCCAAACGTTATGGGATTGGCAAAACCCCAGATGCCGTTTTCCAGGCACATTTTAGAATCCTGTCATATTTGCAGAGGAATTGAAGTTGAGATTTGTTTCTTGTTCTTTATTAAATTCCTCAAGTTGCTGGCCCTGATTTTTAGCCTCCAAAACTGTGGAGGAATTTGAGTAGTGTTTTAAGGAGATGGTCTACAATTCTTTTAAGATTAAGGTAGTTCATAGGTACTACTGAGCTTTTGAATAATTTTTTTAGGGATTATAAAAATATTGGAGATCTGGGATACTATAAAAGGAAAATTAAAATTATTCATAATTCCAGAGATAATTGCTATTAATTTGTTGGTATATTGAATTTTAGTGTTTTAGTACACTTTTTTTACACCATTGAAATCTCATTATACTTGCCAGTTTATATCCTGTTTTGTCACTTAATACCACATCATAATCATTTGTCTATATCACTATTTAGTCATAATTTTCATGAATATACAATATTTCATTGAATCTACAACTTAGTCACTTGAAAAATTAAAAACATATATTTTAGTGGGTATTTATTTTACCCAGACTACTGTAAACTAGATCCTAAGACAATCTAGGTTTTGTTTATATCCTTGCTCAGATAAAATTTGTTTGGTAGAAACAGATGAATCATCAGAAATGGCTACAGGGAGTTTTGGGGGTGCTATTTAAGGTGAGTGTCAATGATAAATTGATTAAAGTCACGTGGCAAGTTCACTGGCAAAGGCAGAAGCTCAGAGGGAGATCCAGGTCAGGTTGAGTTGAGAACATAGTTCACACAGAGGACTTAGAGCTTTGGATGTTATTATATAAAAAGTAAAGCACAAGTTAGGTGAAAACTTAGGGGAACAGAGTAAACCATTAGCATTTGTGAATTTAGTATCCATGAATTCAACTATTCACAAGGGACCTCGCGAGGGCAGGATATGTGGGGTATTTATCATTCTGTTCCAATTGCTCTTTAAATCACGTGGATTTGCAAAGCTAGTGTTTTGACCAAACCATTCAGTCTGTGAACCTAGCCAATCACCTAGCTTTTGTGTTTTAATCAGTTTTGTGGTTTCACACTCCTTGACAAGAACTTGGTAATTCTCATAATGTGATAAATTGTATTTCTTTGTGAAAAAACTAGACAAGAGAAGAACTTCAACTGTGAGAGCTGGTGCTAAAAGAGAATAGAAAATAAGAAGCCTAAGAAAGTGATAGTCCCTTGCTAGAAAGCTGTACCCTTGGATTCATTAAGGAATGGAATGTCACACTTGGCAGTGCTCTGGCTCTGTGACATAAATGAGTCCACCATACGCTCTGCCTTGCAGGACGTTTGGTCCTGTCCAAAATGTCCATGGAGGCATTTGGTCTATGCCAAAAAAGTCCTTGAAATTTGCTCTTGTCCAAAATGTCCATGGAGACATGGTCCATGCCAAAAAGGTCCTAGGTCCTTGATATTTGGTCCTGTCCAAAATATCCATTGAGACAATGGTCCACCCCAATGTCCTAGGTCCTTGATATTTGGTCTTGTCCAAAATGACCATTGAGATATTTGGTCCATGCCAAAAAGGTCCTTCAGATTTAGTCCTGTCCAAAACATCCATTGAGACGTTTGGTCCATGATTTATTAAATAATACAAACATTTATTTGTTAAAATTTTATTTGTTATTTTTATTGTAATTCATGATGAATTTTGGATTTCACATTTATTCTTTTTCTTCCTTGTCATGAAGTTTGGCAGGGTTGCTCTCAAGTATATATTGATCTGATTATTGGCTTTATATTCATTATATCTGTTAACAATTTTGGCTGTACAAATTTGAATTTGTTGGTATCATCATAAAGTTGGGGGCCGTATTTGCATGTGAACGCCAAGAACCTAGGTGATAACTGTTCATTGCTTTGCTGTTGGTCTTTTAACACTTCAATAAATCCCCAAATTGCAGGATGATACATTACCATCAGCTTTTGAAATTTGCTATGCCGGCCTTCCACTGTGTTGTTTGTCCCCTGATTGCCATTCAGTACTGATGTGTAAACATTCCAAGTTTCTGGAAATCTTGGAGCTTCTGGTCTTATTCTGCCTCTGCCACCTCTGCCTTCCACGGACATACACTCTTTCAACATAATCCATTAGATCATCTAAATTTTCTTCTGCATTCTTCACAATTCTCCACGTTCTCAACTCAAAAGTTTCATTTACATCTTCTAAAGGTGCAAATGGAAGTCCAAACAACAATGGATGCACACTTACAGGTGTTACTTTCTGTTTTCATCTACTTTCATGTTAAACCCAAAGAAGATACTTTTCACCACAGTGATTGTGAAAAGTGAAACAAGCATCCTTTCCCTTGTGCATTTGGTAGGAGTAGTTGAATCACATTCATATTAGCAGTCTGGAAATCCATCATGCACAATGAAGAATTAATGTCTAGGTTTCTTTCCTGTGCAAATGCAAGTACTTTCTCATATATATAGATATATCTAACTATAGATAGATAGATAGATAGATAGATCTGTGTCTTCTTGTTTTTTCATTGTTAGTGCATAAATCAATGGTATAATATAACCCAATACTACACCGTGCACACTAAGTAACTGAGTGTAGTGTGTTGGTACCATCTTGAAGGTGCCATCACTAAATAATGTGGTACTGGTACTTAAATATTGAATATTGTCATAAGTTCTGTAAATAAGAATTCTTTCATCATTTTGAGCACCAGAATCGTGCATAACAAATGGTTCTCCATGTCTGGTCACTTGATACCCCTCTGGAATTTCAATTTCATGCAATGAAGCTGAGTTTGGAGGTAGATGTCAGTTTTGAATTCTTTTTACTTGCCTCTTTAATGAGTTTCTCTCTGATTGCATTAGCAGGATCTCCTCACCAAGAATATCATGTAGAGTTCTTTGAAGTACCTGTGACATTGTTGCCTTTGGTTCTTCCTCTGTGTGTCATTTTGACCTCTTCAGGGTTTTCATTACTTCCCCTTCAACACAAATGCTCTGCTGTTTTCCTGTCCCATCTTGAATGATTGTAATGTTATCCAAATCCTGACTAGTTGTACATTGGGCATTGCAGATTCTCTTCTCTTCACAGAGCCAGTACCGTTTACTCCTATCTCTGTTAAAGGAATGGAATTGGTAACAAAAACCATTATAATGTAGCATTGGCTTTTCTTTTTGTGAGTATACTATTTCTGCCATATTCTGCTGAGAATTTTCAAATAAAGATGTCATACTGCCAAACTGCAGAAGAAGGGTTATTTATTTTTCTATTGTAGCTGCCTGACCAATGGCTGCTGGTTTACTGGTAGGGGAAACTTACTAATGTCTTATGGATCCAACACTTGGTTAGGCCAGCAGGATCAGGCACTAGGTAGGCACCAGCCAGTAGCGTGGTGGTCTTCACTGATTGGCAGGTTTAAGTATGGGAGTCACACCCACTAAAACTCTCCAAATAGTGGCAGACACTTCTTTCAGTCTACCGTGATCATACCTCTATACGCCATGGATTCAAGGGAAACATAGTCCGTTAACTCTGGGCGATAGGATAGTTGTTGGAGGGTTAATTAGATGCCCAATATCCCCCTCATGGTGGCTCCTACACTCAACCGCCATGTGGTAGGGGAGCCACACCCATTTTCACCCCTCCGGAACAAGCGAGACACTCTATAAAGCATGTGCGTTAATGCCCATTGGCCGCCCATTTTATGGGCTTGACCAAGCTCCTCCTTACAAACTCTGCCATTATTGAACGACGTAGCCACATCCAACAGATACCCAGTGGCGTATTGATGCACCATGCATGAGTGATCCCATCCTTGACTTGTCATTCTTTGTGCATTTCTCTAACTATAGGACTCTTCCTCATTAAGCATAGTTGATATAAGCCCTGCTCTTCTGCAAGATTTGAACGCCAACCCATCTGCCTAACCAGATGTGCCATTACCAGCTAGGCTACAGAGGCAAGAAGGGTTATTATTGGCAATACAGCCACAACACAATCATTGGGCCAATAAAACATGATAGGAATTTTTATGTATTAATAAAAAATCTGTAAACCAAAAGTATTAATAAATATTATGGACTATTTGAACCCAGGGATGTTTTCTACACATGGATGTTTTTGCAGGAAAAATATCAAGGACCATATGGCATGGACCAAATATGCTCATGGATGTTTTTGATAGGACCAAATTTCAAGGACCTTTTGGTGTGGACCATATGTCTCCATGGACATTTTGGACAGGACCAAATGTCTGCTATCTATGCTCTATACAGCATTAAGAAAAAGATATTTGTGATTCCACTTCAGGCAGCACTCTACTCTGTGCAAATATTGCTCATTAAGTAAATTATCAAACCGCAGCTTAATTTCATTTCTTCATTATTTTTTTTTCTGGGAGAAATTATACTAGAGCAGTATTTGTGAACGTGTTGATTCACTAAGACCTTGGATGTATCAAGGATTCATTTTAACCTAAATCTCTTTTAGTGAGAAGTTGCAGTGAGTCAATTTCAACTCTGACAAATTCTGAGTTCTCTGTAGATTCCAGAGAAGTGAGGTAGGATGAGAATAACATGTTGAGGATAGAGCAACGAATTTACTATGGAAAATGTGACTGGCATGGACGTGATTCACATCTCAGATGAGTGAAAGGAAAGGTGACTGCCTTTGAGTGCTGAATATACCTGTGACAGATAGGGTGACGAGAGGAAGATCATTTTAAGCCAACCATGCAAATTTGCTTTGATCCCAGATTGGACATCCAGACTGGACCTAAAGGAAATCATGCTGAGGTCAGTTTTAAAAAGTGATAAAAATGGAAACTATTGCCCACAGAATCAATATACACAGCCCTGACTGGTCACAGGCAACATTGAAGAGGAGAGAAAGTTGGCTTCTACAGTCCCCCTACACAGATGGAGTCCAATAGACCAAAGTTGAAATCCTGTCTGTTCATTACAGCTTACACTGCCTTGTTCACTCCATCTCTCTGAGCCTCAGTTTCCTTGTCTGCAAATTAGGGGCAGTACAACTGATCTTGCAAGATATATAAGTCAATGCTTCACAATTTCTACCTATGTACCCCCCAATGCGAGGGGAGAAGGTGCCCGTTCCTCTGGAAGGACCAGAAAGTTAACTACAAAGCAGCCTGTAGCAATTACTCACTTTTGTTTTCTACACCTAAGATGCTCACAAGATTGTGCAGTATCTGGCCCCAGCGATCTCACCAGCCTGGTCCATCACCCTTATCCTGTGAGCTGCAGCCTCACTGGCCTTCTTCCCATTTCCTGAATGTGTCCTAATCCCCATACACTTCAAGGCCTTGACTCATGCTGTTCCATCTGCACCAACCTCCCTTCTACCACTACTCCCTGCCTTTCACCCACTTAGCTCTTCTCATCCTTCAGATTATCCTTCACTTGCCTTTGTTCGAGGCTTTTGAAGAATTGTGATTCTTTCCTTCACAGCACTTATCCCAGCTTTTGTGAGTAACTCATCTGTCTCCTTCACTAAGTTCTAAAATTCCCAAGATCAGGGCCATTTTGATTTCTGCCCAACGCTCAGCACAATGCTCAGTAAAGATTTGTTGAATAAATAAACCAGTGGATCTTAAAAATTCATGCTAATTTTTTATTCTCTTCCATAATATAACTATTTTCATTTGAGATAAAAACACACTGTCCTAAAATAATAGTCGTTGAGTCAAGTGGTCCCTCCAGGAAGCTGTGTAATGCTTAGTCTTCCCTGACACTGAGTCATTGCTGCAGTCACCAGTCTGTCCTTCCCCCAGTTTGATAACAGGGAGAGACACTGAAACAATCATAGCTAAAATTATCTTTATTATTCTCTTCCTTTTTTCTCCCCGACCTAGGATCAGCTAGTTCCTAGCAGACACCTACAACCAATATGACTGAGAAAGAAAAGGAGTTCCAAGAGAGTTCTCTTATGCCCCTGTTGAAGCCATTACCGGATTTAAATAACAAGCCTTCCTCAGTCTGTTTCACTGAATGAGACTAGGTCCTTAGAGTAGATTCCTTTCAACAGTAAGCACACAAAGATGTTTCCTACTGAGAAGTTTTTCTTCAGGTACAGCTACAAACTGACCACTTCCTCTTAGATTTCAGTTTCTTAACTATGGTTTGGATGGCATATGAGTCATGTTTGTAAAGGAATGACCTCAGTTGACTGATGGCTTTTTCCCTCTGTATATTAAAAATCAGAAAGCTGGGGCTGGCCTTGTGGTGTAGCAGTTAAGTTTGCGCACTCTGCTTCGGCGGCCGGGGGTTCGCAGGTTTGGATTCCGGGTGCAGACTGACGCGCCACTTGTCAAGCCATGCTGTGGTGGCGTCCCATATAAAGTAGAGGAAGATGGGCACAGATGTTAGCCCAATCTTCCTCAGCAAAAAGAGGAGGATTGACAACAGATGCTAGCTCAGGGCTAATCTTCCTTACAAAAAAAAATCAGAAGGCTTAAATCTCTGGAAAATTATACAGATTGTTTTTCCCGGGTGAACCTTGTTCCATTTTGTGCCCTCCAATTGCCCTAGAAATAAAAGGGAACTATTTTCACTATTGTGGAAGGCAATCTTTGCCTCCCACCAAGTTTCTTAAGATGAGGAATTCTACAAATAAAGGCGAGTGCTCAGATTGGGAAGTGAACAAAATAATAGACAAATGTCCACTGAAGCTCTTGTACTTAATTACTTTTCAAACCCATTTTATGAGAACCACTTTTTTTCAGAGATAAAGTTTTGCAAGCCATAAAATGTATGTGTTTTGTTATAGGAGATATTATATTATAAGGATTGTATGGTTTCTGAATCAGACTTCCTGGGTTCAAATCTGATGTACTAGCTGGTTTTATTTAGCTTTTCGATGCCCCCATTTCATCATCTGTAAAATGGGATTATAATAGGATTTATCTTATAGGATTGTGTAAAATGACAAATTTTCACTAAACCAATGGTGATTTGCTTAGAATCCCTTGTTTCTTAAAAGAGTCTTCAGAGGTGATGATCCAGGCAAAGTTGAGATTCAAGTCCAGGTCTGACCATTCTAGGACAAATAATAATAAAAGTAGAATTTTGTGGTGAAAGAGCTAGAAACTCCTAAGGACAAAAAAGGTGAAGCCTCTTTCTTGCCTATTTATCTAACTTCATTTAGTCAGCTATACCTTAGTTCAGTCCCTTCCTAAGAGCTGCTTCTGAGACAGGAAGGCCATAATTTTCTTTTATATAATGCTGTAGGAAACATCTGTGTATTTGACATTTTTCTTCTTTATATGAATTTTTTTTCTAGTTTATTAAAGGAAAATGGTATCTTGTTTTAATTTCTTTTTATTTATTTATTTATTTTGTTGTGAGGAAGACTGGCCCTGGGCTAACATCCGTGTCCATCTTCCCCTACTTTATATGGGACGCTGCCACAGCATGGCTGACAAGCAGTGTGACGCTTGGTGCCTGGCATCCGAACCCGAACCCCAGGCTGCCAAAGTGTGAACTAAACCGCTGTGCCACCAGGCTGTCCCTTTGTTTTAATTTCTTTTAAAGTTAGTTATCCACTTGGCTGAATAATATACAGTTATAAAAATCATTATGAAGACATAGCAAAATGAAACATATTTTAATGACTTATTCCAACAACATTTGTTGAGATCTCATTCTGTGTCAGGCCCTGTGCTAGATTCTGTGGATACAGACATGAAATGTAGCCCCTGATAGAACTGGTTTATGTGAAACAGAGGAGATAGTCAAGTAAATAGACAGTCAAATAATACAACATAATAAATGCTATCATAGAAATGAATATGGGGGTTAGAGGACTTGGGGAAAGCATTCCTGAGGAGAGTGATGGCTGAGAGCTCTTTAAGGGCAAAGTACGGTTTGCCAGGCCATCAGGTAGAGGAAGCCAGCTTGCAAGAAGGCGTGAAGCATGGGAGAACAACACTGTGTTTGAGAAAATGCAAGTGGTTGGGCAACAGGGGGAAAGATGAGGATGGAGAGTTGAGCAGATGAAATCATAAGGGTGACGATGCCATGCTAAGGAGTTTTACACTGAGGGTCATAAGAAGCCATTGAAGGGTTTTCATTAAGAAAACAAAATGGACTGATTTGCACTTTTGAAAGCCCAGTCTCACAATAGTTTGGAGGAAGAAGAGGAAAGGAGAGATAGTGGAGCTATGGAATCCATAAGGTAATTGATGCAATCCTGGCAAGGAAGGGCAAAGGTCTCAGGTGTCTTACATAATGTCGTGTTTTCTTCTTTTACCTGATGCAAAAGAAGTAGTCCACCTTTTATAGCTTTATTCTTCCACTACGTTATTACTCTTCTATCCACTCTGCAAAGAAAAGAGGGGGGGCAATTATTTAAAGAGTATTTCTTGGAAATTAAGCATTATGCCAATCACTTTCACATATTAATTACATTGTGAGGTAGGCATTATTTCTAACCATTTCTAGCTGACAAATTCCTGAATCATACTTTTGAATATACTTTTTTCTGTGTAAAGATTTTCTGAAAGCAGTAACTGCATTGACTTCAGAACTTTGGAACGTCATTAGAACAGTAATAATTCTGCCCAATATTATTCTTGTTTCCTGCCTTCCATCCCTCACACTATTCATTTGTGCTATTCGTCATACATACCAGTTTTCCCCTGTTTGGGGCACATGGTAGAATTACATTTCCTAACTCCATTTGCTTGGGTGGGATCATGTGACTAGTTCTGGCCAATGAGTTTGAGGGGAAGTGATGCATGTCACTTCAGAGCTGGATCATTTAATTGCCGACTGTGAGACACTGCAAAGCTCTCTCTTCTCTCAGCCATGTTATTCTGTTAGCCTGAATACCGGACTGAAGATGACAGTGATCCCAGGGCAAAGTTCTAAGCTTATCCATGGTGGGCATGTTGTATAAGTGAGCAATAACCCTTTGTTATTTTAATCTAGAGTTTCTCAATCTTGGTGCTAGTGACATTTTAGACTGAGTAATTCTTTCTTGGGGTGGAGAGGAGAGCTCTCCAGTGTACTATCGGATATTGAGTGGTAACACTGACCTCTACTCACTAGATGTCAGGAGCACCCCTCCCCTAGTTGTGACAACCAAAACTGTGCCTAGAAATTGTCAAATGTCTCCTGTGGAGAAAATTCCTCTGGGTTGGAAACCAGTGTTTTCAGCCACTGAAAATTTTGTTCATTTCTGCAGTATAACCTCCTGGTATACCCCAATCCCTTGTTTTCATCTTTTACTCCTTCCTTTGTGAGGCTAATTCTCCATATATACTTTTGATCTGTGAAACGTTATCTTTCATATCCTTACTTTTTTTTTTTTTTTTTACTTTTTAATGTGTTTAAAACTATCATCCAGTTCAAATGCTATTAAAATTTGTCCTTTTATGGTCCCCACTCAACCTAGTCAAAATGATTTTTAATAATATGTGTGTCCCTTGGCAACAGTTGTCATTAAAACAAGTAGGAAATTTTTTTATTGTATCCCAGTTTAGTTTATTTACAATTCCCAGGTTACTACCATAAACTGGTTCATTTTGGTTTAATTGAGGATATACATAAGGTAAGCAAAACACTGAGAAGGAAGGCTCTTGTTCTCAAAGAATTTGCAAACCATTTGGGCAGGTAATAGGCATTCATAAGAAAATGTAAATCATAATGCACTCTGTACATTCTTTTACCATACACATAAAATGCTTATAATGGTGTCTGGCACATAGTAAGTACATAGTAATAATGTTAGCCATTATTATTGTAAACATCATTATTTCTTATACCATTTTAAAATTTCCCTATGCCCCGTACTACAGGGCACACACATACAGGGCGTACTACACAGTAAACTCTTGAAAAGCTAGGACCGTATCTTACTCAACTTTGAATTCCCAGTGATTGGCACTTTGGTACAGGAAAGACACTCAAAAAACATTGAATGAATGAACAAGAGTTAAAGTCAAAGTGGAAGTGTACAACACATTTTGCTTAGTTTTAGGAAAAAAGAGAACTTCAGACTAAACTATTCCAGAGATATTTCACGACGTTACGTTTTTTTAAGCAAAGGGTGAAGAATTTAGGAGAAAACTCTTTGTACTTAGAGAGTAATAATTTCCACGGTGGATTATTTTGTCTGCTTCTTTTTGAGAATGAGTAGTACAAGTAATACAAGGGCGAGGTAAATAAAGTGAGACTTTGGGTCTGAAGACCTGCTTTGGAGTCTTAGTCCCATCACACACAATCTAGTCATGAAAACATAATCTTTCAGACCCTTGGTTCCTAAATCTGTAGAATGATTAATAATATCTGTTCTGCATCATCATGGAAGTGTGATAAGGATCTTCATGATGTACATGAAACATTTAAGAAAAGCCCATTCACATGACATGTGTTATTGTTACCAGTTTACAAGGACTAATGAGAAGTCCCTGGAGACTAGGCAAATGTCTTGCTGAGCATCTAGAAATAGGTCTGCAGAGACTTATGGAAATGACTGATACTTCATACCTGGGCAAATAAGAATGAGAGAATAAATTTATTTATTCTCCAAAATAAGAGAATAAATGACAGGAAACCATAGTCCACTTATTAGTACCAGTTAGTTAGAAGTACCTGGGATTAGGCAGCAGGAATGTGGTTGACTGCAGGATCTAACCCTAGCCTTCCGTCATCAAGAGGCATGGATGTTGAGGGGTTCAACCATCCCGTTATGATTTTCTTTCTGCCTGAGGCCATCCCGACTGTGTGTGTTCCATGCTATTTTTCTCACCCTATTTGAGGAAAAAAGAAAATGATATGGGGAACCTCTCAAATGGTTTATTAGAAAGGAAGGAAGAAATTATGCAGTGAGAAAGTGAGGAAGGAGAAGGGTTTGGAGATGAATACCAAAAGGTTGACAAAAAGACACTTGAGCCTGAGAGGGAAAAAAATGAGATAGAATCATAATCCCTGTAGCTAGTCAATGTGTAAGAGGTTTTTTTTCCCCACAAAAAGCATGTCTTTTACCAAAGTGTTATAATACTCCATAGAAAATGAGAGAGCTTCGTAAATAGTAAGATCAAGAGAATTCCAAGAGAAAGAGCAGATTTGTTTAGTGACATCCTGTGGCTTCTTTGGACTTGATGGGGCCAATCAAGATAGAGGCTGTGGTTGAAGAGGTTTGCCAAACCCTGTCTGAGATGCTCCTCAAACGCACTGACCACCTTTCCCTCAAACTCACTTGTATGATGACAAATGACATGCTCAAATGATGAAAGCTTGCTCTCTCTCTCTAAATAGTTGACAGCCTCACATTGAAGATGGAAGAGGCTCATTCTGATGGTGCCAGAGGAGAGAATGAGGGCCAAGGAGAGGTAGATTTTAGTGCAATATAAAAAAGATCTTTCTAAAAATGAAGGTGCCCTGCAAATTGAATGACTAGAAGTGTTTGAGCAGAAGATAGATAAATATCCACTTGCTGTGGTAAGGAGTTGGAACATAAATCCTTTCCAATTCAACATTCCTATTGCTTTAGTCCTATCTTCCACCCAACGTAGGCATTTCCTCTATAACATCCTTGGAAAATGGAGCCCTCTAGCCAATTTTTTCTTGAGTACTTATTTGTTAAGTGTGCCTGTTACTAGCTGCAGTTTGATCTTACAGAGGTGGTAATTCATTGATTTATAGAACAAATTTCCTAGAAAGAGTAGAGGGAATGATTTCTAGGGTGCAGGTGTAAGAACCGCATTTAACCACAAAATTAATAGGAAGAATATTCTTGTTTGAGAACTTACAGAGAAAATTTCAAGTTCTAGCACTTAATGTTTCTGTTTTGTCTTTTAGTAAAGATCCATCAATTAACTATTCTCTACTGAGGATGTTAATCAGCACTTGTTTAGCACTTTGTAAGTTGAAAAGTCTTTTCACATTTTAAAAAAATTCATTGAGACTTCAAGAACACTGCATTATTATCCCATTTCAGAGGAGAGGACACTTAGATAATAATGAATACTGAAACTTGGAATTGTATCTATGTGCCAAAGACTTCACATGCATCAATCCTAAGTCTCATAATACCTGTGCAGAGTGGTTATCATTCCCGTTTTTTCCCCCAGAAAGCAGGGGCTGACAGTAGTAACATAGCCCAAGAGGTAAAGCAGAATGTCTTAATAAACTGGGCTACCAAAAGCAGAACAAAGGGGCAAACATTCAGATGATAGAGTATAAAAAATAAGACTCAACAAACTCAACAGATTCAACACTCAACAAAAATGAGTGAGACTCAGTTCCACACCTCAAGGAGTTCCTGGTCTAGGAGGATCTGGTCCATGTGTCTGCCTTCTAGGCTGGAGGCCTCAGCAACCAGCCTGGAACTTCATCTAATGTATCTAATGTAATCACCACAGTAACCTCACCAGAAAGGTATGGGGAGATTAAAGGCTTGCCAAAGCCATGCAGTTACTATGTTGCAAAGTTTGAATTTGTAGCAATTCTATTGGAATTCAAAGCTTCATATTCTTCCAAAGTCTCTAAATTTAGCTGAAACTTCAGCGCAATAAATTTTATTATTCTCATACTTAATTGACTCTCTTGTCCTACAAAGTCTTTTTCCATCTTTTCCCATGCTACTCAAAATCCAAAATTTTCAACAGAAAAACTAACCCCCACTTAAAAAAAACAATTTCTGGCCTTTGTCCACATGGCATGTCCACATGGCATCTCAGAATTTCTCCTCCTTCACTCACTCTGGACTCCCATCTCTTTTCCCTCCTTACAGAGGAAGAAGCCATATGCGTCTTCATCCCAAGGTGAACTTTCCCCATGGGTTTGCTGCAGACTAGTCTCATGGAGAGAACTCTAGAACTAGGACAACTGACTTGTCATCCAGGCTGTACTTTTGACTTCTAGGTGATACTGGGTCACTTTCCCATGCAGGGCATTCTCCATTTTGTTTTTTTCTTTTTTTAAAAGAATTCTCTACATCTAATTTAACCATAATAACAACCCTTGAGATAGATACTATTATTACCTTCATCAAACAAATGATGAAACTGAAACTTTGTGAGAGATTAAGAAAGACAACCAGTGGCACTCAGAAAATAGGTGGAGTCAAGATGTAGCCCGAGATCTGTCAGAATCCAGAGACCATGCTCTGAAGCGTGGGGCTCGGCTTATTGTCTCTCTGGCTGCAATCCTTTTCTGTAAAATGGAGTTGGACCAATCAGCTTTGTTTCATTTCTAGCAGTATTTCTTTTTCAAACAAAATAATATGAGGAACCCAAATATATAAAGAGAACAAGCAGTGCTTAGTGTATGTTTTGAGTTCCAGTGTGTATCTATTTATGTATATTTACATATACACATATAGATATTAATGCATGCTTATTATTATTTCTTATAAAGGCAACTGAAATATTTCAAAATTATGTGTCAGTAAGCATAATTTTTAAATCAGGGGTTATGGATCATAATTGGAATCAGAATCCAATTATTCCAGTGATTTGTTTTGGTTTCATGGCACAAAAATGCTGATTCACAGAGAGAAGTTTTCTACAAAGGATAACAGTTTTTCAATGGATAAGCTTATTTTTCCATTAACAATTAGAGAAGATTGAAAGAGAAACAATAGGATATTTTTATTTCAAGGTGGAATCCCTGACACGATCAAATAGCTGCTCACTTTTGTTAGCTGGTAAGTGTTCATATGGGGAGTGTTAAACTGGCTCCTTTCTAGCCAGCTGAAATGTCTTGGCAGGAAATACTTTTCAAATACACCCAACAACGATATAAGATTTCTCAGTGATTTCATTAAAAAAAAATCTTGGATGTCTTAGCACACCTCTGTCAGTCGAGGCTGTAGAATCTACTTTGTTTTCCATTCAGTAGAAATTTGAAGTTTCAGTTTCCTTCTTGACACCTTATTTGCAATTATAAGCAATTCAGAATTCTGAAAAGCGATTGTATCTTTATTATCTACTTAATAAATGCAATTCCTTCACTGACACACACAAATGCTTTTTCTCCCTTAAAATCTTTGAAATATTTGTGTTAGTAGCTTGCCTTTGATTCATCACATAAATTTCCCGTAAAATAGACAATTCTGCAACATACCTCCAATATAATCACCAACAACTCTGAAAGATTGCAGTTTTAAGGCTGTATCTTAATATAATTGATTATTTGTATGGCTTGATCCAACACTATTTAGAAAGACGTTTGCGTGTTCGCAAGAAGTTAACACCTAATGTTTAACTATACAGTACTAATAAAGAGTCATTAGAGTGCTCGAACGCATTGTGCTGATAGCTTAAAGAGAGCCATTGCTTTTATGCTTTTCCCAGATATTATTTCCACATTATCTGTACAGATGTCACTATACTTTGACCAGTTTAAGGTAAAACGTCTTTTTTGTTTTCATCTGCGTGAACCCAGCATAGAAAAGTAAGAAATATGGAGCCAGCCCTGATGGCCTAGTGGTTAAAGTTCAATGTGCTCTACTTTGGTGGCCTGGGTTTGGTCCCCGGGCATGGAACCACACCACTCATCTGTCAGTGGCCATGCTGTGGTGACAGCTCACATAGAAGAACTAGAAGAACTTACAGCTAGAATATACAGCTATGTACCGGGGTTTGGGGGAGAAAAAAAAAGAGAGAAAAATTGGCAACAGATGTGTTAGCTCAGGATAAATCTTTCCCAGCCAAAAAAAAAAAAAAAAAATTCTCATAAAAAAATAGAAAAAGAAGAAGTATGTTAAGAGCCACAGCATTAGTACTAAAGTACATTAAAACTAACTGTTTTTACTAATCCATCATGTATTTTGGATGTTAGAAATTTCACTCCTCTCTAGATGTAGCATCAGAAAATGGAAACAGGTGTAGATATATGTTTATAATAGTCTCATCCTCTTACATTTGAGTTGGATTGTTAAAAAATACTGAGTTTTAGAACTTTCTCTCCCTAGAATCCGATTCTCTGTTGTGGGGGGAAGTGCACATCCATAGTGTCACTAATATGCAATTTGCGTCAAATTTGATAACATTAAAACTGTTAAATTAATATTGCAGAAAGCAAGAAGGAAGACTTATCTTGTTGTTTTACTGTCTTTTATTTAAATATGACTAACCTGTCGGGGATCATAACACTATTTTGAAGTAATTGGTTGCGTAAAACCTGCAGACGTGGACAATTTCATGATCACAAACATGGATTCCTCCAGCTTTTCCATTCATCCTTGTGATTTCTTGATTTTGAGTGAGTTTGTGTGAGCGTTGTCAGCTCTTGCCTTCAGTCCTTATATTATTCTCAATGGGCTGACATTAGTTGACACATCACTGGGTGCTAATATGCCATATCTAATTTACCCTTTTCATTCTCTCTCTCACACCAGATTTCTCTTTCTAGCTTTAAGGATATTTCTTACATCTACTGAAAAAAAGAGAACAATGATAAAAACAAAAATAAGACAAGAATAACTCAACATTTGCAAAAACTTTATCAACAAAAAGTCAAACCAGAAGCCTCCGAGATTTAAAATCAGCACTAAGGTTATCTATAACATGCTATTTTGACTCTATATTTTACATTCCCTTCTTACTGCACTGTTGACTATTAACTGAAGATGGAGCATGTGATGAGCAGATGTAGCAGAGCCCTGCTTCACATGAGCATTGTGTACACGAGCTGAGGTAGCATGCTTGCTTTTGTTCAAATTTATGAGAGTTGACATACACAGTCTTGAATTTTTTTAAAAAGTTCAGTGCAGAGCCGTAACCTTCCTGACCCAATGACACATTTACTGTAAGCTCTCACACATATGTGCGCACACACACACATATCAGAAAAATTTTATTTTAAGGTCTGCCTCAAAACAAGTTAAAATGGTGAAACAAGTTAAAATTCCAGTGATGCACAATGTGTTGAAATTTGAGTGTGTACATTTTTACTTATGATACTTGAAATACATTTAAAATGTTTATTATACCTTAAAATATACAGACTTGAGCATCTGTACAGAATTCCAGGACTTCACAAAATAGAATTTGAAAACTATGGGATTATTAGATCATTTCCCAGTTTCCTTTCAGGCCTAGCTTTCTATGTTTATGGCTATTTTTCTGTAATCATATTAGTTTTTCCATTTCTCTCCAGTTTTTAATTATCTGTTTACTCTCGTTTATCTTTAGTCTCTTCTCCACGGCCTCCTTTCTATCAGAGAAGATACACTTTTGAAATGTAGATAGTGTCATTGAGGAACTTAATATTTAACTTTAATTTTAATTAATTTACATTCAAACAGCATGTAGCTAGTGTCTACCATATTGGACCATGCAGCTGTGGACTATATACGCTTCTATAAATTCATAATATAAAACAATCAATAGAAGAAGAAATTCGAAAGATCAACAAACATATGAAAAGATGCTAAAGCTCAATAGCAACCAAAAATCAGATATCCTTTTTCACTCTTCAGATGTGACAACAAACATAAAGATTGGCCATATATGTTTTGGTGAGTGTGGAGGAAAATGAGTTCTCTCATACACTCTTGGTGGGAGAGTAATGGGTCTTTTTGGAGTCACTCTGGCAATATCTGTCACCCTTTAAACCATCATATCCTTTTCTCTGCAATTCCACTTCTGGGTATCTGGTTAAATTAGTGGCGGTACATCTCATCTACACTATGAAATATCATGCAGCCAGTAAAAAAATGAAGTAGAGATATATGTCCTAGTGAGGACATATGCCAGCCAGACTGTTAGTGAAAAATATCACTTGTAGAACTAAATGTGCAATAAAATCTCACTTATGTTTGACAAAACAATTTTAAAAACCCTCACAATTACATGTGAGGAAATTTAGTATAAAGTTTAAGAGTATAGGTTCTGGAATCAGACTGCCTAAGATTGAATTGTGTCTCCGACACTTGTTAGCTGTGTGTCCCTGGAAAAGTTACCAAGCCCAAAGTTACCATGTGCATCACTTTCCTCACCTATAAAATGATGACAATAGTAGTACCTATCTTGTAGGGTTGTTATGAGGCTTAAATAAATTAATATATGAAAAGCCTTTAGAGCAGTGCATGGCACATGGTAAGCAATATTATTATTATTAGCATTATTATTACTATATATTTGTATGTACCTACCTGAATACACACATAAATGGAGAAAGAAATAGCCTGAAGAATATCCATCAAATTGTTAACATTTCTGTCATCACAGAAAGTTCTACTAGACAGCACTGTTCTAGATATTAATCTTTGGTTTTATACATTACATACATTTCTCCAAGTCTGTTACTTGCCTTTTAAGACTATTAGTATCTTTTGTAATACAAATATTTTTCATTTTATTTATTGCAATATGTTAATCTTTTCCTTATTTGTGCCTTGCTTAGGAAAGCTGTCTTACTCCATGATTATAAAAATATTGTTTAGTTTATCTCTTTAAACCCTCTGAAATTTATCTTTGTGTATGATGTGAAGTAGGAATCTAGCACTTTTTTGTGTGTGAATATATAAATCTACATTTTTATAAAAGACAACTTTCCTTTTTTGAAAAATTAAATGATGGGGTTACACTGGGAGTTCAATTCTGCATGTTAGCGCTTGGCAGTGTCTCAGAGGCCAATGTCCCATTTAATTGAGGCCCATGTCCTCCAGGTCCCTTTGGATCCCTATCACCTCCAGCATGCCAGATGATGATTTAACCATGACGGCCCATTTGTTTTTCTTATAGGAGAGAGCTACTTCTTGGTCATATGTCTCTATTAAAAGTGAGAATATCAAAGATGGACCAAAAAAAGAAGGCGTGCATGGTCTTTCTTACTCCAAGTCTACTTTTTTTCATTTATATTCTTGCTTGGCTCAATTTGGGCAACTGAATTTGTGATCCATTGATGTATGTCTATTCCTGGGCCCATATCACATTCCTTAAATCACCACGATATTATAGAATATTTTCTATGCTCTGGAATAACTGATATAAATATAGATAATCTATTTTTAACATTTTTCCTCAACCCACTTAAAAATCATGTGCTTGAAGCCCCATCTAAAGAAGAATAACAGTGTTCATTGACAGCTTACTGCATGCCAGATCTTTACAATAATCTTGTGAGTATCTATAGATTAAGAACCTAAATCACAGAGAGGTTAAGTAATTGGGCCAAAGTGACACAGCTAGAAGGGTGGGGGCAGAATTTGATCCTGGTCCTGATACTCTAGAATACAGCCCAAACTCTGGGGCAAATATTCAATTTTTAATGAAGAAAGGAGGGGAAAAAATTTAAGCAAGGAAAAATAATTTTACTAGGTTTAATAATGACTGTTTTCCTAGATCTTCATCAGTTTTCTAGATTTTCAAATTTGTTGGTTGAAATTGTTAAGTATGTTCCCTATGACGTTTACTAGCTCCTCAACATTGATATTTATGTCTCCTGTATTGTTCATAGGAAATCCATTCTTTATTCCCTGTAATCCTACTGGCCACGAATCTGTCTACTTTATGAATCATTGCAGAGAACACATTTAAAATTCTTGTTATGATTTACTTTTAAAATATATTTTGTTTCATCATTTTTTAATTGTTTGATAATTCCTAGATCATATGTCTTTTGTGTTATTTTGCTTCTTCTTTAAGAGTCCTGACTGAAGGCTGGACTCCGTTATTCTCAGTCTACCTTTCCTCTTTTAAAGAGTTTTATGGCTTAGCATTTCCTTATGAATACTACTTGGGCTTACATGTTTTATCATGAAAGGTTCTCTTTTTATTCATTTCTGAATCACTGGTACATTTAATTTTGATTACTTCTTTAATGTAGCATTATATCAAGGGGTATTGTAAGTTTCCAAATGGATAGATTATTTTTTAGTCTTTGTTTTTGGAGTCTGTGACAGAAAAAAATGGCATAGATTCACCCAACCCTATTTCAGCTCTTTTCTTCTCTTTTCTGGGCACCTGTAGTCCCTAACCCTTGCACTTAGGCAAGACCATATGACTAAATCTGGCCAAAGAAATGTGAGCAGAAGTGACATGTGACACATCCAGGCTGAGGCAATGAGAAGAGATTTTTTAAGGCAGCGTTCTCTGGTCTTCTGGTCGTCTCTAGCAATAAAGGTGGTGGCCTTTGCTGAGGTGGCCAAATCACTAGATGAAAGAATCTTTACTGGGGAGAAGGAGAAATAATCTAGAATAGATGTTGTGTGAGTAAGAACTAAACTTTTGTTGTTTTGGGCCACTGAGATTTTGAGATTTCTCCCTCAGTATAGACCTGGCCTAACCTGGTGAATGCAAACCGTTATATTGCTTCTGTCAAAATCCTCATAATCATTAGTATTTCCTCTTACTAGTTAACTTGCATGTGGCAGCAACACAGTCAACCAAGAATGTTCAGTACTGGGGAAACCCAACAGGAACTTCTCAGGACTATCAATTTACTGAATGGTTGCCCGTGTGCTTTTAGCCCTTTCTATGCAAATATAGTGTCCTCTATTCATTCATTCATTTACATTTTCCAAGCCTCTGTGCAGTATGAGATTTTGTGCTGAGCTCTCTGGATACCCTCTATGAATAAGAACCTACAGTGGGAGAAAATGACAAGTTTTCTTGAAAGTTGTAGAGAAGAATGAATAAGGATGACTCCAAGCAGATGGTCTTTCCAGTATCTATGGCTTTTGATTCCCAAAATTGTTGCATCACCTGTCTCCCTCACTTACCCTGTGATCATGGCTCTTTATTGAATGTTCCTCATTTTGACCATTTTTCTAATTATCTCATGTTTTGTGGGTTTTATTTTTAGATAGCAGCCCGACTGCTGCTTCTGATTTGTGCAGTTTTTGCACATGCTATTGTTTGCAGACACATTTTGGCTGGGACCTCATCTGATGAGCCATTTGTTAGTTCTGATTGAGTAGGTCACTTGTGGGCTCAATTAACCACTTGCCCTTCATCCGACGGTGCAAGTAACCAATTGCACCTGCAATTAGCTAATTAAGGGTTCGGTCATTTCCATAGGCAATTTTGCCTTTATCTAATTGTGGGGCTGCACAAGATTCTTTTCATTTGAGCATATACCGGTGTAGGCAGAAGATGATGACTCTTGATGAAGGGAAGGTAGCAAAAAAGGAAATTAAAAATTGTTTTGTTTTGTTTTTAATTTTCTCAGATGGGTATTTTTTTCAATTTTTTAAATTGTTGTAAAATACACATAACATAAAATTTAGCACCTTAGATATTTTAAGTGTACGGTTCAGTTGTATTAAATAAATTCATAATGTTGTGCAACCATCACCACCCTCCATCTCCATAACTCTTTTCATCTTGTACAACTGAAACACTATCCAATAAACACTGGCTCCCATTCCCCATTTCCTCCAGCCCCTGGCAACCACCATTCTACTTTCTGTTCCTATGATTGTGATTACTCTAAGTATCTCATATAAATGGAATCACGCAGTATTTGTCTTTTTGTGATTGGCTTAGGAAATTTTATTCTCTAATGCAGTTGTCCAAGGTAGGCAAAATCCACAGATTCAAAGCCTATAATTGGTTTTGTTCAAATTAAAAAAGATCTCTATGCAGATGCTTTAAAAATATTTTGCTTAGTGGATATTTCTTTGTCTGAATAAACATGTTTAACATCACAAGCTTAGAGGAATTCCTGGAGGGAGTGCGTGTGTGTGTGTGTGTGTGAGATGTGTGCATGTTGAGGGTTTAGGCACATGAACTCATTCCATGAATTTGCATTCCTGGTTGAAAGAGCTGAGCTGAAGATGCAGCAGAACCTAGATCTATCTTTACAGAGAAATCATGGGGGGAAAGAGGGCTCTGAACTCAGGAGGAGAAGGGGAATTTATCACTTCTATTCTTTTGATAAATGTTTTACAAATGGCTTTTAGTGTTCAATAGTTCATTCAAGAACCAGGGAGCAGAAATGGAAGGTACTTTTTTTTTTTTTACTTATTTCCAGGACAAAAAAACCCTGCAAACATCTCACAACCACTCTACAAAATCTGTGATACAAACCTAAAACAGTTGAGTTCTTCCCTTCTAGAAAGTGACTAGTACATAGACAGCAATCAGAGAAAGCACTCGTTGTCCAGATTTTTCATTGTATATAATCTGTCGGAATCATAGCCACACAGCCAATTTCTATGGCCCATCTGTCAGGACATTGAAATTGCTTTATTATACAGAACCCGCTTACAGATTCTGTGGATTCAGTAAGGAATATTTACCGAGTGTCATCTGAGATCTCAGAGGTTCCATAAAACACTTAATTAACATACAAAATCCACTTCAGCTAAGCCTATACCTACTTTCCGAATATCAGTTACTGATTTGATTACTCTTGAGGCTCAAGTCGGCATGGGGAAAAATTGCAGAAGCTACTGGAAAGCAAGCTGGAGGCAAGGCAAAGTGCGCGGCCTCTGACAGCTGCCGTTTTCTCCCTGGGGCATAAGAGCTGGTGCCATAGCTCCACCAAAAAAATATAGAAGAAAAGGTCTGTAGAGCTGCTTTTGTTTGTTTCTTTATCCTTTCTTGTGTCTGTAATAAGCAATACTGGCTTGCATTGATCCTTAATTGTTCATGTCATCTTATCTGATGTGCCTTGCTTGTCTCTACCCCTTACAGGCCATGTTACCTTAGGCAAGTTATTTAACCTCTCTGGGCCTCAGTTCCCCTTCTTTTAAAAGAAAAACAAAATCTCCCTCATGGGGTTATCGTGATGATTAAATGAGATAATGTATGATTAGATGGCGTTTCTTCCAGCATGGTCACCCTGTGGAGGACTAGAGGCTAGCCCCTCAAGATCAGGATTTTTGCTCAAAAACATTGTTGAGAGTGATTTGCGTAGACTAGGTTCTGGAAACATAATTGTTGATTGACTGGATGGATATTAATGGGGTTACAACAGCTCTTTAGCTTTGAGCCTCTTGTGTGTACATGACCTCATCTCCATGTAATTACCTTTCAAGTGTTTACAGCAATTTTCAAGGGCATCTCCTTCCTTGCGCCATATTTCCTGCCCTGCCTCCAGCAGGACATTTGCTCAATGCCACTAGCAACAGGCAAACAGCTCCTAAAACCAAACAGGGCTTGGAGCCTTTGAGACACTCTAGAGCAAGTTGGAGAAGAAGGCCTTTCTCCCTGCTTTGTGTCACATTCCATTACAGAGGTCCCCTCGCAGGGCTGCACGAGCCCTGAGGTTTCACAGATTTCTATGAAGGCAATTCACTGGGTGTTTCCTTTAGCCTCCTCATTCTTCAGGGCTCGGATATGACGAGCTCTGTGGGGGACGTGCCTGGAGACAAATCCACCACACCAGTGTCAGAATGATAGTGCCTTCTATTGCACTGGCTCCTTCTTCCGAGTTCTCTCCCAGGAAACTCCTCATGCCCTTGTGCAAAAAGGCATCCAGCTGGCCTGCCCCACACCTGTCAGACACATCTGGACATGTCTGAATCCATGTATGTGCTCACACCAAGACCCTTCTTATGTATATAAAGCTCCTATAGTGTTTGGCACACAGTGGACACTTTCAACATGTAGGTCTCTTTCCTTTTTCTGGAAACCACATCATGCATTGGGATCATGAATTGTGTCTCAGATTTTCAAATTATTTCTTTCTCTCATTACAGGGGAATTCTCAAACTAAAGTGTTTTGAATCATGACAAAGGAGTCAGATTTTCATACTTAATTACTCTAATTACTAGTTCTATGAAGGCATAGGACAGGCTTGGACTTAGAAGCGTACTGTTTAAAAATATTTCTTCTGGAAGACACAGTTGGTCCTTAATGGTTCTCCTAATGTCATTTTATGTCTCAAACAAGATGACTTCAGAGAAACCTCACAGTTTCACTCAGTTTAGGCTAGGTTTGACTGAGTTAATAAATGACGCCTAGGGTTTGCGACAATAAAGGTTTGTTCCTCACTGGCTTTGCCAGTGGGTTGGCTGTGATGCCATATCATCATCATACCAGGACCCAGAATGATGGAGCAGCCCCTCTCTGGGGACTACCAAAGAATTAGATTCATCCTCTAGCTGATTGGGAGCCGTCGAGTGTTTTTAAGCAGGAGAAAAATATTATGAAGTCTGAGCTTGAAACGATCACTCTGATGCCAGAGTGGAAAGAACCTGAAGAGAAGAGTAAGAAACTGGTGGCAGGGGAACCAATTACAAGGCATGTGGCAAGTGTTATGAACAGGATGTGTAATAATAGTATCTACTGAAAGTTGTTTCCGGCATGATGTAGCCACTAGGAGAGGAGATAACTTGCCCCTTTACTTCCAGGCAGTCTATTAAAGAGAAAGAAAAGGCAGGCTAGATTAGTGACCAGTTGCCGTAGAGACAGGCCAACTCCTGGAATGCACAGTGAAAGCAGGGCATAACACAAAAACCCAACAAAGACTTCTGACTTGTGTAAAATGACCCACCACCCCAGAAATACCTTTGGGTTCTTGGAGAGAGAGGATTGTTGCCAGCCTGGGGCCTGCGGCAGGGGTTCAGCATCTTAGCAAATGAATTTTTGTCTTCTTGCACCTGTCAATGCCCCAGTAATGTCCTGCTAATCTCTCAGTCTCATTTGTCCCAGGGCTTGCCTTCCATCGAATGGAACAGCTGGCAGCTTAGGCAATTATGGTGGAGAGACACCCTCATCGAAATACATACAGGGCTTTTATTTTTGGGAAGCTGCCAGGGTCATCCCCTGAGGTTATATTTTTGGCTTTGCCAGCCATCTCCCTGAGGTCGCCATTTGTAGATACATCCGTTGAAATTTTAAGAACGAGTCTAAGACGTAGGAGGAGGGAGCTGAGGGGACTTAGGTATTTAAATAGGCTCTTTGTAATCTCTCTCTCTCTCTGTGGTTCACTGAGCAAACCAGCCTGGTAGCGCGCATTGATCATTCTCCTCACAGCCTCGTGGAGAAGAATGAGCAAGCTGTGAGAGATTTATCTCCAGGCTGGACGCTCCTCCAGCTGTGAGTGACACAGTCAAAGAAAGGCTGTCAGTGCCACCCCCAAGGTGGGGCTGGGGCTGAGAAGATGTATCCTTCATCAGAAAGTGCTGGAAGTGAGAGGACCCTCTTGGTTGCCAAACCCCCTCCCCAAAAAGAAGGGGGCCCTGAATAGAAGGGGACCTTGGGTGGACAGAGCAGAGAGTGAAGATCTCCTAAATAATTTACCGTGGCTCTCCCCATTCGGTTCCAGGAGCCAGGCAGCAGCCACATCTGTGAGCCTTCAGCTCAGCTCAACGTGTCTCTGGTGAGGAGACTTCTCAGATTTCAGGAGCCCTGCAAGGCTTTGGAATGCTTGCCAGTGAGGAATTTGAACATCAAAAGGTTTAAAGGTGGTTGGAAAATCCAATCCTCAAATTGTCAGAAGCAAAACACGTCTTCTCTGTCCTACTTTTATGACTTTAGTAGCGACGACCGATGGTAGTGAGAATCCAGGGGCATCTCAACATTTACCTAGCAAACCCTTTCTTCTAAAGAAGTCAATACTCTGCAGCATTGTCTTAATTTTTACAAGCTGGGGAAGGAGGGAAAGTGGTTATTTTATTTGGAGACACAGAGCGGTTTTAGTGATACTCATAATGGAGCATTGTAAATCTAGGGAGTCAGGGTTCAAATATGGGTCTCTTCCCACTTGACATATTTTTATTTTGGGTCCAAATGAAGTATATTTTTAATAGGCAAGACAACACTTCCTGCCTTCAATCAGAGATAATACCAGGCTGAGATAATATTCTGAGACAGCAAGTTGCATTTCAACTTAAGATAAATATGCCCCCAGTAAAATTTCACCCATTCTGGCTTTAAAACGTTGTCATATCCAAGGTCAATTAATTGTACTTGCAACTTAAAGCCAATCAGGAGGATGAGCTAACATCAAGATTCTTTTTCAAAATGAAAATTTATCCTTAATCAGTGTTTTTTTTTCTTATGCTCTTTCTCAAAAAAAAAAAAAAAAAAGTACATGCATTATTCAAAAATTAGAAAGAATGGATTAGCAGTGGGACATGACAATGTACCGAGACATTTAAAGTGAGTTATTTCTAAACAGATATGTACTAACTGAAGAAGCTTTCCACAGCATCTGTGACCTTGAAATTGAATCTGAGATTCTGCTTCTGGGCAAAATGGCAGAGCCTCCTGATTGAAAGGCCTCCGACTAATGTACTTCACCCAATGGTTATTCTTTGAGGACCTTTTAGGAAGGTATATAAGAAAAACGACGTATAGATCCTGGCCTCAAGGAGATTACAGCCTGGGGGGCTTTGAGCCCAAAGTGGATGACTGTGTATGATTTTATCAGAGCCTCAATCTGATTGTTTATAAAACTGGAATAAAAACATCTTTCCTGTCTTCTTCACTGACTACTTTGAGAATTGGGAGAGAGAGAAGGAGGGAGGTAAAGAGAGATAAAAAGAAAGAGATTGGGAAGAATTTTGAATAATTGCAAATTATTAAAAGGCTCCTATGTTGTATCTACTTTTAAAACCTGCCAGGGAGCCTTTTTGTGAGGTAGCCCGTGTAGCACCCTTATAAGAAATGCCCCTTATATGACTCCTTTTCCATGGTTGCCTAGAAACGATAATAATCTTGTGTTCCTGGCCCTCACTCTTTCCCCTCTCCTCTCTCTGTTGAGGGCCTGATTCGGAACTGCTGTAGCTGAAGATGTATGTGTCTGTGGTCTGCGCATGTGGCACTCGGGGGAGGAGCACCTTCAACGTGCAGACTTTGAGCTAGACATTTTCATAGTCACCATCTCATTTAATCCTCAGAGAAACCCTGTGAGGTTCACTGCTCTCATTTTACGTACGAGAGTCTCAGAGAAGTTAAGGAATTGTCTCAAGATCGCGAAGCTCATAAAGAGCAGAGTTGAATTTCAGTTGGTCTGTTTGGGCTCTGATTTTCTTGGGAGTAAGTAGACATGAAAGCATGTCCCAGTCCTGGGTTCTTCCTGTAAATCTTTGAGCTTCTCACCTGTTCTTATTCCTTGACCTATTTAGTGATGCATGTCGGGTGCCCAGACTGACCAGGCTCTGTCCACAAATCTGGGACACCAGAGGTGATGCAGAGTCAGGTGACCTGAGTTCAAGTCTCAGCTCCATCAGTTGCTGAACTGGCTCTAACTTCTGCATTGCAAAATGGAGGTAACAGAGATCTCTTCTGAGTGGACAACAAGAAGATGGATGTTAGAACACCATCGGGCACCTGGCATGCGGTAGTAGCTGCCCAGAAATTTGAATTTGAATCTGAAGTCTGCCTCCAGTCTCTTCTGGGATTGGCTGAGAACCAGCCGTGTCCTGTGAACTGAAGGCACCCTCAGGGGTGTTTTCTGACATATTTGGCATCATGGAATTCCAGTTTCCCCAGAGCTTCTTGTGTAGACAGGCCTGTGAGAAGATGACGTAGCTTCAGATGAAATACTTCACTGAAAAATACCTTAGAGTCCATCTACTTCAGCGGTTTCCAAATTGTTTTCATTAGCGGATGCCTATTTCTTAAACAAATCTGCAAGAGAATGACGTTATGCAAAGCTGACAAAAGAGGGCTTCTCTTCATGGAGGGATGCTGGGAGGCCCAAAGCTGGGCAGCTCAGACTCTGATTACAAACCTTTCTCTCCAAAACCATGAAGTTTTACAGAACAGGGTTTCAAACACTGCTACTTCTAACAATCTAATTTTGTAGATGAGGAAACTGAGGCCCAGGAAGAGTTACTTACCAGAAAGAATTCATACATTTTAATATATAAAGGTGTCATGTGCAACAATTTGGCTTGATCTTATAATTCAACTATATAGCAAGGTGAGAGAAAAATGGATGTGTTCTATCTCTCTTTACGAAGGGATTTAAAATTTTTCTTCCTTCTTCTATCTTTCTTGGAGATTATATAATAATGGCTCTGTTCACCTTGGTTGCAGAAGAGAAAAAAGTGAAGTATCTGGAAATAAACTGTATAATATATAATATTATAATATAATATATAATAATATAATATAATATATAATAAACTGTATATATTTATATATTATATAAAATATATAATAAACTGTAAACACCCTATACAGTAAACAATAACAGAATGGTTGAGTAATAATAGCACTTTAGCTCAGTGGAATATTATATAGCAATTAAAATTGATTTTATACATGAAATAAAATTAACAAATAAAATTAACAAAATATGTTCAAGATCTATATACTGAAACCTAAAAAACATTTCTCAGACAAATTAAATAAGACCTAAATAAAGAAGAGATATACCATCTCAGCATCAGAAGATTCAATATTATTATCATGTAAATTCCTCCAAGTTGATCAATAGATTCAAAGAAATCTTAATCAAAATCCTAGCAGATTTTTTTTAAAAAAGAGATTAGTAAGATGATTAAAATTTACATAGAAATGCAGAAAGAATAGCCAAAGCAATTTGGAAAAAGAAGTTGGAGAGCTTATGCTAGCTGATTTCAAGACTTATTATAAAGCTACAGCAATCAAGACAGTACGACGTTAACATAAGAATAGACATATAGCTCAATGGAACAGAATAAAATATCCAAAATAGATCCACATACATGCAAAGGTAACTCAATGGGGCAAGAATAATCTTTTCAATGAGCTATACAAGAACAATTGAATACTGATATGGAGGATATTGAACCTTGATCCTTACATTATATCATATATAAAAATAACTCAAAATGGATCCAAAGTCTGTACATAAAAATGAAAGCTATATAATTTTCAGAAGAAAATGTAGGAGAATAATCTTTATTGTCTTGAAGCAGGCAAAGATTTCTTAGGACACAAAATGCACTAACTATAAAAGAAAAAAATGATAAATTGGACTTTATCTAAATGGAAAAGTTCTGCCCTTTGAACCTCACTATAAATATTATGAAAAGGCAAGCCATAGATTCAGTGAAAATATTCACAATGCATAACTGTGACAAAGAACTTGTGTCTAGTAAATATAAAGAGTTCTTACAAATCAGTTATAGTTTAGAAAAGGGAAAATATTTGAACAAACACAAAAAAGATATGTAAATGGTCACAAAGCATGTGAAAACAGGCTCAACTTCAGTAGTCATCAAGGAATGTAAGTAAAACCACAGTGGCATATCAATACCCATCCCCCAGAATGACTAAAATAAGAGGACTGACAATACCAAATGTTGGCCAGAATATGGAGCAATTAAACTATTATACATTGCTGAAGGGAATGCAAAATAAGACTATCACTTTAGAAAACAATGTGATAGTTTCTTAAAAAGTTAAACATTCACTTACTTTACCATCCAGCAAGTCCCTCCTAGTTATTTACCCAAGAAAAATGGAAACGTATGTTCACAAAAAAACTTGTGCAAGAATGTTCATAGCGGCTTTATTAATGATAGCCACAGCCTGGAAACAACCCAAATGTTTATCACTAGGTGAATGAATAAAGAAACAATTCAATAATTATACAATGGAGTACTAGCTATCAATAAAAAGTAGCAAACTTCTGATATACACAATGATAAAGATAAATCTTAAAACCAATATGCTGAGTAAAAGAAGCCAGGCACAAAAGTCAGATACATGCATACTATAAGATTCCATTCATATGAAATTCCAAAAAAGGCAAAAATTAATATATACTTACAGAAAGCATACCACTGGATATTTGAGGTTGGGAACAGGGAGGATTGTCTGTAAAGGGGTACAGGGTAATTATGAGGTCAATAGAAATGCTCTATATCTTGACTTGGATGATGGTTGCAGGAGTGTATATATATATATATATACGAGTGAGTCTTCTTGTGTATAAGTAACACCTCAATAAAGACTTGGAAAGTAAAAAATGTTGTTATGATTTTAATGTAAAAAATCTTGAATCACTTTAAGCAGTAAAATCAAGATAAAATCAAAGTTTGGGGCACATTCTGATTATAATTTTTTTAAGTGTACATAAAATAATAATGCAACAACAGGGGCCAGCCTGGTGGCGTAGCGGTTAAGTTCGTGCTTTCTGCTTCAGCGGCCTGGGGTTCACTGGTTCAGATCTTGGGCACAGACTTTACTCACTGCTCATCAAGCCATGCTGAGGTGGCATCCCATATAGAAGAGCTACAACCCTACAACTATGATACACGACTATGTACTGGGGCTTTGGGGAGAAAAAAGAAGAAGATTGGCAACAGATGTTAGAGCAAGACCAATCTTCCTCCAAGCAAACAAAATAAATAAATAAATGCAGGGCAAATAGTTTTCAGAAAAAAAAAGACTACAACAATAACCTTTTAAGTGTTGTGATTAGCCATGACCTTTTTGATACTCAAATATTTTTCACTGAGCTTTCATTTGAAATTTTAACCATTTCACTGATGTCACACAAAGAAAAAAGTGTCTGCTGATACACATCAAAGACATGTGAATCTGCAAATATTCAGAATCATTTTTGGTGAAAGTGACACCACAATGGTAGCTGCAAAATTAAAGGACAGAAGGAATAGATTTTTATTCGGAAAAACTAAATTTTGAAAAGCAATGTTAAAAAAAAGGTTTTACCTAGGAAAATGTATCGGAGTCCTGCGTATAAACCAGGTTCTAATGAATCATCATTCTGAATGTGTGCTCTTGATTCAGTCTGAGATCTTATGGATTCCAACCTTGTCTTTGGAAACCCAAATAGCCTAGAGAAATCCACAAGTTAAGAAATAAGATCCCTCTGTATTGCAAAAATAGGATCAAATGCACAAGTTTGTTTCCCCATGAACTTCACATTTCACATTATATTTCATCTCAGAGAGATTTATTCAAATCCTCCCAATCCAAGGACTCTTGCTTAATGTCTTAATGTCTCCTCGGAAAAAGCACTTCAAAGTTTTACAGAAGAGCAATATGAAAACGTTATTATTAAGGGGGATATATATATATACGCAGTAAAGAAAGCAATTTTAAATAGCCCATTTAAAGTTTTTAAGTTTTTGGTATGTAAAAATCTCAGCAGCATAGCAAAGTACAATCTTTGGGCTATGCAACTTCATTCAATTCACTCTATTTATAAAACTACCTAGTGCTAACATCAAGAATATTTTTTCAAAACGTCTTCTAATTCCAGGTTTACAATTCAACTGAAAAAAATCAAAGACACCTAAGAACATTTTATGGCTTAAAAAGTTTTCTTTTCTTGAAATAAATACTACTGCTGGAGATCTCTCCTCCCATATCTTATCAGCTCAACTACCTAGTGTGATTTGAATCGCCCAAACCTCAGTCTTAAAAAAAAAAGGAGAGGAGAGAGAGAAAAGAAAAATCTTTGGTGAAGTAGGTTCCTTTGATCCTTTTCTGCTACTTATGAAAACTCACACTGTATGTTTAACACATTCTCAACAAGCCAGAATAATGAAGCACATGGGACACGAAGACTTAATTCCACGTCTGTTTCTTTATTTTAAAAAACCCACACTCTATGGGCCGAGGCAAGACTAGAGTGGGCTTGCTAGGAGTGAACAGTAAGAAACAGTTGTGATTGCCGAGTTGGGAGATATCATTAAAAAGCAAACTGGGGAGTTCCAGTTTAGGATCTGAGGAGATTATTGATTCAAATCCTTTAAGGCATTCTTCAAAGGACTTCTTAAAAAGTTGTATTGTCTGAGGAGTTTGGGGCTAGTGTGAGTCCGTGTGTGTGTGTTACACAAGGGGGGTGGTTAGTGGTTGGGAGGGCTGTGTCTATGTGAGGTACAAGGTGAGGAGTTTTGTGCATGGATTGTGATTAACTTTAGAGTCCATCAGAGTAGATACAGGTAATTGCATAACAGGTTTTCTGGGTACTGACTTAGGTTTTTGGTTCCCTGATAATTCAGCCTCCAAAGCTAGAACCAAGGCACTCCATGAGCTGGCGTTTCCTCTCCTTCTTCACCACGTCCTTCCACTCCCCAGAGTGCTAGAGCTAAAGAGAAGGTGCTGTCAGATCAAACTGACTGGGTTCAAGCACAGGCTCGCTTACCAGCTGTGTGACATCGGGTACCTTAGTTAACCTCACCAAGCCTCAGTTTCCTTGTAGATAAAATAGGAATGATAATATCCACAGCACAGTGTTGCTGGATTAAATTAGATCATTGCACGTGTTAAATGCTCAGTATGGGTCAGATGTGCAACTCACAGACATTTTAATTCAGTAAATATTCTTTGAAAGCTTTCTGTGTACTAGGTAAATACTGTTCTCCTTCCAATCTGAACATGAGGCACTGTATTAGTCTGGTAGGGCTGCAGTAACAAAATGTCACAGACTGGGTAGCTTAAGCAACAGATTTATTTATTTATTTTCTCACAGTTCTGGAGGCTGGAAATCCAGGATCAAGGTGCCAGCAGGGTTGGTTGGTTTCTTCTGAGGCCTGGGTCCTTGGCTTGCAGGTGGCCACCTTCTCACTGTGTCTTCACATGGCCTCTTTTCTGTGCTGAGTCCGGTGTCTCTTCCTCTTCTTATAAGGATGCCAGTCATATTGAATTAGGGCCCCACTCTAATGGTCTCATTTTAATTTAATTACTCCTTTAAAGATCTTATTTCCAAATACAGTTACTTTCTGAGGTACCGGGGGTTGGGACTTTCACGTGTGAATTTGGGGAGACATAATTCAGTCCATAATAGGTACTAAGTCATAACTCTGCTCTTTCAAACAAAGAGTAGGAGAACCTGGAATACCTTCTTCTACTTTTCCACTTGGTGGTCTCTCTCTTATATTCAGCCCAGCTTAAATATCTTTTCCTCTGCAGTTTCTGTTGAACTCCCAATAACAGAAATAAATGTATATATGTGAGCATATGTGTGTGTATATATATATCCATATATATATCTATATGCATGTGTATATGTATACACACACAGATATGAAGAGAAAAGGAAATACATGTGTGGAGAAAGAAAGAAATGGGTTTTTAACAGTTCATCTCCCCGGTTAGAATGGAAGCTCCATGGAGAAAGGGGCTATTTTGATCACCACTACCTCCCCAGAGCCTAAAACAGTGCCTTGACGTAGTAAGTGCTGACTCTCTTATTCTTATCAGCTCAAAGGTCTGAAACCCTCTCCTAATACTCACTAGCCCCTAAGAGCAGGGAGTATGTTTGTTTTTTCTTCCTACTGTCCATAACTTGTTCAATAACTTTCTTGAACAAAATAAGGAAGGTTTTTGCAGGCCGACATTCAATTCTTTGAAATTATTTGTGTGGAGTATAATCAGAAGTAAACATGCTTGTTTTGATCCAGAAGGAGGGACAAATACATATATCCTTTTGATTATGAAGCCATAGTTAATGAGAAGACAGGCTTCTGAGTAAAAACACTGAGCAGAGTTTGGGACCAATTGCTGACAGTGTATTTCTCTCTTTGAGATTTTCTTTTCAGCACACAAACTTGGTTTGATGGTTTTGACTGACTTGACCATGCCTTGAGGCAACGAAATGTGATAACTATGTACCTAGGGGTGGATTAAGACAAAATAAAGGGCCATCGCAGGGCTCTAGCCAATGCTGGCTCTCCACAACTCCCTCTGGGTAAATCCTATAGCTTACACCTGTCCAAGGCAGCAGAAACCCAGACCATCACATCTGTCAATGGCTGCCCAAATAATTAAAGCCATCTGTGCCCAGCGTCCCAACACTTCTCTGAATCAGTACACAGCTCCATAATTTTGCCAGTGGGAAACAGCTCCAGAACCATAACGGTTAAAAAATTTTTTTTAATGAAAGATTAAAAAAACTGGAAAAGATAAATTCTCTTTGATCCCTCTTGACCCCATCAACGAAATGTCCCATTAAATACAGCCACTGAGATGTTAGGAAAGTCTTCAGGATGGAGAAGCTAAATCTCCACACCGAGCTAGAGGTCAGTGCTTGTATTTGCTTGTGTTCTTTTGTTCAGCGCAGGGAATCCAACCTACCTGCTCTCTTTGTGCATCTAGTGATGAATGTGTTGACTGACTGGAATGCAGCCAAATGCTATTTCATGTTGAGTCTTCTCCTCGGGGTATTATGAGGCCACACAGGGCAGCGTGAGACAGAACAATGCATGGTTAAGAGCTCAGACACTCGAGTCAGACACAGCCAAGTGGAAGCCCAAGCCTTGTCACTCGCTTGACCTTGGGCAAATGACTTGGCCTCACCACGTCTGTTTCTTCATCTGTAAAATGGAAATGATAATAATACCTACTTCATTAGTTATGGTAAAGAGTGCATGAGAAAATGCATGTTAAGCACTTAACCGACTACTTGGCGCATGGTCAGGATGCCATAAATGTCAGTTATTGCAGGTTTCGTAATTGTGGTTGTTATGACTCCTGGGTCACACAGCTTGGAGCGGACAACTTGAAACAGGCTCGTGATTCTATTCCACGTTCGATAGGATTGCTGTATTCTTCAGTTGGACTTGCTAATTGATAAAGTCTCTGGGATGAAGTGATGTAAGTAGCTCAGAACTACCACCCCTTTGACTAATCAATTAGGAAACAAACTTTCTATCTGCCCAAAACTGTGTTAGGTACATTTTCTCTCCAACTATCATTCACTCCTCAGGAAAACCCTATGATGTAGCTGTTATGAATGTCTCCTCTCTTCCATAAATTAGCCCACTGGCTTTCCAGTGGTCACACACCTAATACTGTCAAAGCTGTGGCTCTGTTGTGGTCATGGATTTTTTTTTTTTTTTGGCTGCCCAGAATTCCTTTGCTTTGGTTAATTTCTCTTTATCCATTCTCTAATAATCCAATTTAATCCCTTTGGTTTGAGTGGGGTTGAATCCATCTCTCCCAGGGCTGGAGAGATGGTAAAGAAGACCCAAGACTGACCAATCCCACTCTCTACAGAGATTGGTATGACCAACTTATTTCTCAGGAACTCACACTGAGGGAAACAGAGACTCTTCTTTCTGAGGTTGCAGGAAAGCACATCCATGGAAACTTGGAGAACTTGAAAATTGTATATACTGCCACTTGCCTAGAGCATACTGAAAAATGAAGACAACACAGAGACAATGAGAGAGAGAGATCCAGTAACATCCTTTGAAACCATGGATGCAGATGTGCCTGAAACTAGTTATGTAAGGCAATAAATTCTCGTTGTCTTAGGCTAGTTTGAGTTGAGATCCTGCTAATACAGTTCTAGCTAACAATTGTTTCTGTGGAAGCCCATGCTGCTTTACCACACTGTGTAAGAATATTATGCTTGAACAAAGCCTTTTCCAATTTTGTGCAAAAGGCTTTTCTCCCCACTAGCCTTATTTAGGACCACGAATACTCTTCTCCTAAACAGATCAGTTTAACTGCTATATTAAGATGCACGTATGTCTGTAAAATGTCTATATATTCTTAAAACTTGTTTAAATCATCTCTTCCTTAGGTTTCAAATTCATTCATCAGTGAAGCAGCTTTATCATTTATAAAAAAAAATGTAGCTTTATAGTTTGTTAAAAAAAAAAGTAGCACATAATGCTTGCATTGAGGTAACTCGAGGATGGGGGCAAGTATTAACTTTGGGGTCCAAAGACATATGATGGGCTATCAGCTCTGTGACTTTGTAGTTGTGTCAGCTTGGGCAAATTGACTACCTTCTTGGGACTTCAATTTCCTTATCTATCAAAGGAGATAATAATACCTACGTCACAGGGTTAATATAGAGTTAAAAGGAGATTGGGCTTGCAAAATTAGGCACGAACATTTTTTCTGAACCAGTTTATCTTGGTATCTGTGCCATAACCTGGGATTTTATGAATATCTTCAGATAATGGTGATAATTTTTCTCTCTGTAAAAATTATAGGGAGGTACAAAGAAGAAACAATAATCACCCATACTCCCTCCCCACTCTCCAAAAATAAATCACTGTCAACATTTTTGAGATATTTATGTCTTATCTTTTTTAAATATTTGTACATATTTATTTTTAAATGTATGCAAACAATAAATAAATCAGTTATAACTTAAGACATTTAGACCATTACAGATTAAACTATAGCCTCCTCAAAACTCCTGTCCCATACTGATGTCTTCCCACCAATACTAAGAGCATCTTCTATGACAAATTTGTCTGATGAAAGAGTTTCTCAATTTATTTATATGTTTCATATATATCTGTATATTGGGAGAAATATAAAATATTGGTTTCTAGGATTTTTGTGAGTGATCCATGTTAATATGTGCAAATATACTTTATTCCTTTGAACATTTTATAGTAATTCTTTGTGTTTATGGAATTGTATTCATCCACTTCTCTATGGATAAATATTCAAAAAATTTTCCATATTATAAACAATACTGCATCAAATCTTTTGTGTGTATATGCTAATCTTTACCCAGGACAGACATGTAGAAAGAAATTGCTGGGGCCTAGGGTAAGTAATCTAATAGATACCACCATCTTGCCCTTCAGATTGATTATACTAATTTCAAGGTCATGAGCAGCAATTTTTAACTTTATTCTCCCCCCTTGCTTGTCCTTACTTGATATTATCAAACTTTCTAATCTTTGCCAAACTGGTAGCAGAATGGTAATTCATTATTATTTTAATTTACATTTTCTGAGTATTAATGTGGTGGAGCCATTTTTCATAGGGCAATTCTGATTTCATCTTCTATGGTTACCTATTTGTGTCCTTCAAAATATATTTTCATTGGCTTTTAAGCTTTTTTATATATATATATGTAAGACTTATTTGAAAGCTTCAGATGCTTGTTCTTGGTCTGTTTTGTATCTGAATATTTTACAGCTGTGACCATTTCCTCTCAGATTATCTTGTCATTTACCTTGGTTCATGTTCAAATTTCTGTTTTAAGAAATTTGCTGCATAACTAATTTTAAGAAAGTCGCCTCAACTCCAGGGTCTTGTTATTGTCCTTCATTATCTTGGCATAAAATTATTTTTATTTTCTCAAATATGGGTCTTTAACTCAACTTGAATTTACTTCTGCCTATGAATAGGACAATTTTTTGGATTCTCAGTCTATACCATTGAGCTATATGCCTGTTCTTGAAACACAACCACACTGTTTTAAGTACTGTGGTCTTGTTGCATGCCATGATTTCTGGAATGACAGATTGATGAAAATGACTATTATTGTATTTTTAATATTTTTTATAAGGCATAAAGAAAAGAAACTTCCAATTAATGAGCACAGCTATGTGCTGAGCACAGTGGGGGCCTTTTCATATATCTCATTTTATCCCCTTGTCAGCCAGGTGAGGGAAGCGGTATTGGCTGACTTTGCCAGATGAGAAGACAGAAGCTCAGTGGAGATACGTCGCTTTCTCAGGGTCACGTAGCTTGTAAGCAGTGAAGATTTGAGTTCATGTCTGTTTGATTCTAAAATTCAATTCTTTCCCTGACGTCTCCCCCATTCCCAGCCCCAGACCATTCTTGAGAAAAACAGTAATATCTGCTGATTCATTTCATTTTTTAAAGCTGTATTATTCTGCAGATAAGATCCTTGATATTGCAGGAAGCTGAAAGATGAGGCGATACTTTAATCAGCTATGTGTAAGTTATGTTGAGGACAAGAAAGATAAGGAGAAGCAGAGCCTTAGGTGAAGTTGACCAAGTATTTCTTATTTTAAGGAATAGTCCAGCCCTAATCGACCCCCACCTCTTAGCCTCAAGTTTCCTTATTCCCACTAATTAGTTCCAAATGTTCCTCAGTTTCCTGCTGTCTTCTCCTTTTCTAGACAGAAACCTAATGCCAGCAATAGGCACCAAGACTTCCCTTTGGCCTTTGCTCTCTATGGCTGGGTCGCTGCCTTCAGCAATTAGCGAATCATGGACAATTTCAGCTGTCACACACTCTTGCATTTGACTCTGACCCCTCTCTGGAATCTGAAGTCTCTTGAACCAATCTGCCATTTTCCCACATGGGCTTCCTTCCTGGCGTTGCAGTAGAGAGGAATGTGAAAAAGACTTTGGACTGGTGCTGCACAGGTTCCCGGCCACAGATTGCCCACTCAGGCTTTGAAATATTTCCAGTTTTTACCTGAGAAGCAGGTAGTTAAACTTATCAGGTGGTTCACTTTGCCATGGAATAGGAGAAGTCTAGACTTCCCCCTTTCTCTTTAAAGAAGAATGAAGACCTGTCTCTGTTGATTTATGATCTTGGAAAGAGGAGAAGGGCACCAGATAAAAGGAGAGATGAGGAATGCTATGATAAAGTAGGTAACACCTGAGGAATCTCTCCCTCCTGGAGACAAGAGAGATCTTACAGGCTATTGAAGACAGGCAGGTTTTATTTTTTTTTTTTCGTCAACTCTTAAAATGTGAAACTACATCTACCCTGACTTTTCCATGCTGAGAACTTTGATGTCCCACCAGATTTGCCTGAGCTAGTAGAAAGGTCTTAAGGAGGGATTTCTGAACATGCAGAAGCTTTTTCTTTAGACTGAATGGCTCAGTTCCATTTCCTGTATCATACCTGAGGAAGGCTGATGAGTAAGAACACGTTCTTGTATTTTTAGACAAGTGAATGATTGAAATTATTGCATGTGAAAAACCAAACACTTCACAGAGAAGGATGTTTGTGATTCAGACTTGACCTAATTTTGGCCTGGCCAGTCCATATTTTTGCAGTTTGACTGACATCTTGACTAGTCCTTTTGTAACTGAATCCTACAGAATGCACATGGAAGGAGAGCACAGAGCCACAGAGATGGTAATGGGAAGGAAGCAGTTGGGGAGGTGAGGAGAGCAGAGGTACAAGAGAGACCGCATGCCCTTGCATGCCAACCGGATTTTGGAGAACAGCCAACCATCAAATGCAATGATCACACTGTCATATTGCTGAATTCAGGAGACTGTGATCACGTCACTGAGCAGAATTTCTTCTGCTGAGAACACTTCAGAGTCTAACCTTGAGAAAGGTTGGGGACACGTCATATAGCACAATGTCTCTGAAACACTGAACGTGCAGCTGAGAGTCAGATTACAAGAATAAGAGCCAGCTCAACTGCATAATTGCAGCTCTGCCCCTTCCTATGTTATCTTAGGTGGGTCTCCCCCATTTTTGACTGTGGGTTTCTGCTACGTAAAATGATGGATTAAATTGGGTAAGTTCTAACATCCTTTCTAGATGAAAAAGAATCTGGGGATCTTAACAAACACCTGTTACAAGCAAAGTATCATATTTTCTTGTACCATGGAATCAGTAGATGAGCGATTGTTGCTAAGCACAAAGCAGTGCAAACCGGAAAGCCACCCAGGGCTCATATTAGATTAGTCCTCCCAGTCATTGATCCTTGTTCAAATTCAGGAAGAAAGCGTGGGGCCAGCATTGAATTCTCTGTGGTCAGAGCCTCTGCTGATGGTCTCCATTAGCCAGTTGAAGAAAATCCCTTCCCTGTCCCAGACTTAATTGGCTTCTGGGTGCTATAGTCCCCCAGTGCTATGTCATCTTGTTCAGTATAAGCTCAGATGAAGTTTTCCATGCCTGCTTGAAGCTAACCAGACAGCTCTAGTTTCCAGGAGCAACTTTTGTAGTAAACGTTCCTCAAATATGTTGAAAGAGGATTGGAATTCTGAGAAACAGCTTCCTTGAGATGCGCTTGGGAATTATCACATCTTTAAAAAGGGGGGGATCCCCAACTTTTGTGAAAGTGAAAATTAATTATCTATAGTCCTGGGGATTTTCCTTCCAATAATGACCAAGTAAGCTCCTATCAGACTAACTCTTCTGTAGATAACAACTATAAACTCTGAAATAAAAATATAAAAAATAACTATCTAAAGGCTTAAGAGTGAATAAACACAAGTGTATTTTGAAGGAAAGTCCATATTTGGAAAAAGGGACTAGCACTTGGTGATTTTTTTCCCTTTTGTATGTGCGTGTGTCTGTTTGTGTGTGTGGTTTTTAGTCAGAAGGCAGACCCTGGTCTGTGCTATTCAGGTTGGCTAAAACATGGATATGAAAGCTGGAATTGACCTTCCCTGAAGAACCAGTAAACAGAGTTCAGGGCAACCAGAGGTGCCAGAAAGTGAGGGGGATTATTGGAAAGGAGAAAACCAGAGAGGGAAGCCCTAAGTTCTGTGCATAACTCTAGCCAGATACCTGGTTGACCCTTGAACCATGCATACCCACAACGGATTACAAGCAGGCTAATTAAGCCTGAATAACTGAACTGAGATTCGAGTTACTACCCAAGAGACAAGAGTTCACAGTTCAAGGCCAAGTTAATTGCCTGGTTAAAGAAGTAACTCTCTTTGGAGGAATACAAAAGAATCCAGAGTCTCTACAATATGGCATCCACCGTGTCCATGGTATAATCCAAAGTTGCTCAATATGTGAAGAAAGAGTAGAGGAAAGACAGATGACAATAAAAATAAGTTCATCCCTACTGGCAAGCAAAGAAAGCCAAAATGAACAATTAATTTTAACTTATCAAATTATCAGTGGTTTTAAAAATGTACTGTGTTAGTAAAGGTATCATCAGATGGACCCTTGCCTGATGCTGGTCGGAGTGTAAATAGCTATAAATTTCTTGAAAACCAATTAGGCTAAATATATTACAATGCCTAAAATAGTTTATACCCTTTGACCCAATAATTCCACTTATAAAATGTATTCCAAAGAATTATCAAGTGTGCAAAGAGTTTTATATAAGGATAGTAAGAATATTCCTTAAAATATTTATAATAGAATAAAAAAGGATGACCTAAATATCTGAGAATAAGAGGATGGTTAAAGCAATTAAATATAACGGAATAATTTACAGACATTAAATTATGTTTTACATGAATATTAAAGATGTAGGGAAATGCTCAGGATATAATATTGAGAGAAAATGGGAGGATATAAAGGGGACATACAGATAATTTTAATTTTCTTTTTTGTACTTTCCTATATTTCCCAATTATCTACATGAAGCATGAATGTCTTTTATATTAAAGAAATAGCATTGAAAACATGTATCTACTATTAGTATAACAAAACTAACTTTCCAAGTTGCTCGTTTGGCCCACCTGTCAGCATTTGTTTCAGCCTCCTCTTCCACCCCTCCCGGGACCCGTCACTCAACTCACGTTCACTTACCCTCACCCTTTTCTCTCACAGAAGCTATCTACTCCTGTTCAAGACCAGCCCCTTTGTCTGGGCTCTGGCTCCCTCCCTGCTCACATTCTTGGGGCTTCAATTCCTTAGTTATCTGAATCTCTTCTGCTATCCTCAACCTCTCCCTCTGATCATTGCAAAGAGGTCGGTGGAATCAAGATGGTCTAAGATGAATCACTGGTCTTGCAAAAAAACACTTCTTAAAATATCCATTGCTTTTTGTTTCATTTTGTTAAATGGAAACAATCTTGGTTTTGGATTCCAAAAATAATATTTTTTCATTGTAAAAAAAAAAAAATAAGACAATGCATAAGTTAGAAAACAGAAAGCAAATATCTCTTATCTCACTACTCAGACATAATCACATACTCTTCATATTAGTAAGTAGATAGGTTGGTTGGCAGAAAGATGGATGGATGTGTGTTACCATGGGTGGATGGATGGATTGATGGGTGGATGGATCGCTAGTTTGGGGATGAATGGGATCACATATTATAGCATAGGACCATGACAAAACTAATTCTAAAGTTATTCCAGTCAAAAAAATAGAATAGTTAGAAAAAACTTTTAAAAGAACATATAATGGAGGAGAAAGGTGCCTTCCAGAAACTAAAATGAATTGCAATGAATTTTAATATTGAGGTATTACCTGATAATCTACATTTTTCATGTAATTTAGTATATTGCCAACATCTGTCCATGACAATAAATGTGAATCTACATATCATTTTAATTGTGCACAGTTTCTATTTTATAAATGTTCTACTTATATCCTCTGTATAGTGAATATTACCTTGTTTCCCATATTTTGCTATCATAAGCAATGCTTTAATAAATGTCTTTTTATACACATTTTTGAAAAGTTTTCTCATGATTTCCTTAGAAGCAAATTTGCTGGATCAAAGAGTCATGTTTTAAATTTTGATATGAATTGCCATTTTCTCTCTTCAGAAGAAGTGGGCTAATTTGTATATTTCTACCAGCATTTTGTGAGAGTGCTCATTTTTCTGCATTTTACTAACTCTTGATATTATAAATTTTGTAAGTTTTTGCCAATATAATAGGTGAAAAATATTTTCTTGTTTAAATTTGAATACCTGATTATTTATTGAAGTTTTGCATCTTTTCATATGCTTATTAACCTTTTAAATTTCTTTTGATTTTCCAGTTCATACTTTCAACTATTTATTTTACTTTTTGGCAAAATAATACATGTGCATAGTGTAAAAGTTCCATTAGGACAACAAGGATTATTAGCAAAAAAAAGTAGCATTTCTTTGTCCTATCTTTCTTCCCCTCTCAATCCTGCTACCCAAAGATAACCTTGTTCAACTCTTTCAATGGTTTCTTTTGGTATTTAATTTATTTAATTTTATGTTTCTAAATTGTATGCTTCTTTGCTGCTTCTTGATTTTTTAATTTCAGATATTAATTTTCAATTTCCTACTAGGTAAGAGGACGATTTTGCTCTCCTTCCACATTCCCCCATCCCACCCTGTCCCTACAGACACATTTAATTCTCTTTGACCATCCTTCCAACATAGATATATCATAATTTTGGACTAAATTTGTGTTCACTCTTTACATCATTGTTACATAAATATTATTTATAGCTCATTAAGTATTGTACAAAGTTGAGGTTTGCTTTCTGATTCAATTTTTTGTTTTCCTTGGAGTTAATAATGACCTCATTTGGGTGTTTGCTTAATTTTCTATGTACACAAATGTCTATCACCAAATTCTCTGCCAGAGTGATAAAACTCTTAATAGGTTAAACTCTTTAGATGATCTATAATTTCTTTTTTTAAAATATGTCTCTATCATCTTGCTCCAATCTTGACTAGTCAATATTTAGGCCCGCTGCTCAAATACCATCCTAGGACCCCCTCTCTCCACTATTCTGAAATGCTCTTTGTGGCTTCCCTGTGTTTTAGTCCCGTTTCTCTGGACCTCATTTCATCATTTTTTCCATAATTTTTTTATAGGACATAATCCGGTATAATACTGAGAAAGGGTACATGGAACCATTTTATTTTTGAGAACTTGTATGTCCAAAAGTATACTTTTTGCAGTCACACTTGATTGATAGTTTACTTGTACATATAATTCTAGGTTGGAAACCATTTTTCCCTCAGAATTTTAAAGGCATTTTTCTCCACAGTTTGTAGCATCCATGGTGTCGTTGAAAAGTCCAATGTCGTTCTGATTCTTGATCTCTTGTGTTTTTGTCTTTCTTTCTGGAAGTTTTCAGAATCTTTTCTTTATTCTTAAGGCACTGAAATTTCATGATGTACTTGCAAGCGCCTTTCTATTACCTGGGCTGATTGGGAGGGGTAGACTTTAAATAAATTTCTGTCTGTTGGTTTTAGGAAATTGTTCATATTATTTCTAGGATAGTTTCTCTCTGTTCTCTGTCTCTCTTTTTCAGACACACACACTTGCTCACTCTTTCTGGAACTTCTATTGGTTAGACCTCTTGAGTTAATCCTCTAATTTCTCATTTAACTCCCATTTTCTCTCATTGGCTTATTGTTCTGTTTTCTAGAAGATTTTCTAGACTTTCTAGACTCTGAGACCTTCCAATTTCTGCTGAATGTTTATGTTAGCTATCATACTATTTTGTTCTAGTGGCTCTTCCTTATTCTCTGCATGCTCTCTTTTTCTAATACCCCATTCTTTTTTCTTCATGGATGCCATCTTTTCTTATTGTTATGAGATATTATATTTTTAGGCTTTCTTCTTGTGTTATAGCTTTCCTTCTCTGTTAATTTTGGTTTCTGTCACTCATATTGGAGGCTTTCCACATATATTTTGTGATCCTATTATATTTTGGAATCAGGCACTAGAAAGCTAATTGAAAGTCATGTGTAGAGGCAAGGGGGTTGGTATGCTTATGGAAAAGTATACCATTACCAAGGCATCAGAGTCGCTCAACTTTCTGTTCTCTGCACTAAGATTTAAAAAAATGTTACTCACATCTCCCATTTGTGTTGTTTCCTCTGTTATTCTTTTTGTCTTCAGGTCCATATTTTGTCATTCCTTTACTGTCATTAGACTGGAATTCCTGGAGGGGACCAAGATAAATGTTCAAGCTGTAATGCCTAACTGGAAATCCAGACCCAATTTTTTCCTATTGAATTGTGTCCTATCATTTTTGGATGATTTCACTTATATGAGGCACCTGGAATAGTCAAATTCATAGCAACAGAAAGTAGAATAGCAGTTACCAAGGTCTGGGGGAGAAGGAATAGGGAGTTATTGTTTAATGAGGACAGAGTTCTATTTTGGGAAGACAAAAAACTTCTGGAGATGAATGTAATGGTGATTGAACAAGAACGTGACTGTACTTAATGCCACTGAAGTTTGTTGTCACCTGCTGTCAAATCTGCTCTGACTCCTGGTGACCCTATGAATGAGTGATGTCCACAATGTCCTGTCCTCAACAGCCTACTCAGCTTCTGTAGACTCATGCCTATGGTTTCCTTTATGGAGTCAATCCATCTCATATTTGGTTTTCCTCGTATCCTACTGCCTACTACTTTTCCCAACATTCTTTTTCAAAGAATCCTGCCTTCTCATGATGTGCCCAAAGTAGGACAGCCTCAGTTGTATCATTTTTGCCTCCCGTGGCAGTTTAGGCTTAATTTTCTCTCGGACCCACTTGTCCGTCTTTCTGGCAATTCAAGGTATCCATAGAGCTCTTCTCCAACACCATATTTCAAATGAATCCATTTTTTTAATCAGCCTTCTTCACTGTCCAGGTTTTGCACCTGTACATAGTAGTTGGGAATAAGAGAGTGTGAATAGTCTTGGCTTGGGTCTCTAATGACACTTCCTTACACTTGATGATCTTTCCTAATTCTTTCATTGCTGCCCCTCCTAGTCTCAGTCTTCTCTTGATTTCTGGGCTGCAGTCTCCATTTAAATTGATTATTGAACCAAGGTAAATGAAATCTTTAACAATTTCAGTGTCTTCACTGTCTATGTTAAAGTTGTGTAGTTCTTCTGTAGTCACGATTTCTGTCTTCTTGATGTTCAAGTACAGTCCTGCTTTGGCACCTTCTTCTTTCACTTTCGTTAGAAGTCATTTCAAGTCTTTTACTGCTTTCTGCCAGTAAGATGGTGTCATCAGCATATCTTAGATTGTTGCTGTTTCTTCCACCTGTTTCCATTCCTCCTTCATCTGAGTCTAGCTCAGTTTTTCGTATATGTTCTGCAAAGAGATTAAACAGATAAGGAGATAAAATACACCCTTGTCTGACACCTTGGCCTATAGAAATCCATTCTGTCTCTCCATATTCTGTCCTGACAGTGGTTTCTTGTTCACAATACAGGTTACACATCGGGACAATCAAGTGCTGAGGCATGCCCATTTCTTTCAGAGCAGCCCACAGCTTTTCATGATGCATGCAGTCAAAGCCTTTACCATGGTCTATGAAGCATAGACTAACCTTCTTAAATTCTTTGGAGCACTCCAGTAGCTAATAAATAACCACAATTAGATCTCATGTGCCTCTCCCTTTTCAAAATCCAGCTTGGGTATCAGGGATTTCTTGCTCCATATAAGGTAAAAGCCTTTGTCGCAGCATCTTGAGCATCACTTTACTTGCATGGAAAATGAGAGCAATGGTCCTGTAGTTACTTCGCTCCTTGGCATTTCCTTTCCTGGGGATTGGGATACATATTGAACATTTCCAGTATGTAGGTCACTGTTTTGCTTTTCATATTCGTTGGCATATTCTTGTTCTATCACTTTAATAATTCTATATATAGTAACAATATTTGTTTAAATATGTTTTGTTTGCTCTTAATTATTATTTTCTGTGCAAAACATTTAAATCCTTATATAGTCAAATTTCTCAAGTATATCATCATGTTTATAAAAAATTTTCTCATTCTAAAATATTCTGAAATATGTTTCTATTTCTTTTATCATTTTTCCTAATGTTTAAATTTTAACTTTAAATGTAATTTTTATATGGATATCGGTTTTTTTTTTGTAAATGGAAACTATTTAAAGCAACACCTCACAATTTTTTTCTAACCAATCTCATATTACATCTATCTCACATTTTACATTCTCATATATCTGTGGATCCACTTCTGGATTCTTTATTTTATTTCACTGACAGCCATGCCCATTGCTGGATGTGTACTACACTTTAAAGATTATGTTAGTTTTGTAGTACATTTTGATATCTTCAATGGCAAATGTCCCCACTCCTTGTTTTCCTCTATCTTATATATATATATATATATATATATTTTGTGGTTCCTAGCTGTAATTTTTGAAATAAAATTTGGGTCAATTTTCAACTTTGAAAAAATTTCATCAATTTTTTTTTTTTTTTTTTTGGCTGAGGAAGACTAGCCCTGAGCTAACATCCGTTGCCAATCCTCCTCTACTTTATATGTAGGTCACCACCACAGCATGGCTGACAAGTGGTGTTATGTCTGTGCCTGGGATCCAAACCCATGAACCCAGACTGCCAAAGCAGAGCATGCTGAACTTAACCAATAGACCATGGGGCCAGCCCGTTCATTGAAATGTTTATAGTCTATATAAAATTTTAGATTAAATTGGGGGAGAATTCACATTCTTACTTATTTGAGACTTCTTGTCTAGAAACATGAATGTCTCAGAGAATATTCAAGTCTTCTTTCATAGTTTTCTTTATAGAAGTCCCGTACATGTCTTAATAATTTTATTCCAGCTATTGTTGCTGTACAGGAATACCACAAGTTTTCATGTGTTTATCTCAAATTTCCTTACCTTTTTGAATTCTATCTTTTCATTATTTTTAAATAATTTAAATTAATTATTACATATTTTTATTTCTCATTCAATAAATATTTTAACTTCAACTATGTTCCAGAAAGTATTAAGCACTCAGGCCATAATACTAAATAAGAAGAGGCATGGTACTTGCCCTTAGGTAGATAGTTATATCATTTGTAAATAATGATAACATTTTTTCCTTTCCAATATATATTCTTCTTATTTATTTTTATTATTCTATTGATTGACTGAGATCTCCAATCCAATATTTAAAAACAATAAGGATAAGCTTTGTTTTTATTGTGTTTATAACATTTGAATAAATATGTCTAATATTTCACCATTAGGTTTAATGTTTGCTGCTAGATTCTGATTTTAAAAAACTCTACCATGTTAAGGAATTTTGCATCTGTATTCTGTTTATAAAACATTTTTAATCACAAATAATGTTGAATTTCATCAAAGCCCATTTCATTGTTAAAGTAATTAACTCGTTAAACCATCTTTGAATTCCTAGAATAAACCCCACTTGGTAATTATCCTGCCTCACTGAATCTAATAATGTTTTATTTAGGAATCTTCTATCTGCAGGAATAAAAAGATTGATCTATAGTTTTCTTTTATTGTGACTTTTCTGAGGTTTGATATTAGGATTATGCTAACCTCAAAGTGAATGGGAAAGTTTTCCATGGCTCCTTATGTTAAGAAAGATTTTTAAAAGAAGAGTAATTTTTCTTGCCTTTGAAAGAATTCACAGACAAAATTAGCCAGATTTTTTCTTTAGTGATGTCTCTTTGACACCTGTTCAATTTTATCTATGGTTATTGGTCTACTCATTTTTAGTTTTTTAAGCACTAATTTGGGAAGTTTTCCTTGAAAATTGTCCATCTATTTTATTAAAGGTATTGGAATAAAGTAGCATTTATTATTTATTTTTGAGATTTTAAATGTCTTCTGGATCTATGATTTTATCACCCATCTCACTCCTCATTTATTTGTGTTTTTATTCTTTGGACTTTGGTTAAATACCTCAGAGGGCTATTCATTGGGTGTTACACTTTTTAGTGGGTATAAATATACATTTTCAATGTCTATAACTCTTTGATCAGTGGTATTTTTGGTGAAGAAGAAGAAGACACCCGGGTTTAATTGTCTGTCTTAAAAGTAGAAGCTAAGTTGTAACTATCTGAGGAGATGACAGAGAAAATAAGTGAAATAGGGAACCAATAAAGGGGGTGTCTGAAGGAGTTGGTCAGAAACAACTAATTTAGGGTCAATTGTATCTGTGCAGAGAGGATAGGATTTACCAGATCCCATGTCTGACTTGGTAGGTAATTACCTTGGTAGGTAGGTAAGATCATAGACACTTACAGTATGCAGGAATTGGCTAAAAAATTATTCCAAGTTCCTCATTACATAGATTCAGACACTAAGCCACAAAGAGGTGAAGTGACTTAAGGTTACACAGCATGCTAATAAGGTGGTTGAGGACTACTTAATTCAATAGAGTTCTTTGCTCTATACAACACTTCTTGTTTTAAAAGAAAATATATAGATGTAGGTTAATAGGAAGAAATGCAAGGAACAACTTCTATAAATCCTTTATAAATATTGGTTTTTTTTTTTGGTGAGGAAGACCAGCCCTGAGCTAACGTCCGTTGCTAATCCTCCTCTTTTTGCTGAGGAAGACTGGCCCTGGGCTAACATCCGTGCCCATCTTCCTCCACTTTATATGGGACGCCACCACGGCATGGCTGACAGGCAGTGTGTCGGCGGGCGCCCGGGATCCGAACTCGCGAACCCCGGGCTGCCAAGCGCGGACTAAACCGCTGCGCCACCGGGCCGGCCCCTATAAATATTGTTTTGATATGATGCCGGACTCCATCTTCATTTCGTAGGTGAAGAACCAGAGACACCAGGAGATTAAAGAAGAGCAAGTTATGATCCAAGTCAAGTCTGAAACCTCCTTCAATTGATTGCCTCGCCTGTCAGTAACTTGATAAGTACATTACCTCCTTCAAAAATCAGTGAACACAAATGCTCTGAGGAAATAAACTGGGGGAAATCTTCAATCTTGTAAGCATTTACAGAAAAGATGCTTAATTGTTGCTATTCTTTCACTTATTAAAGTAGGAAAAATAAAAAGAAGGATAATACTCAACGCTTGCAAGTGTCCAGGAAAATTGGGGCCCATATGTTTTTGTAAACTAATGATCTTTGGAAAGACAAATTAGCAAACTAAGAAAAAATGCTATATGTATGAAGGTATTTATTGCAGCATTATCTAGTAACAGAGAGACTAGAAGTGAAGGGAATTAATCAGAAGGGAAGGTCTAAGTAAATTGTGGTGGACATGAGAATATTGTTTAGCTTATGAAAATATCATTATCATTGGGAATACAAGCATGAAACAATGCCTTTAAATCTGTGTCATCATTTCTCTACACTTGGCTCTGTCGGCTCCATACACATTGAAATCCAGGTGAAGGTTAGCTGGACTCTTATATGAGGACTCTGGGAAGGATCTGCTTCCAGGCTCATTCAGGTTGTTGGCAGAATTCAGTTCTTGGCGGTTGTAGGACTGAGGCTCCCATCTTCTTGCTGGTTGTAGGCTGACGTTCAATCTCCTCTCCTAGAGCCTTCTTCCAGGTCCTTCTGGTTCTCAGCAATGGAGGACCTTCCTTGTGTTGTGTTTCCCTCACACTTTAAATCTGGCTTTCTCTTTTGCCACCAATTTAAGAAAACTCTCTACTTTTATGGGGCTCATGTCATTAAGTGAGGCCCATATGCGTAATCTCTCTATCATAAAGTTAATGTCTGCAAAATCCCTTTTGCCGTGTAACTTGACATCACGGAAATCAAATAAAGGGGCAAACAGAGTCATAGAGTCATCTTATAATTCTGCCTGCCACACCATGATAGCTATAGGGCTTACTCTCTCACTTCCTTCAGGTCTGTACTTTTCAGCAAAGTGTTTCCTGGAATCCATTTAAAATTTCCACAGCCCCTCTAATCCCCATCCAAACTTCTACCCCCTCTGCATGTTTTTTTTCTTTACCACTTATCATCCAACATACAATACATTTACTTCTGTATATTGTTTGTTATCTGTCTCCTCCAGCACATGTAATCTCAATGAGATCAGGGACTTAGTTGTTCTCTGCTGTAGTTAGTTCTCCCTGTTAGAATGGTGCCCAGAACATAGCAGACAATAAATAGGCATTTAATGAATGAATAAATAAATGATACAAAATTACATGTAGAGTATGATGACAATGATTTCAAAATATGAATGCATGTAAACACAATTTAAATAGTATTGTTAAGATGGTAGGATTTTAATAGCTTAAAAATCTATTCCTAAACTTGGCACTGCCATTACATTGACATAACAAAGAAAAGGCTCCATAAAAAGGTCTGTTCTCTGGGGAGTAGGACTTAGCCAAGTATGACACACCTAGTGAGCAGATAGTTTTGAGGTAATGCTAAGGACTCTGTGGCTCATCAGAGACAGAAAAACATACCAGAGGCAGTGTGGTAGAGGAGAAAGAACATGGGAAGTGGATTCATAAAGACCTGGATTGGAGTCTCGTTTCTAGTATTTCTAGTTGTGTGACTTGAAAAGTTACTTAACCCCTCTGAACCTCTTTCCTCACTACAGAAATGAGGGCACTAAACACTCTTATCACTGGACTGCCATGAGGATCATGTGAGATAATACATTTATTCCTTACCACAGAGCAGATGCTCAGTGTTACTTTATTTCACTTCATCCAGTCTATTCACCCTTTTGATTGCCAAGAGAAAGATTGCTTATGCTGTACCAACTTGTCTTCATCTAACCTATGTTCAGTTACAGAAAAGGACTTTCTTGATAGGTTAGGATAATTTTTCAATGAAAGGAATATCACCAAATTTAAAAAACAATATTGGTTTACAATAATCATAACTAACCTAAAATGACAGAAACAGAAATTTCTATGTGGATACAAAGGAAATTTTCTTTGTGCTCCAAAAGATCTCCTTGCATGCTCAAGTTATTTTATCTTGAAACTGTTTAAATAATTGCATTCTATATGACAGGAGTTTGAATATCAAATATGGGTCATTAACAGATAGAATATTAAATGTTTAATCAGAACATCTGATCCTGTCAATTTCTCATTATTTGACCTTGAAGCATTCACCCTCCCTCTCTTGGCCCTCTGGTACATTCTCAGAATCCTTGCATGCATGAACAAATGACTCTTTGTGGAAAGATAATTTTCATAGTAATAAAAGCAATTACATTCTATGCATTTGATATATTCCAGCCACTGTGCTATGTTCTTTACGTACATTATCTTTAAAGCTCAAAACAAGTCAATCAGTAGATATTGTTGTCTCCATTTTATCCACAAGGAAGCTGAGGATCCGAGAGAGTAAATAAATTCTCAGGAGTAGCACAACTAAATGCCAGAGTTGATCTGCTGTAATCTGTTAACATCATTTTGAATTTGGATCGTCCTTTTCAAAGCATTTACTCTCTGGCCCAAGTTTGTGTCAAAGAGGATTTGGTTCAACATTCTATGCCTTCATTTAAATACTCAATTTAAAAAAATAACAAAATCTTGTTTGTTCCTTGTTACATCCCCAGTGCCTGGCACAACACCCATTCCATAGTAGGTATTCAATAAATGACTTTTGAATTAATAAATGAATTAACAATATAGGGCCAAGACAGAGCCCTGTGCCATGCCATCATTGACATAATGGTATTGGTCCTTTCAGTTACAAATCCACTGGACTATATTGTTAGGATATCCTCATTTCTACACTTTTATCTACAATTATTAAAGGGAGACATTAGAAGTGTTTCAGTGTGGTGAGGCACACTATATCTATAGTTTTCCCCCTAATCTACCATTCTGATAATCTTATTTTACAAAAAGAAAAGCTTAAGGTGTATGTTGTGAACATATTATTTTCCTTATCTTTCTTCTTCCTTCCCTTAGAGTTCACAATTATTCAATTTTATTATTTGTTCCAGAAAACTACTTGGGGTGGACATTAAGCGCAGTACATATTTTTGTAACACACTCCTTTTGGTGAGGCAAGATAGTATTTTCTTATAAGATTATAATTCTTATAAGATTTCAGCCATAATTTTAATGATACATTTGGGAAGTTCTGTTAATAACAACAACAACAACCATTTATTGAAAAGTTGCGATATATAAACACTGTGTAGACACCTGACCTACATTATCTTATTTAATTCCCCCCAAATCTATGAAGTAGACATGAATATCTGAAATTTATCTCAGGAAGCCAAGACTAAAAGAACTAAATATTTGCCCAAGGTCACCCATTTAGTAAGTAGTAAAGTCAAGATTCAAAGCCACGTTTCTGACTTCAAAGACTGTTTTTAATAAATATGTACATTGCCTGGGGTATAACTTTTCTAGCAGGAAACACATTAAAAATATCTTAATGTTTTCTTATGATCATTTCACCTGTATTTGGCTTCAATTTTCTTGCTTTCGCTGTATTAACTAGGTTATGCTGCAGTAACAAACCACGTCAATAATCTCAATGTTGCACTTATGTATCAAAATGGGTTTAAATGATTGCAATGACTGGAAGACCATGCTGGAAAGTCATGCACAGACAACTGATTAATTGTTGCAAATTCAAAATGATAACATATCATTTCTAGTGACATTTCACAGCCACAGCAAATTGCATGGCCCGGCCAAACTTCAAGGAGTGGGGAACTACAACCCTCCAGTGTATCCAGAAGGAGAGAACAAGCTATCGGTTTATAGCAGTCATGTCTCCTCAAATCCATGTTTTGTCTGCCCTTTCAGAGTCAAAAATATTCTCTTTTGGGGGTCGGACCGGTGGTGTAGTGGTTAAGTTTGCAGGCTCTGTTTTGGCGGCCCGGGGTTCATGGGTTTGGATCTTGGGCGCAGACCTACCAACTGCTCATCCAGCCATGCTGGGCAGCAACCCACATACAAAATAGAGGAAGATTGGCACAGATGTTAGCTCAGGGCCAATCTTCCTCACCAAAAAGAGGAAGATTAGCAATAGATGTTAGCTCAGGGCCAATCTACCTCACCAAAAAAAATAAATCTCTTTTAAAACATAGAAACAAAATATGGGTTGTGAGGGTCAGTTTTCATTAAGAATTATACCATTATATATTTTCATATAAAAATTATGCCATTAGTTCTAATATGTCTTACATCTTACAAAACCAAGTAAGCCCTTTTGACTATCCTTCACACTTATTGCAAGACTCATGTAAATCTAATTATTATTTCTGACTGGTTGGTCACCTTCATTGTATCCTCCTTTTACAGGTGTCTTTTAAAACCCTGTACTCATTAGAGCTCCCTGTGCAGTTATATTGACCTGATGAAACTGTCCCCACCCTTCTTCAGCATTATGAAAACTTGCTGCTGTAAAGTCATAATTTCAATTTTGTGTACCTGATGTCCCCAGAGACTTTTTATTTTGAAGATTAAAGATGCTTTGAAAAGAAGAGCTCAAAATGTTTATTCCTCCCTTCCCTTTACTAGCAAGCTATTGGAGATACACAAAATAAAGGAGTTAAAAAAGAAAAAAAGGAAGAAGCATTCCAGAAAGAGAAACCCAACACAGAAAAGTGGTGAAGCAAAGTCACAAGATGACAGCTATGCAGCAGAGCTGGAGAGAAGGCAGTTCAGATTGCAGTAGGAGGTAGAGGACAGAGACCTCTGGAAAAGAAGTTCTCCAGGCAGTCTGATGCATTTGAAAAGTAAATGTATGATTGACCTGATGGAAAACTAAGGATAGGTACATTGAAGGCTGTTCACGCCAAAAGCAAACAAAAAACCAAGGTAATCATTAACTCTAGGAGAAGTAAATGCATAGTGCAAAAATGGAACTATCCCTGTTGAACTTGGCTCTGCAGTGTACATTATTTAAACAATAACTTAAATACCAATATTGATGAAACAGATTGAGATATAGCTGTGCTCAATAATTTCCAAATATCTCCCATCCTGCGTGCCTTCTGCAATGAGACTTTGCCACTCTCCACTCTTGAGGTGGAGTTGACATCTCCTCCCCTAGAGTGTAGGCTTGTCCTGTCACTTGTGTTGACCAGCACGATGTGGTAGAAGTGATGCCAGAACCTCGTGACGCTGGAGATCTAAGGAGCCCTGAGTGAAAGCCCCAGCTGAGTCCAGCTCCCAGCCAGTCCACCAGCTGAATGCAGTCCCATAAGTGAAGCCAGGTAAGACCATCAGAAGAACACCCCAGCAAATGCAGAGAATCACGAGAAATGAGAAATGATTATTTTCATAAGCCACCAATTTTGCGGTGATTTGCTATCCCCAAATAGAAAACTGAAACAATATCTATATTGGGACAATGGAAGGAGAGGTGGGGTTATGTAAGAGAGCTAAATCATTAGCTAAAATGCCAGGAAATTAATAAATAATATCTTCAAAAGAAAAATCAAGAAAAAAAGCATTATGAGTATATTATTAGAGATGTGAAGATAGATACCAGAAGAAATAACTAAAGTGTTTCAAGTTGTTGCCTGGGGCCAGACTGTGGGGTGGGCCAAGGGAATGCAATTTTTCATTATAGAGCTTTTAGCAGTATTTGATTTTTAAAATGTGAACATGAATTGCTTTGATAAAAATAAAATTTATATATTTTTAAACTGTCCCTGGGATACGCAATCATAGGAAGTTAGGGCACGCAAAGGCCTCAGGGCCTGGCAGATGAATGAGGAGACAGCTCAAATTTGGTTGATGGCTTTCTGTTGACCATCCTGCCCCAGAAGGCTTGTCCTCCCCCCTGGGCCTCCCCTTTCACTTTCAGTTCTTGGCAACCAGTTCAAAAGGAGGATGTGTTTTAATCCACAGGTGAAGACTTATAAGTAACTGAGAAGGAAAAGAACGGGAGGCAGCAATGAACTGTTCTTTTGTCTTCAGCTAATTTCTATCATGGCCTCATGTCTTTTTAGAAGAGAAGAAAAAAGAGAGAAAAAGTCCAGAAGTCCATCAACTACTAAAACCTGAAGCAAAAGAATAATATCTTTAAATCACTGGCTCTGAGAATCTCTAAATAGCCCCAACGTTGTGCAATCTGATTGCTGGAAAAAGACTTGTAATTCTTATGTGCTCTTTGGGACCCCTCCTTGTTTGTGACTATGAATATAATCTTTACATAAATCTTAAAGAACTTAGGGTTCCTCCAGTAATATCTAGGTAGAAATAGCTTTAGAAAATCTGCTTAGTTTTATTTCCTCCATCTTCCCTGTTAGAATTCTTAATGCCATTCATTGGCCTATTGGAAGTGCTTGCTTCCAGCCACCCATTATTTCTCAGAGCAACACAGTCTGGTTTCAGCCACACAGTTCTGACAACTGGACAACTTGGTTGGTTCAGGTTTTAAAAAAATCAATCAAAGTAGCTGTTTGGCAAAGTGTATTAAGTGATTTTCTCATTTTTCAGCAAGCTGTCATGGAATTATATCACTTCAACTCAAGTGTTCTCTCATTCCCCCAAATATCTCTCCTCTTTAACTGGCTTTCCTTTTTCTGTCCTATCCCTGCCCCAGCCCCCAGCTTAACTTACCTTCAAAGGAAGCACCACAGGATTATGCTTTCTGGTTGGGTGATTCCAGTAATGAAGGTGCAGCTATTCTTGGGGAATGGATCAAAGAATATTTGTATGGTCCATTTGTATGCAAAAATGTTAAGATGGACAGGCTGAGTGAAGTCCCTGCCCCTGCCTTCTCCATCCTTCCAGCATCAGTTGCCGAGTCCATCCTTGGCTCGTCCAGCATCATCCCAGATTGTGCCAGGCCCACCATCCAGAGGACTTGGAATTGAATCTTATGCTCACAGGCCACTCTCTAGCCAGCCAAGTATAACAACAACAATAATGGGAATGAATGCCAATTGTTGAGCACCTGCTATGGGTCCAACATTTGACTGACTACTTACTGCTAATCCTTCCACCAATTCTGAATGTTAGGTATGGTTTTTCCCATTTTACAGGTGACCGTATGTACTGGCTCAAAATCACATAACTAGCCGCATGTGGAGGCAAGATTTTAATCTATATTTTTCTGACCCTAAGATGTCAGTCTACTCTGTCACTTTGCTCTGGATATTATTGGCTCCCTGGACCCTACAAAACCATTCTCATACTGTTGTGTGGGTCCAAAATAGCTCAGCTCTGTCTTACATGGAGCCTCTCTTTCAATAGGAGCTTCTCACTGCCACTCTCTTTCTAATAGATTAAGCACCCGTGATGGTGACATTTGTCTGAATCTGGCAAACCCATTTAACTCAGTTCCTTGAACCCCTGGCTGCTTTGGCAGAGGCCAATCTAGAAAACAGCTAGTTCTCTCAGTCCCCGTGGCCTGGTCTTGCCTGTTTCCCCTCCCGGCTGCCCAAAACCTCTATCCTTAAAATACAAACATCTAAAAAAACTAATGAATGTTTTGTCATCGTTTATTCATGCCATTGTGTCCTAAGCACTGTGCTATACATTGTATGGGACAAAAAGACAGATCAAGCACAGATCCTGAACCAAGGAGCTAATGTCTACTAGAGGTGGTTGAGAAGTATATACTTATACTACTAGCGATAGGAATTGTAAGCACCCATATAGCCCTTATTATGTCCTAGGCACTTTAGAAAGGTTACTTCACTTTGTCCTCTCAACAGCCCAGTGAGGTGGATTCTATTATTATCCCACTTTACAAATACTGAATTTGCAACACATGGGTAAGATTATGAACCCAGGCAGTTTGGTTCCAGATTGGAGCTCTTAAACTCTACTGGGTTTAGTGAAGATGCTGCACAGGTTGCAAGAGAAGTATAGATCCCAGGAATTGAGAGGAGAGAGACATATTACCCAGCTGCATAAAGCTAGACAGGCTTCCTGCAGGAGGTAGCACTTGAACTAGGACCTGAAGGATGGGTAATATTGGGTCACAAGGGATGAGTATGAAGGAAGGGCATTTTAAAAGGAAAGAAGAACAATCCTCTGATTGTTTATAGGCTCTTATTGCTGAGGCCTCAAACTGCCTCCTGAGCTGTGACATGACTCATCAGTCTAGCACTGAATGCCCGGCAGTGCGCAAGACTGGAGGGCCCTTTTGTCTATCAGTCTAAATATGTCTTTGGAAAAATACCTTTATCTCCCTTTGGCAGGACTCCTGGTTTCTCTCCTGGCTTATTGCTACTTCTGGGATGGTAGAGTCCTTCCTATAAGAATGCCAGTATAAAAGGATCTTGAGTGAGGGCATTGACCCAGACAGGAGAGCAGCTATCAACCGTATCAGATGAGCGAATTCACTGCCCAGCCTAGCAAAATGCTTTCAGTGTTGCTCCACCCCAACGATTGTTCCTAATCGGGGACAGATGGCAGCAGGCTATTTAGCCTCTGTGCGTTTCCCAAATGTGACATGTCTCTGCTCATCTTACTCGATGGCTGAACTGAGAGGAACACCAAACTGAGAAGGCTGAGGAGAAACGAGAAAGTGGAATCTTTGTCCTCTGTACCCTTCTGCCCAAGAAAGCGTCCCAGCTGTGCCAAGAAAATGATCATTGTAACAATGAGTTTGTACCCCATATTTTCTACTGAGGGAACAGTGCTAAGGGAAATGGGGGTGAACCCAGTCTCCAGCACACATAACAATTCTTTTGACCCCAGCAGAAATTGTGGAGATTCCTGGCTTTTCTTAATCTTCTAACTTTAAATGCTTTTCAAATACAACCTCATTGATCATTTGGCCTCATCTTGACTGAACGTTTTATTCACGTCATCTGATTTCTCCTCTCCAGATGTGTCACCATGGGTGGGCTCTTCTAATTGTAGCCATTATGGTTTCCTGTTTTTTTTTTTTTTATTTTTGCTTAGTTACTACTTGCCTGCTCCCGATGTTAGGAATGTACCTATCTTCTCTTTCCTAAGTCTGAACCCCAGCCTCGCTGTTTATATTCACTGTGTTCCAAAATAATTAGTCACTCGCCTTGTCAGATGTGTTTTTAATGTGAGTTTTCTCAAGAGATCCTTCTAGAATCCTCAAAACAAGAAGACTCCAAAAGACTCCATTTAGTTTCATGAATGGAGTTTTACACCACTTCTCTGTGTGTTTATATTTTATTTTCTTTAGCCCATTTCTGTTGTATCTCCCAGTGGTTGAGGCAAGACCTGGTACATGACTAGCTTCCCTCCAGAAGTTCTGAGAGTCCAGCCCAGGCTCATGGAGAGAAGATGTGGGGTTCCGAGGTGAATGTGCCCTCACTTCTGTGGAGTCATGATGAATGGAGCAGATGTTTTCATTAAGTTCCAATGAGAGTAGAAGGAGAAAACTCACTAAATAAAAAAAAGTAGGCAGGGAGGATGAGAAATATTCTGTAACAGATTATTCCTCTAGGGTGAACAACACATGCAAAACTTCTCTGACGGTTTTGAAGAGTCGACTTATTGAAGTGTTCAGAAAGGTGGTACGAAATCATCATTAACGACACTGGACAATTTATGTTCCTATGACTTGTGTTAGTTCAGGTGTGTTTTTCCCCTGTGTAAGTTCTTCACCACCCACTTGCCTTTTTATATTTACAGGGTTGCTATTCTGTGTCTTGTTCCTAAAACCCCCTAAGCCATTTTTCTCAAATGCACTGGACTCCAGGCAAAGATCATCTTTGAACTCCTGGTCGTGTCGCCGGATATTTGTTTGTGTGCTAGCTGGATTCTTGTGCAGCTTTGATTTCTCTTTCCAGTGAAGTAAGGTTTTATGGCTCTTGCAGATTCACTTAATCTCTTGCAACACATGAATGATCCCTTCATTCTAAAGGCCACATGGTTGATTTGGTAATTTCTATAGATCTGTCTCTCACTAGTTTGCTTTTGTCTGCTCACTCCTTTTCTGTTACTTAATTATTTCATGAGATTTTGCTCTATCTTATTTACCCTCCCCAATTCAGGCCATCCCTTATTCTTCTCCTCAACTTTAGAGCTTTACAGCCTCACTTCCAAGAGCCTGGGGTTTCAACTCCATGTATTGCACATCATTCTCCCTCTTGTTAACTGAAGCAGAGACTAGGAATTATGTAATTCCACACTCCATTGGTCACTCGTAGAGTTGGCTTTATGAGGATTTTGTCTCTGAAGACCTCATGCCATGAAAACCGTGGTGTCCTGAAAGATGGAGAACAGAACTGCAGGTCACTGACTCGAGTGAGAATTTGTCTGCTGTTAGTTCTTAGTGTTCATTAGTTTGGTTGGCAAACATTGTTTTTTTAAATTCTGTGCAGGAAGACTTTTTAAAAATTACATAAACTATATTTTGATAATGGCATACTGAGGGCTTCTAAAATATTTCAGTGTAGTTTTATCTTAAACGTTATGAGCTTTTAATCATATGTAGAATTTGATTTTTTATTTTAACTATTTTTCATTAAAATAAACTGCAGCTTTTGGACCCACAGTTTTGATTCAGATATGAATATGGTTAATTAAGCTAATTCTAATACGTTTTGCAAACTCAAGGCTTATAAAACATTAAGAAGAAAAGCAATTCAAGATATCTTTTGAGCACCTACATTCAAAACAGTTTGCCAAGCATTGGAAAATTTAACCAAAATATCAAAATTAAAGAGAAACAACAGTATGGGAAGTTCTGGAAATCTCAAACCTCCATATTTCGTCTTTCCATCTTCCAATTCATCTCTTTTTATTGCTGCCTTAATGCTCTTTCTAAAACATAATCCAAATCAAGTGGCTCCACTGATCAAAAGCCTTTAGTGACTTCATATAATTTCATGAATTAAATCCAAATTCCAAGAAGTGACAGTGCAACATCTCCACAATGTGGTTTCAGCTTCCCTTATCCTCATTATTTTTTCCATTTGCTTCCTCCCTCTCTCTCTCCCTCCCTCTATCCCACCCTCCTTCCCTTCCTTCCAGGATATTAAACATCCACCGTATATCAGACAAAGTGGTGAGACACAAAGGGGAATGAGTAATTCCTCAAAGACCTCCAGTCTAGACTCTTCTGCAAGGGTCCACAATATATTCAATATACTCTGGTCTTTTGTCTGTGCTCCAGTATATTCCCATCACTCACTCCACCCCACCTTTCCTTCACCTCAGATTCCATCTCCACCATCATATCTCCCCACCTATATTCTCTCAATTCAAACTTATCTCCTTCTTGAACACTCTACAACCTAGCGTGCCCACCTTCTGTGTGCTTCCTATAGTATATCTTTCCTTCATTAAAATTTGTTTTTCTGATCATGAAAGCAATAAATACTCATTCTATAAGACTTTGAGAATGGAGATGAGTGTGAAAAGAAAATATGATACATGGTCTAGACTACAAGGTATTCACTGAGAATCTAGATGTCCAGGTTCTAGTCCCATCTCTGCCACTTGGGAGCTGAGGGACATTGAGCATGCCATTTATCCACTTTTTTAGGCCTCATATTTTTCTCCTCTGAAAGGTGGGAACTGAGTTTTCTGATCTGTAAAGACCATTCTGGTTGTAGAATTCAGTATCTAATTTACATGTCTATAAATGCTTATTGTGTGTCTTGGCTTCTCCACTGGGCAATGACGTGCACTTCATTGCCCCACCTAGTGCTTGGCCCGGAGTGGATCTTCCAGCCATCTTGGAAGAACAAAGGCACGTGTTGAGAGTTTCATAACTTTATCTCTGATAGACTCAACTTGTAATAATTTTCAGCCATTACACCGAATTTGTTATCGAGCTTATTTAATGTGAAACATACTGGACATGAATTTCATTATTAGATTTACGGTTTATTATCCTATGTCTCTCTATATGCTTTTGCTTTCTTTTTTTCCTCTTCTAATGAAAAATGATAGCAACAAGCAAAACATCAAAATTCTGTCCACTTGAACAACACTGTAAACATTATTTAAATTAATTTTGTTCAAATTCATTGCAAACCCATACAATGCATGAGTCTATATTTAATGCTGTCTTCTCTTCTGAAATTTGAAAAGTTTCCTTCTGTCTAGAACTCTGTGATTTGAAGAATTGGAAAAAAAAAAAAAACTAAGAGAGTAACAACTTTATCTTAAGCTTCATGCCAGCAGTATTGGAAAACTGGATTAAGGAGTAGATTTATAGATCCCTATAGTTCTTTAGAGTTCTACACATTTTTTTAGGAAGTTGTTCCATAACATAACTTCTCTTCCCTAACCATGATAGCCAGGAAACCCTTCATTTATGTTTGCTACATAATTACCCTTCAGAGTAGTCCCTGAGTCTTATATAAGCAACCAATGGTTATTTTGTTCCCTCCAGACTTCCCAGTGTAGGGAATAGAGTAGGACGGAACCAGAAAGCTAGTTCTGGGGCTGCCACTTGTTGACTGGATGAAGGTGGGCAAATGGCAACTTTCCTGTGACTTTGTTTCCATCTCCTTAAATTGAATTGCCTTTCTAAATTGTGGTGATGATCAAATAAGATGATATGAGAAAACCTTTTGAAAGCTACAAAGCCCCGTAGGAGGTGACAAGGGTAATTCTCCTTTAGAACTGTTCCCAGGGTTCCTGGGAAAGCTATCCCATGCCTCATTTCATGGAAAATCTGTTATTTGCTGGGAATGAAGATAGTTGAGGGATTGATTTATTATATATTTTCTTTAACGCTATGATAATATTAACATGTTAACCGAACTTCTGCATTAACGTATTAATTGCTTTTATCTACTATTTCCTATTATTGGAAGAATTTCTCTATGCTCCTTAGAAATGTATTAAAAATTGTTTGATTAGAATTTTACACTCATGGTAATTAGCCCTCTTAAGAGTCTAAGCAGGTAAGCACATCCACATCATGACGTCCCTTTTTAACACGTCAGCATAATAACCTATTATTCCAGAGGGATGAAAAAATAAACAAACAAAAATGTTTATTACTGTCAAAAGGTGAGAGAGCACAAAACAAGATACCACAGAAAATCAATTGCATAAATTGTAAAAAGCCACCTTCTTATTTGCTCTCTTATGTATAGAAATATATCACACATAACTTCCCTCCCATCAAAATAGAAGCAAACCAATCAAAAGGAGAAACTCCGTGTTATTTTTTTTAGTTTTATTGAGATACAATTGACAAATAACATTGTATTATTTTAAGGTGTACAACCTAATGATTTGATATATGTATATATTGCAAAATGTTTGCTGCAATAAGTTTAGTTAACATCCATTGCCTCGCATAGGCACAAATTTTATTTTTCTTATGATGAGAACTCTCAAAATCTATTTTCTTAGCAACTTTCACACATGTAGTACAGCATTGTTAACTAAGCTGAGCATTAACTTCTGAACTGGCCTACCACTATCATGTTAGATTGTGCCACCTGCTCCCTTCCAACTGTTTTTTAACCAGAAGCTTCTGAGGCAAAACAACTGTTTTCTGCTAATGTGGCAGATCCTTGGCAGAAGCTCTGTGTTTTGAAATAGCAGTTTACTTAGGTCAAGTAGTTGATATGTCTGAGTTGCTGAATTTTTATTAGATTTTAAAATATATGTATAATAGCTCACATAAATGTTTTTCCATACGTACTATCCTATTTATTTTTACAGAAAGGAATTCCAAAACCAAGCTCCAGAGAAGTCAAGTAATTTACGCAAGGTCATGAAACCATTGGAGAATTGAGCTGTGATTTTTCCCTCAAGCCCAAATTCCCCATTTTTCCTTCATGACATTCCTGATCGTTCCCCCTCATCTCCTAACAGTAGCAACTATTCTCTCATCAGTACTCCTATAATTCTTCCTCCTGGACCATGCCACTGCTCACTTTGAAGGATGCAATTCTATCAGTGATTTGGCAGAATTACTAAATGTCATGCCACCTGGTCATGGGTGGTACTCTTTCACAGAAGCAACAGGAGGAAACAGAGTTAAAAAAAGGCACAAAAGGGGCCGGCCCAGTGATCTAACGGTTAAGTTCACACGCTCAACTTTGGGGGCCCAGGGTTGGCAGGTTTGGAACCCGGGTGCGGACAGACACACTGCTTGTCGAGCCCTGCTGTGGTGGCCTCCCACATAACATGGCGGCGTCCCGCATAAAGTAGAGGAAGATGGGCTCGGATGTTAGCCCAGGGCCAGTCTTCCTCAGCAAAAAAGAGGATTGGCAACGGATGTTAGCTCAGGGCTGGTCTTCCTCACAAAAAATAATAAATAAATAAGGCAGAATGGCTATTTATTTAAACTCTTCCATTGAGGCCATTTTCACCAAGTTTCTAAGTTTCCAGCTTATTTCCTTGCACAAGGAACTTGTCTTTAGGAATGATGCTGTCCTTCATGAGGCTTCATGGGGAACAATCAGACATTTGAAATCTCATTACCTGACAGATTCAGGCCTCCTAATAGAAAAAGAACAAAGGCAATTTATGTGGGAGGAAAACATGAGTCAATTTGCTCTCTGACTAAAAGATGCGAGAACACCGAACCGTAAATCCCAGGTACACCTGTTTCTTCTCAGTTTAGAGGCTGCCTCCTAACTCAGTCTCTAGTGGGAACAAATACTTTATGGAGGGCAATTGTAACAGACCATTTCCACTGGAGGCTACAGACGTTTTTCTTTCAGCTCTTACTTGATGATCCCAAAGTGGGTGAGAACAGAAGACTCACATGTTTCTGGAAGCTCCCATGACTCTACCACTGATGCAAGCTTGTCCTGATTTCTTAGGCTTTCTACCTTTCCAGGCAATCAAATAGCTATTATTTTATGGAGATCAATGTGGTGTCAACATGGTGTCTAAAATATAGAACAGGTCAAATATATACAGTTCTGGTGAGGGACTGTAAATGAATGTTGATGAGAAGAAATGAATATGTATTAAGTTCTAGCCACAGGTCAGGCACTGAGCAGTGTACTTTTTTAACCTATGGTCTTTCTTTTAATTGGCACGACCACTCTCCTATGACGTTGGTAGAATGAAGACTAAGCTAGATCTGGCTTAACTCAAACCATAATTGAATTGCTTTATTGCCGCCTGTAACTTGGCCTCCTAATCAGTCTGAACCAGTTCCTGTGTGAACCAGTTTTAAAGACAACTGATCCTTATGGAGCATTTTTCACTGGCAGGTCCACTAATCTCTCTTGGCTTTACATTGGGGGTCAGCTAAGGGATGGATGTTATTTGCTTATTCTTTTTTCAGACAAGAATCTTCTACATATCTGAAAACTAGCCACTTGACACAACATAGTGGCCAGGATAGAAAGACCAGACCATTTGGAGTCAGATAGACCAGGGTTTGAATCCCAGCTCCTCCTCATCATCACTATGTTGCATCAGGCAAGTTACTTTACTTCTCTTGGGCTCAGTTTACTTATCTGGAACATGAGGATGACAAAACCTATCTCACTGGGTTGTTGTGAAAGTTAAATCACGTAATGTGTGCTAAGTGCACTGGAGATATTGGATGGTCAGCAAGAGCTTTGTGAGACATGGCGCATTACCCACATGTGTAATATCAGAGTGCAAAGAAGGCAAAGGAAAGGGTGAGTGGTCAAGATGTTTCCAAGCATTATGACCCCTAAATAGAGGCTTTGATGAGGGGAAAACACTGACTACAACTGAAGACAACAGCTTTTCTAAGATGGCCTCATTAAATGTTTAATTGGGTGAGAATATTTTGTGGGTTTCCACACACTGCCAGGAAGCTTATGCAATGTTTTATTCTTTCTCTAAGTGTCTTTCTCACTATACAGAGACACAGACTCAAGACTTGCTAGAAAATCTACCCACTTGCTCTGTTGGAGCACACAGACTGATTATTGAGGTTAAGGTATTTTCTTACTTTGATGTTTCTCTTTTAGGACAATCTCTCTTGTCCTCCCTGAGAAATGGTGGGAACAGTGAGTGAAATGATTTACTGGGAAGATAAGTGAAGGGGGGATCAGGTGATCAACTGGGTCTGCGAAGTTAGAGGTCACTAAAGGGTCAGCCTGGAGGGCTACATTCCAGAAAGCTAATATTGGATGAATTGAGTTGTTCTTACTTCACCCAAGACGTAATTGTCCCCCAAAATGCATTGCCTGCGATATTTCAGGTTGTCTTGATTATACAGAAACTCAAATATATTGCATGCTCTCCTCTGAGCGGCCCTGGCCTAGTTAAGTCCTGCACGGAATGCAGAGGAAACACGGATGTGGTCTCTGCTCTCAAGGAGCTTATTTAGGATGGAAAACTAAGAAATAATGCAAGACATATACAGTACGCTCTTAATCCTAAATATAAGTGGAGTAGGAGACCAGATCCTTATGTTCTGGCAGATGCTGATCACAGATGAAATATTCATCAAACCATCTCAAAATGGAGGGAAAATAAGGACAAAGTTTTAACATCAGTATAGAGGAGCATGTTATAGAAGGTATATAATCTAATTATTATACTATATTTGATTTCCATTTTACGTGTATCTATACCTATTTTATACATATGTATTCAACTATCTTTCCTTGTGACTCTTTTTTATTTTGATCCTATTATCTTTCCTTTAGTTTTTTTCTTTAATTTTTTCCTTATTTTGTGAAATGATCATGAGACTATAAAGTCATTGTTTCTTCAAGTTCCATACTTTGGAAAAAAAGTGTGTGGGTTGCCAAAACTTTTGCTTTTTTGATCCCACTGGTCCCTGAGAACCCCTTGCTTAAAGCAGGGAGAGGTGAGTGTGTGAGGGGTAAAGAAAGAAGACTTCTTGGGGGAAGGAGGAGCTTGCTGATACAGAGGGTGTGTGTTAGAACAAGCAAATGACACATTGAGATGGTTAGGTAAAGACCAGGCTAGGAAGTTAGATTTCCTATAATAGGGAAAAAGGAGCCATTCATTCCTGAACTTGAAGGTGACATGATGAAAACTGTATTTAGGAAGGTGAGTTTGTCATTATGACATAAGGTGAATTAGAGGAGTGTGAAATTAATCACGTATAGAAATTCCACCCAGAGTTACTAAAGGCCAGGTGGTATTCAAGAAATTTTCAAATGGAAGATTTGACGAAGAGGAAAAAAATCAAAGAGTGTGGTACTTGAGATTAATCCATGGATTTCCAAGCTTCTGTTGCTTGTAAAGTCAGACTATGAGAGTTGGGATCTTTCCTTTCTTTGGCTATTACTGCACCACACTGGGCAGCATAGCAGGGTGGGCAAGAGCAGGCTCTGGTCTGAGTGTTAATCTTGGCCTCATCTCTTAGCAATTGTGCAACCTTGGGAAATTTAAGCTTCACTTTTCTCGTATGAAATATATGAAACATAATATTACCTACGTCATAAGGCCATTGTGAAGATTAAAAGAGACAATGCAAGTGATATGCTCAGCGGAGTGTATGGCTCAGAGCAGGCTCTGAATAAGCAAAGTTGCAGTTTTTGTCTGTGTGTTCTTTGGCAAGACACTTAGTCTCTCTGAGCCCCAGTATACTCAAATGTGAAAGGAAGTGAATCAGAACTACCTTGAACAGTTATTGTGAGAATTAGAAGAGATGGATGTGAAAGCACTTTGGAAACTATAGTTTGCTGTATGATTGCTAGCTTTTATGGTTATTATTGTTCATAATAACTAGTGTCACATATAAATATTCATTCACACATAAATAGTTATGTGTCCTGAACCTGAGCTAAAATAGGCTCTTTTACATTGAAGTGGTCTGTTGGCTTTACCAGGATGTGATAATCTATGCAATGTTCTTCAGTTAAGGGTCTGGCAGTAAGTGTTGACCTCACTCGAGGGGAGGTGACAGAGGTTCATGTGAGGTGGACCCCAGACTGTGTCATGAAGGCCTTTCAGGCTAGCCAGGTGTCCAAATGCCCCGGTTGCTTTGGTGCAACCTGAAGAGGCTTGTCCTGAGCCCATTGTAGGGGCTCAGTAACCTCTATCTTCTGATGGATAATTCAAGCTGTGCTCATTCAGTCAATCAGCAAACTGTTCTCAAGCATTTACTACATGCCATACCCAATGCCAAGTGCTGTGAGTACTGGGAGGAACCATTCAGAGTTGCTACATGGAGGTGCTTATACTCTGATGAGGGAAATAAACTAAACTACAGGTAACACAGCCATGTGAGGCCTCTGATGGTTCTGGCTCCTGCACTGAGCACTATGTAGTGTAGTGGACACAGCTCACCGTGTCAGGAGACTAGGCTCAGCCAATTACTATCTGTGCGATATTCAAGAGACTTAATCCCTCTGGCCCTTGGTTTCTGCATCTAGACAATGGTAACTAGATACACCTCCTACGGTTGTTAAGGATATCAAAAGAGAAAATCAGCATCTGGCCAAGAGTAAGCTCTCAACAGATGGCAGCTGTTTTTACCATAGAGGGAGGATGAAATATACATACACCCAGGCCAAGCCCTTTTCCAGGTGACCATGCTTCCCTTTAGTAGTTGTCCACAGTTGAAGGAAAAACAGAATCAGGACAAGACTTTTGGTGAGTGGAAATTAACCTTTGTTATTTTCCATCAGCTAAACTCTGGGATACGTCTTTTTGTATGCATTATTTCTGTAATCCCTAAAACAGCCCAAGAAGGGGAATATATATCCCCATCTTCTAGAAGAAAAAACTGAGGCTCTGAAAATCTAAAATTTCCTGCCCAAGGAACACAGCTAATCAGAGGTAGGCTGGAATTGGAAACCAAGTATTTTCCATCTTACCAGGTAAGAGGAGACTTACCCATAAGTTTTCCCCTCTCACTCTCAATGAAGTCTAGATATTTGAACTTCTAGTTTATTTGCCACTGCTACCACTCATGCAGGCAGGATTATATATAAATCATCAAATGTTTTATTATTTTGACCAAAGAATATATCCAGATATGTTTGGGATGGCCTTCGATTCTGTAAATGCCAAATGAATCACCCATCTATGAATTAAGACAAATTCCTTTGGGAATTTGCTTATGTTTCCATAGTGATATGCCATTCCAAACAATTACTATGGCAGACATTGTAATCAATATGAGAGTGGGTGAAGATAGAAATTAATATTTGTTGAACACCTACCATTTGCCATGGACTACATACATTATTCCCTTCAATCCTCAGAGGATTCATTTATTCAATAAATGGTTATTGGGTGCCTCTTCTGTTTCAGGTATCCTGAGTGTCGAGGGTACAGAATCAAACAAAACAGAACCCATGCCTTTGTGGAAATTAACATTCTCTTGAGAGATATCAACAGTAAATAAAATATATATGTCAGACAGAGAGAAGTGCTATGGAGAAAAATAAAGCAGAGAAAGGGGATGGGGAGTATTGATAGAGTAGTGGCGGTTTGTCCCCGCCCAGTAGGAAGAGTCTCACTGAGGCAGAGACTTTGAACAAAGATATAAAGGAGGTGAGGGAGTGACCCTGGCTGACATCTGGGGAAGAGTGTTTCAGGCAGAAATAAATAGCAAGTGCAAAGGCCCTGAGGTAGGAGTATGGCTGGTATGTTTGAAGAACAACAAGGGGGCAGAGTGGCTGGAGTAGACTGAGTGAACAAGAGACTAGCAGGAGATGAGATCAAACAGATTATAGGGGCCTGATTATATAGGGCCTTGTAGACCATTGTAAAGATGTTCACTTTTATTCTAAATGGGATGGAAGCCACTGGAGAGTTTAAAGAAGAGTGACATGATCTGACTTATGTTTAAAAAGATCAGTATAGCTGCTAAGAGCATAGAGACTATGTAGAAGGCTTTTGCAATACTCCAGGTAAGGCAGGATAGTAGCTTAGACTTGAGTGGTGGCTGTCTAAGTGAGAAGAAGTGGTTGGATTTGTGAGAGATTTGAAAGGTAGAGCTGATAGCATATGCAGATGGATGGGATAAGGAGTATAAGAGAAAGAGAGGAGCCAAGAATGACTCTAAGGCTTTTGGAACTGGAACTGGAAGAATAGAGTTACATTTAATGGGGCCAGAGAAGACTATTGAAGGAGCTGCTAATTAGCAACTTGCTCACACCCACACATCTAGGCTTTCCCCCACATGACCTTGCCTTCTTCCAACTGGGAAAAATCCACAAAATGATGAAATCACTTCACTCAAGTTCATAAGCAGGCATGGTGTGGATGAAAGATTCACCCATGGCTCTGAAAACGACTCTCCTTCTTCCCCTTCAGACTAATTAGGAAGCAAATTCTTATTGTGAAATTAGAGTGCTCTAGCAAACCCAAGCCAAACTCTTGGTCAACTAGTTGATTATGGAAAATGAGGGTTTCCTGGAAACTTTTCCACATTTCCACTGCTTTTCCCTATCCAAGAGATGGACCTAGATGCCAAATTAGTTCTTTTTCTCCAAATTATATCTTCTTGGATAACCTCTCTGATGGGTGTGGAACCACCACAGTGGTTATTTGTAGTTGATCTTTGAACTAGAGAGCATCACAAGAGGAAAACAAATAATGTGACTGTTCATTGGACTCATAAATGGATAACTTTAGTGAAATTATAAGACATGGCACCTCTCACAGCCATGGACTTAGCCCAGTCTCCTATGAGGAGGATGTTTATTTGGTTGGCCACTTCTGGGCCCCAGAGTAACCAAGGCAAGACTCAAACCTCCCAGACCAGATGTCTCTCTACTCCCCTGCCTGCAAAGGTTTTCTAACTCAGAGTTTTACAACAGACAACAAAGGGATTAGTTGAGCATGATTGAATCCCCACCCTGGAATGAGAACTATATAAAGCTAATTCGCAGTTGACTTGGGCACACTTGCATATAATATACCATAAATAACACAGTGAGTGCTGGTATAAACTCCCAATTTTCTGGACTATCTCATCTATGAGATCTTTTATACAAACCTCTGGGTAACCACAAACCATAAAAACAGAGCAGAGTCACAAATCATACATAAAGAGGAAACTGAGAAAAAATCACAGAAAACCAAATACAACAAATACTCATACACCAATACCAAATAATACACCCAATAATACACCAAACTGAAATAGAAATACAAGGAAAATACAGAAATACAAGGAAAAAGAAACAATGGAAATATAGAGCAACCAGAAAATAAAAGACAAAATGGCAGTATTAGGCCCTCATATACTAATAATCACGCTAAGTGTAAATGGTTTGAATTCACCAATCAAAAAACACAGAGCAGCTGGGTGGATTAAAAAACAAGACCCAACAATACTCTGCCTCCAGGAGACTCATCTGAGCTCTAAAGAAAAACAGGCTCAGAGTGAAGGGGTGGAAGATGATGCTCCAAGCAAATGACAACCAATAGAAAGCAGGTGTGGCCATATTTATATCAGACAAAATAGACTTGAAGCCAAAAAATGACAACAAGGGACAAAGATGGACATTATGTAATGATAAAAGGCACAGTCCACCAAGAAGACATAACTCTTATAAATTTATATGTACCTAACATAGGAGCACCAAAATATACGAAGCAACTATTAACAAAACTAAAGGGAGAGATCAACAGCAACATAATAACAGTAGGGGACTTTAACACCCCACTTACATCAATGGATAGATCATCCAGTCAGAGACTCAACAAGGAAACAGTGGCCTTAAATGAAACACTAGACCAGATGGACTTAATAGGCATATATAGAACATTCCATCCAAAAGCAGCAGGATACATATTTTTCTCAAGTGCACATGGAACATTCTCAAAGATAGACCATATGTTGGGAAACAAAACAAGCCTCAATAAATTTAAGAAGATTGAAATCATATCAAGCATGTTTTCTGACCACAAGTGTATGAAACTAGAAATCAACTACAAAAAGAAAGCTGGGAAAATCACAAATATGTGGAGACTAAACAACACACTACTGAACAACCATTGAATCAGTGAAGAAATCAAAAATACCTGGAGGAAAATGAAAATGAAAACACAACATGCCAAAACTTATGGGATGCAGTAAGAATGGTACTAAGAGGAAATTTTACAGTAGTATAGACCTAACTCAAGAAGTAGGAAAAATTTCAAATAAAGAATCTAACACTATACCTAAAAGAACTAGAAAAAGAAGAACAAACAAAGCCCAAAGTCAGTAGAAGGAAGGAAATAATAAAAATCAGAGCAGAAATAAATGGAACAGAGACTAAAAGAGCAATAGAAAGGATCAATGAAACTAATAGCTAGTTCTTTGAAAAGGTAAAAAGAATTGACAAACCCTTAGCCAGACTCACTAAATTCCCAATTTTCTTTCTCCAAGGAACAAGTGAAAATATCTAAGAAGTGTAGTTGTATAAGTTTTAGCAACCCTCGTGTGCCAGGCGTTGTGCTAGACATCACTATGGTAGCTTCAGGAACCTCACAGTCATGGTCAGAGAGGAAAGCACATACGCCTACAGTATTCCAGGCACTGTGTTAAGCCCTGGGGATACAACAGTAACCAGACAGGTAAGGTCCTTGCTCACATAGATCTTACAGAATTTAAATAAATAAACTTACAATTGTGATTAGAAATATTATTATTTCAGAGAGTGGTGTTATACACACCAAAAGGTGATCACTGGATAGGGGGTGAATGGAGTGGAGGCGTGAAGTATTTTAGAATGAGTAGTTAGGACAGGGGTGCAATGATCAGAAGGAAAAACATGCCAGAAAGAAGGAACACAAATGCCAAGGCGGTTGAGGTAGGAAAATATGGATTGAGGAGAAAGGAATAGAGAGAAGGCTAGTGTGGTTAGAGCTTAGCAAATGAGGGAACTAATAGAGTGAAATGAGGTCAAGGACAGAGGCAGAGGCCAGATCACTGGAGCTTTGCAGGTTATGGTTAAGGAGGTTGGCTTTTATTCTAAGTACAATTGGAAGCTATTGGAGTGTTTTATGCAAAGATTTGATACAACCTAGTGTATGATTTAATTTAACTTTATGCAGGGCAGAGAATGGACAAGAGGGGCCAAGGTGGAAACAGGGAGACAATTAGGAGGCTATTGCAGTTAATAGAAGATGGTGACTAGGACTGGTGTGTAGCAGTGGAGATAATGGATAGTGTCAGATTTAAGATATATTTGGAGAGAAATATAAGAGAAATGGAACACCCCAAGGTGGTCCCAAGGTTTGAGGCTGAGCTACTGGTGGATGGTGTTGCCATTAACTTAGATAGGCAAGACTAGAGAAGGAAGGAGATTATGAATCAAGAGTGCTTTTAGGAATCTCTTAAGTTTGAGATGGTAATTAAATATGCAGATCTGAAGCTCAGGGAAGAGGTCAATACAGGAGATATAGATGTAAGAGTTATTTCATATGCTTGGTATTTAAATGTTGTGAATGATATTGCTCAGAAATAGACTTAGATTCGAAGAAAAGAGGGCTGAAGATTGGGTTTTGAAGCATTCTAACACCCATACTGGAGGCAGTGGAGGAGCAACTTACAAAAGAAACCAAGAAGCATCAGTCAGCTGTAGGAGGAAAAACAAAAGACTAATGTTACAGAAGTCAGGAGAAGAAGGTATTTCAAAAAATGAGAAGTGGTCATCTTTTCTGAAGGCTTTAGAGTTTAAGCAAAATGATAGTAGATAGATTGCTGGACTTGCTAAGATAGAGTTCATTGGTAATCTCAACCATGGCCATTTTGGTGGAGACGTGGATGCAATACTATGAAAACACAAAGAATAAATCATTCTGGAAATGCATTCTGAGGGAAGTAATATAGAATTTGGAATTAAAAGCTTGAAAGTGTGTTAGGCAATAACAAGTGTTGGGGAAGAGCATTTTAGCAGAGAGTTCGGTATAACATAATAATCAAAGTTAGAGAAGTATCATTATGTAGGGGGAGCTATAGCAATTTGGTGTTGTTGAATGATAAAGTACTAAGCTGGAAATGGGGGGAAATTCTGTTAGAGGGCTAGATCTTGACGGTTATGTGAATGTTATCTGTAGGAAATGAGGACCTACTCAAGAGTTTAATCAGGGAAGAAACAATATCTCATCTGCATTTTCAGCAAGGTGACTCTGCAGCATGGACTATGGCAGGCAACGCTGGAGACACAGAAACCAGAGATGGGTTGTTGAAGTGTTATAGGTGAAAGATAATGAGAACACCAACTTGAGTAGCTATATGACATAGAAAAGAGAGCATATCCTAGAAACATCGAGGATAGAAAGTTGTCATGTCTTGATTAGTGATGAGTCAAAATGCCTCCTAAGTGTTGGTTTTCAGTGACTGGGTGAATGGCAGTGCCAGCATCTGTGATGGGCAAAACTGAAGGAGGAGCTGGTTCAGACAGAGAATTAATAAGCTCCATTTTGCACCTGTTGAAATTGAGGTGCTGGTTGGGACATGTTGAAGATGTTTTCCAGTAGAGGGCTGGATAATAATTTGAAGGTTTGAGGAGACATGTGGATAGAAGACACACACACACACACACACACACACACACACACACACATTCTGAAATGACTGAAAAATATCCAAGGTGTTTAACAATTCAATGATATTGGTAACCAGCTCTTGCTAGTCTTAGCAGCGTAGTGGCAGTGTTTTGAGGAATGAGTGGAAGATGAGGAAGTAGAAATAGTGAGTGTAGGCTACTCTTTTGAGGGACTTGAGAGGTTTGGATTTAGAAAAGGAGCAGAGAGATTGGACAGTCACTAAAAAGATATGTAAGATTCAAGAGATATTCTAATTTTGTTTTTTAAGATGGGAGAAACTTGGAAATATTTATTGGCTCAGGAGAAGGAAGGAAAGAGTAATTCAGGAGGGAAGTGGGATGATTGAAAAAGTCAAGTTCAAGTGGAGATGGAGGAGGATGTACTCAGGACTCAGATAAGTGGTTGGCTGTGATCAAGAGGAAGGACAACTCAATCTCTTAGACTGCACGAGAGCAGTTGGTGTGAATGTAGATAAGGCTGGTAGAGGGATTGAGAAGATTCAGTTTTCTAGAACCCTTCAAAGTCACAAGATCATTGCTGAGAGAGAAGAAGGTGGGTGTTAGGTAGAGCACTTGAGACCAGTGAAGGTTTGACAGAAAGTAAGTGAGACACAGAAAGGTGAGATGACCAAGAGCTGATAAAGAGACTGATGAACCACACATGGTTCAATTTGGAGAGCATGAGTTTGCAGAGTTGTCAGTTTGCCTGGTTGTCTGCTTTTTCTAGAAACACTAAACAGTTAAGGTATAGAAGTGAAGAAAATAATGAAAAATTAAAATATTAAACCAAAGTTAGGTTTATTTGAGACAGTTAAATTGGAAAGATGGGGGGAAAAAACCTGCGAAGACTAAAGAGAGAGTTCGATGGTCCTTTAGGGGACCCTTGTTGGGTAGAAAAAGATGAGAGTTTAATTCAGCTGATAAAATGGGAAGGAATGAAAAAGACAAGATACCGGGTAGGTTGAAGGACAGTAAAAATGGGGATAAGATATTGAGGGACCTGGAAGGTCGTTTATATGAGAAATTGAAGCTTAACATTTCAGAGGAGGAAACATTCCAGGTGATGACGAGGTCTAGGGAGTGGCCACAAAAGTGAATGACTGGGTTGGAGTGAAGGCAAAGACCACAAGGGCTGATGGGGTTAGATGCTGGATGGCTCATCAGCATGGAAATTAAAGTCACTCTCATCATGGCATAGAGGCTGTTGTGGGGCCAGTATCCACAGTGAATGAAGAGGAGGGACAATGAAGCCCACAGGCAACAGTGATGGATGAGGACAGAAGTTGTAGGAAGAGGAGTTTTTACAAGAAGGTGGATGAATGAAAATCTGGAAGAAGCATTGAGAAGCAAAGAAAACATCAGACCCACCTCCTGACAATAAACATGGTGAAAAGTGGAAGAACGAGAGCTTTCATTTGGGAGGGCTAACCGGAAAACTGTATTTTCAGGGGATAAAGCGGAAGGATTAGTATATGATAAGGTTAATATAGTAGGATTTGTTTATAATGAAAGGTTTCAGAGGCCTTGCTGGGAACATTTGAAAGACAGAGGAGCAATAAGATTGGGACCAGGACTGAGGAAAATCAGAGCAGTAAGGGGATGCAAATACGAGTCAGCAGACATGAATATTGGGTTTTATGTTTTCAACAGGAACCACGGAAGGGAAGCTGGTAGAATGTGCTGGCTACAAAGATTCACAGAGAACATTGGCATAAAATAGTAGCCTTTGAGGCCTGGCAATGCTGGCACTTTGGCACCCTTTTCTAATGACTGCTGCAGGAATAACCCTTCAAGGTCAGAGACTGGACTGTGGGCCAGACGAAGCTCCCCACTGTCACAGAGACAGAAGTCTTCTCTGTGAGCTGAGTCCTCTTCTCCTGGCATGGCCAACTTTCTTCTCCTTTTCTTCCATGTGCCCCTTGCTGTTCTTTTCCCTTGCCCTTCAACCATAAGATGTCAATCTCTTTATCAGTTTCTGCTTAAGTCTTTGTTTAATGCTCACTCTTGGTATGGGCTTTATCAATTGATTTCTACGCATGCATGTTACCTACATTGTATGTATTAAAATGCCTGCTAATCACCCACTAAGCAGATATATCTTGTGTCTCTCTTTGAGGAGTTTTGATGCTGTGGGCAGGAAGAATAATTCCTTGCTGAGACTCAAAATAAAAATTGATACCTTCTTCATTCCTCTCATTGGCAATAATATTGAAACCTGGACACTTCCTGTGTAATTTCATTTAATTTCCTCCTGTGCTGTCCCTCTTCCAAATGGTCTTGTTCTACCACTTCACTCTAACTCCCATTTGAGCTATGAAATAATTGTTGATAACTTACAAAAGGGTGTGAGCTCTTCTCTGTATCTTTCTTCTCAGGGATAATTTGCAAGACTTGGAACCATCTAGGATGCTCTGTGTAAGCATGAATAGAACTACCTGGAAGGCCTGGTAACTCTGCACCTTTCTTAATAAAAGGCAAAGTACAATTTAGAAATTCTGACTGCAGACACATTCCCCAGAACCTTGTTCTCACCATGCAGACCTGGGAGCGTAACCGAGGGCAGAGAGTGAACAGCCTTTGCTCTGGGATCAGAAGTTATTTTTGTGTGACTTGCTCTCAAACATCATTATCTCTGATGCCCCGACCTGTCCAAATGCTGCCATTTCCATGCCCAGACCTACCATTGAGACCTACCTGTCTCAGATCGCCTCTGCTTATTATTTGAACTTACCCTGAACGGCATTCATCCAGTCTTGTTGGTTGCTCTGGGCTCACCTATTGCCCTGCATTTCTAAAAGATGGAGAAGATGGGCTTTGTTCAGAGACCAAACTGGTCAAAAGGGCTTGAAACTGAATCTAGAGAGAAAGTGAGAACAAATTCATATAAAACTGCAAACCCATACTATGATAAACAGCGTGACTGATGATATTCTTATTCCTTGTTCTGCCCCTGCCAAACCATTACCCATTTACACAGATCTGTCATACCATCGCCCCATTCGAAAGTCTTCTAGGGATTCCTAACCACCCCGGGAACAAAATTCAAAATCCTTAGAGGCAGTTTATGACCAAGTTTTAATCTATCATTCCAGTCCCATTTCTTGCCACTTTTCATCCTGCCCTTATGTTCCAGCCACATTGCAGTGAACTTTCCTTGAACACGGAGGGTTTTTCCACATCCCTTTGTCTTGCATTTGTCAGTACCTAGTTGTAAATTGCCCTTCTACCATCTTTTGCCTAAAGAACACCTTTTCAACCTTCAGATCCCGTCAAGCCCCAGCATAACCTTTCCTGGAATCTTTCCTCAATATCTACAGGCAAAGATAATGGCTCCCTCCTATATGTTCTTCATATATATATATGTGTCTATTTAGGTGTTAGATTTCTAGGGTAAGCTGGCAGGCTAGAAAATCTTGCACAGGAGCTGAATCTGCAGTCCACAGGCAGGATTTCTTTTTCTTCAGCAAAACCCCAGTTTTGCCCCTAATATTTTCAGCTGATTGAATGGGGCCCACCTAGATTATCAAAAATAATCTCTTTTAGTTAGAGTCAACTGATTGTCGATGTTAACCACATCTACAAACTATCTTTATAGCAACACCTAAATTAGTGTTTAATTGAATAACTGAGTATTACAGCCTATCCAAGTTGACACATAAACTAACCACCGCAGGGAGATGTAGTTATTGTTATCACAGGGAGACATAGTTACTGTTATCCCATTGGAACCAACTTTTCAGATTTGAAAGCAGCTGTAGCAGAAGGATCTTACTGGGGGATCCTATGGATCCTGTCATTTAAATTTTTTCTTTCTTTGTTGATCACATATAGTAGCTATTAAATATCTAGAAATTATTTTGGGGATGTGTTCATTGCTTTTTATGTTAAGAGCCTTACATCTTTAGGCATTTGCTTCCAAAACTAAATAGACGAATTTCTGTTTCTTTGGAAAATGAACAGAAGCAGCCACATTCTTTAAAGACTTTAAAGCAGGATTTGACTAAAATAAATGAGGTAAAGGAAGATATGCTTGTAACAAATGAAAAGACTGGAAATCTCAGTGGAGAAATAGATACTATTATGAAAAACCAAAAGGAAATTCTAATGTAATAACAGAAATAAAAAATATATTTATTCACCAAAGATGATATACAGATGGCAAATACACTTGAAAGGATGCTCCACAGCATATGTCATCAGGGAAATCCAAATTAAAATAACAGGGACGTACTACTACACCTCTATTGGAATAGCCAAAATCCAGGACACCAACAACACCAAATGCTGGTGAGGATGTGGCGAATAAGAACTCTCATTCATTGCTGATGGGAATGCAAAATGGTACAGACACTTTGGAAGAAATTCTGGCAATTTTTTACAAAACAAAATATACTGACCCTATGATCCAGCAATCATGCTTCTTGATATTTACCCAAATGAATTGAAAACGTATGTCTACAAAAATCTGAACACAGGTGTTTATTGCAGTTTTATTTGTAATAGCCAAAACTCAGAAGTAACCAAGATATCCTTCACTAGGTGAATGGATAAATAAACTATGATACATCCAGACAATGGACTATTATTTAGCGCTAAAAAGAAATGAGTTATCAAACCATGAAAAGACATGGAGGAAACTTAAATGCATATTACTAAGTGAAAGAAGCCTATCTGAAAAGGCTACATACAATGTGATTCCAATTATATGGCATTCTGAAAAAGGTAAAACTATGGGGACAGTAAAAAGATCAGTGGTTTCCAGGGGTTATGAGGGAGGGGTGAGTAGGCAGAGCACAAGAGACTTTTAGGGCAGTGAAAATACTCTGTATGACGCTGGAGGACATCGTGCTAAGTGAAATAAGCCAGACACAGAAAGACATATGTTGCATGATCTCGCTTATATTTGGAATCAAAGGGGGAAAAAAATGCCAAACTCACAGGAACAGAGAGAATGATGGTTACCAAAGGGGGAAAAGGGGATTGATCAACAGTTATTAGATGAATAAGTGCAACATGATGACTAAAGTTAATAATAATGTAATGTGTGCTTGAAATTTATGAAGAGGTAGATCTCATGTTCTCTCCACACACATGTACACAAAAACGGTAATTATGTAAGATGATGGATGTGTTAATTACCTTGATTGAGGTAATAATTTTACAATGTATATGAATATCAAACATCACATACACCTTAAATATATGTAATTTTTATTTGTCAATTATACTTCAGTAAAGTTGGAAAAAATAGAATTCTGTAACCAGAAAAAATAATCTTTGAAATAAACACATTTTTAGATAAAATAAAAATGAGAGTTCATCAGCCTCAGACTTACACTACAAGGACTACTAAAGGAGGTTCTTTGGGTTGATAGAAAATGATACCAGGCTATACCTGGCTCCTCAAAAAGGAGTGAAAATTATTGGGAATAGTAAATATGGGGATAAATATAAAAGTTCATTTTTCCCTCTTAATTTCTTAAAAATATATATGAATATTTAAAGCAAAACTTATAGCATTGTTTTGCAGGTTGTATAATGTGTGTAGATGTAATGTTTATGATAACGATAGCCTAAAGAGTCAAGAGGACTAAATGGACTTTGACAATTGCAAGTTTTCTACAGTAGACTATGAAAAATTAGGAAGGAATGTTGTCCTTCATAGAGCAATCACACACACAAAAAAATGCAATGACTTATAGCTAAGACCCAGCAATACCAATCCCAGTTATTTATCCAAAATAAATTAAAAGAAACTTGTACAAGAATGTTTATAGCAGCTTTATTCATAATACACAATCTGGAGATCCCAGCTGTCAATCAATATGAATGCATAAGCAAATTAGTATATTCATACAACGGCACACCACTCACAAATAAAGTGAAAAGACTTAATGATATGTGCCTGCATCAATTTGGATAAATCTGCAAAACACTGTGCTAAGTGAAAGAAGTCTTATACAAAGGATACCTACTGTATGATTCTATTTACATGACATTCTATAATATACAAATCTAATATATGCTGGAAAAAAATCAGAACAACGGTCACCTCCAGAGTAGTAGGGGTAGTGATTGACTGGAAAGGGGAAAGAGAACTATCTGGGGTTATGGTAATGTTCTACATCTTAATAGGGGCTTGGGTTACAACAGATGTATGATTTTCAAAACTCAGCAAAAGTACAGTTAAGATTTGTGCATTTCATTGTATATAAAATTTACATCCAAAGAGAATAACTATCAAATATTGAACTCTAGTTAATGACATGCATGGTGAAGTATTTAGAAGGAAATAGTCAGATGTCTGCAATTTGTTTTGAAATGCATTAGAAATAGATAGAATGATGTATGCATAGAGGGATGAGTAGATAGGTATGTAATAAACGCAAGTCAAGTCAAGTTTAATGATAGAATCTTGGTGATTGGAATACAGGTGTTCATGGTAGGATTCTTTCAACTCTGCCGTCTGATTGAAAATGTTTATAATACATGTTGGGTGGTGGGAAACAAAATGGATGAGCTAGCAATCAGAAATTTTCTAGGGTTTGGTTATTTATCTGTAGTTTCAGAAACATAAGAGTTTTATTTGTTTATTTCTAAATATGGTACTGGCTCCCATATTTCTCTATCAACAGTCGTTCTATGGTGAAGAGAATAAGGAATTCAGAAGTGTTTTCAGACATTCCTGAGGAAGTAGATTAGGTTAACTTCTTTTCTCAAAACCCCAGGGCTTGGAGCAGGTGGAGTGTGACTTTCAGTGTGAAACCGAGAAGTGCCTTTTTTATGCACCAGCGGTATCTGGACGAATTAGTCACTTGATTGACAGAGCCCTTAATGACCTGGTACTTTACGTAGCATAATGGGACTGCAGGTGTCTTTCAAAAGATGTTTCAGATAGGACAGTGAGCCACCTTCCTTGGCAAATCCTACTTGGCCATACACAAATAAGATCTTTGTTTGGCCTGGAGAGTGTGTTTAAAAATCCACCACCTCCACTTGGACTAACAACTGTCTCAGACAGTTCTATTTTTCTTTTTGATGATAGACACATTTATACTTGTTCTTCACCTAAAATCTTTCTTTTGCCTGAAATAAGGTAATAGTTCTATAGCTGAAGAATTTCACTTTTTTTCTAACAGATAAACCGTATTTTCTAGCTTCTGTCCTTCTCATTCTCAAATTAGGGGATGGTGTCTCCCAAGACCTGGATTTGGCTTGGAGAGGCTGTGGGTCTCCTGCAAGTAGTGGTGATTGGCTGGGAGGAATCTGAATTGAGCTCCTCTCTGTAGAATACAAACAGAATATTTATGAACAGAGTCAGAGGTGGGCAGGAACCAAGAAAAGAACACTGATGGGCAGAGATGAGTATATTGTGCTGATGGTAATGATTCTCGACTGTTGCTTGGGAAGGAACATTGAGAAAAGGTCGAGATGGATACTATCACTCCTAGAAAGAAGGTAATTCCTTCTCCAGATATAGTACCTTCTCCTCCTCTTCCTCCTTCTCTTCCTCCCCTTTCTCCTATTCTTTTTGTGCCAATAAACTGTAGGATACGGATTGTTATATATAATATATACTATTATATATAATATATATTTTATATAATATAATATATAATTACATATTACATATATTATATCTTTTTATAGGTAGGCAGATGTAATCTTGCTGAACTCAAATAATGAATCATGAGCATAGGAGGTTGGAGCCACCACTATGAACACTGCTTGAGTGCAGAATTAAAGAAGAATGTTGCAGAAAGATGAATGAGTCTTCACCCAGGAGGCAGTGCAATTATGGACAAATTTTTCTTTTTTAAAAATTTTATTGGCTTGTTTGTTTGTTTAGATCCCATCTTCTTCCAAGAAATAATTTGGTGTACCTTAAAATATAACGTACATGAACCATAATATTGTCAAAATAGGAATAAATAAAAATCATATAGAGGGAAGTAAAAATATGTATACAAATACTAGTAAAATATATTTATTATAATGAAACATTACAGTTAATTGTGCATTTCTTATAAGTTAAAGAAAAAAAAATAAAATCACGATGAGTCATATACTCCTTTTCAACAGGATAAAGGAAGCACAGAATTTCTATAGTAAAGAAAACCTTTGCCTGTGCTAAATTTTTAAAGAAATTTAATATGCTCATACTTTGCATGAATATTTATGGAGCTCTTTAGTTTAAAAAGTTCTCTCACTTTTTTTTTCATTGATACTCATAAGCCTATTTTTGTCTCGTCTTACAGAAGAATAGATTGAAACTCAAAGAAATATGGTTTCGTGATTAGTAAATTATGGAGCAGGAGTTCCAGCCTGAGTCTTTTAACTCCAAATCTTGTGCTCTTTCCATGTCACCATGTCGGGGACATTGGCCACGATAATGGATGCTGTTTTCAACAGTACATTTATTGAAGATGCAGGAATGGAGACAGCATATGACCATTTCCTGTATTGACCCTTGGTTAAAAGCTAAGGGCAAAGAGGTTAAAGCAAAACCCACTGAATGACTTGCTGTTTGGGATAATTTACTGGCGTCTAGGTATTGCACTTTCCAATAATTGAAATTTATACAAGTTTAAGACTGCAGAATAAATTAAGGAATTGAGGCAAAATGTGCCCCTTAGACTAACAATCTCATTATTATTTTCTTGATTGGAAATTGTATCAATCAGGGTCCTGGCAGGAAACAGATGGCATCACTCAAACTGGGTAATTGAAGTGAGTTTAATAAAGTGAATTTACAAAGGAGTGGGCAGAACCTAGGGAAATCAACAAGAGACAGTGCAGGACTTCCAGAGAGGAACAAGTCAAGAGTAACAACCATGTAGGAAGGGAGCTAGAGGAATAAATTCCTTGATAAACTCTTAAATCTCCTGGGGTGCTCCCTTTGAGCAAACTCAACAGAAAGGTAGAGGACATGGAAACCCTTTGATCCATTCCATATAGGTCACTGTCTGAGGGCAAAGAGTAGGCTAGAGAAGGGTGGAGGGTGAATCTGGAGGGGCACACCGGCACAAAAATGGATGGAAATTGGTACAGGAATGAGTTCTCTGGAAGAAGCAAACAGAACAGAAATTTGGTAAACGCTAATTAAAGGAAGACCTAACTGCTGTCAGTTACATCTGGGATGGTTATAGCATAGAATCAGTGAAAGAAAGGGAAAATGGGGGGCCAGCCTGGTGGTGTAGTGGTTAAGTTCGTGCACTCTGCTTTGGCGGCCTGGGGTTCGCAGGTTTGGATCCCAGGCATGGACCTACACATTGCTCGTAAAGCCATGCTGTGGCAGTGTCCCATATATAAAATAGAGGAAGATGGGCACAAATGTTAGCTCAGGGCCGATCTTCCTCACCAAAAAAAAAAAAAAGAAAGGGAGATGGAACCAAACTTTTCTTGAACACCAGCATGTTCTAGCCACTGTGTAGGTTATTTTCCATACGTCAGCTCATTTAATTCTTGCAATAATAACATTGGATATTATCATCACCATTACATAAGAGGGAAATTAAGGCTCAGAGAGGCTAAGGAACATATCCCACAAAATAGTGAGTAAATAGGAAATCTGAGATTTGAATCCAGGATTCTCTAACATCAAAACCTGGACTTGTTTTTCACTTTTGCAGTTTTCCTGCCCACTTTATTATGTCACCAGAAGGAAGTCATAACACATCTGCACTGAAGTAGAACCTTGATGTTTCTGAAGAAGCAGCTTTGGATACTTAGATATACAGCCCAGTGTTCAATCAAGACCAGAAGTTACCACTCAAGAAAATACGGCAGAGGGTATTCAAATTTCAAAACTTCAGAGACAATAACTAGTCATATGCCTGTCCCATAATGATAGCTGCTCATAGATTCACTGGATATTTAATTCAGTATGAATATAATATTTACTGAATATTTAAATTATAGACTCTTCACTCTCTATGGATTAGATCAATTCATCCTCATATCAATCATATAAAGATGAAATTGGAAAGTGAAGCATAGAAAGAGGGTTATCAAGACAAAAGGGGTAGGGACAGAAGCTAGACTTTGCTGAACAAACCTGTTTCCATAATTATAAAGCTAAATAAAATTTTAAAATTCCCCCAAAGCAGAAACAAAAAATTTTTTAAACTTACTTGATATCAATGTGTTGGCATAACCCCATAGAAACATTTTCAAGTGATTTAAAGCAGAGTAATTTGTCTGTACATCCCTGGTGAGATGTGCTCTAAGGACAAAAAAAAAAAAAAAAAAATCTATGAGAAGAAAACCCGAAACTGTTTGGTGCAATAATAGTGGTATTGCTATTCTGAAACTATGATGCATATAATGTACTATATATGTATAGTTAATATGGTATAATATAATAAGGCAATATCACTTTAACATAATTACTGTCATTAGGACCTAAGGTTTTTAGTATAAGAGATAAAAATATAAACTCAAAAAATTTAAATAAAACCTCTGTAATTTTTTTTTTTTTTGCTGAGGAAGAGTCACCCTGAGCTAACAGCTGTTGCCAATCTTCCTCTTTTTTTTTTTTTTTGCTTGAGGAAGATTAGCCTTGAGCTAGTATCTGTGCCAATCTTCCTCTATTTTATATTTGGGTTGCCGCCACAGCATGGCTGATGAGTGGTGTAGGTCTGTGCTTGGGATCCATACCCGTGAACCCGGGCTGCCGAAGCAGAGGGCACCTAACTTAACCAGTAGGCCATGTGGCCAGCCCCAAAACCTCTGTAACTTTTAATTGGAACTGGAAATATCAGTATGTGTTTATGACATATAGCATTGTACACTGAGAAGACTCAGAAATAATGATGGATCCAGTAGCAAGAAGCACCACCAACATACAAATTATGTTCTCTGAATACCTTTTCCTAGTAGAGAAGACAGGGCTGCTTGTAGAAATGGCTGATTCCAGGTCTATGACAGGAAAGGTACAAGATTAGCTGAAATGCCTCATCATATAAGAAAGGAAGGAAGCTGTGAGAAACACCTTGGGCCATGCCAAAAGGACTCAGGACCCAGTGTGAAGAGAGTCCCACTGGACCGAGATGACAGTTTAGCATCTCTAGGAATAATAAATTTATAGATTAAAACACATCAAAGTGTGAAAAAATAATGATACCATAATGACATATAAAAAGGAAAAAAAGTCATTGGCAATCTTTGAAGTATGCTAAAGAATCAATTCTCATTTTTCTGAAAACTGGTAAACAAAGAAAGAATCAAGTATTCTACCTGCTTTTCCTATACTACTAAATATAATCAAATATCCTTAGGTTTATTTTTATAAATGTATCCCAGCTAACAAATGAAGGAAGAATGAATTAGAAGATCACCTTTTTTCAAACCGCTAATAAAATAGTGGATCTAGGAAATGGTAATCAGTGGCTAATAATATTAGAAAAAGAGAGAAAAGCAGACACTACACATCTTCTGCAGAATTATAAAATACATTCTATGATGTATTTTTTGCCAAAACATCGATTGTTTTTTTGCCAAAACATCAGTCAGATTGAGCTTCTGGATGTAACTATTAGTTTTTGGGACATACAGTGGTAGAGGGACATGTTAAATATGACCATAGAGTTGACAATCAACAAAATCCAGAGTGTGGGAAATTCTCCAGGACATTGCTAATGACTTGATTTCTTCAACAAATAAATTGTAAGGAAAACAAAAGAGGGAGGAGAAGCTATACTGTAAAAAAGACCTAAGAAACCCAGAAAAAATGCAATGTGTGGAAGTTGTTTGGATCTTGATTCAGAGAAACCGACCATAAAAAGAAATTTATGAGATAATCAGAAATATTTGACACTCACTGGATTTTTGATATTAAGGAATTATTTCAAATATTCATGCAGATTAATGGTATTATTGTTATGTTCTTTAAAAGAATCCTTATTGTTAGGGATACATATTGAACTAAAGAAATAATATGATGTCTGGGATTTGGTTCAAAATAATATAGGGGTTGGTGGTTGGAGTTATGTGGGAGGGTTGATAGAACAAGATTGATTCTGAACTGATATTTATTGAAGATGGGAAATGGGTATGTGTGGGTTCATTATATTTCTCTTACAAATATATTCAAACCATTACACAATGAGGTTTTAAAAATGTGTTTCAGTAGATGGGATGACTGAATTCTATGTGGGGATGGTTTGGAGATCTATATAATTTAAGAAAATCATTTTATTTAATTTATTTTTTTGTGTGAGGAAGACCAGCCCTGAGCTAACATCCGTGGCCAATCTTCCTCTTTTTGCCAAGGAAGACTGGCCCTGGGCTAACATCCGTGCCCATCTTCCTCTGCTTTATATGGGACGCCGCCACGGCATGGCTGACAGGCAGTGCATCGGTGGGCGCCCGGGATCCAAACCCGCGAACCCCGGGCTGCCAAGCACTGACTAAACCGCTGCGCCACCGGGTGGCCCCAGAAAATCATTTTAAATTGAAAACAAATAGCTCATCCAGTCATCAATTTAAAACTATATTTCCACAAATACTTTTACATGTAATGGGTATGAATCTTGGTCTATAAACTCTGGTGTGGAAGAGAAAGAACTTTTTCAAAAATTTTCTGAAACCCAATTTAGATTCTATCTAAAGATCCAAAGGGTGGAAATATGTCGAAATTTAATTTCAGTCAATTGAGGATCACCCCCTACTTTTCCCTGGGGTGCATCCAAGTTCAGGGAAGTTACCATATTGTTATGGTCTGGGGTCAGGGGAATCTGGTCCTCAGTGTCATCTGTCCACGCTGCCACCTGTTGAAACAACCGTCGTGCCATTTGGTCGATGCAGATCGCCAGGAGTCATCCCTTTTTCCAGTCCTCAAGAGGCCTTCAGGTCTGGCTTTTTCCAGCTGATAATTTGGTCTCTCTCTCAGGTGCAAAGATATCGTTCTGTCTACACCAGGCTGTGGTGTACAGAATTTTTGTGAGGTTCTCTCAGACCTGTCTGCTGGATACACAGCACAGTTGCTCCTTCTTTGGGGTCTTGCCCCTCCCAGGGACTCTCCCCGGAGAGGAAGCACAAGTCTCCTCTGCTCTTGCATTCCACAAACGCTTTTGGGGCTCATCTCATTCCTTCCACCACCAGCCTCAGCCCCACCCAGGGGCAGTGAAGTCAGCAGGCAGGAGGGTTTCCAGGCACCTGCCAGTGTCGCCTAGAATACCTGTCCCTCCGTTCTCTCCTCTTTCCCACCTCAAGAATACCATTCTCTTCTTGTTCATGTTTTTCACCCTCCTCTGACTCATGTCTATTTCCTCAAGAGCCAGGCATTTGAAATCCAAACACAGAAGAAACTCTTGCTTTATTTCCTTTCTGAAACAACTCCTTCCCAATGGGAATGAATGAACTGCCTAAGTGGTGTCTAAGCATGGGGAAGGAAGATAGGGATAATAATATTAAAATATTTTTGGAAATAGTAATAACAACAACAAACACTAAGTGGCAAGCACTCTTCTAAGTACATATATTAACTCATCTAATCTTCATAACAACTCTATGAAGTAATGGATAATGGATCATGAAACTGAGGCACAGAGAGTTTAAATTATGTGTCCAAGATTGCACAGCTAGTCAGTGCTAACACTAGAATTCCAATCCAGCTGTCTGGGTCTAGATCCGTACTCTTTAAACCATTAAGAAAGATGTGCTGCAAAAAAGACCAAATGCATTTGAAAGTTCTAGTCAAGGTCTTTTTTGCATGTATATTCTGTTTTTTTTAATCATCGGAAGTATAAAACCAGCTGCCTCTTTTTAATTTTCTTTTCTTCATCTACATACAGGGTAGATAATGTGGAGGAAGAAAAAAACTTAACCCTTGCTGAAGTCTCACAGATACATCTCACTATTGCACGGGATTTATATTATTAAATTTCCATTTTATTTCAGAAGAGGACAGGAACCTTTTAACTAATATTCTGATGGACCCACAATGAGGAAGTGGGAGGGCTGCGATACAAACCCAAGGCCATCTGATTGACCAAGGTCAGGCTTATTCCTTGACCACACAAGGGAGCTTAACTGTATTGTGACCTGAAATTGAAGGTGGACAGTTGCAAGGCCCATATGAACATCTGACCCTGCCAGGAGAGACGAGATTCAGGCCTTGGGCCTGTCAGGCAGATACCTTTCACCAGCTGTGACTCTGCCTGCCTTTACACAGCATTAATGAAAAGGCTAGAGGAGTAACAGATGGAACACACTCGAACCTTCCAATCAGGGTTCTTCGATCCCCTTTGGCTCCTCTCAGCACTGAGCATCATCTGCATTAAAAAGCCCAGTGGATCTTTTTCAGCAGCTTCCCGTCAGCCCACATAACGTCCTTTCTGACACTCTTCTGGGAGAGTCCCGTGTCGTGCAATAACAGGCTGAGGAGGGTGCAAATAATTAGAACTTATTGTCAACTCCAAAGTCAGTCACACAGAAAATGCACCAGCTTGACATATGATGCACAGTGCTGTTTTATGGAAATAAATGATCTAAACTGCTTATTTTTTGGTAAAAAGTTGATAGCATATTTTATGTATCCCAATCACTCATTTTTATGGCAGCAGAGGCAGTAACATTGATTAAGATGAATTCCTCGGAGCCAATGTCAGTTAACTCAACTTTGGTTGTCCGAGAAGTACCATTCATTCAACTTTTCTTTTTTTTCTCTTCCCTTCATCCCCCCATCAGAGATAATACATTTAATTTAAAAAGCCATTTGTAGATATAAATGTATTTAGAAATAAAGATGCTCAGGTATGTAAGTGCAGCGGTCTCTGGGAGTAAGAAATTGTTCCTGAGACACGACTGTACATTGCAGACTTGTTATTGGAATCCTAAATGCACAGAAAACACACACACCCAGACACACACACCTCGACTGAGGTTAAACCGCTCTCCTCCCCTTCTTGTCATAATAACTTCACATAATGACAGTGCTGTCATTATAAATATCTGGAAGCTTCCGCATCTTGATAATTGATGGATTGTGAATGTTCGAGAATTTGGAGAATAACTGTTAAATCAGTACAAGCATTGTGTTCAAAGTGTTTCCTTGGAAGAACCATCCTCTATTTCTAAAGAAATGATTAGGAAGCAGGAGAGAGGCAAATACACCCAGCCCAGCCCTCTGTTATTTCTTGGGGCTTCCTCTGGTAAATTGAAAACGGTACCTCCCCTCTGTGAATCTGCCACCTTCCACAGGCTTGGCCCGGATGCCATACACCTGCTCAGCGTCAGCCGGAAACCACCGGAGCATATGGCTGCTCACATATTGCCTCGTCCCGGGATGGATAGGGAACGCTGGTCACCTGGGCTCTGTTTTCAAGTGGTGTGACAGCAGCTGTGGGAAGCCCAGAGAATGACAGGCTCTCGCTGCTCTTCTCACTAGTGGGAAAGAAGAGCAAGGGGAACAGAAGGGAGATGTTTTCATATACTATGACTTGACTCTTAGTAAAAACACACTGCTCGCTGGCTTTCCCCACTGCGAGCAGGTGCAATAGAAGAGAAACCCTGACTTTTTAAAATTTAAAACCGCTCGTCGATTGTAGTAGGCAGAATGACGGCCCCTAAAGATATCCATCTTCAAATTCCTGGAACCTGTAACTATGCTACCTAACATGGCAAAGGGGAATTAGGTAGCAGATGGATTTAAGATTGCTAATCATCTGACTTTGAAATAGGGAGATTATCCTGGATAACCTGGGTGAGCCCAGTGTAATCACGAGAGTCCTTAAATGGAGGAAGGGAAGCAGAAGAGATCAGAGTGATGCTCTGTGAGAAGGATTTGACCTGCAGTTGCTGGCTTTGAAGACGGAGGACAAGGGCCACAAGCCAAGGAGTGTGGGCAGTCTGTAGAAGCTGGAAAGGGCAGGAAACAGACTCTCCCCTGGAACCTCCAGAAAGGAACACAGCTCTGCTGACACCTTGATTTCAGCCCGGTGAGACCCATTTTGGATTTCTGAACTACAGAAACTAACATAATAAATGTGTCTTGTTTTGAGCCCCTAAGTTTGTGGTAATTTGTCACAGCAGCAGTAAGAAACTGACCCATGGAGTGCTGGCTGGAGCTGGGGTTCTCAACTTTGGGGTACAATAGAATCATCTGGGGAGCTTTTAAAAGTCTTCATGCTAGGGCCACACCCCAGATCAATCGTGTCTGAATCTCTGGGAGTGGGACCCAGGAATCAGAATTTCATAAACTCCCAGATGATTCCAATGTGCAAGCAAAGTTGAGAAGCAATGATTTGTTGGATAGTAGAAAGTTATCTGTAAGTGAAGTTTTACGTGTAGAGTTTAGCACACAGTAAATACATGTAATGAAAGCTATTTTGGCATAAGTGCTTGAAAGTTACTGAAGAAATTTTAGAAATCCTTCTCTGGTAACATCAAAAAATGTGTTTATTTTCCTGTTTTATGTTTTTCTGGGCCTATGAGTCTCCAAGTATGTTCTAATGTGGGAGCCATCCTTAAATTTATGTGCGATCACTGATATCTTGGAAAAAGCAAGATTATTTTAGAAAAGGTTTATTTTAATATTAATACACTTAACTGCTTATTTGAGGTTGTCTTCACTTCCCCATCAGCTTTCAGGCTCAGACTGTAGGCTGTGACCTCAGGCAATTTCCGTAAGCTTGCCCCAAGCCTCTGTTTCCATGTCAGTGAATAGGGACTACAATGTTCCTCTTTCCCACACTTGTGGGAATTAGAGAGAGCAACTCTAAAGTATCTAGCACAATGCCTGGCCTGCAATCATGACTTAAATGAAATTTTTATAGTACTCTGGGTGAAGTCCAAATCCAACGAATGGAATGGAAGTGGTTGTGAGAATACAAGAGAGTGAGTTGCTAGGCATGGAATCAGTGAAGAGATTCAGGGCTTTGGCTGGGTCAGATGTCCATTGTTCTACAGGTGCCCAGCAGGTGTGGCAGAGGTGGGCACAGCTGTGTGCAGGAGCTCTGCCTGCTGAACACCAGACTCTGAGCAAAGCCTCTGGAGAGGCAGAGACACAGGAAAACTGGTTGGCTTCACGGGCATTTAAAAGTACAACAAGCCAGCCAGTGCCCAAATATAGCAAGCGTTTTCAGTTACACCTCCCAGCTCCCTTGTCGATCCCTTGAGGGCAGGGACTGTGGCTCACGGTTCTCTGTCATCTAATTCCCCAACTCAGTTCTGGGCAAACGGAAAATGTACAATAAAACCTCGCTGTTTCATTAGCCCATAAGAGTCACATAAAAATGATTAAGAGAAATGTAACATTCTGTCCTCCTTTCAATTTCAGTAAGTGGAAAGAAGCGTGGTTCTTGAGACCAGGGACATTGGGCTGGAGTTGGGGCCACAGAACTAGCGCGTGGCTGAGCTCAGTCTCAAGGTTTGATCTTGGCTAAGTCATTGACCTTTCTCAACGTCACCTCGTCTGTTTAATGGCCATGGGGTGAGCAGTATCCACAGTGCCCATCTCAGGATTAGTGCCCCAATCAAGTGTGAAGAGTGTGAAAGTTTTCCACAAATTTGAAATAAAGTAATAATTTGGGGTTCAAAGGAGATAAGGCTCACATCTGTTTGGGGAGATAGGAGGAAACTTTTTGAAGAAGCTATCCAAGGGTGGGAGCGAAAGAAATTTCCTAAGTTGTTCAGGATTCAGACTCTCTTTTTTTTTCCAGATGTAACTGGTAAAGATGTGTTAATGGTGAAGATGGACTGGATGGGGCATGAGCTGTGAAGCTACGCATGCCTGGGCTCAAATCCCAGTGCATTCCCATTTGCTCCCTGTGTGTGGGACCTCAGCCAAGACACAACTTCTCTGACCCTTAGTATCTTTTTCTACAAACAAGAGTTATGATCTTTATATGGCAGGGCTGACTTACAAACTTTCACTGTGTGCCTCTAACATGGCCTGCAACATGGTGTGTGAAAAACCTGGTGTCCCTCCCCTGTTTCCTGGGGCTCTCTCAAGATGCCCAATTGTCTATGGAATAGATTATAGTTGGAAGCCCTCTCCTGCTAAAAGGCAATAACTATTTATTCTGGTTATAAATTTTAAAGACATTCATAATTCATATAATTTATATATGTAATATATATGTATCTATGTGCATATATAGAGGGACAATCTTACAGTAAAAAATTAAAACAATATTAATAATCTCCTTTTTAGAGGTAGGTTTTCTTTTCAAAAAATATGTTTTCATCATAGGAATATGAAACCAAATGATTGTCCTAGCCGACTTCAAGGATCAGACAGCTGGAATTTATTCCCTTGAGATAAAGCCCTCAGGAGGCCCTAGAGAAATACACTTAGCGGCCCTAGTGATGTGTGGGTTGGTGATCTCTCCTGAGTTATGATCGGGGCCAGATCAGCTGTCCCCAGCCTTTCCTTAAAGGCCCTCCTTCCTCACTCTGTCCTCTGTCCTTGCCAGGAACACACCACTATGGTGTAGGGTATAGGAAAGAACATGGGATCGTGAGTCAAAGTCTAGAGCTTCCTGCTACTAGCAAGTACCACAAGGCAGGTTATGAAACTCTGCTTCTCAATGTCTTCATCTGTGAAATGGGAATGGTATTAGTTTTAATTATGTCACAGGATTGCTATGAACATTGAATGACATCTTGCTTTAAAATTTTGAAGTATCTCTAAAATATAAGACATTATTATGACATACACATGATAAAGAATGGAAGAGAGTTTGGAATATACAAGAATGGAATGTAATAGATCTAATTGCTTATTGCTCCCTTCTGACAACACTTCTCATTTCATCAAATCCCAAGGTTGCATCCTTTGCTATGGTACAATATCTACTCATGCTGCGGTTTACAACTCTGGAATGGTTTGTGATGAAGGTCTTTCATTCAACAAATATTTATCAAGTGCCTACTAAGTGCCAGCCCTGATCACACCAGTGAACAAATCAGACAAAGAGGTCTGCCCTCACAGTGCTTTCATGACTTTAGGAAATCTTAGGGATGGTGACCCAAGAGAGTTGTCTGACACCCAGCCACCAGAGTGAGGTCCCAGGCTCGTATTTGCCTCATTTTCCACCCAATATAATCCTGGGGCCCACATCTCTCAAAACTCCTTGACTTGGCTTTAGTCCAGGGACAGGCATTTGGAATTTTAAGCCAGACCAGTGTTTGGTGCTCAGAAGTCGGACAGGAACCGTGTGCTGAGTGCCAGCAATGTCGTTTGAGAACTAGTATCTGGGTTTAATTTCCACTGTCTGTCAGAGGGAAGCTTTGATCAGACCCTGCATTTTTTCACTTTTCCTAAGTGACTGGAGGCTACCACTGGCCCATTACCACTGCCGGGTCGGCCATGATATCAGAGATTTATTTACATGAATTCCCCTCAGTTGCCCTTTCCATCGCTTCTCTCTCTCCCCTCCAATCACGCTACAGTTAGTGCTAGGGGCTAGGGGCTCAACATGGGAGTGAGTGTGTGTCCAGGAAGGTAAGGGATGGGAAATGAGGAGGGGGACCCACACGTATTGCAGGAGGAAGTGCAGCACGAGTAAGTGACTGCAGCTGGCTCTTAAGGGCTTTTCTTTTCTGCCATCATTTTCCTTTAAGCCCAAAAGAAACTCTTTGTAATACGTGTTAAAATTATGGTTCAGATTTCTGATGATCAAGTTACATAGATTAAAGTAATGGATACCAGACTCCGCATCAATTCAGGTATAAATATGGATGAAATGAATGTACATTTTCCGCTGTTATAAATCTGTGTGTTCAAGGAAAAACATAAATCTCCTAAACTTTTCCTACCTCAGGGTACGAAGCGTTTTTTTCTTCAGTGTTTTCGATGAAATTATGATTTGGAGTAATTTGCTGGTTTTGCAGAAACCTCTGCTTTTTTTTTTTTTTTACAAGAAAGGGTAGAGTATATTATTTATAATGGCGAGTCATTAAAATGCTCCAGGAAGTCATCACTGCAGAGGGGGTTGGAGGGGGAAGGGGTTATATGGCATTCCAGATGTGCATGTGTGGAGAAGGCCATGCATTTGGAGAAATTTATAGCACCTGGCTCCATTGTAAAGGGTTCTTGGCCCAGGGGCATTTCTGTTCTCTTTCCCCACCCTGGCTCTATCAACACTGTACATGCGGGGGCTCAAAGGCGTCAGTGCGTGATGGACACATGGCCACAGGATGTTGTGGTCTGGAAGGGAAGAGCGGGTTCTCACTCCTGCTAAGCCACAGGGCTGATGAAAGTGTCTGAGCTCCTTGCAGTCTGGGGCCCTCACAGGAGCAAGAAGAAGCCTCATGGTGAAAGGGAAAGAACAGAGCCGAACGCTCTGCCGGAATGCGTACCCCAGTGTGCTGCTCAACAGCTGCACATTCGGTCACCTTATTTTACCTCTTTGAGTTTCACGATCTGTAAAATGAAGGTAATCATACACATTCCACAAGGTTGGTGTGAGGACTAAGTGAGATTATGAGTGTGAAGGCACCTTGTGCAATTCCTTTCTCTTCCCGCTGAAACTCCCGGCTTGTAGGGCTAATAGAATCACGACCACCATTGTCCCAAATGGAATTGCATCGTGGACTCCCAGTCGTTCTCCAGCTCCCTCAGCTAAGGCCACCTCGGACCCCACATGGAGGTTCGATTGTTTCTAAAGTCCTGAGTAGCAAATGAACTTAACAAAGAGGCCCAGGCTCTTTCTACGGTATTGCTCAGCTCTCCCTCCCCCACAGCATCCACATTAGCAAACAACCACTTTGTCCTCCCTCCAGCCAGCAAAAGGGAAAAGTGGGGAAAGTAGGGCATGCACCTTCCCTTTAAGGACCAACCTAGCAATGACTTACAACACTTTCCTTCACATTCCACTAGTCAGAACTTAGTCATATGGCCCTTCCTAATCATGAAGGGGACTGAGAAAACTACTCTTTAGCTGGGGTGGCCATGGACCTAGCTAAATTCCCTTACCATGCAGGAAAGGGAGATGGATATTAGGGAATAATTAGCAGTCTCTTCCAGAGGTGGGTCTCAGGGAGTTGTGCCAGAAACTCCAGAACCATATGGTTGAAGAGAGAGATTTGGGTTCCGTAGGAGTGGAGAAAGGAAGATTGTTATCCCATGGGTCATGAAATGTGTTTACGTCTGATAATCAGGTTAATTTGCCTGTAGGTATGTGGCTCACTTGTTAATGCGAAAATTCCAGAGGCCAAGGTACCTGGGCTGTTCTATTATGGGTCAAGTAGAGTTTACTTTCCTCTGCAGCCAGTCAGTCATCCTATGCCTACCCAATGCCCAATGTGCTTTTTACCTTTGCACTCCTGGTTCATATCCCATAGCAGTGCATTTGCTAAGGCCTGACACATAGCTATTCATTCAGTTGTTGAATGAATGAATGAGTGAATAATGGATGAGTTAAAGAGTATCAGAGTGAAGTAAAGGACAAGTAGGTACTGGGTAACAGGAGGGCAGTGATATCAGTGGGCACTTTCATAAACAAAACCAAATCATCTCCACTCTCCTGAGCCACCACCTCCATTACTCTTATGAGGTGTCCTTGGTTCTCACTTATATGGAGAAAAGAAAAAGCAAAAATTCCTCAGTGCCTACACTGGCCCAGCAGACTTACCAACCTGCATGTCCATCCCTTCTTTTTTCCCTTCTGTTACACTGAGTAAAGTATTCTACCAGTACCTACGATTCTTCCTTTTTGCTCCTCAGGGTCTTGTTCCGCCATTATGCGCTCTCTCATGCATCTCACATTCTTCCTCTCTCCTGGCTCCTTCAGACTTCAAATAGGTTTGAATTTCTCCCATCCTTAAAAAAATATATTCACTCAAGCCCTAGCTACAGTTGTATCTTTTTCCTCCCTTTCATCGCCAAACTTCTTAAAGGAGTTGGCTGAATGTGCTGTTCCTCCTTCTGTACCTCCCATGCCCTTTCCATCCATCCCACTGATGTTCGGCTTCCATCCCCTACCACTACCCTGACACTACTGCTCAGTCACCGATGATCTCCCTGGTGCAATTGCCAAGGGCATCTTGCAGTTCTTATCTCACTTGGCCTCTTGAAAGCATTTGACCCTGTTCATCACTCCCCTTTTGACAAGCTTCTTCCTATGGCTTCTATAAAACACCACTTATCCTGGTTTTTCTCATATTTCTTGGGATGCTTCTTCTATGTCTCCTGTGGACTCTTTTTCCACTGCTCATCATTAGGTGTTAGTGTTTTTCTGGCATCTCTTCTGCACTATCTTCCATTCTTACTCTACACACAGATCTCTGGACATCTCATCCTCTACAATTGTTTCTATGCATATATAATCTATTGCATATGATGTGTAAATGTATATTTCTAGCCCAATCCTCTCTAGAGTGCAGATCCAACTGCCTCTGGACTTCTCCATTTAGATATTCTAACAGCACCTAGAACACTTCAAAATTAGATTCAGGCTCTGCCACTTGTGCCTTTCCTTTGTCTCATTTGTAAAGTGAAGGTAATAATAATTCAGGATTATAGTGGAGTCAAACAAACTGATATATAAGAATGTGATATGTATACCATGAAGAGCTATATGCATGTAAGGGATGACAATAACTTTATATCAACCAACAAGGCTTTATTGGGTACCTACAGTGTTTCCAGCTGGTTCTGGATGTTCTGGTAGTTGCAGAGTAAGACAAACCATGGCTTCTGTCCTGAGGACTTTACAGATTGATTGGGACAGGGGAAAGTGAAATAATGAAGCACTAAACGGTGATTTAGGTAACAGAACTTACAAGAATGGAAAGGCCAGTGGCATCACCAGTGAAGTTCTAGAAGGGGTCCTCAATTTCCTTCCAGCCCCACTCATCCTCTTCTTAAAGATACTCCACTGCCCGGGAGATACACCCCTAGTTGTCACATGGCCTCTCACCTACAGCCACAGTCATCTGGACTTGTTCTGGGTCTATCTGACTTATCATTCAGCTCTCTGACCTGGGTTGAGCACATTAGAATGTCTCTCCCAGGGACAGTGCTGAGAAGTGGTAATGTAGAGATGACACCAGATTTAACGTTATGGAGACGTGTAAATAAAGGTTATGTGTACCAAAATTCAAAAATCTGGCAGTGGAAGCCTGTCCTCTGAAGGGAGAATAGAGTGGATAAGCAGGGAGAAGTGGAGATGACAGACCATGTAATCCCAGGGAGAGCAATGAAGAACAGAAGCTGTAAAGCAGCTTTCCAGTTCACTTGAGATCTGGCTGGGTTTCCCGCAATCATGTTAACTTGTAATTCTAAGTCCTGTGCTCATTTTAGTATCACATCTATACTTTTAAAATTGTGTGAACATCTTTCAATATTATACTCCTTAGTCATTTACCGATATAAATCTAAATTGCAATTTGATTCAAGTTGACCAGAATACATGCGGATTTGATGTTTTTCTACCTCTTGCTTCTAATAGAAATTATTTCCCTTCATAAATCCATTGCACATTAACTACTCTAATAATAACAGTACTAGTGTCTTGCTTTTATAGTGGTTTACCATTTACAAAGAGATTTCACATATATTATTTCACTTGAGCTTCGCAATAACTCTGTGTGGCTCAGAGAGAGCAAGTGAATTATGTAAAGCTATACAGCAGAATTGGTACATAAATTGTCAGGTACTGAGGTCTCCTGACTCTCAGTTCAGTTCCAAGGCAGATTAAAAGTACAAAAGTTCAATCAGTGCATTATCCAACCCAGGCCTGAGATAGGTATGTGTGTAGATACCTACCCACTGGAACATTGCAAAGACTATTAAGTCATTCTTGTTTGCCTTTTATATTCAAATTCCCGAATTCCAACAGAGGAGAAAGCTCAAATTCAGCTCAGTTTACCAACATTTTCTGATTTCTTATTACTTGCTAGCTCTGAGCTAGGCCCTGATTTTTTTGTGAATGGACTTGCTGAGTCTGAAACATCTGTATCAGAGCAGGTAGACAATCAGGCCTGACCTGTTAAAACATCAAGTGTAACTTTCAAGAGGTCTTCTTTAAGGTGATAGAGGTCTTGTTACCCAGGGACAGTAGTCAACTGTTTTGGGGAAACTTCCCCTCTATTCAGCTCTGACATCTGGCTCCCAGGACACCTGAAGTAGAGGATGCCAAGAGCAAAGTAGCATCGTTGCTCGAGGCTTCTGCTAGTGAGAGCTTTCACGTCACCTCATAAAACTAGCAAAAGCTGCTAGATCATCCCTGGGACAGCCATCCTCTCTCTCGTCTATTTGGAAAGGAGGAGGAAATTCAATTTGGGTCACCCTTTCCAAAAGGTGGGCTGAGGGAATGCTCCCAAATACTTCCCAGTCTCAAAAGAGCAGAGAACTTCCTGGAAGGAAGAACAGGTGATCTTAGTGCAGCAGACTTTGAGGACAGGCTTGGGCTAATGGAATGTCTGCCAGCCCACCCCCCTCTCCAAATGCTCTGCCTCTCACAGCAGGTCCCTCTTGCAGTCTTGCAGATGTAGATACTGAGGACCAGTTGCATAAAAGAAAAGGGGTGCACTGTGGTGGTTAGAATGGAAGGTGAGCCCAATGAACAAGAGGACACTGAACTACCAATCATACCCCCACAAGCATTTCCACCTTCCTTCAAATTTCCCAAGATAAAAAGGGAAACATTTAGAAAACAAGTCTCTGATTAAAGAAGCACAAAACAGGGCCACCCAAGTTTAGGTTTTGATCCATTTCCCTGACAGATCATTGGCTACCTTTTCAAGAAATAAGTTGGTCTTGGGCACAATAGCTGAGACCCCTTGATTTCACCCTTCAAGGCTCCTTTGTGTGTGAGAATCACAGAGAAGACCTCCAGAGCCTGGATGGGCCCCACCTGTGGGCCTGTTTCCTCTCAGGGCTTTCCAGCCAAAGCTGAGCTGCTCCAAAATACCTGCTCGTGTGAGTCCTGGGCTCGAGAGGAGAAGGACCTTAGAGTTGGTGCTACATTTTCAGTTAAAGCAGAGGTCAGTCTCGCCCAGTGAGTGCCTTGAAACGTATCCTCTTCTGAGTCAAGCTTCTTGGGAGGTGCTGTACACAGCTGCACACTGTTTGTAATCCCAGGTGGACTATAATCTAATTTAATTGGCTCTCAGAGGCCCCTTCTTTTCTACTTGGAGATCCAAAATACCGACAGCACATCCTCAGCTCAAAGGAATCAGAAGCCAGTGACCCCACTATTAGTAGGAGCTATTAGTCCTCAGGGAACCTCCCACTGCCCTGAGGAGGGCAGGATGAAGCGGAATGTGTGCCCAACCCCAGGAAGGACAACTAAGATCATAGAAAGAGGCAAGTGCGAGCCATCTTCCAAGAGACACTGGATGGATGTGGATAAGTTCAGTTTGGCCAAGGCCTGCATGTCAAGGAAGAGAGAATAAATATTCCAAAGAACCTTTCAGTTTGCCCTATTTTATACCCAAAAAAAAAAAAAAAAAGGTAACCTTGAAAACCCATCTTTCATCCAGCGTTATGCAAAAAGGAATCCCATTTTCCTCTCTGGCTTCCTTTGCTGTTTCTAAGATGCATTAACTCCACTATCATTTAATGAATTTGTGGAACACGCATGTCTCTAGGCTACACTCTGGAAAGGCAGGGTGAACAAGACTCAGTTTGATATTGCAGTTAGCCTGGTAGTCGGGAGTGTGGGAAGGCGTTCTCTGGGGGCCGGTGCTGCATGGGAGTCCCAGAAAAGGTCACAGCCAAGGACAAGAGACATCATTTAGATCATTAGGGGAATTAGTAACTGACCTTTATATAGTCTTTCTAAGTGCCAGGCACTGTTCTAAGCACCTAACATATACTAACTCATTTAATTCTCTCAGTAACTCCATGAGGCGTATAATTATTATCCTCACCTTATAGCTAAAGAAACCAAGGCTCAGAGATGTTAAGTAGTTTTTCCAAGGCCACGAAAGCAGATTCTCACACAGACAGCCTAGCTTTGCAGACCATGCTCTTAGCCCACCCCCTCCATGGCCTACTACAATGACAAAAATCTCAGACAGTTGGAGCCAGAAAGTGAGGTGGGGAGCAGAGAACGAACAATGAGGTATGAAAGGGAGAGCGGGGACTTGTATACACTGAGTCCTTATTTCTCAAAGTAGGGTGCAGATATTGTCAGGGGTATATGATGAAAGGTCAGGGCACATGATAAGCCATCATCCATCATTTTGGACGTATCAGTTTATGAAAAAAAAGTCTTAAAGTTAGCAATCCAAAATTATTTTGATGACACTCCACACAAAAACAGCAACAAGCAACTACTTTATCCTACAAATTGCATTTTATTCAATGTTTATTACACAGCATTTACAAAACAAAATATGTTTGATTTTATTTCCTACCACTGAATTCCCTGATAATGCAAAAGTATAGAAAATTCTTCTATGTATGTGATTTGGGGCTTATTATTTTTAATTATTATAAAGTATAATGATCTTGAATTTGAGACTAGTTATCACCGGTTAAAAACAGGAAATTTGAAGCATTCATTTGAAAGTGGTAAAACTCTGCAAAATGAGCAAAAGCTAGGCATAACTTGAAAAAGCTGACCACTAAAAAGCTGTTGCCGTGGCTCGCTACATCCCTCACAGGAGGAAAATGGTGGCATTAACCAACCACAATTAGTAAACAGTTTACTTCAGAAGCTAGCTTTAAAACTCTGCTTAAATCCTTCTAAAAACATGTAGTATCTTGTTGTCATGCAATCTTTTGCTTCTAAGGGCTTAAACTTTGGCATCTCTTGTATAAGAAGACTTTGAACCATAAATGCATAAATACATGGTGTTGGCATTAAATTTTTTCACTTCTGAAAATTTTGTAGGACAATTATCTGAGCTTTCTGAACCCCCAAGCACAATTTAGATAGGACCAACATGATGAAAAAAACCAAGCAAACAAAATATGCTTCACATTTCTTTTGAGTCCAGTATCAAAAATCATCTTGAAAGGTGAAATGCAAATAATGGGGGAGAAAAAAAATATGGCCAAATCAAGGTAAGGTCAAAAAGAAGCAGCCATGCTGAAAAAGGGTGCCATTATTGAATGATACCATCACACACAGACTTAATATGCTCAGAAATATGTTCTTGAACAACTGGTTGAAAAACTGAAGTTATTTTGATTCTTGAATGTCAAAGCATATAAATGATTGATGCCAGTTTTGTGGTCCTTTTATTTGTCTTTCCTATACTATTTTTAAATGGAAAGTACTTGGATTAAAATGTTTATTTGCAAAGTAGTGACATAATATAAACATTTTCAAAATGATATGTAAATTTAAAATTAAGCTTGTATACGTGTAAAATAATTTATACATGCATAATATACACATATGATTGTGTATTCAGATGTGAAGATGGCACATATCAAGACCAGCTTGCACCCTTGAATATGGTAGTCACCTTTGTATTATTCTCTGAGAATGCATCACCCCCAAAAATACATCTCTTGAATTTCTCAGTATGTTCAATGGAGTAGAAAACTGATAAATCTTATTTAATAAATAGAGTGGTGTGACTATTCTTTTTTTTAAGATGAATCCAAAATGAAATGAGATGTGGCTTGGAAAACTGACTCTACTCTGCAAAATGTATATTTGTTTAACCAGAGAAATAATTGAATCATGATTTTCTAATGGAGGGCTAAACAGCTCATTTTGTCATAGAAGAGAGATAAACATAACAAGGAGTGGAAAACCAGATTAAAGTGAAGGATTTCATTGTTCTCCTCAATGGTTAAAAAGTGGTCCAGGGGCTGGCCTGGTGGCATAGTGGTTAAGTTCATGCACTCCGCTATGGCGGCCTGGAGTTCAGGAATTTGGAACCCGGGCACAGACCTACAAACCACTCATCAAGCCATGCTGTGGCGGTGTCCCATCTACGAAGTAGAGGAAGATTGGCACAAATGTTAGCTCAGGGCCAATCTTCCTCACCAAAAAAAAAAAAAGTGGTCCACCAATTTTGGTTCTCTGGAGGTATTTCAAACATTCTATAGACAGATGAAAGACAAAATCGAATATTTTATTGTAACAATGTGATGTTTGGCAACTGAATGATGAGGATTAATTATGGAATTCTGTTTTTGAGACCCTTAGTCCATTTACATGTCATGAAAGTTACAACAGTAATAAGAAAATGAAGAACACTATCAGTCATGTTTCTCTAGAGTGACCTTATACTTTATCATTCCAAATCAGTAGAGAAAGTGGGTCCTGTTAATTGAGAATGAAAGTTGGCCCTATTTATTAATATGCCAGGACAATATTATAAACCAAGACTGTCAAAGTACTCCAATAAGTGCTGTCACTGTATATTTTGCCCTACATCCCCAGAACCCCCCCCCCCAAGAAAAAGAATGAAAGGGAAAAGCAAAAGAAAATATAATGCAGTGCTATTTCCCTGTGTGATGGTTAATTTTATGTGTCAACTTGACTGGGACATGGGATGCCCAGATATTTGGCTAATGGGATATTTGTGAGAGTGTTTCTGGATGAGATTAGCATTTGAATCGGTAGACCGAGTAAAGCAAAGTGTCCTCCCCAGTGTGGATGGACCTCATCCAAGTCATGAAGGGTCTGAACAGAACAAAGAGGCACAGGAAGAAAGAATTGGCTCTCTGCCTGACTGTTTGAACTGGGACATTGGTCTTCTGCACTTATACTGCGAATTACACCTTCCGCGCCCCTGGTTCTCAGGCCTTCAGGCTCGGGTTGGAACTACACCACTAACTTTCCTGGGCCTCCAGCTTGTGGGTGGCAGATTGTGGGACTTCTGAGCCTCCATAATTGCATTAGCCAATTCCTTATAATAAATCTCTCTCTCTCTCGCTTTATAAATATATATATGTATACATACACATATATGTGTGTGTGTGTATATATATATTCTATTGGTTCTATTTCTCTGGAGAATCTTAATATACCCTAAGACAGTGAAAAAGATTGACAAGTAGACCATTGGCAATGAGTACAACATATGCTACAAAAGACTTGAGGTTGAGATGGGCCCCCTTCCATCCTTTCCTTCTCTGATCCCATACCACATAGCTGTATTTACCTGCTTCTATCCTGTGAGTGTTTCCTCTGGAAGTGTTTGAAAACAATGCTGTAGGGAAATGAGAATCACTGAAGGAGTATAGACCACAGAGAGGCCTCACAAGACTTGATTCTAGAAGGACCACTCTTGCTGCAGAGAAGTTGATGGAGAGAGTTGGGGTAAAAATTGAGACATGGGTGCAACTGATGTAGGTCAGTTGTCTAGGTAAGAAATAATGAAAACTAGAGTTCAGACTCCTATGAGTAGAGAATATATTAAAGGGACGAAGAAGCTTTACCACTTCAGGTCATAAGTGGCTTTGGTCAACCATGGAAACTCTTTCTAACCTGCTTCTATACAATTCGATGTCTAAGCTACCCATAATCAACTGACTCAGTGTTTCAAGGCTCCAGTTCCAAATTTCTATTTGAGAGGAACTGAAATGGCAAAGAATTCCCACTCCATTCAGTTGAGGCCAGAAGATGGGTTCACCAGATACAAACATGGCAACCTAGGCCCATTTCCCAGCAAATCAGGTGTTCAGAAAATGGAAGATACAGCATGTTTTCTTTAATAAGCATCTGCTTATGAAATAGGACTTGGGTTCTAAGCATGGTAGAGGAGGAATAAAAGGTGAAATAGAAGGAAATAAACATTTGTTAAAAGGTGGCAATGTGGTAATCACAGCAGACTTCCACATCTGCTGCTTGGGACATTACCCCTGAGGTAGGAACAACTCTCCCTGCTTTATAGACGGAGCGAGTTAAATTTCCCACGATTTCATGGATGTTAACATAGGGTTCAGGATTCCAAACAGACATATCTGCCTCCAAAATACATGATTGTCCTGGCCTCTGCATGACACCGTTTGACCTGGCATGCAGGGATGACTGGCCTTTGGGACCACTCCTCTTGGAATAATATTTTGCTTCCTGGCAAGAAAGCCCCTAATATAGTCTCTAACTAGCCTCTTTCTGGAACAAGTAGGTCTTCCTCAAGTTCTTATCATGATTAAATTTTATCCCTAAAGGCCCCAAATTAGGTCACTTATATCTGTGAGTTCCCATTCCACTTCACCTATTTAATTAACAGACTTTAATCCAGTGCCTTCCATGTGCCAAGTCTAGGCCATGCTACGGGATCTATAAAGGCTGACCCTGCCTTCAAGGACCTCTCAGCATAGAAGAGGCGAGACATGGGTATAAACAATCATAATGCAAGGCAAACATAGATGAGTGTCACACTAAAGATATATTTGTATCTTTATACATTTGTATCTTAGAGAGACATGAAAATTTTAGAACAGGTCATCCCAGTAAAACTTCATAGATGAGAAGACATTTGGGCTGAGCTGGAAGGATATGCTGAAGTTAAATGTGTGACTTTAGTATAAGGTGTCTCAGATGGGGGCAAAGTATAAACAGAGACCCAGAGGCTGGTAATTAGGAGCACAGACAGGGAACAGCAAGAAGCAGTGTAGTGATGATGAAGCCTGTCCAAAGGCAGGGAGGTGCTGGATGTTTTTCCCCATTATGACACTGACATTTGAGAGTCTGATTGGGTTCCTAGCTATTCTCAGGAGCAGCTGTAGCAATCTTCGAGGCTGGTGCAAGGCTGAGTACTTCTATCTTTGTGCGGTGTTTTTCCTTTTGATGAGTCCCTGGATGTATGAAATCCACCTCCTCTCCTGATACTGTTATCAAACCTCATACTTGCATTCAAAATGGGGTCAAAAAAGAAGGGAAGAAAAGGGCAATTGATTTGTATGTTTCCGTCATTTCCTTGGGAACACGCTGAGGTTTTCCTCTGGGGTGACTGCGAAAGAGACCCTGCCTGTGATTAGATCTGTCAGGCAGTCACTGTGTTACACTAGGTATCTGGGGAAATAAAACCACGGGCAATTGCCAGTGTCTGTGTGCCCGGAGAGCTGTCTGCGTGCAGTAAAATAATGGGTGAGTCTGTGTGCATGTGGACAGGACCCACTTAGCTAGGACTTGGCAGGGGGATTCAACATTTGCATCTGGATTGGACACGTGATCTGTAAGACCCCCTAGTCAAATCTCAGGTATATGACTCTGTATATGTGGACAGATGCACACAATGAAATGAAGCCTAAGGGTATGGAGAGTCTACAGGTAGGTCCCCATTTTCCCTCTCATCTTGACTATTTCCATTCCAAATACCATGCAGCTACCGTGGCATTTCCAAAACATAAATCTGATCACATCACTCTCACTTTCCTGCTTAAAAACCTTCAATGTCTCCCACTTATCTAGAGGATAAAGCCCAAGCCACCCAAGACTTGCCATGACCAGGCCTCAGTTGACTTCTCTGTCATCAGCCCTCATCATTCCCCACTTTACCCTTTACAATGCAGTAGCAATGGATTGTTTGTAGTTCCTGCACACATCTTCCTGCTCGTATTGCTTCCCTCTACCCTGCCCCTTTCTCTCTCTTTCTCTCTCTCTCTGTCTCTCACCCACATACACACACACACACACACACACACACACACACACAGATCTAGAATGTCCTTCTCAATCTTCCTTGTGTGTTAACATTCCCACCCCCACCCCCCACCTTATTTAAGACCCAGCTCAGTTCTTATTTCCTTCAGAAATACTCTCTGATTGCACTAGTCTCAGGTTGGTGCCCGTACTTCTCTCTCATCCTTAAAATATTAAATTCTAAACTACCTACTGTATAAGTAGTTTCTACTCTAAACTTTAAATTCTTTGGGATCAGGTAGTAGATTTTAAGTATTTTTGAATCTCTCATACCTAGCATGACGTCTGGCACAGTGCTGCATACAGTGACTGTTAATTGCGTAAATATTGGATGAAAGGGATGGATGGATAGTAGATGAAAATGTATCTAAAAAGTAGATAAATTCTGGGATTCTTTTCCAATGTTAGTGTGATGGTTAATTTTATGTGTCACATTGACTAGGCCAGGGGATGCCCAGATAGCTGGTTAAACATTATTCCTGAGTGTGTCTTTGGGAGTGTTTCCAGAAGAGTTTAGCATTTGAATTGGTGGCCTGAGTAAAGCAGGTGGCCCTCTCCAATACAGGTGGGCATCATCCAACCCCTGAGGGACTGAACAGAACAAATAGATAGAGGAAGGTTGAATTGTCTCTGTGCTTGACTGTTGAGCTGAGTCAAAGATCTTCTCTTGCCTTAAATGCTTCTGCTTCTCAGATCTTTAGACTCAGACTGGCAAATGTCACACAGCTAGCACTAACCTTTAAAACTGCAATCAGAGTCCCTTATTCCTAGCATAGTGCTCATTTGTCTGTCTTTTGGCACCTCTCAGCGACTAAGTACCCATTGCTTCTTGAATCCTGACTTGCTTAGACTTAGAATTCTACAGCTCCAAAGAACCTAAAAGAAGATTCATCCTACCTCATCCTCTTATTTTCTCTTTTTAGTAGATAATTAAGAGCTAGAAGTGGTCAAGTGACTTGACACCTCATTCATCCTTCAAAATCTTACTCTGTCATAACCACTATTGTCATGTGTAAATGTAGAATTACAATAGTGATCGATGCTACAGAGAAGTAGGTGGTACAACAAGAGTGTATGATATAATAAAACTAACCAAATCAGCAGTCTGATGATTAGCTAATTAGTCATTAAGTAAATATTCATTGACTGAATGCTATGTGCCAGAGACCCTAAGTGCTGAGTACATAACATTATGTAAACAGTCTAAGTCCCTGCTGCATGGAGCTTACATTTTAGTGGAGGGAAGAGACAATATATGCACAAGGAAATAGATACTATCTTGGAAAGTGATATAACAGACATTAACTGGCAAAGAGAAGGGAGTAGTCCAAGAAGTAGAAAGCACATAAACAAAATCCCTGAGGAGTGTGAGGTCACAGAATGTTTGAGGAACTGAAAGATTTCTGTGATTGGAACATGAAGATAAGAGTGTGTCACGAAAAGAGACCAGAGCTGGTTAATCATGTCTCAGATTATGTTAGGCCTTGAAGGTCATGTTGAATTTGGATTAGATCCTCAGTGCAAGATAAATCATTGCCGAGTGTTAAATAGGAAGTGGCCTGATTAGAGGGGTGTGTGTGTGTGTGTGTGTGTGTGTGTGTGTGTGTGTGTGTTTTAAATATCTGTTCACTGTGTAGAAAATTATTGGGAAGGGAACAGTAGTAACTCTGAAAGATAATGTTAGGAAGATATCCCAGTAGTTCAGGTAAGAGATAATGGTAGTCTAGACTAGAGTGAGGCAAGGAGAAATGAAGAGAGGTGGAAAAACATTTTAGAGTTCTTGGAGGAGAAGGAGATGTCAGAGTTGACACCTAAGTTTCTGTCATGAGCAAGTGGGTAGATGATTACACCATTTAATGAGAGTGATAACACCAGAAGAAGATCATATTTAGGATAGGAAGAATCAGGAGTCCAAGAATTAAGTTTTGGATATGTCATGGTTGAGATGCTTATGAGGCATCAGAATGGAGGTATTAGGTAATCACTTGGGTTATACGAATCTATAGTTCACAAGAGATTGGGGCTGGAAATTTAAGACTAGGAATCTTGAAGTTATACAGAGAATATATGAAACCATGGAAGTGGACGAGCTCACCTAGGAAAGATAGGGTAAGATGAGAAGAGACCCAAAGAACCCCAACATGAAGAGGAGTCAGCAAAGGAGACTGAGAAGCAGAAGCAAAGGAATAAAAGAGGAGATTGTGATGTTACAGAGGCTAAGGAAAGAGAAAGTTTCAAGAAGAAAGGAGTGTTTAATGCCGCTGAGATTTCAAGTAAGGTGCTGGTTAAAGACTGTCCACTGGATTTGAAACAAGGTGGGTGTTGATCACCTTATCAAAGGCAATTCTAAAGCCTGACAGAATGGGTGAAGAGTGGATGGAAGGTGACTATGTCCAGACACCACGCATTATACTTTTTTTGAGGAGTTGGCTGTGAACAAAAGTAGTTTCTATCAGAAATGTGTTTAAATGATGAATTTTATTTTTTATTCAATATCTATCCATGTTACTGGGCTGTAAACTTCTTAAGATCAGGCAATACGTCTTTTTTGTTTACTTCTGTATATTCAAAACCAAACACATTTCTCAGTTCATAGCAAAGTTTAGTAATATTCAACAAGTAAGTGAATAACAATGAGTAAATAAAGATTTAGAGAATATCTTGGACAACTATTTTCAGGAAAATGATAAAGTTGCATTTGGAATATATTCATGACCTTGGAAGTTAATTTGTTGAAAGCAACTATATTGTCATGCTCTGTCACTGTCAGGGAGAGACTTTGAACTGAAAAAAACCATAGTCTCTGCCCTGACATTTTTTGGGAAAAGAATTCCACTGCGACTGTTGTTTCCTTGAACCTTGCCCCTTTTCTTTGTCTCCAATGCTGTTGCCTTAATTCTAGTCCTTATCTATTCTAATGCAATTTTTAAGAGCTCTAGGCACTGCAATACCTTTGCTTCTATCTGTAAATCAAAATCAAAATAACACCAAACTGTCAAACGCAAAGCTTATGCATATGCTCATATTAAAAGAACCTTTCTCTATATTTTAGTACTTGCAAAATTCTGGATAAATCACGCAGCTGACATAGGCTCATTCACACCTACGTTATTGGCACCATAAGCATGAACTTAACCCACCTACTGAAAAATTCGTTATTCCTCCAGGGTTACCTCTGTCCAGTTCACCTTCCAGAGTGATCTTAAACACAGATACAATCTTTTCACATGACATCCTGCATTGGCTCCCCCTGATCTGTGGGACAAGGTTCATTCTCCTAGCTTCACTTACAAGGTTTTCAGTTTTTTGACTCCTAAGACTCCCTGGTCTCATCCACTGCCACAATATACATGTGCTCCAGCCAGTCTAGATTGCTTGTAGTCCTCTGAACAGCCCTTAGGATCTCACAGATTCATATATTTACACTGTCTGATCTCTCTGCCTGGAATATCCCACTCCAACTTCACCCATCTAATTCCTCCATCTCTCCAGACTCAGCTAAAAATAAACTGCTCTTCTAAGCCTTCACACGGTCGTGGTTAGGTGCCTTCTCTGTGCCATTGCAGCACATTCTGGTTTTGCCTGATCTACCCACTGTGTTGAAACTGACTCATCTCTTTCCTCCATGACTCCTTCTAATAATAACAGCCAATATTTATTGGCCCTTTAATGAGCTCTACATGAGTATTCTCATGTAATTCTCACAATAACCTTATGAAGTAGGTACTATTAATATTGTATTTCACATATGACAAAATTAAGACCTAGTGACTTGTCCAAGGTCTCACAAATATCGAAAAATAGAACAGGAATTCAAACCAAACTATCTGACACTGGAATACTTATTCTTAACCACTACACTAGACTGCAAGCTTCTTGAGGGCAAGGAGTGAACCTCATTCATCTATATGTTTCCAGATCTTTGCACTAGTTTTGGAACAATGAGAAGTAGGTAAATGATTGTTGTAAAAAATAGAATAAATGAATAAATTTACTTTATTATGATTTCTTTCTCTTATCTCCTAGACATTGTTCGGAAAATTGGATTATGTGCATTTTTATTTTTTCTATAATGTTCTAATGAGAGAGTTCAAAATAGAAAGGAGTCTAGCATAAATCAGAAGGGTGGAAGCATTGGAAGGCTTTCCACATGGATGAGAAATTAGATTTGTTTGGTCTCATGTCAGGAGCTTGAATTAGGGCCAAGGGAAAAAAACACCAGGGAAATAGTTTTTACTCGCTGGGAACTAAAATATTTTAACTTCCAGAGCTATGTAAAGATGGAACAGGCTGCCCTAAAATGGGCGTCCATAAAATGTGAACACAGAGAACTAGAAATGGGCATCCCCTCCAATGGGCCTGTTTTGAGAGTAGAAAAGACAAACAGAGGAAAACTGCTCCAGCAGAGGAGAGATGGAAGAAGGGAAGAGGAATCTTATGCTGGTCTGTAGGGCAGAACTTTGTGAATAAACTCTCCACTTCTATGGAGGTAACAGAATTAAGGATGATGGCTCTAACCCCAGAGGCAGTGGTGAGCACCTCCACCTGTTTCTAGGGTCTCAGGTTTTCCTGGGCTTGTAGGAGAAAAAAAAAGAACAAGGAGAGACCCAAGAGTGGAGAAACAGCATCTGGTGGAGCCACAGCAGTCAGCTTGTTGGAGAGGCTAAGCCTCGAAGTGGGGACTAAGGCTGTGGCTATGGGAAGGAACAGCAGTGTCAGAGGATGCTAGAGTACCCAGCAGCAGTGCCCAGGCCTCAGCATCAGGTGAGTCTGGCATAAATGCAATCATCTGGGCTGAGTTTGGGAGGTTTAGTTCTAATACCAGAGAGCAGTGGGGGTTAGGGAATGGAAGCTGACACTCTAGTAACTACTGGTGTGGCTGAGCCAAGAAATTCCTCTTTGTTACTATCTCCTTCCTGGGACTCTAACTTATAAGCAACCACCCCTTTAGGTTTTACTTAAGCAACTTGAAAATCCTACCTTATTTATATTTATTTCCTCTGAGTGTAGCATAATGCCTGGAATACCATATACTAAATGAATATTTCTTAAATGGTTCAATGAACAAATAAATGAATGAAGAGTAATCACTAGTGTTGTATGAGGGACTATACTAGACACTGAGTAGAGTAGGATATGGACTCTACAAATGAGGAAGACAGCATCCGTGTTCCTAAAAAGACTTGCGTCAAGTGGGGAAGCTGGACATACATATGGTTACTACAATGGAATAAAGTTTGACGAAGGAGGAGGAAGTCCTGCGTTTAGACTGAGCCTAGAAGTTTCTTGGCTCAAATTCAATAAGAGCACATTGGTATTTTGAGACCAGAGGATCTTTTCCTTTCTTTTTCTTTTTTAAAATTGTCCTGATTGTTGATGTAATAGACCAGCATTTTGAATAATTTAGAAAATGTTAAGAGGCAAGACAAATATAAGTCATAAATTCACCACTCAGTGGCAATCTTTTATTACTGCTTTGGCATATTCCTTTCCAGATTTTTTTCTCTGCATTTTTTTCTTCATAATTGAGATCATACTGCACCTAGAATTTTCTGTTATTCTTTCCCTTCCCCCATTTACTATGTCATTAAAATCTTTCTAAGCATGACGTATGACTTTCTGGTAGTCTATTGCATGTTTGTACCACAATTCACTTACTAATTCTCTTTCTGTTGGACACTTGAGTTCTTCAAATTTTTGATATTATAAAAATCAGACTAGATTCCTAGAAAAGTAATTCCCAAAGGGCAGAAATTTTTTTTTTTTTTGAGGAAGATTAGCTCTGAGCTAACATCTGTTGCCAATCCTCCTCTTTTTGCTGAGGAAGATTGGCCCTGGGCTAACATCCATGCCCATTTTCCTCTACTTTATATGGGACGCCCCCACAGCATGGCTTGACAAGCAGTGTGTTGGTCTGTGCCCGGGATCCAAACCTGCAAACCCCAGGCCACCGAAGCAGAGCGTGCGAACTTAACCACTATGCCACTGGGCTGGCCCCATTTTTATAGTTCTTGATGAGCCTTTCCAAACTTCCCTTGTCTTAGTCCATTTGGACTGCTATATCAAATTATCATAGACTGGGTAGCTTATAAACAACAGAAATTTATTTTTCACGGTTATAGAGGCTGGGAAGTCCCAGATAAAGTCACTGGCAGATTTGGTGTCTGGTGCGGCTCTGCTTCCTGGCTCATAGATGGCTGTCTTTCCTCACACAGCAGGAAGGGCTGAGGGAACTCTTTGGGGCCTCTTTTATAAGGGCACTAATGCCATTCATGAGAACTCCACCCTCATGACCTAATCACCTCCAAAGTCCCCACCTCCAAACACCATCACTCTAGGAAATAGGTTTCAATGTATGAATTGGGGGGGGCACAAACATTCAGTCTATAGCAGCCCTCCAGGATGAGTGAACTGACTTTTACACTCTCAGTGGTGCTCTGTGAGTGCCTGTCTTACCACATATAGGGCATTTAAAACTTCTGTCTTGGCACTGGGCTGATGTCAGAGAGTCCTTCCCAGTTCTCTGGCCAGGAGATTAAACAGCTATATTTAAATTTATACCATACCACTTCCTCAAATTGCCAAAACATTAATATAATGATTAACTGGCGCTGGCAAGGATTGAGAAGGTGACTCTTACATTTTTGATGGCAAGATAAAATTATGTAACACTTTCAAAAAGGTAATTTGGGAATACTCTTTAACAAACATCAATGGCCTTGTAATTTCACATCTGAAAATGCTTCCCAAGGAACCAATCCAAAGAAAAAAAACAAAAATAGAAGAGTTGCAGAGCCGGCCCGGTGGTGTAGTGGTTAAGCTCGTGCGCTCCACTTTGGCAGCCTGGGGTTCACAGGTTCAGATCCCAGGCACGGACCTACGCACCACTTATAGAGCCATGCTGTGGCAGCGTCCCACAAATAAAGTAGAGGAAGATGGGTTCAGATGTTAGCCCAGGGCCAATCTTCCTCAGCAAAAAGAGGAGGATTGGCAACAGATGTTAGCTTAGGGCTAAACTTCCTCACCAAAAAAAAAGAAAGAAAATTTGCCTTTGTTGATGACTATAAAGGTAGACACTGTATTTACAATATAATTTTTCTTTTTTTTAATAGCAGGTAACATTTATTGAACACATACAACATTTCAGATATTATCTCTGCCACATATAAAACACTTTACATGTACTATTTAGAATATTTCTCATGACATCCCTACTATGTTGTTGCTATCACCGTATCTATTTAAAAGAGGATGAAATTGAGGCTTAGAAAGCCAAAGTAATTTGTCTAAGGTCATCTAGCTGGTAAAAGGAAAACATGTACTCAAATTCAGTCCCTTCTAGTGTAAGTGCCAGAGCTCTTAGCCACCACACTATGTTGCTTGAACTCCTTTTTTTTTTTTAAGCTGATAATTATTATCTTTTTATTGTGGTAAGAACATATAACATGAACTTTACCCTCTTAGAAAATCTTAAGTGTACAATATGGTGGTGTTAATGTAATTTTTCTTAATGTTTACATTGATTTATTCCCTCTTTATTTTCAGCTCTATAAGGCAGCTATTTCCCTTTTCATCCCAAAGAAAAGTGGTGGTTAAATGGCCCCCTAACTAAAAGGCATCTAGTAGATGTCTTCAGGGTGAGATCAAGGTCACAAGTAACATGAGATCTTTACATATGACCTCAACCTGGGAGAGCCAAGGAAATCATACAGCAGCTTGTTTTTCAAGTTTCAGCAAAAAACCCACCACTCTAGTCTGTTGAAGGAAGATTCCTACAGGCCTGGAGGAACTTCACAAAGATTGGAAAGAATGTATTTGGCAGGAGAGTCCTTGGCCTGAGTAGCTGATTTTTAGGGAGAGGGAAGGAAATCCCAGATAAAACTGCAAAAGCAGATGTCACAGAGGACAATAGTTCTAAGGAAAAGAAGCAGCATGGAGTGAAGTATCACAGGAACTCTCAGATAAAAATATATTCAGAAATAGGTCTTATAGCCACCTTGTGTACATGCCAGCACATTCAGGACAAAGATCAGTCAAGAGAAGGAAGAAAGCACAAAATTGTCAAATAAAATTTCAGAGGGATCAGTGCAACTTGACAGAGTGAGGATCAAGGATAAAAATGACAATTAAAAGTTAAGATATTTAAAAGAAATAGAAATATAGGAAAAAGATAGAAGAGGCAGTGAAGTAGTAGACTATGTCTGGACAGTATTGAGTAATAAGTTCATTTAGAACCTGAAGTGGGATGAAATAAAAGAGAAAAGGAGAGATGAATTAATGTGATATTGCCATAGAACTCTAGCATCAACCACTTCGTAAGAGAGAGGAAATTGATGATGCTGTCCTGCAAAAGGTACAAAGCTGGCCCAGGACTTGAGAGGATGGGGGACTCCAAAGTTTCTCAAACATTCTGAGAATCTCCATTTGAAAAAAACAGAGCATTATACTTATGTGTATCTTTTTTTGACATCACCTCCCAAAGGGTCAAGGGAGTAACAAAGAAAATAGTAATATCAGACTCAATTGGGAGTAAGAATAGAAACATTAATATCAAAATGGATTTGACAAAGCATTGGGAAAAGTGACTGTGTAGGGACACTAGATATAATCATATCCCCTAGGCTTGAAAATGGCTTCTTGAAAAAGTTAAAAAAAGTAGAACTTGCCATCTGAGAAATGGAAGAGTCAAAAATGAAATTAGGTCCTATTGGGGCTGGCCTCATGGCCAGTGGCCCGGGGTTAGTTCCTGGGCAGGGACCTATACCACTCATCAGCAGCCATGCTATGGCAGTGACCCACAAACAAAATAGAAGATTGGCACAGATGTTAGCTCAGGGCAAATCTTCCTCAGCAAAAAAAAAAAAAAAAGAGAGAGAGAGAAAGAAAGAAAATGAAATTAAGTCCTACAGATTAAAATGGAAACTGGCTATAGGTCTTGTCCCAGGCTGTCCCAAATTTCTACTATCCCCCTGAAAATACAGTAGATGAAAACTAACAAACAAAATAAAAATACCAAGCAAATATAATTGTATAATCTGGTAGAAATTTCACTTGTACAACAGCTTTTGGATATGGATTAGGAGAGGAAAAATGGTGGGCTGCCCATGTGTGACCTCACAGAAAGGCAGAACAAAGATAAGAAGACACATTGTGCCTGTTGCACAGCTGCCTCCTGGCCCAGAGATGTGGAGATCATGTAGAAATTACTGGAAGCTTGATCTCAAGGGCCAATGGATATGACATTGAACCCCATTCCATCAACTTATTATTTGGTCAAGTCATAAACTTGCGTAAGCCTTCTTTTCATCATCAGCGAAAGGAGAGTCATATAGTACTTTCCTTAAAGAGTAGCCACGAAGATTAAATTAGAAGAGCAATTCATGCAAAGCACTAAGCACAGTGCCTAAAACATAGTAAACATTCAATAAATACTTATTATTTTTGCTTTATCCTTTTGGAAGCTTGATCTCCCAGAGAACAGGAAGTTTCCCAAGGTAGTGAAAAGGAAGTAGAAGGAGGAAGGGCAATCACACATAATATCCTAGGATATGGAGTCTCCTCCAACTTGTAGAGAGAGGAGGAAAGAGGAAAAGCAGGGCCTCCGGAGTAGCGCAGCATTTGCAGAGAACCAGCAGGCAGAATAGGAAAAGAACTCCCCTCAGTAGATCTGCCCCAGATAAAAATGCTGCACAGAGGCAGTTAGGCTGGGTTTGAGGCTTGTCAGCCTAAGCAAGGGCTGTCAGATAAAACATAGGAAGCCAAATTAAATTTGAATATTAGATGATTTTTAAGTTATTTTATAAGTATTTCCCACATAATATTTGGGACATATTGATAGTAAAAAAAAAAATTCATTATTTATCTAAAATTCAAATTTAACTGGGCATCCTGTATTTTTATTTGCTAAATCTAGCAATTCTAACTTTTCCTCTGGCCAGAGTTGTCAGGAGGAAGTTCAACTTGCAAAGAAATGGAGAGTTAATAAAGCTACAGGAAATGCACACCCCCTGACACTTGGTAAATGCTGACTGAGTCTAGATCTCTCCTCCTCTTAGAATGAATAAATAGAAAACACAACAACAGCAACAATAGAGGGCCTGTCAAGAATTTAGCAGGAGAAGGGAAGAAAGTAATTCTAAAGATTCATGCAATAGATCTTTGAAAATCTGAACTATAGAAAGCAGGACAAAAGTTTAGAAATTGTTTAGTATCCCTAAGAAACCTTGCATTCTGAGAGGGGAGCAGAAAATTTTTGAGGAGAGAAGTTTACAAATAAAGCTAGTAAAGTGAGATGCAATGGATAATCTTAGTAGAAAAGGTAGTTAAAGCAGAATTCCAAAGAAAGTAAAATGTGAAGAATAAAATTTAAACAATCAGTTTTGGAGATAGTAAGAAGCAGATCATGAAATGGAATTGAGACTGGAGAAGCATCTCCATCATCAGAGGAAAAGAGCAAGGAGGTAAAACTAGGAAAAGAAAAAGATAGGTATGCAACAGAGAATGGAGATCAGATCTCAAACTAGATGAAATCAGAACAACTACAGTAAAAGCAAAAGCAAACACTCAGTTAAACAAAACTCTCTCAACTCTAGGCCAAGATGGTGACATAGGAGGCTCCTGAATTTCCCTCCTCCCATGAACGAACCAAATATACAACTATACATGGAGCAATTCCCTCTGAGAGAAATCCAGAAACTAAATGAATGACACCTACACATCAGAAGACTGAGAAAATACCCTAATCAAACTAGGTAGGAAAAGCTGCGACATTTTCACAATAAACTCCACTCCTGGCACAGTGCCATACAGTTGGGAAGGGACTCCCAATGCCCAGCTTCTCCTGAGGCATGAAGGGCTTGAACCACACATTTAATGCCCCAACTTTTAAGGCTGCCACACAAGGGACAGGCTCCCAAATCAACTAGTTCTGAAATCCAACATGGCTTACATTCATGAGTCCCACAGGACTATAGCAAACAAAGAATCTGTTGTTAATGGGCACACAAGCACTTGCTGAAGCTATACCCCCCAGAGCTCATCACAGTGGTAGCAGGTAAAATCACCCACTTTCCAATCTTTCCCTGGAAGGGGTTTGATTGCATACTTCACAAGCTGCTTCTTGAGGGTCTGGCTTCTAATTAGCATGCATCTAGGTGCTGACTATGATCCTCTTTGGAGCCCAAAAGAGCCAGTGGGCCCTTTCCCTGCCTTCTCCCTCTGGCTCATTCCAACAATAAAACCAAGTTACCACCCTCTTCTTGGAAGAAGCTGTCAACACATCTAGCACCCCAAATTTTATGGCTGCCACCCAAGGGACAGGCCCCCAAATCACCTACCTCTCATAGCCCATAAAGCTTGCATTCAGGAGTCCCACAGTCTATAACAAAGAGAGAAGCAGTTTTTAAACAGGTGCAGGAACACACACCCCACCCCAACACACACCCATGGGTGTACATGCAACTTAGCACAGAGGGATCAAGTGAAATCGCCCATCTCCCAGTTTCTTCCTGAAAAAGGTTTGACCGCATACTTTCCTAGATGCTGCCTGGGGTTCTGGCTTCTAATAATCCTGTAACTAGGTGCTGACTGCAATCCTCCCACCTGGGACACTGATGGGTCTTGACATACCCTCAACTACTGGGAGCCACTAAGAACAAAGACAGCAGCTTGGACAATCACAAAGATTTGAAAGATGATCAGGAACTTTGTCCAGGTTGATTAACAAGGTTAATTTCCTGCACAAGACCAGTCTGCCGAGACTGAGAGAGGTGGCTGTTTTATCTAATGCACAGAAACTAACACAGAGAGTCAAGGAAAATGAAGAATCCCCAAAAGAAGAACAAAATAAATCTCCAGAAACTGATCTTAATAAAATGGAGATAAGTGATTTACCCAATAGAGAGTTCAAAATAATGCTCATAAAGATGCTCACTGAGGTCAGGAGAGCAATGCATGAGTAAAGAGAGAATTTCAACAGAGATAGAAAATATAAAATAGTACCAAACAAAAATCATAGAGCTGAAGAATGCAATAACTAAACTGAAAAATTCAATACAGGAATACAACATCAAACTAGATCAAGCAGAAGAAAGGATCAGCAAACTCGAAGACAGGGCAGTGGAATTCATCCAATCAGAGGATAAAAAAAAAAAAAAAGAATGAAGATAGCTTAAGGAACCTATGGGACACCATCAAATGAATGAATATGTGTGCTATAAAGGCCCTAGAAGGAAAAGAGAGAGAGAAAGGGGCTTATCCAAAGAAATAATGGCTAAAAACTTCCCTAACCTGGGGAAAGAAACAGATATCCATATCCAGGAGGCCCAAAAAGTGCTAAATAAAATGAATTGAAGAGACCCACACCAAGACACATTAATGGATATACAATATATGAAGATGTGAATTGTGACATTAAACACATAAAATGGAGGGGAGGGGAGAGTGTAAAAATGTAGAGTTTTTGTATGCATTCAAAGTTATCAGCTTAAAATAGACTGTTACAATTATAAGGTATTTTATGTGAGTCTCATAGTAACCACAAAGCAAAAGTCTATAGTAGATACATAAAACATAAAGAGAAAGAAATCAAAACATACCAGTACAGAAAATCATGAAATTGTAAAGGAAGAAAGCAAGAGAGGAGGAAAGAAACAAAGGAACTGCAAAATAGCAAGAAAACAATTAACAAAATAACAATAGTAAGTCCATACCTATCAATAATTACTTTATATGTAAAAGGACTAAATTCTCCAGTCAAAAGTCATAGAGCAGCTGACTAGATTAAGAAAAAAAATCAGGACCCAAAATATATGCAGGCTACAAGAGACTCACTTCAGCTTTAAGGAAACACACAGATTAAAAATGAAAGGATGGAGAAAGATATTCCATGCAAATGAAAGCAGAGGTAGCTATATTTATATCAGACAAAATAGACTTTAAGCCAAAAATTGTAATAAGAGACAAAGGTCATTATGTAATGATAAAGGAGTCAATTCATCTAGAAGATAAAACAGTTGTAAATATTTATGTGCCCAACATTGGAGCACCTAAATATATAAAGCAAATATTAACAGATCTGAAGGGAAAAATAAACAACAATGCAATAATAATAGGGGACTTCAACCCCCCACTTTCATCAAGTGACAGATCTTCCAGACAGAAATTCAATAAGGAAACATTGGACTTAAGCTACATGTTAGACCAGATAGGCCTAACAGACATATTCAGAAAATTTCACAATAGCAGCAGAATACACATTCTTCTCAAGCACACAGGGAACATTCTTCAGGATAGATTATACATTAAGTCACAAAACAAATCTCAATAAATTTAAGAAGATTAAAATCATATCAAGCAGCTTTTCTGAACACAATGGTGTAAGATTAGATATCAATTACAAGAGGAAACTGGAAAATTCACAAATATATCAAGACTAAACAACATGCTCCTGTGTAAACAATGACTAAAAGGAGAAATCAAAAAATATCTTGAGAAAAATAGAAATACAACATACCAAAACTTATGAGATGTAGCAAAAGCAGTTCTAAGAGGAAAGTTTATAGCAATAAATGCCTACATTTAAAAAAAAGAAAGATGTCAAGTAAGCAACATAACTTTACACCTCAAAGACCTAGAAAAAAATAACAAACTAAGTTGAAAGTTAGTATAAGGAAGGAAATAACAAAGATCAGAGTGGAAATAAAATAAATAGAGACTAGAAAGACAATACACAAGATCAATGAAACTAAGAATTAGTTTTTTGAAAGATAAAATTGACAAACCTTTAGCTAGACCAACTAAGAAAAAAGAGAGAAGATTCAAATATATATAATCAGATATGAAAGCAGAGACATTACAACTGAAAACAGAAATACTAAGTATCATAAGAAGCTACTATGAACAATTATATGCCAACAAATTAGGTAACCTAAAAGAAATGGATAAATTTCTAGAAACGTATAACCTACCAAGACTGAATCATGAAGAAATAGAAAATCTGAACAGACCAGTTACTAGTTAAGAGATTAAATCAGAAATCAAAAATCTCTCAACAAATAAAAGTCCAGGACCAGATGGCTTCCCTGGTGAATTCTACCAAACATTTAAAGAAGAAGTAATACCAATCCTTCTCAAACTCTTCCAAAAAATAGAAGAGGAAGAAACACTCCCAAAATTATTTTATGAGGCCAGAATTACTCTGATACCAAAGCCAGACAAGGATGCTACAAGTAAAGATAATTATATGCCATTATCCCTAATGAACATACATGCAAATTTCCTCAACAAAATATTAGCAAACCATTCAACAGTAGATTAAAAGAATCACACACTATGATCAAGTGGGATTTATTCTTGTCGTGCAAGGATGGTTCAATATATGCAAATCAATAATTGTGAAACACCATATTGACAAAATGAAGGATAAAAATCATATTATCATCCCAATAGATGTAGAAATAGCACTTGACAAAATTCAACATCCTTCATGATAAAAACTCTCAACAAATTAGGCATAGGTGGAATGTACCTCAACATAATAAATGCCACAGCTAACTGCATACTCAATGGTGAAAGATTGAAAGCTTTTTCTCTAAGATCAGGAACAAGACAAGGCTGCCCATTCTCACCACTTTTATTCAACATAGTATGAGAAGTCCTAGCAGAGCAATTAGGCAAGAAAAAGAAATAAGAAGCATACAAATTGAAAGGGAAGAAGTAAAATTGTCTCTGTTTGCAGCTGATATGATATTATACATTGAAAAACCTAAAGGCTCCACCAAAAAACTGTTAAAATTAATAAATAAATTCAGTAAAGTTGCAGGGTATAAAATCAACATACAAAAGTCAATTGCATTTCTGTACACTACAACAAACTATCAGAAAGATGAATTAAGAAAACAATCTCAGTTAAAATTGCATCAAAAAGAATACAATACTTAGGAATAAATTTAGCCAAAGAGGTGAAAGATTGGTACACTGAAAACTATAAAAAGTTGATGCAAGAAACTGAGGAAGACACAAATAAATGGAAAGATACTCCATGTTCCTGGACTGGAAGAATTAATATTGCTAAAATGTCCCTATTACCCAAAGCAATCTACAGATTCAATACAATCCTTATTAAAATTCCAATGGCAATTTTCACAGAAATAGAAAAAAACAATCCTAAAACTTATTGGAACAACAAAAGATCCCAAATAGCCAAAGTAATCTTTACCAAGAAGAATAAAGCTGGAAGCATCACACTTCCTGATTTCAAATTATATAACAAAACTAAAGGAATCAAAGCAATATGTTAGTAGCATAAAAACAGACCCATACATCAATGGAACAGAATAGAGACCCTAGAAAGTAACCCATGCCTTTATGGTCAATTAATTTATGACAAAGGAGTCAAGAACGTACAACAGGGAAAGGACATTCTCTTCAAAAAATGGTGTTGGGAAAACTGGATATCCATGTGCAAAAGAATGAAACTGGACCCCATATCTTACACTGTATACAAAAATCAACTCAAAGTGGATTAGACTTGAACATAGAACCTGAAACCATACAACTCCTAGAAAAAAGCAAAGGGTAAGAACTTCTTGACATTGGTCTTGGCAATGATTTTTTGGATTTGACAACAAAAGCAAAGGCAACAAAAGTAAAATTAAAGAACTGGGACTACATGAAACTAAAAATATCTGCACACAGAGGAAACCATCAACAAAACGAACACAGTCTACAGAATGGGAGAAAAGATTTATAAACCACGTATCTGAAAATGGGTTAATATCCAAAATATACAAGGAACTAAACTAACTCAATAGCAAAAACCAAATAACTCAATTGAAAAATGTAAAAAGGACAAGCCAGCCCTGATGGCCTAGTGGTTAAAGTTCAGCGCTCTCACCATTTTGACAGCCTGGGTTTGCCTCCCAGTCGTGGAACCATAACACTCGTCTGTCAGTTGTCATGCTGTGGCAGTGGCTCACATAGAAGAGCCAGAATGACTTACAGCTAGGATATACAATCATGCGTTGGGTCTTTGGGGTGGAAAAAAAAGAGGAAGATTGGCAAGAGATGTTAGCACAGGGAGAATCTTTCCCTACAAAGAAAAAAAATGGACAAAGGATCTGAATAGATATTTCTTCCAAAAAAGACATAAAAATGACCACCAGGTATATGAAAAGGTGCTCAACATCACTAATCATCAGGGAAATGCAAGTCAAAACCAAAATTAGATATCACCTCACATCGTTAGGATGGCTACTATCAAAAAGACAAGAAATAATATATGATGGTGAAGATGTGGAGAAAGGAGAACTTCTGTGCACTTTGGTGGGAATGTAAACTGTACAGCCACTATGGAAAACAGTATGGAGGGTCCTAAAAAATTAAAAATAGAACTACCATATGATCCAGCAATTCCATTTCTGGGTATATAGCCAAAGGAAATGAAATCTCTATTTCAAAGAAATACCTGTACTCCCATGTTCTTTGCAGCAATATTCACAATAGCCAAGGTAGGAAAACAACCTAAATATCTGTCATCTAATGAATGGATAAAAAAAATGTGGTGTATATATATATATATATATATATATATATATATATATACACACACACACATATGTATATGTATATATATATATATACAATGGAATATTATTTAGCCTTTGAACAAGGAAAATCCTGCCATTTGTGAAAACACTGATGAACTTGGAGGGCATTATTCTAAGGGAAATAAGCCAGACAGAGAAAGATAAATACTGCATGGTATCACTTACATGTGGAATCTAAAAAAAAAAGTCAAATTCTTAGAGACACGGAGTAGAATGGTGGTTGCCATGGGGCTGGGGTTTGGGGGAAATAAGGAGAGGTTGGTAAAAGGGCACAAACTTTCCGTTGTAATGTGAATAAGGCCTGAGGATCTAATGTAAAACATGATGACTATAGTTGATAACACTGTGTTATATAGTTGAAATTTGCTAAGAGAGTAGAACTTAAATGTTTTCACCAAAAAAAAAAAAAAAAAGTAAATATGTGAGGTGATGGATGTGTTAATTAACTTGATGGTGAAAATCCTTTAGCAATATATACATATATCACATCATCACATTGTACACTTTAAATATATTACAATTTTATTTGTCAATTATAAATCAATAAAGCTTAAAAAAAAACTAAGACACAGGCACATAACAGATATCAATAATGATAGAAAAAAATTCTCACCTATGCTGGAATACAGACAGTCTCTGACTTAACGATGATTCGACTTAACAATTTTTCAACTTTACAGTGGTGTGAAAGTGATCTTTTCCTGGGCTAGTGATATGCAGTAGGATCCTCTCTTGTGATGCTGGGCAGGGGCAGCCAGCGCAGCCCCCAGTCAGCCACGTGATCACGAGGGTGAAGAATCAATATACTTAACAACTCTCCTTACCCAGACAACCATCCTGTTTTTCACTTTCAGTACAGTAGTCAATAAATTACATGAGATAGTCACAATTTATTATAAAATAGGCTTTGTGTTAGTTGATTTTGCCCAACTGTAGGCTAACGTAAGTGTTCTGAGCACATTTAAGGTGGGCTGGGCTAAGCGAGGATGTTTGGTAGGTTAGGTGTATTAAATGCATTTTCAACTTACAGTATTTTCAACCTACAATGAGTTTATCAGGACCTAACCCCATCATAGGTCAAGAAAGATCTGTATTGGAAATTTAAAATGTTTAATATAGTATATATTTATATATTATCTAATTTAATTCTCATTTACTTCTCACAGATACCTTGTGAATTTATATAACCATGTTAAGCTAAATCTTTGGTATTACTAATTATGGCAGCAGAATTAGTCAAATATTTATATTGTAATTATACTTTTCAGCTTAGCAATTTAAAATATCTAATAAAAAGTCAATAGACAAAAAAAAGAAAATAAAAAAACTTTCTCAAGCTAAAAAGACAGAGAGAGAAATAAGATAGGAGCCTAGAAGACGTTTGCAGGGCACTGGGGATGGGCTAAATGTCCTTCTAGATACTTAACCTGTATTAACTTTTTTTTTACTTGAAACAACAGAAATTTTTGCCTCACAGTTAAGGAAGCTAGAAGTTTGAAATCAAGATGCCAGCAGGGCCACACTATCTCTAAAGGTTCCAGGGGAGCGTCTTTCCTCGCTTCTTCCTGGCTTCTGGTGGCTGCTGACAATCTTCAGTGTTCCCTGGCTTGTAGATGCGTCGCTCTGATCTCTGCCTCTGCCGCTGTCTTCACGTGGCCTTTCCCCCTGTCTGCCCGTGTCTGAGCCTCTTCTCCTCTTCTTATAGAGACACCGTTTTGGACTTAGGTACCATGTTACCCTCACAACTACCCTACGACGAGGCAGGCACTATGTTAGCCCCATTTTACAGATGAGGAAACCGAAAGAGAGAGAAGTTCTGAATCTTGGCTTTCTTTTTAAAATTTTCTTCCAGGTCATAGACCTAGTGAAGGAGAAAGCTGGGACTTGAACCCAGCCAGCCTGGCTCTACAGTGAATGCTCTTCAGTTCCAAAGCTATCTAGAAAATCACCCCTCAAAATTTGCATACGCAAATTTTTAGACTTCACTTGGTTACATCAAGACAACATCAGTGAAAAGGCAGCCACACCCCCAAAATTTCCCAGAAATATTTGAATAGACAAAAAACAACTTTACAGGCATCTAAGCTGAAAACAAAACAAAACAGAAGAAAAGAAGTTCCTTACAGAGGAACAATGCTCAGGTTAATCTGAGACTTCTCTGCAATAAGTGCCAAAAGACAATGAAATAATCTTATCGGGTTTTGAAGAACGCTGATTATGGGCCACAGATTTTATAATCAGCCAAGTTGTTGTTCATATGTGAAGTCAAGAGCCCTAAGACATTCCGGACAGGAGCAGGTTCGGAAAATATGCCACCATGCACCCTTCTTGAAAGAATTACTTGAAGACACATACCTATTCTAATGACCAGAAGATTAATCAAAGTTAGAAGCTTGAGTATGGAGAATTTGTGGCAAAAGGGGGCTAACGATGAGTAGAAAAGCAGGTAAACAGAGTCCCGGAGTCTAACCCAAAATGATGGTTGAAAATATTGTTTCAAAACTAAATGCAAATGTCAGTTAAAATTCTTGACTTGGAAGATACAAGATACACAAAAGAATAATTTCATAAACACAGTCTGATGTGCCAAATCCAAAATTATATTTTAAGACTGAGAAGTGTTAAGTGGGAAGAAAATTCTTGCTTGATTCCTCATCTAAACTGCTTTGTTGTGGAAGAATCAGAATGTCTAGTTTCATTTCTAACTTTGAGATTTAAAGAGACAGGAGTTGACAGATGCTGATCAAACTCCTATAAACCTCATCTCACACCAAGATCTCACCAGCTCTCTAGGCTCCAGCACAGTGTATTTTTAAAAAAATGTTGCAGTTGGTTTGTTTTTAGGATTTTCAAAGGCTTCCTTCAACCGTAGTCCTTTTTATCTGCTATTTCTTCTGGATAGGACGCTTCCACCTTGATCACCACCCTCCCTTTAATGCGTTAATTCCTGCTTCTTCATGTTTCAGGTCATATTTCATTTCTTGAGGAATTTTCCAAGACCTTCATTGCTAAGTCAACTCTCTTTCTCATACATGCTCATAGAACTGCATTCCTTTATCTTGGAGAATTTATTAGTGCATAATCATGATTTGTAAAGCAATTATAAGCAACTATTAATTAATGTGATTATTTTATTTATATCTATTTCCCCCACTAATCTGCTGCCTCACCCCAGCAGGGACTGAAACTGATTTTTTTCTCTTTATTTTCGTGCCTAAAGCCTGGCAAAGTGCCTGCCACATAGGAAGCAGTTCGTGTTTGTTAAGTAAATTAATAGAAAAATTAGTGGGCATTTGGTCCTGTCCAAAATGTCCATGGAGACATTTGCTCTATGCCAAATGGTCCTTGATATTTGGTCCTGCAAAAACATCCATGTGTGGAAAATGTCTCTAGGTTCAAATAGCCCATAACGTTTATTTATACTTTTGGTTTACAGGATCGATACATAAAAAATGCTATCATATTTTATTGGTCCAATAATTATGTTGTGGCTGTATTGCCAGTAGTAACCCTTCTTGCCTCTGTAGCCTAGCTGGTAATGGCACATGGGGTCAGGTAGATGGGGGGTGGTTGGTATCTTGCAGAAAAGCAGGATTTATATTAACTATGCTTACCAAGGAAGAGTCCTACAGTTAGAGAAATGCATAGAGGATGACAAGTCAAAGATGGGATCTCCGATGCATGGGGCATTTGGTTGAATGTGACTGGGTCGTTCAGTAAGGGCAGAGTTTGAAAGGAGGAACTTGGTCAAGCCGCTATGTAAAAGGGGTGGCAAATGTATTAACATAAACACTTTACAGAGCTTTTCGCTTATTGGGGAGGAGTGAGCAAGGATGTGGCTCTCCTTTCCCATAGTTGTTGGGTGTAACAACTGCCATGAGAGGGATACCAGGCATAATTAACTCCCCTACAACTATCCCATTGCTCAGGGTTAATAGGCGATGTTTCCCTTGAATCGATGTCCTATAGAGGTATGATCGCAGTAGACTGCAAGAAGTGTCTGCTGCTATTTGGAGAGCTTTTAGTGGGTGTGACTCCCACACTTATCTGCTCATTGCCTTGGGCCATCATGCCTTTGGCTGGTGCCTATCTACTGACTAATCCACTCTGCTGAACTGGATGTCAAATCCATAAGACATTAGTAACGTTTCCCCCACCAGTAAACCAGTGACCCTTAGTCAGATGGCTACAAAAGAAAAAAAAAAAAACAACCCTCTTCTGTTGCTTGGGTATTTGAAAATTTTCAGTGGAATATGGCAGAAATCGTATACTCACAAAAGGAAACACCAATGCTACATTATAATGGTTTTTGTTACCATTTCCAGAGATAGGAGTAAAAGGTACTGGAGCTGTGAAGAGAAGAGAATCTGCAATGCCTGGTGTGCAGCTAGTCAGGATTTGGATAACATGACAATCATTCAACATGAGACAGGAAAACATCAGCACAGCATGGGTGTTGAAGGGGAAGTAAGGAACACCTTGAATAGGTTAAAATGACAGTCAGAAGAAGAACCAAATGCAGCACTATCACAGGTACTTCAAAGAACTCTCCATGATATTCATGATGAAGAGGTCCTGTTAATGCAACCAGAAAGAAACTTGTTAAAAAGGCAAATAAATAGAATTTAAAACAGACACCAACCCCAAACTCAACATCATTGCATGGGATTGAAATTTCAGAGGAGTATAAAGTGAACAGACATGGAGAACCATTTCTTATGAACAATTCTGGTGCTCAAGATGACAAAAGAATTCTTATTTACACAACTTATGATGACATTCAATATTTAAGTACCTGTACATTATTTAGTGATGGCACCTTCAAGATAGCACCAACACAGTACACTCAGTTATTTACTGTGCACGATGTAGTGTTGAGTTATACTATGTCCTTGATTTATGCACTAACGGTGAAAAGGTGAGAAGACACAGATATATATATGAGAAAGTACTTGCATTTGCACAGGAAAGAAATCTAGACATTAACCCTTCATTGTGCATGACAGATTTCAAGACTGCCACTATGAATGTGATTCAACTACTCCTACCAAATGCACAAGTAAAAGGATGCTTGTTTCACTTTTCACCATCACGGTGGTGAAAAAAGATCTTCTTTGGGTCTAACACAAAAGTGCATGACAACGGAAAGTAACACCCATGATTTGTGTCTTTGGAAGATGTAATTGAAACTTTCAAGTAGAGAATGCAATGAATTGTGGAGAACGCAGAAAAATATTTAGATGACCTAATGGGTTCTATTGAAAGAGTGTGTCTTTGGAAGGTGTGGCAGAGGCAGAAGACCAGCTCCAAGATCTCCACCAGAAACTTGGAGTGTTTACACATCAGTACTGAATGACGATCATGGGACAAACAACACAGTGGAAGGCTGGCATAGCAAATTTCAAAAGCTGATGGTAGTGCATCATCCTGCAATTTGGGGATTTATTGAAGTGTTAAAGACCAATAGCAAAGCAATAAACCATATTCTTGGTGGTCACACTCAAATATGGCCACGAACTCTGTGACGATACCAGGATAATCAAATTCGTACAAGTGAAATTAACAGGTATAATGAATATAAAGGCAACAGTCAAGTCGATATATACTTGACAGTAATTGCTCAGCAAATTAAGAGTAACCCTGCCAAACTTCACGATGAAGAAGAAGTATGAAATCCAAAATTCATCATGGATTACAATAAAAAAATATAAGTAACATTTTAGCCAAGTTAAAAGTTATATGTTTTATATAATGAATCATGGACCAAAATGTCTCCATGGACGTTTTGGACAGGACTAAATATCAAAGACCTTTTGGCATAGACCAAACGTCTCAATGGACATTTCGGACAGGACCAAATTTCAAGGACTTTTTTCTTGGATATTTTGGATAGGACCAAATATCAAGGACCTTTTGTCATGCACCAAATGTCTCCATGGATGTTTTGGACAGGGCTAAATGTCCTACAAGGAATAGAAAATATAAAACAAATAGAACACAGTCCAAACAATAGAAGACACAAATTAAACCTCAAAGAAGCATAAAAAGGAGAAAGCACAAATGTAGATAGTTGAAAAACAAGTATATATTTCAGTCATAACATTCTACGTACATAGGTTGAGCTGCCTCATTTAAAGTCAAAGACTCTTAAAGTAAATCTACACATTGAACCTACAACATTGAACAATATGCTGCTGCATTCAAGGGACAACTTAAAATGTATGAAAATATGAATAAAATAATTGGGTGGTGAAGATATAGCAAAAAATGTAAAGAAAACAAATGCAGAGCCAGTGATAATTTCAGATAATACAGAATTAAGTTTTTGTAGAGAATCTTATGTAAGAAAGAAGACAAATGAACAATTCAATTGTTTTAGGATATTTAACACCATCTCAGTCATAGATCTATCACAGAAGAGAAAAAGATAGTGATAATTTAAATAATATAAGTATTAGAATTAATTATAGAGCCGGTGTGATGGTCTAGTCGTTAAAGTTTGGTGCTCACCACTTCAGAGGCACGGGTTCACTTCTGGGTCACGGAACCACACCACCCGTCTGTCAGTTGCCATGCTATGGCAGTGGCTCACATAGAACTAGAATGACTTACAACTAGAATAACAACTATGTCCTGGGGCTTTGGGGAGGAAAAAAAAATAAAAGAGGAAGATTGTCAACAGACATTAGCTCAGCGTGAATCTTTGCCTGCAAAAAAAAATTTTTTTTAAGATTAATTATACATATGTACATATATATAGTGAGTTATACAATTCATAAATACATCAAGGTTGTGCCTACCAAGAGAAAATACACTTCCTTTGAACGCCTAATGGAACCATTAGAAAATATGATTATTAACTAGGCTATAAACACATGCATAAAAATGAATATTCCAATAGCCAGATATTGCAGAGGCAACAATTTCTGTCCATAATGCCAAATAACTAGAAATGTTTTTACAAGTATGAATTTTAAATATTCCTGAAGATCCAAAATTTAAGTAACCTTGCTCTAAATTACTACTAGGACAAAGATAAATTTGGCAAACTGTAAATATAAACTATTTTAAAAGTGTTTAAAATGAGAACATCCAAACAAAAAACTTAAGAAGTGCAGCCAAAGCTCTTCTCAAAAAGAAAAGTATTAAATGCTTTTTTTATAAATATGAAAGAATTAAAGAATTGAACATTATGAAGAAGAACTGAAGGAAATAAATAATAATAAAAGCAGAAAACATTGATTTTATAAAATATTTTAAATGATATATAAATCCAAGTACTATTTTTTGGAAAAACATTAAAATGAAGAAGTTTTTGAAAAATCTAACCAGTGAATAGAGAAAAATTAATATTAGAAATAAGAAAAGTCCTATAAAAATCCCCATGGTCAGGATTTTGGTTTAAAAAAGAGAATATGTGAATATATTCTACTCTAATAACAATTAGAAAAATAATAATTTGAGATTGTCAGTGAAATGGAAGAATTTGTGGGAAAATAACAAACATTAAAGAAGAAAAAAGGTGAATTAAGCAATAAGCATGATAGAGATTGAAAATTTTACTAAAGAACAAAATTGCCTCTTCATCTAAAAGAAGTTTGATAAATTTTCTGATTCTTTCAAAGATGATAATTCTCATTTGATGTAAGTTATTCTGCAACAAAGAGTAAATATGAGGATAATTTGCCTTCTCCAAGTAGGGTTGGTTTAAATTTTGGAATACTCATTAATATAACAGCTAACTTGAGTTAACTCTTTTACATGAAAAAGTGAGATGAACAAAACCCCAATCCATCGTCTCCTTAGGAGTCATAAACTAGGGTGACATTAGCAATGAATGTAAGGAGAAAAAAGAGAAGAGGAGAGGAGCAAGAAGTGGAGAGGGCATCGTTGTTTAGGTTCTTCTAGAAGAACCTGGGAAGCTGGACATAGAAAGAAGAGGTAACATTTCAGCGTTTACTCTGTGACAAGAATCAAGCCACAAGATGTACATAGATTGTCTTTAGAGTCTTCCAAAACCGCTGTGAAGTAGAGCCTTTCATCTCCATTTGGGCAGACAAGAAAATAGACTCCGAGACTTTAGGTAACTTGATCAAAAATCACCAAAGTAGTAAGCAGCGGAGCTGATTTTTGAAGACAGCCTTGCCTATCCCCAAACTTTTTTCAAAATGTCACCAAGGCATCAAAGTTGGACAAAGGACAGATTGAAAAGAGAGGTCATTAGTGCAGAAACACTACTTTGTGAGGGGAAAGACAAAATGGCAACTCTGGAGAGACATATTCATGGGAACATCATTCATCGCATGTGGGCATCTTTTGAAGTTTCATGTTCTCTCTTCCAAGGCTAAGTCTGCTTCCTGTTAAGGCTGTCAAGTTGTTTTGCTTAAATAGCTCATGCCTAGTACCCAACTGTCTCCCTGTGATAGCACTAAGTCAGTGCCAGTAATGGATGATAAAAGTTTCATTTCTGGCTATCAATAAAAGCTATGCAAGGCCTATTTTCTCCAAGTCCCCATGCTAAGAATAAATCCCAATAGTGTATTTTTTGAGTCTCAAGATAAACATGCTTTTTAAGTGGTTCCTACACTTGAGGAAGCTAACAATTTTATGTTCTAAGCCCCTTACTCCAGACTCTGGAGGGAAGGATTATAGGAGCCTCCAGGACTCATTCACCATGTTGGAAAGTATGTCTAGAAAAATGCCAGGCCATTATATAACTACACAGTTATCAGTATTATAGATATGATTCATTGAATATGTTCAATGATTTAAAATTGTACTAAGCACCTCGTGTTCTTTATCCCACTGAATCCTCACAGCAACCCTACGCAATGGGTATGTTAGTCATTAGGACTGTTCATAAATAATCCAGTTCTTTCCTTCCAGGCATGTGGTAGGATTACCCTTCCTTACCGTCTTTGAAGTTTAGGCTCAGTCTTATGACTTTTCTGCCAGTATAATGTTAGAAGAATTGACAAATGTCACTTTGGGGTAGAAGCTTTGTGAGATAAACTACATTCTTTGTCCTGTCTCATCAATTAGGATAACGTATGTCAAGATGGAGCCCCCATGAGACTGGATCCCCAAGTGACTATGATGATTATGGCTCCCATGCTGATTTCCAGTGACCATGAAGTGAGGGCAAAATTATACTTTTGTTGTTTAAAACCTGTGGCAGGTTGTTCTAAAGATTGTGACACCAATATATTCCATGACAATGCTCTTCTTACATTGTGACACTGACTCTCTTTTTTGGGGAGGTGGGGTCTATGTTTCCCTTGAATCTAGGTGAGGCTGTGACCATGAGTAGTGACACTATATGACTTCTAAGCCATAAATTGCCATACAGCTTTTGTCTGTTCCTCTTGAGATACTCAACCATAGAATCCAGGCTCCATGCTGCAAGGAAACCAGGCAGACACATGGAAAGGCTGTGTGTAGCTGTTCCAGCCACATTCCCAGCTGAGGTCCCAACAAACAGCCAGCAGGAACCACTGGACACATGAGTGCATGAGCCTTCATACCATCCAGTCCTCAGTCTTTCATCCACCCCAGCTAATGCTGACTGGAGCAGAGATAAGTTGTCCCCACCAAGCTCACCCAAGTACAGATTTGTGAGATAAATAAATGTAGTTGTTTGAACCCACTAAGTTTTGAGATGGTTCATCACAAAGCAATAGATAACTGGAACATCGCCACTAAAATCGGAGTTGTTATTGCAGCTTAAGTTATATATCCTGATGGATGCAGTGAAAGTCTTATTGTTTTTCCCATTTTGCAAAAGGGGAAACAAAAGTGCAATGAGGTAAAATAACTGGTTCAACATACACAGTCAAAGACAGATTGGCGGTATAGAAGACAGAGGAAAGGAAAGTAACACTGACACTTATCTTATGGACAAATTGCACTGTACTCTTTTAAATATGTTGTTGCTAGTGCAGTCAATTCTGACTTCTAGTGACCCTGTGGACAGCAGAGCAGAACCCTGCCAGGTCTTTTTATGCCATCCTCTCACCTTCCGGCACTGCATCAGACAATGCTCTGCTGCTCTTCAGAAGGTTCTCATGGCCAATGTTTTTCAAAAGTGGGTGGCCATGTCCTTCTTCCTGGTCTGTCTTAGTCTGGAAGCTCCACTGAGAGCTGTCCACCATGGGTGACTCTACTGGTATTTGAAGTACCGGTGGCACAATTTTCAGCATCAGAGTAACACGCAGCCACCCCAGTATGACAACCTATAGACGGGTGGTGTGGTTCCCTGACCAGGAGACGAACTTTGGCTGTGGCCGCGAGAGCACCAAATCTTAACCACTAGACCACTAGTGCTGGCTACTCTTTTAAATAGTATCACATTAATTCTCAAAACAAACAAACAACTGTGAGGAAAGTGTGGTAGTTCTCTCCATTTTACAGCTCCTTGAGGATGGAGACTGTACTTTTTCACACTTTGCTTTTTATCTCCAGGATTAAGACAATTTTTTAATACACTCAAGATCCTCAGTTAAGGTTTGATGGATTAAATTAAGTCGAGCTGAGTGGACCGAACATCAAGAGGGGCTTGGAGGAAGCCCAGTTTGCACAGCTGCGGAGTGGTCCATCTCATAGTTAAACTCAGATAGGATTCACTCCTACGTCTGTGCCTTTTTTTTGGTATCACTGTGGGGTAGTGAGGGGACAGACATCTTCTCCCGTGAGTATTGGTAAGGTCCTAGCAGTGTGCCCTGTGGGTGAGACAGACCCTGTTAAAAGTCAGGGCGGCATGGACAATGACTTAGGTAGAAGCAGCAGAGATCTGGGTACTTCTGATCAGCTCTAGGTTCTTGACAGAGCCCTGGTTCAACATCCAGCCTATCTCAACAGGGTAGACTGAGGAATAAAGCTCCATTTCACTAAGACCCTATTTTCAAATAAGGTCACATTCACAGGCTCTGGGGTGTATGACTTCAACATATATTTTTGAGGGACACAATTCAATCCGTAACACTAATTATGTGGGGTAATTATTGACCATTTGGATATCCCTTTTTGTGGGATTCCAAACATTGAGTCACTTTAAAAATTTCATTGTCCCTCTTTTTCTTATTGATTTGTGGGATTACTTTATATCTCTGGATATGAATCCATTGCTTATCACGAAATTGTATTGAATTTTATCAAATGCCTTTTCTGAATCTCTTGAGTTGATTCATTTTCTATTTATGCGTCTAATGTGATGACTTACTCTGATTATTTAATGTTAAACGAATCTTGAACTCCTGAAGTGAACTCAGCTTGGTTGTGATGTATTATTTTTGTCATATAGCACTGAATTTGATTTGCAAATATTTTAGTTAAGATTTTTACAACTTGCTTATAAGAGAAATTGGCCAGTAGTTTTGTTTTATTGTAATGTCCTTGTCAGGTTTTCGTTTCAAGAATATATTGACTTAATAAAACAAGTTTGTCTTTTTCTGTTCTCTGGAAGATTTTGTAATTTTGTGTTATTTTTTAGAAAAATTAATGTGGAAAGGCATGTGGGCCTAGAGTTGTTTCCCTGTCTGTGTTTCTATATTTTTTTTCTATCAGTTACTAAAAGCAGTGTTAGTTATCACTATATATCTTTTGACCTTATGTTATTAGATGCATATAAATTTAGGATCATTATATTTTCCGTTTCAATCACAATCAATCTTTTTTTTACTGAAATACCCCCACTTTATCTTTAGTAATACTTCTTGCTTTCTAAATTACTTTATTTGCTATTAGTATAGGCATATTAACTTTCTGTGTCTTTATATTTAAGGCTTGTCTCATAACCTGTATACAGTGGATTTTATTTTCTCTATTCAGTCTGACAAACAGGTTTTTAATTGTAGTATTCAGTACACTTATGTTTAACCACTGACATATTTAAGTTTAAACATGCTATCTTCTATTCATGTCTTTTAGTTTGTATTCCTTTATTTTCCCTTTTTATTTTCTATTCTACCAATTATTTTAAAATTATTGTATTTCCCTTCTCTTTACATATATATGCTCTCTTTTATTAATTTTTACTGGTTATCCTGCAGATTTCAATATGCATCACTGATTTATTAACGTCTCCTTTACACTGAACTTTTATCACTTTCTCAACAATGCAAAGATTGTGCAAGCCTTGAACCCCATTTATTCACTTCCAATCCTTGTGCTATTGGCATATACTTTACTTATGTTTCTTTTCATTTTTTCTGAATTACCTGCTTCCATCTGGAATAACATTTCTTCTGCCTGAGGAACTCTCTTTAGTATTTCTTTTAGTACAGTTTGGCTGGTGATGAATTCTTATAATATTTTTTGTCTGAAAATTACTTTATTTCACCTTAATTTCTGAGAGATATTTTTATTGGGCATAGAATTTTAGGTTGGTAATTATCATCTTTCAGCCTATTAAAGATTTTGTTTCATTACCTTCTGCCTTCTAGTATCCCTACTGAAAAGTCTGCTATAAGTCTTATTATTGCTCCTTTGAAACTAATATGCACACCCCTCCCCACCAAATTGCTGTTCATTTTCTATTTGTCTTTGATTTCCAGCAGTTTTTCTATGACGTATCTAGGTATATTTCCTTTGTGTTTATCATGCTTCAGGTTCATAGAGCTTTTGAATATGTGAATTGCTATCATTTATCAGGTTTAGAAAATTCTCAGCTTGTATCTCTTTAAATATTACTTTTGCTCATTTCCTCTTCTTTTGAGCCTCCACTTGCATGCATATTAAATCTTTTCAGCACATTCCATATATCTCTTATGCTATTCCTGTATTTTCCGTTTACCTGTCTGAGCTTTGATCTATATATTTGTGTATGTTGTGCTTCAATCTGTATATTTTGTACTGACCTATGCACAGGTTTAGTAATCTCTCTTTTGCTGTCTCTTATGTTCTGTTAAAACAATATTATTTTATTTTCAGTCCTCAAATTTTCATTTGATTATCTTTGTAAATTCCAGTCTTTTACTAGAATTCTCCAGCTTTTAATCCATTTTTTTAAAGCGTGGTAGGCATACTTATTTTAAAGTCCATGTTTGATAAATCCAATAGCTAGATTACTTGTAGGTTTCTTACTATTGTCTAGTTTTTCTTTGGATCATTTGGTCCTGTTTCCTGGTACACCTTAAAATTTTGGATTGAATGTTGGACATCTTGTTTGAAATATTGTGGAGGCAAGAGATAATTTTATTTTTCTCCAGAAATAATCTTTCTTCTTTGACCATTGACAGATTACCTCTGTCCAATCAGAGAATAAGATGATTTGAGGCTGTGGATGGTCTACCAGGACTCCTCTCCTTGAAGTTAATTTTTATTTCACCAGCCCCACGACACAAATGAAATCTCTGCTTAGCTTTCTAGCTCCTTAGAAGTTTAGTAGTGTAAACTTGTATACACTACTTTGGCATTGGCAAATACCCCTAGAAGAAATGGTGCTCAGAATGTTGGGTTCAGTTTTCTCTTTCCGTGAGAATCTTGTCCCATCAACTGCTGGCTGCACTGTGAGGCTTAAATTTCAGTTTTGTTTCTCCAGCCCATTAATACTGCCATAATATTTACTCTTGCGATTTCTTTTTTTAATGCTATGTCATCGTTGCAAATTGGCAACTGGTCCAAGGGGGAAAAGTAGTGACGAATGTGCATACAGTTTACCTCAGCTCTTTTCCTTTCTCTCTGGGGTCTTGGTCTCTCAAGTCCTGGATGCTTTGGGTGTTCTTCAAACAGCTGTTTTTATATAGTTGTTTGTTAGGGAAGGGTTAGTCTGATACAAGCTACTCCTTCCTAGCCAGAAGTACAAGTCTTGCATTTAATTTTATATCATACACTTTCCACCAAATGATATATTGGGAACATTTTTGTATATTATTGAAGAAATTAAAAAATGTAACCTTCAGGGGCTACACAATATGCCATTGTAATAAATGTATCATAGTTGACTACACCAATTCCGTGATGTTGAGAGGCTTTAGGCTACAGCCAGTTTTTCACTATTTCAGGTTATTTCAGGGAGACTTTTGATATGTTTCCCTAGACATGTTGTTTATGTTTTCTGTGTACAAGATTGCTTCTGGTGTATGATATAACACATGCATACATGAGCAACTGCTAAAAATTGTGTGCTAAGCAAATAAATGGCAAGTTTAGGTGAGATAAGCAAATTCTACATGATCTTGTTTGAAAGAGTAATCTGTTACTCAGAAGAAATTAGTGAATTCACTATAGGTGAAACAGTTGTAGGTTTAAATCTGAGTTTTATCACTTTGCTAGCTGAATGACCCTGGGCAAATTACTTAGCCTTGCTGAGTCTGTTTCCTCACTTCTTGAAGACAGATAATAATATCTACCTAACAGAGTTATAGTTTTGCAAAGAAATAATCATCTATTTATGTTTTGATATACACTAGAAGCTGCCCAAGAACAAGATTCAGACGTTCATTTATTCACTCATTCAAAAAATATTTATTGAGCCTATGTGACATGAGGCATTAGGGATACAGCTACGGACAAGTCAAATAAATTCACTCTCATGAAGTTTACACTATAGAAGGGTTGAGACGGACAATAAACAAATAAATAAATAACATAACTTTAGGTAGTTATTAGTGCTGTGATGAAAAGTAAAGAAGAATAAAATCTAGGAAGTGACTGTGGTGGTGCTGCTCATTTGAAAGGGTTGCAGGAAAATTCTCTCTGAGGAGATAACTTGAGCTGAGTTGTATGAAATGAGAAATCAAGCCATTTGGAAATGTGGGGAAGAGATTTCCAGATAGAGGGAAGAGTAAATGCAAATGTCTGAAGTAGAGAAACTCAGTGGGTTCACGAAGCATGTCACTGTGATCAGAATGGAATGAATGAGAATACGAGGAGTGAGGGCAAAGAGGTAGGCAGGGGCCAATTCAGGTAGCATCATACTGGTCGTGATCAATGGAAAACCATTGGAAAGGCTGATCAGTAGAGACATATGATTGTATTTTTTCATTTAAGCATTCACTTTGGCTGCTGTATGGAGAATAGTCCATAGGGAACAGCATGGAAATGGGGGCTATTGTAGTCTTCTTTATCTTAAATCCTCTATATGCAACATACTGTCTGGTGCATAATTGTGAACACTTAATTGTGGTTGTTATATTTTCTTTTTAAAAAAGGATCATTTGGGCTATGGAATGTACAACAGTCTCGAAATGCCTGCTTTTGAATTATGAGTTCACTGATGAGTAGAGCATAAAGCAGAGAAAGTCAAACTACTTTTACAGTTAACTGAGGTTCACTCAACAGCTTTTTGAGCTCACAGGTAGACTGTGCAGTGTTAGGATTTTCAAATGATTTTGAAAATGAACATCAATCTATATCCATCCATTATGGCCTTAAAAATTGACTACCTGGTGAGCCAACTGCAATACACAGCAACAGCTTCTTCATCCTTGTGTCAAAGCAGGAAGACTAGAGTTGGTAGTAAAACCCTGATCCAGATTTCCAGTTGGGAAGAAATACTAGAACACTTTGTGTTATTTCAAATTTTCAAATTCTCATGAATTTTTAGAAGTACTTTTTGTGAACTAAAACAAGGAAGCTTTTTCTTTTAAATCTGGAAAACATGGGAGATATCAAACTTGAGAATTTCCTTTAAGTCACACCATGTTTGGGACACTAAATATTGAGTACCTTTGATTTCCAGAGGGATCAAGTTGGATACCACATGTGGCTGTTCTTAAGTGGCCTCTGGAAAACTTCAGAGGGTTAACAAAAAAGGTATTCAAGTATTTGGAGGAATAAATCATCTGTACTCAGAGGTACTAGAAATAATCTTCCTAATAGAATTGATAATTTTCATCAGTGGAATGGTTTCTGGCTTCTCTAGTGTCTCCCACATCATTATTCAGCACATAACAAATATTGGTGGAATAAAATCCTTATCTAGTAACAGAGCAGAAAGGCACTAAGATCTCCGGAATGTTTATTTATTTGTTCACAGAAAATATTGTCAAACAATTTTAATATCTTAGACACTGTGTAAGACAGTAGGAATATTAACATGAGAACAATTAGTCTAGTGAGAGAATCAGCCATTTAAATAAGTGATTATAAAAACAATGGGATAGGTGCTAGAATGAAAGACTCCATTATGATGGAGAGGGTGGTGGTACAATTAAATGGAATTTCTGGAGTTGGCCTTGGGTACTTATAAACATGGGTGGGCAGTATTAAGCACCTCCAGAAAGGGTAGTTACCCTTGTTATGTATCTTATCCTAACCCCTCTGAGTTGACCTTGGGCCACAGATTCTGCTCCTACTGTCTCATCCTTTCTTACTCACTTGCTGGTTATTCTCACACATATATTCTTCAAGATAAACTTTTGAATGATTTCATCAAGTTCCAAAAGTAAATTCCATTGTAATTTTGATTGACATATTCTTAGTCTTATGCACTAATTTGGAAGACTTTATCATCTTAAAATACTTGTCTTTCTCACAGGGGAATACAATCTGCCTCCCCGTTTATTCAAATCTTAATTATATTTCTCAATATAGTTTTATAGGTTTTCTTTATTTTTATCTTAAACATATCCCATTCAGATTATTCTTACGTTTTTTTTTTTTTTGGCTTATGACTAGTTGAGTACTGTTTGTATTTATATTTCTAATTGATACTTTTTTGGTATATAGGGAAGCTATTGCATTTTAAAAATCTATCATATATATTGCATATAAAAATCTATATTATATCTATATATAACAAAGCAACTTTCTTAAACTTTCTAATGGATCTTAATTTTTTTTCAGTTAATGCTCAGGTTGTAGCAGAAGTAAATAATAATTTCTTCCTCATTGTTCTGTTTCGTGTCAGATTTCATCAGCTGGAATTTCCAGCACATATCTTGTCCAAGGAGGAGATGGTTTTTGCCTTGGTATTCCTCAGAGCTGGCCCCAAAGATGGCTAAGCCCCTTTTGTTTTCTGCTGTTGACTTTGACCTGCCTTATTGCTCTTTCTCAGTTGAGAATGACTGGACCATCAGCCATGAGAGGTCCAGTGTGCACTGGGACGATGGCAGCCACCCTGACCTGCAAATTCTAGTCAAGTTCTCTTCCCTCTACTCCATTTCTCCTAAACTTCTAGATTCAAAAGACATTTACTCAGCCCCCATCACGGTAATGAGCTAAATTCACTGCAGTTTAGAAATGTTAGATCCTGCCTTGACAATATAAACAGCTAAAGACAGCCAATGATATTTCTCCTGTGAGCTTTATACAGTATGTCCATCCAACCACCTGATCAACATCTTTCCTTGGATTTCTCATAGAAATAACAAAGTTAACATGCCTAAAATAGATATCTTGATTCTATTATCAAACCCACTACCTATCTTAACCAGTGCCACCAATTTTCACTATGCTGCTCAAGCAAGAAACCTGGAAATTGTTCTTGATTCCTCCACTCCCTCACCAAACTCTCACTCTTATCCCATCCATCTGCAAGTTCTGTTGGGTTTCTATGCTTTTAAAATATGTTTGCTCTCTTTATCTATATGGTTACCACATTAGTTCATGCCACCATCATCTCTTGCTTGTATTACTCTCATGGCCTCCTAACTGGATGCTTCACTTCCACACCTGTCCAGCATGACTCCATCATCCAAAAACAGCTAAAGGAATTGTCTTCAAACTTATTCATCATTCCACTGCTTTAAACACTACAGGCCATGGTAATTTTGCTGGAATAAAATATAAACTCTTTGCCATGGTCTCCAGGATCCTCCATGATCTTGCCCTCGCCTCCCTCTCTAACCACATCTCACATCAATTTCCTCCCAGCTGTTTACACTCCAGCTACACCAGCTTTTCCTCAGTTCTCCCAGTGGGACTTTGCAGATACTATTCCATCTGCTGGGATTGTTTATTTCCCTACTTGGCACATGGCTAATTGCTTCTCATTCCTTATATCTATGGTCTTCAAATATTTTTGATTCTCTATCCTGGGGGAAAGACTGTGAACCTAAACTCCCAATATAGGTATATTTATTTATTTATAAATTATATACAAGTACTACTTTGCTAATACATTACGTACATTATGAAATATATGCAGATATAGATCTGTAAGAGAAATATTGAAAATGAAATAATATTTTAAGTAAATAATCATGCCACTTTATTAACAGTGAATTTTTTCTTTTTTCCCCCATAGAGTTATTGAGATACAATTGACATATAACATTATGTAAGTTTAAGGTATACAATGTGTTGATTTGATACATTTATATATGGCAAAATGATCACCACCATAGCATTAGCTAATACCTTCATCCCATCACATAACTACTATTTCTTTTTTGTGGTGAGAACATTTACTGTGTTAGCAACATGCAAGTATATAATACGGTTAATAGCTATAATCACCATGCTATACAACTGACCCCCAGAACTTGTTAATCTCATAACTGGAAGTTTGTACCCTTTGACTATCTCCCCATTTCCCCCACCTCCCAACCTCTGAATAGTGCATTTTTAGTGATAGTCAATATAAATCCATATTTCAAGTCTTCTTAATAATTTCAATACTGGAGATCATTTTTGTTATATCTATTTTTCATTATGATTATATTTAACCCCATAAAACAAAGCTTTTACACAAGGAATAGATATATCAATTGCTGTTTTCTTAATGTTGCTTGCATTTACCTTATTAATATTATTTTCTATCCATGTAGTTTTGGAGGAATCTTCTAAAGCCACTTGTCAATTTTGTCAGTGTTCATTTATTTAAAACTAGGTAATATAATCTGGAAATCCACATAACCAAGCGCTCGTGAACTGTAATGCATTACTATCCATATAAAGGGAAAAAAAGTGAGGTGCCACTGTCTGTCCCTTGACGTTGTGGAGTTCCCTTTTCCCTCTCAAGAGATCCAACCTACTGTCTCCAACATGTGGTCATCCAACAAATGGGCAGAGAGAGAGGGATCATCATTAGATATGAATAGAATATAACTTCTTATTTTTAGATTTTAAAAATATCAATAGAGGTTCATCTTTTTTTCTATACCTCTGTAGATCTCTGGGATAACATTTTGGCTGTGGGTCCCCACTCTGAGACCATTACTTGATTTATCAGCTTAAATGTCACTTTCTCTAAATGTCTTCCATGACCACCTACCTAAAACAGGTCCCATTACCCCTGCCCCATACGCTTCCTTTGTAATTGTTATGATATTTATACATATACTTTTGTATAAATATTACATATATTTATATTTATATATTTAGAATTATTACACTTTTTCAATTATTTATTAACAAGTTAACTTGGTTTTTGTTTGCAGCCTCCACAAGGACAGAAACCATCATCCATCTTATTCAACATTTATCTCCAGCCATCTATACAGTTCTGGGCTCTGTAAACATGTATTAAAGTTCAGCAATTCTCAACTGTAATTTAATGATTCATTGATGTGATGTGAATAATTGTAAGGTGAATGGAAAATCACTTATTAATACAATTAAATATCATTTGTATATGGCTTTTAGTTTAAATTAAGAGGAACCAAATGTATCCCTATAATAGTATTACATTGGGTTGCATTCGTTTACAATTTTTAAAAATGGAGGAAAATAGGTTGGAATTTCACCTGGTGCCAGGAGAATTGTGCATAATACAGTTTATCTTGTGTATATCCCATCTCATCCTTACTCATCACTGAACCTCCTCTTTCCTGCGTATCACGGGACACTGAGGGTTAGGACCTGGTGACCGATGAGGGGAGAAACATATGAAGATGTACAATATGGTGCATGATCTGATACAGGAATGGACCAAGTGCTGGGGAAAAGACAGAAGTGGGCCCTGATTGCTATTTGGGTCAATAAATCTCAGTAGAGGAAAACGCCTTCAAAATAGACCTTAATTCTAGCCCTGCCTCTAAAATTTACTAGTGGTATAACCACGCACACAGCTTTTACACTAGGAACCTCGGTCCCCTCATCTCTAAAAATGACAATAGTACCTGAAGCCCACCTGATTTTAGAGGATTGTTGTGAGAATTAAATGAGAGAGTCCATAAAAAAACTTTCGGTTAACCTTAAAATACTATTTGAACGTTTTAATCAAAACCTTTCTCTTCTCAGTTGTTCCACTGAACTAAATTCAGTTCAATTTAATAAATGTTCCATGAGCACTTATGGTGTTTCAGACAATATGCAAAGAACCTGGGATACAGAGTGGCTATAGACCCTGCCGTCAGGCTCCTCACCATCCAGGGAGAGAGATGGGCACATGCACAGGTAAATATACAGACTGTGGTTCATGCAATAATAAACCTAAATTGTTGTAGTCCAGAAGAAAGAGCACAGCAACAGAACTGGTGAACTCTGTTGTGTGGGGGGAGGATATTGTTTGCAAGGGAATCAAGCCTCAAGGAAAGCTCATAGAGGACAAAGTCTGAGCAGCAATCAAGAATGGGAGAGTGTTTTCCAGGCAGAAGAAATAGTATGTATGAAGGCATAGAGCCCTGATAGTCTTGGACCAGCATTTTCTCTCTCCCTGTGTGTGTGTGTGTGTGTCCTTGTGTATGTTGATAGGACAATCGTGGAGAAAGTGGCAGGAGACCCTCAGAAGTTCTCTGTTGTTCAAGAATAAAATAAAGGCAAGAGAGGCAGTAGATGGGGTGAGAGGGGTAGGGGAAGTTTGGCTGAGAAAAATATTACTATTTCTACATAATCAGTATTTACTCTGTAACAGGGTTTTCCAAGCATTGTCTCACAAAACATGGTCCCTTTATTATTAAATCTGTTTTACAGATGAGGAAACAGGTTGAGAGAGGTTAAATGACTAGCCCAAGAGCGCATCACTAATCAAATGAGGAGCCTGGATTCACACCTGGCTCTGGGACTGCGGAGCCCAGGTTCTGATTCTCCAGAGAGGACTGGGTTAAACTAGGGCCCTGCTCTGGTATGTGGTGAAAGTCATGTGACCCCCAGATAATTGTAAACAAAGCAGCAGAGTTCATTTTCACCTCCACCATGCCAACTTCCAGAAGTATTTTTCTACCTTGATCCTTGATCGTGGGCCTCTTAACCCTGCATTACAAGGTCATGTTTCTCTGTACTCTTCCAAGTGGAGCTGGAGCCTTTTAGCCAAAAAGGAGGCACCAGGTGCGTTTCCTGCAACCACAAGCCCACAAGCCAGCTTGCTAAGAGCTCCTTTCTCCTTCCCATGGCTAAATTTGTCTGACGGGACGTTCTATGGAGACTGAGCTTATAAACCTCACTTCCTGTGACATTCTCCACCCCACCCCCATTCTCTTGCAGGCATCAGCCTGGAGCTTGGCGCCCCCTCCCCTTGGAATCCAGGCAGCGGGAGCAGCAGAAACCTATAGAGCTCCTTCTGAACCTGGTCTTTGCACAATAGCAACCTCATTGGGTTGCAGCCCTGCCTGCAAAGGTCACCATGTGATGAACCCATGATTAGCCTTATTCTCCAATCAGAATTTTGATCTAATCTCTGGGATGGCGTGGTTAACACTCATGGTCTTTTTGTTTCTGTAGAACTGGAGACCTGAAATGTGACAGCTTCAGCTATGCCAAGCACTGGAGGAAACCACAGAGTTCATATTACATATATTAGGCTTTTTTTTTTTTGAGCTGCAATTCTCAACAGGCTCAAACAGACCTTGGGTGGTGGAATAGCTCCCTCCCCTTCTGTGGCCTTGCCATGCATGGGACACTGACACAGCAGTGTGTATTTTGCTTGGCTGTAATATAGTGCAATCGCATTTTGTAGGCAGGCTGGAAGTGACCACCCCAGAGCTGAGAGCTATGGAGAACATTCATTTCTGCCACCGCAGACAGCTCAGCCACAGACATGGATGATGAAAGGGAAATTGGCATTGACCTTGCTGCTTTGCAAGGAGCATATGGGACCTGAAGTCTGGTTAGGAAAGAAAAATGAACCAAGCCTCCTAAGTAGTGTTTGAAGAGCAAAAGCTGGGCCCAACAGAATTCTTTGGTCTCTTCCTCACTGCTGTCTCTGTGTGTGTGTATTTGCACGTGCCTATACATGCATGAACACTGTGTCTGACATGTGGGGGAGAGACACAAATGCCCTTGTCCACGTTGGAGCTCCCTAGTGCCCATTTGGCATTTGACTGACATGTCAAATCCCAAGGACATCAATAGGACAGTAGCTCAGAATGCATAAGAGATTTTTGCTGTTGATAAGAAGACAATTGGAGGGGAGAATGTTACTAAGACTACTTTCCAATCCCTCCAGGGGTCCTCCTTCAGAGGAAGGGAGTACATCTTAAGAGAGTGATGCAAGAGGTAACGAATAAAGCTGACATAGCCAAGTGTGCAGTATGTACCTGCCCCAAGTCATCTGAGTGTGCTATTCCTTTTGGTTTTGCTCCTGTTGGTTTCCCTCACCAGGACTGAAATTCTTTTCATCTTCCAAGTCCCAGTTGGATTTTCACTTCCTTCAAAAAGCCTCTCTGATTTTCCCCCACTGAGCACAAATCATTCCTCCCTCTTACCTGTAAATTTCTTGGGAGAAGGGAAACTCCGCCTGACATGTGCATACCAGGTGCTCGGTGATGATACAGTGGAGGAAGCACAAACCTGTAAGCAGTGGGGCCTGAGTTCAAACCAGGATCTCTCACATTGGAGTTGTGAGATTTGGGGGATAACCTCTCTGAGCCTCAGTTTCCTCATCTGTAAAGGTGGATAGCAATAACCCCTTCATGGGATGAATGGGAGTATTTAATGAGATAGTATATGTAAAGAGTCTAGCACATAGTAGGTAATTCAGTACACATGGTGTCCTTCGCCCAGACGTTGGGTCTGACTTCTCTTTGTGTTGCATTTTGTATTGTATTTTGTACAATTGTTGTATTTTTGGCATGAAACAAATCTTGATTAATTAAAGAAAATAGGAATTTTTTCTACTTAAGCATCCCAAGGCATTGATTTCAAATAATAATGCTAAGGAAAATAGTGGCAAACACTAATGAACAAAGGCTTTATCTTTGCAGGTTTTATCTTATTTTATCTTCATTAAAAGCTCTGGAGTTAGATATAATTATCCCCACTTTGCAGATGAGAAAATTGAGGCCACACAGCTGGTAGTGATAGAATAAGACTTCAAACAAAATACTAGTGCTTAACTGTCACTTAGACAATGGTTCTCAACCATTACTGCACAAGATTATCACCTGGGGAGCTTTTAAAAATGCTAATGGCCTGGACCCCACCCTTCGATTTAAACTCAGTTAGTCTGAAGTGGGGCCCAGGGATTGTTTTTAAAAGTCCCAGATAATTCCATGTTCAACCAGGGGTGAGAACTCCTGACTTCAGGCAATGCAGTAGTCAAGTAGAGTTTTGTATTTTAGCATAGCTCAGGCGCTCCAGCTTTATCTTGCCCAGAGTAGTTAGCCATCCAACATCCAATCTGGGGACAGAACATTTCAACTTCATGAAATTGCTCTGATAAGAGAATTCTGTCAACCGTCTCTAGCAGGTCTGGGTTCCTGAAATGGGTGTGTCTGATGTACCATTTATTTCCAATCATAGCTCTTGAATGGCCCAAATGCTGTGCATGGAGGAACCAATGGAAGCCAGAAGGAAGAAGCAAACTCTGATCTTCCAGAAGACCAAAGGGTCTGGGGTAGCCCTGTAGGCTTCTGCTGTGGAACTCTGGGGTGGTGTGTGGATCAGTTACCTTCCACAGCTCTAAGCTTTCTCACTCATTTTCTGGACGTTGGTGGCTTGAATGAGGTGGAATGGTTTTTGTGCAGCCTGCCTGAGTAGCCATGTTGGTGTAAGTGAAGAAGTAACACAGTTACAATGTGAGTTTGGTGACTATCCAAGTAATCCCAAGGCAGCAATGTGGGCACTAGGCTTAGAACCAGCAGACTTGCAGTTGAGTCCTAATTCTGCTGCATTAGTTAGAGGACCTTGGGCAAGTTATGTAACTTCCCTAAATCTCACTTGTCTTGACTACAAAATAGGGCAAAATCTCTCAAGTACAACTTATAAAGCTGGTGCGCTAGAGAGGACTGCATAAGCTTATACAAATGTGAAGACTTTTAAAGCAGACCCTATAGTCAGTCAGTCTGGGTTAGACTCCTGACTTTGCTTGGGCAAGTTCCTTAATGCCTCAATGATTCAATTTTTTCATCTGTAAAGTGAGGATAATAATGCATATTCACAATCATAGACTTGAAATCTTTGGATTGAAATCTGATCTAGAATGTAGCATTTTCCAGATTTTATAAAGGTAATAAAGTGTGTATACTGTCTGATACATAAAACCCTCAGAAGGTTCTGGAACAACACCCTATCATCAAACACATTAATGTTAAAGTGAAACTTGACTATTTATAAGTGGGGTAAATAAAGACCATGAACAACCTCATGTCAGATCAGATATGGTTTTGCTGCCAAAGGAATTTTATGCCAAACTTACCCAAAAATTCCCATTTTCAGAGCTTTTTGAACTGTGGAATTTTGGGTAAGTGATTATTGGCCTTTTGTACCTGCCATTTAGGGTAATCATGACGATGAAATGAGTTAATATGTACAAAGGGCTTAGACCAATGCCTGGCATATAGTAAGCACTGAATAAATATTACCTCTTATGACCTTTACAACCTTAAAGAGAAAATGAGCCTTCACACGCCATCACTGATATTTCTCAGATGTCTATTAATTAATGACCTAATATATTTCCTGGGGAACTAATCTCCTATCCTTTTGCCTGCTGAGAAAATATATTTCCTGGTCTGAGCTGCTGTCAGCTCTTGAAGGGACAGTATTGTACTTTGAGGATACAGAATATGTGCAAGTCAGAGAGAGAGAAGTACTTCAGGCTCAGCAAAATGCTAACAGGTTGCAAATATGAAATATTTTAATTTTCTTCTTACTACTTCCATGCATTTTCTAAATTTTATCTTTTGAGCTTGAATTACTTTTATAATGCGAAAAAAAAAAAGTGCATTCTCTCTTAAGCCCTCTCCTGCTTCCTCTTCCTTAGAGAATTGATTCTTAGACTCAGGCTCCCATTTACAAGACCACCATCAAACGACAAACTTTTATTGATTTGCAACTGTACGCCAGACACCACGGAAAGTGCGAAGAAATGAAAGGAAAACTCAGAGACTTATTTGAAAATTCTTCAGCAAAATCACTTCCTATTTGTATAGTAACTTGTAATTCACACCATGCTTCAATATAAATTCTCTCAATTGGTCCTTCGCTCTAGATTAGGGAAAGTATATACTTCGGTTGACATTTTATGAATGAAGAAACTTGCCCAAGGTCACTCAGCCCACTAGGGATGAGGCTGGACTCAAACATCTGAATCATGTGAGTGATGTAACAGGATGAAAGCAGTATTCCTGAGGACTTGGAATCAGTGACTCTTTAAGAAGTTAAATATTAGGAAATCAAGTTGTAAATGACTGTGACCAACTATATGGAAAGTCTTCACCTTGGCAACAGATGGTAATGGAGGCTAAAAAGATTCGGGGACACCAAATGATGTCCTTAAAGAGCACTCTCAGAATAGTTCAACTTTCTAAAGCTGGGCATTATCAAATCTAAGGAAAAAAGCTTCAACCAAAGACAGATGTTTGAAAGAGAGTACTGGAAAGAGAAAGAAGGAAAGAGGATATGGTCTTTATATATTCAATGCAATCAAAGGGGCAAAGTGCACAAGAGGCACCCTCTCAGGTTAGGGACATCAATAAGAACAAAGTCCCTTTGTTCAAACTCTACTCACAGGTAACCTTTGGATTATCTTTGACTTCCCAAAGAATCAGGGCATGGGTTGATATGCTGCTAGCCACAACTTTACCTGCTTGAAAATTTTTGTTTTGAGTTTGTTTTTTCTTTTGACTTTTGTTAGAAGGAGTTGGTCCCTGAGTGGCTGATTGGTATTAACTGCACTGCCCAAGACAAATTTGGGAACCCAGAGAGCAAACATCAGACCCTGTCCAAACAAGGTTCTATTAGCTTAGACCGTGTCCAAACATCCTGCCCACCTTCCCGATGACATCGCGACTTCTCCACGCTCTAACTGCCCAGAATCCAAGTCAATGGCTCCATCTGTTTCTTCAAACTAGGTCTTCTTATCTTACACAGCTTTTTCTGGGTAAAAGGGGTTGGGCCTGCCTGCCCTTGTTGAAAGGAAGGGAATCATTCAACGTTTTGTTCTGCATTCTTCTACCCCAGATAACCCTCTCTAATTCGAGGTTGGCTGGAAATCTGGAAATCCTTATTCTTATCACGAGAATTTCCATTGCTAAAGGGGAGGGTGCAATAGGCCACATCCTGTGTTCTGGGAGAGGTTCAAAAGAGTCGGTTGCAATGCTTTGGACTCGGACAAAGTCAGGGACTTTCTTAAGTGGATTCAAAAAACAAGCAGGGACAACAGGCTCCCTGTAATTTTTCTTGTTCCTTCCTCCTTCACTTGCAGAAGGTTCATTGCCCCGCGCGCCACAATGGACACATTTTCCATTTGCAAAGTTCTTCCCTTGGACTAGCACAACTCTTTGCCTGGCTCCTGACTTGAAAGTCTTTGGAGCCTCAGGTGATCAAACTAATACTTTATAGACCGGGGAGTCCTCAGTGTCTGCAGAGCACAGCTGTGGGGGCCTGGGAGATGCTTGCTTGTGTTTTGGCATGTGTAGAGGTAGACTGCACTCGGGGGATTTGTTCATTTTAGCAAACTTGGCAGAACTTCCCTGCGTGACCTAAATAGAATATCTTCCTCTACATAAAGCATGCATCAGGGTATTTCCTGATTTATTCATGAAAGGTTTGCTTTACAAAGGCCTCAGGAACTGTGCAATCTCAAAATACATGATACATAGAGCTGGATACGAGAGTGGCATTTGCACAAATTGCTGTGATAGATGGGCTGTGCAGGATGGCAGCAGTGTTGGATCAATTTAAATACTCACTGTTGGGGGTTGCTTTTTTAGAGGAGGAAGTGAGACCCAACCTGCAGATTGTCAGTAATAACATGGGAAAGTGTTCTCTCTCTGCAATGAGTAATTGATCAAGGAATAGAAACAGAAGTGAATAAAATGCATGTGCACTAAATGGGGATATAGAACCTTTATCTGCTAATCATTTATTGGTTCATTCATTCATTCCCAACGAGAGGATCAACCTGTCAGCAGCTGATGGGCTGAGTTCCACTGAGGGTACATAGCAATACATGAATATGGGCTCACAAGGGCAATAGGATGCAGTATTTGAAATCTGATCAGTTTTGGGAATTTTGGGTTCTATTCTTACTATGGGGTGGAGGGTAATCAATCTCTCACCTAGGAGAGAAAGACAGACTGGTTTCTCCCAATGAAAGCCAGGCATTTTCAGGTAAGTCCACATAGTATCTCTGATCATGGAATTATCTAATGCTTCAGTATTTTCATGCTGGGGTATTTTTAACAGTGCAGCAGATGGACCTTGGTTGTTTGCAAAGAAGTTTTATTTTGGAGCTTGTGAAGAGATTGGGGTTAATGTACAATAAAGTGAAAGTGACGTTTGCAAAGATGGTGCGAGCAGAATGCCAGGATCCATTACCCTGATAACCCCACAAACAGACCGGCAACCCCCTTGGTGAACTGCTGCTCAAATCCCATCAGCGTTACTTGCAGGATACATCGCCACTTTGTGGCAAATTTCCAGGGGTTTCCACATGCCATGCAACTTGTCCTAACTAGGACAAGGAGTCATTGTTTTACAAACTTTGCCTTGGGGCCTAGAACTTTAGGGAGAGCCAGACCTGGTTCCTTCTCCTTGTTTTGAAATCATGGACATTCACTGGCAAGGATGGGCAGGAAAACCCAGGTGCAAGCTCTTGAAACTGATGCCCAGAGCTAAAGTGTCAGAACGAGGTGATCTGACAATGCAGAGTGTGGTGAGCATGGGCTGATTCTCTTCAGAGGGTGATGGGTGTTAGTTACCCGGGACAGTTTGGATCCCTGAGGAGAAAGTAAAAAAGGCTTTCTGGGAAAGATCTTCCAAGAAGGGAAACCAACTGGAGGAGTACTTGAATGAATTAACCTTCAGTGATTTCCCACGACCCATAGGATCAAGTCCAAATCCTTAGAACAGCTTCCAGCTCCTTCACCATCTGGGTCTTTCCATTGTCCCCAAACAACATGTGTTCTGACCATTCCAAACTACCCTTTGTTCCCTGATGCTAATGATAGCCAACATTTATCCAAGGCCTTTAAAATGCCAGGAACTGGGCGAAGTGCCTTATGCATTTCATCATCTACTCTTCAAAGCAATCTCTGAGGTAGACACTATTATGATCCCCAGTTAACAGATGAGGAAACAAAAACAGAGGTTATAAAACTGGGTTGTAAGCTATCAAGAAGGTTGGGATTAGAAGGCAGTATGGCTCCATAGCCAGCCTTTAACCACTTTGCCAACCCATCCTCCTTTTCTGTATGAGAAAATACCTCTAGACCTTGCACACATTGCTTTCTCTGTATAGGATTGGCCTTTCTCCTTATTTGCCTGATTTTATTTTATTTTATTTATTTATTTTTTTTGGTGAGGAAGACCAGCCCTGAGCTAACGTCCGTTGCTAATCCTCCTCTTTTTGCTGAGGAAGACTGGCCCTGGGCTAACATCCGTGCCCATCTTCCTCCACTTTATATGGGACGCCACCACAGCATGGCTGACAGGCAGTGCATTGGCGGGCACCCGGGATCCGAGCCGGCGAACCCCGGGCTGCCAAGCGCGAACTAAACCACTGCGCCACCGGGCGGCCCCAGTTATTTGCCTGATTTTAAAACATCTCTTTGTTCATCAAGATCTTTAAGATCAAAAGATCAGATATCACCTTCTCCAGATGCTGTTCCTGGCACCCGCAGGCAGAGTTGGTGGCTTTCTCCTTGGAGCTCCCACACCCCTTGCACAAACTCACAGCACACACTGTATTGCAATACAGTGCCCTCCTCCCATGCATTCATTTTGGTCTGTGCAGACTCCCTAGCCCTTTCTCCCAGATGAATCAAAGTTCTAAGAGTGTGAGCAGCAAGCAGGGAGCAGCCAGTTCCATGAACCGAGATGTAGCTCAGGCTCCAGGTGATGAGTACACCCGAATGCCATGTAGCATTTCATGGGCAGCTCTGCAGACAGGTCCAGAACAAGTGCTCGCCTGCTACATTCCTGCCTTTATCATTAACCGCACCCCATGGTGACTTCCTTCAACTTGTGAGGCAGCGCCTGCCTGTCTGATAACCAGGCTCCCCTCTGGAAAGGATTTCCTTTGGCCTCAGTGCATACCTGGCCCTGCAAGAGTTAACCACAAGGCGGCCGAGATCAGGAGAACATGAGGTTTCCATTAACTGGTGGTATGCAGACAAGTGGCACGAGCATGGATTATGCGGTAATAAAAACACACTGCACAGTATTTATGTCAGACCTCACCTCTCTCTTTCCCTGCCTCCGGCCCCAGCACAGAGAGACCAGGCCCTCACTGCTCTGGTGCTAGATTGTGGCAAACGTTTGCATCAACCTTTCCTCCCAACTTGCTTTAATCTTGCAGGGTGTGCTCATTGTGTCCACAAAGGACACAGGTGGAAAGAAAGAGTGACAGAGGAATTCTTTTCTTTTCCTGGGGTGAATCCCAAGTGAACCAGTTGGGAGACAGAGTAAGAAAGTGGGAGGAGACAGGAAATAAGAAAAAGGTCAGGGGAGAGAGAAGGAGGGAGGGAAAGGGGGAGGGAAGATGGGAGGGATGGTGAGAAAGACAGCAGAGATTGAGGACACCTAGGAGAGGATAGTTGGATGGAACATTGGGGGATTCTAAAACTGTATCTTCTGGAAGGAAGGAAATTCACATGTATGGAGAATTGAACTATATGGCAGGTATGATGGTTAATTTTATGTGTCACCTTGACCAGGCCACAAAGTGGCTAGACATTCAGTCAAACATCATTCTGTTGGGTCTGTGAGGGGGTTTCTGGATGCGATTAACATTTGAATCAATAGAGTAAAGCAGACTGCCCTCCCTAATGTGGGTGGGCCTCATCCAATCAATTGAAGACCTGAATAGAAAAAAAAGGCTGAATAAGAGGGCTCTCCTCCTGCCCGACTGATTGAACTGGGACATCATTCTTTTCCTGACTGTGGACTCAAACTTAAACATCTACTCTTCTTGGATCTCGAGCCTGCTGGCTTTCAGACTGGAACTTGCACCATTAGCTCCCCTGGGTCTCCAGCTTGCCTATTGCAGATTTTGGGACTTCTCAGCCTCCATGATGACATGAGTCAATATGGCAGGCAATGTGCTGAACTCTTTATATATCATTTCATAGAGGCTTAGACACTTTCAGTAACTTGTTGCACAGGTCATACAGTTAGTAAGGGGAATACGTTTCCAACCAAGGTCTCTCTGAGTCTGAATAACCTCATCTCATCTCCCTTTTTGTTTTCTTTCTGAGGAAGATTGGCCCTGAGCTAACATCTGTTGCCAATCTTCCTCTTTTTGCTTGAGGAAGATTCACCCTGAACTAACATCTGTGCCAGTCTTCCTCTATTTTGTATGTGGGTTGCTGCTACAGCATGGCTACCAACAAGTGGCGTAGGTCCACGCCTGGGATCTGAACCTGGGCTACTAATGTGCATCACACCGACCTGAACCACTAGGCCATAGGGCCAGCTCCCCATCTCCCTTTTTTTAAGTTATAGGGTTGCCCAGGCACAGAAAGATGAGATTAGCCTCCCATTTCAGTTGCAGGTGAATAGAAGTTCTTTGATCATTTCCCTTCCTTGGAGACAAGAGATAGAAAGGACCAATTGCTAGAGCATAGCACCCTGGGGGTCTCTCAGAAGTTCTGTCCCATGACTCAACACCCTAGGAATGCGGGCGGCTTTCCGAACAGAGGTCATTCTGGGACTCAGAAACTCTTATTCAGACCACAGTTATTTATTAAGCATTTACTATTTGTCAGGTCATGTAATTTTGACAATGAAGAAACAGATAAATAGAACAGCATCTTCCTTGTGCAGTCCACAGTCTCCTTAGAGTGCCAGAAAGACATGTAAGCAAAGAAGTATAAATGCTATGAGGTAGGTGTGTGCAAACATTCAAAGTGAAAGGAGAGATTCAGCATCCTTGTGGTTTAGGGGGAGAACCAGGGGGAGAAGTGGGGACAGAGTCTCAGAGAGGACAAGGCGGATTTGGATAACAAAAAGTAGTTAGTTGCAGGTGAATACTGGTTCTTCACTCTGGTTGCTCACTAGAATTACATGGGGACATTTAAAATATATAGATGCCAGAGGCCCACCCCCTAAATCTCTGGAGGTACAGTCTGAGACTCAGTATTTTTTTAAAAAGCTTCCCAGGTGATTCTAATATGTTGCCAGGATTGAGAAGCATTGGTGCGCTGCCCAGAGTGGTTCTGGGCTGGAGTGAGAGATGAGTTTGGAGACTAAGGAAGGACACAGAGATGAAAGGCCTCAGATGCTTCCCTAAGCAGTTTGAACTTCCCCTGTGGGCATGCAAGGGTTTGAAATGGGGAAGTGACCTGACTTATAGGAAATGAGTCAGCATAATGGTGAAGCCTTGGTAGGCTACGCCTCAGGGGAAATTCTGGCTTCATCTTCTCAGAGAGGCTGACCACCTGTGTTTACTAAGACACAATTGATTTAACTCTTCCTTTGGTGCCTACAGCCAGAGGCCTTGTGTCACTCTGGGAAAACCAGTTGCCTGGCAGCCAGGAGACCCAAATTCTGAACCTGCTGCAGGCACTAACTTGCTGAGGGACCTCAGCCAGAACCTTCCCCTCTCTGGGCCTCAGCTCTCCACACGAAACACTCAGACACTCCAACAAATCAGTGCTTCTCTATGACGTAGTACCTGATGGCTTTAATTTGCTTTTAGACAAAATGCTACATGCATTTTTACATTTAATAGTCAATAAAGTAGATAGCAAGGTTTCTTTTAACCAAACAGGTCTAGGTTGGGGGAGATTGGCAAGGGTGAGCCTGGGGATTTCAAATGGTCAGTTGTTGCTTGTTTCCTTTGGTCTCTGACTGGATATCAGTTATTTTCCTGGCATATTCAATCTGTAGGGATATTGTTTAGGTCAAGCTGCTCCCCAAATAATCTGCTTCTCCCTCATCAGGAGCTCCATAAGTCAATGACCCAACCTGCTCTTGAGATGGAGGAGAATCCAGATTTGGAGATGCCCTGTTCATTCCCTCTGGCCTTAAGTCAAGAGTAGCATCATCTTGGAGAATGCTTTCTAACAGGCCCTCTTATCTGGGACATTTCCAGCCCCAATCCACCCACATCAAGCCCAGGAAAATCTTTCAAAAGTTACTATGTTGCACCTTCAATGGTTCCTCATTGCCAAGGATCAAACCCAAGCTCTCTGACTTGGCACCGAAGACCATTCACAATCCTCCCTCCATCTGATTCCCCAACCTCATCTTCTAGCAGGTCTTTACAGTGTCCTGCATGCCAGGCACACAGAACTGCTTACTCTTTCCAAGGACGGCCAAGCTCTTTTCATGTTTTCCACCCATATAGTTCCCTCTGTTTGGAATGCTTTACCCTCAACTCTTATACCTGGAAAACTTGTACTCACCCTATAGGCCCAGCTAGGAAGAACAAAATAGAATCCTGTAGTAATGACCTGGTCTCTGTACCCCTCTTCACTTTGCTCCTAACTTTGTCACCTTATGGTAATTATCCATTTACATTTCTGGATCTCTCTCTAGATGATAACTCCTTAAAAGTCAAAACATCTCTTATTTATCTCTGTATCCATAGCACTTAGCACAGAGCCAGGCACAGAGTAGCAGCTAAGTGGATATTTGCTGAACGAATAAATGAACGCATGAATGAATGAATGATTTATTTGATGAATGAATGTGTGAATGTTTCAAATACAGTGAGAATCACTTTAGCTCTTGGGACTGCCATAGGTTGTAACAATGAAGAGATCACTTACATCCCTTAGTCTGGATTGAAGAGCCTGGAAGAGACCTTCAGGGATCACTGACATCCTACAGATGAGAAACCAAGAACAGACAAGGGAAGGGGCTTGTCTAGATGGTTGACTGACCAGCAGCTGGTCCTCAGCTTTTCCCACACCAGCTGCACAGCAGCCTCAACCGGCTGTAACTCTATCATCCTAGCACTATGGGACCTGCTTAGTTCCCTCTAGCTCCACTCTCACAAACAGCCTGCAGCCCCATCATCATCATCACCTTGGAATCTGATCACCGGTTTGTTCGTGTTCTTTCTCTGTCTATTTGATAATGGCAAGCCAGGAAGACAGTGCTGACAAAGCAATCTTAAGCCCTGCACTGACAGAAATCAGGTGTCCTCGCTTCATAAAAGAAACATTAACCGATCCGATGGGAGCTGGAAGCAGAAGTGCTGACAAAGATGTAACTCCCAAGGATTCTATGGGGCAAGGAGAAAGCATCACTCTCTCCTGATTTAGAGGCATTCTGGGGTTTGCATGCAAGACAGAGAAGAATGAGAGACGCCAGGGACGAAGGCCACCAGGGGCGGTCTCAGCTGCTCAGCTGAGGGGATCAAGAGAGAAGGAATGATAAGGAAGGCCACCATCCCCTCCTCTCTGTGCACACTGCACTATGCAACCCATCAGATCTCCCCTGGACCCAAGCCTCTCCACTGCTTCCCTACTATCTTTGCTGTCTTCAGCCTCAATCTGTCTCCAGCCCAGTCTACATAATGCCGTCTGGCGGTCTTTCTAAACTACCTGACATAATTTAGATGGCCTTGATTAAAATCCTTCAGTGGCCCCCTGTTACTCAGATGGCATACCAGACCTCCCTACACCCCTTCCTGATGCCCGAAGGCAGCCATTTTCCCCCACAAGAGGGGATTCTGTTTTCACTCGCCGTGTGGGTCAGAGAACCTCCAGCAAAGAAAAGATTCAAAAGACAGAGATGGGTGATTTGATGGCAGGAGTGAACCCTCTTTCTAGAGGATCCATCTTCCTTCCTACACCCACACATGCACCTCCCCAGCCCCATGCTTCTCACAAGAAAGTCAATTCTAGGGAACACTCAGTGCCTGAGGCGCTCTACTCTCTGCCCATCTTTGATGCCCTCCATGATGCCCTCTGAGGCACCATGAACATCAAGAAGAGGGAACACAGTCCTTGCCCTCAAGGAACTCACAGTCTGATGGAGGAAAAAGAAGTAGAAACAAATAATTATGACAAAGAGGTAAATGCTATCCTAGAAGTCTTCTCGAAGTCTTCTCAAAGTGCTCTGAGTAGGGGGAGGGGGCCAGAGACTAACCGTGTGTGGAAGAATCGAGGAGGAATTGGGAATATTTCGGCTAGGCCTTGGAGCATGATTAAGCATGTGCCAGGAACAAAAGAAGAGGGAGCTGTAAAAGCTTTCCCCATGTTATAAACCATGCTGTGCAAAGATCATAGAAGACAGATGTGGAGTGTTTGGAAAACAAGGTGTAATTAAATAGAGAGTGGATGGGGGCAAGGTAAAAGATTTGAGTGGATATAGGACCTCACATAGTGTTATCAGACCTCTCTCTCTCTTTCTCTACCTCTATGTCTCTCCCTCCTCTCTCTTGTCTCTTCTTCCCTGGCATTGGTCTCAGTTCCTCTTACTTGGAGAAGCATCTTCCATGTAAAGTGGTAGAGAAAGAAGTGGCAGCTTCAGGCTTCCATCATCCTAGATGAAGGAACTCAGAGGGAAGAGCTTCTTTCTCACTGCCTCAGTGCATGTTAATCCTGAAGAAGGACTCAGATTGGCCAGTCTGAGTTACGTGCTCACCTCCAGGACTAACCTCTGGTCACCAGTATGGAGGATGTATTTGAGCAGGCCTGGGTAATATGACTATGGCAGGCTCTAGGATTTCTGTTCTCTCCAAAATCACTTGGTCAGAGTAAGGGAGGAGCAGTTCCTCAAAGGCAGAGGGGTTGCTGTAAGCAGAAGACAGGAGAGGGTTATAGACAGACAGAACTCCAGATGTCTGCTTCATTTGTGGATTCCCTCCTCCAGGGACACCTAGGTGACTCTCTGGAAATACCAGGGATTTCTTGACCTTCTTTTTATTCAGGGGGACTTGTACATAACGTCTCCTCAATAAATGCTTATTGATGATTATTTTGGCACATCTGAACAAGAGAAATAAAAAATGAACATAGAGATTAAAGAAAAAAATAATGTGACAAGCTGGAAATTCGGACACTGTATCAGCTTTAAAACAACCCACTTGGAAGAAATGTCTTGCTCCCCTCGGTGAGTCTGAAGCAAGACTAAGACGACACTCAAAGAACCTGTGGAGTGTGTGCAGCTGCGTTTGCACCAGGAAGCAGAGCTCGGCTGAAGAGCTGCAGTCAGCATCCGAGATAGGAGGAGCCTGTCCTGGCTTTGATACTCGAGGGATAATGGAGCCACAGTGCAAGCACAGGGCCTTTTATTGATAGGGTAAAAAGAAGCCAGCTGGGGTTTGTCTATAGCTGAGCTTCTGATTCTGTCCCATACTTCTGAAGAATACCCTCTTTGTTCCTTTGCTGCAGGTGGCACCTGTCATTACAGGACGTGGAAATAGGATAAACAGCCCCAAGCTACTTAAGAGATGCCCCTTCCTCAAATGAGTCTCAAACAGCTCTCCAAGTTCGTCTCAATCTCTCTCACTCACTCTGTCTCTTTCTCTCAGTCGGAGGATTCAACTGAACAAGGAAGATGGTGGTGGCCACGGAATTCTGTGTTCTAATAAAGTGTCACTAATTTTTTTACAGGATGACAGTCTCAACCTTGATTCAGCCTCCTGTCCCATAACAAAACTCTAAAAATTATAGAAGAAATATAAAAGAAAAAATAAATTCATGAGGCCCCCAAACCAAAAAGTGAAGCCCTCGGTAGGTCCAGAAGCAATGAAGAATTCTTTAAAAGCAGAAAGTAGGTGGGATTGGTGTGAAAAGGGAAACTACAACCCAAAAGGCAGAGAGGAAGTTCTATTGAAAAATGTGTACTTGCCCAGAGGCGCAGAAACAGAGAAGAGGAGGAGACCCAGGGGTGACGGACCCCGTGCCACTGGGTGCATCTGTCTGATTCCCATTCCATTCCCTGAGGGCAGCTGGCCACTGCAGGGGTGCTCGCCTCCAGCAAAGAGCACTATTGTGCAAATTTGGATTGGAGAAATAAGGCAGGACCACAGGTGGCTGATAATTCCCAGGAGGAAGGAGAGCATCCAGGCCCAGAAGACAACCACCACACAAAGCTATCCAGAGGCAGGCCCCACCACTTCCCAAACCTCACTGAGAAGGGCAAGACCAGTCCGGGAAGCCATCCCACTCCTCCTCTCAGACAGACTATGTAAACAAATAGAGCAGAGCCAAACAGAGAAACTCAGGGGCAAAGAGGGATGCACAATTCACTCTCACCAATAATCTGAGGAAAGTCAACACCATGAAAGAGATACAGCAAACTTAAATCTAGAACCTATACCAAGCGACTCAGGGGGATGAGAGTAAGCAGAATTAGAATAAGGAAACTTAAAATTACACAGTTAGAGGTAAAAGAACTTATATTGGTAAAATGCCAACCAGAGATCATGAAAAGTAGAAATTTAGTCAATAAACATAAAGAAAAAAAACCAACAGATCAGTTGAATGGTAGAATGGACACAATTGAAAAGGGAATTAGTGAGTTGGAAGATTGTGCCCAGGGATCCTCTAAGAATGCAGCAAAAAAGAATAAAGAAGTGAAAGAAGTCAGGGCAAGTATGATCTCACTTATATGTGGAATCTAAAAAAAATCAAACTCACAGAAAGAGCAAACAGATTGATCGTTGCCAGAGGCGGGAGGGTGGTAAAGGGTGATGGAAATTGGTGAAGGTGGTCAAAATGTACAAACTTCTAGTTATAAGACAAACAAGTTCTGGGGATGTAGTGTACAGTATGGTGACTGTAGTTCGTAATACTGCATTGTATCTTTGAAAATTGCTAAGAGGATAGATCTTACAAGTTCTCAACACAAGAAAAAATTTGTAACTGTGTGAGGTGATGGATGTTAATGAAGCTTATCATGGTGATCATTTTACAATATATACATACATCAAATTACTATATTGTACACCCTACACTAATAGAATGTTATATGTCACTTATATTTCAATAAAAGTGGAAAATACGAAAAAAAGAAATAAAGAGATCATGACAGTTAGAGAAAGGTTAAGTATCATGGGAAATAGGTCAAAAATTTCTGACATCCTTTTAAAAGCTATTCCACAAGAAATGAATATTAAAAGAAATAATAGAAGACCCCAGAACTAAAGGTAAAACTCCACAGATTTAAAGTGCTCAGCAAGAATCAAATAACATCATACATACAAATTACAGAGCATTAAGGGGGAAAGAAAATCAGAAAGACATCCAGAAAAAGAAAAGGAAATTTACCTGTATGGGAAAAGGGGTCAGATGGCCATTAGCCATCACTTTAGCTGCAAGAAAAATTAGACGTTCTAGTTGAAAATGTCTTCAAGTCTAGAATTCTATGGCTAGTCAAAATTTCACTCAAGAGTGAAGGCAAAATGATATTTTCAGAGATACATGGCCTCAGAAAAACTTATGGCCCACATTCTCTTAAAAAAATCACTAGAAGATGTGTTACAGGAAGGAGAAAAATGAGAGAGAGGTGAAATGCATGAAGCAATGACAAGTAAAGGAAAGAAATAAAGCTTACTGTTAAACCTAATGTGTTAGTGGTTTTAATGTAGAATGTAGGTTGGTACATGGGTTAAGAGAAAGAATAGGAAGGAAAATCACATAATACTCCTGTTTTGTTTTCAAAAGAGCAGGAGGTAGATATTTATATAGTAATTTTTAGAAAAATGTGTTGAAATTATGTAAAAATATTTTAAAAATTTAATGCCTAACACCAAAACTAGATAGGGACGTCACAAAAAAACTACAGACCAATATCCGTCATGAATATAGATGCAAAAACACACACAAAAAATATACTAGCACACTGAATACAGTAACACATAAAAAGGATTATACACTTGACCAAGTGAGATATATCCCAACAATGTAAGATTGATTTAACATCCCCCAATCATTCAATGTAATGCACTATATTAATAAAATAAAGGACACAAATTTTGTAATAACATCAATACATACAGAAAAAGCATCTGAAAAAAATCTAACACTCTTTCGTGATAAAAACAACACTCACACTAAGAATAGAAAAGAACCTCCTCAATGTGATAGAGTATCTGTGAAAAGCCAACGGCTGACATCATACTTAATGGTGGGAGACTCAATCCTTTCTCCCTAAGATCAGAAATAAGACAGAAATGGACATCTTGCCATTTCTATTCAACCAACATTATACTGGGAATTTATTATATTAAATATTCAGAGTAGACAAATCTATAGAGAAAGAAGGTAGATTAGTGGTTGCCTAGGGCTAGGAAGAAGAAAGTGATTGCTATTGGATACAGGGTTTCTTTTTGTGGTGGTAAAAATATTCCAAAATTTCAGCCAGCCCTATTGGTCTAGTGATTAAAGTTCGGTGCTCTCACCACTTCAGCAGTCCAGATTCATTTCCCTGTCATGGAACCACACCACCCATCTGTCAGTTGCCATGCTATGGCAGTGGCTCACATAAAAGAACTAGAAGGACTTCCAAGTAGGATATACAACCATGTACTGGGGCTTTGGGGAGAAGAAGGAAAAAAAAAAGATTGGCAACAGATGTAAGCTCAGAGTGAATCTTTCTCTGCAAAAAAAAAAAAAAAAAAAAAAAGAGCTAATCACAAAAATATATGTAAGCACATAAAAAAATTCTAAAATTAGATTATGCTGATGGTTGCATAATTCTACAATACAGTAGAAACCATTGAATTGTACACATTAAATGGGTGAAATTTATGGTATGTAAATTATATATCAATAAAGCGGTTAAAATGTAATGGTAACTACTAGAAGACAAATAATTGAACAACTTCAAACAAATAGAACATTCTTTTAAAAAACAGGAGCAAAGAAAACACGATAAAGACAAAGGAAGGCAAGAACTGGAGACAGAACAGCAATTAGATATCACAGTGAATTAAAAACATAGGAACAAATCTAAAGTTTGTAAGCACCATTGATGATAATGGATTGGAATCACCTATAAGAGACAGACTTACATTGTTTGTGAAATATGATGTAAAATAAAATTCAAGGTGAAAATCATTGAAAGAAACAAAAATCTACACTTCATATTGATAAATGCAGCCAAGAAAAAAATGTATGTGCCTAAAATACAGCTACACAATAATTGAGGCAAAAATGGACAGAATTACAAGAGAAAACAGAAAGATACAAAGTCATTGTTGAAAACTTGAACAAAACCCTTCAGAAACAAAATCAAGCAGACAAAACACAAATAAGGATAGAGGCTTGGTATAATATTTAGAACACTTTGTACTCAATAAAGAGAGACTCTACATCATTTTCTAATACGTGTGCAACAGTCATAAAATTTGTCTATAAACAAGGTCACAAATACCAACAAATTCCAAAAAGTTAACTTTAAAAGAAAAATTCACTAACCATTCTGCAAACAAATTAGAAGTTAACAGCTAAGAAATAGATGTCCAAAAACAAAGAAACCAACAAAAACAAAACAGGTGTCCAAATGTGAACACCCACACACACATATTTCTATATAATTTTTTTATTAAAGAGAAATCAAAATGGAAAGTTTTAAATTTAACTTAAAAAGTGTAAAAAGAATATTAAAACAAACTCAAAGAAAAGATATTTTCAAATATGTATAATGAAAGAATTTTAAAAAATGAAAGCAGAAATTAATGAAATAGAAAACCTGTCCAGTGCCACCGGTGGTGCTCCGGCTGGTTTTCCCAGGTGGAGTCTGGGACTCCGATGAATCTGGGTGGCTGCTTTGTGGTTTGGTGTTGGAAGAACGATATCTTTTAAATGAACACTGCCTTTGATCAGCTGAACTAGAGGCCCCAGACTTCTAAGGACATCTCAAACAGATCAGACTTTTGCCATAATCTCTAAAGTACAGGAGGTGTAGTTCCTCATTTTTGACAATTCCGTAGATTGTCTTCTGACCTTGAGTTGACCTTCTCCTGAGAAGAGACGTTAAAATGTCTCTCATTCTGAATGGACTATCTGGCTTTTCTTTCTTTTAAATTGCCTTTGTGGAATGGGATATTTCATGACCTCCACCACTAGTAGTTGATTAAAATGATTTGACAGTGTTAGAAATGGGATATGTGTTGAGGAGTGCTTCCCTCCCCTGCTTTTTTTTTTTTTTTTTTTAGCAGAGTAGGAGTTTAAATGGATTTTCAGAGTAAAGAGTTGTACACAGTACGTTAGAATGTGTAGATTGTTTAATTACATTTTGCTCATATTATTTACAAAAGGAGAATAAGCTAATTCTTCCTGGAAGGCCTTGTTAAAATTATTAGGAGGGCATGAAATTGTATGACAGATGTTAATTGAGTGTCCACTGTGTGGCTAGCATGGTGCTAGGTGTGTAGGACATATACAGTCTCTAATCTTCTGGAGCTTCCAGTCCTGCTTCCTGCAGCATGCCTACCATGGAAAAGAATTATTTCATTGTGGACTGGAGAATTTAGAGATTCCACTAGGACTAAAGTGTGGCCTATTGAAGTCTGAATGCAGTGAATGGGCAAGACGGACAATGAGCCCCCAGAGGAGTGTCATTTTCACAAACTCACCACAGTCTAGGGTCTTGGATCCATGGTCTTGGAAGTCCAGAAAATGATCTTATCAGTATACCTAGAGAGGAGAGATTCTCAGTGTCATGCTGATACTAATTTCACACAAGATTGATTTTAAAATGCCAATTTACCACTTTCCCGTGGCCAGAGTCATCCTGTTCTTTATCCACCACACCATTTTCCCAGTACTAAGGTACCTGGAAAGTTGAATTAGTCTGCAGAAGATTGCTTGGAGGGCATAGAAACATAGTGAAGGGAGATGGCTAATTTTGACATTTTCATCTGTAGAGAAATTGCCACCTAACAATGAATGCTCTTAAGCAGAACAAAGTTTAGCTTGCATCTGATTTGAGCCATTTCATTTTCTTCTGTGTTATCAGTGTACAAATTTGTCTTATTTTTACTAATACTTCTGCATCTTCTATTACTAGTTCTCCTATAACTAATATAGTTAACAGATAAAGGAGTTAACTACTATTCATGCACTGGACTAATAACTTTGTGTATATGAACTGAGTTAGTCCTCAACACGTCCTTATGAAGTATGTACTTCTACTATCTCCTTCAGTTTACAGGTGAAGAAAATAAAGCAGGAAATGTTTACATAAATTGTTCAAATGTAACAGTTACCCAGCTGCTAAATGGTGGAACCAGAACTCAAATCCAGGTTGCCAAGCTCCAGATTTTGATGCCTCTATCTTGGGTCATGATCTCTCTCATAGTCATCTTCCAGGATAAATTCAATCAATAATTGTTTATATGAATTGTTAGATCAGAACCAACCAAAAACAGTAAGATGAAAAAGCCCAACTTTAAGCAGCAGTTCTTTCCTCTTTAATCCTTAGAACCTCAAATGGGGGAAAGGGTGAAGTAAAAAAAAAAAAAAAATCTTGAACCAAATGCAAAAGAAGAACTGCAATGTTTTCAGAATGGTGGTGTGTAATACAAAAGGTGATTCATGGTATTCACAGGTATTATTCCAAAGGGAAAGTGTAAGGCTCATAAGACATCTGAAGAATTTTCCAGAAGCTTGGCCACTTGTGCATTAGAGAAGTCAAGAACCTAAGCACCTACTAGTGCCATGGGAAGGTGTTGCAGATACAAAGCTCCTCGAAAAACTCATATCAGTGGGGGTTGGGGTGAGGGAAGGTGGGAGAACAACAGGTAAACCAACAAATACAATAGCCTATTATAGCAGAGTATCTGGTACACAACTGAGGCACAATAAGTGCTTGTTGAAAGAAAGAAGGACACTAAGTCAAGACCCTTGGGTACTGATGTTCAGTGACCTTCTCTAGGTGATTGTTCAAAAACAAAAGATATCTGCTTCAGATAACTGTCCATGTTTTCCATGTTTGCTGATGTAGGAAGCAAGGAAAAATGTTGGAGACAAGAAGATAAAGTAAATTTGTGCCAGTGGCACTCAGGATATTTCAACTCTGCAACAAGTCAGACTCTGATTCATCATCATGCATTTACTGTATTCAAAATTAACTATTGAGCCTCAAATGCTTTTTGAATTCAAAGTTCTAAACAGAACTATAAAGACAGGTGGGAGTCCTAATACCTGACAGAGGAGGAGAGGAGATAAGAATGATGGAAGAGATGAGAATGAGATACAGGGCCACCTATGAAAGGGAAAGTTTCTCGAGAGGCTTATATGGGGTGCCCTTGGATGGAGTGGGAGGTGAAGCGGTGGTGAAAAGGTAGCTCCATTCAAATGAACAGACATTCACTGAGTTCCTTTTATATGGCAGGTCAATGCTGAAGATACAAATGTAACTCATGCTTCACTGACCCCTGGTCACCAAAAATTCTGCCATGATTCCTTCTGGACAACCCAGGTAGGGTCTCACAAGAGCTCATGAATGTGTCTTATTCTGCCCCACCTCAGTGAAATGTCTTGACAAGGCCTCCTCCACCTGCTGCCTTGTGAGAAGTATCTTGTCTTCCAGTGCCCACCACTGAGTGACCCCACAACTGGGGCATAACAGCTATTGACCAATGCCATCTCCTTTGTGGTGTGCCGTATGTCTTGAGTTACACAAGGGCCAATGTTCTCTGCAGCCTTCAGCATGCCAAAGGCTGCTGGTGAGAACAAGATCCCACTCCATAGTCATCTTTTGCCACATTTTGTAACCTAGGACCCAAAGAAGTTTCATGAAGTACTAACTGGAAATAACTCCTTTACCTTCTGCTATGGTGAGCTCTGGCAATTGTCCATGGGGAAGTGTTAGAGGACCAATCTCTGTGACAAACTTTATGCTCTCCTAATTGCCCTTCTCACCCACACATGCTCTTCCCTGTCCTCCTTCAAAGTGCTTGTGCAAATTGTGACCAGCCCATCACAGATGCCTTGACCCGCCCAAACTCTTCTGGTGGAGACCACTGGGCTCCACTAGAATTCCTCAATATAAAGATAAATAAGACCTGGTTCCATCTCTCAAGGCATCTGGTGGACCCTAGATGAATTTCTGTTGTGTCACAACTTGTCTGAGTGTTGGAGTTGCTGACCAAAAAGAGACAGCAGTTCAGTGCTATGGAGACACCACCACATCGGGCATCCAAAGACCTCTGTTGCCCTCCTTGAATCTGCTCCTTTCAGCCACGTGGCCTTCAGGAAGTCACTTTACTTTTCACATTCAGTTTCCTGATTTAAGAGAGGAAACAAACAAAATGTCTTCTCTGCCTCATGGAAGGGTTATAACGATCAGGAGAGATGACACCTAAGCAGCAAGCTCCATCTGCCTCTCACCCAGGCAGTTAGTGGCTTCTCCCAAAGCACTTGGAGGTTCTCTCTAACGTAACATTTATCCACTGCAGGGTACTCATTTATATGACTGATTCCCACGGTAGACTGTCAGCCACCAGAAGGCAAGAGTCTCCTCCTACTCATTTTTTGATTATCTGCCCCTGCCTTGGTGCCAGTCATATAACAGACTCAAAAGAAAAAAAAATGTTGACTGACTACATGAATGAACGAATTGGGTGCAAAAATTTAAATTGTATTCTGGTGTTCTGAACAATTTTGGAAAAATCACATCACCTTCAGAACTCTTGTTTTTCTAATTGCAAATAGGAAAAATACATTAGACTAGGAAGCATACAGTGAGGGTTAGGAAGATATATGACTACACATCATATAATTTCAACCCAGAGAGTCCCTACAGTGTTTGAGTCCAAATTCTTCCATTGTACAGACGAGGAAATTAAACCTAAGAAAATGCGTGCGATGAAAATGTGCCTAAGGACACTTGGTGGCCATCTGGACGAGAACCCAGATCTCTTGACCACCAGTTCAGTGTTCTTTGTGCCACCTTTTCTGATCCTCAGATGAAACTGACAGTTAACACAAGATGATTTTATAATCTAGAGCACCGTGTTGTGTTCCAGATAATAGATCTGCTCCTGGCAGAAAATAGACACTCTGGTCAATAGGGAGATAATCCTTGGTGAGAAGGAGCCACGAATTGAGAACAAAACTGCACAGTATTGGTGAAGGTGGGTATTTGTTACTCTGAACGGATCATACTCGAAGAGCAGCAGATGTATTCCCAGCTGCCACAGCGCCACACTGAAATGGAATGGCTTTGTTCAGCAAGACAAATAGGTAGGACACTTAACAAATCTGGGTGGCCTGTAAAGCACTACATTACAAAGAGAAGAGGTTGAGTAAATTCAGCACAGACAACACTGAAAACCAGGAGTCTAGGAGATGATAAATTAGTGGAGGATTTTAAGAAGGTTGTCGTGAGATCAGAAATATGTTGAAGACTGATTTTTCTGGTAGTGGTGTGGACAATGCACAGGGAAGTGAGGCTGGAGGCAGGGAGACCATGAGGCTGTAGCAGTTCAGGTAAGAGATGGTGAAGCCTGAGCTACGACAGTGTCAATGGGCTGGAGAACGGGTCCCTTAAATAATTTACTTTTAAAATATCTTATTTATTAATATTATTTAACATGATTATTATTACTTTTCTATTGCTGCTATGGCAAATTACCACAAACTTAGTGGCTTAAAAAAATACAGATTTATTCAAAAGTCCAACACAAGTGTCAATGAGCTAAGATAAAGATGTTGGCAAGGCTGCATTGTTTCTCAAGGGCTCTAGGGGAGAAGTATTTACTTGTCTCTTCCAGCTTCTAGAGGCCACTCACATTCCTTGGCTTGTGGCCCCTTTCCTCTTTCTTCAAAGCCAGCAGCACTGCACCTCCTTGACCGTTATTCCATAGTCCTGTCTCTCTCTGACCACAGCCAGGAAAGGTTCTCTGTTTTTAATGGCTCATGAGATTAGCCCAGCTGTATAATCTCTCCATCTCTTAATCACATCTTCAAAATCCCTTTCGTTGTGAAAGATAATTATTCACAGATTCCAGTGATTAGGACTTGGACACCTTTGGGCTGGGGAGTGGGGGGCATTATTCTCACTACCACAGATGGAGACTCTGAGAATCAGAAAGGGGAAGTGTACTGTCTGAGGCCTCAAAGCATGTAAGCAGCAGAGTTGGGATAAGGATCCAGGTCTCTCCCACCTCAGTCCTGGGCGGATTCCGACTCTTGGTGTAATTAGGCCATGCATAGATCAGTTATCACCACACTCTGTAGAGAGTGTGGCTGAGCAGATGGCACTTGCCTAGGTCCTCTCCACTGTATGATGCCTGAGGGGTGTGCTGATTCCCACTTTTTGGTGAGGGTGGCTGGAATATGGCCTGCAGAAGGGAAGTAGGCACCAGTTCTGGGCTGGCTGGTCTTAGCTAACATTGGATCTGTCAAACTCCATCCTGGGGCAGTTTAGCTTTGTCATATATCCATCACATTTCAATGATAAGAACTCACTCAGGGTGAGGCTGTTAGGTACATGGCATGGTGCAAGGGAAGAGTTCCAGAGCTGGAGTTGAGAGTCCAGGGGGCTGTCCCCCTTCCATTGTCATATCAGGTGACCTGAAATATGTCATTTCCCCTCATTTGAGACTCATTATCCTCCTTTGTGAAATGAAATGGTTGGGTTAGATATAAAGGTCCCTCTAACATTCCGTTAAGTAGAGAATGTGGAGATGATTTCTGCACTGATTGACAAGTAAAGTGGAATGGATGTATGGCAATCCTAGTAGAAGATCCTTTCCTTCTTTGATTCTCAGTCCTTGATGCAGCCTTGGAGCTTGGCATTCAACAGTTCAATTGCGCTGGAAGGTAGCAGCCAGAAATACCATATTTCTGTGGAGAAGGTCTATGCAGGCTCTGAAAAAGCATTGCAACCACAGGCTGTGAGGGATTCCACACACCATGCGCCTCAGCTCACCAAAGAATTTCTGGATAGGCTAAGAGCTTTCTAGAGTCTCTACACTACAATCACACATCGCTTAACGTGGGGTACGTGAGATACGCATCCTTAGGCAATTTTCGCATTGTGTGAACATCATAGAGTGCACTTACACAAACCTAGATGGTATAACCTACTACACACCTAGGCTGTATGGTATCAATCTTATGGGACCACTGTGGTATATGCAGTCCATTGTTGACCGAAATGTCGTCATGCGGCACATGACTGTACTAGAATAGATTCACGTATGTCTCTGTTTATGTATACAGGTGGAAAACATGAACACAGTTTTAAAAAAATCTAAAACTAGCTGTTCTGGCTTCTCAAAGAGTAGCCCATCAATCTCAGGAACTAGCCAAAAGAGAAGTGGAAGGAACAGGAAGCGACTGGAATAGACCCTTTGGGGGGAGGGATTGGAATAAACCCTTTGGTCTTACTTTGGCCTTGCACTAGCAGACAGGACATTCAAGAAGTTGATAAAGTAGCGATACAAAAAAGGGGTAAGGGTATTAAAGAGAGGGAGAGCTTTAAAAGCCTATCAAAAACCTATAGATCCAAGATGAGTGAACCCCAAACAAGATAAAATCAAAGAAATGCATCATGACATTCACCATCATGGTGTAACTTCTGAAAACTAAAGCCAAAGAAAAAATATATCAAGCAATAAGAAAAATAACACCTTACCTATTAGGAAAATAACATTTGAATGAGAGCAGATTTATGATCAGAAACCATAGTGGTCAGAAGGAAATGGTGCATTTTTCAAGCACAGAGAGAAAGGAACTTTTAATCCAGAATCCTATATCCAAAAAACTATCCTCCAGGAATGGAAGAGAAGTCAAGTCATTATCAAATAAAGGAAAACAAAGAGAATTTGAACATCATTATCTCTTTTAATAATAAAAAAACTAAAGTTCAGAGTTATTTTATACCAAGGATACACAGCTAGAAAGCAGTGAAGGTGAAATTTGAACCCAAATTTGTTTGATTCTAGAATTAACATTCTTTCCAAGTTACTGTTTCTCATAAAGTCCATACATGAAAACAGTCTTTCATCTTGTTTAACACTCACCTTGTAGGAGTTTATTTTCATTATTTGTTTCATGCCAAAATGTAGGAGATTCATTCATTCTTTTCTTCATTTAGTATTGATTAATGACTGTCTCTGTGCCTATCATTTGCTAGAAGTTAATCAGACAAAGTATAGTGCCGGGCTGTATATGGAACATGTCCCATCACCTTCTTAACACAAACTAGTGGCAGATATCACTAATCAATCCAGCACTCATCCTTCTTAACCTAGATCTCTTGGTAGAAAATTCCAGTCAGTCCAAGTTGCTGTGTCAGGTGATGTTATTTGTAATTCCTGACATAATCCTGCCCTCTAGGAACCTACAGTCCATTGAAAGAGATAGACAAATAAACAATTTTCCTACCTGCCAATTCCAAATTTCTTTATAATAGACCACAAGCAATATCTATGAAGATAAATGGTGATAATAGAGAAATAATAAAAGTTTGTTCACTCTTTATCAGCACTATGTCAGGCACTTTATATTCATTACTTTATTTAATTATCACAACTCCCTATGATGTAAACTTTCTTCAATAGCTAATGACAGTGAGAAGTTCAGAGAAGTTAAGTTGCCGTAAAGATGATTTATAGTAGAAAAGTGATTTGAATCAAGGTCTGCATGAATTCAAATCTATGTTCTTTCTTTTATACTTACTATGCTGCTTCTCTTTGAAAGAATCAAATTCATACACTAGTTATCTTTAAACTATTTTCATGATATTAATATATCTCATTATAAAGCTAGAAACCTCAAGAATATCTCCTGAAATACTCAAAGTGAAAAAGAGTTTAGAATCAAGATAAGTATACAAAATTAATAGCTCTTTTCCTGACAGCCAGTGAAAAGATATAACAGAGAAAAAGATGGTATGCATAAGAACAGTGTAAAATATAAAATGCTTAGAAGTTACCTTAATGAGACATTTGTAGGGTTTCTAAAAGGAAAACTACAAAATATCACCAAACAGTAATATCTCTATCATCTATCTATCTATCCATCTATCTATAGAGAGGAGGAGGGTACTTGTTTCCAAATAATGTTAAGATTTAAAATTTTCCATGTAACTTATAAGATTAATACCATCCTTCTCAAATTCCTAAAGCTGCTGCTGCTGCTACTGATGGGTGTCTGTGTTTTGTATTGCGACTAATAAGAAAATTCTAAAATTAGGGAAATATTTAATAAATAAAAAGTTACAAAGGGGCTTTTTAATTATTAAACAACCAGAGAAACCATAAAGGAAGAGAAAGGATACCAAAAAAATTTAATTAATTTAATTTAATTTAAAACCTCAAGTTCAAACTCACAAAGCAGGAAAATAAATCCCATCTATTTAGCAATTAACTAATATCCTTAATGTATAAAGAGTATCTACAAGTGGAAGTACTTTACTAAGCTTCATTCAAAGTGGTAACACAATACCAACAGTCTTTGATGAGTTATGTATGTAAATTGAAACACCTGGATCAGAAAACTTTACAAAATTGATATATTCAAAATCAGATGGATAAATCAAGATGGAATCCTAAAAAAAAAATGTTCAAGTAACCCACAGGAAAACAAGAAAAGAGAAACAAGGGAACAAGAAATAGAGGAAAAAACAGAAAATAAATAATAAAATGGCATACTTAAGCCCTAACATACCAATAATTACCTTATATATAAATGGTCTAAATATACAAATTAAAATGCAGAGATTGGTGGAGTGAATTAAAAAACATGATCCAACTATGTGGTTTCTAAAAGAAACTCAATTCAGTAACACGAGTAGGCTGAAAATAAAAGGATAGAAAGGGAATACCGTGCAAACCTTAATGTCAAAAAACACATGAATTGCCATGTTAGTATCACATAGAGTAGACTTCAGAGCAAAAACATTACTAGAGAGAAAGAGGGACTTTCATAATGCTTAAAGGATCAATCCATCAGAAAGAAAACAATCCTAAATGTGTATGCAAGCAACTGAACCTCAAATATATGAAGAAAAATGAGCCAAAAGGATAAATCCACAATTAAAGTTGGGGACTTTAACTCCCCACTCTCAGCAACTGATAGAACTAATAGAAAATCAGCAACAATATAGAACTGAACAACACAGTCAACCAATAGGATCTAACCGACATATATAGAAACATTCAACTGACAACAGCAGAATACATATTTTCTTCAAGCACACATGAAACATTCACCAAGATAGACCATGTCCTGTGGCATAAAACAAATCTCAACAAATTTAAAATAATTGAAATCATACAGAGTGTGTTCTTTGAACACATTGGAATCAAATAAGAAATCAATAGAAAGTTAGCAGGAAAATCTCCAAGCCCCTGAAAACGAAACAACACAGTTCTAAATAATCCATGGGTCAAAGAGGAAGTCTCAAGGAAAATAAAAGAAACACATTGAACTGCATGAAAATGAAAATATGACCCATTAAAATTCATGGAACACAGCTAAAGCAGTTCTGAGAGGAAAGTATATAGCACGAAACACTTACATTAGAAAAGAAGTGTCTTAAATCAATTATTTAAACTCCCAATTCAAGAACCTAGGAAAAGAAGAGCAAAATAAACCCAGAGCAAGCAGAAGGAAGGATGTAACAAAGGAAAGAACAGAAATGAATGAAAATGAAACAGAAAAACAATAGAGAAAAGAGTGAAACAAATAGCTGGTCCTCTGAAAAGATTAATAAAATCAACAAACCCCTAGCAAGACTGACAGAGAAAAAAGAAAGAAGACACAAATTACCGCTATAAGAAATTAAACAGTGTACATCACTATAGGCCCTGCACACATGTAAATAATGATAAGGAATACCAAAAACAATCCTACACGTGTACATTTGACAATTTAGAGGAAATGGACCAATCCCTCAAAATACACAGCTTGCTCAGTATGAAATACATAATTTGAATGGCTTTATTAACTATCAAAAAATTTGAATTTGGAATTTAAAAACTCTCCTCCCCAAATCTCTAAGTCCAGTTGGTTTCACTGGGGGATTCTACCAAAGGTTTAAAGAAGAACCAATATGAATTCTACATAATCTCTTCCAGAAAATAGAAGAAGAAATACTTCCCAATCCATTTTATGAAGCTAGTATTACCCTGATACCAAACCCAGACAACAATACACTAAAAAAGAAAACTACAGACCAATATCCCTCATGAACATAGATATAAAAATCCTTAATGAAATATTAGTAAATAGAATTCAGCAATACAAATTTACTCCTTGATACCTTATTGCCATTTTATATTATTTTTTATGTTATATTTTACATTTGATTGTTTCTGGTGGATCAGAATGAGATTTTTTTTTATATTGATCTTTTATCCAGGTACATTTGCTAAATTTTTTATTTGTTCCAAATATTTGTCTTAGATTCCTTGTATTTTCAAAGAGGAGAAAAATCATTTTCAAGTAATGACAGTTTTGTGTTTTCCTTTCCAAATCTTTTCCCTCTTCCTCTCCTTCTTTGTCGTCATGTATTGCTATCATAGTTCAACCTAATCCTGAGATAGCAATATTCAATCTATAAATTTAAAAGGAAAGGCAGTTTTGTGCTGTATATTCTGTCATGAGCAGCGCTGGGGATCAGTACAAGAATAAGACAGCGTAAAGCACCTAGATTTTGATTCAAGGATTTGTGTTTAATCCCATTCCTGCTACTTCCTAACTGGGTGTGTTAGTCTGCTCAGGCCACCATAACAAAATGCCACAGACTGGGGGACTCAAAGAACAGAAATTGACTTTCTCACAGTTCTGGAGGCTAAAGTCCATATCAAGGTGTCAGCAGGTTTGGTTTCTCCTGAGGCCTCTCTCCTCGGCTCGGAGATGGCCATCTTCTTGCTGCGTCCTCCCATGGTCTTTCCTCTGTGTGCAAGGAGACCAGCCAGATCATATGAGGGCCCACCCTAAAGACCTCACTTTAATTTAATTACCTCTTTAAAGACCTTATCTCCAAATACAGCCATATTCTGTGATCCTGGGGGTTAGTAGGTCAACACATGAATTATGGAGAGACACAATTCGGTCCACAGCATTGGGTGATCGCTCACATTCTGCCTCACTCTCTGAGTCTCTCTTTGCTCTCATTTAAAGTGAGTGGGTAGATTATATGACCTCTACACTCCCTCCCAGCTCCAGCTTTCCAAGATTTTATCATTTTCGGCTTCCTTATAAACACGCTCTACTCACAAATCTCTTCATTTTTCCATGGATTAACATATATAATGTCATGTAGCATAAGTAAGTGAACAGCTACCATTTTCCTGGTTCAAAAGTAGAAGTCAGTTCATAGACATGAAACTTTTCTGGAAGTTCTGGGTCTAGTTCTGGAAGTTGTTCATTTGACTGAAACTCCTCACTGAAAAAAGAAAGTAATTGAAGTTGTAGAGAAAGTCAAACTGAGCCCACAGAGGGACTTAGTCAGAGATGAACTTGAAGGCAGGGAGGGAGAGAGGCATGGAAACACCTTGAAGGGGAAAAGAAAGGAAAACCTGCTCCAGTGTGCCCACAACCACTGTCAAGTAAGTGATATAAGCCAGTTCTTCTCTTTCATCCATTTTTTTATGCAAAAGATATGTTCTTGGTGTTAAGGGACTATCCCGATTTCATGTAACCTGATTCTTTTCAATAAAAAAGGTGATTCATTAAATGTGTAACTAAATGTGATTCCATTTTTATAACCTTGCTAGGCTTCTCATATAAAAATAGTACAGTTTAGGAGAAAAAAAATCTCTTGTCAGGTCAAGTGTATAAATTCTTGGTTCATAAACGATAATCAGCTTCGGAAGGCTTATGGAGAGACATGGGAGGGCAGCAGAAAGAGTGGAGAATTTGCTCTCGGGAGACTAAGTTTATGTCTCTCTTCTGATATTTCCTAACAGAGGGAGCTTAAGCAAGCAGTTGAACCTCTGTAAGCATCTGAAGTGAATTTAAAAGGACCCCAACATGACCAGTGGAGCATCCCTCCTTGTGGAACTGCTGCTAGAAGGGAATTTCAAAACCCATACACAGCTCATTCTTCTAGAAACAAAATGAGAGGAGCTGATGAAAGAGAACAGTGTTCAAAGCAGAGAGCAACAGAGACCAATATGCAGTGTATAAGACACCACTCCCTCTCCGTCACAACCTATGCTCACTTCAGACATCATTCATCAAGCATGCCAGGCTCTACCTCTGAGTGTGCTAACCATCGCACTCCAGGCGGCCACTATCAATTGATTGGAGAGCACATATGAGGTGAGAACAGTTTGCCACCCCTGGCCCAGAGCTCAGCCTGAATGATGGAACCAGATGCACTGAATTTTATTGAAATAAATGTCAGAAGAATTAACAGGATGGACTCAGGAAAGATAGCTGTCTGCTGAAAAGCAAGGAAAAGGTCAGATTGGGTATAAAGGATTGCTGGCACCATAGCCCACAGTAGGAGGAAACAACTGATGAAGGGGGATGAGGTACAGCTGCAGGTACCAAGAAACCTTGGAAGGAGAGTGGACCAAGGAGGGCTGTTGGAATTATGACCCAGTCCCAAGGACTTAATTTTAGCCATCGCTGCCTAAAAGAGAAAGTGCCTAGACCTGCCAATTGGGCGCATGCAATGTCTGTGAGACCCAAGTACTACTGGCATTGTCAATAAATCAGCACCGCTGTGCTGTCTGTAGTAAAGATAAAGCCAGCTAGAAACTGCAAGACGGAAGATTGCTGATCCTATGAATGCATGCAGGCTCTGCAGCCACAAATGAGTCAAACCTGATTTTTCTCGTGTACTCGCTTGTGACCTTAGGCAAGTTATTTAACTCTCCAAGACTCAGTTTTCTGAACAGATCATTGGGATTATAACGTCTTTTCACTGTGTAGTAATGAGAATCCGGTCCATGGCAAATGCTTAATGAATATTAAGTGTCACTGTTGTTATTTTTCTCGCCATACCTCTGCCTCTGGAGAAAGCAGAGCTGAAGGATCCAGGGAAAAGAATGACAAGAGTGTAAACTGACATTCATTAGGCTCCCGGGAACACGCTTCATTGCAGTCAGTAAGCTGGCTTGATGCTGGTTTTGGTCTAGAAAGGGCTGATTCATTTCTGGTTGGCCTTCAGATCTCCAGCCCTTCAGTGGTCCCAACTGAAAATCCACGGTGTTTAAGGCTCAAACTCTGACTTTCTGTCGCATCAGCCCTGGTGAAAGTTCTCATCAGCTTCTCACTCTCACAGCGGCCACCTATGAATCGGCACGTCCCTCGAAGTGTAAATTGTCACAGAATATCTCTGGGCTCCTCTTTTCCTCAGGATCCTGGCCCCTCAATCCTGATTTTTAAACATTTTTATCCAGGCTACTAGTTATTCTCAACAGGAGAATTAGTCCTTAAAGCCAGTTGGTTATCCTCAAAAGTGGAGACATGTCCCTTACTTATTTAATGTGTATTTGAAAAAATTATTAGCATATAAAAATTATGAAATATATTTTTCCTTATTTAAAAAAGAAGACTATTTAAGGAAAAAGAATCAAGTAAAAAAGTTACAGATAATATGAGAATATGATGTTTTCAGAGCACTGGTTAGTACATAGTAGGTTTTCAATGTGTGTGTTCAGGTCTTTGGTAATTTTGCCTTGGTTACTACAAGTTTCCTTACTGGTCTCTCTGCCTTCTGTCTCCCACCCCCTCACTCAAAACATACTTCATACCTTAACCTGGAATCTTTCTAAAATACAATCCACCTCCTGACTGGAGCCCTTCAATGGATCTTATATCAGCAGAGCTTCTTTCAGAGTAAAGAAGGCTTAAAGAATAAATAGATTTATTTTCTCACAAACAATAGATCCAAAGTTAACCGGTTTGAAAGTTGGTTAGTTATCAGCTTAGTGGTGTCAGAGGCCTGGGTTGGTTTCTCTGAAATTCTTTTGGTTTTCTACCCTTGGACACAAGATTGCTGCCATGGCTCCTAAAAATCACATTTTCACACACTGACTGAAGCATGAAAGAATTGAGGCGGTGGTGTGGCTCTCTTTCTATCGTGGAGGGAAATCTTTCCCAGAAGTCCTCTAAAACTTTCGCTGAGGTCTTACTAGCCAGACCTGAGTCAAGTGACCTTTCCCTTGCTGCAGCTGAGATTGGGGCTGCAGTGACTGGAAGTATCTGAGTATCTGAAAAGCTGTGGGAGTCTGGAAAGCTCAGCCTCCACAGTGGGCAATGGACTGTGTCATTAAAGAAGGTGGCTGCAAAGATCCAGCAAAGAACAGCTGTTTTTAGGTGAACATTAATACCTACCCCAGCTATCTATGTTTTTACGTGATAAAGTCCAAACCTCTTATCGTGGTGTGTTAGTAATTCTTTCATGTTGCAAAAAACCCACACCACATTTAAATGTGATTAGCATTTATGGGGAATAGGGAAGCACAGGAAACCAATTCAACAAGTCTCAAGAATAGACTTCACCAGCCTATACCACAGCAGCTCTGGGCTTACCCAGAGCAGAGAAGCAGAAGTGAGTCTCGTGACCCTACACAGGTGCATTGATCATTGTGTTGAATCAATTAATCTCTGACACCCCTGGATGTCTCTCAACCAACTCTTTTTCCTCCTACTGCTCCTGACCATTGACCCTGTGAATTTCACATTCACACTTCCAGTGACAAGATTGGGCAGGCCAGTTTCTTTCCTGAAGAAGCCAGTTCCCTTGCAATCTACAAGATTTGGCCCAAGCATCATGGGAAGCATTTGTTGACCCTTTAGGGACCTTGCTTTATGCTCCCTGGGCCTCTCTGCTTACCATAATACAGAACTGACATCTCTCTATTAAAATTGTCTCTCCCTGGGAGGTTTATTAAAAGATAGATTCTTGGGTCCTGTCCCCGGAGATTCTGACCTTATAAGTCAAGAATGAGCATAGGAATGTGCATTTTACCTTCACGATTCTGCATGAGGAAACATGGTCTGCAGTTTTAAAATATCGGTCCTAGGTATTAGGCCCTTTACAACCCAAGTTTGATTAATTCCCCCCAAAAGTTCTGCATGGTTAATATTAAAATCCTGATTTTTTTCAACTGGAGAATCAGAGGCTCAGAGAGGGCAAAGACTTACAGTGGGAGAAATAACAAAGCCAGGAGTCAAACTCAGTTCTGCTTGTTCCGAAGCACCTGTTCTAGTGCCATACCTGGCTGCCTCGTTACAGTTCAGCACCCCCAAAACTTCCTCCTCTCTCATTAGCAAACTGGGGCAGGTCTGGGTCTCAGAATGGATGCTAAGGAGAGAAGCAGATGGCGCCTTCTTGAGAGGACACTGGTGGATCCTCAGTGGCCCTCCTCTAATAAGCACAGGCTTTTGCTGGGAAAGCAGTGGGACTCAGTCCACCGGGGTGTCTAGAGTGGTTAGTCTGAAAAAAGGAAATTATAACGTATGGTGCTGATTTCCCTTTAGCAGCTGCACTTTCCACAGCCACAGAAAGACTTTTGAAGATTTGTCAGTGCCATAGATAGGATCTGGGCTTTTCTCTGACTCACAAAATGGCGGCATAGTAGGAAAGCAGGGCTTGAATATCTGCAGATTAGAGCAGAAGGGAGGAGGAGAAATGAGGAAATGCCCCGAGTTGGGGCTTCCAGTTTCACTTCAGTGGGAGCCACAGTGTAGGATTCAGAATATCTGAGTTCAAATCCAGGCCCTGCCACTCAGCAGAGTGTAGTTGGGGAAATTACTTCACTTATCTGAACTCTCTTTTGCTTTTCTGCAAAATGGGCATACGACCCCAGCCTCAGCTTCTTTAGTTGGGATTACCTGAGATTCTTGATTTGAGTGTGATGCTCTTTTTGAGTATGTCCAGGAGAAACCTCCTCCTCGAAGATGGAAACAACCACTTGTATCTGGGGGGCACATGCTCACACATATTCCTCGCACCCTACAGCCTCCTGCCGCTTCTGGCTGAGAATCCAGGACTTTCTTAGGGATGGTTCAGGGATGAAGGTGGGGCTCTGAAGAAGAGAGCAGTTTGCTAGTCTTCCCCCTGGTCAATTTCCACACCACACGTGCACTTGGAGTAACAAAGGCAAGCAGGGGTACATCAAGGTCCTAGGGGACCCCTGAAACAGCAGAGCCAGAGCAATAGCTGAGACCTAGACTGAGGTTCTCAAAACATCATTCCTGCACTTAATGTCTCGGCCTTCCTCCTGCACCTCTGTCACATCTGTGTCTCCTCATTGCTGACTTGGAAAACCCATAAAATAAAAAAGGGGGGGACTCTGTCCTATTCTGTAGCCAGTGTTGGGGGAGCAGAACTCCAAGGGATGGAGAAGGTAGTGGGAATATAAGGGGAGAAAGTGTAGCAAACACTGCCCTCTGACATATATGTTTGGTCAGTCTAGTGCTTTCGTTTGGGGGAAGAGTTTGTAATTATTATTTTTAAAATTTTTATATCCAAATATAGCATACATACAAAAACTACACAATCATTAGTGTAGAGTTCAATGATTTTCAGAAAGTGAACACCAGTAAAAAGATCAGGAATCAGAACAGTAGAAGCATCCAGAAGCCCCTCTCAAACTCCCTTCCCATCACTAACGGCTCTCCTGGCTCCTACAGCATTGATTCTTTTTTCCTACTTTTGAACATTTGGAATTATACAACATGTGGTCTGCTATATCTAGCTTCTGTTGCTCAATGTTATGCTCATAAGACGTGTCCATATTGTTTCACGTAGCTGTAGTTTATCCATTCTCATTTCTCTAGGTTATTCCATTGGGTTAATATCCCACAAAGTATTGGTCCACTGTAAAGCTGATGGTAGTTTCCAGTTTGGGCCTACCACGAATAGTGCTGTTGTGGACATTCTTCAACATATACGTCTTTTGATGGGAGTCCGTACTCATTTGATTTGAGTGTGTGTTCAAGAGGTGAAATGCTAGGTCAAATATGTGTTTGTTTTCCAAAGAGGTTATACGATTTACCTTCCCACCAGCTGTCTATGAGAATTTCAGTTGCATCACATCTTTGACAACACTTGGTATTTTTCTCTCTTTTTTCTTTTTAATCTTAGCCCTTCTAGTGGGCATGCAGTCACCTAGTGACTTTTAACAAATAGAATCTGATGTCTTCGGAAGAACAAGCCCTCTCCAGGTTTCACAGTCTCCGTCAATCCTCACAGTCTTACATGAGGCCACCTCACATATTTTTGCCACCTGCCATGTTCCTAAAGCCATTTGAGTTGGAAACCCCTGACAGGTACTATCTCATCCGATTATAAAAAGGAATATATTATTATTCCTATTTTACTGAAGCAGAAGCTGAATCACTGGCCCAAGGTCACATAGTGAAAAAGTGACAAAACCACGTGCCATCAAAGGCTGGACTTGCGCTCCTGCATTACCTTCCCAAGCATGATAATTAACTGGAGACAAGGAAAGGTGGTAGAATAGCAGCACACTTTATTAGAAAAACTGGGTTCTGCTTCCTGAATTCGTTTCTAACTAGTTGCACAAATGTAAACAAATTAATACATTCTTCTGAACCTCAGTTTAGTTGCCTATAAAACGGGGATGATGATAAAACATCTTAAAGGGATATTCAGTGGATTAAATGAGACCACATAAGTGAACATGCCTGGCACAATGTCCATAAATCAATAAATATTAAATAATAAATATTAAAGTTAAATGTTAAAATGTAAGGACTTCAGTGGAAGTTGGTGATTTGAGTACAGGTCGCTGAAAAGAATCTTCCAAATCCCATTGATGTGACCAAAGGAATATAAAAATACTGACAATTCTGCACTGGCATTGAGAACTCAGGAAAATTGTTGGCTACCTTCCTTGATCTTTGAAGTCTTTCTCATAAGAAGAGTAGAGTTGGACCAGAGCTAGGGAAGTTACCAAGCAAGATGGGAAACCCTGGCAGAAGCTCTCCTGATTAGCGAGAGGAAGACTGAGGGCACAGACAGATGATGGGCACACTGGGAACCTGTCCACAGCCGCAGATTGACAGCCTTCCAAAGTGGGTTTGCAGAGGTGCTACCAAGAAGAGTCAGACAGTGAGGCTTCTCCAAGGCCATGGGCAATGGTACAAGGCAGGAGGCAGGACGGTCACATGTGCCTCTGTAATAGCCAAGAGAAGGAAAGCGGGAGACAAACACTGAGTTCTGGGCAGGGCAGGACATCAAACACAGAGAAGTTCCCTAAGAGATGGCCCCCAGGCTGCCATCCCCACCTTCCCCGCTGAGGGGGCCATAGCAGAGAACAAGAAAAATAGCCCTCTAGCCTAGGATCTGAAATGGGGTTTCTAAAAGCCAAGTAATGAAGGGAAAAATAGATGAGGGAAAATCAAGAAGGATCCACCCATCCTGTTTACCAGAAAACATGTCTGTGTACAATGTGTCCTCTTTCTACTTGACTGAACAGAGATAGAACTAAAATGGAAACAGTGAAAAGATGCTGCAAAATGAAAAGAAGGAGGAAAACACATCACTCAAGTTTCAGGAGAAGAGCTTATTTTTGGAAAAAGTTCACTAAAGCAAACAGAGAAAAAAATTAGGGAGAACCTGCTTGGAATTTAAAATGTTGACTAACATAGCTTTTGCCAACATACTCATAAAGACAATTCAAACAAACAAACAAACAGAGAACTCCAAACAGCCTTAAAAGCTGAAACTGAGAAATAATGTATCAAAATATGTGAGACACAAAGAGATGGATTGGGGAATATATATCCAAGTTCTAGTGCATGGCATAGACCAGAACTGCTTCTTGCAAACAGACAGGTCTAAAAATAAGGGGGAAGATACTTTGTGTCTTCTCCATAGTCTTATTTAGAATGAGAGAGACTCAGGACCTCAAGCAAATAGGAAATGGCCAGGGGCCTCTCTGTTCTATGCTGTATTAAGAATCAGGCCACATTATGCTCCTTCCTCCATGAGCATTCATCCACCCCTCTTGGCCATCTCTGTCCATACAGGGAAGCCAGGAATGGGTCAGGAACAGAGCAGGAAAGGAGAGGTGGGTAGGAGTGATAGCAACACTGCATGCTGGGAAACGCAATCCCTGCAGGTAAAGCACTAAAGTCAGGGGTGGGAACAGGAAAAACTCAACCTTGATCTAGGTGTGAGGCAGGTAGAGCGGGAGCTCAGTGTGGCGCTTCGGAGACTACCCGTGTTTGAATCCCCAATCCGCCACTGATTAATTGGGTGAAATGAAGTTTCTCTCTGTGCCTTAGTTTTTCCATCTATAAAATGGGGATAATAGTAGTGCCTACCTACTTAGCAGAATTATTGTGAGGATTAAAGGAGTTCATATATGTCAAGTGCTTAGGCAGGATCTAGCATATAATTATAATGTAATATTAATTATTGTTATTATTATTCTATCTATCTATCTACCTACCTTTGCAAGGAGAAAGGTAGTTAAGGAAGGAAAAGATATAACACTGCTAGAACAGAGTGTACTGTGTGTGGACTTCTTGATTTCACACATCAATAAAATTTCAAATAAAATTTTGGCAATCACCATTGGGTGGCAATTGATTTTATTTTATAAGTAAAAACATTAAAAGAAATAAGAACAAAGGGAGTTTAATTAGCAAAAACATAGAAAAAAATAATCTCAAAGGATTGTCCCTTAAATTAAATAAATTTATCTTCAGTACATTGCCTGCATTTTTCTCCATTTATGGTAGACCAATGCACATTTCATCTCAAGCGTGTGTTGGTCTAAAGGCTATAGTTTGGGAACTGTTACAATATAGTGAAATATTTCACTATTGCGATAGGTGAAAAACTGCTAATAGCTGAGCAGTAGATTGGGAATTGTGCCCATCAACTTGCTCACCAGTTATGGATATGAGGAAGTACTACACCCACCACACAGAGTCAGAAATGGAACTAAGGGCAAGCTATTATCCCTGGTCTCTACCAGGCCCATCCATGCCAGAGACTCCTAGGAGCTGAGAAAAGTACATGCACACCCCAGGGAAGGGAGGGATCCAAACCAAAGTGAGCAGATTAGTCTGAAGGTATATATAAAGGAAAAGACTAACATAAAAAAAATTGTAGAATAAAAAACTGAGAAGAGTCAGAGAAGGAGCATACTTCTGAAAATAAATCCTAAAATGGATAATCTTTTTTTTTTTTTTTGCTAAGGAAGATTCACCCTGAGTTAACATCTGCTGCCAATCTTCCTCTTTTTGTATGTGAGATGCCACCACAGCAAAGTCACTGACAGATGAGTGGTGTAGGTCCGTGCCCAGGAACTGAACCCAGGCTGCTGAGGCAGAGCGTGCCGAATTTAACCACTAGATGACCAGGGCTAGCCTGACAAGAATTATTTCAATGCAATGAGAGGAGACCAGCCTACCAATATTTTATACATATAATATCTTATATATACATACATACACAGTCAACCTTCATTATTCACAGATCCTGTGTTTGCAAATTCTCCTACTTGCTAAGATACATTTGTAACCCCCAAATCAAGACTCACAGGGCTTTCAGTCACTCACAGATGGTGGCAAAAAATTTGAGTTGCCCAAATTGCGTGTTCCCAACTGAGGTCAAACATGGCAACCTTCTACCTTCTTGTTTCAGTTCTCATGCTGTAAACAAGTGTCTATTTTACAGTATATTTAGTGTGACATATTTATGTTTTTTGTGCTTTTTGTTGGTGGTTTCACTGTTTAAAATGGCCCCCAAATACAGTCCTGAGGTGCTTGTTCCTAAGCACAAGATGAGTTCAAGGTTAACGAATCCAGTATTGATATCTTAGAAGCATATGTGTGTGTGGGGGGGGGGGAGGTGTTTAAACAGAAACACCCATAAAACAAGGTTTTGCACTTACCAGTTGATAAAAGCATTGTGACCAGAGGCTCATAGGAACCTAATCCTGTATTTCCCCTAGCAACAATGATTCTGTATTTGCTAATTCAGTGTTTGCAGTGACTTTATAGGACATAACTCCCGTGAATAATGAGAATCAACTGTGTGCATGTGTGTGAATACACACATCACAGTGACACCGAAACAGTAATTGAAGGACAAATCAAGGAAATAAAATAGGAAATCCAGACACAGACCTTATCACAGTCTAGTGTGGTATAGTATTATCTAGTTTACCATTATTTTCATTTTATCATTATTTAGTTTACTTTATCATGCTATAGTGCAATATAATATTTAGGCACAGAAAAGCACACATGAGAATAATATATATGATAAAGATGGTGACTCAGATTAATTGATGTTATATAAACTAACTAAATGGGAAAACATTTAAGTTTGATTCGTATCTCACACCAGTATGACAAAATTACTACTCCTTTATATTTTTAAATAATAGAAGGTTGAGGATGATTATCTGTATTTTCTAACTTTTGCCATAAATATAGAGAATAAATATGTATATATAGTAATAAGAAATAAAAACTTTGATTGTTAAAAATCATAGCTGAATTGGAATAATAATAATCTGGGTCCAAAATTCTGGGTTATACCAACTAAATTGAAAAAAATGGTGAGGAGGAAAGAGAGGAAATTAAAGCATGCTAATTTCCTTGATTGATAGAGTGGAAATTCAAAAAATATTATTTTATTTTTTATGTTGAAAATTAGATAATATAGGTTCAGGCATCAAAAGTAATTTTAAAAAATGGACACGGATGTTCTCAAGTGTTTCTACATAAGTACCTCTAACAGGAGTGTCACATTATATATCAGTGTCATTTTTAATATTAAAAAATTTTAATTTCCTACCTTTTAATGAAATCAATACTTCAACAACATGTACTGTGTTTATCCTGTAGCATGACACATCCCAAGCACATTGCTGTGTATTCCACAGGGGTACGTAAACTAGTGCAATAGAGGATATGCTCTAAAACTTCTAAATTATTAGAAAAAAAATCAAATAAAAGGTATTCTACACATATGCATACTATAGGAAGATAAACTATTAAAAGTATAAAATATAAATCAAGATAACAGAAGTAAGACAAAAATAGAACAATTATGATTATAACTGTAAATGGGATAATTCCTCTATCAAGAGATAAAACTCTTCAACATGGGCAAGAAAATCAACTCCAACTATACCATCAGATATGCATAAAGAAAAGTGTTTTTGATAGATTAAAATTTAAAGGATGGTCAGTCCAACAGCAGAGAAGTATGATGAAAAAAAATCCCTAGGGATAGAATGTTAAAATAAAGTAGAAGTCAAAGCTGAAATCATTCAAAAGATGGAAAAAATTTATCACGAGTGCATAAGCCAAGATAAAAGTATAGAAGCTACAAGTCTTATGAGTTTAATAACAAAGTATTAAAATATATAAAGTAATAATAATTTGAAATTCAAGAATAAATTAACAAATTTTTAAATGGGATATAGAATATCTAATTTATGGGATTAAAGTTTTCCTTATAGCCACATATTGAAATCTAAGTCTACAAACAGAAAATGCAACTCTTTTTACAGGCTTATAAAACATTTACAAATGTTCATTATAATCCTCCAAGAAGAACTTAATAAATTGCAGAGATTTTACAGGTCAATTCTACCTTAAGAGTGCAATAAAACTGGAAATCAGTAACAAGAAAATATCATTAAAACCCAATCCCTGGAAAAGTAAAAATTCTCTTGTAAATAACCTTTAGTACAAAGACAAAAAATTTTTAACCACTATTTGAAGTATTTTTTAAATATCCCAGTTAAAACCACTACACATAAAAGTTCACAAGACTCAACCGAAGTTGTACCAAGAAGACAAGTTATGACTTTTCATGATTTTATCATTGTACAGAAGGGAATGGAAATAAAGAATTATTTAATTAAGAAGCTAGAAAAAGAACCCATAAGTCAATAGAGAAATCTCAATGAAAATTAGAAAATATTTTGGACTATGTGATAATGAAAACACTACATAGCAGAACTTATGGGATACAGCTTAAGCTGTTCTTCGAAGGAAATTTATTGCCTTAAATGCATATAATAGAAAAGAAGAAAGACTGAAAACAATCATTTAAGTACTCATCTCAGGAATTTAGAGAATGAAGAGAAAACACAAACCAAAGAAAGATGAAATCAATTATTTTAAAGAACAGAATAAAATAGAAAATGAACACGCAAGAGAAAATCAACAATAAGAACGCTGATTATTTGGGGAAAATTACTAATATTTACCAATCCTGACAAGATTAATGAAGTTAAAACACAAGAGAGGAAAATATTGCCAAAGTTGGAAATTTAAAAAGGGCGTGATTACAGATTCTATGGACCTTAAAAAGATAATAAGAGATATTATGATAGACTTGGTCAACAAATTTGAAAATCAGGTAAAATTGACAAATATCTAGACCCACACAACTTACCAAAACAGACTCAAGAATTTTTAAAAACTGAATAGCCTATCTATTAAAGAAATTGAATGTGTAAATAAAGTCCTCCTTACAGGGAATTCTCCAGACCCAAGTGAATTCACCTGTGTATTTTTATAAATATTTAAGGAATAACATATTCTTTTGTGTGTGTGTGTGTGAGGAAGACCAGCCCTGAGCTAACATCCGTTGCTAATCCTCTTTTTGCTGAGGAAGACTGGCCCTGGGCTAACATCCGTGCCCATCTTCCTCTACTTTATATGGGACGCCGCCACAGCATGGCTGACAAGCAGTGTGTCGGTGGGCGCCCAGGATCCGAACCCGCCAACCCCGGGCTGCCAAGCGGGAACTAAACTGCTGTGCCACCAGGCGGCCCCCAGCATATTCTTATTTTTAAAAAATTGGGAGACTAGAAAAAGAGGAAATAATTCCAAGTCATTTTGAGTCCAGCATAATTCTGACACAAAATCTGACAAGAACATTATAAGAAAGTAAAATAAGAGGCCAATTTCTCTTCTGAGCATATATGCAAAAATATTACAAAATATTAGCAAATTTATATAAAAAGAAGAGTGCATCATGATCAAACCGGGTTGTTTCAAATGGAAAGTTGTTATAACTTTCAAACACCAACACATGCAATTCACCAGCAGGAGAATAAGCATATCATTATCTCAATATAATGCAGAAGAAACATTTGCTAAAATTCAAAACCTGCTCATGAGTTTAAATACAAAAACAAACCAGTTTTTAGCAAAATCCCAGCAAGTCTTCTTGAGGAAACTGACAAAATTAATCTGAAATTTCTTTGGAAATGCAAATAGCTTGGAATAGCAAAGATAATTTTGAAGAAGAAAAACTTTAAAAGATTTATTCTACTCGATATTCAACACTTCTTTAAAAGGTAGAAAAAGACAATATTCTATTGGTACTAAGGATAGAAAAATAGATGAGTAGAATACAATAAGAAGTCTAGAAACAATACCACACATATCCAATCTCCTGATTTATGACAAAAGTGCCATAGCTGAGGAAAATGATGGTCTTAATAAATAGTGTTGGATCAAGTGGATATTCATATGGATAAGTAAAGAAACTTGACCTCTACCTTGTATTACATAAAAAACAATTTTAGATAGATCATAGGCTTAATATGAAAGTTAAAGCAGTAAAACTTTTAGACAATAATGTAGAATATTCTCATGGGATAGGTAAAGATTTTTTAAATTGGACACAAGTATCATTTACCATAAAAAATGATTGATAAATTGGATGATAGTAAAATTTATAACTTCTGCTCATGAAAAGACAAGTTTCAGAATGGGAAAAGATATTTGCAATAAATCTGTATAAGATATAAAAGATATATGCAATATATAGGATATGTAAATCATATACCTATGACAAAGGGCTCACATCCAGAATGTATAAAGAACTTTCACTAAGTGATAAGAAAAAGAAAGAACCAATAAAAACTAGGCCAAAGATGATCAGGCACTTTCCAAAAGAAAATATTCAAATAATGAATAAATATGTGAAAAGCTCACCATCGTAAATCACAAAGGAAATGAAAACTAAAAGCCCAATTATATACCACTAACCCCACCAGTATGGCGAAGTTAACCGACATTACCAGGTATTGGTGAGGATATGGAATAACGTGAATCCTCAAGGTACTGTCAGTAAGAATGTAAAGTGGTACAACCACTGTGGAAAACTCTTCAACAGGGATCCTAATCCTGAAACAGCAGAATCACTCCCAGACATGTACTGAACATGAGAAGAAAAACTTTGGTGGACCTACCCTACCAGTTACAGATGTGTCGGTATGTGGTGTAGACATGAGCACAAAAGACAAGAACAAGAATGTTCATAGCAACATTGCTATGATGTCCCAAATGCCCGTGAATAATAAGATCAATTAATAATTACTGGTATATTCATACAATAGAATAGTAGGAAAATGAAAGGGCAACATTTTACATAACTACATGGATCAATTTCACAGAATGTGAGGAAAATATGCCAACAATGAAAGAGTATGAAGTGATTCTCTTTAAATAAAGCTCAAAAATAGGCTAAAACTAACAATTATTATCTTTGGTAGGAGAGGCATGAGAGAAGCTTCTAGAGTCCTGGTAATGTTACCTATCACGATCTGGGCGGTGGATACACGGGTGTGTTAGCTTTCCAAAATTTCATCACCTGTGCACTTTTCTGTGTATATGTTATTCTTTGATAAAAACATAGATATGTCAAAATGTTTACAGTATTTATAAAAGTTGTAGTATTGTAAATGATATTTAATTTTCTTTACATTATACTTTCATATACTTTTCTAGTATGTAACATTTAAGTTTTTGGGTGTGATGTGCATTTTCTAATCACTTTGATGAAACTTTCTGCTCTTCATCCTCATGGCCCTTTCCCTCAACCATGCCTTAAAACTGACTTGCCTCAACTATTTCAGTGTCTCTTGACCAATCTTCTTGCCTCCAGATTTGTAAATAGAAGGCACAATTATCTGCCAAACATTGGTCAGTTTTGTGGAGCCCAAAAGAATCCCTTGACTTTGGAGCAGTTGTTCTTGGTAGCCTTTTAGACAACTAGTTCTCTTTTTTTTTTTTAACCACAACACATCTGAGTAATGATATTCCTTTGAGCCACACACTCCCGTGAAAATGAAAACGTTAGGCTAAGCAAAAGAAGCCAGACACAAAAGATCACGTATTGTAAGATTTCATTTATATGAAATATCCAGAATAGGTAAATTCTTAGAGACACAACACAGATCATTGTTTGTCAGGGCCTGAAGGGAGGAAGGAATAGAAAGAAACCACTTAAAGGGTAGAGAGTTGGTATGGGCTGAATTGTGACTCCCCCCCACATTCATATATTAAACTCCTAACGTCTAGTACTTCAGAAAGTAACTGTATTTGGAGATAAGGTCTTTACAGATAATTAAGTTAAAATGAGGTTATTAAGGTGGGTCCTAATCCAGTATGACTGATGTCCTTAGAAGAGGAAATATGGACACAGATACATACAGAGGCAAGATCATGTGAAGACACAGGAAGAAGATGCCATCAACAAGCCAAAGAGAGATGCCTGGAGCCGATCCTTCCCTCCTGGCCCTCAGGAGAAACCAGTCCTGCTGCCTTGAGCTCGGACTTCTAGCCTCCAGAGCCGTGAGAAAGTGAATTTCTGTTGTTCAAGCCGCTCAGACTCTGATACTTTGTGACGGCAGCCAAGGAAACTGATACAGGGGTCTGATTTTGGAGGGATAGAATGTTTTGGAACTAGACAGAGGTGGTGGTTGCACAATATTGTGAATGCACTAAATGCCACTGAACTGTTCACTTTAAAACGGTTAATATTGTGCTATGTGAATTTCACCTAAATAAATTTAAAAAACAAAACAAAATGATCAGATCCCCAGATCCCCTGCCATACACCAATCAGCCAGGCAATTTTCCTTCTCAAATGAAATTTAAAAACTGGAGGTTTATTCTCCAGAGAAGGTAAAACAGAGAAGCTCTGGGAAAAAAAAAAAAATCAGGAATTTTGTGAGTCAATTGTTAAACTGAGCCATTATTAAAAGTTAAATTATAGTAGGTACAAAGAAAAGTACTCAAAATTCCTCACATACTAATTATTTTACTATCTTTTACTATGATCTATGCTCATATTATTTGTATGTCTTGTATGCCAATGGTGGAAATACTATGTAATGATGTGCTACTGGGCATCTCTTTGCTACTTCACATTTGGTGAGATCTTGGTGGTACCTTGAAATTTCCTGCGGTGGGAGTTTTTACACCACGGAAATTGTCAAAAATTACAAATTAGGGCTTTCCTTTTCTTTCTTCCTCCCTCCCTCCCTTCCTTCTTTTCTTCCTGTCTTTTGAGAGCTGGTTGTTAAATCTCTACTAGCCCACAACTACTAACAAATGATAATGATCATAGAGGGAAGTCTCAATCCTGGGCAAACAAGAACCCACAGCAGAATCTGCCTTTGGAAACATTCTGCCATGTTTCCTCACTGTATCCTGGCTTCCTCCTTGCTCCCCATAGCACTGTCGTCCTTGGAAGCCAACTGACATCAGCCAGGAAGAGCCAGAGCCCAGGAGACAGTCCTGTTCCATCAGGTGGGCTCCTGGAGAAGCTGCGTCCATAGCTGTGGGCTGTCAGAAGAGGAGACTCCCCATAGCCAGGAACAAGCCTGACTCCTGCTCGGGGCCTCGGCGGCTCCTGCCTGCCACGCTGGCAGCATCCTCTTGGCTGCCGCTCGCTGGCCAGGCCCTCAGCTTCCCGTGTGTCAGGGAAGGAGCAGCAGGCACCAAGCCACTGTAAATACTTGCTGGAGATGGAGCAACCTGGCTTGGTCGCAGCTGTAGCCGTGCTCACTGCCAGAGCGTCTCAGAAGCCCCGAGTCAGTGGGTTCATTGGTGGCATGGGAAGAGCAGTCCATGAAAGGGCCTCCCCAGGTGAGCGCGGCTCTGCCAGCCAAGCAAGGAATATCTGTGCTCCTTACCTGGGAAACAGAACAGAGAGGTCAAAGGGCAGGATTCATCAAAGCCACAATCATTCTTCCCTGCCTGGAGCCACCAAACCTGCCTCTATTCTCTTTTCTGGGGTAAAATATCTACTTCTTTCTGAGCAGGGAGTGACAAGCCAAAGCCACCGCTGCCTCTTTATCACAGATATCATCACTGCCAACCACCGATGCCAACCAGTGCCAAGGGCTTAATACATCACCTTTAATCTTCTCATCCACCCTCAAAGGTAAATGCTATCATCCCTGGTTTACAGATGAGGAGAATAAGGCTGGGGAAGTCACTTGGAGAGGTTCTGAATGAGAGTTCGCAAAAAAGCCTGGATTCAAACTCAGTCTCCTTGGGCTCCAAACACAGTGCTCTTCTTGTCATGCTGCACAGTCCTCCTGTTCAGGCCCTCCCATCTGGACAAGTGCAGGGCCTTCTAATTTGAATGTCTGATGCTTACTCCCCATCTCACCTCCTCTGCTTGAAACCATCCTACACACCTCTATCAAGTTAATCTCTCCAGAGCTGTAGATCTGGAGACAGACGCAGACAGAGAGGGATGGAGATGTGGATGGAGATAGAGACGTAGCTGTGGGTGTAGGCACAGGCATAAACATAGGTATATTTTAATGGGCGATTCAAGAGGTCAGGAAACCTGGCTGATTCATTTTGTGCCCCTAGATCCTATCACAGTACCTGGTTCAGAGCAAGGGCTCAGAAAATATTGGTGGAATTAAATTGAATGGGCTTTCATTTCCCCAAATCAAAATTTCAGTGTCTCCTACCAAATAACAGAACTAGGTACGGAGCCCTCTCATCAACGAGCTCTCTAGCATCGACTGCACCCGACCTTTCCAGTCTTAACTACACACAGCTACACTCAAAGCATACTTGACTCCTCCATGCTCCCTAAACCCCCCTGAACCTCCCTACCTCCATGACATTGCTCATGCCATTCCCTCCTCTGAAATGCCCTCACTAGCCCCCTCTTTGCCTTCTGAAATGCAACAACCCATTTTAAATACCGCTTCCTCCTTGAAGTGTCTCTTTTACCCCCTTTATGAAATGTGACCTTTTCCTCCTCTGAATCCCTAAGAGCTTTATACTTTTCTGTAGCCTTACCTTTCTCTGCCTTGTATTCTAATCATTAAAGTAATATTACCCCTGCCTGGAATGCCCTTTGTCTCTTTTCTTTCTTGTGTTTGTGATCCAATCTAATGTCATCTCCTCTGTGAGGCCTTCCCAGATCTCCCAGGCTGAGTTAGTCATTCCCTCCCCAACACTTCTGGAGCATCTGAACATCTTCCATTAAAACACTGGCTATTAGTATTATTAACCACCCTCCCCCCAGCTGTCAAGTCCCTTGAAGGTACAAATGATAGCTCTTTGAGCTTTCTTTTGGGCTCCTACCCAATGCCAGCCACCTAGCAGGTGCTTAGCCATTGTTGAATACATAAGTGAAAGATGATTGTTGAATGAATAAGTGCAAGATGAGAGAGACACTGTCCTCTCTTTCTGTGTTTCCTACCTTCTTTCTCTACCATTCCACCTGTTTTGACTTCTGTTATCGCTATGCCATTTGCAGAATCACAGATGTAGTCATGGGAGACCAGAAAGGAAAAGCTAACCAGAACTCAAAAATGTAGGCGAACACAACAGTAGATAGTCTGATCTGAGAACCCAGATCACATTGGTGAGGATGAGAATAAACTGTTTCCACCAAGTGAGTCAATGACAAGAAGATTGCTAATTTATTGGCGGGATTGTTTCAATGTTGCTCTCAAACAGCAACAACAACAACAAAACTAGAATGCTCTGCTGGCTTATAATATCACAATAAAAACAACAAGGGCGTTTTGAACCCATGTTCTAGATCAGAAGTGTGTTCATTATGAGGGACATCTTAGCTGACTTAGGATGTACAGCCAAAGACGAATATATTTTTAGCAGAAGTCATCCCCGGGCGGGAACTGCTAAGAAATGATCAAATGAACAGAGAACATCCATCAGAAGAGGAACACAAAGCCCTTACTTGAGGATAACGTTTCTGCACCTTATCTCTGCCACTTGGGGTAGCATTTTTTTTTTTTTTTTGAGTTTTAGAGATAGGCAATTAAAAATCCAAACAGTTCAGTCACAAATTCAAGGTCACTAAGCAGGCATACGCAGTTTTGTGGTACCGCTTCTGGTTTCCTACAGAAAAACCCTATATTTTAGGCAAACCAGCTTTATCACCAGTGTCTTTCTTCCTCCTGCTTCTGTGCCTTAGCTCTGGACCATCTCTTCTACCAGGATTACCTGCTTAATATAACTGAATGAGCACTTTGGCAAACATAAGCTAAATCCTCCCCCAAAGTCGTTGAAGTTGGTGTCACCATCCCCATTTTACAGATGAGGCTAATTGTTAAGACCTCACGGTCATACAGCTATTGAGACAAGGTCAAAAGGCATGGAGCATTCCCTCTTCCAAAGCTGTCTCCACCACCTTCCTTGTAAAACCTGTTCCCAGTGCGTAACTCAATGACGTCCTGAAAGCATTTTGATCACCCTGGAGGAAAGACATCCCTCGCTCCTCAAAATGTCCACACTGTGGTTGCAAGACTCTAATCACAAGCATTACTAATTAGTTTATTGCTCCTTGCCCCACATGTGCATGAGATGACAGCTTCTTGCAGGCAGATCTTGTTACTATTCTATCCTTTATCTACTAATTCATTTATATTTTCCCTCAGAACCTCAGTTCAAGTATTCAAGAAAGTCAGAGAAACCTAGGGTCATCTCCAGCATTTACAGCCCTGGTCATAATTTGATTACTTAAAACATATATTTATATGAAAGCAGAAGAAGATACTAAAAGTGCTTTAGCTATATAATACACTAATTATTGTAAAAAAAAAAATCTCACTGTCATACAAAGCTACAGTCTATACTAAACTCATGGAGGAAATTTAAAGATCCCCAACATGGCTAAACGAGGTATATCTGTGGTCCACCTACGCTGGAGGCCTAAGCCAAAAGGTTTTTCCTACCCCTATGATTTAACTTAGCTCAGTCCCTGGCACATAGTCATACTTAATAAACATGTACTTGACGATGGATGGGTTGATAAATGGATATATGAACAAAAGAAGAATAGATAAATGAGTATATGAACAAATAAAACAATAATGCTTCTTTTTAGTGATAACTTTTGAGGAATATTAATAATAATTTTTTAAACCAAACGAAATAATCCAAACAGTGTCATCCCTGGTTAGTTGTCTACAAACAAAGCGCAGCTCTCGTGATCTCTATAATTCTGTTTTGACAGTATGGCTGCTGTGTCTGAAATATCTACAATCCTTTTGTTTATAATAGCACCTCAACTGGATGACTTGGATGAGTAGAGATTGCTTTTAAATTTTTCTACAATTATTTAAATGCACATTTCAATTTTCCTGAATTGTGCAAAAGTAATTTGGAAGATTAATTTCTGAAAAATACCTGGTGGAATTTGCATACACCAAGCATAATTATTATTGATATTTGCATAGTTCTCCCTGCCCACATGCATGCACCATTACCAACTGCTACACAACCCATGAAATTATTGAAGAAGTTGCTGTCAGTACAATATGGATTCATCAATAAATGTTCAGCCTCACAGAAGAAAAACAAACTTCAGTGTTCAGCTGTAGAAGTGTGGCGTTCCATTTTATTTATTTATTTGGGGCAGAATCTGCAAAGATAAATCCATACCAAAAGAATGTGACAGTCTTTTGCAATAAAGATTAATGTTATTGCAAGGAACCTCTGAGATTCAAGAGAGATTGAAAGCACCATCCAGAAAGCTAGAAAAGGATTGGAGAATGTTGGTGGGGAAAAGAAAGTAAATATACCCATGCTACAGAGGGTCTGGAGTATCAGAATGTCCTCATAGAGCTCCACCACACATGATTAGGAAGAAAATTAGCAGAAATTTGGACTGTGGGGATCACAAATGCTTGATGAATATGTGATAGGTTGGCTAAGTGCTTATATTAGGTTTTATGAAGGAATGTGAAAGACATCAAAGATACGTTTCTTACCTTTAATCTGCTCAGATGACAAAACCAACTGGAAAGGAAATATTGAAAGAAATTATGCAGGAGAAAAATAATAACAGCAAATATTGATATAACACCTGTTATGTGTTGGGCACTCTTTAAGGGCTTTATGTATGTTAACTTATGTAATTCTTATAATAAATAATCATTTGTTCATTCATTTAGCTCACAACAACTGTTGAACCCTTTCTTGTATTTGGCATATTATAAGGGACCATGAGGGACTGCAGAGATACACAAATCAAGTCCTTACCCTCAAGGAGCTTGCAGTTTATGGCACAAAACAGACATATGAAATGTACTTTTTATACAGTGTGATACAGATATGTATTCAGTATATTGTAGACATGGGGGAAATAACAGTCAACTCTGCTGGGGGCTAGAAGGAAGTTCTTGGAGCAGACAAGAGCAAGGTTTGGAAGGATAAATAGGCAGTTTCCAGATCGATAAGAAAAAAGGAAATATTGGCATATTGGGCATGGAAAACATGGTACTGTGAATGGCAGGGCTTGCTTATATCACCATGTATCTCATCGTAGCTGGCAATGAGGGAAGAGGGACAGACACAGTTGACCAAGGCTCTGAGTGCCACACGAGCAATGAGAAGCCACCGAAAGATTTTACACAATGACATGACATGGGTAGAGTTTATTTTTAAAAGATCTCTCCAGAGACTCTATAGAAAATGGACTTATAAGGTTAATTCTAGAAGAAGGCAACTTGCTAAAATTAGTAAAATGTGACAAGGGATTAAAACAACATATTAGGAGTGAGGGGAAGGGACAGATTGACCAGTGCTGAATCTATATAATTAATAGATCTATTGACAAATAATACAACACAGGCTGTGTATAAGTGGGACAAGTTGTCAAGAAGACCGTACATCCCAAAACATTGTCCGCATGTTTAAGGCAATGCTTTGTCACTGAGTATAGTTTTAATCTTGACTTCTCTGAATGTTTATGTAAAATTAGTAGTTTCCAAACCTTTTTGATAATTCATTTATATCAGTAAAAAAATTTGAGAATGCACCTCTAATAACTGTATATTTACTAATTTATTTATATATTGCAAATGTGTGCAACTATCGCTGGCTGGCTCTCAAGGGAAGGTTCGTCATAAATTCGTATTTCAAGAGATTTCTTTGATCAGTAGTATATGATTTCTACAAGCTTTACAGCTTGTCCAGAACAGAGCCCACCGTCTTTTCCCACCACCCTCCTGTGCTCCTTCTCCTCTCAGTAGAAGGCATGGCCAACCACACACCCTCCAATCTAGACACCAGGGAGTCTTCTCTGACACCTTGTTCTCCTTCCTTCCCTAAATCTAGCCAATCAACATTTTCAGTTATTTCCACATTCTAAATATCTTGGGTGTCGCTCAGCTTTTTTTCTTCCTACTATGACTGCCCTAATTTCAGCGGCCATTTCTTCTTTGGGCTATGAACTAAGACAGCCCTGGTTAAAATGCTAGCCACACCCTTAGTGCAATGTGACTTCATCCCAGATATATAACCTCAGTTTCCCCATCTGTAAAATGAGATAATAACACATTTTTCATAGAGTTGTATAGAAATCGAATGAGTGATGCGTGTCATGTTTTGCACAGTGCTGTCACATAGCAAGTGATTAATTTACCTAAGCTATTATCGTACTTCAGTCTCCCTCTCCATCAACTACAAGACCAATGAGGACATTTTGTAAGACAGAAAATGCTCTCAATGAAGCAGCACATATTTTATTTCCAGTACTATTTCTGCCACTCCTTCACATGCCCCTTATGCTACAGAGGTACTGAAATACTTGCACCTCTTCACATAGACCACATTCCTTCCCTCCTCTGAGCCTTTATATTTGCTCTTCCTCTGCACAAAATACCTTCCCCCTTCTGCTGTCACCATTCCTCCAACTATAACGTTGTACCTCATCAATTCAAAGGATGACTCTGATTTGCATCCTTTCCTGGCCCCCCGCCTAAGGATGGAGTTGATTATTCTCACCATCAGTGCTCCCAAGGCCCAGCCTCTATTCCCCAGTCACAACACCCTGCACACTGTACCGTAGTTACCTCCTCTGCCACTGTCCACAGTTCCCTCTACCATAATCACCGGAGAAGGTGTTTCCCCAACTAAAGGGTGTGCTCCCTGAAGGAAGGGCCCATGACTCACTCGTCTCTGTGGCCTCAGGATCTAGAACAGCAACATTGTACCTAGAGAGGGCTCAAAGAAGGTTTGGAATGTCTCCTGGGTAACTACGTTTTCAGTGATTTATGTGCTTGTTGGGTATGTGGGGTTTTTTTTTCCAGAAAACCTGACAACTTCCCAATGCTGCACATTTATGGAAAATCTTTGGCTTTATATTTTGAAGTCTTTTGGAATTAGCCAAGCACTGGCAGGTGGAGGGAATCCCAAGTTTCCATCTAAGCACAACTATGTGGTTAGAAGACAAGTTGTGTAGTGGAAAGAGCATGGACATGGGGCTCTGACAACACTGCACTTGACTCCCAGTTCTATTCCTTTTCAGTTGTTTGATTTTGAGCAAGTTACATAATTTTTTGAGTTTCAGTTTTCCTTTCTGTAGAGATAACAACAAACCACATAGTGTTGTGTTGAAGATTCAGTGAGATAATTTGTGTTAAATATTTAGTACATAGAATGAATTTAATAAATGATCAGTATTACAGTTCTCATTTTTATCACCCTGAAAATTCAATGAACATACACTTCATACCCATTAGGATGGCTATTATAAAAAATGAAACAGAAAGTAATGGTGCAGGCTTTGCAGAAAACAGCGTGGTGGCTCCTCAAAAAATTAAGCACAAAATTACCCCAAGACCCAGCAATTCTACTTCTAAGTATACACCCAAAATAATTGAAAGTAGCTGACCCAAACAGGTATTTGTATACCAGTGTTTGTAGCAACATTATTTACACTAGCCAAAAAGTGGAAACTACACAAATGTCCATCACCAAATAAATGGATAAACAATACGTGGTATATCCATACAATGGAATATTACTCAACAAATACTGTATGATTGCACTTATAGGAGGTACCTAGAGTAGTCAAATTCATAAGACAGAAGGGAGGATGGTGATTTCCAGGGCTGGGGGAGGAGGGAGTAGGGAGCTATTGTTTAATGGGTACAAAGTTTCAGTTCGGGAGGATGAAAACCTTCTGGAGATGGATGGTGGTGATGGTTGCACAACAGTGTGAAGGTACTTAATGATACTGAACTGTCCACTTAAAAATGATTAAAATGGTAAATTTTATGTTATGTATATTTTACCACAATAAAAATATTCAATTGGCAAGATTTAATCAGATTTACAAGAATAATTAAACAGCCTTAGCGAAGCTGTTAAAGTGAAGACTCCATGTTCTTTCAGCTCTAATCTGATTCCTTTATCCCAGAACAATCCTGAGACCTGAAAGTCTTTATTTTCCATGGCCAAGTGAGCGTGCATGCCCGCATACTCACACACACACACACACACACACACACACACACACACACACGCGCGCGAACGGAAAGAGTCTCTGGGGCCCATGGAGACACAACCTGGAAACGGGACTTGCCAGGATTAGAGAGCCAGGGCCAGCCCATGTATCACTCACCCTGAAGACAGCCCTCCATGGAGAAAAAGCTCATAGTTCCCTAACAAAGAGGACAATAAATTCTGATTAGCCAAGGAAGCTCTGAGTCTAAATACCAGCAAAGCTCAGCCCCTGCAAGTGGGGACGAATGATCTGAAAGGTCATCCTGGAGACACTGAACAAAGGGCCTCGAGCAGCTGGGCCCCTTAATTTGAGGAAACACTGAAGCCTTTAAAGAAGCAGAGGCAGAGCTGGAGAGACGGGATTGCGGAGCGGCCTTCTGAGCACAGGGAGGATTTAATAGAAGGGAAAACACAAACCCCACAGGAGGCTCCAGGTCGTGGCAGCCATGGTTTCTCCAGGCCGGGCTGAGGGCCTCTGGAAGGAGCTGCCATCACCCGGGCAAGGCTAGGGTGGCCCTTTTTGGCACTGTCATAAAACAGAATGGCTCTGATCTCAGCAATGAAAGCTTTCAAACCACAAGGCTCGGGAGGGAGTGGGCTCAAAGTCACAGCCTGCCATACATCCCTGTTCACTCTTTTCCAGGCTGCGGGCTGCTGACAGAGCCCAGTCTGTCTCCAGAAAATTCCAGAGGCCTCTCAGGAATCTAAGGCCAGGCCTTGGCAGGAGTCTCTTGCCTGGGTCCTGTTGTCACAGCCCCAGAGCCTGTAAGATGGAAAGCTCCGTGGGAGGGCCAGGTGGTAGGCAGGAAGTGGCCCGCTGGCCCAGAGCCATTCTCAGCTTCCAATAACCCCTCTGTCTGGGAAATCGAGGGAAGAAGAATGAATGGGGCATCTTACTTAGGTGAAAAACTGAGCAGTTGGCCTCCTCCTGCACCAAGGGCACTTTAAGGGTAGAACGGAGTCAAACTGTCGAGTTCCTCAAGGAGCAAGGACCTGGAACTGGTATCTACTGAGCCAAGGACTGTATTAACGAGAGAAAGAAAGGAACTTACATTGCAGACCAAGTGCTCAATAGAGATTTTCTTATTGACTTTAATCCTCATAACAACTTTGTCTGGTAGGTATTATTGTCCCCACTCTAGACAAAAGGAAATGGCGGAGCTAAAATTTGATCTTACATCTGGATGGCTCTAAAACCTTCTCGACGATACCATGCTGACCCTAAATTAGGCCTTTCACAAATATTAGCTTCCGACGACTTGCAAATTGATTCTCATTCACATATTTGAGTCTCAGAAGTTTAGTAGCTTGCCAAATAACACAGTGTTGGAGAGTTACAGAACTGGGACTGGAATTCATTTCTGACTAATTCCAAAGACGATGCTCTTTCCTCCATGCCCCATATATGTTTAGTTGAAATAAAATAATCCTGTGGCTTCTCGCCAATCAGCAAACATTTTGCCCCTTCACTCCTGAAGCCTAAGCCCTTTAAAGAGTAGCTCAGTCATTGTGCTGCCCCTGTGCCCCAGAAGTCACAATTTACTGCAGAATGAGGTGATATGAAATAAAACAGACACTTCTCTCAGGCCAAAGAGAGGCTGTCTGGATTGCACAGACCTGATGACTTTTATTGAGAAGATCTGAAGCTCATTTCTGTACAGACTGGTGGAGGAAGGCGGCAGTACATACTTGAATTGATATGTTTAGTTCCCACTGTGGCAAATGGTACTAGTTATTTGTTTGGGGGGAGGTAAGACCTAGTGGGCTTCAGCAATGGAAATGACCAATCATTTCTTGAAGGGAAATTAGTTGTCATTACCCAAAGCAATAAAAGTGGGTCTCCCTTCCACGATGCATGTGGCCCTGCAAATGCAAGTCTCTCTCTTCTCTTCAGACATCAATTCTATAAGGATGTTCATGTCCCTAGGAAATATATGCGTGTATAATCACCTACTCTCTTGTTCTCTTGAGCGAAATGTTGCTGAGAGCAGGAACATACAAATTGAGACAAATGGAAATCATCTAGGATATTGCTTAAACCTTATAGTTTCAGTCGAAATGACAAAGCCCCCTTTAAGGATTACTCGTGCCCAATGGACAAAACATAGTTAAACCACAAAGGCTTGAAAGAGATCCTTCAAGTTGTTAGGGAACAATCCTAGGGTCAGTCAACTCCCATGAGTACCATCCTTGCAGCAGAGATGTTCACGGTAAAGGAAGCATTAAGGATGGGATGGCTTGAGCAATGGAAAAAAGTCTTCCATTGCAAGATTATGGTTCCAACATAATGCACAGTAGATATTTTGAAAAAATTCCTTCCACAAATGTTTATAAATGCTAGATAAAATACAACAAACATCCTTTTAGATGCATGGCTGAGATCACAGGAAAGAGAAATCTCCAGAGGTCAGAAATGAAGGAAAAAGTCAAAAGCAGGGTTGTAAGCATGTGTGCTGATGCTGTAGCTACCCTGAGGTGACCAAGGGCAGGCATGGTCACTCTCAGTAATTGAGGGGCCTGAGTTTTAATGCCCATGTTGTGATGGGAGATGAAGTCTTGTGCTTATACAAGGTGGGAAGAGTCAGAACTTAGTCACTTGCAAAAAATCAGGATCCATGAAGAATAACACAAATAGTAAAAGGATAGACTGGAAATAATCTGCCTATCCCCAAGGAGAGATGACAAGAAAGCTTTTCTCCTTCAACTAGCTTGCAGTTAGGAAAACTGTCTTCCTGGAATTTGTAACCACCAATTTGCACCACATATATATTTGGGGCCCTAATTTATGCTACTCATATGATCCTGAACCCCCAAGCTGAAATATTACATAAAATAGGTTCTAGATTTTTAATACCTCTGGAGCATCTAGAAGAAGCAAATTACACCACTCTTATCTGTAAATACTCTCAATGAAAAATGAACATGGGGGCTGGCGCTGTGGCCTAGTGGTTAAGTTTGGTGTGCTCCACTTCAGCAGCCTGGGTTTGGTTCCCAGGCACGGACCTACACCACTCATCAGTGGCCATGCTGTGGCGGCAACCTACATACAAAATAGAGGAAGATTGGCACAGATGTTAGCTCAGGGCGAATCTTCCTCAGCAAAAAAAAAAAAAAAGAACATGATTTCTACAGATAAAGACCTTCTCAGGATGAACTCTCAATCCAAAACTAAAAACATATCCAAAAATTGATCTAACATGAGTGATTGTCAACAGAAACAAAAATAGTAGAATTAAGCCCTAAAGTCAGATAACAAATTTCATAGATGCTATAAAACAAGTATATCAAATAGTTTAAAGGCATAAAAAAAGCTTCCAAAAAAATGAGGCACACTGAAAAAAGAATAACTACTTTAAAAAGAATAAACTAGAACTTCTAGAAATGAAAAATATAGCCATTGAAATAAAAAATCCAATAGTCTATAACTGAAGAGAGACTTTGTGAACCAACTGATAGATTTGAGGTCATAAATTGAAACCACCTGACATAGTGGAAAGAGCATGGACCTTGGGGTCAGACAGACTGCGAAGAATTTTGCAGAATGGGTGTCACAGCAAATGAAAAGTAGGAGCTAGTACTTATGAAGTACTCGTTATGTACAAGGCACTATAATAATAAACACATTATACATTATTTCATGAAATCCTTACAATAATCCTATGAGATAGGAATTATTCTCTCCATTTTACAGGAGAAAAAACTGAGACTTAGGAAGGAAACATCTTGTCCCCCCATTATACCAACAATTGGAAGAGCTGGTATTCAAACCCAAGTCTGTCTCATTCCAAAGTCTATTGTCTTAACCACTAAGTTTCATTGGCTGCCCCATTATCTTCAAATCCAATTTTAATCAGTTGTGTAGGCTTCCATTGCCCGAGCGTAGGAAAGAAATATTCTATTATGGACTTTCCTCATCTTGAAGACTTAATAGAGCCTTTCAAGAATGCAGTTCAGTGGCATAGTGGTTGGGTTTGCACACTCTGCTTTGGCGGCCCAGGGTTCACGGGTTCGGATTCCAGGTGCGGACCTACACACTGCTCATCAAGCCATGCTGTGGCAGCGTCCCATATACAAAATAGAGGAAGATTGGCACAGATGTTAGCTCAGGGACAATCTTCCTCAAGCAAAAAAGAGGAAGATTGGCAACAAATGTTAGCTCAGGGACAATCTTCCTCACAAAAAAAAGAATGTAGTTTATAGCTCTCTTCTCACTGGTAACAGCAGAGTTTGAGCGACAGCTCAAATTGTAGGCTGGGGGACTGTGGAAGACTTGAGGGTTAGGCAGCCCTCTGATGTCAGCAGAGGCAACGGGCAAGTCTAGAAGTGCTGTAAGTCTGCATGGCTCAGGCAGATGTAAGTGATCAGAACCTGTCCATGGAAGAATCAGAGAAGTCAGTAAAACACTGGAGGATTGGGATGACTTTGAAAGTCCAGGCTAGCAAAAGGTTCTAGAATTTAGTAGTTTAGACGGCTAGAAAGATCGGTATTATCAGGGTGCAATTCTCATCTGGATCAGGAATGAAAGTTTTCTTTTTTCTGTTCTCTTATTCTCTCATATTTCCAACTGAAGACTGGAAGCCTGAGTCCCAGAGGTGCCCCGAAAAGTAAAGATGACCCTTGCCTCTAACTAGGCCAAAGACAGACGCCCATGACATCATCGAGCTCTTTGCCTGGTGTGCCCCAGCCCAGGTTATATCTCCAGAAGATGATAATCCCTTATTAACACTTTGTGCAAGTGACTGGATTGCTGACGTGGTTATACAAATAGTCAAGCTCACTAGAATCATTTCTAGGAATAGATATTTCATATGCCATTCTTAGTTTCTCCATAAACAATTACCAAGCATTTCTAAGAAATAAATGCAGTTCCTGGAAACCTTGAACAAAATGGTTACATTAGTATATAAATGTAATGCATATGAACAGAAGTAAAAACTAAGAAAATGTACATTGTCATAATATATTTTCATGACTTTTGGATAGGTTCTTGGATGGTTAGCAAGGCTTGAAATATTTGCGACTATAATGATAATAGGAATTTGGTCTTAAAAGCCCTTCTCTCATTGAGTTCCCCAGTCCCCTAGAGTCAATACCATTAGCCCTAACTTACAGATGGGAAAAGTGAGGCAAGAGTAGTCAATGGGACTTACTCAAGATCAAATAACTCATAAGGACAAACTAGACTCTGAATTCAAGGTTCTCTGATTCCAAATCCAATACACTTTCCAAAATCTCTTGGTGCCAAATTGGTAGCTGACTTGAAGAAAACACTTGCAGAAATGGTTTAAATGAATCTTATTAGGTTTTTTTAAATCTTTGATAAAAAATTTATCTTTGATGAATTTAAAGAACTGCTGGAACTTATGCCCAAAATACCCATCGAATAAGCCTGAGAGAATGTTCCAGCAGCTCATTGGGAAAAGACTCAGGAAGTATGGTTAGCAGGAAGACTAGCACAAATTAATATATGTGACATGACCACAAAAACTGACCGGTTAGTGAATTATGCAACATCAGATGACTCCTGGGATACCTTACTCCACTTGGGGGTTCATGCTTTACGAGGAAGATGGGTGAGGTGGAGGATGATCCCAAAGAGCAAACAAGATGGTAGACTGTCAAAATGATGGTAGAGTGTCGAATGATGAAAAAACTCAGCATGTTTAACTCAGAGAATCCATGATAAGAATTCAAGATACTCCCACCCTAGGCAAATGTGGAAATTTCAGGACTTTTAGAAAAAAGAGAATTACCTCCTGGAATAATATGATGGTTACGATACCAGGCTCTGGAATGATATCTGTCTGGGTTTGAATCCTAGTTCCACTACTTACCAGCTATGTGACCTTGAGTAAGTTATTTAACCTCCCTGTGCCTCAGTGTTCTCATCAATATAATAGGTCTAATAATAGTACTTTCCACATGGGATTATTTTGAAGATTAATTGAGTTAATAACATTAATAAATTTAACACATGGTATTGCCATAGCAGAGTATAAATCCCATTATATATTATTTGTTGTTGCTAGTATCCCTTTTCCAATTATGAGAATCATGAGTTTCCCAAGAAGAGAATCAATCTCTCCAGCCGTGATGGCAGCTTAGAGATTGCCCCCATTTCCTGAGCTTCTGGGGAGCCCACATTTACCTCGGGTGAGTCTTCCATTTGTATGAAGTGCTCTCAATGCCTAGAACATTCGGACCATAATCCAAACCAGGCCAAAAAACAGAAATGCCTTTAAAACACTCCCCCACCCCAGATTTGCCTACTTATTGCCTACTTCTACTTACTGGCTGTGTGATCTAGAGCAGGTTACTTAGTCTCTCACAACTTCAGTTGCCTCATCTATAAACCGCTGCATCTCGAAAGATGACTGAGAAAATGTATGTGGCTGCTCCCAGCACCATGCCTGGCATGAGACAGAACACTCAGGACATGTTATTTTCTTTCTATCACTCAAGAAGAGAAGCTGTGACAATGTGATAGTTCTGGAATAAGCTCATTTAGTCAAACAAGTCATGAGAACCGTGATGCTATGAACACAGAGATGAAAAACGTATGATCCCAATCCTGAAAGTGCTCGGGGTCTGGAAGAAGAGAGGGTAAATAAACAAATAAGGCCTCAATAGCACGGCAGTTGCTAGTGACCTCAGTCAGGTTGGGATCACGGATGGGGGTGAAAGACAGCACTCCTATTGCAGGGACTTGAGGAGGAAGTGGGAGTAGGAGAGACAGCAAGAATAGAGCATGCTCAAGAAACTTAGATGGAGAGGTGAAGGAGAGGGAGGTCCAAAGGTATCTAGAAGTATGTGTGTGAGGGTGTGGGTGTGGGTGTGGGTGGGTGGGGGGGAGTTTGGCTTGGGCCACATATAACCCGAAGAAAAACTAGTGAAGAGGTAGTAATTAAATATCAATATGAAAAGGGCTACCATCAGGTAAGGCCTGTTGAAACTACGGGGATGTGTTGTCAGAGTTGATAGGCATATACATAGCTGGCCCTGTCTCTGTGTCTGGGTAGAAAGCCACAGTGGATACAGGGACAAAGGGAGAGTTCCAGAAGTTCCTATTCTAGAGATGCAGCCAGACCCTCAGTACCCACAGGGATGAATCTTTTACTCAGAGCCCAGCGGTCACCCATGAAGACAGCAAGAGCTTCCCACATTCTTCCCCTTTGGGGTGGAGGGTCTGGGTGGAACGCTGACAAACCACCACCACATTTGTTCTTTGCTTTGTTCTTTGTTTGTCCTTGGGAATCGGCACATTTTGCATTGAGGTTTGCACAAAGCAAAACAGCTCCAGTGTCAAATGGAAATCCAGCAGGCTCTTCCCAAGATGTACTGTTCCTTTTGTACGGGCTGCCGACTTGGGAGAGGGGGCCCAGGACATAATGCCTGCGCCTCTTGAGAAGTACATCCAGACAATGGTCTGTGTGTGAAAAGGGGAACAGATTAACCAGGACCAGGGTATCTCCCAATTGCTTTTCTTAAAGAAAGACTCTATTGCCAGGAAGCAAAGCACACACAAAAACAATACCTAAGCTAACGGAGCCCTGGCTTTAATATACTCAGAAATAACAGAACACAGGCAGACTACAACTTTCCAAATCCCCTCGAAAATCCTTTGTGAGAGCAGAGATGGTTTGTCAAATCTATACTCTTTGTTTAATACATTTGTTCTTTTGTTTGATCAAGGGTGGGGAGGCCGTCTAACTCATTATATTGGGGGAGCTGCATTCACTCCTTTGTGCTTCTTTTTCTTCTTCTAATCTTTATTAAAATCAAAAGAAGAGCCACTCTAATCCTTCAAATGATAATTTATTTCTTCAACCTACAAAGTCAGAGTCTTCACTATTATTTTAAAAACAAATCAATGCAACGATTTTAATTAAAAATGAAACAGGGGAGACCTAAAAAATAAATAGGCATTTATGAGACGAACGCACAAACTTGTTTACAATTAATGGGCAACAGAGCTCCTGGTGGTAAAGAATGTTTCACCGTAGTTGGTAAATTCTCTGGACTTTCATTTGAGTCTTTGGAGAGAAAAACAAATCTAGAAGTCTCCTAATGAAATGCCCTAATCCTGGGAAATTTTATGCTTCCAAAAGTGCTCACCTCCCCCCATCTCTGCCAGCCGCCTCCTTGGCTGGAAGACTCAGTGGGTTCTATTTTAGCAGGGGTTATTCATCTCAGATAGCAGAGGAGGTTCGGTTTTCTCACAAGGAGAAAAAAGGGCTCTGTGTTAAAGAGACATGCTTTGGCCTGCCCATTGGTGGGTGGGGCTGGCGAAGTCGGCAGATGATCTTCAGGAAGGCTCAGGTTTCTCAGGCAGTAGAGAAAACCACATGTATTAGGAGGTGGACTTCCCCTGCAAACGCCACTGGAAAAAAACCAGTGATTTTCTAAAGGGAACCCCAGTGGCAATTGAACTTGAATACTTAAATGTTTTCAGCGTGTATTTATTTATTGAGAGGCTACTGGCTTCCAGCAATGGCGCTGAGGGGTTGAATTTCAAGAGGTAGTCCTTCAATTAGTTTATCGCGGCTCAGCAGTGCCCCAGCATCCCAAGTCAGGCCCTGAGCTCAGAAGAGGCAACACCGAGGGAGGAGTCACACAGAGTCCAAGTTCACGGTTCAGTGGAGGAGGCAAAAAATATGATGAAAGTGGTGACTGTCATAAATGCCAAAAGTTGTGGGAGGTTACACAGAGGGAGAGGAATCCTCTTTTGGGATCACCTCCACCTCCAGACTGGGAGAGGGAAGTTATGGAGAAGAGAATTTCTCATGAGCTTTGAAGAATAAGTAAGACTTGAGCAAGTGGATAAGGATGAACAGGAGCTTCCAAGGCAGGGACAGTATTAGCAAACGCCAGTCATGCAAGTGAGTAGCTCAGTGTGACTCGATACGTTAAGAAAGGAGAAGTGGAACAACCAGGGGAGACGGTGATAATGACAGCAGGGGCTGCGCGTGTCCTTTCTCTTGACCTGATAAACTCCAATTCACCCTCCCAATGTCAGCCTGAGCTTTATCTTCGAGAAGCTTCCCTGAGCTCCCCATCCTGGTCCTGGGGACTCCCCTGCCCCATACTGTGTGTCCCTTATTGGCCTCCCCCCCTTAGACTGTGCACCCTTACTCTGCTCACTCTTCCTTCCCCTAGTGCCCAGCATAGTGCTTGGAAAGGAGACTGAGAGCAGGACACCAGGGTCAGATGATCAGATTCCCAGGGCCAGGGTGGAATAAGAAATAAGACTCCTCAGGTCGTCCAGGGCTGACCTGTCACAGTCACATTTGGGACACCCAACCCACATTCAGTTTTTGTGAAAACAGGCCATTTGAGAGCAAACACAAATATTTAATAAGACTTGGGAGCATGGCTAGGTTCACAAGTCATCGGGTAAAGAATTAGCAAATTAAAAATAAATAAATATCATCCAAGTCCAGCCATTCTGTAAGTATAACATTCTGGGGGCAATAAAAATTAGTACAGGTCTTCTGGAAAGCAATTTGGTAATACAAATCAAGAATTATGAATCATTCTGAACTAGGAATTTATCCCAAAGAAGTCATTAAAAGGAATAAAATACATCTATAGAGGATAATGCTCTTTGCAGCATTAGCCTAAATGAGGAAAAAAATATGAAACAACCTGACAGTCCAACACTAGGGTCAGGAATATTATGAAACAATCTACAGTGATAGCCGTGAAGCCCATGAGAAGGTGAAAAAGACTTATGATATAATTTTAGGGGAAAGAAGCAAACATTTTAAAAGCCCATAATGACAATGACTACCTAAAATCTGAGTGGTTTCAGACAAAAAAATTAAAAGAAGAAAACTCAGAGTGGTTTTGCTTGACTAGTTTTCTTTTCGCAAATTTTATTCAGTGTCATTATATTTTTCCCTTTTAAAAATGTAAGTGATTTGCATGATTTGGCACCAGGTCCCCTGGCATGAGCAAAAGAGGGAATAAACATGAAAGGACAGAAAAGCAGACCTCAGTAACGCTGGCCTAGAACACGAGGTGACCTTCTGCCTGCAACCTGCTGAGGCAGATCAGGGTTTCAAGTGGATGGATATCATTTGATAGCTGCTCTTTGAGCCGTACTTCAAGAAAAGAATGAAGTCATAATTCTCAAGGGGCATCATGGTTTATGAAAAGAAATTCTTGTTCTCAGTCTCTTAGGACTAAAGCAAATCACCCCATCGTGCACCATCTCCTGAATGCAACACTCAATCTCCTTTGTAGCAGAAGAGGCATCACCAAACCTTCTTAAGTGGCTTCCCTCAGAAATCCCCTCCTGCCATGCCTCCTGGGCTCCTGACGCCATCTTGCTTCATGGTACTTGGCACATATGACTGCATGTTTCTTGGGCTTTCCCTTAGCTATGACACCCCAGGTAACAATATGCAATGTCATCACAGCACTGGATATTTCTCCGTGCCAGGCACCATGCCAAGCTTCTTATCTACATTTTCTCATTTTGTCCTTATAACAACCCTATGACTAGGTATCCTTATTCCCACTTGAAAGGTGAGGAAACTAAGGCTCAGAGAAGTTAAAAATCAGTTCCAGGTCAGAAGACTAGGAAAGTGCAAGACCAAGATTCAAAGGAGGTTTGTAACCATAAAAACCACGTGCCGACCACGCTCTTTGAGGCTGTGTGGATTCAGAGAAAAGTAGACATTCTGCTCTTTCCAGTGAAAAGCATTTGGGGAAATTCCCTTCTATTGTTTGCTTGAAAAACTCTGTACGTCTTGGGAGACATGACTACTGCTTTGCAAAGCATTTATATTAAATATGCATTATACTGCTTAGCTTGCGCTGGAGATGAGCAATTCACCTTTCTTTCCCTTCTCGACTTGCATCTCTTTATACAAGAAAATTGGTGACCCTGACATGTGTGTGATAGAGAGCAGGGGAGAGGACAAGCCAGAAAAGGAAAGAAATATGTGGGGATGAACTTAGCTCATGTCCAGAGACCCAAAGGGGAATGCCCTGTGGAAATGAACTGTGAAAACCGAGCCAACAGGGCTGTCTGTCTAGTCCCTTCTACCCACAGTGTAGCTTCAGAAGATAATTATCATAGGTTAATCAGGTCAACAGACTTGCTGGGCACTCTGACAAGCTGGGCAGCCTCAGGTTTGCTCCCAGTGGGTGAGACCAAAATGGCTCTCTCGCTGTGCAGAAAAGAAAATCAACTGGGGACAATTGGTCTGCTGAGAAAGCAAACGGCCGCCCCGTGTGGGGATCCAAGTCACTAGGATTGCTGGGTGAAGGCTGCTGGCCTTTCCAACTGTCTAACCCATTGTGACCAGGCTGTTTTAGTCCCCAAATCTCAAGACTGTTATCACAAATCTGGAACTGGTTTATATTCTAAAGCCCTGGCAGAAATAACACGTTCAGTTGGCTTTGTTATAACAGAAGACACAGAGAACAGGATGGTCAGCAAAGTTAGCGTTGTAATTACAAAAAGTCCGGTGCCCTTTGGAATGGTTGCCTGGGGGTCTTTTTCCAAGGTAAGCTGTGTGTGTGTGTGTGTGTGTGTGTGTGTGTGTGTGTGTGTGTGTGCACGTGATGTTTTAATCTACTGCATGTAATGTAGAGGAAAGAGCCCAGGATTTGAAGGGAGGACAGGAATTTAACCCCCCGCTGGGCACTTAGCAGCTGTGTGACCATGGGCAAGATGTTTAACCCCTTGAGGCACATCTGTACAATGGGAATAATTATATCCAACTCTAGAAGGGGGTCATGAGAATAAAATGAAATAAAGCATTTGAAAGTGCCCAGCACTGGTGCACTCAGTCAATATTAGTTTCTCTTTCTTTTCATTATTATCATAATCATTATCACACCCTCACCTTGTTTTCATTGTCAGTAACAACATCAGCCAGTGCCCTGACTTTCGAGGCGACCATGGAAACACCCCAACTGCTGCTAAATTACTGGCAACAAGGAACTGGTGAGTAAGTTATTTTGGGAAGTCAGGTCTTGTCAGCCTGCTTCGAGTTCCTTGCAGACCTCTCTGTCAGTCATTCTTAAGCCCCTCAGATACCCAAAACCTCTCCGTCTACTGAAAAGAAGTGAGCTATTAATGTCCCTCACAGAAGAAGCAGAAGAAAGGGGAACTGGCTCCTGTGAATGTGGGTCAGGAATCACCAGGGCGGTAATGACTTGGTCTGCTCTGTGCTCTCCAGCCCTCCTTGGTCCTTCCATAAAAGCTCTCTGTCAGGAGTCCCGCTTGGCCATGGTGTGATCGCCCTTTTGTTCTACACATTCCTGGATGTGACTCACAGAATGTTTAATCACGTCTTTCTTCATGTTCCTAGGAATTTTCCTGACAAGAGCGGTCTCTGTCCTGAGGCAGTCATATTTCTCCTTGCCTTCTCTCCAGCATCAGCTTGTTGCCTGACACCCCTGCATCGCTGATTTCATAACGTTGGTGAGTCTGGCTGCATTTTCCTCAGATGCCAGTCTGGCTGCCCAGTGCTGAGGCAGCATCATGGCCACAATGAATCACGTATGCTCCCTGCCTTCCCCTTCAGCCCTCAGTGTGGTGGAGTCCTTGAAAATAGCGCCTCCATCCAGTGGAAATCAGCGCAATGACTTTTGGGAAGTTACACATAGAAGGAGAATAAGAGGTGCTCTTCTCCTGTGTCTCAATAATTCTACTTCTGGGAATCTATCCTAAGGAAATAATCTGAAAGAATTCGGTCATAGTGGCTGGTAGTTATTGAGCCCTCACTGTGTGCCAACACTGTTCTAATTATTGTGTGTGTGTTCACTTATTTGACCACTTTAACAACTCCATGAGGAAGGATTAACAGTATCCCATTTTGCAGATGAGGAAACCAAGGAACAGACAGGTAACTGTATTTATGTTCACACTGCTTAAGTGTGTAAGTGCTGAGCTGTGAGCCCAGGCAGAATGGTTTCACAGGCCTTACTCTTGACTTCTGAACTAATGCCACCTCAATGTGCGAAGCTTGATATTAAAAGGAAGAAGAAGAAAAAGAAGGAGGAGGAGGAACAAGTGGAAAAGGAGAAGGAAGAAGCTTTAGAAAGAAAAGTTAAATTTATTGTTATTTGTGATAGTGAAGATCTGGTTCAGGGCCCTCTGGCAGGGTATTCTGGCATCCAGGTACCCAGAGCATGCTCCAGAAGGAGAGGGCTGTGGACTCCATGCCCAGCAGACTTCTCACCCTCTACGGAGGGGCACAGTGCTGAGAATGGGGCAAAAATTGGTATGGAAATTAACAGGCTCCTACATTCCTAGAGGTCAACAAATACAGAGTGGGGGTTGTCTGTTTGCTTGCTTATTGGAATAAAGGGGGCAAATGTTCCAGTCTTAATATCTTGATCTTTACATTATTTCTCATATTTCTCCCTTCTTCCTAGACCCTCTCATTTATCCATATTACTATGTGAACTTTTGGATGCTTTCAAATGGGTCAGTCACCATGGGGACTTTTTTTTAAGTGTGTTACTATATCAAAAATTTTTTTTTAAGAAAAAGATGTTGCTTTACACTTCTGTCACCCAGGTTCAATCAGGGACATCCTCCCATATCAAAAGGTCTTCAGAACAGTTGACCCAGGAATTGTCTGCCTGAAAATTTGCTATAGAGAATTAATTGAAGAAAAGCAAACAATTTTACCTAGGAAGATTAATCCAATGTTACTTATAACAACAACTATTACAAATGACTCAAATGTCCAATAGAGAAATAGTTTCATATCTTAGGGTATATCCCCTCCGTGGAATAGTATGTACCATTTGAAGTGATCATTTCAAAGACAATGTAGCAAATTGAGAAAATGCTTATTATTTAACAAAGTACTTAAAGTAAAACAAAAATTGTATAGAGATTATTATTACCATCAAGTGAAATACATTTTTACACATAGACAGAGACTGGAAGAGGGTACAAAAATTAAATCAGACTTTATGATGGTGGGATAAGGGACAGTTATATTTCACATACTCTTTTCAACATTAATTATTAAACATTCAGTGGTAAAAGGCATTGTAATGATTGCGGCACAAGAGGAAGTCTGGGGGAAAGCGAGGAGATTGTAAGAAGGCTATTGCTCTAATCAGATGTGAGATCCTAGGAGTGAACTTAGACAGTGGCTGTCAGGGGAATTCTAGAGATAAGATATAGTGAGTAAGGGCAAGGGGGGGATCACTGATGATTCCAAAGTTTAGGGCTTGAATATTGAATAGGGAACAGTAAAGGACAGGACCAGGGAGAATTTCAGAGAAGTTACGTGGGAGGTGACAGTGAAACATCTTTTTGGCGATATCCAATAGGAAGCTGGAATACAAGTTTGGAGCTCAGGATAAGGTGTGATGCTGGTCCCCAAGCGCCTGTACGTCCACAGGATGTTTTTGTGGCCATATCAAGATCTGAGCCCATGGTAATTCTTATGATTATAGAGCGTGGAACTCAGGCCTGCGTGTTACTTGTCCAGAGTCACCTCAGTGATTGCCAAACTTAGAGTTCTGCATTAGTTATCTGCTGCCACATAGCATATTACCCCAAAACTTAGCAGCTTAAAACAATTTCTTATCTCACAGTTTCTATGGGTCAAGAATCCATGTTCAGCTTATCTCAGTGTCTTTGCCTCAGGTTCTCCCAGAATGCTACAATCAAGGTGCTGCTGAAGCTGCAGTCACATCAAGACTCATCTTTGCAAGGATCCACTGCCAAGTTCACTCACATGGCTGTTGGCAGGCTCAGGTCCTCTGGCTGTTGGCTGAGATCAGTTCTTTGTCACATAGACCTCTCCTTTGGGTGGCTTACAAGATGGCGGCCTATTTCCCTCAGAGAGACAGAGAGAGTGTGAACCCAAGGGAGAAGCCGCAGTCTTTTTATAACTTAATCTCAGAAATGACATCATATCACTTCTACTGTATTTATTTGTTAGAAGCAAAACAAGTCCAACCCTCGCTCATGGGGAGGGAATTACACAAGGGAATGAATATACCAGGAGGTGGGGATCATTGGGAGCCATCTTAGAGGCTGCCTACCACAAGTTCTATGGAGATAAATTGAAGCCATTTCACACCATTACCACCATCACCACCACCACCATCTTTGCCATGCTCACTCACTACTTACTGTTAAGAAAAATATATAGTTGACTTTTGCAGAACTAAAGAATGTCAGACCCTGAAGTTCTCTTCAAGGAATTCCAGCTTAAAAACTCTAAGTGCAGTGTAGCAAGCTGTTGCCATTCTCCCCTCTCACACTCATGTCAGACATATCTAATCATTCAATTCCCCCTTCCACATCCATGCTAGACATAAGTAATCATTCAAGCACATTTTCCCACTCAACCAGGATCTGCCCTCTGAAGGCTTCTCACCAAAACCCTCCAGTTAAGTTATGCTCAATCAGGGAAATGTATTTTCTGTCACCGATCCAGTCCAATCCTCCTGGTTTACAGAGGAAAACTGAAAGTCAGAGAGGTGAAGAGCTTGCCCAAAGTCTTGCAGTAAGTGGCAAAGCTGAGACCTGAATTTTGATCTGACGCCAATGTCTATTCTCTTCTCATGGCGCACTGTCTATCTTACAACTCCACTCCTGACAAATTATTTTACCATGCAGTCTGGCATTCCAGTCCTAGCATTTGGGTGGTTGTGTGTGATGTGCATGTGCATATACACCCTGAAATAGTCTATTGATTAGAAACAAAACAACAAGTCCAGCCCACACTCACATGTACATACGTATATGTGTATATTTACATGCGTATGTGTATATTTTTTCCTTTTTCCACTCCCACCCAATCTGGTCACCCCACATCAGTGTGGACGTTAACAAATTGTTCCAGCATCCAGAAGAGAGATATGCAGAGTGCCCAGGGAGAGCATCTAAAATTTAAAGGACAGGGACCAAGACAGAAACTGCTGATCATCTATATACCCCCTACATAGGGCCTGGCATGGGATGTGCCATAAACTTTTGATGAATGAATTCCTGAATGAATGCTTAAATGAATGAAATACATTAGCCATTCAGACACCACTTCACTATTTTTGCTATATATCTGTATTATATAAACTTAATATTCCTCTTTAAATCAATTCACTTTTTAAACCTAAATAAATAATTATTTAAACAGTGTAATTTGCTATCATGAATGGAAAAGGGGTTCTTTCTAAATCACATATAATAAATTTATATCTATTTAAAAAATCCACAGACTACCTAAAAATCATCTTGCATGCCACTAGGAGTGAGCGCACTGTAATAAACAAATGAAATCCCGCAGCACGTGTTCACATTTGGGACCTCACAGAAGGCTCGAGAGGCCCTTTAGAGCCGGGGGCAGTGCTGCCAGAAGGAGCCTTGCAAGAGTAATTGGTCTCTTTAACCCTGGGGAGAGATTATTGTAAAGTCTATGAAATATAAGTGGGATTGAAAGAGGCGTGGTCAAGGTGGTGGCAGACGAGAATCCATTAAAATATTCTTTGGGGAGGCTATTCTCACTCCCTGCCAGCATGCTAGTCACATTCACTTGTTCATTCATTCACCCAACACATTCTCAGTTACTATCACATGCCTGGTCCTGAACTAGGTTCTGCGGAGACCAAAAAGAATAAGACCCAACTCTTGCCCTTCAGGAGCTCACGATCTAGCAAGGTAATGAGAAGTACAACAAACAAACAAAACCCCTTGGTACACAGATAAACACTCTAATAGGGACACACGCAAGATGTGCAAGATCCTGGGGAAGCAAATGACACTGCCTAAGAAAAGTCTCACAGGATGCACAAAAGAGGTAACACCTGGGTCTTGTTACAAACAACAGGTATGTAAGGGCGCTGGAGGCAGAATCGCACGGGCAAAGCCTGAGAAGTGAAAGACAATGAGTGTGACACATGTGTGGCTGAAGCATTGAGAACCACTGGGCGATAGCAATGGGTCTATGAGAGGAAGTGAAGGAGATGAGGTTGATGATGAAAGCGTGGACTGTGAAGGCTGGGGAGCCTGGTTACAGAGACTGGAATTTATCCTGAGGGCAAAAGAGGCCGCAGAAGGATTTTAAGCCCAGGAATGAAGCAGCCATTTTCACATTTTAGAAAAGTCACTCGGGTGTGAGTAATACACACAGGAGACACACACTCGGTTTTCTCATCTGTACATTGGTCTCTGTAAGTTACTTCAGAAGGATACAGCAGAATTGAATTAACACCTGGGTGAGGCACTTTGATTTCACAGAGAAAAGCCAAATACCTCTATGTAATTAAAATATCATCACCCCTGTGTTTCCATCCTCTTTTCTCTACCCCACCTCACCCACTGGAACCCACTGCCCCAGGCAAGAACACGTCAAAAGAATCCAGAAGCATGTAATTCTGATGGACAAATTGTGTTGTAGTTTAAAGCTAATCACAAATTTTATATGAATCCAAATTTGAATCTAAAACAATAAGAATGCCATACACAGAGTAATTAGCCCATCTCACAAAATGTAAAGGAAAGAGAATTGGCCAAAAGTGGTAGCAGTCTCAGCTTGGTCATTTATCGTGTGGATGTGAACAAGTCTTAACCTTTCTGGGCTTCATTTTTCTCAGATGTAAAACACAGAGAGGGGATTTGAAGATCCCTTATTCTCTTCTAACTCTGCTGTTCTATGAACATGCTTTTAAGATGTTCTATACCCCTTAAGGAGTTCTATAAATATCTGGGCTGAGAGCATGCTGGGTACAGGGATTAAGAAGTTCAAAGGCCCTGGGACAGTCATGAGTTTGGTGTGTTAAAGGAAAGCCAGAAAGCCAGAGTAGATAAGCACAATTGATCGATGGAAAAAGTTGTAGAAAATAAGATCAGGAAGTGGTGGCTAGATCAGGTAACACCTGGTAGGCCATTAAGTCGTCTGAATTTTATTCTCAGTAAAATGGAAAGTAACTGAAGTAGTTTTATGAAGACAGAACACAATTCATTTAAAAAAGAACACTGGCTTCTGGGTAGACAATTGGCCTGGGTGGATGGAAGAGGGAGGAGTAGGGCAATGAGATCAAGTCGGAGGCTTTTGTAGTCCAGGCAAGAGAGAATAGTGGCTTAGACCAGAAGTGTTGCTGGCAATGGAGGGAAGTGATGAGACTAAGGTAGAGCCAGCAAAATATGCCAGTGGGTTGGATGTAGGAAATGAGGGGAAAAGAGAAATCAAGAATGACCTCTAGGTTTTAAAAAAGACTTAAAAGCATCAGAGTATTTTGAGGGGAAAAGAGAGAATTAAGAGTTCTGTTTGGGCCATGATATACGTAGTAGACACTAGATATTCGATAGGTAGTTTGATATCTCATATCTCACGGAAGAGGTTAGGACAACATCTCATTGAAAATGGGAGTTACCAGATTGTAGAGATCATCCAGAAATAAATGCAGGTGGAGAAGAGGAGGCATCAGAGAACCACACTGAATCTTTGGGTTAGAGCAGGGATGGAGAAACCAGCAAAAATACTAAGAAAGGGTGACCAGGAAAGGAGAAGAAAATCCAGAACACACTACCCCAGAAGCCAAGAGAACAGAGTGTTTGAAGAAGAAAGAAGTAAACAACTTTGTCAGAGCTCCTAAGAGTTTAACGTTAGTACTGAGACTTCATCATTGGATTTGACATGTTCTTTGTGGGTGACATTGATAGTGTGGTTTTTAAAAATTGTTTTTGAAGGAGTCGGAACCAAAGCCTGATTAGCACAGGTTAAAAAGAGAATTTGAGGTGAGAAAGTGGAGACAGCAAGTGTGAATGGACAATTCTTTCCAGAAGTTTTGCTTTAAAAGAGAGGAAAAACATATGGCAAGAGCAGGGAGGGAATGTCGGTGGAGGGCAAGTTCTGTTTTCTTAAGGTGGGAGATAGTAGAGCATGTTTGTCTGCTGATTGCCATAATCAGTAGAGGGGGAGAAAATGACAATGAGGACAAGGGAAGACAACTGCAGGGACAAAGTCCTGGAGAAGGAAAGGGGATGGGCTCCTGTGCACCAAGAGTACAGACTATTTCTTCAGTAGAATAAGATGCAAAGTGTTTGTCGGAAAATAATGAGAAGGGGCATGTAGGAAATCTGAGAGATGAAAAGACTTGACCGTAGTTGTCTTGAATAATGAAAGAGTGGATTGACTAAACAAATATGGCAAGGTTGCCAGGCAAGGTAGAGGGCCCACTGGAGGTTTGTGGTCACAAATTTGAGATGAGACCAGCCAGCATGGTTGAGTGTTTTTCTCCCGCCCACTATCAGTGACTCTGGGATAGGAATGAAGTGGGCAGGGTTGGGTTCAAGGGTTGAGTTTTGCCGTTTGAGAATGATGGAAAGAGTGAGGGGCCAGGAAGGTGAGGATTTGCAAGAGGATGATTATAGCTGCAGATTCTGGAATCTAAGCTGAGTGCGAAGTGAAAGGAAGGTGTAAAGGGGATGGGAACACTGAAAAAACAATGAGATTAATGGACCAGAGTCCCAGATGTGGTCAGATAATATATGGATTGGGGATTGGAAGAGTTCTGCCACTTCCTACTTTGACAAAGTTGGGCACGTTTCTGAGTTTCTCACTCTCATTTTCCTCATTTGTGAAACAAGGATAGTAATATCTACCTCATAGCATTGATACCATAAAAATATGTTGTTAAATAGTTAATGTTGACAAAGAGATAGAATTCTGGAACACAGCATTTTCTCAAAATCTTCTTTTTAAGGTTTCACCCTTTCTATAGCCAAGGCATGTGTATGAGTTTAACTATATCTAAACAATGCCAAATATCTTTATAAAACGGGGACATTCTGGCAATAGCTAGATTGTTCCTATACCCAGTTTGGACGAGATCTGGATTATGCCAATTCTTAAGAATTTATCTAAACCTCTGGCATTGTGTAAACATATCCGCAGTCATTATGAATTACTACCTCTGTCTTTGAGACCATAGAGGAGTGGGAGGGCTGGAAATAGGAGATGGAGTCATGCTCCTCAATTTTAGGTACGCTTCCAAGCTTTATTGAAAACAACCCTTTTTGTGTTTGAAGTACACGCATCAAATCAGCGTGTTCTCCCTAGTTTGCCTGGTATGTCAGTGAGTTAAATTACACTTCCTGATACATGTTTTAAGCTTCATAGAGAAAATAGCAATATCATAATCACATTCCAAGAAGCAATCAATACCAATACTAAATTTATTACCCCCTCTCCAAGCTTATAGCCTCTCCTGTATTTCTTGGTGAATTAACCCATCTTCTTGGCTAGAAAATCAAGAGATATTGAAGCTTCATCCTTCTCTCTCACCTTCCACATCTGATTGATTGTCAATTCTAGTTATCATTCCTAGCTCCTAAACAGCCACTACCTCAGCTCATCTTCAATCTCTTAACTGTATTCTTCACCAACCTTCACATATTTTCCTCTAATTTTTCTTCCTTCTGAGATAACTCTAATGATATTTGATCTTAATCATTTTGTGTCCCTGACTTTTGAGAATAAAGCTATGGACACTCTCCTCAGAAAACAAACTCATATGCATGTAAGACAGAATTTTTCACCTGCAAGTTTAGGATATTCATCTCATCACGTTCATGAACCTCTTGGTGTCACCAAGTGACAAACTTTAGCATCATCACTGGTCCAAAGTGAGTTTTAGAAATTGCAGTGCTTACAGCCTTCTCGTCCTAAACAACTCCACAGGTAAGGATGTTGCCGAAGTCAAGACTCCTCAACATAGACTCAAAACTCATTCGAATTTTGCCCCAGATTTTCTTTTCAGACCCAACTTGTTGCACCTGTAATTCAAACATATCAAATATAAAATCTTGCCCCATGTTCCATATCTCTGTACTCTTGGTGACTAGCATGGTGCCCAGTGCTAAAAAGATTTAATAAGTGTTTCCAGGGGAAGGAAAGAAAGAGGGATGTTTTCTGTGATCTTGTTTTCTAGAGAGATATTCAAAAGGCAACATTCCCAAGAAGAACATTGGAGTTGGCAAACATCGTTGGCAAATACTAATAACAACTTTACAAATCCTACTAATCTCCTTCTCCTCAGCCCTGCTCTCTAGATCAATACTGGAATCTATTATTTTAGTGTATTTCCACCTTCACTCCCCAACCCCTATTTCCCCAGGGACCCTACAGTCCACCGGTTTTTAGCTTATTAAAGTCACACCACTGATTTCTCATTCGAAAATGCCCTTACAACAAAGTGGTTGAGAGAATGGGCTCTGGGGTGAGAAAGTTCAAGATGTGAATCTTGGTTTTACCAGTGATCTGCTATATAATGTAAGAAAAGTTATTTAATCCCTCTGAGCCTCACTTTCCTTATCTGAGAAATGAGTATAATATTTGTATCTAGATAAATAAAATATTACTATCAAATTGCTTAGCACATTACCTGGCACATAGTTAGTGGTTCATACATGTTAGCTGTTTTATCCCAAGACTCAAACTACATTCCAATGGCTGGACATCTTGTGGACCCTCAGGAAAAAGACAAATACCTGTTTATTGAGCACTTACTATGTGCTAGGGGCTAGATGGGACCTTAGCATCCTATCCAGAATCTCCTGAAATGATTAAAGGCCAAACGTTTGGAAAGGCTTGGTTTTGTAAAAAGTTTCATTTCCTAGAGAATAGAGGACTAACATGGGGAGCTGACATTCTGGAATAATTGCTCACCAGAAAACAAGAATTGGTCGATAAAGTGGAAATGACCAGAACCTTCAAAGGAAGATTTCACCTCTTGTAACCATCAAGGAAGACAAGGCTAGCCTAGACTTATGGGAGGCAGCCCCCAAACATTCAGAACACAGGTCTGGAAGGAAAGCAGGTACAGGAAGTCTAGGACATGTTGTGATTTTTCAATGATCAATGGTTCCAAGGAGGATTATGAAGGGGACGAAGCAGAGGAGAACAATGAGAATGCATGGAGAGCTCTCTGGTGTGCTCAGCTTTAGAGATCATGAAGGTGAGATGGAAAGAAGGGCATATAAACACAGAATCAAATGGGAGAATGCTGTAGAGCTGCCTAGAGAATCAATAGAGCAAAGACTTAAGGAGGTCACTCTGTCCTGGTTTATTCCTTCATCCAATTGTCTAGCAACATTGATTGAGCATCTAGCCTTGCCAGTAACTGAACAAGGACTCTCCCTCAAGTTTGAGCTTGAGCATTAGATGCTTCAGTCCTTTCTGATTCCTTCTGATCCACCCCATGCTTATTGTTTTTATTTTTAAGTCATGCATCTATGGTCTCCTTTCCTTTCTGATAGCAAGGCCACTTGAGTCGTGCTTTCCTGAATGAAATAAATGTCTGTGCCAGTCAATGCACAATTGTCGTTTGTGACCTTCCTGAGGTTTCCTGTTTCCTCCTAATGCATTAGAAGAACAAATCAATAAAGTCTGTGTCCCAGTACCTTGGGTAACTGCCATCTTCATGGTTACATCACTATCCAGGGCGACTATGGAACACGGTGGGATGCTTAACCCCAGGAGGAGTGGGAAGACTGGGCTCATCACAGCCTTACACAGAGACAGTGAAATTGCTCCTGGCTCCCATGGAGCACAAAGCCTCCCCCACCACGTGGTGATTTGTATTCAGCAGCAGCCCCCTCCCTTGGCACCGGGTGGATGGGGCCCCAGGAGAGAACTAAGGAAGAAGGAAGGGGCTGTTGTCCTTGACAAGGACACGATTGATGTCTCTGCTTTCTCACCCTCTTTAAATTGAGATGGGGACAAGATTAAAAGTTCAGGCAGGAAGCCAACTGGTGACTTACAGCACTGATCAACCAGCCTAGTGCATGAAGAAACCTGTGGCCCGTCTCTCAAGAAATGAGCTGCCTGAATATTTGAAGTTTTTTCCAGTCTTGCCAGAATTTAGGCATTAGGACCTTGTCATAACAATAATGATAATAAATATAATAATAAATCCTGTTTATTGAATATTGTATGCAACATTCTGTATTTTATATTCATTATCTCTTCAAATCCTCACTGGGACAGTGTAAAGTAGGTATAATTATCCCCATTTTATAGAAGAAGAAACCGAGGCTTGGAGAAGTTAAGAAACTTGATTGAGATGATACAGTTAGCAAGGAATAGAACTGGGATTCAAACCCAAATCTGCCTGACTCTGAAGCCCTTGATATTCTATTGCATCACAATGGGTGGCGCACAATGCCATAGCTGGCTTTTCTCAAGACATAGATACAGTTGAGGTACAGCCTGAAACGGGTCTGGGATGTATGAAACTGAACCACCCTCTCATGGCTTAGGTGCCAAGGATGGAGGACCACGTTCTCTCAGGCCTGCAACCCTTCAGACTTCATTTGTGGGAGCCATTTTAGTCCCCTGTCCTGCCTTTGGCTTTGCATCATTGAGTGGGACCTCTTGGAGTTCTCAATGTCTTCACAGAAAGAGCAAAGCCAAGAGTGGGGCAGGGGAAGGAATTAAGAACAGACACTGACCAACGTGTCTGACACCGACACCCATCTCTAGTGCAAGTAGGGAAAGTGGAGTCAGGGTAAGTCAAGGTCAGGTATCAAATCAACAAGACTAGACATCTTGTCCAGGATGAGAGAGTGAATGCAATAAAAATAAAGTGAAGGTCAGTCTGAGATCAGAGTTGTCAAGGAGATGAGACAGGTGGTGATGGGACAAGGTAAGGGAACTAGAAGTAGGTAGTTCTAGAAACATGATAACTTACATGAATAGTGTATGACCAGGCAGGGCTTCTCTTTAGAAGGTCCCACACCCAGCTTTGAAAGCGAACCTCAACTTGTCTTAAAGGTACAGTACTTGAAACCTGATATCTGAGAAACCCATCTTCCCTTTTATGGAATGGCTAAGACTTATTTGTAGGGGAGGCACACCCAGTTAACTCGAATGCTTAGAACACAATAGTGAAAGGTCAGGGATGCGATCAATCCCCACAGAGCCAGTTAGGTTAGCTCTGTCTCAATGTCGTATCTACTCTGCCGTCAGCCTCAGGCAGCTCTCTGGGGGAATACATGCCATTAATCAGAAGAGGCACCAGGCAAGTTCACGTGGACTGAGCAACAAAAACCCATTCTTTCTCCTGGAAAAGGTCTCAAAGCTCATGGTGAATCAGCAGCATGCTCCTATTATGAGGACAGCACAGATTTAGGGGGTTTATCAAAGAGCATAACCATCTCATTTCTCTCCAAAGAGATAACAGACTTAAGATACAATATGATTATTTAATTCATAATATGATTGTTTAATGATATTGGGTTGATGTTTGCACTCCCTTAATAACTTTGAGTTCCTTTTCTTACACTTAGTTATAAATAAGTAGACATAAACCCTTCCCGGATAGGCAGATTATTCTGCATTGCCCAATCAATTGCATTCTATTTTATTAAATTTTTTTAAAAAGCAAAGAGCTGTAACTGTTTTCTGTGCCACCACGAAGCACGCTTCCTGGGTCTTTTAGATAAAAGTATGACCTCTAGGATCCCAAATGAACTTGCTTGGTTTAACCTGGAGAGGTGACATCTTGGGAATTTTCAGCGTCACCGCGTCTTTCTTCTCATTTCGCTCACCCCTGTTTGGTGAAGTGAGCTTTAGCTGGTATTTTATGATCTGAGTGGTTAACTCTTCTGATTCTGAACAAAGGACCATACTTCATTCTGACAATTTCTACCCTCCAGGCTTTCCTCATGACTGGTTCCTTCCCAACCTCTTTGGAGAATGATGGCGAAAGTCTATTTATTCAGTACTCCTCATGGGTGAAGGCTCTTCCAACCTATAAATAAAACAAATTTAACTTTCCCAGGGTTACTAATGCCATGGAGAGATAAACAAGTGGGCTGGCTGCCTGCTGGCTGTAGGAATGGCCCAAGGATTTTCACAAAATAGCCCAGGGCTCTTTAATGTATGAAGAGTCTTTTATTGTGATAAGAACTTAACCAAGTAATAGTAATAATAATTCTTTCTTTGTCACCGTCTTCCTTACTAAAAAGAAAGAAAGCTGAAATTGAGCATTTCTTGAGAATATGATGGAGTTATTTATGATCATTTGCTACATTTGAAATTGGGGCAAAATCTCTCAAGAATAAAGACTCTAGTGAAAGTTCTACGTGTGCATTGAATGACATTTAATTGAACATTTACCACATCCCTACTGGTACGTTTAAATTGTTACACCATGACATTTAAGGTGATGTAAGAATAAATAAAATACAATCCCTATCCTTTAATATAATTCATTAATGGAGCCATCCATAGTTTTCAATTTTTTTAATCTTTCATAAATGTCAGAACGTAATTATTACTATTATAATATAGAGGGTGGAAGGCAAGGTAGTGTGAAATGAAAAGGACATTTGGAATCAGACAAACCTGGGTTCAATTTCTTGCTTTGATCCTTACTAGCTGAGTGATCTTGAAAAAGTCCTGCTGAAAAATAAAGATAATAACAATTACTTCATAAGGTTGTTGTGACAAATATATGACACAAGTACCAACACTCAACAACGTATACTCGAAAATGCAGTTCCCCTTTCCCTTCCCTGCAGGGGGAGTAAAAGTTTAAATTTGGGGGATTCAGGAAGGGTTACAGGAAGAGGTCACATTTGATCTGAGAAATGGGTAGATCCAAGAAATCAGATAAATTTCTTACAAAGAGAAATAAGAATGTGGGTAATTCACGGAGGAGAGTTTCCATGATCAAAGACCCAGAGTCAGAAATAGTGATGAGTCTAATAGTAAGTTAGGAACTTGGGAGGATACAATTTTAGGAAAAAGCATAGCTTCAGCAAAGGCCAGGATGTTAGGTAACAATTGCATGTATTTACGAAGAAGATATCTGAAAAAAGTGTAAAGTAGATAGGGTAGGAGAAATAGGAAGGGAGGGTATAAATAACATATATTGAGTGCTTCTTATGTGCCAGAAATTGTACTACCTCCTTTATACACCTTATTTCACTTAGTGCTCACAACAATCCTGGGATATGCATATTATTAGTTCTTTAACATAATTAGAGAGTTTCAATTATGTGCTTAAGATTGTACAGTTAGTAAAGAAGACAGACAAAATTCAAATCTAAGCTTATGCTACACTACATCCTATTCATTCATTAGGCCTTTCAGGAATATCAGTTTACTGGATCTTGTAATCATTTAAGTATGAGATGACAAAAGACTGAAATGGAGTAGTAATAAAAAAATGGAGATGAAACGATGGATGGATGGATGGATGGATGGATGGATGGATGGATAAACAAATAAATGCAAAGATGAGTAGAAGCATGGACTTATGGGTAGAGAATGGATGAGTGGATGGTTGAAAGAGGTATTACAGAACTAGAAGGAACTGGAAAGAATAAGGCATTAAATATATCTTCGGTGCCAGAACATCTAGTAAAATCTGACAGCATTAATGAAGACAAAACACAGAAAGAAAGAACAAGTTACTAAAAAAGGGGGAAACATTTGGTGCTGTGACTCAGGATAAAATTTTACGGGAGTTATCTGCTAAAACATTGCTAAATGTGAATACGCTCATTGGATGCCCAGAGCTGCGTGGACAGATCAGCCACCTCGTCCCAGGAGTGACTTTGCCTGCTGGGATGGACGGGAATCCTGATCCTCCGTCCTCCTGGGGAGACTGGAGCTGAATCTTTGGCAGCACCCACCGATCTCTCACGTCTGGATTCTGGTGGAAATACTTAATTGGTGAAAAATTAGGAAAATAAATTCTTCAAATATTTGTCAGGCAAAAGAACGGGTTGTTTCTCTTTCCTTTTGAACTCTGTATTGGAGTCACTTGAAAACAGATCACTCACAAAGCACGCTGTGTAAGGATTCTATGGATGCCCTCTAACTGGAGAATGCTCACCCACGCTTAAGTTCCAGTTCCACTGTAACCTCCTCTCCGAAGCTTTCTCATCTGTGTGGACTCAATTAAATCACTTAGCGAGATGGGAATGATATTTCTCAGAAGTTCCTTTCCTACATGATTGCAAGTTAGTGTGGGTCATAAGAAACATTTTTGGATGGTTGAATTGAAGTAGAATCCATATTCATCTTACACTCAGAAGGTCAATGCAGGAGCACCAGACATTGTTGCAGATCATGTCCATTGTTGCTTATCTGTTGGGTCACCTTGTTGCCATGGGGCAGCAGCCAAACCAGCAGCAACTCCAGTTCCCATTGGATTCTCCTTCAGTTTTTCCAGTTCCTGGGTTACCTATAGGTTTAGCTCCACGATGAAAGACACTGCTTCTCCTGCAGGACTCACGCATCATTGAAACTGAAGCCTTGAAGGCAGTGACAGGCTGACACAGGTTCCAGGCCATCTCATGGGCTCTAGTTTGTCCCTGCTCTCCTCCACTTCACATCCATCTTCCTTGTTCAATCTCGATCCTACTGACTCCAGGCTCCACAACCAGTCACAAAGACGAAGGGTCAGCAAACTATGGCCCACATGACAAATCCAGCCCATCTCCTGTTTTTGTAAATAAAGTTTTATTGAAACACAGCCACATCCATTTGTTTATGAATTGTTTAGGGCTGCTTCTGTGCTAAATCAGCAGAGTTGAGTGGTTGCTACAGAGACCATATATCTTGCAAAGCCTAAAATATTTACTATCTGGCCCTTTACAGAAAAAGCTTGCCAAGCTCTGGCAAAGACAATAGCCATACATAGACAGTTAAACCAACTCCCACAATCGTGTAAGGTCAAATCCCTAAATATATATGCATATATATATATATCACATATGTATGTATATATGTATATATACACATATGTATGTATGTATATGTGTGCAGATATATGTACATACATACAGAAATTTATCAGTTGTTTTATTTCTCTGATCCAATCCTGATTATTATACAATCTCAATTCCAGAAATACTTGTAAAGCAGGAAAATTGAATGCGTCCCTCTGCTGTGTTGCCACAGTATTCTGCTATTATAGCACTTGCCATATTGTATGGTAATTGGTTTGTATCTCTATCCATGTGGTCTCTTTTACTGGATAAGGAAATCTGAGAAACCCTGTTTCTCCAAACACAGTGTTCAATAAAGAATAATTAAATGAATGAATAAGTAAATGAGTAAGCAAATGAGCAAATGAATGAATGTAGAAAAGAACAAGTGGATGTTTCTCTTCCCCTGGTTTGGCCTCTCTAGCTTCTATAAATGCCCGTTGTCACACACCAGCACACAGAGCCAGAGCCTGGCAGACTGGCGTTTGACTCTCACTCTTGGTGCTGGCCCAGTCTGCTCAGCATAATGGGTCATGGAGCTTCTTCCCGAGGCTGTGTGGTCCTCCACGTGCCACAACTTGATGGGGACTGAGTCCAGTTCTGGGCGGGCAATGGTCTGCTTGGACAGTGGTGCTACTGGTGGCAGACAGCCTCACAGTCACTGCAGTGACGATGGCCCTCTACCACAGCTGCTGCAGGAGAGCCGGCAGGTGCTGGGGGAGGGGGCCTGGAATGTGGAAGGCACCTGGTCCTTGCCAAGCATTTTCAAGTTCATGGCCTCAGTTGAATCTTAGGATAGCTAAGGACACAGGGGAGGACTCGATGAGAACCGGGGCTCCTCCATGACCTTAGTCAAGTCATGGAACCTCTTCGTATTTCAGTTTCTCACCTGTCAAGCTCTGATGTGCTATGATTTGGTGATTAAGAACTCGGCATCAAATTGATGGCTTTTGACTCCTACTACTGTAGGTTTTCTCTCCATCATGTTGCCTCCAGAAAAGAAGCCTCTTCAGAGAAGAATTCACTATACTGACAGACACTGTTGTAAATAAAAGTAAATGTAACTAACACTTATTGAGCACTTATGTGCCAAAATCTCTACTAAGCATTTTAAATGAGTGTTGGTTGCTACTGCCTTTAGAAATTGAATTTCATGTGTGTGTGTGTCTTAAAAGATTCTCCACACAGAGCAAGAAAAGTCAATTCAAACAGAGCGTTCATTTTTTTGACCACCTTAAGTCATATGTGCCATTTCTGCATATATACATATGGAAATACATATCAATATATATGTATAAAAATATATATCTATATATCTCCATTATTAATTTTAACAGCAATAATAAAAATCACACTATATTTGCTGAGTATTTGCCATGGTACCTATACATGGTACCCATCAAGCACATATATTTCATTTAATCTTGTAACAACCTTTCATAATGGTTATTATCTCAATTTTACTGTGGAATAAACTCAGGATCAGAGAGCCTAAATGGCTTACCTGAGATCACACAGCCAGGAAGCAATAGAGCCTAAATTCAAACTCAAGTCTCTCTGACTCCAAAGCCAATGCTATTGCATGTGTGCTGAGCTGCCCCGTTGCAGTGCATCTGGAAGGAATCACACTGTCCTGCTGCTCCACAAACAAGCCATTACACCTTGATGCTAATCCCGTGAGCAAGGTTTTCGTTAGCATCTTAGTAGGTAGATCCATGGCTACAACGCACAGCCAGACAGTTCCAGATGACGTCAATTACCTATAACACATGAGAAAGATTATTTACGGAGTCAGTGTCAAAGCTACGGGGGATTCAGGGATCAGCACCCACATTTTTCCGGGTGACAGCACTGAGCCTGGAGAAGAGGGCTGCTTGTCCAAGTTCACGCAGACGTGGAGCTAAAACTAGGTCTCTTTATCTATCAGGTCATCTTTCTACTCCACTGTCGCTGCCTCCCCTGCACTTCTGTCTCCTCGGAAATTTTAATTGAGTGTGTGAGTGTGTACGTGTCTGTGTGCATGTGTGCGTGTCTGTGTGACACCGAAAGAAAAAGGTCACAAGAGAGTGCTGGCGGGGAGAAGACCAAGTTGGGGAAGAAAGGCAGGAAGACTAAGATCTTTTTAAGCCAGAGACAGCATTTTAAACAGCAGCACGAGGAGGGGCAATATCTTCATGATGGCTCCCCATCCTGGATTGGAGCAGAAGTAGACCTTAGAGTGCTTTTCTGAGGCTTTCTCTCACCTCTCTGCAAACCCTAGAATTGAGAAAAACAGTTAATGAATGCCCTGGTGCTTTGGAGGTAGCAAAGACAAAGCAATTGTGTCACAGTGAGCTGGGGCTGGGGCCGCCATTTCATTTCCTTTCCCATGGGAAACGGGAGCGTCACCAGCTTTGAGGAACCTCTGTGATCCGACGTGTCTGTCTCTCTGCCCCTCTCTTCCAAATGCATTTAGAATCTAATGATTCTTCTCCTGGCGTGAATTGAAGTGATCCCTCCACACACACCCCCCACTCCCATCAGCAAGGATTTGTCAGTGTGAAACTCACACAGGGTAGGCAGCAGGAGCATACGTTAAAGGGACATACAACGGTGCTCCAGATTCTAACCCTCCAATATAATAAATAACACGTGAGATGGGGATGGGGGTGGGCAGAGAAAAGATGCATCATTCACTTTCATTGAGGTCACACTGCCCTTCTCGGCTCTTTTCAGAGAAAAGCGTTTTTTTATACATGCACGCCACACTCACTCACGCATGCATGCTCCCTGCAAGAAGCCAACAAAGCATTTTGGTCATCTATAGGCCACTCAGCTTCTTCAAAGTTGAGTAGGATTAAAAAAGTCTGACATCTCCGATATTCCTCAGCAATGGTTTATGTACCTGCGTAGACAGATGAAAAAGGGGCTAGGGGATGTATTAAAAAACATGTATGTATATGATGGATAGGAGAGAGAGAGAGAGCAAGAATATGATATAGATTAATGTCTCTCCATATTTTCTAAGTCTTTTTGTTTCAGGCCATAGTGGTGGCGCATTGGAAGGGTTCTGGAATTTCAGAACACAAAGTAGCAGTTTTAAATAATGAGAGAAGATTCCACATGGAACGCTCATCTGGCTGTGGCAGCCTGTGACTGAATGAGAGAAAAGTGCCCTAGAAGCTATTCATTACGAATTCACTGGAAGTGCTCAAACGAGGCTGGCAGAAGCTGAAATTGAAGTGGTCTCTGACCTAATTTTCTTCTGCATGAAACATCTGCATCAAGGCTCTCTTTGATGTATTCCACTTGGCTCTGTCTACGGGATTGTATCACATGGCCTCCGCGTTGCCTCCTTAGTGAAAGACATTTCCAGCCTGCGCAAGGTAACGCGATGTTACTGTTACCCAAGCTAATCACTCAATGTGCTCCTAAAATAGAAACAATAGCAGTTCAGAGACCATGTTGTCTGCTGGCTGTTCTGCAGCCTGGGCTCCTGGTTTTCCAACTTAGATCCGTGGCATTCTGGCATTCGCCTCGCGTAATTCCAAAACAAAGGAGAGGGAGAAGACGCGCGAAGCCGTGCAAGATAATGTTGAAGGACCAGGAGCTTTACGTATGAGAAGCTCCATCTTATTTGATCCTTCAAACCATTAACTAGGATTTTGGCACCATTTAAAACCACGCAGAGCAGTCCTGACAGACCTCAGCCTTAAGAAAGGAAGGAGTTCTTGATTTGGGGGTTGCATTTATTCTAAATTCAGATTGACACCCTCAACTCGGAGAGAGAGAATGAGAGAGAAAGAGAGAGATGTCTAATGAATGTTGAGTGTTTTGTGATTCTTTAGTGATCTATGGACTAGTTTTAAAAATTGTCTTTCCCCTCTTAAACTCTCCCAACCTAGGTAGAATGCAGGAGTGAATTTTAAAAAGCAATAATGATAATAATCTTTTTTTAAAGCAACCGTAATGAGGCATCTTCATTGTCCTGGCAGAAAAGCTCTTGCCTTTCTCCATAAAGACTCTGGTAATGGTCTGCTGCTGTTCCCACCATCCCAGCATTACACGAATAACGGTGGGGTCTTTTGTGTCCCACCCGCTGAAGAAGAAACCTTTGAAATTCTAAATGACTGTGCTGGAGGTTTTAATGTCTGTTTCTAAGAAAGAATTGAGAAATGCACACTCACCGAGAAGATGCAGCATGCCTTTGGAAAGCCTTCTGCCTGACTCCTCTGTCCCATGAATTTAGATGAATATAGAATCTTGTAGATGCCCTCTAGTTCTCTTTATGCCAGGAAAGAATTACAGATGTGAGCAACAACCTCCTTTTGCCCAAATATTGATACCCCTGTGGACAAATAGGTAGTCACTCCCTCCCCTTCTAGTGCTTTCTTATCAAACAAAGCAATCAGACAAGAAGCATTTGGGAACCAGTAGAATCTCTGAGGCCAGGTGGCAATCTGGTTCGCTGATGGAGAGGGCACAATGAGAAAGAGTAGGACATGTGGGTGCACACTGGCCTGCCTGTTAATGAAATCTCTGCAGAGAGCCCAGGGAAGGCGTTGGAGTTGGGGCCACAAGGTAAGCATCTTCAGTCATCTTCAAGAATTAAAGTAGATATCCTCCTCTTTCAGGAAGCCCTCCCTCATTGCCCTCACTGTATTCAGACCTTGAAAGTGTGCAACTGTTTTCCTCTATCAAATAACTTAGAACTCTATATTGTCTTTCTTCTCTCCCAGGCTGTGACATCTCGAAGGCAGGCACCGTATCTTATCTTATAGTCACAATGTCTACCACAAGTCAGCTCATTGCAATTTGCCTGGGACTTTCCTGGTTTTAGCATGAAAATTTCAGTGTCCTGGGAATCCACTCATTTCTGGGCAAACCACTGAACACACAGTATGTGCTCAATAAATGTGTTAAATGCACTAAGAAGAAGAATGTTTATCACCTTTGTTTTGTGAGTAGTCAACTCTAGGATTGGTATTGACTACTCTCAGTAATGATTAGTATTCATTACCCACAGTATTTCTCTGCCAGAAGGTGAAAATGTCAACAAAGCCTGACTCTCCCAGTTGTCATGCCCACCCAATAAGCAGCAGACCTGCCAGATCCTGCAGTCACAGAGTCAGAGTCCTGGGCTGAGAAGAAAACTTGATGCTGTCTGGGGCTAAATGTTCTGTGCTCTGGTTTCCTCAGTGGTATTATTAAGTAGGAGACATCTTCTTACAAAGACATAAGCTGCTATAAGGCATACAGGTGTGGGGAGAGAGAGAGAGACAGAGAGAGGGGAAAAGAGGAAAGAGGAAGGAAAGACAAAACTCCAAATCGCTGGTGCTCAGCTCTTGTGGAGATCCAAGGTTTAGCATGACCTGCAAGGCCCTGTGTGGTCTGGTCCAGCCTCCCTTTCTAATTTCATCCCCTGTCACTGCCTCCCCATTCATCCCATTCCAGCCAGAGAGGCCTCCCTGCTACTTCTCAAGCACATAAAATATGCTACCGCTTGGTCCTTGTACTAAGTCTCCCCGATCTGGAATGTTCTTCCCCCAGATATCCATGGGGACTGCTTCATCTCCATTTAGATCATTATCCAGAGATCTTACCTTACCACCCAGTATAAATGAGCACTTCTCTGTCCATCTCCACTTGCCCTCTGACACTGCTTTAATCGTCTTCACAGCCCTTACCACCACCAGACACATTATATATTTGTTCATTGTCCATCTAGAGTGGCACAGTCTAATAGAACTTTCTGTGATAATGGCAACATTCTGTATCTGTCCCATCCAGTGTTAGCCACTAGTCACGCATAGCCGCTGAAGGACTTGAAACTCAAGTACATATTTAAGTACTTGAAATTTGCTAGTGAAATTGATGAATTGAATTTTTAATTTCTTAAACTTTTATTAATTTAATTTAAATTCAATTAGCCACATGGGGCTAGTGTCTACCATTTTGGAAGTGAGGTTCCAGAAAAGTCCTCGAGAGCAGGGATTTTTTTCTGTGTTGTTTCCTGTCATACTTCCCAGTTCCCAGAGTAATGCCAGGAACATAGGAGGCCTTCGATAAATAGTTTTAAAATAAATTAGCAAGTCTGGGCAGGAAACAGACGTCCCTGATCAGGGAAAAACCTAACAAGCCAGGCTAATTCTAAATTTAAATTATCCCAGGTCAGGATTTAAAATGACAACGTGTCTGAGAAGACCCTTCAGATGCAGAAACTGTCAAAGGGACTTTCCCTGGTCAAATTATGTCACCTTCCTGAACCTCAGTTTCCTCACCTGTTAAATGGGAGTATTTGCTTCTTAGTATTTAAGGGACCTGTCACTGAAAAAGTGCTCAATATGCTGAGTTCTCCAATGACACAAAAGTCTATAGGTAAGCATATGGCTCTATATGTAGAAAGCACTTTGAAGAATGCTAATTTGTGATGTTCTTGTCAGTGATTACTATTTTGGAGGAGGAGGATGATTTATCTTCATTACAAAATGAGTCTTTGCTTAACAAAAGAATCTATAACAGGATTCTCTTAAAATAGCTAACTCCTTGATGCTTTCTAAATAAGAATACATCCTGAAGGAGGCCGGCCCAGTGGCGCAGTGGTATAGTTCGCGCTGGGCAGCCCGGGGTTCGTGGGTTCGGATCCTGGGCGCCTGCCAACGCACTGCCTGTCAGCCATGCTGGGGCAGCGTCCCATATAAAGTAGAGGAAGATGGGCATGGATGTTAGCCCAGGGCCTGTCTTCCTCAGCAAAAAGAGGATTAGCAACGGATGTTAGATCAGGGCTGGACTTCCTCACAAAAAAAGAAAAAAGAATACATCCTGAAAAATCCAGGGGTGGTGCAACTTATTGCACAAAGTAAGGTTCACCTGCATTTTCAAGGATGCATTAGGATGTTCCTTTGACTTGCTCCCTTTCTCATAATGTCTACTTTTTCTAGGACTTTGCTTTAATTGTTAGTTGAATCTTAGAAGGGTCTAGGTTCAACAAGTATTTATTAAATTCCAAATGTGCCAACCACTCTTCTCGACCCTGGGATTACACTTTCACAAAACGAAAAATTGAGTAGTAGAATACACGTGAAGCTTTTAAAATAGTACCTGACCCACACTAAACACTCAATAAATATTAGTTGTTGTTGTCTTTGTTGCTGTTAGTATATGGAACCTACAGTCCAATGGAGGAAAGAGACAAGAAACAATAAACATATACATGACCAGAATTATCTCCAATGCAAAGTGCTATGGCCAATATAAAAAAGGATGTAGCTTGTAACCTTAGGGACAGCACCTGAGGCTTGAGCCCAAAGTGGTCCAGCGTCCAGGCTTGATGTGGTAGGATTTCTGATCTTAGTTATAGGAGTAATAAGATCCTGCTTCTAGAATATTGTTGAGTCTGCTTCAAGTGGATTGTGAAGTGTGGTCAGACCACTTAAAAGGACAGAGGGCTATGATTTCATCTTGTGAGATGAACTTTTTTTGCCTACTGGCCAATAAATGTTGTTTAGTAAATGTCTATAGACATGGCCCAAAAAACTCCAGCAGAATGAAGTGATAAAGACCTTCTGGGGCAGGGGCCACTTTACATTAGTTAGTCAACCAAAGCTGCTGCTAGGAGACACTTGAATGACAGGAGGAACCAGATCCAAAGATGTGGGGGCACAGAGTGAATTCCATTTAGTAGACATTCACTGAGAACCTGCTTGAAGCAAATATAATACCGGGGGCAACGGAAAGACAAGAAGGAGAGTAGTACACGCGTCTCCTTTCAAGGACTTTACGGTTTGTAGGGGCGTTGAAATGTATCCACTAAAGCCCAGGATACTAAAGGCTGTTGGAGAAAACCTAAGAGAACTGAGCTGGAATGGAGAGAGGATCTTACTTCACCTCACTCGCTGCCTCCTCTTTTTCATCTTGCTCCTCCTTCTCCCTTCCCCCTCCAACTCGACCAGCATTCACCGTAGCCTCCCAAGGACAATAGAGAAGCAGACTTTGAGGAGGTTGGGGGGCTTCTCCTGTCTGCCTCCCAGCCCACATTTGCCTCGCTTTGACTTTGCTCGATGGAAAATAAATCACAGCCACTCCATTCCCACTCGCTGTCCCCAGGGATCTGAGACCTCACCTCCTCCCTTGAGCCTGCCTGCAACATGAGATTGTCAGGTACAAAGAGAAAACCTTTCGAGACCCACACCCCATTTGGAGAGCCAGGAGGGTCAATGGGAATAATTGCTAGCAGTTGAATGTGAGCGGCTGTAGAGGGATTGGAAGGAAAAGGTTTCAGGAAGGGAAGAAAGAAAAGGAGGAAAAAAAAAGCCGTTGCCCCCTCCGCTCCCCCGCAACCTCCATAGTCTGTGCACTGAGAACTGCATGGTGGTCTGGGTCCTTGTAGAACATTTGTGTGCCGGACAATAGCACAGCCTGCCTTCAGATCATCAGCTGCTGTTTTCTGGTTAGCTCTCCCTTTATGTGAGTGCACAATGCAAGCCTTCAGTCACAGTGACTCTTGAGGAATACATCTGGTTTTTTCTTTCAGACGCTCTGAAAAGGTCAGCCTGTTCGTTTCTTAGACGCGAGACACCACATATTTTTCTCTCCCTCTGAACTGGAAAGACAGACCTACACCTTTTCTTGCCTCCTGGTACATAATTAGACATGGTGCGGCTCTAGAAGCCAGCCAGCCAGCCAGCCCATCCTCTGCACTCTTTCAGGGATGCACAGCCCAGCTTCCATGGCTGCCAAACTCCTGGTCTGATCACAAAGGCTCCAAATGGTCCTCCTTCCCCAGCCCCATACCCTAGGGTTCTCTGCTCACTGTTTTGTTAATTATGACAGTCATCGCCCATTCTGCTCCCCCAACGCGGTCTATGACCAAAGCTGTCTCTGGCAGAAGGAAGGTTTGAGAATTTCTGCAAAAAAAAAAAAAAAAAAAACCCAACATTTTAATCATTTTCACTCCAGTGATGGTAAAGATTCTTCATGCGCATTGTAACATAATAATAAATGTGCCCATGAGGAAAGAATGATCAGCAGCTGGTGTCTGACAAATTATCTCATTCCAGACAGGCAAACAGTCCACAGTGGGGAGAGACTGGAGTCTGAAGCGGCAATTTGGCACACGATTGGGGTTTCACCTCTCAGATGATGGAGGTCCAAATGGCCCACCGCGACTGGGCCTGGGCCTGGGCCTGGGAGGTTTTCTCTGGCTCTCCTATTCTCTCAGCACCTCCCAGAGCTTCTGACAGCCATGGAAAAGGGGATTACTCTCTGGGCTCAGCCAGCTCATCCCTCGCCCCTCCTTCGGGCACTCATCTTCCAACCCTAAGAAACAATTACAGTCCACCCCCCGCCATGAGCCTGGTGCTCTCTCATGCGTGGTGCATGTGATTTCCTCGTGTCATAATACCCTGGCCCCACCTCACACTCCTATTTCCTGTTCGAAACCCATCTAGATTCTTCTCTCACTCTGCCAAAGAGTGTTGGTCACTCTCTCTTCTGGAAGCCTCTAGCACCTTTGCCTAGTAATTTTATTACACCACTGTGTGGTTATTTGTTTTCTATGTACTTTTTGACAGCAGCTACCATGTGTTTTTCATGAACCCTGAGCGGAAGTCCTACTCTGAATACTTTTCTTCTATAATGTGCTGAATCTTCATGACTCTAAGAGGGAGAAATTCTCCCCTTTTTACAATTAGGAAACTGAAGATTGGTTGATTTTATGTCCCTGGCCCCAGCATGATCCCTGAAGTGGGTGGTAGAGCTGGAAAAGCCCAGCCTCGCCTCTGCTCCTGTCTCTGGGGGCCTCACAGGGCTCATTTCCACAGAATACAACATGACCTAAACTGCTTTCATGGGTGCTTGTTATGCAGTTCCAAGGTAATATGCTTTGCCTATGTTGTTAGTATCATAGATCCTGACTGTGAGTTTATTTCTGGTGATTTTTTTAAATGCCAGTTTCCCTCCAGAATAGACACTCTCTGAAGGCCAGGACACTGCCTGCCTTGTTCACACCTATATTCCCAGTAACTAGAATAATCCTTGTCACCTGTTAGGAGCACAAGACATTTTTTGATGAATAGATGAGGAATGAATTGAACAATATCAAGATAGGACATCATGATCTGTGTTTAACCTGGGTCGCGATTGCAGCCAACATCCTGTGAAATGAGGCTCTGGCATAAGACAGCACCCACTGAGAACTGGCAACTTTTTTTTTTTGGTGAGGAAGATTGGCCCTGAGCTAACACCTGTTGCCAATCTTCCCCATTTTGCTTGAGGAAGAGTGTCCCTGAGCTAACATCTGTGCTCATCTTCCTCTCTTTTGTGTGTGGGACACCTCCACAGCATGGCTTGATGAGTGGTGTAGGTCTGCGCCTGGGATCCAAACCCGCAAACCCAGGCTGCTGAAGCAGAGCGTGCAAACTTAACCACTGTGCCACCAGGCCAGCCCCAGAAAAATTGGCAACTTTTGAACAATTATTTCTTGGCTTGCTAACTTAGATGGAAGAGCCCAAAACCCTCTTCAGCATTGCTTCCCCTGCTTAAAGTGTTTATATCCCTTCCTGGTAGCATGATTGGCAATATCAGAATAGCACTGTTGATTACCTCTCACCACTATGGGAGGAAATTGAGATTGCTCACAGCTGGCTCTTAAAATAGCCTTTAGAACCAATTTTAAGAAGCAGCTATTCAGCAACTATGATTTGCATCCCTACTGTGTGCTGGGCAGTTACAGACACGGAGAAAATTATCCAGATATTGCAGATCATGTCCCACTCAATCTCCACGTGAGGACAATATTATTACCCCCATTTCACAGATGAAGAAAACTAAGTCTGAGACTGATTATATAACCTGCCCAAGATCTTTACAACTCTTAGGGAACAGAACAGAAACTCGATTGCCCATGAGACAATCGGAAACTTGAATGCTAAGATCAGAACACGATATTAATTCTGTGAAAAACTGTCAAATGGAAAAGTTTATAAAGCTCAGCAACCTAAGTTGATGAAAGTGATTAAGAAACTGTGTATTGGTATCTGTGCCCTTGAAAAACAGAACAAATAGAGACAATAGATTGCAGACATCCCTAATGGTCAACACAGAACGCGGAGCTGCTCATAAGCCTGACAGGCAGCTACCAGATGTCTGCTTACGGCAGGTGTTCGGAGGTGGAGACTGGCTGGCTTCTACCTTGATTATTCCTACTGCTAAATCTAGAAGAAACAGAGAAGACCGCTTGGCTGGGGTGTCTCTAAAGAAAATCCAAAAGACGTCAGCCTCTTATCTCCCATTTAAGGATTAAAATCTGGCTTTTGGGTTTCATTCTGTAGCAGCTTTCTTTCAGTTTGTGTTTATGTTAGAGATATAAAAGACTGTCAGTGATCTATTATCTCTCAGGTTTAAAAATAGCCACATCTATTCTTATGTTGCAATTTAGAACCAAAGGAGACTCAAGACAAAGAAAAAATAGTCTCTGGTATTAGATTTCTTGATTGGTTTAAAAAACCAACATTATATTTTAAACAGGAAACCCAAAGGGAGCCAGCTTGGTCCAAAGCCACAGTCACTGTGAGCAGTGGCTCTAGGACCCAGCAGGAAGAGGTGGAATCTTCATTAAATCCCCTCTGTGGGAGCAACTCACACTGACGTAGTTACACTAATGACTTCATGTATGCATTTCCTTTTGGAGTGCTGGGTTTGCAAAGATCTTAAGTTAAGACTCTTTTTTTTACACTGGGTTTTGAAAAACTGGGATTGAAGTGACCAGGAATGTTAATAGGACGTGAAGCATCTCCTGCTAGGATGGGCTTGGTTGAAGTCATGTTCTGTAAGAGGGACAGCTTGTTTTTTTCAGACATTCTGGATGGAGCCTGACAAAGGATTCATTGGGCATGACAAAATACATGTTCTGTGCAGACCTAATTGCAGTTTATTATTAAGGGTAACCCATTGTATGCAAATATATGCAATGTCTTATATAATAATATATAGGTAACAATAGGTTTCTACTAAGAATTTTCAATTCTTCCTCATTAAAACCAAAAACACCTATAGGCTAATATGGCAAAACAAAAGTCTTGCTGCTCTGGTCTGGCTTCCCCTCCTTGAGTTCTCGTAACTCCACGGCCCTCCATGCACGACTTTCTTCTCCAAGAAATGGTTTCTGTTACCATGAGCTACTAACATTGGCCTGTTTTCTCCAGTTTCATCCACAATTGTTCAAAGTTCACTCGGAGTATCTAGATTTTTATCAACAACAAGCTTAAGATAATTTTCTGCCTCAAATACTCTCCAGTGTTGCCTAAACTGGCATATTGATTCTTATTCCGGAAAGGATTTCTCTTTCTGTTTGCTCCTAATTGCAACTCTGGAATTCTAATCCAGTGCTGTCCTATAGAAATATAATGACAACTACAAATATGAACCACGTATGTAATCTCAAATTTTCTAGTAGCCACATTAATAAGAGTAAAAGAAAAAGGTGAAATTAATTTTAATAATATGTTTTATTTAATCAAATGTATATGTATATTTATGCAACATCAAACATATTATTTCAGCATTTAATCAGTATACAAAAATCATTGATGAGATCTTTCATATTTTTTTTCTATCATACTATATCTCCAAAATTGGTGTGTATTTCATCCTTACAGGACGTCTGAACTTAGACCAGTTATGTTGCATGTGCTCAAAAGCCACATGTGGCTAGTGGCTACCATATTGGGCAACACAGCATAGATTCATTCTAGGGGCTTTGTGTTCTGAGCTGCTGGGTATGGTAACAAGGAGATTTTCATCCTGCTCACATTTTGGTGGGATCCATAACTTGCTGATTCAGATCAACCTGAAAATAGCTTCCTACTCCCCAACCAAGGAGCTGCACCATGATAATTCCTGTGTATTAAACTCTACGGCCTTGTTCACTTTAACCCCTTGAACTATTACTGTTTAATCACTGCATTTGTGATTACCATGTTGAACACTATAACACAAAAGGTATTTCCATTCAATAGCTTCCGGGTCATAATGTTTTATTGTTATTGCCATTGGTGGTGGTTGCTTTTACCTAGGTAGGATGAGAATATCATAATAAAAAGATTCTTATACTTTACTCTTTCACTTGGTTATTTTCATTTCCTCCTCATTTGTTTCCTGTGCATTGAAGATGTTGTCAAATTTCTAATTCTGCGGTTTGTGGAGTTTCACACCTCGTCCTCTTCCTGGAGGTCTCCATGTGTAGGACGTCTAATAGGTCACCTCTGAGGTCCATTCCAACTCCACTGGAGCCAGCTTCACAGGTCAAAGTATAGTAGGAGAAGAGAGAATAGAGAGGGACTCAGGACTGAAGGCAGTGGGTGTGAGAAGTGACAGGAGGTAGAAAGTAGGGGGAAGGAAACATCATCGGGGTAGAATAGGAGGAGAAGAGAAAGAACTGAGAGTGAAGAAGCAGATGAGTATGTGGAGAGCATTGGGAATGGCTGGCAATTACAGGGGGATGGTATTCTCAAGCTGGTGGGCCAATCAAAATATACGGATTGTAAAGGTTAAGTGAAATGTTTATTTTATTTCTTTCTCCTCCTCAGTCAGCCTGACTGAATACGATTATCAGCACACTGCACTAGCTGCATACTAAAATTAGATGTTAGTTCAACTTCTCACTCACCGCATTAATGCACAGACGCCTCTCACACATAAATGCCTTTCTCGCCAGGCTCAGTCACCTTACCCATCCTTCCTCGAAGTTGTATGTTAGACAGGAAACATGGAGCTTTTGTTCAGTTGGCTTGCCTGTGCAAGTCAGTGCCTCGTGGTGGAGTGGAAAACATACCAGAGGAGAGACAGTACACCTGAGGTCAGGTCCTGGCTCCACACCACCCTAGCGTTGTAATTTTGGGCAAGTCCCTTGTCTACCAAAGGGACATGCACATCTCTTCCTTACCTATCTTATAGAGGTTTGGGAGAAAATCAATAAGATAACGAATGGGGAAGCACTTAAAACATCTAAAGTCTTACATAAAAGGATTAATGTATTTATGTTTATGTTGGCCATTATGTCTAAATATTTGACAAGTTGCTCCCAGTTTACAGTTAGAGAGAGTGAGGCCCAGACAAGAAACACCGGCTCACCCGGTATCTCCCAGAGACCAATGGTTTAAGATGAAAATCTAGTCCACTGCCTCCCAGCTCCAGCCTATGTCCCCTAAGCATGTTGTCTTTCTGGAAAAAACATTCCTCACCCCAACCTTCACTTCAACATAATGGCTGCTCAGCTATCAAGAGAGAAAAGACCAAAGTTATCTTTTAGAATTTAAAAAAGAAATCTGTCTTTAAACAATAACTCTGAAAGATTGACATAAAATGATTTTTTCCCAAAATTTCTTTTTCTTCTCCATCACCTATGTATATTACATTGTTGTTATTTATAAAAGCAGAGATGGTTGGAATTTGTAGCCTAAAAAATGACAGAAACATGTGTCCTTGGGTTTTTTCTTTATTATATACACTCATAGCAAGAATATATGGATTTTTCACTTGCTAAATAGTCCTACAAATACATACTTCGTTAATAAACTGATTTTCAGTGAAATAATTTACTGAATGAAATAATTCACGTTTAGTTCTCAATTATGACTTAAATATACAAAGCCAATGACCAAGTTTACATGCACGTGCACTGTGCACAATCATGCATTGCTTAACAAGGGGAAAACATTCTGAGAAATGCGTTGTTAGGTGATTTTGTCATTGTGCAAACATCATAGAGAGTAGTTACACAAACCTAGATGGTATAGCCTACTACACACCTAGGCTATATAGTACTAATCTTATGGGACCACAGTTGTACAGGCTGTTTGTCATTGACCAAAAGGTTGGTATGCAGCGCATGACTGTACCAATACTACTTAAATATGAGCTCCTTACACTTGACCTCACTTGACAACATGCAAAAACGACAACATCGATGAGCTTCAGAGCTGGTTCAAGCCCCAGAAATGCTTCCAGCTCTGAGACCTTGGGCCTATTACATTCCCCCTTGAACTTTAATTTTATCATCAGTAAAGTACAAATAATACCATCTGTGCCACAAAATTCTTCGGAGAAATAAAATAAACAATTTTTACATAAGAGCTTTAAGAAATTCAGTCTTATCAAAAATTAATTTTTTTCCATACAATTCTTTCAAGCTATAGCTATATTAGGCAAGAATATTCAATCTGTGCACTCCTGTTCCCCAAGAGTCATTTTTCCATTGTGTTGATCACTGATAAGGAAGGCAAAAGGCCTACGACATTAAAAAGGGTGGGAATCTGAAAGGGTGGAACAGTCATACTAAGAAATATGGCCTCTAGTTCTCAGAGTTAAAGGACCTTGGGGATAATCTAGTCTATCTCCTCATTTCTCAGTTAAGGAAACAGAGTGGGTGGTGTGGTAAGGGAGGGCCTTGCTTTCAGCAGCAAGAATAAAGACCAAACCAAAATCAGAGAAAGTGTTCTATGTTCTGCCCCGAGATGTTTTGCTACAGTGTACTGCCTCATTTTACGAGAATCAAATATCACATTCTCTGGGTGATGGCAGGACACCTGTGGACACTACAGCCTCAGAGAGGTCACTCAGGGACTCTCAGAGATGGAAGGTTTATGATGGACTCTGTAATCAGACCTTCTCTAAAATTCCCACCAAGTGTCAACTATCCTTTCTACATACCTTTGGTGATGGTATACTCAATGCCCATCTAGGCCATCCTGACCTAATTTCAAATACATGTTCTCTTTCTGAGTAGGATGTGTGTCTGCTGTAAGCTTCTGTCTGCCCTCTCTCCTTTTGGGCTGAGACCCAAGCTGCCAGGGTAGAGCCATCCAGTCAACACAGTTACAACCATCAACCAAATCATTACAGAATTAGTTACTTCATTGAAGTTGTAATGTGTTATAGAAGAAAAGCACCAAATGAGTGAGTGTAACAAGGGGATTGTTGTTCAACAAGTGTTCAACAGGCTGGTGGAGAGGACAGATTTCCCCAAGGCCATGGTGATTCACCAAGACTTGAAGGAGGAGTAGATATTGGACCAGTGAAATTAGATGAAGGTGAAGAGGAGGGTCCCAGGCCAAGGAAAGAGCTCCTCCGAAGGCCCGGAAGAAAAAGTGCCAAGACAGTACTGGAATAGGAGGGAAGACCAGTGTGGAGGGAGCAAATTGTGGAAGAGTGACAGCGGAGAGAGATGAGAAGGGCTACCCCACACATAATGCAAATACTTTACAAGGCATTTCTCCCTTGTGTTTCCAGTTTATCTATAACCTCCTTGAAGTGGGTTAACCAAGAAGAACACAAAGATTATAAACTTTAATTCTATGCCAAATTGCATGGGTACAAATTCTGGCTCGGCAAATTACTAGCTGTGAAAACTTAGAGTAGTTATCTAGTTTTCTGTGAATCCTCATCTACAGCTGGTAATAACAGTAGTACTCACTCATAGTGACTTAAGGATTAAATAAATTAATTTACATAAAGCTTCCAGAACAGTGTCTGGCACCTAATAAGTGCTAGATAAACTTTGTTATTATTATGGTGGTCCAAGCCAGGAGCCTGACTTAATTTCCCTCTAGCTTTAGTTTCTGTGTCAGTTCAGGTCTTCCAGGAAGCAAATAGATTGGGCAGGGAGAACTTCAGAGCTCAGTGCCCATCTGAAAAGTCTTAGAGAATCCACTGTGAAGCTCCAGAGCAAAGATTGCCTGTTAGAGGAGTCCACCTTGGGCAGAAGTGGTCAGGCCCTAGTACTGCTATTGTGCTTGATTGCTGGCCAGAGAAGAATGCCCAGGAAGAGTGTGGCATCTGGTCCAACACTGTACACCTCAGAGCTGACTGACAAGTTCTTTCTTGAAGGGCAGTCTGAAGAGTGCACATATGGCGGCCATAGCTTCTGGCTTATTAAATAACCCCCGACCCCTAACTCTCCTTTGCATCTTCCAGACTCTCAGCTGTATTCCTCTGGTGACCCCCTAGCCCTCCTGGTCTATTTGCCTGATCTGACCTCCCTGATGGAACTCCTAAGTCCACTGTTTCCATGGACACCACTTCAGCTTAACCTTTTCTACCCTCAGGTGCACTCACTGCCTTTAGTCCTCTTATTAAGGGCACCTAGGAGTCTTGTCTTTCCAGTACTTGGCTACCTTAGGAGATTTGAAAATAATGATCTTGTGAAAATGGTATAGTAGAAGGACACCAACTTCAAATGGACAGAATAAGGTTTGAAAGCTGGTTCTACCATTTATTCATTGTGCAGATTACTACACCTCACCCAACCTCAATTTCTCCATCTATAAAATGGAGCCAGGGCCTATCTTTCAGGGTTGTGGTAAGGATTGAATGAGATGATGTACGTAATAGTTCCCAATACAGTGACTATCACAGAGCAAATACTCAATGAACATTATTTTTCTTTCCTTCCTTCCTCCTGGAATTTTATCTTCTGCAAATGAATCACCGCCAGTTTCCTCCTGGTTTTCAGGTGCTCTTCTCATCCTGCAGTACTTGTTTTAAAAAGTTCCAATCTTTCAATAATAACCTTGAAGAAGTTATTTGCAAAATAGAATGAAATGCTTACCCCACACTGTGGTGGTATGATCATCATGAAGTAGATGATATCTATCCGCTAAAACCCATCTTCAATGATTGCCTATGAAACCTAAGATAATATTCAAGCTCCTTACCATGGATGGCCTTTGTCATGCACTTCTTTCTGCCTGGAATTCTTTTCTTCTCACACATCAGTTAGCTCTGCTCTTCAGTTCTCAGTCACTTCCCAAGAGAGGCCTACTCTCACCTCCTAAACTAAACTAGCCCTCCATGACACCATTTCCCTGAACTCTGTTTGTTTCCCTTATAGAATCTATCACAATTTATAATTTTATACTTATTTCTATGGCTACTACTGTTTAATGTCTATTTTCCTTATAGACATTAAACTTCAAAAAGGCAGCAACTGTATCCTATCTGGAGCATCCAGCATAGACAATCCATAATACTCTCGAATGGATGCATGATTTACCTCCCTCCATTTAAGCCAAGATTGCACTCACTTTTTTTTGGCAAGCTCATGTAACTGCTGATTCATATTCAGCTTCTTTTTCACCATAACTCCTAAGGCTTTTACACACCTGCAGCAGCTAAGTCGTCGTGATTTATCTTGTGAATGCATGTGTACATGTATGCATGTTTAACATGAGCAAGGGTACACATTTGGGTAAATAATGGGTTTTCAGATCAACTGAAAGGGATATTGTATGTGTGTGTAAGGATAAATACAGTATTGACAAAGTTGTCTGGGTCAAATCATGGAATGCTTGAATAGCAGTGTGAGGCATTGGATAATATTTCATATGCAAAGATGGAGCGAAGGGGCGATGCAAAGATTTAGAGTTTAAGTAGTCCCTGGTGATCTTGGATAGAGCAATTTTAGAGAAGGTGGTGGGACCAGAACCATATGGTGGGTGGATGATGCATAAGTGGAAGGTAAAGATGTAAAAGCAGATACACGATACCAAACATGATGGAAACGATGGCTGGACTTTGATTCCCTCTGACCATGTTCATTTAACCTTTTCTGGTCTGCTTCACACTTTCCAACAGTTTTGATACATCCTGAGCTTTCTCTACAATGCTTTCTCCTATTGTCCTTTGTCACATGCTCTTTTTTCTATCTTTTTTTGTTCCAGCCTTCTTTACTCCTGGACTCTCTCCTGCTTGGGCTTTTCCATAGATTTACGTTCAGAACTGCCTGTTCAAGAGTTATTTCACTTTTTCTTGACGCTTTCCCCACTCAGAGGCATATTATGGAGTCATGGCTAGTCTTCCTTTGAAATCAGCTTTTACAAAGTTGAGGGGAACTATGTGCGTACCTTAAGCTCTTGTCTGCCGCATATATAGCCTTCTCATTTCCAGAAGGCTGCTTCCAGCACTCCTGGGAATATTTGTTATGCAGAACAGGTGGGGTCTTGCCCATGCCCCCTTGATAGTTAATCTTCAGATAAGAGTATAGAAAGATAATTAACAAAGGATATGTTTGTTGCAATCATCATGTTAAATAAATGTGTAAAATAGCATTACATCTGTAAACTACATATGGATACTAGACCATCTGAGTCTGTGAAAGCTCACTTCGTTCAACCATGGATGCTGAAGGAGAGAGAGATCTCCTCCCTTCCTGTGTCCTTATTTAGTGTCTCTGAAATGTACACTGCTCTCAGATTTGCACATACACCCCCCCAAAAAAATCTCTGAGCATTCTTCTGCTAAAAAACATCAGCTCTGGATACTGCTATCAGATGTCTCTAAGATTTTTGTGATTGCTAACCCCTAACCTACTGTAGCACTTAGTGTTAGAGAAGAAAGGAAAAAACAATTGAACCCTCTCACATAAGATTGGCCACATTCTCTTTTGCTTATTTTTCTGGCTTAGTCACTGTTCCTCCAATTTTACAGCAACACACAATTATCAGGGTTATCTGGATGCCTCGACTTCTTATTCCCACATCTAGGATGACATGGTAGCATTTTCTCATGTCTCTGCTTGTGGGTATCTTGTGTTGATCAAGAAGTAAAGTGAATTTTTGAGAAGAGTGGAAAGACCATTCAATAGAGAAAGAGTGGTCTTTTTAACAAATGATGTTGGAACAATTGGAAATGCACAGGCAAAAAAAAATTAAGTTGGACCTCTACCTCATACCTTATACAAAAATTAATTCAAAATGGATCAAAGACCTAAATGTAAAAGCTAAAACTATAAAACTCATAGGAGAAAATACAGGAGTAAATCTTGGTGACCTTGGGTGAAGCAAAGCCTTTTTAGATTTTCTCTCAAAAGCACAAGTTACCAAAGAAAAGACAGACAAATTGGACTTCATTGAAAGTAAAAACATTTGTGCTTCAAAAGATATCATGAAGGGGCCACCCAGTGGCGCAGCGGTTTAGTCCGCGCTTGGCAGCCCAGGGTTCGCGAGTTCGGATCCCGGCGCCCGCCAACGCACTGCTTGTCAGCCATGCTGCGGCGGCATCCCATATAAAGTGGAGGAAGATGGGCACGGATGTTAGCCCAGGGCCAGTCTTCCTCAGCAAAAAGGGGAAGATTGGCAACAGATGTTAGCTCAGGGCTGCTCTTCCCCACACACACACAAAAAAAAGACATCATGAAGAAAGTGAAAAGACAACACAAAGAATGGAGGAAAATATTTGCAAATGATATATCTGATACAAGATTTTTATCCAGAATGTATAAAAAACTCTTATGACTCTATATTAAAAAGACAACCCAATTAAAAATTGGCAGAGGATATTTCTCCAAAAAAGATATACAAACGGCCGATAAGCTCATGAAAGATTACTCAACACTGTTAGCCATTATGAAAATGCAAATCACAACCACAATGAAATACCACTTCATACCCACTAGGGTGGCTGTAATCTAAATGACAGACAAGAACAAGTGTTGACCAGGATGAAGAGAAATTAGAACCCTCGTATGTTGCTGGTGGGAATGAAAACTGATGTAGCTGCTTTGTAAAACAATCTGACAATTCCTCAAAATATTAACTATAGAGTTACCATATGACCAAGTAATTCCACTCCTATGTATATAACAAAGAGAAATAAAAACATATGTCCACACAAAAAGTGTACACATATATTTACTACAACATTACTCATAATAGCCCAAAAGGGGAATGACCCCAAATATTCATCAATTGATGAGTGGATAACCAAAATGTAGTATATTCATATAATAGAATATTATTCAGCTACTCAAAGGATACATGCTACATGGATGAACCTTGAAAACATTATTCGAAATGAAAGGAGGCAGATAAAAAAGGCCACTTATTGTATGAGACCATTTATATGAAATATCCAGAATAGGAAAATCCATAGAGACAAAGTTGACTAGTGGTTGCCTAGGGCTAGGGAAGGAAGAGGACAGAATGAAAAGATTCTGCAAGGCAGAGGGAGGTCCTGGGTTTTCTTTTTGGGGTGATGAAAAGTGTTCTGGATTTAGGTAGTGGTGATGGTTGCACAACTTTATGAATATACTAAAAAACACTGAATTGTATGCTTTAAACGGTGAATTTTCTGATATTTGAATTATACTCGATTTAAAAATGTAAAGAAGAAGGAGGAAGAGGAGGAGAAAGAGAATAAGGAGGAGTAGGAGAGAAGAAGCAAATGTTAAACATAGAGTTACCATCTAGTAGTAAAGAAGGACAGTGATTTCCAAGAATGCAGGAAAGTGATGAGAAGGTACACTGGCCACCTTTTCAATAAAGATTAGGTTCATTAAAACTCCAGATTCTACACATCCTTTCAACCCATCACCTGATGGCAGGGGCCGTCTTAACCTGTAGTCATCAGATATAACATTATTCTTAATGCACTTACATTGAGCTTTTGTGCATTATGCTGTGGATGCTACCCATTTGGATAGATTCTCGATGTGCCCTAGACCAGGTGATGGGAGCTGCCCAGATTCTTAAAAATTATAATTTAAATCTGGAAAGAGTTTTAAAGATTAATATAACAATAATGATTAATTTTGATATGGTACAAAATAAATCCTTATTCAGCTGGTATGACCTCTCTCTCTTCTGAATTTCTCTAACCTTGAATTTCATCTCTCTCTGTGGCCTTGACTGCTCCCTAGTTTCTCTTATGTCATTTTCAGGTCTGGATCATCTCATTGATAGATTATAAACCCTTCAGTGAAGAATCATCACTGTATCCCAGGGGCCTAGCACAGGGCCTGCCCAGTATGCTGGGCTCAGCCACCGTTTGTTGAACAAATCAATGAACCTCCAATTCCATTTGGAACCGGACAGAGTACACATATAAGGAATTTTAAAACAACAATGTAAGAATGTTGCTGCTCTCAGAGGCAATGGGAATTTGTAGCCTATGCCAACTCCAGCCTTCCCCAAACCAGCCTCAGTTTCCCCAGTGGCACAGCACCAACACTATCCTACGTTGGAGTGGCTTCTCCTTATGTTTTTGAACAGCCAAAGTGGAATGGACAACTGGAACACCGTTCCCCTCACAACACGAGGGAGATTTTGGAAATTGTAGAAAACCCTGACTAGGCTTAATGTTTAACTATCTGGAAGCAGTTGCCTTCTGCTATAGACGTTCTTTGAAATACAGATGAATCCAGAATTCAGAATGCAGATCAGTAATTTCCTTTCTGGATCTCCCGTGGGCTCCTCAAGAGTACTTCTTATGAGGCCACTACAAACCTCAGTGCCAGCACTCTTCACAGCTCCCGCAGAGCAGGCACGTTCAAGGGAGTCCTGGGGAGAGAGAGTTGTTCAAGGGAAAAGCAAAGCTTTGTGCAGGATTTAAAGAGCCCAGGAGGTCTGTGAAGACCTTCTGCTACTGTTGCCTATGTTCATAGACTTTGGAACTATTTGCCTTCTCATCCCACAGCAGATGGAAAATAGTTCCGAAATTTTGTTACAATACAAAAATTTATTTAGATTTTGTTTTTGGAGAGGGGAATTCAGAATTCTGTGGAAGAGTTAAAATGCATCCAATACATTTTTAGATATTTTTAGAAATCTAACATCTATTAGGTTACAGAAACAAGTGTGGCTTTTCCAGAATTTTGTTTGCTCATAACTCACCAGATTCGCTATTTCTCTTTAATGACAATAATATATGCAACCACTTGCAGGTTTACAAAGTGCTTTTGCAGGCTGCTCTTATCTGTTGCTCACAAGATGACTACGAACTTCGTTTTAGAGATGAAGCAATTGAGGCTGAGAGAGGGGTAGTGACCTTCCGGGCACACAGAGGTAACAGCAGAACCAGGACCCCAAAGTCAATAGTCAGCCTCCAGATTTCAGCCCATTATATTTAGATATATGAAGACCAGACCCCAGAAGGAGACAAACATAACAATTTGAGGGTATATTTTCCAAAGTTAATATTGACAGGAAAAAATTAGCCTCAAGATGTGGAGAGGATGCATACTGAGTGCTTTATTCTCTCTCTCTTTGGTTTATAATCAGATCTCCCTTCTTGTCACAATGCAGATGTTATTTTTGCCCCAGATGAATTTACAGATAATAGGAACCCCAGCTCTTGGGTCTGGGATTCAGACACACATTCTACCAAGACAAAAGTTCACTGCTTTACATGGTCGCATAAAATGGAAATGCTATAACATTCCCGTATGCAAACAACTTGCCAAGAGTGTCGTGTTTCAAAAGCCATGTACTGAATGGAGACAAGATCTCAGTACAAGCTGTGGGAGCAGGGTGAATTTATGAAGCAGAAAGTATGGGCTGAGGAAGAGATCAGCCCAGGAACAGTTTACTGGCCTTGCTGTTCTCTTAAGAGGCACTAATGGTAGTGGACTGGTGCAATGGAAGTAAACCCAGCTTCATTTAAAGCAGTAGCATGAAATTGGTTGCAATAAAATTATGCATTAAGTGTGCATTATGTTTAATAAGACTGGATTGCACTTCCCATGTTTACTCTGTGACTATTGAGGCTGATCCAATTTTCTAAAGTTCTCCAATTGGTTCACGATCGAGTTTCCGGCCAGAAGGTCAAATTTCCCTTGCTGTTATTATATGTCTCTATTACTTTACTATGGCATTTACACTTTATATTCATTACCTTTTTTTCTATCTCTTGAACCTTCCCAATTCCAAAATGTTCCCTGTAGATGGCCCGTTTGACACAAATTAGAGCAACCTTGATAGCTGTCAACTGGAGACTATCTGAGAACAAAAGGACATTATTGCAAACCAGCACTGGAGGTAATTTCTTCTGCTTTCTCTGAAGGCTTCTTAATGGCCTTTGAGAAATAATACAATTCAGATCTGCAACCAGGAGACAAAAGAGTGAACGTTGGACAGCATGGGGAACGTATGACTTGGTCTTTAATCCTACTGTCCTGGGGTTAGGAATATTATCATTAGAAAGTAGAGATATCTATTTCATTTCACCATGTGCATATTTATTAATTTATCTAATTAGCAAACACTCATTGGGAACCTACTATGTGCCAGATACTGTGAATGTGATGAGAATACACCAATTAATAAGACATGATCCTGCTACGATTTTATAGTCTAATGGGGATGAGATGTAGGGAGATTGATACATAAAAATATAACTTCAATACACTGAGATAAGTGAATTATTAGAGGAAAGAATACAATTCTGTAGCAGCAGCAAAGAAGGATAATTAGTTTTTCTGGTGGAGAATAGACAGCCTTTGCAGAAAAGATGAAATGGTTTTCTTTGAAAAAAGAAGAAGAAATAAAGTGCATTCCAAGCAGAGACAATGGCATACGCAAGACACGGAGGTGTGAAAGAGTGTGATATATTTGGGAAATCACAAGAAGATTTCTAGGTGCCTTAAAGGGTACAGGGGCTGGGGTGAGATATGAAATGACAGGAAATGAGGCCAGAGTGTGAGGATGCTCAAATGCAATGCCATTGGGGGTTTAGATGTTATCCCATAGTCTTGGAGGCTTCAAGGACAAATTCTCCCAAACTAAGTTTGGTCTTTTATTTCTACAAACTGGTTTCAATTGGGTGAAGAATAAACAGAGCCCTTTTAAAAATCTTTCTGGAAGAATACATTGAGGAGAATGTAAAATAACACGTGGTATATACATACACATTTTTCTATATGTACCACTATGTATATCTACATACTCATATGCAGTGATGCGGTGATAGGCAAATAATGTTGCATGATACATATTATATATACATATATATACCTTCTCCTTACCTTATGACATGGGTTTGACACTACTCTTCTGTGACCTTCTAAATAGCCATGGAGTTCAGCCATGATGAATTAATGGGTATCATTGTTATTGCCCCACGGTAAGCAACGCTAAAATAGGACAAAATATAAGTAACTGTTTTCAGGCATTGGACAACAAAGAGCACAGAACTCTAATCCTGAGAGCAGGGGAACACACAGGTGAGCTCCTCACTCAACCTAGTTTTCTGCAGGGGAGCATTTTTTAAACTTCTGTCCACAGAAGTGGAGCCCAGACAGAAAGCATCCATCTCCCAAGGCAAAGGAAATGGAGATCAGAATCCAGCCCTGCTAGGCAGCTAGAATTCGCAAGGCTAGGTACCAAAAAGAAGGGAACTTGGCAGAGAAGGACCTCCAGAGATTTTCACTGAGTCATGTTTTCTGTGAAATGGTACAACAACGAAAAAATATTTAAAATAGGTATAAATAAAAAGTCAGTAGATAAATTCAAATGGAGCTCTGAAAAAGAAAAGCACTTGCTTTGTCCCTTGCTTTCTCCTGTTAACTGACTTTTCAGATTCAACTTTCGCAAACTTCCCTAGCCAGGGCTGAATATTCCCCTCTTTAATATCCCAAAGCACTTTTTTTTAGCCTTTCCTAACTTCCCCTGTAATGCTGCATTGTGGTTATTCATTCGAATGTTCGTTTTCCACACGGTGCTGTGGGCTCCTCTGTCTCCGTATCACCAGAGCTCAGTGGCTAGAGTGAATGAATGATGGATTAATGGGTGAACGAATGAAAAAATTTCTGCCCACTCTTGCTACAATGGTCAGAACCAAAAAGAGAAAAAATAAAAGGGAGACAGATCTACATTCCTCTCCAAAAGAGGGAGCAATAGAGTTATTATCACCTGCATAGTACTCAGTATTAACAAATTCAGGAAATTCAAGATATTTCCATAAATCCTTGGCTTGCTAAATATATTTTTATTTAAATTACTCGTGTAATTGCTTATAGTATATAATAAACTTTTCATCTTACATACATTTTATTTTATCATTCTATATTCGCATGAAAATCTACAAAAACTTTCCCTCATGCTATGGATATTGTGCTGAGATTCTGCTGCTAAATTTGCTACTTTTTAATTAAATCAGCTTGGCTGTCATTTTACTAAGTGACTTCTTTTCCATTTTTCTTCTGAACATTTATTATTAAATTTTCAAGCACACAGACAAGTTGAAAGAATCGTACAATGAGCACTAATACACCCACCATCTAGATTCAATAATTAACATCTTGCCATATTTATTTTATATCTCTATCTATATACATATATATGTATTTACATTTTTTGCTGAAAGTAGATTATAGACATTATGACACTTCAGCCCTAAATATTTCAACCTGCATCTCCTAAAAATAAAAGCTTTAGTCTACCTAACCTCAATATCATTATTTCATCCAGAAAGTTAATAACAATTCCCTGTATTATCTAATAACTGGTTCATATTCAAATTTTTCCCAACTAATCCTAAATTATATTTTATGGATTTCTTTCAAACCAAGATCCATGAAGCTTCATACATTTTGTTTATGTCTCTTTTACTCTACAACAGTCCCCCACATGATATTTTTTTTTCATGACATTGACTTTCTAGAGACCAAGTCAGTTGCTTTCCAAAATATCTGCATTCTGGATTTGCCTCATGGCTTCTTTGTGGGGTCATCTAACTGTTTCCTCAATTATGTGTATTTCCTCTAATCTAGACGTTAAGACTGGAAACTTGATTAGATTCAGGTTAAATATGGTTTTTTGTAAGAATACTTTAATGGTGATGCTGAATATTCCATATTCCTTCCTGACACAATGTCAGGCTGCTCTATGATTAGTGATTCTAAATTTGATCACTCCATTATGACGCTAAGATTTTCCCTCCACGATGAGCAGTCAATCTGGACACGAGCATTGACTAGAGCTACCATCTGTGGAATGCCTATGTGCTAGGCACTGTGCTAACTTTCTAACCCTCATAGCAATCCTATAAGGTAAAGATAATTCTCTCCACTTAAAGATAAAGAAACTAAGGCTCCAATATGTTGACACTCTGCCCAAGGAGAGAATCTGCTCCCTAAGCTACACCCCCTACAACACTGATGGATGCACAAGGATGGGGTGGGGGAGGGCAATATTTTCTGCTTCCTAATCTATTTCTTTGGGTTAGTCAAGGATAAGTGTGGCCAGATAAAAATAATAATAATCTTTTTCCAAAATCAGTGGTTGAAGCTTTGTGACTAAATCATCTTTAAAAGTAACTTTAGGGCTGGCCTTGGTGGCCTAGTGGTTAAGTTGGGTGCTCTCTGCTTCAGAGGCCTGGGTTCAGTTCCACGGCACAAACATACACCACTCTCCTGTTGGTGTCCATGATGTGGTGGCGGCTCACAAACAAAGAGAGAAAGATTGGCAGCAGGTGTTAGCTCAGCGTGAATCTTCCTCAGTGAAAAAAAAGAGAACAGTAACAAAATTTTTAACTTATTTCAGAACTGTCTACAGTTTTTCACTTCTAAACAAACAGATATGATTGTTGATAGAAGAACTTAACTTTTAATTTTACATAGTTATTACATTAAATTATAATTTCAGAAACCTATTTGCCCACTTGAATTTGGTGGACTGGGAAGCAGAAACATAGGTGATAATATCTTCCCCTCACAGCTATGAGAATTGTAGGAATGACAGGTAAGTCTACGTTGGGTTTTAATGATAGCAAAAAAGTTAATTGCTACTGTTATAAAAGCGTGCTCCATTCTCTTCCATCTTGGGAGGAAAAGATGACACTCAGCCTTTTAGAGACAACCTTTCTTACACTTTTCCCTGATATGGACTCCCTCAAAATAGCAGTCCCGTGAGCCGTAGTCTCTGGGCTGAGAATATCTGGGGTTCTGGCAGAACATACAGGGTGGAAAACAGAGAAGTTGCAAGGGCAACAGTTGGCTGAAAAAGGGATAATTACTATCATGTGGGGATTTACATACTTATTTTAAATTTAATAAAAGTGCTTATACTCAGATAGGTTGGAAAATACCAGAAGAGTCTACACTCTCTGTCTGCACCTCATTCTTAATTCCCTATAGTCTGGCTTCTATCCCCAACAATTTCACTTAAAATTGTTGAGTCCTTATACTACTTGCCTTCTCTGTAACATTTAATCATATTGCACACTCGTTCCTTGGCTCTCTCTCTTTCCTCGGCATTCCATTACACTCCATACCTCTGGTCTTTGTCCTCATTCTCTGATCATTCCTTTATATCTCTTTTGCCAGAATTCTCTTTCTCTGCCTGTACTGAACACACTGGTATTCCCTGAGGTTATGTCCTTGGCCACCTTCTCAATTTGCTCTTTCTAAATGATCTCACTATGACAAGCACACCATGGCTTGTGCTTGGATGAGTCCCAACTCTATCCTGGGTATACAAATCTCACACCTCTCTCATGGGCAACAAACTCAGATGTATGACTTCCTATGGTACCTCTCCAATAGATGTCCCCAAGGAAGCTTAGCACATCCCAAACTATACTTATCATGTTCCCTTTTTCCATCCCCCAACCTGCTCCTCCTCCTTTATTCCTCATTTGCTTGAATGTACCACCGCTCATACCACTCCAAGCCAGAAACGAGAGATTCATTCTTAACTCCTCTACTCCCTTCCCACCCCACATCCTGTAAATCAGCAAGTCCTGTGGGACTATTACTTAAATATTCTTTTGTCCTTCTCTTTCTCTTCTTACCCATAACTCCTTGCTTTACTCCATTTTGGAACTAGACTTCTGCAAGTTTCCTAACTGATCTCACTGTCCCAATCTATGTCTCCTCCCTAGTCGCAACAATCTGTCTACTACGGCCAGAGTGTCTACCTAAACTACAAATCTGATTATGTTATTCTTCCCTTTAAAACATTTCATTGGCCTCTTCTTGCCCTTGGATAAACTTGGAATTCTTTAGCATAGCATAAAAGGTGCTTCATGATCTGGCTCTTGCCTCCTGTTCTAGTGTCATATCTCAGCAAAATCTCCCCTTAGTCATACTGAACTACATATTCTTGGAATGGGGATTGCCTTCTCCTTATTTCTATGCTTTTTCACATATCCCTCACTTTTGCTGAAGTGTCCTTCCCAGTATTTCATGGCTAACTCACACATGTCCTTCAAGATTAAGCTCAGACGTCAGCATATCCAAGAAGCTTAGCAGGTCATTTATTTTGGCCATTGTCCCATCTACAAATGTACAAATCCAAGTAATTAAACATGCTGCCTATCTTTAGCAATGATTGATCTCCTTTAAAATGTTGGGTCTTTATATTACATGTGTTTACTTAATGTGTAAAGAAATCTTGACTCTCTTTCCTAATTAGCACTTTACTTTTTGTCAGTAATGGAGTCTAGCTCTCAACCCAAGAAGCCTGGCTGGGCCCTGGCACCATGCTAGCTCTTGCCTACATCCATCTATGGAAAGCTAAATGCTGCCCACATTTCTCAACGATTTTTCCAGGCCACATACAGTTGTGCAGGCTGTGCTCTGCATATATTTACAATAGAACCTAAGTTGAGATCCTGTGCCAAGACTCTCCTCTGTGACAAGTGGTCACTTGAGTCCAGAATATCACCATATCTAGTGGATTGGGCCACCTTGCATGGTGAGATCGCCCAGTTTTAGTCCTTGTTGGCTTTTCTTTAGGGAATTATATTTTGGTTAGATAGTTAGCTATCCCTCTCAGGGATGAGCCCTATGGTCAGCAAAAGGCAGCAATGCATGTCAAAAAAAAAAAATCTTAACATGTGGGAGTCAGCCAGAGCTGGGTTGGAACTTTGCTCTGCTAATTGTGTAGCCCTAAGCATGCCGCTAAATCTCTTTGATCCTCATTTCCCTTCTTCATTGGATAGTAACACTTAACTTACAGGGATAGTATAGTACTAAGGAAGTTAACATATGTAGACCACCAAGCTCTGATCCTGATCAATTTATGTTTGTGTTTTCTTCTCATCAACTCAATGGGCTCTGTGGTACAAGGGGCCATAGACTAAGGTGTAACAAGGACACAAATCATCTATTGACTTGATAATTCTGTCTAGGTGTCCATCTCATCTAGACATCTACAACATCCAGGACACAAACAAATAAGAAGGATATTGGTCTAAAACTCTCTAGTTATATACTCTGGGTTCAAAGAAAGGAAGCTTCAGTCAAAATCATTGCCATTTACATTTTTAGGTTTTCCTGGGATTTACTCTTACTAGTGCTTACCTGCTTATTCACTATTTTTGTTGTATGAATTCTCAACAAATATCTCATTTTTCTCTTTAGCTATTTCTCTCACTGCTGCTGCTGCTGCTAACAATGTTGGGATTCATTTATTGGAGAAATGAGGGACTCTAGGATTCTCTTGTCTGTAATAGTTCAAATTATTTGAAAAAATTCAACACAAAACAGCTGAGGTTAGAGATTCTTAAAGACACAGTGTCCACGGGATCAAAGATGGCATTTGGGAACAATAAGGAACAGTGTTTCTGGGATTATCTCCTCCATTATCTTCCCCCACCACACACACCCATAATTTTATGTATTTATGCATTTTTATGTATATATGTATTGAGAAGGCTGGTGGTGGGACTGGAAGCATGTTTCAATGGTAGATGGAATGTGTTTTTTCTATGGAGAGAATAGCTGTCATTCTGTTGCACTTGTGTTCCAGGTAAATCTTTGTACAATTCACTTGGGAAAACATAACAAGGTTTATAATAGTTGAACTTCCTCAGAGGAGCCTAGTCCAATGTCTCCCAGCCAGACCACACTGTCACATGGAAAGTGGAAACTGACTTATGCTAACGTCCAAAAGGCTATGATCTGGGAAAAGAAAAGAAACCAAGAGACAAAGCCTAGAAGAAAGGAAGTAATGTAGTTTTTCCAGCTAGCCGGATTGCTCATGTCAATCTCAGTCTTGATTCCACACTTAGCATGAAGAGGCAATGAGCTCAATGGAAAGGATGTGAATTTGCTAGCACAGAGGAAGTGAGTTGAAATCCCACCCTTAGCACTTTGGCAGTCACTAGGGCTGTTTACAAATAGTCCAGTTCTCCCTCCCGGCATATGGTAGGCTTGAATTTTCCACCCACTTTAAGTTAGCTGTGGTCTAAGTTTGGCCAATGAAATATGAGCACAAATCAGGTGAGTCACTTCTGAATGGCAGATTTAAGAGTTGTTGAATGCTCTTTTCCCTTTGTCATGGTGATGGCCAATACACCAATTATAGCTGCCCTTCAGCCTGAGTCCCAGAGTGAGGACCATGATGATACAGAGCAGGCCTCCTCAATTCCTCACTTCGCATGAGAAGGGATTAAACTTTTATGATTTGATGCCCCAAAGACTTTGGGGTTGTTTGTTACTGCCACATAATCCAGTCCATCCTGATTGATGCAAGTCCTTTCCGTAGATTATTGCACAAAACTCTTGCTTCTTTGAGCACCAGTTTTCTCATCTCTAAAATGGAGATAACTACAATAATAGCTACTCTCATCAGCTCTTCCAAGGATCTAAAATTAGCACTTAAATAGTAAATCCTTTTAACAATGACAAGTGTTATCCTTGCCAGATATCCATTACTAAGGATGGAGGAATTTGCTTTCCAAAGTGACTTCGGAACACATTTCTTCCAAGATTTGGCCTTGGATTAAGAAGAGCAGTCTCAGGGATAACAAAAATCTCCAGTGAACTTTATCACCTGACTTTCTTTAAGGAGCAGAATCCATTGCTTAAACATTACCTAATAGAATCAGAGGCTTAAAACTAAAAACTTCTATAGTCGAAAGGTTCCAGATCCAGGAGATTTGCATCCCATTGACCACCTGGCTAAGAGCTGATAGAGCAGCAGAATGTCCCACCAGACTATTTTTCTGTTCCCAAACCTGAGAGGATATCCTTTTACCTGCCAGAGCTCTGAGATGGCATGTTGAATAACAAAGTATATGTCACCAGTGACTCAGGGTACAACCAGGAAATCTAAGTCTTCCATGTTGCCCAGCTAACCATCCGTCTTCACCCCTCCCCACTCTTGGGTTTACTTCTTTGCATTATGTGTGTATGTCTCTGTCCCTATAGACTGCAAATCCCCAGCTCTTCCTCTGTTCCTATCTATACTGCATTTCCTGTGCATGGGGACCTTACTATATCCCAACTCTTCTACCGTTAGAACAGTCTTCTTTCTTATATTTTACCAGAACAGACCTCTTCAGAACTTGTATCTGCTGCTTCAACTCCCACCTCCTGAAATAAAACAGAATCCTCCTGCACTCTCTCCTATGAAGATTAGAAAGGCAATCATCACGTTGACCTTTAATCTTCACCTCTCTTCATGGGCTCCGATGTCTAGATTCTTTATCATTTTTGTCAGGCCTAGACTCTAGTTTTTAATGTCCCTATTAAAATCTGGTGCACAGACCTATTCTGTCAAGTAACATGTAATTCCTTTGGTGGCAGAAATAGCATCTATTATGGTAATGGTTGATTCTTTACTGCCCAACAAGGTTTCTGGATCATTGAAGGGGCTCAATAAATGTGACCAAATAAATGCATAAATATAAACAGTACCCCCAGGGGTGGTCTATACCAGTTCATTGGAGACCACATCTTTTTATCATGACCACAGACATCCTCTGTCCCACCAGTTCTCACTGCCACTTCCTTTCCTGTTGTGACCACACAGGAAGACATCTGACTGTTCTCTGTGTCTTCTCAGAGCAGTAGACTCTGTATGTGAGGCTACACTCAGGCTCATCTTACTGAGCATTCTGCAGCTGCTTCATTGGACTCTGCCATGTTGCACTACCCCAGGAACCATCTCACGACATGCCACCCCCCTGGGCAACCAAGATGAAAATAGAGCCTTACCCAGCCTAAAACTCCTATGAGGTCTGTTGCCTGCTTCCTCTAGACTCATCTCATGTCACCCATCACCCACTCCCACCCTGCACCTGTACTCCAATCTCCTGGGTCCTTGAAGACGCCACATTTCTTCCTGCCTCAAGGCCTTTGCACATGTTGTTTCCTCTGCCTCAAAGGTTTTCTCTCTACCCTTCCACTCTCCTTCATCAGGTTTACCCTTCACTCATCTGCACTCAAGCATCATTTCCTCAGAGGAGTCATTCCTGACCCCCAGACCAGAACTGGGTGTTATTTGGTTTTCATGGCATTACACATCTTTCCTTCAGAGAACGAATCTCCATTTCTAAGTTCCACAAGGGCAGAGACTTTGTTTTGATGACTGCTGTGTCCCGGTGTCTAAAATAGCACCAAACACATAATAGGCACTCAAGAACTATTTGTTGAAAGAATGAGTCAGCATCTTTCTCCTTCTCTAAAAGCAAAAGCGCTGTGAGGATATATAGTGTTATTTTTGCATATCATTGTGTGCCTAAGGACCTACACAGTAGCTAGCACAAAGTAGGCACTCAACAATATTGTGAATAAATGAGGAAGGAAAGCAAGATGAAGAGGAGGGAGAACAGGAAAAAGAGACTTAACTAGCAATTATCATCCCCTTTATTCTCAAAAGTGTCTCAGTTAGAACAATAAATTATGTGGTCACCATAGTTATGTATCATTAATGTTTCAAAGATATTTTTTAGGCCGAAGAGCAGGGGATGTGAGAGAGATTAGGACTTGGAAATTTGCCATGTCTCTAGAGAAGTCACATGGCAGTCAGGAAGCCAGATAGGACAATTCAATTTCTAATAGTTCCAGAGGAGTCTCGGGGGTGCCCTGAGTCTCCGATGGGCTGTATCTATCCACTACTTGTGGGAGGCTCAGATCTGGACTTGGTTATTTGTTACATTAGTGGAAAAATCAAAATATCTCCTAAACATTTCCCTACCCCATTACACACACATTTACACATATACACACAGGCAGAGTTAGTTAGTGATGGCGGAAGGCAGAGAAGAGAGGTATATGACTTTTTATATTCTCTCAAATCTCCAAAAGTCAAGTCTTCTGACTTCAGACTTCCCATCTGTTTCATATTGCCCAGGTTGAACCTGATGGAAATCTTGAAAGAGAGACATGTCTGAGCTCCGATCTAAGGAGTAAAAGCTATTCTGCCTCGTCCCTATATCTCACCTTAAAGCAAAGTTTTCAAAGTTAAAATTCTGTGTTAGTTTGTTATCAAGTTTAATAGAAGATAGAGTTAACTCCTGACCTTTAGATTCTGGGAACCAACATAGTTCTTGGAGTCCAAAATCTATCTCCCAGTGTCCAATGAGTTTTTTTCCAAAACATCTTGTCACCCTGAACTCCCTCTATGGACTGTAATGATAGGTTCCCATAGCTGGAGTGACAGAGAGTCACTGAGACCCAACTCCTTCCACATCTTCATGTGAGTTGCTGAGCACATTCAACAGGAGCAAATACTTTCAACACACACACACACACACACTCCTTTACCACTTTGTCTCCATTTCTTTGAGTATACACATTCAGATTACACCAAGATACACGTTCATAGAGATGGATGTTGCCACTTCTGATAAATGGATACAGTCCAGCAAACATATATATATATATGTGTGTGTGTGTGTGTGTATATGTGTGTGTATATATATATATATATATATATATAGGGATAAGTACATTTTCATATATGAATTATCTATTCATTCATTCATTCAATAAGTATATACCAAATGTCTTCTGTGAATCAGGCTCTGTTCTAGATGCTTGTAATACATCCATGAACACACCAAACAAATATCCCTGCCTTCTCTAGAGATTACATTGGGGGTGGGGTGGCAATAATGAAAAGTAAACACCATAAATAAGTAAATTACATGATATCTTAGAGGCTGGTAAGTTCTACAATGGGCTAAGACAGATCAGAAATATGGCTGGAGTGGGTGGATTGCAATTTTAAAGAGTGATAGAGTGGTTATGTAGATTTCATTGAGAAGGTGACATATGAACAAAGTGAGGGAATAGTCTATGTGATATCTGCGGAGAAGGGTTTTCCAGTTACAGGGAACAACCAGTGCAAAGACCCCGAAGTGAGAACATACCTGACATGTATGGAACAGCAAGGAGTGGCTTGGAATATAATAATGGATAGAGAGAGCATGAGAGGGAATATAGTCAGAGAGATGATGGGGACCAGATCGTATAATGCATTTGGATATTATACATAGTGCCATGCATGTATGTTGAATACACACATGGACATGTCTATGTTTTTAGTCCTAAATGCATTTTTAGTCTTATGTGTATTTTTATTGCCTAAATATCTGTTATATACACATAAAGAAATATAAATAGCATGATTATATTTGTGTGACAGTTTATTTGATTATGTCTATATATGCTCTACCTATGATAATAGATGCTCATTCATGTATCTATTGTGCAACTGAATGAACGTATGTCTTTCTGGAATATGCATGGCACCCCATATGCATGTGTGCATGTAGACTTAGATACTACACTAATGCACGTGTCTAAAATAGCCATGTGTCACTTCAGATGACAGGAAAATATCACAGGCATGTAATTATGTGAACTGTCCACAAATTTCTGGGCTTTCTCTGCAGGCACCTGGCAGAAGGCAGGTACCCTGGTCATTCCTCCTGACCATTTCTTCTCACAAGAGAACGCCGCCTCAAGGCAGAAAGCATAGGTGCTGAAGGGACAAGCAAATGCAGGCAGGTTTCAAAGACTGTGGGTCTTAAGTCATGAGACTGAAGAAGACACCAAAGCCTTGACCATCTGAGAAAAATGTGAGGTTCTCTGACATCAATAAATTATTGACCTGATTCCGGTACTTGGTTATTTACCATGGGAATTAGAAGTGGCAGCCTGTTCTGTCCAATCCTGCAAGTGAATTTCTTTTCTTTCCTTTCTTATTCTTTACCTTGTTGCAGGCAAATAAATTACTGATACATATGGACTTTAATTTGAGATTTTATTCTTAAAAAGCTCAGTGTATAGGGTGAGATATAAGGTTGTTTTTTTTTCTCATTTTCCGTACTTGCCAGAGTTGTAAACCTAAGGCCAAGTTAATTAAAGTCAATGGAGAATGTATTTTTTTATTAAACTTTCTCTTTCTATTGATTTTTCCCTCTCATACAAATACTACAGACTTAGTCCTCAAAATCAGAAACACTGTAGAGCAAAGAAAAGGAATAATCAAGCTCTCAAGATGATTTACAAACTCCGACACAGGATTTCAGAGATGGTTAGAATTTCAGAGGTGGCTAACCTGGCAAGAAGTTGAGAATCTAGGTCAGCTAAGGACAGACAGACCCAGCGGTGAGCCAGCTCAAGTCTGTGAGGCCAAACTCCCAGGTACATTTGGCTCATAAAAGTAATGTTGGTTTCTTCATGGTACAAACATCTGGACCATTGCACCAGCCTCCTAATTTTTATTCCCACTTTTAGTCTATTCCCTCTAATCCATTCCCATCCAGGAGCTGGATGTGTCTTCCCAAGATACAATTCTGATGAGATTATTTGTAGGCTCACAGCCTTCAATGGCTCCCTCTAACCAAGCAAACGACAGCCCACAGGCCAGATCCAGACCACTGCTTATTTTTGTAAATAAAGTTTTATTGGAACACAGCCATGCTATTCCGTCGACATATTGTCTAAGGCAGCTTTCACACTACACCAGCAGAGTTGAGTAGTTGGGATAGCAATGATGTGACCCATGTAGCCTAAAACATTTACTATCTGGTCTTTTATAGAAAGAGCTTGCTGATCCCACTTCTAACCCCTCAGATAACAGCCACGTTCTCAGTCTAGCATTTAAGACTTTCCAAACAACTACCCCAAATTGGCTTCTCACTTTAATTCCTATTCTCTTTAATGTTGCCCCCATTGTTAGAGTCATTTTGGACCACTTGGTGTTCCCCAAACACTCACTGGCAGAATTACATTGCCCCATGTCCATTTCTTCTTTTTCTGGCAACAGCACTTGAGTTTTCCTTGGGAAAACTGCCCCTCTTCAACCCCCAGCCTTTGTGGTTCTCAGGGGGCTAATCCCACCCTCAGCCCCAGTAAGAATCCAGACAAGACCTGGCAAGTGAGGCTTTCCATTCTCTTCATCATGATCGACTCTGAAATAGGCATGTGACCAAAGCTACACGAATGAGGTATAATTCTGGACTTTTGTTGGAATATTGGGACTGAGAAACTTTTTTCCACCAAGGTTTTTAAGCCTATCAACTGTAACTAGCACTGGGGAAAGATGACTTGAGAATGAAGTCAATACAGAGGGAAGCATAGTCAATAGATGAAGACTGTGGTACTAATGGCACGTGTATTTTAGGTACCTGGTTCTAACTATACCTAAAGCTAGATTACTTTTATACTTCTCATTTATAGGAACCAACAAGGTCTCTTTCTGTTCTAGAAACAGTTTGAATGGGTTTCTGTGACTTTAATCTAAGTAGTAAGTGCTGTAAACACTCCTGTTTCCCTTCCTATATGCCGTTACTCTGTCTCCTCCCTCTAACTCTAATGCGTTCTTCTCACTTCTCCATGACCACATTTTATCCTGCTTTAAAGACCCATCTCAAACCTATCTTCCCTGTGAAATCTCTCCTGACCTCTCAGTGAAATACAGTCTCTCACTTTTGAGCTCCATAGCTTAATTCTACCTTTCTTATCATCTAGGATCACGCTTTGGACCTTATACTAAGTACGTGAAAATGTTTCTTGGATAAATTTAAAAAACAAATTCCTAGTGTGGAGAGAATGATTCTTTCAATCACTGTATTTGGGGTCAGGTTGTGGGGGAATAGAAAATGTTTCAAACTGGAGCATACTTTCATCTGACCTCATAAAATTAGCTCTGATTTTAAAATAGTATTAAACTTTTAGAAATGTTGCATGAGCTGTACAAAGAGTTCCTGTATCTTCTTCACCCAGATTTCTCACTTGTCAACCTTTGGCTATATTTGAGCTCCTCACCTTGCACACACACACACACACACACACACACACACACACACATTAATTATTCTTGTTCTTTGTTCAGGCTCTCAAGAGCAATACGTATATCCCCAATACAGACACAAACCCCTTCCAACACAAATCCAGTGTACCCATCCAACTCATCATTGTCATCAATACAGCACCACTGTATACAGGCCCCACTCAATCATTGATCTGTCAACAATATCTTTTTTTAAATTAGTGATCTAGGATCCAATTCAGTATCATGTATTGCCCTTAGTTGTTATGTCTCTTGAGGTCCTCCATCCTTTCCAGTCATTCTTGAACTTGACAGTTGTGGATGACAAGCCTTTCATTCCATAGGATATCCATCAAACTGGGTCCATCCAATGTCTCCTCATGACCAGACCCAGGGCATGTATTCTTGGCAGAAACATCATAGATTTGACGCTCTGTTCCTCTTAGTGCATTCTGTGTGGAGACACCTAATGTCACTCTATCCAACCTCTAGTGATGCCAAACATTGATCACCTGGTCAAATTGATTTATGCCAAGTTTTTCTTTTATCACCACTTTTATCTTTGTGACTGATAAATATTTAATAGCAAGATACTCCAAACTAACCAATACCCTGTACTTCAATAAACCTCCACTCACCTACTTTAGCATCCATTAATAGTTCCTGCCTGAAACAGCCACCACCATGATGGTTGTCAAATGATGACTTTCTGTCTTCCTCATCCCCACTACATTTATTAGTTTGTATTTTACTGCAAGGAAGTTCTTTCTCTCCTTCTCTTTCTCCTTCTCTCTCTCTCTTTCTCTGTCTTCATTATAGACCCCAAAATTCCCATTTTATGCAACAGTGATAATCTGTTACAATCATTTATTTTAATGCTTAAATTGACCTGGATTTGGTCAGCAGGAGCCCCTGACTCCGATTTCCTTTTGAGTTGTCCCCATATCCTTCGAGCACTTTCCTACTTTCTGTTGCAGAAAATTGAGGGGGCTCATTTTACACTTTTCCTGCCCCAGCCCTGGAGTCAACCCTTTTTCCAAGGCACCTTGTTTCCTTTTAGTGGAAAATTCTATTTGGAAAGCAAGACATGGGAGCCTGGTGTGCTCATTGCTACTGGAATGGCATTGCCTCTAGACCCTTTCAGCAGACAGAATTAAGAAATATGTGCATGTATATATATACATTAACACACTAGCATATACATATGTATACACATCTATGTCTATTTGTATGTCTATATAGATAAATGGATAGATGATAGACAGATGATAGATAGATGGATAGGTGATAGATAGATAGATAGATAGATAGATAGACAGAATAGATAGATAGATAGAGATTTTAAAATGAAGCTATGAGTTTACTCTTATATCTCCAATTCCAATCTAACATCTCAGGTTTCTTTCTAGACTTCCCTTTTCCATATTTATAAATCTCCTTTCTGATTATGCTTAATATTGACTCTGATTTTTTTTTAAAAACTTGATAGCGAGGACTTTTCTTACCTCTGTATATCACCAGAGAGCTGCCAACATCTTCAAGATACAGGGACTCAATAAATCAGTGCCGTCCTTTGGCACCTGGGCCATGTAAAACCTTGGCTTTCACAGTGAAACTACCGCCTGGAGAACTTTTCAGAAAAGCAGGAGTCTAGTTGTATGTTTCCCTGTGTAACTCTTTACCTGGCAGTAGACCCTCTTCTACTGGCTTCACAGGCTTCTTAAAATGAGAAATGAAAAAATATTCTCAAAGTCTCTCTGAGGCTCTCCAGAGACAGGTGTTATATAAATACAAAGTGTAATCATTGTTGCTGTGTGGAAAAATTTTTCTCCATCCATCTTGTTCTACAATAGATGGAGAACGTTTTCCAGGCCCACTGCTCTTCTCACACTCTGAACAGGTGAAGCAGCTAGAGATTCCATTAGGTGCAACGGCATCAGGCAAAATGAATTACAAACAGCCTCAACTCCCGTAGTTTTTCCTTTATTTATTTTACTTTTAAAAAACCACACAGCACAACACAGGCAATGCTCATGAACCTATCTTGTTACTTACAAGGGTAAAGCTTTCAACTCTAAGATCAGGTGGGGCACGCTGTCTGGGGTGAAATAATAGACAACAAGCCAGAAATGTCCAGGTGGCTTCAGCTCAAAGATCTGCTCTGTCTTCTCTTCAGCTTTTGACATCACGGAAAATGATACCGTCCTTCGCTAAGTCCCTTCTTTTGGAAGGAGGACACTGATTAGGTCCTGGAGGTTTCCATAAATGGATCAAGTGATATTCTCAGCATCATGTGAGGCAATAAGTGAAGAATCAGGACTCAAAGGAAGAATGTTACTCTCTCCATTTATGTGACAGCTGCCTTGTGGCCCCAGATGTGAGTTTCTTAGACCATGATTGTTCATTGCTGGCTACATTTCAGTCCTTCAAACCTAGAGACATACATAGACATAATCTGTTTCTAGCCCTTCCTAGGATCAGGCAGAACAGCCAAGATGGAAGAACTGTTAGAGATCTTCTTGTCTAATTTCCTCATTTTATAGATGAGAACATAAAGGTGAGGAGATCTGTCCAAAATGAGTTCTACTCTACTATGCTTTCCTTCCTCTCCCTTGTATTTGTTCTGCTGCATTTAAAAGCGTTATCTCAGTTAGGGGTGAGCTCTGGGTTTAGTTACCTTTCTAGATATTGCATTTCCTCCAAGTTTTTATGACTAAAAGGAAATGACATACTCACCATTTCCTCTCACCCCATCTCACACTGCATGTGTAGTGCATGTATGCACATAGCATAGTGGAAAGTGCACTAAATGACTCTAATCCTGGCACTGCCACCAACCAGCTGGGTGACCTTGGGCAGGTCCTTGGACCTCTCTGAGTCTCAGTTTCCTCCTCTGTGAAATGAGGGTGTTGGATTAAAATATCCATTCATTCCACAACGAGTATTGAGCAAAATAGAAATGCCCCCTCCCCATCACCTAGTTTATTTGGTGCATGACCTTAGGCAATTTACCAAATCTATCACTAAGTCATCTGTATAATGGGAATAATAGACGTACCTACCTCCTTGCTTCATAGTGAGGATTAAGAGACATAAAGCACTCGTAATGGTAATTGGCACATATGGCAAGCACTCAAAAATTGCTTGCTGCTATTATTATTATTATCATTATTATGTTATTATTTCCCTGCTGCCAGTCTTGGCTCATGCTGTTTCCTCTGCCTGACTTGGGCTTCCTCTCATCTGTAAGTCCAAAGCCTACCTGGCTTTCAGGATCCAGTTCAAATACTCTTCCATGAAGCCCTCCCTGCCGTCAGCTTTTTCCCTGGACCACTCACCCATGGTACTCTGACATCACAACATTTGAACATCATGTGTACACATGTGTTATCTCTCCCTCTTGGGTCTTTGAGGGCAGGGTTTCCATCTGACTCATCTTTGAATTCAAGTGCCTAGCACAGAACCCAGCAATGTGTAGGGAATTAGTTAATATTGGTTGAATGAATGAGGTATAACATTGCTTAAATAGCAGATCTACATTTGTTGTATTGTTGTGTTGTGTTGATTTTACATCAGTACAACCAACAGAGACTTTTCCCTAAGTGTTGTTAATAAAACAATTGATGATGTAGACCAGAAAGTCTGCATTAGTGATGCCAAATGCTGATTCTTAGATCAGTTCAATCCAAATTATCGTTGGAGTTCTTTAAATATATAAAAGCCTGGTGCCCACCTCCCAAACATTCTGACTCAGTAGATCTCAGTGGGAGTGGAAGAAACCCTCAAATCTTTCTTTTCAAAAGACTTCACAAGTGATTGCAACGTGCAGCCAAAATGGGGATACTCAGATGTATATTATGTCTTAAAAACTTTCTCAAGCTTTCTCCCCCAAATGACTATTTAATTTAAATAAACAGCCATATAGCCTGAAAGATTTTTTGGCTTTTTTAGTGTTCATTATAATCAATATTTTCTTTCCACATTGAGGATCCTCATTGAGTGATACCAGCCATTAAAATGGAGCATATTGGAAAGAGCAATGTTCTAAATGGCAAGAGATGTAGGTTCTAGAATAAACTCAGCCAAATACGTATGAACTTGAATAACCTACTTGGCCTCTCTGGGGTTTCATTTCCTCATTTTTAAAATGAAAGCAGTTACCACAGAAGCATGAAGCTAGTTTGGAGATCTTGGGGTCTGCTTGGCTATTCAGCATTATTCCATTGCAATGATGCTGGACTTTGCCAGATACAACTCTGTCATAAGTGAGAATATCTTGCAAGCAGGGTGGGAAAACACTGATTTGGGCAGTGCCTTCAGAAGGGCAGGAGCTTTTCTGCATTGTTTGGAAGTGGAATCAACAAATTTGTGTAAACTGTGCTCTAAACCATGGAATTCCAAAAGCCCACTCTGGTATCCCTTTATGGTTTAGGGTCAGGAAAATGCTAATGGTAATTAAGCTCACACCATCTCTATTAGCTATAACCCTTTAGGTTGCAAGTGACAGAAACACAACTCAAATTTTTTTAGGCTAAAAGGATTAAGCAGACTTGCAGCTGAGCTTTGAGAATAGCTGGAATTAGAAACTCAAATGTCACAAGAGCTTTTTCATCTCTTGTGTCTGCTACTTTCCACATAGTATTACCTTTATGTGCTCAGCCAAGCTTCCTCCGCACAGCAGGTAACATGGCTGATAGATTTTCATCTTTGCCACCAGAGAGGGTCTGCCTTTTTCCTTGCTCCGATTTGGAAATTCTTGGGGAATGACTCTGGTCTGGCTTGGGGTCATATGTCCACACCCTGAACCAGTCATTCAAGGCCATGGAGAACAAGTACCCCAACTGGCAACTCCTATTAATACTACAAAGTTTAAGTAAGAGGAGGAGCAATTTCACCCTCAAAGGGGGTGCTACTCCTAGAAAAATGATGGGTGCTGAGAAGGCCAAACAATCAGTGCTCACTGCACTGTCACGTAGGCATTTAGCTAGACATGTGTAGGAAAAGAGTTGTCAGCTAGCAGACTACATGGAATATATGTAATGAAACACATCTTGGTTCTGCCACCAATCAGCTGTGTGACACTGGGCCACATTCTTCATTCATTTCTCTGCATTGTGATGATTTATGTAAATGACTACCTCCTCCACTTGACTAGGGTTTTTGAGATCAGACAGCAGATATTCGTATTAACATCTTCAAGACATCTTACACAGTCTGGCCCTTAATGATTACCTAATGTTGTATTGTGTTTTTTAAATAATATCCAAGCAAAGTTTTTGATGTGGCTTACTGAGATACTTATAACAATTAGATTTTTCTTAATACAGAGAAGAAGGTGAAGGGAATATAAACAAATGGAGAGGAAAGATAAAGCTAAGTGCATATCATAAAGTCCTGTTAGAAATACATTGACTTAAGCCTCCTGTCAGGCAGAGTAAGGATGGAAGATGGAAAGACACTCTATAGGGGTTGCTAGATATAGCAAAAAAACTAATAATAATAATAATAGGAAGCCAAGTTAAATTTGAATTTCTGTTTTTAAAAAATGAATAACTTTAATAGAAGTTGTCCTATGCAACATTTAGGACATACTTATACTAAAAAAATTGTTCATCAAAAATTCAGCTTTATCTGGGTTTCCTGTATCTTATCCGGCAATACTCTTTACTTGGGTTTTCCATGCCTGAAAGATAAGGACCAAACCAGTTACTCAGGTGAAGTAGGGTTTTTCTAACACCTGATTTCCCTGAATAAAGTTTCTAATAAAGAGGATTAATGAGGTGCTTAATGATGCTTGATTAGCTGAGCTCTCCTAGACTCTCAGGTCTCAGTTTTCCCCTCTGTATGATGCAGAGGTTGACTCAGTGATCTACAAGGTTCCTCCTTGCATCAACGCCCTATGATTATCCCATTCTGTGGTTTTCTGTGCCCAGGCGGTGCTTTTTGACTAGAACAGCCCTGTTGCAACCAAAGGCTACCGTCTGGAGCACTTTGATTTTGCTGAATTCTTTACTTCACCCAGGAAGCTGACTGTAGCCACACTCTGATTCCCCCAAGTGTTTTGTTGGGACTCTGGACAGTAGCTCTGGCACCCACCCCTGAAGCAACTGTAGAGTCAATGGCTCTCTCTCTCTCATCGTACATATGCATTTTACCGTGGAACCCCTGGGTCCAGCAGGAGCGGCAGTGGCTGCAGCTTTCCTGAGGGAAGATTAACCGAGGCCTGGAGCATGAGTACTTCTCAAAAAGCAAAAGGAGGCTCAGGGAAGCAAAGCAACTTATCCCGGACAGCATGGCCAGTGAGTCACAGAGCAATAACTCATATCCAAATTCTGTAGCGTTTCCACCATATAATGGTGTCTTGTAAAAAAGCTAACACCCAAAGCCTTGAAGAAGCTTGCTCAATTTTCCACAGTCAGACAAAAGAACTTAAAAAACTGCGATTACAACTTGTTGCCCTGAGTTTAGAGTTAGAGTTCTCTAAGTTTGGATTCATTCTCTACCCACAATCTTAATGAAATGTTTTTGAAGGCTGAATGATTGAGAAAAGACAGTTTGGAAAATGCCTTCTCCTCTCTGGAATCAGAAGTTTTCTGGTGTCATGGGCCAGACTGGTGATTTCAGTGGCATGATGCCAGACCTCTAGGGTCTTCTTCCAATCTCTTCACTTGGCTTCTGTCTGTCCTGAGATGGCCTCACTCAGCAGTCACACAATGGTTTGCATTTCTCCAAATATACCACACTCTCCCATACTCCAGGACTTTGAGTCCTTCTTTATCTCCTTTAAGATCTAGTTCAAGAGTCACAACAAGATCTGGGAGAATTCTTTCCTAATTCCTTCAATCAGAGTAGAATTGCCAATTAGCTTGCAGTGCCTACAGCTCTTACTACACTAGACTGTGATTCTTGGTTTACACATCTTTTCTCCAGCAAATCATAAGCTCCTTACATAAAGGTTTGTTTTCTATATACCCCAGCATTTACTGTAGCACCTAGCATGAAGTTGGGGTTCAGTAATATTTGTTATTATTGTTATTTGTTGAAGGGAGGACAGAAGAAAATAATGAATGAAGGGATGGAGGGAAGAAGAAAGAATGTTCTTTGCTGTCTCCAGAAGGCGAAAAGTCCACTGAAGTTTGTTTTTTCTTAAATTATTATTCTCTTGGTAACTTCTTTTAACAGTTCCATTTCATTGGTTTGTAGGCTTTATACATAATCAATTTTAACAAGTTCCAATTGTTTTTTAATACTGAAGCATTAGGATTATGACTTCTACTTGTCTGGACTGTGCCACGATATCTGGATCAGGGCTGGAGACACTTCGGGAGGAAATGTCTTATTGTCTGTATCCGCCTCTTCTTTGGTTTGTCTTTTCTCTCTTTGGGCTGTCAGGCATAGCCTCAGTGAGTCTTACATAATATAAAGATAAATGCAATTACAGCATTTTGGCAGTGTCCTTCACCTGCACTTCAGTCAAGTCACCAAGTCCTGCCAATTATCCTTGCTAAATATTTTTCATATTTGTTTCATCTTCGTGAACCATCCTGCCATTACATTGGACCCAGCTCTTGGCCTCTCCCATCTGAACTATTGCCACAGCTGCTTGGTAGCCAATCATTCTCTATGCTTCTCCCCCTCTGACCCATCGTCTACCCAGCCACCAGAATGGGCTCTCTAAACCTCAGTCCTAAACTGCTTAATTGTTTTCCCTGCTCCCCATCACCTAGAAAATAAATTTTCAGATTTTCATTAGAAAAGGAAAGTTCAGTGTATCTATAAGACTTCCCATAATTCTGAAGTCTAGCCACTTTTACCACTTCAAACCCAAACAAATTACCATCCGTTTTAGTTTACTAGGGCCTCTGTAACAAAGTACCACAGACTGGGTGCCTTAAACAACAGAAATTTATCGTCTCACAAATTCTGGAGGCTAGAAGTTCATGACCAAGGTTTTGATTCCTTGTGAGGCCATGAGGAAAGAATCTGTTCCAGGTCCTCTCCTTGGCTTGTAGATGTTCGTCTTCTCCCTGTGTCTTCACACTATTATCCCTCACCGTGTGTCTGCGTCCAAATTTTCTCTTCTTAGAAGGACACCAGTCAATATGAATTAGGGCCCACCCTAACGACCTCAGTTTAACTTGATTATCTCTGTAAAAATTCTGTTTCCAAATAAGGTCACATTCTAAGATACTGGGGATTAGGACCTCAACATATGAATTTTGGGGGGCACAATCCAACCAATAACATCACTCTTCCAATCCCTTTCGTACTTCCACGTTATTGTGCATGTTGTTCCATTTGCTTGGAATTCTTTACCATTGACCCTCTAATGTCTACAGGTAGAGTTAATAAACTAAACCTTGTATTTCTTCTCCTTCCTATTTACCATTTTCTTGCATTCTTTAGAGTCCTTCTTTCAGTGAATGAATGATATTTATTTGTTTCCACGTCTGTCTTCCCTCATGTCTCTTCCCTTCTTTCTTGAGGGCAGAGATGGTCTAATTGGCCAAGTTGTTCCCAGCTCCTAACACAGTTCCTGGCACATAGTAGGATAATTAAGTGAGGAAAACTGAATCAGAAATGATGAGCCAGAGGAAATGACACATAACTGAGTCCCGAAGGAAGTCTAAAAATTATCCAGATGAAAAAAATGAGGAAGAGCTTTCCAGACCTGTCCAGAGAAGTGAAGCAATATGGTGTATTTGTGAAACTATTAGTATATAAAGCAGTGAGTTAGAAATTACAGGAAGTATGGCTAGAATTGCAGGCAGAGGCAGTTCATGAAGGGTTTTCTGAGTTAAGGAGGTCTGTCAGTACCTTATACTGATTCATTCATTTTATATATACACACATATATATGTATACTATTTACTGACGTCCTAGCACATCATGTTAAATCACTGAAAAGTTTTAAGCAAGGAAGTGACATGGTCACATCTGTTTATAAGAATATTAATTTTGGCAGCAAAATAAAGATAAATTAAGGTGAGTCAAGACTGGAAACAGGGAGGCCATTGAAGAAATTTTTGCCCTGGCCCAGGTCAGGGATAATAAAGGAATGAACCAGGACAGACATTATGGAGATCAATGTGAGGGGGTGAATCACAGTAATACTTAGAAGGTAGAAGTGGGTAAATTTGATGATTGTTTAAACAGGGACATAAGAGGGAGGAAAGAGAGAAGCAGGGACTTGTCTGACTGGGTGATGGTGGGTGATGGAGCCGTTCATAGAAACTTCAAAGACAGAGGAGAAGCATGTTGAAATGCAGTTAGGGGTAGGGTGGGGTAGAGGATAAGATAAAAAGGAGGACAAAAAGTTTAGTTGAATTACAGGTGCTCATGATACATTCAGTTGGAGATGGCAGGTAGATGGCCATCACTACCAGTCTGGAACTTGAGAGAGGTCTTAGCTGGAGATGTGGATACTGGAGTCATCTATACAGAGAGTATAACTGAAGTCATGGGAATAGATCCCCTAATCCAGGGAAAGTGTTCAGAGTGAGGAGAAGCAGGGACTAAGGATGGACCCCTGGGCCTGGTAGCAGCAATCCAGCAACTTTGGCTCTGTCCTATTTCTTGGTAACCATATATTTGGAAGACTACAGACTTTCCAGGTTCCATCTAGGAATCTTTAGTTTATGAAAACAAATGCAATCAAATCCATGGCTTTGAAGGGTGAAGGCAAAAGACTAGTCTTGGTGATCCCATTTTATTCTTTTCATTTATTCTGCTAATTTTATTCTGTTTACTATTTGCCTTTCTGATATCTTAAAAATATGATCATTACTCATAAACCAAAGATCTTCTAGAAGCTCATTCAAAATTATAATAGCAATAACTAAGTTAAATAAAATCCAGCAGGTGAAAGCTAAAGTCTGCCCCCCTCTCTCTGCCTCCATAAAAGAAAAAATGGAAGTCAAAATCTTTACCTGGCAGGGATCCCATCCAACCACCACACGAAATGGGAGCACTGGGATCCCCCACTTTTAGAGATGAAACCTGGGGATCATTAATGGGCATATCACAATTGATCTTCATTAAGAGTCAGCCTGTTACAGATTCTTTTCCATCAAGCTACATACCCATGTTCCCTCCTCTCTCACATCTTGGTCCCTCCTCCACTATTGTGGTGAAGACATCCAGCTCAGAACATGCAAGAATGTTGTTGACAAGCCTACTTTTCCTCAATAAACACCTATGGTAGGTGAAGGCCATTTGTCTATTTCTTGACTGTTTTATGTGTCTATTCTGAAATATCCTCTCTACATTTTCAGTTTTTTCATCTGTAAAATGGAAACTGTACTGATTTTTCTATCTAATACTCTTGCATTAAAAACTAACTTTGGCTTTGACTTATTCCTCTAGTAAGATCATTGGTACGATTTTCCTGCCAGGTTAAGCCTTTCTACTTCCAATGCCTGTGATATCACAATACCTTTGACCCAAAACCCCACTTCACATTACACTGAGAAAATAATCCAAAAGGAAGAATAATTTTTTGTGTCAGAGACATTCATTGAACTATTATCTATCACAGAAAGATAACATCTCACAATAGGAGATGAATTAAGTAAATATCCATTCAACAGAATTTTATGCAGCTCTTACAATGGCATATTTATGAAGAAAGAACTGGGGAGAAAAGATAGAAGAGATACCAAATTACATTTCTATAATAACCATAGCTATATGAAAATGATGTAGTCATATGGATAAGAACTTTAAGAGAACTCCCTTAAATAAATTTTTTAAGTCAAATTCTATAGTTATCTGTTGAGTTTGTATTATTATATATTTATATTTAAATTCTTCATAAAACCCTTATGTGGTAGATGTTGTCATCATTGCCATCTCCATTTAACAGAAGGGGAAACTTGGCTTGGGAATTCCCCAAGACCAGTTTTAACATGTTGGAGTAGCAAGATTATGAATGGAGTGTCTCCTTTTTCTTGTGTTTTTCATGAATTATGTTGAATGAGTTTATGCAATTTTTGTTTTCCTATTTGCTAGAAAGAATGGAATAATGAGCTTCATCTGGCAATAAATAACAGAGCCAGTTCATTTTAAATTCTGTGGCTAGAAATGTAAGCTTTAGAATTAGGCAGGTTCCTTATTCCATTGCCATTGCGGAAAATGCTTTCCAATTCATTTTGGTGGTGAACATCTCTACTCTCTGTTCCCCCAGGGTTCTCAGATGGAGTGGTCTATTTACTTCCCCCTTGTGACTTTTCCCATAATCACTAATGACAGTGGGTGAGAATCTCTGTTGATCGTTATTGGATACAAGAAACCAGGTTGAGCCATCTCTTTGACTGAAATTGTACCACTATTGAGTTGTAAAATGCAAGAAGGAAGGAGCCCCGTGGCTCTCTCTATTTGGTTGGCTCTGGCCCCTTTAAGACTCCTAATACAAGCTAGCTCAGTGCATCACAGAGAGAAGACTTAAAGACTCACTTAAATGATTGACCTATTTCTGGGCTCTCTGTTGTTGCAAATTACAAGAATATACTGTGTGCATTTTCAGGTAATTTGATACTATTACCTTAAAATTCACTGGTTCCGCCTCCCCCTTCCCTCCTCTGTTCAAATGGAATATCTGACCTTTTCCCTTGGCAGCCCGCTTCTCTTTTCCAGGTAACCGATGATGATTTTATACCCTGGATGATAATCAATATGTAGAAGCTGTCTTTATTGATTCGGATAAAACCACCAATTATGGCTATTTTGAGCAGGGCTCAACGGGATTAGATGTGATTACATGGCAATGGGGTGTGAGCCCGTCAGCAACCAGAGGCTGCTGTGAGGCTATTTAATTGTTACAGATGAAATGCAGATGGATGTCCATAAACAGCGCCCACTCGGTGGGCACTACCTCCACCCTTGAAAGGGCAGAACCTCCAGGCTGGACCACCTGGCCATGCACATTTCAGATAAGTACTTAAGACCCCGGGAGACTATCTCAGAGACAGCAAAGATAGAATGGCTCAAGAGGAAGCAATGGCCCACGTGAACCCTGTTTACTCCAATCTCCGCTGTGTCATTTACCCAGAAATCAGTCAGCAACATGTCCAAGAATACATGGATTTCACGCAGATCAGTAAGAATGTCTGAAGGCAAAAAGAGAGAACACAGCAGGCTTTAGTTCAGGCAGATATCCTTCACTTGGAAGGCCCTTCCCATCATCCTCACATGTCCCGAGAGTCCTAGATTCACTGTTGCCTCCTTGAAGACTTTTCTTCTTGTCTGGAAGACATCATCATATTCCAGTTATTAGGAGCATGGACTTCAGAGCCAGTAGCAGTACTTTTTAGCTTAGCAACTTTATGGAAATTGCCAAACCTTTCTGTGCCCAGTTTGTAAAATAGGGACAATAACAGAAATACTTAGAACTGTCCCTGGCCCTCTCTCTCTAGCCTTCTGTTTGCATGGAAAAAGCACTGGAGTCACAGACCAGAGTGCATGCCTCTGCTTTCTACACTTACTAGCTATATAGCCTCTGCCTGTATTTTTTTACCTGCAGTAGTTGAGCATGTGCAATGACCTTCCCATGGAAGGCGCTCTACCCGATTTTTCTTTTCTTCCTCTCATTCAGTTTCTGAGTAGATTGTCTGGACCTCGGCCATCTGGGAACATACATTTCCTCCAACCATTGAGGGCTTGGTAGCACAAAAAGGTCATAATATTAATAACAACACAGCCATATTCCAATTACTGATTTACTCATTCATTCAGGAAGTATTTGTTGAGCATTTACTAAATGAGGCACCATTCTGAGTGCTGGAGTACAGCACTGAGCCAAGCAAATGAGGGCTCTGAAACATTGGAGCCCACATTCCAATGAAGAGGGAGAGATACCGAACAAATGTAAACAAAGAAGTGTAACAAGATGATTGAAATACTGTGGGAACAGAAAGCAGGGTTATGTGGCTGAGAGTAATTAGTGCATGGGCATTGGGGAAAGGCTGCCAATTTGATCACACAGTGTCTCCCTAAAGAGATGACCTCAAAACTAAGACCTGAAGGCCGAGAAGGATCTCTCCAGGTGAAGTTCTGGGCAGAGTTGCACCAAGGCCATGATGTGGGAACAGGCTGGTATGTTTGAGCAACACCAAAGCCAATCTGGAGAGTCTGTGTTAAACAACGGGAAAGAGCCTCCTGGAGCAAAACCTCTGGTGTCCCAGCCCCCACTGAAGTCATTAACTCCCATTTTGGGGTTCCTGCAATGATTCAGGGACTGTCATGACTCAACTTCTGTCTCCCTGATGGTGACTCTCTCCAGAGTCATGCCGAACGTGGGGCCCGGCCTTGTTCCTGCAGCTCCCGCTACATCATACAACATCACCTGTGTTGGCAGAGGTCTAGCCACTGCCCTGCTCTCCTTCATAATCATCATGCTAAAAAGCAAGAACAGGGATGCATGTCTGGGTGGCAGAAATAGCCCCCTTCTTGTGTGTTGCACTCAACTCTTAGCCCAGAGAGTAGTCTTGATGGTGAGTTTTCCTGCCAGCCCTGAGGGAGTAGAGCCTACTTATACGATGATGTCTTCAGTTCATTCGGGCTACCTTACGAGGGGCACCTAGAACCCTCTCACCAAGTCTAGAGTCCAGGTCATTTAAAAAGTGTAGAATCATGCTCCATTCTGCGTCACCCCTCTCTTTTCTAGCATAATATGAGGGTAGGAATACAGGCTTTGGAGTCAGATGGACTTGGGTTCAAGTCCTTTCCTGTCCACTGATTAAATGTGTGAATTTGAACAAGGGACATAATCTCCCTATGCCTCATCTTCCTCATCTGTGAAGTAAGGAGAGTAATAATAACTGCATCATAGGTTATAAAGCACCAGCACAGGGCCTAACATTATAAAAAGACAGTCATTTTTCATCATTGTTGTTACTTCTGGACCACGACTTTCTTCTTTTACAATTTCTACTCCCCATGGTTTGGATGAGACTCAGCCTGGGAACCAGCCATCAACTCAATTTTAAAGTTACTGATTCCGCCAATGAGGATCCCCAGACTCTCATACAAGAACTCTGAGCACCGGCCCAGCAGCACCTGAATTTACAGGAGATACACAGCCTAGTTCCTTTCTCGGAGCCCCTTACTACTGCAGAAAAATTAGAACTCAAACTATACCAGCCACTCTGATTTGTGCACACACCTGGATATGCATTAAGTTCATGGTGTCAGAAAACAAGCCTGGAAAACCCACTGAAGGCTCCTTACCTTTTTTTCCTCTTGCTTTTCATGTGCCTTTGAGTTGCCAAAGAACATTCTTGTTAAGTAAAAAAAAAATAATAATAATACTAGCATAGTTTGCTTTTGGAGAGAGCTTCTTATAAAAGCTGCGAGCTTTTTCGGGGCTGAAAGACAGAACAATTGGAAACTCCAAGTGTGACTTCTGGCCCCATCATTTAAGGTTGAATTCTCCTTTCTGAGACACAGTGATGGTCTCCAATGCATAATTTAGACTCCTGGAAGGCACTTACGTCCTATTCATGTGAAGAGTAGCTCAGCTTGCAGCAAAGGGAGAATATGCAAAAGGCTCTGTGGTGTGTTGGAACAGGGTTGATAAGAGAGAATTTTCCTGCTACTCTCCTATCCATTCTGACACCAGCCTGGCATTTGGGAGGTGGGAGGACAAGAGAAATTAGGACTGCATAGGGTGAGCAGAGATACATGCAAGTCTCTCTTCTCAGATGTAAGACTGAGAAATGGAACACATTTTATCCTAAAATTTTCTACTGCTTCTTAGCATCTTGCCAAGAGCTATTCAAAAGACAGTGAACATATTAGGATTAAGGGTCTGCAAGATTGAGAAGAATGGGCCCAGCCACAGAGTAGGTCAGCACATCTGAGAAAGCTGTTTTCACTTTTTATGGCCATGTTTGTGTCCAAGTCATTGCCGAGGCAGGAAACCAATCTTTTCTTTTTTTTTCCTTTTTTTGTGAGAAAGACTGTCCCTGAGCTAACATCTGTTGCCAATCCTCTTCTTTTGCTGAGGAAGATCGGCTCTGGGCTAACACCCATGCCCATCTTCCTCTACTTTATATGGGACGCTGCCACAGCATGGCTTGACAGGCGGTGCATCGGTCCGCGCCCAGGATCCGAACCAGCAAACCCCAGGCCGCTGAAGCGGAGCGCACAAACTTAACTGCTATGCCACCGGGCCAGCCCCTAACCAACTTTCTTTTTTTAAACTAGTTTTGGTTCTTTGCCCGTGATACTGAGACTCAACATGCTACACCTTAACTCAGCTGCAAAGATAGCAAAATACAGCATCTTTAAAAATCTCCCCATCTTGAATTACATAATGTCTGTGGCTTCCCAAAGCATTTTCCCATCTTCAGCCTGACACACCTAGTCCCCACGAGGTGATTATGTATGGTTACTGAGAAAGGAAACAAGGCCCATCCTATGCCTAGTTCTCTCTTCCCTCTGCTTGCTCCCCGGGTGACTTCCTTCCTTTATTTATTCATTCAGTTGCTTCAAACTTCATTTCAACAAATGAATTCATTTCAACATTCCCATGGTTTCAGCCACCACCTGTGTTAATGGCAGCCCTGCTGCCTCTTCTGATTTCCAATGGTGTATTACTATCTGCTGAATGAGTTGTCTTACACACGACTCAAGTCTAAAGCTTAACTCATCCTCTTACCTCCTCCTTTTCTTAAATTTCTAACTGATGGACTGGTGCCCAAGCCAGAAAACTGGGAGTAATTGTTGATTCTTCCAGTTCCCTCACTAACCTGATACAACTGGTTAAGAAAACTCACCCATTGTGCCCGTTAATATCTCTTAATTCTATGTCCTTTTCCTGTTGTCACCTTAGCTCAAGCCAGCATCGTGCCTTAACCTGCATCACCGTGTCAGTCTCCCATCAGTTCTCCCGGCTCAATTCTTGTCCAATTCCAATGGATTCTGTGTAGGTAAGGATGATGTTCCCGAAATGCTTCTCTGACTGTGTCATTCACCGCTAGAATCCTTCAGTGGCTCTCCATGGCCCCCAGTTTGAGCTCCTTTGTTTGGCTTAAAAAGCCTTCCATAACCTGCCCCTTTCCCGCCTATACAGCCCCATCTTTCATCGCCATCTGCCTACTTCTACCCTCCAACTCTACCTGGCTCTTTCTCCTCCACGCATATGTGCATGGCACTCTTGCTTCTGAAACTGTCTTCCTCTCCTCCTCCTATTTCTTACTCTTTATCTAAGACTGAGCTGGTGGAATATCCTCAACGGGAAACTTCTATGATCACTCTCCTTCCTAACGAGATTGTGGCCTCCTTAAAGACAGGGCCCATGTCTTCCTCATCTCAGAATCCACAATTCCTAGCACAGGGCATCCTACATGGTGCTCAATAAAGTTTCAAAAGTTGAATGAAAATCCCAGTTTCAAGGTACTACAGTCAGAAGGGCAGCCCTAGAAGGCCTCAGAGACTTCATGAAAAAATACCCTACTCTGTCCTCCTGGGTTTTCCCAGCGTCCTAAAGTGGGTATGCAATTATAGCCCCATAAATTGTAAGTTATGAGCCAAGCAAACCTCCCTCACCCTTCTGAAAACTCTCAATAGCTCTGTTTTCACTTTGGAGGTGGGATAATCAAGGCAAGAAGGTTGGTGGCAAAAAAAACCCCTCAGAGTCTTGAGAAGTCCATCTTCATATGTTATCACCTGGAACTTGGTGGGACTACAGCAACCAGGCAACTTGATTTATTTTGGAAGATAAAATGTCAGTATATTTTATCATAATTTAGAGAGAAAAGACAAACAAAATGTAGAATGCTAATGCCAATCCCCAACAAAAATAAAATAAAAAGAATCATAATAAAGTTATTGGTAATAAAAATATCTCACATTTGTCTCATTTAATCCTCACAACAACCCTATGAGGTCAGTACTTCTTCTGTCATCATTGTCATAGGAGGACACTGAAACCCAGAGAAGTTCCTTGCCCAGACCCACACACACACTAGTGACCAGCAGAGTCAACAGTTGAACACAAGTCTTTCTGATTTTAAAGTCTATATGCTCCATCATCAAGCCATCTTGCCTCTCTAAAAAGAAAATTCTGGAAGATTGTTTCTTTACATGTAGCCCATGCAGTACATGGTAGGCACTGGTTAACTATCTCTTGAATGAAAACAAGCAAGTAAAAAATCCATCTAGAATTCTCTGCTGGTTCATTTTCAGATTTCTTTTGTTCACAGAACAGACTTCCCAGGGGTCCTCAGGCCGAACTGGACAGCGTCTCCTGACATTTTTTAAGAAAAATCTAACCATTGCCCATACTGGGCATGAACAAGATGCAAGTACATTGTATTTATTGGTTTTGCAAACATCTGAGGCAGTGCTGTTCAATAGAGCTTTCCGTGATTGTGGAAATGTTCTGTAACTGTGCTGTCCAATACAGGGATAGCCACATGTGGCTGTCCAGTACACTAAATGTCTCAAGTGTGACTATGGAACTGAATTTTTAATTTTATTTAATTTTAATTAATTTAAATTTAAATAGCCACATGTGGCCATTAGATAGCAAAGAAGTTTCATTCAGCCATTATTTATTCAGCACCAACAACATGTCAGGCACTGAGCTAGACGCTGGGGATAAAGTGAGGTGAAAATAAAGCAATTCCTTGTTCTCATGTTCTCATAGTCTAATAAAGATAGACATCAGTGAAATAATTATACCAATAAAGATAAAATTACAATGGTGGTGAGTGTTATGAAACAAAGTTATAGGGTCTATTGAGACCTGGACTGGTCTAAGTGGCTGATGGAAGTTTCCCAAAGGAGGAATGTTCAGGTTGAGATCTGAGGGATGGGTAAATGTTGACCAGGTGAGACCTTTCTGGGTGGAGGGAATTTTATGGCACAAGTTCTGAGGCAGGTGGCAGCAGGAGCTGTCAGGAAACCGAAAAGGAGCAAAGGGCGGAGGGCTGAGATCATGGGGGGGGGTGGTACAAGAGGTAGAGGAGGGGTGGTCTGGGTCACACCACACCACGTCTTGAAGCTGCATTAAAACCTTCAGTCTTCATACCAACCACAATGTGAATATATTGAACCATTTTTGACTGGGAGGGGGAGGGGTGGAAGGAGGTGACATAGTCTGATAAAATAACACTGGCTGAAGTATGGAGATGTTGGGAGGGGATAAGTGGATGCAGCGTGACCAGTGAGGAATCTGTATATCAGTGATGGGCTCAGTGAACATGGGAGCTCAACACCCAACGCAAGAGAGTTCTATGTTTCTGCATTCATCCGTTCCCGCCTTCTGCATATGGTAGCCAACAGGGATGAGGTTGAGAGCCAGCAGAGTGGCTCCCAGGTCCAGTCCTGTCTCCACTTACTAGCTATGAGATCTTTCCAAGCTACTAACCCTCTCTGAGAATGTAGTTTTCTCCCGTGTAAATACATCCTGATAGAGTTGCTGAGAATTAAGAGGCATGGGGTATGTGGAAAGGAAAATGCCACACAAATTCTCATAATCACACCCCTCAGTGTGATTTTTATATGAATCGTCCAAGAAGAGGTTCACGGAATATAATAGATGATGAATTTTCCTTTTCTAGAAATACTAGAAATATGTGAATTGCAGGATAAGCGCTCTCATCCAAATTATCCCAAGAACTTTAATTAGCTGAAGATACAACGGAATATAAATCAAACACTGAGCATGTGCAAAGCTGCGTCACTGAGAACTTGTGGGTTACCTTGGTCTTTAGAAGCCATTCATCTTGGCGACAACCACTGACTCTCTGTCCCTTCCACCCTCCCACCCACCCCCATTGAATCTGTGTATTTTCATGTGTGTGTGAGTGTAATGTATCATCCTCACCAAGACACTTTTGAGAGTGAAGAGGATGCTATTAATAACTACACGCAAACAATGGGCACAAACGGGAATCTCCCAGGGAGATCTTAAGGTGATACTTAAGATGGTCTCCCTTCTCATCTTCACCTGGAGCCAGCCTTCCTACAGCTACATGCACGTCGAATCACAGGACTGGGTAGGAAGCCTTCCCCCACTTGACTGGGCTGAACCATTTGTACCCTCTGCCACAGGTGGCACATCTTGCCAGTTCTTACTCTGAATTCCCCTCTGCAATGGACTGAATGTGTCCCCCCAAAATCTGTGTGTTGAAATGCTAACCCTAATGTGATGGTATTAGGAGGCGAGACCTATGAGAGAGAATTAGGTCATGAGGGTGGAGCCCTCATGAATGGGATTAGTGTCCTTATAAAAGGAATCTCAGAGAGGTTTCTAGCCATCTTTCTGACACATGAGGAGACAACAAGAAGTCTGCAACTTGGAAGAAAACTAGAACCCAACCATGCTGGGACCTGACCTTGGATGTCCCGTCTCCAGAACTGTGAGAAATCAATTTCTACAAACCACCCAATCTATAGTACTTTGTTATAGCAGCTCAAACTGACTAAGACACCCTCCTTTACCATCCGCTAGGAATCCATCCACCACGTGGGGGTGCTGCTTGGCTAAACTGTTTGTGACCCACAGCTCTTTGGGGTGAACCGTTTTGAAGATCACAAGAAAGAGGAAGAAAATTTAATAGGCTTACTAAGCCCCTTCTTTTTGCTTTCTTCTTCCCTTTCAAATATCGTCACCCCGCCACCTTCCTTGCGCTTGGGAGAGTCATTTCCTGTTTTCCTTGGGGCCCCTCTTTTCAGCCAGCCTCTAACAACTCACTTTTGTGATGCTCTCTACCCAAGTGCAGCTCACACTCTCAGGGGTGGGAAGCAAGCTGCACACACGTAACATAATAGAAGATAACGGGTGTTCAGCACTGTCTTCATGGAATAAATAATAATAGGCACCTAGACATTAATAAATCAAGGAAAACTTCATGGAGGAGATGAGATGGAACCAGAACTTTAAGGATGTGTGCAAACAGGAGTGGGGGAGGGCTCTCCAAGAGATACACACGTATAGGTGAAGGCTAGAGGCAGGAAAAGGCAAGAATCACAACTAGAATTATTTGATTAGAGCCCTGAGGGAGGTGAGCCCAAACCCCAACATCAGCTTCAGAGCCTCTGTGCTCATTCAATACCTCATATCTCCTTTCATGGGTTGTCCATTGATTTCTGGACTCTTCACCTGCCACATTCTGCTCCACGTCCAGAATAACAAGAAGCTGAGACACTCTGTAAGTAAAGGTTCATCCAGAAAACCCACATAAAAATTTCTAGATGGGAGGGTTTCCCTCCATACCACCTCTGTGGTAGTCGTGGTCACTGTCAGCGAAGACGGGCCATCAGAGGTGCACTGTGAGATGACATGAAGGCCTCTGGGAAAAGAAGTAAAAGAAATGCAGGTGGTGACAAGGGAAGGTAGAGGGAACCTAAAATTAAGTCATGGGGCCCACCCTGTGCTAGGCAGGAGGCAAGATGTTTTACATTCTTTCAATCCTCACAATCTATGCAGTAGGTATTGTTAGTCTCATTTGATTTGTGAGAAAATAGAGACTCAAAGAAGACAAAAAATTGCCCAAAGTCACACCACTAAGAAGTGGCAGGACAGATTCGTATGAACTCTCCATCTTACCCATCTGCTTCCATAATGATGGGTGAAATTCGGTATGAGGACATAGAAGAGGGAAGTGAGGAGGCATTTGTGCCCCTCACCAGCTAATGAGAAAGCAGGCTTTGGGAGAAGAATCATTTACATTCTATGGCATCATTAGGGTTTTGCTAGGAAGTGGAGGTTTTCTGTTTGTGTTCTGGTTTGTTGTGGGGTTTTTTGAATGAAAACCAAAACCACCATATATTTTGTCAAAATAACATAGCTATTCCTTGTGATAAGAAAACCTACCAAACCAAGCCATTGCTATAACAAAATGCACTAAAGTAGCAAATTATTTTTATTTTGCCTGAGTATATAAATTACTACATTTTTCTGGTTTCTCTAGCGAGTGTTGTGTCAATGCTATTATCTTGCCCTGGACCGGTGAGCCTTATCTTAAATATCCAGCATTTATAGCAGAAAATCTAAAACAAAAATCTGAGGTCAAACAATATCGTGCTGAAAGCGAACATCTGGCCTAAATGGACACAACCTCGGGGTTGTTCAGTGAGTCTCTCACTGTCTACATTTTTGAGTAGGAAAAAATGGTTTTGTGGATTTTTTTTTGAATTTTGAAATAACTATAGCAGAGAGGCAAATCTCAAAGGCCCAATGTCTTGAATCCATAGTTTTTAATATTTTTCCTTCAGCCCATCAGTTGGATAAAACAATAACAAACATTCCTTTAAAATCTAACTAAGAGACAGTCCCATTGAGCTGACCAGGTGGATATAGGCAGGGTAAACACGAGTGATGCAGCACTGCTATCTCATTAATAAAGACCAACAAGAAGTATTCACGATGGATCTCAAGATCGCCTCTTCTGACTAAAAATGGAGCCATCATATTTGGACCAACCCATTTGCATCTGGACCAACCAATTTGCATCTCATTCCTTCTTATAACTGGAAGAACCTGCAAAGACTGTTATGGGGCTCTTTCTGAGGTATGGGCTGATGTCCTAGGACGCAGAGACTCTGGGTTCTTTCCAGAAGCCCCAAGGCTTGGTAGAGGTCCCAGAATCCAAGCCATGGACTCAAGAATCAAGGGTTTACTCCCAGGGGCTGTGTAACATGGAGAGAGGCCCAGTTCATCTAGGGCTGCTTTAGAGAGTCTACAAAATATAAAAAGTGGAGCCCTCCTGTCCTACAGGCAGGAGGAAAGAAACTGGGTCCAGGGAACAGGGAGGCACTCACTAGGATACAAGAGCATCTCCAGGAGGCAGAGTGATTTTAATTCAGGTTCAGACTGAAAGTTACAGCTCTGGGCGTCATGCAAATGAAAACACCATGGAGTTTTTCTTACATGAAGATGTGGCAAATTGCCCTTTTTTCCAAGTAGGAAAGTTACAAAAAATATAAATTACATTAGAGAATGGTTAGCCAGAAAGAAGAAAACTATCTGGGTTTCAAAATTACATTTTTTTGAGAAAATTCAGCTGTGTCTAAGAAACAATAGAAGACCCAAAAGTAATGATTTAGTCCTAAATCGCCTTAAGGATAAAAGTAAGTAAAGCTACTTCTGGTTGAGTGTGACAATTGGTGAGTATGAGTGTTCATATGAGTGTGTATGTGTCTGTGCGAACGTGTGTAAACCTCTGCCTCCCAACTAGATTGTAAATCTTTTGAGGACAGAGACTGTTATATCCTGGCTGAGTTGGAACCAAATAAATTCCTCTTGTAAATTAAGATCTACTCCTCTCTCCATCTTCTGTTCTTTCAAATGGCACTATTTTCCCCTGGTCTACGTATTAGAAGCTCTGACTACATATGAACTTCTGGAGTATAGAGACCACTTACCTACTCGTACCTTTTGGTTCCCTAACTCCATAACACCCACCTAGCAAATACTCAAATCCAGACTCTCTCTCTCTCTCTCTCTCTCTCTCTCACACACACACACACAAACACAGTCAACACTTTTATAAGGAATGCTTGGCACAGCTAATCAATACATAGTTACTAAAACAGTTTTGAATACAGACTGTGTGCATAGAAGCAATGAAAATTCAAAGGAGTTGCACCAGGAAATGGAATGGTTTAAGTTTCTGTGGATTCCTACATCATAGAAAATAGTCATGGATATTATAACGCAATTGATTCATTGGAATAAAAAGTGAAGTATAATCCGTGTTAGCTGTTTTTCTACATCTAAGTGTGTCTGTGTATTTTCTTTCCTTCTTTCTTACAAACAAACATGCATTGGGCACTTATTATTTATAAGATACCACTGTGAGGATAACGGTCACAAATCAGACAGGTGTCTAGCCTTAACATATCCAGGAAGACAGGGACAAGGCAACATCATTGGCAGAAAGGGATGGGAGTGTCAGGACTGGCGAATGTGTTCAGATTCTGCCACTTTCTTGCTGTGTGACCTTAGGTAAGTCGCTTAACCATGTGAGCTTCAGTTTCCTCATCTGTAAAACAGAAATAATGGTATCCTGCAGGGTTTCCACAGGACTCATAAAAAATCATGAAAGTGACTTGCAACCTGTGAAGTGCTATAAAATGTTAACTAAAATACGATTTCACAGACAATAAACATATCCACTGTATTCGCTGAATGGTGAACACCGGCCATTCTGGGGTCAAATTTGGTCTGCACTGTGTTTTTAAACTTTGAAAGAGTCATCAACATCTAAAACTCAGATTCGGGATCCATTAAAAAAAATCTGGAAAATCTGGCAATATTAGATCCACATCATAGAATAGCAATAACGGACTAAAACTGAACAGCAATGCCACTCTTAGATGGAACAGTTATCCTCTAGTTAGCCACCGTCTCCACACCTCCCTTTTAACTCATGCAAAATACAAATCACCATAATAAAAGAGAGACAGAGGTAAGTGCAACAAAAGAAAGGGGTACTAGAGACGGACTCTGGTATTAGAGAGAGAACATCTGCTCTTAGGAGGCCTCAGAGGGCTGCCTGGAAGAGGTGGTATTTGAGCCATACGTTGAAGATCGTGTGGAAATGAAGGGAGAAAACATGCGTTCCAGGCAGAGGAAACAGTGTGAAAGAAGGTATGGTGGCAAGAAAACATGGCTCAGGAATGGGAATTTGTAACCACCATCTGAATTCAGAGAAAGGTTTGTGAAGGATATTCAGTTATTTATCAAATATTTATTAAGAATCTATGTGTCAGGTTCTGGGGACACAGAAATGAATAAGACCGACACATGAACTGGCTTCTTATAGCTTACAGTCTAGTGAGAGAGACAGAGAAGTGGGGGGACGAAGTTGGACCGATTCTGGCAGCATCAGCCTTTGACATCACCCAGGAAAGTCACGGAATCCCTTCATCTCTGCCGAGTAGACTTGGTCTTCAGTTGGAATCAGGAGCTGTAGATGTGAGTCCAGTTTTGCCACTAACCCCGTGTGTCCATCAACGGTTGACCATTCTCATCCACGCTTCTCTTTCCCAACCCTCATAAATAGAGATAGGATCAACATTAGCTACTTCCCAGCATCTTTGGGATGATGACAGTAGAAAGCGTTTTGAGATATAAAATATGCGATGCAAATACATGTTGTTACTGCTGCTATTTCTCTGCTCTCCAGGGATCACATTATAGGCAGTACCGATGACCTCATATCAGGGAGACAGCAGAAACGAGTGCTCAGAACTACTTGTGGATAATGGAAGATGGAGCTAGAATGAACGTGAGCACAGGCCTTGTAACCACAGAGACCTAAATTCAAATCCTGTCGTCACCATTTGCTACCTGCAGTGGTAGACAAAACCTCTTTAAGCCTGTTTTCTCACCTACAAATTATATCTGATAATATCTATTTCCTAAGGCTGTGATGAGAATAAAATTAAAGAGTTTACTACAGCACCTGGTACATAGTAATCATTTGATAAATGGCAATAAAGACCATTGTAATTATGGCTCATCTAACTTTCCCAAGGTGATAGGTGCAGTGTTATAGAATTAGGGAATCACAGAACTGGACGTGAACTCAGAGCTTTTTTATCTCTTCCTGAGAGTGGTCTGGCACATCTTGTTCCAACATTTCTCACTCCAAAAACTGTGATCCGATTTATATATTACCAAAATTCTTCTTACATTTAAGCCCATTTTGTCTTATTTAATTTCTGTATAGAAAAACAGGACTAGAGAAAGAATCAGCTGGACGAGACGAAGATATAGAGTGACCAGTTGTCCTAGTTTGCCTGAGACTGAGAGGTTTCCCAGGACATGGGACTTTAAGTATTAAAATGAGGGCAGTCCCAGGCAAATGGGAACTGTTGGTCACTCTCCCTCACGTAGTGCAGAATTTTGATCTCTGGTTAACCCAGGAAAGCCAAGAACTGTATGGCTCACTGCATGCTATTTCCTACTCTACACCAATACAGACAACCAAGAGTAACAAGCAACCAGAGGCAAATGCCCCACATAGACCAGTGTGTACACTGCCACTACTAGGGGCAGGTAGTGTACAACCTTAATTAAGGCCTTTCCCCCTTAATGAAGCATGGTCATTTGATCCATCGGCTGGTAGCCTTGACAGCACAGATGCATATTGCCAGGACTCTCTTTTTTGGCCGTAGTTGTGACCTTGGAAGAAAGGTGGTCTTCCCTTCCCTATATCTCTGATGCTATTTCACATGGTGAATCTGACAGCTCAGTGCCAAATGGTTTTCAAATGAACAGTCCATCCTCAATGTCTGTAGTGAGGGGCTTGATTCTGCGTCCTGTCTTATCAAATCTGGATCAGAATAAAAGCATGACACCCCTCTAACCTTGGTGACTGTATATAATCTTTGTCTCTGGGGACCGGCCCGGTGGAGTAGTGGTTAAGTTCACGTGCTCCGTTTCGGCGGCCTGCGGTTTCGAGGGTGCGGATAGGGACAGACCCACCGCTTGTCAAGCCATGCTGTGGTGGCGTCCCATATAAAGCAGAAGATGGGCACGGGTGTTGGCCCGCAGCCAGTCTTCCTCAGCAAAAAAAACAGGAGGATTGGCAACCGATGTTAGCTCAGGGCTGATCTTCCTCACAAAAATAAAACAATAAATAAATAAATAAATAAATAAAAATCTTGGTCTCCACTGGTTCAGGCTGAAGTCGAGTTCTTCTTTCAGTGTCTCTGCCTGATTGATGGAAGTCCTCTCTTCTTTGGCTGGGATGCTGTAAGCACCACACGGCGTCACTTGCAAACCAAATAATGATGACTGAAACTGTTAAGCTCTCCAATAAGTCTTCTGGATCTTCCTTCCAAAATTCCTATTTTAGTTGATGAACGTTATTTTTCATGAACTCAAAATAACTTAGGCAACCTTTTTTTGTTTTGGATTTTCTTTCATTTTTCTCACAGAGACAAAGCCTTGAAGTCACCCAGGACAATGGCTGGATTCAGAGGGAATAAAATACACTCCCTCTCGAATGCCTTCAATTCCTTGGAGAATTACAGGAAATGTGTCCAGTGATCAGTCAGTTTTTCCAGTAACTTGAATGATTCACCGTGGCATAAACCAGGTCCTGTTCAAGAAGTATTACACCAGCTCCTTGTGATGACAAGTAGAAGCTTCTTGGTGAAGTTGCACAAACCCAACTTTCAGCAGCATCAGCCATATAATCAGCATAGTCTTGAAGAACCATCTTAATGTTTAAAACATTAAAAAACAGATCTTTAAAAAACATGTCTGGAAGATATTATGACAAATAACAAACTGCAAAAAAAAAATTGCACCACATATGGCATACAAGTAGTCAGAGATTTCCTTAATATATAAAGAGCTCTTATAATTCAATAAGAAAAATTAACAACCCCATAGAAAAATGGATAAAGGTCACGAGCAGGCTTTTTCACAGGATATACAAAGAGCTTGTCAGGATTTGAAATGATGTTCAACTTCATTAAAAGCAAGAAAATGCAAATAACAAGAAAATATTTTCACCTGTCAGTGAGCAAAAATCAAAGAGTTTTAAAATACAGGATGTTGGTAAAAATGTGTAGGTACTTTCTGGAAATGTTCCTTAAAGTATTAAGGATGCAGCCTCTTCAAAGAGCAATATAAATGTTCAAAACCTTTAATGAAGCTATAGTAGAAATTTATTTTTTAATGAACTTGCATTCAGAGATATATACAAGGATCAATATTGAAACATTTTGAAATAACAAAAGAATAGGCATGCACTAAATGTTTATCAACTAGAAAATATTAAATAAATGTTATGGGCTGAATGTTTGTGTCCCCCACAAATTCATACATTGAAATTCTAACCTTCAGTGTGATGGTATTAGGAGATGGGGCCTTTGAGATGTAATTAAGTCATGAGGGTGAGCCCCTGATGAATGGGATTAGTGCCCTTACAAGAGGAGACGCAGAGAGCGTGCCTCCTCTCTCTCTCTGCTTTCTGCCATGTGAGGACACAAGGAGAGGACAGCCCTCTGTAAAACAGGACGAGGGCCTTCACCAAGAACTTGACCATGCTGGCACCCCGATCTTGGACTTTATAGCCTCCAGAATTCTGAGAAATAAATGCTGTTTAAGCCACCAAGTCTATGGTAATTTCTTAGAGCAGCCATAACTGTCTGATGCAGGAATATAAAGAGGTACAATGAGGGAATACAATACAGCTACTATAAAGGAGGAGATACATCTATATGTACTGATATGGAAATTTTTAATGACTTTTTAACTAAGAAAAGCAATTTTTAACTAAGAAAAGCAATTTTTAATTGAAGAAGGATGTGTGTAGTGTGTCCCATTTGTGAAAAATGGGGAATATATAAATAGATTCAGATATAAACATAGATAGAGATATCCACCACATCCATATATACTTTGGTGTATCTAGAAAATTCCAAGAAAGCACACAAGAATCTGTTATAAGTTACCTTTTGAAAAGCAGAATTTGTGGTCAGGGTGAGCAGGAAACTTCTTCCTACTGTATATCCTTTTAGACTCACAATATTTAATCCTTTCAGAAAGGTATTAAGATAATAACACAAATAGAGTCAGCTTCTGTTACATTTACCAACAACCACTAATAGGAACTGTTTGTAAGTACTCAGCACCCAGGATGTCTTGCTCTGTGCCTTCTTTATATATCACCCTCCATGCATCCCTGACCAGTCGCACATATCACCCTGAATAGTTATTATATGTTGAAGTTGGCTTCCTGCAGTCGCCTGTGATCTCTAAAGGATAGTCTGGTGGTGTTTCATGGAATGGGGTAGAGCACCGATCTGGCTTCCAGCTCTGCCAGTTACATATCACGGTTCCCATTTTACAGACGAGGAACCTAAAGTTCAGGGAGAGGTCAAGGGAATTTTGTCTAAAGTCACACAGCCAGTGAGCAGTTGAATCGTGACCAGCAAATAAGGCTCCTTCCTGCAGTCCTAGTTCTACTTTGGGGCGACTGAGTAATATCTGAGGCTTTAGAATAGACGTTGACCTGACGTTCAACTTGGTACATGAACGGAGATTCAGATGTTCCTTTTGGAAGAGTGACTGTCTCATAACCCTTCCTCATTCCAAGGACACACTTCCACAGATTAATGGCTGGAGTGGTGAAGTTTCCTTTATTTGACTTCCAGAGATGCTCAGTAGGGTTACGAAAGTCTTGTGTTATGGGACAAGGCAGTACGTTTGGCAGAAGTGCTGGGGAGTCCAAGACTGGAGACCGAATCTAGGCTCTGCCACTCTCTTGCTCCGTAACTTTGGACAGACCACTTAACATTCCTGAACTTAGAATCCTCCTCTGCAAAAGAGGAGGACTCTTTCATGAAACTCAGACAAAATCATGCAAGTGACTTGAAAACTATAAAGCACTGTAAAATGTGAATTTAAAGAATCATTTCACAGACAATAAGCATAGCTACTTGTATTCATTGCTTGTTAATACTGCAAGACTTTAAAGATCATCCACAGGGGCCGCCCGGTGGCGCAGCGGTTTAGTTCGCGCTTGGCAGCCCGGGGTTCGCAGGTTCAGATCCCGGGCGCCCGCCGACACACTGCTTGTCAGCCACGCTGTGGCGGCGTCCCATATAAAGTGGAGGAAGATGGGCACGATGTTAGCCCAGGGCCAGTCCTCCTCAGCAAAAAGAGGAGGATTGGCAGCAGATGTTAGCTCAGGGCTGGTCATCCCCACAAAATAAATAAATAAAATAAAATAAAGATCATCCACAGACATCCTAAGGTCAAATCTGGCCTGCACTGTATCTTAAAAACTCAAATTTCAGACTGTTTAAAAAGTATGGAAGATCAGGCAACTTCAGACTCACATTCTGTCATGGTAATAATGGACTAAAAATGAGTCATGTTGTCTCTTTCAAACAGGACGTGTACCCTCTACTTGGCCACAGTCCCCGCTACTCCCTTTTGTATTATGCTTCACTCATTTACACTCTCTGTCTGTAGGCCTTTGAGTTGCAACCCCCCAGCCAGTTTAACAACCATATATTGCAGAAGAAATCATTGCAGCTCAGGGTAGTACAGTGTGTTGACCACCATAACACAGCAAGAACTCAAACCCACCAACTTCTGCTTTAGAGCCTCTTAGTCTACAATTATGTATGCCCCACACACTACAGCAATTGTGGAGCTCTGTGCTCATAATCAAGCCCATTTGTTTTCTACAAAACAAGAGAGAAGAGGTCCACTTTGCTCCATAGCTGATCTGCGCTTCCCCTGAGAAAAAGCTAGGTTTCGAAAGAAAGTCCTCAAATGAAGGCCTGTCTCGATTTCCCTCTTGGTTCAGCCACCCTTGCCCTCCACAGTTTCCATTACGCAGTCCCTCTGCTATGGCTTCCATTACCGCGTGCTCACGGGCCCAACCAGTTTATCAGAAACTTCACTTCAGTTGGGTGGTAACATCACAAGGCAATAAATCCTGCAGGAGCCCTCCTGCTATCAATAGAAACCTGGTTAAGGCTCTGAGGAACCTTCGAGAAGACACCCCTGCATTGGACTTCTCTATCCCACAGCAGCCAACAGATGCACAAAATAAGGGACTCATCTGTGTGTATATGAATGTATGTGTGTGTGTGATTTATGAAAAAGTCAGTGTATTAGAATTACTCATACAATAAGTAAGCATGTTGGATAAAAACGTATCTCCACAATTCCTCTACCAAAAGAGTATAATGTTAAGAGATAAGTAGGTTGACTCAGTCAAGCACTGACAATGGAAGTTGGTGGTTTATGGATGCATTCATTTGTTCATTCATTCATTCAGCGAATATTTACTGGGTGCCTATTATATTCTGGCATTTGATAAGACTCTGGAAAAGAAAGAAACCTGGTTCCTGGCCCCAGCAAGCTCATTGGACTTTTACATAAATTACTGTGCAGCTGAACAACTTGACTTAACCTCTCTTTCTATCTCAATTCTTTCATCTTTAAAATGCTTGGTTCTGTGGATTTTGTTAGCCTAAGTGAGTTTTGTGTAGGTGAAAGCAGCTTAAACCATGTCAAGGAGCAGCAGAGATTTGATCAATGTTGGTCCAAGCTGAGCCCATCACTTTATAGATAAGGTCCTGAGGCCAAGGGGGTCCGGTAACTTGCTCAGGTGGGCAGCTAGCTGTTGGCTGAGCCAGTTCCCAACATAACCACTGTCATCGCCAGAGCCCAGCAGGTCTTCTGGGCCCCCAGGCCACACCAGGAAGCCTTCTTTGGGTTTAGCCCAGTCATATTAGTCCTCCTTCTGCTATCTCGGAGTTCTGCGTTTGTGGACTAGCGTGCTCACACCACGCCTGTAAAATCTGTGCTTTCCTGGAGTTAAAGTTTCTCCCTGGACTCTAGGTTTGGTCATAACTGCCAAAGCTTTGCCTTCCCTTCAGGCACTCTGATTTGAAATGGGTGTGCTGATTAAATATTACAAACACAACTTTAGCTTACAGGGCTTCTTCCGTCATGCTTTAGAAAAGGGAGTTCTATAGTCACTACCTCTGAATTCCGGGACTCTGTAAACATGGATGAGAAAAAGTTACCTTGTAATTTTCATCAATCTCTAACTGAAATTTAACATTACCTTTAAGTATAAACGTAGAGAACAGATCACAGCAGTCTTAGAATTGTCACAATGAAAATCACAGATGTTTAGAATTGTCACAATGAAAATCACAGATGTTTTCATATCACATCAACGTTGGTACAGGTTTCCTGAAACATCACATAAGCTCACCACTGTTTCAAAAGTAAGGTGTTATTTGGGTCCACCTTAAGGTATTTTTATTTAATATGTTAGTAAAAAAGCATATAAATTACTAAAACAAATTTTTAAAAATTATTTTGATAACTTTAAATAAATGCTTTTGTTATTCAACGTGTTTTATTTTATACATTTAAAAACATTAATCTGAGGGGCCAACCCACTGGCGTAGTGGTTAAGTTCGCATGCTCCATCTCAGTGGCCCAGGGTTTGCAGGTTCAGATCCCAGGCACGGACCTACGGACTGCTTATCAAGCCATGCTGTGGCAGGTATCCCACATATAAAATACAGGAAGATGGGCACAGATGTTAGCCCAGGGCCAGTCTTCCTCAGCAAAAAGAGGAGGATTGGCAACGGATGTTAGCTCAGGGCTAATTTTCCTTACAAAAAAAATAAATAAATGAAAATAAAAGTAAACAAAATAAATAAAAACATTAATCTGAGAAAGAGTCTGTCATCTTCTTCAGATTGCCAAAGGGGTCTACTGCCACAACATTTTTAAGAATGCTTGCTTTCAGAGCAGTGGTTCTCAACCAGAGACCATTTTGCTCCTGTCCCCTGGGGACATGTGACAATGTCTGGAAACAGTTGCTACTGGCATCTAGTGGGTAGAGGACAGGGATGCTGCTAAACATTCTACAATACACATGACAGCCCCCCACACAAAGAATTATGCCCAAATGTCAAGCGTGCTGAGCCTGAGAAACCCTATTTTGGAGCTATATACAACAAAAGGCCAAAATGTTGCTAGTCTTTCCATTCCCACCTAATTCCCATTTATGATCATCTTTTGATCCTTCTCCTCTCCCTTTGAGTAATTACACAGATAAAGTAGGTTTGATTTTGTTTTTGTTTTTAATTCTTGCAGTCACCCCAACTCTAAGTATTATAAGTTGCCCTATATCTGTGAGCCAGAAGCTCTGAGCAGGGCAGAGTTACGAGTGTTGATGAATTTACTGGACCAGCTTCTTAGAAATGTAAGTGAGGAGTCAGTGTCCCACAGGCAAGAGCAACATGGTCCATAAGCCCTCTGTCTAAACACCAGGTCTTGTATTGACTGTATGATTAGTTCAGTGCTTTCCACATAGGTGGCCTCACTTAAGATGCAGGGCTCCTTTTCAAGGCTAGAAGGGCAGCAGGAAAGAAGGAGGAAGTGAGAGGATCAAACATCTTCTCCACTCAGGGACCAGCATGACAACACAGGGCACAAGTGAACCAGCCATCTTCTTCTTCCCTCTCTCTCTCCTTAGTAATACATTCATCCTCAAAGGAAAATCTTTCTGTGACAAGTTTTAAAAATAAATTTCTCAAATGAAAGAACAAAGATTGAAAACTCCAGGAATTTCTTTTTTTAAACAGTACAAAAGGTAGAAGTCAGAAGAGTGTTTTTAAAACTCTTTCAGGAGAAGTCTTGACAAATAGCTCGTCTTCACTTTGGAACATTTTACGTGACCCATCCAGGCTTAGAGTGACATTCCTTTCTGTTTGGAGGTTCTGAAAAACATCTGGCTTGGTCTGGCACAGATCAGCCTAGCTGGGAATTCTCTCTTGCTACATAATACCAAAAAAGAGGACAAGTAACTGATGCCCTGGGATGGTACTAGTGCAAAAAACTGATCAGGGACTTCTCGTGAGTAAACAGACTCCAAGTGTGATAGCTAATTTTATATCTCAACTTGACTGGACATGGGATGCACACATATTCGGCTAAATATTATCTCTGGTTGTGTCTGTGAGGGTGTTTCTGGATGAAATTAGCATATGAATCAGTGGACTCAGCAAAGCAGATGGCCCTCCCCCATATGGGTGGGCACCACCCAATCCACTGAGGGCCTAAATAGAACAAAAAGTTGGAGGAAGGAAGAATCTGGCCCTTCTTGCCTTATTGTTGAGCCGGGACATTGGTTTTTTCCTGCCCTTGGTGCTTCTGGTTCTCAAGTCTTCAAACTTGAACTAAATTACACCACCGACTTTCTTGGGAGTCCAGTTTGCAGATGACAGATCATGGGATTTCTCAGTGTCCATAATTGAGTGAACCAATCCCTTATAAAAAATCATATTATATATCTCTCTCTCTCCTATTGGTTCTGTTCCTCTAGAGAACCTAACGAATACAGATGGTTAACTCCTGGATCCCCAGTCCCTGGCACAATACTTGGCACTGGAAAGATGTTCCATAAATATTTGTTCAATGAATGCATTCATTAATGAATAAGCAAATCACAGCTACCTTTTGAAGAAAGATTCATTTTCCCATTTTGCGGGTGAAGGAACTCAGGGAACTGAAGTATGCTTGCCCCAAATTATAGAATTTCTAATAGACAAAGCCAATACTTGAGCCCCAGTTCGTCTGAATGGAAACACCTTACCCTAGACACTATTTTTTCTCTTAGCACTTTATTTAAGGGGGATTTAGTCTCAACATACCTTGAAGGGGCTAAAGAATTATCTGGCTGGGGCATCAGTCACACAACTGATCATCAGCATTAACAGCAATAGATATTTGGGGAATTATTATATTCAGCAAAATTAAATATGTTTCTTTACCATAGGACTTATCAGAGTTTTTAATACACCAATACATGGCAGGAATAGAATGCAACATTTTCCAAACCTAACTGAGGAGCACATTCTGGGTAGAACATAAACCAGTGTTGGATAGTACTCCTTTTGAGAAATATGGGGTAACCCTTTTGCCTCTCTTCCTTTTCTACCTGACTGGATGGTGACCAGATGGACAAATCATCTCACTTCATCTTCAGAACCAACCTGATGAGCAACTACTCCCCATCATCTGGGTATGTGATACCAATTTAGAGCATTTTCAGAATGAGGACCCAGCCCCATGGTTACTCAATTAACCAATAGCAAAAAAAATTGCCTGTGGTTGTTTCACCCCTACTTAGGAACAGAGGCACTTTCTGGAAGGCTGTGTAGTGCCAGAATGCATGCTCATCATCACTCTCTCACTGGCAGTCAGAAAGCTTGATCAGATACATACGAGCAAATAAAGTTGAAATAGTCTCTCTCCTATCTTGCCCTCAAAGAAGAAATGTGACGTGAACTACATTCAAGATGCTGCCAAGATGATCACCTACAGGACCTCATCAGGGTACTCGTGGGGATTGTTCGCGGCCTAATTCTTTCATCTTTGTTATGTGCATAGATCATCCTTTAAGAGATATGAAAATGAAACTGATATAATGTTGATATGCCTGCCTTCCTACTTAGCCCGCAGACTTTCAAGAAAGTAAGAGTCACATTCCATTGTGTATATATTCCGTCTAAACTTAGAACAGAAAAATGTTTTCCAATCAATAGGTAAATAGAGACCAAATTATTTCACAGGTTCTTTCTTTTCTTTTTTAAATTTTGATTGAAAGTTATGCCACTTTAAGGTATAGTCTCTTTTCAGAGGTCTCATCGTGATGCTGTATAGTCTTTGGAGGAAAATATTGGAGGAATCAGCATCTAGCTACCTAAAGCAATACTGAAACTGCTCCAGACACATAAAACCATTGAAGGGGAAGAGTAATCATTGAAGTGGCATCAAGGAGGCATTTCAAAATAGCAAAGAGATTGTGAGATTGAGAGCCCCAGTTCAATCACACTTCGTCCAGCATGGTGGTGAAGAACACAAACAGGCAGCTGGATTTGAAGCCCAGCTTTGTTACTTACAGCGATAAGTAATATACTTGTCGCTGTATAACCTTGAACAAGTTATTTGAACTTTCTATGCCTCAGTTTCCTCTCTAAAAAATGGAGTAAGAGTAATATCTACCTTAAGTGATAATGAAGACTCAGCATTTGTAAAGTGCTTGGTACAAAGCAAACTTTCAATTAATACTAGCAATAGCTCGTGTCATAGCTGTGTGACCAGGAAGAGTCAGTTCACTCCTATAGGCCTCATTTTCTCCTCCTATGAAATTGAGAAAATCATAATTGTATCACAATATTATAGTGGAGATCAAATAAAACAAAGGACAGAAGCTAAAGTGTAAAACATCAGCTCACAAATATAGGGAAATTATTTTCCTGCTATGATATGGTGGCCCCTTTCTCCCCTCAGTGGAAGGTATTTCCTCTTCAACCCAGGGCCTCAAATTTCCTCTCTGGGCACTGATCTTTCTAGTGTACAGAGAGGTACATTCTTGCTCTATGTGCTAAAGAGGAAGTCCTGGTCTGTCATCAGTCCTTTCCATCTCAGTGAATGGCACCATCCACCATCCAGTGGCCAGGCCAGAAACCAGGGTGCCAGCCACGACTAATTTGCCTCACCAACTTCTCAACTCAGTTGATCGGCACTTCCTCTTGTGTCACCTCCAACACAGATATCTAATCCTTCCACTTCTCCGTGTTCACAGCTGCCAGTCTAATTCATGTCACCCTCATTTCTCGCCAGTAATAGCCTCCTATATTCCCACTCCCACTCCATTCCATTACCCCAATACAGACGGAGAAATCTGTCAAAAATGTGTCATGCTTCTTTTCAGCTCTATATCCAACAATGGATTCCCATTCTCATATCCCTTACCAGGACATAGTCCTTATCAGGGCCCTGCACACTTTTACAAGTTTATCCCACACCATTCCAAAATCCCCAATTCCCATCCCTGTCACCAACTTATTTCTACACCCTACCCCACAGGTCTTGCTCAGCGACTTGAATACATTTTAGCTCTTCTCTACCTCAGGACCTTTGTACTTGCTGCTCCCTCTCTCTGGCTCCTTTGCATCCTTCATACCTCAACTCAGATTTCCTCTCCTTAGAGAGGTTTTTCCTGACCACCCCCAAATACCCATTTTCATAGTATTTATGTCATAGAGTTATTATGAGAATTAAATGAGAAATGCCTTTGGAACAGGGCTTGGCACAGAAGAAGTACTCATTAAAAGTTGTAAATAATTATCATCATCATCACCATCATTATCATTCTCCACCACAGTGTCGTACTAAATTGCATGGAAAACACTAACAACAGTGTGTGATTGTGATATTGCTTGCTTACTTGCAGTGTGTCTATCCGATTGTTAATTCCCTGAGGTCTAGACCTTGTCTGTTTTCTTTCCTGGTGTATCCTCGCCTCCCAGCAAACCACCAGTCACAGAGCAAGTTCTCAAATATTTGTTGAAGGAATGAACGGAAGTGAGTCTCTCTTGGCTGTCAAAAGGGTTCAAACTGCTGAAACCCCCTAAGGACCTAGGGCAGCCCCACATCTGGCTCGGGGAACAGCACTGTGCACACTCCAAGGGAGCATCCCCTCCCTCCCCACTCACCCCCATTCTCCCCTCCATCTCCCTGTTTGTATTCAACGCGCCCCAGCTTGTGCAAGAAAAGCGAAAGATCTCATAAAACTCTTTTCTTTATCCTCTTTCCAGAAAAATGGGCCAATTCACAGCTGCAATTGTTGGGAGAATTTCCTGTCTGGGAGTCTGGAAACTGCCAAGAGTGGAAAGCAGCAGCCAGCCAGCGAGGCCTCTGTTGTCACTGGCCCAAACAACAACAAAAACAGCCACAACCACAACGACAACAACAACAAAACATGCCACGTGTGCACAGGCGCACACAAACACGCCCACAGAACCAAACCAAACAGACAAGGCTTCGGGGAGGAGCTTCGGGGCTGCGCATTCCGGCGGCGAGGCATATCCCTTGGCATCTGGCCAGGGCAGCCCAATTCCCGGCCCACCCCCCCACCATCTGTCATCAGCACTCTGCCTACTGTAAGTGTGCCGACACAGTACACAGGGGCTAACAAGTAGCAAATGGAGGGGAAGAAAAAACAAAGCCACCACAGTCAGCGGGAGAAGGTGGCTACGGCTTTGACATAAACCCACTAAAAGCCGGGAAATTTAAACCGAAAGTTTGCCCGAGAGACCTTCAGCTGTGAAGGCTGGGCTGGGGGGAAGGGTGGGCGAGGAGGGAAGCTGGCAGTCTGCAAAGCGGCTGGTGTGGTAGGGTTTAGCAGGCTTTTTTCAGACTCTGTGCACATGAGACTTTATTATAATCCATTCTGACTGTTCACGGATTGCCCAATCAGCCTGTCTCTTACAAGAAAAAAAAGGAAATTTGAAAAAAAAGCAAAACTTTTCCAATCAAATTTCTGAAGGAAACATTTCATCAGAGCATCAGGTGTAAGGTAATGCAGATTGCTAAATTCTCTATCAAATAATCATTCAAATGAATGATTATCAAATTATCAAATTTAATAATTAATTATAATCTATAATTATTAGTAATCTATCACATTGGGACAAATTGCCCTTACTCTGGTGTCAAGAAGTTGTGGTGTTAGTTTTATGTTCTCATTTGAGAAAACTTTGGGGAAAAAGTCAGGGTGTCATTTTTCACTGCTGATAACAAAAATATTTCCTATAAACCGATTTGTCTACCCAAAACTGCAGCAGCAAAAGAACCCAAACCAGCTAAGATTCCTGCTAAAATGTGTCTAAATTTTTGCTTGAGGCTTGTGAATTCTATCCATACTCGGATGGATGATTGTCTTGGAGTTTTCATTACCTATTAAATGCAGGAACTGTTTCACTTAAAATTTTAAAAATAAGGACCCAGATTTCCAGGCATTTGATGACCTTTCCACAAGCTTGAGATTATTCTCCCTGTGTTAGAAATGAAACTGAGTTTAAGAGAGTTTTCAATCACCCCAAGTTGGAATGGCAGAATTTGAGCATCTTTGAACTTGAGGCCCTCTCGTCTTTCTGTTTTAAACAAGATCCTGCTAAGCTCCTATTATCTCACTTTGCCCTTTTAGCTCTCACCACAAAGCCACAAATACAATAAATTCTAATTCCCACTTTTCAAAAAATATTAATTAAGCAAGCAAAATTGCAGTAAGTTTTAACCAAGATGGCCAGAAACAAACCAACCTTCATTCTGTTCGCTCATCAGTTAAATGTGATTATTTGCTCACTCTTTAATGGTTGATTACTGAAAAATAAACTCTGGAAAAGAAGTTTGAACCCCTAAACAATTCTGACTGACAGCATAATAGCTTGGCTCATTATCCCTAATTGACAGAGTATACATATGTTTACAAATAAAAACACACACCAGATGTATTTTCATCCACAAGGTGATGCTGTCAACTAAAATAGGGAATGTGCACCAATGTACAGCATCTATCATTTTTAAAACAGATTCACCATAAAATCTACCACTTCGTGATCCATGGATGAAAGCCTGTATGCCCGCAGGTGGCTATGATATTGCCACGTTTACAAAGAAGGGGCGAGGTGCTGGAAAAATCACCAGCTCTAACATCAGGAGAATTAGCTTTGAGCACAGGCTCTGCCATTTCCCAGTTTATTCATGCCTTGGTGTCTTCATCTGCAAAATGGGAATAATAATCACATCTACAGAATTGCTTTAAGTATAAAATGAGATAGTGGATATAAAAGTGTTTTGTAAATAGTAACATACTAACATAGTTCTCCTTGTTTCCATATTTTTCCATCCCCTTCAAATGTCCTGTTTCTCCCAGACTGATCAGTGTCTACAAAGAGACATTATTACTCCTACCTCCCACCCTCTCTTCAGAAAGTAAAAGTCAATTTGAAGGTGGTCTTATAATATCTTGGAGACCAGCCTGACATTCCACATCAAAAACTCATTTTGGGGGCCGGCGCAGGGGTTTAGTCCGGGCTTGGCTGCCCGAGGTTCGTGGGTTCGGATCCCAGGCGCCCGCCGACACACTGCCTGTCAGCCATGCCGTGGCGGCGTCCCGTATAAAGTAGAGGAAGATGGGCACGGTCATTAGCCCAGGGCCAGTCTTCCTCGGCAAAAAGAGGAGGATTAGCAACGGATGTTAGCTCAGGGCTGGTCTTCCCCACAAAAAAAAAAAAAAAAACCTCATTTTGAGCTTCACCTATGGAGAGAGAAGTACATAGAAATAGCTTCATTTCCCTTTCCTGGAGAATTTAACAGAATTTTCGAAAATCCTACACAAGGCTCTTCTAAGAGTATGAGTGAAGTAAATTTCCAAACTGTTTCATACATGGCTGTGAGTGACCAATGTAAGTCAATATCTTACATCAATGTCCATAACAGTCATTCACTCATTTGTTCATTTAACAAGTAAAGGGACGGCCTATTGTACAGGGCAAACGGCCTAAAGGGCAGTTTGCCAACAGCAAGAAACAAACTCAGTGGGGCAAATGATGTGGCCCTGTCTGTAGATTTTACTACTGTGTAAAGGAATAAGTTAAGTTTTTAGAAGTGTTTTAGAATTTTTAGAATGTTTTTGAATTTTTAGAAGATTCCATTTTTGTAAAAAAGTAATAAAATAGGAACCTAAGAATCTGGTTCTCTTCCTGACTTGACCAATATTAAAAGCCTTGAGGAAGTCACTTTTCTTCTCAGGGCAGTTTCCATACTTTCCTAACATGTAAGGCTTTTCAACCACTTCTTGCTTTGCTTTTGGAGTTAGTAGAGCTGTTTCAGCAAGAAATGTTTGACTAAGGGTTAAATTTGGGAAAATCATGTGTTTCACACTTCGGAATTATGTTTTATCAAATGGAGTGTCATGGCACAGAACTGGACAAGATACAGTCCAACAGGGGACTTGGGATAGAAACAACGAAGTGGGACTTACACAAAAAACAGCTTTCCGAATCTTTTACTAGGCTGAAGCCTCCATAATGACAAGGACAGGGATACCTTCATTACCAGAGTGACCCACTCTCTAGTCCCTGAAATGGTGTGGCCCATGATACACATTCACAAGTGTTTGTGGAATGAACTTGTGAATGAACCAGCTTATTATGATAAATAATATCATAGCAAGAAATAGTCAATATAAGATAAAATATCAGCTTATGATATAGCTTCCCAACTGCTTTATCAAACCTTTTTGAAATTCTCCTGAAAAAAAAGACCATGACCCGATGTGGCTGCAGTCACCCACTGAGGTCTGTGGAGAAGCAAGTCTGATTGCTCCCTGACGCTGAAGCGGTATCTCAGAATTCCTCGCTGGTATCCATTCGTGAATGAAAAGATTGACATAGGGTTAAGACAGCACTTTCCAGAAGTCTGAGGTCTTGGATTCTGATCCTGGCTTTTCCCTAGATAGCCATGTGGCCTTGAGCAAATCCTGTACTTCTCATGACCTAAGTTTTCTCATCCGTAAACAAGAGGTTTCGATTTCTAAGGCTCCTTTCAGGCATAGAAATTTAGGAAGAAAGTGGAAAATTATACACATGTGGGTATTTTTAAAGTAGAGCTTCACCATCCAAAATGCCTCCATTACTTTATTGACTCCATTCCTGTTTTGAGCTTGGAAAATTGGCAAAATGAGTGCATCTGTTTCAGAAGTTAGTGTTGTATTAGACCAACACAGCAAACAGACACTTGCCTAGAGAGTAATACTTTTTGCCAGAAATGGGTTGGCTCTGAAAAACATTGCCCTGAAAAGCCCTAGCCAGCACTCGACTCTGCCTCCTCACCCCTCTTCCTCCCCACAACCCAACCTGCCCCCAAGACCAACCTAAACTAGGTTAGAGGTACAAAGCAGGAGCAACCTCTCATTGTAGGACTCAAAGTTGAGTCATCTCTGCTGAAAGTTCAACCATAATTTGGTATGTCAGTTTGAATAACTCATCTTTAGCCTTAATCCTTCACCCTGATCCTGGGAAAAAGAATAGTTTATTCATGTATTCACTCCCAAGTACTTACTGAATCCCCAACAAGTACCCCCTCCCTTAACTCATTCCCCTACTCATGTACTGGATTCCTTCCCCCTCTCCCCCACACCACCGTGCTGTCCTCCTTCACTCACCTATTGCTCAACTCACTTCCCTCAGTGGCAACCCTTCTTTTGGCTACTTCACAGGAGGAAACTTTGACTGCATGTAGATGACCTGGTCCAGAAAGTCTGAAAACATCGAAATTTCCAAGACCTGGTTAAATATGATTTATTAGGACCAGGTGAGTTAGGCTCGCCACATGCAGAGAAAGGCCAGGGAGATGGAGCAGCGCCCCAGTAGGTACCAAGCCACAGACTAAGGGTCGTGACTGCATTTCTTCAGAGATTGCAGACTGCCTGCGGAATACCTCACCATGGCTAGGATTCATTACCTGGAACGTAACTATCAGGGTCCTATAGGTAAAGATGCTGTGTGTTAAGGTTTTCCAATCAGTATTACTATTATAGGCCTGCAGGATCCTGGATCCATTATAACCTTGATCCTGTTAGAACCCTTGCCATCACCACCATCAGGAACTAGAGCCCAGACCTTGAACTCTGGGTTTGGGTAGCTGGGTCCCTATTATCCATCTTTGGTCCCCACTATAGACCTAGATTTTGGAGTATCACCTGTTCTGTGTTCCCTGCTCATCTATCAGAATCCCCGTTAAAAATCTTCTCACACCCTTGATTCTAACTGTTTGCTTCTTTTTCACCTACTACCTATTACCATGCTCAAGAGCTGCTCAAGGAAGTCAGCTAAAACTAGTGAGTGCCATGCCCATGGTGGCAGAGCTCACATGGGTAGAAACTAAGGCCAGGATCAGCCAAGGAGGCCTAAAGCCATGTATCTGGGTGAAATGAAGTCCTAGGGAAGGAAGTTTAGCTGGGACTATAATACCCACCATCAAATCCAAAGGGCAAATCAAGTGCAGAAACAAAAGAATAAGCACTTAAGTTAGTAGCAGGATGAATCCACAGCAAACTAGAGCAAGCATCAGTGAACAGTTCAGAGTAAGCGGTTGAGAACTAAAACTGTGGACATGGTGAAAGATGTCCTCTGAAGGAACTATCCAGTACGTGGGGTAGGCAGGGAAGCTCTCAAGAGGCCGTGAGAGCCAGACATGCATATGTTTGGGTCTTGCTTTTATGCTGGACTGAACTTTCTTGCAGCATCTTTGGAAGTGACCCAGCCTCAGAGAGGGACTCATCCAGGCTGCCCCATCTACTGCAGTTTATTAAGCTGAGCCAGACTGCAGCTTGACTTAATCCGCATGGATAATACATTTGGTCTGAGTTTGTTTTACTTTCTATGAAATAAAATTTAAGGTAATGGTTAGAAACTTCAGTTAAGGTTTGATAAGATTGTACGTATTTATTTTTTTTTTCAGGAGGTGGGTAAAGATATTTTCATCTACTAATAATGCACTTTAGAGAAAGTAAGACTTGGTTTCACAGGCTCATTCTAAGTGAGCAATAGGAAACTCAGAGATCATTTGCCTCCTCCCATCCTTTTACAAACGAGGGATGGGGAGCAGAAAAGCGTACAACTTGCTGTAGATCGCACAGGTAGCTTGTGTTGGAATTAAGAAAGTTCATTTCTTACGACTGCAAGATAGGCAGCAAATGGCCTTAACAAATAGTCTAGTTTCTCTAGTTCACATGGGCAAGCCGGTCAGTGGTCTTTGTTTCCATGGGTGTTTGTGCAAAGTGTAGGCCCCAGTCGCAAACACAGCCAGATTCCACAAGATCGAAGGCAGAGTTAAAGGAGAACGTGCCCCACAGAAAACAAAGTCAGCCCAGAAGATTCTACACCATGGAGACTCATCACAGCCCCAGCTGCCTCTTGGTCAAGCAGAGACACTGGACATCACTCACTGCCAGGAGGCCACACCCCAAGGAGACAGCAACTCCGCTCTATGTGTCCAGCCCATGACTTAAAATGAGAGAAATAATACTAGTGGGCTGCGGCTTTCCCAATTTGTACCTTCCTTTTCTCTATGCTTTGGTTTCTCGCTTCAGTCCCTCAGCTGCATAGAACCATAATGCAATTTTGTAGAAACTAAGCAAAAAAGGAATACATTAGTCTAGTCACTTGGAACTGCTGCCAAAGGAACAGTATCTTCAACTGATTGCCAGCCAAGTCCCTTATGAGATTGTGTAGACTCTTACAATATTGCTCAGGGAGCGAAACAAAGAGGAAGAGAAAGAGAAGGGTCGCGCTTCTTATAATTTATAGTACGTGGTTATGGGAAGTTTTTCATGTTACCAGAAAGCTGGTGTCTGGGGTTTTCCTCTTCCCCAGAGGAGCTGAAAATGGGAAGGGGGAAGGGAGGGTTATCTTACCAACTTTTTGCAGCCAAAATCGTCAGGGCCAAAATTCCTTCCTAGAAATGTCAATGGCAAGATTCAGACAATTACCACCAGTTCAACAGCTCCCAGCTCTGGGTCATTAACATCATCCCGGCCATTCAACAGTAACCTCACCCCACCCATCCCAGAGGAGCAGAAAAATCTTAGAACCTCTTGCCTTAAAGCCATTCTGATGAGAGTCATCAAGGAAGGAAACCCAAGTATTAAATATTTGCATAGAGAGTTAGAGCACCTTGGCTGCTGTGGTTTCTGACTCATTTTTTTCTCCCTGTTCTTCATCTTAGAGAATGAGGTGGTTTCAAGTATTCCAGTTAAAATTCTGTCCTGTGATGAAGGAAATCCAATGATATGGTGCATTAACCAATACTGTCCAAGGGTTATGACTTCTGTGAACCTTCATTAATTACATCCTCTCATTAAATCTGTGTTTGAGCTAAACAAAATGTAACGCCAGGAGTCATGATGCTCATCAGTAGTGGTTTCATCCCTTCCCTCCTCCCTGTATGGGTTCCACGACACAGAAGCCTGATGCACGCTAATGGCCATTCCTGAATGGATTGCTTTGATTGCAGGAAGCCTATCTTATTCATCTTTGACTCCCTAGTCCACAGCCTAGTTCATGGTACAAAAGACAATGTTGAATGAATGTCACTATGAAGTACAAGGGAAAGGAAGGCTAACCACATCTCTTTGCTTATTAGCTCAAAAACTCACAAACTGGAAAGCAACGTGTTGGCTAGCCCACACCCTGGCACATAAATATACAGGTCGTTTCTACCCAACTAATCAACAGAAATGAGCATCCTTGTGTGACAAAGTTGCTCTGGAGAAAAGAAGTAAAAGAAAAAAGGTGCTGACTCTCTGCACAGGCAAATATTGTCACAACGAAGATGCACAAACGAGCATATCTTAATACTCAGCTGTGGACCTCCAAGTGGCCTGACCAACTCACCCAACTGTCTACTCCTTGATAATGACCTTGCCAGTCAGATCCATCCATAGGATCTTCACCAAGTGCCAGTCCATGACTCTCAAACATGTGGTCCTCATTTACCTATGTGAAACACCTTCGAAAGCAAATACAAGTTTATTCCAATTCCCCACCCATTGGCTTTCACCCAAGAAAGCAAAAGGGCCTAAGGGTGACATAATTATCTTGTTATTATAAAGATACACTTGAAGCCATTCTTAGGTATATTTATAAATTTCTGAATGTTAACTTTCATTAAAAACAAATTTTTGATGCACTTTTTCATTCATTCATTCATTCATTCACTCCCTTCGCAACTCCTTTGACACACCTCTAGCGAGTCTCAGGGGTCCCATAAGTAAAAATTCTGCCTCTTAACATTCTCCCTTTTCATCTTCCTTCTACCCAGCTTGGGAGCCTTAGCTCTGCTTTCCAGTTCTGGCATGGTTCCTGCCCCTTGGAATATTTGATCGATTATTGTCATTTCCCTCACTCAGATTTCAGCACTTCTAAAAATTTTGGCTCATGCTCGCTTTCTGCTCCTTTTATTGTCGTTGTTTTTAACGTGATTCGCTTCTCCCCAATTCCCGCTTTCCCCCCACCCCACAACCACCAGATCTATACACTCAGGACTCAAACCTAGTCGCCAGTGGGGGGCAGGTACCCAAAGGGCCTTAGATGACCTAAATGAAGCAGGATTTGGATACTCCGGATGTCATAGGACAACTGATAGTTCCTTTTGCTGCCAGTGTATATTCAACTCTCAGGAGCGAAAAGGACTTGAAAGCTCATCCATGCCTCCGCCTCTGATTACAACAAAATATTAGCCATTAAGGAAAGATTAGCATTCCATGGCGTCCTCGGAGATCTCTGAAGTGGATTCCATCGCCTCCCTTAGTAATGCATTCCAGAGGCCCATCGTGCTCACAGCGATTTTCCTCCTGCAGAACCTAAATCCTCCTGGAAGCAATTTAAACCATTCCCCTTTGGCCTGTCTTTGTGTGGAAAAAGAGAAAAGCTCTTTGCCACTGCCCTCGCAGGGTCCCTTCACAGATTCTTTGGCTCCCGCAGGCACTGCATTTACTGATTAAAATGAGAGCAAAGCAAAGGCTGAGAGAGCAGGAGAAGGAGAGAGAGGTCACAGAGAAACAGTCGCCTTCCCCTCTCCGGTCATCTTTTCAGAAGAAGCACGAGGGCTCTAGGCCCAGGGTTTAACCCAGCTCTCGCTTCTCATTTTCCTCCGTTAAGTCTCATTCCCCTTTCACCGCCTCGTGACCTACTTTCATCTCCAGCGATGTTCTCCCCTTGAAGCGTGGAGATAACGCGCAGCCCGACGCAGGAAGATTCGGCTGAGCTGCACAGCTGTTTTGACCTTTTCCTTCATCTCCTGAGTAACATGAAGGAAGGAATAAAGACCATCAGGTTTTCTGCTGGCCAAACCTGCTTTTCTTTCCTGGCAAAAGGACACTAGGAGACAAAGTATATTCTTCCACCCAAGACAGTAAATAAAAGAAAGAATGTTGTGGGTGTAGAGGACATTTGGAACATTTCATTTTTGTAATTGTGCATTCTGAGCTAAGAGCCACCACAAAAGACCAGTCTTTGGAAATTGAGGGGGTTTGTGGTTGTATTTTGGGGCTTGCTGGCCAGCCAGGATTCTGTTTCCATTTTTCCCATTAGTCCTCAAGTTCTAGATGAGGCCCCCAAGACCCTGGGGAATCTGACCAGAGGCAGCTGCCAACATTTCCTGTGATGAGTGCCGGCGTATGTATTGGCTGGGCACATTTATTTGCAAGGTGTTTATAAAGTTTCTTGATCCCTTTTTCCACCTGGTTTGCTTCCTGGACCCAAAGGTTTATGGCGTTCGATGTGCCACCAGGAACAAAAAATGGAATAAACACCCTACTCTCTCCCCTGGGAGCTTCTTTTGTATAACCTTTTATTTTTAAAATTCTCTTGCTCTCTCCACTTTTGTTTCCTTTTTCTCTTTTTCCTCCCTCTGATGTCTCTGTTTACACAGTTTAGAGATTGGGAAGATTTTGGTAGTTTTCCAGCTGCTTATGCGCAAATGTAATTGAGTCACTTATTTTTAGTGATGTCAGGACTTTGAGAACAGAAATAAAAGGAACACTGCACGCTGACTGACTAAAATGTAAGAGAGTCCTCATTTAGAAGATGAAGTTACAGTGGATGTGATTATTTTCGAATTGGAGGCTCTTCACTCCTCATTTCAAAACCAGATTTGGAACTCAATTTGTTTTATTTTCGGCTGGTGGGGTCTCCAGTCTAAAGCAAAATTGTTCTATGCTCTTCCAGGTTGATGCCTAAGTGGCAGCTCCTTCACCAAGAAAGCCTCACACGACGCCTGTCATTTTCTTCCCCTTTAAGTGCGAGAGCCCTACTTGGATTATTTCCTGAATGGAAAAGATGAGGCTTAAATTAAGGACCTGTGGGATATCCTGAGATCCTCCTAGGGAAAGGTCACTGAAACTTCATCTGTCATTTAAAACAGAACAATTAAATAGATGCAATCACCTGTGTGTTTGATGACCAGCACATTGCAAGATATCGAGTTACCTTTTTTTATGAGCCCACCTTTATTTTGGGTGGAAATCAAACCTGGTATTGGAGAAGTATCATTTATTCTGTGCAAAGCTGTCACAAAGGGCTAGTGGTATTGACATGGGCAGTCTTTGCTTTCCTTTGCTTCTCCTGCCACCCCCAGAAAGATATGAGACAACTATTAAATTGGCACGATATAAAACAAGGTATTTGAAGAAAACCTTCTGATTACTAAAACTAGTTAGTATTAATTGAGTGTACATTATACTCCAGGCAATGTTCCAAGTATTGTACATATCAGGGAGATAGCACTATTATCCCAATTTATAGATAAGGAAAGAGATGAACAGAGATATTGGGTAATTTCTGGGTTGTGCTATGAACTCAGAGAGTCCAGCTCTGACATCCATATTTGTACTCCCTGCATTATATGCCTCTCACACTAATGGAAAAGCAACTGACAAATGGGAAAAATATATGAAAGACAGATGCCAAAGCAGTATTATCCTTAATATGTAAAGAACTTTTGCAAAACAATAAGAAAAACAAAGCCAGATACCTCAATAAAAAAAATGGGCAAAGGACAAGAACGGACAACTCACACATAGAAACTTCCAGATGGTTAATAAATTTTCTAAAAATATTAAATCACATTAAAATCAAAGAAACATGAACTCAATGATATATCTTTTTTTTCTATTAGATGAATTAAGCTTATAAGAAAAAAATGCTACTCAGTGTTGATAATGGTGTGAGGAAACAGCTACCCTCAGATACTACTGACATGGAGTATGAATTACGGAAATTTGCATAAATTTCCATTTATGGAAAGCAAATTTTCAGCATTAATGAAAATCTTTAAAATAAGTTTAGCAATTCCACTTCTGGATATTTATTCTAAGTAAATAGGAAGGAACACCAACATTCATGTATAAAGATGTCAACTTGAGGATTATTTAAAATAGTGGTACATCTTTATAATAGAATACCAAACCATCATCAAAACTCATGCTCTTAAAGAAAATTAATAGAAATGGAAAATGTTCATAATATATTATTAAATCAAAAGGGAGTTTATATAACTGTACGATTTGATTGCAACATTATGGAAAGTGTACCTACGTATAAAAAACAACACTGGAAGGCCAGAAAGTTAATACGTGTTATTCTTAAAGATGAGACTGCTCATGGTTCTCAGTTTCTTCTGCACATTCTTCTTCAATGAAAATGTATTATTTTATAACCCAAAAAATGTATAAATTGTAATGTTTGATTAAATATAGAAGAACATAGAGGTATGCTAACATCTATAATGAATAACCTCTTGCTGATTACATTTGAGCATTGACTCTAGCTCTGAGAGTTCTGGCAGATGAAGCAAAAAGGGAAATAAATTGCATATGTCATTTTTTTAATAGAAAGAATACAAATTCACATCTCAAAAGCTTTTTTGAAAGTTTGGATATTAAATGCAAAGAGGATCTTATTGACTATATTTACATAAAGACATTGGGCAATGTTGGGCAATGCCTTTACTTTGCTTCTGTGCAAGACACAGAAACTTTGTTCAAATGCACAGCCTTAGAGTGGCCATCTAAAAAGAGTAAACATTGAGGAAATAAGAGTAAATAACTCAGAAAAGACATTTTTTTTCAGGGAAGTAAAGTAAAATAGTGAAAAAAATTTTCCCCTGGAATACCTAACCTCTTAACTCAGGGATAAGAGAAGCCCAAGGAACACCCTTGGGTCAAAAGAGCAATGTTTTCTCCCCAAAGCCACTTAGATCAGACAGTGTTAATAACGCAATAAACAACAGTGTTGGCATACAAACAACTCCAAGTTTAACAGAACAAAAGTTACAGAACTTTGGGCCTCATAGGATTTTCTAGTAAAAAATGTTTCTCCATAATATGAAATTAGCCTCAGATTAAAGTGAAAAAGATGTGATTTAAAGGGATTTGTGGGGCCACCCGGTGGCGCAGCGGTTTAGTTCGCGCTTGGCAGCCCGGGGTTCGCGAGTTCGGATCCTGGGCGCCCGCGGACGCACTGCCTGTCAGCCCCGCTGTGGCGGCGTCCCATATAAAGTGGAGGAAGATGGGCACGGATGTTAGCCCGGGGCCAGTCTTCCTCAGCAAAAAGGGGAGGATTGGCAACGGATGTTAGCTCAGGGCTGGTCTTCCCCACAAAAAAGAAAAAAAAAAAACCCATAAGAAATAAATAAATAAATAAATAAAGGGGTTTGTGACAAGCCTTCTCCCTGTAAAAATATTTACTCTATAAGCCTTACTATTAAGATAGAAAATCAAAGAATGATAACATTTTCAAACTTTAAAAGCCTTTAGAGTTTCTGTCATCCAGAGGTGATTAACTTTTGGGAGGGCATGAACTTCTTTGGAAATCTAATGAAAGCTATGGAGTCTGTCCCCAGCAATACACACATGTACCAAATTGTGCACAAAATCAAAGAGGTCCAGGGCTACCTTCACATTCATCCATAATTGCCTAGGATAAGAACACCTGAGCTAGCTCAACCTTGTTTTCCTGAGAGGACTTTAGAATAAGATGAAGCATTCTACCCAATTGGACAATATTTCTTATTTTTGCAAAATTAGTCTCTCCAAGTGGGTGAAGTAACTTGCCCAAGATTATAAGGCAAATTAAATGGTAGATCCAGGATAAAAATCAGGACTTCTAACTCCCAGGACAGACTTCTTTCTCCCACATCCTTTGCTCACTTAGACTTTAAAACATCCTTAGTCTCCCACAATCCTGGTTAAAAAAGAAATCTCCATACCACACATCTACAGAAACCCTATGGAAGATTGAAGTCTCACCTGGGAATACAACACTAAGAAAATAGTTGGAGTAAAGTTAGGCTCAAAGGGATATGCCAAGTCACCACCACCATGGTTTTTCAATGGACCAGAGTTCATGACAGCATCACATCCATTTTAGATAGTTCTGATTTAATGAATCTTGGGCTATCTTCTGATTACGGTCAAAACATCTGAAAGTGTCTCGCTCTGATTTGGGAAGCAGCAGCGAATCAACGTTCTCCAACAATCCTGGTAGTAAGAGTGATGATGTGCCTGAAAATAGGAGGGGCAGGGTGTAAATACCAACACTCTCAAAGCTCTGCAACTTCTTTTCATGCTGGTAAGTGATCTTATTTTCTTTCTTCGCCAGGAGGAATCTGTGACTCATGAGCGAAGGAGAATTGTGGGATGCTTCAGAGTCTGAGAATACAGACAGAACATTTAGACCTTTCCTGTTATTTAACCAAACAACTGGATTGAGTATTCCTATCAATCGACTGCATGGTTATGTCTGTACACTGGTTTGAGCTGGAAAGTCCCTCTTAAGTACCTTGTTTATTGGAATCCTACCCATCCTCCTACAACCATTTCACATCTCACCCTACTCAGAGAGACCTCCCTGATGATCTCAGGTCACACTCATCCCTTCCTTCTTAGCCGTCCTAACAGCACTTTTAGGTAGGACATAATTCAACAACACTTACTTACATACTGCTTCATAGATCTTACTAACTGCTTCATGAATCTTGTTGCTCTAACCAGATTCTAAGTTATTCAAAGGCAGGAATCATGTTTCCCTTGCTGGTTCGTACTGAGCACACTGTAGGCATTCAAAAATTGTTTGTTGATTGATTAACATGAGAAAACAGCCACCTTCCCACCTGAATCCAGTCCAGCAGCATTCTGCTCAGAGCAGAGTTAAGCTTTCCTGCCTGATGAACCTCTGCTGACGCTTCAAGATCCAGCTCCAAATGCCAACTCCTCTGCAACAACCCCAGCAACAGAAAAGTTCTAACTCCTGGTCAAACCAAACAGCCTGGTACTTTTGTGGAGATGAGAAACTTGCAGACACCTGTAGGACAGTTCAGCCTCCCACTGGGAGGATTGTTTTAACCCAAAAGAACATTTCATATGGTTCTCAATATTATCCTACTATCGTCTTTACTTGAGATCTAAGAAAGTCAGTGGAAATTCCCAGAGTAATAAATTGAGAAGCACCTTAAACATCATTTTTGTCAAATTGCGATCCACCTATATGATGGAATATCGTACAGCCCTTCAAAATAATAAGACAGAAATATATGGACTGATATGAAATGATGTCTGAAATATAACTTTACATGGGAAATAAAACAAGTTGTACATAAACATTGATTCCAGTTGTGTAAAAATGTGCATATGAACACACATATGCATGCACACACGTGTTATATGTGCATAGAAAATATATGGAAGCCTCCATGAGAAAGTGAGTCATGGTGCTCTCTGGAAGGGGCATTTGGAGCCTGGAAGAGGAGAACTAGAACTTGAACATGTCACCTCAGGCAATTTGGTAGTGTTTTTTAGATTTTGTAGTAAGTATTGCTTTGATCACTTATGTCATTTTAGAGTCAGCGTTTTTAATTTTCCCAAAAGTCACCATTCCAAATCTTCAACAATATGACCTCACCTCTAACCTCTGCCCCATGTGCTCTGGACTTCCACCACCCCCGCGGCGGATGTCTCCTCTCCATGCTGCTCCAGTCAGCGCTCTTTTTCTCTCAGGAGTGGCCAGCCTTCTCTTATTTCTCTGGTGAACCCCTACTTGTCCTTCCAGAGCCACCCAAAGTCCTACCTTCTCTGTGACTTCCAGAATGAATTAACTGCTTGCAATTCTGTACCCTCATAGCACTTTGCACACATCTCTGCTAGCACATATATAAAACTCTTTAAAAAATTACATTTGTCTCCCCCACTAGAGTGAACCCTTTCAGGCCAGGATCTGACTGTATTTTCTTCATCTTTGGGTCCCTAGAGCTTCATGCAGTGACACAGTGGACACAGTGAGTGCTCACAGAAGTGTTTAATGGATGCCCGAACTGCAAATCTGAATCCTGAGATCCCTTCTATGCAACCCTGGACACTCCAAATAGCCAAACAACTCTGGGTAACAAGCCAGTTGCTGGTATTCTCAATAAAATGTCTTTGCCTCCTAAGCAAAAAGACAAAACTCCCATTTGTATCTTGTATATTACCTCCAGATCATGATCTGATGTCACACTCTACTATAGGTCAGCCCAAGGCAATCCCTTTGATTGAATTAAAGAAATACAATCAAAATACAATCTCTTATATGAGGCTTCTGGGATCAGCTTGACATAAATTAGGGCATAGTTTCCATTAAGTCCATATGTAACAAATTTTCTTTCCATGTCAATATTCAATAACTGACCTGATTTGAATGACCTCTCTGTTCTCTGTTACATACGTGTCTAAGAACTTCATGACCACCAACTTCCACTAGAGTTTACCAGACAGAAGAACGGACTCCCTGAGTCCTACCACTGAGCCTGAGAACCAATATGAAATACTCTGAAATAAAAACAATAACTACAATACACTGTAGAAAGTGCTCTACATCCCTTATCATATTTAATTCTCTGGTCAGCAGTCAGGCTTCAGCTAAAGTGTTGTCCTCTGTTCTGTAAAGTTCTGTACATAGTTTGTAAGTTGTTGCAGGGGGTGAACTTTGCTTTTGTCCTGAGGAATAAACTAATGGTGTTTCAACAAATATTGGAAATAAAGACTTCATACACAAGAAAACAACAACAAAATAACAGCTCCAAGAGGTAGGGATTATTAACCTTATCTAATGAAGGAGAATACTGAGGACCATCCCCTTGACTCCATCCCCTCGGCTCTTCCCGTTAAGCCATGTGCCCCCGCCACAAAAGATCAGAATACATCCAATTACAAGCCAGAGAACTTTCATAGTTATTAAAACAACAAAAATGGAGAATTAACTTTTCTCCTTGTCTGCAACCGATCCATATGTTTGTCTACTCATTAAACACTTAATGATCTTCTACTATTTACCAGACATTGTGGCAAGCACTTGGAATGAACTCCAAGAAATAAATAATATGCGTTTCTGTATCCCCAAGGCAAGCTTATTGATCATCTGGTGATTAGAACTCATTGGCAAGTATGGCTATGTTTATCTCAACGGAGCAATTTTTCTACAAAAAGAAAAATTTTTTTCTACAAAAAGAAACCGGTAGCCTAGCGGTTAGGTTCGTGCACTTGGCTTCGGCGGTCCGGGATTCGCAGGTTCGGATCCCGGGCATGGACAGAAGCACTGGTTGTCAGCCATGCTGTGGCGGCGTCTCACATAAAGTAGACGAAGATGGGTGTGGATGTCAGCCCAGGGCCAGTCTGCCTCAACAAAAACAGGGGGATTGGCAACAGATGTTAGCTCAGGGCTGGTCTTCCTCACACACACACACAAAAGTAATTGCTGTGGATGTGTGAATATTAATAACAGCCAACATTTATTGAGGATTTACTGTCTTCTAGGCATTGTTCTGAGAGCTTTACATGTTTTAACTCACTTAATACAATAACTCTGTAAGTTTGGTGACTTTTAGTAATCCCATTTTACAAATGAGGAAACTGAGATACAAGTAAGTGTGCTATCCAAAGTCAGACAGCTAAGAAATGGCAAAGCCAAGGTTAAAACCCAGGCAGTCTGAATATAGAACTTAACCACTAATTTATACAGTCTCTCAATCTGATATATTGAACGCTTACTCTGGAGTCACCAAGATGAATAAGGACTCATCCCTGTCCTCAGGAATTAGGGGGAAAAGCAGACAAGTAAGCGGGTAGGTAGTATAAGACAGAGTGATAGGTGGGTGATAGGACTGTGTACGGGAAGCTGTAGGAGCACAGGGAAGGGGGTGCTGACAGCATTTGCAATAACCCATCTGCTATCCTCGTAGGCACACAACCTAGCCATCTCCTAGGTTGCAGGATTCATTCAGTGCTCAGAGATCCCGGTAAGGAGAAAGGCGGAAGAAGCAACAAGTGAAAGAGGAAACAGAAAGAGGAAAAGAAGGAGAAGGGGGTTGATGAAGGAGACACGTAAAGACGTTCTTGCCTAGCCACAGGCCTTTCTCCTTGTGAGACAATCCTATCCCTCAGAAGCGCACAAAAGCTTGCGAGACAACATGTAAATCTGATCCTGATTGTTTCCATATTCTCCGGGGCAGAACAAGAAAAAGTCCCCTCTCTTTGTAGCCCTCAGGTACTCTGACTAGTGATCAGACAATTAGGGATCCTAATAAAGAAAATGGACAGGGCCCCATTACTCCACTATGTGAGTACATTCCAATAAATAATTTACCAGCTTTTTATATTAGATGTTCAGATTGTGTTCAGTTTTCTGCAATTATAAGTAATGTTGAAATGAATATTTTTATAGTTGCATTTTTGTACACCTTTGACCATTTCCTAGAAAGGATCCCAGAATAGAATTACCAATTCAAAGAGTAATAATCTCTTTTTAAATTCTTAATCCATATGACAAAAACACTTCCAAAAAAGTGATAATGAATTATATCCCACTGGGAATATTTGAGAGTGCTTATTCAATCACACTTTCCTCAGCATTATTATGGTTTTTTAAACTTCATTATTTTCTTAGAAAAAAGTGTAAGTTATTATTTTAATTTTCATTTTTGGAATACCATTGAGGTTGAATATGTTTGATAAGTTTATTAATCATCTATATTAATTGAGTTTTATGCACGTAAACTTAGTAGGTCCTCGATAGAGATTACTTTATTATTTTTTTAGTAATGAGTTTGAACAAAATTTTATGGTTACTGGCTCTATGTATTTATTCTCAGAATTTTAAATTTATTTTTTTTCCCATTTGTCTGTTAAATTTTCAGCAGTTTCTTTTTAGTGACTTGCATGAGCTCTTACGTATTAAGTATATTATCCCTTTGTTTTGAAGAAATGTTCATATTCTGAAGGACTGTTGTCACTTATGGAGTAATAGTATATAAAGGCATTATGCTTTACAAATGTGACTCCATGTTTTGGTGTCACTGATGAGAAAAGAGAAGTAAAATTCAGTGTGTGTTTTCACATTTTTTTTAGGTAAAATTTATATACAGTGAAATGCACAAATCTTAAGTGTATCATCTGATGAATTTTGACAAATGCACACATCTGTGTAACACAGAGCCTTATTAAGATATAAAATATTGTCCTCGCTCTAGAAAGTTCCCTCATGCCATTTCCCAGTCAATTCTGCCCTTACCCAACCTACTCCCCAGAGGAAGCCTCTGTTCTGTTTTTTTTCCATCCTAGATTAATTTTGTTGGTTTCAGAACTTCATATAAATGGAATCATAAAATATATGCTTTTTTGTTAAGTCTGATTTCTTTCACTCAGCATAATGCTTTTGAGATTCATCCATGTTGTCACGTGTCAATAGTTTATTCCTTTTTATTGCTGACTAGTTTATCCATTCACTTGTTAATAGATATTTGAGCTATTTCCAGTTTTTCACTATTATGCATAAAGCTGTTATGAACATTTTTGTACAAGTAATTTTGTAAACAAATGCTTTACTTTCTCTTGGGTATTCTACCTAGGCTAGAATTGCTGAGTCATGGGGGTAGGTGTATATGTAGTTTAATAAGTAACTGCCAGATCTTTTTCCAAAGTGGTTGTATCCACTCTCCCTTTTTCTAACAACACAGGAAAATGTTCACAATATATTATTGTTATAAAATAAAAGGCAGTATAACCCTATTCTGTATCATATATGTTTATGGAGAAGAAATGGAAAGCAATCCTCTCCAATGTTAATAGAAATAACCTCTGCATGATGAGTTGCAAATAATTTTCACTTTTTTCTTTGTATGTTTTTGCTTTTTACTAATTTGCAGTATCATGTTTGTATTACTTTAAGACAATATAAATTTGTTTTTTAAAAAAAGGAAAAAGAAATATCAGTAGACCGCATAGTCAAAATACTCTCTTCTATTCATAAAGGTCAAGAGACAAAAAATTAATCAAGAACCCAGTTGCCCAGAGGAGAAAAAAAACCCATGTGTGGCAGTCTGAAAAATCAAGAACTTGTATGGGAAGGTCCAGCCACGACTCACAAAACTGTTCATTTGTGCAGGTCTTTTCTTGGACACTTGAATTTATGGTTAGGTAGAAGGACTTCCCTTCCCCTACCCTTATTTATTCTCCCTGTTTGCAGAGCACTTTGTAACGTAACCCTGTTTACGTTGTGTTCCAGAGCTGCTTGCCTAGACCATAAACAGTGTGTCATCTTACTCCGAGGCAAGAACATAATCGGTGCTCGATGTGTTTGTGGAAAGACTGGGCACCTCATGGAAAGTGCATTTGACATGGTGGCCGTGTCTAAAACACAATCATATCATTAATACCAATAATGGGGAAATTTAAGATACACTGGAATGTTTGTGCAAAGCATGAAAAATCCCCAGTTACACATTGCATTGGAATGCAACTCCCCACTGCAGGCACACGGGAGGCCACTTAAAGCTGAGGAACTACTTGGAAGTTCTTCTTTATCTTCAAATAGAAACTCAGATTACAAGAAGTAATTTTTCTCTCAACTGGCAGTATCAAAAAATTTTAAGTAGAATATATAGCATTTATCAAACAACAGAAAAACCCTTTCACGTCTAGAGTACTTATTTTATGTGTCAGGTCTTGACAGGGAAGTTTACACATAATATCTCATTTATTCTTTACAAAAACTCTTCAAAGTAGATATTAGAATACCCATTTCACAGGGAAGAAGCTGTCACATGTGTAATCATTTGCCTGGATCCACACACCTTGTAAGAGGCAGAGTTAGGATCTGAGTTCAGGTCTAATGAAGTAAAATTTCACAAGACACATGCAGTTCAGATGAGTTTGAATCTGCACAATATTAGAATCCAAGTTCAAGTTGCAGCCTGTAGAAGCAACATCCTTTGGGGATGACTTGGGATGAAACATCAACTAATTACTAGATCACAAAGATGTTCAACCTGCCTGCCTGTCTCCAGGGAAGTGTGAGCTGAGGCAATGAAACCACTTGTCTCCCAGAGCAGGTTAGATACTTGTTCTGAGGCTACCTTAGGATAGGATGTCCCTGACCACATGCAGGGATTCCAAGCTTTACTCCTCCTTCTAAGTGGAATGCTGTAAAATTGGAAAGCTGTTAAACGGAAATAATGTGGCAATAAGAATGCACTCTGGAGCCAGAATCCTAGCTTTGCATCTCACTAACATTATGTCCTGGGACAGATCACTTAACCTCTCCATGCCTTAGCTTCTTCATCTGTAAAAATGGGAATAATAATTGTAGCTACTTCATATTATTGCTCTGAAGACTAAGGGAGTAAATCCATGTAAATGAGTGACTCCGTGCTTAAAACCATGCCAAGCACATAGTAAGCACTTTCAACCAAGGTAAACTGTTGTTACTGTTATTATATTTCTTGTGTACGTGTCATTCACATGTTCAGGACAGTGTGATTGATTCAGGATCATTAAGGAAAATTTGCTTGAAGTGGTGAAAAATGAAAATTACAAATATTTTATTTTAAATCCATTATGTTACTTTCAAAAAGATATAGGTATTTCAAACAAGGTGACTAAAAAGTATTAATGCAGAAAGTTTCATAGGGGATCTACTTCAAAAAATAGACAGGAGTTTGCTTACAAATCAATACGTCCTTTGAAAAAAATGTCTTCTGTTAAATAGTATAAGTATTCCACCACGTCACACTATTTGCTTGGCTAACAATCACTTTCCCTACGAAAAGCAATTTCATAGATTAAAGAAGCACTGAAGAGCATCTTTAAGATAGTTGATGCCAACCTTACTCTTACCAGGAAACCCAAGCCACCCAGCACTTGGTGTCACGTGGATTCCGCAAAGAAAACTCACACTCTCATTTCAGTCCAGTCCATCTGTAGAAAGTGCTTCCTTACATTGGGCTGAACTTTTTCTCCTTAAAATAGTCACTCTATGTCATTGCTCCTTGGAGTCACACTGAATGTGTATCATTCCCCTTCTTGCTGCTAGCAGTTGAAGAATTTGAAGACAGTTGCTGTATCTTTCCCTGAAAGAAGGTCCTCAGTTCTTTGGCCTGTTTTTTGTTGGCGTGACTTCAGATGCAACATCCACCTTGGTCATTTCCTTCTGGACTTCTTCCACGTTGACCTTCTTCCTCCTTTACTGGAATTACCAGAACTGAGCATGATACTCGAGGTAGAGTCTGATCAGAGGAGAGTAATAACATATTGACTTGCTTGTTCTGGACCCAAGATTAATCTTGATGTTTTGATAGTCTTGACTTGGCTTATACCAAGTTTAGCATCCTCCCTCTCTGTTTTTTTTTTGTTGGAGTGAGGGAAGTGTCTGTATTAATCAGGGTTCTCCCAGGGAAGCAGGGAGATATCCATATATTTAGAGAGAGAGAGACAGATTATAAGGAATTACCTCACACAATTATGGAGCTGAGAAAACTAGACCCAGGAGAGCTAATGGTATAGTTCTAGTACAAGTCTGAAGGCCTAAGAACCAGAGAGCCCTCAGTGTAAGTTCTAGTCTGAATCCACGTCTGAAAGCAGGAGATTGATGACCCAGCTCAAGGAGGGTCCAACAGAAAGAGAAAATTCTTTCTTACTCAGCCTTTTATTCTATTCAGGCCTTCAACGAATTGGATGAGGCCCACCCTCATCAGGGAAGGTAATCTGCTTCACTCAGTCTAGTGATTCAAATGTAAATCTGAACCCGAAGCACCTTCACAGACACACCTAGAAATAATGTTTAACCAGATATGTGGGTATCCTGTCGCCCAGTCAAGTTGACACATAAAATTAATCATCACAGAGTGCAAGGTGTTATGTCAGCCATTTCTTTCCCACCTTCTATCTTCAATATTTTCCCCAGCACTTTACATCTATCCCTATTACACATTTTCTTTTGGTACTTATCCCATATTTTCAGATTTGGGGGATCTCAGCTACTGATTCCTTTATCATCATATTGGATACCACTCCCAAATTGCCATGTATAATATTGCTCAACAAGTCTTCTTCTAATATAAAATATTAAACTAGAAATTATCAAGAAAAGCATCATATGGAGTGCCAGGTTTCCATTCATTCATTCATCAACTCTTTCTGAGTGTGATCACTGCTTAGTTATTATCTATTTTTTTTATGTTCAAAAGAATTGATTTACTACATGCATAACATTTTCACTTTTCACAGTTTTCTATCACTCCTGTCAATAATATCAATCAAATTTTTTTATTGCAGTAACATTGGTTTATAACATTATATAAATTTCAGGTGTACATCATTACACCTCCATTTCTGCATAGATTACAGCATGTTCAGTTATTATCTATTTTAATTGTAGCATCAGTTGCCATAATCTTCATAAGATCATAAAAGTTTGAAATGAAATTGTCTACCCTTCCTTCCATCTGTAGGACCCCATAGTCTTTAGCAAAGTACAGACACATCAGAAAAACTAAAATCCAGATATAGTACATCTATAGCATTTCCCTTGTTAATTAGTTTTTAAAAAGAAGTTAGTCCAGCGTGACCAGGTCTCAGTGGACACATTCTGGCCCCTAAGGTTCATTATCCATCTCTTTCATGAACTACATGAAACTTTAGCCTAGAAACAAACTTTTAAGCCTATAATTAGTAAAATTTGCCCTCTTTCCCATAAATATGTGCCCACTTCCTAATCAAGTTAGAAGTGGATTAATCAATTCATAATTTGTCCTCCCGCAGTTAAATCATACAGTATATTAGAACCTTGATCATTGATGAAAGGATATACTTCTCCATGTCTTTGGGTAAGTTAACTTATCTCCACAGTTTCAGACTTGAAACTTCTTGGATACTGAATCCATCATCTAATCTATTTTATATCACTCCCAAATTGAAAAAAAATATAGAAGGAGAGGTGAAAATGCCTCACTTACCTGAAGGCAAAGAACTGAACTAAATAATCTTGATTTCCTTCTTGTGCAAGGTCTATAGTTAAGGAGACTTCATCTTGGGTGGAGTTCAAAACACTTGTCTGGGGGTGTTTTAAGTTTACTCCTCTGCTCTGTGATCCCATCGTGATAGACTTGAGCCTCTCTAATATTCCTGTGTGTAAATCTGATTTTTTCAGGATAGTAAGATTTGAAAGATATACTGCATCAATAAATTAGAAAACTTGAGTTTCGCAAGCACATAAAATTTCTTCCACCAGATTTCTGAAGTTATTAGAAACCAAAAAGGAAGAGCAAGAAGGAGTTTCAAAATATGGGTGCAACCACAGGTTTATGTGAAGAAGTAACATGCCTTTTGGAACCCTCTGGCCACTTCTCTTGCCTAGGATTCTCTCCTTGCTTTGGGACTGGACTCGAGTCTCCCTAACTTCCCGACCTTTCTTGTTTAAAGGTTCTTGGCACCCTGACCCATTTCCTTTATTTCCTGGTTGGTTGGTTCTCTGGCTGGTGACATACGCTTTCTTAAGTATGATTCTGGTTGAGTTGGCTTTTCTCCTCCAATCTTTGGTAGCCACCTTCCACCATGAAAGAAGGCATTTCCTCTCCTGGCTCAGAACATTCGACAATGCTCCCTCCCAGCAAATGAATGCCAGCAATGACTATCTTACCTCCCTCTGCCAATGGCTCCCACACTTATTAATCCATCGCACCTTTTAAGCCCTCATTCTACAAATGAATTGACAAAAGTCAAGTCAGTTTAAATAAAAATGAAAATTACAGTAAAACTCAGCCTCCATCTGATCTCAGCCGATTGAATCCATCTAAATGTGCTACAGTAGAACTGACTGGGTGATAATTTAGAATAACCATGTTGACTAAATGTCAGGACTCTGGAACGAATCCCAGTTCTACTCTCTGAGTCCTTGGCAAGCCATTTCTTCTCTCCAAGCCTCAGTTTTATAATCTGTGTAAAAAGATGGTTTGACCAGAAGGCCCCCAAGGTCCCCTTTAGCTCTCAAGTTCTGTGGATCTATGGATCTATTGTAAAGTTGCCCATTATTAACTCATAATATTTGTGTGCCTTAGCCTGACCCAGCTATTAGCAGTATAATCACAACTTTGGAGGCAATGAAAGAATGGCAGTTCTTAAAGAAATCAAACCAACTTTTCTTTTTCTTTCCCTACTTTTCCTGCTTGTTCTTCCAGTTCCCTAAATCTTACTGTATTATGGTGAAGGAGGTGCTTCTTTCTAGCCTGCATGGCAGTGAGGACTACTGCAAATGTCATGACAACGCCTGTCCTCAATTGATCCAGCCCAAATTTGCAGATGCAAGAGCTTTAGATAGTTATCCCAACTTCTGGGTGCTTGTCCAAACCAAACCTCGGAGTCTTTGGACTTAGGCCCTTCTGTTAAGCAGGAATAAATTGAAACTTGCATTTTCTCTCTGTCTCAAAAGACCTTGGAAACTTTTGGGTGAAACCAACCCATAAATGCAAATAGACATGCTCTCATGCACAATACACGCTTGTACAGACGTCCGTATGTATCCCAATGATTATTAGAAGTGCATTGTGGGGTCCTGCACTCTTCCAAAACGTCAGGAGAAGGCAAATTTTCTAGAATATGAAGATGACAATTTAAAAGCAGCTGAAAGGATGAGGTCTTCAGGAGGCTGCTGACTTGTTCCATTGATGGCTCTGGCTAGAGGGGCCCACTGCATGGTTTAGCCCATGATCTGATCACAAAGAGCTGTGTTTATTTACATGCTGTGTTTGAATAGTGGAGACAGTTTAGCAGAGTTAGGAAGATGGTATTTAATTGCCACATATCTTTAAATACTAACAGCTTTTTAAATTTTTTTCTGTGTAACATGCTATATTTATGAGACAGTGAAGGGACAGGGGTTCAAGGAAATGAAAATGAGGACAGGATTAAGCAAGAGAAGAGTAGAGAGCTCTGGCCTTGATGAGACTAAAAGATTTAAAATTCTCAATTCTATTATGCTCTGAAAGCACCAGTTCATCTTCCAAAAATTTCCATCCGTTATATTCCAGGGTATGAAGTAATCCAAAGTCTAAAGACTATGTTGATTCTATCTCTATTTACACATTCATTCATTCAGTAAATATACTTCTTGACAGTGTATCCTCTACAAGGGGCTATATTAATACTGAGGAAAGAGTAAGGATACATAAGGCATAGCTCTGTCCTTTTTGATCTAATTGTCTAATGGGCGACAAAATAGATATTCATGTGACTATAATACATCACTGCGCATTGATTATTAATGAACTAATTAAAGAAGAGGCATTTAAAAGTACACGTTAAGATGTAAAGGAATGGAATCCCAGGAAGAGAGAACTGCATGAGCATAGATGTGGAGGCAAAAAGTACAAAGCTATTTTAGGGGATGACTGAATCAGTGTGACTGGATGTTAGAGGAATGGAGGGGAGAAGTCTTGGAAAGCTATGAGTAGGCTGGGGCAGGTTATGACTGACTTTAAATCTCACACTGACAAGTCTGGCCTTTATTTACTAGAAATGGGAAGTCAGTGGTGATTTGGGGCAGGGAATGATATAAGCAGAATGTTGCTTTCAGAACATTGATCTCAAAGTTGAGTGCGAGACTGATTGAAGTCAGGAGAGCTTGGGGCCATGGTGATCAGTTACAAGGCTTTTTCAGTAGATCCAATGCGAGATGATAATGACCTCATCCGGGCAGGTAGAGATCAGAAGGCAAAAATAATTATTAACTACAAGAACAAATGCGGAAGATTTAGACACCATATATGTGGAATGAGAAAGGAGGAGTTACAGAAGACTCTGGAATTTTAAACTGGGATGACAGAAACAATGGCTCCATTGAGGGACAACCAGTGTCTGAGGGATGATACTAACTCAACTTTTAACATTTAAGGAGTTAAAAAATATTTCTCATTGTGCCTGTGAGAAATCTCCCTTTTCACACTTAGACTTGAATTATAAAGCCCGGTACTACCTTCTCATTGTTTGTTTATAAATCCATTTTGAATTCCAAACAAAAAGGAAAATAGAAGCGCTTCATGTTTTCTTTGTCTAATCACCGATAAAACCGATTATCTGGCACCCATTCACTTCTATTGCCTTATCCACATTGCCGACAATAATCAAAACAGAGCACAAAATGGGGCCAGGGAGCATATTTCACCTTTGCTTCCACAAGATTGCAAATGATAGCTCGCGAATAACCGACAACTGGAGAAAGGCACCCAGTCTGGATTGAGAAGTCATTGGCATTAAGCTCAGAAAAAGGACTTTCTCTTATCAGTGATCATGGGAATAAATGACTCCCCAAGGAAGTGGTGTGTTTTCCTAATAGCTCACACATTATCCAGGTTAGTTTGATCGAGTGGAGCAGAGCTGGCAGGGCACAAATCACTGAAATGGTGGCCAAGACAAAGCTTCTATGGAAAAGAAAGTTTGAGGTGCAAAGGAGATTAAAGGTTAACTTTTTAAATAGAAATAAGGAGGGGGCTTACAGCTTGAAATATGTTCGCTTCTGTTCTTATTCCATTCCAGTGCCCAGTTTCCTAAAGATGAGAAATGAGGTGGGGGGAGATTTGGTAAAACGCTGTCTCCAGTCTCTTACCTTGCCTCATGGTAGTTTTGGGGGCAGAGTTCTTAACTCATGTGTCTGCTGGCAGAGAAGGATGTTAGAACAAACCCAGTGTGGCTGAGTGCGCCTCCTCACTTTCTGACTTCAGCAAATAGGGTTCTGTAGGGTCAGATCATCCATTTCACCTCCTGTTTGGAGTCAGCGATGGAAAAGAATCTGCACACACAGGCCAAATGCACCTCAAGCACACAGCTCTGATTTGACTTCACTGAAGTCAGTTGCCCCATATCCTCCCATCGCAGCACATTGTGGGGAGAATAGCAGAGTTCCTCACTCAGAAGCTGTCGGCCGGAGGTGATTCCAATACGACCACGAGGGCCCCAGAGGATGAGTGGAACCCACATATTCCATGCCTTCCAACAACATTCAGGGAGGTTTTTCTCCAGCTTTGACGGGTGACATCCTGAGCAAAGACTCGAGCCACTGCAAATTAATTAACACCATAATTAGAAAGCTGGTCATTAATTCCACTCATTTAATGCTGATAAGGACACTGGTGACTAATTATATGAATCACAACTCGCACTTGCATCCCAGTTGATGGTGAACTGTGCACTTCCATTAGTCATTGCCAGCACATAATCCATAATCACCAACCAACACCCAAGTTCTCTGTTGATGTTATCTCCATTTGTAGTGGAGGAAACTGAGGCTCTGAGAGGTTAAATGATTGGCCCAAGGTCTCACAGCTAATCAGAGGCAGAACTAGGACTTTAACCCAAATCTTCTGAGTCTGAAGCCCTCGGATCTTTCCTCATTGTCCCACACAGTAATTAGAGGTCATGTGCATAAACTGGTACATGCACCAAATCTAAAATCCCACATAATCTCTAATTGTCCCAAATACACACTCAACACTGGACCAGTTCCACTGGGGAAAAAAATCAGTGAGGCTGCATTTTTGGCACAATATAGTTGAAATGCCAGGGGAGCCACTAAGGTTTTCCATCTTGAGTGGATTTCTTGGCAGTAACTCATTTATTTATTCATTCCATATAAAACCAATATTTACGGAGTGTCTACTGTGTTCTAGGCATGATGCTAAAACTTTCACATATTTTCTTTCTTTCTATAGCTTAGGTTAAATAATTCATCCACATCGTAGGTGTTATACATGTCTTTTTGTATTTATTTCCTACTGTGCTAAAGCCATTTTTGGACTAGTGAAATTCTCCTTGTTTCTCCTCAGGAGAAAAAGAAACTTGACAATGGATTTCTGTCTGAGGGGGTTTACCCTCATTTTTCAGATACATTCACCTCTATGACCCACTTATTCAGATTCTTTGGAAAGGGAGAATTCACCCTCTGCAGATTGCCCTATTAATTACTGTTACAAGGAACTGGTTTATGGGCACAAAGCCCTCTGTGGGTGTTTGAGAATGGAGCTTCACAATGGGAAATGGAAATAGGCTGGTCAATCACCGTTCCGAGGCCCCTGCTTTAAGGCTGCCCTTGGAGGTGTGCTGTGGATCTCCAGCACGCCTAATGAAGGATCTTTCTGCCAGCATGGAGCCCTGTGGAAAGAGGAGTAAATATTGTCTTTAGACATGGCACAAGAACCAAAAGACACAACCAGGAGATCGATATGAGATACCGCTGAGGATTTGCTGTGTGGAGGGGGAGGCTGGGCAGAGGTGGGAATATGGAATTTGCCCTGGACTTGGAGTCAGAAGATCTCGTTCCAGCCATGGCTCTATCCCTTATCAGTCAAGTAACCTTGGATAAGTTGCTTAACCTGTCTGAGCCTGTTTCCTCCTTGGATACTAACAGCACCCATGCAATGTAGAGATTACATGAGACGGTCAAAATTCTTTGTATTCCAGGAGGTGCTAAGGAAATCATACTCCCATTGTTGCCCCCAGTTTCCCCACTTTGCATGTGGACTAGGAGTTTGCTGAGGGCAGGACCATGTCATACAAAATGCTCTCTCCCTCCCTTATCACGAGGAGCAGCACACTACAGGTGATGAATAGGTTTTTGCTAAACAATAGTTTGTATCTTCCCTTCTCTTTCTTCTACTTGCTTGTCCCTTCATCTCCTCTTCATTATCACCAGAACTAATGGTTGCTTTCTTAGGAAGAAGCAGGGAGGGCTGCTTTGGAAGGAATCATTATTATACCCCCTTTCTCTGCTTTGTCTTTCCTCTGGGCTGGTCAGAGAGCTCTCCTGAGCTAGATGGATAAGACCACTGAGTACAGAACATTGACTACCAGCCAGGCAGCTAAATCCAGTCCTCTGGCTTAAAGGTGGCTATCGCAGGTCCTTAAATAAGTGAAAATCCTGACCAAAAGAGAAGCGAAAAGTTCAGCCTGGCAGAAGCTGGAAAAAGAAGGAACAGTAAGACTCCCCACGAGACTATGTCAACAGCCCATTGTGAGAAGGCTCAAAGAGTCTGGCCTAAAGCTCTGGCTGCCACGGCAGTGAAACTGTGTCTAATTTTAGAAATATTAAATAACTGATAATGACACGACCTTGTTAAAGAACCATGTTGGGAAAAAAAGGGGACACTGTTAAAAATAGCATACATCCTCCCAGCTGAAGTTTCCAGGTAAAATATGGGTTCACATCCATAATGTAGGCTCCAAATGCTGAGACACCCCACATTGCTGCCAAATGTGTCAAGTCCAAGGCTCATGTGTGTTCTGGAAGACATCCATTTTAAGCACCCAGCAGGTGCCTCTTGGCATCTGTAAGGTGTGAGAGAAGATGCAAGCAGTGGGAAACAAAGAGAAATAGGACATAGTCCTGGTTCTCAAGGGGCTTAGAATCTAGTCATCAGCCTAGTGGTGACTCCAAATTTTAGTATGTGAGGCTGCACTGCAGTGCACAAAACCGAGCTGGAGAAAAGCAGACCCACGCGTGTGTTACCTGGGAACGTCTGAAATGTAGCGGCTGGCATCCTATCAAACAGGAATCTGAAATGCAAAACCGAAATAAAGTCAGCAGACCCACTCTGGGAAGACAGAGAACTGGAAGATGTGGCAGCCCTAGAAGGTGGACAGAACCCCATCCTGCATCCTGCGAATATGCATCTCTACGGCTTGGCTACCTTGAGGATCATTAAATGCTTTTAGCAAAGCTGTCTCCTAGGAGTAACCAGCTTTGAAAGCCAAATTGAAAAAGGTCCATCTGATCATGTAATTGGAGAGAAAGTAGGATCGGTGCCACGATAACACATTAGAGGCATTTGGAGATGAAAGAAAGTAAGAGGCGGTCTAATAATTAGCAGGGGCATGAGAGTGGGGAAGGTGGTGCTTCTGGAGGCGACGCTGGAATTCATTGCACCTCAGTCACCACCAGTCCCTCCCAACATGACTCTAAACACAGGAGGAATTTGCCGAGCATCCTTTGGCTAAATCTCATCTGAATTTCTCATCTACAAAATTTCCAACCATACAGTTCATAATAATCATTCTCAACCAGGGGCAGTTTTGGCCGCCAGGGGACATTGGGCAATGTCTAGAGACATTTTTGATTGTCACCACTGGGAAGGGATTTTCTATGGCATCCAATGGGTAAAGGCCAGGGATGCTGCTAAACATCCTATAATGCAAGACACAACAAAGAATTATTCAGCCCAAATGTCAATAGTGCTGATGTTGAGAAACCCTGCTTCAGAATAATGGATGGTTTCTGACCTTCCATGCTTTACAGGCTTATTTTATTTTAGTTTATTCTATTCTATTTTATTTTTAAACCTTGAAAGCCAGCACACATTAAAAACAAAAGGAAATGGTTTACCTTATCATCATTATAGTAATGAAAAAGTCCCAGGAATTAGGAAGATGCTCCAATGGTGTTCACTCATTCCCATTAGGGAGTTTATAGAATGGAGAGCTTGGGGAGGGGGCAGGACCCACTGCAACACTGTCAGAGTCAAATAGTGTGAGATTTCACTTCGTTCCTGTATTTGAGGCCAACAAAGGACTCACCAGACACTCTGGGACATCACAGCCTGAAATAATGTTTTGGAAAAGTCAAATGTGAGGATGCATGACTTCCTGTTTGCTAGGAATGCCCACTGCCTGGAAAGATTTTCCTAAATCTTTCTTTCGATTGGATTATGTGACTCTCTTCTTGAAGCCTTCAATGGCTCCCCATTGCACACAGGGCAAAATACTATGCTCTTCTCTTCACTCTGGCTCCTACCCATCTCTTCAACCGTGTCATCTCCTGGATCTTCCTAACTCACGTCTTTTACCCCATTCATACCAAACGTCCTGTCTTCCCCAGAATAGAACACTTCTATCACACTTCATTTCTTGTCTAAACCTGGGAGCTTTCCTCTGCCTGCAAGATCCTCTACTCTGCTTTTCATCTAACTCCTAACATTCTTGAAGACTTATCTCAAAGATCAACCACTTCAAGAACCATTTTCTCACCTGACACCCGGCCCTGCCCAACACCCCAGCAGGAGTCTGGTGCCCATTTTGTGGACTCTCAGAAGCACCTGTGCCTACCTCCAATATAACACCTGTCGTTCTCTTTCAACTAATTGTGCATGGCCTCTGGGCACTTTGAACAGAGACAGTTTCCTGTTCATCTCTGCGTGTACACCAACCCAGACCTAGTGCGGGGCTTGGGGCCCCAAGAAGTTTTCAACAACTATTTGGGAAAGGAATAGAAGAAATGTAGGGAGGGAGAAGTGGGAGGGTGACAAAGAGAGAGAGGAGAAAAAAGGAAAGAGAGGATGGAGAGAAGTTAGCGGGGAGGGAGGGAAGAAGGGAGAGAGATGGGAGGAAAAGAAAGAGAAGGAAGGAGGGAAGAAAGCAGACTGGGAGAGAGAGAGGGAAGGGAAAGAAGGAAGAAGGGGGAGACGGGGTGGGAGAGAGAAAGGCAGAGAAAGGGAAGGAGAAGGAAAGAGAGAGAAGGAAGAACTCTGCTGCTGTCCCTTGCTCAAAGATTTCTCTGATCTCTCAGACTTAAGTCAAATCCCTGCATTAACTCTTTTTAAGAACCACATAACTCCTTCATAGCACCAAGTGCATTTGCAATTTTTGATGTATTTTCATGATTATTTACTACTATGCTATAAGCTCCATGAGGTCAGCATCTGTGTTTTCACACACTATTGTAGCTTCTGTACAAAGTGTGTCTATAAAAGTTATTTGCTAAATAAATGAAAAAGTGGGCAGCCTGGTTGAGCAGTGCCAGCAGCTAATTTTATTAACAAAAAGTCAGCCTCTCTCTTTTATAGAAATAGGTCTGGGAGTTTAGGTTTGGTCTTTTTACCTCCACCTAAATTTGTCCATACTTAAAAATTTCTGCTTCTAGGTAGAACTGTTCTAAAGCATTCAAGACGGTGGCATATACATTCTCACTTTAAAAATCAATCCCAGAAGCAATTTATTACAGGGAAATTTCCTGGACTCCAAGAAGCACCTTGAAGTCAGGAGATGATTAATTTGATATAACTGAAGAGCTGCAAACATCTGCTCCCCGTTGACATCTGCCTCTCATTAAGTTACAGCCCTCCGTCTCCCTCGGCACTGGGGGGCTGGCTCGTGTGTTGTTCCGGTAACTAATTATATAGTAAGCCCAGTACTCAAGGCCCTTGTGCCAGCCACCTGGTGGGGGCTCAATAAAAACTTGCTCTATTACATTGTACCCCAGATCCACCCTCAGCACTTTGTAAGTCCTCCGTCACTCCTAAATAATAGAAATAAAAAATAGTAATGAGGTTGGCGAGCACAGTTTCCTCTTGTAGCCTTGGTTAAGGCTGCGTCTGGATAAACTCAAACTCTTGGTTGAAAACAAATCAATTCCATGAAAGGTCTTCCAAATCTATTATTTTGTTATCAGGTTTTGTAATAGTTCTTTCATTGATATCTCCTACTCCATAATCCCTTTCCCACTGATTCTGCTATCAATGTAATTGTCCTAAAACTTATCTCTAATACTGAGCCACCCTATTCAGACACCTCAGAGGCTCTGCTTTGCCCATTAGCACATACCGCCTTCCTGACCTTGACTTTGAAGCCCTCTACCACCTGCAATAAAAGTAACCTCTGTCCCAGTACTCTCCTGCAAACAGCCTTGACTTTCATCATTCCATGTGATTCTTGCTTCCCAATCCAGCTTATGCTCTTCAATCTTCATACCTTAGCTTAGGTAACTCACATAAAGCCCAGGTGCCATGTAGCGCCATCTTGACACAGTCCTGTGTCAAAGGAACATTAACCCAAAATGTAAAATTAACTAAATCTTTACAGCACTCTTTCATGAAAACACCAAAAGGGAAAACATGCTCATAATACATAGAAGAACATCCTAAAATGTGTCTTTTCCCATTCCTTTCTCTCCCTTCTTCCCGTGTGTCGAGGCTGACCCAAAGTCTCTCTCCTCTCCAACCCTGAGCTCCTACTCCGAGGTTTCCTTTGAGCCCACATTCAGGTTCTTTTGTCTCCTTCCCTGCCTAAGCTCTTCATATCTGTATCATTTCAGCCTCCCTGGCTTCTTTGAATTTTCCTGTAAGAGCCCCAGAGCTGACCCAAAAAGCAAAAAATTCTTCCTCATTAGAAGACAAGGTAAGGGGAAAGTCTGAAAAAAGGTTTTTAATATAGTTTGTCTTTTTCCTGTCACACTGACAATGTGCCCTCCATGTGGAATGCCCTTTGCCCATTTTTAGCTGTCAATACCCCACTCAGTCACCAATGCCCAGAACAAAAGATCCTTTCTCCTTGAAGTGTTCCATGATGCCCCCTTACAGAACTTTGCACATTTTGTCTTGACTTTTAGCTTTTGGTATAAATATCTTATTTCTACGTTAGAAAATTGGGACTTAGGATTATCTGGCAAACTCCTTTTTACCCTTCAATACTCACCTAAATGTTACTTCCTGGGAAATGACTCTCCTCACCTTCTTTCCTTCCTTGATTTGACCATCTCTTTGATGCCACAGGAAACAGTGCTAACTTGACACATCACAATGAAATTCAGTGGGTATCTTAGTCCATTCAGGCTGCTATAACAAAACACCGTGAACTAGGCCTTGTAAACAACGGAAAGGTATTTCTCACGGTCCTGGAAGCTGGAAGTCCAAGATCAAGGCTTAGCAGCTTCGGTGTCTGGTGGGAGCCCTCTTCCTGGTTCGTACACAGCTCTGTTCTTGCTGTGTCCTCACGTGATGGAAGGGGCAAGCAAGCTCTCAGGGGTCTCTAATCCCATTCATGAGAGTTCCATCCTCATGACCTAATCACCTCCCAAAGGCCCCACCTCCAAACACCAATACATTCAACATATGAGTTTGAGTGGACACAAATATTCAGTTTATTGCAGTGGATTTTTTACTTATCTATATTGTCTCCTCTCACTCCAAACACGTGTACACGTTGAAAACAGAGAAATCTCTTATTCATCTTATATGCCCAAATTTATCCAAGTAGTTGGCCAAAAGTATATTCTCTGAAAATGTGTGTGCAGTGGCACGTTTGCTAGGTTATGTATTCTCCACAATATCTAGTGCTGTGCTTTACTCATAATAAGTGCTCAAAAAGTGTATCTGGAATTGAATTAAGCATCTATGAAACATTCAGCTTGATTGAATTTCCTTTTTTGACATAACTTTGTCTGCATGGTCATCTAAAAATGTTTTCAAAGTTAAAAAATGGTGGAGGGAAAACAAAGGATTAAAAATAAACTGGTTTGACCAGTTTCTTTCCCTCTGGATAGAAAGCCAAGCTTGGAGCAGTGTCTGAGGAAATCACACTCTTGGGCAAAGCTAATAGGCTGAGTGTGGGTCCTTCTTCCGCGACCTGCAAGGCTGCAAGACCTTTCATTTCTGTATTAGAATATTCTGTTATACGAGGCTCATGTGGCTCCTTTGGTTAATGGTGACAGAAAATGTGACTCCAGGGCCACATAACTGCAAATACTACTGGCCTGGAAGCAGGAACAGATTGATACGATTGGCAAACCCCACCTAGGCTGCTCTTTGTAAGAGGGGGAGAAAATACAGTGATTAAACTTAATCACTCTTATGCATCATGCAGTTAATCTCCAGCACCCCCGGACTGCTCTCCAGGCTCCATAACTTACACCCAACCCACAGAGATGGGCCCATTGACTGGGCTTCCAGTGTATAACGGAGTCTACACACAAAAATTCATTTATTCTTTTGAAATTCATTCGGTCCTTCTCCTGTGGAATGGGGGCTTGGAGGAAAGAGGATATATTTCCTTTGGCAAGGCTTTTGAGTCAGAAGTTCAGGGTAGAGGTAGCCTGGGGAAAGCAGGTACTGTTGGTGCCTATGCATGCCCTTAGCTCCAACCCCAGGGATGGGTCATGAGCCCCTTTCTCTTAACACTAATTGGTTTAGATGGTGGCCTGGATGTAATTGAAGCCAATGAGGTGTGAGAGAAAATTGGCTGGAGGATTTGGGGAGAGTTTTCCTTCAAAAAAAAAACACATAGGAAAAGCTGGTCTCTTTTTTTCTGGACATTGTCATGCCTAGCCGTGATATCTACAACTGCCACAGCCATCTTGCAACCAAGAGAGAATTCAGCCTGAGGAGGAGGACAAGGATGGCAGAGGTGAAAGATAAAAAGACCCTGAATTCTTCATTCTAGCATCGTGCCGCTGAATAACCAACACTGGAGCCCCCTTATCTCTAAATTCCTTGTAATGTGAAATGATACATTTCTTTATTGTGCAAGCCACTTAGAATTAGTTTTCTTCTGTTACTTAAGGCCAAAATAATCTTAATACATTAGGTTTATTGAATTGGCTGAAACTTTTGAAGATTTTTTTTTTTAAAAGCATAGCTCTTACACATGCTGTATCATAACAGACGAGTGAGACCCAGTACTTGTTTGACCCCTCATATCCCTGGTCCTACATCCCTGCTGGGGACAGTGTTGCTGGCCTTCGCCCTCATCTGGGTGACCTATTTATTTAATGGTTTAGGTCTACACTGAACTATTGAATCTACATAGTCCCTTAATGTCTTGCCCAAATCACACACCGCTCCTTCCCTCCTCCCTTAGACTTACAGAATACTCACTTGCTAAGCCAGCCCCCTGACATCACTTGCAGGAATTGCTGGAAAGGGAACTTAGACCTTACTCAGACAGAGGCAAACTATGTGACCTTTTCCGTGTCCATCTATTCCATTTATTAAGTTCCTGGACACAGCTGGCACTTGGTTAGGCTCTTAGTGAATCAAAGGAACAAGTTACCTAACCTCCAAGTGACTTCAAGCTCTGAAGAGCCATCCTTCAAACAGCTACCTAAGTATTCCTATGGAATGCATCAATGTATTTATTTAACTTATTCAGCATTTAGTGAGCCGTTAATCTGTTCCATGCATTGTGTTAGGCATCAGGGATACAAAAACAAATGAGCCTTTTATTCATTCAACAAATATATAATGAGTGTCTATTTTGTGCTAGCCAAGCACTAGGGATAAAATAGTGATGGAAAAAATATGTGGTGCTTGCCCACATGGACTGTCTATGGTAGAGACAGACATTTATCATCTGTTCACCCAAACACTAGGTGAAGGGGAGGAGTAGGACAAGAGAGAAATTCTAGGCAAAAGGAGCTGCAAGTGCAAAGGCACTGAGGCAGAAAGGGGGAGGGTACAATTCAGAAAGTCAAAGGCCAGTGTGACTGGGGCACAATGAGCAAAGGGGGAACTGTTTCAAGATGTGGCTGGAATGACAGGCGGCAAGGGCAAGGTCACAAACTGCCCTTTATACCATATTAAGGAGTTTGGACATTTTCCCAAAGGTCCTGAGGTGACATCGGAAAATTTTAAGCAGAATAGTACGCTGACTAGACTTTTGTTGGAAGGACCAAGCCTGGAGTCAGGAAGACTAGCAGAAAAATAAACATGAAATGAGGCATGACTTAGCAAAGGTCGTGGCAATGGGAATGGAGAAGAGAGGACGGGCGAGAGATGTCAAGCAGTGGGATCAACAGAATATAACGCCCAACACGCTACTGGGGGAGGAGGTGAGGAAGGAGGACGAGGAGGCAGAGAGGATTCCCAGGTTTCAGGGGGAGTTAGTTTGAGGAGGAGCGAAATTAGAGTGCATTTGGTTAGCGACATATTGTGTCCAAGGTGGGGCGTCCAAGTCAGACATTAAGATATACAAGGCTGAAACTCGAGGAAAATCTGGGCGGGAGAAATAAATTCATGTTCCATAGCCACTAGGTGGTATGAAGCCAGGGAAATGGATATCACCCAGGGAAAAGATATACAGTGAAAAGAGAGACGTCCTAATAGAGCTCCCCAAGGACAGTCTAATTTGTGGGGCCTTGGGCAAGAATATCAATGGAAATCTACGTGCATATGGTGAAATATTTGAAAGTGAAACATCAAACTAACAGGCTATTAAAATGTTTAATTCTCCTGCTTTTAAAATTATATCTTTGTAATAATACAATTCTAAATGTGTAAAAGGCTGGTTTTAAATGACTGAAATTTGGCAAAAAATAAAAAAGACAATAAGATGACTGAATTCAATTATTATTTGAATGTTTGCATGTTCTGTTTGTGGGCCAGCAGTCAGCAAATGGGGAATAAAAAAAGTCATACACACTTCATGAGTTATAAATGTATCCCATGAAATTTATTTTCTTGTTTCATTTCAACAAAATCACCAATTATGTTGTTATAATCAAGATTCTTATATAATTCATGTTCTTTTCACAGTAGTGCAAAAATAGAAAACTGAGGCAGTAGCAATTGGAAATGTCAGAAAATTGTTAAAGTCATACTCCAATTCAGAAATGAAACATTCATTGTACATATCATGTTCAAACATGGTAATATACAGAATATGTAGAAAATCTTACAAAATATTTCAACTTCATTATCTCTTAGAGTAATATCTAGATCTATAGAGCAATACAAAAAAATCAGTATCATACTTCACACTCATTACATCTAAACCTGCATATATACAAATTTAAGAGGAATACGAGTTGTTTAATATTACAAAATGTTTCCCAGCCTCTATGTGACACTACTATAAATTCCACATTAATTCATGAATATTTCTAGAACTCTGAATCGCAAAGTGAAGAGTAGCAAGAAAATAGACACTTGGCACTTTGGAGAAATGATACTTCATTATATAAGAAGGTATTGCATTCGTGTTATCTGAGAGGAAAGATCTGACATATTAATTAACTGTCTTTTCCCTTATCTAAGCACTTTTGCCGCTCAAATCCTCCCTGTACTCCAAAGCATTGCCCATCTTTGGTTTTCGCAGCAGCGTAACCCACACACCTTTATGGGACTTGGACTTAGAGATCTTTTGTTTAGAAGGCATGGGCAAAAGATGTAGAGAAAGATTTCCCTGGGGCCTGAACAATGTTAGTCATGAAAGTAATTGTTTAAGGTTATGAGACACACTGTGGCCACGCTGAGCACTGGATCCCAAATGGTAGAGGTGCCTGGTGTTTGTCAATAAATTTACTTGGAGGGTGTGCTATATGGGCCCTTCTAAAGGACGTTGTTCAGGGCAGGACTGCCTATTGCTGAGTCTAAAGGGTGCTACTGTCTGAGGAGCAGCAACAGCTAAAAAGTGATTTAAAGAGAGAATCCCACAAAGGAATTTGAGTTGAAATGGTCAGAGAAATAAGAGGTAAATCAAAAGTGGTATTGAAGAAACCAAGGGAAGAGGATTTCCAAGGAATTACCAACAGAGGTAAGTGTTGCAGAGAGGCGGAAAAAGTAGGACATCGAATAAACAAAACGTGGCATATCTGTACAATCGAATATTTTTCAGCAATGGAAAGGAAGAAAGTACTGATATATGTTACAACACGGATAAACCTCAAAAACATTATACTAAGTAAAAGAAACCAATCACAAAAGACTACATATATTGTTTGATACAATTTATATGTATTGTCTGCTATAGACAAATTCACAGAGACAGGAAGTAGTTTAGTGGTTGAAAGGACTGGCAGAGCTGGAGGAAATGGGAGTGACTGCTAATGGCTACAGGATTTCTTTTCGAGGTGGTGAAAATGTCCTAAATTTCGATTATAGCAATGGCTGCACAACTCTGTAAATACACCAAAAGCCATTGAATTGTACACTTTCAACAGCTGAACTCTGTGGTATGTAAATCATATCTCAATAAAGCTGTTTTTTAAAAAAGGGAAAAAATGGGAAGAGATATCCACTACATTTAAGATCACATCATCCTTTGTCTGATCTACCAAACATTGTCCAACTAAATGTGGAAATATCAAATCTTGGGAGCTGTCAGATGTTTCAGGCTAAACAATCTACCACGGCGATTCGTCCATTGCCCCCAACAAAAAAATAAATCTATCTTCTATTCTTTGACAAACAAGAGATGAGATAGAAGGACCGCTTCATAATAAAGGTCTTTCACACTAAGGTAAACTTGAAAACAAAGAACTTTTATGCAAAAATCCACTTACTGTGTCAGTAATTTTCAGCATTTCTCCTGCTGTTATTGTAGATAATTGAGTAAAAGCTTTTCCTTCCCTACATCAAGCATCAGTTTCCAACTGATCCTCTTAGAAATTCAGTTTTGAGATTTTACTTCAAGATCATGACTGCAGAGTTTATGGGAAATGCAGATGTGTTTGGGTAAATGGAACCCTTTCCTTTTCTTGAGGCAAACACTTAGGACAACTGGAAGAAAACAGAAGAGGGGAAAAAAGAGTAAAACCTCCCATCAAGTTTATCAATAGAGTCACAGCTATCTTTTTTTGTAATCTTCCAGTTGACTATATGCCTAGGTTATGAATCCACATCTTTCTGACCCGACCAAATATGCAACATTTATGCGAATTCAAAGTACCAAATACTAATGTATTTCTGTTGCTTATGTTTTTAATGCACACATTTCTTTTCAAGTCCGTAAGCTGGTTAATGTCCACGTCCTGGCTAATGTGTAGCATTGAGTTGATACCTTCGAAGAATTTATTTCTTAAAACTATAAGTTGGGGGTATAATAACTACAGACAAATAATATTCAAAGGGGAGATTAATAACTCACAGGGGATCTTATCAATCTCACAGTGACAATTCCAGATAATAGGATAATTAACTTTTGTATTTTTTACGTTTTACACAATACAGTCATAATGCAACACTTTGATTTTTATGAAATAGGGAGAGCAGGTATTAATATCATCTCCATTCTTTAGATAGGTAAACTAAGGTTGGTCAAACCATTAAGTGACCAGGGTAGATCTCCCTGCTGCATGTTTCCAGAGTGCCGCATCTTGACACTCACTCATGTCTAATTACTTAACGCCCGTCTTCCACTCCAAGCTTCACGGAAGGGTCCTAAGAGCATCTGGCACACAGTGTGTACTCTATAACCATTAGTTGAATTCAACTGATCAAGTTCCCACAGCTAGTGAGGCACAGAGATGAGACGTCAGACTCCACATCACATTTTTTTAAAGCTCTAATAGTTTTATTTACCTATTGTTACTGTCAGCTCATTAAAGAAAATAAGAAGAAAAAGTAAAAAGATGCTAACTGTGACAGCTAGATGAGGAATGCGTTTACTTTTATACCCAAAGCAACCTGTGTGGAGCAGCATTTTGGCACATAGTTCAGTGGTCATGTAGCTCTATGTCACATAACTCAGTGGTTACTTAGCTCAGGGGTCATAGAAGTCAGTGGTTAAGAGCCAGAGGGCTGTGGAGTCAGATCTTTACCCAAAAGTTTCCTCTATCCTCTCCTAACTGTGCATCCTCCAGTACATCACTGAACCTTCCCATGCCTCAGTTTCCTCATTTGCAAAATGGAGATCAAAATCAAAATCTCTCAGAATTATTGTGGTGCTTAAATAAAATCGAATCTATAAAGCATAGAGCACAATGCCTGGCACTTAGAGAGCATTCAGTATCCATCATGATTATCATCATCATCATCATTATTATTACTATTATTCTCTGCCCCTAATGAGAAAAGCAAAAGCCTTTTGAGTTGAACACAGAATTGTCAATGGCAGAAGAGGCAATTTGCTGATAACCGATACCTGATTTGGAGATGGAAAAGATTTTACTGAATTTTCTACAGTAATAGATGAGTAAATGTTAGCTCTTTCATATCTTTTATAGGACACTGAAGCCACCAGAGGCAAGAATGGCATCTCCAGCTTCCTGGGGAGAAGTTCACTGGCTTGAGAGTTGAAGAATCTAAGGAGACCTAGAATATTCTCCTCTAGTTATCTTTTACCAGCCTTGGGTCATTTAATCCCCTCATCCCACCTCCATTGCTGTGTGCAATAGTTTTTCTAGGCAAATACAACCCTCCTTGATCATTTTAAGAGAGGAAATTCTTAAATTTCAGAGAATTCTTAAAGCTCAGAGAAGCATGTTCTTTCATCTGCATATGCATCTTCCCCTTTACCACTAGGTGTTAATTATTTCTCATTTCAACTGCTTTTTATGAACACAAATATTCCTGACTGTTGTGCCCTGAAGGTCTATGTTGCCTTCCTCACTGATTCCCTTCATCAGAGCCTTCTCCTTCTCCCCCTTTCTCTGCTGCTCCTCACACCTCTCTCAGCCTCTGAGACAGCAGTAGCTCAGAATATGGTTGAATTATATTTGTACAGACATTGACACTTCATGCCTGTCTTTGTGGATATTAGAAAGATAGAGCATTAGGAGTCAGAGACTTGGATGTGAATCCTGATTTAATCATATATCAGGTGACTGAGCTATGGTAAGCTATTTCACGTCCCCATAGCTTGGTTTACACATTTATAAAATGAGAATAATAATAACACATATCTCATTAACTCATGGTAAGAGCACATAAATAAAAATACTTTGCAAAATATAAGACATTTCAAAAAGTATTTTACCTACCAGGAATGATAGTAGAGGAAAAGAAACAGAATGAAAAATTAATATGAATTTAGGGCCCACTGGGTGATGGGAAATTAGTAACTCTTAAAATGCTACTTTGTTAATTTCTGGATTAATGCATTATCCCAAGCTGCTCCTCTATTTCTTTTTGTTCAGGAATTCTTCCTCTCTTCCACTGGTGTAGACGTGATGGTCAATGCTGTGTCTATATTCCTCTTCTCCCTCCACATTCTTTCTCTTGCCAAGCTCAGCCCTTGCCATTATTTCAACTATCTGCTGTAGATAGATGTCTCACAAATCTACCCTACAGGCTAGGGAGTCAAGAGACCACTAAGATCCCTTCACTTTTGCCATATAATGTTACCTAATCGTAGGAGTAACATCTATCATATTAACAGATATGTAATATCCAATATTAACAGTTCCCACCCACACTCAAGGAGAGGAGATTATATTGGGCATGTACACTAGTGGGTGGGATTCTTGGGGACCCTTTTAGAAATCTGCCTACCACAAGCATCTATCATCTGCCAAGAAAATGCTTGGCAGAAGGGATACAAAAAAGAATTTGAAATGTTCTTTGCCTTCAAAGAGTTATAAATTGAATGATTACCATACCTACCTCACTCCTGGGGCTAGATTATAGGATTGTATGGGGAAAAAATACATGTTAAGTGTTTATCCCAGTGCCTGACACATGAAAATTAGTGTTCAGAAAGGTTAGGCATTATTATCAAATAATTGGAATACAGTCTGTTGAGAGATGTATGGACGTTCTGGACAAGGCATATGTTGAGAGAGGGATTCTCAATTGTTGAGGAGATCAGAAAAGGATTCAAAGAGTAGAAGTCACTTGACCTTAGTCTTCTCAAAAATCTCATCAGATTGGTCATTTTAAACCCAATTTTTAAAATATTTGGAAACAGATTCAGTTAAGGAACTTCCACAAGGCTATTTAGCTAGTAAAAGGTGGAGGTAAATTTCACAAATCAGAAGACTGGAATACCTGAGCCATGTATGTGTGTACATGTGTACATTAACAAGGAGTCCATTTGGCCATAGTGAGGAATGTGGGGGACTGGTGGAAAATAAGCTTATGCAGGTATCACGGGTTTACAACACTGAAACTCGGGGAAGGGAGTTTATGATTAAGCGAAACAATAAGGCAGGTGACTTTGACAGGAGAATTACCTAATATTTAATAAGAATGTTATTTTAAGGAGATTGTCTTGGCCTTGGCGGGCAAGACGCATTATAAGGGAACAAGAAAGTGCATGACAAGAGATGAGCCAAGAAAGCATCACCGGTACCTCAGATGTGAGGCGATTGAAAGTAGAAACTGGAGCAGTGGAGAGGAGAGTTAGGAGAAGTGCTGGGAATGGAAATGAGCAGTAAGTAGGAGTTGGAAGAAAGGCCTGGTGAAGTTAAACCCTCCTTAGAACTCTCTAACCCTTCACTCTATAGATTCTCTTCCATTTTCTGTCCCACTCATAAGTCAACCTGGACAACCCCAAACTTACCATGCCAATGTGTTTGTTCTTGCTGTTTTCTTCCTTGGGAATAGTCTTCCTTGTATCCTCCTCTAACAAAATCCAACTCGTCCTTCAGTGTCCATTTTCGGTGCCACCAATTTCAAAGAATTATCCAGGATCCTTTCCCCCTCCCAAACTGATTTGATCTCTAGCTCCTCCAAACACTTAAAAATCTGCTCCTTACTACTCAGCACTCTAATACATCCTTTTAGCAGTATCTAATTGATTTCAGCTCAATTCACTGAAGACCTTTCCAAAAATTAGAGCTCTCTGACTGCCTATGAAGAGATGAGCTGCCCATGAAGACAGGGAACTGGTCATCACTCAAGTTTGCACACAATAGCAGTAACTGTCAGGGAATTGAAACGAATCCCCAAACCAGCTATAGAGACTTTACCATCTAACAGTAACGTGGAACTAGAAAATCTTTGAGATCCTGTATCACTCAGAAATTCTGGATTACATATAGCAATGAGGTGTTCGTTTAATAAACATCTTCTGAGTACCTACTTTGGACTTCAATAGGAATCATAAGCTCAGATGTCCAGAGGTGACATGTGGGGTAAATGACTTACATGAGGAAATGGGCCACTGGGGAGTGGTGGGGAGAGGGGCATACTGGAGCAGACACGCTCCATTTAAAGCTAGTACTCATTCCTCAGCCCTCATCCATTGCTGCTGAATAAGAATGGGGGTTCAACATTATCAGCCGTTCTCACTATTCAAGGCAAATTTGAAAAACAGATTTTGAATAAAATATCTTGATTTTTTTTTAAGTTTACAAATGATTCTTTTTAGAAAAAACAAAGGAAAACAAAAAACACTGTGCAGTCCCAACCAAATGTATCCACGGGTTGGAGTCTGCCCTTTGGCACCATTTTGAGACCAAGCACTAAAGACTATACTGGATCATTGGTATAATAAAAATAAACCCAACCCTGAGAAACCCCACAGTCTTATGGGGGAGACAGGCATTTTAACAGATAGTTATAATAGAACGCACATTTAGCATATTTCAGTTTTCTCTTCAAAAATAAACAAAGGTGGGGGCTGGCCTGGAGGCATAGTTGTTAAGTTTGATCACTCCACTTTGGCGACCCGGGGCTCGCAGGTTCCTATCCTGGGTGCAGACCAACACACCACTTGTCAAGTCATGCTTTGGCAGCGTCCCATATAAAGTAAAGGAGGATGGGCACGAATGTTAGCCTAGGGCCAATCTTCCTCAGCAAAAAGAGGAGGATTGACAACAGATATTAGCTCAGGGCTGGTCTTCTTCACACACACACACACACACAAAAATAAATTAAAATAAATAAATGAAGGTATCTGGTGGCAAAATGAAGAAAGAGAGGGAAGGAATTAATGTAAAAGTGTGCTCTCAGTGTGTATGTGAGTACAAAGGAAGAGATGGAAAACTCAGTGAAGGATTCAGGAAAGTAAGAAAGCAAGAAAAATAAGAAGAAAAGTGACTCTCCAGTGGGGGTGACTATAGACTTGAGTCCCCTCCCTTGGGCAAGTGGACAGAGGAGCAGTTTTTGTTTAAGCAGAAATATAATGCACTCAGTTTAGAACAAGTTGCACTTGATGTGGCTATAAAACATCTAGAAAGCAATGTTTAATTACTGAATTTCATATAGAGAGTTGGAAGATTGAGAGAAAAATGGAAATGAGACATGAGGATTTGGGGGTCATCTACAGAAGTACTTGATTAAAGCCGGGGATATGAATGAGATCAAGAATGGGGTTCATATGGTAGGAGAGAAGCATTTAGAGACAGGTGACAGTATGAAAGTTGAGCAAAGTGAACTAAAAAGAATATTGGGAAAGCAAAGGAAGACCCAAGTCCCTAAGGCCAAGACAAGGGCATTTGCCGAGAAGTCATTCTCCTTCCATTCCTCTTAAACTAGGTCATCCCAAGGTACAGCTGTGAGGAACAAAAGGAAAACTAGAAACTCTAAAACCAACAAGACAAGGATGATTTCCAACCTGGGCAGGACTTGTCACCCAGTAAAGAGCTGATGGTGAGTCTAGAAGAGAACATTGTGGCCAATGGAGCCTTTCACTTTGGATTGTCACCAGAAGAATATTCTTTCCACAGCTGAGAGAAAGAAGGTTGCTTTTCACCTGAGAAGAAACAGATTTTTGCCCTGACTCTGCAAGGGCGATGCAAGTCATGAGGAAGGGACTCATTAATTTCAAATGCAATCTTCCCACATTCCCACCACGAACGTTATTCCACACCCAGGTACGTTCACACAACTTCAGAGTGGTTGAGCACATACGTGTTCTTGGGTTGCAACTATTCAACACAGTCAACTGGATTTTTCTTAAGAAAAATAAATTAAAGTCTCCTGGGAAAAGAAGGAAAATGAAGCAGGCCAAATGAGGAGTTTAGTGGACTTGAGACGTGAATTTTCAGAAACTCCCTTCTCCCCCATTAATCCTTCTTTTTTGTCCTTGATCCATTATGTGGGATTAGTTCTTTGTAAATTTGGATTTGTACTGATGAATTAAATTCTTGGCAACCACTGTTCCTGCTGACTGGGTGCTTCTTTGTGTTCTTTGTAAGATCTATAACTCATTGCACCTGTTGCATTTGAATAGTCCTCTGCAGTCAGGAGTGTCTGTGTGTGTGTGCGCGCGCGCGTGTGCGCATTTGTTCTTTAAAGCAGTCCATAACATTCAATGTAAAAGGAAGAACTCCAGTAGATGGGAGGGATTGCTAAACAGTAGACTGAGTTACGAAGGAAAGTTGTAGAATCTCTTCCCTTGGCAATTTTTTAAGAAAAGCACCAGAAAAAGCTCTAAGCAGCACAGTGGGCATTCAGTGCTCATTTGGGGCAAGAGCTTGTAAAAGGTAAATTCTGAAGACTTTTCCAGCCCATGGGAGCTACTATACATTTTCACCAGAGATCAAGAAAGAAATTTCGTGATCTTCTTAGTCAAATAGCAGTTTTCAAATGGGGTGAACTATGCCAGAGTGGTTTAATAGTGATTTACCCAAGGTAACACAGCCAGTTAGTGAAAGACAGGGAACTAAAATCCATGCCCCTGATTCCACCCCACCCCAAATACACACCATCTCACTTCACCTCCTCTTTTGTTCTTCCAGATAAATCTTAACCAGCTGCTTTGCAAGGCCTTTGTAGAGAAGCTCTCTATTTTCATCAAGTACCACATTTCTGAAAAATATATCAGAATTGATGTCAGAAGGATGTTGTATTTTTTTCAATGAAATAGATTTTTTTAATGGGAAAAAAAGAAAGTGGCCCAGGATATATATCTTAGCAGCTGAACAAACAGGTCTACAGGATAAGCATTTTTGGCTTTATATGTTATATATTATTTATGATGCAATCATTCAATTTATTAAAGATTGGACCATTAGTTTCATAATTTAATACATTCTCTCCCTTTATTTCCCATCTAGAGCTCTTCCTGAGATGGAAGTTAGCCAAATGGAGTATGAGCATTTTTCTTGGAGGTTCTGTTAGGTTTCCTTCTTTCTTATTTTTCCCTTTTCCCCCACTGCTACCCACCACCACCACCACATATAAGCCTTTTCCCATGCATATTTGAACCCATCTATAAGTTATCCATAGGTTATCTGGGACCCCAGAAATGTGGAATGGTCTAGTCCTAGGGATGACTAGTCAAGTTTCACATATACTTGAAATGGGTGGTACTTTATAGGACATAGTGTATTGCTGCAAATGGGCTAATCCCTCTGTCATCGGAAACATCAGCATAGGGCTGGACACTGAAATCCCCAGCAATGACCTTCAATTAAGAGGCTAGGTGTGTAAACATTTCATGATCTTGACTAGTCTGCTATGGCTTGCTAAGGGATTCTTTTCACCTGGGAAGACTCCAAAATGGTAACCGGAACATATTAATGTGAAGAGCTGTTTGCCACAAACTGTCACACCGTTGCAGAAATAAAGCAGGATCTTGAGAGACTGAGAATACCGACAGTGAGCTTTGATTGAGAAGTACGGAGGGTTAAGCATTGTCTGAAGCTAGGCCTCTGAGGTGTGCAAGTAGGCACAGGGCAAGAGAAAGGGTTGGCCAAAGACAGACTTCAGCCACTTCACTACTAGGCCCAGAGCCGGGCCTATCTGGTTGCTACCTGTGTGTGTCACCAGAGTGGTCCAGCTTGAACACCTTCGATAGCAGCCCCAGGGAAATGGAGCCCACCTCCCCTTCCAAGGTTCTGTTTCAGTTTTCACTCACCTGTCTAGATGGCCTTCCTTTTTGCGGGCGAAGAAAATGTAGATGTATGCCTTGGTAAGAGTAGAAATTTATGGTAAACTGAACTTCTAAGTTCACAGACTGCTCTGTTCCAAATCCTATTGTCTCTCTACTATTCACAGTAAATCCAAAGGAGGAGAAAATCGTTGAACATTCTATGGCTTCCAATTCATAGGCTGCCATCAAGATACCAACAATATCTAACTTTGATCAAGGACTTACTATGTGTCGGGCCCTTTTATGGTCACTCTGTACACTATACATTGTATCCACTATACATATACACTATACACTATACACATGTACACACATACATAGATACTGTATATTAGCCACTATCCAACTCATATGCATTATATACACCACTGTATGATACCACTAGATAATATCACTATTAAACATAAATATATGCATACGTATAATCAATCCCAGAAGATAGGCACACTTTACAAATGAAGAAACTGAGGCACAGAGAGGTCATGTTAACTGCACAGCTAGCAAGCAGCAGAGCTAGAGTTAGAACTCAACAGTCTTGCTCCAGAACCCGTGCTGGCTCATTGCACATTTGCTGTGTCCACATTGCACCGAGCACCGTGCTGCATGTTAAAGGCTCCGAGATGAATAAGGCATGCCATTATTCTTGAGGAGTTCACAGTCTGGGGTGGGGGGAGACAGACCCCTAGCTACAGTAAGATGGAGCAGTGATGGCTGAGCTGGGTTTTGACAATGATTAGAATTTTGTCCCTTGGAGGATACCAGAATAAAGTATTCCACCCCTAGGAGCAGTGTGTACAAAAGCAAGAAACAGCTGTGACAGCCACGGGGTATTCATCGGGAGGAACCACTGCACAGAAGCTGCTGAGGCTGGGACATGAAGGAGCAACATGAAGCCGGAAGGGCTGGCAGTGGCAATGGGGTGAAGAGCCTTGAATGCCGGAATACACAATTGCTACTTTCATCCTGTGAGAAATGCAGAGGTGAAGGTTTCTAAGCAGGAGATTGAGATGATGGGATGTGGTGCAGAAGCCTCACTGTGAGGCTGGACTGGAGAGGGAGAGAATGTAGAATGGAAGACCAGTTGGGACACTGTTGTAGGAGCTCACACCAGAAAGACTCTGCTGGAAGATGGAAATAGCCCCCATTTTCTTAAATAATCTTCTTTAAACCTTCAGTACTCTCCATCGCCCTTGGGATAAAACGCAAACTGTATAAGATCTTGAATGATGTAACATATGCCTACTTGAAGGTCCTCAGGTCTCACCACTGCGGCCTCCCACCCCACATTCCAGCCACACAAAGGGGATCAGTTGCGTTTTGTTTAGATTTGCTAGTTTTATTTCCTTCCTCATGCTGTGTGTTTCCTGAATGGAGTTCAGAGCATCCTGAGAGAGAGGACCTATAACATGTCCATTTTACAGACAAGGAAACCGAAGCTCAGAGAGGACAGCAACCTACTCCAAATCATGTCTCTTTGTAGAGATGATGGAGACAGGATAGAAATCCAGGAGCAATAAAGCACCCAAGAGCATTACAATGGAAATCACAAAATCTAGGCTTAAGTCTCGCCTGTGCCACTTACTTTAGAAAATTACTAACGTCTCTGCACTTCAGACTCCTCATCTGTAAAATGGGTCTACTAAGTCCTCCATCCCAAGTTGTTAGGAAGATACAGGAAAATGGCAAGTGTAAGAGCATCCTGTGCTCTGTTACCCTAAGGAAATATTGTTGAACCCAACCTGTGTTCACCCATCCATGCAAATGAAAAATAGGATTGAATGGACAGATGAAAATAATGACTAATCCAAATCTTTTTAGCAAAGAATGTCAACCATCAACCTTCAACAACACAATATCACAATTTTGAAAATTCAGTGAAGTCATTTCTCACCTATGTCTTCTAAACCCATTTCCACATATCTTTGGGAAAATATAAAATATTAATGGATGACAAGGATAAGGACTTGAAAGACTTGATTGTCAATTGAATCACCTGAAGGTTATAGTTAAGCTCTAAGAAAATGCTGGTTGAAACTTTCTAGCTTTCATTTCTTCTCTGTGTATAGTCTGACTCAAGAACCTCAAGTCCCCCTAAATGTTACCGTGTCAAATATAAAGGTTTGAAACTCAGGAGGTCAGATCTGCCACAGATAAGTCAGAAGATTACATCTAAAGCCATGAGGAATTAAGTATTCGGTCCCTGTTTGGTGGTGGTGGTGGAAGGGAGTCTATCTCAAGGCTCGTTTCCTTCAAGAAGCTGTCCTTGATAAAGGACGAGCTCTCCCACAGTGACTGTGTAGAGCACACTATGTCACCACCAGCACTTGGGCACTCATCAGACTCACTTAAACATTTTGTTGCATTCTACTTGGGCTCCCTGGTACTGCATTTGGAAATCATCACATCTTCATTATCTCAATACACATGTGCCGCTACTCACCCTGCATACGCCCGTGTAGAGTTGCCCACATGAGAAGCAGTTCCATTTCCATCCCACACCTGCATTTCAAAGCATCTCCCCTTATGATTTTTATTTGAGGCTTATAGTTAAAATCAATGGTATTTTCTCTATCTGTATAAATTTCTCTGCCATACAGAGGCTATAATTTAATTCAGACCATCCCAAATATACTCTAGAGTTTGGTGAACATCTATCAAGATATTTTGCTTAGCAGGGCAACAGACAAAGACTAAATGATTTGATTTATGTTAATTCAATAGTTTATTCATTAAATCAGAAAACACTGCTGAACACTTATTCTGTGGTAGGCCCTAGGCTAGAACTTGGGAGTGGATGAGACAGACATAGTCCTGCTGTGAAAATGCTCTGACAGCCTCCTCAGTGAGTCAAGAAATAACTAACTCGCCTCAATACAATCTGAGAGCTGAATGCAAGAGTGTGCAGAGCACTGGAGAAAGAGCAGAGAGGGTGTTGAGTTTTGCATGGAGGGGTATGATGGAGGGCTTCATAGAAGAGGTGACGTTTGTGCCGTGCTTAAAGAATGAGCAAAAGTTTTCCGGGCTGAGGGCCAAGAGATGGGCCTTCCAGGCAGACGGAACACTGTGGAAGAAAAGCATGGAGGCATGCAGCATCCAGTGTGACGGGAGTACATCGTGCATGGATGAGTAGAACTATTAGGCAGAAGCCTGCCAAGGGAGATTGGACTTAGATTATAAAAGGCCTTGAATGTGTCCTCCAAAGACATTTGAGTTTGTCCACTAAGCAATGGGACCATGAAAAGATTTCCTTGAGAAATGATTGTGGTGGCAAGATTGATAAAAGGCCCCAGGAGAGAGGCAGTTACTGAAAACAAGACAACCAGTTAGATACTTAACAAAGATCCAAAACGAGGTCTGAACTAGAGCGATGGAAAATGGATTCAAGAGACATTTTTGGATTAGAATTGCCAGCACTCGTTGACACAATGGATATCTACTTCTTTATGTTCACCATACACACTTTGAGTGTGCAAAAGTCCATAAACTCCTTAAAAGCTTGAGTAAAGATGCAAAATTTAATAAATAGGTCATCCAAGATTACAAATCAACAACATTAGGAGAAAACGACTCTTCTGGACTCTAAGTCATCAGTGCTTGGGATGGGGTTCTGGCATTGTCACTTGGTAGCTGGCTGAATGTTAGACAAGTCCCTTCTCTCTGAGCCTCTCTCACGTCCCGTGTGGAGGAGCTGGCCAGGATGACTTATCTCCACGGCCTCCTCCAGCTCTCACACTCTGTGAGTCAAACCCTGATGAGAAGGGGCCACCAGCCCTGGCCTTTCCCAAGCTGAGTCACTTCTGAAGCAGAGATTGTTCTGGGGCTGACCAGGAAGTGTGAGTCCAGTCATTGCAGTAGCATCCTAAGGTCCATTCTCAGGAGCTGTGAACCAGCAGGCCTGGTCTGAGGCTGGGGTGGATGTCAGAGGCAGCTTGCTGATTACAAAAGCCCCTCCACGCTTCTCCCCCTCAAATGCACAGCCAGGCTGGGTCCAAGAGACCTGCTGGGGCTTCCACTGAAGAAAGAGCCCTCTCTTTCAGGTCTCTGAATTTTTCAGTCTGTTTTTCCTGCTTGTGTAAATTCCCACAGCCAATTATCCTATTTACATTGTTCTAAAGCTGCTCACAGGACTTTGGCACAAGAATGCAGGGTTCTCAGGTGGCTCTCCCTTATTTCCTCATCCCAGAGCACAGCCGGGAATCCACTTCCCTCAGACAAGAGCAAGCCTTGCTCCTCAGCGCCCCAACCAGTAGAGGGCTCCACCGCTGCCTAGTTCCAGTCACCTAACTCTTAGTGAGCGCCTACGGTTTTCCACCAAGCACTTTGCAAGTCAAGGATTCCACACAGCAACCTCAGGAGGTGGATGAGACTTCCCTATCTTAATGTGAGGTTTGGTGAAGGAAAGACGGCTCATCAACGGCTGAACGAAGGCGTGCCAAACCAGGACACAAGCTGAGGTCTGCCTGGTTTCCAGCCTGCTGCATTCTCCTTCCTGTGACCAGAGTTAAGCGCTAAATAACATTATGCCCAAGTGTGAACTCTCTGCAAAGCCTCTAAGCACATCTACATCTGGTGTCTTTGTTACCCAAAGAAGGAACAGTCAAGGTTACTTCAGGCCAAAATACCAAAAGAGGGAAATAGGTCATAATTCACCCAACCAAGTGCACTAATGTTAGACATCCAGGTTCCTTCCAATTTTTCCCAATAAAGTTGTGATTTACTGCTATCAGGCAGTATTGCGTAGTCATTAAAATGAAGAAACCCTGTGAATCTGGCCGCCTGGCTTTGAATTCCCTGTACCACGTAGTAGCCAAGTAACCTCGGCCAAATTACTGAGTTTCTCTAAGCCCCAGCTCCATGTGTATAAATGGGGAAGAGAATAATACCTCATAGTGTTGTTATGAGGAGTAAATAAGAGGATACACGTAAAGCACTTAACACAGAGTCTGGCATATGGTGTGAGCTCGATAAATCCCAGCCATTATTATTATCATAATATCTTCATGCATAAATCTATCTGCAGCTCTGATTGTTTTCTTAGGACAGATTCCAATGAGTAAAATCACTGTATCAGAGGGTGGCTCTTCATAGATAGTGCTTAATTATCCTCCAGAAATTTTAGACGAATTTATACACCCAACAGAAGTGCCTGTAGGGGCAAATGCAGTATCTTTCATAGCAGTAGACTCAGAAGATATATCAAATACAGATGACTGTATACAATAAAAGATGTTTGAATATCCTACAGTTCTCACATATAAGGACATAAACTTTCTTTTTGTTTCATGCCTCTTCAGTTATGGTAATAACCAAGGCCCGGGCTGATCCTTCCAAAGGCCTTTGATTTAAGAGTAAGAGAAAAATGGGTTCGGTTCCAAGCTCTGCCACTTACTAGCTGTGAGGGTTTGAGCTAGTTTATTTCCCTCTCTGTACCTTGGTTTCTTCAATAGTTTTATTTTTTAATAGGAATTATATCTGAGCAGTATCTTCCTTTCATATTTGTTGTAACTGTATATGCAGAATAAATGTGGCAATGCCTGGTGATGCTAGCTGTCAATATTTTTTGTACATTTTTCTATAAATGCATTGCATTTACAAACAATTTTTCACTTTATTATTATATGGATATTTCATGTGCTAATCTCAAATGGAGTCAAGATCCAGCTATGCCAAAATTTTGCTGTGTGATCACGGGTAAGTGACTTGACCATTCTGGGTCTCTTTTTCCTGCTATAACAATGAGAGCCTTGGTCCAGATTATCTCCAATAGCTATGTTTCTATAATCTTGCCTTCCCGTGCTTTAGAGTGTCTGATCTCAGTACTACTGACATTTTGAGTGAGATAATTCTTTGTTGTCCTGAGGAAGGGTGGCTGTCTTGAGCTTTGTAGGATGTTTAGCAGCATCCCTGGCCTTTACTACCCACTGGCACCCCTACCCAAGTTGTGACAACTAAAAATGTCTCTAGACATTGCCAAATGTCCCCTGAAGATCAAAATCATCCCCAGTTGAATACTACTTACCATATACTTAAGGGTTTCAGGCAATGGTTGTCACTTAAAGGACTGATTTAAATGGCTTTTAATATCCCTTCCAGTCATAAAATCCCAAAGGCCAATGATGCTGTGACTGATTTGAACTCAAAGCCACCCACACGCCACATATTTGAGAAAGGCCCTTGTCATCTCCGATATCTCTTCTACCTGCTGAATTCCATGGAGGTGACTGACTCCATCATCTACCTCTTTGCTAGAGGTGACAGGTGAAATACCCAGACCATAGGCTCGGGGTCCATCTGACCCAGTCACCAATTAGGAGTCTTTGGACAAATTCTTTAGCTTTTCTGAGTTTTTTCATATGTCAAATGTGGATGACACCTCAGAGTAATTTGGGCGAGTGTCCCTGGTATCAAGGAGAAGGAGGAGGAACTCCAAACGGGAAGCTCTTGCTTTCATTTTTTCCTACAGAAAATGACTAACACTCAATCATTTCCCAGCTGGACCTCGGGTTTAGACCAGGTTTTGATTTAGATGTTTCCAGCCAAAATCAAGGAGCAGCTCCTGAGGAATGGGGTGGACAAATGATCCAGTGAGCAAGCAGAGGAATGCTATGGACCAAGAGAGTGACTTTGGTTCCAGCTGAAAATGTCAGCAGAGTGCTGGGAGAAAGGAATCTGTTTAGCAGGTGTGTTTAGAATCTGGCAGAGAGCACTGGGCCACAGCCAGGACCACTGAGCTGGTCTGAATGCCTTCTATGTTGATTCCCTGGGACTGAGACCCAGGAGTTAAAGAGGAGAACATCTAAGGTAAACACACAACGGCCAGACAGTGGCTAGAATTTTTCTTCAGGCCTTCCATGTCTCTTGCAGAACACCAAGAGGCCAGCTACAGGAGTGTGGCCTGAGTCCGCGGCCCTCACCCACCCTCTTCCACATCACCTGATCCTAAAGGAGCTCCGAAAATAGCTCAGAATCTGGGCCTGCCTGGGAGACACATAAAGATCCATTTACATGGGAAGGTGCCTCCTCCAAATACCCACAGCAGACCAATCTATGCTAATGGCTCAGTCTCCCTCAAATCTGGGATTTATATAACTGGCTCCTACACTCTGCCGTTGCCAGCAGAAATGCCTGAATTATCTTAATTCCAGAATATAAATTATTCCAATTTCGAGGCCATCATTTTAAAGCTGTCAAAGTCAATATTTTTAACAGCCTAGAAAAAAAGTTATAACAGGAAAATGTCTAAACAAGTTGTGCTTGAGGTCTTGAGACAACTTCTGGCAAAAATCTGTGCTGAGATGGAGAAATACCCCACACTGACTCCACAACTAGGGAAAAATATCAGTTGGTCCCGTCACCAATACGTCTGCGGGAGAGCCAATGAGTCAGTCTACTTACACTGATCATTTTCAATCTGTTACTTTCCATTTATGGATTAATCTTTTGTCTTTTGATCCTAAGATTTTCTTTTTTTAAGAAGTTAATTCCAAAAAGAATAACATTCAATGCTTGGTTGAGAGAAAGGAAAACGTTCTTCCCTAACCCCCACCCTTTCCTAGTTTTCATTTCATTTCTATTTTAATTCTCCTCATCCATTATGCTCTGAGAACTCCTGTGTACCAGGCAGAGCCCTGGGGATGCTGGGATGGGTTAGAAGTCCCTCAAGGTCAAGGAAGAAGCTGTCACGTGAACTTCCTTGCCCTTGGTCAGGAAAGAAAAGGCAGTTCCTTTTTTATTTGCACATCAGTTTCATCCAGGTGAATCATCATCTCAACCAGACAAAAACCTGGGAGTGAAGGAAGTGAGTGTGCTAGGAGGGGACCATGCAAAGCAGAGTCACAGTTGTAGTTCACCTTTGGAGCGGAGAAAATTCATTAGCACCTGGGGAGGCAGCCAGGTTGCAAGAATATGGCACTGCCCAAGTGGGCACATTCGCTCACCACTGCCCCGGACACCGGGCTCATGGTGGTCCTTGTGGGATAGCACTGGAAAATCTCTGTTATGGGCCCATCTCCTATTCAGAGGCTAGAAAACACCCCACTCCTGTAGCTCTGAAGCAGGATTAATTGATTGGTCTCATATGAACCTAAAAGCCGTTAAGAGCAAGGAGGATGAAAAGCAATTCAAATTGCTTTATTACCATTTTCTAGTGAAGTACCAGTTTAGTCCTCAGCCCTACTGTGAAGCAGCAGGTTTCCAGATATTGACTGTGCTGGCATGTGCTCCTAGAAGAGAGGAAATGCCTGGGTCTGAAAAGCAGAAACATCTGCTCAGATCTCCGGCGGGCCTGTTGCTGAAGCCATGGTGGGGGGGGGGGTCCCCTTCAGGTGGCGTCACTGCAAGTAGGAGACTGGGAAAGCACTCCCAATAGGGGAATTTCAGGCTGTGTCGGGGCGGGGGGGGGGCGGGGGGGACGCTCTTTCTCTCTCTCTCTTTTTTTAAGACTTCATTTACTTAATATGGGGCCGGGGGCCAGGGGGGAGGAGAGATTATAAATGGTTTTACAAGGCAATCTATAGACTTTCTGACAGAAGGCAGCCAAGATGATTATAGTAGTTATAGTGATAATAATAATAGCCATCATGGAGTGCTTGTATCTGCCAGGCACTGAGCACTTTCCATATCTTAACTCATTTAATCCTCAAACCACACTATAAGGTAGGTACTACTATAATCTCCTTTTTACAGATCTCCTTTCCTACAGAGGAAACTGAGGCACATGGGTAACTTGCCCAGATTCACCGGCTGGTAAGTGCAGGAGGCAAGCTTTAACTCGGTAAGTTTAGCTGCAAAGTCCCAGGTCTTACTCACTACCTGTGGTAGTAATTACTACTCTGTGCCAGTTACCATCACACACATTTTTTTCTTTGATCCTTACAGGAATACTATGAGTCGGATGTTATGGTCCCCTATTTTCAAAGGCGCAAACTACAGCTGAGAGTTGGGAAGGAATTTGTTCAAGGTCATGAGGATAAGAAATGTCAGAATGTGGATTAACCCCAGATCAAGCTCTTTTACAACAGCCTGGTCCCCGCCATGATCTGAAAGTTTGGACTTGGACTATACTTTCTCAGTGGGGATCTAGCCCAGAATGTCAGCAACAAATCAATCAGTAATCATAATATTATTATTATTAATAATAGTAACCGTTTACCAAGCACTTGCAATTTGATAGACCCTCCCCTAGACATGAATTTAGTCCTCACAAATCCCTGAGTTCCAGGCTTTTCTTTATTTTCCCCATAAATCAAAAGGGGAAACTGAGACTCAGAGATATGAAGTGACTTGACCAAGGTCACACAGCTGGGAAATGATTACACTTAAATATGAGCCCAAGTTATTCTGGTTCCTAAGTACAAGTGCTTACTAATTCTTCTTTTTTCTTAAAACAAAAGAAAAGAAAAAGGCATAAATGGGGGGGGGGGAAGAAAAGCAAAAGAAATGGGAGGGATAATATTTGAAATCTATTCAGTGCCCTATGGAAACTCACATGTAACAAAAACATTTGCCATAGCTTTGTAGAACATAAAGTCCATGTGAACAGGAATTTTTGGCTTTTTCATCCTTTCCTATATCCTCAGCACCTGTAACAATACTGGGAGATACTTGTTGAATGGATGACTAAATTTACATTCGGTTGCAAAAGAAACATCTTAGGAAGCCTGAGTGATTCACAGGAGAAGAGTTTCATGACACTTCTAAGAAATGATCCAATACTGGGCCACAACTAATCCAAACTAATAAGAGGTCGCTTTTCCAGTAATAATTACCACAAATGTATCCATCTGACCTAAATATTTATTTACAAGAAGAGAACTCAGTGCACCACCATCTCTCCAGTTGCTCAAACCAGAAACCAGAAACCCTATCCTCACATCTTGGGCCAAGCTACTGTCATCTCTCCCCTGAACTAACACAAGGTCCTCCTCTCTTAATTCCCTGCTTTCACTCTTGACCTCTGTAATCCGTCCTCCAACCAACAACCAGGATATGCCTCCTGAAATGTAAATTAGATCATGTCACACACCCTACTGGAAAACCTTCCTGGCTCCCCATTGTGTGAAATCCAAACTTCTTCCACCAGCTTCTGCCTTTCACTACCACTATTTTAAACAACTTCCCCATAATTTAGAATGCTCTGTCTACATTGACCTTCTCTCAGTACCTCTGGCAAACTATGTCCTCTCCCACCTTAGACCTTGTACGTACTATCTTCTCTGGCTAGGTTCTCCTGCCCCCACTCCTCCCAACTCCTGGCTTCTTCTCGCTTTTCTGGTCTCAGCTTTATGTCACCTTCTGACCAAGGTTTTCTCTAACCATCCAGTCCATCCCCCCTTTCCATTATTTTCTCTTATAGCACTTTATTTCTTCCATAGCTCTTACCACAATTCAAAATTATATATTTACTTATTTATTGTTTATCTCCACCACTAGGTTTTAAGCTCATGAAGGAAAAGACCATGTCTGTTTTGTGCATGTTTGTCAGCGGGGGGCAAGGGGGAGGGGGGTCATCACTGTCTGTTCAACACCTAGCTCTGTGTCTGGTCTATAGCAGATGTTCCAAAGTATTTGCTGAGTAAGTTAATGAATGAGAAAAGATTGTTGGAACCGGAAAAGATCACAGAGATCCATAAACCTTTAGCATCTTGAGGACAAGTTCTATGTCTTTGTCAGCTCTGTGTTCCCAGCAACTGGCCCAGAGACTGACAGAGGTAGATGTTAAATGAATGCTTGTGGAATGACAAAATGGAATGGACAAGTGAACTAACAGTTATTAAACAACTTCCATGCATTCTAGGCAATCTACATACATCATTTCATTTAACTGGCCCAATAACCATGTGTAGTAGATACTATAATCTCCATCGTACAAATGAAAAACCAAGACTTAAAGAGTGTAAGTCCTGTTTCAAAGGTCACCTAAAAATATACTTCCACGTTCACCATGCTGAATGAGTCACTTCATTCAACTTCCTGTGTTTACAGATAAAAAACTGAGACCAATAAAAACTCAAGAAACTAGGCATGTAAAGCAACTACCTCAACATAATAAAGCCATATATGAATAATCCACAGCTAACATTATACTCAATGGTGAAAGACTGAAAGTGTTTCCTCTAAGATCAGGAATAAGGCACCAATGCCTGCTTTTGCCATTTCTACTCAAAATACTATTGGAATTTCTAGCCAGAGTAATTAGGCAAGAAAAAGAAATAAAAGGCATCCAAGTAGAAAAGGAAGAAGTAAAATTATATCTATTTGCAGATATAATCCCATTGTAGAAAACTCTAAAGATTATACACACACACACACACACACACACACACACACACAAACTGTTGGAACTAAAAAACAAGTTCAGCAAAGTTTCAGGATACAAACTCCACACACAAAAATCAGCTGCATTTCTATACATTAACAATGAACAGTGCAAGAAAGACGTTAAGAAAACAATTCCATTTATGACAGCACAAAAAGATTAAAATACTTAAGAAAAAATGTGTTTTGCAGAAATAGAGAAACCCTTTCTAAAATTTATATGGAATCTCAAGGGACTTCAAATAGCCAAAAACAATCTTGAAAAATAAGAATAAAGTTGTAGGACTAACAATTCCTGATTTCAAAACTTACTGCAAAACTACGGTAATCAAAACAATGTGGTACTGGCATAAAAACAGGCATATTGATTAAGGGAATAGAATAGAGATCCCAGAAGTAACTCTCAAATATATGGTCAAATGATTTTTGACCACAGTGCCAAGACCATTCAATGGGGAAAGGGCAGTCTTCAACAAATGATACTGGGAAAACTGGATATCCACAAAAGAATGATATTAGATCCTTACTTTGCACCATGAACAAAAACTAACCTCAAATGGATCAAAGACCAAAATGTAAAAGCAAAATCTTTTATAAAACTCCTAGAAGAAAACATAAGGAAAAATCTTCATGACATTGAACTTAGCAATGATTTCTTGTATATGACACCAAAAACTTTGGCAACAAATTGATAAATTGGACTTCATCAAAATTAAAAACTTTTGTGCTTCAAAGGGCACTATAAGAGAATGAAAAGACAACTCACAGAATAAGAGAACATATTTGCAAATTACGTACCTGATAAGGGATTGATATCCAGTATATATAAAGAACTCTTACAACTCAAGAACAAAAAATAAACAACCTGACTGAAAGTGGGCAAAGGATTTGAATAGACATTTCTCCAAAGGAAATATACGGTTGGCCAATAAGCACATGAAAAGATGCTCAACATCACTAATCGTTAAGGAAATGAAAGTGAAAAATCTCAGTGAGATAACACCTCACACCCATTAGGATGGCAATTATCAAAAAAAGAAAACAGAAAATGACAAGTGTTGGGGAGGATATGAAGAAATTAGAGTCTTCATTCATTGCTGGTGGGAACATAGAATGGTGCAGCCACCATATGGAAAAGAATATGGGGGTTACTCAAAAATTCAACATAGAATTACCATATGACCCAGCAATTCTACTTCTGGATATATACCCAAAAGAAATGAAGATAGGGACTCAAGCAGGTATTTGTACACCTGTGTTCGCAGCAGCATTATTCACCACAGCCAAAGGGTGGAAACAACCCAAGTGTTCGTCAATGGATGAAAGGATAAACAAAATGTGGTACACACGTACAATAGAAGATTATTTAGCCTTAAAATGAAATAAAATCCTGATACATAAACATGCATGAACCTTGAAGATATGCTAAGTGAAATAAGCCAGACACAAAAGGATAAATATTGTATGATTCTACCTATATCAGGTACCTAGAATAGTGAAATTCATAGAGACAGAAAGTAGAATGGCGGTTGTTAGGGGCTGAGGGGAGAGGGGCAGGGGAAGTTGACGTTTAATGGGTACAGAATTTCATTTTGGGATGATGGAAAAGTTGTGGAGATGTATAATGGCGATGGTTGCACCACAATGTGAATGGACTTTATGCCACTGAACTACACACTTAAAAAGGGCTAAAGTGGTAAGTTTTATGTTTTGTATATTTTACCACACACAAAAAAAATCTGAAACCAAGATGAGAAGACTTGTCAAAGATCACACAGTGAGCATGTTATTGGCACAGCCCACACTAGAATTCCCAGCTTCCTGAAGCCCAGTCTATTGCTATTCTTATCTTTGCTTTCAACTAAAATAGGACTTACAGTTACAGAGCATTTGCAAACACAGTTGAACATCAAGTAGCTTGACAAAATGAGCCAAACTCCTCACTTAAGGTTTTCCCCCAGGCTCTCCAAGTAAAAGAAGAAACTCGCAACCAAAACATGTAATTGGTGGTGGTGGTGAAGGTGGTGACACCAACCCTCTATGCCCTGAGGCCTGGGCCGACATGCATTTAACTCCCTGAACCCTATGCTCTAACTATAAAAATATCCCAAGCCCCTTACTCGACAAACTTAGGTTTTGTTTTTATTTTTATCCTGATAAAATGGGACCAAGTAGAAACTTGGTTAATCAGAAACCCACTGATCTCCCAATTAATTGTGGTTTTGCTCCTCGGCGCCCTTCATAGCGATGTCTCTCTAAAACAGAAATCAAAAAACTACATATGGGGCCAGCCCGCGGGTGTAGCGGTTAAGTTCGCACGTTCTGCTCCGGCAGCCTGGGGTTTGCCGGTTCAGATCCCAGGTGTGGACCTATGCACCAGTCATCAAGCCATGCAGAGGCGGTGTCCCACATAGAGCAACTAGAAGGATGTACAACTATGACATACAACTATCTACGGGGCCTTTGGGGAGAAAAAAGGAGGAAGATTGGCAACAGATGTTAGCTTAGGGCCACAGTTCCTCAAAAAAGAAAAAAAACTACATAAAAACAAAGTTTCAGTCCTGAAGTTGGGTTGGTCTCCTTTTTCTTCTCTTCTCCGTTTTTCTGCCCACTGTCAGACTGACACCTTTTAGGCAACTGAAAAGACTGTTTACGTCATGCTAAAATCCTTCTGTCAAAGGCAAATAAGACTATTATGTACGTCCTTTGTCATAGCTCTCTGACCACTTAGCCAGTGTCTATTTCTCTTAGTCAAGGGTTAGGAAAGAGAAAAAAGCCAGAAAAACATTACGTTTTGTAGACTAGGATTACAGCAAAAAGCAGATCACTAACTCCAATCAAACCATTCTAAATTAACATATATGCTTCGGCCCCATGCCCTCTAGTAGTGCTGAAAGCAACACCCTTGCTGATGTAACTGATTTGTCTCCTTATTAATGCCCAGAGTTATCAGAATTCCCAGCTATGACATACTTTCAATAAGTTAAAATATTAAATTCTCGATTACATTTCCCTTTCAGCCTAAAAAACAACTCAGGATGTAGCCTCATGAGCAAAGTGAATTTTAATTGTTCCATTTTTCTGCAACAACCTGGATATGGTTATTGATTTTTCTTAAACTGAGTTTGAGTGTTCAGAGAGATAGAATTGTTTCTCCCCTCCTCTTTCCACTTAGTCTCTTCATGCTCCTTGTCCATTAAGAATACAGGTTAACTATGAAGAACATTTATGCTATCAAAGTTCAAACCTAAAAAAAAAACACCTTGATTTCATTTTTTTAAAGTTCAAGGCTTTTTTTATTGGGATTTAAAAGGAAAAAAACCTTTATATGTCATATAATTCTAACCAGCTATTAATCACCTTCAACCTAAAGATGTGTAGTTCTCTGCCCTTTCAAAACTTGGAAGTTCAAGGACTTAAAAAATCTCTCCTGACTCTAAAGACATTTCAACCCCCTAACTCAATATCCATGAGAAACATCGGCTCTTAATTTAAGCTTTTCTAATCCAGATCTGTATATTTTTGCTTATGTCTATCGCTGTTGAACAATTAGATTACCACCTGGTTTGCACTGCTAATGGATGGGAGAAATACCCTCTGAACGAATTACCTTGTTGGTTCTACCTCATATATTCCTTGAGAGCATAAACCTTCTTTTCTGCTCCAAATATGAAGGGGTTCATGGACGTACAACTGACTGCTCTCCTCACAGAGTTTTATAATAATTTTTTTCCAGTTTCTAGTTTCTCCAAAGAGAAACATGTGGTAAATTTTCACGCAGGAATCTAGCTGGTCCTATTGTCGGTCTCAGCCCCTTCTCCCTGATCCAGCCTCTAACTACCGTCCCCTAGCAAAATACCTCTCCTCTAGTCAATTTCCAGTAATGTGTGAGTTGATTCAAAGAAAAATTGAGTAATATTTGCAAGCACTTTACAATTTACAGAGGACTTTTTAAATTAGGTTTGCATTTTATGTTTTTGCAAAGTATATTAGCTTTTTTTAATACAAAGACAAAATTTTTAAAAATTTTTTACAGTCTCACAAACCACATAACTCCTCTTAATGTTTCTTAAACAAAAATAATACATTTATAATCTATAGTGACAGAAAGCAGACCAGTAGTTGTCTGGGGCCAGGAGTGGGGGGATTGACTATAAGAGGCAAGAAGAAACTTTCTGGGGTAATAAAAGTATGCCTTTTTTTTTTTTTTTACAGCTTTACTGGGATATAATTAACATATAATGTTGGGTGAGTTTAATGCGTACAACGTGATGATTTGATATATGTATTTACTGCGAAACAATGACCACAGTAAGGCTAGTTAACACTCCATCCCTCACATACCTACCATTTTTCGTATGTGGTGATAACTATTAAGATCTACTCTCTTAGCAACTTTCAACTACACAATACAGTATTGTTAACTATAGTCACCATGCTGTACATTACATCCCCAGAACTTAGTCATCTTATAACTGCAGGTTTGTACCTTTTTACCACCTTCACCCATTTCCCCCACCCCCAGCCCCTGGAAACCACCAATCTACTCTCGGTTTCTAGGAATTCAGTTTCTTTTAGGTTCCACAAATAAGTGAGATCATGTAGTATTTATGTTTCCCTGATTTATTTCACTTAGCATAATGCCCTCAAGGTTCATTCATGTTTCGCAAATGTTTCCCTCAACAAAAGTATATCTTGATTGTGATGGTTACACGGCTATATTCATTTGTCAAAAGTCATCACCCTGTACACTTAAAATGCACACATTTTATTGTATGTAATTTACACCTCAATAAAGTTTACTAAAAATTTTTAAATAGTGAGATATTCATTAGGAAATTCAAATAGGACTCCCAGTTCAATACACTGGATTTATTCTACTTTTCCCCTTCCCATAGCCTCACTAAAATGGGAGTAAAGGAATGGATAAAAGACATCCAAGGACAAGGAGAACAGGGGAAAAAAGTCTTCAGAAGATGAGACTCTAACAGCTTTGAGAACTGAGCAGAGCAGAGTAAGTTACACACTCAGTGCCCACAGATGGATGAAAAAATCAGAAGAAGTTAGTGGGCAATTTCCCCTGCAGAAACCCCAGAGGGAAAGACAGGGAGACTTAGAACTTGAGGCATGGGGTTGAAACAGAAACCAAAAAGGGATTTGCTGAAAGTCTGTATGGAGGAGAATGGGACCAACCCACCCCCACCCCTCCTTCATCCTAAGCAGCCAGATAATGATTTCTTCTTCACCTTTCTCGATGGTAAGACAGAGGTTTATTTCAGGGACCCAGACTCAGAGGTACCAGGCCTAGTGGAAAGGAGGGGTGGGATGCAAGACTGAAGCAGGCCATTTACAGGTAAGTTGACCTAGTGAACTGCAGCCCCCACAGCGCAGTAATCTACCAAGTTTGAAGCAGATGTTTTGGAGATCTAACTCTGGAAAAATGAAACAGTTCTAGAGAAAAGACCACGCACACACATTCCAGGGTTTCACCAGCAGTGAGGCTGTCTTGGTTCTTGATCTCCATAGACTGAAGCCCACCAGTTCATAAACACCCTCTCAACACTCTTATACACATGCACACATGCGCACGCGAACACACACACACACACAGCTTCCAGATAATGACTCAATTTTAAATAATAACAGAGAGTGGAAGATCATTAGGCACTTAAGAAATACTACCAATATGATTTTTTTTAAAACAGTTGAAATAAATGTTAAAAAAAAGAAGCTTGGAGGAAACAGAGACAACACAGAGAGCTTAAGAAAGCTTTTGAAAAAAGAACCTTATATCTAATATCTTTAAAGTGATAAGAGATGACGTTATATCCACAAAACAAGAAATGGATTCTGTAAAAAGGAAATAATCAGAGAACAAGAAGGAGCTCTCAGATATTTAAAATATGTTAATTGAAGTAAACGTTCATGAGAAGTATTGAAGTAGAGAAAATCTCCCATGAAGCAGAACAAAAAGACACAGAGATGAGAAAGAGGATCAACCAGGAGGAACAACATCCCAATAATAAAAGTTAAAGAAAAATACAACCAAGAAAAAGGAAGAGAAGAAATTATCAAAGAAATAAAGGATACAAATCTTCAAATTAAAGGGGCCCACATGTACCTAGGACAAAAACTGGAACAGACTCACATAAATGCAATCATCATGAAATTTCAAGATACCAGAGACAAAGAGAAGATGCCAAAAGTTTCCAGAAACAAAATACAGGTCACAGACATGGAACAGATATAAGAAGGCGTTAGACTTCTCAGCATCAACATTGATTTTTATTCAGTGAAGGCCTTGAAATTTGTCAGAAATTTTTTAACCTAGAATTTTATATCAAGTGAAATTATCATTCAGTTTAAAAGGAAAAATAGAGAAAATTTAGTATGTGCCAAGCCTCGGAAAATGTTTACCTCTCAGACCTTTCTTCAGAAGCTACTAAATGATGTACTTCAGCAAAAGAATGACTGTACCACAAAAATGAGAGTTAAAAGATTTAAGAACAAAGGACGGGGCAAACAGAATTCTGTGATGTTCACCAGGCCTAGTGAGAAATCCATCCAATTAGATGAGGGGCATTGAGAACTGTAAGAAAGAAATCCCTAGGAAAAAAATATAATTGATAGTTTTTGTCATATATATTTAATCATTTGGAAAAATCGCTGCCAAGTTTTGACATGTTGGTGTGTTTAGAAAAAAAATTAGTGTGTTAAGTAAATACACAATTAAGTAGATGAAAAAATTAAGGTATTTATTAACTACAGGAAAAACAAAAAGTTATTTGATAAAGAATCTATACTAATTGGCCAGGTAGTGGACTACTGAAGTACTTGTGACAGTGTTGCCTTATCTATAGATAAAGTCAAACATTATTATATAATTATATTGAGAAGCTGGAAGATTGGGAAGGGAAGAAATGGGTTTATAAGAGATAAATCCTCAAATAGCATTATAGGAATCCAATACACAATATCAAAAAATAGAACTATAAGCATATTATTTAGACATTTGAAGATAAATATCAAAAGAAACACTTTAAAGAGTTTAAAATAGCTCCCTCTAAAGAGTAGACTGGGGATAGAAAGGATTGGGGCAAGGAACAATCATATTTTGTATAAACCTTTAGTAGTACTTTATGATCAAACTATGTGTATCACACACATAATTTCTATTTGAAAAGAGAGCCCATCTCCTGTTTTTATTATTACAAATAATATTACAAAGCAACTTTTGCATCCATTGTGTCATTTGGTTTTCACAAGAGTCTGCTGAGATAGAATTTACTGTCAGCCCTATTTTATAGATGAGGAAACTGAGAATCAGAGAAATGAGGTGAGTTGTGACAAGTCTACTGATTCTAAATCTTTACTTTTTCCTCCATCCAAAGGTTAAAGATCAATATTATAATATGTGCCTATTTACAGCTCTGCCTGATTCCAAAAAGGTACGTAACATAACTTACGAAAATAAATACAGCATTGCTAGACAAATTGAATTAAAAATAAATCATTTGAGAAGCACATAAGAGAAGAAGTGAGGATAGTAGATTCAAGAGTGAGGTCAGTTTATCAAATGCAGGCCAGCCAATCCTATATATCTCAACAGAAGTGAAACTAAAATTTCGCCCTGAGCTTCTTGGCAACAGTGCTAAAAAGGAAACAAGATTGACAAGTTAGAAAATTCACTGTGCCCACAAAGTAAGATCAAATCAGATTTTTTTAAAAAAAGAACCTCATCTGTTCCTGGTGCTGAAACCAGGGAGAACTTTTACCACCCATCCTCATAAGGAAGAAACTACATAATATAGTGATCAACATCCACAGCAATGTTCTTAAAATAAGTCAGCAACAAGTAGAATCTGTGTCCTTCAATGTAAACCAATTTCATCACACCAAAAATAATTTGATTAAAAATAAATTAACAGGGACAGGAGGAGGGGCATCAAAATAATGACACATAGGTATAAGGAAAAATTTAAAGCAGGTGTAATGTTCCATTAGCCGTGTATACATATACACACATATATATATACATCTATAAAGAGTTTTGAAATAACTTCCTAGTGAGCCCACCAAGAGAAACTGACTGCAAAAATGTACACAACCTAATGATTTATGCCACTTTTTATATAGGATTATTCACTATAAATGAGTTTAAAATTGATTTATCTATCCAAAATGGTGACATTGGTTTTAGAAGGATTGATTCTTTCACTTAGGGACAGTTGTCCATCCTAATCCATGATAAGAAAACCATCTTATCTCATCTGGAGTTAAATGTTGACTCTGGATGAGGAAGGTTGAAATTACCTCTTCCTCTATTCACCTCAATTCTCTCTCAAGGAGGAAAGTTGTCAAAATTCCATAACATCTCATGGAATGTACCAGGAAGTGCTGATTCAGCCTGAGCCAAGGTGAAAGATGAAAACTCTGGAACTGGTCATCTGTCATGTCCACTGGGCATCAGGTCTCTCCAGCACTCTTCTGCTGTTCTCTGGGTGAATAATGGGCATTCCAGGGTCCTGAGATGACGCCCAAAGCTGTCATCCTCTGAGTGCCAAAAGTTCTCCTTCAGTCTTTAACACATTAAGATCCTGCTGAGTTCTATGCACAAATGAGAAAGATTCTTGTGGAGTCCAGACCTGATCCGCATGGACCTATTGGTGACAGGACCCAACGCTGTCTCCTTATTTCGAACCATCCACTCAAAAATTCCTCCTCATATGTACCCTTTTCTTCATGCCACTCACTCCTGCAAACAAACTCAGGCCCAATGGGATTGTCTGGCTCCTATTATCAGTGTAGCCTGTGTTTCCCCCGGACAAACCAGCTTAGGAGATAGAAATGGATTCTCATTAAAACAATATTTCAGTAGGTCTGACTCCACTTGCTTTTCTAAACTTGGAGGACTCTGAGATTATCCTCATCATTTCACCCAATGATTCCCAGGAGTCCCCTAAGGGGAGTCTGACCTGTACTCACTTCCTCATTCTGTCTGCTCCCACCATATACCTTGTCTTCCCTTCCTAGTCCAGAATACCTCCCTGATGTCCATCACTTTCAGGGCTGTGTAAAGGCGCCCCAACACTGTTGCTAGGGCACACCATTGAAACACCTCCCATGGAACCACCAAAAATGCAACTAATGTGCTGGAGTTCCAAGAACTTTGTTCCACATAGCTTTAGTGTGCTTATATCAACGTATCTCTGTGCAGAAGTGGAGGGGAATTCCTGTAAATTCCATTATAATTGGAAGTATTATTATGACAACTGTAGTGAAATTGTATTTATGCTTGTTTGCAGTTACCTCTCCCTCTTTCTCTGGAATCCACATATGAATCTACAGAGGGCTGGTCCAGGGGAGAATTCTGACTGGCAGACACCATGGATGAAGGCGGGTGGACCCAGCCTTACCTATAAATCCCAAGGCTTTGGTATGGGAATAACCACATCTAGCTTTACAATGAGTTCTTCTCTGGGAGGCTCCTCTGCATGCACATAGAACACAGATAAGCCCATCCCACCAGACTTCCAAATAAACACAGCCATTTCTGGATCTTGGGGGGAACATGCATTTGACTCAAACCGTCATAACAATATCCACCGCTTAACAAGCACCTACACGCAATTGGGCTGGTTCCCTCATTTAATATTCACAAGAATCCTGGGAGTGGAATATTATTTTCTCCATTTTGAAGGTGAGAACTGAAACTCATCTATTCATGATCTTCTCCAGAGCTCTTCTCTGAGGCTGTAGAGGTACGGATTATGCAGGTTCACACCAACCCAGCACTGGACACTAGGTTAAGCCACATGGCAGGATTCAAATGTACCCTCTGGAAACTGTGACTATAGAAGGAGAAATGAAACACAGACATAAATCACACTATTAAAAGATAGAATGTCACATAATAGAAACACAAAGTACTGTGGATAGGCTGGGGGGGGAGTGAAAATTATGCCACAAAGTGGTTGTGCCTTAAATATCCATACGATATAGTCATTCATTCATTCAATAAGTGAAATTGACTACTCTGGGCTAGGAACTGTACTGGACACTAAAATCATAACCATACGAGGAAACTCATAGTCTAATAGAGAAAGAATTAAATATTCCCGCTGTGTTGTTAGCTTCCCAGAGCCACTGCAACAAATTACCACAAACTGGATGGCTTAAAGCAACGTAAGTGTATTTTCTCACAGTTCTAGGGGTTGGAAGTCCAAAAGTAAGGTGTTGGCCGGGTCATGCTCTCTCCGAAGGCTTTAGATAAAGAATCCTTCCTTGCTTTTTCCTAGCTTCTGGTGGCTGCCAGCAATCTTCGGCATTTCTTGTAGCTGTGTCACTTCAACGTCTGCCCCTATCTTCACCTGGCCTTCTTCCCTGTGTGTCTTCGCATCGTCTTTGCTCTGTGTCTTCATATGGCTTTCTTATAAGGACACCAGTCATTGGATTTACGGCCCATCCTACTCCAGTATGACCTTAACTAATTATATTTACAAGACTCTATTGCCAAATAAAGTCCTATTCTGAGGATGTGAGTGGACACGAATTTCGAGGGGACATTACTCAATCCAGTACACTCACATTCAATAAAACTCAACAAGTACCAGATAGGGAAGTACAGGGGCTATGGGAACACATGGATTGGGACCTAATTCAGATTCAGGATTGGAATCCAGGAAGACAGAGAGTTGGTAAATGCCCAAACCAAGAATTCACCTGTACGGGGACTTCACCCCTTCTCCCCAGATACACCCACCAATAACTCCTAAACTCTGTTCCAGCTCCCTAATTTCTCATTTGCCAAAGTCAAGCCCCAAAACCACCTCCTCTATGAAACCTTTTCTGATTTCTCTTTGTTGGGATTAATCACTCCTTTCTGTGCACCGCTACAGCTTGCCACTTGTTACCTTATTTAGAGGAACGGAAGCTTGCATACACTGAGTGTCTTCTACGAACCAGGAATGTGCTAGTCACTTTCATGTACCCAGTAGTTCCTCTAAATCTCAGCTTTAGAGGTGGAAAAACTGAGACTGAGGGTTAAGTGACTCATCCAGGAACACACAGCTCTTTACCATTCTGGCCCCAAAGGTCATGCAAGATGTTTCAATTCACATACCTCCTGCATGAAGGGTCTCGGTACAGTCCTGGGCTGCTTCTGCTTCCCCAGATCTGAGTGAATTAGCTCAGAGCAGGGACTGTATTCTAATTCCTATGTTGTGGAGGAAATGCCACCAGGACACAGCTGAATGTCCCATCACATTGGATGCCTATAGAGGTTATGAAGGTCCACGAGCTCACTCATCGCTCTCTGCAACCTCAATGCACCTCTGTCCGATCCTTCTTTCCTCCCAGGAGAAAACCAAATCAGCTGGAAGTGTTTGCACCGAGAAAAATTCATCTCATAGCAAACATTCTTCCAGTCCCCAAGGATTCTTCATAAGAAGCTTCATTTGGTTTCCACATATTAAGAAGGAAATGGAAATGTTTGATCCCCTTCAGAACTTCGGTGTTGTGAGCAAGGAAACTCCAAGTGTTTTGGAGCTGGAGTGGGGAGGAGAGAGATCTTGGGAATACATTGTAGTTAAGTACTCCGTAGCATGGAAATTCACTTTTCTTTTTGGAGAAGAAAGAAGAAATCCACTTAGTAATATATGTCTCTTTGTGGCCCAGTAGATAAGAGCACAACTTAGATCAGCTGCTTAGAATCAAATCTTCACCTTAGTTTTTGGCATTTCACAAATTACCTAACCAGTCTGAGATACTGCAACTGTATGTAAAGTGGGGAATAATAATAGCATTTACTCTATGGGTTATTGCAGAGATTAAATGAGATAACAGTATAAAGTGCTTAGCATGATGCCCAGCACATAGTAAGAGCTAAATGTAGGTTTGCTATTATTATTGATTGTTATTATAATTCATTATCTCTGAGGCTGCTTTCCACTGCACCCACTCACAGGGCAGACAATGTGCTAAACCAGCTGTTTAACACGAGAGACTCCTGGTCCCCAGAGACCTGAGACAAGCTCCTGAGATGCACAATATGTCTCCATTAGCCAAGCAAGGGGGTTGGGTGTGTTTTCTAATTCCATATTCCTGTGTTCATTAGCTGCAAGCCTGCCAGAAACTCAGGGCTCACTAGCTTCTCCAAACAGAGAAGTGTTTCACGTGGATTGCGTTATAGATCTGTTTTTCCTGGGACCCCGGGCCAGAGGCTCGTTACCACCATAACCTGTGCAGACTCGGCTGCAGAGCATGCTGGGATGTCCAGGCTGAGTCAGCCCAGAAAGGTGAGTGAACAGGAAAAGACATAGCTGCGAGAAGGGCTAACAAGGCTGCAGCACAGCTTCTGAAAGGGAGGGTAGTCATCCCAGTCCCAACGTCCAAGGGGGGCAAGAGGGAAGGGGGTACAGCACAGCAGGTAAGAGCTTGAACTCCAGAGTTAAACGGAACTGGTTTTGAATCCTGACCCTGCCACTGGGCCATTCTCTGACCTTGGGCAAATTACATAACCTCTTACTCTCCAGAGGTAATAAAAGAATCTCCAGATTGTTCTGAGAAAAGAATGAGATAATGCTTATAGAGTTCTTTGCACACGACCTGGCCCAGGGTAAACTATAATTAATGCTTTTTGCAGGCTGATTTCAGTCTCCAAGGGAAGACAGTGACCTCCCATCAGAAGAGTCCTCACAGAGAATGACAGCTCCCCAACTCTTGGTTCTCCTTCCAGGCTGAAACAATCTCCAAATTAACTAGTGTTGGGTCAGGGTCTACATTGTCCAATATGGTAGCCACTAGCCACGTGTGGCTATTGAGCATGTGAAATGTGGCTAGTCCACACTGAGATCTGCCACAAATCTACACTGGATTTGAAAGGTTTAGTGTAAAAAAAAATAGTAAAATAGCTCATTCATACTCTCTCTTGTATTGCCTACATATTGACATGGTAAAACTTCAGTTATACTCAGTTAAATTAAATATATCATTAAAATTAATTTTACCTGTTTCTGATTAAGTTTATCATTGTAGCTACAAGAAAATTTAAAATTTCACTTGTGGCTCGCACACATGGCTCACATTATCTCTCCATCGGACTGTGCCGATTTGGGTGGGCAAGTGTTCCAGCCAATGGGATGGACTGAGGATCCCAACTCCTGTGTTGGGAAAAGTGGAGCAGAGTCAGGAAACCAAGGCAGGCAGGGTTCTGAGCTAACCTACAGGCTTGCAGGTACTTGGACCGGGCCCAGGCCCCTGGAAATAAAGATAATGATGACAGCAGCAAGTCACATATCAGACCCACCTCCTGGTGGAGGAGGAGCCCCTGACAAAGGGCCAAGGCTGTCCAGGGCTGGCTCTGTGAATGACGGGACTGAGCCCATGAGCTTCAGGACCCACCCTGGACGGGGCGGAGACCTCCAGGGACAGCTACCATGCTTGGGATTGTTTATAAGCCTGGTGACAGGTAGGCACGTCATAACACCATGTCATTGGCAGAGATAAAGAATCAAGACACCTCCCTCAAATGAATTCACACCCAGCTCAGAATCCCGGGCTGGAAGAGAAAGCCAGAAAGAGCAGGGAGGAGAAGCAGAGAGGTTTTAGAGGAAAACTTTCAAATTATTGAGTATGTCCTCAAGCCAAGTGAGCCACAGCCAATTTCTAACACAGACACAAGAAGTGTTCTTGGGGAACCCTATCTCAGAGCCCCTTGCAAACAAGATTATAGTTAGAACCATATGTAGGGCCCAGCTGCTTAAGGAAACTCCTGGCTATCCCCTTCAATCCCTCAGTCCCAAACAGTCTGAAATGTGAGTAGGTATGCTCTAACCCAAGTCCTCTCAGAGGCAGGACATCAAAGCCTGTTTATTAACTCCCCAAATTAAAGTTTTCCAAGAATATGTGTTGCCCTTGAATGAATGAGGGTGAACAGTTTTGTCAATTTTTCAGTTTAGAAACTGAAAAATTTAGCCTGTGATCTGGTCTCCATGAAGTAGGAACCAATGAGCTTAAGTGAAGGAGGCAGATGGAAATCACTAGAGGTTGAAAGAAAATAAGATGGTTTCACAGCCAATGGGAACTCTGTGATACGCTGTGCTCTGGGCTTGGATTATTTTTAGGCTTTAGCACTAAAATCAGGATCAGTATTTCACTCCCTGGCCTCTGAAGACACTCGTATGATTTCATCCTTCTGGACATTGCGTGTGTTCCAGTACAGGTTGTGTGAAGACCACTACTAGACTCAGCAAGGCAGCCTACCCCTGAATATAACATGAATAAGGCAAGTCTGATCCTTGAGTATAATGTGGATTTTTAAGGGCCATGTGGCCATGGCAAAAACAAAACAAGCTTCTGCTGTTTCTACAAGACATGAAGAAACCTTGAATAACCTCTGGAAACCACTGGAAGCCACCCCAGGGGTATACCTCCAACGTGTCTCATGAAAAATCCATTACACTTGACTGTCTTCAGCATTTTGGTGTTGCTTGTTTATTTCAGTGGCATGGATGACTCACCTCTGTAACCAGGCATGGCGTGATCACCCGGTTCTAACAAACAGACTGGGACACAGGTGGGGTAGGGATTTTTCTTCTCTACTCCCCAAAACCCCTGAGCCCACTCCCTGTACTGTGTCACACACCCCGTGCTGAGACTACCCACCAGCCCGACTGGCTGCCCCACTGGGGCCACTCTTGTTTGCGTCTCTCCATTTAACAGACCCTGGCACACACTGAGTGGCTCATCAATGTGTGTGGAATAAAAATGAATGAATTACTGACTAAAACTCTGAGCTTCCTCTTTCTCAGTGCTTCCCTGCACTCTGTCTGCAACAAGCAGTACTAAGTCAGCTCGCAATTCCCTGGACTGTGAAGCTGACTCTTAGTAAGCCCTGGAGAAGGCTGGGTAGGAGGCCATGGAGAAACAGGACCAGGCTAAGGTCTTCTAAGGATCAGTGTTGGTTAGGGAAACCAGAGATGACCAAGTTCAGGGTGAATTTGAAGAGGTAGAAGTAAGCCAATCTTTCCAGGAAACACTTTCATTATCATCATATTTAATGATGCTAAGTAGAAGAAGACGAATACTCACTTATATACTCTTAATGCTTGTGTCTTCAGTCTCTACAACATTCCAGACACTGTTCTGAGTGTCATGACACGGGAGTAAATAGGCCAAGTCCCCACCCTAATGGATGCAGGGAGACAACGTAAGGAGGTAAATATCTACTGTAGCACACGGGAGAGGGAGTGTCTGGAGAGGAGGGCTGTGATTTTACACAAGGTGGCCAAGGAAGGCCTCTGTGATATGTTAATATTTGAGCAAAGACCTGCAAACCGAGACATTCCAAAAAGAGGAGTCAAGTACAAGAGTCGCCAGCGCAGTCAGGGAGGTGCAAGTCAGCCAGATGGCTAGAGCTAAAGAAGCCAGGAGTTGTAGGAGGCAGGGTCAGAGGTCAGCAAGAAGGCACATCATGTAGCGCTTTCACTACAAGGCGTCCCAGTCCGGGGCTCCCCACATGGAAATGGATAACTGAGTGTCTCATGGGTATGTCATAAAATTAAAATTAAAAAGCAACACCAATCACCATAACAAAGCTTCTCACCAAAACCCAGAACTTTAGATGTCTCCTCTACCAAGCCCTAGACAAGGGGACAGTGACAATGTCAGCACGGTTTATTTTTGACTCGGTAATAAATGTACTACTGCTGTAAATGTCTTTCTTGAAAACAAGATGCCACCTTCTACCGTCCAGTCCATGTAGAGCTACATGCGACTTTACAATGGGGCCCGGGTTTTGTTGGACAGTGCTGGACTGTGGCAGGCTTTTAACTCTATTTCCATTAATTTAAGTCTCACAATAACCCTATCAGGTAAGTGTTATCACTTCCATTGTGTCAGCAATAAAATAAGGCTCAGAAAGATGATTTTTTTCTCCAAATTATCCAGCTTATAAGTAGCGGCATCATACTTTCCACCCAAATGTTCCCACTAAATCTATGTTGAGAGTCCTTTGGGCTACTCTGTCCTATCTCCCTGCTAAGAAAAAAAGAATACCAGTAGGTGCCCTGAGTGAGCACTGGGGGAACTGGGAATAAGACCACCCTGTGACCCAGAGATTCAGAAAACTGCCAGGATGCACTTGGTCCTCAAGAGGGTCAACAACAGAGAGATGTGCCTGCTTACATCCTTGGATGGCCAAGAGCATCAGTGGGAAAAAGGAAACTTGACTGAGTGCCTTTGAAAATTAGAATGAAGTAAAACCTTCCAAGATGACCAGGTATTGAGGAGCTGAACTAGAAAACTACTAAACTAATCATTCAGGTCTTCAGAGCTTTTTCGTTCACTTATTCCATTCATTCATTCATTCATTTCATTTAGTCACACTGCTCACTATCTATTTACCTCCTACAGCTCAAATCTCCTGTTTGTAGCGTGGCCCCTGATCAACTCTCGTCTTCTAAGAAAGACTGGATGGCGATGAACCTGCCCTAGTCACGAGGTTTGGGTTTGCCTCAGCAAGTTGTTGTTGGTTGATCCCTGTACAAATTACCTAATCTTTCCATTTCTTCAGATGCTAAACGAAGAGAACAACAATATGAGTCCTACCTCATAGGTTCGTTGTACAGATTTCCTAAGGGATGGTGTGTGAGAGTACACAGTACGCAGTTGGAATACAGGCAACGTTAGCTGAATCTCAATTTGTGGGTGAAGCCTCTTTTATTGGGGTTAAGTCTATGGCTGGTTTTTAGAGCAAAATCCAGAATGTGGAATGAAAAGAAATAAGAGCTGCAGAAAGCTCAGGCAGCCTCCATTTTCCCCAGCTTGCTCCTTGTGTACGTGTTTGGGGGACCCCCATCTTGATGGCGTGGCCAGGATGAAGGAAAGCACCAGGAACCTCTAACATGGCCCCGGCTGAGGCTAGGACCTAAGGCTGTGGAGCCTTGGCGAGAGTGGTAGACATTGGAAGAACCAGATATTTCCAAATAGGGGAGCAGTTGTCTTTGTCTTGTGAGACGTGAGTGTTTGAATACACCTTCAGCATTTTCCTTCCTTCTGGAAGAGCAGCCAGCAAAGACTAACTTGGTTATGCAAATGCCATGCCTGTACCTGGGCTCTGTTCTTGGAAATCCACTTTGGAATAGCTTCAATAGCCAGTCTCTGAAAGGAAGATGCTTGAAAGCTGTATGTTTAGAAAGAGAAACTGTTTTCTGTGATCCAAGGAATATTCTGTCCTATTTTGTGCAGTAAAGTAAATGTGGGGTCTCTTTAGGTTGAGCTGTGTTTTTCAGTCTTTCTTCTATTTCTTTACATGCATTTCTTCTCTGGAACTGGTTACTAAAACAAAAGCTGGGATGGTCCCAGATGCAAAAATAGGCAGGGTCTATGAAAGCCCTTACTGTGGGGCTTAAGACAGAAGGTTCAATGCACGAAAGAATTCACAGAAAGAACTGACACCACGAGCCTTCTATGGGAATCCTGAATTTCTGGCAAGCGGCTGAGGAAGGGTAGAGTCTGCTTCCTCTGAGTAAAGCATTTTATCAACCTCAAGCAGCATTTGACCAACAAACTGCTGCTTGTCTTCATGAAGATGTGTCTGTCCTTGTGGGGGCAATGCTCACAGCAGGAACCGGAGTCAACCAGGAAAATATCAGAGGAGCTACCATGAGATCTGTCTCCTAGACTGGAGAAAGAACTTCACAGATGAACTGGCCTTGGACTGGTGCAATTCCCCAGGCTGATGTATTGATGTCCTATGCATGGTGCCATATAAGGACAGAGAACCCAACCTTTAGTAAATATTGAAAATGAAAGACCTTGGTGATGGTTGCACATATTTGTGAGTATACTAAAAACCATTTAATGGTACACTTTGGGTAGCTGAATTGTATAGTATGCTGATTATATCTCAATAAAGCTGTTTTTAAAAAATGAAAGAGCTGTCTTTCCCTTGTGTAGCTTAAAAAGGAAGGAAGTAACAAAGAAAATCCCTGCCCCACCCCTATGTTATATACGTATTTCTTCTAGGATTCCTGGGTTTATTGTGATGTCTTTGTCTGGCTAGAGCCATAGGGTAAGGTCTTACAAGTTAGTGGAAGAGCCTGCCGTTAAGCAGGTGACACCCTCCCCCTACCCCGCACCCCTGCCAGTCAGTCCTCCCTGTAAAGAACAAAGAGAAAGCTGGAATTTGTAAAGCAGGCCTTCAGAAGAAGAATGTCTCACTCTCTTGGTTCTGGATATCCTGGAGTTGAGACCTGCTTGTGGGCACACCTGAATAGTACAGACAACAGGACTTTAGCACATGGAAACACCCCCTCAGAGGCCCCAAGCTAGAGACGAGTAAACAATGTCTTGTAGACTAGGTCCCTATTTGTGAGTGGCTATATTCCTTTGGTTATGCCTGAACCTCTGGTACAGTCTTATTTGTGGATCACCCTCTTCTCAGCTGGTTGAATACTGCCAAAACAAATAATAAGTTACATTTCATTGAGTCCACACCTATTCCCCACAATAGCTTTATTAGACACTATTTGTATGAGTCTGCTCTGGCTGCCATAACAAAATACCACAGACAGGGTGACTTAAACAACAGATATTTATTTTCTCACATTTGTGGAAAGTAGAGTTCCGTGGTCATGGTGACAGTAAATTTGGTTTCTGGTGAAGTTTCTCTTCCTGGCTTGTAGACAGCTGCCTTCTCATTGGGTCCTCACATGGCCTTTCCTCTGTGCTTGTGCAGAGAGAGGGAGAGAGAGAGATCTGGTGTCTCTGCCTCTTTTTTTAAGGACACCAATCCTATCAGAGTAAGGCCCCATACTTATGACGTTATTTAACCTTAACTATATCCCTAAAGGCCCTATCTTCAAAGATAGTTCGGGTTAGGCTTCAAGATATGAATGGGGAGGGGACACGATTCAGCCCATAACACTATTATTTTCCCTATTTTACACTTGAGAAAACTGAGACTTAGAGAAGTGAAGCAATTTTGTCATAGTGGAAAAGCCAAGATTTGAATCCAGGATGTCTGAAGGATGTGACATATCTTTATCCACTTCGTTTATACCACTGTAGTGAATTAATGTGTGTGTGCACTTTGGCCAACATATTACTAGGGGAGCAGGCTGGTGGTCGCAGAGAAATCTACAGGGGAAGGGAAATCTTAGCAGGGCTAGAGTCATGACAACCAGATTCTGCCTTCTCTCCCCACCTGGTCTTCACCCCCCATTGCCAAACTTGGAGGTTCCCAGTCTGAGTTTATCAAGAGAGATGACAGTTTCACTTATATGATTCTGATAAAGAAGAAACATTATAATCCAGACATTGGAGTCCCCAAGAATTTGGATGATAGCCACATGTCTGGTGGCAAAGCAGGTAGCCTGTGGTTCAAAGTCACCCCGTTCTTTTTAACACAGAGAAGGATCAGTTAAGCCATGAAGATCATAAAGTTCCTTATTATTACCACAAACAAACCTGCCCATCTGGATGACCTCATACTCTGAAACTTTCCTCTTTTTCTCTAATGTCTCAATGTACTTGCCCAGTCTCCTGCTCCCTCTGCCTGGCATACTGGGGGAAAATAATAATTTAAAAAATACCCAGTGGCAATAATGGCTAAAATGTCTTCTAGTGATATTTCACTTATTCATTCAACAAATGTTTGTTGCCTTCCTATACTGGATTAGATGCCATTCCAGGCACTAGTAACGTAGTAGTGAATAAGTCAGAAAAGATCCTTGTCCTCGAAGCACACGTGTTCCAGTAAGGAACTTATATTATGAGAATCTTAGCCTTTATCTTAAAGAGAACATCTCTACTGCTAAACCAACCATGAGCAGCGTGAAAAGATGGAAAATGATCTGCAGTCGTGATTAGAAGACCCAGTTTCAAGCTCTGGCTTCACGTCTTTCATTTATTCATATAACATGCACTATGCACCAGGCGTATGCTTGGTGGTAGCAATATAGAGATGACTAGGGGGAGAGATAGACCATTACAACGCAATGTGCCAAGTGCTATAAAAGAATCACCATCAAAGTGCTTTGGTATTACAGAGAAGGGAGCAGTTTGATCTTTTTGAGAAAATGTACACAGCTTCGTAGAAGACATGAAATTTGAGCTAAGTAATTAAGGAGCAAGTACCTTCGAAGTAGAGAAAGTGAGGTTGGTCTATGCCTCGATATACACTTGGGGAAAAAGGGGAAAAACATCAGCATGGCTGATGAGAATTTTAGGCAGATGGTGGAAAGTATAAGAAACACACATTGGCCAGAGACCTGTCTCTGTATTACTATGATCATTTCACAAACCCAGCTCTGTCAATTCCCACATATTTCAATGGCACAATCAGAGAACCATCAATAAAATTTACCTCAATAAATGTTTCTCTTCTCAGAGTGTCCGTACATGCATATGTGTATGCAGATATATATTTTAGCCTGTAAATATATCATAATGAGATATAACAGTACTGAGATTCTTTACTTAACATTTTGATGATTTGATTTTACCAATAGTCATTCAAATTTGACTTTGAATATAAAGTATATTTACCTCCTGTGGAGACAGAAGAATTAGCCTCAAGTGCCATAAAATTGAGCACATCAGAACTTGCATCAGGAAATCCTGCACTTGCACTTTCAAAATCTTTGACTCAATTAAATGATGTTTAAAATCTATTGCTTCAAAATCATTATGATAGATTGAAAGCAATCCTCTGCCGTGATCCAGAGGGTAATTGATCACAAGAGGGGATAGTACTCTAAAGAAACTTCCTACCACTCATTTGGCAAGTTGCTGTCCATCAACCCTGTGCCCCAGCCTTCATGAAGAGATTGGAGGAGGAATAAAAAGTAAACACATTGTTTTGTTAGCCTTAGTGCTGTTTGCCACATAATTCCAGCTTTCTGCCTTCCAGGCACGTGGCAATGTTCCATTTCCTTAAAGAGTTTATTCTAGACTTTCCAAAGCTTTTTTCCTTTCTCTCTTGATGGCCAATGGTAATAGTTGCTTCATCAACCCAGTGCCAGAATGAGGACAAGACAAAGCAGATATCCAGCCACTTTGCAAGGCACATACAGAACAAGTAAGAAATAAACTTTATTGTTATAAACCACTAAAAATTGGGAATTTTTTGTTACTAGGCATAATCTAGCCTTGCTGACTGGTAAGTTTTACAGATTTGAGAGTTGAATCAACTCTCTTTTAAAGTATGACCAACTATTCTTGTATCGAGCACACACCATATACTAGTATGTGCTACGAATTTTACCTTCATTTTCATACCTGCTAGGTGGGTAGCTATATTTTGGAAATGATGAAACAGAGGCTCCAAACAGTAAGTTGCAGAGCCAAAATACAAACCAGTTCCTCTTATTCCAAGTTTGGCCTCCCTTTCACTGTACCTCACGACCTCTCCTACTATTTCTAGGGCAAGATGTAGTCTTGTCAAATGTAACCCAGATATCACCTGAGGCTTGACTCAAGATCTAGACACTTGACTTGAATCCCATTTCAGCGCTTTGTGGAAAGTCAAATCCTTCTCCAAGAGTTGTGCAAATTCTCAAAGGGCTTATAAGCCCAAGCTTGTGTCTGCTTCCTGAATCTTGGTTCCTCATTCCACATTTACATAATGTGTAACCAGAGGTGAAACTGAGCCCTTTGCCAATTTCTAAAAAAACCAAAACCAACCAGCCAACAATAAAAAAAAATTCGCTACACACATACAGACAGCATCAGCTAAAGGGGTCTGACAGCATATCTTAGGTCAAACAACTAAAAATCTCACGTTAGACATTTCTAGTCTTTGAAAGTCCTTTCAGGCCACCCCACCTGTAGGAGAGTTCTCTGTGTGATGTATGCCCCTCAGGGCTCCTAAATTCCCACCCACTCTGGCTTCACTTTCCTCTCGCTCCTCCTACCTTTCTCCTGGATTTCCCCTGGAACTCCAGATTCTTATCCCTCTACCATTCAGAACAAGTCAGCTCTACCTAGTTCTTACTCCCCAACTTGCATGGTCAAAATCAGCAAGGCTCTCAGCCTTCCATTTAACAGAGACTACCCTCTTTAATAGTCAACTGTGGTTATTTTTTAAAGTACTCTTTCTGTTACACAAACTTTAAAAATGTTTCTTTTCCATCTTCTTTGTTGAGATGTATAGCCTTTTCAGATACGGATGTAGAACCAGCTTTTAGGCGATGCCTAGTCAATTCTCTCACTCGGTACCATCCACCATCAGACATGTCTTGAGACCTATGCCAAGCAAAGGAAGAGATGAGAAAGGTCAAGCCCCTGACCTCAAGATGTATACCTTCGAGTTGAAGAGTTATGATAATTACACATAAAACATCTTGAAAACCTCCCAAATTGTTAGCTGTAATAATTTGTGATGGTAACATGAGTTCAGTGAGGAGCTGATGTGGTCAGGCAAGGTCTCGTGGAGAAGTTGAGACTTGAGGGAGGACCAAATGGATGTGCAGGTTTGATAGATATACGAGATGGGAAGGTTCAGTCCAGGCAGTGGACAGAGTATGAGTGATAGAAAGTAAATCAAGACAAGCTGCTGGGAGACATCTTGGTGTGTGCTAGCGACATTTCATCCCATTCTCCAACCTCTTCCTAGTGCACCATGCCTAGAGTCACACAGCAACAAAAAAGCAAAAGATATATCAAATCCAAGTGTTTTTACCTCAAGCCCAAGACTCGTTTTCGGACCCCAGTAGATCTCAAGTGGTGTTTCCACAAAACAATAGTTTATCATAAGTGGGACTGATGGGTACTACACCTAAAGTCTGGTCTTTTTCTAATTGTCCTGTTCTAATTCTAATGGATAATGTTTTGTTCAATTTTGCGTTTTTCTCCTGTAAGTTTTTTTATTCCTTTTACCCAAGTTTCCACTCACTGACAATAAAACAGTAACAAATTGCAAATAAATATTAACAGGGAAAATGAGAAACAGTCTGCACTCTTAGTTTTTCTTTATTTCTTTGTTTGTTTGTTCTTTCATGAACAAGTGCTCATGGAGGTAGGAACTCAGACTTGGGAGCCACTCTGCCTGGGTTCACACCTATGCCTCACCGTTTATGAGCTGTGCGTTTTCCCTTGGGCAAGTTATTTAACCTCTCAGTACCCCAGTTTCCTCACCTGTAAAATTGGATACCTATAACACCATTTCACAAGGTTGATGTGAGAATTAACCAAGCGTATTGATTACACATGTATATATGCACACACATATATACATATTATATATCATATGCTTTAGAAATAATTCGACCATCACAAACATTGATGACAAAATAATAATATAATAATAGTAATGGCTAACGATTATTGATAAACTCGTACCTGACAGTGCCTGCCACATAGTAAGTTCTCAACAAATGTTAGCTATTATTATTATTTTCTCATCCACGTTTCTGATGGTAGTGTTGTTCCTAAGTGTATAATGGGAAAAAATGAATTATTATTTCATAGTGTTCTGAAATGAGCTCCACAACTGTCATGTTCTCTGCCACCTGCATAACCTTTCAGAAGCCCTGTGATGCTCATCGAGGAGGTTGATGTCATTCTTCCTTCACATACACTTTCCTACCAATAACTTTCCGTCCAAATTTCAAAATAGAACATTTGCTTCTATTTGGACAAAAATCCCTGTTCTGAAGCCAACAAGGCATCCAGAATTCATTGACTGTTCTGGTGTGTGCTAGATAAGTGGGAGAAGCCCTAGAGGAAAATGCTTAAGGTTTTCTACTATTGTTGCTGTCTGGGGATTTCTTTACGCATTTGTTACAGACGGGGGTGCAATTGTGTAGTTATGTGTTTCTCAAATGTTCTGTATTTCAGTGTTTCACTTGTGGTCAGAGCTTCTTTCTATGGCTTCAAATCCTGCCACTTCTAATAGCAAAATGAGTTCTTGTTCAAATGGAGAAAACCGAACAGGATGCATTGCAAATCCATTTTAAGATTCTCCTGGTAAGCAAGTTATTCCTGACATCACCTTGAAACTGAGTACATTCTGTGCTTAAATGGTTACTCTGGACTATGCTGAAGAGTCCTTTTCAATCAACCTTCTTCACAGAACTCATGTGCTAGGATGCTTTCATTCAACCCTCAGTCAACCAGATAGAGAACTTCCAGATGGTAAGAATTTTCATAGATTCTGCTTTACCTAAGGCGAGGATATGAAATTAAATGGCCAAGTTATTAAAGCAACACTTCCCTTCTAACCATTAGTCATTGTTTAGAGATTGACATTTTACAAATAAAATCAACATCCTGCAGAGAGCATAGCTATTTGCATCACAGAAGTACCCCTTCTGCCTTGAGACTGCAGATTTTGGAATTTATTAATGTACATATTTCAAGACTATCCTGTTTGGAAGATCACAATGAACCAACTTCTGTAAGGTCTCATTGACTTGAAACAGTATGGTCATTTTTAACGGCCCAGGAAAAATCTCTACATCATTGACAAGGCTACATGATTAAATCTCCCAGAAATCAAGGACATAGTTCCCATGAGAAGTACTTTCTACAAAGTATAGACAAAAATCTTTAAATAACTAACTTACCAGATCAAGAAAAGTACGATCCCAGAATCTCTATAGTTAATTTCAGATGTAACAAACCCAACGAAGTTGCGGAGACTCATATTAAAACTTTTCTCACAAATTTAGCAATGCGAACTGCAAGTTCTCCAAAAGGAAGCATAACCTTAGCCGAGCGTGCTCTTCAGAATCCATTAGACTGGAATCCAGAAACATTGTTAGCAGTGCCCATAACCTGTCATCAAGAGTACTCGATTATTCAAATATAGTAAACGCCAAGGTTTGGAGCACATTCGGGGAATATAGGTCAAGTTGTTTTTGATAAATACTTTAAAACAGTGGTTACTAACTCTAAAGGCTTCATATGAAGCATTTTTTAACAAATATTCCAATCCTTATGACAACTTTGCAAGGTGGGTACCATTATCCTCATTTCACAAGCGGAACAAGTAAGGGTCAGGAGTGTTGGGTCACCTTCCGAAAGCCTAAGCTGTAGTAACTGGCTTAGCCAAGAAGTCACGTTTGCTCAAGACCAAACCAGGTGCATTCCCCTGCATACTGGACTTCTTCCTGATGTTTGCGCGATGCCTTTCTGTAGTGACTGCTTCATTGGCTCTAGTCAACAGCTCTCTGATGTAGGCATTACTATTCTTGTTTTAAAGAGAGGGAAACTGAGGTTCAAGAAAATAACTGACAGCTGAAGGCCATGCAGGCAATTCTCTTCCAATGGTACCACAGGGCACCTGACTGAGACTTAGCAACAGAACTCCACCATCAACTAGGAGAGAAGAAGCGAATCGAACTGAGTTGTGGTAGATCCTTAATCAGACACATTCCATTTAACTTTTTTCAAAGTCTGTTGCCATGGTTGTTAAGACTAGCATGCATTCCTTGAGATTACAACAATCTCACAGCTGATGATGCTGGAAATTGCATTGTGAGGTGTCATTACAAGGGGAGTGAAACCAAAAAAAAAAGAAGAAAATTTGGTTTACAGCAATAAGCTTCAGTGCCCAAGGCCACCGTTCCATTTGGAATTGTATTTAAATATTTTTACCAACCTATCATCATCATAATTATTGTCATTATTATATAAATGAAGTACATGTTTTTTATGCAAAAAATACTTTTAAAAATAGTAGAAAGAAGACGGGGGAAAATCCTTAGTTCCGACATCCCAAGTCAACTACAATTAACAGTTTGTTTCACTTTTTGCTGTTTTTAATATATATAGTTTTATATATCCTTTACAAAGTTGTTATCATACTAGATATATAACTTTAGATCTTATTTTTCAATGCACATCTTACCTTGAACATTATAACATGAGCATAACCAGCTCCAGGTTAATAGCTGCTTAAGTATCTATTGAGCATGGTTATTATGATTCACATAATAATTTTTCAACACAATAGTCCTTTTGGCTTTTATCAATTGACCTCTACTATAAAGCACATTACAATCAGCACCTTTATGAATAAAGCTTTTATTTTTTTCAGTATTTAGGTTTATTCCATTCGATAGACACTCAGAAATGGAATTAATGATCATTTTTAAGACTTTCAGTAGATATGATCAAATTATTTTTCTAAATGTATGTATTTCCCACTTGTAACACATTAACATCATTTGAGCATCCCAATTTCAATCAGTTGACAGAAAATTTCCCAAAGTATTCTCTAAAAAACTATATACACCTGTGTCATTCATTCTGAATTTAGCCTTTGCACCAGTTTGTTCTCATGCTAGAAATATTCTATGGCTCCAAAGAAGAAAGTTAAAGACTTTTCAACAGATAATCGGTGTCCTCAAGATGGCACTGCCCTTTTAGCCTGGCTCCTCAATTCACTATTGCCTAATAATTGGGTGCTGTGGAGAATGCAGCTGCCACTACCGACTCTTAAGCAGCACCCATGTACACTCTCTTTGGACAAGCTAGTTGCAAAGTCTAGCCTTGACCAAGTTGGTCAACAGCTGCTCTCTGATGAAGCAACCATCACTTATGAAAGGCCATTTCAGATTACATGCCTTCCCTCTGGAAATTCTCTTCCCCATAAAATTGTCCAGTTTTGGGATAGCTTTGAAGAAATATACCTTAAAAGAGACGAAGTCAGGGCTTCACTGTGTCATCAAAAAGGAGTGCTGAATATCTGCAAGGAAACAGAGAACTTTATCCACCAGAAGCCTGCTCTGGGCTGAGGAGTAGAAGGAATATTCTCACAATAGGAAGAGGAGCATCATCTTGACTGGGAAAAAGAAGATGTAGGGACAAGAGATGTGGGGAGAGGGTTGGAGATTGAGAGAGAATCAGAGGATCTTTTTGTTTCCATAACTTGGGGAAGAAAAGGGGGGCAAATTTTTTCATGTCTTTGGACAGATGGATGAATGAAGAAAAATTTTAATGTATTTAAATATATTTTGCTGAATTATATAATGTGTAAACTCCTGGAATGGCCCTTCAAGAAAAGATAGTAAGGGGGCCAGCCCTATGACACAAGTTTAGTTTGCGCTTTGGCAGCTCAGGGTTCGCGGGTTTGGATCCCAGGCGCCGGCTGATGCACTGCTTGTCAGCCACGCTGTAGCAGCGTCCCGTATAAAGTGGAAGAAGATGAGCATGGATGTTAGCCCAGGGCCAGTCTTCCTCAGCAAAAAAGAGGAGGGTGTTAGCTCAGGGCTGGTCTTCCTCACACACACAAAAAGGAAAAGATAGTAAGGATCCATATTATTTTCCAGTTTTCTGAAGTTAAATTTATGGTGGTTTGGGATGGGGGTGGTGACAGTGAGTTGTTCTTATTGGACTGTTTTATACATCACCTGGCAGGAACAAGTCTCAAAGTGACTCAACTATATTTAAGTTACATAACTATTTTCCAAGGAAACCACTATGAACTGACTGGAACTTCACCAAAGCTCATATATTTTATATGCTGATATGCTTCTATCAACTTTCACCTCTCTCATCCCATTGCCAACCCCCAGATTGTGACATTCACTTGTGAAATCTAGAATCTCTCTCTTGCTATGCTGATATTGACTTAACCCTGGTCACTGCTGCCAACTAGCACCCCAATTTTTTCTCCTTTTCCTAGTATGAGGTTTGCTATCCTATCTACCCTACACACACTCCCATAGCATTGTCAGCCCTGCCTGATTGTTAGTATTTGACTCAGTAGTTTTAGCTTGGCCTAAGCAGCTAGCATCAGTCTATGCAAAAGAGATAGCATACCAATCACACAAACAAAGAAGATAAACTCATGAAAGGACTTTTGCTTGCCATATCTCATTTTGACAAATTATAAATCAGATGGAAAATTCCACTAGTCAAGTTGAAACTTCAATATCATCTTCTTAAGCTATTACATCAATACTCTATCCATCACTCAACAGAAGTAGTCACATCTTGTTTGAAGGTTAGTTTTCAATGCTAGTTTTAGGTAAAAATTCAATAGAGTAAAAAAAAATTACTTTCAAAAATTCCTTAAGTAATCCATAAAGTTTTGTATAATACAATCCTTCAACAACTCTCAACAACTCTAGAAGTTCAAAAAACCCTGTGTTTTTCTCTAGAATTAGAATGGATCACCAATACTTCAGTTGAGCACCAGAGAAAATCGTTAGCATGTGTTTAGGGGCCATGTTGTTTAAAAATATATAAACTGTGTCTTAAACTCTTGGCATAGAATCAGCATGGCACGATGGTCCCACTAGAGGAGGCACATGGCAACTTGGAGAGGCATAGGTACACCAGAATCGTGGCTTCAAATTCACAGTTACTCTGAGATATAAGCTCGTTGAGTGGAAATATGAGCAGAAATATCTATGCATCATAGTAGCTATGACATATCTACTAGACTAAAGCAAGGATGTTAAGCTTTGAGTATTCATTCATTCATTTATTCCAGAAACACACACCCTATGCCTACCTTGTACCAAATATCATGTTGGGTAACATGATAGTTAATAGAGGAACAAGACATATTCTTGATTACCAGATCATTGTCTGGTGAGGGAGAAACAGATACTCGAGCCAGTATTGATAATTCAATCCACCAACAGAAGTGTAGGCATGAATTTCTGGGAACACAGTGAGAGGCCTTATTAACCTCGCCTGGGATGGGATGGACTATGGTAATCACAGAAGCTTCAGAGAAGAGGTTCATTGATGATGAATTTACAATTCTCAGTGCAAAAAAAGAGCTAGTATCTCCCACTCTAAAGGTAAAGAATATATAATTTATGCCATGGTTTCTCCAAGACCAAAGCTCTCAATCTTCCTGTACTATTTGTTTATTCTTTCATGCATTCATTCACTTACTTTTTCAAGCACTATGCTGTAGAAATTAAAGTATGGGCTCTCGAGTCCCTCAGCCTGGATACCCTGTGTAAATTTGGAAATTAGCCAAGCTCTCTAAATCTCAGTTACTTCCCCTTAAAAATGTGAATAGTACCCACATCTTGGGATTTTTTTTAAGTTAATTGAGATGATACATGTGAAGTACTTAGCACAGTGCCTGAAACAGAATAAATGGTCAACAAGTACCCCTGGTATCAGTCACTGTGCTGATTTTAAAGATGATTAAGAGCTCTCTGGGAAAAAGTAGAGGTGGGATTCCAGGCCGAGGGAAAAGCTTATGCAAATGGAATTAAGAAAGCACACCATGTGTTAAGGGAACAAGCTAGTTCAGTCTGGTGATTGTGTAGAGTGTGTGGTTCAGAGGAGTGCCGAGTGATGAGACTGGAAAGATAAGTTGGGTCTAGATGGTGAAAGACCTTGTAAACCACATGAACGAGCTTGAACTTTATCCTGCTGGCAAGGAGGAGACAATGGAGATTTTTAAGCAGGTAAGCAACACTACAGCATTTTTTTCAGAAAGAAAATTCTGGCAGCAGAGTATATGAGAGGAGAGAGGAGAATCAGGGGCAGAGACGTCAGTGGGAAATGTTTGCAATAATCCCGGCAAGAAAAATCCAGGGTAGTGCTAATGAGTGGGAAATGAAGTAAAAGAATTGGATTTGAGAGATATTTCTAAGGTAGGATTAACATGGCATAATGATTGATAAAATGTAGGGAACAAGAGGTAAGGAAGAGTCTAGAATGACCCTAACTAGAATTAAGAAAAACAAGAAAGCAGAGGCACAGTAGAATTTTTTGGTCAGATAAGTGGTGTATGTATGCAACCCATGCTAGTGGAACTGTTGAGCAGGCAACTGAAAATTGAGTCTGGAGTTCATTGCAAACCCCTGAGCTAAAGATATAAATTTGGGAGTCATCAGAGAATAGTGAGCAGTAAAAGCTCTGGGAATGATTCCAGGAAGAGGAGTTCAACACACCATCTTCTTACTCTATTGCATTACTTTCCCTGGTATTCACTCTTCTGAAATGAAGTATAATCCATGTCACATGGTCTCCAAAAATAAGATCTTCAAGACATCCCAGAGCTATTCAACTTTCACCACATTTTCATTTCACAAAATGCAACCATGGTTAATTAAGTCACCTCACTTTCTAATGCAGGGTAAGTGTCCTATGGCATTGAATGAATCAAAAGAAACTTGCTTCTGGGGTTTGGGGGGCTTTATTATCTCTTGAAGATGGACACAAACCATGGTCTCTTACTATGAATAATTTGCCTCAACTTTGCTCAGCCACAAAATCTCAGAAACTAAATTGCTCATTTTTTACAAGGCAAGAATAAACTCATCTTCAGACAGTAACTGTATACACATTGACCAAGATGCTCATCTTTTTATTACAGAAATCAAGGGTCAAAGACCCTTCTACCCCTTTACCATTTGTCTTCCTCTCAAGTCTTTGAGGAGTGGGGGGATTCTTCTCTACAGATAAATCTAAACTCTTTATTGTGTCCCAGATCCATAATGACTTTGCACGACTCTTCCAAGAAAAGAAATTTTGATTGTAGATGATATCTCTCAAGGGCTTCTGTTGATCCTAGTTCCACTTTAAACATCAGCCCTATGCCAGTTGTTGGAGCAAATGAATGACCGAACACTAATTTTTTTCCATTTTTATTGATGTCTTAATAGTTTATAACATTGTGGGGTTTTAGTTGTACATTAGTATTTGTCCGTCACCATGTGGATGCCTCCCTTCACCTCTTGTGCCCACCCCCCACCCACCTTCCCCTTGGTAACCACCAACCACTTCTCTCTGTCCGTGTGTTCATTTATATTCCACATATGAGTGAAATCATGTGGTGCTTGTCCTCTCTCTCTGGCTTTTTTCACTTAACATAATACCCTCTAGGTCCACCCATGTAGTTGCAAATGGGACAATTCTGTCTTTTTGTATGGCCGAGTAGTATTCCATTGTATATATATGCCACATCTTAATCCAATCATCAATCGAGGGACACTTGGGTTGCTTCCACTTCTTGGCTATAGTGAATAATGATGCAATGAACATAGGGGTGCATAAGCCTCTTGTGATGGTTGATTTCATGTCCGTTGGGTAGATGCCCAAGAGTGGGATTGCTGGATCATAAGGTATTTCTATTTTTAATTTTTTGAGGAATCTCCATATTGTTTTCCATAGAGGCTGCACCAGTTTGCATTCCCACCAGCAGTGAATTAGGGTTCCTGTTTCTCCACAACCTCTCCAACACTTGTTTTTTGTCTTGGTGGTTATAGCCATTCTAGTGTGTGTAAGGTGATATGTTAGCGTAGTTTTGATTTGCATTTCCCTGATGATTAGTGATGTTGAACATCTTTTCACGTGTCTGTTGGCCATCTGTTTATCTTCATTGGAAAAATGTCTGTTTATATCCTCTGACCATTTTTTTATCGGGTTTTTGTTTTTATGTTGCTCAGTTGTATGAGTTCTTTATATATTACAGAGATTAATCCCTTGTCAGATATATGAATTGCAAATATTTTCTCCCAGCTGGTGGGCTGTCTATTCATTTCAATCCTGGTTTCATTTGCCTTGTAGAAGCTCTGTAGTCTGATGAAGTCCCACTTGTTTCATTTTTCTTTTGTTTCCCTTGTCCAAGTAGACGTGGATTCTGAAAGGATCCTTTTCTGACCAATGTCAATTAGTGTACTGCCTATATTTTCTTCCAGGATTTTTATAGTTTCAGGTCTCACTTTCAGGTCCTTAATCCATTTTGAATTGATTTTTGTGTATGGTGATAGAAGATGGTCTACTTTCACTCTTTTGCATGTAACTGTCCAATTTTCCCAGCACCATTTATTGAAGAGACTTCCTTTTCTCCATTGTATGTTCTTTGCTCCTTTGTCAAAGATTAGCTGTCCATACATGTGTGGTTTTATTTCTGAGGTTTCAGTTCTGTTCCATTGATCTGTGTGTCTATTTTTGTACCAGTACCATGCTGTTTTGATTACTATAGCTCTATAGTATATTTTGAAATCAGGGATTGTGATGCCTCCAGCTTTGTTCTTTTTTTCAGGATTGCTTTAGCTGTTTGGGGTCTTTTGTTGCCCCATACGAATTTTTTGTTCTATTTCTGTGAAGAAGGACATTGGGATTCTGATTGGGATTACATTGAGTCTGTAGATTGTTTTAGGTAGCATGGACATTTTAACTATGTTTATTCTTCCAGTCCATGTGCATGGAATATTTTTCCATTTCTTTATGTCTTCATCGATTCCTTTCAATAGTGTCTTATAGTTTTCATTGTATAGGTCTTTCACCTCCTTGGTTAAATTTATTCCTGGATATTTTATTCTTTTTGTTGCAATTATAAATGGGATTGTCTTTTTGAGTTCTCTTTCTGTTAGTTCATCATTAGCATATAGAAATGCAACTGATTTTTGTAAGTTGATTTCATACCCTGCCACCTTGCTGTAGCTGTTGATTATTTCTAGTAGTTTCCCAGTGGATTTGGGGGGGAGTTTCTATATATAATATCATGTCATCTGCAAATAATGAGAGTTTCACTTCTTCATTGGCTATTTGGAGTCCTTTTATTCCTTTTTCTTGCCTAATTGCTCTGGCCAAAACCTCCAGTACTGTGTTGAATAAGAGCAGTGAGAGTGGGCACCCTTGTCTTGTTCCTGTCCTCAAAGAAATGGCTTTCAGTTTTTCCCCATTGAGTAGGATGTTAGCGGTAGGTTTGTCATATATGGCCCTTACTATGTTGAGGCACTTTCCATCTATACCCATTTTGTTGAGAGGTTTTATCCTAAATGGATGTTGAATCTTGTCACATGCCTTCTCTGCATTGATTGAGATGATCATGTGGTTTTTATTCTTCATTTTGTTAATGTGGTGTATCACATTGATTGATTTGCAGATGCTGAACCATCCCTGTGTCCCTGGTATAAATCCCACTTGATCATGGTGTATGATCTTTTTGATGTATTGCTGTATTCAGTTTGCCAGTATTTTGTTGAGGATTTTTGCTTCTATGTTCATCAGCGATATTGGCCTATAGTTTTCCTTCTTGGTATTGTCCTTGTCCAGCTTTGGTATCAGGGTGATGTTGGCCTCATAGAATGTGTTAGGAAGTATTCCATCTTCCTCTATTCTTTGGAAGAGTTTGAGAAGAATAGGTGTTAAATCTTCTTTGAATGTTTGGTAAAATTCTCCAGGGAAGCCATCTGGTCCTGGACTTTTATTTTTTGGGAGGTTTTTGATTACTGTTTCAATCTCTTTACTTGTGATTGGTCTATTCAGATTCTCTATTTCTTCTTGATTCAGTTTTAGGGGTTGTATGCGTCCAAGAATTTGTCCATTTCCTCTAGGTTGTCCAATTTGTTGGCATATAGTTTTTCATAGTAGTCTCTAATAATCCTTTGTATTTCTGTGGTATCCATTGTAATTTCTCCTCTTTCATTTCTAATTTTATTTATTTGAGTCTTCTCCCATTTTTTCTTAGTGAGTCTGCCTAAGGGTTTGTCAATTTTGTTTGTCTTCTCAAAGAACCAGCTCTTTGTTTCATTGATCCTTTCTACTGTTTTTTTGGTTTCAATTTCATTTATTTCTGCTCTGATTTTTATTATTTCCCTCCTTCTGCTGATTCAGGGCTTTGTCTGTTTTTCTTTTTCTAATTCTGTTAGATGTAGTTTAAGGTTATTTATTTGGGATTTTTCTTGTTTGTTAAGGTGGGCTTGTATTGTTATGAATTTCCCTCTCAGGACCGCTTTTGCTGCATCCCAAATGAGTTGGTATGGTGTATTTCCCTTTTCATTTGTCTCCAGATAGCTTTTGATTTTTCCTTTAATTTCATCAATAATTCATTGGTTGTTCAGTGACATGTTGTTTAATCTCCACATCTTTGTTCCTTTCCCAGTTTTTTTCTTGCAGTTGATTTCTAGTTTCATAGCATTATGATCAGAAGAGATGCTTGTAATGATTTCAACCTTCTTAAATTTATAGAGGTGTGCCTTGTTTCCTAATATATGGTCTATCCTTGAGAATGTTCCATGCATGCTTGAGAAGAACGTGTAATCTGCTGTTTTGGAGTGGAGTGCTCTGTATATATCTATTAAGTCCATCTCATCTAGTTTTTCATTTAAATCCATTATTTCCTTATTGACTTTTTGTCTGGATTATCTATCCATTGATGTAAGTGGGGTGTTAAGATCCCCTACTATTATAGTGTTGTTGTTAATATCTCCTTTTAGGTTTTTTAGTACTTGTTTTATGTACTTTGGTGTTCCTGTGTTGGGTGAATAAGATATTTATGAGTGATATGTCTTCTTGGTGTCTTGGAAGTGTCCCTTTTATCACTATATATTGCCCCTCTTTGTCTCTCATTACCTTTTTTATCTTGAAGTCTACTTTTTCTGATATAAGTATGGCAACTCCTGCTTTCTTTTGTTTGCCATTAGCTTGGAGTATCATCTCCCATCCCTTTACTTTGAGTCTGTGTTTGTCTTTAGAGCTGAGATGGTTTCCTGGAGGCAACAAATTGTTGGATCTCGGTTTTTAATCCATCCTGCCACTCTGTGTCTTTTGACTGGAGAATTCAGTCTGTTTACATTTAGAGTGATTATTGACATATGAGGGTTTAATGTTGCCATTTTATTGTTCATTTGCTGGTTCTTTTGCCTTTCCTTCACCAAACACTCATTTTTTAAAATAGTTCACTATTTACCTTGGTTGAGTGTAAAGAATTTATGGGAAGGAGCATTATTAGAGAATCACCATGACTTATCACCCTCAAGTTAAATGTTGGGCAAAAAAGATGGTGCAGACTACCAAAGATGCCCACAAGCTGACTGATGGACAAGATTAATTAGAATGTCTTGGCAGTTTCCTCTTTGCTCAATATACTATGTCTTGTTAACAATAGGAGGCAGTTATACCAAATCACCAATGAAAGAACGTAGAATTGAAATTTGGAATCCTGGGTTCACATCCAAGCTCCTACCTTGAGCAAATCACTTAAATTTTCTAGGAGGTCAGTGTCTCTATTTGTAAACCACTGAAAATGGTACCACCCTTACAGTTTTTTTCAGCTTTAACAGAATAGTATATCTGAAAATACTCACCATGGCACCAGGCAAATAAAGACTTGTCCCAAATACTGATAAGAGCTTGGGATCTAAATAAGATCATGGTCTGCTTATACCAGGTGTTGAGTCTCATGGTTCTAATGACTTAGTGAGATGGAACTATTGAGGTCACAGATCTCAGGTCACATTAGTTGGAGAGCGGATGACCCATCTTCATATTAACCATCAGTGAATACAATCCTATTTGAGTGATTAGAAAATTCAAGACTTTTAAGAAGTAGTTGCTCCTCTGATTATGATTTTTCAGGCACTCCACAACAGAACATACTTTTATGACAACATATACAGGTGTAAACAGCTGGCCATAAAACTGCTGAAAAAAAGAATTGGTTTTTCTACACTTGCAGAACCAGAGACAGAAAAGACAGAGCATCCCCCAGATTTAGCAAATTTTGTATAGACAACTAGCTGCCTCTAAGACCCTAAACTAGAATTGCCTTAATATTGTAACATAATATGTATAACCAATATCTTGCATAATTTACCAACCTATTTTAATTCCACAGGGAACTTGACTATGTATATTTCCCTCTCCAGTGTAAAATTTTGTCAGAAGAAAATTCCAAAGAAGTTCCATTGAATACAAAGAATTGAGGAAAGAAAACTTAGCAAATAAACCAGCTTGTAAAAGGTCAAAGGATATTTAAGGGAGCTTGCCAAGATAAACAGCATAGGTTCAAAGAAAAAAAAAAACACTTATAATGAATTAATATTTTAGAGCTTAATCGCATAGCCCAGAATATGTCACTCTCCTTATATATAATAATGAAATAAGCACATATTTAGCAGATACTCACCAATGGGAAGTTGGTTTCTGGGACCCACCTGACATTCACCCCCCAGCTTACTACTGACACAAGGAAAGATTAATGTACCTGGTCACAAAGAGCCAATGAAGGAGGTTTGAGGTTGCATCTTATTCATGACCAAATCCTCTCCAGCCAACCATGCGACTTCCTGGAACCATCTGTGAGAAGCTATGGACTTTGTCATCCTGGGCCATTTACCCAGGCATGATGTTTAATTAATGCACACAAAGTTGATGTGAAAGGCTTGGCAGCTCATCCCCTCACCCCTGTTGGGTTCATTGCCTCATTAGAAAAGCCCTGGATGGCTGACCAGCCAGACAAAACTAACAAGCACATTTTTCACCATCCACAAGAGCATTAACTAACATTTTCATAAAGGTTTAAGGTTTACAAAATGCTTTTATGTATGCAATGCTCTCTGTTGCAGTGTAGTAGACAGAGCACCAGATCTTGGATTTGGAAGTTCCAAGTTTAAATCCCAAGTCTGCCATTAGGTGACATTGGAAAAAATATTCTGTCCTCTTTATGTCTCAAATTTCTCCTCTGTGAAATGCCTGCATGGGAGTCGTTTGGATTAATTGAGATAGTACATGAGAAAATAAGTATGCCTTTGCATGTGTTCAGTGATTATTGTGGTGACCCAGTCTACCATGTTCCAACTTCTATACCCATTTAGATTAAAGAGGAAAATGGTCTGCTATACATCTGAAGCAATGGTGGCCCCAGACAGACCCTCTGAGTAGATAGGACAGCCAATGACTATAGAGGTTGACTCAGTGTGAAAAGTGGAGTGGAAGATAGTGTGAGACAGGTTTACATGTCTTTAGATAAGATCCAGACCTTCCAGGAATTATTTTCTAGCTAAGCAAGATTCTTGTTGGTTGCTGAACCAACATGGTTATACTGTGTCCATGTGACCAAAGGAAATACTTTGGACAAAACACAGAAGACTGTTAAAGTTTGACTCTACAGTAGAGATCTTGCCTCTTGCGTCTTTTCTTTCCCCATGTTCTGTTTCAAAACTCCACAACTGACTTCTGAGCTCCCTCAAGAGAGGGGGGCTGGAGCTCATACAGGAACTGTATTTGAAGGAAAGCAGTGATTACCTCTCCTATCTTTCACAGTCAAATAAATATTTACTAAGCAAGGACACACAGCATACATTAAAATTAATGCTTCGCACAGCTTTGGAAATGTCTGTCATATATGTCAGTGTTTCAATAGCTCCATGACTGTGAATGGCTCTGCTGTCTCTCAGTGAGAGCTGCCATCTTCCTGACGGTGCTCAGCAGGAGATCTGGGCTGATTACACACTCAGCCAGAGAATGGGCAGCTAAGCAGAGGAAAGCTCAAGGGAGAGAGAAGAGCTTATAAAGTTTATGTTCAGTGAGGTCGGCAGCCATTCTACAGTGTTTGGGGAGAGTAATTTAATGGTGATTTCAAATAAAGAAAAGGAGCTGCACCTAATAAGGACATCCGTGTTTATAGACTGTTAACAAAAGAACACTGGAGAAAACTGACAATCATCTTCCCTTGGTTAAATAGTCTATGCAGAGCTTCGTCTTCTGTCTGTCAAGTTGTCACCCACCCAAGGGTTTAAGAAGGGACAGTTTGCACTTAAAAGATATTGATGCACATTTCCCCAAGTGTCATTCACCAATGCCTGTGCAGTGTGGAGATATTTGGACTTGGTTAATTTTATTTTAGTGCTTTCTCCTCCCTTAAGAAGAGCATCAACTCCTGACACTAACCTGGCTGCTGAAATGATGCTTTCCAGTTTCATTAATGGTATATTTATGAACCCTTTAAAATGCCAGTGATCTGCTGTTCTTGGAAAATATACACAATCATTAAGAAAGCCACATTTTTCAGCCATTGCTCTTTCCATTGGCACCTCGGGTCCTCCTGTGGCTACAGTCACCAGAAGATGGAAGGAAATTTGAGTAGCTATTTTGGGACAGTGAGAGAAACAGATCTGGAGAGCTAAAGAAATGGAGAAAGGAAGAGGTGAAATGGGAAATAGCAAATAGAGAGGTCTGTGGTTACACAGTTGACTACATTTTCCCAAGTATTCGGAAATGAATTAGTGACATTCCTGTATGTGCTGGAATGTCTTGCTTCATTCCAGCTGTGTTTTCTCTGTGACTCATGCATTAGGGTCCCATCTCTTTAGCTCTAATACGTGAGTGGTCCAACTTAACATCAGTACTGGCTTCCTTGTTTTTTTTCTTAGAAATGCACACTTCTTTTTGTTAGGAGGAAAGCCACTCCTCTCTATCAATATATTTATCAACAGATATGCTTCCCCATAAAAGATATTTTACATCATAAAAATGAGACTGGAAAATCATTACAGGAGCTCTATTTCTAATACTTCTTGAAGTTACCTTGGTGTTTGAAAAACATCTTTATTATTTCAGCATAAATTGCAAAGAAACTTGCATGTATAACTCCAGCATTCAGAATCAACTTAGGTCCTAGTTTGGGTTTTGCAAAAGCAAAACCTGAGATGAGGTTCTTGCCAGGGAGACTTATTGAAGAAGTGTTCTCAGGAGGAATTGGTAAGGGTAGGGAAATCGGGACAGGAAAGGGGAAGAAGCAAAGCCTAGTGTAAGCTCAGGTAAAGTTCCAGCCTCACTCTGAACCTATGGAGAGCTCTGGGAGATAAATAATGCTGCAGAATTTGTTCCACTTTGAGGTAAGGGAAATGGAATTTCCTACTCTTGCACCAGTAAACCACTAGCCCCAGGATGCCCCTGAGGAATGCAAACTACTAAGCACTTTTGGTTCTTGGAAGGTCTGGACAAAGAGTGTCCAATGGCCCAGGGGTAGTCCTTTCAAAAAGGTTGAGGGTATGAGCTGTTGGCAGCAAAACATACAGCAACTAACGGATGGTAGCCAAAGGGGATCTATGTGGAGAACCAAAAGCATCCACTATGATGTATGATCATATGATCATTTATTCACTAAGTATATTTAGTGCCAACTATATGCCAGGGACTGGGCCAAGTGCTGAACTTATGAAAATGAACAAGAAATGACACCCTGAAGAAGCTCGATAGCTAAAGGATGGGACAGACATATAAAGAGGTAACTAAACTATAATGTGTTTGGTGCTTTCAAGGACACAAGTGCTATGAAATCCCAATGAATAAGCACAGAACAGCCAGGGGTGAATGTCATGCAAAACTTCAAAGAGAACATAATCTTCAACATCAGACACTTTTGAACAAGTAGAAGAACTCGAAATCATTGCAAAAGGATGAAATTCTACCCACTCAGCTTAGCTGAGCTCTGCTCACAACCTGCGTTATTGTTATTGTTTTTTCTGAGACATTCATTAAATATTCACCCAGAAAACATTTACTAAGAACCTGATATGTTCCAGGAACAACAATGGGCACTGGGGCGACAAAGAAAAAGAACAGTCCTAACCCCTAGAGGAGCTCACTTTCTGAGTTCATCATTGCCCATCATGGAAATTCAGATTTTCCATCTGAAAAATATGGTTAATAAACCCTTGATCCCTGCCTATACCCAAGAATGATACATGAAAAATATGATCTCCATGGAAGTGCTTCAAACAATGAAGATCTCAGAAGCCCCCAGAAAAAAACCAACAAGCAATTTTTCTTTTTCTCATCTTTGCGAAAGATGTGGGCACAGTTAGCCACAGACCTAAACTCAACTCTTAGAATGAGTTACTATTATCCCCAGTGAAATGTCTAAAATGTCTTAATAATGGCCAAAAAATAAAATTAAAGGGAAATGAATCTTAAGCTCCCTGTGATAGCCACTATCGAGGGCAGACAAGGAAAACCACATACAAGAAAGCATCAGAATGAAGGATGGTGACACCCAGGGCCCAGATGTGGACATGACTGTCAACTGAAAATGAAGCAGGACAGCAAATAATGTGGAGTAAAAGCAACTCCTAAGGGATTTTTTTGCCTCATGTCGTCTGCCTCAGTCCCCTCCCCTGGCCTGTCCAAGCCTTGCCCAAACTTCCCCAGACAGCCAGGTTCTATCTCTTTAATGAAATAATCTAAACCTTTATCTTAATTCCAACAGTTCTTGTGTCCACACCGTTCACTGAGCCTTTGCAAATCATCTGGGCTTGTTTCTTAACTGTCTCTTATACCCACAACAGGTACATAAATTCCTTGAAGGTAAAACATTCTTGTTCTTCTTTTCAATCTCTCCAAGCTGAGTGCAAGGCAAATGGAAGAAGTTAAAACTCATGCTTGTTAGTGGAGGAATGGACAGAGTGTCTTCAAGCTCTAAGTGTGCCCTCAGATTCTGAAGGACAAAACAAAATGTGGCTGCAGGGAGAGATTATATATTGGCAACAGTGCAGCTGAGTCATCAAAGTTAGCAAGATTAGCGTGGAAACGAAACAGAACAGGCTGAGATCAGGATCTGACTTCAGTGAAAAAGATGACAACCTTAATCAAAGGGTTGACAAAAAGCAAAGGGCAAGAATCAATTTGAGGAATAAGTCAAGATCAGAGCTGAAAGGCAAGAAATTAGGGAAATAAAATTTGGAAGTTAGGTCTGGACCACATTGTACACATAACTCTCTGCTGAGATTGGCTTCTTTTTTTTTTAATTGATGTCTTAATAGTTTATAACATTGTGAAATTTTAGTTGTACCTTATTGTTTGTCAGTCACCATATAAATGTGTCGCTTTACCACCCCCCATCCCCCTTGCCCCTGGTAACCACCAATCAGTTCTCTCTGTGTGTTAGTTTATCTTCCACATATGAGTGAAATCATGCGGTGTTAGCTTTTGTCTCTCTGGCTTATTTCGCATAAAACGAAACCCTCCAGGTCCATCCATGTTGTTGCAAATGGGACAAATTTGTCTTTTTTTATGACTGAGTAGTATTCCATTGTATGTATATACCACATCTTCTTTATCCAGTCATCAGTCGAGGGACACTTGGGTTGCTTCCATTTCTTGGCTATAGTGAATAATGCTGCAATGAACATGGGGTGCATAAGCCTCTTGTGATGGTTGATTTCATGTCCGTTGGGTAGATGCACAAGAGTGGGATTGCTGGATCATAAGGTATTTCTATTTTTCACTTTTTGAGGAATCTCCATACTGTTTTCCATAGAGGCTGCACCAGTTTGCATTCCCACCAGCAGTGAATGAGGGTCCCCGTTTCTCCACAACCTCTCCAACATTTGTTGTTTTGTGTCTTGGTGATTATAGCCATTCTAGTGGGTGTAAGGTGATATCTTGGTGTAGTTTTGATTTGCATTTCCCTCATGATTAGTGATGTTGGACATCTTTTCATGTGCCTATTAACTATCTGTTTATCTTCCTCGGAAAAGTATCTGTTCATATCCTCTGCCCATTTTTTGATTGAGTTGTTTGTTTTTTTGTTGTTCAGCTGTGTGAGTTCTTTGTACGTTATGGAGATCAATCCCTTGTCAGATATATGATTTGCAAACATTTTCTCCCAGCTGGTGGGTTGTCTTTTCATTTTGATCCTGCTTTCATTTGCCTTGTAGAAGCTCTTTAATCTGATGAAGTCCCACTTGTTTATTTTTCTTTTGTTTCCCATGTCAGAGTAGACATGGAATTTGAAAAGATCCCTTTATGACCAATGTCAAATAGTGTACTGCCTATGTTTTCTTCCAGGAGTTTTATAGTTTCAGGTCTCACTTTCAGGTCTTTGATCCCTTTTGAGTTAATTTTTGTGTATGGTGAAAGAAAGTGGTCTACTTTCATTCTTTTGCATGTGGCTGTCCAGTTTTCCCAGCACCATTTATTGAAGAGACTTCCCTTTCTCCATTGTATGTTCTTTGCTCCTTTGTCGAAGATTAGCTGCCCATAGATGTGTGGTTTTATTTCTGGGCTTTCAATTCTGTTTCATTGATCTGTGTGTCTGTTTTTGTACCAGTACCATGCTGTTTTGATTACTATAGCTTTGTAGTATATTTTGAAGTCAGGGATTGTGATGCCTCCAGCTTTGTTTTGTTTTCTCAGGATTGCTTTAGCTATTCGGGGTCTTTTGTTGCCCCATATGAATTTTAGTATTCTTTGTTCTATTTCCATGAAGAATGTTATTGGGATTCTGATTGGGATTGCATTGAATCTGCAGAGTGCTTTAGGTAGCATGGACATTTTAACTAAGTTTATTCTTCCAATCCATGTACATGAGATGTCTTTCCATTTCTTTATGTCATCATCAATTTCTTTCAATAGTGTCTTACAGTTTTCATTGTATAGGTCTTTCACCTCCTAGTTAAATTTATTCCTGGATATTTTATTCTTTTTGATAATCCCATTATAAATGGGATTATCTTTTTGAGTTCTCTTTCTGTTAGTTCATCATTAGTGAATAGAAATGCAACTGATTTTTGTAAGTTGATTTCATACCCTGCCACTTTGCTGTAGTTGTTGATTCTTTCTAGTAGTTTCCCAATGGATTTTTGGAGGTTTTCTATGTATAATATCATGTCATCTGCAAATAGTGAGAGTTTCACTTCTTCATTGGCTATTTGGAGTCCTTTTATTCCTTTTTCTTGCCTAATTGCTCTGGCCAAAACCTCCAGCACCATGTTGAATAAGAGCGGTGAGAGTGGGCACCCTTGTCTTGTTCCTGTCCTCAAAGGAATGGCTTTCTGTTTTTCCCCATTGAGTAGGATGTTGGCTGTGGGTTGGTTTCTTTTTTTTTTTTTAAAAAAAAAAAGGTTTTTGACCTATAAAAAGCTGTATGTAATTAATGTATACAACTTGATGAATTTAGAGTTAAGTTTAGTTTGGTGAAACTATCACCACAATGGATGCCATAAGCCTATCGATCTCCTCCAAGTGTCCTCCTGCCCTCTTATTTATGATTACGATTATAATTATTTGTTTTAAGAACACTTAACATAAGATCTACCCTCTTAGCAAATTTTTTAAATGTAAAATACAGTATTGTTAATGTTATGCTGTACAGTAGATCTCTAGAATTTACTTATCTTGTATAATCAAAAATTCATACCCTTTGATTAACACCTCCTCATTTGCCCCTCCTCCCAGCCTCTGGCAACTATATTCCACTCTCTGTTTCTGTGAGTTTGACTATTTTAGATTTATTGTATAAGTGGTATTGTATAGTAGTTGCCTTTCTGTGTCAAGCTTATTTCACTTAGCATAATATCCTACAAGTTCATCCATGTTATTGCAAATGGCAGGATTTTCTTCTTCTTTCAGGCTGAATAATATTCCATTATATATATATAAAATACACATTCTATTATATATATATATTTACATTCATATATACATAATATACATGCTATATATATACACCATGTTTTCTTTATTCATTCATCCATTGATGGACATGTAGGTTGCTTCCATGTCTTGACTATGGTGATGTAGATATCTCTTTGAGATCCTGATTTCAGTACCTTTGGATATGTACTCAGAAGTGGGACTGCTGGATTATATGGTAGTTCTATTTTTAGTTTTTTTGAGACACTTCCATACTGTTTTCTACAGTGGCTGCACCAATTTAAATCCCACCAGCAGTATACAAGTACTCCCTTTTCTCCACATTCTTGCCAACATTTGTTACATTTTGGTCTTTTTTGACAAGAGCCATGCTAACAGCTGTGAAGTAAGCAATCGTCCTCTTTTGATGACAAAGTCTCTGGTCTGGGATCGCTGTTGAATTGCGTTGATGACCGCCTCAAAGGATGAGGAGCTACATGTCTTGAGAACTTATATGGAATTCCATTTTTGAGAATAAAAATCTTAAAGACTGCAACAACTCTCTGTTGTTCAATTTAATCTGCTCAAAAGATTACAGAAACTATGAAATGGCTATGCCCAAGGAAAAAAACATGTGCACCAGGTATGTGAACAATTTATCAAGACATTTTTTTGGTTTCAAATGAGTATCTTTGACTTTTTTATAGGAATAACAGTCAAAATAGGTAGAAATTCGCTGAAAGTAGGGGGGAAAGAAGCACTTAATGAAGTAGAAAGATTGAATGCCTAGATCAGTACTATCTACAGAAGTTTCTGTGATGATGGAAATCTATATCTGTATTGTCCAATCAATATGATGGTCACCAGCCACCTGTGGTTATTAAGCACTTGAAATGTGGCTAATGCAACTGATTGTTAAATTTTCTTTAACTCTAATGAATTTAAGTTAAAATAGATACATGTGGCTAATGGCTCCCACACTGGACAGTACTAACCTAGGTCATCATCTTAGATGGATGAAGAGAAAACAATAAAATAATGACGTTGAAGGAAGAGAATAAAAAAGAAAAATAATGACTAAGATTAAGAAAGTGATGAGAATGGGTAACAAAGTTGGTCAACAGAAGGAAAAAGTGAACAAGACCATCTGGAAGATCTGTTTTTATTTAGGAGAAGATGTGTTGCTAGGAGATATATCAGCCTAAGACCAGAGTTAAAATAGCTTAGCTAGGAGAGGTTAGATTGGCAAGAGGCCTTGTCAGGAAATATCAACCAGTTTCTACAATCTGGAAGAATGTTGAGCTAAGAACTCCTTCCATGTTCAACTTCCAGGCTCCTAAATAAAGCCATGTGCAGTGTCTGTTTTAGTTTTAGGTTAGGCCAAGGAAGATCCCTAAATGTCACTTTATTTGATGCTACTTCCCACAGAAGGGTAGTTCTCATTATTTGAAAGACAACTCTGACTGGTTCAGTCTCGAACCCCAAAAAAGAACACTATAGAAAATGACACTCATCTTTGAGTGTGTTTCATTGACTTACCAAATGTGTAGATCTTTGTAGCACTTTGTCCATCAAGCCACAGCAAAGCAGATGACCTTGCTTCCCATGGGTGAAACAAGGAACTCTCCACTAGACCATATGACCAAACATAGACCAAACAAACCAATCCACCCGGTTCCTGTTCAATCAGAGACACTTTCTGAACACTGGGAGACTCCACTGAGGTCACTAAAAATTTCTAGGGTGGAGAAGTTCCTACAGAAGGAGAACAAGAAGAAACATGCTTTCTTTTTCCTTTAAACATAGGAAGCTGCTCCCAGATCAAGTCATTTACATTGTTTGTTTTGCACCTTCCTCTTGGGTAGGCTATGCCCAACTGACTGTCATGCTTATATATTACACAAAGAAGCTACCCAGTGGAGGAAAAATAACTAGTATCTTCATGGAGCTAAGCTGTTTAGGAAGCCCTTCTAAACCCTTATCTCCTTGATCTCCAGATCATCCTTATTTTGCAAAAGAGACGACTGAGATTCACAAAAGAGTGTAGTCTGTACAAGGTTACCCAGCTGGTGAGTGAGAGAGAGAGGGTAGCCCTGGTTTCCTTCAGCCAAATCCTGCATGAAAGCACCTAAACCAGGGCCTGCTTTCTTCCTCCCTCAAGAACACACACACAACAAAATCCATACTTCTCAGGCCAAAGAAGAATTTCTAGACTATAGTACCTAAAAATAACTGGCAGGTAAGCAACAAGGCATCAATGCATTAAGATATTCACTGTTAGATCTGTTGTATGTGAGACACAGACCTGGCAAATCTTGACCAGAGGTGAGAGGAGAGATTTAAGCAAAAAAAAAAAAAGATCTTTAAGTAAAAGAAAAAAGAAAGGTACAAGAAATGCTGTTACAAATCAGATACTTGAGGTGAACATTTTAGGTCTGAATTAGTAGCTGGTTGATAAGAAGAGCTACTCTATTACCATGTTCCAAACAATGAGCTAAGAGTTTTACAAATAGTTTCCTTTAAAATAGAAATGTTGACTCTGGAGTGGCTGTGGTTGACTCGCATTTATTTGTCCCGAGATGATTGATCTGTGCCAGTCATGATAATTCCATCCCCGTTACCAGTCAGAACTTTGGGAGTAAGCTGCTAACCCAATGGTCTTCAGATAAAATTTCCCTCACTCCTAAGCAAGAGACACTGGAATATGTGACCACTATTATCCCTCAGAAAGTAGTGAACCCTAAAGATGATAATCCTGAAAGATGGAAAGAACATTACTAAGTCACTGAATCTCACAACCCTGGGATCCACTGTGCCTTTGAACTTCTTGCAACGTGAAATAACCAGTTTTCTCATTGTCAGAATGTCTGTAACTTGTAGCCAAAAATTACCCCAACTGATGTAGTCTATTAGCCTCATTTAAAGCCAAGAAAACTCAGACTTGGAGACATTAAGCAACCGAATCACACAGGTAGTAAGTAATACAGTTGGGACTTGAGCACATATCCATCTGATTTTAAAGCCCAGGATCTTAACCACGAAACAAACTGGACTCATTTTCTTAAGTTTCCAAATATTTTTGACCACTGACAATCACTTTACCAAAAATCTCTTTGCTTTTAGTAGAAAAGTGTCAGACTTAACAGTTACCGAAAAATTACTTGACCAATTACCTTTTTAGCTCTACTAGCCCTGATTCTCACACATTACTCTTTTTTTTGTTTTCATTAATATACAGGTGCAAACCCTCAAGGAACCCAACATTGAATACAGTGGTTTTCTATTCTTTCTGCTTTTGTGATACACTTTTAAATACAGGAAATTTAGGTGTGCATTTGAAGGGTTTAGGTATCCTCCATCGATCACAAAGCACTGTCTCACTGTTTGGGTAGAACTGTGGACTGGCTTGACATAAATTTCTGATCTTTATTCATTCCTGGCCTTCTGCTGACAGTTCTTACCTTTCCCTGCAGCAAATAATACCCTGCTTTATAACCACATTGCACAGCTTGCTCGGCTCATCATACCTTCTGACAGAAGTCACTGCAATAAATGTGTGTACTCAATTGTAACAAAAATAAACTTTACGCTTGGATCAAATGTTGGTAGTACACCAGGGAAAGGTTCACGATATATCTGTCAACCTTGACACAATAGTCAGAAAATGCCAATCTGGTTAGAGACAAATTTGTAAACAACTAATTACAATGTAGTTGAAGGGAATTCTAGAAAGGGAGGAAAAGACAGAGTAGGAACAATTAATTCTTCCTGAGACTTTACAAAAGAAGCCTTCACAGAGGTGCAGACTTTTGAGCTGGACCTTGAAAGATGAGTAGAGTTATGCTTATCTGAGAAGGATTATTGGGGAGAGGATTCCAGGTGGAGGGAATAACGTGGGCAAAGTCATGGTGGCATAACATTTCCTGTTGTAGTCACAGAAGACAGGGTTGACCATTGAAGCTGCACATTGCTTATATGAGGAGAGCGTTTCAGTCAGTCCATGCCCGACAATGAGGAGAAGAAAGTTTTGTAAGGATATCTATGAACTTTTAAATAAAAATAATAATTATTATTATTCCTAGAAATATAAAACACCCTACATTTAAAAAACATTTTACATATATTATCTAAGTTGGCATTTACAATGACTCATTATTATTTATACTATACTGATGAGGAAACGGAATTTAAGGAAGGTTGATGTCTTGCTGATAATCACACAGCAAATATTCAACTTAAACTTTAAGTAAAATGCTCTTTCCATCAGAGCAACAGCATCTCCCCTTGAGCATCTCATAAACTAAAGGTCATGAGAAAATTAACATGCATATTTACATTGATGCCAATGAACATGGGGCAATTACTGAGTAAATCAAGGAATTGGGAAAGATAATACATTTTTTTTCTTTCTGGCTATGTTCTCCAAAATTATGCTTTTCTAATTTAAAAACAAAAATTAGGAACATTGTGAGTGCATCTAAAATGTAAACGGTGATATTTCTCTAAGTTTCAAAATTGTTCTTTATTTTACATTTGAATATTGCTTTCTTGATTATAAAGTAATTTATACTCATTTAATAAAATTTGAGGGAGAAAAAGCTCACTTTAATCCAATCACCTGTTAATATTTTGATGCATCTTTTTGTTTCTATGTATGTATGTATGCACCTCATGGGCTACAAATTTCTTTCTCAGATTGCTCATCCTCAGAGGTGGAAGAGAAGATAAGCAGACTATCTGAATTATGTAAAGCACTTTATGCTGAACAAGCCACAGTATAGGATTGCTAAGATTTCTCTAAGTCTCACTATTGGAGCAAATGGAGTATAGCAAGGAGAACTTCACCCAGTTCAACTAAAGATATTTGAACATTAAGATCATATTTAAGTTGCTGGTCTTCTCAAACACAGGAATCTCAATTGGATATTCCAAAGTGAATGGAAAGGATGTCACCTTGAGACATGATCTAATAGGGAGCCACAGCTTTATGGTCCCAGTAAGGATGGACTCACTCCATGAATCTAAGACCCGAAAGGCATAACTATCACTTGCTTGTCCCCATGACCTAATCTGAATGTTATCTATACATTGCCAGAAACATACAGTCAGAATGTGTTAAGATAACATGTGTGAACAATGAAACCTGGGATCATGAAATGGGACCAACATTTGATCCACTATCAGCGCCAAGACAGTGGTCAGTAGGGAAGTCAGAAACCAGGAGGACATTCTTAGGATCAGAAAAGAAAGAAGGCTAGCTTGCCCTTTCATCCATGCTCCCCATGAAGGATAAAATCTTAGAAGAGAACCACCCAAGATGATGTTCTGAAAAGCACATGATCACCACTTGAAATAAATAAGGTAATCCATGAATTATCTCATCTACTTCAACCTTACGTATCATATACCCCATCACGTCTGTATGGGAATGACTGCTTCATATGCCCCATCTCTGTGCTTGTGCCACCACTAAGCATCACTTAACATCTGCAGTTAATGAAGCGTCTAGCCTCAGGATCTGGCCCCCACCCATAATGAGTAAAGGGTCCAATCCCTATTCTTCACAGCTAAAATTCCCTCTCACCAGTGGTTATAAAATCAATCTATTTTCATGGAACTTGTCTGTGTTGGGAATGTTCTTCATATTTTGCAGGTGTCAGCTTTGGAAACCTCTGGGGTTCTTCATTCATCCCTACATGATATTTTCAATCACTTAAGGAATATGCAGAAATGTATTGATCACTTATATGACAAGCTTTGTGTGAAATGCTAGGATGAACTACACATTTAAAGAAAGTTTACCCTTTCTGCTCTCAACAAGCTTGCAGCCCTGTTAAGATAAACATGAAAAACACAAGAGCCCAGCACATAAGTCAGGGGAATTTATAATTAAATACTGCATGGTGAGGAGGCCATGCAGGTGTACTGGAGGAGAAGACCCTGTGGGCCATAGGCAGAATTGTCTAGTGGAAAACATACTAAAGCCAGAAGGTAAGTTCAAGTCCTGGCAGCACCACTTTCTACTTAAGTGATCTTGGGCAACCTCTCTGAGCCTTTGAACTAGATGGCTTTGTCCTCTTCCTGCTATAAAACTCTATAACTCTCCATGACTCATCTTGAGTTACAATGAAGGTGGAATAAACTTGTGTAAGTAGAGAGGAACAAAAGGGCATTTGAGATAGCAACAGTGTGAACCAGAGAGGAACGGATTGTGTATGGCTGGGAAGACCCTGAGGCTATGACAGCAATGCCTTCTGGATTTAGAGTTAACAAAACAGACTATTGTCAAGGCCAGAGCTCCCATTTGTTCTCTTCTCCCAACTCAGGGCCCTCCCTTAATACTATCAGATCCAGATATCAGAACTTTAACCAGACATACCTAGACAGCCGTCCAGACAGGCAAACAGTAGAGTTCAGAAGGGCTTTGATCTGAGAACTTTAGCTTTATCAGGAATCATTTTGTTGCTTATAACAGAAACCCATTCAAACTAGTTTAAGTAGAGAATGATTTATTGAAAGAATACAGGAGGATCCTATGAGATCCAATTGTAGAATATAACAACCAGGCCTCACATGATCTAGAAGCTCACAAGGCACCTACTCACTCCATCTCGCTCTCTGAGCCATATGGTTTCTTTCTCTGCTGTGCATCTACTTCATTCTCTTCTTTCATGCTAGCTTAGTCATTCATGCCCCATCCATCATACCGCCATAGTGTGGACTCTGTCTCTCTTTATGAGTGTAGTGCCTTGGTGTCCAACATAGTGAGGCTACAGCTTTTGTGACTCATTTCAGATTCTGGAGAGAGCATCTGATTGGCCATTAGTCAGCTTATGGATTAATAAGTTCTCTAAAATTCTTCCAATTATCAGAGGTCGGTAGAACTTGTAGTACCCAATTCTGGCTCTTCCAGGACTTTGAGTGAAATAGGTTAAGCTAGAAGGAGAATGTAGCTATGGCAAGCAAATCAACTACTGCCTTTGCTACCAGCTACTATTATAGTTTAGACATCTTATAGGTTAAAAAAGATTGTGTGAACTAACCTAATGACCTAACTATCATTTATAACATACAATTTTTCAAAGAAAACATGCTTCAAATTCCAAATTGCAATAAACTTTTGGGACAAAATCTATTTTTAAGTTGAGGGATATTTTCAGACAATGTCTACCAACTAAATATGACATATGAAATGAAGACATTGGTTAGACTGTGTCTCAACTTGATTCCACAAGAACATTCCTTCATACCACAAAATCTCTAACACTCTTGAGCATAAAACTATGCCTTCATGTGGAGAACAAAGGCCAGTCACTTAGAAAAGAATTTACTTTTGCAATGGTAGATGAGTGGCCGAGAAGAAGGTAAGGTGGCCAGTCTTCCTTCATGACATTAGGGAGAGCTTCAGAAGAAGGAAAACTAAGCTTTGTTCGATGTCAATCATATGTCAGGAACTGTACCAAGGGCTAGACATTCATTTTCTTATCTAATCCTTGTAAAATCCTAAAAGGAGGCTAGCGCTAACCCCACTATCCAGACAAAGGAACTGAGACTCAGTGAGGACAACTGATTTGTACAAAGTTACAAAAGTTGTGATAGAGCCAATACTCAGAACAGGGTCCACCTACTCCAAAGTACATGCTTATTCATTTGTCTCACTCATTTTAATCAGCACAGTGGTTATGGACATGGACTCTGAAACCAGACTACTGGATTCCTACCCAGCTCCATCCCTGACCAGTCCTATGACAGAGGACAAGTGAACCTGTGACTCAGATTACTCAGTAAGATGAGGGTTATTTAGAACCTATTCCAAAGAGTAGTTAGAAGGATTAAGTGAGTTTAAATATGTGAAGTGCTTAGAAAAATTTCTGATATATCTTAAGCTCCTCACCATTCACTTTGGTATATCCAGTTGGGATTCCTGGGCGTGAGAAGCACCAGCAACTTAGATATGCTCTCAAGGTCCAGATGTCTTCAAAGGAAGTGAATCAAGGTCTCCTTGCATACCCTATTTGCTCCAATAATGAGATTTGGAGCAATCCTCTTTTGTGGCTCATTCAGCATGCAGAGTTTTACATAACTCAGATGGTCTGCTTGTCTTTTCTTCAGCCTCTGTTGATGAGCAATCTGAGAAAGAAACTGGTGGCCAATGAGGTACATACATACATACAAACAAACATATATGCATAGAAGCAAAAGACGCATCAAAGCTATTGTTATTATTCCCCCCACATTGCTTTGGAAAATATGATCCATGAGAGGAATGATTAATACTATGAAGGGGGGAAAAGTCATTTGCCTAGATGGATTACAAGCACACAATAGTATTTGCAATTTAGAAAATGTGTCTAAATGTTGAAGAAATGTAAGGAAATCCAGGAGAATATACTTACCCAAGGAAAGAAGCTAAAAGGCTGTCAGCACAGACATTTTAGAATGAGGGTGGACCAAATACTGAAGTAGAAGAAGGAACAAAATATGCTATCAGAGCAATCTTCAGTGCTGGCCCTAGGGGGATAAACTAAGTAACCTAATAGGTGTTTTCCATCTTTGAATTCTATGACTAGAATAGCAATGAAGGCTTTAGCTCAGAATTGGGATGCTAGAGCCAACTTAGGAGGTCTGCAGAAAGAAGCTTTTATATTGCCTACCCACACCATGTCTGGCTTAAACCAGTGCTGACGGATTTCTGTTTTCATAAGTGCTCACCCACCATGACAATGTTTTTACACACTATGTGCAATCATCACGCACACATGCATACAATTAAGGTTCGAGATACATGAGCATCTGTGTAGAGATAGATTTTGAAAGGTAATGTTTATGCCTGATGCATTCATTCTCTGATTTACGCTCAATAGGTAGAGAATGAAAGCATATTTCTTTTAGAAGGGAAAGAAAAAAAACCCAGTAGCTGATGTAGTTTGAAATTTATGGGTCAAATATTAATTCCCTGAATATTTCAGTAAATGAGTATTATACTTGTAACTTGCAATGTTTATCAAAAATGATAGTGTGTGTTGAGAGAAAGAGGCCAGGGGGAAGAGAAAGCTATAACTTCCTTCAGACTTCATTATCAACATCCATTGGCCTACCTATTAAAGTTATTATGATTATGTCTTTAAAGGTAAAAATATGCCCATACTGATCACATTAATTTCCTTATGGTGGTAATGAGTTTGAATTACAATGTAAAAATACTGCAACTAAATAACCACTAACGCTCTTGCAAAGGTTATTAAGAACAGAAGATTTCTCCAGATGGTCTAGAAATTACGCCAGTTAAATCATAGCTAAATAATGTATGGGTCAAATTCCATGATCTTAAATTCAATGAAAGTATATTTTTTGTTATACTACTTTTTATGATATTACATGAGTAGATAAATATAACATTCAATGAACAGATCTTATGATATAAAATAAATAGATTATTACCTGGGACTCTTTTATCTTTTGCAAACAGGTATTTGTTGAAATGGAATCTGACCCACAAAAACGAATTTATCTTTATGGATGTGAATCTGATATGGCAGAAACCCTTTCTAAGTTCTATGCCACATGTTCTTTCCATTACTAAACACTTTCAATGCTATGTTTCTAAGTGCATGTAAAAGTTGTTTCCATTGAGTAAGGCATCAAATTCTATATGAATCTCAAAATGTAGTAAATTATTATAAAATACTAACTCAAACTGTTATATTTAAAGACAGTCATTGTAAAATATATGGGTGCATGGAAAAATACCTGAATAACCATTTCAGTATTTCATTCCCTCAGATTAGACTCTTTCATTTGCAGGGGATGGTTGTTGCATAATCAGCCTTTTTGCTGTTCCTTCTCCGTTGTAGTCTAGTGACATTAAAAATAACTTTCTTGTTTAGAGTCTCCCACCTTGGATTTTCCCCCAAGGTGCTTGAGTTTGCAAAAAAAGTCCTAAGGCGCTTATTACGTGGAGACTATCATTGCACAATTTATAACTGGAGAACATCCTCTTCTGCAGGCAACAGCCAGATGCTGTGTTTAGAGTTTGTGCAACCCTCATTCATTCGTACATTCTTTTTTCAACTAATACTTATTCATAGTGCCAGACACTGTTCTGAGTGTTTCATGTGGCTAAAGACAGAATAACAGTCAAGTAAGGAGCAGAGAAGGAATCCTACATTCTTGAAGCAAGGCTCTGATTATACAGTACTTCCTTTGTTAACGATAATTGCTTGTTACCTTACGACACTATCCTTTAATTAGAAATGCCAATACAGGAAAATGTTAACTAAGTCTTCCACCTATATCAAATGTAAGATACGTCAAAATTACAAGAAGTTGTAGAAATGCACACTCATAATAATAATGATAATAATAATACAATAATAATAGTAACATCTACCACTTATTAGTGCTCGGGATGTGCTCGACACTATGACAAACAATTTACATTTCAGCACCAGACTGTCAGTTCTCTTAGGGTGGGAACCATGCATTGTGTCTTGTTCATGGCTACATCTCCAGTGTCATGCGAACTGTAAATGTTCCAAAAGTACTTTTGTCAAGGAGTGAATAGATGAATGAATGAATCTATTATCTCATTAAATGCCTAAGAGGTAAGTATTATTACCTCTCTCTACAGACGAGTAAACTTAGGTACTCATGAGAGAGATGAAGTATACGGGGCAAAACTAGGATTTAAGTCCAGTTCTGATTGACTCCAAGGACTGTGGTTATGATGACTCTGCCGAATGTCTCCTGGTATTCCTCGTCAAACATATTCATGATTAAAATAAGCAGATAATTCTTTTTCATTTGATAAATACTTCTGATCACCTACTATGTTTCTTGTTTTTTGTGTCATGTCTCTATAAACACTAATTCAGACTTTATTCAGAGCCCCTATAATTTACTTTCAAAATAAATGTATCTTAAAACGTCTTCTCCCTCCCACACCCTAAATTCAATGTTTGCATCACCAAAAGGAAGAGAATCTCTCAGGGACGCACAGCTGCTTTCAGTAATCCAAATCACTCTTATTTGTATTGAAACCTGGTGCAGGGAAAGTAACACAAGCGCCAGGTAAGGCAAACCTGGACTCAAGTCCTCACTCCACTACATTACCAGCTCTGTGACCTTAATGGTTTAACTCCAGTGAGCCTCAATCCTTCATACGTAAATTGGGCACCACTGGAAGAAATAATGATAAAATATCTGCAAAGTTCCTAGCACATGTGACATATAAGAGGCTTAATATATATCAGAATCCTTCAGAGAACATGTTAAAAGGATGGAAACAAGTGGAACAACCAGAGGCAGACAGAAAACACTGGAAAACACTGGTGGGTGGTGGTTATGCCACTCCTGGAGAACAACACTAAGGAGGCAGGCAGGGGAGTTGACCTGGGCAATCGTCGAGAGGCACTTGCTGCTGGCCCTGGTTTATTCATAGGTCAAATGCATGCTTCTCCAGGAAAGGTGCTCGGAGGGATGGTCCCTCAGGATGAAACACGGAAAGGGAGAACTGCCTCTGATGCTGGACCTGAGTTTTACTTTTTTTGAGAGATCAATGTCATCTCAGGTAGGGAAGTCTCTGGAGCAGAAGCTGGTGGAGGGTCTAAGGTGTGGGACTAGATGGTCTCTGATGTTCAATCCGGCAATGGCATATTATGATTCTAACTTCTGACCAATTTGCAAAAGTAATTTAAATGATCTCGAATGGCCTGTAAGTGCATCAAGGCAGAACACCACAGTGTTGAGGGAAAGAGGGGAAAAAGGAGAAACTTCACATCACCCAGAGTGCAAAACCTCTAATGTGGTGAAATTATTTTAAATGGAACTAGGAAGCACAGCCAAGCAGACTTCAGAAAGGGCACTGCTCTCCCCCTCTCCCCAGCACCCCAAGAAGAATGCATTCCACACACATTGAATCTTCCTAAATAAATGTGAGAACAGCCTCAGTTAGAATATTCTAAAAGTATACAGGAAAAATAACCTATCAAATTTCACATTGAAAAGAGAGGCTCTGCTCTCTAGCTCAGCAAAGAACATCAACAATATTCTGATTACCTGATCTGTGCCTTTTACCAGAGAGAGATACAAAAACAACTAAGGAAAGGTTTCTACCCCCAAATATCTTGTAATCAAGTGGAAGAAGACAGCAACCAACATGACAGAGTAAACTGATCAGTAAATAGAGGTATAAATAATGTGCTATGGGGAAAGAAAACTTTCAAACTGAGAAACTAGAAGAAAGTTCCATTGAGAAAGTGTGTTTTAAATTCAGCTTTGAAGAATAAACAGGATTTATTATAAGAGAAAGAAACCTCCCTAATGAAACAATGCCCAAAAGCCATGGACAAGCAATTTCCTCCAAAATGCAAATAAATGACCAATAAACATGAAAAAAAAGAGATTAATCTTTACTAATACTCAAAAATGCACAGGAAAATAATGCAAAATTATTTTTCATCTATCATATTGGCAAACATTTGGTAAATTATAATATCCAATATTGGCACATATAGAGATATTGTTTATAGTTTTTATGAGAGATCAAGCAATATATATCAAGGCCCTTAAAAATGTTAATATATATGAAAGAATACTACAAAAAGCTATAATACACCAACAAATTGGATAATCTAGAAGAAATGGATAAATTCTTAGAATCATACGACCTTCCAAAACTGAATCAAGAAGGTTAAAGAAGATGTGGTATATACATACAATGGAATACTACTCAGCCATAAGAAAAGACAGAATTGTCCCATTTGCAACAACATGGATGGACCTAGAGGGTATTATGTTAAGTGAAATAAGCCAGAGTGAGAAGGACAGACACTGCATGAACTCACTCATATATGGAATATAAATGAACACATGGACAGAGAGAACTGATTGGTGGCTGCCAAGGGGAAGGGGCGTGGGGGGTGGGTACAAGGGGTGAATGAATACATCCACATGGTGACGGACAAACAATAATGTACAACTAAAACCCCACAGTGTTATAAACTATTAAGACATCAATAAAAAATAAATAAATAAAAAATAAATCCAAAAAGGGTAAAAAAAAAAACTGAATCAAGAAGAAATAAAGAATTTGAATAGACCAATCATCAGTAAGGAGATCAAAAGAGTAATCAAAAATCTCCCAAAATATAAAAGTCCAGGACCAGACAGCTTCCCTGGTGAATTCTACCAAACATTCAAAGAAGACTTAATACCTATCCTTCTCAAATTCGTCCAAAAAATCAAAGGGGAGGGGAAGCTCCCTAACCTATTCTATGAAGCCACATTACCCTGATACCAAAACCAGACAAGGACAACACAAAAAAAGAAAATTACAGGCCAATATCACTGATGAACATTGATGCAAAAATCCTCAACAAAATACTAGCAAATCGAATACAACAATACATTAAAAAGATCATACACCATGATCAAGTGGGATTTATTCCAGGGATCCGGGATGGTTCAACATCTGCAAATCAATCAACGTGATAAACCACATTGACAAAATGAAGACTAAAAATCACATGACCATCTCAATAGATACAGAGAAAGCATTTGACAAGATACAACATCCATTTATAGTAAAAACTCTGAATAAAATGGGTATAGAAGGAACGGACTTCAATATAATAAAGACCATATATTACAAACCCACAGCTAAAACAATTCTCAATGGAGAAAAACTGAAAGCTACTCCTCTAAGAACAGGAACAAGACAAGGACGCCCACTTTCACCACTCTTATTTAACATAATATTGAAAGTCTTAGCCAGAGCAATCAGGCAAGAAAAAGAAATAAAAGGGATTTGAATTGGAAAGGAAGAGGTGAAACTGTCATATTTGCAGATGACATGGTTTTATATACAGAAAACCCTAAAGAATCCACCAAAAATTTTTTAGGAAGAATAAATGAATATGGTAAAGTTGTGGGATACAAAGTCAACATACAAAAATCTGTTGCATTTCTATACACTAGCAATGAAGTAGCAGAAAGAGAAACTAAGGATACAATCCCATTTACAATTACAACAAAAAGAATAAAATACCTAGGAATAAACTTAACCAAAGAGGTGAAAGATCAGTACACTGAAAACTATAAAACATTGAAAGAAACAGAAGAAGACACAAAGAAATGGGCAGATATACCATGCTCTTGGATAGGAAGAATTAACATGGTTAAAATGCCCATACTTCCTAAAGCAATCTACAGATTTGATGCAATCCCTATCAAAGACCCAACAACATTTTTCACAGAAATAGAACAAAGAATCCTAACATTTATATGGAACAACAAAAGACTCCAAATGGCCAAAGGAATCCTGAGAAAAAAGAACAAAGCTGGAGGTATCACACTCCCTGATTTCAAAATACACTACAAAGCTATAGTAACCAAAACAGCATGGTACTGGCACAAAAACAGACACACAGATCAATGGAACAGAATCAAGAGCCCAGAAATAAACCCACTCTTCTATGGACAGGGAATTTTTGACAAGGAAGCCAAGAGCACACAATGGAGAAAGGAAAGTCTCTTCAATAAATGGTGTTTAGAAAACTGGACAGCCACATGCAAAAGAATGAAAGTAGACCATTATCTTACACTATACACAAAAATCAACTCAAAATGGATTAAAGACCTGAATGTAAGACCTGAAACCATGAAACTTCTAGAAGAAAACACAAGCAGTACACTCTTCAACATTGGTTTTAGCAGCATATTATCAAGTACCATGTCTGACCAAGCAAAGGAAACAATAGAAAAAATAAACAAATGGGACTATATCAAAATAAAAATCTTCTGCACATCAAAGGAAACCATCAACAAAACCAAAAGACAACCTAACAATTGGGAGAAGATATTTGCAAACCATATATCTGATAAGGGGTTAATCTGCAAAATATATAAAGAACTCCCACATCTCAACAACAAAAAAAACTAACAACCCAATTTAAAAAATGGGCAAAAGATCTGAACAGACATTTCTCCAAAGAAGATATACAGATGGCCAACAGGCACATGAAAAGATATTCAACATCACTATCAGGGAAATGCAAATCAAAACTACAATGAGATATCACCTCACTCTTGTCAGAATGCTTATAATTAACAAGACAGGAAACAACAAGTGTTGGAGAGGATGTGGAGAGAAGGGAACTCTCATACACTGCTGGTGGGAGTGCAAACTGGTGCAGCCACTATGGAAAACAGTATGGAGATTCCTCAAAAAATTAAGAATAGAACTACCATACGATCCAGCTATTCTACTGCTGGGTATTTATTCAAAGAACATGAAAACACAAATGCACAAAGATACATGCACCCCTATGTTCACTGAATCATTATTCACAATCGCCAAGACTTGGAAGCAACCTAGGTACCCATCAAGGGATGAATGGATAAAGAAGATGTAGTATATATACACAGTGGTATACTACTCCACCATAAAAAATGATGAAATCTAGCCATTTGTGATGACATGGATGGACCTTGAGGGTATTATGCTAAGTGAAATAAGTCAGAAGGAAAAAGTCAAATACCATATGATCTCACTCATAAATGGAAGATAAAAACAACAACACTCACTCCTAAGTAGAAGATAAAAACAACAATTACATAGAGATAGAGATTGGATTGGTGGTTACCAGAGGGGAAGGGGGGAAGGAGGAGGGCAAAAGGGATGTTTAGGCACATGATGGTGGTGATGGATTGTGATTAGTCTTTGGGTGGTGAACATGATGTAATCTACACAGAAATCAAAGTATAATGATGTACACCTGAAATGTATATAGTGTTATAAACCAGTTACCACAATTAAAAATAAAGTTAATACAATTTTACCCAATAAATCCAAATCTAATATTTCATTCAAAGGGGAAAAAATCAGAGAGACACACAAAGACATTATCAAGGCATTACTTATAAAAATAAAATATTAGAAACTATTTAAAGGTCCAACAAGATCTATACAATAAAATGTGATGCATCCATTACATATATTTTAGAATAATATTTAATGACATTGGGAACTATTCCTTATACATTAAGTGAAAAAGAAGAGTTCTAAATATGTATGTGTGTATATATATATATATGTATATGTGTGTGTGTGTGTGTATGTGCTTTAAAGTAAAGACTAGAAAATATATATAAAGATATAATACTATTTCTGGATTATGAGACTATGTGGTTTTGTTTTATACTTAGTAACCTCTGTAATATTCCAAATTTTTAATCAGAAAAATAATGTTATTTAAAAATAATTTTTTAATGAGTCAGATTTAGGCAAGCAGAAAAGTGAAAATGACATTTTAGGCCAAAGAATAATATGAGTAAAGACAAAAAGACGAACGTGAAAGGTACTTTTGGGAAAGACAGAGTAGACCCATAAGAAGGAATATAGCAGCAAAAGACTGGAGAAGGAGCTAGAATCAGATTACTGAAGACCTTGACTGTCATGCTCATGACTTAGTCCTGTGAGTAGCGGACATCATTAAACAAGCTGATTGTATGATCCCATTGGTTTGCAGGAAGACTATTTCAATGACAATTTGGGGGATGGAGGATGGATCAAAGGGGCAAAACTAGAAGCAGAGAGATTGTTGTTTATACACTCTAACCTAGCAGTGACTTCCAAACTTTGTAGACCATGACCCACACAGTAAGAAATATGTTTTATACTGTGACCCAATATACTCACACGCACACACACTTATCCCGACATATGACTGAAATAAAGGTTTCATAAAAAAGGCATACCCTTATCTTACGAAATTTACTCTAACGCTTTCAGTTCTGTTGTGTCCCGTTCCTTTCCACTCTATAACATTACATTTTTTTTTTTTTTTTTTTTTACTGCTGGTCACAACCCACAAAAATAATTTCATGACTCATAATGTGACAACACTACTCTGGGAAAAATCCAACACTCCCTCTCCTCTCCCAGCTCTACTCCTGAGGAGGAGGCCAAGCTCCAATAATGGGTTAAGACCAAGAACCCAGAACTGGGCCATGATACTAGGAGGTGGAACTTTCAGGGGAAAGAGTAAAGATGGAAACAGCTGTTAATCCCATGTTGAGACATATTTGGGGAGATCTTGCTCCCTTGGCTTCCCTTCCTTCCTTGGAACACCTCTCCTCCTGTAAATCACTTCCCATATAGCCAGTGAGATAAGAAGGCTTGGCCTTGTCCTCACCTTCACCACCCCACCCCACCCACAGAAAGCCAACAGAAAACAAAGGTTAGCCCAGAAGAAAGGAGCCTGAAGTGGATGAGCATCTGGCCCAGACATAAGCAATCCTTTTGGCCAGCATGTCATCCAACCGATTTCCTAATATAGGCATTTGGAATAAATACCCAAGCCAACAGAAAAATATGGTAAATTCGTAGGCTGCTGTTGGTATAACTTTCCTTTGGACACAAATTTGTAGGCAGTGACTGTGGATGGAAAGTTGTGCTTCCATCTACCCTAATAGAAAGGGATTTAATAGTCCTAGTAAGAGATGATCCAGGCCTCACTCAGGAACAGCGGTTGTGGGGATGGCAAGTGGAAGATACATCCAATAAACTTATCAGTGATAGAATCAGCTGGGTTTGAAGCCCCGTTGGATTGGGGAGGGGAGTAATGACAGAAAGAGAGAGAGAAAAAGAGTGTAGAGGGGTGGTTTGGCAGAGAATAGCTCCAAGATTTCCAATTTGGGAGATTGGGATTGAAACTCAGGGTATTCTGACATCATTAACAAGGATAGAAATACAAGAAGAGCAATAGGTTTCATGGGGAAAATGATGAGTTGTGTTTGGTACAGGTCCATATCAGAGAAAATGCAAAGCAAAAGTACAAAGGTATTATATTCTCCTCCCTCGAGGTGTTCCTTTTTCTTATGGGAGAAGGCAGAATATGAAAGGCAGTTGAACTAAATAGTAAATCAATTCATTATGACACATTTCTGGATTTCGAGTGAGCTAAGGTATACCCCACTTCACATGTCAAATGCAAACAGCAACACTGATACATTTAACCAAGTTTTCTAGTTTTCTTTGTCGTTTATCTTCTCATAACAAACCTCACAACAACTGGGAGATACAGGGCCTCATTTCCAGTTTGTAAATGAAAAGCCTAGGCACAGAGATTTTAAGAGGTTTGCCTGAAGTCACCTTCAGTTCTGGCACTTTCTACCACGGCCTGTTCTACACATCAGCCGCCTCTTATTAAACAGTGAGCATGTAAATTTGATCATGAGAAGATCATAAATTTGGGGAAAGCACCAGCTGAAGAGTCCCAAGTGGAAGAGTCATCTCTAAAAGGAATTTGGAATATTCCAGAAGCCAGGAGGAAAAGACATGCCTTACTCAGGTTGTAAAATAGAATGAAATTGTTGAACATGAAATCCAGGTCATTAGAAAACATTTCCATAATTTGATGCTAGTTCTGTTGTGAAATACAGCCCCAATGAAATCAATCTTATGGCTTTACAATCACTCAGAAAAATCATTTCAGAAAAAGAAGGATAGTAAGAAAATTAAAATGTTTTCTTGGTTTGGACACTGTTATGTTTTCTAAGGCAAAAAAAGGTTTTTTCAACCAGTTTGAAGTGTGAGTTAGTTGACATGAATCATATATGTTTTAGTAGTATCAGTAAGGTTAGTATGTATGAATTATATTTGTATTAACAATTAATTTAATCCTTTTGCTACAAAACAACCAAGTCAGATTTTCCCTGGTAGACCAGCACAGTGGAGAAAGAACTTTGGATTCAGAGAGGCTTGGATGTTAATTCTGGTTCCACCACTTACTAGTTTGGTGGCTTCAATAGGACAAGTTGTAGCAGAATTTACCTGAGCCTTAGTTTAATCATCTGGTAAATAAAAATAACACCACCAACCTGACATAATGGATGTAAGGATTAAAAGAGATAAAAATGTATATAAAGCCCTGAGTCTAATGCTTGACATTGCAGAAGCTCAATGAATCGTATCTATAATGATGAAAAAGAATGAAGAAAAAAATAACGCTATACTCCAGCTTTGGACAGATGTAGCCATTTTTTAGGTCACTGAGATAAAATCTTTCTGGAGGTTTCAAACATTTAATAAAACACAACATATACTTGCAAAATATACGTTTAGTTCTAACACTCATGTTTTGGATGACCCTGGAAAAGACACCTTTTCTTTCACTCAGATTTTGCAAAACACCAGAATAAGAACACTCACCTCCGACCTTTCCAGAAATATAGTGAATATTTGCTTTTCAAAGATCAGTCATGGTTCGAAGTTCCCTAGATCAGAAATGAGCCCAGCTCTTGTCTTCAGATAAACACATACACACGCATAAGCAAGCATACAAAACCAAACCATTTCAGGCAGATAAAAGGTAAGCCTTTTAGGTCTAGGTTTTCAGAAAGGAAATATGGCCATCTTTATAGCGAACCCATCAAGGTATTTAGCAATTTATACTATTGGGAAATTCTGTCTTTAAAATAAACAGAATGTCTACGCTTCAAGGGTATTTCCTCATGTTCTAGTCTTAGCAGAGTTGAGGTACAATTGGTTGCCACTCTCTGAATAATACTTCTTCAAATATTGGAGGATTTATAACAGCTTCCTCTCACTCTTCTATTCTCCAGGACAAATCATCCTAGCGCCTTTAACCTCTGCAGAGCATGCCGGAATGCCCCGATTCTATTAAAGTGCTTGGCACCCCGTGGACCTTAATAAAATACTCTGGATATACTGGCTAACGGGGTGACTTTTGCCATAGATCTTATTTCCCAAACTTCTAAACATGCCTGTAGCTTTCCTGTCCAAGTTCAAATATAGTATAACACATCACAAGTGCTGAGAAGCAGGAAGTCCATCACTGAATCTGGCACCGCAGTCCTGAGTGGAAAATACCATTTGTTTCCTTGACAATCTATCCTTGGTAACTGGACAAAGTGGGGAGCCGAGGGTCAATGCTACTGTGGAAGAGCCTTGACACCCCACCAGTTCTCAGAGGGCAGGGAAGGGTGGCAGTGACTGGAAACAGATTAAATTCCTGGTGCTGTTCAACAGGAAGTTGGAGAAAAGGTCTAAAGGTCTAATGGCCTCATAATTAAGGGCTTCTTCTGCTCCACAAGTTTATAATCAGGAGTTGTCCTGCAGGAAGAAAAAGAAAGGACACAACAAATGAGAAAGTCACTTCTGCACTGAGAATTGGCTAGCCTAGAGGATGGAAGGCTGAAGACCTTTCCAACATGTTAAGAGCCAAAAGAGTACCTTTTAGTGTTTGTTTTGATTATATTTGCCTGTAACCCAGCAACTGGGCCCAGATGCCAGGAGCCCAAAGAGAACACTGCTGATGACTGGTGTGTGGAAAGAAAAAGAATTCCTTTTGTTTTCTTACTTTTATGGTTCTTCTCAAGGTGAGTGAAAAGGGCTAGGCAGGACCTTTTGAAACTGTTTAGAACCCTCAATCATTCTTCTAACAACAGTCGGGATGATTTATAACACCACATGTTCTCATTGGTGGTTTCCTCTTTTTTATTTTTGAAGACAAGACACAAGTGGGAAATGTGAATCTTGAGCCAGAGTTAAGCCGATCTTTTAAAGCAACCGAATGAATTTTCCAGTCACTATCTGCCCATCTTGAGGCTTTCCTCCCTGAGTCGCTGAGTTTTCCCTCATATGAGGGCAATCATTCACATGCTCGGTGTCACTCTAAACTTTTGGATTTCAAGAACTCCATGTTGCTCAATATGTTAAACTGCTTTTGCTTAAGACATTCTCCTTCTGCCTACTGAAAAACAAGTCGTGAGTTTAATGTATGAAAGTCACTGAATCTACTACAAAATCACACCAACTGATCTCAGATAGAATTATATTATTTCAAGAGATATACAGAAAAGGAGAATACAAAACTAAGTCATTCTTGATCATCTTTGTAACTGGGTAAATCTTCTTTCTCCAAGCTAAATCCCTCCTCTTTTAGTATTTCTTTTCTCTTGTTCTTCACTCTGTGGAAATAGGGAAGGGAGAAAGAGTGTGTGTGTGTGTGTGTGTGTGTGTGCGTGTATGGTGGTGGTGGTGGTGGTGATGGCGGTTTTATTCTAATTTAACCCTCACCACTCAGGCATTTGAAGATAATTATTAATACAATCCTTAACCTCTTCTTCTCTAGATGAACTAATCCAAGTTCTTATGATTTCCACCCCCACCCACCTCGATGGGTCTTACTTGGTATGTTAGAAAATAACTTTGAATTAAAATATTTCATTATTTCCTAGTTAATTCAAAGACTCCTAGAATTTCCCATGACGTGTTGATTTAGATGGAAAAAATGCAAGTAAATTTCATTTGGCTGACTAATTTGGTGAATGGAGTTTTCTGATTAATCAAACATTCTCAATATATTAATATTCAAGAAATTTGAAACATATCTAACAATAAAACTATGTGCTACAGAATTTAACCACTCTGATAATTCAGAAGACATTTTAGAATCCTGTGTTGCTTCAATAACAGTTTCCAAGAGTCCATTATGCAACTTCACATTGGTAGCCTGAAATCAGCCTGATGGGAGTATTTATATCACAGAAAGCAGTAAATTCTACAAGGAGACCCAGTTGTTAAACATTAACCAGCACACCACTGGCTTCTAGCTCATTATTACAAATATAATTATCAATTACCTATAAAATTCTTTTTTTTTTTTTTGTGGCGAAGACCAGCCCTGAGCTAACATCTGTTGCCAATCTTCCCCTTTTTTTTGCTGAGGAAGACTGGCCCTGGGCTAACATCCGTGCCCATCTTCCTCCACTTTATATGGGACGCCGCCACGGCATGGCTGACAGGCAGTGCATCGGCGGGCGCCCAGGATCCAAACTCGCGAGCCCCGGGCTGCCAAGCGCGGACTAAACTGCTGCACCACCGGGCGGCCCCCTATCAATTACCTATAAAATTCTAATTCTAAAATCTATACCCTCAAATATGCCACAGCATAATAGAATAAACAAAGAAAAAGTGAATAACCAAAGTCTGCAAGTTTCACTCATGCTTAAAAATCGCAAAAATGCAACCTGATTTTAATTATCCTTAGTAATCATTTTCTATATTTTTAGAACAAAATAAATTTCATCATTAAGTTAAAAGTGAGCAAAAGAGTAATACATGCTGAAATGACAGAATGTTTTAAAATCCTAGTAAAAAGATTAAAGGAGATTTACTATGTAAAGAATCCTTGAAAATCAATAAGTAAAAGATATGTACCTCAATGGAAATTTTGGCAAAGAAACACAAATGGCTACTAATTTGGGGGGGAAAATTACATATTATAATAGAGAAATGAAAATCAAAACAATAATAAGATTCCACTTTATCTACATGGTTAGCAAAGTTTAATTTCTTAATAAAAACATCCAATGTTGGTGCAATTATGGAGAAACAAGCATTCCTATACTGCTAGTGAGAATGTAAAATATCAAAACTTTCTGGAGAAGTTAGCAATGAGCATCAAAAGCCTTAGAAATATGTATACTCTGTAACTCAGAAATTATCTCTCCAGGAATTTATCCTAAGAAAACAGCCAAAGTTTGGAAACAACTAAATATTCAACCATATTAGACTGCTAAAGCAAATTAGATTATTAATTTTCCATTAAAGCAGCTATGTTACACTGAGTAACTCGTACGGCATTTCACATTTACGCAAACAAAGTAAAGGAACAGGAATAAGTCTGAGGTCAACGATTGTAAGGATCTAAGTTCAAGTCTCGTCTGAGACTAGCATAGAGCCTCTTCATCATTCCAGATTCTTTACACAAAAAATTAATGTAATTCATCTTAACTAAGAGCCTTTGTTATCAAGAAACAAATTATAGGGCCCAGCCCAGTGGCGTAGCCCTTAAGTTTGCATGCTCTGCTTCAGCGGCCCAGGGTTTGCAGGTTTGGATCCCAGGTGTGGACCTACACATCGCTTATCAAGCCATGCTGTAGCAGTCGTCCCACATATAAAGTAGAGGAAGATGGGCACAGCTGTTAGCCCAGGGCCAATCTTTCTCAGCAAAAAGAGGAGGATTAGCAACGGATGTTAGCTCAGGGCTAATCTTCCTTACCAAAAAAAACCCCCAAAACAAATTATAACTGTGTTGCTCTGTTTACCAAGGCAAGAAACCATGCCTTGGGTTTTAAGGGTTCTGAATTCTATTCTTCACACTATATACAGTCTTTCCTTCTACGACGTTTCCAATAAACAGTATGTTCACCACCCTTTAACATGTTTCTTTAAACATTTTCATAGATATCGCCATGACCCCAGACTGCGCTAGCACCATCGCTTGCTCATCACTTCAATAGCCTCCTAACTTGTCTGTGTTGCCCTTGCCCCTCCACAGTGCAGCACCAGGCACTTACCAATCTTAATACCCAGTCCTTAATACAGCTACATGTTCAAGTTTGCATGCTTGGCCCCTGAATACCTCTCTGATTTTCTCCATCTCTCTTGCTCCAGTCCAGCATCTTTCCTTCAGCTCCTCCAGGGCATGATGCACATGCTCTTTGCAAAAGTTGCTCCCTGTGCAGCGAATGGGCTTCTCACCGCCCTCCCCACCATCACTTCCATTCCCCTTAATTCTGTTTTTTTTTAAATCTTTTCTTCAGATCTCACTTCGTTGTTTTTTTTTCCCCTCCAAGAAACCTTCCTTGACCTCTCCAACTATTATAAGCTCTCCTGAGGCTTTCCTTCAGGGCCCTGCTAGCCCACCTTTGCTGGAATTACAGAAATTCATCGCTCTTCCAGATGCCTGCAGGAAGCTCAGCAGACAGAGCTCTGGCTGGTGGTCAGGCATCACTCACCCCTTGGCCTGGTGCTTTCAGGTGAGACCCAACCTGAAAACTGTGGGTCCTGTCTTCCTTAACACGTATCACAGCTGCAATTTAACAATTTTCACGTGGAGTCATTTTTCTTTCTACTCCCCCAGCCTCTCCTACTCTACACTACTAGAATGTAACTTCCAGGAGGTCAGTGATATCGTCTGGATTTGCTTACCATTGTATTTCCATTGTCTAGTACATTGCCTGGCACAGAACAAGCACTTAATAGGTATTTACAAATCAATGAATGAATCTAATCTTCCTTTCTACCGCTGTTATTGTTCTTTCCTCCACTTACCCTTTCCACGCCCATCCTTTTGATAGTCCACACACAGAGATCATTGAAACCTTCCTGGAAGGCACCACAGGTGACTATTTACACCAAAATTACCCCAGGAATGGAGATACCTTGAGGTCCTCAAAAGACAAAGCACCATTTTCACAAGCAATCCAACACAAGCATTATTATTCAGAGTTTCTTCATTTTTAACATGTATTTAATTTGTGGTGTTTTCTACATATTAAATGTGAAACTTATAGTGGGATATTTAGAAAATGAAAGGGATTAAAAGGATCTCAGTTCAGCTTGGTGAATAATTATAAAGCACTTCTGAACTACCAGAAAAGGGATGGGGGAGGACTTATCAAAAAAAAATGACTAGGTCAAAATCAAGCCAAGGAAAGGAAAGTCCTAACAAAAAAATATGTTTAGCAGTCAATCACCACTTGTACCTGGGATTGAAGAAGGATTTGTAAAAGGGTGGAATCCAGTCTTCATCCTGGCAGATTTCAAAGAAATATCAGTCTCCATTGTTTTGGTAAATAGGAAAAAAACCTGGATTTCAGGTTTGAGCAAAGAGTTAAAAAGAAGAGAACAATGACATGTCTATAAAGTTTAGACAGATATTTTAGAATTTTCTAAATAATTTCTCAGATTAGAAATGAAACAATAATAAGATAGGTGGAGAAAATATAAGGCAATGAGCACACACTGGTTTTTATAGAGAAGAGAGGATAAGGCTCTGTGTCTTGGGCTAAGTGAGTAGATGCAGAACTGAAATCACTGCCCTTTATTCTTTTTCTCTTGATTTCCTAGAAGTAGCATATGAGTAAATACAAATGTTTAGGAAGAAGGGCCTGTTCATGATTGGAAGGGGTATTCTAACTCCTTTTTGCTCCTAAATCCAAATTATATTGGGAATACAATGTACCCAGGGAAAATTGGAATGCTTATGGAAAACATAATCAAAGTAGGATGAAAAAAAACCCCAAAACACTGTTGGCTAAAGTGCTTTTTTAAGATGTATATAAACATAAAATCAATTTAACTCAAGCATTCTAATAGATATTCCCCAATGAATGGAGAAATGTGAGTTGACAGGCAACTTCTGGAGATTAACAATGGCAATGAAAAACAAAAGTCTTTTGTCTGTTTAAACAAGTCGTAGCACATCTTTTATACTTTGATAGTCAACTAAGATCACGTAGCATTTGAGTGAAAGGGCAAGGAGAGATCTTGTAGGCCAACCTCCCCCGATATGGTGTTGGGTGCCTGATTTGTGCCAGAAACTATGGTAGGTGCTGGGCATACAGCAAGAAACAAATCAAAGTCCCTGATCTCAAAGAACTCAGATTCTAGTTGGGGGAGAAGGATAATACACAAATAAAGAAATGTGTAATATGTCAGATAGTGCTAACACAGGTGGACAGTGTGTGCATGTGTGCACTTGCAAATGGGTGTACGCATTTGTGTGTGAGGTAGATGTGATGGAATAGTGAGAAAAGCATCTCAATAAAGTAACAGTTGAGTAGAGATCTTGGTGAAGAGAGCATGTCCTTGAAGACACTTGATTGCAGAGAATTCCAGGGAGAGGGAATAGCTAGTGCAAAGAATCAAGTAAGAGAAAGGGAGCCAGTGTGGCTGAAGCAGCCTGAGCAAGACAGAAAGTAGTAGGAATAACAGTCAAAAGGGTAATGGAGACAAGGTTCTATCAGGCCCTATAGACAGAGATAATCCAATATACTTTGGATTTTATTTTGTATGAGTTGGGATACCATAACATATCAGTCACTTGTCTGACTTCATGTTTTAAAAGAGCCACTCAGATAAACTTTAAGGGGTCAAGGGTAGAAGCAGAGAGGTCAGTCAGAAGGCTATTGAAATCATCTAGTCAAGAGATGATGGTGCCTTGGTCCAGGTTAGCAATGGAGGAATTAAGGAGTGGCTAGAATAAGGATACATTCTGAGGTGGAGGGTAGGATTTGATGATGGCTTGAACATTGAGTGTGAGACAGTAAGAGTTAAAGATGACTCTGAGGGTTTTGGAAAAATGGAACTACCATTTACTGTCAGAGAAGACTGGGGGAAGTGGAAATGAAGAATTCCATTCTGGATGTGTTAAGTTTGATGTCCATTAGACATCCAAGCAGAGAGGTTGAATATGCACTTGGACATAAGGGTTCTGGAGTGCAGGGGAGAGGTTCAGGCTTAAGATGTAAATTTTGGAGTCATTGTATATTTATGGTACTTAAAACACATAACTGGGTGACATCACATTGGGAGCGGGTTTAGATAGCCAAGAGAGAGAGTCTGGGGACTGAGCTTAAATCTCTCCAACAAATAAAGGTAGGAAAATGAGGAGGGTCCAGCAAAGGAGACTGAGAGTGTATGGTTTGTGAGATTGGAAGAGAATCAAGAAAGTAGTCTCAGAGGTCAACTGAAGAGCATGTGCAAGGAGAAAGCAACCTGCTGAGACAAAGATCGAATCCGATGAGGACTGAGATTGGACTAGAGGTCATAGACGGAGTTTTCTGGTTCTAACTTCCATGCTTTTTCCATAATATCATCTTCCCTCTACTCCATTGCTACCTTGCCTGAGCTATAGATAGGACTCCCTTTCTCACTCTAGGAGCTGTGAATTTATAATCAAGTTCACTGAAATTTCCAAAGAAATGGTGAAGGAGGATGTCTTAGTCTGTGTTTTCGCAAAAGTAGATCCTGAGACAAAGATTTGAGAGTGACCAATAGGAGGCGTATTAATGAGCATGTTACTGCTATGTGCAACTGGCTTAGTTTCATGGGCATCCTCTGGGGAAGCATGCAGAATATGCTCAAGCATTGTCAAGAGGGTCAGGCTTGGATATTCGCAGACTTATTGGTTGAGAGTTGCCCACTGGGGGGATTCAATACTTAGCATTTCCTAGGTTGCCCTGTGCACGTCTGTGGTGCTAGCAAAAGTCCGTAGGCAGAGAAACAGAGAAGCATACATACCTGAGGTGGGAAGCTATCTGCGTGCCCAAGAATTGTCCATCACAGCTGCAGGTGAACCCGGAGGTAGGCTGAGTGAATATGGGCATCTGCTGTTTAGAACAATGCAAATCTGATTGTGGTAGCACTGGTTCCCACCACTTGGTAGCAGATTATCTGGACGTAGTTTCCTTTAAGGCTATGAACTAAGCTATTTAGGCAAATGATCAGGTGGTATTTTTTTTCAGGCACTTGCTAAACTGGGGAAAAATATATACTGTGTGAGAGATTATTTTTAAACAATATGTATCATGTCTTGAGAGTAATAAAATATGGCTTGATTAATATTAGAAAGCATAACACTCTGCTCACATTTTTGTATCTAGAAATTTCTGGAAAATCTTCAAGTTTCTGCTGTGTAGGTAAAACAGAAAGAAAATTATTAAAATATTAATATTATAAATAGCATTCTTTCCTTCTTTTCATTTTAAAATTTATTATTTAGATCCACCTAGTACCAAGAAGGATTTCATTTGGCTAAAATAAATATTAATACTTTTTTATGTGTTTTAATAGTGTACATGTCTATGTGAATATCTCATTAAAATGAAATTATTCATAAGTTCATCCTGTGAACTACTGCCATTTTCTCAAGAAGCTATACTTCTTGTCCTGATAACCAATGAGTCTTTATTAAATAGACGATAGACATTTGACTTAGCAAAGTTTCTTAATTTTCTAAAGGGAACTTATTCACACAGATATGCCTTTACTTGGCAACACAAAGCATCTGAATTTCAAGTTCTCACTAGAGAGCCCAGCTACCCCAAACAAATAACAACATGGTTGTAAGCAATGACATTATAGAGGATTGTCTGAAGCACAAGCAGTATATCCTTTCCTCTAGATTCTCTGGGCTGTCTGGATGAGGTCAGACCACGAGAAACATGCCCATGTGGCATTGCTTTGGCCCTTCTAGAACTACTCTCAGCCAATCAGGTGTTATCCCACCAACCTATTGAAGGACTGCAGATGAATCCACAGATGCAATGCTCTCTTAAGTGTTTAAAATACAAAACCAAACAAACAAAAACTTGTTTTGCCTTTGAATGTCATGTCACCAATGATATGTCTCACCTGTTTTGACCCACCGCAAACACCCATGTAGGAGTCTATGCTATGCATTTCTATGTGCTAATCTTACATCTGCTGTTATTATTTTTCTATTAATTTTTACCCTTGCTCAGATTTCTTTGACTATTTTTTGCCTTTTTATTGAATTTATTTTTATAATTCGATCTAAATACTCTGTAGAACTAGAAGAGAAATAAAAAGGAAGGTGGTAGGTAAGTAGGTAGGTAGATAAAATAAATGGTTTGTGAGCATTTAGAAAAGAACACAGGGATTACTGGATCCAGTAGGGGTTCAATAAGAATAAACCAGGCCGAATTAACAAGTACAGGAGAATACCACACATGTAGTATATTCTAATTTCAAGGACATGTCTTCTGTTTCTCATAATATGGTAGATGAGATGCTAGCTTAGCTTGGTGAATTCATCCCTGATTGAACAGTCATAACAAAGGAGGATTGATTAACAAAACTTTTCCAACTTGGAAGAGGTCATTAGCAACACAATTCAGAATTTCCTCCTTTGCCTTGATTCTTCAAAGAGATCACAGGAACTGGGCTGTGAGGACTGGGGATTTCATAAAGCTGGGAGAGAGATCTAATAAATTGGAAAACAATATCAAGACTGAAAAATAGTTTGGCAGTCTGAAATGACAAACAAATTTTTTTTTAAAGATTGTATTTAACAGGGATAGTAATAAAGTCTTGACTTAAGAATGAAAATTCTATTTCACAAGTTCAAAGTGAGGGAGAAAACAAGACTGGATAGACCAATACCTGTTAAAAGAAAAAAAGGGGGAGAGCTGAGTGGTATTAAGCTGACTTGATATAAGTAAATAATATTATTGCCATCAAAAGCTAAAACCACTACTGCAAATATTAATTGAAGGTGATATTCAAATGAAAGTCAGTTAAACTTCCTCTGTACTAGTATAGCATTACATTGTTTTGGTTCAAAACTCTGACTTTTAAGGATAGTATCAGGTACACTTCTGAAGAAAAAAAAATTGAGATGGAGAGGCTCTGAAAATCTAGCAACAGTGGAAGGAACTGAGAATATTCGGTGTGGAACAACAACAAAAAATTAGCCAGCAGTAGAGTGTTTTTATGGGTAAGTGTGGGGGATGGATTTGTTTTCAGACTTCTGGAGGGCTCTCTGGTAGACAAGAGCGGGCATTCTGAGCTCCTCCAAACAGAAAACAACAAGATTACAAGCTGTTTGAGGGCAGAAACCATGTCTGAAGCATTTTTACATTTCTGGCAAGTCCAGTTACGCTGGAGGTGTAATCTGATGCTCATCGAGGTATGGAACTGATGTTACAAGAAGACAGTTTCCAGCACTTCATAGAGAAAAACTGTACAAGAAGTGAAACAACAGCCTTTCAATATACTGAGTTTCTTATTGTTGGAAATGCCCCAGCTGTGAAAACAGTAGAGTGTAGTGGTTCAGATTAAGAACAAGGGCTCTGGGATGAGGCTGACCTGGGTTCAAATGTCAGCTCTGTGAATTAACTGTGTGATCTCAGACAAATTACTTAACCTCTCTGGGTCTCAGTTTCTGTCTGTAAATTATGTATGATGGTAATTAGCTTTCAGTTTTGTTGGGACGCTTAAGTTGAGACAATGTTTGTGGAGAGTCAGAACAGTGTCTGGGGCAATAGTAAACATTCAATATATCATAATTGTTATTTTGGCAGAAACTATTTACAGTCTTCCAAGAATGTTGTGGAAGGGATTCTTGCATTGGATGGGAAGTTGAATAAATGATCTCTTGGTCTTGCTCAATTCAAAGATTCTTTGATTCTGTGATTTCTCAGCACTATTCTTTTCTACATCCTTAGCATTTTATAAATGTCTCTAGAATTGCATTTATCTCACTTAACTGAAAGCATTAAATTAAACCAAGTCTCAAGCTCCTCAGTAGAAAGCTCCTGTTCATTTTATACCTCCCAGTGCCCAGCACACTGGCTGACATATAGTAAATAATACCATATTCACTGTATAAATGAATGAATGATCAAACTATTAAATATTTAATTCATCTCAAAATGTAGACCATATCTGCCATTTTTCAATGAAAATTTCTTGTACAAATGCTTGATCAAACCATGCTTCCTTTAAACTCAAAGAAGAAAGGCAAATGATAAAGTTACAAATGACTCATCTCTAACCTCAGCCACTTAAGAAACCATTTGTTGAGTACCTACTATGAGCCAGGTGTTTTTCATGCATAATCTCATTTGATCTGTTAATGCATCTAGGAAGTAAATATTATTTTACCTAATTTAGATAAAGAAATAAGCAGGTAAAGAAATTGAGTCTCGAGCCAGCCCCGATGGCCTAGTGGTTCAAGTTTGGCACTTTCACTGCTTTGGCAGCCCAGGTTTAGTTCCCAGTCATGGAAACACACCACCTGTCAGTTGCCATGCTGTGGCCACGGCTCCCATAGAAGAACTGGAAGGATTTACAACTAGGATATACAACCATGTATTGGGGCTTTGAAGACAAAAAAAAGAGAGAGAGGAAGATTGGCAACAGATGTTAAAAAAAAAAGAAATTGAGTGTCTGAGAACTTAAAAATATTCAAGTCACACAGATATTAGGTGATTTATACAGGATTTAAACCTCAGTCTGTGTGATCCAAATACTAAGTTGTCTCTTTTTAAATATTTTTAATTGCAAAAGCAATATGATACACAGTTATTTTGAAAAGTTGAGTGGTTAGAAATACACAGACTAAAATATTAAAGTCTTCTTATAACTATTTTTTCTCCCCCCATCCCCTGCATTAATATCCTCCAATCTATCAGAAATCATCTGTAAAAAGCATCCTTCTACATTTGGTTCTGTGTTTACATACTTACATGATATAATATATAAACATAGCATTTATAATACAAATATAATATATATTATAATATAAAGACTATAGCATTTAAAAAATTAAATGTGACTTTTTAAATTTAATGATATATTTTAAAGATCTTGATGCATCAATACAAATAGATCTATCTTAATTTTAATGAAAACATAAAAATTTGTAATAGTGTAAATTTATACACTATAATTTATAAAATAATCCCACTATTGTTGGGCATTTAAGTAGCTTCAAATACTCTCCTATTAGAAAAATACTATAACAAAAGCCTTTGTGGACATATGCAAATATTTCTATAGGATGGATTCTTAGAAGTACAGTTTTTGTGTCAGAAAGCTGTATTTTAAATTTTGATAGAGATCACCCCATTGTCCACCAAACCACTGTACAGATTTACATTTTCACAAACTCAGAACTTGAATATCCACATCAACACTGGAGAGTATCAATTTCTAAAAAATATTTGACAATCTGATGAGCGAAATTGTTTTATTATTATTATAATTTTCACTTGCATGACTATTAGAGGTACAATGTCTTTTTAATATGTGGTTTGCCCATTTTGTATGCCTTCTGTGAATTGCTTGATAATATCCTATGTCCATTTAAAAAGTATCGATTCTCTTTTTCTTATTGAATCATTGGAACTCTTTGCAAATATTATTTATCTTTTGTTACATATGCTGCAAATATCTTCTTCAGGTGTGTCATTTGTCTTTTAACTTTCTTCATCTATAGAATTTATTATGTAGATTAACCGGTCAATCTACATCATTTTAGAAAATCTTTTCACATCCAAGATTATAAAAATATTCCCCCACAACGCCCAGTATTTTGCAGTTTTGTTTTTCTATGTTTATAATTTTAATCCATCTGGAATTTATTTTTTGTACATGGTGTGAGAAAGGAATATAACTATTTCTTCCCAAGTAGAGTCATTTTTCCAAAATTAAATCTAAAATAATCAATTATTTCCAAATGATTTGAAATACTATATTTATTATATACTATTATTCACATGTGCATAGGCTGGTCTGGGGTTTCTGTATGGTGTTCCATTCTGCATTCTGTTATTTGTACTCTATTCTTGTGCCAATAACACATTGTTTTGTCACTGTCTCTGTATAACAAATGTTATGATATATGATGAGGAGTCAGGCTGCATACCAGTCTTATTTTTGTAAATGATAATTTCCTCTTATAGATGAGCTTTAGATTCAGTTATCAAGGTAGAAAAGAAAAGGTCATTTTGATTGCGACTGCTATGAATTCGTAGATTATTCTATAGACAATCAACATTTTACCATACTGAGGCTTTTCATCTAAGGTGATGTGTCTCTCCATATATTTTTTTATGTCTTATAAAGTATTGCAGTAAAATTTCTAAATATAGTCACATCCCTTTTGCACATTTCATTGTTTATTTATTCTAGATATGTTATAGATTTTTTTTCTGAATTGTCATCTGAGTGATTGGGGTCTTCTATCTCCACCGTATTTTCTAATTGGTAGAGTGACATATACTGTGAGTCATCTACCAAGTAGCCCTCTGACCACTTCTCCTCTGCTAACAGAATCCTAATTTTATTCAGGGGCAGCAATGTGCCCCTTCCCAGAGGATGAATCGCGATTAGTCAAACCAGCTACGGCAAACCAAACGATTGTGCCTTTTGCTACGTGCTCACTTTCCCTGGCACCCTTGCCACCAAGGCTGGCCATATTACCTAGTATTACACAATGTGTGATAAGGGAATTTCTGATAATTTTTGCTCCTTGAGGCAAGTTATACCCCTTTGTTCCTGCTCCCATTCTTTCTTCCAACTTTCAATGCTGATGAGCAGGCAGGATACCTGGTTGGGAGAGTCATAATGTGGCCATGGGGCCACAAATATGAAGACAGACAACAAGTTGAGATGATGGAGCAGAATGATGGAAAGCGCCTAGGTCCTTGAAGACGTTGTCAAGCCCCTGAACATACTAATGAACTGCCTTCCTCCAGGTTCCTTTTTCAATAAACAAGGTTTCAACCTTGCTCAATCTCAGCATTCTCTACCTGAAGCTGAATTCAACCAAACCTGTTTAGATATTACTGGTATATAGAAAAATGATTGATTTTTTTATATTTCCCTTGTCCTCAGTTCCCTTGTTGAACTCTTTCTATTAATTTTAAGAGGATTGTTTGAGAATTTCTAATTTGCATTTGCAAATAGTTCTTGAATTATCTCAACAGCTGGGACCTCAGTGAAATGTTGAATTGTGTCAGTGGATAGGAGGTATTTTCTTTTTTTAATTCCTGACCTTCATGGGAATGCTTCTAGTAATTCAGTAGTAAAATTTTGCTATAATTTTCTGGTGGATATCCTGGTAATGAAAAAAAAGGGTCCTTCTAGTCGTGGATTACTAAAAATTCAATTTTGGTTTATTTTGTTCTGATATTAATCAGAAATGAGTGTTAAATTATATCAACTACTTGTTTGGCATCTATCACGATGGTCATGTGGTCATTCTACTATGTTCAGTTAAGTAATGAGCTACATCAATAGATTTCCTGGTTTTGAGCACCCTTGCTCTTCTGGGATAACCTTTTTTACTCGTGGTGAATCATTTCTTTCATACACTGTGGGATTTTTATATAAAATATTTTATACAGGAGTTTTGCATTTATATTTACAAGTAATATTGATATAACACAATCTTTGTTGGATTGTGTGATGACAGAGTTACACTAGACACACAGAATGAGTATAAAATCTTTAAATAGCATGGGACTTTTACATCTAAAACTTTCTGTATTCTTTAAATTTGTCCATGAACATCTATTGCTTTATAATAAGTGTTTAAAGATAAATACGTGTATTTTACAAACAGAAATTATCCGTTTCTATAGGGTGTACTAGAATTTACCTAGTACTTCTGGTGTGGAGATTGGGGATTCAGCTATGTTTTCTCTTTTTCTGTGGTAATTGGTTTATTTTTCTTTTCTTCTTCCTCTTGAGTCAATTTTCATCATTATATAGATTTTTAGAAAATTATCCTTTTCACCTAAAAATTTCAATTTTATTGATATAATATTCTCATAACTTTTTAATCTCCATGCCTGTAGTTATGTCTCTTTCCTTATCTTAATGTTATATATTTGTGGGTTTTTTTTTATCAGACATCTAATGTTTCTGTTGATAGTTTGATAAAGTTTATTTGTTAATTTGCATAGAATTCTGTTTTTAACACTCAATGCTTTCTACTTAAAAAATGTTGTTTTGGATTTTTAACTCCTTTAATTGAAAGTATTGGTGGTTTTCAAATATTTTCTGTTTTCTAACTAGTACATTTAAGGATATTAATTTTTATTTGACTACAACTGGGTCACATCACGTAAGTTTTGATGGGTAGTATTCTCAGTGTGGTTTATATTTATATAGTCTATAATTTCAGTTTGGTTTTTTTTTTTAGCGAAAAGTTATTATGAAATGTATTTTAAAGTTTTTTAGTTTGTGCATGTGTGTATTTCTGTCCTTTGGTATTTAATTTACAGTTTTATTGCACTCTGATCTGTATTCTGCCTTCGATATTTATTGAGTTTATAGAGCTTTCATTTTTGTGACTGAATGGCTGGCCAATTTTGTAAATGTTCCGTGGGTATTGGAAAAGAACATCAGGCGCACAGTTCTATATATACATCTAAAATCAAGTTTAATGAATGTGTTATTTAATTTCTCTATATCCTTTTGCATTTGACGGTCACTTAATGTGTCATTTTCTGGTGAGCCATGTCGAAAATCTACAGTTATCATTATAGTTTTGTAAACTTCTCCTTGTAGATATAACAGATTATACTTCGCATATTTAGAAGCTATATTATTAGGTACAAAAATGGTGACTTACTCCTTTTGTCAATTAAATTTTCTTTCTTTTTCATTTTAGTGTTTTTAATCTTCAATTTTATTTTGTCTGATATTACTATATTTTCTCCTGCTTTCTTTTTGATAGTACTTACCTGATTTCTGGTTACTCCCTTTTATTTTCAAAAACTTCTGGTCATTTACTTTTATTTATGACCTATTTAAATAGCTGTTTGCATTTTCTGTTTCTTAGACTATCATGTTGTTTAACACATCTCCTAGAAAAGGACAGATTCTGTGACCCTCAGATAAAAAAACATAGAAAGGAATTGTACGACCCATTTAATAAACTTGATTAAGGTTTATGGTTATTTATTTGGTTTAACAGTATGAGAGTTTCTATATCTCAGTAGAAAAATTTGATCCATTAACATTTATTCTGAAAATTGACATCAACATATTAACCAAACAGATTTATTTCTGACATCTTACTCTTATTTCTGACATTGTGTTTGTTTTCTATTATATCCACTTGTTTGTTTATATCTTTTTTTCTTTTCTTTTACTGAATTAATTGAATTTTCTTGTTCCTCTTTTCTTCAAGAATTTTTGAAATCACTGCTCTGTTACCTTAACTGCTTTCTTAGTGAGATGAAACAGTGAACAATAGTATAAGATACTAGGCTCAGAATCCTGAATCAACTTTACTAAGAAAAACATTGATGTAAAGTTTTGAATGGATTTGTAACCCACTAATGTGTCTGCAATTTTGTGAAATGATAAAGCCACTATTTGGGGGCATGTGCTAAACAATGACTTGTGTACTTGCTGAGGGAATCAGGTCTGAGTATATATATAAACAGATATATAAATTTTGCTCAAATATTTAAATAAAATCTAAACAATATTATGATATTTTTTAGTTTAAAGGGATAAATCAGACAATAAAAGAGAAAATAAGAACCAAGAATAAAACCGACACACGTTTGCTAAAGTAGACAGATAAATGGAAACAAATGGATAGTCTAGAAACTTATCTTACTACTACAAAAATTATAGTGTATAATAAAGGTGGCATTTCAATTAAGTGGGTAAAGGAAGGATGCTTTTTTAACAATGCTGTGACAATTAGTTCATGATTTGGAAAACAGTTATGTTTGATCCCTACCTCATCACATATTGAAATAAATTCTATATAGATTGTAGAGTTAAATGTGAAAATAAAAATCTTGGAAACAAAACGTGTAGATGAATAGTTGTCCTATTAGAGGTTTTGAAGGCCTTGCTGACATCATACCAATGGTAGAAAGCATAAAGAAAATGACTGATAAATTTAAACACAAAAAATTTTAACTTCTGTATATCAAAAAGCATTATTATTAAAGTTAAAAGCAAATAAAAAACTAAGGAAAATATTTTATTACATATTATAAGGGGTTAATAGACTAATCTATAAAGTGACATCACAAATCAATTTAAAGACACACAAACATTCATACCTATAAAAAATAAGCAAAGGACATAAATGTAAAAACAAAAATAAAACATAAAAATCACAGAGGGAGTCATACAGAGAATAATAATAGTTATCTCTGTGTTCTGGAACCAGATATTCTTTTTCTTTTTTAAACTTTTCTGTATTTGCTAAATTTGCTACAATAAATATTACCTTTATAACTGGGAAATATATCTATAGATGGATAGATATATAGATAGATATGGAAAAAACACATTATTATGTTATACTGGGAGTTTAATACTTAACAATGAGGAGAGATGGTGCTATCTGGAATCAGATGTCCTGAGTTCAAGTCCCAGCGCTCGCTGAATGATCCTGGGCAAGTCACTCAACTACTTTGAGCCTTGGTTTCTCCAAATATAAAACAGAAGAACTAATCTTCATGTCAAATTGTTGTGAAGAATAGATTTGAAAAATGCATGTGGGAAATGCTTTGTGAGATCAATTACAGATGTCAGAGATTTCTATTACTGGTGCAGTGTATTAGGGCTTCTCCCAGGCTCCAGACAAAACCTGTGCATCTCCTCTTACAAACACCATATCCCTTTGCCTGATGAGGATTTGCTCCTGAGTTAGTGTTCAGGTGACAGCTGGAGGCGTCTTGGATTTTGCAGTCTCCTCGGTGAACAGGACAGGAGCATCTACTAGATACTGGTTATAGTCTATAATCAAACGAAACGGTAATAACAATCACTATTGCTTTTCTTTTTCCATGTTATATGCTTTATCATTCAGTTCTAATAATTTGAATTTGATTGCCAAATTGATACTATAATTCCATGTTCACATTTTAAAAGTCCCTACTAATTTCAAATTTACTGTTCTGTTGTAAGTCAAATGAGAGCAGTGGCCAATCTCCTTTTTTAGTAATAGGAATAATTTATTTGTGAATGCTACATGGTATAGAGGGAACGCAAAAGGACCAGGACAATCAACTTCTCTTTCATATGATCCTTGTTATGCAGAATAGTGCTATGTTTCTCCATTTATATCTCTATGTGAAATAAAACAGAATTATAAATTTCCAGGTGAAGACCTTATGCCCCCTTTGTCTTTTTTTCCCCCTTATCCTAAGCCTACAAAACCCCTTTTAGATTCAAAGATGAGAAGAAAAAGGTGGAGGAAAACCCTAAACATTGCCAAGGAACAGAGATGTTGATATTTGGAGAACACTATTAGCTGTTCTGCTAATTCCCTGCAGTTAGGAAAAAAGATGAAATGAACTGAAAGTCATCAAAATAATTTAGAGAAAGCATAAAAATTATTTATTGGTTGACTAAGCTGTTAATTGTTATTGGTCATGCAAAGCACAAGATTTCATTTCGGGGAAACCTTAGGAAGGAAGGGAGAGAAGGAGGGAGGGAGAAAAGAAGGCAACTGAGTTTTGGTTTCGATACTAGCTCAAGGAAATCTCTTTTGCTAGGATAGGCAAATTGGATGTTGTGGAAATTGCATGAAGAGGAATTGAGTAGGTCTGGATCTTCAATAACTTGGTATGTAATCCTGGGCAAATCACTTTTCCTTGAGACCATTCTCTCACCTGGAATACATCAGTGCTTTTCAAACTGTGCTCCAGCAGAACACTGCTGATCCAGAAGCTAGACCAAGGAACAATGGCGGCCTCTCTACACTTCATAGAAAAAGGAAGTGAAATAAAATGCCACCCCCCCCTTGCTGTAGTTTAGTTATTTATACTTATTATAACATTTCCTGCACTGGATGGATTTTTTGAGCATATACAACTGTTTCTTCAATTTGAGATATCAATAAACAACATATTTTTATTTTAAGGTTTTCTCTTCCACTTTTAAAGAGCCTTTGGCCCTACTGCCACATGTCTGGTAGCTGAGTTCTAGCAAATGACAAAGTCAATCAACAAGAAGCAAATAAACAGTAACGGAAGAACTTAGATACAATTAATCATATCTGATAGGTTTTTAATTTTTAATTATTGTTGTTGCTTTTTAAAATTTGTTTAAATAGTAATGGAATGTTTTTTTTGTAATGGGTACATATTTTGGGTTTAATTTTCTGAACTAGATGCCTGTCTCTTAACTCCAGATTTAGAGCTCTTCCTTCACCTATGGCACCTCACAGTGAAGTTTACAGTTATAGACACCCATGTTCTTCACATGCATTTTTTTAAATCCTCATAACAATCCTATAAGTATTTAATTATTCTTCTTTTAACAGATGTGGAAACTGAGGAGCCCAAGGTCATCACTAGTTAGAGCAGGAGCTGGAAACTAGTAAGTCAATATTCATTGCTAAATTTGGTTTTGTCTTTATTCTAAACATTAAATCAATTAAGAGTCACTTAAAACCTGCTCCTTGGAATGAGCAGATTTTCAGGATAAACATGAGAAACATACTAAAAAATAAACTTGTTCTGCATTCCAGACAGTTAAAAAAAAACATAATCAATAAGTAACTTTTGTGAAACACTGTTCTTAGCAACTTGCAAGGGAAATCAAACCTCACCCTGGTAGACAAGAGAGACTATGTGTAGATTCCCGGTTATGGTGAAAAGGCAAGTGACATGAAATCTACAAGAGGTCAGTCAGGGGCTGGTGGTTAGTGAAGGCAAAGTCAAGTCAACTTGGTACTGGCAGTTACCACTCAAAATCTGTACTGAACTCTGACTAAAGGCTGTTTGGGAAATCAAATGAATATATGCAAGGATTTCAAGGTATTTGTGTCTTAAACCAATGATTAATAAAACCTTATAGTTAAAATTTCTTTTATAAATTAGACAGACATTTGGTTTGGTCAGTCTTTATGATTAAGGGAAATTTTGTGCTGGCAAAATTTATTTGCAAGTTCTAAAACTTTTTCTTTCTAATTGCAGAAGAGATATATTCATTGTAGAAGTGTTTAAAAATCTGAGAAACACAGTGGAAGGAATATATAATATAGGCATAATGGCATCACCTAGAAAAAAATTATATCACCTGGAAAAAACTACTATTAACACTTTGATTATACTTTTCTAATAATTTTTCAATGCCACATACACACACACACATATTTACAAATATAGGCTAATGCTATATATATTGTTTTGAAATCTGTTTTTCTCTTATCAAAAAATCATGTATTATTGAAATATTTATTTCAATATCATTTAATATTTCCTACAGAATTTGATTGCTATGTAGCATTCTGTTACATAGATGAACATAGTTTCTTTAACCAATCACTTGTTGGTGGGTATTAATGCCACAATAAACCTCTTTGTACATTAAATTTTGATGACAGTCATGAATATATCCTTAAGTCAACTTCTAAAAGTTAAATTCCTGGGTTAAAGACATTTAATATATCCAGAAAGACTGAAATTTTTCATACCCCCACCAACAGAGAACTAGACAGTCTATTTTTTCATATCCTCAACAACTGGGAATTATATATACTCTTAACAATTGGGAAATATAAACATGTATATATGTATAAACACACAATTTATATTCCTGCCAACTTTTAGGTGTAAGAGTATCATAGCTTTCATTTGCCTAACTGATGAAGTTGAACTTTTTTTGTATTGGCCATTAGTTAATTTTCTTTTCATAATATTTGGTAATACTTTTGACTTTGTAGTAGACTTCTAGATTTCCAGATATAAGAGTAGAATTTAGGAGACCTGGATTTTAGTCTTCTTTACACCATTAGTGTTGGAAGACTTTAGGTTAAATCATTCAATCTCCTTGGTTCTAAATTTCCTTTTGTATACAAAATGTACTCAAATCTTCCTATTGTCCCTGTGAAAAGCAAATTAAATTATCCTTGTGAAAAATAGTTACTGTACCACTATTTTATTAGTGGTATTAATAAGCTCTTTGAAACAATATATAATTACCAGACACATAAAAGTAGTTTCTATCATTTAACTTTAAAATGTTTTTAAATACTTAGATAATTGACAATTCAGTTGAAAGCAGTTGACTCCCTAGTATATGTGTGTGTGTACGTATGTGTATATACATATATGTATATGTAGTATATATAAAACAGATATGTAAGTTCTGCATTTTCTAAATTTTTTATAATGAGAAGTCAACTTACTATTGACACGCTGGTGTATTTCCTTTCAAGGTGATTTGTGTGTGTGTGCGCATTATGAAAAAATAATCAGTGATCATAATTTTTGTATCTAGGTCTCTTATCCAGCATGAGGCCATTTTTCTATTTAATTACAAAATCTTCATAAACAATTTTAAACTGCCTAGTATGTCGTAGTGGGGATACATTATTTCCTTAACCATTCTTCTTCTCTTAATCACATTATTTTCAGTTACTTTACCTGTATCTTTTTTGTGTGTAAATCTTTTCTACATTACTGACTGTTTCCTCAGGGTAGATTCTAAGAGGAGGAATTAAGGGGACAAAAAGTGTGAACATTTTAAGACTTTAAATATATATTGTTAAATTGCACTAAAAAGACTTGTGCTAACTTTTAATTCCTACTAAGAACATATAATGAGAGGGCTTAATATGGGGATATACTAGCCACCACTGGACCACATAGTTTTTTTCTTGTTTTTTTAATTATAAAAGTGATTCATGTTTGTACACACAAAAATAATTCAAAAATGCTTTCTTTTCCATCTCTCTCACTCCTTACCATTAACGGTTTGGCATGTATGTATACTATCCGACTGTATTTTTTTTTTTTTTTTTTTTTTTGTGGGGAAGACCAGCCCTGAGCTAACATCTGTTGCCAATCTTCCCCTTTTTGCTGAGGAAGATTGGCCCTGAGCTAACATCCGTGCCCATCTTCCTCCACTTTATATGGGACGCCGCCACGGCGTGGCTGACAGGCAGTGCGCGTCCGCGGGCGCCTGGGATCCGAACTCGCGAACCCCGGGCTGCCAAGCGCGGACTAAACCGCTGCGCCACCGGGCGGCCCCTCCGACTGTATTTTTAATCCATAAATGTTTTTATTATTTTAATTTTAATAATAATACATTTATTTTGATGTATATTGTAAGTATATACATAAATAGCCCATCAAACTTGTGATTTCATGGTTTCTGATGAAGCTATGATTTTTTTAAAAGTTGATTTAAAAATAGTATATATTAAGTAAATAACAGTACAAGTAGTTTGGAAACATGTAAAAAAAAAGAAATCTTGAAGGTGCTGAGAATAACTTTAGGAAACTGCAATGGAGGTATAGCTTTCAAAGCTGACTGCCCCTGACCAGCTCTGTGCTACCCACCAAGTTACACCCCCTCTCTGGGCTTCAATTTAAGTTCAAGTAGTAGCATGAATCTGGAAGTACTGGTCTTTCTGCTAGAAGGGATGCCTCAACAAATGGGCAACCTTTCAGTTGCGTCTTTTTCTTCTGAATTTTGGTTAATCCAATCATAATTGATCTAAAGTTGCTCTCTTTCTTAAAAAGATCCTCTCTAGTAAGAATTTCATGGTAAATTATGAGTTAAGGCAAGACATTGACTTTAAAATGAAATTCAAAAATTTTATTTTAACAAAATATTACTTCTCAGTAACTCTATAGTAGGAACAGAAATGTTCAAATTAATCACAGTCTCCTTATTGGCCAAATTCCTGTATTGCTGATGACTAAGTCAAAAATCTGAAGTTCTATAACCAAGTGATGTTGATTTTAAAACTAGTGGCTCATGAAGTAGATTATGCATTAAGATTTAACTTATCTCGCCTTATTCCTCTTTGTATCCCTAGTATTCAGTTCTGAGTATGGCATACCATAGTGTAGATGCTAGACAAATATTCAATAGTTGAATGACATTACACATGAATGTTCCGTATTACAGTAACTAGTTTCATAGAACTGTAAATTTAACTTCTACCTATGGGAGAAAGACTTTTTTTGAATTGTAGAACATTGCTATTGAAACATCTTCTTTGGTATCCAAAGGTATATATATGTGAAGATTTGTACAGAGTAAGTTTAATATGAGTTATTGCCATTTCTCTTCCTTTGAGAGCTGTTCAGAATCATGAATCATCCACCTTTGTCTTCTTTTCGTCACTTATCCTTAGGCATGGACACCAATCAACTAGTTACATATGTTTAAATATGGGTTTATGAGAATATATTGATTTTTCTGTAAATGATCAAAAAGAAGGTGTGCTAGTGACTTTATTTTCTTGATGTTTGGAGGGTCCATCATTATCCAACTTGGAATTTTCAGAAAAAAACTTTGAACACTGAGTACTTTCCAACAAAAGTAAAAGATCGCAAGAATTCAAAATAAATAACCCACTGAAAATCACAAACAATCTCAAATAGTAAAAACACTATATTGAGTTGCATGGAAAAGGAGTTTTACACAGGTAGGAAAATACCGAGTTCAAGGGGTGTGTCACTATATGGTCAAATGTTTAAGGATGGAATAATTAAGACTTCTGAAAAAGCCATACTCTCTATTCACCTACTCTGTTTTGCTTAAAATCATCAGCTTGAACAGTTTTCCAGCTGGAATTTAGAAAGTGGGTTTATAAACTGGATTTTTCTTTGTGTATAGTTTTCAGGAAGCAGGAGAACTTTTCCCTTTTTATATGATAGAACGTAAACACTGAAACAATGACACGAGAACATCTCTACGATCTTGTTTCAGTTGAAATTCTATCTTTTTAATGTAGCCTCTGGACCAACTCTTCATTCTTTCCATGATTCCTTCCTGCAGGTGATAGAAGCCCTTTTCCCCCCATAAACACTTTTCTTTGAGAGATCTGGGTGCCTTCCTTTCCTAACCCTTTCAAGACCAAAATAATTTATAGACTATCCCTATCCTGCTGGAGTTGGGCAAGTAGTGGATCATATTTGCATGGGTCACTCTGATTATAGGCCTCCACTGTTTCTTGAACTAAAATTGCAAGATTTATTGTTCTATTAATGCTCATAAAGTCACTCTTTTGATGAGCCATAATTTCCCTTTATGAGGAGTCTGTATGCCAGTCACCCATGATAAGGGAGAAGAAAACCCAGACTTCCAACATATTCATATTTCCTGGAACATTAATAAAGTCCTGAAATCCCATATGACTCCGGGGGGGGGGGGAATGGCATAGTAACAGAAAGCAACAGTAGTAACAGTAACAGTAATAGTAACAGTAACAGAAAGCAAATTTCATGAAGTCAACACATTCCCATGAGACTTCCCTCATATTGTTGGCTGTGTACAAAACTTAAGCTTTTCCATTTTAATTAACAAATTTGAAAATTAACCCTCCTGGTGGAGAAGATAACCCACCAACTAGGCTTGTATTATCTTCGTGAATATTCTTAGGGAATGAAGTAGCAGGAGGTGTGAACTTTCTCCTGCTTATCTTAATGGTCCGCTAATGGCAAAGCATAATTACAGTTACTTAAGTGCCAAGTTTATCAAGATTTTCACTAAAACCTTCAGCCACAGCGCTTTCCTTGACTGACCCAGCTTTTATTTATCCAATTGCTTTACTATCATTTGAAAGAAAACTGCCCCCAATAAAAACAAGCAAACAGACAAAAAGCCCACTCCCCCACCATGTTCAAGCTCTTTCAATTCTTCTAGTTGGATAGTTAAGGCACTTGTGACTCCAAAAACTCGAAAAAATTGGGGATGGCATCATTAACTGAAATTTCAGCCTTCCCACATTCAAAAAGCAGGGCTATTCGGGAGTTTTGCAATAATTCACTTCACGGCTTTGGGAAGTCAATTAGCTTCTAAGCCAGGAGATCGTCTTCTCAAGACTATCCCATATTTGGGATGGAAACTTAGCCTTGTACCTTTCCCCCAATGCACCCACAGGATAAGCCCGAAAGCCACCTATCTCCCCATCGGTCTCTGGATCTCCTCGCTGCCTTTGTCCCTTCTAGACGTGGAGGCTTGGAGAGGAGGTTTAGTTTCCAAGGATTGGAGCGTTTAAAGGGCGGGGCCATCTCCAAGTCCATCTCCCCTTTTTGTCCTCTTCTCCTGGGACGGGAGGGAGGAGCCAGGTCCCCCCGCGGCCGGTTCGGGAGCTCTCTATCTCGGTCGCTCGAGGTGAGTCTGAAAGGGCGGCAGCCCGTTTAATTGCAGCGCAGGTTAATTTCTGGAGTTCACCGCAGTCGGTCTGCCAGCCGCTTCCCCGGTCTTTGCCAAGTGGGTTTATGAGGTCTGAGGCGTGTTGGGGCGCGCTCACGTTCTCGCGAAAGGCTCCTCCCCAGGGCTCATTTCCCCACTGCGGGAAGCCCTTTGGTGCCCCAGGAGCCTTGGGTTTCCTCTGACCTCGTCGCTTCTTCCTCCCTCCCCACCGCCCGGTTCCCTGCGCCCCTGCCCCCGGGGAAGGGCGGCCCCCATCTTAGGGCTTCCGACCCCAGCCAACCCAGAAGGTACCTTCACGTCGATGAAGATTTTATCACAGCCTCCAAAACCCAGCAGTAATAGGAGCTTTCAATCTGAAATACGATTGTTATTTTCCCGGTGCAGAGCTTGACAGAAAAAGTCAGCTTTTTATTAAAGACAAAGAGGTAAATTATCAGCCGGGGCACTGAAGGGACGGCGGAGACCTGGCGCGCTTCCTCTCGTTGCCACGAGGAATTTATGGGGGAGCGGCGGCCAGCGCTTCAGACACCCCTGGGGTCCCGGGGGGAGGAGCTCGGGGCAGAAGGACTTCCCCAGGTTCCTCCAGGCACCTGGAAGGGGGAGTCCTCCCAGCTCTGCACAAAGCCAGGGTCATTTCAGTCCTGAACTGCCTTACCGTCCTCCTCTCTCCTTTCCTCTTTCTCTTCTTTCTTTGACTCCCGTTTCCCTTTCGCCTCTGAGCTTTCTCCTCCTTGTTCTCCTCTCCCTACTTTTTCTCTGCTCTCTCCTCGCCTTGCCTCTCCCTCCCCCTCCTTTCTTCTCCACCGCACGCGTAGAGTGTCATTTATTTATTTATTTATCACCCCCGCCATCAACACCCTTTTAGGGCTCCCAAGCTTTTCAGTGTGAGTGGGAGGAGAACAGGGCAGGAAGTGTTGACTAGAAGGGGATGAAATCGTGCCTCTGGGTGAGAGATTCTGCCCCAGAATAAACGACTGGGGAAAATCCTGGAGAATGAGGATTCAGATCTGTTTATGAAACCCCGCTACCCGATGGGAACCAACTCCGCGCGCGTCTCCTCCTCCCCCTTTATTGTACGGGTTTATGGGTATATCTTCCCGGACTGTTGCTTGGGGGGAGGGTGGGGAATGAGTATTAAAGAGGACGGTCTTGCCCTGGATCCTCAACACCGCGCCTTCTCACCGGATGCGCGCTCCCCATGCAAAGGAATCCAGCAACATCCCCCAATTCAGACGCGGACAAAAGAAACTTTAATTAAGGTCTCTGCCCCGCGCGCTGCGTGTTTCTCTCTCGAGGCTGTTGATGTCCAACTCGAGGATGCGAGAAATAGAAATGGTACAACCTGCCCATGCCCTTGAACTTCAATTGCTCCTGACTTGCTGTATTGATTTTTTTTATACTGTAGGCACCCCCACCCCCCATCAAATTAAAGTCTTAGGAGACACTAGACCTGGTGAGAGAGAGGGGTAAAACCTACTCCTTTGCAAAAGAAATAGTTCAGAACGATTTGGGGGAAAATTACACTAAATAAAATTCAAGGTGTGAAAGGTTCATCTTGGCTCTCTTGTCTTCAACACCATGACACCTTATCATTAGGAGCGCTGATTGTTACTTTCCGAGCCTTTAGATGATCAGCCAGAAAGTGCAAACAACGCGGGGCTGGAGGGTGTAAAGTTATTTAAGTAGGCTTTTTTTTTCTTTTGGTGCGCCGTCAAAACATTTCACAAGTTAGGAAAAGAAAGTGGTGGTTCCGAGGCTCGGAGTGACGGGTTCTTAACCTCTCCTACCCCCCCTTTCCATATCAGAAAAGAAATTAAATGCACAATGAGCCTTTATTTCGGGGGAGAAGACTTCAAAATACGTGCCAGTAATGGACAATTTGAGCTTTTCACTGGAGATACTCACACCGCAAGCTGGAAAGGGATTAAAAAGCCCCACGTGGTTGATCTGGGTTTAGACTTGCAACCTCTAGTTCCCCATGTATGTTCTTTGCAAAGATTGGCCTCTAGATGGATGCGTGTGAGGGACTCTCTGGGGCCGGGGCTCGGCGCCTCGGGCAGGGTTGATGGTGGGAGCTATGAGCGGCGGGGCAGGGTCCTCACTGGGGGCTTCCTCCACCGGCCAGGGCGGCCGGGCGCCTCCGGGACGCGAGCGCGCACGCCTCAGCCCGGCCGCCGCGCTCCTCGTACCGCCTTCTCCGCAGGTCTTTATTCATCTCATCTCCCTCTTCCCCTTCTCCTCCTCCTTTGCCTCCTTCTCCTCCTCTTCCTCCTCCTCCTCCACCACCACCTCCTCCTCCGCCGCTGCCACCTCCTCCTCTTGCATCTCACTGGCCTGGCTCTGTGTTGCTCTGAGTGACAAAGACAATGTCCCAGCCTTAACTTTGCAACCACCTTGCCTCCTTCTGGGGTTCAGCGGGGGGGAGGGGGGACAGCAGCCGCAGCCTCAGCATCTCCTCCAGCTTCTCCTTCTGCTCTTCTCCAGTTCTTGGATAATTCTTCCCTTGGAAAAAAAAACCCAGCCCTCTCCTCATTTCTTTCTTTCTTTCTTTTTTCTTCCTCTCTCCTGCACGTTGTTGTTGTTATTAGAAAGGCTTCGCGCACCCCCTGGTGCTCCGGCGTTTTGTGTGGCAGGAGAAGATTGTCTTCCTTCTCTCTTTCTGTCTTGCTTTCTCTCTCCCTCTGGTTGCTCATTATTCAGAGAGAGACACAGAGGGAGGGAGAGAGAGAGAGCGCGCAAGGGAGAGGGAGGAGAGGAGAGAGAAGAGGAGAGAGAGGGGAGAGAGAGAGTGAGAGGGAGAGGGAGGGAGGGAGAGAGAGGGAGAGGGAGAGAGAGACGGATATCTCAGGTCATCTGCAGCTGCAGCGAGTCTGAGGAGCCGAGGAAGGCAGGGAAGATGGCGATCCTCCATTGCTGAGACCCGGCAGAAGCACATGAGACTCCCAAACAACTTCCACAACAATAACCCGAGCAGGAAGAGGAGAAAGAGAAAGAGGATAAGGAGGCGGTGGGGCTGGAGAACCCGAAACACCTCCCGGCGCCGGGACGCTTCTTCTGTAAGTTACTGCAATTAACAACCACCTCGGGGTGGTCTGAGTGCTCCAGGGAGGAGAGCGCGGGGTGGTGGAGGCACAAACGCGCTCATTCATTCGGCCAAGGAGGGTTGGCGGAGCGGGGAGGAGAGGAAGTCCCCTGCGAGGACTGGCTGTTGGAAGAGGAGAAGAAGCAAGAGAGAAGAGGAGGAGGAGGGGGAGGAGGGAGAACAGGAGGGGGAGGAGGAAGAGGAGGAGGAGGAGAAGCGAGGGAGGAAGAGGAGGAGGAGGAGGAGGAGGAGAAGGTGGTGGTGGTGGCAGTGGAGGTGGCTGTGCTTTTCCTGCTGGCTGCTCCTTCTGCTGGGGGGAGCGGAGCGCTGTGGCTTAATTAATTTCGTGTAGTTCTGTGGAGAGAAGAGAAAATGAAAGATGAGTGAGAAGAGAGCTGGAGGCTTAGGATGGATGCTCCGAGTGTGGGGACAGGAGTAGGGACAGAGAGGGGGGCGGAGGGCGGGAGGCGAGGAGACCTGAGTCGAGAGCCAGAGGGAGCGAGCGAGGGGCAGAGGAGGGAGCGCTCCGAGCCGCCCCGACCTGAGCGGGTTGACCTCTTTCTTTCTCTGTCCCTCTCCTTCCTTTCCCCCTCTCTGTCTGCCTGTCCCCCGCCCGATGGCAAAGCCTTGCGGATTGGCACCCCCCTCTTCCTCAGGTATTTGGCTCTCTCTCTCTCTCTCTCTTTCCCCGAAGTTGGGATGCGGGGTCGGGATGTGTCGGGGGGGGGTGGCTGCTGCTGCTGCTGGTGCTGCTGGTGCGGGAGGCGAGGAGCGGGGGGCACGGGCCGGGTGGGGGGCGCAGGTTCAGGAGCAGCTGAGGAGCTGTCTCCAGGCTGGGGGGTTCAGAAGCGTCTGGTGGAGGAGGACAACGGTTTCTGGAGAGGAGAAGCCATTACACACGCTTGGCTCTCCTCTGAGGAAGGGAGAAAAGAAGGCAGGGGCCCGGGGGTCGCCTCACTCCTGGTGCGGTTCCCAGGGGTCTGCCCTCCTTCCAGGCACGAGGGGAAGCTGCAGCCGCCCCCCATTGGAGCAGCCCCTCTCTTTCCCTTTCTTTATCTCCCTGTCCTCCATTTGCAAGCTGTCTGCTTTGGTTCCAGTCCAGACTCCAAAACACAAAGCTCCTTCTCACGTTCATTCTCCAGGCTTTTCACCATTCCTGAAGGAACCCTCATTTTCTTTTCATTGTAGCTTCTAACCTACAGAGAGGGAGGGAGGCTGCCTGGAGTTCCTTTTATATTCCTCCTCTACCAAAAAAAAAAAAAAAAGTTTCATTTTTAAGCACGCGTCTGGGATGGGAAAAGACCAACCAGTTGGGGCTTTCTCCCAGGGCTCCCGGGGCTGTGTCTGAGTGTCTGTGTTGGCTGTTTGGTTTGCTTTGGTTTTGTTTCTGGAGGTGGCTTGCAGGTTTTTGGAGGAAGTGACTCCCTAGTTTGGTTGAGAGCTGGGAACTGAGTCAGGTAAGCCGTGTCATGTTGTAACTCCACCAGAAAATGGAGGAGAGCGGGGTTTCCAGGAAACAAAGCTGAGATGAGAAGTGTTTATAAAATTATGGATGTCTCCATTTTGAAGCTCTGTTGGTGATGGCTGGAGGAGGCTTGCCTGCCTACTCCCTCTCCCCTTCCAGGGGGAAATCTTGTGGTGGTTCCTCACTATCTATTCATTATGCAAAGAAATGAGGGGCTTTTAAGGGCCGCTCAGATTTTTCTCCCATCAAAGGAGTGTTTTCGCAAGTTATGGAGGCATTTGTTTCCATTTTAAAGTAAACTTTTGGAATTTTTTTTCTCCCTTTGAGTGAACCTGAAGGGTTTTGACCTCCTTCAGGAGAGGCAAGGCAAAAGCTTAAAACATTTTCCACTGAGGTCTTCACACAACTTGAAGCTGCTCCAGGTCTCCTGAAAGTCACCAGGAAATGTTATGTCCTCATTGTGAAGATGGTGGTGGCCCTAAGCTGAGATTGTGGAGTTCTGGGGCTTGGTTTTCATCATGTTTTGATGTATTGCAAGACTTTATTGTCTGGTTTGGGTTGGTTTCTGCAAAGAAAAAACAACAACAACAACAAAAACCAACAACAACAAATCCTGCAAGATTTCAGAGGAACTCTAAGACTGGCAAACACCAGTTTCTCCAGGGTCTACATTTCTCTTAAGGGTGTTCCATTTGTGTGTTAGGCCTTCTGTTGGTTCCTTTGTTTTCCCCCTTCCCTTCCATTCTGCTCTTTTTTCCTGTGTTCTCAAGTACTGTGAGTCTTCAGAAATATCAGATGTCTTCTTAACAATGTCACTATGGAAGCAAATTTTTAAAATATTATGTCGGTTGAGAAAACCTGATGTCCAGGTATCTTCACCTTTTTAATTGGGAGGAATTTCTTAGTCTTAGAGGAGGACATTTTGTGAGGATGATTTGAAGAAAGGACCCAATCCTACCGCAGTCCACACATTGATTGGAGTTCTTTGCAGATCAGTTCTAGAGAATGTATGTAATTGATCCAAGTAAAGAACTAAGTCCCGAAATGCTTGAAGAATTTATAAAAGCCTACCATGAAGATGTTGCTTTTCCATAGGTAAGGTAGCCATCTTGAGGATGAGGGAAGATGTTGGAAGAATTGTAGATGGACTATTGAGGATAGGTAAGGGAGGCTCCATGATGGAATGAACACTTGGAGGAGATTCAGAACCAATTAATATATTGTAAGAAGGCCGATTGGACCTTGTTTTCAACTAAGAAATATAGAAAGGTACCAGCTTCAAGAGAAATAAGGACCACGTTGGTGAGCGACTTATACCAGCTTTTTCCTTGCTTTGCTTTCTCATTATGTGTCACATTTTTTGTGTGTAAATTTCCTTATGTCTACAGTATTTTTGTGCATATTGAAGTGGTTTTAGATTCCAGATGTAATTATATTCTATTGAGTAGCTGGTAGCCGTGTCATTCAGTAAAAGCATAATGCTGTATATGACAAGATCACATTTTTCAAACCAAACTGTTGTGTCATTAATTGAGGGTTATTGTTTTTCTGAGGAGTGTGAAAGGAGAGGAGAAATACCTTGTTCTTTAGCTGATAATTGTCCCTGGTCAATGAGGTAAAACCCTATTTTTGCAGACGAAGATGTATGGTTTTCAAGATTTTCAGTTGATGTGTATGCTCATTTAAAAATAGTTCTCTTCAGATCTTTGCTGCCTTATTAAAAACCTGGGCCTCTCCAAGAGCTCTTTAAAAAATCTTACTTGGAATCATACCTTTTATTATTAATTTTTAAATATTATCTTTTGATACCATTACTTTGGCTCTTAAGTGGAATGTTGTCATGTCATATTTAAATTTGCTAATGCATATGTGGATGATGCATGTTCAAACTCAGAAGTTCAAATGCAATGGAATAAAAAGAGTTGTTTGGGAAAGTAATTACCAGATGATTTTGCATCTAATTAACCATATATGTTTATGTAAACATAAACACATTATACGTTGATCTTGAAGCAAACTTCCATGATATCTTTTTGTTGTTATTGATACCAGGACAACTGGTTAATTACTTATTTCAGTGGGGGGAAAAATCTGACAAACTGGTTACCAGTCCAGCAGTTTGACTCAACACATTTTTAACTTTGCAACCAAGTGTTTTGGTGTTTTTATAGACAGTCTTAAAGTTGAGCTTTTCTGGAGGGAAAAAATTAGGTATTTAAGAGGCATTTTAGAGTTTGAGCATCTGTTCTAACTGGTTACCTAAGAGACACGTCCATCTCTGATGCCCTTCATCAACATGGGAAGCATCATAATGTTAAAGCCATGGTTTCTGCATTTTTCTAGACATACATGTTGGAAATGGGACGAGTATTTTGGATAAACCACTATGAGAGAAATAAAGTGTCAAATTGAACGTTCTCATTTGATGTCAAAGCTCAGAGATCCTTTTTGTTTTTGAGACATCAAGTTGATGAAGCTTCTTACGCAGATTTTTGCCATAGCTCTAATACATCACAAGGAGAAATCATTCTGGAGAAATATATGTGAACTATGATGCAGACTGCCATAAAAAAGATTCTTGTTGGATCTTCGCATTCCGTAACATCTCATATTAGATTTACGTCCGTGTACTTCATTGACCACATTTTCTGAGGACTTGTTTTTTGCCCCCAGTCTTTAGAGTTGGAGAGAACTTTCAGACCATTTCCTAATGAGTCTCTTCTGGAAAACAGTAGGGGCAAAGAAATCTAACTCTACTGATGGACTTTAGAATACTTGTGGTCAGTCTTCCTAAAAGAGAAAAATGGTAAAGTTGCCTTGGGAAAGATTTCCGTTTTCTGTGTGATGGAGTTTAGTAGGGTTGAGTCTATCTTGAATTCTTTGCTGGTGTCAAGATGTCTTGGTTAAGGTAACTTGACTTATCTTCTTTGTGGTATGTGCCTTTATCAGACTTTTAGTTCATGTCTCATGAGACAGAGCGTTGACAAAGCTGTATTGAATGTTTCAAGTTGATGACTGGAGGACAGAGATGCTGTTTCACAATGCCACACTCACAAGTTAGGAAATATGTAAATAATGAACTCAGATTGCAAAGGATCTGACATGAGGGTATGATGGGATGATTGGTATATGGAAACTAAGGAAATTCAAAAGAAATGGAGGAAAATATTTACAGGGCCTATTGCTAAAATCTAGAGAACTGAAAAAAAATCAGCCTCTGTGAGTGTGTGTGTATGTATGTGTAAAAGCAACTATCTTGTGAGGTTCATATACTTATGAAGTTGGTAGCTTTGAGAGAAACATTAGCTGGGTGCTGGTGACCTATTAATTGATTATGAGAAAACAGAGAGGAGAGTAGATAATGCTAGAAGAAAATTCTTCTTCTTGTGTGATATGCCAAGACATCTGGCAGATGTTATGCTGGGCCCTAAGGAATGGACAGTTTAATTTTAGCCCTAGCAAGGAAATGGGAAGTTCTAAGCTCTTTTAATAGCACAAGTCTTAGTTTGGGGAAGGTTGCTTAAAAAAATAAGAAAGGAAAAGAAAAGAGGCATTTATTGTAATATGAAAGAACCCTAGGGAGCACCGAGATTAAGCTGAGGTTTTGGGGTGATGGACAAAAATATTATTTCCCAAGTAGAAATTAACGTAACCATCATTAAAAAGTTGACTAATAGGGATGCCATAAGTGATAAATAGTAAGTGCTTAGTATTCACCAGTCAGAACTTCTAATTGAGAAGCTAGTTGTTTTGTGCTTTAGAGAGTCTATTTCCAATCTCCCCCTCCCCCTGCATTTAATGAAGAGGAAACCCGTATAGAGACTTGAAGTGACTTGAACAAGGTCAGAAAGTTCAGTTGTAACAAAGCCAGGCCTAGAACTCAGGTCAGCTGACTCCCAACCCAGTGCCCTTTTGACTACCCCACTGCCTGGGATTGTAGCGGTTTGTGAAACACCAGCTCTCCTCCCTAGGGTGTGAGGCTCTCTGAGAAACTCTGTAATAATACACTAGTGGGGCAGGAGTATTGATTTTTGTTAGTTGAATTGAACATGTTGGGGAGCCCAGGGCTGGGTAGACTTCTTTCATAGAAGTGATATGCTCCAGAGGCAAATTTTGTTTGTGTGACTTTCAGTCATGTTTTAGCTATTGGGTTTGTAGTGTGCTTTTCTTTTAATTGTCCTGCTGTCCTCTCTAGTTCTGTCAGCCAGGGCTTGGGAGTCCTTTTCAAGTGCCCTTCTTTGGAAGTTTGTCTGGGTCTATTGCAACTCACAAAAGTACCCACAATTGGACTCTGAGGATCTGTTTTGCAACGTGGTGCAGATTTAAGTTGGCTTCTTTCAGAGATGCCATTTTGTAATACCGATGAATGGCCAAGAGAGTAAAATCCAGTCTAAAACAATTACTGGTGATTTTCCAGTGTTCTGGATTCATCCAAAAATGTGCCCTCCATGTATCTTCCTAGAGGCCAATTCTCTCTTGCAGCCCAATGACTGGCTATTTCCCATTCCTCAATATACATGAGTTATCCTTAAAATGACATTTTAGCAACACGAGCCACATTTAACCATGGGAGAAAGATGGGACAGTACTTTAGGAAGAATGAAATGTGTTTCCATTTCTGATTCCTCTTGGTCAAGTGAAAGTAATTTTGTAAAGAAGAAGAGTGATGTTTGGAAGTTTCCACCTTTTCTAAGCTTCTTCCAAACGAAAGCATAAATTCTTAATCCAGGAGGCAGTCTGGAGAAGGTAGTGCTGGATGTGGACTTCTGGCAGAAACACAGTTAACGCTATAAACAGTTGAACCTCAGTGTGGCACCCCTCCAAATGAGTTGACTGTCGAAAATAAAATGTTCCAGAAGAACTGGGAGAACAGGAAAGAAGTTAAAACAGCATGGTTTGCATGCCAGTACTGAAGGAAGAAAAAAACAGTTTGGATTGGGGGGGCATTGGAGAGAAGAGAATCCTAAATTGAACTGTCTCCTGGATTTCTGAGATCCAGGAGGAGAAGTTTCCAAGTGAGGGAAAATGGATTTTTATGAATTTAGATTGTATTTGCAGTTTACAAGGAAGCTCTTTTGAATCTTTTGTCCCCTTGAACTTTGTATCTGGAGAGCTGCACTCACTGATAAATAGAAAGTCAATTGGAAGCACTTCAGATTTACATTTTCTGCTTGGAGATACTATCATAAAATTTATCTACTTTCTGAGGGCTCATGTGCTTATCAGTGGAAGCGTACGTAAGATTTTTGGTCTTTGGATGGGTGGCTCCAACACAAAGTTGGTTTTTTCAGGGCTTGGAAAGACAAGAGAGAGAGTGGTGGTGTATGGTCACCTGCAGACGCATTGTCTTTTAATTCTGGTGAGCAGATTACTTGGTGTCTTCAAAACATTCTTGCCTAATTCCTAGCTGGAGACATTTTTTCTTGAGTTATTCTTGGAGAGAAGGTTTCTTTGTGCGCCAGGTCATGAGTATTTTGGTATTGATTTCCTTGCTTTCATGTGTTTGCTTGTTCAGTTCACTGCATGTGGCTTCTGGATATTAATAAAATGCTTCTGCTGTGCCTGGCCACATCTTGCCCCTAACTTCATTCAAAGGGCACAGCCTGCTCTTGGGGGTGAAGGGAAGGTTGGTAGGTACATATTTGTTCAAAAAATAAATACTTGAAGATGAAGACTGCTTAATTCTGAAAGTTACTTGCCAGGCTTTCGAGTAGACTTTTAACCAAGACCATGCAAGGAAAGTTGGGGAAAAGTCTGCTAGGAACCAATGGATCCCGATTAAAATGTTGTAGGGTCACGTAGTAGGAAATGAAGCATTTGTCCAAGATGAGTAAGTCAAGACTTACCTTTGGATTCAGATTGGTTTGAGCACAGAAGGAGCTGGAGGCCCAGGCGAGACAACTGTGTCAGAAGTAATTAAGCCCAGGATTTGTGGGGAGGCTTATCTGCCACAGAGCCCAGCTGGGGAAGGCCAAACTGGCTCCCTAAGCCCTTGTCTGGCCAGTTGAACCAGAACACGAGCTAAGGCCTTCAAATTTTGGAATTCTTCTCTTCCCTGTTCAGATTTAAGAAGGTCAAGTCATTATTCTTCAGTTTTGCTCTTGTCAGCTGAGTGTTTCTTTCTTGAGCTGGGAAATGCCAGAGGCAGGGGGGTGGGAGCCTGATTTCCTCTGAGGGAACAGTCTCCCTTTTGACACTGGAAATGTGCCTATAACATTGTACTTATTACCCAGAAAATAATTGTGTGGTGGCACAATGTGGGATACTTGAAAGATGTTTGCTGCACAAAGGTTCCAATACTCACCTGCAGATTAAGAAATGGGTTTCTAAACCATCTCATTTCTATTGCTAATGAAAAGCTTTGGAAGGCACCTGTGAATTAGAGCTCCAGCTGCTGTCGTGGTAGGGGAAGTTAGGCCTTGAAAGGATACACGGATTAACCCGTCAGAAAAGCAAACAGTAGCATCAGCACAAGTAGGAAATAGACAGGCTTGTTAAGCTAACAGAAAAGTAGGCTAAAGCATTGCCATAATTTTGTAGTGGAAATTTGCTGGGGAGGAGAGACTACTTGGATGTGAGAAGGAAAGGAGGGAAAAGAGAGGCAGGGGGATGATTGACAAGTCAAAATAGAAGAGGTCTGTTCATTGGGAAGAGCCTCCAGGAAGAAGAAAGGCATTGCTTTTAAGAAAACAATAAAGCAAGTGGAAAAAGACCTTGTAATTTGGTACCTATTGCATGTGAAATATGAAGACCAGTGCCCAGACCCACATTCTTTGGTCAGCTCTTGTTGTGAAAAATAGAATTGGGCTTGGAAGACAATTTATGTGACTTCAGGGTTACAGATACGGCCCTTCTATAAAGGGCAGGTGGAGACTTGAAGGAACTGGTTAAGTAGGCCCAGGTGGAGATTTTCCTGGAAAATGAAGAAGAGAATAGAGCGCAGCAGAAAATAATTGCATTATTAATGGGCAGAAAATGTGATAGTCCTCTCTAAAGCTATCCATAGAGCTCCTCTGCCTGGCTCTGGGTGTTAGAAGAAATGAAGAACAAAGTCATGCTGATCTCAGAGGGGAAAGGAATGGACCGTGACAGCTACCTGGTGTTCGGTTTGGGATTAAGCCATTTGCTTGAGCCAGGTGTCACAGGCTGGTCTTTCAATCGAATCCTGGCGTTTTAAAATCCCAAATAAGGCCATTGTGGTCCAGAATGTTTAGCCATTCTAATCTTTAATTACATCATCCCTCTGTGTTGTGACCAATTAGTCAGCAATTAAGCATCAGTCACTCAACCCAGATTGGGGTTCTTTGTGTGGGGTAAAATTTGAACACTGGGTTATAGACTGAAGATGGCCAAAAATAGATACCAGCTAAAGAATATGTAAAGATGTCAATAACAAGTACTTATCACTCAGGAACTTTTCTCTTCAATGGTTTCTAGCTCCAGTAGTCTTCTCTGAAGACTGTTAATTAGTATTTAATAATGATAAGTGGGAAGGGGATCTGTATGGAAGAGACCATTTTCATTTGATTGTCCGAGTTCAGCTATAAGAGCTTCTCCCCATTCTGCTGCCAATTGAATACTCTCTCCCTTCTGATATTGGGTAAGAATACCGTCTGTAAGGAGAATAAATATGATTGCTTCATGAAAAAATGCTGCCAACTCCTCTATAGAGTGGGAATATCACAGAGATCTTCAACAGAATGCTCTTTCCCCTCCTGGAGTGCCTCCTAGTTAATAACAATGCTAGGTAACATTTGTTTAACATTAAAATGAATCAGGGACTGTTCATATGGTAGAGAAAACTGAGGTTTGGGGAGGTAGAGTAATTTACCCAAGGTCATGGAGTTATGAAGTGGGGGAGCCAGGATTCACACACAGGGGGACTATCTCCTGGTTGTGGGCTGATGGGAACTGGCTTTGATTATTACTTAATATGCTAATAGCTTATGTTCCTGATGGTTTATCTCTTCCAGTTGCTTATGCCAGGAGTATATCCTGGTGTTCTGGAAGGAAATCTGAGCATAATGGAAAATTAATTGTAATATATTAGTTGATATGAGAGATATAACTTATTGTAATAGCTTGACTAGTGTGTTTAACTAAAGAATACCCTCTTTTTGTTCTTCTGAGTTATTCTGAGAAGATGGTGGGAAAAAAAGCAAGAGACCATGTAGGGGGAAATGTAGAGAATAAATATTTTAAAATTGTACTGTATGAAGCTCAGTAGTGTAAAGTAATTATACACATGGATATTTAAACAGAGCACCTACCTTATGGCAGAAAAATAAGCTGTATGCCTTTTTTTAAGTAGAGAAGCTATCTTACTTTTTTCCTTCTTAGGGCCACTTTTGAAAGTCTCAGTGTCCTATATTGGCTCTGGTTACTGTAAGCACAAGAGATGTTTTCAAAAGCCACACAGACATATTTGAAAATTAGTTCCACTGTCTAATGGCCATTTTTGGAAAATAGCGCAGATACTCTTCAAAGCGTGGGTGCTGGTATCCCCACGTCCTTTAGTGATCACCGTGTGCTCTGTTTAGATCATGAAGACATGATGAATGTTTTGGTTTTATTTGCCTCTCCCTGAAACATCACAGTACAGTAAGGAGGCTGCTGTTCATGGATGACCACAAATATCCTTAACAGAGTAGTGAACTGTACTAAGGGAGATGGAGCAGGTCCAGATATCCCTAAGATATCCAGGACAGTAGCCTTTCTGTAAGTCAGGCGGTTGGGCATTAATTGCTGAGTAGACTCTTTAACCTCGAAGCGACTAGGGGTGGTTTTATAAAACTTTAACTTTGCTATGGATCTGTTCAGGTGATCTCCTGTCCCCACACAGACTCACACCCAAAATCTTTGTCGGAGGGGGTCCTGGTTGCACAATGTTCTAGAAGAGGCCACAGAGTCACCCATTTTTACCTGTCATCCATATCATTATCTACCAAACTTATCAAAATCATTGTCTTCTACGGTAAAGGCCTTTAATGGGAAAAAGGCTCAGAGAAAATAACTACATAGTTGAAGAGAGTAAAATTGAACTATACCAAAGCACGCAGTTCTCCAGGTGGAATCTCTAATTTAAGAGCAACAGGGACTCTACTCAGCCTTAGTTAGTGCAAACTGTGACCCTAGTCAGTAGTGCCCAGCCTTGACATATAATCCCTTAGACCAGCCTGTCTCAAAGACCAGTCCTGAATGTGTTTCTTCAATCTTCCTCTTTGTTCTTTGAAGAGAAATCTACCTAGGCTACCCTCAGGAGCTTTGCGGAAACTGAAGGTGAATTGGGTCAATGTATCTTTGCGGGTGCAATGACATCCAGTTGGGTATAGGACATTGAATTTGAGAACACAGTCAACATGAGAGGCCAGGTAGGAGAGGGAGCCTTAGAGCATGTCCAAGGAGGTAAATGTATAAAGTGTATGTATTTAGGCCTGGTGGAGGAATCCTCCATTATACTGGAAAAAAGAAAATCACCTCCTCGCAGACAGATTCCATTGTAATGTGAAAAAGCACACTGTATAGATCACATAAATAGCAGGTGTTTAAAGAAAGCCGAATTGTATCCTTCCACTTACGTGCAAGTTCTCATCATTTCATCTTCTCCCATGGCTTTGACTCTAATTAGTAATATTGGGGGGCTGAGAAGTGGTGCTTAAGAACAGATGCCGGCTCTCCCTGAAATTTATTCCCACCCCTTAGTTGACTCAAGTCTTTGAGGACCTCAGCCATTCTTTTTCTGACCACTGGCTGTAGCTTGTTAATAATGAATGAACATCACCCATAGGTCCTGAAATTAGCAAGTGTTCAGTGTTATGCGATTATTAGGGGAAAAACAAGATAATCTAGTCGGTGGGCTTAATTAGGTTGTGACTGCCCAATTGTTGCTTCATGATATTTGTATTCATAACCCCGTTTCTACACGTCAACTACAATTAGCAAAATTGACCCCAGCACTGGTAAGTGGTGGCAATCTTATTGGAAGCAGCTTTTGAATGGAGACTTTCCAATGTTTCCAGTGTGTTCTTGCTTGTTCCTTCTTCCTTTCTTGCCACCTTACCATCCTCTTTTCCCCATTTTGTAGAAAGGACGGTGGCAATATTATTTTGTCTTTGACTATGCACATACTGTGTAGCTTGTGCTGGTGTCTACAGAAAAATAAATTCTTAAGTTTTTAAGAGCCAAATATGACTGAAAAGCTTAATAGATCAGCAAATGGGACTCTTGAAGCATAAAACTCCAATGTTGGCTAGATTGTTTTTTTTCTCAGCACATGAAACCTGTTCAGTAGATTTCATGTGATTCATTTGAATAGATCTTTTACTTTATAAGGCATAGTCTTAAAATGAAAAAGAGAGTAATCTGTGTTTAAGATATGGCCTTATCAATGTGATCATAAAGGTCTGAGGAATAGAGTGAGAGCATTTAACTTTATATTACCTCCTCCTTTCCCCCAAATGCATGACATTTGGTCCCAGTGTATTCTAGTAGAAAAAGAACGGGTCATTGCTGGGGACATTGTTTACTGTTTATCTCCCAAATGAAGGCAATGATTTCTAGGAAATACAAACAACAACCTGTATCACAAGTGGGTATGTCAGTGTGACACCGTGAATCACTGGGCCAGATTGTCACTTGGCAGCCTTCCCTTTGTGACATGCAGTTATATGGGAAAATAATGCACTTAAAATTTGCACACTGTGGCTAAACTTCAACACAGCTGAACTGTCTGAAGAATAACTAGGAACTCGGCTACTGTATAAATGGATGTATGTGTGTATATATGTGTGTGTGTATGTATGTATATATGAATATGTAAATGTATATGTATTGGTGTATATGTGTAAATATGTGTGTGTATATACATATTCTCTCTGGGAAAAGCTGTTTTTTTTTTTTGCTGAAACATAGGAATGCAAATTTCTCAATTTCTGGGTGAATATGCAGTTCTTTGAACAGGTGTCTTCTTGAGAAAGTGGTATGTAGTGGGTGGGGCATACTCTTTGGGACTGCACAAGCACAGAATAAAATTTGTCTCTCTCCCTTCCTAGCTGTGTGACCCTGAATAAGTCACTTAACCTCTCTGCTCCCACGATTTTCTACCCAATAAAATGGGGATAATAATATGAATCTGAAGAACTGACATAAGAACTAAAAAATATTATATGTATAAGAGTCCTGGTTCGTAATGGGCACTCAAAAAATGATAGTTTCTTCCTTCCTCACTGATGGAGAAACTGAGGTAAAGATCTCCCAGGAGTTTGCCACATGGGAATTATTTTGTCCTTGGTCTTAAACTTGGTTTTTTGAATCCCACCTGATTAATTTTGTGCCGTTTCTGCCTTAACTGATGAGCAGTCCTCATTGCTGTTGCCCATTTACAGGTCGACTTTTCCAGATTGTGAGCCGCTGGTCTGCCCGATTGTGGACCCCGCGGCACTCCGTATCCGTGTGTGCGTTCAGTAGGGCTTTTGAACTGGCTGAGGATGAGGCCATGTCCTCTTGGGAAAGTACATTTACATGGTAACAGAGACTATCCCAACCTTGCAGAGCTATTCCCTGGAGTGTTGTGGGGGAACAGTTTTTAATCAACGTGAACTTCTGTGAGCTTTTTGGAAGAAAGACATTATTACTGTTCCTATTGTGTGGCATCATTCTGGCAAAAATGATTTGTCTACGAAAATTGTGCTTATTGCAATGAAAATACTGGCTATGCTGTTCTCTCTAAAGGTTGGATCCCTCTTTGTGGCTTCACTCATATAGATAGCTCTGAGGACTGTCCTGTGGTCTTGCTTAGAATTGCTTTGGTCTTCTCTGGGCAAATGTTTGTTTTAATAGTCCATGTCTACTTGGTCTTGCTAACATACTGTAATATCAGATGCTTTGAGATCTCAGGGGTCAGGAGGCTAATTTTAGAGTGACTTTAGGGTAGATGATATTTCAAAATGTGGAATAGTGATGGTAGGGCCTAACAGAACTTACCTAACCTCGTTTGCTCCAAGTCAGAAGAACTTTCCTCGGAGGCCTCCTTGGTGGCAGCGTGGTGGTGGTGGTGGCAAAGTTGGTGGCAGAGACGAAGGACATGTGAGTGATTCTTTGGTAAAACCGTGTAGTGATTTTTTCACCTTTAAAAGCGAATTACCCATGAAGTTTTATTTATTTTTACACTTTGAAAATTTCCAGAGAGATAGAGGTGTCAATGGAATTTATTTTTTAGTTATAAAAAACTTCCGTTGCCACTTTAAAATTGTGTCCGGAGATATTTGAGGAGAGAAAAGGAGACCATGTATGTACTTACTGATGTTCAGTTCTCTAGGATGATCTCAAATGAGAGATTTTTGGTCTCAAAGGGGGACCCCAAAACTAAAGGAGTGGAGGTGTAGCTGTGTGTGGTCATGGTTATTATAATATGGAATGCCCTCGATATAAGAAATACGAGCAGAAACAGTAGGAACTGAAACTAGTAGGACTTCCTAGGATGCCTGAACAGCTCAGCAAGTGGAAAGATTTTTCCAGTTTCCTTGGGACTTAGGTAAGGGATATATTTGGGAACGCCGCCTTTACATGTGTTCAGTTCTTTTCAAGTTGTAGGATTCCTACTTTGTCTGTGACCGCAAAGCAGTAGAAAAGTGATTGGCTTCACCTGGGTCAAGTTCCTAATTTGCTCCTAGCCTCTAGTTTATCTTTTTAATGGAATTCTCTCTCTGGTGAAGGCTAAGAGGCATAATGTATGTAAAGCACCCAGCACCAGGCCAGGTACCCAATAAATGGCCACGTCTGCGGTTCATTTGCAATGAGCAATGAGTGGCCCTCCAGTGCCTCTGGTGCAGGTGGCTTGTTCCTTGTCATTCATCTGCTGCCTGGCTTTGCACACCTAGTTAGCCGTTGTGGGATGATGATACAGGTGGAAAGAATTTAGTGTCTTCACTATCATAAAATGTGTTTTATAGACGCTGTTATGTTTGAGAAATACGTGCCCGTTCATCTATTCATTCATCAAGCATTTATTGAGCGCCTTTTGAGTACCTGGCACGCCTGCAGTGTGCCTAGGTGGTTGAAATCAGGGGATGTGGGATCTCTCTGTCAGTTGTGTTAGGGCCTTTGTTTTGGTAAGTGGAGTGATTATGATGGAGATGGATGACCTTATCCCCATTTAAATAGCCTGGAGCCAGGGGATGGTGAACTGTGGCTTCAGGCAATGGGAAATGGATTCCTGTTTAGAGGCATGCATTTCTGCTTCTTTGTCTGTATATATTTACAATATAGTTTGCTAACCATGTAGCCAATGCTGCTGGGGTACGTAATCTGGCAGATCATTTAAATATTTACTCCAAAATATCTTGTTCTCTGTTGGTGTGAAGTAGAGTTTCCAGTTATTTTTAGGTCATTTTCATCTTAGCAACCCTGTTGGAGATGAACCAGACACACTGCTGTAAACTGTCCCCACATTTTGATAGAATTTAATAAAGTCAAGTTTAATGGTTTGGTCCCAAGAGGCAAACAGACCATCTGGTTAGCAGAAGGTTAGGTCGAGTATTGCATGGCTGCTGAGAGGGCCACAAACCAGCCCCGACGCACTGGTAATATGTCCAGTTGCTGAATGCATTAAGCATTGAAATGGTGCTTTCAGGTCTGCCGAGCCAGCAGTTCTGTTACCACCGCTGTGACGCAGGAGATAATTCAGCTGGGCAAGCGGCAGCATGGGGGTGGGTCTACAGTACAGGATGTGTAATGTCAACATGAAGGATTGGAACTGGCAGAAGGAAGGGAAGCACTCATTTCATGCCAATGCAGGAAGCCTAGAGAGATGCTTCCCGCCCCCCTTGCATCTTGTCCTCTTCTGGAGCTTTTACATTATGTGTTAAATGATTACCTTGTGTATGGTCCATGGCAAAAGTTCAGCTGATTTTCTGCCTCTTTTGGAACCTGTCAGCGTAAACAGTGAACCACATTCCACACACAAGGAGGGCGGGCAGAGGCAAGAGTGAGCTGCACAGACTGGGAGGAGGAGAAAGGGCTTCGTTAGGCAAGAGCATCTTTGTGCTTGAGATGGAATCCCATTGTACGTCCCTTTGTGCTCAGCTTTGAGACCAGCCATCCGTTCAAAGGCTGCAGTCATCTCGGAACATTGTGCTGCAGCTGTAGTCAGTAGAAGATTTGCAGAAGGTTCCAGTGATTCTGCAGAGGCTTCGCAATTACATAATTGCTATGTAACTGGAGAGAGCTGTCAGGATGGTCTAGTTCTCCTGGAAAGAGAGCTTCTACAATTTGAGGGGTAGATTGTTTTTCCTTGTTAAACTTGAAAGCTGAGGAGCAAGTACATCCAGCCACTGGCTGGAACCGGGTCCCTCTCACTGGCATGGAGGGGAGGAAATTCACAAGTACACTTGGCTGGACATTCACTGGACTTCACAGCTGTGTTAAAGGGAGAGAGAGAGAGAGAGAGAGCAACTCACTGACTCTTGGAAAAGTGGATTCTTATATCAGTTAAACATGATACCTGACTCGTTTCTAATATCTGAGATTACATCCTGTATGCATTCAAGGCATGAAGTATTTCAAAGCTTTCCTAGGAATGGGACCAACGGAGTTGTACTTGATCACCGAGAGCCCTCTTGATTTCTGCTGCCTGCTCAGGACGATTTTCCCAGCCTCTCTCAAATGAATACTCTCAGATGCTGATCAGCAGAAGCCCTGCAAGGCCTGACTATCATCATATGTTCCTAAATGCTGAAATCCTCTCTGTGTCAACCTGTGGTGCAGTGCCTCAACGGCCTGGGGGCTGGAGCAGACTGGACAGTTTATCTGTGAAGACCTCACAGTGCAGGGATGAATTCCTTCTTTCAGCCCCCTGACCACTTGTTTTCCATAGCTGAGAAAATTTTGAGGTGGAGTTGGTTAGAAGTAGGTGCGAGGGTTGCATTAAACCAGCGAGGAGTCCGGGCTCAATTTCATCAGGTAGGGAACAGTCCTCTAAAATTAGCCACATCTCCTAACCCAAGTGTGGACTCTATGTTTGTTTATGTTAAGTAGCTCTAAATTTCAGCAGTCCTCCCTTTCTGGGGTCTGTTTTGTGGAGCTGCCAGAGTGGAAAGAGTGGTTGTCGGGTGCATTTTTATTAATGGCGTCAGTTGGGACTTTCATAACTGCTATTCATCCATATTTCTCTATTTCAGTGTGTTTGTAGCCAGAACTTGAGTAGAGGGGAAATAAGCCATTTTGGTTCCTTTGTGAATTAAAAAGGAATGGCCAGCAGGCGGTATAAGGACTGGACTTCCAAGATGGATTAGGTCCACAGGTTCCTAGACCTTTTACCTTTGGGACCTCTGCTTTACTCTGGACCTCCTTGGCTGAGCACTGAGGTTGATGGAGGCAAATAGTTGTCTTTAAGAAGTTTGATTCCTATGAAACAATGTTGATGGGTTTTCAAGGAGCCAGCCCGGGTCAGCACTGTGCTTTTGTTTTGTAGCAGTCTGGAGGGGTATAGGATCACCCATGTGACCCTTGCCTGCGTCATTCCAGGCAGGCCTTGGCATGCTCCAGCAGATGAGTAAGGACAAGGGCAATTGGCAGGAGGACTTGCTGAGTTCATCTTGCTTCGTATCTTAGAAACTGGCCTGATCTTGGGCCAGTCAGTGTTTGGGTGCTCTAAGAAACACTAGACCATCTTTCAAGGGTCCTGGAGATGGTGTCAGGAGCAGCGTGCTCTCATATTGGAAGGAACACTTGACTCTAGCGCGGAGACCACATATAAGGGAACCTTTTGCTATGAATATTGCGAGGCCCATGAAGACCTTGGCAATGAGGGCCATGGTATGCAGTAGAAAGAACATAGACCTCTCAGAGCCAGTGAGTAGCTGTGTGACCTTGAGTGAATGATTTAATCTTTGATCCTCAATTTCCTTAGCTGGTGGAAAAAAATCTACTTTGTAAGCTTCTTGTGGGGAATAAATAAGATCATGAATGTAAATTTCTGGTGCAGAGCCTGACATATAGTGGGCACATAAAAAATACTAATTCCCTTTTCCTTAAGTTTGCATAAAAGTACTTATTATAGGCAGAGCACTATTAAACAATGACTATCGGATTAGGAGTCAGAATACACTGAATCCAGATGAACTCCCTGTTAGGGGGCTCCTTGAAGCTTGTACTGGTGGGACTGCTGAACATTGAACTTCTTGGCTTTCGGGGCTGAGCAATGTCTTTTATTATATGGTGACTTTTAAAAGCTAATGTGCTCCTCTATGAAACAGGACTCCAAAATCTGGTAAAGGGGAAGAAAAGTACCTTAACCTCTGTTTGCACTATCTTGGACGTTCTGTAATAGATTATTTATTAAATTCCTTAGATGAGGTTCTGTTTTTTTTTTTTGTCTTGACTATGGTTACACAACTAACTCCTTTCAAAGAAAAGCCTGACATTTCCCAAGAATAGCACTGCTAGGAGATATTTAGGTGTCCAGAATCCCAAAGACTGCACAATATTAATGACTCTTACAAGCTTCTTTTCTTTGACCTTTAACCCAGTGTGCCATTCCTTATGTTGGTGCTCATTGAGGCCTTGTTGACTGTTTTCAGGGAAAAAGACCTTAGTTAGTTAAAATTTAGCCAAATCAACTTTGAAGGCCAACCACTGATTTGTCTCATGATCAATTACTAAATGGGACTAGACTAGAAGATGCAGAAGGCAGGCCCAGGGTCTCCCTTGTTCATCTCTCTATCATCAGTGCCTTGCACAGGGCCTGGGGCAGATGTTCATAGTAAGTATGTAAACCAAAATCCAGCACTTTTTAAAAGGTCATGTTGCTCCTAAATATCTGTTTCCTAAATACACTTAGATTTCTGAAACTGAACATTATCTTTTAGTTTCTTCTAAGCAATGATTGCTATTCCAGATATCACTAGCATACAGCATTCAACCCTAGTATGTGGAGATTTGACCCTGACATTTTAATTTAAAAATGAGAGTTAATGTAAGTTCTTAATCAAGGGGAACTGCCCAACTCTGCAATCCATAATAAATATATTTTGGAAGTGAGAATGTCTAGATTGCAATCTAAGTTCAAGAAGCCAAGGAGAGTTTGGTTATTGGAAGTTTCTGAAGGATACTAATTTGAGGATGACAGTTTACTAGTAAGATCCAGAATGACTCCTCAAGCGTTGTAAAGTTAGATTTTGTAGAATTGAGTCTGAAGCATTGGAGAGGAATAATTCAAACTCAGGGATACCCAACGATTCAAGGCTGGCAGTTCTGGAGGAAACTCATTTGTAGTTTTATATGAAAGAGGAAGACAGATCTTTTTCCAAGACTTTATTTGACCTATTAAGTCTAAATGGATTGTGGCGTGTATTTCATGGGGTAAATTGGTGGTATGGAAACTTCAAGGAATATAGAAAAAAATGTTAGAGAAAGAAAAGATGAGTATGTGGTGTTTCCTATCAATTTAACAGAATTGGAAGAATGAAGCAATAGAACCAGGACAATAGTCATGTTCTCTGTAGATGGTCAAGCAGGTTCAGAAAACCTGCTTCTTCTTCACCTTTGACTTTAGTTCTTGAACATTTGAGTGGAATGATTTAGACCGTTGAAAGTCTAGTATGTGCAGAAGCCTTCTAGGTATGAGGTGACCTTGCAGCATTAAAGAAACCCATGGATCCTGTTAGTTCCAACATCATTGAAGGACATATTCTGAAGAGCCAGCTCATTAAGCAAGCTTTTGAAGGGTGTGCGCTGCAGAGCAGTTTCCTGTTATTTGGTTAATGGTTGACCTAGTTCTATTGCCATATGCTTCCTGGAACGCATTCTAATATAAAGTATGTGTTAAAGCAAGACTAGGATAATAGCAGGAAAGTCAAAGCCTTTCTGAAGCAGAGACCATGTTAATGCTGGCCCAGTGAGGGTGGGATAGTGTATGGAGGGAGAATGAAAAGACTTTTCTCTTGGTGCTGTTTATTGATTCTGATTTTAATCCTCGCATTTCATCCCAGCCCATTCTAACGAGTTGCATTTTCCCAAAGTACCTTGTACTTAAGGACTGCATCGTTAGTTCATTTCTTGTGTGTGCTAGGCCAAGTTTGGTGTGGAAGTACCCTGAGTAAAATTATTACTGCAAGGAAAGATTAGATTAGATTTGGCTAATGGCACGTGATTTTGTTTCTTGTATTATTATTTTTGTATTGCCAACAAGGGATTAGTAAATCTTTTTGTCTAAAGTTTGGATGGAGTCCAGGGTCTAAGACTGAGAGGCTCTTTGATTTATCTATCATTTTACCTGGAATCAGCAGCCTTGGCTTGTTCATTTAGATGGATAGGGGAGCCCACACAACCATGGGGGCTGCTGAGCAAACTTTGCACCATACACAGTGTTTGTTTTTACAGCTTCAGAATGCGAAGAATCCGTGGGTCTAGTCTGCTAATTGCTGGATATTTGGGTGGCAGTGGGGGAAGCTGTTCTGTTCTCTTCATTGCTCATAAAGAAAATGTTTGAGGAACCACAACTGTGTAGGGTGGGGTGAGATGGAGTGGACAATTCCTTTTACATTTGTTTTTGAAAAATCACTGCAATTGTGGTATGGGGCAGTGATTCCTAAACGAGGTGATCTTCAGAATCATTCTGAGAACTTGGAAACAAAAAGGAGGTTGTTAAAAGTAGATTTTTTTAGGTTCTACCACAGCAGGACTCAGTAAGTCTAGGGTCACAGCCTAGAATGTGTGTTCTTAGAAGCCAGATTTACAAACCACTGCTCTTGGGAATTCAGTATCATTAGGCTGGCAAGGGAGGAAGAAACAGCCACTGTGCTTTAATGTCTCACATGCAGGAAGTAGGAAGAGGAAGAGAGATGCTGTCAGAACTTGATATTTGTAGCTGCTAATAATTTGAGCTGTGGAATAGGCTTTCGTCTTTTCTTCCCCAGGAATTCAATACCTCCAGGGCACCTTAAGGGTACTGTATACCAAGTGATTTAGGTTTGGGAAATGTCATCTTAGTGGCAGGCTAGTTACTGTGCACCACTACCACCATCCCCCACTGCCCCAGCCCCTTCCTCCCACCATGGAGGCAATGTTAGCAGAATATCTCTCGTTCATCAGTTAAATTGGATGCAGGTTTTTCATATTAATACCTTTGGCAGAAACAAAGGGAAGTTACATTATGTTGATTTCTATATACAAGGAAATTGCTACTGATCCACCCAATTAGCTTCTGTTTTGTTTTGTTTTTTTTATATTAACAATGAAGAGATGCACTTGTTGACCGAGGACTTGCTCCATCTGACTGCCTGCCTGGCCTGCTTTAAAGCTATTGTCTCTGATATTGGACCACAGCTAACTGACCCGTTTGTGAATCAGGATAACCTTGACTACAGGATCACCCTGATCTGAGGTCTATTAGTGTGCCTGATAGATAAGTAGTTGATCTTCAATGTGCGGTTAGTGGATGAATGAATGACTGAACCAGCTAAGTAAATATTGCCCCCAAGAGATAAGAAGTAACTTGGAAAGAAGATTCTGCTTCAAAGCAATGTGTGTGGTCAATGTAACCTTTTTAGGATGTTTTCTGCATTAATCTCAACAAAGAGGAAAATGACCCTGTTGCAAAATTTGACTAGTCAGACACTTTGACTTCTAGAGAAAATGCAGGGAATTATTTCTTTTCCTTACATGTTGTCTGTCCCCCAAACAACTATCACCACTACTACCATAAAAAACCCTCCACACATTAAAGAGAGTGGCTACAGGACAAATATTATTAAGATTATGGTGTTCTTTCTCTATTCTTCCTTTGAACTTTAAAGGTCTCATAGGGAATGAGTGAGAAGAATGTGGTTTCAGAAGTAGAAGAGAAGAAACAATTCAGTAGAAAGAAGAAAGTTGAGGAAATTTCTCTTATTGGCAGTTATTTGTTTGTAACAGAAAACAGTGGTCATGGCCTAAGAACTCATGGTCATGTCCTTGGCATGCTTAGAAGCTCCAAGAATGGAAGAGAGTCTCTTCAAAGTTATTTTGAGGAGTTGGACACTACCCACTAGGCTTCTAATGCTTACCCAAGTTAAGAGGTTGAAGTGCCTCCAAGGCCTTAAGTAGCAGCTGAACATGTGATCTTGTTAACCCTGAGATGTTGTTGCGAAGTGACTCAGATCACTGTGGCAAATGATCCTGTCCTGTTCCAGCTGCCCCAGCAGAAATCAGCATTAGGTCACCCTTAAGGCAGATGGTGCAGAGCTCATGCTACCAAAGACTTTAGAACAAGGACAACTTTAATTGGCTCTTCTGCCCATGAGACTGAGGTGAGGACTGCTTGGTGTTTTGGACCCATCTGATTCATAAGCATTTCTAGTTCCTACCTCCACCCCACCCCCTACCCTCACATAAACCACTTGGAGAGAAGGGGAGGATGCCAGAGAGAGTCATGAATTTTCATAATGATTTGCTTTTTGGATGTTTCTTCACCTAGACAGATGGAAGCTTTGTTTCCCCCCGGGAAATGTATACTCCAGGTAGCCTTAAAAAATGTGTGATGCCTATTTTGAATAAAATAACGGACTTGAATAGTTTGTATTTTACTAAATAATAAATAATCAAGAGGTAACTCAGAGCCAAGAACCTGTTCTGTTGGCCTTAGCGTGAGAAGAGGTAGCTACCTAATGACTCATTGAATGTTACTGATTTAGTACAAAAGAAAAATGAGAGATGGCTGGTAGGAAGGTGGTTAGGATGGTTACCTCACCAGACCACTCTTTAAACTTTCTCTGTCTTTCCATGACTCCAGTATGTTTATGTAAATTCAAAATTATTTTAAAGCTTAAAATGTCTTTCTGTTCAACTGAGTGGTGTGCCACCTATTTCGAAAGTTGATAATGACTCAAGGGTGTCCGGCTCTTAGGATTTAAGCCACTGCATGTTGGCAATGATGCTGAATCCCAGCTTTCGAAATAAAATACTGGGGTGCCGCGTTGGGGATCCAGACATAGTCTGTGAGCACGGTCTAAGTGTTGATCCATGGGTCCACAGCAGCGTCAACTGCAAAACAGAAGGAGATAGGGTCCGAAAGGGAAAGAGAATTACTGTCATCTGCTGTGAATGTAGTCACTAGGTACATTCACAGAAATGAAACCCTAGGCTAGAATGGGTCTATGAAATCATCCCGCCCAACCCCTTCGTTTTGCAGTTCTGGAAAGGCTAAAGTGATTTGTCTAAAGTCCACAATGTTAAGAAGTTAGTTAGGGAAGCTTGAAATGGAATTTCAGTTTCCTGCCTTGGCCATGTATGCTTATTCCACTACAACAGTGTTGGCAAATAGCTTCTATTTCTTGTGCCAAGTTTGATTGATTGGTGGAGACTGCCTGGAGCTCCGCTTTGAGGATTCTGTGCCTTGTCTCAGCTTGTTGGAAAAAGAGCGTGGAGATCAGGCGGAGAAGGCTGCAGTCGGCGGGAGAGGTAAATGACAGGCGGTGGCACTTCCCCACAGTTGCTGTCCCTTGCAATTACACGTTTTAACATCACACACTTACTTCCTACCAAAACACTTCTCACTTGGTGTTCATGAAGACTTCCTGTTTCCAAGTGTTTCAAAACCAAAGAAGAGGATATTTAGTCAGGAGGAGACTCATTCAGAACAGCTTATCCAAGTGACTTATCCAAGGTAACTAGGTTGTTAAGTAGCAATTTGAACCAATACTGGGGTTTTCGCCATGGTTTTTATCAACTAACCTGAAGAGCTGTCTTTCTGCATTATTCACATAGTCTAACCTTGACATTGGTGAGGGATCACTCAGCTCCCTGTTTCACTGCCACCTTCTTACCTGTTCTTACATGTTGTCCACAGTTTGCCTTTCATTGCTTACATGCTCTACGGGACCTTCTAGACCATCTACTAAATCCCTTCCTCTGTAGATGGTTCAGAGAGGTCATAGACTTGCCCGGGGTTACGCAGCGAAGTTGTGGCAGAGAGCCAAGCTGGAACCCTGGTATCCTGACCATCACTACGCCAAGATTTTTTCTTGGAGGTTTCCTACCTGTTACAACACATGTGGTTTTGAGACTAGAGAGAACCTTGCAGGTTATTTATTTAATCTCATTTTATGGCCGAAGAAATTGAATCTAAGAACATTTAAGGGACTTGCCCAAGGTAACTAAGTTGTTAAGTAGCACAAAAACTCCCCAGATGTTGAGGAACAAAGCCAAACCCACAGTGTTTGGTTTTTTTCCCTTTACTTTCTCTCTTTATTTGAATGAGAAAAATGAATTTTTAGCACAAAATTCACAGAGGGCATGATTGCCTTGCAACGTATTAGAGTCTGTAGGTTTCACATAGTCAGAATGAAGAAGCTGATTCAAGAGGACTTTTTGGATTATCGTTTCATAGTTTAAATAGTAAATTTAGAAGAAAAAACTTTGATCATAAATTTGCTTATAATGTGACCCTCAGAAGGTTTTAAGTATAATTTTGGAACCCTTTCTGCTTCCAAAGATAAGCTGTTGGGAGGACATGTGTAGGATATAAATGTGCCTGGCGATTTAAAGATTGCTGTGATCTTGTGATGGTCTCGCACAATGTGGGCACATGAGAGTTGTTCTGTAGCTCCGACTTAGTTTACCTCCAGGATATGAGGAACCCACCACCAGCGCTCTGCCGTGCTTATCCTATGTGTGAATAAAGTATGTTGGATAATACTTTGCCCTGAACAGGGTCAGTGTTTGGTGGGGAGGGAGCTGTGTTTCACAGGCACAGCAATCTGTTATCATCTAATTGGAGAAGAACACCGTTGATAACAGCGTAGAAAAGCCTACTGTCACTTCCCATGCAGTTGCATCCATTTGCTCCTCTTTGGGTCATCTAGAAAACAGAACTGAGGCTCTGTTATTTTTTACCATCTTCAGCTGCAGACAGCTCCTCTTAAGGAATGCCACTGTCATCCGCTCCCATTGGTCACTTCATATATTTCACCATATTAGCTAATGAGGAGGGAAAGTTATATAGATTTCCAAGAGATCTTGGTGTTCAAAAGAGTGTTGACTCATGGACCCGTTAGTGAGTAGGAGAGGTAGCCCACCTTGGCACTTTTGGCCTCTGCTGGAACATTTCCATTGGAAGTGCTACCACTTACAAAATCATCAATAAACACTTCCCTTGCTCCTTCTGGACCCTCCATCTAACCTTCAGCCTTTGTTTTGGAAGATAATGGTATAATTTCTCCACAACACTGGGAACAAACCACTCTTAATTCCTTTTCCTCCCAGTCAGTTCTTTCAGCAAAATGATCCCCTTTCACTTTAACAAAAAGATTCTCTTTCTAGCTTAAAATATTCCAGATATGCTTTAACTTGCCTTGGGGTCATAGCACACGTCTTCCAGGACTGATGAGTCTTGTCAGTTGCCCCAGGGTGAGAACTTTAATAAGCAAATTGCACACACCTGGTTTTGCAAAGTATTGGCCTAATGGGGCACCTAGGTGGAAGTCGGTACTTCCACTCCCTATGTACACACACACACCCCCCTGCCCCCGCACTCCTTTTAAAAGAGCAGCCTCAGAAATTGCTGCCTTTCCATTTATCTTGTAAAACTTGCCTGTCTCTTCGCTCCCCTGTAGTGATCGTTAAGGAGCTCAGGATGTTGCTGTGGCTGCTGCTGTCTTTTGGATTTGCAAGTAATGCCAACGATGGGATGTGGTATATGTACAGGGGAGTCTGGTTAAAAGGGAACAGAGCTGGCGAACTCTCTTTGTCAGACTGTGCATTCCCTGCCCTTTTCTTTGATTTGCAGCTGCCGTTGGTGTTAGCATAGCCTTTCTCTGCTTAGACTCTTCTTGGTTACTTGAAAAAAGTCAGCCTGTTTCTCTGTTTTTGAATGCTGGGCACCAGGCTTACTTCTCTTAGATTCTTATTCATTCGAACATTTATTGAGCATTTGACTACTTGCCAGGCTTTGTGCTAAAAGTTCGAGCTTACAGAAATGAAAGACCCGGGCCCTGCCTTCTAGAAGCTCATCATCTAGTAACATTGCCACATCTCAAAGGGTACATTGTAATGCATTTTCTTTGGCTTCTGTGCTCTCTAATTGCTGAACATCAGCTCCCCCAAATAAAGCTATTTGCCCATCTTTTTTGTCACCCATTCTTTCAGACATATTGGAGTACCCAGGCCATCAGGATGCAGGATCACTTCCTTAAGAAGCTGCAGGTGGCATTGATGTGTATGTATATCCAGACCAACTAATGGGCATAACCATTTCTTTATGCACTAGACTAGATTCCACATTGATCTTATTTCTATCTGCCATCCTTCCAATATGCCTACAGGATTCTTATGCTTTTTCCGCACTGGTCAACCTGTGCACCATTGGATGACATTCTGCTAAAAGGTGATAAAATCTGGTGATAACGTTTAGCTCTTTAGGCAGTAAAAACTGTATATAAGGCTTTCCTTGCTTTGATAAGGCTATGGATGACCTTACCCTTCAAATCCATTGCCAGCCTGTGTTCCACCACCATTTGCATGTAAGTACCTCAGAAATTCTAGTCATCAACCCAGCAACACGTGAAGAACCTCGTCCAGGAACATGGGTGATCTTCTAGTCTCTTGGTGTGGAAGAATTTCCCGAATGTCTTTAGGAAAATTCTTTCATCCACTTTTAGCGTCACTTTTTGGGCTTATAACAGGCTAGTATACTACACACATAGCACGTGAAACCACTCAATCAAATATCTACCTTCTCCAGTTCTTTCCCTATGTCCATAACCATGGTTATACATTTGTTTTATTGTGCAGTTAGGCTAAACACCACTTGTGCTGAGAAATGTTTGAGCCTTGTCCCCATTCGCACTGACACACTTAGGCTTACCTCCATGTACTGGTGACTGTCTCAGGTTAGCTGTATGTGTCTAGGTCAGAGAGCATATGCTTTGATATGGAATTCCAGAGGTCATTCCCTGCTTTTGTCCCCTACACCAAAGCTCATGTCACTTGCATCATGCTGTGACATGAAACAACATTGCATCGTAGGGAGTGCATAATGGACTGTGTTGTCCAATTATCATGAGATTACCGAATACTTTTGCCTGGAAACTTGCCAGCCATAGTGAACAAAGAGATGCCCCAAGCCACTTTCTCACGTTATTCTGGAAGACTAAATGGCATTCTTAATATCTGATGGTTTCCTCTACCTTTCTGGTTGAGTAAAGAGTAAGGCAGGCCTTTTTTTTTTTTTGGACAAAGAATGTAGCTAGTACAGGAAATCAAGATTTTTAGCTAATTTGATGAGAATTAGTAAAAAGTCAAAGGTGGAACAGAGAATACACGGGCTGGAAAATGACACGATCAATTTCTAGGAAATGGGAGATTGATATATTTACAGTCATGAAGAAAAGTTCTTCCTGGAACAGAAGTACTGAAGAAATAACAAAAAGAGGCAAAAAAAAAAAAAATGCATTTCCCTGGCACACAAACTATGAAGCCCAGGCTTTCTGTTACTGGAAGTTCTGATATTTCTTGAATTCTTCGACTTTCTTGATTTTTAAAATCTAACATTTAATTCCAAAATAATCTTTATTCGTCTCTGTGTTTTCATTCTCTCTGAGTTATCTGTGTCCTCTGAAAGTTTAAAAACAAGTGATTTTTTTTTTTCTCATCTCTGTTGGCGGAGTCACACAATGGGCTGCCTTTCCCCTTCTCTGTGGAAAGAATGGAAACATAGTAAGCAGCCAGCGGAGCTCCATACGGATTCACATTCCTTGCTTCTGCTTTTGAAGTTAAGATGGTCACGAGAGAGAAAAATATTTTCGGTTCCAAGCCTAAGAAAAGGACATTCCTTTTAGTCCTGGCACTCTTGTTTTCATGGTGTTGATTTCTCGCAGAATCATCTTCAGTCCCATTAATAAGTCACATCTGAAAATGAAATCACTTTTGTAAGCTTCTTTTCCTTTCCACACCCTTGATTATAGAGAAGGTGACGTTTTCTTAGATTTATCTGAAGTAGCTTAAGATATATTTTCCTGGCATTTTTTTTTTGCTCTGGATGAGTTCCCATTGTTGTTCAAGCACATTCAAGAGAGTTTTCCAGAGCCCTGAGAGACCCATCCATGCATTCTGTTCTGTTAAACAAGGAAAAAAAAAAAAAGTTTAGTTTTCACCTTGCTTTAGAGGAGGAAATCTCAGAGGAATCATTTTCCTTTCAGGAAGATTGGGGTTTGTAGGTTAAATTCCACGTTATACAAATTCCCTAATGACAAAGAAGCTACATGATCAACAATCTTTCTTCAAAAGGCATTTTTCTGTTGAAAGAGGAGGGGATTCCATTTGAGGCTGTTGATTAAGATGTGAAGATGAGGTCTGAAATTGGTGGTGGCCCAAGGTCACTGGTAGAACTAATGGACCATTTGAAAATTATTAGCAGCTGGTTTAATAGAGTTGTAATAACTACAGCTGTGTGAGAAAATCCAAGCACAAGGTATTTGGAATGTCCCCTTTGAAGTCCTTTCCTATTGTTCTAGAATGATCCTGGCATTCATTTAACAAAAGTGCAACTTGGACAAAAAATTAGGTAGCTCTTTACATGAGTATGTAATACAGGCTTTATTTGCTTTAAGTTTTTGACCATCTTTTTATTTTTAAATTTTGGCATCATTAAGCTTATACAACCTGCACATCCCCATGTCCCACCCAATAACACCACGACGTCAGAGTCTCACAGTGTTTGAGAATTCTAATGGCTTTTCTAAGGAGTTCTTTTTCTTTTCACTTACATTTTCTATCAAAAATTTTAATCGTATCAAAGGATTTATGGGGTTTAATTTGTCAAACTCCGAGGCAGTGGAGGAAAAGACAACTGGAAGAGATGCCATCCTTTCTAAAACACACCTTTTCTCAAAACGTAACATTGGTTTCTGGTTCTATACGACCTGATAGAGGAATAATTTGCTTAGATCTTTGGATTTGTATTTAAGTGTGTGTGTGTATGCCTATATAAATAATATTTGGTCTGCAAAGAAATATGCCTATTTCCTCCGTCTATCATCTGTACCTTGCTAACTCAGAGACTTGACATGGAAGAGAAATGCAGAGAACATTCCACCCATTACTGAATTCCACAGCCATGAGTCACCCTGGCCCCAGGCTTCTCGCCTTTGCCTCATCCTATTCCTGCTCTCAAAGTCAGAGGTCTGGATCTCCAATTCCTGACTTTGGATCTGGTGAAGAAAGAAGGAGATGACACAGCTAACATAAAGCAAGAGTCTTATTCTATATCTCAGAGCAAATTCCCCAAATATCCTACCAAGGCACAAAAGTGTGGAAGTCAGGTTTGGATAAATCCCTGCTTGACGTTTGATTTACAAAGCTCTTTATAAATTAGACCAAGATCTTTCAGTATACATGACGTAAGTTTGTTCTCCACAACAACTCCATGAAGCAGATGTGCTCTTTCCGTCCCACAAACGTCAAGTGACTTCCCCAAAGTCACAGCTTGTTGAAAGTCAGAACAAAGTCCCAAACCTTGTCTTCTGACCAGCCCTTTCCAGTACACCATGGATGACTCACCCATGAATGACAAATGTTTTGTAGGCTTTTAAAGGAAGTTGGGATATTCAGGAGACATCCTCTAACCTTGTGAGGATGTATCATCATGGAAGGAAATCACCATGCTCTTCATAGAATAGTCCTTCTCAAAGCCAGTGGCCAAGATGCCTTGCTATGGCTTATGTAGGATGGATTTTAGTGATGATGAAGGACGTGGTAAGGATTTGCTAAGGTAGCACATGCCCACGGAAACAGTAAACAGTCCTGTCATAATAGTTTCCCTTTGCCTTTACTTCTCTCAGAAGGCATGTACCCCAACTCATCCCCAAAGTAATGTGTTGAGAGCAACAGGCTCTGGTGGAGAAGGGAAAGGAGAAATGGTAATGGCGCTCAAGAGAGGGCAAGCACTGTATTTCCTAAGGGCCAGATTACCTACTCTGTTTGTTGTCTAATTTAATCTTCACTGTGTTAGTGGTCAGTGGGTCCAATTTTATTGTTATTCCTGTTTAGCACATGAGGAAGTGAAGGCTCAGACAGGTTAGCATGTGGTCACCTCAGTGTTAGGTGTCAATGTGGGGATGTGAATGCGGGTCAGCTGTGCTCTTTCCATTGTGCAATGCTGCCTACAGACCTCTCCAGATTGTTGAGAAACATGATACTGGCATTTCTGGAAGACTAGCGAGGTCCATGAAAATAATGGCCAGGAGTTATTGGTGACAGACTGTGCCCAAATAATTTTTATGTATTACCTCATTTAATCCTTACTATAATCCTGAGAAATAGTACTACCATTTTTTAAAACACTTTACAGGTGAGGAAATGGAGGTATGGAGAGGTTATACAATTTCCCAAGATTAGATAGTGTGTGGTAAAACCTGGATTCAAACTCAGGCAAATGGGCTCTGAGCCCATGCTCTGAACTCCCATGCTGGGTGCTGCTAGGCAGGCCAAGTGCCAGGTTGAAAATAGCCCTTGTTGGCTGAAGGTGTTTTTCAGCTGGATCAACTCGGGGGTTGGTGCGTTATGAAAACGACCAGCTTGACGATGTAGGTAGAGAGATTGTGCTTTGAGGATGGCCTTCGTATCTCTATTATTACAGATAAGATATCAAGATATTATTTCGATAATCCATAAAACTTAAGTGACAGACTCTCCTTTGTGAATGGGAGAGATCCCTAACTGGCTGGTCTTTATCTTAAGGAAAATGTAAAGATATTGCAGGGCTGTAAACCAGGGAACAGATGGGATTAGATTAGCATTTTAAATCTCTCACTCTAGTTGCTCACCTGCAGTAGGTGACCACCTCAGGGTGAGTTCCACTGAAAACTGTTGAACAAGTACTTTGCTCAAAGGGGTCCTTGAAGGTTGTCTAAGTCTACGCTGTCCAATACAGAGCCCTGAGCCACGTGGGGCTGTTGAGCGTTTGAAATGTGCCCGGTCCAAATGGAGATGTTGCTGTAAGTCTAAAATATACTGGATTTTGAGATTTAGTTGGAAAAAAATGTAAAATATCTCATTAATGTGTTTTTATATTGATTACATGTTATATTTTTGGACATAGTAGGCTGAATAGACTGTATTAGTGAAATTAATTACACCAGTTTCTAACTGCTAGAAAATTTAAAATTACATACATGGCTTGCATTACATTTCTTTATGACAGTGCTGGTCTAGGTAATTTCCTTGCTGTCTAGTTAAATAGAAACTATATAAGAATGCCATTATCCTAAGTTGATGCACTGTCTCTGAGTAGTATCTGGTTAAAGTATTCCAACCTAAGGACTGTTGCTTCTTAAAGTTCTTGGGCGATATTCGACACCTTCATTGGCACTGTTCTTTTAAAAATGCAGTTAAAAGTATAACTTTTCATCTACCACTGAAGAACTATCTGTTCTTGGCATATGTTAAAAAAAATTGAACTCAGATCACATCTCATTAGTTACTCTAGATGGGTCAGAAAGTGGTGACCTTGTGATTAGATGGAGTTGACAGAAAGAGGGTTAGCTTCTGTCCTTTCTCCTTTGTAAATACTGTTTAGGTTTAACCACCTCCTCTTCGCCCCCAGTGCATCTTCCTGGCTCAGACCTACTTTATCTCATCCCTGGACCATCTCAGCAGCTGCTTTAGCAGCTTATGGCTCATCAACCCCCCTTTTCCTCCCTCCCGCCCCCAGAAATCCTTCATAGGGCTGCCAGAATAATCTTGAGAGGACACAGCTTTCATTATATCCCATTCCCCTGATTAGGGATGATAACAGTTCCCTGTTGCTCTCCCAGTGAAGGGAGGGAGGGAAGGATCTGACGTTTGAGACTCCGTAGATGTTATCTTATTTAATCCCTATGAGTTGGATATTTTTAGTCCCATTATACAGGTGAGGAAGCAGTTCTGTGTCTTGCCTGAGGTCGGGTGGAAGGCGATAAAGCTAGATCCTTACTGCTAGGGTGAGATCCTATTATCTTTCTCTGCTAAAAACCTATGCTAGTTCTACTGACCCACGCTGGCTGCCTAGCTTTCAAGAACATTCATTATCAAACCCACGGACCCACCATGTCCTTTCCCAGCTGTTCTCATCATCTTTGTACTTGGAAACTGTACCATAACAATCCACACTTCATTAGAGAGTGTTTAGAATTCTTCATTCTCTAATTCTTTTTCATATTAGTCTTGTCCCATATTTTAACTTTCATGAGAAAAAGCATGCTTCATATCTGCCTTTTGTTGTCCTGTATTTCTTCTTTTTTCTCCCATGTCTAGAACCATACCAGTTACCTAGTAGGCACTCAAATGTTCAATAAGTGGATGGTGTTGGCACATGGTAGCTGATCAATAAATATGTGTTTTGGGCTCAACTGAAAATGATTTTTCTTTTAAATGAGGCAGAGAGCTCCAGGTCAACGACTCTGTCTTCACCAGTCTCAGTGTGTGATGAAATGGACCTTGGCAATGACAAGACACTTCTAAGCCAGACTTTACCTCATTGAGTCTCAGATTTCCCACCTTATCTCAGTTGTGGGAGGAGGTGGTCATGACTGATGTACCATATATCTCCAGGGGGTAATGGATTATACAGCTTCTAATATTTCCTGGAGGAATATTTAAGATGTATCTCTGTTTTGGGATATAAGGTAAAGTGTGCAATCCCCAGAAGACAGAGTCTTTGTCTTCCATAGGGCCTCATGGAACAAAACTGAACATTTAGATGGAATGGTCAGTCAATGGGGTCAACCAATCCATTAGAGTCTGCGTTCAAATGTGTGTTCCTGCGAAACCTTGCTTTCTCAAATCGTATGGGACACATCTGCTCCTGTCTGAAGTTTATGAAGAGAGCTGGCAAAGCACTGACATTTGGTCCCTTTGCTAATGGGTAGCTCGTGTTCTGTGGTCAGTCTTGGCTGTGCAGCTTTTGTTCACGTGCCCACGTTATTGTGTGGACACATATTAAGCATTTAAACACAAAAGTGATCACACACCCACACGTTCCCTAAAATGTGGGCTGACTTGTTGGACCCGGGGATTTTTTTTAAAGGGAGCCTGTTTACTTATTTCTCTGAAAACACTTAAATGTTAAAAATAATTTCCAGCTTGTAAAACCAACATACTAATAAAAAATATACAAACATTATAGTAGTTGGAATTCAGAGAAAGTGAAAGTCCTTTTTAACCCTACCCCCAGAGAGAACTTCACTGTTAAGGGTTTAGGGAATATATCTTCTAATTATTTTCTTATATTTGTATACTAACATATGTTATTATTACCATTATTATTTAAATAGCAACAGACTATGTATTCTATTTTGCAACTTATTTTTTCACTTATCCATAAACATTAAGGAACGCTTCCCCTAAGAATTCCTGGAGGAGAAGCACAGGTTTTATAATGCAGGCGAAGGAACTGCATGCTGGGGTTCTTAGCTTTGGTGACAAGAGAGCTTTTGCCTATGCTGTGCTGAACCTTGGCCATCAGTGACCTCATTCTACTTGAATATGTGGGTCTTTGAAGACTTATTATTATTTTTTTTTGAGTAATTCCATAGAAATAAACTGTTTGGAGGCCAGTTAGTTCTTTTCAATCCTGACATTTTTCATCCCCCCCCAAATACACCAGCCTTCTGGAATGCAGCAATGTTTTATGAGTGAAAATGGTATTTTGTAAGGACACTCTTCTTTGTCTGAAATTTCATTGCCAGAGGCAGGAACAGTATAAGGAGCATAGTAATGTGCACGAGGATATGAGAAAAGGAGGCTGAAGGTAGAAACATATCATTAAGTTCAAAAACTCTAGATCAGCTAGGAAGTCTTAAGACAAGGGCAACATTGAGATTAGGAAAGAGATGACTTGTGCGTGAGAATGCAGAGGGAAAGAGGCCAGCAGAAGGGTCCTGCTGATCTACCTTAGAATAGTCTCCAGCCACAAGCCAGGCCCCTAACTCATGGCCATATGGGGCTGAAGCTAAAGCCTTTCTCTAATTCTGATCCTCCACCAACATGCCCCCTCCCCGACACGCACACATACACACAAACACGTATAGCCCATCAATTCAGACTGATTCCTTATTTCCTAGGTACTTAGACACACTTTTTACCACATTTATACATTTCTCAAAAGAGAGCATGTTACAGTCAAAGTTTATATTTAGTATAAATTGGTTTTTTTCCCCTTGAAAATCTGCATTGAAGTCCGTCTTATAATAAATTTGTTCCCAAGTGGAGGAAGAAGAGTATGTGAGTTCCAGACACTGGCCAGGGCTGGAGCTGACCCGCACACAATCCTTGCCTTCAAGGGACTCACACTACAGTGTGGGGAGACAGGCAATTAGGCAGACGGTGCTGTGGGAAAGATGCTTGGGAGATTCTGGAACACCTCGGAAGAGTCTCAACCCAGCCCTGGGGTGCCGGGCATGGCTTTCTGGAGAAAGTGGCTCTTAACTGGAGATAATTTTCCCTCCAATGTCTCCAGTGAGACCAGTGGGAAACACTGTTGGTTGTTGCTGCTGGAGGCGATGGGGGTCGGGGAGGGAGATGCTACTGATGTCCAGTGGGTGGAGACCAGAGATGCTGCCATAAATCCTACAGTGCCCAGGACAGCTCCCCCAACAGCAAACAGTTATCTGGCCCCAAATGTCAATGGTCCAAGGTTGAGAAACCCTTGTCTAAATTGAGACAGAAAGATGAATGAATGCAAATTGGTCGTGCTGGGGGAGGGAGTCAAGGTGGAGAAAGTCATAGGTATCCAGGGAAAAGAGTTATTTAAAGGAGAATGTGGACTACCATGGAGAATGGTGCAGAAGTAATGGTTAAGTTAGGGAGTAAAAGCGTCCTTTCCTTGGTCCTAAGAAGGTCGTTCCCGACCATGGTGAATTTGTTTTATCAAAATGGTAGTTAAAAATGCCAGATGTAGGGGATTGAAAGCGAAGTAAGGAGCATGAAAGCAGTTTGTCTGTTAAAAGGGGAAATTAATGGTAATGATGGCAATTATAATTGTCTCCCTATATGCCAGAAACTATGCCAGATGTTTTATGTTATCCAGATTATTCCACACAACAACCGTATGAAACGTGGATTTCTTTGTATGCATGAGGAAATAGAGGTTTGGAGAATTTAAATAATTTGTCAAGGATTCATATAGCTCATAAATCATGGAGGTGGGCCTCAACCCCAGGTAGCTTTGACTGTACCTATATCGTTTCCTTAGGGAAGAAGATAGGCCAGAGGGACTGGGGTGAATGGATATGCTTGTGTGTGTGTTGGCGGGGAGGGTTCCTCCTGGATGAGAGAAAGTTTAAGATGGGAATGATTTAGCTAGTAGTCAGAGAGAAATTGAAAATGCAGATCAGGTGGGCTCCCAGATGAGGCAGGAGAGGACTGGATCAAGAGCACAAGTCGAGGAATCAGCCTTAGATGATGGGGAGTGGAGCATGCCTTCCATTGTGGCAGGAGAAGAGGGAAAGGATGGGTACCTGTGGGGGTGAGGAAGGGAAAGGCAGACAGAAGATGGAAACCCCTTCGTCTTCTGAATTCGACACAGTGAAGAAGGGAAGACAGACTACTGGGTAGATTGAAACCGTGAGTTTTCAGGGACACCAATCTGAGGGTAGGCAAGGAGAAGTTGGGAGAAAACACTGATTTAGACAGACCCAAGGTTGAGATTTTTCTAGATGGTTCTGAGTGAAAGACAATGGGCTTCATAATGTGATTTCAGTGGCTCATTCTCACAATTTTTCCTCCACCTGCTTAAATTCCTTTAAGGAGGAGATGAGGTGTAGCTTTTCTTTTCACAAAACTAAAAGACTTTTAAATGCATGGGTGGAGCAACTTGTTGCTTGAGAATTGATTATATTTGGATATAATCAATTAAAAATGATCTTTTATGACCTTAAGGCTGAAGTTCCTAAAATCACTGGATGTGGATCATCTGAGATTATTAATTTAAGGAGTCATTCGTGTCCCAAACAGGGTAGAAAAAGGAATGGCAGGGTTGGCAGAAGAGTCAACATTCTTAGTAACTGAAGTAATAAAGACATTGATAACCAATACCTTGCCAAATCACACCAGTGTGTTACATTTGATGATTGTTTTAAATGTTAAAAATCAACTCTTGTTGAAAAATTTTGAATCACTAAGTAGATAATGAAAGTGTTGTTCACGTGGGCCCACATCCAGGTAATTTACCTTATTTGTAAATTTTGGAAACTTTATCTCCTCTTTTCCAACTGTTATTTCTCTTACTTTATTTTCTTGTGTAAATGCATTGGCTAGGATTTTCACAACAATGCTAAGTAATAGTGACAGTCCTTGTCTGGTTTTTTAATTTTTCTAGTGTTTTATCATTAAGCATGATGCTGAATCATATACATATATACAAACATTATCTTACTAAAACATTTTTATTAGAAATGGATGTTGAATTTAACCAAGTGCTGTCCAGCCTCTTCTGTATTGATCAAATTATTTTTTTCTTCTTTGACTTCTTCATATAGCAGAGTATAGTGTTTCTCGTATTAAAATACCACCTTCCTGCAGTGAATCCCACTTGATCATGGAGTGATATTCCTTTAATGTGTACCTGGATTTTATTTTGAATTTTTGCCTCAATATTTATAAGTGCATTGGTCTGCTTTTATTATTATTATTATTTATTGTTTTGGGATAAGCTTTGGTATTTGTGTTACACTACAATGTATTTGCAACTCTATTGGTGAAACTTATGCTTTAGGCTTTGGACCAGTTTAAAAAGCATCTGATTTACTGATTCTTTGAAGAGTCTCTTGTGGTTGGGCTGGCTCTTTGGCTAGTTTCTAGTCTTCTATAGATGTGGTTTCTTCTTGGATTAATTTTGGTAGTGTACGTGTTTCTAGACAATCATCTATTCCATTTAGGTTTACAAATATTACTATGAGTTGTACATAATAATTTTTAACTTATAATTTATTTCCTTTTACATTTGTGGATATTTTCTGCTTCTTATCCTTAATTTTCTATATTTGTGTTCCTCCTCTCCTTTTTTCTTATTTGGTGAAATAGTGGTTTTTATTTAATTTAATAGTTTTATATTTTTTAAAAAATAAGTGGTTACTTGGTCGGTTTTATTGTTTTTTGATTTTTTTCATTCCTGATTTTCTATCTTTATCTTAATTAAATCCTTTCTTCCACTTTTCTCCCTTTTCCTTTCCTTTTTCTTCTAACTTGAGTTAGATGTTTAATTCATTTAGTAGTATTATATCTTGATTTATAAGAAGTATTATTTCTTGATCTGTAATTTTCATAGAGCTATGAAATTTCCTCTAAGTTTAGCTTTTACCAAATTCCACATTTTATATACATAATATTTTAAAAGTCACATTCTGCAGTTGAGTTTTTATTTTCAGTTATCCCAGAAATTTCTTAGGAGAGTGTTAAAAAAAATAATTTCCAAGTGTTTGGAATTTTTTGTTTCCTTTCCCCCCTAGTTTTTTGCATTGTAAGTAGAAATGATGGACTGTTTTTTCTATTTGTAGTTTATTATCTCTTAATTCTGGCATTATAGACTCTTGTAAACCTCTATGGGCATTTGAAAACCTTTGTAAATGTCCCACAGTTACTTGAAATGAAAATGTGTTTTCTATTTCCAGGATATAGAATTTGAAATGGGTCTCTTAATTCTATTAATTCTATCCTTAGTTGTCTTTCTCCATTTAATCTATTAAATGCTTATGTCCATTTCTTCTTTTATCTGTTGCCATTGTTTTTTTATCTATTTGGTGATGTTAGGGGAGGCATAAATATTCATTATAAATCTTCATTGTGGATTGAAATTTATTATTGTGTTCATCTTTAAACTTTTAAAATTATAATTTATTTTCCTTTACACGTGTGAATATTTTCTGCCTCTTACACCTTTTTTATCTTGAATGTAACCATGAAGAACATTAATCACGATCCCTACTTCCCTTTTCTTGATCTATCTTTAACCACATTATTACTTTCAAACTTATTGTGTCATTTTGCTCTATGTGTCTCTTGTAGACAAAATGCAATTACGTTTGTTTTTGAATTTACTCCGGGGATATTTCCCACAGGAGGAGTCGTCCAGTTCACATTTATTGATATAACATATATACTTGATTCTAATTAATTTTTTGCACTCGCTTGTATATTTCTGTGCAATTTTCTTTGTCCTCTGTCTTTTACTACATAGTCTGTGTTTCCTTTGATAAAAAAATTAAAAGCGATATAGTCTGTTTTTATTACTAATTAAAATTTTAATCGTAATTAATGTGCTTTATACCTCCATTTAGGGATTTATTAACTTCAGAAAGAAGCAATATTGAGTATTTATTTAATGTCCTGCTCTGAAAGTTGAGAATATTCTCCCATTTGTATTTTTTACTCCAGTGCCTTTTCACCTGTGCCTCTTTATTTTTGTTATTATGCTTAAGGATTTTTTCCCAATTCTGTATAATTTTATTATTATTATATGGAACAATTTATTGTTATTATAATTATTGCATGTAGGGATTATAATTTTGTTTTGCAATTTTATAAATATTCAACCTTGGTTCTAAATGTAAGTAGATTCAGTGCTCACATCCTCTGTTTACCAACTAAATTCCGTATTCTTGAGATCTTGAATTTGAATCTTCTCTTGGTTGGATATAATACATCACTGAGTAGATTCTGGAGAAAAGTTAGTAAGTGCTGCATTTCCTGACTATGCTCACTGGAAAATACGTTTTTAATACATTTACGCATGGTTGCTAACTTGGTTGGGAACTGAATACTCAGATCTTACTCTTTTTCTCAGACCTCTTAGACATCCCTTCACTGCTTTCTATCATTGAATGTTACTGTGAAAAAGTCAGAGGCTGCCTGCCTTTTTCCCCTGTGATTGACTAATTTTAAAATATCTTGATTTTATAGAATTCAGTATTTACCCTTGAAATTCTATAACTTAAATGAGATGTCTCAATTCTGATGATTCTCTTGTTACTATTTCCCGGAACATCAAATATTCCTTTATTTCAACGAAGTTATTTTCTATCACGAATTTGAGCATATTTTGTTTTGCTGTCTACTTCTAGAATACCTTTTATCTGTGTGTTGGATCTCTGTTTTCAGACCTTCTTATCTGTCATCTTCTCCACTTGCTTTCATCTGCTTGTCCTTTTCCTCTGCATTTTGTGCAGTTTTTTGAAGACTGTTTTCCACATCAACAACTTTGTTTTTGGTTTGTGGATTTTACTTCTTATTACTTTAACTTATTTATTGGTTCTGCACTGGTATTATTTTTGTCGTCAGTTTCTTTCTTCAACTGCCAGCTCCTCTTTCATCTCATTCTGGTGTCTTATCATCTTATCTTTGATCTCTTCTCTTATAGTATTTCTGTTAATTGTACATAATTTTTTTTCCGTGCCCTGTTCTTTCAAAATAGATTGTTCATTGGTCTTTTGCATGCCTTGTTTCTTTCTGTCACCTTTTTTTTTTTCCTCAGTTCATTTTTTTCTAACTTACCTTCGATTAGGACATACCTATCAGAACATTCTCTTGGTCCCCAAATAAGGAGAATACTATCTCTTTAAATCTCCTCCTTAAATCCTGCTTAATTCTGCTTTTAGAATTTTGGGTCTTGATGGATTATTTGTTTTCTGTAGTTCTTCAGCAACCTACAAAGGTCCTGGTTACTTTCCTGGGCAGGACACAGTCGATGAATTTTACCTCTAACTTTGTGATTCTAAGGTTTAAGTCCTGCTTTTGATTTGAGGGCTCCATGGGTCTCCTGGTTTGGTGTGGCCAAACTTTTTTTTTTTGTTTATATTTTCCTCTTTCTTTTCCTTTAGCTAAGCCTTTGTTTGCAGTTTGAGACAATTAGCCACCATTTTTTTCTGGAAGTCCCTTGGTTAGCTTCAAGCACATATCCTTCTTTTGAGGGATTTCCAAGCACATCTGTATTTTCAGATGTTGATTCTTACTATGGATTTAGCTCTGCACTGTAGCTTTACTGTGATAATCAAATAGCCACTCCAAGTTTGGAGGTGTTTTCTAATAAGATTTTGTTTTTCACGAAAGCCTCCTGTCATGTAAGAGTCTAGGATCCTGAGGATTTACCCAAGTCTTAGTATTTTCTGGATAAAATACTCCAATCTTTCCTTTGTGGATTGTCACGTCCCACTTTAGAAATATCAAGGACACCATGTCATGAACCGCTCTGAAATTTTTAAGGGAGATGAATATCAGTATCAGCATTGCATTGGCCGCAATATTCACTCTTTCAAAGATAGCAAATCTTTTACGAGTGTGCTCTTATTAGCTTCTGGTGCTGGATTCTGCATCTTAGTATTTTCCCATTAATTGCTAAATAAGAAGTGAAATATTTGCAAACATTAATCCTCTCCTAGCCTCTTTAAAGACTGCATAGCTATTATCATATTCATTCAATCAACAGCGCTTATAAGTAGGGTTCCCAGTGTGACGGAGAAGGGGACTCACCATTCCAGCTGGTGGTCTCAGGGACTGTTAAATACAGGAAGAAAGATTTGAGCTTGATCTTAAACCTTGAGCAGGCATCAGAATCACCATGAGGGCTTGTTAAAATATAGATCGCTGGGCCCCATCCCCAGAGTTTCTGATTCGTTGAGTCTGGAGTGGAACGTGAGAATTTGCATTTCTAGTGAGTTCTGGGGTGATGCTCATGCTGCTCGTCTAGGGATCCCTCTTTACGAACCAATGTCTTAAAGGATGGGAATTACTTGGACCTTTAAAATGTAGGTAAAAGTCTTCTACAGGGAGGAAAAACATGAACCACCATGGAGATCTTAGCATCTTGATTTCTAAGCCATCCTCTTCATTATGATTAAGGGATACTTTCATGAGAGACCCTGAAGGAGAATATTTAAAAAGTGGGAGATGATTCCCAGCCCTTCTGATACATTTAGCTTTTTTTATATCCAACAAATGGATATAGCTGTCTACTACGAATATAGATAAATACATAAATTAATAAATATATTGGTAAATATGGTAAAATATTCCAAGTTGTGGTTGGTTTCAGAACACGATGTATAGTTCGAAGTGAAATCCAATATCAACAATATTCTGAAACTGCTGGTCTGAGCCATCTACTAGCTGTGCCACGAAAAGGCTGGCTTCTTTGCCAGGTGTTTGTAGGACTGACTGCTCTTCTCTTTTCTGTTTAAATGAACTGACCCTGATATTTCCAGATACCCCGAAGCCTCATTCAGCTAGCCTCTTCAGTGACTTTGTTGGCAGTGCACATTTTCCATAAGAAACAAGACGATGTTTCTCCTGGGGTAGATTTGGCAGGCGTAGAGCTACTCTGTAACCTTGTTCTGATTCCATGAGGTTGGATTCTGAAGAAAGATAATTCAGTGTTACAGCTCTCGTTCTTCTGTGTATACCTTTGTCAGCAACTTTCAGTCTTCCAAATGTGTTTCCAAAGTGTGAGCACACTGCTTGCATGTCTAAGAAGATCTTTGAGCAGGCAGACTGCAGACAGTGGATTTTGTACCTTTTCAGTTACTCTCCTGAGTGTAGAATTCAGAGCCAAGGAGACACTGGGGGTTATTCTGGAATCTGCCTCCCCAGTGAAGAAAAACTCTTGTTAGTGAGAATATATGGGACATGGACTTTGTGTGAAAAGCTATTAATAAACTGAATAACCTTTATAGAGTGTCTGTACTGCTGATTTCCTTTATCAAATTATGGAATTCAAAAGATTTTTTGTTCCTGGCTTCAGAGAGTTTGTGTTCCAGAAGACTTGGGCAGGTTATTTTTCTCAAGACCTCAGTTTCACTGTCTGAAACATGAAGATATAGGACCAGGCTGGACCTCATAGTTTTTAAGATCTCCTCTCTAGTGGACATTTATGAGCCTATAGATAATTAACTTTTCGACTGAATTCTTCTCTTTGATTTAAAGAAGGCACAAGTAATATATTGTTTCAATGTTTTTCAAGGAAGTGAAAGAGAAAAAACTCTCCTCCTACCTAATTTTGTTATACTTCCCTTCACTGAAAATGTTTATATGGTTTTCAGCTATAGGGGAGAATTGTTCCTCCGGCTTTCCGGAATCTTTGCAAACAAGAATTAAAAGGTTTTTGTGGAGGGAAGGCAATCAAATAGTCTCAAGTGTAGCCTCAGTTGATGATTCCAAGAGCCACATCAGTTCAGGGTAGCTTAGCAGTGTTATAAATATGTGGGTGGAAAGATGCAGCCAGAGCATCTTCCCCAAGGAGGATGAGGAAAAGGAAGATGGCTACGTACTCAAATATCAAGGATAAGTAGGCACTTAGAATTCCTAGTATTCCAGTAGTCAGCTAATCGCTGAGATGTGGCTTCATGAGCTTCATTAGTGATAGTGAGGGGAGTGCCATATAGCACTAAGTTTTGGTTTATTTTTCTGGTCTTGGAGGCTTTCTGGAATTGCTCAGGTTCCTGAACGGTTAGTTTGAGTTGGTACCACTGGGTAATTTTCTCCTGGAAAGTAGGCATGCATACACTCATTCATACCACAGATTGCATCAGGGCCACACCCGTGCTGGGCCCTGGGGATATAAGAACCAAAAGGAACACATTACTGGTGCACTGAAGAGTGATTTTGAGTAGCCTGGGGCCCCCTCACTTGGAGAGAAGATGATTTTACGTATTGGAGAGAAGAAAACGTGCATCGTGTTTTTCACAGAAATTTTAGTTGGAGGCCCCATCCAAATGTAGAACTTGACCATTTTAATGACCCACAAAGCCCACAGGATCATCAAAAGTGCAAGGGCCTTATCACTAAGGAAAGATGGACCAGTCACATGTCTTCATCTTGGATTTTTCTTGAAAAGTTTTTAGTAAAATACCCAAATCAGAAAAATAAAACTGAAAACTCATGATATCATATGACATGAAGGCTATTAAGATCACTTAGAATCATAGAATCAAAATCTTTGAGCTGGGAGAGAACTTGCTGATCATCTAGTCCAGAGATTCCACAGCCAGGCCAGGACCCCATGAAAGGCTTATAAAGGCAGGTGGCTTATATGCAGAGACTGAAAATACCTAGAGACCACTTGTGACAGGGTTTCCAACCTCTGCACTATTGACATTTGGGGCCAGATCATTCTTTGTTGTGAGGGCTGCCCTGTGCCCTATAGAATGTTTAGCAGCATTCCTGGCCTCTATCCATTAGATGCCAGTAGCACCCCCCTCCAGCTGTGATAACCAAAAATGTCTCCAGATACTGTCAGATATCCCCGGGCTGGGGTCAGGGTGGGGGTCAGAATCGCCCCTCATTGGGACCCCTGCTCTATGATAACATAGAGTTAGTAGAAGAATCTATCACTCATGACCAATCTTTTTATGTTTGATTGGACTCCTATCATTTGGGAGCTCTGATTCATTCATTCCTTCAACACATTTGCTGAATACCCATTGTGTGAACTATCCCCAGTGCTGAAGATACCAATGTGAATAGACATGCATGACCCACTCTCAGGGTGCTTATGTTCTAGCAGAGGGAGACAGACCATAAACAGACAGGTATCATGTCAACAATGAAGGAAATAAAGCAGCGTAACATGGTAGAGAGACAGTTGAGTGTGGTCAGGGCTGTGGATGGGGGCTCGATTTCATGGCGGTGGGGAGGGTGGGCAAATGTTAGGTGGAGTTGTCAGGCAAAGCCGTTTGGAGGAGAGAACCTTTGAGCTCAGACTTGAATGATGATGAGCCAGCCATCCAAAACTGGGCATTTATTTGTCTTTGAATAATAATAAAAAGTAAGGGAATGAATTAAGTTGGAAAAAAAATCTTTCAAGAAATGAGAAGGAAATCTTGTAAAACATGCCCTTTGTACAAAAAGATTGAACATCAGAATCTAATCTCTTCATTTAACAAAATGATCCGAGTAAAGGCCTTGAAAGACTCGCTCAAGGTGAAGATGGCAGGCAGAGTCATCACACTTGCTGGGAACAAATTCTTTTACTTGCTGGATAGGGATTTCTGTATCCTTGTCATTTTTTTTAGAGCAGCCCAATAGTGAATAAACTGAAAAATCTAAGTTTGTTGGGCAAAAGTGAGATTTATTATTAAGGATTTATGGAATGTGGGGCTTGGCCAAATACCTGAGCATTCTAGTGTTTTCACATGGTGATAGATTCTACTGTTGTGTTGACAGACAAATGTCTCGGCTTTCTGCTCAGAAGTTCTTGAGGTCCAGCAAGTTTTAGAAGTAAACATACTTGGTGAAAGTAGACTGGAGGTTGCAAGAGAAAAGAAATTCCTTAGCTATCATTTAAAAAAAAATTCCTAATTCTTGAGTATCTGTCAATTCCATACATAAACACATACTGTGTTTTTTCTATTATAAGATTCTATTAATTTGCTGGAAAGGGAGTGAGAATACCAACAGATCTGAATGGGGCAGTTGGTCAGTTTAATTAGGTGGAAGGACAGCCTTCTATTGCTTCTGCTATAGGTGGAGGCCAAGAGGAGAAAAAAAATCACAATCTCCTTGGGTAGAAGGACTTGAAAATGTTCATGATCCACACAAGCCCAGCCATTGTTTACCTTTCCAGAACGCAGTCTGCTTAGGGTTTTCATTCTGACAGTGTAGTTAGATCAAACCATGGTTTGGAGAGAAACAGACAGACAGACAGACCCAGGTGCCAGGCTTGTGTAATCAGTTTCGTCAGATATAGGAAATTCGACTGGAAAGGTCATTGCGTTGCTTGGCTCAGGGCCGTCTGCGCCATAGGCAGACTCGGGACAATTCTCGTCTAAAGGAAGTGACTTGTCTGAATTTTCTGAGCAAAGCATGAGCAAAAGGCAATGAACAAGTCTCAGAGGAATTAGATTGGGATTTTTGTGGGCTTTTCCCAGATACAAGAAGTTCTTCTAGCAAAACTTTCTTATACTCTCCACAAGTCAACAACCATACATTGTTGGGGTTTTTTTTTTGGAATGGTAATAGAGAGCAAAGTAAGTTGTTAAGATGTTTCTGGATTCATTCACGGAAAGTGGAGAATTTACACTTTGCGTGCTTGGCCAGACCTTCTGTGCCAGGACCAGTTATGGCCATGAAGACATCCCCAAGACCTGAGGTCAGTCAACCTTTCAAACCCACAGAGGAGGTACTCGAGGCATGGTTGGTCTTTCAAGATGTGGAAGATGACTTTTACTGCAGCTTCTGCTTACTCTGCGTCTTAATCAGTTCTGTAATGAAGACCCAGCAGTGTATCTACAACTTCCCTTTAATTTTACAATTTTTATAATGAGAGTTCTTGTAGTGTGAAAGTGTCTATAGAAACCCAGCCGGCATTCTGTAGAGTCTGTAAAGGAACACCGTGATTTTCCACCTCTGCATTTTGGGTGAGGTTTGGCTGGAGAGGAGAGACCTCAGTTATCCCCTGTTCTAAATGTTCTAAATGCTAAGGCAAGAATGGCTTCAGTGTTTCCAGGGAACTTCCTGATGGCCTATGACATTTCAGAGAATTCATTCGACACCAAGAATGGCTTTCCGTCATTGGAAAGAACAAGACGAGCTGGGATCTCATTTGTCATGGTTGCGTTTTGAGAATTTTAGCATGAGGAGGTGTCTTCGTTTTGTTTTGTTTTGTTTCTCAAGGAGAATGTTGTCAGGATACTTCTCAGAATTAGAATTATCTAGTGAACTGCAGGTTCCCCTCTGTAGACAATGAAGTCTAAAGCTGCTGAGATACCATCCTGCTTCCTCCCTTTCTTTTCTAGTCCCTTCTCTCCTCTTTTATCTCCTTGTTCAAATCACACGCTTCCTTTTCTAAGGACAGGGGAGCTGGCAGACTGCCTATTGGCCTGTTGGCCTCAGTTAGCCTTATATCATTGCAAAGGAATGCATGAATTCTCCAGAAGGTATGTACTATCTCTTTCTGTATTAGACGCTCACTACCTGCTTTCATAACAGGTCACTCAGACAAAAGTGCTTCTCATTTACTTATCAGACATTTTTTTAGTCACTTGGATTATATCCCTAGATGCTCTTCTCATTTTAATGATGATCCCAAAGGTATCTGTTATGAAATATTACTCCAACTTGCTCTGTAAAACTTGAAAACTTTATGGAAGAAAACAAAGCTAAAATAAGAGATAACCTGAAGACTAACATCCTTGGCCAGAAGCTGGCTGGGTTATTAATCTGAAGATTGCCTTCTTCAGACTTTGTGCTTACGTACAAGGTCCTGCAGATAGACCAGGCCGACCACATAGAACAGAGGCCACGTGCATTGGCAAGACTCAAGGTCACGTGGATTTCTCTGCTACTGTTTAAATTCAGTCTCATATTGGGGGTTACATATGTGATTGCAAATGAATCCTTTCTCTTCTGAAAATTTGGTTTTGAAGAACAGCTGTGTCTCCCTTCTGAATTCCTTAATTATTTATCCTCCCTGATACGTTAAACCTTTCATTAGTGTGGTGAATTGCCAAGAGTACACAGAACTGCTTAGATCATGTAGCAAACAGTATAAACATTTGATGGGACATTTGAAGACACCACATGGTGAGCTAGGATCTATAGCGGTACCAAATGGTGTGGGATTGATGGAGGTAGCTTGTGTTGGAAGTTCTTTGTTGGTTAATTTTGCTGGTTTAGTTTTTTAAAACTATGACATGGGGATAGTACATGTGTCATTTGTACTTATTGAGAAGGGGACCGATTCTGCTCTAACAGAGAGCTTGTGAAATTGGAAGTACACATGCCCATATCTGAGTTCAAATTAAACCAAGAAAATTAATTATTTCATATATATATATATATATATATATATATATATGCATATGTAAGTTTGATTCCATAACTACTGTCCCTGTGCCTGAAAGGAGATTTCACCTCAGTTTCTCAGTCCAGTCCTATTTGGAAAGACGCTTTAAATGATTTTTAAATTATTAGAACTCCCACTTCAACCATGACAAGAGTCAAGGATAAATAGTGATATAAAACACCCCTTGTTGCTAAGAGTAGCAACCCCTATTCGCAAGTGGATTAATGATTTTTTTCCTCTCATTTTTCATTATAAGCATGAAAATTCTTCCTTCCTCCCAAACCATGGTCCTGGGGCTTGCAATCAGAAATGTCAACCTCCCAGCACTCCCCACGGCTCTTTGACCCCGTCGTATCATATCAACAGTTTCCCATCTGCAAATACATTCGCAGAATGATCTTTAGCTTCCTGATTTTTCTGTTTTTCTAGCTGAACTATTTCAAAGTGTATGCATTCCAATACCTGTTCTTGAATCATTGGTGTTTCCATCCATAGAAAAGGACAGTAAGAAAAGCATAAACAACAGGTGCTCACTAAAACCTCTTATTAGAATTGTGACTCAGGAGAACTGGGGAGCTCAGTGTCTTAGGAAGGAAACTAGGTTTCTGGAGTGGACAGAGGACAAGCACCTTATGGTGTTGCTGGTTCTATTTCTCAAAGGCTTTGAAGGTTATAATTAGTTGCTACTGAATCCCTGTGGCTGTGGTGCTTCATAGCTTTATTGCTGGTTTGCAGTCCTTCAGGCAGAGAACAGGTTAGATCCAGGCGAGGCCTGCACGTTTTAACGTGGACACTTTCTGGAGACAGCTGGGATTCTGAAGACCATGTTTATGCTCCTGGGCCGTGCAAGCTTAAAGAGCAACGCCTGCCAAGCTGACCTGGGCGAGGGTTGACGGTGGCAGGATTGTGAGAAGGTTGTGAAACATCAACAGTGCCTCCCTGTCTCCAGTTTACGTCTGGGCAGTGAGTTGGAAGGACGCACAAGTCACCTTCCCAGGAGGAAAACTGAGGCTTAATGGATCCCTGGAGTTCTGAGCACAGGAAGTGGGTGGGGAGACGGTATAAATTACAACTGGTGTTCTTAAGATTGAGAAAGAGAAGCCTGAGTCCGTAATTTCCCTTTCTCCATTCTCGTGTGTGTATTTCAAATCTTTCACAAGATCTCTGGATTGTCTTTCAATATGTCTTCAAGAGTTTGTCAAATATGGAAAATTGGATTTGGGGTTTCCCATCAAAACCCCGCATTTTGAAATCCTCAAACTATAAATGTAAATTCAACAAACCAACAACCGATGATAAGTAGTACAGAAGAGTAATGAATGGTCAGAATGGTCTAGGGGGTTCACGTGAGGAGGACCAGTCACCTTAGGGGCGAGGTTATTTGAGAATGAATCCATATTCACCCAGCAGGCACTATGGCTGCTGCTTAAAGTCTAGTCATCCAATGGCTGCTTGAGCTTGAGGGGCCTGGAAATATTGCATTGGGGGTAGGAGAAGGGAGGGGTTCTTGTTTGATTTGTAGATTCATCTCATGACCTGTCGAAATAGCATTTCTTTTTAGTTGGTTCAGAAGCTTCCTCTTCTGCTTTTGATTTTGCTAATTTGGTCAGTGAGAAAAAAAATATTGCTAATCTCATTATTGAAAATAACAGTATTTTCAAATGAAGTAAGTAGGTAAGAGATCAAGGCTTTTAACTTGAAATTATAATTTTGTAGCAGGCAGTGTCTAGTTAGCCTTTCAGGCTAGCTGCTCTTTCTGGGTTGATGAAGCAGTCAAACAGGCAGAGCTTATTTCTCATCTCTTTTCTCGTTGTTGTTGGCTTCTCAGAGGATTACCATCTGCTGCAAAAACATACTCCAGCTGATGGATGGGTCATCCTCAGGTCCAGTTTTCTTGGTCTGTCTCCTCCCCTATTCCCTTCTTCTCCTCCTCCTTTCACTTCTTGCACATTTGTACATCCTCAGTCTCATAAACACATCAACTTTCTGTTGCTTTGATTGTTGAGGCCATGCTGGCAATTTCTGTTTTCTTCTTCTGTCAGCGTCTTCAGGAGAAATGTGTATACAAAGACAAAAGGGCTTTCAAAGGAGGCTGCATCCTCATTTCAGTACTTGGTGCAGATGTGAAATTGAAGGCCACTCAGCTGTACCTGCGCTGGTTCTCTCAGCAGCCTGGAGATTAACCTCTTCTAAGGCTCTGAGCTATTTTTGAGGTAGAGATGGCAACAACATTAAAGCTAGAACCCATTAGGAAATCACTTTCATCATCTCTTCTTTTTCCAAATCAGTGGCTTTTTTTTTCTGATGTCATAACCCTTTAATCTCCTTTGTAGCAGAACAAGGAGACTGTTGGTTTGTGTTTGCATCCAGAGAAGTTAGAATCTTTCATAACAGCTTCGGAAGTCATCGAGATATTAGAGAACTGCATAGAGAGGTGAATTTCGCCTCTGGGTGGATGACTTCATGCTGAAGGTGCCCTGCTTTCCTGGTGCAGAACCATCATTTTTGTTGATGTTGTGCAAACCAGGCTCAAACTTTCCAAAAGATACACAGCAGAAAGCCTTTTGTTGCATTATTTCTGAAGGCTTGAAGTTTTGAAGGGAAGAGATTTTGTTTTCCTCTCGGCTACACAATGGAGCTTTCAGAGAACCTCTTTTAAAAGGAATAGCTACAGCCTTTGTGTTGAAGGGTGTGTCTGTTGGCAGGGTCTGCTGATGCAGACAGACTGGCTGGTGATTAACAAAGGTCATTAGACTTTGGAATCTGGCAAGCAGAGTCGGATGGTATGTCTTCTGTGTGTGGAAGGACGACTCCCAAGAAGGCAAGGCATTCTGGAGGTCTCCCCACCCCACCCCCAAATCCTGCTGTAGAACAGGGTCTGGTCCAGGACCGTCCTGCAATAACCAGTGCTCTGCTGGGACTAACTAACAAGCATATCAATCATGGGATAAAAGAACCTTCGGAGATCTTGGTGAATGACATTTGAGGAGGAGAAAGGTGCAGCTTTTCGGAAAGAAATGAAAACAGTTCATTCTTTGTTGGGAGGAGAAGAGCATAAGAGGAGCCCAGCCTGCTCTTCTACTGTTCATTTCTGATTGTCAGCCTAGCAGAATCCCAGAGAAGCCATGTTGTGCACGGAGGAGAAGCTCTGAGCTAAAATGGCTGCTCCTAAAGCTCAGAGGACTAGGGCAGCTTAGTGAGTCTTAGAGCTTCAGTGACGCAGAAGCTCATATCTCTTGAAAGTGTGATAAACACATTCAGCAGAGCTGTGGCTTGTTTGGCTGAGATGAAAGGACTAAGCTGGGGGGATGGGGAGTGCACACTGGATGATCTGCTTTTTTCTGTGAAGTGTTCTAAATGCAGGAGTCGTCTGCACCATGGAAAAATTTGTTTTCAGGTCTAATGGACTGTGCGAAAGGAGAAGTGGGGTGGGGCCTCGGTGACTGCTGTAATTTGATCCAGAGCTGATAGCAAGCTCTTCCACACAATTTGGGTTGGTGCTTAGACATAAAAGCTTGTGTATCTGGAATATTGAGACTTAGTTAGCTGAAAAGACTCTGGTGCACAGTTCAATGTTTACTGAAAAAGGATAAATTGCCGGGTGAAAGAAGAGGAGGTAAATATCTGCGTCTCACTCTGCAAGCTCAGCCTGTCCAGAGCTGAACTTGCCAGAAGTTATTTTAGCAGGCTATCAGCAGGAGCATTCTTTCATGGAAAATCCTCCTGCAATGGCCTCTTTCACTACATTGACTTATGACTAGACTTTGTTCCTCCTGCAGAAATAATTTATCTTTTACAATAAAAGTATAGAAAGTTGCTCTACAATAAAAGTAGAGGAAGATTTGGCTACAGCTTTAGTTCTTGGACATCTGGTTCTAGATTCCAATGAGTCAGTAGAGTTTGCGGTGAGCTCAATGAAGCAACTCACTCATTAAGATAATAACTGGGTATCTCAACCCAGGATAGATATTAAGATAGGAAGGACTGCACCTTCTAATACATTTCTAACTTCTTAAAATGGTAGAATTCTCCTTTGAGTTAATGTGAAGCTAGCTTTATATTTCAACCACGTGGTAAATAGCAGAATGACGGTAGCTGGGCAAGTTTTGCTTTATGCTATACAAGTTCACAGCTTTTTGTGTCCAAGTATACACTTCATGTTTGTAAAGGAGAGAAGTGGGAAAAAATTAGAAGCCCCATGACTTGGAAGCCCTCTTCAGTTTCTGTTGCCTCAGTGTAAATTGAGGTGCCAAGGTGCAACTTTAAACTAGAAACTGAATTGTCATCTAAAGTTGGTTGTTTGAGAATCTCGTGAGAAATATTTTATGACCTAATTAGATTGGAGAAGCTGTAAGGTTATAATTGGTGGGTAGTAAAAAGCAAATCACCATTCAGCTCATGAAAAAAAAAAAAACCAACTAAACTGTTTGGGGGAAGGAGGAAAGAGGTGTACCCCAATCAGTTAAGATGTTGGAATTAAAAAAGGTACAATAAAAGCTCTCCCTATTGCCACTCTAAAATTTAACAGTGTTTCACCATTTGGTGATAAAACATTAATGTTATCATATTAAACAGCTAATGAAGATTGAAATTTGTCCTTTCTTCTGTAGAGGCATCCTCTTTACTTCTGACAAGGTTCAAGTTCAAAAAGAAAATGGGTCCAAACCAGAATCAAAGTCAATATTAACTTACCAAGAAATTTGAATTCAGTCAAATTTAGACACTACTAAAACTTTTGAAGTATTAAGGGTTTTCCTTGACAACTGGCATTTGAAGATATATTTATGTCAAGCCAGAAAAAGTTTATCTGGTTTTTTTCTCCCTTCTTTGAAGTTATGAAGTCAAGGACATCATCCCTATTATGTCTGATTGCCTTTCTTTGACCAGTGTTCCAACTGGCAGAGTTCAGTAAGAAAAATCTGCCGATGTTGGAATTTTTTCCATTAATAGACTTGTAGCCCCATCAGCTTGGGTGTGCAATGAGTGCATTCCTTAAGACGTTTTGTTCTGACTTCTGCCACAGGTTCCTAATGTGAAAGGGTAGACCCAGATCATGGAGGTGCTTCAGTGTGATGGCTGTGACTTCAGAGCCCCGTCTTATGAAGATCTCAAGGCGCACATTCAGGATGTCCACACGGCATTTCTGCAGCCAACTGATGTTGCTGAAGACAATGTTAACGAGCCACGATCGGGGTCCATGAATGCCAGTAATCAGACAGAGGTGGAGTTTTCTTCTATAAAGGATGAATTTGCGATTGCAGAGGATTTATCAGGTAAATGCATACTAAACTAGGCATATCTGATATATTTCATTGCTCTCACATCTATTCTTAGCCTGTAGCCGTGGTTCTTGACATACGTGGCTTCTACAGAATTTCTTGCTCTTTGTGAGCCATTTTTGTGGTGTGGGCATTGTGTGTCTCTTCTCGAGCATCCTAGGTAATTGTCCTCTCAGCTTCCTTATGTCTCCTAGTTTCCTTTTAATTCAGAGAACAAGGTAGTGTCTTGAAAAGTTCTAGAATGAATATTGCAGTTTGTGAAACCTGTGTTTTATGGCTACATGGCACATTTGTGGAGATGAGGAGAGTATTGTAGCTAAAGCTGTACACTGCATCTTCATCCGTGAGAAGCAATAGGTATATGTTCATTAATGCTTCGTGAATGCTCTTCCGGGCCTCGTCTTGAGCTGCTCGGCCTTTTGAATGTGATGTTTATTAATGAAGACTAATTGAAAAGAAAAATTGATTTACATCATTGAATTTCTTAATTCTCTTTTGCTTGGCTTTTTTCTTCCCACTTACCTTATGCTTTCTCTTTAGGTCAAAATGCAACTGCACTGGGGACTGGAAGTTACTATGGCCACAGTCCAGGATATTACAGTCAGCATATCGCCCCTAATCCCAAGCCAACAAACAAGTTTTTTCAATGCAAGTTCTGCGTACGCTACTTCAGGTCAAAAAACCTCCTCATAGAACACACTAGGAAGGTCCACGGAGCTCAAGTTGAAGGGAGTTCAGCAGGACCCCCTGTTCCAGGATCCTTAAATTATAATATCATGATGCACGAGGGGTTTGGAAAGGTCTTCTCTTGCCAGTTTTGCACATACAAGTCTCCAAGGAGGGCAAGAATAATTAAGCATCAGAAGATGTATCACAAGAACAATTTGAAGGAGACCACTGCTCCCCCCCCTGCCCCTGCTCAGCTGCCCGACCCTGTGGTCCCACCTCTGTCCCTGCAGGACCCCTGCAAGGAACTGCCAGCAGAGGTCGTGGAGCGCAGCATCTTAGAATCCATGGTCAAGCCTTTGACCAAGTCTCGAGGCAACTTTTGCTGTGAGTGGTGTAGCTACCAGACCCCCCGCCGAGAACGCTGGTGTGACCACATGATGAAGAAACACCGCAGTATGGTCAAGATCCTTTCCAGTCTCAGACAGCAACAAGAAGGGACTAATCTACCTGATGTGCAGAACAAGAGCGCCCCCAGCCCCACTTCCAACTCCACTTATCTGTCCGTGAATGCTGCAAGCCGGGAGATACCCAACGCTAACGTCTCCAATTTCAGGGGCTCCATCGGTAACTCCATCATGAGACCCAATTCTTCTTCAGCTTCCAAGTTTTCGCCCATGTCTTACCCTCCAATGAAGCCGAAGTCACCTCACAATTCTGGCCTCATTAACTTGGCAGAGAGATCCCGTTATGGAATGGCTGACATGACCAATTCTTCTGCCGACCTGGAAACGAACAGCATGCTGAATGACTCTAGTTCTGATGACGAGTTAAATGAAATAGACAGTGAGAATGGTTTAAATGCTATGGATCACCAGACAGCAGGCATGTCTGCAGAGCAGCTGATGGGCTCAGATGGCAACAAATTATTGGAGACCAAGGGGATTCCGTTTAGAAGATTCATGAATCGGTTCCAGTGCCCCTTTTGTCCTTTCCTCACCATGCATCGGCGTAGCATCTCCCGTCACATAGAAAACATCCACTTATCTGGAAAGACAGCTGTCTACAAATGTGACGAATGTCCATTTACTTGCAAGAGCTCATTAAAACTTGGGGCTCACAAACAGTGTCACACGGGTACAACGTCAGATTGGGATGCTGTGAATTCCCAGAGTGAAAGCCTTTCGTCCTCACTGAATGAAGGTGTAGTGTCTTACGAGAGCTCAAGCATCAATGGCAGGAAGTCAGGAGTCATGCTGGATCCCTTGCAGCAGCAACAGCCACCACCGCCACCGCCGCCACCGCCACCACCACCTCCGTCCCAGCCGCAGCCACCGCAGCTACAGCCACCACATCAGGTGCCACCTCAGCCCCAGCCGCCACCAACGCAGCAGCCACAGCCACCCGTGCAAGCCCCACCCCTGCACCCGTACAAATGCACCATGTGTAATTACTCTACCACGACCCTGAAAGGGCTAAGAGTCCATCAGCAGCACAAACACTCGTTCTGCGACAACTTGCCAAAATTCGAGGGGCAGCCCTCAAGCCTACCATTGGAAAGTGAGACAGACAGCCACCCCTCTTCCAGCAACACTGTGAAGAAAAGTCAGACCTCAATTCTTGGGTTGTCCTCCAAGAACAATTTTGTAGCTAAGGCCTCTAGGAAGCTCGCTAATGACTTTCCTCTCGATTTATCGCCCGTGAAGAAGAGAACCAGGATCGACGAGATAGCAAGTAACCTGCAGAGCAAGATTAACCAAACCAAACAGCAGGAAGATGCGGTGATCAACGTCGAGGATGACGAGGAGGAAGAGGAAGACAATGAAGTGGAGATAGAGGTGGAGTTGGACAGGGAAGAAGACCCAACAGAGCCAGTCATGGAGGTGCCCGCCTCCTTTGCAGCCCAACAGATCTGGGTGAGAGATGCCAGTGAGTCCCAGAAGGAGCCCAACTTCAGAAATGTCACCCACGATTACAATGCCACCAACGGGGCTGAGATTGAGCTCACCCTTTCTGAAGATGAAGAAGATTATTACGGCTCCTCAACCAACATGAAAGATCACCAAGTTTCCAATACCGCTCTGCTGAACACCCCGACTCCTATCTATGGAACTGAGCACAATAATGAAAATACAGACTTTAGTGACTCTGGAAGGCTTTACTATTGCAAACACTGTGACTTTAACAACAAATCTGCCCGGAGTGTCAGCACCCACTACCAACGAATGCACCCGTACATTAAATTCAGCTTTAGGTACATCTTGGACCCCAATGATCACAGTGCGGTGTATAGGTGCCTGGAATGCTACATCGATTACACCAACTTTGAGGATCTGCAGCAGCATTATGGCGAACACCACCCAGAAGCCATGAATGTACTCAACTTTGACCATTCGGACCTGATCTACCGGTGTCGGTTTTGTTCCTACACCAGCCCGAATGTTAGAAGCCTGATGCCCCATTACCAAAGAATGCATCCCACAGTTAAGATTAACAACGCAATGATATTTTCAAGCTATGTCGTGGAGCAGCAGGAAGGACTGAGTACGGAATCCCAGACGCTGAGGGAGATTCTGAATTCGGCTCCCAAGAACATGGTGACTTCCACTCCCGTGGCTCGTGGTGGCGGTATGCCAGCGACGTTTAATAAAAACACTCCTTCCAAGACCTTTACTCCAGAATGTGAAAACCAGAAGGACCCCTCCGTTAACACCGTCGTCGTTTACGATTGTGACGTTTGCTCCTTTGCGAGCCCCAATATGCATTCTGTCCTGGTTCATTATCAGAAGAAACACCCAGAAGAAAAGGCTTCCTACTTTAGGATCCAGAAAACCATGCGAATGGTGTCTGTGGACAGGGGCTCTGCCCTTTCTCAATTATCATTTGAGGTGGGTGCTCCAATGTCTCCCAAAATGTCCAACATGGGTTCCCCACCCCCCCCACAACCCCCGCCACCAGACCTCAGTACTGAGCTTTACTACTGCAAACACTGTTCCTACAGCAATCGGTCAGTTGTGGGAGTGCTTGTCCACTACCAGAAAAGACACCCAGAAATAAAGGTTACTGCCAAATATATCAGACAGGCTCCTCCCACAGCTACAATGATGAGAGGCGCCGAGGGGCCCCAAGGCTCCCCCCGGCCACCCGCCCCCATGCAACAGCTGAACCGAAGCAGCTCCGAGAGAGATGGCCCTCCTGTGGAGAGTGAGATGTTCTTTTGCCAGCACTGTGATTACGGGAACCGGACGGTCAAAGGTGTACTCATTCATTATCAGAAGAAGCACCGGGACTTCAAGGCCAACGCAGACGTGATCCGGCAGCACACGGCCACCATCCGAAGCCTCTGTGACCGTAACCAGAAGAAGCCTGCCAGTTGCGTGCTTGTCCCCCCATCTAATGTGGAGCGGGACAAGACCAAACTCCGGGCACTCAAATGTAGGCAGTGTTCCTATACCTCCCCCTACTTCTATGCACTGAGGAAGCATATCAAGAAAGACCACCCTGCCCTGAAGGCCACGGTCACGTCCATCATGCGGTGGGCATTTCTAGATGGCTTGATAGAAGCTGGCTATCACTGCGAGTGGTGCATCTATTCCCACGTGGAGCCCAATGGTTTGCTCCTCCATTACCAAAGGAGGCATCCAGAACATTACGTTGACTATACCTACATGGCCACCAAACTCTGGGCTGGGCCAGACCCCTCCCCTCCCTCTCTCACCATGCCAGCTGAAGCCAAAACGTACAGATGCAGAGACTGTGTTTTTGAAGCTGTCTCCATCTGGGACATCACCAATCACTACCAAGCATTCCACCCCTGGGCCATGAATGGTGACGAGTCGGTGCTGCTGGATATCATCAAGGAGAAAGACGCTGTTGAGAATCCCCTCCCTCTAGCTGAAGAGCTGGTGGGCCCTTTGAATTGTGAGAACAGTATGCCCACACCCCTCCCTGAGCAGGAATCTGAATGCCCGGAGGATGCAAGACTTTCCCCAGAGAAAAGCATCCAGCTAGCTTCCACCAACCCCGCCATATCCTCCACCCCGTACCAGTGCACAGTGTGCCAGTCTGAGTATAACAACTTGCATGGCCTTCTTACCCATTACGGGAAGAAGCACCCAGGCATGAAAGTGAAGGCTGCTGACTTTGCCCAGGACATCGACATCAACCCAGGCGCCGTCTACAAGTGCAGGCATTGCCCGTACATCAACACCCGCATCCACGGTGTCCTGACCCACTACCAGAAGCGACACCCGTCCGTCAAAGTGACCGCCGAGGACTTTGTGCATGACGTGGAGCAGTCTGCCGACATAGCCCAGAATGACGTGGAGGAGACCAGCAGGATCTTCAAACAAGGGTACGGCGCCTACCGCTGCAAACTGTGTCCGTACACGCACGGCACTTTGGAGAAGCTCAAGATCCACTATGAGAAGTATCACAATCAGCCTGAATTTGATGTCTTTTCCCAGTCGCCCCCGAAGCTGCCAGTCTCCCTCGAGCCCGAGATAACCACTGAAGTGAGCCCCTCCCAAGTCTCCATCACCGAGGAGGAGGTGGGAGAGGAGCCCGTGTCCACTTCTCACTTCTCTACCTCGCACCTGGTCTCCCACACTGTGTTCCGGTGCCAGCTCTGTAAGTACTTCTGCTCCACGAGGAAGGGGATCGCCAGGCACTACCGCATCAAGCACAACAATGTCCGAGCCCAGCCGGAGGGCAAGAACAACCTCTTCAAGTGTGCCCTGTGTGCCTACACCAACCCCATCCGCAAAGGGCTGGCGGCCCACTACCAGAAGCGCCATGATATCGACGCGTATTACACCCACTGTCTGGCAGCCTCCCGGACCATCAGCGACAAGCCCAACAAGGTGATCATCCCGTCCCCGCCCAAGGACGACTCTCCACAGCTCAGCGAGGAGCTCCGGCGGGCAGTGGAGAAGAAAAAGTGCTCCCTGTGCTCCTTCCAGTCCTTCAGCAAGAAGGGCATCGTGTCCCATTACATGAAGCGCCACCCGGGGGTGTTCCCAAAGAAGCAGCACGCCAGCAAGCTGGGGGGCTACTTCACCGCCGTCTACGCCGACGAGCATGAGAAGCCGATGCTGATGGAAGAAGAGGAGAGAGGCAGCTTTGAGAAAGCCGAGGTGGAGGGAGGTGAAGCTCAGGAAATCGAGTGGCTGCCGTTCCGCTGCATCAAATGCTTCAAGCTCTCCTTCAGCACGGCGGAGCTGCTGTGCATGCATTACACCGACCACCACAGCCGGGACCTGAAGAGGGACTTCATCATCCTGGGCAGCGGCCCCCGCTTGCAGAACTCCGCCTACCAGTGTAAGCACTGTGATAGCAAACTGCAGAGCACCGCCGAGCTGACCTCACACTTGAACATTCACAATGAGGAATTCCAGAAGCGTGCCAAACGTCAGGAGAGGAGGAAACAGCTTTTGAGCAAGCAGAAATATGCAGATGGTGCTTTTGCAGATTTCAAACAAGAGAGGGTAAGGATATGTTTTGCTTTCCCTTCCCCCAGGAGGCCTCTCTTCACTGATGCCCACATGCACTTCTTCGTTGCCAGCCAAACTGCTACAGGCTTCCTAGCGACTTAGCTTGCCAGAGAGCTCAATAAGTCAATTACACATTTCGAGCTTGATTATCCCCCATTCTGTGCTCACCCTTCTCCACGGTCCTGTTCCCCTCCCGCTCACTCCTCCCAAGGCTCCCCAGGGGAGGGTTGGGGTGGATTCTCTGTATTTCCTTCTGCCAAGTAGCCTTATCTGAGACCTAGTTACACGACAACGCTCGCTCTTTCCTAAGGCAGCTGTGGGCCGCCTCTTGGTATCATTAGCTCTTCTCAGCCATGTCTTGGTCTGCAGTGTCTGCTACGGGAACCTAACATCTCAAGGAGTAGATTTTTTTTGGTCAAGAAGTTGGCTAATGGCGTAGCTATGCAACGTGTCGCCTGCGTAGTTGAAATTGGTTTGCAAACCCGATACCTTGGTGGCAGTGACGAGGAGGCTTCTACACAGAGACCGTCTCGCCTCACAAGTTGTAACGTATTTGCGTTCCAGAGACTTTGCCTCGTAGGCAGTGTGCCACGACTCTGACGAATTCGTTACGTAAAAACGCTCACATAGATCTCCCTTGGTTTTTAACCTGCTAATCTGCTTTAAAATAAAATCTGCTAGTAAACTACAAGAATAAATGCCGGCAATTGAGGGAGGGCTCGGAGTACTGATGGCTACTACTGTATTTTACCAGCCTTTTGGTCACTTAGAAGAGGTGCCAAAGATCAAGGAGAGGAAGGTGGTGGGCTACAAGTGTAAGTTCTGTGTGGAAGTGCACCCGACGTTGCGAGCCATCTGTAATCACCTCCGGAAACACGTCCAGTACGGCAGCGTCCCGGCCGTGTCAGCCGCCGTGAAGGTGAGAACCGGGAAGGTCCGGATGAGCGTTCTTGTGTGTGAGCGATGCGCGTTACCTATTAACCCCGTTGCTCGAAGCAGCTCAGGTAAGGGCATCCCAGAAGGTGGGCATTCCTGAGTTGTGCTTGGATTGGTCTGCCGTGTTTTGATTTCTTTGCAGGTTGGACCTTCCTCATCTTTCGTGTTTCGACCTGGTCGCGTTTCGATCTGGTTCCCTTCCACGCGGATAGTTTGGTGGAAACAGAAGATCCGGGCCTCTCGGTACAGGAGGCTTGGGTCGCCCTACTGTGCTGCATTTAGTGCCATTAGGTGTTGCCCGAGCTCTTGAGAAGGATCAAGTGGGTTCTGTTCCCATTTCTTCTGCTGCTCCTCCCCCTGCCTGACCTCTTACTGTTCTCACTGGGCTGTCGGTGCACAGAGCCCAGGAGAATCTCTTTTACTTCTTATCCTGGGTCCTTTGAGGAGCATAAGAAACATTAAAACTAAAAGCCTTCAAGTCCCAGGTGGCCTGAGAGCCCATTGACCTGGTTTGTCTCCTCCATCCCCTTTCCCCATATGTTGCTGACAAGCGCCTTCCCTCTTCCCCCCACCTTCATTAGGCCACCTATTTGGAACATCATAATCCGAATAGCAGCCACTGTTTCAATAACCAAGCCACCATCCCTGCCTTGCAGGATATTGCCAAGCACTTATTTTTGAGCAAAGAAGTTAGTTCAGGGCTCTGCTCTTTCTCTGTGGATACGTGAATATTTTTGTCATCTGCTCTTCTTGATCTTGATCGTGCCAGTGTGGCATGTGGGTAAAGCTTCTGCTTTTTCTCAATGAAGACTGAAGGCTTCCTGCTGTTGGCAGAGCAGTGGCACCCGGGGCAGTGGTGGTCAGCTTCCTCCTCGCCACTGCGGTATGTCCCAGGCTTGCTTCCTGGAATTCCCCGAGGGAGACAGAGAGACTCTTCCTGTTTAATCAGTAATTCAGGGAGCTACCTTGAAACATGAGTGATTTAAAACTAGGTTGCTCCTTAATTTTTGGAAATGATTATACAGCAACCTTCAGTCAAGGAGTGAAGTCACTGCGGGGTGGGGATGAGTGTGGGTGGCAAAGGGCAGGATCTTTCACTTTCCTTCGTTTCCCAAGGATGACCCAAGGCTCCTAACTGCCCAAACTACTCTGCTTTTTTCTCTTCCTTCCTTCCTTTCTTTTCTCTGAGCTATAACACTAACCCTGCTTTATGTCAGTTTAGGTGGGATCACAATGTGAATTTTCTGTTTAAGATGGGAGATAAGTGAGTAAACTGTTTTCAAAGTGGTAGAGCCCCTCTCTCACATTTCCCAGGAGGTAGCAAACTATGTCAGAGTATGTTGCTCTAAAATCACCACCACTGCATGAAGAAGGGCAGTCGGGTTTGCCCTCCCTCTAGGGGGAGCCAGAGAGGCAGGGGAGGAAGCTTTAACAGGAAATACTAATGAGTTTGGGAGAATGAAGGGAGAGGAGGAAAGCAGAGGGCAATGATGATGGATATTTATTTTGTTGGTGGGGCATGTGTGTGTGTGTGGTTCTCTTAGCAGGAGGCTGAAGACCCTTCCCACTTGTTCCTGGATGGATTGGAAGCAGCCAAAGATGCCAGTGGCGCCCTGGTGGACCGGGTGGATGGTGAACACTGCTTGCTTGATGGAATGTTGGAGGATGAAACCCGGCCGGGGGGATACCATTGTAGTCAATGTGACAGAGTCCTGATGTCCATGCAGGGGCTGCGTTCTCATGAGAGGAGCCATCTGGCCCTGGCCATGTTCACCCGCGAGGACAAGTACAGCTGCCAGTATTGCTCCTTTGTTTCTGCTTTCAGACACAAGTAAGTGCTATTGAGTGGTTACAAGTGGTAGCTGGGAGGAGGTGTAATAGTAGAAGGCAGCTAAGCTAGAGCAGGAGAAGCTTGGAGGATTGAGAAGGCCCCGCTCATGGTTCACACCTGCTGTTTAGTTGACCATGTTACCTTGAGCCTCATTCACCTCATCTGTCAAATGGGGCTAAGAATAGGAGATTGCTTGGTTGACATTAGATGTGGCAAATACAGGCATTTTTTAAATGACAGTTTTGGAGGTATTGCTATGATTTACGTAAGGAAAGACCAGAGAGTAGATGAATTTACTGGTGCATCTGTCAAACCTTCATCTAGAACCTAATTATCATTTGAGGAAGTCAAGTTCCATTTGGGAAACTGTGTGGCCAAGGAGGTAAAATTAGAACTGTTAACCCATGTGACCAAAGAATCGTTGCTTGATATATTTAAAAAGACCTTGAAAGGTAAAGAAGTTTATGATGCCAAAGAGGTGCTTGAAGTACAGGATGGTTGAGGAGAGGGAGCTTTCCCTTGCCCATCACAGCCCTGAAATTGTAAATTTGGGGTATTGTGTAAGATTTTTTGGGGTGATGTTATTGCCTTTCTCTTCAACCGTATAAGAGATAAATGTTCAATAATGCGTTCTATCGTCTTGGATGAAGGTGACTGATTATAAGACTGACATGCTGTTTATTTTAATGATAATTGAAAATAAATGAGGGGCTGTTTGCTTCTTAAAAAAGATAAAGTGCTAGTTAGTGGTTGTTGAAAGGCAGAAGGAGGCAGTGCTTCTCCAGAGGTTAGGATGGGTTATAAACTCTTTATTATTATGCAGGGCCTAATATCTAATCTTTGTCATCAGATCCATGCATTGGCATAAAACTTGAGTGCTTCTCATCAATTCAATAAGTATTTATTGAACAGCATGTATCACGCTTTCTGACACACAGTAGAACCTCAGTAAGTCATTGTGAATGGATGAATATGCCCCATGCTAGGCACTGTGCTGGAGGCTTTGGGGGAATATAAAGACAGATAGGACGTGGTCAGTGATCTAAGGAAACTTAGGGTCTAGTTGGGTTATAAGCAAAGCAAGCGCACAAATGACTCAGCAAAATAAGGCCCATGTCTTTTAAATCAGTAAGGCACGTATCAATACAATGCTATGAAGTTTCAAAGAAGGGAAATGTTATATCCACCCTGGAAGAGTCAGGAACGTTTTATGGAGTAGGGAACATTCGAGTCAAGTCCTAAAGTCAGAAGATAGCACTTGAATAGTTTGGGAAGGACATACAATGGGGAGGAAAAGATGAGAGCAGGAGCCTGAGGAAGAGAGTGTGAGGCTCACGGGGGCCAGGTGGTGGTCCAGTTTGACTAATCTTTAAGTGGTGTGTAAAGGAAGAGTGGAAGTTAAAGTCTGAATACTTGAGTAGAGACCCTATTGAGAGTCTTTGAGTGTGAAATTAATACTTTGTAAATTACACTACTGGTGAAAGGAATACTCTGAAATGAGTAAAGTTATCACAATCGCCAACATTTATTTGCTTCACCAGGTGCCAGGCACCGGGCTAAGTGCCATCTGTATCATCTCATTTTATTCTCAAAACAGCCCTGTGAGGTATGGTCCCATCATCATCTCCGCTATGTGGATAAGAAAAGTGAGGCCTGGAGGGGTTATGTAACTTGCCCAAGGCCACACAGCTTTCGGTAATAGCTGAGATTTGATCCCAGGCAGTCTGACTCCTTGGTGGTCCTTAGCTTGTGCTCTTGAGTTGAATAAAGGATGGGGGAGACCAATTAGGAGGCAGTGATAGTAGCTGATCCAAGAAGTTAGGATGGACCTGTGGGAATGGTTGAGGGAACTAAGATCTTCATGACTTGGAAAAATTGACTTAATGGCAGGGATGAGGGAGGAAGTCGATGGCACCTAGGTTTTCGGTCTGGTTGACTGAGAGAATGGTAGTGCCCTTTACAGAAACAAGGAAATGAAGAAGAGAATTCGTTTTGGAGAAAAAAACCCAATGGGTCTGTTTAGGGCTGGTTGAGTTTAAGATAGCTGAAAGACATCCAGAGGGAGATGTCCAGAGGCAATTGAAAGTGCTGCTTTGGAGCTCAGAAGAACATTATATGTTTGAATGGTAAGCAGTACCATTCCCAGATGAGTCATTTAGAATGGAATCTAGTTCTCTGGGGTACTGAAACAAATTAGAACTTCTTCCCACATCTTGTTTGGTAGATTTATTATTTTTTTAGACTAGTAATTATTATGAAATACTGGGAGTTCATTGTAATTAAATAACTTCCTTATAAGTTGCTTTTGGAAGACTGATATACAGGAAACGTGGCTGTTTATCAAAAGGATGACTAGCCTTTGGATCATGTGACTTTAAACACACCTGCACTGGGTCTCCATATTTTCAGAGACATTGGAAACAGACAGCCCATTGCAAGGACTTCTACCTTGAAACCTCCTTTCCCCACTCAAGTGTTCATAATGAAAGTGGAATTAGATTTAAAAAGAAAGTTAGCCAGCTTTAAATGTAAAATTTCTCTAATTCTTGTCCTTTTTTTTAAGTTAAAAGGACTGGTTGATAGGCACTTCTCACTGAGTTGCCAAAGAACTTAATTCACCCATAATTGACCTTTTCTTTTTGGATACCCTCTTCCAATTTTCAGTGCTTCTACAGAAGGGAAAAATAGCCTACCATGACCTGTTACCACTGCTATATCTGTCAATCCAAAAGGATTCTTATCTCTTCCTTCCTTTAGCTTCCCCTTCTTTTAGAGTAGGTACAATAACTCTTGCCAATTTTTAATTTTGGGGGGAAGTGCCATCATTGGAAGGTAACATAGTGACTTTGAACAGCTTAGGAATGGGATTCCTGGAAAAGGAATTTTAATTACAATGAGAAAATGTTGTATGCAACTTTTAATCGTGTCATTTTCCTTTTTTTTTTTCTTCTACCTCAAGTTTGGATCGCCATATGCAAACCCACCACGGACACCATAAACCATTCCGATGCAAACTCTGCTCCTTCAAGTCCTCCTATAACAGCCGCCTGAAAACACACATACTCAAAGCTCATGCTGGTGAGTTGGGGCTTGTGATGCACAAATTCTCTGAGTTTAAAATCTAATGGTCTTTACTGAGAGAAATTTTCAAAGTCCCATGCCCCACACATGAGAATAAATTTTTCTTGAGATGGTTACGTGTTCAGTTTTGTTTTAATCTAATAAAGAAAAATTAAAAAATTGCCCAAAGCCAAAATAATACAAAGCTTATGTCACCCGTGTTACAGTTGATCCATGCTGCTAACAAGTAGCTACTAACAGATTCGTGCTACTAACAGGTTTTATTTCTTAGAGAAATTTCTAAATGACCTAGCCTTTCTAATGGAACTCAGAATTGTTACATCCACTAAAGATAATTCCCAACTGAAATAAAGTTATAATCTTGAGGAAGTTCAAAGGGACAAAGAGAACTCAAGACGTGAGATGCCCTTGGATACATTTCCATATACCAGATAAGAAATTACTTTGGGTTGTGAGTGTCCAGAAGCTATGCTGGTCTCTATCACTCTGTTGTTCCATCTCGTTGTGCTCAGCTCATGGACATCCCTCACCCACCAGACTCTGTACTAAGCATGTTATATTCGTCATCTCATTTAATCCTCATGACAATCCTAAAGGGTAGGTGGTGTTGTCACCCTCAGTGTCAGATGAGGATACAGAGACTCAGAATAAAGAGACCCGCTCAAGGCCATATATCCCATTCACTAAGAATTTGATTCCAGAACAAACACCTACATCCTTGTCGCTGACAAGATGCTGTCTTGCTCTCTTTTCTGCTCTTCTCTAATTTGCATATGATAGAGGATGCCCACAGATAACTAATCAGAACTCAGCCAAGACAGAAAAGAGGCATAAGTAAAGGCAGTGGAGAGGGGCCAGGGGCTTCTCTGTGATGGTCTCAGTCACTCTCAGAAGCAGCCTGTGGCCCTCTCAGAGGTTTTGACAACTTTTGAGGAACTTACATCAAACACAAAGGGAAACTGGGGAAATGAAGGCCTCAAAATACCTAGATGTATTATCAGAGATTCTTCTAGATGTCAAATCTCCTCCCTGAATTTCCTCAGTTAAGGTATTTCGAATTCTAGTTGAGTTCTAGTTTTAAAATTTTCAGTCAACTAGAATTCTTCTGTCTCATTTGTTAGCTTCCCTTGTGTGGTTATAAAATCTTGTGTGGTTATAAAAACTGCTCAGAACCTGAGTGCTTCACTTTGCCATCTCTTCATCCTCTGTGGAAATATGACCATGTCTCTTTGCTATTTCTTCAGTGTTGGGCCCTGTTGAACTGACTTAATGGAGTAGAATTACCAAAGTCTTCCAGATGCCCTAAGCCCCACTGGAGGTGGGGGATGGGAGTGGAGATTAGCTGTATGGGCTTTTCTCTGTTAGTATTTTTATATCTCCCAGAAAATTCTATTAAAGTCCATGGAGTAAGAGCCTTCAGGATTCAAACCACTCTTTTCTAACTTGTGTATATTGTAAATTATTCAGCTGGGATGCCATCCCAGTGAGCTTTTCCCATAGGCCTCAGCCTTGTCAAAAGCATTTTACCAGTGGGAGTTGGGTAAATGATTTGGCCTGTAGGAAGGACTTTAAAAGAGAGCCAGAGGCTGCACACTGACTCCACACTGAAGTGTATGTCCTTGGAGCTGACCAAGCAGACTGGCTTTCTGTGCTCACTGGTTGGTGAAAAGTAAGCATTCAGAAAGAGAGAGTGGGGGCAGCGTAATTCAGTTCTCTACACACCTTGGAACTTTGGTGTCTATGACATGGCTCTTAGCCACTGAGCGTGGTTTGGCTTGGAGAAAACCAATACATTTTCCAAAAGACTCTTGACTCGTCTGTTCTAGATGGGTTATTTTGTTTTATTTTACTTTAAAGGGTAAAAAGTAGTGTGGACTAACCAAATAATGTGGATTTGAATTCTCTTGGGTTGTGTTACTTACAACCACCCAGCAAGGTTCATGCAGCCAGGCTTGCACTAAAAAATTGAAAAAAGAAATAAGGAGAACAGTAGTATATACAATAATAATAATATACCATAATATATTGTGTATAACATATATTTATATACTTATTATACTAGTGAATACCATTGTTCACGGCCCAGCATCATCCTGTAACTCCTAGATAATGGTTGTTCTGGTGATGTTCTTATTTGGGTCCCCTGACTTCTTTGAACTTCTCCTCTGCATTGGGCTGTAGCAAGTTGCATCACTCAAGGTCTTCTGTAGTTCTCTTCAAGGCTGTCTTGGAAATGTGAGCTCTGGGAGTCATCAGTGCTGAAAAGGAGACTTAATGCAGAACTTGGGATGCTGAGTTCACTGCTCATGGGAAACCATTGACTAATTTTCAGGGTGGCAGGAAGGGAACCATCTCAGCTGGGTAAAAGCAAAGGCAGAGGTTCCCTCCTCATCCCTGCTTCATTAGTATTAATCCGTAGATGCAGCTCTGTCCACAGTTCATTCTCACTGGTCCCCTAAAACTTTCATTACTAAAGATCCTTTCTCCTCTTATTCCTCCACTTTCTTCTCTTTCCCCTCCTCTGGTTTTTAAATTTCACCTTAAAAATAAACTTAAAAAAAATACATGTTCGGGGCTGGCCCGGTGGCATAGCGGTTAAGTTCGCATGCTCCACTTCAGTGGCCCAGGGTTCACAGGTTCGGATCCCGAGCGGGGACCGATGCACCGCTTGTCAAGCCATGCTGTGGCAGTGTCCCATATAAAGTAGAGGAAGATGGGCGTGGATGTTAGCCCAGGGCCAATCTTCCTCAGCAAAAAAGAGGATTATTGGCAACAGATAGTCTTCCTCACACACACAAAAAAATGCATGTTCATTAGAGAAAAATTTGGAAATGAAAGAAGAAACGTAGTCATCCATAATCTTATTATCTAAAGACCACTGTTGTTAACGTTTGATATTTCCTTTCAACCATTTCCTCTATAATTGCTTTTAACAGTTGTGATTATAATTTAATATAAAATATATTATGTCTTTCTACTTATTTTACTGGGCATCAGTATTTTATTTTTCATAGTTTTCTCTATTATTTATTTTAATGAATGATAGTTCATCAAGAAGATATGCTCACATTTACTTAATCATTTCCCTGTGGTTGGAAATTTATGTTCTTTCATACTTTTTCAGCCATGAATAATGTATATTTTAAAATAAAGCTTTCTATGTATTAAAGGATATTTCCTTAATATAAACTCTCAGAAGTGGAATTATTGAGTTGCAAACATGAGCATTCTAAGCCTATTGTTATAAAAAGCAAAACTGCCTTCTGAGTCTATCATCCCAGTGTATGTCTGTCCATCAATATCAGCATGTCCATTTTACACCCTTGCTTCTTAAAATGCAATTAATTTGACTTAGGACAAAGGTAAATCATACTCTGACTTAATTTGATCATAGTGATCTGCGCTATACTTCAGTAGTATAAAAAGAATTAAAAGAAAAATACTTTTACTTAAATGTCCTCTTTATTGAAGAATATTTGAGAGACACCTGCACACATACACACACACATGTTTATATATATACAACTCTGTCAATTAAAGAAATGCAATGACTTATTTTTACCTATTTCTGCACTATTGATTAGTTGGGGAAATGGAGTTTTATGCTGAGATTTGTGAACTGGTCCAAAAAAACCCAAAACATACAGGATGTGTGGAATTGGAGAAGGTGTGTAGTCAGCACGGAAGCAAAGAATGAGAAGAGCACAATAGGGTGCACCGAGTGACTTTGTGCTTGGAAAGCCACTAACAGACGCTTGGAATAAGAATTAAGCATATTATTGTCTGTGGATGATAAAAGGCAACCTTGAATGAAAACCAACATGGTCATTTCTAGTAAAGAAAGGGAGAAAGAGAGATTGGGAAACTTTCTAAAGGAGGCGTCATAGACATTTGGTTTCACTTCCTGTTGAGGAGTCAACCCCTTAGCCTCATCCCTGTAAGTAGAGCACGAAATGAAAAGAGACGAGGTCACTTGATTATGGAGCTCGTCGAAGAGTTTCAATCCCATAGGAGCATGTGGTTGTGGGAATGGGCGGGCAGTTGGCCTGTGAGGGTTCTTAGACCAAGAAGCTGGAGAAGCACTTCTTTAGAGTGAACTGACTATCTTATTTTGTTTCCCACCCCCCCCATACCTTCTTCCCTCCTTTTCCTGTTCTGTCACCACCGTCTTCTTCCAGGTGAACATGCCTACAAGTGTTCTTGGTGCTCATTTTCCACCATGACAATCAGCCAGTTGAAGGAACACTCCCTCAAAGTCCATGGAAAAGCCCTGACCCTCCCCAGGCCACGAATTGTCAGTCTCCTCTCCTCACATGCCCACCACTCCTCTCAAAAAGCTACCCCGGCCGAAGAAGTGGAAGACTCCAATGGTAAAAATGGGCCTCCGAGCCAGAACTAACCTTTTAAGGTTGAGGCAGGCTGGGATTAATTGCCAATCATTCTTTGTAGAGGAAACTCTTACACAAAAACATGATGGTTCAGGTGAAGGAAGAAAGATGAAAAGGTTGTCACGGTACACAAATTGGAGTGAACTTGGTTGAGTGTCTTTCTGGTGCCGTGGCAAAAATGTCGGTCCTCACCGTGTGAGCATTGCTTGTGGAAAGAGAGAGCACGTTGTGTGAGATAGATTAGTGTTGGATTCTTCCCTTGTGGTTGTGAGCAAGAAAGTGGATGGAATACCAGGGAGATTTCTTTGTTTACTTATTTATATCCTGTCTTGTTCTAAAAAAAAAAGCAGGTGCCATATATGTAAGTTAACTACACCAAATTTAGAGTAGGGATGGAAAGGGTGAATGGGTGCAGCAAGTATGTCTGATTGGGTTACAAGATAATTTTGGGGTAATGTAGTGATTTCTTATAGCCACAGGATGTTGAGGAAGCAACAGCTGGGAGGAGGGTTTAACGGCCTAGTTTTGGAGCTTCAGAAGAAATACAGGAAGCCTGTATTTGGAGGGGTCTCCTCACTGGCAGTGCAATCAAAGCTGTAGAAGAAAGAGAAAGAGAAAGAGAGAAGGAAAGAGAGAGATCACAAGTGTGGCATAGTGAGCAGAGGGATGGTTTGTTATTTTGATCAGACTAAGCAGCAGAAGTGTTTTGATTACTCAGCTCACCTCAGGTGACTGCAGAATCAGGTGCTTAGGAGAGGAGGAAGTCTGTGGATGTAGAAGATCTTAGAGCTGCTCTCTTCTATCCTCCTGTAATCTTGAATCCCTTCTGTAGCATCTCTAGTAACCAGTTAACTACCACCGGCTTGAATACTTCCCAGACCAGGGAACAGACTGTTCCCAAGGTCTACTGTTACGTTCTTGGGAGGAGCTTAGTGGACGGGAAGGAAAGTTCATGGGCTCTTTGGAACAGAAGATTGGCTTTGAATCTTACTTCTCTCAGTGCCAGTTGTGTTTTCCTGGGCAATCCTAGCTTCCTAGACGCACATGTAAAATTGGATAATGATAATTACCTCAACTGATTCCCTCGAGAGATTCATGAGAAAAGGTACACATATAACATGCCTAATGCAGCATCTGACACACGGTAGGTATTTAATAAATGGTCCTTTTATTCCTGTGATTTTCATCCTTTGATTGCAATTTTGGCCTTTGGGACCATTTATCACAAGTATGAATTTGGGGATATTTTTAATGTAAGGGTTTAAAAAGAGAGACTCTTTAGGTAACCTGAAGATCTGACGGCCAAACATGTCAGATAGACAGACAGACATGAAGTCTGTAAGAAGAAAACTGTAGGAGGAAGAGGAAAGGTAAGTCCTAAAACTAAAATCCGCATTTATTGAGTTGTAGAATTTGGTGGCCTTTCTCAGCAGATTGGTAAACACTGCGTTAAACACGGTGGCTCCTTACTGGTGTTCCTGTCTTAAAGGACTCCTGTTTAACAAAGAAGGCGTGTTACTGTGACTATGGCTTGTAACAAAGTGAGCACACTATCTCCCCAGCTGTTGCGTAGTAGTTGAGAAGGCAGGAGGAAGCCTGGCGGTGGTGGTGATCGTGATGGTGGTGGTATTTTCCAGGAAAACTTACAGTCTCAAAGCTGGGGTAGGGGGTGGAGAGTACATGTGTAAGGATACCAAAAACCTCCCCTTTGCATCTTGAGATTCTGTTCTTTGGAAAAGATTGGTATATTGCAACAAAGGGCAAAGTATACTTGGATGTAAATTGTAAGATCTGTATTAACGTTATTTTTCATTGATTGCTTTCATCTGAAATGGAAGCTACACCTGTGAAGCCATTTGGGTGAAATTGATTCATCCAGACACCATTTCCAGCAAAGGCCTTTCCTGGGACATTTCTTTCAGTGTCTTACCTTCTTCCTTTGTCCTCCTTCTTTGAAAGGTGGGTCTCAGTCACAGGACAAGGGAATCCTGAGACCATTCACTGTGTGATCATCTTTCTCTGCCTAGGCTAAGAAGAGTTAAGTTCAATCAACTTCCTGAGTCCGTGCTCTCTGCCAAGAGCTATACTGTATGCACAGAGGAATCAGAAATGAATTCCGTACCATTCTGGCCCTCCAACAGCTTAAAATCAAACATTTAGAAGATACTATTAATTAGCATGGTATTCAACTCACCACAACCCTAAGCCTGAGTCCTAACCTTTTGGGGGTTGATTTCAGATTCTTAGAAGCTAGACTAGGCTAGGACCTTGGGGAGGGTGGTTGCAAAAACATGATGATTTAGTAATTGAGTAACTCTGCATAACACAGTCAGTGTGCCTTTATTCAGCTGCAGGAAAATAATTTGCAATATAGAAAAGTGGGAGTTTTTTTCCTTCTAAAGAAAGAATATAGTGACTGTGAAAGTCCTGGGTGGAAACTATGTAGTGAGGTCTACACAAAAGTCGTTGGACCTGTGCTGCTTGTAATGTAGATAAATAACCAATATCAATAGGCCAGCAGTGATTCATTTAATTTGATAACAAAAACTTAATTAGAAGCTAGGGTAAACAGAAAGAAGGCATTAATGGGCTATTCTCGTGAATGAATAATTCTGTGCAAAGAATCATTTTTTTTCTTTCCCAAAGCCCCAGTACATTGTTGTGTATTCTAGTTGTAAGTCTTTCTAAGTTCTTCTATGTGAACTGCCACCACAGAATGGCTACTTACAGACGGGTGGTGTGGTTCCACTCCTGGGAACCGAACCTGGGCTGCTGAAGCAGAGTGAGCCAAACTTTAACCACTAGGCCATCAGGGCTAGCTCTGGAAAGAATAATTTATAGTTTACTTGTGCAGTAAATATTTTCTTGAGCCCTTACTACAGATCTTGCATAGTTTTGGATGCCCAAGGATGACTGAGGAGGTAAAAAATGGGAAGACTGTTTGCTGGGGAGCTGAGTGGTGGATTCCTAGGAACGGCGAAGTCTAGGGGATGAAAAAACAGCTGTGGGGATAGACAGTAGCCTGTAAATCACGCCTCGAATGGTGTTTGAAACACGCGTGTGAAATCCAATTGCACGTTTTAATAGGGAGAAGCTGTGGGGCTATTGGCTCTCAGTTAAGGTTTCCCACACTGCAGACGCCAGGACACTGAACACAAGAACAGAAAATGTGTTGCAGGCCTGGGGGGAGTGGAGATCCATAAAACCAGGGAAATCACCAGCGTGTCCTTGGCTTTCTGATCCCCTAGTGAGGGATGTGAATAAAATGAGTTGACATACTCACTGCTATTTGCAGTGGTCAAATGCTTGCAGTCTTGAGAGCGAGCCAGCCTTCTCTGGCAGAAGGAAGACAGCCTGAAAAAGAAGGTTCGTCCAAAGCTGCTCTCCCTCCCAACCCAGAGGGAAGCCCTGCAAGGGAGGGAAGCCGGGAAGGCAGGAATGAATGAGAAGGTGGAGGGGAGGTTGCAGCCCAGCTGCCTGGCCACACACCTGTTTCGTACATAAACAGAACGAGGGCTCTGGCCTGTCAGTCTTGACATGTTTCACCAGCACGTGAATCCTTTATATATTCTTCAGGATCGGTTGTTGGAAAGAAAAACAACGGCTGTGTGGTATTGGTTCTGTCTATAGGATAATGGGAAATGACACGTAATTGCTATTCTAAACAGTGCATTAAGGGGAAATCATAAGGTTGTCAACAAAAGGAAGCCCTGCTCTGTTTGTGTTTACCGGGTTCCTTCTCCTGCCATAAAAATATGGGACTGGGTTTTATCAAGCTTTTTCCAAGGCTCTGTTCACTACAGAAGAATACACATCTATAAAATAACAAAGAAACCAGAACAGCGTACTTTAGTTATCAGATGTGTTTAGATCTGAGAAGCTACACAATGCATGGGCAGTGGATATTTAATTTGAAATTCTGCCGTATTTTTTATAAGAAGTCAGACCAATGGTGACATTCCATCTTTTTTCCTCCCTTGAATTTCCCCCAAAGAATAGATTATTTTATTTCTTCTGTCTATCTAGCTATGCTGTATGGAATTGCCTGCTTTAGGAAATAGCTACTGTGATGCGTTTATAGCAAAAGTCAGACGCTAAGACCAGGTGCACAATAAATAAGGAGAATGAGGATAACATAGTTTCTTAGTCCATGCCCTAATAGAAATCTAAGGAAAATGCCAAGAATGATACCTTTCTCTTTATAATATAGATCTCGATAGCATCTACCCAACAGAGAAGTCTTTGCTATAATGAATTAGTAGGAAAATGTTGCAAGGTGCTTTGTGATTTTTCTTTTTTAGTGAAGGATTTACTGTTAGAATTTTTCAGTTCTAAACTCTAGAATAATACTTGATAAGTACTATTTTTACCAAGACACCTCTCCTTGAAGAACCATAGGCACTTCTTATTGTCATACCAAAATCATAGTCCTCTGCATTGCATACAAAGTTTGCCATTTAGTCACATTTTCCCCTTCCAGAGTGGCCTCGCTAAGAAATACTGATGCTTCCAGCCATCTCGGTACTTGCTACCCCAGCATCTAACGTCTTCATTTCTACTCCCATGCCTTTGGATAAGCTCTGCGGGGATCTTGCAAGGATCTCCTCCCTGTCTGCTTCTCTCTACAAGTCCCTGTCACTTCCTCTAAAGACTGACTTTACTGGCCCCAACCCTACTGAAGAATCTTCGATCGGTGATCTTCTCAGTGCTCTATTTGTCCTTGTGGATATGCTGTTGGTTTGCCCTAATTTTCCAATGGGGGCAGTTAGGTAGGTACTTAGTAAATACTGACTTCTTACTTCTTTTGACTGACCGATGATTTCTTGGAGGCACCACAATTTTCAATTTAGTTAATTGTAATGAGTGCCCTAACAGGTCTAACTCCACAGAACCAAATTGTACGGGGGTAAGTTTATTTTGTTTCCATTTAAGAGGCAAGTTCAAAAGACAGACAATCTAAAGAGGAAAGCTTAGGGATTTCTCTAAAAGAAATTGTCTACACATTCTGCCGAGAGGAAAAGATCTTCCTTGACAAAGAGCATTCTAGACATTGTCATTGTTCCCTGCAGATTGAGACTTTCTGTAGAGGTGGGAAGCTGAAGGTGGAGACAGGGTGTAGGCCATTGCAACCCTCAGAAGGAGACAGAAAGTGCAGTGGAGCTGGAGAAATGGCATTTCTGGTGTGGTCACCTGGTAGCAGAGCCCCTTGTGCACATCATCGACCCTGGAGTGGACTAGCTTGTTCTGTGTTGTTGTCAAAAAACATACAGTGTTTGGTTGCAGTTAAATCCAAATTTAGAGAAGCTGTAGAGTGAAACTGACCAACAAAACTCATAGGTGAATAAAAATTTTCTTTTCTACCTGAAAGTTTTACTCACCAGGGTTTTAACATAATGTATTGGTTAGAAGAGACTCATTTTTTGAGACTTGTACTGGTCAGTTCCTACAAACTATGAATCAAGGATTGGCAAACATTTTCTGGAAAGGGCCAGATAGAAAACATTTTTAGCTTTGTGGGCCATATAGTCTCTGTTACAACTATTCAACTGTGCCACTGTAATGTGAAAGCAGCCGTAAATAATATGTCCACAAATGGATGTGCCTGTGTTCCAATAAAACTTTATGTACAAAAACAGGGGTGGCTGGATTTAGCCCATGGCAGTAAGTCACTGACTCCCCCATAGATGATTGGGGGGAAAATTTCATGGGCAATACCCATGAAATTAATCCAGTCTTTAATAAATGTCATTATAGACTTTTATATTTAATGGAGTATTCCTAGATGTCACTTAAAGTATAACTTGACCTAAATGTATTCTTTATTTCATATATGAAATATAAGGTATTCAATAAAGTGTAAAAAATATTAGTGTGTGAATTACATTTAAGCTTAAAAGAAAATCTTCTCTAAGAATGGTGTTGAGTCCAGCACCAAACTATTGGTTCATTTAACCTTGACTGCAGCAATACTTGACACTTAAAAATTAAGATCTGAGATGTCTGCTTTTTGAAGAGAAGCTTTTTAGATTTCTAAATAGGTCAGACATAAAATTCAACCTTTAAGAGGATCCAGTTAGTTGCTAGGGCATCAGACCTTCCACACAGGTTCCAACTGCAATCAGATTTCTCTTGGGGTGAAAGAGAGAAGAGGTGGTTTCTTTAAAAATGACAATAATGTTATGGAAACTCGCGAGTGAATAATTGTGAAGTACAAAGATTTACATCATTTATAGCACATGGGCTACAAGGCATAATTTTAATGGCTTGACCATAATTTTTAATAGGTTCTGCTGGTCTCAAAATTATCTGACCAGAGAATACTAGTCTTGCATTTTTGACATCAGAATTTCTACATTAAAATATGATCTAGAGTTTATTTTAATGCTTATTGTGAAGAATGGCATTTCTACGATAAAGATTTAGAGGTCTGTGACTCCAGTGGTGCAACATGGTACAGAGGATTCTGCATCCTCTGATACACACCCAGGAGTCTTCAGAGGGGAATGTGTTAGAACTTGGCCTCAACAGCCAATAGGAAGCCTCCAAAATGGTCACCACTCTGAAGTCGAATATCACATGACAGACCCTTCCCAAGACACCCACCTGCCTGAGATTTCTGTGACTTTTTGAATTAGCCGCAGTTTCATGTGCCAAGGGTTAAAAACGTTTCTACTACGCATAAGCTCTCCATGTCCTGGGAACTTGGTCAACTAACCCATCTCCCTCTTCCCATGCCAAGAAAAACATTTGTTCATCAGAAATATAAGCATATACTAGCAAACTCACTCAGAGCCCTTCGTAGCAACACCAAGAGTTTGCTTCACAATTCCACATCTGACTCTTCCATCTCTTGGTGAACTGCTAAGATCTTACCTTAAATCCTCTAGAACCTTCGTCATGGGAAGTATCTAAAAGAGAGAAGAAATCTACTTTATTCTTTGGCAGAAAATATATTCCATAGTTAGTCAAATCATCTAAAACGACAAATCTCGGTTCTCTTTTGAAAGAATTTTTCCTTGTCTTCTTATTGCCCACCTCGAATTTTCTTTCCCTAGAAGTGGAGCTAGATATTTTAGCCCAATTATATTTGATATAAAATCCTTCAAACTCTCTTGAGACTTCTTATGATTCATTGATCCTCTCTCCTCTTTCAAATGCTGTTCTGCATTAGAGCGTTCTCTACAAGCAGAAGGAAGGGTATTGAACTCGAGCGGACTAGCTGAGTGAGCCGTGACTCAGCAGCAGCGATCCTGGGACAGCCTTGCTGGAGCAGAGGGGATGTCCCGGGCAAGAAGAGTATGTGAAAAAGAATGTATTTTTTTAAAGTGCAGAGATGAGAAGATGCCAGAAATAACTTTTTAGAAACAACTCTCATTTATTTTTTTTAATAAATTATATGAGTTTTGATGGTATGGCCTGGAAAGGCATGTCCAAATAATGTGCCATTTTCTTGTTAACTCATTCATAATCCTAAATAATATCCTATGGAAAAATCCCAGTGGTGGCGGTTAAGTAAAAATGGTGAGATAAATGAAGGATGGCCAGAGTGACATGAGAGGTTCAGGTAGGAGGATCTGCTTGCTTTTTGCTGGATTCAGTCCCTTGCTGTTTATGCCCAGGGAGGGAGATGTTCCTGCTATAGGAGCTCTTCTACTTTGCGAGCAGTTTCAGAGTCATGAAGCTCAACCCAAAGGAGGTGTTTGGCTGGGAGTGTAGGGCCCAGCTAAGGCTTTATTTATCAGTACACTGCTCTTCGAGAAGTCATTGCAGGGCTAGGTTCTTCAGCTTCTTTAGGGACACAAAATATTCTTAGATGACTCGTGCAAGCCACCCTCCTTAGGTCATCTTTTATTTTTGTGCACTGTGAGCACTCCACCAAAGCTGCCGTGATAGCCACATTGAGCAACGCAGAAGCTTCTAAACCCTTAATCGTGTCCTTGAGTTTTAGCATTGCTGGTTATTTTTTCCCCCTTGACCCGTTTGAAAGTCATCCATCCTGGTTTATTATAAGGATTCTGCATGTCTCTGTTTAATTCCTAAGTGATCAAATTAATCATTATTTTTAAAATTCTGCTGATTGCCTTAAATTTGTCATCTGAGTTAAGATGTCTGATGAATCGGATGTACAAATTGTTAGTCTCATTTTATAGAGAAGGTAACTGAGACCCTGAGGAGTGAATTGATGAGTCCAAAGTCACAGAATGTGTGTGTGGTAGAGCTTGTATGAATCCAAAGTTCATGACCTTAACCTTTCTGTCATCTCATTGAAGACTCAGCAGAAATACTATCCATAAATGATCCAGAAGCTAAGGCACAAGCTCTTCTTGTACAGTTGGGAGCCCTGGAACCTTCCAAAGAAAACAAAACACAAGTTTTTATTATTGATTGATAGAGCTTAAGTTAATAGATATATGATAGTGTTAAAAGAGCAGAATATAATGAAGTGAGAAAATGTGCATTTGGATTTTGATGTCTGTAGCCATGGAAAAAAGGGAATTGGTGAGTCCTGGAGGGCTTCTTGGAAGAGGTGGGTCTCAAGCTGGGGCTTGAAGGGTGAGTAGGATTTATACAGGCAGAAGGAAGTCCATTCTAGGAATGGGGGAAGGAGTATCAGAAGTGAATGAATATTCAGAAGAAGGGATCCTGGGACAGCAAGGGGACCAGTCTGGCTAGAGTGGAGGGTATGTGGGGAAGTTAGTGGGAGGACAGTTGGTGAGGTGAGGAGAGGTAGAGCCAGACTACAGGGGTACTTAATTTCAAGAAGAGGTCTTTAGATTTGTTAAGTAACAGGCTGAACAAGGAAGACCAGCAGCAAGGTCCCTATCCTCTTTGGAAGTGGGAGGGTACTTTTGAACTGTAGGTGCATTAAGCTAGTGTCTATAGCTCTTCAGGAATGAATGTGCATTAAAAATGCTCATGGGTGGTAATTATCCCCGTTCAAGACGCCTGCATAGATTTTTCCTTCTGGTTACAAAAGTAATACCTACTCATGATTAAAGAACAGCATTGTGGCAATACATAACAGAAAATGTCAGAGTCACATTTTGGGTCTCTGCACCCAAAATAATCTCTATTAACAGTTCGCTGTAGAATCATCTAGATGTTTGTTCTATGTAAAACAGGTTCTGTTCTGTTATTTTAGTTTTTTTCAAAGCTGGGACCATAATACACAAACTTTTTTTCATGTTTTTGCTTTCACTTGAAAGATTCTATTACTATACTATAGTTTTCAAACATGAGGGTCCATCTCTCAAAACAAACAAAAACAATTCCTCTTCAAATAATAAATATCGAGCACTTTGGAGGCTTCACATGTTCTTGTGTGTATGTGATATACGTGTTTAAGATGGCTTCTCAGAATTATTTTAGACCTTTGAGGTTTTGCCAATCAAAAATTCACTAGTTTATTTCATTTTAATAATGAATAATTTCACTCCTAAAAAAATTACTTAAGTAAAGCCTCTTTTCCTACTGCTTAAGACTTCATACATTTGAAATATTGGCAAATAATCCATAAGTTAAATGACAAAATCAAGATTACACACTGTCTAGACTATTTAGAGTAATGAGTTGAAAATGAGATTTTGCAAGGGGATAAATATAAAATATGTTGGGTAGCTTCTGACCCTTATATTCACTTCCATTACTAGACTTGCCAAATAGTCTTATAATTATCGGTTATCATGTCTGTCTCCCCAACTAAACTGTGTGCTGTCTGAGGTCAAGGACTGTTCAGAGCCCTGGCACTTGGCAGGCCATTCAATAAATATTTCTTGATTTGAATGAGGGCAGCAAAATCAGCCACACACAAGGAGAACTGACAAAGCGATCGTTGACATGTGACTGGGAGTTTTAGTGACTGCGGGCTCTGTTGTGCCCCACGATGTTTGGAAAAAGCCAGTGGAATTGGGCTGCACGTAGACCATGATGTTCTATCTCACACTGCTGCCCCTTTCCTTGGTCACACCTCCCTCCTCCAATTAACTAACTGTGGCTTTCCCACAATGGCGACACCACATCCCTTTCAAGCTTCTGCAACCCAAGTGACTGATCCCTTTCCTCCAAGCAGCCAAGAAGAGGAGTGAGTGCATTCCTTACTTTCTGCCACTTCTTGAGAATATTTCTGCTTCCTTCATTTAACAATCCCTTTTTAAATGCCTGCTCTCTTCTTCTTTCCTTCTCCTTAGCTTCAGGAATGTTCTTGCACCTTCCTCAGTGAACTCAGTGCCAGGCTCACAGCCTTCCTTTTTACTCCAAACTTGACCATCATGCTCTGGAATTCCCATACACTAGACCCAATGATAATGACCCAACAAACACTTGATCTCTTCAGCTAAGGAGATTTACCTTCTTCCTGACTCTTCTCCATCTGCCCATCTGTGGCTGGATTCACCATCACTGTTCCACCTCCAGCATCTCAGACTCTTAAATTCTCCCTGACCACTACCCAACCCTTCTCCACCCAACCCACACCCTGGGTAGCCATTTCAGAGGGCCTTTCTCCAGCATCTTGTGTCTCTGACTTTCTTGACCTCTGGTTTCCAACTTGCCAGACCACAACCCCGAATAACCTTCACTCTGCCCTCCCTCTGATTTTAGCCAATCTTCTCGGCTCTAATCTCCAGCTTTTCCAATCTGTTTTCAAGGTTATCTTTGTTAACCACAAATGCGATTTACTTTTAAAAATAAATTTGAGCTTATTCAGATTTATCCCTCTATAATGTCAATTTACTTGTAAGTATTGCAAGGTACTTTCTTGAGTGAAAGAGACAGGAATGGAGTCACAACCGATGTGCTAGAAGTTGCAAGTAGCTACAGTCTATCTTGCCTGCCCCAAAGCTAATAGTGATTAAATGGAGTGAGCAGCTATATAGTTAATAGCTGTGGCAATCACAAATTATTGTACTCGTGAGTTGTGATTTTACTGTTACACTGATTTTACAGTGTTTTAAAATTTTGCCCATGAGTAAGTTTTTAATTAGGATTACAGAAAAGGAAAGAGGAAGAATCCACATCTACCTTGCAAGCAAGCAAGAATAATGCCATCAACATGTCTGTTAGAAGAAACAACTATGATAACTAAATCAAAGGCAGGCAATAAAGTGTAAGAAAAATTCCCAACTAACACATTAAAATCGAGAAATTCTGTATATTATGTCAACAATAAAATAGATCATTTTTGCTAATATATAATATACTCTTGCATCTTGGTTATGTTATCTACATGATGGAAGACCGGAAAAAATAACTCTTTAAAAAATTAAGTTCAATTTTTAAATAAAAGATTAGAAAGATTAACTTTTTTCCAAGTTGTTTTTTTCAATGGCTTTATTATTACATGCCTCCACAAAAAGCTTAGAAAGGTTTATGGTACGTTTCACTATATTTCTCCCTCTTCTAATTTTCTGGGATGTTATCTGAATTACGGTATTCCTGTATACCGCGAGGAATGTTGAGTACACAGATGTCCACCCATTATGTGTTGCCACAGGAGAGAGTTGGAGAACTGCAGATGAAGGATGGTGGTTCTGTGCAAGTCAAATGCAGGTTTAAGATTTTTTTAATGAATTAATTAATTTACTTATTTACTAATTTAATTACTAATTAATTAGTTACTAATTTACTTATTTCTAAATTGAGAGAAAGCAAAAACAACGTATGAGAAAGAAGCTTCGTAAACTATAATATACAGTCATCGCTGCATAAGACATTTCGGTCAACGACGGACCGCATATACGACTGTGGTCCTTAAGATACATACCATATAGCCCAGGTGTGTAGTAGGCTATACCATCTAGGTTTGTGTAAGTACATTCTATGATGTTCGCATGACAGAATCGCCTAACAGACGCATTTCTCAGAATGCATCCCCGTCATTAAGTGATGTATGACTGTACTGAGCAAATTGGTGGTTTTTATATTAATTATCATAATCCCAATAAAAGGAGATGACTCTACTTGACCTGGCCATATGAAGCCATATAAAGTTAAGAAGTGCTGAGACCAGCCCTGCCCCACAGGGCCAGACTCTCCCTACAGACCAGGTGGGGCAGCTCTCCTCCTGCTCCTGGGCTGCCAGTATCCGGAAGGGAAGTGGGGGTTGTTGACAGCAACAGGTCAGGAACATTTGATTACACAACAAACCTGTCTGAGTTCTGGCCCAGGGATTCTGGTTGGTGAGGCTCCCCTCAGGCACCTCCGCTCAGGGGAAGCAGCCCAGTGTCCATGGAACCTCTTCCCCAACTCGTAACCATTTCTTTTTCAGTGGAATTTTGGAGTCGTGATCCAGTTTTGTCACATGAGTGCACTAAGATAAATCATTTACCTTCTCAGAGCCTCAATTTCTAATATGTAAAATAATAATGGTGCCTCCTTTATGGGGTTATTTTGGATCAAATGAGATATATGGAAATGCTTTCATATTCTAAATTACCATAGAATTATTAGATATTATTAAAGTAGTGTAATAGAAGCAAATTTCTTGTGAAATTATGATCATTTTTTCATCAACCAGAGATTGATGATTTCTTTTTAATGAAAAAGGAAAAAAAATTCATGTCTTGCCTTGAAAGCTGAATGAAATCTCTTTACATCGTGAACTGTTTCTTGGGAGTCTAAAATAATTCAGTGTTTGGGAAGTGCTTAATCTGGAGCCGTGTTGATCTAAATTTATTTGAACTTTGGGGCTTAACTGAAACCACCCACACAAGAAACTCCTTAGCTCTTAATGTCCCAATGGGCTGGTGTAATGCACTGATAAGTCCCAGGTCTGACATCATTTGTATTATTATTATTGGCATTAATCAATATACATTTTTAATTGATGATAACTATCATTTATTGCATGCCTACTGAGTGAGTACTTTACAAACATCGTCTCACTGCATTTGATCCACACAACAATCCCGTGAAACAGGAACTTCCATAACCAGCTCCCTGCTATTTTTGGAAGGAGGAAAATAGGCTTAAGAAAGGTCACGGTCACCACCTGGCAGAGTTGGGGTTAGGGTGCCCGGCAGCCTGACTCCAAAGCCCTGTCTACTATATCACGCTGTTTCCCTAAACCTCAGTCCTCAGATGTGTTATTTTTCCCTTGGAAAGTCTAAAATAAGGGAGCTATATGAGCCCACTCTCATGAAGTAATCTCTGATTGGCTAACTCCAGTGGTATTTTCTCTGGGAAGGAGTCATTCCTCCCTTGTTGACACCCGCTACCGCCTCCTCTTCCTCCCTCTCTCTCTCTGGAATCCCTTGGAGTGTGACTTTGGCCCCCACCACCTTAATGAAATAGCTTTCCCCAGGGTTGACAGCAACTCCAGGCAAACAAGTCCATGGCCTCTGCTCCTGCCTCATCCTTCTTTTTTTGGTCCGTGGCATTTAAAACTGCTGACCTTCCTCCCAGGAAGACTCTCCTCCCATGGTTTTGGTCCCGCTGTATGTTTCAGGCTCTCCTCTGGCCTCTCTGATAATACCTTCTAGAACTTTACCCTGTTTTCGTCGCTTTTCCTCCAGCTGCCATCACATAGACCTCCGTCTGGTCCTCAGTCCTCTCCTGTGCGCTCTCCCCTTCACAGACACGTGGAATCAACTCTCACTTTTCTAATGGTGCCACCAAAATTTCCACCGCCAGTCCTGACCTCTCAGGTTAAGCTCAGACCCTCTTCTCCATCTGCTCCTCACTTGCTCCACCTGGAGGTCTCGCTTAAAGCTTCACCTCAAAGGTTGTATAATGGAACCCATTAACTTCCTCCCAAACTTGCCCCTGCCAGGGCTCATGGTACCCAGCTAGAATCTTCTGCATCTTCGGGTCATCTTGGACTGTCCCGTCAACCAATCAGTTGCCTACTCAGTCCTCTTGTTTCTATCTCCTTACTTCCTCTCACGTCCATCCCTCTCTTTCCCATCCCCATCTCTTACTAAGCCATTACCATGTCCATCCCACCTGCAAACTCCTCCCTTCAGTCTACTCTAAGCAAGGTTAAGAGTCCTATCGTTCTTCTATTGAGAAATCTTTAACAAATCTACATGGCCTGTTAAGAAGAATTCCCGCTCTCAACATTCTCCGTGCCTGTCCCCCAGCTACCCCTTCTCTCCTCTGTCTCTGCATGTCTAGGCCCTACTTGTCCTTCAAAGCCGTGTGCAAAGTCCTTCAATTCCATGTTTCTCATGATGCCCCCTGATGTGAGTCAGCTCTCCCTCCTCTGAAACCCCACAGAGCTGTGCCCTACCTCTCTTGGGGCCATGTGGTCCATTCTGCCAGCTCCATAATGGTACCAGAAAGGAAGCTCGTTAGGGACAGGGTTTTTGTCATGCTCATTTTTATATTCTAAATACCTGGCATAGGGCCATTTCCTTCCTAGAGTAGATACCCTATTAATGTAAAAGGCAAGTTAGTTGTGTCTTGTAAATAGTCATTACAATTGTTGAAAGCAGTAAATCAAGATCTGAATTTTTTTCTGACTCCAGGGCCCCATTTGTCTTCCCGCCACTCCACTGACACAGACAGACATGCCCATGGGCATTCACTTGTGTCTTTGAGCGTTCAGTCATTTTAGTGTATGCTATAGAATCTCCACCTAATGACCGGAGAGCTCTTAAAATATGAGCTCTGATGATCTTTGTATCTGTCCAATACCTCTCAGACAGTAGATCTAATATTTGTTATGATTAAACAAACCATGTATAAAAAGCTAGTGAATCCAGAAAAATATTGAATCACTTTACAAAATGATATTTTCACTATTGAGTTAAGTCTAAGTGAATCCAAGAAAGATGTATTGGGTCCTTGGGTTGACACGTCGGTGTTAAAACAAAGGAATAAAATACAGATCTAGAAATATTTTGGATGTTGCGGAGACCCTGTATTTGAAAAACAGACCACAAGATCTTGCCTGACACCTACACATTTTTGGTGTTTGCCCACGTGTGGACATACACTTGGTTTCCTATGCTTTTTCGTTATTTTCCTTTTTTGCACATGAAGGGTTGGTAGGGAGCAGGAAAGGTAGCCTACTGAGTTTCCATCTTTCCTTCCCATAGGCAGGGCCATAATCTATTCCAGACGTAAGTGTAGTGCATTCAATAGAAACAGTAGGAACTGAATTTCAAATGAACAACTCGAACCTGCTAGTAAAATCCAGAGGAAAAGAGCTAGTACCTTGGTGTTTTCTACTTAGCAAAACGAAGTATGGAATCATAGGCTGCTGCTGCTATTCCATCATCAGTGGGAACGTGCTGCTAGTTGGTTTTTCTCACAGTGGGGATGCGTTTATACCAAGCTGCCTTCCCCATCGGAGGGATAGTTGGTCAGGGCTATCGGTGCAATTTATAGACACAGATAAGGTAAAAATGTGAAGCCTCGTGCCACCTGGTCCCTGCTTAAAACCTTCCAGTGGCTGTCTACTTTGTCTTCAGAATAAATTGCAAGCTCGGCGTGGAAAGCTGTTATTTGGGCCCCACGTTTCTCTCCAGGGTCGTTCCTTACCCCTTCTTCCCTCCTGCACACCGTGCTGTGCCATGCTGAGTGCCCTGTCTTTACAGGATCCTGCTGTCTCATATCCTTGCTATTCCTTCTTCCTGGAATGCCCTTCTCCACTTATGTTTTGCCATTCTTTCTCGTTATTCCATTCACTTGCTAATTCCTACTCATCCTTGAAAACTTGACTCTTGTGTCCTCCGGAAGTCTTCCTGACTCTTCCTGTCTGGCTGAGGGGCCTCCTTTCTGCTCCTACAGATCTCAAATCTCTCTCTAGTTATCATAGCACTGATCATACTCTGTTGTAATGGTCTGTCTTTCCATCTCCCTTAAAGCCATCAACTTCTTGGAGGCAGAGGCCATCATTTTATTTTTGGGTCCCCAGGGCATGGTGAATTAGCCTGCATGCCATAGGCACTCACAAGAGTTATTTGAGTGAATGCATCTAGCCGTAAGTGTTAATATTCATGGTGCCACACACAAAAGGCCGAGACACGTAGATGTACGATGGCAGGGCTCCCTCTCAGCACAGACCCTTGGGTTCCTCATATTGAGTATGGGCAGATGCTTCTATGGGGTAATCCTTGCTTAGCTGAGCCAGAAGTCCCCAAGGAAGTTTAGATGCCCTTATCACTCATGAAATAAGTCCCCAAATCCATGCAGGCTGAGAAGTTTGAGACAAAATCCCTGATAGACAGTAGGGAGAACCAGACAGTTGATCAATAGATATTCGCTATAGATCAGGTGGCAAGAAGTGATCAGCTGCCATTAAGAGACAGGCAAAAGGTAAAGGAGAGAAAAGGGCAAGGCCGCAGTGTTGGGTGGGGTTGTTTGGAGAGGATCATCGATGATGCGCTGATTGCCGCACCTATAAACCGGATACCCAAGGACCTTGCTCAAAGCTGGAGGTGATCTTGAAAAACATTTAAAGGAAATAGACCTCAGAATGGTTGCCAGGAAAGCCTCTGACGTTTGGGAATTAAATTTGCTCTGACAAGCCTTTCTGTGTGCATTGTTATCCAACAAAACGGGGGTGAACCATTGAGTCTGGTATTGTTCAGGTCGAGTCCCACAGTCCCTGCCCCATTGCGTCCATCTCAACCTACAAAATAAGCTGGCGGGTTGATGCTGGAAGTAGCGTACAGTTGGCTTTGCCCAGAATCAGTCACTCAAAAGCTGGCTGCCAAGCACCTACCGCATGCCTGGAGGTGGATGAACGTTGGTTACATCTGTTTAGAGCAGTGTAAGAGATGCCCATTCCACTCCATCCTGCAGTCCAGTTAAGGAGACCAAATTCTTTCATCTCTAGAAAACACTTTATAAACACTAGAAGGCAGTTTATAATTCAGTGCAAAATTATACAATGTAGACGTTAATTGCTGTGGAACTGAGGCCCTGAAAGCACTCCCTCTGTGCCAGGCACTGTCCTTCACACACTGGCCTCCTGTGCTCTCCACGGCTCCTTGAGGTGTCGCCAGGGTTATCGTCTCCATTTTACAAATGAGGAATGAGAGGTCTGCTTAATTGAGAGTCTCCACAGGTTTGCGAGGAGGGTCAGATGCATGCTCTGCAGAGCTGAGAAGTTACCTGTTTTCCAGTTGCTCCCTGGGTTTCCCCGTCTGTAAAAAGAATACTTCCCATCTCATAAGGTCACCATGAAGATCAGCGAGAGACCTTGTGAAAAGCACGTGCCTTGGTTGCCAGACACAGAGCCGGCTCAGACAGTGAAATGGGGACCTGGGTCTCACTCCCCGATCCCTCCAGCTTCTTAGAGGCTCACACCCTATACCTGAGCCCGGATCACTGAGCGGTAGCCTCTGGGTGAGTTTGGAGTGGGTGGAAGAGCTGGCTATCCTGTGGGAAGAACCTAGTACTTTAATGGTGATTAAAAATATAGCTTAACCCAGAGCCAGGATTTTCTTACACTGCATGGGAAGAGGTGAGAAGAAAAGAAAAAAGAGTAAGAAACCCAGTGGGTTTGTTGGTTCAGAGACTCCCAGGGCCGGGGACAATTTTAGAATAACTGTGCTTTGAAGCATGGCTGCTCGTTCCTGTTCTTGATCAGCCATCGCCTTTCTCACCTGATTTCCATGTCATCACTCGGAGCTCTACAAGGATCTAAATATATATGCTTACGCTCAGATGTGTTCTTTCCTCCTGATTCTCTAAGCTTTTGAGAAATCTCTACAATTGTTCCTCGTCAGGGCTCTCACCGCGGTGTTCATAGCAAGCCGTACATTGTGACCGCTCCTTGAAGTCGGTAGGTATCTTCCCTCCAGTCAGGTCTTGAGGAGGAAGCACCGTGGCCTTGCCCATGGCCCGTGAGCTCTAAATACCATCTGAAATTGCTAGCAAGCTCTCTGCAGTGGAGGCCAAGGCATTGATATAAAGAGGCTTTTGTGCTCAATGTTTGTCATTGGATTTTCAGTGTGGTAAAGACATCTATATGATCTAAACGAACAGCAGGAAATACGACTTCCTCATCACGCAATTCAGAAGAGTCACAGGTGAATTATGCATTTGGTATTGTAAGAGCTTCTCAATTAACAATGGCAGATGCCACCCGGAGTTTCCTCCGAAAAACGTCAGAAAAAGGCTCCTTCCCCACACATTCATTTGTTTCCCTACAAATTCCCAGCCCGTTTCAAGGAGGATTTTTAAGAACACACACTGAGTTCCAAAAACCACTGGGTGCAAAAGGAATACCTACAATATTTGCTAATGACTGTGGCAGAAAAAGAACATGTTTTTGCAACTGGGACGTATAGGAGTCCCACGTTATATTCCTATTTCCCCATTGACTAGCTGGGTGACATGAAGCCATCTCTGTTTTCTGAGCCACCGCCACAAGTCTTTATGCAAAATGAATAGTCCGTACACTACATATCTGGGATGAGACTGCATACCTGATGGAGGAAAATTGGTAAAACATTTTAAACAGTGAGAATGTAGTGCTAAATCTCTGAAATTAATCCATAAATACCTTCTTATGGATTGCAGAGGGATCTATTTTCATGGCTTGAGGAGTTGGCTATAGAAAAGTCATGGTGCATTTAAATATGTGGTACCTATTATACCTGTGCATTTCACAAACATCTGTGCCCACCAATGGGTGCAAAAAAAGAGAGGGAGAGAGAGTTGCATATAGAATCATCTAACTTGGTTCCCAGATGTCCTGATATCAGCTGTTCGAGAGTTCAGACTTAGAGCTGATTTAGGATCAAAACCAGAAATTAGGCCTGCGACTTCTTGGGATTATGAATTTCGTGCTATTTAAATTCTCAAATGTTCCAGAAGCCATTCTCCAGGTTATTAGGAAAGACCCAGGCTTGTTTCAATAAAAGTGGGTCAGTGTTTCAATAGAGAAGGTTCTATTAACCTCAGTATCCAAAGAGAGAGTGACATTTCGTTAATTGGATTTTCCTTTTAAATCTGAGTTTTCCAGAGCACTTTTTTCATTTTGAGCTCTTTAGCTCCTTGTAACACGTTTATTGAGCACCTGTTTTGGGACAAGCCCTGAGCTAAGGGAGATATGAACTTTAAAAAAGTTACAGCCGGATAGATGGATGGATGAATGGATGGATAGATGAATATCCTACTTTCAAAGAGATCCTCGTCTGGTGGAGGTAAAATAAATTAACCTCAGTGCAGTTTGATGAGTACTAATGGGAGAGCCAGGAGGGGAAATTGAATAAGTGAATTTAGAAAGATCCAGGAAGATCTTCATAGCAATGGTAAAAGAGAATCAAGTTCAGTTTTGAAAGATGGTAAGAGTTTGCCAGGCTGAAACGTAGAAGAAAGGCATTGCAAGAATGTGCAAAGATGCAGCAAAAAGAAGTGCACAGAGTGAATGTTGGGAACCTTCCATGTGGCTGGCGATAAGCGCAGTGTGGGAACGGTGTGGGCGTGGGGGGGGGGGTCTGGGGAGATGAGGAGAGCACAATGGCTCAGAGTTTGGGCTTGTTCCTGTAAGGAGGGGTGAGTACCACGATCATATTTGCTTTTAGAAAAGAAAGGAATCTTAGCGGGAGAAGAAACTTGAGAATAGAAAGCCAGGTAGAAACATTTTGCGGTGGAAGTCCACGCAGACCACCACGAGGGCCTGAACAGAATAGTGGCAGTGAATAGTGAGTGGACCACAGACAAGAGCTTTTCAGGAGATTGAAGCAACAGTGCTTTTTCTCTCGCTGAATATGTAGAATGAAAGAGAGAAATGGATCAAGGATTTGTTCTGATTTTGTTGACTGGGTGGATGGTGATGCCACTGGAAAAAAAAATACGGAGAAACAAATGGGCTTGTCCCCAAATACAGGACCTAGTGAATGGAAAGTCCAGGAATCCTCTTTTTCTTGGGTCAGACTTGCCTGGATTCTCCAATAATATAAAAAGAGTGAGAACATGGAGCTTCACGCAAAATAGGCCTTTGAGAGACTTTCAATGAACTCAAATCAAGTATGATGGGACACTAATCTCAAAAAGAGAAGCTTGCCCATTTTTTTGCTGTGTTTTTGTCATTTTGAAGACTAATTTTTTTGTGTTGTTTTGTTTTTTTCTCAACCATTCCCTGATCATGTTTCAAGGTTTTGTTTTTACTCATCAGAATGACAGGAAGTTTTCAGTGTGTGTTTCCTTCAAGTTTGGCCTCAACCTTATTTTCAGGATTAGGCGTTTGTTTTTCCATTTGCCTCCATGACAACCAAGCCCTGAATTCCTATATATAGTCACCCAGCGTCCATTGTCCCCCTGGCCATTGTGTCATAATCTTGTGCATCCAGGCCAGAGAACTCTACTGATGAGAGAAGACGAAGAGCTGCCGGAGTCCTTGGTCTGGAGATTTTCAAGGCGTAATCAAAAGAAGGAAATAAAATAACGTGGCTGCCTCTCGAGATTTATGCTCCCCTTTAGACACTATCCAGAAGGAGCTGAAATGGCTCGTGTTCCAAAGCTGAGTTTCTCTTACAGTTTTCTTTTGAAATGGCCCATAGAGAGAGAACATTTTTGAGACTCTTCAAAGGAAATACTTGGAAAGTTGCATTGGTTATTTGTAGTCGGTGGTGGTCTTGTGGATGACAAATTCTGCCGTGTGTTAATAGCATGAAATGTACAACAGGTATCTGGAGAAAGAGAGTTAAATCAAGGTTTCGAAGGAATTCAGATAGAACCTAGGAAATCTCTTCACAGAAGGACGCTTCTTGAGTCTGTGAATCATCTTGACAGGTCTATGCTACATATTGTTTTCATAACCTAAAACCAGTGTTAGATAGACAGAGAGATAGACAGACAGACAGGACTGGAGTTAAGGAAGTTGTCCACAAATTGAATCCAGCAAGCATTTTCTTAAGTACCTTTCTTTATGGAAGGACCATGAGTCCCTGTGGCTATAAAGCACGTATGTACAGTTCCTGTCAATCTAGAATGTGAACTCCACAAGGGCCAGGATCCTTGCTGGTTGTTTTTTACTGATGTATTTCAAGAGCTTAACAGTGCCTGGCACATAGAAGGCTCTCAATAAGTATTTTCTGAATTAACATAAAATTGGAGCGGGGGCAAACATATAGATATAATAGAAACTTCATATTTGATGCAATTAAGATGTAGAGTTTCTTAGTTTTATTTGAAAGTTTCTTAATGCAGGGAATCTTTTTTAAAATGCCTTTAAGCATTTTATTTTCACCTAAAATGTCAATGTGTTCGTTCACCAGTGTGATGGTGTAGGGTCAAGCCTGTGTGTTTGAGTTTGGGTGCTTTGATTTTACTTCTCCATTTTCTCTCTCGCATAAACCACAGTCACCTACATGCATCATGTGCTACTTCCATTTCTTTTAACTGGAATGATAATTTAGACATTTGTTCAACAGTCTTAGAGCAGAGTCCTTCTAGATTTTTATGTTCTCCTCAGTCTTTTATAGTTGGTCTTGCCAAAACATAATCTGACGGTAATTTTTTTTTAGCAACTTGACTTTATCAAGACTTTTCAAAGCGTTCAACGTAGCTTTCATAGAAATGACACTTTTTATCTCCATATTTCATCATTTTAGATAATATTAATTAAATTGAATAGGCTCAGTAACAAATATAACTGTTACAAAGACTTTGGGGGCAAATAAAACTGATTCTTGTTAGCATTAACTCAACTGCTGGAAGCAGAAGTGGACGGGCTGCTAGAGAGTGACCCACAGCCCCAGTGCAGACACTGGTGCCATGGGTCTTCTTTGGGCAGGATGTTTTAAGGTTGGAGGCATTGATCTGGCCAAGTTTGTTGGTGGAGGTTGCTCGAGAACATGTAAGTGTAACATGAGGTATAACGAGATCAGGGCGAGAATCACAATGTGTACACGTTGGCAGAGCACAGAGGCGAGCAGAGTTCTGTCTGGATTGTTGGGAAAAGTCTTCACAGACTAGGTGACATTTCAGCGAGTAGGAATTTTCCAGGCAAAAAAAAAAGAGAAAGATGGCACTGACGTGGTGGTTAAGTTTGGTGCTCTCTGCTTCAGAGGCCCAGGGTTTGGATCCCAGGCATGGACCTGCATCAGCAAAAAGAGGAGGATTGGCGACAGGTGTTAACTCAAGGCTAATCTTCCTCATGGAAAAAAAAGCAGAGGAAGAGCTGCAGGTAGCCCTGATCAAGAACTCTCAGTGATGAAATATGTAGAATGTGTAAGGAATCAGGAACTTGCTGGAAGTGAAGCTGGAAACATTGCCGGGACCATACTGAAGAGCTGTGTGTACCAAGCCAAGGAAGAAAGACTTTATCCTTGAGCCCTGAGGCATAATCATATGATAATCATAGAAGTGATGTGTCTATGTCTATAATCATATGTTATATGTCTATGATGTGCATGTTGGCCCAACTAGAATAGATCTTAGAGGATGGGAGACCAGATAAGAGGCTGTTTGAATTGACTGTATGGGATATGAGGACCTGAATGAACAATGGAAGGGAAGGGAGGGGACTGGAGAGGAAAATGATTGGAGGTGAGTCATGACATGTGTCTCTGGCACATGGTACCTGGTTAAGCTGCTACAGGAAACGTCTGACAATCTGGGAAGAACCTCACAATTTGAGCTTGAACTAAGTGGTGAGCCATTCACTAACATTCAGAATGAAAAAGGAGATGTGTGGGCAAAGATGATGTCGGTTTTCAGCACGTTGAGTTTAAGGAGTCAAGAAAGTGTTTCAGTTGAAGATGAAGACTCAGATCATCTCGGAACTCACTAGGTTTCCTGTTACAGCAGAATTCTCTGTCTTGTCCTGCAGACACCTGGGTCACTATCACACACATGAAAATACATAGACAATTTGTATCATCTGCCTGCATTTATGAGCAGTTATATAATACAAGTTGCATGCCATCCCAAAATTTCCTGACTATTAACTAAAGAATGTCTTTAGCTGCCTTCTTGTCATTGTTAGTATGCCTTTCTCAACTTTTCTATAAGTTCTCAACTACAAATAGTAGACTGTATTTCCAGCATATTTGGGTCTACCCCATCCCCCATACTTTGGATATTTATGATATTTGGGGTTAAATTATCCACAGGTAATATTCTATTTCTGATTCCTTACACTACCAACCTTTAGTTGCTAAATTTGCCTGCTTTTCTGAAGAAAATGACAATCCATGCATTCTTATGAATTTTCTGTTATTTTAGAACTTAAAGATTTTAAATTCTCCCTTTTGCAATCTACCCCACCCTCTGATGTATGTATTTTTCTGTTCAGACTCATGTTCTGATCTTCATTTCTTTTCCCTGTAAGAATGAAGTCACCTTTTTTCATTATGATAAGAATATAGTTATTTAATTTCTATTTATGACCGAAGGTGGAGGTGTGGTGAATTGAACATTTAGGTATCTTCATGTCTAGTGTTGATTTCGTTAATTAACACACTAACTTGTACTAGTTCCATTTATTAATGGGCGCTCAAGCTTCTCTTCACATCCTCCCTCCGTCTCCCTCACTCCCACATTCCGTGGGTCACCAGGTGCTGCTGATTTTGCCTTTTCTCCACTAGCTCTTTATAGATCCTTCTATGAACACTCTTTTTCACATTGCATCACAATCAGTTATTTACTTGTCTGTCTGAGACAGTGAGTTGCTTGAGGGTGGGGACCATGTCCTACTGTCCCAGAACAGGGTCTCCCATTGACTTAGATGCTCACTAAATATTTGCTGAATGAATGGGTGTAATTTAACCATTGCCCCCTGGCCACCTCTGAAATTTGCTTGCCTCAAATTCTGTGTCTTTTATTTTCTCCTGGTACTAGAGTCACACTGACCAAAGAGCCTGTCTCCCAAGTCTGCACAAAAATCTAGCTCAGATATAATTAAACGTGGTTGCTGGCACCGAGGTGCTTCTGCTACTATTTCACCTTCGCTCACACTCTCTGCAGAGCTGCAGAAAGTTGAGAATTGATCCTCCTGTGTGGCTTCCTTTCTGGATCACTCAGTGCATAAGGGGGTGTCCTCTTTGGCTCCCACAATTTACTGCCCAATTGATTCTTGCTCTTCCTTGTGTCTTCCTTAATCTCGCAATAGTTCAACTTTCCTGTTACTGTCCATTTGTTCTCTTTGCCTCTTTTATTCCTTCAATCGATGAGTAAGTTTGCTAGGCATGAAGAAGGCCTCTGTTTTCATAACAGCCGACTGCTCTGCTCTCTCCCCTCATAGATCTGAGTTTCTAGAAGGCACCCCTCATGGCTTTGAATTTGAATCCTTAGAGCCAGCACACGGTCTGACATTACAATGGTGTTGACCGAATGTTCAAAGAATCAGAATATTCAAGAAAACTTCATTCTGTCACGTTTATTCTTCCAGAGTTTGCTTGTTTTTCGTTTGCCTCTATAAAATCCAATTTCTTGTGATTGTTTCTGTGCCGGCTAATTTCTGGAGAAAAAAGGTAAAACAGCTCTCTAACTGATACTTACCTGAGTTTGGCTGGTATTCTGGGGGGCTGGAATTAGAGCCAGAAATTTCCCATGTCTCTGGGAACATGACTAGTTAGAAGGGTAGGCGGTCTTGTCTGGAACTCAGCCCTTTCCCTCGTTTGAAATCCTGAGCTGTCCAGGAGCCACCTAAGAGCACCCATCTCCCATTTGCATTCGTGTACCTTTCTTTTCCCAGCCAAATCCCGCCTGAGGAATTTTAGGGAATTATTATTTGAGGGCAATTTCTCCAGCATCTCACTAAAGCCTGCCATTTGGGCGGGCAGATTTCCAGTTCTGGGTATTTGCCATGCTAACCTGTGTGGCTTGCTTGTCGAAAAGTCTCCTGTGTGGCCCCTTTTTTTGTTTTTATAATGCATTTTGAAATTTTGGTTATTCTTTTTCTTTCCCACGAGTCTTTCTTATTTTTTCCCACATGCTCTGCAATGCTTATTTTAGTGTTTTCTTTTGTATTCAGTTTGCTGTTATTTACCATCTGTTCTGTTACCGTTTCTATCTATTCTAAGGTTATCTTCTCAACTATTTCAGCCTTTCCACCACCTCTTTCTCCTCTCTGCTGTGTGTTTGTGGCTGATGGAAAACTCCGATGTTCTTTCTCTTTCTTCTGGCTTGCATCACGGGCCTGCAGAGGTCACCACTGGGTACAGATACCTAATAGACAAGACTCAGGTCTCTGTTCACATCCTTCCTCTACCTCTTAGTGGCCGTGTGACCAACCATTCTCAGTCTCATCCACCTCATCAGTAAAACTGGGATGAGAACCTGCACTGCACACCATAGTTGTGGGAATTAACTGCTGGCTGCTCAGTGAATTCCAAACCCACGCCCGTAGGCACTGTGACCATCCATGCTCAAACTCCAGTTTGATCCTGATTTTACCCAATGATCTTTGTTACAGACAATTTACGAAATGGATAGCTACATATAACGTAACTAAATTATCTTATAACTACAATGACAAATTATAATTTAATTTCTAAAGCCGCACATAAATAAAGTCACAAGTCGGAGATTTAAACTCCTTTCTCAGACTGTGTGTCTCAGGGTTGGGGTAGAATGTATGGACCAACCTCATCTCTACTGTTGGTTCCACCATGCAGGTGATAAAGCTGTGACTCGTGTGGCCCGTGGTTGGGTACAGAGTCCCCACTGGATTCACACTCCTGTGCTTCAGCTGCTATTTTTCCCTGTGACCACAATCTTTTACTTTCCTTTCCTTAAGCTTGGAATGAAAGAGAATTGTCTTAATGATGATTTTTAACTTAGGTGACATGCCTTCACTACTAACGATCTCTTTGCCTTTCTAACCTGGGCACAGAACGGCCTTCCTCCTGCTCTTCAGGCTGTGCCTCATGAACCAACTAGAATTTTATGTAGCTTAGCAAGTGGGCTTTTTTAAGATCGGCGGAATCATACACGCTCACGTCTTTGTCACTTTAGTGCCCGAAGTGCTAAAATTGTACATTATTCGCAAACACCCAAGTGAGAGAGAAAGAGAGAGAGAGTGTTTCTTGGCACCAGAGAGGAGAGTAAAACTCTAAGAAGACCCAAAAAGTTGTAACCTGGGCCTTATTACCAATGTATCGCAAGTGGTGAGATTTGCTGATTTTTGTAAATAAACCTGTCCATCTGATTTTAACCGGGAGAAAAAGGAATGTATGACGTGGCTCCATACAGCTGTTCCTCTTGCCTTGCCATTTAAGAAGGTTGATGAGCCTTCCTTTCTTGGAATGCTTTCCCCACAACTTCTTGCATTTTTATTTCTCCAAGTTTCATATGACATATAAATACTGGAGTCAAAATTTAGAATTGGTTTTCTGAGATGGATGGAATAATATGCAATAGACCGTAGAGATAAGAAAAATGTCAGTCGAAGGAGACGCCCTCCCCTTGGAGGGGGTCTGCCCAGGAGATTAGTGCACAAGTTGGGTTGGGGGTGGGCGGAAGGTAGGGGGAGTTGAATTTACCTGACTTATCATCTGATTAGGAGCCACTTTATAATTTCTCTGTGAGTGGATTGAAGGCATCAGGTCCCTTGTGTCGGAGACAAGGATAACCTGTGGACGCACTGAGCTGGGGCTGCATCTGGAAGGGAGTTGCAGCTACTGATTGAGAAATGGACGGTTCCCAGATACATTTGTTTTGGTCTCTGGGTAGATTTGTGGATGGTGGACAGCTCAGGGGCAGTAGGACCCGGCTTTGGCCCTGATGGTCACAGGATTTCTATTCTGCAGAGCTAAGAGCACACCAGGACCACACTGCCGAGAGGACAGGGGCTGGTCAGGGGCACTGGCGTGGCGGTGTTTAACCCGCAGCTCCAGTCCGTGTTAACAAGAGAGGCGGAGTGTGTTTTGTGCTTCTTGATGCGTGTGTTTTAAGCAGAAACCAGTCTTGAGAGCTTAAATAGAACACATCTCGAACAATCCATGAAATGGTAAACAAACCTGCTATTGAAAGAAAGAATGAGAAGTTGACAATTGCGAAATTGTCATCTGAGTGAGTTCATCAGCAAGGGTCGAGGAATAAAGAAAAAGGAGATAAAAAGAATCGGGTGAAATGAATTGTTGTGTCCCTGCTTTCTCTCTTTGTCTTCGGTTTACACCTGGTAATGAACCCGTGGAGGCTCCGAGATATTGTTCAAGTTTCCTTTGTTTTATTCTTGTGTGTGTGGCAGGTTGGTTTACAATTTCCAAAGGGGTTTTTCTCAGTCTTGAGGAATATGAATTGAGGGAGGGGGATGGGGAGAGCAAGACGGGAAGGTATTTTAGTATTTTGAAGACAGGAGGTGGCCCCACAATAAGGGAGGCTGCTCTGTTTTTGTTGTTCTTTTCGATAGAGGCCAATGGGATGGATGGTACAAGTTTCAATATGGGTTTTACAGAATTCCTCCATGTCCTGCCTGGGGGAATCGTGCTTTGGAAAATGAAGTGTCCGTCAAATCAGGAGGAGGCTGGTACAGTTTCTCTCCTGTTTCCCCCTGCTTTTTTGAAAGGCTTCAGAAAAGAGCCCTTTGTTTTCTTTTCAAGGAAAGTTACACTGAAATTCATCTGTGTGTCATTCACGGGCAGCTGTAGGTTACGCAGGACAATGTTGTTGAATTCCTAACCTCCACATTCAAAGCAGCGTGTTGGGAAAAGGTTCAAGACTTTTCTTTTACTTTCTCTCTCTCTCTCTTTTTTTCTTTGTAACTTTTTTTTTGTTAATTTAAGAGAAGAAACTCTGAGATTTTTCCCACCTCCCATCTAGATCAGATTTCTCCACCACATGCCATCGGAGCTTCTCGGGGTTGAGATTTGTGCCCGTCATTTCCGACATTTTCCTCCAAACTGCAAACTTTAAAATGCCTTTCAGGGAAACTTATTTGAAATTTCATTTTAATGGGATTTATGAATAAATCTCCATCTTAATGCTGACTAAGCTTTAAACATCCATTCCTGGAGAACAGTCTTGGATTTTTATATTTTAAAATTTAAATCACTTGACTGTGGAGGCATAAAACATTTTTATATTTGTGAGTGCCATGTGCTTGAGCATTTCTGTTAAAGCCCCTTTTTTCTTCTTATTTGGTTGGCTTGAATAATTCTGGGCTGCAGAGGAGGAGATATTGCATCATCTCCTTTGCTTTCTCGTGTGGACTCCTGTGTATGTTTTGTGGGTTTATTTATCTCATCTACAAGGACGAGTATTCTGTGGCAGCCTTTTGCCACACTGTGGTTTCCTTTAAGAAACAGTTTACTTTCTTCCTTCACTTTGAAACCTTTAACCTCAGAGTTTTATTTTTAAATGCTGTGAGCCCTCAAAGTCAGATGAAAAGAAATGACACTTCCTCCCTACCTGCCTTTCCCCAGATATGTGCTGCAAATGTTAATGAAGGTGAAAGGTGGGGTCGTAGTCATTTCCTTAAAAAGAATCCTTAAAGCTAATGTTGGGGTTTTCAGGCGTCGGACCCCCCCCCCCCCGTGTTCTCTGTGTCGGTGTCATTCCCCCTCTGTCCACAGACTCATCCTACTCGGAGCCACCAGATGTCCAGCAGCAGTTGAACCACTATCAGTCCGCTGCCCTGGCGAGGAACAACAACCGTGTGAGCCCCGTGCCTCTTTCTGGGGCTGCCGGGGGTGCCGAGCAGAAAACCGAAGCTGTTCTTCACTGCGAATTCTGTGAATTCTCCTCTGGCTACATCCAGAGCATCAGGCGCCATTACAGGGATAAGCATGGTGGGAAGAAGCTCTTCAAGTGCAAAGACTGCTCCTTTTACACAGGCTTTAAGTAAGTGGCATGAAGAACAGCCTTGAAAAACAAGGTGGCTGCCCTTGCTCCGCCCCTCACCACACTCTTCCCTTACACTTTCCTACCTGGAGGTCAGGGGAGGCCTTGCCCGTGGGATGATTCAGGCATTGGGTTCAGTCTTCACAAAAGGAGGCTAGTTCTGCAAGACTGCTTTGGGGTTTGTGGAAGGGATGAAGAGCTGTATCAGAACAAATGAGTTTAAAAATCAGAGTGAATGGGCGCCTGAGCAGTGTGAGATCGCGGCAAAGGATTTCCCTGACCCAGTGCGTGAAGCAATGAGTGGTTTCCCTTTGGAGAACTATCTCCCCTTTTTTAACTTGTTTTTGACAAAAAAATGTGTTCTTGAAAGCAAAGTCAAAGTCAAGAGAGAACATCCAGCAGTTGTGACTTCCCTGCTCCCCTTGTAGAAAATTCTTATTTCTTAAGATCATATTATTGAAAGACACCCAGAGAATCCAGACTCCAGCACCACGACGAGTAGACTTGAGCAATCCTAGAGAGCTTGTTCCAGTCTAGAAAAGGAGAATCCAAAGCCCCCTTTGCTCTGTGTATGACAGAATACGTGAACTCAAAGAATGGAGCCCTTCCTGTCATTTAATCTAAACTCCTGTGATTTAATCACATCTTGTGAGAGACCACTTAGGTTAGTGGTTATGAGTGTAGAATGCGGAGCCCAGCTGCCTGGGTGTGAATCTCAGCTTTGCCATTACTGGCTGTGTGACTTTGGACAAGTCATTCAGCCTCTCTGTGTCTCCGGTTCTTTATCTGTAAAATAAAGACACTAATAGTAGCTTCCTCTTAGGGCTCTGGTGAGGAGTAAATGAACCGATTATCTAAAGTGCTTAGAACAGTGCCTGGCACGCAGGAAATACTATTAAGTGTTATAATATTATAGATAGAAAGCTATTATAATATTATAATGCTCGATGCTATGTGACAGATCTAGAGGTGTCATGGGCGGCTGCTATTGCAGTCAGGACCCGGGCCTTGGCCACGCCGGTACTTCAGTACAGACCCCACAGAGGGGCCGGTGGAAGTAGGCTTCATGCCCAAGGAAAAACATGAATTGGAAGAAGAACAAATCTCTTTTCCACCACCATCTGAGTTGCTGGGATTTGATGGAAAATGTGTTATATCTCTGACTGTTAATTCGGTTCAGTTGTTTTCCAGATAAATAGGTATGTGGCCTTAGAACTGAGAGACGGTAGAAGGGCCCAGATAACAAGGCCCACTGACAGGTGTGCATGTTCCCCAGAGAGAAGCACTTGGGTTAATAAACCCGTTCAACTTGCCCGTTGAACTCTTGGTTTCATCCATTTTTACGAGACATTGAAAGCTTTGTAAAGTGTGACATTTTGAAAAGGATGGGGGGGGCAGTGACAGGACCCTTCCGCCTTCAAGCTGGTACAACACCCTGAGTTTAGTTTACCAGGTTGTCAGCCACCATGACGCCCTAACCAGCTGTAGGCGGTTGGTAAGTCAACCTAGCTTTCAAATCGTCTCTCTCCTTCCGAGCATGGTGAGAATATGTTCTTGGAGGGATTTTATTTTCATATTTTTATTTTATTATTATTATTATTATTATGGTGAGAAGGATTTTCCCTGAGCTAACATCCATTGTCAGTCTTCCTCTTTGTTTTTTGCTTTTTTTTTTCTTTTTTTGCTGAGGAAGATTGGCCCTGAGCTAACATCTGTGCCAGTCTTCCTCTGTTTTGTATGTGGGACACCACCACAGCATGACTGATGAGTGGAGCAGGTCCACTCCTGGGATCCGAACCCGCAAACCCAGACCGCTGAAGCAGAACACCTGGAACTCGAACCACTCTGCCATGGGGCGGGCCCCTTATTTTCGTATTTTTAATAGGCAATTCCAAACTTTCAAGAATGAAGTGTTGGGGAATCCCATTTCTTTTCAAACTAAGCCTGGAACCCAGCCAAGTGGCAAAATTTCTGAAAAGAAGTTACTACCATGTGACTGTTCAGTTATTGGACAAGTGGCCTGGGAACTTGTGGTCAGCAAACATGATTAACGGCTGTGGTTGGGGCCCCTCCGGCAGGCTGTTACACCTGGAAGCTCTGTGGTAGGGTTGCCGGCAGGGGGTGTGTGAGTGAAATGACCCCTTGTCCCACTCACCACCTCTGTCCCCCTCCTCTCCCCCAGATCTGCGTTCACTATGCACGTGGAAGCTGGGCATTCAGCGGTTCCCGAGGAGGGCCCCAAAGACCTCCGCTGTCCTCTCTGCCTCTACCACACCAAATACAAACGCAACATGATTGACCACATCGTGCTGCACCGAGGTAACCTTCCTCCCTGGGATTTCTGGGGGTGCAGGGAGAGGGTGGCACAGGTGGCCTCACAGGGATGTCCTCTCAAGGTGGCAGTGGCACCTTTGCCCTGGTCCCCTGTTCCTCACCTTATCTCCAGGCAAGAAATCACAGTGACAACCCCAGGGACAGTCGACAGGACCAAAACACCTTCCTGCCTAGAGGATTTCCTCCACCTGGAGGGAGGCATAGGTGATGGATTCTGCGGTGGAGTCTTCTGCAGGGTTTCCCAGCGGGAGTTTTTAGGTTCTGAATCCTCTGCTCTCACGACCTGGCTAAGGAAGGAGTGAATGGGAAGCAGAAGGGGTGGGTGAAGGCTCATGGTAAAATACGAAGAGCTGCATGGTTGTAAGTAATTCTTTGGAGGACCACCAAAATGATGATTTCCAACACAGAATGGGGAATGTCCCTTGAAATGGATGGAGAGAGAAAATTCTTGAAAATAAAACTGGCCTGAGAGAGATTAGAAAATCCATAGGCTTTGGATTTAAATTCTGGTTTTAAAGGCTTCTGTATTTAACCTCTCTCTCATCTGTAAAAAGAGATGACGATTATGCCTATGAAATGACATGTAAAATGTCTAGTGTGTTTCATAATGGATGAATGCTGGTTCCTGTTGATGAACAGGGACACTTCTTTTTAAGTCCTCTTGGGTTTTTCTTTGAGTTAAGTTTACTGTTAGCCAATTGAAACACTGTTAAACAGACTTCCTCTGCATTGGAAGGAAAAATATGTTTATGTAAAAACGATTTTGCCCTCAAAAGATTCAAGCCAGAAGTGAAAGGAAAAAGATTACTAGAACATCCCCTGCCAGCCTTTCTTGCTGTTTCCATCTACCGATATTTCCATCTCTCCGTCATTCCTTCCCTCCCTCCTTTTCTTCCTCTTTCTTCCTGTCTTCCTTCCTTCGCCTGTGACCTTGGAAAGCTTTTTGGTATCTGCCACATGTGCCTCAAAAGCAATGAGTGTGTTCTGCCGTCCTGCCGAGATGTCACTCACTCTGAAATGCTGGATATTTTGGAGGCATTTGTAAAGTCTCCAGTATTTCCCCAGAGCCACTGCCTTTGGCCAGTGCGTTGTGACATTTCACCCGTGTCTGCTGCACGCGCCATAGAAGGCTCCACATTTTCCGTTCTCAGATCTCCCTCCTCCCCAGGGCACTCTAATGAGACGTGACATCGTCGCTGGCTAGGACGTCCACCTGCAGGCTGGGAAAAGCAGCGTAGCAACATTTAGGCAGGAATTCTTGGCCCGAGTGGTCCCACCCGGTGTTCCGCCTCAGTCACCTGGCTTCTGGTCCCCCGGCCCATGTGTCACGGTGGCTCTGTGCCCCCTCACAGCTTGAGGAGAGGCCACGAGTCATGTTGCTGCCGAGCGAACAGAACCGGTGAGACCTCACTTCTGCGGTTGACTCCCCCCTCTTTTCCCATATTGCTGCCTGGCGGGATCGGAGCTCTGATGCCTAATGAGCGCAATGACTTTCCTTCCCTGAGCTGAGAATTCAAGAAAGGGGGAGGCAAAGAGAGATTTAACGCCAATACAGCACACGTTCCTTCAGAGCGCTGCCCTTGGCGAAGCGCTTCTTATACGCAGTCACTTCATCTTGCAGCAACACTGTGGGGGATAATACCGTGCCTTGTAGTCCTGTTTTACATATGTGAAACTTGAAGCCGAGAAAAACGACTTTTTCTTTAATTTAGTGTAATTATTTGTGGTCATTTCACAAAGAATTGAAGGTATCTTAAAGAGATTTGTGCAGAACTATAGGATTAAAAACAAATGAGGAAATAGGGGCAAATGCAAAATAAGGAGAAACCACTTGAAAGTCCACCTGAAAGTGTAGAAGAGCCCACCAACAGTCTGGGTGCTCAGCGTGCCCATGAGGTGCTGAGCATTTCGCCAGCAGTGGGCTGCAGACGTGGCCTTGAGATTCCTGCCGACCGTGGGAGAGAAGAAAACAGAATCAGTTGGATTTAGAGTGTTTGTGAGACTTTTGAAATTTTGTTCAGGAAATTTTCAGGAATCCTAGACACGAAACCTGGAAGGAATTTCTCTGGTGGGTTCTTGTGAAGGGGACTGTGCAGGATATCGTGCGTATCGTCCCCACCATAAGTACAGTGGTAAGTCCCGCAGGGCACATGGGGGCTGAGTGGTTTAGCCAAAGTCACCCAGCCGGTGAGCAGTGAAGCTCTGGGTCAACCCCAGTCCTCTGATCCCAACCCATCCATCACGTTGCCTATCACTGGTTACTTACATTCTCTTCTGTTTATTGATGGAAATCATTTATATTAAAAGAGGCATCTGAGTATGTAAGTATTGTCCTCTCTGGGATCAGAAAGTACACAATCTAGAATGAACATGAGCATTTGAGGATTGAGTAATAATGACAACATTAACAGCAACAATGGTACTACTGCTGAGTGCTTATTAGGTGGCAAGTGCTGTACTAAGTGTTTCCAATACATCATTTTATGGAATTCTCACAAAACCCTAAGTGGTGGATATCACGGCTGTCCCTGATAACAAGGGGAGAAACAGGTTCAGAAAGACTGAGCATATTCTCTAAGGTCGAATGACTCATAAGTTACTCAGCTGGGATCTGACCCACAGCCCATGGCTTTAACCACCAGGCATCACTGTCTCCCCCTTGGGAAGGTGGTTGGTGTCACCCTCGTGAGCGTTCCAGTGGCCGTGGCAGCTGGGGCTGAGGATGGAATTATCTGTGGGGCTGGAGGTCAGAGGCGAGGACCACTGAACCACAGGTGGCAGGGTGCTTTAGGACAGCCGTGTCTGCCGTCTGTGTCCTGGCCTGGCTTGGTGTCCATCTCAACTCAAAATGGCAGCTCAGTGGGAAGCTGGTCTTGACAAGTCAAGAGGCAGGGTTGGGTGTCTGCCTTGCAGTTTTGAGGTGGGGCTGATCTCAAAGAAACAAGAGGTGGCTCTTTCTGCACCTGTGCTCTCCTTGCTCTGTGGATGAGTAAACATCTTTGGTCTCTAGGGTCTGCAGTAAGAGATCTTTCTGAGCCCTTAGTTAATTAAAATACTTGGGATGAAAGGCAAGAAAAACAACTTCTGAACTGGCCCTGAGACTGAGCTACTGCTTGCAAGAATAGAGTGCCCTTTGCTTTTTGTCCAGACTGATTGATATATTTAAATGGGGAGGGAAGGAAAGAGAATCCGCTTCACGCATGCCAAATCTGAGTGGGAAATCATCATGGATTTATGTTGCTGTGGCAAAAGAGATCATACTGTTTGTTCATGTATTCAGCAAACATTCATTATTTGCTTGTCACATGCCACACTATGCTGTGTTCCTTGGGTAAGATAGGGTATGTGAGACCCAGTACCTGCCCTCCTCAAGAAGATGAAGTGTGTGCATGAGTGTATGTAAAATAGTGAGCGATAAGTATCTAGGAGAGTCACAGTGGCAGATGTAGTCTGTTTGGGGTAGAGAAAGGTGGTGGAGGGGGAGTGGCTTTCAAACTGAGCCGTGATAACATTTCAACAGGCAGAGAAGACTTATGGGGTATATTAGTTTCCTGGGTGGCTTAAAAACAACAAAAATGTATTCTCTCATCATTCTGGAACCCAGAAGTCTGAAATCAAGGAGTCAACAGGGCTCTCTCCCTCCTAGGGCTCTAGAGAAAAATCCTTCCTTGGCTCTTCCCAGCCTCTGGTGGCTCCCGACATTCCTTGCCTTGTGTCTGCACCATTTCAATCTCTCTCTCCATCTGCACGTGGCCTTCTCCCCTGTGTGCGTCTCTGTGCCCTCTCCTCTTCTTATGGGAACACTGGTCGTTGGATTTAGGGCCCACCCTAACCCTGTATGACCTCATCTTGGCTAATTACATCTGCAAAGACCTTAGGTCCCAATGAGGTCACATTCTGGGGTTCCAGGTGTTCTGAAGAGGTCCTGAAGGAAATAAGAGGCAAGACTGGAAAAGTATGTTCCGGCCAAATTATGGAGGGCCTGGATACCAACATAGGAGTTTGAACTTTGCTCAGTAGACAGAAGGGAAGCCAGGGTACTGAGGAGACACCTGTGAATACTAATTTATCAAAGATTGAAGCATGGGTAGAAGATGGGGTAGACCTGTCTCTTTGAGCAACTGTGAACTTAGGTCAGATCAATGTTTGGTGAGGTTAGCCATGATTGGACCAGTTTAACCAGGGAAAAATTAAGCCCTGGGGCTTTTGTTTCAAGGAGAAAGTTGGTGGTAGGACTTTTGGTGGGTTTTCAGTCATACAACAAATATTTATTGAACACACCCACAAAGTGTTAGCATTGTTTTAAGCTCAGGGATACAGCCATGAAGAGTCAGGGAAGGTTTGTGCCCTGAAGGAATTTGAACTTCAATGGGAAGAAAGGTAATGAACAAGGGAATAAAATAGTTTCATAAGTACGTTCCCATTGAGTTTATTGCCTTTGTTTTTAATTTTTTTTCTGAGGAAGACTGGCCCTGGGCTAACATCCGTGCCCATCGTCCTCTACTTTATGTGGGACGCCGCCACAGCATGGCTTGACAAGCGGTGCATTTGTCCACGCCTGGGATCTGAACCTGCGAACCCTGGGCCGCCGAAGCTGAGTGCGCGAACCTAACCGCTTCGCCACCAGGCCGGCCCCCGAGTTTGTTGCTTTGAAAGGCGGATGCTCCGTGCATAGCTTTGCCTATATAAACCTTGTGCACCTATAGTGAGCCTGAAAAATTGGGTACAGATTGAATTATAGGAATGAAACAGTTCAAATATTCACATGATAATTATGGAGCTGTGTGATCACTGACACTGGTCTCCAGTTCACATATTAACTTAAAGTTTCTGTTTCCCAGCCTGTAACCCCAATACTTAGAGAAACGCTGAATTTAACTGAACCCTACAGGTGGGCTTCCTTTGGGAATGGAACTAATCTCTCCTAATTTATCTGATCAGTATTGTTTTTTTCTTGAGAAAAAATATCTACAGTGAGATTGCCAATCTTTCATTTTATTCAGTGAAATTATGTGTTCTCTTCCATCCCCATGAATACTTTGCATGTTGGAATTAAAGGTGCGGTCCCAGTTCTCTCTGGCTTGAGGGTGGTAGCCTAGCAAACATCAAAGCTTAATAACTTCTTACCAGGAGCCATTGTGCTTATGTTTATCTGTGTCTATTTATGATTGTGTTTGGGGATGATTGTTTTTTTAGAAACTACTGTCACTTTCTTAATGGCTTTCTAGTACTCAGCCTTTGTCACTTGTTTGGCTGAGAGAGAGTAATGGGTCTTTGGTTTTGCCCAAAGACGGTCTCAGTCTTCTAGCATGATAATCTGCCTACCAAGTTTGTTGGAGCGAATGACTTCCAGATCTCTCCCTGCTTCGTTTAGACTTGGCATGTTGTGGGGAGGAAACCCACATGTGTTGTGGTCTGCCTTTCAGGAAGGCTCTTCACTTGGTGATTCTGGACTCCAAAGTGATGTGGTTTTTCACTGTTTGGAGCAAAAGGGCCCACCCACCTTTGTAGGTGTAATTCTGCAGATTTTTCCACTGAGCACCACGGGAGTTGACAGCACGCACTTCTGGGCTCTTGTTGCTCCTTCTTGCCCATGTGCTTCGGTGTGGCGCTACTCTGGGGTCCAGCTGCAGAACCAAGCATCTTTCGAGTGGGAGGAGAGGAGTGAGACAATCTAGCTTGCAGTTGAACTGGTGAAGTCATAATATTTTTGCAGCCAGTGCTGAAAGCTGAGTCACAATGAGTGTGATTCAGGCTTTGCTTTCTTACCCAAGGTAATTTTGAGAGGTGTGAAGTCAAGAAAGACGCACAGTCGTCGCTGCCCCCATAGAAAAAAAGCCCTGAGTGCTGAGCTTCTGTAGCCAAGGCAGGGCTCCGGCCATACCTGGAAACATTCCCGTCTCTAACTTTATGTCCCTCGCTTGCCTCAATCGTGAATAACCTCATTCAGAAAACACTGTCAGTCACTGGCCCGCCTTTCAAAGTCTGTCTTGTTTTTTATCTTGGTCATCTTAGCCATGTTTTTAGAAAGGAGAAAAAGTTACCTTTGTTCTACAATGAATATCTTAGTAAAAATCCACATAAGTAAGCGACTTGGGACATTGATAATGTCTTAGTTTGGAAATGGGAAATCTTATATTTCAGAGTAAGAAAGCAGGGAAATGATCAGACGCGGAAGATTTTTGGAAGACATTCAGATAGAAATGGTTTCCTTAGGTATCTATAGCTTTTGCATTTTTAAAATATTAGGAATTATTAGTTAGGCTTATGAGTTCATTGCATACCGATTGGATGTTGCCTGGCAGTTCTAAGGAGGGAAGGAGCAGGGCACTGGCTAAGGTCAGAAGGCCTGTGCTGCCAGGTCACAACTTTGGACTGAGCTGGAGGAGTGACTTTGAGGAAGCAGCTCAACAGATCAGGTCTCAGTTTCCACATCAGTAAACTGAAGACAATAAAAGTGACTTTGCAGGGTGTTATGAGAATAAAAAGTGGCAGTGAGGGTAAGCACCTCGCAGGGCTCGAGACACGGTGAGCACTTAATCAGTTGTGGTGGTGGTTCACATTCATTGTTATTATTGAAACGCCAAGATATTATTCGGAGCACTCATGACTGTGTAAAATTCACTTAGACACACATAGTGAAATTGGAAACTGCAAAGAAAACTAACCAGAGTGGTAGAGGAATTGAAAAGGAGATCTGTAACAGCCCAGTTTGAAAGGACCAACGATTTACGGGGGGAGAAGTGAAGATGGGAGGGTGACTGAATGACTGTCTTCAGGGTGTGGGAGGCATCTGTGTGGACAATCATACCCAGCTGTTCTCCATCTCCACTGAGGTCGACAGAACCAGGGCAGACGGGACAGGCCAGGGCCAAAGAATGAAAGTGGAAGCAGGAGAAATGACAAAACATAAATCAGGAACAAACTCAGAGAGAGCAAGGGGGGACGCAGTCTCAAGGAAGGTGCCAGAAAAGTTCAGTCAACACTGCCCGTGAACTCCTGAGCTATAAAATCATGTGCTCAGTCTGGGGTTCAGCCTGTACCCCCTTGCTGTGGCACCAGCTCACACGTGGTTCACGGGTCTTACCTCAAGCAACTGGAGTTAATGTTTGGCACTTGGCTTAGAGAAGCGGTTCTCAACCTGGGTCCATCTTGCCTCCTCGGGGTGCACTTGTTGGAGGCATTTCTGGTTGTCACAACTGAGGATGAGGGGGTGCTGCTGGCATCTAGTGGGAGGCCAAGGATGCTGATAAACATCCTCCCGTGCACAGGACAGCCCCCACCACAGAGAATTGCCGGGCCCCCAAATGTCAGTAGTACTACTCTTGAGACACCCTGGGTGAGAGGAGGAGGACGTCTTAGCATGGGCCCTTTAGGCTCACCAGTTTACGCCGAAGCATGTTTTTCTTCCATTTACACCAAACCATGGAACTGAATGGTTAGAAGACTGTTAAACATTTGCTATTCTAAGAAAATGTGTGGATTACATTATAATCATGTGTTTCTTAGCTGTCTACTATACTTTGGTTTAAAAATATTTATATTTCTAAATAAGCCACTGACTCTTTGTATAGTGGAAATAACATATGCATTAGAGCTCCGGGGAGTATGTTGCAGACACCACCTACCACACTCCCTCTGCCCAGGTTTTCACTGGCCAATTAATCGCTGCATTCAAGGACTCCCAAGGCAGGGACTGTCCTGCAGTGAGAATGTGGTCGCCGAGACTAAGGCATGACGTTGGGTGGGGAAAGTCCCCAGGGGCCCAACACAGGCCAACAACAGAGGGAGGATGTGCCCAGTGAGTCGCATCAGCGCACAAAATACTGATGCTCTGGAAACGGTGCTACTCGGTGACTCTGCGACTAAATCACGCTTTCTTGACTTAATAACACATTGCTGTTTCTAAATAATATAAGTATATGTTGTGTGCGTCCATTTGTAAACTTTCAGTCTTATGAAATCCAGACACAGCATGAACACACACGCTATATTTGATCCTTGCATAAATAGCACAGATTTTAATTTTATCCCAGTTATGGATATCTGGCGCGTGCGCCGATACTCTGGGCAGACTGGTGTGAAATTTAATTTGAGCAGTTAAACACAAGGGTGAGAGAGTGCAAAATAAACAAGCACACGCATTTCCAACCCTACAGCATTTGGTGTGTTAACAGGAAAAGCACCCGAATCCTCTCTCTCTTATTTTTCCCTGGTGACAATCAGATTACAGATTGTCTGGAAAGGCACAAATCCTCCATTTCTCCCACGCCACCCCCATCCCCCCCCCCCCCCCGAATGTTGCCCATGGCTGTTTCATTTGTGAGCTCTTCATGGTTAGAATTGGAGTTCTGGTGAAGGAAAGTGTGCGGGTTGCATTTTCAGATTTGAAATTAGAGATTCCTTTGGTTTCAGGAAAAGGAAAACAGTCTCCTTGAGAACATTTTAGAAGGGGAAACAGGAATGGAATTGGAAGCAAGGGGGAATAATGGAGCTGCAGTTCAACAGACAGGGATGCGGATCTCAGCTTGGCCAATTACCACGTCTGTGACCTTTGGAGAGTTACTTGAAAGTTGATTCCTCACTTGACTACATGGGAATAATTCCAGCCTAAGAGAGTTGCTAGAAAGGGGCACAGCGGTGGCACACAGGTGCTCCGGGAATGTCAGTTTCCTCCCTCCTTGAAGACATCTGTAAGTCCAGCCTAAATGACACTTGCTGCTGAGGAAGCAGGAAGTGCTAATGGTTGTTGTCAATGATCCTTCATGTTGGTAAAAATGGCAGCCACTTCCATTCTTCTCCCCTCCTTTAATCACCTCCCTTCAGGAATTAGCCAGCACCTTGCAGCCTGCCCACCCTAGTGATAGATCATTCTGGGTATTAAGTGCACAGAGAGCTCTGGTCTTGAAAACACTTACTTGTGCCAGAGGAACATGTTTCAGGGTTGGAGGAGGGGCAGTGTTGTACGTGTGTGCATTCATGGACTCAAACTCATGAGACATAGCAAAACGGGACGCCTGAGTTTCTTCTTCTATTCCAAAGAAACAATGTCTGCTTACCGTCAGTAAAACTTCCCGTCTTTCCATCCAATTTGTTTCTGCAGAGGAGCGCGTTGTCCCCATTGAAGTGTGCCGGTCCAAACTGTCCAAATACTTGCAGGGAGTAGTTTTCCGCTGCGATAAGTGTACCTTCACCTGCTCCAGTGACGAGAGCCTCCAGCAGCACATAGAAAAGCACAATGAACTGAAACCCTACAAATGCCAGCTCTGCTACTACGAGACCAAGCACACGGAGGAACTGGACAGCCACCTTCGGGACGAGCATAAGGTACTTGGCTGGGACTTCCTGCCACCCACCCTCGGCACACCTGTGGGGGGGGGTCTCCGCGGGGGGACAGAGGTGAGTTTAGTCACACCCACTGTGTGCGAGGCAGAGGCATGAACCAAAATAATGTTTCAAATGAGGACCAGTTTTTTTCTGTTATAAAAGAAATAAAAGGCCGTTTTAGAAAATTGGAACACAGAGCTGGGGATAAGGAAAACCACCCAAATCCAATTGCTTAACGTTTTTGGCCTCTTCTCTGCCCACTTGCCTTTGTTTTACATAATTGTGATTATTTTTGTTGTTGGTGCCGTAGAGTCGAGTCAATTCCAGCTCCTAGCAACTCAGTGGACAGCATCGCAGAACCCTGCCCGGTCTTTTGGCGCCATCCTCTCACCTTCCAGCGCCGTATCTGATAATGTTCTGCTGTGTTCATAGGGTTCTCATGGCCAGTTGTTTTGGAAGTGGGTGGCCAGGTCCTTCTTCCCAGTCTGTCTTAGTCTGGAAGCTCCACTGAAACCTGCCCACCATGGGTGACCCTGCTGGTGTGTGAAATACTGGTGGCACAGCTTTCAGCATCATGGAAATAATGCAGCCACCACAGTCTGACAACCAACAGACAGGTGGAGTGGTTCTCTGACCGGAAACAAACCCAGGCCGCGGTGGTGAGAACACCAAATCTTAACCACTAGACCACCAGGGCTGGCTAATTGTGATTATACCACACATGAAATAAGGTATCTCTCCTCCCCTTTTTGTTTACTTAACATCCTAACAGGAGTATTTTTCCATATTATTTTAAACATATTGTCACAAGGGTGACAAACTTTTTCTGTAAAAGGCCAGATAGTAAATATTTCAGGCTTTGCGGGCCAGATGGTCTCAGTGGCAGCTACTCAACTCTGCCCTTATAGAAAGAAAGCAGCCATAGACAACACATAAATGAGTGGGCGTGATTGTGTTCCAATAAAACTTTATTTACAAAGAATAAGCGACTGGTTGTGGACCCACAGTTGCTGGCCCCTATTCTATCTCAATCGTGTGGGTTGTTTCCAACATTTTGCCAACTGCAAAGATTTTCCAAGGCATGACTATTCGTGTCTACACACTATAAGGACTATAAAAGATGTCTTTTCTTTGAGAAAGGGGATTGATAAAAAACAGATTAGTACAGGGCATAAAATAAGGGGTTTGTGAAAAAAATTGTCTCCCAGTGGTCTGCTGATCAGAGGGTAAAATCATACAGGATGGCTTTCTCAATTCTCATCAGGCTTATTTGGCACACCAGGAATTGAGAAGATTGTTTCTGGTTTGTGTATTGCCCAGAGTGCAGGGGGGACTATGATTTGTATTTGTTTCATGAAAAGAGCCTGTTGAAATGCTTTCTAATTAACCAACAAATCCAAACATCCACTGAGTGTTTACTTAAGACGCAATGAGAAACACTTTTGATAATGTTTCCTTCTTCCTTGCTCTGTGTCCTTCTCGGTGGAAATACAGCTCCTGTTTTCTGGCCTTACAAACTCAAGTTATAAAGATTTTAATCTGAATCACCTGCATCCAAGGCTTAACATTTTTCTGCAGGGTGTTGAGAGAGAAGGCTGAGCTTTATCATCCATCCACTATTTAATGGTTTTATGGTAACTATTCTGCTTTGGAAGACATTCATTTTCTAATGTGTCCGCCCAAAAAAAATGAAAGCGGGAAGAAAAGCCTGAAATTATCTCACTTAAAAACTTTGCCATCCTTTCTTATTCAAACTTCCTGGGCATTTCTGCCCCCAAACTCAAAGGAAAATCACTCATCCATTTCAAGCCAAGCTTTCTACATTTGTACACACGTGTCTTATTTATGTGACCACCTCAGATCTTTTTATTATAGTGTTCAAGCCTACAGGCTGGAATCTGGGGACAGAGCAAACCAGGAAGACAAATTCTTCCCCAGTTGTTGCACGGTAGCTTGTGAGTCACTGGGGAAATCCAGAGAGGTTAGAAACCATAAAATGTGGAACTGGAGGCTTCCAGAGCAGGGGTGGAAGGCTGGGACTTCGGGGTATGCATCAGGGAAATGGGTTGCTCAGGAAAATAGGGGCCTGATTTAGAGCTCTTGGAGCCACACAGATGGGGGTTTGAATCTTGTCTTCACCATTTACTGTACAACTTCAGCGAGTTCCTTAAATTTCTGTGTCTGTTTTCTGATCTGTAAATGGGAATCGTTATAGCTTTCTCAGAAGTTTTGTAAGATTGAATGAGGTCCCGGTGTTTCCCCTCTTTGAGACCCACCGTGTTCCTCAGTCTATTTGTGAGTTGAACTGTGCTCAAATATGACAAGAGCTGTACCTATCATAAAGGCAGTTGTGTTCTTGAAGGCCTAAAATGCATCATAAAATCACTAATTACACTTCGCATTTTACACACGTCTTGGATGTTATATTTTCGCTGTGCCATGTTTGTTCTTTAATTTTAGTCTTTGTCATGGTTGACCAGCTTATGAAGTCCGGTGAGCACCTAATTGAGGCTAGAGAATTGCCACTTTCAGCGTGCCTAATGATTTTCCTCTTTGTCTCAATTGTTGCTCAGTTTCTGAGACTCGTGTTTATTCTGAGAGCAGCACTTTCTTTTTCCCATTTTCAAAATGATGAGTACGAAGTGCAGTTAGAGTTTTTAAAATAAGTATCCAAATGCTGTTTTATAAATGAAGAAAGCAGTGCTGCTGAACTGAAATTTTGACTGGTAGGCAGTGACATCAGGCACTAGTTAAATACGTTCATTTATCGGGGTGAAGGATATACAAGTCTGATTTCGGCATCCATGAAAGGGGTGTAGGAGTGTCAATGGAAAATGTACTAAAGAGAAGTTTGCTGATAATTCAAATACAGACACATAAGGCAAGAACAAGAAATTAAAGGCATAAGAATTGGAAAGGAAGAAGTAAAACTTTTTGTTCACAATGTGATCTTAGGTAGAAAATCCTAAGGAATCTATAAAAAAAAAACCGCTAGAATATTAGTGAGTTTAGCAAGTTTGTAGGATATAAGATCAATATCAATTATATTTCAATTATATTTCTATACAAAAATCAATTATATTTCTGTATACTAGTAATGGACAATCTGAAAATGCAAAAGATCGGTTCCATTTACAATAACATAAAAAAGAATCAAATACTTCATAAATTTAACATAAGAACTGTGAGAGCCGTACACCGAAAACTACAAAATGTTGAGAGAAATAAGAGAACTAAATTAATATAATATATACCATATTCAGGGACTAGAAGACTCAATATTGGTAATTCTTCCCAAGCTGATCTATACATTTAACATAATCTCCTTCAAAATCTCAGTAGGCTTTTTTCTTTGGCAGAAATCAACACACTGATACTAAAATTTATGTGGAAATGCGTAGAACCCAGAACAGTTTAAATAGTACGGAAAAAAAAACAAAATTGGAGGACTTACCCTTCCTGATTTCAAAACTTACTATAAAGTTATAGTAATCAAGCCAGCCCTGGGAACCTAGTGGTTCAAGTTCAACACACCCTGCTTCAGAGGCCCAGGTTCGGTTCCTAGGCACAGAACCACACCACTCGTCTGTCAGTAGCCATGCTGTGGCAGCAGCTCACGTAGAAGAACTAGAAGGACTTACAACTAGAATATACAACTATGTACAGGGCTTTGGGGAGGGGAAAAAAGAGAGAGAGAGAGAGAGGAGGATTGGCACAGATACTAGCTCAGGGTGACTCTTTCCCAGAAATTAAAAAAAGCTGTAGTAATCAAGAGAGTGCGGTATTGGCTTAAGGATAGATGCATGGATCAATGATGCAGAAGAAAGAGTCTAGAAATAAACCCTCATATATGTGATCAGTTGATTTTTATCAAAGTTGCCAAAGTAATGGGGAAAGGATTTTTTTTTTAATAAACTGTACTAGAACAATGGATTTCCATATGCAAAATAATGATCCTTGACCTTTGACATCACTCCCAACACAAAGATTAAATCAAAGTGGATCATAAACCTAAACATATGAGGTAAAACTATAACATTTTTAGAAAAACAGCAGAAAATTTCCCTTGAGTTAGGGAAAATTTTCTTAGATAAGATACAAAAGCTATGGACATCAAAGAAAAAAAAATCAATAAATTAGATGTCATCACAATTAAATTTTTGCTCTTCAGAAGACACCATTAAGAAAATGAAAAGGTGGGGCCGGACCCAGACTGGTGGCATAGCGGTTAAGTTCGCGCACTCCGCTTCAGTGGCCCGGGATTTCACAGGTTCAGATCCCGGGCATGGGCCGATGCATCACTTGTCAAGCCATGCTGTGGCAGCGTCCCATATAAAGTAGAGGAAGATGGGCATGGATGTTAGCCCAAGGCCAGTCTTCCTCAGGAGAAAAAAAAAAAGAGGATTTGTAACAGATGTTAGCTCAGGGCTAGTATTCCTCACACACACACACAAAAAGAAAAAATGAAAAGGCAAGCAACAGATTGGAAGCAAACGTTTGCAAAGTAATTATCTAACAAAGGACTTTAACCAAAATATATAAAGAACTTTTACAACTCAGTAATAGGAAGATAAACAATTCTATTAAAAATGAGGAAAAGATTTGTATAGACACTTTATTCATGAGAATATACAAATGGCAAATGATCACATGAAAAGATGCTCAATAAGACTCATCATTAGGGAAATGCAAATTAAAACAACAGTAAGATCTCACTACCCACCCACTAGAGTGGCTAAAATTAAGACTGATAGTGCCATGGTGTTGGTAAGGATGTGGAGACTGGAAATCCCATACAGTGCTGGTTGGCATGTAAAATAGCATAGCCACTTTGGAGCATTTTGGCAATTTGTTTAAAAGTTAAACATACACTTAGCATCTGATCCAGCAAGTCTACTCTCACATGAAGTGAGTGGATAAACAAAATGTCCTATATCCACGTTGGAATACTACTCATCAGTAAAAATAAATGAGCTACTAATACGTGTAACAACATGGATAAATCTAAAAACATCGTGTTAAGTGGATAGAAGCCAGACACAGACGATTACATATGGTATTCCATTTATATGAAATTTCTGGAAAAGGCAAAACTCTGGGAACAAAGCAGATCAGAGGTTGCTTGGAGCTGGAAGTTGGGAGCACAGGTTGTTTACAGACTGTATGAAGGAACTTCTTAGAGTAATAGAACAATTCTTAAACTAGATTGTAGTGAGGGTTGCACATATGCATAAATTTGCTAGAACTCATTGAACTGTTCATTTAAAATAGATGAATTTTATGATAAGGAAAGTATACCTCAATATCTAAAAGATGCAAGTTTCCCAGGACCCACCCGACACATAGTAGGTTCTCAATAAATGTTGCTTTTCTGCAGTCTTTTCTTATAAAGTTGGTCCGGGGAACAGATAGATCTGCAAGGTGCTCGAGATTCAGATTAATGTGTAAACTGCCAAAAAATAAGATGTGCGGTAGACTTAGCAATTGGTTCTAAACTAGGGTTCACTATTTTTTTTCCCATAAGACTCTATGTTCAGTGCATTGCTCATTACAAATAGCTTTAGGTGATTTTGTGTGGTGGAGACAATCTGTAGAAGAAACTATAAGATACTGTAAGATGTATTTTCAGTCAAAGGATTTTATTAAACAGAGCTGGACGTTCAAAACTAGACTTCTGAATTCTGCCTGCAAAGCTTGTAAACTTCAGGAATATCTCTAAAGATGTCAGACCGTATTGTTCATGGACTGGACAGAATACTGGTACAGCAGGAAGAGTCCTTGAAGTCAACTATACCATTCCATTTAAGAACCAAATTCTCAAGTGCACTGGATTTATGCTGCCATTCTCAGAAGCCCAGGTGAAGAAGAAAAGGGATGACAATCAGCATCATCATTTTTTAGGTGACACTTGTCTTCCTAGACTTCATCTTTGTGCCAGTGAACAAGGAATCACTTGTAATCTCTTGCAATCTAAAGTAAACAGTGCAGGCTATTTGAAATTTTATTTTTTGTCCCTCAACTCCCTGTCTTTTCTTGATCTCACTAGATTTTCTAGAAGGCAAACTATTCCATTCTTTCAGTCCCTCCCTCCTTCCAGTCCTCTCTCTGTCTCACACACACACACAGACACACACACACACACAATGAAATCATGTATCAGTAGTGCCATTTATTAGCAATGCTAGTGAAAGATGAAGACTTAATATTTCTAGGAACCTTGAAGTCATGAAAAATCAAACCTTGCACTTCTCACATTTTTTTAAAAATACATTTTTTTTGGAGAAAGTTTAAGTATATGCAATACCTTGTTAGTGTTCTTTATGGTTCTGAAGTCTCTTTGCTAGTTTAGTGAACATAAAAATATATTATCTCTAACTTGGTTTGCTCATAAAATTGTCATGTTTGGTATATTAAATTTAGAAGGATAGAGTATTCAGGCAATACACATTCACTAATTGAATTTACTTTGAAATGGTTTTAATTTTTTATACAAATGGCGCCTCAGGCAGCTGAACTCTAAGGAACTCGTATCTCTTACTTTTTTGCCAGTTTGGGGGAAACAGCAGAACATAAAGCTCAGAAGGAATCATCAGCATTTTTGTTACTCCAATAAAATTGTTCAGCTTTCTAGACTAGTGACATCCATGGTGGCAAAAAAGTCACATAGAACATTTGTTTCCAGCAAAGGAAATGAGAAGAAATAAAGCAAAAGAAGAACGTTCCCCCACTCCAAGTCATGAACCACACCGTTGGCCGTGTTTTTGGATTGCGTTCGATTTCTGAACTAAGGATTAGCATCTTCCGCCTTGTCAACTCCAAGGATTTCTGCAAGCGGAAGGTTTCTCTAGAAGATTCTGTCCTTTCACCTCTGCCTTTCTTCATGTTAGTCTTGCTTCCCGATTCGTCAACCATAGACCCATTTCTTTTATGTGTTTTGGAAAACAGAGAAATCGGAAGCAGATGAGCAAGAGGTGTGACCATTTTTCAGAGGGACGTGCCTGGCAGAACGCTGGACAGTATTTCTCAAGTAGACATTTGAAGATGTTCTTTGCTTGCAACCTTTGAAGCTATCCACTCGACTCTCCAGTCAAAATTAATTGCTCCTGCTTTTAAGCTTCCGTGGAACTTTCCGTCCTCCTGTATTAAGGCAATTATTTCATGTTGCCTCAACCTGTACTTCACTCTTAACAATCTTAACAAGTCTCTGTCTTGCCATTGGATGCAACGTTCTTAAAATGGAAACCACGTTATTTGCCTCTTTTCTTCCAAAATCTAACCACAGTGGCCTGCATACAGTAAAGTCTCCAGTAGCTGTTTGCTAAATAAATCAACAAATGGAATCACTTTTCACATAGGAAATTTTAAGTGTCCTGTTTGATCAAATAAGCAAAATGTGGCAGCATCATCAGCATCTTTGCCTCTGGATTTCGAGTTCAGGAAATTCAACAGCTCAATTGGCCAACAGTAAAGTTCATTGCCTTTCTTAATGGTGCCCTCACTTGGCTTTCTTGAGTGCTTGTGACTGGAGTTATGCTGAGATTCTCAAAATGAGCTGATTTTGTCTGGGCTTTTGCTAAGTTACGTCTGGCAGATGCATGTTTTCTGCTTCTGACTCAGTGGTTGCAAAAGAAAGTAGATATTCTTGACTTCTATGCTCCATACTCTTCTGGGTACTTGACCATCCTTTATTCTTACTGTTCTTAGAAATGTTTCATGTTGAAAAATTCTCAAAAGATTCTACTGCTCCATCCCATCAAATTTTGCAACAAAGCATTATTGTCATAGTACTTCCGTCTTCCTTCTTCTTGTGTTCAGCCAGTGTCCCATGGGCAATTTTTGTATATATTTTTAAGTAATTTTGCATTTCTACTGATGAAGCTGGAGCTGCGTCATCTGAAGATGTGAGTTCTAATCCTGGCTTTATCACCTACTTGTTTTGTGTTCTGTTTTCCTCATTTGTTATATGGAAAATAAGGCATATCTTGCAGAATGGTCACAAGGGTTAAGTGATACATGTAAAAACTATTGGATTAATTTTTAGCTTATAATAGATATTTGGTAAGAATTGAAACAAATCTTTTTAAAAATGTCCAATTTTATTCTCTCATTAGCAAGCAAATTTATATCATGGGATGCAATATTATGAAGTTCTTCGTACATTATGATCTCCCATGGGTTTTTATGTTACTGGTAAATTCGAATAACATTTATTGTGTGTCAACTGGATGACTGACCTTCTACTCTGCACTGAGCATGTAAAGCTAAATAAGAAATGATTGCTACCCTGGAAGAGTTTATAAGCAAGCAGTCGAGACACAGTTAGACAGAGAATCACAACCCAGCATGTTAGGTGCTTGGTAAAGATATCCATAAAATAGGAGGGCAGCAGAGTCAGGGCAAATATGGTGTCACAGCTCATCCTCCATAGACCTTTAATACACTTAGCTGAATATCTTTTCTAGAAGCCTTTACAAGAGCTCTGATTGATATGCTCTATCTGAGAATTCAAGATTTGTACCTGCACCTTTGACCATCTTCCTGCAAGAAATCATAGAGATGATGCTTTGCTGAACCTTTCTCCCACTGATTTCCTTCCCTCATTCCCATTCTGACTTTCAAACACAAGCAAAGATCTGCTGTGTAAACCACCTGATACCATAAGTCAGGGGTTGGCAAACTGACCCTTGGACCAAATCCAGCCCACGGCCTGTTTTATATGGCCTGCCAGCTAAAAATGGTTTTGACATTTTTTTAATGGTTGAAAAAATCAAAAGAGTAATATTTCATGACATGTGAAATTATATGAAATTCAAATTTCAGTGTCCACAAATACAGTTTTATTGGAACACAGCCACGCTCATCCATTTCCGTATTGTCTGTAGCTGCCTTCGAGCCAGCCGTGGAGTAGTTGTGACAGAGACTGTATGGTCCAGAAAGCCTAAAAAGAAGCTTGCTTATCTGGCCTTTTACAGAAAAAAACTGCCAGCCTGTGCCTGTAAGTTCTTTAAAATCTTCGCAACACGACACATTCTCAGTTTGTGACTGAGATGGGCATTTCTGATGTCTGAAGCGTGTTCTGCGGTGTCACTTTTTCTAGAAATAAAAAGTTCACTTTGGCCTTTCCTTTTACTTGGACACACGATATTAGGTGATACGAACATCCTGATTGGGTGTCCCTTTTTGAAGGTACAAATGGTAGGGCAGTAGGAGAGGTAACTGTGGAAATGTTAAGTGGACTTTTCTTCATCACAATCTCCCCCACTTAGCGTCTGCTAAGCAAGAAAAAATGGTTTATATACAATAAGACAAGGGTGTCAATTTCATTTTTTCATGAACGTGCAAGTTTATATCAGTCTTTCCTCAAGGACTGTGTTTGACACCCTAGGACAGTATGAAAATGCATGTTCAACTTGGTAATATGTGTAAATGATATAATGCCTCTCCCCTTAGAATAAGCCTCAAGTACAGAAATTCTTTTCTATGCTAGGGACAGATCTAAACCATTTTGCTGAAAGGTTAACACTGACTGACAACAGGCAAACGTAGTTGTGAAGCGTAAACATTAAGCATAAGCATGGAAGGGTCTACAGTGTCAGCACTTCCGTGGTAAGGGTAAAGCTTTTCCTCGTTGTTGGCACTACATCTCACATTCTTACTGGACAGCTGACTTCACCAGGACTCAGAGTTAGTGGCCTTCACAGGGGATTTTGGATTTGTGGGCATTCACAGATAACTTTCACAGGATATAAGGATCTGCATATGCCGTTTTATAGTCTGAGTGGTTATGTATATGAACAATCCACTCTTCAAAAACATGAACGGCTTCTTTTGCCTTCAAAAGGCTGCAAGGAGCTAGGTTCTAAATCTCAAACTCTTAGCTTTGCTCTTTCTCCCTTTGTTATGGGCCTTTTGGGAAACAAGGTCATAAACTGCTTCTCATCTCCAGAGAAAAAAGTGAATTTCCCTCAATATGTCCTCTGCCCCATTAAGACGTTGGTCAGATACCCACCAGTCTTGAGGTCCAGAAAGTAACTTACTGGTATGATCATTTCGGAAGCCAACTTAGAAATATACTGGAACTTTTATAAAGCCCATACCCTTTGACTTTGACCTATAATTTTGTGTCTGGAAATTTAGCATATAAAATTAAAACTAGAGGCTGGCCCAGTGGCCTAGTGGTTAAGTTCACACACTCCGCTTTGGTGGCCTGGGGTTTGCACGTTTGGATCCCAGCGCAGACCTACACACCTCCTATTAAGCCATGCAGTGGTGGCGTCCCATATATAGAGGAAGATGGCACAGATGTTAGCCCAGGTCTAATCTTCCTCAGCCAAAAAAAAAACTAAACAGGAAAGAAAGGTTTATATACAATAAGGTTTATTACTGCATTTTTAATAGTGAAAAGCCAGAAATAATGGAAAGTAAACTCATATGGGAAGAGTCAAATAAACTATAATATACCCACTTGATGAAATATCATATAGTGATTAAAAATTATATTTATGCCGAGCCAGGCATAAAAAAACAGGAAACACCCTCATGTTTTAATATGATTATACTAATGTAAATAATTTATGCATAGAAAACAGGAATACAGAAATATGATAACTTGTTAGCAGTTATTATGTATAGGTAGTTGGACTTTAGTTTTTTCTATTTTTCAATTTTTCTTTGTGACTGTTTATAAGAAAGAAAAATAAAATGAAGACATCCAGTAGGCAGGAGGTGAGAACAGCACGTGCTCTGATCAAGACACAGACTGGCCAGTGGAGAACCAGCTGTGAATAAGATGCAGAGTATCTGTCCTTGTGGAGTTTGCAGTTCAGTGGGGGGAGGCAGGCCATAAACAATGAATGACTGAGTGTGATGAGTTCTAAAGGGGAGCCTAGGGTTCTGTGGAAGCATAGAGCCGGGGTAGTTAACCGAGGAGGAGTTTAAAGATGGTCCCCCTGTGACATTGAAGCGAGGCTAGAAGACGTGATGAAGGAGGCAGGCTTGGGGGAATTTCAGACAGAGGAAATGGCACGTGTGGGGAAAGGCACAAAGTCAAGAGCATGGCGTATTCCAGGAATCTCAGTAAGTTCAAGGTGGTGGGAACAAAGGGGAGTCAGTCTGGAGAAGGTAGGCCAAGATAAGATGATAGTTGGACATGGAAACCACAGTAGGAAATTGGGATTTTTATCCTCAGGGCAAGCAGAGATGACATGAACAGATTTAAATTTTTTAAAAAGTCACTCAATGCACTGGAGAACAGATGCAAGAAGGGGCGAGAATGGACGCTGGGAGACCAGCAAGGAGGGAGGGAGGGAGCTTGCAATAATCCAGATAAGAAATGGTGGCTCAAACATGCAGCGCAGTCTTCCTTTTGTATTAAGATTAATATTGGATTGCTGATTTGAGGATTTAAAGTATAGTAAGAACCCAACATGATAAAGTTTTTATTTTAAATCCTCTAATTACATAGCAAAAATTTTAGTTTTTACTTTTATCTTATAATTGCATCGCAAAGATTTTAGAAATCTTCGGAACAAGTAAATCCTGCGTCAGCCCCCAATGAACGTCACACCGTGAAAATGTCACATACTCTTTTAAAATTGTGCAGAATCCAAAATGTTAACAGATTTCTAGTGAAGAGATAAAGGTGATGGGAAAATGGACAAATACAGTCCCTCCTCCCCTAGAAAAACCTGGGAGGAAAAGAAAAAAATAACATTTGGTTTGGTGACAGATCTCCTTCTGTCACCCTGAGTTCCTTGAGAAGCACAGACTCCAATACCTAGCACACGGCCTGGTACACAGCAGGCCCTCAAGGAGTCCTTGAATGAATGAATGAAGTCCTTGCTGAATGAATGAACAAACGAATGCAAACTACTGGATTAAAGAAGGTATTTGAGGATTCTTTTTTGGCCTTTCTTGGTTTCATTACTTTTGTTTCTGGGCGACTGCCCACCCGTCATGCCCCTTATACAAACCTGCAGTTGCCGTGGCTAAAGGTGGGAAGTGTGAGAAGATGGTCAGAAAAGGCTGCCTTTACGTACTCGTCATTTAAAAATATGTTTCTTCACGCTTCTTTCGAAATTAGGCAAATTGGAATCTTGCCTCCTTTTCCGAAAAAACTGGCAACCCAGAAAACTTTATCCGAATATTTGTCATAAATGCTGTTTTTGGTGAAAATGTAGACTTTGTGGCTAAACATAACTTCATAAATATGCATTTACAATGCTTGTTATATGCATTTCCAAAAGCTGTACTTGGAAAAGGCCACATTCCCAGAAAGGGGAAGGAAACTACATTTTGGGGAACTGTGTGTTCAGGTCCTGTCTGACCCCCTTTTATGAGTGAGGACATTGAGGACACTTAAGTTGAGTAACTTACCTAGAGCCTCATGGTTAATGCAAACCCTGAACTTGAACTCAGGTCTGTCTGACTTCAAAGCTCATGCTTCTGGCACTCTCCCTTTTTGCTTTTATGTCACAAAACTATAAGTCAAAATTCACTTAGATCTGTAGGAGTGAGGTATAGTAGGTAAATCCCTGGTTAGGAAGGTGCTACAAGCAACAGTCCTTCGGTGACTGTGACCGTGAACTCTTAGAGGGGAGGAAAGAGAACTAAAGATTCTGAACACGACTTCTTCCTCCTCACCTTAGTCTATTAATTTGTAAAACTTTTTTCAATGAGCAAAGCAAGAACTTGCCTTCCCTGCATATTTAGCATTGAGATCAATGAAAATATCTTTTCCATCCTCACGTTGAGTTGTTTTTTTGTGTGTATATGGGGAAGATTGGCCCTGAGCTAACATCCGTGCCAGTCTCCCTCCATTTTGTATGTGGGACGCTGCCACAGCATGGCTTGATGAGTGGTGTGTAGATCCATGCCTGGGATCCGAACCCACAAACCCCAGGCCGCTGAAGCAGAGCTCATGAACTTAACCACTATGTCACTGGGCCAGCGACTGAGTTATTAAGGTCAACTGATTTTGTGGATTATGTTATTATAGTTGGATCAATGTATCATTTCTCTCATTTTGAAGAGCTTTTACCCTGAGTCTTCTTCCTCCTCTTAAATGCTACCTACCTTCTCCAGGACACTGTTGGGATAGTATTAAGCCTTGTCACAGGACTGTCTGTTGGCCCTGATACTGAGTCTCTTTCTCTCGCATTTGTCGCAATTGATGATGATGTCCCATCTGCCAGGCATATGGAATTGGTGGTGCTCAGCAAGTCTTTGTTCCAGTCTGGTCCCAGGGAATATTTCGGAATTATCTTGTAAATTCTCCCTTTCCTCCCCTGTGCCTCGTTCATTGCCTTCTATCCCCTCTGTAGCAGCTATGGAAATCTGCCTTGGAATCTAATGAATGATGTCTTCCCTCCTCAACTAAACTGTGAGCCTCTGGAGGCCACAACCGGCTCTCATTCATCTTTGGGGCCCCTCCTCTCACCCCCAACACGGGGAGCACAGGGCCCTCCACAGAGGAGCAGCCGCTGGCTGTTGACTGGCTTGATGAGTCATTTTGTTGGCTTGAGTCCTGCACTAACCTGTCATTCCCGATAATTCTGTGCATGCAGCTGAAGAGGTTCTGAAAATAGATTAATGAAGAAGGTAAAAATTTTGTGCTACCGTTGATATGAGAACCCAGAACAGAACATCGTTAAAGAGTTTTCTTAGTGTGGATTTTTATTTCCCTTGGATGATATTTTGAAGAGAGTTGGGATTTCCACATTATTCTAATCACATTTTATATAAATAAAAATCAGCCATAGTTAACCCTCTTAAAGGGTTTTCTTAGGGGTTGGTCATCTAGATTTTTCTCAGATAATTCCAGCCTTGGTAAATAAATAGGCTGTGGTCAGCTTCAAAAACAATAGTAAGACTAATAGTAACCACAGTGTCTTCTGTTTAGACTAGAGTTAGGAACTGAACAGTTGTCATCTGGCCTAAGTTGGGACAGCCCGCAGCCCTCCAGCTTGATAGGTTGTGACTCTCGCTGCTAGTTTTCAGGTTACTTACAGAGCTCTTCACCTCCGGAAGTATTTGAAACATGGGTAGTTTGCAAAAGTTCCCACTTTCAGTTCAACTCCAAAACTGTTTATGACACCTACTGTATACCTCAGGCTTCATGATACTTTTGATTTCCCGTTGACGGTTGCTCATATATTTTACTAAGTTTGGTAAGGAGAGTCCAATGAGGATAGTTCCATTGAAAATGGTGGAATGTGGGTGCAGAGGATAGATCCACCTCGAAAGAGGCATAGTGAAGAAAAAGACTGAGCACCTGTGTTCTTTGGTCTTGGTTCCAAAAACACCGTCAGAGGAAAATGATGTTGGAAAGGTCTCTCCCCCAGGAGACCCCAACCACAGTTAGTGGTTCATTATTCCATCATCTGTTTGGGCTCTTTCCAGGTAAGCCGTAACTTTGAGCTGGTCGGACGGGTTAACTTGGATCAGCTGGAACAGATGAAGGAGAAGATGGAGAGCTCCAGCAGTGATGACGAGGACAAGGAGGAAGAAATGAACAGCAAGGCTGATGACAGAGGTTAGTCACATCCCTGCCCCCTAAGTCCCAGATGGCATCCCGCACGTCCGTGGTGAGACAGAAGGGAGGCAGAAGGTTATTGTAGGAAGAACAGAAGGAACAATCCTTCTTAGTTAAGTAGCAGAACAGTCTGGCTTAAGAAACATCAGGGGCCATGTCTTTGTAAACTATTACCAGCTATAGAAACTCCGAGGAAAACAGACATTTTCTAACTATAGCTATATATTTGTTTAAAAATACATGACCGTGATTTGTTTTGATTAAGGAACACTGATGTCTAGGGAATCTTCAGAATAAGGACAGACAGACAGCAAGACTGATGACACTGTAAAGTTATCGAGGAATGTAAATGAACTTACCATTGAAAGCTTACTTTAAATTGCTGCTGCTGGGGCATACCGTGCTGACATTGTGGGGGAGGCCATGCATGACTTGAGCCCCAGTCCCTCTCCATAAGTCCCTCTACTTGGCTGTCTTCTTAACCCTCTTGCTGCTGTGCTCTTGCTTTGTAAAGAGGGAGAGAGAGACCAACAGCTTTCATTCAACTGTGTGTGTACAGGGACCCTGAGGAAGGTTTCCTGGGATTTTGGTACTATTTTTCCATCTTCCCCTGAGTCTATATAATTATTTTCAAAATAAAGTTTTCAAAAGTATATTTAGCTGTAGACATACATTTATGTGATCTAGAGTTGGCTTTCTGTGTTGTTCAACGTAGAATATTGTGGAAATCCCAAGATGGTGCATATAAGAATATGGGTTGAGATGTGTTACTTTAGTTATTGCAGATTTATCAAAAGCACATGGATAACATAAACATTATAGATATCATCCCCGTGATAAGAAGAATGGGATTAGTTGCCACTATTGAGCATCGTTGTGTACCAGGCCCAGTGTTGGTGGTTTTTATATAACTTTTTCTTTAATCTTACACAGTGTAGAAGGTTTTGCAGTTGACCTGCCTGGCTTTGGCTCCCAGTTCACTACTTACTAGCTATATGACTTTGGGTAAATTCTTTTATCTCCTTGTGCATCATCCATAATAATGATAATATAATAATAATAATATCACCTACTGCCTAGGGTTGTGTAAAGCTTAAATGAGATAATGTATAAGACATTAGCCCAGTTCCTAGAACATAGTAATCACCTAATGCAATGATAACCCTGCAATGTAGGTGGTGTTATTGTCATTTTACAAATGAGGAAAAGAAGGCCCAGGAAATTTAAAAGCTCATTCAAGGTGGAAAAAAAAAAAAAAAAAACAAAACACTGGAGGTGAATTTAGGTCTTCTGGCTCCACAGGCAAGACCTCTTTTACACTGCATACAATTTCCCCAGCCCTTGGGGCTGTGGGATGTTCTTCATTGAAGGGAACCTGGCATCTAAGATGTGCTTTAGCAGGATATCTTTCTTTTTCCCGCTTGTTCAGTTTGCAAGCCTTTGTGGTGGCCATTTCCCTCCAAGGTTCTCCCTGATCTTTTTCCTGACCTGCTTCCACTTCCACCCCCATCCCCATCCCCACCATGACACCATAGCAGGAGACCATGGGTTTGCAAAGTGGGGGTCGAGTTTGGCCCCTGAACTCCCAGCCAGGATGACAGCAGGGACTGCCAGCCAGGGTGTGCCCCCTCTTCAGAACTCCCATGCCCTTGGTCCCCCTGAAAAATAAATGGCCAAGTAAAACAGCCTCGCCATGTAGGTTGATTGCTCTTGTAAAGTTGTAACTTTTCTTAGGAGGGGCTGTACTCATCTCTTACAAGGAAAATGGCTGTGATCTGAGAAGCATGGTTTTTTAATTTTCTTTTTTTTTTTTAACATTTCACAGATATATTTTTAGTGTTGAATTCTATAATGTCTGTGCACCTTTCCCAGAGTTCTCTGGAAGAGGACACTTCTGACAGAGGGTACAGAGGCTCCCTTTGCTGCATGATGCTCTGTGGCCTGACGTTGCTCTCAGGAAATAAATTATTCCTCGTTGGATACTATGACTTTTTAATCTCGAAAGCTGAGCACACATGATTTTAGAGGTTATAAGCATTGCCGAGGCCAGACCCCCATTTTATCCTTCCCTCCCATGTGACTCCTCCAAAAGAAAAGCATAGAAAATCAGAAGAAAAAAGATGGTGGTTAGATGTGTGGGGCGCACCAGGCAAATTTTCTTGCTGGCCCCACTGCATGGGCACTGTGGCGTCAGACCAGTTCGGTTTGACTGGAAAGAACTTCATGGTTTCTGATCGCTTCTCCCTGGGAAGTGTAGCACCCACATTCATGATCCTTAACCACATGAGAAAAATGTCTTGGAGTGGATAAGCGTGTATTCCTCCCTCGGAGGGTGGGGGATGCACATGAGTAACTTCTAGTAATGTTAATGGGAATTACAAGGCTAACCCTTCCTGTCCCCCTCGCCAATCCTTGAAAGAACAGCCTCCTTTGTCTCACCTCCTTTGAATCAGTTTTCCACCATCTTGGTATATTCTTGCCAACAAGGAGAAACGGTACACAGTAGCCTCGGGTGTTTTTGCCAGACGTTCTGTCTTCTAGGAGTAACAAGGGAGGTGGCTTTAGTGTGGCTCTCAGGGCTGATGGAGAGCTATTTGATGTGTGACAGGTAATGATTGGCCTCCTCCTTTGAGGATGAAACAGCAGGAGCCGTTGGAAAGAATAGACGACTGGTTTCATGTTTCCTAAGGGTAAAAGAGCAAATGTGCCAGGAGCCTGCCCCTCGTTGGCAGTGTAGACTTTCATCAGGGACACTCAGTTCAGGGGGCTCACAGCCTTGTAGCCACCCCATTCTCAACATCCTTTCCGAGCACGAGCACTGGAGAGAGGACTGACCGTCCACACTGCAGGTCCTGCCTGGGAAGCTCGGAGGGAATTTGAAAGGGAAGAACTCAGGCATGAAGAAATCAAAAGGAACCCAAGCAGAATCCTCCCCACCCCCTCTCATTATGCAGTTGGGAGGAGTCAGGAAGGCATTCTGTTGATTTCTTGCCCAAGATAATCCCTGCTAAGGAATTAATGCGCAGAGCAGATGGTGCTGTCTCATTTCCAATGAAAAGAATCAAGGAAGATAGTCTGTGCAATTATTTTTAATGGCTTGTGTGGTGATCTTCTTAATTTGTGAGAAAATGTTTCATCTTTTGTTAAAACTGGCCCCATTCACATAGTTTTTTGTGCTGAAGATTAGGCAGCCCAGAGACACCTATCCTGTTAGCATCGTCCTGAAGATTTTATTAGATGGAGTATTTCAACCAGGAGACGTCTTCCTGTAACATCTTGTATGTACAGGCACAGAGCGATCAGAAGTGTAGAGATGATCGACATTTCCCCATGCGCTGCCCTCACTTTGCAACATGGCTGCAGAACCATCTAGGTCTTGCTGTTTATTACCCACATGAAGATTTGGCCCTCTGTCGTGTAATGAAAGACATATGGGCTTGGGACCTGGGATAACACAAAGGCCATATAAGCTCTCGTCTTTGAGTTTGCCAGGAGAGTGGCCTGTAAATAATTAGCCAGCCAATCCACATTGATCAGACCCCTCACATGTGCCCCGCGCCATGGAGGAAACAAAACAATGACACTCCATATTTGATGTTTGCAGCAGACCTGTCCAGAAATGTCTGTATATCCCCACATTCATGAATATCATCAATTGAGGAGTAGATGCTGGGCATCTGGCCAGGATCCCTCCTTAGCTGAGGACACGCTCTCATATAGTGGCCTCCCCCTTGTCCAGGTTCACATTCATGCTAGGTTTTTTGCTCATAGATCTCATTCAGTGCTCACAGCCATCCTGTGAGTTGTTGATTATGATATCCGTGACAGATGACAAGTCGTGAGCCCCCGGCTTTACTTGAAGCAAGTCAAAACTCTGAGGTCCACTTCATGTAACCTGGTCCAGTGTTTTCAGTAGCCTATATTCCTTTAGTGAGCAAAGATAAACCCGGGTCAAATAGAAAATGTATATGTGCTACACTGTGAGGCACGGGTAGAGCATCACAGAAAGGAGAGATTCGATAGAAAAAATGCTGAGATGCCATGGGAAGGGACAGAAGGGGTTCTTCAGGCAAGGAAGACCCAGATTATTTGTGATGGAAGCAACTGGGGAGGTGACGATGAATGGCACGCTTGGGCCCGGGAACCAGGAAAAATTCTTGAGAGCTATTCAAGAAATACCCTTAGGTGGAAAACCGGTTAGGAGAAAGAGGAAGGAATCTGGAAATTGCTTTCACGAATGGCTTTGTAAGTGAAGGTGGGAGAGGAGGTTTCCTAATGACTGTTGACTTATCTCTTCTGCCTACCTCCGCTGCACACAGGTAACACGTCTGCTCTCTCCTCACAGATCTCATGAGGTTTTCTGACCGTGGGGCTGCTCTTAGCACGGAGAAGCGTTTTCCGTGTGAATTTTGCGGACGGGCGTTTTCACAGGGCTCGGAGTGGGAAAGGCACGTGCTGAGACACGGCATGTAAGTCGCATCATCCCAAGAACGCCTTTGCCCAGAGTGAGAGCTAGCAGGGAGACGAGTTTCTCTTTTTCATTCCCCTGACGACACCCAGGCCCATTTCCACGCGTGGGAGGAGGGGCAGTGTCAGGAGCTAGCTTTCTCCTTTTCCGTTGGTTTTTAAAATGGTCACCCAGACACAAGTCAAATGAGGAAAAAATCATCTTTGAATGACAAATCCCATGCAAGCCCTTGAGTTGAAGTTTAGAGCTTTCTCTGGCCAGTGTCCCTTCAGCTTTGATTAGCATGACATTCTCTGATAGAGCATGGACCCGGGTCAAAAGATCAGGCTTCTGTTCCTGCCTTTGTGATGACTCATTGCCTGAGTGGCCTTGAACATTCCCACGCACCTCTTGGTGCCTTCAATGCTCTGCCTGCCTCCCAGGTAGGGGGAGCATACCTGTAAAGCTCTTACAAGATCCTTGAACGTGAGGTCGTCCCCTGTGCAAGGCACCCTTAGTCCACCAGACACAAAGAAAACCTGGGAGCTGGTCCCGTCAGCAGAAAATGCCCCTGAAACGTGCAGCATCGAAACTTCAAAGAATATAACTGAGCTTCCCAAGACAGGGGTTCCATATTCCGGTTCCTGCTTTTTGTTCCATTCCATGATTTGTTTCTGGACCTGTTCATGAAATCATTAATACTTAAGTTGCTCTTTTAGTCTTAATAAACATAGCCAATCTCCAAGCTTCCAGCTCCCGCTGATGAGTTTGAGCATAAGATAATTCTTGCTATTACCGCCTATGACTTACGACCCAGTTGCAGGGATAAATCACTCATAATTTCGTCACACATCCATGGCGTTTGTTCAGAGGAAACCCCTAGGCCTTTTTAGGATCAGGGGAATAAGGATGTGTGTCTTTTTTGTTTAATTAGAAAAAAAAACTGTACTCATCTGTCTCTACCATCAATGTTTCTGCAGGGCGTTGAATGACACCAAGCAGGTGAGCAGAGATGAAATCCACCTGAAGGAGAGCATGGAGGACAGTATTAAGATGCCCTCTCTAGAGGAGAAGGAAGATGACGAGGCAATCGGGATAGACTTTTCCCTAAAGAGTGAAACAGTAGCCATCTGTGTAGTAGCTGCTGACAAATCTCTACTGGAGAATGCAGAGGCCAAAAACGAATAAGCGTTTGGTGAAATTCTTAATCAAACCTTACTTGAACCGTGATGAAAAGTGGGAGGGCCAGCTGGGGCTGAGAAGGGGGGAGACAGAGAAAAGAAGACAGAACAAAGCTGCTTTTTAGGACTGAACAATCTATTTTCAAAGCACTGGTACCTGTGTGAGTGAGTATGTAAATTAAAGTTATTTAAATGGTTGGACTATGTGGCTCCTTTTCCATCACTACATCTTTTCTTCCGGATCGTCATCGTGGAAGTTGTCATTTGTCGCGGAATACGGAAGCACCTGCCATGCACGCCGCATGCTCTGTGGCGGTCTCGGACAGTATGCGGAAACGGAAGCTCCGTGGCGGTAAAGACTTGTCTTAGGGGAACAACTTTTTGACGCACACCTTTTGGTGCGTTTTTCTAGTTTTAATACCTTAAGCTTTTTTCAAGACCTAACTGCAGCCGCTTTGGGAAAAAACAAACAAAAAAAACCACAAAAAACAAAAACAGAAAACAAAAAACTGCTTTGCATAAAACAGTCACCTGTTTCCTAGTACCTCAAACTTAACCAAGGGAAATTCTCTGCATTTGTCAGTACTACCTGCCGTCCTTGTGGTTAAATGTAGAGAACTGCTGGGCAAGATGGTGAATGGAGAAAAAAAAAAAAAAAGAGTTTTAAAGAAAGGAACACAAATTGTGCTTAAAATCCCCATGTGGGTTTTATTTCTTAAAATACTGTGATTTTTTTAATTATTTTAGTAAAAAACAAAACAAAAAAAAAGAAACAGACTTTAATTATTAGATAACTGTTTGTGAATTGTCATCCTTTATTCCAGGTAAGCTGTTTATTAGTGTTCAACTATAATTTAGAATTTGGTAGATTCATGTGAGCTAATTTTAAGGTGACTGTGGAGTTTTGTTTGCCACATGTATATTTTCTATCAATTTGAGTGTTACAAACACAGCACAATTCAGTTTTTCATACAAATTGTTTTTTGTGTGTGTTGTTGTTGTTGTTTTAATTTGGGGGCAAGGGAGATTTCTTTTTTTGTGAATAGGAATGTTTTTATTTTAAACATGGAAATAACAAAGAAGTTAACTTTCTTTTTTTTTATTTAACTAAAGAACCAAACTTTTCGGCACAGCTATGCAGCTTGTGGGCCAGACGAGGAAGTCCTCTCCACCCTTTGATGCTTGTCAAATTAACACATTCTCCGTCTCACACAAATAATTTCTGTTAGAATGGGCTGGCTTTTGTGTGTGGTTTTAAAATCTGTGTTCTGTTTTTGTTTGCATTGTGTTTTGCGGGGTTCTCATTTATTTGGGGGGACAAGGGGATGTGCTAGGATCCCATCCCTTTGGTGAGAGTGGACAAGAAATACTTATATCCTACAAGGAGCCTGGAGAACTACTTTTTTTTTTTTTTTAATCTAGCTGCCAGCTGCTCTGTTTCCCCATGTTAGCTTTTTCAGGAGGGAGCAGCTTAGACTAAATCTAAGTCTACATTTATAATATGTTCTGATTGTGAACAAAGGGTTTCGTTCCAAAAAGTAGAAAAGAACTTTCCTTGAAGCCTAGGTTTTAGAAGCCTGTGTGCGTGTGCACTTGGATGTGTGTGTGTGTGTGTGTGTGTGTGTGTGTCTGTGGATATGTGTGCGTGTGAGTCCTTTGGTTTTCATGTTTTGTTTTTTTTTTTACTTGGAAGGGTTGGGGGAGGGGGAGGGAAGAAAGGGAAGGGGAGTTGCTGAGATGACAGTGTCCCACACAGCTTCAAATAAAATCCATGGAAAGATATTGCATTTGTGGAATAAGTGCTTACTTGAAAAGCATGTTCTTCTTTTATTTTCTTGCTGTTAAGATTTTTTATTTGTAGGGAGTTTGTTTTAATTTAATTTTTCTTTTTTTAGGGATGGGGGCCATCATGTGGAAACCAGAAAATGGGGAAAGTGTGAACTATCTAAACAAAGATTCATTTTGTGTCCATATTTGTTTTTAATTGGCTTCATTTCAAATGTATTAAACAGTTCCATACCTGGATTGGGTGTTTGTAATGGTTACCAAAAAACAAACAAAAAAAGAGAAAAAAAAGAAAGAAAAAGGAAAAAAAAAGAAAATAATTGTGACATGCTTTTATCACTACTTTATTTTTCAAATAACATGTAAATATTGTAATCCATTGGATTTTGTTTTGCTAACCTGTTAATAAAAATATGGGACCATTATCCTTTTAACAAGGCTAGAATGTCATTTTTTTCTTTTTTCAAACATATACCTGATATTTTGTGGCCGCACATTTTGAATGCATTATTATAATTCTGTTGACTGTAATGACATAGAATTTACATTTTTTTTTTGTTTAATTTATACAGAGGACTTTTTTTTCAGAGCTTGAGAGAAGAAAATAAATAGCAAAATGATAACCTATTGACTCCAATAATCAGTGTTTCCCAATACTTGATAAAAAGATAGGGAGATTCTGAGTTCTTGAAGCCAAGGGTTTAAAAAACAACAAAAAACACACAAGTAGGTTATTCAAGTTGTTTGCAACATACATTTTGTAATGAAATGTGAGAAATTAATAAAGAATTTTTTTCACATGTGTCTATGTGCATCTGTTGTAGATCATTTACAGATATGAAATGTAGAAATAATATAGCATTGTTTTCAATGCATGTACATGAAATATATTTCAAACCACTGAATCCACACAGGTATGGAAAACAAAGGGGAAATTTAAATGAGGTGTGAGCTGGGATTTAAAAATGTTAATATTTCTGCATCCGATATTTATCACCAACTATGGGAACTTCATGGAGGGAATGTTTTCCATCAAAAATGTGAATCCAAGTGCAGTCTTCAGAAAGAGAAAGTGCCAGTGATGAAACATAATCTAGGGACTCTGAATCTATGAGCGTAGTTATTTAAACTAACTGCAAGTCACAACCACTGCCACAAACTATCTTGCTGTGCATCCTGCACTGGTAATTATCTTCATTAACTTATTCTTGGAGCTACTCTGTTATAAATCAAAGGAAAAGTGAATAGTCATGAAACCTAGAAGAAGAGTAAATTAAAATGAACAGCCCTGATTATTACACTCAGAGCTGGTTTATAATGTCTGCCTTCACGGTGTTAGGAGAATGGCTCATGGGTCATTTGTCCAGAGTTCATTCTAAAAATTTGGTTCTCACCACTCCTCATCCTTATCCCCTTCACAAGGGAAGGTTTTTAGGAGACTTACAAGAGTGTGTAAAACACAATTAGAGAAAACAGAAAGTTAGATAATTGAGGACCCAAAGGGAAAATGACCGAGTAGCAAAGTGATAATAGTAGAGAATTAGCAAAAATGCATTCCACCAAGCCATACATAAGCCACATATTTGGCTCTGAGCTTCCAGGTAAGCAAGGCCAAAAAGGATCAATCAAGAATCGTCTTGTCGGGGCCAGCCCCGTGGCATAGCGGTTAAGTTCGTGTGTTCCGCTTTGGCAGCCCAGGGTTTCACAGGTTCAGATCCCTGGCACGGACAGACGCACTGCTTGTCAAGCCACGCTGTGGCGGCGGCCGATATAAAGTAGAGGAAGATGGGCACGGATGTTAGCCCAAGGCCAGTCTTCCTCAGAAAAAAAAAAAAAAAAACATTGTTAGTAATTTTTTATTCAACCTTGAATAATACTCAAGAAATACTCAACCTTTTCAGAACTGCAGGTTGAGAAGTTTCTTCTGTGTGTCTTCCTGAAGAAGGGAAAGTGATGTAATGGACTTGTCCATTGCAAAACAAAGCTGTTCTCTCATGGCCTCCATCAAGGATTTGATGAACAATGTTTTTATTGAAGTCATGTCTAATCAATACTCCCACTTTGTTTCACGTAGAGGAAGTGAAATGTACTGATATATTAGTCATGATATGGGCTGCCACATGGCAATTCCTTAGTACAATAAAGGTTTAATTCTTACACAAATTCCCAACTGGTGGGTGTGCCCTTTCATCTGGTGACTCAGGGGTCCAAGCTCCTCCATCTGATGATGGTGCCATCTCAACACATGAATCCCAGGGTCATGACTGAGAGCTTGGAGGTGGTCCACCCACACAAACGCCTCATCCAGGAAGTAGCACACATGACTTCCAGGATCGCTTCATGGGCTAGACCTGGTCACAGAGCCCCACCTACCTTGAAGCAGGCTGGGAAGTGTGGTCTTGTCTACCAGTGTGCCCAGGAAGAACACATGAGCTGGCAACCTTCACCACGTCAGGAACTTTTATAGAAGTGTTCCTTTGGAAACAGTGGGAGATAGAAACCCTCTTCTTTGGAAAGCACAGGATGCTGGTCCCATCACCCATGCACTTAACCAATATATTGGAGCAAATACTTGGTGCTAGTCCCTGTGAAACAACAAACAAGACAGGCACAGCACCTGTCTTCTGACAGTGCATGAATAGTGAGGATAGAGATGCAACGTGGGAGAAATAACTACCACTGAAGATGCTGGGGCTTGCTGGACCATTAGCTTCCTGTTGTGAAGGCTTTTACCCCACCCTCTGTTGATGCTGGGAACCTGAGGACAGATGGCCTTGATTGTGATTGTGTTTTCTCTGTCCATTTAAAGCACATGTTTGATTTACAAAGGCATATGAGAAACCGGTTACGCATACACATTTGGTGGGTCTTTAGCCCTAAGCTTAATAAAAATCACTATAGGATGTGTTCTTGCATTGCAGCCATCCATATCGCAGGGCCAGGGGTGTGATAGGGGACAGCGCTCGATCATAGAGACCATAAGACACTTTGAAGTATTGTGCTCATAATTTCCTGAAAATGTCAGCTCTTTTCCAAACGCCCCGCCCTGCACATGCTGTTCCCTCTGCGTTCAGCGACGAATTCCTTTTCTCTGCTGGAAATTCCCTGCCCTTTAAGACTCAGCCTAAATGTAACTCCTGATGTGAAGCCTTCCCTGACTTCCCACATGTCACTGATATAGAGGGTCACCCTACTTATCACTGTCCCGTCTTAATAAACATTTATTGAAGACTCTTCTCTTCTCTTCCCCAGCCCCCACTCCGACTCAGACTTGAAGTAGCTGAGACACATTGCTGTCAGAAGCAGCTAGCCTTTTTAAATTCAAATATATTCCTGTTGATACCAAGTGTTCGTTCTCATCTGATTTGGCATCAATGTTACATTTTCTTTCGGAGCTTGAGATTGATTTTTAAATATCTAAGTAAAAATATGCAGCTTGGGAGATGAAAAATGTCTTTGTCTGAAACTCTCGGCGCTCTGAGAAAACGTCAGAGAACTGAACACTAGCACTTCCCCTCAAGAGGTCTTTGGCCATCCTCCTCCTCTCTCGCCCAGAGGTGAAGAGGAAATGGAGACGGAAGTCCACTGGGTCTGGAGATTGGCCATCAGTGGTGACAGGCCACAGAGAGGAGGGAGCAGAAGCTGGAATGGGCGATGATAGTTGTGGAGACGTGCGACTGTGACAAGTGGGGTAGACGATGTGCACTGGGGAAAACAAGCAGGCAGGGGTGGGGATAGTAGCTCAAGAGACGGGATGAGAAAAGACTTTTTTTGAAACACAGTGGTTTGGACATGTTTGTTACAGTGGAGGGAAGGAGCCATGGCGGCTGCAGCGTAACTGACAAGCAAACTCACATTGGGATCCTGGGTGCAGTGGAGCAATTGGCTTTGCTCTACTGGGACCCTTCTTCCCGAGAGAGGGGAAGTAAGAGCAAAGGGAACGTGGACTACATGTGCACGTGGAGGTGGGAGATGCAGGGAGTGGCTGGGTTCATGCTCATGGACCTCATCTTTGAGGTGGGATCCAAAGCGAGAGGTAGAGGATGAGTCAGCAGAGAGGTTGAGAGTGGGAGCCACTGCTGAAGGCCACATAGAGGAGAACGGAGTGGAGGCGACAGGGAAGCCGAACAGAACCGAAAACAATTCATTGTTATCATGTTCTCCATATGACAGAAAAAGCGTACTCAGAGGGTCGGGTAACAGATCTTTTGCTAGGACTTCTCTCACAAGCCCCCCCTCCACACACACGCCCCACCACACTACTACATAAAGAAAGGAAATGGAGAGAAAGAGAGAGGCAACTATTGGAATCAGAAGGGATATTTCCTTTCTCCGCCTACTTAATTATCTGGCTTTTTGAATTAGGGGTGGAAAGCAAACTTGCCTTGCTTCTATTCACAATTTCTCTCTTGAGTTTGCTCCCATTAATGAAACAGCTTAGTGTGGTTTAGCTAACTGTATGCATGACTTCCAAAAACCACATCACAATGCAGGAGGAATGCAGCCTCTAGCAACACTACAGCAGCTTAACCGCATTGTTTAAAGAGAAGAGCAGGGGCAGCCCAGTGCCTTGGAAATCCATTTAAGATGTGTGAAAACACGAGATTGAAATTCTGACCTTTCCCCGAAGCTGAAAGGACCTACTCCAGGGGGCTGTTTGGAAGACTGCAGTTGCAGGCTTGGGCCCATCCATGGCTCCCCAGGACTCTGGCTCCCAGAGGCGCGCCAAGCTGCGAACCCCTGCCTCTGTGTGTCCTTCTATCCCTGCTGGGGCATCAGCCTGAATGCTGCTGGGCATTCTGGAAGGGGAGAGGCTGCTTAAGGAATGGTCATTGAGGCCAGAAAAGGAGGGGGGTCATCAAAGGGCAAACTGAGGAAAACTTGATCTAAATTGTGTGGGTCTGGGTCTACAGTCACTCAAGTGCCCTTTCTGATTCAGGTCAGGGAAGATACTCTACCCAGACGGGCTTTCTGATGCTAACCCAGATGCCAAAATGTCTGAGGCAACACGGGGCAGGAGGAAGGGCATGGAAGTTGGGATTTGATTAACATGACTGCATTTTCATTCCATTCTGTGACTGTATGGAGAATTAGGGCACAGCTGGTGAAGAGTGGAGTCTGCAGCCAGGTTGCCTCAGTTCAAATCCTGACCCCTTCACTTACTGTGTGGCCTTGGGCAATTAACCTCCCTACACCTCAGTTTCCCCAGCTGTGTAATTGGGGATAAAAGTACCTAGTCATACACATGTTATGATGATTACATATGTAAACATGTAAAGTACTTAGCACAGTGTCTCTCCCATTTATGTGCCCCATTGACACAATCCATCATCCTCCTCATCATTGGGAATAACTCTTTAATGACTTGGGACCTTTGTTTCCCCATCTGTAGAGAAGGGACAATGAGGTCTCTCTCTTAAAGTGGCTTAAGATGAAAATAGATTAGGGAGAATGTGATGTGTTTGGCCCATGGTTGGCGCTTGATATGTGGCCACTGAACCTACATCAACTGATTTTTCTCTTGCTGGGCCCTGCCAAAATGTAAAGAGCTTGGCTTCTTCAAACAAAATGTGTAGCAATAGATCTTTAGCTCACAATATGGGCTCCGGGGTCAAACAGAGCTGGGTTTAAGGCCCAGGTCCTCTTCTTTTTCACTTTGAAACCTTGGACAGGTTATTTAGCCTTTCTCTGCCTTGGTGTCTTCATAAAATGGAGAATAATAGTATCTATTGTGGAAATGCAATGAGATAATCTGGACCAGAGGAGGGCCACAGAGTGTGAAATGCATGCTCCTCGAGCGCAGCTCTCTTTGGCTTCCTGTTTTATTCCTACACCTATGAGCACACCTGGCCCATTGTAATGATGCTCAATATGTATTTGTGACCTGATTGACTGAGAGATGAGGCAGGAGCACATTAGTGCCAATTCTGAAAGGAGGCGCGGCCCAAGGGGATGTCACAAGTTCACCAGTAGCTCAACTGGTCAAGTTGGTGCTCACATCCTCAAAGCCTTTGGTATCAGATGAGCAGGTGCCACTCTTGTAGACGAGTCTTTTTATTTTTTTATTGCAATTCTCTTCAAGTCTTCTAAAAACCAAAGTATTACTCTGTGAAGTGCTTCTCTGCAGGTGTTCAGAGGGCACTTTTATAGTCCCAGCCAGTCACTCTGGATCCCACCCCCTCCTACTTGCCACAGCCAGGAAAGAGGCTTCCCCAGAACCCAAATGATGGACGGTCACACTTTGGTGGAAGCAGCGTGAGGCGATGTCTGGTTTCTATTAATTATCCTAAATCAGTTAGTCAATCTGGCTAGAGACAGAAATATAGTCACTGTCCTGGTTTAAATGTAAGTACTGCAGGACTCTTGCTGATGAACCTGGCGAAGATGCTGGAAGATCCTAATTGGCTTCTATATTACACTTTGAGAGACCTTGGAAACAAAGATTCCAAGTCATTAAAGAATTAAAAAACAACTACAATGATGCTGATGCCAGTTAATATCAATTGAGCACACACTATGGGAGAGGCACTAAGCTAACTGCTTTGCACATATTATTTTATTTAATCCTCATACGTGTATAGGACTAGAAAGAGGGCTTCTCTCTCCCCAGGATTTATTGACCAAGTACACACTCAGCTGTTGCTCCCTGTCTTCAGGGAACCAACATGCATGAGGATTTGAGGGAGAAACATTTTCTCCTCCATAGCCGGCTAGAGGGAACTTTCTAGAAATTTAAATCTGAGCCTGTCTCTCTCAGGCTTAAAGCACATCACCTCTCGATAGCAAATTCCCACTCATCCTTCAGGTGTGGGCTGACATGTCACCTCCTCTGGGAAGCATTCTCTAGACCCCAAGATTAGATGAGGCTTCCCTCCCAGGTGCCCCCAGAGTCTTGAGGGCTCACAGAGGTCACTGCACTGAGTACTCAGAATTGGAATGTTCTGCTCACTTGTGAGCCCCTCTCCCTCCAAGGTGAGAAGACTGTGTCTCATTGACTGGTAGTGTTCCCAGAGCCTGGCACTGTGCCTAGAACAAAGGAGGTCGATTCAGGTAGGATGCTTTGTGCCATAAGTAATAGAAAATCCCAACTCAAACTCCAACTGGCTTAAACAAGGAGGAAATGTATAATCTCACAAAATCAGCAGTCCAGCTATTCGGTGGAAACAAGAGCAGTAGGATCAGCGGCTCAGTGATGTCATGAGGAGTTCAGTGCTGACCCTTTGCTCTGCCACCATCGATGTCTGCTCCACCCTAAAGCTGGTTCCCCTTGTGGTCACAGCATGGCCCTCAGTGCTACATACTTTATTGTTTTATTGTTCGCATCTAGAACAGAAGAGAGAGGAACCTCTCCCCCAAGTATAGTCTGTAAAACCTTCCTTGTAATCTGATTGGGTCAACTTCGGTTGGCCCACCCATATAGCCCTGGACCTTTGCCAGGTGGTCACCATCATATGAGTGTCTCAGACTAATCATGATTTCCATCTGGAATAGGAATGGGATGGGAAAAAAATCTGGGTTCAATTAGGAAGAAGGGAAGGGGGGCTAGACGCTGGCTAGGCGACCAGCAAGTACTCCTTACATAGACGCTGACTAATTATTCAGTGAATGATATAACGAAAATGAGATCATGGCCTGGTGTTCCTAGGAGTCGTTCCAAGGGGGAAGTCCACTGACAAAGTAGGAGGGACTGAGGCTCTTGTGGTGGCTCGACTGACACTGGAATGTCCTCGGCTTCAGGAAACTTTCACTAATCTAGGCACAACTGGGTCCTTTCCAATCAGGTGCTTCTACTCCTCAGAAATCGTCTAGCTCAAAAGATGATGGAAAAGATAATTCACTTCTCCAGCCATGTGAGAGTGTTTCAAGGGTTTCGCAGGTAGTATGCATATCTACCCATCTCAGACCATTTCCTTGACTCTAAAGAAGAGCTTAGCACACCTGCTGCTCTTGTCTTCCTTATGACCCAACCTCTTCAGCACTCGTTGGTTTTCAAGAGCTGGAAGTCTCTCTCCGGAGACAATTAAGAATTACAGCACTTCTCCCCAAGCCTATGTCCTAAAAGCTAAGCTACCCAACCCACTTCTCAGGGAGGTGGTGAGGGAGGATGGGATCTGATGGGTCTGTCCTAGAACACCAGCTGCACTATTGACTTGAAATGGGACCACTGCTAAGTCACTTACCCTCTCTGAGTCTTCTTTTCCTTATCTGTGAAATAAGGTGTTCGTAAATAAAGCACTGCCTCCCCCACCTTGAAGAACAGGCTTCTGAAAACTGCCGAGTAGGAGAATTTGGGTTTGGGGAAATTAAGACCTTGCAGAGAATTGGGGAGAAGAAGGGGGCAACATCTGTAGCAAATCTATGAAAGGTCTCATGAATACATATTTTTAATTTTTCCTAAAATAGAGTCAAAAAAAGACACAAAATATCAGTGACATTTAACACATATTAAAACACTAATAACAAGCGCTATCCAATTAATTTCTATTTACCAACCCTTGCTTGTAGGAACATTTTCAAGATCTCCCTCCTTTAAGTATTTGGGAAAATGCTGATAATTCAGATTGTAGGTAAGAGGCAGATGAAGAGGGGCTTGTTGGTTGATTCTTCTTCAGGTCTCCATCCCTATATTCATTGTCTTTCTGTTGGTTTGCTCGGGCATTGTTTTCTCCTGTTCCCCAGAGACCCAGGCTTGAGACACCTTAAAGAACTAACCCCATGCACCATCTGTCTACACCAGGCCTGCTCTTCCCCTGGGGGTCCCAGTCTCAGGGAAACACTAGCAGTTACCCAGTCACCCAAGGAGAAACCTGGGCACTGACTCCTCCCTGATACTAGCGGCCCACCTTCAGTAGGTCCCCAGGTCCAGTCACCCACTTCATAACACCCCATGAATCCATCTGCCTCTGTCCATCCTCACTCCAGGTGCTGTAGCTTGGCTTTCATTATTTATCAAGACCACTGCAACCACTTCCTATCTGGTTTCCTCCAGTCTAACCAGGCTACACGAGGCAGCTAGAATGGAGCCAAATCTGATTCTGTCACTCTCTTTCTCAGAACCTCTCAGACCTTCCAGCTCCATCCTCCCAGGTTCCTGCCCCAAACGTCCTCCCATCATAGACTTCAGTCATAAAGAACACCCTGCAGTTCTGCAATTATTTCTCATGCTCTGTGGATTCTCCACAACTTTCCACATGCTGCTCCAGTTGCTTGAACCATTTCCCTCCACCTCCCAACCTAGCTAACTCCTCTTTGCCCTGAAATATTCAGCCCAGATTTAACACTCTATGCCTCAGTTTCTTTTATCCTATAAAATGAACGTCATAATGGTACTTACCTCATAGGTTGCTGGGAGTAATAAATGAGTTAATCCGTGTAAAGCGTGAAGAACTGTGTCCGGAAGTTTGATAAATTCTAGCTATTATGATCCTCTCCGGGTAGCCTTGACCCTGAACCATACACCCCATATGCCCCACACTTCCCTCATCACGATCCTTGACAAACTGAACTCAGATGGAATCACTAGACTTTGCATTCCTTGAGAGCCTACACAGGGTCGTAATGTCTGCTCAGGGTAGGGCCAGAAGCACTGAAGGGACATAGTGAATGTTAGTTGAATGAATAAATGTTTAGACCAAGAGGCCTTTTACCACTGCCTGATTGTCATCTCAGACATTTACAAGCGCTCCCTCTCCCTAGGACTTCTGACAAAATATCCTGAGATGTCTGGGCTTCGGCCCCAGCGCTCACTAACCAGAGACCACCCCATCAAATCGCCATGTTCCTGCAAAGACAGGCAGGGTTACTCTCCCCTTCACTTTAAAAGGGGGAAAAAAACCATGAAGAGGAAAATGACTTAGTCATCACTGCCAACCTTGGCAGATAAACATTGCTATTACGCACTCCAGAACTCAAGGAGCAACACATAATTAGGCACAAGTTCAATCAGCTGCGAGAGGCAGGCTAGGTGGGAGCTCGCGCCCATGAGTGGCTCATTTGCGCTGCAGAAGAGGTGGGGATGTTGCTTTTCACGGAAACACTGTCTTGAAGATTGCCAATTAAATAAACACGTTAATATTTTTAAGTCCCAACCGAGGCGAAATGCTTTTTCTGAGAAAAGGAGCAGAGACGTTGTGTTGATGTCTTTCTAAGTGGCAGCAGCAGATTTATTGTGATTTTACGTGTTTTCTGATGATAAAAGTAATATATCTTCATTGTGAACACCTTGGAAGATATAGAAAACAATAAAGAAGAAAATAAAAATCTATAATAATCTTATTATACACTTGGTCCTATCATCCATTTGATTCAGTCTATCTACATTCAGTGAGTCAGTAAATGATCTCATCCAGTCCCGTGGCTTTAAATGCTGTCTCTATGCTCATCATTCTCAAATTAATATCTCCAGCCCCATGCTCCCCACCAAGCTCCAGACTAGATGTCAAAGGGACAGAGCCTTGTGGATATTTAATAGCATCAGAAACTCAATATGGCTACAATAAGTCTCTTGCTGTGTACCCTCTCCCCACAAAACTGTTTCCTCGTCTAGTCTTCCCCATATTTGTAGATGTCACTGTTATCCTTCAGATGCTTTAGCCAAAAACTAGAAGTCATACCCTAATCTTCACACATATTTAGCCCATCAGCAAGTCTTAACTCTACCTGCAAAAAAGCATCCCAATTTCCTACATGTCTTCCATCTATATTGCCATCACCCAAGTGCAAGAGGCCAATATTTGTTGCTTGGAATATTGTAAGACCAGTCCCTTACCCCATGCCTCCGCTTTCTCTAATCTTTGTACTGCAGTCAAAATACTGACTGGTTATTTTCTTAAGCCTGATACCTAAAAGTAGGATTGCAAAAACATAAATAATTTAAGGTCTTGATTATATATGTATATCTATCCAAGTAGATTTACAGACATCATCTCCCAACACGGACTGCACCAGTGGGGTCTGAGGGCCTGGGTTTTAAGATAGCATCCCCAGTTGTACCATGTACTTGGCCAAGAGCAAGCTTAAAGGTTTTTGTTGGTTTACATTTCTATCTCTGCTACTGACTGAAGCAATGATTACTTCTTTGATCACTTCATATCTATATAGCAGTATGAATTTTCAATGTATGGCACAAGTGAATCAAAAATATAACTTATAAAAATTTTTTTCTTATAGTTAAACATTATCCATCTGGAACTCTCATGTTGTCTAGTGGCAGAAAATTCAGTCTATTTAATTCTAGATAAACTCAGTCACTTAGGGGTTTTCTCTGACACCTTAAGTTTAAACTCAGTCAATGGGGATTTTCTCCACCCCTTCTTCTGTTCATGACCTGAGATTTATCCATATTGACGGAAGTAGTGGGGTGGGAAGGAGCTTTATAGAATCCTAGCCCCAGACAGAAAAAGAGGAGGGGGAATCTGGTTTACAGCTGTCATCTGTCCTCACTGGAATCTACTAAAAAGAACTTTGGTTAATCCCACTCTTATCAGTTGAGATGCCCCTGCCCCATCATCAACTCCAGGTGTCAATTGCTCCAAGCAGTCCATGTTGACCCTATATCACCATTGTTGGACCCTGTTGGGGTACAGGGAACTTTCAGACACTCCTACATGGCAGTCTGGGGCCAGGCAAGACAGGAAGAGCTATCTTGGGGTCTCTATGTGTCCTGATGCCATTTCATCTCTATTTCCAGTCCACCATGCTGTCTCTCGTGGGTTGCACTTGGGAAGTTCCGCACAGGTCCTTTCTGCAGGCTTCCCAAACCTATCCAAGTATTCTATCATCTCCTGGCCTGGGATTGATCTCAGGGAGGAGAGGATTAGTGTGGATTAGTGTGGTAGACATGGAGATACGCTGCTACCCAGATCCTTTCTCGTGCTGCAGTGAGTGAGTTCAGTCAGCAGATGGTCTCCAGCTGTCAGCTCCTCCCAGATACAGAAAGCCACCTCACCCAAGGTCATGCCCTTCCCAGAGCAACTTGCATCCATGACTGAATTAGGTGGAGGAATAAAGGTGCAGCCATTCCACCCAACACAGAACAACTTTGGTGAGTAATATTTGCTCCAGAGTTCCCTACTGGCCAAGGCTTTGTCAGGCTTGCATCCCAGTTCAACTTCTCCCTCTGCCCAATTCTGCTTTCTCTTCCTTCCTTTCATAGGTGTGAATTCCTAATCAGCATTTTGCACCCCGAACTTCACCTTATGGTTTACTTGCAGAGAATCCAGCCTGTAACATTTGTGAAACAAAGCCACGTCCAGGGTCCCTTCTCAGGAATACTCATTGCCACTTTCTTGCTTTCCCTAGGGTCCCCCCTCCCTCAGCTCAGCCTTTGGAATCTCTACAGACTCTACAGAACTAGACCATTAACTTTTAATATATCTTTATATTTTTTATTATATATTTCTTTATATTTTATATATATTTTATATATCATCATGCAATCTCCCCAAGTCTATTGTAAATAGCATAGCATATGGCTTTTGGCACAAGAAAAGCCAAGCTTTTGAAACTCAAAAAGCTTTTCTATCAACCTGTTTTCTTTGCCACGACTTTGAAAAGGCTCTTTTGAAACTCAAGATTGAGAGCTGATGCCTTTGTTCTCTTCCGTTTGGCTGTGGCCCCCCTTCCTCGAGGCAATGGGCTTAGACTACCCTAGCTGCTGTCTGAAATGATAGCAGGTTCCAATGGTATATTAGAAATGGGGAGGTATGTGTGTGGAATATGGAAAATACTTGGGTTCACTCGAAATCTTGTCCTAGCTTATCTGCCAAATACCTGTAGCCTTCTAAACACACTGAAAACAGTTGGAGCTCAAGAGCGCGCTGGTTCTGAAACCCAGACATGGAAGGTGAAGCTATAGCAAGGGCGAGAGCTCTCTAAAATCATAGTCGTTGGTACTTAAAGCTAAAAGATGTTCCACCAGGAACTTGGAAATAAATTTTCTCCTGAAAAAGATATGCAAAGTCACTTGAAATAGACAGCATAGCACTTAAAAGAGTAGGGCTCTATTATATCCCAACAGACGCACGGTTCAGAAGATGGAGTGAGAAATGTGCAGCAATATCGAGAGAAAGAGTCTCAGAAGCTGATGTGGATGGTCCTCCTGGAAAGTCCTTTCCTCTTGTGTAGGTGGATGGATGCAAAGTTTGTAGTGTTCTGTTACAGTGGTGGCCCTCAATGAATCACACTCTGTTTAGTCCCTTCCTTTGAGTCTGGGCTGATCCTGTCATGTGCCTTAACTAACAGACTACAGAGGAAGTGATGCTGTGCCAGTTCTGGGCATAAGCCTTAAGAAGATCTATCAGCTTCAACTTTTGTGCTCTTAGGAGCCGTGAGCCCCACCTGAGGAGTCTGGCAACACTGCTGGAAAGACCTTATGGATAAGCCATGTGGAGGGAGAGGTCCTGAGATTACATGGAAAGAGAGGAGGCCCAGCCATCCCAGCATCCCAGCTGAGCCCAGCCCCCACTGACTCACCAACAAACACAGCCGCATGAATGACCTCCAGTCAGACCAATAGAAGAGCTGCCCAGCTGAGGCCAGCCCATTTTGAAGACTTATATGAATCAAATATAATGTTTTCCGTTTTAAGCCGCTAAGTTTTGTGGTGGTTTGCTACCCAGCATTAGTTAACTGAAAGGAGGTTGTAACTGACAGACTTCAAGCCTTCAGGGCAGGCCCTCTGAGTTCTGAAGTGAATTTATCAGACATCTTAATCAATGCCATTAAATATTCATTCACCTTACTCCCCCTGTACTAATTCCGGGCTCACCCAGCAACCATCCAACTCATCTCTGACTCCCAGCCCCTGTCCTGCCATGCAGTTCTGAATTAAGGGAAAGAAGGAACAAGAAAAAGACTGTGAGAGCTTTCTTCCTGGCTTCACTATGTCCTCACAGGGCCTTTCCTCAGCGTGTGTGGGCAGAGAGAGAGCGCCAACTCCCTGGCGTCCTTACAGGGCCATCAATCCTATTGGTACCCCACCCTTATGACCTCGTTTAACCTATAATCACTTCCTTATATGCCCTATCTCCAAATACAGCCACACTGGGGATTTGGTCTTCAACGTATGGATTTGGGGAAGACAGAAACATTCAGTCCATAACAATGGGTAAAGATACAGATCAGTTGGGAAGTAGAGGGGAAGGGAGTTGAGGAAGTTCCTGTTTAGTGGTCGTTATTTTCTGTGACCTAGGATGCAAGATCATCTGTTGATGATGAGTGGGATCTGCAGATGGTGGAGGACGGAGGAAAGGAACATAGTCTCGGAACAGAGCAGTGGGGACATGGGAAGAAGGAGGCAGGACGTGGAAGCCACAGCAAGGACGATTGAGAGCCCTGTTGCAGGTGAAGGCACGGATTTGAAAGGAAGCTAATCCAGAGCATGGGTAAGCACCTGAATTTGGGAGCCATCAATAGTTCAGAAATGATCAATAGTTCAGGAGGAGGAGCAAAGAAAAGAGAGCAGTGAATTTATCCCAGTAGGAGAGGAATGTGTGTCTGGGAGGGGGCGGAATAGGGGGTTGAATTTAGTTGAAACACTGTCCATGGGATCCAGGCTGGGTTAGGAAAGGAGCAGAAATTTAGATTGGATCAGAAATACTGGGATAAAAGCAAAGAGAGGGCTTAGGAGGACCTGAAAAATAGCCTCTCATTTCACAAGAACACATGAAGGTTAATGATTCCATTTGTGTCTAAACCTGACAAAGCTGGGTTGGGTAGCCGCTTGATCCACCTTTCATACTTTCTATCTTGCTCTCCTGGGATGGACTGCCGAGCTTGCATGCTCTTCTGTTGGATCATTTTTGTTACAAAGCCACAGAGCTAATGGGAGATTTGTATGAAATTGTATTTATAAAGAGAGGCTCCTCCAGAAAGAACAGTTCTTGAGAATTTCACCAAGTCAAAGAGAGACATTTCTTTCGCAGAGAGAGATGATCAGTTGAGGTGTTTGATATAATAATTACAGGTCAGTGGTGGGAGAAGTCTCCCTGAATTTCCCCCATCATGCCCATGTCCCTGACATAGTTTAGAGGCCACTAGCTCTGCCACTCCTAGATATGTGACCTTGGGCAAGTAAATTAACTTTCCTGAGTCTGTTTCCTCATCTTGAAAACAACTTCCCTTCCAGGCTGTAATGTGGGCAGAATGAGATAATAGATATGAAGTAGGGCAAGGGTTAGGCATAATTGCTCTGTTGAAATGCCCAACCATCATAGGTTTCTTTGGGGCTGATCTTTTTAAGAGTAGACTTACCTATAAGGATGATCTGGGATAGGCTTACCGCTTTAAATGAAGTTCCTTCAGCTCCCATCCAGATCCACTGAGGAAAATTGAAAGGTGGTTGAGTTCATGAAGGAACAAAACCTTGGTACCCAGGTCAGAAGCAGCTTCTGGGTCCAAAGCAGTGGTTCTCAAGCTTTAGCATGCCTCAGAATCACCCAGAAGGCTTGTTAAAGCAGCGATGGCTGCACTCCACCCCCAGAATTTTGGATTCAGTAGTTCCGGGGCGGGGCCCAACTACTTCCACGTCTAGCAAGTTTCCTGGTGCTGCTGCTGCTGCTACTGTCCAGGAGACCACACTTTGAGAATCAGGATCCAAAAGAACTACAGACCTGACACAGTGTGTCACTCCCCACGAAGCCTCTTTTCACAGCAGACCAGCTCTCCTCCCTGTCAGCAGAGGAAGACACTTCTCATTTCCCAGATGAGTAAGGACCCTTGTTCCTTCTCTCCCAATCCGTGGTCAGAAGTGAAAGTCACTGGCTCTTAGTGGTTAAACTCTAGAGTGGGCTTAGCCAATGGTCCAGGGAAGAGGGTTTAACCACATACCTAAATGAATGGGTTTGATTAATAATTAAGTGAGCTGTTTCTGGAACGATTGTGAGGATGAAGCTGTGGCCACGATGTAGGAGGCGGTTAGGAGCGGTTTTGCTTGTTCACACTGGGTTCAAAAGGGCTTCGGGGAGTTAGCAACTGAGCCAAACAGAATAAATATAATTTTTAAATCAGCACTACCGAGAGGTAATGGTGAAGGGAATATAAAGTGTTGCCACCTGGCGTCCGAACCTCCTTCTCAAACTTGGGAATTACCAAACCTGTGAAGTTGAGTCCAACTTCCACAAAAGAAACTAAAAATGCCAGGCACTTGCCTCCCCCAGCCTTCCCTGCGTTTAGGGGACCCGATAGAGACTCTGCCCGTCAGTGCACTAACTTCAGACTCCACCAGAAGTTAAGGACCCAAGAAGCAGGAATCATGAGAATCCACCTGCCAGTGGGTGGGGCAACTCCACTGAGTTTCCAGAAGCATCTGGGGCAACAGTCCAAGAGACATCACAAGGCATGGTTTCATGCATGCAAGCTCTGGTAACTGGTGCCCAGGGAAGGCTGCACTGGTCCCTTCACCAGGCTAGCACTGGGCCTGGGTGGGTGGTGGTATTCCTGCCTATGGAGCCTTCCAGCCTGGTGCCAGAGGGGTGTTTTGGTTTTTTTGTTTGTTGTTGTTTTATTAACTTTTGCTTGCAGCTAAGAACCATGGTCAATTCAGAATAAGTTCAAGATAAACTCTGAAATCAAAAAACCTAGTTTTGAGTTCTGCTTTTCCATTTTTTTTTTTTTGTCATTTTGAGCAAATCTCTTAGCCTATCGGAGCCTTAATTCTTTAAACTATAAAAAGGGAAGAAGACTAACTTCTCCACAAAGGTAGTAGGGGAATAAAGTGAGATAATTATGTGAAAATGCTTCGAAAACCACATTGCCCTATAAAAATGTGAGTTACTGTTTTTACATAAATGTGGACTAACACAAATGATCTCTCTATGACTGAGGGTTTATTTTGGCCCTTCCTCAAAATTAGCAAGCCTTTCCTTCTCTCTGCTCATCAGTGCCTCATGATGTCTCTACTTAAAGCATTTTCACAATAAATTTTAATCAGTTGTTGACTAATCTGTCTATGCCACTAGACTATGAGTTCCTCAAGGGTAGAGTCTTTTATTTTCCCTCTGATGTCTACTGGCACATAGTAGGTTCACGGTAATTGTCCATTAGATGAAAAAATAAAAGAATTTGCTGGGACCTCTATGAGTGGACCAGGAAGTTTCCACCTCAGATGGAACTCTCACTTTCTTCCTTTGCAAGACTTTTTGAACTGTAGCAAAATGCCCCCATGGACAAGGGAGTGATCAGATGGAATATACTCCTGGCGAAGCTACTGGTTGCCCTACAGGTGCAAGTCATGGACACAGTGGAGGAAACACGTCTTAATTGGTAGCATGAAAAACATTTCCCAGGTGCTAGGCTGGGTTGTAAGTGCCATCTGTCCTGCCACAGAGGATTAAAGGGAAGCATACCTTTCTCTGGGTTCTGGGGACAGTGCAGGCATCAAGACGAGCTGGTGATATTAACTTGTCTGCGCTCCACCTGGATGATTGCAGGCAAGGGAATCTGTCTAGGGTTTCCATTTTGAAGTCAAATGGATGATGCAGTGGCAGGTCTCTTGTTCCCAGGTGTTTGGTTGCATTTGTTAAGGGGAATTCTGGGGAGAATGGGAATTAAATATTTTTGGCCTATCCTGGAAGGTTTTATGTCAATATGCTCCATGCTATTTGATGTTTGATCTCCCAGTGGCAGGAGAAATGAAATTTACTTCTTCATTCTGGCCCTGTCTTGTGTTAAACATCTTCTTTCATCTGTTTATTCACTCCACAATTACTGAGCTCCCGTGAAGGGGCCAAGCCCTGTGTTGGGTCCTGGGGACACCAAGGAAGATGTGACATTGTTTCTGAACCCAGGAAATTCACTATGTTGGATGGGAGGTGGGGGAGGGGGTCAGACATGGAAACAAAATACAATATACAATGAACAATATAATAGAGATGTTTACAAAGAATTCTGGAGAAGGACAGAGAAAGAAAGAGAGAGAGAAAGAAGGGAAGCAAGAAAGGAAAGAGAGGAAGAAAAAACCCTCACCTATGTCCAGGGATTGTTGTCCCTGTCTGTGGTATTTTCTGCACCTCCTCCCTCACTCTGTGTGAAAACTGCCTCTTTCCCATCACTGAGCTTCCAGCAGGACAACCAATCATAGTGTTTCTCCATTGTCCAGCGGGAAGTCACGTGGTTCACACACCTCACTTCTGCTTACAACTCATTGGCCAGAACGAGTCATATGACCCCACCCCAGCACAACAGGTTCAGGAAATGTAAGTCTTCCATGTTCCCAGAAGGGGGATAATCAGACTTATTTGGAGAACAGCAGAACTGATGTACAGGAATGAATGTCTGTATATATATATAAGTGTATATGTATATTTGTGTATATACATATGCATATCTACATATACATCTCTTTAAATAAATGTGTATCTATTTATATAGAGAGAATGAGAAAGAGATACATATATATGTATGAATATGAGAGAAAGAGAGACCCCTGATGCCATTATAAGCTAAAAGCTCCCTGGGACCTTCAGCTACTCTGGCCAATAAATCCCCTTTTGTCTAAGCTCATTTGCCTTTGGTTTCAGGCACATACAACTCAACGAGTCCCGCCTAATACTATAGGAATCACGCACAGTTGTTCAGATAAAGCCACATTTGAGCTCTGCTTTCTCACCTGAAGGAGGGCTGGGCGCTCCCGACAGAGAGAACAGCACAGGCCACACCGTGAAAGAACAAGGCCTGCCTTGGGAATGTCGAGATGTCTGGTACAACTGCATGTTTATCTCACAGTCCAGATGATTCTCAACAGGCACAAGTTTGAGGACCTCCGGTTTAAAGAACACCTAGCTATTCACATCACAAGAGTCTCCCAATTTTGTTTCTTCATTAAAGCAGATATTCCAGAACCTCATATCTGTTACCCCTCACACCGACCCTATGGAAATGCACTTCCTAAAAAAATTTAACCTTATATCTTTGGCTCTTAGTGACTGTAGCCTTCTTGAAAGAAAAGCGAAATAATTAATGTATCTAATTATTCTTCCTAATTTAAGAGAATTCCTTTCCTGAGACATCTGTGATTGGGATGTTTTTCCCTGACACTGACGAATGAAGAGTCAATGAATAATGAAGACAAATATTACTGTTTGGGGTTTTTTGGGGAGGCGGCATTATATACATTCATGAACATTGAGATGTTAATACCCTTGTGCCCAATCCGTGCATGAACCCACGCCTTACACTGCATAAAGTAAATAAAACTCGATGAAGAGCAGCAGCCACATCTTTAGTAATAGTAATAAAAATAATAACATCCGTTTATTATGTAAGTTCTCTGTGTCCAGCTCTATGCTGGGTGCTTATGTGCTTGATCCAGTTCTGTTTTCAGAACATCCCTGTGATTAGGGTGGTCATCCGCACGTTAGAGAGGAAGAAACCAAGGCCCCAGAGAGTGGAAATAATTTGCCCGCAGCTAGCGGAAGTCGGGAGAGGAATCCAGTGTTCCCTCTCGGCCACACTTACCTCTCTGCCTCTCCAACTCCCTCATGTCCGCGCTCCAAAATCCACGCTCAATGATCGCTTCTGGGGGAGAGAGTTTCTGGTGCTTCCCGCTTGTACAGTGGGAGGGGAGCTTCTGGCAAGGAAGTCGGGGAAGAGAGGGAATGGCTGTTAGGAAGGTGGGAGAAGGTTGAAGAAACCGGAAGTGTTTCCTCCAGAGGAGAGAATAATGAGGAGGACACATTGCTCTCTTCAAACATCCTAAGTCTCTCATATGAGTGGCTTTAGAAGGTAACCCTAGGACAATGGTGGAGATTTCAATCAGAATCTTCTAACACCAGCTGACCAGAGAGGAGGTAACTCAAGGTGTTCAGACACAGATGAAGGTGGCACGCCATGCGGAAGTGGGAGCACTCTGCAGTCAGCCAGACCTGGGTTGATCCGGCTCTGCCAAAACAGAGCTTTGTGACACAGGACAGATTATTTAAACTTCAAGTCTCTCTTTGCTCATTCAAAATTAAGTCTAATAATCCCTATTCTGCAGGCTTATTGTGAGAATTAGAGGTAATATATCTTCAGAACCGCCACAGAGCAGTGGAAATAATGATACTATACTCATTTCCACAGAGTGGGCATCTTGCTTCGCACAGCTGTTTGAGATTCAAGAATCAAATGGAAAGTGTATTACCTGGGTCAGAAGGTCTTTATTATCAACAGCTTCCCAAACGGAACGATTTTCTTCGTGATTCCAGGACACCACTTTGGAGAGCAGCGCTGATTGGTGGGTGCTGGTAGTCTTTTTACAGGGACTTTTTTCTTGGGCATGTTGTGGGAGGGGGCAGAGAAGTTCCCACATTATGTATCCTTCATCTCCAGTGAGGGATCAAGTTATTCTTTGACGTAACTGAAGCGAGCTGTTCTCTACCCTTGATCCCTGTACAATTCTCCCCACCGAGTTTACAGTTGATTGATCGTTCATTCCACATACTATAATTGCTTCATTAGAGGCTTCTGATGGTTCATTGTGTTGGCAACTTCCTGTCAAACTGTCTGCACAATCAGGGCCAGACACATGCCACTTGAGTCTTCAGGAAGTGAAGCGTTTGTGTGTGTGTGTGTGTGTGTGTGTTTGTTTGCAAAAGACAGCATATTACATGGGATTTAATCCCGAGGCTGGGGAGATCCTGCCAGATGAGGGGCAGCACAAGAGCAAACGGCTCTCTCCATCGGTGATCTCAACCACTGCAGAGTGTCAGTTGCCATCCATTTGTTAATGACGCACTGATTCCTAGCTCCAGCCCCGATCTCTCTCATGAACTTCAGACTGAGATAGCCAAATACCTCAAGACAGCCCCCACCATCACTTGGATTATCCCCACAGGCATCTCCAACTCAGCATCCCCAACACAGAATTTACGATCCCTACCGCATCCTCACTCGTTTGAAACCTGTATCCTCTCTCATTCTCTATCTCAGCAAACAGCATCACCATCCACCATAGCACAAGCAGATCACTGCTCATCATCCACATGCCCGCCTCTTTCCCTCATGCTCTACACTCAGACAACAAGCCCAATGGATTCCTCCTTCTACTCCTTTTTCTCATTGGGGACACTCCCTCATTTCCATGGTCACTTACTTGGTCTAAGCTACCACTATTTCCTCCAGGGACTACAGCAAGAGCCTCTTCCATTTAAGTTCCCTCTGGGCCACAGGAGCAGAGCCGTCCTTTTAAAACTCAAGTCTGATAACATCACTCCCGTATTTAAAGCCCTTCAAAAACTTTCCAATGTCCTTAGGGAAAAAATCTTAACGGACCATGTTACATCCGATTATACTTTTTTCTTAGCACCTTGTATTCCTTCCTCTTCTTCTTTTAAAAAATTCCTTATTAATACAAAAGTTTCTTTTAGAACCTTCTGTACTCCCTGATGTCAGGGGCTGTGTCTTTCTGATTCACCACTGATTAACCCCATGATTAGCAGGCTGCCAGCCCAGAGAAGGAGCTGAGGAATCATCTGCTGACCTGTGGCCATGAAAGAACAAGTAGGAGGTACTCCTGTGAGCCAGATTTTCATGCCCCATTCCAGGATGACTTCAGGCATGGAGAGAGAAACACTTCAAAAATCAAACAGACAAAACCTAACAAATCAGCCTGAAAATAGGATACAAGGCCCCTCACAAAAGTGCCTCTCCAGCCTCAGCTCCACCAAATCCTACCCTTGTCTCCCACCTCCATCTCCACGTGGTCTGTGCTCCAGTGACAAGAAACATTCTCCGCTCCCCAAACACCCCACGCTCATTCAAATCACCATTGCTTCTGCTTGTATTGTTCCTCCGCCAAGAAGGCCTTTTCCCTCCTTCCCCACCTGTGGAAATTCTATTCACCCTGGAAAAGTCAGCTGAGTCACCACTTCTCCGGCTCCCCCAGGTAAAGACAGTTAGTTATTCCTCCTTTATCTTAGTCAGCCTGGGCTGTCATAAAATAATACTGTAGACTGGGGAGCTTAAGCAACAGATATTTATTCTTCACAGTTCTGGAGGCTGGAAAGTCCAAACTCTGGGTGCCTACATGGCTGGGTTCTGGTGAGGGCCCTCTTCCTGCCTTGCCTTTCTGCTGTGTCCTCATGTGGTAGGGAGAGAGCAAGCTCTCTGGTGTCTCTTCTTATAAGGACTCTAATCCTGTCATGAGAGCCCCACCCTCATGACCTCATCTAACCATAATTACCTCCCAAAGGCCCCACCTGTAAATGCTATCACATTGCGGGTTAGGACTTCAATGTAGGAATTTGGAGGGGCACAAACATTCAGTCCATAATGTCCCTCTATCCCACCTTCGTATCACTATGTATAATCATAATGATTGTGAATATCATGTACTTGCTATGGGCTTCATATTTTTCATTTCATAGAATTCTCACAACTATCTGAAGAGGGTAGTACTTTAGTCCCCATCTTAGAAATGAGGACACACTTTCCAAGTGGATAGACCATTTGCCCAAAGTCACATGACCACCAAGTGGTGGCCCCAAGCCTGGAATCAGGGGCTCTTGACTCCACAGCCAGGCTTTATCTACTCTCCCCTACCGCCTAGACCAGAAGTTGGTGAATGTTTTATGTAAAGAGCCAGGTAGACAATATTTTAGGCTTTATGGGCCATACTTTTCCATCATAACTATTCAGCACTGCTATTGTAGTGCAAAAGCAGCCATAGACAATATATAGATGAATGGACGTGGTTGTGGTCCAACAAAACTTTATCCACTCTGGAATTTGAATTTCATATAGTTTTCATGTGTCTCAAAATATTCTTCTTTTGATTTCTTCCCAACCATTTAATAGCATAAAAACCATTCTTAGCTCACAGTCCATACAAAAACACCTAGTTTGCTGATCCCTGGTCTAAACTACTACAATGAACTTTAATAGTAATTATTTTTTCAAACATGTCTCTCTTCTCCAGTACCTCCTGACCCTCTCAAACAGGGACCCATGATCAGCCAGCCCTGATGGCCTAGAGGTTAAAGTTCGGCACGCTCTGCTTCGGTGGCCTGGGTTCGGTTCCCGGACATGGAACCACACCACCTGTCTGTCAGTAGCCATGCTGTGGTGGTGGCTCACATAGAAGGACTTACAACTAGGATGCACAACTATGTACCGGGGCTTTGGGGAGGAGGAAAAGAAAAAGAGCAGAAGGTTGGCAACAGATGTTAGCTCAGGGCGAATCTTTCCTAGTAAAACAAAACAAAACAGGAACCCATGATATTCATTCCATGTCACCAGCTGCCCTCTTAACATTTCTCTCCTCAGGGTCTTTTTCCCTCTGCCTGGGATATGTGTCCCCCATGTAGCATAATGTCTGCTTCCTCACCCTCCTTGGGTCCCTATTCAAATGTGGCCTTCTCAGCGAGGCTGGCTACCCTATCTAAAGCTGTGACAGCCTCCTCTGTCACTCCTTATCTTCTTTATTCTGCTTTGTCTTTCTCCTTAGCACTTATCACCATTTACCCAAGCACATATTATTCCCTCTTTTTTCTTCTTTTTTTGCTGAGGAAGATTCACCCTGAACTAACATCCATGCCAATCTTCCTCTATTTTTTATGTGGGTCACTGCCACAGCATGGCCGCTGACGAGTGGTATAGGTCTGCGCCCAGGAACCAAACTCGGGCCGCCAAAGTGGAGTGCGCCAAAGTGGAGTGCACCGAACTGAACCACTAGGCCACAGGGCTGGCTCCTATTTTCCCCTCTTTTTCTTGTTTATTGTCTTATCCCCATTAGAATGTGAGCAACATGCCAGCAGGGACTCCTGCTTTGTTCACTGCTGTAAACCCAGAAGCTAGAAGGGTATGTAGCACGTCATAAGAGCTAAACAGATATTTAATTAATCCGTTCATTCATCTAAGTCATTCATGATCATCCAGTACAGAGTCGATTCTCAAAAACAAAAAGCTTGGATGATTAGATAGAGGAGGTATGTTTCAAGTTTCTCCCCAGATCTTATGTTTTTGGGTCTGTTGAAAATCTCTCTCATTTTCCACTGTGTTTGCACAGGGTGGAAATAGTCCTGTGCCTTTTCTCTCTGGACTCCCTGTTAAGCATTGATCTGTGCTGAGGTTTCTTTGAGGCGTGAACTCCTGACCCTGCTCCTTCTGGAACACTGAGCTGGAGGTTCTCAGGGAGAAGGCAGGACGTGACTGGGGCACGGACATCAGCCTCAGACGGGAGCAGCAGATGGAGCTGGGGACAGCTTGGTGAGGAAAGCACGGAATTCTGGCAGAAAAGAGAAAAGGTGTGTGCCAGGGCTCTTGGGGGGCTGGCAGAGGAGGATGGGCTTCTTGTTAAGTTAATTGAGGTAATTTTTGCTGCCACCTTTTGGATAGTAACAAAATTTCCTTCTACCAGCCACTGCTCAGATCTCTAGCTCCTGCCACATTCCATTGTACCAAGACAGCACTCTAAATTTAGCTACATTTATTTAGCTATTCCTTAAAACTTTGTCACTTAAAAAGTAATTATAGGATTTTTCTGACAGACTGTAATACATGGAGTGCACCAAATTACAGGTATAATTCGGAGATCCAACTGGGATCACCAAATAAAATTGACAGCAGCAGCCTAATTCCAGAATAATCCATGTGACGGCTGGAGAGACTTTGTTCTTTAGGCCTCTCTCCTTAATCTGCATATTGAGCCAAAAGGTCAAAGGAATCAAAAGAAACTAAAGGAGGGGCCAACTAAAAGGAGGTGGCATAGTGATTGAGTTCATGTGCTCCACTTCGGCGGCCCAGAGTTTGTGGGTTCAGATCCCAGGCGCGGACTGGCGCACCGCTCATCAAGCCATGCTGTGGCAGGCGTCCCACATAAAATAGAGGAAGATGGGCACAGATGTTAGTGCAGAGCTAATCTTCCTCAGCAAAAAAGAGGAAGATTGGCAACCGATGTTAGCTCAAGGCCCGTTCTCCTCACCAGAAAAAAAAAAAAGAAACTAAAAGAAATGGTCTCTAGGCCAAGGTATGGACCCCTGGGGAAGTCTGGCCTTCCTTCTGCCTGGCAGAGCTGGAAAGACCATCAGGCTCCCAGAAAGTCCGACGTGCTCTCCCTGAGGGCAGAGTGTTAGCCTGAGTGAGCCTCTGTCTTTCCACCCAGCCAAGAGCCTGACATAGGCGACCTCTAGGAGAAGAAGGGTTTTTTTCTTTTCTTTTTAAAAAAAAAAAATTTCTTCTGAGTTTTCTGTGATTGTCAACTGCAGAAACCAAAGTTAGTCTCCCAAGGAAAAAACGATGCCCAGGAGGAAAAGAATGGGTCCCTCTGGGAAGTGAAGACCCCACTCAGCAGAGCCCTGGTGGACATAAAATCCACAGAGAGATGAATAATTCTGTTTCCCATTCATTCCACAAATGGTGCTGAGCTCCTGCCGAGCTCCCGCTTTGGAACAGTCCCTGGAGACACACAGCAAATCAGAGGGATAAGGGAGATCTCTTTAGCCTAAAAGCTTCAGTAGATGCTAGAGAAGAAAGGTCCAGGAAGGGCAGAGAGGGCCCAGGGAGTACCGCCTGGGAGAGCGGTGGGGCCTAGAGGCAGGGAACTGGTGAGCAGGATGGCGCCACCCTGCTGGCCATCAGCGGTGTCTGCGGATTTCCTCTTTGAATCAGACTCTTTCCGTAACAGGTGGCTCATCATGCCTTTTGGGTAAGAGTTAAGGGCTCTCTGGCTAGGTATATTTCCCTGGGATTCTGGGTGGGGTCTAGGATCCAAGGCTATAACTAACCCTCCCAAAGTTAACCCTGGCACGCCTGGTGGCTCAGAGTGCCTCCAGCATTAAGACAGCCAGCTGGTCCACTTGTAAGGGATCTTCCAGGTTTTCTATTCCAAGGCTCTGTGTTTGTCAGAGTTGCTGACTCAAGCCCAGAGCAGTTGAGTGACTTGTTTCAGGCTACAGAGCAAGGCTGTGGGCAGGTCATGAAAAGGAGCCAGTTGTCTGCGTCTCAGTTGAGGGCTACCATTTTTAAAGCAACTCCTGGGCTAGTGGAAAGAGCCCTGGCTTTAGAGCCAGATGTTCTTAGATTTGAATCCAGACCCTGCCACACAGGTTTGAGTAGGTCTCTTAAAGCCAATGCTTCCTTGTCTGTAACGTGGGGACAGTCATCCCTGCTGGGCCTCCTGCACTGGATCAAATGATCCAACCTGAGGGAAAGTGCTTTGTAAACTGTAAAGCACTGAGTGAATACTGCTCATTGTCATATTTCCTCATCCATGGCTCAGATGCCAAAGGGGCCCAACTTTCCGACTTCAGCCCTAAATAGAACAGCATGATATGGCATAGGAACAGTAACCGTGTGTCACCAGAGCAACAGAAGGCGGAGAGCAGGCCCCTACACCATCCCACTGTCCATCCCTCCTTCTGTCCCCTTCATCTCTCCCAGACTCCGGGTGGAATGAGCTGCAAAGCTGTCCACTTTCTACAGCAGCTCTGAGGCCACGGCTGGGCAAAAGCCAGCAGGCAGATCTTGGACCAGTTCTTTCCTGCTGTAAACATCTCAACTTGCGGCCTTTTCCTCCTTATTTCTCAAGGGCTTGGGACACACAGAAGACCCTGTCCCTGGACTACTTGTCTCCCTTGAAACCAGAGGTTACCCTGTATTCTGGAAGGGGTAACAGCCACCTCAGCCACCTTGGAGGGCCCCAAATAGGAATGGCTGGTAGTTAGTGACTGGCCCACAGATTCCCCCAGCCCTGACCACTGCTTCCCGCAGAGCCTGTGACCAGAACCACCAGCCCCACTTTGTGGGGGAGGGGAGTTGCAGGAATCTCAGGCCCCTACACAATCACAAAACCTGCCAGTACCTGAGGGAACAGAGGGGTCTTCGGCTGCCCCTGTAGACAGCCTTCCTAGCCAGTGACCACCGAGAGCAACTTCCAGCACCAACGAAGGCACACAGTTGATATTCACTGAGCACTACCATGCATCAGGGGTGCCCCGTGCACAGTCTACATTAGTCCTCCACCACCTGCTGAGTAAGAACTTCTATTACTGTTTTACAAGTGAGGAAAGGAGAGTCCAGAAAGGTTGTGAAATTTGCCCAAGGTCGTGCAGCTAACGGCAACATTAATAACAGCAACGATGAGTGCTTTTAATAAGGCAAACATTTTACATGCATTTTCTCCCCAGGACCTCACAAGGACCCTGAGGTGGTGATTACTCCCTGTCTTACAGATGAGAGGCTGGAATGGAGGCAGTTAATGTGTTGCCCAGCCACACAGAAAGTGGGGGGTATAGTCAAATCCAGCCCTCACTCGTGGTCTCCTGCTCACCTTGGCTGGTGCTGGATTCAGACCCACGGCTCCTGATGCCGAGCCCAGAATTCACGCCACACCATCAGCCAGTTGGAATTCTCACAGCAGAATCACTGAGGGAGATTTTTCAAACCGGGTTCTCAGGTTCCACCCCTGAAGATTCTGGTGAAGAAGCAGGTCTGGGAAGTGCCTGTGTAGCTGTGTTTATCATACGTGCCCCAGGTGTTTCTAGCATTTGGCCAAGCTCGAGAAGCACCATGCTCCCGTTGCTGCCTCCCTAATTGTCAAGGTCTCTAATGGTGAGAACTTGTAGGTTTCCACCTTCCATCCTCAACTTCTGTCCTCTCCACAACTGGTGCTGTCCTTGCCTCCATCAGCCTCCCTTCATTGTAAACCCAGCGGCCACTTTTATGTGCTCACCTCGGTCGACCTCTCAGTGGCGACCAGCACCAGTGACCACTCCTCCTTCATGAAACTCTCTCCATAACATCTCTTTTCTCACAGTTTTCCTCCCACACTCTGGCCTCTCCTTCATGGCCTCTAATTGACTTCCCTGACTCCTTCTGTCCCTTTAATCTTGCTGTTCCTGGAACTCTGTGCCAAACCACCTTCTTTTGCCATCTTCCTCTCCCTGGTGACCTCATCCACCCCGTGGCCTTAGTTACCACCTTTGTGTTGATGGTGCACATCACCTGCCCAGAGCTCCCCTAGAGCCCCAAGCCCATGGAGGCCCAGATGCCGCTTGGTCATGTCCACCTGACTGGCCCACGGGCATCTCCAACATGGCGGCCTGTCCACAACAGAACACACCATCTTCACCTGTTCCTCCTGGTGCCCCATCTCTGCAAAGGATCATTCATGGATCACTGAAGGCAGAAAACTGGTGGTGTGTGGAGCGGGGGGTACGTCCCCAGGGGGGCATCCTCCTGTGTCCTGTTATTACCAAATTCTAGAGATTCCAGCCTCTAAATCCCTCAGAAGCACCCCCAGCTCTCCGTCTACATGGCCACTGTCCCAGTTCGTCCTCTCCTCGGTGTCCTCGTTATTACTCTGCTGCCTTCCTGGCCAGGCCCTCACCCACCCAACCCACTCCCCACCCAGAAGCCAGTCAATCAGACCAAGCCACTTCCCTATTGAAAACCATTAAGTATTTCTCCATTACCTTCAGCATGAAATCCAAGCTTTATCTCTCGCCCAGAGCACTTCCTGAGGGGACAGACTTTCCTTTCCAGCCATCTCTCCTGCAACTGCCCACCAGATAGCCCTGTCAATGCTCAGGCACTTAGACCTGAGCACTGTTCTGGGAAAGTTTCGGTGTTTTGCTATCTTTGCACATGCTGTTCCCCCTGGCAGGAAGACCATCTCCTTCTCCCGCTTCGTCCTTCGAGTCTCCCTAAGGCGCACCTCCTCCAGAAGTCCTCCGTGACCACTGGCTTTGGGCAGATGCCCCTCCCTCACCTGCCACGGCAGCCTGTGCTGACCTCTTTCCCAGCACTCACCACCCATCCTGGACTACCACTGCCTGATCTGCCTGTCCCACGGGACCACGAGCAACGTTCCATCTCCTTCAGCTTCTTCTCTCCAGGGCCCAGGATGGTACCAGTGGCACTTAATAAACATCTGTGGACTAACAATGATAAAACAGTAACATGCACCAAACATTTATTGAGGACTTAGACTGCCAGGCACCCTGCTAGGTGCCTGCATCATATCATTTAATCAGTACAACAACCCTAGAAGGTAACTAATTCTTATTCCCATTTTACAGATGAGGAAACTGGGGCATGTTAAGTAATTTGCCCAAGGTCACACGTTTAGTCAGTGACAGAGTGAAGACCAGTGCCCACTGCTCAACTGAACGAATGAATAAGTGAATGAGGAAATTATGACTCTGGGAGGCAGGGCGACTAGAGCTTCTGCTCAGAGTTTAGACAGGGCCACATTCCAGTAGTGATATTAACCAGGATTCACCGTGGGAAAGAGAAGACCATTGGCTCTTTAAAATGAATCAGCCATCCCACAACTCTGAGAGCCTGAATCACCGTATTCCTTAGAGAAATAAGGTGAGGAGGGTTTTCCTCTTCGGTCTCCCTGTCACCTTCCCGCCCTCTGCTCGTTCTCCTCACGCTGTCCACAGAACACTTCCAGCACCACGTTGCTTCCCCGGCAGCCGGAAGGGCTGTAGGTAGAGAACCACAAGCCCCATCGCTCCCTTCAATGACCCCAATTCCAAGCTATGCCAGGAACACATGAGGGCAGAAAAATGGCTTGAAATCTGTATGTGGGAGAGGTTGGGGAGGTTGAAGAGAGCAATTTTTGTTTCACATCATTCCTTTGTATAACGTTGTATCCTTCTGACAAGTCCGCATAATACAGCTTAACTTCACCAATTGCTGCCTTAAGAGAAAACAGTGAAGACCTATCTTTAATGTCAAGTGAACAATGGGCATCCTTCCAGAGGAGGAAAATGACTTGCTTTGAAAGAGCTGGAGAAGAAACGTGCAAAACGTTCCAGCTTACCATGGGGGGTGGGGGAGTCAGCAGCTGTGCATTGGCACGTCGGCTCCCCGGCTACGAGACTAGGGAGGCCTCCGCCAGCCTCCTCTATCTGTCGGGCCCACAGCCTGAGGAGGAAGCCTCTTCACACGGGTGGCGACAGACGGCAGGTGTTTAGTCCTAGGGAAAGTCGAGCCAGCTCCCCTCAGCCCAGGTGTGTCTGTGGGTGTATGTATGTGTATGTAGAACTTTCCCTTCAAAGACAATGGACACCTGGAAGCATATGTGGAACCCCCTGGGGACTCCAGCCCCTGGTTCTCCTTCTGCCAGAGCATTCGTTTGTACCTGATTCTCCTCACACATGGCCACCCTCCACTAGCACTGAGATGGGAGGTAGACTCTGACCCACCTTGGCACAAAGACTTGGCAGACTAAACACTATTTAAACTATCTACACTCCTTAGGCTTTTCCCATGCAATAGGGAGCATTTCCACATTCAGATTCCACACCTGCCACTTCATTTTTGATACTTCAGCCACATCAAGCTCATTGTAATTTCTTGACTGTGTGATTTCATGTGGTCCTGGTTCTACACCTCAGGGCCTTTGCACATGCTGTTCCCTTTGCCTGACATGCCCCTGGAAAGCCCTACTCATCCTTTAAGGCTCAGATCAACTATTTCCTCCTTCTGGAGCCCTATCTGACCTCCCCGGTGAGTTTGCCACCCTCCTCCTTTGTGCTCCAGACTGCCTCCATTATAGCAGACATTACTCTGTATGAAATTTATGACTTTACATGATTTCTTCTCTATTAGGGGATGATTGTTTCAGGATCTGGGACTTTGTCTTATTCACATATGCATGCACATACACATATATACATATGCATTCACATATATGTTCATGTCCACGCCCTGGACCGGGCTCACTGTCTGGTACATGGTATGTGCTCCATAAATGCTTGGTAGGTTAGGAGGTCTAAAATTCAGGCTCTCAATCCTGGTGCAAATTAGAATTACCTGAGGAATTAAAAACAAAACAATGACCGCATCCACATCACCTCAGAATCTGTTAGAAATGCGAAATCTAGGGTGCACCCCAGACCAACTGAATCAGAAACTCTGGGGGTGGGGCTCAGCCATTTGTGCTTTTATGAGCCCTGCAGGTGATTCAGACCCAAGTGAAGTCTCCTTTGTCTAGAGGCTCATGGCTAAATGACATATTTAATCACCCCCAACACATGTGATACACAGTGGTGAAGAAAGAAAGATAACTACAATTAAAAGCACCCACTTGGACAAAGAGAGAAGGGGAACGACATATGGTAATTATGAGGGTGTAGCACATGCTTCTCTAACAGCACGTATGGATGGGAAACAGCAGGGCGGAAAGGGAGCACCAGCGGCCTCTGCCCTGTGATGGAGGGTGCTCCTTGGCCCACCAGCCTGGCCTGCCCTGGTTCTACTTGCTGGTGGGAACTCCCTTGTCTATTGACCCTGTGGCCACAGCTAAGAGGAGAATTGGGTGGCTTTCCCTTCTCAGGGCTGCTCACTTTCTCTGGGGAGTTCACGGGTCGGGGACTGCCCTAGGGGTTGATCACTTTGTGGCAGGTCACCCTTTGCCAGGCTTTGTATGTTTCAGGCATTACAACTTTCTTAAACATTAATAAGCTCTTGGTTGATTTGCATCCAGTCAAATCCAAAGTCAGAATTTTGGGTCCTTGAATCTAGACCACTGTCTGAAGGCTTCTGTCCCTTAGAGGGGACCTTCCTGTCCTATCCATCGTGCTAATGATACACTGGGTGGGTGGGGAGCAAGGCTAAAATTCCTTTTGTTTCCTGGCTGCATCCCAGAGGATGGCTGTTTACGCAGTGGAAGAAAGAAGACGTGGGCAAGTGTGAGATATCACCTACCTCCAGGTTCCAGCCTTTTCTCCTCTGTTTTTAGCCTCCCTTCACCTCCCTTATGCTAAGTTTACTTGGTACAGAGATTTTAGCTTTTCCAGCTCACAGCACTCCCTCAGCCGTCCCTCGGCTGACTGAGACAGGGCGGGCTTCTCTGAGGAAGACTCTGCTTCCTCCCCACTCAGTCGGCTTCGTCCTTACAGGACACAACTGAAGGTCATAAGAAGTAGCCAATCCTCTCCAACATAATTATCTTTTCTATCTCTAGAACATAGTTTGAGTCTCAAAATAGTACATGTGACGGTTCAACCCAGCTGCCATGTAAGACATGACTGGGATTTCCAACTTCCCAGCCAAGAAGAGAGGAATTCTATGATTCAGCCAGTTCTACATTTTAGGATGTCACTTATAAAATCCTGCTTCTAGAAGCCAATGTTATTATTATTTGGGACTTATTTTGTTGCAAGTGAAAGAAACCCATCTTAAGATGGCTTAAGCAAAAAGAAAAGGCGGGGGGTGGTTATATTGGCTCACCCGAGTGGGAAGTTCAAGGTTTCTGCATCTTTAGATGTGGCTGTATGTGAGGCATGAAATTATGCCCTCAGTCTACTCTCTCTTGCTCCTTCAAAATCTGAGCTCTGTCTTCCTTTGTACTGATTTTACCCTCTGCCAGTCACCCCAGGTTTATATTTAACCAGAAAAAAGAAAGCATCTCTTTTCTTCTTCCTTTTTGCTTTTATGGTGAGGAAGATTGGCCCTGAGCTGACATCCGTTGCCAACCTTCCTCTTTTTTCTTGAGGAAGACTGGCCCTGAGCTAAAATCTGTGCCAATCTCCCTCTATTTTGTGTGTGGGACACCACCACAGCATGGCTTGACGAGCAGTGTTTAGGTCCACACCCGGGATTCAAACCCATGAACCCCGGGCCACTGAAGCAGGGCATGCAAACTTAACCACTATGCCACCGGGCTGGCCCCCAAAAGCATCTTTCCTAATAGTTCCAGGAGATGTCCCATTGCTGACTCTCATGAGCCCAACACGGGTCACATGCCGATCTCTAAACCAATCACTGTGGCCAGAGAGGATGCAGTACAGTAATTGACCACATGCCGAAACAAGAAGTGGAAATTATCCCAACCTAAAACACACAGTCTGAGCACAGGAAAGATGTTTTCCCAAGAGAAGAGAGTGGTCCTGTTAGCAGAAGAAGAGAAACAGTAGAAGTCCCCTTTAAGGACCATGACTGTTTGTGCTGGCTATTGTGTCCCCAGAGCTCAGTACACTGCTGCCACATAGGGCATGCTTATCAATATTTGTTGATGAATGAATAAATAAATGAATTCAGAGACTATCTTTATATTCTAATTACTCTATGGGGAAGCCCAGTGGAAGATGAGCTCTTCGAGGTCTTCCATGAGTTCTAGTGTGTAGGTCAATTTTAATGACCCCTGGATTTGCCTAGTTGGAGAAATAATCCTCTTCTCCCCATAGGGACCCTCCTTCCCAACACTGTCACCAGAAGGGAAATCTGGCAATGTTCCCCCAAATTATAAAATACAACAGAAATTTCTCAAAAGCAGCAAAGTTATATATTATTCTTTCTTTAATTCATTCATTCTACAAACATTTACTGAGCACCTATATATACCAGACACTATGCTAGATACTAGAATAAACCTTTTACTTTAAGAAGCTCGAACTTAGTGGAGAGACCAACAAGTGATCAAAAAAATGGAGGCCGCTTATGGAGTAAAAGATTCCGGGCTTTGGTGTCTGACCTGGGTTTGAAATCTGGCTCCACCACTTAGTTACCAAATAACATCGGGAGAGTTATTAACTTCTTAGTTATAATAATATCACCAACCTCACAGAGAGGTTGTGTAAATTAAATGATAATGTATACGTACAGCACGTAGCTAAAGCCTGGTACAAATGGTAGCGCTTCCATTGGAGGCTGTAGAAGCTCAGAGGAAAGAGCAGCTAACTCATCCTGTAGAAGTCGAAGAAGGTCTGATGGAAGAAGTGAGATTTGAGTTGGTTCTTAAGGATGAGCAGGAAATCACAAAGTAGAGGGTCTAAGGGGAGTGCATTCTGACAGTGGGAAGAGTTTGTGTAAAGGCTTGAAAGCCCAAAGAAAATTGGTACATTTACAAAGCACTGTCCATTTACAGGGATAGTGATGGGAATGGAAAGGTATGAAATGCCAACATTCAGGGAGAGAAGAAGGATTCTAGGACTTCTTTGTCCAATGGGAGTATTGGTCACCTGGGAATCCCTGCCCAGTAGCCATAAATCATTGGCGTCCCAGGTAAATGGGTGTCAGAACAGCCATTATCTCTCTTGTACACACATTAACATGGGCCTTTCAGATGGATGGAGAAGTTGAGGGTCCATTTACAGTTCTTTCCAAATGACTTGCAATAAATAAATCACAATATTTATTATTCAGAATCTGGTTCAAATAAAGCAGGGATTTTGAGTTGGTGGAAGGGGGTAGTGAGGGGAGTGGTTGACTCCTGGGGGAAAGGTTGAGGGATTTAATGAGATAATATCCATAAAGCACTTTGATCTCCCTGAGGCTATATGCTGCATCTCCTGCTCAGGGCATGGGAGATCTGGGGAGACAGCATTTCTAAGTAGAGATGCCAGACTGCAGAAATGCTAGACAGAATGAGGGGGGAAAGACTTGCTCCTTAAGTAATTTCCCTTATCAGCATCACAGCTAGCGCCATCCACTACAGCTAGAAGAAATGCCAGGTTGCCAGTTAGGGGACTTAGGTCCAGACGCTCAAGCCCTCTTGGCACTGGGGAGGAACCCACCGCTCACCACCGTGAGCTATACGCCCACATCAGACAGACAGACTGGACTTCGAGCCTTACTCACAGCCTTGGTCCTGAGCCTTTCTGTCTATCCCAGCTTATATCCCACTTCCCAACCTAATTCAGATTGCCAGCTGTGATAGAGGGAAAGAGGACTTGGATCCAGAATTCCAAAATTCTGCCTAGCTGCTTCCCAGTGTCCCAGGTCCCTCCTGGGTGCATACCATAGAAAGAACATACACACCCAGGATGGGTGGGAGCTGGGCTAGATTGTGTGAGGTGAGGTCATTATTTGCTCCTCTCCCCCTCCCCAGGGCCTCCTTTTCTCTGGATCATTCCCTCATTCCTACCCAGCATTAAACATAGACACAGGAGAATCCCCAGTCCCATGAATAAAGCATTCTGGAGAGAAGTCCAGAAGAGTGAAAAACTAAAGTATTCACAAGGAAGAGAGAACTTTGATTCTCTTTATCCCCTCATCCAAGGCTTGCCCCTCTTCACCGTGACCCAGTTTTGTGTCCCTGATGACTCCATTTGAACCTCATCCATTTTAGAATTCCTTCCTCCTCCACGTTTGCATTAGTTAGGATGAAACGAACTGTTATAACAAACGAACTCCAAAATTTCAGGGGCTCAACTTTGTAAAAAACTTGTTTTTTATTCATGGTCAATGTGTATGTTTTTCTTTTGTCATGGGGGCAGGGAGAGAGGGTGCTATGGACTCAATCCTTGTGTCCCCCCTAGATTCATATATTGAAGCTCTAATTCCCAATGTGATGATGTTAAGAGGTGGGCCTTGGGGAGGTGATTAGGTCATAAGAGTGGATCCCTCAAGAATGGGATTAGTGCCCTTGTGAAATAGACATGAGAGAGATGATCTGTCCCTCCACCACATGAGGACACAGCAAGAATGCGTCCATCTGCACACCACAAGGTGAGCTCTCACCAGGAATCAAAGCCACTGGCACCTTGATCTTGGACTTCCCACCTCCAGAAACGTGAGAAATAAATTTCTGTTGTTTAAGCCACCCAGGCTACGGTATTCTTGTTATAGCAGCCTAAATTGACTAAGGCAGAGGGCCTTGAGTTTTATTCCGAAATTCAAGGTGACAGATTCTGCTACCTTCATCAGGTGACCTTCAAGTCATTCTGGGCATCAACATTCAATTTGTAAAGGGGGAGAGCATGAAGAGTTAGGCATAACAGATTTTTGTGGGCCAGGCCTTGAAGGGGCACACTTCACCCCTACTCACATTCCTTGGATTAGAACACAGTCACGTGGCCCCACTCAACTGTGAGAAAGGCAAGAAACGTAGTCTTGTTAGCGCAGAAGGAGCAAGAGTCAATAGGTTTGATGAACAGCTAGCCAGCTGCCGTGATATGGATCTGCGAGGTCCAAATTATGAAAGATTTTGTGAGAATTTGGCTTTAGGAGTACTTAGCTGAGGTTTTGGAAGGAGAGCAGCAGCACTTGCAGATCCCAGTTAAGTCAATGGAAAACCGCCAAAGACATGGTGAGGAAGATAAGATGCTTTAGCTCTGGAAATACTGCTTGCAGGAACCTTATGAGCTGGCAAGGTGGACACAGGGCTGAGGTCTTAGAGGCCCAGGGCAATGGGGAAAGGCCACATGCTGATAGTTCTGGGTAGAAATGGCCATCGAGAAGACCAGCCACATAGACAGCGGGATAAGCTTAGGGATGAATAAGGGAATTAGTTGAAGAGCTCATCTTTGTATATTCTAGTCCTCGAGGAAGAGGACAGACATGTGGGAAGACAGGAGGTCTGTGAATGAGGTAAAAACTCCCCTGAGTGAAGTGAAGTGGCAGGAGGTTGGTAAGTAATATCACTGGGGTTAGGAGGGGAGCAGCGGGATTGCCATAAAGAAGGAGGAGATGCTAAGGAAAGAGTCAGACAACCTTCTGGACAGGAGAGTGGGAACGGAGGAGGATCCCAGCCCCACTGGTGGTCCTGAGGTGGAAGATGCAAGAGGGTGAGCAGCCTTTGCTTGAGAGGGCCGTGAAGGATGCAGTGGGGTGAGGGGCTAGGTCTCAGTTCAGGTGAAGCGGTGGAGGGTACACACCAGGAACCGCCCTGGAGAACAGGCAGGAGGCTTATAGAGGCCCAGCACAGAGGAGGTCCAAGGGGAGAAGGGCTTGTGACTGGGCCAGGGCTGATCTGGGTGGGACTTTGAGGAAATGGGAGAGGACAGCTGATCAGATGGACGGAGGGCTGAAGGAGACAGTGAGCCCTGTTTTACAATCAGTACATTTCACTCTGTGTAAATTACACCCCGATTTTTAAAAAAATAGACTGAAAGCCCATGAGGGCAATTTTAACAATAATGTAAATTACATAGAAAAGTATCAACGATTTTCCCCAAATGAAGAGATTTGTTTTATATACCCATTTTTTAAGGCATAAAGTATGAAGAAGATAAAATTACTTTAAAATATATATATAAAAATGGCTAATATGTGAGCAATAGTGAATATTTAAGACCAGAAACTCAAAGAAACAAATTATTCCGCTGCTGTTTTATTCACTTCCATTAGGCTTATCCGCGACGGCAAATGTTTCAACTCAGGTTGGAAGTGCCTGACAGAGAAGTGGAAAGTTAGTTTCGTTGGGAAAGGAAAAGGAAGGATTCTACTTCAAAGGTTAAATTTTGATCAGGGAGCTGTAACAGCACTGTCAAATAATTATTATTGTTATTTTTACAAATCTATTTCACTTGAAAACAAGTTGGGAAATTTCTGACTTCGTTTAAATGAGACCTCAATTCTCCCAGGCCTGATGGGCCACCTGAGGCAGGGTCTCCTGCTGGAAACGTGCTGTGCTGAGTCATTACAGTGGCAGCTCCCACTGAGAGAAATAGCGGAGCCCGGTTCTGGTGGCAGAGCTGCTGAACAGTAGGGGGACGGAGGGAGGGAGGGAAGCTAATTTTTCCAGGCCGATCTGAATGCTTCTCTTTCATAGGCACTCTTAGTCAATATTTATCTAGCTATTCAAAGAATTATAGCTAATCACTTCTCTCTTTTTCCTTTTCATTATATTTCTCTGCCTCTTTGTGGGACACTGAACCTGAGCAATAGAAGGAAGTCCTAGCCTCTTCATTCCAGACCTTAAGATGTCAGAAGTAAAACTTCCAGCTGAGGTATGACCAAACTGTGAATCTCAGACACTTGGTACAAGACCTATGAAAAACAACGTTCATGCCCCCTCCTTCTGGGTGGTGGTGTATAGAGAGTTAAGTTTCATTAAGTATGATTTACTTTTCAAGAGTCTTTTTTGTTTTTTGCCACGGTACCATTTTGGGGTTTACTCACCCAGTCCTTCTCTGGCTTATTATCTTCTCTGATTTTGGACATTAGAATAGTTTTCCCGGGAGAAGAAATCTTGTTTGCCGTTTTGAACTACACTGGGATACCCAGCAGATGTCATCTCCAGAGAGAAAGGTCCCAGCTTGCATTTCTGTAATTACTGAGTAAGAGCCATGGAGGAGCCATAGCTTTCCATCAAGCCTTTGGATGGGGGGGACACTGAAGTGCCCTGATCTAAGTCCCTAAGGGACAAGAAGTCAGGGCATAAGAACTCAAAGGTCAAGTTTCCCAGGAAACACTCTGAAAAGGTAGTTTGTGTGCAGATGTTTTCTTGAGAAGGAAGTGAAGGAAGTAGTGTTGGGCAGAGTTGAAGGGAAAGTTGAACTGGGATGCGATTCCAAAGGACCCCAGGGGAACTCTGAAGCTGAGGTGACTCTTCAGAGGTACCCCAAATTGAGAAGACAGGGCTGGGCCCTTGTAGCCCACAGGGACCAGTGATTGAATGGAGGCTGTCCCCAGGGAGGGGTACCTGGGGAGACACAGCTCCCTTCAGCTGAGGAGAATTCCCATAGACAGTCAGCAGGCAATGCTCTCAGCAGCTGGGGAGTGAATGCCTCCGTTCTCGAGGGGGGATCTGAGTGGCACATCACAGCATCCACTATGGGCCATCTTTGTGTACGTGAAGTTTACGGCTAAAGCCTTTCTTGGACTCTATCAAGTGACTCTTCTCTATCATTTGCATATGGATTTGTCATTTCCATGACCCTTCCACACCTATTGTCTGGTTTCATAAAACATAATAGAATGCTAGATGGGAAAGGAATATGATTTAATCCAACCTCATTTTATAGATGGAGAAACTGAGGCCGAGAGAGTAGGAATAATTTACTCAAGGTCATATAGTTGTGGCAAAGCTAGGACCGGAACCCTGGTCTTCTGACTTCCAAACTCCCAACCCAAGCTCTTTCCACTACCCATGCATGCTGCCTCCATTTTATTCTTACAGTGCCCCTGGAGAATGGGCAGGAAAAGTATTATTTATATATATGTATTTATTTATATAAATATATATTTATATATTTACATTTTTATTTATGTATTTATTTGTTTATATATTTGTATATTTTTAATATATAGAATATATATTGTATATAAAATATATTATATATTTATTTATTTATATATATTTATATATACATATATAAAGATGAAGTGACGGCAAAGTTCACAAAGCTAGAAAGTGGAAAGATTTCAATCCAAGTCTGTTTGAGGACACAAATGGTGCCCTGTCAACCACACCACACCTGGGCCTCTCCCAAGGGCCCCCACCTCTATTCAGTTCAGCTCAACGACCATTTATTGAGCATCTGGACGCTGTGCTAGACCCGGGTGATACAAAGATTAATTAGACACTACATCAACTTTCAATGAGTTCACCCCACTGAAGTGGAAAAAAAATATAAAAGTACAGATCAGTTCAATCTTACTTGGTAAATGTTCTGATGGAGCTAAAGAATGCCATTAGGGTACAAAGGAGGACCTCAGCTCAGCCCCAACACAGCTTTCTCCGGGTATGAAGCTCTTGACACATCTATGGCTTCAGATACTACTCATCTGCCTGGAAAACCCTTAGCTGAATCCTCTTTTTTGCCTTGCAAACTTCTGCTCTTTCTTCAAAACTCAGCTCAGATACCCACGGCCTCCAGGAAGCCTTCCCTGATGGCCCAGCCTGATGTAGATGTCCCCATTACACTCTCTGTTTAACCCAACTGAGCCCTTCCCACAGGGTTCTGTTACACATTGGTCTAGTTGCATGTCTTTCTCGGTAAGCTGTGGACTCCTGGAAGGCAGCAGGCTGGAGTGAAGGAGTTTATTTGCTTTGTATTCCAAGCACCTGATACGTGGAAGCTCTTTAGTAATGTGGAAGAGAGGTAATTTCAAGTAGCAGGGAGAACTTGAGCCAAGGCATGTAGGAGTGCGACAATGGTGCATTTGGGGGTACTATATGGCAAAAAGTATCATGACAATGTAAAGCAGGGGATAGCAAATTTTTCCTATAAAGGGCCAGATAGTAAATATTTTAGGCTTTGTAGGCCAAGAGGCAAAATTGAAGACATTGTGTTGGTACTTGTATAACAATTTAATATGTAACCATTCAGAAATATAAAAACCATTCTTAGCTTCTGGTCCAATCTGTGAGGGCCAGATTTGGCCCACGGGTTGTAGTTTGCCAGCCTTGCCACAAAGGATGAATAGATGAGATCCACAGCGAGGGAAGAGGCTGGAGAGGTAAGCTGCTGCCTGATCACGGAGAGCTAAAATGGCAGGAGGAAGATCTAGGACTGGATTCTATAATCAATGGTGAGCCATCAGACGGTTTTAGGCAGGGAAGCGAGATGATCTGATCTGTGTTTTATAAAGGCTCAGTTGGCGGCAGTGAAGAAGGGACTCTATTCATCTGAGACAGCAAAAGTACACCCACCCTGTCACCACTTTCTGACTCCAACACACTAGCATCTCAGATGGATCCTGACACCATCTCTTTCCCCAAGGAAGGAATTCCTGGAAAGAGACAGCCTCCAAGACGGCAGTTTTTTACATCTTCCTGCATAAACTAGGGGCCTTTGGTTTGAGAGAACATTCTAGAGAACAACTTTCCTTATCTCTTCCAAGGAGAATGTCATTTAGAACCAACAGGAAAGGACTCATGAAGAACATTCCCTGTGGATCTGCAGACCCATTTCTGCCTGAGTCTCCTCATGACAATGGTTGTTTATCTGACCTTAACTTGCACATCAAACCAACTCCCAGACTTCATTCCAAAACAGGACTTAAATCACTCAGGAGTCAAGCCAAGCCAGACTAAAAGAGGAAGTAGCTTTGGCCAGGTCTGTGTTCCAGAACACTCTACTGACATCAAAATAAAGACAGGGTCAAATCTAATGAAATCACCCTCAAACAATGAAAGCAAGATGTTGACATCTTCTTCAGGGACTGGGCCAAATTAAAGTTGTAATATCCATGGATAAGTCAGGCAATTGAATCAGGAGGTTTTCTAGGGGGAGGTCTTAGTAGCTAAATAAGATGATGACAATTGCTGGATATTACACATTGGCCTGTGAGTTAAACGGGAATCTGCTTTTGGATGCCTGTTTTGACCCCGTGAGGCCATCTCCAGAATGATTAACTTCACACAGGCCTCTAGAGCAGCCACGTCCACTTTTACTGCCTGTATTAACCTTCCTCTATACACTTCCCTCCACTTGAACCTGACTCCACTGACCAGCTGAGGTTGTGGTAAGCATACTTCACCATTGTCTTTCTGCTTCTACATTCTTACTCAACTTCCTCGGAGAGGAAATGTGTTTTAGCGCTTGTGTGAGATCCAATCTGTTAGCTCTAGGCTACAAAGAGACCAAATTAGTCATTCAAATGCTGAGTCTTCATTGCATCAACTCTGCCCCTCCCATCCCTCTACATTTTATTCAGGTAAAGTGGCTTCCTTAGGGTTCTGTAAAAATCTTCTGCAGGTTATGTCGCCAAGGAAGGACAAAGTTCAAACTTGACTAAGGTTACCCTGAGAGCTTTTGGTTTTATGAGTTCTATTTAGAATTGAGTTAATCTGGATCAAATAACTTGAGATTGGCCAATTTCAAAAGTTTTTAAATTATCTGAAGAAAGCCATCATGAGAAGTACCCACAATTCCCTCAGAATAACCTGCCCAATGTTCTGAGGGTCGCATATTTTGTTTAATTAATTAATTAATTTTTTGTGAGGAAGACTAGCCCTGAGCTAACATTCATTGCCAATCCTCCTCTTTTTTTTTTTTTTTTTTGCTGAGGAAGACTGGCCCTGGGCTAACATCCGTGCCTGTCTTCCTCTACTTTATATGAGACACCACCACAGTATGGCGTGACAAGTGGTGCATTGGTCTGCGCCCGGGATCTGAACCTGCGAACCCCGGGCCGCCAAAGCAGAGTGCGTGAACTTAACCGCTACGCCACCGGGCCAGCCCACAAAGGCTGCATATTTTAGATGAAATACCACAAGTTGCTAGGTCCTTAAGGATCTTATAGTCCAGATCCTCATATTGTAACCTCTACTATCAGACTTTCAAGTCTGGGATGGAGAATGTGATTGAGAGTTTGAAGAAAATGGAATCTGTGTAAAATACTGTGACTATAGCAAATTATCCCACTAACCCTTTTGCTACTTTGGTGATCCGCAGAGAATTCATTTATTTTCTGCTGCAGCAAGAATCTTCCTGTCCATCATTAAGGAGAGAATCTTGGCTGACAGGACACGTTCAGTTGGGGAGTCCTTCTCAGAATCACCGGGCTCTGGGAGTTAGAGGTATTATAGGACATTTGTAAAGGATTATTTCTGGATTGCTAAACCACTTAGTGACCTATTTTGAGGTTATCCGGTTAAGACTAGGGCCCTATCTAAGAGGAAGAGGAAGCTCCAGGAGAAACAATAACCCAGATAGCCCTACCACCACCACCGCTGGCCTCTCAAACCTTTTGAGAATTGGTGATGGGAGGCCTGTGACCAGGTATTGTTACCCAGCCCTAGGGGACAAGTAACCCACAAGTGGGTCTTTTGCCTGGAGCTGCTCACACCTGAACAAAAGCAGAAAAGTTATTCATTGATCAATGAATGGAGGAGGCAGAGCTCATGCTCTAAAACACCTTCTCCCTGAAGGGATGGTGAGTAGGGTTCTTAGGGGATGTGAAGGGGGAGGGGTCTCCGGGTCACCGCTTGGGGTAGGGGTATTTGGGGCATGCGCAGATCTTCCCTTCTTGCGCGTGGCACCCCATCGCCATCTTGGACTTTTCTGGTTTGGACTGGTTCTGCCATTTGGCCACCTGGCATTTTTCTGCCTTGGTTCCTATAAGCCAGCACAACTTAAAAACAAAGCATTAGACATGGAAAATGTTTTAGGGACTTTCCTGGGTGACAGTATTAGAATTTTGCCTTCACAAAATTCTACTTAGTCTTTATTTTATACAGCGAGGTCAGCTTGGAGGGTCTAGGGTTGTATCATACTAGAGCAAAAATGAAGAGTAAAGCCTACAACTGTCACTATTAAAGGCCTATGTGTATGAGAGACCAGGTACCCAGCTCACAAATCAGAACTCCCAGCCTTAAAATAAGCAATCATCTGCAAGTTTGGGGAATATGTGTAGAGGGTCTTTGGCCTGGCAGTTCAAAGTGGGAAACCTGTGTTGGTTGGTTCACACATCAAAAGGTGAACCAACAAACTTCTGCTTGCACATCCATTGGCCAATAGAAGCAAGGAGCCTACATGCAGGAAATACATGTAGGGTGGTGACAATTGCTTCGTCCACTATGCCAGGCTTAGCCCACCATCCAAAGTCACACAGATTATAGGAGAGAGGTTGTTTTCAGTATGTGGGCTCTCCACCAGAATTCACCAGATAAAGGAGAAATTCTGAAAGTAACTCACTGTGAGAAGGCCCTAGACTAGCTGGAGTGCAGAAGTCCAATACAACTCCAAAGAGGAGAACTGTGCATGGATCCTTCTTGTCTCCTAAATGGGGTAGGTGGCAAATACCTCAAGTTCCTCTTGCTGAGTGGCTCTTGGCTTCTGCTTGGCCAACTCAACGGTGTTGGGCTATCCGGGGGCAGTTCTCTAACCAGATATCTAGACAACCAATTATTTCATGGAATCATAACTTTCTCCGGGTCACTCGTTTCCTGTGATTTGAACACATGCTAGGGCCTGAGTCAGGGAGTAGTCCTCAGTGGTCAGCTCTTTGTGCTTTCTGTGTAACCCTAAGCTCTGCAGCAGCACTACTTCCCCATCAGACGCCTCTGGGTGCCTCAGCTTAGGATCATAAGGTGAACGAGTGTCATAACCAAGAGCTCTGCCGGACTAAGGCGCTGACCACAGCCCCACAGACTGGCCAGGGCAGAGTGGCCCATTGTGTGAGGAGTGTCATCACTTAGCTTTGCAACTTTACCTTCCCACTGAATGAGTACCGTCAACACCCAACCTGTGTTTCTAGACTTTGCAAGACAAAAATCTAGTCACTGCTGAGGCCACCTCCCAGCCACACCACCAGACACTCGCAAACTCCGAGGGATGTTGTATGATCTCTTGGTGTGGGAAAGAAGCTGAACGTGGGAGCTGAGCAGGTTCACTCAAGGGCCCCTGAGCTTGGGGTGCAGGGAGTGGACACACCTCTGACACGTCATGAACACGAGGAGGGAGGTGGAGAGTAGGGAGGTTCTGCTGATTTACAGTAATGGCCGCATCTGTCGAGTGTTTACTATGTGGCAGGCACTGTCTAAGCACCTTGCATGTTTGATGACATCATTTAAGCCTCCCAACGATCAGACAAGGTACATACTGTTTTTGTTCCTCATTTATATACGAGAAAATTGAGGCACGGAGAAGTGAAGGAATTTGACACAGGGAGTAAGTGGTCCTTTGGTGACTCAACCATAGCTGCTGACTGCTGCGCCCCTGCTTCTGGCCACCATGCCACACAGCCCCTGCTAGGACTCTATTTCCCATTCTATCATTTAAACCTCCCAGGTTCTCTAGAGCTTTATGAGCCCCGTTGTATAGATAAGAAATTGAGTTTCAAAGAGGTTAAGTAATTTTTCCAAAAATCACAGAGTTAGTCAGTGGCCAAGCAGAGATTTCAATCCCTGCCTCTTCCCCCACACAACGCACTCCATAGGTTCATTTTCCAGAAGTTTTGAAACCTATAAGGAAGAGAGAGAAAGGGGAGAAGTAAGAGAGCAATTCAGAAGGAAGAAAAAAATGGATATTTAGGGAACAATCAAATTAAAGAAATATTTATTTTTCACACATGGCATGGATCTGAAGTTACATCGTGTAGGGTTCAGAACATAAACATATATTATGTTCTACCTGGTTTGCAAATAAAATGTCCATGCCTCGTTCATTTAATGACGTGAAAGCCTAGAAAAGGATTGAAACAAACTAGGACAATTAAAAACTGACAAAAAGTAAGATCTTTAGGGGATTCAAAAAAAACCAAAAACATGTTTTCCGCTAATTTGAAAAAATTGTCATGGTTTCTCCTCTTTGGTTATTACAGGGCTCTGCAGCCGTCGCACGCAATTTACAGTTGACCATTTGGGAGAAAGTATTTTGGCCCAACTGTGCAGCCTCCCTAACTCACCCACAAAGGGTGGCACACTCCAGAGAGCTGCTGCCATTCATCAAATGGGTTCGGCTTTTAGAGCCACCCCATGGGGAAGGGCAATTGTTCCTCATGGTCCCAAAGGAAGACATCAGTTTGGCTGTGACAGTCCCCGAATCGCATGCATAATTGTTCCCGGGGAAGTATTATAGGACCAACAAAAAGAAATCTGTGCTGTATTATTTTGTAGGTTCCAACTGGTTGGATATAAAACAAAACAAAAAAGAAATTACATACTTGATGCAAAATTAGAGCATTTAACATTTCTATTTCTTTTAGACATTTTAATCTATTCCTCCACAAGGATAGCTAATGGTTGTCTAAAAAGCTTTTGCCACTTTTCTACCGCATTTTAAGATGCCTATTTTCTTCAGCTGGTCCTTCCAACAAAACCATGTTCATTTTGTTCTTAGGATTTATTTCCAAGGATACAGTTCTTAGAGTAATTTAGGAATTATCTGAAGAATTATTAAAGGATTTAAGAGTCTTAATATAGCAGTATTAATTTACTAAGGGATCCTTCAGGAAAATTTTTTTAATGTCTGGTGGTGAGAAAAATCTTAGAAAAAATATCAAAGACATGGGCTTCAAAATGATTAACAATAAAAGAGACGGAGAAATGGAATTGTTATAAAAAAGTTTTCTCATATATGAAAGTATATGATGCATATTACATTTACATCAGGCAAATTCCCTTGATAGTGCTGGGCTAATATTTCTTCCCCAAATACATACTATTTTTCCATCATTATAAAGAGATACACAGTGGGTAAGCTGATCTGCAAGGAAGGATAACGTGCTTGTTCACGAATGCCTTTTCTATTTACAGTTCTATTCCTAAAGCTAATTAAGTTCTCCTTTGATCTCAGGCTTAATAATAAGAACTATTTGGGTTTCAAAAGTCATATTTAATATCAGAAAACCAGTCCTTTAAGTATTTCCTTGTGTTAGCTACTGCTAAATGAGCCAGATGGTCTGAATTCAACAATCGACCTGAGCATGGAAGAGTACACAAAAGCACAGTGACTGCTGATTCTTCCTCCCCTTTGTGCACGTTATTATCATGTTTTCACTCAGAACATAAGAGGTACATCACCTTCTTTACTCATACATCACCTCCACAATGAGTAGGACATGGAAATTCTCCTCCATGGAGCATTTCTATCATTTGTGGGAAAATGATGTGAAAGCTGCGTATGTGGCAAGAAGAGTCCAAAAGTTATGCTTGAGTGCAAAAGGGGGTTGCTTTCTTGCCTTCTAAGGGTGAGCCTGTGAACTGGCCAGCCTTGTCCTTCACTGAGCACCAGGGGATATTCTGGAGACAGCATCTGGGGTGGAGCTGCCCTGGGGAAAAGGGAGAGGATGGTGACCTTTCCATGGGTGCAAAAGGAGAGAAAAGAAGGACCCCTTGTGGTTGGGCAATAGAAAAGGAACTGAGGAAAAGGGAGATGTCTGAACTTGGGACTTCAAGCGAACACTGTTTAATGTATGGTGCAAACCCTTTTCTCTGTTCCTTCCGCAATCTTCAGTCCACATTTCTCGCAAACGCTGTTGTACAAGTTATTTCTATAGAGGAGTTTGTAGAAGAGAGCAGGGAAGAACTGATGTCCTGGTTACATTCTCAGTACAAGTAGCAGTGCCAACCCCCCAAATCATTGTTGTTAGTGCCATCTAGTCGATTCCGGCTCCTAGTGACCCTGTATACAGCAAAGCCCAGTCTTTTTGCACCATCCTCTCACCTTCTGGCGCTATACCAGACAATGCTCTGCCGCTATTCATGGGATTTTCGTGGTCAATTTTTTCAGAAGTGGGTGGCCAGGTCCTTCTTCCTAGTCTGTCTTAGTCTGGAAGCTCCACTGAAACCTGTCCACCATGGGTGACCCGGCTGGTATTTGAAATACCAGTGGCACAGCTTTCAGCATCATAGCAACACGCAGCCGCCACAGTATGACAACCGACAGACGGGTGGTGTGGTTCCCTGACCGGGAAATGAACCCTGGCCGTGGCAGTGAGAGCACCGAATCTTAACCACTAGACCACCAGCCCCAAAATCTACAGGCTTATAAACAAGTTGAAAAGTTGTGAATGGTGTTCTGCTTTCTAGAAGTGAATGGCTGAGTATTGGCCCCAAATTCCTTCCTATGTAACTTAAGAGGGGGATCTATTTTATAGTGAAAGTATCAGAAATAGAAAAATAAAGTCCATCATTATAAATTTGTCTAAACCCATACAATGTACAACACCAAGAGCGAACCCTGATGTAAACTATAGACTCTGGGTGATAGCGACATGTCAACACAGGTTCATCAAACGTGCCCTTCTGGTGGGGGATGTTGATAGCTGGGGAGGCTACACGTGTCTGGGGGCAGAGGGTGAATGGAAATCTCTGTACCTTCTGCTCAGTTTTTCTGTGAATCTAAAACTGCTCTAAAAAATAAAGTCTGCTTTAAAAACAAGCCCTCTCCACCTTTACTCCACTTGATTTTGTTTCATACCATTTATCACTAAATGAATAGCTAATTTTTTTCTTAACACTTGCCATTACCTGATTGATTTATTTATCTCTGTCCCTCATTAGGATTTAGAGGAGGGACTTTGTCTTTTTTACCATTATATTTCCAGCACTTTGAAAGTATTTGGTATTTAGTAGGTGCTCAATAAACATTTGCTGAGCAAACAAACAGCAGGAAGACAATAAATGGCCAGGATCCCAAATGAATGATCTGTGGTAGAATTCAATAATTTGTAGGCATATGACCACAACCAAATCACTTCACCTCTCCAGAACTCATTTTCTCATGCGTCCAATACAGGTTTTGCCTAAATCAGCAGTGGGCAACCCTTGGCCTGAAGAGTGCATGTGGCCCACCTAGGTACACAGAGGATTTAATTTGTGTGTTAATTTATGATAACTATATCATCTTTGATCTAATTTAAGCATGAAGTTAGAAACTAGAAAGCTGCTTCCTTGTTGCAATTTCTCCAATATGCCAAGAAATTAACATTTTAGTGACTAAAAGCATTGCCACATTTTTTCATTGGCATTTTTCTACTTGATAAGCAGGTAACTTAACGTATTAGAATATACATTTCTTCACAGGAATCAATAAAGCTATTTTTTTCCATTTTGACTGATCGAAAATTTGTGTAGACTTTTTCCCCCTCCGTTGGCCCTGGTGCAAAATAAAAAGGTTGCTGATATACGGTAGACTATCTCTAACTCTTTTGGAGATAAATGACTGAGATTTATCAGAGCAGACTTGTAGGTGGTATGTAGCCAATAAATCTCATTATTCTACAGTAATTCTGTATTATAGCAGAATCAGGGGCTCATAGCTAAATGCCTTGGAACAATTGTGCTTCCTACATTTTGTTAACTGTAAGGTAACAGTAAAATAAATGAATCACCAGCCTTCCTGACATTTATTATTATCTAGGGTGAAAGGAACAGGGGTAATGGAGGCAATTGGCAAGGGCTTGCTTCTTTGTTCTAACTCCATCTTTGAAGACTCTCTCTTGCTCTGTGAACTTTCTTTCTGGATTTTGAGCTTCATGTGTAATTAAATCTCCAAAGAATTGAGTGACAATCGGCAAGTTGCCACTGCAGAAAACATAATTAATTTAACAATACATTTCCAATTGCTCTCCCTGCTTCCACACTTTTCTTCTGCCAAGTCATACTAAACAGTCGCCATGATAGTCCACCCAAAGCCTAGCCCTGGTTATATTGCTCTCCTGCTCAGAAACCTATGAAGTCTCCTAAATACCTGGAAAATCTAACCTGAGGTTTTTAGCATGGCCTTTAATGTCTCCTGTCATCACACAATGAGTGCTCTCCCCAAACTTCACGAGGTCCTGAATGGCTCCTAGATTTTGCCTCTTCCCTGTGTTTCCTGCCTTCCTGCTGACTGCATGTCCCTCTCTCCACCCACCCCCATATCCCAGAAATTCATTGCAGTGTCCTCCTTTTCTGGAAAGCTTCCTATAGACCTATAATCATACATGCTCTTGGGGTATTTCTATCTCTCAGATTGATGTTGAATCATTCTGTCTTTTAATAGATTTGATTATTTGTATCTCATTACCCTTTCAAAATGATAAACTTCCTAAGGCATGGAACCAAGTCTCACCTGACTCCAAAACTACATTCTTTCCACTGCTCCCAATTGCTTCTTTCCTTGGGCGGAGCAGTTAAACCACTGATGGTAGTGCGTCTCCTTGAAATGAGAGACATTCAATTGATGTTATCACTGATTTTTAACATATAGGTAGCCCTTAATTCTGTCCCCTGCCACCTACTATAGAAGGACTGTAAGTTACAATGGTGAGACCCATCCTTCTCCTGTCACCCCTTAATGAGAACAGTGCATGGTAAGGATGCTCGGCAAAACTCGGCTACGTCAACCCATCCTCCTTAGCCAAGTAAATGCCTTTGCAACTCAGAAAGGGCTGGAGGGGATCCCCTTCTCCTTGGCACCTGTATTAGTTTCCTGTGGCTGCTGTAACAAATTACCACAAACTGAGTGGCTTAAAAAAACAGAAATTTATTCTCTCACAGTTCAGGAGGCCAAAGTCCAAAATCAAAGTGTCTCCGCACTCTCTCTAGAGGCTGTAGTACCCTCCTTGCCTCTTCCCAGTTTCTGGTGGGTGCCAGCCCTCCTAGTGATCCTTGGCTTGTAGCTGCATCTCCCCAACCCTCCCTCTTCTCATGGCGTGCTCCCTATGTGCCTCCCGTCTCTGTGTCTCTTCTCTTTTATAAGGACACAGTCATACTGGATTAAAACCAATCATCTTAACTTGATTACACCTGCAAAGACCCTATTTCCAAATAAGCTCACATTCATAGGTACTGGGTTTAGGACTTAAACCTATCGCCCATGAGAGCATGAAGAACCCTCCCTGTACAGGTTGCTACTCACAGAGTTACATGATGTCATTGTTGATGGCACTGCAGATGAGCTGAGTCCTCTGACTCTCCACCCTCATAGCAGAGACAATAGTAACACCGAAAGCCTTGAAGAAGAAACAAGGATTCCTTTAAAACAAAAGCTACAGTTTTTAATTATTATTTTTAATTGTGGTAAAATATATATAACATAAAATTTACCATCTTAACTACTTTTTTTTTTTTTGGTGAGGAAAATTGGCCCTGAACTAACATCTGTTGCCAATCTTCCTCTTTTTGTCAAGGAAGATTGTCCTTGAGCTAACCTCTGTGCCCATCTTCCTCTATTTTGTACGTGGGATGCTGCCACAGCATGGCTTGATGAGTGGTGTTTAGGTCTGCAACCGGGATCCGAATTCGCGAACCCTGGGCTGCAGAAGTGGAATGTGTGAACTTAACCACTACGCCACTGGACCGGCCCCATCTTCTTAACTACTTTTAAGTGTACAATTCAGTGGCAGTAAGTACATTCAAGTTATTGTGCAACCATCACCACTATCTTCTTTCAGAACTCTTAATCTTGCAAAACCAAAACTCTGTTCCCATTAAACACTAACTCTCCATCCCCCTTCCCCATGATGTCTCTTTAAAATATGGAATGTATCACGAATGACTGATAATTGAGTTGCTCCAACCCAAGGTTTTGATTTCATACACACACACACACACACCTTAATTAGAAGTGAAAACAACGGTGCTAGTGATAAAGTCCCCATTATAGACAGGTGTAATAAGCTAGTCTGGTGCAATTGAGAAGAGTTTTACACTGCTTGTCCCAGAATGTGACCCAATTCCCTCATTTGACTGATGAAATTATTGCCTAAGCAGAAGTGACTAGGGCCCCTTAGGGATGTTTGCAATAAATCCTCATGGGAAGGTGTTGCTGGCCCCAGTTTGAAAGTGTATTCAAATCAACACTACACACATTTGTTCATAGCTCTTATCTATGCCAGACACTACTCTAAGGACTGGGACACAGAAATAAATACATCCTCAACAGCTCAAGTCCATAGTAAATAGAGATATTTAATATCTGGAAATATCTGGTATTTTTCTTTTCTTTTCTTTTTTTAAATACAGCTTTTATATCCTTAAATATATATATATTTTTAAATGATGCTACAATCTTCCATTGGTCAACTCCTTCCTCTCTTCACTCCTTCATTTAGTTGGTCCCTGATCCCTGGTATTCTACCTTTTAAATGTTTTTCAATGGGGATTGGCTTTGCCAGCAAGGATGAGGTGCTTGTGGGCATCAAGAAGACACTAGAAAATACAGATCTAAAGTTCAGGAGAGTTCTGTGTTGGACAGAAAGGTTTGGCAACAATTAGCTGGAAGTTGTCAGAGAACATCTGGTGGATACTGTTTCCCAAGAGCATTGTATCTGGTGCTTCTGCAGCTTTTCCTGGCCTGAGGAGTAATTGTGCTCCTTCATGAAAGTATATAGCCCAGAAGAACATAGTACGCCCTTTTCCAGGAAGCTCTTGGACATCCCAAATCTTCCCTTTCTCTGGCTATTCTTAAATGTTGGTATTTTGTGCTAGATTTTTTTTTTTTTTTTTTTGCTGAGGAAGATTCGCCCTGAGATAACATCTGTGCCAATCTTCCTCTATTTTGTTTGTGGGTTGCTGCCACAGCATGGCCGCCATGGTGTAGGTCCGCGCCCAGAAACTGAACCCGGACTGCTGAAGCAGACCACGCTGAACTTAACCATTAGGCCACAGGGCCAGCCCCCAGGGTCTTTTTTTTTAAACTTGGATCCCACATTTTATTTTATTTATTTTTTTTTTTTGAGGAAGATTAGCCCCGAGCTAACATCTGTTGCCAATCTTCCTCCTTTTTTGCTTTTTATTTTTTCTCCCCAAAGCCCCAGTAGATAGTTGTATGTCATAGTTGTGCATCCTTCTAGTTGCTCTATATGGGATGCTGCCTCAGCATGGCTCGATGAGTGCTGCTTTGGTCTGCACCCGGGATCTGAACCGGCGAACCCTGGGCGGCCAAAGTGGAGTGTGTGAACTTAACCACTACGCCACTGGGCCGGCCCCCTAGGTCTTTTTTTATGGTCACTTTATACTGTCTCCCTGGACCATTTCCCATAATCTTGTAGCTGTATTACCATATACAATCTGATGACCAAAATTTCAGTTACCAACACAGACTTCATTCCTCAACCTTAGACTCACAGATCCAATTGCCTACAGACATTTCTGCTTAGATGTTTTACTGGCATATTCCTGGAGTACGTCTAAATTTACCTGTCTCCCACTGCCAAATCTTCTCTTCATCTCATGCTGTGTGGGTGTGTATGTGTTTGTGTGTTGTTGGTGAACTGCACTAATATCCATCCTTTTTTTTTTCTCCCCACTGATGAGACATGGCAGGGAGAGCAACGTAAATCAGAGCTGCAAGTTTTTCATTGCTTTTGGAATTAGACTGTCTGAAATTAAAGGATATGTAACAATAGATTGAAGATTAATGGCACAATCTCTGATTCCCGTGCCCTTTATGTTGCGTTCATTATTGCAGAAATTAGGCAAGATGGAGATGTGTACAGACTACCATTCCAAGAATAGGCACACTAGGAAAGAATAAAACAGATCAATAGTCCATACTCCAAAGCCAAGTTTATCAGAGCTGTTTCCTACTAAGTCAGTGATTTTCAGTCCTTACTTTGACTAATGGGTTTTAGCAACAATCTATGGCTAATGAGAAGAGAGAGAGAAAAACATCTTTATATAGCCTGTGGGATTTTATCAATTTGACTCCTTATTACTTTAAAAAAATTTTTTATTGAGGTACCATTGGTTTATAACATTACATACATTTCAGGTATACATCATTATATTTTGATTTCTGTGAAGACTACATCGTGTTCACCCCCCAAAGTCTAATTACCATTCATCACCACGCACATAAGCCCTTTTACCCCTTTTTCCCTCCCACCTCCTCCCTTCCCCTCTGGTAACCACCAATCTAATCTCTGTATCTATGTGTTTGTTTGCTGTATGTTTTTTTAATCTTCCACATATAAGTGAAGTCATATGGTATTTGGCTTTCTCTCTTGGACTTATTTCACTTAGCATGATGCCCCCAAGGTCCACTCATGTCATCACAAATGGCAAGATTTTATCTTTTTTATGGCTGAGTAGTATTCCGTTGTGTGTATATACCACATCTTCTTATCTATTCCTCCATCGGTGGGCACTTGGGTTGTTTCCAAGTCTTTGCTGTTGTGAATAATGTGCAATGAACATAGGGGTGCATATATCTTTTTGAATTAGTGTTTTTGTGTTCTTTGGATTAATATCCAGAAGTAGAATAGCTGGATCATATGGTAGTTCTGTTTTTAATTTTTTGAGGAATCTCCATACTGTTTTCCATAGTGGCTGCACCAATTTACATTCCCACCAGCAGTGTATGAGGGTTCCCTTTTTTCCACATCCTCTCCAATGCTTGCTATGTCTTGTCATACTTTTCAATGTTGGATGAAGAAAGCAAGCAGGACATGCATTACCTGGAAGGGCTGATTTATTTGAATGATGCACTTGTTTTTGGTAAAATCTTGGTGGAATGTACTACTGGACGTACTGGTCTTTTGAAGGAAAGTATACCTAACATTGCTCTTTGATAATTATGAGTGCTGTGAGAGTTAAGTGGCACAAGAAATATATTAGCCAATTGACCCTATCTCTCTAATTATAGAAATTTCAAGATGTTCCTGGAGTTCAATGGTAGCAGAGGAGACTTTGAGAAATTATTCTAGAATTACGAAACCATAAATGAGTTTATTCAGAGATATCTGATCAAGAACCCAGAAGCATTGAGGTCCAGAGCCCTGGCCTTCATGACCTGATGGATCATTTGAGCTTACTGGGTACAGGGTTTCCTTTTGGGGTGATCAAAACATTTTAGAACTAGATAGGTGTGTGGTTGTACAACACTGTGAATGCACTGTCACTGAATTGCTTACTTTAGAATGGTTAATTTTATGTTGTATGAATTTTAACTCAATTACATTTTTAGAAAATCTTGTCTATTGATAGTAGTTGAACTCTCCTCCTCCAACAACTTCCTATTTCTTTTGCAATAAATTCCAAATTCATTACCATGTGTTATAAGACTCTACAAATCTGGACTTGCCTACTTCTCCCACCTCTCTTTTTACCCTCACTGTTGCTTACTCTACACTAGCCACCCCCCACCATTTGGTTTCTTAAACACACCAAATTTGTTTTCATCACGGGGCCTTGGCACTTGCTGTTCCCTCTTCCCAAAATGCCTTTCCCTTAGCTTCGTGCAGGAGCATCATTGTCTTATCACTCAGGTCTCAGCTCAAAGCCACTTCCTCAGAGATGTCTTCCCTGATGATCATATCTAAACTAGTCTCTCCCCAGGCACAGTCGCACCTCTTGGGTTTGTTTTCTTCAGAGCATTTATACCACATGAAATTATTTTTAATTCACTTTTTACTTGTTTAATATCTGTTTCCACTACAGAGTAGATTTCATGAGAAGAGGAATTTTGTAGGTTTTGTTCATTACTCCATCCCCACTGCCTGGCACATGAAGACATCAAAGATCATTTACTGTATAAAGAATTGGAAGGAAGGGAAGAAGGAAGTGGGAAAGGAAGGAAGGAAGAGAGGGAGGGAGGGAGGAAGGAGGAAAGAGGTGGGGAGAGAAGGAGGAAAGAAGGGAAGGAGGGACAGAGGAAGGGAGGGAGGGAGAGAGGAATGAATGATGGAATGAAGGAAGGAAGATTGTTAAGTCATATCTAGGCTGGGTTGGACCAGAATTCTGTGATTGATTAGCAATGTCCGCCACGAGTGTAGAACAGCATAGAAGCATCATAAAGGCGGTGGTATGCTGGCAAATGTTTAATAACTAATTTTTGAAGTTGGGACAGGGGTAGGAGGTGGTGTCCTGATTTGTAGCATTTACCAGTTCCCACCATGTCTGATTTCAAGCAATCAATAAGTTGTGAACTGGCTCACAAAATTCCTGAAAATTTAATAATCAGCTCTCAAGAGCTAGTATGAGCCAATTCCAGCACACCAGTGGAATAAATGATGTGTATTTGCTGTCCCTGAGACAGTCCTATGCTTACTTTTCACAGAGAGAGAACCTGAAATCCAAAGAAGCAAAAAACTGGATCAAGATTACACAGCAAGGATGCAGCAGAGGCCAGCTCCTTGTTTAAAGGCTGTTGTGTTTTTTTTGTAAAGACCTTCAGACACTGTCAGAAGAGAAGCACCGAGAGGCACACCACACGTTTCTGCCTTGAGAGGGTTTATTAAGAGCTGTGAGGCTATGTAGCAAAGGCTTCTGGCCAAGATCCAAGCAGGTTGACAAACTCCTTGCTTGCCAGAAGCTGGGCTAGCCAGAGGGATTTTCAACACTTGCATTTTCTTGGGGAATGTTCAGCTATAAACGCTTGGCTTTTTTCCCCCCCTGAATTCGAGTTGCTTCTTCAGGCCACATGGACCTCAACAAAAGGGCTAAGGAGCTGACTGGCTATAAATCCAACTTTTATATCTCAAGGAATAAAATTCAGGGACATTCTTAAACTTTGGTTTTTGTTATTCCAGACAGAATTTAAAAGAACACCTGAGGAAAACACATACACACAGGGAAAGAAAAACAAAATTCACCCTGCTACAATGGTGCTCCTTGTCAAGCGATGCCTCCTTCTGTCATAACACTGAACATGCTGTGTTGGTTTCCCAGGGATATTCCTGCCATAGACTGTTGGCTCTTTGAGAGCAGGATACTTTCCTTATTCATCTTTGTTTCTTCCCCCAGTCTGAACTCTCAAAACCTTGCAGACGTCTAGCACAGAGCCTGGTTGATTGATCTGGGGAACTGAGAACCGTGGAGCCCTGTGACCAAGCAGAAGGAAACGGGAGATGGCAGAGCTGGGTTCTAGCCCCGACTTTCTCACTGATTGCTAGGGACTTAGACAATCCATCTCCTCTCTTAAAGTCCCAGTGTTCTCATCTGTAACATGGGGCAGGTGGACTACAGAATCACCAAGTTCTCTCGTCTCTCAAAATCTCTTAGAGTACAGAACAGTTTTCAGATTGCTTTATTATATTCCTTGGGATGCATGCCCTAATTCTATGTAAAGTTGGGTGTTTTTTAGACATGGTTGTTAAATATTTAATCAATATCATTTTTGTCTGGTTTTTGAAACTTAAAATCATTGACAAAATTTTTTTCTTACCTTTTTCCTAAAAGTAAAATTAGTGAGCTATTTTATTTATTTATTTGTTTATTTTTCATTTTCATTTTTATTGATGTCTTAATAGTTTATAACACTGTGGGGTTTTAGTTGTACATTATTATTTGTCTGTCACCACGTGGATGCATCCCTTCACCCCTTGTGCCCACCCCTCACCCCCCTTCCCGCTGGTAATAGTGAGCTATTTTAGAATGCAGCTCTGTTTACATTTGTAAAACTGAGTTAACAAGCACTGTGTAATTGAAAGCACAGGGTCTTTGAAGCCAGGTAGAACTGTACTTTTTATCCTGCTCCTCTCCATACTAGCCGTGTTACGTTGAGCAAATTACTCCATGCCTCTCAGCTTTGCATCCCTCATTTGTGGAGAGAGACTATTAAGCTCTTTATGGGGTTGTTGTGAGGAGGAAATGAGGAAAGACAAATAAAGTGTCCAGTACCTAGTGGGCAGTCCACAAATATTCTTTTTTTTCCACGTCCAACTTAAGAATATACGTAAGCAAAAGAGATAATATCACTGAAATAATTTTTAGTATTCACATCTAACATTTGGGCTGGCTTTGCATAAGATAAAAGATTACAGAAATTCCCCCCAGTGTGGCATGGAAGCTTGCTCTAATGACAAACCATGTTCTTCTCTTGGACGCTGAAATTGATTTATCCATTAGCAACGTTATTAGTGCTTCTTCGACCTAGAAGCTTGTCTGTAAAATGGAAAGCTTCATAGATTAAGGAGAAGACAAGTGGAGAAATGTTTGTACATGGCTGCATCTGGCCCCTTTGAACAAAAGTTGATGCGTGGGAAAATGCGCAGAGCGGGAAGGATTTAAGCCGATGCTGTTACTTAAGGGGAATCTGGTCACTTGTACGACTGGCTTCAAGATCAGCAGCTAGAGACTTCATCTCGAACAAGAGTCTTTTTTCCTTTTTAAGGTTCTGTTGCATGTAATTTTAGAACTATTACACAATTCACTATTACAGATTATAGAAAAATAAGAAGAGAGAAAAAAACACAAAACGTGTTATATTTGCTTATAATATTATATTGCTTATAATTTTTACCATGCATTTATATAGCATTACATTTACATCAGTGGGATTAAACTAAACATCACGCTTAATAACTTGCCTTTCCTCAATTATGAACAATAGTCTCTCCATATCATTAGATATCAACACTGTCAGCATTTTTTTTGGCTGCTTATTATTATGTTGTATGGGTGTAGGAATAATTATTTAACCCATCCTCATTTTTTGGTCATTTTGGTGTTTTCAGTATGGTGTAAACTCACAGAACCACTTTGAAAGAAATTAGTCTCATCCTGAAAAGACAGACTTTAAACAAATGGAAAGAACAGATTATAATTGAAGTAAGATTTGGAAGTCCATTCTTCCAAGCTTGTGGAACTCTTCCCAACTGCACTGTAAGTGAGAGAAGGGCTAAGGGAATTCCTACAGCTGCCAAAAATTCTGCAAAAATTTTCTCCTTTTTCATGCCATAGACCAAGGGTCAGCCAAATCCAGCCCACCACCTGTTTTTATATGACCTGGGAGCTGAGAATGGTTTTTATATTTTTAAATGGTCAAAAAAATCAAAAGAAGAATAGTATTTTGTGACACATGTAAACTATGTGAAATTCAAATTTCAATGTCTATAAATAAATTTTTTTTCACCTCATATAGTTACCAAAGTTTTATTAGCACACAGCCATGCTCATTCATTTGTGTATTGCCTATGGCTGTTTTTGTGCTACGATGGTAGAGTTGAGTAACTGTGACAAATACGGTATGGCCCATAGTGCCTAAAATGTGGCCTTTTATATAAAAAGTTTGCCAACACCTTCTGGGGCTATTTTCAACTCAAAATGAGAACTTCTTGTGTTCACAATTATATCTACCAGGTTGCTAAAATCTGGGGCTTTATAATAATTTCTAGGCTGGGAGAAATCTTGGGCTTGTAGACCCACTCTGTCACTATGTGACTCATTTTTCTTCTCCAAGCCTCAGTTTCCCAATCTGTAAAACAGGCTAGTTGGGCTAGATCCCTAAGGCACTTCATTCATTTATCCATTTGACAAATGTGTCTTTATATGTCTACTTGCCTGGCTCCATGCGAACTCTGGAGTTGACTGATAATGTCAATATTCTGTGGTTTTCACTGAAATGTAAATTACTACTGACAAGAAAAGGAAACATAAAGAAGTCTACCAGTAAGAAATTCAGAAGGGTCCCCAGCAATAAGTGCAGGAAATGACTTCTCCTCTGAAATTAAATCTCAGGTCACAAGGGATTCCAAATTCAATACCTTCTTCTGTAGGGGACTTTAAAGAGAAAAGGGTGTATCTCATGCCAGTACCTTTCACCACTCCAACCTGCCAGAAGAGCCTTTCCCTAAAACACAATCGTAAGATGTCAAATCTCAAAGGGATCACTTCGTTTGACCCAGAAGAGCTATGGCACACCTCTTTTTCATTAAAGTTTCAGATCTGTGTGACTTATCGATTCAGTAATCACTCATGGAGCTCCTGCTGATGTGCACATCTATGGCTTGGGGTATCCTGTCTGGGGGAAAATCCTAACGTTACTTTAAAGCCTAAAGTTTCTAAAACTTCTTTAGCTTTCTGTACCCTAATGGGGCTTGTCACTGGACACCAGCTCAGGTTGACTTTCTCTCTTAGTCCACCACTCTGACTTTTTCTGGACTTATCAAGCATTATAAACCAAGAACCCTTCTGAGGCTAGGAACGTATCTTTATAATAATTATTATAATAATAAATAATATGATAAGATAATATTATTGAACATCTATGTTCTAAACTCTGTGTTAAGTATGTCACATGCCTTATTGCATTTCATCCTCATAATAACGCCAAAGGTAAATATTATTAGTCCATTTTCAGATGAAGAAACCAAGACTCAAGGAACCTAAGTAACTTGTTTTAAGTCACTCAATTACCTTGAGATACACCAGAACCAGACCCAAATCTGTCTGCTCCGAAGTCCTTGTCCTTAATATTACATTGTACTACAGTTTTATTACCCTCTTTTCTTTGAATGCATACCCTCCCATTCCTTCAAACTGCTTCCACTTTCTGCAATTTGATTTAATTCAATTAATATTTAATTCAATTAATATTTCAGCTTCTACTCTAGGTTCCAATAAATAGCCCATCCCCTAATTATTTTGACTAATTTCCTTAAGCCTTTTTATGTTCATGTCTTGATTAAAAACAGTTGGTTTGCAATAGTCATATAAAAGTTCTCGCCTTAATTCTGATCCAGTGTCCCACATCTACTAGACTCTGTGCTCCCTAACATCAGGGGCTCTCTTAACTTATCTCTCTCTGCAGGGCTTAGTGCTTTGCAGGTGTCCTAGGCAAGAAAATCATGGTAACCCTCACATCCTTGAGCCCCTCCTAATGGCTCCTGGACCTCCCACAGCCCCTACCAAGGGCTCAGCCTCAGGTAACCATCTTTTACGGCATAATCCTTTTTCTCTCTCTCTCTTTTTTTTGGGGGGGGGCTTAAACAACAGAAATTTATTCCTTACACTTCTGAAGGCTGAGAAGTCCAAGATCAAGGTGCTGGCCGATTCAGTTCCTGGTAAGGACCCTCTTCCTGGTTTTCAGAGGACCATCTTCTTGCTGTATCTTCACATGGCGGAGAGAAGGATCATCTCCTTCACGTCTCTATCATCTATCCTTTTTTAGCACTTGACCCAAGAGAAGCCAATCCATGCCAATAATTTATGAGTTAATCTAGCTGCCAAAAGCACTAGCAAAATAGTGATAAATTTTGCTAATCAGAGTCTGAAAAATTCAAACCAGGAAATGCAGACAGGTTTACCCAAATTGGCAACAGAAGCCAAGCTAAAAATTTCCAAAGAAGAGAACTACTAGGTGCCATGAATGTGCCAAAGGTAGGAGTAGAACAAATAACAAAAGTAGAGGGAGACATGCAGAGCAGGGGGTGACAGAGTTGGTAGGTAGAAGCAATCGTCCTTAGTGTACCTAGGCCAGGTAGAGAATGACAACAATGACCCTTGTGGCCCTGAATTCTCAAAGAGCTTCCAGATAGTTTCCATGGTAGAAATGGTTCTTGGTTTTCCACGAGCTTCAAGTCTCTCTTGTCATGTGTGTCTTTTCACTGAACTCGCATTACTAGAGGCAGCTTAAGTGAGTTGCAATACTTTTCAATCCCAGGAGCCTAAGTAACAAAGGAAACATCAAAAATTATTGGCTGACTGGCTGTCTGAAAGACTGAATGATGGGCTTTTAGTTGTCTGCAGCTCCTTGCATTGGACCTTGTGGGGAGGTGAATTCTTTTCTATCCAAATGCAAAATTGGCACTAGAACCCTTGGGCATCAGGCAACCTAAGAAGCCTATGTGTTAGCTGTGGGCCTTCCAGCACGAACCATCTGCAGCTCTGCAGCAAGATCACCAAGGGCCTTACAACCCAGGCTAAGGAACTCAGATTCCATCTTGTCACCATAGCAGTTGCCAAGAAGAAAATAAACATTTGTTAGAAAAATGGAGCCATGATACCTGCAACTTCTCAATTAACAATTCCTGTGCTCAGGCCTCTTCCCAGGTTTGCCATGTCAAACTTGGGCCCTTATTGCTGTCACCTCCTGGTATGACAGAAAAGCAAGGCTGATACCATTTGAGCAAAACATCAATCTCAAAATAAGGATGAACCTCTGTCAGCCACAGCTGCCCTCAGGGGGTTGATGTCCTTTGCAGCTGGACATTGTTTCATTTTCCTGGTTGTGTTCCTGTTCTTATTAAAGGCTGGCGAATAACTACTCCAGGGTTTTACAGTATCATTCATCCCTGACTGCCTGTGCTGGAAGCATGTGACACAGGAGGTGAACCAGCTTTATCAAGGCTGATAGAACTCTGTGAAGTGAGAGTTTGTCACCAGAGAACTCTAGAAACAGCTCTATTCTAATAGGCTACTTCATATGATCCTCTCAGGGTCTCCATCAGGGATAGCTAATCGAGTTTATCTGTTATGTTGGCTGCAATGGAAACAATTTGCCATCCTTCCCTGAAATGCTGTGTAGAGAATTGTTCACTTTTGACCACGCTCAGTAGAGAGAGTGCTATTTTCAACTAATAATGTCTGACAGGTGTACAGGAGGGGAAAGAGACAGCGTGAGTGCCATGGGCTAGAACCAAGCACAGGTTCCTCCAAATGAGTAATCAGTCATTGCCTCTGTGAAGTCTGAGTTGTCTAGAGATTAAATGTTTAAGTCTTTCAAGGACAGTTTGTTACTTCCCTCAATTTTTCAAGAACGAGAAGAAGTCAGAGAAAGAGATTATTGTTCCTGTATTTAGTTAACCTATAGTAATGCCTTGACCTTGTAAGAAATAATTGAATCTCTGATGAATCTCTGCCCACCTACAATATCAAGATCTGCCATTTACTGGCAATGCAGTCTTCAAAAATATGTCTTAATCAATATCCCACTTTCAACAATGGATAGATCATCCAGACAGAAAATCATAAGGAAATGTTAAACTTGAACTATACTTTAGACCAGACATATAGAAGACTCCATTCAACAGCAGCAGAATACATATTCTTCTCAAGTGCACACAGAATGTTCTCCAGTATAGATTATATGACAGGTCACAAAAGGAGTCTTAGCAAACTTAAAATGATTGAAATCATACCATGTATCTTTTCTGACCACAATGGTATGAAACTAGAAATCAATAATAGGAGGAAAGCTGGAAAATTCACAACTATGTGGAAATTAAACAACATACTCCTGAACAACCAATGTGTCAAAGAAGAAATCAAAAAATACCTTGAAACAAATGAAAATGGAAATACAACATACCAAAACCTAGGGGATGCTGCAAAAGCAATTCTGAGAGGGAAGTCTATAGCAATAAATACCTACATTGAGAAAAAAGAAAGATCTCAAATAAACAACCCAGCCTTATACCCAAGGAACTAAAAAAACAAGAAGAAATTAAGCCCAAAGTTAGCAGAAGGAAGGAAACAACAAAGATCAGAGCGGAAATAAATGAAAAAAGATGAGAAAAACAATAGAAAAGATCAACAAAGCTAAGCACTGGTTTTTTAAAGTGATAAACAAAATTGACGAACCTTTATCTAGACTAAGAAAAAAAGAGAGAAGACTCAAATAAATAAAATCAAAAATAAATAGGAGACACTACAGCTGATACCACAGAAATGCAAAATATCACAAAGAGACTGCTGTGAACAATTATATGCCAATAAATTGGATAACCTAGAATAAATAGATAAATTCTTAGAAACACACAACCTACCAAGACTGAATCATAGAGACATAAAAAAATCCGAACAGACCAATAATGAGTAAGGAGATTGAGTCAGCAATCAAAACTCTTTCAACAAAGAAAAGCCCAGGACCAGATGATTTCCCTGGTGAATTCTATCAAACATTTAAAGAAGAATTAATGCCAGTCCTTCTCAAATTCTTCTAAAAAATTGAAGAAGAAGGAACACTCCCTTGTAAACACTCTATGAGGCCAACATTACCCTAATACCAAAGCCAGATAGAACACTACAAGAAAAGAAAACTGTAGACCAATATCCCTGATGAATATAGATGCAAAAATTCTCAACAAATATTAGCAAACCGAATTTAACAGCACATTAAAAGGATCATACACCATGATCAAGTGGGAGTTATTCCTGGGATGCAAGAATGGTTCAACATATGCAAATCAATATATGTGGTACGCCACATTAGTAGAATGAAAGATAAGAACCACATTATCATCTCAGTAGATTCAGAAAAAGCATTTGGCAAAATACAACATCCTTCCATATAAAACTCTCAAGAAATTTGGTATAGAAGAACACATCTCAACATAATAAAGGCTATGTATTACAAGCCCACAGCTGATATCATACTCAATGGTGAAAGGTTTAAAGCTTTTCCTCTAACATCAGGAGCGAGACAAAAGTGCCCACTCTCACCACTCCTATTCAACACGGTACTGGAAGTCCTAGCTAGAGCAATTAGGCAAGAAGAAATAAAAGGCATCCACATAGGAGAGGAAGAAGTAAACCTGTTTTTGTTTGCACATGATATGATCTTATATAGAGAAAATCCTAAAGACTCCACCAAAAAACTTAGAACTAATCAATGAATTCAGTAAAGGCAGGATATAAAGCCAGCATACAGATATCCGTTGCATTTCTATATGCTAACAATGAAACATCTGGAAAAGAAATAAAGAAAACAATCCAATTCACAATAGTATTAAAAACAATAAAATACTTAGGAGTAAATTTTACCAAGGAGGTGAAAGACCTGTACACTGAAAACTATTAGACTTTGATGAAATAAACTGAAGAAGACAGAAATAAATGGAAAGATATTCTGTGTTCATGGATCAGAAGAATTATTATTGTCAAAATGTCCCTACTACCCAAAGCTATCCATAGATTCAGTGCAATCTCTGTCAAAACTCCAATGCATTTTTCACAGAAATAGAAAAAAACAATACTAAAATTTGTATAGAACCAGAAAAGATGCCGAATAGCCAAAGCAATCCTGAGAAAGAAGGACAAAGCCAGAGGCATCACACTTCCTGATTTCAAACTATACTACAAAGCTATAGCAATCAAAACAGTATGGTGCTAGAATAAAAATAGACACATAAACCAATGGAACAGACTCAAGAGCCCAGAAATAAATCTTTGCATATACGATCAATTAATATTTGACAACAGAACCAAAAATACTTAATTAGGGAAAGGATAGTCTCTTCAATAAATGGTGTTGAGAAAATGGGATAATCACATGCAGAAGAAGAAAATTAGACCCCTATCTTACACCATTCACAAAAATTAACTTGAAGTGGATTAATGACTTAAATGTAAGACCCAAAACTGTAAAACCACTAGAAGAAAACATATGGAAAAAGTTCCTTGACATTGGTCTTGGCAACGATTTTTTTGGGATATGACACCAAAAGCAAAAATAATAAAAATGTAAAACTTTTGGGAGAAAATCTTCATGATCTAGGGGTGGGCAAAGTTCTTAGATATGACAGCAAAAGAACAATTCATAAAAAGAAAAATGGATAAATTGAACTTTATCAAAATTAAAAACTTGCTCTGTGAAAGATTCTGATAGGATGAAAACACAAGTCATTGAGTGGGAGAAAATATTTGCAAACCACATATCTAACAAAGGACTAGTATCTAGAAGAATACTCAAAACTCAACAGTAAAAAAAAAAAAATCAAATCAGAAAACTGGCAAGATACGTGAAGAGACATTTCACTGAAGAGGACAGACAGATGGAAAATAAGTACATGAAAGGATGTTCAACATCATTAGCTGTTAGGGAAATACAAATAAAAGCTACAATGAGCTGTCACTACACAGCTATCAGAATGGCTAAAATAAAAAACAGTGACAACACTAAATGCTGGCAAGATGTGGAGAAATATACATTGTTGGTGGGAATGTAAAGTGGTACAGCCACTGTGGATAAGTTTGGCAGTTTCTTAAAACAACAAAACCTGCAACTACCCTATAACTCAACAATTATGCTCGTGGGCATTTATCCCAGAGAAATGAAGAGTTACATTGACACAAAAACTGTACATGAATGTTTAGAGCAGTTTTCTTCATAATAGCCCCAAACTGGAAACAACCTAGATGTCCTTCAATGGGTGAATGGTTAAATAAATTGTGGCATATTCACACCATGAAACACTGCTCAGAAATAATAATAAATTACTGATACACGCTTCCACCTGGATGAATCTCCAGACAATTATGCTAAGTGAAAAAAGCCAATTTAAAACGTTACATATTGTATAATTCCACTTACATAACACTCTCGAAATGACAAAATTACCAAAATGGAAATAGATTAGTGATTTCTAGGAGTCGGGGCTGATGCAGGAAGTTGTGTCTATAAAAGGCCAACATGAGAGATCCATGTGGTTATGGAAATGTTCCTCATCCTGATTGTATTAATGTCAATATCCTAGTTGTGATAGTCTACTACAGTTTCGCAAGATTTTACTATTGGAGGAAACTAGATTAAAGGTACCTGGGAACTTTGTGTATCATTTCCTGCATGTGACCACAATTATATCAAAATAAAAAGTTTAATTTAAAGAAAAAGCTGCAGAACTCCTCCAGTCCAACCCAATAATCTCACAGTTAAAGAAACCAAGCCTCTGAAGGGGTCTTGACTGAACTCAATTCTTTGGCCACCCATTGGTAATTTTTACAGGAATGGAGACATTTGCTCATGCTTCAGCTTGGTCAACAGATCTCTGGGATGGAAAGACCTGCGCCCACTGAGTACCTGTCACCACATCCTCACCCTGGCTTTCCCTTGCACTAAGGCTCCCAAGGAAGGGGATGGGTGGAGAGAACCGTGAGGGACTATGAGGTATGTCCTGAAAAAGACTCTCTGGGAAACAGAGTAATAAGGTGATCAAGATGAAAGATAGTTGAGAAGGAACATGGCTCCCAAGAGGCCAAAGGAAAAAATCCAAAGGAAAAAATAGAGGAAAGTAACAGAAACTCTTTGGAGGCAATTTCTGCATAGCTGAAAGGTATAGAGACTGGTACTTGAACAGTGGGAGGAAGGTAATTCAAGTTCCATTCCAGTTTCTTTGATGCAAGAAAGAAGTCAAGGAAACCACAGACTTGTTAGACAGACACTGATGTTTCCAGAGCAAGGAAACATTTTGAGTTTTCTTTATGACAAGAAGAGTCCATGGGAACCCACCCAAATCAGAGACTATAAAACTTTGAGAGAACTTCGTGTGTGTGTGTGTGTGTGTGTGTGTGTGTGTGTGTGTGTGTGTGTGTGTAAGAGAGAACAGGCTCACCTGTCTCGGTCATCTGGTAGGTTAGAATTGATAGGAGAGACTGTGACCCTTCTACACCCGGGAAGCAAATAGAGACCGAGTAATTGGATAACAGTCTAAAAGCACGGAAGTAGCACCATCTATTAAAAATGGATGGTGAATTGGCTCAAATCCAGGAAACAGATGGTAACTTTTAAGTAAAGAGTAGTCAGAAAGAAGAAGGTGCTTGCCTCATGGACAAGCATTATGGACACTTTGGTACCCCATGCAAATAACCCATTATGGGGGTATAATTTTAAAAAATGGATACATTTGCTGACACCATAATTGGAACAGAGAGGGTGGTGCACCCAGCCAGAAGGAGCATTCTGGGTGGGAGTGGGTCCTCGTGCTCTTTCCCGTGGACGGGGTCTCAGCTGCCCCTTGATCGGGGCTGTCCTGAGGCAAAATATCAGCTTTAGTTTTAGGAGGAAACATCTTTAAACCTGAGGATTGTTTGTGGAACATGGAAGAGTATAAATGAAAATTAAAATAATAAATAGAAAGGGAGAGAGAAAGAGAAAATCTCTTCTAAAAGTTGAAAGCTCAGTGGATTAGGGCTTCTAGAATCATTCTGGGCCCCAACCACGAGCAGCAGCAAAGCAGCTCACACACCTTCCCCCACTGGGCATGGACCCTGTGGTTTGTACGGGTGGGCACCTCTACTCTACGGTTACTGGATGTGAAGCTTAGAATGTTGGGATGTGACAGGAAGCTGGGGAGGGAGGGGAGAGAAAGACTGAGAGGAATATACTGGAGATAAAGGTAAAAATTGGAATAACAAGACCAAAATTGGATTGTCGAGCCAAAGGATAGGACAGAGAGAGGGAAGCACAGCGTATCATCCAAACGCCGTTGAGGCCTGCTTGTCTGAGAGTGAGAAGAATCAGAGATGGCACATAGAAGGGAGCCTGGTGGAATTCCCAAGGGGAAGGAGAAGACCACCTTTGACAAGGCCCTGGCAGAGGTAGGCGCACTTCAGTCGGGCTCATTTACAAGGGACAGAGAAACACATCCAGGAGGAAAGTGGGACTTGTCACCAAAAGACAGACTTGCATCCCAGGTCTGCTACTTCCTGGATCTGTGGCACTAGATGATTCTGAACCTCAGTTTCCCCTCTGTGAAAGGGCTTCTAGCAATACCTGCTTTGGAGGGGTTGCTGTGACAACCAAAAGAGAAGGAAAGGACTTGCACACTGCGTATACGTGTTTCTTGCTTTTGTTTTTTTTGAAAGAACATACATGATGCAAATTCTGACTCAGATTAGGAACACCCAGTCTCCTTTCTTGACGGGACTGTGAGAAAGAATGCTTTCGCCTTTGATCTAATTGCATGTGTTTCCAACAAATGGTTTCCACTCCCAAGCACTCAGTGGTTTGGTTTCCGAGTGTCTGTCACCCACATGATGACAACAGTGATGTCCATGGTCTTTGACTGTCATTCTCCCATGGACTTCAGCACAATGTGTAGCTTGGTGCTTCTGAAGAACTTTCATTCAGACTTAGGAACAATCGACTCTTCATACCTACTTGATAATAGTACTGAACTAGAAATGTGAAATTAAAACCATGAGAAAGGGGTATGCTGTCCGAATAGTTTGGGATAGTTACCATAGGTGGACTCCAGATTTGACTCTGAGTTTCCTGGCAGCCAAGGCAAAAAGGTAAGTATGTTGGATTACTTAATTCTCACTATTTGGGAGAAGAAGGCATACCAATTCTTAAAACAAATTTATTATGGTGAATACTGGGATAGCTTCAAAGATAGTCCTATAGCAAAGGCAGAAATGTTTTAAAATGGCTGTTTTTTGTATCTGTCCTCAATAAAGACCGAGGGAAAGATATTAAAGCATAATTCCAAATCTTTTGATCATTAGAAAGCTAATATCGTTAACAAGGATAATATGGTCCAGTAGCTTTTTAGTGGTCCAGCTGTATACAAGGACAGAACTCAGAACGTTACAGAACCAATGGAGTATATTCCCATCATTAGCCATATCCAACCCTAGATGCACATCAGGAACAGCCTATGAATCAGAATGTGGAGGATGGGGCCTGGAAATAGCACTTTCTCTGAAGTTTCTCCTAGTAATGCTGATGTGAAGCCACATTTAAGAACCACTGGTAAATTATCTTAGCAAAGGAGTTAAGCACAGCTCAAATAGAGGTCAGGTCCTCCCAAAAGGACCACGAAGCATTTACTGCTGATTGCTAACCTTTTAAAAAATGTAAACAAACCCTTAGTCACCCCAGATAATTTGAAAATGGCCCCTCCTGCATTTGATGAGTCCTGGTACCCCCTCTTTCCATGGTCTTTCAAACATGAGATGAGATGTTTGGGCAGTTCTGCCCTTGGAAACAGAACTTTGGCATTGCAAGGGTCGTGCTTATTCATGCCCCAAGCACGTCACTCATGCTCCTACCCTGTCTGATAGCTCCTTTCACTGCTCACCCCATCCATTCCCATCCCTCACCTTGCCAACTCCTACTCATCCTGGTGACCTCCATTTATGTGTCACTCCACACAGGAAGCCTTCTCTGGACACAAGCCTGGACAAGGCCTGACCACCATTGGCTCCTTCTTGACCCTCCCAAGGACTTGTAGCCCCCTATTCAGCAGTGTCTTCTCCACTCTACTATAAGGTCTACAAGGGCAGATTTTGTTTGGTCTTCTTCACCCTATATCTCCGGTACTCAGCATAAAGCCTGGTGCATCATAGGTCTCTAATAAATATTAGTGGAATAGATGAAGGAATTTCTGGTCCGCCATATTGCATACATGTGGAAACTAAGGACCAGAGAGGCACTTACTCAGAGTTCAACTGAACGTCAGTGAGAGAGCCAGGACTAGAAATAATGATGATGAAAATGCACTGACCCTTTACTAAGTTCCTGGCACAGTGCTAAGTGTTATTCGTCCATTATCTAGGTCAATCCTCATCAGATGACTATGAAGTAGTTCCTACAACCAGTGCCATCCTGGATTCTCTCTTTCCCACACTCTCTCATCTAATCCTTCATCAAATTCTGCCAGCTCTACCCACAAAACACATCTGAATCTGACATCTCTTTATCTCCACCATAGTCGAAGCCACTGTAATTGATTGCCCGGACTACTGCAACAGCCATAAACTGATCTCCCTGCTTCTACTCTTGGCCTCCCCACATTTATTCTCCACTGGCAGCCAGAGAGATATTGCCACTGCCAGAGAGGCCATGCCATTCTTTTCCTTAAAACCCTCTGGCTCTCCATCAGAGGGTAATGAAATATAAGTTCCTTCCAAAGGCCTGTGAGACCCAAGAGGATCTGGTCCCTGCTAGCCTTCTCACCTCCCCTACCACTTCCCCCACTTCTTGCTTCTTTCAGCCACGCTGGGCACCTTTCAGATAGCTAGCACCCTGAGTTCATCAAACATGGGCCTACTTCTGGGCCTTTGTCCAGGCTGTCCCGTTCACCTGAAGCACTCTTACTCCCTTATGGCCCAACTTTAGACCTTGGCTCATTCTTGTCATTCTGACCTCATTCATATGTCACCTTTTTGGAGAGATCATCTCTAACTCACCCCAATCTAAAGTAGCCCCTTTAGTCACCACATTATGTTGGGGGTTTTTTCATTATAGTACTCATCACTATATAAAATTTTTCTTGTATAATTCTTTATCAGCCATCTGCTTCCTTCACTGTCGTATCGGCCTCCTGAGTTATTATCAGCCCCTAAGACCTCATGGATCTCATTCACCACTGTATCCCCCATAGCTAGAACAGCATTTGCTCACTGCTTATTACGAATTTTTTGGATTAATGAATCAATACCCATTTTTCAGATGAGAAAACTGAGGCTCAGAGAAAATCAAATGAGTTGCCCAACATCACACATTTACGAAACTTCAGAACGGGCATTCAACCACATGCAGCCTCTCTCCAGAAACTTCACTCAACCCTAAGATCCAGATTTCCTAGCTTTGAGCCCAGTGCCCAACTTTCTCCACCATTCTGGATTCTGAGAAGGGAGGCCCACATGGTTTTTCCTCTAAGATGGCTGATATCCTCAAATGGACTGGGCTTTGAGAAACCGTCCTTCTCACCATGGACTTTGCGAGGCATGGCGCCGGGGTTCCATCAGCCACTCCCTGTTGCCCACCCCATATGTCAAGACATTTTGTCAGTCCCACTGTGCCATTCAGGGAAACAGCCCTCATACAACCCCATTCTTGGGCCTCTCATGGTGAGAATATTTCTGCTTTCCCTGCCATAGGTCCACTGGGGAGATGGTGATGCGTATAAATGAGATGTGGCTAAATGAGGTGTGCACAGGGCTCTCTCTCTAGAACATTCAGGGCGTAGTGGCCCTGAGGTCACCAATACAGAGAGATGAAGTGGAGTGGTGAGCGAGGGCTCCCCGGGGAGAGGAAGTTCTGGAGTCCACGCTCCATTGACTGCTGTCCTGAGACTCTGTGTGGGTCACAGCAGGAGGCAGAGAGAATCCTGGTTCTGCCAAATACAGGGTTTATTAACTCAGGGAAGTCATTTCCCTGGGCCTCAGCTTACTTACCTGTAAAATAGTGATAGTAATCCCCACTGCACAGCCCCCATATGTTGGTTCGCATTCTATCCACTCAGGTGATAAAGCTGGGTAGGAAGAGAAGAGAAGGCAAGTCGTTGCTAAGGATAAATTTGAAGAGGAAGAGTAGATGTGGTGGCAGGAGTTTGAATACTGTTACTATTCCATTCCCTTGCATTACACTGTTGTTTTTTTGTTTTTGTGAGGAAGACTAGCCCTGAGCTAACATCCGTTGCTAATCCTCCTCTTTTTGCTGAGGAAGACTGGCCCTGGGCTAACACCCGTGCCCATCTGTCTCTACTTTATGTGGGACACCGCCACGGCATGGCTGACAAGCAGTGCGTTGGTCCATACCCGGGATCTGAACCTGCAAACCCCCGGGGGGTGCCAGAAGCGGAGCGTGTGAACTTAAACACTACCCCACCGGGCCGGCCCCTGCACTATTGCTTTACAATGCGCTTTCACATCTATTGTCTCCATGACTCCTTGCAGCCCTCTGATATATATATTACTATTATTATAATTACCCCTACCTCGTGCAGACAATATTCTCCAAAGAGAAGACATTTAGTCTCAGATATACATAATCACATAGCAGGAGGTAATTGTAAAAAGCAGATATTTGTAGTTAGAAGATCTGTATTTGAATGCGCCTTCTACCATTTCAGTCTTTGTTAAAGTCTCTGCACATCAGTTCCCTCTTCTGTAACATGGGGACGATAGTTTCTCTCAAAGCTATGATCTTGTAGGTGAAATGCTTTAAGAGGAATGCATGGTTCTATAAGATAATATTGCAACTTGTTCCATTGGGAGATGCCACTGGCTTTCCATCTCACCTTTTCATGAAGCAGAACTGATTCTTTTGGAAAGTGGTACCTCCTGCCTGCCTTCTAGAACTTGGGAGAAGGTTCTAGCACAATCTGGCTTAGGCCACTAGTCTTGGAGCAGTGTGGTATAATTGTGGCCTTGAAAAGACATGAACATGAGATGTCAGAAGCCTCTCAGCCACACACAGAGGGCCCTGCTGTGTCTCTGCTGGGTCATCACCCATGGCTCACCTTGTCCACTTTTTGAGAAGTCTCACAAAGCCTAGGGCCAAGTCCAGAAAGTATCCAGAGAAAGACAGCTTTGCCACAAAGCGCCTAGGCTGTTAGAGAAACCAAGGTTGCCTACATGAGCTGATTCTGCTCATTCTCAGGCAGACGGGGCCAGAATCACTTCTCATCCACCTATTCCCCTGCCTGACCCTGAGGCTGAAAGTGCCACCTACAAGCCCCATAGCGAGTGCTCTGTGGACGACCCCAGGACCAGCACACAGTTGCCTCTGACCCCCTCATGCTGGCAACCACTTTTTGTGCTGTTGAACAGCAGCGAGAGGAGTCGTGGCCTGCCCTGGAGAGTGTCTGCGGTGAGAGCAGGCACTGAATTGATTTTCAAGATTAACTGTCATCCCCAGCTGGGAGGCAGCGCTCACAGGAACTGAGCAATATTCCTGGGTTTTCTCTTGCTTCAGAAATCACTTTCTCTGCCCAGTGTCTGGTAAGGCTGGATTGGTGGGTCCTAGGAAGTCTTTTTCTGGCCACAGAAAGATAAAGCACTCAAGCGTGAAAGCATGAGGGGGCACCTAGAGAACCTCCGGTAAGAAGGCTCACCCTGTGTGTATGAGTTTCATTTTCTTTGCTGTGTGGTCCTAGGCAAACTGCTTAACCTCTCTGAAGCTTCAGATCCTCACCCAAAAAACATAAACTATTAACACCTACCTTATCATGTGCTTGTGAAAATTAGAGACGATGTATACCAAGTGCCTGGCCCATAAATGCACTCAGTGAAATGAATGGTGGTCATTATTCAGTTCCCACCTCAGCGATAACTGACATCACCCAGGGCCATTCTCCCAAACTGGCTTGAAATTTTCAACAAGAACTATACAAAATAATAAGGGAGGTCAAAAAGGAAATGAACAAATAAATATTTTCTTTGAAGTAGAAAAGTGTCAGGTTTCCATAGTCCAAGTGCCCATGGTTCCAGACCTTGGTGGTTGAGTTCACCTTCTTCCCCACCAAGTTCACCTGTCCATCTCACCTCTAGGCAGTCTCCAGGTCATTCTAGTTTCCAGACTAGACCCAGAGATTTAGTGTATCATGTTCCTGAATCAGTGCAAAGCTCTTCCTTATTAATTTCAACCCATTCCCTTTGGAATCTTCCATGCCCCAGGAATGCTCCCTCTGGCATAAGATCCCTGATTCCACATTACGTGCAGGACAGTGAGGTCCATCTGCTGAGATCCAGTGGAGGCCTGGGTTATTAGCCATGCCTGCTTGGGATGTCATAGTGTGCTCACTCCATGAGAACCAGCTTCCCTGACACCGTTCATAACCCAGCACTCAGTGTTGCTCACCTAAATCCGAATCATATTGGATGCTTGTTAAAGATGCAGAGTCCTAGGCCACACCCAGGCCTACCCCAGCAGAATCTCTAAGGGTTAGGCTATGAATCTGCCAAATAGAAAGTCCCCAACTCATTAGTATTCCCATGAAAGTCTGGGAACCACTCGAGTACAGTAACAGGAAGGACTTTTAGAATGTCACAGTCTCCTCTGCTTTTATCTGTGGGGAGGAGAGTGTAAATATCTGAGAGAGGCAATCCACCATCCAGAATCATTCACTCTCTATGAGTGCCCCACAGGTTCAAGGAATCATGATGAGGAATCTTAGGACAAAAGACCAGTTCCATATTCGGCTGATCTATATATCATTTCATGGAACACAGAGCTGGCCAGCAGAAGGTGTGCACTGAATGCTGAGTTTATATCAACCTCCATCTGATGGGAAAAGGGACTAGAAGTGCTTTATTTTCATTTGAATGTTGCCAAAATGAATTTAGTTTTATAATATTACAGATTACTTGATATTCATGGAAAAGTGATTTGTGTGCACACACACAGAGATACACACATACATATTTGGGGCTTAGCAGAAACAAGGACATACTCTCTCAGACTTATGGTGAAAAGGGAGAAAAGAAAGTAATATTGAGGGCCTACTATGTGCCTAGAATTTTTATATAATTATCTCATATAATCCTCCCAACTGCCTTAGGTAAATATTATTAGTTCCATCATCAGATAAAAATTGTGGCACAGAATTTAATCATTTTCCCCATTTCCCTTAGCTATGAAGTGGCACAACCCATCTTCAAACTGGAGTCTGGCTGATTTTAAATCTGCCCCCTTGGTTTTTACCCTTTGCTTCTTTCTTACTTTATATTTGAATGACTCTTCATATTTAGCAAAGTATGTCTAAGGAGATCAGGGTCTACCAAGAAATATAAAAGGAATGGACAAATGTCTATATTAGGAGGTTGGCCTGGATTTGAAGAGAGATATGGTGTTACAGGGGTTCCGAGGAGGTGGCATTTGTATGTCACTGTGGGGATTTGGGGTTGGCCTGGAAGGATGGGAAAGACTGCTCTATGGGAGAGAGAGTGAGAGGGCCATTCAGTCGGCAGGAATAGCATGAGTAACCATGTGGAGGTGGAAACAGCAAGGAATCTAGATTGACTGGAGCAGCAGCTCAGGCCTCAGGAAGAAAGCAAGCATGGGCTTACAACATGGCCACTGGGCATAACTTTATACTTCTGCAGCAATGCTTTGCAGCCCTGGAGACTGGGGGCAAAGGAACACCAGGACTTGTTTAGGCAGAAATGACCAAGCATCAATGCATAAGGGTTGGCAGGGAGTGTCCTACTATTGGTACCCTGCTCTGGAGCTCCGATGGGCTATAAAGCAAGGGAAATAGCAGGAGGAAGTTGGGGTGGACGATGAGAACATGGAGGATTAATGGTTATGAGTAGAAGCCCATAATGAGAAGTTTAACAATCTGGATGTCTTCAGCTGAAAGGAACAGAAACACTCAATCAAATCAGTTTAAATAACAAGGCAATATGTGAGTTAACCCACACAACAAAAAGTCCCCAGGTAGGGCATCACCAGATGATGGCTGTGAGGGCTCTGACTTGGCTTCTCTTACAACCTATGGGCTCTGCCTTTCTCTATATATTGGCTTCATCCTCTGGCCAGGAGCAAAATGGCTACAGAAATTACAGAGGTCACCTTCAAAGAGCACATTATGCAGAGGAACACAGGGACTGTCTCTTTCTTGTGTCTCTTATGAGGAGAAATGAAACCTGTCCCCAAAGCCCAGCAATAGACTTCCTCTCATGTCTCATCAGCTAGAATGAGGTCACCTGCCTAGGCCTAAACCAAACCGAGCGGGAGGTAGGAATTCTCATGGTTGAATGTCATCTGGGTGGAGTAGATGTTGGGGACTCAGCTAAGTGGCCACGACAAAAGGAAAAGGAAGGAACCCACGTGTTCTTTCTAAGACCTTGGGTGTTTCTTCTACATCGCCTCTTAATGCTCTCATCCGCTCTGCAGCCGTGTGCTCTCACCTTCTCTGTACTAAGAAAACAGAGGTTCTGGAAGGTGAGCCCCTCCCCAGGACTCCACATCTCTGCTGTGCTCCAAAGCCCCAGTCTTTTTATTTCTCTACACTACAGGCTCGGGGTAACGTGGAAAGACAGAAGCTGTGCCCAGAGAGGGGATTTTCTGCGTTAAATGTCTTACATGTGGCAACATTTCTTTTGAAGTCTTACACACTCGGTTGGCTTCAATGAAGACCTCTAGGACTGAGGACCATGAAAGCAACAGTTGAAAACATCATCAAAAACAGAGACTCCTCAAACAGGTAGGCTCCCCTGGGGAAGAATCCTGGAAATAACCAATTGGATTGAGGAGGGTGGGTCAGGTACAGACATTTATGGGTCCCCTGACAAACCACACAAATTGAACAGTGGGTTAAGGAGGCTGGGTGAGGAGCCGGCCTGCCTGAATAGGTTGGCTCAGACATCATTATTTTCTTTCTCTCCTCCTCCTACATCATACCAGGTATGGAAACTGATACCTGCCTACCATCTGTCCCTGGAGAGCTATAGCTCCACACTGCATCCTCTAGAAGGTGGGAGCCAGATGGGGTGATGTTTTCTGTTTTCCTGGGCATTTGTAGAATGGGAGATCTATGAGCTGGAAGCAACATGCATGATCATCTAGTCATTTTTAAGTGGAGAAAAATCAGGATCCAGAGAAGCCAAGTCACTTGTCCCGGGAGGCACCAGAGCTAGACTTGAACCAAGTTTCTTATCTCCCAGAGCAATGCCCATTCCACCAGACTGTGCTACCTTCCATCGTCTAGTGGACAACCAAAACTGAAAGCAGACATCGTCTCCCTTCTGAAGAGAATCCTAACCCCCTGCATATGATGCATATGGGTGAGCATTCTCCCAGAGGCCCCACCCAATTGGCCATTGACTCTTCCCAGGGCTGATAATGGCAGAATGTTCTCCATCTCTCTACCTCAGCCTTCATAGAGCAGGGTCTGCATGCACTGTATTTCACATTTTACTCTACCGTTATTTCCTGTGTTGTGCCAACAGTGTCCTCTCACGTCTAGAAACTTAATGTAGCTTTGTTCTTTAGCCATTTAATCCCCACTACATATTAATAACACAAGGCTAAACCATGAGGAATTATTAGAGTTGAAAATGTGCAGGCAGAAGTGGCCTGGAATGACAGCTGCTCTTTATTTAGGGCAAAAGTGATGTAATTCCTGAAGAGCAATGAACTAGATTTTGGATTCACAGAGTCAGAGTCAAAAGAATGGGAAGACCTGAGGGACCCTCAATCTTGGATTCTAAAACATAAGAAAATATAGAGGCTGCTTTGCCATCCAACTCTTATCCAAAGCAGTCAAGCTCTTATCTAGCTTGACTTTGAACACCAGCAAGTCTTGGTGACCAAAGAGGAACCTATATTGTAGGAATTCCCAGAAGTAGCCTTCAGGCTGGTGTACCAGAGGCTGGTAGCAAGTCAACAGGAAAAAGCAGATGGAATTAGTAAAATCCCATCACTCACTTGAGAAGACCTGCAAAATGATGTTAGGAATGTCTGATGTAGAGTTCAATTTTGAGTGATGGTAGAAGGACATGAGCGTAGTTGGGTTCTCATCTCCAATAGGAAGAGTGATAACGTCTAATACTCCTAAAGTCACTCCTTCAGTGCCCTGTATGAGTAGTTAACTGTAATTCTACCTACTCTTCTCCTCTCCCCAGAGTTCGTCATGCTTTAAGGGTGGAGACCCAAGTTGTATTCATCCTTTAATTCCCATAGCACCCTCCAGCATCTGGACTAGGATGAGGCAAGCCAGGCACCTAGGGACAACATTTAGGGAAACACTCACTCTGAGAATCCTGTCTTAGGCACCTGGCTTGCCTCACCTTATCCCCTACGTGGTCACCCTCCTGAATCTGACACACAGGAGATGAGCAGTGAGTATTTGCTTGCACAATGTTCACTTCACTACTAGAAATCCTCAAATGTCTCCTCATCACCTGCGGGACACAGTCCAAACTACTGAATGTGACCAACACAGCCCTTGGTGAGCTGGTCCCCATCCCCATCTCTGCATCAGGGACCTCTACTCTTTGGCTTATTTCACTCTCCAGCAATCCTCAACTCCTTGAGGTCCCCTCCCATGGGGTCTAGCACAGATTTGGTATGCAGTGAAAGACTGCCAGATGAATAAATGTGTGAGACCTGAAACACCACTAAAACACTGATGCCAAATGATGGAGGAAATTGAAGACCTAAGGGAGAGGTGTGGAAGTGGCAAAGAGGGCAGGCTCTGGGTGTCCTGTCTCCATCAGGAGCTGTGTCCATGGACAACTGATTTTCCCTAAGCCTCAGTTACCTCCTTTGAAAAGAAAAAAAGACTAAGAGGAAAAGAAAAACAGCACTATTTCTTTGGTTGGCATGCAGAATTTTTTTAAAAAATTAGTTCATGTAAATCCTTAGCACAGTGGCTGACACATGTAAGTGCTCAATAAGTGGTCGTTAATGTTCTTACAAATTGGAAGCAAAATCCAATCTTAGCAAAGCGTTTATAAATCTACTGACTGTAGCTGAATTTCAAGAGGTGACAGAGACACAGAGCTAGCACTTGGATGCCGCCAGTCATCTTGAGAAGTCCAAGTTCTCCCTTTAACGGGTGCCTGCCAAGACCAAGATAGAGACAACTTTCCAGGCTGTAGACTTGTGCTGGAAGATACCACAGAAGAATAAAGGGTTTCCATGTATCAGTAGCAAGACCCTGCACCAGAATTTGTTACCTCATTACGTAATGTCTGAGCCTTGAAGAAAACATGTAAATTACGCAGAAAGGCACCATATTGTTGGAGGCAAATGAGACCTTCATTATCCTTGTGTGAGCAGGGCTTAGCCAACAGAGCAGAGAGAAACAGTAAACTCATCAAGGTCTGGCGGCACAGATGGGCGCTCAAAAAGGTTCCAGGGACCCTCCAAGCAAGGCCAAACGCTGTCATTATTCAAGCAGTTAACACATGGCTAGGCACGTGGTGTGTCCCTAATGATTCTGCTTCTCTGCAGCCTTCTCCAGGGGAGGCTGCTCATATGCCCACAATCCTCACCACCACATCCTTAAAACACATAGCCCACAATTCAGGGGGTTAGTATTCTTCTAGTCTCCCACTGCCATTTATGGGAATTTCCATTCCCATGTGACTCAAAGACCCTCCTGTCTCCATGAGTCACAATATTAGGCTATACCATTGTTGGCTACCCCCCTCCTCTTACACATTGACTATATGCAAATTCATCCTCTGCATTTACTGGGGACCATGGCATCCAGTACCTGGCATGAAGTAGATACTCACTCAACATTTGCTGAATGTTGGCATTGGTTCACAGCTTAACTCTCCACCCCCAAACCCTGCTGCCATCTCAGATGCCCTCAAGATCTGTTAAAGGAGTCTTCCAGCATCTCATCTTCCAGAGTCTTGTTTTACCTATTTCCATAGCTTTTTCTTCCATTCCAGGAACTCACATTTATGGGCTGCCAAGATCCACCTCTAAAATCTTGACCTCGAAAGATCATACATCTGACTTCAATCTTTATTCCTTCCCCTCTCCCATTCTTCACAAACTTGGTCCAAACCATCACCCCTCTTCACAAGTCCTGAACTACTTGTTATCCCACCACCCCAATCATCTCTTACTTCACATAGTAAAGGTCACTACATATAAATTCCCCCCAGATCTCTTCCCATTCACTTCTAAAATTAACTATATTTTCATCTATTATTTCCTCTCTTGTGGTCCCTTAGGAAGGGAAGCTTCTTTTCAAAGCTAATTCCTCTACCCTTGCATCTTATCATCATCGTAAAATAGTGCACATTTCTGCAACCTGTCTCTTTCTTCTATCACTCCACCTCTAAAGTTGCCTCCTAATTGTCAGACGCAGTGACTTTTCAGTTGTTAATCTTAGTTGATTTATTTGAAACATTGACAAGGTTGACCACATCTTTCTTCTTAGAACTCTCTTCTTTGTCTTTGGAACTAGCATTAACCTTGAGTTTTTTCCTTCTCTATACATTCATCCACGCTTGTAGCTTTCCCTGGATCCTTTTCCTTTGTCCACTCTTTAAATTCTGATGTTGCTGGTAAATCTGTCCTGGATCCCCTTCTCTTCTCACCCTGTGCCCTCTTCTTGGGTCATGGTACCCACTCACATGACTTCAACTATATCTGTGCCCATATCATGACTCCCAATCAATATCTCCATCCGAAACCTCTCCCTTGAGCTTCAGACTCAAATATCCAACTATACATGGCAACCTCCACCTGGATGTTTATCAGGACCTCAACACACTCAAGACTCTGTGCAGTCCCTTCCCCTCTCATATCCACTCTGCTCCTGAATTCTCCATCTTATTTAGTGGCCCCATCACCCATCTAGCTGAGGCTCATACATGTGAGTGACTTGGCCACAATTTGATCTGGTGTTTTCCCTTCTCTCACCGAGATGGGGTGAGGAAGGACTGGGCCCACCACGGATTGACTGCAACAGTTATCTTTAACCTGAACAAGGAGGTACTTTCAGCCAGGATAGAAGAGAGGTTGTTATTAAGAAACTGACTGAGATGTAGGAACCTCTGGGGTCTTGAGAGAGAAAGAAATAGAAATTGAGAAGTGATCCCAAGTATTTAACCAGAAATTGAGAAGTGATCCTTGGTATTTAACCAGCAGGAGACCCATGTCATTGGTCAACACCATTGGAGAGTTTCCATTGGTGTGCTCTATCTCCCTGTGTTTCTCCAGTTTAACCATCCCTCTATAATGACCCTTACCTCATCCTCCCTTGTACTCTGGGATTTATACAGATTTCTCAGGTCATCCAGAACACTATTGGCTCTGAAGTGACATGACCAAGTCTGATTCATTGCTGCACTCCCAATAAACCAGGCCTGACATCAAGGAGATACACAAGAAATGTTTGTGGAGTAGAAGGATGAGCAGATATATGGGTAAATGAATGAATGCATGAGGAAGAGAAGGACTGAGTGAATGAACTAATGGATTGAGTTGAAAATGAAAACCCATAGATGATGGTAAGAATCCCAAGCAGCCATTATAGAGAGTGACGAGATAGTATTCACTGCAAAGCATGGTGGAGAGAAGAAACACACTAAGATTAAGATAGTGCTGAATTGCAAATATGGTTCCAGGTCTGGGAGCTGAGAAAAATACTCTTCAGGTCCCCATAGCCCCATGTTTCACCCTAGATTCACTTTACGGAGATGTGGCTACTTGTTTTCTGGAACCATGCACTTTTATAAGGCCCTCACCCTTCTTCCTGTTAACAAATAGCCACAATACAACAACACTATAATGGAGAATAATTTTGCTGCACTTACAACATGGTAGGCATTCTTCAACTGTCTCATTTAATTCTTACAACAATATGAGACTAGATCGTTATTCATCACATTTTATAGATGAGGAAACTGAGGCTTAGAAAAGTTAAATAATTTTCTTAAGGTCACTCATCTAATAAGTGGTAGAGTCAGAGTTCAAACCAATGTCATCTGACTTCAGAACATCTCTCCTAATCACTCTCCCATCAAGCTTTCAGCTGCACCTTCCCATGGCTGGCTCCGACGGTGTTTCCATTCATTGAGCACTTGCTCTGTGATGCACCAAACACTCTGTAGACATTGGATCCAAAATAATCTCATGGCTGAAGCACCATTTTGATCCCCATTTTATAAACAAGGATGCTATGGCTCATGTAGCCAAGTGACACCACTAGAAAGTGACAAAGCTGGAATTTGAACCTAAGTTGGCTTATTCCAAAATCCATGCTCTTTACCACAATATCTTATATCCTAGAAGCAGCACTCATATTTTCTCTCTCATTCAGTAGGTGGTTGTGGGGTCATAGAAAGAACCCTGTATTTGAAATTGGATTATTTGTGTTCTAGTCTTGGTTCTTCTACTTAGGTCTATAGCTTGGGCGAGTCATTTAACATTTCTGGGCCTCAGTTTCCTCCTCCATAAAGTGGAGCCAATCATGCCCCTTGTGGAATTATTGTGAGGGTTAAATGAGAAGACAATATTGGTGAAAGCACTGAGCCAACCTTTAGTTCTGTGAGGTGGAAAGGGGTCGATAGATACGATTATACTTGTCCTGGGAATGGATTAAGTGAGGCTAACAGAGATGAGTGTCTGATGTAACAATCTCACAGAGAGTCCGTTCATTAGACCAGGAATAAAGCCCAGATGTCCCTAGGCAGAAGTCCATGTACCTTTTGCTGGGTGGCCAAGGATCATTATTTGCAAGGGTGAAATTCTGCCAGCCCCACAATGCTTCTTCCATTTCAATGTGCATCATCTTTTCCCCCTCCCACACCACCCAGCTCTTTCGAGGCCCCTTGACATTCAGAGTAAAAGTCTTTTTCCATCTTTCCTTGGCTTGCCTGTTGAATTAAGTGATCTTGTTCTGTTAAAGAGTTCCACCCAGAATGAGCAGTTCTCAGAGAAGGCAGGGCGAGTCTGGTCAGGCAAGCTTGTCAAGTGCTTGAGATCTTCTGCTAATGAACAGCTTTGGAGCTGCTTGGGATTAAGCCATTATCTGTGCGAGCTTCACCTGACCCTTTGTGGACCAAAATGTGCTCATTCCAATTTTGTGCTTAACTAGGAAGGCTTTACAACTCCTTTCTCCCCTGGTATCATTTCTCTTCAATCTCCGGGACCCATTATGCAGCAATTCTGCTTTCTCCCATTTCATTTTCACTTTGAAAGTGAATGTCATTTCTCAGGCAAACCACATATTCTTTGGATAACCATCTGTTAAATTATTTCTGAACTTGACTTTTTGGGGGCCCCATTCTGGCTGACCTAAATTCTTCTCTGTCTTCTACCCTTCCCCCCTCTCTCTGAAGGCAGCCATTTGTGGCTTCATTGCCTAAAGAAGCTGTTTCTGGAAGCACTTACCTGTTACCCCAGTTGGAATGTTATCATTCCTATCTAAATTAGCTAGTGTGATCTTTCATGTGAACTCCAGGCAGAGCTGATCCTTTGTATGAGAACTCCCCATCAGGTTTCAGACCCATCCACATCGTCATTCTCAGATGATTCTCTTTGGAACTAAGATTCGAGCCGTCAATGTTTCGAATGCAAAGATTGTCTCTGTAGCTACTTTTCAAAGGAACACGCCACTCTTGCAGAGATGATGCCTGGAATCCCAATTAGGCCATCTCCTGCCCCAAGACCATCTCAGAGGAGATGACCTAAGAGTGCCACTGGTCTTTTCTGTCCTGGTGTTGCCAACTGCAGAGAGAATGCGTGATGGTGGGTGAGGGGGAACAGCTCCAGAGTAGCAAATATTAACTTCATACAATCACCATCAGGGGTAGCAGCAAGGAGATTGTGCAGGGAGACCATGACTGTTAACACACGTCATAACTGATCTCATGAGGGGGCTGGCAGCTCAGCTCTACTCCAGGTTGGACAGACCATGGACAGAGCATTGGGCTGGGTCTGAAGTACCCCAATTCCAGAAGACGTGACCACATGTAAGTTTCACAGAGAATAACCAAGCTTGCAAAGAGACCAAGCTGTGTGAAGGACGGTTAAAAGAACTGGAATGTTTAGCCTGGAAAGGAGAACCTTTTGCGGGGATAAGCAGGATGGAAAATTCTATCTCAGACTCCTGTTTTACAAATTAGAAACCTGAGACTTGGAGAGCCCAGACCCACAGAAAAACCAGAGTGAACTTTGTAAAGAATAAATGAGATCATTTTGCTTTGCTGCTTAAAACCCGCCAATGACTCTCCCACTGCTGTTGGAATAGGGGGCCAACCCCAAGGCATGGCCTCCAAGACCCCACGTGATGGTGCTGGCCCCCCTCTTCCAGGTAGAGGTACAGCTAAGCTGCTGCAGTCAAGAGACCTCCAATACCATGGTTTAGACAAGGCAGGAGTTTATTTCTTTACCTTTTTACAAATGACACTACAAGTTGCAGACCAGACAGGCTTCAGTTAGGGGCCAGTTAACAGAAACTGTCAGCCGATACTTCAGGAACACACTTGTGAATGAAAAAGAGACCCTCGTCTACTTTGTCTACATGGTGAAGAGTAACGAGAGTAGACTGGACCAGAAATTTTGCACATCCTTCTGGAGGGTGTCCATGGAGGGGTGGGTTTGGGGAGAGGAAGCCCAGCTGTAAAGCTGCCAGGGTAAGAGGATTCATACAAGCTCACCAGGGAAATCAAGGTCAGGGAGTGAGCGCAAGTGGGCAAGAGGTTCCTTAGCAGTTTATTTGTATAGAATGTGAATGTTGGGTTTTCTTTCTCTTTTTTCTTTTTTTTCCTGCAGGGGCTGTGTGTATGTGTAAGTTACTTTCTTCTGGTATCCAACTGGGAATTTGATTCATTTAACTCGTTCAGAGTCAGTTGCAATAAACCAGGTGGTTTTGCATTGCTCATGCAAATCACTTTCTCCTCACACATGGCTACAGTCCCAGCTGCCAAAATGTTGTCATGTTCTTGTCTCCAGAGCCTTAATAAGAAGAAAAACTACAGTCTGTAGCGTGTGTGTGCTCAACACTCTCCCTGATTATCACTGAGCTTGTGTGGTCACCACTAACCCTGTCACCAGGCCAGTTCAAGCCAGGAGGAGAGGAGTGCAGACACCAGTGGGGCAGAAGGCTGACGCTCTGGCTCCTCGGGTGTAGAGTGTCCCTTCTTAGAGCTGACCTCTCGGAGTGTCTCTTATTAGAGCCAACAGAACATTGGACACAGAGACTAAAACCCCAAATTCCAGTCCTGTCTTTGCATTACTACTGGATTTGGGCTCAAACTAATAGTGCCTCAGTGCCCTAATTCTTGTGAGAATTAAGTGAGACAAAGTCAAGATTCCCAATTGTTTTTACTTCATGGTACAGAAAAGGATAATGTTGCTAAGTACACTGGTGTAAACATGAAAGGTTACTGTGGCCAATGACTTCTAGAGCGTTTGTCCACCCACCCTATGGCTAAGAGATCAACGTCTCATGGTAAATTGACTGACTGCTCACTCAAATGAGTGGCCCTCCCGCCGAGAAGATTATACTTCCTCACCGTGTAGACCCATACGTGGCCATAAGTCTTGCTTTGGCCAATGAGATGTGAGCAGAAGTGACATGCCAATTCCAGGCAGAATCTTTAAGAGTCAGTGTATACCCTGCATTTTCTTTCCCTCTATTACAGTGATCAGCAATATTCCAGATCATCCTGGATCCCAGAGTGAAGGCTGTGTGGAGCAGAGCCACAGCCAACTCACAATGGCCATATAGCATGAGCAAGGAATGAAATTCTTTTGTTTTATGAGATTTGGGGCTCATTTGTTACTGTAGCAAAACTTCTCCCATCCTGATCATGCCATGACACATCTGATGAGACCCTTTATCTCAGGGAAAGCTCCAGGTAACTGGAGAGTGCCAGACAAATGTTAGTCGCTCACATACATAAGCACCAATGGAGTATAAATAATTTTTTTGAGTTTTTATCAGCTCTGTCCTCTGTGGAATTCAGCTTTATTCCCAGGCTCATAAAGAGATGGCTGAAAATTCCAGTTATCATATCCATACAAAAAAAGGTCATCTCTTTCTGTGTCTCTTTCATAGAGAATTAAAATTTCCCAGAAGCTCTGTTGAAATTTCTGTAGTATTTGTTGTTAGTACTATTGAGTCACTTCTGACTCCTAGAGACCCTGTGGACAGCAGAGCGGAACTCTGCCCGGTCTTTTTGCACCATCCCCTCACCTTCCGGCGCTACATTAGACAATGCTCTGCTGCTATTCATAGGCTTTTCATGGCCAATTTTTTCAGAAGCGGGTCCTTTCTTCCTAATCTGTCTTAGTCTGGAAGCTCTGCTGAAAGCTGTCCACCATGGGTGACCCTGCTGGTATTTGAAATACCGGTGGCAGAGCTTTCAGCATCATAGCAACACGCAGCTGCCACAGTCTGACAACTGATAGACGGGTGGTGTGGTTCCCTGACCAGGAAACGAACCCGGGCCTCAGTGGTGGGAGTGCCAAATCTTAACCACTAGACCACCAGGGCTGGCTTTCTGTAACCTATAATTATAATAATAATGAAAAACATGGGCTATGGAGTCACACAGTCTGAGTCCAAATCCTGATTCTCTCATATCCTGGGTGATTTGGGGTAACGGGCTTAATCTCAGTTCCTACATCTGTAAAACAAGAATGACAATACGACCTAACTCAATGGATCATTGCCAGGAATAAATGAGTTAGTACATGTAGGGGTTTTGGACCAATACCTGGTGCATAGTGCACACTCTGTACCTGTGGACATCTGATATGTTCTTGGTGTCCCATCTTATAGCTTTTAATTAGAAATCTTCTAATATTATGAGTCCCATCTTAGTCTCCTTTGCAGCAAATTCATTTGTGGCGAACCTTAACCCAGAGTTATACAGGGGAGGGAATTCTGGGAAGCATAGTTGCAGCCTAGCTAGATTGACATGAAGCACAGCTATCACAGGCTGGAAAGGTAGATTGCAGCAGACTGTGCTGTCAGGGCAAGAATTTGGGGGGACGGAATCAAGTCTCAGAAAATTTTTGTTTTATCTTTAAGTAGAAGTGGCTTGATCAGCTTAGCATTTAAAAAGATCTCTTAGGTGCCAGGATGGAGACTGAATGGTGGTGGGAGACAGGAAGCGGGAAGAACAGACTGTTGCAGTATTCTGTAATTTCTAAGTACTGTTTCAAATCCTTGTGGAACAAGATGAGATAAGAATGCCAAAGCAAACAATCACTGACGTAATTTTAGTCCTAATTATCTGTGATACAATACAAAAATAAAATACATATACACACACCAGATTAGGATACTTTTTTTTCAAGAGACATTCAGTCCACTTAATTAGCTTCCCAAAATGTGATGTTGTTATTGACTTAATTCTGAATTTTTTCCATTGACAATATAAATGTGTCCAATGATCAGAATAATTCACTTATATTTTCTCCTCATGTACAACGGAGAAAGAAAGCTATGAAAGACACTTGAATTCACTGTCCTAGAACCAAAGAGATTTCTGACTAAGAGCTCTAGACTAGTGTGTGAATTTCAGTTCTGAAGAATACATTTGGAAGTAAGACAGATGGAAACACTCACTTCATGGAACAACCCTCTGCAACAAACATCCACGTGCTCCCCTCTCTCACCCAGCCTTCCTTGTGATTGCGTGGGCTTGCATGTCCAGTTCCGGCCAATGGACTGTGAACAAATGTGACATGTCCCACATCTGGGCCGAGGCAGCTTGGAGTTGGGGTGCCTCCTTCAGTTTTCTATTTCCTACTATAGTGACTTGGAGACAGCAAACAACAGAGCTACAAGATGAGGAGGGTTGTCTGACCAGGATGGGGCTTCATGTGAGTAGAGAAATGGGTTTTTATTATGAAAAATAATTGGGGATTTGTTACCTCAGCATAGCCTAGCTAGCTTGACTAATACACCTGCCAAAGCCAGTGTCAGGCACTTTCACAACAATTTCCCTCACTGAGCCATCCCAGTGAGCCCAGGATAAATGCAGGGCTTGGGAAGATTATGTAGGTTACCTAAGCTCACATAGTTTGAAGGTGGCACTGACGGAATTTGAATCAATCAGTATGGATCCAAAACCCATGATTTTTCTATCCTACCATACCATAGCACATCCTATTACCTTCCCACTAAAGAATCTAAAGGTTCTGGCCATGGATGGACAAGAAGTGTGGACAAGAATAATTGGGAGGGACACAAAGTTCTAGCTGGTCCAAGGTCCTCACCAGGTCTCCAGGACTTCTGGTTTGCTCCTCTGACCTCTCCTTCAATTTCTGTTTTCTTTTAATTCTGGAGGCAAAGTAGCACTGTGGTTAAGAGCATAGATTTTTGGAGCTCTGCCACTCACAAGCTGTGTGACCTTGACCAACACACTTCACCATCTCAAGCTTCAATTTCCTCATTAGCAAAAGTGAGGATGGAAGTACCTACCTCATAGGGCGGTTATAAGGATTAAATGAGATGGTGCCTGCAAAGTACTCAGTGTGGGGTCTGGCACATTGGAAGTACTTGGCAAATAGTAGCTAACAATGAGATAGCCCAAAGCAGCCATTCATTTTAAGGTGCAATAGATTATTTGTCCAACAAATGCTTTCTCCAGGACCTAACTGGATAAATGGCCTCACGCCACAGTAGAACCATAGTCCCAACCTCAGAGGCAAGGGGACATTTTGTCAGCTGGCTTTCCTCTTCCATGCTTAAATTCATGCTTACACTTGATTCCCATTACTCGTTGCTATTCTCCTAAAGAGCTCTGGACTTGACATTGAGCAGGCCGTTCTTCTAAAAGAGCAGAACCTCTTTTAGAATAGAGGCTCCATGTGAATCCCAGGACCCTCAAAATCAGTTCCTCACCTGTAAAATGGGAACGCTAATTTCCCCTTTACAGAGTTCATAGGAGGATTAAAGAAAATCCCATAGGAGAAAACCTGTTGCACATTTCCTAGCACGTAACAGGCGTTTCATACCTGAGCGATACGAGTCTTGTTGCCTCGAAAGAGAGGCTATGGATAATGGTGGAGGGCTCAGCTGTGGCAAATTGTTCTGTGAGACACACACGGCCTTTATTTTTTATTGTTATTATTTTTTAATTGTGGTCGGAACACTTATATGAGCTCTACCCACAACAAATTTTTAGGTGCACAATTACAGTAATGTGAACATAGGCACTATGTTGTACAGCAGATCTCTAGAACTGGATCATCTTGCATAACTGAAACTTTATGGTCATTGAATAGTAACTCCCATTTCCTTCTCCCCCAGCCCCTGGCAACCACCATCCTATTCTCTGCTTCTGTATGTTTGATTATTTTATGCACCTCATATAAGTGGTATCACACAGTATTCATCTTTCCGTGACTGGCTCATTTCATCCATGTTTCGAATATGGTAGGATTGCCTTCTATTTTTGATGCTGAATAACATACAGCCTTTTGATAATGATGAGAGAGAAATTAGCATTTTCTTTACTCTTGTGTATTTAATAATTTTAACTTAAAATTGTATATATAATTTATGTTAACTAGAAAATGTAGAAAATTTAAATAAATCCAAAAAGGGGAAAATAGAAAACCACCCATAATTTTGACAGCAGAGATACTTAGATAACTTTCCAGACATTTTTCTAGGTGTGCATTATTTTTTTTAAAGTATTATAATGTATAATGCTTTATAATCTGCTTTTTGCCCTTCACTATGTTTTGGATCTATCTTCCCACATCAGTAAGTAGCTAAAACGAGTTACTACAACAGTTGTGTAGTATTCCATTGTACTGATATAGCTTGGACTATAGGTTGTTTCCAATTTTTTGCTATTATATGCAACACTGTGATCCTCAATGTTGAAAAAATCACAAGGCAAAGCTTTATTAGCTCTGCTGTCTAATTCCTGTCCCGACTCCTGAGTTCCTTGCTTGCCCCTATTTTAAATAATAAAGTCTTTTCCAGTTAAACCTACCTAATTACATATTAATGGTTCCTAAGTCAAAAGATCAGAGATCTTTTGCTGTGATTAATTACAACAGAGACACTTGTTCACAAAAACCCAATCCTCATTTCATATCAGAAACAACCCATTAATCTACAGAACTTCACAGACCAGAATGATCTTTTACAACAAACACATCTCAGGCAGGATCTCCTTAGGTAAGGCAGGAATTACATCATTACTTAATAATTCAGATAGAGGAAAATGAGTTCCAAAATAAGGGAATTTGCTTGTGAAAGCAGTTTCTAAATTATAAGCAATGTTGCAAAGTGAACAAGGCATGAGATGGAGTCAGACAAAATGAGGTGAACATTGGCACTGAACCTTATTTGCTGTGTGCTCTTGAGCAATTTATGTAACTTCTCTGAGCCCCAGCCTCTTTATTTGTAAAATACTTATTAACATCTACTGCAGGGTTGTTTAAAGACAAAAATGATAATGGATAACACCACTTCTTTTTTTTTTTTTTTTTTTGGACACAAGTTTATAGAGAAAGAGAGTAAATTCCCCTCTTCTCATGCAGAAAGCAACAGAAGGCACCAACAATGAAATTTCCCCTCCTCGACTGTTAAAACATGAACAGTCACAGTCAAGGCCCTCTCCAACTCAGGAGAAATTGTCTCTTACTTCAATTCAAGCATCGATAGCTCAGGACAACAGAGTTCTCCATTATTAAGGTGGCCAGAGACTGTACATCCACATTGGGACACTTTCGAGACTTAACTGGGGCACTATAAATAGTCAGCAGGGACAACAGGTGCAAACTTGAGCTCTCCCAGAAAGACTGGGCACCCTAGTATTAACCAGATAATGACCAGTCTACATGGAGCAAGTGGGAAAATCAGGTCATTTCATTTCAAAGTCTTCATCTAAGTTGTCTCAGTTGTTCTCCATGTGATCAAGAAAAAACAATTCAGTCACAGACCGACATATGTGCAAGGTTTGTTTGGCCTGTCCAGAATGACGCTTTGGCACCATCTCTTTGAATTGTCATTTCCGTTACCAGTCTTCTTCTCAGAGCCAAGAAAACTTCTTTCTCTCCCCCATAAATCATGTTGTTCAATTTTATAAGATTCGTGGTATACTTCTCCATTTATTTGACATTTTTTTACACATCCATTATATGCCAAACCCTAGCCTAAAATTACAGGAACTACAAAGATGGCTGAGCCATAGTCTCTGCTTTCAGGAAACTCACAGTTAAGCCAGGGAGACGAACATGGAAGCCGTTCACGAAAATGTACAATGTGAAAAATTTAAACATGGAGGTGTGTGCAAAGCTCTATGGGGCACAGAGAAGAGGGTGATTAACTCTTCCCTAGAAGGTTGCACTGAAGTGGTACCATCTGAGGCATCTTAAATGATAGTTTCTAAATGAAGAAGTGTGGAAAGTACCTTCTAGGAGCAAACTGAAGGAGCTTTGAGAGTGTGGAATGTGTGAGGAACTGCTCAAGGTACAGTGTGGTGGAGCCTGCTGTGAAATAAGGAGAGGATTGGCCTCCAAACACTCTCTGGATTCTCCACGACCCTCTTCAGCAGTGGAAATCTAAACTGAGCAGTCTTCTGGCTCCTGCCACCTCTCTAACAAAACGCCCAACGACCTCAGAACTTCTCGGAAAGCTCCAACATATTTGTTTTGAACTTCTTTAGCGGTAATGCTACTGTCTTTCTCAATACCTTATAACATGTGTGTGTGTGTGAGTGTGTGTGTGTGTGTGTGTGTGTGTGTGTGTGTGTGTGTGTGTGTAGATGCCACACGTCCACTAAACTCTACCAGATTTTTGCCATGATTTTGTACCAAGGAAAACTTTGTGAATCGATATACTCTGACTTTTAAATCACCTATAAGTGATTTTTGGAAGAATTTTTCCTTACAGAATTCAAAACTGGTCTATCATGTGGGAAACCAGTGTGAGACCCAGACTCTCCCTTTACTGAGCTTACATCCTTTTAAAAGTGTTTTTCTGCTATCATTTCTGTAGGGTATAAAAAAAATCAATGTGATTCTAAATAATTCTGACCTCTTTAGAAGGCAACAAATGTTGCAATTGATTCAAAACAATTCTTGTGTTTAAAAAAAAAAGCAAGTGAGAAAATGAGCAGTCCAGCCATATGGAGATGAGATGACTGAAAGGCAGCCCCATCTTGGGAGCCCATTTACTCACCAACAGAGGGAGCACTGTAATGGAGAGCAGAGTAGTGTGTCCAGGTCATCGGATTGCGGATGGAGGGGAGGGGTGACAGGTTGTCCCAGAGTTTTGCAAATGGGCCTCTGTTAAGCCTCTTGCTTCTAAGTGACAGAAACTCAATTCACACTGGGTTCAAGAAAAACAACTTTTAAGGGATTTATTGGATATCTTAGTTGAAAAAGTCAGGGGTAGGACTGATCAGACATTTCTGAATATAGATGTTCAAAGGATGTCATTGAAAGGTATCTCTTTCTATCTCTCAGCTCTGCTTTCTTATTTGTTGGCTTCATCCTCAAGCAGGCTCTCCCATCATGTTGACAGAATGGTTGTCCTGGTTCATATCCTTACAGCTCAGCAACCCTGGTGGAAACAGAGGCTCTCTTTGCCAAAAGTTCCAGTGAAGTCCTAGGATTGAGTCTCATTACACCAACACGGGTCATGTGTCCATACCCGAACCAATCATCATGTGCTGGGAGTCAAATAAGCTGATTTCACTTATTATTATTATCCAGGCTGAATCATCCCGGATCTTAGATGAGGGAGATGGAGCGTAGGAAGCAGGCAACTCCATTTGGGCCTGGTGGGCTGAGAGATAGAACGCAATGGTTCACAACACTATGGCAGTGTCTGGCTCACTCTTTCCCAAATCTGCTTTATCCTCTTCCTAGATACACATTCTAATTAGAGTTTTCAGCCTTCTTAGCTGTTGGATGTGTCCATGTGGCTGAGTTCTAGCTAATGGAAAGTGAGAAGAAGTAATGCATATTGCTTTTAGACCCATCAAAACCTCCCAGCCCACTTTGGAAGCTATGAACAGAAGATGGTGAACACATAAAATGGAAGGAGCTTGGGTCCCTAAATCTTTACTGCTTGGAGGAAAACTGCCCACCAAAGGTGAACACCCATTGTGGATATCCTATCATGTCTGAAACATGATGCATTGGGGGATTTGTTTGTCACAGCTGCTCACATTATCCTAACTAATAGAGATGGAAATATCAAAAAAGGGGAATTTGTAAACTGAGAAGGCAAAAATAGCTCGTGTCTACTACAAAGCTTCTTTGTGTTCAGTGCTGGAAATTTCAGACATCTGATGGGTTTAATTAGTCAGTAACCATGGCCTGATAGAAGCATTGGCCAAGAAGTCAGAAGACATGGGTTCAAGGCCGGCCTCTGCCACTGATAGCTGTCTGACCCTGGGTGTCACTTCTCTCTGACCCTCAGTTTCTTCATCTGCCAGATGGCAGTCACAATATCTGCTTGATTGCCTGACTGTGAGAATCAAACACAGCTATGTGCATTAAAGTGTGATGTAGACTACAAAGCACTGGGCTGGCCTGGAAACAAACTGGAAAATATGCTGATTCACCCAGTTGGTTAGAGCGAAGTGGTAATGAGTGTATTTGGCCTCTCAGAAAAATATTTTTTCCCATTCAGAACCATAAATGTTAGCACCAGGAAGAAAACAATTAAGCAAGACATATGTCCTGCCCTAGGGAGAGAGACCAACACAGCAGTGGCCTAGTCTCTATAAGACGAGCCTCAAGGCTCTCTCCCTTCTCCCTTACTCCCTTTCAGCTCACTCAAACCCAATCCTTTAGTCAGAAGATTGTTTGTTTGTTTATGTTTTCCAAAGCTGGCCACTCCCAGGCCTCCTCCCCTCTCTCTTGGACTAGTAAAATCTAGTCCAGTCCATCTTCCACAAAGCTTCTTAGTGATCCTTCCAAAAACACAATTACGTCATTACTCTGGGCCCAGAAACCTCTGTTTTTAATCCTGAATCCAAGATGCGTGAAGCCCTTTTGGCATGGCTTTTGGGACCCCCTCACAATCTGGTCTCAACCTATCCTTTCTAGTCTTATTACCTCCAGTTCAGATGGAGCAGACCTTCTCTCCATTTCCTGGATGTTCCAGCTGCTTTCAAGACTGTTATCTGTGCCTGACAGCACAGAGGTCCAGGCGGCCTGTGGAGATGAGGGAGCTCAGGAGATCCCAGCTGGAGATAGAGACTGGGAATATCTCTACAGAAGTAAGAACTGAAAATCTAGAGCTGGGAGATCAGTAAGTAGTGTAGGTGGAGATGAGAAGGGAAGAGGAGAAGAGGGGAAGAGAAGTGAGAGGAAGGGAGGGAGGGGAATTCCAGGAAGACCTCTGTTGGAGTGGTACTGTGAGCTAAAGGAGGAAGCTCCAAGGCAGAAGATGAATAAGAAGACGTGGTGTGGGGGAAGAAGCAGAAGAGGGAAGCAACACAGGGCAGAGGGAAAGAGAAAGTGACAAGAAGGAGGGAAGTGTCACCAGCATCAAACACTGCAGGGAGGTCAGAGGGGCAAGGAGAGAGAAGAAAGATGTCCCTAGGTCTGGACAGGAGAGAGTCAGAGAGTGTCTTTTCAGTGCAATAGCTGGGGTGGGAACCAGCCTGCGGTGGGTTCAGGGATGAGGAGGAGGTGAGAAAAGGGAGGCGGTGGGAAGAGCAACCCTTTTGAGAATGGCTTGAGGTAACCTGAGCCAAGTCCCTAAAAAGTAACCCATTGTGCCTGGCCCCTGTGGTGGGGAGTGGCTCTCCACCTCACCTTATGGAGAGTTCAGCTGCCACCACCTGTTTCTGATGGCCCAGCCAGGCTGCTGTAGCGTGAGCCAGTTTCCACAACCATTTGAAAGGAACTGAACAACGGGGTGCTGAAATCACATCTACTTCAACGCTTCCTCCTTCACGCACCTGGATCACAAATCCCTTCCCTCAGGAGCTCCTGCAGCCCACGCCCCACAGCTTGCTAACAAAGAAGCCACACCCAGTGATGACCATCGACCAGATGCAGATGAGCACAAGATTTAAGGGAATCAAAACATGGTCCCTTGGGGCCAGCCCAGTGACATAGTGGTTAAGTTCGCACACTCCGCTTCAGCGGCCTGGGGTTCACAGGTTCAGATCCTCAGTGCAGACCTACACACTGCTCAAGCCATGCTGTGGCAGCGTCCCACATGCAAAATGGAGGAAGACTGGCACAGATGTTAGCTCAGGGCCAATCTTCCTCACCAAAAAACACAAACGAAAAAACACGGTTCCTCTAAGTAGCAACTTTGTGACCTTCGGCAAGGCACATCTGAGCCTCACTGTCTTCACCTGTCGAACGACAACAGTTCTTACTAAAGGGTAGATGTGAGGATCAAATCAGAAAGTGGATGTTAAACCTCACAGAAAATTGCAAAGCTTTCCACGAGGATTCATTATTAACAATTTTCTGATCGTGGAAATGCATGTTCGCCTAGAGTTTGACAAGCATTTCATCCTCCACTCCTCACTTTCTCTCACAATCCATACCCAAAGCATCAAAAATCCCATCAGCTCTACCACAAATCTGACCATTTCTCCCCACCTCTACTGCAGCCACCATAGCCCAAACTGGCATCACTGATCTCTTGGAAAGTTGCAAGTGCTGTGCCTTAGGTCTTGGGCCTCCTACATCCCCACTGTCTCTCTTCTCTCAAAGCAGCCAGAATGGCCTTTTTCAAAATGGAGCCAGATCATGTCATCCTTCCTTCAAAACCCTCCAATGGCTTCTCATTGTGTGTACAAAAAATCCAGAGTTCCTGCCACGCCCCATGAGGCTCCCCATGACCTGTCCCCCGCTGTCCAGAGGCTTCTTGTGCCCCCTGACCACACCATGCTTGCTCCCATTCTGAGGCTTCTGTTCTCATGTGTGACTCACTCCCTTATCTGATTCGAGTCTTTGCTCAACTGGCACCTCCCCAGAGAGGTCTCCCTGACTGTTCTAGTTCAAAGAGCTCCCCACACCCAGCAACCAGCCCCGCCCCAGCTCTTTCATTCTTTATCCCTTTATCCTGGTGGATCTGTCTTGCAGAGCACTGAACTCATGTTCCTGGGGGTTTGTTTATTAACTATTCCCCCCAGTCGATTGTAAGTTTTGTTAGAACAAGGGCTTTTCTCTGTCTTGTTATCCTCAACACCTAGAATATTGCGAGACAGGTGATAGGCCCTTAATAAATATCTGTTGAATGAAAGAACGAATGAATGTTCTTCCCACATGTGTCTCTGTCAGCAGTGTCCTGAATTCTGTCCAGCGCACTTCACACAACCCAGCTCCAGATCCAAGTGGATGGCTTCTGCTAGGCCCCTGATCCTGGCGATCTTGACTCCTTGAAAGGGAAGGGAAAGCACAAATTGCTTAATTTAACCCATGGAACTGCTTTCACCAGTATCAGTTTAACCTTTTGAGTGGCAGCAAAAGGTGCAATCTTTCACTTATCCTTTTTTCGGACTTTAGTTTTTAGAGCAGTTTTGAGTTCACAGCAAAATTGAGAGGAAGGTATGGAGATTTCCCATAGCTCATCTGCCCCAAAACATGCACACCTCCTCCCATGATCAACATCCCCCACCAGAGTGGTACATTTGTTATAATTGATGACCTGACACTGACACATCATAATCACCCAAAGTCCACAGTTTACATTAGGGTTCACTCTTGGTGTTGTACCTGCTATGAGTTTGGACAAATGTATAGTGACATGTATCCACCATTATGGTATCATACAGAGTAGTTTCACTGCCCTAAAAACCCTACGACCCACCTATTCATCTCTTCCTCCCACCGAACCCCTGGCAACCACGGATCTTCTTACTGTCTCCATAGTTTTGCCTCCTCCACTCCAATAACAAGTGGATAATTTCTTGTTGTAAAATATTCCAACAACACAGTTATAGAGACAGTAAGTAATAAAACCTCCTTCCCCTTACCCACACTCTTCCAATACCTCTCTACATCCCCCACCAGAAACTACTGTTCATGGTTTGATGTGTTTTCTTCAGGACCGTTTCTATGCGTTGACACACACATACATCTACACATACACATAAATCTCCCTTTATAAAATGGGATCACATTCTGCATTATGTTGCAATTTACTCTTTTACTTAGCGATACATCTTATGGATCTTTCCATGTCAGCTTTTCAAGATCATTTGCATCCTTTTTAGTGGGTGCATAGTATTCCCTAGCATAGATATAATTGTACTTTATTTAATGCTCTGTGGAACCTATAGGTCAGCTCCTATTTCTGGCTATTAGAAACACCACTATAACAAACGTCCCTGTACATACAACATAGTATACATATACATTTCTATAGAAGAGGTGCCCAAAAGACAAAAGGACATTCTCAGTCAATGACATGCATGAACATTTAAAAATAGAAATAATTATACTATAGAATAATCTTTTATGATCAGACCAATAACACAATTTCCCAAAGACTGAATGTTAAATATAATGATAGAGGAGAGGGAATTAACGCTTAATAAAGGCCTCTGGAACTCTCCATGGATGTCTCCCATTAAACCTTATGACCACTCTGCAGGATGGGTATTACTGCTGCCCCATGAAACTTGAGGAAGCGGAGGCTCAGCGAGTTGACGTGGCATGCCCAAAGTCCCCCAACTATTGAGCGCCAAAGCTGTGACCCACACCCAGCCCATTTACAAAGCCCATCGTCTTGCCAACACATCATGGGTTCTCTTTTCATCCTCCTTTCTCTGCCCAAAAGAAAGAAGAAAATTTTGCTTGTGAAAATTTGCTGATCTGCAATCACTCATTCCAAGTCATCGGTGGTCTCATCTAAAAACTAGCCTCCTGCTTTATTGCTCATCACAAAACCAGGAGGACCATCCAGAAGGCATGTGTCCTTTCCCAGGAGGGAGGAGAAAGGCTCTTTTGTGAGGCTGTCTCTTACCCAGGAGAACCCAGTCATGACTGTCCCAGCTTCGCCTGGTACCTGGGGCTTCTCGGAGCTCTGCCCTGTCCTGAAGAGGTTGCCATGAAGAGAAAACAGATCCACAGAACCTGCGTGTGTAGCCAAAGGAAGCAAACACTTTGTTGGTGACAAAGGAGGCTCCAAGATGTCTTGATAGCTTTGCTCTCAAATGGCTAAAAGAAAAACACAAAAGGCAAGGGGCCAAACCTGCATCCATGAAGACACCCACAGTCGGGAGTCTGGGAGACAAGGGTAGTTTAAGGGAAAGAGCTGGGAAGTGGCCAAACATACAGAAGCAGAGGTCACAGAGTCAGGAGGTCCCAGCATGACGTGGATGGAAGGGCCCTGAAAGGTCTGCCAGTCTAACTTCACAGCCGAAACTCGTGTGTCTTCTGCAGCTTCCCGGCCAAGAGTCAAGGGCCCCCCGCCCTTGCATTCCTGCGTACATGGAGTACATCACTGCCTCAAACACCAAGGTCCACCTTTCCACATCTCTGCCTGTTAGAGAGCTCTTCCTTCCACTATTCTGAAACCTGCCTCCCCTTTACTTCCACCCACTGGTCCTGGGTCCACTCCCTCAAGATCCCATAGACCAAGTCCAGTCCTGCTTCTCAGAGACAGCCCTTCCAGCCCTGAGAAATGCCCAAATTCCTCAGCGTCTGTGAAACCTTCACAGCAGGTCTGAAGGGGGCTGCAGGATAGAAGCTTTCTCTTCTTAACAAACAGGTCTAGCCTTTCTGGTTAGGAGAGCTGTCTGGACAAAGAAAACCAATCCTGCTTGTCTTTTGAATCTGCAGCCGGATGGGAAGGGAACAATAGCCCCAGGAGAAGTAGGGGGAGGACCTGACTCCTCACATCTTAATGAAGGTGTGAACTTTGAAGCTTTATTATGAACACTTGAAAGCCTACCCCTGGTTAAGCTCCTTTCAGCTGCTCACAGTCACCCTGGATAATGAGGCCGCAGCTGTGTGGGAAGCGCTGGGGCAGGAGAAGGGGAGGACCAGGGTTATCGGGAGGCAGGAGCCTCGCTAGTCCTGGCAGAAAAGCCACCCTTGGCTGCAGGCTCTGCCCTGTGACCAGACCCTGGTGGCTTTCAGGGACAAGGAACTCTCTGTTCCAGCCGAAGGAGAGCAGTAACCCTATAAAGGATAGGAGAAAGGCCTGGAGAGACCCTTTTTTTTTCTAACTTCCTAGGTAATAAAAATAATGACTCACACCTGGATGGCACCTTCCATCATTTTGATTCACACACAAGTCTCTGTGAGGCAGAAAGGACAGTGGCTCAGAGAAGTGCCCCCTGCATGAGTTCACTTGACCAGTGAATGGCGGATCAACTAGTTCCAACCCCGGTCTTTTCCCACCCCACACCGACTCTTCCCTTGAAACCTTCAAGTCAAGTCTCAAGGTATCCACTGAAATGTCAAAGCACGATCAGTATGCAAACAACGGTGACAACAAAAGAACAGTCTCACGTTGATCGACTGCTTCCTATGTCCCTAGCACTGGACTTCACCTATCTACAGGCATTATCTCATTTAATCCTCATAACAATCAAATGAGGTGTTATTACTATTATTAATGGGGAAACTGAGGCATGGAAAGGAAAAGCAACTTACCCAAGGCCACACAACCAGCAAGTGGCCAGGCCATGATTTGAACTCAAGCTATTTAGAAGCTTATTTCACGTGGCCCCATTGTAACTGTAACACCTGTTTATTACAGAAACTGGGAAAATCCAAAGATACAGAAAAAGAAAATAAAGGTCCCATCACCCAAACATGAGTGCTATACTCACGCCCTGGCTTTTTTCTCTATGCACTTATGTTTTACATGTATCATTCAATATGCATTTTTTGAGCATCTCCTGTGTGCCAAGCACCATTCTGGGTGCTGGGGCTCCAAAGGTGAACAAGACCAGAGGGTTCCCATCCTCGGGGGGTTGACATTCCAGGAGCACCTTCCTGCGGATTTCAGTGACCCTGATCATCTGCCTGGGGCACAGGTCTCCTCCACAGCACTGCCCTCAGGCAAAGGGCATGAGGGTCATAATCCGACTGTGAAGAACACATCAAGTAGAATTATGGGACACTCGTGGTTCCCACCCAACGTCTGTGTTAATGGCCAACACGGCAGCAAGTAGTTGAAGTGCCAGATTTTCCCTTGTCCTGCTCTCAGTGTCCACAGAGACAGAAATTTACTCTGGATGCTCTGAAGGGCCTCAGATATGCCAGTCCTTTGATTGCAAGACAGCACTCTGCCTGCAAGACATAACCAGTCTTTTGGGGCAGAACAGCAACACCATTTAGAAGATGGAGGCAGGCCTGCCCTCCCAGCTGGGACAGGAGACCGGCCTCCTAAGTATTAACTCCCTATTTTCTAAACAGGGAAACTGACACTCAGAGTAAAAAGTCATTTTCCCAAAGTCATCCTGAGCTGGAAATCAAAGTCGGGTCTACAGAGCCAGGCCGGCTTTGAAAGGCAGCAGGGCTCAGGATTTTCCTGAGCATCTTGGAGGCATAGATGACCCAGTGACCGTCCCACAACGGAGGGACCTCCACTGGAGGGATCTGGTCAGTTAGAACCCAGTTAGCAGCTGACACTCTGGAGTCTGGTTCTCAAAACTTTTTGGTTTTAGGAGCCCTTTAACACGCTTAAAAATGACTGAGTCTCAACACACACACACACACACACACACACACACACGTTAATTATGTTAACTATATGAGGTGATGGATGTGTTAATTATCTTGATCTTGGTAATCATTCTACAACGTATATGTATATCAAATCATCATGTTGTACACTTTATATACAATTCTATTTGTCAATTATTCCTCAATAATAACTATTCCTCAATTATTCCTCATTGACATGGATTGTATCCATCGATACTTACTGCATTAGAAATTAAAACTGTTTTTAAAATGTTAATTTATTTAAAAATAACAATAATAAATCCATGACCTGTTAACACATAAGATGTTTATAAAAATAATTATATTTTCTAAAACAAAAGAATTTAGCGAGAAGAATGGCCTTGTTTTACATTTTCGCAAATCACTTTAATATCTGGCTTAACAGACAAGAGCTACATTCCCCTTTCTGCTTCTGCATTCAATCTGTTGTGATATGTTGTCTCATTTGAGGTATATAAAGAAAATACAGCCTCACACAGATATGTAGTTGGGAAAGGGAGAAGAGTTTTTTCAGATAATTGTGGTTATTCTTCATTGCTGCCACACCAAAACTCGATATATAGTAGCTTCTTAAAGATGAGGTGCAATGTGGAATCTGAAAGCATATCAGTGCATGTTTCATACTCAGTTACATTAAAATCTGTTGGTCTCTCTTGTGTTTTGAATGGTTCTTTTACACGTGCATGTTTTGTAACATTGTGCATTGGTCATTTGGAAAATATTGGTTCACTGAGTTATGCAGATCTTCCAGATGTTGACACGTTTCATTATAATCGCCTCTGGAAAACCTCACTGTATACTCACGAGAGAATGAGAACGGAAAAAGACAAACAGTATCTTAGTATTACTATGAAAACAGTTTCGACCTTGAGGATTCCTTGAAAGGATGTCAGTGACCCCCAGAGGTTCGCAGACCACCCTTTGAAAACTACTGTTCTGGAGTAAGGGACAGGTGCTGACCATTGAGAAATCCAGGTGTGAGTGGCTCAACTCCAACCCTCTGAAGGCAGGAAATAGACAGGAAGTTGAAACTGAGACAGAAGGTCAGTCCCATGGCTGGGGAAAAAACAGATTAAGAGTGCTTGGACAGGTGCTCAAAGGTCATCCCCCTATGAACAGTAAAAGATATTTGAGAAGCTTCTGAGGAGCCCAACAGGCAGGACCCAGTCACTAGATCCTGGGCCAGAGAGGGCACTGAAACCCCACTGATCCACCTCCCTCCTCAGCTAGACGGTGTCAGGGAGTGCAAAGGAATATTAGCTGGACAGAGCTGGGAGCAGAGGCCAGGAATGAAGTGTTTGAGACAGATGCTGGTGAAGGCAAACATATGTGGAAAGAACACCTTCTAATTCTGATTTTTTCCATCTCTTTGGGGTTGGGGTCAAAACAAGAAGAGTCTAGAAAAATTAGGATCAACGGATATGGGATGACCAGAGAGGAAGAGAGAAAGGACTTTTAGGAACAGTAGGCACCCAGTCTGCCCTACTGTTTTTGCAATACTCTGTGCACGACCCGATCCTTCCCAGGAAGTGTCTCGTGTCTTCATTCTTCTGTCACAATCCTCGGTCAGGCTCTCATCACCTGTCTTCTTTAACTGGTCTCTCTGCTTTCAGGATTGGCCCCACCCACCCACTCCCAACCCTTCAGTCAGAGCTATCTTTCTACAATACAGATTTGATCATGTCTTGTTAGTGCCATGGAGTTGATTCAGAATCCTAGTGCCCCCGTAGACAGCAGAGCCAAACCCTGCCCTGTCCTTCTGCGCCATCCTCTCCCCTTCTGGTGCTGTATCAGACAACGCTCTGCTGCTATTCATAGGGTTTCCACAGCCAATTTTTTCAGAACTGGGTGCCAGGTCCTTCTTCCTAGTCTGTCTTAGTCTGGAAGCTCCACTGAAACCTGTCCACCATGGGTGACCCTGCTGGTATTTGAAATACCATGGGCATAGCTTTCAGCATCACAGCAACACGCAGCCACCACAGTATGACAACTGACAGACAGGTGGTGTGGTTCCCTGACCGGGAAATGAACCTGGGCCCCAGGCAGCGATGAGAGTGCTGAAGCTTAACCACTAGAGCACCAGGGCTGGCTGATCATGTCTTACTCATGCTTAAAACCCTTAAGCATTCCCTCCCATTGCCCATGGGGTCAAGTCCAAATTCCTTAGGCACAGAAATCAGGCACCACCTTGTCCCTGCTGTCCTTCACACACATCTCTTCCCAGTTCCAACACTGAACCCTCTGCCCAGCCACCAGCACTTCCTGCCTCCCTCAAACACACCAGCCTCCTTTGGCCTTTGCACATTCTCCAAAAGGCGTGGTGGACCTTGTCCTTCAACATCCAGCTCACTTATTACTTCCTCTCAAATGGAATTTGGCATTTCCTCTACCTTTGTACATTATGATCCATGTGTTTTTCAAGATCTCAAAACCATTGGTGCTGTTCTCTAGATGTTTCTGTCCTCCCTGGAGTCCATTCTGGGTCTATGGTAGGATTGCACTTGCTGGTTCCCATATGCTTAGATGGGGCCTTGTAGCTAATTCCAGTTCTGTGAGGAAGTGAGAGGTGGTACTTCTAGACCAGAGAATTCACTAGCCAGTGAAAGCCTGTTCAGAGCATTCTTTTCCTCTGGCACTGCAATGGCCCATATCTGGGATGGGCCTGCTCCATCAGCCTGGGTCCTCCCCAACACCTCCCCACCCTCCCTGCCAACTCGTGATATATTTATAGTGTATCCTCTGAGATCTGGGACTTGCTCATGCAGCATACCCTAGCCTAACTGACTGAGATGGTGATCAGAAAGGGCCAAACCATAAGTCTACCCTGACTCCAACTCTTAAAAAAGGCTGACCCAGTTGGTGCCCAATAAAGGTGAGTGTCAGACCCCTCTGTTCCCTACTACCACCCTGTCCTCCAGTTATCCTGGACTCTTTCTGTCTGGACTTGGTTCTGTCCTTGCTCTTCACTCCACTCCAGTGTCTGCCCAAGGCATGGACTTCTTGGCTCTGCCTCCCATTTCTAGTCTCTTTGACTTAAGGGTGAATGCTAGCCTCCCTGATTTTGACCTTCAGAGCTCTCCAGCTGTTGTTTGCTTTTTCTCCCTGTGATATGTAGGAACATGGCCCCCCAAGATGTCCATGCCTTCATCCCCAAATCCTTACATGGCAAAAGAGGCCTTGCAGATGTGGTTAAGGGGTCAAACCTTGAAATGGGGAGATTTCTTGGATCATCTGAGTGTGCCCAATCTGATCGCATGAGTCCTTAAAAGTGGAGAAACTTTCCCAGCTGAGTCAGAGGGAGGAGTGACTATGGAAGGAGATCAGAGAGATGAACAGTGCTGGCTCTGAAGACTGAAAAGGGACCCGTGAGCCAGGGAATATGGATGTTCTCTGGAAGCTGGAAAAGGCATGGAAATAGATATCCCTCTTAAGCCTCCAGAAAGGAATGCAGCCCTGCTGACCCCTTGATTTTAGCCCAATGAGACTTGTGTTGGACTTCTGACCTACAGAACTATAAGATAATAAATCAGTGTTGTTTTAATGGGACTACATGAGACTAAAAAGCTTCCTCATGGCAAAGGAAACCATGAACAAAACGAAAAGACAACCCACCAACTGGGAGAAAATATTTGCAAATCATTTCACTGACAAGTGGTTAATTTCCAAAATATGTAAAGATCTCATACAACTCAACAACAAAAATCTGATTTAAAAATGGGCAGAGGATATGAACAGACATTTTTCCGAAGAAGATATATATATGGCCAACAGGCACATGAAAAGATGTTCAACATCACTAATTATTAGGGAAATGAAAATCAAAACTACAATGAGATATCATCTCATACCTATCAGAATGGCTATAATAAACAAGACAAAAAATAACAAATGTTGGAGAGGATGTGGAGAAAAGAGAACCCTCATACACTGCTGGGGGATGCAGGGATAGTTCAACGTCTGCAAATCAATCAACATGGGAATGCAAACTGGTACAGCCATTATGGAAAACAGTGTGGAGACTTCTCAAAAAATTAAAAATACACCATACAATCCAGCTATCCCACTACTGGGTGTTTATCCAAATAACAAGAAATCAACAATACAAAGAGATCTATGCACCCCTATGTTCACTGCAGCATTATTCACAATAGCCAAGACACAGAAGCAACCCAAGTGCCCATCAACAGATGAATGGATAAAGAAGATGTGGTATGTATATATGATGGAATACAACTCAGGCATAAAAAAGACAAAATCGTCCCATTTGAAATGACATGCATGGACCTTGAGGGTATTATGCTAAGCGAAATAAGCCAGACAGAGATAGACAAACACCATATGATTTCACTCATATGTGGAAGATAAACAAACACACAGATAAAGAGAATAGAGTAGTGGTTACCAGAGGGGAAGAGGGTGAGGGGAGGGCAAAAGGGGTAAAAGGGCATGTATGTGTGATGATGGATGAAAACTAGACTATTGGTGGTGAACACAATGTAATCTATACAGAAACTGATGTATAATCACGTACACCTGAAATTACCCGATGTTATAAACCATTATGACCTCAATAAAATAATTAAAAATAAATAAATAAATAAATCAGTGTTGTTTTAATCCACAAAGTTTGTGGCAATTTGTTGCAGCAGCAGTAGGAAACTAGTACACCACCACCCCCCTTAGTCTGCTCTGGAAAGCTCTCCCATCTGACAGGGCCAGGGTCTCAAGGACATTCCCCAACTTACCCATGAGCTGGGACAGAACAGTAGAACCATGTTGTAAGTCAAAGTCCACCTTAGCTGGGAAATTACGAGAGCAGGGCCATGCACTATAGCCCAGTGATCAGAGCACAGCCTCTGGAGGGCAGAAGGCCTGACTTTGTCATACCGAATCTGTCTACCTACTAGTTTATTCCTGAATCTCTGAAATGTGAAAGTTTCATTTGTTCTTCTAAATGATCTTTCTGGCTTTTATCTTCCATGCCCAAGTTCTCCAGAGCACTGCCCATTTAACCAAGAAACAGAAGAGGAAGCAAAGGCCATAACATCCAAGGTGCCTGCCACTCAGTCTTGCTCTGTTTCTGAGATGGCTGTGGGACTGGAATTAAAGGTGTCAAAGGAAGAGGAACAAAAGCCGACACAAAGGTTGGAAGAATGCCGGATCTGAGATTTGAATGGTAACTCTGATATGTCCTAGCTGTGTGACCTTGGGCTAGTTGCTTAATCTTTCAGGGCTTCAATTTCTTCATCTGTAAAATTTTGACAATACATGCTGACTTGCAAGGTTGTTGTAAAGATCAGGCAAGATAATGTATAGAATGTTCCCAATAGCGTACCTGGCATACAGGAAGCACACAACCAACAGCATCTAGCAGGAGTGGAGCACAAAGGATGTGAATTTCGTGTTGGGCACACACTCTAACCACTAGGGGGTGCTCAAGAACCCCCTTCACTCCATCCCCAAGGAGGAAAAACTCTAATCTTTATTAGACTAAGAACATAGTAGGACATCACGCCAGGGGATGAAGTTTTCAGGGGGAGGAATGGAAGAGGTTAATGCTTCTATGTCAAGAGCTGATCCTCAGATCTCTCCTTGTTCGTGGCTTTTCTCTCTTCCCTCCATCCAGCTGGCGTAATCAGATGGACCAAGGGCAGCAATGTGCTAAAGCCAAGCCAACTGCTAAATTTTCAGGAATTCCGCAAGCTGGCTGTCCAACAGCCATTATTAAATATTAAATTATATAAACATACAAGTAAATAAGTCATATTAAAAACAAAGGAAATAAACACTCAAAAAATCATCACTTCCAAGTTATTTCACAGCATTTAACTCTTAGCTATGCTCTTGAATTATTTATATTTATTGTGTCTTTACAGTGGAAATACTATCTAATGGTGTGCTACCACACATCTCTTCCCAACCCAACATTCAGTGATTCATGCTGGTAGCCTAAAATCCTCCATGGTGGGGGTATTTGCACCACACAATTGGCAAACACTGCAAATCAGGGCTTGATTTATTGTTTTGTTGATTACCTAGAGCAGAGGCCAGCAAACTACAGTCCCTGGGCCAGATCCAGCCCACCACCTATTTTGTAGAGCCTATTGTGAACTCACAGACTAGCACTGTAAGCTGCAGAGACCAAGCTGGGCATGCCTCTCGGCCCTGTGTCCCCCTCTGCTCCCAGCACCTGCCTCCCTGGCTGGTGGCCACACCTTGCTACTGCCCAGGATCCATGCTGGTTGCCACCTACACATTGGAAACTCTCCTGTTGGTAACTGCTGAGCACCAGGCTGTAGAATCTCAGTCCAGGAGTTGGTAACTTGGCAAGTCACTCCGTCTTGATCAGCTGCCCAAGTCAAGAAGGCTGGGCTCTCTAGGAGAAGAGAAGAGTGCACCAGGATGTGGGTGTCACTGGGACAGAGTAAAACTGACCTTGGCGGTCAACATGAGCTGCTGCCCTTCTTGTGGGCAAAGTCCTTGTGAAGAAGCATGGTTCCTGTATTGGAGGATGGCTTCTGGCTGGGAGAAATGTGGGGCTGGCAGTGATCACAGTTGGTTTCTCAAGCTTTGAGAGCAGTGCATCTAGCAGGCAAATAAACAATTATAATCCAGTTAGTGAGTACCATAGGATTGAGGCATGTAGGTAGCTGGCTGGATCCGTAAGTAGGGCATGAAGGGCTGGCTAGCAAAAGGAAAAAGCTGTAAGGCAGAGTGAACACAGAGTTCTCCGTGGAGTTCTGCTCTACATTAGTTGGACGAGGCCCAAATGTTCAAAGATGAGCACCATCTCAGAAGGAATGTTCTTTTTCCTCTTTGGAGGATAGCACATTACACTGGAATTCGGCCAAATTCTGGCTTGCCTCATCTCCCAGGATTAATTTAATGGTCTCCCAGAAAGATTTTCATACTATGCTTCTTTGACAAAAATGTGTGAGGGTTCCCAGCAGAGAAGTAGAAGCAGATGCCCCTCTTCCATCTGACGGTTTGTGGGCCACGAGAGAGAAACTAGGTAGGTCCACATTCCTTATGAGTCTGAAAGGCCCAGGGTGAACACTGGAAGACTCGAGAGGTGACACTCTATCCTATCACACCTGAGATAAGGGAATAATTTACTTCAGGTTTGTAAGATGTTTCAGATTCTGCTGCACGTGCCCATGTATTACCACGCTTACCCAACTTGGCATAGAGGAATGAGCATCGATTCTAAAATTATGGGTTCGAATCCTACCTGTCACTTAACATGAGACCATATACAAACCTCTTCATGTCTCAGAATCTCAATTTCTTCATTGTAAACTGGTGTTAATTATAACTACCTGAAGGGGCAGCTGTGAGGATGAAATGAAATATACGTGAAGCCTGATACATACAAGGCCTTTACTGAATGGTACCTATGTGTGATGGAGTCAGCAGGCTCACAAAAGCCAATTGTTAAACAGGCAGAAATCTTGCCAGCCTGTGGTTAAACCATTAGCAACCTGAAATCATCCATGGTGTCATCCTTCACACCATAGAAATTGGCAATTGTCATACATCAGGGCTGCTTCTTTTATCTGGAGATCGAGTTTACCAGCACACCATGATTTTCATTATTACTTCCCTTCCTCTTCCTTATATCCTGAAAAACCCCTGTGAGGTAGTATCATTATCCCCATTTTACAGATAAGAAAATGTGATTTAGGTTAAATGACTTGGCCAAAGTCAACAAGTCACAAATATCCAAATTTTTTTGTCCACAAATCTAGTGCAATCTCCACTCTACCATAGCAGCATCAATTCACCCTTGAGTACACACAGATCCAATCTTGGCTTCTGATACCCTTTCCCAGCCACTTCAGAGATGTGACCTTTCAGGGCCCGGCTTCCCCTTGGACAACTTGGTTTTATCTTCACATCAGAAAGCGAAAGCTCTATGCTGGTAGGTACCACAGAAGTTCCCACTTCATCTTGAAGGTTTCACACTTGTTAATTTCACTGTGTATTTATCACTGCATTTCTACAGACACTTCCATGTCTATACAGCAGTCTTATGCTAAGTGGTTTCAAGGACTCCAGAAACATTATCTCATTGTCCTCTACATCCCAGTGGAGAGAGTTGGAGACCAGAGCCCTTCTTTTACAACTGAGAAAAGTGACTTGGCCAAGGTCGCCTGAGGAATGGGAGGCAGTGGCAGCCAGCTCTCCTTTCTCGCCTGCCTAGGCTGCTCCACCCACTCGTAAAGAGCAGAGTAGCAGCTGCAGCCTCTTTCCTGAAGGAAGCGAAAATGTCAAGGGCTGTCAAGACTCTAGCTGCAGGGCACAAACTCATTACCAGCTAGGGTTAAGGATAAAAAAAAAAATCCCCTCCATGATATGCTACCATCCAATTATGAGCTTCACCCAGGCTTGAAGCAGTTGACATTGTCCACAATCAAGATTCTAAACCCAGTCTGGATGAGGACACAGTTTGCATTCTCTGGCTGTGGGATGATACTGAAGTAGATGTGGGGGGAAAAAAAAATAATAACATGGAGAGAGGTTCACGCTGCCAGATTATTTGAGCTGACATTATTACTCTCACGCCCAGTGATTAAGAAGAAAATAAAGGCAGGGTCCCACTTGTCTAATTTGATTATCAGAGAAGCTCTGTGTTGATTACTAACGTCTGCTTGCAATTGGGGGCAGAAAAGAGGTAGCCAACCAGTTGAAAGCCGGGAAATCACACACAGGGGTCTGAGGTCTGTGTAAATGAAATTTAATAATAAATGGGATGTGCTCCCAGATAAAGAAGTAAATAACAGGCAGAGAAAGGGGAGGTTCAGATTATCTAGGCAGGAAGGAGATTCTGGCCAACCTGGCATATTTGGAGAAATGGCCTGTGTTGAGAGGGGGAGACAGGCTTAGGGCAAGAGTGAAGTGAAGGAGGCAGAGGAATGAAAAAGAAGACAGTGAATTAGATGTGAGATTACAGTGTTGGGCTCAGGAGAGGTGATTATAAGGACTGTTGGGGGCAGCGTACAAGAAGGCTTCTGTGTATAGAGAGAAAAGCACGGCCAAATGAGAAGGATGCCAGAGCCAAGCAGAGAAAGATTGCAAGACGAGGGTGGGGGACTAGCATGTGCTGTAAAACCACTGGGGAGCTGCATAGGAAAGAAGGGGGCGGGATCAACGTTTGCTCTGCCCCAGCATGTAAGGAAGGAACCAAAGCAGCCAGACAGTCGTACTGACTGGGCACCTGACTCCGGTGGTGTGCATGCCATCTCCTAAAGATATTTACGACATGTGCAACGTGCAATCAAATGGCCCAAGGGAAGCATTTTGAACTATTGAAGTGGTGCTGATACAAGGGAAAAGATGAGAGGCTTGAAGTCAGAAGACTGGGCTCTGTTCCTCCTCATCTGTAAAATGGGGATAATAATATAATTTGTACTTGGGGATGGAGGGATGGGGGAAGAAGACAGTTTAAAATAAGAGGAATGAGGTAGCCCTCTAAGGATTACAACTGTAAAATTAGCATGTTACAGATCAAAGCAGAAATAGGCAAAGTCACATTGAAAGGATAGAAGGAATACGCAGGCTGAGCAAGAGCTTGACTAAAAGTATTAACATCTCCAAAGAAGGACATTGTGCAACCACAGGGGGCTTGATGGGAAATGGAAGCATAACAAGGAGGACCAGGGCAGTGTCTTTCTCGATGAGTTCATACATGTCTTCCCATACACCTAGAGAATTATGGTCCCATGGACAAGACCACACCTACTGTTGCCATCTTAGGATGAGGCTATTAATATTCCGACCTTCTAACTCTATGCCTTGGTTCTGTGTTCAACGCCCAGTCTTCACCTTGGCTTATTCTACTGGGAAACCACACTGCTAATTTAGAGTTTCCCCTGGGTCAGCCCTAGAATAATGTATTGGCCATACTTGGAGAGCAAGACCACTGTGTTCACTGAGATTTTCCCAGGTGAGAAAAAAGGGATGGATCTCTGCTGCCAGAGCAGTGTTCTCTGACACAGCAGCGAGGTTCTGCTCCGCCAGGAACCTGCTAGCTTCCAGGTACGAGCTGCACCAGACATTGTCCTCGCCTTTGAAGAGCCAGTTGATGGGGAAGCCAAGCACACCAATGACAGAATGTGGTAAATGCTAACTACAGACCTGGAGTTAAATGACTGTGCCTCTGCGTCTCTCAACTGTAAAATGGGGTAATGGCATAGATGAGTTTATACATGAAAAGCAGTGTAGGCACATAGCGAGCTCTCAATAAATGTGAGCCACGAGCAATGACTGGCAACAGCAGCACGTGTCTCTATGTCACTGTACCTACTGTCCTTTTGACTTGGGCAACTGTTATTTCTTAATGCCACTTTTACAGCTGTCATGTGCTTTCTCATTATTAATATTATATGATTATCAGGACATAAAGACTATGCTACATGCAAAAGAAAAAAATCAGCTTTGTTCAAGACTGAAATAATAATTTATAAAGTAGGGAACAGAAAGATCTTCTAACACATTCACAGGTTATTTTAATACTTTCCAAATAAATGCCAAGGAAGGCAGTGTTTATAAATAGCATTCAAAACAGCCCCTTCCACTTTCTTGGTGAATGTGCACCAGGTTGTCAATGTCCCCATTGTGCAGGGCCCAGAGCTGGATATAATTAAATCTTATTACCCAGGAAAACTTGCAGTCTAGTTGGTCTGACACATTTAATGATTTGTTAACTCAATCTGCAAACATAATTAGAATAACTCTGTGCCTGGGCGACGGGGGATGAATGTGATGGTATGGTGCCATGTCTGCCCTTAAAGAGCTTATCTTCCAATGGACACTCAGGAGACATTCAGCAGTTAGAAGCACCAATCTCTGAACTCTTTGAGGGCAAGGTTTTGTCTGTACCTCTTCATCTGTAGTAAAAATATGTCCTAGCATGGTGACTGGAAATCTGAACTCTGGACTCAGACCACCCAGGTATAAATCCCAGCCCAGGCTCTTGCCAGTTGCATGACCTTGGTTGGGTGACCTGGTTAACTTCTCTAAACCTCAGTTTCCTCATCTTTAAAATAAAGATAAGTAACTATCTCATAGGGATGTCTCACTGGGGTAATCTCTCTATTATCCCATGATAACAGTAACTCTCTCATTGGATGAAAGTTGAGACAATGGATATAAAACACATTATCACAATACCTGCCCCATGATAAATTCGTATTAATCTTACTCAGCTCACTTCCCTAACACCTAGCATACAGCTAGTCCATAGTAGGCACCACTAGTAAATGTTTGAAGAATGAAAAATGCAAGAATGAAATGAAGAAATAAAGGGTAAGTGAATTATTTAATAAGCGAGAGACAGATTATTGTGTGGGAACAAAGGTGGAAAGGCAATTATTCTTGCATGGGGAAACAAGGAGGTTTCTTCGAGGATGTGATATTTGAGAGAGCCCTAAAAGCTGGACTAACAAGAGACTGAGCCTGCATGACACGTGTGGAGCAAGGTAGAGAGGCATGAAATGAGGTTGGAGCCTCGGAAACAATCTAACTACTGTGAAGCTTCTCTTTGGGGAGCCAGTGGAGATTTTACTAGATAGATGTGATGTAATATCTGCTTTTTAAAGTGCCCTTCTGGCCACACACAAAGAATGAAGTCATGGGGGAAGAGAGTAGAAGTTGAGAGAACAACGAAGAGGCCAACACGATAGCTCAGGCCAGAGATGATAGGAGTCTAGGGCAATGGCAGTGAGAATGGAATGAGGAGGAGGAGTATGAGAATGGATGGGATGTGAGGGGTTAGAGAGAGAGGGGGCAGTAAAGGCAGATTTTGAGGCTTCCCACCTGGGTGACTGACATAGCCTTTATTACAGAGCGAGATCATTATTAAATCATAGAGAGAAAATGGTGCATAATGTTCAGTTATTTCTCCTGAATCATGTAATCCTAGATTATCATGGTGGATGAGACCAGCCCCCCAAACATTCACCATCTGCTGCATCAATTTCGCTCATCTGTGTCCTAATTCCAAAGCAGCTTCAGGACATCACTTACTCTTAGAGAGGTCGGACTTAATACTGAGTTAAAATCTGCTTTCCCATAATTTCCACCCTTTGGTCCCAGTTTGGCTTCTGAAAACACAGATCAAATTTGGATCTTCTTCTCTAAGACCACCCTTTGGATTCAGCTGGCTAAATAAGAATTCCAGGGGACTGGCCTGGTGGCGCAGCAGTTTCGTTTGCACTTTGGCAGCCCAGGGGTCGTGCGTTCGGATCCCGGGCGCGGGCCAACGCACTGCTTATCAGCCATGCTGTGGCGGCGTCCCATATAAAGTAGAGGAAGATGGGCATGGATGTTAGCCCAGGGCCAGTCTTCCTCAGCAAAAAAGAAGAGGATTGGCAATGGATGTTAGCTCAGGGCTGGTCTTCCTCACAAAAAAAAGAGGAAAAGAAAAAAAAAAAGAATTCCACCTTCATTTTCCTAGTTTGTCCATAAAAATAACATTAGATATTTCATCAAATACCTTGCTGAAATCAAAATACATTGTGTCGTCTGCCTCTCTCTGTTCTATTATACTGTTAAACCTGCCCCCGACTCAAATGTGGAGAGGGTCTAGCTATATTAGTGGTTACAAATTAGACACTAATGACCACTGATTTCTGTATAGGTGCTTGAGAACTATTTATTTAATAATCTATGCTAGAATTTTCCCCAAGATCACCAAGTTGACTGCCCAAGTTCAATTGTAACAGAAAGACTCCTCTGGAATCTCACACAGCCGCCATCATGCTAAGGAAAAGCATATGCTACCTTTGTGTCCTTGACCACACCAAGCCAACTCCACCCAGCAGACCTTTGGATTTGCCGGTCTTTCTCATGACATGCTCTTTGTATGGCTGGTTCTTTCTCATCCCTTGGATTTCAGCTCAAATATCCCCTCCCCAGGGAGGCCTTCCCTGACTACTTGTTCTAGACTCACCCCACACCCAACTCTTTCCCATTACCCTGTTTTATTGTTTGTGTAGCATTTAAAAACTATCTGAAATGATTTTGTTCATTTGTTTGGTAGGGACGTTGCCTTGTTACGTATTGTAGTCCCAGCACCAAGAATGCTGCCAACACGGAGCCTGTGCTCTATAAGCTGAATAAGTGTATGAATGGACACTGGCTCAGAGTTCTACCGGCCCAACCTCCAACATTTTCAGCTTTCACAAATTCCAGGATGCCGTTGTTGCTTTCTCCCAAGGTTCCTGTCACATCCACTTTGCCAAGCAATTTTTCCTAGTTGGTCAGAATTAGGTCCAGAACAGAAGTTCCCCAAGTCTCTTCCACTTCTGGCTGAAAGATGAAATTATCAGCCAAGTCGAGCAAAGCAAAATGGGTCCGATGCCCTGTATGAGGCTGGAGGAGGCTCTAGAAGTTCCCGTCCCCACACTGTTCCTCATGTGGGGAGGTCTCATCCCCCAGCTGTCTCTCACCATCATACATACTCCCTAGCTTCAAGAAGAGGCTGGATCTTCTCCGGCATTATCAAAGCAACTTCACCACGACTGACTGAACTCCTTCTCTTCCCTGACTCTGGTTCTTGATTCCTGGCTTTAATGACTGACATCTGTAGACCAGACTCTGAGAGCAGCTCTAACCACGGAGTTATAGTCAATGTATATCACTGGTTGCATGGGTCAGAAACCAGTCAAACTACACAAATAAGAAGAGGAGTAATTGAAAGTCAATAGGGAGTCTCATGGAACTCAAGGGTAGCATGAAAGCAACTCTTGTCCTTGTGTCTGTCCCTCCCCCTCTCTCCGGGGCCACATGCTCTTGCATTTCTCCTTCCTTCTGCAGGGCTGAGTCTTGCTCCCTTTTGCTTAATAGCTGGCTTCTTCTCGTTGATCATGGTTTCTGTGCTCTCCCAAAACTCTGATTTAAATGTGCTGTGGCTTTCCCTTTGTCATGTTCCAAACTTCGTCTCAAGTCTACATGACCTTTCAGCTCAAATACTCATCACTGATTGACTACAGTCTCTAGCCTGTTGGTTCAATTACTCAGTAGAAAAAAAATCTGAAAGGTCACTAGCCAGCCAATGAATTGTCTTCTTATTTCAAGTGTTTATCTTTAGTTCAACCAGGCATGGGTTAAGAGGCCATCCCATGGTTCATAGGGATGCTGTTCACAAATCTGGTAAGTGGGATTTCCTAAGGTGGGGGGTGTAGGAAAAGGTGATATCTCAAAACATTCTAATATGAATAGCATGATATGCTTGCTAAAGTGACTATTTCTTGGTGGCCCTGCTTTGTCTCTCTGGATGGGAGCCCAGTTCAACCCTTTGCACCATCCTAGACCCAAACCTCTCTCCCCAAGGAGGAAGAGGGCCCCTTCTCTGCAGCAGTTGTCAGCTCTCGCTCTGCTCTTAATGCTGGATTTCTGATGCTTCTAGCAGCAGCCAAACACACTGTCACACCTGGGTGCTGATACCTAATGCACTGGATGCAGTTGGCCTCAACCATGAGCGGCACCACCACCACTAGGGGTGTTTGGAGAAGTGTAAGAGTGGCTTGGGTTGGCCCAGTGACTGGGGATAGCTGCTGCCCTTTAGTGGGGAGAGGCCAGGGATCCTTAACTTCCTGCAGGATGCAGGACAGTCCCTCCCAACAAAGACATGTCCTACCCCAAATGCCAGTAGTGCCTCTATTGAGAAACACAAGTAAACTGACAAATCTATCCAATCAATCATCCATGTATATGCTTAGCATCTTTATTGCCACCTACTATACTAGTCTGGGAATACAAAGATAAATAAATGATAGATATATTTACTTACAGATGATAAAGATAAATATAAATCCTTGTTCTGGAGGTTCTCACAGCCTAAAGGAGAAGAGAGTCGTATAAAAATAAATACCAAATGGGAAAATAAAGGAAAACATTAATTCTAGATTTAAAAAAACAGCTGTATAAGAAAGGAAACATAATCATAGTACACTATTTGACTCAGCAGGGAGTGATATGTAATAAGAATAATGTAAACTCTATCAATTTAACAAGAAATTGTGATGTAACTATTTTGGGAGGATGAAGGGAATAAGAAGTGGGATGATGTTTGTATAAGAAAACCAAATCCTCATCCACTATAAAAGGAGCTCAATAGATGATTCCAATAAATTGCAGCATAGCTGTATAAGCACATTATTTAGGAATATGGAGGTAAATTCCAGAAAATATAACTAAGAGAGATGGATTGGCTGCCTCTGGGGAACAGGGTGGTAGGACAGAGATCAGTTGTTTTTTGGTAATAAGCCTTTTAGTATTATTTAAATTTTTGATCTATGTACATGTATTATCCTTTGATATAAAATTTAATTTTAAAATTATGACAGTATAGGCTATGTAATTATCATGAAGTCTATCCTAGAGGAATGTAAAAAATGCTTTGCATTTATTCTTAATGTTGCAATGTCTGTAATTAGTAAAGCCGTGAAAAGGTTTTACTAGGCTAAGTGTGCAGGTCTGTGGAGATATACCAACAATCCCCAACAAATGACTAAGGCATGTTCCAAATGCTTATATGTACTTTCTTAGCCCTTCTGTTGGAAAATTCCCTCATCAGCCCACCTGGGGTAGAAAGCAGAAGCTCCAGAATCCCAGCATTCGCTGCCACTCAGGGGGTGGAGGAAAGGGTAAGCGTACATACATACCAGAGAGAGAGGAATTGGGAACCTGGGAGAAATTTAAGAGAGAAAGGGTGAGGAGAGAGAAGAGGCAGGGAAAGGAGACCCAAGAGGGTGCATGCAAGGATTTGAGTGTCTGGGAGGCCCCCAGCTGACTCTGGGGTTTCCCTGTTTTCCCATTGTAACTGGTAATTTCTCTGCCTCCTCTTCCTCCATCAGTAAGCTCCTGGCAGGCAAGGCCCACCCCTCAATCACATCTTAATTCCCTGCATCTATCAGGGGACCCTGCCCATGCTCCCTAAATAGCAGAGAGTTATTGAGCATTTATTCCTGATGGGTTCTGTTCTAATGATTGAGCGTAGATGGACATATAATATAGATGCTGTTTCCATATATGAACACATTTAGTCCTAACAGACACACAGTGAGGTAGGTATTATTAGATCCATTTTATAGAGGGAGAAACTAAAGCACTTAGAGATTTAGGAACTTCGATGGAACCACACTGAGCTCATCTGAAATCCTAGCTCTTAATCAAATATGGCCCCCATTCTTGAGAAACTGTGTTTCTCTGACTTGCAGCCCACCACACCAATATCACTCTTCTTTTCTAGTTCCAAAAATGCAATGGAATGTAAGAGAAAAAAAAGTGAGCTAATATTTATTAAGCTATTTTTTGTGTGTGCCAAGCACTTTACATGTGCTATCTAATTGAAATCTCATGATAACCATTTTAAGCAGATGTTATTTATTTCCATTTCACTGGTGAAGAAATTAAAAGTCAAAGAAATGAATGGATTTTCCCAGGATCCTACAGTTCGTTAGCTGCAGAAGTAAAATTTGAGCCGAGGCCTGTCTGATGACCATGCCTTTCAAGATAGCCAGCCTCCTGGGCATCCTAGTAGCAAGTCGGTTCAACCTTGCCAAGCTAATCCTGGGTCATCTCAATGCTGGTGGTATTGGCTTTGAGGGGGACAGTATTTGGGGATTTGTTCTCATCTGTGATTCAAAAAGTCTCTGGACATCCATGGAGTGATCACCTCAACATTTAGGATGTCTCTTCTGAATGTTGTGCAGTTCTCTGGGCAGCGAGGGCAATCTTTGAACCTATGGAGACCTGGTGTTCTGCAGACTGGACCAGATGTCAGCCGCAAAAATAGCACAGTGGATGTTTCCCAATTCATGGAAATATGTTAAGCTAATGGTTGGAAATTTTTCAATTTTAAATGTTTTGTTTCACCTATGGCACCTGTTAATGTTTGTCCATGCTAGAATCTGTTATTGAATGATGTCTTATATACTTAGTTATTTTAATTTCATATATCAATATTTTATGGTGTTCCACAAATAACCCTATTCAAGACATAGATAATGTCAGCCCCACTGTCTCTCCTGTCCATCTCTGCCTGCCCACAGCTCAGGATACATAGTGGCTGTGAAATGAAGACACTGACTCATAGATTTTCTTTTTTAAAGGAGGGAAAAAAATAATTGTCATGTCCACATTCCTTTCAAAGCCTAACTCTTCCACTTGTACAATGGATCCCATCTCTTCCAACCTACTCAAGGACATCACTCCTCTCCATCTAATGCCTGTTTTTCAGGTCCTCTTTATAGAAAAACTCTTCAAAGGAGCTGTGGAGGCTCACTATCACCTCTTCATCTCCTCCCTTTCTCCCTTAAAGTCTCTGAAATCGAGTTTTCGGTCCCACCATTCTGCTGGAAGAGCTCTTGCAAGGTCACCAATGATCTCCACGTTGCAAAATCCAATAGTCGATTCTGGGTTCTCTTCCTCAAACTCTTCACTCATTCTATTCCCTCTTTCTTCAAACCACTGCCTTCCCTTGGTTTCTAGGCCATCACTCTCTGTGGTTCTCTTCCTGCCTCAGTTTCCTTCGCTTCCTGCCTCGTGCCCAAAGCCCGGTACTTGTATCTATTTCACTCCCTGGATGATGGTCTCATCCCACTCTGTGCTTTAAATGCCACCTGTGCTCTGACAACTTTCAAATGTAGAGCTCCAATCTGGACCTCTCCCTGAAATCTGGACTTTTACCTACAACTGCCTTCTTGACATCTCCTATTGGATGTTTAAATGACACCTTAGACCTAACAAGTCCAAAACCAAACTCCTAGTTTTCCTGTTTAAAACGTCCTCCCACGTTTTTGCCCATTTTCTAAATGGCTTCTCCATTCTTCCAGGCATCTAAACTTGAAATCATCATTGGCTACTCTTTCTCTCACATCCAACCCATCATCCAATTATGTGAGCTCTACTTTCAATATGTATCCCAAATCTGACCACCTTTTACCAGGGCTCCTGCGTCCACCCTGGTCAGAGCCACTTTTATCTCCACCTGGATTCCAACAATAGGCTCCTGCCTGATCTCTGTGCTTCCCACACTCCTTTTCACTCTGTTCTCCCTGCTGCAGCCAGAGTGATCCTGTCAAAATGTACTCATATCACAACCTTCTTTTGCCCAATATCCTCTGCATGCTTTGCTCCATCAATCCCTCAGATCTCTGCTCAAATGTCATCCAAACAGAGAGCTCTTCCCTAACCACCCTATTAAAAATACTAATCTCCATCTACCCCCTGCACTACCCCCTCCCTATATCCCTGACCCAACTTTTTTTTTCTTCATATACATGTTATATATATACTTATTTTGTTATATATTTATTTGTTGTCTCTCCATGAGTACCAACACTTTGCCTTTTCTATCCACTACCCTGTCCTTAGCACCTAGAACAGTGCCTGACTCAAAGTGGGTCACTAAATACTTGCTGAATGAATGAATGAATGACCTCAGTACAGAAGTGCCAAAATAAAAGCATGAACACAGAGCAGGGCACGATCATCTGTCTGGAGAGGAAGAGGCGGTCAGAGCAGCCTCCTTGGATGAGACCATACAACATTGAATTGTTTGGCACAAGTTTGAGAACCACTGTCCAATAACAAAGTAGGAATTCGGCCTGTTGAAGCTTGCACTTAATTCCAGTTCAGATATCTCCATCCACAAGCATTCTTTTCCTTGGTTAAAGAGTCAAGTGTGCCTCGAGCCCAAACTCCTTCATATAAAAAAGATCCTGCCTTTGGGGCTTCTTCCCAGTGCCCAGTAGAATGGAGGCTTACTGCTGTCAGCACAGGGCAACTTTAGTGACCATGATTCAGCCCCCACAGAAGATGGGCAATAAAGAAAATTTGTTCAGAGATTTTAAAGAGCCCATTTGGCCAAACCAGACCTGCAGGAGGTTTAATGTTGTTGGGATGTTTTGTTCTTCCGTTGGAAGGGCTGGAACCAGTAATGCTTTGAGAGAAAGGAATCTTGCCCATTCGCAGAGGGGGCACTACCTCGGCTCTGGAGAGAGCAGGTTAATTTCAGCAGCTGCCACTAGAGGTCTATTCACAGCTAGAAATAAGAAGAGGCATCATTCCTGCAGCCTTTTCAGGGCTCGGGGAGCCACCTGCCCTAGGGTCTGCCCCAGAGTATGCTCAGCTCACATCGCAGCTTCCAGTCCTTCTGCTATGGCCTTTTAGTCCCCCAGAGACCTCATGTTGGGCCCCATTCCCCCAAAACCATGGGAGGACAACCCCTTAGAAGTGCTGGGCATTGCGAGTCTGTGGTTTGAGGGTGGACAGACGAGGAGGTAGTTTCTGATCACTAAATAAACCTTTCTACATTCAGTAGTAGTAACATTGCAATGACCCAAAGCAGGTCCTCTTCCTGCTACATGTAATAAATATTTCCCCAAACACCTACCTAGGAATAGAGGAGTTAGTTTTCATGCAAAAGAGACGAGTGTTCACAAGCTGAAGGAATCCTTCAAGAATCTTGTGAGTAGTGAATTGATAATTCCGAATAAATCCTGTTTGGTAGATTCATGCTTCAGGATGCTTTACGTGGTTCTGAGTTGTCTGTAGGGGAGTTAGAAGTATCAGCCCAGCGTGTTTTAGAGTTCAGCCATACTTCACATGCAGATCCATTCTGGTTTTTTTTAATCGAGGTAAAATTTACGTAACATAAAATTCACCATTTTAACCATTTTAGTGTGCAATTCAGTGGCTTCATTCACGGTGTTGCACAACCATCACCACTATCTAGTTCCAGAACACTTTCATCACCCCAAAAAGAAATCTGTACCCATTAAGCAATCATTCCCTGCTCCCCATTCTTTCAGCCCCTGGCAATCATTAATCTGCTTTCTGTCTCTATGAATTTATCTACCCTGAACATTTTATATAAATGGCATCGTACAATATGTGGCTTTTTGTGTCTGGCTTCTTTTACTTAGCATAAAGTTTTCAAGGTTCAGCTATGTTGTGGCAGGTATCAGTACTTCATTCCCTTTATGGCTGCATAATATTCCATTGTATGGATTTACCACATTTTGTTTATCCACCCATCAGTTGATGGACATTTGGGTTGTTTCTACCTCTTATCTATCATAAATAATGCTGCCATGGACATTTTTGTACAAGTCTTTGTTTGAACACTTCTTTTCAGTTCTCGTGGGTATATTCCTGGGAGTGGAATGATCATTCATTTTTGCATTGAGCACCTATTCTCTATCAGGCGTCAGAGTACAAAGAACAAGAAGACATGGTCCCTCCCTCCTGACAAGTAAACTCTCTCCATGCTTTCTGCATGCTGTTCATTTGTTCAACAAAGGTGTTCCAGTCACTGGAAGGACATCCATCACCAAAACACACAAAGGTCCCAGCTCTCATGCAGCTCAGTCAAGTGAGCAGATAGGAATGAGGCAAAAAAAACCCAGATGAGCAAATAAGATAATTTCAGATGAGGGTTGAGGGCTGTTTTAAGTAAACACAAATATTCAGTTGTCTACTGGGAAATTCTCACTTGCTATGAAAACACAATAATTAGCATGTCCAAAACTGGACTCAGCATCTTTATCCCATGCTCTCCCCACCTAACCTGTTTATCTTCCTGATTTGCTAACTCTGCTATTGACCTATCTAACCAGTGATTCAAGCTCCCAGCCTAGAGTCCTCCTCAACTGTCCCTTCTCCCAAATCCCCACGTCTAAGTGGTCCCACGTCTTCTGCAACCTCCCTTCCATATCTTGATCAGTCTTCTCTGCTCCATTACCCTTGGCTCTGCCTGATTTAGACAACTATCATTGCTGGATTTCTGAAGGGCTTCCCATCTCTCTCCCTTAATCAAGTCTTCACCTCGATGCCAGAATTATCTTTCTACCATGCAAATCCAATCCTGCCATCCTCCAACTTAACATCTTCACTGGCTCCCCATCCCACACAAAGTCAAGTCCAAACTCCAGCCTGGAATAAAAGGACTTCCACCAGCCTAGCCCTGCCTACCCTTCCAGCGACCTCTCCTGCTGATCCTCATGTCACCTTCTCTCCAACAGAAATAAAATCTTTAGCTGTCTCCTAATCATGCCATAGTTGCATGTTGTTCTCTCTGCCTGGAATATTCTTCTCCCTCTCACTTGACCTTCCATTCTCACCCACCTCATCCTCTTAGAGGCCTCCCCATTCTTCTCCCCACCCCCACCAGACTGAATTAAATGCAGGCCTCTGTCTTCTCCAAGCTTAAGTCGATTGGCAATTATGTTTATTAGTCTGTGAGGGTTGATTTTCTTGCAGAATAGGCACATGTCTGGTTACATCCTTATCCCTCGGGCTGAGCACTTTGTACAAGGTATGTGCTAGACAAAGATTTTAGCCCCTCTGAGCCTCAAGTTCCCTTCTGCAAAAGGGAGTTAATACTCCCCACCGCAAATGGCTCTTGTGAGGATTCAATGAGCAACGCTTTATAAAACAAATGAACAAGCAAACAAACAAATAAAAAATTGCCCAGAGCCTGGTCCGTAGAAGGCACTCAAACCTTGTCACTACTTTGCCCATCACATTGCAGCAAGAATTCCTTCCACCATCCAACTGCCGCCCCAAATAGATTCTCCCTAAGGCCTCTCTATTTCCAACAATGACAACATCATCCAGATCACTCAGTCTCTAAACTCCCCTTTTCCCCATTTCTTCCCATATTCATTTGTTCATAGAAACCTGTTGAATTTTCCTTTCACAGTGTTTCTAGCAACAACACCTCCCTGTCCATTTCCAAAGGCGCCCCACCCTAGTTTGAGAACTGATGACCTCAAGTTTGGATTATTTCTTACAATCCTCACTGGTCTTCCTGCTCCCACCTCCCCCACCCTATCTAAGCCTCTCTGAGAACTAATCTTCTGAAATCGCACAATTGCCAAAAGCTCCCATTCTATCCCTGCACATACAGGGGTGAAATGTGGACTGGCTAATCATATTGAAAACAGTCCAACAATCTTATCAAAAGAGTGTTGTTTATGACTTCCTGAAGCTGGAGGAATTCTGTTCTTCCATGTCTCCTGTTCAACTTTTGATCAACGTTACAAGTGAGTTACAAAGAAGAGATGTTAACCAAATTGCAAATGACAAAAAAGTCAGAAGGACAGCAAATATGAAAGGTATTTTTTCAAACCTTCTAGAGTGTTGAGTGAAAATGAATAAGATGTTGTAAGGATAAATGAGTTTTCCATTCAGAGTCTAAAAATCAATTGCATACATGCCAGGTCAGGGTGCTCTTGCTTAAAAACAACCCATGTGAACAGATGGAGTAACGTGACTGCTGAAAAAAAAAAGGAGAGTCACATGAGCCTCGTGTTGCAAACTCAGAAAGTAATTGACCCATAGCTCCCTGCAGATGATATCTGGAATGTGTGGGACCACATTTGAAGAAGAACATTGACCAATCGCAGAGTATCCTTGAAGGAGCAATCAAAATAAAGAGGGATGAAAATCCCAACAATGGAAAACAGACATCATCATTTATTCCCAAATGGTAGATGGAACTTCAGATGAATCTAGGTCACATCATTATTGAAAGACTAACTTTGTTCAAAGTCTGTAAAAAGAAACCACCTGAAAGACAGATAATGTGAAGGGCCACTTTGGCTGGCTTAAAAATAGCATCTCAGTCTTGCCTGTAACCCATTGCAACTGCTTCTACATTGGGGTAAAGTTAACTATTCATTCAGTTATTTTTTTTTTTCATTTAACTGAAAAAGTGGAAATCAACCCTGCTGTCAGTTAGAATGTAATAAATAGTGTTTCTAAGCAAACAGAGGCAAGGCCATACTGGAGCTGAAAAAATTACTTCTGAGAAATTGTTGCTTTCTTACCAGTGGCATCTCCAGTCCCTTTTTGTTCTTTCTAAGTCCTGAACAAGGATTTCTGAGATTCCAAGTTGCTAAATTACCCCCACTTCCTAGTAGCATCCAATACAAAACTAGTTCTGTTTCTTTAGTCCTTCCTCAGAATCCTCCAAATCCTTTAATAAACCCCTCCAACGCTCTGTTACCAAGGCACCATGTGCTCTCCCTTATTGCAGCAAGCTCAATAAACTTACATCTGTTTAACTGTAATAATGTTCCTGGAGGTCTTTAACTGGTGGACTTTGACACAACAAATATTTGTTGAACACCTATTATGTGTTAGGTGCTGTGCTGGGTGATGGAGGAAAGTCAAGAGTTGATTACAGATAAGAAAATAGAGGAAGCTGGATCAATTCCAAAGCTACTTATGGTAAGAAGGAAACAGAGAAATTAGGAACTAAGCCAGAGTAGCAGAAGTTGGACGAGCTGTGTATCAGGGTACCTGGCCTGCCCATACTTCCTACTGCAGGTCTCTGTTGAACAGACGTAGTCAGACTTTGTACCATGTGGCACCACCCCCAGCGGGGCCTGTCTTACAGACTAGGAACCCATGACGTGTGGCCTTGCTCACAGAAGATGAGTTAGGCCAATTACGTTCCTATTTCAGGATGTTGAGCTAAAGTTCACATAGGCCAGTTCCAACTGGCAATGAAGTCAAAAGGGTTATCAAGAGTTTCCCCACTGGAGAGGGAACTGGGTGGCCATTATGGACCATCTGCTTACTGAAGGCAGGAAGAAACTGATCAGCAGACAGGTTAGACTAGAGGTCACGTGCGGAGCGCAGCAGAGCTGTCTTAAGAGAGGCCACGAAGCTGTCAAGAGATAGAGCAGCGTTTTTGTGTGATGATGTCCCCATTCAAGTCCCCACAAAGCCTGGAGGAATTGGGCTTCCTATCTCAGATTCTCATGAGCCTCTTTACAACTGATCTCATGAGCCCCTTTTGTTAAGCTAGCTCTTATTGTTGCCATTAGAGCACTAACCAGGATAAGAAAGAAGGAACATGGGATCCTTAAACAACTTCCCAAGACTAGTACCCTCGAAAGCAAAAAGACAAATGAAGGGAATCAGAGTTCACCCAGTGGTTTCTGAGTTCAGCATGAGACCAGCCAAGGGGGAGCAGAGAGGAAGGCAAGAAGCAGCTTGCAGGTGGGGCCAGTGGCATGCCAAGTACCACATCTGTGCTGCAGCCATTGTCCTGCCTGTCAAAGTGTGGCTGGGGAGTCAAATCCTTGAGGAAGCCTCCTGCTATGTCTTCCAATGTGAGTTGGGAACCTTCTTCCCATGTTGTGAGATTACCTTGGTTTATCCTCCTCAAAGCACTTACCAGTCTGTATTCTAATTCCTGAACTTATTTCTATCCAAACGTCCTCTAAACCAGTAGCCCTCAACTGGGGGCAATTTTTCCCTCCAGGGGCCATTTCTCAATGTCTGGAGACATTTTGATTGTCACAACTGGGTGAGCTACTGCTACTGGCCTCTGGGATGCTGCTAAATGTCCTACAATGCATAGGATAGCCCCCACAACAAAGAATTGTCTGTCCAAAGTGTTAATAGTGCTGAGGTTGATAAACCCTGCTCTGGACCAACACTGTCCTTAGAACTTTTGGTGATGATAGAAATGTTCTATAATCTGTGCTGTCCAACATGGTGGTCGCTAACCACATGTAGCTATTGTGCACTTGAAAATGGCTAGTGCAACTGAGGGACTGAATTTTTAAATTGTATTAATTTTAACTAATTTAAATTTAAATGGCCACATGTGGTTCATGGCTTCAGTCAACTCAACTCTCTCCTCCCTACTCCTTCCAGATTCTGACAGCAACTCCCACCTCTCAGTGGCACTTGCTATGGCTTTGTTTTTACACTTGTGTATCTGATTGTTTATCTCCCTCAGCAGATTGGAAGCAACCTGAGGGCAGGAAATATGCTCAACTTGCTCATCTCCCTGTTTCTGATGCCTAGTACAGGGCCCAACACAAAATAGGTGCTTGGTTCACAGGTGTGTGCACAACTGAACGATGAATGGCTAGTAGGGGGTGTATTCTTCAGAGTTCTCCAGAGAAACAGAATCAATAAGAGATGATAGATAGATAGATAGATAGATAGATAGATAGATAGATAGATAGATAGGTAGATAGATAGATAGTTAGATAGATGGATAGATAGATAGATAGATAGATAGATATCCACACATATAACTCACATGTATATACTAAATACATATATAAAGAGATTTATTATAAGGAATTGGCTCACATGATTATGGAGGCTGACAAGTCCCAAGATCTGCAGGGTGAGTTTCCAAGCTGGAGACCCAAGAGAGTTGATGGTCTAGTTCCACTCCGAGGTCTGGCAGGCTCAAGACCCAGGAAGAGCCAATGTTTCAATTCAAGTCCAAAGGCAGGAAGAAAGCCAATGTCCCAGTTTGGAGGCGGTTAAGCAAGAAGAATTCTCTCTTATTTTGGGGAGGATTAGCCTTTTGGTTCTATTTAAGGCTTCAACTGATTGGATGAGGCACGTTAGGGAAGGCAATTTGCTTTACTCAGTCTACTGACTTAAATGTTAATCTCATCCAAAAATAACCTCATAGAAACACCCAGAATAACGTTTGACCAAATATCTAGGTGCTTTGTGGCCCAGTCAGGTTGACACAAAATTAAGCATGGTAGGGGAGGAGGAGAGATGGAATTTCTCTTGTTGAGTTTGTCTTTAGGTAAAATTTTATTGTAATTAGGCAAATAGTTTTTTTTTTTTTAAAGGATTTAGGGAGCTGTCTTGACTTTGCCTGGGCTCAGCCCTTATCTCTTTCCTGGAAGGAGACAGGAAAGAACAAGAAGAACAGGATAAAATCCATCAATTCTGGATCAGCACATGATTCTCCTCATGGGACACTGAAAGCCGCAGTTACTGCTGGGGTGATGGGCTGCCACTGACTCACTCAGATATAAAGAGGAAGTGGGAAGACCACCAGGAGTTGAGCCACCATGCCCTCAAAATTCTCAACCACAGAAATTTGGGTCCCTGGGCATTCCTAGATACGGTCATTGCTAACCCTGAAACTGGTGTTTTGCATAAGAATAAATGTTTTCATAACAGAATGTTTTGCTATTTCAAAAACTCAAAGACTCTGGCCTCCCAGCTTAGAAAGCTACAATCTTAATTCAGCCTCTGGTAAGATGCTCACACTCTTTGTGCTTGGGACAAAAGGACTGTGGCACGCTCCTGCCACCTGGTGGCAACATATGGAAAGTTGTGCAAAGGCTCTAACTCTGAAGTTCTGACTTGGCCAAAACGTAAGGAAGAAAGGACATGTTTCGGGACTCGCATTAGCGAAACAGAAATATAAGTTAATAGAGCAATAACCTGGGAGAAAATTGTATGATCACTGAGTCCAACTACTACAATTTCCAGATGAAGAAACTAAGGCTTGGGGATACCTTGTGACTCACGCAAAGACACAGAGGCAGTAAGACCAGAGCCACCTCATCATCTCCAACCAAGTGTCATTTCCCCTCAAACCCAACTCTAAAAAAACAACAATTTCTTTATTGGAGGCAACTGAAGACTTGATTAATTGACAGAATGGTGAGCAATTGAATATGATTATAAAGCAAAAAAGGGGACAAATTTCTATGATGATACCTTTCTGTAATGAGCACAGGTCTTTATAAAGAGCCTGTCTTTTCAGAAGTGGCACAATTCTGCCAGAGTTGAATTCTGAGCTTGCTCTTTCAGTTTAAATGAGCAGAGATGGATGTGCATCAGCAAAATCAAGGGAGTGACCACTTCCCTCTACAGGAATGGGATATTATTTTTTCATTTATGCTTTTGTTCATCAAATATGTATTAAATATTGCTAGGTGCTGGGGATACAATGAAAAGAAAAGCAAATGAGATGTCTGCTCTCGTGGAGCTGACAGTCTGGTGGAGGAAGACAGACAAGTTAACACTTGTGCAAGGTGGTAACAAGGATGCTGCACGTGTAGTCACGGAAAAGGAGTGAGCTAAGACTGGAGGAGAGAGCTGTGAAAGAAAACAGAATGAATGATAGCTGCTGGCCCTGGAGAGTGAGCAGTGTCTGAGGGAGCCAAATTCCAAATGAGGTCGGTACCAGAGGAGCCAATGGGAAGTGTAAAATGGCAGCATTGCTCAAACTGAAGAGTCAGGTGAGAGTGGGCATCAAGTAAAAGATCCGTGTGGCCCATTATGCCCACTTGTCCATGGAGAGCTCACCTCTGGAATGCCAAGTACTGGATGTGGTTGTCACCAGAAACAGCAGGAAGGGCAGAGGGGGGCTGTAACAGAGGCTGGACCACCAAGTCCCAGGTCTGGGAAGCCCCGTAGAGTGAGCTGAGAGAGGGAGATTATTAACACACATCTTGCCTCTGTCAGGATTGGCCCAGGGACTGGCATCAGGCTGTGCCAGCAGGGAGGGGGGCAGCCAGCACAGGCGGCTCTGTGGTGAGGGTGCCAGCTGGGGCCAGATGGAAACTCTGACCGTGATGTTAATTCATTCCTCTGTGGTTTTCGGTTCAGACAAATGTTGGTCTCTTGTGGGTTTAGCTTAAAGCTATTGGCTGTGTGGGGCCAAGGCCCTATATCCTCGATTTACTTTAATTTCCAATTCCCTGGGCAGCTGAGTTTAAAGGAAGACATGATCAAGGTCCTGGCTACTGGAAAGACACCATAATACCTTAAAGAGCAGTTGGGAAAATGCTACTAGCTCCCCCCAGAGCTGAGAGAGTGTCACTCTGTCCTACTCGTAATACTACACCAGTCTGTGAGGGCAAGCAGTGAGCCTGGTCCTTTAACTTGTCTAATCCAACATCTCCTTGGGAAGAATACTGACTCTTCCACATGGAAGGTTGGCTTGGAGCAAAGAAAGATGGAAGATGGAGCTTGGTTGATTCATGGTGTCATGATGTCTTGTCCATTTGTTGGATTGGGTCCCCCCCTGAGGAACTTTCCACACCCCCAATCTGCCCTGGGACATTTAGCTGAACCTTCTGAAGTGAACTTTGGTCCAAATGGCAAGACATTTGCTTCCACCAGGACTTGGCCACAGACCAACCCTGTGACTCTGAGATAGTTCTCACTCACTGACTCAATTTCCTCAGCTACTCTTGAGATAATTTTCAATACTGAGAAGGAAAACTAGTGTTGTGGCCAAATATGAAAATGTTATGCAAGATATTAAATGTCGTCCAAGAGACAGTAAATTTAATGGCCCCAAAGTGGTTTCCGGCCTCCGAGAGGATTTTACTTCCCGGATATGGGAGAAGCTAAGTGCTGCCTTCTATTTCTGTTCTACATTCGAAAAGTCATAAATAGTTAACTGTACGAGTCCTTTTTTCAACCTCCCAGGAGCATCTAAAAATAACCTCTGGGGGCTCAATGCTTATTTCCTCAGGTCCTCCTCTTAATCTTTCAATATTGGTGGTGACGATTTACTGTGACTGTCACCCACAGACTTGTACAGACAAAAGCAGCTAGGCAGGGCTGGAAGGCAGAAAGAGGCAGCCTGTGTCAGAAGGATCCCTTGGGAGGTGGAACCTAGCATCAATTCACTATATACGTACAGGGATGAGCAACGTCATCTCTCTTTGCCTTGGTTTCCCTGCTAGTAAAAGGACAGAGGTGGGGAAGTCTCCCTCTCCCTGGGGTGGAGCAAGAATCTACCCTTGAGTGGAATCTCCAACAGATTCTATAGCAAGGCAGGGCCTGCCAGCAGCCAAGTGCTATTATGACAAGTCAAGTCCACACTCATTATGTGCCTTTGCTGTGCATGTCACCCCTGCCGTTTCCCATCTTCAGGCCAGAGTGTGGCTCTCCTGCCAGTTTTCCAGCCCAGTGGCATGACCCGAGGCTGCCTGTCCATCACAAGCTTGATGGACAAGGGGCAGGAACGGCCAAGCCCAACTCAGTTGCCTGCCTGTTCTTTCCAGCCATGCCTCTGCTTTCTTTATGCTTAACCATAACAGTAAATACCACCTCTCTTGACTCTAGTCCCATCTCCTTCAGGGAGGCACCGCTTGCAAACAGACCACCAGCCCAGAGCACTCACATCAACTCAGAAAGAAGGGGAGGGCAGCACATCCCGGAGGCCTCGGTGCCCTCCGTCTTCCCTCCAAACACTTCCAACAATGCACAGTGATTAGCTGCGTCTAGGGCCCCCTGACACCCCTTAACCTGGAAAATCAGGCAGACTTTTCGCGACAGCAATCAGCTCCCAGACACATCGAACTGTAATGTGATTACGCCATTTACCAAAATGCAAAGAGGGATACTTGAGGCATTTCTGATTAGGGCTGACATTATCCCTCTAATGGGCCACCGCATTAATCAAAGCTGTTGCTATGACTATGGCGATGGTGGGGAAATAACCCCAGCTTGAATCTGGGCCTACCAAATGCCGCCAAGGAAGAGGTCAGCTTTTGTTAGGGACCCAGCAGAAGAATTGCTTCTTCCTGCCCAAGAAGGGCTTTCTATTGAAATCGCACCAGCAGCTAGAAAGAGAGGCCCCTGTTCTCTCTCACTACGTTGGGGTTTTCTGGTTCCATTGCTCAAGATGACTTGATAGCGTTGTCCTGGGAGGGACTGGGGGTGTGTGTGTTGGGGGTGGGGATATGGAGGCTGATTTGTGGGGCTGTCAGAGCCTTCTGCTTTCCAGAACTGTGTCTTAATTGCTGGTGGCCCCCTGGGAATCATGAGGGGCCTGAGAACCTGGGGGTAGGGGGACGGATGATGTGTGGAAAAGCCCAGCTTTTCCCATGGCCTAAACACTCTGGGCTCATGCTGCGCTCTCCATTCCAGAGTCTCTAAAGCATTTGGCAGAGACAAGCCCATACCACACACCCTATGACAAGGCAGATGGAAAAACAGAGGCGGGAATGAAATGGATCTGACAGGCCCGTATGGAAACCCCTCAGCCTCTGTGCTGTGCTGCAGGGAACCCAGGAACTGCAGGGGAGGGCAGGGGAGACTAGACGCTGGGTGCTGGGGACAGGGCGTTGGAACCTGGCTCTGGCTAGTTAGCGGTAAACTGTTCCATGGACCCAGGTCAGCCTTCTCACTGAAAGGGAGCCTGCGAGGTCAGTGACATGGCACAGCCCCTCCCCTTACCACAGGGACAAAGCATTGGAGCAGAATCAGGATATCTGGTTTCCAGCCCTTGTCCTTCTAGAATTTTCTCTGAGCCTTGGTTTTCCCATCTTCACAGTGGGGACAATGAAATCTACTCTGTTGTCCTCACAGGGGAGTAAAAATTCAAATCACTTTATCTAGGAGAAAGTGACTTATAAACTCTAGAGCACAGATCTTCAAACTTGGCTTCATTTTGAAGCCACCTCAGGAGTTTTTTTAAGTTCTGATGCCTGGGCGCCAGGATCAGACATTCTGGTTTCATCGTTCTGGGAGGCAGCAGGGCATGGGGATTTTTCAAAGCTCTCACAGGCAGCCAAGCGTGTGAGTGCTCTCGAGCACCATTGCTCTCGGGTGCTGTGGAGAGCTGTACCCCCTCTTGGAGCCTCATTTCTAAAACTAACCTATATTTTTTAATGAGGATAAGAATTTTTTAAATAAAAGGCTTTTGTGAGGATAAAAGTAGAAAATGTATATGAAAGTGCATAAGGTGGTACATCCCATATTCCTAATTAATGCTTAAGGCCCTCATTAGAGGCCACTGTCTCTGTCTCAGGGGGAAAGAGCCTTGTCCCCAGGGCTGAGACCCCAGACCGCACCTCACCCCTTCACTGTGTGACTGCACACAAGTTACTGGATAACAGGGAACACCTGTAACACCCAAAACCTTTCACACTCTTGATCTCGCTTAATTATAGCAATAACCCGGTGAGGCGGGCACAGACTGTTGTTACCGCCTTCTGAAGCAATGTTATAGGTGAATCAGACAGTCCGTGGTGGAGCTGGGATTTTAGTCCAAATTTGTCTTGTTCCGAAACTGGAGTTCTTTCGACAACCTTCTTGGTGAGAAGTGACCCGAGTCAATTTTGTCATTCACCATGTACACGCATGAGGTCTTCGGGCCGCGGGTCTCTGTACGTTATAATGAAAGCAGGTGTCAGAATTCTGCCACACAGACTCTCATTTATTAGCAAGTAGGTGTAAAAACAGATGTGCGGCTTGCTCCGTGAGCTCAACGATATTCCTGAATCATTGGCCTTTCAGGTGCCCCAGCGGAGCCGTGCATGAAAGCGTCATGTAGGGCAGAGGTGACATTTTTTAGCTCTGGGATTCAGCTAACCTTATAGTTGGGTCGTGAGAAAAATTTTCTTTGATAATCAGCCTGACAAACACAGGATCCATTTGGAGTCATAAACTCACGGTGCCATTTAGCTACCACAGGGAGACCAATCAGAAATCTACCAGAATATTCCAGCTCAGAGTTGACAGAGGTCTTTCCCAATGGCTGTGAGGAAGGAGAGGGGTTAGATGACTCATGGAGCCAACCAAATACGTTGGGCACTGTATTAGTTTCCTAGGGCTGCCACAGCAAAGTACCACAAACTAGGTGGTTTAAACAACAGAAATTTATTCCCTCACTGTTCTAGAAGCCAGAAGTCCAAAATCAAGGTGTCAGCAGGGCCATGCTCCCTTTGTAGGCTCTAGGGAAGGATCCTTCCTTGCCTCTCTCCTAGCTTCTGGTAGATGCCAGCATGTTCCTTGGCTTGTAGCTGTATCACTCCAATCTCGACCTCTGCTGTCCATGGCCATCTTCTCTGCGTGTGTCTGTGTCTCTGTGTGTCTTTTCCTCTTCCCATAAGGACACCAGCCATACTGGATTAGAGGCCCACCCTAATGCAGTATGACCTCAACTTAATAATTACATCTGTAAAGACTCTATTTTTCAAATAAGGTCACATTCTGAGGTTCCAAGAGGACATGAATTTTGGGGGACGCTATTCAATCCAGTACAGGTGCCTACATCGTGCCATGTGCTGTGGAGAGAGAAGACAAAGGCGAATAACACTGGCCTGCACTTGGGTTGTTCACCCTCCAGCAAAGGAGACGAGCGGGGGTGGGGCAGTGCTCTGACAGCAGTCAACACACAGGCCGCAGCACAAAGGAGGCATCTCACCCAGCTCAGCAGAGTCAGGGAGGTAACCTACGAGCTGACTTCTGAAGGCCTGGCAAGAAGCAGCCAGGTGAAGGGGGATGGGAGGGCAGCACAGACAGAGGAAGAGACGGGTAGGTCCCAGAGTCTGGTCATAGAAGGAGCAGGACAGGTTCACTGAGACAGGAAAATGGGCTCTGAGATGGGCAAGAGGTGACAGATGAAGCCAGAATGTTGGAGAGGGGCAGGTCAAGATGGGTTTCATACGCCAAACTAAGAAAGCTGGAACTTATCCTGCGGACCACAGGGAGCCATTGGCATATTTTAAACAAAGGAACAATGTAGTCATATTTGCATGTTAGAGCAATCACTCTGAAGCAATGAAAAGGATAAATTAGAAAGGTTAAGATTGGAAATGGGAAATCTAAGTAAAAGACAAGGAATAATAAGTCTGCCATATGGCAGCGACCACGGGGATGGAGAAAAGGGAATTGATTTACTATTTATTCAAAAGAATCTGCCGAGCTTCTTGATAGATGGACTGTTGGGTGTGAAAGAGAAAGAGTTGATAATGGCATCCAAGGTGTTCTGTTTTAGTTTTTTGTTTTGTTTTAATTTCAGTTCTTGAGGTCATCCATGAACTATGTGGAAATGGACCAAGGACAGAATCCTGGAGAACTTTAACATTTAAGAAGCAGGAGGAAAAAAAAAAAATTTTTTTTTCTAGTAAAGAATTCAGAGAACAAAACAGTCAAGTGACAGGAGAACTTGACCTACACATGGGGAGCGTTAAGCAGAAGGTCACTGGGACCTGGTGGGGCCTGGTGCCCAAGTGGTGGTTCTAGCCTGAGGGGGAGGCTCCCTGGGAAGAAAGGACCCTGGGAGGTTTGGAGACCCAGGAAGGAGGCAGGGTGGGGACTAGGATCAAATAACTTTATATTAGACAAGTTGCCCAAGTCCTGATGTCCCCAAGAACAATGGGTCAGGGCAAGGCATTCATTTGTTCAGTTAACTGAGGTGACCAATCATCCATTCCAGTTTGCCCAGGACTGTTCTAGTTTTAACATTGAATGCCTAACGTCCCAAGAAACCTTTCTGTCCCAGGAAAAGTGGAATGGTTTGTCACTGCAGCTAACAAACATTTCCTGAGCATCTGCCACAGGTGATGTACCGTGTTGGGTGGTACAGAGATTAATAATAGCTGGGGCAGGCTTTTGAGCAGCCCACAGCCTGGAGGTGAAATAATGGGTTACAAATGCTTAAAAACTGTCAAAGGGTAGGTTGAGATTCCTCTCTCTCACTGCCAAGGGCAAGTTAAAGGAAAGCGGTTTGGAATAACTTAGGCCAGGGACAGAAGAACACTCTCTTAGTGAAACAGGGCTGGGATGTGAATTCATAAGGAAGTATGTTAATAGAAGAAATATTAATTTCTTATATAAAATTGAGGGGCAGAAGTTATGCTTATTTTGTTTTTTTAATCTGATAAAAGCAGTGTGAGTCTTCAAGAGAGTTATGTTAAAAGGAGAAATAATTTCTCTTATAAAGCTGAGGACAGCTGGGGTCAGAAGGAAGGGAAGAGGTCCACGCAGGATGAAATGTGCTTGGTTTTAGATACCGTGGGAAAGAATCAGTCACAATTCAGAAGGAAAACCCCTGTCGAGTCTCCCCTTCAATCCCCACCCTTACCCTTGCCTTAGTTTCCTAGGACTGCTGTAACAAATGACCACATCTACATGGCTTCAAGCAACAGAATTTCATTCTCTCACAGTTCTGGAGGCCACAAGTTCAAAATCAAGGTGCAGGCAGAGCTGCACTCCTTCTGGAAGCTCCAGGGGGCGAGGGGATGTGATTCCATTTCTTGCCTCTTCCAGCTTCTGATGGCTGTTGGTGTCACTTGGTGCTCCTGGACTTGTAGCTGCATATCTCCAGCCTCTGCTCCATCCTCTCATGGCCTTCTTCCTTGTGTTTCTTCCTATGTCCTCCTCTTCTTTCTGTCTAATCTCCCTCTGCCTTACTCTGTCATTGGATTTAGGGCCCATCCAGAAAATCCAGGATGATCTCATCTCAAGATCTTTAAATTATAATTACATCTCAAAGACACTTTCCAAATAAGGTCACATTCACAGGCTCCAGGGATTAGGACTTCGACATATTTTGGGGAGGTCACAATTCAACCCCCTATACCTTCATTAATATTATCTGAGCTCATTTTTCCTTCCTGTGTGTTGTGAGGGGCAAGGAGAGCCCCCCGACCCCGACAAAGAGCCCACCTTCCCTTAGCCCCAACTGTACATGAGCAGAAAAGCCATTGAGAGGGCTTCCATGTATGGTTGCCCAGTTTGCACACTGCACAAAAGCCCTTGGCTAAGGGCAGCTGGGGGAAGGTACTGAATACAGCCTACTCTCTGCAGGCGAAACCATGCACCTTGCCAGTAATGCACCCGCTAGGAGAAAGTGACACCGTTTTTCTCCCCATAAAGGTACTGCCCTGGTCCCAAGCAGTATGCCTGCTCATAGGAGGCTCCGTTTTCTGATTTGAACAAAGGTGCTATATGGGCCAGGAGAGAATCTGGCCATTGACATTCATTACCTCAACTGTGTTTGCCAGTGGTCACACAGAGGTGACGGTACAAGCTACCTACTAAAATTTTTCAGGACTATGCAAAATTTGCAGACAACAAGATAGAATAAGAAGGGACCAGTTACTTCTATAGGAAGAGTGGTGCAAAGAGGGAAACAGGGCGGAACTTTGCCACAGGTAGCGAGTTAACGGGAGAGATTTACTAGAAGCAGAGGGAGGAAGGGACTGAATTCGGGAGGTCCACAAGGCCTGGACAGCCTCCACGCGAGCACACCCTCATCCTCACCCCACCGCCCCTAAGCAGTGAAGCCTCATCCCTTCTGTGATAGGAGGGGGCAACATAGCCAGGCTGAGACCTGTTCCCCAAGCCCACCCACCCCTGCTCCCATGCTCTGTAGAACCGTGAAGTTGTCCCCAGAGGCCCCGGAAGTAAAGGCCAGTGTGAATGTTCACTGGGAGCCAACATGCCTTTGAAGAGAGCTGAGTGCTGTGATCTCCGAGTCAGATGGAGAAAATCAGCAGCATTCTCATTGTGGCCCGCTGTGTGTCCGGCACAGATCCTCACAGGTAAGGACCCACCTGGAGGAAGAGTAAGACCAATCCCCCAACTCAACTCCCAGGGACCAGCCAGAGTGTCATCCTGCAGGAGAAGGGGACAGGGAAAAGGGAGCCTGCCGTTCCAGTGACTCTGAAATCCCCCAGATGTGTACAACCCAAAAACCTTTCTATATCCACTCTTTTATTGGATCCTCACAACAATGACCCATGACGAGCCCATTTTACAGATTTAGAAACTGAGTTTCAGATGGTCTTGCTCAGAGGTAGAGCTCCCCACTCTTGGTCAGGTTTTGCCATTCAGAGTAGTGGTTTTCCATTTCTGATCCTTCTGTGCAAGACACACTGGGAATCTGAAGGCTGGGTTCCAACCTAGACCCCTCCCCCCTTGCCGAGGTCTAGGGGCATGCCACTTAACCCTGCAGCAGCATTTACTCTGTAAATAAAAAGGAATAACAATTATCTTCCCCATGGTGTCACTGTGGAATAGCCAATAAAAATGATTAAAAAGCAATTGCCAACAATTGAAATAAAATACATAATAAGAGAGTAAATAGCTGTGTTCTACTAACTTCCATGGGAATTCAGATATAATTAAAAAAAAAAGACCAATCCCTGGATATCCATGTGAATTAGAGGCAGTCATTAGTGAGATGGAAAGAAAAGTGGATTTTCTTGATGGTTTTATTAATAAGAAAAAGAGTAGATGTGTATTGTTTGTCAAAAAATGAGATTTTCAGGAGCATATGGCAAATTAATCATTAAGACTCTCTTATGGCTCAGACCCACTTAATATGTTCTCTGTGGTGTGTGTACAGCAAACCTGCAAAATTACATTACGGTGACTATTAAATGATTCATCAGGGTCACTTCCCCAGTAGATTTAGAATCTGGTGCTTATTCATGCTTCCCCCTCGGTAAGCTTTATTATCTCAACTGTGTTTGCCAGTGGCTAATTAAAGGTGATGGTACAAGCTAATTGCTAAAATTTTTCAGAACCATGCAAAGTATTTATTTCAAGAGGAGGGGAAATTACAGTTCCATCTTTGGCAGCAGAAAGGATGCATTGTGATTTTAACAAATGGTGCGGCTGCTGTCCTTAAGAGTTTGAGATCAGTTTAACATGCAAAGTGATTGGCTGACAGTGTGTACCTGGCGCTGAGAGGCTATTATTGCTCCGTGTTCCCGGGAACATGCAGGCTACAGCTGGGCTCGTGCTGTGTGGTTTTAAATTCCCATGGCCTGGATTTGGTTCATGAGGACTTTTTCCTCTCATAACCCTTAACCAAAGCAAGATGGGGAAAACCACGGGGGTGACAAATGAACCAGGCTCACTGGGGATGGGGAAGTAGGGGAGACCAGAGCAGACGAGCTCCAGACGATAAGAAAAAGTGCAATCTGTCGGTAAAGGGCGGACTTCAAAGAGCAGAGGAAAGTTATTTGCCAGGAAGGCACAAAAACGAGGAATCCAGGAAAGGCAATGCTTAAAAATTCAGGTTGGCAACACTGAGAAGTCTGACAACCAATAGCTAAGTCTTGGACCCTAGAATGGGGTAAGGATTGAAACTGATCCCTAGAGAGGAAGAAGATAGAAGGAAGAGGAAGAAAAGAATCAAGGCTGGGTCTCAAACACAAGGAGCACCCTAGCAGCAAGAGGGATGATGCTGAACCCTGGAAAACAGGAGCTGGGTACTCACTCAGGATCTGGACAACTACCTTTACAGCCGTCTTCACCCTCATGCTATTTTATTAGGCTGAGGAGCATCCAACGCACTCAGCATCCACTCCCGCTCCTAGTGTGCCTTCCCATTTAGAGGAAGAGACATCACAACTCCGTGAGTGGCTTGCCGCGAGGGTTTGCCATACAAATTGGGTTCTGCCGATTAGATGCACTCATGCCAGGTTTGAGTGGGGGAAGTGAAGTGGAGACCATTTTCCTGCTGTCTTTACTGTTTCTCCAGGCAAGAAGGATCATGAAGATAGGGGACTGTGGCAGCCATGAGAATAAACCTCTCACTTCTCCCCTGCAAGGACTGGAACAGACCCACCGCCTGCTCCTGCGCTCTGGAATCCACCGCACATTCACCCCCGAGGCCATGCTTCCCACGGGCCGGGCATTACCTTATTTTATTTAATTCTCACAATGAAGCAGGTCTTATGAGCTCCATTTGGCATGTGAGGACATCGAAGCTTAAAGAGATTATGCAATTTCCCCAAAGTCACGTGGCTAGTAAAGAACAGGCTCTCCTGCCTGATTCATTGTGTGAGTACCATGCGCCAGGTGCCAATCAACACAGAGGTTACTTCACACGCTCCCCACTATAAAGGAGGATAAATGCCAGCACGAGGAGTTCAGCAGGGGGAGGTTTGGCTTAGATGGATCTGATTAAGAAAGCTTCATCATTGGGTTCCTTTTCAATGTTATTATCCTATCTGTAATAATTAAGATTGCCAGATAAAATACAGGACACCCAGTTAAATTTGAATTTCAGATACACTACGCATAATTTTTTATGAGTATGCCCTAGGCAATATTTGGAACATACTTTCAGACTAAAAAAATTATTTGTTGTTTATCTGAAATTTATTTCTCAAATCTAGCAAGCCTGGCAGTGATTAAGAAACGCTTCCTAAAGAAACAGGGGACATGTCATCCAAAGCCATGATGCAAAAGGATTTCTACGCATTGCCTAAGATGCAAAGACAGGCACTCTTAGAAGAAAGGTAACAATACCAGTAACAACCATAGCTGATTTACTGAGCACCTTTCTACTTGGCAGGCACTTTTCTAAGGCTTTTCATGGAATAACCTCACTGTAACCTCACAACAAGCCAATGGAGTAGGCATTACTGTCATTCACGTCTTACAGACAACTGAGATGGACAGACATTGCCCAAGGACAGACAGCTAGCAAGCTGGAGGGCTGGGATTCAAGGGATGATGGTCAGTTCCAGATACGAGGTGCTGAGCCACTACCCATTCTCATAGAGAGCAAGGCTCAATTTGCCAAATTATATTATATAGGGAATATTCAACTCTGGTTTGCACAAACATTATAGATTCCCTCTTCATTTATTCTTTTACAGTTACCATCAATCCAGGCCCCATTTTTCTCCTTAATAGGCAGCATACCTATTCTCCCCTGGCCTGGCAGCAATCTAAGCAGAGACTGTATTTTTAAACCACAATTTTGTTATTTAAAAAGTATTGCCCAGGGGCCGCCCGGTGGCGCAGCGGTTTAGTCCGCGCTTGGCAGCCCGGGGTTCGCCGGTTCGGATCCCGGGCGCCCGCCGACGCACTGCTTGTCAGCCATGCTGTGGCGGCGTCCCATATAAAGTGGAGGAAGATGGGCATGGATGTTAGCCCAGGGCCAGTCTTCCTCAGCAAAAAAGAGGAAGATTGGCAACGGATGTTAGCTCAGGGCTGGTCTTCCTCACAAAAAAAATAAAAAATAAAATAAAAAATAAAAAGTATTGCCCGGGGGAAGGGGAGTCGGGGGTGGGCACAGGGGATGAAGGGATGCATCCACATGGTGACGGACAAATAACAATGTACAACTAAAACCCCACGATGGTATTAACTATTAAGACATCAATAAAATTTTTTTAAAAATTAAAAGTATTGCATGAAATCAAAACAACAATGAAATATAACCTTACACTGGTCAGAATAGCTATAATTACCAAGACAAAAAACAACAAATGTTGGAGAGGATGTGGAGAAAAGAGAACCTTCATGCACTGCTGGTGGGAATGCAAACTGGTGCAGCCTCTATGGAAAATAGTATGGAGATTCCTCAAAAAATTAAAAATAGAAATACCATTCGATCCAGCTATCCCACTACAGGGCATTTATCCAAAGAACTTGAAATCTATGATCCAAATAGATCTGTGCCCCGCTATGTTCACTGCAGCATTATTCACAATAGCCAAGAACATGGAAGCAACCCAAGTGCCCATCAACTGACAACTGGATAAAGAAGATGTGGTATATATATATATATATATATATATATATATATATATATATACACAATGGAATACTACTCAGCCATAAGAAAGACAAAATTGTCCCATTCGTAACAACATGGATGGACCTGGAGGGTATTATGTTAAGTGAAATAAGCCAGACAGAAAAAGACAAAACACCATGTGATTTCACTCATGTGTGGAAGATAAACACATGGATAAAGAGAACAGGTTAGTGGTTACCAGAGGGGAAGGGGGGGGTGGGTGAACAGACACATCATATGTGCAGTGACAGACAATTATCAGACTACTTGGGATGACCATGATGAAGTCTACTCTGAAAATGATAAACAATAATGTACACTCAAATTTTCACAATGTTATAAACCATTATTATCTCATTAAAGTTACTAGGTGGGGGAGTATTGCATGTTAACCTTTTAAAATTTTGGGATACAAAAAGACATACAGAAAACTACAGAAAAGATAAAGAAATTTAAAATTATCTTAATTTCCCTTTTTTAACATGATGTCCAGCCTTCCAGTCTTCCTATAGACACATATATTTTCTTATTTGTTTTTTTAGACACTATGTGAACCATATCACCCATACTGTTTTGTGGCTTCTGTTAACAGTATATTGTGAACATCCCTTCTTTTCCACAAGTGGTCTTTGAGAATGCCGTAGACTGAATTCTATTCCCCTAACATTCGTATGTTGAAGCCCCAACCCCCAATGTGACTGTGTTTGGAGTAAAGAAGTAATTAAGGTTAAATGAGGTCATAAAGTGGAGGAGGACACACTAGAGAGCTGGCTTGCTCTCTCTGCCTGGGGAGGACACACCAAGAAGGGGGCCGTCTGCCACCCGGGAAAGAGCCCTCACCAGAAATCGACCCTGGTAGATCTTGATCCGGGACTTCTAGCCTCCAGAACTGTGAGAAAATAAATTCCTGTTGTTTAAGCCAGCAGTCTGTGGTATTTGTTATGGCAGCCTGAGCTGATTAATACACAGAACATGAGTTTTTTAGAACTATTACTCCATCTAATGGATATACCAAAATTTATTCAACAAATTCCCTATTGCTAATTCTGCACATTGCTTCCAAATTTCCACTTTGACAAGTAACACCTATTACAAGTAACCTGTCCCGGCTCATTACCTTGGGATAGATTCCTAGAGGCAGAGTCGCTGGTCAGGTAGCCAACTGTCCCAGTCTGCCCTGGACTGTCCTGGTTTTTGCCCTGAAAGCCCACATCCCGGGAAACCCCTCAGTCCTGGCAAACCAGGTCAGTTGGTCACAATTTCCCTGGGTCAAAGGCAATGCACTTTCCGAGGCCTTCTTACACATACTGCTGATCACCCACCAGACATGCTCATTTCCACACCCACCACATAAGAGGTTTCCCTTCCAAGGTATAGTACCTTACCTGTAATTTACATTCACATGCTTCAGCATAGACAGTGAGAAATATGAGGTGTAAATTAAAAGTAATCTATACCCTAGAAACAGTTAATTAATATGTGAAGTACCCTAATCAGGAATCCACGTTCCAGAGATGGCTGGTTAGCATTTGAAAGACCCTAATCAGGAACCCCCACTCCAACTCCGGCGCCTACAAGCACCGTGACAAGTGCTTGCTTTAAATACCACGATCTGAAGCTGCATACTGAGCTCGTTAATTAGCATAAAGGATATTAGAAATAACGTTTCATTGGTGAAATGTGAGCTATTCATGAAACATTCTGCCTTGCATTAACAGAATATTTTTAAAAATCTGGTATCAAAACCCAGCAACCTAACACCTTTGGAGAAATACTTTAGGTCAAGAACTCCATTTGATCCCATCATCCCTTCACTCATCAGAGGATTACAGAGGTTTGGAAATGGGGGGAGGCATTTCTGGGTCATCACAGTGACTAGACGGTAGTGGATAGGAGGAGGATAGCTAGCAGAATTCAGTGCCTGGGTCCCGGCTTGCTAAATATCCTATAATCCCCAGGCAAGTCCAGCACTCAAAATGCCAGGGATGCTGAGAAGTTTAGCCAATGATCAGAACCTAGTGGCATTTTTGCCTCAGAGCGAACCTTTTGGCTTGGAGAATCCCAAGAACAGAGGGTCCACACCTCAGTGGGCTTACAAAACAGATCAACCCGTCTTTATGTCTGTTTTCTGTTACTGTGTTGGGTTTGTTTGTTTATTATTTTGTTGTTGTTACACGTGGCTGAATTTGGTCCACGACTTGCATTGTAACACATCACCCAGAAGTGAGGTTTTGGGGAAGGAGACCTACTGTCCTCACACATCTCTGATCATTGGAAACCACGAATATTCAACAAAAAGAAGCTGATGGTTGTGAACAAGCAAATTAACCTAGGTGAGGTCACAACAATGGGTAGCTTTCAAGTTTGCTTTATTGTGTCAATATCCCTTTCGGTGCTCTTATATACCAAGGAAGAAATGAAATGCAGTGAAAAGGAAACTAGTAAGTTCCTGTTATATTTAAAACAATGCATAAGGCAAAATTGTCTGATGCTACTATTTGCTAAAAATTATGCCAGATGAATGTGAAAGTGTGTATATGTGCATTCTCCTTGATTATTCAGTTATCCATGTGCCCCTTTTGTTTAAATGACGGACCAGCTTTAAATCTGATCCTCAGGCAGGCAGGCTGAAACTCAGAAGCAACGCCACTGCTGGCAGGAAGGAGATCTCCCTAACGAGAGGACTTCCCACCCCCAACCAAAGACAGCCAGCAGAGGTCTGTGTGGTAGAGAGCAGATTCCCTACAGCGGGGAATCTCAGACTCAATCAAATCCCCTAGAGGGCTCCTTAAAACACAGGTCACTGGGCCCCACCCCGAGAGATTCTGATTCGGGAGGGTTGGGGTGGGGCTCGAGAATTTGCATTTCTAACAAGCTCCCAGGTGCCACTGATGCCCCTGGTCCTGGAACTACACTTTGAGAATCACTGCTCTGGTTCTCAACCTTGGCTGCTCATTAGAATCACCTGGGGAGCTTTTTTTTTTTTTTTGGTGAGGAAGATTGGCCCTGAGCCCATCTTCTCCGTGCCCATCTTCCTCTATTTTGTCTGTGGGACACTGCCACAGCATGGCTTGAGCAATGTGTGGGTCCACGCCCAGGATCCAAACCCGATCCGCGAGCCCCGGGCCGCCAAACTGGAGCATGCAAGCAACCAGGCCAGCCAACCTGGGGAGCTTTTAAAACAATCAAGACTCAAGCCACACCCTAGAATGACTGTGTCAGAATCTCTGGGGTGGGGCCCAGGCCCCAGCATTGTTTTTAACACTCCCTAGGGAATTCCAGAGTAAAGCCAAAGTGGAGAACCAAACTCCTAGAAGGTGGCCATAGTCAAGCTATAGCTGGCTTGGAAGTCCCAACCCGGATAATAACAGCAGTAATATTAATAACAACAGGTGCCATTTATTAAGTCTGTATGCCAGGTTCGGTCCTAGGCCTCCCATAGGCATCATCTAATTAATCCGTACAATAAGCCTATGAAATTGGTATTTTTGATCTTTTTTAAACAGATGAAACTCAGGCTCAGAGAGGTCAAGTGGCTGGCCAAGGTCACACAGGAAATAAGTGGTGAATTCAAACCCAGGAGAATGTGACTCCAAAATCTATTTCTTAACGACCATGTGATGCTTCCTCCTGTTACCCATTCAAAGGAGTAGGTGGAAATCAGAGCCAACATAAAGGATAAAAAAAAAACCCAAACAAACAAACAAAAAATTGGGGAGGAATTGAGAAAAGGAGTAATGAGCAAATCAGAGGAGGCTGGGAAGTTCCGGGGGTGGTGCCAGAGCCCAGGCTCCACTTTTGGCCATCCTCGTTAGATTGCACAGATAGACCGGGGCTATCCGAAGGGCCCTGGTGCACAGCATGTAAAGGGAGAATGGCTGGAGCTAATGATCTTTACACTTCTCACCCCTATGATCAGGTCAAGTGGAGACATCTACAGAGTTGAGCCCATAGTCAATAAAAGCAAAGCCAGGCGACCTCCTTCCCTGCCCAGGAAGAGACCGAGGACTTCACACAGCCTGGGGTGGGGGTGCGGAGGGCAGACATGGGTCCATGATCTAAAGGAGATCTGGGATGAGACAATGAGAACTGGGATTGGAAGTCTCAGGAAGAGACGGGGAGTCGGCAAGGGGAGAACGCCAGGTTCCCCTGGTGCCCGGAGTCTGGGAGCCTTCAGGGAACTAAACCAGCCCCTGCCAACTGTGGGAGATGCCCCTCACATCACACACGGGAAGGGCCATGGGGGCTGCTCGCCTCACGAGGCTCTTAGATTCCAGCTGCCTGCAGTCCAAGCAGCATCCGTCGCAACAGATCTTCATCCAGCTGCAACTTAGTCACTTGGAAAAGACACCAACGCTCAGGCCCCTCACCCATAGATTCTGATTTAATTGGTCTGGGGTTAGGTCTAAGGATCTTTTTTTCTTTTTAATGTTCCCCAGGTGATTCTAATGGGCAGCCATGTTTTAAGATATCCATAATTTACTTTAAAATACCTCAGCACAGACAATATGGTGTTATTACATCTTTGCATTAAACCAGTGGTTCTTGACCCAGGCTCCATGCTGAAGTCACCTGGGGAGCTTTGAAAAAGACCAATGCCTGGATGCCACCTCCAGAGAGTCTGAGATACTTGGTCTGCAGGTGCAGCATCAGCATCAATGGTTTTAAAAGTTCCTCCAGGTGACTCCAGTAGACAGTCAAGGATGAGAACCAATAGATCAAGTTCTAGCCCAGAAACTGATAGTACATTTAGGTATACCAAGTTCGGGGGTGGTCGAATGGCATTCTAATCTAGCTACTCATTCTCCAAGAGGGAGCTACCACATGTTCTTCTACATCCTATCTCAATCAAATTAGCATACTGGACATCAAAAATGAGTTTTTATTAAATAGCATGATGAATGTTACAAATGGGCTCTCATCGGTGAAATTAGTTATATAGTATATATGTATTGGCTAATAATATTTCAGAGACACTTCCTCCCTTTGCATGAATAGGATATGAGAATCCAGCGAGGCCTATGCCCTTTAATCTTAGGGAGATTATATTAGGGATATATTGCCCTAAGCTAAATCTCTAAGTGGTTCCATGTTCAGCAATGAATTCTCCCAGATTCTGCCTACAGCCAGCTCTGTGGGTGACAGGAACCTGGCCTTTATTTCAAACGAACCTTTGATGTAAAGCGTAGATGGAGCACCTAAGAGCAGACTTCCTTAAGCTTATAGAACAGATCATATGTTATTTTTTTGGTGATGGCTTGCTAATAAGCATTTAGTTAGTAAACGTTTGTACACCTAGCAGAATTTGCATACATCCAAGCTCATCAAATTGTATACATTAAATATACGCACTTTTTGTACATCAATTATACCTCAATAAAGCTGTAAAAAATCAACTTATGAAGACCCTCCCACCCACTTTCCAAAAAGTTAATTAATTAATTAACATTGCCATAGCTAAAAAACGCAAACCTGTTAGTGGGGTTGTGAAAGTATTGAACTGTCACCCACCCCACAGCAGCCTCCACGGCTGTCAGCTCGGAGCTGACCTGGTTCTAACAGGAAACCCGTGCTGTCCTCCTGTTCAACACAAACAAGGCCACTCTGACTGCGATGCGCGAGACGAAAACAAGGCCGCTCCGGAATCGCGTCTGAGCACCAAGACGGGAGCACCGTCCAAACCACAGAAACGGCCAAGCGTCCCCCGCCCCCTGCTCACGGGAGTGACTGGGGCTTCCTCGCCCACTCCGGCTCTCGCCCCGCTCTGTTCCTCCACCTCTTAGATAAAGCTTCTGAAGCTACCCAGTCACCGCACGGTCCCTTCTTTCCGACAGCACCCACACCCGAGCAAACCATGCTTCCTCGGACTCCCGCCCAATGCGCCTAACGCAGCCCAAATTCTAGAACACACCCTTCTCTAACTCCCTGCCTGAGACACTCCAGGGTTCTCCATTTTGTCTTACCTCCCTTGTTGCAATGAACCAGTTGCATTAGTTTTCTATTATATGTTACTGCATAACAAATTACCATGACTTCAGAGGCTTAGAACAGCAGACATTCACAATCTCATAGTTTCCCTGGGATGGGAATCTGGGCCTGGCTTAGTGGGTCCCTCTTCTCAGGTTCTCACAAGGCTGAAATCAAGGTGTCAGCAGGGGCTGTGTTCTCACCTGCAGCTTGGGGTCCTTCCAAGTTCATTGAGGTTGTTAGCAGAATTCTGTTCCTTGTAGCTGTAGGACTGAGGTCTGGTTTTCTTGTTGGCTGTTGACCGGGGGTCATTTTTCAGTGCTGAGAGGCCACTCCCACATCTTAGCCACATGGGTCCCCTCCATTGGCAGTTCACAACATGGTCGTTTGCTTTCTTCCAGGTCAACCAGATGATCTCCCTGATGTTTTACCTTGTTTTAAGAGCTCACCTGATTAGGCCAGCCCCACCCAGGATAATCTGCCTTTTGACTGATTTGTAGCCTAATCATGGGAGTGACATTCCAACATATTCACAGGTCCTACTTAGATCAGGGAGGGAGGAGGAATTTTATGGGGTATGTCCACCAGGGGGCAGGAATCTTGGGGGGCATGCTTACTACATCAAGAAACCCAACTTGTTTGACTACAGGTGTGTTCCTGGTGATCTTTGGCTGAAAGGCACTAACACTTTTCACTTATCATTTTCTACCAAAGTAAGCCTAGGACTTGAGTGTGATCAGACTATATCAAGTCAGTTCATAACACTGGGATGGGAAATCACAGGGCAGACTTGCCAGTAAGCCTGACTGAGCCCCATCCGAACCATCTGGGTGGATCACTCCTCTTTTTCAATGGCAAAGACATTCGTAAGTCTCTTCCACCAAAAGACAGGTGGAGCTTGATACCTAGAGAAGTAAAATAAGCCTATTTCCTCAATGATCTATTCACCAACTTTAACCTGTGTGTTAAATGACCTATTATACCAACTTTACCCATTTACTAAAATTTATCCTATAGAATATTCTTCTTGAGTATATTCAATAAATATTAATACATTCTGTCACATATAGGAATGACTAGCACTTCTCCCCTTCTATTAGAAGCAAAGGATACTTGCTACGTGAGCAAATAAATGGTATTTCCATTATCTACAGTTTTGAGCACCTCCTGCCCCAGGAGTCCAATTTCAATTATCCCTTTGGAAGGAAATATCAGAATGGTTGGGGAACTGGAATTCACACCTAATTGAAATATCCCTATGAACTACAACAGGTTGATTTGCCCCCTGAGGAGGTGTCCTTACAACCCCAATTATCCTATAATTTATGTGAATCCCCCCATTATCTTCTTTTAGGCTTTTACTCAAATTATCAGGATTATTCATATATTCATTTGTTGAATAAATATATTTTGAGCAACAGCTATATGCTAGGTGCTCAATATGGAGATACAGCAGTGGACCATAGGAGTTTCCTCCTTCATAGAGTTTTCAATATAGCAGAGACACAGATATTCAACAAACAAATCCAAAAATTAATACATAATTACAAATTCTGATGACTACTAGGAAGGAAAAGTATAAGAGAAAAAACCATGTGGTTGTGATAGTTATAGTAACTATGGAGTGAAAATTGTGTATTTGGACATTTTCTCTTTTCTCCTATCTCTACAAAGATTGGTTAGGAAGAGACACCTAAGAAAATGAAATCACTATCTCAAAGAGAGGTCTGCATTTCTATGTTCATTGCAGCGTTATTTACAATAGCCAAGACATGGAAACAACCTAAGTGTCCATCAATGGATAAACAGATAAAGAAAATGTGATACACACACACACACACACACACAAGAATATTATTGAGCCTTAAAAAAGAAGGAAGTCATGCCATTTGCTACAACATAGATGGACCTTGAGGGCATTATGCTAAGTGAGATAAGTCAGACAAAGACAAATACTGTATGATCTCATATGTGGAATCTAAAAAAGCTGAACTCAAGGAAACAGAGAATAGAGTGGTGGTTGCCAGGGGCTAGCGGGTGGTTGAAATGGGGAAATGTTGGTCAAAGGGAACAGAATTCCAGTTATAAGATGAATAAGTTCTGGGAATATAATGTACAGCATGATGACTATAGTTAACACTGTATTATATACTTGAAAGTTGCTAAAAAAAGAGATCTTAAATGTTCTCACTACACACAAAAATGTAATTATGTGAGGTGATGGATGTAAGTGGTAATCATTTTGCAATATATACATGTATCAAATTATCACATTATATACCTTAAACTTATACAATGTTATGTGTGAGTTATATCTCAATAAAGCTGGGGTAAAAAAAAAAAGAGAGAGAGAGACATCCACCTTCCTGGGAAATGCAAAGGACAGTTAGGAATGTGCCTACCTATCCAAGGGATAAGGGATCCACTTGATCAAGTTTATTTCAGGGATAAAAAACAGGTCAGCCGTGTGACCATGACCTTCCACTCACCCCATTTCAACTGGAGAAGTTAGAACCCCACTAACTCAAAGGCATCCAGTCCTGATACTACTTGCTCCATCAATCTTTGTCGTAAAGTCAGCTAAACGAGAAGTGTTCTTCCCCTTTATGGATAAAAAGTAAAGAAATCTACCCCAAATATATTTAATGCCCATTAAAATTGTGTATGAAAATCAGGAATACCTCATGTTTAACTATTTACCAAACACAGATAAATCTTAGGTCTTAAATAAAACAGTATAATTTAGTTCAGTTCCATTCATTCTAAAACAAGGATTCTCCACTGTAATTATCCAGGTAAAGTCAGTTCCTCTCTAAAACCTTCCTTGACTCCCCCAGGCACAGTTATTAATAGTTGCGTCCTTCTCTGTGATCCCACAAGACTTCCATCACAGCTCATTTTCATATGGTATCATAAATATCCTGAAGTCTTTGAAATTGTTTTTCTGACTCTCTTACTCAGGTGAGGCCCTTGAGGAGAACCACTTGGTCTTATTCATTTGTGTATCCTTGGTACCTAGCAGAGTGCCAAGTTCGTGGTCATAAAACTCAATAAAAGTTTGAGTGAATAAACAAAGGGTATTGCACAAATCTAATCTTATTATAACAAATGGAGGAGGGTGACATTTGACTCTTGACCTGGGCCCTGAACGAGGAGAGAGCCAGGCAAAGATCTGGGCAGGATCAGCATTCAAGAGAGAACTGTTAGTGCCAGGGTTGTGAGGGGAGGAAGAAGGCTGCTGGGGAGAGGAAAAGAGAGTGAAGAGGAGGTCAGAGCAGAGAGGTAGAGGGCAAATCACATGGTCCCTTATAGGTCAGGATAAGAAGTCTGCATAGTGTACTATGTACAATGGAATTCATTTTCAGCAGAATTACATGATATAATTTATATTCGTAAAAGATCACCCTGGCTGTTGTTTGGAGAATGGATTATAGAGATGCATGCTTGGGAGCAGGAAAACCCTAGAAGCCTTATTGCAAAAGTCCAGACAAGAGATGATGGTGGACGGTTCTAGAGCAGTAGCTGTTGAGGTGGACAGAAGTAGCTGGACTTGAGATGTATTTTGGATGTAAAGTCGACATGATTTGATAAGTTGAATATGGGCAGGGCTGCTCTTCAGCTGGTAAATCCCTAGAGAGCCCTCCCAGTGGCCAAAATAGTGAAATATTTCTATGCTAGTTTGTAAAGAGTCACTGCCAAGAGCCCCCAAGTGGTACCCCCACCTCAACACCCTAATAACCCCAGACTTCCCCTAGAACCAAAATCTAAATTAGCAATGCCAGGCATGGTAGAGACCCCTCCTGGAGAGCTCTACTGCCTGCTTCTGTTCTGATTGACGGGTCCCGTGCTATACTGTCTGCTAAAGATCACACTGTGATTTAAAGGACAGGGAAAAGAGAAGAATAGAGCACACCTCGGCTTTTGGCTTGAGCTGTTGTATGGATGCATTGCTGTTACTGACATGTAACAGAAAAATGGGGGAGGAATAAGTCTGGTGGGAGGAAAACAGTGATTCTGTTAAACATGATACTTATTACACATCCAGGTGGGAAGGACTAATAGGCCAAGTGAAGGTTCCCAGTCACTATCCACACCAGCAAACTTCAACGCAACAAAACTCTAGAAGGACCAAACTTTCAAATAACCTTGAGGATCATTTTATGGTCAATAAATCTATAATGCTCTGGATTCAATGAAGACCATGAAAGACCTCCAAGACTTTTATAAATCCAGGCTCCTATGACCCATTCATCTGGCTGTAGTTGCTGATAATGGCCACCCAAAGATATGCGGTCCTAATCCTGGCACCTGTAAATATTACCTTATTTGGAAAAAGCATCTCTATAGATGTGATTATTTCAAGAATCTTGAGATGGGCAGATTATCTTGGATTATTTGGGTGAGCCCTAAATGCAATCACAGGTGCTATGGACTGAATTGTGCACCTCCAAAACTCATATGATGAAGCCCTAACCCCCAATTTGACTATATTTGGAGGTAGGACTTTTAAGAGGTAATTAAGGTTAAAGGAGGTCATGAGGGTGGGGCCCTAAACTGAGAGGATTGGTGGCCTTATAAGAAGAGCTTTCTCTCTCTTTTTTTTTCCTCTCTCTCTTCCTCCACCCATGTCTCCCCACCACATGAGGACACAGAGAGAAGGCAGCTGTCTGCAAGCCAGGAAGAGAGCTCTCACCAAGAACCAAATCCATCAGCACCTTAATCTTGGACTTCCCAGCCTCAGGAACCCTGAGAAATACATTTCTGTTGGTTAAGCCCCCCAGTCCATGATACTTTGTTATGGCAGCCCAAGCAGACTAATACAATATGTATTCATACAAGAGGAAGGCAGAGGGAGATTAGAAACAGACAGAAGAAGAGAAGGCCATGTGAAGATGGAGGCAGAGATTGGAGTGATGTGGCCATAAGCCAAGGAGTGCCAGCAGCCACCAGATGGTGGAAGAGGCAAGGAACAGACTCTCTGTAGGGCCTTCAGAAGGAGTGCAGCCCTGCTGACATTTTGATTTTGACCCAGTGATACAGATTTCAGACTTCTGGCCTACAGAACTGTGACAGAGTGCATTTCTTTTGTTTTAAACCACCATGTGTGTGCTAATTCGTTACAGCAGCCACAGGACACTAATGTACCCACTGGAGTAGCGGGGAGGAAAAGTGGTGTTATGTCCAACTTACAAATGAAAACCGAGAGACAGAGATGTTTATGACATTTTGCCAAACCTTCCTGACTTCGAGGGCAGCACGCTTGCCCCACCTCTGCTTTCCGCAGTTAGATTAGACCAGATGACTTTCCCAGGCCTCTTTTAGATCCTTTATTTCCTGTGTGGTAAGAGAAAGGTGACAAACACTCTCTCCTTGACAATCTTTATCTAGGCTCCTCAGAGCCTCAACTAGGCCTTGGCCTTGGCCCCCTCCTGTCTTCAGCCGGCCTAGCCCAGTCTTAGCAAGAATCCTGCTAAGTCAGTTTAGCAAGAATTCACCCACACTTGATATCTGATCAAGTTTTTCATCCCCCACCCTTGATGTCTAAGTCCTTAGCCTTCCTTTAGCAAGAATCCTGTTAGGTCAGCTCAGGGAGGACGTCATCACAAAGCAGCTGTTGGTGAAACTGGCCAGAGCAGAAAGAACACAGTGGGAAAGAACAAAAGGTAGAGTCTTCAAGGCCATGTTCAAGTATGTGGCCCTTGTTCAGGGAGTCACGGAGGCGAGGGCTGAACTTTAGGAAATGTGTGGTGTGGGGGTGAACTGAGAAGGATGAAGGGAGAACCCAGGGTCACAGGAACCAGGTGGGAGGTTATTGCAATAACCCAACGAGTGGTTATAAGGCTCTCTCCCAAGGCAGAGGCTGGGCCGGGAGGGAGAGGAGACGCACATAGTAAGATGAAAATACCCATTGTTTTTCAAAAACAGCCTTAAAGACAGGCAAAACTACAGCCCCAAAATAAATAGTTCTCTTTTGGAACAGAGACAGCTATGGGACTACAATGTTTTCATTTAAACCTATATTTGTTAGATGGCAAGGGCAGCAGCTGGCCAGTGGTAAATTGCCCCTTATTTCTAGATCCAGGCCATTTCATTCCTCTGCCCAGAGTCTAAATAATAAATGTTCTATTCTTCCAAAGAAAATAATGTCATTGAATGAGGTGGAAATATCAAAAATAGGACAGTTTGATTTTTAGGGACAGAGTTTCATATGATATATCAGAACTCATCTATTTCTTTCCCAGTTGACCCATCAGCCCAACGACCTGACCTTGGAAAGTCATTTTCTTCCTCTTCTCAGCACAATTTTAAAAATCGAAGTGTTTTTAGAATTGGAGAGACAAACCTAGGAACGAGGCTTGCAGCAAACACGTGTAATCGATCTGTCCAGAGAATCAGAGTTCTCCTAAGACTTAACGGGAACAGCTGGAAGCACATCCCGTGAAGACTACGGATTATGCAGCCATGGGGAAGGGGAGTAATTTTTTGGCACCTGTTACTCTTCAACCACTGAGCTTGGTGCTGTGGATTTAATAATGAGCAAGACAATCCCTGTCACAGACATATAGAAAAATTCCCATTCAGCGTGATGGGAGCAACAATATGGAAAGCAGAGGTTTGGGGAGCCAGAGAAGTTTCCCGGAGACCTGAGTAAATAGACATCATCCAAGGAAGAAGACATCAGGCCTCAAAATCAATGTCTCCTAAACTTCCACATCACACCTTCTGATTCCAAACTATACCATAAAGGTGTTGTTATCAAAACAGTATGGTATACTGGCATAAAAACAGACACATAGACCAATGGAACAGATTCAAAAGCCCAGAAATAAATGTTCACATATCCGATCAACTAATATTTGACAAGACAGCCAAGAATACTCAATGGGGAAAGGATGGTCTCTTCAATAAAAGGGGCTGGGAAGACTGGATAATCACATGAAGAAGAAATAATATTGGACCCCTATCTCACACCACTCACAAAAATTAACTTGAAATGGATTAAAAACTTAAACATAAGTCCTGAAACCATAAAACTCTTAGAGGAAAACATAGGACAAAAGCTCCTTGACATTGGTCTTGGCAATGATTTTTTTTTTGGATTTGACTCCAAAAGCAAAGGCAACAAAAGCAAAAGTGGGACTACATCGAACTAAAAAGCCTCCGCACAGCAAAAGAAATAATCAACACAATGAAAAGTGCTGTTCCAAAATGGGAACAGAGGATGCACATCCTCTTTTTCTGCAGATGTTCAAATTCAAGTGGGGTGAACACTGGGCAGGGGTGTGACAAAGGGGCTCAAAATAGCAGGAGGTCATTTGGAATAGATGACTTCAAGCTTTCTTCCAAGTCTAACATTCTGTGACTCTACCTTGAAGCTTCATGTAAGGTTTGCTCCGATGCTCTATCCCTACAGAGCTCTCTGCCCAGGGCTTATACATGAAGAAAAGGTAAGCAGCACCTTGAACAACCAGGACTTATGAAATGTAATCAGGTGGCAACTCTATTTTTTGTCTCCCACTTTCCCTTCAAATTGTACTCGGTGGGATGAAAACTCAGGCCATCTCGTGATTTTCTGATCACTTTCTGAGCAAAAGTCTGATGGTCACTTTAAGCTGCAAACACAGTATAAAACCAGTGATTAAAAAGTCCAGTCTCCTGTAATAATAATCAAAGCTGCCAACCTGTCTGAAGGTAAGACTCCCCTACTTCCAGGGAGGGCAGGGGCTGGAGGAAGGGGAAGGAGTGTGGAGCTTCCTCCACCTGCCAATTCTCCCCTCCCCCAGCTTGTCAACTGCAGTTTCTGATCCCCTCAGCGTTGGGATAGGGCAAGGTCAGGTGGGCACAGGTGGTAGGAAAGAAAGCTAAGAGTGGAAGAAAATATTTTACCTGATTACCATGAGCAGATTGGGCCCTGGGGACAGGAAGATGCTAAGGATGTTTTCGGGGGCAGCTCACTGGTAGGCTCTCACAGGCCATGCCCTTGAACCAAGCAAAAGCCCACTGGTGTGGCATTGCTCACTCTCTCCTCTGCCCTAGGAATCCAGAAGTACAACTTTGGCTTAGCCTCTGTTGAGCCCACTTCTCTCACTTTGATAACTCTCTTGGACGGGATACAAGATGACCCCACCCAAGGCTGCCAGATAAACTACCTTGTCTTTGTCCAGACAAAATCTGGGAGTGAAAGTTTCATCTTCCCAGATCCTGGGTGGGGCAGTGGTGTGGGGTCAGACAACAGGCCTGTGTGTTCCCCTAGCTGCTCTCTGGTCCCATTGGAACTCCTTTCCCTTGACAAGGTGAGGGGGGAAGCTCCCTTCAACCCACCTCCTTGGATGGGGAAGTAGGACTCAGCACAGCCACAACTTTCTCCAAAGAAATCATCATAAATTTTCCCTAAATCTCTACTCTTTCAATCTTATTATATTCTTGATATGGCTGTGAGTTTGGTGAGCTGTGGTTTTCAGCTGTAATTTCTGCACATGGCCTAGAATCTCCTTTAGATTGCACATCATTGCATCAGTTGAAATCGCCATTATAACATCCTGTTTAACTTTCAGTGACCAAATGGGAAAGAAATGACAGAATTTATTAATAGGTAGGTAAGTGCTTGATGCTCCAATACAAAGCCCTTGTAAGAGAATAACAAATGCAGATGAGGCCCAAAGCCATTGCTTCCCATTCACTGAATTGCTGTCTCTTCCATTTCCCAAACCCAAGGGTGAGATGTTATCATTGCAGTGCAAGGAAAGACTGATGTGAAGCAGCACCCCCATGACTCCCAGACGAAGTGGAGCAAGTCAAACCACCAAAAAGACCACATTTGGTCTCAAACCTAGCATTTGGTGTAGGATAACAACAGTAAACAAGGTCAGATTGGCATTTGGGAGAAATGAAAGCTGAATGGAAATGGCCAAGTATCCCCCAACACAGTAGAGAAAGACCCCAGTCTTTTCCAATCCTTGGAACAGGAAGTAAAAGAGGAAGGGGTAGGAGAGTCCACCGTACATAGATTCAAGAAGTGAAATAGAAAGAGGATGGCTTGGTTCCTGTCCCTGAGTAATCCAGAGCTTCCCAACTGGCCAAGTTGCGTGCCATGAATGGATTACAGGTGTGCCACAAGACCTTAAACTCTCAAGCCTTTGGAGCTGCCAGAGACCCTGGACTGGTCACCTCTGGCCATAAGCAGCCTTATTTGGGGGCTCTGCAGAGGGTGACCCCAGATGAGTGGGATCTGTCTGTATACCCACAGTCCCTGCAGGCAGGAGCATAGTGAGCACCACTGAGCACTAACGGTTAAGCCTCAAGTATGCTGAACAGAGCCAAGGAGGAGCACTTTCACCTGAGCAGCCATGCCAGCAGCTGACCGTGGAGCCCAGACTGCCCACTGTAGACAAGTCACCCACAGAGCTTCGGGAGGAGTTTGTGTTTCCAGTGCTCAGCTAGCGCAGTGCATAGCCCAAGCTGCCACCTGTCTGTGTTGAGAGAAGGAGGAGCAGGAAGGTTGAGCTTCTGGTGGCGGTCTTCCCATATATTTGGGATTTCTGCCCATTTGTAATTGATGTATTTCAGTGGTGACTGCTCTAACGATATGTGAGAATTCTGCAAATTAGAGCCACATTATCATGACTTTGAAGCACGAGATATGAGAAAGTTCAATTTGATTTGAAAAACATTTGCATTGTTACAAGAAATTTCAACTTTAAATTTGTCAATAAAAGAAAAGGATGGGCTGTTATAGTCCTTAAATATAATTGCAACTATTATGAATTTTGGAATAGCTGTAAAACAATAGCTTAAACACTTTTTTATGATCTCCTCATGCAAACGATGATCATCCTCATTGATGGTGAATATTCAAAACTCGAAGAGATCATTATTAAAAACTTTTGATCAGGAATTGAGGACAGCCATTTCAAGCATCAAACTTGATATCAAAAAGTTATATTTCCAGAATCAAACTCATTTTCTCATTTAAAAACTCGACAATATTCTATTTGGGTGTGTTACGCAAATCTAATGTCATCTTTTTCAATTTTTAGTTTTCCTTGAAATTACATGATGTAATAAAATAAAATGATTTTTTCACCTTGTCCTACATAGATGTCCCCAGAACCCCTTCAGTCTACCCACAATGTGCTGTAAAAACATTACCATTTTCTGTATGGGCAGTAAGCCTGTGCATTTGAGCACATGGTCTAATAATCAGCTCAGATAAGGCCTCCTTCCAACACTATCTTGAGTTGGGTGAGGAAGCTTAGAGGGAAATTTTCTTATGAAAATATTGCTTCAATGTACATATTTTTAAGTTTGCGTGCCCTATCAAGGACATATTCGTTGTGTATAATGTGTCAAGAATGCTTCCTAAAAACTTGGATCCTCAACTATGGATCTCAGCTCTTGAGGTTCCTGCATGAATCCCATTTCGAGAGGATTGTTCATGGCTGCCGCATTCCTCGGACCCTCCCTCCCACGGGAAGACAGAACATTCTGGGCCCTGCGCTCTCCCAGAGGTTTGATATTATCAAGCCATGTTTTCTTATTTGGTCGTTTGGCCACTTTAAACAAACAAAAACAATTGAATCTAATTTTAGTATTTCTTTGGCTCATTTCACTATTTTCATTATTTTATCTTTAAAAAATTTCCTCTACTCTTTTAACTGACTTGTAATATTTTACCATTTTTCTCCTAGTCCTATCCCATTGTGGAATGGGAAGACTGGAGAGATAAAGGTACTCAGATTTTCAGAAAAGGCATCGCATACGTGACCCGGGTCAGAGAAACACACGGCACTGTTTATAGCAGGGCCCTGTCCTTGGGAAGCTTTCCTGAGTTTCTCCTACGCTGTCACTTATTGTTTACTACTATGTGCCAGGCACATGCACATGCCCTTGCTAGTTATTACAGTGACCCTGCAATATAGATACTAGTCGATCCAACTTACAGATAAGGACACCAAGGCTCAAAGTGACTTAGCAATTGCCCAAGGACACATCTCTAGTGAGTAGGTGTGTCAGAAGTTACAGTAAGATCTGTTTGATTTTAAACCTGTGCTCTTTCTACTCCAACCACACTTCTCAAACTTTAATGTGCTTATAATTCACCTGAGCATCTTAAAACGCAGATTCCAATTTAGCAGGTCCATGGTGGGGTCCGAGAATCTGCATTTCTAACAAGCTCCCAGGTGAGGCAGATGCTGCTCCCCAGACCACACTTGAGTTAATGTGTGCACATGGTCTCAGCCAGGCCCCTCCGGTACACCGGCATCAAGGAGACAGCCAGATAGAGCTGTCGAGGTTATCATTTACAGCTGATTTTGCCCTCCTTCCTTGACTGGCTTTTGATCAGGGTTCCAATGGATGGCTAGCAAGAGCTAATTACAGTCCCAACTAATTCACCGTGTCAGTTGTTATTCATCAACAAATTATGTTCCTGACAAACTGCTCTAGTGTGGTACCCTAAGTACTGTAATTAAAATCTCAGAAAGTTGCATGTGGGCCTAATTGATTTCCTTAATGTATTACTCAGACTAAACATTCCATTATTTTGTGTCTTGATGTTTATGAAGGGGCGGAACCGCTGCTGCCACCCAGGCAGCAGATGACAGGCTCTGGGTTAACGGGGATCCAGCCTGCTCTCTGGGGCTTGCTCAGTTCCCCAGCAGCCCTGCCTGAGCGTTCAAACAACAGTGGTGATTGCTCTCCACCGGGAATATCCACGGAGAAAGGGATGGAGGGTGATTTGACTTGTGTCCATAATTAATGTGTGTCCCCCTTGCATTTGCAAACTTTGGGAATGTTGTGATGACCCCTTAGTGTACCAATGGAAACGGAGAGATGCTTCCTGAGGCTGTCATGGCCCCATGTCGTATAGGCTCTCCCTTTTAGCACTGAGCACCACACGGAAGAACCGGAGAGGGAACTGGGGACAATGCCTACAAGTCACCTAAAGTCACTTGTGACACAGACAAGTCTAAGTGTATCTGGCAAATTTGGAATGCTATGGACAGCCAAAATCTATACTGCAGGCCATTGAATTAGACTGCGTGTATTCATTCATTCACGTGTTCAACAGCCTCTTCATGAGTACCTAGAACGGGCCAGGCCCAGTGCTAGATTTGGAAAAAAAAAAAAAAAAACAAGCTCAATTAAAATAAGCTCAATTATAATAGTGGTAAACACTTATGCATTATACGTCAGGCAGTGTTCTAGGAACTTTAAACGTATTAACTCATTTAATTCTTGCTCAGTTCCTATGAAGTGGGTATTCCTGTTACCCCTGTTTTACAAATGAGAAAACTGAGGCAACAGAGAAGGAAAGGAATTTGCCTAAGATCACACAGCCGAGATTCAGATCCAACCAGTCTGACTCCAAATCATTGCTTGAACCCCTGTGCTATACTGCCTCTCTTAAGTACAATAATAGCAGCCAATGAGGACTTCGCTTGTCCTCACGGGTAACTTTATACTCACAAAAACCCTAATGAGAGAGGTACTGTTATTGTCCTCATTTCACAATTGAGGAAACTGAGGCACAGAGTGGTTGCTTAACTGCCCCAAGGTCTCACAGCTTGTAAGTGGCAGAGTCAAGATTTGAGCCCAGGCCCAGAGCCTATCTTCTTAACCTCTGTGCATCTTGGAACTAGCAGAGATCTGAGAAATCATATAGGGATCTGGGGCCTGCACAGGCCAACAAATTTAAATAATTAAACTCCAGGTGGCCATGCCCTAGATTTCCAGCAGATGAAAGTTAAACCCAGGTAGAAAGTGCAGAGCTGGGGCGTGAAGGCAAATGGTCCAGTGCCTACAGCTACCCTTGACCTTTGTATTATCATATCTCTTCCGCCCACAGTTCTCCAATACCGTTTCCCTGCCCTCTGCCCTACTCACTCTCACTTAGCATCCAGCACAACAGGGTGGACCCCACGTGTCTAAGGATAAACTTAGGCTGGCAAAACGTTGCATTATTCACTACACACTGTATGTTGAAGAAACTAAAATGTGCTTACTTTTGGAACTTCACTTTCATTTTTTATGAGGGCATACATCAAAAAAATGCAAATTATAAAAGACAGACATTTCTCTCATTTTCCTGATTCTGAAAAAAAAGGGTGTCAGTTCTTTTGGAAGAATTGGACTATTTTGTGTGCTGGAACAGGAGACTGGGCTTTGTCGATATGTTTTTCTCTCACGCTGCACCGATGCACTAAATGAGGACTCCCATTATCCACTGGCTGCCCCAAGCATGACGTGCTTCACTAGTGCTTTCAGGCTCTCTCCTGGTTCTGGAACCACAACTTGACGTGACTCCTCCCCACTACCCTCTGAGTCACTTCCTGTGTTGCTGGTTCACAGGCTCCCTCCTCACAAATTGCATTATTTCTGCTCCTCTCAGACAAGTGCCTTTGCGTACAGCCCAACCCAGGCCTCCAGATCATTTTACTCCCAGACTTCTGCCCCAGGCGTCACAAATTCCTCTCTCTCCGGTTTCTGGGGATGAGCTGACTACATGCCATCCTTGGTGAGCTCCTTCTTTCAGCAGTTTCCACTCATTATGAAGCACGTTTTCCTCTCAGGTAAACCAACTGTGTAGGCTTCCATTGGAATGTCCCACTGGCAGAACAGATGGGCTTTTCATTCACCACTTTTAACACATAACATTCTTCAACTGTTTCTTAATGTACATATATACACATATATTTATGTTTTAATATTAGCAGCCAATACTGTACATTTTTATCATATTACTAAGCAAAAACTGGGTTTGAGTTTAAGTTCAAAGATTGATGTAGACATATTCATCCCTGCAAACTCCATTTTCAGTTCTTCTGCAGGATGTCGGAGCACTGATGACTTAGCTAATAAAAATGCTGTCGGAAGTTAAAAATCGCTGCTGGGACAGTGCTACCTTTCAATAAGAGTTCTTAAAAACGCTTCACAGAACTCAGTTGCATATGACAGATTTTTCTCTCTACACAAGTCACTGTTTGCAAACAGAGAAAGAGGCAATGCAACCGCCAGAAAAGCTTCAACCCTTCTTTTCAATTTATTTGATATAAAAGAAAACATCTGGTTTAGCGTATGTGTTCAGAATCCAGACTATTTGTGAGGTAGGGATGCTGGTACCTAGTTAAAACAGGAGATCTTTTTTCTCCGCTGGAAGAGCCATTGGGAGGTTTCTGGCAGCTTTTAGTTTGGGGAAGCTGAGAACGCTCTCAGAATCTTTGGAACAGATTCCTTTTGTTTTTGGAAAATTACCAGGATTGGCCCTGTAGTTATATAAATATAAAGCAAGGACCCACCCATTGTCCTTGGCGATAGCGATGAAGTCACCATAAATCTGAACGCTGACCTTGCAGAGTAAGATGCCAAGTATTCTGCTCAGTGATGTAAGTGGGGTGTCTTCAGCCAGAGACATGCCCTTGAAGAAGGTGACAAATGCTTTGCCTACATGTGAACCTATAGCAGGATCACCAATTTTCAAGTGGTATTTAAAGAGTAAATATTACCAACCTTGTGAAATGTGTTTTCAGCTATATGAGTTTCTTTGTTTTTCTAATAATTTTATTGAGGTCATATTGGCTTATAACATTGTGTAAATTTCAGGTGTACACGATTATATATCAGTTTCTGCGTAGACTGCATCGTGTTCACCACCAATAGTCTAGTTTTTATCCATCACAACACATATGTGCCTCTGTAGCCCTTTTTCCCTCCCCCAACTCCCTTCCCTCTGGTTAACCATGAATCTCTTCTCCTCGTCCACATGTTTGTTTATCTTCCACATACAAGTGAAATTATACAGTGTTTGTCTTTCTCTGTCTGGCTTATTTCACTTAGCATGATACCCTCAAGGTCCATCCGCATTGTTGCAAATGGCATGATTTTGTCCTTTTTTATGGCTGAGTAGTATTCCATGGTATATGTAGACCATATTTCTTTATCCATTCATCTGTCGATAGGCACTTGGGTTGCTTCCACATCTTGGCTATTGTGAACAATGCTGCAATGAACATAGAGGTGCATAAATCTCTTTGAGTGTTTTCAACTTTTTTGATACACAGTTAAAAAAAAGATATTTTATGTTTTACATAGTATTCCAGTAAACAGATGCCACAAACATCTAACATAAACAAAATGTTTCACGAAGCAATACTTATCCTAATTGTGTGTAATGCTGATATTTCTATATAGTCTATGTCATTGTTTTTAATGTTGGTCATGGCTCACTGAATTCAAATTATGACCTGTTAATTGGTCATAATTTGCAGCTTCAAAAACATCCAACTATTGTGGTTGCTTTATCTGGGTCCAGGGGCCAATCTATGGAATCCAAGATTTGGGGCCTTACACGCTGAGGTGTGGGGACTTATAATGATGACAGTAATTTACTTTAAAACACTTCAATATAGACAGTGAGATATTATATATGTACCAGTTCATTTCAGCTTTAACTCTAGGGCCAGCTGGGGTGGTCAGCTGGCACTCTCCTCTGGAGTCCACCTGCCAATGCTTCTGCCATCAGTATCTCAATCAATAGTCAAAGCTTTGCTAATTTGCACATAGAATGTCAAAAATGGGTTTTTATGTGAAAAATGGTGTCCTGTTGATCTGTATAACAAATGTCAGAAATGGGCTTTTATTAGTGAAATTAAAAGTATTTGTCAAACGTATTTCAATTAAAAAAGTTAAAAAAAAAAAGAACACTTGAGGGCCAGCCCGGCATAGTGGTTAAGTTTGCGCACTCTGCTTCAGCGGCCCAGGGTTCATGGGTTCAGATCCCAGGGGCAGACCTATGCACCACTTATCAAGCCATGCTGTGGCAGGCATCCCACATATAAAGTAGAGGAAGATGGGCACAGATGTTAGCCCAGGGCCAATCTTCCTCAGGAAAGAGAGGCAGATTGGCAACAGATGAGCTCATGGCTAATCTTCCTCACGAAAAAAAAAGAAAAAAGAAAAAAAAAAGAACACGTAAAAAAATGTTTCTAAGAATACTGAAAAAAAAAGTATTCCTAATATGTGGACTGGCTAAAATATCTCTACCCTTTCAAAATCAGGATATCAGATTCCAGAGAGCCCAGTAGCCTACAAGCCTAGGGAGACTTGGTTGCTAAAAGGCTCTAGATGCATCACTGGTGTGTGGTCATTGATGTGGAATATTCTTGTCTGATATTGACTGAAAGGGTGACAGAATCCTGCCTCTGCAGTCTTGGTTTTTTTCTCCCATGAACAGAAGTCCATGCAAGGTGTCCATCAGACCATCCAAAAGACCAGACAGAGGCTGTGACTTCCTCAAGCTTCCAGAATAGAGAATGTTAGCTGTTTTGTACCTGTTTGCTAGTGAACATGTGTTTAGCAAATGTCTACTCACGTGGCAGAATTTGGTCTGAGACTTGCTTTCATTACAACATGGTAGTAAGGTTATGTGGGAGTGGCAAATTGTCACCCACCTCAAACCTCTTTGGGTGACTAGTGTTATCTTTTAAAAAAAGACCCTAAGAGCTATGATTACCAGACTGATTAAATCCAGTTCAAAGACCCCTTCTGCACTTGCAAATCTATGTGGAGAGTGAGGGATCCTGGAGAAGCAGGCCACTTTGGGGGTGAATGGCTGACAAAGACGACTGGCAGAACAGTAGAGCATGTGAGCGTTCTCTTGACTCCCAGAATTCAGTTGGTGAGGAAGGCTCAATAGAGGAAGGGTCTTCAAAGGATGGGGACTTAGGGTCATTTTACTTTAGATCGTAAAAAAGAAATGTGACCTTATTTGGTAATCAGAGGCTGGTGAAGCCAGGAAATCCATAAGTCACATTTGGAATCACAGTATATAACAAGAAGGATTTTTGTTGACATTCCACTCTATTTAAACATTGATGTTTTAGTTATGAAGTTCACTTTCTCAGGATAATATTGTGGGAAGAAAAGTGGCAGGATTCCATCTGAGCCTAAGCTATATCCACTGCTGAGTTTCAGACTTCCTGATGAGTCAAACAAAGGGACAGGCCATAATTGAAAAGCCAGCAAGGAAGGAGCTTTCTGAATTATGGGGGTATTTGGAAGTGGAGACTGCCTGAAGAGTGTCTGAGAGAGATGAAGGTGAAATGAAGGATTTGGAATCTGCCTTGTATATTGCTCCCTGGTCCAGCCCATGAACTAGGTCTGATCTCTCTGGACTGCAGGGAGAATCAAAAGGAGACATGAGGGTATTGTTCCCAGTGCACTGACCTGGGAAATTAAGTGTAACCCAGACAGGAGAGGGATCTTCTCTTCATTGCTGTATGGATCCAACACTGAGAAGATCCAAGGAAGTGCAGAGCCACTTGGGAGCTAAAGAGTCAGGGTGTGCATCTTGGGTATCACTTGGAGAGCACAGACATCAGCATTGTCACCTAAGGCCCTGGCATCAGTGACAGTACCACTGGCCTGACCACTGAGGGGCTTTTCAGTTGATGGACATCGACTGTGTAAGCCAGAGAGGAATAATTTGAGATCAGTGTTTATAGACTCATGCAGTTTGGAGCAAGAGCCAAAAAATTTTGGTTATGACTCACACTAAGCTCTATTGTACCTATTTATGTAGGTAAGACTTGAGGAAACTTGGATTGAATTTAGGAATCTCATTAGAATTGTGTTGATTCTGGTTTCCACTTCAAAAATAGAGCCTGACACAAGGGCTTGCGTGCAAGCAGTTTATTTGGGAAATGATCCAGGAAAGTGAGGCCAAGAGGGAACAGCAACACAAGAGCATATATCAAGTTGGTCACTGCTGTGTTACTAGGGCTTGACCCACTAAGACCTTCTGAGGAGCCATATAGACTATGCCTCATTTATCCACCAGCTCTCATCCCGCATTAGAAAAAGGGATGCCCCACTGGGCTTTAACTCCCTGCCCTTTTAAGTTGTGCATGCTTGAGTGGGTTTCCACAGCCGTCTCACAGCACAGCGTTAGAGAAGTCCCAGGGCAGGAAGACGCGATGCAGATGAAGCGAGGCACTGTCAGAATATATTTGCACCAAGCTAGTTGCTGCAACAGTGGCTGGAGTCAAATGTGGGCTGAGAAGATGTGAGGATGTGAAGCAGCACACACAAAGTGTCTGATACAGTATATCTCTTGCACTGCTCAGATCCACTCTTGCCCCACATTAAGTCCCATTCATCAGACAGCCTTCAATGTGGTGGCAAAAGACTTAATATAGGAGGCTTCCTGGAAAAAGCTATAGTCCCTACTGCTACAACTGGTGTTGCAGAAAGGGTCTGATATAGTAAATCTGCTACCAGGTGCCTGGCTGATACCTTCTTCATACCTTTACAAGAAAGGAAAATTACCAGTTATGAGAGTTGCAATTCAGTTTGAAGTAATAGGTAACTGACCCAAAGTGGTTTAAACTAAAAAGGGAATTTATTGGGTCATATACTGAGCAGTGCAGCAGTAGATGTGGATTCAGATAGGGCTTAATGCAAAATGTATGTGGTATTGTTGCCATAGAACAGAAGGAATTGATGTGGGGCAGGAAAAAAAAAAAAGGTGTATTTACATCGATATGTGAATTTTTGCTAATACAATAAATGAAAAAAATAGCATTTTTACTTGCATCTCCCTAACCACTGTTGGTCCAGTGGTTGAAGTGGGATTTGAACACAAGTCAGTTGACCAAGAAATTCATATACTTTTACCAATACTCTACACTATATCCTTCACATCAGCTCCACTTGGAATCCTGAACTAGAAAAAGGCAACAAGCAAATAAAACAGTGTCTATCAGATCTATGAAGATGATGAAAGATTTAGAAATTCTGCCTGGAAAAACTTAATGAAAATGAAGATTGTTTTTCTCATTGCTAAATTTGAAAAGGCTATGAAATAACGTAACTTCTCAAGAACCTTTAAGGGTTTAACTACCGCCATTTATTGAGGGAGAATCATGAAAAGATTCTGACCAGCTGGCAGAAGAGGAAAGCGATTGGACTGGAGCCAGAAGGAATCAGTTTAGTCATGACAATTAGATTTCTCAACAGAAAAGCTACAACACGGGGATGGGTGTAGTAGACATATGTTGTTTGTCTATCCTGCATCCTCCCTAGTTCATGTAGCCCTGTTGGAACTGTGAATAATGCTGCTACCCTTCTCCCAGTACGAGTGGTCACGTGGCCCAGGCTAACCAATCAACATGTTCATCTCTCTGGTCATGGTGGATGGTTTAAAGATGGGCATGTGATATAAGCAGAGCCATGATGAGTGAAATAGAAATAGAAAACATATAATATATTTAAGGATTTTTAAGGATCCATACCCAGATCAAAAAAAAAGGAGGGCAAGGAAGAGAAAAGCAGAAAACAAAATAGAAGTGATATCAGTCACCACGTGATTTTTGTAGTAAATGACAGAATATGATATGCAAAAGTGCAATTTTCCTTTCCTTTCCTTTCCTGCAGTGCAGGTCTACGTGGAGTCCTCCCTAGGACTTTTCTGCCAGAGTAATCAGAATACCTCTTTTCCATTGGGGTTGATAACCTGGCATCTGAAGCCAGCGGCATCCTTGAATTTCCAAGTCATGTGAACCAATAAATTTCTATTTTGCCTGAGCTGATTTGTTCAGATTTCTGTTTTCCAACAAGAAGTTTTTAACCAACATACTAGCTCACTCTCAAGTCTGTTGTAGCTCTTTCTTCTATTTGTGTGAGATGCCTTGTGTGCAGAAGGAGGATGGCCAGTTGACACTCTAGAGACGGGTCCCTTCTCACTAGGGATCCCACAGTCAGTATAATGGAAAGTAAAAGGAATGCAAGGTGAGTGTGACTCTCACTTCGGATTCTGGGAAGTGCATTCATTGCCCCCACATTCCTTAAATATGATTCCAGAACTCGTAGGTGAGAGACATTTAAGTGATTTACAATGTGTAACAGAGAAAGCTATAATCCTTTCTCCTTTGCTGCACAAGAAAAGAAAAATTGATTCCTATTTACAACCATTCACACAAATCAGATTCTGGACCAAGCGTCAGCTGTTGTGTGATCAGCCAAAACAATGCTTCGTGAACAGTCCTTTCTCAAACTCATCCAGTAGAGCCAATTTATCAATCAGGATATGAGCCAGAAGCAAGGCTGTAAGAAAGATTAACTGCAGCCAAATTAAAGCCTTTCTGAGAGCCTTTGTAACTTGGGGTTTCAAGGGAACAGAAAAAGGAGCTGAACTGAGTCTCTGACCCTAAGATGTTTAGGTTCCATGGAGAAGAGGAATAACATCAAAGCCACAATGAGAAGGGTCACCATGTGGAGCTGCTTCTACTTGCAAGGCACGCTGCACATTTTATCCCACTTGATCCTCACAACTATTTTGAAAAGGAAGCATTTTTAATCCATGGATATTCACATGGAGAAACCGAGGCTCACAGAAATCAAGCCTTGCCCGACGTTGCACAACTGTACATGGAGGATCTAGGATCAAGCTCAGTTCTAGCTCATCCAAGGCTTGTGCTCTTCTCAGAAGCCTGTGTTTTCCCACAGCGTTATGTGGCCACTACAGCTGTGTTTATTAACAGTTCTGTATTTACGCCATTCCTTCAAGAACTAGACTTATAGGCAAGTCCTCTGAAGGAATCAAATCGCACCCTCGATTATTGTAGTATTGCTGGTCTTCTCTTCTAGAAGGATGCTCTTCTAGAGGAACTATTTACTGCCTTGAAATGCTCTCTTATAAAATCTCAGTTCAAAGGTTGTATATGTCCCAGTAAACAAACAGCTTTTTTATTTTTTGCCACTAGCTTAACAGTGCATTACTGCCACTCACAAGAAGTCATTTCCTAATCTATGCTAAAGTACCTGATGTACCCAATTCATATCATAGCTCTCTCCCTAATTATACGTGCCCTTAACTGAAATGTTTACATAGTTGTGATTGAATCAATTTTATTAATTTTGCAGTATCCACAGATTTCCCCTCTCCCCCAGTCTGCCAAAGAGATCCTGTAATTAATTACTTGCACAGTTTTCCTCCTTAGGAGACAGGAGAAAATAAAAGAATTCCGCTAATTGCTTTGTGCTCATTTGTGCCTCTATAAATCTGACTCTTCTCCGAGACTGAACCACCTGGGACACGGCTTCTACGGAGTGGCACAAAAACACCCGTGAAAGCCAGCAAGACACCAGGTCCAGATGCACACGTGCCCACTGGTATGGCAAGGTAGGATGATTCCTGGAGCCAACCATCCCTTATGTGTTCTTCACAGCATTATCTGGGGGATTACATGAAGCAATATACATGAAAATACTTTCTGAACTACAAAACACTGTGCAAATGTGAGCTGTTACAACCAGGTGGTGTGTGCAATGGAGATTACCTTTTGCCAGGGGGTAAGCATTTCAGTTGATGTAACACTTTTGATTCCAGGAGCCCCAAACCCTCGTGAATATTATCCTAAGAAATAGCACTTGAAATAAAATGCACATAAATAAACAGAGTCTAGCAAATGGAGGCACCAATTACGATGACAATGATGAAGGGCTGAAATGAGAACATCAACATTTTGACATGTCAACTCTCAAAGATGTTGCCACCGTAGTCACAACACCTTCTGAGGGGAAAATCAATTCTCAACATTAGTGTTTCCCGTCAGTGTTGACTGTTCAGCGGAGGAGGGAGGAAGAGGGAAACAGAAGTGGGAAAACATTTAAAAATGTGAATTTTATTTCCCGTAGCAGTACATCAGAAAACTCAAATAAACTCCACAACTCTTTCAAGAGTTTCTTTTTGTTTTCCAATGGTAAAGGGAGACAAAATAAGCTGTCATTATCAGAATGATCAAAAGCAGAGAGAAAAGAGGCAGAGGTAAGTAAAACACCAATTACAGTGCTGCCAATCTGTGTGAATTGGGCTCCTTCCAAACAACAGTGTGAATGGATTTGAGGACATGGGGAAGGGGACGGTGGGGGTAGTGATGAGGGAGCTGCCAAAATACGAGACAGGGAGGCGTAGAGAAATTGCCCCCTGGCGCTCTGGCAGCAGTTGAATCAGACAGAGCCCTGTGCATTCCCATGCACCAATCCCATTGTGTGTGTTTACTTGCAGATTTAGCTTCTGGCTCACTCTCTTTGTTTGGGTAGCTAGGCATGAAAAAGAATCATCTGCAACCAGAGCTCAACTTAATTCCCAATTCCTCTCTGGAAACTATCTGTTGGCATCGTGAAATGTTCTGTGTAAAAGGCCATGCTTTGGCTGGTCCAAAGAGGAATTTCAGACCTTCCATGAGGGTCTTTGTGGATCAAGCTAAGCCAATTCTTGGAAATTGACAGAAGAGCCTGCACCTCTGGGATAATTTGTGCTGCCCCAGGATCTCACTGTTCTTGCCAATGACAAACGGGAACCCCTGACAATTTTTCCTCTCTCCTGGCAAATGCAATGATGGCACAGCTGTTTTCTCACTATAAAAAGACTGTCACTCCTCTCTGTCACTCCAGCCTATAGCAAAAGGTCAACTTACATTAGTGATTGAACTACCATGTGTCATATGAAGAAACACAGAAGTAATTCACCAGGAGAGGCTCTAAGATTTATAATCATTTTATCCACGTCCCAGCACCTAAATCCGAGCGTGGTGCTCACTAGGTTTTGAATGAATGCAGGACAAGAAATTTGGACAAATATTGCATTATTCGCTGTTTTCAGAAACCTTCATGCAGGGTAACTTTAATCCCTGCCTTTTCTCCCCTTGGGTCAGGGAAGCCACTTTATCGTATTGCAACTGCTTTTATTTGTATCGAGTACTTATTGGGTTCAAGACACATTCAGGAGTGCTCTGAGAGACATGACAAAAACTGGAGAAAAGAATAAGTGAATAGACTTCCGGTAAACATGAAAGATTATATATACAAATTTGCCTTTCCCTTCCCAAACTCCTCTACAATGACTAAAAATTAAAAGAAAAAATAAAACATGAACCCACAAAAACAAAGAAAAGAGAAAGGGAGATGACAACAGATTATAGATAGCCACGATATTTTGGAAATGAAAACCCAAGGAGGGGAAGGAAAGGGAGTATAGGAGGAGGGGTCAACCAGAAGCAAACCAGTTCATGCCTCAGAATCCCCAGACAGTCTCAGGAATTGAGGATGCCAATTGCCCCCAAAGGCAAAAATGCTGAGGGGGTTTGAAAACAGGACAACTGATTGCAAGTCTTTGTAAGGAGTGAGCAATCTTCCAGGTCCCCTCACCAGCCCTTGGTGGCCAGGCAGCCACAATCCTACCCCAGTGGAACATCAGAGGCATCCCCCCGGACATGCTGTGCAGAGGCGTTCTGGACTTGGGAATACCAGGCACAGCTGAGAATGGAGTGAGGCACCACAATTAGACAGGGAGACTGAGCGAAAAATCACACAATAAATCCAACTCCACACCCTTCTTCATGTTAGTTCTCAGAAATATTGCCATTCAAGCTTAAAATTGCAGAATTAGTCACAAAGAATTAGGGATAAGAGTGGCACCATCTTCTCAATAGCAACTTGATCCTGATATACTCTCCTTCAATCCTACCCCACAGACCTCCAAATGCTTGGTTCTGAGCCTTGACCTCATTGGTGTTTTCCTCTGTAAGTGCTTGCTATGGCATATCCACCCAGCCCCTTCTTACCAAAGAAATGGCCTTGGTTCTCACCCTACAGAAATATTGAGAAATTGCCACGGCAAAGGGAAAGACCAGCATGGATTGTTCCCCCGGACCCTCTGTTCTTCAGATAGCACTTTACTCTCAATTCTCTGTTCTCCTCTTGTGATTATAATCTAAAACACAACGGTGGCATTCAATCCCAAATATATCCCTGATTCCTGCAGTGTAGCCAGAGACTGATTTCATCACTCTTTCCTTTTTCACTGGTGATTGGAGGAACAATTGGATCATGGGCTTGGTTTGATGAATAAATAAGTAGCCTGGTGACATTTGGAGTGGCAGCCTTCCAGATCTGCAATTGCCATAAAACTGCAGACACAAGTAATGGACCTGGGGAGGAGACACTGGGTTCAGGGACCATAGATTTGATATTACCTCACCATCCAAACAGCAGCCTTGATTTCCCTTTCTTGGCTGCATTCAGGGGCTAAATGCCAACTCCTCATCATCTATGTAATGGAGACAAGAAGGTGATGCCCGGAAAGTCCACCATAGTGTCTGGAGCCCACAGCAGCTAGTATGCTTGACACATACCATAATCCTGTTGTTACAAGTGTCCTTTTAATGGAAAAAGAAAAAGGAAAGAAAGAATAATCTCATCTTTTTAGATGGCTGATGGAGAAGATGACCACTTTTACTTTCATTAAACCAATGGAGGAGAAAGTCGACCCACATAGTCTGGAAAGGAAAATGAGAATCTCATTCTTTCACACTAGGAAGAGTTTAAGGGAGACGATTTCTGGGACTTAAATGCATACAACTCTATCATGCCTCTCGTTCCTGATTTTGTGTTTGAACTTCGTCTCTCTGCAATGTGAACCTTCCCTTGGTGAGGCTGGCCCCACCTCACTCACGAGGAGGAAATTTGCACATTTCTAAGGTTCAAATGCTGAATGAATCAGGGAAGATAATGTCATTAACTGAAATCTGCAATGGAGGAGAAGAAGCCGTTGAGGGAGAGAAGATTAGTTTGTTTGGGGGCATAGTGAATTTGAGATACCTTCAGAACACTCAGGCTGAGGTTCCTGTGAGCAGTGAAAGTGTCACAAGGTAACGAGAAAACTGGGACCTGAGCTCAGTTTAGTTCAGTAGATTTGGAATTCATTTGATTAGAGGATAAAGTTAAAACCATAATCTCAGATAAACTCATCAGAGGATAAGGTGAAGAGTTTCAAGAAAAAAAAAAAAAGAAGGCTGTTTCAGTCAGGGTAGAGTGAGATTATGCTGCAGAACAAACAACCCCCAAATCTCAGTGACTTAGTACATCAAAGGCTTATTTCTCATCCACTCTTTATGTCAAGAGTTGACTAGGAATTCTGTTCCATATCATCTCACTCTGGGATTTGGAGTGATAAGCAACCGCCCACCTAGAACATTGCTGGTCTCTGCAGCAGGAGGAAAGAAGGGTCTCACACTGGCAATTAACTTCCCTAGCCCAGGAGTGACAGACACTGCTCTGCTCATAATTCAAAGGCCAGAACTTGTCACATAGCCCCACCCAACCACAACGAAGGCAGGACGTGTCATCTAACCATGCATCTGGAAAGAGACGAGTGCTGATATCAGGAGCCACATCAATGATTACCCCAAATCCCAGGGCAGAATGTGTGCAGACATGTTACTCCAGAGATGCAAGAACTAAGAGTCAGCATGGAGAGAAGACAGAGAAAGAGCAATTAGACATAGGAGGAGGACCAAGAAAGCAGGAGTCATGGAGGACCAGGAAGAAGGAGAGAGAGTGAAGAAGAAAGTTATCAATACAGAAGTTTCTAATAAAAGGGTACACCATGCACAGTGAGGCAGAGGGATTTCACAAGAAAGTCAGCTGGCTGTCTCTCAAATGGCACTTCAAGATGGCACCCATTTCCTTGATGAATTTCTCAGAGTCACAATTTCTGTCCCTCAGCCTAACGCTAACCCCACATCTAACCTTAATTATAATGATGCATACATAAGGCTGCCTTAGCCCGTTGCCACCAAACATTCCCAATGTCTAATCCCAAACCCCTTGCTCTGATTTCATTCTTATTAAGCAAACTTCTGCTTATGATTTGGCTTTCCTTGAAGGTCTGTCTTCAGTAAGAGAACATGTCAGTCATATTAGAGCATTTTAGACCACACGACAACTCCATTGCTCACTGGGTAAATTTAAAAACTGGCATTCTGGTATTATACACCAGTGTGACAAACTCGGTATAGACGAATCTCTCATTAGATGGTTCCACCCTTGATGTGCAGGTAAATGTACAATATGTAGGCAAACATAAGGCCTACAAGTCTTATATGTAATATCTGTTTTTTTATACAGTGAGCATTTAGAAGGAAAAGTCCAGTAAAAATGAACTCCATGTTGAAGAGAGACAGAGGAAAGAGTAAAAAACATCCAATAAGTAGAAAAGCTGGATAACAAGGGATTAGGAAGGAGAGGGAAGGGGGAAAAGAGAGACCAAGAGCGGAGACTACAATTTCAGAAACCTAAAGTGTTTGGTGGCCTTTTCATTTTCGCTGAACTTGAAAGAGAACTGCAAAAGTTTACAGACTATGAAGTCTGCAATTTCGCAGAAATTTAAGTTAAGGTTATTGACAGTTAAGGTTATCGGATGAAAATACCAAAACTGAATACACGCCAGAAGCCAAGTATATACTAGATTTTTCTATTTCTAAAAATAAGCATGCTGGAAATTGTTAAATTATACTAGGACCGTTAATATAAATAATTATATTAGGACCAATAATATAAAATTATATATTATATTATGTATAATATGCATTACAATATAATAAATGATAGATCATAATGTGATAGAATACAATAGAGTCACAAAAATTGGACTGTTGGAGAGGATTAAATAGCACAGGAAAAAGATGGTCTCAATATAAAGTTCAGGGAAAAAATAGTCAGATTTTAAAATGTGTGTGCATTATTATAAAAACTGAAAAATAGAAAAGACTGGAAGATGTCAAGAACGGGTGTGGAAGTAGTGGTGTGATTATGGCTGATTTTTATTTTATTTGTTATACTTTCCTGTGATTTTCAAATTTCCTATAATGAACTTAGAATTCTTTTAGATAATGTAAATTACTTTTCTAGAGAAGCATGCTTCCATTAGCAACTCAGTTTTTCAATTATTTTTGTTAGTTATATTGGAATTAAAAACTCATTAGATACATTAAATGTAACATTTTTAAATGCTCAGGGTATATATGCTCCCAACTGCTTTTAAAATGAAATTGTAATTAGATGGAATAAGAGAACTGAGACTAGAAAAGCTCTCTGAGGGAAATGGCAAAGGCTCAAAATGCCCTATTTCAAATATTGTGAAATGCTTACCATACAAACGGCAATCTTGTGAACAGATTTTGCAGAATGCAATACGTGTAGATTGAAACTTGACTTTAGATCTTCCCATAGATTTTAATATAAACAGAAAAAATTTCCAGATTTCAAATTGAGCTAAAAGTTTATTTTTACATTATATGAAAATGAGATAAGCAAACCAATACTGAAAATAAGATTATGGAGGAAATAGTCCACCTGCCTAAGAGAATATACTAGTGGCAAGTAGTGGAATCATTCTTTACATACTTACAATGTGTGTGTTAATTAACAATCAATATTCTAAGTATAGTTCTAAGCTCCACTCGGTAACGCAGAAGAAATGGAGATAGTTTCCTCCCACCTGATGGATGCCACTTTCTCTACAAAGACTGAGGCAAGATCATCTGAGAATAAGGGGGACAGTGTGAAGCTCAGGGATTAAGGAAGGTGGAGAGGTTTAAGGTAACTTTGCAGAGAATAAGAGAGTGTGTCCACTAGAAAAATATTACACTGCCATGGCTCAAAGGTTGAGACCTAGCTGTGGGTTGAGATGATTTCAGTGATACTAATTGAATGATCTCATTGAGCAAGCTGGACTCCTAGGGTGCAAGAAGAAAACAATTTTATTCTTCACCCCCAACTGCCCATTTGAATCCTCTCCCTTGGGCCAGCTCTTCTCCACTCTTCAGGAGAAATATTAGAAGGTCTTCTGATTCTCTGATCATCTCAGATAATAAAATGTCCTCTGGCCACTTCATCCCCAAATCACTGCCTCAGTTTATAAATTAATATGCCCAGAATTATCGTAATAAAACTCCAAACTTCATTGCAAGCTTGGATATGCAAGGGCCTGCGGTGGGGAATGGGTTGTTCATCTCTATTTCCCCATTAGTGCTACTTTCTCCTACCCTCACTCCATTCCCCCACCACTTGGCTACCAGTGGGTCCTCCAGGATGGGAGCAGAGGCAGTAGGAAGGTAAGGGGAAGGAAAGCCTTATTTGACCACACAGATATAAGCTGGTGTAACTTCCTTCCGGCTCTGGCTGATGTTTAAAGCTGACATTTCTTCTCTCACTCGAGCATCTGTGGCCTCCTCGCTCCCCTGCTGGACCCTTCCACTGGAATTCCTTTGTCTCTCCTCTAACCAGTGCCTCTCCTCTAACCAGCCACCTACCATCCCCCTCTGCTTCTCTATCCACTGGAACCTCCAACCCCTTTCTGCTGAGGACACCTCATCAACTGCAGGAAGCCCTCTGGGCCAGGATTCCTTTTTAAACAACCCAGACTCACATTCCTACTATGGGTTTCACATTTGGTCCCTGGAAAAAATGCAGCTTTGGCCTGGCATAGGCCAGAATGTGGTTATTTCCTAAATGCAGCCCTGTGCTGCGTGGACACAGTTCACTTCAGCCAGCCTCTCATTACAGACCTTTTTCCCTAGGCACAAGTCTAATGCCTGTCTGTGTCCCTCACGCCTCAAAAGATACCTACCAAAGATGCCTAAGAAGCTCCCACACGGCTGTGGCGGGAAGGAGGGAGGCAGTGTCAGGAAGAATTCACAGCTCACAGTAAGTGAAAGATAAAGATCACAAAACCTGTTTTCATCCACCTTCTTTAGAAGTCATGGATAGGTGGGCCAATAATTTGCTTTGGAATGTGATAGTATTTGGCATCCTTGGTCTTGGGGCCTCAGTGAAAACTGGAACAGAGGGTTTTGTTTTAACTTTATCTTCCCTCTGTGCAATTTTTTCAGTACTGCTCAGCCTCCCAGTTGAAGAGAAAGAAGATGGTTGAGTTCAAGTTATGTCAAATAGGAAGGATGAAAAAGAGAACAGCAAGGGGATTTGGGCTCTGGCAAGAGTGACTGACTGGAAGCACCATGGCATCAAAGCTGGATAGGGAAGGAAGGAAAGAAGGTCAATGGACAAAAGGGCTTGAGAGGTTGGAGAATGTAGAAGGAATGGTTGAGTAAATATTCTGGAGAGAGACTTTTAGCAGTTGATTGGCTAAAAGGAACGGAGATGAGAAAGGGTTGAACGGCGTTTGGGGTTTGGAGCCTTGTGGACTGGCCGGTGATGATGGAATTGTTGGCAGAGTTAGGGTATTGGAGAGGAGAGCTGGTTTTCAGGGCATAATAATGAACTTCGCTTTGAACAAGCTGAACTTGAGAGGACAGTGAGACATCCAAATGGAAATGTCCCTGGAGGGCTAGAGCTCAGAACAACAGGGTTCAAGATGTACCTTTGAGAGCCAGGACCAGAGATATTATTGGGAGTCACAGGATTCAATGACTTCTCCAAAGAAGAAAGGAGAAAGACTGAATGCAGAGATTGAGGACACTTGGGAAACGCATCTTGTTGTATAGGAAAAGAGCGTAGAGAACCTGCTAGAGGAAATAGAGCTCTCTGTCATCCAGCAGAAGGAGCTGCATCTGAGAGTCAAGCTAATCTGTTCTGAAGAGTGCTTCATCCAAAAATATCTCCTCTTCCTCTTCCTTCCTAATCTCCTCTATTGCCTGGTTATGCAGCTAAATCTCCTCCTACCTCTTATGCTTAGTTTCCACATCCATAAGATGAAGACAATGATAGTATCTGCCTTCTAGGGCTGTGGTGAACATATAGTGAGGCAATGGGTGATACACCCAGCACAGAGTACAAACCCCACAAACGTGAGCCATCCTTACTATGGTCATTATTATCTTTTTCATATTTGTCTCTGTTTAATCAACAGCCACTCCTTTACAAGTGGAGTATATCAAACTTATTTCCAGAGGCTTCGTCGTTTTTTTTCCTTTTTTTTGCATCTCACTTAGCTCTTCCCTCTGATGCAAATGGCACTGGAAAAGAGAGAATAACCCCAACACCCCAGACTGTGGATACCCCAGCACGGTTGGAATAAATATGTTGCCATCATGAAACTGGTTTGATTTTCAAGTCTAACGTTCAGAGGTCACTGTTTCCTTTTAGGAACTATGCCTAAAGTTTAGAGACATTGCTGCCAGCTGGATGATGGTTGCTGAATTATGACATTTACTGTATTAGTTTTCTATGGCTGTGTAACAGATTTACTGGCTTAAAACAATAGCCGTGTATTAGCTCACAGTTCTGTAGGTCTGAAATCTGGCCACTGCATGGCTGGGTTCTCTGCTCACGGCCTCACAAGGCTGAAACCTAAGTGTCAGCTGCAGTCCTCTGAAGCTCAGGGTCCTCTTACAAGCTCACTAGTTGCTGGTAGAATTCAGCTCTTTGTGGTTGTAGGACTGAGGGCCCTGTTTTCTTGCTAGTTTGTTGGCTGGGGGCCTGCCTCAGCTTCTAGAAGCTGCTCCTTTCCATTGGCAGTTCATTACACAGCTGTATGCTTTCTTCCAGGCCAGCAGGAATGTTTCTCTCTGATTTCCTCCTTTGCTACCAGTCAGAGGAAACTCTGCTCTTAAAGGACTCACCTGATTAGAGCAGGCCCACCAAACATAATCTCTCTTTACCACATAATGTGTCATCATCAAGAGACTGATATGCTGTCATATTCAGATGTTCCACCCGCACTCAAACAGGAAGGAATTATACAAAAGCAAGGATCATTGGAGGTGATCCTAGAACTCTGCCTGCCACATTTACTTATGGAACAGCATTTACACGTCAATGCACTGTGGCATTGCACAAAGCAGTGTGGGTACAGAGATAGATTAGATGCTGCCTTCGAGGTGCTCATCCTCTAGCCTCCCACTGTCCAATACCAGAGCCCCTAGCCACATGTGGCTATTAAGCACTCAAAACGTGGCTAATCCAAATTGTGATATGCTGTAAGTGTAAAATGCACACTGGATTTCAAGGAATTACTATTCCCAAAAAACCGTAAAATACGGGGCCGGCCTGGTGGCATAGTGCTTAAGTTTACATGCTCCACTTCGGCGGCCTGGGGTTCACAGATTCAGATCCTGGGTGTGGACCTGCACACCGCTCATCAAGCCATGCTGTGGTGGTGTCCCACACACAAAATAGAGGAAGATTGGCACAGATGTTAGCTCAGGGACAATCTTCCTCACCAAAAAACAAAAAAACTGTAAAATATCTCATTAATTGTTGTTGTTAGTGTCGTCAATTCTAACTCCTAGCGACCCTGTGGACAGCAGAGCAGAACCCTGCCTGGCCTTTTGTGCCATCCTCTCACCTTCTGGCACTGTATCAGACAATGCTCTGCTCCCATTCATAGGGTTTTCATGGCCAATTTTTTCGGAAGTGGGTGGCCAGGTCCTTCTTCCTAGTCTATTTTAGTCTGGAAGCTCCGTCGAAACCTCTCCACCATGGGTGACCCTGCTGGTATTTGAACTACCAGTGGCAGAGCTTTCAGCATCACAGCAACACACAGCCGCCACAGTCTGACAACTGACAGACGGGTGGTGTGGTTCCCTGACCAGGAAATGAACCTGGGCCGCGGTGGTGAGAATGAGGAATCTTAACCACTAAACCACCAGGGCTGGCTCATTTATATGTCTTTATAACATATCAAAGTAATAATATTCAGGATATATTGGTTTCAATAAAATATTATTATTATAATTAATTCCCCCTGTTCCTTTTTACTTTTTTAAAGTGTCTATTGAAGAAAACAAAATCACAAATGTAGCTGACACTATTGGACAGTACTGGTCCAGACCAAGAAAAAGGCAAGCTCTTCCATGTGTAGCAGGTGCCATGAGAGGAGAAGCAAATGGTGTTTTGGGCACCAAAGAGGGTGTGGTCAGCATAGCTGGGGAAGAGAGTGCCAATAGGAAAGGCTTCAACTGCTTGGTTTCCCCTTCACAGCACACAAGGTCGAGCACAATTTCCCATGCAACTGTCCTTTTCCAATAGATAGGAATTCTTTACATAAAACTGCAAAGCAATTACTAGTGACTTTTTATTTTAGAAGACACAATTCAGAGCAAGATTTTAAAACAGATACAAATACCCAAATACAAGTGAACACTTTCCTGACAAACAGTCAACTGTTCTCCATCCACCTGTAACTCCCCCTTCTTTCTCTCAGACTACAGCAGACAGCTCTCTGAGCTACTTTGTAAGGTCAAAAGCTTCAAGGCTGTCATCACTGAGAGCAGCCTGTCTTCAAAGTCCTTGCAGGCAGTGTTTCTCTGTCTTTTGATCTCTCCAATAGAGGGCAGCTATTACCAGCTTAATTACAGAGTAGTTAATTACCTTCATGGCCCTCCCAATTCGTTCAAAGAGCTCCCTTTGGCTTCCTTGACTTATGACAAATCAGAAAAAGAAATGTTGAAATGTGATCTGTAAAATTTTTTCTATAATGGCCTTTTTTTCCATTGGGAGAGTCCCTGTCAGTTATCTTTTTAGACTAGATCCCACTTCCCATAAAGACTCAGGTGAATAATGTTTACTCATTAGAAAAATACTTTTATATGCAAACAGTTAATATTTGTCAAGCACATGCTATGTATTAGATGTTGTGTTAAGCTCTTATATCACCTCATTTAATCCTTACAACTCAAAAAGGTGATGATAACAATAAAATAATACTAACAATTATTGAGTGCATGCTATGTGCCAGGTGCTTTTCTAATCTCTTTTTATTTGTGATGACGTTAATTTAAGGATTAAATGAGATAAAATATGGGACGTGCTAAATGCCTGGCACTGGGAGAAGTGCTCAATAAATGTTAATTAATATTTAATCCTCACAATGATCCTGTGTCATATATATTATTATTGTGTTGTATATAATATTATTATCATTTCTATTTTAATAGATAAGTAAACTGAGGCATAGAAGGCTTAAATTCCTTGCCCTAGATCAGATGCTCTCAAGCTTTAGTGTGCATCAGAATCACCGGAGGGCCTGTTACAACAGATTGCTGGCCCCACCATTGAGTTTCTGATTCAGTGGGTCTGGGGTGGGGGCCGGGAACGTGCATTCCTAACAAGCTCCCAGCGATGCCATGACGCTGCCAGGGATCACACTGCTCCAGTTCATACAGGTAATAAAGACTTCACCCCAGCTGTCCCTGCTCTTCACCACTACTCAACACTCCCTCTTTGTCATCTTACGTTAACAGAACTTAAAGTGTCTAAAACTCAAGGTAAGGTCAGAACTTAGACAACTTTAAAATAATCAGTAAAAGAGTATAAAATGAATGACTCACACTACATATTGGGAAATCCTGAACCAAATAGGGCATCAATGCTCTTTCTAAGCAGTATGCCGTTCATAAATTCTCATTAGTAAGGGTCTTTTGCTCACTTCCAGCTGCCATATATGCTGGCAAAGATGAGTAATATCTTTTCTAAATATGCATGTAGATGGACCTTCCCATGCAAATTATGGCTTGTTTTTACAGATGAGGGATACACACCACCTTCACGATAAGGGTTTTCTCCAGAGAGGAGAGGAGGGCTGTGGGGGATTGAGAGAATTCACAAAAGTTTTTAGAATACCAATGTTTTTGTTCTTTAAAAAAATGTGAAACAATTCTGGCAAAATGTTGATATTTGTTAAGGCTAGTTGATAAATACACAGGTGTTTATTATACTATTTTCTACATTTTTCTGAATCTTTGGACTATTTTCTAAATACATATTTTTAAAAGGCCCTATACCTACTAGTTAGGAGAGAAAGTGCATGGAGGAGAAACAGACACAGCCCCACCTCCAATGGGAGTCACTGCCCAGTGAAGGAAGCAAACAATCACCGATGGGCACAGAGTTACAAACTGTGATCCGTTTACAAAGCTAAGGTTTAGAGTCCGAGGAAAGCTTTTAAGTGTTAACTAGGATCAGGTGGGTTGGGGCACAGAGAAAACTGTAAAAAGTCCAAGTGCGTGGACAGAAAAAAGGAGTTTTCCAAGGAATGAAAGCGTGTCTGTGGGTCTGAGAAGAGTGAGCAAGTAAAAGGATGACATAAGGCGGAGCTTAAGAGGTGGGCAATGGCCAGACCATGCAGAACCAGACTAAGGGTTGTGGAGTTGACCAGGCCTTAGCAGAATGTAATGAGCCTTCACGGTCACTTGGAAATAGGTTGAAACTATAAATGTTAAAGCCTCGACTATTAAACCTCTATGGTATAACAAGTGGAGTACTGGCAAACTGGCTCTCCAAATTAAAAAAAAGTCCTAGCTGAAGTGTTTGCCAATTTTTGCAGTGTAAATACTCCCACCATGTCTGATTTCAAGCCACCCACATGACGTGACAGAACAGGGAGTTGGGAAGAGATGTGTGGACAGGCTCTCATCAGCTGATAAAAGCCGGCTTCTGTACATCACTGGATTATAACTCAGTTCTAGACCAACTCCAAATGGAAATGATATTGTGTCCTTTGGATCGGTGAGAAACAAACAGTTGTCGCTGGCAGACAGAATAAAATGCATTTTTTCACAGAGAATATAAAATGTTCTATTTAAGGAAAGAGGTCACCAGGATGAATTTTAGGTTTTGCCACTTCATGTAATCAAATCAGAACAAACTATGATTTCAATCTAACCTTGAGTTTATAATCCTCATTCATCCTTTGTTTCTTTATGTGTAAAACAAGGAATTCCTTGAAGGGATAAAATCTTTATTATTTTATGAAATGAAGTCTTTTATAATCAAGATCTAATTTATGACCATTAAGGGTTATAGTTTTCTAGTTTCACTGTCAGGGTGTGGAGACAAAAAATCAGCCATCTGCTTGCTAGTGGTTGCTGACTCATAAACTGAAACTTCTTCTCTTCTTTGTATGTCAGAGAATCACCAATGAGGCTGTTTAAGGGATTTGAATTTGCATTTTCAGTGTCTAGTCCTTACCCTACTATGAGGAGGAATCTAATAGGTCAAGTATCTGTGTAACTAATGTAAGCATTCTTTATATCCAAAATTTATTCCACCAGGACATGTAATTAATTCTACAACTAAAATTTCAGACACCCAATTTTCTAGACCCACTCTGGGTGATGGCCTACAGTGTATGGGGTCCTCGGGCAGCCTTGACTTTCTAAAGAAGTTTTAAAAAAAAAAGATCAGTATAATCTGATGAATCCCAATTTAGGACACCATAGGTGTTTTCAGTACCTTTTATGCAGAAATAGGATTTCCTGATTGTGAAATTTTTCTTTAAGACTGCAATGTAAGAGTGGTCTCCTTGACAAAGGGCATAAGGCAGAATCCTCCAGCATCATTGATAAGGGGTTACAATTTCCTTTGTAAAATATTCCTATGTGATTCATTCACTGCATGAAATAAAAGTGAATGGTGGCTCATGCTTGGGTGGAATATCATTTGAAATCTCTCCAAGGACTTGTTATTACTTTAAAAATAACCCATTACAATAATTTATCATGAAATCTTGTTCATTCATGTTTGTTTTAAGGGCTGTACCTGGAGGCCCAAAGAGCCACCGGGGGCACACAGCCATGGATAGGTGATACTGCCCTGAGCAATTTTCTAAATTTTTATTATGAATGTGAATTTTCACACATATCCAAAATTAGGGAGAATGGCAGAATGAATTGCCATGCTTCAGGAATTATCAATTCACGGCTGATCTTGTTTTACCTTTACCGCCACCACCTTCCCATTCATCCAACCCCACACTGAATTTCTGAAAGCCTTCAAAGGAAGTCATGAAATCTTACCCTGTGGCAATAACAACTCCTCACATTCCCCCCTGGAGACTAGACTTTCTTATAACCTTGCAGTTTGAGAGCAGTCATCAAAGAAGGAATGAATATATTTTCCAAGGCATTCTATTTACATGCTCAGGGTTTTCCATCAATCATGTAAAAGAGGGTGACACTTCAGTTCAAACTAAAGTGACTCATGAAGCGAGAGAAGTGGATGATTGAGGACATAGGACACCTTCCAGTTTAACCTGCTCTTTGACTGTGGACACCTATATAGTCATCTTGCCAAAAATTTCTCCCTGACCCTTCTGTAACGAGAGACGCTGTTTACTGAATCCTGAACCCCTCTGGTATAGTAAGAAAGGGTATCAACATTTATTGCAGGAATCCTCAATTTTTGGAGAGTTTAAATTTAAGTCAAATTCAAAAGCAAGTTCATATCTTTACTTTAGAAGGAAAGCAAACCATTGGAAAAAGCACTGGGGGGAGGAGAGAGAGAGAGAGCGATTCCTTCAACCAGAAATTCTGCATCTATCAATTTTTCTTAGAAAAACAAGCAAGCAAGTCTCCAACGATACATGTATTTGGGTGTTTATTGCAATAGATTGAATGTTAGGAAAATACTGGAAACAATTAATTATTCAACAACAGAGAATTGTGGAAATAAACTATGGAGCATCCACACAATGGAATATCATGAAGCCTTGAAGAATGATGGGGAAATGTTTGCGATATATTAAGTGAAAAAAAAAAGTTATCTTAATAAATGAATTGTTAAAAAAAAAAACCTATAGATTAAGAGACTTAAGAGACATATTAACCAATTGCCATGTATTGTATTGCCCGTTGTAAGTCCAAGCGTGCACACGTGTAGGTGCACACACACACGTGAAAATTGAGGAAATTTGAACAATAACTAGTTATTGAATGATACTATGGAATTTTTTATAATTATTTTTTAGATGTGATAATGGTATATTACTTTCTTTAAGTTGTATATTTAAACATGAAGTGCCAGGCTGACAGGGTTGTAAGTAAGGCTATAGATGAAACAAGATTAACAAAGTTTGAGGGTTCATTATACTCTACTCTCTACTTATGCACATGTTTAAAATTATGCACTGAAAAAAATTTTTTAAGTTATGAAACAGTATGTATACTGTGATCCTATTATTAATTTATTTTAACCTTTTTTCTTATTCTTTTATATGAAACATGACAGTCTTGAACATAGACATAATATACTTTTTGTAGTAAATATTTAGCAACTTGCACTAATTTATGCTAGACATTAATGATCCAAAATTTGCTGTTTTTCCATTATTTCTAATATACCACTGAGTTTAACAGTTCATAAACTGTTAAAAATAACAATGTAAGATGAAGTCACACATTGTCTCAAACTAAATTTGTTGACCTTCTATTAACCTAAGGCCCATACATCAGTTATGAAGTGACTTTTATCCTCTGGCCTGGGAGCAATTCATGCCTGAAGCAAGCAAAGAGAAGAGGACAACTCTTGAAATCCTGAGCTTTCAAGTTTCACTCCAAAGCTAGACCTTCATAAACGAAACAAGGAAGCAAACTGACCCTCCTAACAGGTGAGTGTAGAGAAACAAAAACTTATTTTATATAAATGATTTGGATAGTTTATAAAATTTTAGGGACAATGTTGCCTAAATTAGTAAGAAAATGTGATTTTCCCGGGTTCCAATTTTGCTCTTGCTCTGTTAAGGTGGCTGGATTTACCTTAGATAGGGAAAAGGTAAGTCACCAAGGCATCACACTTTCAAACTCCTAAAAGAGGCATTTAAGCCTGAAGTGAGCCTTCCAGAAAGTGACTGTAAGCATGCAAAATGGAATTAGGATAAATTAAACATAAAGTGCTTATCCTCTCAGAGCCTCTGTTGATGGGTGTGTTGTGCTATGTAACCTGCTCCTGCTTAAACCCTCAGCCACAGCCCCTGGGTGCAGGAAAGAGAGCAGTTTGGAAATTGGATTTTTGTGATCCTGCTTGTGTCCTCCAAGGCTCCGTATTGTTTAACTGACCAGAAAATTCTGCTTTGTTCCAACGTTGGTCTCCCCTCCCTGGCCCTGTCCATTATAGGCCCTGAGCCCCATTTGTGTAATTAAATTCTGTCCCACTGGAGCTCCCGAGCCCAAGTTCACCCTCTGTCCAGAGTGAGTCTTCACCCCACCAGAGAGCAGGGTCTTGCTGTCCTGTCCTGTAGCCAGATGGGGGCAGGGAGCTGGAGGCTTCTCCCCGACCCCTCCAAGCACCTCCAACAGACTTCTGTTTTGGTTTCCTGATTGCTCTCGCGGTCAACACCCAGAGAGAAGCCCTGAGTCTCACCCTTCTGCTCCCACAAGTGGCCCTTATCCTTACCCCTCTAGCAACCACAGGCTGAGGTCTGGCTCCCTACATAAGGGACCACCTGGAACCACACTGCCCCCTGGTGGATGCCATTCTTCCTGCCTGGAGATCCCTGCAGCCAGCCCACCCCTCTCTCCACATGTGGCACTCAAGTAGCTCCCTAGGTAGGGACTGAATTGTAATCTGTAAAAAACATAATTATGACTATGGGATATCTGTCAGTGGTGTGCTGGCTAATAAATTTTCAGGCTTTTTACAAGTTTAAACACAGCCATTATTAAAATTTATACAAACATAATTAATTTATATTAAAAACAAAGGTCATAAATACTCAAAACTCATCACTTCTTAATAATCTTACCACATTTTGCTATTGTCAATGCTCATGAGTTATTTACATCTATTGTTATCTGGATGGTGGAAATGACCCCACTTGTCAAATCACAGTTGAATTGCAACCATAGGTTGGCTGTGGATACAAGCGTTCAGCAAAAATCAGTGAAAGCATTCAGTGAGAATCAATTGGCTATTTGGAATTTAAAATAAAGAGTACTGTATACTGTATTATTATTTGTAAATAATGTGCTACACACCCTTGATATAAAGGGTGTGTGTGTATATATATATATATATACCTTTATATATAACCTATATACAGTTATAAATTGATATAATTTTTTTTCCAAGGAGCTAATTGTTAAACATTTCAAAGCAAACTGCAGTATCCCTTCCTCCCACTCCAGGGCAAGTTCTATAGTCTCAGTAAGTTCTCCTCGTTCTGCTCACTTCCCATTACTGACTTTGAGCTGGTTGGAGGGTGGGAATCTCATATGCAACCCCCTCTTGATTTATCTTGTCCAGGTGGAGGGACAAGCAAAACATACTTGGCCTCTTCTGCTCCCTTACACATTCCTCCCCCAGGGAGGTGAACTGACTTGGTTGGTGAGTTTAGAAGGAGAAAGAAGTCCTGCATGGCCTCGCTCCTGCCTCTGTACCGTTTCTTAGGGGTTACCCGCATGGGGCATCTTTCCCCACACAGAGAAGCCTGCATGTTCTGTTGCTGCCTGAGGCTGATGAGCAAGTTGGTCAAGTTCTGGAGTTCAGTGTTAAGAATTCCACTTGCTCAAAGATGGAAGCTATGCCCTGTAATGTAGCATTGATCAGTAATGAGGGCCATATATTGGTCTCCATATGCCGACTCCTTCATCTTATTTCTCAATTGGTTCAAAAATTGAACGGGGAAAAGGAGGGCTATTTATTGGGCCCCTTAGAGACTCCACAGGGTCCTCTCCCATCAGCCTTTGCTCCTGAGGTCCCAGAATACCTTGTGACTGTGCCCATAGGTCACAAAGGTATAAGCCTTCTCTAAGATAAGAAAACTTGAGTGTCAAATTTATCTGAATCTAATTCCTTTTATTACTATGTGTATGTGATAATACACAATTGAGCACCTTTTATATGCCAGATATTCCACATAAAAACATAGACCTTGAAAAACAAGTATTATTAATAACCTAGAGTGTTTAAGTAATTTCCCAAGGACACAAAGTGACCAAGTCAGTTGTCTAATTCCAAGGCTCTTGCTCTTTCCATTACACTCTCTCTCCCTCTCCTTTTCTTTCTCTTTCCTCCCACCTCTGTCCCTACACTCCTTCCTCCTCTCTTCTGTCTCTCCTTCTCTCTTTCACGCATCCTTCTGCCTCTACCTTCCCTCATTTCCACATTTTCTAGCCGATTGACACTACAGAAAACTAAGACAGCATTTGAAATCTCAGAGACTGCAGTACACACACACACACACACACACACACACATATATATTTTTTAATCTACAAAATCTTACCCCAACAGCTGGGCCCTCAAGAAACTTGGCAGCAGGCCATAGGAAAACTGTGGCTGTCTCTCTAGTATCCTCCTCAGGTTTCTCAGGAGGAATGGCCAGCATCCCATTCACGGTCCTGGGGGAGGAGGTCACAAAGAAGCCAGTGTGCGTCGAGAGAGACCAGAGGACTTCATCAAGCTGGCGTCTGTCCAGGCCTGACCTGGGGACTGGGCTCTATGTGGAAAATGCAGCCTTTCCTCAAATGGAGTGTGTGCTGTTGCTGCCGAATCAAGGTTTCTTTCCCTGGGGTCAATAGTTGTGTAGTAAGTTCAGAAATTGAGCAAACAGTTTAAAAAGAATGGAGAATGACATTGGAGAATGACTGAAGGAAGAAAAAAGAAAAAAATATATATATATATCCTGCATTCTCAATGGAGGTAATATTGCCCCCAAGGGAGGGAAAATTGGCTCTTGGGGGAGAAGGTGAAAAAACTGACTCTTTTTAATATATGAAGCACATAGTACTTACATACATATAGTACCTAAACAAATACACAGTATATCTGCGGTATTAAAATTTCATGGAGGGATATTATGAAAAACATCTAAAAAGGCTCCTTAGGGAAGCAATAATTTTTAAAAATGGTTGAAAAACACTGATACATATAAAAAGCCTAGTAGATTATGTGACACATGGTAGGTATTCAATACATGAGAATTGTAGTTGCTGTTATCATGGTTAGTTGTGATTATGATTGCCCCACAAACTTGAGAACCATGCCATCCCACCACGGTTAGGGTGGAGAAGGTGTACTGTGGCAAGTTCCTAGATGAAGTTAGCACGGGGTGGATCCTGAATGAGCAAGAGGTCCAAATTGCCGGGCTTCTAGAAAATAAGCAGATTCTTGCACATTGCTGAGATGACCTTTGGGATGCCAGAAGCACTGGTGCACCATGGTGTTAAAATCCAAAGAACAAGGCATGGTACAGATGTTTGCGGGCAGTGCACAGGGTACCACAAGGCCCACTTTAATCCCCTGGGAAAGGACAGGCTCCCAAACTCACTTTCTTCCTGGCTGATAACTCCACCACCAAGTTTTGTACACATGCCTTTGTTTCTCCTTACAGAGGATCTGGCTTCTAGGAGGCCCTCAATAAAAGAGTCAATATGGGCTTGGGGCAAATGTTAAGCAATTCTCAAGCATACTGCATGTGCTCTGCGGCCTGGAGGAAAACTAAATAATCCAGTGATTATTCTTAAAACCTATGTTTGTTTTACTTTTAGCATACAAAGTGGTTTCATATATAGTATCTTATTAAACCGTCAAAATAAACCTGTAAGTTCACTTGAAGGATACCCTCACTTGAAGGATAAAGAAGCTGAGGCTTGGAGAGTCCACTTAGTCATTTGTCCTCTTTAGCTACCCAGTAATAAGTTGAAGAGCAAGTCTCCTGTCTACTCTACTACATGACCTCTAATATTTCTTTCCCACAGAGGAGGAAGACACAAGAAATGGTAAAGCTATGGAGGAAAAGTCATGTGCTGGGATTTGGGGACTCCTTTGTGAGGGATATGGTAATATCTGTGAATTGACACAATCAATTGTGAGGGATATGACAATGTCTGTGAACTGACACAATCAAGTCATGCAGGAAGGGGTATTAACTTCATGGAGTATGAATCTAGCATATGGCAGAGCCTGCTGGGGCTGGTCAAAGCTATCAACTGCCAAGTTACAGGGAAATGAAAAACCATCAAAATAGAGTATGGAAGCATCTCAAGAAGATGTGAAATTTTGGACATAAAATAAAAGACTTAGGGGCACAAATATTGAGAACAAAAATATGACATGAAAAAATGAATGACTAGGGACACACTTGCAAATTTTTATTTCGGGGCCATAGCTTCAAATGTAGGAACAACGGATATTTGACTAAGAACGGGGAGCATTTTTCAAAGACTGAAAAGAATGTGTTTCATCAGAGACCAACTCATCTGGCCAAAAGGGCTGTAAATGGAAAACAGATGGGAAGGGAGAAAAAAACACCTAGATAAAACTGAAATGGGTTTCCATGGATGACATTAAGGAGGGCCTGGGAAGAATTTCAACAGTGAGGGAGGTGCCGAGTGATTCCATGAGAAAACAATTGGGAAGGACATCAGAAACAAAATGTAGGCAGCAGACGTCCAGATATCATGCACAGCACGTAAGCAATATAGTAGCCTTGAGATTATGGCACCGGGTGACAAGAAAGACCTCAGAGATAGCACTGAGAGTTGGGATGGAACGGATTCATGGGAACAGTGACAGAAGGGTGTGCTATGCACAAAAGACCTGTTGGGTGGAGACGGAGCAACACTGTGGGCTGTGATAACAACAGATTCAGAGGAATCCCTGAACACTTGGATGAAGATGAAAGGAGAGAGGAACAGAAGTGATGTTTTTATGGAAGCAGAGCTGAGCCACATGGAGGAAAGCCACAAAATTGGCAGAGTACACACGAGGGGGATAACATTCTGGATACTTCATTCAGATAAAAGCAGAGTTTTTCACTTGCCTTCCTAACAATTTCATGTCCTAGAAGGTAGAGAAGGAAATGAAAATAACTGTGCTCTGGCTGATTCCAACCAACGGGAAGAAGCTATTAGTCAGAGTGGAAGGGATGAGAGCCTGGAAGAATGTGGCTGCGTCATCTTCAAGGGAGGGCAAGGTTGAGCTGAATAAAATGTGTACAGAGGACTTCAGGAAGCTAAACTTTAAAATATTTAAAGAAAATATAGGCATAATTCCACAAGTTTTCAAAAGAAGACAGTACCAGGAAGGGCTCAGAAGCATGACTTGGGGCAATTCCAATAAGGATAAAAGAAAAGAAATTAGAGTGATGGCACAGAGTCCTTTAAGCCAGGAAATAGAATGAACATTGAAAAAGATGGAGGCAAATGATAATTCTATTAAGAGTGGCATAATACCACACAAATAGTCGCCAGAATGTTAAAATCTTGGAAAAATCAATGCATGCAAAAAACGGTAAGGACTAGAGGAAGTGCAATGGGAGTAAGGGAGTTATGACAATGGATGGTAGAAAGAATGTACTATTTCTCAAATGATGTCACATTCGCTTAGGCTCTGACAAGGACTGCGATTGTGGGGCAAGATTTCTATTAGATTATTTAACTCTTCCCTATTGATTTGTAAGTGCGCTTTATTAACTAGAGATATTAATATAACACATGGCTTATTTTCGTCTTCATTTTAATTCTTCTTTATCTTTATCATGCATGAAGTTAGCCGGAGCATTGGCCTCTTCTATAACTCATCTAATTTCTGCAGGAGAAGCTAACTGTTGTGGAAACAGCCATTCTTTTCCCACTGATTTAAAATGGTCACTTTGATCACATTCTGTTTATACGGCCTAGTGGTTAACAGTGAAAACTCTGGGATTAGACTTGCCATTCTCTTCCAGTTTCCATAAGGTCGTGAGTGAACCAGAACAGTGGCCTTCGGCACGTGGTGTATAAGCGACGGCTGTCAGTACTGCACCGGCTAAGCATCTCTCCTGGTGTGTTTTGTCTGTCTTCACATCTTGCTTCATTTGGTGAGATTAAGCTCACTAAGTCTTGACCTTTGCTCTTTGAATATTTTCAACTACTCACCTCCCAAAAGGCAATTCGGAAAATCCCTCAAGTATGATAAATTTGTTCTCCAAATTCTTTGCTTCGATGAGCCCCTCCCCCACCCTTAAAAAAAGCTGCTAAACATTCCATTCTCAGTTCTTGGGACACTAAGGATACTGTAGGAAGTTACTGTGGAGGTGACATCATGAATTTATCATGATGTGCTCAGTTTAACATGGCAACCTGAAAGGACACTGCTGCCACCAAACTCCTTACTGTCCAGTTTAGGTGCTGGCTGTGTCAAACCCCTCACTGAGCCAGCACACCTAGCAAAGTGAAGGCTCGCCACTCCTGAGGTCCTCCAGTTCACAGCCCTACCCAACTCACTGCATCTCAGGGCTGGCTCCTCTTAGCAGTGCCTCTGCTCTGAGCTTGGACTTTTCTTCCTTGAACTCATAGAGGAAATTCTACCTGTTTCTTTTTTCCTGTCAGTCCATTTCCAGATGATTTATAGCTTCCAGAACAAGAGCTGAGTGTCAATCCACCAAAAACTTCATGGCTTAAAACACCAATTTATTATGATCTCTCATGATGCTGTGTGTTGACTGGGTACAGCTGAGTGGTTCTTCTCCTGGTCTCACTTTAGGTCTCTCACGCAGTTACAATCAGACAGCTCTGCTGCCTGGGGACATCTGAGATGACTTCTTCTCTCACATATCTGGCGCCTTGGTGCTTCTCCAAATGGCCATTCTACCCATCCTCAGGGGAAGCTCATCCTCCAGGGTCTTTCCACATGGCCTCTCTCTACAGCATGGTAGTTGGACTTTACACATGGTTGCCAGCTTCCAAGAGTGTGTAGCGGACCAGAATATGCCACCCCAAAATAAGCCACTTTGGCATAAGGATTATTTTGAGCTGGAGGCAAATGAGAATTAACGCCTACCCAGAGCTTCCCTTATCCGAGAAAAAGCAAAAACTTCTGAAAAATGAGGACTGCCACAACTCCCCTCTTCCAGCGAAGTTTTATGGCCATGAAAAAGACAGAGAGTCAACACTGAGATTGACCTGCACCAACAGACTTTACTCCATTAGTCTCCCCCATGTATTTACCTTTCTATAGTTTGCTGCCATTAGAAGCCTAAAGCCCTTTTCCTTTGTCTTGTCACTTCTCTACAAATTTATTGTTCTTTGCTAAGATGCCATATGAGCCCAAGTTCTAACCACCTCTTTGAGTTACCCATCACTGAATTCTCCCATGTATATGCAAAATGCATGTGTTAATAAAATTCTTTTGTTTTCCTCTTGTTAATCTCTCTTTAGTTCCATCTAATTTGGAGGGCCCCAGCCAATGAACCTAAGATGAATAGAGGAAAAAGTTTTTCCTCCCCTACAAGTGTAAAAGAGAAAGCTGCCTGGACTTTTGAAGGCTTAGACACAAAATGGCACAGCACCACTCTCACTGTATACTATTGTTCAAGTCCAGCTTAAGTCTGGGAGGGGACTACATGAGCACACAAGTACCAACAAGCCAGGCTCATTGGGAACATTTTTCTGTAACTATTACATCACGCTTTTTGGGTTTCCAGAGCTCTTATGTTTTCTGGGTTTTTTTCTTAACTGGATTATTTCAAAAAGATTTCAAGGAGCAAAAAATGGTGAATTCCTAGTTTTAATTCACCATCTTCAAAGTGAAAGTCAAGTATTTGTTTTGAAAATAGCTATCTAAATTATTTTTGGTTATTTATGTCATTCTCTGTTTACATAGATGTATTGTGTAATACAACATCTTTTCATTATCTAATCCTGTCAACATCACTTAATTGAAAAAAATAATTGTTTCTTTGACAATGAAATCCCTCAGAATAAGAACATATTCAATTCCTTAATTCAATAAACATTTTTAAAATGACTATTATGTGCTGGGTCCTACACTTAAGGTGCTGACAGACTAATATTTTCAATTCAGTTCACTAGTCAGTAACCACAAAGGATTACTTTTTTTTTAAATTACCTTGAGCTCTTGTTAAATGCATGGTACTATAAGGGATATAAAGGATTATAAGACACAGTGCTGTCCTCAAGGGGTCTTGCAACATGGATAATTGTCAAATTGAATAAAAATGAACATCTAGTAGCTACATGCAAAAGAAGAAAACTGGACCTTTACCTAATACCATATACAAAATTTACTCAAAACACCTAAAAATAAGATCTAGAAGTATAAAACTATTAGAGAAAATTATAGGGGAAAGCTTCATGACATTGGATTTGACAATGATTTCTTGGATATGACACCAAGAGCACAGGCTACAAAAGAAAAAATAGACAAATTGAACTTCATGATAATTAAAGAATTTTTGTGCACCAAAGTTCATTGCTATGGTCTGAATATTTGTGTCCCCTCAAAATTCATATGTTGAAATCCTAACCCCCAACGTGATGGTATTAGGGATTAGTGCCCTTATAAAAAGGACTCCAGAGAAATCCCTCATCCCTTCCACCATGTGCAAACACAGTGAGAATCCTACCATTCTGAACCAGGAAGTAGGCCTACCAGACACTGAATCTGCTCGTGCCTGGATCTAGGACTTCCCAGCCTCCAGAACTGTGAGAAATAGGGGCCACCCGGTGGCGCAGTGGTTAAGTTTGTGCTTGGCGGCCCGGGGTTCGCGGGTTTGGATCCCGGGCGCCTGCCGACGCACTGCTTGTCAGCCCTGCCGTGGCGACATCCCATATAAAGTAGAGGAAGATGGGCACAGATGTTAGCCCAGGGCCGGTCTTCCTCAGCAAAAAGAGGAGGATCGGCAGTGGATGTTAGCTCAGGGCTGGTCTTCCTCACAAAAACAATAAAAAAAAAAAAAAGAACTGTGAGAAATAAACTTCTGTTGTTTACACACCACCCAGTTTATGGTATTTTGTTTTAGTAGCCTAAATGGACTAAGGAGAGAGTAATTGTTTAATGGGTATGGAGCTTCAGATTAGGATGATAAAAAAGTTCTAGAGATGTATAGTGTGATGGTTGCACAGCAGTGTAAATATACTTAATGTCACTGAACTGTACATTTAAAAATGGCTATGGGGCTGGCCTGGTGGTGTAGTGGTTAAGTTCGTGTGCTCTGCTTTGGCAGCCTGGGGTTTGTGGGTTCAGATCCCAGGCGCGGACCTACGCGCTGCTCATCAAGCCATGTTGTGGCGAGCATCCCACATATAAAGTAGAGGAAGATGGGCACAGATGTTAGCCCAGGGCCAATCTTCCTCAGTAAAAAGAGGAGGATTGGCAATGGATGTTAGCTCAGGGCTAATCTTCCTCGCCAAAAAAAAAAGGTTAAAATGGGGGACCAGTCCCATGGCATAGTGGTTAAATTCAGTGCACTCCGCTTTGGTGACCCAGGTTTGTGGGTTTGGATCCCAGGTGCAGACCTACACCACTTGTCATCAGCCATGCTGTGGCAGTGACGCACATACGAAATAGAGGAAGACTGGCACAGATGTTAGCTCAGAACTAATCTTCCTCAGCAACAACAACAACAAGTTGAAATGGTAAATTTTAGGTTTTTATATATTTTATATTTTATCATAATAAAAATAAAATAAATACATAGAATAAAAAGTGATAAATGTTACAAAAAAGGCACAAATAACCTTTCTCTGGGGTTTTCCTCAGATTTCATAACTAAAATTTCAACCCTATTTCCACCCTGATACTTCTTACTCCCCACGCTCGCTTTATTTGTTCTTATTGTGATCTAATAGTTAACCTTATTTTTTTATTGTCTTCTTTCTCCCTTAGAATGTAAGCTCCATAAAGGCAGAAAATTTTGCCAAATTTATTCATTGCTTTATCTGCAGGGACTAGAACACTTAGTAAATGCTCAATAAATATTTCCTGAATGAGTAGAAAAATGTTGCGGGAATTGAGAGGAAGAAAAAATGATTTACTGAGCAGTTGAAGGAAATCTTCAAAAAGAACGTGGAAATTAAATGTACCATAAGGATGAATAGGATTTGAACTCTTGAGAGGCAAGAGTGATCTGCCCATCAGATTGGCAAAAAGGAAAATGACAGAACACGTCAAGTGTTGGTTGGGGGCAGGGGAAACTGGTACTCTCCAACAGTGTCGATAGGAATGTACACTGACTCAGCAGTTTGGATAAAATTTGGTAGGATCTATTAAATTTAAAATACACATTCTCTATGACCCAGCAATCTCACTTTGCCTTTTTCATGGAGAGATCCTTAGACACGTGCATAGAGGAGGGAAACTGAGGCACAAAAAGATTTAAGTAACTTGACCAGAGTCATCTCATAATTGATGTGACATTGGCCCACATTATTATTTATTAGCTAACTGTACATTTGCTGTGAGTTTTTTGTATAAACCTTTTGTGCTTTTGCCTCATTGGATCATAACGCTTTCCTTTTCCATTTGTATGAGTAATTTATATATTAAGGATATTGAGCTTGTCACATGTTGGAAATATTTTTCAGTTTGTTACATGCTTTTTATTGTGTTTACATTGTTATTACATGGTGAGATGATGAAATCTTTACATAGTCAATTCTATTATGGGTATTTTTTTAAGCTTGGATATTTGCTGCCAATAAGAAATTTGGCAAATATTTGCTTCTTATTTCTTCGTTTTCTGTAATCTGACTTTTTATACTTACTAATCAACCCGTCCAGAATTTATGTCAGTGTACACAAAAGTTTCTGTACTAGTCTCCTAGGGCTGCCATAGCAAATTACCACAAACTGGGTGACCTAAAGCAACAGAAATTTATTGTCTCACAATTCTGGAGGCTAAAAGTCTGAAATTTATTGTCTCACAATTCTGGAGGCTAAAAGTCTGAAATCATGGTGTCGGCAGGGTTACGTACTCTCTGAAGGTTCTAGGGGAGGATCCTTCCTGTCTTCCTAACTTCTGGTGGCTGCTAACAATTCTTGGCGTAGCTCCGGTTGTGGCAGCATCTCTCCAATGTCTGCCTCCATTGTCACACGGCATTCTTCCCTGTGTCTGGGTCTGCGTCCAAATTTCCCTCTTCTTATAAGGACTCCAGTCATATTAGGGTCCACTCTAATCCAGTATGACCTCATCTTAACTTGATTATCTCGACAAAGACTATACTTCCAATAAGGTCACATTCACACCTACTGGGTGTTAGGACTTAAACGTATCTTTTGCAGGACACAATTCAACCCACAACAGTTTCTAAATAGCTATCTAGTTATTCTAACACTTTTCTCTATTAAAGATTATTAAATAATGTTTTATTGTGCCATCAGATCCTAAATTAAACGGATATACACTAGAGTCTCTTACAGATTGTCATTTTTTACTCTGTTCTATCTGTCTATTCCTATACCAACATGAGAGGCACTATATCTTTAAGTGGCATATAATCATTTTTAACAAAGTACATTTGGTCCCGGGGACTTATGACAGTTTGACTTAATGATTTTTCTACTTCATGATGGTGCAAAAGCAACACACATTCAGCAGAAACCATACGTTGAATTTTGAATTTGGATCTTCCCCTGAGCTAGAGATGTGGTATGATGGTCTCGCGTGACGCTGGGCAGCAGCAGTGAGCCCAGCTCCCAGTCAGCCACACGAGCACAAGGGTAAACAACCGGCACACTTACGACCATTCTGTACCCATACAACGATTCTGTGTTTCACTTTGAGTACAGTATTCCATAAACTACGTGAGATATTCAGCACTTTAACAAACAGGCTTTGTGTTAGATGACTTTGCCCAACTGTAGGTTACTGTAAATGCTCTGAGCACATTTAAGGTAGGCTAGGCCAAGCTCGGAAGTTCAGTAGCTTAGGTGTATGAAATACACTTTTGACTTACAATATTTTCAACTTACGATGGTTTTATCACTGTGACCCTGTCGTAACTTATGTAACCCCGTCGTAAGTCAGGGAAGACATGTAGTTGAATATGATGACTTTTTTAAATGTCACATAATACAACAACACAATCAAATTATTTCTCTCTGCTGAAAATCTGTACTCTGACCAGCAGAGTCCTCTCCATTCCTAGCTTTCTCAGGGCCACGGCTTTTGTCATGAAAGCTGAGGTACAGTTTTTGCTATGTTTAGGAGCACACCCCATTCATAGACCCTTGTGTTTTTTGGTTTTATTTTATTTTTAACTAAACTACAATGTGAGCTACATCTACTTTATAATAATTGGGAACTGGCAGCGAGGAAACCCAAGAAGGAATGAGACAGACTGGGAACGCCAATGGGAGCTGGAAACTATAAAACCAATTTCATTCAACAATGAACATGCAAGAAAAGATGGACCAGTGGGACAACTGCAATCTGAACTTCAAACACTTTGGGTCCTGGGGCTCTTCTTAATTTATACTGCAACAGCTCTGCAAAACACAGGCAGGCCTGTATTGCAAAACCACAAATACTAAACATGGGTCTGTGAAAAAGGAACCCATGCTTTCCATTTAAAGTTAAAAGCAATTTTTTTAAACGCTCTAAATACAGTCATGCACCGCATAACAATGTTTTGGTCAATAATGGACCACATATATGATGGTGGTCCCTTAGGGTTAGCACCATACAGCCTAGGTGTGCAGTAGGCTATACCATCTAGGTTTGTGTAAGTCCTGTAGGGAAGGAAGAAATTTTCCTCTACCCTTTTAGGTTCTTCTGGCTGGTCTAAGAATTAAATTGACATGAGACAGAAAAAAAAAAGTTTAATAACATGTATACATGGGAGAAACCCAGGAAAACTGAGTAATTTGCCAAAATGGCCAAAGCCTTCACCTTAAATAGCTAAAGACGAAAGAAGACGTTGTGGGTGAGGAGAGTCAGGGATTTCAAAGGGAAGAAAGGCAATTCACAGGTACGTGAAAAGAGCAAATGTTTGGAAAACAAGTGTTTGGCCACACAGAAACAGAAGAACACAGAGGAGAGCCCAACAAACAGGCTTTTCTAGGTCCCTCCACCTAGGTGTCTACCACCTAGTTCATATTATGCTAAGGTGATAGTTTGCTTCCTAAGGCAGGTGTTTTTACCTGAATTCTTTTAGGCAGTTATGGGGGAGGTAACGAGAAAAACTTTCTGACTCTTTTATTTCTTAAAAATAATCAGCCTAAAATAATCCTCATGTTAAAGAGACACATTTTAGGGTGGCAAATTTTGTTCCCCTTCAGTACACTCTATGATGTTTGCACAATAATGAAATCACCTAATGACGCATTCTCAGATCGTATCCCCATCATTTAGTGACGCGTGACTGTAAAGTTTCTTCAGAGAAGCCCACAGCATTGTATTAATTTATTCATAATTTCCTTTCTGACAAGATAATATTCTAATACAATTTTCAGAACGTTGGCCAGTACATAGATTAGATAACCAGCTGTGACAGAGAGACAGAGAGAGAGCTGAAAGGATGTGGAGTCCCAGTGTCCATTCCCACCCCAGCCAGAGCCAATCAAGCCCCATTGACTTCCTGGAACCTGCCTCCATCCCATCATCTAACACAGATCTTGTTCTTGTTTATTTCTCCTCATAACCTCTTGAGGGCACAAATTCAGAGACTCATCTGACATGGGCAGGGCCTGGCATATAACTGATTCCCAATAAATATGGGAGAATAAATGTAATAAAGTAATTAACAAATAAACATGATTTCAACAAAAATCCAGCTATAATTTTTAACTCAAAGGACAAGCCAGGCATACTTGAAACAAATCATGTATTAAAATCAGATTTAATGAAAAAATCTGCTGAATGAGAAAAAGAACGTTGAATTAGGAAAAAAGAAAAAACAAAAACTGTTTAAATGTATTGAACTTTAGCAAAAGAGCTATTTCACAATTTATTGCTAACAATTTTTCTACTCTCTCTTGCAAAACTAATGAGAAAAATCAATTCAAATGAGAAAAAGAAATGTTGGGTTGCGTAAATGATACTGTTTAAACATAAAACATGTGAATGCCAGGCCTTTGCCCCAGTGGCTGGCTGACTGCACCATTAAAGCAGCCTTTCAAGTCATAGTTACATAGCTAAGCTGAGAAAAGTAGTTTTAGGGGTATTCTTGTAGGGTGGATAACACTTGAAATTCTAGAAGTTAAGAACCACCTATATGGTTAAGCGGCTTTCCAAAAGGTAGTAATAAATTGTAAACTCAACAGTAAACTATAAAAACATCTTTCCCATACACTTTTGATATTATTGGAGGTTAGGTCTTAATTGTTAATTTTAACACATAACAATATCACCTTGTTTTAATTAGCTTTTTTTGATGGGTGGCTCAGTCTTCCTTTCACTGTTATTTGAGTTCTTTCTCTGTTCCAGGCACTCTTCCCGGTGCTTAAAGAATGTAAGTGAGCAAAACAGATAAAGATCCCTGTCTTCTAGCGGGAGAGACAGATACTAAACAAGAAAACATAACAAATAAATAAATAAAGTGGTGTCTCAAAAGACAGTAAGTTTAATGAGAGGGGAAAAAAGGAAAGCAGGGTAAGGGGCATCGGGAATGCTGGACTGGGAAGCATAGGGCATTTTGTCATACAGAGTAGGGTGATCAAGGGGTCAGGGTAGGTTTCATTGAGAAGGTGAGATTTGAGCAAAGGTTGGAGGAGGTGAAGGAGAGGGCAGATATCTAGAGAAGAGTGTTCCAGGGACGGAGAACAAAAGATGCAGGTGGGAGTGGACCTGGCCAGTTCAAGGGACAGCAAGCAGGCCAGTGCGGCTGGAGCAGAGTGAACTTAGGGAAACGTGTAGCTGATGAAGTCAGAAAAGTAATGAGGAGGAGCGTGGAGGGAGGTATTATAAAGACTTGGGAGTTTACTGATTGATGTGGGGAACCATTACAGGGTTTTGAGCATGACAGAACTGATCTGATCTATGTTTTAAAAGGGTGTGACTGTTGTCATTCAGAACAGGCAAGAGTAGAAACACAATGGGCATGTGAATGGAGTGACCATGCGGCAGAGATGGAGACTATGCATGGTCTCTTGGCATGAACTCTCAGTAAGGCTGATCTAGCTACCATCACCTCTGAATGTCCAAACCTGCCAGAGAGACCAGTACTAAACTTCCAATATGGTACTATTCCTCAAGGAATCAACTGGCCACTTGGTGGCAAGTTGACTGCATTGGGCTTCTCACATGCTGGAAGGCCAAGCAACTTGTTCACAAGAACAGACATTTATTCTGAGTATACGTTTATATTTCCTGCCAGCAGAACTTCAGCCTATACCACTATACAGGAGTTGACAGAATGCCTGATCCATAGGCACGGAACCCCACCCACCACAGCATCCAACCAGGGGAGCCACTTCCCAGTGAAGGAGGTTTGGGAATGATCCTGTGATCATGAGGCCCACTGGTCTCATCATACACCACCCTCTTCCGAAGAGCCTGCATGAGAGAGCGATGGAATGACCCGCTGATAGTGCAGTTGAAGCTCCACCTCAGAGGCGATATTGTGCAAGAACAGGGTCATTCTCCAGGATGCAATCTACACACTGAATCAAAGAACCCGATAGGTACTGTGTCCCCAGCAGGAAGACTAGTTGAGTCCAGGAACCAAAGCAGGGAAGAAGGAGTGGTCCCACTTACCACTTCCAGTAACCCACTGGGGACCTTTCTGTCCCCATAACTCTGGACCGTGTGGGGTTAGAAGTCCTGATCCTCAGAGGTGGAGCACTTTGCAAGGGGACACAGCAATGGTCCCACTGAACTGCAAGCTATAGCTGCCATTGCTTATATTAAGGGACCAATAAGCAAGAAGAGTCATCAACTTGGTAGGGGCAATTGACCCTTACTAGCAAGAGAAGGTAGGGCCACTGTTACACATCAGGGACAAGAAGGAACATATGTGGAATTGACTTGGGTGCCTCTTTTTTTTTTTGGTGAGGAAGACTGGCCCTGAGCTAACATCCGTGCCCATCTTCCTCTACTTTATATGGGACTCCGCCAGAGCATGGCTGACAAGTGGTGCATCGGCGGGCGCCCGGGATCCGAACCCGCAAACCCCTGCCAAGCGTGAACTAAACCGCTGCGCCACTGGGCCGGCCTGACTCGAGTGCCTCTTGTTAGTCCCTTGCCCAGTGGTGACTATGAACGGACAAGTGCAGCAAACCAGGCCTGAGAAAAGTGAAAACACCAAAGGCTCATTTCCCACAGGAAGAAAAGTTTGGGTCACACCATTAGGTAATGCACCAAGACCAGCAGAGGTGACCAACGAGAACAAGGGGAGTTTAGTAAGGATAGTAGAGGAGAGAAATAACGAGTACCAGCAGTAGCCCTGAGATCAGCTGCTGGTATGGAGGGTGTGGTCCGTCCCACTATCCTACCTCTTCTAAATGTTGCTTCAATAAGAGAGGCTCAGTGGGCCCCTGGAGCAGCTGCTTCCTGAATGTGTATGGATGAGCAGGTTTATGTGGTGTAAGCAGAGGCCTGTGACAGTCAAGGAAGCACACTGCTCAGATTGCCCTTCAAGAAAACACTTACCTGTGAGAAGTACAGTTAGCTGATAGCTCTTCCTGGGCAGCCCCTGAACGTGGCAAGGATAGCAGAGTCGCAATGTTGTCCAAAGGGCGACTGCTCTAATAGACATTCTTTGCCCCATTTACTCCCATGGGGTTGGCTAAGACTTGTCAGATCTACATCACAGTCCGAGTCTTTCTCTACCCAGTCTGCTTCCTTCTCTTTCCTTTCACAGCAGACATTAGCACTGTGGTCTGAAGGCTTTCCTTGCCAAATCCTGCTTCCTCCCCTTTATTTTTCACAGTTGATACCCACCACCCAACCTCCTGTATTCCTAACTCCATTTCAGTGTCTGCTTCTTCCCACAAACCTGAACTGACATAGTGACTGAACCATAAATGAGATTCACAGGGCTGAGAATCCGGGGGCGGCGGGGGGGCAGGGGAGGTGGACAGGGACAGGATGGAGGTTAACGAAGCCAGAAGTCTAAGCTGGAAGACAACAGATATTTTTAAAGCTCAATTATTAATGGGCTGAAATTGTTTTAAAAAGTGTATTTAAGGGGCCGGCCCAGTGGCGCAGCGGTTTAGTTCACACTTGGCAGCCCGGGGTTTGCAGGTTCGGATCCCTGGCGCCAGCCGACGCACTGCCTGTCAGCCATGCCATGGCGGCGTCCCATATAAAGTGGAGGAAGATGGGCATGGACGTTAGCCCAGGGCCAGTCTTCCTCAGCAAAAGGAGGAGGATTGGCAATGGATGTGAGCTCAGGGCTGGTCTTCCTCACAAAAAAAAAAAAGAAAAGTGTATCTAATTCCCGTATGCAGAAATACTTTTAATAAAGAGTTGCAAACTTTTATTACAATAAGGAAATGTGTGCACCACTCTACAACCATCTAGAACTTGAAAGGATGTTCTATTAACATTAAAATTATGTCATAAATCACCAATACATTTTACAATATAATAGAGCCTCTTTCTCTCACACTCCACATCACTCCATCAGCAAAGCCTGTAAGCTCTTACAATAAATCCAGAATCCAACCACTTCTTACCACTCCTACAGCTTCCACCCTGATACAAGTCACCACCCTCTTCTGGATTATCGTAATAACCTCCTAACTGATCTCTGTGTATCCATCCTCGCCCTCCCCCAGGAAGTTCTCCACACAGCAATCAGAGTAATCCTTTCGCCCTCCCCCAGGAAGTTCTCCACACAGCAATCAGAGTAATCCTTTCAAAACATAAGTCAGATCCTGTCATTCCTCTACCTTAAACCTTCCAATAACGTTCCACATTACTCTGAATAAAAGCCAAAGTCTTTACAATGACTTTCCGCCCATTGCCCCACTTCGTTTACATCTCTCATGTCATCAGCTACTCTCTCCCCATAGCTTCCTCGGCTCCCTCATCTGACCTCCTGGATATTCCTCCCAGGAATATGCCAAGAATGCTTCTACCTCATGGCTAAATACTATATGAGTATGAACATTTATGGCTAATATTGTTGTTCCTCCATTTGGTTTCCTCTAAATCTCCCTGGTATCTGTATGGCTGGCTTCCTCACTTCTCTCTACTCTAATATCACCTTATCATGGAGACTTTCCTTGATTAACCCATACATCAGTCAGGGTCTCAGCAGAAAAACACGCCACATTCAAATTGGGTATTGATATGGGTTGAATTGTGTCCCTCCAAAAGATATGTTAATGACCTAATGCCCAGTACCTCAGAATGTGACATTATTTGGAAATGGGATCATTACAGATGTAATCAGTTAGATTAAGTCATACTGGAGTAGGGTGGGCCCTTAATCCAATGACCAGTGTGAAATAATAAGAAATACATATATTAGTTTCTGCCCCTGCTTCCTGCTAACATCTGGTCTTTGACCCTGGTTCCTGACACAGAGCTCCTAAATCCCTTGGAATTTCCTAGGTGACAGGAGTGTCTTTTGTTCTAATGAGGTGACTCTTGGTGGACTCCTGGATGGGGGCTGATCACCAGAAAGACTAAGCCTGGATTAGAAGCTTGGAACTCTCAGCCCACTCCCATTCTCCGGGGCGGGGGCTAGAAATTGAGTTAATCATCAATCATGCCTAGGTGAGGAAGCCTCCATAAAAATCCCCAAAAGTACAGGGTTCAGAAAGCTTCCAGGTTGGTGAACACATCCACATGCCAGGAGAGTGACACACCCCATCTCCACGGGACAGAAGCTCCTCACTCAAGACCCTTCCACACCTGGCCCTATGTATCTCTTCATCTGGCTGTTCATCTGTAGCCTTTATCACATCCTTCATTATATAATAAGCTGGTAAACCTAAGTGAGTGTTTCCCTGAGTTCTGTGAACTGTTCTAGCAAATTATCAAACACAAGGGGCGGTTGTGGGAACCCCAATTTATAGCTGGTCGGTCTGAAGGACAGGTGACAAGCTGAGAGTTGCAACTGGCATCTGAAGTGGGGGCAGTCATGTGGGACTGAGCCCTTAACTTGTGGGCTCTGAGGCTAGCTCCAGGCAGTATCAGAACTGAACTGAATGGTAGGACTCCCAGCTGGTGTCTGCAGAGAACTGGAGAATTGTTTTGTGTGGGAAAAACCCACACACATTTGGTGACCAGAAGTAAAGTTACTGAGAGTAGTGACAGAGCGGGGAGTAGAAGAGAAACAATAGAGTTTTTCCTCTTCTACTGATGTCCTTATAAGAAGAGACACAGAGACACAGACACACAAGGGGAGAACATCATATGAGGACGGAGGCAGAGATTGAGGTGGCACAGCTGCAAGCCAAAGAACGTCAATGACTGCCAGCAAACCACCAGAAGCTAGGAAGAGGCAAGGAAGGATTCTCCCTGACAGGTTTCAGAGGGAGCAAAGCCCTCCCAATACCTTAATTTTGGACTTCTAGCTTCCAGAACTGTGAGACAATAAATTTCAATTGTTTTAAGTCACTCAGTTTGTGATATTTTGTTACAGCGGCCTTATGAAACCAATACAGGTGTATTCCAGAAAGATTCAGTAAAGGGACTCTTTACAGTGATGGAAGGGAGAGTACAGGGAAACTACAAGGAGAGAGCAGTACCCTGGAGCGAGAAATAAGGGCCCTCCAGGCCTGAGGCGGCAAGGTGGGGAGTAGTTACCAAAACCAGGAAGAAGAGAGTCACCTGGAGAGGGGCCACTCTACAGAAGCAATGACCTTGTATAGAAGTACTGCCAACCATGAAGAGAAATAAACGCCCTAACTTCACTCTCCCCCCTCACTCCTATCTCCTGCTGGGACTCCCCAGGAAGCCAGCTGAGGTAGTCCACGTAGGGTGGCCTTTTTGCGGCCAATTGCTGGGTGAAGAAGGGGGAAGAAAGAATCACAGGGTGGGGGAAGGAAAGATATCTGGCACATTTTCTGTAGCAATTCTATTTTTTTTCTGAGCTCTATTGATTCTCTTCATGTGTTTTTCATTTATCTCACCCGATATATTATAAATATTTTTTGATTTTTAGTTTATTGTCTGTTTGTCCATTATCCCACTTGAATATAAACTTCATGAGGGCAGTCTTATTCCCTATTGTATCCCCAGCACCCAGAATAGTCCCTGGCCTGGAGAGAATCTTAATAACTATTTGCGGAGTGAATGAATGGTTTGAAGTCACATTTTTACCCTGGTATTTTCTAAGTCAGTAGCTGCCGCATCTCTGCTTGCTCATCCTCTTCCCTGAAATCATTTAACTGATTTCCAAAAATTCAAGCAAAATTCCCCTGGCTTGTCACCAAGTGTTTGGAATCAACGACTCCCTCCCATCTTTTTATTTTGCCCCAATAGCTCTTGAGGAAGCCCAGGCCTGTCCCACAAGGACTTGCTCACAAGCGCCCTCACCTTGGTGGCCTCTGCATTTTGGGGGTGCTGATGAGGTTTCCCACCGTGTATCATGTGAACTGTGGGACTCTGGGCTCAGGCAATGACATCTTACCAGGAGGTATACAGTCTGTCCAGCCTGTGCTACTGGGCCAAGAGTGGGTATACCTGGCACACAGTTTTTCTAGAAATTAAATTTTTAACACTGTACTTTAGAGAACGTTATTGGGTGAATCTTTCAATTAACTGACATTTCAAATCTATCATCACAACTATTTGGGGGAATATATTCTTGCATACATCGAGAACATTTTTAAGACATTCAAAACGATGTTATTTCTAGGAATGGGGAGGGGAATTTTTATTTTCAATCAATCCCTTTCTACAGTTTTGTGGGGTTTTTTTGCCATGAGCAAAGATTATTTTTTTAAAGATATATGCTAATATTAATATATGGAGAGGCATCTCTCACCTCCCCTCTTTTTCTGCAGATAGACAATAGCAGTTGCAGCAGGAAAGATTTTAATATTATAACTCTGTACAGCATATTCCAGTTTCTAAAATATTTTCACGTTTTCTTACAACTGTCGTCAATTATAACTAAAAAGACTTCACCATTTTTTCAACCAACATACAGCAAGAATCCATATTGTGCTAGACTCTGAAGATACCATGATGAACAAGATTGACACAACTGGCTTCATGGGGCTTACAACTGAGTTGGGAGTCAGTCAGCATACATTACTGAGCACATACTTGATCCGGGCACTGTTCCAGGTGGTGGGGAAAGAGCCGTGAAAGAGACAGTGAGCTCCTCTCCCCGAGAAGCAGAGATGGGGAGTGGGTAGTCACATGAGATAGACAATCAACAAGCTAAAAAATAATTATTTCAGGTAGGTCCATGAAAAAATTTAAACCAGGGTATTGTTGTACATGTCTTATGGAGTTTTGTGGGACTTATATGAGACTATCCACGTAAAGTGTTTAGGATAGTGTCCTGTCTAGAGTAAAGGGTTAATATATGTTTCTCATATATTATTAAAGTTGTTGGAGAAGTCCTCTCTAAGGAAGTGAAAAGGAGGGAGCCATTCAAAGATCTGGGAAGACAGAGTTTCAGGCTGAAGTCACCTCAGCTGCAAAGGCCCAGAGGCCAGAACCAGCTTAGCCTGTCTGAGGGCTGAAAGAAAGGTGGTGTGGTGGGATGACAGTGATTGAGAGGGAGAGAGGGGAAACAGATGAGGCCAGAGAACATGGCAGGAGTCATGGTGGTGCAATGAACCAAGATGGAGGAAAACTGGAAGCGAAGCATGTTTCAGTGGGAAGGGATGTCCAGAGGGAAATAAATAATTCTGTTTGGCCATGTTAAGTTTCAGAGGCTGGTTATAGTTCAAGTGAAGATATTGTATAGGCAATTGGCTAACTCTATCTATGGCTAAGGGGAGAAGTCCAGGTCGGAGGTATTTCAAAACAAGGGACAACATGAGATCACATGGTGACTAATGGTAGATATACAGGAAGACAGACGGAAGAGGGTTAGATATTGAATTACAATACAGGGAGATATGTGCTGTGAAAGAGAAAATACCAGGTTAGTGGAGAGGGATGTTGGTGAGGGAAAGTTCCATGGAAGAATTATATCTGAGCTCCTAAAATCCATGGAAAAGCAAGTAGTGACATTGTATCAGTGAGGATACTGGCCCAGAGAGGTACTTTGCAATTGGTCACACAACTAGTGGTCTAACTGTAACTTTCCTTTATATTTGAAGCACTTTAAGTCAAATGTGCCACAGCGTACCCTATTAAGAGGCAGAACAGCCGAGCACCTGGGGACACAGGCTCTGGAGTCATTCTGCTTAGGTTCAAATTCTGGATCTGCCACTTACTAGGTGAGTGACTCCAGGCACCTTACACAACCTCTCTACTTTAGTTTTCTTATCTGTAAATGGGCATACTACAGATAGCTAACTAATTATGGTCTTACTATGCTCCTTGTACTAAGACTTTACAGAAATTATTCAACACTGCCCTCCAATAATCAATGGAGTTGAGTGCTATTATTATCCCCATCTTACTGCTGAGGAACCATAAGCATATTCACCCATTCCACAAACATTTATTTGTGTGCCTGCTACGTGCCAGACATGTTTCTTCGTGCTGGGGGTACAACGATTAACACAACAAAATTCTTGCCTTCGTGCAGCTTCAGTCTGGGGAGAAACATGATAAACTATATAATAAATATGTACATTATATGGTAATTAGATGATAAATGCTATAGGGAAAACTCAGAGCAGGATAATGGAGCTAGAGAAGTTGCGGTTTTAAGTCGGGTATCCAGGGTGGACCTTACTGAGAAAGTGACATTTGAGCAAAGATTTGAAGGAAGTGAGACAGCGAGCGACCCAGGTATCTGGGGAAAGAAGGCTCGGAGCTGGAACAGCAATCGCAGAGGCAGGCCCTCAGGCGGGAGCATATGCCTGGTACCCACCAACAACGCCAAGGGCATGCCGGGAGATTCCCGAGATGTGCTGAGAGGCAGGGGCTGTGTGTTCAGTTCTAATAACTTTTGACTTCTACTCTGGGTGACGCGGGGCACCACTGGGCAGTTCTGCCCAGAGAAGTGATATAATTTGACCTCCTACATGGGCGCTTCTATTTAGGCCCAAGGTCCATCCATGCACCCCGACGCTCGAGTCTGCGCTCTCAGGACTAAAGAATCAGTCGCCACCACAAAGGCTCAGCCACACAGCAAGCGCCCAATAAGCGCCGGCCCATCACTGTGGTTTCCACGATCCTTTCGCTTAAAGCCCGCCCCGACCTACCGCCCTCTAGTTCCCCAGCTCCAGGGCCCGGCATCCACCTAGTCGGGTCTCCACGTAGAGCTTCCCCGGCTACGGATTGCGCAACTCGGGCAGCCGGGCGGAGTCTGGACGTAGGCGGGGCGGCTGCGAGCGGGAGAACGCCCCGGCTCGCAGACGCGACGAGGAAGCCCCGCGAGCCCCCGAAACGCCCACTGACTGCGCCTGCGCACGCCCGATCCAGGCCGCCGACATTCCAGAGCCGCAATCTGCCCCGCCCCAATTCCGGGGCGGAGTTCTCGGCTGCGCATGCGCGCAGCGTCGCCGCACCCCACGCCTGCGCTCTTCGCAAGCCCGGCACCATCCCCAGGTTCTTCGGGTGGGGGAGGGGGCGCGTCTCGGCGAGTCACGATGATGGCGGCCACCAGCCTGTGGTGAGCTAGCGGATTCTCTGCTGGTCTCGCAGAGCCCCTCGCGCCTCCTGCAGACTCCGGGGCCGGCGCCGGGCGCGTGAGGAAGCACGGCGGCCCGAGCTCGCGGGGAAGGCCGCAGTCGCGGAGGCAGCGGCGCGGCCCGGGGCCAGGCCTGGGGGAGAGGCCGCTCCACGGGGCGAATGTGACAAGCCCCCACCCCCACCGCCTTCCTCCCGAGTGCGCGAGGCGCGCGGGCGACCCCGGGGCCCCGCCAGGCCACAGACCCCGCCCAGCGGCCAGCACCCGGAGCAGGCCCGGCAGCCGAGCTGCGCGGCGGCACCATGCGGGTCACCCTGAAGACCCTCCAGCAGCAGACCTTCAAGATCGACATCGACCCCGAGGAGACGGTGCGAGCGGCGGGGAGGGCGGGGCGGGGCGAGGGCCCCCTGGGCCTGGGCGGCGCGGCGGGGCTGCGTGCGGGGCCCCGGTCTCTGCTCCGGGCAGGGCCGGCGGCGCGCCCGAGCGGGGAGTGCCCCCGGCGCACCCGGGAGGGCGAGGCGAGCGTGGGGTTCGGGCTCCGGGCGCGTGTAGGGCCCGGGGTCCCGGCCCTTCGGAGTCGGCCGCAGGCTTTGTGGCGGGAGTGAGGGGAGGCGGTGGCCGGACGCTGCAGGCCTGGTGGCAGATGGCGTGGAGCACACGTCGGCAGGGCACGGGAGGCCTCGGCCTGGGAGCTCTCGGTAGTGGGGCCGGAGGGGGAGGGGGTTAGGGCTGCCTGGGCGCTGGAGCCAGGCTCTCTGGTGTCGGTGCATAGGTGGGGGAGGGAGAGGTAGGCGTCGCCACTACCCGCGCGTGGACGGGTTAGGCGCTAAGGTCTAGGAGGTGGTAACCGGAGATAATGAGCCTTAAAAAGATAAGTATCGGGTTTCGTCTGCTTCAGAGTGATGGGTGAGTAGTGAGGGGTGGTGAAACGAATTCTTTGCCCCCTTTCCACTAGAACTGGTAACCCTTTTATTTGTATATGTTGAATCATTTAGTTGCAGTTCTCCCGCCACCGAACCCACACCCACACCCATGTGTAGATTGCACTTCGAGGCCTCTTTGGTGGTGGGGATTTTTGTATTGGAGCCCTTCCATTACAGGCTCAAACTCAACTCCAAATAAACGGGGCCTCTGTGTTAGACGTCTTGGAATATTAGAAGTTGGAACCCTGCATCTTCCCCCCACCCTACCCCCCGGCATAATAGTGTTTCAGGGGAGAAAAAAGAAAATTACTTTGAATTTCTTCTGCTCTTAAAGCCTTGAACCCTTCAAAAGTCCACGTGGTAAATTCTCATGCCATTTTCTGTATTTGTGACTGCAAAAAGAGCCACTGTGTCGAAATCAGTACAACTTCATGCCAAGAATCTAAAAATGCCATGAGTGTAAATTTACTGCTTATGTTCTGGAGTTGTGATTCTATACTCCATTAAGATTGTCATAATGCTAAGTTTAAGCCAGCAACTTTCTGCCCATCTATATTTAAAAAAATAGTTGATTCTATTTTTGGTGGAGATCAGGGGCCTCAGTGTTAAAGAGATCTGAGTTCCATTTGTGGCTCACTTATTTGATATGACTTCGGGCAAATTAATCTCTTAGTTGCACCCTCTGCGCAATGGGAATAATAACTGCCCTGCATAGATGTGAAGATTAAGTGGTATTTCATTGGTGGTCGATAAACGGTATCGATTATTAATCAACGGATACCTTTGAGTGAGGTTATAGTGTTGTTTTACCTATCTCATTTAATCTAAAGTTCTTTATATCTTTAATTATTTGAGAAACATAGTTCCCAACCCTTTTGGGACTGTGGCACAAAGTGATTTCAGGATATTTAATTGTATGTAGAAGTATGCTATATGGTAAATTCTTAAAGGTGCAGGAGGTAACAATTACATATGAGGAAATTTTCAGAGTTCTCAGAAGTAATTGACAACAACCTGTGGATTGATATTACTTATAAAAATCAAGTTGTTCTTGAATATTCCTTTACTGTTTATTGTGTACTAATAAGTTAAAGGATTTAAAAGTTAAAATGCAGCTGCTTAATGTTTTCAGACAAATTTTACATAAAATGTCTATTTGACTTTGGTTCTTTGTAGTAATGAATGTTGGTGCTGCAGGAACTTCACCAGCTTATAATATTCAGAATTAATTCCAGAATTATTGAAACCTAAAGGAGTTTTTTTGTAAATATCTGTGGGTTTATTGAAGTTACGCAGTGATTTTCCACACTCCGCTGAAATATTTATGTTCTACAAGTTTTTGTATAGCTCTTTAGGCACTTTGTGGATACATTATCGTAGAGCCAATATTGTATTTGTATAGATTCTTAACTATATTTGCTGATTTCCAATTTATTTCTAAGGGAATGTATTAAGTTATATGAATTATAAATATATTTCCAGAAGAATATTTTCGGAACCCTCATTGTTACAGATCTTCAGCTTTTTGTTGCTATCTCTATAAACGTAATTTTGTTGCCATTTATATAGATGTGAAAACTAACATTGTTAATTTGGGGCAAGAAATGAAAATATTTAATTCATGATATATGGAACATTTACATTAAAATAATGTCTAGGCTTTTATTTTAGTGGCTTTAAATTTCGGAAATGCTTCTCAACCTAGAACTAGTTAAATTTCATCTCTATAGTGGTTTTTCAATTGATATTTATTTTTGATACAGTACTTGAGAGTAGAATTCCAGTAAGAAAAACAATAAAAATTATATAGGGAGAATCTAAGTGTCCTGTTTCTAATTTGTAAAAACTAGATAACCAAAGATACTAGAAATAGATCTAAAATGAAGGGAAAAAATAGGATTTTAGTGAGGCCTATAGGAAGATCTACATAAAATTAACAGATCTTGGTCTCTGAGACTTCCTATTTTGGCTGCTCAAAGATTTGTCCTTGTTTGATTTTACCTAGAAGGAACTAAGGAAATTAAGTAACTTGAGGTGGCCAGTATAGAAACTCTTGTGAGCTTGAGATGAACAGGAGAAAAAAATGAGTGAAAGAAAGAACTGAGAGATAAAGAGGAATTGCGGGAGGGATTCATTTGTTGAACAAGTAAATGTTTAGTGAGCTTTGCCTAGCAGGACTGGAGGAGTTTAGGGACATGTGGGACATGGTCTGAGTCTTCTGGGAGCCTTCCACGTGGGAGCCTTGACCTAACTGGAGCTCAGTGGCTGTAGAGTAGATGTATAGAGTGGAAGAAGCAAGCCGATTTGTTTTTAAAGTGTATTCCTTTAGTTTTTGAATGTTCAAAGTCCATCCCCCCCTTTTTTTTAACTAGCAAAGCTTTCTTAACACTTATTAGCCATTTTGTACCATTTACTTGACCATTACCATGCACTGCCTTTAGTGTAAACTGTTGGAAAGCTGTCTTTTTATTATAATAGTAATGCATCTTCTTTTCTATTCTAACGATAGAGAAACAAAATGAGATGGTGGTATGTATGTGTGGCATGGGGAGACCATTGCTTAAAAGAGGTGAGGTTCTGTTTTAAATAGATGGTTTACTGTAAAACAATGTAGGAGAAATTTAAGTAATCTATATGTCTAATAAAGCATTCAGAGATGTCTAATAGGCTGCTACTCCTATAAAATTCTTAAAAATTCTGAAGTTTGGTGGTGTGATGAACATTTAGTGGGAACTAGAAGACATGCAGTTTTTAACCTCAGATCCAAAGTCACTTAGTTTTTCCTTTTGGTATTACTTAAACTCATTAATTAAGAACAAGTGAATTAAAGAGCAAAAATTGAGATAATTGTAACATAGTGCAGATTTTATGGTATCACTGAAGAGGATGATGAGAGAGTATGTGGTATACAGATTTAATCCTTCAGTCTGCTAATCTTTGCTACTGTTATGTGCTTTTATAACTGAAAAAAAAACCCAACAGTAAGTTTGAGATAAGAGTTTAAATGCACAAGCTGAAATGTGAATATATTACTATGTAAGTGACCTCAAAGCTGTGTAAATACATTGGAAGTTTTTGATAAGAAAATTGTGAAGATACAGTAGTTTTTTAATTAGTATAAACAACATATTTAGTGTGATATACAGTAATCTGCAAAGAATTACCTCGCTTTTTGGTTTTATCTGTATAATGTTGGTGATTATGCTGTAAAATACTGCTTTTAATACTTGTTCTTTGTACAGTATTTGCTAACTGTCGTTTATTAGCGAGTTCTTGTTGTGGTTTATTGTATTTTAGTATAGTTGTGCTGGAGATAGTGCCTTATTATAGAAGTTTAATAAATTATTGAAACATTAAGCGGTAAATGTATTAAAGTACTATATTGCATAGGTGAAATTAAGATTTCTTGGCATATTGATATTGGTAGAACAAAATACGTGAAGTACCTGGGGAATCTGCTATGGTTTCTGCTAGACTTCTCCTCTTTCTATGCCTGGCACACAGTAGGCATTTAATAAAGATCTTTTGAATGAATTGAATACATTCTTTTGATGAACTGTTGAGTCAGTGATCCCTCAGTGTTTGCATGTTGATTCGTTTATTTAATATTGATTGAGTACTTACTAAATGTCGGGTTCTGCTGTCATGGTGGGTACATTCTAGTGGAATAAATCAGTCAAAAAACAAATTTAAAAAATCAGCTAATGGTAAGTGCTATGTGGGGAATTGAAATAGGGTGTGGTAATGTGATAGTGCATGACAGGGTGGCTACTTTTAAATCGACTGGTCACAGAAGGCCTTTTTGAATAAGGTGACATTTAAACTGAGATCTGAATAATAACAAGCACTCAGAGATGGGGAGAGTGTTTTCTGTAGGGAAAGACCTTTGAGAGCATGTTTTGGGAATCAAAAAAAGCCTGTATTGCCGATCTAGTAGGTAAGGGGAAGGAGGGTAAGAGATTAGAGAGTTAGGCAAGGGTCTCGAACCTGTAGAGCTTTGTAATAACCTGGGGGTTTTCGAGGTAAAATAGGAAGCTTTTGGGGGATTTTAAGCAGAAGGGGAAATGATATCATTTATGATTTTGAAAGGTTACTTTGCCTGCTGTATGGAGGATGGAGAGTGGAGTGAGCAAGAGTGAAAGCAGGGAGACCAGTTAGGAGGCTTGTGCAGTAGTCTTTAGCCGTTAGGGCTTTGACCGGGGAAGTCAGAGTGGAAATATGGAGAGAATGGATGGATTTGGAAGGGTAGAGTTGAGAGACTTTTTTGATGGGTTGGAGTGGGAAAAATTGAGAAACCTAGATTTTGGTTGTATATATTGTATACTTGTTTCTTTCCTGAGATGTGGGGGATGGAAGAGGAGCAGGTGTGGAGATTGGGGTGGGAATTCAAGACTTAAGTTGAAGTGCTTGTTAAACATTCAAATGGAGATGATGAGAGGATTTGTTATGAAGGTTGATTCCAGAGAGAAGTTTGGGCTAGAGATAGAAACATGAAAATAGCCAGCATATATGGTTGACTTCAATCCATGGGACTGGATGAGATCATCTAGCAGTCTTTATCAATGCCCATTTCTTGAGAATATTGGGCCCTAATGCCTAAATTATCTGTTGTGTGTAATTCATTAACTTCTATGCTACTAGAATTGAGGAACCTTGGTGAGAATGTTGCTAGGTAATAGGATGGGGCCTAGGGCTGAATCCTGGGATGCTCTAACATGTGCAGATTGGTCAGTCAAGGAGCAATCTGTGAGGTAGGAAGAATCCAAGAAAAAAAAAGTTTCAAGGAGAGGGAAAGGGTCAAATGTGTGTAATGCTTGAGAAATGAAAAGTGAGATAAAAACAGACATGACCTTTGGTTTTGGCAAATTGTGGGTAATTAGTGACCCTGAAGAGTGGTCTTGATGGAGTGGGGGGCTAGAAGCTAGATTTGAGTGGAGTGAGGAAGGAATGGGAGGAGAGAAAGTGGAGATATAGTAGCTATGGACATATAGTCATGAGCCACATAATGATGTTTCGGTCAATGATGGACCACATGTATGACGGTGGTCCCATAAGATTAGTACCCTTTAGCTTAGGTGTATAGTAGGCTATGGCATCTAGGTTTGTGTAAGTATACTCTGATGTTCACGCAACAACGAAATCACCTAACACATTTCTCAGATCATGTCCCTACTGTTAAGTGATACATGACTGTATATTGTTAGTTATCCTTGACATTGTCCTTTTTCCTGATGTAGCTGTCTTTATCTGTGGGTTAAAAACGTGTGAAAATGATTGCAGTAGTTCTGAGCTTCACAGCATGTGGTAGGCATTATTTAAAAAAGAAACCCATACCAGAATTGTGAAAAATATGTAATAGTGTACCTTTTAAAGAGAAATGAAAACGGACCTGACTGGTAACTTGCCTGAGGTCACATAGTCAGTGGCCTTGGTAGTTTGAATGTCTGTGAAAGATGGTCTTGCCCATACCCTGGCCTTCTATTCCTTAATCTCTCATCCGGTGATCTTTCCTTCTACTCTACCTCAAGTATTCAGTCCCATGGCTAGTAACTAGCTCTTATCATTACCAGTAATTGTAGCTCCTCCCCCAGCCCCAGTAATCTGTTTCTAGTATCTCACTTTACCTTCTCTCTGATTCCAACTCGAATGAGATCTGTAATTTTGACCATACTTTTTTTCACTGGCCCTCCCCTCATGTTATCACTTCCACCCTTGTCCAGCTAAAATAGGGTCAGTGGTTATAATCACTCCCTTGCAAGGGTCAGCGTAGCATGACTCTTGAACCAGGCTGCCTGGGTTTCAGTCCTGGCCGTACCACTTGCTATGTGACTTTGGACAAGTTACCCAATTATGTGCCTATTTCCTCATCTATATAAATTGTGGATACTACCACTGGAAGTACTAACCTCATAAGGTTGTTTTGAAGGTTATGTAAGTTTGAGATACTACATATAGAGTGCTTAGAATCGTAACAGTGCTTGGCAACATGGTCCCACACTCACTCCTTTGTTCTTGCTTAGAAAACTCTAAATGTGATTAAATTCAACTGTGTGCTTGCACCTGTGCAGCTAGAAGGCACCCACATAGCCACATTGACTTGTCTCACTTAAGTTCATGAACATTAACCTTAACTAGGCCCTTCATACTGCCTGACAGTCATACATTTCACTCACTAGGCCATTCACTCTTCCACTTCCATAGGCCGATTTCATATCATCTCCTCCTTATTTTCAGCCGATGACCCTAGATTTTAGAGTTTATTGAGATTATAGAAACAGTTGGAACGGAACTTATACAAAGTCCTATGAGAGCAGCCTACCTGCTAGCCTCCTTTTATTGTGGATGGCTGTCTTTTGTGGATGGTGCTATCTAGGGCCTGTCCCTCCACTTTTCTGCTATATCCTATACTCTGTCACCTGTGAAGGACATCACTCCATCAGTTCTCTTATTCTCCTCTGCATCATTGATTTTTCCATTCCTAGAGTGTAGTACAAACATTTCCCCCATCTTAATGAAACCCTTCCTTGTCCTTACATCCCTCTGTGGCTGCTGCATCCCATTTCCCTGCTCCTCCTTGCAGCAAAACTTACGAGTAGCTCTTGATTCTGTTTACTTTTTTCCACATCTTGCTCTTTTTCAGATACATTGTACTATTCCTAAACTAAAGTTTTCTCCCACTTTGTACTTATCCTGTGTCCTTGAGCACAGTACTTAAAAAAACTCTCTTCTCGTTAGTAAGAAGTAATAATATACCTGCCTTCCTCATAAAGTTGATGTGAAAATCAGGTGAGATCATGAATCTGAAAACTTCTAGTGATTTCTGAAATTAGAAATAAATTTATGCAATTTTTAAATATCCTGCTTTCATCAGTTTTCTATTATTTTGATCGATGTTTTCATTTTCTAAAAAAGGTGTGAATGAGATATCATTCTTATTCTCTCAACTTGACATAATCAGCAGTTTCAAACAGTTTGTAAGAGCACTGTCCTGCCTTTTTTAGCTTGGAAATTGTGAGATTGTTTGATAGGTAATGTATAAAATTTCTGTTACTTTTTGAAAGAACTGTGCTGAATTTAAGCCTGCTGCAGCACTGTGACTCCTGCTGAAGGACACCACAGCATCTGTTCCCCAGAAGTTTGGATAATAAATTCCTTGTGTAGTGTCCGAAAGAACTAATTTTATAACTGAATGAACTGTTTAAACCCTTTAAACATTATGTTAAGCCTATTCCAGCAGAGGAAGTAGACCGGCTCCAGATGACTAATGTATATGAACAGGTCCTAGGTGCTTCAGACAGAGAGATTATTTGTCACTCCCTCTCCTCTCTCCTCCACAGACTGACTGAATTAGGTAGGTGACTTTTTTTTTTTTTTTTTGTAGTGCATTAGAGAAATCCATTCTCTATCAATAAACAAACTTTAAAAGTTACAGGTGTCTTGGGAGTTTTTACTTTTCTACTTAATCTTCAAAGTCCTGTGTGTTTTTTGGTCTTGTTGAAATCATACTGCTAGGAATATATTTTAGAAAAGAATAAATTAAATTGGCATGCATAGGTTGGCTTAGGAGCTAAAGATGGTAGTTTCTGTGGGAAAATGGATTCTGGATTTCAAGTTATATTGAAAATAGTAGCTTTTGGATCATAACCTTCATTTGAGGATTGATTGCCTTTGTTTACTGTATTCACACATTATTAATACTGTACTCATTTATTTTTCAACAAAATCTCTTGTGCTACATTTTTTCATTCCTTGGGTCCAGTGACAGTATTTTTCCTCTTTGCACTAAAGTCAGCTGACATCTTTATAATCAATTCTGTTTTTAGAATTACCAGGAACCTACTTTGGGGGAGAAATTCAGGAAATACTCCTTAGTGCCTGTGCCAGTTTCTCAGATGGGAGGGATACCACCCAGGGAACCAAAGAGGAAAAAGCTTTGCCCATAGTGGAAGTCTATGAAATGCTTCTGTAAACATATTTGGCTTTGAAACTCTCTTTCCTTTTGCTAATAGTTAATGGCCAAAATTTAGTTGCTCTTATTTTTTAATTTGCTAGGCTACGTAGTATTAGAACTGCTGCCTTCAGCTTTTTTTTTTTAATGAAATCTCTCAAAATTGCAGTGTATTCTTGTGTAATATTAGTAAGCAATAGCTGGGGGAGGGGTGAAATGAGATTTTTTTCTTTTAAACTACTGAGTTTTCCCTTAAATCACTAAAATAATCCAGGCTTGTTATAGTAAATACAGTATATAAAGTAAAAAGCTGTAGGCCCTGATGAAAGTAACGACAACGGTCTCTGTGTGCTCCTAGTCATTGTTTTAAATATCTAAATGTAAACGCAATTACACTGTATTTTTAAAAATCAGTTGCTTAGCAACTTGTGTTTTTCCCTTAAAGATAATTGTAAATATTTCATTCCTTCCTTCATATGCATGCATTTAGTGAATACATTGCATGTGTAGTTATCATTCTTGTGAGTGCATGTGCAGTAATGTATTTTACCATTTCACCATTGCTGGATGTTTAGGATTGTTTTTAGTATTACAGAGAGTTAGTGTAGTGCACATACTTTGTACATATATCTTTGTAGTATTTGTGGGAGTATCTCTCTAACATTGATTTCTAGATGTGCAATTATTGGATCAAAGACTGGCAGATTGCCTCAAAAACACCTGCATCAGTGCTCACAAATATCAACGGTATTTGTTCACAGATATCAACTTGTGTATGAGTAACTAGCCTGGATTCAAATTTGGGCAGTTGGCCTCCAGAGCCTGTGTACTTAACCTTTATATTTTGGTGCTTTTGTGTCCCCATTAGAAAATGAGGATAATAATAATATCTACCTATGTACTAGTTACCTATTACTGCATAACAAATTGCCTAAAACCTAGTGGGTTAAAACAGTGATAAACATTTATTATTTCATAGTTTCTGTGAATCAGGAATTCAGGGATGGCTTAGCTTTGTGGTTCTTAATCTAGGTTTCTCATGAGGTTGCATTAAGGGCTACAGTTATCTGAAGGCTTGACTGTGGCTGGAGGAATCCCTTCAGAAGTGACTTAATCACATGGCTAGCAACTTGGTACTGGTTGTTGACTGGATGCCTCAGTTCCTCCCCATATGTTCCTCTTGCCAGGCTGCTTGCATGTCCGATGACATGGCAGCTGGATTCTTCCAGTGGGAGTGATCTCAGAGAGCAAGACAGAAGCAGTGGCCTTATAAACCAGCCATGTCAGCTGTGTTTAATATTAGATATTGAGTATGTTTTTATTTTAGAATTCACAATTTCATAAGCAAGAAGTATTTGGCTAGGAAAAAAGTTTTAATTTCTTGAGTATTCCTGTGCTTTTTGTGTGTGTGTGTGAGGAAGACCAGCCCTGAGCTAACATCCACTGCCAATCTTCCTCTTTTTGCTGAGGAAGACTGGCCCTGGGCTAACATCCGTGCCCATCTTCCTCCACTTTATATGGCACGCTGCCACGGCATGGCTGACAGGCAGTGCGTCGGCAGGCGCCCGGGATCCGAACCCGCGAACCCCGGGCTGCCAAGCGCGAACTTAACCGCTCCGCCACCGGCGGCCCCGGTTCCTGTGCTTTATGTCTAGTTGAATCAGATGTTAAACTCCTGTTCTTTATCTAGGAGGAAATAAGCAACAAAAGGAAAGTTTAGTCCCTGCTTCTTGTTTATTAGCTTGGATAAGATAGCCCTGGTTATTTACTAGGACTCTAGTGCTCAGTTTAGATCCATCCTGTTGAGATGACTTATTGGAATGGGAGCGCTGGCACGAGGCTCAGCAGTTAGAGGAGTCATGACTACATCCATTGCCAGTCATAACCTTCCCAAGAGAAACCTTGTGCACTGTTGTTACCTCTTCCTTCTTTGCAGCATCCAGAAAGAAGGCCTTTCTTTAGAAGCTGTTTTAAGGTGTGCTCAGTTTGATGGGGGAAGGGAAGATTTAGACAAACTAGTCTAGAATCCATCCTTCAGCAAATACATTATGGTTGAAATACCTATGGGACATCAGGGAGAAGGTGTCCAGTAGAGAGTGGGGTATGCATAACAGAAGGTCAGGAAAGAGCTGGAATAGAGATAGAGATGACATCTGGATGGTTATTAAAACTACGAGTAGATGAGAGGATTATCCTGGAAGTTTATGTAGAAGAAAAGGCAGCCTTGGGCATAACCCTGAGTAACACTTACAGGGCTGGCCAAGGATGAGGATTTCACAAAGGAGTGAACAGAGATTAAGGAGGAAAGCCAGAGAAGTATGGCCTTATGGAAGCCAAAGGAAGACAGTGTGAAAAGGAGAGACAGGTTAGTACTGTCAAATGTGACAGAGAGGTCAAGTAAGATAGGGAAGGACTAAGAAGTGTCTGATTATGGTATTGCTGAAGTCAGCGATACTGGTAAGAGCAGTCTTAATGGAATTGTGGGATTTGGCACTACTAGAGAGAATAAGCTGCAGAATGTGAATAAAGTCCATGCTTCTGTTAATCAGCACTGTATTGCACTCTTGAGAAAATAGATGTGAGGTTACAAGTAAGTGAAGGCAATGTGCAGTTAAGTTTTGGAAAAATACTTGAGACTGAGGGGAGGAGAACGTAGCTAGGAGACAAGGGATTGTGAAGTTTTTTGTTTCGTTTTTAAGATGGTAGAGAATTGGGCCTGTTTAAGTGTGAATGGAAATGAACTGGCCTAAACTTTTAAAAATATGTATTTTATGAGTGCTGGAAATAAAAATACAGTTCCTATTAGATACAAACTATATTTATGTCGATTAAATCTGTCTTAATTGCCTTACTTATTCTGACCTGTCAAGGGATGAGATTCCTCCTTGTTTTACTTTTTGATTCATATATTTCTTTTATTTCCTTTTTTCTTTACATATTTATATGCTATATTAATTTACTCATTCAGCAAGTGATAACTGAGTTAGCCTATGTGCTAAACCACTATGTACTGTTCTGAGAACTGGGTTCACTCAGAGTGACACATGTGGTCTGTAATTCATTTGTGATTTTTTTCACCAAGTAATCACAGTTGCAAATATTGCATCTCTCCTCCCTCTCTAAACAAAAAAAGTGTGAAAGGAAATTTATCCTTCACCGCAGAGTGCTCTAACCGTGCTCTGCTACCACTCAGTTGACTTTGGGCAAGTCATTTAGCATGTAAGATAGCAGTTCTCAAGGCTAAAAATTATTGAGCACTCCAAAATAACTTTTGTCTATGTGCCTGTATTTATTGATATTTACCACATTAGAAATTAAAACTTAGAAATTTTTTTAATGTTCCTTTAAAAATAATAAACCCATTAAATGTTACAATCAATATATTTTGGTGTGAAAAATTATTTTCCAAAACAACAACAGAAAGCAGTGAGAAGACTGACATTGTTTTACTTGTTTTGTAAATTTCTTTACTGTTTGGCTTAATAGAAGATAGCTGGATTCTCATCTGCTTCTGCATTAAGCCTTTTGTGATATCGCATGCTCTGTATCCTGTGGAAGACTCAACTGTATATTTGTGAGAAAATGAGAGTGAGAAAAGGCAAATAATGTCTTTTGATCTTGCAGACCACCCGGTAGGGCTCCCTAGACCATGCACACCTTGAGAATCTCTGCTCTAATAGCAATATAGGGGTTTAACTAGATGGTCTTTAAAGGTTACCTTAGCTCAGAAATTTAGATAGTATCTTTTATTTCCTACTCTTATAAAGTGCAAACTGAATGTATAGGTAAAATGAGAACTATCATAAATGTTATTTAAAGCAGGGATGAACCATAGAGTTGTTAGAGAAGTTGTGGACTCCTTGTACTATTTTATTCTGAAACACGCCTAGCATAGAGTTTACCATCTAATAGAGCAACAGTATACTAAATTGGATAAAGACGTGGAATTCATATCCTCAGTTTACTGATGTTGAGATTAGATTTTCTGAGTGCTTTTTTAAAAAGTTGTCACTTATGTTAGTCTTACTTTTGAAATTCAGAGCAGCAGAAAATAGTGGGTTGAGATTTTTGTAATGGCTTTTCACTTTGGGGAACATCAGAATAGCGGTGATGCAGCCGACCTGTCTCAGGAAGATCTGTAGAAAGGGTGATTTATATGGATGGTATTTGCAAAATACTCTGTTCTCAAGCTTGAAGTCAGAAGAGCTCGTTTTGGGTTTCAGCTACTACTTAGTTGCAGTGGGATTTGGGGAAGAAATTTAACCTCTTTGTTTCCTCATCTGTAAAATTGAGTGGATGGTATTCCAGTTTGTCCCAGAGTTTTGAGGATTATGTGAAATTGTGTATGTTAATGTACTTGAAGCTATGTAAACATTGCTATCTTTTTTATTTTGCAAGAATATGCCATCACTTTTTAATTGTACAAAGGAATCCTCTCTTTCTATCCCTTTCTGTCAGTTTTTCACTGAGCTTTTCATAAAACTCAGAAATATCAACTTAGACAATTTTCAGAAGTATCCTGGGAAATGGAAGGAAATGGAATTTTCTCTCTTGATTCTTGTGCCTTTAAAGTAATGAGACAAGTTCCATTTTGTCTCCTTGCCTCTTTTACTCCTATGCCACCCTACTTTCTGATCAGTTTCAGAAATTGATTAGACTCGTTTTCTAAATACTTCATAATGAGCCTATTGTCGCATAATTTTAGTAATCGAAGAGACCATAAAGATCATCTATTTCAGTCCCTCTTACTTGACAGAGGAGAGTGATACTAAGATAAGCCGAGCCACTTGTTTAAGATCATTTAAGTAGTACAGTGGTTCTTAGCCTTGGCTGAACTTTGGAACCACCTAAAAAGCTTTTAAAACATACTCATGTCCAGGCCCCACCTTCAGAAATGATGTTTTAATTGGTCTTTATAAAGTTCCCCATCAGGTGATTATAATGAAACATTACTACACACTTTTTTTTTGCGAGGAAGACCAGCCCTGAGCTAACATCCATTGCCGATCCTCCTCTTTTTGCTGAGGAAGACTGGCCCTGGGCTAACATCTGTGCCCATCTTCCTCTACTTTATATGGGACGCCACCACAGCAAGGCTGACAGGCAGTGCGTCGGCAGGCGCCCGGGATCCGAACCCGTGAACCGTGGGCTACCAAGCGCGAACTTAACCGCTGCGCCACCGGGCGGCCCCACTACACACTTTTAAAGTGAATCATTTGCCTTTTAACATTCACATTTAACTTTTGTTATTATAAATGAGACCATTTTATTTCATAGATCTTTTAGATTAAAGAGGTTTACTTTCTTTGTGGGAAATTAGCCCATAAACTTTGTAATGAGAATCAAAACTTTTTGGTGTGAAGCCTTTATTTTGAATAGATTTATCAAGTCAACTGGTAAAGTTTTTTTTTAATTTATGTATATTTAACACATAGTGGTAAAACAAAGTTCATACCTATCATACCTAATAATATAAGTTAATAGTGAGTCTTTTGATATAATGTTGGAAAGACATGATCTTTAAGTTTTTGGAAGCGTTAATAATTAAAATGTATAAAAATTATCTTGCATCATTTATTCAGATTCTGGATTGTCATCTGTTGTTTAGAATTTTTCAAAGAAATCTTTATTTTTCCTATAGGTGAAAGCACTGAAGGAGAAGATTGAGTCAGAAAAGGGGAAAGATGCCTTTCCTGTAGCAGGTCAAAAATTAATTTATGCAGGTATGAATTAATCCTGAAATTAGTATGCCATTTTCTTGCTTACAAGAAATTCTTTTAGTGACATTCTTTTAGTTTTGGAAATTGTCATCTTAGGAGTTGTAGTGTATACAAATTGATTCTGTCAGAAATGTGATCGTACAGATAGAAGCAGTGAACGAGCAGTCATTTGAATGTGATATTAATATTCAATCTTCTCTTTAAATAAAATACCAAAATTGACTGAAGAATATAGAAAACCTTATGTGTCAAGAGACACTAAAAATAAGTGACAGGAAAAGATTAATATTCAGATTATATAAAAAGCTCTTAGAAATTACTAAGGAAGAAGGACCCAATAAAAAAATCAACGAAGGATATGAATAGGAAATTGCAAACTTAACTAGCTTTACTAGTAACCAGGAAAATGAATGTTAAAGTAGACTTGATTTACAAATTTTGTGGATAAGATTCTTTTCTGTGTTCTTCAGAAGAAATACTGAACTGCTGTCATTGTAGATGAGAGTAAGGTGGGTCTTGGATTGCCCATGGTTTCTTGTCTCTTTCTAGATAGAGATTTTGTAGTATTTTCTTAACTGAGATGGTTTAGAGGAAACACCAGCCCCATGATCAGGAATGAGAAGCCTAAAGAGGCAGACATAAAACTAGAATTTCTGGTTCTTAGTCTTGGCCTGTTGACTCATTTCTATACAGAGTAGCGACTCTATTCCTGTCTTAATGCTTGCAGCTTTTGATTCAATAACTTTTTAAAAATGGAAAACTAAGTGCAAGGGAAAGGAAACCTGAGGGAATCCTGACCTGACACTTGACCTTCAGTATGACCAAACCTTGTGTACTCCTTTTCGCTTCCCTCAGTTCTGTACCGCCTACCGTCTTGCCTTTTGTTGTGTACCAGGTCATTTTCTGAAGGACTTTTGAGTATGAGTATCTCACTTTCATAGCATTGAAGCATCCTGTTTTGCCAGATATTCGGTATTTGTGGGAGCAGAAAGTTTGTTATTTTCTCCTTCCTCTCATCAAGAGGGGGATCCCTGGGCAATTGCAATATTTAAATTTATTTATCTTCATGATCTGCCCTTTCTCAGGACCTAGTTAATATTTCCTTACCCTGCAAGTCTTTTTATTATAAGTAATAATAATAAATTATAAGTAATAATTATAAGTAATAAGTAATAATTTTTAAGAATTGCTTGAGATGTCTATATACGGTATATACGTTTGATATCTTAGTTAAATGCTTATGCCTTTTTAACTAATTATGTTTCTGTTTACATTTATCTTTATCTTGGCTGATTGGTTAATGTTTTTCTTTGGAGAAAGTATTGATTGGTAGAATTGACGTTGGTGATTGTTTAACTTCAGTTATGTGTAAGGCAAAGGTTACTGTGCCTTAAATAACATGTTTTTTTCTCTTAATGAATTAGGCAAAATCCTCAGTGATGATACTGCTCTAAAAGAATATAAAATTGATGAGAAAAACTTTGTGGTGGTTATGGTGACAAAAGTAAGTTTCAGCCTCATTCTGTATATTTTGATGCCTGCAGGTCTTATAAAAAATAACGACCCCAAATCCAGCCTTTACACTTTTAGGTGAATACAGTTTATGCATATCCATAATGGCATGCACTTATTGTTATTAAAGATTTTAACAGTTTTCCTTGGGTCAACCTTAAAGTTAATAGTTTTGTACATTTGTAGTTTGAACATAATTTTAAGTAAATTAAAACAATTTTATATAAATGTCTTGTTGAAAATTGTTAGGCTTTGCTGGAGTAGTAAAATCATTAATTATGGAATTATTAGAAAATGTGATTCTTAGAAATTGAATAAATGTTGATTTTGTAGTTTTTAATAAGGGTGCCTTAAAGGGACTTGCTGAATTATGTACTAGACCTGACAAACTGCTCAAGGCAGAAAAGCCATGTAGACTCAAAATTTCAGTGATATTTCTTAGTTAATGAGATAGATTTTCAGAAACTAAAAGAAAGAATAGACAGCCAAAGAAATGAAGGAATGATTATTGTGAAGAACTTTTTAACAGAAACAATATTTGGGGCAATTTATAAAAGTCAAAGTTTTTCTCTAAAGCAGAGAATGCATATGGGTTCTTTTCAGAGATTTTGTTTTATTTATATACTTGTTTAAAGATATATAAGCATGCAGTGGAGAGTTAAGACAAATAGAGAAGTGGTGGTACTCAGCTTTAATTTTTTAGGATTGAATTGTCATAATCTGAGAAGAATAGTGTTACTCGTAGCTCTAGAAATAAGTTTAAATAGTTAATTGAAACCAGTTTATCAAAGACCAAAAGTAAAGTAAATGTGGGGTTTTTTAAGTTGCAAAATAATTGATATATGCAGTAGAAAATAGAGTTGAACAAATAAATTTTAATTACTGTATTCTTTTGTACTGAGAAACAAAAAGTAGCTAAACAGTTTACATGTGTTAGGCTTAAAAATTTTTAATCCATTAAAAACCATATTGATTTTGCTATATTTAACCACTTACTCATTAAATATTAAACTTTAAATACAGAGGAACAGAATCATTTGAGGAAACTTTGTCTCATCTAGTTTTTTATCTAGTTTTAAAAAAAAATTGTGATAAAATATACATAACACAAAATTTACCAGTTTAACCATTTTTAAGTGTATGGTTCAGTGGCATTATGTACATTCACATTATTATGCAACCATCACCACCATCAATCTCCAGAACTTTTTTCATCTTCTCAGGCTGAAACTCTGTACCCATTAAATAACTCCCCATTTTCCCTTCCCCCTAGCCCTGGCAACCACCATTCTACTTTCTTTCTGCGAATTTGACCACGCTGGGTACTTCATATCAATGGAATCAGTATTTGTCCTTTTGTGACTGGCATATTTCCTTTAGCATAATGTCTTCAAGGGTCATCCCTGTTGTAGCATGTGCCAGAATTTCTGTCCTTTTCAGGACTGAACAATATTCCATTGTCTCATCTAATTTTAGCGTACGTAGTACATAATGGGAAATGTGGTAGCCACACATTTGGATGTGTATTTGTTTTTGGTCTTATTTCCTTTAGTATTAAGTAACCTTGACTATTTAGAACATAACTAAGCATTAAACAGGATAGGTCTCAGAATAGGTATATGCATTTGAAGAACAGCTGCTTGGAGCAAAGCCTATTCTTATTTTATATAGGATTCAAATGATATTCGTGGTTGTTTTATTTTCATGTGAATAGTCAAGACCAGCTGTTACAAGGGGGAGAAAACTGCTACATTAGGCATTATGGAAGCAATGAGAAATGACCTTTCAAAATTTCAAAAAGCAGATGAGTTTGGTACCCTTTAGAATGAGGCTTAAAGAGCTCTTTGTGGCAACAGAGACCTTGAGGGCATGGTTGTTACAATATTGTATGGATCACAAATAATCTTAAGGGGAATATTAAAGGTGTATAATGCATCTAAATTACATTTTTATCCAGATTGGAAGTTTAGAACATTAATAATTTGCAGAGTATTATATTGGCAGTTAGAGAGCTAACTGTAAGACTTAGAACAGGGAGAGGAGAGTGAATGCTGCTAGTATTTTTAAAGCCCCTCCCTTACCTTGCACTAACCAGTGCGCTCTACTAGCTTAAATCAAACAAGGTAAGTGTTGGCTCGCTGCTTTTACAGTTGTTGATATATACTTGGGGCAAATTATGTTGAATTTTAATCCCATCTTCCATCAGGTTACCTTTTGTCCTTAGGAAAGTTATGAGCTAAACAGGTAGTGAGTATTGATAAGCCTTAAGAGAAGAATACAACTCATATGATACAATTTTTATACGTGTATAGTTGCTTTTTGCTGTGGGAACCTCTGCCTCTGCTTCAGGAAGTGCTGAGCATGCAGTCATAACTTATTTTGCCTTTATTTGTAACTGCATATACATCTCAAAATGTTATGTCAGCCTCTTTGTGCTTACACCTATTGGTTTGTAGTCAGTATTGGGATTTTCCTCCCACCTCTGAAATACTACAGAATATTTGGTGTGTTCATTAATCGTACTTCTATTTATATTTCCATTATAAGAAAGTCATTTTGGTAATGCTTTTAAATGACAATGAGTACTTTAAAGTTATAGCCAAGGAATTTAAATTATAAATTTGGGGGGGGGGATATGTGGTTCTTTTGCTGGGTACACATTCTGTATATTTTTAAATATTGGCTTCTTTTGGTTCTTTTTCATATTAACTCGATGCAAAGACTGAAACTGTTGCCTAAAGCTAATAGACGTTGATAGTTAAGATAGTACATACGCTTTCATCAGCTTTGAAAGAGTAACATAGTGATTCAGATTACTAATATTGATCATTTATTATGTCACTTGACAAAATTATTTTCAAGTTACAGGATTGTATGTTATGTTTCTCTGTAGCATCATGTAACAATACAGTCTAATTAGAGATTAGGTAATAGTGTAGTATTTTATCATAATTTATTATTTTGCTTTTTAATGTGTTTAGCCCAAAGCAGTGACAACACCAGCACCAGCTACAACTCAGCAATCAAATCCTGCCACCACTACCACAGTTAGTTCCTCCACAGCACCAGCTGTGGCTCAGTCCCCAACCCCCACCCCCGCTTTGGCTCCCACTCCCACGCCTGCATCCACCACTCCAGCATCAACGACAGCATCTTCTGAACCTGCACCTGCTAGTGCAGCAAAACAAGAGAAACCTGCAGAAAAGCCAGCAGAAACACCAGTGGCTACTAGCCCAACATCAACTGACAGGTAAGAACTGGATTCTAGGAAACTGTATCTCAAAATATGTTTATAACGAGAAATTCATGCGTGTATTTATTTTGATTATTGTTTCGATCAAACTAACTTTTTATCTACTATGTTAAACTTTTTCTAAACTTTGAACTCTGGCTTATGTCTAAATTTCCATAATTCCGGATTTGTATACTCTGCATTGTTTTTTTTTTCCCCAGGGGAAAAGGAAAGAGGGTCAAAGTTGTTGTTCATTTTGTGTACAAAAATCAGGAAATGCAAATGACCAAAAAGAAAAAGAATTATAAAATCACTCAACATTATAAATTTGACATGTAAATAATGTGACATTGCCCCCAATCATTGTTTATATTTGATCTGTATTCTTTCTGATCATTGTCATCTATATCGTAAACATTTTTCCATGTCAGGAAATATTTTCGTTTGCTGCATAGCGTTGTGTTTGGGTCTGACATTTGTTAGCTCTTAACCTTAGAAAAGTAATGAACATCTTTGGGTTTCTTGCTCATCTGTAAAATGAGGGTGACAATAGGACCTATTTCACAGAGTTTTTATAAGGATTAAGTGAAATAATGAGTATAAAAGATGTGAAACAGCACATGGCACACAATAAGTGCAGAGTAAGTATCAGCTATTACGGATATTTCACCTACCACCTTTTGTTGAACGTGTGAATTGTTTCAGTTTTTCACTGTTTCATCTATATCTTTGTGAAGTTGTATAGAAATTTAAGCTTTTGCCTGTGTAGATCTTCAAAGATTTTTTTTCCCCAGTGATAAATAAAATAACCAAAGCAGATGCTTCAGTTCTCTTGGCTGGAAATCATACAAGGTAATTTCTCTTTTATCTGAGAGCACAAGCTGTATTATGTCCAGTGGGCACTGGCACTGGAGCTATTTGTATTTTGTGACTTTAATTGCAGCTCAAGACCTCAGTGGCAGTAGTTAGAGTCCTTGGAATCAGAACTAGACACAGTGGAAATCTACGCAGCAACTGGAAACACTTACTGACATGGAAGGGTGTTTGTGATAAATACAGCAATGATCAGAAAGAATGTAGTCATGATCCTTCATTTTAGTGTTTTGCCTTTAGGTGTGGTTTTTGTGTCTGACCCGATCAACCATGTTTGGAGGGGTTTGAGTCACCTGGTTCATTGCTCACTCGAGGCCTCTTTCCAAGGAATTGATTCCCTAAGAACAGAGCATAGGCTCAGTTAATAAAGTATTTTCCCCATGCCTGCCTGCTACAGTTTACTTTAGGCATTCTGAGACACCATTACCTAACTTGATCCTTCTCCCATGTATACCTAGAAATGCCTTCAACATTCTCACCTAGTGAGAGACAACCCAGAGTCAGGTGAAGCTATTATGTCAAAAGGCTGCTGGTCAAGCCTGTGTATAGAGGGGAACTTACAAATTTTACAAATTGGTTTCCCAAAGCATTTAAACATCGTAAACTTAATTAAATAAATCTTGAGTCAATGTTTGTATATCTTATTTTCTTAAATGCTTTAAGCTTCTTAAAAAGCTCATAGTGAGAATTTCAGAATTGATCAATACATTTTAATGTGCTGATATCAATTCAAATTTCTTACTATCTCTATTTTTATTTCTTCCTGGGGGTACAGTCTTATTTACCTACTCTCAAGAGTCAGGATTACCTTTTCAGACCTATAGAGGTTGCGTAAATGGGCTGACGGTCAGTGATCCAGAAGAGCAGACGCCAAGAGTCGCTTACTCAGTTGGGCTTTGTATGCCAACTATTTACTCTTATTTCCCAAAATTATATACCTCAGAGAAGGGTAACACAGGAAAGGAAGGATGTGAGAATCTCAGAAAACAAGCCACTTAAGTATGCCTTAGTCCCTTCTTCTGTGCTATAAAACACTTAGTGTCCTGTAAAGCACAAAACTTAGTAAGATAATTATCAGGAGATGCGCTGGTATGAATTTGAGGGGTGGCAGAAACTTTGTCCATTGCTACTGGCCTGATATTTCATTATTAGGGATTTGTTTCTTTAGGTCAGTATTGTTTTTTAAGAACCACCTATTAGAATGCAAATTCTGCTTATTGATATCTACCTTAGAGAAACTGCACTTGTGCACAAGGACTGTATTGTTTGTAATTGAGGACAAATTGAAACCAACCTCAATATCCATTAGTGAGGGGATGACTTGACCTGTGATTTATTCATATTAGAGAACAGTGCTACTCAGACTGTGGTAGTCAGTAAGCAGCGTCAGCTTCACTGGAAGGCAATTTGAAATGAATTCTGAGGCTCCACCCTAGACCTCTAAATCAGAATTATCTGGGGGTGGATCTGTATTTTAACAAGCTCTCCTGGTGAATTCTTGGGCTTCCTAAAGTTTGAGAAGCCCTGATCACCAATACTACAGGTCAGTTAAAGTATGCAGATATATGCATATTAAATGAATGTGGTTTCAAGGCTTTGTTATCAAGTGAAAAAAGCAAATGGCAAAACAATATAGGTGATAACCATAAACCAAACAAAAGCCACAAAACAACATGGTATATTTTCTGTCGGTATGCATGTTAATGAGTAGAAAACCAGTTTCCTCTGCAGATGGGGAGGGGAGAAGTGGTGAGGCAGAATCAAGATTGAAGAATGGTGGTTAAATGATATCTCAGTCTTATCTGTAATGTTTAAAAAGAAATTTTAAAACAGTGTGCAAAAATAGCACAGATTGTTCTGTAAAAGAACAGTAGTGAAGGAGACTAGTCCTACGAGATAGTAAAATATATTCTATATGGGAATGATTACAACAACTTAGTATAGCTCTTACTAGAAAGATTGCTCAGTGAAATAGACTATAGTCTAGAAACAGACCAAAATGCATACAGGGACTTAATAAGATAAAGATGTAATTTCAGACCACTGTGGGAAAAATGCTGTTGGGATAAATGCCTATCCATCTGGAGGAAAAAAAGAGGGATCACATACTTACACTCTTAAAAATAAATTCTAGATGGATAAAGATTTAATGTAAAAGTGAAACCATAAACCAGAGGAGAATGTGGGAAAATAAAAATAATCTTAACCTAAAAAGTCATAAAAGGAACAATTGATAAATTTGGCTACACAAAGAATTTTTTAAGGTTGGAAACCAAACTAAAAATTCCTTAATAAGAGCTTGATTTGGTCAATTAAATGGAATACTGTGCATCTGTGGGGAAAAAATTGAGGTTGTGGCTGTGCTAATGTGGAATAATTGTTAAATAAAACACACTAAAGCAAGACACAAGTTGTTACATAGAAACCAGTAGTAGTGGTGTCTCTGGGTAGGGGTTTTGGGCAGGAGACTGTTTTCCTATATATAGTTTTGGGTTTTTTTCGAAGTTTTGCCATCTGCATGTTAGTTTTGCTATCTAGTTAATGATGTTACTTTAAAAAATATACCATCGGATTATTTTAATCATAATCATAGTGGGTGTTAACGATGCCAGGCAATCTGCACTTTACCAGCAGTAACCCTATCCATGACACTTTGGGATCTATGGATACTATTGTTGACCTCATTGTATTGATGAAGGAACCAAGGCTGAGGAAGTAATTTATGAATCCAGACCTACATAGTTCCCTTGCTCTTGCTATGCTCCAGGGTTTTCTCAGAACTGAAGTCTACTGTGTTTTGTTTTTAAAACTGGAACAGGAGTATAAGTGAGTGTTGGTTGTGTGTTTTAATCTAAGTTACTAACTGCTGCCTTTACCACTTTTGCAAACTTTGGTTTATTTTTCTTTGGCCTACTTTTCATGGTCTGTCATAATCTTGTTTTTGTCTACTTTGTTTTCCAGACTCATCTTCTGCAATTCCCCAACAGAAACTTAGTCCTTTTAAACTGGTTTACTTTTGGTTACAACTTGGATTTATACCACCTCTGCATTTTTTGCTTATGCTGTGTTCCTTGACACCTTCTTTCAGTTTCTGTGTTCACAACTTACCTATAAGATCTAAGTGAAATTGCACTCTGTAAAGACTTCCCAGGCCTTTCCAGCCTCATACAGTTTCCACATGTGCCATTTATCACAGATTGCTTTTGATACTACTTCTAAGTGACTTGACTAATAGATTATTTAGCTTCTCGTGTAAATTCTTTCTGGGAAATAGTTGAGCATCGTCCTTTTTGTATTCCTTAAGTAGTAAGCTCTCTGTAAGGATGTTATTTTGTATCTTTGGACATTTAAAATTATGGATTTTCAGGATAGAATGAGTAGTAAAGATTGAAATTTCTTTCCAAGCCATACCTGTTATGGATAAAGGTTTTGGGGTTTAGTCTAGAAGACTGTTTAAATGCTATAGCCAAACTTTTACATTTAATTAAAATCAAAGACTCTTTACAAATTGGACAGTTACTAAACTTAATGTAAACTTTATATACTTTCTGATATGATTTTCTAAAAACCTTTTACAGTACATCAGGAGATTCTTCTCGGTCAAACCTTTTTGAAGATGCAACAAGTGCGCTTGGTAAGTATGTATGTTGTTAATAACCTTATAAGATAGGGGAGAGGTTTCATTTTGCTAGATCACAAAAATGTGTTCATTTTCATGGTTGCTTATAATCAAGCTGCTAAATGATTTAGTTAATTATTCGATTAATAATGTTGCTAAAGACTTCATAAATTAATGTTTATATATTGACTCCTTTAAATTGTACTGTTAGAATTAAGCATACTCCTTTCCTTAAAGCAAATAATTTTCCGTTATCCAAATGTGAATTTTAAATGAGGTCTTAACAAAGTTTGATCTGTGTACAGGTTTATTACAAAGTGCCTTTAAAATGAGTGTAAAATGTTACTAAATCTGTCTCACACCTGATATTTAGTCACCTCCAGCCTTTATCCCAGGTTGTAGCCCTATAGGGTCCTGTCTACATCTTGTCGCTTCTATAGTGCTTGCAGTGAAATTGCCTTTTTATCCCAGCTCTTAAATTTGCCTATTGAATAATGTTTTTCCATCTTCCCTTCACACCTAATCTGTCAAAATCATTTGGTTTCTTTCCCCATGTTTCCGTTATAACACCTCTGGTATGGTTCCTGCTGTGCCTGCTAATTAATAGGTCTATTGGCTAGCAACTCCATTCCTGCCCTTTGGTATTCTTCTGTATTGTTGGAAATGGTAGGTAGGTAGAAGGCTGGGAAGAGCATCTTCACTGGAGTATGGGCTTCTGGATTCTTGCTTAGCTACTGCAGCAGCAGGAGCACGTCATTAAGATCTGGGGTCGGCCCTCTGTCCTAATTGGACTTGAACTCCATGATGCCCTCGTTGCTGTTGGAAATGGCATACTGGCTGCCTATAGCATTTAGGGGCAAAATAGTTGTTTAGATAATCAGCCTAAGATCACCTGGATGTACCAAACCCACATTCACGTGCTTGAGGGACTGTTTTCTGTTACTACTATGCTACCAAATGAGTATGAGTTAGTGTCCAGTCAGAAGAACAGAAATCACTCTGTTTCAAACAGGGAATGGCTTAGTCATAGGAAATTGTTACAAAGGTATTGGAAGGATTCAAGGAGATTACGAAGAGATCAATAGAGTGTTGTGTAGCGTTAGAGCTGGAACTGACACTTGCCGCGATGCTGCTGAAGCCTCTAGCTGTCGCCACTGCTGCTTCATTCAGTTGGAATGCATTGATGCTGCCAAGCAGGAGCCCAGGAGACCACAGCTCTAGCTGCTGCCGCCACACCGAAGCCTCTGATACTGATGTCTTCCCTTTACATCTTGTGTCTCCTAGAACAACCATTCTCAACTAGATGGTCTCGGGATCCCTTTACTCTTTAATCTTTAATTTACCTGGTCTTTATGTTGATACCCTGCTTCTTTAAACTTGCCTTTTTTGGCTCTGTGACACTACTCTTTTCTTGATCTGTACCTCTTACTATTCCTTCTCAGGCTCTCTTGTTAATTCTTTCTGTTTTACCTTGCCCTTGAATATATGAGTTTTCTATGGTTCTGCTCTAGGCCATAGTTAAAAGTTCAAACTACAGGAATGGCAGATACCACCCATGTACTATAAGGATTCCCAAAATTATAACTTCTTCAAAACTCCCACCAGAAAACCTACAACCTCCATGAATTCCTTAGGTTCTAGATTGATTCATCTTTTATTCCCCCATCTGATACTTCTCCTTTGTTCCCTTCCTTGTTTGCATCATCATCCACCTTCTACCAAAACATTGGCATCATCCTTGACCCTCTGCCTCTCTAGACCCAGTGAGCCTGGGAGTCCTCTTGATCCTCCTTCCTGAAGTCTCTGGAATGTTTGTTTCCACTGCCACTTAATTGCCTTAGTTCATGTGCTTACCTCACTGGTACTCTTGCATTATTCTATTCCCCGACATTAGTGGACTTTTTAAAAGGCAAATCTGATGAGGTCATTGTTAGTTCCTTTCATACCTCTTCGTGACCTAGAAGATAAGTCTAAACTCACTCTTAAGATATATACATAAGGTTTCTCATCTCTACTTTTTTAGCCTCATTAGGTGTGTCATGTTATCCCTTGTCTCTAGTTTTCCTACAAGTCATTTGCCCTTGTACTTTTAAGCTCTAAAAACTATCAAACTACTTACTCAAGGCATTTCTTTTTGAGTTTCTATAAGTGGATTAATTAGGAAGCATGATTTTAGGAAGCCTAGCGTAATGATTAGGTGTAGGGCTCTGGAGTCTGACAGCCTGTGTTTGTGTCTCTGCACCGTGACTTACCAGACATTGATACCATGATCCAATTATTAATCTCTCTACTCTTCAGCCTCATCATCCTAAAGGGAGAGGAATATAAACATTTTTCATAGAATTATTGTGAGAATTAAATGAGAAGCACTACATTAAAATAGTGTGGTTCTGATACTCCATAGCTCTTAATTTTGTTTATATTGATGCTAATCTCTTTATCTGGGAACTAGATTGCTGAGAGTATATTGCCACTTGAATGGCTTTATGCTAGAATTATATCAGTGGGTAATTAAGAAAATAAAATTGTATTAGCAAGTAAGGAAAAGTCATTACTCTAAACAAGATATCAAATGCCAGATTTGCTCAGTGATATTTAGATTTTTAAGCTATACTTTCCTAGCTATTAAATACCTTTATTGAAAATTCTACAGAAGAAATCATTCAGCTGATATTGAGTGTCACCTATGTGTAGGAGAAACAGTGGTGCAAAATGACATGGTTCTTTGCACAGTTGAACCTTGCATTCAAGTGGGGGAAAGAAAAAAGTGAAATTTAAAATAAATTGCAAATCATAATAAATTATATTAAGAAAACTAATGGCTTCCATAAAGAAAAACAGAAGGCTTCTTATACCTTGGATAGTTAGGCAGCACCTCTCTGAGACTGTAACCTTAGAGTTGAGAATTGGAGCGTGTAAACAAACCAGCCATCAGAGAAGCCTGGGGTGTAAAGCTTCTGCGGCAGGAGAAGGTATGGCTTGTGAAACAAGCTGAAGAAGATCATTGTGATGTGTAGAGGATTGTTGAGGGTTGGGAGCCTGAAATGGAGATGAGGTTTTTCTTTTTTAAAAGCTTTTGCAGCTGGCTGAAGAATGGATTGTAGGCTTGGGGCCAGGAGAGGAAGCCGAGTGCTATCCAGACCAGAGATCGTTGTGGGCTGGTCTTGAGTGAAGGCGGTGGAGAAAGAGGGAACTAGATAGATTTGGGATATAATTGAGAGACAGGACCTACTAGATACGCTGGTGGATTAGATGTGGAAGGAGAGGAAACGGAATTGAAATCATTGAGGTTTCTGATTCAAGCACTTGATGGGTAGGGGTGCCGTTTATTGAAATGGAGAAGGCAGATAGTGGTGGGACACATTTGAGGGGAAAATCTTTAGAGATCCAACTCACATAATGATATTGGTTGAAGAGTGAGTGGAATGTGAGGAAGTGGACACAGCATGTGCAGACAGCTATGGCTGTGAAGGGAAGAAAGCAGATGGACCAGTTCCTGAAAGAGGAATTGGGATGCAGTCAAGGGAGGCATGTTTTTGTTTTTAGGATGTCATACCAGGACGTAGTTAACTGCTGATCAGGGTAATTAAATGGAGAGGAAAAGGTGGGACATGGACACCAGAGAGGATCACCAAAGTGTCAAATTCTATGAGGAGACAAGAAAGGGAATGGTACCCAGGAGACAAGTGGAAGAAAAAATGGCTTAAGTGAGGTAGAGGTAAGTTTAGTGGGAGAGAGTTTGGCTTTCTTTCAACCAGTATGTTTCTTGTCTGACATTTCTATGAAGAGCGAGTTAGGTCTTCAGCTGAGAGAGAGAGTTGGAGAGAGCCTATGGGGAGTCACTTACTGGGATAATAGTGCTGGGTTGTTCCAGCTTTGTATGGTATGTGAAATTCTAACTCTCTAGCTTCTAACCTCCTTTCCCCCAGTTTGGATCATAAAAGTTGTGAGAGGAAAACTGAACTTGTTACAGCAGAGTTGCTTGCTTGAAATGTTGCTCCTACTTGTTTTCAAAAATCAGTTCATCTGTCTCTTCTTCCAGGTTGCCTTCTAATTCTATCCAATATTTGTGCTACATTTGTACCTGATATTTCTGTTGTAGTTATTAAACATACTTTATTAGTTTTCTATTGCCACTGTAATAAGTTACCACAAACTTAGTGGTATAAAACAATACAGATTTATTATCTTAAAGTACTGTAGGTTAGAAGTCTGACATGGGGCTCACTGAACTAAAATCAAGGGACTAAATCACTGGACTAAAATCGGGGCTGCATTCCTTTCTCTAAGCTCTAGGCAAGAATTTGTTTCCTTGTCCTTTCTAGCTTATTGAGGCTGCCCATATTCCTTGGCTCATAGCCCCTTCATCATCAAAGGCAGCAGCATGGAGTCTCTGACCCTGCTTTTGTCTTCTCTTCCCTTCATCTTTCTCTGACCCTCTCATCTATTTCCCTCCTACTTTTAAGGATCCTTGTAGTTACATTGGGCCCACCCAGATAATTCAGGATAATTTCCCTATGTTAAAGTCAGCTGATTAGCAATCTTAATTTCCTTTTGCCATGTAACCTAAAATATTTATAGGTTCCAGGGATTGGAGGCAGGCATTATTCTACCCACCACAAATCTATTGTAGTTTATACCACTGTTTATCTCTTTATTCCTAGCACTGTTGTGCCTGAAACATCGTATACATATATACACTCAAGAAATGTGTGGAGAATGTTTATTAACTGTTTCCTTTCTTTCCCCTCCTCCTGCCCCACAAACTTTCTTTTTTAGTGACAGGTCAGTCTTATGAGAACATGGTAACAGAGATCATGTCAATGGGCTATGAACGAGAGCAAGTAATTGCAGCCCTGAGAGCCAGTTTCAACAACCCTGACAGAGCAGTGGAGTATCTTTTAATGGTGAGAAGCATATTTTACTTTCTTCGTTCTAGTTGTTTAAGACCAAAATCTCAAGGAAACAAAGATTTTAAAGGAACACTAACAATTCACAGGAAAATAACATATGCTAGATAATCTACCCAATGCTTTTATATTTCTTAGTATGTTAACATTTTGTGTTGATAAAACGTAACCTCTTCTAAAAGATTTTGATACATGATTTTTAGTTAGAAAACAGCATGGCTAAATGAGTTGTAAAATTGGCTATCCACTTGTAAGACCTTCTATCCGTTATGTCATCTTCAAAGTATGACAGCTGTGTGTTGGAAGGAGGGGCAGATGTTTAAATCTACTCTAATCCAACATGTTAGTAGCTTTTTTGACTGCTCCCATAATCCTGAGTGTACTATTTAGAGAAAAAGTTTCAAGTTGGAAGACCAAGCCAAATTTTATTTGGCTTGTACTGTGTAAATTTTTATAATTCGTTGCCAACTTTTAAAAATTGAGAGATTTCTCTTAAAAATTCCAGTATGTTCTATAATTGTCTGGTATTTTGAAGTTATATCAAAGTCTGAATTGCCCTAAATATCATCTTAGGAATCCATGATCCTAACTCTGGGAAATACAGTCCACGGTTTAACCCATTCCTTTGTTTCCAGGTTGTACCTCTGTTAGAAACTCCTTTTCACATAGTAATTTCAGTAACTGTGTTCTGCCTTCACCAGTTATTTGCCTACTCATTTGCATGTGAGATTCACAAAATCTTTTCTTAGCATATCATTTTATCTCCTGAATACTCTTTTCCATTGTCCTCTTGAAAAGAGTCTTTAAATGCTGGCAGTTCATTTCTTTATCAATTTGTTTGGAATCGAAGAATCATTGAATTGATCATTGTCGTGGATCTATTTGTGGTTACCCCTTCATTCCCCCCACAAAAAAGCAACCCATATTCTAAAAGTATTGCCTTTTCTTTTAGAGTGGCTTTAATTTATACCTGATTTGGAATTCTGCATAAGTTTAATAGTATCAGATATTCTGATCCAACAGATTTGAAATTTTGAGGTGTAAAAAAGTGAATCACTGTTTTCAAAGTTGCTCCTGCCATTTAGCATCAAATGCAAATCAATAGATGAGAGAGAAGTTCCTGGAACAGTTTAAAATGCTTTTGATATATTTACTGTTTGTTTCATAGACTGAAAAAAGGTGGGGCTGCCTTTAACTTACTAGTTTTGGAGGCCGCTGTATAAGTGAGGGTGAATGGATGGAAAGGAGAAGTATTGATCTAATTAAAAGCTTAATACCGTGTGTGAGAATTCAAGGTAGATCTGTAGCAGTGATGATTAACTTTTTAGTAACAAACCTGTTTGAGAATTTGATGGAGGTTTGGACCCCTCAATCTGTATATAATTCGTCAGCAGTTAACAGCGCCTTATCTAAGAGTTTGAATTGGTGGACTCTCTCTAAAACATTTGTTTCCAGTGCCTGTAGTGACATAATGCAGGTAGCCGTTACCCTGCTGTTCCTTACCCTTCATTTTTTATACGTTTGTGATTTTGGCTTCTGATTTATTGGGAAATGGAAGCATATACCATCTCTTATTTAAATGTAATATTTCCTTCTTCATTTTCCTCCTTCCAAATCTATGAAGATTTCATAAAGGCTTTTTTAATAAGTTGTATATGAGAAGTCTTGTAAATCATTTGCATCAAAATAGAGTGTTGAAAAAGTCTTAGTGCAGTTTTAAGTTACAGTAACTTCAGAAGAGGAAACACTACAAACTTAGAAAAAGCATCACCTAAATATTTAATTATTTAAGGTTCTTTTATAGCTATTTACTTCAGTAGATTTTGAATAATCAATTTTAATTTTTTTGTATATGATAGTTTCTGGATGACCCTTTCTCAGCACCATGGATCAGTAGAGGAGATCCTCCCTACTTGGCCACCGTCTTCACCTGCTCTAGCTATTTAAACTTAATAAAATTAAAAGTAAATTAAAATTTTAGTTTCTTAGTAACATTAGCCACATTTCAACTTCTCAGTAGCTACCTGTGGCTAATGGGTCATTTATTGGACAGTGCAGATATAGAACATTTCCATCATCGTGGAACATTCTGTTGGACAGTGCTGCCTTGTAGCAATATGGGTTCTTCTACACCATACTCAGGCCATTTCTAATCTTATTTGAATATATGCAGCTTTCAGACAAGTCTCCATCCTTTACTTTCAATTGAAGCAGACATCTGTGTGATGCTTTTGGAAATTAGACAAGGATATTAAGTAGATAAATACATCTTTGACTCTGTATAATATTTAACTAATTTTGAATGACAGGATCTTTTAAAGCTTGGAAATTGTGTTGTAGGGAATCCCCGGAGATAGAGAAAGTCAGGCTGTGGTTGACCCCCCTCCAGCAGCTGGTACTGGGGCTCCTCAGTCTTCAGTGGCTGCAGCTGCAGCAACCACGACAGCAACGACTACAACAGCAAGTTCTGGAGGTAAAGTGGAATCTTTTGGATGGGGAGGAAGTGGCCTTGAAGTTTTAGTGTAAAATAATTTAATTTGAAATACTTTTGAGGTGAGATTCATTCCCAAAGCATTTGGATAACTCTTAAAACAAGTTCTCTGTTCATTAATGTTAGAGAACGGCCCAAAAGAAATTCTACCATGTGGACATAAAAGGTATCCTTGCTTATGTTAAACATCATTGCTGCAGTTTTTGCCAAGGGCGTATTCTGTGTAGTTTATTCTAAGGAAGAGATGCTTCCGGGGGTTGCATCTGGTGTTCCATTCTGAAGCCGTTCAGAATGGTTAGCTCACCTTGTCTCTTCCTCTTTCTGTGAATGTCACAGTGTATAATTTCAAAGCCTATAGGTTCTTAGTGGTTATTATACAACCAAGGAAATCAAACCCTGAGAGGTTTAAAATCTTGTATCTAGAGGTGAAATCAAAGCTTGACTTCAAGTGTCTTTACTGGCCAGCGCCCACACTTCCATTGCCTAAAATTTGACTACAGAGCAAAGCCTGGAGCCTGTGGTAGGCCCAGGAATTACTTAGTGTTCTTCATTCTTCTGTATTTGATAAAGTAATTCAAACTGTTAATTTTGAAGAGGCCATTCTTTGATGCATTTCCTAGCTCTTAATTATGACAGCCAGCTCTGGTTGACAAAAATCCCTGAGGACTTTATGTACAGTCTCCCAGAGGACAGGCTTTTAATTTCTTGAGATTCAGCATGGAAATGGAAGGAGGATGTCACAGGTTTGGTTCAGATTTGAGGTGCGTCTCATTCAGCAGCACTTATGGGTAGATGTTTTCTGAGTCTCATTTTCTTCATCTGTAAAACTAGTGTTACATAAAGAAGAATAAATACCTGTGTTGTGCGTGCATTTCAGTTTGAATGATCGTCTTGAATAATTTAGGAAATGATGACGTACATCTAAAAAATTCTCATTACTCGTTAGTAACCTCAAAAACAATTCTTTTGTATGCAATTTTTGGTTTTCTGTAGCATAACCAGGCAAGTACCACCACCCTTAAAAGACCCACGTCCTATGTCTTATACCTCATTTGGCATTATTAATATTTATTATTGTAAGGAGATTGTGGACTAAAGAGCTGTAAGTGTATTATTACTACATTGTCTTTCAGCTTCTCAAGTTTGTAGATTACAAATTTTTGAAATTTAATGGTAAGAACCAAAAGTCGTCTAATTGTAATTCAATTTGTACTAATAAAACTCCTTCTGATCTACAAACCTGAAGTCTTAACTTTTAAGTGTTAAATATCTTTCACTTACTTGATTTTGAATTTCCTAGGAATTCAGGCTCAAACTGTTTTCTTTGCAGGTTTTGGTTGTAGTATAAAGTAAATGGGTCTTTTGTTTTTGTTAGTCCTGACATGTATTTTTCTTAGAAACTTTTGAGCAACAGGAGCAACTTTTAGAACCTTTTATTTTGATGCAGGACACAGTTCTTAGTATTATTTGATGATATTGAGTACCCAGGGCAGTTGTAGGAAAACATTCTTTTAGTGTTCTACACTCACTACCTTTGCCTAATGGGAATAATTACTGCAGTATAAGACTTTCAAGTTGGTGCAGTGTGAAGATTTTGTCAGTAATTTACTTCATTTTATATACATCTAAGAACTCAAGTGATATGTTTTACTTGCCAGTGTTTGCTGTCTAAATTATGATTGAACCAGCTGTTAGTAAATTTAATTGCTACTTTTGTTTAAAAATGTTTATGTGTATTTTAGGACATCCCCTTGAATTTTTACGGAATCAACCTCAGTTTCAACAGATGAGACAAATCATTCAACAGAATCCTTCCCTACTTCCAGCATTACTACAACAGATAGGTCGGGAAAATCCTCAGTTACTTCAGGTGACTCTTTAATGACTGTTAATTTCAAAAGTGGGTTTAGAGTGTATCACATTTTGAAAAAGTCCATGAACACCTCCTTCCACTCCACCAACTGTATAAAGTGTTCTTCTAAGCTGTGTTAAGTAGAATATGCTTTAGATAGATGTACTAAAAACAAGTTGGGGGTGGAGGTTGGGTTAAGTTGGTCAAATAATAAGTTTGGGAAACTATTAAAGAATCTGAGAAACTCTTTAGCAGAGGAACTGTTTAACTTTTTAAATCTTTTTCCCAAACTTATTACCAACGGAGCACTGTTTCTTAGAAAACATACTCAAGGGCTTATTTCATGCTCAGGTCACGAAATATTGGAGTTTTGTACAGCATTGTACTGCCTACTAGTGTGGAAGATAACTTTATATGTATAAGTTCTGTTTCTTCTTATAGTCTCTAGGTAGTTTTTTAACATTGATTTTTTTTGGAGGGGGACGTTTATGAAAGAATTTGAATTCTCTTAATTCTCCACTGTTTGCCTTGCTCAGAAGTACTGAAGTTTCTTTAATAATTTACAAGAAGTCACATCCTTCCAAAGACTATATAATCCAGAATCATCCTAAAATATTGCAATTGCCAAGTTACAGCTTTTTCTCTCTTATTTGTATTTAGAATTCTCATTTTCTAAAGCTAACTTTATATCAGTGTATTTTTTTTCTCTGTCCTTCAAATCACTGCAGCAAATTAGCCAACACCAGGAGCATTTTATTCAGATGTTAAATGAACCAGTTCAAGAAGCTGGTGGTCAAGGAGGAGGGGGCGGAGGTGGCAGTGGAGGAATTGCAGAAGCTGGAAGTGGTCATATGAACTACATTCAAGTAACGCCTCAGGAAAAAGAAGCTATAGAAAGGGTGAGTTTAAGTAAAACTAAAAGTTCAGTTAGTCACACTAACCACATTTCAAATGCTCAGTAGTCACATGGGGCTAGTGGCTACTGCATTGGACAGCACAGATATATAGAATATTTCCATCACAGGATATAGTTCTGTTGGATACAGCCAAATAGACCATTGCCCTAAGGATTGCAGTAAAGACAGTCTTTTCTCAGCCCTGCTGTCTCATCTTGACCTTTGTAAAGCCAAGGGACTAGCAGTGAATACCAGTCTAGCCTGAAATAATTATAAATATATTAAGAAACTAAAAATTTCATTGATGTTTTAAAATTCAAGAAGAAAAAAATGATCTTAAAGTCTACACCCAATTCAAGATTATCCATTTTTTAATTTATATTTTAAATTTTATTTCACTAGTGTCACTAAAGTATAAAATAGATATGTGTATGAATTATATTAAAAATATGTACAGTGAACATCAACCCAGTATCCTGATTCTTCTTCTGTCTTTACCAGGTCGACCAGTGCAGGTTATGGCACTGCAGTAACTTAGTTTTTATGGTACTGTGACTAGTCATTCATTTTTCTCTGGTCCCCATGGTTAACATTTGTAAATAGGGAATCAGTACTTGCCTGTGTTAGCTTACAAAGTGTTTTGAGATGGAAATCAGATAAAGTGCATTTTAACTTAATACTTAGAAAATCATCTGGCCAGTAATATGTCCTTATTTATGATATAAACATATCAAGTGTTTAAGATTTATAATTATATATTTCTAAAAAGATACTTTATATATCATGCTGATATTTTCCCCCTCAAATAACAGAAGTGAGGAAATAACACTTGCCTCAATTGTTCTATAGCAGCTATTTTTCTTTTGAGGTTAGAGTTAACAGTTCTTTATTTATGTTGGGAGAAATTTTTTTTGTTGCTTGAGCTTTTTGTTTCACACTAAGAGAACATTGCCTAATCCAAGGTCAAAGAATTTATAGTCCTTATTACATTTAAGTCTGTGATCCATTTTGAGTTACTTTTTGTTTATGGTTTAAGGTGTAGGAGTCCAGCTTCATTCCTTTACATGTGGATATCCAGGTGCCCCAGGACCATTTATTAAAAAGACTACTCTTTCCATTAAATTGTCTTGGCATCCTTGTTGAAAATCAATTGACCATAGATGTGAGGGTTTATTTCTGGGCTCTCCGTTCTATTCCGTTGATCTCTGTGTTTATCCTTCTGCCAATACCTCACCGTCTTGATTACTGTGGCTCTGTAGTATGTTTTGAAATTGGGAAGCATGAGTGCTTCAGTTTTGTTCCTCTTTGTCAAGATTGTTTTGGCTTTTCTGGATCCCTTGCATTTTCATGTCAATTTTAGGATCAGCTTGTCCAATTTCTGCAAAAGTAACTGGCTGGGATTTTGATAGATACTGTGTTTTTTTCTTTAGATCAATTTGGGGAGTATTGCCATGTTAGCAATATTAAGTCTTACCAATGTTAAGTCTTACCAATTAGATTTTCTATAATTTCGTTCAGAAAAGTTCTGTAGTTTTCAGTTTGTACTTCTTTTGTTAAATTTATTCCTAAGTATTTTTATTCTTTTGTGTGTGTATGTGTGTGTGTGTGAGGAAGACCAGCCCTGAGCTAACATCCGTCTCCAATCCTCCTCTTTTTGCTGAGGAAGACTGGCCCTGGGCTAACATCTGCGCCCATCTTCCTCTACTTTATATGGGACGCCGCCACAGCGTGGCTGACAAGCAGTGCATCGGCGGGCGCCCAGGATCCGAACCTGCGAACGCCAGGCTGCCAAGCGCGGACTAAACCGCTGCGCCACCAGGCGGCCCCATACTTTTATTCTTTTTGATGCTATTATAAATGGAATTGTTTTCTTAATTTCATTTTTGGATTGTTCATTGCTGGTTACATAGAAATACAAGTTAATTTTGTGTATTGATCTTATATCTTGCAACCTTCCTGAACTCATTTATTGTGATAATTTGTGTGTTTGTTCCTTAGGATTTTCTATATGCAAGATAGCATTTGCAAGTAGACTTAGTTTTACTTCTTTTCCAATATGGATGCCCTTTTTTTCTTCTCTTTTCTTTTGTATGTGTGTTGGGGAGCCTGCCTAATTGCCCTACCTAGAGCCTCCTGTGTATTGTTGAATAGAATAGAAGTGGTGAGAGCCAACATCCTTTGTCTTGTTCCAGATCTTAGGGGGAAATGTTCAGTTTTTCACCATTAGGTATGATGTTAGCTGTGGATTTTATTAGATTCCTTTTATCAGGTTGAGGAAATTCCATTCTATTCCTAGTTTTTTGTTTGGTTTTATCACAAAAGGGTTTTGAATTTTGCCAACTGCCTTTTTTGTGTTTATTGAGATGATCAGGTGGTTTTGTCCCCTTTTCTGTTAATATGCTTTATTATGTTGATTGATTTTTGTATGTTGAACCAACTAACATTCCTAGGATAGATCTCACCTGATTTGATCATGGTGTATAATCTTATATGTTGCTGGATTTGGTCTGCTAGTATTTGTTGAGGATTTCTGCATCTGTATGCATAAGGAAAATTGATCTGTAAATTTCTTGTGATGTCTTCATCTGGTTTTGGTATCAGAGTGATACTGGCCTTATAGAGTGAGAGTTGGGAAGTATCCCCTCCTCTTGTATTGTTTGGAAGAGTTTATGAAGAATTGGTGTTAATTTTTCATTATACGGTTGGTAGAATTCACCAGTGACATTATCTGAGCCTGGCTTTTCTCTTTGGGAAGTTTTATGATTACTGGTGGAATCTCTTTTTTAAAAATTTTTATTGATGTCTTGATAGTTCATAACATTGTGGGGTTTTAGTTGTACATTATTATTTGTCTGTCACCATGTGGATGCATCCCTTCACCCCTTGTGCCCACCCCCCCACACCCTTCCCCCTGATAACCCACCAACCAGTTCTCTCTGTCCTTGTGTTTATTCACGAGTGAAATCATGCAGTGTTTGTCCTTCTCTCTCTGGCTTATTTCACTTAACATAATACCCTCTAGGTCCATCCATGTTGTTGCAAATGGGACAATTCTGTCTTTTTATGGCTGAGTAGTATTCCATTGTATATATGTATATCCACCACATCTTCTTTATCCAATCATCAGTCAAGGGACACGTGGGTTGCTTTATCCAATCATCAGTCAAGGGACACGTGGGTTGCTTCCACTTCTTGGCTATAGTGAATAATGCTGCAGTGAACATAGGGGTGCATAAGCCTCTTGGGATGGTTGATTTCCTGTCTGTTGGGTAGATGCCCAAGAGTGGGATTGCTGGATCATAAGGTATTTCTTATTTTTAATATTTTGAGGAATCTCCATACTGTTTTCCATAGAGGCTGCACCAGTTTGCATTCCCACCAGCAGTGAATGAGGGTTCCCATTTCTCCACAACCTCTCCAACATTTGTTGTTTTTTGTCTTGGTGATTATAGCCATTCTGATGGGTATAAGGTGATATCTTAGCGTAGTTTTGATTTGCATTTCCCTGATGATTAGTAATGTTGAATATCTTTTCATGTGTCTGTTGGCCATCTGTATATCTTCCTTGGAAAAATGTCTGTTCATACTATCTGCCCTTTTTTTGATCGGGTTGTTTGTTTTTTTGTTGTTCAGTTGTGTGAGTTCCTTATATATTATGGAGATTAATCCCTTGTCGGATATACGATTTGCGAATATTTTCTCCCAGCTGGTGGGACTGGTTGAATCTCTTTACTTGTTATAAGGCTATTCAGATTTTCTGTTTCTTCTTGTGTCAGTTTTTGTGGTTTTTGTCTTTCTAGGAATTGGTCCATGTCATCTGAATTATCTAATTTGTTGGCATACCATTGTTCTTAGTATTCTCTTAGAATAGTTTTTACTTCTATAAAAAGTAGTAATATTTCCACATTTATTCCTGCTTTTACTAATTTGAATCCCCAGACTTCTTTTTTCCTCTGTCAGATTAGCTAAAGATTTGTCAATGTTGTTTGATCTAAAGAAAAAAAAGAACCAATTTTGGGGTTTTGTTGATTCTCTCTATTGTTTTTCTAGTCTCTCTTTTATTTATTTTCTCTTTCATCTTTATTATTTCACTCTTCGGCTTGCTTTGGATTTAGTTTCCTCTTCCCTTTTTTTAGTTTCTTAAGATAGAAGCTTAGATTTAAGCTTTATTTATTGATTTAAGATGTTTCTTGATACAGATACTTAACAGCTATGAACTTCCCTCTGAGCACTGCTACAGCAGCATCGCATAAGTTTTTAGTCTGCTGTGGTTTTGTTTTCTTTCATCTCACAGTATTTTCTGATTTCCTTTGTGATTTCTTCTTTGATCCATTGGCTTTTTAGGATTGTGTTAATTGCCACCTATTTATGATAATTTCCCAAATTTTCTTCTGTTACAGATTTCTAAGTTCATTCCATAGTGGTCAGAGAACATACTTAGTGTAATTTTAATCCTTTTAAGTTTATTGAAGCTTGTTTTATGGCCTAATACAGTCTTCATGGAGAATGTTCCATGTGTACTTGAGAAGGATGTGTAATGTGCTGCTGCTAAGTGTTCTGTAAATGTCTGTTAGGTTTAGTTGGTGTATAGTGTCATTCGAATCTCCTCTTTTCTTGTCAGTCTTCTACCTAGTTGTTGTGTCCATCAGTGAATGTGGGGATATTGAGATCTCCATCTGTTATTGTTGCATTGTCTATTTCTCCCTTTGATTCTGTCAATTTTTGTTTCATGTATTTGGGGCTCAGGTTTGTTGTTATATATGTTTATAATGAAGTCTTCTTGATGTTTATCATTTTGTGTTTAGCAACAATTTTTATTTTAGTCTGTTTTGTCTGATATTAATAAAGCCACTCCAGCTCTCTTGTTGTAATTGTTTGCATGGTATATATCTTTTTTCATCCTTTTACTTTCAGCCTATTTGTATCTTTGAATCTAAAGTGTGTCTTGTAGAAGCATATGGTTGGGTTGTGCCCTATCTACCTTTTACTTCAGCTAGCCCAGCTTTAATCTGGATAAGATCTAGGTAACAAAATCATTTTTGAGTTTCTCCTTTCATGGATGAATAATTAATCATGCTGAATTGGGACTTTTGCTCAGTTTTTTAGGTCATTTCTTGATAGAGTCTAACACAGGGTGATTGAAACAGTTGAGGAGGAGGTTCATAGATAACATTTGGCTGACAAATATATAGTACCTAGTGAAATAGATAATTGACCTGAATGTTTAAAATCTTTAAAAGCAGCAATTGTTGAGTCAGAAATGATTTTTAATAGAGGAGGAAAACAAAATTAAATGGCTAGTATCACCATTTAAAATACTATAAAAATTAAGCAGATAGAAATAGAACACATATGTCTCAATCTCAAAATAGATCATGTAATATAACTAATAATTGGTCACCTATTTTTCTAGTATGAAGTATTTCATAAGGCAAGGAGATTGAGAGTGGTATTTGACCCTAATGACATGACTTTCTTTACAAATAATTAGATGAGGTAGTTAGACTCATCTCCAGTTGCTCTCATCCATCTCTTCATTCCTATATACTAAACGACATTTGATTTACAAATCTGTAGGGTCATTTATTTTTAAACCACCACAATTAGGAATTAATTTTTAGTGTTAAGGCCAATGAATGTTAACAATGTATCTGTTAGTCTACTAGCGACAAAGAGTTTTTTGTAGGTAGTTGTTAAAGGAAAGGGTCTAGGTTCCATCTACCCCCTTGTGTTGGACAGTGAATCCATATTCAGATAGGGATGAATTCATGTAAAATTCTCAGGAGCTTTTTCATGTCTTTTATATGTTTTCAAGTGATGATCTGTCAATAGTGCCATGCTGGAATCCATAATATGTCTTCTTTCTTTTCTTCCAGTTAAAGGCTTTAGGATTTCCTGAAGGACTTGTGATACAAGCATATTTTGCTTGTGAGAAGAATGAGAACTTGGCTGCCAATTTTCTTCTACAGCAAAACTTTGATGAAGATTGAAAGGGACTTTTTTTTAATCTCACACTTCACACCAGTGCATTACACTAACTTTGTTCACTGGATTGTCTGGGATGACTTGGGCTCATATCCACAATACTTGGTATAAGGTAGTAGATTGTTGGGGGTGGGGAGGGAGGGACGTAGGATATAGGGCAGGGATAATACAGTGCATGTCTGCTTCAATTAGCAGATGCCGCAAATTCACACAGTGTGTAAAATATTATACAACCAAAAATCAGCTTTTGCAGGTCTTTATTTCTTCTATAAAACAGTAGGTAACTTTTCCTAGGTTTCACTCTTTATAGTGTACTAGATCCAGAAATTTAGTGTAATGCCCTGCTTTATATTTCTTTGACTTAACATTGGTTTCAGAAAGAATCTTTGCTACCTAGAATCTACAGGCTCTATTTCATGGCAACACTGGATAAATGGCTTTGTGAAATTGAAAAAAATTTTGGAGCAACTGTAAACAGAAATGCCAAATTATTGATGGTTTTTGTTGCTGCTTCAAATAAGTATAAAATTAATGTGTAAGGAAGCCCATTCTTTCATGTTAAATACTTTGGGTGGGGGAGGGGTGAAGGGGAACCTTTTCTTAAAATAATTACTGCTATTTTAAAATTTCTTGATCATTGAATGGTGAGACCCTTCTAACATGATTTGAGAAGCTGTACAAGTATAGGCAGAGTTATTTTCCTGTTTACATTTTTTTGGTTTGTTTTGGGGAAAATTGGTAGGTGTCTAATTACTGTTTACTTCATTGTTATATTGCAGTAAAAGTTTTAAAACCACCATTGCATGTTTGCTTTTGATGTATCCCTTTGTGAAATTAGCACTTTGGGGCCAATGGAGAAACGCAGCATTCACTCCCTCTCTTCCCTTCCCTCAGCAGAAATGTGTTTGTCAGCAAGTCGTGAGTTCCAACTGCTGCCTTTTTTTAAACCCACAAAATGCTGATTCAGTTCAAAATTAATGCAGATGTTTCAAAACTGGGTTTCTGATATTTGTAAATGTTTTTCCTTATTAGATAAGAATGTATGACCATTAAAGTCATGAGGATTATATTGCTTTCAAAAAGAGAAGTTGACAGAACTATATAATCCAGCATCTTTTATTACGTTGGAAAGACTGGCAGAATCTCTTGGAAGGGTTGGGAGATGCGGCTGGAAAAGTACTTTGGAAAATATACAATCAAGATATCTCATGGCATATTAAAAGGAAAATCTTATTAGCAGTGTTGGCTTTTACTTGGATTTTTTTCATCTCAGTTTTTTCTTTGAAATCTCCTTCATTGGCATTGTTATTTGATCATAAGGGGGCAGATGTCTGCTTGTTCAGTTTTTCAAAGCTATTTTCCTGAATATAAACAAAAACTATTTCAAGAAGTAATATTGGTTTTTTTTCCTATTAACTGATACTGAAGTAAAAAGATGAATTTGCACAGATTTCTCCTGCATAATCTCTTGCAATAATCCTCAGCACAGTTTTTGTGACGACTTTTAAGCTTTTACGTCATGCACTCGTAACCTATCTCTTATAAAAATAAATGAAACCATGATTTCTCCCTGCAATGTTATCATGTAGTTTAATCTTCATATGTTTATTCCATAAACACACCGGGCCTTTGGACTTTGTATTACCTGTATATTTTACAATGGATCGTGCACAATGTCTCAGGAGAATAAAATGAGGATTTGTAAATAACGTTTATCTTTCAAGGCAGAGCAATGAGTTGGGAAGAGTGGTAGTGTTTCTGGTTGGATCATGGAATACTCTCATTCATTTTAGGGCATTTTATCTGCTACCTGATTGCCCAGAGCGTAGTGAAAACTGGAAAAAGGAAAAAAATAAAAACAGCAGCAGCCTCTTCTTTTCTCTGGAAAGTGACAGCAGAAGTTGGTGGCATGGAGCTTTTGTCCTTGGACAACAAAACTACAAATAGTGGGATTAGTCATTACTGGAAGACAGTTGAGGCCAAGTTTTGACCATTTTTGACAGTACCTTGTTTATCTGCTTAAAGAATCAGCAAGACACTATGAAAGAAATAGGCTTTTTGTGACCTTTTGCTGTTATCTTATAATTTGCAAACAGTTTTGGTAAATCTCTTAATGTAAGTGGCTATTTGACTTTGGAATTTTGCATTTGAGGTATTCTATTTCTTGAAATATTTTTATTGTTTAGTTGCTGTATGGAAAATGTGAGGAAGCTTAAGTTTATATTTGTTAAATTCTTATTGCCATCTCTAGTCAAATATGTCTTTACATTGTTTAAAAATGCTGAAGTGTTCCACCATATAATTTCCTGTACTAGATGGCTAGGATTCTAGAGAATTAATTATAAAATATTTTCAATACATCCAACATTGCATTTCTCATTTTTTTAAGTGATTTTGCCATATGGAATCTTAGATTGAAAGTTGACAGTGCCTCTATCACCAGTACTTCTGTTTTTTCAGTTATTGGTGAATGTAGCCTATAGGAGGCCAGGCACTAGGTTGGTTTTATTGGGACCTGTTTGTTTTCTCAACCAAAACATCAACACAGAGATGGGATACTGGATGGAATGTAAATCAGGGTTCATGGGGGCTTTTAGAGATTTTAGTCAATTTCCATTTTCCCTGTACTTCTTTGTCTTGGAGCAGCCAGCCTAAGATAAAATATTCAACCAAAAGTAAGCAATTGCAGGGAGCAGGAACTTCCTGTCCAAGGCTGTCTTTGGGTAAGCTCCCCACCCATGAAGGCTTTGGGTCCAGTACATCCTCTCAGTTGACATCCTGTGTCCATTATGTTTCACTTTGTTCTTCTAAACCTGGGGCTGGCAAACTACCTCCAGCAGCCAAATCTGGCTCACTGCGTATTGTATGATCCATGAGCTAAGAATGGTCTCTACATTTTTAAATGGTTAAAAAAAGGATTTTATGATGTGAAAATTATGGTTCAAATTTCAACGTCCATAAAGTTTTATTGAGATACAACCATACTTATTTGTTTACATATTGTCTGTAGCTCCTTTTGTGCTACTGAGGTTTGCTGTTGAATAGTTGGGGCAGAGACTATGGCCTGCAGAGCATAAGTAATTACTGTCTGACCCTTTACAGGAAAAGTTTGCCCCCCTTGTTCTAAACTGCACCTAGCCCATCATATGTTAAATTATATGATGCTTTTTTTTTTTTTTTTTTTTTTTTGTGAGGAAGACCAGCCCTGAGCTAACATCCATCGCCAATCCTCCTCTTTTTGCTGAGGAAGACTGGCCCTGGGCTAACATCGTGCCCATCTTCCTCCACTTTATACGGGACGCCGCCACGGCATGGCTGACAGGCAGTGTGTCGGCGGGCACCCGGGATCCGAACCTGCGAACCCTGGGCTGCCAAGCGTGGACTAAACCGCTGCGCCACCGGGCGGCCCCCAAATTATATGATGCTTTTTATTCCTTTTTTGGCATTCTTGGCCTCTTGACTTCAGTCAGGTCGTAGCTTCAGTTTGGTTTGCGTGTGACCCTCGCGGGCTCTTTCCAGAGGAGTGGTGTCACCCCCATCTCCACTGTCATGGAGGGAGCATTGTGTACATGATGTGCTCGCCTGGCACGTGTGTGGTGTCCAAGGTACCACTTTGAGATTATTCTTTGCCGTTGCTATGCTATTTCTTGCTCTTACGGTAAGATAATGAAATTCAGCACTAAGCACACTGTCAAAAACACCTGGCATAGTGATGAGTCAACCAGAACAAAACAGTCAGATCTGGTGATCCTTGGGCCCTGGGATCAGAGCCTTCAGCATCTTAACCACTGCTGGAAGAAGAGAGTGGGAAGAACACTAGAGGTAGGAGTACAGCAGTTGGACCTGTTTGGGTGGCCAACTAGTTTCTAGAACTGTGGGTAGTTTGGGGAGAATGGGGGGGACAGTGACAGAGGCAGGGAGCAAAGGTTTGGGTTTGCTAGGGAAAAGAGCACTGCAGTAATGTTTGGGGGGCCATAGTGACAAGTTGGTTGTAAAAGGCCTTCCCTATCATGATGTGGTTAGATTTAGGAAGCAGTGGTTCCTCAAATAGGGTTTTCACTGTGGGGAGGAGGCTGGGAGGACCAAAGAAACATCGGCGATGACAGATTTGCCTCGTGTGTGGTGCTGCCGATTCCAAAGGAAATCTGCCGTTGAGCTTGAAATACTGTCACCGAGGCCATTTGAGAGTAACGGATCCTTGAACAGGTACAGCATCACTTGTTTCCAGGAGCACAAATTAGAAAACAGTCATCCCAGACTTCTGCTTCATGTCTCACTCAAGCTTAATTTTCCGTTCTTGTTGATCTAGGCCCTCCTCATCCTCCTTTCCCACCTGGCTCAGAATGAGTTCTAGGTAGTAATCCTCCCCAGCCCATGAGCTGGCCTTCTCAACCCCAGCCCCAAGCAGCTTCATCTTTTCTCCCCAAGTGATGAAGATGTTGGGAAGCTCTGTCCTACTCGTACTGGCTCTCTTGATGGGCCTCCTACCTGTGAGTGGCTTCCACGCTTCAGCATGTCTCTCCCAGGACTGGTTACTGCCTGTTGAATTGCCACCTAAGGCCCAAAGGATGTTTGATGTGGATCCTGGGTTTGGTTATTGACAGCTTCCATCTCTATAACAAAGTCAGAATTGTCTCAAAACTGCTTTTAAAGTGTATGGCTAGAAAAGACAGAAGCCAATCTGGGTTTTATTTGCCTGCAATAGCAAATTAGAAGAACACTTGATAAATTACCTCAAAACGGATTGGTTAAAAATGGGATGAGAATGAAGGCCTGGGCGTGGTATGCTTGAAAACAGTTTAGAGCATAGAAGGTTCTTGTTCTTCTATGAGGTCCTTCTAGAACCTTGGGGTTAGGGTTCTTATTTTTGAATGGTTTTATGAACGCTGGAGTGATTTTTGCAACTTTAGCATTTTAGGGTTTTTGGTTTGGTTTGATTTTTGATTATTTTCACATTTCTTTTTGGTCAATTAGGCCTGCTTCTGCTTGTCTGACCACCTTTTGACTAATTTTTATATTGTCTCCAGTTCTAAGGAAATTATCTGAAGAAAAGTTAAATATTTGAACTAATTTATTACTTGTTATTACTGTTTGCATTTCTGCAAAGAGCGTTAACAATGTCTTCATCCTTATACAATTTCTTTGTGTGTGTGAGGAAGACCAGCCCTGAGCTAACATCCGTTGCCAATCCTCCTCTTTTTGCTGAGGAAGACTGGCCCTGGGCTAACATCCCTGCCCATCTTCCTCTCCTTTATATGGGACGCCACCACGGCGTGGCTGACAGGCAGTGTGTCGGCGGGCGCCCGGGATCCGAACCTGCGAACCCCGGGCTGCCAAGCGCGGACTAAACCGCTGCGCCACCGCGCGGCCCCTTATACAGTTCCTAATGCAGAAAACATTCAAGAGCAGCACAAAGAGCTCCCATTACCCCACCCACCTACCCATTTAAGCTTTGCAGTTGTCCCAGAAACGTCCTCTGTAGCAACAGGATCCAGTCCAGGAGAACACGCTGTATTTAGTCAGTCTCCTCCAATCGTGCTTTCTCATCCTTTCTTGATCTTTATGACGTTAACTTTTTTCAAGATTACAGGACAGTTATCTTATAGAATGCCCTTCAATTTATGTTTGGTGTTTCCTCGTGACTAGACTTATGTTAGGCATTTTTGGAAGAAATACCGTAAAAGTGCTGCTGTCCTCTTTCCACTGCATCCAGTGAGGTGGCACAGGGTGTCCATTTGTCCCGTCTCTGGTAATGTCCACTTTGCTCATTCAAGGAAGGGGGTGTCTGCCAGGCTTCTCCACTGGACAGTTACTGTTTGTCCCTTTGTAGTTAATAAGTATTTTATAGGAAGATATTTTGAGACTAAATTTCTCATCAAAATTTTCTCCATTAGTTTTAGTGTTTATCGATGTTTCTTGCCTGAATTAATTATTACTATGATGGTTGCCAAGTGGTGATTTTCAAATGACGTAATTCCTCATACATTTGTTAGCGTTCTCCTGTATTCCGGTGTTCTCTTTCTCCCATTTATAATTTGCATCTGGGTCAACTCAGATTCCTGTTTTACTCAGTGGTGGATAATCATTACTATCAGTATTTTGATGCTCTAGTTGTCCCAGGTTTTGCCATTTGGTTGCGCCCTTAAAGCTGGCATCTGTGTTTCACTCTTTTGACTACTTCATTACTTTCTTGGACAATAATATATTCCAGGCTCCTGTACTTTCTGTGCCCCGGCCCTAGAATTCGCCATTTCTCCAGGGAGCTCTGGTTCCCTTTCCTGGAGGTTGTATTTAGAAACCAACACTTTGTGCTAGGTGTGCTCATTGCTAGTGAGCCTCACCGCTCCCAAGCCAGCTCCGTGCACACATGCACATGTGCATCTGCATTTCTGTATCTGTATGGACACTGAACGCACGAGTTCACACTGGTACCTCTAAATCAAGGCTCGTTCCAGCTTCTCCCTTTCCACATTCCTCGCCCCTCTCGGGCAGTGAGAAGCTTGGCTCCCATTAGGCTCATTATGTTTACTTATTTGTCACCTCCCCTCTGTGTAGCCCGTCTTCTTAGGCACTCCGCTGCCTTTCCTGTGTGAGTGCCGAGCTGCCACCCTGCTCGGCCACTGTCTGCACAGCTGGAGCATGAATGTTTTAAGTGTTCTTTTTCATTGGATTTAAATGGAAGTGAAATGTGCTTAGATCATTTCGTCTGAATTGAGCACTCCAATAATAGCACCTCTATATGTGAGAGAGGGTGGCCTTATTTATTCTCTTCCAGTTGCTGTGCCACCAGGTCAGCCTCTCGATGCCCTGGAATCTGTTAGCACATAAATGCTAAAGTTATGTGTTAAAATGCTGAGTGAGTTCTCCCAGTTACCTTATACTTGGGGCTGGGACCACTGTGTGTTTTAGGTGCTAGTGGGGGTAAGGAAGCCTGCAGGACGAGCAGACTAGTGGAGGGGACTGCAGCCCACACACTGGACTGTTGGTGACCCCCTCACCCCCACCCCAGAGCTCTTGCTCTCTCATGTCTTTGTCTTGGCACCTGCTGCTTCCCTGATTCATATATTTGGCAAATAATGATCAATCGCCGAGGGCCAGGCACCTGGTTTGGAATTGTTCCCACCTTCTTTATCTTGCTAATTCCTCAGTGCCCAAAACTATACATGGCCCTTCTTTCAGGAAGCCTTCCCATGACCCCTTCTCCCTCTGATTTGGGCCAGAGACCTCTCCTCTGTTTCCTCAGCTGCTGGTAAACATCTGCATGGAATTGAAAACCCATTCAACTAAGGCCATGAAGGAGACAGTTCTTTAGGCTGTGCCTTTTGTCCCTGTATCCCTGGAACCCAGTGAGGGGCTGGACAGAGGAGATGCCCAGTCTACATTGGATGGACAAACGGTCAGTGAACAAAGAATTGGGATATGTTTGTCATCTTTCCTGGGGCCCTAGGCTCTCCTCATCTTTTCTGCTACCCCTTCAGCTCTCGACGCTGACAGAGATGTTGAGGGGCAAGGAACAATATCCCAAAGGCTGCTCTGTTTTTCTTTCCGCAAAAGGAGAAGGTGCCCCAGGACCTTTGCACCAGATTCTGAAAGACCTGACACATAATACAGTGAGCTGGCCGGTTGTGGAGACAGCAGGATTCTGTTGACACATTCCAGATGGGTCTACATCTGAGACCTTAGATGGAGAGCGGACCAACAGCTGTGCTCCAAGAATCCCATGCTGAGGCCAGTCAGAGGGGCTGGGGGTCAGGACTCGGACTCGGGCCTGGATTAACGTCTTCTCTCCCCACACCAGCCGTGCGACTTTAGTATCATCTGTGAGACAGAGCCTGCCTCGCAGGGTGCTGGTGGGGGTCCGGTGAGAGCGGGTTGGAGAGCATCCTCACCGAGGCCGGGTGGTTGTGGATGTGGGCGCCGCCCGCCTGCCCCGCAGCCCGGGAGGAGGAGCTCGGCCTTGCCGCAGTGGGGAGGAGGTGGCGTCAGAGGACTGAGGGTGGCTGAGTGCACCTCTGATCTCCGGGGGCCCTGTCCTCCCTGCTTCACTGTTGCCACCTCAGCGTCCCCGAGAGGTTGCTGGGCTTCCCGCTCGGCTGGGCAGCATGGCTCAAACATCGGACACTTCAGGCTGGAATGGAAAGCTTTCATTTCTATGAACTGTCACTGAGCAATGCTGAACTTGCTCCTGTCAGTCTTGAGGCTGAGGAATTGGCAGCTGCATCTCATCTCCAGATCCAGTTTGGCAGAGAACCCGGCCAACGTGCCTGGCACCCGGATGGGACTCCCTTCTCGATGTTTGCTTTTGAGGTTCTCTGCTAGTCTTTCCAATCGGCCAGAGGGCCAGGAACTCAGATCTGGAAGGGGCCTGTGGGCGCCATCCAGTGATCCAGCAATGCCTATTTCATGCCTGATCTCCAGCCTCCTCTTGAACACTTCCAGTGACGTGGCGCTCATTACTGCCAGTTCAGACTTCTCAGATTTCAGACACTCTGTTGATTGTCAAGCTCCCCTCTCCCCTCTGCCTCTCTGGATAGGCCAACCTCAGGCCCAGTTCACTTCTGGGGGTCACCTTCAGCCAGTGTGTCAACCTTTCAGGTCTTTAAGAAGAGTGGCTCTGTCTCTCCCTGACCACCTCCCATCCTCTGACTACGTCTTGATGCTGAAAAAAAACCCTCACTAGGAATGAGTTTTCTTCGAGTCCCTTCCTCATCCTGATGAACACAAAACTTCAGGGAAGCTCTGAGGAATATGAACTATAGGAGGAGCTTTCACCTCCCTTGTTCTGTGTGTGATACCTCTGTTAATGCAGCCCAAGTTTGAGATTGCTGGTTTAACAGTCATATCACACGGGGGCCTTGGATTGAGCAGTATGCTAATACACCAGAGTTTCTCAAGTATCCATGCCTTTGGAGTTCACATCTGATCCATGTTACAGAAGCAAAAGCAGCCTACCCCAGACTTACATGTATCTCTTAGCTACTGAAAAAAACGCTGTTTTCACAAAACCCTATTCTGGCCCAAGAGAAGAGATCCCAAGTCCAGGTATCTCACCCTGTGCTAATGCTTTGCTTGTACTAGCAGTGTTGCCATTTTACTGATGGGTTAACTGAGGTGAGTCAGGCTAAAGCTACACAGCTAGTAAGTGGCAGAGCCAGGAAGCCAACCTACATCAATTGGCTCCAAAGTCACCCTAGGTGACACTGCATCGCTTTCATCCCTGCCTCTTCACAGCCCCTGAGCTGTCTCTGTCCTTCCTGGGATTTTTTTTCTTCTTCCTTGCTGTTCTGCCAGCTATTTGTGCCTCTAGTGATTTGCCTGGCTGTTCGTAGGCCAGCAATTCCTACAGTGTGGCTCAAGGACCACTTTCGGAGGGGTCCCTGCAGTCGGAACTATTTTCCTTTCTTTTTTAATTTTACTTTACTTTTTTTTTTTTGAGGAAGATTGGCCCTGAGCCAACATCTGTTGCCAATCTTCCTCCTTTTTTGCTTTTTTTCTCCCCAAAGCCCCAGTAGATAGTTGCATGTCATAGTTGTGCATCTTTCTGCTTGCTTTGTGTGGGAGCGGTCTCAGCATGGCTTGATGAGCGATGATCCACACCGGCGAACCCCGGGCGGCGGAAGTGGAGCCAGTGAACTTAACCGCTATGCCACCAGGCCGGCCCCCAGAACTATTTTCCTCACAACATCAGGACTCTGCTTGCTGTTTCACTCCCCTCTCGCGTGCAGACTGGAGCCTCCCAGAGGCTGCGTGACGTGTGACGTCACAGCAGGTCCACGAGCAGGTGCGGGAATCCACTGTCTTCTGTAAGCCCGACAGCAGATTCACAAAATCAAAGGTAACCCGTTTCTAACAAATAATTATTTTTCATAAATATTTAAAAAGTTTTTTAACATGTAGTGGATTTATCTTAAATGAATATTTTTTAGATTTCTCAATTTTAGTTTCTAATCAAGTAAATATTGATATATCCTACATGAACAAAAACTTGGGTTTCTCAATTTTTAAGAGGGGAAAGAGGTCCTAAGGCCAGAACCTTGGAGAACTGCTGAGTTAGGGGATAGTTTTTCCACTTTAGGCTTGTTAGGTGACCCCGAAAACACTGGGAAGGTCACCGGGGCTGGTGAGTTGCCTCCTGTCTGCTGGGGACACGGTTGGGATGTCAGAGACCTGGGGCTTCTTTGATGCTCTCTGCCACGCTGCCCTCCATTCCTACTTTCGGGATAAACGCGAAACTCGTCTGCTTGGCTTTCCACACCCTTTCCACACTCGCTCCGACTGACGCCCTCAGCCCATCTCCCTCCCTCTCCACCTCATGCAGCAGGACTTCATTGCACAGGCCTTTCCACACCTCTACACATTTACATGCTGGTCACTGCTCGGAAATTCACCCACATTCCTGTCTCGTGTGAACTCCTACTCAACCTTTAAAACCCACTTCAATGTTACTTGCTCTGTGAAGGCTTTCCTGCCCAGGAGCCAGCAGAGGACTGCTCCCTTATTCTACTCTCTGAACATGTAGTGCAGAAACTGCACATCTGACTGTAGTTATTTGCGCGTTTGTTTTATGGAGATAGTGTCAAAGTCAAAAGCAAAACTCGCCATATCAATCAGCGAGGAGCTCAGCACCCACGGCTCACGAGAGAACTGGAAGGAATTGTGCTTGAGGTCTTGACCACAGGGCGAGGGTGGAAGGAGGGCTGGTCCAACGTTGTAGAGGGAAAGTAAAATGAAAAGTCCAAGTCAGTGACGGGGAAATGCCAGGACCCGACAGAAAAGGCCGGAAAGGGGGAAGGGAACACGCTCTCCTCCGTGCCCTGACGCCCCCTTGTGGTGAGGGAGAGCCATGCAGCACTTTAGGTGGCACCGCAAAGTGGGGACCCCAGCAGGTGTGGCGGAACCGGCACCCCTAGGTCATGGAAGAGCTGAGGCAGGCTGGGGGAGGAAGGGAGGATGCTGCTCTAAGTAACCCAGCCCATACTGGCCCCTGCTGCCAGGCTGTGCGGTGGGGAAGGGAACCACAGGCACCAAGCCTGATCCGCACTGACTCACTTAATCCTCCCGAAGAACTGCCACGCAGATGAGACCCGAGGCTCAGGGAGGGCGAGCCGTGGGCCAAGTTCTCATAACTAGAACGTGGCCGAGGCAGGGTGGGAACTCACACCTGGCTCCAGGCCACCCCCAAGGCCCCCTTTATGCCAATTTTCTGTCTACACAAGTGTTGGGGTTGGGAGGACACTGGGATTTTCTCCATCTGAGGTGGTTTTGGACCTCTGCCCTCCCATGACATGCTTGGAGGGAGGGGCACAGGGAAAGCTCATAGGATCTGGAGTCAGATGGGGTTTTTTTCTCCTTCGGGTTTATGTTACTGTACATGGAGTGGGGTGGGGGTGGAGGAGACCCTCCCTTTAGAAGAATCAGCCTGTTAACCTTCTAAAGCCATCCAAACAGAGACAGTTCATACAGTCCGAGGGCTGGCTCTTTGCCCCCTCTGAGGGGGTGTGAGGGAGACACGAGGTCACCACAGGATCTCCAGGCTGGCGGGTGACACCACGTGAAGCTCCCTGCTCCCTGCTGTCCAGCCAGGACCCAGTTCAGGAGCCACCTTCCAGCTGGAGCATTGGCCCTCACTTGACTGTGTGAATTCTTTAGCCAGGGGCCCCTCTAGACCCCGGGTGGAGGAGGTACCTGGGGAAATGAAACAACTTCCAAAGGGCCATTCTTCCTTCCCTGTGGCCTGGAATGCTTTGCAACCTCATGCATCCCTTTCCTTATGACTTCACAAAACTAACAGTCTCGAACTACACAATGCGATTCTGAGCTATGGTGGGTTTGCACTAACCCCAGGAATTGACGTAGGCCTTGTAAATTTCCCTCTGTGAGCTTGGAACACACACACACAGATGGCTGTCTGTAAACCTGTTCTCAGGGCCCAGGAAAAAGGCCTGGCCTCTGGACCTTTGCTCATACTGCTCTAGGGTCTCTCTGGACACTTTTTCCCCTGGTTCTCTCATTCAGCCTTCTAGACTCAGCCCAGACAAACCCTCTTCCCCAAGCCTTGCAAGATCCCCCACACTGGACCAGGAACCTCCCATGATCCCCCACACTGATGGAGAGCCTCCCATTATCCTTCACATTGGACCAAGAGTTTCCCACAACCCCCTACACTGTACTAGGAGCTTCCCATAACCCCCCACACTGGACCAGGAGCCTCCTATGATCCCCCACACTTATTAGGAGCTTCCCATGACCCCCGACACACTGGACAGAGCTTCCCATGATCCCCCACACCGGACCAGGAATCTCCCATGATCCCCCACACTGGACAGAGAGCCTCCCATGGACTCTCATGTCAACTTGCCCTTGACACAAGCTTTGATTTTGTCTGATTTCTTTTTCCATCACTAGATCTGAGCTCCTTCAGGGCAAATCTATATCTTATTCTTTTATGTATCCTTAGTGCCCGGCACCTGGCAGGTGTTCAGCACATTCGGTTGAATAAATAAACCAATGATAAGGGGTTTCAAGGCTCCGGTTAATGATCACACCCATGAAGCCTTCCCTGATGCTTCCCTCCCCCAAATGAAAGACATTAAATTGTAGAAAAATTTAATGTCTTGTGGAAAAAAAAAAAAAAACAAACCTCAGTGAATGGCTTTTATTTTCAAAGTTCCTGTGGCAAAAGGATACGGGTTCTAACTGCAGCTCTGCTGGTCATTTCACTGTGAAACTTCGGGTAAGTCATTTTACTTCTGTAAGCCTTAGTTTCCTCATCTAAAAAATGGGGATGTTTATACTCATCCTTCAACAATCTGATGAACAAGATGTTGCCATGTATGACAGCAACTAGTGTCTGGCCTGCAGTCGGTGCTTAATGAAAGCATATCCATGTGTACAGTCCATCATGTAGTCATCGTCTGCTTACCGTGTCTTCCATTAGAATGGAGTTCCTTGTGGTTCTGTCCCTGCTCTGGGCCTGGCTAGAGTATGTTCATGGTTTAGTGACCTTTCTGTGTTCCCAGACATCTGCTGGGTGTTTCATATTCATTGAGCCCCTAAGGCAAAGCTCAGCACTAGGCATCCCTTGGACCAGGAGAGAGAATGATCAATGAGGCAGGACCCAAGACCTCCACAAGGATAACCACCTGGGAAGGGGACTCAGACACGTTCTCAGGGACAAAAGGGGCTGTGGGTATCTGCCCCTTGGAAGGGTCAACTACAGGATTCCCAAGGAAACTCAGCAGTTAGACTGTGGGAGGGGCTCTTCCCCAGGGCTGTCCAGGGCTATGGTGATGGGAGGGACTTCTCCAAGGCCTGGGTCTGGGGTGGGCAGGGAGGGAGGTGTGGGTGCTGGGAAAGAGGAGTCCTCAGGCAGGAGGAGGCCCCTACCCCTTCAGAAGCCGACTCCCGATTGGCTGCTGCTTCTCAACTGTAGATGGTAGGAACCCAGCGCCACAGATTCCTTCCCCTCCCAGCCTATGACACAAACAGAGCCACTTCTTGGGACTTGACACACATTGCCAGGTGTCTACCATCACTGCTACATCTGGGAGAGCTGTTCTGGGCTGACTCCTCCAATGACAGACCTCCAATGGGTGGACTAGTGTCTCCATATTCATGCGTTGAGATCGTGCTGTTGGTTCACTTATTCATTCATGTAATATTTGTTGAGCATTAAGAGCCAGACTGAGTACTAGACTGAGGATGAGGACTAAGGGCTCAAATCCTGCCTGGAGGAGTTCTGGGACAGAGCTTTCCCACACCATAACAAGTCCGATAGCAGATGGGGCTTACAGGGGAGTTGGCGAGAAATCGACGAGATAGTTGATGTGGCTCAGGCATTGGTTTAGGAGGTGGGAGGTTAAGTTAGGGCCAAATTATAAGGTGCATAGGTGCCATACTGGAGGCTCACACCTGACCTCAAGGTCAGTGGATGGCCAACTGGGTTCCATGGACAGGCCCCAAGACCTACTTCATTAAGTCCATAAATATTTACTGAGCACCTACTGTGTGCCAGGCACAAGGAGGAAGATGAACAGGCCACCTGCCCTTAAAGCTACAGTTTAATGTCTTTCATTTGGGGCTTCTGCATATGATTCTATTATAGGAAAAAAGAGGGTTAATGGCTAAAAAGAAAAACAAAAACACGTCTGCAGCCTATTGCTTCATTGGGGAGCCACTGCAGGTTTTGTTTTTTCTTGATGGGTGGTGGGAGGGTGTAGTGTGATTTGTTTGTTTTGTTTTTAGCAGGGGAGACAGATAGGGTCAGATCTATTTTCAAAAAGATAAAGATAATTATGTGGCTTCTCAGCTCTTCCTTGCAGCCGCAGTACAGGAAGCAGGAAGCCCACAAAGGGGGGGCTGTTTCTCTGGGCCCTGGGCTGGGGCTGGTTCTCTCTGCCCTGCTGGGTGCTCCCAAGGGAAGCCAGTAGTGGCAGATAATGTGGCTTCTCCTGTAGGTTCCAGGAGCCAAAGGAAATGTCAACTGCTTCTGAGAAGGACCTTGACCTCCTTTGAGGCTGGGAGCACGAAGCCCATGCAATCACAATACCACGCCAACCCCTTTTCCTTCCTGGGAAAGAGACAAGTCTGAGGACAGCCTGGTGGAGTAGAAAGAGCCCAGTCTTTGAAATAATACAGATGTGGGTTCAAATCCTGGTTTGGCCACTTATTAGCCATGTGATCTTGGACAACTCACTCAAATTTTCTGAGCCTGTGTGTCCTCCTCCATATGATAATTATTATTTACACCTACTTTACTTACCAGTTATTAAGACATATTACAAAGCCCTAGCTAAAAAAAGAGGCAGAGAACAAAGCAGACAAATGGAAGAAAACAGAATATCCTGAAACAGACCTAGGAGTATATGAGAGCTTGATATGAGACCGAAGTGACAGCGAGAGCCAGTGGACACGGGACGGAATATTTAGTAGATGGTGTTGGGGAAACTGGCTTCTCTCCAGCCAAAATAAAATCACCTTGCTGTGTGTGTGTGTGTGTGTGTGTGTCTTTAGTTATCTTTGGTTGACTAAAGACCTACATATGAAGGGTAAAACTGTAAAATCTAATCAAAGGAATATGAGCATTATTTTAACCTCAGGGAAGGTAAAGATTTGTTAAAGGGGAGAGGAGGTGGAGGTGGGCCCCGAGGGGCACGTGCTGGCTTGCAGGAAGAGGTCTCCGTACTATAAGGATTTGTTAAAGGGGAGAGGAGGTGGAGGTGGGCCCCGAGGGGCACGTGCTGGCTTGCAGGAAGAGGTCTCCGTACTATAAGGATTTGTTAAAGGGGAGAGGAGGTGGAGGTGGGCCCCGAGGGGCACGTGCTGGCTTGCAGGAAGAGGTCTCCGTACTATAAGGATTTGTTAAAGGGGAGAGGAGGTGGAGGTGGGCCCCGAGGGGCACGTGCTGGCTTGCAGGAAGAGGTCTCCGTACTGTGTTGGGGGGAATGGAGGACTGGACTGTGCTCCAGGCTCAGAAGGTTCAGAGGAGCCTGGGGAATTGAAACTTTCAGAGGCATCCACCCAGATGTCCCTATCCCACTGGTCAGGATCCAGGGCCCTAACAGGACCTTGGTTGGGCAGTTAACTGTCTTTGAAGTTTAGCCACTTGGACTATTACGTCTGAGGCTTGTCCCCGGCTCATTCCCCTTCCCTCTGCAGAAGATGAAGGCTTCTCTGCGTGCAATTAAAGAGGTGCTGTGGCTTCCATTCCTGGCTTTCCATTGTCTGCTACCAGGCCTCAGCTGTTCATCCTCTTTCTGTAGGGGCATCAGTAGAGCTCAGCCACGACCATCTAATCTTCTAATACTGTTACCTTTAGAGCGCCTGGTACTCCCCACCCCACCCCCACCCAGTCTCAAAGCCTGACATCCACGGCCTGCTAGCACACTCCACCATTGGCGCACCATCCAGTTTACCACCCGTGCAAGTTTTAACAATGGGAAGCCACCTTGTGCTAGGGCCCGCGCTTCACCTGCCACCATGATGGGGTCCTCCTTGCAAGCTGAGAGGGGAGTAATGCAGCTCCTAAGCCCCAGCCAACCAGCCACTTTCTGGGACACTCCCAGCACCAGCTGCCGCAGGGAGGTTCTCGGGAAGAAACACTGAAATGGGATTCAGGGGGCAAGATGTTCATTAGGGACCAACCCTTGGGAGGAACTGGGCAGAGGAAGACGTCAGCTGTGATGCAGGCCTGACAAAGCCTCGGCCAGTCCCCTGGGAGACCTGGAGCAAGACTTGCTGGGCACAGCTGTCCCACATCTGGCTGAGGTGGCTGGGCCTTTATTCCACCTTCTCTCCCCACCACTGGTTACCAGGTGTGGCTGCCCCAGGAAGGGTGTGACCTCGGGCGAGGCTGCTTTCTGCAGCTGGGCAGCAAGTCCTTCCACGAAGGGGAACCTGGGCACAGTCTTCACGTGTTTGTAGCAGTTTGCAGACTGTATGGATAACAACAGTAGCCAACACTTATTGAGCATTTACAGAGCCAACGAGGCTGAATGCTCTTCATGCTCTAACGTGGGAACCATCATGACCCCCACGATCATATGCCCAGATGAAGAAACTGAGGCACGGAGAGCTTAAGTGATTGCTCAAGGTTGCACAGTGTGTGATGGAGCAGGGATTCCATCTGGAGAATCTTTAATTTTTTTAATAAAACTTTTTTGGAATAATTTTAAATTTTCAAAAAAAGATGATGCAGAGAGCTCCTGTATACCCTGTGCCCAGCATCCCCCGATGTTGACATCTCACACAACCATGGTACCTTTGTCACAACAGAGAAATTAACACTGTTACATTACTATTAACGAAACCACAGAATCTATGTGGATTTCCACCAACGTCCTTTCACTGTTCAAGGTCAGATCCAAGATATTAACTTGCAATTAGCATCCCAGAGTTTTGAACTGTTAGGTATAAACTTTTGACCTGTCTGCCTTACTGCCTACTGTTCCCACAAAGGTTTGGTGGCCATAAACCACTCAGGTGCCGCTCGCTCCCCAGGTGTGTGTGGGCAGCCCCAGATGTGGCCTGCTGACTCGGTCACTGTTTCTCTGTGTTGTTTTTCTCTGCTTGCAGGTGGAAACAGCTCCCGCCGGGCCCAGCTCAGTACTGTTTGTTTGGATTGGCCCATCAGATGTTTCCCGATGCTCTCCTGTGTGTATGGGCTGGGTGCTATACCAGGGCACCCAGAGCTGCTTCAGGCTTGGCCCTGCTGTCCAGGAGCTACCAGCTAGCGTGCCTCTTCTCTCTGACCCACCGGTCACCCGGACTCACTGGCCCTGCAGGCTTAGCTCGAAGCAAAGAGGAGTTAAGAGGATCCCAGCTCTTGCCCTCGCATACCTCATAGATACCTGCTGTGTGTCTGCTTTGGGTGCTGAGCCCCACGGGCAGCTGCCCACTGAAAACTGAGCACACTCGCTTTATACTATGGAATGGAAGAGAGAGACTGAGCTTTCCTGGCTGGGATGTGGAAAAGATGCAGACTATTGCTCTCCATTCCCAGCTTTGCCACTTACTACCCATGAGACCTTTGCATCATTCCAGGTCCAGTTTTCTCATGGAATCAACTAGAACAGCATCTTGCTTAGTGTTTAAAGAGGATAGGCTGAGTCTCTGCCATTTATCAGCTGTGTGACCATTGGCATGATACTTAACCTCTCTGGGCCTCAGTTTCCTCATCTGTAACATGAGGAGAATAACATTCACTTTATAGGGCTCTTGTGAAGATGAAGGGAATAGATACAAAGCATCCAGAACCATGCCTGGCATGGATAAGCTCTCAACAAATATTAGTTATTATCATCTAATTCACCTGGATGTTTAGAGAGACTCAAATGAGATCATTATTGTAAAGGTGCATTGCAAATGGCAAAGCATGCTAAAAAATGATTAGTGCTATTATTTTTTAAACCTTCTTTATCAGGAGACACAAGCAGTCCATAGGAAATCCTTGCCTATCCTGGTCAGAATACCATGGCCAAGTACAACTAGAAAACAGACGAGTTCATGAAGTCTCTATCCTTTTGGTGCCCCTGTATGGCTGCCTACAATTTTAGGTATGTGTCCATATATTTTCTCAATCATCCCACCCAAACTGGGATGGCTATTTTTATCCACATTTACTGGTTGTCTAAACTAAGCCTCAAATACGTTCTGTCCCTCAAGAAGCAGGAACTGGCCCCAACCAGTTGATATTTCTTGAAAGCCTCCTATGTGCAGACACTTCCAGGTGCTGGGGAGTAAACGTGACAGGTCCTTGCCGGACATGAACCTGCATCTTAGCGGGAGGTTCAGTGAGCGTGGGAACCAGCCTGTGCTCCTTTGCCTGTCTGCTCTCAGATCCTTCGCGACCTTTCTGTATCACCGACGTGCTTCCCTTGAAAAGCGCTTCCACGCCCGTCCAGTCCGAGCGACTCTCAGGACGCTGGTGATGGCCTCAGACTTCCCACCCGCTAGACCCGGGTGACGTCAGCGCAAAGCCTGAGTGAAGCCAGCAGTTCACTGGCGAAAAACTGGGTCTCGATGATGTCATTCACGTCCTGAATCCAGCTGAGCCCGAAGCTAAGGCTAAAGAGTGGCCTGAAACGGTCCTGATTCTCTCCCTCCCAGGGCTGCCGTGAGGACTGAAAGATTCCATGTAGAGAATTAAGCTCCTAGACTGGGTCTGCACCTCAGCGCCCACCAGAAGTCAGCTATCATGATTAGCTAATAAAAAGTAACCGTTATTGTTACCGTCGCCGTTGTTGTTGTTGTTGGCGGCTGTGTCTGGGTGGAGCCTGGCTTGCAGATGCGGCCCAGGCAGAGCTCCAGCTGCAGAGCTGGGGGCAGACGAGGCGGGGGCTCCCCTGGGGCCGCGTTTGTTTGGAGGCGCCTGTCGGCGGCTTCCCTGGGTGCGCGTAATGCCGTAATTGCAGCCTTCCCAGCTGTCGGCCGTGGAGACGGCCCAGAAAATAAGGCTGGCTCGGTAAATATTGAACCGAATTATGCAAATGAGCTCCACAAAAGACTCAGCTGCAGAGACGGGGTCTGATTGGTGGGCCCCGGCCCAGCTTGCAGGAGACCCCTCCTCTTCCCCCCAACCGCTCCGTTAGCCAAAGGCAGCCACCCGGGGCCCGCCAGAGAGGCTGGGGCTGGGACGGGGCCGGGGTCCCCCCTGCCTGCTCCTGATGGCCGTCAGGGATGAGGGGTGAACAGCTTTGCGGGTGAGGTTGGGGGGAGTGATTGGGGAGGCAATGGTAGTTAGTTCCTCCCACATTTTCATTTCACCCCAAAAGAGGCTGCCTTGGCAGGTAAGTCTTTGAGGCCACAAACCCGGGCAGGGTGCTGACTCCTCTCTACTTGGGTCGCCCAGCTGCAGATGGGAAGTGGGATGGGGGATCCCCCTGCCCCCCCATCCCAGGAGTAAAGCATTCCAATGGCTCTTCCCTACTGGCAGGCCAAGGTCCTGAAAACTCCTGTGGTGCCCAAGTTCACCGAGAAGATTCTAGAAACGTGGGTTAGGGAGGAGGGTGGGGGCAAGTAAAACTCAGAAGCTCTTTTGTGGTCTCGGAAGGGGATCCTTGAGGTTTTAGCAGAGATGAAGATGCATCTGGGCACGTCTGGTGAGAGTGGCACGTGTGTGGGAGGCTCATGTACATGAGGGTGTTTGGTTGAAGGAGTGGGGCAGGCTGCAGCGAGAGCCTGGGGGAGAGTGGGACAGGACAGATGGCCAGGGTGGGGCGGCCAGCCTGGCATTGCAGGCACAGATCCCAATCCTTCCCCGCAGACCGCACCCTGAGGGGTTGGGGATGAGGACTGAAGATGTTACTCAAGGACAGAAGCAACACTCCCTTGAGTCCAGATGCCCCAGGGAAACACGACGTCAGGGAAGGAGGCTTCTTTCAGCTCTTCATGGACGACAGTGGGGTTTGCGGTGATGAGCGTGGCAGGGACAGAGGGCTGCTTTGGAAATGCAAGCCTTGGATGCTCCGTGTCCTGCAAGGTGATCCCCTGGGGATGGGCCTGGTTGTTCCCAGGGGACGACCGCAGCCATGGCAAAGATTGACCCAAAGGCAGTGTAGGCCTCGCACTTCACTGAAGGAGCTGAAGGGAAGACTGTGGGGGAGTGTTTGTGAGTTCTCACGAGCCAGCCTGAGGACGTCTGTCCAGAATAAACAGCGAGACTCGGGGTGGGTGGAAAGGGCTCAGCTCCCAGGTCAGCAAGTGGGGGCATTATATTAGTTTCCCATTTCTGCTGCAACAAACCACCACAAAATTATCAGCTCAAAACAACACAGATTTATTATCTTACGGTTCTGGAGGTCAGAGGGTTGCACGGGGCTAAAATGAAGGTGTCGGCAGGGCTGTGTTTCTTCCTGGAGACTCCAGGGGAGAATCTGTTTCCTTGTCTTTTCCATCTTCTAGAGGCTGTGCACATTCCTTGGCTTGTGGCCACATCACTCAGGCCTCTGCTTCCATTGTCACATCTCCTTCAGCTCAGGTACTCCTGTTTCTCTCTTCTCAAGACCCTGGTGATTACATTAGGCCCATCTGTATTATCTCCTTATTTTAAGGTCAACTGATTACAGCCTTAATTCCACCTGCATCCTTAATTCCTCCTTGCCAAGTAACCGAACCTAGTGACAGGTTCCGGGGAACAGGACGTGGACATCTTACAGGGGCCATTATTCTGCTTGTCACAGGCATAACCTGAAAAGATTGAGTTATGACTCTTCAGTGTAACCCCAAGACTACCCACAGGTTGGCAAGGCCTGGGGAAACTAGGTTATGCTTAGAAATATTTTTATGTTCATGCGAATAAAACAATGAAGATGGCATATTACACAAAGCGAGTGCCGATGACGTTATATACGTAAAATTAGAAATGACGGCTGCCGTGTTGTTATTTTCTGTGTACCATCTCTTGTTTGATATAAACTTTAGAGAATTTTTCTCCTCCATGGAGAAAGAAAGTAAGAAACTGATCAATTTGCTTTGCCGTGTTGCAGACAGGCCAAGCTGACAGGCAGTTTTTTGTTTGTTTTCTTCTGATCCTTCATCCCAAGAATCAAAACCTTTCTGATTTTACAACTAAATGTTCCTAAGTGTTTCTACTCCCAAATTCATATGAGATCATCTTTATCTGAAATTATTTGGCAGGGGGAAGGGTAGACTGGTAAATCTAGGGAAACCAGAATTCTCTGTAAGGAAAACTTGCAATTGGGAAGAAAAACAGATGAGTTCACCCAACAACAAAAATGTGTTCTTGCTGCTAATCAGGTGTGGGGCAGCTGGAGGTACCCAGGAAATTCTGTTTGTTTTCCATCCTGCCTAAAATAGCCTCAGACTTAGAAGGTTTATGGACCCCCTAAGCCATAAGCCAATTTTGTTATCCATTTACCCCTGTACGGGTCTGGTCCCTCTTTATCTCCTGAGGTTTCTCTCTCCCCACGCCCCCTCGGGCCACCTGCGAGGTCCAGGCATGTGGGAAGAGCATCATTCCGGGAAACCCCCAGCCCTCTCACACCTGCTTGTCTTGGCGGCCTCTTCCTTGTTCATCTGACTCCTCGTCCTTCGAGCCCCAGCTCAAAATGTCCACCATTCTGCAAAAACACTGCCCCACACTCAAAGATTGGTGAGCCCAGGCTTCTGTTTACCGGGAGTAAGGAGGAGAACTGGATCTAATAAGTGAGTTTTTAAAGTCATCATAAATAGCCTTCTCTGCTCATGTTCAGCCAAGCCCTGAGCTGGCCTGCTGTGTGCACGGTCTTATTTTCTTGTGGCGTGCTGTCATCTAACGAGGACCTTATGAGTCAAACTTTTATCATCTCCACTTTTCAGCTGGGCAAAGTTTAGAGAGATTGGATATGTGCCCTAAATGATAGAGCTGACAGGTGCCAAAGCCAGGCCTCGACGCCAGTCTGCTGATCCCCAAGCCCATGACCTTATCCTCTATATAACACTGCCTGCACACCCAAGGCAGAAGCAAAGGGCGTGAGCAGTCCACAGGGGTGGCCTGGTGTGGTGGGCCAAGCAGAGGAACTGGCATGAGAAAACCTTGGTTTAAGTCCCAGTGGGGCCACTTGCCTGCTGTGGAGTCTTGGGCGGGTGGCTTGGCCTCTCTGAGCCTCACTCAGCTTCCTCGTGCCTGGCTCATGAGCTCGTTCTGAGGATTGGGTGCATGAAGCCCACGAATGCCCAGGCGATCTTTCTCAACCGAGAATCGGGGGTTATTATCAAGGGGCATCGGGAAGGCTTCCTGGTAGAGGTAGCAAAGCAGACACAGGAAGAGCCAGCCTCTGTGCTGAGGTGAGCAGGCCCCGGGCAGATAGAGAGAAGGCACAAGAAGAGGCCCAGCTGCATAAGCACCAGCCTTCTCCAGAAGCGTTCCAGAAGCAGGAAGGACGTGGGTGGGACAGTCCCTGGCTCGGTCACCTCCTACAGCTCAGGGAATCAGCTCTGCTCAGTGGTAAGAAAAAAAAATTAAAAAGCCTCTGGGGAGAAAAATCCAGGCTTGAGTGATAAATGAGTGGGAGAGGTGAGCGCTTGCTCTGAAGAAGGATCGTGATTGGCCCCCTTTCGCTGAGCCACACACTGGGCTCATTCCGTGAAGAGAAAGCCCTGCTGAGGGGACCTGGGGACTGACAGGTGGGGGTCCCAGTCCAGGCTGTGCTTAATCTCTGAATCCTGAAGTCTCAGCTGCCTCACTTATAACACACGGTAATATCTGTTCTACTGCCTACTTTACTGTGGTAGCAGGAGTAGATGGACTAAAGAAAATCAAAATTAGTTATAATTTATAAAGTACCTACACAAGAAACCAATAATAGTGGGCTTCTGGGGGGGCAGAGCTGGGTGGCTGGGAGCCAGGCGTGGGAAGGGACTTTCCACTGTGTACTCTTTATACGATTTGATATTTTGAACCATGGGAAGGCATTACTTCTTTAAAAAGTAAACTTAGAAAAAAAAAAAACGATAAAGTCACTAAGAAAGTCAAAACCAACAAATGCAGAGAAGTCATTATCAGCGTAGACGTCATTATTTAAAAGGCTCTTTTCCCATAACCCTCCTAGTTTACTTTCACCAGGTACCAAGGAAACTAGGTCCTCAGTCTCCAAAATCTCTGGTCTCCAACTGCCCCACGCTGTCTTCCCAGGGCACATCCAGAGTTCTTCTGCATCTGCAAGGATCCGAGTCCCTGCAGAGAGTGGGTGGAGAAATTTCCACTTAACATCACCTACCATAGAATATTCATCAGCCATTTAAGAAGAGTGGAGCCCTTGCGGGTGACCTGGAGGGATTTCTGGGCGTGCTGCAGGCAAAGAAAAGCACGATGCGATGCAAGGAAGACTGTGATCGCATTTTCTAAAACAAAGATCGATGGTATTTGGCTACAGACAGCAAATCTGTAGGATTGTGTGAGTGAGATCAGGAAGGACGCATCCCAGACTGTAAGCAAGGATTGCCTGCGCGGTGTGGATAGGGTGGGGGGATGGGAGTGGAAGGTGTCGATGATTAAAAAAAATTGATACCTTCCCATTGATGAAAATTTACATATGCGCGTGTGTATAAGAACGCATAAAGAGGTGCCAGAAAAGCTGATAACCAACATTAATGGTGGTTAGCTCAGAGTGGGGAGGTTTTCAGTGACATTCTTTTGTCCAGATATTTACATGAATCATTCTAATTATTAAAAATCTTCATGTATTATTTATGTAATCTGAAAAAAAATCTAATTTCAATGCAAAAGATAACTAAAACAGGGCCTGGCCCGGTGGCGTAGCAGTTAAGTTCACGTGCTCTGCTTCCGTGGCCCGGGGTTTCGCAGGTTCAGATCCCGGGTGCAGACCAACACACCACTCATCAAGCCATGCTGTGGCGGCGTCCCATATAAAGTAGAGGAAGATGGGCACGGATGTTAGCCCAGGGCCAGTCTTCCTCACACACAAAATATATATAAATAAATATATATATATATAACCAAAACAAACTAAACTGATATGTACCCCTTTAATAGCTGGAGTTACAAATAAGGTCAGATTTCTTTTAAAATTCAGATGGATTGATTGCAAGACTGCTTACAAAGATGTCTTTTTCCCTCCCTGGTTCCCCCTACTTTGGGAAATTCGAAATCCCAAAGGTGCGGTTTTGACCCCAGAGGCGGTCCTGGGGGGTTCTTGCCGCCGCCTGCGGGGAACAGGGCCACCGTTCCTGGTTGGCTGCTGGGAACCAGTGGCTCATGGCAGCCACTGTGCCCCCTCCAGCACCACCTTGAAGTTCTCAGTAAAAGGTGAGGCCCTGTCACTTGTGGCTGCCACTGATGCTCATCCCCCAGGCCATTCCTCAGAATGGGAGGCCTCTTTCCCTTCAGTGTCACCCTCAGGGGAGGGACTCACTGCAGAAGGCAGCTTCCAGGACAGTGCTTTAGTGACAGGGCTCCTTTAGTTACACACACATACACACACACACAGCTACTTTCCACTCAGTGACCCCACGGTGCCACGGGGCTGAGTGCTCCTAGACCAGTCCATCCCACCCCCTGAGAGGAGGGGCGCCCACTCAGTCCACAGCGTCTGTGCCAGTTGTCCCCATCACTCAGGGGTGAGCCTGAAATCCACCTTCAGACCTGTGCCCCTAGGGGCTGAGGGCTCCACTGGATCCAGCAAAGCCCCAGTAACATCGGGAGGGGAGGCTGGGAGTATAGTCAGGGAGGACGCCAACGGTCCCTTTCCTGACATCAAGGGCGGGGGACTCACTCTACTCCCTGGAGGGAATGTCCTGTCTCTCTCCTCCATCCTCACTTCTCCCCCCAGCAAGGCAGTTCCTCAGGCAAGAATGCACTCAGCCCCTCCCTGGCTCACTCTGTTCCTCCTGACTGTGCCAGGACACGTGTGCTCTCCTCTCCTTCATAGGCTCCTTAGCCAGCCCCTGCCCAGGAGGCCAAGAGTTGTCTCAGACTTGGGGAGTTAGGGTTACGGTTAGGATTGTGGTTATAGTTGTAATGAAGGCCATGGTTAGGGTTCACCTGGGCGGGAGGGCGGCAGGAGTAGGCAGGTCCAAGTTACATTCTCCAGGCCAGCTTTCTAGCAAAAGCCTGAGAAATAGACTCTTGTGTCTATTTCTCAAGTGGCTCAGCTCTCAGGGAGCAAAACTGTGTGATTCATTAGCCAGGACGCACCCTGTGCCACCAATCATCAGACCTCAACAACCTCCACCACGAGAACCAACCCCACACCTCACCACCAAGTTCCCCAGAGGCTCTTGTCCGGTACCAAGGGCCACCTCACTGCCCCGGGATGAGCGGCGGCTGGTATACCCCTGCTTTGCTGCCGTGGCCCCGTAGAGAGTGAGGAGAATAGAGCAGTGTGACAGTTGAAATTTCCCGAGGTCTCTTGTTAAGTCACGTTCCTGCTGAATGAAGGACTGAACTGATCTTTGGTCAGCTGGTTGCACTAAACTTTTGGCGAAGGGAGTGCTTTCTTTATGGTACCTGACTTATCCTCTTAGCAGCCCTGTGGCGTAGGCATCATTTCCCTGCTAAAAGTGGCAGAACAGAGTCTGAGAGGTAACACATCTTGGTAACAGAGTCTTGGCCCAAGTCTTTATGGTGTGAGTTCCTGCCTCCTAGAAGCCATGAAAATCCCACAGAAACTGTGTATGTGAAATGCTAATGTGTATCAATGAGAAAGACGAATTAAATTCATGAAAATTCACTTTACATATAACTCCCGAGGAGGGGCTAAGAAGGGAGGTTGCACTAGCTGACTTGAGGCTGACGTGCTCTGAAAGGCGAGTCTGCAGGTGAAATCTGAACGTCTGTGGACGCATGGTGTCGCAGGCTGCCTCACCCTCGTCAGTCCATACAAGCCCAAGGCCCAGCCTGCCTCCAGGGATCATTCCCATTTACTCCCTTCTTCACTCATCTCTATACTAGTCTCCCAGCTTCCAACACGTTGTCCCTGGATCCCTCACTGCCCCTGGGATTTGGCTGCAGCATCTGAAGTCCGCCATTTGGCCCCGTAGTGCTCCACGACTTTGCTCCTCCTCTGGGAGCTGGGACCTGTTCCCTTTGGTAGGAGCAGGGATCTGCACCAGCTGATTGCCCTGTGGAGCTGCCTGAACTGCTGCCCATCTCCTGTCCTTACCTCCTCTTGGCTCCCTCACACCCTCCCTCCCAGGCGCCCAAAGTGTGGTCCCTGCATGCCTTGCTGAGCTGTGATGTCATCCTCTCCATGAGCTGCAGAGGGGGTGAGTTCAGGCCCAGCCATCAGAGATTTCCAAGGGGAGAGAAAATGTGGCTGCTGCCGCCACTGGTCGATTTGCCCAAGATGAACTGAGCCCCCCAATCTGAGGCTGAGACTGTAAACCACATGGTTTGGGGGCCTCTGCAGCAGCAGCAATAAATCTCAAGCCTCTTGAAGGGTCTCACCATGAGTCCTAGTGGATCCAAGCAACAGCCCCCTGCCCTGCCCTCTTGTTTGAAGGGTGCCCAGGATTTGTTTTAACCAGGTATGTTAAGACATGCAGACACAGAAACGTTATCATGAAGGAAGAAACTTATACTCACAGCTCTCAAGAAACGGGCATGGCATGCGAGGCAGGGCCACATGGGGAAGCACCAGAGTTGCAGAAGGAGTTGGGGAAAATGGGGGCAAGGGCCTTGATTGTACTTTCCATGGGAAGGAACAGGCAAGGCAGGGTAAGCAGGCTAGGATTGGCTAGTTTGAATGATTTGAGTGGGCTCTGGGGTACGGGGGCTGTCTCTAGTTGCCTGGTACTTGACTCTGAGTTCATTAGGGCAGGTGGATAGTGGCCCAGAGTGTAACAGCCTGAGAGAGCAGAGGGTGGGGTGTGTGGGCTCTGGATTGGTTGGTTTGCATATGAAAGATATGCTCCCAGGTCAGTCATTTCCTATCTCTAGGAATTAACTAGACCTGGGAGGGGCAGTCCCTCCAGGGTCAGCAAGGCCCCAAGATGTCAAAGCATCGAGAATACAGAATAAAAAGACATGATTAAACACCTATGGCTCTGCCTTGAACCATTGGTTCATTCTGTGCTGGATTTTCTCCATGAGATTTTACAAATACTTTACTAGTAAAAGGTCATTACAATGAAAACAATAAAAAGCTATCACTTATTTAGTGCTTTCTGTATGCCAGGCACTTTGCACATATGTGACTAAGTTCTGCTTAATGCAATATAAGTGAAAGTGATTTTTGTAGCCTGGGAAGTATCAGTCAGTAAAGGAAAGGGATGTGTTCTTTCTCCTTGCTCCTTTCATTTGACTGGAATGTGGATGTAATGGCTGGAGCTTGAGCAGCCATTTAGGTTAATAAGGAGAAAGCCTCTGTTAAGAATGTCAGTGCAACAAGATAGAAGAGGTCTGAGTCCTTGATGTTCATGGAGTCACCATATCATCCTTGACTTTACATGAGAGTGAAGTAAACTTCTTTGTTTAAATCGCAGTTATTTTGATTTTTGAAATACACAGTTAAGGGCAATCTTTAATAATACAGGTAGTTGCTGTAATTATGCCAATTTTACGGATAAAGAAACAGGCTCAGAGAAGTTAAATATTTTGCTCAAGATCACTGTGATAGATGGATTGTATTATTGTTTAAAATATTTGAACTCTTCCCTTAAAGAGCCCTCCTCATGGAGACTGGTACTTTCTGTCCCATTGATGTCAGACTGGTCCCTATGACTTGCTTTGGCCCATGAAAAGCAGGAAGAAATGACACATACAATTTCCAAGCAAAAGTACTATCTCATAGTCCCATCATCTTTCTTTATCCCTCTGCTGCAGAAATGGCAATGTCCCCGATAGGGGCTGCTCCTTCAGCCTGGAGCCCAGAGCTGTGGCTAACCTTGGCTGGCATATGCATGAGTTTGAAACAAATTCCTGTTGTTGGAAGCCACTACACTTTGGGTTATTTTGTCCCACAGCATAATCTGGTCCAAGTTGACTAATACAGTCACACAGTTTGGAAGAGTTAGGCTGAGATTTAAACCTGCACCAGTCGGGACCCAGTCAGGAGACAGAAGGCACCTGTCTTAGTCCATTTGGACTACTACAACGAAACACCATAGATGGGGTATTTGTTTCAACAAACATGTATTTCTCACAGTTCTGGGTGTTAGGAAACCCAAGATCAAGGTGCTGGCAGATTCCATGTCTGCTGAGGATTTGCTTCCTGGCAGAAGGGGTGAGGGAGCTCTCTGGGGTCTCTTTTATAAGGGCACTAATCCCATTTATGGGGCTCCACTTTCATGACCTGATCACCTCCCAAAGACCCCACCTCCTAATATCGTCACAGTGGGGAGTAGGATTTCAACATATGAATTTTAGAGGAAGACAAACATTCAACCCTTAATAACACCTCAGACATATGAAGAGAGGGTATTTAACATAAAGAGTTGATAACAAGGTAATGGGAAAAGTTAAAAGAAAACTCTAAGGAATGACAGAGGTAGCAACTGCGGGAAGCAGCCAAAACTTCCAGAGTGGAGGGAAGAAAGGAAAGATGCTGTAATTATTAAAACTTAGAAACCTAGAAGAGGGAGTCCAGGGATCTGAAACTCAGATCTCTGGGCGAGCAGGGGGTGCCAGCTGGTATGTCTGAGGCGGACATGATGAAGCTGGATCTGTAGCATTGGAAAACTGCAACGGGGATTCAGGGGCTGCTACAGGAGGAACAGCCTGGGTGAAGGACCCAGGCCCGGAGGCTCACAGGAGCAGGAAGCAGAGAGGAAGGAGCTAGTCCCTCCCACTAGCTCCCCCTATAGACAGACTTTATCGTCGATGGAACCAGCTGGCAAAGCCGAAATGAGATTTGCAGGCTCCCAGCTCCAGCATCGCAAAGAGTGGAGAAGGGTGGGTTTAGAGCTGAGACACAGTAGCGCAAGGCACGAACCTAAGCATCAGCACCTTCATGCCCCTCAAGGAGCACGGATTTTCCAAAGACTCAGAGATTTCGCAGAGATACTACCATGTCGATCCTTAGGCAGTTTATCCAGAGCGGAGGGAAAGGAACGAACAGCCTGGGAAGCAGGAGCGGCCAGCCACAGGCTCCCGACCCTCGACGTTTTCCTCTGTGTTCCATCGGCAGGTGCAGCACCACCCTCAGACCCAGGCACGAGGGCGCTCCTCTGAGCCCATGCTGTAGAGGGCCCCGCATTTCGCAGCTACGCTCCCTAAAGAGCACGTGTGTGCCTCTCACACGGGATCCGGCGCTCGGTGCCGTCAATATCCGCTCTCGGGATGACTCCATTCCGGCCCCAGGGAGACATGTCTTCAGACGTCCTGGCCTGTGTCCTCACACCAAAAGGCAACTGAGTCCACATACTGTGAAGGTTTGTGGATGCGCTGCTGGTGCTCTTGGAGGATACTGCCCGGAGTGTGGGAGGATTTGACTAGTGGACCTGCTTGGATAACAGATGAGTGAATTCACTTTTAAGGTCCTTATTCTCTTGCTGCGCAGAAGCTTTAGCTTGATGTAGGCTCACTTCTTGATTTTCCCTTTTGGTGTCATATCCAGAAAATCATTGTCAATACCCATATCAAGGAGCTTTTCCCCTGCTTTTTCTAGGAGTTTTATGGTTTCAGGTCTTATGTTTAAGTCGTTAATCCATTTCAAGTTAATTCTTGTGAGTGGTGTAAGACAGGGGTCCAATTTCATTTTTCTGCATATGGTTATCCTGTTTTCCCAGCACCATTTGTTGAACAGTCTATCCTTTCCCCACTGAGGATCCTTGGCTCCCTTGTCAAATATTAGTTGACCTGATATGCAGGGGTTTATTTCTGGGCTCTCTGCTTTCTTTTTTTTGAGGTTTTAAAGTAACATGCTTTATTATGTGTGATATTCTTCAATACCATTAATAACACATATTTATTTAGCATACATCTCCATTACTCTTTTTTTGTTCATATTTTTTATTGCAGTAACATTGGTTTATAATATATAAATTTCAGATGTACATCATTATATTTCTATTTCTGCATAGATTACACCATGTTCACCACCCGAAGACTAATTACAGTCCATCACCACACACATGTGCCTAATCATCCCTTTCACCCTCCTCCCTCCCCGCTTCCCCTCTGGTAACCACCAATCCAGTCTCTGTCTCTATGTGATTGTTTGTTGTTGTTTTTATCTTCTACTTAGGAGTGAGATCCTACGGTATTTGACCTTCTCCCTCTGACTTATTTCACTTAGCATAATACCCTCCAGGTCCATCTATGTTGTCACAAATGGCTGGATTTCATCGTTTCTTATGGCTGAGTAGTATTCCACTGTGTATATATACCACATCTTCTTTGTCCATTTGTCCCTTGATGGGCACTGAGGTTGCTTCCAAGTCTTGGCTAATGTGAACAACGCTGCAATGAACACACGGGTGCATGTATCTTTACACATTCGTGTTTTCATGTTCTTGGGATAAATACCCAGCAGTGGAATAGCTGGATCGTATGGTAGTTCTATTCTTAATTTTTTGAGGAATCTCCATACTGTTTTCCGTAGTGGCTGCACCAGTTTGCACTCCCACCAGCAGTGTATGAGAGTTCCCTTCTCTCCACATCCTCTCCAACAACAGTTGTTTCCTGTCTTGTTAATTATAGCTGTTCTGACGGGCGTGAGGTGATATCTCATTGTAGTTTTGGTTTGCATTTCCCTGAGAGTTAATGATGTTGAACATCTTTTCATGTGCCTGTTGGTCTCTGTATATCTTCTTTGGGGAAATGTCTGTTCAGATCTTCTGCCCATTTTTTTAACTGGGTCGTTAGTTTTTTTGTTGTTGAGATGTGTGAGTTTTTTATATATTTTGGAGATTAACCCCTTATCAGATATATGGTTTGCAAATATCTTCTCCCAAATGTTAGATTGTCTTTTCATTTTGTCGACGGTTTCCTTGGCTGTGCAGAAGCTTTTTAGTTTGATGTAGCCCCATTTGTTTATTTTTCCTATCGTTTCCCTTGCCCGGTCAGACACGGTACTTGAAAATATGTTGCTAAGACCATGTCGAAGAGTGTACTGCCTATGTTTTCTTCTAGAAGTTTCATGGTTTCAGATCTTACATTCAAGTCTTTAATCCATTTTGAGTTAATTTTTGTGTATGATGTAAGATAATGGTCTACTTTCACTTTTTTGCATGTGGCTGTCCAGTTTTCCCAACACCATTTATTGAAGAGACTTTCCTTTCTCCATTGTATGTTCTTGGCTCTCCTGTCGAAAATTAGCTGTCCATAGATGTGTGGGTTTATTTCTGGGCTCTCGATTCTGTTCCATTGATCTGTGTGTCTGTTTTTGTGCCAGTACCATGCTGTTTGGGTTACTATAGCTTTGTAGTATGTTTTGAAATCAGGGAGTGTGATACCTCCAGCTTTGTTCTTTTTTTTCCTCAGGATTCCTTTAGCTATTTGGGGTCTTTTGTTGTTCCATATAAATTTTAGGATTCCTTGTGCTATTTCTGTGAAAAATGGTGTTGGAAATTTGATAGGGACTGCTTTGAATCTATAAATTGCTTTAGGAAGTGTGAACATTTTAACTACGTTAATTCTTCCAATCCAAGAGCACGGAATATCTTTCCATTTCTTTGTGTCTTCTTCAATTTCTTTCAACAATGTTTTATAGTTTTCAGTGTACAGATCTTTCACCTCTTTGGTTAAGTTTATTCCTAGGTATTTTATTCTTTTTGTTACTATTGTAAATGGGATTGTATTCTTAATTTCTCTTTCTGTTACTTCATTTTTAGTGTATAGAAACACAACTGATTTTTGTATGTTGATTTTGTATCCTGCAACTTTACTGTATTCATTTATTATTTCTAAAAGTTTTTTGGTGGTAGTCTCTCTGTTTTGTTCCTCTGGTCTATGTGTCTGTTTTTATGCCAGTACTGTACTGTTTTGATTACTATAGCTTTGTAGTATAGTTTGAAATCAGGAAGTGTGATGCCTCTGGCTTGGTTCTTCTTTCTCAGGATTGCTTTGGCTATCAACAAGTGGGACTACATCAAACTAAAAAGCTTCTGCACAGCAAAAGAAACAATCAACAAAATGAAAAGGCAACCTACAGAATAGGAGAAAATATTTGCAAACCATATATCAGATAAGGAATTAATATCCAAAACATGTAAAGAACTCATACAACTCAAGAACAACAACAAAGTCCAATGAAAAAGTGGGCAGAGGGTCTGAATAGACATTTTTCCAAAGAAGACATACAAATGGCCAATAGACACATGAAACGATGCACAATATCACTCATCATCAGGGAAATACAAATCAAAACCACAATGAGATATCACTTCACACCAGTTAGGATGGCTATTATCAAAAAGATAAGAAATAACAAGTGTTGCTGAGGATGTGGAGAAAAAGGAACCCTTGTGTGCTGTTGGTGGGAATGTAAATTGGTGCAGCCACAATGGAACAGTATGGAGGCTCTTCAAAAAATTAAAAATAGAGCTACCATATGATCCAGAAATCCCACTTCTGGGTATATATTCAAAGGAAATGAAAACAGGATATCTAAAATTTATGTGCACTCTCATGTCTATTGAAGCATATTCACAATAGCCAAGATATAGAAGCAATCTAAGTGTCCATCAATGAAAGAATGGATAAAGAAGATGTGGTATATACTTATACAATGGAATATTATTCAGCCATGAGAAAGAAGGAAATCCTGACATTTGGGACAACGGGGATGGACCTTGAGGGCATTATGGTGAGTGAGAGATAAGTCAGACAAAGAAAGACAGTTACTGTATTATCTCACTTATGTGTGGAATCTAAAAATTGGGGAGATGGTGGATCACTTTGAGATTTTTTTTGAGATCTGTTTTGAGAACAGACTGGGCAGTGGGGGGAAAGGTAGAGAAAAGGTAGAATCAGAGAGACTAGGTAAGAGGCTATTTAATAATTCAAGTGAGAGATGATAGAGGCATGGACCTAGATAATAGTAGGGGGGATAGGGAAGAGTGCTTGAATTCTGGAAATCTTCTGAAGGTGGAGCCAACAGCATTTCCTGATAAGTTGAATGTGGAGTATGAGAGGAAGGGGAGGCATCAAGGTTGACTCCAAGGTTTTTAGCTTGCACAAATGGAAGGATGGGATTCCTATGAACTGAAATGGGAAAATCTGTGGGTAGAGAAGATGGGAGAAGAATAGTTCATTTTGGACATGTTGAATTTGAGAAGTCTATTAGATGTCCAAGTGGAGATGTCAAAAGGTTTGTAGAGGGTTCTAGGGTGGAGATAAACTTCTGGACGTCATTAGCTTAGAGGTGAGATTGAAAATAAGATCATCAAGAAGTGAGTGTAGATAGAGAAAAGGAGAAGAAAAAGTACTAAGCCCTGAGGCCAGTTCAACTGAGAGAGAGAGAGAACCAAAAGAGACTAAGAAGGAGCTACCGATGAGGTAGGTGGAAAACAAGAGAGTAATATGACCAAAAAGCCAAGTAAAAAATAGTGTATCAAAGATGAGAGAATAAATAACTATGTCCAGTGCTCCTGATAGGTTAAGTAACAGGAGGACTGAGAACTGACAATTAAATTTTGCAAAATAGAAATCATTAGTGATAAGAATATTTTTGAGAGGGGAACTGAAGAGGAAGTCTAAGTAGAGTTGGCTTAAGGAGAATGGGATAAAAGAAACTGGAGATAGCAGGTGTGGATGACCCAACTGTGAAGGGAAGCAAAGAGGGAGGGGGACAAGGGAATTCTTTTTTAAAGAGAGAGTAGAGCAAGCCCTGATGGACTAGTGGTTAAAATTTGGTCACTGCTGTCACTGCTTCGGTGGCCTGGGTTCGTTTCCCAGTCACAGAACCATACCACCTGTCTGTCAGTTGCCATGCTGTGGCAGTGGCTCACATAGAAGAACTGGAAGGACTTACAACTAGGATATACAACCATGCACTGGGGCTTTGGGGAGGAGAAAAAAAAAACAGAGGAAGACTGGCAACAGGTGTTAGCTCAGGGTGAATCTTTCCCTGCAAAAAAAAAAAAAAAATAGAAGAATAACAGCATGTTTGTATGCTGATGGGAACGATCCAGTGGAGAGTAGAAAATTGATCAGAGTGGGGAAGATCTGCTAGAGTAATGTTCTTGTAGTACTTGAAGGGAGAGACTGCACCTCGATCATTCCTCACCCCTGATCCTCAGAGTTGTGAGGTCGGACTGATTTGATTTATTCCATTTCTTAGAGCCAGATGGCATTTGAGTGCTGGGGCCATGTGTCTGTTTCGTGGATATCTCCACCCTGATAGGAAGGATTCTGGGAACTTGGAAGACAGTTTGAAGAGATGAAAGACAATGTAGAATTTTCCATACTACTTGCCCAAGCACCTGGACACACAATCTTTAGCTCCTTAGGCACCTCTGTGCTGGGTTTGCCAAACTCTTGCTTAATAATCAGTGGGATTCTGTCTAATTCCCAGTAAGCACCATCACTGGGACCCCAAGTTTCACGTACTTCCTCTAATTACTGGTGTTGTCTCTGTGCTGTCATCATGACTGAGGATGATATAACTGTGAAAAGGAGTAAAATGCCAAGAAGGTGGGAGGAGAGGCTTGAGAGAAAGGTGTGGAGACCTCGGGGAGTGAGTTTCACGAAGAATGGGGTGATTAACATGAGAGTCTCATAGAGAGGTCAAGTGAGATAAGGATTGAAAAGCGCCCACTGGGTTTGGCAGAAGGAGGCTGTTGACCTTTGTCAAGGCAGTTTCAGTGGAGAGGTCGGGAGGAAACCAGATTGCTGTGGATTGAGGATGTGTGGGAGGCGAGGAAGTGGAGACAAAGTGTGAGGGATACTTGTTCAATTTATTTGGCTGCGAAGTAAAGGAAAGAGATGCGCTGACAACTTAAGGGCAAGCTGGGGTGAGGAGAAAGTTATTTCAGGGTGCGAGGTATTTGGAGGGTTTATATGCAGAGAGGAGGGACCCAGAGGAGGGAGGGTTGGAAATTAAAGACAGAACAAGAGGGAAGTCAATGGAACAGAGTTTTGAGGGAGATGGAAGGGTTTCAGAGCACAGTAAAGGGAAAGAAAGAAGATAAGTGAAAACACAGAGATTTTTTGAGATCAGGAGAAGTTGGGCGTTCACTTGGTGCAGAAGGAGACAAAGTTCTGGAGGATGAGGGACTTTGGGAAATGTTCGGGGTGGGAGAAGAGGCAAAACATTTTTGAAAGTCTAGTGCAGCAAAGAGACAGGAGATAGATAAAAGGATTGTGGGGTAACATCATGGCCCCATTGCCTCCATCAATATGAGTTTACAGCCTGGTGATGCTCCCTGCTCCTCCAGAAAGGAGAGAAGTAGATGTGGCAGAAGGACAAGGGGCAGTAACACAGGAGGCCCAGATTAGGATTAATCAAAACTATAAATAAGGAATCTGTCAGGTATTATGAATGCATTTCTACCCACTCAGAGGTAGCCCCTAAGAATCAGGCTTACCATTCTTGTGCTCTCTGACGTGTTGAGATGTGGTGGGATGACAGAAACTCAACTTCCTCTTCCCGTTAAAGACAAAATTGGGGAATCAGAAAGGAATTATTTAGAATAGTTCCAGATGCCTCAGTGAGAAAGAAAACTTGGCTAATGTGGGGCTCTTTGTAATCAAAACGGGCCAAAGAAGGTTCTTTGAGCACAAAAATGCCAGGGCTATAGTGTTACAAGGAAAAGGGTCACTATTTTCTTAACAGAAGAAATATATATTCATCCTGTGAGACGAGACTGTTACCTTTGGAAGAAGGTTAATGGTGTCAGTCGTAAGGGGTGTTGCCCTCAGGTAATTCAGAAGGAATTGGTGAAAGCTTTCTCTGCTGGGGAGACCCAACTGCAACTGGACACCCCAAACCTCCCCACCCCCTTCTCATCCAATCCACAGGACTGATTCAGAAGACAGGTAGAGGAGCATTACAGTAACAATTGGGAAAACTCAGGATTCCAGAGTTTGCGAGATGCGAGAACTGAGAGTCAGAACTCGACCACGCGAGGACAATGGAATTACCCAAGTCAGGGTGGTGGGGACACTGGATTGAGGGGGTGGCTTAAAGAGAGTATGTGGGAGGAATTGAACAATGAGAGCTTGAGGAGTCAGAGAAAGATGGGGACTGAGTGTGTGTTTATGGGGATGGCAGGGCCAGCTTCCTGGGCCTGAGAGCTGGGCAGTCGCACAAGACCTCGTGCTTGGAAGGCCCCTGTGCTTGGTGTAATCTTCTGATCTCACCTTCTTGAAATGCTTAATATTTTTTGGACAAGGGGCCTCACACTTTCATTTTGCACTAGCACCTGCAAATGTTGTAGTCGATCCTGTGGGAAGGTTTCTAAGAATCCAAACAAGTTGGTTGAAGTCACCACCACTGCTTTGGGTGGATGGTTGGCAGAAAGCCCCAAACAGCAGCCAACATCTCCTCCAAGACAAGAAACTCTCAGCCCGACTTTCTTGATATTCTCCCTCAAGATAACAGGGGAGGACACTTTCACCCCACCTAACACCCCATCATGACACAGAATAGAATGGCCCAGCTACACCCTGGTAACCAAGGAGATGCCCTCATCCTTAATCCCCTTGGGATGGCGTTGTGTGGCTGCCATGGCCAGAGATCTGTGCCCCTCTTGGTTCCTCTGAAGTAATTCCTTCGGTTTCTCTCACTGCTCTCTGTCCTTCATTCAACAACCATTTATTGTTAGTTGTTATGTAATAGAATGTTCCATCTCCAATCCATTCACGAAGAGCTTAGCATGCCCCAGCTACCCTTCAAAATAAAGGAGCCTAACAAAGAAAGACCTAGCAAGAGGAGGAAGGAAGGAGAGGCCATGCGGAGTGCACACTCCATTTCTCCACCCACTTTTTGATTCAAATTCATGTTCAAAATCCCCTCTTCCCATGTTCCAAGTTCACTATTTAAAAAGTAGCAATGTGTCTTGCAGTATGAATTTAAACCTTATCATAAGTTTCCACACTGGAATCTACAGTGAATTATGCCCTCTCGTAGGCCCTGGCTGTGGAAGGAGGTATAAACTAATGCAGTTGAGCTAAGCACTTGACATAGTCAGACAGAAGGAATCCTTGTATGAACATCCATTTCCAATACATTCTCAATGCAGAAAATTAGAATGACATTAAATAGAGCGAAAAAATGAAATTTCCCCTTCACACCTCATCTTCACACCTTCCTCTCTCCTCAACCACTGTCAACAGTTTCGTGTACATTCTCTTAGTCTTCTTCTTCACATGTATGTATATATACATATTTTACATATAACATTTTTAAATGTATAACAAAAATTTTCTATTTTAACCATTTTTAAGTATACAGTTAAATGGCATTAAGTACATTCATTTTATTGTGCAAACATCACCACCATCCATCTCCAGAACACTTTTCATCTTGCAAAACTGATACTTTATGTCCATTAAACAATAACTCCCCATTCCTCCATCCTCCCAGCCCCTGGTAACCATTGATCTACTTTCTATTTCTATGATTTTTTATTTTACTTTTTTGCTGAGGAAGATGGGCCCTAAGCTAACATCTGTCTCCAATCTTCCTCTTTTTTTTTCCTGCTTGAGGAAGATTAGCCCTGAGCTAACATCTGTGCTAGTCTTCCTCTATTTTGTATGTGGGTCACCACCGCAGCATAGCTGACGAGTGGTGTAGGTCCGTGCCCAGGATTCCGAACCCGTGAACCCAGGCCACCAAAGCAGAGTGCACTGAACTTAACCACTGTGCCATGGGGCCAGCCCCTGTCTCTATGATTTTGACTGCTCTGAGTACCTCATATGTCTCAGTCCGTTTGGGCAACTATAACAGAACGCCATAGACTGGGTGGCTTATAAACAAAAGAAATTTACTTCTCCCAGTTCTGGAGGCTGGATGTCCAAGATGAAGAAGCCAGCCGATTCGGTGTCTGGAGAGGGCCTGCTTCCTGGTTCCTAGACGGTTGTTTTTTTTCTGTGTCCTCACATGGTGGAAGGGGCAAGGGAACTCTCAGGGGTCTCTTTCATAAGGGCACTAATCCCATTCATGAGACTCCACCCCCATGACCTAATCACCTCCCAAAGGTCCCACCTCCTAACACCATTGCACTGGGGGTTAGGTTTCAACGTCAGCGTTTAGGGAGGGACACAAACATTCAGTCTATAGCATCAAATAAGTAGAATCACAGTATTTGTCTTTTTGTGACAGGCTTATGTCACTTAGCATAATATGCTCAAGGTTTACCCATGTTGTAGCATGTGTCAGAATTTCTTTCCTTTTTAAGACTGAATAATATCCCATTGTACATCTACACATTTTGATTATCCATTCACATGTAACTTTTGTTCTGAATCTTATTTTTTCACTTAATGACACCTATTTTCATTATATCTTATGTGGTTCTATGCAGTTCTTTTTTTTTTTTTTTTGGTGAGGAAGACCAGCCCTGAGCTAACATCCATTGCTAATCCTCCTCTTTTTGCTGAGGAAGACTGGCCCTGGGCTAACATCCGTGCCCATCTTCCTCTACTTTATATGGGACGCTGCCACGGCATGGCTGACAACCAGTGTGTCGGCGGGCATCCGGGATCCGAACCTGCAAACCCCGGGCTGCCAAGCGCGAACTAAAGTGCTGTGCCACCGAGCCAGCCCGCAATTCTTTTTTAATGATAGTCTATTACACTGAACAGATGTACCATAGTTTATTTAACCACTTTATTTTTGCTAAATATTTAGGATACAGTGAATATTATCAACAATCCTGCTATGAGCGTGCTTGTGCATACATATTGTGCCCGTGGGCAAGTGTTTTGTCAGGAGAGATGCTTAGAAGAGAAATTTCCAGATCTCAGGTTATGCTAATTCTTGCAACTGAGAAGTTGCAATTCAAAAAATCTTCACCAATTTCTTCTCCCACCAACAATGTGTGAAAGTGCTTCCTTCCCCAAATCTTTGCCAACATTTGGCATTGATCTTTCATTGCTGTTTTAATATTCATTTTGCTGGCTACTAGTAAAGTGAGGCATCTTTTGATTCTTTTGTTGGCTGCTTGAATTCTACGAATTGTCTGTTCATATACTTTACACATGTTTCTCATTTCATCCTCAGAACAACCCTACGAGTGAGGTACTATTGTTATCCCCATTTTACAGGTAGAGAACCGAATATCCAACAGTCAGAGAATGATAAAGTAACTTCCACTTGACAGTAAAACACAGTGGGAAAAGCTCACCCTCTGGAATCAGAATGCCACTTCCTGGCTGTGGTACCTCAGACAAGTTATTTCACCTCTCTGTGCTACAATGTCCTCATCTGCAAAATAAAAATACTAATAGTGTCTATCTTATAAAGTTATTGCGAGGATAAAATGAGACAATCCATGATAATGTTTGAATAGTAGCTGGCACATCTCAGACACTCAATATGTGCCAGCTATTATTAATATTATAGAAAAATATGCAGATCTGGAGTAGCCTGGAAAATGTTTATGACACAATAGCAAATGCAAAAAAAGTCCATTAAATACTATGTATTCCATGATTGCAATTTTGTGAAAACTATATCTGCTCATGGAAAAAGACTTGAAGGAAATATGCATTTGTGAAAAGAAATTCTTTGTTAGGGTGATGGGATTATGTGTAGGTTTTCTATATCATTCTATAATTAATAAGAAAGGGAGAGAAGAGAGGAAATGAAGTAAACCCCAACTGTGTCCAACTTTGCCCTTGATGAGATGAAGGAAGTTCGCAAGCTCCCCCAGACCAGCGCCTCACCTCTAAAGAGCATGGCTCTGGTGTGCCTGAGCCACGCTGAGCTAGCTTGCCACACTTTCTTCTCTCCAAAGGCTGCCCGGTAGCTTTGTCTCTCTGAATTACATACCAGTGCTCTGTCTCCATGGTCATTCATTCGTCCACTCATTTAACAGGTATTCACGGAGAGCCTCTCCAGGCACTAGATGTACAATGGAGAACAAGACAGGGGAGGTCTTGGATCCTGACTTATAATAAAGAACTTAAGACAAGAAAGCAACAGATATATAAACAGAAAACCATCAGCCAGTAACAAGTGCTGTGCAGAGAATTAAAATGCAGGGCTGTGAGAGTGGCCGACTATGTGGCTACTTTAGACGGGTGGTCAAGGAAGGTTCTCCGAGGAGGGAGCACTTCAGCTGATGGCAGGAAGGTGCCAACTGGGAAGCTCAGGAGAAGAATATTCTGGAGAGTGGGCAGCATGTTCAAAGGCTCTCAGGCAGAAACCTGTTTGGAGGGTGTGAGGTCTGAAGGAAGGCTAGTGTGGCTGGAGTGTGCTGGGTGAGGGAGAAAGCAGCATAAGGTCAGATCAGGTGAGGCTTTGCGAGGGAGGGCGAGGATTTTGGAATCGATTCAAAGTGACCTGGAAAGTCACTGGAAGGTTAAGTAACAAAATGACTTGATCTGATTTATGTTTTTAGAAAGGTCCTCTGGCTGCTGTATGGCAAATTGATTGCAGGGTGATTGGAAGCAGGGACACCAGTTCTAAGGGCACTGTGGTGATCCAGGAAAGAGATGCTCAGGCACTGGGGCGTTGGCAATGGAGAAGGAGAGAAATGGATGCTGGAATATCTTTTGAGGTAGAGGTTCCAGAACTTGTTGAAGGATTGGGCATGGGGCATAGAAAAACAGAAGAATCAAAGATAACTCCTAAATTTTTGGCTTGGGTAAGTGGGTGCTATTTACTTTGATGGGGAAAATTGGAAGAGAAGCAAATTTTTCAGAGGAATAGTTAATAATTCTATCAACTATCTAAGTAGAAACATCAAACAGAGAGTTGATTATGTGAGTCTGGATTTCCAGAGAGAAGTCAGGGCAAGAACTGCAGATTTGGAAACCTTCGTACATGGATGGTATTTAAACCAGGAGATTGGTGGGATCACCCAGGCAGAGTGTAGATGGAGCGGAGCAAAGGCCCAGGATTGAGTCCTTGGTCCTTTAGAGTCAAGAGATTAAGGGGGCCATCCGGTGGCGCAGCAGTTTAGTCCGTGCTTGGCAGCCCGGGGTTCGCAGGTTCAGATCCCGGGCGCTCGCCGACGCACTGCTTGTCATCCATGCCGTGGTGGCATCCCATATAAAGTAGAGGAAGACAGGCACGGATGTTAGCCCAGGGCCAGTCTTCCTCACACACACACAAAAAAGTCAAGAGATTAAACAGAATATGGAGAATCTGAACGGGAGAGAGGAGGAACAGCAAGTGAGGTAGGAGGAACATCAGCAGGTAAGATTTCATAGAAGCCAAGAGAAGAAAGTGTTTCAAAAAGGAGGGCATGGGTCAGCTGTGTCAAATGTCACTAAAACATCAAGTAGGGTGAGGACTAAGAGATAACCATTGGATGGGGCAACGGGGAGATCATTGAATTTCACTGCAGACATCGTGAACATGGAAAGCGTGCCAATTTGGGAGCCAAATAGCATTGGGTTTGAATTCTAGTTCCACCATTTACTAGGTGTGTGACCTTGGTCATGTTACTTAACTTGTCTATAAGTTTGGATACTGACATTTACCTCGATAGGATTGTTGTAAAGTGCGAGATAAAGTATATGAAATTGCATAGCACTTAATAGGTACTCAATGCGTAGTGGGTCCCATATTTCAGGCAGCTGTGAAAAGGCAGGGAGCTTGGGACAGCCCCAAGGAAGAGGGCTTGGTGTCTTCAGGCTCTGTTTCTGAAGCCTCAGAAGCACTTATTTCAAAGAAAAGAAAAGGATTATTGACCCAGAGGCCTGAGAATTGGGGTGGCTGACTGTCCAAGAGAGAAACAAGGGCAGGTTTCTATTCTTGGGCCCTGTGTTGAGCTCTTAGCCTCTTGGCGTGGCCTCAGCCATCCTTGCTAATGAAATCCTCCGTCATAAGGTTTCATATCAGCCCATCACTATCTCACTCCTAGTAATTTCTGGGCTGAGCAGGATGGATCGAGGCTACAGGTGAGTGACTTTGTGCCTAAAACCTTGAACAGTGTGTTCTGAGCAAAACTGGTATTTAGGGCAGTGCTCCTGTGACTCAGACAAGTTTCCAGGACTTGTGAGAAGTTCTAGACCCTGTGGTAAGAAGACCATGGTTCCCCCAGCCCTCGATGGACAACAGTGGACCAACACAGAAGGGGAGCCCATTTCAGGGACATGTTTGTGCTCCCTTCCTGTAGACACGTAGCTGTGACTGTGGGATGGAAGAGGGCCAAAATGAGGGGTCTACAGAGCAGTGAGAAGGTGTTGTATTTAGTCCTTATCCCAAATGGTCAGGTTTGGAGTTCTTAGTCCCAGGAGTTACTGGGAAATGCCAGGGGCCGAGTAGGAAACCACCAAGAGATATAAATGAAAAGGAGAGCCAGGAAAGCAGAGAGTGCCTGGGACAGGGAGGGCACACATGTAGCCACTCTACCCCCTGGGTCCATGGCAGACAAGGCTAAACCATCACAACTCCTTCCCACTAAACCTACCCTTAGCCTCTAACCCAAACCCAAACCCACTCTCAGCACAGAGCTCCATGCAGCCACTACCAATAATTTAGCCTTGGCCTACAAGACAGACTTAGTCAATATTCTTGAACTAGGACGATTTTACTAATCTCTCTTACTAGTGCTCAAATAACTTTTTATAGTCTGAGCAGAGGAGTGCACTGTAGTGTTTTAATAGTATATTGTAGCACTTGACCATCATCTTCAATCCTTCATTATATTAAACTTATTTAAGGAGATGATGGGGTTTGGAATTGAACTTTCGTGGGCATCTAGAGCAGTTCTTTTCAAACTTTATGATCTTGATAAATGCAGAGTCTGATTCGGTAAGCCTAGGGTGGGACCTGAGATTGTGCATTGCTAACAAGCTCCCCGGTGGTCCCAATGCAACCAAACTGTGGTCCACATTTCGAGCTGCAAGGGAATAGACCACGTTGGGCACTGACTCACCGGAGAGGAGAGGAAAATTTCAGACAAACAGGAACCTAATAGGGCTCACAGTGTTCTAGAGAAAACTTGGCAGGATCCTGCAGCCACCTGGACAAGCAATCCGGGATGAGGTAACTGCACCATGCAGACTCATGTTATGAAATCTGTGAGTAGCTTGAAGAGAATACACACCCCAGACTCCCATCGCCTTGTGTACAGGTTGCTGTTTATGGGCAGGGAAGGGTGATGGCTACTGAGCACCTTGACTTGTCGCTTGGGAAGAGAGGCAGCACGCGGGCTGCCAGGAGACGTCTTGGAGTCAGCTGGGATCAGGACAGGATGGGGGAACCACAGGATCCCAGGAGTGGAGATAGCACCAGGGGGCTATGGCCTTTACATTGGTCGCTCCAGCTTTCTCAGGCCCAGAGGCAGTCCCGGAGCCACAATCATCTGTAACTCACTTCTTCACCTTCTCACTGTTTCTGCATAGAATGTCTGTTGGAGCTGCCTCCCTGCCAGAGGAGAGAAGTTGAGTTAAAGATGCTTTGTTTACTGGCTCTTTTTAGTACAACTCTGGCTAGACTCAAGGTGTCTTTAGATAAGTGCTTGGAAGCTACGGTTGTAGCTGGCTACTAAAGGGGGCAGAGGAGAATGTGGGGAATAGCCACCACCACCAGACCTGGGTCTCCTTGAGAACCGCCATATTAGTTGTGCCAACGTGGAGGCGGCAGGGTGTGATAGAAAAGGTACTGGTTTGGATTCGAATCTCAACTCCTCACTTAACACTTCTGGAACTTGGAAAAGTTACTTGATTTCTCTGAACTTTGTTTTCCTTCTTGGCAAAATATTATCTCCTCGCAGGGCTAATTTCAGAATTAGATGAGGCGATGGGTGTACAAGGGCTGGAGAATGGCCTGCCTCGTCCCCGGCGCTCACGTACGGGGCTCCCTTTCTGGCTCCGCCAGGCACCTTCCCTCTAACAACACAACCTCTGCTGCCCATGAAGAACTGGGCAGGAGAGCCGCTGACCCTACCTAGTCTCTGGGGACCACCTTCCTGTTCCTTCCCCTGGCAGCACACCACCCAGATGGAGTCAGCTAACAGGAAACACATGCTTCTTTTCAACTGTAAAATGAAAATAGGAAGATCCACCTCCAAGCTCGGTGAGGGTTTAATGAACCACTAGATTTGGAAATATCTAGGGTGACCAAACATCTCAGTGTCCAGGACAGTTCTAGTTTACATCTGATGTCCCAGTGTCCTGCTTAGCAATATAACCCTCTCAAGCGTCCCAGTTTGGATGATAAAGTATAAATTCATAAACTCTAAGGGGCCATGCTAATACCAGGCATTATAGGTTGTATTTGTGGTTAGAAGTTATTGTTGCTGAATGTAAATTAAGGCTGGAAACAAAAGAGTTAAAATGGTTTTTGCTTTTTCCTCAATATGTGACCATGCCCCTTTTTCCTACCCTTGTCGTTGGGAAACAAGAGGAAACCCAAAGAGTTTTGAGGATTGGAGGGAGACTCAGGAGCAGGAAAATCTCCCTGGCCAGAAGAGTAGGCTCCCAGGACCCTCTCCACCCAAGTCCACCATCAGCCACCTGGCTCCCTTCCGACCCTGCCCCACGGCCACTGACTCACTCCATTCAGGCCCAGACCTGTGCTCACACAGTGCGTGGAGGATCTCCACTCTCCCTTTGCCAGTGAGGGTGGCAAATATTTTCCTGAGAATGTGAAACCCACATGGGCCTCTCAGAGGCCAGGTCCTGGCTGGGCCTCCGGGATTACTCAAGCATCTCTCTTCTTCCTCCCCCTCTCCTCCTCCTCTATTTTGCCTCTTATGGAAGCTATACTGAAATTGAGCAATGGTCTGGAATAATTGGGTCAAGTCAGCCATGTGTAGGGAGGAGGAGACAATTAGACTCTGTAGGTGACTGTGTATCAGGCAGCAGCCAACACATCATTAACCAAACAGGAAAATCTGGAACATCCACACGCTGACTACTCAACTACCCATCACTTACTGGATCAAGCCCAGCTCCACTCAGAAAGCAAGGTGGCCTTCACCACCAAGTCCCTTCAGCCTCATGTCCCTCCACACCCAACCATGTAGCCTAATCTTCAGCCACACCGGACTTTTCAGTATCCCCTGAACATGTCAACTATTCATGCCTCTGTGACTTTACCCATGCTGTTCCTTTTCCTTACAGTGGTCTCTCCCCTCTTTATTGCTCTGAAAGCTATTCCAACATCTGCTTCTCCAAGAAGCCTTCCCCAGGCAGAATTAGTTGATTTCTCCTCTCTCCTCCCCAAGCACAGCACTTGTATTGCCATGAGTACTCTACAGACCTGTCTCCCAACTCATTCACCTATGAGCTACTGAAGAGAGGAACCATGTCTTATTCATCTTTGTATTTTCAGAGCCCATCACAGTATTTGGCTCTTGTTAAGTGCTTCGTAAGTGGATGTCAAATGGATGAATGAATGAATGAATGAGTAATGGTAAGAGGGTTGGCTATGGGGTCAAGACACCTTGATTGGTACTCCAGCTCTGCCAGTGACCACTGTGTGATCTTGGCCAAGTCACTTAACCTCTTCTGATCGCAGAGGCCTCACCAATAAAATGGTAATAATAACACCCACACTACCTACCTAGGAGGGCTGAGGTGAAGACCCAATGACATAATTTATGGGAAAGCACCTTGTAAGCTAAAAAGGGAGATGGAGATGCATGCACCCCAACACAGTGAAGTCTACTAGACTCATTGGGCTTTAAAACCCTCACTCATGAGTGAGGTGCGTGCTGGAAAAAGGGGCCTCCTGCTCTCTGAACTCTCCAAGAAACTGTCAGCAGAAGTATCTCTCGGTGCAAGCACAAAGACAGATGTATGTGCTTATATGGAAATGTGTTTTTAACAAATATAACATGAGAATGGAATTCTTTTTTCCCCACATCAAGTCTTGATAGCTAATTAATTCCACCTGGAGGAGGGAGCCAGGCGTTGGGCAAGGAAGAGTCCTTCTTCCATGTTTGGGAAAGAATTTACGGTAGCTATCTCATGGGGATCTGGGGAAAGGCAATGGATAAACTGTCATTGGTTTTGAAGGATGGCAAAGATTATACATTCTGACCTCATCCTTTCACAGAAAGCCAGAAAGGGAACAGGATTAGCTCAAGAAACTGGAAAATGTAAGAATGGGGCGTGGCCTCCTGCCTCTTGCTCCACTGCTCTTTCGCCTACACAGCCAATTCTCCCGACCCCAGATGGTGATGATATTCTTAGCCAGTCTATTGATGGTTGTTAGACCAACCTGTGGACAAAGTTAATTACCCAGGGAAATATACTTTATAGCAGGCATCATTCTCCTCTCAGCAAATATTGTGCCCAAATGAATGCTTTCAAGTTGATGACCATTGGCACCCTCTTGCGTTCCTCCTAATAATCCCCATTTTGTCAGATCTCAGATATTTTTGAAACATTTATCCCTTTAACAAGGTGTTTATAAATTGCCTTTGATGCACTGAGTGCCTGGGTGGATGCTGAGCGCTGTGCTGGACTCTGCAACAATGGGACACAATGTCGAAAACGGCAACCCTGGGCGCTGTGGACGGTCCCCCAGGGACCTGAATCCCAACTCGCTGTGGCACCGTGACAAGGCATTTCCATCCTCTGAACCTCAGGTTTCAAATCTGTGAAATAGGGCTGAACTCCTTTGCGATTTCAGGTCCATGAGATGAACTGGGATTCTTGATGTCCACCTGGCAAGAACAGGATGTTGCATTCAGATTTATTTTCTTAACTCAGATGTCATCCCTAACTCAGACACATGGTAGCATGGGGTCAGGGACTGTGTTCTTTAAAACATTTGAGCAATATGTTAGGCAAAAGAGCAACCTCAGCTGGGCACCAATTCTGGCTAGCCATTCTGCTCTCCTCGCAACTCTGTCTTGCCCCTTGGAATGCTGAGGGATAAGAGCCTTTGGCCTTAGCCTCAGTCACAATTTTTTTGTTTAACGTTACTCTACTCTAACATTCTAGCTGATGTTCTTGACTTTGTTCCTCCCACCTTCTCCCCTGGCCGTCTCATCAACACCATAGTTTCAACTACCACCCAGATGCTGAGGATTCTCAAACACGTCTCCTGGTCCAGGGCAGAACCATATGCTCTTTCCCTTGAGTGTCACCTCTGAGCTTTAGACACACATTCAACATGTCCTCCTGAGTGTCCCGCAGTCCTGTCACATTCAACATCTCCTCCCCACCCTGCTGCTTCTCTCCCAGTCTTCCCCATCTCGGTAATGAAGCTATATTCAACCAGTTGACCAAGCAGAACCCTGGAAATCATCCTTGATGCCTCCCTTGTCCTGCCTACCCCAGCCATCTCCTTCCCAGTTCATAGCCTGCCCTTCCTATTTCCACCACTTTTGCCCTGGTTCCTGCCTTATCATCTCTCACCTGGACCACCGCGTCAGACCCTTGACCTACCTTCCTTCTTCTTCCTTTGTGTTGCTTCTCCCAGTCTATACTCCACACTGGAGCTACGAGCAGTGGTTCTCATCCTTGATGCGATTGGGATCACCTGGGAAGGTTTGATCCACTGATCCCTTGGTTCCCCCAGAGATTCTAATGTAATTGGTCTGGAGTGTGGCCCAGTATGGAGAATCTTAAATGTTCCTCAATTGATTCTAGTGTAAAGTCAAGTTGGAGGGCTACTCTGCTAAAATAATCTTTCTGAAACTACCTGCAGGGTAAAGTCTAAACCCTACAACTGGCATTACCTAACCATTCCCAACCAGGCCACAGCCTCCCTCATCTATTACCTTAACTTCCCAGGTGATTTCAGTATGCGGGCAAGGATGAGACCACTTCAGCATGGGGGATGGATTGGATGGAGAGAGGCAGAGAGGCCATTTAGGAGGCTGATGCAGTGGCCCAGTGAGAGATGATGAGCAAAAATGAGGGCAGACATGATGGAAATGGTGAGTTCCACTGACCCTTTTGTCCTCCCTCAAGTCTAGAGGCATAGTTAATAAAAATGCTCTTGGATACAAAATCTGATATATCTTCTCCTAGTTCTACTTTGTTGTACATCTTTCCAGCAAGGGAGTGAATTTGGCTAAGTGTGCATAACACCTTAACTATTCTCCTGGTGAAAGGGAGGGCGGGAAGTGACAGCCTGATACCAGAGAGGCCCCTAGTGAGCTACTGTCCCAGAGATACATGATAAGTCCCAAAGATGGTATAAAAACATCTTTACTCTCCCTTCGAGTAGCCCCCTGCCCTTCTAAACCCACTTAGTCTAGACATCGAGGTTGTCTTTCTCTCTGTGCTTTCCCATCTTTTCTTTACATCAAACAGCCCTCTTGGTTTTTCGTTTGTTTGTTTGTTAATGTCTTTGCTTCCTCCCAGGGTTCTGCTCCTCCTTCTCTTGGCTCTGATTCATGCTCAGCCAGTTGGGTGCATCTGGTTTCCCCTTGACTGAGTCTGGGGACTCTTGGGACCCAGGTCTGTATGACTTCACAGTCCATGTTCTATCCACTGTACCAAGCATCCTTTCGTAACTTTTGTTTTTCTGATAAGTCAGGGCTTTCCCAAGAGCAATCTAATCTGAACAGCATGAGGTCAGAAAGCAGATGTGACCTCAGGAGTAAGCATTTCCAAAGCCTGTGTTTTCCAGACCAACGTTTTGCACTGAGGGGTCATGGTTCTCATGGGATTTCTTAGAGGAGCGTTTTCTTAGAGGAGCATTCTTTGGAGGCAGCATGGGGGAGTATATAGTGCAGGCTTAGGAATCAGTAAAACTGCAAGAGTCCTGAATAATGGGCCGGGTCAGCTTGAGAAAATCTCTTACCCTCTTTGAGCCTCATTTTTCTTGTCAATAACAGGATAATGTATTTGCTTTTGTTCAGTTTACTGTAAAGATCCTATGAAAAAATGCCTGGAGAAGTGCTTATTAAACTGTGCAGAACTCTGAGTACAGAAGGCATTGCTATTCTGCATGCAAATGCAAACAACTGGTGCCTGGAAGTGGATCGTGGGATAGGTGCATTAATGTGAAATGCCAAAACTGACCAGGCGTTGGATCCATCAAGAGGTTCATATGGTTTTCTAACAAGGGATCATAATTTGTCTTGAGACATCCAAAATCTCCTGTAAAACAATACTGTGTGGGATGTAACATATTGAAAATTAAGACATATGGGCATGATACCCAGATTTACAACATGCTGGCTGTTTTGCAATTTGAAAATCTAAGACCAGATTTTGGAAAGAAATGTTTCTCGCCCAGCCAAGCAGCACGGCCAAAGACAGAATGCAAGGGATAATATCCACTGGGTGCTTCTAGAGTCCAATCTGGGTTGGCAAACCTGAATGTCCACAGGGAGAAGCAGTAGGGGGTAAGATAGTGGTGGGAGTGAGGTAGACTGGGCTTCTGAAGGACCATTACAGGAGGCAACAGCTACTCAACATCCACCCATTATGGCCACATAGGAATCAGGCTGAGCACACCAGATTTTCTGATTTTTCAGGAAAAGCTGGAAATGTAGGTTTTTGTTTGTGCATGTATATGAAATTTCCATTTTTAAATGTTGGCAGTGGAACAAATTTAAACACTGGGTGGGCCAGACCAAACAGATGTACTGATTGGATTTGGCCCTCAGGCCACCCAACTATTACTCCTTCTCTGGGCCAAGTGGCCACCCATTAGAACTACCTAGGGGAGGTTTGAAAAATCCCAATGCTCAGGCCCCCAAAACAATTAAATCAGAACTTCTGAGAGTGAGACTCAGGCATGTATATAAGTTAAAGCTGGCCAGGTGATTCCAGTGTTTAGCCAAGTTTGAGGACGAGTGCTTAAGAGCCTTGTTGCTTAAAATCTAGTCCTCACTCAGAAAACTATAAGACACTGAAGAAAGAAATTGAAGAAAACACAAATGAATGGAAAGATATCTCAATGTTCATGGATCAGAATAACTAATGCTGTTAAAATGTCCATACCACCCAAATCTATAGATTCAGTGCAATCCCCATCAAAATTCCAATGACATTTTTCACAGAAACAGAGCAAACAGTCCTATAATTTGTATGGAACCACAAAAGACCCTGAAGAGCCAAAACAATTTTGAGAAAGAAGAACAAATCTGGAGCCATCACACTTCCTGATTTCAAACTATACTATAAAGCTGTAGTAATTAAAATACTGTGATACTGGCAAAAAAAAAAAAAAAATAGACACATAGACCAATGAAACAGAATTGAGAGCCCAGAAAAAAAAAATGTAAATGCAGTCAACAAATATTCAAAAAGGGAGCTAAGAATACTCAATGGAGAAAGGATAGTCTCTTCAATAAATGGTGCTGGGAAAACTAAATAAACAATGCAGAAAAATAAAATTGGACCCCATCTCACACCACTTAAAAAATTAACTTGAACTGGATTAAAGACTTAAACATAACTGAAACTGTAAAACTCCTAGAAGAAAACAGGGGAAAAATCTTCTTGACTTTGGTCTTGGCGACAATTTTTTGGATCTGACACCAAAAGTATAAGCAACAAAAGCAAAAATAAACTAAATAAGTGGGACTACATCAAACTGAAAAGCTTCTGCACAGCAAAAACTAATCAACAAAATGAAAGGGTAACCTACAGAATGGAAGAAAATATTTGCAAATCATATATCTGATAAAGGGTTAATATCCAAACATATATGGAACTCATACAGCTCAATAGCAAAGAAACAAACAATGATTAAAAAATGAGCAGGGGGGGCTGGCCCGGTGGCACAGCAGTTTAGTTCGCGTTTTGGCAGCCCAGGGTTCTCCGGTTCATGGGTTCGGATCCCTGGCACTGGCTGTCGCACTGCTTGTCAGCCATGCCGTGGCGGCATCCCGTATAAAGTAGAGGAAGATGGGCACGGATGTTAGCCCAGGGCTGGTCTTCCTCACAAAAAAAAAAAGGGCAGAGAAAGCAAATAGACATTTTTCCAAAGAAGACATACGAATGGCCCACATTTACATGACGAGATACTCAACATCACCAATCATCAGGGAAATGCAAATCAAAACCACAATGAGATATCACCTTGCACCTGTTAGAATGGCTGTTATCACAAAGGGAAGAGACAATAAGTGCTGGACAGGATGCCGAGGAAAGGGAACCCCTGTGCTCTGTTGGTGGGAATGTAAACTGGTGCAGCCACTATGGAAAACAGTGTGGAGGTTCCTCAAAAAATTAAAAATGGAACTATCGTATGATCCAGCAATTCCACTTATGGGTGTATATCCAAAGGAAATGAAATCACTATCTTGAAGATATGTGCACCCCCATGTTCATGGCAGCATTATTTACAATTGCCAAGACATGGAAATAACTTAAGTGTCTGTCAATGGATGAATGGATAAAGAAACTGCAGTTCTACATATATATATAATATATATAAAATAATATTCCATTGTATCTATACATACACACACACAATGGAATATTACGTAGCCATAAAAAAGAAGGAAATCCTACCCTTTGCAACGACATGGATGAACTTTGAGGGCATTATCCTAAGTGAAATAATCCAGACAGAGAAAGACAAATAATGTATGATCTCACTTATATAAGGAATCTAAAAGAAAAACTAAACTCATAAGAACAGGGAGTAGATTGATGGTGTCCAGAGGTAGAGGGGTAGGGAGGTAATGGGTGAAGGTGGTCAAAAGGTACAAATTTCCAGTTTCAAAATCAATAAGTTCTGGGGGTCTAATGTACAGTATGGTGACTATAATTAACAATACTGTATTGTCTATTTGAAAGCTCCTCAGAGAGGCGATCTTAAAAGTTCTCACTCACTCAAAAAAAAAGATAACTATCTGAGGTGATGGATGTGTTAACTAACCTTGTTGTGGTAATCATTTCACAATATATACGTATACCAAATCACCACATCAAGTGTTTAAAATGAGCTAGACTAAAGGGCAGTTCCTTCTTCCTAGAATCCCTTCCACCTCTCCTTCTGTCCCCCTATTGCCACATGTTTAAAGCTCAAATATTCTACAAGGCTCTGCCCCACCAGCTCCCAGCAGGAAACATTCATTCCTCATAACATGTGAGGTGCATCTCCCTGTTTGTTATCCTTTCATAGCTTGTGATACAACTGTGTACATGACTTCACTTCCCAGTGGCCTAGAGGTTTCCTGAGACTGAATCCATATTGAAATAATCTTTGTATTCCTCTAAAGCATGTAACACAGAGCCTTGCACATAGCAGGCATTCAGTAAAAAATTGTTAAGAAAAAAAAAAAAAGAGAGAAAGACTTCAAAATTTTTATGGCACTTTTGAACTCATCTTTGTTCTGGGGCAGGCATGACCAAACAACTTTAGTCTTGCTTCCTTAACTAATCAATTAGAAGGGGTTGCTTGAAGGGCTGTGTAGGGATAGATAAAGCCACATCCAGCCTCAGGGGAACAGAGTATATTATCGATTAGTAATGTCTGTCATGAGTGCAGGATGGGAAATGGCAACAAGTACAAAGTAGATTTGATGTTTGTGTTCTAGGCGCTTAATTGAACAGATTGAGTATGATTTCTTTGGAATATGTGCACAGTTCAAAGAAGAATGTCAGATCAGGAAAGATAGGAATTCTTTTCCCAAAGAAAATGTAGCTTCTTTAGGAAGCCTTTGACAAATTCACACTCCTAATTGGTAGTGGAAAAATTACACGTAGCCCAGCTATGAACTCAGTCCTGTCCATTAGATTTCATCTAATCCAGTTGTGTCAGTACAGATTCAGTTGTAGAAGGAAACACCATAGCTATTTTAAGTAAAAAGCAATATGATACAGGGAATTTGGTGCTGAAGAAATAATTGTTAGGATTAAAGGTCAGGCTCTGGGCCGAGTCTCTGGAAATGGTTTCTAGAAAAACACCACAGAACTGGGCTTCCAGGAGAGCTGCTACCTCTGCCACAACAAGGAAGGGGGGCAAACTTTCACTCAAGTTGATGAACGCCATTTCGAGCACTGTCCACAGTTCCAGTGCAGCTGACGCTGTCTGTTCTCTCTCTCCAGGTTGCTTCCCTGCCCCTCCCATCTGATTGTATGCCCTGGAGGGCCTAATTCTCATCCTTTGCCTAGCAGTGGGGACAGTGGGGAAGTAGGAGAGCCTGCCCATTTGAGTGATGGCCTGTGGAAGGAAAGAGGATACTGTAGGCCCGTCTGGCTCCCATATCCATTGTCATTACTCTATCCTGACCCAGGTGATGATGTTGCAGGGCTCAGCCATGGCTGGGTGCTGTTAAGGCAAGGGGAGGTATGAGCCCTTGGTCTTCGTCTGGTTCAATCCGTTACCAAAGGACTTTGCTGATGAAATGGCCTTGGTTTATGGGGTGAGTGTGGTTTTCTCAATCGGGGCTCAGTGTCAGAAAACTCACATGTGCGGGCACTCCCACACAAGCAGCTGCTTTGATCCCACCCAGTTTACAGCCTGCTCTGTTCCCAGTGTGTGTCCCACAGTCTAGCATTGCACTACTTCTGACTCTCAGGGAACCAGTGTCCCACATGTGCGGTGACTGAAGCCCGCGGATTCTCCTTCACCCTCTAAACCCACTTCACTAGCACAGGGGCCTCAGAAATCTCCAGAGGGGGCACATGAGCCCATCCTTTTGCACAAGTACATCCCAACAAACTTCAGGGACTAGGAACCCAACATCCCCTGGGAGAAGGGAGACAGAAAGACATAAGTACCGAGAGCTTCGGTCACTACAGATTCTGCATTTCTCCTACAAGACTGAAAGAAAACAGATATTACTGGCTGCTAAAGTCACAAAAAGAGATGCCAGATATAGTCATGACAAACACTGCCGGTAATCTTGCTGAAAGGATTAAACCTGATCCCGTGTCCCGATCCAGCTGTCAATTTTCAGGAAATACAAAGGAAAGAGGAACATGAAGAACGACACCAAGAGTGTGCAATCAGCAAAATCGACTCTGGAAACTATGGGTCAAAAAGCCTAGGTTCCTTTACTCCTTTTGCTTGACCCCTACCCTTTCCCTCTGGTAAGCACCAATCTGTTCTCCTTATCTATGTGTTTGTTTATCTTCCACATATGAGTGAAGTCTTATGGTATTTGTCTTTCTCTGTCTCACTTATTTCACTTAGCATAATACCCTCAAGGTCCACCCATGTTGTCACAAATGGCACGATTTCATCTTTTTTGTGGCTGAGTAGTATTCCATTGTGTGTGTGTATATATATATACCACATCTTCTTTATCCATTCATCTGTTGATGGAGTAAAGGGGCACATATGTATGGTGATGGATAAAAACTAGACTATTAGTGGTGAACATGATGCAGTCTATAGAGAAACTGAAATATAATAATGTACACCTGAAATTTACACAATATTATAAGCCAATGTGACTGCAATAAAAAAAATAAAGCCTGGGTTCATCAACTGATGAGTTGTAAGGAGATGGAGGAGAAACATATAGATTAAAAACATTTAAAAGACACTTCAGAACTTTAAAGTGAGCGAGACTAAACTAAATCTTGGGATGCACATGTCAGTAGTAACACTACCAAAAAAAAAAAAAAAAAACACCTGGAAGTGATATCAGCAAAGCATGGGATTTTTTATGGGGACAGGAAGGACATTATGACAAAGTTCTTCTTTCCTTGACCCAGGCAGATTTGTCTTACTATGATTCATCAGACCATAATTTGATTTGTGTGGTTTCCTGTAGCTGTGTTTTATGTTACAATAAAAATATTTTTGGAAAATAAAAATCAGAAGGCAGAGTGGGAACTTGTTTCAGCGAGGGGACCTGTGGCAGGTGAAAGAGCAGAGCACCGGATTGGGAGTCATGGGTTGAAATACCAGCCACCACTGTCTCTGGAAAAGCCTACAGCTGCTCTGAGCCTGCATTCCTCAACCCTATAGTAATGGACCAGGGCTAACTGCAAAACCCTTTATAGTCCGTAGGTTCTGTGGTCAGAAGCTTTTGGCAATTTGAGCCCAGGGATCCCTCAGTTTTCAAGCTGATGTGACCCTGAACTATTGCTAAAGTTCAAAAAATATTTTGTAAATAAATACACTATAACCTGGAAAAAGAACATGTGCAATATGGCAGACACTTCTAGGAACCTACCCAATACCGTCTAGTCTCCCTGTTTCCTTATTAACAAACCCCTCACTATTAGGGGTAGCAATGTGCCCAGCTCAAACAACTGATTTCCCTGGTACTCAAGTGTGAGGGTGGCCAGTGAGGCCAGTGGGTGGGGCTTCCAGGGAATCTATTGTTTGTTTTCCTGATAAAAAATAACAGGCTTACCTGGCTCAAGATTTTCACCTTTTGTCCTTCCTCCGCTTCCCCCATGAAATTAGGATAAAGGCCTGGAGGTGCTACAGGTGTCTTTGAGCCTGAGGAACAGGGCTGTGCGTTAGGGATGGCAGAGCCAGAAGACAGAAGAGTGTGAGTTCCTGAGGACAGCACAGAGTCCCTGCTCATTCCCGGCTGCTGCTTCCAGACTTCCTGATATGTTAAGATAATGAACCCCCTTAGCCGTTAAACTTCTGCAATTGGATTTCTGTTACCCGCAGCCAAATACCCTCCGAAAGAACTGAGTGCTTCTATCTGCAGGAATAGAGTGCTCTCAGAATGAAAGCAAGGGTTTCCTTGTAAACTAGAAACTAACATGGTAATTGTCATGTGTACGCTGTTAGGGCATCTGAGAGCCACCTGGGAGATGATCTTTGCTCGGACCCAAAAGTAGAAATGGTACCAGTGTAGGGGCTCCCTTGGTTTTGCTGACTGATGGTAAGGAGCAAATGTTTCAGGATAACAGAGATGCAGGCAGGTGATTCTGAGCCTTTCAACAGTTCATCGAGAACATGCAAAAATGAATGCAGAAGAGCTTTGTGAGTGATAGAGCACTGAGCACCTGGACTGGCTGGTTGTCATCATGTAAACCCTTTCCTACATTGTACAAATGAAATAGAGACTTCACGGTGTAAAGAACCACAGTGGGAAGAGCACTGGGTTTTGAGCCTGAAGGACCAGTGTTTCAGGTGTGGCCCCACTGCTTGGTGGCCACACGATCTTGGACAAGTCATTTAGCTCCTAAGTCTCATTTTCTTTGTCAACAAAATGAGGACGTTAATGCCTGCCTCGCAGGATGGTTGGGAGGCCTGGATTTGATGACGTCTGTGAAGGCGCTGCCATAGCCCATGTGGCACTTACAGGTGCTCCACAACTGTAAGCCGTTGTCTCCTTCTCTCACACCCAGTAAGGTCTCAATAAATCACAGTTCAATTTAAGTACAAATTGTGATCTCAAGACAGAACAGAACTTTAATCTTCCTCTGGTCCAGCCCGCATCTAATGCCGGAATCTCAGCTGCAATATCCCTTCCAGATGGAGAGCCAGCTTCTCTTTGCACACTCACAGGACGGGGGAGCTTCCTCCAGGAGCCAGACTGTAGCACTTTCTGAACTGTTTGAGCACTGTCCCCCCGAATTCTGAGCCCTGTGCCGTGCTCTGCTCAGCAAGCCCTTCCCTGGCTCCCTGGTTGAGAGCCACTCTCTGCCAGCATCACTGCTTCCTCCACTGCACCAGGTGACCCATCTCCGTTGGTTAACATTGGGTCCAGAGTAGCAATTCCCCATGGCACCCACTCCCGAGAGATCAGACACTGGCAGCCAGCCCACAGACCACTGAATCTGGTCTGCAGATGTGGTTTTTTGTTTTTGTTTTTGTTTTTTTACCTCACAGTGTTTTTTAAAAATGGAATTAGTGCCAACATTTGAAAACCAGAAGATAATCACATTTTAAAAATCCGAGTTCTTGTGGAATATCTGTCAATACCAAGCCTTGGTTCCCATATGCCAAGAGTTGGCTGGAACTGAGTCGAGGCTGCCCCAGATATGGGGGCACAGAGGTCTGCTGTTCACCACGCTCCCCACCTCTCCCGACTGCCTTCCACTCAACTGATTCACCTCACTTATATTTAATACCTGGTCCCTATAGGCATTAGGATTTGCCACCTGTGCTCCATTCCACGGGGCCCCCTTTGCATGTAAACAGTTCATTTTCAGCCCAAACAGAGGGAAACCACACCCCCAACTGGCAACTTGACTTTCTAGAAAATTCTTTCATCATTTTTGATTACTACCTTCGAGCGTTCATTCTAAAGAAATACTTTCACATGTGTCCCAAGTAGCGTGAGTAAATATGTCATCACAGCATTGCTTATAATAATGAATAGCTGAGAATCACTTAAATGCCTAACTACTGGGGAGTGGCTGAGTCAACCACAGAATTTCCACGTCACAGAGTACTGTGCAGCCATAAAATACAATAATAATAATAATAAATCTCTAATATAGATTAGATAAAAATAGTAAGCTGCAAGATAATATAAAAATACGCAATTTATAAATGTATAAAATATATATTATATAAATACGCATTATAAAATATATAAAATAACATTTACAAACAGATAAGTGTATATAAATGGATAGAAAAAGCTCAAGAAGGCAACACACCAAACATAGCAGTAATTACTGCTGAAATGGGACTAGAATTGGGGAGACAACGATCGAGAAAGACTTTGGCTCTATTAGTATTGTTTAAAATTTTTCTCAGTGAGAGTGTATTTATGTACAGTTTGAGTTGTTGAAATCAAATTAAAAAGACAACTCCTGCTCTGTGCAGAAGGTCATTCCTAAGATCGAGACTGTGGATGTGGAGAAATCCATCACCTGAATCGCATTCTGTTCGCAAGCTCAGTTAGTGCGCTCTGCCTTTCTAGGGAGCCAGCCCTCTGGGCTTTTTGGGTCGAGTTGCAATTTCAAATGTCCCACGTCCCCATAAATACACTCATTCTTGCCAGACTTAGTTTTCTGACTTTAGGTTTGGAAAATATAGTCACTGTATACCTTATACAAATTGCTGTTTCTAAGCAACTGCGTATCAAGGACACATCGAATTTACCAAAAATATACCCTGGAAGCCTCTGTGTCCCCAAACAGGGCTCCATAATGTATCACTTCTGACCAATATAAATTCTTGTGGGCTCAGAGCATGAGGGAAATTCATCCAAGTGTTCTCTCTTGGCTCCAAATGGCATAGCGACAACCCAGTAGAAAAGAGCACTCGGAGGGCATTGCTCTGTGGGGCTGTGCTGCCTGCCACCCCTCACGTTTCTTCAGAGGCTGAGCACGGAAATCTTGGCTGCTGCCAGCCCCTGTTCACCTCTAGACAGATGTGTGGCTCCATGTGAGGCAGGCCCAGGGAGGGGCTGACTGGGCTTTTCCACATCTGGCAGGAGCCTCCGATCCAAGCTGTCCAAGAGGAGACTGGGACGTGGTCTCTGAGGTTAACCTGCAGAGGACGGAAGCACTGCTCATAACATCGCAGACTTTCTGGGCTAGACCTGGCCTTGGGGTAACCTGATATCTAAGGGATGGCCTGCTTCCCTAGCAGGCCAGGACAAGCCCAGTGGGCATGCTGCCCCCAGAGAAGGGGCTCAGCCAAAGCAGAGGGACCAGATTTTATTGGATCAAGAAAGGTGACACGAATGCAAACAAAAACTACAATGAGATACGACTTCACACCCATTAAGATGGCTATTATAAACAACAACAAACAAAGAAAGCAAACAAACGAAAACGCCAGAAAATAACAAGTGTTGGCAAGGATGGGGAGAAATTGGAACCCTTTGCATTGCTGGTTGGAATGTAAAATAGTGCAGCCTCTGTGGAAAACAGTATGGCGGTTCCTCAAAAAATTAAACGTAGGATTACCATAGGACCCAGCAATTCCACTTCTGGGCATATTTCCAAAAGAACTGAAAGCAGAGACTTGAACAGACATTTGTACCCCAATGTTTCTAGCAATAGCCAAAAGGAGGAAGCAACACAAATGTCCATAAACAGACAAATGGATCAGCAAAATGTGGTCTACCAGTACAATGGAATATTATTCAGCCTTAAAAAGGAATGAAGTTCTGACACATGCTACACCGTGGATGAACCTTCAAGACATTATGCCAAGTGAAATACGCCAGACACAAAAGGACAAATATTGTGTGATTCCACTTATATGAGGCGCCTTGAATAGTGCAAATTTGCAGAGACAGAAAGTAGAACAGTGAATACCAGGGACTGGAGGGAAGGAGTGATGGGAGTTATTGTTTAATGAGTGCAGAGTTTCAGTTGGAAGATGAAAAAGTTCTGGGGATGGATATTTGTGATCATTGCACAACAATGTGAATTTGCTTAGTGCCACTGAACTATACACTTAACAGTGGTTAAAATGGTAAACTTTATGTCATATATATTTTACTACAATAAAAAAAAAGAAAGAAAGGAAAAAGGAAGAGGGATGATACGCAGGGCAGAGAAGGCCACTGTGGTGGCAACGTGACATGGCAGAGGAAGCCGGAATCCCCCTGGGCTCTCATCTGCTGCTGACCAGGCTTCAGCCTCCTTTAAATGGCTGGGCTCATGGGAACGAAGTTTTACAGCAGGCGTTAAAGCTGGTTCTGTGCCACTCCGGACCAAATGTCATCGTAAATCCAGAGGGAGTAAAAGCTAATGATACCTTTAGTCTGGATGAGGGCCGCTCTTTGTTCTTGCGCTGGTGGCTGTCAGGAGGGTAAGAATTCACGTTCAGCCTGACAGGTGTGTGCTGTGCTCATTTTCCCTTAGAAGGTCATGTTTTTCTTCTTTACTCTTTTTTTCCTGCTCAGAGGACAGCCATATGTCAAATCCACGTGCCTGTGTTAATGCAAAGGTGGAATTGCATGTGGCTGGCACGCCCGCTGCATGGGGATGGCTAAGGCTGGCTGGGCAGGAGGGACGTGAGAGCTGAGGCCCTTGGGTAGCTTTGAGGGATGGGCTGTGATTGCAGAGGGCTGTTGTGGGGCTCTGTGAGGCAAAGAGGGATAGAGTGTGAGTGCCAAAGTGGTGGGGAGGTGGTGGTGGTGTGTGTTGACAAGAGTGCTCATCCAGAAATTCTCACACCAACTCTGGGAGGTGGGCATGACTATCGACCATCCCCATAAGTTGGACAGGAAAGTGAGGCTTAGAGAGAGGGAGGAATTCATCCAAATCACTGCAATGAGTTAGCGGTGGAGCTGGGACAAGAACCATGTTTCCTTGGCCCAGGTCCAAGGTGCTAAGTTCTTATTTTCAAGTACATAAAAATTGAGGGTCCCAAGCAGTTTATTGGCCCTCACTGACACGTTACATTGTAAATTTGCAAGTAGAGAAATTCTGACCCGAGCTGGAATTACCATTGATAGGATGAGTGTGGCTATAATTTTCAGATGGCCCCCATGATCTGCTCCCTCTGGTGTCTACCCTGTATAATCCCCACCCCTTGAGTGTGGGTAGGACCTGTGAGCTACTTCTAACCAATAGAATATGGTAAAGGTGATGGGATAGCACTCCTGCGATTACATTATATTATATGGCAAAGGTGGTGAGATTTTGCAGATGTAATTAAGGTCCCTAATCAGTTGACTTTGAGTTAATAAAAAAGGAGAATTTCCTAGGTGGGCCTGACCTAATCAGGTGAGGCCTTTAAAAGGGGCCCAGGTCTTCCCTGATGTCAGAGGCTCCATGCAGCAGAGGCTCTCTCTCTCTCTGCATTGCTGGCTTCGAAGAAGCAACCTGCTACAAATCCTACGATCACAAGGAAATGAATTCTGCTAACAACCTGAGGGAGCTTAGAAGCAGATCCTCCATTAGGCTAGCCTTCAGATGAGAAGCAACTCAGCCAGCACCTTGATTTTAACCTGTGAGGCCCTGAGAAGAGGACTCAGTAGGTCATGCCTGGACTCCTGAGCCAGGAAAACCATGAGATACCATGGGTGTTCTGCTGCCTGTATAATAATTTGTCACGCAGCAATGGAAAACCAATACGATGGGTAAGTAAATTGGATATGTCCAAAAAAAAAAATCTAGAGAGAAAAACAGTATCCTAAGAGGCAGCCAGATGAATATAACCTCAGGGCGTAACAGAATCCACCTGCCCAGCTGATTGCTTATCCTCTGCAGCTCCCCTTCAGTTTATCTAAAGCTGGAGAGTCACCAGGTGCTCTGGCACATAGGATTTCATTCAGTCTTCACAACAACCCTGCAACGTATGTATTTAAAATATACCCATTTCACAGATGAGGAAACAAAGACTCGGGCTCAGGTACTATTCTAGGTACTAATGAGACATCAATGAAAAGAACCAACACAAGGAGCTGATAGTACAGCAGTGCTTCAAGTAGTGATTAAGTGATGTATCTAGAGACTAAATGCCCTGTCCAGGGTCTGGGTTACCAAAGGGAAGAGTGAGAATTAGAACCTAGCTCCAAAGTCTATGCTTTTTGCACTTTAAAAATATTTAATTTTGATTCACTGCTTTGGCATTAAAATTTGTTTTAAATGTGTACATACATACATATTTCCTCCCTTTCAATTCTATACTTTTTGGAAAGAAGTCACTGTGCACAGCCCATACTTAAGGAATAGGGAGTTATGCCCCCCCTTCTTTAGGATGGAGTATCTGCATAATTTATTTGGAATTCTTCTCTCCCACTTATTTATTTACTCAATCATTTATTTATATCAGTTGGCTCCTCCTGTATCCCTTTGACATACCCTCCATCAAGGTGGTGGTGGTGGTGGTTGTTTGAACACTTCCTCGATTTCCAGCACTACAAGATACTCCAGACTTATTTTGTGTATCCCTGTCCCAGTCCTACAACCCGCCATTTCTCCAAGGAACTCTGATTCCTTTTATTGGAGAATGGCATTAGAACCAAGATCTGGGCACTAGGTGTGCTCATTGCTACTGGAGAACTTTTACTTCATATTTTCAGATTGAATATATTTGCTCCAGGTTCAATGATTATAATTAAGTCTGTACGGATTGATTCTAAAAGTTAAAATCAATAAACAGCAAAAGAATGAATTTGGACCCCTGCCTCACACCATATACAAAAAATTAACTCAAAATGAACCAAAGACCTAAATATAAGGGCAAAAATGATAAAACTCTTAGAAGAAAACATAGGCATAAATCTTTCTGACATTGGATTAAGTGATAATTTCTTAGATATGACATCAAGAGCACAAGCAACCAGAGAAAAAAGATAAGTTGGACTTGATCAAAATTAAAAACTTTTGTGCTTCAAAGGACATTATCAAGAAAGTGAAAAAACAACACACAGAATGGGACAAAACATTTGTAGATCATATATCTGATAGAGGTCTAGTATCCAGAATATACAAATAACTCTTACAACTCACCAATAAAAAGACAAATAACCTAATTTAAAAATGAGCAAAGGAGTTGGATAGACATTTCTCCAAACAAGATATACAAATGGCCAATAAGCACATAAAAAGAAACTAATGTCACTAGTCATTAGGGAAATGCAAATCAAAATCATAGTAAGGTACCATGTCACACCCACTAGGATGGCTATAATAAAAAATGTGGACAATAACAAGTGTTGGAGAGGATGTGGAGAAATTGGAACCCTCATACATTGCTGGCTAGAATCTAAAAGTGCAGCTGCTGTGGAAAATAGTTTGGCAGATCCTCAAAATGTCATATATAAACCAGCATCTGACCCAGCAATTCTACTCCTAGATATGTACTCAAAGAGAACTGAAAGCTGGTTCTCAAACAAAATATTTATAGCAGCATTATTCACAGTCAACAAGTGGAAACAGCCCAATGTCTATCAACTGATGAATGGATAAACAAAATGTGGTATATTCATACAATGGAATATTATTCAGCCACAAAAAAGAATGAAGTACTGATTCATGCTACAACATGGATGAACCTTGAAAACATTTTACTCAGTAAAAGAAGCCAGACGCAAAAGGCCATGTTTTGTATGATTCCATTTGTATGAAATGCTCAGAATCCACAGGTAAATCCACAGGGACAGAAAGTAGATTAGTGGTTGCCAGAGCTGGGGAAAAGGGCTATGGGGAGTGGCTGCTAATGAGCACGAGGTTTCTTTTTGGGGTGAAGAAAAGGTTCTAGAATTAGATAGTGGTGATAGTTGCCTTGTGAATATACTAAAAACTACTGAATTGTACACTTTAAAAGGATGAATTTTATATGAGAATTAATCTCATTAAAAAATAAAGTTTAAAAATATATTTTTTAAAATCAATAAACAGCATTTACATTATAGTGACTATATAAATATTACATAATTCTGAGCTAATGATCTCTTTGATGACATTTCTTGTCTTTTACGGTTTCTAAAAATTTCCCTGTGACATCTAGTTGACTTTTAAATTTAACTGATTAATTTTAGGCAAGGTAACAGTTGCACATGGAATACAATTTTAAAAGTACAAAAAGGTGGGGCCGCCTGGTGGCGCAGCAGTTTAGTTCGCGCTGTGGCGGTCTGGGGTTCGCAGGTTCGGACCCCGGTTGCCAGTGGATGCACTGCTTGTCAGCCATGCCATGGCGGCGTCACATATAAAGTAGAGGAAGATGGGCAGGGATGTTAGCCCAGGGCCAGTCTTCCTCAGCAAAAAGAGGAGGATTAGCAACGGATGTTAGCTCAGGGCTGGTCTTCCTCACCAATAAAAAAAAGTACAAAAAGGTCTATAAGAAAAAATGATCCACCCAACACCTCTGCACAGCACCTACCATGGTCTCCTCTCTGCTTCCTCTTCCTCATGTTTTTAAAAAAATTTTTAATCTTAAAGGTAATTTTATATCAGCACACTAAAATCCCTCCTTTCATTTTTTTACAGTTGTATTTTATTCTATTGGACAAATTTCCTCCAAATTAGCAAGTTCCCTCTATGATTTGTTGTTTCCAATCTTTTACTATTATAAACTGTGTTATAATGAATACTCACGTACATGATCATTTCACACACGTTTGAGCATATCTGTGGGGTAAATTCCTAAAAGTGGAATTTTACATTAGAAGGTGTGTGCGTTTTTTATTTTGATAGCTGTTGCCAAAGGACCCAACATATAGGGTGCACCAATTTACACTCCAACAACAACTCGTCAGAGTTCTTTTGCCGGATACTGTTGGCAACAGGGGTATTATGAAGCATTTTAGTTCTTATGAATCTCAGAGTATCTCATTCTGGTTTTAATTAGCATTTCTTTTGTGTTCAAGGGTGAGCATCTTTTCATATATTTTTCTTTTTTTGTGTGAGGAAGACTGGCCCTGGACTAACATCCGTGCCCATCCTCCTCTACTTTATATGGGACGCCGCCACAGCGTGGCTGACGAGCAGTGCATTGGCGGGCGCCCGGGATCTGAACCTGCAAACCCCGGGCTGCCAAGCGCGGACTAAACCGCTGCGCCACCGGGCGGCCCCCTTTGCATATATTTTTAAGCACACTTTCCTCTTCTGTGGATTATCTGTTCACTTTTCTATTGGATTGCTGATCTATTTCATATTGAATTTTAGGAACTCTTTATATATTACTAAAATTAGCCCCTTATTGATTTATGTGTTCAAATAATTTTTCCAATTTACAATTTGTTTTAAATTTGTTAACGTATTTTTTCCATGTAGGGAAAACAAATCATTTTTATATAGTTGAATCTATCAAGCCTTTTCTAAAAAATGATTTTTTGGTTTTGTGAACATGTACCCACCCAACTCCGAGATTTACAATAAATTTTATGTCATATTTTATTCTAGAACATTTACAGATTTTTTTCTGTTTAATTTTTAAATTATTTCTTACACTCCTTGCAAGAAATACAACATTAAGTTTTTCCAACCTCTATATGTAATCATATGTTCCTTCAAGTGTTTCCAGAAACCTCTCTTTTGGGATTTTTCATCCTCCTGCTCCAATCTGGTCTTGCGTCTCCAGGCCTATTGTCACCAGGGACTTCTTCCCTACTTTCCTGGGTTGATTGTTCTGTTTATGGATCCCATGTGGTTTTTTCTTGGATTTCCTCTTCATTTTGCTGTTGCACTTCCAACCTGTGCCCCCTCCCCCCAGCAGAACTTGAACACTTTTGAGCTTTGTGATTTGGGGCAAGTCATGTGACACCCTGACCCTCCGCTTTCTCATCTGTGAGGAGCTTTCCCCACAGGATGAATTGACATGACAGAATGGAGAGGGCTTAGGATGGGGGCTGGCATGTTGCAGGAGACCAAAAATGGTGGCCAGTCAGAGCTAGACACTGAGGTGGACCAACACGGTGCTAAGCACACACCCTCCCTTTCTGCCCCCCTTCCCACCCCCACTGCCCCAGGACTTTGATTCTTCTCTGCCTCTCACCGCCAAAGAAGGATTATATAGTCATTCACACCAGAGCATTCAAGATGTCATCAGGAATGAGAACAGTTCATGAAGTTTTTAAAAAACTATTTACTATGGAAAATCTTAAACACATACAAAACTGGAAAGAATCATATAATAAACCTCCATGGACCCGGCTATAGCAGGTGTCAATTCACGGGCAAATTTATTTCATCTGTATCTTCATGTATTTCCCATGCCCCACTTCCCATATAAATAGGGTCATTTTGAACCAAATCTCAAATCATTTTATTTATAAATATTTCAGTGAATATCTCCAAAAGACAAGAATTAAACACACACAAAACCATAATTGCACCCAAAAAATAAAAATAATTTCTTGGCACCATCCAGTGTTGACACTTTCCTGACTGCATCATTAATCTTTTTAATAGTTGGTTTGTTCCAATCAAGATGCAAACAAAATCCAATATAGCCTTTGGCTGCTATGTCTTTTCAGTCTCAAGTTTCTCTCTTCCTCTTGCAATCTGTGTGTGGTTGTTTCGCCCTCGCAAGTGTTGTCCAATTATCTTGAGTTGGCTACATTCTGGAGATTGCTGACTGCAACCCCGGGATGTCACTAAACCCAGAGGCTGGTTCTTTGGTGACTTCGGTCCAGCATAGACCCCAAAGCTCAGGCAGTAGAGGGCAATTTGTTCAAGTAAGGGCAATGCTGTTGTCTTTTCTGCCCCTTGCTGCATCGGCACCCTGACCAGCGGCACCTTGCCGCTCAAGTACTCTTCCCTCTGCAGCGTGTGGGACTCTAGAGAGCAGAGTGGTCAGTGAGCAGGTGGAGTACGAGGAAGAAAGGTTCAGACCAGCTTGAAGAATATTCTTATAGCGCCAAGAGGGCTGCCAAATGGAATCTGAACAAGGGCAATAATAACAACTCAAGCATCAAAATGACTTTACAGTTTACATAAGTCGTCTTATTTAACCCCATATGATCCTATGGCCTAGGTATTAGGAGACCCTTTTATAGATGAAAAGTCAAGCTTCGAGAAGGGAAGCAGCTGGTCAAGATCACAGACTAGTGGTGGAGCCAGAAGTTTCCTGCCCTCTGAAGACATCCAGCAGAGTCTAAATTGCCAGGTAGCAGGGGCCTCCAGGAGGAAAGGCAGACACCAGATGGTGGATCTCCTTCCTTATGCTCCAATCCTGCAACTTTCCCTCCATCCATCCTTCCATCTACCTATCCACCCATCGCCCTTTTCCTTAGCCATCCACCAGCCATTCAGTGAGAGGACACTATGACCCAAGCACTGGACCAATTGCTGGGGACACAGATGAATCAGACCCAGCTTTGGTCTTCAGGATGATCAGGGCCAATGCAAATACCAACAGGGAGGAAAAGATGGCGGTACTGGGCCTTCCTGCCACGCTCTTCTCCTCACAGACATGAGCAAAAGGAAGCTCATATCAGGGGTTCCCAACTGGGTGTCAAAAAGCTTCTCAGAGGAAGTGGCTTCTGAGATGTCCACTGAGGAATCAGCCAGGCAAGGTGGAGAGAGTGAGTGGGGAGGGAAAAGAAAGGGTATTCTGAGCAGGGAAACTGCAGGTGGAAAGTCCTGGAATCTAGAGAAAGGAACAGCAAGTGTTTCAGAATGGCTACAGCAGAGGGTGTAGGGGCAGCGATGGCTTTAGACCTTGGAGGCCCCAGGCGCTGTTATTTTCTGAGGCCCCACTCCCACATTATATCATGCATGTTAAAATTCACCCACGTTGCACATTAAATAGGAGTTAAATAGAGCTCTGCCGCAGTTGAGGCCAGCTGCAAAGACAGTTGACATCATGTTACATTTTATAGACATTTAATTACGCATATATTAATTTTGACTCGGCAGCCTTCTTGTTTTAAAATTTTTGGAGAATATACATATATACATAGAAAGAGGCTCTGGAAAGAAATCTTTCTATAGCTGTTTCTGCAGAAGCTGATTGATAACTCAGTCCTGGAGAAGGAGTTGCTGCAGGAAGTGAGTCTGGACAAGCCCGTGATCGGCCATCCCAGTGGGCCTTGCGGGTCCTGTGGGGAACTTGGCAGGAAGAGCCTTGAAGGTTGGGCAGCATAGGAAGGCATTAGTGGGAAAAGTCTAGAGGCAGGGAGGCCAGAGAGGAGGCCCGTGCAGGGGCTGAGATGCAAGATTGAAAAGAACAGTCTACCTCTGTCCCCAGTAGGCATGCATTTGCAGGCTTAAAGCTTTCTTCTGATTCTCCAGCCCTGGCGTGGGTCCAGTCCCCAGGGCCCAGGATGGACAGCAGAGGAAAGGAAGGCCTGCTCCTGCCTCCAGAGGGCGTAGCAGGACAGCTTTTCCCGGGCTAGGGCTGGCGCATGTGCGGCTGCGGCAGACACCCTGGTTGACGACAGCAGCTGGGCTGGGCTGGAAGCCAGCACCCGGGGAGGTCCCTGGAAGTAGTTGGTCTGGCCAGGAGAGGAGGGGCTCGGTCTTCCCGAGCCGGGCGAAGACGCAAGCCCGACAGAGGACAAGACCCCAGTGCATCCCAAGCCCGGCTGCTTCCAGCGCCTGCGTGAAAATCGGCCTCATCTCACCTACGAGGAAACCGAGGCCAGGGAGTGGCGGAGCTCGCCCAGGGCCCCAGAGCGTTTGAGAGGCAGGCGAGGACTGGAGGCCAGCCCTGTCCTGGCACTTGCCCTCCTTTAATTAAGTGTGTGGCTCAGTACATTGCAGAGGTCAGAGACATCACAAATAACAATAAAGATTGAGCACTTGCTGCACACCAGACACTGTGCTAAGCACTTTATGTGTCACCTTTCATCTCACATCTTCCCTGGAAGCTAGGTAATAGCACCCCTATTTCCCCCACAAGAAAACGGATACCCTGGAGGTTGAGGCCATGCCTTACCTGAAGTCACACAGCTGTGCTCAACAGAGCCGGGGACCCCCAAAGACCCCTCTGACTCAGCCCCAAGGCTCAGTTTTAGTTTTAAGAAGAAAACCACAATGCCAGCTTCCCGTACTTTCTAAGAGTATGTAACTGTGTGCAATGACCTGACTCTCTAGAGCTGGAAAACAGATTCATATACTGTCCATATATATTTTTTCCTAGTGAGGAAGATTGGCCCTGAGCTAACATCTGTGCCAATCCTCCTCTACATTGTGTATAGGTTGCCGCCACAGCATGGCCTGATGAGCGGCGTGTATGTCCGCGCCTGGGATCCGAACCTGCGAACCCCGGGCCACCCAAGTGGAGTGCATGAACTTAACCACTACGCTGCCGGGCCGGCCCCAAGCCTTATTTTCAAAAAGGGTGTTCTAGGTAGTTGACCCTTAGCCAGGAAGTTAAGTGAACCAGGACACCTGTTGCCCCAGCACTCTGGCTCATTGGTTAATGCAGACTTTGCCATGCCAGCTAAGTGGCTTTGGAGAGCAACACAGGGTGAACTGCCCTGAGTGGATGCTTAAGTCCAAAAACCCAAACCTTTACATTTGGGCAGGAAGGACCCTTAGAGATCAGCACTTCGGGGACACTTGGCTCGGAGAGGGATAGTGATCTATCCAGAGTCACAGAACTAAGACTGGAACCCCTTGTATCTAAAGCCTGAACTCTTAACCTTGAAGCTCAATTGCAAATCAACAAAAGAAAGGACTGTTACAGTCATGCAAATTCACATTTGCTTTACCATTTCCCAGGACAAGTAGGCAGAAAAGGCAAAACAAAGGCTCCATGAGAATGTTCATTTAAGGCACACAGACTAGAACAGTCTTGAAAGCAAACAAAGGCCCTTGAAGGACTCCCCCTCCTCAGAAGAGCCTCTCAACATTCATTCAACAAATGAGAAGACCACAGTGACCAGGATGTTCAAGATCTCAGCTCTCAAGGAGCTTACATTCTAAGGATGAAGAGAGACTGGGGGGTGGGGGTGGGGGGGACAGCAAACACGATATAAAAAAGTGTTCAGTGCTATGAAGACAACAAAACTGGATAATGTGATGAAACGGGGTGGAATGGGACCGTCGAGTAGTCAGGTATGAGAAATTTGAATTAACATCTGAATAACAAGACAGAAGAAAATCATGGTGGAAGAAAAGCATTCTAGGCAGAGAGAAGAGCAAATGCAAAGGCCCTGAGGCCAGAAAGAAGGTTGGCATGTTGGGCTAGGAATCGAAATACAACGTGAGCCACATGTGCAGTTTTAAATTTTCTAGTTGCCACATTTTTTAAAAATGAAAAGAAACAGGTAAAATTAATTTCAATAAATTTTATTTAACCCAATATACAAAAAAATTACTAAGATATTTACATTCGTTTTTTCTTTCTATGCCTTTGAAATCTGGTGTTGCTTAGGAGCACATTTCAAGCCCTCAACAGCCACGTGCACCTAGTGGCTAGTATGGGGCAGGCCAGTGGGCAGTGACAGGAGCCGAGGGAGGACTTTAAGCCAGGGATGTGAACTGATGAATTCTAAAGATTCTAGTATCTCAGGACTAATCCTTAGAATCCCTGTGAAAGCCCCGCTGGGGGGTCTCTGGAGCAGCTCCCTCCTGACGCAGGTTGGTGCACACAGAGGGGAAAGCCCCCAGCTTTCTTCTCACGGGCCCCCCACCCCCAGAGTCTGGTTCTGGGGAAGCAGCGCCTGCACACGTGGGAAAGCAGCGTGGCTGGCCCTGGGCCTGGAGCCACCTCCCAGGCCCACTCTGCCAGGCCTCATTCCAGATGCCAGTGTCCTCCCAGGTGAGGTGAGGCCTCTCCGCCAGCCGCCCGGCCACGCCCCTTGGGTTCGGTTTTGATTTTCGGGTGCAGACAGGTCTACATTCCTCTGAAGCGGCCCGCTGCAGCCTCATCCAAGCTGGCCAAAGGAACAGGAACAGGCACCCGGGACATCGGCCTGCAGTTCCCGTGAGCGCCACGAGGGGCGCAAGCAGATCAGGCCGGTGCTGCGGCCCCCCAGCCCCCGGCAGCCTCCCCTCCCCACTTCCTCACGTCGACCCAAGGCTGACAAGCCCAGCCCAGCCCCCACCTGCCACCACGATGCTCCCTCCCCCAACCTCACCCCTAACCCAGCAGGACCACGTCCCCAGCGTGGCCTAGGTGTCTTCATTTTCTAGGCCTTGGGCCTCAGCCAAGATGGCGACAAGGGTGCCAGCTGTGAACAGGCGGGAAAGACAGGAGGAGAGTAGATGTGCCTCGGGAGGGCCTTCTGCTTGTGGTGATAGGTGGAGACAGACGACGGTGAATCCAAAGTCTGTGCATTCCGAGCTGGAGCCAGGAACAGAAAAGATTCCACTGTTGGGATGTTTTCACCCCTGAGGCTGAAATAACAGCAGAGGCCTCACTACCCACGTGGTGTCTGTGGTCAGACCAGGACCCACATAATAATGGCTTAGATCAGGGAAGAGCCTTCCCCACTGCACGGTGCAGTATCGTCATAACAGCAACAACAGATCTCTACAAGCTGATGTAGGTACACAAACGATGCCATGCCTCTGCCCTTGCCACATTTCAGTGCCCTCCAATGGCATTCCCAAAGCCCTGACCACTGGGAAGTGCTAGACCCTAGAGGGAATTAGAGTTTGCTGATCCCTGGAAGACTGAGAGATCAGCCTAGCTGGTTTATCACCTTCCTCAGCCATCTGTCAGCAAGAGAGGGCTGTTGTGGGTAGGCTTTCTGGTAGGGGGGTGGTTGTGCTCATCTTTCTAGAAAAACATGGGTTGCGTGTGACCGTGCTTTTGCAAGAAGGCACCCCACTTTAGGAATAGCTTACCTCAACAACCCTAATGAAACAGCAAAAGACAGTTCATGGAGGAGTGCACAATTTGACAGTACCCAGCTAGAGGATGAGATCAAATATCCAGAGAGACTCCAGTTAGAAGGATGTGAAGGAAGCAAATCTTGTCTGGGGAGGAGCACATTGAGGAGGTGGGTGCTCAACAAGAAAATCAAAGAAGACAGTTTGAAAGGGGCCTGAGGAAAGTGTAGGATTTGGAAAGGGGAGGAAGAAGGGAAGGGCCACCTTCTGTTAAGTCCCTTCTGCTCCTCCAGTGGGCCAGAGCCCCCACTCAAAAGTATTTGCATGGACTTTGATTGTATTTAGTCCTCGTGGTGACCCTCTGAGGCAGGTACAAATCCATAATCTCAATTCCAAGTTCCAGAAAGCCCCCCAAAATGAGCACACTTTTGTCATTTATTTAGTGGTAAAACCTAAATTGAAATAACACAAGTCTTCATCTCACTCGGGGTGAATATTTATGCTTTTGTTGCAAAAATAGTAATGCGTTTGATTTTGGAGGTGCTGGCCCAGACTCCAGTGGGATGTTATATAATACATGGTGGGTCTGCGTGTTACCTTTCGAAAATCTGAAACATGCTGACTTCTGAGACACAGCTGGCCTGGAGGGTTTTAGGCAAGAGATTGTGACCCTGGATCATTCCCATTTCACAAGGGAGAAAGCTGGGACTCAGCAAGAAAAGCAAATTGTGTCAGGTCACAGAGGAGATAATGGCAGGTGGAGGACTCCAGCCCTGGTCCAGTTTCAGATAAAGGACTGTGATTCTATGAGGCTGAGAAAAGGCTAAGCCTGGACGACAGAGAAATGGCCTCATGGAGAGAAGATTCAATGGGTCATTGATGGCCCACAAAGGCAAAAGCCAACTAGTTGAGAATGGATCCAGAAGGCAAAAGGGACCGCTGTCCGCTGGGAGACATTGGTATCTCTAGAGGGCTGGGACCTGGGCTTCGGGCAGGGCCAGATGCTTGAGCCCAGCTGCTCTGAGGTCTGAATCCAGAGATCCACAGTTCGTTATCAAGTTACTCTGTTGCTCTCTGCATTCGTTTCTTCTGTAATATGGAGATAGTCATAATGTCTGCCTCCTAGCGTTGGTGTAAATATTAAATATGTTTGAAAGCACTTAGCATGGTACCTGGAACCTAGTAAGCTATTCCATAAACATTAGCTGTGACCGTTATTCTCAAAGCAGGGCACACATACCTCTTGAAGAGTTCTGAATCTCGGTATAGATGTGATGGATATTCTCAGATTGCCAATTCTGCTTGTTTTCTAGTAATTTAATTTCTAGTAATTTAAATCATTTTTCCCCATTAAAACTGGCACAGAGTGAATATACTTAACATTACTGAACTGTACCCTTAGAAATGGTTAAGATGGTAAGTTTTATATTTTGTGTATTTCACTACAATTAAAAATTTTTTAAAAATCTGGCACAAATTCATGAGGGAATAGAATGCAAAAGTATATGAATAAAATACATGTGATTTCAAGAAATTTCTAGTCGTTTGCAGGGTGGGGGAGAGGAGGATAGGGACTGAATGTGGGGATGGGAGAGAGGCGAAATCACGAATCAGTTTGACGAGTAAGAGAAACTCTCCTAGACGCCCTGTTGGCCCATGATCCTGAACTTGGTCCAGGGTTACAGAGTCTGATGCACTTTGTAAATGGAGGCAAATCTAAGTTGTACAGATCTTTGGGACTTAACACTCATCATGCATTCATCACACATTTCAGGTTCTGTGCTGGGCACGGGGGCAGACACAGACTTCAGTGTGATGAAGTCCCTGGCTCAAGGCTGTCCTGGCTCATGGGGGGAGCATGAGTGTAAGGAGGTGACAGTAACAGCCACTGCATGTGACAAGCACTATGAGGCCCGTGCAGAGTTCTACAAACACTTTGAGGAGCTCTGAAGAAAGAAGCACTCCGTCTGCAGAGGGCGGCAGGGGCTTGGGAATGACATCATACAAAAGCAACACCTGGGTTTGGTGGAGCACATTTCCACTAGCCAGTGGTTCTCAAACTTAAGAGCACATCAGAATCCCCTGGAGGACTTGTTAAAACCCAGATTGCTGGTCCCCCTGCCAAGTGTTTCTGATTCAGTGGGTCTGGGGTAGGGCCCAAGAATCTGCATTTCTAACAAGCTCCCTGGTGATGCAGCTGCTGTGGTCCAGGGATCACACTTTGAGAACCACTGAGCTAGATCAAGAAGGGGAGGAAGAGCGTGCCAGGAGGCAGGGGAAGTACGTACAAAGACCTGAGGGCTGAAAGAGCAACAGGTGTTGAGAGAGCAGCGAGCAAATTTGTGAGGCTTGGGCATGGTGGGTTGCCAGGTGCAGGCGATGACGGACTCGTGTGCCTCGGAGTTTGGACTTGATCCTGGAAGTGAAGGGCAGCCAGAGGAGGTTCTCGTAGAGCAAAAAACATGAACAGATCGGCACTTCAGCAAGATCACTTTGGAAGGCAGGTGGAGTGGGGAGGAGAGAAGGGAGGCAGAGAGACTAGTTCGGAGGCTGTCACAACTAACCTGTCAGATCCCACTAGCCTGGGTCTTATTGGTACCGAGTCCTGGGAATGGGAAGGCGTCAGAAACCTAGACAAGCACTTATCTGGCAGTAAGCAGGAAGCACAGGAGTGAGCACTTTCTATGCATCATCTCATCAAATCCTCTTAACAGCCTGTGCTCAGATGCTGAAATAGAAGCTCAGAGAAGTTCAGGAACCTGCCCAAGGTTAGGACAGAGCCAGATTCAAACCCAGGGGTGAAGCCCATTCTCTTTCTACCACTCCACATTTCCCCACATCTGGATTCTTTAGGAGCCTGTCTCGTTCCTCTAGGGCCTTTGTGGCTGTGTGTGTCGTGAGTGCTTGGTTTAGTTGTGTTGTATGTGATGGATGCTGTGATGTCATTGCCCCCCAGCCCCTCCTGTCCCACTTGTCACAAGGTAAAGGGTCTCCTTGGGAGTCTTTATGGGGATGGAGAGAGCCAGGGAGGGAAGACTTTGCTGGGCATTCAGTTATCCCCATGGGGCGATAAATCAGCAGCTGGGAGAGAAGGATGTCACCCCGCCCGTCAGCTCCAATGACATAACTTGGAATAATTTTCAGACACTCCCAGGTCAGTGGGGGAGAGAATAAGGCCAGCCCTGCCAAAATCCCAGGGATGATGGGAGCAGCGAGGAGAATTCACTTGTCGGGTAGAAAGTGATTTTTTTTTTCATGAACTCAAAACAACCCAATCAGGAGCCAGGCACCTGGAGAGATGCGGAAGAATGAAAGAGGAAGGGATGGCAGACAGGGAAGGACTCGTTTACTTGGAGTCAGGAAAGCTGGGTTCAGGAGTCCCAGCCACCCCTTGCCAGCTGTGTGACCCTGAGCAAGTTCCTTCCCCTTTCTGGGTTTCAGTTTCTCCAACTGGTAAAATTAGGTGGTAGATTAGATTCTCTCTAAGCTCCTTTCCCGCTTTGACATTCTATGCTTTTCCTTTTCAAAGTACCTGAGTGTGACTTTTCCAGGAAAATATCAAACAATTCAAAGAGCAAGTCTGTTTGCCAGACATCCTTTGTCACTCTTCAACTGGTCTTGTCTACATTCATGTCCGGGGGATTTTCTACAATGTATGTATCTTCTAATTTCTCCAGCTATATTTCCTTGTTGGCATTGGTTGACTGCTGCAGAAACAGGACACTGTTTTTTTAAGCAAATATGCAGTGCCATGCCAACAGGAATATCCTGTTTACAAGAGCCTCCTTTTACAAGGTACCAGCTGTTTGAAAACATTTGTGTATTGCCACATCAGAATAATCTCCTGATAAGCAACTATTTTTTTCTAGCAGCGTAATTTTCTTTAACGTAATCATACAGTGGGGTAGATGTTCCTTAAAAAGTAAATATCCAGTGTGGTTATCATGCTAACCTAGTTTCTTCTCCTTCTCTATTAGTTTGCTAGGGCTGCCATATAAAATACCACAAACTAAGTGGCTTAAACAACAAAAATGTATTGTCTCATAGTTCTGAAGACTAGAAGGACAAGATCAAAGTGTTGGCAGGGTTGGTTCCTTCTGAGGGTTCTGACGGAGAATCTGTTCCTTGTCTCTCACCTGGCTTCTGGTGGTTTCCTAGCAATCTTTGATGTTCTTTGGCATGTAGCAGCATCACCCATCTCTGCCTTCATCTTCACCTGGTGTTCTCCCTGTGTGCGTGTCTGTGTCCAAATTCCCCCTTTCTATAAGGACATCAGTCATGTTGGATTAGGGCCCACCCTACTCCAGTATGACCTCATTTAATTTAGACTTTCAACTGCAGGGAGAGTAATTGACTGTAATTGACCCAGAGCTGCTCTGAAATCCATCACTGGGTTTGTACTGGCCACACTTCCCCGGGGCTGCTCCAAGCCACTGACTGAGTGCGGCAGGTATAGCAAGGTTCCTGGGAGATACTGGACTCCTTTGAGAAGTGACATTTGTTCCAGGACTCCCCAACAACCTTGCTGAACCTTCCTTAGACTGCATGAACCTCCTTAGAACTTCCTTAGTCTAGGATGCTTCTACTCAAGCTTCCTTCCTTGTCTCCTTCACTTGGAGTCAGACTTGCATCCATCATTGTTCTCCCTCTTGAGATGATTCTCTAGACAAGTCTATTCCCTTTCCCACCCCTGGCACTCCCCCAGCCTCCCCCTGCTCCCTCCTGGTTTTCCCTCATAGGTGCTTCTCCTAATAAAATCCCGCCATGTCTAATCCCATCTTAGCACCTACTTTGTGGAGGACCTGGAGTGATATAAGAGGTGACTAAGACGTAGAGTCTTCAAAACCACAATGAGATACTACCGCACACCCATCAGGACGGCTACTATCAAAAAACCAGAAAATAACGGGTGTTGTCGAGAAGCTGGAGATTGGAACCCTTGTGTACTGTACTTGGGAATGTAAAGTGGTGCAGCCACTATGGAATGGTATACTGGTTCTTCAAAAAATTAAACATAGAATTACTGTATGATCCAGCAATTCCACTTCTGGGTATATACCCAAAGGAATTGAAATCAGGGTCTTAAACAGATATTTGTATACCCGTGTTCATAGCAGCATTATTCATGGTAGCCAAAAGGTGGAAGCAACCTAAATGTCCATCAGTAGATGAGTAGATAAACAAAATGTGGTCTATACATACAATGGAATATTATTCAGCCATTAAAAGGAAGGAAATTCTGGCACATGCTATGACATGGATGAACTTGTGGACATTATGCTAAGTGAAATAAGCCAGGCACAAAAGGACAAATAGTGTGTGATTCCACTTATATGAGGTACCCAGAGTAGTTCCTAGTGTAGAATTTATAGAGACAGAAAGTACAGTGGTGGTTACAAGGGGCTGCGAGGAAAGGGAAATGGAGAGTTATTTGTTAATGGATATGGGGTTTCAGTATGAGAAGATAAGAAGTTCTGGAGATGGACAGTAGTGGTGACTACAACAATGTGAATGTACTTGATGCCACTGACCTGTACACTTAAAAATGATTAAAATGGTAAGTTTTATGTTATGTGGATTTCATCACAATTAAAAATAAAATACAATAAAATCCTCGCCTCCTAGAGAGTGCAAAGTTGAAAGAACACCAAATCCTGTTGACAAGTGGTTGGGGCACCCAGATGAAAAGGCCAGAGAAGCAGAGGGCATGTGTCTATCCTTCAAAAGACCTAAGTGGTCTGAGGGCCTCTGGTTACCAGTTTACCACTTTAAAACCTAAAGTCTAATGTTTTCACTGTCAGGATGGTCTTCATTCATACCTCATTTCAAGGAGATTTATGATTCACCAGACATCTGGTCTCGAATTGGAAAACATGTTTATAGTGTTGGCTTATTACTTCATAAACTGGTATTTTTTAGGTGAGAGAAAGACAGAGAGGCAGTGACGCCTAGCAAGGAAATTCCCCCTAAATAAACCATCTTGATCATTTAAATGCATCCTTTTGTCCCAACTAGGTAGGTACCAGATCCCAAAATGACCAGGGTTTTCTATTTGAAAGTTTTTATTTTCAAAGAGAGAAAATACAGATTTAGGCACAAGTCAAAGGAATTTGGCCAAATATCCAACAGGGCAGAAAAGGAGAAAATGCTTTCTGATGAAATACTTTCTTTTTAGCCTCTTGTCCTCAAACTGCAGTTATGAGTAGTTAGGGGCTTGGGCTTGTTAAGATTCAAATCCTACCTTGACCATATACCTTGGGCAAGCTATAGAATCTCTCTGTGCCTCAGTTTCCTCATCTGTAAATCGGGAATAAAAATAGTGACTCCTTCATAAGGGCGTGAGTATTAACAGCTAGAAATTACTGCACATTTTCTATGTGCCGGGCATTGTGCTAAGTCTTTTATACACATTGACTCATTTAATCCTCAACCCAGGATGATCTAATTCCGAAGCGTATAATCCTAACCGCAACGTGACACCACGTTGTTTTAATGGCGGAATGCGCGTAGAAAAGGTAAACCTACCCTCGATAAACATTCAGTAGTTGTAGCATTTTCCCTCTGTTTTAGGGATATGGATCTGAGGTTCAGAGAGATGAAAACACTCTAAAACCACACACCAGGCGGCAGTAGAGTTGGGGCTTAGCTGTGGCTATTTCCTCCCCAAACCCAAACAACGCATGCAGAGAAGCAGAAAAGACTGGCCATCAGGCAGGGAGGTGGGGCTTTGAGCTGGACTTTGAGACAAAAAGGAGGTGGAAGAGGGACAGGAAGGGTATTCCAGGCACAGTCAAGCTCCTAGAGACGAGGACGAGCAGGGCAGATCAGCGTTCTGGGAAGGGCACCCAAAGGGGTGGGCTTGGAGAGGGTCGTGGGAGCAAGGCTGGAGAGTACCCTGGGCCAGGTCACAGACAGCTCTGAATTGCAGGCCAACAATACACTTCACCAGCTCCTGAATATCTACAAACCTTGCAACCCAGGATTCCACTGCTTGGTATATACCCTAGAGGAAGCTGTGCTTGTGTGCACCAGAAATACGCACAGAACATTCACAGAGGCGTTGTAAATGATGGCAAAGAACTGGAAACAAGCATATGTCCATCGGCGGGTGAATGAAGAACAATGGCGGTACAACCACACAATGGAATACTATGCAGAGGTGAGCGTGAATGAAATACAGCCACATGCAATAGCGTGGAATTAATGAGAAAAGAAAGCAAGCTGCATAAAATTTGATAGAGTATTACACCTTTTAACAAAGCTCAAAACAAGCAAAACAAAATAAACTAAATAATACATTGTTTTCTTATATATACACTTACAGTGAAATCGTTAAAAAATAAACGAGATAATGAATAGAAAGTTCCAGATAATGGCCCTGCATCCTAGGCTAAGCATCCTAGAGGTGGTCTGCGAGGGTCTGCAAGGGGATGAGTTAGGAAAGGCCCACCCACATGGATGCAGCAGTACGAGAAATTCTCAAGTTCTCGAGTTGAGTGGTGATTTATGGGTATTCATTTTAAAATTACATTTCATAATTTCCATATGTAGTATATACATATCTTTTGTATGCATCATATATTGCCTTCTAATACTGATAATAATTTTAACAAGAAAATGCAGGGGCTGGCCCCATGGCTTAGTGGTTAAGTTTGCATGCTCTGCTTCGGCAGCCCAGGGTTCACAGGTTCAGATCCCAGTGCAGACCTACTCACCACTTATCAAGCCATGCTGTGGCGGAGTCCCACATAAAGTAGAGGAAGATGGGCACAGATGTTAGCTCAGGGTCGGTCTTCCTCAACAAAAAGAGGAAGATTGGCAGCGGATTTTAGCTCAGGGCTAGTCTTCCTCACAAAAAAAAAAGAAAGAAAGAAAATGCAGAGGTGCCTAATAGGAATGCTCAAATAAGTTAAATGAGTGAGATCTAAGTTAGAGCCATTTGTAACCCTTGAGAATGCAAGTTTTCGGGGTGAGTGGTATCTCACCCACAGCTCTTCTTTAGATATGTAACACTATTCCAATCTTTTATTCATTCAACAACCATTCTCTGAGTCCCTACACTGTGCCAGGGATTTGGAGATAAAGAAGAATTGGTTTTTGGTCTAGAGGAGCCCAGAGAGTTGGGAGGGCATGAACTGTAGGGACACACAAAGTCATGGAATCAGGTCCTGGCTCTTCTGGGGCCCTCGGATGGTGGCTTCAGAGGAGGCCACAGTCGGCCAGGAACGGGGCGGGTTTTGTCACTGGCGTAGCTGTCCCCCTCTGTGCACGTCCCCTGAGTTGCTGTCCGCCCAGGCAGAGGCAGTCCGGGCAGCAGGCAGCATCACACTCTTACCCCTTTGGAGCCTGACTTCCTGACTCCTAGCCAGCGTGAGCCCTCCATCCTCCTCCGACCCCCAGCCCTGCACAGGACCTGGCCAGGCAGTGTTTACTGCCATCAGAGTGCACTGACGTTGACCTTCATTTATCAGCAGCTTCCATCACTGCACAGAGCACTCTGCTCGACACTGGGGTGATGCTGGGAAGTCAAGACACAGCTCCAGCCCTCGGGAAGGCTCAGGATTAAGCTGGCCTCTCAGTGCCAATCTGTTGCTCTCCCCAAACACTTATGCAATTTTAAAACATCTCTGGGAAAGACATTATCCTTTTCTTGTGAATCATGTATAAGATGATTAGTAAAGTTGTATTTCATTTGCTTCAGCTTAAAACAACCTCTTTCTCATCTGCCTTGCAGTGAGCTCTGGCTCCCAGGATTTGGGGGTACATCTGGGAATTACTGCGGTACCCTGTGTTGACTCCTGAGCTCATGGCTTGGCATGGAATGGCTTATTCACAGGTGGTCCTCCCTGTTAGAATAGACACTTGCTGAGGGCAGAGACACATCCTTTATCTCCATGTCACCAGGACCTGGCTCAGAGGAGCCCTACAAGCAAGTGCTGTTGCATATCTGAAGGGAAGAAACTATTTCTGGATTTTGATCATGTTTTTCTCCTCTCAGGCTTTGTCCTCCCAAGCTGTAGAGTCCTGATTGTCCTCTCCAAGCTACTTGCGTGTGCTGGATCCCAAAGAGGCCTCAAAGCCGCATTCTGTAATCAGGGTGTGTGCACGCATGTATGTACAGATGCATGGACACACAATCCGGTTATTCTAGTTACACAGCATCACACCGAAAACCCCAGAGCACCAGATTGTCCTCATTTATGAGTTTAAAAATAACAACCCCTTCCATTCATCCAAAAGTGTTTTATGGTTTACGAAGCACTTCCGCAGCCGTTCACTCAGGTCAAAACTCACAGCAACCTGGGGAGGTGGGTATTGTCCCCTCCGCTGTTTTACAGACAGGGAAACTGAAGCTCAGAGAGGAAAACGGATGTGACCAAACACAAACAGATCCAGGTCTCCCAGTCTCGAGTTCAGAGACCTTCTGGCACATAGCAACAGCCTGTAGAGACGAGCTTGGGGTACAACGTCACACAGTGGTTGGTGCCTGTCCAGGGCGAATGCAGAGATGAAGGTATATTACTCTCAAGCCCCAGCTTGTTGCTAAGGCTCCGGTCAGGACCTCGTTTCTCAGGACAGGCTGAGCTGGAGACGGGAACCTCAGTGAAAAGCAGTGCTCTGTGCCTGCCGTCCAACAACGGCAGCTCCTCAGAGCCTCCGCACGGTCTCGCGCTGTGCCAGGCACTTTTACCTCAGAGCTAACTTAGCTGTGTGTCCTGCCTCCTGGAACTCCCAGAGGAACCACTTGACCCAGACTGGACTAGAAGTGGGGGTGGGAGTCAGAGAAGCTTCTGGAGAAATGAAAGCCTGAGCTGGGTCGTCAAGCCTGAGTAGGCATCAGCTGGGCGACAGGAGCAATGGGTGAGGACACAGGAAGACCAGGCAAGGAAAGGGCATTAAGACAGAGAAAGAGATGGGGAGAGACACACGTGAGGTCTGCGCACACCACCTGCACGATTTTACCACATCTGACTTCCGCCTGTGTGATGTCTAGATAATATTTTTAATTAACTATTTCTAAAACTTGAATGCATTCATTTAAAAAGGTCACACTATATCATGAGGGTCGCTTGCTAGTTTATTTTTTCCTAATACATATTGAAATAAATGCCAAAGTATTCAACTGAAAAACGGTCATCCTTTTATCCCCCTCAAATCGTCTGGTAAACCCAGGTAGAACGGGCGCCACATTTGGCAGACAGTGAACAAAGGCCTGGCAACGAGTAGGAATGTGGGGTGTGGAGGAAACTCGGAGAGAGCAAGCGTGAGGGGAAAGAGTAGTGATGTGCGGTTGGAGAACTGAATGAGGCCTGGCCTTGAAAGGGCTTGTGTGCCTGGTTGAGGAGTCACGCTGGATCATGTGAGTCAGGAATGGGGAACCACTGAAAGTGTGTGCTATGAGCAACTCGTAAGACAGGGCAAAACCATCTCCTCCTTCTTGTGGCTCAAGTTGTCCTTTGAAGGTCTTATTTTAAAGGTTTACCAGAAACCTCAATTATCAGGAAATCTTCAGGAGGCAGATCTCTAACAGAGAATACGTCTTAGAGTCAGAAGAACATCTCCTACAGCTCAATGACTTTGGACAAGTCATATGACCTCCCATAGCCTCAAGCATTCTGTCTGTAGACTGGACGCATGCCAAGGTGCCCGGGGCAGGACCTAGAAGTCACAGGTCACAAGCCTCTTTGCCCGCTTCCCTCTAGATCAGGGTTTCTCAACCTTGGCACTGTTGACATTTTGGGCTCGACAATTCTTTGCTGTGAGGAGCGGTCCTGTGTGATGTAGGATGTTTAGCAGTAGCCCTAGTCTCCACCCACTAGCTGCCGGTAGCATCTTTCCAGTTACGACAACCAAAGAGTCTCCAGACATTGCCAAATGTCCCCTGGAGGAGGAAGGTGTCACCCAGACTTGTCTTTGGAGAGGTGGAGTGTCAGACAGGTCCTCGTGGCCTCAGCAGTGTTGGGTGAAGATGGACCCGGGGGAGCAGAAGCCTTCCTACAGATGAGCCCACATCTCCCAAGTTCAGAACCTCAGATGGGAAAGGAGCAGTCGAGGAAGGAGTTTTTGCCATTGACTTTGTCACTGAAAGAGTGACTCATTGATTCCCTATGTAATGTCCCCAGGGAAGGACACCCCAAAGAGGGTCACATGCTCCCAACACTCAAAGATATGACCCAGCGCTTCCCTGCTTGGGCCCGTCCTCCATGAGAAAGTAGATGGCAGAGGGAGAAAAGACCATTGGGCTCAGAGCAGCTACGGGAACAATCAGAATGACTACCCAACATGGCAGTGGACACACACACTTTCCAGGTCCCAGAACCTGGCCAACCTGTTCTTTGACTCATAGAAGCATCACTCATTACTACATTATAGTAATAGCATCACTTGAGCATCTGCTGTATACCATTGCACGCACTTATCTAATCCTCACAACAATACATTATCCCTATTTGACACATGAGGAAATTGAAGCTCCACGGAACTGGGGAGCTTACACAACCCCGCACGGCTATTAAGTAGAAGGCAGCAAGTAAAAAGTAGACAGCAGGCTTTAGTCCACGCCTGCCTAATTCCAAATCCTTTGTTCTTTCTCTTGTGTCGGGCAGGCTACACCTTCCACTTCCTGGTGGTGCTATGAGAAAGAAAGCTGCAAAATTGTGAAGTTCTGCAGAATCACAGTCATTGACTCCTTAATTCTTGCTTTGGGTGCCAGAGCTTAAAGCCACACGCACATAAAACTGGAGAAAGTTGCCTCTGATATTCTTAACCTTGTACAATGAAGCTCAGGGACAGAAAACCACACAAACATATAGCTTAATTATAAGGGACATATCTTTTTCAACTCCACCTAAGTAAGAAATAGAACTTTCCCAGGCTCCCCAGAAGCTCTTCACGTGCCCCGTTCTAATCAGAACCCCAACCCTCCCTCCAAAAGGAACCACAATTCTCGATTTTTAGAGTAGTCACTTCCTTGAATTTATCATCCAATTAGGCATATCTAAGCATTATAATAGCTTTTTGTTTTTTTAAAGGCTTGATATATCTCTTAAGTTTATTTTAATCTCTGGGTTTCCCCTTCATCCCTTTCCATACGCCATATACTGAAGAACTCTCTCTTTTCTTTCCATACGCCTAATACTGAAGAACTCTACGGGTGGACCCGTAGAGTTTCTTTCAGTCTGAATTCTGCCGGTTGCAGCTCAACATTTCCCTCTGTCCCCTCTATTCCCTGCGAAGTGGCAGCTGGACCCAACGGCTTCATCAGACACAGAAGTGATTCCGTTAACAATCCTATAGGCGGTATTGCATTCTTTCATCAGGGGACACATAATGACTTGTTTTCGTTCCCTTTTTGAAGTTAGCAGCCACTGACGCTCAACGCCTAGAGCTATTAATTCACCGGGGGTGGCAAAATGGTGATATTCTAATTCCAGTGTTTCTCGTAAGAGACACTTTCCCTCCTCTGTTATTTGGTTGCACAGTGGTGGAAGTTCGTCCATCACATCTGATTCTGGAGGGTTGTTGTCAGTGCCAACTAGTCGATTCTGACTCCTGGCGACCCTGTGTGCAGCAGAGCGGAACCCTGCCCGGTCTTTTTGTGCCATCCTCTCACCTTCCCGAGCTATATCAGACGACGCTCTGCTGGTATTCATAGGGTTTTCATGGTCAATTTTTTCAGAAGTGGGTGGCCAGGTCCTTCTTCTTATCTGTCTGTCTGAGTCTGGAAGCTCCACTGAAACCTGTCCACCATGGGTGACCCTGCTGGTATTTGAAATACCGGTGGCATAGCTTTCAGCATCACAGCAACGCACAGCTGCCACAGTATGACAACCGACAAACGGGTGATGTGCTTCCCCGACTGGGAAATGAACCCGGGCTGTGGCGGAGTGCTGAATCTTAACCACTAGACCACCAGGGCAGGCTGAAGGGGAAGCAGGTGACTTTTTATACAGGAGATTAATTTCTCTCAGTCTATGTCTACATATTTTCCCCTTTCTCCACTTTAGTTTCTTCTTTTGTATCTTCAAATTCAGCCTGTTCATTAGATACATCCTCCCATCATTTTCTACATGCTTAATCTCGCCCATCTTATAGCAATACCCCTTCAAGCAGCCCATACTACAATTACCACCCTGGTTCTCCCCTGCCTTTCAGAGCCATGCTTTGGGAAAGCATTTTATACTCACTTGCTGCACTGCTTTATCTCCTCTCATTCCTTGGCTCACTAATGGCTGGCTTCCATCCCAGAGCAACTTCCCAACAAGGTCACCCACAAACTCCATCAAGCGAAATTCATGCAAAACAAGTTTGACCATGGGGACCCCTCACCAATCCAGGGGGAGGTGCACAGGAAGGGTATTTGAACAGAGCCCCACATCATGAATGGTCTCAAACTTGGGCTTCTGATATCGTCTCTAAATAAGGGTATAGGTCCAGTCAATGCAGCTGATGTGTTTGCATGTTCAGGGCATTGATTTGTTAAATATAATAATAGTTCTCCTCTCTTTTTTGGCACTTCATTTTTTTTAATAAACCAGGACCCTCAACAATGAGAGCGACCCCGGCCTCCCTCAGTCTCCAAAAAGCCTTATGAGAACCATCAGGGAGGCTTGGCTGAGGTGACACTAGGGGACAGTGTAGAGCGAGGTGGGCTGAAGGGAAGACCCCAGTCCCGAATCCCTAACTCTCTCCTTCCTCTCTGCACCTCCACTTCCTCGGCTACCAACTTCCCTCTCACCTCCTCGGGTTGTCGTGAAGATGCAAACTACAGTGAAACCACATACGCACAAGAGTTTTATAAAGGGCAACCGTTATGCAGAAAAGCCACCCAGGATCCCTACGGTATTTTTTCTCAGATGAAATTGGGATAAAACAAATCAGGAGGTCTCAGAGGGCACTGCCTGTAGAGAGAGTGAGAGTATTGTCTTGTGGAATTTGTGGGTTACGTAGACACGCGCACAGCTCCACGTTTGTGTATGCATGTCGTGATGGTGATGCAAAATGTATTTCTCACCAGAGGCCACATTTTTTAAAGTTTGTAAACACTGCAGGATAGGAACCTGTACATATATCTCCCCTGAGAATGAGGATTGTTATCCTCGTTTACAAAGGAACGAGTTCAGGCTCGGAGAGGACACGTGGTCAGGGATCTATGTGCGTGCTTCAGAGGAAGGCCTTGGAAATCTATGCAAACATCCCAGAACCATCTGGGGGCATCTTTTACAAGCTGATTCCTGGTCCCTCGGCAGAGATCCTGATTGGAGGTGCTGGTTGTGAACGGACATCTGTAATAAGCCCCCTCAGGTGATGTGAGTGCTGGCCATCCAACCTGCCACACAGCACCTCACTGCTTTGGAGCAGTGGTCTCCGGGTGGGTCGGGGGGCCCAATCCTCGTGGGGCTTTGAACTCCAGTGGCTACTTATTATCATGGCATTCCTTAACAATATCTGTGCATTTTATAATGTACACACTGTATTAGCATAATAGTACATGCATATAATTTATAAATACCCATATGGGCATACAACATATGTAAGGCCCTGTGCACACCTTTCTATATATAAATGCACATATGAGCTTACAATATAAATACAAATATGGGTATATAATGGGGAGGGTGCGTTAACATTTTTCACTGGTTAGGGAGCAATGAGAAAAGGAAGGAGACTGCTGCTTTGAGACTCAGTCAACCCTGTGTGGATCCTGTTTTCAGAAAGATGCTTGTTACCTGTTCAGGCTGCTCATCTGAAGATGTCATGGGTGGTGCAAGATCCTGTGGGGGTACTGTGTACACAAAATACAATGATAATGGACCTTGGAGTTGTGCAACATGGCGGCCTGGTGGGGTGGTTAAGAACATGCAGGGAATTTGGAGTTGGCCAGTCTTGAGGTCAAGTTTGGGCTCTGTGGAGGACTAGCCATGAAACTTCAGCCAGGGGCTCCTTCTCCCTGACCCTCAGTTCTCTCATCTGTAAATGAGAGTAACAACAGTCCTACCTCCGAAGGTGGCTGGGATGGTCGAAGGCGCTAACAGTAGCCAACAACTCCCGCTCTTATAAAGCACCTGACACTATACTAAATGCTTTACACAAGTTACTCAGCAGCTCTGCTCAGCAGGTACTGTTACTATCCCCATTTTACAGCCAGGAAACCAAGGTAGAGGTAGGTTAAATTCTTTGTCCTAGATCATAGTTAATGAGTGACAGATCCAGGGTCGAAACCCGGGCTCACCCCAGAAGCCACATTCTGCTTCGCTTTTCTATAGCATCTCCCTAACACTGTGTGTCAAGAGGGGCTGGCACAGAGTGAGTGTTCAAGAAATGGTCATTGTTGCTCGTACTAGTACTACTCTTACCACAGGCACTATTGCCAGGTGCCCGCTATTTCCAGTATGTGGCTTCTTTCATACACATTACCTCATTGAGTCTTTGCAATAAACTGGCCATGTGCATATCAACCTTGTCCTCCAGGTGAGGAAACTGAGGCTCAGAGAAGGTAGTTTCCCCAGAAGAATATACTTCGAAGTCTTTTTATTTGCTTCCATTCCAGAGGTTTATACTGATGAGACACTGATTATCCTGTTTAAAAGCCTCTGGTGAGGGGACCTAAACGGACAGTGTCATTTCTCTTGTGGTCTCTAGAAACCAGCTCCAGCCTCCCCTCAGCTGGATGGTCCTTTCTGAGCGAAACAAGGTTAAGATGGTCCATCCATCATTTTCCGAAGGGAGGTCCAAATTCCCAGGAAAGGGAAATTTGGAATCAATCTTCAACACTTGTACAGATCATCTGAAAATTCCCAGAGAATTTTCTGGAAACATAAGAGCAGTCCAAACAGTGAGATGGAGCAATGGAACAGTGTTTGGGAAGATAAGATATAAAATGATAAATATGGTTATAAATGCCAGCATATTTCTTTCCCCGTGTTTCTCTGGTTTTGAAACACATGGCTAATAAAACATCTAGGGGTTTTCTTTTAACTGCAGATACAGTCTATGGAATTCCCGCTAAAAGCTCACAAAGCCTGTTCTGTGGCTGAAATGGACTCCATTTTAATCCTTCTGTAATGATGCTGTTCTTTTTACAGCTGTTTCCACAACCTCATGCATGATTTATATGCAAGATCTGGTCTCTTTTTTATGTAGGTATGTACTGTCCCCTGGAAACTGCAAATTCCCAGAGGGCAGGGCCCACGTTGGCACATGGTGAGGGAGGGTAGAGAAAAGAGCATAGGATTTGGAGACGGATATCTCCGGACTGAAAGCTAGGGTCCGCCATATACTGACTGGGTAACCTTGAGAAGTCATTTAGTGTGTGTGCCCCTGGAGGTTAGTTAAATCAGAACTGGTAACCGTTAGCAGCAGAAGCAGAAGATATTGCATACAGGCCCATCGGGTGATTGGCTTGAATTTGCCTACTCCTTGAACCTCAGTACTTTATAATGGAGTATTTCCTTGGAAATCTTTACTCCAGAAACTCATCTATTTGCTTTATAGCACTCATGTAAGCTGGGAAAGGATTAACAAAACAGTCAGGGGTTTCTTGTCCCTTATTAGGTTTTTATTTTTTAATTTTTATTTGGAAATAATTTCCAACTTACAAAAGTAGCAAAAGTAAAAAAAAGTACGAGTCACCTCGTGTTCCCTTTACCCAGATTCGCCAATTGTTAAGATTTTACTCTAAGTTACATGCATGATGGCCTCTTATCCATCAATACTTCAGTGCGTATTTCCTAAGGTCATTCAACTTCAGTGATCAATTTCATATATTTACATTGATACAGGACTTTTGTCTTCTGTACGGGACAGAAGAGCGTGGGATTGAGAGACAGATGTCTCCGGACTGAAAGCTGGGGTCCACCATACACTGACCGGGCGACCTGGAGCAAGCCCCTCCCCAACGTGTTCCATATTCCAAGTTTTGTTGGTCAATTTCTATTAGATTTTGACTGTATGGCATCTTGTCTCAAGGTGCCAGATTTGGCCCTTGGAATTCACAACTCACAGCCATGGTGAGTAAAATTAATTTGGATTCTTTTCTACTTTCAGGAAAAGGAATTGGAATAGGATAGAAGGAAAACAAAGAATTTTTTGACGAGGTCCTCCAAATTGTAGCAGAGTATGCTCAGTGCTGTTAGAGACCTAGGCCAGTTCCTTTAAATGACCAGTAGGGGGCAGGAGACTAAGGCCTAAAGATGGCGTAGACCCTGAAGTCATGGGCCAGTGAGAGGTGAGCTACAGCTGGAAACCATCAAAATCAGAGGGTTGAAGAGCTTCACCCCAATCTCCTCTTAGAGTTGGCATTATCAGCATTATTTAGTAACTGAACCTCAGCTTGCATTTTTTCTCCCAACAACCAGGAAATGTGACCTAGTTAAAAACGATGGTAAAAATAGCCAACACTTATGGAATGCTTGCTATGAGGCAGACACTGTGTTAAACACTTTATATGCATTATCCCATTTAATTCTTATTAACAATCTTAAGGAGCCCTATTGTCTTCCCCATTTTACAGATGATGAAACCGAGGCTTAGCCAGGTAAAGTACCCTAACCAAGGTCCCACTCTCGGACAGTAAATCTGTCAGCCCTTGAGTCTTGGCTTCCAGTGTTGAATTTCTTTAACCACAGGACAATGAGGACAGGAGTGAGCACCAGGGGCCTTTGTGGGCCAGTGTCTTGGAGGAGTTGGAGAGGGTCAGGTAGAGCTTCTCAAATATGCTCCCAAACTCATATCAAAACAGCCAGGTGTGGACAGATACTTCCCATTGGTTGTTTCCCTTTGTCCTTCCAAATGACCATTTTAAAAAGGATTTCACATAAGGTTCAAGGTGGTTCAGTGACTTCCGCAAGTTTCCATGGCTATTCTAAGTGAAGATTTGACCCAGGCCTGCCATTTTTTCATTTGGCTACCCAAGCAGGTAGATGATGTGTGATCAGGCATAGAATGATGTGTTTATGATGATCAGGATGCATGGTGTTTTGTAAAGAAAGCCAGAACAGCTATACTACCTGGGCAAACTTGAAAGCCACCTGCTGGTTTAAACACTACTTCCTAAAGGGCAGAACAGCATGATGGTCACTACTGCTCCAAGTCCTGACGTTTTCAGATCATCTCACGTTTAGCAGATCACCTCTTTATTTCATAGCCACCACCATCAGCAACAGTCAGCAGTTGGGGGCTAATATTAGGAAGAAACAGCCTTCTAGGTGTGGCCTGGGGTGTGGCACAGTAGCAGAAGAGCTGGCTTTGATCAGAGTCGGAACTTACTGAGTCACCTGATTTCTCCTACATTGGCATCCTTAGTCATTCACCCATTCTTTCCAAATATTTATTAAGCATCTATTACATGCCAGACACTGTTCTAGATGCTGATACAGCAGTGAACCAAGGAAAGCCAAGTCTCTCTTATGTTTGAGCTTGTGAAACGCCAAACTCACACAGTTGAAAAAAGCAAATAGATGTCGGAGTGGTAATGTCATTACTTTTTCCCTCTTTTATCTTCTCTATTCATGACATTAACAACTGGAGGGTAGAGGAGTAGAACCTGCACCACAGTGACTGGAAAGGACAAGTGTAGGTCTGCCTGCAGAACAACAGAAGGATGGGTCCTACCCTCTGGGGGTCCATATTTGTTTAAAACTCCCCAGGTGATTCTGATATAAAGCAGAGACTGGAATCTCAGCCTAGTTATGCTACCTAAGCCTCAGTTTTCTGAGTTATAGGATCAAGATAATACCTCCTATCCAGGGGCTTGTGAGAATTAAATGATAAAAGACCTTCAATTTATATTAGTTTCTTTATTAATGTTTTCTTTTGAGCCTATGCATTTAAAGGACAGTAGCTAGTAAGAAGTCTTCTCTTTATATGTATATATGTTTGTTAGGAGTGATGTCAGATATATACAGAACATTCCATCCAATAGCAGCAAGATACATTTTTCTCAAGAGCACACATAACATTATCCAGGATAGACCACATGGGAGGCCACAAGTCTTAAAAATTTAAGAAGACTGGAATCACATCAATATCTTTTCCAACCTCAGTGATATAAAACTAAAAATCAATAACAGGAGGAAAGTTGGAAAATTCAAAAATCTGTGGAAATTAAACAATACACTCCTCACAACCAGTGAGTCAAAGAAGAAATCAAAAGGGACATCTAAAAATATCTTGAGATACATGAAAATGAAAACACAACTTACCAAAACTTATGGGATGCAGCAAAAGCAGTACTAAGAGGGAAGTTTATAGCAACTAACGCCCACATTAAGAAAGAAGAGAGATCTCAAATAAACAACCTAACTTTAAACCTCAAGGATCTAAAAAAAAAGAGCAAATAAAGCCCAAAGTTAGCAGAAGGAAGGAAATCATAAAGATCAGAGGAGAAATAAAGGAAATAGAATGTAGAAAAACAATAGGAAAGATTAACAAAGCTAAGTTGGTTTTTTGAAAAGATACACAAAGTTGACAAACTTTTAGCTAGACTAAGAAAAAAAGAGAGAAGACTCAAATAAAAAACAAATAAAATAGAAGATATTACAACTGATGACACAGAAATACAAAGGATCATAAGAAACTACTATGAACAATTCTATGCCAACAAATTGGATAACCTGGAAGAAATGGATAAATTCCTAGAAACATACAACCTACCAAGATGGAATCATGGAGAAATAGAAAATCTGAACAGATCAATAACGAGTAAGGAGATTGAAGGAGTAATCAAAAATTCCCAACAAAGAAAAGTCCAGCACCAGATGGCTTCACTGGTGAATTCTACAAAACATTTAAAGAATTAACGCAAATTACTTCTCAAATGCTTCCAAAAACTTGAAAAGGAGGGAACACTTCCAAACTCATTTTACAAGGCTAGCATTACCCTGATACCAAAGCCAGACAAGGACACTATAAGAAAAGAAAATCACAGGCCAGTATCCCTGATGAACATAGATGCAAAAATCCACAACATAGTAATAGTATACCAAATTCAACACTTATTAAAAGGATCATATACCATGATCAAGTTGGATTTATCCCTGGGTTGCAAGGATGGTTCAATATACACAAATCAATAAATGTAATACATCGTATTAACTTAATGAGGGATAAAAAGTATACGATCATCTCAATAGATGCAGAAGCATTTAACAAAATTCAACACTCTTTCATGATAAAAACACTCAACAAACTATGTGTGGAAGAATTTTCCTCAACATAATAAAAGCCATGTATGAGAAACCTACAGCTAACATCATACTCAACAGTGAAAAACTGAAAGCTTTGCCTCTAAGATCAGGAGTAAGACAAGGATGCCCATTTTTGCCATATCTATTCAGCATAGTACTGCAAGTCTTAGCGAAAGCAATTAGACAAGAAAGGGGAATAAAAGGCATCCAGATCTGAAAAGGGAAGTAAAATGTCTCTGTTTGCAGATGATGTGATCTTATACACAGAAATCACTAAAGACTCCACCAAAAAACTGTAAAAACTAATAAACAAATTCAGTAAAGTTGCAGGATACAAAATCAATATACAAAAATCAACCGTATTCTACACAGTAACAACAAACTACCTGAAAAAAGGTAAGAAAACAATCCCATCAATAGCATCAAAAAGAAAAAAATACTTAGGAATTAATTTAACCAAGGAGTTGAAAGACTTGTACACTGAAAACTATAAAACATTAATGAAAGAAATTAAAACTTAATGGAAAGATACCCCATGTTCCAGGATTGGAAGACTTAATATTGTTAAAATGTCCATAAAATGTCAAAGTGATCTACAGATTCAATGCTATCCCCATCAAAATCCCAGTAGCATTTTTTTACAGAAATAGAAAAAACAATCCTAGAATTCATATGGAACCACAAAAGACCCAAAATAGCCTAAGTGATCTTGAGAAAGAAGAACAAAGCTGGAGACATCACACTCCCTGATTTCAAAATATACTACAAAGCTATAGTAATTAAAACAGTATGGTACTGGCATTAAGGCAGTCATATAGACCAATAGAATGGGATAGAGAGCCCAGGAATAATGGATCTTTGACAAGGGTGCCAAGAATACACAGTGAGGATAGGACAGTCTCTTCAACAAATCGTGTTGGGAAAACTGGATATCCTCATGCAAAAGAATGAAATGGGACCCTTATGTTACACCATAAACAAAAATCAACTCAAAATGGATTAAAGACTTGAACCTAAGACCTGAAACCGTAAACTCCTAGAAGAAAACATAGGGGAAAAGCTTTTTGACATTGGTCTTAGCAATGATTTCTCAGATATAACACCAAAAGCTCAGTCAACAAAATAAACACGTGGGACCACATAATAAAAAACTTCTGCACAGTAAAGGAAACAATCAACAAAATGAAAAGAGAGAAAATATTTGCAAACTATTTATCTGATAAGGGGTTAATATCCTAATTATACAAAGAACTCACACAACTCAATAGCAAAAAAAATCAAATAGCCCAATTTTTTAAATGTGCAAAGGATTTGACTCGACATTTCTCCAAAGAAGACATACAAATGGCCACCAGGTATATGAAAAGGTGCTCAACGTCACTATTCACCAGATAAATACAAATCAAAACCACAATGAGATATCATGTCACACCTGTTAGGAGGGCTATTATCAAAAAAACAAAAGGTAACAGTGTTGGTGAGGACGTGGAGAAATTGGAACCCTTGTATACTGTTGATGGGAATGTAAAATGGTGGAGCCACTAGAAAAATAGTATAGAGGTTTTTAAAAAATTAAAAATAGAGCTACCATATGATCCAGCATTCCCACTTCTTGGTATATATCTAAAAGAATTGAAATCAGGATCTTGAAGAGATATCTGCACTCCCATGTTCATTGCAGCATTATTCATAATAGTCAAGATATGGAAATAACCCAATGTCCATCAACAGATGAATGGATAGAGAAAATGTTAAACATACAATGGAATATCATTCAGCCTTAAAAAAGAAGGAAATTCTACCATTTGTGACAACACATACGAACCTGGAGGACATTATGCTAAGTGAAATAAGCCAGTCGTAGAAGGACAAATACTGCATGATTCCACTTATATGATGTATCTATAATAGTCAAACTCATAGAAGCAGAAAATAGATTGGTGGTTGCCAGGGGCTGGGAGGAGGAGGCAATAGGGAGTTGTTGCTCAATGGGTATAAAACTTCAGTTAGGCAAGATGAATAAGTTCTAGAGATCTGTTATACAATATAGTGCCTACAGTCAACAATACAGTGTGTGCACGTAAAAGTTTGTTAAGAGGGTAGATCTCATGTTAAGTGTCCTTATCACAACAACAAACACACACACATACACACAAAGGACACAAGGAAACTTTTGGAGGTGACGTATGTGTTTATTACCTTGATTGTGGTGATGGAATCATGGGTGTATGAATATGTCCAAACTCATTAAATTGTATGTATTAAACATGCGCAGTTGTTTTAGTATACAATTATACCTCAATACAGGTGAATAAGAAACAAACAAAAACTTGTTTGTCCCCAAAGCACTCGCGATACCTGATGTATTTGTTTGCCAAATAAAATCAATCCTTTCGGGAGGGAGTGAGGTAAGTTGTTTCATGTTTACTTCCAGGATAAACATAAATGGTGACTGGAAGTCACACTTCTCTTCCAATAGAACTCTGTGGAAAACTGAAATAGAGTGGAGGACAGGGAATGCATTGACATGGTCTAGAAATCTACTAAGCCAAAGAGCTAATGTACACCCAGGCTACCTTTAAGCTTCCCTGGACTCAGAGACCAATTAAAAAGAAGGCTCTGGGGCCGGCCCAGTGGTATAGTGGTTAAGTTCGCACGCTCCGCTTCGGCAGCCCAGGGTTCACTGGTTCGGATCCCGGGCGCAGACCTACTCACTGCTCATCAAGCCATGCTGAGGTGGCGTCCCACATAGAAGAGCTACAACTCTGTGACTATGACACACAACGATGTTCTGGGTCTTTGGGGAGAAAAAAGAGGAAGATTGGCAACAGATGTTAGCGCAGGGCCAATCTTCCTTAAAAAAAAAAAGGCTCTTCAGTTAGTTGCCCTGGCCTAGAAGAGAAAATACAAAGTTGCTTTGAATTGAAGCCTTGAATTTGCATTCTGGCTATGCTATGAACCAGCAAATCTCACCCCCTCTCAGAGCCTCAGTTTCTTCGTCTGTAAATGAGGCTAATGCAACCCCTAGGTATGTGAGAGCCCGCCTTGAGTTGGGCATTCAGCAACTGCTTCTCACCCACGCCTTCCACGGCCTGGCCTCACGAGCCTCCATGAAATGGATACGGTGATCATCCCCCCTTTGCAGATGGTGTGACTGTTGGATGCACTAAATATATGCATCTCTCCAGCAGACTGGGAAACACTGGACGACAGGGACCATATACTGTCTTTGTGTGCTGTCACACACAGAAACTGGCACACTGTCCTTCTTCAGCAAATGCTTAAATAGATTAAAAAAAAACATGTATGATGCAGAGAAAATCTTAAATTTTGAACAGCCTGGCACTTCCTTCCCAGTTTGAAAAGTGGAGCCAACTGCCCTACTCCCAAGGATGACAAACCTTCTCATTTTTAGTTTGGCTTCTAAGTATGACCATCACCTGACTGTAACTTATTTTTGCTTCCTGTGAGTCAGAGAGCAAAAGGCACTGTCCCCAAGCCACCAGGGCAACCTTTAAACAAACGGCCCTATAATGAATAGTTTCGGTAAAGTAACAGCTGTCGCATACCTTGTTGTAATATAGGAAAACTCTCTAATTTGTTTAGTGCTCTGTATGAATAAAGTTCACGTCCCATCATTTCTAAAGAGTCTCTAAGGACATTTGCTCAGATGGCCAGTGAACAGCCCCATGTCAGAGCCTGGGAGAGCAGTGTGGAGAGGAGGCAGGACTCCAGAGGCGACTCTGTGTCATGGAAATGAGACCTGAGTCAGTCACTCTGCCTCCATGAGGTTCATCTGGAAAATGGGCTGTGATGGGAATTATTCCGATGTAATGGATCCTAAGTGTTCTGTGACTGTTTAGGCCACATAAAGACCAGACACTGGTTGGTTTTTCTGTTTCCTTCCTCATTGGGAATTTGTCACATTTGAGAGCTAAGGAAGTCACAAGGGCAGGACACCGAAGTTGCTGGCATCTTATCACACAACCACAAAATGAATCACATTTGGAATGTTGGCAGAAAATACTGTAACACAAATGCTCATATAATTCAGGATGACTTTTACATAACACTCTACCCCAAATAAAAGGCACATTGGCCACCAAAAACCAAACAAAAAGGTGAGATTTCCATATTGAATTTTATCTAAGTAAACTTTTGAAATAAGTATCACAGAACAGGTTTGAAAGAGGCCTTGAATTCTGGAAAGATCCATCATTCTTCCTATATGCAAGGTACCAGCCTCCAGAAAGAAGGCCAGAGAGGCAGGTCACAGGACATGACATCTGACAAGGCCACGGACAGGGAGATGCCCGATGGGGAGCTTTCCCAGGTGTAGAATTCGGCTAAGGGGGAAGCCCAGTTAATCCAACAAATATTCAACGGGCATCTGCTTTGTGCTTGAAACAAATGATAATAAATTAGTACTATTTACTCTATACCTACTATGTGCTTGGTGCTTTCATTCACACATATCTATTCATCCTCACACTGTCCACTCCAGAAGGTGTTACTGCCTCATTTTTTTAAGATGAGTTAACAGGTTCAGAGAGGTTGTAGGGTAAAGACAGCCAGGAGGTGGAAGGGCTGCCCTTGCCAGCCAGGCCCTCTGAGGGTACAATCCATTACTCCAGGTCAGGAGAGTGTGTTCCTTCAGTTTGTAACACTACTAACTTCTAGAAAGGATCGGAGGCATCTGTGAGAGGGAGTTTCCAGGGGAGATGAGGTAGAGGGATCCCAACAGTTAAAGCCTCCTGCAGCCCAGGCTGCCTGGGTCACACACAGGGATACAAGGTGCACCGGAGGGATGTAGTAAGTATGGTGTCTGACTGACTGCTGGGGGGGCAGGGCTTGCATTGAGCACCCACTATCTGTTGTAAAAAAAAAAGGGAACCTGGGCCTGCTAACTGCCTGGGTGTAGGGGCAAGGGTCTTGCACTGCACCCACCATGTGCACAGATACCACTGTCCTGGGACCTGCTGGTGGGGGGCAGGGTGGGAGGTGGGTGGGTGAGGCTCGCCCTGAGCATCGACTCTGCCCCAGGAGCCCTGGATTTCTTATCTTGCAGAAACTCTGTGAGCCGGGTATGATTATTCCTATTTTGCAGTGAGGATATTAGGTTCAAAGAAGTGACGGCTGAGCCCACAAGTTATAGGTGGAGTTAGTGGCACAGCAAGGCTGGATCCCACCTGGGTACTGGGGTTCCTTCTCCACTTCAGGGGAAAGGCAGAAACTATCCCACCTGGTCCTCCTCCCCCCAAACCCACCATAGAAGAGCAGAGACTCCAGTAACACCCCCATCTAAGGCTTGGTCGGCTATTAGTACTACTACTACTAATAATGCCCACAATTTATTGAGTACTTACTATACACCAGGCAGTGATTGCATGCTCTCACTTAGTTACTGAACTAATTTTGTCCGGGATATTATCCACGGTAGCCAAAACGAGGCAGAAGTGCAGAGTTCCCGGGAGCAGGAAGCCAGTAAGTGACTGAGCCAGGATGAAAATCCACTTCGACTTGATTTTAAATTTCGTAACTCTGGGTCGGCGTCAGCGGAGAGGAAGAGGGGCGCGCGTGTCGCACGCGGAGGTGCGGCGCGGGGACCGCGGCCCGGAGCCGTCCTGCGCCGGCCCGTCCGGCGGGGGGCACTGCAGACCGCGCGCCGCGCTGCGCCCGCCTCCAGCTCCGGGCGCCCAGGGGCCGCCGCGCCCTCGAGCGTCGCTCTCGCCCCCGGCCCGGCCCCCACCACCCCCGGCCCCAGAGCGTGCACCAGCTTCCTCGCGGGGATGCCGGAGAAGCCGGATCGGGGCCCACGGGGCCTGCAGGGACACCCCCCACCCCGTGTTGTAGGGGCGCGGGTCCGGGTCGGCTCTACACATGGGGGCCCCCCGCGCCTTGCCCTGAGCGCACTCACACTTACACCTCCACTTGGGCACGGAGAGGCTTCAGGGACCGGGTCTTCCGGGGTGGATGTGGCGGTCCCGGCACCGGACCCCGCCGGGAAACTGGGGACTTAGACTCATCTGGCTCCGGCCGGGAGGAAGAGGGGAAACTCGGCCCGAGAGTCGCGACTCCGGGAGGATCCCCGGCGCATCTGCATGTCAGTTCGCTGCTTCCCCACCCCGCCCACGCTGTCACCTTCCTCTCCTTCTACCCTGCGGATTCCACACCCCACCCAGCCCGCTCACCGAATTCTGACTTTGAACCCAAACGTGGTCAGGCGTGTTGAGGGCCTGGCCACAGCCATCCGGCGCTCTGGCCCTCGCCAAAGCACCTGCAAGTAGGTATCCTTGCCCCCGAGGAGGGGACCCCACCTCGGACCAACCGAGGTGAGCTCACGCTTTCTAAAGTTACTCCCAGGCGAGGTAAGAGGCATCCATGACCTTGACCCTTCCTCGTGGTCACCTGGGACACAGGCATTTAAGGTGGGCAGTTTAACGAGGTGATAACGAAGTGAAAATGGCCTAATAGCCCTTGAATTTGAAGCCCCGATTGAAGCTTTCTTTAGAAAGGGAACTTTATGAATAGGTTATTACTCTCAAGGAATTCTGTTACTGGTAATAACCTCTGAATGTTAATTGGTCGTAATTACCTTGTTAAAAGTCTGGTAGACCCCTCCACATTCTAAGACGACAAGGGAAAGAATGTTCCTGAGATTTACAACTGGGAGGGAAACATATTACTTTGCATTCGGTTATATATTAGCATACTTGTCGAACTGAATTTTCTGCTTTCACTTTTTAATATCTTTCCAATTCCCAACTAGTCTCTGGAAATTTAAAAAGGGGCAGTGGGAGGGTTGGTGATGTGTATGCCACAGATGGAGATGGAAAAGCTGCCCAGAACATGTTGACATTTAAAAAAAAGTTAACATCCCCCCACACTTTAAAACTATGGTACTAGGAACCGAGTAGAATGGCAAAAGTTACTCGTAGAACATCTGTTCCTTCCAACGGGAGGATTTCTTTCCTGCCAAGAATTTATGAATTTTATATAGGAGCTTGGTTCTGTTTGGGGAAGGAGGAAGGAAGCCAGCCAAAGCAGCCCCCTCCTCAGCATGGAATGCAAGAATATTCTGCTCCTGACTTGTAGATGGTTCTGACAATGGGGCAAAAATCATCTTTCAGAAGGACATGGCCGAGAATGAAAAATCTCTGACTGCCACACGTGGTTTAAAGTGAGTAGAACAGTACAAAGGAAGGTCAAGGCCATAGGACTTGAAGACAAGACTCCCATTCACAGGAGGCCTAATCCTTTTTAGAAGAGAAAGGAGAGAGTTTATTATTGGGATAAAACCTAACCAATTCATATCAGCTCATTTCAAATGTTCCTTTCATTTTCACATTGGCCAGATAGGCGGTCATTCATTCATCTCAAAAACTTCAGTCAATCTCTTCATCTGCAGTCAATTGTCTTCAGCTGTTGCTCAGTTGAGCCTAGTGACTGGAAGGTTTATCTTTCTAAAACCACCAGGGGGGTGCTCAGAACACTAAATGGATTAGCAGTTAAAACATTAGTGAGTTTCTTGTCTCCAAGCAAGTTTATCTAAGTAGATTTCCAACGGTCTCCTTTTCTGCAATTGAAAGAACTTTCTGCTCTTGACCATTTTAGGTTCTTGCCTCTTAAGTGGAATAGATTTTTTTTTTCCTTTTCACTCAGAGGATTTCGGATGAAACATGAAAAAAAAAACTCAATCCACTTAAGTATCAAGAATTTAAATTGTTCCTGTTTGACATAGAAAAAACCAACCACTGACATCAAGGGTTGGGTTCGTTTATTCGAGTCAACAAATACTTATTGAGTACTTACTGCGTGCTAGGTACTGTGTTAGCATTGTCCTACCTCTCATTCCAGATGGGAGCAATAAGTGGATCCAGTATATATCTCAGGTAATGGTAAGTGCCCTGAGGAAAAATCAAGCACATTAAAAAGATAAAGAATAACAAGGGCAGGGTGGGAGGGCTCTTTTAGTATGGTCAGGGGAGGCTGCTTTAAGGAGTTGACATTTGGGGACCTTCTAGAACTTTCCCAATGCAAATATACCCCAAAACAAATAAACATAGATCTATTTTACCAAGTTGGGTCATACTATATAGGCGTTTCCCCTTCCAGGGAAGTTGTCCTGAACATTTTTCTGTGTGTAAAGAGACTGAGACTGCGCAGAATCAGGCTTTAATTCCAGCTTCACCACTCCCTGGTTTTGTGATTCAAGGCAGGTTACCTAAGCTCTCTTTGCCTCAGACTCCTCATCCTTAAAATGAGGAGAATAAGAATGCCTACCTCGTAGGGTTATTGAGGGGACTAAATGAGAAAAATGTGTAAAATGCTGAGTACACGGACAGCATGTAGTAAACCTTAATAAATGTTAGTCCTTATTTATTATTGTTTACCAGATAATTTTAATGGAGTGTGATAGTCCGTTCTAAGGGCATACTAGGACGGACTTACCCAATGCCCCACTGTTGGACAGAAAGAATTGGCTATAAACCTAACTCAGATGATATGAATGAGCTGAAGGAGAAAAGCAAAATAACAAGAAAACAAAGCCCAAATGTAGAAAATGTGCCAAATCAACACATTTTTGAGGAGAGACTCATTTCCCTTCTGCCATCCCCGGTGCTGAATCACACCCATGCACGAAAAACCTGTCCATTTATCACCTATGCCTCGGTGCGGGGACCCCTGGGTCTTGCTTAGCAAGTCTGCACAAGCCTGATGTGTAGGCTGAGGATGAGTCTGGAAAAGTCTTAGCCTGGAATGAGCTTCCGCAGTGGGAGACTTGGGGGCCTCAGCTTCCTCACTTGTGCACAAGAAACTTCTGGTGAAATGTTCTTTGGAACTCCTTCCAGCTCTGTCATTCTTTTGTTCCTTGAGTGCTAAGCAGCTCCGGGACTGTGCTCCCGTGATCTGAAGAGGCTTCTCTGCTTCTGAGGTCTGAAATGGCTCTCTGAGTCATTTGTCCATGCCCGTCCTGTGGCATCTACCCAGATCTATTTGAGGTTGAGATCCCGTTTAGGGGAAAAGGGATTATCTTTAGATATTGGGAGCATTAGGAGAATGTTGGCAGTCTTCTGGAAGATGGCAGAGAGGGAGTGTTCCCCAGGGGACGGGGCTGAGAATGTGGGCTCAGGGCACAGCCCTCCAATGGGCCACGCCTGTCGCTAACGTCCTCTTTTGCGCTCTCCATTCAAGGGGGCCTCAGTGTGTGATCTTCAGCAAAAGGTGCTTTCACAGGCTTACCTCCAGTTGGCCCAACCGTCAAAAGGACTCCTAGCCTTTATTCTTATAAGTTGAATACATGTGTAAAGTGCTTTGGAATCAGTGAATGAAATACCTGGGAAGAGAAACAATGGCTTATTTACTCTTGATGATTTTATAGATGCTACGGGAGAGTCATGCAGAAAGAATTGCCTTTCCTTGAGTCATTATCCAAACTGGAGCATAGAGGAATGTGGCATATTTTTAATACAAGGACCCATGGTTAGGTCAATCTGCTCCATACAGCTTCTTGTGCACCAAACAGAATCCCTGTTTAGTTTAAAAAACAAACATATCCCAAGGAGGTGAGGAGCAGATAAACCCCCAAATGAGGTTAGCTTTACTCTGTCTGGGAGGCGGTGTGATGTGGCAGAAAGAGCCTAAGCTTAGGAGTCAGGTAGACTTGGGTTCCCATCATAGCTGTGTGACCTTGGGCACGTCACTTGACTCCTCTGGACCTCTATCTTCTCCTCACAAAATAGGTGAGGACCTATCTCCTTTGTGAGGATCTTCTCCTTACGAAATATCTAGCAAAGTTCTTGGCATTCCGTGGGTATTGGACGAACATGAATACCTTCCATCTACTTCCAGCTCACTCAACCAGCAACGCCAGGTTCCCAACACCTTCATCCAGACATGCAAGACATGTTTTCCTGTGGTCAATGACAAAGACAAAGGAGCGAGACACCAAAGAGTTAAAACGAAAGCAAACAAACAAATACACCACGTGTCCTAAACCCACAATCTAAGAAATTGTCTCTCCTCACGCAGTTTCTACACCAGGTTTTATGTTATGCCAATCTGGGAACGCTGTCAAAGCAAATGTTAGTTAAAAATTGTTTACCAAAGGACAGGTAGTTAAATATTGTGTACAGCTGAGAGTATTGTTATCAAGAATCTAAAATAATTTTTCCCAAACCTTTATTTATAAAGGAAGACATTGGACGGAAGTGTTCTGTTCGAATATGTCCTGAGGCAGTCAGAGGATTTTTTTCTTTCAGTTCCTTTTGTAGATCGACTTCTGATCAGACCTCTGTAGTCCTTTCTTTTTTAACAGTGCCATGCATTCTAATTAAGGAAATACATGAAACGCGTGTGTACTTAAATCTATGCGTTGTCGGTTGCTAAATAGATTACTGGCTCGGTATTGCTGGAGCCCAGGTAGACTCCGCCATTCGTAGAGAAAACTAATCCATCAGACTTCCTTAATCACTGCAAACATTCGGCCAGGCAGCTTTATCAATTTTTTTAACGTACGGTATCGATTCTATATCAGGACAAGAAAATGAAAATAAAGGAGGACTCTCAACCTGGAAGAAGTCATGCGTTTCCAAATGCAAATTGAGATCCAAACATTAAACAATAGGGATTTCTAATCCTTTTACAAAGGCACAAATTGCAAATCAGACTCCCAAGCCAGAGTGGCTTTGCCTAACAAAGTCTTTAATGCAAAGATCCCTAGGGCAAAGCCTGCTCCGTTTCTACAAGCTTCGGCACCAAAAGAGCCTTATGAAGTCAGTTATGCTCCCCAGTTATTAAGTTAATTGTGCCTAAAACAAAATCAGGTTGTTCCCCTGGTCTAGATACGCAGTCTCCAAACCATAGAAATCCAGTGTCTTCGTTTGCAGATTAAGCTCCATTTTGCCTGAATCATTAATTCCAACAGAAGTTGTGATATTTTGTTGAATAAGGCCGAAACCTTCGCACTGAACCTGAATAATGCGTTTGAACATGCTTTCACATGCACCTGATAAACAAGTTGGATGTAGCTAAAATAATAAGCAATCACGAAAATTGTAGGGGGAAAAAATGGTATATGTGGTTGTAGTTCATGTGGTTGAGTCTCAAACAACTATCCGATCACTTTTCCAAGAGAGGTAAACAATTTTTACTGAGGCTAGAATGCTGATTTTCATTTAACTTACACTTGACAGTCCTTGCAGAGCAAGTGTACCAGGAAAAAATATCTGTAGACTTGCATATTTATACATTCTTATTCATCTTTGGTTTCCCCGCCCTTTGCACAGTGACTGGTAAGGTAGGTCCTTGAACAGACTGTATATGTTTGAATGAAATTGCACAGAAAGAGAAAGCAGGACAAAGCCAGAATTGTATTTTAACACTTTAAGGGAATGACTTCTATGTTCTCTGTAGAGGGACACAGTGAATAGCACGTAACTTAGCTGGCTGGTGACACCATACTATCGAAGCTCTATAGAGAACAAAGACATACATTTTTGGATGTCAGAGCACAATGTTACATTGAATTTAGGACTCTCCTTTAAAAGCCACCGTTTTTGCATGGTGTTTTTAAAAATCTTTATTCCCCTCTAAGCTTCCTTTGGGTTCTCAGGATGGAGCTGCCAGCTGTTGGTCTGCTAAGTGAGATCCAGGAACTGGTTGGTGTGGAGACCCCAACTTGACATGACCTGGGGCAAGTCCAGTCCTTTACCTGGGCCTCAGTCTTCTTGAGTCAAATGGTCCTGAAGACCCTTTCCTGCTCAAACAGTCTATGTAATTTTACAGCTTCGTTGCTTGCAATCTGTTACCCATTCCTCTGTGAGGCAGTAACAGTACCTCCAAAGCAGGGGCGTTTGTCAATTTCATGCACCGTTTTCTGGAGTCAAGTTACTTAGACATGTTCAGAAGTCAGCAAACTACTGTCATCCAAGCAGCAAGGGGAGTCTCAAGCTTGAAGAACAGCAAACCAGGTGGAGGGTTTCACAGCTGCCCATAGATGACCCTTCCTCATTTGGGGTGACTGGCCCACGCAGGATCCTAGGATGGAAGGGGTCTTCTTTAAGCTTTTAAAGTGCAATATTTTTTTTAACCTTCATTGTTTGTCATATGTTCACAGTACACTTATATTTTGCCCTTGCAAGGAGGCACAATGCGTTATCCTAAGAGAAGGACAAAGTGTTCCTTTCTTTCCCAAATTCTGGCTTCCTGAAAGCCATTCCCAGTGGTCCGCTGTTTCCTGTGAGTCACCTGACATCCCTCTGCCTCCCCCAATGCACAACAAAGCCCCCTAATGAACAAAATTCTTTCCAGAATCAATGCAGAGAATCACCTGGCAAGGAAGAGGTCTCCAAAAAGAGATGCCAGGATTTGAGGCTAACTATTCAATAAATGATTAATTTTATTCAATTAAATCCAGTAACTATGGGTATTCAAGGGCAAATAAGAAGAGCTCCCAGTGCCCTCCAGGAGCTCATGTCTGTTGGAGGAGCCAGACCCATAAAACCTTGTAACATATAAGGATACAATTTTCTTTTTTGGCCTTTTTTCTCCCCAAAGCCCCGGTAGATAGTTGTATGTCATTTTTGTGCATCCTTCTAGTTGCTCTTAAGGATACAATTTTAACAAAAGATCTAGATGGAGTGGATTGGAGGAGTTTTTCAAGAGCTGGGGTTTGAAGGACATATAGGCGCTTGTCAGAGGAATTATGGGTCTTTCTAGAAGCAGTAGAAACCAACATCTGCAAGCCAAGGCTCAAAGGCTGAAACAGGCATGGTGTGTTGGGGGTCAAGAGTTTAGCACGGCCCATTCATTTAAGGAGTGTTTGGATCCTTAAGGAGAGCATACTGGGCAAGTAGCTGGGGGCCACAGTTGGAGGAGTGACCGTGTTAATTCTTTATCCACTAGGCACTGGGTACCTTGGGAAACGAATGAATAGGGGAGGGGCTTGACCGGCTCTGTTTAACCAGGAGAGCTGTGTGCTGAGCCAGAAGTGAGGACAGAACAGGAGCTTTTCATTCCACTTCAGAACTAAAAGTGTGCCTCGTGCTCCTGGGATAGCGACTAGCTCCAGAAACACGTGCAGGAAACTCCGGCGTCCCGGTCAGTCTACCTTGACAAAGGAAACAGCATGCTGATTGGGAGACAGAAAGTCTGGGGCTTTTGACTCCTAAACAGGTTTACTGGAAGAACCTAGATGTAAGCAAATCCTTCTGAATTGGGGTGTATCCATTTTGCCTGTAGCCCTACCTGCCTAGCCGACTGAAGACAAAAGTATTAGAAGAGAAATGCTTTGAGTATGTCAGCAAGAATAAGAAATGAAAACAAAACACTACACCGTAAAGGGAACCTTGGTTTCCTCGTCTGGAAAATGGGGATGGGAGAGGGAAATCCCACCCCTACCTTTGCTGTGAGGATTCACTGAGGTAAGGGGGAGTGTAAGTACTTCATCGACCTCACAGAGTCGTGCGGAAGTCAGGGGTTACTACACACCAGCAAAAAAGGACCCGAATCAGACAAGAGGTATGCTTGTCCTTACTGAAAAAGTCCCTTCCATTTGTCACGTCAAGGAGACTCTGCTTATGGTTTGCACCAAATCGTCATCTCCCTGGCTTTCAACAAGTGTGTCTAGCGTTCCTTCAATTTCTCTGTAATTTACCCATTTTAGATTTTAAGTGGGTATGCAGGTCTAGCATCTGAGTGCATTGGCTTTGTGTCATGGTGATCTGGCCACCATTCAGTAATATGTTGATCCAGGACCAGTTAGGACAGATTCAAATATTACAGGTGAGATGAGTATTATAACCCCACTCACCCTCCCGGCCTCGGATACCCTGGACTGAACAGGTTGGACTGTTTGCCCTAATTGATTTTAGTTAATTGTCAAATCTCCCCCGGGCCTCCATTTAGCTATCTATCTCTTCATAAAGAGCTTCTTCTCTTGTTTCTTGTTCTGTTTAGATGATAACATGTAACATACACATGAAAAGAAACATAAAAGGTTCTTTCTCACACTCTGGGATGTCATTATAATTATTGTGCTGTATCAATGAAAAAAGTTCCATTAGGTATACTCAGATGTCAAAGGGATTCTGGAAGTGTGAATTTCCTTTTTGTTGTTGCTATTAAATTGAATTTCTATTTATTTCCTCCTTTTCCTTTAAGAACAAGTGGAGAAGGCTATTTGGGAGGACCCGTTGCAACATGCTGACTCATCTAGGGCGTCAAGAAGACAGAAGCAATTCAAAAAAGTGATCTTACAGCAATGACATTGTGGAAAACAATTAAAAAGATGGACTCCCATTGTACACAATTCCAGAGAAGCGATTTCACTGACATTCCTACCCCATGGGCCCTCCTCCCCCACAACTCAGTTAACTGGCTGTAGTAGCCTACACACCAGCCTGAAAGATTTTCTGTGTTTACGCTAACATTTTAGCGATTGGTCTCTGTGTTTTGACTGTGCCCAGCGCATTGAGACTCTACGTACTCAATAAGGATTTAAGAATTTATTAGTTTTTCAGGAGATGGTGAGAAATTTACTCAAGATGTACTTTTTTGTTTAAGGTAAAGCCTTCCACAGGGTGTTTGTTCCCAACTTTAATTTTAGTTTTACTTAATGTGAAAAAAACAGACTTGTTTTCATACAGCATCCTGGTTGTAACAGTAGTTCCTTTGCGTTTTCACAGGTAGAACATTCCATGATATAGTCCACAGCATTCATTATTTAGAGAGTTCTCGATGGTTTTATATGAAATATTATTGAATGACTCTGCATGTGCACAATGAATGTTTCATAAACAACTTTTAGGAAGCAGACAGAGCTTCAGTTTGGCACCATAAAAACTTGTCACTATACAGTAGCCTGTGGAAGGTGCTAAGAAAATATGAGGAAATAAAATAAATACATAAAATACATAATAATAAATAAAACAATAAAATAATAGAATGCATAACATAAAAACAGTTATGTAGGACTGGATGGCGTCTATATGTATATAAGAAAGGCAGAATGGTGGGGAGAGAACGTGGACTACCAATTCACTTATGAACATGTGTTATTGTCCTGAATGGAGCATTAGAAGCCAGACTATAATAGAACAGGTGGCTGACATGGGCCGCTAAATTTAGATACTCCCATATATCAAAGTACGACAGGTACCACCACTGCTTGCCTCGATATTTTCCCTATGGACTTGCTTCCATCGCATAAGAACTGCCTCACCTGGGCTTGCTTTTTCTATGTAAAAAAATTATATGGAAAAATTGTTAATCTCCAACTATGGAATAACATTGCATGTTTCTAAAAATTGGAACAGTTTTTGAAAGGAAAAGAATTATTTCCCCTGACCATCCTACCTGAAATGGTGAAAGTTCCTGTTTTGTTTTAACAATCCAGAATAGGATTGTAGGAGTCAAACAGGTTTTCAGGTAGAAAGAATATTTTGCTGGAAAAGGCATTTTGCTGGGAAAGAGATAGACTGTGAGTCTGTTGATGTAGGAAACACTATTGTTAATCCTTTGTGTGTGTGTGCGCGCGCGCACTCACACAAGTTAAAATCTAGGACATATAAAATTAAATGTCATAAGGAAAATATAATAAGCAGGCATCTCAATTATTAGGTCGTCTTTATTATACAGTATAAACGGCTCTGTAATGCGGTAATGACAGTACACCCGGGAGCTCAGAACTGATAGGTTGTAGAGTAAATACTTTATCTATTTGTGCATGTTGAATAGTTTCATCCTGTTAGATTTTTAAAAATCTTCCTCGTTTATCTTAGACATTGAAGCTTTCTTTTTCAGTTTAGAAAAAGTATGCAACTGATGTTTCCCTAACACGTTAGAAAAATCTGAATCAATTTAAAATGTCTTGTTATTTTATGATGTTTCTTCTACGTGAAATAATAGGCACTTAGCAAATACGAAGATGGTAACAATCATTCGACAAACATTTTTCATACACCAACTATGTGCCAGAGGCTCTGTGTAAGAGAAAGGTGGATTCCAAGAGCAACCACCGCAACTTAACACAAAGAAAAATGTATTAGAACATAGGCTTTCTTTAAATAGCTTTAATTGCTCTTTAAAAAATAAAGCCTAAATATTTGCACCTGTATTCTTTAAAAAAGTTTCTCCATTTTAAATACTTATTTTAGAGTATTTGGAAACCGCTGAAAATTTAAACTGAGAAAACCAGTATTCATATTTTGGTATTTCCTTCCAGTCTTTTCTCTTAATTTTCTATTCCTTCTCTCTCCTTCAATGCACACACACATTTAAACTTATACAATTAGAATCCTACTGTTTATAGTCTTATATCCTGCTTTTTCCACTTAACATACCACGAGCATTTTTCCATGTCATTAAATATGCTTTGAATATGTTCTTGGTCACATAAAATTCCATCCTATTGATGCACCTGTTTTCTTTTAAGCTAAGACACATGCTGTGTTTTCCAGTCATGCTGGACTCTTAAAAGCCAAGGAAAATACTTTGTGTTGATCTACCATGAGCCTCTTATGAATTTCTATTTTTTATTCCATTTATAAAACGCATCCACAGTGCAAACACACCTCTGGACACTAGATATAATGGTTAATAAGCAGTCTAACGAAAATGCCAGTCAGCTTCTGTCTGCTTGACAATCTTAGTCACCCACATCACTATTACAAATATATAAAGCATCAACAAGTGTCACAAAGACTTTTTCCATTTTGTGACAGCCACAAATGAACCTCAAATCCTTGGGTATCCACCTCAAAAAAGTATCAGTGCAGTTTTAAGCTTTAACTTCAGAAATACGCTACAAACTTACAAAAACACCATTTAAAACTTACTCAAGTTTACTTTACACTTAGTTTTGTGACTTTGGATAATTTTTAATTCTTTTGTTTCAGTCTGCCGAAACAGTGGGTCTGGCTATCTTCAGAGGTCTGATGAAGTTTTAAAACAATCTGCTAGAAACTGGTTCTGACCTCTTTTAGGGATAGAACCAGAAGTACCGTATCTGTAACACACTAGGCACAAATGAATCCCTTAATCCTGAGGAGGGCACTATGGGACTACGTTCTTAGGGTTGTCTGCTGTGGAAGGTTCTATTACTCAGCTCCTTCCGACTGCTCAAGGCCAGGCCTCCGAAGAGGGCCGAGTTTTGTATTATTTTCATTTAATTTTAAAGATGAACCATAAAGATTTTTTAACATGTAAAACTGGAATGTGTGCATTTATTGTATGACTACTTTCATATTAAACTGAGCGAATTGAAGAATGATTGAGCTGTTTCTACCTGGAAAATTCACATTCAGGTAAGGAAACTGCTTTCATGTACTTTTATGTACAATTTGGAAGAGCAACCTAAGCCAGATAAGTTTAATTCTCTGATCTCAAATACTTAGAGCTTTCAGCCCTACAACATTGACGGTACTTACTGTAAAACTAAGCAGTCTTTAAAGTCTTCTTTTAGTCTCTGTTGTTGGCTTTTTAGTGTGTTTCACCCACTGTGTTTAAAGTGAAATTTCTGTGACAAGCTTCTCCAGGGGAAAAACAAAACGAAACGAAAACGACGTTCAGATAAAATATTATAGGTTTATTTAAAACTTAATTCTCACCTCGAGTATGCAAAATACAAACTCCACAAAATGTTCATTTTTTTACTTTGTAGTTTACAAATATACAAAATAGAAGTTTGCTTAAATTTATATTACATATTTATTAAGGCAAGGAACTATATAGAAAAAAACATTTGTTCTGCTTAAGGCATACTTGGGAATAAACCATTGTACAAATTATTGCACATCTGAAACCACAGTGCATAACAGACTGTCTGCATAAAAACGTTAAAGTAAACCAGGTATATTTACCTGACTTAGGTCATAAATGTAGATCGGAAGACAAAAATAGATTTTCCTTGTCAAAGTATGCAGCAGTTGAGAACTTTGGCTTCCTTATTTGGTACCTTTAGAACCAAGACTCACCAAGCACCATCGTTTAGGCTATTAAAACACATTTTCTGTACCTGAATTTCTTCCTCTTCTTCTAATATCATAATAATGGCTTTTAGAAGGCAAAGAGAATATAAGGTGATCTTTATACTTAGATTGCATCGCAACACAATTCAAGGGAACTCTGGTCTTCCCTCCCCCAAAACTCGCGGATCTAATTTATACCCTGATATCCACAGCTTCCAGTCATCCCCTTGGCATTTTGTAAGTCCAGGAATATTCAAGTTGGATTTAGCGTTGGAATGATAGAAGATCCAGTCACAGACCCCATCTGTTCTTCGATTTGTCTTCTGGTGTCCTCATTGTCTCCTGATCATCCGTTCACAAGCTGACTCTTGGGAACTTGACCATCACTGTAGTGCTTTCCAGCTGGGCTCCTCCCCTCCCCGGGAAGACAGTGTGAAAGGTAAAAAATACTGAATTCTCTTCTGGCAGTGTGGGTCAGCGCCCCCATCTTGGGATCTAAAAGTGCCTCTTCATGTGCAAGGCGAGGTGGTCCGACCTGGAGAAGGCCCGGTCGCACTTCTGGCACTGGAAGGGGCGGTGCCCCGTGTGCTTGCGGTAGTGCCGGGTCAGTTCGTCTGAGCGGGCGAACTTCCACCCACAGCCGTCCCAGTCACAGTGGTAAGGTTTCTCACCTGGAAAAGGAAAGGAAAGGAAAGCCGTTGAAGCCCTTGCTAAATAATCACCCCTCTCGGAAAGGATCCGGGAACGCTTAAGGCCATATTAGGTTTCAGATCATAAACAGGAGTACATCACGTGTCTTAAGAATTCTTTTATGCTCTTGCGTTTTTAGGGAAACATAGATAAGCACCCGAACCACACAAACACCACCTAAACCTACACTTCTACAAGGATAACATTTTCATTCTTTTGAACCAAGTTATCACAGTGGTGGAAATGAATTTGGAAATTATGTCTGCTGGTGGGTCTCCCCTAGCCCAAACCAAGCAATAAGATCCTATCCCACTACAACTGGGTCTAAAAAGCCACAGGAGACGACATTTTCTGTACCAACACCTGTTACGTTACCGAACGCTACACCTACGTGACATTATGCGCCTACTTACAACAACATGGAAATTCTGAGTGACGATTTTAAACCAGAGTCTCAGCCATCGTAACCATTAAATTCTTATAATTTAAATAAAACCTAATTGTTAAGACTAGGACCCAAAGAAAGGGAGGGTGAATCTGGGAAGGGAACAAGCAATGAATAGTCTAGAAAATTAAAAAGATAAAAAAAAAAAACCCCATCGTGCTTGTGCACTGCAAAGTATAATTTCTTGATTATAAGGGCAAAGCTTTGCTCAAGCTAGGAGAGGCCCACAGGCCACCTGGAATCTCCCTGCCTTTCAAAGGCCTAACAAAACTACACATTCAAGCACTGATACCATCCATCAAGCAAAAGGCTCCTGGGCAAAAAAGCAGGCGCCGGTTGGCTGTTCTCTTCCGTGATCCAGGAGATAGACTGCGCCCCACATCCCAAGGAGGCCCTCGGGACCCTCCCTAGTTAGCCGATGGGGCTGGACGCCGACCCCCCTCCTCTCCGCGGCTCCTGTCCTCCTACCTGTGTGGGTTCGCAGGTGCGCCTTGAGATGAGAACTCTTCGTATAGGTTTTGCCGCAGCCCGCGTAATCACAAGTGTGAGTGGCTGTCCTTTTCCGGGGCCACGACCTTCTCCCCCTCTTTGGTTTCGGCTCCTCTGGCATGCAGGAACCGGGTGGCATGAGCTCTAGGGGTGAAGAAGGTGGGGTCAGCACCATTCCGTGCACCCCGGAGGGCCGGCACACGCACGGCTCCCCAGACGGAACTAGGAAACCCCGGGACTGACCTTGGTAATGGAGCGGTGGGACCTGCGGCTGCATCTGGTCGGGCAGGAAGGGTGGGTAGTTGGGCCCGGGGTGGGGATGGAAGCCTGGGGGAAGCGGCAGGGCAGGATGACAGTCTCTGCTGCTCAGCAGTTCCTCGGCACCCAGGGTCGGGGTAGTCCTGCTGGGGAGCTGCCGCCCCAGGGGGAAGTCGTGCGCAGGTGGCCGGTGGCCATTGCTGAGAGGGGGTCCAGTGCCCAAGTGGGCCTCTAGGGGCCGACCGACCGTGCATGAGGAGACAGCCTCCTGCTTGATCTTGGGGCACATGCGCGGGGGCCCGCCGCTGTAGGGCGCCACCACCACCGGGTGGCTGCCGTCTGGGCTGCCTTTGCTAACACTGATGGCCGACGGGGTGCCGTACTCGCTGCCAGGGGCACTCAGCGACGCCTTCAACACAAACTTGCCCATCAGCCCGCCACCTGGCGGCTGCGGCTGCTGCGGTGGAATGTACACTGGGTCCAGTTCCGGCCGCAGGAGCTCGGCCACGAAGCCGCCCGAGGGGCTCACGTCGTTGATGTCCGCCAGATTGAAGGGAGCCGTGGGAGGGGGCACAGACTCCCGGCCATAGAGGATGCCGCCGCTGGTGCTGCCCGGCGCCACGCCCGGGTCGCCCCCGGCCCGGATCGGATAGTTGAAGCTGCAGGTGGAGGGAGCACTGGCAGGACCGCTGCTTGACGGGGAGGACGAAGACGAGGCTGAGGCCGACGAAGACACGGTGGCGGCCACTGACTCTTGATGGGACAGCGAGTTGGAGAGGATAAAGTCCAGGTCAAGGAGATCGTTGAACTCCTCCGTCTCCCTCCGGGGTAGGAGCGCCGGGTTGCTGCCGCCGCAAGCCGCGCCAACTCCACCACTCTCCAGGTCGGTGGCCACAGTCGTCGCCGGCAGGTCGTAGGGGCGGCCGGGAAGCACCGGGGGAAGTCGCTTCATGTGGGAGAGCTCCTCCCGCCAGCGCTGCGGGAGCAGGACGGGAGAGAGACTGTCAGTGCTGGTCGCCCTACTGCCACCAGACAAACTGGTGGGCCGCCGCACCTACACCGCTCAGGCATGGGGACTGGGCATGCCGGAAGCGCCTGGTGACTCCGGGCGCCAGAGCTGCAATCTTGGCCCACACCCGGGTCCAAGGAGAGGCGGTGCGTCGATATGGAGGATGTAATGTGCCAGCCCGATTGCGTGTGAGCGAGTACCGCGGCTAGCCAGCCTGGGTCCCTCCCCCGCCAGATCCCGGGACGCTCCTGCCGGCCCCGGAATTGGGACACCGAGGCTCTCCCGGTGCGCCCTCGCCAGAGGGACGCCTACGCGCCAAGCTCACTCGGGCCCAGCCAGTGTCTGGGGACACAGCCACCTCTCGCCCGGTGGCCCGCGCGCCCGCCCTGCCGCCTGCGCGCTAGGGGACGTGTGCGGACCCGGTGTGCGCCCCCGGCGGCTCCGCAGCGTTCGGACCACACGCACGTACAGCTGAGCCAAGGGCGCGGAACCCACCCAGGGAAGGTTTCGGAGCCCGTGCGGTGGCCACTCCTTCTCCTCGCCCGGTGGTTCGCGGTGACCCCAGGGCTCCGCCCGTCCCCACCCCACCCACAGAAGACCACTGGAAGCTCCCGACGGCCAGGGGCAACACTCACGTTATTCGGGGCACCTGCTGGACGCAGTGTCTTCTCCCTTCCCGCCGGGCCGGACGCGAACGTGGAGAAGGACGGGAGCAGTGCGTCGCTGACAGCCATGTCAGACTCGCCAGGTGGCTGCCTGCGGGCCGGGTGGGGTGCACAGAGGCAGGAGTCAGGGGACCACTCTCGACCGCCGCTCCCGCGCGTCCCAGCGGCCTTCACCCCTCCTTGCGCCCCGCGCTGCACCTACCTCATTAATGTGGGGCCCAGAAGGTCCTCGGGAGCCCGAAGCAGTGGGGGTACCCGAACCCCAAAGTCACCGAAGAGGAAGAAAAAGACTTAGAAACGAAGTCAAAACCCAAAACCCCAAATTGCCCTAGGTCCTTCTTCTTTGGATTAAATATAAAGGGGAGATGCCTTTTTAAAAAAGTTCCTTTGTATACAAAAGTTCTTAGAAAAGTTGTAAACTCATAAAAATAGACAATCAGCAAGGCGAGTGAGTAGGTCCGGTGGCCAGGCTGCGTTCTCTTCGACTCAGCAGCGTCCCCCACCGCTGTCGCGGTCGCCGCGGCTGTGGCCGTGGGCGCTGGGGCTGTGGCCGCGGTGGCGGGCGGGCGGCGCCGCCAGGTGAGACTGGCCGCGGTGGCGCGGATCTGCGGACTGGGCGGCGGCGCGAGGCGCGGAGTCCGAGGGGCTGCGCAGGGCGCGCGCGGCCATGGGCGCTGGCCGCGGGCGGGTGTGTGGGTGGGGGGCCGGAGGGGCGGGGAGGGGCACTTGGCGGCTCCCGGTGCCGCCGCCGCCCGCCACCGCCTCTGGTCCCCGCGCGCCCGCAGCCGCGCTCGCTCTCTCGGGCCGGGGAACTGCCGGCGGCCGCCGCGCGCTCCTTACTTATAACTTCTCGGCTCCCGCCCTCCCCCCGCCTCCTACCCGCTGTGCGCCCGGGCCCGCCGCCAGGCCCCGCCCCCCTTTCTTCTCCCCTCCCCCCCGCGGCCCCCCCGCGCGTTGCCATGGCAGCTAGATAAACAAACTCTGCGCACGTGGGGGCGGGGGAGAGGGAGGGGCGCAGGCGGGGCCGGGCCGGGCAGTGACGCCAGCCCGGCAGCTGGCGGGCAGGAGCCGCGCTGACGCCGGCGGTGGTGGCGGCGGCGGCCACGGCGCGGGGCGCGGGATACGGGGCGCAGGTTCGGTCGCCGCGCGACCAGGGCAGTATGCGTCGCCACACTTCGCTCCCTGGGTTCAAAGCCCGGGGCTGAGAAGGTGGGGGCGGAGGGTCAGTAATGCGCCCCCATCCCGGGCCCGGTACCGGCTCTCGGCTCTGTCTGCGCACTAGAGAAGAGCGCGATTGTCCGCGTGACTCATCCTGCCCTGCGTCCCTCCCCTGTGCACGCAGGAGCCGGGCGCGGGTCCCCGAGCGCCAGTGCGGGCGCGTGGCCTGGACTCGCGCGGTTCTTTTCTGCCAGGTTGTGGGCGGGGGGGGTTGTCGAGAGGAGGGGGTGCCTAGCACAGTGGCGGGGACTGGGAGCCTAAGAAGGCCAGAGGGATATTCCTCTCCTGGAAAAGGCGGAAAGAGGCCGGAATCGGAAACGGAGTTATGGTTTTGATATTTAAAGGAGCGAGGACGGGAGTGAAAGGGCTCCAGATTTACTTTGCGGGATGGGGGAGGGCAGAGGGGCCGAGGCGCGGGGACACCTTTCAACCAGGGAATCTCAAAGCCCTTTACAAGCCACGCACTGTCCTTTCCACTTTATGGATGGGAAGCCCGAGTCATAAAGAGGTGAAATGGTGAGGTAGGGGTCAAAAGGCAGCTCGCTCCTTTGGGCCAGGCTCCGAGCGGTCGAGCCCTCCGAAAGGGACTTAGCTGGAAAGTGGCCAGGAAGTGGAGCGTTGCGGTGGGACCCGGGTTCCCGAAAAGGGCACCCGGAACTGCGGCAGCCGTCCCTGCCCACCGGGAGGAAAAGAGGAAACGGCGATCGTTATTTCAGTCTTATAACTTTGCCTCCCCACCCCCGCTCTCCCCGTAGTTTGTGATCAGTAATTTTCCAGCCGGGAAGTGTTTTCGCCCTCATCTTTGCAAACAGTGCTTTTTTTTTTTTTTTTTTTAAACGTGAATCTGGTGTTCGGTATCGCTTGCTAAACGCAGGCTTGCGAGGTGTTTAGTTTGGATTCAGGCACGCAGAGCCGGCTCCGCCCGCGCTCTCCCCGAGCCCCCTCACCAGTAAATGCCATCGATCCCAGCCCAGGAAAGGAAAGGACAGGAGGAGGACTGGGACAGGGTGGAAGCGCCAGCACTTGGCAGAGGGTGCGCTTCCCCTCACTGAGCTTTGGCTGCCCCATCCTTTAAGTCGTTGTCACCTGTTTGTTTGAGTCCTGCGATTCTGGACCTATCAGATTTCCTCAGAATATTTGTTATCCTTGATTTTTCCACTCCTTCCCAACCACAGATGCATTCTTGGAATGCACCTCGTCCTGAATAAATCCACTCGGCCCTCTCTGCCAACGCCAGGAATCCCTCTAGGTCCAGAATGGGACGCCCTTGAAAGAGGACTTCCATCCTCTAACTTGGCTTTGGCCAAGGGCTGCGAGGGCCTGCAGCTGGGGGGAGGGGCATGCTTTGGTAGGGAAACCCCGACCCTCCCTCCTCGTGGCCTCGAGCGATTCAACCCTATCCCATAGGAGCAGGCCAGTTACTTTCATTCTGAAAATATTGCCTTTTTCAAGAGGAGGAACCAGGAAAGGAAGACACCCACTCCTGCTTCCTCCCACTCCTTTCATTGTGATGGCAAAAATTTCTTGGGATGCTAGGATTTGAGGATTGCATGGAAAAGTTATCAACTTTTCCATCAAGGCCAAGGTTCCTAAACCCCAGTGAACTCGGATGAGCCCTTGATTGGCAGCTGTCACTCTCAGGATGTGACCGTGGAAGTTAGGACTTGGAATTTCCAACTTAGGTAGCCAGTGAGGGAGGATTTTTCTGCTTTGCTCTTATTTCTCTAAGGCAGTAGCCCTTCTCCTTCAGCAAAAGCAACCACCACAATGAAAAAACAATATTACACAGATGAATTGGAAAGCCACTATTATTATGTCATATAATCAAGACAAGATTCTGAAACTCGGTTAAAAACACAAACTTGAAGTTTCCAAACAGCCTTCTGGAGGAGGAAAGCCAGTGCCTCTTCGTGGCAGGCAACTATCTGGTTATTCCTCTGATTGCGTCATAAAGGGAAATATCTATATTTGCCTCACATTTCTAAAAGAGGTAAGGAACTTCAAGTTCACAAGTCATCTCCTTTCCAGGCAGGTGCCTGGTATGACAACAGGGTTATGACCCTCCCTCTCTTCACAACTGGTAGGTCCAGAAGAGTTAAATTCTGCCCTATATAATTTATAAACATGAGGCTGAGTAAACCTTTGATGACTAAATTGCACTCTAAAATAATAATAACAGAAGACACCCTTTAAAGAAGAATTAAGTACTTACTGGTGACTATTTCAGCAAACTGATATTACAAGTTTTGTGGTATGGAAGTTAATTATTAATGTCCTTGGAGTTATAAAATAGATTTTTTTTTCCAGCACAAACTGCATTAGTTGGCAGAAGATGTGATGGAAACCATTAGTGCTAGGGGATTAATGTGGAGCCATGGAGGGTGTGATTGATTGAAGAGGCCCAAGTGAAGGACTGGGCACTGGATCTGGGCACATGGGGCACCTCTGGAAGCCTGGCTGCACCCTGGCCTGGGGTGTCTGCGTGTAACTGCCACGGGACTCAGGAAAAGCTGCTTTTTCAGAAGGTGAAAGCAAGAGATGATTTTAAGTATCCCGATTTTGCTTTGGAATGAAATCCCTACTGATTGTGAGAGGGGCTTGCGAGTTTCATAAGGTGGCAACGCTTTGCTCAGCCTCCACTCCTGTCTTCTTGGAAATTCCAGCCTCTTTGTCACCTCAGTCTTGTGTGGAGATTAAGAAAGTGGGTTTTAGCACTAAATTTCCTGGGCTTGTGTTCTGGCTCTGCTGCTTTCTAGCTGGGCAAGTGACTTGACCTCACTTTGCCTGTTTCTTCTTCTATAAAATGGAGGTATCAATAGTACCTACTTAAAGTGATGAAGATTGTAAGTGGAATCATTCAAGTAAAGTATTTAGCACAGGACTGGATCCTCAATACGTGGTAAGTACTATTATCACCAGTGTTCTCCAGGGCACCGTAAGCTTCATGAGGATAAGACCTGTTGTTTAGTTCACTGCCATATCCTCAAGTCCCAGTATGGTGCCTGCCTGGCACCTGGTAATGCCCTATAAGTGTTTGTTGAATGAATGAATAATGTACTTTTCCTTTTTGAACAGTCCATTAGCTGGAAGCCTGTTTTTCCTTTCAACTCTAGGCTCATTAGCCCCCTTTCTTGTCAAGAACCTCAATCCACGCAGACTGTTATCATAATTTTCCCCACATTATTTCATCACTCTTCCCTAGCTTCCCAAGCTAGCAACGTAGATTTTCCTCAACTCCTCCCTCATTTCCTTTGACCTGGGCATCCACAGAGTTCAACCCTTTCCATTTCTAAATATCTCCGCTGTCTTTTTCCTACTACCGAGCTGGGCTACCTTGGTTCAAACCCAACTCGTTTATAGATTTTAATTATTGCCGTAGATTCCAAACTGTTGTCCTCCTCCTCCCTCTCCCCCACAGTCCCACTGGAATTTCCCCGCTAGATCTAATCCATTTTGCTCACAAATCACCACGGTTCTGCTTCTGCTCACCAACACCCCCCGCCGACCACCGCCAGCTCCCCTTTGCGCCAGAGGAGCAAGACCACACCCCTTAGCCTGATGTGCCAGATTCTTCCTAATCTGGCCCCAGACAGACTTCACAGGATCATCTCTGGAGACTGACCCCGCCCCCCCTAAACTTTAACTGGATATTCTCTCAAATCTCTGAATGCATGATGCGTGTTTTCATCGGCTGTTTTCCTGTCTGGAATGCCTTTCTCTCTTCGGGACCCTCATGGTCCTCAGACTCCAGAGCTCATCTCAATTGTCCCCTGCTCTGTTAGTCCCTGTCTGGGTTAGCCCTGTTTCTCCTGAGCTCTGGTAAAGCTTGTGGCCACTCTGCTGTGCCATTTATCCAGTGGACCACCATTCTCTGATTCCTTGCTTGTGGCTCCTGTTCCACTGTGGCATTTTTAGGACAAATGCCTGATGTGTATTCATTGTGAACCAAGGGAGTGAGCAGAACTGCCCTGGTAAAGCAGTTCATCCGGGAGCCCTGCCCTAATCTTGTCAAGAACGTTTCTCTCTGGTAGAGTGTGCCCTGGCATGGTACTCTGTCTCCCCATCCCTTCTCTCCCTCCACCCGCATCTTTTCTTTCTTTGAAAAGTTCTATGAAGGAGACAGAAAATAAAGTCCTTCATGACTCTGTCTTCTCAAAACAGTTGGACAAAAAGTGAGCAAACAGCCCTGGCTGTTGTAATAAAACAACCTAGAAAACACAAACAAAAATAACCAAAAGCCAAACCAAAACCAAATGGAGAGAGGAGTCGACTCTTTTTTCTAGCCAGATCATTGCCTTTCAAAGCCCAAACATTGGGTCTTGAAGTTTTTAGAGCAGAAAATGAATCACAAACATTTAAAAATCAATTCTCAGAAATTTAATTAAAATCTTTTTCATGAAACTTTAGGGTTGAGCACTTACCTTCTTAGCTCCCACATTTAGACCCAATACATTCTTTAAGCTATTTAAAGAGAAATTATAAACTTAATGGGATTATCTTAAAGACTTTTGATCTATTCTCATGGCAATATGTTAAATTCGGCTTTTCGGTGTCTTCAGCTTGTTCTGGGATGGTAAGAAGATACCAAAATAACCCCCTCTTTTTGGGTTGTTTATTATTAAATGTAGTATCTTTTAAGAGTAAGATACATAGTAGTAATAATTCTCTTAAAGAAATTAGGGTCTAGTATTTACCATCTTTATCTAGTATGATTTTTTTAAGGCCACAAGAAGAATCCTCTGAACCTATATGCATTTGAAAGTAAATATAGCATTTAAAAGTAAATGAACTAGCAAAGAAGGCAAATCAGCAGAGAGAACCTGTTGCTGAAATTTTCTCCTTGACTCGGTCCACCAAATTTTCCTGGCGTGCTAAACTCTTTCCCCAGGGAGAATTAGCAGCGAAAGGAGAACTAAGATATTACACTCTCAAAGATTCTATTTCCTTAATTTAAGCGCCTCCATGCCTCCGATTTTTAGACTAAGACAATCTCACCCTTCTGAGGAAAACGTGATTCCCTGGTTTAGATCAGAGTGGAGGTAAAATTTTTGCACTATGGAAAGCATGGATTTTGAGGGCTTAAAACCCCGTGCTTCACACCCTGAGAAATGTAAACAAGAAACAAACAATTCTGTGTTTAATTTTCTTCTCAGTTTGTGGGCTGGACAAGACGATAGGTTATTTTTGCCAATTTGACATTATGTACTTTGAACCAAGGAAATGATTTAAAAAAATAATAATAATAACAATGCATTTGATTACCCTGCAGTTGACTCTTTTTCACAAACATTGTGTTTGTTAATCAATTGTAACTTACTGGCTGGTAGGGCAAGTGCTGGGAGGATGGCCAGTGCCAATGTGGAAAAAAAAAAGGCCAAAATAAATTTCTGGCAGCACTTAAATATCTCCTATTGTGCTTGATGCGTTTTTCAAAGTTGATAACTCGGATCTAGACACATGCTCGTCTATCAAGGGATGATCAGAAGCTTCTTGAAGGAGGAAGCCCTAGAATAGTTTCCTAATCTTGGAGGAATTCCCAGCATTGTAATAGAGATTCAAGAAGGTAATCTATTCAGAGACTGCCCTCAGTCTATGTTGTCAGTTACTCATGAATTTTTCTGGTTGCTACATTTACCCAACAAAACTCTCAGAGCCAAGTGTTTATGGGAAACACTGAACTGTTGAATTTCAATGTTCTGTTTCATTCAGCAAACCCGGTTTTCCATTAAAATAGAAACTGATTTGGGCTTCTTTGAAGACAAGACAGTATCTTTGGGCTATCTGAGTGCAGTGTCATTATCTGAGTTTAATTCTTTGCCCCTCTTGCTATGACTCAGTGAAGGAGGGGTCTTGGCAGAATCCACTGGGTTATGGGAGATGATGGAATGGCTTGGAAGGAAAGTAGAAACTCTGGGGGAGATGGCTGGGACTGCCACCCAAGAATTTAGATTCCAGGCCCTGCGCTGCCTCTTTGTAGCCAGATGACCTTGGGGGAGTTATGTCATCCAGCTGCCCTCCACTTTCCTTGTCAGTAGAATGGGGCTGTGAATGTACCTGCCTCACAAAGCCATTGTGAGAATGAAGTGAGATATTGGATGTGACAGCTGCCATTAATGTTAGAGCAATGAAACCTGACAAAGTTACCCCCATTTGATCAACTTGAGATTGGTTCTGTGGTACCCAACATTGGGAGATGATGCAATATCTTGGTTTGAAGACTAAAATGCTTTTTCACAGTATTTTCTTTCCCCCTAAATATCCCAGCATCACTGCAGATGTAACAAGGACCAACCTCACCTAAAACCTCACAAAGACTCTGTTTTAAGTAGGGCCACGTATAAATCAACTTGGGAATCACACTTCCTGGGTTCATGCCGGGACTTGCCAAGGCCTTTTTTGACTGTGTCAAATCTAGAAAGGCTGTGACCTTGACCTTTCATAAGCCGTTCAAGAGTTAGGTTGGACAGAGGGGAGTTTCACCATCAAGTTCACCATTGAAGAATTATATGCTGGTTGACAAATCTTGACAAAATTCTAACTTTGTCTTTCTTGGAAGAGTCTCGGAAGGATCTGCTGTGTTCTCCCTCCAGGAATCAGAGGGAGCAGGGACATTCAAATTAATAATTAACATCACAATTATCAAACTTGTACCAAGGACTGTGCTAAGCACTTTCCATGCAGTAAGTCATTTCATCTTCCCACCACCCCTCTGAGGTTGGCACTGCCATCGGGGCACTGGAATTCAGGCTTCAAGGGGCAAAGACCCTGCCCGACTTACTCTTCTTCCAGAGTGTAATGCAGTTTGCTGGCATGTCATAGGTGCTGAATACATATTTGTTTAATAAGTGAACCCCATTTTACAGTTTAAAAAACTACAGTATAGAGTGGTTAAGTGACTAGCCCAGGGTGGTGCAGCTAAGTAAGTGAGGCAGCTAGTGTTCTAAGGAGGGCTGTGTTATCACTGTTCCATAGGTAGCCGACCCTTGAGTCTTCGTTTGCTGCTCTCCTCAGCTGTGCCAGGCTTCCCTGTGTCCAGAGTTCTTGGATCAAGTTCTCTAGAGAGTAAACCTCTAGTATTCTGCCTAAGGTAGGGGGAAAAGCAGTCACCCAGATGCGCTGGGCTGGGGAAGAATCTCAGGGCCTGACGGCTTGGATAGATTTGGATAGATGGATGGATGGATGGGTGGAAGAGTGAGTGGATGGGTGATGGATGAATGGATTTTCCAACTGCTGCATCTATAAGCTTTCAATCAATACTTCTGTTTTCATCCCCACATGCACCTTGCTTTCTTAATATCTTGGTGTCTCCACTTCCCCAGCCTTCCAAGGGTCCTGCACCTTGAAATCAGTCTGTTTCATTTCCCACTTTCTCTGATCTAAGTTTGTGGCCTTTTGTCCATCTGCTTCCCAGACCCCCCTCTCTTTGTCTAAGTAGGTTTTGCCTTTTCAGTTTCTTTACTGTCACCTTAATGGGGTTTCAGAAGGCACATCAGAAATACGTGTGTTGAATACACTGTGCTTAACCAAAAATCCCTTGCTTCTTTTATTATTTTACTTTTTTTTTTTTTGTGGGGAAGACCAGCCCTGAGCTAACACCTGTTGCCAATCCTCCCCTTTTTGTTGAGGAAGACTGGCCCTGGGCTAACATCCGTGCCCATCTTCCTCCACTTTATATGAGACGCCGCCACAGCGTGGCTGACAGGCAGTGAGTCGGTGGGCGCCCGGGATCCAAACTCGCAAACCCCGGGCTGCCAAGCGCGGACTAAACCGCTGCGCCACCGGGCAGCCCCTTATTATTTTACTTTTTAAGGGTAAACTTTTTTCTGATGTCAAAAGTTAATGCTTGCTTACTTAAGAAGATCAATCAGTAAATGTGTATTTCAAGGGAAAAAAATCCACATGCTACCAATCCGGATATGACTATGATTAGCTGTTTGGTGTATAAATATTCAACATTTTAATGCATATATGAAACTATTAAGATTCATTTTTAAAACATCAATTATCATTTGCACACAGCTTTATAAATTTGCTTTTATTTTCACTTAGCAATGTACCACAGACATCTATTCATGCGAATGCATAAATATACCTTATACTTTTAAACACATCATCGTGTTTCCCAATATTGGTGTTTAATCAATCCCCTTTTGATGGACATTTAGATTGTTTCCAATTTCTCGCTAATACAGAACTTCCATGTGCACCATTAGATGTGTTTGCTTATTTCTTTAGTCTCAGTTTATAGAAATTACTAGGTTAACATTATCAACTATTATCAATTCCCCCGAATTTTGCATTCCCATCAATTTACAATCCCATTAGCAATTTACATTCCCATCAGCAAGCTGTAAATGTACTGGTTTCCTTACATGCTGCCCAGCACTGAGTGTTATAATCTTATTCTTTTTCTACTCCTTTTAAATACTAGCATCTATATATATCAGCTTTGAGGCTAGGCAATCTTTTATGGCAGTTAATTTGGACTTCCTCCAGACTTTGAGGATGTGAAATTGTACAATTTTAGAATATAATTGGAGGCATCCACTTTGCATATATGGAAACAGAGGCCTGGGGAGAAGAGGTGACTTGTCCATGCCACACACTGGCAGGTCTGGGACTATAGAATATGTGTCCCGGCTCCCAGCCAAGTCTAAGCCTCATTCCCTGCATCAAACTGGACCGACAGGAACCCCCATAATTTGCCCTTCCTCGAGCCCCTTTCCCTCCTGAAGTCAGAAGCATGAACCTTAGGAGGGGCATGAGAACCAGCATTTTCCAAGCACCCTTTAGGAGCGTCAACCTGCCCCAGCTACTTTGCATAAATTATGCCCACGATAACCCCACGAGGTGGGTGTTACTAATTCCATTATATGTGCAGAGGAGGAAATAGAAGAATTGGAGATTAAGTTAATCAAATTAGTAACCTGCACCCAGTCCTGAGGAGATTTAGCACCAAGGACTAGATTAGATTTGTTCTAGAATGAGTACCGTGGCAGTGTGCGAGTTGGATTTAAAGGGAGAAAGGCTGGTATCAGCAAGACCCATCTGCCCCGCGTGGATGAGGGAGGTGTTTTCTAGCAAGAGTGAAGACTCTCTGATTCCTGCTCCCCCTTACATACACTAATTCAGGCATAAGAGTGAAAACTGGCAGCACAGCACGTCTCAAGACATCTAGCAGTTTCAGGATTTTCTGTTGCTGGGGGTTGAGCCCAAGTCGAACATAATGATTGCTGGCTGAGCCCCTGTTCTGGAATGACTGAGCTGTCCAGCATGGCCAGTGTGTAAATGTCAAGTAAACACCAAATTCAAGTGCAATCTCACTATTGTGCTGTGACTATTTACTTTAGATATAATAGTCGGCAGGAAGGGAGAAGGAGAGGGAGGGGGGAAATGTATGTCACTTCATAAGGCAAATCTTGAATGTTGTGAGCCCTCCCTTGACCAGCTGGAATGTCGCAGAGACCAACGTCAAATAAATAAAGAGCTTGCACTCCATGTTGCAAAAATAAGCATGTCCATTTGCTTGAAAAAAATTTTCAGATGAGGGAACATTTTCCAGTCAATCGCACTGCAGCAAAGTCATCCTGTTGAATTTGTGACTCACAGGCTTTCTGTGTCAATAGACGGAGAGTAAGCCCAGCACTATGACTTCACTGGGAGATGAAGCAGAAGTTGGGATGAGGCAGGGCCAGCTTTCAAACAGGGCTCTAAGCTCTGACAATAAATAGCAAAGGAAAGTCTGACCACTCACAGGCTGGGTAATCACATTTGTTGTTCCTTCTTCTTTATTTCTTGCTGGTCTCCTAGAAAAGAACCAATTTAAAATTTGATTGACTTCTTCCTTTCCTTGCATCAACACTGATGGGGGACGTGGTCATTGTAAGGGCTACAATTGATGGAGCATCTCGTGTGCCTGGTGCTCTATACAGATCGTTATCTCATTCTGTCTTCATAGCCATTCCATAAGGTAGTTGGTATCTGTGTTATTTTATAGGTGAGAATATGGAAACTCACAGAGGTTAGGCTTCTTTGTAAGCTTCTGGCCAAGGATTCTAACACAGTTCTTTCTGACTTCCATTTCAGACTCTGCAATTTTCGCACAGCCTCACATTTTGCTGTCCTACTGTGAGCCAGACACTAGCCCTGGCACTGGGGCCCCACAGATAGGTAAAAAGTAGTTCCTACCCTCAAGGAGCTCAGGGACCAGCCCAAAACCTCTTGTCAGGTATTCAAGACCACTGGGACATGATCAGTTTAGGTTGCCTGACACCAGTAGATATTTACAAAAGATGGTACCAAGAGACGCACTGCTTGTTTTCCAAGTTGGCACCATTCCTGGATGCCTCAGGCATGCCAGAGGGATAGAATAAACCACTAAGAGATAATAGACCATAGATGAGCTAAAACGGCTGATCTGAAAGCAATCAGCTTTGTTCGGCATGCCGGTTAGCGGGGGTAGAGGCTTGGTGTTGGGTGTTGTGAAACCACAGAGCAGCGGATATAGGGTTGTGAGCTCTGACCACGCAGCTAGAAGGCCTGGCTTCTGGTCTGAGCTCAGCTATGTGCACTCATGAGCTTGGGTCAGTCATTCACGCTGTCTGCCTGTCGGGCTCTTAAGCTGTAACACGAAAGAGGAAGTACAGCAAGTCCCTTGCGGCTCAAAACTATCAGGATTAACCTAGACGGTTGGATCTGGTCTTGACTTTGTCTGGATGGCCTCAGCCTGGATATTTGCAATGTAAGAAATGAAAAGCACAACAAACCTGCTAGCTCGCAAGGCTGGACATTTCGTCTTAACTCTCCCTGCAGCTCCTCTGAAAACTGAGCTTGTTAAGTAGCTTTGATCCTTTAAAAAATCTGCTGTCTGGCTAGACAAAAGCAGTTCTTAGAGTAGCTTTGTCTTCCTTTTAGTATAACACCGAGTCTTTCTTCTTTCCTTCTCTGGTGTTCAGTGTTGTCCCAGTTCTGAGAATTTGTCAGCGTAGATACCCTTAGTTCCCTTAAAGTTCCAGTTGTTAAAGTTTTCCTTCTTGATGGCTGGGAAAATTCTTGAAAGGACATGGTCAATATCCTTTTGCTGGAATATACTTTTTAAAAATTTATCTTGGCTCTGTGTTGTTTGTCAAGCCCTCGTAGAGCCCTGAGAGGGAGAATGCTCCGTTTACCATTTTGGATTTCTCCCCTTCTAGTTGGCAAGCATCGTGTTTCCACTGAAATCTGCCTGAAAATCAAACAGGAGGGTTTACACTGGTCTCCGTGTCAACCATCTGCCCACTCAACGAGCTATACAACAGTGTAAATGCTAGAAGACCATGTGCGCATGCGCACACGTGTAGGGAGAAAAATTCATTCATTCATTCATATGACTGATATTTAGGGAGCGCCAGCTAGGTGTCTGGCTCAGTGCTGGGCATTGGGAACACTAATGGTGAAGAAAGTTAGATGTCATTCCGCCCACTGGGAGCTTACAATCTATTCCCGGGAGAAAAACATTAGTCAAATAATCACAAAAATAATAACAAGCTACAATAACTGCTATGAAAGAAGATGCACAGCGTGGGAAAGCTTATAATGGGGGAGCTGGCCTAGCTGAGGTGTCCATGGGGTGTAGTGGGGAGATGAAAGTCATGTGCTCTTTGTGATCTCTGAACCCCAATAAATGATTAAGACAAGTGTTTATGCCCTTGAATTTCTAAACTTAGCATGGTCTCAATGGTATTTATTATTTTTTAAACCATTTAATGCCCCAAGCTAGGGTACAGAGATAAATAAGACATTGCCTAGGAGAGACACCCCTGAAAGAAATTAAGGTGCCAAGTGTCATAATAGCAAGTGCTCAAGGTTGCATGAGAACCCAATAGGGGTGCACGAGGTTGCACGGGAGCCCAGAAGAGAGGGGAGTTGATTCTGCTTGAGATGCACCTGGCAGGGAGGGATGAGGAGGGGTGTTCAGGCAGAACAAGGCGTGGAAGTGGGAGAGTGCCAGGTGTTTGGGTGGACTGTGTGAAATCCAGAGGGGCCAGAGCCAAGTGTGTAGGTAGGACTTTGGAAAAGTCATTCGAGGACAACAATTGAGGAGCCAGTGTCATGACTTCCCTTACGCCAAATAGTCGCTCAAGACCCACATATTAAAGTTGTATTTTCTACACTTCCAGGGATTCTAGAACTACGTTCAGTTTTTTGACACAGATGTGTTTTACTAGTCATAATATGATTAATATTTTCTTTAAATTCGCTCATTTTTAAAACATTTAAAAACTTTAAAACATATCTAATAACAACATGTCTAGTATCAAAATTTGGATGTGCTAGCTCAATATTTCATAAAACATAATGCAAAACAAGTAAAGTAGCAAATGTTTCTCCACGTGCTATATAAAGTCATCTTGAGTCCCATCAGTGGTTCTTGTATTCCATTTTGATAAAAACCATTCTACCACAACTCTAGGGCAATTTAGATGTTAAAAACCAAAAGATTACTTATTTCTTCCATCACTCACGTGATCATTCAGTGATTGAGCTGAATCTCTTCTATCTAAACTTCTGATTTCTGTGACTAGCAGCTAAGAACCATTGCACCCTTCAGAAGAAGACTTTGGGCTTGGATTCTCTTTTTGGTCTCATTTTCTCCCATTTCTGTGGTTCCAAAGAATGTGCACTGTCCACCCCAATGGCAATCTGCCCATGTACCTCCTCTCATGCTCCCCTGCAGGGCAGCTTCTGGAGGTCAGTTGCCTGTTTAAAACATACGGTGTTTTTTCTGTCCATCAACACTCGTAAGTAAGAGGAAGGGAATTTGCAATATTAAGCATCTCATCTCTGAGTTAACCCTCAAAACAACCCTAAAACATCAGTGATTAAAGCCCCATTTTATAGATGAGGAAACTGGGGCTCCAAATAGCTGCCGGTCTCAGGGCTATGTGGCCAGCCAGAGCTGGGCTTTGAATCCAGGACTGTCTAGAAGTCACAGCCTGGGACTCTCTCTTTGGCTTCTAAATTTACTTGGGTAAATTTGGTTCTCAGCCACTTAACAGACATTTGCTGAATGTCAGTTATGTACAAAGTACTCTGCTATATGAAGGGAGATTCAGAAAAGAGTAAGAATGACAGAAGCTGGGTTCGTGGGGGTAGTCAGAATTGTAAAAAATTATGCTTTTAACAATTACATTTAATTAACTGATTTTTAAGTTTAAAGAATTAATTGATTTTGTATTAACTAATACATGCACCTGGTAAAAGATTCAAATCGTTTATTAAAAATCTAAGATTCGAAGCAAAACCGTTGCCTATTACTCCTAAATACGTACAAGATCTGTTCTACAGATGAAACCATCATGAATAGCTTCCTATTATTTTTACTTTTTACTTTACTCTGCCACTCTACAAAGCCTTTGAGGTGACTCACAGTGAAGGATAGGTTTTCTTTTCCTTTGTAACGTTAATAAGCTAGAAATAGAAAACCGAGTCCATAAAAAAAAAGGAAGCTAGCACGCAATATAGTTACTATGACCGAACATCAGATCTGCTTCTTAGCTTCCTGCAGCCAAGACAAAAAGGGAACAAGCTGAATTTCATGGCTCTCATTATCATAGAGGAAGAGACCCATTGCCATTTGGGGTCCTCAAGCCTCAAGTTTACTTCTTACCTGGAAGCCCACATAGGGACATGGATAGACACAATGTTTTGGGCAACAGCTTTACCACAAATGCCAATTTTTGTCTACCATTTCTGGTGAAGGCCTTTAATTAACACCAAAGCAGTCATCAGTGAGAGCTTGGATAACCTGGTTCAATAACCAACTGTAACAAAAAGCAGAATGGAGCAAAGGGCTAGTTAGGGCCACAGGTGAAGTGTAGCAGGAGCTCAGAGGACCGTGTCATGGTTTGCAAGTTGGGCAATGGAGAAAGCCTTCCCAAAGGAGGGAAACTTTGGACTGGGCTTGGAAGAGTAAGAGTCCATAGGCAGAGAAACAGGTAAAAGGGAAGGCTATTCCAGGTTTAGGGAGCAAGGGCAACGACACAAAGAAATAAAAATGTGGCCTGTTTGGAGAATATCAAACTGTCGGCAGTTGAGAGAAAGAAATTCTAATAAGACTTCCATTAAAGAGGCTGGATTTGCTGCTTGGACATTTTCTTGCTCTTCTGAGACAACTTTTAGTTGAGTTAAGCAAAAATGAATGAGAATCAGATGGACCACATTTCTCTCGAATACACACGGGCTTAAAAATGAAGGGGAAAAAGAACTCGACAGAATGTGTCTTGGCTTTTGCCAAACCCAAAGTATTTGAAAACTCACATAAGACACATCTCGAACCCAAACACATGCCTGGATTCTCCCACTCCTAATTGCAGCTGCAGCCGTTTAATAAAATGAATTGTGTCTAAGAAAATGGGGTCTGAATGGAAGAGTCTCATTAGAGAGAATGACTGATGCAGGGCGGTTAGCCAGTTTGCTCTTGAGAATGCATGCATCTCATTGTCCTCGCAGAGAAAGAGCGAGGGCCAGTGGTGAGTTGCTAACCAAGCTATTGATCTAGCTCTCTTGTAGAACAATTAAAACCCCATATTGCTTAACTTTATTGTATCATACGTAGAAAGAATTCAGCATCTCTTATTTCTCTCCCTCTCCATCTCTCAGTTTTACATTTCAGAGTGTAAAAATGAAAAGAAATATGTTTTGCATCAATATCTATTCACATGAGTGGAGACCAAATGAGAGATGGTAGAAATAGAAGAACAAGATCGCTAACATACTGTTTATTATGATTCTAAACTCTTGGCTTGAGGATCATGGACTCGAGCCTGGGCCTCGCATTCCCGTTCTTTCATAGCAAACACATTTTTGTCAGGCTCAGGAACTGAGAATAAAAGCGAATTCTCTCCTCCCTCCCTCCCTTCCTTCCTCCCTTCCTTCCTTCCTTCCTTCCTTCCTTCCTTCCTTCCTTCCTTCCTTCCTTCCTCTCCCTCCCTTCCTTCCTTCCTTCCTTGCTTCAACATTTGTTGAGTGCCCAATGATGGCAATGGGATCCAAACATGGTTAAGATGTACTCAAACTCAGTCTGGAGATACTGCTGTGTAACTGTGCTGTTATAGAGTTTAGAAATCAAAAAATTAAGCAGCCACTGAAATGGGAGCAATAGGAGTGGGTGGTAGGAGAGTAGAGGAGGAAGACTTCACAGAAGAGGAAGCACTGGAATGGGCCTTAAAGCCCAAGGGATGATTTGCTGGATGGACATGTGAGGAGGTGGGGTAAGCCATGAGAAGCATGGCAGGTGTGGATAGAAGGGTGAGCAGTTGGGATCTGGGACACTGAGGCTCACTGAGGCGGGGGCTGGATTTGGGAAGGGGATGGTGGTGGTATTGGCAGAAGATGAGGGAGAAGACATGGGCAGGGGTCAGATCCCAAAGGGTCTTTTATTCCATGTGAAGTTGGGTGTTTGGTCTTAACAGGGTTGTCATACCCACAACTCCTCAAAGTCCATGCTACTGAAATGAACGTTCTTAAAGAGGAGTTTCGCTCCCATTTTCATGTGTGTGTGTGTGAGTATTTTTAAGGCCTTTAATACAATCAAATGGCATGCTTGTTGAGCTGTACACTTAGAATCCACGTGCTTTTCTGTAGGTAGGTTCCACCTCAGTAACAAAGGGGAAAAAAATGAGGTGCTGGGCAGAATCCTTCCCAACTTTAAACTACAAGGTCTCAGCTCGTTGAAACAAGATCATGGTAAAGTAATTGGAATCCATAGAATTGTCTTTCTTGTCCCAGGGCTCGGAGGGCGGGACCCAAGGTGAACCTTGGGAAAGCCAGTAGGTATGAGGAAAACCTGCCTACTGAAGATCTCCCCTTGGATGTTCTGGAGATTCCTTCAGCTTAACACACCCCTAAGATCTTCCCCCCAAACCCGCTCTTGTTCCTCAGTTCCTGATCTTGGTAACACTGTCACCTCCGGGTCACTCAACCTAGGAACCCGGGAGTTGCCGTGGATTCCTCTTTCTTCCTTAGCCCTCTTAGTTAAACAATCTCCCAGTCCAACTAATGTTACCCTCTGAGTATTTCTATAATATGTCACTTTCTCTCCAGCCCTAGTTTCGCTGATCTAACCTGGGCCCTATTTCTCTCTCTCTCACTCTTCCACTTAACGCAAAACAAAAACACGTTATATTTTTAATTTATTCTACCAGTTTATATTTTGCTGCATCATCATTTACCTGAATTATCACAAAAGCTCCCTAGCTGGCCTCCCTGCCTCCACTCTTAGCCCCTGGAGACCATTCTCCACGCTGCTGCTGGAGTGATTACGTCAGCGTGAGAATAACCTGCCCCTGCCCGTCCCTCGCTCTCCCACGTAGCAGTATCCAACGTTAACAAGCCAGGCCCTTATTTATGCTTCCATGAGCCCTGTCTCTTGCTGCTTCCAGCCTCAAACTTGACGCTGATCACAATGACAGCTTGTCGCTTCCAGAACAAGGTAAGCTGCATTTTGTTGGTTTGCCTGCTTGTACTTTCTTTTGTTTTTGCCTCTGTGCCTTTGCTCACACTGTTCCCTCTGCTGGGGCTGCCCTTCCCACCCATCACTTATTGCCCCAAAGGGGACTCTGCGAAGAAGGGTTCCTTCTGAACCAGTTTTTCATCCTCAGCACCTGGCATGAAAACTGGCACATTGTAGATGCTCAAGAAATATTTTACTGGATGAGAGTATTCTTGACTCACGAGCATGGGCCACTCATTCATTCATCTGGGTGGTCTCATTTAGTCTTTGCAGGAAGCCCATAGGCAGGGTGCCATTCATAGGATGCACAGTGGTATAGCTGTATTACTTCTTACAAAGTTATATCAATTTTGTAGCAGTTGGTAAATAAATAGGAACTTGCCTGAGATCCCTGAATGCCCCCCACACTGGTCCCTCCCCTGGAGTCCCCTGGTCTTCCCTATGATCCAGCAACTAAAGGGTTAATTGCAGGCACTGTGGAGCCCCAGGAACCTGTCACAGTGCCCCTGCCATGTGGGTTGTTGAATGGTGGTGAAGAAGCCCGGGTCACCCAGCTGACTTGTGATGCCCCTGTCTCTGAATCCAGAGCTCTTCCTAGGACACGGTCAAGCCTCCTCCTCTTGTGATGTCAAGTATCGGGCTGTCCGAACCCACTTGAGTTTTAACAGACTCTCCTGTGCACAGAGTGAAGCTCAGAGTAGCCAAATGTTCGAGGCTTGAGAATGGCCTCCCAAATTTATCTAAGCTTAAAATGTGACACCAAGCAAGGGGAGTCTCTCTTTCCCCCCAATGTGAAGATCTGTGTGTGTGTGTGTGTGTGTGTGTTGCAAATTCAAGATCAGCCAAATTAAATTTAGTTCAACTCATTCAAACAAAATTACATTCACGTGGAGACACAGTGGGGTGTTTCTGACCTGAATGTGTAATTATTTTCCTTAGGTTATAACTGTTTCCCCATCTCTCACTATCCAAAAAATGGAGTCTCTTTTCCAGCTCACATTTCACAGAGGGAGAGTGGGACAGCCAGAGATAGCTCCCACTGTTTTGTTCTGTTCTCCCACAGAGTGCAATATTCATTGCTGTTTCTGGACATGGGCTCCAAAAGTTGACACATAAATAAAAACATACTTTCAAGGGCTAAGGTTTTGTGCTGTGGAGCTCATAGTTTCAGCCTGACTCTGCTGAACATCCGGCGATTTGAAGGACTTCACACCCACCCCCTGTCTGCCCAGCACCACCCCATTCCTGGTCCTCTTTCCACCAGGAAACCAGGACCTCCTCTGAGACCCAGATGATATTCCGCTGCCTCCAGCTCCTCCCTGAATGACCTTGTACAGCACGACCTTGGTGCCAGCCATCCTTCTGGTAGCCTTGGACACATGGGAGAGGTCCAGGGAAACATAGAAATGGCCACTCTCGCCTTAGATTGGCCTGGGGCATGTCACAAACCAAGAGCAAGCCTACAAACATTGGTCACTATGCGCCAGAAACTAGTCTAGGAGAAAGGGAGAGTCTGTATTTCCCTGAGTTTAGGGTGCTTTTTTTCTTTCAGATTTTAACGTCTTCAAAACTGGGACAGGTGTCACAGTCTATGGCTCTTACAATTGCTGTTGGACAGATTCTAGTCATGACAGAAGTCTTAATGCCTTAATCAACTGATTTCATAACAAATGCATATAATAGGTACAAGAGTGATCAATGATAGCAAAAGCTATTTCTAAGTAAGTTCAGAAGAGTTCTTTCACTAAGTGTTACATAGAAATTCCAGGTGATGAGAAGGCAGCGTGTCACAGTGTAATTGGAGGCATTTTTTTTCTTTCTTAGTGATACATAAACTAATGCTGAAGCTAAAAATTTGTTGGCAGACGAAATTTGATGAAATATGGTATATGAGAAGATGATCTCCCTTTGTCCTCAAGGAGCTCAAATTCTAGTAGGGGAAAAAACCCAGATAGTCAAAGACAGTGTAGCAATAATTGCTGTGACAGAGGAAAGCATAGGGTGCTGTGGGCAGACAGGAGGGAGAACTGACCAGGCAGCAAGGGTCTGGGAAGGCTTTAAAGGGGAGGTGGCTTTGGAGTTAGAATTGAAGGATGCCTGGAAGCTCATCAGGCAGAGAAGAGGAAGGGCATTCTAACCAGAAGGAGTGTGCAGAGGCAAGAACACATGTCCCCTTGGGGAAAGGATGAATATTCTGTTTATAGGTCAGGGCTAGAGGGTGAGGGCTCCTAGATGCTTGTTAAAGGAGTTTGCTTTCATTCAGGGGAGGGCCATGATCAGGTCTGTGTTTTAGAATGGTATCTGTCTGCAGTGTGCTAGATGGACATGTGGATTCGAGCTGGGAGGCAGTGCCGGGAGTGGTCCAACGGAGGAGGGGTGAGGGTCTTGGCAGGGAAGGAAGGGTGAGATGGGAAGCCACGAGCCTTGCTGGCTGTCAGATATTTTATCTCAATTGGTTCCCCCAGCCACCCTTGGAGGCTGGAAGTATCATGCCCATTTTACAGTTGAGTAAACTGAGGCTGAGTGAGGCACAGTGGTTTGGATCACAAGCTGAGTGGTGAGATCAGAACAGTACTAAGGGAAGGGCAGCTGACTGAGTGTTGAGTGGCCTCACAAAGTGGCCCAGCTATGGAGAGGACACTATGGCCTTGGGGTCTAGTCCAGTGACCTGGCAGGTTTAGAGATGGGATTCGTCCACCTACCCAGGGCCATTTCAACTCTCGGGGCTGGAGACACATTGTTCAAGCTCTGGGACATGGATGTTTACATTGTATTATATCATGTTGGCTTATATCATACCATACCATACCGTGCTATATTATATGTTGATTTACCATGAAAAGGAGAAGTGTTATGGTAGGGACAATACCCTAGTTGTCAGCATTCTCTCCCTCTAGAAGACCTGTCCATGGGCAGCCAGGCTATGACCAGAAGGTTACCTTGTGGGCCTGGAATCCATACAGGAGGTCAGTTATGGGCCTTTTCTCTTTAAAGGTATCAGCCCCAGACAGCCTGGTGCATCCGTCCTGCTGCTGGGAAGGAGGGCTCAAAATCCACCGATGAGGACCCCGCCCCCTAAACAGTGTCAGGATCTCCCTCTATGTCTTACCATGCTTTGCCGTGACCTAGAAGGCCCTAGACAATCCAGCTCCCTGTTTCCTTCCTGACCTCATCGTCCTTCCCCACTTGCAAACTCCCTTCCAGCACTGGCCTCCTTGCAGTTCCTCCAACACAGCGTCTGCGGTTTCCTCCTCCTAGCACGCTGTTCCTCAGACATCCAAATGGCAAATTCTCTCAATTTCAAATCTTTGCTTAAGGACCAATTCCTTGGCATAACTGGCCTTTAAAAAATTGCAACCCTCCCTTCCCAACCTGGAAATCTCCATTTCTCTTGCTGACTATTTTCTCCGCATTACTTGTTGTCATCTGATGTATCACTTATTTTTCCTAGTTACCTTTTTTGTGGTCTGACTTTCTCCCTAGAATATAAGCTACACAAGAGTAGGACTCCTGTCTGTTTTGTTCACTCTGTGTCCTCACACCTAGAACAGTACGTGGCACATAGTAAGGGTTTAGAAACTATTTGTTGAATGAATGAATGAATGAACAAATAAGTGACTCTGCTTTTTCTCCGAGACTGCCACTCCTTCTCTTCCTGCCTGCAGCCACTTCTGATGGGCATATTCCTTCTTTAGATACCTTATTCCTAAATCAGGTTGAGCTTTGTTCTGGAAGAGCCATCCTATCTCTTTTCCGCTTTGCACAGCTTTGCGCTAAGGCTCTGGGTGCTCAGGGTCACCTCTAGCTCCAGTCCCATGACTGGCCTGGGTGGGTCGACAGCTGCCACATTAGAATCAGGCCCTCTGACACCCATGCAGCCCTCCTTGCCTAGGGCTCTGGAAGTGGGTAACAAAAGGTCTAGATGGATTTGAGAGTTCTAGAAAGAAGGTAGGGGGAGGTTGGGTGAAAAGAGGAGAGGTGAACAATAGGGAGCAGAGCTATTGTCGGTTAGAAATTCAGAAGCAGCAGGGGATCATTTGGGACTGCTGTGTCCATGACATTCATTTCTGTTAAGGTCAAAGCTCACTTACCAGAAGTGAATTCTAATTGAGTAGCTGATAGCTACTGTGGTTTGTGAGGGCAGGAATGGGTGGACCCACAGGCCTACAAGACTTGTTTGAAGGGATTTCTTCAGTGAAGTTCGAGGACCCACTGAGATGGCCAGGCCCAGGGTACAGCCGGGACACACTGCCTCCAGAGAACCCGCTACCCTCTGGGCTGGAGAAAGGCCAGTCTGAGACCCCTGCATCATCGAGATCTCGTCACACATGGCTTTGTGACTGCTGGCTTATCTGTGTCTCCTCAACTAGACAGGGAGGTCTCTGGGACCAGGAGACCTCCCATTTGTACCCTCCTTTTTTTCCTTAAAGACGTTTTTTAGAGCATTTTTAGGTTCACAGCAAAATTGGGAGGAAGGCACAGAGATTTCCCATATAGCCCCTGCCCACACACATGCGCAGCCTCCCCCATTATCCACATCCCCCAGCAGAGTGGCACATTTGCTACAATAGATAAACCTACATTCATGCATCATAATCACCCAAAGTCCATGGTTTACATTACAGTTCACCTTTGGTGTTGGACATGCTATGGTTCGGACAAATGTGTAATGACATGTTTCCGCCATTATAGTGTTATACAGAATATTTTCACTGTCCTAAAAATCCTCTGCTCTGCCTATTCATCCGTCTCCCCTCCCCCATCTCTGGTGACCACTGACCCTTTTACTGTCTCTGTAGTTTTGCCTTTTCCAGAATGTCATATAGTTTGAGTCATACAGTATGTAGCCTTTTCAGATTGACTTCTTCCACTTAGTGATATGCATTTAAGCTTTCTCCATGTCTTTTCATGGCTTGATAGCTTCTTTTTTTTAGCACTTGAATATTATTACATTATCTGGATGTAGCACTGTTTATTTATCTATTCACCTCTAAAGGACACAAAAATTTTTTTAAATTGTGGCAAAATATACATAACATAAAATTTACCATTTTAGTCATTTTACGTATACAGTTCAGTGGATTAAGTATATCCACATTGTTGTGCAACCATCACCGCCATCCCTTTCCAGAACTTTTTCATCTTCTCAAACTGAGACTCTGTACCCATTAAACAATAACTCCGCATTTTCCCCTCCCTCAGGCCCTGGTAACCTCTATTCTGCTTTCTGTCTCTAGGAATTTGACTACTCTATGTACCCCTTATAAGTGGAATCATACAATATTTGTCCTCTTGTGACTGGCTTATTTCACTTAGCATAATGTCTTCAAGGTTCATTCATGTTGTAGCGTGTGTCAGAATTTCATTCTTCCTTAAGGCTGAATAATATTCCATTGTAAGTATATACCACATTTTATTTATTCATCATCTATCGATGGACACTTGGGTTGCTTTTCCATTTGCCTTTGAGTAATCTTCTGTCCAGGATATTGGCAAGGTGTTCAGCAAGCAGTTAATGGATAAACGAAGCTCGAATGGCACCTTGAGAAGGTCTGGGGTGGAGGAGAGTTGGAGAAAGCTCCACCCTTGAAGTAGTGGGTGCTGTCCAAGGAAGTCTGCTGTCACTTCAGAGCAGGAGGAAGCTGATGAGTGAATTTATACAGATTCTGAGACCTTCGTCACTTCCCACATAGGTAGGTTTCTGTTGTCTGCTGTTTCTAGTAGTGATTACCAGTAACATTCTCAACACTTGAGGAGCCCGTGGATCTGGTTTTAGGGAAGACAAGGGGTCACCGAGGACTTTGGTGGGTCCATCCATTCTCAGCCTGCTTCGGGAAGAAGAGAAGCGTCAAGGTCAAGTGCAAGAATTTAGCATTTATTACGTACCTATGGCCTCCAGGCATTGTGCTGGCCCTCATCCATCTGGTTTCACAGATTCCTCCTAACAAGCTCATGAGGTCAGGATGATTCCCCCAGGTGCTCCCTGAAGTCCAGAGAGGGTCAGAGCTGGCCCAAGGCCCTCTGTTCTTAGAGCTGGACTTGGGCTGCTGCTGCAATCTGTGCTCTTTCCTCCAAACCCCACTGTCACCAAATGGGCTAAGCCATAGCTATGGTTGGCATTTGGAAAATATTTGCCAAATTCTTGGACTGGGATCCAAGGCCTAGCCCCAGAGAGCCCCTCGGGCTGGTGTAAGATCAGTCAGGGTGGGTTCCTGAACACTGTGGTCCCAAAGTGAGCCAAACAGCTTCTGTGGCCCTTCGGCTGGGCCCCTTAGCTCAGTCCTGGTGGCCTCTGGAAGGTCTTGTGACAGGTCCAGAGGCCAGTGACCTTCCTTAGCTGAGTACTCCTTGTCTACCTCAGAAGGCCCCAGATGGCCAGGGCCTGGGGTCAGTTGGAAGTTGACTTGTCCTAGAAAAAGAATCTATCTCCTACTCCTTCCTCCTACATCCTTGTCCCTGTTGCTGACCCCTGGGTCCTCTCTCAGGTGTCAAGAAGGCAGGAGTCTCTCCAGCTGACATTCTTATTCTGGAACCTGCCACTTCCCAACTGTACGTCCTTGGGCAAGTCACTTTCCTTTATGTGTCTCAATTTCCCGCTGGTCTGAAATGGGGATAATTATTGTACCCACCTTATAGTGTTGATGTGGGGTTTAAAGGAGTTAATACAGATAAAGCTTTTAGCATAGAATCTGCACATTATAGCTCAATAAATGTTAGCTCTCTTTATTAGTAATTCCTTCTAGGTGTGCCTTCTCCGTCTGGAATGCCCTTCCTGTCATTTCTACTGCAACCTCTTCCAAGAAGTCTTCTCTGATTCTGGCCAGAGGGATGGCGCCCTCCAAAGACCCAAAGTGCTTTTCACCCTTATTCATGATGTTTGTTATTTGTGGGCCTGAATCCTCTCCCTTGCTGATTTGCAAGCTTCTTTGGGCCAAGATGATGTCCTTTTCACGGTGCAGGCTGCACAGCACCAAACATGTCTCCCTTCCGTCTCTGGGCCTCTGATCTTGAGGCCACGTGGAGATTACAAGCACTGGCCAGGGTGAGGAGACCCAGGATTCAGAGGAGAACTCAGTGTGTAGTCGGCTTGGGTACATGTCTTTGTTCTGGGCTCTAGATTCTCTGTCTATACAGTGAGGAAGCTGGGTTAGATGACTTCCCAAGTCCTTCCAGGCTTCACCATTTTATGAATAAATAGAAGGCACTAAATCCTTCATAAAGCAATTTTTCCCATCTGCCAAGCTGGACTTCCCAGCCTCCAAAATTCCAACTCAGCATCCAGGTGTTCATCGTTGGGTTTAGAGCTTGGGTGTTGGAGTCATGGAGACCTAAGGTGGAATCTTGGTCCTTAGTAATGACAGCCGCATGCAAGTTACTTCCTCATTTCCCAGAGACTCTCTTTCCTCATCTGTACATTGGGTACGATGATAACCTCAGAGTGATTACAGAGGGTGTATTCTGTGAAGTAATTTTTATTTATTTAATTAATTAATTAATTATTTTTGGTGAGGAAAACCAGCCCTGAGCTAACATCCATTGCCAATCCTCCTCTTTTTGCTGAGGAAGACTGGCCCTGGGCTAACATCCGTGTCCATCTTCCTCTACTTTATATGGGACGCCGCCACGGTGTGGCTGACAAGCGGTGCATCAGCAGGTGCCCGGGATCCGAACCGGCGAACCCCGGGCTGCCAAGCGCGAACTAAACCGCTGCACCACCAGGCCGGCCCCCCGTGAGATAATTTTATATATATTTTATTGATGTCTTGGTAGTTTATAACACTGTGGGGTTTTAGTTGTACATTTTTGTTTGTCTGTCACCATGTGGATGTAACCCTTCACCCCTTGTGCCTACCCCCCACCCCCCTTCCCCTTGGTAACCACCAATCAGTTCTCTCTGTCCGTGTGTTCATTTATATTCCATATATGAGTGAGTTCATGCAGTGTCTGGCCTTCTCTCTCTGGCTTATTTCACTTAACATAATACCCTCTAGGTCCATCCATGTTGTTGCAAATGGGACAATTCTGTCTTTTCTTATGGCTGAGTAGTATTCCATTGTATGTATATACACATCTTCTCTAACCAATCATCAGTCTAGGGAGACTTGGGTTGCTTCCACTTCTTGGCTATAGTGAATAATGCTGCAATGAACATAGGGGTGCATAAGCCTCTTGGGATGGTTGATTTCATGTCCATTGGGTAGATGCCCAAGAGTGGGATTGCTGGATCTTATGGTATTTCTATTTTTAATTTTTTGAGGACTCTCCATACTGTTTTCCATAGAGGTTGCACCAGTTTGCATTCCCACCAGCAGTGAATGAGGGTCCCCGTTTCTCCACAACCTCTCCAGCATTTGTTGTTATTTGTCTTTGTGATTATAGACATTCTAACGGGTGTAAGGTGATATCTTAGTGTAGTTTTGATTTGCATTTCCCTGATGATTAGTGATGTTGAACATCTTTTCATGTGGCTATTGGCCATCTGTATCTCTTCCTTGGAAAAATGTCTGTTCATATCCTCTGCCCATTTTTTGATCGGGTTGTTTGTTTTTTTGTCGCTCAGTTGTATGAGATCTTTATATATTACTGAGATTAATCCCTTGTCGGACAAACGATTTGCGAATATTTTCTCCTAGCTGGTGGGTTGTTTATTCATTTTGATCCTGGTTTCATTTGCCTTGTAGAAGCTCTTTAGTCTGATGAGGTCCCACTTGTTTATTTTTTCTTTTGTTTCCCGTGAGATAATTTTTAAAGGGCTTATCACTGTGCCTATGATGGAGTCAGTCATCAGTAACTATTATCTCATTCTCCAAAAATATAAGAAGGAAAGAAGGGAAGACACCTGTGGCTCTACTTTTGACCAAAGCTTTGCATAAACAAATAAACAGTTGTGTTCAAAAGTGGGGTGGGGGTGGGGAGAATACAAGTCATCATGAATTAATATGCACATTTACTTTACTAATGGTGGTGCTTAGTTCTTAGGCTTTATTGCATAAGTGTACCTTAAACTGTTTTCTAGACCAGTGCCTTCAACTACGTGACTTGGAATGCTTCCTATCACCTTACCCTTTCCACCTACTCCTCTGACTGCTCTGTTTCAGGCTCAGATCTCCACATCCATCCAAACGTAGGACTGAGTTCTGTTCCACTGAGAAAAGTGATGTTCACAACTTTCCTTAAAAACCAACTGATAGCAATATTAACTAATTGAGATCAGTCTGTGCCAAGCACCAGGATAGGAGCCCCTATGAATTAGCTCCTTAAATCCTCCTTGATGTGCTCTGCAGTAGGCATTACTATTAGTTCCACTTCACAGGAGGGAGAAGTGAGGCCAGAAATATCAAGACACTTGCTTGACCTCACAAGTCTGGTATAAGTAGTGAAGCCAGGATTTAAATGCAATAACCTGATTCCAGGTTCTCCAAGATTAACTACTGGGCTTTATTCCCTCCCCTGACGGTGGATGCAGTTTACAGACACAGGGAAAGGCAGCTGGAGGAGGTGATTACAGGAGAGCAGAGGGGGGAGACCAGCGCTGTCAGTCCTCTCTCCTCACCTCCCCATGCGCCTGTTGTAATTCAAACATTCACCTTTTCTCCTACACTTTTGCAACATCTGAGCCTCCTACCGGTCCACACCTCCACTCTGGCCACTTGGGGTCAACCTGCCCTTCTGGACTGCCAGGGAGATCCTTCTGATATCAAATCTCACTATTCAACTAGATGAGTAGGGGAAGTGACCCTTCTTCAATAAATGATGCTGAACAACTGGCTACTGTTCAGGGAAAAGAAATTTACACACACACACAATCGGAGCCCTACCTCACACTGCATGCCAAATAAACTCCAAGCGATTTAATGATAACAAATGAAACCATGCTATAAAAAAATGTACAACCACTTTTATAATTTTGAAATGGAAAGTGCTTTCCTAAGTATTTTGCAAGAATACAGAAATTATAACAGATGGACAGATTTTACTATATAAACATTTAAAATTTGTATATGTAGGAAAAAACCCACAAATAAAATTAAAGGGGAAAAACCCCAAATATTGGGGAAACTATTTGTCATGGATCTAACAAGTGAAAGTTAATATCCTTGTTACATAGAGCCTTCTTTCAAAATTATGAGAAAAATTTAATGACAACATGAACCAAATATGCAAACTGCCAATTACAAAAGAAGAAATAAAAATGACCAATAAACACATTTTAAAAGTTTAGTTTTATTAGTGATCAAAGAGATAAGTGAAACAAGATACTATTTTTCAGCAATCATGTTGATACACGGAGCATGAGTATACCTCTGGTGGGAGTGTAAGTTGGTCCAACCATTCGGGAGGACAATTTTGCAACTTGAACCCGTAGAGAAATAAAAATGAGCACAATCTTGAATTCTAGGAATTCGTTTTGGGGACATATTTAGGAGTACTAGTCAGAAAGCTTTGGGTCTTTGGATGAGATAAGAATTACCACATGTTGTTTATAGTAAGTGCCTGTTTGTGAGGAAGGCCGCCCTGGTCAGAAATGAGTCTTATTCCCAGTGGTGTGCACAGGCTCTGGCCCTGGTCCAAGCAGAAAAGAAGGCTCCGGGAGTGTTTGATGCCTGGGTGGATGGATAGAAAGAAGGAAAAGCAGAAATAGAGGTTTGCACATGCTTTCCAGCCACCACCCTCCCACTCCAGTCCGTTCCTCTGGGAGGTGGAGAAAGAGAATAGCTGGGGCAGATCCTGTTAAAGAAATTCAGTGGACAGACCAATATTTACTGTCCCCAGCAGAGGCGTGTGTGAGCTTGGTCACCCTATGTTCCTGCTAACACGGGGTATGACCTGACTTTCCCATGTTGGCCATTCTCTTGAGAGTCCAGTGGTCTGGACTCGTGCAGTTTTAATTTGCATTTCCCTTATGCGCCTTTTCATATGTTTATTAGCCATTTGGATATACTCTGTGTGTGTGTGTGTGTGAAGTACCCATTTGAGTTTCTCCTCTTCCTCCTTCTCCGCCTGCACATTTTTCTATTGGTCGTCTCTTTGGAATTGATGTGTAGTTCTTTTTCCGTTCTGCTTAAAAGTCCTTTGTTGGGTATATTTTTGTAAATATCTTTTCACAATCTGTCCTCTGTGTTTTCAATTCCTTACTGATGTCTTCTGATGAACAGCTTTTATTTTTAAAGCAGTCCAATTTATCAAATTTTTCCTTTATGATTAATGCTTTTTACATCCTGTGTATAAGAAATTTTTGCCTACCTCAGTCATATTCTACTATATATATATTTTTACAAGGCCTTATTGCTTTACTTTTAATATTTCGATCTATTATCCATCTGGAATTGATTTTAATGTGTGGTTAAATTCTTTTTTTCATGTGTTTATCCAATTGATTTGGCACCATTTACTGAAAACATCATTCTTTCCCCTCTGTTTTGCAGTGTCACCTATATCATAAATCAAGTAACCTATATTTGTGAATCTGTTTCTGAATTCTCTCTTCCAGTCCATTGGTGTATTTGTGCCCAAACCACACTGTCTTAATGACTGTAGTTTTATAATAGGTAGTAGTCTAATACCTCCAGCTTTGTTCTTCAAGATTGTCTTGGATATTTTTTGGCCCTTTGTATTTTCATATAAATTTTAGACTCAGTTTGTCAATTTCCACAACCACCTTAAAAACTGTTTGGCAGTATCCACTAAAGCTGAACAATTGTACTCCTAGGTAAATACTTAACAGAAAGAAATATCCAAGAATGTTCATAGCAACTCTATTCATAAGAGCCCCAAATCAGAAACAACCCAAATGTCCATCCACAGTAGAATGGATAAATAAATAACTGCCCGGTCAGAGAGGAATGCTATGCGGCAAATGAGAATAAATTAACCAGTGGTACACAAAACGATGTGGTTAAATCTCACAAGCATGATGTTTAGTACAGTAAGCCAAAACCAAGTGAGTTCATACTGTGACTCCATTTACACAAAGTTCAGAAAAACAAGCAAAGCTAATGCGTGGTGTTAGAAATCAGGAAAATCATGTCATTTGGGGAGGATGGATCATGGCGCAGAACTTTTGGGGTGCTGGATGTATTTTCTTTCACTTTGTGAACATTCACATACTTATGATTGTGCACCTTTCTATAGGCACATTATACTCCAATAAAAAGTTTACTTAGAAAATAATTCAATGCAACAACGTAGACTGAAGGCTTACTGTGTGCAGGGAAGCTTGTCCTGCCTATGTTGGGGTAAATAATCAGGATGACTATGAATACAATGTGGTTACTGCCCTGGGGGGAGTGCAGGGTTGAGGGGGTTGTGTTAAGGGATGGACAAACAAGCCTCTAAAATTTTGCAAAGCATTGTGGGAGCAAAAGGCCCACTCAGTGAGCCTTACCTGGGGGTGGGGGAAGCCGTGTCTGTTACTGAGTGCTCAATAGGATTTCAACCACTGGAGTCAAGGAACTGTTAGTGTTTTTGAGGTCAGGAAACAGAAACATGTGAAACTAATGTGGCAACTTGTATTTTTAATTTGAAACAAGGTTAAAGTTTAATTTAAGACCTGACTAATTTCCTTGGAACTCTGGGGTAGTGGGTATGTTGTAATTTGGATGGAGAATATAAAAACGCTAAAATCTCTGAAATGGAGAAAATTGGTGCATGGATCCCTTTATCTTCTATTCTTGGGTACACTGAACAAGTTACTCATCAATGTGATGGGTGAGATATGGCTTCACCAATGAAGTAGTGGACTGTGGTTATGTTTGTTAAACAAAAACGAAAACAAGAAATCCCCAATTTCTCTGGGCAATAAGGAGTTGCCAAAGTAGTCCAAAAAGGAAATATACTCATAGGTAAGTTCAGGAGAAATGGTAGATACTGTGGAGCAACCAGGGAGAGGGAGATGGAATTTCTGTCTTATTGTGGGAATTTGGGGAAATCCCAAAGGACCAAATGTTCCTGAAGAAATATTTCGGAGTAAGAAGGTCCCCAGATTAGACCTCTCGTTTTAGTTCAGACCTTCTGGAACCCCTTGGTTTCATGAAGGGTAGTTTGATGGCTTTCTTAGAGTCCACCAGACGTGGGTGAAAGCCAGGCCAGGGAGGACTCGGTTACTTGTACAATGGGAACTGGTTCCCCACAGATGGATGGAACTGCTATTCCAAAGCTACTTTGTTGCAAAGTATCTCAGCCCCTTGGAAAAAGTGTGTAATGGAAAGGATTGCGGAGGCAGAAAGATAAGGATTCCAACCCTGTCTTGGCCATTTATAGGTTCTATGGCCTTGGAATGCCCCATCACAACTTCTCTGCGCCTCAGTTTCCTTTTCTGAAAAATGAGGCTACTGTGATAACATACGTCTGGAGTCACATACACCTTGTGAGAATGAACTCAAATGTTTGTAAGTCACTTAGCACAGAGTCTGGCACATAACAGGCCTTCACTCAATAATCATAATATTATTATTTTCACAATGCTTTCTGGCTGATGTCATGCTGGACAATAAACGCAGCATCGAGCATCTCCTTTTCTAGGTCACTGTGTCCACAGTTAGAGTTCGTACTGTGATTTCATTTATACAAAGTTCAAAAAACAAGCAAAGCTAGCGTACAGTGTTAGACATCAGGAAAGACATGTTTGGGGGAGAGGGGGTCATGGTGCAGGCCTTCTGGGTACATTCCCTTTCATGTGGATATATTCTCTTTGGAGATATATATATATATACACACACATATACACACACACACACACACACACATATACATTCATGAGCCAAATCACATGTTCACTTGGAGCTGGGCTCGGTCCTCAGGCAAACAATGGGAAATTTACAATTAGGCAAGGAGTAGTATGGACTTATTGACTGGTCTGTCTCTGCTACTAGCCTTGAAACCTCAACGTAGGATGTTTTGGACTTTTTTAAAAAAACAGTAACCCACAGTGAGAAATACATTTTGTATTGATTTCAGTACATATGTGTTTACAGATGAAATAGAAGTTTCATAAGACAATACTTATCTATTAACTGCAATGCACTCAGATATTGTATATTCTAAACTCTTCTATGTCACTTTTTAAAAAATATTGGTTGCAACCCACTATATTGATTTTATTACCTATGAATGGATCAAAACTTGCAGTTTGAAAAACACTCCTCTCATCCAGTCCCTCAGATTGCAGATGGGGAAACTGAGGCACAGGGAGGGGAAAGGGAGTTGCTTAAGGAAAGTGGTGGGTGGCATAAGACTGAAGCCAGATGCGTGGACCCCAAAGCTCTGGCTGTTTCCACAAGCCACTGCATGGAGGCGCACCCCAGGTCTGTAAACCGTGGCTCTCCGAACATGATAGGCTGGAAGAGACACTTCTTTTTTTATTACAAAAGGGTCCACAAAGACTCTTAGATACAACCGTTTCAGGAGCAGACCCATTGCTAAAAGGAGACACCAGAATATTTTCTGCTGGAGCTCAGATCCCTGCCTTCCTCTGCCAAGTCTAAGCAGAAGCTTCACATCCTCCCAGAGAGCCTCTAGAACTGCTCAAGCTGTGGTCAGAAGAACTGGCCGTTCTTCTTGAGGAACTGAGTTGTTCAAGATCTTGTCCTGCTTTCTGCAAACAGCAGGAAGCAGTTGTCAATCTGCCCCCAGGCCTGCCCCTGTTTGCAGAGCTAGAAGGATGTCAGACCTTCAGGGGCAATCTTTGCAGTGATAGCAGGGGACGCTGGTCAGATTCCGTCCAGGGCTGGTTGTGTTGTGGATTTCTCTCCGGTTGCACTCCCACCTCTACAGGAATGCAATGCCCGGGCTTCATTTTACATGGAGCTTCTGAATCCCTGCTCTGTGCTCCTGGAGAATTTGGTGCAGTTTCAATACTCTTTCCTCATTCTGCTTTGTTATTCCCGTTCTAGTCCTATCCACTCTACGAGACAGACACTCTGAATCTTGTTCATCCTGCCACAGGGCTTGGCCCAGTCAATGTGGGTTGAATCAAAGTGAGCTGTGCTATTTCCCAAGAATTTGTTTCCCTTGAGCTAAATTTTGTCTTTTGTTTTTTTATTCAGGGAAGAACATGGACTTTTGGCCTTCTATTCACGGCTACACCGAAGCCCAGACATCAAATGGAAGTGGCTGTGTCTAACCAGCAGGTTTATGCCTAAAGACGCACAAGGCTGATGTTGCTGGAGCCAAACTTACAGGTTTCTGCTATGGCAGGAGCCTCTTGCGCCAACTGCTACCTACACCTTGGCCTTGGCTGCCATTTGCTCTTTGGCTAAAATGCCTGAAATTCTGCCCGGGTATGTGTACATGCACATAACAGTCAGCTGGGGGTGGGGCACTGCTGCTCTGCGTCTTACTCATCCCTCATCGTTAGCAATTGGCATGGATTCGTTTGTTCCTTTCTTACATTCTTATTGAGTGCCTTGTCAGTGTTTCATGGCTGGAGATCCAGCAGCCAAGTGAGACAGATAAGGTCTCTCATCTGATGGTGTTTATATTCCAGAGAAAGAAAGGCGCATAATAAACATGTAAACAAATGAGATAATTTTAGTTAGTGTGTGAGTGTTATGAAGAAAAGAAAAGAAAAAAGCTGAGGAGACAGAACGATTGGGGCCTGGAAGGAGATAACATTGTTCAGAGACCTGAATTGCAAACAGGCAAGTATTTGGCCCAGGTGAAGAAGCCTGGGGGAATGAAAGTCAGAGCCCTTGAGGCTGGGGGAGAGGCAAGTGAGGGGAGAAGGGCGAGAGAGCTGAGTCCCACCTTGAGTACCTTCTATATTCACGGAGATACAGGCCTCAGGAAGGAGCATGGATTTTATTTCAAATTCAGTGGGAATCTATCTGTATAACACCTTTCCGACCTTTCTCTCTGCAAGGGGTAAATCTCTCCACTTACCTAAGACTTCTGGTCTTGAAGGCATCCTCAGAGCCAACTGCCACTACGCTTCAGGGTCAGGCTTGCTTTTTCTTTATAAACTAAAAAAAAAAAAAATATATATATATATATATAATAAAACTGTATCCTTTGTGCAAACAACATTATGACAAGAGATAAACAAAGGAAAAGCAATCTGTTCCCTATCTCTCCACCATAACTAGCAACACAATTGTCATCTTCCATGTGATGGTCCAGTTCTTGCCTATAGGTACACTTTTTGTATATTTTGTTAGGTAAGAAAGACCTACGGTATGGAGCAAAATATAAATAATTTACCATTTAGTGCATTCCACTCCCTTCTGTCTTCATTGCTCCAGTCCACCTACCTGCTGAAACTAACATTGTTAACCATTGCACCGAGCCAGCCATTGTGTGAATTGTTCTAAATGCATTATCTCGAATAATCAACATAACAACCCTGTGAGGTAAGTGCTATTATTATTCCCATTTTACAGAGGAAAAACCGGAGGTTCAGAAAGATTAAATAAATTGCCTAAGATTATGCAAATTGTCACCGCTAGTGACGCAGGCAGGATTCGAGTCTCAAATCCCAAAGCTACTGTGCTCTTGACCCTGATCTGGACCCCCTCCCTGAAGTTCCATCAATTCCAGGGAGACTTCACCAAATCAGGTGCTTTTAAAAAAAGCTTCTGCTTCTGCCTCGTTGGGCAGAGAAACAGACTGCCATTGGGCTTCAAATTTCTCTCACATGCTTACTGCAAATAATGCTCATCATTAACATGCATACAGCTTGGTAAATAGTTAAATGTTTGCCAATGTCTTTCAAATGTAGGACCTCACTTGATGCTCACACACTAACCATGTGGCAAGGGATCTCTCAGTACGCCCAGTTAGCAAAAGAGGAGAGAGGACAGGGGATTGAAGTGACCAGCCCAAAGTCTTCTAGACTGCAGGAGTTTTCTGCTGCCAGACCAGGAGTCAGAGGAGGTCCAGAGGAGGGCGGGGGATGGTCCACGGCTCCTGTTGTGGGTAGACACTGAAGTTTTTTTCCGTATCAGTGGATCTTCCTGTGGCGGATATTACCACGGGGAAGGGAGGTAGGAATAAATGTTATCAGTTTGCTTCTGTAAAAAGAGTTAATGCTATTGAGTGCCCCAAGACTTGCCCCAGACTCTTGACTTTTGGAAGCTATTTGCCATTTCCTACATCACTATCTCCCAAGGAATCCTGTGAAGTAATGCAGGCATCTTGTGTCCAAAGTCACCCAGTTGGGTCAAGACAAAGATGCTCGATTCACAGTCCCAGTTTTTCTCTCTAGCACAAAACATCAATGCTACTGGCAAAAACAACTCTGCAGCCCATTTGAGTAATAGCTGACAGCTCACAAGGGCTTTCACATCTATTATCCCAACAATCCCCAGCAAGGCAGGCAGTCTTGCTGTTGTTTGTACCCATTGTATAGATGAGGAAACTTGAGTCCCAGAGAGTACACAGAGCTAGTAAGTGGTACTGTCAGGACTCGAGTCCAATTTGTCTAAGATGAATCCAAGTTTAGCCCATCCTTTTTGCACAACACAATGCCTTTCTTTTTTTACTTTCTAAAAAATAGGTATGAAACATTCAGCAGCCCCTAAAATTGTTTATTTACTACAGCCCTCCTGCCACCCGCCCCCCTCAGGATAATGCACCTTATAGATTTGTTCTCCAGGCAGCATCTGAGCATCTGGCAAATGGTAGGATTTCTCCCCATGGCAGCTGGAAACCAGCGAGTGAAACATTTACCAGGTTATTGACATAATGGCTCTGGGTGTTTGTGTAGGTACCAGGCAGTTATAGATTGCTTTTTAATACTTTGTTTAAAAATGAAAAGAAATGTGCCAATAAGCCCAAAATGGCCCTAATAGAATGTCAAGAATGGTCAGCACTCGGGTATGATAAGTTTATAGTCATGGGAGGGAACCCAGAGGGGAACCCATTTGTTCTGCCTGAATGCACGATGGGCTGGGGGTTCTCAGGACTGAAGGAGAGGGCTGGAGCAGGGTGAGGGGGACAGTTAGAGAGTTTGTAGGTGGAAAGGTCACTAACTCCAGAGGGATGATCTCATGCATGCATGTCACAGCATGCCTTGCAGGTGACATGCAGAGCAACAGCGTGTCAAATCTTAGCCACTTGTAAATGAGGGCGCCTTCTAAGAGGTGAGCTATAAACTAGCAAAGCGTGGATGGGACCAGAGATATGCAAATCAAAAAAGATATAAAACAGCTGACCAGAACAAGGCTGTCAGAAATTTTACCATATCTAAAGAAGGATTGTGGCAATCTAAAGGGATCCGGTCATTCCTGGAATCTTGGAAAACTGCAGAGGCTGATGGGGTCTCAGCACCAGACTTGGAGTCTTCTCTATCAGGGATGTCTGGAGATGGATGCTCCAGGACATGGTAGCTCAAACCTGCTGAACTTTCAGCTCACACGACTATATCTGGGACCCTCCAGGGTCCTACTGTGCCTTCCCATGGGCAGGTGTGTCTATAGGGAGAACATCTACTGGTCATGCTCAGGGGGCTGCTGGGGCCAGGAAAGTATGGGAGCATTTGGGCGGTTGGGGATGAAGTGTTAGGGGAGATGATGGGGTGAGCAACGGCTGTGAGTGGGGAGGAGGATGGGTATTCAGACTCTCCACTGGGTTTGGTCAACAAAAGACCACACTGACCGTGCTAAGAACTATTTCGGTAGCAGGATGAGCCTGAGGCCTGTGTGGGCTGTGCAGGACCGGAGAGGAAGAGTGGAGCCAGCTGCAGTGACAGCTAAGGTAACAGCTGGAGGGGAATTGGGAGGAAGGGATTTTCACACTTATTTATTTATTTTATACTGTGAGAGACGTGGGCAGGATTGAATGTGGATGGGAAGAACTGGTGGAAAGGAGCCGATTAAAGACACTGCAGGGAGAGGAGGTGGGCCGCAGAGTGGTGCCCCTCGGGGATGGATGGGGAGGGGGCAGGCTCCGGCGGAAGAAGAGAGGCCGGACTAGAGGAACGCGGAGAAGGCAGGACCCCATGTGTCTTTTGCGGAGGATGAGGGAGCCCGTTCGGGTGGGCACAGCTGTTAGTTTGAGGAGAGGGTGGAGGTTTGGAACAGGCTGCTGAGAGAAATGGGGGGGGGGGGCATCTTTAGCAGGGGTTGAGCAAAAGACTTCCCGAATGATGTTCCAGACCCAGCACGACCCTCCTCCCCTCCCCCCACACATCTGAGAACCAGGCAGGGTAAGGAACACAGTCTCTCTCTGCTCTCAATGATGCAACCGTGAGTAAGAGTCACTAAATCCTGTCTCCGGTGTAAAAACGAAAGTGATATTAGAAACAGAGCCATTAGGAAATCTAGACACATCTTTCTTTCCCCGTGTATCATCTAGCGCACGGCTTTGCCAGCCTGCGTCTTTATTTTCCAGGGGGGCAACTCACTGAGGGTCCAACGCCCCTGCTCAGCTCACAGGTTGGGACCTCACGTCCGCACACACATTCTGGGAGGAGAAGGAAGCAGGGTGAGGAAATGAAGCTCCATTGCCAGGCAGTGGGGAGCCCGGAAAGATCACGCGTCCAAGAACTCTGAGCTCTGGGGCTGAGCAGGTGGGCGCTTCTTTAAGCAAACCCATTAGGTTTAAATGAATTATTCTGGGGCCAGCTATTCTCCATACGGAAGGAATCTTTACTTTGCTTAGTAATTGCCAGCAAGCCTCCTCTAAATAGGAAGCTTCCTAGTGCATTTAAATTAGGATTTTGGTGTCCACAAAGACAATTTCAGGAACACTTCCTGGGCATGATGAACGTGGACCATGTGGATGAGCCACTTCCCTGGGGTGGCACCTTAAGATTAGAGTGAGGTTCTCACGCCCAGAGGTGTGCAGGAAGGAGTTTTCTGAACTGTCATCTCCCTTCTCTGGTAGATCTGTGCTTTCCCTTCCCCAGAGCTTGCTCTGGGCTTGGGTAGGAGATCAGATGCCCAGATAGTCCCGGTTTATGAAAAGGGATGATTGCAGTCCAGGGATGGAGCCTACTGGTGACAGCAAATTAAAAATAGCATATGGAGGGCGAGGCTGTTCTAGTAAGAGTAAGCTGTACATGTTGTCTAGACTGAACTTGTGATGCACATGGCAACATGTGAAAAATAATACTTAGTGTAGACTTGTGAATGTCCCTCAAGGGTCAGTGGTGCGGTGGAGAGGAAAGGACCAGAAGGTCAGGATCTTGGTTCCACCGCTTCTCACAGTGTGACTTTGGGCCATTGTCACTCTCTGAGCCTCAGTTTCCTCATCTGAGAATGGTCCCGATAATACCCATACCTGATAATACCCTTCTGAGGATCAGGGAGGGTAATGAAATACGAAGTCCCATGCAAACGGAGGTAACCATTACAAACGTTAATTCTTGTGAGTAGAGGCTACAGATAGGGATACACTTGCAAGAACTGAAGTGTGGACCACCTTCATTTATTCTGCAGACTTCTGATGTTGCCCACTGTGTGTGAGCCCCGTGCTAGGCACTTGGGATACAAAAGCAATAAGATGTAAATCTCTGATCTGAAAAATGCCCAGTGCCGTGGGGGAGGAAGCAGTGATTTCAGTGGAACGTGGGAAGTGCTGTGAGAGCAAGAGGAAGAAGATAAACTCTAGTTTATCCCATGTGAACTGAGCTGACTTTTGAGAGGGCGAATTGCAGGCTGAGGAGGGAGGAAAGGCTTTCAAGGCAGAGGGAACAACATAGGGACATGCAACAGCAGGCCTTTTGGAGAACTTGGAAGAAAATCTATAGGGCCAGGACCTCAAATGGCGTAAATCCCCACATGGACCTCCTGAAGTGTGACAGGAAGCTGTGGGTCTTTCGTGTTCCCTTCCACTCTTTTCAAGGCCTCCCTGGGGTAGTGATTAAGAGGATGGGGAGACAAGGAATTTGAGGTTGAGAGAGAGACCCAGGAGCCTGGGAAGGATAGAAGCGGGTCTATGTGCATGAAAGATCCCAAACTCAGTTGCCTAAGGCCTGAAATATGAATGAGAGGAGACTGGGCTCAGCTGTACTTGCTGTGAAAAAACTTGGTGCTTTTAGTTGACTGAATATTTAGCCAGCGGGTTAATACTGTATGAACAAAAAATAGTCCTTTTGCTTGAATCCAAACATGGCTCCTCTTGAGGTGTAGGCCCTTCCTTCCGTATGTCCCCTTAAGTTCAGCGATCAGCTCACATCAGCGGTGTACAAGGCCCAGCTCCTTTGGGTTCATGTCTGTCTGAAATATTCCTTGACCTTTGCATACCTACTTCTATACAAAATATGTGTCTAATTATGCATTTGGAATACACATGAATAATCATTTCTCACGGTTAAAACACCATTTCGTTAGTTCTGAGGGCATCAGGCTGAGGGCATAAGGTCACAGTTGTGCAGTGAAAAGGCATAGCACACATGCTCTAGAGCCAGGTCGGCCTGGGGCTGTCCAGGCGCCATCACCGGGGATGGTTGTATCATTTGATCCCCTTGGGCTGGGTTTCCTCATCTGGAAGACAGAAATATGAGAACCTATCTTACAGATTTTTAGAGTTAAATGACATACAGATGTGAAAAATCACTTGGTACACTTGAAGGAAGGAGGAATTTATGACTGAATGAATTCAGTGCTTTATGTAACATATATACTCATATACATATAAAGATCATAAATCATATAGTATATGTCCTCCCCCTCTATTATTCCTCCTCCTCCTATTTTGCAGTTCCGCATGGAAGAAGCTGTCTAAGGAATCAGCAAGGTGGAAAAAAAAGCCATATTTAAATTTCCTTTTACAAGTCTCATGTCCTGAGCATATGACCAAGTTACAGAAGAGGTATCAAATATTCAAAAATATTTGAAGTACAGCATGGTGATGAAGAACATGGACTGTAGCACCAGACAGACCAGAGTCCAAATCCCAACACTTCCGAGCTGTGCTTAGCTGCTGTAAGCCTCAGCTTCTTAATCAGCGAAGTGGGTGTAATAATACAGGCTTCATGGATTACTAATATGCTGTTTTGCACAGTGCTCTGTGCAGGGCTGGTACTGGTAAGGCTGCAATACACAAGAGCTACTAATCATCATCTTCATCTTCATCATCATCGTCTTTTTGAAAGATTTTTATACTTTCAAATTTTCTTTTTTTGTGAGGAAGACCAACCCTGAGCTAACATCCGTAGCTAATCCTCCTCTTTTTGCTGAGGAAGACTGGCCCTGGGCTAACATCCGTGCCCATCTTCCTCCACTTTATATGGGACGCCGCCATGGCATGGCTGACAAGCGGTGCATTGGCGGGTGCCAGGGATCCGAACTGGCGAACCCCGGGCTGCCAAGCGCGGACTAAACCGCTGCACCACTGGGCGGCCCCTCAAATTTTCTTAATTCTGAGGTTTCTTTGGTGACCTTGAAGGCTAATGTTTGCTCATGCCTTCATCTATTCAACAAATGTTTATGGAGTGTCTGCTATATGTCAGGCATTGTGATAAGCTCTGTAAAGTTTTGAATGAGAGAATGTTCGTGGGAGATCATTCCTTTAATGTGAGTAAAACACTTATTCTTTCTCATGGTCCTTTGTCAGATTTCAGGCACTCTAAATCAGCAGTTAATTTGAATCCTCTCTTAAATTCAGAAAGCAAATGTGATGACATTTAAGAAAAGGGTTATGTTCTGCAATCTTCTTTTATCTATCACTAAATTATTATGCTCTGCTTTTTTTCTTTTTCCCAAAAGAGATGGAAGCAGCATAAAATAGAACTGTCAAAATAAGGAAGACAGATCAAGAGCCTTGAAATGTATTGGGGATGTTAGTTGATCCAGATACGTAGAGTAAGAATATCTATGGCAATGATGCACAAAACTTGGAACTGAGCTTCCTAGCAGTCAAGGGGAAAATGAAAAAGAATGAGTTGAAGGTCATATTGGACAATAACTAAAAGTGAACCAGCTCATCAATAAAAGTCACTTTCTTTTTGGTTCAGTGGTAAACGCAGAGAGGTTATGAGATAAAACTTTAAGGAACATTGAAATGAAAAGTATGCCCCGAATAAAACTGTTACAGAAGAAAGAGGAATATTCTTCATGTAGCTGTCTCTTACACCAAGAAATGACAGGTGCTGATGCATTTCGATGATGAATTAAAGCATCACAGTCAAGTCATGAGGTTTTTTGGTGCTCTGTATGATGTAGGAACATCGTTAAGAGACTCCAGGGAAATGAAGTGTTTGCATTGTCTTAGATTGTTTCCTTTCAGGTATCAATTATCTTAACTGGGCTTTTGGCAAGGGCTGGCAAGCAGAAAATTGTAGATCCAATTATAGATCAGGCATCTTAACATTGCTGAGATAGGCAGAAACATGGTAGAATAAAAACACTAAAAAACAAAAAAACCCAGACTACCAACCAATCTGTTGACTGAAGAAACTTTCATCTTCCCCACTGTATGACTTGAATGGTATTTGATAGCAACCAGAAAATTTAAAGCCTTTCATACAGCCTATTTTCATTATGGTTATTTTTATTGTTCATTGTGTGTAATGTATCATTACAGTAGTTTTCTTCTGATACTAAAGGACAACTCTCAAAAATATCAAGTTGGAGCTGTAGCGCCTGGTCTCCCAGAAGCTGTAACAACTTTTGCCTGGAGATCAGAGAACTGAAGTGACATGTTATATGAAGATTCGTGTGTGATACTACAGCCCAAGTTTTACAGATTCCAATAGGACTTCCAGGAACAAATTGATTTAGTTAGGGAAACTTGGGAAATATTTTAAAAGATAAGGGTAATAGTTACCAAGAACCCTCTGCTTCATCAACAGTGGTTTCCTGTTGTGAAGTAATTCTTCCTTGACCCACATGTATTCATTCAGTCAGCATGACTGAGCATCCAGCATCCAGTATGTGGCAGGCCCCGGGCAGGGAGCGGTTGTGGTCATGAATCCAGAGGGAAGTCAGTCTCCTGGGAGAGGCAGGAGGTAAGTGAGTAACAGTGTGCCAAGTGACTCCGTGCAGGGCGGCAGCAAGGGTCATTGGAAAGCATCGGGAGAAGCTCTGTCTGCCTGCGAGAGCTGGAGAAGACGTCCCAAAGGAAGAACTCAGGCTGAATCTCGAAGCACGGGTCAAGTGTCGCAGGAAGGGAAAGAGAGGAAAGGCATTCCAAGCCAAAGGAACAGCATGCACCAAAGTGCTGCAACATGAGAGTGTGATGCAAATAGGGAAGAACAAAGGGTCCAGACGGTGTGAGTAGAGGAACAGGGGTGGTAGGAAATGAGGCTGGAACCTCAATCTTTTTTTTTTTTTTTTTTGGTGAGGAAGACCAGCCCTGAGCTAACATCTGTTGCTAATCCTCCTCTTTTTGCTGAGGAAGACTGGCCCTGGGCTAACATCGTGCCCATCTTCCTCTACTTTATATGGGACGCCGCCACGGCATGGCTGACAGGCAGTGCGTCCGCGGGCGCCCGGGATCCGAACCCGCGAACCCCGGGCTGCCAAGCGCGGACGAAACCGCTGCGCCACCGAGCCGGCCCCTGGAACCTCAATCTTTAAATGCATGGGTTTTGGGGGAGCTGTTGCTGCCATTCCGTAGAGAAGGTGGTTCTTAGAACTCTAGTGCAGATAGGAAGTCCGTTATGTTTCCGCTAACACCAGCGTCTCTCTTCCAGGAAGGACATCATCCTCTCACATTCAGACTCTGGTCCAATGTCTCTTCTTGGCTGTTGGCCAAAGAACTTTAGTTCTTTGTATCTGGGAAGGTTTCTCGTACCTTGAAAGCCAGATGAGGGGCTTGGATAGTTGTCCTTTTGGAAGCCACTGGAGACAATTGTAGGGGTGTCACGATCAGAGTCGTCTTTAAGAGAATCAATCACAGCATAGAGTGGGTGGGGAGAGTGAAGGCCGGGAGCCCATTTGGGACAACACTCTGTGTGGGGTGAGGTGATGAAGGCCTGACTGGGCGGTGGGGGAGAGGAAGGAGTGAATTGGAAGAAACTACCAGTTGGCTGTGGGTGATAAGGAACTGGTAGATTCAGAGACGACCCAGTCATTTCTGGCTTCAACAAAGAGGTGGTTGGTGGTCCAGTCCTTTGAGAGAGGTGGCATATGACCAACAAGGAATTGAAGACCATGGTATTTTTGAACATGGTGATTTTACATTATAGGACATATCCAAACGGTGGTGGCATATAAACGGTTGGAGCTCAGGAGAGGCGTATGAGCTGAAGACCAGGATGTGGGAATTATTAGTAAGAGGATGGCCACGGGAGGACTCGAGATCTCGGCGAGTGCAGAGTAAGAGACGAGGGCTTTGGACAAAGTCCTGGGGAGCACGGACACTTAACTGCTGGCCAAAGGAGATCCTTGAAATGGCAGCCCCACCTACTGTGTGACGTTAGGTAAGAGCCTGAACTCTCTGTGCCTCTTTATCTACAGAGGAGATAATTGCAGTAATTATCCTAGTGTTATGTGGGGAATGAAACGAGTTAACACGTGTAAAGTGCTCATCAGGGTGTTTGCATGTGGTAAGAGGTCAATACATGTTAGTAACTATTTTATTTATGTGGCTGTAAGAGCCACACCTGGAAGGACGCAGGGAGTGATGGTCTGAGAGTGAACCCAGGACCTCATTTTGAAACTCATCTCCACAGGCTGTGAGATCTGGGGCCCCCTTATTTCATTTCAGGGCCACCTCCCTCTGGAGGCTCCCAAACCTTGGCAGAATGGGGATCATACCCAGAGTACTTGTCCTTATCTGGGCTGACATTGGAATTAACTAGAACCTGGACCTACTCCATCCCTGAGATTCTCATGTAATTGTTCTGGGGTCTGCCCAGGGCATCAGGATTTTAAAAAACTCTCCGGGTGATTCTATCGTGCAGTCAAAGGAGAGAACCTTCTTGGAAGGATCCAAAATGAGAGCTTTGTGAAAGTCTTGGTCACTGTGCTTTCTCACTGTTTTCCTGTTCCAGCTCTGGACGCTCTCTGCCTTTAACTTTAGAAAAAAAGTAAGTCTTGTACTTAAAAAAAAAAAAAGATTCCCCTTTCAGCGCAGGCCAACATAGAAAGTAGACTCTTGCTGATGCTTCATCATTGGCTCCAAAGGAAATCCAGCCACACCCTGATAATAATGGGACTTTTCCTGGGCTAAGCAGCATTGGTCTGCTCATCAGGGAGCTCTGTCCAGCTCTCTGGAAGGCAGAGACTTGACAAGCCGCTGAACACCCTCTCTGTGCGGAGGGGGAAGGGAGGACCATGGCCGGGGCGGCTAACGTGAAGCACAGCTTTCCAAGGAGCAGTGCAATGTGGACTCAGCTGTCACAACAGTTTGGGAGTCAAGAAAGCTATTGTCGGGGGCGTGTGCTCAGGGATCTGAGGAAGAGGCGGGCTGGTTCAGGACCTGTTGTTGTGTGTGCAGAAAGTGTATGTTGAAGCCGTCACTAGGAGAGGAATTGCCACCGTGTTTTAACAGCAGTTCATGTACCCCTCCCTCTTCTTCCATCTACTTTTTCATTGTCTTGTCACAGGAATCACAGAGATGTTTTTGTGAGCTCCCATAAGCCTAAAGGTCAGATTTTTATATCTTGACCTAACCTCTACAGGCTTCTGTTAAGTCCTGTCAGTCAGTCAGTCAGTCAATCAACAGACATTCATGGCTGGCATCATCCACAGGGATTCACCTGGAACGACAGATTCAGATTTCCTGAGGGCTTCGTGCTAATGGTCACTTGTCCACAAGCAGACCTTGCATTTGCTAGTGAGATTCCTGATGTGCCATTTATACCAAGCGCCACAGACCCAATCTCTCCAGTCAGATTTCTGCCCTTTCTCACCACCTTGAAATGGTGTCCCCTAATTCCTTTTGATCATGTTTATGCAAGTCATTCCATCCATCCAACTATCCGTTTATGAAGCCACTTATCCATCCGGTTCCCCATCCGTCCACCTACTCTCACTCACCCATCCTCAATTCATCCATCCATCCATCCATCCAACCACTCACCCACCCATCCAACCATCCATTCACTTACTCTTCAACAAAGTTCACATTCCTAGTCTCCAAAAGGTTTATTTGATGTTTCTATTATTATTATCCCATGGAGACAGAATATCCTCACCATATGCTAGCTATTTTATTATTATTGATCAATTAAATCATTAATTCCAAAAAATTAGAGGATTTCTTGGTGCGTGGTATGTGCTTGGGAGGATACTACTGAGGATACAGTAACTAGCCTGAATTGAGTCTTGGAGATTGAGTAAGCATTTTCCAGGTGAAGAAAGTGGAGTGAGGAACGGGAAAAGCCTTTCAGGCACAGGGAATAGCTAGTGCAAAGTCTTGCAGCTAAGAGAGGGAGTGCAGCTTTTGGGGAACTGTAGGTAGCTCCTGATGTCAGCGTAGCAGGGAGGAGGCGAGGCACAGAGCCTCCGAGTGGAGACTGGGGAGATAGGCAAGGGCCAGGTGAAGGGTCTGGGGTGTCATGCTGAGACACCCGGAGCTGTTGAAGGGACTGCAACTCTGCACTTGCGTCTGAAATTGACTTGACTGTTTTGTCAAAAACCAGAAGCAGTTGCCCCCTCCATTCTTTCCAAGTTCAGTCAGTGGACTATCTCAGAGCCGCAACTCCTAGACTTGGCCTGGGAGCCAGGTCTTCTGACCCCAGGGCCACTGCTTTCTATCCACCAACCTACACTGCCATCCCTTCTGACTCATTCTCCCTCTCCCCATATCTAATCTTTTTCATCCGTCAGTTTCTAATAAAAGTCTGGAAACCCAGTCAGAGCTCAATAAATGTTTGTTGAATGAATCACTAATTCCTGTTGAAGGTGTGTATGTGTGTGTGAAAGGCCTCTTGAATTTCTTTCTCCATTTCAGGCCTACTTTAGGTTGCACTGGTAGAAAGGGACTGGATGAGCAATTAAAAATCAGGCTGCAGAACCTGGCTCTCTCACTGACCAGCTGTGCTCTAGGCCAAGTCTTCGCATACTCTTGGGCCTCTACTACCCCATCTGTGGGATGGAATTGGTCGCTTGGACTTGCCTGATGCTTACAGGGTAGCGGTGAGCCGAGAAGAAGTCTATGCCTGTGAAAGAACTTTGCTAACTGCAGAGTGCTGCACATTCATAGGGTAATGTCCCTGCTTCTCCTCTAGTTCAGGCTATTGTCATATTGTGTCTAGATAACGGAAAATCTCTTCCATGCTTACTGTATCAATCTGGGGCCCAGCAGGACATGGATACGTGTACACTTGGGGGTTATTTAATACAGCGATTCTTACAAAGGGGTGGTTTGGGGAAACCGAAAAGCATTAGGGCAGTACTTTGGGACTGGTAACTGTAGGCACCTTGCCTAATCTCTTTGGGCCTGAAGGGTCAAGGGGAGGGAGACCAAGGATCAATATACTAGCCTCTCTCCCGTCTCCTCCCATCTCCTGCCAGTGCCTTCCATAGGGTGAGCCCAACCAGAAGGCAGGGTCAAGGTTACCACTGATGGAGTCCATAAGGTCAGCCTCCTGGGGCACAGAGCAAGGTGAGAAGTACGCAGAGTGGATCTGGGGGTCAAATGGGAGGGGTCTGGCACCCTTCCCCCACCCACTTTGCTGTGTGTCCCCCCAAAGCTGTTCCCCTTGCTACAAATGCCCTGCCCCCTCGCCCTTATCCGACTTGCTCATGTATGTCAGCCAGCCTTTATTCAGGCCTTCTGTCTCCAACAAGCCTTCCTGGAGCTCCTCTCTGTCATGATACTGGTCATACCGTGCGGACTGTTTGTTCTCTGGAGGTAGGAACTCTGTCTTCTTTCTCTTCCTTATCACCCCCAACCCCCTGCCCCCCAGCCCACTCCCTAACCCTGACCCAGTGCCCAGCACAGGACCAGTGTGAAGCAAACCCTGGGAGATGTTGGTTGCCCTGAGCTGAACTACGTGATCTTGAAGCGTAGTGCTCAATGGGTTTCTCCTCTCCTACCAAACCTTCGGTGGCTCCCCATTTCCCATGAGTCAGAGATATTCCAAACCCCTTTCTTTGCTCTCTGAGATGCTCTACCATCTGTGATCATGCTCACCTATCTGATCCCCAGCACCCATGCTGGCCAGCCTGCTGAGTCTGGGGCTTTCTGTCTTCTGTTGCCATGCCTTGGATAGTTTTGTGATTCGTTCTGATTGGGTTTGTTTTTGGAAGTTAGTATTTCTTGGTGATGCATATGATGCAGGACTGCGTGAGTATCTCTGGCAGGCTCTACGTTATGGAGAATCAGAATCAGAATGCATAACACAGCAATACGTACACACACATTCTCCTCCTCCCCATCCAAACACACTTATCTCTTCTATTACCGGCTCTGGGCTGATAAGGTACAGGGGTGCTGGAGAGGGCAGGAGAGGTCTGTGGATTCATCGGTTCCTTCTTTCACTAGCTGTGATCTTGAATAAGAACACTTAATTCCCACTTTTTCAAGAAGATGGTCATTCTACCCTCTTTCTGGGCAATCCTGGAGACCCTATGAGAATTATATGCCAGCCCTGTAAATGAAGCCGCCACAGGAAACATCAATAGATAGGATTCTGTGCTGTATCCGAGGCAGCCCATTTGCATTGCCATTAGCCTTCTCAAAGGTGGTAGTTTCCATTCCATTTGGCCTCAGCTGAAATGTGGTGATTGTGTGTGTGTGTTGTATCTAGAAATCACAGATATTGTCATATCAAATGATAGTTGTTGCAGATTTGTCAAATACTAGTTATGCTCATCAGTGCTTAGAAATCAGACTTACCATTAGAACTTACTTAATGCATTAATAAAGAAGGCTATATTATTATATCACAAATTTACTTTTTAATATTTTGCTAATTGGAGTTTTACAAAATTGCTTTTCTTTGTAATCATGTGTTATTTTATTGTATGCGTGTAAACACATTATTTTGAGAACATGTCCAGAGACTGCCAAATAGGTCTCTATTGTGTGCACGTGCACACACACAAACACAAACACACACAAACTCCACAACTTCTAAAGAATCCAGCCTTAGATTCCAGGACATACCCTCAGGGGAAACCTCCAGAACCCGAGGCTGCTGATTCCTGGTGCCTATAGATGCTCCAGGAAAACAGAGGAAGGGGCTTGGAAATACAAAGCAGAGGGGATAAAGTGTGAAAAAGTAAATTCAGAGAGGCGGGGGTGGGGGGGGGGAGCAGGGAGAGCTTTTGGGCTTAAATCTGCCATGGACTTGCTCTGAGATTTTGGACAAATTCCCTCACCTTTCTAAGCCTCAGTGTCCCCACCTGTGAAATAGCAATAATAGTACCTATCCTGCACAATCATAATAGTGATAAAAAAGAACTATACATGCGTATGCCTTCCACTGAGCTTGACGCACACAGTAGGCTTGCAGCCATGGCCAGCCCATGAAAAATTAAAAGAGGGAGATCGGGGAGCGAGTGGGAGGGGTGCTGAGCAGCCTGGAAAGTGGGCCTTCACCTGCCCTCCTGTGTGGACAGCCTGGGGACATCCTCCCACACAAGCCTGATGCGGTGCTGACCCCCAGGAACCCACAGGGCCGGCATTCAGGGTCTGAAGAACTGAGAAAATCTTGGATGTCAAGTCCTAGGTTCTTCAAAGGACGCTGGTGCCCCGAGGTGGTCAGACTTCGTGGGGCATGAGGCTGGAATGAGTCTGCCTCTTGGCCACTTAAGAAAAAACAGACCATTACTGGGGCTGCAGTGGTTGGGCCTGGAATTCCAAAGCCGTGAGGACACCTTGTCCTCAACTCACCTGGGCCTGCCTGTGGCCAGGGGCTGGGAGGTCTGTTCGCAGCAGGCTCGGGCTGGGTTCTCATGAAGGCTGGGCACGGTGGGCCGCGAGGCAGTGGCCAGGCACACAAGAATGTACACACTGGCCAGGCACACAAGAATGTACACACTGGCCCAGGCCTGTTTTGCTGGGTGGTCAAGACAGGACCAGCACTAGAGTGCAGCGAGAGAGGCATGGTTTTTAAGGAGGCCCTCTTTCTCAGGTGGCTGACCCTGCACTTACACACCTTGAGATTGAGGGCCTCCTTAAATTTGGCATCCGAGGGTCTCTCTTACCTCCCCCTAGTCCGGGCTCTGGGTCAAGCAGTGTAAGATGAACCTCACAGAATCTCTCAGGCCAGCTCTTTCCAGATTGGGCTTCCTACTGAAACCACCTGAGAAGCTTGTTAAAATGTAGAATTCCTCCCAAATCAGATCTCTGCGGGTGGGGCTTTGGAATCTGTATGTATCAATATCCCTTCAGGTCATTATTATGGGGCCAACCCCGGGCAGATCTAGGGACGGCCCTCCGGAAGTGTGGGGCTAACCTGAGTCACAGATCTTTGTGGTTTACAAAGCACTTTTCCATGCACGAAACTTATTTGATTTTCACAAAGTCCCCAGGAGACAGGGCATTTTCCAAAGAGGAAAATCACGTTGGTGATTGTGTGGCAGAGCCAGAACTAGCACTATTCACTCATTCGTTCATTCACTCATTTGTTCATTCACTCATTTATTTAGCAAACATGGATTAAATATCTACTGAGGCACACACAGGAAATTGACACTTAGCAGGGTACACACACCCTGTGCATAGAGACTACTTAACCTATGAGGACTGTGGAGATCAGAGGAAAGAGAGTGGGGAAGTGTGTTGGGAGGAGTCCCAGAGGGCTTCCTGGAGGAGGCAGTGAGCTGGGTTTTGAAGCGTGAGTGCCATTTCACCATTTATGGAAAGGCAGTCTTGCAGAGGGAACTGCACATACAAAGTTGTGCTTTGTTGGGCTTGAGAAAGCCTAGTGTACTCAGGGCAAGTTGACTACGTGGGGATTATTGAGACGAAGCTGGGTAGGTAGGCTGGGATGAGATTGCTGAGTTTGGATGATTTCCTTCAGGCCACAGGGAGCCATTGAAAGTGTCTGGGCCAAAAAGTGACATCAGCTCTGTGGTTTAGCCCAGTGCTTCTCAAAATGTACCGTGCATGTGAATCACCTGGGCATCTTGTTAAAATGCAGATTCTGACTCCATACGTCTGGGGTGGGGCCTGGCATTCTGCATTTCTAACAAATTCCTGGGGACATGCTGCTGCTGCTGGTCCCTGGGACACACTTGAAGTAGAAAGATTTTAAGTAGCTTCAAATCAGTGTGGACCGACGAGAGGACAGATTCGAGGCAGGAAAAGCATCAAAGCGGGCACTGGGGGTAGGGAGTGGGTTGGTTGTTCAAGAAGGCTGTTGCTTCATCAACTTGGGCATCAGACCCCATCAGCCCTGGGTTATGTCACTCTCTGTGTTTCTCCCACCCAGAACGGGGTGGAGGCAGGAGGGGTCGGAATTCAGCTTTGCCCAAGTCTCTTTAGATGGTGAGTTTCGGCAAGTGACATCACAGTGCTCTTGGGGGATCGTCATAACCTGTTGATATTCGCTCCAACACAGGACTGGGAGCCATTCTGCCTGCAGAAAATACTAGTCTCTTCCACGATGGGGTAAAACCTTCCATCCAGAAGTGCAGGACCCATAGAATGTGACCGGCTGTTTCAGTGGTTTTCCGTTACTCTTTGTGAACTCTTCATTCTTGCCATCTGCTAGCAGAAGAGTGGTGGCAGTTGCCAGAGGTTTGAGGAAAAAAAAAATCATGGGAGAATTTACATTTGAGAAAATTCCATTCATTGACTTAATTATTTCTGGGAATTCAGAAAAGACCACCATGATCCTTAAGCCACGAAAATACTTGGGCCGGCCTTGGAAATGCTTGAATTCTGCAGGAGCAGCTTTTGGGAAATCTTGTACTGTGCAATTTTGTAGTCTGAACGTTTTGCCTGTATTTCAAGTTTTTGCAGTACTAAATAGTGTTATAGCAACATCAGGCGAAATTAACAAAGAGAAGGAAAATAATTAAAACCAGAGGGACAGTATAATTCTTGAAGTCGTCACTCTGCCACACTTATCCTGACATGTCAATGTTTCCTGCTTTTTCCCCCCAGTTTTCATCATTATGCAGACTTGTATTTTTTATGCAGTGGCAATTACATTCAATTCTATTTCCTACTTTTTCTGCTTGACGTTGCAGCATAGCTATTTTTCCATGTTGTTACGCAGGCCTCATAATCAAGTTCATGGGCCGTATAATTCACTGGCAAGATGTATGATAGTTTATTTAAACCTTGCTATTGGCCATTTCAGTCACATGATGCTATTAAAAATGGAATGAGCAACCCTGTTAGTGGGAGTGTGAAATGGTACAAGCCTTTTGGGAAAGCAATTTGGCAATATGTTTCACAGGCCTGAAAAACGTTCATTGCCTTAGAGCTAGTCATCCCACTTCTGGGAATCTCTCATAAGGAAGTAATCTAAAGTGCAGATCAGATTTATGCATCAAAATCGAAACTTTATGTATAACAGAGAAAAACTTGAAACAACCCAAATGTCCAAACATAGAGGAAGCATTATGTCAATGATTACATAGCTGTTCAATGGAATATTATGCAGCCATTAAAAATGTTTATGAAGAGTTTATGAATGGAAAGGCTTCCATTATGATTGAAATAAGCAGGATGTAAGATTATACTTGTACTGTGATACCAGCTGTGTAAAAATAGTTTACCAGTATGCATAGAAAAGGGTTGGAGGGAACACCAAAATGTTAACAGTGGGTGGTCGGAATAGGAGCAGTTTTATTTTTCTTTCAACTTCTTATGTCTTAGAAAAAAGTTAATTTTGTTCTGATAAAAAATTAACACATATTTATTGAATAAAATTGCAAGCATTAAAGAAATATATAATGTAGAAAGCTAACCCTTGTTCATTGCCGTCTTTGCAATGAACATCTAAAACATGTTTCCAAAATCAACTTAGTGTGAAAATGTCAGACCAAACTATCTTTGAAGCAGGTGTATGTATTTTTCTTTGTCTTGTAGAATTCTTATGCTTTGAAAAAATACATGTATCCTAAGAAAATTTAAGTTCTACATAATGCAATTTTTTTGGGTAGTCAGCATTATAGTATCTGGATTTTTTTTTTAATAAGAAAGGAAAATGAAGTCAGCTATCAGGAAAACTTAGTATTAGTTATGCACATTACTAGACAGGCATTACTATCAAGCTCTGAATTTCTTGGATGCCTGGGGTGTGGAGTAATATCAGCTTGTTGGCTAGGTCCTTGTTATTCTAGATAATTTATATTGATTCAAAATGATTTTTTATGAGAAAGTTAAACTAGAAAACCTCTACATTTCTATATTTTCAAAATGTTCTATCTATCTGATGAAATATTTATTTTATAATAATTGGAACAATCTTTAAAACACACAGGCACATAATGAGTTCTTCAAGAAAGGATGGATTAGATAAATTATGGTATGTACATTCAGCAGAATACTCTATGGTTGTTGAAGATAATAATAGAGTTCCATATTTACTGACATTGAAAACATGTCTGCAACATGTTAACCCAGTGATAAAAAGCAAACTCCGAAACATGCATACTGTGATCCTAGTTTGTAAATATCACGTTCAGTATAACACGCCCCCCCCCACACACTTACATAACATTCTAGAAAGGGATTCACCAAGATATTAATAATGGTTATCTCTAAGGAGTAGGAACGTGGGTGATTTTAATTTTCTTTTCGTTTGTTTGAATCTTCTAAATTTTCTAATTGAACATTCAATATTTATATAATTTAGAAAATAAATTTCGAAATTCCTCCAAATTCATTAAAGAAAAAAGGAGGGAAGAAGCAAGATTGGCTTTTGAATGGGAGGTGAGGAACTATTAAAAGAAAATTAAACCCAATGTATTTTTCACTCAAGCCCTCATGGCTCAGATATATGTTCCTGTGAAAACCAACCTACTCAGCTTTTCCTCCCATCTGCCCCCTTTCTCATCTCATCTGTACTTCTCTGAATCTAGGCCTTCTTAAAGGCTTCAATGGAGCATCACCTCCTCCAGGAAGTCTCAGATTTCCCTACCCCCACCAATGTGTAAATAATATCTTCTGTGGAATTTTTGTAGCCCTAGACCTGATTCCTTAAGTCTCTTATCACTCTGTTTGTTGTACTGGGCTATATAAGATCCTAAGATGTTGTTATTTAAGATATGAAGATATTATCATCCACACTAGAGAGAGTTCCTTCAGAACAAGGTTGTGTGAGTTTTACATCTCTGCTTCTCCCATACCACACAGGGCTTGGTATGTAGCTGGTGCACAATAAAACTTTGCTAAAGGACTGAAAAATGGACACAGGATCTTTTCTTCTCCGGGAGGAAGGGTTGCTGAGAGATGATATTCACAAATAAACATGCACTAGCAAAATAGGACAGTGACATCAAAGAACTTTATTGAATAATCCAGCATGTGCCAGAAATTTCAATAGGCGCTTAGTTTCCCTCCCTCTTTTCAATAACCCCCAGAATAGGTACTATTAGCCCCCAATTTACAGATGAGGAAGCTGAGGCTGAACTTTGCACAGCTGGTGAGTCGGGCAGACGGGATTTTAACCTGTGTCTGACTCCACAACCCCTGACCTTTCCACAGGGCAGGAGAGGCGCCAGATGGGTGACTCAGGAAATAGGGTCAAAGGTTTCCCTCTTCTGAGGCAAGTGTTCTTTCAGGCCAGGTGGCTAATAAAGGCTGCCCATTTCATTTATGACTGTCTGAGCTCTTCTGTGCTGGATTCTATGTGCCAGTAAACTAGTAAAGGGTGCGGCATTTTTTTTAATAACAGCACGTTTGAAAACTGTCTGATCAATGAAGGGTTTAATTTCTATTCCTTAGTCCACATGCTGATGCCTCTGCCTGACCAGCATTATGCCTCCTCTGAACGATGTGAACCAGATTAGGATGCTTTCCTACTAACAAGCACTGAGACATGGTCATCTCTTCCTTCTCTTGTCTTTCCCAAACACATCTCCTGAACTTCACCCGATCACATCTCATATAACTTCAGTTATATGCTTTGAGGGTCAATTCCAAAGAGAGGAGAGGGACAAGCCAGAGAGATGACACTTGGAAAGAGCAATGTATCGAAAGAGCAGAACTCATAACTCATTTACTTAAAAACTTTTACGGTCGATTAAAAAAATTTTTTTTATTGAGATATAATTGACATATAACATTTTACTTTAAGGTACAACATAATGATTTGATATATGTATATGCTGCAAAATGATTTCCTTGATAAGTTTAGTTAACGTCTATTACCAGAGTTAAATTTTTTTTCTTGTGACGAGAACTCTTAAGATTTATTCTCTTAGCAGCTTTCAAATATATAATACAGTATTGTTAACTATAGTCATCTTGTTGTACATTATATCTTATAACTGAAAGTTTGTACTTTTGTGTGTGTGTGTGTGTGTGTGTGAGGAAGATTAGCCCTGAGCTAACATCTGTTGCCAATCTTCCTCTAGTTTTTTACATGTGGGACGCCTGCCACAGCATGGCTTGATGAGCAGTATGCACGTTCGTGCCCAGGATCCGAACCTGCGAGCCCCGGGCCGCCAAAGCAGAGGGCGCAAACTTAACCACTGTGCCACTGGGCCGGCCCCTGAAAGTTTGTACTGTTTGACCACCTTCACTCATTTTGCCCATGCCCCTCCCTCCTCCTCTGTCAACCACCAACCTATTCTGTTTCTATGAGTTTGATTTTTTTTAGGATTCCACATATAACTGAGATCATATGATATTTGTCTCTCTGATTTATTTCACTGAGTATAATGCCCTTAAGGTCCATTCGTGTGGTCACAAATGACAGAATTTCTTTCTTTTTTTATAGCTGAATAATATTCTATGATATTTGTATACCACATCTTCTTTATCCATTCATCTATTGATGGACACTTAGGTTGTTTCCATTTCTTGGCTATTGTGAATAATGCTGCAATCAATGTGGGAGTGCATATATCTTCCAGACAGTGATTTTGTTTCCTTCAGATAAATATTCCAGAAGTGGAATTGCTGGATCCAGTCGATTTTCATTATTTGTGGAAGTTATGGTCTATAAAGTCACCGTGGACACTGGAATAGCAAATACTGCACAATTGCTCATGGAGTTAGGCTCCCGTGAGCCTCTGGTCACAACATTTTCATCAACCGATCAACACTTAACCTTGTTGCAGGTGTGCTCATGTTGAAAGACACTTTATTTAATATATATTGTTGATCCATCCACATTGAACCCACAGCCAACAGCACCGTATCTCAGGCCTGAATGAAGCTTCTCGAACCCGTATTTTCTCCGTAAGGCATACCGCCGCCTTCTTGTGCTAAGGAACAATAGACGGCACTTCAGTACTATGCTTGGGGGCCATTTAAACAGTGAAATCACCACCCAAAGGCACAAAAATGTGAAAAACGTGGCACTAAATAGACGGTGAAAAGGACACTTGTTTCCAATATGACCGCTGGAACAAGAAGGCAGAGCATCGCCTGGTTCCACCGCAGCCGGGAACGTGTACAGTCGTGTGTCGCTTAACGACGGGGGTGCGTTCAGAGAAACGCATCTTTGTCGTTGTGCGAACATCATAACGTGTGCTTACACAACTCTGGGTGGTACAGCCTATTACACACCTAGTCCGTATGGTACTAACTTTAAGGGACCGCCATCGTATATGTGATCTGTTGTTGACCGAAATGTCATTATGTGGCGCATGACGGTAATAGTTTGCTAGGGATACCTCCATAAAACACCACAGACTGGGTGCTTACAGAAATCAATTTCCTCATAGTTCTGGAGACTGGAAGTCTGAGATCAGGGTGTTGGCAGGTTGGGTTACTGCTAAGATTTGTAGATGGTCACCTTCTGTCTGTGTCCTCACGTGGTCTTTCCTGGCGTCCCTCTGTGTGTTCTAATGGCCTCTTATAAATACATCAGTCAGACTGGATTAGGGCCCATCCTAACGGCCTCATTTTAATTTAATTACCTCTTGAAAGATCCAATCTCCAAATATAGTCACATTCTGAGGTACTGGGGGTTAGAGCTTCAACATATGAATTTTGAGAGGGACACAATTCAACCCATAACAGTGTGTTCAGGGGACTTAAATTTTTCACTGCTCTGCACATGCCTGTGAATGACCTCAAGAGCTCTATGGGTATTGATTTTGGGGTTACAAGTAAATTTTAGCAAATAGGCACATTTGTAAATATGGAATAATAATGATTGACTATAACTGCATCAATGACAATTGTTGAATTAGAAATCTGGTGGGCTGTTGAATTTTTGATACTTGCAAGGCTGATCTAATATAAGCTTCCAACTCTAACAGGATAAGTTTCCCTCCAGTTCCTTAGATGTGGACGGAGATTCACCATCTGGGTACTAAGAGGAGGGAGTGGGAGCTTTCTTACTCTCAGTAGACCCCTCCTCTTCTTTTTTCTCGAATTCTTCTCTTTGAGTGAAATCTTATTTAGATTAAAGAGAAGGAAAACAATAGTGCATGCAAAGCTACTGGCCTCACCCAAAACATAAAATGAGCTATAAATCCTGGGAACACAAAGTCTGCACACTCTGTAGCTTTCTAGAAAATCTAAGCCAGACAACTGGAGGGGATAAGGTAGGAGAACGGAGGATAATTTCCCACCCGTCTCCGTTGCTAATAGTCTCTGCAATAGACTCCTATTTATTTGTCATTCAACTCCCAGCACAGCCTGTGGGGTGAGGCACGGCAACAATGATCAGAGTTAAGAAGGCGACTGAGTTGCATGAAATTATCTGGCTGTTTAGGGGTCAGCGTCACAACTGGGTCTTCAGACCCCCCAAACGTGTCCTGTTTCTTTGACTTTTGAGTTGGAACAAACTGAATTGGCCCCAGATGTTGATATCAATGCATCTGTGTTTGAGAAGATCAATAGGTCTTTCTAGGCCTGGAGGCATTTGTGAATCCTTTTACATTTCTACACTCGTTCCTCTTGAGTATCTACTACACACAAGAGAGGGGATGGGCGTCGGGGTCCAAAGGTGACTGAGCCCGGGCCTCGACCATGGCGGAATTCCGATCGTCTAGAGAGTGCTGCTGGATAGAACTATACTGTGAGCCACGTACGCTATTTTAACTTGTCTAGTAGCCACAACAGAAAATGGTAACTGGTGAAATTAATTTGATAATGTATTTATTCAACCCAGTATATCCAAAATATTATCCTTTCCACATGTAATCAATATTAAAATTGTTCACGAGATATTTTACATTCTTTTATTTGTCCTACAGCGTTTCAAAATCCAGTGTGGATTTTACACTTACAGCACTTCCTAATTTGTCCAGCACGACTCGTAGTACTCAGTAGCCACATGTGGCTGGTGGCTACCATATTGGATGGCACAGAACTAGGGGAGATATTTCTGGAATAATTCATACACCACTACGGAATGCTGGTCGTAATGAAAGCCTATACTCTGTACCCTGGGGACACAGGGAGGGAGCATTTCACTGGGAATTGCTTCCGAAGGCTTCCCAGAGGAGTGGACTTTGGATTTGGGACTTGATTGCACCCAGAAGGGAAGGGCATCCTTGGCAAAGGTGGGAGAAGCCATCTGGGGGCCACTGAAAGGAGGAGCCCTGGTTCCCTGAGCCGGTTTGGTCCTGACATTCTCCAGGCTGGCATGAATTTTGCAGGAGGAATTGAGTTCCAGGAATGGCAATCAGTTTTCAGTCCTGATGAGTTTGCTCAGGGCTGTGTGCTTAGAACTGAGTAAGCCAATGCCTGCTCTCTAGGAGCTCATCTCTAGACCAGTGCTTCTCAAACTCAGGTGGGCAGCAGAGTCACCTGGAGGGCTTGTGAAACCACCAATTCCTTGGCGCCACCTCCAAGTTTCTGATTTAGTTGGCCTGGGGTTGTGACCGAGAATTTGTATTTCTCGCAAACCTCAAGCTGCTGCTGCTTGGAGAATCAGTCCTTGAGAGCTGCTGGTCTAATAGATGAGTAAAGCCATCAAACATTCATTCAACAAACATTCTCAGCTTAGCACTTCGCGGCAGGCGCTGCTTCAACACTGGGGATACAGTGGTGAGCAAGACAATGAGGTCCCCTTCTTCAGTGGAGCTTCTAGTGTGGACACAAATAGTGGACAGTGGTGACCTCAGGGCCCTCAGGGAGTTGACCTGATAATAAGAATACTCTATCGTTAGCCCTAAAACTCCATGCCTATAAAAATTACAGTTTTGACATCCAAGATTATTTCTAGTCCCCAAAAGAAACATCTGTCAGAGGAGATACACCATTAACGAGGACCTACTCTGTGACACTCATTGTGGCAGGGACTTCACTGATCTGACTGTGTTGTATTCTGACGGTGTGATCAACACTACTACCTGCTTTCTGTAGTGAGAGTGACCGATCGCAGAAAGGGTGGTGGGATAACGCCCACCCAGACACACGCCTCACACCGTTTCGGTCACGACAGACCGCATATACGACGGGGGTCCGATAAGATTGGCACCACACAGCCTAGGTCTGTAGTCAGCCGTGTTAGTACACGCTATCGTGTTCACACAACGACGAAATTGCCTAATGACGCATTTCTCAGAAGGTAGCCCCGTCATTAAGCAACGCATGACTGTGTTTCCACAACCCGTTCATGGAGGGACTGTGGTTTGTCTCCGTTCTGTTTGTTGGTTCTTGGTGGCCCCTCTGTCTGGTCCTCTTAGCAACACATCCCCTCCTCCAGTTTTTCTAGTTAACTTCTCTTGCTCATCTTTCAGATCCCTGAGCAACCACTGACTCTTCAGAAAATCCTTTCTTGACCTCCCTGATAAGTTTTGATGGTGTATTTATTGATTATTTAATTCACAGGGCCTGTTACACGGTGGTTACTTAATAAAATCGTTGATGGAATGAATGAGTTAAGGAATTTAATGAAACCAGGGAAGGCTTCTTGGAGGAGGCGGACCTTAACTTACAGGGCTGAAAAGAAGACATTCCAGGAGACTGGAGCAAGGAGAGGAGCAGCCTGGCAGTTAAAACCAGAGACAGACTTGAGCCTGGAGAGGTGGAGGCTTGTGGGGGGACCAGGCGTTCTGCATAAACGTGGGACTTGGGTAGATGGGTGGGGGTCGCACCTGGGAGAGATTGTAGAGGTAGACGTGGAATTTTGATAAAAGAGTTCAGGAAACAGGGAGCCCCTGAATGTTTGGTGGCGGCTGAGCCACATCTACGTGTTTTCTGTTTTAGAGTTAAAACTCAGCTCCTCAGGGTCCTGTGATGGGTGCTTGGGGGAGCCGATAGGGGGAATCATAGTTAGGATTCAAGCTCCAAAATCACAGGCTTAGGATCAAGTCCTAGTTCCAGCCCTTAACTGCACGTGACTGCGGGCAAGTTGCTTAGCCATTCTGAAGCTCAGTTTTATTCTGTAAAAGTAGGCAAAAAAAAAAAAAAAAAAAAAACCGAAGAAATTGCCAAATTCATTGCATTGCTGTGAAGATTAAATGAGATAATACAGTGGGAAGTGTCTGGGATAATGTCTGGCATGTGGCAAGTGCTGAAGACACACTAGCTGTTATTATGAAGATAATTTTCCCTGTTTCTCCTTTCTTCTCTCCTTCTCATCCTCTTCCTCCTCTCTTCATGCACTGCCCATGAGAAGACTTTTCAGGGCTCCTGGGTGGACCCCAAGCACTGGTCTTGGCATCCGGGTAGGTGGGACGTCCCTGAGGCTCAGGGTGGGGCAGAGGCAAGGACAGTCACAGCCGGTGGCATTCACTTTCCTACCTGATTCCTTGCCACTGACAGAAGGCAGATCATTCACCTTTTGGCATCTCATCAGTTTCGACATCAGCATCCGGGGGACTGTCATCCCCGCTGACCATTACTGCTGTGATTATCCTCTCCCTGCCTCTAGTTCCTAATCTCCTCCCAGGAAATAATTTAGCAACTGCTGAGGTCAGCGAGGGGCTGAGGCCAAATCTGACACATGCCAAGGAACAAGCTAATCTGAAGGGAAGCCCCTGCCTGCAGTTGAGGCAGAGAAAACAGACACAAACGACACTCAGAGAAGGAAGAACAAACTTTCGGAGTTCAATTGGCTGCAGAGCCTTTTAGGAGACCGAATTACAGTAAATCTAAAAATTAGGCCTGTGGAGGACCAGTGTGCTTTTCCTTAAATGCACAAAAAGTTTCTCCTTTATACCTGACTAGGGAACAATGTAATTCCACAGGCACATTTTGCCTTATTTTGTTGCGTGGGACCCAGAAAAGCTCAGGGGAGAGAGAGTTCCTGAAATTGTAGCTTGTTACTCGAAGATCAAATGCAGGGAAAGTTATTTTTATACCTAGTGGGTTTTTTTTTTCCTTCCTCCTCCTTTCAACTGCCTGGTGTTTGTCCTCACAATTAAGGGGTTTGTCTTGTTAAACAAAGTATTTTTTTCTTCCTTTCCTTGATTATAAAAGAAATACATGTTCATTGTAGAAAATTAGAATCTGCCAAAAAAAAAAAAGAAGGAAGTGGAAAAAAGACGTCTGTCATTCAAAGATAATCAACCGAGGTTAATGCTTCGACACATTTTCTTCTGGTACTTTTTTCTCCGCTTCTTTTAAATAAAGTCCATCTGGTGCATATAGCTTGTATCCCACAGCTGTAATGCAATATTTCTAGCACGTGACAGAATATAGTGCCTGCCCCCTTCCTATCACATCTCCCTTCTTTTCTTCCCAGAGTTAAGTCTGTTTATGATTCTGTTGCTTTTCTTCATTTTTTTCCACCTATTTAGATGTCACTAAACAATATATTGTTTCATTTTGCATGTTTTGTGGTTTTGTATAAATGACAGCATAGTGTATGTTATAGCTCATGAGTGCCAGGAAATCTTATGGGGACTGGTCACCTGGCGACTCTGGATGGATCACCCCAGATTTAAGTTGATCCTGGTGTGCTGTGTAGAAGTATTATCATTTTCTAAGTGAATGAAGACATAAAGGAAGGTTAGGAAGACATTGCTTTTGTTTTTCATTCCTCCTAAAGTTTGTGAGATTCAACCATGGTGATGTTTATTTCTAGTTCATTCACTTTTACTGTTGTATAGTATTTCATTGTATGAATACATGACAAGTTACGGTACTTATCCATTATCCCGTAGATAGACATTTGGTGTTTCTGGTGTTTGGCTATTTCAAACAATGCTTTTATGAACACTCTTAAGCATGTCTCTTGGCTCACATGTGTAAGAGTTCTTAATTTAGGGCATACATCTATGCTGGGTCATTGGGTATGTGCATCCTCAAATGCACTAGAAAATAGCAAATTGTTTTCTAAAATGATTACACAAATTCTTTTTTTTTTTTTTTTGGTGAGGAAGACCAGCCCTGAGCTAACATCCGTTGCTAATCCTCCTCTTTTTGCTGAGGAAGACTGGCCCTGGGCTAACATCGTGCCCATCTTCCTCTACTTTATATGGGACGCCGCCACGGCATGGCTGACAGGCAGTGCGTCGGCGGGCACCCGGGATCCGAACCCGCGAACCCCGGGCTGCCAAGCGCGGACGAAACCGCTGCGCCACCGGGCCGGCCCTACACAAATTCTTTAAACTCCTCTGGAAAGTATATGAGGGTTCCTGTTGCTTCAGATCCTTGGCAGTGTTGGGTATTATCAGACTTCGGTTTTTGCCATTTGGTAGGTGAAAATGATATCACATTGTGATTTTAATTTGAATTTTCTTAATTTCTAATCAGGTTGACTGCCTTTAAAAATTTTTTTAATTTTTGCCATTCAAGTTTTCTCCTTTTTCAAAATGTCTGTTAATATCTTTTGCTCCTTTTTCTGTTAGGTTATTATTTTTTTGGTAAGACTCTTTATGTACTCTAAGTACTATTCCTAGGTCAGTGTTGTAAATATTTTCTCCTAGTTTCTGACTGTTCACTTTTCTATATTGTATTTTGATGAATAGAAGTGATTGAATTTATCAATTTGATAAAAGTTAATGCTTTTTTGGTGTGTCTTATTTAAAAAATCCTTCCCTACCCTGAAGTCATCAACATATTCTATATTTTTTCAAAAATTTTTGTAGTTTTGCTTTTCATCTCTCTTACTAAAATAGCTGAAACTGATCTTTTTGTATAGGTGAAGCAGGAATCAAAATTTTTATTATATCTTCCATAACTAGTTATTGAATAGTCTATCTTTATGTGCGGACTTGTCATGAAACTCTTTCCTATCCCAGGTATCTATAAATGCATGAGTCTCAATGCTCTCCCAGTTGGCAAATATGTTCCTCCACATATCAGTAGGACTCTATCTTAATTTTTATAATTTTATAATAAATTCTGATATTTGGAAGGGTTTTTGTTACTCTTCAAAATTGTCTGAATTGCTGTTGGCCCTTTGCTCTTGGTCGTACATTTCAAATTAGATGTTCAAGGTCCTTGGCTAACCATGCTGGTATTTTGATTTCACTTATATTAATCTGCAGATCCATTTGGGGACAGTTGACATCTGTATATTGAAACTTCCTATCCATGAACACAGTCCCACTCTCTCCCTCCATTTAAGTTTTTAAAAATGTCATCTAACAAGTTTTACAGCTTTTTCCATAAAGGTCTTGCACATTTTTTATTAGAATTATTTTTATCATAATAAATTGCATTTTTAACTGGTGGTTGTTGGGTCATAAAAATGTAACTGAGTTTTGTTTACTGATAATTTTGCTAATTTTCTTATACTTTCTAAAAATTTGTAGCCTCTATTGGTGTTTTTCTACAGACAATCATATGATTTGGGAATCAAGACAATTTTATACTTTTTAAAAATTTTCATTGTCTAATTGCATGAGGTAGGACCTCCAAAAAAAATCAGATTTAAACCAGGATAGCAGTTTCTTTGCTGACTGTAAAGGAAATTCTTCTAATAATTCACCATTAAGTGTGGTATTTACTTTGGATTTTTGTAAATATCCTTTTTCAAGTTAAGAAAATTTCTTTCTATTTTTAGTTTGCTAAGTTTTTTTTAAAGCACTTATTAGTGTTGAATTTTTAGAGATTTTTGTGTGTCTACTCATATGATCCTGTGATTTATCTCATTTAATATGTTATGATGATGAATAGCAAAAATAAATATCTAATTTAAGTCAACATGGCATTTCTTGGATCAGTCAAATTTGGTCACGTGCATTATCTTTCTTTATCTTTTCTGAATTTGATTTGCTAAAATTTTGTTCGAAGACTTTACATCTAGGTTCATATGACTGGTGATTTTTATTGGCTAGTGATTTTCCTTTTTTATATTATATTTGCCTCATTTTGATATCAAAGCTGTACTTTCCTTATCAAGTGAGTGAGGAAGTTGTTCTCCTCTTTCATTTCTCAGGAAGAGTTTGAATTATCTGTAATTACCTGTTTTTTTGTTTTCCTTTTTTATTTTTTTGTGTGTGAGGAAGACTAGCCCTGAGCTAACATCCGTTGCCAATCCTCCTCTTTTTTGCTGAGGAAGACTGGCCCTGGGCTAACATCCGTGCCCATCTTCCTCTACTTTATATGGGACGCCACCACAGCATGGCTTGACAAGCGGAGCATTGGTCCCCACCCGGGATCCAAATCTGCAAACACTGGGCTGCCAAAGCGGAGTGCACGAACTTAACTGCTACACCACCAGGCTGGCCCCTGTAATTACCCGTTCTTGACACTTCGTTAGAACTTGCTTTTGTAACCATTGGGCCTGTGAGTTCTTTATGGGATGGTTTTAAATTATAAATTTAATTTCTTTGATGGTTAAAGGAAAAGCCAGATTTTCTAATTTTTTTAAAGAAAATTTTGGTAGATTATACTTTTCTATGAATCTTTCCATTTTATTTAAGTTTAAGAATTTATTGGCATAAAGACAATTGTAGTATTTCTTATCTTTTAAATCTCTTCCCTATCTATAATTTTGTCCCTTTTATTATTCCTATTAGTATTTGTTTGAGCTCTCTGTCATTTTTTTCTTGATCGTTCTCACTGAACATTTATCAATTTTATTAGACTTCATAAAGAACCAACTTTTGACTTTGTTAAAGCTCTCTATCTTATTTTCATTTTGTATTTTATCAATTTCTGCTCTCATTTTTGTTTCTTTCTTATGTCTGCTCTCCTTGGGTTCATTCTGTGGTTATTTTCTAATACCTTAAGTTGGATATTGAGCTCATTCTCATTCAGCCTTTCTTCTTTCCAAATCTAAGCATCTAAGGCTGTGTAGTCCTCCTCGAGTGCTGATTTAGCTGTGTTCAATACATTTTGGCATGGAGCATTTCCACTGACATTCAGTTCTATGTATGTTCTAATTTCCACTTTAATTCTTTCTTTGATCTCTGACTTATTTAAAAGTATGCTCATAAATTTCCAAAACCATAGGGTTCTCTTTGTTATCTTTTTGTTATTTGTTTCCAGCGGAATTGCTCTGTGGTCAGAGAATGCAGTGCACATGCTCTGCCTCTGAATGTGGTTGGACTTGCTTTATGGTCTGGAAGACAAGGTTTCACGTGTTAACTGAAAACCATGTGGGTGGCACTTTACATACATTATCTTGACTCCTCCCAACAAAGGTTCCAAATACAAAATAATGTGTATTTAAGAGATAAGGAAGCTGAGGTTCAGAGAAGTAAGTGGAGGAGGCAGGAGTGAATTCAGGTTAGTTTAACTCAAAACAATTTTTCTACTCATATAATAGCTTAATTTGTCCTTTGGAAAATACGATAAAATAACGATAATAGATTATTATTATTATATGAGTATAATATTATTCCTATTAGGGAAATATGAATTTAAGGACTCTCTGGGTATTTCCCCTCTTGATCTTAGTGCTAGCTCTTCAGGAATTTCTCCAACCATTCACGGTATCTATTGAGGGCGCCCTGGGCTGGGCCCTGGATCTATATCTTGTCCTTGGGAAGTCCATGTTCTAGTCGGAAAGCAAAGAAAACTTGGGTTACCTTCCCCTAACGTGACTCTTAGTGTCACAGGATCATTAGTTCTGTGAGCGAGATATAAAAAATTCTGTTAGAAGACACTTGAAAATGCTGAATAAATAAAATTGCTGTTTCTGGGCTGATCCCTGTGGAGACAATTCTCCAATCATTGTGTTTTAGGTCCCTGCCCTCTCCAAGTTTCTTCCCCTGTCTTCTGGCCCTGGGTGCACTTCTGGCTTCCATCTGCAGCTCTCTCCCTAGGAAGTTTAACCTTTCCCATCACTGCGGCTTCTTTGTGGATGCTGGCTCCCCCAGATCTGAGTCTCCAGCCCCATCCTTGCCTCCACTTCCTGCTTCAACTGATCCATGCTTTTCTGCTGAGGACACCCTTTGCCCTTGGCCTTTGGGAGTGAAAGTCCCTGAGCCGAGGGGTGGAGACAGAGGCTGCCTCCTGCTTTCCCATGCCACTTCCAGATGCATGCACACCTGCCTCCGTGCAGCCTCCCTCTCCTCCACACTCCTTCATTCTTCATTTCCAAGGCCGGGCAGTGGCTGGGCACTTTCTCATAGACTAGGTGTCTCAACTTATCTTCCCAAAGCACCTCGCAAGAAAGTCATGCTTACCTCTACTTTGCAGATGCAGAAATTCGGAGCTTAGAGAGGTGAAAATTTGCCTAAGGCTTTGGCTGGGGATGCAAACTCCAACTCCTTGGGGTCCACCTGCAACTGGGTATTCTTTTCCCCCATTCTGCTGTCTTGAAAGGCTCAAGATTCTATTCTTGCTGCCACTCAGTGGTGACCACGGGCAAGTCTGTGGTCTTCTATGGACCATAGTTTCTTCATCTTAACAGTGGGGAAACTCATACCACCTTCTCGTTTGATAGGATTGTTGGATGTTTTAAGGCAACCGAAAGCTCTTTTTAGAAGGCACATGGACTTAGAAAGGCTGGCCGCAAGGTCCAACTCTGAGCCTCACATATTCTCTCTGCCCAAACCGGGATAAACCTCAGGGAGCCGAGGCCCTTTGTGGGCGCCTCTCTGGGTTTGTTGTCTGCCCACGCGTGGGTCCTGGGCTGCAGTCCCCGGCAGGCAGAGAAAGCGGCCTGTGTAAGGAGCTGAGGCGATGAGACAATGGAGCATTTGGGAAATTGCAAGGACTTTTGTGACTGAAGGAGGTGATGAGAATTGAGGCTGAGAGGCAAGCAGGGCCTGGGTTTCATGAGCTATGCTAAAGAGCTTGCCCTTTAATTCCAGGACAGTGGGAAGGCAGTGAAGGCATTTTAAGCAATGATGACGATGATGACAATAATAATCACGCTGCTGCTAATAGCTGACGTTTATTAAGTGTAGGCATTTCTTCATTAACTCATAATCCACACAACAACAACTGTAAGAGGGTAGATTCTATTATTATTCTCGTGTTATAGATGAGACAGCTGAGGTTCAGAGACGTTAAGTAACTTACCCAAGGCCAGACAAGTGGTCTGTGGCTGACACAGACTTCAAACCCAGGCTGTCTGACTCCAGGGGCCACGGTCTTAACCGTGACTTTCTCCCCCGTGGTCAGAGCTGAAGTGTTACCTTGCTTGCTTTTTCAGTTTGCTTTTTAAGAAGATAATTCGGTGTGGAGGACGAGAGGAAGCAGAGAGAACAATCAGAGGTCCCGGTCTGAGCAGAAGATGATGGTGCCCTTCATCCGAGGGGGTGACTGTGGAGTTTGACAAATTTGAAATGCTTTAAGACACTGGAATGAATAGTACGTGGATTCATTCATTCAGCAGCTATAGACGGAGCGCCGGAGACGTGTCAGGCCCAGAAATGGCCTTGGTTGAGGGGTGGGCTGGAAGTGTCGGCAGTCTGCAGCCAGAGCGGAGAGTCAAGAGTGATTTCACCAGATAAGGAGGGCTCTTCCTGAAAGTGAAATTGCAGCCCACACCACCTCCCGGGGGCAGAAGAAGTTGAGGGAAGATTACTGGAAGGTTCGGTGATCTGCCCTCAACTCCTACTGCTCGTGGGAGGTGTGGACCACATTGAGAAGGACTCCTGTGGCTCCCACCCTGCTGTGACGGGCTCCCTTTTGGCTCCAGACGTCCTTTGCCTTGGCTTTGATTCCTTGTTAATTACCCTCCAAGGTTAATTCTGTAAACGCCAGTAATGACCACGAGTTAATTTCTCTCTCTCCCCTGCCTGCCTCACTTCTTCAATCTTTTTTCCTTTAATGGGCCATCCAAGCTCGTTGGAATGTTTACCAAAGCAGGATAGTTAGAGATGTAAATAAATGAATTTACCTTGTCAAAAGGATCTGGAGATAGAATTAAGGTGAGAGGAGTAATTTACAGATGAATAATTACTTGGAAACCTCAGTAGGGAGACTGCTGGCGTTCTCTAATTATTTATCTTCTCCCAATTTTCTCTTCTTTGAACTGCTAGCATGGGGGTGTACGGGGGTGGCATGGGGAGGGGAGATGTTATTTTGGATTTCCCCACTAGATTGCGAAATGCCTTTTGCGGGGGGACAGGGGTGGGGGGGGCAGGCGGCTCGGCCAGGATGCAGGGTTGGCTAGTTCAGCCTTTTGCAATTTGCAAGACATTTTCACATTCATGACTTCATTCTGAGCCTCTCCTGTGCTCTCTGAGGTGGGTGGTATTGCTGGCCCCATTTATGGATGGAGAAACTGAGGTTCCTAGGGGTGAAGCCACACGACAAGTAAGTGGCGTACTGTGGATCAGACCCAGGCTTCTGATTATGCCTGGCCTCCGGCTGCCCTCTCCCTCCCTCGTGGTTCTTGTCCCCTCCCAAACACCCCAGGCTGGCTGGGTTCCTCACGAAGCCCAAATGCTCCGTGGCGAACAACCTGCTCGGTCTTCCCTGTGGGCTGATGGCCGCGCCCCTTCCTTACGCAGCTCATGTTCCATTTTAAGATTTCCTGTTTGAACTAAAGGGCAAAGATCTCGGCACTATCAGCCTGGAGCTGGGCTTCTGTGTGGATAAAGGGGAGCCTCGGCCCCTGCCTCCTGTTTGTCCACTGGTCTTATCGACGGAGCCCAAGTCCCAAGTTCAGAGGTTCCAGTTCCTTCCCGATTTGCTGGGTAAAGTCCGGCCCTTCCGTGCGGGTGGCCAGGGCGGGCGGCCAGCCTGGAGCCAGCAGTCATTTACCGCCGGGCAGTGCTTCCGTCCTGCCTGGCGAGCCACTGGCTGCAGCGACAAACAGATGGACGGATGGACGGACATGAGGACTCAGGAGTGCCTTCTTTCTTTCCCTTCCCCTCCTTTGCCCTCTGCCGTGGGCTGACTCATCGGGTGCCCTGCTGGCCTGGGCAGCCCTGTGTCCTGTGAGTAGGGCCCGCCAGGTTCGTGCTTCCTGCAGCCTTCTGGAAACTCCGTGTCTTCTTTTGGGACACCTCTGGCCCTCCAGGCCAGCACACGCACTCACGCTCACACGTGTTCCTGCACAAGCACACATTCCCAGCTAAGCCCAGGGATCTCCATGGCTGAGTCCTTTCCCAGAGAGAGGCACTTAACTGGTGCCATTTTTATGGAGGATAATAAGAACTATTGCTGGAAGAGCAGCCTGCCAGTTCCAAAGTCCTTTCATCTCCGAGTCTCATCTGATCTGCGGGACAATCAGGAGTCGTCCAGATAGTTACCGTCCCCATTTTACAGATGAGCAAACAGCTCAGAATCAATGGCTTTGTTCAATCGGCCCTCTGTTCAAGAGGTTATAGGGAGCCCGTCTCCCAGGTGCTGGGGCTTAGAGGACGTGTAGACTCAGTCCCTCTTCAGGTTGCTCAGAAAGTCGGAGAACAAAATTGGTGATTGCAAGGCAGGGCGCAGAATGCCAGAAGAAGCACCCAGGGGTGCTGTGGGAGCAGGGAGTCGGCGTACCGGGTGGGAGCTCAGGAAATGCTTCTGTGACCTCTCTGAAGCACTAGAAGAGCCGGAGAAGGTTGTGGTTCTCAATGGTATCGACAGGACGTTCCCCGCCTACCAGAGCCTGGCCACAAATGATACTCGAGGGTCCTTCTACATAGACCCCCACGACACTGTAGGTCTCTCCACCGGAACGTCAGCCCCACGAGAGGAGGGGCTTCTGCTTTGTGAACTGCTTTATCTCCAGGCCCTAAAATGGAGCCTGGCCCAAGGCACTCGATAAATATTTGCTGTTGAATGAATAGATATACACGCACATACGATGCAAGCACGCCACTCTATATCTCAGAACTATAGAATCCACAAGCTGAAGGAAGCTTCTAGAATAGTTCAGGTTGCTAGCTGGGAGCAGATCCAGAGCCAGAGCCATGGAGACCTGACTCTGGGTCTCCTATGCTCCCCCAAAGACCATGGGACTAGGTGTTGGTGTTGGAGCACTCAAGTTCTGGTCCCATTTACATCTTCCAAATTTGGGTGACCTTACTTTCCTTCAGTGCAGAATAAGAAAGTCCTGTTGGCTGACCTTGGGAAGCCCCCTTCCTGCTCAAACATTTGGCAAGTCTGGGAATGGGTAAGTGGCACTAGGCAGGAATTTCTCCAAGCCGAAGAGACTCCTTCTCTTTCCAGTCTGAGAAGGCAGTCTGGTCTCCCTCTGCCAACCTTTGTGGCCAGAAGGATGCCTGGCCTGTGGTCACTGCCGCTGGCCTTCTGGGCTCCTGCCTCCCTCACCGCTGGCCTGCACTGCTGCCTGCTGGGATGGATGGGGGTGCCGTCTGCCCACCCACTCATGTGGCTCTGCCCACTCGGGGCCCAGTATCCCTGTTCCCTTCTCCAGAATGAGATCTCTGGGACTGAGGAGCCTGGGGATGATGGGGTGTCACTGGGCTGTCCCCAGGGACTGCGCAGAGTCCTGACCCAGGGCTGCCCGAGCTGGCCAGCCCTTTCTCCTTTCTCCCTCACGGCTGCTGACCTGTGGTGTGGTCTGCAGCAGGATTTCCCTTGAGACTGCAGCGTTGCTGAGAAAGACCTAGAACACCCAAGAGGCCCTCAGCCTGCAGCCAACATCCTCCCTCCCCTGGGAGGCAGCACTTAGAGAGTTCACGGGGAGGAAAGATGCTCCATCTCTCTGCCCCCCCCAGCTGGCCTCTGCCACTTCGAGCCTTTCCCAGTGGCATCGAGTTCCCTTCTCTGTCATTCATCTTCCCTTCCTCACAACGCTGTCCTCTATCCCCTCCCTCCAGGAGGGCACCTGGTACAGTGGGACTTGAAGTTAGAAAGAATACAGAGCTTTTACATCCCAGCCCTGCGACAAACCACAGTGGGACTTGAACCTTAGGTTTTTCATCTAGAAAATAATTATTTCTTCCCAGGCTTATTATGAAGATTCTGTGAGATAATAATGTATGTGAACCTCTGGCCAGGTAAGAGAGGTGGACGATGCCAGAGAATTAGCTCTTTACTGGGCACTGTTTGGAGCATTCCACGACCCTCGGAAGCGGATACTCTTGACTCTCATTTTACAGGTAGGTTAAGTCATGGTCCAAGGTCAGACAGATACAGGCGGCAGAGCTGGGATCGTGAATCCAGCGGTCTGGTGCTTAATCAGTACCCCGCTCCCTCGGGGAGATGTGTGTTTGCTGAACATGGGTTGGGTTCAGTGGCTCCCAGCTGATTTGGGAGCTGCTGGCCAGTTGCCTTATTGAGACTCCTCCTTGGGCCATCTTGGGGCCCTCATCCACCCCCTTGTCTCTCTTCTCTTTCCTCCCACACACCCACCCATACATCTTGGGCTGGGTCTTAGCTCTGTTTTCTCGTTCTGCACCCAGGGGTGGAGGCAGAGCATCTTAGGCCACAATTTTAAGAGACATAAACTGCAGTTGTATCTGTCGTCTTTGGGGTCTGTCGTTTAAAAGGAGGCGAGAGCATGGCTTCTGAGTGATTCAATTCAACGGCTGTTAACAAGGCAGGACAGGGGCTGCCCCCCACAGAGCTTATAGCCCGGAGGCTCTACCAGCAGGATCCCCACCCTCCAAGGCCTAGCCTACTGGGAGCAATGGGGTCTCAGCCTGAGTGCCTGTAGGCCTCAGAGGCCAGGCTAGAAGGGAACTGGGAACCCTGGTTCAGAGGTAGGAAAGGGCTGTGCCCATCTCACAGACAGGAAGGCTGGGGGTCAGGGCCCGAACCCAGCACTTCTGACTCCTGCCTGGGTACTTTCTTTGATTCTTTTCTTCCTTTTACATCTTATTTCTATTTTCAAAACTTCAGGAGAGGGAAGGAGGCTCTCAATGGCCCGTGATGGCTGTAAATCCCACCTTTGAGAATGGAGGCCCTAGAAGGAGGCCCATTGCTCATCCTGAGAAGAAGCCTGGGGCAGGATGAGGCTGAGAGGTTTGAGCAGCAGGAGGGAGACAAGTGATTTGCCCAGGGGCACGCAGCCTGTTCTGCCTCCAGGAAGGCAGCATCACCTTTCACTGGCCACCTGAGGGGTCCTTCCTGGTAGAGTTTGAGAGAACAAACTGGAGGCAGCAGTGAGAAGCATTCGTTCTGGGAACCCGGAGCCTTGGGTTTGCGACCCGGCTCTACTATGGAGTTGCTCAGTGGTTTGCAGTGGGGTCTCCCTGTCTGGACTCACATGTCCCAGCTGCACAGACGTGCTCTCTTCTAACCACACCCATCCAGCTAGGACAGGGGATCCAGGCTCAGTCAACCATTCCCGTGTCCTTGGAGATTAGGGATCAGAGAATGGGGGTAGTCTTGGGCTGGGGGAGAGAAGATCTTTATTTTCTGTTTCCCCAATCACTTAATTCTTCCCCGAGTCCTGTTATAGAGTGCTGGCACCTCTTATCTCCTCACGAGCCTTGCACAGTTTTCCTCTTCTGACTTGAAAGAGGGAAAGAAGGCAGGGATAGGAGCGGGGAGCCTTTCCCCAGGACAGAGAGGAGATAAGAAGCAGCAGGGATCCCAGTTCTGAGGCAAGATCTATTGTCTGCCACATTCTCAATTCACCACTGGCCTTTACAGGGGGGATGAAAGACACATATTCAATGTGCAGATTCATGGTAAGTTGTACCTGGACTTCAGAAATGACCAAATGTGAAAAAAAAGAGGCGTGTTCTGGGATGGAGGAAATATGATATTTACTTAGAAATGAAAATCGATTGCCTTTAACTTATGATAAGATAATTATGCTCCTCTGAGTCATTGTCATGCATTCATGTTCATAAACCTCCCTCATTAAGTAGTAAGGGTATGTATTTTATCTTAATTCATTTTTTATAGGGCTGTGAATTCCTGCATTTATCTACCTTTGTTTTCCTGTGTAGACACAGGGCTGCCCGGCCTCGAAGAGGTGAGATAACTTATTATCTAGTAACGATTTCCCTGGAACCCAGCCTAGGGCTGAAGTGGGCTCTCCTTTCTCCTCTTCCTTCCTGACCACAACCGTGATGACTCACTTCATCCCTCTGCTTCTCTTTTCGCGTTTGCACGGCGAGGTTAATCTATTGCGTCTCTCACGGAGCTGTTGTGAGGATTCGGTGAGGTACTGCCACAGCATCTCTGTGGAGGGGGAGCTGGCGTTGTCTAAAGCCCACACGTGTCTTAGCCGTTCCTCCCCACTGTCCCAGTTACCATGAACAGCCCAGTAAACATGAACTGATGTTGGCTTGATGGTGTGATCTCCTGAGAAGGGGCAGGGAAGGTCTGGACAAGGGAACCAATTCAAATGGAGGCTCTGAGATATCACTGCCTGGATTCAGGTTTTTTTAAAAAAATTTTGTGTGTGTGTGTGTGTGTGTGTGTGTGTGTGTGTGTGTGTGAGGAAGATTGGCCCTGGGCTAACATCTGCTGCCAATCTTCCTCTTTTTTTGCTGAAGAAGATCAGCCCTGAGCTAGCATCTGTGCCCATCTTCCTCTATTTTTGTATATGGGACACTGCCACAACATGGCTTGACAAGCAGTGTGTAGGTCTGTGCCTGGGATCCGAAACTGTGAACCCTGGGCCGCCAAAGCGAGTGCACGAATTTAACCACTACGACACCAGGCCACTCCCTGGATTCAGGTTTTTGCTTGACAACTCACTAGCTGTACAACCTTGGACATGCAAGCTTATATCTCTTTAAGCCTTGGTTTCCTCATCTGGGAAACTGGGCCAATAATGATATCTACCTCATGGAGTGTTTGTGGGGATTCAGTGACAATATCAAGTGTATGTATGAAGTTTAGCACAGTAAATAGGAACTCTGATCATTATTACTTTTAAATAAAAATATATGCCAGCCCCTGTACTAGATACTTGCCGTATATTAGCTCTGATGACCCTCTGTAAGGTTGGTGTTGTTTGCTTCATGTGGCAGATGGAGAAACAGTCTCGGAAAGGTTAGGAACTCCCTCTTGGTAAGTGCTAGAGTGGGATTAGGCTCCCTCCACTTCCCTCTGCTGTTCTCCTGACTCCACAGGGGAAAGGACAGCTCTCCTGGGATTGACTGTGGTGTTTTCTCATTCATCACCAAGCTGGGGTCCAAGTCTCCTTTGACAGTTCCTCACTGGAAGTTCCTTCTGCCTCAGAGACTCTGGAGACTCTCCGGGTTGACTTTGGTAGCCATTGACATTGGCGGGCCAAGCAGACTGGACCCCTGGCCCACCTCCTGGGCGCCCTACTGATTCCTCCTGTGAGGCACTGACGCATCCAGCTCAGAACTGCTGTCGGGCTCTAGCTCCCCTGTAGCTGACACTGGTTCCCTGGAAAGCTCACAGCCCCTCTCTGGGTCTGTTCTGTGGGCGGAGTTCTGGGACAAGATGTAAGCTTCAGGGACCACTGGAGAGCTCCCCCAGGCAGTCACTTGGCATCGTCAGTCTCTCCCTGGGCACACCTCACCTGGAAGTCTGAAAAAATCCCTTCCAACAGCAGAACCCCCATTAAACTCCAGGGGTGTGGGGGCGGCAGGCTAGGGACCATTCATTGGACCCTCTATGTCCAAGCACCAAGATGCTTTATGTAATGAGCTCAGTCAGTCCTCATGGGAACCCCAGCGTGCAGGCGTTATTGTCTCATTTCATAGTGGAGTGATGTCATAGTGTGTGGTTGTAAAGACCACAGGCTCTGTAGCCAGACGTCCTTCTTGGGTTTAAATCCAGGCTCTTTCATCAACTAGCCATATGGGCGCTTGACTTCAACTGGGCCTCAGTTTACTCTTCTGTGAAATGAGAATAACTGTAGTATCACATTTTTTGGGTGACGGTGAGGATTCAATTAGACATTGAGTGATGCTCCATAAATGGTAGCAGAAGGCTGACGCTGTTGGAAGAAAACGACCAGAGAGGGGAATTCTCACTCCCCAGGGCACTTAGCCAGGAAGAAGTGGAAGTAAGTTTGCCTGGAGTCCAGATATGCTGGTGTCTAAAGCCTCTGCTCTTGTCAACAGCATCGTGTTTTCTCTTCTCCCCAAGCTTCCCGGCTCAGACCAGGTCCAGACAGAGCCCAGAGCCAGCTGGAAGGCCGTTAAGGAGAAGGCAACAGCAGCACCCCTTCTTGGGGTACCCGTCAACAAGGACCTCCTAAGGATCTCATGGCTCGTGCTTGTTCGAGGAGAAGCAGTTCACAAACCATCCCAGGCTGATTCTTGTGGCCCCTATAGGGCAGATGTCCAAGGAAATGTGTCTGCGTTGTACCACAACCAAGAGAATTGTGTGGGACAGTAGCTACTTTTGTAGGCTGTTTCAGGGAGTGTCTGTCCTCCTAGAGGGGGAGAGAGGAAGAATACACAGTCCAGGTGGGAGGATGAGACCATGGCGGCCACATGAGTTGGGGATGGAGAGGGAGGGAAATAATATTTGGGTCCTGTTCTCTGCCCAGCATGGAGCCAGGCATGCTCAGGCATGAGCAGGCACTGTTGTTCTGCCCTCATACTGTGCAAGGGCTCAGAGGGCAGAGGGGACTTGTCTAAGGTCCACACGAAGAAGTGGCAGAGTGACGGTTCCAGGCCTCTTGGTCTTATTTCTGTGCCTTTAACACACCTAGTCCTTGTCCACCTCCTGCCCTTTGCACATGCTGGCCCCTCTGCCTGGACTTTCTCCCATTCCAGGCATGCTTCTACATTCTAAGGGAGTCTTTCTGTAAGTTCTGTATGTGCTTCAGGGTCTCAGCACACTTGCAATTACTTATTTATTTGCCTTCCTTTAAATTTTTTGGCAGATTACCCCCGTAAAACCTAAGTGCCAAGAGAGCAGGGCGTTGTCTGTCTTCTTCGTTGTTGTGAACCCAGCACCTAGGGAAGATTTTGGCACTTAGCAGGTGCTCAACATTTTCTCCATGAAAATATGTAAGAGCGCTAAGAATCTGACCCAGAGTTCAGGCATGAATTGCCATGCCACACAGCTTGTTTTTTTTTTTAATGAAACAACTTTTTAAAGCTATAATTCACATACTATACAATTTACTCATTGACAGTGTACAATTCAACAGTTTTTAGTATATTCCTAGAGTTGCACATTTTCATCACCTCCAAAGGAAGCCCTGTACCCATTAGCCGTCACTCCCCATTCCCCTGTCCCCCAGCCTCTGGCAATTCTAATCTACATTCTGTCTCTATGGATTTGCCTGTTCTAGACATTTTGTGTAAATGGAATCAGATCAGATGTGGTCTTTTGGGACTGGCTTTTTACACTTAGCATAATGTTTTCAAGCTTCATCCCTGGGTGTCAGTGCTTCATTCCTTTTTATTGCCAAATAATATTCCAGTGTGTGGATATACTGCATTTTGTTTATCATTCACCAGTTGGAGGGCATTTGGGTTGTTTCCACATTTTGGCTTTTATAAGTGGTGCTGCCATGAACATTCGTGTACAAGCTTCTGTGTGGACACATGTTTTCACTTCTCTTGGGTATAGACTTTCACCCTCCTTTTTACATCTCTTTGCCGGCCTGCTACAGAGGACTCTCATTTGAATGGGCGGAGCCTGGCCTCCTGGGAGGAGCTAATCTGCCTTCCCTCCCTTTCCACCTGTGTCTACCCAGGCTCTACCCTCCGAGGACGCCAAGAATGCTGGGGGCTGGGAGAGGTGGCCAGGCAGGCAGGTCATCCTCTCGGCTTGGAATCTCCACCTTTGGTAGCACACCTTTCATCTTTATAGAGGGAGAACAAAGATCAAAATGCCTTGTCCCCAGACAAAAACAGACACAGCATTTTAATGATTAACATTGTAACGTTGTTATAGTCCTGCTGTCGACGGGCAGCAACAGCTGCCAGCTCCCCTGTGCCCTAAGCCCCAGGGTGAAGAATAATTTCATAAAGATTCAGTGCTTCCCTGTGAAAGTCCTGTGCATATGACCTTCTGCCATCGAGAGCCTGCCTGGCATGTTCTGGGGCAGTTCTAAAATGATTCCCCAGAACCCATGAGCCTCTTCTACCTGCCCCCAGGTGCTCTGCTGGGCACTTTTCGTCTCTTATCTCATTTTTATCCTCTCAGCGACCCAGCAAAGCAGCTGCTACTATGTCCATTTTACAGACGGGGAAACTGAATCTAAGCTTTAAGCCCATATCCCTACTTGCTATATTGAGGAATCTAAAACCGAAAGAAACACCTGGAAATAGAAGATGCTGCAGAGCCAGCAGTTCACCCACGTTTTTGTCTCTTCTTTTTGGGGTTAATTTTCTTTCTTTTTACGTTTCCTTGTAGAATCCTCCTACCTTTAATTCCCTCCCCTTCTCTCCCCTCCCCCAGCATTGTCCTTAGTTTATCTGTAGTGGACACAGAGGGACTTAAATTTGTCAAACTGAAGAGCGTATTTCGCTATTCAGCCTTTCATTCAGGGCCAACTCATTTGTTCATTCAGTCATTCACTCCCTGTTCAGTTATTGAGCCGTTTGTATGCCCAGCACCAGGTTCTCTGCCACACTGTGGGTACCCGGGTGATTGTGGTGTGGTCTGAGCTTTCAGAGTCCTCATTGTCTAGTGGAGAAGGTGGAGACACAAGCAAGCAGTTTCTAGTTAACGTGGAGAGCGTTCCTGTACAGGGATTTGCACTGCACTGTAAGAACACAAGCAATAAAAACCAACATGGAGGGGCCAGCCCAGTGGCCTAGTGGTTAAGTTCGCGCGCTCCACTTCGGCAGCCCAGGGTTTGCAGGTTCAGATCCTGGGCACGGACAGATGGACCGCTTGTCAAGCCATGCTGTGGCAGCCTCCCATATAAAGTAGAGGAAGATGGGCATGGATGTTAGCCCAGGGCCAGTCTTCCTCAGCAAAAAAAAGAGGATTGGCAATGGATGTTAGCTCAGGGCTGGTCTTCCTCACACGCACAAAAAAACCAAACCAAACAATGAAAAAAACCAACATGGAGAAATCCTGGAAGACCTCCTTGAGAAAGTGTCACTAGAGTTGGGAACTGAAGGGTAAATAGGGATTTATTATTTCTCACTTATTCCTGGACAGACCACGTTAGTAGTGTTGGCCTGCCTGCTTACTGTCTCCTTCATGTAAACAGACATTCTCCAGATCACATACCCGGCTTTCCTGGTAACAGCTGTTGAGACCAGAGATTGACCTTGGATCCCAGGAAAGCTGATTCTTAAGTGGGCAGGTGACTACTGATTGATTAGTGGCCTGGTTTGCAAAGACGAGCTTAGCCAATCAAATTCCTTTTCAGGAAGTTAGACTTGGGAACAGAGAGATGGATCTAGTTGGTGCTGGTGCTGCATGTGCAAAGTTGAAAGGTAGAGTTCAGGTTGGGAGACCGTGATGATTGGGTGTTAGTGAAGGTGTAGTAGCACTAAAGAAATGAGCAAACAGAGAGGACACAAGAGAAAAAGGAGATCGGGGCAGACAGGCGGAGAGAAGCTGAGATGTCACGCATGTGAGAGAGTCTAGTGGCTTCTGAGAGAAAGCAAGCAAGAGATGTCCGGGGTGGCAATGGTTTTCCAGTCTCCAGTGGATCCTCTACTTCTCCTGTCTTGGGGTGTTGGTGGGAGACTACTGCACAACTCACTGTACATTCCCCCTTTTAAAATGAACTTGAATGACTCCTGGTTCTTGAAACCCAGAGTCTTGATATAACAATACTCTATTCCAAAAATGTTTTCAGGCAGAGCAGAGCTTTTCCAGCTGGGGAAGGGGAAGGGGTCATGGTAGAACATTCTAGAAAGGGCCAAACTTGGAGGAGGTGGGACGTTCAGTCTGGTCGGGCCTAAAGTCAGTGATGGGGCTGGTGAGTTCTAGAGACAGACTGGGAGGATTTTAAAAAGAGTCCATTATTGGTGGAAGTGAAATTGCAGTAACAATTAGTAAGTTCGTCTATAAATCAGGATGCAAAAGACTGGCCTTTGTCAGGAATGGAGCCATCCATTTCCCTTTTTTTCCTGGTTTCTCTTTATAGATATTTCTCACCTTAGGCATCTTATCGCAGCCGAACTTTTGGTAATGGCAGAGCTAGAGGAAATGCTTTTTTTTTTTTTTTTTTAAAAATAAACCTCCTCCTTTTTACAGCCCACTCTTGCCAACACTCTTTCTGTTATCAGGAGCTGAGAGATTTCATCGTTCTCCTCATTTGTCATTGAACTACAGTGTTTTCCTTTCCTCCCTTTTACCCGTGGTATTGACCTTGGGCAAGTGACTCAGTCTTTTTGAGTCTCATTCTCTTCTCCTGTAAAGTGGGAATAATTATACCTACCCAGCCTAACTCTAGGGTTGTGCTTTTCCAACTTTCTGTGGTGAAGAACCAGGGTTTAAAAGACATTTATTAATTTATCTTAATTTTTAATTTTCCAATCCATCGTAGCTCAATACTAGAATGCAGCTTGTGCCATAGGCAAGCAGAGTTCAATACCACCCAAGTGGTCTAGACTCGGTTCCATGAGACAAGTCCTCTAATTATGTGCTTGAATGTCACGGTGATGTCAAAGCATTATAAAGGTTTCTAACCACCCACCTTCATTTCTGTATTTATTGTGAACTGGAAATAAATAGTGTGTGGACCAGTACTGGTCCATGGACCATACTTTGAGTAACACTGGTTTAGGGGTCTTATGAAATCCAATTGTGACAACCCACGGATAAGGCTGAGGGAGCTGAGGGTTCTTTGTACGTAACTTGTGTGTGATCTGTGTTTATGGGGTCATAATGTGATGCTGATCTCCGGTTTTCTGAACATTATGAGCTCATTCTTCAGCTTTTCTGACTATATTCCTGCCCGGACTTAATGTTTTTGGTGTGTTCCTTCTCGTTACTTGTGGCTGGGGCTCTGCTCCTCATGGGGAGGTAACATGTCTGTAGACAGAGGCTGCAGGTTTTAGAATCAGGCAGATTTGAGCTTGAGCCTTGGCTCTTACACTTTCTAGCTGTGGGATGTTGGCCTCGTTGTTTAATCATGCCTCAGCTTCTTTGTTTATAACAGAGGGCCGGTGATACTTAGCTGGCAGTTATTGTGAGAATTAAATGATCTAGTGTGTAAAAAATGCCTTTGTCCAGTAGGTACCCAGTACAGTGGCTCCCTTTACTTTTATACCCTGACTTTCTTTTTTTTTTTTTTACTAGTGTATCCTTTGAGATTTGGAAGCCTCAGGAAGTGACATAAGCAGATCAACAACCAACGGTGGCAGCAGTGCCATAAATCATCATGTCAGCACATCCTCTATACCCCTTGCTGAGGTCCCCAGAGGATCCAGAAGCAAACACCATGGGTGACCCAAGTGCCTGAGCCCTTCCCTTCCATAGCCTCTTTGCCTGAAGGGACCTCTGGAACCCAGACAGCATGGAACCCCAAAAGGTCTCTGCTGATGGGGGACTATTCTGTACAGGTGCTGTCAGTTGCCTGCCCTTTGCCTACTCCTCCTTTCTTCTCTGCTAACAAAACCCCAGTCTGGCCATGGAAGGTGTCTCTGCCTCCAGCTGAAGGGTAAATTGTTCTTAGTTTAACTGGTGACAGTAATTCCATTTTCCCTGGTCAGCAATGGATTTGGGGGGGGATGTGTCGTCTACTATGGCTTAAAGGATGTAATGGGGGAGCTGATGGGAGGCATCTGGAAAAGGTTTCTTCAACTCTTCCAAAAGGGAAACTAGAAGATTCAGTCTCTTTTCTGCCTCTGGATGTTTTACTGTCCAGATGTGATGCATGGAACTGTGGCAGCCCTCTTGTGACCCCGAGAGGGGCCAGTCTGGAAACTGGAAGTTGATATATTGAGACATGGAAAAATTCTGGATCCCTGATGAAGTTGTCAAATCAACCCTTAACTCACCCCACCTCTAACCTTCATGTTGCCTGAACTGGGGAAAATGGATTTATGATCATTGTGCTAGCATTCTATATCAAAATTCTCAAGTAAAATGTGAGGAAATGGGTTTTCTGGTGCCCTGCAAAGCTGAAGGCAGAGTGATGTTTGAGGATTCCTGGGCACAGACTCTGCCTTCTTCCTGCAGGTGAGGAAATGGACTCAATTGTGCGAGGTCTAAATACTCCCTTACACAGAAGCCGTAGATGCTGGGTAAACTCCTCTAGCCTAGTGACGTGAGCCATGAGTAAGAAAGAGCAGTGACACAGCCCTTTGAGTGTCGTCAGAAGTTCCGAAGAAGCCTCACTAAGACGTACTCTGATATGTGCCTGCCTTGTGTGGTCGTTCTGAGTTCAGTAAGATTCTCTTCCTTTGAATAATTAAACTGGGGACTTACTACAACAGGTACGTATGTATAGGAGTGTGTATGGGGGTCGGAGGGGCCTCCTTTGTAACTCACCTGAAACCCCTATAGTTGCTGTGTTTGAGATAATACATCTCCTAATTCTTTAAGCCACTTTTAATTGGGTGGCTTATTCTGTGCTTTTGAAAACACCCTAATTAATATGTCTTCTTTAAACTGTGAGTGCTTGGCCAATGGGTGTGGGAGTAACCCTAGGATTAGGGCCATAGCAAAGTATGTGCTTTTTCAATTTGGTTTTAAGTTTTCACAGGGGATCCAAGAGATAACCAGGCTCATGCCTGAAAATGATCTAGTCCACTTGCTCATTCATGCATTCATGCATTCAAACCTGTTGCGTGCTCCCACATACCAGCCACGGGGAATACAATGGAGAAGGAGGCCTGCCTTTGGCGGTCATGTTCTAATTGACAAACACTTTGATTGCTCTATGTGCCAAACTCCCTTATAGATTCTCAATATCTCGGAGACCATGTACGTGTCCCTTCAATGTTTTTAATTCATCTGAGATGTGTCAGGGAAGGAGAGATTCATTTCAGCTGTCATGAGAAACTCTAGGTTTGTGTGGCACTGGTTTCAATAAATGTGTCCACTGACTTGGCCAGCAGAAGAATCACAGTGGGAAATGTAATAGCCACATCTTTTCTTCACATAGTTTAAAAATTATAAATATTCACACTGAGGTGTGAAACAGCCATACGTGACATATCTGGGTCTCAGATCATCAATAGAGAGTGGTTATTGGTACTCAGTTGGGCATCTGTTCAAGTTTATGGTCCTCCCTAGTGACAGTGGTGATAATCCTCAAGTCTTCTGTACATGACCCAATGTACTTTCAAAGGTCTTGCGTCCTTATCTACCAAGCATTGTAGAAGAGGACAGATAAATCTAGTGTTCAGGCCAATGTCTTGCAGGTGGACAGGGACATCATATCAAGGCCTGAAGGCTTTGAGTTTGTGATCTCTGGGGAGAAACGAAGATGTGTGTTGGGGGAATAAATCTGTTTTTATATAATGAAGCAGCGACTAGAATCCCTGCAATAGTGTAATTCCCAGGACATGGGTCTTCGTTTCTATCTCTCTGGAACTTGTGTTTTTACTTCTCAGAGGAGAGTCCCAATTAGGGTCTGGTCCTTCTTTCTCATTCCCTACGTCCATCCTCACATGTTGAGACTCAGAAGAGAGTGGTTGAACCAGGAGGGAGAGAGAAGGATTTTGGGGGCCCAGGGGATGGTAATTTTGGCCACGTGTAGGGGTGCTGTTCATTCTGTTTTCCTTCAAGCTCAGGTGAGGAAAACCAGCGAGGTAGAGAGATGGCATGAGGTGTGTATGTGCTCATTGCAGGGGCCACCCATGGGGACGGAAGGCAGGAGACTTGACTCCACCCTGCAGGGCAGAGCTGGGGTTGGTTGCAAGGAGCAGGGCTTCTTGGTAAGTGCAGAGCCCATGCTCTAGGCCCCTTGACAATTGCTCACTCCTGTCTTTGTACCTTTTACCAGTATTATTTTTACCGCATATGTTCAGCCCTGGTGGTCTAGTGGTTAAGATTCCACTCTCCTTCAGCCACAACCTGGGGTTCATTTCCCAGCCAGGGAACCACACCACCCATCTGTCTGTTGTCATATTGTGGTGGCTGCATGTTGGTGTGATGCTGAAAGCTATGCCACCAGTATTTCAAATACCAGCAGGGTCACCCCGGGTGGACAGGTTTCAGTGGAGCTTCCAGACTAAGACAGACCAGGAGGAAGGACCTGGCCACCCACTTCTGAAAAAATTGGCCATGAAAACCCTATTAACAGCAGTGGAGTGTTTTCTGATACAGCGCTGGAAGATGAGAGGATGGTGCAAAAAGACTGGACCGGGTTCTGCTCTGCTGTACACAGGGTTGCTAGCACTCAGAATCGACTCTACGACACCAACAAATTCCAAATTCCTACCACAATAAACAGTTTATTATGTTTCTGTTCAACACAACACATGTTTATTGAGCTGTGCTCAGTGAGAGGTACAAGGGTCGCTGAAATGAATCAGATACTAGTGTGCACAGGACTCATGAACAAGTCGGGGAGACTGACAAATAGAGGTACCCTGAAAGCTCAGTACCTAAGCGTCTCCCCCGTGGGATACACAGGGGCTGAGGGAGCACAGAGAGGGGGCTCCTAGCCCAGCCATGAGAGGTGTGATGATTTAGGGGAAGCTAGGAGTTCTATGTGACTGGAGCACAGTGTCCAAGTGCTAAGGGTAGCAGGAAGGGAGGCTGGGAGAGAGGCTCAGGCTGTACCATGGAGAGCTTTGCATGGATGTGTGTAGACGATGGACTTCATCCTGTAAATGGAAGGAATCCATTGGAGGGTTTTATGCTGGGGCTACATGTGGTCAAATTCCCCCCTTCCTTTCTTCTTCCCTCCCTCCCTTCCTTTCTTTTGTTCTCTCATTTTTTATAACTTCCTAACTAGGTTCTCATATCCCCTCTCTAGTCTTGGTGATAATGATAATAATAGTAATAATAATAATAATTTCTACCACTTTTTGAACACAAACTATGTTCCAGGCCTTGTGCTAAGCACCATTTACTCTTCATGGTAGCCTTAGCAGGAAACAGCCTCAGAGAGTTTAAATTACTTGCCCAAAGTCACACAGCTGGGAAGAGGTAAAGCTAGAATTTAAATAGAAACAAGTTTGACTGTAAACCTACTCCCCTAACTAGGAGGGGGATGTAAGATGCTTGGGGTGAGGGGATGCAAAGCAATGGACAGATATCAGCGACATTGAGAGGGATGAATCATCGGAACACGGGATGGTTTAGACAGCCATCCGGTTCTCTGCTTATTGCGTGACAATGATGTACTGTGTCTAGAGTCCTCTTGCTCCTTCACTTGTTCCCGACTCTTCTCTAACTTGAGAGACAGGTCCTCGTGGGCACAGACTGCGCCTGTGACTTCACTTTCTCCCGGAGCTCAAGAACATAGCAGGCCTTCAGAAGAGAAAGACGATGACTTAGACTTCCGGACACAGTACCCAATGAGTAGCCAATAATTGCTTGCAAACTGTTCTGCAACTATTAAGTGCCCTTTTGATGTGACACAGGAATAGTGAAAACAATTCCCCTCCCCTGAAGGACCAGTGATTCATTCCTCTCTGTACCTCTTGGCCTACTGAAGCCCTCTTCCCCGCACTCGGTTAACGACAGTAAAGAGTAGTCAGCATCAACCAGATCAAGGGACAGAATAATTTGAGGCCTGATTCACGCTTTGTTGCTCACAACACTTACTGCTTCGTGACGACGGTGATGATGGTGACGTGTCTGAGGGCTTGCTGGATTCAAGGAAGCTTCCTAAGAACTACAGAAGGTAGATACTTTCATCATCTCCTCTTACATATGGAGAAACTGAGGCTTAGAGACGTTAAATATGTCCCCCAAGGTCATGCAGGTAGTGACGGAGCCCATTCTCTGATCCTCAGAATATGATTATGCTTTTATTGTAGTAGTTGTTGTTATTATTATTAAATTTTATGGAACAAATATTTATGCTGGCCCTGGGCTGGGCGCTTCTAAATCTAGGATCCCATCTAAACTTCCCAACAGCTCTATGAGGTTGGTGTACGCCTACAGCCCAACGTTCTACAGCATTTTATTCAGAATCTGGTCATTTTGCACAACTCTACATTGCCTATTTATTGTTAAATCCACTTGTAAAGAAATAAAAAGCACTGTAAAAAAAAAAAAAAAAAAAACCTCGATCCATACACCTTCCACATCACCTGTTTATTTTTGCACCCTCCCTTCCTGTACTTATCCATGTGTGCTTAGATTTTGATTACAGGTATGTATTCATTTTTAAATATGGGTGCAATCCATACAATGTTTTATCCTTCCTTTATCACTTGACATTATTTGGGGACATTTTTCTAGATGTTCATAATTGTAATTTTCTCAGACTGTAGTAACCACCTTGTGGAGATGTCTTTATTCACTTAAAGACCCTTTATTTTTGGACAGTTTAGTTTGCAATGACTATCTGTGTCTATATTGTTTAAAAGATTTCTTTTGAAAAAAAAAAAAAGATTTCTTTTGAGTTGCCTTTTTGGAATAAATTGTCAAGAGAGGTGTTATTGGGTCAAAGGGTAGTCAGCATTTATTTATTTAATTTATTATTTTTTTTGGTGAGGAAGATTAGCCCTGAGCTAATATCTGTTGCCAATCCTCCTCTTTTTGCTGAGGAAGATTGGCCCTGGGCTAACATCTGTGCCCATCTTCCTCTACTTTATATGTGGGACGCCTGCCATAGCATGGCTTGATGAGCGGTGCGTAGGTCCGTGCCCGGGATCCGAACCTGTGAACCCTGGGCCGCCAAAGCAGAGCACCCAGACTTAACCACTATGCCACTGGGCCAGCCCCAGCATGCATTTATTGAGTGCCTGTTGTGTTCCAGGCTGTGTTTAGGAGCTAGAGATACACTGTGCATAGGAAAGACACAGCCCCTGTCCTCAAACTTACTTTCATTTCCCTGGGGGAGACAGACCAAAGGGATAAACAAATGAATAAACAAGATAAGTATGGATTGTGACAATGCAATGAATGGATAAGCAAAGTGATGGGATAGGAGATAATTGGTGGTGTCTACTTGGATAGATTTCCTGGAAGCCACTCTGAGAAAGGGTCTTTTGAGACCCGGAGAATGCAAGTGGTCCAGGTAGAGGGAGGGAGCATGTGCAAAGTGTGGGGGCCTCCATATATCAAGTGAGCTTGAGATGTGAGTGGTCTACAGGATACAGATGACCCTACATTTCAGTGTAGTCATTTGCTTCAAAAATCTGGATCCTGTTTGGTGGGACTGTTCAATCCTGCTCTCCTGACTCCTACAGTAGCCTCCTAATGGGTCTCTCTGCTTCTCCTTTTGTCCCTCCTCAATCCATTGGTCACTCAGCTGAAAGCATAACTGTGTAAGTGTGGATCATGTATGAGTTGCAAGTTATGGAAACTCCATCTCAAACTTGGTTGAGCAAATAAAAGCATTTAGTGGCTCACATCGATGAAAGGTCCAGATACAGCTGGGTCCTGGGCTCAAATCATAGCTGTAGGACTCATTCTCAGCTCTGCTTTACTCTGGGCTGGCTTTATTCTTAGGCATGTTCTCCTCTTCTTGTGGCAAGATGGTCACCAGAAGCAGCTCACACTGACATCTTTACTAACACTTCTGGCTAAAGTCGTGTTTATCGGCCTGGTTGAGTTACACGGTGGTCAGGGGGGTGGTAGAGGTGGGTGGGTGAGTTGGTTGGGATGATGGGAGGTAGATCGAGGCAGGGAATGGTTATCCAAGCGTGGATTTTGTGCCCATTTCTGGTGCTGAGGAGTGGGGTCAACCCACCCAAACCTCATGGGATAAGAATAGCGGAAGGGTAATTATTCAGGAAAATGACATTTTGCTGCCAGAAGAAGGAGGTGGAACTCTGGGCAGGCAAAACCAAAGTGATCTACATCTACATCTACATCCTCTATATCTACCTCTACTTTCACAAAAAGATTCCTTTTTTTTTCTTATGAGGAAGACTGGCCCTGGGCTAACATCCGTGCCCATCTTCCTCTACTTTATATGGGACGCCGCCACGGCATGGCTGACAAGCAGTGCATTGGTGGGCACCCGGGATCCGAACCCGCGAACCCCGGGCTGCCAAAGCATGAACTAAACCACTGTGCCACTGGGCCGGTCCCCACAAAAAGATTCTTGTCTCTCACTCATTATACTCTAGCCATGTGGTCCTCTCCTCATCTTGGAACACCTGAACTCTTCACTACCTCCAACACTCAGCATGTGCTCCCTCCCTCTGCCTGGAATGCTCCCAGCATGGCTGGCCCAACCTCGCCCTTTAGCTCATAGCTCAAATGACCCTTTCCAGAAGCTTCTCCGGCTGCCCATCCAGGTGGACTCCCCCAATTATTTTCTAGTCCATTACCTTGCTTCTGTCTTTCATAGCACTCCTCTCGTCTATAATTATCTTGTTTATCTCTTACTCTATCCCTTTGGTCTCCATCTCTCCCACCAGTGTGTCAGGTTGGGGAGGACGGGGACTGTGTCTGTCCTATTTACTGCTGGGTATCTAGCTCCTCCAACACAGGCTGGAACCTAACAGGTGCCCATTACCTATGTGTTGAGTAAAGGGATGAATGGATGGATGTTAGTTTTTCCAGTCTTCCTGGACTGTGGTGAGGTCGCTGGCTCAAGTAGTGTAGATTTAGTCCGGGGGCCCCAAACCCATAGACCAGGAACCACCTGAGCTCAAGCTTTGACTTCAAAAGTTGCCGTTCCTAGCTTTGCTTCTTTCTACCTGGGGCAAGCCAGCAGACCTTTCTGGGCTTTAGTTTCCTCTTCTATAACATCAGCACAAAGACCCTTACCTCTTGGTGGAGGCCAAGGGGTGAGAATCGAAAGTGATGTGGGGTGTGGAGGAGCTTTGTAATCTGAAAAGTGTTATGCAAATGTCCTGGCTTGTTATTGCCAATAGATCTCTGAGCTCTCTTGTGCAGGATTCCAAGCCTCTTCTGCTTTCTATCCTGTCCTCTCTCTCTTCCCTGTGTGTCTGGTTTCTAGCTCTCATTTATATCCTCATCTATTCATCAATTTATGTGCCAAATTGTCATCGAGTAGCTGTACCCTCCCAGCCCCAGTGCTAGGTGCTGGGTTACGATGGTAGAAAAACGTTGCTTGAGGAATCACGGGCATGGGGTACATCTGCGTGTGTGTACGCACATACATGCATGTGCGTGCATGTCTGTGTGGTGTGTATATGTGTGTGCACATGTGTATGCATGTCTATGTGTGTGTGTGTGCACATGTGCTGTGTGTACTGGAGAGAGCAGGGACAGGAATGAAGGACCCACCCTCCCCAAGCTTCAGGTCTTCTCAGACATTGTTCTACCTGTTTATTTACAAAAAGGTGGGGGCCTCTGGCTTTCGATGATAATTGTACGTGTGAAGAGCTGGCAGATCATCAACCGTAATATTTTTTTTCAGTTAGAAAATGAAAATAACTTCAAAGGTACAGAATTAAAAATACCAGGAATGGAAATCACTAGGTTTCTGACTTGGTCTGGACACAATGGCTTGCTTCCTCCTTATTTCTCCCCAGAGGCCCAGGCTATTGGGCAATTGCTGGCCAACCTACTCGACTCTTCCTCATTTGGCCACGACGCTTGCTGAGCTTGAAGCCTTCTTCCAGGATCTTCTTGTGAACAAACTATACACAGTTCTCAATTTCATCACTGCCTTTAAGGGCTCAGAACCCTCCAAGCATGTTTTTTTTGTTGGGTATTCTTTATTCTTTTGGATACTTCTGTCTGTCCTCAAAGGGTTTGGGCCTGATAATGTGGTTCAAAACTCTAGAGGTGTTCTCAAATGTCACCTTAGCTTTCTGGTGAAGAAATAAAGAATGCATGCCTCACTGAGGCTGGTGCAGTCGTCCTCATGGATAGTTTGGTAATTGGTTTTGGGGAAGTGAGCTCCACACTGGGGCCTCTCTGAAATCTCCATATTAAGGCGTTGATGGGAAAAGTAAGACCTTCTCAGAGCAAGTTGAAGGGTGAAGAAGAAAGAATATTTTTATTTACTAACCCTGTTCTTTTCAGTCGGCTCAATTCACCAACGCATCATCTGGTGGCCGCCATGCTCTGCTTTTTTGGTTCACGAACATTTTCTAGAACATTTCTCCCTTTGCCTCTGTTCTAGATTTGTTCAATATCGGGACTTTGGCTGCAGTTCTGTCTGTGATGGTTAATTTTATGTGTCAACTTGCTTGGGCTAAGGCATGCTCAAATAGCTGGCAAAACATTATTTCTGGGTGTGTCTGTGAGGGTGTCTCCAGAAGAGATGATCATTTCAATGGGTAGACTGAGTAAAGAAGACGACCCTCACCAATGTTGGTGGGCACAACCCAATCCTCTGGGACCCTGAATAGTAGGAAAAGGTGGAGGAAGGGCAAATTCTTTCCCTCTGCTTGAGCTCAGACATCCATCTTCTCCTGCCCTCAGATGTCAACACGCCTGGTTCTCAGGCATTTAGACTGAGACAGGGATATATGCCATCAGCCCCGATTCTCAGACCTTTGGAGTCTGACTGAATTACTCTGTTGGCTTTCCTGGTTCTCCAGTTTCAGATGGTGGATTGTGGGATTTCTCTGCCTCCATAACCGTGTGAGCCAATTCCTATAATAAATCTCCTCTTATAAATATCTATGTATATCCTATTGGTTCTGTTTCTCTGGAGACCCTAATACACCATCCTGGATCTTTCTCTTGCTCCTGCCTCTCATAATTATCAGTGTATTTAGGTCATCCCAGCTTGGTCCTTGGCATTTCCTCTGGATGTATCTTGGACTCCATCCTCTTGATCTTTGGTAGGATTCTACAGTTCCAGTATTGCCCTCCAGGCCTTAATCATTAGCCTCGGCTTATTTAGTTGTCTCATCCTGGACTTGGGTGCTTATCATGGACCAAGCTCTGACTAGGCACTTGGTGGTCTGTTTTATCTGGTTGGCTCACACTGGGGGCACCTTGCTCTTCTAAGGGTTTCATTTTCCTGAAATTCCAAAGGGCTCGGTCTCCCACCCCTCTCACCCCCAACAGGTGTCTAGCATAACTGTTGCCTGTGCTGGAGCAGTAAAACAATTCTTCAGCGCTATAAACTCCAGGGCTCACCTACTGAAGGTCAGTGTGTTCAGAGATGTTTTTACAGCCAGTAAACAGAGCAGCCATTTACAATGGAGCACATTGGATCATAAATTATTTCACCGATAGCACTAGCCCCTTATTTATAGAGAAATGGGGGAAATTGTACATCCACTTTGCATGGTGAGAAAATGCAGTTCTGGTTTTGCCCATGGACTTCCTATCATTCTACTGATAAATTATTTTTTTCTCCCAGCCTATAATTTAACATTGGCATTTTGGCCTACAGGTGTGTGCCACGTTTGCCCAATCAGCCTTTTTTCTCTGCTGGAAGTGCAGCCATCAAGAAGCATTTTTTGGGCCCAAGTTAACTGTGTGAAGGGTAGTTCCTAGACCTAAGGCTACACCAATGACAGCTGGTATGGGTATTTCACGCATTGATGGGGATGGTCTATGTGTCCTGTTCTGCTTTGGAGTGACATCTGGGAGATCCTGGTCACTTCTACCATACTTTAAAGCTGGGTGTTCCTGCCCCATGACTGTGCAGAAGGAAAACCCTGATTCACCCACCAGCAAGTGTATTCTGCTGCTTGGTACCTTCTGGTTTTTTCTGATTGCCCTTCAAGTCGGGTATAGAACACTGGAAACGGGTGGAGAAGGACCGAAAAAGTACAGATCAGGGAGGTGGGCGTCCAACAGCTCCTGGGGAGTGGAAAGGCCACTGGATAGGAAGTCAGCCAGACACGCATTTGAAACTGGAGTCTGCAGTGATCCAGCTGAGTTCACTTGGGCACTTCACATCTCCCTGAGCCTCAGTTTCTTCATCTGTAAAATGGTCCCAACAGGGTCCACCTCACGGGGGAAAGGTGACATAAGAATGCCTGTGAAAGAGCTCAGTGTGCCTTGTGCAGATAACTGAACTGCACAGGCCATGCTTAGCTCTCAGTAAGCTGTTCAGGGCCGTTCCTCCTCCTCTCCCCGTCCTGAGAAGAACCGAAGGGGCAGGAGAGGATTCCAGACACTGCCTCAGAGCCCCAGTGCGTGTGAGCCTGGGCACGGTGTGTGCTGTCCTGGAATGCGGGAGGGCTCACACAAAGTGAGTGGGCAGCTGGCCACTGCCCCATGGAGCTGTGCTTCGGTGGCTTAACAAGAGCCCATCACTGCTCTTCTGCTGTTAGAGCTCTTCCTAATTACAGGCTTTCTCACGGATTGGGTTGAATTGATTTGGGGTTTGGGAAGAATCTTTCTGGGCGAAGGATGTCACTTCCTGTGCAGCTGACACTTAACCACCTTTGGACAGACAGACAGGCAGGCAGAGAGGGATGGAGAACCACCGGGCCACCGAGAAGACAGCTGCTGGCCCTTCCGGCTGAATCAGCCTCACAGCCTTGGTGGAAGGCGCCGGAGGCTTGTAAAATACCAGGATGTTTCTATAGGCGTTTGCAATAAAGAGCTTTCCCCACTGCCTGACTTCCATCCAAGATTGGTTTGGGTCTGAGGATTTCTCACTTCCCTTTCTTCCTGAACAAATGAATCAGATCCACTTGAACTTCTTCTGGCTGGATTCCCCTACACACACCGAGGAAGAGAGAAACTATGACCCACCAGCTCCCTCCATAACAGCTATGACATCTCACCTAACCCTGACAGCAGCCCCCACCCCCAGGCTGGAGTAGATAAGCCTGGATGCAAAGTGAACTGAGGCCCATGGAGGTGAACTGACCTGTGCGAGGTCGTGCAGCCAGGAAGTGGCGGGAGAGCTTTGAACCCAGGACTCTGGCCCCAAATCCCTGCACAACTTTGCCGACTCAGAGGCTAGGAGGTAAAAGAGCCAAAGCAGAGTGGATTAGTGAGGAGGGTGGGGGAGGGGAGGAAAAGGGAAATATATAAAGAAATGCCCACAGTTATTGCCTCATCGAGGCAAATGAGGTTTGCTCATGTGGTGGAAAATTGTGAAACCTGGCTTTGAAACTTTTATGTTCTACAGAGTTCTGAGCTGTGAGGCCTGCATGGTGAGAATTTTCCCAGCACACCCCACTCCCCTCCAACCTCTAATTAGAGATCTGGTTGTTGGATCATGCTTTCCCATGTGATTTGATCGGAGTTATTGAAAAAGAATTTTTTTTATGGAAGCACCTCTTATTGGCAGTTCCACAAACTTATATATGCCATCCAGCAACAGGGGTCGGGGGCTTAAGTGAAGGGGGATGTGTGTTTGGCTAGCACCCACACACTGCCCGTTTTCTCAGTGCTTTCTTCAGAGCTCCTGGGAGGGGACTTATTGCCATCCCCATTACTCAAATGAGGAAGCAAGTGCAGAGAATTTATGACACTTGCCCATGGTCAAATGGCTGACAATGGTGAAGCCATTCTTGGAGTCCAGCTATACCAGATTTTGAGACCCCTCTCTTTCCACAGTCCGAGTCTGAGGGCTACTTTCTATGAAAATGTGTTCACATGTATTCTCCAGTTTAATTGTCACAATAACTAGAAATTCAGGTGTGTATTCTTAGTGACCCCATCTTGTAGAGGGGAAATCAAGACTCAAGGTTCAATGCCTTGACTGAGACCTCACGGCTGTCTAGTGCATGGTAGAACTTGGATTTGAATTTTCTAGACCCTAACTTCCTGTTCTTTTCATTTTACTATGTTTAAAGAACAGAATGCCACATCTGTCCATCCGTCCATCCATCCATCCATCCATCCTTCTATCCTTCCATCCATCCATCCTTCCATCCAATCATTGTCCTTCCAGGGCCTACTCTTCCCAGGTCGTATGCTAGATCTAGGTCTAGTGCTATTATAATGAAAACCTCCAGGAGCCCATGATCTGAAAAAACCAATAGTCAATTACACGATAAAATGCTGGAATAAATGTGCCAGTAGAAATGTGTAGGTGCTGGAGGGAGATTAATCTGCCCAGTTGGTTGGGGGAGGTGGTGATACTCTGCCCCTACGTGTTGAATCCTTTGTTTTGAAGAGTGTGTTGTGCGTGCATTTTTCAAAATTTCCTCCTAATTGAATGAGGCACCTGCCTCTGCGGCATCCTTGTGGGCAGTGGTTGAGCAGGAAGTCATCCTCCACGCGAATTAGGTTAATTTGGTGAAAATGAAATGAAAAGCTCCGTAATCTGGGGTGATGGGAAAGCCTGGTGAGCACAAAGCTGTACTTGCTGCAGAAGTTGCTACTTGAATTGTGACCCTGGTCTCTAGCTGATTACATAAACCTTCTTCAGGTGAGAATGAACCAGGGCTGGCCCAGCTGGCAGGAGCTGGGCTGCCTTTTCTCATTAGGATCCTGAGTGCATTTCTGTAACTGCCCAGACATGTAGAGAGGGCTCCTTTTCTGGAGTTCACACATCCTAGGAAGACTCTGGGTGGACTCTCTTGAATCCCTGAAATTGGATGTAAAATGTGTATATATGTATACGTGCGGTTCTCTGTGAGAAGGGCCATAGCTTTAATCAGTTTCTCAAAACGGTCCCTGAGCAAAATAGTGTGATGAATGTAATATGGTTTCTGGTTCCTACTCAAGTGGAGTTTTGATTCAGTAGGTCTGGGGTGAGGCCCAGGACTCTGTTTTTTTGGTTTGTTTGTTTGGTTTTAGACTTCCAGATGATTCTAATGCTCGGTCTTGGGAACCTTGGAACTAGAACTCTACTTTTCAAACTTCAATGAGCATATGAAGCTCCAGGGGATCTTGATAACGTGCAGATTCTGATTCAGTAGGACTGGGATGGGGTTAGAGAATCTGCCTCTAACCGGCTTCGAGGTGAGGCCGCTGCTGCTGGTGGGTGTACTACACCCGGAGCAGTACGGGTCTAAAGGCACGTTTTTGCTTGGGTCAGTCCTGGGACATTGGTTAGATTCAAACCACATCCAATTCCTCTGCTTGGGATTGAGGCGAATTTCTCAAGCCACTTCCCTTTGACGAACATTTTTAAAGGGAAGTTAAGAGATTTCTTAGGCAGTGTTGGGTACTGCACAGCCAAAAATTCCATTTCCAGTGGCAGTATGGAGAGCAGAAAGAATAAGTCAGGGGTCAGATAGACTTGGGTATAAATCCTGGCCCCAATATTGATCATTCCTGTGTATCATTAGGGACGATATCAGCTATAAATAATGGAATGGTTGACTAACAATGGTTTACACCAATAGGGGCTTATTTTTCATACATAACAAGAAGTCCTGCGATAGTGTTGGAATTGTTGGGTCAGCTGCCAGTCATCAAGGACCCAGGGACATTTTGTCCCTCTGCTCAAAATCTCTACCATGTAGCTCTCATGGGGGAAGAGAATACATCTCCTAGCATCTTGTCAGCATATGAAGCAGGAAGAAGGAGACAGGTTGGAATCATGTTGCCTGGCCATTCCTACCTGCAAGGAATATTGGACAAGGACTGTGGACATTTCCAACCTCTGTTCTTGAAAGCAGCAAGAGAGAAGAGATTTGAGAAATGCTATTGGGTCAGCTCACAATAGTATCTGCCACATCATGTGATTCTGGGCAATTTATGGAATCTTTCTGAGCTTCAGTTTCCTCATTTGTAAAACAGGAGAATAAGTGTGATGTGTGGTTCTCACACCAGCAGCAACAACATCACGTGGGAACTTGAGTCCCACCCCAGACCTACTGAATAGGAAACTCTGAGGGTGGGGCCCAGCAATCTGTCTTTTCACAAGCCCTCCAGGTCTTTCTGATGCACACTCAAGTTTGAGAACCACTGACTTGAAGATTTCTGGGAAGACAAAGCAAGGTTATTATTTAAGGTATTTGACACACAGCGACTGTTCATAACTTATAGTCCGGGAGTTCACATCTTAGCCCAAAACAAACTGTAACGGAGTCCATTTCTTGGAACGCTGATTTGGAATAAGAAGTTTAGAAAACACCCACTAAAGAATTTCCAAGGTTTGTTCCGACTAGTGATATCCGTCCTCTGAATCCCTAGGATCCATCTGAGAGTCTGTTGACTAAGGGCACTAAGGAAAGGCTACTGAGCTGAAGAAAGTTGGAGACAGTCAGCTATTCCTTTGTATTTCAAAAATTACAGCTTCATTGACATATAATTCACATACCATAGGATTCACCTTTCAAAACACACAATTCAGTGACTTTTAGTGTGTTCACAAGTTGTGCAACTGTCACCACTATCAAATTTCAGAATGTTTTTATCATCCCCCGAAGAAACCCCGTACCCATTATCAATCACTGCTGATTCTCCTCTCCCCACAGCCTCTCTGCAACCATAGTATACTTTCTGTTCTAAGGATTTCCTTTATCACCTATCTATCATCAATCTATCTATATCTCTATCTGTCTATCTATCTATCCAATGTCTGTCTGTCTATCTATCTATCTGTCTGTCTATTTTTTTACTGACTTAATTACCAGGAGGAATTCCAAGATTAATGTTGACATCATTGAAGAAAATATCAAAATCCTAACACCAAAGTCCAATATGAGTTCATCCTGTGATACGGCTGCCAACGTAAACAATAACAACCATGATGATACTGTTTATTGTTGTCGAAAAATGTGATTCTGTTCTTCCACCGGAAATCAGAACACTTGGGTAAGTTACTGCACATCTATGGCCTTCAGTCTCATCTGTCAGGTGGGGAAACTGCACTTCCCAGGGTGGTCTCTAAAGCCCTCTGACTCTGAGAGTCTAAATTGCTTTTTTGTGCTGGTTGGAACCAACCAGAAGTTCTGCCCACAGCTCTGGGTCCTGCACTGTGAGTGGGACCAACTGGTGGAAGTCCATTGAAATGGAGGTGGATGACCAGGCTGGGGAGGGCTCGGACACCGTGGCAGAGGAAACTAGGGTATTACTTTGGAAGAAAAATGGGGTTGGGGGTACTAGAGCCCTGCCTTGAAATCTCTGTCCTGGGAAGAGGAGGCAGATGGATTCTATGGGGCTCAAGGGGCAGAAGCATGACTAATGGAAATAGGTCAGCACAAGTGCAACCCTACAATAGTCAGAGATGTCAACTATGAAATAGTCTATTTTGGCAGGTACTGAGTGCCCGGTCACTGGAGGTGTGCTCTTGGAATGGTGATTCAAGCAGCCAGTGGGGGTTGGACTAGAGGATGTTTCAGGTTTTTGCCAAAAATGTGATGTTGCAACTCTGTGAAAGTCTGAGATCACGGTGAAGTAAATGTGCATAAAAAATCCTTACCTCTTTCCTGCTTCCGTGGACGACAGCCTAGGGCAAATAATGCAGGTTTTATTTGTGACTGTTATCTATTTCCTCTCTAACTGGAGTTTTGCTTTGCATATAGGGGATTTCTCCAGGGGTGTGTGAAGAAAACAATTTTCCTGTTGGCATTCTTTCATCACTGAGGCAGCCAGCATGTGGATTTAGAAATGGTCCCTATCTCAGTGTAATAAGAGAGAGGTGTGTAAACAGACCATTGCTGTACAGGTGACCAGGGGCCTTCATGATGGCACATACACAGCTGAATGGGGGACTCAAGGGGGTGGGGGCTCCTCTGCTGGGGTAGCCAAGGAGGCCTTTGCAGTACCAAAACTTGAGCTGAGCCCTGAATGCAACAAGGAGTCCCCCTTGAAGGCAAAGGCTGAGCCATGTGGCTGGAGCTCCTGCTAGCACATTCCCTGCCAGTCCCCTTGGAATCCAGGCCTGATAATGAAGGATGATGATGGCTATACGTATCAAGCACTGAGTCTGGTCAGGCCCTGTTTCAGCGCTGACTTATCTGACAAATCTCATCGAATCTTCACATCAACCCTATGAGAAAGGTGTTATTATTATTATCTCTAATTTACACAGGTGGGAACTGAGCCACAACTGGCTAGTTTACATAGGGACAAATGGTGCTGGGCAGAAGGAGGGACCAGGGGACTTAGAAAGACTTCACTAAGAGGTGACATTTGGACTGGCCTGGAGGGATGAGTAGATGTCGGTCAGGGGTTGAGAAGACATTGCACATGGAGGAAGGAAGACGTGCCATGTGACAAGGAGGGGAGCCTGAGGAGTAGGAGGTGCTCAGCCTTTCCATATGGCCAACCACTGGCCCTGTGCAGGTGGTGAGGAGTGGGCAGGAGATGGCCACACAGGAGGACAGCCAGTCCTTGAAGGACTTGTGCGTCCTGGCTAAGCAGCCTGACTTGGCCCTTTAAGACAGGCATTGAGGACTCACTCGTGAGTCTGAGAAATCTCTCCAGGAGGCTGTTGGGAGGGAGACTTTCCATGACCCGTCCTGTCCCCCTGTCCCCTCAAGTTCTGAGTCCACCTCCTCGACCTTCTCTTAACAAGTGGGTGGCTGTAACTCTAGCAGGGCTCAGGAGTCACCGAGGAGGCCTGTCTCCCCTCATCTGCCTCTAAGAAACTTTGCAGCAAGGCCTTGAAAATCTGGTGCCCAACTGCTACGAGGTGCGTCTCCTCCCAGCAGGGCTCCCCCGTCCTCATGGATGGAGAATTCAGCTCCGACTCAGCTTTCCCGACCACACACGATGCTGAGACAAGGTTGTATAGGACACTGGTCTTCCTTTGGGGCCCAGTAAAAGGCATAATGATTTAGGCTCCCAAAGACTCTTCATAAAAAGCTGGGCTATGAAAGTCTCTGCTCCCAGCACTCACTGGCGTCCCTTTTGCATTGGCAGGTAACTGGTGGAACAGAAAGAGTTCAGGCTTTGGCACCAGAGGGACCAAAATATCGATGCTGGGTTAGCCCTGTCTATCTGTGTGGCTTAGGTTGAGAAACTAGGAAAAAGACACTGGATTTGTGAGATTTAAGATCACAGAAAGTATAGTCAGCCGGGAGGTGTTCGGACACTGGGCTTTTATTCTTCGTAGTGCATTATTCTTCTTAGCAGAGCCACCAAAGGGGTATCTTGAAGAAGCACCCTTCCTGTGGCCCCGGAGTGTGAGCGGAGTTTATGACAGTCCCCCTGGCAGTTGGGTCCGCCCAGTTTATTCTGCAGACAAATGTTTGGAGTGAACTTCGCCCTCTGCACAATGAGGAAACATGTTTTAAAGGCCTCACTTGTCAAAAAAAGACTTATAAAACAGTCTTAACGAGACTTCTGGATACAGCAGGAGCCACAGGATTGGCTGCTCTGGCGAGCGAGGCTGGAATGCAGCCTCGAAGGCTCTTGCCATGCGGCACTCCACGCCTGGTCTGTCCTATCCTGGCTGGGTCACGTGCGCCTGCCCGCCACCTCCCTTTACTTCCCTGATAAAATGCTTACCTGGCTATTGCTCTGAGATGACTGACTGTTACATGCCCTGCAAATATACAACCATGCTGGGAAGTCACACTCAAGAGATGTCCAGAAAATTCTCTAATGTTACAGTCGGCTTCTTCTGAATAGAGGCAAAGCAGCAGAATCCTTCTAGGCCACCCCTTCACTTTTTAAATGGGAAACTGAGGGCCAGGGAAAGGAAGGCACTTGTAGCTTATGCATATTTTACAGCAATAAAAAAATTTTAAAAAATGAACAGACAAGGCACAGGATAGGGCTTATGCTGGGTGGGAGCTTTTAGACTCTGTCCCCCGTCCCTGTCCCCCTCCTGCTCCTTCATTTTGTTCATAGTTAGAGAGCACTTTATCCTCCTCGTACCAAATGAAGTTGGGAGAATATTGTTCCCATTTTATAGAAACATTAAACAAATGCCCCAAGGCCACACAGGTTAGTTGGCTGTATGGTGGCCGGGCCAGGATTCCCTCTCAGGCGTGCCTGATGATAGAGCGTTCCCTTAATCACAATACCATTTTAAAGATGAGCACACTGAGGACTGGGAGGTGGGAGGGCCTTTCTGCCTTAGGAGGCGGCTGGTCTGGGACTCAGATCCACGACTGCGACACAGGAAACCCCTAGTCTTTTCTCGGTTCTACTGACCCCTGCCTGCCTGTGGTCGGCTCCTGGAAATTCAAATCCATTTGTTAACGCCTGTGCCCCCTTCCATTGTTAGGAGTAACTGGACTTCAAATGGGGGTGTTTGGGGCACGTGTGGCTTCTTTGGGACCGAAAGGGTGAGGATGGATGTTTTTATGTTCCATGGGCAGCTCCAGGCTGAATTCCCGATTCCCTTCCTTATCTATTCACTCCTTGGCGTTTTTCCTGGTACATAGTAGGTACTCAATAAATAGCTGCTGAATGAATGAATGACCTGCATTGTGTGTTGTTCTAGGTGAACCTGTTAGTTCCTCATCTGGCAGTCGGCTCCTGCTCCTCAGGGAAGGGGCCTTCTCCTTCCCTCCACCCTGCAGGGTTTGGCACGACGCCCTGGCTGGAGAAGGCATTCCATGGGTAGGTACTGAAGAAGTGCATACACGGATTTCCTTTTAGGAGGCTGGTGCTGAATCACCCGGCTGGACTTGGTCTGGATACAGATTTGGGCCCTGCTTTTGGAAATGTTCTCATCTTTGTGCATTTATAAACGTGTCCCCATATTTTTGATCTTGCAGCCACCTGACCCCTGCAGCAGAGCCATGGGTATCTGCGAGTGAACTCAGAGCACCGAGGGTGTCCTACAAGGCTTATGACCTCACTGAAGGAGAACTGGGAACAAGGAAGGGGCTGGGGAGTGTGGGAGGCACTTCAGTGCCAGGGAAGATGGGCCCTCAGTCAGGAGGAAATGGCGACCACGACTTGGGGAACAGTGCTTGCCACACAGAGTCCACTAGCCCTGAGAACACGGGGGGCTGGACCTTCTGAATGTGTTTCGCTGATATTAATGAAAATTAGTGAGTAAGAATTGGATTTAGTCAGAGGGATTTGGAACATCACCCTTCCTTCAAATCCTTTGCAAGTGTAACATTAGCAAGACAGATGTTTCTGGTTTTGTTTTTTTCATGTAAGAAGTCAGAGTTAGTCAGTCCAGGGTTGGCATGTGACATAATGTCAGGGGCTCAGGCTCCTGTCTTGTTGCTATGCTCAAAATTGCCTCCTGGTCCAAGATGCCAGCTGGAGCTCCAGCCATTATATCTGCATTCCAGAAAGCAGGAAAGAAGAAAGGCAGAGATAAGGACAGGCACACTTTAAGCACATTTCTTGGAAATTGCAGAAACCTTTTCCAATTATATCCCATTGATCAGAACTTAGTCACTTGGCCAAACATAGCAGCAAGAGAGGCTGTAATTTATTCTGGGTAGCCACGTACTCAGCTAATATCAAGGGGTTCTGTTACTGAGAAAGAAGGGGAGAGCCTATATTGGGGAGTAACTAGAGTCAGGACCACAAATATCAGCTTCCCTTTCCTCTGCCCCACCCTTCCCAGCCTCTGGGCCAGAGGGGGAGGTATTATCACCAATTTAGTTCTAAGGAACTGGAGACTCAGGGAAGTGAATGGCTTGCCCAGGTCACAGAGTTGGATATTGGAGGAGCTGGGATTTGAATCCAGAACTATCTGGAATATAAAACCTGAGTTGTTCCTGTGTCCTGCTTTTTGTTTGTTTGTGTGTGTGTGTGTTAGGAAGATGAGCCCTGAGCTAACATCCGTTGCCAATCCTCCTCTTTTTGCTGACGAAGACTGGCCCTGGGCTAACATCTGTGCCCATCTTCCTCTACTTTATATGGGACACCACCACAGCATGGCTTGACAGGTGGTGCGTCGGTCCGCGCCCAGGATCCGAACCTGTGAACCCCTGGCCACCAGAAGCAGAGCGTGTGAACTTTACCACTACGCCACTGGGCCAGCCCTCTGTGTCCTGCTTTTGATTGAGATGTTTTCCTATGAGCAGGAAGGACCACTGGACCTGTGTTTGAGCTACGTCAGTGCCCAGAGAACATGGGAAAATGGCCATGAATCTGTGGGCTCATTCAGTCACCCCTTATTTTTGTGCCCAGTATGCACCATGTGTCCTTCTCCAACCTGGTGATCTATTAGCTTCCTGACACCTCTTCTCTTACTCATCTCTGTATGTCCTGCATTCCTGCAGGGTCCAGCACATAGAGGATACCCCACAGATTTTTGCTGAGTGAATGAATGAATTAATGAATGAAGCCAAGTCAGAGGACCGCCTGTTACCCTGGGCTTCTTCCGGACTCTCACCTGTGTGTCCCGAAGAACAGCCCATTCTCCATTCATCAGACACACAGAGGCTTCACAAACCCAGTCCCCGTTCCTTGCTGTCCGGGATCTCATCCAGCCCAGCTGTGCCAGGTGCCTCGCCAGACCCTGGGGATCTAAGAGTGGAAAGGCGCTGAGAGCTACTGTGAATCCCAAACTTTGCTAAGTGCTTCCCGTAATTCCTCCAGTTCCACTTAAGCCTCACAACAGCTTTTTTAGGAGGTGGTATGCTCACGTTACAGGTGAGGAGACCGAGACTCCGAATGGGAATGTGATTTTCCAAAGGTCACAAGGTTAACATGTGGTGGAACTAGGAGCCAGCCCTGGCTTCTTGGACACACAGACTTCTTTCGTCTGTGTGTCATTCATGTTATTCTTTTCCTCACTGTTCAGTTCCTTATGGATTTGACAAGTCAGTCACTGAAACAGGTGCTTAGCATCACCTGTGGCAGCAAAGACCCAGGAGCTGGATAACTAATCTTAGGAAAAATAGAAAACCTGGTTTACTCTGGTCATGTATTACCCAGGCACCCCTTCTCTGGCCTCTATACCCCAGTGCCAACACACACACACACACACACACACACACACACACACACACACACACACACACAGAGACTTTCTGTTCGGACTCCTAGCCTTCTGTTCGTATTTTTCCAGCAAGCTCAGTCACTCTCTGCAGTGAGGGAAGCTCCTGTGACTTGCACCCCGGGCCCTCACGCTCCTCCCTCCACCAGCCATCTTCCCTTTTGTCAAACCTTCCCCGTTAGCCAAGGGCTGTGTGAGGGGAGGTGGCCCCAGGCCCAGGGGCATGCATGAGGCGACACTGTGAGTCAGCCGGGCTGGGAAGGAGCGTCAGGCTTCCCCGGCCCAAGCCAGGGTGAGGCTGGATCTCAGGGTCTCCGGCTCTCGGGGGTCATGAACCCCCAGCACGCTTTGGCACACACGTCAGGAGCGGCCGTCCAGTCTCCGGCTGCCCTGCATGGTCGCAAAGGGCCTTTCTGTCACGTATTTTACTGCGTCTGACCCACGCTAGTCCCAGAAGGGCGGCTCATAGAGATAGCTCATTTTGCAGCCCAGGGAGAGGAGGTCCTGCCAGTTTCATGGCAGGATCTGGATCTAGAAAGCCAGCACATGTCAGATGGGGTGTGCAGGTCTCCTCCAGGCTCCACTTAGCCCTTCTGTTCACACATTTTTCAGGATATCCTTCCAATAGATCTTTTTCTACCCATGTGCCCTCCTTCTCCCCTACTGGGCTCCGAGCATGCCAGCTTTCTTTGTGTTTCTGGAGTCCCCCGTGCTTGCTCATGTCCTAGAGCTTTGCCCCAGCTGGTCCCTCTGCTTGGAAGGCTCTTCTCCCCTGTCTCTGTAACTGGGTCCTTGTCACTCAGATCTCAGCTTAATGGCCTTCCCTGGGCACTCAGTATAGGCTCTCTTTACCACAGCATGTACCTTTTTAATGTATTTTTTAATTGTCTGGCCCCTCCCCCCAGTATAATTTTATGAGAGCAATGACCTCTCGTGAAGTCAGGAGGCTTAGATAATGGCTCAGAGCAGGGTCTGGCAAACTTGTTCTGTAAAGGGCTGGGTAGTAAACATGTTAGGTTTTGAGGGGCCATACAGTCTCTCCTGCAGCCACAGACAATGTAAATGAAGGGTGTGGCTGTGTGCCAATAAAACTTTATTTATAAAAACAGGTGGTGGGTAGGATTTGGTCCCCAGGCCATAGTTTGCAGACCCCTGGTTCAGAACATCAGTTGGTTTGAATCAGCTGAGCTGTGTTTGAATCTGTCTCTGCCTCTCCTTATCTTGGAATCTTGTGCAAGTTCCTCCCTTTCTTGGTGCCTCAGTTTCCCTATATTGGAGATAATAATAGAACTGATTTCATGGATTGTTGTGAGCATGCTATACGTATCTGGCTTGTTCACTGCTCAATCTCCAGCCTCTCACGAGGTGCCTCCACAGAGCAGGCACTCAACATATATGTATTTGTTATACAACTGAATGGCTGAGCGCCTACTGGGTGCCAGGCCTTGTGCTGGCTCTGGGGAGATGCTGATGGACTAGAATGGGTTGGGATCACTGCTCCCAAAGCACTTGGAGTTTCAGGGCTATGGCAAAATGGCTTTTCCAGCAGGGGAAGCCAGTGCCACATCCCACAGGCAGGTGATATCGATGAGGGAGGGAGGCAGTGGTGGGGACAGTGGAAAACTGAAGTGTGCATGTCCCCTCTAACTTGTAGCCATGGGTCATGCAGGCCCAAGTTGCAGACCTTCTGATTATTCAAAGAAGTTGGAAGTTCGTACTTTTGGATATAGTCTTTTAATTTTTACAAGTAACAACTGACCCGATAGAGCAAGAAGAAGCCAAACTGAAACAACACCGAATGGGCCAGATGGACCCAGTTGTGGGTGGAATTCAGCCTTCCCCTTCTCCTGAGCCCATTTTATGGATAGAGAAACTGGGCGCAGGGAGGTAAGGTGGCTTGCCCACAGGCGCACAGCTAGCAGGTGGAGGCTCTGGGGTTTGAACCCAGGTTGAACTGAGTTCCAAACGTGCGTGTCCTGTGGCAGTCGCCTCAACTGCCGTTGATTGAAGAGGCAAGGGGTGGCCGGGAGGGACGTTGTGGTGACTGGGGGCCCAGCAGTCCTCAGGGCTCATCTTTACCAGTCTCTTGGCCTTGAGGGTTGGCTCTAGGATGACCCCCTGCAGAAGGCTGACCTCAAAAGCCAGTCAAAGGAATACCCATCCCAACAGGACCCAGCTCCTTCCCCTTCAGGGTGCCCCTCCACGTTTCCCTCCAGCACAGTCTTCTGCTCGTCTATGCATCTTCTACAGCCTTGGCTTTTGTGTCCAGTCTCTTCAGCAGAGGAGCCTGGAACTCACGGTTTCTTTCACCCATCACCCTAGATGACCCGTGGAAGGGAGGGTGGAGGGAGGCCTGAAGACATGACTTCCTCACTTCGTGGGGTCTGGTGGAGAGGACACAGATTTTGGAGCCTGACGGACCTGGATTGGAATCCTGGCTCTGCAGCCAGTCACCAGCTGGGTGAACTTGGAGCAGTTCCTTCACCTCTCTGAGCCTCAGTTTCCTTGTCTTTGAAGCAGGTGCGAGAGTTTGTTCCTTGCAGAATTGTGCTGAGAGAATGTGTGCACCCTGGTGGCACGGGAGCTGGAATGCCATGGTCACACACAAGTGGCAGGTCCCTTCTTTTTCTGCCCCTCCTCCTCCTCCGCCTGTCATCTCCTGCTACTGGCCCCAGCTGGCCCCTGCTGTGGCTCTCTTGCCTAGATGCTGAGAGAAGTTTGTGGAACCTGGGTGGATCTCTGCCCCTGTGTCCCCTCTCCCCAGTGCCAGGACTGCAAGGGAAGGGTTTGGGCATAAATTACGCCCATCTGTTCCCTCCCTGCTGAGTGAGGGGAGGAGGGGAAACTCACGGGCCTTGGTGGATGTTGTACTTTCCATGTGCAGCTGTCAGGAACAATGGAAGGGAAGAATGCGAGGTCCATGAGGAGTCCACCCCACCCTGCCGCCCTGCCCCTAACAGGGATCACAGGAACCGAGTTGTCTGAGGGCTGCGCTTCTGAAGAACAAAGGCCACTCCTCATGCCAGCCTGGGCTGCCCTCGTGGCTACCCATGTGCGCCTTCAAATTCATCGTTATTCATTCATAACAGTATTCATTCGTTCACTCATTCATTCATCCATTCATTCACTCCTCAAATGTTTCCTAAGCACGTACTCTGGGCCAGCCAATGCTGTGGGCTAAGAATTGAGACGAATGTCTTGCCTTTGATGAGCTCCCATTTAGTGGGAGAGACAATATGGAAACTGGCCAACTTTGAGAGCAGTGGTGGAGGTGTGTGTACTAGGCTGCACACACACAGAGGAGGGAAGGCTTCCTAGGGTCATCCTTTCATCCCAGGAAGAGTTTCTGTGGACACATGGAGAGTGCGCAGCAGACTAAAAGGAGGGAGTGCTCAGCGGAGCGTGGGTGCAGGAGGTGTGTTGTGGGGATGGTGATGAGCCCTTCTCTTTCCTCTGTCTCTCGATTCTTCCTCTCTACTGGATCCTCCCTGTCAGCATTTAACCATGTTCAGGTCTCTCACTTTACAGCAAACCCTCCCTCCACCTCATGTCTCTCCAGTTCTTGCCTCATCAAATTCCTTCCCAGCCAAATTTCCCAAACACATTTTCTATGCTGTGCACACTGTCTCCATTTCCTTCCCTCCCACTCACTCCTCAATCTACCTCTGCTCTCATTGCTTCACTCAGACACTCTGGGAGGATCATCGTGACCTCCACGTTCCTGAGTCGGTAGGCATTTCCCAGTCACTTTATTTGATTTTCCAGCAGCATTGGGCATGGTGGACCACTTTATCCTGCTAGACATACACGCTTCTCATGCTCTGAGACACCACAGATTCTTGGTTTTCCTTCTATGCCTTGACTACCCTTTTTCAGCCACCTTCATTGGGTTTACCCTCTTCTACCAGATTTTTAAACATTGGAATTCCCAAGGCTGGGATGTAGGGCCCCCTGTCATCTTTATTTTTCTTTATCTCCAGGTGGCCTAATCCACTCCCATAATTCAGTTACCATTTCTATGCTGATAGCTCCCAAACCTACATCTTTCTGCAAAGACCTCCACCTTCAGACCACAGAACGAAGAAAGAGCCTAGCTAGCATCTCCACTTGAACATTGCCTTATCTTCCCAAACTCAACAACCGAACTTATCACTCTCCCTCCTATCTCGATCCCCTCCAGGGAGTGGCTCCATCACATACCGGCAGTGCAGATCAGAGACCTGGGTGCCGTCCTCGGTCATTCTTCTCCATCTTCCCCTCACATATTAGCACTGCAAATCCTGCATCCCGGGAAACGCCTCAATCCTGGGTACACTGGGATGGTTGGTCACTCTACTAAAATCAAAAGGCTAAACACAAAGTCTCTGTTATGACTTAGAAGGCCCTGCATAATCTGACCCCTGACTAGCGTCATCTTGCCCCCCTCTCTCCTTGCTCTCGGGGTTCTAGACTGTACTCCTTCACCACTCAAGGCATTTGTGCATTCCATTGTCCTCTGTGTCTGGAATATTCCTCTCCTTTTGCTTAACTCCCTTTTACCCTTCCGATATCAGATCAAATATCCCATCCTTTGTTCAGAGAAGCCATTCCTGATATCCCCCCAGAATAGATTGGGCTGTTCCCCATTTATATTCTCCTAGTACCTTTCTCTTAGCTCCTTCTCAGTAGTAATCACATGATTAGTCAGTCTCATCAAGAATGTAAGTTGCACATCAGAAGGGACCATGTTTATCTCATTTTCCACTGGAGGCCCCAGCCCTAGCACAGTGTGTGGTCGATGTGCGATGAGCGTGTCGCCTGGGTGCGTCTGGACCCATAGGCAGGGCCTGTTTGTGAAGCTTTGGCTGAGGAGTGACATAGGAAGTTGTGTCTTCTAGAGAGAATATTGTGGTGGCTCTGTGGAAGTTGGATTGGAGAACACACACCCATATAGGGAGACTGGTTAGGAGGCCCTTGGGGCATTTTAGGTGGCATGGACTTGGGCAACAGCCAGCGGCAGGGGCTACAGCCTTACAAGGTCAACTATTCATGGCTTGGAGACCAACTGCACATGGGCAGTGATGAAGCTGGATGAATTGAAGATGTCTCCCAGGTTTTGGGCTTGGGGGTATGGGTGTCTGGATAAAGGTCACACGGTTAGCCACGATCAATTCTGTCGTGACCATGGTAAACGCTGGGAATCAGTCAGAGTGACTGTTGCAATTTCTTGAATGCCTGGTCCTCATATTTTTGTTAAAATTATATTTCCTCATACCCTGCTTGGATCCATTTTATCCTCCTCCACACCCCCAGCTCCTGGTAGAAAAGAGCAGACCCAAGGTGATTCAAGGAGAGGGACACATTTTTAGGACTCATAGGGAGTGCTGTAGCCCAGGCAAATGGACAGAACTTTGGGTTGATAGTAAGGATGTCTGGATTCCATTCTCAGTATGGTGCCTCACAAGCTCTGGGACCTTGGGCAAGTCCCTGTCCCTCTCTGGGCTCCCCCACCCCACTTCTATGGGGAGCTGAATTAATTCAGTGGCTCTCAACCCTAGCTCCATATGAGAATTATCTGGAGAGCTTTACCAAGATAAATGATCAGGCCACACCTTAGAGATTCAGATGTAATTGGACCAGGGTGGAAAGTGCCTGTCGTCTTTTTTTTTTTTTGTCCAGGTAATTCTTAAAAGCAGCCAGATTGAGAACTACTCAATCAGATAATCTTGAAGACTTTTCAACTCGGGTGATCTAACCTAAGAATGGCCCTCTTTGGATTCCCAGAGTCCCGTTGTTGACCTGCCTTCCATCTCTCTACCCTAAGTCACCTGCACGCCATGGTCTTGGCCTTGAACTTGGGCTCTGGGGTAGCAGCAGAGGCAGTTTTCAGCTGAGGCCGGGAAGCAGAAATGCAAAGTCTGTGGAGAGAGGGGGATGGGGCGGGAGTTCTGTGTGGAGGAACAGATTGAAGCTATTAACATTTGATCAGTTTGGTATTGTTCTCTTGGAGACCACAGCTTATGAGGCTGCTTAATAAATGTCTGGTCGGGGTCCAATCCAGAGCCGCCAAATGGGTGTTGCTATGGTTTCCAAGGAGGTTGTTTCCCACACAAGTTATTGCTTCCCACCCCGAACTGTGAAAGACCAGCGCCTTCCCTCTGCTCCTTAACTCTGTCCCTTCCCAGATGAGCCTGTAGTGGGAGACCATCTGCCCGAGTCTGGGGCCACACACCAGCCCTGGAGGCACTGGCCATTGGTGGCATCTTCTCGGCCAGCTCCTGACAGCAGCCCCATACATCCTCACTCTCCCCTCTTCCAGGTGGTCCCATTGCTCAGCTGGTGTCATCTCCATGCTCGAGGTTTCAGGGTCCCTGTGTGTGACCCTGTTGCCCTTGACCCGGGAAGAGGAGTGGTGGTCAGAGGCTGGCGCTGGCAGACAGTGTGTGTGTGTGGAAGTGTGTTTCTCCATGTGAGTGAGCATGTGGGTTCTTGCGACTGAACACGTGTAGGTGAATGTGCAAATGTGTATGTGTAGTGTGTGCGTTGGTGCTTGAGTGTACTTGTCAGTGGGGGAGTGTGTACTGAGTGTGACCCCGTGTGTATGTTTAAGGATGTGTGCATGAATGGCAAGAACTGGGAGTAAGCACCAGGCAACGCTGCTAAATCTTCAAAAAATGTATTATGACACATTTAAGACAAATGAACACTTATAAAGTCCAACATAAAAACACCCATATAAATATCACCCAGCTTAAGAGATAAAACTTTACCAAATACAGTGGAAGTTTTCTGTGCCCTCTTTTCTGATTGTATCCCCTCCATCTCCCTGAATTAATCCTGTGGTGGATTTGGGGTCTATCCTTCCCATAATGATACTCACCCCCTGTTTGTTTCAGTAGATAGCCTTCTTCCAGTCTTGACTCTTCCTGTAAAACATAATTAATTAAGTGTGAGTCTGTGCATGTATGTGCACAAGCACACATGGTGGGTTGGGTGTTATAAGGAGAGAATGTGAGGTGGTGGGGAAGACTGGAGAAACCCTGTGAATCAGAAACGTTTTTAAAATGCACAGGGACGTCTTCTAGATGTGTGACCGAAAGTGAGCTTCCTAACCTCTCTGAGCCTGTTTCCCAACTGTAAAATGAGATGAACATGAAATGACATAATATGTGCCAAAATAAAAGGCACATAGTTGGAACTCAGTCACCTTTAATTAAAAAAAAAAAAATTAACTATTAAAGAGAAGGCAAGAAGCCCAGCCAACTTTGCAGAAGGAAAAAACCCAAACAAACAATAAGATATATATATTATTCAGGGCAAGTGGAGGTATGTACTGGCTTATGCTGGATCTTCCTTCCCTTCCTCCTTCCTTTTTTGCTTCTTCCCTCCCTTCCTCCCCCTTTCCATCTTTTTCTTTTTGAGTTCCTTTAGTGTTTTCCTCTTTAGGAGTGGTTTTATGTCTGTGCAGCGAGAAATTTGAATAAGGACCGTTTTTGCCCCAGTAAAGGACTTTAAAGGTCCCCTGCCTGCCCGCTACTAAATAAAACCACAAGTAAAGAAGATCATTTGAGACGTGGTCAATTTTGAACACATTACCAAGGTAAGTGAGCATTCCAAGCAAATCCTGGCTGTCAGGCAATACCTGAGCTGAAATACAACTATTTGAAAATTGAGGCCAAGATTCAGCCCTCAAATCCTGTAAGGAAACAGGAGGCCTTTACTGGTTCATCCATCCATTCGCTCACTTATCCAGCTACATCCTGGGTTTACAAAGGCAAAAGAAATCCTTCTAGTAGGAGAGAAAGAAAAGTAAACAGGTGAAGACAAGACATTGGCTGGTGTCACTGGAAATATACAGCATCGATGGAAACACACGGCCAGTACTCCATTGACTCTGCTGCACGTGTCTCTACGAAACACACCTCAGATTGTACTAGATACTACGAGGAACCGAAAACTAGCCACGAAGTGCCAACTAGGTAGCATAAAGGCAGGATAAACGTGAATACATGCCTGACAGAATAGCACTGATTTTGTACCAGGCACGGTTGGGGGCACTTGGCCTAAATTAATCCTCACAACAACCGCTGAGTAAATATTACTATCCCCATTTTACAGGCGAACAAACTTAGTCTTAGAGAGGGTGAGGTATTAGCTTGGTAAACATCAGAGCAGAGAGTCAAACCCAGGTCTTTCTGACTTTCCAGCACTGCTTTTTGAAAATAATTCTGTGGCAAGAGCTATAATATGACTAGTCTTAGGTAGTTTCCAGTGAATAAGAAAGCAAGAATCTGATACTGACACAAATATTGAGAAAATCCAATGTCAGATAAAATATTTTGGTTAACGTGTCGAAGAAAGCTTTGGAAAACAAGTTGTATATTTGGTTTTGAAGGAGTGGTCCTTTCATTCCCAGGAACCTCAGCTTTCTTATTTTCTGAGGCTATGGTTTAAATCATATATTCTTGGTACGATGCTGAGGGAAGATTCTCAAGACAAAAGAAAGAGGGAAATAAGATCATCTGTCTTGACCTAGGAGTGAAACCCAAGTTTTATAATCCCTTCTAAACAGCTCTGAGCTTTTATGATTTGCTGGACTTACAGAAAGACTTATGCAGCCCAAGTGGGAAAGAAAAGTCTTGATTGCCAGGGCTGCAAAGAGATTTTTCAATTACTTCTTAGTTTTTTTTAAATAAAAAAATTTTTTTTCTTTGAGCCCCAAATGATCTCCACAGTTTCCTTAGATGGGATTAGACATGAGTTTCAAGTTTTCAAAGTTCAACTGGTTTGGAGTTTCCTGTGTCCTAAAAATGTCTTCAATTAATGGCAAGAAAAAATGTATTTTTTTTTTCATCCTCATCAAACTGAAAAATGGCTGAAGGGATTTTATTCAAACTTTCCCCCAAAATTCACCTTTTGCCAAGACCCAGCATGGAAAATTTCAGCCCAAAAGGATCACTCTTTGGCAAGTTACCCGAGCTAATGAAAACAGAGGGGCATAAAGGGAGTCTGTGTGTAGCAGCAACTATAGTGGTCACTGGAGCCCACATTGTATGAGAAGAAGGGCCTCATTCAATACCCCCCTTTTAAGTCTTTCTTATCATCAATATGGATGAGATTAGGATTTGAAGTGGTCACCAAACAGAAAGCACTTAACTTTATGAATACAATCTGGGTAGTGACATTATTTCAAGTGGCTTTGCTCAGTTATCCTTGTCTTTGGAATAAACTTATTGTAAATAGAAAGGTAAGAATTGCTCCAAGGAGTGTGATTCATTCATTCATTCATTTACTCATTCATTTTACGAATGTTTCTTGAGTGCCTGCAATGTAGTGGCACTTTAACAGATGTTGGGACTACTATGGAAACAGAATTGGTTCCTGTGCTCATGGACTTATGGGGGAGAGGAAGGAAATAGATTAAATTACAAACTGTGACAAATTCTGTGGGGCAACAGAATAGCGTGCTGAGATAGAGAAAATCAGGGGTGGTGGTGATAGGGGGCCTGTATCATTAGGGGGACTCGTGGAGGTCTGATACACAGTCATTCACCATTTAGCAAACATTTAAAGAGTGGCCACTATGTCCTGGGGTCCATACCGGGAATACAGAGCTGATCCCCGTATTATTGATTCTGCCCTCAAGGTGCTCCCAGACCAGTGGGAGAGCAGGCGGGTAAGCAAGGAGTTCTGATGTGTCAGGTGCTTTAATGCAGTCCTGCGCAGTGTCTACTGGGGGACGGGGTGGACAGCTGAATATGCTGGGCTGGCAGTAGCCAACAGAGTCTTTCACGGGAGGAGCAATTCAACAGGCATTTGTGACAGTGGATGTTGGGAATGCAGAGATGAATGAGAACCAGGGCTGCTTTCGGAGAGCCTCCAGTACAATCTGGCTTCCCATCTGGGGGCCTGGAGTCTGTGGTGTCTGACCCACCTCTCCAGTAGCCAGTGCAGAACTTGAGTCTGAGGGGGCGATTAGGAAGGCGGGTCCCTTTCTTGGACGTCTCATGGGGCACCTCTTTGGATTTAGCCCAGCAGTTAAGGGCTTGGGTTTTGGAGTCAGACTGCCTGGGTTCAAATTCCAGTGCTGGGACTCCCTGTGCTGGGTTACCATGGGCAGGTTACTCTCTGTGCTGTGGTTTCCCTGTGTCCCAGGCAAGGCTAATAACGATGCCACCTCCTAGGGCTGCTATTCGGACTAAGTGGGATCCTGCTTCCACAGTCTCTAACGGTATGACCAGCTTGCGTCATCCCCATGTGTCTCTAAACGCTGCCCATCACTTTCCCACAACCACTCTTCACTCAGTCCACCATCATGGGTTGAGTCCTTTAAATGTCAGGCATTGTTCTGGGGATTCAGCAACGACCATGCCAGACCCTGGGGTCTCCATCCTCGTAGGTGGTTAAATTCCCAAATCTCTCTAAAGGCAAGTTCTTTGCCTCTTCCTCCCAGATAAAAAGCTATTTGTTATCTCTGTAATGCCAAAAAAATTAGGGGAGACTGTCGATTTATTTTTCATCAGCACATCTGGCTTTTACGTGAAAAACTGCCAGAAATTTTGAAATATCTTGTTACTTTAAACATCAGAAGACTGGGAGGTTTCACATTATTAATTGGAAGTAAAAACTTCTTCGTGGCCCAGAGCAAGGGCAAAGTTGTGATTTCACAGGTCAGCGGAAAACTCACCATCACTGTTTTTGCTTGGTACGAATTGTATTTAGGGAGCAGGAGGAACAGGAGGAAGGTGGTTTCCAGAATGGTAAATCACGGTGGCCATGTAAATGCAGTTGAGGGAGGCAACTGAGGCGGTGGGGAGCATCGCCTGTGTGTGGACTTGGGCAATCACTTCATCTGCCTGAGCCTCAGTTTCCCTTTGTGTAAAATAAGGATAATAGAACCTTCTGTGTGGGGCAGTTTGAGGTTTAAATGAGAGCACGAACAAGGAAACATGTTAGTGCTGTACAGGGTAAAGTACTGTTCACCATGGTTTGTGCTCCTGAGACCTGGGATGTGGATTCATCTAGGGAACAGGAACATTTCCTCCTTTTCTATTTTCTGGGTCCCTGAATAGTCAGAGGTGATGGCGGTGGTGAGGGGCTCCGAGGACACGCCTAGGGGCATTTGGTAGCCTGGGTAGCATGCTACAGGGAAATCTATATTCTCTGAAATGGCCAAATCGTTGCAAGGATGTTCCCGGTTTTCTTTGGTGAGCTTATTCTTGCTGTTTCCAGTTCTGCCACATGTTTGCATATCTTGGCGATGTGCAGTTCCAACGGGTAAAGGGGATGGAGAAGGGGCCCTTGATTTGAGTGTGTGTGTGCACAGTGGCGTGTACGACCGGGGGTCTTGCCGGTGACAGCCTTTTTTAGTGGCAACTTGGTGTGCGCCTTCCCGCCACCAGCATCAGGCTTCACGCGCCACCCTCCCTCTGCCACAGCATCCTTCCTTCCCATCTCCGGGGAGACAGGACACAGAACCCGGGCCTGACCCAGCGCGCTCGATCGAGCCAGGCTGCCGGCGACCAGCCATGCCGAGCCTCTCCGGGGCTCTGCGAGCGAGGCTCGGCGGGGCCTGGGTCCCCAGGCTCCGGTGCTGGCACTCGCCACCGCCCCTTGCGCGCAGCAGCGCCGGGCCTCCCCGCAGGCCGCGCCGCCCGCCGGCCTCGGGAACTGACCAGGCCGCGTGTGAGCGCCGGGATTCCTGCTCCTGCCTTAAATATGCCGGTTATTTTTATCTCCCTACGTCAGGCGGCAAAGGCCATCCCACCAGTGGCCGCGGCGGCTGCTACACAATGTTTCCCTTTAGTCGGGAGGGGAAATGGAGGGAGGCCAGACTTCCTGATCACATGGTGCTGAAGTCAATGAAAAAAAATTAAGGGGGACCCCTCCCTTTTTCTTCAACGCCTGATCCAGATCCCCCCACCCCGCTCCCCGCACCCAGCCCCCTTGGGCTCCGTGCGTCGGAGAGAAGCGAAGGCTCCAGGCGGAGGGCCAGCGAGGCAGGAGAGAGAAAACATAAACACGAGATTCTTGCAGTAATTGGTGGCTCTGAAAACACTGAGGAAATGAGAGGCTTGTACGAAACATCAGCCGACAAGAAACGGGGTGATGTCAGACAGCCTTCCAGGATTAGAAACCCTTAAAAGCTCCGAGCCCGCGGCCGCGGCGGAACAGTGCGCGGCTCTCCCGGGTAGGAAGCCGGGATTTCGCAGGAGTCCGGGCTCTCGCCATCGCCTCTCTTCCTCCGTCTCTTTTTCTCCTTCTTTCTCCGTTTCTCTCTCTCTTTCTTTTTCTCTCTTTCTTTCTTTCTCTCTCCTTCCTTTCTTTCTTTCTCTCTCCTTCCTTTCTTTCTTTTTCTGTCTTTCTCATTTCTTTCTTTTTCTTCCTTCCTGTCTTTCTTTTTCTTTTTCTCCTCTCTTTTCTTCTTTCTCTTTTCCCGTTTTTCCCCCCTTTCCTTCTTTATTAAAAGGAAAACGAGAGACAACATCAAATGATTTCCATTTCTAAGACACCTGGTACTTGGATATCTTTTCCTTACTTTGAAACACCAAACCAGACTCAACCCCCAAAGAGGACAAATGACCCTTGAGTGTGTGTTGTTGGGGTTTGCTCTTTCTCTTCTTCTCTGTGCCCCTTCCCACCCCCTTTGCAATAATGTGCGGACATGTGGCAGGGCTGGAAATAAACAAGAAGCATTTATCAAGGGCAAACGCATCAAGAAAATGGGATTAAATTCTTGCAAAAATCTGGCAGTTTCAGAGGAGAGTATACATTTCCCAGTAACATGTTACCCAGCCACCCGGCTAACAGCCCCGGCTGCTGCTGCCTCATTTTCTTTTCGTGGTACGAGATAATTTACAAGACTAAAAGCGCGCAAAGCGCATGTGCGCACACTCACACCCCTTCCTCACTCTCCCCACCCTTCCCCAGCCCACGGGGCAGGGCGGGGAGCAGCCAGGGAGCAGGGTCTTGCGCTAGGTCCACCTGGAACCCTCCTGGGTCTTTAAGTTGGAGGCCGGGTCTCATCTGTTCGGTGACACAAAAGGTGCCACCTGTCGGGGCTTTCTTTCTTGGTGTTTGCCAGGATTAATGAGGCGAGGTTTGGAAAGGGCTGGAACCCCTGCAACCAGAGGCACCCACGACACCTTTTCAAACAATGATTTATGTCCAGCTTTCCCCAAATAGGAACCAAAAGCGGGGTTTCTGTTTTCTCATCTTTAGAGCAGATGAATTCAGCACCTGGATCCTTGCTTTGGGGGCATTTCAGAAGCTTTAGAATCTACCTTATTAATTGGTCTGTCACCCTCTACTGCGAGGGCAGGTTTTTTCCCTCTTTTTTGAGACCCAGTCAACGGTCACATCAAGGCCGAGTCTGTGCACCCTTGGAGGAATTGGACTGGCCCCAAAAACTTGGGTTCCCCTCACTGCTGCCCAGGAGGAGGATAGTGTCCCATAACCCGGGCTCCCTGTACCCACACACTCATAAATCTTGTGGTCATTTAGCCTCCTTGATGCTTGATGCTCCTAAGCTGTACCAGTGTGAGCTGAGTGTTCCTTTTGCTCTGATCCAGTAAACCACCCTCCAGAGGTGGACACCTGCCCTGTTTTCCTGTCCTCAAGGGCATACCTCCATCTTTGATGTCCCCTTATCCTCTGCACATCCTAGTGGGAAGCCTCCTCTCCTCTTCCCAGTCTTCTCCCGATGTCCCTGTGTTAGATAACGGTGTCCTCACTCCTTCAGTTTCTCAAACTAGGGAGCTTGGGGTCTTCTCGTCTATTCCTGCTCCCTCCCCGTAAATATCAAGGTCAGCAGATCTTGCTGTTTATCCCCAGAAAATCTCAGGTTCTCTGATGCTCCTCTCCACCTCTTGGTGTGAAAAACAGCAATGGGCTCCTAAGGCAGACGGCCCTTCTCTGGGTGCCCGGGCCTGGGAGTCTCACTGTTTGAGTTTAATCGCGACCTCAGGTAAGTTGCTTTACCTCTATGAGCCTCAGTTTCCTCATCTATAAAGTGGGGATAATGACAGACCCACCTCATAGACTTGTTGTGAGGATTACATCAGATAAGGCACGGAAAGGGCTTGGCCTAGTGCCGGCCACCAAGTAGGTGCTCTGTAAACAGGAGCCTTTGGTTATTACGCTCTATCGCAGTGCTTCTCAAACTCCACCTTGCCGCGCAGATTCCTGGGCACCACCCCCGCAGCTCCTGACCCAGTGGGTGCAGGGTGGGGCCTGAGGGTCCTTCTGCCTTTCTAACTCGCTCCTGGTAATGTTGATGCTGCTGGGCGGCACTGAGCTGCGCCGTGGACGAAGTCAGATCTGCCTGTGTCTCTGGCTCCCCTTGGCCACACTCCTTGGCAAGGCCCATGTGGGCCCTTTTCTCTCCTGGCCCAGCTCCCGTCTCTAGTCGGCTCGCGGCAAACTTCTCTGCATGCGCTCAGTTGACAGCCTGAGGCCCTCCAGGCCTCTGTGCTGTGAGAGCTGCCTCTCTGCTGAGAATGTCCCTACCTTCTCTTCACTGCACTCTGAGCTTCTCCTCCCCTGAGGCCCAGAAGCAAAGCTTCCTCTTCTCGGACGCCTTTCCCGGGATTTCTCGCAGAGACAGCCACCTCCCTCCTCCATGCTCTGCCCTCCACTCACACTTCCATTACAGGAGTCACTGGGCTCCAAGCAGTGATCTACAGATGTGCCCGGTCAGTGGGCTCCTCCAGGCACAGGCCAGGTCTTCTTGTCTCTCTGACCCAATGGTATGCACAGCCCCCAACTCACAGGGGCTCAGTAACTGTTTGTTGAATGAATAAGAGAATGAATGAGCCAGCAGCCCACCCTCTGGGAAAGTCAACCTATCCGATAGGGTTGTGGGGTGCTCTGGGGCCTCCGACACACCTCTGGCCCCCAGCTTCCAGGGCTCCATCTCTGACCTGATTTAAGGAGAGAATGCAGTTATTCCTCTAACTCTAAGCTCTCTCTCCCTTTACATCACTGAATCGTCCTAACGTTATTCTCCCCACTTAGGAGAGGGTGATTGAGGGTGGAGGGAGGAAGTGAGTAGTAGAGGTTTTGTAGCTCAGAAGCAGGAGAGCCAGGCTAAGGTCGACCTGGATGCAAAGATCCCCGCAAACCCCACCAAACACACACATGCGCGCACGTGCAGACATCTAGCAACTACCTCTTTATGGAAGTTAATGCCACAGCCAGTTCTTGAAGGGTCTTGCTGGAATGTTCCCTCATGGCAGTTGGACTTGGTTTGGTTACCCGTCCAGGGTTCTTCCCACCAGACTTCAGCTCTGGGCTTGGACCTCCCAGAGCATCTTCTTGGCCTCAGCTGCAAGCCAGGAGGTCCAGAAAGGCAGCAGGCAGGCTACTCCTTGTCTGGCTCTGGAGACTGAGGAAGATCAGAGGGACCCGCATGACGTGCAGGAAGATCTGGTGATGGAACTACATCTGAGCTGTGGTCCGTGTGCAGGGAATTAATCGGGGCTAAGACGACACTGGTAATGATGACAGCGTTTGGGTGCTTTCTGTGTACCTGAACTTGTGCAAGAACTTTGCATATATAACACTCTATTTGACCCTCACAGTAACCCAGTAATATAAATTTTGCTATTATTCCCATGCGGAGATGAGGAAACTGAAGCTCAGAGGGGTTAGATAACTTGCTCAAGGTCACACAGCTGGGCAGAGAAAGCTAAGTAGGAAATACACATCCTTACCGCTATCTTATTGACATGGCAAGCAAGAACACCCAGCCTTAGGAGGTAGAAGGAATGAAAAGACTTGCATTCCAGTGACTCAGCTTTATTTCATCTCCATTTACTGTTTCAGACAAGCTTGATGGTACAGGGATGCTAGAACCCAGGATTCCCAGAATGGTTGGGATAGAAAGGCTGGGCCATCATCTTATCTAAACCTACTTTGCCCACATGTGGCCAAGTTGAGGCACAGAGAGGGCTTGGTATATGCCTAATATCACACGGCTTGTGAGTGAGCATCTGAACTGGGCCCACAACCCAGGCAGACCTTCCTCCTGCAAAAGTTTGTTGGGGTTCCTGTACTAGGTCAGGCACTCATGGTTTTGAGATTGTTTCCCACTTGACCCTTTTGACCATGACAAGACTCTGAAACAAGAAGTTCAGCTGTAAAGTTCATTGGGACGTCAGTGGAGGAGTGAGGAGGGCAGGTACCCGACCCAGCCTGGGATTGCTGCACTGTCTACACTTAAGTTCTGGTGAGCAGCAAAGGTAGAAGCAGATTTTGATCTTTGGCAGGAATGACATTTCTTGGTCAGCCATCTCCCTGCATTCTCGTCACCTCCCAATGACTTACAGCTGGGCATCATCATCAGGGTCACCCTCTGCTCACACATTAGATGTCAGGGGAGTTTGATAGCCTCATTTGATAGGCCAGTTACTGGCTGAGTGGGCCTAGCAAGTGATGTAGCCTCTCTGAGCTTCCATGTGTCCATCTGTAAAATGGGGATAAACGATGTACCTGCCCTGCCGACTTCAGCAGGCTGTTGATGTGAGTCAGATGGGTCTGTACGTGTAAGGAGGGCTCCATGGAGCCGTGATCACATACAGGTTGTTCAGGTGACCTTGACTGGCCTTGGGCCAGCTGGGAGCTGTCAGCTCAGGAGGCCAGCTTCCCAGGACAGGGCATGAGGCAGAGTGGGGGTAGAAGCAGAGAAGAAGGAAAAGAGAACATCCATACATGTGCTGGACACACTCTGCCTGACCCTCCACCCGTCACCTTCTATTCGGGCTCTCATTTCAACTGCACTGCACCCCGTAAGTATTTGTAGTGCGTTCAGTGGTGGCCCCCAAAAGATATTTCTATGTCTTAACCCCGGGAACCCATGAATGTTACCTTCTTTGAAAAAAGGGTCTTTGCAGATGTAATTAAGTTAACGATATTGAGATGAAATCATCTTGAATTGTCTAGGTGAGTCCTAAGTCCGATGACAAGTGTCCTTATAAGAGACGCAGAGAGGAGAGACTGGTGGGGAGAAGAGAAGAGGCCTGTGTAAAGATGGAGGCAGAGACTGGATGATGCGGCAGTAAACAAGGGACCCCTGGAACCACCAGATGCTGGGCGAGGCAAGGCAGGACTGTCCCCAGAGCCTTCAGAGGGAGTGCCACCTGCTAGCACCTTGATTTTGGACTTCTGGTTTCCAGAACTCTGAGAGAACACATTTCTGTTGTTTTAAGCGACCAAGTTTGCGCCCATTTGTTACATCAGCCCTAGGAGACTGTTACAGTGTTACCTTGACCCCCATTTTGCAAATGAGAAAATTGGATCCGAGAGGTTAGGTGCCTTCTCCAAAGTCACTCAGCCAACAAGGAGCTGCAGTTCAAGTTCAAGCTCATCAGATTCCAGAGGCGGCACTGAGACCCCCAGCAAGTGAGAAGTGGGAGCGTTGGAGTGGTAGGGCCGCGGGTCTCCTAGGACGAGAAAACAGGACTTCCTCAGCCGAGGAGAGATGAGAAGTGGGCCTTTCAGTTCTGAGGCAGATCTTTCAAGGCAGAGAATTCCCTAGAGAAATGACTCTGCCACAGATCCCGCACAGGTAGCGAAGGGAGGAGTGTAAGGGGAATTCAGTGATTGGATTTGAGCAGGTGGTTCCAAGGCCCGTGGTTTTGGGAAACATCGGTTGGGCGGTTCATCCACGGGGGACCTGGGCAGCAACTCTGCCAGCCAGTGTGAGCTTGGAAAAACATGATTTTTTTCCCCCTCTTTCTTTCTTTTTTAACATAAGCCAGGCTGGGAAGGGCCTCAATAAGGAAGGAAATCAATAGGAAATGCCTTTAGAAAATGAGATTTTCCAGAAAGCGTGTCATGTCATCATTATTGATGCAAAGGCTTGGGCCCTGCAGTTTGAAACAGGAAATCAGAGAAATCAAAGGCAGCCAATGAGAGGACAGTGTGGAGGCCTCCTCCTTTCAGAAGCCACCTGTGGCGATAGGGCTGGCAGCTGTGGATATGGAGGCAAGTCACGTGGAGGCCAGTTGAGGGAACAGTGGGTGGTGGCCTGGAGAAGCGCAGTCCTGGGCAGGACATGTGAGTTTTCTCCATACAACTGAAGGGCGGTCGTGAGGCAGGGGGAAGAGGTGTGTTCTGAGGGGACCCCAGGTGAGGCACTAAAACCCTTGGGCTGGATACCTTACAGGAGGCAATAGAATGAAATGTCAGAGGCTCCAGAGTCAGGGGTTCAAATCTCCATTTCACCTCTTACTAATACGGGCAAGTTATTTAGGCTCTTTGGGCCTCTGTTTCTTCATTTGTAAAATGGGAGTAATAGTCATACCTTGTCCATAGAGTTACTGAGAGTATTAAATTTTAGTAAATGTCAAGTTCTTGGAACAGTACCCAGCATATAGTAAGCACTCCATAGATGTTAGCTATTTTTGTCTCTTCTTGGAGAGGCCAAGGAAGGCTTTCTAGAAGACACTGAGCTGAGATTGAAAAGATGGAGGTAGGCTTTTGATACATGGAGGCAGGTGGGTGAGGGCATGCCAGGAAGAAGGAACAGCAAGCACAGAGATGGGAAGAGACTTACCTAGGTGTTTGCTCCATGTGGTGTAGAGTTCCTTAGGGGAAGCATTGAGAGATGGGGCTGAAGGGGCTAGCAGGGCCAGTGCATGGAGGCCTGGGGTATCTGAGTTGGAGCTTGGACATTGTCCTGTAGGTCAGTGGCTCTCAAACTTGAGCCTGCATCAGAATCCCCTGGAGGACCCATTAGAACACACATGGCTGGTCTCCATGCCCAGAGATTCTGACCCAGTAGGTCTGGGATGGGGCCTGAGAATTTGCATTTCTAACAAGTTCCCAGGTGACGCTGATGCTGCTGCTCCAGGGACCACACTTGGAGAACCACTGGTACAGATGGTGGGGGCAATTGGAGGATGGAGGGCAGGTTCAAGATGAGGTTCAAGGGCAGGTTTCAGAGAAGAATGCACTCAGTCTTGTCGCTCTCGAGGCCACACTAGTAGCCACCTGAGACCAGAGTGGGAGATTGTCGGAAGAGGAGCAGCAGGAGCTGACATCCTCTGTTCTCCAAAGACAGCTGCAGGCCTAGAGGTTGGCAGGCCCCAGGACGGAGTATTCAGCGGGCTCGCTTGGAGGGCATTGTGGCCAGCTGGGTGCCACTCCAGGCAGCTTCACACCTTTTCTTCTTTTATTAAGGGTAACCCAGGGAAGAGGGACCTATTTCCCGGGGATCCCAGGGACACAGAGAGCAAAATCCAGAGGGCAAAGGAAAGCCTCTCCACTGTGCTCCCTCCAAACCCACGGCTGCCGCCCACCTGGGGCTCCGTCAGTAACTGCTGGGGCTGCATGTGGTTTCCTGGGGTCGCTGAGGAAGGGAGGACAATTATCAAGGCCACATCCCACCCGCTCTCTGTCAGTGCTGGGGGAAAAACAATATTTAGTTAGTTAAACACCCGGCTACAGTTTCGTTTGAAAAGCTGGCTTTGATTAGGAGACGGCAGGGACTGATTTATGAGGACAGATGAAAAAAAGAACAAGCATAAATATGGAGATCTGACCCAAATGATGACTAAGGAGGTGCACAATCTACAGAGTCCTTGCAAGTGGAGATGGAAATGACTTATTAAGGTTTTTGGTCCCATCTTGGGTTCTTGCTGTCACAGTTCACCATGCTCTTCTTTCAAGATCTTCATCTAGACTGGTTTTCAATCAAGGGTGTACCTCGGGGTTGAGGTGCACACTTTTCCTAGGCAATTCCCACCTCTGAAAATAAACTTTTCCCATATATATATATATGAACTGTAATGTATGTGAAATAAAATATAAATGAAATATAATTTTCTTTGCTTCCTGATGAAGGCTTATGAAGGGATGTTCATTGAAGCATTGCTTGGAAATGAAAAATGAGAAACAGTCTACAGCGTCCGTCAATTGGGGGGATGGATTAGACAGTCCGTCACTCCCCCCGATGCAGCAGTTTACAAAGAATGTGGTGGCTCTGCCACGTGGGCACGTGCAGCGGTCTCAGAAGCAAATAGTAAGATTCAGAATAACGTGTATGGTTGATTCCTTTAACACAAACACACACACACACACACACACACACACACACAGCCACGTATTTCCCCTATGAACATATATGGATATAAATTCATAGACAAAGGCTCGGAAGAATGCACATCAAGGTGAGCCTCTGGGGAGAGTGGTGGCATGGGGTAGATATCAAGGGAGCCTTCCACTTTGTGGGTCATGTTTGAATTGTCTGCATTGAAAAGTGTTGACGCAGTACTTGTGTAATTAAAACATCATCAGAAACACCACTGGATCCTAACTCTGAACTCCCGTGAGAAGAGTGATGAAAACTGCAGCCTTTGTTCCCCTTCTCCGGGACCTCGGCAGCCCCTCCTGCTCTTCAGCCCCTTGGTATCTACCTCTTGCCTTGGGCTCCTGTTGATGCCCAACCACTCTACGAGCCTCCCCTATGGGCTGCTCCCCCAGACTTAATCTGGCCTTGGTTGACCCGCACCTCAGTGTTACCCCCGTGGCTGGTGATGCCTCATCTCACCTGACCCCAACCAGAGCTGTCCCAGAGCCTGGTCTCTGAGAGAGCCCTGTGTTACAGCTCTTCCTGTAGACTGGCTCTTTCAGTTTTGTTCAGCCCCATTTCTCCTTGCCTCCCCTCCTTCCTCTCTTCTGCTGGGGTGGGGAGATGTGGAAAGTGAGACACTGTGAACCCCACTGCCATATCAGGTGACCCTTCAAAGGTCCCACCCTCCCAGGTCTCTGCACAGCACTGGCCCACCTGGCTCTCTCTTCCCTCAAGAGGCAGCCCTCCTCTCCTTGGCCCACAGCCTAGAAAGTTCTGGACAGTTGTTGCTTCTGCACTGATTCCAGAATCTCATTCCTGGGAGGTCTGGCCTGGTGGTGCCCACAAATCCATGGTGGGCATACAGGAAAGATCTCCTTCTGGGACAGTCACGGGATCATGTTTTTTGCTGCCCTCAGTAATCCAGCCAAGGAACACGCTGGCTGAAAGGGCCTCGGTTTGTCATTTGTAAGTTGAGAAGATTGGTTTCGACGGTTTCTGAGCTTTCTCCCAGCTCTGACATCCAGTGTTTCATTGCATGCCTTTCTTGGTGTTCACCTCTCCTGTGTGGCCCTTGGACCATCTTATTCCCTTCCCACGACAACTCTGCGGAGTAGACAGGCAGCTCATATTTCCCCCATTTTACATCCTAGGAAAACAAGGCTTCGAGATGGCCAGGGCACCCAAGGTCGTCCAGCAGGCATTGGGTTCTAGGCTGTTGTTGCATATACAGCATCTGCAAAGAGACTCACCAGGAGTAGGAACTTCTCTGGAAGATAAAAGGAAAAGGATCTTCTCAGCAGAGGGCAGAGGGCAGAGGGCAGAGGGCAGAGCAGGTAACAGGAGTGGGGTGGGGGTGGGGACGCCTTGATCAGCTCAGTGAAGCTGGAGCAACGGGTGTGGGAAGGAAGTGAAGCGGGGCTGGGCACCTTTCTATCTCCTTAGAAATAAGTCTACCTCAAATACTTCCTTCTCTGGGAAGCCCTCTGGGCAATGATGTGCTGGTAAATGTTTAACAGTAGTCCCTCAAAAAAAGGCTTCATTTCCAGTGATCACTGATTACCCCCACCACAGCTGATCTCAAGTTAGCAATGTGGTCCCTGTATGCTCAGTTAGGAAGAGTCTGCTCCGGGAAGCTGGTAAGAGCCAACAGCACATGACTGGGTCACTAACTCTTCTCTCTGCTCTTTTTCTTTTTTTGTCGAGGTCACACTGGGTTATAACATTACATACATCTCAGATGTACATCATTATATTTCGACTTCTGTATAGACTGCCTCGTGTTCACCACCCAAAGTCTAGTTGCCGTCCGTCATCTTCTCTCTGCTCTTGAACATTTGGTTGCTCTCTGACTTAGCAACTATCACATTGTTGAAATCAGTTGTTAATAATTCTCTTACACTGGGCTGTGTCAGTATTTCAAGGGCAGTATCCATGTTTGATTAAATGATTTAATGATGATTAAGTGAATTAAATCTATTATTAAAAAGTGTAAATACACAGAAAGTACTTGGGATAGTTCTGGCACTTGGAAGTGCTAGATAAGGGAAAGCCATGCCTACTAGCTGTCATCTCTCACCCAGTCTAAAGGGAGCACTAACAGCGCTCGAGGACATGTCCGTTGAAGAGATGAATGAACTCCTAACCCAAATGGGTGCACAGGGCTCTGCTTGTTTTTACAGACCATGTCTTAACCCAGACAAATTTAAAATTCTATGCGACCTTTCAGTTTCATGTGGGAAACCCCTTCCATCCAACCCCTATGGACAACAAGGTGTCTCCAGATCTGCTCTCTTGGTGATTGGCATGACAATGAGTCTGTTGAGGCAGCATGGTGGGTTGGATTTGGATTCCAATGAGGGCTCCACCATATTTTTGGCTGGGTTTCTGAATGAGTTGCTGAACCTCCCTGAGCCAAATTCCCTCATATGAAAAAGGAAGATAATGACACCAACGCTCTTAGGGTTAATGAAACTAGTAAATGAGTTTGGGAGCCTGGGCTGTCCTGTTTGCTGCCTATCCCCAGATCTGTGCTCCACCTTTCTCTGCTCTGTTCTGTTGGTGCCTGGGAGGCTGATTGTGACAGCACGTTTTGCCCTCTGCTGTCCCCTGGAGTTCAGCCAATGGGAGGTGGTGGCAGAAGATTGAGGGGTATATGGGGGAAGAGAGAGGTTCCCCTAACTTCACCCCATGCTTTTGCTTGGTTCTGGGCAATGGCCACATCTCTTTCTCCACACTCCAGCTCCAGCCCTCATTGGTGGTGGCCAATGTCCTTGGGCTCTAGTTTTCAACAAAGGCTGGGAGATGCAGGAATTAGGTCTCTAATGTTGTTAGTTCCTGGGTGTCTCAAAATCCATTGCTATTCTCCTTAATCCTATGAGACCTTAACAAATAATCCCTTTAATAAAATTTATTTTCTGTGTCCCAGGTGAGTGTGTCATCTGTTTCCTGCCAGTGCTCAGACAATGTCAAGCCTGGTGCCTGGGCACGTAAGAGGCATAATAATAATATTAGCAGCCACCTTTTATTAAGGGCTTAGCTTGGGCTCAGCACTATGTCAAGTGTTTTGTTTTTTTTCTCCACATGCATTATATCATTTAATCCTCACAACACTTCTATGTGGAAGATACTAATTATTATACCTATTTTGCAGATGAGAAAAGTAGAGCTTAAAGTTATTTTGCTAAGGCACCAGCTGGTAAGCGGGGGTGGGAGGGGATGGGGGGGTCAGGATTCAAATTAATTACTGTTAATTACACTATTATTTGGCGAGCAGGGACCAAATCTTAGACTCAGACTCTACTGCAGAGTTGTATACAGGGAGGTGCTTGGTGAACGAAGGCAGGTGGTTCTGAGCTGTCAGTTTCTGCATCGTCTTTCCAGGGAGTTCTCCCTCTGGTGTTAGGGCCACTCTTGCCTCCGTAGAGCCTTGCCTCTTGATCAGAGTGTCCGGGCTGCAATCTGTTCCCAAACAAGCCCCAGTGGATGGGGTTTCCTCTCATTACCTCTTGCCCATATTTCTATCTGCTCTGAGCTGCCGGAGCAGCCCCATTGTCGCTCCTCCACCCCGCTAGTCACCCACACCCACTGGTGTTTACAGCATGTCTCCAGCATCTGCAAACTTCATTAGAGCCAGGGCTCCACCCTCTTCCTGCTCATTGGTGCAGACTGTGCATGAGGCCAGACTGAACACGGCTCCCCAGGGTGCCTGCCAGACACTTCCACCAGCCAGGCCAGGTCTCCTTCTCTGGAGACCCCCCAGCCAAGCTCTAATCTGGGTCTCTCTGCAGAAGAAACATTCCCGAAGGGTCCCAAGGCCACATTGTTCTAGTTTGTGGCTATGGTTAACACTATTGGGACAGTGGCTTAGAAGGAGTATTAGTTTTGGAGTCAGAAACACCTGCCACTTAGTAGCTCTGTGATCTTGGTCCAGTTGCCTGACTTCTCTGAGTTTCAGGTTCCCCATCTGTAAAACTTAAGACAAATAGAGCGGAGGATGGGAGTTATTGCACAGAAAGCTCCTGGAACATCTTAGGTGCAAAATTCTCTCTCTCCTAAAGACCACTTTGGGGGTACCAAAGACCAAATAGTGTAGAGTATATTTGTCACGTATTTGTTATTTTTGGAGTGCCCTCTACTAGATGTTGATATGTAATCAGAGGTTATAAGGATAATTATCCTCATTTGATAGATGACTATTCTATGGTTCAGAGAGTTTAAATTAATTTGCTTACGGTCACCCAAATAACAGATTGGGTTTGCAATCATCTCTAATCTAAACTGACTCTTTATTTTCAATTCTCTCTTGTCATTTTTTTAAGAATGAAAATAAACAATCAAAATGAAATCACCTTTATTTCTTGTAAAAAGATAGCTGCCTTTGCTCTTCGCACTTATTCTTTCATGACTCTGTCATTTGTGATTCTGTCACCTCATGATCCAGTTCTCTCTGCCCCTTGGATGAACTGAGCTTTTCAAACCCTTTTTGAGACATCACTGATCAAGGATGGGATCCTGGAAGCTGCACTGATCACGGGCTGATACTGGAGACTTTCTTCCATAGGAAACAAGTCAGGACTTGGGGCTGAAGATGGGGATGACCTGGATGACAAAATGACCTAAGGTGATTATCATTATTGTGCATTTTCTCCTTATTCAGCTCAGAAGTTGACAAATGTTTAAAAGTGTTTTCTTCCTACATCATCATTTAATGAGAACTAAAAAAAAAAAAAAATAGAAGCTTTAGGCTGTGAGCTTTCACTCACTACCATATTGTGAGCTCCCTGCTGGCACACTGGGTCTTACTGATCTCTGAACCCTTTGTGGCTCCTTCCCATAGTGCTCTGCACACAACTGTGGGCAAACATTAAAGGCAAACATTTATTGAGTTCTCTGTTTGTTCTGTATATTATGCTAGGTGCTTTCGCATGAGAAAAATGAAAATTATTTGTCCCAGGTCACACCAATAGTGGTGGAGGCTGGCTTTGAACCCACTTGGACCTTCTGACTCCACATTTAGTGCTCTTTCCTCTATATCTCAGCTGTCGCTCAATAGCTCCATCAGTGATGGTTGTGGAGCAAGATTTAAAAGTCTTTTCTTTTAAAGGTCGCCAGCAGTGCTGTATGTGCTGTTGGGAGAAGGAGGGTGAATGAAGAAGGCAGTGATCCCTCTTCACAGAGAGAATTATAATAAGCTTCAGCTGTCTGGGTGGTTCACTCGCCATATGAGAGGCAAGAGGATCAAAGAGACCAATGTGTCACCATGGGAACTGTCCCAGTTTTATAATCTTCATTTTTCAAAGGCCTGAATATGAACACATGGAAAGCAGGGAAAATTCAGTGAATGGGAAGTGATGCAGGCTAATGATTTTAATACAAGTTTTGAAGCCGGGAATCAGAGAGCAGGGAAATATTTTGAGCACATTTATAAATAGCTGCTCAACTCACTTTTCAGGGAAGAATAACAATTGACTGCAGGTGAGAGGAAGAATTATGGTTCTGTATCTGGAAAAGATGCATTCAGGTTGAGCTTCTTGGCCAAAAGAAATAGCAATGGCCTCACTCAAGGAGAATTGGAAGAGGCCTCTGTAGGACAGCCACTTACCTGAGTGGGAGATGCCTGGAAGAACTTCTGGAAGGAGATAGAACCAGAGGTAAGATTGTTGAGGGAGTTTGACAGATTGCAAAAAATAGCCACAAATTACTCCTCACCCTGTATGCGTATCCCTTTGCACGTGACTGCTGTTTCTCCCATCAGGAGGTGGGATCTCCAACCTTGGAATCTGGACTTGGCCATGGGACTTGTTTGATCAGTAAGATACTAGCAAATGTGATGCAGTCAGAGGCTTGAAAAATTCTTCAGATTATGGATAGCCTTCTCCAGCTGCTCTTGGTTACACGGCCACCACCACCATATGAATAACCCCAGGCAACCTGCTGGATGACGAGAGACACATGGCCCAGTTGCCTCCATCACCTCTGCTGCCAGCCAACCAGACATATGTGAGGCTGTTGATGGCCAGCTGACCTCAGACAAATGAGTGGGCCCAGTTGATCCCAGATGGAGTAGAGCTGAGCTGTCCCAGCTGGTCTAAGCCTAAACTTTTGACCCTTAGAATCATAAGCAAATAAATGGTTGTTGTTTTGAGCTGCTAAGTGTGGGGATGATTTGTTACACAGCAAAAACTAACTGATACAAGGTATATGCAACAGATTGCAAACACCAAGTAGGAAAAGGAAAATGCAGTCTTGATGTAGGTATAGAACGGGGGTTGGCAGGCCAAATCCGGCCCGCTGCCTGTTTTGTAAATAAAGTGTTAATGGAACACAGCCAAACATTTATTTACATAATGTCTACAGCTTCTTTTGTTCTACAACACAGAGTTAAGTAGTTGTAATAAAGACTGGTCCACAAAGACTAAGGCATTTACTATCTGGCTCTTTACAGAAAATATTCATGTAGGCGATAACAGTGAATGGGGCTTCAAGTACAAACCTTCATTCCAATAGAAACAGAGAAGCACATATTTTAAGAATCCTCAAATGAATATTATTAATTTTCTGGTTATGAAAAAATGACACGTACTCACTAAAAAAAAATTTAGCTCCTGTGGAAAAGCGTGATAAGAGAGTAAAAGTCACCTGTACCATTCAGAGAGACCCTCTTGCAATTTTGAAACATGTGTTTTTTCTTGAAAAGAAATTGGGGGCTGGCCCGGTGGTGCAGCAGTTAAGTTCATGTGTTCTGCTTTGGCGTCCCAGGGTTCACCGGTTCGGTTCCTGGGCGCGAACTTACTCGCTGCTCATCAAGCCATACTGAGGTGGCGTCCCACATAGAAGAACTAGAAGGACCTGCAACTAGGATATGCAACTATGTACTGGGGCTATGGAGAGGAAAAAAGAAAAAGAGGAAGATTGGCAACAGATATTGGCTCAGGGCCAATCTTTCTAAAAAACAAAAAAAGAAATTAAACGAATCATACTTTTTTTCACTTAATATGTTGTTAATATCCATGATAATAATTATGGTACTACATCATCATTTTCAATGTCTACATTGTATTTAATTGTATAATGATTATTATACATTGATTACCTGATCCATCATTATTTTAACATAGTTTGCTTCCAATTTTTCACCATCATAAACACTGCTGTACTTCATGATAGCATATACATATATATATATATATAAAACATTTCTGGAAAGTCATCCTTAAAGTCAAATTATACAAGACAGTGCATAAAGAAACATATATAGAAGTGTAATTTTGGTGTTAAAGGTTATCCACATTTAGTGTTTAAACATCCTCCAGTTGCCTTTCAGAAACTCTGTATCAATTTACATTTCTACCAATAATGGATTAGAGAAAATATATGCTTTTGACTTGCAAAGTAGACCATTTCATCTACCATTTCATCTATAGAGGAAGCAGCTAGAGGGATCCATCTACATTTGTCCTACAAGAAGGAACTAGGGTAACCTTGGGAGAAAATGACCACATCATTTCAGAGTTCTCAGTTGCCTAGGGGGACAGCAAAGGTGCTGTTTGGAGTCACAGGCTCTATAAAGCTCTTCACAGGTTGAAAAGATGAGCCCAGTATAGGCTGATGAAATGTCAATAGAAATGGATGTCAAGTCCTGCATGTGGGCCCTAGTAAGCAATTGCATTACTACATGGTGGGGACCCAGTGGTTTAACAACCAGCCATGTGTGAAAAAGACCAGGGAGCTCAATGGAGATCAGCAGCGAGGTGTGGTGCCATCAAAGCTAATCACAACACTGGCTGCATGGTGTCTGGAGGTGAGTGTCGTTCTACTCTGGGCTGGAGAGACCATATCCACATCACCGAGTTCCATTCTGGCTACTGTACTTTAAGGGGGATCAAGGTAACCTGGGGGCAGGGGCTTCTGAAGACCGGAGGGACTCCAGTCCATTTCATCTGAAGAAATATATGGGAAGGCTTAACTTAGGGAAAAAAGAAGAGTTAGGAGGGACATTAAAAATGTTTTTCAGTATTTGTGTTTTCAAAATAAAAATCTCTTTATTATTTTTTAAGTTATAAAATCATGGATACTCAATACAAAAAAGGAGAACACAACCAAAATGGGTAAAGAAGAAAGGAAAACCACCCTGAATTGTGTCATCCAAGAGGAAAGTCATTAATATTTTGATGAATGTGCTTCTAGACAGTTCTGTGTAGATCCACACACAATATACATGCAATTTTACATAAAAGATATGTTACTAAACTTTTTCTCACTCAACACTATGTAATGTACATATTTCTACGTCAACTAGGTCATCATATTTAACAGCTGTTTAGAATTTCATTGCATGGTTTTACCCTAATTTATATAACCAATTTCCTATTGGTAGAAATTCAGTTGTTAAATATTTTTGCTGTTATAAACACACATTCTACTCAATATCTTTGACTTATATATCATTTGGCAAATTATCTTCTTAGGATAAATTCTTAGACGTAGAACTTTTGGGTCAGTATATTTGCACAGTTAAAATTTTGATATTATTAAACTGTTCTCCAAAATGATTGAACTGATGTACATGCTGCGATTACCTTGTTTTTATTTCTTAGGTTACTTTGGTGTATTTGAACATTTTTATATGTTTAGTACCATTGCATTTCTTAATTTGTGAATTGCCAGTTAATATCCTTGGCTCATTTTTCCTTTGAATAAGTTTGTATGAGTTCTTTGTAGGAGTCACAACACTATCTCTTATACGTGTTACACACACATTTTTCCCCCCAGGCGCCAATTAAACTTCTTCGTGGTTGTTTGTTTGTTTGGGTTGATTGTTTTTGCTTACTAAAGTTTTATGCAGCCAATTCTATTCATTTCTTCTATCTTTCAATATATATATATTTATTTATTTATTTATTTTGGTGAGGAAGACCAGCCCTGAGCTAACATCCGTTGCTAATCCTCCTCTTTTTGCTGAGGAAGACTGGCCCTGGGCTAACATCCGTGCCCATCTTCCTCCACTTTATATGGGACGCCGCCACGGCATGGCTGACAGGCAGTGCGTCGGCGGGCGCCCGGGATCCGAACCCGCGAACCCCGGGCTGCCAAGCGCGGACTAAACCGCTGCGCCACCGGGCCGGCCCCTATCTTTCAATATTTTTTTTTTTTTTTTTTTTTTGTGGGGAAGACCAGCCCTGAGCTAACATCCGTTGCCAATCCTCCCCTTTTTGCTGAGGAAGACTGGCCCTGAGCTAACATCCGTGCCCATCTTCCTCCACTTTATATGGGACGCCGCCACGGCATGGCTGACAGGCAGTGCGCGTCCGCGGGCGCCTGGGATCCGAACTCGCGAACCCCGGGCTGCCAAGCGCGGACTAAACCGCTGCGCCACCGGGCCGGCCCCTATCTTTCAATATTTTTAAAGGTTGTTGTATGAAAGAGGATTAGACATTTACTCAGTGTATGAAGAAGACAGAACCAATCCAATGGGAGAAAAGTTCCAGCATGGCAGAATTCAACTAAACATAATAAATAACTTCTTCCGATTGGAACTGTCAAATGTGGAATGTGCTGCCTCGCAGCTAGTGGGATCTCCCATAATCAGGGGCTTTCAAGCATGAATTGCATGACCATCTGACAGTGATGCTGTACAGGGTAAGGCCAGATGGCTTCTGGCATCCTTAATTATTTACAAGGTAGATTTTTTTTTTAAATGGGATGACAATAATGTAATTCTACTCATTTTTTCCAGAGAACATTTTTAAAAACTGTAACACCACCTAAAATTTGGACTTTCTAAGAGCAACTGGGCAAAAGTTGATACGGCAGAGGTGGCAGTGCTAAACTAAGATAGTTCTGAACCAACGGTTATTCTAAGAGAGCACACCAGGAGAACGTAAGGGGTCATGTGGTCATCACTCATGAGTTTTCCTTTCATCACCATGCATCACCTTGCAGCCATAGAAGTTTCCACGAAACCATATGAAGCCCATAGTAGCTGATCTCCCGCAGCAGGGAATGCAGATGGGCTTAGGCAGAACTGACTTCCCAGCACAGGTCAAGCATGGGCCTGGCCAAGTCCTGTGAAAGCGCCAGAGCAAGGTGGTTCCTGGCGGGGTTATAGAAGCAATCTGGTATGATGGTGCTATTGTACAACTGGTGAAATTGAGTTCCAGAAAGGGGAGGTGATATCTCAGCAAATGGGTCTAAGAATAGGATGAGAATCTCTGCTTTTTGATCCATCTGACTGTGTGGTCTTGCCCTTTCTCTTTCTGGTTTATTGTTATTTGATAGACAGCATTGGCAGGGAAGAGTTAGGGTTAAACTTAGATCTGGAAGAATGCTCTCACTTTCCATTCATTCATTCATTCATTCATTCAACAGTATATAAGGAACCCCTACCATGTGCAAGGTATTGGGAATTCAGCAATGAACAGGTAAGACAGCAGCTCACAGCCTAGAGGGGAAGACAACTTTAAACTACTAATGACAGCATAGGATGTGAAAGGTTTGATGTACAGGGTGCTTTGGTCGCTCATGGCCATGGCATCAAAACTTGTCCAGAGGATCAGGAAAGCCTAAAGATTGAAATTAAAGTAGAGATTTAAAGAAGGAGGACGAGTCGGCCATAAGGAGGCAGGTTGGGAGGAGAGAAAAAAGATGGTGGCTGCATAAGTTATTTCAGGGAAAGAAGAAGCATGGGCAAGGGACCAAAGCCAGAGAGAAACTTAGATTTACACGTGTCTGGTGTTGTATGGGGTTGCTTCTGACATGTGTGATCTAGTGGAAAGAACCAAAATTTAAAATAAGGGATCAGGTGTTTGGCTCCCAGCTCTGAAAATTCCTGGCTACGTGACCTTGGCAAATAACATAGTCTGTCTTAACCTTAATTTTCTCATCTGCCAAATGGTGATAATAATATCTACTTCACAGGATTATTCTGGGAATGGGATAAGCTAGTGGATATAATATTGGCCAGGATGGAGCTAGGCTTTAAATATCCTAGAGTCTTCTTACTGAAGCTGTCAAATCTTCCTTGCTGTCCGTGGACACATGTCAACTGGATCAGTTCAGCACGCTCTTACACTCTCAGTTCCTACCTTGGGTCACTGTGGATTCAGGCATTGTGAGAGTATGAAAGATGTATGATGCAGGGATGTAAGCTTGGAATTTAGCTGGGGAGAGGTTAGTCTAAAGTGGTGGTGTCTGTCTTCTACAATGTCTGTCTGTCTCCACCTCCGTCTAGTCCAGGAGCTCCTGGAGGGCATATAAAATAGGATCTATAAAATAGGTCATCTCCTTATTCCCGATGATAAGATTCCCAAGTGCCTGGATGAGTAGGTGCTCAGCAAATATTAGTTAGATAGAACCAAAGAAAGTTTGAGAACGCAGGGCATAATTGAAAGGGGAGTAAACACGTGGTATAGATCAGAAGGATTATGGGAAGGAAAACCTGTGTAGATCAGCGAGGTTTTACAGAGGTCAGGTTGGAATGTTCAGCTTTCAGAGATGCTGCCAAAGATCTTTCAAAGAGGTTGTGTCATTTTTACACTCTCTCCAGTGATGTATGAGAAATCCAGTTCCTCTACTTCCTTACTTGATATTATCAGTCTTTTTGCTTCTAGCATTTCTGATGAGGGAGCAGTGCTATTCCATTGTGGTTTTATTTTGCACTTCCTTAATGACTAATGATTTTGAGCATCTTTTCATATGATTATGAGCCATTTAAATTTCCTTTTTGTGAAGTGCCTGTTCAAGTCTTTTGCTCACTTTAAAAGGTGTTGACTATCTTTTATTAATGTGGAGAGCTCTTTATATATTATGGACACAAGTCCTTTGTTGGAGGTATCTACTGCAAATCTCTCCTCCCAGTCTGTGATTGGCTCTTTTACTCTTCATAATCTCTTTCGATGAAAGAAGTTCTCAATTTTTTTTTTTTTTTTTTTTTTTGTGAGGAAGACCAGCCCTGAGCTAACATCCATTGCTGATCTTCCTCGTTTTGCTGAGGAAGACTGGCCCTGGGCTAACATCCTGCTCATCTTCCTCCACTTTATATGGGACGCCACCACAGCAAGGCTGACAAGCAGTGCGTCGGGAGGCGCCCGGGATCCGAACCGGCGAACCCCGGGCTGCCAGGCGCGAACTAAACTGCTGCGCCACCGGGCCGGCCCAAGAAGTTCTCAATTTTAATGAAAAACAGTATGTCAATTTTTTCCTTTTAAAGTTAATTTTTTTGTGTGTACCATTCAAGAAATCATTACGAACTCCAAAGTGATGAAGATATTCTCCTATTTGTTTTTTTCTAGAAGCTTTTTATAAAGTTTTTATTTTGAAAACATTTCAAACCAGCAGAAAAGTTGCAAGAATGGTTACAATGAATTCACAGATGCCCTTCAGCTAGATTCACTAATTAAGAATTTTTTAATGAAGTATTTTTTCCTAAATAAAAAGGAAATGCTTGCATGTGGTTAAAAATTTCCAAACAGTCTGAATGATAATAAAATGATAAGTAAATCCTTTAGCTGTCCTAAGTCCTCCTCCCCGAAGGCAACCACTGTTAGCACTTTCTCATACATGCTTACAGATATTTTCTATAGAAATGCATCAATAGATTTATGAGTATTCCTTTTACTTAGTTATCAGATGGGAAATATTCATAAGGCTAGCTTGAACATTGCTGTTTTATTTAATGATGGATCTTAGTGACCTTCCCCTACCGGCCCCTTTGGAAATGACCTTACTCCTTTTGAAGGTTGCAGATAATTGCTTTGTATTGAAGCTTTATAATTTAAAGGTCCTGATCCCTTCTGAAGGGATCAGTTAGGTTGTGTCTAGTCTTTCCTTATCACCAACAGTGCTGCAATAAACATCCTTGTGCACAGGACTTTGTGTGAGTGAGCAATGAAATGGCTTGTTCCAAGGTTATGAGTGTTTACAATTCTGTAGTTCTGACCAAATTACCAAAAAGGTTATATTGGTTCAAAACCTCCAGCAGCATGTGAAGGGGCCTTTCCTCTCTCTGGAGGGGTAGGATTTAAGTCAGGAGAGAAGAGGAAAGAGAATAGTTATAGCGGGAAGAACAGCATAAACAAAGGCTTACAGTGAGTTTCTTAATCTCAGCCCTACTGACATTTTTGGTGGGATAATTCTTCGTTATGGGGCTGTCCTGTACATTGTAGGATGTTTAGCAGATTCCCTGGCCTCTACCCATTAGATGCTAGTAACAGGCCGCCCTCTCCCCACCTGAGGTGTGACAACCTAAAATGTTTCCAGACACTGCCACATGTTCCGTGAGGGGCAAAATTTTCCTAGCTTGAGAACCAAGACTTCGAGGAAGGGGTGTTCAAGGATCAGGCTATGGAGTGTGTGTGTGTGTGTGTGTGTGTGTGTGTGTGTGTGTGTTTACAGTGAGCTCAGGTGAAAACTGAGAAGACAGCATGGAGTTACATTTTTGAGGGCTTTTCAGGGCTAGTCCGAGGCTCTCTTTCTTCCCCTGATTATCTCATCTCTCATAAAAGCCCACATTGTGGAAACCCATTGCCCCCTTTTTGTGTGGTGAGGTGAGAAAGCCACAAAACAACCCCTGTGCCTCTTTATTAATAATGAGCAACTCAGGGGTGGTGCTTTACGCGCACGTGGGTTGTTCATGACCGCTAGTCTCATTTGAATTTTGCAGCAACATGTGAGGGTCCTGATCTCCCAGTCTACAGATGAGGAAATTGAGGCTCAGGGAGAGAAGTAGGAACCGGTGGCCTCCCCTGGCCCTAGGGGCACTGCACTTGACATTGCTCTGCTCTGAGAGGCTTTACCAGCCAGCTTAACTTCTGCAATTTCTGAAAGCAGAGTATGGAGCCATTTGCATGTATTTTAGTCATTATTTCCATCATCTGTTGAACCTCAGAATAGGCTAAGTCATCATTCTCTCTCCTCACATTTTGGTTTATTTTTGGAAGTGAGACGAATGGATTGCCCTTTACTTTCTTTCAGGAACCTCTCCACCACATTTCTAACCACACCCAGGAGTAGAGCACACGGTTGGACCTTCATGGACTATATGATAGCCCCTCTCCGGCTCAGTTTCCTGATCGGTGAAATGGGAACCTATGTTCCCGCACTCCGCAGGGCTTGCTGTGTTATTATTAAGTTTGCTCCTTGGTAGAGATGACTTGCTAACTCATAGTAATAAATAACAACGAACATGTAACTTCGGCTTCTAATGACGTGCCTGGTGCATAGTAGGTGGTCAGTAAATGTTTGTTGAATGACAAAATGTATAATACCATGGTTACCTTGGGGCTGTACCATCTGAGCAAGTAGGGAATCTGCCTGGGTCCTGGGCCTCAGGGGCCCCTGAACTTTGGAATGCCACTCTCCACATTTTCTAAGCCCCTCCAAAGATCAGGATTTGCCAGAGCCAGCAGTGCCATCCAGATAGGGTGCTCTGGGCTCAACTTGGACCCACTTAGACCCTGGTCCCCATGCCTCCCCTTTTGCATGCTCTCCAATCCTCTGTCTAGTGCATAGAGTTGAACAGATCTCCCAGAGGAGCTCCAGGCCTTGTGCCTGAGAGGTTGTTTCAGGGACCCATGACTGGGTCTCAGTTCCAGGAGGGCTGCCTGGTGAAAAGATCTTTTCTGCTGGCCAGAAAGTATTTCTTTTGCAGCATCCCATGAAACTGGGCTGTCAGAATTGTGCTGAAAGACTGATTTGGGGTGACAAATTGTTTATATATACAGAGGTCTCAACAAAATATTTGCATGGGCCTCCACATACTCTAGGGGTAACCCTTTCTAGTGGGTCATCATTCATTCATTCAGCAGAGATCATGCCTTCAAGCAACCCCCCCAATTAAGTAGTGTAGTCTCTTTGACAAGTACTATGCTAGTTACCATTATTATTAGCAGTATGAATACATGCATGGGATCCCAGAGAAAGAAGTGGCTAATCCAGCCAGCACGTGGTGTATGGTCTCAGCGTAAGGGAGGCCACCCCCATGGAGGTGATAACATTGCAGCTTAGGTCTTGAAGAATGGCTAGAATTTTTCCAGGAGGGACATGTCATGTTCAGGGAACGGAAAATAATTCTATGATGCTAAAGCACATGGTGGGGCTGGAGAGAGATAGGAGATGAGCTGGAAAGGCAGGGGGCTTTGTAACATAGATCAGGCTGAGGTTTCTGAACCTCCTTTCTGAAGAAGGTGGAGAGCCATCAAACGCTTTTTAGCCGGGAAAGAGATGGTCAGATGTATAGTTTAGAAGTTCATCCCGGTGGCTGGGTGGAGGTTAAATGGCAGGAAAGCAAGACAGGAGTCAAGGAGACCCTTCTAGAGGCTCCAGGTAAGGGGCAACCAGCACCTGACTGAAGGTGGCAACCAGGGGGAAGCAGAGGCTGTGAAGACACACCTGGTCGGTCCTCAAACACCGCAAGCCCGGGAGACTCAGAGTTGTCATCTCCTCTCCACTGGGGTGGCTTTTTTTGTAATGAGCACATTCTCTTTTCTCTTCTTCCTGGTCTTCTCACTTCCCTCTTCTCTCCTCGTCTCATGAAATGAAACAGGGGGCTTAGACAAGATTGTCTCTTGGATGGGAAGGAAGCTGAGATTGACAGCATCTTAGGCAGCCCGACCTTGGGAAGTCCATCCCAGAAAGCTTTCAGAGCGTAGAAGGAGACAGAGATCGCTTCAGCCTGAATGGAAGGCCTCCCCAAAGCCTTCTGGATTTGTCTAGAGGGGCTTCAGGTGGGCTCATCAGATGCCTTCTGAGTGGCACCAGGCAGGGGGTCCCAGCTCCTCCGAGAGCACAGGTGAGGGGTCTGTGGTCTCTGCTTCATAACATGCACCCACCATGCTCTCCGAGCTCCTGCGTGGTCTTCCTCCCCCAGCCTGTGTATGGATCCCCATCAGGACCTGTTGCATCTCCGGAAATGACCTCAGTCTTTAGAATATTTGTTCTTTTTGGCTTTTCAAACAATGTCCTCATGTTGCCAGAGGAAAAGGGAAAGAGACTCTCTAAACGAGTAGGCCGCCCTTTGTTCTGGGTGCATAAATCTGGCGCGAGCACATGTCCGGCCTTCCCGCCCCTCCTGCATCATTGTCCCCACTGCTGATTAATAGGTCAGAGCTAACTTTAAACTGGCATTTCCTGACCAGCCCATCTCCCAGCCCCCCACCCTGCCTGGCTGTTCCTTAAAAACCCTCCGTATTTTAGAACATGATTTCACTGCCTCCCGCAGCCTCCTCCTCACAGTGGGCTCCCAGGCGACTGCTCTAACTTTGGCCAAAGCCATCTTCGCTGGCCGGGAGTTAGCCCGAGGAAGGGCTGAGGCTGAGGGAGGGGTGGGTGCGCAGCTGGGTGGGTGTCATCTCAGGGGGTTTGTGCCACCCCTGGCCTACCTAGTCTTGGAAGATTCTACCTGAACACCATCCGAGGGGCCACATGGAGAGGGGTGTGACAATAAGTGTGACAGATTGTTTTATTTTGCTTTTGGTTTTCTTTAATGTCCTGTGAGTGACGGAATTATATCTCAGTCCTGCCAAGTGATGTAGAAGAGAAGGTACTGACATGGAAAGATGTTCTGGATGCTGACTGAGTAAAGCAGGGTACAAAAGTTGAGTTATCTGTTATCCAGCCATCTCATTTTTATCTAACTACGTTCTACTTTGTTAATAAGGAGGTGGAAGATGTAGATACCTCAAAACCGGCTGCAGTTTTGTGAGTTGTCCCTTAACCCTGGGATGAGCTACAGCATCTCCACCTGTGAATATAACCTCCAGCTTGTCAAGAACCCAGTTAATAAGAATTCCAATGACATGTCCGACCTTAACCAGTCAGGCTGAAAACTAGCTCATCTAACAAGAGCCGACATGTATTGAAAACCCACTGCCCTCAGGCCACAGCTGGGGAAGGCATCTTACATAGGTTATCTCAGCCTCTCAACAACCCAGCGTTATCCGCATCTTACAGGGAGGATACGAAAGTCAGGAGAGGATGAGAAGCTACTCTATAGTCGCACGGCCAGTAAGAGTGGAATGTGGATCCGGATGTTTCTGATGCCAGTGGCTGGGTTCTCACCAATATTCTGCTTCCCTGATGGCCAATGTGGGGTTCAGAAAACATGGTTACCATGTAAAAATCTCAGTAAGCTTAGCAAGAGACCTCCCGCAAGTCTGCGTCTGGTGATAACAGAGCCTGGCTGAAAGGTCCAGCGGGGACGTCAACTCTGCAGCCTCCTGGGATCTCTCCTATACTCCACGAACAAACCCCCTTCACTTCAGCTTGGGGTCTGAGACCACTGTGCACATCTGGATCTCAAAGCCTTTGACAGTTATGACATCAAGGATAATAAAAACGCACAGAGCTAGTGGCCGATTTCTCTGCTTCCCCCACATTCTCAGCTGATCAGGAAAACAGATTCATTATAAATAAACAGGGCCTGGGAGAAATAAACAATGAGTGACATTGAGCAAATCCAATTTGGATCACCAAGAATCCTGGCTTTGGGAAGCCCTAATTCCTTCCACATTTCAGTCATTGGACTCTTTTGGAACAAATAGTGTTGAAAGACTGAGATACATTTAAGTCACTCACAGGACATTTAAAACAAAAGGCAAAATAAAACAACCTATTCTATTCATTGTCATACACCCTGTCTCCGTGGGATCCCTTCAATTGTGCTCAGCTATGATCTTTCAAGGCTGGGGAGGCCATAGTTACTATGAAAGCTTTAGAAAATGGAGATATACAAAAATAATAACACAAAGACCACTCTCAATCTCATCCCAAAGACATATATCCCTTGTTTACATTTTGGTGTATCTTTCTTTAAGGGATGTGTGTGTGTGTGTGTGTGTGTGTGTGTGTGTGCGCATGCGTGTGTGTACATACCTATCTTTATGGCTAGATAAGAGATATTCTTAGATAGGATTATACTGTACATTCTCTTTTGTGGCCTGCCTTACTCAGTGAACAGCCAGAGCGTCTTTCCACGTCAGAAGCTACCCATCTACATTATCCTTTTACATGATTGAGCATATTTCATTATAGGGATGTACCACAAAAATTTTAATCCATTTCCTATTTTGCCCACTACTTCTGATTTTGTTTGATGTTTGGGATTTATTTATCGAGTACTTTCCATGTGTTGAATTCTTTGCAAATATATCACGACGGGTGGCAGTGCCCCATGATGGAGACGCCTCCACCCAAATCTTATCTGTGTTCCTTACTAGCTCGTTAATTTTGTGTAAGCTACTTAATTTCTCTGAGCCTCAATTACCTTCTGTGGAGAGCATGGGTAATGATGCTCTCCATAAAGGGCTATTGTAAAACTGAAGTGAGATGAGATGTACATAGAGCCTGGCACAGAGTGGGTCTGTAGCAAATCATTTTGCAGAGGAGGGTGCCCTGCCCAGCCTGAGGGAAAGCAGTCGGGGCGGTGTCCGTGAGGGGTGAGCCCTGAAGGGAGAGTTGGGGTGAGCAGGCAAAGGGGGAGACTTGCAAATGTTCAGCTTTAGGTATGCAATATGGAGCCAGGGGTCTGAAGAAGGACACGTTTCCTGCTGGGATGTCAGGGGATGACAGGGAGAAAGTCCTAGGAGGATTCGTTGACATCTGGCCATGCGAGAGGGGAATGGCACAGTGGCCTTGCAGGTTTGGCTTGCTCACTACCTGAGAGGGAGTTGAGGTTGGCCGTGGAAGTGCCTTTAAGGCTTTTGGTTTCTTTCCACTTGGCACTGCAACGTAGTAAGGGCTTAGGTTGGGAAGTCTTAGATGGATCTGAGTCCTGCTCTGACATTCCTCTCAACTTCAGTCTCCTCATCTATAAAATTGGGGCAATAATACCAGCTTCATAGGGTGGTTATGAAGATAATGAGAGATAATATATGCAAAGCTGACACCTGCACAGGGCTGACACCTGACAACACTCAGTAGTGGTGACTGTGGGTTTTCTTCTCCACCTGTCCTACCCCCAACCTGCTCCATGAAGCTCTACCTTCTGCCTGCACATGGCTTGAGGGGACTTTGACAATGGCCAGGTTTTTAGAGAAGAGAGAAGACAATGACAGGATAACATCAGGGATGTGGGTATGAGGGGAGAAGGGATGAGGTTTGAACCAGAAAGCTTCAAATAAACCTTGGGATCCAAGGTTCTAGTCCAGACTGGACAGAGGCTTCTAGGAGATGGGATGATCTATATCCACTCTGCTGGGCGTGAGGCTCTGGAGAGATGCTTTCAAGAAGAAGGAAAGAGCCCAGCAGCCTTGGGAGTGTCACACAATCCTTGCCTGGAAACAGGAGGCCCCTGGATGATTTTTTGAGATCTTTCTCCAGGACATATGGACAGCTTTAACTCTAGGGCCATGCTCCTCAAGGTGTGGTCCACAAGGCTGATCCATGGCGAGAAAAGCACAAAAACTGAGAGCAAATGCTTGGAAATTTTTACAATAATTTCATGGAGTAATGTTGTGTGTGTTGAACCTAACAAAACACTTGAGTTTGTATTTTGAATGTCCTTTAAAAATTTGCATTTCTAGTAATTTATTTTTATCGTATTTTACAAATGTCACAGGTTGTGATGAATTAGTGAATGAAAACAAAACAAAACAAGGTGTGCTCTCCCCAAAGACACTTTGAGAAACACTGCTGTGGGGTACTCTATAAATGTCATGCATTATCCTTCTCCAGGGAGTTCTTAGCATTTTCCCTATGGAGGCGGAAGTGGAATGATGCCTCAGAAAGAAGGGTGGATGGGGTCAGAAAGCCCTTGGTTCCTGGCCTCACCGGGCCACAGTCTAGCTGTGTGGTCTTGTAAAGCCTCCCCTATGATCAGTTTCATTATCTGTACGACGGGAGTAATAAAACCCGCCACACAGGGCACGTGAGACTCAACGTAGGGAAAGGGCCTAAGGAGATCTCTGGCCATAGTAGGTATTAAAAATATTTGTTCTTTTTCTGTCTTCCCCTTGCAATTATTTACATATATAAAAATTTAAGTGTTTTGCTTTCTCAGTATTTAAAAAAATATTTCTGTTCTTCCTAGTCTTTGATTGTCTTAGGCTAATGGTGGTTCTTGACATCTCCTTAATAATAGTTCCAGCATTTTACATATATTTGCCTTTCCTTACGACAAACTTGCAAGGTAGGAATATTCTTCCTTTTTGAAAAAGTGAAAACTGAAGTCAAAGAGGTTGAATGGCTGCAAGTCATACAACTACTATGGACATCTTGAAATTCAGGCCTGTCCGGCTACCCAGCCCTCCCTGTGTAGCACCTGCTTTGAATGGATGAGTATTTCTTCCAGAACCTTCAGTCTCAAGGTCACTGGTTCCCTTTCTCTTATTATTTTCCGTTTCATAGATGACTGTTCTGCAGGCAACATTCAAACGTTCAGTCAACACCGGGAGACCAGGGACCCCTTAATTGGAGCCAATGGCTATACGGGAGCTGGAGTTGTACTTTTAACAATTATTACAGCAGAGAAGGAATAAAGGCTGCTTGTAGAGCGCCAACTCTCCCCGTGGCTGTGCCCCATCCACCTCTGGTGAGGTCGTGGAGGATGTTTTGGAATAGGCATTCTTTCTTGACTCTGGAAATGAAACTTTTTTCATGTTTAGCTGTGGACACATCTGCCGAAGCAGCTGTCACGTTGCACAATCTGTGCTTCTCACCAGCTAGCCCTGGCCTTACCATAGGCAGAGGACAGGATCATTTTTCTTGCTCAAGGATGAGCTGCAGTGATGAAAATAGACTTCCTCCCACCCCATCCCAAACCAGTGAAAACAAGAGAAGTGGTTCTACCATCACTGAAGGAGGGATATGGGGGGATGCGGGTGACAGAGTGGACCCTGGCTTCACGGTCAGAGACCTGGGTTTCAGTTCCAGCTCTCTATCGGATCTTGCTGAACTTCTGGTTTCTCACAGGTAAAGTGGAGACAAGAATGTGACTTTTCTCATGGTGAAGATTAGGCAGGCAAGGTTCATATCAGGGCCTGGTAGTCAGAATAGTGAACCATTTTATGATGCAGACTCAGTGCCAAGCAGTGTTCTAAGGACTTTATTTATTAACTCATTTCATCCTCACCACAAACCCTATCAGCCAATATTATCATTATCTCCACTTTGCAGAAGAGGAAACTGAAGCAGAGGGAGATTATATAATGTGCCCAAGGTCACATAGTTAGTAAGCGGTGAACTGGGATTCAATCTGGAGAGTCTGTGTTCTTAGCTATGACTCTATACCACCTCTCAGTACAGTATGCAGTGAGCCAGTGCACGAGAATCCCCTCTACTTTTATGCAAGTGATGTTTTCTCGTCAGAAGAGGATCTGTCCTACGAGAGTTGAGACATGAAACTCAAATACAATAAACCAGAGTGGAAATTCATAAAGTCATTTTAAAAGGAGTCTCCCAGAAGGGCAGGACTTTTCAGTGACAGGATTGAGGTATTTATGTATTAGAAGATGGAGTGGAACATTCTGAAGGGCGTTTCATCATCCATGCAAGTGAAGATTAAGGGAAGTCACGGTGGTGCCTGGGCAGAGCCGCTCCTGGTATCATCCAAGCCAGAGTCTTGGCCAATGGTTGAGAATTACAACTCCCTGGACATAACCATCCCCATTGAGTCCATCTGCCAAGAGGAAGAGGATGTTCCATGAGGATGACTTGAGTTGCAGTCTACCTGATGGCTGTCTCTCATTGTAAATGAGTGCACTGACGCTCTGGTTTATACAAGCATCTCTTTGTGCTTGGTTGATATGAATCTTCTGTGAGAGACTCATCTATTCTTCCTGTTCTAATCAAATCAGGTTTCTGAAATGGAAAAGTATAGGCCAAGTCCTGGCATAGGGGGATTTCACAAAATAATAAATTAAATGTAGACTGTCATGGCTCCTTGGTGACAGCCAGTTGGACTTCTTCAGACAATACTGTTCATGCTGCCCAGCACATTGCCCTCTGTCTCCCTTTGGCTTCTATAGATGTCACTCTAGTCCTAGCTGCTGCCAATGCTTTCCCTGGAAGCTCCAGACAGTTCTGACGGTTAGAAAGTTCTCTCTTGTCTAGCTTGAAAACTTGCTTGCCCGTTGCTCCAAACTTTTGCTCCTGTTCTATACTTAGCCTGCTCTCCCATCCTTGGGACAGCCTTTCGAGATTTTCGATGACAACCCTTATCACTCCCAGGCTGTTTTCTTCTCCAGACTGAATGGCTTACATTCCTTTCTCACATGGTGTCCAGAACCTTCACGAGCCCGGTTACTGACACCTCTTTTCTGTAAGGTTGGAGAATCTCAATAGGGTTATCTAAGGGCAGAAGAGAGTGGACAGGGATCCTACAAAGGGTCTGGGCATAGCTTGAAGCTACTGGGTGCAAGCAAGACATTTCATGGATGATATTATGTTTTACCTTAGTGATGAGAGGGTGCAGACTTTGTTTTTCATTCCAAATTTAATCTGTGTTCGTATAATACAAATACAACACTCCTTTTCATTCTCCCATCTTCTTCTGCTGTATAGCTGCAGGAACAGTCATGCCCCAATGGAGAAGCTCTAATGAGGTCTGTGGGTCCCAGTCTGCAGGTCTTGCGTCTCTCGGTGTGGTTTATAATTGTGTCAAGAAGGTGGCTCCCATTGCTACAGCTCTTGTCAAAGAAGGGGGTGTGGGGAGAGGATCTGGCAGGTTGAGGAGATGTGTGGAATTTTGGCAGTGTCTGTCAACATTTTAAATGTCCCAGCAATCCCACCTAAGGGATCTAACAGATGAGGATGGTGTTACAGTGTGCAAACGTGGTCACTACAGCTTCACTTAAAAGAGCAGCAGTCTCAGATTATCTAGTAAACTGTGTACGTGTTGGGGACACACAGAGGTATATTATTTGAAAGGCCAGGAAGAGTGGAGTGGGTCTCTATGCACTGGCTTGGAAGGTGGTCCAAGGCATATTTTAATGTGAAAAAAAAATCAGACTTAAGAACACTCTGTATAATGCAATTCCATTTTTGGTTTAAAGAAAATGATACATGTTGTGAACTCACAGAGAAACACCTGGAAGAAGATATACACTTAACTGTTACAAGTGGTAATCTTGTAGGACAGAGAGAGAGCGGGAGATGGATTTTTAAAAAAATGTACAGGGTATGTATTTTCCGTTTTTTTTCTTTATAGATATTTTCTGCAGATATCTTCTTTATTTCTATATTGTTTGAATAAAGGTGTATTGCTTTTGTAAACAAAACCAATGCCTTCTAAAAAGGGTCACTATGCACTAGGCTTGTCTTTATTTTTTCTCTTAATAACAGGTTTTAAAATTATAAAACTAATGCATCATGGTAAAAATTCAAAAAGCATAAAAAGTTATGCACTGAATAGTAAGTCTGCTTACCACCCCACTCCCCAGAATATCTGTGCAGACACAACCTTGTCTATACCAAAATGTCCCTTTAAAACCACTCACGTATAAATGGGAGACCACAGTGTTTTGCATCCTGCTTTTTTTTGTTTTTTTGCTTAACAATATATCATGTAGGATTTCCGATAACAACATATGCAGATTATCATATGGTTGTTCCATAACTTACTTACCAGACATTTCGGTTATTTTTTCCTATTATAAACCACGCTGTAAATGACGTATGTGGTATATGCATACAATAGGATGTTGAAAACGGGACTCTTAAGTCTCAGTTTCTCACTGAGGCTTCAAATCTCTAGAAACAATACAGTCAGTACTGAATACCTCCCTCCCAATCCTAAATGAGGTGCTGGACCACCTAGGCAGGCCCTGCTACGACTGTGTAGCCTGACCTGCCAGCATGGACTGTCACCTGACTCCAGCCTTCAGGAGGTGGCAGGGGTTGGAGAGGCTGGGAAGGAAGACCTTCTTTGGAGAGTTGTCAGTGTGTCTCTTGTCCCTTTCCACCCTCATCACCCAGCCAATTGAGAAGGGCTTGGAGGGACATCTCAAAGAGCATGTCATCAGTCCCTGGGACCTGGGACCTGAGTTTGGGAGCATGAGATCGGTAAGGAGAGGCTGGGCTGGGCTGGGCTGGCCGGAGCTGGTAGAGAAAGAGCGAGAGCACCCTGCTGGGGGCAAGGGAACTTCCACCAGCAAAGGCAGCAAAAGAGCTCTGTTCTGTGGATCTGAAAAAGGGCCAGCAGGAGGGAAAGAGACTAAAGCCACCTTGAAAGAGACATTTACCAAAGGGCTTTCTGAAAGAACAGAATGGGAACTGTTGGAAGCCCAGGGCCTAAGGCAGAAGTTGAAAGTAGCAGGCAGGAGGAGGCCTCACCAGCATCTGGGGAATTGCTAGTGGACATTCCCAAGGGTGGGCTATCTGGAAAACCCATACTAGCCGCCCAGTCCAGAGGGCAGCAGCCCCGGCTGCCAGCAGTACTAGCCATGTGAACCTCCACCCCCTTTCCCTATTTTCTCTTCGTCTGGGAAAGTGGTGAGATGAGGGGGAAGAGGAGAGGTGGAAGAGAGAAGATAACCTCGCCTCCTTCACCCACAACTGGCATCCAAGCTTGAGGCAGACCTGAGCTGAGCAAGGGAGCAACTTTCAAATGAAATCTGTTCAGAGTTCTGGTAAATACACTGGCGTGTGCTTTGAAATGGACAGAGACTTTTTGTGAATTAAGGGATCAGGTGAATGAGTTCACAGGGTGGAAAAAAAAATGAAGTTGCATTATAATTGTCCCTTACCGAGTCCAGCTCATTTGACATTCTTTGTGAACACGTGATTTTATATGTGGCATAAATTTCTGGAAGTGGAATTTCTATGCAAGCAAGAGTATATTTTAAATTTTGATAGATGTACTCAAATTGCCCTCTGAATAATTTATTCCCATTTACATTTTCCCAGTGATGAATGAAAGTGATGTTTTCCTGACATATCCTTTCTACTCTATGAGTGTCAAACGTTTGCTACTCTACTGGGATAAAAAACATGTGTTCTGTATATAGAGATATTTTCATTATGAGAGAAATTAAGATATTTGTATTTCTTTATCTGTGAACACCATTGCAAATGTCCCTTGCTACCCATTTTTTTTTCCTATTGGGTTGTTCTTTTTCTCACTAATTTCTAAGAACTCTTTACATATTAAGGCATTAGCCCTTGGCCTATCACATATGTTACAGATATTTGTCCATGTGGGCAGATGCTATTGTATAGAATGAATACAAATTTACTTTAGAGTGCTCTTGAATTAACCACAGACTTTTTTCCTTTTATATTTTTCAATCAATGCAGATGCTACAAGCCTCAATAGAACCATGGCAGGCGAGGGATGGCCCTTGAGGTCAAGAGTTTGGGAACCACTACTCTAGGCTATACTGGTTCTACCTAAACTGTGCCATCCAGAGCTGAGCCCAGCCCTCCTTGGTTGAAGTTCAGCACTTAGGTCTCTTGCGAAGGCAGAAATCACTAAATTGCTAATTCCTTATAATACACAAGCAACAGCATTTCAAGGTGGGGCCAAAAAAAGGAACTGGAATGTCTCTCTTCCTCTCTTCCTTTCTCCCTTCTCCCTTTGCACCCCACTCCCTTCCTCCTCCGTTTTTCTCTCTTCTCCAGCCTCCTAAGGAGGAGCTGAACAAAGCAGAGAGGAGAACAAGTCGGAGAGATGGTAACAAAAGGGAAGGCTCTCAGTTGTCTAAGATGGAGCTTAAACTCCTTTGCACGGCATTCAAGGCCCTTTACATCTGGCCCCACCTCTCCACCTCTCTGTACCCCACTCCCTGCCTCTTAGCAATCTCTTAGCTGTGCTCTGCCCAGGGCAGCCCCCCGGCCTTGCCACCAGCTGGTTTCTCCACCAAGAGCTTGCTTCCCCTTCCCCGTCCGGTCTGTTTGTACTTTTCAACTGTCACTTCCTCTGGTAGCCCTTCCCTGGCCCATTTGAGTTAGACCTCCCTCCACTGGCTCCCATCTTTCTTCCAGCATTTATGATGTTATTCCACAGGTCTCTGGTCTCTCCCACCAGCCTGGGAGGCCCTTAAGGGTAGGAACCTGCCTGATTCACCTCTGGGACTGGCTCAGTTCTTGGTACATGATAGTGACTCCGTCAAAGTTCATTGAACAAAACATTGTTTAAAGAGCAAAATCATGTGTTGAGGAAGGCATCATGAGAGTGGAGGTGGAACAATATCCCTCCCGGCAGTGATGGAGCCCCCAGAGAGCTTCACCCCATGCCAACTTCCCCCTCCCCAAATCTCAGCTACAGACTGGCAGCCTCAATGGTGTCCTGTGGTTTCATACGTAGGCAACACCCCTAATGGGCAGAGGTCAACCACTGACCTCCACTGGAAGCTCGTTCCCTTTATCATGCCAGGGAAGAAGGAGGGAAAATTTAGAGCCACTGACTATTGAGTTTCATCCCTAATAGAAGTCTGCGTAGGATAGCGGTCCTCAGACTTTGGTCCATGTCAGATCACCTGGGGAGCTCTGGCTGTCCACCAAGACACAGGCCCTACCCTACTTCAAGAAGCCCGGGCCTCTGCATCCTTCAGTCGCTCTCCAGGTGATTCTGCTACACACCAAAGTCTGAGAACCACTGGCTTAGAGGAAGTGGACTAAGCCCCCCTCTGTTATCCCAACAGCATTCCTCCTTCACTGCCAGTGGTTACTAGTCCATGTCTTCAAATGGTGTTGTCTGCTTGTGTTTCTCCCCATGGGTTCAAGCCCAAATGGTTGTGGGCTCTTGCCCTTTCTTCTCCTCCATCTTCCCCTGCAAGGGTTCAAGCAGAGTTTACTTTGCATAGAAGTTCTTCATTATGCACAGCAGCACTTCTTTGGTGCCCACTACATATGTGTGGAATGACTACACATGTGAACAAATGAGAGACTTGAATTAGGAAGCACTTACAAGTCTCTACTCGGAGCAGTAGGTTAGGCACTAAGAGAAACAGAAGACGTGGCCCTGCTCTTGGGGACTTTTGCTGTCTTGCTGAGTTCATGAAGAGCGCTGAGCTGGCAGCCAGGTGTCACAGTCCTGCTACTGACTGCACGTCACTCTGGGCTTCAGTTTCTTCAGCTCTTAAATGGAAACAATAACAATAATTTTCATCTTCATGGCTGAGGGTGAGTTCTATGTAGAATAATGAGAGTGAAAGTGTTTTCTAAACAAACCCACGGACATAAAATACTGTCACAAGGAAAAATCAACCGGGTGAATAATTACAAGTGAAAAAAAAAAGCTTTCTCCAGCTCCCCCTAGCCTACATTCTTCCCCCATAGCTATCAATTTTTAATCAGAGGTGACACATTTTTTTTTTTTGGTGAGGAAGACCAGCCCTGAGCTAACGTCCGTTGCTAATCCTCCTCTTTTTGCTGAGGAAGACTGGCCCTGGGCTAACATCCGTGCCCATCTTCCTCCACTTTATATGGGACGCCGCCACGGCATGGCTGACAGGCAGTGCGTCGGCGGGCGCCCGGGATCCGAACGCGCCAACCCCGGGCTGCCAAGCGCGGACGAAACCGCTGCGCCACCGGGCCGACCCCCCAGAGGTGACACATTTTCAGACGTTGAGCCATTCTTTCTCCTCTTAGTTTCCAAGCTCTTGCAGAGATATGGCAAGCCATTGGTGGCTTCCTTTGGAACTTTTCTTTTTTTGCTGAGGAAGACTTGCCTTGAGCTGACATCCATTGCCAATCTTCTTTTTTTTGCTTGAGGAAGATTCGCCCTGAGCTAACATCTGTGCCGATCTTCCTCTATTTTGCATGTGGGTCGCTGCCACAGCATGGCTTGAGGAGTGGTGTAGGTCTGTGCCCAGGATCTGAACTCATGAACCCAGGCTGCCGAAGCAGAGTGTGTGGAACTTGTACCATTCGACCATGGGGCTGGCCCCCTGGAACTTGTTGAAAGAAGATGTGGTGCAGAAGAAGTCCTCTTTCCTTGCCTCGTGGCTAGCTCCACTTGCCTTCTGCCCATTTAGAGCCATCGCAGATGCTGGTGTGCTACCTCTGTCTCTGAGTGGTATTGGGAAGACCACACTAAAGTGTTCCAGTGTGTTTGCCATTAGGAAAGCATCCTAAGATGCTTTTTAAGAGAAGAAATTATTCTCTATTAGGAAAAAACATTTGCTAACACTTTAGATGGTTTGCACAAATCATACAGAAACAGATCACATTTTTCTCAGAAATATGGAGAAATAAATGCCAGGTATAGTTCTTGGCTTGTAAAAAATAGTGCAAACCCCAACATTTATTAGACCTTCTTAGTTTCCTGAGAAGCAAGCTTCACATATGTTTTCTCATTAATTTCTCACAATCACCTTTCAAAGTAGCTTGTACCGTTCTCTCTATTCTGCAGATAAGGAAAGTGAGCCCCCGCGGGAGGTCAGGCTCTCACAAGGCCACACCACTAAGAAGATATCAGGCTCACCCTTCCAAATGGGCAAAAGAAACTTCCAGGATGCTTAAGGAAGTCAGCGTGCTCGCACGCCAATAGCTAGGACGTTTCAAGAAGGAGTCTCACCTGTTTTTGTAAGTGACTCTGCGGTTGTCACTCCCTGAGGATTGCTGAGAACGCCCGTCACATCTGTCAGCGTGGCTCCCGTTACAGCTCATCAGGAAGGGCCTGTTATCGGGTTGTTAGTCATGCACGTGTTGCTCTTGGTCATCAGCTCAGTCCGAACCTCAGCCAAGAACCCAGCTTTCCTCACCAGTCTTGTAACTCCTGTAAAATGTGGAGGGAATTTTTCCTTGGTTGGGTTTCCTGTTCACAATAACACCTCCTTGACTTCTGAGTTTGCACCATTTCCTTCCAGAAGGCTGACGCTTTGGCAGTTTAGATCACCGGATGATCTGGTTCCACTTCTTCGAATTCACATTCTCAACAGTTCCTTTCTCTCTGTGTCTGGGCTTCTTTTCCTGTAAAATTAGAGCTCTCGTTGAATCACTTCCTAAAGATCTATTGAGCCATCTCTTCTCTCCATCTCCACATTCACTGTCTTAGTCCAGATCCTTTCTCTCAGTCCTCTAGACAAGGACAAGGACAGTCTCTGAAGGGTCTCCTGCCTTCCAATCTCTTGCCCATCTTTAGTCCACATTTATCTTTCTAAAATGCACGTCTGATCGTGACCTGTAGTGGCTCTCCATTGGCCCCATGATAAAATCTATACTCCTCAGAGGGGCTATCAAGACCTTCATCATTTGACCCTACCTCTACCTTCCTGTCCAGTGCCATATTGGCCCACTCCTCTTTAGCTCCAGCCAGATCAATGCAGTCATCCTTCCCCAAATCTGTCACATTTATTCATTCCTCCTTACCTTTGCTCACACTATGTCCTCTCTTGGAGTGCCTTCCCATCTCCTATTTAACAGGCACATTTCTAATAATTTCTCAAGGCTTTATCTTTATGTAGCCTTTTCTGACTTCCCTAGTAAGAATGAACCCTCTCTTCTTTGTGCCTGCATGAGAGTTTATGTCCATTGTCCATTCATTCATTTTTATATTTACTGCTTTATCAATCAGGTATTGAGTAGAAAATATATATCAAGCAGTGACAATTCCAGGGAAGGGGTACAGATGTTAGGGAAGTGAGTGTTATATACAAACATATGGAAGACAATATCTTTACTCTTAGGAACTGATAGTTTGGACAGGAGACACACAAATCAATAATTTTAGTAAAGTAGTCCCCCTTTTTCTACGGGGGGTACATTCCAAGACCCCAGTGGATGCCTGAAATGGTGGATAGTACCGAACCCTATATGTACTACGTTTTTTCCTATACATACATACCTATGATAAAGTTTAACTTATAAATTAGGCACAGTAAGAGATTAATAACAATACCTAAGAATAAAATAGAACAATTATAACAATATACTGTAATAAAAGTTACTGTAGATCTTAGCAACCCCAAAGTATGATTTTTTTTCTTTCCCCATTAAGTTGAGAACTTTCACCTTTTCCCGTAAAGGAAGTACTTTAAGGCTGCTCTTTCGCATATCTGACTTGCCAGCATCACTACTCTTGTGCTTTGGGGCCATTATTAAGTAAAATAAGGCTTACTTCAACACCAGCACTGTGATACTGTGACAGTCAATCTAATAACTGAGATGGCTACTAAGTGACTAATGGGCGGGTAGTGTACACAGGGTGGATACGCTGGACACAGGGATGGTTCACGTCCCAGGTGGGACAGAGAGGAAAGGTATGAGATTTCATCACGCTACTCAGAATGGTGCATAATTTAAAACCTATGAGTTGTTTATTTCTGGAATTTTTCATTTAATATTTTTGGACCATGTTGACCACGGGTAACTGAAACCATGAAAAGCGAAACTGCAGATAAGGGGGACTACTGTACAGTATACGCCCTGCTTTGATGAAGACGTGAACAATGGGTTATGGGATTATGGAGAAGGCAGCAGACTAATTCTGCTCAAGAAAATCAGGGAAGGCTTCACAGAAGGGTAGAAAATTGAGTTGGGCCTGTAATTTATTCATTCAGATTTGTTAAGGACTTGCTAGCTGTCGGGGACATTCACCTATGAGTTAGATGTGGATGATGCATGATGAGCAAAAGAGAACTTGGCCGCCGGAGGAGGATGCAGAGAAAGCAACTCCAGCGGAGGAAGGAGCATAGGCAAATGCACAGACCTGGGAAAGATCATGGAGAGGATTTAGTGTGACTGGAGCTCAAGAAGCACTGGGAAAGTGAGGAGAAATTAGGCTAGAAGAGTAGGCACCAGACCCTAACGTTTGTGTACAATTATGGCAAACAATTTGGACTGTATCCCCATAAGATTTGTTTTGTCACATTTCAGTCAGACACATTCTGTCTATTCCATTACTCTGTGAGCATCTTGTGGGCAGAGGCCATAGCTTCTAAGTCTTCAGGACCCAGCACATCGTGTGGCGTATCACAGGTGCACAGTTAATCTTTGTTGAATTAGTAACTATAACTCCATAACTCTATTTAGTAGGAGCTTGGTGTCGTGCATTTTGAGATTTATTTATATTTTGGCTACTATTCCTCATGGACTGCTGTGCTGAATGGGACCTGTCCAGTCCTAATTTGTAGGGCAAAGTTTCAGGTTAAGTGAACCCAGAATATATGTCACCTAAGGCAGCGTGGCACAGCCACAGGAGCCTGCATTCTGTTTAAGAGAAGTCAAGTTTGCGTTTCTGAGAAAACTAGACTGAGCAGCAAGATCAAGTATAAAAATCAACTCTCGAATGGGAATATACATAGAGAGGCAGAGAGTGGAGAAGAAGTGGGAAGGGTGGAGTGCAGTGCCAGGATAAATGGGGCCAAGGGGTCTGGGACAGAGGAGGCGACTAAGAGGAAAATGCTGAGGCTCCTGGCATGTGGCACCTGATGGGTGGCATGGAAAGCGAAAAGTGAGTTTGTTGCTTAATCATCCTGCAAATATCTCCAGGTTTTTATTTGCTTCTGAAATTCTTTCCTTCTTTTTTTTTTGCTGAGGAAGATTCACCCTGAGCTGACATCCATTGCCAATCTTCATCTTTTTTTGCTTGAGGGAGATTAGCCCTGAGCTAACATCTGTGCCAGTCTTCCGCTATTTTGTATGTGAGTCACCACCTCAGCATGGCCGATGAGTGGTGTAGGTCCGCGCCTGGGATTTGAGCCTGTGAACCTGGGCTGCTGAAGTGGAGCATGCCAAACTTAACCACTACACTAAGGGCCAGCCCTGAAATTATTTCTCGACAAAACTAGTGGTCCTCAGGTATGTTCCAGATCCATTAATTTAACCTGTCAAGTTGAATGCAATGGTTCTTATTTTCAGTTTTTTCTAATAAGTAGTAGAACTACTTTTTAAAACAGAAATCTTATCTAGAACCCAATACAGAAATCAAGAGGATGTAGTGTAAACCTTCAACAATTATTGGAGAATACTTCACTGTTTGCAGAACTCCTAAGGTCTCAGGGGAATCCTAGAATTCTGTAGAGGTCAGATTGAAAACCACAAGATAGAGGTCAAGATCAGTTCTCACACATCCTTGAAGGCTTAGATTTAAGAACCAAGTGCCTTAAGATGAGACGTTGCCTTCCTTCCTGTGAACCCAACAAACCTTGAAGGTTTTTTTTTAAACCTTTATCCCATTGCTGAATGGGAATCAAGGCAATTCTGGGTTATTTATTCAAAAAGAAGTGATGAATTTGAATTTCATGTTTCCCTTTTTCAGTTTTTTTGCATCAGCCAATGCCCTTGCCACAAAGTGCAGTGTGCACCTCCTGTACTGTAATGTATTTGATATGAGAGCAGATCACCATGGAGACCAGGAGTCTCACTGTCTGTTGTGTTGTGTTGTGAGCGCATCTGATAAGGCAGGAAAATTCATTTGTTTGCAGAATGACTTACTTTGTGAAGGATGCTCACAGAAGGGACCAGAAAACTGAGCCAACAACAGAAGAGGACCCATCCAACTGGTTAGGGAATTCCAAGAAGTCCCTCCAGAGTGTTGAGGCAGCAGCAACACTTGGAACCTCTGTGCTGCATTCATCAACTAGCCCAAAAGACTTGAAAATAAGAGAAAAGAGAAAGATCACATAGTTTCTCCTGGAGGATCCTTACACAACCCCATTTCTCCTGTTCCACTGCTGAAGGATTGCAGGGATATGGAGAAAAAGTAGTGGTATTATTTCCATGCTATAAAGTAGGGGGACACTGGACAAATACGTCTTTCTTTCTGACTTTCAAAGTGAAGTAGGGAAAGTAGAGCGTTTGGATTCAGCATCCACGTGTTCCAGGTTTCAGTTCCAGCGAAGAGCCTTGTTTGTTGCATGACTGTGAGTTTGTAACATAGGTTTTCTGTGCTTCAGTTTCCTCCTGTGTAAAATGAAAATGAGAATTCCTTTAGGCATCAAGAAAGTGAGGTGAATGAGACATAGTTTCTATGACCAAAGACCTCCCAATTTGTCAGTGGAATGTATACCACTAGAAGTACTTATTTCTCCCTCGTTATGGGATGGGAGACTTCAAATAGGAAATGAGCCTTAACTTGAATCTTGAGGGTGAATGCCAGTTTGCTAAATGACTAAGGAAAAGAAGGAATATTTTGCGGCAGAAGGATCGGCATGTGTATAAGTACAAGAGACGAAAAAAATCACAATATACTCTAGGATCTGTAGTAGTTGGGAAAAGTTGAAGCATGGGGAGCATGTGATGAATGACGACGAAGAAGAAGAAGGAGGAGGAGAAAGAGAAGGAGAAGAAGCAGAGACCAGATCACAGAGGACCTTGTAGCTTTATTAAGGGTTCTAGACTTTATCTTGACAGTGTAGGGAGGTTGATGAAGGATTTTAAACAGAGGAATAACACGGGCCCTTAGTCTTATTAGAAAGACCACTTTGGCAAAAAAGTAGAACAAGAGTTGGCAAACTATGACTCATAGGCCAAATCCATCCAGCTCCTGCTTTTCTAAATAAAATTTCACTGGAACACAGCCACATCCATTCATTTATGCATTGTCTGTTGCTGCTTTTGCACTGTGATGGCAGAGTTGTCTAGTTGTGACAGAGATCTTATGGCCGCAAAACCTAAAATATTAACTATCTTGTCCTTTACAGAAAAAGTTAGTCAGTCTCTGATGTAGACGATGGATTAAAGTAGGGTAAAGGCTGGTAAGAAGGAGCTTTGCTAGGAAGCATACCAAAACTATAAAAGTCATGACAAGAGCCTGAATTAGGCAGGGGCAGTGGAGCTGGAGAGAAGGGGAAGGTGTCAAAAGAGGTGAAATTAACAAGACTTGGTGACTAATTAGATGTGGAGGTGGAATGGCAAGAGGATTCTGGAACAACTCCCAGTTTCTGGCTTGGGCAACTGGGCGGGTGGTGGTGCCAATTGCTGAGATTGGGATACCAGGAGGAAGAGCAGGTTTGGGGATGAAAAGGATGGTTCCAATTTGGACATGTAGCATTGGGACATCCAAGTGGTAGATGGAAATGTGGGTCAGGAGCTCAAAAGGGTGATCTGCTCTGGACATCGGTTTGGGAGTTGTCAGTACATGGATGCATAGATTACCCAAGAGAGTGCATAGAGTTGGAAGGGAGGAGACACCCAACAGTGGAACCTATAGAAACACCACTGTTTAATGGTGGACAAAGGAAGAGGAACCTGAAAAGGAAATGGTGAAAGAGGTCTTAGGAGGGGTGAGGAAAACTAGGAGAGTATTTTCTGGGCAAATTAAGCCAGACAGAGTGAAGCTAACCACCAATGTCCCATAAAGAGAATGAGAGATGGTTGTAGTTAGGGGCGGGGGGTGGGGTGGGGTGGGGAAGGGTGAAAGTAAGAGGGATGTGAGGCAGCTGGAGATGAGTGAAGCTAGGAAGGAATAGCCTCCATTCACTGCACACTCATTAGTGCCAGATAACATCCTAAGGGTTTTACATTTGTGAGTTCATTTCATCTGCACAACAATCTCTTCAGGTAGGACTAGTAATCCCCATTTTACACATGAGAAAACTGAGGTGTAGATACACAGCAACTCACTGTGGCTTACACTGCTGGCAGATGATGGAGTGGGGATTCTAACTCCCAAACCAATGCCCCTGAACCTTGTTTCAGGTGACACGTTGCTATTCCACCCCCCAACTCCTTATAAATGCCAGCTGTCACCAAAAACTTGCCCCAATGTTACATCTTCTGGAACGACTTCCCACTCACCTGACCTCATTCTGTGCTGGGTCAACATGGCAGGGTCCTGAGGCAGAATTGTATTGGGTCAAGAGCACAGACTTGGGAGCCTGACTGCCTGGGTTCAAATCCCAGCCCCAGAACTTATGAGCTATGCAACCTCATCACCCAACCTCCTTGTGCCTCCTTGTGCACCTAGAAAACAGGGTCAATAAGAGTCCCTACCATGTAGGTTGTCGATTCCTGTAAAGCACTCAGACCAGGACGTAGTGCATAGTGAACGTTTAGCAATGACAATTCTCAAATGACACGCAGGACGTGCCAGATGCTGCTCTAAGAACTTTATGTATATTAGCATTTAATCCTCACAACACACTTGCAAGGAAAGAAGCGGTTTTATTTCCATTTTACAGACAAGGAACTGAGGCGTAAAAGGTTAACTTGCTGAAGATCACATAGTTCAAACAAATGTTTGATAGCACTCATGGTCTTATTATCCCATTCCTGTTCCCATCGGGGTAGCAGTCAGTCCCAGCACTCATCACCCAGCACCGTGGTTCATTGTGTATTTGCTCATCCGTCCCACAGAACTGAGCAGGGATGTGCCTTATTCCCCGTTGTATCCCCAGCAACAAGAAATGATGCTTGACACTTTGTAGATGCTCAGAAAATATTTCCTGAATCAATCAATGATTGAACAAATCCATGTTGAGATCATAAGCTGAATCCACTTGGTCTTCACTACCGATCTGCACAGTGGATACACTGAATCTTACACTGGGATGCCACACTCAACTCTTAGAATGTGCTCTCAGCTGGCATCTGGCATTAACAAGTTTGTTTTTCCCCTACAGGGATTACCACTGTTTAAAACCCCTTGGAAGGGCTGGTATTGGGACACAGTTCTCAGGCCCCCTGGAGAGCTGATCTCACAGATCCTGAGAACCTCTGAGAAGCTTCCAGAACACATTCACAAGAGGCCAGACCTGCTGCTTTTCAGGCACACTCCCTCAGGGGCTGAATATCCTGCCCCCAGCTCCCCACTCAGCTTGTCTTCACTCCCAAAGGGCTTTTATCTCCTCGAAGTCTGTCCTCCTTCTTCTGTGTGGGTGGGGTCTTGCTCCCACTGTGGCTCTCAGTCAGAGGCCCTCACAGCCTCTCATAGGAGAAGGCAAACATGCTCTAGTGGTGGCTTTGCCTTTGAGACCGTCCCATGGGAGCCCTCGGCCTTCCACAGGGCTGGTTTGGGTGAGAAAGTTCTGCCCTGCCGGTTAAAGCAAAATCATGCAACCCTGAAGCCAGGTGGCTGGTTCGCAGCCTCTTCACCTCCTGCTGGTGGGGTTTCTAAGTTTACTTTGCGCTGGTCGAGTGACATTTAATTTTTGCTGGAAGGCACCTGGGCATAGTGGGGAGAGTTCTAGTGAGGGCATGTGGATCAGGGTGGGAGAGGAAGGCACACTGGAATTGACCCCTCAAGTTCTGAAGCTGAAAGGTACTTCTAGCATCTCCTAGTCCAGTCGTTCCATGAAAAGGCACTGAAACGATAGTCACACACGTGGCTGTGTGACCTTGGGCAAATCCCTTCAACCTTTCTGAGACTTCACCATCTGTAAGATGGCCTTCTTAGTTGGGATGGTGCAATGAGCAGAAATGTGTGTAGATGTGTATGATTAAGGATTTTTTTTTTAACTTTAGGGGTCCAACAGTACACATGCCAGTCACTGTGAATATAAGCATGATACACATGTCTGTACGTATATGTGCACGCATGCATGTGCAATGTACTTGTTGAGTCAATGAACATTCTTGTGTCTCAATTTCTTCTTTTGTGAAATGAGACAATGCTAGTACCTGCCTCATAGTCTTGCTGTGAGGTGGGTTTTTTGTGTGTGTGTGAGGAAGACCAGCCCTGAGCTAACCTCTGTTGCCAATCCTCCTCTTTCTGCTGAGGAAGACTGGCCCTGGGCTAACATCCGTGCTCGTCTTCCTCTAATTTACGTGTGGGACGCTGCCACAGCATGGCTTGACAAGTGGGGCATAGGTCCGCGCCCGGGATCTGAACCTGTGAACCCACTGCCGCCGAAGTGGAGTGCACGAACTTAACCACTAGGCCACTGGGCCGGCCCCGCTGTGAGTTTTAAATGTGTCACTACCTGTACAGATTTTAGAAAAGTGCCTGGCGTATAATAACCACTCAATAATTATTACTGAGGGCAGGGAATTTTCTCTCTTTTATTAATTGCTTATCCTCAATGCCTAGAACTGGCACATAGTGGGTGCTTGATAAATACGTGTGCACTCAAGGAGAGAGAATTAAAACAAACAAAAACAGCGACAACCAAAAACCACCTCAGTACACTGTGGGCAATGCCCTCTTTTTCATTAGCAGAACGGGGACTTGGGTCCCAGGGCCAATAAGGATGTGACAGGTGAGTTTCCAGGGAACATCTGGGCAGATTCTTTGTGGTCTGGTGTGCCCAGAGTCCCCAGACACCTCTCTCTCCCCTCTTGTAAGGAGCTGGAGATGGTAGACTTACACTCCCGGGCACAGCTCCCAGCTGGACTGGAGACACACAGAATCTGGCAAGTGCTAATGAGAGTTTCATTGCAGCAGTGGCTGCTGTCCAGATCAAAGCTACCTGTCGTGACGAGGCTCTTTCTGGTCCTCCAGATGGCCTGTGCAACCCCTCCGGGTTGAGGAGCTCTGAGGGAGGTGGTGGAGTCTCCACAGGCTCACGTCTAACTCCAAGTCCTTGTCTCAGCTGGCGGAAGGGCGTGCTGTGGGCTTCGGTGCCCCATCTCTCTCTGTTCATTCCAAAAACTCCAAGGGGCAATCTCTGTGACCCCTACCTCTCTGGACGGTGAATCATCTCCACTGCAAGCAGTCATTTGGGAAAAGTGGTTCTGCTCACGTGCAAAACTCCCTAGGCTAATTATGTACAGCAGCGCCTAGATTCCAGCAAGGATAGTGATTGTTTCCCACCCAGACAGACAGAAAGCAGCAGAGTCTATTCCCCCTGCTTTTACTGACAGGTGTGAAGAAAAGAGCACGGCCTTGGGAATCATACCAACCTGGGTTTGAATTCCACCATGGACTGGTTGTAGCTCTGTGCAAATCCTTTACTTCTTAAGTCTTGGCTTCCTCCATCTGCAAGATGAGGATAATAATATTTCCCTGGTGGCTCTACGTAATGTTTAAAGATCACACATGTAAAGATTCCTAGCACGGAGCCTGGCATATAGGTGATGTACCATAAACAGCAGCTGCTATGATTTATACAAACGAGTAAACAGATTTAGTCTAGTCTCCAGAGCGAGGTCAGTAAACTTTTTCTGTAACAGGCCAGACAATAAATATTTTAGGTTTTGTGGGGCCAAATGACCTCTGTTGCAACTACTCAGTTCTGCCACATGAAAGTAGCCATAGACCATTCTTAAGTCAATGGGCCTGGCTGTGTTCCAATAAAACTATATTTACAAAAACAGGCTGCTGGTAAGATCTGGCCCCTGGATTGTAGTTTTCTCACCCAAGGAAACCGAGTCCTATAGTATCTACACGTTTCAATCACTAATAATATTTTATCTGTTTTATTTTTATGGTGGTTGTTGAATTCTTCCTTGTGCAATAGACAGCCTCAACTTGGAAGCCTAAATTGGGTTTGTCTCTGAACTCACACATAACTGGGCATGTCTTCAGAATCCATTTTGCATATGGAATCAAGGCTCCATCTCAAGGGAAAAGAAGGTGGAAGTGCACTAACTTGGTTCAAGGATGATGGTGCAGTGTAGCAGGGAGCCATGGTTTTGAGTGTATTTGCTTCTGGAAGGCAGGGGATGTATTGGACTCATCTATAGGGCTGGTCTTTTGTGAGTGAATTCAATAAATGGATCCAACAAAATTCCCTTCAATCCTCCTAGCACGGTTGTATGTTCATGGGGGTTTGGGGCTCTTGTTGATTGAATAGAAAGCTCCCATCTGAGATTCAGAACACAAATGCTCATGATAAACTTGGGTAGCCATTTTGGGTTATTTGTGTAAGGTGCTCCCAATGCCTTATGAGATTAAGGCCAGTGCCCACATAATAGCAGAGGGCGGTGTAACTTGAAGAAGATCATGGCAGATATTTTCCAAATACGGCCACACCAATGTATATGCCATCCCACATGTTATTATTACAATGTGATATTAACAGTCTTCCATCAATAAGTGGGCTCCATGTTCTCTCCCCTTGGACCTAGACCTTTGTAAAATTGCCTCAATCAACAGAATGTATAGAATGTGCCAGAAGTGATGATGCATGACTTCCAAAACTAGGTCATAAGAAGCAATATGGTTTCCACCTGCTTTTTTCTCACTCTTAGGACACTTGTCCTTGAAATCCATCCACCCTGTTATGAAGAAGCTCAGGCCACATGGAAGTGTTCTGGCTGACAGCCTTAGCTAACTCCCAGGTGACAGTCCATGTCAACGTGTGAGTAAATAAGCCTTCAGATAATTCCAGCCCCAAGGCTTTCGGTCTCCCAGTTGAGGCCTCAGCCATAATGAGGAAGGGATAAGTGCCCTGTTCGAATTTCCACAGAGAGATCATAAATGATGATTGATTTCTTAAGCCACTAAGTTTGGAGTAATTTGTAACGCAGCCTTAGAGAGCTAATGCAAATTTATTGCAATCCTTCACTGCCCTGTCTGGTCCTATTATGTCCCAGAGGACAATAATGCTGGGAAAAGGTAGCAGTCACACTGAGTTCATTATTCACTCATTCAGTATCTACTCTGTACCAGGCTCTGTGTTAGATTCTGGGGAAACATACATGCATATGCTCCTTCAGCTTCTACACTCAACGAGGTCACGGTATACAGGGGAAGATAGACACTAACCAAGTAATTAAGTTTACAAACTGATAAAGGCTTAAAGAAGCCTGTAGGAAGTGCAGCAGGAAAACAGTGGAAGGAACAATCATTTTTACCTGGAGGAGTTTGGAAAGGCTCTACAAGAAGGTGACCCTTAGTTGGGTTCTTCAGGAAGTATAGGAGTTCGCTATGTAGCTTGCTCACTGGGGAGCAGGAATTCTAGGCAGAGGTAACTGTGTGCATAAAAGTCTGCAGGTGGGAAGAAGTGTGGGGGCTGGGAGAAATAAAGTGGCTGGAAAGTAGAATTTGGAGGAAGGCTGGCAGGAAAAGAAGCAGGGAAGGAAGGATGGAGCCCTACTTTGATGAACCTTCCATGGTCATTCTAAGGACATTGAACTTTATTCTATAGGCAACAAGGAGCCACCAGAGTATGTTGATCAAGGGAGTGAGTCAACTGCTTAGACCCGTATTTTAGATGAGACATTTTCCAACAATGTGGAAGACAGGCAAGAGGGAGAATTGGAAGTCAAGGAACCCAGTTTCGAGGCTGTCCTCTCCTAAGAGACTCTGGAGGGACAACCTGAGCTAAGGCAGTGTCTGCAGTGAAGGAGAGGAGAAGATAGATATGAGATGTTCTAGAAGTGACCCTTGCATGGGAAGAACAAGAGCAAGGGGGAAGCCCCAGTCCCTGGCTTGGGTGATGGAGTGGACGGTGGTGCCACTCGCAGAGATGGGGAGCAGGGTGTGGGGAGGATGCTGAGCTCACCTTCAGCCCTGTTAGAGTTGAGACTCACATGTGGAAACATCTAGTAAGCAGTCCATCCCTGGGTCAGAGGCTCCCTAGAGAGATCTGGGATGGAGATAGAGCACTGGGAGTTGTTGGCCTATACGCATAATGGAAGCCGTGGGAGTGGATGAGGTTATTGAGAACAGCATTTCTCAACCTTCAGCACAGCGGGCATAGAGTGTTTTGGTAAACATACCCCCCCAAAGGAAAAGAAAAAAAAAAAAACAGAAGAAGAAACTGATAGAACTCTGTGGGTCATGGGCTCAGCTAGGACTCACTGAATCATTCATATGTCTTCACAACCAAGGACATTTTACTGAGCTTTACCTTCAAGGATTTGTATTGAAAAAACAGACATCTCTTTCCTTTATTAAATATTGTTACACTATTGAATATGCTTTTCAAAATTTGTTTACCCTATCTCAGAGATTCTGATATGGCTGGCATTTTGCTCTCTTCCCCTTCCCCGGGCTTGGGTTACATCAACTTTTGAATGGAGGGCTTTTGAAGGGAGGGCAGAGAGAAGCCTGGGAAAGAAAACACGAGATGGGGCGGGGCCAGAGAGGCACCGGGGAAGGGGGTCGGGGAGAAGGGGGTAGAGGGGAGGGGAGGAGTCCAGGGAGGGGAGGAGAAGGTTTCGAGGTTTCGAGGAGGAGGCCACCTGCGCCAGGTACTGCGATGGGGACTGAGATGAGGCCGTTTGGTCCCGGGATGGACAGGGTGTGGGTGCATGCTGTACAGTGACGGGACTAAAACGCCAGTGGAGTGGGTGGGAGGGTGGAGGTCGCCTGGCCTTCTCAAGAGGACCTCGGCTGCACGATTTGATGCTGTCACACAACAGTTATTTCACAATTTACGTAGCTGATTTCATGCACTTCTGCAAGTTCTGCCGCATTTCTGGCAGTTACAATTGTTCTGTCTTTGGGCAGTAGGGGAGGTGGGTGCCCCCAGTACGGTGCCACTTGTCCGGAGCAGTTTCGGAGAAACGGTGGAGGCGGAAGTCGGATTGCAGGGGGCTGAGGAGGGGAGAGGGAGATGCAAGAGCAGAGAGGGCTGTGAATTCTCCCCTGGCTGCCTGAGGACACAGCTACTGTCAGCTCTGCTCTGACAAACAGAAACTGCGCACTCTCTAGCCACTTCTGTGCCCGTGATGTTGCGATTAGTGACCAAGAACCTCAACTCACATAAACAGCATGGGCTGCTGAGCTGGGTTTTATCTGCATTTTACTTCCATGTGAATTTCTTCGGGGAAAAAAAAAACCCCCACAAAAACCCGTGAAACAAAACCCCCTGTCTATTTGCATGCGTGGTGTTGGTAATTTTTTCAACAAGGGTGTTAAATCAAGGCCAAAAGAGTCATTAAAATCAAACATAGAGTTACCTTCTGTACCCTCTCAGTATCCGGGAACAATTAAGCTTAAGCAAACAAAATTGCCAATGGCCTAAAAATGGAAAATAAACCCTCTACTTTGCCTAAGTGGGGTTGGAAGAGAAACCCCTGGGATTTTGGATGTCAGAGAACCAACCCCTTCATGCTGCGTAAGACCTTATTATTATTATTTTTTTAAACTCTACACCGGACCAGTTGCAACCATTTCCAAGATTGTCCTGGATAGTCAAGAAGTACATTTGTTTTCTGAGAGGGGTGTATTTTGATGAAGAGCAGAAAGTACAATGGGGAAAATGTCAGGAGGAATTAAATCAAGGAGTGACATAATTCCCAGGGGGAGGCAGACGTCAGCCGCATTCCCTGTCTCTTGCTCTACCTTGGAAATCTTTCAGAACTCATTGGAAAATAAATATGTATGTGATGGAGAAGTGGGTGGATTCAATAGCTACAATAAGAGAGAGGGAATGAAATGCAAACACACCCTTGGTTGGATTATTAAGCTGATTTAAATTCATAATTCACAGCTGCATGTAAAGCGTTGTTTTCCATTGCATCTCTCTCTCTGTAGGAAAAAAAAATGGTAACTTGAGGTTGATTCTTTCTGACTTGGAACACAGTATCCTGTATGGTAGACTCTCAGTAAGTATTTGTCAAACATTAAGGGCATAAATGAGTGAGAACAAGTGAGTAAATGGCAAATGTGTCCGACCATAAGCAGGAGAAATTATGTCAGGGTCAAAGGAACTTGTTGGGTTATATAAGATTAAATTGTTGTGCAATTAAAAACAAAGCGAAAACCTTGGCGCTCCTATGCCAATCGTTATGTAGGCAGGTTCACACCCATTTTGTATTTAATTCTTCCAACAATACCGTGAAGTAAATATTATCTGCATTTTATAGTTAAGAAAATCAAGGCTTAGGGAGGGTAAATAATTGCCCACAGTAGCATATTTAGGAAGCGGTGAAAATGACATTCAGACTCTGGGTCTTCACGCTCAGGACCAAGTTTTCTTTCCATACATTATGATAGACACTGGAAGGTTAGAGGTGGGTATATATCTGACCCACCCTCCAGGAATACTGCATGTTCCAGAAAACTCATCGATAGAGTTTCATTTTGTATTTCCCAGATCACTATGTGAAATAAAGAAGGACTCCTATCTGTTTGGATAGTTTAAATGGAATTCTTTTGAAGCTGTAAGACAGGTGAGGTTTTGGGTTATTGATTTTACAAACTTGCGTTCTCCTCGAACTTGGGTACTTATCTTTTTTTTAGGTGAGGGAGATTGGCTCTGAGCTAATGTCTGTTGCCAATCTTCCTCTTTTTGCTTGAGGAAGATTATCCTTGAGCTAACATCTGTGCCAATCTTCCTTTATTTTGTATGTGGGATGCTGCCACAGCGTGGCTTGATGAGCGGTGTGTAGGTCCACACCCAGGATCTGAACCTGCGAACCCCAGACCCCTGAAGTGGAGCGTGCAAACTTAACCACTACACCACTAGGCTGGCCCCATCATTTTTTAAAAATAAATTTTATGTTGAAATATTCACAAACTTACAGAAGAGTTGCAAGTACAATGCAAAGAACTTTTTTCCTTCTGAATTATTTGGAAATAAGTTACCAATCTGACGTCCTTTGAATACTTAAGTGGGTATTTCCTACAAACAAGAATATTCTCCTGTTTAACCACAATGCAGCCATCCAAATCAGGAAACTGACATCTATACAATACTATTATCTAGTCCTCACACCTCATTCAAGTTTCACCAATTGTCCTGATAAAGTCCTCTTAGTCCTTCTAAAGACTCCACTTAGAATCATTGTTGTTAGTTATCATGTCTTTTTAGTCTCCTTCAGCATGGAGCAGTTTCTCAGTCTTTCTTTGTTTTCCTGACATTGACACTTGTGAAGATTACAGACCAGTTATTTCATAGAACGTCCCTCAGTTTGACTGAGTTTGTCTGATGTCTTTTCAGGATATTATCCCAGTTGTGCATCTCAGGCAGGAGTATCACAGAGGTGATGCTTTTCTCATCGCATCCCATCGTGGAGTGTGGAATTCCAGTTTGTCCCATCACTGATGGTATTCATTATGATCCCTTCCTAAGGTGGCATTTGCCAGGCTTCTCCACGGCAAAGTTACTCTTTTTACCCTTTGTAATCTTGTGGGGAGATACTTTGAAACCATTTAAATATCCTGTTCTTCGTCAAATGTTCACTTTTTAAGTTGTTTATCACTTGGACTCATGGGTTCCTATTTTGTTCAGTGAGTTGTAATCCTTTGCTATCATTATTTATTTTGATGTTCAAAGTGTCCCAGATCGGCCACTGGGAGTCCTTTCAGTCTGGCTTCCTTTTGACATGCCCTCATCGTTCTTTGAGTCTTTCCTTACTTTCTGGTGCAAGATATTCCAGGCTCATCTTGTACTTTCAAGGCCCCGGTCCTGGAATCAGCCATTTCTCCAAGGAACCCTGGTTCCTTTTGGTGCAGAATGTTTTTTAAAAGCCAAGATTTGAGTGCTAGTTTTGCTTATTGCCATTGGGGTGTCACTGTTCCCTGGTCCTTTGTCTGGACAGAGCCAGGAAACACACACACACACAAATTCACGTTTACATCTATATCTATCTACGTATATATTGAAAATCATGAGTTCACCGCACTCCTAGTTCTAATTCCAGACTACCACCACAGCATTCCGTCTAGCTTTCTCCTTTTCCACGCTGTGATTGCCTTCTCTCACAGTGAAAAACCTGGCTTCCATTATCCCTAACATATTTACTGATGGATTAGTCCCCCTGTGTGTAACCTGTCTTCCATTTCTGCTTCTATCCCCTCTCCCTATGTGGATGACTTCCTCACCCCACTCATGCTGATACCCTGCCCTGACACATGGACATTCTCCTCCTTTCTTGGGCTTTTACTCCCCCTTTTTGGGCCATTTGCTCATATGGATGCTCTTTTCTCCCTGCCCAGGCTCTGGCACCCCATGCTGGGCTGTGCCCCCACAGGGACTCCCTCCTGACCCTGCTTAGGAGCTGACGCCTATGCCAGGCTGGCCCTCTACAGACTAAGGGTCTGACACCCTACTCTTCACCTGGTACCATGGCTTTCCCACCCCCAGCTGGACCTGCTTTGTCCCAACTAACGGGTTTAGGACTGAATTGTTCAGAAAGGAGCGGGAAGAGAAAGGAAGAGCAGGAAAGAGGAAGAGGAAAGAAAAGGGAATAAAGCAGGTGCTTTTCTTTTTAGTTAAAAAATAAGGCTACTAAAACAATATTTTCATTTCATAGGAGATTTTATCCAGGCTAAAAGGAGGTTTTTTTAAAATTTCTTTTTAGAGAACATCCTTCATGTATGAAGTAGGCAATAGTTGGAGTTGTCCTTGACTGTGCTGGATATCTTTGATTAGAACCAGGCAGCCATTCCCACCCCCTTCTTAGGGACCTCTCCTTACCACAAGGGCTAGAAGGCTAAAAACTACACCTCCCTGACTCCCTTGCAGTCAGAGTGCTGGAAGCAAATTAAGTTCCACTAGTGAGATGAAATTCCAGGAGACTTGGAAGTTGGAAGTGAGTTGGAAGCCACAGTCCTGTTGTCATTGCTGCCGGCAAGTGAGGTCACAGACACACGAGTGTCTGTGGACTGACTCTGATTTAGGGCATGTAATGTTGTCACTGGCTTTTTGAGAATGACAGGCGTTGGTGGGTTAAGTCAGAAGCAGCAGCAGCAGAACGCTGATCTCTGAATTCTCTCTGGAGGTATGTATTTGAGCCAGTAGCTCCCCAGAGTGGCTCCTCAAGACTTCCAAGGGTTATATAAGCACCTCATTCCCTGTATCAAATGCCCTTCTGTTTAAAATACCTGGAGGGACTTCTTTTTCCTGTATTAACTCCTAACTGGCACACCGACTTTGTATATAAAGGAGGATTAGATAGTAGGCAACAGATACTAATTTCTGGAAGGGAGTCATTGCTTTTTATTTACGTTGGAGCTTGTTTTGTACTTATTTTGAGTCATGTGCTAAGCTAGACTTGCAGATATGAATAAAGGTAACAAACACACACATCCTGGTCTCAAGGGATTACAGACTGGAAAAAGAAAGTAGAGAAAAATCCATAATAAACAACCAAGTCTAAAATAAGGCAGATGGAGATAAGAGTTATAAAAGAGATAAGAGCATAGCATTCTGCACAGGTCATGGACCATCGCTTGAAGGTCTCCCAGCCTGGCCCACTTGCTGCTACTGTCCCCTTGGCCCTACACACCTGATGGCCAGCCATATTGAACTCCTTGCCATACCTTAAATGCCACTTTCCCTTTCAGACCTGGAATGCTCTTCCTCTACATTTTCTACCAGGAGAGCTCATGCACATTCTTCAGAACAGTGTCACTCACTTACTCTGCAAGGGAATCATAGAGTTTCTCTCTCCCTCCTGGACTTCTGATTAACTGGGGAAACCAAATGCCTGCTGAAGGCCTCTCTCTCTCCTTTCTTTAAAGTCTTTGCTTGCTGGTCATTCTAGAGAATGTAGTCTCTGAGAGGAGAAATTATACTATTAATAGCTACTCCCCTTTTTCCCAGGGGAATTGCTTTATCATTGCAAAGTACCTAAATAAAGCAAAACTTTCAAAGACTAAACTTCCTTTAAAAGAAGATTTTATATATACGCACACTCTCACATATGCACACACTTGTATATGTGCATTTCTAATTCCTGACAGTCTCTGCCTACACTTGGGAATTTTTCCTTGGGGTCCAATGTCTATGATCTGCCAGAACAATTGTCAAGCTGAGCTCTGGGCCAGGATGGGAAGGGTTGTCGCAGGACATTTGTTTCTGTGAAGATGGATCCTTTGTTGACTTCTAAATTAATTCATATGCTGCACTCTCCCGCCACTTGTTTGGGGCCTAGGGGGTGTTTAGTATTACCAATGTTATTATGGCACATTCGTGGAATGCAGTATGTTTGGAAAATAGTTTACAATGGTTTGTTAACCAGCACAAGCTGAGAACATTTCAGCAATGGTTGATTCGCTTTGTAAAGCACTGGCAACAACATACAATATTTATGGGATTGCAAAATCTCATTAAATGAATAAAATTCCATGTCCCCTGCTTGGATTCAACCAACATTTATTGAGTGTCGGCTAAGTGCCACGCACTGTGCTAGAATTCCACTGAATGAATGAACATTTATTAAGCAACTACTATGCCAGTCATTGGGTAAGTATTCCATTGAGTGAATAAACATTTATTAAGTTCCTTCTAGGGACTGGGTATAGTGTTAGGATTGGACGGAATGGATAGCATCTTATGCACATGTGATATGCCAGACACTGCATGTGCATTCCATCAAATGAATAAATATTTATTAAGCAGAGTTTATGGGCTAAGTATCAAGACAGGCACTTTGACATCCATAATCTTGCTTAATCCTCACTATTATAATGGAAAGGGGCAAGTATTATTCTTCCCATTTTACAAATGAAGAAATAGAGGCAAAGAGGCTAAGATTCATGCTTAAAGTTTGTAGGGACTGAGATTTGAACCCATGTCTCCTAACACCACGTCCAGTGCTCTTTCCATTAAACCATCATGTCTCTCTATGTTTACAGAACTCAGCCTAGTTCTATAATATTAAAACAGATGAGAACTGATGGTCTGCTGAACGTCACCAAGCAGAATTCTATTTCTGTAATATTCTCAGGGCAAGGGAACTTGACTTTACTTGTTTTAACCATAAACATTGGATTGGAGTGGTTAAAATTCCTATTTTCTTGAGCTCCAGCCTCTCTTATTTGAGAATGTTGTAGAGAAGTTAAGTTAGTTCTCAGGGCTGTGGAGACAATACCCACTGGAGTCACTAGAACTCATTAAGACTATGGATCCCAACTAGACACAACGAGAATGGCCCCGCCTGAAGAAGACCAGAGAACTGTACTCCTGGTTTTTCAGACCATGTCCTGCCATACCTTCAGTTAATTAGTCTGCAAATGCTCATTGACTGCCCAGTGCATGCTGGGCACCATGTAAAGTGCAGGATATATGATGAGAGCAGGTCAATTATTAGCCGGGTGCCATTAGGCAAATTATCTAATATCTCTGAGTCTCAGGTCCCTCATCCAGAAAAATGATAGGTGTTTATGCAGATCTCATTACTTCTCCTTTTCTTCAACTCTTAATGTTCAATTTCTCAGGTAACAAAATAAGCTTAATATTATATGCTGCTATCTATCTATCCATCTATCTATCATCAATCTGTCATCTATCTATCTCATCTACATAAACATTTTACAAATGCTTTTCCTGGCCACTATTTCTCTTAATCTCACAAGCCTACAAAGTAGGCATCCTTAACCCTATTTTACAGATGGGGAAATCAAGGCCCTGAAACAATCTGTTTAAGGTCACACAGCTGATAAATGGTAGAACCAGGGTTTAATCTCAGGCCCGTCTGACTTCAGAGCCTTGCTTTCTTCTTCATTCTGGGTTGGGTCTATGAAGACATGGATCAATAAATACTCATGAGGAAGGTGATTCTAGTAATAAAATGGCAGAGTGGGTGCCGGGCAGGACTGGCCATCCAGACAGTTTACTCTCAGTTTGCTCCAGAAGTGACCTTTAGACATTGATTTGAAACAGAAAAAAAAAAAAAATCAATCTCCTCCAGTAATCACTAAAGAAAATCTGTGCAGGCTGACAACATGACTAATATCCTTGCAAATTTTTCTCCCTGGCCTGAGGTGGAGGAATGACATCGAACTTAGGGAGCATAGGAAGAGCAGGCCTGGCTTCCAGCAGGTACCATTGGTTCTTTCTGCCTCAATCTAGGCACCTTTTGGAGCTTCTGCTTCTTTCATCTATAAAGCAAGACAGAGGAGAGTTTGGTAATGACTGCCATGGAAGTTAAATGCGAAATGTAGTGAATGCATTTGGTGAAAACATGTTTAAGTGAAGTTTAATTAAACATGTTTATGGAGCAAGTCTATACATCAGGCATTCTGTGAGTGCTGGGACACAGTGACAAGTGAGGTGCAGCTTGTGTCGTGGGAAGGTCTCTCTGAGAAATAGGTGTGCTCATAGGTGTGATAATGGCAGTGTGGATAGAGTACAGAAGAAGGAAGGACTACCTGTGGTTGGCTGGAGAGCTACGGGGGCTTCCAAGGGATGTACAGTGAAGGAGGAGGGGAGGTGGGAGAGGGGAAAGCAATTCTTTTGCCTGGACAGGGAAGAGATGTCATTGCATATCTCTATCCCTAATGCTACAGCTGCTATTCAGAGACCCTTGCCTCTGACCTTGTTCTCGGCAGGAAGTGCTGTGGTAAGTGGTGCCGTGGAAAATCTCTCTGTGTCTAATGAATCATCTAATTAAAAAAATACTTAAAACCATGGAAAAACCCATAGCTGGTTTGTTCCCATAAAAAGTGGGCACCACAGGTCGCTTGAAAGCTGGGATGACTTTCAACCCAGTGACCCGGGTCTCCTCCTCTTGACTGGGATCACGGTCTTTGCATTTCTCAGGATGCTTCTAGGACTTGGTGGGCCTTCCTGATGTACTGTCCTGTCAGCTGTTGCTCAGAGGATGAATCACACCAGATGCCCCAGTGCCCACCCCCCCCCCACCCCCCCGCCGCTCCAATTCTCAAGGGAGCTGTGAGCTGTGATGGAAGCGTGTTAGAATCCTAGGGCTATCGTAGGATAGCTGTGGGGTTTGGGGTATATTTTCTTAATAACTTGTATAGAAAGTATATGTATATAGGAACTTATGAAGTCTCAGTTTTCCCATCTATAAAGACGGGGAGATAGTAACTTTCCTCCTCCTACATCAGGGGTCGGCAAACTACATATGTCCCTGTGTCCCACTGGCCAAATCTGACCCTCCAGCAGTTTTTGTAAATAACGTTTTATTGGAACGCAGCCACGCCCACTCATTTATGTATTGTCTGTGGCCGCTTTCACCTACAAGGACAGAGCGTGTAGGTGTGACAGAAATTAGATGTGCCTCAGGGCCGCAAAGCAGAAAATATTTACAATCCAGCCGTTTGTGGAAAATATTCGCTGACCTGGTTCTACATAATGGCCTTTGAGAAAGACGATCTTATCTCCTCGTCCCCTTCCTTCCAAACTTGCTCTTTACCAAACCAAATGCTGTTGGTGGGTTAAACCACTTACTCCAGCTTCGTAGGGTTTGGATCCTTCCACTCTCCTCTGAGTGCAGTCATGTTTATTACAAGTTCTTTGGGTCTGAATCCTAGGACAGCACACACCCCAACTCACCCCCACCCCTGGGTTTGGGCCATCCAGCTTAGAGGAGAAAAGAGTCTCGCCTCCCTCACTCTGGACAACAGCTTTTAAACTAGGGTAGTCCAGGCTTAAGTCTGTGACAGACAGCATCCCTAAGTCTTGAGCAACACTGCATACTGCTTATCAACTCTCCCCCAACCCATCCTCCGCACCTGCAGTTATACTTGTAAATTTCAGTGTCGGACTTTGCATCCATCCTCATTACATTCCTGTTTGAGAAATTTTGTTCATTTTTTTTCCCTGGCTCCCTAACACCACTTTGGATTTTGACTCTGCTATCCAGAGTATTTACCAAGCCCCTTGGCTTCTTTTGAGAATTGGCTCAGCTGGTTTTCTAGGTTCTCATCCAAGTTTCTGCAAAAAACTGTTGGAGCAGCTGGGGCTGAGGGCTGAGTCCTCCAGGATGTTATTGGAACACACTCTCCAGCTTGGCTTTGACCCTTTGAAGGCTGTGACTGAACAGGCTAGGAAGTCAACCAATTGCGTTATTGTCCAGCTCATATCTCTTTAACTTGACTCAAAGGTTATCATGAGAGTTTGCATCAAGGGCCTTTCAGACACAGTATGGCTGCATACAGGGCTTTCCAATCTATTAGTCTCTGATCCTATCACAAAAACAAATAGGGTTGCCTGCTAAAGCTTATTCTTGGGGATCATTTATTGGCTCCTACAGCTCTTTGGTCCCTCTCTAAGGGTCTACATACTGCCTATTTGGGAAGGATTATAAAGTTTTGGGTGAGCTCAAATTTGCCACATGGTTTGTCAGGTATTATTAGAATTTGTTGAAGGACTTCTTAATCCAGTGTTCGTGAATTTGTCTGGGAATAAATTACATTTTTATCTAATCTAATCTCTAACTGGAATTTAGCATGCTTTTCAATTATGAATGTAGACAACAAATCACAGTAACATTAACATGATCTTTGGCTTTGTCACATAAATATCATAGATTTTTCATAACACATTGGAGTTATTGTGGATATCTCAAAGTTTTTTTTTTTTTTTTCGCTTGAGGAAGATTGTCCCTGATCTAACACCTGCGCCAGTCTTCCTCTACTTTATATGTGGGTTGCCACCACAGCAGGGCTGATAAGTGGTGTAGGTCCGTGCCCAGGATCTGAACCCACGAACCCAGGCCACTGAAGTAGAATGTGCCAAACTTCACCACTACACTGTGGGACTGGCCCCCAAAATATCTTTTAAGTTCAAAACTACTTTAAAATTATGGTACTTAGGAGACCTGCTGCTAGATTTTGTTATTTAATGCATTAATAAAAAAGCACACATATTACCATATTGCAGACTTAAAAATTTTTTAAATAGCTTTATTTCAATATAATTGGTTTCCCTTGCAATCTTATATATTTTATTTTATGCATTTAAAAATATTACTGTGGGGAAGGGTCTGTAGGCATCACCAGATTGCCAAAAGGGCTCCTGTACAGAAATCCATACTTGTCGTGATTGTAGCTGCTCCTTCTTGAAAGCCTGCACGGAACTCCCCTTGACCCACACAAATCTCCAGAGGAGCAAAAGAACCCTTATCTCACTTTGTCTTGGTTCTTTTCTTCTCTTCACTCAGATTAAGACAACACTAGCAAAATTTTCCTTTCTATTGACAATTTGAATAGGAAATGTTACCTCTCAATTTTTTTTCCCTGGTCAAGCAGACCTGGGTTTGAATTACGGCTCCTGCACCTACTTTTCTGATCCTCAATCTGCTAATTTGTAAAATAGAGATAGTACCACCTACTTTGCAAGGTGGTGGTAATGTTAAATGAGGTGACATGTTTTTCAGGGAAAAACTCTGGAAAGTTTCCTCTGGGAAGCAACCCATGAGATGGAGTTAGGGGTATACACAGTTTATTGGGGAGGGGATTGTTTGTGACAGATAATAAGGGGAGGAAGCAGAATTGGGCAGAAAAAGCCTTCAGGCCATGATGCAGATCTGACATCTGTGAAAGGAAAGAGGGAGCAGCAAGACAAGGAGAGCCTCAGACCATGATTCGGATCTCATTGAGTCTCCACCAACCCAACTGGTTGCTCTAGAGCAGAGATTACCTGTTAAAAGAATCCCATATTGGGTAGAAATGGCCCACCTCACCCAGTCATTGGCTAGAGGGCACCCAGGAAGAACGTGGCCTTGGCCTGAAAGCCGAGGTACAACCTGAAATCGTATGGCTGAGAGCTGTCAGCAACCTTCCCTCCTTGCAGCTGAATGGCAAGTTCCATCTTGAAGGCAGATCTGAGCAGTGCGCCTCCACAACTGTCCCAACTGGAAAAGGCTGAGCACAGTCTTGGTGTAACGTTCAACACACCTAGAGAGAAATAGGCCTGGCTTCAGCCTGTGTCTCTAAGAAAATTGCTTACCTGGCCTTATCCACACAGAGTGCCAGAATCTTGATTATCATAGTCAGGTAGGGTCTTTCTAAGCTGGGAATCTTTTCATACCAGTACCTAGAGTAGTTCTTTGACTTAAGACTTTATGAAGGTGACAGGGGATTTGTTGAGAATGACTTGGTGACTGAGTCAGTACTCTGCAATGATAATGATAACAACAACAACAACAATAATAATGATGAAGGTGATGTAGAGTCTCTATATGAATGTAGTGTCAACTAGTCATAAGGGCTACGCGTTAGGCACCGATGTTAGGTTCTCTCTTGTGTCCTCCAGGAACTGGAGATTACTCAGCATAGGTGAGGAGTCAGCTCTGATCCATGCTGATTCTTCTTCTCCCAGGGGTCCTCTGGTGAGCTCCATACCATCTTATCCCAGGCAGTAGATACTGAGGCACCTGTTTCTTCCTTCGGAGTCTTTATCACTAATCATGGACACTCGGTCTTCACTTAAGGATTTACTCAAAGGAGGTTCTGAAAGTGCTTCCTCTTTATCACTTGACTTCAATGGAACCTGAATTTTCCCTCAAAAGTTCCCTCTAAAAAGCTGTCTGTGTCCTCTGATTGTTGACAGTGGATGTGGGGAGCTGTCTTTTCCTAATTTAAACACTCTGGTCTACACTCTTTCTGGAAGAATATGTCCTGATTCAGGGTGACTATTCTCTGCTGTGACCCTAGAAAGAGGATTTGAGTCCCATTGGCAGGAAGAATCACTCTCTGCTGATTTATGAACAGAATACCTTGGCAGCCCAACTATACCCCTGTGTGACGTGTTTAACACTTCTGACACCAGGACTTAGAATTATCTTAGGGTTAATGCTGTCGAGTCAATCCCTGCCCAAGATTATGTGACATATGGTAACCACTTGACATCTATTAATTTCCATTCCTTGCTTTTTTATGCTGGGTTGAGCCCATTCGCGATGGACTTGGGAGATATTTGTTTCTGTAATCTCATTGAAGTGACAGGATTGGAACTTCGGACTTCTAAGTGGATTTGTGCAAATATTTTCTTCCCAGGATTGCCCTTCAGTCCTCCAACCTCAGGTCCCTTGGCAAGCTCCTTGGCAGTGATAAAAGTGTCATCCAAGGGATGGGCAGTCATCTCCACAGCTGAATGGTGAGCCAAACAGCCAGAGGAAGGCAGATATTCATGCCAGGAAGACCAGCAACTTGCCAGTTCCTCCTTGGCTCAGTCGCTGCATGCCCTGGAATGACATATAGCCACGTGGCTGGGAGGAAGCTTGGCCCTCTGAGGTCTTCAGTGCCTCACTCTCCAGATCTGGGCTGAAAACAGGACTTCACCACCAGCAATCATAATACCTATTCCTCTCTTTGAGAATCTCTTCTTTTCTAAGTGCTTTCCTTGTTTTATATTATTTAACAACACTCTGACGCAAAGATGATTATTTCCATGTTACAGATGGGCAAACTGAGACTCAGGAGTCCCTTGTCCCTGATGGAACAGTTGGTAAGTGGTAGACCTGGGATGTGACTACAGATGTGACCAACTCCGATGCCTGTACCATTCTCCCCTCTCCATGCAGTGAACTAGGAAGTAATGAAGCCAGTTGTATCCAGTCTGAGGGATGAGCATCTGCTGAACAGATGCCTGGATACACTGGCTGAATGCCACAAGGATATGGCTTTTTCTTGGCAATGATGGCAATCTCGAGAAGGCACTCCATGGCAGAAGTGCTTTCCCCATGAGTCACTCTGTTGTTCTCTCTGGGAGTTAATAGCTAAGGAGCCATGGAGATTCACCTGTGGCTCCTACCTTTTTTATGCCCCAGCAATCCAGAAGAGCAATTCTGTTAAGCAATATCCTCCCAGTCACATATGGAGTTTGTGGGAAGTCATGTGATCCATGTTAATCAGCACCCAGGTAAAATTCAGCTGTTTATGGGATCATGAAGATTGATTTACTAACATCTCCAGGTAACCTGTGTCCAAGTTGTTGTTTTTTTTTTTAAATCTAGAAGTTACTCTACTAATTCCTCCTCCTCATTGGCTTTCAAGTTAGAAATCCAAGCTCCTGATAAGGGCACCCCCCCCCCCGGTAGCCCACGATCTGGTCCTTGTCTGCCTTTCTCTCACCTCATCTCCCGACTCTTATCCTTTGCAATTCATGCTCCAGCTGTGTGAACATCCTGGTGTTTCCAGAAACAGCCATGCTGACCCACAACAGCCTCTGCACTTGTTGATCTTTTTCCTTAAAAAGCCCCTTCTCACCTATCTCCTGGTCTACTCCCTGCACTTCTTGCAAGTCTCAGCTCTAAGCCTCCCTTCCCTGACGTCTTTAGTCAGACTTATGTTCTCCTTCCATCTCTTACCCTCCCACAGCCTCTTGTAACACCTCCGTATCCAGTTTTTGGAATCCTCTGTTCTCTCCTCCCTCTTCTGCATGAGCCTGTATGAGCCCCAAGGGAGGGAAATGTGTCTTATTGTTCTCTGAACACCCAATACTTCTCAGATAGCCTGACTCAACAGTCACTGTTTGGGAACCTCTGGGACTTTAACCTTTAATCTTGGTCATGGGCTGTGGGGAAGGAGAAGAGATGGAAACAGGTAGAACTGGAGGGAGGGACTGCTCCAGCCTCTATGAGTGGCCCTCACTGTGGGACACAGTGCTCCCCGGAATCAGTGTCAAATGGAGTAAAATGCAAGTAAAAAGGAAACTGGTAAATGCAAACTTGATCCAAGCTTTCCAAGAAGGATGCATTGCCCAGACTCAAGGTTCTTAGATATTGGTGGGTAGGTGAGGAGTCAGATCAAGACTCTGGGTGGGGGAATCCAGACTCTGTTGGGGGAAGGGAATCTTTTGTTCCTGGAGGAGAAATATGTCGGCTTTGCAGGATAGCAGGGCCTGGCTAACCATGATGAATTCTGTACTAAGATTCCCAGTGCAAGGCGGAAAATCTGAGACAGAAGTCCCTTGAAATGATTGCAACGACTTGGCAATGGTTAGGAAAAGGCACAGGGATGGCCAGGGGTCGCTAATTGTTCAGCAGGTACCAATCCCTAATTCCCCACCTAACTCAATATACCTCTCAAACTGTCTCTCTCTCTCTCACACACGCACACACCCACACACCACACCCACCCACACATACACTACAGCATGCCTGCTGGTGGGACGTGCTTCTTCACGAGAAATGTTCCACCAGGGCAAAGTGGAGCCTGAAGCTGTACCCCTCAGTCAGGGCTATGGCCTGGACCAGCAGGGACTAACAGTTAGATATAAATCACTTCTAGTGATGGAACATGGACGAAGCCAATAGAATGTAAAATAAGTATTTAGAAGCAGGGGCTCGCATTTAGTAAATTCTATGTGCCAGCCTGTGAGCTGAGGGCTTCAGTGCACAGACCACCCCTCTTAATTAATTTAATATTTAATTGAAAATTTTTGAGATAATTGTAGATTCACATGTAGTTGTAAAAAAAAATGCAGAGAAATCCCATATACTGTTTCCCCCAATGACCTCATATTGCAAATCTATAGTATGACATCACAGTAGGATACTGACATTGATGCCACCTACTGATTGTACTCATATTTCTCCAGTTTTACATTTGTGTATTTAGTTCCATGTGATTTTCTCACATGGGTAGTTTGTGTATCTGCCACTGTTTTCAAGATACACAGCAGTTCCGGCATCACAAGGATCCGTCACGTTGCCCCTTTATAACAACACCCTCCCCCCAGTACCCAATTCAATTCTCAAAAATCCATGTGATGCAACTAAGTCTCAGAGAGATGTCATTTGTCAAGTGTCATCCAGTCAGTAAGGAGTGAAGTTTAGATTCCGAAGTTTCTCCAAAAATATACATCACATTCATTTTCTTAACTTCTCCTTTGTTCATTCACTCAACACAGATTTGTTGAGGGCCCTTATGTTCTAAGTACTCTTCCAGGGACTGGAATTTCCACAGTAAAAAGATGACCAGGTCACTGCCTCTCACGGAGTTGTCATTCAAGTGTGAGAGTCAGACCATAAATATGAAAACCCAACGTATGATACAATTTCAAGTGAGGACAATTGCTCTGAAGAAGAAATAGAGGAAGGGGATGGAGGGATGCTGTTTTAGATAGGGTGACCAAGAAGGCCTGCTGTAAGGAAGTGAAATTTGAGGAGAGTTGACTAATGAGGACTAGGGGGCACTGGATTTCTTGGGGAAGAACATTCCAGGCAGAGGACAGCAATCACTAAGGTGCCAAGTCGAGAGGAATTTGGGCATGTTTGGATGTCAAGGAGGCCAGCATGCTGGAGCAGAGTAAGGGAGGGAGAGAGTGGGGGACATGAGGTCAGAGAGGGGCCGGAGCTGGATTACGAGGGCCTTGCAGGCTGTGGGAAAGAGTTTGGATCTTATTCCGCATGGGGGTGGAAGCCACTGGAAGGTTTTGAGCAGGAGAAAATCATGATCTGATTTTCAGTATGTAAAAAACCACCCTCTTGGGGGGCAGCCCAGAGGTATAGTGGTTAAGTTTGCGTCCTCTGCTTCAGCAGCTTGGGGTTCACAGGTTTGGATCCCAGGCGCAGACCGACCCACCACTTGTCAAGTCATGCTGTGGCAGCATCTCACATATAAAGTAGAGGAAGATGGGCATGGATGTTAGCCCAGGGCCAATCTTCCTCAGCAAAAAGAGGAGGATTGGCAACGGATGTTAGCTCAGGGCTAATCTTCCTCACCAGAAAAACAAAACAAAACACCCTCTGGCTGCTGGGTGGGGAATGGGCTGCAGGAGGGCTAAGTTGAGAGCAGGGAGAACAATTTGGTGGCAACAGCAACAAACCACCCGAAAGGCAGGGGTGGCCTGGAATGCTGTGGCAGTGCTGGAAACAGTGAGAAGTATTTGGGTTCAAAATGTATTTTATCAGTGGACCCCACAGGGCCTGAGGAAAGATTGGATATGGGGTGGGTGTGAGAGCAGACCAGAAAAGGGAGTCATTTTAGACAGTGCTAAAACTGAGTCACTCCTGCTCTTGAACCAGGACATAACAGTTTAGTGCCAGACATCAGGAGTCTTATTCCAAGTGAAAGAACTACTGTATCCAAGGCACTTTGCTTGCTTCTCTCCCTCCCTCACTATCAACACAAATCCTGTAGGTTTGGCAGAGAGGAAAATATCCCTGGTGTCAGTCTACCCATGAGAAAAGGACTACTGGCTCAACCATTTAGCAGAGTCACTAAGTGGAGCCCAGTGCCAGGCCCTGTGCTGACACTGAGAAACTGAAGTCTGATTGGACCCAGTCCCTGCCCCCGAGGGCTCATACTCTGGTGGGGAGACAGGCAAATGAAGAAACATTCACAGTGCTAACTGCCAGAGCAGAGAGACCTGTGTGCGTGTGTGGTGTGGGAGGCAGGGGAGCATCAAGGACGTCGGTGTAGATTTCACTGAGTTGTAACTGCGGTGGTTGGGTGGTGTGTTAGGGATGGTGTGATGGGGTAAGGGGATGTTCAAGCATCAATCTTGAGACTTGATGACATGTTCTCTGGTTATAGAAGGGGGGCTATGAATTCCTGAGATGGGGAAAGGCAAGAGCAAAATACCCGAGTCACTGTGCAGCGTGGAGTGCTTAGGGATGGGTGAGCCGTTTCTCCTGATGGAGACACAGTGTTCACGCGGAGGAGTGGAGCGAGATGAGGCCGAAGAGGCAGGCTGGGGCCAGCTCCCGACGTGCAGCTAAACTGCTTGGACGTAATCCTGTTGCTCACTGGAGTGGGCTGAGGCCCTCAAAGATTTTAAGGAGAGGAGTTGCTCGGTCAGATCTGGATTTTGAAAGTTCACTTTTGCCAACCAAGAAGCTTCATATATAAAGGTCTACATCTTTCTTTGGGTGGAGAAAAAAGAGCCACTCCTGGCCTCAGCTCGGGAACCTTCCTGTCACTCCTAGTCTAAACTTCGATCTTAGCTGACACGGCTCTCCAGATGATAATCGGAACTGTCCAGGAGGGCCTGCGGTTGCTTCACTGACGCGGTGTCCACACCTCTCGCCGTGGTGAGTAAAAGTGCCAGTTTGCTTGTCCCGCAGGCGGTGGGGTCTCATGTGGGAGGGGGTGAGTCAGGGGAACAGATGAGCTTATGAGAAGGCCCCTCAGCCTGGAATTCCAGGCCCCTCCCTGGAAGCTGTGAGCTTTGCTTCCTGTGTGGTCTCAGACTCTTTCCCTCATCTCAGTTTCTTCATCTGGAAAAATGGGAGAACAGTATGTGACTTCTTGGGGTGCCACAAGAATTATTGTGTGTGGAGGATTTGGAGAGCGCACATGAAAGGCCTTCTCGAATGTGTTTCTGTCTGCAAACGGGACTCCGGCACGGTGGACAGATAAGAGTAGCTGGAGAGAAAGAGTGAAAACACGTGCGTGTTATCGATAAACTCATTCCTTGCTCTTCTTTCTCCTTCCTGCGGGTCATGGATTTGTTTGTGGTCCAGACCGGCAGAGGTCTTTGCCAAGGAAACAACTTCTGTCGCCTGGCTGGTAAGTTTTCTCACGTGTAAAATGGAGCCGTATGGTCCATCTCTCCCGGGATGATTTGAGAATAGTGCCTGGCATACAGTAAGTGCTCAATAAATGTTTGATACTCAAAAAGAAAAAAGGTATTAAGCATTTGATGCTTTTCAGACACATAGAGCTCATCAAATTCTCCAGAGACTGCAAGGGAAGGGCTTAGAACGTTGGATTTAGAGCCAAACTGGTGTGGTTTCAAATTGTGTGTCCACTAGTTACTAGTGAGGAAATTGCAGGCAAGTCCCTCCCAGAGCCATGGCTTTCTTATCTGCACATGGGGATGTGACCCTCTTCTTGTTGACTTGCTCTCCCACTTGAGAAGGTGAATAAGATCACGTGTACAAAGTGACCGGCACATAGTGAGGGCTTCGGTGCCCAGTAGTCAAATCTCCTTTGGTTTCGCTTCTATTGTTTGTATTCTCATATCAGCTCCATCCTGGAGAAGAGATGACCTCCTCGGCCAGGCCAGAGGACGCGAGGATCCGAGTCCACGTGACACAGGTATGAAGTCTCGGCTTTGCGGTCTCTCCGGGATGGTGGGGCAGCTGTTTGGATGGACAGTCGAGGGTTTGCAGCTGCTGTGTTGGGCCACAAACAGACAGCAATAGCAGCACAGTGGGGGGCAACTGCCTTTGGGCACCAGGAAGTCATGCTTTGGGGGACCTTTTTCTAATGTCTAAAGGCCATTTCTGACTTTTAAGAAACAACCCACCTTCTTCTCTAACCACAAAGAAACTAGACCCTATGTTCTCAGATATGATCCTTTTTGATCTCCCTCTCTTTTATAGATTATTTTTTCATGGACACAAATGATGGAAATTCACTTCCCAGGAAGTGAGGGTCACGTGGAGGCAATAGTCTTTTGGGTCAAGTGCAGCCAAGACCCCAGAAAGCCAAGCCCTGAGTTCTGGCTACAGGAACACTCAGGAGTCCACACAGAGCCAGAAATGTGACTGAATTTAGGGAGAAGCCAAGTAATAAACCATTCATTCTTTTATTCATTCATTCACGCATTCATTTAAAAATATTCACTGAGAACTTGCTGCATGCTGGGCTTTAAGCTGCTGCCGGGGATAGCCCCCAGGGCCTAGCTTCTGCCTGGAGGGAGATTATGATGTAGTAGGAAGCAGACTGGAAGGAGATAATGGAGGGGAGTATGAGAAATGCATTAGCCAAGGTGTGCTCTGGGCCAACAGGTCTACAGGATGATTCTAGTAACTCCACAAAGGGCCGTCACTGGAGAGCTGATGGAGGCAGAGAATCTAGAGGTGGCTCAGAAGGATGAGACAGGGTTCATGAGGAAGTCTTTGGGCCACCAGGAAGGTGTTCCCTGCTCAGAGAAGAGCAGGCACAAAGGCTTGCCAAGATGCAGAGACTTCTGGAAGCCAATGGAAGACTTTAGGCAAAGGAGTCCTGTGATCAGGAGAGAGAAGGCAGCCAATCTGCAGTCCAGAAGAAACCACTGGGAAGAGAGAAAACTGGAGGCAGGGAGGTCAGCTGGCAAGGTCAGGAAATCAGAAGATGAGCCCCACATCAGATGCCTTTGCAAGAGTGTAATAACTGTGATAGTTTACGGATCACTTGCTCTGTGCTGCCAAGAGCTTAATTTGGATTAATTGACTGAATCTTCACACAGTAACCCTGTATATCAGGGACTCCCTGTTCAAGGTCACACAGCTAGCACATGGAAGATCTGAGTCTCAAGTATCTTCGAACTTGATGCCTAAAACCATGCTCTGAAGTCTAGACCGCTAGGGCACCTGGGTAGACGAGAAGACTGGGGATGGGCAGAGAGGGCCCTCCACTCCTTCCTGTCTCTGTGGTTGTCAGCCCCCAGGGTCTACCTGGCCTGTAAGTTAGCTCCTGCGGCCCTGCTTCCCTCTGTCTCTCAGGCTTTCTGCAAAGGGTCTTTGGTTCCCATAGCAGATTGTCTGCTTTCAGGAGGCTCTGCTCCCCGACCTTGCCTGCCAACACTGTGCCAATGCCCGCTGCATTCTCCAACTGCAAATTCACTCCCTCATCCCTCAGATGCCTGCATGAGTGTCCCATATCTGCCTTGCCCAAGCAATGCTGCCTCTTCTCCTCTGCCCCCCCCCCCCAAGCCCGTCCTGCTGTCTCTTCGGCTGCCGAATTTTGCGCACTTCAGAAACCCTGCCTGGGTTTCTCATTCGCTAAGGCAGTCCTGCTCCATGCGAGCTGGAAAGGAGTCATTGGAACTGAGTGCTGGGTTGGCATTCATAACGAGGGTCGGCCCCTGCCTTGGGTCTGCCCCTGGTGGCTAAGAGAGCATGGTGAAGGAGAGCCCCGGCCACATCAGGGGGGCCTTGCCGAGGGAGACACTCCGGAGACGGCCACTGTCCCAGGAGAGTGCCAGATTGAAACCTGTGGGAGGGCCTGGTAATTGTGCTGAGCGACATAACCCGGGTGCAAAGTGCGGTCTTGCCTGATGCTGTGACACAGGACACAGAGTCAACAGTCACTTTACAGCACTTACTGCGTGCTGGGCACTGACTTAGTTCATTGCAAATTCCAACTCCTTGGAAACATTCAGCAATTCTACAATGGAGATACTATCACTATTCCCATTTCACAGATGGGGAAACTGTTGAAGGGAAACTGAGGCACGTGGAAGTTAAGTAATGTGCCCCGTGTCACACAGATAGAAAGAGGCAGAATACCGATTTAAACACAAGCCCTCCAGCTCGAGTCTGTGCTCTTAATGCCCCCTCCAGGCTGCTGGCTGGCTGCTTCTCCTCATTGGGTGCTCCCTTTGCGGATGCCAAGGGCTCTCTGGCTGATGCCAAAACTCCCCTCCCCCAGCTCACAATATCTGGGACCCCCAAGCCCATCGGAGTCAGTGGTTCTTTCGCTCCATGGAAACAGTGCAAAGAATTCCATCTAGACTATCCGATCTAAATCCTCTCTCTGCCCCTCACAAGGTTTGGGACGTTGGACAAGTTAACTTCGCCTCCTGAAGCCTCAGTTTTTCCACCAGTAACACAGGAATATCTCTGCTGGTCATGCAGGGTTAGTGTGAGAATTAAATAAGGTGATGGTGTTGTGACTTTTAGTGTAATGAGGACCCGCATTGACTGGATGCCCAGTGTGTGCCAGGTCCTATTCTAGCACTTTATGGACACTGAGACCCCTCCTCCCCCAAGACAACACCTGTCAAGTCCTTCTACTGCCCCTGGGCTTCACTCTAAGGTGGGCCTCATAGGATTTAGTGGCTCCTCAGGCACTGCTCAAAGTCGGCCTGTTTGTCATATTGGTTGGGGGGGGGATGCAGTACAGCTGTTTCTCTCACCCCCTTTCTGTCAAGGGAGGTGGGCTTAGAGAGATCTGAGAAGCCCAGAGATATACTTTTGTGCCCCTAGCATGATCCTAGTTAACACTTTTGAGGCAAGGTAACTTAAAATATCAATTTGTTTTTAACTCCCTGGATTTTCCTCTTTTTCTTTCTCTTTCACTTTCTCCCATTCAAGTAGGTAGAAATCTGTGCTCCCTTATCTCAGAGATCTATAGCAGGAGGCTCATGATTGGAGGTTGTGGCTGAAGCTGGGTGCTGTAAAACCAAACTCCTACAGGGTTCATGTAGGTGAGATAAAAGCAAAATACAGACAAACAGGCTGGGTGTAAATATAATTAGTAACGGTGGAGGAGTCGGGGCAAAATGGAGAACGCATACTCCATCTGAATGGAACCGTCAGGTACATTTCTGGCCCAAACTGGATCTCCGTAAAAAAATCTCCTGACTTACATTTTGCAATTAATTCCATTTAGTTCTTTGAGACAGGTGTAGGTCTACACTCTGCTGGATAAAACCCATCCTGACGTGGAAGGCAGGCCTCTGTTGTGGCCAAGGGATACAGGGTTTAAGGAGAGAAGGATTTCCCCAGAAGAAAGAGAGATTCACCCGGGCTATGGGTAGAGAGGGATGTGTCTGTGGATTCTTTGAGTAGAGGGACCTGTACCCTGATCCCTGAAGTGCCCCAAGGGTATGGCAAGACCTCAGAGGGGATAGCTTCATGATTCACCCAGGAGGCTGGCAGTCCACCTGGGGCTCCCATATCCAGAGAACCTGTTGCCACACAGCAGGGTGTTAGACCCAAAGGGACCATGCAGACTAGACAATGGAGGGGTCTCAGGAGAAAGTGCTATGGACAAACCATTTGTAGTCACAGAAGGACCTCCATAACACCTCGGTACCAAGTGAGACCCTATCGTCAATGATACAACCTCAGGAAATGGAGACATCTTGAAGAAAGGTGGGACTGAGTCTTCCATTCTCCTAGGAGGGAGTTCAGGATCAAAATTAAGTTGATTTGTGTAAAGTAGTGTGCTCTTTCACTCCCATCTGAGTTTTTGGACTGGGATTCGTACCTTCAAGCTCCTGTTTATGGGAGTGCCACAGCATCCTTCTTCTTACTTCCCCTGGGTTGGGGGCGCTTTCGCACAGTCTGCAACTGAGATAGCTCCTCCTGTTGCGTTCCACTTGGTGGCTTTATCTTTTCCCATTGGGTGCTGCTGATCTCCGCAGACTCCTGGGGTCCTTGAGCCATCTGTTCAAGATCAGCCAGTGGCCCCTCATAGCATACTTCTCCCAACCTCATAATGCTTGGTTCTCCCCACTTCTTTTTCAAGACACTTTCCAGAGGCCTCTACTAGATGAAGCTATTCCAGTTATTCTGAAAAGGTCTCAGAATGAAGGGTCCACCATCGTGGACTCCATCTCATGCAGTGTTGGTAAACCACGTCTTTTGGTCTCTTTCCACAATTCAGCTAATATTTGCAGAATAACAAGCATGCCTCGGGTACAGTGCTAGGGGCTGGGGTTGCAGACATGAAAAGGCATCGTCCCTGCTCTTGCAGGGTTCACAGTCTAGTTAGAAGGTAGGAGCATCAACAAATAGCTGTATTACACCATGGTGATGGTTGGTGGTGGTATGAGTGATGGTGGGAAGGGCAGAGGAGGAGGTAACAAACTGCCTGAGGTGTGGGAGGATGCTGTGACCTTCTAGAGAAGGATGAGTAGGAGTTTTCGTGCAGAAAATGTCATCCACCAGGTCAGAGGTGGGGAAATATAGGGATGGGGCCATGAGCACAATGCTTAAAAATTACAGAGGAACACGAAGCAAACCAATTTGAGGATGCCAAACTACTTGACGTGTGTGGCAGGGACAATGTGTGTGTTCACCAACTCCCTTTTCCTTTTCCTCTTAGATACACAGCTAGACTATACTTCCCAGCCTCCCTTGCAGTTAGGCAGGACCACGTGACTAAGTTCCAGCCAGTGAAATGTGTACAATCTCCCACATTCTCTATTTCCCATTCCTCTGGCTTAATGAAGAGAACTCCAAGGACCAAGAGGATAATAGAACCATAAGTTGGATGGAGCCAGGGTCTCTGGATGAGTGTAGAGAACAGGGACCCAGTCACCCACTCATTGGACACTAATGTGAACTAGAAAAAAATATTTGGTTAGATCACTGAGATTTTGGGGTCATTTATTTCTGCAGTTGTTCTATCCTGATTAATCAATGCAGCCACAGAATAATGTCCAGGAAGGGAGGAGAAATTAGAAATGAGACTGAAGATGAAGACTGGGGCCAGGTTATGAAGGGCGATGAGTATCAATCTAAGAAGTATGGACGGCCACGGCAGATTTGCAAACTTGTTTAGGTATGAGGTGGTTAGAGGTGGCAATGAGCGTGGTAATGATGCTAAAGTAGTTAGATTTGGCCAGATTCCTCAGAGCATTAACTCTTTTGAATCAAAGTTATGGACATACTAGTCAAGAGCATCTTATAACTGAAAGGTTTAAAACCAGACTCTACTAGCACCATGGTACACCATCTCAAAATCTTCATGTCAAGTCAGAGCAAACCAAACTGGCAACATTGTTGAGTATCTATTTTGGTTTGAAAATTTTGTCACACTTATTAGATGGTATCCTTAGCTATTGAAATCCCCACAAGAAATTCTCCCTTTTGATGACCATTAACACCCTTAACATGACAGCAAACTGAAGACAGTTTAGAAATCTCTTGAAGGGGATTCCTGCTCATCTTGGCCAATGAAGGGGAATCATGGGGAGCCCTAAGATGATTTGTTTGGCTTATAGAAGTCCAAGGAAATTTGAGAACTGTTTCTAGCAAGTTTATATCTATGCACACAAGCACAGGAATCTTGGACGGAATAGTGGAAGTCTGAGGAATGTGAGGATCCTGTTGGCTCATCAGTTATGAGATGACCCTTGAGTTTGGAAGAAATCCTTCTTTTCGCTACATGGCGTTGGGAAAGAGCTAGAATGCTTTGGCATTAACAGTGTTTTCTGTGGTTGTACATATAGCAACAAAGAAGTCAGGCCAAGGCAGATATTACTCACTTGAGAGAAACCAGGCCAGAATCAGGAGGGGAGTGAGCAGGCTGGTGTGTGACCAGGACTGGGATTGTTCTCTGAAAGGGTACTCATAGACCAGTGGGTAGTTCACTGTTGCCTATAGAGCAGATCACAACTTGTGCAAAAGAAATCTCTTTAATGGGTGTTTATTTGGTCCAGGATTTTATTTCAAGTGTTTTTCTGAGCAATAACTATATCAGAAAAACACCTGATATAAGTGATGTAACTCCACCACAGAGTAAGAGGTGAGGGTCACACGGAACTGGTATTTATTGTGTGCCTTTAAGGGGCCAAGCTCCATGCTAAGCATTTTGCATCATTATCTTGTTTAATTCTTCCTAGAACTCTTTGGAGGAAGCTGGCACTATTCCCATTTCATAGATGTAGACATCGAGGTACAACGAGAGGATGTGATTGCCTAAGGTGATCCAGTTTGTAAGTGGTAAGGCCAGGGGTGAATGCAGTTTCCCAATCTCAAATCCAGTGTCCTTTCTATTTCAGGGGGGCACCACGTTCTCAGGATGCAGAGTCTCCATTTCCCTGTTCCCTCAAGTGATGTCAAAGCTGCTGTTGTCCTTGCTAACTCTCTCCTTTGGCCAACCTGCATATTCCTCCTTTTCCTACACATTTAGTGTCTTTTGGGGTTGGGCCCTTTGCTCGGGGGCCCCGGCCATGGTTTTGGTCTCCAGAAGAGCACTGTATCCCCTTGTCTTCCACTCTGTGGTTGACCATACCCTGGCCCCCAAGCCTGCTGATGTTTTCCCACTGGTAGGCTAGCATTCCACCGGTGCCTAGGATTCGCCATGGCGGTGCCCTAACGGAGCCAGGGCTGATTCTTCAGGCTGCGGGAGCTCTGGAGGCTCCCGTAAAGCTGAGTGTCATGGACAGATGGCAACTTCTGATTCACAGCATCTGTTGGCGTCAGCCGTCGGGGAGACCACAGCCAATCGATTCTCAGAGCCTCCTCGCTCAACAGCGCCCTGGCCACTGCTGGAAACCAGACCAGAGCTGTTGGCAGTGCCCGGCATTCTTCAAGGAAATGCAAGCAATTTAAGATAATCCGTGGGCAGGATCTTCACCCTGGGCTCCCTGATTTCCCTGAAGAACTGTGCGCAGTTGCCAAATGATAATGAAAAAAGCAGTTTAAGATTTCCTTTGAGAAATGGATGACTTATGATGGGAGTTGGAGTGATCCCCTGAGAGCATGAAAGAGAAGAAGGCCAGTGTGATTCAAGAGCAAGAGCATGGGTTTTGGAGTCAGCAAATCTGGATTCAATTCCCATCCCTGATTCTTACTAGCTGTGTGGCTTTGGACAAGTTGCTTGCCCTCTCTGAGCCTCAGGATCCCTAACTATAAACTGGAGATACTACTACCTACTTTCTAAGCCTGTATGTAAAGGACTTAGCACAGTACCTGGAATATCGTGGGATTCTAATCAGCATTCCTTTCCCTTCCCGTTCTGTTTTGGCTCCCTGCTTGCTGAAAGGCTGGGTTGTAAAAGGAGGCTACTTTCTATGGGCCGAGCTTATGCAAGTTTCCCAATGGCCCATTTCCATGGGTAATTGACACTATGTTACCATGTCAATATCCTTGTCACTCTGACAGGGTACAAGTTGACCTCTAGCTCCAAGGATCTCTGGCAGAAAGAGAGCTGGCTCACCCTAGGGATCCTCAGATCTCAGCACTGACACATACCTTCACGATGAAGACAGACTGGTTATCTGCTTAGACAGTTGCTTCTCTGCTGGGGTCTTTCTGCTGCGCAGATAGCACCGTTCAAGGAAATTACCGCAGGCCAGTACTGTTGCCTCCCAACAGGTCTCTTGCTGATAATTTAGAATTATCATCTTCAATTCACCGTCCCTCGTTAATTGATTGATTGATTGATTCATTCATTCATTCCTTCACTCTCTCATCTACTCATGTATTCATTCTCTGAATGACAACCATATGCCAGCCCTGGGGATACAACGATGCACAAGGCTGGTGTCCGTCCTGCCTTCGAGGAGACCACAATACAGAGAAGAAGACAAAGTGGCTGATGAGACCTCCTGCCTGTCATGATGCCACAGGAAAGAAGGTGCTTAACAGGCTGAGGGTGAGAGGAGGGGTCAGGGAAGGTGCCCTGTGACAGGTGATGTCTGAGCTGAGCCAAAAGTGCCAGGTAGGATTCAAGTTGACCTGCGTTTCTTCCGTTTTGCCCCCAGGAGTGACCTCCACCCCCTGAGCAGGACATTCGGCTCTTCCATCATCTGGCCCGTTTCCATCAACAGCCTCAGTTCTCACCATGGTCCAAGCGCCCTGATGACTTGCTCTCTGCTAAGGTTGGGAGGCTCCTTCCTGCCTCCAAGCCTCTATTCTGACCCCTTTCCTTGCTTAGAGCATCTTCCCTCTGTAATTATTGATATCTTGCCTGTCTTCAAGCCTACACCCGATGCCACCCCACCACGAAGCCTTCCCAGATTCCTCAAGTCAGAACTCCCTGCTTCTCCTTCTGCTTATGTGGACCCTCCTCTTTAGAATGTGGGCCGCTGTGCCTTTCAACATCATTCTGTCTATTTTATCTGCCGAACTGGACTACGAATCTTGTTGGAGTAGGAACCACCTCTTATTCAAATTACTATCTCTTAGTCCTAATGTTAAATGAAGGTGGGAATGAATCCATTGACAAGTTAGTAAGCAGACGAAATAAGTATAGTGTGATTCCGGGTGGAGTCTCCATAGTTAAGAAATATCCCTCTGGTGCTTAATAGAAGAGGTTCATGTACATAGTTCTTAGGAAATTTTTGATAGTGCCAATTTAGTCAAAGCAGATTTTTTCTGCTTTTTTATTCTGGGGAGCTGAAACTAACAAAGCAACAAAAATAATAACTACCATCTATTGGGAACTTACTATGCTTCAGGCACTGTGCCCAGTCCTTGTTATTTTCATCACATTTAATCCTCGTGCTGTCCCTCCAGTAGAGTTATAATTACTATCATGCCCATTTTACAGGTGGGGAAACTGAGGCACAGAAACTTAAGTCACTTGTCCAAAGCCCCATAATGAGTATGTTTTAGAGCTGAGGTCTGAGCTGATGCAGTCGGCCCCTGAGTCAGAGCTCTTGCTGGCGGCAGTGGATCATCTCCCTTTCTGCAGCCTGTCAAGGGTTAACTCTTGCCTCACACCAGAAGAGTTGGCAGATTCCTGGCAGAGCCGATTATCCATCCCGTTGCAGCCTTGGCAAAGATTCCCATACCCTTTTGCTGACAGGGCTCTCCCAAAAGAAAGCCATTTTCAACAGAGACATGCATGGAAAGGTCCAGTTTATTTGGGTTGAGTCAAGGAATTTCCAGTCCTGTTGACCACTGAATTGTAGCTCGCTTGGGCCCACCTCCGCTCAGGGAAAAGCCTGGGACCGAATGGTCTGTCTCCTCTTGGCCAGCATTTTGCAATGTTGGTAGGGCCAGGCGTTGGGATGGAAATTCCAGTTGTTGTTGTGCACATTTGTGCATACGCACAGTTCTGACATCTATAACCCCGCAGTCGAGGTTTGTACCAGCGTGGTAATCTGTTTCAGCACTGCCAAATAGTTCTTTAGAAAAACATATTGGCTGCTAACCCATTTTCTGCTGTTGTGTTTTGAACAAGTGTTTCCCAAAACTATTTCCTAACAGCACTGAGGGGTTAGGAGAGGAGAGAAAGTAAAACAGACCAGGATTGTAGAATTTACTGGAAAGGAAAAACACGAAGTAAACCACTGCCTCCACTCACCGCCACCACTAAAAAGCCTGGACTGTAGGTCTGGGCTCTTCATAATTTGAAACCAGAGCTTCTGAGCTGGTGGTCTTTCTCTGACGGAGGGGATTTTTGTTTTCATTTAGGTTGGGGAAATTCTTTTCACCCCCTTGGAAGTTTTCAGCTAGTAATCGTGACTTCCGGGAGATTGCCGTGCACAGTGAATGATTTAGAAATATCCGGTGATAGAAGATGCCGGGTGTGAAGATGTGGACTGCTGGGTCTGGGCAGAGCTCTTCGCTTTGCATGGTGACCAGCTCCCTCCCCACGTGTCGAGGTCAGCCCTGCTGATGGAGCCAACTTCTCCTATGATCCAGAGTTGAACAGACTGGCTGAGGGGCTACCGGAAGCACAGCTCCTAAAATCCCAATAGCTATCCCTGACCTTCTCAACTTCCAGGCATGGAGATTGGGAGCTGGGTGAGGTTTATCCAGCTCCCACTGCTCTCCTACAGGTTTCTGTTCCTTCTGCACTTTGTTTCAGAATATACGTGTGTATATTTGCACCACATATATTTTTATGATATATATTTAAAATACACATTTTTAGAAAATGTCTGTTTAGAACATATATGAAACATTAAAGCTTTACATTGTTCGTATATAACATATACAAATATATATATTTGAATTTATATATATATACACATGTATATATATGTGTATACATACATACACACACATATATGTATATGAACCATCTTCTCTTAATATATCTATAAGAATATATGTATCTCCAAGTAACTGCTTGGGAAAGAAACATTCTATATATAAAATTTAAATGGTGTATATATATATATATATCATTTAAATTATATATATATTCTTATAGATATATAAAGAGAAGATGGTTCATATACATATACATACATATGTGTGTGTGTGGGGGGGGGGTGTATATATATATATTCCTTCTTTCCCGAGCAGTTACTCGTATACACACACACACCCAGCCCACCTTGTATATATGGCTTCCTCTTTCTCAAGCTGCCACTCCTGAGCGGTCATTGGCACTCCCACACTGGCTGTCAGTTTCCGGAGGGCTGTGTCCCAACCCCCCAACCCCCCAGGCAGAAGAAACTCACAGCCCTTTGTAAAATCTCTCACTTGCTTTGCACTTGGCCGACATGGAAAGTGTTCTCTCTACCAGCTCCCTGCTTTCCGTACCTTTGACCCCCACATAATTACCACCTTGTTTTCCTTCTTTACGATTTTTCAACAGAGCCTTTTCTTTTTAATTAAATGAAAATTCTAATGTGTAGTTCAAGGGAAATTCAGTCCGTATGTTTCAGATTCATTTACAGTTAAATCATCAGAAGTCGTTTTGCAATCACAGTCTGGCAGCCAGGGGAGGCTTTTTTTCGGCCCTTTGACTTGGAGTCAAGATGTGCGGTGCTGTCTGTGCCGAGCGAGCGCTCTGGACTCTGGGCAGTCACAGCAGGAACTGGTAGGTGGAGCAGGGGTTTGGGCCTGGGGACGATGCTCACTTCCTGGCCAATGGCTCAGGTGCCCGACTTCCTAAAATGCATGCTGTCTGGTCATCCTGTGCCCCGGGTCTCCACCCATAAACTACGGCATCACCCACACTTATCAATCTCCCTGTGCTTCATTCCCCTTATCTTTAAAATGGGGATAATGAGAGCACCTGCCTCCCATGGCTGAGCTCTGTAGGGAAAGTGCTTAGCATTCGGTCTAGAAAGAGTTCAATACCTCAGTGACTGCTATTATCATCTGCATTATTGCCACTGGGTAGGAGACTGCCGACACGGAGGACGTCTTCCGGGGGCCAGGTGCTCTGCTGGCTGCTTCTGCCTTGGCCCTAGTGCAGAGGTCCTCCCATCTCCTAGCTCTCTCTACCTTGCGGAGCCCTCTCTCTCTTTGCACGAGTCTCTCCTCTTGGCTTTCCCTTCCAGGCTGCAAGGCCGCGCGCCCTGCTCCACTCCTCTTAGTCTCCTTCTCCACCCTCCCTGGGTACATGCATCGTTTTCTGTGGATTTAACAACAACTTCTGTGCTGTATTTCCAGCCTCGACTTCTGCCCTGAGGTTTAGGCCCCTATGTCCATATTCACTGGGATGTTGCCCGGGTACCTCCAACTCAGTAGACCCACACCATTACCTCGCCTGGCCTCCCCACCTGCCCAGACTCCCACAGTCAGTCCTTCGGGCTCTTGTCTTGGTTAATGGCACCACCACGCACCTGGTTACCCAAGCCAGGGCGCCCATCTTGATGACTCCCCTCTTCACCCACCCAGTCTAGTGAATTACCACATCCTGCTGATTTGATTGATTCCCTACTTTTCAGATGGGCCCCTTCCTCCCAACTTCCACAGCTCCTGTGCTGGTCCAGATCCTCGGCAGCTCCCCCTTCAGCAGCTGCAGTCCCTCTGTGTCTCCTGGCTTCTGGCACAGCCCCAGCGGCCTATCCTCCCCTCACAGCAGCAGGGAGCCTTCTGAGACCAGGATAGAATCAGGCCACCCATCTGGCTGCAAACTGTCTAAAGAATTATGACCTATCTGCTGAGTTTGTCACTCCATACCTGTGCCACCTGTCCTGAGTTATTTACCCACCTCATCCTTCGTTCCATCTTCTACCATCAGATACACGTTTCTGGGTTTTCTACTCCATAACAGCCTGGTAGCTCCTGAGTGGGGCCTGGACCCCCTTCTGAATGATTTCACTGGGGCAACATTCCAAATATATTTGCCGTTTAATAAACTCGGGGCTCTGGGGAGACAAAGGAGTAGGGGTGCCCCTCTGCTCTCCTCAGCATGCCAGCTGGGCAGAGCACTGCAAATCTGCAAACCCAGCCTCTGTAAGGGACCTCGTTTGCCGGTTGTCACTGGCCACATGAGTTGGGGAAGACGTGGGGCCTTCTTTCAGGGTGGGGCGTGACACGTCAGGACTCTGTGGAAGGACAGGGAGCTAGCTCTGGGCGCCTGAGGCAGACCTTTAGACCCATCTTTCCTTTCCCACCAGGACCAGACCAGAAGAGGACTGTCCTTGCGTCCCAGCTGGGGTGTGGTGGCTTCGGGGGAGGTGAGAATTTATGGCTGGAGGCTGACTTGTCCAGGTGGGCACCAGCTCTCTGCTCTCTGTGTCACCCTGGACCCCACTCCGCCCCTCCACCTTTTTACACCAAGAGGAAAGGAATCGACCTTGGTCAAGTGCCTTCAATGAGCCCAGGACCATGACAATGGCACCCAACTGTAACCAGGACCCAGATTGTTGTCATAGGAAGTGGTGGCCCATGTCACCTGCTTTAGAATCTAGAACAAAAAAGAGTGAGGATCTTTGAGTGTTAGAAAACTTCCTAGAACTTTTGCTAGTTCATCTAGAAGATGCACCTGTGAAAGTCACATATGCTAGTGGACCGAGGAAAACCATGCTGGGTAGAAAGGAAGGCCCCAGAGGAAAACAAATGGAATGTCTTTTCATGTCTCTGCTACAAGCTCCGGTTGCTGACTCAGCTTTTCCCCTGGACTCTTGTTACACAAGTATCTCTAAGAAAGCGTAAACCAAGTTAAATTGATATCTGTACAAGCTGCTGAGGGATCCCAGAGAGGGAAGGATGAACTCAGCCTGAATTGGAACAGAGGGGTGGAGGAGAAAGGGATATTTACATTGGGTTTCAGAGTAGGAATAGGAGTTTTCTGGGAAGAGAAGAAGGAGAAGCATTCCTTTTAAAGACAATAACATGTGCAAAATTATATTTAAAAGCTAGTAAATGGGTTCAGCCTGATTGGGGCCTAGGGAGGAGTGGGGGGACATGAAGCTCCAGAGGGTGAAGAGCTAGAAGTTATGGAGGCTGAGAAGCCAGGCCACTCTCCTTACAGTGCAGAGGGGCCTGAGAGGGGGGGAGTCAACTTGAACCCTGCCCTCTTCACCCCTGGCCCCACGCACTTTCATTTTCTGCCTTCCTGTCTTCCTCACTGTGACTTTAGGCAGGACTCATCTGAGCGAGTGACCATCCAGAAACCCTTCTGAGAAGACAAAAACAACCAAGACAGAAACCTGGGGATTTCGCTTCTCGAAGCACAGAGGGGAGAGGCATGCCCGGGCAGAACCCAGCTCTGGCTGGGCTGGTGGGACGAGAGGGCTGAGCAGAGCTGTTCTCGCTCACGCGGAGGAGACCAGCCCCGGGGCTCTCCTTGTGCGTTGTGTCTCCTTTTCAGGGGGGGAATGGACCTCAGAGCAAATGTTTGTCACGAAAAGGAAATCGTGGCTGGCCTCAGAAATCACAGATGATTAAGAGATATGATTTATCATTGGTGATGTTTCCCAGGCACGGCCAGGGTGTGAGTAAGTGTTTTCCAGGCTGCTGGGGAAGGCTCTGCTTGCACGTTGGAGGCCTCACTCTGTCGTTGCTGGGACACCAGCTGGGCCGGGGCAGTCAGCCCTGTCCTGCTGGGGGAAGTGGCCTGGTAGGATGGAGAGAACGCTGGCTTTGAAGCCAGACAGACCTGGGGTGAATTTCTGCCTCAGACAAAGCATGGGGCAGTGTACCTAGCTTCCCCGGGCTTCGGTTTCCTCATCTGTAGAATGAACACAGGGGTTCTCGAATGAGGCGATTTTGCTCCCAGGAGTCATTTAACAATGTCTGGAGACATTTTTGGTTGTCACAAGGGGCGTGGGGTACTACTGGCGTCTGGTGGGGAGAGGCCGGGGATGCTGCTACACATCCTAGGATGTAGGACAGCCCGCGCCACAGAGAATGATCTGGACTGAATGTCAATGGCGTTGAGGTTGAGAAAGCTTGAATCAAAGCAATGATGCAGACTCAGAGCTGTTGAGAAGACTGGTGAGATCACCATCTGTGCTGCCTGACATGGGGTGGGCCCTGGTCAAATGGTGGTTTAAAAAGTGGTAGCCACAGTCATTTCTCTAGAAAGGCCATAAGGCCACCAGTTCTGATGGAGGGATGCCAATCGGAAGAGAGGGAGCTAACCAGTGCCTTCCCTCTCTAAAACTCCTCCCTCTCGTCCTCCCTCCCTTCCTCCTTCCCTCCCTCCCCTTCCTCTCCTTTCTCCCCTTCCTCATTTCCTGAGCACCTACTAGGAACTAGGGACAGGGGATATAATTGTGAACAGACAAAAAGATCCCTGTCCTCGTAGAACTTTCATTCTAGTGAGTTTCCCACAAACAGATGCATCATGCTATATCAAGTGGTAACAAGTTCCTATAAAGGAAAAGAAAGCACGGCCAGGGGCACAGATGGGGTGATGGGCTGTGTGCATGACTTTGGGAGGTGAGGGCAAGATCCCTGATAAGGCAACATTGGAGCAGAGGCCTGCAGGAAGTGAGGGCGGGAATCCAGCAGAGTCAGCATACTCCCCGGATCTGGAGCTCCCGTCCTTGTCCGGCAGGCTGCTCACCGCCCTTCCTGATGAGCCAGCCAGGGTGAGGGTCCCCGGGCCAGCTCCTTAGGTGTGGAGCTGCACAGGTGGGTCAGGGAGATCAGCTCTGCCCGCTAGCCAGCCCTGCGGCTGGACGCGAGGGTGTCTGCAGAAGGAAGGGTGGGGGTTTTAGTTGATTAGGGTCCATGTGCTCAGGCCTTGGGTTGAGGGGAACCTGGCGGGGTGCCCAGTGGGTGAGCGGTTGGCTCTTGGTCTCCCCTCCTGAAGGGGGATGGGGCCATTTGTATTCCACCCACGGGCCCTGGAAGCCACCTCAGGGCTACCTGCCACAGTGGAGGCAAGGCCAGCTTCCAAATTCAGGAGGTGTGTGTCTGGAGGTGGTGCTTTTGCTGTGGTTGGTGGGGGAGTGAGGACATTAAAAAAAAAAAGGACACCACCTTTGACTACTTTCTTCACAAAATCCCAAGGCTTTTCCCCGCTGCACCCCTTCTAATGCCTGTGAGAGACACTAGGGAAGCATCCACAGGGCTGGGAGTTTGTGGGGCGCAGGAGGTGCAGGGGCCTGGAGACAGAGGAAATGGGGTGGTCAGAGCTGTCTGCATTTCATCAAGTTTGTTTCCATCTGGAAGTCTTCGCTGAGTATCTCCTGAGAGGCCAGGACGGGACCAGACAGTGGTGCGTCTCAAAGGAGCTATGAGTGCAGAAGCGACCGCATCTGTCTTGTCCATGGGGATGTCCTGAATGCACAGCGTAGAGCTCTATATGCAGCAGGGGTGCACTGAACACACGGGGGATGAATATTCAGGGGTTATGGACCAGTTGGAAAGAACAAAATGACAGCAACCATCCTCTGGTCCTCCAGGTCGGGCAGTCAATGTTACGAGTATGGTGAGAGTTTGGAGAGGTGGCCTAGAGTCTGGGCAGGTGGGGAGACCCTGGAGGCAGGTCCGGGAAGCACTGAGGTGGCCTTTCTAGAGCCATCACCATGGACGGTTAGGGCAGAGATTTAGGGCTAAGCTATCCCTGAATGCCAAGGTAAGGGGACAATGGGGAGCCATGGAAGATGAAAGGCCTATCCCTGGCTCCATACCTTTGCTTGTAACGTTCTCCTTGCTTAGGGGCCCTGCCCGTTTCCACCCTGCCAATTCATGGATTCACCCAGTCTCAGGCTTGGAATCTTAAAGGTCCACCTTCAGCAGCCCCCCCTCCAATCGCTTCTTCACCGCCCCTTGGGTCAGTGGTGTAGAATATGCTTGAGCCCCTCTGGTGACAGGGTGCTCTCTACCACCCACACTGTCCTAGAGATTGCAAAATGGTGACCTGGGGGCCATATCTGTTTCTTTTCCAGGCTTTGTTTAGACTGCCAAGTGTTTAACATTTTTAAAAAATTAATCCCCAATATTTACATATTGGATTTTACACCAGAAGTAGAAATTCTATCTGGCTTAGCTTGAAATGAGAACATCTGGCCACGCTGGGTGCACGTTCTCAAATGGCGAGAATTGGCTGCAGCTGAGGAGAGCTGCCCCGTGGACAGACACTGGGCTCTCCAGCTTTCTGCAGCCTCCACTGCTCCCATTACGCCCACTATGCTCTTTCCTCGTTGGTGTAGCCTGCCTGGCCCTGGGGCTTATGAAATAGAACAGGCACTGGAATCAGTCAGATGTGGGTGCAGATTCTGACTGTGTCACTTACCAGCACAGTTACTTACAAGGTCGGTTACCTGATCTGAACCTCAGTTTTCCCATCTGTACAATGGGATCGTGGCTCTCACCTCTTGGAGCTGTTGTGAGAACTACACACAATTACGTATGTACAGTGCCTCACACAGGATCTGGACAGGGTAGGCAATTTATAAACGGCAGCTCCTGTTTTTATTGTTGTTGCTTTACTCCCTGGGTCTGGATCTCAGAGGTTTGTCCCGCGTGGAGTCTTTCTGACCTCCACTGAGAGGAGGGGAATTAGTACCTTGTGTATGTTCGGACCCCTTTTGTGCTGACTCAGTGATAACATTCATGGTGTGCCCTCTGCCCCTCCCCAGCCCCAGCTCATCACCACTTCCTTTGTCCTTGTTCTGCATTTTCTCCCTGAGCTGTCTTCCTGATCAGAAGGCAGGGCCTTGGGCTTCCATGATCCGGTTTCGGTCTCTCTCCCTATGCCTGGAGTCGTGCTGAGAAGTCTGGAAGCTGAAGGCTTGTCAATATGGAGACCCACCTCCCTCTTTTCTGAGAGGCAGGGGCTGCAGTGGGAAAGCTGTGCAGTCAGACACACCTGGTTCCCGTCCCTGCTCTGTCACTTTCTATCCCTGGAACTGCAGTCAACTTATTTAGCCCCTCCGAGCCTCAGTTCTACACAGTGGCTGCCAAGGGGGGCTAACGAGACCTACTTCTCAGGGTTAGCATGAGAATAAATGAGATAATATAGCACCTGGTACTTAGTGAGGGCTAATCTCTTCGGCCCCACCCTCCCCATGTAATTGCTCAGGAACCTGATAAGTCGCTCAGTTATCATTTCTGGAGTGTCTACTGTGTGCTAGGAGTGGTGTCACCAGCTCCCAGCACACGGAGGTCAATCTGAGCAGGTCTTGCCTCGGGGAGCTCCGGCGGAGGGTGCAGCATCTTCTTCCTTCTTCGTAGTGAGGATTAGTGTCGTTCCCCAGGAGGGTGAAGTGCCAGCTCTGCCCAGATGGGAGAGCAGAACGCGGCCAGGAGAGCTGGTAGAGAATGGGTGCCCCGGGGTCCCGGGAGGAGCCTCTCTCTCCAGAGCAGCCGAGCAGCAGGGCCCAGGGTGGCGGGAGAACGTCACATCTCCTGTGCTGGAGGTGAGCAGGACTTCTTCCTCAGAACCCTGGACGCAGCCCAAAGACTGCTTCACCTTCCCTGAGGGCCAACGACGACGAGCACAGCTTGGCCTTGGGCACGTCTGAACCTGGCAGGGCCTTCCCCAGCCCTCTCCTCGGAGCCTGGCTGGGGCACCGGCGATGTCTGCTGGGAAGTATCCTGGTGGCAGGCATGGGCCAGGAGGGCTGTGGAAAGGCCCTCAGACTTTTAGGAAGTCCCTGGACAAAAACCGGTGTGTTCTGGCAAGTGCTTTGCATTTTTAAGTCTTCTCTCTGATAGGAGAACCATGCAGTTGGGTTTTCTTTGGCAGATCTATCTCAAAATGTGCACTGGAACCCTGGGAGGGGGCCACAGCATGGAACTGGGGTTTGGCCTGAGATCTTTGGGAGTGTGTGAGGCAAGAACGTGGAATGAGCTCGTAGTTCTGATGGAATCCCAGTTGTCAGGTGGTTAGCCTACTGAGATTAATAAAGATATCATAAATAATAATAATATCATGTATTGTATGCTTACTATGTGCTGGCACTGTGCTAATCTTTTTGCATGCATTACCACAAGGGAAATGTGATCGTGCCCACATTAGAAGTGGGAAAACTGGGAATCCAAGCGGTTAATTGGTCCCAAAATGGAGTTGGCACAACCCCTGAATCTGACCCCTGAGCCTGCTGGCTTAACCACTGAACTAAAATGGCTTTAAAGAATGGCTCTACTAGCCAACGAGGAGGGTCAGGAACGCTGGTATTTCCCATTTTGAGGTTCAAAGACAATAAAGTGATTTCCCCAAGTCATACAAGCGAATGCTTGGTGGAACTGGGCCGCCAGTTGCTCCGGCTGTGGTCACTAGGGAGCTACAGCAGGAACTAGATGAGAACTCCAGTCCATCCTCTGCTTTAAGTCTTTCAGTGGCTCCTGTTTGGCAGGGGCAAAAAAGAACTTTTTGGAGTGATCTTCTAGATCTCCACAATCCAATGTCCTCTCTGCACTGTCTCCTGTCGTCCACACATCATGTCCCCACTCCAGCCACACACAAAGGGTCATTCCGTCTTTGGAGTCCCCATGGTAAGCTTTGAAGGCACAAGGCACATGGTGATGACCTGCTTTCGTGCCTGCCCCCACCACACGTGCCCAGCACAGCAGAGGTCAACAGAGAACTCATCTCCTCCAGGGCAGAGACCAACTGAGTCATATAGCTCTCTTCACCCTGCTCCCAGCACAGAGCCTGGCACAGAACACACACTGCATGTATTATTTAGAGAACAAATAAACAAATCAGTGAATCAATAAGTGTGTGTGTGACTGAACGAATGAGTGGAAGGAATGAATGAATGAATGAGCGTGAATCAGTCCTCCTCTTCCAACACCATTTCCGATACCAAACCTTGACCAGAGCCTTCTGTCCTCTGCAGGTAGAGACTCTGGGAGGGTGGGGTGAGGGGAGTAGGGGTAAGCCCTGAATTCTTTACCTGGGGCCTTTGTTTTCTCTTGGAAAAGTAACAAGGAAAATTTGCATCTTGATTGACAGTTCACAAAGCACACCAGCTGGCACCATCTCATTTCCCTTCCTAGAGGAAAAAGAGGTGAGATAAAGTATGTAAGCACCAGGCACGGAGTGGATGCTGGGCCAAGGTGAGGTTGCTTTTCCTTCCAGCCCCGGACACCCACATGGTGTGGGAGAGACAGTCCTTTGATCCAAGAAGCAGCCGTGGCCTGGAGCCCATTTGGCTGTTAGAGGCCCTGCCCCACCTCACCTTCCCAGAAAGGCCTGGAGAACCCATGGGTAGCTGGAGAGAAGGGAGAAGATGACCAGAACTTGGCTTGTGGGTCTTCCAGGTGCCAGCTTTTGGGCCAGGTATTTTAGGTACAATATCTCATGAATTGTCAAAACCATCCTGTGAAGAAAGGATTATGATCTTTACTCTAGACAGCACTCCCTCCCTCCCTCACATGCTCATCTACTCCCTGGAGACTGAAGATTTAAAGGGTGAAGTGGCTTGCCCAAGGTCGCTGTACTTGAAAATGTAAAAGCAGGGATTAAATTCAGATCTGTCTGACTCCAAACTGCTTGTTCTTTCTTCTACAGGACTCCCCAGAGCTGCCTCTGTGATGGATTAGTTAATTAGTTTGACCAGTTCTTTGTGGTTCCACTGTGTGAGGACACAAAGATAAGGAAGGCACCTTGGTGGCTCACGATCTTCGAGTGCTGGGAGGGGGAGCGGTGGAGCGTAGGTGGGTGAACACATTGTCCCTGTGAAGTGCCTTCAGCACAAAGGGATCTGGGAGCTCTGGGTGGGAGAGGAAGCAACTTTGCCTGGGGTGTTGGGGAAGGCTTCATGGAGGAGGTGACTTTGGTTTGGGTCTTTTCAAGAAGCTTAGAGATGAGCTCTGTGCTGGGCAGAGTGCTCTCCTAGGCCAGTGAGGAAAAGGAAGATGAATGAGACAAAGTGGGTGGAGGATGAGGGTGGCATTGAGGATGATGACTTATGGGCAGCCCCAGCCTTGGTGTTAGGTGGGTTTTGGTCTGTACTCTGAGAGATGCCCAGTTTTTCATGGGTGCTGAGAGAAAGAAAAGGATGTACGCCATTGAGAGCTCTTTGCCCACCCTGGAGAATGAGTATGAGAGGCTCAGAACATTGAGAACAATGTGCATATCCCATGTAAATGTCAGTTTATTCTCTCATTTCTGTGGGGATTTCTCTCCCTTTCTCTGCCTGGTAAAATCCTCTCATCCAGTGAGCAGACTAGAATTGTGTTCAGGTGGAGGAGGACAAACTGCACTCCAGTCAAAGGGAACAGTATGTGGGAGAGCACAGGAGCACAAACAGCATGTGCCTTTGAATTTGTATCAGTTAGCTTTTGCTGTATAACAAACAAGCCCCAAACTTAGTGACTCAACACAACCAACAGTTATCATTTTCTAAAATGATTTTGTGGGCTGGCTGAATTCTTCTGGTCTGAGCCAGCTTAGCTGCACCTGGATGATCCAGGGTGGTGTTACCCACATGTCTGGGGCCACAGCTGGGATCTCTTTCCATGCGGGCCTTATCCTCGAGGAGTCTGGCCCGGGCTTGTAAACGTGGTGGCAGAAGGGGCCAGCAGCCCAATGCACAGCGCTTCTCAAGCCTTTGCTTGCTGCATGTTTGCTGATGTCCTTTTGGCCAAAGACAGTCACATGGCCAACTGCAATTCAAGGGGTAGAGAAAGTGGCCCCACTTCTTGATGGAAGGAGCTGCAAGTCACACTGCAGGAATGGGAAGACTTTTTAGGTGGGGAATCCAGTGATCTTGGTGCGTACGGCAGGTGGTGGAGAAGAGGAGACTGAAGAGATGGAGGCACATCCTGATGGGCCTCAAATGCCAAGTAAATTCATTTCAACTTTGTTCTATAAGTGATAGGCACCCATGAAGAGATTCAAGCAGGGCAGTGAGTGCAGGGCCAGCTTTGCATCTTAGAAAGCACTTTCTGGTGGCTGTGAGAAGGCTGTATTGGAAGGAGGTGAGATTCAAAGCAAAGAATCAAGTAGGCAGTCATAGTTCAGGAACAGGGAGCCAAGGCCTAAACCAATACTGCGTGGCTGAGCTCCTTGAAGGTGGGGCCATGACTTGCTCGTGTTTTAGCCCCAGTGTTCACCTTAGTGGCTCGTTTAGAGTAGGTGGTCAACGAATACTCAAAGGAATGTTGGAGGAGAACAAAGTATGTGTTGACAGATCCTTTAGAGGTGGGATCCCCAGGGCTTTCTCAATAGGAAGCAACAGATAGGGAGAAGAATGAGGTGGGGGTGAGGGTTCAAGGGTTGGCTCATTTCAGCCAAGGGGATGAAGGCTGGATGCAGAGTCAGAAACCAGTCACAAGGAATCAGGACGCACGCCTCTCTGTCCCTCTTCTATCATCTCCTTCATGCCAGGGAGGCCTTCTGAGTTGACCTTGGGTAATTCACTTCATTCACCAGGGCCTCACTTTCCAAATTCTGTAAAATGGAGGTAGTAACTCCAGGCACCAGGCAACGCCAAGAATGTGCTTTGAGGAGAAACCATAACAGAACCCCAATTAAAGGGCAGCCATTACTGATGCCCGCTCGTCATGGTTGAGTGCCGTTGGATAAACCTGTGCATGTCAACAGCAGGCTGGGCGTCTTGGCACAGGTACTCTTCCTTAATAGAGAAGTTTTCCATTGGGAGCTTTCCGGTGGTGATGCTCAATACTGTTGACATTCTGCATTTCCAAAGCACGTTAGTTTCCCTAATGAGATGATCTACTTAATGTCCTGATGATGTCAAGTGCTATTATGCCCATTTCCCAAATAATGGATGTCCCACTGGAGATGGTAGAGATTGGCAGGGGAAGTCTCGGCAGAGGCCAGGACAGCACCCAGAAGTCTGAACTCTGCCCTCAAGGTCATGGCCCTTCTCCAGGATAAACTCCAATACAGGCTTCTCAGGTTTACTCAACTCCAGCATTAATAAGCTTTTCAGAGTCCTTCCTCTCCAACAGCCATCTTTGTGTAAACAGCTAAAAAGCAATGTTCCAATTAATGAAAAAGTCATTCCATAAAAGGGATTCGTATGAGATCAAAAGGGTTTATAACTGGGACAGGCCTGCAAGCTTTGAATGCTCCGTGTTTCTGGCATGTGCTGTAATTAATATATACATTGAACATTATACATAATGTTCATATGAGTGACCCAATGCACAATTCATATGTTAATGCTATTAATTGCATATTACCTAGGCTGCTTAATGAACATTACATAGGTTTTTAATGAGTGTAGTTATTATAATTGAATTCAATTATATTCCTGCTATGCATATGAAGTCAGTTGAATAGCTGGTCCCCACAGGGTCCAGGCAAAAGGAAACAGGTGTTTGCAGTGAGGTCAACTTATAAGCTGGAGCAAGTGGAAGGGAGAAGCCAAGGGCCAGGGATGACTCGCTCTGTGGGGCCCGGGTGGTGGTGCACAAAGCGGGGTTGAGCAGGCAGTGTCTGCACAAAGGCAGGATCTCCTGCTGCCCCTTTGCTGTGGGTTTGGAACAGGGCGCAGGCCTGAAGCCCTGAAGGCCGCCCCGCCCACGCTGTAACAGGACACTCTCCTCCTGGCTGACCCAAAGCTGGAGGGTGGTTGCATCACTTCCGCTGGCATCCTGGAGACCACGTGACTCGGGCGTCTGTGCTTGCCAGGGATGCTGGCACGGGAGGCCCCCGGCCTGGCGTTGCTTCTTTTCTCGAGAATCCGTGTCTGGAGCAGAGGGGCAAGGCTGATGTGGCAGCAGGTGCTGTCACTGCTGCTCTCGTAGGCTCAGTGCTCACACCCCCAGAAGGGGGTGCGCAGAGAACCAGGGAAGGAAGAGGCGTCAGCATGCTGGCCGCTTACCTTCCTAGGGAAAGGAAGAGAACGGCGACTCAGATGTGGTGGGCACCTGCCGTGGGCTGGGCCCTGCTGACATTACCTCCGTTAGTCTTCACAGGGAAAGAGGTGGGATGCTCCCGTTTGGTTGAAGGGATCCTAAGCGTCAAGAGAGGTTAAAAATTTGCCCAAGGTTTCTCTCCCCAACACACACATGACACACAGCTAGTTGGAGGTGGGATCAGGATTTGAACCCAGGCCTGTCTTCCTCTCAAGGTTACAGCATCCAATTACCCCAGGCTGTCTAGATGCAACTTTGTGGTCCTGATTTCTTTTTCCTTTTTTTTCACTTTTGAAAATCTTTAATAGTCAATAATTACATTTTTTAAAATTGAGGTATAATTGATACATAACATTATATTAGTTTCAGATGTGTAACATAATGATTTGATATTTGTATATATTGTGGAATGATCACCACAATGAGTGTGGTTAATATCCATCACTACAGAGCCATAAAATTTTTTTTCTTGTGATGAGTACTTTTAAGAGTTACTCTCTTAGCAACTTTCAAATATACAACACAGTATTGTTAACTATAGTCACCACGCTGTGCATCTCCATGACGTTTATTTTATAATTGGAAATTTGTACCTTTTGACCACATTAACCCATTTCACACCCTCACCCCCACCCCCGAGTCCCAGCAACTACCAATCTGTTCTCTGTTTCTATGAGCTTGGTTTCTTTAAGATTCCACATATAAGTGAAATCATACAGTATTTGTCCTTCTCTGTCTGACTTATTTCACTTAGCATAATGCCTTCAAGGTCCATCCATGTTGTCACAAATGGCAAGATTTCCTTCTTTTTGATGGCTGAATAATATTCCATTATATATATATATATACATACACACCACATTTTCTTTATCCACATTTTCTTTTCTTCGTCCGTTGATGTTATGGTCCTACTTTCAAATGCCACTCTAGAAGTTTGTGCTAAGATAATAATGGAAGGAAAAGCTTGGCGCAGATAGCAGGATAGAGAGAAAAGGAAAGAAGGGGAAAGGAACAACTTTTTAAAAAATCACAGAGAAAAAACTTCATTTTTCCAGTAAAACTTCTTGCAAAGTGTAGATTTGCGTGTCTCCTCTCTGCCTCTCTCTCTCCACTCTCATTGACCGCCAATTTGCTAATGTTAGGCTGGCCAGGAATATACTTTCTATTTAGAAAGCGAATATAGCCAGATTTGGGCCCAGGCCTGGGGACTGACTCACTTTTGCTGGGATGACACATTTACTGCGCATGTTTCACAATTTTCAGAAACACCAGATTTATTTCTGTCAATACCGGAGCCTCGCATCGCTGTCCACCTACGGCCGCACACTGAGGTGTTGCTATTTTTTCCCCTGGGGCCTAAATGAATGGGAAGACTTCCGTGCCTGAAACATCATCCTCATTTGTAAGGAGAGAGAGTCTGGCCAAGAATCGCAGTGTTTTTAACCCAGAATTTGGCTGGCTTTCAGTAGCCACCATGCCAAGGCTGTACCAGCCAGGGAGATGGCTGTGAGTGCAGAGGGGGTTGAGACTTGAAAACAAGGCAGAAAAAGAAAAAACAGGCAGAGACCAGAAAGGGGAGGAAAGAATTGAGAACTGATTAAGTTTGGAATGGAGGGAAGGAAGAGGACGATAGGAAATTTTAAAAGAGAAAGATGGAAAGAGAAATAATGAAGGAAGAATCAGGAGAGAGGGAGGGAGGGATGAATTCTTTTTAGCTAATCAACTACTATGCAGGTGCCAAGCATTGTTTGGGGTGCTTCTACACATCACCTCATTTAATTCTCATAACCACTTGTTTTTTTTTCTTTTTGGTGAGTAAGATCCACTCTGAGCTAACATCTGTTGCCAATCTTCCTCTTTTTCTGCTTGAGGAAGTCTGGGCCTGAACTAACATCTGTGCCAGTCTTCCTCTACTTTGTATGTGAGTGACCACCACAGCATGGCTTGACAAGTGCTGTAAGTCTGTGCCCAAGATTCGAACCCTTGAACCCGGGCCACCAAAACGGAGCGTGAGAACTTAACCACTATGCCACCCGGCCGGCCCCTCTCATAATCACTTTGTGGGTAAGCATTACTAATCTTCATGATTATTAATGAGGGAGTAGGGGCTCAGGAAGTTGGAATAGTACGCCCTAGTTTATACTGAGAATACAGGTCAGAGGGAGGATTTGAACCTCTGGCTCTGGTGATCAGAGAGCATGATGGGAGGCCCCAGGATCTGGATGGCCTGTCACAGTCCCCTCTAAGGGGATTGTTTACACACTTAGACATTAAGTGCTTAAGACTCGAGGGCCTGCCACATACACAAGGCCCGGGATTCAGAGCTATCTGGAAACTTTCTCCAGGGTAAACAAAAACAACCACTTCAACTCTTTTGCCAACAAATCTCTCTCCAAAAAGAAGAGGAAAGTAAAAGGGAAAGTGATGCTATTTTTCCCCCTCCAAAGTAAAGGTTACAACAACATTTTCTTTGAGCTGATTCGAGAGCGGCCAGCAGACAGTTCTTTGGTAACCATCTCCATGTGTCCGTGTGGAAAGTACCTTGCAGTGACTAAGCATGAGCCGAGGTGATTCACTTGTCACTCTGCTTGGGGACTTTGGTCTTGTTCTGGCAGCCGTGGAGTGTTTTCGTCGGCTTCGGACCCAGCCCTCTCCCACCCCCAGCCCCCACAGTAGTGCACAGGTGCCTGAGAATGGACCCCTTTCTCTGTTCACAAGGTGAGGACCGTGGGGAGGGGTGGAAAGCTCTCTCTGGACCCCTATTAGTCCTTCTAGAAAGTCTTAGCTGCCAACTTCCTGGGCAGCCGAGGAGTCGGGGGTCCGAGGCAGTGTTTGAAATGGAATGAAGTTTATTGACTGAGAATCTAGGACACGCTGGGAGTTTTCTCGTAGGTTGTCTTGTTCTCTGTCACAGTAATGCGGGGAGACAATTGTTGCTTTCCTTCCTCATTAAAACTGAGGACCTCACAGGGAGCCAGGCCTGAAAGTCCACACCCACGTGGCCGGAGAACACAGGGCTGGTAAACGGCGATGAAGCAAGAGTGTCCATCAGGCACAAAGGGGCCCAAATGGGACCAGCCACTTCCCAGGGTCATTCTGCTTGATAATTCTTTCTAAATTTAAGCTTTTTATTAAAATCATATGGTCATAGTCCTTTTGGGCTGCTGTAACAGAACACCATAGACTGGGTGGCTTAAACAACAGAAATTTATTTCTCACAGTTCTGGAGGGGGGACGTCCAAGATCAAGTCACCGGCTGATTCGATGTCTGGTGAGGGCCTGCTCCTGGGTCATAGACGGGCATCTTCTCGCCGTGTCCTCACATGGTGGAAGGGGCGAGGGAGTCTCTGGGGCCTCTTTTATAAGGGCACTAATCTCAGTCACCTCTCAAAGGCCCCACCTGCAAATACCATCACGTTGGGTATTAGTTGTCAACATATGCATTTGGGGGGACACACACTGAATGTTTATTCAGTCTATAGCATATATACATATAGAAAAGGGCACATATCACGACTATACAGCTTGGTAAATTTTCATCAACTGAAAGCCTGTAACCAACACCCAGATTGAGAAACGACATACCTGTGGTAGCTTGTCTCCAAGATGGCTGCCGTCAATTCCTTCCCTCCATGTACGTACATGCCCTTTACCCGGGAGAAGTAAAATCTCTTCCTCTCCTCCCTTTGAATCTAGATGGGCTTTAGTGAATTCTGTGACTAATAGAATCAAGTGGAAATGACACTAAAGCTAGGTGATAAGAAACCTTGCAGCTTCCACCTGGGTCTCATGGAAACCCTCCGGGAGTTCTGGACCACTGTGTAAGTCCAACTATCCTGAGACCTCCATGTTGGAGAGGCCACATATAGCCACTCCTGTCGAGAGTTCCAGCAGAGCCCAGGCTCCCGGTGATCCCTGCCCAAGCAGGAAACATGTTAGGACAGCTTTCTTGAACCCTGAAGACCAGCCCATCTGCCAGTTGAAGACCACTGAGTGACCGCCATCAAAACCACATGAGTAAAATAATCACCCCACTGAGCCCAGCCTGAACTCTTGACCCGCAAAGTCAGGAGAGATAAAGAAATGGTTGTTGTCTTAAACCTCTAAGTTTGGGGGGTAATTTATTAAGCAGCAACGTATAATTAAACATTATCAATCATTGCAGAGGCCCCTTGGTGACCCTTTCCAGTCACGATGTTCCCTCTAAAGGTAACCATTCTCCTGAGTTCTTATACTGTAGATTAGTTCTCCCTGTTTGTATACTTTCTCTCAATGGAGGCATACAATATGTCCTCTTTTTGTGTCTGTCCTCTTTGGCTCAGTATCATGTTATGACATTCTTCCCTGATGTTGCCCGTAGCTACAGATCATCATTCCCATTGCTGTATTCCATTGTGTGAATATATTTATTTATCCATTCTACTGTTGACAGACATTGGTGTTGTTTCCAGCTTTTGTCTCTTATGAATAGCATTGCTGTGAATATTCTAGTGTGTGCATTTCTGTCGGATATATACTGGGTGGGGGACTGCTGGGAATAAGGTGTTTTCAGCTTTTGTAGCTATAGCCACACAGGTTTTCAAAGTGGTGGCACCAATGTCTACTCTTATCAGCAATGTTTGGGTGTTGCTCTGCATTCTCCTTAGAACTTGCTATTTACTGTCTATTTTGTTTTGTGTTGAGAATTCTGTACAAGTTGCTAGCACACAAGAACCAGCAGGGCTGTCCACCTGCCCACATGGCATCTGGAACATGTAGGCTAAATGCAGAAAAGCTGAGCTCCCTTGACCCAGATGGGGAGGAATGTTACAACTGCTCATTCATGTCCCAAAAGAAGGTTGCTGGGCTCAGCTTCCATGGCCCCATTCATCTGGAGAGTTTCTGCTTTGTAGTCAGGCTCACTGAAGATGTGATGGAGGAAGTGATTGGGATTACGACTATTTTCTTCATTCTTGGGCTCTGAGTCATCTCCAGGTCATAGGGTATTTGGAATAACGTGAAGCAGAGCACAGCTATTGGGTTTATTTTAGGACAATCAGGTGGCTGGGTCATAAAAACCTGTTCAGGGGATTTGAAAATTCATCCTGCCAGACCCTCAATGACTCACAAGTTTGTGCTTCCTAATTGATGTGACAAGACATCCGGGCACACTGAACTCAAAGTTATAAGGAAAAAAACAAGAGTGGGGCTGCTTTGGACAGATGGATCGAGCTTATAGCAACTGGAAAAAGTGTGGTTCTCTTGTAGCTAACTTGCTGCAAGTCCAGTGGAATCACAGATTTTGAAAAATGTCAGAAACGTGGTGTGATGGTTAGTTTTTTGTGTCAACTTGGCTGGGCTGTAGGACCCAGTTACTTAATCAAACACTGATCTAGGTGTTGCTGTGAAGGCATTTCGTAGATGTGGTTGACGCCTGCAAACGGTTGACTTTAAGTAAAGGAGATTGCACTTGATAATGTGGGTGGGCCTCATCCAATCGGTTGAACGCCTTAAGAGCAAGAACTGGTTTCCTGGAGAAGAAAAAATTCTGACTCAAGACTGCAGCGTCAACTCTTGCCTGAGTTTCTGGCCTACCCTATGGCTTTCAGACTACATATACACACACACATCTATACACACACATCTATATATACACACATATACGTCTTTATACACATATGGATAGATAGATGAATAGATAAATGGATGGATAGATAGATACACAGCTACCACTTGTTTTATTTTTTCTGGAGAACCCTGACTGATTCATATGGTATAAATGAAATTAAACAATCCAGAAGAAACTCACAGATTTTGCTCAGAGGTCAGCTTATCCTAACTTTCTATAATGTCCTTGGGGTGGGCTCCCGAGGGTGGGTGTGATTGCCAGGTACCTGCCCTGCTCAGCCTGACTCAATTGTAAGAGGAACAAAGCCAAAAACCCCGCTATGGCTACTCAGGAAAGTTCCCAGTGAGACTTTGAGATGTCTGTTGATCCTGTAGCCAAACTCTGAACCACAGTTAGCCCCCACCTGTTTCTGTGAAAATTCATCTTCTTTCATGATTAGACTAGAACTATAGCTGAAAGTGATTCTCGATGATGTAATCTGGAATAGGAATTGAGGGGTCCTCCGTGATCACCTGCCCCTCCTAACCCATTCGGTCTGAAAACACCACCGTTCTCACTTAGACTGAACAGTGACTAGCACTAGACTTACAATGATGGTCTGATGTTTTGTTCTTTTATAAATAAAGTCAATAAAATAATTCTTAAAAATAACTTTTATATTAATGATTTGAAAGATAATATCATTTCTGCATAAATTACTGGGTATTTGTACTACAAAAAAATCCACGTGGTCCCATACATGGATTTCGGAGAGGTAGTTCATGATGGCAAAACAATCCAGCCAAGCTCACTGTCCCGGCCTTCTGAAGACCATGCAGTGCAACCTTGGATGGGTCACTTAGTCCTCTACCCCTGAGTTTCATAGACACCAGAGCAGGGAGGAACTTATGAGGTCATCTCATGTTGACATCGACGTGGCATATTTGACGTCTCGTGGCATAGTTCCTCACAGAAACAGAAAGCATCAAATGTCAGTAGGAGATCTGTATGCCTGACCCCAGGCATGTTGGAGTTGGGTCATGGATTTCAATGCTTCTAGCTCTCTGAAGAAAAAGTGACAATTGCTATCTGTAATTTTGACACTAAACTCTGGCTATACTCAGTTTTACCTATTGTCTGCCTTCCTTGGAGAGGTTTTATACACACATCAATATTGAAATGCCTTAAGTACGCTGTGATATGCATATGGATCCACATGTAGACACATAAATAAGATATATCTGTTGATGTCAGAGGACATTCTTGCCACAGAACCGGGACCAAGAGCACTGAACTTTCAGAGGGATGGGGCAGGCTCAGGCCTCGGCAAAAGCATTCTACCCAGGCTCCTGGCTCTAGGGTTCCCCTGTTGACACATTCTCCCACAGGTGGGGCGCTCCTACAGGTCCTTGTAGGAGGTTATATCATTCTCTTCATGAAGAACCTACAAAGGCTCCCATTTCCTACAGGATAAAACTCAAACTTGCTAACTTGACATGCATGGTCCCCTCTGGTCCTCCATGACACTTTCTCTTTCTCTTCTCCTTCTCTTTCTATCTGTGCTCTCACCGGCCCCGTCTCATATGCTACTGTCCACAACGTGCAGAATGAAGCTCTCCCTTCCCGGAACGCGCCAGGCTTGTTGCAACATCCATGTCCTCGTCTGTGCTAGTGCCCTGTCTCTCTCCTCACGTCTTCTATTTGGCAAAACCTATCTTATCACATATTGCTCATATATTACTTCCTCATTAAATGCTTCCTGGATTTCCTGGGAAGATTATTTTTCCCTTAACTTGTCTCTACAGCAGGTTTCATGGATTTCAACGATGGTCCTTATTATGCTGGGTTGGATGAGCTTTTCTGTGTACGTCGGCCTCCCCACTAGACTGCGAGCTCAGCAAGGGTAGAAGCTGAGTCTTGTTTCCAGCTGAGTCTCCATCACCCAGCCCAGAGCCTGGCACAGAGCAGACAGTCAGGGTGCGAGCTGAGAAGTAAATGAATGATAAGTATGTCTATTCTCTCGTTCATTTGCACAACAAATATTTATCGAGTGTCTCCTCTGAAGCAGGCACACAGCAATGAAAAAAGAGGTCTGGCTCTATTTCTGAAGAAGCTTACAGTCTAAGAGAGTAAACAGGCATAAAGTTACCAAGCACATCCGTATCTTGGTGGAGCACGTCATTGCTGAGAGAGACCCTGGTGTTTGTTCTTTCTCGGCCACACTGATGAGGAAGCACAGGCTGCCATGGGGGTGCCATTCTGAGCCATCGCATGGAGAACAGCTGCCCTGGGGAGTCTTCAGGACCCATAAAATTGGGTCTATGAGCAAGGAGCCTGTGTGATCACAAGCCACTGAGATTTGGGGGGTTGTTTGTTACTATAGCGTCACCCAGTCTCTCCTAACACTCAACCCATGGTGCAAATCTTCTTATAGACAGGAAAAGGGTCCAAGCCTGAAATGCTGGGTTGCCCTCTGAGAAAACAAGTCTTATTTTGAGGTTCTCAGCTGCCTTTCTATTTCTCAATGTGACAGCCAGAATCTGAATCTAAGAGCCAGGACCTCTGTCCATCTTGGCCTGAGAGAGGATCCATTGGAAGTGCCCCTTCCAGTGTCATTGCAGCCTCTGTACTGGAGGGTAAGACCGGGCTGAAGTCTATGTGAAGGGCTCTGTCCTTGGGAGGGAAGCTCAGGACTCCTGTAGCCTGACCTCCCTGTTGAGCTCACTACCTCTAGGACTTAGCACCTGCATACACAAGAGGCTGAAACCAAGGCATCAAAGTCAACACCCCTGAGTGGTGGCAATGGGCAATCTTGCTTTGCCCGGAGTGTCAGTGTAAATGGCTCACTCTCCAAACCTGGCTCAACTGGAGATTGTGTGTGTGTGTGTGTTTCCTTAAAACAATTCTCTGAGCGTCATCTCATCATTCTATTTTACACGGTGGAAGTGGAGGGGCAGAGAGGCTAAGGAACTTAAACCAATGTCATGGGCTATTTAGTTGAAGAGTCGGAATTCAAAAGGAGGTCTTTCAGATTTTAAAGCTTTGGTTTTTTCCACTACCACGTAATTGTAGAAGTGCATTTCAACGAACACTCAGCGAGAACCTCTCTGTGGCAGGCATTGCATAAGCACCAGGCATGAATATGAACAAAGTTTGCTCCCTGGCCTCGATGAGCTCACAGTTTGTTGGGGACCCAGGCACATAAATGAGTTATTATAGCAGAGAACAATAAATGCCATGTGTACAGAGCGCTAGGGAGGGACTGGCAGAGTTGGCTTCCTGGAGGAGGGGCTGTGGGGCTGAGACCTGAAACATAGGGGGAATTTTCTGGGCAGCTACAGAGAGGAGGGAAGGGACTTCCAGGCAGAGACTCAAGCACGTGCAAAGGCACTGAGGTGTGAGACCGCAGCCTTGATGGGGAACTGAAAATCTAGCTGGTGTGATGGGGAGCAGTAGGCAGAGAATTTACAATTTGCAAGTCACCTGTAGTTCTCTGAATTTTGTGGGGCCTTGAATAATTTAGATAATTGCAACACGTCCTCCTTTGGCTTCACATCAAATTCACCCCATCTCAGCAGCTCCTGAAGTTGCCGAGGACGCTGGCTCTGGGCCACTTACCACCCCCCCAGCTGGACTGGCGGCTAGCCTGCATGAGCGAGGCCTCTGATGGCAGCGCCCTGAAGGTATCAAATGCTTTCAGCCTGGGCAGCTCAAGAGAGCCTGACCACCTCCCAGGGGCTCCAGTGATGGGAGCAACAGCAATTTTAAAGGAGAAAGTAATTGGTTTTGTTTGGCAAGACTTCTACGTAGTGTATGCTGTGCTAGTCACTTGAAATATTACCTCATTTAACTCTCTCAGCCATCCCAAGTGGAGGACCTTATCCTTCTCATTTTTAGGAGAAACTTGGCCTCACTGAGTTTTACACGGCTTGTTCTGGGTCACAAGCCTGTGCCTCTCTTTCCCTTCCCCAGTGACTCTTGTTAATTTCAATTAGATTCAAAACTGAGAGCAATCACCTGTAAAATGGGCATATGTTTCCTGAGGAACTGAAACCCATTCCCCAGCCCATTGGTGGGTCGTGGTTTTTCCTGACCGCCTTTCCCAGGAACCTGGCTGCCACAGCCACCTTAAGCAGCTTCTTTGCTTGGTCACAGCATGCTACCTTTGTGGCCCCTCCCTGGCTAAGGAACTACGGTGACAGAAATGGTAACTCCTTCCTATTTTTAATCCTGGCCTTTAACCCACAGAAGTCACAACTGGCTTTTGGAACAGGCTTCCCCAGAATAAAGGGAGGAGGGACATAAAACATTCAAATGGGGAAGTGATTCAGCAAGGAGGACAGTGGTGAGGAACGGGTTTCTGAGAGCAGGAGCCAGGCTGGAGGAGGATGGAGGATGGAGGAGCGTGGAGGAGGCAGGCAGTGCGCAGAAAGTGAGCGTGGCTGCCGAGGCAAGGGAGCTGAGGGCCATGGAGGTGCAGGAGGCCCGGGGATTGGAGCCCCGGGAGCAGGAAGGCGCTGCGGAGCGGTGGCCGGTGGTGTGTTTTGGTTCTGCTTTCAGAAGTACAGCAGTGGTTTGGCTGCAACATTCAAAGACCTGAAAATATGGAAGCAGGCTTCGGGGAAGAGGAGCACCGAGAACAGCAGTCGTGAATACGGGAAGTGCTGAGCTTGGGGCTCTTCGGAGGAGCCCTGGCTTCTTTCTGGAACCTGCCAGTCTACAAGAAGAGGACATCTGGTTCCAACCTGCTCCAGGCCTGCTAGGGTCATCCAGCTGGTTCTCTCTGTCTTTTGCCCAATGTCTTCACTCCACACTTGCCTGCATCAGCTTCGTAGACTTTGCAAACCTTAAGGGACCATAAAAGAAAAGTTGCTGTTAATCATACTGATTATGTATTCATTCTCCATGATTTATAGGCGCCTAATCTGTGCCAAGTCCTGGAATTCAGAGGTGAACTGGCGCTCATTTCTGATGAAATTATACCATATAGTGTGACGAGCAGTATAAAGAGGCACGTACACAGAACTGTAGAGCCCAGAGAAGGGAGAGGCTGAATGGGCCCTGGGAGAGCAAAGGTCATCTTCCTGATGGGTTTGCAAAGATGTGCACATGAACTTGACTGAGAGGAAAGCAAAGGAAAGCAAAGGCCACTTAGGGGGGCTGCATGTGCTGAAAGGAGATGAAGAGTTGGGCACCATCAGGGAAGAGCAAAGAAGGGGCAAAGATGAAGCCAGGAAGATAATGGGGGCACAAATGCCAGGTTGGAGAACCTGGATTTTATTCCATAGGCATTGGGAATGATAGAAGGTTTGTATGCAAAAGGAAATGGGATCTTAATGATATATTTCAGAATAACTGAATTTGTGATAATTTTAATAAATAATATTAATTACATATGATGATGGTAACACAAATACCAAATCTATCCATCACATGATGGGATGTCACTGCCATGATTATGTTGCATTATATATGACTCCGTCTTAGTGGACTGGAGGGAGACTCTCCCACTGGCCTTGAGGAAGCAAACTGCCATGTTGTGACCTGCCTATGGAGAGGGCCATGTGGCAGGGAACCATGGGTGGCTTCTAGGACCTGCATTGGCCTCCAGTTGACAGCCAGTGAAAGCTGGTGATACATCTATAAGTAAATGAATTCTGCCAATGACCTGAATGAGCTTAGAAGCACAATCTTCTCCAGCCGAGCTTCCAGATGAGAACACAGCCCAGTCGGCACCTTGACTGCAGCCATATGAGACCCTGAGCAGAACTAAATCTGCCAGGACTCTTGCTCCATGGAAACTCTGAGGTGAATGTGTGTGTTTAGGCTGCTAGTTTGTGGGTAATTTGCTACAGAATGGTAGATAACTAGTACAGGTTCCCCTGACAAGTGAGCAGCACAGGAATCTGCTTCTGGGAGAATCTAGTTAAAGTTAAGGACGGCAGAGCTGTAGTCATGCCTGTTTTATGAGCTGAGAGCATCTGCAGCTGCCCACAGAGCAGTATTTGAGAAATGCCACTGCCCCACCCCGGCGTGTGTCCCAGCCCCTAATAGCTCTATGTTGCATGTCGGCCACCAGAGAGTAAATTGTTCAGAGAGTCTTAGAGGTGGGGCAGGTAAGGGGAAGGGCAAAGCTCAGAGTCAGATAGGCGGGTACTAAATCACCATACCACCATGCAATGTTGCCTGCGTTTACCTTTCTGAGACCCATCTGTAACAATCTACTCACATATACCAAGAGGATGAAAAGAAACAATGCCTGTAAGTCTTGTCAAAGTCATTTAGCAGGATGACTGGAACACGGCAAATCTGCATAAAAACGTTGTTTCCTTCTTTTTTCATCTTTTGCTCAGAACCCAGTTTTGGAGCACCTACTATGTGGCATGACACCACAGCCATCATGTCACTGTCTGGTGGAAAATTCTTCATCTTGATCTCCTTTGTTCCAAATCACTCATGCACCTCATATGAGCCTTTGCTCTCGCAGAGGTGGCCATGTGTTGAGGAAGACACAGCAATACGTATTGAACCCTGTGGAACTGAGTTAGCGCCTTTACCATCTATCTTCCATGTTCCAGGGACGTTGTTCACTCGAGTGGAAAGCTGTTATTTGAATGCAGGTAGTTTATTTGGGAGGAGATCTCAGGAAACACTGAGAGGGGGGAGATCTGAGACAGGAGGGGAAGAAGCCAGATACCACAATGGGTGACTGGAGCTCAGTCCCGCTGGGAACCCTGGGTAATATTGTGGCACGTGACTGAAGGCTCTCCCAACCGAGAGGAAAGAAAGCTGGACATTTTGTCCACAGCACCTGCACCGTCATTGTCTGAGGGCTGCTCCGGGGGCATTAACTTTTTGCCCCTCTGTCTTGCCCTGCATTCTGGCCAAGTATACTCCGATGACCAGGAAAAAAGAAAGACACGTATGTTCACATCACATTAGGCAGCCTTTGGTGTGCAGAGATTAATGCCGAGGGTGCGTGGGCCCGGCTTCAGTAAGGACAGTTCCAGGAGGAATACTCTGCCCCTCTCAGAGTTGTGAGAATAAATAAATAATGCCTGGCACATGGTAGATGCTTGACAGATATTAGTTTCCTTTTTAAAAAAATCTATATTTTCCCCAAAGAAAAGTTTATGGGAAACTTACAAAATGAGGTCTTAGGAGCCAAGACTTCTTCACAGAGGGTGGGGAACTGGTGAGGACCAAACGTTGCCCGGGACCTCTATGCCACCACGTGCCCTAGCTGCCATGTGCCCTCAGGCCCAACACCTGCCCTCTTGGACTTCAGTTCCCCCGTAAAGCGAGGACCAGGCTGTCTCTCGGAGGTCTGGTCCTGCTCACACATCCTGTTCTGGTGGGTGTGGGGGTGGCACTGGCCCGCTGGGAAGGGGACACCGTGCAGCAGCCCAGTGTGGTAAGAGGGATGCAAGCCTTCGAGGCAGACAGGTGTGATCCCAGCTCAGCCACTTTTGAGCAGTGTGACCTTAGGCAAGTCCACTTTTCTCTTCCTTGATCTCCACGTCTATAAAATGGGGATATCGAACAAAGCTTATTGACTATATGTGTTTTCTCTGTAAGGCACATCATAGCCTTCTTGTGCTTAGAACACCAGACAGCGCTTCAGCACTGTGCTCGGAGGCCATCTTACACAGTCAAATTATCAACAAAAAGTCCCCAAATGTGAAAAGCATAGCACTAAATAGATTGCAAAAAGGACACTGGTTTAGAGCACGAGAGCCGAAACAAGAAAGCAGAGCGTCACCTTGCTGGATCTCAGCTGGAAACGTGTGCATCCACGGACTCAAATAGTTTGCTGCTGTGAATGACTATGGAAAGGCAAAAAGTGCCCCAAGTATTGATTTAGGGGTTACAAAAAAATTTTTAGCAGAGTAGGCAAATGTGCAAATAAGGAATCCAGGAATAATGAGGATTGACTGTACTTTGCATTAGGCCTGGCACGCAGTAGGTGCTCAGTAAAAAAATGGCAGCTTATTATATTATCATCAGGAACAGAGTAGGTCTGGGGAAAATCTAGGGGACACCAAGAATCTAAACAGCAGCTCAGGCTCAGAATGAGAGGGAGGGAAATCTGTGAGGGCGAGGCCCTCACATCAGTGCACCAGGGAGCCCTCAGGAGCCACATTCCTCAGGCTTAACTCCTGGGCCTCCCTCGTGAGCCTAGGGCACGAATTCTAGGGCTGCACCAGGGGCTCCCTCACTGGATGCTGAGCTGCTGGACCTCTGAGTGCTGGAGACAAGCCCTGCTTGGCCAGGTCCAACCCGGCCTGGCCCAAAGGCCTACATGCCATTGCTGGTAAGTGCAGGCCTGTATCCTGCCATTGTTCTGGAAAGGGCCACTGTGGGCTGAACGGGCGGGAGAACTTTCGGGCAGATGGGGAGTCTGTTTCCAAATTGCTGGGTCACAGAGGAGAAAGAAGCTGACCTGCTCCACACCACACCACCCCCTTCCTGCTCTCCACCCCAGCTCTCCCTCCGGTCAGGTGGCCGGAGAAGCCCCAGGGGGTCCTTAACCTCGCTTTCTGCACTTTCCCAGGGGGGGAGCAGGAAAAGAAAGGGAACTCCCATTTCTCGAGCCTTCCTCTGTGCCAAGCCCGGTGCTGGCCACTTTCCACCCACTGCCTCATGGAATCTTCCCAATAACGCTGCAGTGTCCAGAGCATTCCTGCGTTACAGATGAAGAAACTGAGGTTCAGAGTGGTCCTATGAGGGGCAATGACTTCAAGTCTGCTTTAGATGTTTGGCAGCCTTAACTCAGCTCGGGCCACAATGCAGGATTCTGTCAGAGAGACTTTTCCAACAGCAGGAAAAGAGCTGCATGAAAGTGAAAACTTTGCAGGAGGCCTATAACAATCCTTAAGATAAAATAATAAGAGCAACAGTGCAACCTCTAACTGAGTGCTTTCTAAGTGAAGGACACCGTACTACACGCTTGACATAATTTTCTCGCTCCACTTAACCGTCTCAGTAATATTTTGAGGTACAGATTATCATTATACTCATTTTAAAAATGGGGCGCCTGAGACTCAGAGACATGAGCTGACTTGCCTGGGGTTATAGAGGACAAGACTTAGAAAACAGGAGAGCAGAGATGGGAACCCAGGCTGTCTGACTCCAGAGCCCTCCCTCTTACCTGCCACACTGTGGGCTGGGGCTGATGTGTGGCCACTTTCTCATTCTCAATACCCCAGCACCTGGGGGACTCCTCCATCGCATCGGGTGCAACAGGTAACAAAGGTCTCCAGGAGCCGGACCCATTTCTGCGGGAAGACGCCAGAAGGCTCCCAAGCTAAGATGCTGGAAGTCAGAGATGCCGTGCGCCTCACTGCTGTTCATCATTAGCACCACTTCATCCTCTTCCCCACTCTCCTCATCGTCATGGCGACAGGGCTCAGAGGACTCCTCTCGCCCCGACCTCCTTTTGGCTCCAACTTTCCCATCCTTAGGGCTTCCTTTAGGCTTCATGACTACTCTCCCAGTAGGCCTTGTTTCCACAGAGAAGGGAGTCACCATTTACTGAGCTCCTACTGTCTGCTGGGTACTGTGTTAAGCCTACCACACCCCATGATGGGTATTATTAACACCCTTTCACAGAACAGGTCATCTGAGCAAGGTCAAGTCACTGCCCCAAGATAACAGCAGGTAATTTCCGTGGAGCTGGGGTTGGAAACCTAGAGAAAAATTACTGAAAGCTTTTTCATTTTAAAAGAACATCATCTGGTTGGTTTTCCCCTCTCTGTTCTTTTTCTATCAGCTTGTTCCTTGGTTTGTCATTAGAATGATTTTCTCAGAGGGACCGTGAATTTGGAGCTTTCATTTGCTGGCCCCCAATATTTTCACCTGCAGTGATGAACTCTTCACAGTCAGGAGGTGCCCAAATGGCATGCACTGGGGTTCAGAAGTATATCTCAATCATCCCCCCCTGCCAGGCCAACAGGGATGAGCAAAATTCCAGCATCTTCTCTCCTGCCCTGATCCTGGGGTGGGTGAGGGTAACACCTGGGCTGAAGCAGCTTTCTTTCCATGTGAATTGTACCAACCACACGGCCTCACATCCATGGAAAGATGGAATGGAGCCTCATGGGTAGTCAAATCCCACAATCCCTCAGGGCACCCTGATGGAGCAAGAGGCTGAGAAGCATGTCGCTTGGCCCTGTGAATGGCAGGCTTGGGCTCTGGAGTTGGATGGACCAAGGTTCCAAAGTTTACCACAATTTACTCTCTGGGTGACCTTGGGTAAGTCACTTCACCTCTCTGAGCCCAGCTCCCTCACCTATAAAATGGGGAAAATTTACAGATCTTGTAAGGGTAGGAACTTAGCAAAATCATGTATGTTGTAATAAACTCGGTGCTCAATGGATATAACTCTCCCTCCTTCTCTTCTCCCTCAAGCAGGGTTAGGGGTGAGAAGAGCTAAGAGAAGCGCCCAGGCCCACTTGCTCCACTGTCCTCTTCTCTAGGACAGAGTTTGCTCCCTGTGATACTGCTCCTGGCCAGAAGGATGACCAGACCAAAGATGAGGGGTCCATCAGAGGCACAGATGGGGTTAGCCCCCTTTTTGCCTCCCTGAATTTGAAGAAAACTTTCTGTTGGAGAAAGTCCTTTAAAAGCTATAGTCAGTGAGACCAATGACAGGGAAGAATTTTGTGACTGGTTAACTTCTTTATACCTGTTCTTGTTAAATGTTGAGAAAGAGAATAAACCGTACTGAGTAGTGGTTAAGACCAGAGGCCCTGGAGTTAATGGGCTCATGGGTTCAAAGATCTGCTGGGCCACTCTGCTGAGTGACCTCAGGTAAGATATTTGACCTCATTGTGCATCAGTTTCCTCATTTCTAAAATAGTGGTAATAATGAAACCTACCTCATAGGTTGTTGTTATAAAGACGAAAACAATTAACATTTGCAAAGTTCTTGGAATAACACATAGTAAGTGCTCAATGAATGCTATTTATTTTTATTTTATTTTACAGGTAGAAACTGATAATGGAAAGAGGTTAGACAGATATAGGAAAAAAGGGAAAGAAAACTTAACTTCATCAATCAGCATCCTACGGATATTTCATCAGGCAGCTACTCATTAAAAACTGTAATCTTGGATTGGAACTATTAATTAGTGACAATAATTATTCTTATAAATTGCACCAAGTGTACGAGTTTTAAGATTTTGCATTTCTTAGGATGCAATAGTCTCTTTCGAGCCATCTTTTTATAAAATTGTGAGAACTGGGAGAGGCTTTAAGAATAGGAAGTCGAGAGGATCCCTATCAGTAAGGACATAGACACCTGTCCACTGCAGAGTGACGTTGACTCAAAGTTTCACAATGATATCACCTTCATTCATTCATTCATTCGTTCATTCACTGACTCAACCACATTTAATGAGTGAGTGCCTGCTTTGTGTCAGGCACTGTCCATGCCTACGACTATAGAGACGAGAGGACCAGTACTTGCTCCCATGATGCTTGCCGTCTGCTGGGGAGATAGACATGCAAATGGCCCGTGACTGCCCACTGTGATCAATGCCTTAGTGGAGACACGATTGAGGTGTTGCAGGAGTATAAGGGATGGAGACTCGAGTCCGCCTAGGGGAGCCAGGGGAGGATTCGCAGGGGAGTGAAGGTCACACAGAGGACTCACGGTGGTGACGGCCAGGTCTCCTCACCCGGTGCTCTCCTGCTGGCCTGTGCCGGCTTTCTTACCAAGCCTGTTTCAGTGCAAGCTCCCACACTGAGAGAGCCAGTGGAATTACTGGAAGTTCATCAGGAGTCAGGCACGGTGCCAGGCACTGTACATCAATTATTGTATTTAATCATCACATTAGTCTTATGAGAAAAGTACTATTATCTCCAATTTACAGATGAGAAAACTGAGACGCAAAAAACTTTAAATAAGTGGAGTGGTATCACACAGCCGGTACAGGGCAGTGGTACAGCCGGGGCTTAAATGCAGGTCTCTCCGGCTCCTGTCCCTGTGCCAGCTTAGCTGGACAAACAACTCTCTTCTGTGTTAGTCGTGTCTGCAATTCTTCCCGAAGGAGAACTTTCACGCCACAGATACCCTCTCTGAAACTGCTGGGTTCGGAGGTCATGCAATAGGGAGAAAAAAGCTTGGGATCTGGAATCAGAAAATCTGGATTTGCATTGTTCTACTGTCTTGTAGCAATGGGATATTGAGCAGGTCCCTTCACTGCCTTGAGCCTTGGCTTAATCGTATGAAAAAATGGGTCTAGTGACATGTATAGATCACCCTAGGAGTCTTATGTGTTTTATGAAAGAAAAAAAAATTCCGAGACGGTCTTTTATAAAACAAAAGTCAATGTTAAATGTCAGTTATTGGAGAGAAGGTGTATTGGTCAGGATTCAGTTGCAGGCAATAGAAAGTACTCTAATTAGTTTAAGCAGAAAAATAATATAATGTAGGGAAATGGAAGCTTACAAAATTGTTGAAAGTGCTAGAAGACAAGTTCTAGGTTGCAAGGAGGTTTGGGAAATATAGTTTTCAGCTTTTGAGCCTCTGTGATCAGAAATATACTGAAGGAGGCTGGGACAGACATTGGGCAAACCAACAATTTGGTTCAAAGGCATCTATGCAATGATTTAGCAAATCCCCCACACTCAGCTCTGCCAGACTTTCCTGCTCCAAAGATGGAACTGGGAATGTGTTGACACCTACCCTTCTTCAACCTACAGAGAGTTTGGCAGGGTGGGGAGGGGTGTGGGGATTAGGAGGACTGAGACGTCAAGAGCTTCCAGAACACAAGGCTTGACAAAGCTAGAAACTATACAGTAGACAGTGAGGAAGGGCGCTGTAATTGTGAGGGTCAGCGGAGGAGAGCGGTGAACGAGGCCAGGAGCTCAGAGAGAGGGAGAGCAGGTGGAGAGCACACAGAAGCTGGGGCTACTCTGTGACCTCTGAAATCTGCTGTTTCAAGCTCACTTTCATTGACCGTCATGAGCGCAATGTGTGGGTGGGTCAGTCCAGTTGTAAGAACGGGACATGGGACATAAAGGGAGGCCAAGGTTAAAATGTACAACTCTTCCTCCTTCTGGAAGACATGTGAAATAAGACAGATTATGTGAGCTTCCTCAGGGCATTAAGATATGCACTTCCCATTCTTTCCTCGTTACCGTTCCAGACTCGCATTTTCATTTTCAAGCAGTGATCAGTTTGGAGGAATTTCAACTTCCTGCATTTTCAACTAAATGAAGTTCTTCTTAACCAGACCCACCCAAGAAGAAAAATGAAATTTTTTCTAACTTACTAATAATCATCATTAAAGTCTATAATAAGAAATTCATCTTTCCAGTTACTTTTTTTGTAAAGACGGGTATCAGGTTTCTCTTCAGGCTTTGTAATTCTCTTATGAGCTAGAGATATGCTCTTTTATAGATATGTCAGGAACATCCCCTCTGGTTGTCACGACGATGGTCAAGTCCACCTTCTGCGTGTCTGCTTTCCCAAGGATAGGACTGCTAGTGGGGTTGGCAGGGATGTAAGGAGAGGGAGGAGTCATTAAAAATGAAGGTAACAAGAACAAAGTCATTTCTTAAATTGCAGATAATTTTGTTTAACGTGGATGCAAAAGACAGCTGCTGCCTCAATAAATGATCATGGGTGGCGTGTCCCTATGGGGAAGCAGGGTCACGGCATTGATTCTGGGAAGGGTGGCCCAGTACATCTGGCAGCCTGAATCATCTTTACCGGGATAAGTGGGAAGGGGCTGGTGGGGCTGAGACCCCAGTCTAGGAAGCATGCCCAGGCTCTCAGTGACATTGGTGCTCCCTCTGTCCCAGTTAACATTAGAGTCGAGGGGATCTTGAGAGCATTTCCTCCCAAACCCATTTCACAATTATGAAAACTGGGGCCCAGAGAGTTTCCTTATCCTGAATCCTGAATGTATAAAATATTGAAAAAGTAAAGAATGAACTTGAGTGTAAAATTTCCAAATGTAAACCCAAATGGTCAATGAACAGGTGGGAGGATGTTTAACTTCACTAATAATCAAAGAAATGCTAATTAAGGGGCCGGCCCGGTGGCTTAGCGGTAAGTTCTCGTGCTCCGCTTGGCAGCCCGGGGTTCACAGGTTCGGATCCTGGGCGTCGCCGACGCACCGCTTGTCAGCCACGTTGTGGCGGCGTCCCATATAAAGTAGAGGAAGATGAGCACAGATGTTAGCCCAGGGCCAGTCTTCCTCAGCAAAAAGAGGAGGATTGGCAACGGATGTTAGCTCAGGGCTGGTCTTCCTCACAAAACAAAAGAGAGAAAAAAAAGAAATGCTAATTAAAACACTTTCTCTCCTATTTTAAGAAATTTAATTAAAATACTCAGAATTAGGGTAAGTGGGGTCGTGTGAATTGATTGGTGCAACTTTTCTGAAGGGCATTTTGGCAATACGTGTCAATACATGTCAAGAATCTTAAAGATGTACATACAGCTTTTGACACAGCAGTTAGAATTTTGGAAATCTGTCTTATAAACATTTCATAGATGTACAAAAGGTTTAGCCACAGGTTGTTCATTTATTGGATACAAGATATGTGTTCCAAAGTGGGACTATTTACACAGTACATTCATAGAATGGGCTATTTATAACCACAAAAACGTCTGGGTTCATCTTACTGATTTATTTCCAAACCTTCTTTAGCATCGTTTGTAGTTGAAAGAGCATAAACTTTGGTGACAAAAGATGCAGATTTAAAGTCCTCATTCCACCTCTTTCTAGGTGTGTGACTTCTTAAGTCACTTCAGCTTCTGAGTCTCTGTTTCCTCACCTGTAAAATGAAGTCAGAAATATTAGGTAAATTGGAGGTGCGTGGTGAGGATTCCCGAGCTCCTATGCAGGGAAGCATCTTGTAAACTCTTACACCATCCAGAACTCATGATTATGGTAACTTCTTCTGAGTACAGCTGAAACCACAGCCAGAGGCCTCCCCACACTGTGAGAAGGATTATTCTTGGAGAGTCTACCTACCTGTGGCAGAACAAAGTCCCTGAGCCCCCTGGACCTCACCACCTCTGACCCAGGGTCTGTTTAGCACAACTGTGGCCCCCTAGGGAGCCTGGATGACAGGAGTGGAGAATAGTGAGACCATTCTGTGACTGAGACACTCACAGCCACCAAGACGGGGCTGTGACTGGACTAGTGAGAGAAGTAACCTCAGACATCAGCACACAGAGTCCCCCGAACACGGGCACCAAGGCCATGATTGTCGCCATAGCCATGTGCTTCCTGGAACACCTGCTACAGTTTTTTAAAACAACTCACTTGTTAAAACTAAAATGAATTTATTCACAAAGGGAACTTTATATCACTACGGTAAATAAAAACGAAAATAGAGTTACTTGCTAAAGTACAATTGAACCAAGGCACGCACAATGACAACAAAATAGTGAAATTAAATTCTAGCTATTTTTGCCTGCTGAAGCCTTTCCTAAGATATGTTCTGTTAAGAGGAAAGTAACAAGTGTAGAGAGCTGTCGAGGACACACCAGCACCAAGATGAGAATTTCTCTTTGACACGTAATCCAAAGGATAAAAGGAGAACTGAAAAGTGATTACTTTTTTTACCAAGTGATTTACCTGTGATTCCTAAAATTATCATCTCCCTTAGGGAAGAAAGATTGATACAGTCAAAAAAAATTTGAGCAATATGGATATAGTCAATGTCTCCCACCGCCTCCCCACCCATTTCAGAGATGTTAACACTGTGGCCCAAACAGGAGAATAAACTTGTTCAAAAGCCCTCAGGGAGCCAGTGGTTGAGCTGGGATGAGACCCAGTACCTGACTCCCAGGTTGCTATGCCTTCTACCAAACACCCCAGTGGACCTTGTAAGAAGGTTCAGTTTTAGAAGATGAAGGAGATGAGCAAAGACAAGCTCTGAATCCCCAAGACTTTTGCTTTGAAGAAATTACAGCTGTTCTTTTGCATTTGTGGCTCCACGTTTAGAAAAAAGGACAAAAACCACCATGCATCCGTCAAAGAATATATATATTTTGAATTACAGACTTTCTTTGAAACGGCCTATATTTAAGCGCGGAGTTCAACATGCAGCTGAGAGCAACACAGATAAAGCTCCTTCATCCAATACATCCCACGGTCAGATCCTAATTAAATATCACCATATTGCTATACTCGCGTGGCACTTCACGTTTGTGCGTTTCTTTATAGATAGTGCACTCACGAGGTGTTTTCACACACATCGACTCACTGGAGTATCACCCTAACCACGTGAGGAGGGTGTTATTATTCTTCATGTGTACACCTGAGGATGCCGAGAATCCAGAACAGAGGCTTGACTGGGTCACGTGGATAGGAAGGGGAGAACCTGAGACCAGGACTCGAGCCCAGAGCCAGAGTTCTTTTCCCTCCCTGAGTTGCCTCCTCTCTCCCTGGCCACCAACTTCTGCCACTACCTGTGTAGCCGTCGTGTTGGTACCCAACGCTCAGAGGGAAGAGTTTCTCAGCTCAGATAGCCAGGAGCCCAAGGGCAAGAGTCTTTGGACTGAAAAGGTTTAGCTGGGTGGTTTTGGGAACAGAAGGAGCAGGAAGAGTGAAAGTCACGATGGAGCCCAAAGCCTCACAGAAGGAGATGGCCAACAGTTTCTTCTTGCAGAGCATCATTACAGTTTTCAAAGCCCTCAGCAAGATCACCACTTCTTCAGGAAGACCTTCCCTGACCTCTCAGACTATGTCGTGTCTCTGATTTATGGTCCCATTTTTGTTCTTTTCTAATAATTTTTATAGTCTGAAATGACTTATTGGAAGGATTTTTTGCTTCCTGTTTGTCTCCTCCACTGGACTGGAAGCTTTGCAAGGGCAGGGGTGTCATTGTTAATCACTGCTGTATCCTAGCACCCAGGATTGTGCCTCAAACATGGTCGGTGCTCAATGGATATTTACTGACTAATCAACACCCGATGAGAAGGGTAGGGAAGATATTCTTCAGCACACGTGCTGGCGAGGTAATGGAGGTGGTGTAGTGTGTAAGTTTTCAAAGCAAGTTCTGGGGACCCCTAGGAGTCCCCAACAACCTTTCAGGGGGTCCACAAGGTCAAAACTATTTTCGTAATAATACTAAGATGTCATTTTCTTTGTTCACCACCATTCTCTCACGGGCGTACAGCAGAGCTTTCTGGAGGTTGCTCGATGTGTGATGACGTCATTGCCCTGATGACTAATGGAACGTGTGCTGTGTATTCAGTTTTAATTTCTAATACGGTGATTCATATAACCCACAGAAACAAAAGCTCTTTGGGATCCTCAATGATTCTGAAGACTGTAAAGTTGTCCTGAGACCACAGTGTTGGAGGACTGTTGGCCTAGTGGTAAGAGTGAGCCCTCCTGGGGCCTGAGGGCCTGGGTTCAAATCCTGGATGTGTCTAATCTTAGATGAACTGTGCAACCTCTTGATGGCTTGGTTTCCTCATCTGTAAAGTAAGGTAACAATAAAACTAATCACACATGATGTAAGGTTGTTGAGCTGTTTAAATATGAGTTGATTCTATAAAAAGTAATTAGAACACTGCCTAGTACATAGTAACTGTTCTGTAAATATTAGCTATCTTGGAGGTCCAGAGAGGTTAAGAGTCCTGTTCAAGGTCACACTGGGAGTGAGCGGCAGAGCCTCCCCTGAGCCATTGTGGGTCTGAGGGCGTGCCTAGCTCTTCCCAGGTGTGGGAGATGCAGGCACAAGCAGGGAGGGTCCTTCTCCCCCAACTGGCCCAGTGACCAGGGAGACAGAGAGAAGGATGTTTGATTGGTGGCCGCACCTGTGACCAATCCCAGTCTGCAGGGCCCGCAGGACGTGTTGGCGTGGAGGAAGAGAGCCCCAAGGACAGTGACAGACCGGCTAGCCTGGGAAGGCCTTGTGGCTCTGGACACTGGCACCTGCCTCTGAGAAGGCAGCAGGGCCAGCCTGGGCCAGGGAGAAGCACTGATTCCTGGAAATGTGCATCAGCACATTCGTTACCGTTTTATCAGCAAAGTACAGACGAGGCCAGGGAGCAGGGGACGGATCCTGTTACTCGTGACGAAATGCCCTTCTGGTCAAGTATGAAAAATGTTTTAGGAATGAATTCCCAGCCATGGTGTGAAAACAGATGTTGGATTCTTTTTTTTTTTTTCCTCTCTGACAGGGGAAAGGAAGACAGGGCATAGTTCAGGAAGACAGGGCAGGACTCAAATGTTTGAAGGCCAGCTGCTCACGTGTATAGAAGGCCTGGAATGACGTCAGAAGAGCGGCTAGCATGTCCAAGCTGCCGGGACTAGGGGAACCCCCATCCACTCCCCTGTTCTACATAAGGGGAAACTGAGGTCCACTTAAGAGGGAAGGGAGGTGCCCAAGGTCACACGGCTTGGCCACGGTTCCCTGCGCCTTTTGCCAATGCCTGAATCAAGATCAGCAACAATCACAAAATTAGGGCTGACAATCTTGAATGAATCCCTAGAAAATGAACTTGGGAAAAATTAAGTTTTCACGACAAGGACAAAAGTCTTACCTAATTTAATTTTTTTCTTTTAAATAATTAAGTAAAATATCCTTTCTCTCAAAAATAATCTATGTTTATAAGGGAATAGAAGCAACTATTGAGGCATTCAGCCACATCTGTGGAGGTGGAGGAGTGACGAGTGGAAAGAGAGCAGCTTAGGCGTCAAGTACAACCCGAGTTAAAAATCCTGGATCTGCCCTTCGATCGCTGTGTGATCTCGGGCGAGTCTCTGAGCCTCCGTCTTTCCTTTACAAAATGGGGATAATGCCGCTTTCTTGAAAGGGTTGTTGTGAAGAAGGTAGAATTACTATCAACAGCTAACTTCCTTGAACACTTCCAATGTGCCAAACACTGGGCCACGTGCTTCCCTGGATTATATGCATTTGATCCTCCCAATAACTCAATAACCTAACTATGTTAGGAGTTCATTTATAGAGAAGAAAATGGGGATTCAGAGAGGTTAAGTACCTGCTCACTTAAGGTCACTGAGCCAGAAAGGATCAGAGGTGGGATTTGAACCCATGCTATCTGACACCACAGCCTGCATGAACCCATGTAAGGTGCCTAGGCTGGGAGCAGCACATGTAAGAGGTGCAGCAGAAATGGCAGCCGGTGTTGGTATTATTAAAATAATCATATTTTATTTCACTTAGCCTTTGTAGCATCACAAAGGCCAAATCATTCTGAGATCATTACTGAAAAGAAGTCAGTAAAGTAATACCAAGAAATATCTGAAGATAAAACCCCAAATCTCTTCAGTATGTGAGACGAGGAACGAATACAGTGGCCCTGACCTAGAGGTGCCATCTTGAGGGTTTGAGAAAAAGAATTAAGCTCTGAGTGAATTTCTATATCATAAAATTAATAATGGAAATTATACATTGAGCCCCTGCTATGGATCTTTCTGGGTGAACTAAACCATTATATTACTCTGCTTTGAGCGGGAATTACACAACCCACTGGAGGAATATCAGTTATCGCATGCTGGTCACAAGGTCAGGCTGGCAGCTATACATAAACGTCTTGATTAAAACAAATGGATCGTTACACAACAAACATCTTTTTTTTTTTTATTGTGCCCTCTTTCATTATGTGGGGCTCATGGGAAACAATTAGTGACAAGGTCCCTCCTTGATGAGAAAGTTGGGAGACCCTCAGCTGAGAGTCCAGCCATTTCAGAGTTGTTTTATGAGCAGAGATTGTCCAGGACTGGCAAGGAAGTTCAGAAAATGCTGGGTGGCCCATTGATCTCTGATGCCTATAAAACCCCTGATAATTGGAAAGAACTAGAAGCACATCTGCTCCATTGCATCATTTTAAAGCAGTAGATGGAGCTTAGAGAGTGGACAGAATTTGTCCACGATTACCAGGGAAATTGAGGCAGGTCTGGGGCTCCTGAGTCGTTGCTCTCTCCTCAATGGTTTTCAAATGTCTTGGGTGAGTTTTACAGAAGACTTTTCTGAGCTCTTTGGACATGAAGCTCTTGTTGTTTAATAACCTGGAAAGACTTCCCTCAGAAGGTGACTTAAAATATAACATGAAGAAAAGTATACATAAGTGTACAGCTCAATGAATTTTCGTGAACCCATGCAACCAGTACCCAGTTCATGGAGCAGGACATTACTAGCAACGCAGAAGCCCCCATCTCATGCTACCTTATAGTAACTACCACTCCTTTAAGGGGTAACTACTCTTATGAATTCTAACACCACAGATTGATTTTTGCCTGTTTTTAAACTTTTTCTCAATGGAATCACATAAGATGTATTCTTCTGTGTCTGGTTTCTTTCACTCAATATTGTATTTGTGACATTGTTTCATATTTTTGCACTTAATTATAGATCACACCTTCTCACTGCTGTATAGTATTCTATTCTGTGGATATATCAAAATTCATTGATCCATTCTCTGTTGATGCACGTTTGGTTACTATGTATAATGCTGTTGTGAGCATTCTAGTGTGTGTCTTTTGGTGCATGTATGTTCATGTTTCTATTGGGTACACATAGAAGTGGAACTGCATGGAGAGGATGAGGATGAGATACCTTCTCAAAAAGGGTCAAGGGGAAGCTCTTTCAGCAGAGGAAGGGTCTATGCGTAGGCATGTAGGTGCAAAAGGGCAAGAGACATTTGGGGAACACTGAGTGATCCAGGGAATTGAGCTTAAGGAGCCTGTGAAGCCTGAACAATGGGATTCTCCCTCTCCTGAGACAGTCCCTCTCCCTCCTCACCTCTGTCTGGCTAACTCCTTGTTCTTCAATCATTTATATCTCAACTTTGAGGTCATCATTTCCTGGGAGGCTTCCCAGCTGCCTCTGCCTGGGTAGTTATCTTCTCTGAGCTCCGATGGCCTGCCGTGACTGCCCTGGCATTGTTTGTTGACCTTGCCTTTCTCCTCACCAGACTGTATGTTCCTTGAAGGACAGAAGGGGGTTGACTCAGTGTCTTCTGTTTGCACCACGGATCCACTTAGCCCTGTCTCTGCCCTGTTGTCTGTCTAGGGAAGCTGACCTCTATGCACTGTGTCAAGAGGCCTCCTTGCCCTCTGCTTCTGGCTCTGGCCAATGGAGGAGTCCTCTCAGAAGACGGGAGGTAGAGAGGAGAGTGAGAGCAGGTGATCTTTCCCCTAGCTTTTGCTCTGCAGGGTTATCTTGGGCTGGCTGCATTCCCAGTAGAAGCGCATAGCTTCTCTCCCTTCAGATAAACAGCTCTCTCCCTTCAGGCCTAGAGGTACTAACTAGAGTCTCGAAGTTTCTAGGCTCAGGGTACTGCACTATCCTTGTGGTTCCCCTACTACTCAATCAATCCTGCTTGAATTGTTCTAGTTTGTGTGTGCTATCTGCTGGGACCCTGACTGATACATGCATTTTATTCATCTCTGTACCCACTTAGCACACAGCCTGGTGCATGCAGGTGATCAATGAAGGTTTATTGACTAGATAAAAGGGTTAAGAACTGGGAAAGGATGAAGCTAGAGGAGCTGGCCAGAAGCCAATAGTGAAGGACCTTGCCTGTCCTTTTCAGAAGTTTATGTTAATCCTCAAGACCAGGTGTTGCAACTTCAAGTGTCTCTAAGGGCCAGGCAGGTCCAGGTGGGGATTGTGGCAAATCAGGAAGTGAATGCTGTCTATATTATGCCTCCATTACTCAGTATCAGCCCACTAATGCTCTGCAGGAATTTGGACCCAGCATGACCAGATCTTCTAATTTTTCAAGAGAGATCAGAATCCTGATTTCTGATTTTTTGTTCTGTGAAATTTCTGATTTTTAATGTGAAATGCCAAGGTTTAAATGTTGTCAACACTTCAAGTTTTAAAACACTTTGCACTGGCAAATGAAGCATGGCTGCTAGTTTATAAGCTCTCTGCAACCAGTGGAAAGCTGTTGGACAGTGTGAAAGTGGGAAGTGAGGTGCTCAGATATTGCACAGTGCCATGAAAAAGACCTCCCCAATAAATGAGCTGCAGAGACAGTGAGCCCTTTGATCTTGGTCCCTAAAGCAATTCAAATGTGCTGAGGTTCTTACCCGGAGAACACTAATCCTTCTGCACGATGAATATATTTTTTTAAATCAGTTTTTAGTTCTAAAAATAGTGTTTGGTGGATTTCTCCACTTTAGTCAGGTTCCCAGCCACTTTCTCTATTTCTGCTTCAAGCTGGGAGCTCTGAGTTCTTTTGGGTTGTATCAAATTATACACTGTGCAAAGGCATCCATTTCACCAACAGATGGACTTAATGTGCATGAAAATACATGCCTTTTAAAGAAACTAAATTAGTAGTTCCACTTCTTTCCCCTTTTATTAAAGACAGAGTTCTAGGAGAGCTCTCTGCTATAAAGTCAGACTTTACAGACATCAGCAAAACGAGATTTATTTGGATGGAAATCGGACAGAACATCAGACGAGTCCCCCGCGACACTGAACCTGCAGGTTTCGAGCAGATATTCGGAGGAGGCTGGCCCCCAACCCCAGCAGTACTTAAAAACAGAAGCGGGCGAGGAACAACTTTGAAATCTTGAGTTGGAGGTTCTCTTGAAAGGATGGGTCGATGGCTTCCTTCGATGGTGGGCAAGACGGCGTGAAGACTGCGGAAGCTGAATGAAGCAGGGGGGTACAACCCAGGAGCACTGGAAGTGGAGTCAAAAGACCTAGATTCTAGTCCTGGTTTGTCACTAACCCATTCTGTTGCATCAGACGAGTTCCTCCCCCTCTCACACTCTCTGATTTCTCATGTAGAATACTGAGCCAATAATCCTCCTCTGTCTACCCCACGAGGTTATCCTTCGAGGAAGAAAAAAAGGGAATATTGTGAAGGAAAGCACCTTCTTTTCCATGCTTTACTTATGTATTTATTTATTATAATGATACCAACAGCAGCATGAATGTATTCTGACTGTGGAATCTCAATCAGTACATTATTCTCCTTTGCTCCCCTTTCCCTCCTGTGTATGTGTCCTTGATTTTTTTTGAAATTATATACATATAATATAGATATTATGGTGGGTTTTTTTGGTCTCACAAATAGAATTATGCTATACATACTCTACAATTTGCTTGTTTTACTGAATAAAATGTTCGATGTCAGAATATACAAATCAGCCACATTCTTTTGGATGGTTTCACAAATGCCATAGTTTGGACGCATTTTTAAGCATTCCCTACTAATGGGTAATATGGTGCTTCCAATGTCTCATTGCTACCAGAAAATGTAGTGTACACCTCTTCGTACCCATCTGAAAGTATTTCCCTGGGGTAGGTATCAGGAACTAAAATTGCTTAATCAAAGAGAATGCACATTTAAAATATTTTTATAGATAGTGCCAAATTGCCCTCAAAACAAGTCTACTGACGTGTGTTCCTGCAAGCAGTATTTAAGAGCATGCTTTTCCCCCTCCCCCACTTGATATTATTAATCTTTTAATTTTCGCCAATTTGATGAGTGAAAAATGAAGTCTTGCTACCATTTTAATCAGTCTTTCCAGATAGTAAGATTGAGCAACTTTTCATATCTTTACTGGCCATTTCTAAAGATAAGGTCCCCGTCTATGTTAGAATAGCTAACGAAAAACCATGGTTGTAGTAGAAAGAACGGCAGCTGCAGGAGGGATGTTGGCTCGGGTTCTGACTCTTGCATTTACAAACTTGGTGACTTTTGGCAACCTACCTCACTTTTCTAAGCCTCTATGTTCTCATCTATAAAATGGGAGACATACTGTTTTCAACTGAATGTTTGTGTCCTTCAAAATTCGTATGTTGAAGTCCTGACCCTCAATGTATTTGCAGGTGGGGCCTTTGGGAGGTAACTAAGATTAGATGAGGTCATGAGGGTAGGACCCTCATGATAGGATTAGTGCCCTTATAAGAAGAGACACCAGAGAGCTTGCTCACTCTCTCTGCTGTGTGAGGACACAGCAAGAAGGCAGAAAACCAGGAAGACCAATATGTGTCACCAGGAGCCAAATTGTCCAGCACCTTGATCTTGGATGCCCCAGTCTCTGGACTGTGAGAAATAACTTTCCGTTGTCTATGGTATTTTGTTAAGGCAGCCCGAGAAGACAAACACACATACTGTCGCTACCATGTCCTCCCCTGAGGACTGTCATAAGAATTAAATGTGAAAGTGCATGCAAAGCCCTTTGTGATAGTATATTAGTCTGGGTTTCCCAGAGAAACAGAACCAATAGGAGATATATATATAAAATTAGGAATTTGTCATGCAGTTATAGAGGCTGAGAAGTCCCAAGAGCTGCAGTTGGTAAGCTGGAGACACAGGGGAGCGGATGGTGTAAGTTCCAGTCTGAGTCTGAAGGCCTGAGACGCAAGAAAGCTGATGGTGTAAATTCCAGGCTGAGTCTGAGTCCAAAGGCAGGAGGGGAAAAATGTCTCAGCTCAAAGACAGTCAGCCAGAGAGCATAAATTCTCCTTTATTCTTTTATTCAGGCCTTCAACAGATTGGATGAGGCTCACCTACATTAGGGAGGGCAATCTGCTTTACTCAGTCTGCTGATTCAGATGTTACCATCATCCAGAAACATCCATACAGACACCTCCAGAATAATATTTAACCAAATATCTGCGCACCCCATGGCCTAGTCAGGTTGACACATAAGATGAACCATCATGGACAGTCTGGACAAAGATAGGGATTTTTTGATTAATCCAATCTTTTGGAGAAAGAGAAATTGCTAATCTTAACCCCCTTTTCATTCTCTCCCTGTTTAGTGTGTGTTGATATTCAGTGACTGAGTAGCTATGAAAGAGGTGCATTTCTATTAAAAAATGAAATCAAACATTTTCTGTCTTGTCTTTATTAGTGGAGATGATTATTTTGTATGGGGGAGAAGGTTTAAGACGGCTTTGGATAAAATCTCTAGATTTGAGTGCCCACAGGAGGTGGTCAGACCCATTGAGTCACTTATATAGAAAATCTCCTGGGAAGAGAAGCTGTAGGGGAATAGAACAGCCTCCCAGGTTGGCACTGGGTCTGTTCTTCCAGAGGGCCCTTCTCCTCGAGGCTGGTGGGCTGGGCTGGACAGGGAGAAGGACTGGATACTCCACACCCTGGGCAGCCTCGCAGCTCCTCCTTTCTGGTTGATGGAATCTCCCTGAACACCCAAAGGTACTGGCAAATGGCTGCTCTTCTCTAGGCCTAGTGCCCCAGTCCATCGAATGGGAGCTTGGATTCCATGATCTTGAATGGCTCTTTCAGCCTGGGAGGTCTGGGATAGAAAAACCTTTTCAGCCCTCTTCCTGCTCTGACTCTCTGAGTGGCTCTCAGGTCTGAAAAGCCCCATGTTTCTTGGAGTCAGGCTAAGTAGCCCTGAAGGAGGGTGAGCTTAGCTGTCTTTTCACCAGGGAGTCAGTGTGCACCTTGGCTGTCTGCAAGGAAGAGTGAAATGAAAGGGGGATGCTGACATCGAATATAGCCCTTCCTTTGGGCCAGGCATTGTGTACGGGCTTCCCATGTGTCCCCTCAGTTAGCTCCCATAGCCACCCTATGAGGTAGACACTCTTATTGTTCCTGTCTTATAAATGAGGAAGGCACTGCAAGGTTAAGTAACTCACCCAAGTAACTAAAAAGGGGTAGGATTCAAACTCAGTGCCTCTCTTGTGTGGCTCATCTTTTCAATTGGGGCTGTGGGTGAATGGTCAAAGTTGGGCAGACATCCCAAATGTGTCTGCTATAGCCTGGCACACAGTAGGTATTCAATAAATGGTACTGACTGTTACAACTATAAGAGACCTCCGGGGACACAGAGGGGGCTGACTGGGGAAGGACTAGGGAGCAGGTCTTGTCTCTGTGTCCACACTGCCTGAATAGTTAGGTTAGGTGACTATGGTAGCATCTGAGGTCTCTGGGCTGTCAGGGTAGGAGAAGATATGGGTGACATGTCCTAAAGTCAGGCTGCTTTCCTAAGCACATCAGCGAACAACCCCTTAGTGCAACTTCCCGCTTTAACCCCACATCCCCTGGCCTAGTTCAGGTCCTCATGAGCCCCCTCCTGGGCTCTTGCTTCCTAAACCATATCTAGGTTTATTCTCCAGCCAAAGCATCCCCTACATCTACTGCCAGATTTATTTCCTGTTGACGGTCTCAGATGATGGAACTGCCCAGCTCAAGAAATTTCCAGGCCTGCGTGATCTGCCTCAGACATAGTTTTCCCACCTTTTTGGTTTGGGTCCTTTAAGCATCTTATGCTACAAGTCAGGCCATCCATTTATTCTTCAGACATTTGTTGATGACCACCTACTATGTGCCAGCATCGTGTTGGTCACTTGGGACACCAAGTCAAATAAGATGTTGTCCCTGCATTGGGAGCTCACTACTTTGTAGCCTTTTTTTTTTTTTTTTTGCTTTTCCTTCTAATTCACCATTAGCATAGTGTCCTGGAGATCTCCATCCAGAGGCAAAATATGTGTACAGCATCCTATTGGCTCCTGGTTATATCTCCATTCCAGAAACTCTCCTGACACTCTTCCTTCTCTCATAGTAGCTTGCTGACTTTCTCACCTGCCCTCCATCCTGAAAGCTCCTCCAGGCTGGGAGGTTATCTTCTTCATCTTTGTCATTCTCAGGGGTCCTAGGATTAGGCCTGTCAGACAGCGGGGGCTCCATAATGAATCCCTGAATCCTACTGCTATGGAGGTGATGCTCTGACTGAGTGGCTGTGTGGATTTCCTCCTCTGAATTTAAACAAGTGAGACCTTAGAGCAGTGGCTCTAAGCAGTTCCAAAACTGGGGCTGTACACAGAATCACCTCCAGAAAGCTTTTAAAACTCTCACCGTCCAGGACGCACCCCAGATCAACTGAGTCAGAACCGTGGATGGAAAGACCCAGGCATCCCTACCTTGTAAAGCTCCTCAATTCCTTCCAATGTGCAGCTGCGTTTGCAAACAACTGTCTTAGAGGTTGGTTTGTTCTTCTCCAGGCTATGGGTTATCAGCCTGAGGGGATTTTGCACGCTGGCAATAATAGATATATAAAATGACTTTGCTATAATACTGTCCTTAGAAGGAACACTCAGTAATTTTACAAAGAAGAGTCAACTCATAAGAGCAAGAGCAACTTTACTGCAGTCCAAAGTCCAAAAGTTGTATTTCAGAAATGAGGCCTTAACCTAAAGGAGAACAATATTTGGCAGGATGAGGCTGTAAAAATTTACCAGCAATCAAGTAAATAAAGAACCGAGGTATTATAGAGCACATGGCCATAAAGAAATATTGGCCCATTTGCCTTTTACCAAATACTAGCCCCCAAACCAACACTCCTGTTAATCCATCACTATCTGGAGTAGCTGACCTGGGTGGCTGGTCGCTGATTAGATTGTGCAAAAAGCCATCAGCCGGCTGTTGAGCCAGAAGGTAGTTAGAGACGGGCGGAGAGGAGGAAGAAGGAAGACTGCTCCTAGTAAAATCTCGCTCTGCTTCCCTCGAAGTGACTGGATTCATTTAGAAAGAGGAGGCAAACTCTTACGTGGAATCACGGAATTACATTCTGTGTTTGTTACATCGGAAATTTGTATTCTGTAGTTTGTATGTGCATAGACCTTTCGTTCTTACCGGAACAGTGCAAATGCTACATAAAACTAACTCAGCTGTTTTTAATTCACTTCTTGACGTGTGCAATTCTACCACCATTCTCTCCTTTTGGCTCACTGATGAGTAAGGATGGGCTAAAAGGAAACCGAACTAAGTGACTGGCTAAAACACATGACAAGGCTGGTTGGTCTTGCGAAGCAAGTTCTGGGTCTAACAAACAGCATGGCCTCTTAACACAGTCAGCACCCCTGCCGCCCCAGGTTATTCAGTCGTAGAAGCAACATACTCTCCTTGCACTTGCTTTGAGTCTTGCTGACCTCCCACCCATTGTGGGTCCACCAGAACTGTGGACTCACGTGGCATGGCCGACACTATGGTGAATGGGAAGCAAGGAATGGCAGACACACACCCATATCTCTTCTGCTCACCTGCCTGTTCCCGTGTTCCATCAGACTTTGCTTATAAACACATGTTCCAAGATAAAATGATTAATATTTTCAGGATGGAGCCCGCAGAGCATTAAACCAAACATGGAGCCCTTCTGAGTACAGGGCTCCACCCAACCGCACAGCTCGCACACCCAGGAAGGTAGCCCTGGGTACACGGAAGGGAGACGCATGGCTGATGGCGGGCAGAATAGTACAAGCTCTCAGAAAGCGTTTGGCAGTTGGTGTGATGTTCGCACCTAATAGACCTACAATTCCCTTTCTGGGGAAGTATCCTAATGCCATAATCATGAAGTTTTCTAAAAAGCTTTATTTACAAAGCTGTTCATTACAGAATTACGTAGAGCAATGAACCACTGTCAAACCTGAATATGTATGAAGAAAGAATGATTAAGGGGCATTTCCCTGATGGAGTATTATGCACCCAGTAAAGCCCACGGAGACGACTTCAAAGCACGGGAAAATGTGTCCACTTAAACGCTAAGTGGAAAAACACGAAGATGACATGCTACGTGCATGATTCCATATATATCCCCAAGTAAATGCCAGTCAAATGCTTTACAGTCGCTGGGTGGTAGATTATGGGCACTTTTCTTTATTCTATTTTCCATTCATTCCAAATTTTATTTGGTGAACATTTATTCCTTAATTATGTTTTGTCTACTTGCTGCAGCCCAATTTTTCTGAGGGTCCACATGATTTTAGGGCTTCAGGGCAATGATGCAACAACTATCAGTCAATTTGGCATGTTTTGTACAGTTCAAAGCGTGTGGCATTCTTGGCCTCTTCCTTAAAGGAGCATGGTTCCTATTAAGTCACTTGGCAGGGGAGACCGACAAAGGGGTCAAGGTTTTTTGAGGAGGGAGGGCGTTTTTTCTGCCTTGATTTTCATTGGTCTGTATTAGAGCAGAGTTCACTGAAGATGCTTTACGAAGGCTCTTCTGTACTGAGAGTAGTCTGCGTGTTACATGAAGCCCCTGGCATTGAGATTCAAAATGACCCGGGTTTGAATCCAGGTCCATCTCTTCCTGGCTGTGTGATTTCTGAACCTCAGTCACTGCAGCTAGGAAATAGGAATGGTGTCCCCTCCGTAAGAGGACAGCTAAGAGGACGCCATCAGAACATCGAACTAGACGCTGTGTGCACAAGACCTGTCCTGGGAAAATCGTTCTGTGAAACGTTGGTTGTTGGTCGCACCACAAAAGCCTCATACCCCATATTCCTCTAGGGGATTAGAAGGCCAAGGTTTGGCAATTGAGATGGCAAATTCGTTTCCAAATATATTGTTTCCAGTAAAATTATCTTTTCAAAACAGTTTATGGTGTTTCATGTCTCTCAAACCACAGAGTTTATTTTTCATCATTTTTATAGCTTCACAAAAAGTGCTCTTTTTCAAGTTTTTAAAGTATTCCAAGAAAAATAAAAGAAGATTCTATCATGGTCAAAGAAAAAAAGACCTTTTCCTCTGAATTCTAGAGGTGGTCAAACCTAATGACTAGAATAAGACAAAAGCAATTAGAAAACTTTTATTAAACACTATAATAAGAGTAAGTCACGATTCTGGTTGTTCTGCATTCACTCATTCATTCACACACTCAGTGAACATTTGCTGAGTGCCTGGACTGGGCACTGGGGGTAGAAAGATGAATAAAGTATGATTTCTCTGCCTACTCTCCCCTGTACCTCTTTTTCCAGGAGGCAGGATTGTAAACTAACAATTACACTACTCTGTACACAAAGGATGTGGAGGCCATGGTTGGGGGCACCAACTCTGGCTGAAGGGGTAGAAGATGGCTTCCCAGAGGAGGGACCTTCACTCTGTCAAAGCGCTTCAGGGCTCTGGCACCTACACCGTCCCCGTCATGCTGTAGTGTATCTAGGCTGGTCAGCAAGGACAGGTAATCCAAAGATGCTCCTCTCACCACTGTCAGCACCAAGGCCTAAGGTTTGGTCAAGAGGCAAAATGAAACCATCAGCAAAAGGAAGGCTGGGATTTCCAGATTCCAGCTCCCTATGTACCCATCATAACTGAGAACAGCCTTTGGCAAATGTACTAGTGGCTTCTGCAAACTACAGAAATAAGGCCCTTGCTTGTAAGTGGGTATCTCTAGGAGACCCAGTGGGTGACAGGAGTAGACTTTCTCTGACCTCCTGGATCAGAATCATCTGTAGATGCTCGTTAAAAATCAAATTCCTGTTCTCCACAACAGAGGAACTAAGTCAGAATATCTCGGGGCGGGGCCTGGTAATATGTTTTTGACCAAATCCCTGGTTATTCTTGCATACCACCTAATATTTAAGAATCACCGATGCAAGAGAAAGAACATGTAGCTCAAAGTTGATAGTTGTGGTTCTATGATGTGGGCAAATCATCGTACCTCTCTGAGCTGCGGCGTCTACATCTTTAGAATGGGGCATGAGAATAATATTTCCCTTGCAGTATGGTTGTGAGACTGAAATAAAATGATGTGAGTGATCTCACCTCGTAATGATAAAACGCCTCACAGTGCTTAGGCTTCTTTATTACTTCTCAGGACAGTGCATTCTCTCTTCAAAGAACTCTTAACTAAATGCAAGTCCTCTTATAAATTTGTTGGGGGGTGTGTGGAATAGTTTTTGATGTGTTCTGGTCCTAGTTCTAACTTTGGAGGTACTGTCAACATAATCAATTTGCATTGAATAAAATGTGTTTTGGAAATACAATGATAAAGAATATCTTGGATTTTTTTGTGAGTCTAGTTTAGGAAGAGACATGTAAACAAATAATTTCACTGGAATTTGAAAATAATGATAATGGTCATAATAAAAATATTAACATTAATAATAGTGATCATAATTAACATTTTTTGAGCATTACTATGTGCTATGAACTCTGCTAAGTGTTTATATTTTCTCATTTAAGGCTCATTATTATCCTATAAGATGGGCATTATTACCTGAACTTTACAGACGGAGAAACTGCAGCCGAAGGAGGTGAAATGACTTGCCCAGGGGCATACACTCAGAAGTAGAAGAGTCAGATTCAAGTCCAAGTCTGCCTGATTCTAAAGTTCTCCTTTTTCTATTGGTCTATAGAGTCTCTAGGAAATGAGGGGGTTTGCATTCACAAATTGTCAGACCTAACTCAGTCTGAAGTCCTAGGCTAAAAGGTGCCTTAAAGTAGTAACTTTCAAACTATTGACAGCAGCCAACAGTGGCAAACTGATCTTACATCATAACCCAATGCACATACACACACGCGCATTCACACATCCCTATATATGTTTGCCTGTGTATGTATTTATGTATCTGTCATCCAACAATACTTTTCTTTACTCTGTTGGTTTTGTTCCTTTTCTTTCTTTCTTTTTTTTGATGCTTATGGTGACCCTGTTGATTTATTTGCTAATGGGTCTGACCTATGGTTTGAAAACCCCACCTTAAGGGATAGCGAGACCAGGCTTCTCTTTTGTAGATGTGAAGACTATGGCTGGGAGAGGGAGAGCAATCCGAGAAGGATCTCATCAGTAATTAGCAAGAAAAGTAGCTTACAATTCAGGCCACCAAACTGCTAGTCTGGATCTTCTTTTTCTGTTAATAGGATCACTATTCTAAAATGGCGGTCCTACTAACAGAAAGAGCAATCATTTTGTGGTCTGATGACCCTAGATTCGAATCTGAACTCCACCTTGTCTAGCTGTGTGACTTGAGGTGTGACTTCTCAAGCCTCTCTGAGTCCATTTCTCCCTCTGGAAAAGGGCGGGTAACAATACCTGTTAGGCGTATTGTGAAGATGACTTGATATTGACGCCCAGTACCTGGCGCACATTATGTGCTCAACACGGCGGTAACTAGGGGAGACTTTAAGTGTGGGATGACGAAGGCTGAGAGCCATTGTAACATGGGCATTAATGTAACCTCATGTATTTCCAGAATCCAGTGCAACCTGCATCTAAGGGTCTTAGATGCAGAGATAATATTTGTATATGTTAGTGTGGTCTAGTGGGGGAAAATGTTGGCTTTAGAGCCAAATAGACATGACTATGAATCCCAGTTCTAGAACCTTCTAATCTCAGTGAGACTCAGTTTCCTCATCTGTAAACAGGGATATTAAAACCTCCTTCAAAGAGGTATTGTGGGAATTCACGGAGATATTTTCCCCATATTTTCTTCTTCCTTCCAAATCTGACTTAGAAATTTTACATATCTTTGGATTTTATTTTACTTTTTTATTACGAAAAATTTCAAACACATAAAAGGTAAAAGCATAGTAAAATGACCCCTCCTGTATCCATTCCCAAATTTCCAGCCTTCAGATGACACCACAGCCTCATGAGAGGCCCTGAGTCACTGGCACCCAGCTACAACCACATCCACATTCCTGACCCACAGAAACTGAGATAACAAATGCTTATTGCTTAAGGTTGCTAAGGCTTGTTACTGATTTGTTACTCAGCAACAGAAAACTAACACTAGACTGAAGGAAAATGACATTTATTGAAGCATCTAGCTCCGTGCTTCATACATAGTAACTGCTCAATAAATATGAACTTGTTATATGTGGAAGCAGCCACTTAGGACATCTTGATATGCCGTGGATTAATGCTATGGGCAAGGGACATATACGTGGTGTAGGAGCCTAAAGGAGATTCTGGACCAGTTCTGAAGTTGGGAAAAGTTTACAGAAGAAGTGAATTTCAGGTTGTATGGGATGGAAAGGAATATGAGGCAGAGAACTGGGGTAAGAATATGCTTTGTAGGGGAAACAGCACAAGCCAAAGCATGAGGGGTGACAGTGCCATCTGTTAGGGGAACAGTAAGTGGTGTAGTGTTGATGGCGTGAAGGCTACATGGCAAGAGGTAAAACTGAAGCCAGACCACAAAAGTCGTGATTCAGTAAAACATGCTTTATATTGGGCTAACATTTCTTTTTTAGGATGCTCACTAGAATCACATACTCAGAGAAGTAGAGAAGACTGTGGAGATAAGGTAGTTCTTTGTCCACTTCCACTCTTTTTCAGACAGTCCTCAAGGAAAGGTTCATTTAAGTATTCACTAAGGTATTTACATTAGTCCATTGTCAATTATCTAATTGTTAAATAAACAAGATAGGTAACCAAGGAGGTTTCATTTGGTCTAAGTCATCTTGTATGAAAGTCCATACCACCCATATTTGCTGGCATTTCTTTTGTTGTATAATAAATCACACTCCTCTTGAACAGTTGGCATTTACTTGAATCTGACAGCCACTATGAATCACACATCCTTGATAAGTGTTTTTCCTACTTTGCTTTAGCCTTCGGGGAACTCAGAACCTAATTTGTGTCCCAACTTCCTGCTATATAGTGCCGAGACTCAGTCTTCCTCTGGCTTCATTCAATTTTTCTAACTATTTTGCTATTCCCATGATTTCTCTGACCATTTTCATTGTATTAGACATTTTTTTTTTAAGTCATCTCAAGTCTTTTTGGAGGGGATGGGGTGGGATATATAAAGGATCATAATAATTCTGTGGAAATAAAAATGAGGAAGATGAAGAATAAGTCTCTCCCTCCCTAAATAATTCAGCCAATATTTGAATACTTTCTTAGACAATAGCAGAAGGAATAAGAATTTTGGGGAGAAGATGGTGAGCTACTTTTAGGACAGGAAAATTTGGGATCTTTCTGGAAATAGAGGTGTCCAACATCGAATTGGTTCCATAAGTATGAAGCTCAAGAGCAAGGTAGATTCTAGAGAGAAAGACTTGAAAGTCATCAGCTCAGTCAGTGAAGCTACAAAAGGGATGGTTCATCAAGAGAGGTGGCCTAGCCTCAGACGAAAGCAATAGGAAGAGAAAAGATATATGGCCCTTTAACAATGCAGAAATTATCCCAAGACGGATGGCATACATATGTATATTACCCCTTCACCCTTGCAGCTCACCAGTGAATTATTAACACCGTATTGACTCCTAATATTAAATCATATGAGTGGACATGAAATGCCAATTTATACTCAGCACTAGAAATGCTTTCCACAATGCATACTTTTTAAGGATTTATTTTCTTTTCCTATTGAGTCTCTAAATCATTTATTTCCTTGTGGTTTAAAACTAAAAATACAATATATTTGGACAAGGGATATTCTGTTATAAAAGTTATACGCTCAATGTTGATGGGGAAATTTTGATTACTTCAGGGCTGAATTTTCCCATGTCTGGCACATGCAAGATGAAGCTAATTCATATTATGAAATATTATGTTTTCTTTTTTATTCTAATGAAATGCTTTAAAACTTAAGATCAGAGATGGCTTAACAGTATTTCCCAAGTAAAACACCATCAAGCACAAATATTACAAAGGACCTCTGAGTTTTCTTGTTAAGCAGTCTACACATTTACATGAAAAAGGATTTTTAAAACTTTCCTCCACTCCTCATCCCCCTACTCAGTGCTGTTAATTAACCAATCATAAAGAACAGATGAAAATATGTGGACCTCAAATCCTTGTGTTCTGGAAAAAAATAGAGTCACAGGATAACTAAAATAAATTTCAACTAATGAGAGCCAGAAACAACGACCAATGGAAATAGTGAAAACAGTTGGATTTAACAGGTCAAAACTTCATAGAAAATGAACAATGGATAGTTCCAGCTTGCTACTGTGGCTGCCTAAGGCCTTTGTACTGGTTGAATGACCATTGGTGGGAGGAGGGGGGAAGCTCTTTTCTTTGGAGTACATTAACTGTTTAAAAGTTCTTTCAACTTCTTTGACTGAAAGGTTTTTTTAATGTGCTTTTTCACCTGGCTTCCATCTTTCTACAGATATATTGAAAGTCCCTGCCCTTCTGTTGGTTTCTGCCATCTTGAAACAGCCTGACCCTTATTCAACCAGGTATAGACACTCCATCCTCTGTTACTGCTGAGCAGGTAACCAAGGTACAAAGTTACTATGTGACTTGGTTGACCTGGAAGTGGGAATAGATCCATTCCATCTTACATGATGCCTGCGGCAGTGTCTATGGCTAGCAAAACCCATTTCCTCTTTCTAGGCATCAGGGTAGGATAAATTTTTCCAGCCTTCCTTGCAGTTAGTTTGGGCCTGTGACTGAGTTCTTGTCAATGGAATGTGGGCAGAAATGAAGTCCACTAGTGCTTCTCACACTGTAATATGCACACCCATCACCCGGGGATCTTGTTAAAATGGCAGACGCTGACTGAGTGGGTCTGGGGTGGGGCTCATGATTTTGCATTTCAACAAACTCTTAGGGGATGCCAATGCTATTGGTTTCATAGACGATACTTCAAGTAGTAAGAATGCACACCAATTCCAGCCTGGCCATAAAATGTCCTGTGCAGACTTCCATGATCTCACAACCAAATCTGCATAGCTAGAAGCAAAGCATTTGTGATGGCAGAGCCCCTTGAAGGATGAAAGGAGACTAGATCCCTGTATCACTGGCTGGAGGAGCTCTGCTCTGGGGAGATGACTAACCCAGGAGGGATTGTGAGTAGAGCGAGAGGTAACCTTTTATTGTGTTAAGCCAGGAGTGTCAGGATTTACTTTTCACTGCGCCATGTCTTACTCTTATTCCCTCTTATCAACCACCTTTTCTGAGTCTTCCCTTGACTCATGATTTTGAATTAACATAGCAAACTTACCAAACACCAATCTTGCACCAGGCACAATTGCAGGTGCTAGAAAATGCACAGATGAAGCAGGTGGCGTTCATTTTCTAAGGAGCTGCGAGAGGAGATGAGAAATGGGATCAAATAACGAATCAACAAGTTTCAAAGAAATCAAGGCCTAATAAATCCTGCCGCCTGAGTTCAGAAGAGAGAGATGGAAGTCCCAGTTGTAGACACCAAGAAAGTCTTTCTAGAAGTGGTTGTATTGACATCAGCCTTGAAAGATGGATAAGGTTTGAACTTGTGACAATTAGGATAGGGAAGAGCATACTGGGGGAGTTGAAAGCAGTAAATGGCAGGAAGGTGCACAAGGCAGTGTCACTGAGGTCAAGCGTAGGATGAAGGATCAGAGTAAAAGAATATACAGTAGAAACGAAGGTTAGGGTTATATCATGGAATGCTTTGAATGGCAGTCTAACGAGCTTGGATCTTATCCTGAGGATGGTGGGGAACTCTTGATGGGTTCAAGCAGGAGAGTGATCTCAGTGGGTACAATGAGGAGGGAGGAGGAGCAGAAGGCACTGGAATCACTTTCTCCCCACTCCAGGGGCCTGTTGCGCTAGTTCAGGTACAAGATGCTGAAGCCTGAGGATGCTGACCATAAAGATGAAAGAGACAGGCAAATCTCCCAAAAACATTGTGAAGAAGATAAGGTAGCACCTTCCCCACGCTTACACTCTTTTTCAGAAACAGGAAGCTGTGGCTCTGAAAGTTTGTGTCTTACTCCAGACGTGTAAGCCAGGGAGTCAGGTCTTAGACCTCCAGCTCCTTACTCCAAGCTTATGACTTTTTCTGTTGAGTACAACGCTATTACCAGTGTCATAACTGTCCTCTAGAGTTGTCCTTGGTGAGCCTGGATCAAATCTGAGTACAGCATAATTCACACCTCACAATTTGGCCACACTTGCAAATTTTAATTTAAATAGTTTTGCGTCACCTCAGTTGGGAAATTTACTGGAACTCTATTTCACTATGGCCTGCCAACAGCAAGTTTAAGAGTCACTTTAAAAAATTACATTCCACTCCAAGGGGATTTCAACCTAATTTGCTGCTACTTTTTGGGGTCTGTACCAGGCCACGGTGAGAGGGTTTAGGAAGAGCCCTTCTGAGGGCTCCCTTTGTCCCATGGCTGGCAGATAAGAGGGAATGAGGAATTGACTTTCACTCTTCCGTCCTGTCCTCATCTTCCCCAGACCCTGAGAAGGAGCCTGTAAAAGAGGAATCCACCAATAAATGAATTCAGACTGTGGACTCTTGCCCAGGGATGACAATGAAAAGATGCTCTTTCTGACGGACCTTCAGGATTATACTGTCTAGAGGTGGCAAAAGGGAAGCCTTCTTAGATCTATGGTCAGACAGAAATTTGTTTGAATCCTATGTCTGCCACTTCCTAGCCATATGATCTGGAAGAAATGATTTAATATCCCAGAGCCAAGGTTTCTACAGTTTAAAATGGGGATGGAGATTATCTGCCAGACTCCTATGAGGGTTCCATGAGATTTCAGTGATGAAGTTCAGAGCACAGTGTCCTGCACACAGTGCCAAGTGTCCAATCAGAGTTTATGCAGCTATCTCTACCCTGGGCTGTACTAACAAATCTGAAAGTTTCCGTGGCTTCAAAATAATAAAGCTTTATTTCTCACTCACCAAGCCATCTACGTGGGTGTTCCTGGTCACCAGGAATCCTTCCACACGGTGAGTCAGGGACACAAATGACTTCTATCTGTGGCTTCTTTCTCTTTAGGATGAGGAAAGAGAGGGTGGAGAAGGCAGGTCCTGGCCCAGGAGGGAGACACATCACTTCTGTTCATTGGTAAGAAGTGGTCACATGACCCCCCAAGAAGCAGGGGTTGCTGGGAAGTGGGATCACTGCAAGGCAGCCACATCCCAGTGACAATTCTACACTATGGAAGGGGAGCAGGACTCTCTGGGGAGCAGTTAGCTGTCTCTGCCATAGGAGGGGGAATTTGAGGCAGGATTGGGCTAGGGACCAGGAAGTCTGGTTTACAGTGGTGAAAACAACATGCAAGATTCACATTTCTTTCCTCCTAGTCCCTTCTAGAGCTCAAGCCGGCAGATCCTGCCCCATTTGGAACCTGGCTATAAGCAAGAAAACATCTGTGGTTGGAAAGCAGGGGCGGTGATTCAGGCCTGTTTGGGACTTGGAGAGGATGTCCTTGAACCCTTTGCTCAACAAACAGCTCCCTCCTGCAAGGAGGCGAGAGGTCATCCGTCTGTCTGCTTTGACACTTTCACCCAGTGACCTTCAGGGCTTCAGACACCTTCCCAGTAAGCTGAAGGGTGAGCTGGGCACAAACTGTCCTTGGATTTGACCATAACTGACTCACTAAGGGTCTGAGTGAGAGGAGAAGGCAAAAGCAGACAAACGGGCACTGAGGACTTTGCCATCCCAGACCCACGTCGTGTAAACAGGCTGTCTGCTTCTCAGCCAAGGAACGAGCCAGGACCTGGGCCGGAACTGGAGCCTTGACAGCTAATACCCAGAGCCTCTGACTGTGGAGTACTGTGTTCAGATGGGGCATGTTGCCCACAATCCGGGCACAGGGGAGAGGCAGGGTGATGGGGAAAGAGTGTGGCTTTGGAATCAGACACAACTGGTCCTCACCACTTACTCAGCTTGGTGACCTTGGATAAAAGTCACCTATTCTTTCCAAGGCTCAGTTTCCCCATCTGTGAAATTGGCATAACACTGTGGACCTCAAATACTTTAGGACAGTGCCAGCACATGGATATACAAGAAATATTTCTTCCCCCTCTTCCTTCTACATGAAGAAGAAGAATCTGTTCTCTTGAAATCAATTCACGTGACTAATAGTCAATAGCCATCATTTCTTGAGCTCCTCTTAGATCCATTCAGTCCTTGCAACGACTGTAAGGTAGACAGCATCATTCCCATTTTACAGATTTGGACACTGAGTCTCAGAGAGTTCACCAGAGACAGTGACTTTGATCTCTCTACTCCCCTGCCACTGAGGAGAGGGAGATAACAGAGCAACAAGAACCAAAAGGAACATATCGGGGGATAAATGCCAAGTACTGGAGTCTGGAGGCTTAGCCTCTAACCCCAGTCTGGCCTTAGATAATAGAATTTTCCCCCTGTTTTATTCATTTGTATGTTCATTCATCAATTTATCCATTACTAATTAATTAGCAAACATTTACTATGAACTTCCTATGCCCTAGAACCTTGCTATTCAAAACATTCCTGGGCCAGCAGCATCAGCATCACCTGGGAGTTTGTTAGAAATGCAGAATCTCAGGGCCCACCCCAGACCTGCTGAACGGGAATGTGCATTTTAACAAGATCCCCAGGTGGTTCATAGCATATATTGAGGATTGAAAAGTTGATGCCTGATGCTTGATGCTCTTACCTTGGCAGAAACATTTATGGAGGGGACCCCTCTTCTCAGTACCCCAGCTACTAGTCTACACAAGGAACAGTGGGGCAGTCCTAGAGCAGGCTTTGATTGTCTGGAGCCTGGGTGACCCCTCCACCCCAGAGGTGGACGTATGGGGTTCACCCCAGGGCCTTGACAGAATAGGAGGTGCAGCAAAAAAGGCTGGGACCTTAGAAAGTGTTTGGGGCCTCTCATCTCCTTTTCATCCACTGCACCCAACTCCTGGGGCTTCAGTTGGTGGCGGAAGGGCAGTAGCTGAAACCTGAGACTCTACACATGCTTTCCAAGGTATTCCTTGTGTTACCATTGCACTCACCGTGAACCCACGGTTCACCTTTGCACCAATTGTTTATTAGGCTGGGTAGTAATTCTGTGGCCTTAGGATAGCTCTGCTTCATCTATCCAACTGTGGCCAGGGGTTATTTGTGGGGATTCAACAGTCGTGAAATGTGGAAAATGGGAAAAGCCATTTCTCACTTTCTGCTCCATTTGGAAGAAGTTGGCTATTTAATAGGCAGCAACTCAAGATTAGGCAGAGGAGCCAGGACTAAGTTTGTTCTCGTGAACACTCTTGGGAAACCCTGCCAGTATTTACCATTATGGAGCATCTGCCACATGCCGGGTATCAGGAGGAGTGGTGGCCCTCACCTTGATAAATTCTTGTGAGACGTGTAGGTAGGGAGCATCATTCCCATTTTCAGAAGAGGAAACTGAGGCACAGAGAGACTATGGAACTTGCCCAAAGTCACAGAGGCAATGAATGGTAGGGCTATATCCATGCATTTTTTTCAGAACTTGGAGTGGGAATTTAAAGAAGGGAAACCATGCATTTTTCACAACTGGGAATGAGAACTGGCATTCAAATAAAGGAAACCTTCATTAGTGGGCCTCTGGACTGTATTCCTCAGGCTGTTATTTCCCTGTCACTTCCAAGGGGAAGTAGGAGAGGGAGTAGGAGGATGGGCAAAGTTAGTCAAATATGGGGGCAGAGGATGAGCTTGGATATGCTCACATCCTGTTTCCAATATATCAGAGTCATCCTGCTTCTCCGCTTCCCCACTTTAGCAAAGGCTAGATGGGCTCACCGTGGACCAAGAAGGTGGCTGGTCCTGGATGAAACTCACCATCTTAGTGTTTGTCCCCCCTCCAGCTTTCAGCCAGCCAGTGCTAACCGCAGAGGGGGCCTCTTCTGATTGCCTGGCATGTGGCACGGGCAGCCCAGCCAACCAGTAGGGAGGCCTTGCTGCTGGGTTTCTGAGCTGGGCTCTGGCTCCCTCAGGAGCCTGGTTTGGAAGCTTAGAGCCTTGTGAAGGACCAAAGGAACTGTGCTGAGGGCTAAGCTCCTCAGGGAAGTGCTGGCATTCTGTTAAGTAAATAAGCACGAAAGAGTTGCTAATGCCAAATAGTTAGGCTGCCCTCTGCACTCTTCCTTTGGGAGCATAGAGTGCAGTGAATGTAGACTGAGACGTAGATTAGGATCCCCACCCCTCCACTGAGGAGCTCAGTGATCAAGCAAACCCTCTGCGCCTCCGATGTCTTCATTTGTTAAGTGAGACATTCAAGGGAGATATACACTTACTGTCCTGGTACAGGTGTTGACTTCAAATGGGTGTTCAATCAATAACGGTAGTGATGATTCCATTGTGCTTCATGAAGGTTACTTGAATACAAACATTTCATACTCATTTATATTCATTACAACATTTTTCATTGTATGTTACAGAAACCAAACTTAAAGCTAGCCGAAGCCTACACCAACCAACAAACACATGAAATTTTGTGTGCTTGGCAAGTCCAAGGATGACATACCTTCAGGTACGGCTGGATTCAAGAGTTTCCACAGTGACACCAGCACCCAGCCTCTCTTCACCTGTTAGTTCAGTGTCTTTCTGGGTATTGGCTCTATGCTATGGACAGGCTCTGGCCACCTACTGCTCCAGATTCACATGTTTTCCAGCTTATTATCTTCCAATGTCCATTTATCAATCCAAGCAAGACTTCAGTATTGCTTAGAATAGACCACCGCATCTGGCCCAATCACTGTTGCTAAAGGCACAGAGCGCACTAAGAGTGGCTAATCTGGAGTCACATGACCTACCCTGTGATCAGGAAGAGGATGCTGGTAGATGTGGAGACTGGTAGCTCTGCTGGGATGACAGAATGAAGAGAGTTCTCCGAAGGCAGTGAGGATGCTGGGCAGACAAAAGCAAAGGATAACCACCTCCCTCAAGAGCCCTGGAGAAAGAAAGTACTTGCTCCTCGTTCTTCGTTAGGTCTCCCTATAAGTCAGTGCTAGTAGTAGGACAGTTGTTTCTCAAGTCATAAAAGGGAACTCTGTTGGTTTAGAAATACATAGAATTTCTAAGCACGGAAAAGTAATTTGCAGAAAAAGAGTTGCTGCTGAGCTGTGCGAATCTGAACTGTCAGTAGAACCCCCAGGCTGTGTCTGTGACTTTGGCTTAGAACAGATGGGACTCAGGGCAAAATTTCACTCAACCAGCTGGGTGTCATATGGACATCGCGACTCGCTTTTAGATCAACGCCGTGCACATCAGGATAGGTGGTATGTGGTATTTCTCCTTGTATTTTGAATACCTTCTTTAATTTTTTTGCCAAAACTTTCCAAAACAGTAACAATGGCCAAACACGCAAAAACCAAGCTAATGTCACATGGATAGTTCTTTGACTCAATAAGCTTTAAACTTGCCTGCTTTTTTGGGCAGACGGTTGTGTACTGTGTTGGCTTGAAGTTGAAGAGGTCAGGATTTGCCTTTGCAAACCAATAAGGAAAAGGCCATTCATTTCTCTTTCTACCCTTGTCAGTCCTTTGTGGTGGTAGGAACCGTAGTCTTCCTTCTGAGTGTTTTCCCAGTTGTCATTTCGTTTGTTTCACAAATACTTGTAGAACACCTGTTTTGTGTACCAGGCTGTGTTAGGAGACGGGGCCCACACATGTGAGCCAGGTGTGAGCTGTCCTTCATCCTCTTCCTCTGCTTCTTCAAGTCATCTCCCTGTTTCCACCCTTGCCAATGTGGAGAAGGCTTCCAGCATCTCTTCACTCAAGATTTCTGAGGGGAGATGGAGGAGGGAGATTGTTTTGCACATCTTGGAGCAAACAATTTATAACATTCTCCTGCAAAATTGTCATTCGTCAGAGTTGGTTCTGGGACACGGCTGTGTGCCAGAGTCATGGGTTTGGGGCTTTCCTCTTGCCCCAGGCTTGTTGGCCTCAGTTTCGTCCATCCCAGTATCCACTCCCCTCCCCCACTCTTCCTCTCTTTCATGAAGTAGAACAATCCATCTCTGCCACAGCTTTCACCTCCAATCTTGTGCATGTAAATAGCATTGTAATGCTTAGAAGACTAAAGGATCCCCCAGTTTCCAGAATGTATGCTCCTTATAAAGCAACACCGATCCGTGAGTTATCAGGCCCCATTTAGAACCCAAGGGCCACGGCAGTATTTCTCGTGTGAACTGGAATCCCGGGACCCTGCCCAGAACAACGGAATCCGAATCTCTTTGGAGAAGAGCAGTGGTTCTCGACCCTGGCCACATATAGGACTCACCTGGAAGGCATTTAAAAAAAATGGGCCCCAAGTGATTCACATATGCCACCAGGATTTCCAATCACTGGAGTAGAGGCACCTGCATTGTTAACGAGCAATTCAAGTGACTCACATGCAGCTGAGGTTTGTATTGTGGAAATTCAGAGAAGAAAAGATTTTTCCTCTGGGGTTAGGAGAGGGTGGAGAGAAAAAACTTCCTCAAGGAGGTGAGTGGTATTTCAGGCGGACATGGGAGAATGGGTGGGGTTTTATCAGTTGTAGACAAAAAGGGGAGAAGGGACAGTTTAAATCACCCCTGTTGAAATTCCAGGTTATTTGAAATAGAGCTAATGGCAGGACAGCTTTGAGAGTAGATCCAACTCTAAAACAGGATAGGGATTTACAGGAAAACTTTTATATTGCCCGGCCGCCTGCCCCTCCCGCCAACACAAGCCCTTCCCACTCCCAAGGAGATGAGTAGCTGTTCACAGATACAGTCACTAAGGGTCATTGATTTTTCTAAACTTTCTGCCCTACTGATGCTATGGCATGAAAATATTCCAGAAATGCCAATATGTAAACACCCAAATTCCATCTTCAAGATTACCTCTAACATTTGAAAGTGGTACAGCATCTGCTGACAACCGCATGTTTCAACTGGGGGTTTTAAACAATAAGGCATCTATTTGCAGGTGGCAAATACACTAGCTCTCATCAGGAAGTGCTGGGTGGAATGTGCACCCAGTCAGCTGAGGCCAACATGGATAACCATCAGTCAACATGGAGATGGGCCACGACCGCCTTCCTCACCTTAATACCTGTTTATTTAACTAACAGCAGTGAGAGTCCTTATTAAGGGCTATTAACACTCTAAAATGCTGTTTGTTGAGCCTGCCAAAGTGATAAGTGATGCTTGTGTTTGCTCTTTTGTTCTCAAGGCTGACGTAGAAGCCTAAAACCCAGTTGCGAAGTGGTTAGCTTTTAATGAAGAGACTAGTTAGTTCTACAAACAAGCCAATGGTTTGGGAACAGAATCACTAACTCTAAAATTTTAGAGTCCACCAATGTTTGTTGGCTCATAATGGATTTGCTTGATTATAACCACAAGCACATAGAAACACACGTCATGGCCACTCAGACACACACATTTTCTTGGTATCAGAATACACTCTGAGATCAGTGTTCCCTTATTCCCAGCTCTGAGTTTACAATTCACGTGTTTTATTTCCCAACAATGTGAGTGAATTGTGCATGCCTGTGTTCAACAAGGAAAGGAAACAAGGATTGCAGGAGACATGAAATGAATGAGGGAGAGCTCACTCCAAACACGTGTCCTCTTAACATGAGCAAATACTTGGTTTCCTAGAGAGCTGGATTTCTTCAATACTCTTGTCCACTCTGACTCCAAGTGTGTTTGCCCATGGAATTTACCGGTTGTTGAGTTGAGGGGACTTCTTCTCTGGTGAAGTATGAAAGCATTAAACAAATGTTTCCTCTCTGTCTGTGAGCTGCCTACCTGCCCTTGCAATGGCACCAACCACATTCATGTGCATTAACATTAAGAAGTTGTCTGTGGCCCTTTGTGGGATTCTAACTCATGCATGTTTTGAGGGCCCCAGAATCAAAACTGGAGAGATGACTTTAGGAGATGATAATAAATAGTCACATTTACTGTCTAAATCCAGACCTTCTGAGAGTGAAGGGGTGTGCTATTAATAATTATACCAGAACTATAGGTGTTGGATGGGACATTCAGTCTTCCCAGTAATGAACAATAGGTTAATATTTATTGAACTCCTATTACATGCTAGGAATTTAATTCATCCTTTAAAACATTCTTCCATTTAATCCTCACAGTAACCTTATTCAGTAGATATTGTTATTCCCATTTTGTAGACGAAGAAATGGGGGTTCAAGGAGTAACTCATGTAAAATGTCTCTTCTATAGTCACACCCTGGTAAGAGCAGACATGAGTAGGGATTTGGACTGAGGTCTGTCTTATTCCAAAGCACATGCACTTTGCACTGTATAGTATGGTTTCTCATCCTGTAAATCAGTATTTTTTCTTTTTCTTTTTTAAAACTAGGTTCTAAGGAGACCGATGTTGCTGGTTAGCTAGCATATGCACTCCTGGAGGCAAAGAGGAGACCAGCAAGGAGAGCATCATACAGCAACTCCATCTTCATGTTTAATGTTGGTCAACTGGATGAGATTTCATTTAAGCGGGGGGGCTTCTACTGCTTGAAAGAAAGAAAAAAAAGGAAGAAAGAGAGAAGGAAGGGGGAAGAGGTAAATGGAAAGAGGGAAAGAGGAAGAGAAGGAAGGAAGGAAGGAGAGAAGGAAGGAAGGACCAATGTTCCAGTTTAAGCCCCTTGTTTTGAAATTGAAAAGCTGAGTTCCAGAGAGAGAGAAAGTTCCATATCCAACGTGATATAGCAAATTATAAATTTGGAAACAGTGATCTGAAAAGTCCAGATCTTTTGATTTTCAATCTATGTTCTTTTTGCTATACTTTGCTGAGTAGCAAACATATGTTGGGAGGGTGACTTGCTTGTCAGAGCTATTTCCGTATTTTACCTGATTTTGACACTGGCAGGAATTGCTGGTCCTTAGGGAAGCTTTTCTTTAAAAGGGGGATTACGCTGTTTTAAAATATTGAGCAGTAAAAGCTGTCACAGGTTTCAGATACACTACGGAAGGGGTTTTAAATAAAGACAAGTGTATGCGTGTTGAATTCTGTTTTCTTAGTAAAAAGAAATGCAGTATTATTGAAATGCTTTCTTTTTCTCATCATCAGGGTCCTGGACTATTTGAACAAAATTAAATGATAGTTTCAGGTTGGAAAGCGGAGAGAGCTACATTCACTTCTCAATAAATAGGATCAGGGAATTGGAGTGGAAAAGGAGGCCAGAGTTAAGTGTAGAATATGGCGTAAGGAGATTTATAAGGCTGAAAACCCAGCGGGGACTTAGGAAGTCCCAACCCCCCACGAAGGACTTCCTGGTGGCTGATTAACTCAAGTGAGTGACTCTTCTAAGAGAAGAGTCAGTTTGGGGGCTGGGCCTCTTAGAGAGGGACAAGGAGGAAAATCCCAATAGACAAGGCTTTGGGTTCCACGTCAACTTCCTCAGAACTGCTCCTCTCCAGCCTGCTCGTGTTTATGAAGTACTTACTATGTATGGGGGACTCTTCCAAACACCTTACACGTGTTAATTCATTTAATCATCACAACTCTGTGAAGCTGACACTGTTACTATTCTTAAAGTCAAATAGCTAATAAGTGGTAGAGCTAGAATTCAGATTGAGGCAATTCGGTTCTGAGCCTGTGTCTTCATCCCCATGCCACCCTTGCTCTGAAATTTCCAGGGATCAGCCGGACGTGTCAGTAACGCTGGGGACTCAGTGTACGGGCTAAAGGCCATCCACCACCCCTCAGTAACTGCCGCTGTGCATGTTGGCCATCTGATTATGCTCCTTAACAATAAGGTGAGGCACTAGGGTAGCAGTGGGCATGGCATTTCCTTCTCTTCCTTGGAATTGTTTTCCTTATTCCTTGCTTCTGAGCCTTGACCACGGTGTGTTTGGGAAGTAGAAAGCAAAGGAGTGTTCACAGGGGCTGTTGATAAGCCCATTCTCCAGCAAATTCCTTCAGACTCTTTCACATACTTTGCAATGTGGGTTAGATGGTCAGATTATGGGGTACCTGCTCTCTGCTGTCCATTAGTTTTGAGCTTTGTGGGTGACGCCTTTCTCTGGGCTGAATCTCGGGAGGGTGTACAAACATTGACTTCCTGAATGTGTAAACCTGGTCAAACTGTCCAAACCAGGAATGTTACAACTTAAAAGTCTTCTATTTTATTCTTCTATAACCATGCATTCTAGGAAATTCAGGGGCCAATAGGTAAAGAAAGATATTTCAGAATGGGAACGGATGTGAATATCGGGAAAATCACGAAGAAAGAAGTGTGGAGTGAGAAGGGGAGAAAAAGACAATTTATATATTTCCCCCAAAAGATTTTCCCTGTTACAACTATTTATTGAGCGACTTGATGAACACATGATTTCATGCAACTCTTCAGATCCTATCTATTGCCTAAAACCATGAAGAAAGAGGAAATGTGTGTGTATGTGCTCTTATGCCACGATGGAACTTGGCTGGCTCTGTGGGCACTCGTCAAGAAAGCTCACTTTTCATAAGTGGTTCTGGTTGTGGTTGGGAGCCCCAGATCATTTCCCTCCCCAGGGATCTCTCTCAGCCTTGCAGTGATTCACTTACAAATGTGGAAAACAGAATCGATACAGATTTTTCAGATGGAGATTGAGCATTCTAAAGAAAGTTCAATTCATTAAAACTGCTGTAAATTTTCAGGATTATGGCAACAGGGCTAGGCAGAGAAAAGGAGAGAATTTTGTTCTCTGCTGCATCATGGCTAAGCTGTATTTTGGTTTCTTGTTATCGCCCATAAAACAAGAGCAATCATATATGTCTTTATTTATTATATATATTTAATTTCCAAGAGGGCTGCAGGAAAATGTTGCAGGACAGTTGTGGAGTAGGTGAAAAATACTGGATTTGAAATCTGAGGACCTGGATTTGGGTTTTGACTTTATTCCTTATAAAAATCCCTAAATCTTGGTTTCTTCCTCTATAAAACGGAATATACCTACCTTACAGGATTATTATAAAAATTAAATGAGATAATGCACATGGTGATATGTTGTAAAATAATTTATCTTAGATATGAAAGAATCTGACGTTTTTAAGAGAGAAATTGATCCATGTGGCAAATGTTATATCTAGAAATTGGGAGCATGAACCCTGAAAACAGAGCTAAGCATCTCAATTTATAGGCACCTGATGTTACCTAGCAGTGGAGATTTGTGACAGCCTGAAGAGTCATCTTTAAAGGACAAAAAGTCAAAGCTGAGGACAAGGGCCGGGGGTGGGCTCTGCTTCTATCCCACGCAGAGGGCAGGCATCTCCCAGGAGGAGGGATGTGTTCCTCCCACCAAATTGTGATTAAGAGCAAGCAACAAAGTGCCCAGATATTTGCACAGGACTTTTTACAAGGAGAGTCAGGGAGTTGAATTCTGCCCATTCTACTCCAAGCTTTAGATCATCTTATTAACCAAGGGGATTAATATCTTTGTTTTCAATGAGGCTATTGGTCCACGGAAGAAGGAAAACCTCCCCTTTTGAAATGAAAACCTCAGGGTTGCAGAGAAAGTTCATTGAAATGGTACATCTATGGGAGTTCTTTATCATTTTAATAACAGCTGGATACTATTTCCAAGTGTGGATGATTAATCTGGTGTTCCTTTGATGCTACCTGAGACTGGGGTCCTGTTCAAGGCAGCTGAGCTTCTTGTGCCGTTGGCCTCTGAGGCCCGATATCAGATTTTATCTTTTCAAGGAACCCAGCACTCTAGGGGGCTAGAGAGATGGTTTGCCTTAGTTCATTTGTGTGACTAGAGTGAGCGATTAAATGTTCCCTCCTACCAGGAATTCAAACTCCTAGAGTTCTGGTACCATGGAGCAGGAAGAAGAGGAAGGACTAGCGGGCTGCTTGCTCCTACAAGGCCTAGGTCTTACAGCTCTCTCTTGGAATGTGGCCCAAGGGCAGGGTAGAAGGTTCTTTCACCTGAGACTTGCAGACTCTGTGCTCTGCAAGGGGAATGATTGAATGATCGCATCTGTCTTATAAACCTTTGTTTCCTCAAAGCCCAGCATCTGGCACAGAGTAGGTACTCATTAAATATTGAATGAATGAAAGAAAGCATTTCTGAATAGTTCTTAAAACTGACATCCAGCCAGCAGGGGTAGGGAATAGAAGGCATTTATCTTATTAGGAATGTGTACTGTGTTTGCATGTCTGTTACTTCATTCCACTTTGACTCAACCAGAAAGAGAGAGAGACAGACACACAGAGAGAGAATCGCATATAATTCCTATTGAATGGATAAGGAAATTGATTCAGCAGGTGCTTAATAAGTGATAGCTGTGATTATTATTGGTCTTATTTCTGTTCTCATCTCAAAGATGTCAGGCTCCTCACTTGCGGAGCACAGGAGCTGTGGTTCACCTTTGCATCCTTCTAGAGACGAGACCAGTGCTTTGCACTTAATACACAGTCATTAAACATAAACATTGAGTGAAAGAATGGGGTTTAGTCTTTAAATTAATGATCTTTGTTTGCTACAAGAACAGGCAGGAATAAATGCCCAGACAGACTGATAAACCACAAAGACAAATTAATATTGAACAATACTGTTAAGTATTCCTACCAAAGAGGCATTATTTTCTATAAGGCCTTTGAAGTTTCTATTTCCTCGAGAGGTGGGGTGAAGAGATGATTTTTTCTTTCCCTGGCCCCTTCTTGAAGGCAGCTCTGTGAGAGGGTTTCTTTATAATTGGACAAGGGGGTGTTTGGGTCAAAGTGACAGCCAACGTGCGCTGCTATTACCACACATTACATAAATAACTCTACGTAATTGCTACCATCCATCAATTTGGGGAGATCAGTGGTGAGAGATGCTGCCAGTTTCTTGGAATAAAAGCTAAAGCTCCAAATAGCTCAAGCAGTCAAAGCACTAATCAATGCCAGTTTTTTTGAGGGAGGGTAAAATTGGTCTGGTCACCAACTCAACCTTGAGAAGGATTCTCCTGTGAATCCTTCACGTGGGTTTGGAAGGCTTTGCCCAACGCTCACTTAAAACATTTTTTTCTTGTCTCTCTCTCTCTTCTTTTTTTTATCATAGTATTATTCTTTGCTCTGCCTTCCCCTGTGTTGTAACCTGAAGGCTTTGCTGAGTTGGCTAAGGACAGTTCGATTTCTGATGGGTTTAGGTTAGTCTGACCACTATAGGCAGCAGAACAGAACATCCCGGCTCCTATGCAGATTTGGGGAGTTCTACTTGTCCAGCTTCTCTCCACACATGGGTCAAGTCAACCTGATTCCATCTCAATTCCTGATTTCATCCTGAGTTGGCAAAACAGTAACCATGAATTTTAAACACAAACAAACAAATGGAAACAAACATGTTAGACATGTGGCATTCGAAAAGTGTGAAACACGAAAATAGAGAGGATTCTCAATGATCCCATCTTGCTCTTGAACCCAGTCAATTTAATACCCTGGGCTGTAAGCTCCATGAGGCAGGCACTGTATATATAGTGTCTCCCCAGGGCCTGGGACGGTGTGTCTGGCACAAAGTGGCAGAATAATCTTTTTGAATTGATGTTGGAGCAATGAAGTCACATTCTTGTTGACTGAAAATGAAATCAAACAAGAAGTTCCCACAACTAAGGCTATTTTGAGCAGAGATAAATGATCAACAGCTTGTTTCGCAATAACTCCAAGAATCTCTGCAAAGCCCTGGAATGTAGGAACCTTGTTTAGTTCCCATGTAAATGGACCACAGGGTCTTTTCAGGGATGGTCATGGTGGGATAGGGTATGGGCTCAACAGGGGCGTGTTGCAGACAAAACTGAGAACTTTCCACCCCCAGCGCATAGTCTGGTTTTCTTTCTCCATGAGAAGTTTGCCCCTTTTATATAAAAGCCTCTTTCCATCCGAATGCCCCTTTAGGTGAGAGCCTGCACACGAGGACAAGATGGGGAGCCTATGAAGTCCCTTTTGCCACATGTCCCATGCTCCATCTGGGTCCTCCAGAAGCATTTGTCTGAATGAATGCTCAGTGTTTCTCAGAATGTTACAGCCTATTATATTACTCAGAAATACTTTTGTGGATAATTAGTAGGAAATGAAAGGATTCAAGGATGATTTGGTGTTTCCAGAAATCCTTAGAAGTTCTTTAAGAGGGAAAAATAAGTAGGTCTTGTTAAAAACCCTGAAGCCAAGGGACATTGTTCTTTTTTGTGGAAAATTGCTACTTAGAAACACACTATAAAATGTGTCATGCTTTTGGGTCAACAGATATTATGCATTTAAATTTTCTTGGGCCAAACAAGATCTTGCCATTGATGGTTTTAGCTTTTCTAGGTGCTGGTGTAGCAGCTCTGGTGGTCTAGTGGTAAAGATTAGGCACTCCCACTGCCGTGGCCCGGGGTTCGTTTCCTGGTCACGGAACCACACCACCTGTCTGTCAGCTGTCATACTGTGGCCGCTGCATGTTGCTGTGATGCTGAAAGCTATGCCACTGGCATTTCAAGTACCAGCAGGGTCACCCATGGTGGACAGAGTTCCATGGAGCTTCTAGACTAAAACAGACTAGGAAGAAGGACCTGGCCACCCACTTCCAAGGAAATTGGCCATGAAAACCCTATGAATAGCAGTGGAGCATTGTCTGATGGAGCACCAGAAGGTGAGAGGATGGGTTGCTAGGGGTTGGAATCAACCCCACAGCACTAGCAACAAAGGTGTTGGTGTGAAGGGATGGTCACAGTATTAACTCTCCCTTCTTACCAGACAGTGGCAGACAGAAAACAATAATAACGGACATCTTATCTTTGAATAGCACTCTATACTATACTTTCTGAAACGTCATTCATTTGCATTATCATTTGATCTTCAAAGAAGCCTGTGAGAATAGTGAGGCAGGTATGACAATGATGAAGGAGACCAAGGACCACAGGGAAAGCAGAAAATGATGTACTCACGGTCTCATTAAGTGGCAATGCCAGCACTCAGGTATCCTAATTCCCCAGCTCTAGGTACCCTTCCCTCTAGAAGAGGGTCTGCGAGGAGGGAAGGAGTATGCAATCCCAATTTTAATTTTTCTTGTAGCAATTGATTAAACCTTAAGGGACATTCCCTTTGTTTTAGCTCCCAGGAGTATGTGAAGCTGTTTGCCCAACATAGATTTAAAAAACAAAACAAAAACCAAACAAACAGCATTCTGGCCGCCCTTGTCAGGCCTCCTTGCTCTGGGGCTCACGGCAAAGTGTACTCACCTCCCATGCATGTACCAGTCCCCCGAAAGCAGGCCCTGGCGTTGTCTCCATCACTGCTTATCTCAAGCTTGTCCCATGTCACCACTTTCCATGGTGAGTACTTCTGTCCCTGGGGCTGCCCCTTTCTTTTCTGCTCTGCTAACCTTGTCCTTGAAGACATCACTTTCTCTGCTGAGTCTCTCACTTTGCACCTTTTCCACCGCTGTCCATGCTGTACAACTAGGCCTGCATCATCTTTCGGCAGATGACTCTTCTTTTTGACTCCTTGTTCTTCTTTTCTCCTCCTTCGCAGTCCATGTTCTTAAATCTCCAGCATCTTCCTAAACATGGATATGATTGCTGATCCCCATCAGGAGAAGTCAGACTCTCAGAGTCTGGCACTGGGGGCCCTCAGTGGCCTGGCCCAGTCAGCCAACCTCCCCATCCTGTAGTTCACTATTGCCTTGAATGAGCCTTAGACTCTAACCACACTCTCCTGGTCACTGCCCTCATTATCTGAATTGCATTCTTCCACCTCTAGGAGTTTGCTCACACTATTCCATTTCCAAGTATAGAAATCTAATATGTCAACTTTCAAGGGTTGTCACAAATGCTATCACCTCTAAGAAAACTTCCAGTCTCAACTCCTCTAGAAGGGAAGTCTCACTTCACAATTAACAGCTGGTGCCGAGGCCTCTCTTGTTTGCAGTATTTACTAATCCAGCTACCTTCACTAGGCTGTGAGTTCTCTGAAACTCAAGACTGGCCCTTAGTCATTGTTGTGTCCTCTGCATCTGGTATAAAAGAGACGCTCAAAAGTTTTCACTGAATTGACTCTAGCACCATGTGAATTATATTTCAATGGCTCAAATATCTATCCCCTCTCCTCCAAGGCAGGGTTATCAAAGAATGAAGAATATTGGAATATCCTTAGGAGGCCAGTTGATATTTATTTGCTAAGAGTAGCAAGAGGATAAAGTAGAAAAATGGGTACTGTACTTGAGGCCCCTGCCCTTTGTGGACCCTCCACTTTTGGGCTAGACTGAAGGCCCTGAGACACTTTGGGGGAGGAAAAGTGGGCTAATGGGAAGGAGCTTCCAAGAATGGGATTGGGGTGGGGATGCTCCCAAATATACATATTTTTGGTGGAATTATTCTTCTTAGAAAGGAAAGAGGTAGGGCCTTGGGATTAGAAACTCTTTCTTCCATTTCTGTTTTGTCCCTTGGGCGACAACCTTGGGCAAGTCCCTTCACTCCTCTGAGTATTGGGGTTAATTATGGCTCTTTCGTAGATTTATTGTGAGGGTGGTCCTTAAAAACTTGGACTGGGCCTTTAAGTCAACAGAGAGACACTGAAAACATGTAAGATGGAAAATGAGTTTGATAAGTTGGTGGTAGCAAGATCAGACACTTTGAAAGGATATTTATCTAAGAGAAGTAAAAACATATGTTCACAAAAGACTTATAAAATAATTTTTTCAGTGGCTTTATTCATAGTAGCACAGAACTAGAAATAACCCAAATGTCCATCAAGAGGAGAAGGGATAAAAAAAACTATGGCATCCTCATACAATGGAATACTACTCAGCAATCAAAAAGAATAAAGTAATGATGTATGAAACAAGAAGGATTAATCTCAAAAATATGTTGAGTGAAAGAAGCCAGACAAAAAGAAAGCAATACTGTATGATTCCATTTATATGAAATTGAAGGTCATAAATTGAATTTTTGGTGAGAGATAGTGGGACAATGGTTGTGAGGGTAGAGTGGGGACTGACTGGAAGAGGCATGAGAGAACATTCCAGGCTGATGGTAATGTTCTAATTCTTGATCGATGTGTTTATTTCATGACCATTTGTATTTCTTAAAACTCATCTAATTATACACTTAAGATCTGTGCACTTCAGTTTATATAAATGTTTGTCAATTAAAAGGCAAATCTTGAGAAAAGTTGTGCAGATTCATTTTAGACCAGATTTGGAAATAAACTTGTCGCATGAGGAATCCATGACCTTGACAGTCAGTGTAGCCCCAGAAGCAACTTCTCTGCAATGTAATGTCAAGGTGGAAGGATGTGATAGGAGAGAGGGTCAGTGTAGGAGGTGGGAGACAAGGCCACAAAGGCAGCCTGGGTGACCAAGGGGATGGTGATTTCAACTGCACAACAAGGCAGGGGGAGATGCAGGACTAGATCTCAGGAGAGAAGTTTGGAGACAGAAATTGGGGAGAGTGGTGAACATGAAAGGAGTAGTGAAAACATTTTGGAATGGATGAGCTGACTCAGAAAGTTAGAAAAACATACAAGATATGTGGTGTGAAGATGAATTAAGCTTTTACTCATACTAACAAGAATAAAGCAGTGACTTGACTGTCAACCTGGCTAGACTTTGACCTGGGCTCAGCAGCTAAGGATGGACATGAAGCTGGTTTCAGGTGCAGGCTGAAGGAAAGAGAGATCATTCTTTTGTCCATGAAGTGTCCAGGGAAAGCAAACATGGTGGCCTTGCTCTCTGAGCTGTATGGTATTGCCTTTGGTCAACAGACCTCCAGTGACAGAACCTTGTATCCTGCATTGTTCAGTATGGACAAGACCATCTCTTAGTTCACAAGAAAAGAAGCTCCAGGAAAGGAATGACATCCTAAGATGATCAGACTTTATGCTGTTTTGTGCCTCCTGATGACTACTGCCTAACTTTCTTTCTACCTCAATTTTTCATTTGTGAAAGGAGAATGCTACTACCTATAACTATACTCCAGAGTTATTATGAGGACTTGGTGAGTTATATTTATAAATGACCCAGAATGGTTCTTGGCATGTGATGAGTGCTATATAAATGTTTTTCAGATAAATATATGTAAATTGTTAAATAAAAAACAGAATTCTCAATGGAAAGAACTATAAAAACTTCCCAAGTGCTTTGGTGGCTAACTGGTGGAAAAAAATTTCCGAAGGAAAATCAAATTAATTTTTTAAATTAATAAATTTTAAATGTATTTAAATGTATTTTGGAATAATTTTAGATTTATGTTAAAGTTGCAAAGCTAGTACATACAGTTCCTTATCAAAATAATTTTTTAAAATATGTGCCTCGTACTAACCATGTACAAAATACTAAACTAGGCTGGGGGAGGGGGTGAGGTGGGGAAGGAAAGAGAATCATACAGTCACGACTCTTCTAACTTCTCAAACCTGTTAATCAGAGAGAAAGGACGAGTTTATGCTCATGGATTCCTTCAATAACTTTGAGAGCCTACCAGGTGGCCAGCACTGCGATAGGTGCTGAGGATTCGGTAACAAATTCCTATGTCCATCAAAGACTATAGGTCACCTGCTGTGTTCCTGGAATGACACCCAAGGGATGAGACATGACAGTGACTGTCAATGCAGGTTATATAAGAAGAAGAAAAGAAAGAGAGATGCAGGTCAGGCGCTACGTGAGCTTCGAGGAAGGAGGATCAGGTCCACTTGGGAGAAGGCTTCCTGGACGGGGCAGCCTTTGAGAGACTGAAAGATGGATAACTGGGGAGTCTCACCTCCCTCCCAAAAGGGCTCTTGGAAAAGATATGCAGCCTTCAAAAAGGCTTGAGACCTTGTACCTGAACCTGCGTCTTTGGTGATATTATGGTATTGACTGAGGAGTAAAGGGATCGAATTCATTGACTTCGTAGCACCTGTGTTCCAGAGAGAAAAAAAGGGGGGAGAGAGAGAGAAGAGAATATGAGAGGGAGATTGGGGGAGGGGAGAGAGAGAGAGAGAAGAGACAAGGGAAAAGGAAAATTAAGTTCTCTCTTCCCTTTAGGGAGAAGTAAAATCTGAAGGATTTCTAGAAGCCTGGTTCAGGCCTTAAACATTTTATGACTCAAATCATCTATGGCTGCTGATTTCCAAGTTCTTCCTGCAAGAACACAGGGACTTGTTCCTTAAAATGACCCAAAGAACATTGCAAAATATTCAGATCAGTAACCACTCTATTTTTAGTTACTTTCTCCCCTTCCTCCTGTGAGTGACTTCTTATATCAGATGAAGGCCGCTCATACACCCTGCGGCCAGCTGACATTGTGCCCCTGGAGAGAGTGGCTGCCTTCAGCTAGAAGATGGGTGGGCTCGGCTCTGTGACTCTCCCGCCCACTCCCCACCCTCCTTTCTCATCTGCTCTTGCTAACTTCTTGGTAACTATGAACTTTCAGAGGACAAAGAACATGTGTGAGTAACCTCGGCATCCCGGCACATGCCTGACACGCAGCAAGTGTTCAGATCCTCATAAATAATTGACTAAAAGGAAGGTGGAAACTTCACATTCTGCCAGAATTGTTGTGACGTGAGCCTCAGATTGCGTCGCTTCTATAAATACTTTCAAAGGTAACTGTTTATTCCAAGGCAGGCCCATGATGGAAAACAAAGACCCCATGGGCCCTCTGAATCTGCCCAGTTCACTGAGGTTTCTCAGCCCCTATTTGGTGCTCACTCTATCTGGGACTAAATTCACCATCTTCAACCCTTTTTCCTAAACTTGCTCCTATTTTTTAAAAAATGGCACCACCTTCCTCTCAGACACTCAAATTAAAAACTCCTAAGAGAGATTGTCAGCTTTTCTTCTCTTTCACTCCTCACGTGAATTGGTTACCAGTTCTGTGAATTCTGCCACTTCAATATTTCTCAAAAATACCCATGCCCTCATCGTGCAGCTCTGAATAATTCCCGTGCCTCCTGTTGAGTCTTCTGACTGCAATCTTTCGGAGCAGTCCCGCTAACATGCAAAATGGACAGTATCTCTCTCTGGCTTGAACCGCTCTGGGGTTACCCTTTGCCTTTCATTTGAGACCGGAATCAAGAATCTACACACTCCGTAACACAACTCAAAGACTTCTTCATACCACTTGACCCCATCATCCCCAGGCCCCAAACTACTTGTCTCTCAAAACAAACTTCTTTTTGTTTCCTAAAAACACCAGCTTCTTTCTCATTCTGTGCTGGTTTGAATCTTCTCAAAGCTCCGGGGAGAGGGTACCTCAGCGAGATTTGACAAATCAGCTCATTCTGCCGGTCCCGCCGCTGCTGCTACACTTGACCCAGAAAAACCCCAAACTGGGTAAACCCACCGCCACTGAAATACCACTAAGGTCATTGCAGCGTGAACTATGTGAGCTTAATACAGTCAGAAATTTTGCATCACTACCCAAAAAAAAAAAAAAAACAAAACAAAAAAAAACGGTCTAAGAGCTAACCTCAGCCCTTACAAAAATTACAATAGCCTACTCAAGAGAAAGCCAATAAGAAGCCAAAGCCCAGAACTGTACCGAAAGAAAACCCAGGAAGCTCTTTTGCCTATTTCCAATTTTCAGATAATTTTTATGACACCATGTCACCGTGGACCTTAAAATAGAATGTGCTCCACTTCCCTAACTACCAAATGCCTAAATACTTCTTTCCTACAAACTTCCATTACATCCCTCAAGCAAAATATAGGAAGAAGGAAAAGAGCAAGAACAGGTAAGACCATTGGTCATCTAAACAGCTTCCCTGTCAGGAGCACCACGAGCTTGATTGGAGGGGTGCACAAGTCCCAAGGCAGGCAGGTCTCCAGAAAGACATTTTGGCCAGCTTCCTGAACCCAGGGATAAGTACCATGTGGTCAGGATCCCCTCTAGCAATAACCCAAAGGTTATTGTTTATTAACCAGTTTTGTATCCAGTCTGGAATCTTATTCTTAAATTTTTTAAAATTGCCCACAAATACCTAGCTCCTTAAATTCTCATTTGAACTGGTTTTAACATCTTATTAAAGACTTGAATGAAATCTTTGACATAGTTTATTTTATATTTGTAGTAAAGTCATGTTTTTAGCATCTTGTAAATGATATTTTAACAGTGCTCTTGACATGCATGCTCCTGAAAATGGGCGTGAGCTGTCATTTCGGATCTTTCTAGCCCAGCCTAGCCTTGAGTCTGCCCTTTGGTGGAAACTTCTCTGCCTCCGCATAACACCTCCTATCTCACAAGTTACTACTGTCTTCTCCTTTCTCATAGCACTTTGAATATACCCTATATTATAACATGAATTAAACTGCATTATGAATATTGACACTTGGGCCCTGCCCCCATCTCTGTTCACACACTGTGAGCCATTTGACAACAGGAACTGAGTCTTTCTTCATCATATAACCCATCAAACTCCTGTAGATCCAAGCAGGCATTCAGTGGAGATTTCAGAACGAATGAATGATGGATGAATGAGTGAATTGGGCAAGTCACTCAGAACACAAAGATGAATAAAATCAGTTGACTTGGTGGAGAGACGTACTTGCATATGGATAACCAATCCAAAGCTCAGTTAAAAATGTGTATGTCTTAGTTTTTATTTCAAATTCACACATACTCACATTCCTTTTGCCTGGTGTCAGGAAAGTTTCATGGTCACTGTTGTATAGGTGCATATTTTCCTTTTCCTGGGGATGGCTGTTTGATGACTGACTATTGTTTGAATAACTCCAGCTAACCAGCTCTGTACAGGGGATTTGGAAATATGGAACTATGTTCTTTGGAAAAGGATACAGTATAATTTCAAGTACAGTATCATTTCAAGTACAGTGCAGGCCAAATACCATTACTAACATGAGAAATCAGATGCTGCCAAGGTTTACTTCACTTAATTCAAGTAATGTTCAACATAAAATTATATTTGGTCCAGTGTTTTGGGATAGAATTTGAGTATTTGTTGTAATGAGATTAACTCATTATATTAATTATTACCTTGGCTCTCAGGAGACTTTCTCTGTGTTCCCAGTGGAGGCTGGGGACTCCTCACTCTGACCCCACAGCTTCCGTCTGTGTCATCATGCCTCTCCCATTAGCCTGACTTGGAGTCACTGGGGGGCAGGGACTGTGTTGACTCATCCCTGATCCCAAGCACTCCCCACAGGGCCTGCACTAAGTAGGTATTCAGTGAAGCTTTCTTGAACAATGGGGGTAAAGAGCATGGGCTCTGGGTCAGACCTCACTTTTACTAAATGATTATTTATTTATTTTTAATTCTTTTTTTTCCAGGAAGATTGGCCCTGAGTGAACATCTGTTGCCAATCTTCCTCCTTTTTTCTCTCCCCAAAGCCCCAGTAGATAGTTGTATATAATAGTTGTGCATCTTTCTAGTTGCTCTATGTGGGACGCCGCCTCAGCATGGCTCGATGAGCAGTGAGTAGGTCCACACCCATGATCTGAACCAGCGAACCCTGGGCCACCGAAGCGGAGTGCACGAACTTAACCACTGCACCACCAGGCCAGCCCCTTACTAAATGATTATTTTCAAACAAGGATAACATCATGACTCTCACACAGATAGAAAAGAGACATGTGCTAAAGATTTCATTTAATTCATTAATCTGTGAGGGAGCCAGGCAGATATTACCACCAGTTCAAAGGGGACTCCAAAGAACTGGCACATGTATAGATGAGGAATATTGAAATGAATGTGCAAATAGAAGCAAAACCAGCTTCTTTCACAGTCAGGAGAGAAGTCAATGGAACCTCTGTGGACAGGACAGAATTTACATGTCTATAAACAAGAATTATTTTGCCTTGCTATCAGTTATCTACAATTTCCAGGGTTGTAAACTAGCTCCTATGGGATCGATCAGATAGGTGTCCTCTAGACAACACGAGGCTTCCCCTGAAAGCACAAATTCTCCCCTACAGTTCAAATCTCACCTGTGCTGACAGGTCCTGAGGGAAGGTCATGCCGGTCAGAGATAAAACAGCCCAGCAAAGGCCTGGGGGCCTGAAGGCTTGTGTTTCTGGAATGGGCAGAAGTCCCTAGAAAGAAGAGTGCAGAGGTAGGCAGCAGCCAGACCATAATAGCTCTGGAGGCCAAGATAAGAGTATAGATTTAATCCAAACTTTTAAAATTGCACAACCATCGCAAAAAAATATTTCAAGCATTCAATCCCAATTTGTGCCTATTTATTTAATTGTAAATTATGCACATGTATTATGACACTGGAATGATTCTAAGAGCATAAGTTCAGCCACTTATTGGCTGTGACCACAGGTAAGTTACTTAGCGTAGCTCTGCCTCAGTTTCCCTTGTCTCAGTTTCCTCAGTCTTTAAAATGGGGATGATAACCCAGGATTGTTGTAATGATTGTATGAGTTAATAGAATCAATACAATGGGACTCAGCACGTGGTAAGTGCTCAATAAGTGTTGGCTCAAAATATAAAACATACTCACAGATAGAAATTAAAATAAATGAGATACAAAATGTGTGTAAATAAAGTTCTAACATTTGTCTTTCTGTACTCAGTGGATCAGCTTGACCACTCCCTGGGGAATATGCACCCCATTCCAGAGATTATAAATAGGAGGCTTGATAAGATCTGCGGGTTGTAGAGAGGGAGAGTGTTGGGTGGGAGAAGGGTCAGAGGCAGGGAGACCAGAGAAGAGGCAGTATTGCAGCCCAGGAGGGAGAAGAATGAACTTGAGTTAGGGCAGACGTAGCAGGGCTCACTGAGAACAATGGTGGGGCCCCTTGTCTGATGACCTTTGGACAAGGAATTGGCAGGGATGGCAGAATGAAAACAGGGAGAAGATTCTTGGTGTGGGAGGCAGATAGTGCCTGGAACAATCTTTGGAGTTGGGAAGACAGGCAGGGAGGGATAGAAAAAGTCCAGAGCAGGAAGCTTCCTGGGTAGTGCGTGTCTCCCACTGTCCCCACTGCTTGGAAGAGACCACCAGCTCGTGTTGCCGCATGCTTGCATCACCATTTATGACCGAGCCTGTCATGGGCCATGGTGGTAACCATTATTTATAGGCCCACTCTTCTGCACAGATATAGTTCTTGTTTCTTTACAGACAGTAGTCACTTCATTTAGTCTTCCCAATAAATCTGTCAGAGTTATTATTATCCCCATTTTACAGATGAGGAAACTGAGGCTCCCAGAGATCAAATGGCTTAAGCTGTGAAATGACAGCTCGGGGTTAGCACCCTGCTTCATAATCCCAAAGACCTGTGCTCTTTTTCTTCTACACCCCACTGCCTCCTGGCAAAATCTTAGAAAACTGTGCATCCTCTTTATGTCCTGGTTACCCCAGTTCTTAGGGCCTGTTCAGAGAAGAGCTTTTTCCTGAACTGTGGGGTACCCATCTGAAGAGCAGGCTACCTCAGCACCTGCTTGCTAGGAAGCTCCTCCCGCTGTGTCTCCGCCCTCACCCAGGAAGCAGACGGGTGGGGAGAAGCCCGGGTGGGGAGAGGAAACCTCAGGTGACCCAAGACCTCCAAATATCCCCTAAAAAGGCAAGGCCTTCACAGGCTGTGGTGGAACAGGTCATGGTGGGAGGCTGGTGGGGAACCTACTGTTTTAAGAACATTCAGTCCAGAAGGTCCGACAGAGACCCTCTAGGAACCTTCAGGCCTTTGCAAAGCAGGAGAATCATTGCCTCCAGACACCCTCACCCCTCACCAGAAAAGGCCTCTGCGTCTTTGACATCCAGCCCTCCACTCTATCTCCATGAACTGCAAGATCTTATTGCTTCCAAAGAATTCCAAAGAAAGTCTCCACCAAAATAGATGTTACAGATGAATATAGTGTGTAACTTTAAAATGTACCTGACAATTTTAAACTCTTCATGCAGACCTAACTTAGACAGTCAAAGGTGAATGAGAGAGATCTCTGGGATCTGCTGTAAGGAGCAGGTCAAAACGATTTATAAAGTGAGCCTCTCGCCTTTCTATGGCCTTAACTGTTTGCAGAGCAATTTCACACTCATTCTTGGTAAATGAATATTTAACACGTGAAAAGCCTGAGTAAGCGGTGCTTCTGAAATGCTTAAGTTCCTCCTTATCTCTAGGCTTCTGTTTAAGCTTCTTGGTAAAAGGCACTCAAGGTTTGTTGAATGAATGACAAAGTCAGTCCTTTTTTTTTTCCCCTTCAGTACCAAAGGTCATTTTAAGCCAAGCCCTTGACTGAGTCATTACAAACTCCTGGAATCGCCCATAAAAATGAAGTCTAACCATACAGGAAACATTCGCTAGGACTGGATTCAAATTAGTTCTGTTGAAACTGTTTCCTTTGAACATTAAGTTACATTCTGGACCGTGGTCCTGACGACTGCTCCAGCCATCACCCCCACTCACTGGTTGTACAGAACTGAAAACTCTTTTGCATACTTGTCTTACATGGGGCAGATCAGTGTCTCAGCAGCCTTTTTGGTAAACATAGCGTGGACTCAGGATGATGAATCAGAGACGTTTCAAAGTCTCATCTGTGTCTGTCCACAGACTATAAAGCAGAGGGGCAGCCCCTACACCATAGCAGGCGCAGCTTCTCTCTGAAAGGGGATATTGCTCTTTCTGTTCTCTAAAGAGGCGGCTCAAGCTCGTTGAGGTTACAGAGAGATCAGCTTCCCAATGCAGGGGAAATGGGAGCAGAGCAGGCTTCATGTGAGATGCAAGTTTCTAATGCTCGGATTTTTCATCGAGTTCTCCTCCTCCTCTGGGCTACGTACGTGGCATTCTAGCAAGTTCAAAACGTTTTAAATTCAGACTAATCATTCATCTGAAACGGAATAACAACAAAAAAATCATAAAGCAACTCAATTCGAGTGTTGCAAACTCCTTTAGCAAACAATTGTGAAATAGCGTCGACTATGCCAGTTCCTGTTTTCATTTTCCATAAATCTATTCTGGTATCATTTTATTCCCTTGAAGTCGATGTAGCAAGTTCTCAGTGATACCGCATAAAACGACAGGAGGATAATCCCAAACCCCACTATATATTAAATAACAACAACAAAACTCTGACTCCATGTTAAACTCAGAAAAATTAGAGGGAAAATTAAAAATGTTTTAGAGAAGCTTACAGAACTACTTGAAAATGCCCCCAAACCAATGTTAACACATCTGCAGTGAGTGATTAAGCATAGGAATTATAAATTGAAGCAGCTTGGGTGAAATGCCAGGATTCTAGTGACTTAGAGATTCTGCAGCACTTATGGGGGTGGGGAACAGCGTGGCGGGCTGGGACCTGTGGCTTCACACTCCCTCTGTCTGCCACCACCCCACTGTGTGGACTTGGGTCAGTGACTGCCTCCCTGAACCCGCACAGTGAGGGAGAAGGATGATCTGACCTCAGTTGTTAAGAAGAACCGAGGGTGGGTGGGGAGGGGCCTCCACCGAGCAGGAGCTCAGAAAATGGTGCCGCCATTGTCACGAAGGTGGAAGAGAGAGGAGATGAAGAAAAAGAAACCAAAGCTTGGCTTATGCGAGGCTTGAAGCAGGAGCGTTTTGCAAACGGGAGGGAAATCCTATCAGAAGCAGATTGCTCTGGAAGCAAAATACCCCTTTATCTGAGGGAGGCTTTCGGGATAAAAATCTGACACCCAAATCCTTTCCGTGTGCTCCTAATAGCACCGCTGGGCGGAATGCATGGAAGGCATTTACCTTTCACCAAGTCGCCCCTGCGCTGGCTTTTGATGGGGCAGTCAGCTCCCGCATCGGAGCCCACGGCAGGCCGCTCGGGCTGGAGGGCTCCAATTTGTAGCTTCTTCCTGGCCTGTTGCTTCTCTATTGCAGGCCCACATTGCCAGGCCTTCTCACTCCTCCTTCCGTCCCTTTTTAAGTGGAAAGGCACCTGGCTGGTGATGGCCATTCTGGGGGAAGAAACGCTTCCATCCATTCTACCACGTTTTGCACTATTGAAATGCGGATCAGAATATCACTTGGGGGTCATTTGCCCTCATTGTCTTTGCTGGCCGGGCAAAGGGTGGAGGCTGGGCAAGCATTTGGTGTCAGGAAAAGACAATGTGGACTCAGCTGATTCCCTCCTGTGCAGAGCTCTGAGCAGAGTCCTGGGACACAAAGTCTCAGAGCTGGCCAGGCTCACGAAATGAGAATCCTGTCATTTTTGATCTTCCTCTCAAAGCCAGGTCCCATGGCTGTGCTTGCTTCTGGCACCCCAAGTATCACACTCGCTCTCCCTTGTAATCCCTGGTTCTGTATTCTGATCGGTGGGTCCTGGCCCCACCCTCACCCCTGTCTCTTAGCTCTGTGAGGGAGGAACTGTGTATCTCCTACTCGCTGTCATAACCCCCGGCCAACATCGCATCTGGCGCCGGTCGGTGCTCAGCATGCATTCTTAAGGTGGATGACTGGAAATGAATGTTGTATTCTCACTTACAGCTTTTTGTCCCAGGACTTTGGATTTAAGAATCCCCATTAAGCTCTTTGTCAAGAACCATAAAAGCTTGTATCATAAAAGGTTCAGCTTTCGATTTATTTCACCTGTGAAGACATAGCACACAGCAGGCCTAGAGGGCCCTGAGAAATCTAGTGCAGCCCCTTTGTGCTGCTAATGAAGACATGGACACCCAGAAAAGGGCAAGAACTTGTAGGTGCTCAAGGAGGTGGCAGAATCACAGTTGGACCCTCGACAGCCTGTTTATAGGACAAGGGCTCCCCACCCCCTGGGAGGCAGTATGGCATAGTGGTTGAGAGAGCAGGCTCTAGGAACAAGGACGCCGGCTTCACATCTTGGCTTTGCCACTTGTTAGCTGAGTGATCCTAGGAGAGCCCTTAAACCAGCCTGTGCCCCAGCTTCCTCCTCTGTAAAATGGGGATAACACCAGTTCCCCACTTCTAAAGCTCCTTAAAGAATTAAATGAGTTAACATCTCTGAAACACTTAGGGGAGTAACTGGCACACAAGAAGCACTATATAAGGGTTTATTAAAATTATTATTATATTCTATAACATCCAAATAACTAATAATTCCAACTCAATGACTATTTCTGGACCCCATTCTGTGCCAAGAGAAACATGTGGATGGGAGATTCTAGACAAACAGGTCATGGCTTTGGCCCTCAAGCTGCTTGTAAAATCCTTTTAACGGGAACATCATGAAGGAATGATGGACTTGACCCAGCCTTCGGCTTGCAGAGGAGCAGAACCCTCTAAAGGCCAAGGGCAGACATCAGAGCTGTAGCTATCCACGTTACACAGATGGGAAGGTGAAGGTCCCGGGTGAGGATGCTCTGTTGCTAGCTGGGACAGGGACGGTGGCAACATGACCTCCCATTCAGCATGCTTTTCTATTACTTTGCCACTTTCCCATTAAGAGCTGGAGATAATTCCCCTCTCCTTGAATCTGGTCAGGGCTCCCAACTTGCTTGGAAGGAATAGAATGCTGTAGAAGTGACACTGAGTGACTTCTGTGTGCAGGTCATAAAGGCTTGGGGCTGCGAAGTGAGGTGGACTTCCATCTTGGAAGCTGGGACATTTGCCTTCAGAGCCCTGAGCTGACATTAAAGAAACCTGAGACTGCCATGCTGTGGGGAAGCCCAGGCCACATGGAGAGGACACGTGCAGGCTCTCTGGCTGACAACCCTCGCTGAGGTCCCTGCCAATAGCTAGACATGTGAGCAAAGATGCTTCCAGATGATTCCAGTCCCTGGCTGCTGAGTCACCCCTAACCTTTGAGTTTTCCCAGCTAAGGCTTTAGACATTGGAGAATAGAGTTAAGTCTGTTCCCTTTCCAAATCCACAACCCATAGAATCTGCAAGTACGCTAAAACAGTTATTTTAAGCCACTTAAGTGTTGGAGTAATTTGTTATGCAGCAATAATGATCAGAACGCTGCCGTCAGACCTTCTGCTGGGACTCATTCTTTTAAGACTCCTAGCAACAGACAATTCTTTCTACGGAGATCTTACAGGAAGAAAGCGTGCTTATAACACAATTAATAAGATTCGCTTCTTCATGAGTGTAGAGAATTCCCAGTGATCAAAGACGTTACAGCTGGAAAAGTTTCTAGAGCTGTCATGCCTGCCAATATCTGGCTGTGATAGCTCCTTAGGGAGTCATTGCCAGCACCACCAGTGGAGAGGGCAAAGGAAGGCGATGAAGTCTCCCCAACCTGCCCATGATTGTTTCACAGCTCTTGTGCTGAGTGGGCACCCATTACAGTGGCTCGTGCAGATGGAAGTGCCAAGTTAATACCGGAGCAATGTTAAATCCACCTGGAGGGATGGAATTCCCCGTGGAGGAAGAGAGGAACTCTTCATTTGGTTGGCAAGATGGTTCCCACATTTTCTAGCCTCTGTCATTCATCTTATTATTTGAGCTCTGTTTGCCCAGTGCTCTATAGTTAACGTCTGTTATTTTGTTCAGTCTTCATGATGGGGGTGGGAAGTAGTTTGTCAATCTCATTTCAGAGATGTAGAAACTGAGGCTCGAAGACTAACCCAAGAGTGCATACACCCAATCAATGGTGAAGCTTGGACTGAAACCTGTGCCTTCTGGTTCCAGATTCAGGTCTTGTGATCGTACTCTGTAAAGAATCCCTATCATGGAGGGAAAAAAAATGATGTCTGTTTGTTCCAAAGTTGTCAGAAGAGTGCTCGTTAAAGGTGTGATATTTCTTGCTTTTCAGGCCATTCCAAAATACTAGAATTCTGCCCTTCATCTGAGTAGGGAGGTTAGTTTTCTGCTCTGAGTGTTGGCTTTGTGTGGTTCTTTCCAAGAGCGAAACGAAACCAATGGTGGGCTGGTAAGCCAAATCACACCCCAAACCGCACCCCTCCCTCCACCCCCAAAAAAGAAAAAAACTGATTTGAAGCATTTGCCACTGTTTGTGGTGCAGATACTCCCACCATGGCTTACTTCAAGCTGCCAAGTTGACGTTATTGATCATGGAGTTGAGAAGAGGTGTCCACATTCTGCTCCCGTGAGCCAGTACAAGCCAACTCCAGCAATGGTGACACCAACACAATTGTACACTACTTGTAGCTCTTTGTTTTCCAGAAAGCAATCAGATGCCTTCCACTCAAAAATTTCAAATGATCAAAGACAGCGAGTAAAGACAGTGCTGCTGTTTCCAAAGTCGGAAGGACTGACCTATTTCTGAAGACCACTTCTATAAAGGGGTGCCATTCTGGAGCGGTGAGCAGTTGTCAGTTCCAGAGAACTTCTTGTATCTTTCACCTGTAGCCCAAACACGGTGATACAGGCACCAAATACTGATGCCTGAGTGTGGTGTGACCATCCTGCTCACACTGGGGTTGGGGTGGAGGGCAGTATTGGGGCTGGGTAGGAGCAGGAGGCAAGCCCTGGAAAGAAACCCAACAAACTTCAACCATGCTCCACAAGTCAGCCATGGCAGGCCTGAAGATCACGTGGTTCCCTTGACTTCTTTGGAACTGTGAATAAAATCCTGAAGGGAGCAAGGGATCCCCAGTGTCTGCTAGGACCATTCCTCCAAGGCATGACTCTCGTAAAGGGGTGGGAATGCACAGCCCTCCTTCTCTCACTGCCTGTCTCCCCAGTGCCTCCCTCCACATTTCCTCCAATGTCTGGTAGCCTGTCCTTCTACTCCTACGGAAGAGCGGTTGGAGAGAGGTGGGTGGGGTCTTCAAGGCGAAGATCTGGTCTAGATGGAGATAGAGATCTGAGAGGCATTGGCGTACAGGAGGCAGCTGACACCCAGAGAGTGGGTGAGATCCCCAGCGTGATGGACAGCTGGTGGGGATTCAAACACACTCTTTAGGAGCCAGCGTCTGCGCAGAGCAGGTGGAGGCGGTTAGAATGACTATGAGGGTCTTGATCTGGCTCCTGCCCATTTCTCTCCCAATCTCTACCCACTCCCACAGACAAACTGAACTTCCTGCAATCCCTTCAACACCCGGAACTATTCTCTTCCAATAAATTTTCTACCCCTCACTCTTGTTCTACCTTTGTAACTTCTGCTTACCATTTGAGACCCAGATAGATTTAACCTCCCAAAGAATCCTTTTCTGGCCCTCGCCTCTCACCTTAACACACACACACACACACACACACACACACACACACACACACACCCTACACCACACTACACTCTGAACTGGAAATGCAGCCCTTGATCCTGGTCCCAGAGCTACCACGGCTAGTGAAAGCCATTCGCTCTCTCAACCCCCATTTCCTCAACTGTAGAACAACGGGGTGGATAAGCACTTAGATTATGCTGGAGTTCTGGGGAAGTCTGTGCCACAAGTGTGTCCCCACATTGGTGCCAAGCAACGAGCACAGCCTCTTCGTTCTATTCTCAGAAGTGCCTCAGGTCAAAGCCATTTATTTGCAGGCTCTTACGATTCAGGCTTGCCTACAGTGGCTCCAAATCCATGCTGACATTTTCAGTAGAGCTGGCTTAATGCAGAAAAATGACTTTATTTCCTAAACAAGACAGACTTTGGTAGGGGTTGGGGTGGGTGGGTGGGGACCTTTTATTTACATGTCACATTTCTCTAATTCTGAGGAATTTATGCATCCTTTTGGATTTGCTTTCCATTTCCTACCCATCCCATTAATAAAGATTAATGAAAGGACTAGAATCTATTGAGAAAAACAAATCAAAATGACAATTTTCAATCCTTTCACCTAGAAACATGGCATGCCCAAAATGGGCATCTCATAAAATTCCATCCAGTTAAAACTGTGGTTATTAGGCAACTAATATTTAGTTTTGGTTCTGCTTACTCTCTGGAAATGCTGTTTTCCAAAAGCATAAATGTGACAGGAAATTTCTTCACTCCATTTATCCTAAGTAGTTTAAATATTATTTCATAATTGCAAATGTTTTTTTCCCCTTCTTGTGCAGGCAGGCTATGGCTGGTCTTCTTATTTGGGGTATGAGTGCGACAATGTTTATATCCAGGGTGACAGAGATGAGCAAATGAGATCATGGATGGGAGAACTGTTTCCAGACTCCAAAACTCAAATGCATGCAGGCAACATGGCTAATGGTGTCCCAGACAGGCTTTCAGCTCTTGGAGGTCAAGTGTCCTTTTGACAGGATAAGCCTGGGCTCTCTGGAGAGAATGGGGTGACACTCAGACAGGACTGTGGGATGGAACTAGGTCCTGGGATACAGACTCCATTAGCACAGTTTAAGAATCTGAAATGGACATGCTTACACAAGACTAAGGTTTCTCCATGTTCTTTATTTCTCCCTTTCTTTCACAACTTATTCTCACAAGTGCCCCTTTACCCTCTGCTAAAGAAGTGATATTTCTGTGAGTTCAGTTCCTCAACCTCAAAATTTGAGGAATTTGCAAATAGTCGTCTCATGTGGCCCTGCCTCAAAGTTTCCTCGTGAACTCATCCATCCCACGTCTACAAGTATGCCTGTGAAGAGAAGATCTTTGGATCTTTTGGTACGCTGGAAAATTCTAAACACCATTGTAGTCTTATTTATACTTACCCTCAAATGTAAATGTGCCTCTGAGAAAAACACTCAAGGATTCCTTGTACGTAAGGGATTTAAGACTTCAGAGGCCAGGGGAAGAGGATTTTCAATAGAGGCTTCTAGATTTATTTCTTTTCATTCTCAGTCTGATGAAGTCCTAGCTAACTGAGCTATTGAGGGGAAACAAATTTGTGCACATTTATACCTTCTCCCATTTACATTGGGGACCGAGCTATCCCGGTCCTCTCCTCATCACTGCTGCCAAATGAAGTACAGTCCTTCATGTTTTTCTCACTTATACTAGAAAACCAGCACCAGAGAAGGAACTCTGTCCAAGTAAACCTTTCATTTAGAAAAAATATGTCCACTATTGCAGAAAGGGCAGATCTCATTATTCAAAGCAGCAAAGAGGTGGAAGATTTTAAACGTCAATCTTTTTGTGTATTTCAATAAATATTTTAATCTGACTAGTACCAGGAATTCACTTTAATGAGACCAAGTATTTATTGATCAATTACTTTCTACTAGGTTTTAGGGTAGGAGAATATAGAATTGATTAAAGCCCTAAATCACCAGTAGAAATACAAAATCTGACATCTGAATAGTGTTTTACAGGTCATTCTGGATATGCCCATCAACTTTAGGTTCTCAGTCTCCTGGTGAGGTAGGCAAGTGTGTGCTCTTTTGTAGAAACCAAAGCACAAAGAGAAGACTTGACTTGCCTGAGGACTCACAAATAGTTTACCTCTCTAGTTCAAGCCAACTCCCGTGGGTTCCTGTTTCTCAAGATTTTCCTAAGGTTGTGTTCTTAGGAAGCAAGGGCCTAGAATTTAGAATGCTCGGGGGTGATAAATGTTGAATTAAAGTGAAGAGGGATAAGGTCCAAGAGATCTCAACATGGGACAGTGCAAAATGTGCATGGCCAGACAGTCTGGGGAGGAAACGTATTGCAGGAAGCATGGCACCATTAGACATGGCTCTGGGCAAGTCCACCCTTGACAGACCAGTCAGAGAGTGGCCTCCTATGTGGACCCAGGCTTTGTGCTACAAATGAACCAGATGTTCTTAGGACATCCAAATGTCTTCCCAGAAACCAAGAGCTTTGAACTTCTCACAGACTCACCTGAGATACTGGAGGGTCGAGGGTTATAGCAGCTGAAGTTTCTGGTCAGGGAATGTGGTCCCAGGTGCCTGGAAAGGCCAAAGATTGCCATAGCTTTGGTTTTCCTGACCACAGACACTGTGGTCATAATCTGACAGCTGAGCACTTTAGAATCCATTACCAAGAGCCACAGTGGACCTGTCAGAATCCATCCCTAAGATCTCAAGAGGAGTAATAGGAGAAGATTGCAAAGGAATGAGTTGATAAGTAGAGCAAAAATAGAGCTAACGAATAGTCCACCCAGTTTTCTACTAAATCTTTGATTTACGTAAAAACAAACCCCTGGCTGAACTCCTGCTGGTACAGTGCCTTACAGCAACCAAGGCGTGTACATATATGTTGTGCATGCACTGCCATCTTGGTATTAGTAATTGTTATTTTCTCTTTTTGAGTGATGAGGAAATTGAGATTCAGAGAAGGTAGTGTTTGGCCCAAGGATGGTGGTGGTGAAGTTTCTGAATCCACAGCCCGTGCTTGCTCCATTACACCTCATTCCATGGCACTTGAGGGAACTCAGGAGAATCCACGAATGTAATTTTGGGATGCTTCAGTAGAGACAGGAAGGGCCGTGAGGGCTGCCACCCTAACCCCCATTCAAGCATGGCAGTTTTAGTTTTATTTTATACACTGGATTTCATACACAATTTCATCTGAGTCAAAGGTTCTGGGCTTTTAAAAAGCACTGGAAGTCACAATTCTTCAGCTTTCAACCTAACATTTCCAAGGAAATGGGCCCAGAGACCTGATAGATTATTTTTACATCTGCTTGATCCTGGAGTGGCTGGAACTTTGAATGGACCTTTCTAGATGTCCCTATGGTAACTTGAGCCTCTGTCTTTGTGGCAAACCAACCTGGGGCAGTGAGATTGGGTTTGTGCCCTGGTTGAACCACTGAAACTTCGTGTGACCTTGAACAAGTCACTTCCTCTCTCTGACCTCAGTTTCCTCGTCTGTAAAATAAGGACATTAGACTAGATCAGCTTGCAGGCCTGACACTGTGGGAAAGGTTGATGGAGGCACGGAGATGGTTGCAGTCTTCCAAAATCAAGTGCTCATGCTTACTGGCTGGAAACCTGGGGATAGGATTGCCAGATTTAGCAAGTAAAAATACAGGCTGCCCAGATAAATCTGAATTTCAAACATAAGACAAATGCTTTTTGAGTATAAGTATGTTCCATGCAATATTTGGGACATACTTACACTCAAAAAGTATTTGTCGTTATGTCTGAAATTCAGATTTAACTGAGTGGCCTGTATTTTCATTTGGCAATCCTACAACCCTATCTTCGAGGTATATTATTCTCTCTCTTCCTTTAGCAAAGAATTTTTAAAAAACCAGACAAGCAAATGAACAAACAAAAAAACTTGTTAATTTTTGGTCTTGTTATCTTGGTAAAATCTTCCTTTTTGATCTTTCAACTTGTGACATCATAGCACCCAAAAATATTAAATGCAGAAGGTAAAAACAATAAGATTTCCAGTTTTTCTTTTAATTTAACATTTATTTATTTGAAACACAATTTTGTGTCTGTATATCACATTTTGTGTTTGCCTTGGGGAGATTTTTTTTTTTAATATCTGGTGATCTAACAAATGGCTCTTGACTTGAATAAGCCTCTCCTCTCTCTGTCCCAAACATGTTCCTTTGGCCAAAACCCACCCCGCCATTACAGGGAATTCTATTGGCTGTCCGAGTTTCCTTCAAACCTTATTATTTGTGTTTTAATACACAGACACACACACACAATCCAAACTTGCACTTTTTGCTTTTCAGCCAGTGATTGCATGTGGCTGGTGGTTTGGTGATTGTGAAATAGTCTTGAAATATCAGTGAGGAAAGTGTTCCCCCTGCATTTGTGGCCCAACTCCCCACAGGAACTTCAGGTTTCTCTCTGCCTCCTTGGCCAGGAGGAAGCACTGACTTGGGGTAGCCCTGGGGAAGAGAAGCAAAGAGGCTGAAAGACAGAGCTCCCTGCATTCGTTTGTACACGTGCTCCTGACATTTTTTCGGACGACCTTTGCAAACGTTATTGGACTCTATTGGGAAATCACATGCATCCTGGATAGAATAGGGGGAACACCTGGGCACTGCCAGGCTTACAGGTGGGGAGGTGGGGAGGGACTAGCTGAGCATCTAGCTAGAGGACGGCCCTCCACCCTGATCCTCTATGGGCTGGACATCTTTGCGCAGAGATTTGACTAAAGAGGTGGTGTGTGGAAGGAGGCGCTCTGCCTGGGAATCTGGAGACTTACGTTTTCCTCCTGAGTCTGCCAGGGACTCACTGTCAGACCTTGGGTCTCAGGGTCCATCTGGTCACTGAGGGTTGTTTGAACTGGTCTCTAAGAGACATTCCAGTCCTGCCTTTCTATGACTCATTCATTCCCTCATAGATTTACTGTGCAACAGTTTGTTCATCTGAACACAGGTCTACAAATAGAAAATTCTGCAGCTTGAAGAGAACAGCAACAGATTATAGGACACGATTTTTCCATTTGTATTCACCCAGAGAGACTTTAAACGAGAAATCAAGGTAAGTATCAGAACACATAGGTACAACCAACTTTCATTTTATTCTGTTCATGCAGTAAAGACTCATATGTACTATGCACCAGGCTCTGCTTAGGGGACAGAGATGAAGCAGGCAGGGTCCCTGCACTGGGAAGCTCACAGTCCAAGGGGGGCAGAGAGACAGGGAAACCAGCAATCCCCATGAGCTGTGGCTTTTGCAGTGGTGGAGAATAGGGCAGAGCTCTGAGAGAGAACCAAGGAAGAAGTGGTTCATTTACCTCTGCTTATTTCTCTTGTGGAAGTGATATGTACTGGGTGGCTGGGACCATTGGGGCAGCAAATAGAGGAAGTGTATGAAATCAAAAATAGAGGAGCGAGGAGGAAATAAAAGTTCTAATCTAACAGAAGCACAGAGGGGCCTGACAAGGACCAGGGATGTGTAACTTTCCCTGGTGCTTTTGAAGTTGGGATATTTCTCCAATGAAGAACTGGGCTCAGGAAACAGAACCTGCCTCCTTAGTCAAGAAATGACACTTGTTAAATGTCAAAGGCAGAGCGTTGGTTGCTCCTGTATCCCTTGGGAAGGGATTTGGGGCTTCCCATGGGAGGGCGGGGAGGCTGCTCTCAGAGGTTTTGTGTTCCTCTTCAGGCCACCTGGTTTGGCCACTGCCACAGATGGGGACAGGCTGGGCCCATGAACACCTTCTGTTCCCGGACTCCCCACTGAGGCGTGAGAACTCCCAACCCAAAGGGAACTTCTCATACCCAGGCTGGAGCAGTCCATGAGGAGAAGAAAGGCTGACCTGGGAATGAAAAGCCATCATGTCACAGGGCTCCCAAATCCCCCTGTTGTGGAACGTGCAGTGTCTGTAACTGTCCCCTATTTCAGTTCCACAGAGCTCTCCAGTTGAACCTCTAACTCTTTATCCACAAGCCCAAACTCCTTCCCCCCTGAGAGTTCGCAGAATAATCCATCCACCCATCCACCCATCCCTCGCATGTTACACACAGTCCCTGGCACATTGTCAGCAGTCAATAAATATTCAGTAGCATGTCAATTGTACTTCAATAAAAAAAAAGTTAAGATGAAGGCCTACTGAATTAGGGTGGTCCCTAACTCAGTGACTGGTATCTTTATAAAAGTAAGGAGAGGGGGATTGAACACAGAGATACAGGGAAACCGAGACATACAGAAGGGAGAAGAGAATGCCACTTGATGTGAGAGGCAGAGATTGGGGTAATACAGCTGCAGCTCGAAGAATGCCAAAGATTGCCTGCAACACCAGAAGCTAGGAAGAGGCAGGAAGAATCCTTCCCTAGAGCCTTCAGGGGGAGCCCCACAAAAGTAAATAAGTAAATAAATAAATATTTATTTATTTACTTGAATGGCTGACTAAATATTGAATGGACTTAATAAATGAATGGAGGAAATACAGAAAATGATCATTGGCAAGTGTAACGGAGGACTTTCTGAGCTGGCACTGGAGCTGGCGCCTTAGAATCTCAGGACTTCAGCAGCTCCCTCCTTGAGACATAGAAGTCAGAGAGACATCCTGGTAGGAAGGAGCACATCTACAAAATGATGGATATGCCAGCTCAGAAGGTCTGTTTAGGAAATGTCAAGCTAGCTCCCAGGTGTGAGTAAAATACGAGGCTGGAGAGGTCGGTGGAGGACAAACCGCAGGGGCACGCAATAGTGTTTGGACTTCATCTTATCAGTAAAGGGAAACTACAGATGATAGCGCAAGAACTTTATTTCAATCAAAGCTCAAGAATCTCCTACTAGAAGCCTTTTAAAGCTTATCTAGTACATTTTGAATTGCCTCTAATATTTAAAGTCACCCCTGAACAATTCTGTATTTCTGCCAAATACTTCTAGGCTTTCAAAATCTGGGCGTGCCCCCCGCTCTGCTTCTGCCGATGCTAGGCCACATCGTGAGGACTCCTTGGTGCCTTTTGCCCCACAGGGTGGCCTCCAAAGTCCCCAAAGCTGAGGGTGACAGAAACCAGTCACGGTAGCCATAAATCTTGGGTGAATCCCGTGCTCACTTTATTTAAACGTTGCTGAGGCCAGAGCAATGAGAGACTAATAGAGCAGCATGAAACTCAATAGCTCTCCACCCCTAAGTCAGAGAGCTCTTTAGAAAACCCTCCCTGAGGTCGTTACTTAAGTCAGTCCTCAGATCTTCCCTCCAAGGCAATTCTAGCAAGGAGTGTCTGTGGTTGGGTGCAAAATGGTGACCCCCAAATGGCTACCAGGAAGTTTAATTTTTATTGCCCTACTTCCTGCCTATACCTGATCAATGGGAGGATTGAGAGAATTGCAGAAATAAGGCTCACAAGCATCTGGGTTTTTTGGAGATGGGCCAGGTCAGATTTGAAAGTTCATGGGCTTAGACACTGTTGAACTGTGTCCCCAGAAAAGACGTGTACTTATTCCCAGTACTTTACAGATCGTGACCTTATTTGGAAATAGGGTCATTGTGGATGCAATTAGTCAAGTTAAGGTAAAGTCATCCTGGAGTAGGGTGGGCCCTTAATCCAAATGACTGATGTCCTTATAAGAAGATAATGTGAAGACACAAAGAGAGGACGCCATGTGACACAGAGGCAGAGACTGGAGTGATGCAGCTGCGAGCCAAGGAACACCAGGGATTTTTGGTCACCACAAGAAGCGAAGAAAAGGCAAGGAAGGATTCTACCCAGAGTCCAGAGGGTCCTGGCCCTGCTGACACCTTAATTTTAGCCTTCTAGCCTCCAGAACTGTCAGAGAATTAATTTCTATTGTTAAAGCCACCCAGTTTGTGGCACTCTGTCACAGCAGCCCTGGAAACTAATGCGGACACGTGTTGCTGAAACGGACTGAGTCCCAGAGCAATGCTCTTGCCTGTGTCAGAGGTGGACTGCCTCTCCTGGGCAGCAAGGTCCAGTGGTGTTCTTCCAAGCAGCATTTTGAAGTCTTTGCTAGCAGGTTGTTAGCTGCCCCACCGGTGCTCAGTAATGCATTGCTTAAACCAGATTTGAAGATGTGGCGAAAGCTTCGTTAGAACAACATTGAGGGGAATTCAAAATATGGAAAGCAGTCATCACATTCCTCTTTCATTAAACTTTGCATTTTCTGCAGCCTCTGCAAGCACTCTTCAACTTGCATGCATGTGTATGTGTTTGCAACCTCAGTCCACATTCATCCTGTAAACTGCCTTTCCCCACACAATATTGTTACATCACCTTATAATGTCGGCTAATATTCCATCCGGCCGTTATATCACGACCATTTCACCATTTCACTCTTGTTGGGCATTAATTTGCATGATTCTGTTTTTTTCTTTTTTACTCATTTAGATAATGTTGCAAAGAACATCTTTGTGTGTATAGATTTTGATTCTTTTGGATTATCTCCTTTAGATAAATTTCTTGGATAGATTTACTGGCTCAAAGAGCACAAATAGTGTTACGAATTTTGTTATGTATTATTACACTGTTCTCTAAAAGAATAAAACCAAAATACAGTGCCATCAGAAAATATGTATCCAGTGGTGCTTCATTACATTTTTATTTTCTGAGGTTGACATGTATTTATTTCCTCTGTAGGCTTGTACTAGTGCTAACTGAGATTTACCCATTGCTCTATGGGGTCCTAATCGTCCTGGCTGTCTATATATCATAGTTATTAAATTAAACCATCTGTGCCAGATTTTTAGAAATAGCTTTCCTTTTACTTTAGTGACATTTGTTTTTATTGAATAGAGTTACATTTTATTGAAGAGAAGTTGTTATAGAGTTGAATTTTTCTCCCTTGGAAGTTATACTAGTATTTGCTACTTATCAAATAAACATTCCTCCAAAATTGTGATGAAATATTCTGTTTTACTTCTGTTATTTCTATTGCTCATTTTAATACTCTACTTTTTAGTCCAATTGAGGTTTATTTTTTCATATCATATAAGGTGTATTCTAAATTAATTTATCTCCAAATTGTCATCCAGTTACATAAAATAACTGATTAAATAAGAGTTAATTATCCCAATTAACTTTGATGCTTACTTGATTATATACTAAATAATTCTATGTACTTTTGTCTGTTGTAAAAATTCGTGTTCATTAGTCTTTGAGTGTTGTAAATTTTTATTATTGCTGCTTTGTGACTTGGTTTAACTCCTAGTTAGGTCTGCTTCTTCTATTATTACTTATTTTTTTCAGCATTTTCTTTTTTCTATGTGTTCTTATGCATTTATATTTCCAATGAGCTTTAGATTAATTTCCCAAGTTCTAAAAGGAGACCATTTGATATTTGGATTAGGGTTCATTTAAGATCTACATCCATTATTGGGTGGGTCAGGATAGACTGAACTTGAGTTATTTCTTCTAAGTGGTGTAGTGGATTGGAAAGAGCTGGGCTTTACAATTGGACCATCCCTGGGTATGAATCCTGTCCTGCCATCTGCCAGCTTTTTAACTACCTAGAGCCTTACTCCCCCCTGAACCACATGGGGATAATAAGGCCTACCTCAGAGGGTCTCATTCTAATTAAAAGAGGGAAGTGATGTGAAACACCGTGCCTGCTACAATATGGGCTCTTAATTTTCATTTCCTTTTTATTTTCTCCCAATCACAATCTGTAGCTTCATTTGACCTTCTTAAGCTCATCCCAAATTTTCATGTGTTATAAATGGATTCCTTTGCCCCTTTACACTTTCACAGCTGTTTCTTGTTAACAAGCAAGAATGCTATAGATTATTGTCCTTTCATCTTGTACCCCACCCCTTTGTGAAGCTCTTGTATCACCATTGGATGGTTCTTTTCAGGTTCTTGTGGATTTTTCAGGTAGACCCAGTGCTATCCTTTGGCTCAGGGCTTCTTAAAGCCATAGTTGTGTTCCTAAAGAGATGCTAGAACATTTCAGTTCCTTGAGCCACGTTGGGGGCGGCCTCTACCAGTAATCAGGAGCTGCTCTTGGTTTGCTCCCTCCAGGACCTCATTCTTGGGTCTCCACTCTCTGAACCTCTCACCAGAAGAGCTAGGTTCTTCCACAGGAAGATTCCAGATCTGAGTTCCACCTCTGTGCCTCCCGCCCCATCCTCAGCCAGAACCCAGGCAGCCTGTGGTAGTTTCTGGTTGGGAGTCTCCTTTTGGTCTCCCGTGGGATTTTCACCTTTGCAAATGTACGTTTCCAGCAAACAGCCCCTTCTGGAGCAGAGAACACGTGAGATGGCCACCGGCTCAGGTGCCTGGAACCTCAGTTCTCATCTTGGCTGTGCCTCTGCCCGGCTGTTGCTCTTTCATTTATTCACATCTCTCTCTTCTAAAAAGGATTTAAGGTTGCTTTATACTATAGGAAAAATGCAACAAATGCAGAAATAAGTTAAAAGCAGGGGAGAAAGAAAACAGGAAAGTAGGGGCTGGAGAAAAAAAACGGAGTTGGGAATGACAAAACCACAAGTCCAGACACCTGTGCACTTGTATTTGACCAGATCTAAACGTGAGCTTCCTAGGAGTCAGAAGAAACAGAGAAGTACTCTGGGCAAGTTACTTTATCTCTAAATCTTACTTTCATCATTGATAAAATGGTGATAAAAACACCTACATCATAGGATTGTTCTGAGGATGAAATGAAATAAGGGATGCGAAACTCTTAAATGTAACACGCAACCCATTGTAGAGACTCTGCCAATGCTCCTTTTTATTGTTACTATGATTTCTTCTAGGGTTTCTGCTTTTAAGTCAGAAATCAACTAACTTCCGCACTGCAGCTGGTGCTTCAGTCAACTAGGCTCCAGAATCCCTTTTCCAATGCGGTGGAGGCTGAGAAATGATGACCTCTAGTTAACGTTACTGACCTAGTGAGGGAGTGGGGGAATTAATCTGCTTGCAATACGTATAGTGGAAGGTAAAGATAACGATGTCCCTTTGTGTAACATCCTTATTCCAACCCATTTGCCAAGATGAACTGGCCTCAACAGAATAGAATACTAGAGCTTCAAGGAGCCTCGATGGCTCATCCAACACCCTCTCTTTCCAGAGGGAGGGAGAGAGTTGAAATTTCCAGCATTACCTAGTTAGAGTTTGATGCTCAAATTCCAGTTCTTCCTCTTAAAGGACCCATTCATGAGAACGACTAACGTGGAATTGAAGTAAAGAAAAAAAAGTGCTGATTTATTTATAGTTTACGGAAGTGAAAGTCAGTTTGAGTTCGGACCGTTCATTGTATCATTGTTATTACTTTCAGCTGCTGGTAGACTTACCCATCCCTCCTCTCCCCTCTGCTGGCCCTGGAAAGTCAGGCCCCTGCTGCTGAAGAGGCCCGTTGGAAGGGCTCCCATCCTCTGGACAGGGTGGCCTTGTGCAATTTCTATCTGGTGCGGAGGAATGTAGGTATTTATAGGGCTGTGCTTTCCCAAATGCTTTTATGCTTTAACAGAGAGTATTACTCAAGCACATCTTTGGGCTATTTAAAGCCTCCAGAGGAGTGCTTTCCGAGTGTGCACATGTGCTCTGGAATCTCAGTGAAACACCAGTTTATTTTGAGTGGCAGTATTTGACACTCGGAATCATAGGCCGAGTTCATCGTGCAGAAGACTGAAGCCACAAGACGTGATGAGAGAGGCTGGGCCCCTCTCCTGCCCATTCCTAGCAAATGAAAGCCCACACGCACGGGAGCAATGAGCAGTCAAAATGATTATGATGAGATGATGCAGAAAGAGAATCCAGCTCCCAGCGAGTGGCTAAATCCCTTTTATCCAGGCTGATTTGTGCCAAATGTGTGGCTGGCACTTCCACATGCACCCTCATCTTACCCTCCAGTCAGCCCTGGGAGATGGGTGGTGTTATCAGCCTCACCTTATTCAGGAGGTCACTCAGAGAAGTGGGGTGACATACTCAAGGTCATGGTCATAAGCCAACCTGGGTTCCAGACTCCAAGTCCAGTGCTCTTTCCTCAATACCACTGCCATCTACTCCTGGTGAAAAGAAAAGTAAAGAAAACAGACAAACCCAACCCCCAAACTAAATCAATGATTTGCAAGCAAGCTTCATTTCCTCCAGTCCCTGGTGAGGCCATTTGACAACAACTTTGGTGTCATCTTCCACATTAGTAAATGTGTGCCAGGGAGATGAGTGCTAATAACCTTTGGTGCAGTGACAGTGAAACTTGGTGATTTTAAACAATTTATTTTTGACGTTCAAACCAGCGGAGTTTATCTGGTGAGTTGTACTTCCTCTCCTCCCTCTCCTATTTCCCTTTCTGAATCCGTCACTTGGGATGCGCGTCTCCATGAGCATCTGTGTGCACTTGAGATCTGAAACCCAAGCCAGTGCCACCACCAGCTGCAGAAGCACGCCACTCACCGTCATTTTTGGAAACCAAAAATGACTGGTCACATAACTGTGATTAGATAAAGCTTGTAATTTGTGTTTGCTGTAGTCAGCGACGTGGTATTTTGGGACAAACAGCCGCTCTATGCTACATATAGCTTGGAATTTGCGGCTTATGTGTAACCCGCCATTGGGTGATCAAGGAGGTAAAGGAGAAAGAGAGGAGAGAGAGTGGATGAAGGGAGAGAGGTCAGGAAGCCCCACTCAGCGACAGGCAGAGAACCAGGGACACGTTAGAGCTCAAAGGGCCCATAGGAAATATGTAGTCGACTTGCCCTCAAGAGGGACCCAGTTGGATGTCGTGAAGCTCCTGAACACCACAGTCCTTCTTTCTTAACAACTGGAGTCACTTGACTCCCAGAGGGAGGCCCAGCCCTACTTCAGGGGAGGAATCCTCCTCACAGCCAGGGCATGGTTTAGGGAGCCCACGTCTACTTCTTCAGTGACTCACTTAGACTGGCTGACAGTCTCTCATCAAATGCTTCAGTTCTAAAAGGCCAGCCTCCTTCCCTTGTCCCCAATTCTGGGAACAATGTCTTACCTTTTCTCCAAGTCTCAGCTGGATAAACCTTCATTCATTCACTAAACATTGACCTAGAGTCTTCATATGCCAGGCCAGGAAGGGCACTGGGGATACAGAAATAAGTTGGCCTGAATTCCAGTCCTCCACACAATGGCACCATCGGTTCTGCTGTGTCCTCCCTCTCTGTTGAATTTGTATGCTGAAGGTGTCTTTCCCTGAATAAAAAAGGTGTATCCCTAAATAATCACTCATCTCTAACCCCAAATAGGAAAGAGAAATGTCAACACAACTGGGCACCCCCATTTAACGCTGCTGCCTTAACAGCTATCCTGTTCCACCAGTTTTGGAGACACTGTTATTTTATAGATGGGACAACTGAGGCCCAGAGGGGTGAGGCAGCCTGTCTAGAGACATTGAGTTCAGTGGTGGCAGATCCGGCGTGGAACTCAGGTCCTCCCGACCCCTAATCCAGAGCTCTTTCCACTGTTCCCTCGATTTTAGGACATCCAGATCATGGCCATAAGTCATAAATTGAAATTGTCACATTCAATCAATATTTTTAATTGTCATTTTCTTTGGGGGACACAAATATATAGCAGATATAGATCATGCTCTTAAGGCGCTTGCTGTTTGTGGAAAGTGGTAATATATGCATAGAAAGTTGTGTTAAAATGTGGAAAATACCAAGTAACCCCCCTGAAAGGAGCAGAGAGTGTTGGGAGAACTTGGTATGGGGGTAATGTGAGATCCTTTTCTGTGGGGAGCAGGCATTTGAGCCCACTCTTGGAAGGATTCAGACAGAGAGGAGATTGAGAGAAGAGACGAAAAGATCACTTGCCGGTGGGGGGCAGCTGGGGCACTGGGATTGAAAGGATGGGCTGTGTAGGAACTGGGAAAAGGCATTTTAGACAAAGGAGGGAGCATAAGCTTAGAGGTTTAAGTGCTTGGCGTGTTTAGGGGAAAAGCTGTTGGTCACCCAGCCTGGCTGAGGATTGGGACAGTGAGGTGGGATGCTCCTTTACATAACTGTGTGTGACCAACAGAAGCATGCTGACCAGGGAACTCTCTGGAATGGTTGGGTTTTGACAACTTTGCACATCTCAGACATATCTTCCGGATTCATCTCTGAGCCACGTCTCTCCGGCATCCTCTAGAACACAGTGAGTGGGTCAAGGTTCCTGTCCTTTACCCTATCTTTACTGAATTTTCAACTCAATGCAAGCTCTGTTTCCATGATTCCAAATACCTTAATAAAATGTGACAAAGATGCAGAGTCATTTGGGTTATTTTAGGGAAAACATCTGGATATTTGGAAACATCTGGACACTTTGCCAAAAGTAAATAATAATACTTTGTATCTGAGTGTCTGGTATCATGGGACATAGACAAAGTCTGAATCACCAGCATATCTTTTAGAATTTGGAAAATGCATTCCTTTGGGAAGAGGAGGAAACTGTCACTCAGAAGTCCCACTTCTGTCTCTTGTTTACTTTCATCTTCGCTATTTGTAGATACGACAAGCAATTCCACTTGAAATGTTACAGATCTGGATGGTTCACCTCTTATTGTTATATCTCTGGGGAGAATAAAATAGGCTATCTCCCCAGTTCATTTAAAATCATGTTCATCTATTAAATCTGAACAGTATTTATTAAGAGCCTTCTTAGTTCGAAGTTTTGGGCATGACTTGAGGACAGAGGGATGACCAGGATGCAGGCCCTGCCTTACAGGAGGTTCACTGTCTCATAACCAAGTAATCTCAACAGAGTAATTGGAGTGAATAAAGGTGAGTTAGGTGAAAATGTTACAGATGGAGGAGAAGGAGAAAGGCTGGGGAAAGATTCTGTGATGGAGTAACTTTTCTTTTTTTTTTGCTGAGGAAGATTGGCCCTGAGCTAACATCTGTGCCCTTCTTCCTCTGTTTTGTATGTGGGATGCTGCCACAGCATGGCTTGATGAGCAGTGTGTTGGTCTGCGCCTGGGATTTGAACCTGCAAACCCTGGGCCGCTGAAGGAAAGCGCGTGAACTTAACTACTACACCACTGGGCCAGCCCCTGTGATGGAGTAATTTTTGCCTAGAGTATTTAGGGGTAAATAGGAGTTCTCCAATAGATTGAGAAACAGGAAGAAGGCGTCTCGGGCATAGGAGATGGTAAGAGCAGAGGCATGGACACACCAGACAACTAAGAATGTCGGGGGAAATGCATGATGTTCAGATGGCTACTGGGCAGGGTGCAAGAGGGCTATGGTGAGAGCCAAGGTCAGAGAAGTAGACAAGGGCAATAGAATGGAAGGTACCATGCGTTATAAAGCTCTTGCCTTATCCTGTGGGTCATGGGAAGCCCCCAAACCTCAAAACACCCCTGTTCTTATTTCCTATAGCTAAACATACACCAACCAAGGACCTAGCCACTCCACTCCCAAATATGCCACCAGGAGAAAAAAGTGCATATGTCCACCAAAGACACGTTCTAGAATGTTCACAGCACCTTTACTCATAAGAGCGCCAAACCAGAAGCAATTAAATGTCTATCAATAGAAGAATGGCCACATAAATTGCACTATTTTCATATAATAGACTACTTCACAGCAAAAAAAAAAAAGTTAACAAAATAATGATATTCACCAGTACATGGATGAATCTCAGAGACATTATGTTGAGCAAAAGAAGCCAATTTATATGTAATTTCATTTATATGAAGTCCAAGAACAGGAGACTTAATCTGTAGCGAGTGAAGCCCAGACAGTGTTATGGGGGTGAGGTGTTGACTGACAGAGGGCATAACATAGCCTTCTAGGGTGCCTGGCCATGTTCTGTATCTTGATCTGGTCGTAGTTACGTGGGTGTATACACATGTAAGAATTCAACAAGCTCTACGCTGAGATTAGTATACCTTATTGCATGTTTTAACTCAATAAAAACGTAAAACAAAACTAACAAAATTTTAAAAAGCCACTCTAAATTGAATTTTAGAAATCTAGTTGTGTTATTTGCCATTATGACCCAATCTTCTTCCAAGAAGTCCCTTCCCTGTGACAGACCCAATAATGTGTACCTTCTATGGGAGTTTGCTGGAGACAAAGTACTCCTTAACCGGTGAGAGTAAAAAAGGAAGCAACTGAACCGAGAGGCAGCAAACTTTCGGTAAATTTCACCTGGAACCTCTCCCTCTTTGCCTCTTGAGTGACAAAACACCCTCTTTACTACATATTCATCTCTTAGTCTGTACCAGTCCTTCTGCAACCTGTAAGGATGAATTCAAGTCTCTCTAGTCTTAAAAAACAAAAACAAATAAACAAACAAAAAAACAAATAAAGGGCCCTTTGGCCCATGTTCTTTCCAGCTTTCTCTCTCATCTCTCTCTTCCTCTCCCAAACCAAACTTTGAAAAGAGCTTTCTAAACTCACTGGCTGCACTTTCTCACGTGACATTAATTCTTCAAGTCAATGGATGCTTTTCCCTCCTGGCCTTTGAGGTCTTACCTTACTTGACCTCTCAATTGCATTGGGCATTGGTGGTAACATCCTCCAGCCTGAACATTTCTCTTCCTTGATTTTTGTGAGAGCCAACTCTTCTGGTGAGCAGAAATGGTTATCATATCCACCTCCACGAATGTTTGTGATGGAAAGAATAACTTGGAAGCCAAAGTGGATTGAAGGGAAGGCCAGCTGGACTACCTCCCGGGGTACCAATCCTTCGCAGGCCAAATTTCCTGGGGATAAATTGGAAATACGGTGCCAGTTTATTTAGAAACTCTGTGTAACACTTTACATAATTGGCAAAATGTAAATCGAGTCTCTCTCACCCAAGTACAAAACACCTTTGAGTGAAAGTTAAAAAAAAAAAAAATGCCTTGCCAGCAATTGCCTAGTTGAGCTGCATATTTTTGTGACATGCTTGGGCAAGAGCTGTCAGCTGAGACTGAAACCGAAGAGTTTGTTGATGTGGCATTCATTATGTTCGTGATTCATTTTACTATCTAAATTTAAACCTTTATTAGTCCTCCTAAGAAGTTGGTCTGATTCAGAAAATCACAAAAGACAAGTCAAAGGAGTTCTAGAAACGCAGAAAAATGGGAATTTTTTTTTAAGAGCGTTGAATCTCCTTTGACAATGGGAGCAAATTATAAGGAGAACATATTTTTTGATATAATTTGCATTAAGATAAAATAAATTTCTCAACATCGCTGTTAAATAAATGTTGAACAGGTATTCAAAGAATATTGTTTGAAAGTATCACAAATTATGATGAAAATCAAATCTGTGGAAAATAGGCTTTAGAGTAATGTTTCTTAACCTTGATTGCACTTTGGAATCATCTGAGCAGACTTAAAAAAATGCTGATGGACCGGGTCCCCCTGGCAGATCCAAATGTAATTGGTACAGGTTGTGGACTGAAGTGTGGGACCTTTTACAAGCTCCCCAGCTGAGTGTAACGTGTGGCCAGATGGAGGACTGCTGCTCTAGAGAACAGTCCAGCTGCCGGGAACAGGCCCTTTCCCAAAGAGGCTCAAGAGCCATGGTTCTCAAAGTGTGCTCCCCAGACCAGCAGCATCAGCATCCTCTGGGAGCTTGTTAGAAATGCAAATTCTTGGGCTCCACCCCAGATCCACCGAATCAGAACTCCACGGCTGGGGAGACCCAGTGATCTGGATTTATCAGGCCCTCCAGGTGATTCTGATGCACTGAAGTCTGAGAACCACCCATGTAAGGAAAGGTGGCCTTGAAGAGGGGCTGGGAAGGAAAGCCACGTAATGGTGAGTCAAGACAGTAAGGCAAGTTCCCTTCAGAGCCATTGAGAGGGGCAAAGACAGCATCCTGGAAGGACTTTCTGTAAGGAGAGACTTCACACAGGAGGGGAGCGTCTGAGGGAAACAAAGGCAGGATCCAGAGTGGTCAGACTCGGGCGCAGAGTGAAGTCAAACAGGCCCTCTTCTCAGACTAGGGACCTGCCATTGCCTCTCAGTCCCACATTCCTCACTCTTTGCCCAGTTTTCTCAGCTAAATGACTGACAGAGGATGTGGCACAATAGCGCCTCTCCTCTGTGCAGGGGCTCTGGGTTGTGGCAGGGGTCTGGGAAACAGGGCTTGGGGTTCGCCTCACAGTGGGAAGAGCAGGGCCCCTGTCCCTATCCTGCAGGGCGTGCTTTCTGCACTTGTTCCACTCCAAGTGCAAGACGGGGACGGCCTCATTGCTCCCCGGCTGGCTTCCACTTCTGCTTTCCTCTCTGACTCACTCTGCATGGTGGCTCTGGAGACAGTTGTCCCCTTTCCCAGAAGAGTCAGAGACTGGGAATGAATGCCTTCATGGGGAGCACAGGGAAGGCAGACTCTGCAGCAGAGAAGATAAGTTGTTTGGTCAGGTGGGCGAGATTTACTGGTGGAGGAGAAAAATCCACAGATCAATGTCTTCTGCCTGAGAGATGCTATATTAGGGCAATCCTTTAGGTTTATATCCAGACCAGGAGCTACTAACAGTTATGCCAGGACAACAGACATAAACCAGGACTCTCCTGGGCACCCAGGAAGCATGGCCATGCTAGTCATACTAGCAGAGGCTGTAGCGTTGATTGGTAGCAGTCGACTCTCTACAAGCTGGGGCCAGATCTGCTTGACATGCTGTCCCTCTGTGGCCCCCCTGTATGTACCATGTTCCACCCCACACCAGCTCGTAGAATTAGCCCCATGTCACTCCAGTGAGCCCCCAGACTCTGACGCTCAGATGTAATACCTAGGCTTCTGCGTTGGCCACTGCCCCCAGCTCTGCTGGATATTCCGACCGTGCAATGTCAGGCAGGGTACAAAACTGCTCACATCTTCATCTGTCCCCTCCATAAAATGGTACTCTGATTTTACAGAGGTTCATTGGTCTGGAAGGCCCATTTAGACCTCTTTTAGATACTCATCTATTCTCCTCTCAAGGTCAAAGTTTAATGCCTATATTTCAATTACACTGTTCTGTTTGTGGAGGTGTCCTACTGAATTTGGACATCAATTTCCCCACTCAATGTCCACACACAGCGATGTGTGAGCATCATTAAAACTGGCCTAAAATAATTTCTCCAGCTCCAGTAAACATCTCTTGAGTGCTAACTATGTTCCAGGCACTGAAACGGGTGCCGTAACACATTCAGGCTCTTTTATCTTACGCCTCACAATGACCTTGTGATGTGAGTGATGCTAGACCCATTTCACAGATGAGGAGAAACAAATTTCCCAAGTTCCATAGCTCAGAAATAGCAAGACTGTTTCTACCCCCAGGTGAGGAGCAGCTTAAGGCAAGGACCTAAGTTTGGGGATCCAGGTCCAGGATTAGGGTGAGGGGGGCAAAGCCATCGTGCAAGTGCAGGGTCAGATCTTGTCTTTATTTAAAATTTTGATATTTTATTCATCATGGATTTATCTTTTGCATTAACTTTGCTTTTTAAAGAGACTCCATTAAAATGTTATTTTTATCATTATTGCTGAGTTTGAGCACCCCCTTAAATTTTGTGCCTGAGGTCAGTGCCTCACTTGGCCTACCCTGGTCCCGCCCTATGGGGACAAGCCTACAAGGCAGGATTTGACTTGATATGGCATGTAGTCACGCACTGCCTGCATCCCCCCCGCCCCGCACCCTCCCCTCCAGGCCACTATGGATTTGTATCAATAAGCTACATGGTCAGGTCTCAGACCCATCTGTGACCCAGTCATTTGTACAGGCTACCCTTCCTCTGAGAATCCTGATCGGTATGCAGCCGTCTCCTCCTGCCCACAGCCTGGTCTTTGCCAACAGGCGCCCAGGGTGTGTTGAATAATGACCCCAAGGCTAGGACCTGGACTTTTTTAGCCTGTGTAGCCTTTTGGAGAATAAACGCACACATGCCTGTGGACTTTGTCAAATGCTGATAAAAGCTTCTAGACCTTACTTCTCTTTGGCCAAACCCTTCTTGACGTATTGCCTTCAATTGCCTATGACCTCCATCCCAGCCAGGACCCGGATGCTAGTGGATGTCATAATTAACATGCGTTGGGCACTTAATATATACAAGGCAGCACGAATCATTTGTTCACCCAGTTAACCTTCATAACAAGCCTATCAGGTGGAGATTACTAATAACTCCACTTTATAAATGAGAAAATTCAGCACCGAGATAATAAGTAATCCTCGCAAGGTCATGCGGCTAGTTAGTGGCAGAGCTGAGATTTGAACCCGGGCAGGCTGGGTGTAGAGCCCACTTACTACTCACTCCTGGCTCTGCCTCTGCTGGTGGGAGATGAGTCCTTCCCGGACATTGAGGAGAGCCTGGGAAATTGCCTTATTTTACTCCGGCTTGGGGTGGGTTTACATGACACCAAGCATGTGGAGAAAAACTATAAACTCCTTCGTTATGGGCTGAATTGTGTCCTCCCACAAATTTATATGTCATTGAGCCCCTAACCCCCAGTATCTCAGAATGTGACTGTATCTGGAGACAGGGTCTTTAAAGAGGTAACTAAGTAAAAATGAGGCCATTAGGATGGGTCCTAATCCAATATGACTGGTGTCCTTGTAAGAGGAAATCTGGACACAGACAGGTACAGAGGGAAGACCACGTGAAGACACAGAGAAGACGGCCACCCACAAGCCAGGGAGAAAGGCCTCAGAAGAAACCAACCCTGCTGACATCTTGATCTTGGACTTCTAGCCTCCAGAACTGGGGGAAAATAAATTTCGGTTGTTTAAGCCACCCAGTCCATGCAAACTCATACATCCTCCAAAGTGAGATACAGAGGCACCACCCATCAGTGCTTGGGAAACACACCTGGGCTGAATCTTGCTGGAACGTGGCTTGCTCCTTGGCAGCTCTCTCGTTCGAGCTGCTGCTAACGTCCCTCTATGGAGCAGAGGGAGGAAACAGTCATATGTGGTCACATTTCCACTTCTGATCTCCCTGGCCTACATATTGTCTGCCCCTTTCCACCCCTGTCAAAGCCACCCCCTTCTTTGCCTGGATTACTGTGCCAGCCTGACCTTCTTCCTCCCAGCCACTTCATCCAGTGCTTTGAGTTTAGTCTTCTGAAAACATAGCTGTAATCACGTATGTCATACTCCTGCTCTAAAACCTTGGCTCCCCACTTCTTAAGGGGAAAAGTCAGCTCCTCACCTTGCCCTGATCTACTACACATGAGCATTCCCTCCCATACCTGTCACTGGAATCGCTGGAATCCAGAGGAAACTACCTGCTGTTCCCCTCTTGTTCCTCCCGTTCTCATGCCCCTGCACCTTTGCCCACCCTGTCCCCTCTGCCCAAAATGTCTTCTCTCCCTTTGCATGTTTAAGCCCTACTGATTTCCCAGGCACAGTTCAAATTCCTCCTCCTCCATGAGGCCTTTGCATCCCACCAACTCTTGTCTATTTTTCTTCTCAAATCCCACCACACCATCTCTCATGATTCCAAAGTTCTTTGCACCTTACATTATAATTATTTATGCATGTGCTCCACCCCGACTCCCTCCCACATCTGCAGACCTCCTGGGAACTTTCTGCAAGGGAAGCAGCATGGTTGCTTAGGAAGGGAAAGGCAGGTGGAGCTGGCGAACCTGCGTGTTCAGTCCTCTCTCAGCCACTTGTTAACCACGGTGGGAGAGGGAACCTTATCTCAACAGCCTGAGTGGCCAGCACATAGGTGTTCCGAAAATAATCAGCGAGCAAAGGGACGAATCATCTTATCTCTCTGAGTCTTAGTTTCCTCGCCAATAAAATGGGGATAATGGTGATATATTGAGGCTTACAGGATAATATTTGTGAGAAGTATTGTGTAAAGAAGAAATTTCTTTGTAAATATTCTTCGAGTATTCTACTAGCAAACAGACATGTCTCTGTCAGGCAAACCGTTCAGTTCCTGTAACGCCCTAATGCTCCACTAGGTTTTCTAATTTGGCCAATAATAAGTGTTACTCTGGTAGGTGCTGTCACATGTTCCCCCATTTAGTCCTCCCAATGGCCTTAGGAGGGAGGTGCAGATATCTTCCCCACGTAACGGAAAGCCACGGCTCTTGTCTGAGCTGGGTCTGAGCCTTCCCGCACAGGCTCAGGGAGTCTTCTGGGCCCAGGGAACTGAACCGGACTGGAAGCAGGAGGAGTGGGAAACTGAGCCTTGATGGGTTAACCGGACGGTGCCTCCAGCTGGGAAGTCAGATGGATTTCCAGGATTTATTGGGACCACGATTCCCCAGCTGGGCTGGACACAATCTTGCATCTCGGCCTTTGTGGGCCTGGCCAGTGACTGCGAGGACTTGGAATTTCTGGGCCTGAGCTGGAGTGGTCTCCCTGAGCCGGGAGTGGGGTAGCTCTGATGAGTAGATAATTAGGACGCTTCTTTTAGCTGGAGATAAAGTCCAGAGCTTCACTCCAGCCATTATCCTGCCAACCCTAATAGAGCCAGATTGATGGATACAGTGCGGAGGGAATTTGGAACATTCTTGTGCACACTATATCACACTCAATAACCGCCCGTGCACAATGTGGGACTTTTATAACCCATTACAAAATCCATTTTGAAACATCTCTGGGTGCGACAGCCAGCTGCAAAGCATCTGAAGTATCCCTGACATTTGGGCTTTGGTGGAGCTTGTGAGAATGCGAGGACTCGAGAGCAATCGCGCGCGCACACACCAGCCAAGAGAACTTGATCGTAAGGGAAACAGATGCGAGCGTTACAGCCCACTGTACATCTTATACTGTATTTCGGCAAACGCACTAATCCTTCTTGTTAGACAAGAACCGAAACCCCCCAAATGCTTTCCATATGTCCCATTGTCTTCCTGGCCCTTTAATTCTATCTCAAAAGCCCCCAACTTAGCAACCTTCATATTAATGCTAAACATATTACATCAGTTCTAACATTGATATGTTTAATATGAATACAATTAAAGTTGCTTCAACATAATCCTGGTAAGATAAACAGCATTTCTATTATTATAAACATCCCTGCTAGGTCTCTTGTAAAATATTATCAATACTAATAGAAGCCCCCCCACCAGAGACTCGGACTAAACAACGCCACTGCCTCCTTACTAATAACAAATATGTCCAGTGATTTAAACATTGGTGCATCCAATGTAAACACCATTACAGCTAATGTAAAACAGTTACCCGGCCCGGCAAATCTTCAACCAGAAAGTTCCTGAAGAGAAAGAACAGTTTCCTAGGCAAGAATGCATTACAGCCTGCTGGTGACATTTGCAATAGATTACTTAAGCCCGTAAAGAAATGAAAATTGCAGGCCCACTTTGAGCCAGAAATGATGAAATTGGAGAGCACAGGCTAAGTACAGTATGGCACAGAGCAGCTTCTGCCCAGGGTCTGTGGGCCCTGCGTGGGTTGGAACGCATCCCCCTCGAGCCTTTGTGCAGATGTGGCTCTGAGACACAGAGTGTCCTTGTGGTCTTGCTTCCACTCCACGGTCTCCACATGTGTAGGCACGAAGCTCAAGACTAGATTCTCAGAGCTAAAGTGCTCACAAGGGCGGGGGTTGGCTGAGCGCGAACACATGGGTGCATTTCTCGCTATAATGGCCTTGCCTGGCTGGCGGGGCACAGGACACACTGCTATGGTTTCTCCCTCAAACTGTGGAGCTCTCCTTCCTTTCAGATTACAGAGAAGGCCAGGGCTTCGAGGAGGAGACCTAGATACTTCTCCAGAGTCAAAGCAGAATTATATTTCATTCATCTGATTCTCATGTCATCTGGTACCTTTAAAATAAGCAGATGGACCCCTGGCCATGTTCACAACGAGCCCTGTTCATTCTTGCCTGTTTCCCCCTTTCTATCCACTTCCATGATTTATTGATTCCTGAGCTTTTCTTTGCATCTCTCATTTCCGGAAACTTCTTGGGTGTGGTTCAATGACTCTACAGTTTTTTGTTTGTGTTTTTTTAAATCTGTCAAGCCCACTTCTGCTAAATACCCCAACTCACCAAGCTCTGGCTTTAGGGACTTCTGAAGGGTGATCTCAAAAGAAGTAGCTCAAAATTCCGCCCTTCATCCAATTGCAGGTCTCAATGCCACGCTACAACCCAGTGGTCCTGACTTCCCACTGCCTCTCAGGGGTCTCCCTAGAAAATTTGCAAAGGGGAGTCATGCCCTTTGGGACTGGGATCTAGGAATACAATGCCTCCAGAATTATAAGGTTCTATCATGATTCAGAGAAAGGAAAAGGAAATTACCAAATTATTTACCCTCAAAATATTTTAATAGAAGTGAACCACCTCTCCCTTAAATAATTTTTAGGAAAAATGTAGGTATTCTTTTACACTGATGACAAAAACTTGTCTATTATCAAGGAATTCTCATTTTCTTGGTGTAACTGTGATAAAAAGCATCTGTATGTGTCCTTCAAAAACGTCACGTGCTCAGATGTTCACCTGGCACTTAGAGTCAGTTCAGGGTTTCCAATCTCAGTACTATTGACATTTGGGGTGAAATAATTCTTTGTTGTGGGGGGGCTGTTCTGTTTTAAACATCACACAGTTTAGCCACATCCCTGGTCTCTACCCATTAGATACCAGTAGTACACCCGCTGGTTGTGACAACCAAAAATATCTCCAGACATGGCCAAATGTCTCCTGAGGAGGCAAAATCTCTCTCTCACACACACACACACACACACACACACACACACACACACACACACTCATTGAGAACCACTGAGTCAGTTGGATGAATCAAAGCATCTAACAAATGAAGACAAACTCAGATGCAAATTCTTGTTCCCTCACTTACTGCCTGTGTGGTCTTCTTAGGCAAGGAACTTAATCCATCTGAGCCTCAGTTTCCCCATTTGCACAGTGGGATCCATGATATCCATGTCCCATGGGTGTGGGAAACCACCTCGGTCTTATATATGGAAATCCACGAAGTCAAATCCATGGCAGCTGTGATTCTCATTTGCATCCTAAATCCAGCTTCTCCTGCCTGACTGAGGCTGTGGAGGCCCCGAGCATGGACAGGGTGTTCAAATTTCCCCAGAGTCTGAAAAGATGGAGAGCTGGAATTCCATTCCAGCTAAACATCATATTATTAATGCTGGGCAAGTCTTTCCTAATAAAACCCCAAACCACGTAAACACTAGTATAGTTTTCAATTTGTAGTCAGATTAGATGCCAGGAGTGTTTGGTTCCATTGTATTTTATTGTATTTTTTCAGTGAAATCTTTACAGTGGATTTGAAAGCAAGCTATTTTCTGCCTCTCTGGAGAAGTATAAGTTTTGGAAAGTGAGTTTCCCTGGAATGTTTCAGCCTCAATCAGGGTGGATGGAAAAAAAACTTGATAGAATTTCTAGACCCAGCTTCATCAGCTCATTTAGGAAGTGCCCTACGGAGTGAAATATGCCCAGAAAGGAGCCTTTGTGTCACTCTAAAAGCTCTTTTACGTCCTTGGAAAAGCAGGTGGGTGTTTATATTCGTATTCTTTTGAGTGTTCTGTTTTAAGCATCACACACTGTGAAAGTTGTATCTCCAAAGTCACCCCAGGAAAAAAAATCTTCCTATTGGGGAGGGAGGCATAATTCTCAACTCCCTACATCGGCAGAATTTACTACATTACTGTTACTTTCGGCGCCAACAACAAAGAGTCCCTACACCCATTGAGCATCTCCCGTGGGTCTCTGGGGATCCAAGGATGAGCAGTCAAGTTTTCTACCCTGAGGGGCCCACAGTCTGGCAGGGACGGTAAGAGGACAGACCCTGAGGGAGAACAGACCTCAAGGGAGACTCTGCTTGTTCTTCCTCTTTCCTACAACAAGGAATTAGGTCTCAGGGGGCTGCTTGGAATGGAGAAGTAGTTCTCATTCCTGAAGCTCTGGGGAAGGCTGAGCTCTGGGCTCCACTGAGAGCCGGAGGACCAAGGCACAGAGGTTCCTGTCATAGGGGAACCTGAAGCCAAACTCCCTGTGTGCTTGCCAGTGCAATTTTAAATGGTGGAGAATTGAAAGAGGGAGTGGGAGGGAGGCTGGTGAGCTGACAAATATGGTGGCTGGCCCAGAGCCATTGCTAATGCCCAGGGAAAGGGGCTGGCAGAAGGGGCAGCCCCGGGGGAACAGGCCACTTACTGCCCCAGGGCTGGTCTCCTGAAATGCGTGCAACACCCAGCAGGACCTGGCCTCCTCTGGGAACTCACCTCTCATCCATTCTCAAGCATGCAGGTAATTAGTCCACTGACATCTCTTGAGCACTATTCTGTGTTTAGACTAAAGGCTTCACCCCAGCTGCCTTCTCTTCTCATTCCTACTGGCCCTGGGTCAGGCCTTCAATGCCTCTAACTCCACCATCATTGCGATGCACAGGACTCCTTCATCTTTATCTCCAGCCAAGACCTCCTGGAGGAACAGCAGGCCAGTATATCCACCAGCCTCCTGGAAATCTCTGCTTGGAGGCCCCTCAGGCAGCTTCGCCTCCATGGGTAGCTTCTTCTGACCCCCAGCAACGATAGGGGCTCCTCCTCTTCCTACCACACTTGGCATCCCCTTCTAGCATCCACCAGCTTGTCCTGTGGTTCATCTATTTGCGTCTATATCTACGTGCCTGGGAGAACCCAGGAGGCAGGTGCCAAGTCTGATTTATTTCTGCCTCCTCAAGGCTTGGCCGAGTAGGTGCACGGTGAATTCTTCTGAGGCGAAGTATCTTCGTTGATTAGGGCTTTGAAAAGAAGACAGTGCCGCAGGGAGGGATCTTATACTTGCAAATGAGTACATGCCAGTGTATGAACTTAAGGAAATCAGTGAAATTAAAATTGTCATATACGAACACTGACAACTTCCAGCTGCTTTTCTGTGACAAGGAGGCTTACAAAAATGTGGCCTGCATCTCCTCCCTCCATCCCACTCCTTTCCAAATGCCCTGGGCATACAGGCTCTTGGTAGATTGCTTGCCAAGGAGGCAGTGGGCCCAGGGCAGGACAGAGCCTCTCCGATTTCACATTCATTACTGTTTAACCACCTCTGCAATTTTCCCTTAGGACCTAATGCAGAGAGAATAGACGAAGGGGGTCAATGGCCATTGTGCTGTTTGGGAAGACATCTCCCAGCCTTGATATGGTGACAGAGGATGGAAAAGCAACAAGGAGGGGATCATAAGGTGAAAACACATAGCACCGAGCCAAGAGGAACAGGCTGCCCTTGTCCCACGGCAGGAAAGGAAGAGTTGATTGATTTGCTAAGATTCCCAGGAGAACCGATTGGGATTTGACAGTAAGTGGGAGTAACAAGCCTCCAATTCCTGCCAGTCGTGCTGGACCCAAAGTCGGAACCCACTGGTGGGGGTGAGAGAAGAGGTCTTTCAAACCAGGCCTTGGCAGAACACCCAGAAATTATTTGCAGAGTCCCAGTGGTTCCACTTAAGAACTTAACTCCAACCAGGAAGGCCAGGAATCAGTCTTTGCAAAGCAGAATTTTGTAGGGAGGTGGCTCTCCTGGGCTAGCTCTCCCTCAGTGCCATGCCCCTGCATGGAATGGCCAGGAGGGCAGCATCTATTTATAGCAATTCTTAGATGTGGCAGGGGAGGGAGAGTCTCTAAGTAGAACTAGGAAGGCAGAAGAAAGGTTTTTACTAGGAGGGTTGAATTCACATTATGGAATGAAAATGAACTATGCTCCTCTATAGCAAACACCTGTATAGCATTTGCTGTGTGCCAAGAACTCTTCCAAGTGCATTACAAATATCGACTCATTTAATCTTCAAAACATCTCTGTGAACTATATACTATTATTACCCTAATCTTACAGATGAGGAAACTGAGGAACAGAGAGTTTGAGTTTACCCATCTCATAAGTGGCAGAAGAAGGATTTGAACCCAGGACATCAGCCCCAGCATCCACGTAGTTAGTATCTGCACTATGCATTCTCATATCCACAATAGACACGTGTGCATAACACATTTTAAAAAAATGGAGTTTAGGTGCTATCTTCCAAATTCCTCCTCAGTAAGGGATTGATAAAAAGCCTTAGCCAGGTCAGCCCAGGTGTTTAGAAGTTACACAGGTTGTGTGTGGGTTTCCTTCTTTGCTGTACAAAGTTTGTTGACCTTTCTTGTGGGCCTCATCATTCTTACTACCGGGAGTCTACACTCCCTTTGTGTTAGGGTCTTTATCAGCTTTTGAAAATTGGCAGTCTGCCAATCTGCTCACAGATCACTCTAAATCCCAGATCAGTTATCAATAGTATTCCTAAGATCTGTTTTCTCCAATTAATCTGAAAAACACCTACAGCATGCAACAGACTAATAAAGAATGTGTTTTCGTAACCTTGGAACTTTAGGTTTTTCTCCAGTCATGACATTCCTTGTCTCTGGCTGACTGCCTCTGTCTTCCACGTGCTGGTGGGGGGGGGGGCGGTAATGTGGCGGTTGCCTCTGTGCAGCCGTCATCTCTGTGGGTCTGCAGCCAAGCACCTGTGGTGAGCCCGGGGCCACAGCATGCAGAGGAACAGGTGGACGCGGAGGCAAGGAGAGTTGAGGATGAGTGGGGACCGAGGGGGCACCTTTGTGCGAATCTGTCGTCTTATCTGATCATGATTAACTTCTGAAAGTGACAGCTGCTGCTTCACCTTGGTCTTCCACATACCATGCAAGTTCCCTTTTTGACCAAGTTTCTCCTGGAATCATCCAGTGAAGGAGATTCTGGGAAATCTAGTTCCAGCCTACCTGCGTTGGCACAGCAGAATGAAACACACTGTTGTGCTCTTGTGAGATTTTTCTGTCAGCCACATTGGCGACTGCTGTTTTGGAATGAGGTGATGCATACGAAAATAATCAGAAGTCTACTGTTGAACACGATGTTGGAGCAAGGGTAAGGTTGGATGGATGATTTTAAGACATTTTCTTCAGCTGAGATAGTTTGATGCATCCCTTCACCCCCAGCCCTGAGAGTGGGACCAAAACCCCTGAGGTCCATTGGCTAGAATGCCCTTTTTTCTAGAAAGTGCTGGAATGAACACCACCAATGCCTGTCTGTGTGACTCAAAGTTAATGAGAAATTGATCCTGAACCTCTGAGTGTTTAATCAATGCATTTATCAAGTGACTCATACAGGTATATTCCTGTGAAGGTATATGCCAGCTTTCACTTGGTTATGAGCTCTAATTCAAATTAAGCAGAATAAACAAAGACCTACCCGATGGATAATAGCTACAGTGTTCCAGTTGTAAATGTCATGTGGGACCTCTTCTAGTACTTCTCAGTGCTCCTACAACAGATGTGAAAGCGGGATTCTTCAGTCTCTGTGTTGGGTTCTTGGCTGAGTACCAAGTACCTCCAGATCTTAGAGCCAGGTGCCATCCATGAGAGACATGCTAAGAGGGCTCAAGGGACTGGAGAACTCAATGTGTGTCCCCTAGAATGTGAAGCTGGTATTTGATTTCCACTAGTGTAGAAATGATGTGCCTGAAACCCCCTTGCCTGGTGCCAGAATGACAAGAGAAGCCAACCGTGCCCCCTCTCCCACTGTAGGTGTCCACCCTGGAAGCAGACCTGAACTGCAGGTAGAGAGGAGAGATGTTACACTGGACTCGGCTACAGTGTTATTGTCCTAGACAGAACTTTTTAATTATCAAAATGAGAGCATTCTTGGGGATTAAAGTAACTAAGATTTATTATACAGGAATGCCTGCAAAGGTTATGGGACCGATCTGTGTCCCATCTCTAACCCCCATGCCCCCACCCTGGGTAGAGAGAGATCTTCTCAGTGAGGCCCTGTTAATGGACAGTGGTGAGAAAGAAGAAAATCGTCTTCTGCTTGTACCCACCAGAATCTGCTCATCATGTAAAACAGTTACCCTGTACCGCTTTGTTCAACTTAGTGCAAGATGGACGGAACACTCCATTTGGAGGACTATAAACCATCTGAGTGGGTAATTTGAACTCTCTGAGCTTTAATTTCTCAGTGAAAGTGTGGATGATCACAGTGAATACCTCACAAGGAACTGTGTGTGTTTTAAATGAGAGTATGCCAGGCACTTAGTAGGTGCTCAATAAAATGAGGAACTTGAGTAGCAGCCTCACCTTCTTGCATGGACAAGGGGGCTCCCAGCTTGGACAAAATGACTTAAGGACAAAACTCAGTGACCAGCAGTACTTGTCATGTCAACTAAACAACAATAGATGGCTCAAGTGCAAATTAAAACAAGCATCTGTGCCCACTGCTTGCCTGTAATGCTTTTCTCATCAGGGTCTGGGTTTAAACAGAGAAGTCACCCCTTGCTACTCTGGGCAAGCTTTGGTGGAAAATGACTGGAAGTGGGAGCATGACTCCTAATCATGGAGGATCTATTTACAGCAGCCTTCATGGTGGGTCTACCTGGTCCAAGGGGGAAGGCCTGGTGCTCTGGGGCAAGGTGGGGGGCTGAGACATGGACCCTCCCATGAGCTAAGGTTCATGTTGGTTCCACTTCTTGGCAGAACACTTGGGAGGCAGCATAGTGGAGTGTCAAAGGGTGTGGGCTTTGAATTCCAACTGCCTGGTCATGTCCCAGCTGTGCTGTGTGGCTTTCCATGATGAACTTTCTCTACCATGGGGGCTGTTGTGAGGATTAAATGAGATAGCGTCTGTGAGGGGCACTCAATAATGGTTCTTCTGTTTCTCCATCTTTTCTACTTTGTCTTCCTTCAAAATTGTCTGCAGTCTTCCTTTTATCTTCCAGAGGCCTAGCTCCCCTCAGACTCCCCTTCTCACTTTCTCCTAATTTGGGCTCCCCTTATCTTGATTTCCATGCCTCGCCCGGTCTGCTTGGTCCACTGCCTGCCCCCCTCTATTGTTGGTCCCCTTGTTTTTCCTCTCCTGCTGCTCTCTCCTGTCTCCCCATCGCTGTCTCATTCATCTCTCTCCCTGTTGCTTTCTTTTCCTCTCTTTCCACCTCTCTCCTCCTTCTTTGCCTCTCCCCATTCTCTGCTTTCACGTGGCTCTGCACATTTGCACAGAGGTGCTTTCCACACAGACACTTTCCCTCCACTCCCCTTGGGCATCTGGCTGCATCTCCAGGCTGCCATGAGGCCAGCTGCCAGCGGGAGAGGCAGGAACGGAGACAGGAAGGAGAGACAGGAAGGAGAGCCAGGCTAAGGGTCTGCAGCCTGCCACCGAGAGAGTCGTGTTGGGAATTCCATGACTCTGTAACCCTCTGCGTCATTTTAGCCAGAGCATGATCTGCCTATTGGGGCAGATAACTTCTATCGTGGGCACTCAGACAATTAGTTGACACACACACACACACACAATTAAAATACTAACCCTAAAAACAAAAACAGAGCTTCAACATCTCCATCCCCCCGGCTAGAAAAAACTACCCTTTGATTTTTCTCCTTCCCTCTCTTTTTCTGCCCGCTGGGTTTAGCTGATGTTCTCCTGGAAGCGAGAATGGCCCTTTGTTGAGCGTGAGCCAGGAGGCAGGTCACTTAGATCTGGTGGCCAGGACTCCTGCTTCAGTCCCCAATCCTCTTTGTCTGACGCTTGCCATAGAAACAGGCGTTGCAAATTTTGATTGCAATCGCTTGAATGTGTCTGAGTAGATGCAGAGACAGTGAGATCTGCCTCGACGCCCGTCTGGCAAGGTGGGAGTCTGGTGTCGTGAAGATTAAATGTGATGACATGTGAGGAAGGCCTGGTATATTACCTGGCACGGAGGACGGTTTCCTCTCCCTTCAGTTGTAGACATAATGAGGAATCACAACTCATGAGCTCACGGCCTCTTCGAGGTGGGAAGGGCCTCCCACCTTTCGCAGAAATCCTCCTCCAGCGCTGCAGCCCTGAGAGCTGCACGTGCAGGCTGTGCCTGACCGCTCCACGGACGGGGCACTCAGGCCCTCACTCCCTCACTCCCATTGCACTTTTTATTAGCTGTCGTTGCTAGAAGGTATTTTTCTGTCTCATCACTTCTCCCCCAGCCCTACCACCAAACCTCATTAGTATTCTAGAGCCATGTAGAAGAATTCTGCTTGTTTCCCCTTGTGACGGCCCTTCTGAAATCTGAGGCCACTTTTTTTTTCTAATTTTCATTTTTATTGATGTCTTAATAGTTTATAACATTGTGGGGTTTTAGCTGTACATTATTTTTTGTATGTCCCCATGTGGATGCATCCCTTCACCCCTTGTGCCCACCCCCGACCTCCCTTCCCCTTGGTAACCACCAACTAGTTCTCTCTGTCCATGTGCTCGTTTATATTCCACATATGAGTGAAATCATGAGGTGTTTGTGCTTCTCTCTCTGGTTCATTTCACTTAACATAATACCCTCTGGGTCCATCCGTGTTGTTGCAAATGGAACAATTCTGTCTTTTCTTATGGCTGAGTAGTATTCCATTGTATACATATATATACCACATCTTCTTTATCCAATCATCAGTTGAGGGACACTTGGGTTGCTTCCACTTCTTGGCTATAGTGAATAATGCTGCAATGAACATAGGGGTGCATAAGTCTCTTGTGATGGTTGATTTCATGTCCATTGGGTAGATGCCCAAGAGTGGGATTGCTGGATCATACGGTATTTCTATTTTTAATTTTTTGAGGAATCTCCATCCTGTTTTCCATAGAGGCTGCACCAGTTCGGATTCCCATCAGCAGTGAATTAGGGTTTCCATTTCTCTGAGGCCACTTTATGTGACTTTTTGGTGTCTCTTCTCCAGAGTAGACATCCCCAGTGTGCTGAGTCATGTCTCAAATGACTTCATTTCCTGACCCCTCACTTGCTTGGTGTCTGAAAGGTGACATGATGCAATGGAAATATCAGGCAGAGACAGCAGTGTGGGGAAAGCTGTGTGTGACTCTGGCTAAGTCACTTCTCTGCCTCTGGGTCTCAGTTTTTCCATCTGTACAATGGGGATATCAAGAAGACAAGCAAGGTGCTGAGCAGAGTGCTTGGCCCATGAGCAGTTAGTAATCAAGGCTTTCCTGGACATGGACGATTTGCCCACATCGCTCTTCAAGTGCGACTGGGAAGTGAAAGTGGCCACTTCCGGGGAGCCGACCTCAGGCCCCAGCAGTGGACACTCTGGCCTCTGTCATTTTGGATCCATTACTCCAACAATAAGCACCTGAGGCAGCACTGATTTGCAGCATCATACAACTCCCTATCCCAGCCCCGACCTGGGCGGGGAAGATGTGATCTTTGAACCATTTTGTGTAAATAGAAATTTCCCTTTTGTTAAACTCAGTTCTGTTCACCTGGGAACATAATATTCCAAGCACTGTTTGCACCCAGCATTCCCTTCTTCCTTTCTAAACTAGCTGGGGTGGGGTGGAGGAAATCACCAGTGTTTGTATGGCCCCCTGGATTGCAGACAAGCTCTTCTCTTGGGAAGGCGGAGAGTGCTTAGTTCTATCAATTCAAACAAAGGACAAATTCCAGGCATGAAAATATCATCAGCAGGCAATAGGAAAATCAGAACCACGAATGAAAAAAGAACTGCCAAAGGGAACATGGTCATCCTTTTCTGAGTTTTCCTTTCCTATTCATTTGTATTTGTACTCTTATTGGCATCTGAGTGTTTGCCCGATGGAAGCAGGTGCCATAGGTTTAAGAAAGAAAAGATCACAGAAAAATTCAGCGTTGAGAAGACTCTATCCATTGACTTCACTGTTTTTGTAGGTGGAGAAAAGATGTCGGTGACTCAGCTGCATCTCCTGAGTACCTTGGTCCCTTTGAGGAAGGCCAGTTCTCTGGAAGAAGTGAGGACCTTCTCGCCAGGGAGATCCATGCAAGTTCTTCTAAGCAGTGATGCTTAGACCCTTCAAGAAAGAAATGTCCCTCTCCAAATCCTAATTATTTCCACCTTTGCATATTCTCTTTTTGTAGTGGCCTTCATCTGCATGTATTTTAATGTGAGAGGTCAGAAGGACTTCATGTAGCAATCTTTATTTTTTCACTTATCATCGAATCATGAAGAGCTCTCTGTGTTACTACGAGACCTTTACAATGATCATTTTAAAATATGAATATAATATCTCTTCATATGGATGTATAGTACTGTTGTCCTTTGGTATCCATGACAGACTGGTTCCAGGACCCCTGTGGATACCAAAATCTGCGGACGCTCAAGTCCCTTAGTCGGCCCTCTATAGCCCTGTGTTCTGCATCCACAGGGAAATACCATCTGATCATAAACATTGTATTAGGTTTCTATTGCTGCCACAAAAATTATTGCAAATATAGAGGCTTAAAACAATATCAACGTATTAAATCACAATTCTGTAGGTCAGAAGTCTGGGCCTCACAGGCTGAAACAAAGTGCCAGTGACCTGGGCTCTTACCTACAGCCCTGGGGGAGAATTTGCTTCCAAGTTTATTCAGGTTATTAGCAGAATTCAGTTGCTTGCTGTGGCTGGGCTGAGGTCCCTGTATCCTTGCTGGTTGTCAGCTGGGGCCAGCCCTTAACTCCTGGAGGCCTCATTCTGGTTCTAGAACGCAGGCCCCTCCACCTCGGAGCCAGCAATGGTGCACCAAATCCTTCTCATGCTTGGAATCTCTCTGACTTTCCCTCTGCCACATTTGTTCACTCCAGCCAGAAAACGTTTTGTGCTTTTAAGGGTTCATATAATAGTCCTGGGTCCATCTGGATAATCCAAGATAATTTCCCTATTTTAAGGTCTGTAACCTTAATTATATCTGCAAAGGAAGTCCCTTTTTTCATGTCATATAACATATTCCCGGGCTCCAGGGACTAGGGCATGGACATTTTCGGGAGGCCATTATTCTGTTTACCACAAACACTTAAGCTAACCCTTACCTGTTGTTGGATATTGAGACTGTTTGAAGGGGTTTTATTTATTTCTTTGTTTATTTCTGTAGATAACATGGCAGTGAATGTTACTTAGTTTTTGCTCCAATAGAACTAGTTGCTTAGATAAACTCCTATGAGTGGGGTTACTGGCTCAAAGATAAGGACATCTTTACAATTTGATATCTATTACTCTAGAGCTTCCCCAAAGGGTTGCACCTGTTTATATTACTACTAACTTTAGATTGAATGTGTTCCACCTTTACCTTTTACCTAGCTGAGTGTTAGCTATAAAAAGGGATCACAGACTGTTCTATTGGGTATTTTTGTCTTCCAAATAAACTGTAAACAAATGATGAACTAACAACTCTGAAGACAGGGACTGTCGTTGTCTCTTACCCGGTAGTGCTCCGTGGAATGCTGAGATCCTAGCTGAAGGTGGTATGCAGGATCAGCGTGTCCCAGCTGGTTGGGTACAGCTCTTTCTAAGTTTGCATTCACTGATGTCAAGCTGGTAGCTTAAATTAGCCACAGTGAGAATATTTACACCATGGGAATCGGCAAATGCTACAAAACTATGTGGGTTTTTCTCTTCCTTGAGAGCTACCGGTTGATGGGTAATCAATGTGTCTTTTTGGTTTTGCAGTTGTCCTTTGGGTTCTAGGAATTCATTTTTGGTGTCAAACAGATTTTGGAGAGCACAATTTGAACAGGAATAAGAAAGTCGTAAGCGGGGGGACAATCCTTTCAGACATCAGCCTGGTGTAGAGGAACAACTACAGATTTGGCAATGAGACAGATCTTTCAACTATTGATTCCACAAAACTATTAGCTTTGGCATTTGAGGCAAGTTGCCAAACTTCTGTAAATCTCAGTTTCTTTAACTGAAAATGAGGAAATTCATACCTTCCTCACAGGGTGTTTGGGGAGATTAAAAAACATATTGATATAACTAATACAAAAGGTATACAAACAGCAAACTTAAGTTATGACAGTAAGTATAAATCCATGAAGTGGTTGACAGCTCACTCCCATTTCAATTAAATAAATGGCTCTATTATATTTTGCCACTCCAAAAACATTGATATTCCCACCTCTCATTTGGACTACATTCACAATATCCAGAGAAGCAATGGTTAATACATTCACCAAGAATAAGGCCTCTAATTCCCATTCTCTTGCTCCAAATTCTCAGAGAGATTTATGAATTGAGAACCAGGATGCACACCTAATTTCCATCAAGACACTGGGCACTATTGGAATCAGTGTTCTGTATTTTACAAGCCGTCATTTATTCAACAAGTATTTATTGAGCTTCTACCCTTCTCGTACTGACAATACCCCTTTCATGTCCATAGCATTTTAGAGTTTACAGAGCAAGTTCACACCCATGATTTTATTAAAACCTCATAACAATGAGATGAGTAGATATTGTTATCCCCATTGTAGAGATGAGGAAACTGGGGCTCAGAGAAGAGAAGCCACTTTCTCAAGGTAGCCCAGCTAGTAAAAAGTTGTGACATCAATCATTCCTCCATGGTGAGTAAGCACAAGTATGTCTTGTTCACCACGTGAAAGCACAGCCACTTGATTGGTTAGTCCAGTGGTGTCAATTAATCTGTAATGATGATTTACACTTGCATCACATAATTCACAAGAGAATTCACAAAATACTTCTTCATGTCTTGTCTCAATTGAGCCTCACAAAACCCTACAAGATACAAGAAGAAGGAAATATGTGGCTAAGAGGGAAGAAAGAGGACATTAACTGAGTACCTACTATGTACCCAGCATAGGTCATGTTAATATAATGTGGATTTCCTAGAATGTTGAGGCATAGGCAAAGCTCATATGGTGATGTTTCATTGAGAAGTGTCATCCTGGGAAGCAAAAGTGAGGGAAAAAAGGGAAATGAGACAGAGAAGAGGAAAAGCAAATATAAGGTGACACTTGATTGAGCTGGCTACAGCTTCTCAAAAAAACATAGTAGTTTGCTTGGCCATGTGGGATATCTCAGAAAGGCCTATGGAACCACTGTGACTTGGCCCATTCTTTCCTGTCTCCTGACTCTAATGACAGACAAAATCCATCCCAAGGGCACTAATTCCTCCACATTTCGAGGTTGTGTTATTCAACTTCTCTGGGCAGTCACTGGGGGGAGGTCAGAGCCTTCATGGGTCGGGTTAGGTTAGTCCTGGGCACCACAGCTGCAGTGGCTCTTACTGAGGTGGGTACAAGACAAGCCATGCTGAAGCCTGGACCTTGCTGTGGAGGGAAGATTGAGGCAAATGTCGGTGTTAGAGAGTGGTACGACTGTGGCAGTGGCAGCCAGGGGGCTTTGTGGCCATGAGCATGGTATTAGCTTTTGCTGGGGGACAGACAGGGATGAACAGATCTGGGTTAGGCCACACAATAGATCTGAAACACATGAACTGTCTCATTTCATCTCTACCATATTACTGAGAGGTAGATCTTGCTCCTCCCAATTTTTCCCATGGGACTCATCGCGGGTGACAGGTGGCATGGGGACTAAGTTCAGGTGCTCTTTCCCCCTTAACTTAGCAAGGTATGAATTGTTACACCTCATTATTTTTATTAATTATTTGCAAAAAGAAAATATGAGAATTAAGCATATTTATTTCATCTATATGCCAAAGTCACAGAAAAATAGAATGGTTATCACACTAGTTTCTCTAAGTAGACAGGGTATCTCTGAGATTCCAGCTTGATCCAGATCCTTGGTGGGGCTCAGGGTCTACGTGTGAACTAGCCCTTGTCAAAATCACCTTATGTGCCTCTTGTAATCAATACTGTGGACCCAGGCTCTTCCCGGGGATTATCCTGCTTTCTCTTCCTCCCTAAGCTGTCTCTGCTATCTGTGCTCCCTAGACCAAAGAGTGACAATGTCCTCCACCTAGGTTTCCTGCTGCCATACACCTTCCAGATTTGAGAATCATTGTTCTAAAATGCTAATCTGGCTAAATCACTCTCTGCAGAAAAATCTTTCCACTGCTCCAAAGATGAAGTTCAAGCCACTTAGCCTCCATGATTGAGCTCCTGCCTACCCTTCTCACCCCATTTCATCTCCAGAAACCATGTTTGGATGTAGAGAAAGAAAAGCTCACATATTTTAATGCCTATGTGCCCCTTTTCATGCTGTTTCTTGTTTTGGAAATGCTTCTTGCCCTTATCCTTTGGGAACTTCTGTTTATTCACCAAAACTCTCCTTAAATGCTTCCTGTTTTCTAAAGTCATCCTTGGCTCCCTTGTCCAATCAAAATGGAAGATTTAGATATTTATAATTTCCTAAAGCTTTATTAACACCTCATCCAGTAGCAGTGATCACAGAATTTCACTTACATGTTCATTCACTTTAGGCATCTTCTTCTCCCTCTAGTCAGGGTAGGGACTGTGCTTTATTCAACTCAGTACCTTTGATGCTTAGGACAGAGACTGGGTCGTGTCAGGAACTCAGTGACTGTTAGTTGATGTGATTTAAGTCTCTAAATTCATCCTTGGATGGCCAAACCCCCAACAAAAAGCTTGTGAATTGCCATTGCATTCTGGATCCTAAGACTCAATACACATTCAAAGAAAAGAGGCCTCCTAGATCCTGAGTGGTTGCTCCAGCAGCAACCTCTTATATGATGTATCTTTCATCCCAAAGACCCTCAAGTCTACTGCAGATGTAATTTTGGTTATCAAGTTATCACTTCTCCACCTTGAGGCTACATGGATGTTTCCTTGAATATTTGACTAGATATAAATCTGCACATGTAAAGGAAGAAACTGCTTGAGGCTAGGCAAATAAAAACTACCCAGGAGCATAAATTGAACAATTCCAGAACTCACACTAAGATGGGAGACATTCCACTTCCAACCAGTCACAATGGGGAGACCTCACTGAACACCCAGAACATTCAGTAGGGACCCTGGAAGGGTCACTTCTTAGCAGTAGGGCACCATGACAGGAATGAAGAAGTGGAAATATGCTGTTGTAAGATGATTATGTTAAACATGAAATAGTTTTCAAATGCAGACTGTGATAGGTTAATGTAAAGATATACACTCTAATCCCTAGAACAACCACTAAAAATTAAGCAAATCGAGGAGATAAAATGTAATACTAAAGAATACTAAATTAGCCCAAGAGACAGTAGGAAAAGAGGAAAAAAAGGGACAGAAACTAGATGGGACAAATAAAAACAAATAGCAAGATGGTAGACTTCAACCCAAACATATCAATAGTTATGACATGTAAATAGTCTGAACATTCCCATTAAAAGCAAAGATTGTGACACTGCGTGAAAAGGCAGGACACAACACTACACTCTCTTCAAGAAACACACTTTAAATATAAAAACATACAGAGTTAAAATGTAAAAGGATGGGAACAAATGTACCCTGCAAACTCTAAGTATAAAATCTGGATTAACTATATTAACACAAGAAATAGTATCAGGAATAAAGAGGAATGTTTCATAATGATAAAAGTGTAAATTTGTCAGGAAGACTTACCATTTGCAAATGTATACACACTCAGTTACAGAACTTCATGAAGTAAAAACTTACAGAATTGAAAAAAACAAATAGGCAAACCTATAGTTATTATTGTAGTATTGAACACTCCACCTAAGTAATTGGTAGGATATACAAAATGAAATCAGTTATGTTATAAAATACCAAGCAACACTATCAACCATCTTTATATAATTGAAACTCATAGAGCATTACACCAAATAATGGAAGAATACACATTCCTTTCAAGTACACATGGAATGTTCACAGTTATAGGCTGTATTATGGACCACAAAACAAGTCTCAGTAAATATCCAGGGATTTCACTCTTATGGAGTGTTCTCTGACCTCAACAAAATTGAATTAGCAACAAGTAACAGGACGATATCTGGAAAATCTTCCAATTTTTTAAAAATTAAATATACTTCTAGATAACTCATGAGTCAATAAAGAAATCATAAGGAAAATTACAACATATATTGAACTGAATTATAATTTCAAAAACCCAATATTTGTGGGATGCAGCTAAAGTAATACTTATAACAAAATTAGTAGCTTTAAATGTTTTTATTAAAAAAGAAGAAAAGTCCATAAGTGCTGTGAATGGTCTGAGATTTCCCCCTACTTGCAAGCTAACAAATTAGCTGCCACAGTTTCACGAATGCTGGCAGAAGACATGACACTCTTGGATCAGAGACAAAGGACTTGCTTATATACGGCAATAGGATCAGCATTTGTAATATTCCTTGAGTCCCAGTTCCCAGAGGGTGATGAAGAAAGGGCCAGATGATGCCTGAACATGCAGTGAGTTGCATTACAGGAGAAGAAACCCAAGTTTAGGAAACCTGGATTTTTTATAATGGAGGGTAGCCAATGTAACCTTTGCCCCAGAGGGAGATATTACATTATTATATTGAACAGTAAACACACCTGCCTTTTGCTTTGGCAGGAGACACTACATTCTCTATGACTGTTTGCCGTACAAACATCCTGAGAAAGATAGTCCAGAACCAAGGCAGTTATTGCTCCTGCTTGCAAGGTGTGCAGACACAGGAGAGATTCATGGAGAATTGTCTTCAGCCAAGTCTAAACCAATTATCTAAACTTGCATTTTAAGAAACAAAAAAGAAGAGCATATTGAATCCAAAATAAGTTGAAGGAAGGAAATAATAAAGGTCAGAATAGAAATAAATAACATAGAAGCAGACTAAAAAGAGCCAAAATAAATTAAAACCTTGTTCTTTGAAAAGATCAGTAAAAATAAACTTCAAACTTAAGTGATCAAGATAAAAAGAGAGAATATGGAAATGATCAATATCAGCAATAAAAGAGGGGCTGCCTGTACAGGTCCTACAAACATTAAAGTGCTATTGAGTTTATATTATAAACAATTTTATGGAAATAAATTTGACACTTTAGATAAAAACGGACAAACTAACAACACACGCTATTAGTTTTTCATTGCTGCTAAAACAAATTACTACAAACTAATGGCTTAAAACAACACACAAATTTATTATCTTAGAGTTCTAGAGGTAAGAAGTCTGAAATGTGTCTCACTGGGCTAAAATCGAGGTACTAGCAAGGTTGCATTTCTTCTGGAGGCTCAGAGGAAAATCCATATATTTGCCTTTTCCAGCTTCTAGAAGCCACCCACGTTCCCTGGCTCATCGCCCAATTTTTCTCTCTTCAAAGCCAGCAACAGTGGACCAAGATCTTTTCATGTTGCCATCTCTCTCAGTCTCTCTCTTCTGTCCCCTATTCCACTCATAAGGACTCTTGTGATTGGACTGGGCCCACCCAGATAACCCAGGGTCATTTGCCATCTCAAGGTCAGTTTATTAATTTCGTCTGCAACTTCTTTCCCCTTTGCCAAGTAACATAACATACGCACAGTTACCAGGATTAGAATGTTAACATCTTTGGGAGGCCATCATTCTGCCTGCCATTCACATGTGGATGGAACAATAAGAAATAGAAAATATAAATATCCCTATATGTATTAAAAGTGAATTAGTGATTAAAACCTGTCCACAAAGGAAAGTCTGGGCACAAATGGCTTTTCTCTTGAATTCCACCAAACAATTAAGGAAAAAATACCAGTTCTACAAAATACCACCTTTCTTGGTGGAGAGACGACTGAACTTATTTTATGACTCCAGCATTGCCTTGATACCCAAACCAGACAAAGATATTAAGAGAAAAGAGACTAGTATCTAGAGACTGATGTCTAGGGCGACTAACCATCTGGGTTTGCCTGGGACTGTCCCAGTTTTAGCACTGAAAATCCCATGTCCCAGGAAACCCCTCAGTGCCAGGCAGCCTACATAACATCCCTAATAAACATAGACACAAAAATCCTTAGCAGAGTATCAGGGTATTGAATTCAGCAATATGTAACATAGTACAATATGTTCCAGTGGAGTTTATTTCAGGAATGTAAGATTGGTTTAACACTCAAAAATCAACCAGTGGCATTTAACATATGAAGAATGAATGAGAAAAAACACATTATTTTCTCAACAGATGCAGAAAATTTTTTTGACAAAACTCAGCCCTTGTTTGTGATTTAAAAAATTCTCAGCAAATTGGAGAGAGTAACTTCTTCAATCTGATAATGACCGTGTATAAAAACCTACCACTTAACATCATAATCAATGGTAAAAGACTAGACATATTCTTGTCCAAGATCAGCCTAGGAAGATGGGGCTGAAGTACAAGTAGGTGAAAATGTAAAAGGCTAGTCTTTGTGATTCACGTTGGAGACTGTGCCACAGGGCATTGGTGTTTATGATTTTCTCTACTTGGGAAGCCTGGTAGAGCAAGTCAGGAACAGTCCAAAGCAACGTAGTCGTGGCGGCTTAAGAGCAGAACAGAGTGGCCATCTCCAGAGAGGAAGGAGGAACGGTCATCATGCAGTCACGGGTATGACAGCAGTAGAAGCTGTGACAGATGTCAGAACCCAGAGCAGGCAAGGAGGCGAACAGCAGACCACAGAGCACCGGAGAGATGCCCTGATGCCTCCAGGTGGTGGGTGGGGATTTGCTGGCGACTGAGAGGCTGGGGGCAGAGCCAGAGAAACACTGATCAGCAACGTTTACTGTGATATTGTAGTTCCCAGATGCGTGCACCTTTGCCAACCCAACGAAAGATTCACTAAGAGCAGGCAAACAAGACCGGGAGGGTGACTGTGTGCCTGTGGGTGAAAACCACAGACTTTACACACTTCAAAAATAATAGATGATAATTTACATAATTGATGCGCTAATTGATTTCAGACCAACAAAGCAGTTACTTTAGATTTACAGGGTCCCCCAAAGAGTGGGTCACACACTCACATGGTCCAGTCCCTGGTGAGGGGAGTTCAGACATTCAGAGTACGCATTTGAAACGTTGTTATCAGTTGTCAGTAGACTTGTATTTTGTAGCTCTGTGTTTTCTTTTTCGGTTTTTATAGTAGCCGAATTCGATATAAATTTACAAAAGTATCTAACTGAGAAAGCTTAGAAATTTAAAAAAAATTGGTTATTTACCGAGTGTAGTTTGAGAAGCATAGCCACAGAACAGAGGTCAGGAAACCATAGTTCACAGGCCAAATGCAGCCCATCTGTTTCTCTATAGCATATGAGCTAAGAATGGTTTTTACATTTTTAAATGATTTTAAAAAATCAAGAGAAGACTATTTCGTGACATGTAAAAATTATACGAAATTCTAATTTTAGTGTCTATAAATGAAATTTTAGTGGGACCCAGTCATGCTCGTTCATTTACATGTTGTCTATTGCTGCTTTCAGACCACAACAGCAGAGTTGAGTAGTTGCGACAAAAGACCATTGGCCCCACAAAGCCTGAAATATCTGCTCTCGGGCCCTTTACAGGAAAAGCTTCACACCCCTGCTCTAGAAAGAGTTGCAACTCACAAGCCTGCATCCTGGTAATCCAACTGTTTGAAAATCATCAAAACTAAGGTCTTTCTTCAAAAATTGTCTTTATAAGCTCTGGAGTAGTCCCAGTAGGTCTGCCCCCAGTTAGTCCCCCTTATTGGGGTCTGCTTCTGTCCTGCTCATTGCTTTCCCATTGGTGCCTGTGACTGCCAGCACGTGGCTTGGCTCACCCCCATCTCCCTAGGGAAACCGCCTGCTGCCTTTGTTGTTCTGGGCATTCCCATTTACGTTTTCACCAGGCCTGACCCTGCCTGGCTTGTAAAATCTGATGGGATCCCTGCCCGAGGAGGGATGGCTGCGGGCGGGTGGAAGTGCCACTCGAAAGAGGTGTAACTTCTGAGCAGAGGGCAGGCTGCACACCTCATGCCTGCACGCCCGGGCTGTGATCGCTCAGCTCCTGGGTTTCCTGAGCATTAAGCTCACGCACAGCTTGACACGACTCATTAGCGTGCCCCGGAAAGTTGAACGATTCAGGCTTCTTAAGAGTCCAGTGTTTCCCTAGGAAGGAATTTGCAGAGGAGGGGGTGGGGTTGGGAGTAAGAAACTTCCCTACGTGAGCAAGAACGTTGCGCTGGGGACCTTGGCAGGAGCCGAGCTAGGTAAACAGTCTCATTACGCATGAGCCACAAGGGGAGGAGTGAGTAGATGTCAGAGCTCGGCTTTTGATTTTGGGTGCTCGCCCAATCCTTGGCCCGGCAGGGAGGCAACTGAGGTACAGTGGAAAGAATACTGTGCTTGATGTCAGAAGGATATGCCACTTATCAGCTGCGTCATTTGCGGCAATTCGCATTGCCTGTCAGAGCTTTAAATGTGAAGTATTTTGTTCATGGGGCAGTTGAGAGGATCACAATAAATAAAGCAAGGGAAGAGTTTTGTCAACTGCTAAGCCCAATGCAAATGTGAGGGGTTATCACAAGGCAATTTGTGCAAATCATTCCTTTTAGAGCCCTGTACTGACTAGGGAGCAACTCTATGGTTAGGATTGGGCCAAAGTCGTTTGACTTTTATGAAAATCATTTTAGGTCTTTCCTCAAGTTAGCTGCTCAGACTATAAGGGATCCTAAAGCTCTTTAGATATCCCATCCCACCCATACCCCACCCTCTTCTGGTACTTGGCTTCTTCTCTTCAGCATCCTTGCTAGATGGGTTGCCAGACTTACACCCTTCCAGGGATGGGGAACTCAGCCCTTGACAACACAATCCCTTTCATCTTGGCATAGCTCAGGCCATGGGAAAGTTCTTCTTATTGGGCTAAAATCCACTTGTTGGGCTTTTACTTATGAATCTCTTTCACTATTTGTATCCCTTGGGTCCACTCAGAACAAATCCAACAAATGCAGTTTCCAACTCCCTAAGGACCAATCCAATTTTCTTTATAAATTACATGCATTTTCATAATTCTTCACCATTTTTCTTTCCCCTAAGTTAGGAACCATCAGGCTTATTAGTTTCCAAACCCCTTTAACTCTTAAAAAATATTGAGGGCCCCAAATATCTTTGTTTTATGTGGACATATAGCTACTGATATTTACCCTATTACAAATTAAAACCAAGAAATTTAGAAAAGTATTACTTCACTTAAGATTAAAAATAATAAGTCCATTGTATGTTAATATAAACAAAAACTTTTATGAAAAGTAACTGTGGAGTCTAAACAATGTTTAGTGGGAAGAATGGCTTTATTTTACACTTTTTTTGCAAATCTCTTTAATATCTAGCTTAATAGAAGACAGTGGGGTTCTCACAGGGGCCTCTTCATGCAATCTGTTGCTGTCTATTGTTTTCATTGATGTATATAAAGAAAATTTGGCTTCACATAGATATGTAGTGGGAAATTGGGGGGGGGTATTTTTATAGCCTTTTTAGATAATTGTGGCGATGTCACGTAAACTCTAGAAGCCACTGTATCCTGTGAGAGAGTTTAAAAAGGTAAATAACACTTAAGAATTATTATGAAAATAATTTTGACCTCATGGACCCCCTGAAAGAGTGTTGGGTACCTTAGGGGTCTCCAGGACACACTTTGAGAACGGCCGCCTTAAGCCATGATCCTTACAACCTTAGGCTTGTTCCATAGCAACTTTTCAGAAATGGATGCAAGAGCTCTTCCCCCCTCTCCCCTCATACACTTCTTTTCTTTACTAGATTCACCATTACAGAATGGATTTTTTTTAAAAATGTGATTCCCAACCTGATGTCTTTCAGGCAGAGCTTGAATTGAGCATAACTCAGAGTATTATTACAGCTAGCCTTCTTTCTTCCAGTTGTATATAACCAGGGATACCCGAGAAGGACAAATTAATGATAAACAATAACATGATCCTCAAGGGAACAACACAGAATTCTCCGCCACAGCCTTAAATGGTGGGGTGCATCTGGGACATAAGAGGGCAGCCTTATTTTCCCCGGTAACTCAGGACGAGCCCTTGTGCACACCCAGACATCATGGAATAAGTGCACAGATCAAAGTCTCTCCAAGGCAGTAGGGCAGCAGCTCTCCCCTCCTCCGAAGTTCTAGTTCTCTCTACAACATCCTCTCTATGTCCCAAGATGGGCAAGAACCAACTGTTCTCTGGGCTTTGTTGAGCAGAGTATGTGGGGCATGGTCCCAGCAGGGCACAACCCAGAAACATTCTTTTGGGACCAGATCTCCATCCCTGGACCCATTGCCCATCCCTGTAGAAATAATCTCCAGAACCTAACAGTTTTTTATTTCCCATCTTTGACCCTTTTACCATGCCCACCTGAATTTCTGACTTTTTGTGTGATTAAGTTGCCAGGGGGTTGATTTTTCCCTGCAGAGATTAAGAGACAACAGTGTATAGATCACTTGTCATTTAAGTTCTCTTCCTTTTAGTACAGAAGTCACATCTCCAGTCTCACATCTGGGCAGGCACACAGTATAAGCCTTGAAATTCAATTCTAAACACACACCCCAGACTGGAGGAGCTAGAGCAAAGGATTTCTGTTTTCCCTCCCAAACCTGGCTGATCTAGATCCCAGAAGCCATTTACTGGGCAGGATACATTTGTATAAGTTCCTTTTGCTATTTGTTGTCTGTCATGAGGATATGGGAAAGTGGGGGAGGCTATTATTTATTGAGGACCTACTAATACCAAGGCTTCCCATACCCTATCTAATTTAATCCTCATTATACAGGTAAGGTGGGTTTTTCTTTTATCCCCGTCTTACAGATGAAGAAACAAACTTAGAACAATGAATAGAGTTGCCAGATAAAACATAAGATACCCAGTTAAATTTGAATTTCAGATAAATAATGAATTGTTTTTAGTATAAGTATATTTCATGAAATATTTGGGACATACTTATACTCAAAGAAATATTTATTGGTTATCTGAAATTCAGATTTAACTGGATGTTCCGTATTTTTATTTGTTAAATCTAGCACCCCTAGAAGTGAAGTAACTAACCCAAGGCCACACAGCTAGTAATCGCCAGGAACCAGAATGCCCTTTCTGCTCTGTCTGGACGATCTCCCCACTAACTTGCACCCTGATGTAGAAAACTAATGCAAAATGGAAAATTGTTTTTCTAGATTCTTGCCAGCCCTCAAACACTCAGAGTCAAAACAGTCTGGTATGAATGCAAGGTGAGGGGGTGAGAGACTTTTCCTTAAGCATTTGTATATTTCTGTTTGTAAAATCTGCCAGATTTCAAGATCCTTGCAGGCAGCAACCATGTCTAGTGTGATGGCTCACACACAGGAGGCACCCAACAGAAGCTTGTTCAATTGGACTGAAAAAGCAGCCTTGGGGCCGGCCCGGTGGCGCAGCGGTTTAGTTCACGCTTGGCAGCCCAGGGTTCGCCAGTTCGGATCCCGGGCGCCTGCCAACGCACTGCTTGTCAGCCATGCTGTGGGGCGCCCCATATAAAGTAGAGGAAGATGGGCACGGATGTTAGCCCAGGACCAGTCTTCCTCAGCAAAAAGAGGAGGATTGGCAACGGATGTTAGCTCAGGGCTGGTCTTCCTCACAAAAAAAAAAAAAAAAAAAAAAGCAGCCTTTGGACAGTCCCACTAAAGATGCTGACTTTGAGTGGCTAGTAGGCTCTGGGTCTTCTGACCTCTCCCACCTTTGGCTTTCATTCTCATCTGATTTTGAGAGTGAGAAGGAGGAATCTCCATGGAGATAACTTGTGTTCTTCTAACATCAGGACAGTGAAATGGGAGATTGATAGAAGGTTTAGACATTGCTATGGTTTGAATGTTTGTGTCCCCCCAGATCCACATGTTGAGATCTTAGTCCACAATGCTACAATATTAGGAGGTGGGCCTTCAGAGTGTGATTAGGTCATGAGGGTGGAGCCATCACAAACGGGATTAGTGCCCTTATAAAAGAGACCCCAGATGCTCCCTTGTCCCTTCCACCACGTGAGGATACAATGAGAGATCTACAACCCGGAAGAAAGCCCTCACCTGACCATGCCAGCACCCCGATCTCAGACTTCCAGGCTCCACAACTATGAGCAATAAGTTTCTGTTGCTTATCAGCCACCCAGTCTGTGGTATTTTGTTTTAGCAGCCCGAATAGACTAAAAATATAAGGTATCTGCTCTTTGCTCTGGCCCACATTGGCTGGTAAATCTGATCCTCAAATTTATCTCTTGGGAAATGAAGGGTTCTGACTAGATTAGCCTTAAAGCTCCTTCCAGCTCTACCATTCTCCAGCTTGATGATTGCGGATGGCTCTGAAGGGGAAGTGGGCCTTTGGTAGCAATGGCAGCCCTGTGGAAATGCTCCTGTGGTAGCATTGCTGTAAAAAATTATCCACAAAGCTGAGTTGTTATTTCTCGTCATGCAGAGAAGGAATTAGACGGGCTGGGAGTAATTCTGATACAGAGGCACCCTGCCATGTTGACCTCATCAATGATAATAATATAAAATATTAAAATTACTTGTCCCCTACATACAATTACTAAGAAAATGCCAGGTGAAAATAGAGAAGTGCTGGAGATTTAAAACACTCATAGCTCTAAGACCCATCATTATTCTGCGGCTTCCAGCATTGACCTCCGGGGAAGCCAAAGTGCTCCTCTGAAAATTGTTCAGGAAGGATTTAAACAAAGTGTCTACTCCAGGCCATTGATGCTCCAGGTAGATTGATTGCTTGGCGGTTTGTTGCAGAGGCAAAGATGGAACGTCTCCATCTCCTTTGTTTTCCTGTTTCACACACAGACTTTTATTCTCGGGTGCATGTGTGACCCCAGTGTGGCTGGGCTAAGGCAGGTTCAAATAACATCAACCATATGGTCCCAGAAGCTCCCTTTGGATGCTGACCCTACTTGCATCAGCACCTGCTTCGAGCTTGTGCTCTGGCCTTGTTGACACTCTGAGCTCTCCTGTGTTGTCCAATAGTACTTTCTGCAATGATGGGAATGTTCTATATCTGTGCTGTCCAATATGGCAGCCATTAGCCACATGTGGATACTGAGCACTTGAACTGTGGCTAGTGTGACTGAGGAACCGAATTTTTCACTTTAAAATTTTAATTACTTTTAATGAAAATAGCCTCATGTGGCTAGTGCTACCATATTGGACAGTGTCCAGCCCTAGCCTGATCCTCTTCATGACTGAAAGTTCTCCATTTACTGACCTAATTTCTCTTTCCTCTCATCAAAGCCACTGTTTGAAACTCACCTGGGTTACCCCACTGACTTGGGCCAAGGATCCTAGACTAGAATTCAGAGGCTTGAGTATTCCTTGTATAGGTCCACACAGAGCTAATCTGTTTCCTCATATTTGGCAGTTCTCCTCTGCCTTGCTTCTAAAGAGCAAGCTCATTGAATAATCCACTGGGCAGATAGTTTGGCCTCCTTAACTGCTCCCAATCGTTATGGTCCTCCTTGGAATAATTTACTATTTATTATTATGTGAATTAAGTCTCAGGGAATCTTACCACCCTCTGAGCTACGTTCTCTCACAGAGTCTCCTCTCTCACATTTAAAAATGTGTCCCCTTTTAATCTGAAGTTGACTTCTCTTCCTGGAGTATCAAGATTAACCTGGCAAGGTCCACTTTCCCCCAAAGTCCTGACTCCTTGATGTTGCCGGCCAGCTCTCCGGCCATCCAGAAGGAGACACAGTGTCAGTTCCTCTGTGAGCTTCTGCTCTCTAACCAGGCAAGAAGTTAGAGTTTCTGCTTTTGCCAAAACAAACATCTAGAAAGCCAAAACCTTTCTCAGACCCGAAGCATTTTTTCCTTCTGATATGGATTCTGTCATTTTATTAGTTATTTTGCTTTGGTAAGTTACCTAATTTTTCTTAGGTATTTCAATTCACACTGTGACATGCTCCTTTACCAAAACACCTCTGAGAAAACTGACTACCAAGGAAAGGGAAATACAAAGAAAGCCTGCATTTAAATGGGAACCTACTTTACTTCAGGGCCTGTTCTTAGCACTCAACTTACATTATCCGAGTTAATTTTCATAGCAACTGTATTTTGCAGATGGAAGAACAGAGAGAGTATATATATATGTATATATATATATATATATGCACACACTTTTCAGTAATACACATACATGCAATAAAACCGCATATTAAGGAAAGCAAAGGAATGAGGAATACAGGATTAGGGTGATGGTTACTGTGTGTGAGGGAAGGCAAGGGAAGGACTTGATAGAAGAGCTATGTAGTTAGATGAAGGTTATTGTCAGGTCCTAGTTTGAGTTCCAAGGGGGGTTTCATGAATCCATACATTATTTAAAAATAACCAATTAAATAGCTAATAAAATAAATAATAGCGAGTCATGCAAGGACCAATGATTAAAATGTACCATGAACCATTAGGATTAATTCAGTCCTACTTACCCATGTTCCAATAAGAACAAAACAAGTCTAAAGGGCAGGAGCCCCGGTTGACATAATAGAGCTTATTTCTCACTTACATAAAACCTCATGGAGGTCTAGAGGCTCTTCACCACCTTGCAGCCACATCAACTGGATTATGTGGCCTCCCAGGTAAGCAGGGGCAGAGAAGGATGGAAGAAACACGTGGGCCTTTACCTATCTCAGCCTGCAAATAACACGTCACTTCTGCTCACGGCTTATTGGCCCAAACTAGTCACATGGCCTTAGACTAATTGCTGGCGAGACTGAGAAATGTAGAGGAGGAAGTGAATATTTAGTGAGTACTATCTGTCTCTGCCACATTTCACTTTTTTTCCCTTCTTAAAGATGAACAATTCTAGGTAAGATTCTATTTTTATCTATCCTTCCTGTGAACATTAATAGACAAGATAGCTCCAAGAAAAGGGCTTGGGTTTAGAGTCAGACATATCTGGATATGGATCTTAACTCTCCTCCAATTGACTTAGGTGAACTTAGGCAAGTCATATCCCTTCTCGGAGCCTGTTTTCTCATTTGTAAATTGAGGATAATAATCGAAATATTGCAAGGTTAGTGTAAGGGTGAAATTGGCCAAGGGTGTAAGGTGTCCACTAACACGCTGGAATCTCAGTAATTTACTAAATGGTAGTAATTATTACCATGCAAAGCTGCTATGAGGTCATTGTTCAAGTTATTCAAATCTCAGCATAGCTTTAGAGATTGTCAAAAATATCTTCCTTCATCATTGCTTCAAAATAAAGCCACAAAGCCCTTGGTAGTGTTGCTATTTTGAACAAATCCGATCTAGAACTAGGAAGGCATCTCTGTGTGCCAGAAGCCTGGTACAAATGGAATAGCTATTTCTTTCTTTGGCCATAAGGATGCCTAGAATTGGTACCCTCAGAGAAGAAGTAAACATATTAGATCCAGGGTGTTATTCATAAGACTCATGGTCTCCTTTTAGAAACTCTTTGTATTAGTCGGGATCAACTATGTTGTGCTACCCTCACAAACATTCCTAAAATCTCAAGGGCTTAACACCAGAGATTTATTTCTAGCTTATGAAAAGTTCACTTAAGATCTAGGAGACTTTCTAAGCCACTGACTCTCTGTGTAACTATTCAGTGATCCATATGTAAGCAGCCTCCACTGTTCTGTAGCTATATTATTTGGAAAATAATACCACCTTTTCAGTTGCTATGGCAGGGGAAGAAGTGCTGGACATTATTGCACTGGCAATTGCTTTGGCCAGGAAGGGACACATACCACTCCTACACACAGTGCATTGGCCAGAACTAGTCAGATGGCCCTGCCTAACTACAGGGGTGATGGGAAGGTAGAATCCTCCCTGTGTCTGGAAGAAAAAGAAAACTAAATAGAGGTGAGCACCAGAACTTTCTGCCATACTCTGGTTCTCCACACAACCTCCACCATTAATGGACCGTCTTCCATGAACAGGGTGCAGCAAGAAGGTTGTGTGTATACAGGGTGTCCTATACAGTCCATATACATCGAACTCCTTACTCTTTAAAAGCCTTTGAGTGTTTTGCTTCCGTGTCTTTGTTTATGTTGTTCCATTGGCCCTAGAATGAACTTCCCTTCCATTTCCACACTTCCAAATTCTACCCATTTTTCAAGGTTCCTTCTTTAATGCTACCTCCTCTTTCCTCGTCTCCTCCTATGTTTAGTTTTTCACCTATTCTCTTATAGCACATTATCCTTCTCTTGAGATCCTCTAGCCTGTTTGTTTTCACTCTCTCATTTTTTGTTCAAATGTTTGAATGAGCCAAACGCGGAGTACTGGAAGGAACGTGTGCCACTTACAGTCACAATCAAAACCTTAAGTCTGAGGATCAGGAAGTATAATTGTGTTCTTTACATGGATAAAATTCTACCTGCCTTTCAAAGTCACAATTTGGCTGGAAATCAAGTAGAGAATGAGCAGAGAGGCAAGGATGGCTTCCCAGAAGAAGCTCTTCCCAGGACTTAATGATGGTGTCACTTACCTAGATGAGTCAATTCATCTCGCTGGATGTCTGTTCCACACCTAGGACAGATGACAATTGGCACCCAGCTACTACTGGCCAGGTGGATCAGATAGTGTGACCCGGCTCTGCATCAAGGAAGCAGTTCCTGGCAATCATGACATTTCCTTTCAAAAGTGCCATTGCTTAATCATCCAAATGAAACTTGGTTACTAATCATAGCAAGACCTGGTGTCCGAGCAGTATGCTAAAAATGGCAGTGTTCTTGGGTTTCTTATACTTTTGAGGTCATATGCAGAATACCTATTGGTGATTGTTCTCTAAATACCTTTTTTAGGGGCAGACATTCTTTTCAGCAACATTTCTTTCTTTCTTTTTTTTTTTTGGTGAGGAAGATTGTCCCTGAGCTAACATCTGTGCCGATCTTCCTCTACTTTGTATATGGGACGCCGCTTGATGAGCAGTATGTAAGTCCATGCCCGGAATCCAAACCCGTGTACCCCGGGCTGCCAAAGTGGAGTACACAAACTTAACCACTACACCACCGGGCCAGCCCCATCAGCAGCATTTCTGATGAAGCTTTTCCCACAGGTCTACACATGGGAAGTGAAGCCCTCCTTCTTCTGTGCCCCTGTGTGATCCTCCCTTGTGGACAGGAGCAGCATGATGGGTACAAACCTAACCAAGTTTTCAAGACCAACACATGAAGGAATAAGCACCCAGGGAACTCCCCTGACATTCTGGGCACAGTGCCAATGTGTTGACACACTTTCTCTTACCTAATCTTTACAACAGCCCTGTAAGGTAAGGTAGCAACTACCAGCTCTACTTTAGAGAAGAGACTGAGGTTCAAAGAGCTATTGCCCCAAATCACACAGCTGGAAGGCACGCCAGACAGACAGATGCATGAACTCTGTATCATAGTTCGTGTGATCATTGTGGACCATCAAATTCCCGACCTCAAGTTGCTCTGTCTTAGGGAAGTGGATATGGTTGGGCTGGGCTCCAGTAACTAGACCACACACTGGGCATCCTCCTCAGTTCTTCACTGGGTATCAGTGTCATGCCTGCCTCGTTCAGAAGGTGACTTAGAGTCTGAGTGAAGAGCTTACGGTGTTCTCTATGCCTTTAAGAACAATCTTCCCAGGGATTCAGTGCCTCACGACATACCAAGAGTACGTACGTATTATCTCAATTAAACTCCCAACCACATCACGCAGAAGCAGAAGTCACACTGCAGGAAGCTGTGGCCCAGACCAGGTTAAGGCGAGGGCCCAAGGGCATGCCGTTGTTTGGGGTGCTGCTGAGACTAAAACATCTGTCTAGGGGGCCCTCTTAGAGTAGTGACAGTCATGATGATAAAAGCCAGAACAGATGCTGTAGACCCAGCAGCGTGACACTTGGAAGGGCCTGTGCAGAGAGGATGTTTCTCCTCTAGGCCCTGGCTGTGAAAAGGGGGTAGTAATTCTAACACTTCAGGATGATGGTGAAGATAAAACGGAGACAATGTTGTGTGAAAGCCCCTGGCCCAGCTCCTGGCACCTAGGAGATGCCTGAACTAACACGGGCTAAAAGATTAGCTAACTCTCCCCAGATCTTCTCTCGAAGTTTGGAAAGAGACTGCTTTGGGCTTTCCTCCATGGAGCCTAATTCATCATCCTACATGTCTCCATGGTAGGGGTAGAGGAGGAAAAATCAGGGGAAGATGGATAGAGAAGAAGCAGGTAAACCACTCAGGGATGCCCCTCACTTTTCATTTGTTCCTTCTGGGTACAGCGGTCTGCGGGGCAGCCGGAGAGGGAGAATAGGATTCATTCACAACCTTATCAGAGTTTTACTCTGGTCCTGAGAGGGGTGGGCTTTGCCAGAGCCTCGGGAAGCAGAACTGCTGGCTTCTCTGGGTAATGGCTGTATTTAAGCACTATCTGGCTTTTCACAGCCAGCTGACTGATAAAAAGGATCTTGACAGCGAACCCACCCCAGCAGAGGGTAGTTAATGGCACTTTCGGCTGAGCTCATTTCTGGCACGAGAAGCAGAGGATCATAAACCAGCACTCTAACCTCAAGATGGATTCGATTTTCCAGATAGGGATGGTGGTTTCCAAGCCTTGAGCGATGTCGAAGCGCCCTGTTTCCAGAAGTCGTGGTCCGTGTGATGCTTCCCTGTTTGCAGAGCAGGCTCCTGCCCATAAACACTTTGATCCTTCCGGCAGCTCTGCAAGGTAGACAAGCTCGTCAGAGATTATCGCCCTCTTTCCTCTAAGAGGAAACTGAGGCTCAGAGACGGTGGGGGTGTGCCCAAGCTCACACAGCCGGCCCTGACCCTCCACTTTAAGACCCCTCAACTAGAATTTCTTTCCCTTATGATTTTGTTTGCAGAGTAGGATTCCAGGAGGTTTTCTCACCTTTAATCAGTACTTTCGGGCCCAATAACCTAAAATGAGGAAATTGAGGCTTTAGAGAGATTATGTTCCCTGCCCCAAATCACACAGCTAGTAAATGGCAAAGCCAGGATTAAAATCTGTCTTCTGACTTCTTAACTGCCCTGCCAGTGCTTCCCTAACAAGGAGTGATCCATGCATTCTCGGGGAGCCCAGGCTTACACAGTGTTAAGCATTTTGCATTTTCGTTTTGAGGAGGATCTTTAAAATAATCTCATTTTACCTATCATACATTGAAAACTACTTTAAATAATGTTAGTGATCATTTGAAATGGAAGGATTTCTTTTTAATATGAAAATAAAAGACATTCATTGTTTCAGTTTGCAGATCTGAGTGGAGACTGCGTCCCATGCCTGAGGTCATTTTCTTAGGGTTCAAGGAGGAGGGTTTTTTTTCCCATATGAAAGAGTTTAGATATTACACAAGTTTCAGGAATTCTGAACCGTGAGTCCCAGCCTCCCTGTCGAGTTGTAGAAACATTTCCGCATTCTCTCCTTGAAGTATGTGAGTGAGTGACTATCACAATCATTTTGAAGAAGTGGAATCTGAAGAGAGGTTTAGATTTGTACCAAGGTCACACATCTAGGAACTAACAGATTCTGGCTCCAATCTCTGACATCAAATCCATGCAGGCTGCCTCCTAAGAAAATGAAAAATCCAGTTTTCTAGCCAGAGAATGACTAAAAGGCGTCAGTTTCTCCCTAGAAGATTTAGAGGGGCGCAGATTCAAAGTGGCTGGGATTGGAAATGAGGAATGTTATAAACTTCCTGTTGGTCAGTAGGGGTCCTCCTGGTAGGAGAATGAAAAGTTGTTCACCCCACTAGCTTTGGCCATTCACCTGTTCCAAAGGAGAACCAACTTCATCTCCAGGATCCTACAAGGTGATGATTCTCAAATTCCATTGCAGTGTTTATAATTCTGCAGCCAAGTACTCCACTTACTTCAGCTTTAAGCAGAGGATTGCAAATGTTTGCATCCACTTTCTTATCTGGACTGGTTCTCCCACATCTCCTACATGTGGTTTTCATATGACTTTTATGAATGCCCGAAGTCTGTTCCAGCTTGTTCTAATGTTGCAGTGTTTAAACTGCCATAACACAGTGGTATCAACAGATAAATCAACTAGATATGCTGAAAAAATTATGGGCAAGAATCCTGTTCTCTTCACCTGGCCTAATTCATCCCCGAGAAGAATCTGCCTTGGGAGTTGCAGGGAAAAGAGATATGTGGAGTACGGACCAGAAAAATAAGCCAGTCCAACAATCCTATTATTCCTAAACTTCTGGACTGTTTTCACTTAAATCAATGGCAATTTTCTCTAGAGCTGCTTGTTCTCTGAACCTCGTGATTCCTCCTTCCAGAGTGTTTGCTGAGCTGCTTCTCATATTCATCTGCCTCCTCTTTCTCTCTCGGCGATTTCGTTTGCTTAATGGGACTTTCTGTTGTGAATCATGGTGGCTCAGGTTGCCGAATCATATTTTTGTATCACTAAGGATGTCCTTGTCCGGACCTCAGATTCTCTCCTCTCACTTCCCGAAAGGAGAAAGTTTCTGAATGATTGTCAGAGCACACAACACAAAGGACCTCTCTCCCTCCCCTCCGCATTCCAGCATCCAGTCTTCCCTCTGTGTTCACTCTCTGCCTCTTATTTAGAGCCCCCTGTGGAGAGTTGGGGAACATTTACTTTGGGGAAATAGGCTCTGTAATCCTCGGTCCCTGAAGTGATTTTCAATAGGAAATCTGAATTCCTGCTCCATGTAAAATGGGTCTCAGATGCTGAGAAATGAGTATTTGAGAATAATTTATGATTTGCTTTCCATAAATCAGTGCTGTTTTGCCTATAAATCATTTTGAGAACTGTATACGGCTTTATAAAAAATGAGTCTGGGCAGAGAATACTGATTGGGAATTGAGGGTTATATGTTGATCCCTGGTCTTGTCACCAATTAGTTATGTGACTTTGGCAAGATGCCCCAAGTTTTTGAGTTTCACAGGGGGTTATAAAATTAAGTTACATTCTTCAACAATTAATTCATTAGTTCAACAAACATTTATTGCCTGCCAGCTCTCTGCCAGTCACCAGGCTGGTACTTTCCAACTCTTACATGTTATGAGAATGTGATAACGTGACTGGTTATATTCTTATAGGATGGAATTGATAGAACTCCATTATTTAACTATTGTTTAACATTTAGGAACCATCACTATTTAATATTTCCTCGGAGCCAGAGACAGAATTTTATTTGATCTTTGCACTAACTCTGCAAAGTGATGGCTCCATTTTACAGATGAGGAACTGAAGCCCAGAGAGGTTGAATGACATGCACAAGGTCACAGTTCTTCTAAGTGGTAGCATCTGGGCTGGAACTCAGGTCTGGCAAGTCGTTTCTCTGAGACTCACTGACTCCCTAAGACAACCAAACTTTCGTGTCCATTCTTAGCATTTTCAAGTGTTCCAAGAAACTTGGGACACGACTTTGTTTTTAGGTAAAAATGGAGATTGAGTTGCCTCTCTGATTGGTTGTGCTGCTTTCTCTTACCAGGGCAGATTTCTTCCCATACCTGACTCAAGCTGCACACAGTCCTGCGCACAGACAGAGGGAGTAGCTGGTGGGCCCCTAGGGGCGTGGGCCCAGACTCTCAGGCTGCCTTTACATCTGGGGAAGTATTTGTTGGGGAAGGCACGTGAAGCTTGCAGCCTGTCACAATCTCTGCTCTGCCTTCAAGGTATAGACAACCTAGTGGAAGTATAAGTTCACAGCTAGAAAATACCAGAAAGAGAGCTGTTTCACAAGTCAGGAGGGCAGGTCCCAGGGAAGTTAAGTTTGCTCTGGGGCTGGGCCGTCACCTGAAGCTCTGCACTTCCTAGAATTCTTTCTATTTATGTTTACCTAGGAGACATTGCCTCCTTAACGGCTTTGAGTTCCAAAGAGACAGCTTTAAAATGGAGGACTTCAGATGACAAAATATGTATCAATCAGTATAAATACAGGAAATGGAAATCACTCTAGGTATTTTAAGCAGGATAAGGTTTAATATAAACAATTATGTGTTTACAAAATAGTTGTAAAGGCTGAGGGAGCAGGTTCTAGGTTTCTGGGCTAGGTTTCTTTGATGATTTCCAAACAATACAGAACTGACCCACCAGGGGATCGCCTACTTCTGAGGTGCCACTGGCGCTAGGTAGACCTTGAGTGGGAAGCACCATAGCAACCACTGGACAGCAGGAGGCAGGAGAATGGCTATCTGAAGCTGCAATGGGAGATCAGGAAGTCAGATCGGGAAGCCAGCACTACCCCACTCTTTGTCAATACCCCCGATCCTGGAGAACAAACGCTGCAACCTCCCGCGAGAAAATCACAACTTTCCTAAACAGTAATGAGAACGAGAAGCCAAAGAAATGACCTCCACTTCACTTTTTTCTTTCAAATCATGTGAGTGCATCTATTGGTTTTCCAATATAAGAAGGGTGAAGTAAAAATTGAAATGCCAATCCAAGTAGCTACCACAATGGGGGAGGGTAATTCTTCAAAAAGCTCCTTTTCCAGCACTGCTTAAAACTCCAAGGATAGAAGAACTTCCTCCAAAAAAAGCAAAACAAAACCACTTAGACATTCAGCACTAACTCCTTTGAGAGTAGAAGCCATCCCAATAATGGAGGTACTCCCGGTCAGTATTTATGTTCTCTTTGTCCCATTCAGGAAAGGCCAAGCCAACTGTGCCAACTCAGGGCCTGATGCCGTTCCCTGCCTGAGCCCCACCCAGTTGGTGTCTAATACCACTTCAACCCAGTAGGAAATTTTCTCATCAAAGGAAGCTGAGTCCAATGGGAAAAGTGCTATCCCTGTCTCCTTGCTAGAAAAATAGATGAGAAGTGTATGCTTGGCTTCATTTACAACAGGCCCTAAGGACCAGCTCTGTTCTGAGCTGGCCACTGGGTATGCAGAAATGGATGAGACATTGTCAGGTAGGAGAGACAGAGCATTACATAAATGCCATGACAGAGCTAAGCCAGAGAGAGTGAAGGCATATAGCTAAACCTGGAAATTGGGGCAGATAACATTGGAGGAGCCAGATTCCAAAACTCCTCTGTGTGCAGCCAATCTGCTCTAGTTGCCCATGCAGTCCACACCTTGACACAGGAGTAAATTTTCCTGGTGGCAATGGTTCTGAAGATCAAGGTGCTCTGATAACTCCTTGTGGTAGGCAGCTTCTGAAATGGCTCCCCATGGTCCCACCTCCTGCTATTAATGCCCGTGTAAACCCCTCCGGTAGACCTAGAGACTTCCTTCTAACAAATAGAATATGGCGAATGTGATGGGATATCACTTCTGAGATTAGTTTATAGTCCAAAGTGTGAAATGTACTGAGATTAAGAAACCCTGAGCTAGAATTTGATCTTCTTTCCCCGGCTATGGCCTTTGCTCCCCTGGTTGACCAGATTCCAGATTCTCCCCTTGACTTTTCTATATCCAGCCCCTTCTGGTGAACCATCTGTCCCAACCAGCCCAGCCTACCCCACCCCCACCCTCAAGCACATGTATCACCCCCACTACACTACCTGGCTCTATGAGAGCATCCTCTCCGACCAGTGTGCTCTAACATCACCTCTTACTGGTGGAAGCACATTCAGTCTCTTCTCCTCCTCTGTCTCTCCCAAACATCATCTCTCTGGGGACCCGAGGGGCACAAGGTGGTGGAGGCCGAGCCCTAGCCCATGAGTCAGTCCACCAAAAGTCAGCCCCTTTAGTAAAGTTCTGTTTTCATTTAGCCCCATACAAGATGGCCTCAACTCAGACCCATTGAAAACTGCACTGACAGTTTCAGGCAACGACAAATGCATTTTCCAGAACACAATGTAGCCAGGCTTTTTGGAGACACCAGAAAGACAAATATTAAAATGCAAAAAAAACAAGAAAGAAAGAAAAGGAAACATTCAAAACAACCTTTTCTGTTTGTGAAGAGCAGAATCATCATTTGTTATTTTGTCATTTCCTTTTATTTCTTCTGAAAGCCTCAACTCTGAGAAGAATGACTTCTGCCAACAACCACACCAGCTGGTGGACTGACACAGCATGCTCTGCAGTGAGTAATCTGAGGGGAAGAAGGGAGTTAATGAACCCAAACGGAAGACGCCAGAAGAAGGCCCTTTTTATTGTTACTGGGAACTAGGCTTTGTTATGAGACATCTTCCAAAAGGTTTTTAATGAACTGGAGTCTTGTTTTTATTTTCTCTTCCTGAGAGTAAGTGAGGTAAACACCATGTCTGGGTAGGGTTTAGTCTATGCTCTGTGGTCATCTCATGGTCTTCTTCCACACCTGAGGTCTGCTCTTTGCCATTTGCATTTTATCTGTCAAGCTCAGGACCCAAGAAGTGGACCATAGAGAATGTTCCACTCGACAGCACACCCTGTAATGATACAGAACCTCAGGACTGAGTCCATGCTGCTTTCCCCACCCTGGGAAGGCAGAGAAGAAACTGAAAGGTTTTTACCACCTTTGCTTGCTAGTTTTTTGGTTCATTCATTCTTTCATTTAATAAACATGGAAAGCCTAACATATTGTAGGATCCATGCTAGATGGCAGAGGTTCAGAGATGGATCAGACACCATATCTAACCTCATAAAGTTCATGGTCTTTGGGATGGGGTGGGGTTATGGACAGTGACAATCTAGGGGACAGAGTGGGGAGGTCAGGGATGGCCTCCTGGAGCAGGTGACTCGTGAGTGGAGACAGTAAGCTCATTTTCTCTCCTTGCCTATTCTTCTTGAGCATTTGAAAAACAGTTATGGCATGATTTCATTCTGGCAACTTCTATTAAAAATACATATACATACTCGAATATGGTCTTTTTTTTTTTTTTTTTAAAAGGCTATTTCCTTTTAGAAAATTTTAGGTTTACAACAAAATTGAGAAGAAGCTTCAGAGATTCTCAAATATACATTTAAACCAAGCCGTCTCCATCCTGGGAATATATAGCATAGAGAAAACACTAATGCATAATGGCACGACTATACAGATGTTTTTTGTGGCACTGCTTGTACTGACCAAAAAACTGGAAAATAAGAGAATTACTGAATAACAAATCACACCTCTATCTTACGAGATATTTTACAGCTACATAAAGAGAAAAAAAATGAATGTAGCTCTACAAGGTGAGTTGGAGGATTTGTCTGTGAGCTCTTGTTGAATGAGAAAAGGAGGATAAGCAAAAATGTGTGCAATATGATGCCGTTTTTGTAAAGCAATGAGAAAAATCTCATGTCTGATGCATATGAATATATAGGTATTCAGAGAATTGTGTCTGCAGAGAAATGTTTGGAAGAATGCACATTAGGTTGTGCTGGGCATTTTCTGTTTGTCTCCCCAATCCAACCCCTACCCTTCCCTAACCAGCTGTGTGCCCAGGAGCCTGACCTCTATGGGCCACATCTATAGTCCAGTGTATCCTTTGGCTTCTGGTTGGTTTGGTGAATGGGAGGTCCCAGCAAAGAATGAGAAGGAGGGAGGAACATGAGGTCAAGGTATATTCCCCTGGCTCCGTTGTGCTAGTGGTAGTGGCTGCAGGTAGGTGCCACCCCTTTATTGAAGGGGGGCGTCCGTATGACCACTCTTTCTATTTTATAATCTTTACTTTTGGCCCTTCAAGCCTAGAGGCCTACCTGCTCTTGTTTCACCATCTTTTGTTAGTTTTTCTTAACCGTACTCACACCTTTAAAACTGTCCCTTTATTAAAATCTCCTTGAATACTCTGTATGAGTGAGCCATCTGTTTCCTGAAGGACCCTGACTTATGGTTGTTAACGTGGGGTACCTGGGTGAGGGCTTGCAGAGGTGACAGACTGTGATGGAGGGGAGAGGAGAGGGAGATGGGGGAGGCAAGCTATAAAGGAAAAGAGAAAAACACACTAATGGAGTCAAGGAAATTTATGTATATGCCTGAGTATATGTGGAATGAAATAAATAAAATAATAAAAAAGGAGAGGATTTAAAAAGCACTTTCCCTGGTCTCATCCCTTCTTTATAGCAGTGGCGCTCTAAGGAGCCTTGCTCTCTGCTCCCTCTGCTCACGTGTGCCTTCCTGCCAAGCCCAGAAGAGGAAGCTCCCATGGGCCCCTCTTCCCTGCCGTCACTCCAACTGAGTGGGACGAAAGGGGCAAGGTCGCTGTGAGTACACACAGGACGGGGAAGGAAGATGCAGCCCTGGAGATGGGACTCTCCTCAGATGCTCCAGCCACAGCAAGGCATTCTCCTCATGTAACACGTTCTGCATGCTTCTCGCCGCAGGCTCTGTTCATGCTGGTCATTCTGCTGGGTCCTTCAAAGTCCGGGTCATATGTTTTCCTCCCCAGGAAAGTCTTCCCAGACCTCCCCCCACTACTTTTCAGTAGTGTTAATCACTCTTTTTACCTCCATCTCTTCCCTTTTCCATATATCTGTTGTCACTTTTTTTCAACTGTAGGTGGTTGTTTGGTCTGTTCCAGTCACTTAAATGGGAGCTCTTTGAGGGTAGGCACTGGGTGTAATGCCAATACATAACTCTAGCCCCTAGCCGGGGGCCCAGCACTCAGGAAGTGTTCACTGATTGTGCATTGGATTGAACTGATTGATTACAGAGATTTCCCAATGGACTGGGTCTCTAAGCTGAACTGATCCACTTCGTGGTCTTACGCAGGAAGACTTCTGAACACAGAGAGGAGAAGTAACTCGCTTGAAGCTTCAGAGTGAGCATTAGCAGAGCTGGTCTGGAGACCCTAGTTGAGTGCGTGTTTTGAGGACATGCGTGGCCTCTCAGGGTCTGAATCTTCTCACTCTCTTACCATTCATCCTCTCAGCCTCAGGGTGTCCTGGCTGGAGAGGCATGTGGCTTGAACTGGTTTTTTCTCCCACCGTGCTGAGCGCTACACGGCTTCTCACTTGGCTCAAACTTGCTCCCCTGTGCCTGAGAATCTCCACTCCAGGATGGCTGCTTGTCACCAATCCTACAGGGAGAGGCAGTGGGGGTACATATCTCCCGGTCCCTGACATGTTATACTTTCCAGAAACCTAGAGTGAAGCGTGAGAAGTTGACAGTCCTGTTTTATTTCAGGAGGAAGAGGGGCTACGCACTCTGCGTGAATAACCAGAAAAGAAATGCTTATTCATCTTTTTCAGGCTTCCAGAAAATTTACATTCCTTCTAACCCAAGGCTTGTTGCAAATATCTCCCTAAAGAACTGATGGCCCTGGTGATTTATGGCCCAAAGCTGACTGCCATCCAAAAGTATTATTAGACACACGAGGCCTGAAAAGTAAGTTTGTGTCACACACACATACACAGACATACATTCTTCCTCTCTCTCTTTCTCTCAATAAAACCTAGACACAATCTCCCCTATTAGGCTGCAGACTTGCCAGGGTCCATGATGGCAGTGTGGCATTAGGATTCATCCCACTGTCACTTAGAAAGACTATTGGGGCTGGCCTGAGGGTGTAGTGGTTAAGTTTGCACACTCCGCTTTGGCAGCCCAGGGTTTGCAGGTTTGGATCCCAGGTGCAGACCTACACACCACTCATCAAGCCATGCCGTGGTGGCATCCCACATACAAAATGGAGGAAGATTGGCACAGATGTTAGCTCAGGGACAATCTTCCTCACAAAAAAAGAAAAGAAAGATTATCATCATGGGTGTTCTGGCCTCCTGAACAAGAGTCATTCTGGGATATTCCTTGAAAACTGTAAAGAACTATACAAATATGAGATATTAAGGTTAAGATGATTGTCGAGGTAATTCAGAAGGGAAATTCTCTTGTCTCAATTGAACAATTTAGGGGAGAACATTTTGACTTGAATCACCCAGATGATTACTCGAGTTCTCCAGCTCCCATTGTTTGTGTTGACCCAGTTTTTAAAATTTGGAAAGGAATTCTGCCATGAACATGAAGTTGGAAACCTTTTTCCTGGATATGACTTTTTGCAGTATCTTTTAACAATCCTTCAGACTGGCCTCCTATGACCAGAGTTCTTAGGTTGGCCAGAGGCAAAACCCACGTCCAATTTCTTGGCAGTGCCTCTTGTTAATCCAACTCTGCTCCTCTTTACCTGAAGGAGAGAGTGAGCATAGGCATGGAATACCTTTAAACACATAAGGCGGTGCCCACCTTCATTTACTAGCTAGAAAAGAAAGTTATCTGCTGGGCAGTGTGACAAAATTGCATTGTGATTTCTGGTTCTCCAAAGCAGAAGAAGGAACACAATTCCTCCCAAGAACTCTTTGGTTTGGCAGTTGGGGTTGTTTGAGTTGTGATAAAGGCTAATATTTATCCAGCCAGCTTCCCAAATCTGATCTGCTACTTGGAATCTGCTCAGTGGTGACCAAGTGTTAGTTGTCTCACAGCCCTGTTCGTTATCACAGCCAAGAACCCAGGCTGGTATCAAATACCAGTATTTCATCCCTCCAGGACTGGCTTGTTGAATCATGCGGCAAGGCCTGAAGGGAGATTTCCAGTTTAACTCATTCTAGCTTATAAAAAGATAATGCACAAAATAATGAAATTTAGGAGTTGATTAGGGGTTTAAAGATCAGCTAATGGTTCCAAAATGTTATAGAGGAATCAGAGGCCCAGAGAGGATTAATGACTTACCTGGTCACTCGGCTGGTTAGTTACAGAGTGGTAGCTAGAGTTGTCTTGGCTAGAGTTGCCATTTATTGAGTAACAACTATGTGGCAGGCATTGGGCACTTTGCATTGCGAGTAATAGAAGACCCACCTTCAAATGGCTTAGTTTATAAAGGAAAAACACTGCTTACATAATTACATACAGTCCCAGCAGAAACCTTGGCTTTAAGGTTTGATTCAGTGGCTCAAGTGAGTGATTAGTCTCTTTCCTTTCTCAGCCCTTCTTCCTTAGAATTGGCTCACTTCCAGGAAGGCTTTTTTCCTTATGGCTGCAAGAGCACTGACAGCAACCTATGGGGCTATAGACTCCAGGGTTCAAATTCAGTAGATATCAGAAAGTCTTCTTTGCATAGAGCTCCATGATAAGTCACCATTTGTCTCTATTGGCCTGATTGGTTTTTGTGCCCAGTGCTGAACGAATCACTGTGACCAGGGAGATGGACTATGTTGATTTATTGAAGCCAGTCAGGGCACACTCCTGGGGATGGATTCAGAACCAAATCCATCTACAGCCACACAGCTTACTGTCCATGTTAATCTAACTTGACGATTTGGCCATCTTTGCTAACGTAACTTTACTGTTCCACTGCCTTCATCAGTGCAGCTTTGCTCTTCCGGGGAACTCTTGCCCAGAAAGATAAACATTGTAGATTACATTTTTGTTCACTTCAGAAAATTCCTGCCTACTCTTTATCAAAACAAATAGACAAACACCATTTAAGTGAACATCAAACTTTGAATTTTCAATAAATAGCATCAAATGTCTGTCTATTCTCCAAGACTCTTTGAAACTCTGCCTCAAAACCCTTGATTGTCTGCTAATCCCATACTGTTATGTCATGATCCTTATCCGATGGTAATTAAGCCTCCCCTCATTGAAAGTCCATCTTAAACCAGACTCCAAAATCTTATAAACATCCCAAGATTTCCCCTGTGATGTTACTAAGACTCTATTGTAGTAGTATTCTTCCTTACCTTGATAAGAATATAGGCAGCTTTGTCTTATCCACTGGTCATTTTGACGATATGTTCAGGAAGTCAGCATTCAGGATTAATTCTACTCAAAACACTTTACTAGGAAAGTCAGGGTAAAGCTAGGAAGAGGAGAAGGGAATGGATGATGGGGACAACCAGCAAATGTCCACACGTGCTCCATGGGTGGGGCTCCAGCCTTTACATCTTACATAGGTAAATGCCTGAGGAAATGGACCTGGGAGGTCAGGCATTTGGCATTGCTTATTTGGGATTTGTTTTTGGAGAGAGAATGAATGAGAAGTCGGATGAGCAACTGGGTGTTGGATGACAACATGGATGCAACTGGGAAGATACGAATGCATAGTCCCGCCTCCAAGATGCCCCCACTGCCCCTAGAGAAGCTATGAACTTTAAGACAAAGTTTTGAGCATTAGGGAGAGTCTGGGTTTATTCTGAGGCAGCAGGAAGAACACAGAGCTTGGAGTCAGAGACTTGGTTCCAGCTCTAGTCTCCTTTACTTACCAGTTGTGTGGTCCTGGGCGGTCACAGCACACTCTCTCTGAGCCTCAGTTTCCTTATTCGAAGAGTGAGGATGGTAAAATCCATCCTATCCCATTTTGGAAATGTAAAGTAGATAATAAATGTGAAAGGAAATTTTAAAATGCAGAAATACCATATACATGTTCTCATTCATGATTAATTTTGTTAGCCATCCATAAATTCTTACTCAGTTGCTATTGTGACCAATTTGGCTGATCTCTGGCAGGATTTGGAGTTTAGGCCACTAGGACAGAGAAAAGCTAATCGCCCCAAACCAGGTCTACAATCTTGGCCACAATAGTGTAGTTCTCTTGACACTGCACAATTTCCCCATCTGTAGGGGACCTAATTTCTCCTGCTTTAATTCCCAGGTTGGTCAGTGGAAAGAGCACAGTACTTAGAGTCAGAGTAACAGGGTCTAAGATCTTAGGAAGGACATTTACCGGATGCCTAGCTTTGGATAAGTTACTTAGCCTGTTGGAGACTTAGTTTACTTAGATGTAAAATGTATAAAATGCAGCCTATTCATATGGCTGTTGTAAGGATTGTATATGAGTAGATTCAATACATGTGGTCGAATTGGAATTGGATATCTGGTTACATTCTGTGTGATATTTTTGTGACAAAATTACACTTTTATGTTAGGTCATCTTAGTGTACCAGTGACTCCAAGGAAAGGAAGCACATGAGGGAATGCCATCTGTGTCATTGTGAGGCTGATTGATTACAGCAATAAGAACTTTTGTAATTCTGAGGATGAAACATCCGGTGACTGTTGCAGGAATAATTACTATCCCTGATAATTGCAGGTATTCCTGGACATGACATTTCCTGATACTTTGGAATCCTCACGAGGTGGCAGTGGTTGGGACATCTTTTGTACATTTGCATTTCATGGGATCGTTTTATACAGGAGAGCGTTTCACAACGATACATGTTCTTTCCTCCCACACAAGAACCCTGGTAAAATGTTCCTTCCCTTCCTGGTTGTAGACCTTATGTTCCCTCAACAGACTGCTCAGGGATGTATGTGAATGGTCTTCAATGTTGCAGGCAGTGTGGTTCTGCCTGTACAGTTAGCAGAAAACATGGTTCTGTCTGTATGGTTGCTGGTTTGTGTGGATTATTTAATTAATGGGTATCTGAGATTTTTATGGTAGAACAGACTGAAAATTGTATTCAGCATAAAAATGTAAGAATCACAGAGAGCTTCACTTTAGTAGGGGCTCTGTATTCTTTCCTATATATGAAAGAAGAGAGGACCAGGAACATGGCACCTTGGGATTCTCTAGTTACCCTGGATCAGTTCAGCGGAGCCTGCGTATGGTGGAAGAAATTCTGGTGGTCACTGCTGGTCAAGAGGCAGGACAGAATAGTCTAATGGTGAAGGCTATCATGAGGGGTGAAAACAGCATGACACTGAGATACACATGGGGAATGAAGGAAAGAGAATGAGAGAGATGGAGAAAAGACAATAATGTCTAAAGATAATTTTTCTTTTATTTGCTGTATTCTTCTGAATTCTTGCTTTGATTCCTTTGAGAAACCTAGAGTGCAGATCTGTATTAATTCTTAAGGCTTTTAGAGTTTAAAGCTGTTACTGAATACAATTCCATGTAGAAATTGGTCCATGTCAGAGAACAACCCACGGGAAGGTGGCTTGTGGTTACGAATTCTTAAGGGAAATTTCTCCCTCCTCCACTTTGCAGCAGCGTGTGAGACATGAGGTTTTCTTTGCAGTCCTCTTTGAGGCAATGGTGGTCAAGTTGATTTCTAGCTCACCACTACAATGAGGGTGTAGACATCTGAGGGCACAGCTTTATGGATTCTTATTAGACTCCTTAGAACCCTACGCTTATCTTCTGTCACTCACTCATCAGAAGGTAGGAGAATGATACTCATATTCATTAGGCCTGGCAAATACCATTGAAGGGAAAGCTGGATCCAGGGCTCCACCAGCCTCTCTGAGTTTCCATCTTTATTCAATCCCTCACTTGAATATTTTTCTGTTTCTTAACAGCTCATTTACTGAAAGTCCTAGCCAGAGCAATTAGGAAAGAAAAAGAAATAAAAGGCATCCACTTTGGAAAGGAAGAAGTAAAATCATCTCTGTTCTAAATAACAGAGGGAAAATAGACTAAAAAAATAAAATTAAATAAGCAGAAGCTTAGGAACCTGTAGGACTACAACAAAAGATCTAACATTCAGGTCACTGGAGTCCTGGAAGGAGACGAGAACTGTCAACGCAGAACCCACACCCTGCAAAAATACCCATCAATCAACATGATGCAATTGACACTTATAGAACACTCAGCCCAACAACAGCAGAATATGCACCCCTTTCAAGGGCCCGAGGAACATATACAAAATATATCCTGGGCCATAAAACAAACTCAAAAAATTTAAAAGAATAGAAATCATACAGAATGTGTGCTCTTACCACAATGGAATCAAAGTAGAAATTAATGACAGAAAGATAAGAAGAAAATCTCCAAACACTTAAAAACTAAACAATATACTTCTAAATAATCCACAGGTCAAAGAAGAACTCTGAAGGGGATTTAAAAAAAATAAATTGAACGGAGTGCAAATGGAAATGCAGCATATCAAAATTTGTGAGACACAGCTAAAAAAGTGCTGAAATGGAAATTTATAGTACTGATGCATAAATTAGAAATGATGAAGAGACTCAGATCAATAATCTAAGCTTCCACCTCAAGAACCTAGAAAAAGAAAAGCAAAATAAATCCAAAGAAAGCAGAAGGAAGTAAATAACAAAGACAATTTCAGAAAGCAATGAAATTGAAAACAGAAAAATGATAGAAAAAAATCAATGAAACAAAGAGCTGATTCTTTGGAAAGATCAATAAAATTGACAAAGTTATAGCAAGAATGGCAAAAAAAAAAAAGTAAGAGAGAAAAAGGAGAAGATCCAAATTACCAACATCGGGAATGAAACAGGGAGTAACTTTACAGACCTTGAAAATAACCAAAGAATAATAAAGTACTACAAACTATACATATACATCTTGGATACAATGGATCTGTTCCTCCAAAAATACAGAGTACCACAACTCACCCAATATGAAATAGATAATTTTAGTAGACTTATAGTAGACTTTAGTAGACTATTAAGGAAACTAAATTTGTAATTTAAAAAACTCCCCCCCCCCAAAAAAAAATCTCCAGGCCCAAATGGTTTCACTGGAGAATTTTACTAAACATTTAAAGAATTAATGCCAGTCATACACAACATCTTCCAGAAAACAGAAGAGGCAGAAATACTTTGCAATTCATTTTATAAAATATGCATAGTCCTGGAAGTTCTAGCCAGTGCAATAAAGCCCACAAAAACAAAAAAAGGAAATAAAAGGCATACACATAGAATATGTGGAGAAACTGATCACTCATATATTGCTGGTGGGAATGTAAAATGGTACAGACACTCTGAAAAACAATTTGACAGTTTTAAAAAAAATCTAATATGCCAATGTCATATAACCCAGCACTCCTGGGCATTTTTCTCAGAGAAATGAAGACATGTTCACACAAAAACCTGTAGACAAATGTTTACAGCAGCTTTATTCATAATAGCTTCAAACTGGAAACAATCCAGTTGTCCTTCAACAGGCGAGTGGTTAAACAAACTGTGGTCCATCCATACCATGGAATACTACCCAGCAATAAAAAGGAATGAATTCTTGATACATGCAACAATGTGGATGAATCTCCAGTGTATCATACTGAATGAAAAAGCCAATCCCAAAGGTTACACACTGTTTGATTCCATTTATCTAGCATTCTTGAAATGACAAATGGTCATGGTAGACATGGTAGACCATTCTTGAAATGACAAATGGTCATTATAGAAATGGAGAACAGGTTAGTGGGTGGCAGGGGTTATGGAGGGGATGGGGTTAGAAATGAGTGTGGCTCTAAAAGGGCAACATGAGGGATTATTGTGGTGGTGGGAATGTTCTGTGTCTTGACTCTATCCATGCCAGTAACCTAGCCGTGATATTCTACTTCAGTTTTTACCATTGGGGGAAAACTGGGTAAAAGGTACATTGGAGATCTCTCTGTATTATTTCTTACAACTGCATATGAATCTACAATCATTTAAACAAAGTTCAGTTAAAAAATCAGATCAATGAGGATAGCCAAGTTCATGCAATAAAAGGGCTTGTCAGCTGCTGCTTGACAACCAGTACACAGACTGATCTGCCGGTGCCAGCAGATGTCATTTGTGCAGCCTGTTTCGTAATTATACCTTATGGGTTCCACAGTAATTACAGTGGGACTCACGCTATATTTCCCATGCTGGAAATCACCACATTCCCTCAGTAATTACTCAGGGCCAAACACCTTTGGCAGTGGAAGGTTTCCAATGGATGGCTGACAAACTGTCAAGAAATAAAGAACTCAGCTTAATTTGGAGGCAGGATTGGGCAGTGGTCCACACTCCCTTTAGGTCTACCATGACCGTTAGCAAGATATCTGGGAAGAGTACAGAGAATGTTCTAACAGTAAGTGTGAAGTTTGTTTTCAAGAATGATAGATACAAGATAGTGCTTAATTTCCCTATTTGCTGCAAAAAAAATTAACTCAAGAAGGACATGATAACTTCTTGGCATATGGTCATTGTCTATCTTCACTTGTCCCCCAGAATGGAACCTTGGCAGGAACCCTTAGCACAGAGTTCTCCAGAAGAAAGACATGGCTCACTTGTGTTGACTGTCTGCTAAGGTCACGGTATATCATGGACTTTCTTTCATTGAAGCATCACAACAATAGAGTGATGTCCATTTTCCAGAAGGAAAATAAGGCTCCAGGAAAGGAAAGCTACTTCCTTGAGGTTGCAAGTGGAGTTAATGAGAGCTGACATTTGAACCTGAGTCACGCCAACCACCAAGTTCTATTGGTCTCCTTTTTGCCCCATAGAGCAGATGTTGCTGCAACTTCTCCAAGACATTGATTTCAGAGCTAAGAATAACAGCAGGTCCATGAGCAAAGTCAGCATTAAGTGGAAGGAGGAAGGGCCCTGTATTGTGGAAAGAGCCCTGGATTTTGCCATCTAAATCCTGGATTCTTGTATAGCCTTCAGCTCTGAGCCTTCTGCAGAAGGCCGTTCACTTCTGTGAGTCTTGGTTTCTTCATTTGTGAAATAGTTATTGCAACAATTAAATTAGATAACGAATGAAAAGTACATAGCATAGGGCTTGGCATCTAGTTCAAAACATAATGGATATTGTTATTGTTGTTAAGAATTCCTTGAGCTTAGGACAGAGCAGAGCAGACACTCTGGCTCTAGTTAATCATTAACCCCTAGTTTACAACAGTTACCTCTAGGCCACTTGCTTCTCAGGGATCCATTCCAAGTACGTGCAGTGTAGGAGCCACCCCATTTCCTTTTTGGAGGTTGCAGGCTCAGGGCGTAATTTAACGCTCCTAAGACTTCCAACCCATGTGCTCCAAAGAGAACCTCACTGATTTCAATGTTACTTTCTCCAGAAGCCTTCCAGAGCTGGGATCCATCAGCTGTTTGCTCCTCTTTCAAGCCAAGCTCACACAGCTCTCATTGTGATTGCCTGTGTGTGGGTCTCCCTACTAGAATGCCAATGCCCTGAAAGCAGTAGTCTGCTTCAATACTGTGTCCTAGGGACCTAGTACAGGGCCTAGAAAAGAGAAGGCATGCAATCCATGTTTAAAAATAAGTTAACAAATGGATAAGCACGTGCATGGCCTTCTGGAGGCTGTGCTGACTTTTCACCTTAGAGTGATCAACGCTCAGGACTCACTGTCCAGGCAGTGTTTGATGCCAGAGGGAGATGGGGATGTGTGATGGCGCCAACTGTAGGCACTTTGTGTTGGGCAAACAGGAACCTTTCCAGCAGAGCCGATGCTATCTTATCACACCTGTTATTTTTCATATTTGGCAGTAAGTACATATAAAGAACCTTTCACGTGAGAGACTCAAAGCACTCTGACTCCTGGGCTCACCCCTGTAACATTCTCATGTATTATTAGCATCTATTTTTTATTTCCTTCCCTAGCAGCGGAATCACAGCGTGGCTCCCAGCTTGGGCTCCTGGAGACTGTGGGCAGGAACCAACAGCAATGGCAGAGAATGTCTCCCCCCAGTTACCTCCACACTGTTCTATGGAAGACAGAGGCCATGCTGGTTGGGGTTTTTGGTGGGGAGAATGTGGAACTGGGAGAGTCAAGTATGGGAGAGGCATCCTCCTCCTCCTCCTCTCTCCTCTCTTCCTCCCTGAGGAAGCACTATGGTTTCGAAGCCCAGCTCTGCCACTCTCCAGTTGTTGACTTTGTGCAGAGAAGTCTGATCTTGAGTTTCTGAGGCTGTAAAATGGGATAAAAACAGTCATCTTTACAGGGTTGGGGAGAGGGTTTATTCTTCAGTTCTGCAAGTGTCTAGTGACTGCCTGCCGCGTGCCAGGCACTGGTCTAAGTCATGGGAAAACGTCAGTGAACAAGTCAAACAAGAACGTCTGCCCTCATGGTTCTTACAGTCTAGAGGAGCAAGACAGGCAATGAACAACACAAACAAGTAAACTGTATAGTATATTAGGTGATAAGTGATGTTGGAGAAAATTATGGCAGCAGAAACACCAAGTGCTGGGAGGAGGGGTGTGCAGTGTTAAATGAAGCGGTCTGTGAGGGGAGGGGGCTCACTGAGAAGGTGCCAGGAAGCAAAGACTTGAAGGTGGTAGGAGGTGAGCCATTTGGATGCCTGTGGGAAAGCATTCCAGGCAGAGGGAAGAGCAAGTGGCAAAGCCACGGGACTAGAGGGGGCCTGGGGTGTTTGTGGAACTGTAAGGAGGCTTATGACTGCACACGAATGTACAATTATCTATCAAAAAAACTTTAAAAATTGTAAGTTTAATTAAAAAAATCAGACCAATTAGGATACCCAACTAAATGCAATAAAAGGGGCAGAGTCAAGGCAGCAAAGGGAGAGAAGTGAGATAGGAGGGCGAGGAGGTGGGGGCAGATTATGCGCAACCTGTACGCCATTCGAGGGTTTTGAGCAGAAGAGAGAACAGATCTGCCTTGAGTTTGAAGTAGACTCATGATGACTGCCTTAAAGGAGACTGTAGGCTGACAAGTGAAGAAGCAAGGCCACCTAGCCAGGTAGGGGTGGAAATAATCTGTGTAAAGTGCATAGAACAATGTTGAGAATGGAGCCTGGCAGGTGATAGGATATCAGTAAATGTTAGTTTTACCATTCTAGTGTTGACAGGAGACCTCTACCTGGTGCACAGGGCCCAGGTGATGGACACACTCAACAGCCGGTTCACCTTGGCCATGTCAACCGGATGTGCTCTTTAGGGGAACCATTTCCTTTGTAAGCGGGGCAAAGTAGTAAAATCAATCCGTGATTTCTATGGCTAACAACTCTATACTTGAATCCTGGCTCCAAACTTTCTCTGACCTGGGAAAATTCTTTCACATAACCCTGAGCTACAGTCTCCTCACTGGCAAACTGAATACTAACAGTCCTCTCCATGTAGGGCTATTGTGAGCACTTATTGTAATGACACATATAAAGTATCTGGTAATAGTGTGCACTCAGCTATGCTAGCTCTATTCACCATCCCTCATGCTCATTCATGCTGGACTTATTTACAGTCTATATTTCTCTAGATGATGCCCATTTTTTTAAAGTATTTTCTGATTCAAAGTTGTTCTGAAATAAAAAGTCTTTAATGTTTAATTTTAAAAGGACTAATGTTGGAGGCACGTACTCATCCTCTTGGCCAAATGCCTGTGGGAAGCTTGTTTGTTCAGATTATAAGGCTGACCTGGCACCTAACTGATTGCTCACATATGAGGTGCTCAAGAGATGTTTGCTGAGTGAATGTGTGAGACTGTAGTCAAGGACCCACTACTCATGCAACTGATGGCATCTTAATGATAGGCAAAAAGGAAGTAAGGGATAATTTTCATAGTGATACTTCATGCCTCTAGAAATTTTCAATGTATTAACTAGATTGATTCTTACACAGTTTTAAAAATTCATTTTTTAAAATATGTTTCTACATTACACAATTTTAGACCCTCAACATGAGAGCACTGATTTTGGAGTCCAAAACCCTGGGCTGCCATTTAGGCTTCTCTCTCAGTGCTGGTTCTGTGGCCTGAGACATGTGACTTATAATGTCTAGAAAAACCATAATGAAAATATAATAGACCCTACATATCAGTGAAGCTGAGGACATCTTAGAAGTGCACGGGCTGGGAAAGCCCTTCATGGACCCAAACCATTGTGTCAGTGCATGGGTGAGAAAGCACCAGTAGAACACAGACCACTCTTTCCTTTTTCACCGTTCAGCGTTAAGGTAAAGAGTATGTAACTTTAGGAAAACTATTTATTTATTATAAATAACTTCCTTCATTTGATAGTTTCAAATTATGAAAGCAACACATGCTTGTCATAACGAGACCAATGATGTAAAGATATATAACCCAAAGCTCTCTTTCCCCACCCTACTCCCTCTGTCTCTTCCCATGGATAGCCAAGGGCAATAGACCAACGTGAATTCTTCCATCACTTTCTCTTTTCTCATTCACGCATAATCAAATATAAATGCACATACACAGGGCTCTACTTTTTTTCCTGAAATAGAATCATACTATGCATGTTACTCTGCAAGTATATACATAAATATACATGCACGTATACAGATAAGAGGTTTATTTCATTGGTAAACAAATGTGGGATCATATTATATACACTTATCTGTATCTGGCTTTTCTCACTCAACATGACCCTAGAAAAATCCATTCCTAAATCAACTGATATAGTTTGAACATATTCTTGTAAACACTATTAGTTCACGGCTAAGAGAAACCACAATTTCCTCAACCATTTCCCTATTGATGGGCATTCTCTGAGTTTCTAGCTGCAAGGCAAGTTACCTCAGTTCCCTAAGCCATTTCTTCTAAAAAGCCTGTTTCATAGGCTGTTGTAGGGCTTAAATAAGAGAAAGCACGTAAATCACTTAGCAGAATTCCTGTCACATTCAAAGTGCTCAATAAATATTAGCTAATATTATTATTTTCCATAAAATGCTTTACTGGAGTGAGCAATCCTTTTGCAGATCCAACCTTTCAAAGACCTTGATATTCCTGCTCTCTTAGACTTTTCATATCCAACTACAAATTTCTTTCTTATCTTCCCCCTATCCTTTTAATGAAACTCCATCGAAGTCTTTCTCTGTGGCTGTTTTCATCATCCCTTTTTCCTGTTATCTTGGCTTCTCCCTGGGACAAGACAAAACTTCAGCACAAAACTTTCTATTTGTCCTTATTGAGCAAAGTTTCTTGGGGTTGGAAGAGGCTTCTTGGCAAGGCAGAGGCCATTAAAGGAAATATCTAAGGGAGTAGTCCACAGTCCAAAGCGGCATGCTATTCCAGGAGGGAAGTTCAATTCAGCATGTGGGGAAGCATGCTCAGGTATGATATTTCATTGAGTGCATAGCTGCAAGAGCCCTTGGAGCAGGCAATTACAATATGAACTGGGAGGTTCCTGGTCCCTAACATGTGGAAGCAGAACCCCAGCCACCACTGAGGCTCCCTGGAACAAGTCTAGCCACTGGGGTAAGAGTCTGGCATGAGCTAGTTAGATTAGAAAGACCCACACACGCAGACTCCACGGCAACAGTGCAAAAGCGTGCTCTGCAGGGAAACTGAGGTAGAAACTCAGTCATATGGACTGGACTAATGCACAAGGGGTGAGGCATGGGACTGGTAGGCAGTGGACACAGAATATACGACCTTCCCACAGTTCTCTGAAGCTGGATCCAAGGCTCCCTTGTTCTGAGCTGGGCTCAGAGACAGAGGGCACAGGTCACTCAAGCTGGGTGGGTCTGGAGAAAGAGGAAATGGTGCCATTGTCTTAACCAAACATTCCACACGGCTGTCTGTCGCCAGGCTGCGCCTCTCAGACAGGTAGACAAATAATGATACTCAGTGTGATACTTGCTGTAAAAGATGTAAGAGCAGGGGATTATGGGAGCACAGTGCAGAGTTTATACTAGGTCCAAAGAAAATGTTTGTAGATTGACTATTGAATGTAGCCTCTGTGCTTTGGAAACAAATGGTAGAGAGCCTCTGCTTTTCCCTGGAGGAGTCAGTAAGTCTTCCAGAATAGTTAGGATTGAGTGGGTCCCAGGGTAAAGAAGAAGGAAAGGGAATTTTGTGCAGAGGGAGCCGTGTCCACGGATAAGGAGATAAGAATGAGTACATGTATTTGGAAAAAGCCGTAAGTTTGATGTGGTTGGATCAGAGGGTGAATGAGACTGAGAGGAAGCAGGAGATAGCGTTAGAGAAGCCGGTAAAGTCCTGACATAAAAGGTCTTAACTGACATGCTAAGGAGCATGAATCTTACAGCAAAGGAACTAGAGAGCCAAGAGAAGACGGTAAGAAACTCTATGACACGGTCAGCATGTATTTCTGAGAAGCTATGTATAAATTGGATAGAGACATATCAAATTATTTCCCCATTCCGCTGTGGTACAATGTTGTCATCTTTATGGCTACTCAAATAACTTTGGCTCCTAACACATTAGCCTTTAACGTCTTGGTCCTTGCCATTCCCAAAATATCAGGCGGTCATGATTTAACATAAGAAGGGCTGCCAACAAGGCCATCAGAAACTAAGAAAGTACTGAGCATCAGAAAGATATGGAACTTGTTATCAGGAGAGTTAAATCCCCATTACAGGCCTAGCATGTTTATTGGTTACTTATACCCTTTAGTAAATGAGTTCCTTGAGGGTCAGATTTGACAAGGGGGCAGAGAGTGCTAAGGATACTAGTTAGGGAATCAGCAGACGAGAACTGTCATCCTGCTTTAAATAACCCAAGAGTAACGTGGGACTTGGACCCCACGCATTGAGAGACAACATCCTGGGAAGTTATTGAATCCTAGAGGTTTCTGGAAAGTGTGTGAAGAGTTCCCCTATTTCTGATTAGAGGTGGCATCTGGAATACCATGACGGGATGAGTAGATCGGGAGATGTCTAGTGCCACACCTGGAGCTGGTAGTCCACGAGATGATGTCACAGGCTACTATTTAAGGCCCACTTCCTCACATCAGGAAATGTGGCTACTTAATGGAGAAAGAGCTGCTGGTTTTTCTTTTATACACTAGGCTCACGGAGATTTCATCTTCACTTTCTGTTTTGTTTAATTGTTTATTTGTATCTATTTTTAAAAGCAGTACACCCTCACTATTTAAAAAGAAAAAAACAAAATTGAAAGTAATAACAGTAGAAAGGAAAAGGGAAAAACTTTTTATACTTTCCAAACCAGAGACGATCATTGTCGACATTCTGCAGTATTTTCTTCTTGCACTTTTTCTATATAATCTTCATATAGTTGAGCTTATAAATCTCCATAAGCAGGGGCTGGCCTGGTGGTGTAGTGGTTAAGTTCACGTGCTCCGCTTTGGCGGCCCAGGGTTCGCAGGCCCAGGACCCGGGCGCGGCCGTGCACACTGCTTATCAAGCCATGCTGTGGCAGGCGTCCCACATATAAAACAGAGGAAGATGGGCACAGATGTTAGCTCAGGGCCAATCTTCCTCAGCAAAAAGAGGAAGATTGGCAACAGATTTAGCTCAGGGCTAATCTTCGTCACAAAAAAAAAAAAAACCTTCATAAGCAACAAGAGGACACCTAAAAAGAATAAGCTCGATGTCAAAATAAAATATAGTAATGATGCACCTTTTAAAAATTATGATAACATAGGAATCAATACAAATAATAACATTTGTTTCCCTTTTTTATTGGCAGAAGCTAAGACTGATTTAGCATTAATGTCTCAGTCAGAAATAAAACCCTGTGAAGTAGGCACAGCTGTTGTCATTTTCCAGGTGAGCCTCAGTGACACTAAGTGACTTATGGAGATCCAACAGCTGATACAGGGCAGGCCTGGGATTCAAACCCAGGTCTGGTGGGCTCCAAAGCCTGTGGTCGTTCCACCTCACCACTCTGCCCACTCTTTATACACCATGTGGCTGCTTTTTACTTCTAGAGTTAAAAAAATTTCTCCTAGATGGACTTAAAACTATCAAGTTCTATTAAGTTGAATTACGAAACTCTGTAATAATATATTCTAATAGTGGATGTTTGTTTTATTTGTGGCTGCCTATCCTATCATCTTTTTTTAAAAAATAGGTTTTATTTTTTTTTGAGCAGTTTTAAGCTCACAGCAAAACTGAGCAGAAGGTATGGAGATTTCCCATATACCTCCTGCCCACACACATGCACAGCCTCCCCCACCACAACAGTACATTTGTTACAACTGATGACCCTACATGGACACATCATCATCACCCAAAGTCTGTAGTTTACATTCGGGTTCAGTCTTGGTGGTGTACATTCTATGGGTTTGGACAAATGTATAATGACACGTATCCACCATTTTGGTATCATACAGAGTAGTTTCACTGCCCTAAAAATCCTCTCTGCTCTGCCTATTCATCCTCCCTCCTCATCATCTTTGAACTAGCCTTTCTCTAGGGACACTCTCCTGATTCCCGATGTAGCGATCAGAACTCAAACTTTCAGAGCCTCTTGCAGCTAGGTCACTCAGTCAGATAAGTCCATACAGGACTTCAAATTGGAAGTGAGCATTTTGAGAAATGGAATCTTCCCAGACATCCCATGTGCTCATATGTGTGGTCGCAGAAGTGTAAAGTTTTCAGGGGAGCCAGTGGTGACTGGGCTGAGTCCCTGAGGCAGAGGTGGCACCAGGGATGCTGAGAGAGGAGGTTGCATTAAAGCATTTCCTGTTTGGCATTAGCAGCAGTGACAATAATGACCCTCTTCTCATCAGCCTTTCTATGGTGTGTGTGTGCGTGTTTTAACAGCCTTATTGAGATATATTCACATACCATACGATTGACTCATTTAAAGTGTACAGTTCTATGTTTTTTATATTCATACAGGTGTGTATCCATCATTACAATGAATTTTAGAACATTTTGATTACCCTCCAAAAACCCCATACCTCTTAGCTGTCACCTCCCAATTTCCCACCTCCTCCAGCCCTAAGCAACTACTAATCAGTTTTCTGTCTATTTGCCTATTCTGAAGGTTTTGTATAAACGGAATCATGCAATTTGTTGTCTTTTGGGACTGGCTTCTTTCACTTGGCATAATGTTTTCAAGGTTCATCGATGTTGTAGCCTGGATCAGTACTTCATTTCTTTTTGTTGCCAAATAATAATCCATTGTATATGGTTTTCAGCACTGTTCCTTGAAGCACAGCCTCAGATCTATTTTTCCAGCCTTCCTAAGGATTCTTTGACATCCTTTTTGATATCTTTTAATGTATCCATTTTCTGCTTAAATTAGCCAGAGTGGATTCTGTTGTTTGCAACTAAAAACCTTCACTGTCATAGCTGGGATATATTCAGACTGCGATTTTAAAGTTACTTAAACTAAGCCAACCATAAACTAGACAGTCTCTAAGGACTATTCAAGTTCTGGTGTTCTATGAGTCCATAAACGTGAGACCACACGAAACGGCAGCTAACCTCAGGAACCACTCTGACAGTGGGCTCTCTTCAGACTGAATTTTGGATAGCGATAGGAACTTCCCTTCCCATTGTGCTGATTCCTTGCTGCCCACCCCCTTCCCTAAAACCCACTCATCTCCACCAGAGACACCCAGTCCCTCCACCTGTAGCCAGGGCTCTCTTCCAAGCCCCAGCCTCATATCTCCAACTCCTCAGTCTCTATTGCCCTTACTTTAAATCCCACTTGGCCAAGGAGGAACTCTTCACCTTTCCCTCCAGCCAGTTTCCTCTCTGACCTTCCTCATTTCCCTTGGTGGTGCCAGCACTCTCTTGGCCAAGGATTGAAACCTCACAGTCAGCTTTGCTTCTTCCCTCTTTTCTAGTCACTTGCTCTTCATGTCCCCAAATTACCAAGTCCTGTCTTTTCTTCCGGTGTAACAGGTTCCTTATATTTTTTTCTTTTTGTTCTCATTTAAACCACTCATCTAGCCAAGCTTCCATTACCTTGCTCTCGGTTGCTTTCAAGAACTTTCAAATGGAATTCTGCATCTAGTTTCTCCCCTTCTAATGCAGTGAGTGGCCTCCAAACTTTAGATTATGCACCTCATCAGTAAAAAATTTGAACACTCTCTCTCTCTATATATATATATATATATTTCACTTATTAAGTACCTAAATATACTGCTTTTGAAATATATTATTTGCCTTTAAAACATACAAAAATTTTTAAAAGGATGAGACTTAGAAAATGGATAAGTAGATGTTATAAAATTTTTCTTCTCATACCACAGCGGATTATCTCACCCATCAGCTGCCAAGATCACAGAGATGCCAGAGCAATTGTCACACTGTAGATCTGACCAGGTTGGTTCTTTGCCCAAGCCTTCTGAGGCTCCTAGGTGAAACAGACTTCTAATTGTCTACCTAAACCCTTTCCCAGGTAGTGGGACATGAGCCCCTTCTTTGGCTTTATTTCAAGACAGCTCTACGCAGGCTGATTGGTTGGTATCTCCGAATAAGCCCAAGACAGTGGAGTCTCCAGGACTTTGTTTCTGCTCCCGCTCTCCCACCTTGGACAGCCACCCCCATCTGTCCATACCTGAGCTCAGTGTGTTGAACCTCACTCAGCAGAACACAAACCCATATGACTGTGTCAAAAGTCTGGTGAGTTTTAATAAAAATCTCTTAAATATGTTTATTGACACGTCCAATAATCAAATGATTTTTGACTTGCATATTACATTTACATTTCTTTGATTATAAATTGGTGAGATGGTAGGTATTATATACCCTTTCCAACGGGAAAATTGAATTTCACAAAAGTTGAGGGACTTGCCCAAATTCACACAGCTGTAGAAGCCAAACTAAACCTGGTGTCCAGATTTGGCTGGTTCCAGAGCTCATGCTTTTCCCACTGGCCACTTCCCTTTTGGTAGAATAAAGAAACAATGACCGTTCGATTTAGTCCAGCCCCTGGGGCCTCTCCCTCACCCTGAACTAGTCACCAGCCAGAGCCCCTTTTCCCTTCAAATCCAAGGTGCCCAAATGGGGATAAGACATTTATACCTACCCAGTTCATAAGGCTGCTGGCAGGATTAATGAGCTAGTGTTTGCAAAATACTTTGAGCTTCAAGAAAAGCCAGGCGCCTAAGAACTACAAAGGGTTATTAAGACTGCAGACTTTAAATCCCCTTAACAAGCTCCCTCCCCTCAGAGCTAATCTGGTGTGGATCCTCCTTTCCCTCTTAAAACCCTGCAGTTGCTCACCTCTGTATTTTGAGGGTGAGAGTGATGTCTCTCCTCCTGCATCCTCATTTCCAGGACTCTCACTGCTTATATATCCTTGAGGCAGAGGCATTTTAACATGGCATATGGAATCCTTCTAATGTTTAGAATCCTACCATGATAAGGGCCCTTCATGCAAGAGCATGGAGCCCCATTCCTCATTGCATAGATGAGGACAAAAGGCTCAAGGAGGAACAGGCACGTGCCCAGAGATCAGTGGTGAGGTAGGTATAGAGGCCATGAGCCTCATGTTACACACCACTCGAACATTTAGGAGCAAGACCGGAGAGGCTGATACAACCTGTCCCTCACTCCTCGCCCAAGGTCAACTCCATCACTGTGAGAGGGGACTGGATCTAGGCTGGCAGGGCCCCCAAAGACATTCAGCCAGTCCCAGGCCAGGTCTAGATCCCCAGATGGAGGAAAGCAGCTTGGTGGAGGGAAAGAGCATAGACTCGTGCTCACACACCCTGAGTTTCCTCCCCAGCTCCCTCCCTTTGTAACTGTGTGACCTTGGGCTGGAATTGGCTTAGAGGCTCTGGTTTTCTGACCCTTCTTCTAAAGCACAAATCTGCAGGTCTCCTCCAAGCTCAATGCCCTTCAGCTGTCCTTCCATTGCCCACAGGATCAGATCCGTGTCAATATGGATGTTGTCTGCCTCATCTCTTGCCGTTGCATTTCTGCCAATCCCTGGTGATTCCTTGAACATGCCATGTTTTCCTCATTGCTGCTTCTTGTCTTATAATGTTCATTTTTTCCCAGAACAACCTTCCCCATCTTATTGGCTTGGAGAACTCTTTTACTCAACCCAAAGTTCAAAAGTTTCCTCCTCCATTGACCTTTCTTGAGATTCCCCCACCTATAAGTTAATTCCACAACATGTGTCGTGTGCCTAGCAATGCCAGGGATCGGGTCAGAATCCAGGGAGCAGGAATGAGTGGGGCATGCTGCTCACCTTGATAACTATAAGAATGCTATGATGGAGGAGAGGACAGAAGTCTGGGAAACACAGAGGAGGGGCTGGGCGTAGGGTGCATGTCTAGGAAGCTTCCTGAAAGAAGCTGATGCTAAGCTGGAGTCTGCAAGGCACAGAGGATTCAGCTAGAAGGGGGATAGAGGACGAGAGGTGGAGTAATTCAGGCAAAGCAGGCAACACATGCATAGATGAAAGGATTCTCGAAAGGGCTTTAAGTTTACATGTTTCTCTCACTGCACTGTTTGTGTTTCTCCCCCACCAGGATAACAATTCTTCCTTATTCATTGTGGAGAGCTAGCACAGCGTAGGCCAGGGATCAACAAACTATGGCCCAACACCTGTTTTTGTACGGTTTGTGAGGTAGGAATGGTTTCATATTTTTAAATGGTTGAAAAAAATCAACAAAATATTTCATGACACATAAAAATTCTATAAAATTCAAATTTCAGTGTCCATAAAGATAGCTTTATTGGAACACAGCCACGCTCATTTGTTTTCGTATTGTCTATGGCTGCTTTTACGCTACAACAGCAGAGTTGAGCAGTTGCGACAGAGACCAGATGGCCCACGGAGCCTAAAATATTTATTATCTGGCCCTTTACAGAAAAACTTTGTTGACTCTTGGCTTAGGCTACGGAAGCAGACTGCCTAGGATCAAATCCTGACTCCTCTTTCTAAAACCTGTGTGTCATGGGGCAAAATTCTTAACCTCTCTGTGTCTTTGTTTCCTCATCTGAGGATTAAATATAGGGCTGTTAGGAAAGCCGAGTTAACATGTTATTAAATATAAAATATTTAGAAGAGTGCCTTGCGTGTAGTAAGCACTCAATAAATGTGAATTATTCTTAACGTTGAGGCTCCAGAACCTAGCATGGGCTCGGCACACTCTATTACTCAAAGGCTATTTGTTGAAAGAATGAATGAGTAAGTGAATGGAGGTGAGTTCTGAGGAGCCCCACCCGATTCTGTGTAGCCCTTTAAAAAGGCAGGGAAGGGAACCCTGGCCTCAAACCACCTTATTCCACTTGGCTTTTCTCTGGCCAGCACCCCCAGAGCATCTGCTAGCAATCTGGCTCTTGTGGCATTTTCCTTCTTGTGCTGTTAATTTTTAAATGAATTTTCAGGCTGTGGATGATGGAGAGAAAAGCAGAGGGTGGGGGAGGGAATCCATAAAGTATGGACAGTGGGGAGCCATAATTGTGGGGTTTATGCATAAGAGATCATGTTTCCAGAGAGTAGGGGGCCCCAAACATAAACAATTTCCACAAGAAAGAGAAAAGAAAGAACCATTTTTCAGAGCCCCCTTGTGAGTCCCATAGTGAAATGGTTCTCTTTAGCGTTTGGAACTTGTTCCAGCCTCCCAGGGAAGCCAGCACAGGGGCCATGGAACAGAAGGCCAGCGTCGCTCGTTTGTAAGCTGAATGCTTTCGTGGCTATGAGGCTCCCTTGTGGTTTGGAATAAGGCTCCTGTCCTTGGCGAGGCATTTGTCCTTTAAAATCCAGCCCTGAATGCTCTGAACACCTCCAGTGGATCTCTCAACTCCTCCTTCAGGGGACGTTTTATCTATAAATTGACTGGAACTCAACCATCCTGAGCCAAGCCTGTGTTGGGTCATCACAGGCCCTGCTTCTAACTAGTTTTAGTTTCCACACTCACCCTAGCATTCGTCTGGGAGCCCCTGAAAGGTCAGAGTCTGTGGGTTCACGTTTGCCTTATTCCTACAAGTCAGCACAGACTAGGAGAGTAGGTGCCACCAAGTTGGTGTTGAGTTGGAAAACACACACAAGCACACACACGCCCTGTCAAAGGAGAAACACTGCAGCCTGTGGGCCGGCCGGTGATCATGCTGTGTGTACTTCCACCTTCGTTCCTGGTTTTCAGCTCCACAGCCGATGCTGAGATGGGAAAGGATGCAGCGTGTGACTCTTACTCACTTACCTCCCGGTACATCGAGAGCTGGAATCTCGCTTCAATAGTAATTACTATGATTATAGTTCCCTGCGGAACTCGTAGGGTGAGCTCCAAACACAATTCCTCAAGCTTGTCAAATCACCGAGGCGATTTGCTTATGAAAGGCAGTTCTAATCAAAAGAGGTAATTACAATATTAAGTGCCAAGCCTTGGTGTGCAAACTCTTGAGTCATAAGATATTAAGCTTAATTTAACTCCACTGAAGGAGGCGTGCAGCATCATGCACTCAGCTTTCCGAGTGGAGGTGAGCCCAAGATGAAAACTTCATTCCAGGAAAGTGGACAAATTACTTGGTTTATTAGCCGCTCGACTATCACATATTATACAAGCCAGAGCACCTGCCTTAGGGAGCTCTTTCCTCTCTACAGTCCCAACGCTATAGGGGTTGCTGAGCAAAACTCCATGCTCCCTTAGAAAGATCTCAGTCTTTTCTGGCTGTAACCACATTTAGACCTGGCCCTGGGCCTGAAACCATTCATTCATTCATTCATTCATTCAATATATATTGAGATTCACAGTATGCCAGGTCCTGTGCTGGGCATTGAGGATGCTGAGATCTCAGAAGTGGTGGCTTTCAGTTGTAACTCTCCTAACTTACCTCCTTGCCCTCCCTTGCCTTCTCTCCTAGCAATAACACGCATTGGCACCAAATGCGTGTAGGCAAGTCATCAGCATAGTCCTTTATGAGCTTTCCAGTCTCAGGTAGCTTTGGCTACCCAGTAAGTGATTACGAATAAAGCCACACAGATTTTTGGAGAAAATTCTCCAAAATATCTCAAAATAAATTCCAAAATATCCAAAATTCTCAAAAATAAATAAAGCATCCTCTAGGTCTTCAAGAAACTCACTGTTCGTTTGGGAAGTTAGGCTCGCAGACAGGTGATTAACCTACAATGTGAAAGTGCTGTAATAAAAAAAAAATGTTCAGGAAGAAAAAAAAAGGAATGTCCCAACCTATCTTGAAGAAGTCGGATAAGGCTCTGAGGGGAGGTACCATGTGAGCTGATTCCAGAAGGATGAGCAGGCATGGGAGGCTGTAGGGTGTCCCAGACAGAGAGACCAGCAAATACAGGGTGTGATAGAGTGAAAGATCTCTACATATTTCAGGAAGCTAGAAGTAGTTCACTGTGATTTTTAAAAATGATATGTACACATATATGCACATATATACAAGCACTTGGACAGCTGTGAGGAGGCCCAGGAGAGGGAAGCAGGAGCTAGCAGTAGCAACCTCTTACTTGTTGGTCAAATTAGGACCATCCCAAGCCCCTCTCCCCAGAAAGAGGGTCAAGATCCAAGTGTTATATTGTGAGGAATCTACACAAAAATATAGTGGCAATCAAGTGGACTCCACAAACTCAGATCCTGACACATGTCACACACGTAGACACAACTGCCTTGCCCACAAACCATGTAGGTGCTCCTGCTGGGTGGAGCAGCAAGCAAATGGATACTACCCTTTATACACACAGAAAATGGGCTGGTGGCCTCAGGGACACACCCTCACCTTACAACCAAGTCTGAACTGGGGTTCATTAGCAGCAAAGGAAGTTTTCCCATAAAATGAGCAGGGTGATCTATCAAACTAGCTGATAGATTGCCTAGCCGATGAATGTGCTGCACTGCTTATAATCACCTGTTTTCATTACCAATTGAGTCATCCTTCAATTTGGCTAAGGCACTAAAAAGAAAGACAGTGCGCATCTGAATACATTTAATTCAGGACTTTGGACTCTTTTTTTTTAAGAACATGAAACCAAAGATTTTAGGAGAAAGAGAAGAAAAGGAACATATATTACATACTCTTGATGCTCCCTGCTCTTAATATTTTTTTAAAGCTAATTTTCAGGGCAACACTTGTACTATAGAAATGACTATTCCTATTTTGAATATGAAGACATAGAAGCTCAGAGAGATTAAACAATTTGCCAAGGTCATCCAGATAGTGGATCAAGGACTGGAACCCAAGGCAGACTGACCCCTATACCTGACCTCTTGCCATGACATGCTACTTTCTCTTCTGATAAGAAAGAAGGAAGATAATTACATTTTTAAATCAAATACATCATTAAGTAAATTTAAGTTCAATATTTCATCAAATTAATCATTTTTTTATTTTCATCAAATAAATCAACCATGGGCCCTGTTGAGAAAAGGCCCTTAAGAACTGAAGAATAGTAGGTATGTCACCATCTTCCTTTCATAAGAACCCAGATGGGACATGTTTGAACCAGCCGATATGTCTGTCGTTGGTCCTGATCCATACTGCTCACCACATTAACTGATACACAGCAACATTTAGAGAGGAGACCTGCTGCAGATCCTTGGTTAAGGAGGTTCTGGGGCTAATGAGGCCAAATTCATGTTCCTGATCTTTTCTTGATCCAGTTAGCTTCACCATATTCCTCCCTTGCTAGATTGCAAGAGAGGCTGGAGAGAAAGTGTACTGTTGTGTACAAATCCATTCATCTACAGGAGTAATCCTTCTGAGCTTGGGGTCAATGACCAGGATATTAGCCCCCAGCACAGGCCTAATGATCTAAGACAGACAGATGGACCACCTGGCCAGTCCTCAAGGCTCAAGACTTCTGAAGTAAACCTTGGTCATCTTTTGCCCGTTTGGCGTTAGGAACAATCGAAGATCTTCTTAGTCTGATCAGGTTGGAAGGATAAGAGTGTATTTCTTTAAGCTCTTTGAACGAATAAATAATCACCCAGAAACCCTTTTTTTCACTTTCTTTTTGCTACTGAATGAACAATAACAATAATTACTGGGGCTTTGCTCATTGCTTCCTCATGTCATGAGCAACGCTGGTCTCTGTCCTTATTTAGAACCACTTCTGGGGCCGGCCCGATGGGGTAACAGTGAAGTTTGTGTGCTCTGCTTTGGCGGCCCAGGGTTCGCTGGTTCGAATCCTGGGTGCGGACAGAGGCACCGCTCATCAAATCATGCTGAGGCAGCGTGCACATAGAAGAGCTAGCAAGACGTACAACTAGGATACACAGCTATGCACTGGGGCTTGTGGGGAAGAAAAGAAGAGTTCTCTAAAAAAAAAAAAAACAAGAAAACCACTTCTATTCCTAGGCAATGTGAAAAAAAACACAAAAAACTATGAGCTTTCATTTGATTTCTCTCCATTTCAATTCTAAGTGAGTTGGAGTATGAGGAGAATCTGTTCTTGCTCCTTCTGACTCAAGTTTAAAAGCCTGACTAGTGTAATTTCCTCCCAGGAGTCCTGTTGAGTTCTTCACTGGGAGAAGCGCAGACAGGCTTGGAGATCTGGCAACAAGGTTCCACTGGGTCATATCATTCAGCCCCTTCTGATAGCAGATTTCCTGGGAGACTGGTATCTTTGATTGGCCTGTCATGTCCAGGCCCTAATATATGGTGTGGAAAGACCAGTGGGAGGCTAATCAAGTGACAGTGTTTCTAGACTCAGGTCTGCTCCAGCCTCTAGCTCAGTGACCCTGGATAATTCATGTTCACTCTCTGGACTTCAGTTTTCTTCTCTGTAAAAGAAAGGAGTTATGCCAGAAAGCTGCTCATCGTCATGACATTGTAAGTTTAAGTGTACTACAAACTTTTATTGAGCATCTACTAGGTTTGGGACACTAAGTGGTGCAGATAAAAAGGTGAATCATAAGTGATCTTCTGAGTTTTCTGGATCTTGAGGGAGAGGAAGATACAGGTAGTGTTGACCCAGTGTGTATGCTGTATTAGAAATTTATACAATTATTCTACGCAATGTTCTCCATATATCCACTTACATGGACAAAATGGCTTTTGAATCAGTGGAATAAAAGGAATTTACATTACAGAGGGGTTCAGGATGAGAGTTGGGGTCAAAGTTTATAGAGAGACTGATTTATTTGGGGAAACATTCAGTTCTCAGTGTTGCTGTTGTTATCTTCACACAACAGAGTCTTCTGCATAAAGGCAATGACAAGCTATGGAGATAGAAGCTCCATAAACAAGCCTGTTATTAATCATTATCATAATGATCTGAACCAACCTGCTAAGCTTTTTGATGTTTGCTCAACTCCAAGGATTAAGATGCAAATCTGGGTGTGATCTCTGTCATCACTGCATTAGGATCTGTGGTCCACTAATCTCAGGCTACAAATGACCAGAAGTAACCTCAAATGGACACATGGCATTTCACCTCTCACCCTTGGGGGTCTCGGTGCCCTACCCCTGCCCCCTGCCCTGTCTCCCACAAATCTTGGGGATGGTTTTCTGGGTAGAATCAAGCGAGAATGGCATACTTTCCCTCTATTCTAGAGTCATCAAAAATATTTTCCTAGTGCTTCCCTTTAAGTTGAATCCCCGGTGGCCATGGAAACTTGCCAAACAAGATACTTTCCAAAGGAATATCTTCATAACAAAATCTGTAAAAGATGAAAGAAAAGGGGGGGGAGTGCTCAAACATCAAAACTCCAGGCAGGAACCCAAGATCTAAACATATGGCAAAGGATGTCAGGCGACTGCTTTAGTCCTTTAGGAAAGGAGACCTGGGTTCCAATCGCAGCCTGCTCCTGCTTCTTGTATGACCTGGATGGTGGGCAGTTAGGACCACAGGCTATAGAAACAGGTAAATATCCAGGTTCTTTTAAGTGCTCTATGATCTTGTTCATGTAACTTAATTTCTCTGTTCCACTTCTGTAAAATGAGAATATTAATATATATATTCCTCATAGGGCAGTTGTGAGACAACAATATTTCTGTAACCATTAAGTATAAATTGGAAGGCACATATCTCACAGATGGGAGCTGTGAGCAAAGGCAAAGGGAGGAAATATGCCACATGTATAAGCTCTGTCACCTCTGCCCGCCCTTCTGGCTCCCAGGAGGGTACAGCAGGATTTCCCTCCTTCCCAGACTCTATCATCCAGCTTCACTTGCTCTGGGGATGTGACCATGCTGATGGGCTAGCCTTGGGGATATGATCTAGCCTGGGGTTTGGGCTCCTCTGAGTGGGTGATGATGCAAGGGGGTCAGATAGTTAACACTCCAAGGGTCTTTCCTGATGTAGATTCTTTGACTTTTGCTATCTAGATCATACTATTTGTATACCTCTACTGCATCCCCCATTAAAAGCTTCCCTGACTGCTCTGGCTTTCCTTTAGGGAAGACATAAGCTGGTGACCAAGGGGCATCAGCAAGTTTGTGAAGAGTCCCGGAATAACCACCCTTGCAGCAGCCCCGCAATGATACTTTCTTATGTCACGCCTATGTTTTTGAGGCAGGCTATATGCAACTGAGAAATAAACAGCAACAACAAAACAACCCCCAAAAGTCTAATAGAGTAGCAGCAAACAGTTTAATGAGAAGATGATAAGAAAGCATACAGGCTATACAATCCAAAAGTGAAAGGAATGTTCTACCTCTCAATGTACAAGAAAGAGCTTTGTAAACTGTCAAGTGTCTGTACAGACAGATGTCAGGGCTGGCTATTAGACCATTGGGATGTAAGCACTCTTGGTCTTGTATTTTGGTAGTCTGAATGAATGTGCTCCTTGAGAAATCCTTGAAATTCTAATGGACAACCTGATTGTAAGCTGTCTTAGAATTAATTGAAGAACGGTGACTCAATTCGGATGAGCAAAAGGGATGTCTTCAAGGAATTTATCTTTTTGCATCTATCCCACCCTCTTCCCAGGTCTAGCAGAGTACCTGACACAAAGTGGGCATCCCATGAGTTAAGAATTTTATCTCATTCAGTCAGTTTATTGGGTACTTTCTAATGATCCTTCCCATTACCTTTTATTCCTCTTCTCCTACCAATGACCCTTAAACATCCCTTTTGTGATTACTTCTGACAGAGCAGTGCTGTAGCTCACTTTTGTGAGAACGTGGACTGACAACCAGGAATTTATTCTGGTGAGCTTGTTCTCTTAAAGGATGTGTCCCTTTAAACCTCCCAGTGTACACAGGTTGCGTGTGTGAACATACGCTCAGGTCCCCACATTTTATGGAAATGACACTGAATCATTTTGCAACAAAGGAAGGGCTTTGGATGCTTTTTGGAGGTGTGGTAGAGTGGCAGGGTCTGGGCAAACCAGTTGAATGGGTGCACCCCTAGGCAGCCAATGCCTGCTCTGGAAGGAACTGGGTACAGAAACCAGAATGAACTATGATTATAGACGATCCAAATCATGCCTCCTACAATCCTGAGATGTGCTCTTCCTGACCATGTAAGGAGGTTCCTGGTCTGTTGCTCACCAGACTGAGAGTTACTCACACCTTCCCACTTAGATTCTTTTGGCCAAAGAGCTCTTTACAGAGCTTCCATCCCAGTAGTTTTGAGTCCTCTCTCTAATGAGTCCTAGAGTTTCCCAAAGCTGCCTTCGGGTCAATTATAGGAGCGAGCAGATGGGACTAGATAAATTCTTGAAATCCCTGCTTCAACTACAACAGTTTTGATTTTGTTCTCTATCATATCTTGGGATTCTTTTAATGATTTATTTCAAGAAAAGAGTACTTCTGCTTAAAATGAATGTTTGAAAACAATTTCCTTTTTTAAAGATAGACAAACTGGGTCCAAGAGATGAAAAGTGAAACTGATCCCTTTGAGGTCACCAAAGACTTGTATGCTACCAAATTCAACCATCTTCCTAGTTGACCTCTTGCCAGCATTTGACCCAGTTTACCACTCTATCTGTTTTGAAACATTTTCTTCTCTTGGCTTCCACAACAACATACTCTTCCAGAGTTTGTCCTTCAATACTGGCTGCTTCCGCTTGGTCTTTTTTGCTGGCCCCCAGTATTCCACCTCCAAATGCTGTCCTTTCCAGGGCTCTTCCCTGGAACTCTACCTCTTCGTCAACTATATACTCTCCTTAGGTGATCACCCCTGCTCCCATAGGTTTAAATGCTATCTGAATGCCAATGATTCCGACTTGCATATTTACCCTTCTGACCTGTCCCATTGAATTCAAGACTTGTATATCCAACTTTCTGTCTTCTCCACTTGGGTATCTACTAAGTAGCTCAAATTTGACATTTTGAAGACAGAAGTCTTGAGTCTCCCATCTCCAGTCTATGCCTTGCCCAGCTCTCCCCATCCATGTCACCTGGTACACAGACTGTAGTAGTATCCTAGATGCAGAATGTGTTGCCAACAGGATTGCCTCAAACGCTATGAGCAAAAACTTAGGAACCATCCTTGATTCTTCTCTTTCTCTTACCCCTACACTCAACTGATCAGAATCAGGACTCTGGCTCATCAAGTCCTTCTCCTGAGACACCATCTGAACTTACGCTGTTCATTTCTCACCTACATTAATGGAGTAGCCTATTAACTGGTCTCATTGCTTGCACTCCTGCTTCTACTTCCCTCATAATCTGTTCTCTTTACGACAATAGAATCTTGCAAAAGCGTAAATCAAATCATATTACTCTCCTGCTCAAAGCCATCCAATGACCACCTGTTACACTTAGTATAAAATCCTGGCCTGTAGAGCCCCAGCCTTCCTCAATGACCTCAGGTGGTACTTCTCTTACCGTCACTCCCCAGGTTCCAGGTACATGAGCTTTCTCTGAAACCTGGACCACTCCAAGCCCAGTTTCACATCGTACCCTTGTAGTAGCTGTCCTCTCTCCCCCTAGGTCTCAGACTCAAGTCTAAATGTTATTGTTGGCTTTCAGAGAAGACATCCTTGACCTACTTTTCAAATGTAGCCTTCCTAGGCACTTTCTAACAAGTTTTTTGTTTCATTTCAATCATAGCACATACAACTACCCAACTTTTCTTTTTTCTTTTTCTCTTATTCATTGTTTAATGCACTCTCTCTCTCCAGTCAAGGTCTATGAGCCTAGGAACCTTGCCTGTCTTATGCAATGCTTTTTCTTCAGCCCCTAGAGCAGTGCCTGGCACATGATTGATATTCAACAAGACTATGTTGAGCAAATGAAGAAAGTGACTTGTCCAAGGACAAACAGCCCTGGTAGAACCAGGAATCTGATCAGGCTGCCAGACTGCCACTTCACGGAGTGACTCATGAGGTTGATTTCAAGCGTCTTTGTTCAGGACAGAGTGTTTTATGGATTTACACAATGTCTTCCTTTCCATAGAGCAAAAAAAAAAAAAAAGAAAGAAAGTTCCTTGAGATATAATCTCTGGAGTCATGGGGATATTTTACTGCTTAGAAAATAATCTACTTACTCAATAAACATTTATTGAGGGCCTATTACATGGAACTGTTAGGCACCAGGAATCTCACCATGAGTAAGACACAGTTCCCACCCTCTTCTCTAGACAGGGAGAGAGACACCTAAGCAGATGATGGTATTCAAATTTTAGTGGACATAATAATAATAGCGAGCACTTGCTATGAATGGGGCACTCCACTGCGGGTTTTAAGTATTTAACACATATATTTCTCACAGCAATCCTCTGCAGTGTTTACTGTTATTCCCCATGTTTTACAGCTGAGGAAACTGAGGCATAGGTTAGGCAATTTGCCCAAGGTCAGAGAAGTAGCATGTGCTGAGCTGGGATTTAAACCCTGGTAATCTGTGGAGTGTGTCCTCTTAGCCACTATGTACACTGCCTCTCTCATAGAGGTGTGGAAAGTGACATAGGGAATTATTCCCTCTATCCTTGGTGGCAAGGGAAAGTCAGTGAAGGCTTTACTGTGGAAATGACATTTGAGCTTGGATCTTGAAGGATGAGATGAGGTTTCCCCAAGGAAGACGTCATGGGAGCATACGAGGTAGAGAGAACAGCTTGTTCAAAGCCACTGAGTTGTGAAAGGGCCTAACTGTCCGGGGAACCTTGTGGAATTTGGTGTGGCAGGCACATTGTGAGTAGTGGGGGAGGTAAAACTGGAGAGAAGTGCAGGGGCCAGGATGCAAGGTTTCTTCTATTGCAGGTTAAGGAGAATAAGTTTTACACCCAATGAGAAGCAAGTAGAGACTTTAAAGCCAGTGAATTACACATTCTAAGCTTGCTTTAGAAACACCATAGGGTTTATGCAAAGGACGGACAGGAGAAGGGAAGAAAGTAGTAGAGAGACTGTTTAGGAAGTTCATGCAGTGGTCCAGACAGAAGATGCAGAGGGCCTGCAGGGCATCACAGCCCTTATCTCCTGCAGGTGAGCAAGGTGTGTCTGATGCTACAGGTGGAAGGAGAGGAAGAGCAGCTGCTTGGGGAAAGCTAAGCGTGTTTGCCTAAGGCGTGTATGGGCCATTTCTCCAGTGACAAGGGAGGTCAGCAGTCTCCCTGGCCCTCAGCTCAGCTGCCCCACCCTCTGACTCCAGCCAGCTGTTGCAAGGGCTCCGAGGACAGAGCCTACTGGTCACTTCTCTCGCTTCAGGTCCTGCTAGGAAAAGGCTGCTGTCTTCTCGGTAATGGCTATGCCTCAGCCCAGCACAGAAGTGATGTCAACGCATTTTTGTCCTGCCTGTCTGTCACTGTTCTTTCACAACAGGTTTTGAAAATATGCTGAGGTCATATGAGAACGTGCTAACGTGTTTGATGGATTATTATCATTTTGTCATTCCTGTGATTGGTTAGAGGGGATGAGTTCTTTTGCTATTCAGACAAGAAAGCATGGGAATTCCCATTTTCTCTCTCTATAGCTGATGCATGGAAATGATCAGAGAAGAAAGTATCAGTATCACAGGACTTGTACAGACAAGCCCTTGGAAGAACAGTAAGTGTGGTTTTCTCCCATAGTACTCAAAATCAGTAGAAAGAAGGGTTTTGGTTTTTGAATTTTTTGGTTTTTTCAATGGAGCTATTTCTGCCTCTCAAGTTTACTCTATTAAACTGGTGGCAATGAATTCTGCATAAGAATGAAATACTAAATACAAAGAATTCCACCAACTCTCTCTGTGTAACAGTTGTTCTCTACAGTGAAGACCTGATTGAAGCCAGCTGTGACAAAGCTATTCCCTCATCTCTTGTCCTGCCATCAAGTAGGAATTGTCCTTCCATCAACTTCCCTTACCCCGCCTTACCTGAGCATTTCACCTGCATCCCAATTGTTCTCACAGCAAAACATCTCAGGACAACATCTGGGAGTTTAAAGGACTGGCTGAAGGTGATTTGCTCCCAGTATCCCCTGCTGGTTTTAAAGAAATTATATTTTTTCTACTAAGCACCTGGAAGACTGGGTATTAGCTTTATTTCAACACCTGATCCCAATGCCTAAAAATACAGTTGCTATCGATACAGTGATTACAACAAAATCTGTTATTGACTTGGTTGTTTGTGATTTAGTACATGGTGATTTTATCTACATAACACATGCTTGCAGATAGCTGCAAACGTTCTTAGACTTAGGGATCTTTTACCAGCCTGGGGATTCCACTGATCTTGCCATGTTAGGAAAGGATGTGAGCTATGATGCTGGAGGATTTCAGGAGGCCGAAGAATTTCTGCAAGAGATTAAATGTGTTAAAAGGATTGCGTTTAGAACTGTTTAGGGCAGAACCTTTCAAAAGTGTGTTCAAAACACAAGTTATAGAAGATGTCTTCAGGAAAAAAATTGCCATTATGTACTAACTTTGGGATATGGTACACATTTTTTGTCTTGGAGATTCACAATATGATAAAGAAACTGTGTTTTGCCCAATTTTGTTTAAATATAGCATTTGTTTATACTTATGATGACCACAGAAACATTGTGTGTGTGTGTGTGTAACAATGCAAGAAACTTGCAATGAATGATCTTCTATTGTTTGCTTAAAAATGCAAGACACATGACCACAACCAACACCCCATCCTACATATGGAGCTTCCATTTGGGTTCCATTGCCATTAGCTCTTATCTTATAGATCTTTCCAAGCTTTGAGTAGTCAGTTGTAAGTTCATTTTCATGGTTTTTTTCAGTCTTGCTGCCTTCCATACCATGGCATTTTCCTTCTGCATCAAATTTGTGGGAAGAATGTTCTAGTTTTTCTCTTCCTCTTATTCACTTTCCACTTGCTAGTTACTTGGACTTCATCATCAGCAGGTCTCCCTCATCCTGCTTTCTCAGGCCATGGTTAAGAAACTCAAATGCCAATTCCAAAGCTTTCTCTCAGGTGCCTGTACCCTTTCTGGGCCAGCTGACAATGTTTCAAAATAATTTCTCTCTGGGAATGACATCTTCCTCAAGCTTTTAGGATCTTAAACTACCAAGGTTGTCTTCCCAGTATCTCAGCCACCCCTTCTCTGCCTCTATACATCCCACTTTCTTTCTCCCTCATCCAAATAATAAATGAGCTACTACCTATTAAATATCTATTCTGCACTTTATATATTTTATCTCATTTGACTTTCCCACTGGAGATTGGGAGTAATAACCTCATTTTACTTTTGAGAAACCATGGCTCAGAGAGGTCAAATATCTGCTTAAGGTCACACAGCTAGTAAGTGGAAGGATAAGAAATTGCATTTGGATTTGTCAAACCCCCAATTCTGTATCATTTTCTCTTCTCCTTTATCTCAAACTGGGGTATAGTTACCCCCTGGAGGAGGGAGTAGGTAAACCTGTTAGCCAGTCATGGAGAATCTACTAGACTATCTACACTACTTAAACAATATGGGGAGAAAGTAAATACTTTTAAATATTTTCATGGTAAAACAAACTAGTCCGTAATACAGGTTGGAATACATACTTTCAAAAGATTTTTTAAGATGAAACTTGAAAGTGTAGTGAAATGTTATGCTTTTTGAGGCAGCTTTAAGCCAAGCTCCTGGACTCCCAAGGACATCAGTTTGTTCTTATTTACCATCAGGGTTACACAATGGAAAAGAAACTTTGCTTATACCTTGTCACTCCCCACTGCAAGAAACATTATGTAAGGTTCTATATTCAGCTCTTGTCTAATATTTTTCTAAATTTTATTGCAGTGATTTCATTCCTCCCATGGTCCTATCTCAGATTCCAATCTCTCTTTTGACATATGCCATTGATTTGCCTGTTCATTCATTCATGAGAATTTGACTGCACATCTATTAACAACCTATAGGGCATCTCTATCTCCATGTGTGTGTCTAGAAACATCAAATAAAACATTTAAAAAATGAAATTCCTCATGCACCCCACCCGAGATACTCCTTCTCGATGAATTTTACTGCTGGTTTTCCAATAATTCATGCTTGAAACATGAAAACTCCCTTGGGTTCCAAGTTTGTCTTCATCCCGACATTCATAGAGGTGGAAACTTCAGCTATCTAGTTGTCACACTCCTTTCCCTTGTGGCTATCCTGAATTAGTCCCTCATAGGTCCTTGCTTAGATCAGTGGTTCTCAAACAGGCAATTTTGTCCCCTAGGGAACAGTTGACAATGTCTGGAGACATTCTAGTTCCCAACTGGCATCCAGTGTGTAGATGCCAGGGGTGCTGCTAAACATCCTACAATGTACAGGACAGCCCCCACAGTACTGAGCCCCAGAAGTCAAAAGTGTTGCAGTTGAGAACCCCTGGCCTGGTCTCTGGGAAAATTTTTGTGTGTGTGTATGAGGAAGATTAGCCCTGAGCTAACATCCGTTGCCAATCCTCCTCTTTTTTGCTGAGGAAGACTGGCCCTGGGCTAAGATCCATGCCCATCTTCCTCTACTTTATATAGGACGCTGCGACAGCATGGCTGACAAGCAGTGCATCGATCCACACTTGGGATCCAAACCGGTGAACCCCAGGCCGCCAAAGCGGAGTGTGTGAACTTGACCACTAGGCCACCAGGCCAGCCCCTCTGGGAAAATTTTGTTCACTAAGTTCCTCCTCTTTGCTTCATCCTCCACCCAGCTGCCAGATTAAGGTTTCTAAAGCATACATCTTCTGATGTCATCACACTGCTGAAAACTTTCATTGGTTCCTAGCAAATCTCTAATCCTGTCATTCATTCAAGATACTCTAAGATAGTTCTAGTCTTAGTTCCCAGTCCCGCCCTTCATACCTTACCATCACACCACACTTCTGACACTAGGTCTTCTCCCGGGCTGTATCTCCTACCCTTGATGCCTTCATTTTTTTCTCCCTCACCTTCACCCCTCCTTTCACTGTCTATCAAAATCCTTTCCCTCCTTCCAGCCCAACCTCAAAGGCTACTTTACATTCTAAAGCCTTTCCTGATTCCCCTAAATGAGTAATGACTTTTCCCAACTCTTCTCTGTGTGGGATGCCATCGTCAACAAGTTGTATTCTCTTGAGGACAACAGCTGAGCCTGGCTGCTCACACTCAGATTTGCACAACACTGAGCCTCACCGGGAAGGTTTCAGGATTGCAATTAAAAGGGGAGAAGTGGGAGGAATGTGAAAGGGAATGGGTGGGCATTCATACGAAGAGGGGCAGAGAGGAGTGTGAAGGAGAACAGAAGTTCTAGCACAGTGCTGGGCACTGGGAGCTTGGCTTCATCTGCTTCTCAAATCCCATCTTCCATCATGGGATCTCTACAGCTCCGTCAATTCACTCTTCCCCTCTCCCTCTCTCTTTCCTTCCTTCCTTCCTTCTCTCACTTCCTTTCTTTTAGAACATCCATTCTCAAAGGGAGTAGTAGTGATACTACTACCAAGGGGAAAATATTGATTCTTGGAATGTGAAAAAAAAATCTTAGATATTACAATGGTCTGTGGCCCTCCAAAGCTCAACCCTACCCAAAGAAATCTTATTAATTTCTCTTGTTAGGGATCATTTACCTTTTAATTTATGTTTTCTCTTTGTGGGGAAGGCAGTGATAATTTTTTTAAAAGGTTGAGAAATGTTTGAGAATAAAGTAAAGGGTATATGCATACACATACTTACATATTTTTAAAACCCACAGAAAAATTTTGAAAGGTTCTATTCTTTCATGTGTAAATAATTGCAAAAAATATAAAGCACTCCAATTTTGGTTGTGATTCATTCACATATTACTTTCTCCATTTTGTCAATAAGGAAAATGAGGCTCAGAGAAATGAGGTGCATTCATTCATCAAGATCTCAGTGGAGTGCCTACTAATTCATAGGGTTTTCAAGGTTTAACAGAACTAAAGCAAGTAAAGCACTTGGAAGCAAAACTGGCATGTGCCAGTTACTCAATAATATTAGCTACTAGTATCAGCAGCACCACCACATTATTGTTGATTTTACTATGTCCCAGGCTCTGTGCTCGGGTGCTAGGAAAAGATGGTGGTAGAGAAAACAGACATAGTTTCCACCCTGATGTAGCTCATGGACGAGACAGGTAATCACCCTAGGATGTATGACTGCAAACTGTGCTGAGCACAGGGAGTTATGAGGGTGGGTAACAGGAGGAACTGATTTAGTGGTGGTGAGGAGGGGGCAGGAGGAATGAGGAAGGCTCCCGAGGGCAATGATAATGAACTGAGATCCGAAGAATGAGTTAAGTGGGTGAATTAGGATGTGAAAAGTGCTCCCCTGGGAAGGACCAAAATATACGAAATCTTCTGAGCAGAATGGGGCATGGAGTGTTTGAAAGACAGAAACACCAGCATGCTGGAGCCTAGAAAGCAAGGTGGCAAGTGGCTCAGGATGAGTCTGCAGAGGCAGGCTGGGCGTTGTAGACCATGGTAGGAGATTTAGTTTGATCCTAAGATAAACTGGAAGCTGTTGAAGGTTTTTGAGTAAAGGAATGATGTGTTATGACTTGGCTATTGTGGAGAAAATGGATTGGGAGACCATGAAAGGTAAAAATTGAAGGGGAGTGATCAGTTAAGAATTCTTGCAATAGTTCAGGTCTAAAGTGATAGCAGTGGAAATGGAAATAGGTACATAAATTTGAAGGTATTTAGAAGGTAAAACCAGTAAGAATGGATATGTGGAGTGAGTGAGAGGGAGGTGTCAAGGACAACCTTTGGGAGTCTGGCTTGAGGAACAGCATGGATGATGGTAACCTGGCTGGATGGTAACCTGGATGATGATTCAAAGCCACCTAGTAAGTAAGCATCACAGCCAGGCCTATGACCCAAGGGTTAGGTCAATGACCTATAACACATTGCAGCTTGTTCCTAGTGACTGGGATTGATTTACTTCCGCCCAAGTTCTTGTTGAAACACTGTACTCTTGGATATGGACCTCAAGGAAAACTTCTTCCAAAGTTGGAAGCTTCTAACAACCTTAGACTCAGATTTAAGGGAGCTGGATTAAAATTCTTGTAGCATGGGCAGGCCACTCAATATTACTGAGCTGATATCCTCATTTTGTTGAATACAGGTAGTCAAAAAGCCCACATCAAAAGGTAGTGTTGGGTAGTGGGGATGGTGATAGAAGAGATGGAGCTGGTCTACAGGGGGTACCTCTGACCTTGACTCCCGGGCACCAAATTCCAGTCCACTCCTCAAGTCACAGTTGTGTCTTTTTCTTTATAGGTTGTTCCTGTGACGTGTGGGTCGAGAGGAGCTTCTGGTTGGATGTCTTTTTGCTCTGGAGTCCCAGGTGAAGTCAGCTGCAATTTCCTGCATGTGAGAGGCTCAGGAAATGTGTGGTGAGAAAACTTACCCCCAATCTGTCCCTCACCATCATCAGGTGGGCCACTAGAGTGTTCTCTGTGCTTGAGGTCTGGAAATAAAAATGGTAGTTAAGAGCCTAAAGCAGATGATCTCAAAGATGATAGTGCATAAGAGTCACCTGTGATAGCTTTTTAAAATACAGATTCCTGGGTCTTGCCACCCTAGAGATTCTAGATCAGCAAGCCAGCATGTGGCCGAGGAATCTGTATTTTCATAAGCTCCCAAGGTAAAACTAAGGCTGGTCATGTAAGTGCTACCCTGAAAGAAATAGTAGCCTAGAGGGTTGTCATTTGGCTCCCACTATTTGAGAGCAGAAACCCTGTCTGATTCACTAAACCAGGGCCTAGTAGGGTGCTAAATAAACATGTGAGTTAAATTGAATAAACAATGAATTTTGTCAAATTGAATTACTGTGTTGTGGCTCTATTTTTCTTCCCATCCATCCCAAGTTAATTGTTGACGAATCTCCTACAATTTTTGGAACAATGGATTTTAGTCAGGGGTTGAGGTTCAGGAAAATTTGTGTGTGCCTATGTATATATGATATTAGAAGTTATGGAAACCCCAAAGTGCTACCAAGCAGACTAAAAGGATTTGGGATTCCCATTTGCAAGAACCTGCCGCTGATGGGATTCCATTCCACTTCTGCCATTAGCTCAAGGTTTTCGTGGAGATGAAGAATTAAAAGTAAATTAAGCCAGGCCCAGGCTGAACAAGGCACATATCTCACCCCAGAGGCATTCTTCCCGGGGCTGGGTGGCCAAACTCCAGGGGTCCCCTCATACCCTGAAGGCAGCTCCGAGGGCTGTCCGGCTTCTTCTTGACCACATAGGTTTTCATTCCCCTCACTGTGCTGTCTCATCCACAGCAGCCCATCCACGCATTTCCCTCCACATCTCCCTCCTGCCAGTACTGGAATCTTTTATTGATTGTGAGAGTCAAAAGTTCCAATGGCTGGAGCAGAACATCCCACCAAGCTTGCATTTACTAACCCCACAGGCATGGCCCCTAACCAGCTTTCCTATATAACTCATGTCCTGATACATATTTGAAAAGCAAAATTTAAAACAAATCATACACTTGTTAGATACACGATTTCAAAATACCAGGTAGAAGAGGATGTACTTATAGGAAACCCAGGGTGAAGAGCAAAAAGGTCTTTGAAAGGACAAGTACAACAACTCTAAGTGACTAGTCTTTTCCTTTATCCTAACCAAGCTACCTACTAGAGTTGACTCTCATCACCCACCTCTCCATTCCCATGGTCACAGCTCCACTCCTCTCTTCTCTACAGGTTCATGCTTTCTGAAGGAAACCGATTTTGCCTGTGACCTTTGATTGATCATGGGGTCAATGTCTGCTTACAGAAGTCGACCAAATGGATGGGAAGAACTCGGGAGCAGACAGAGCCAGGTTTGAATCCTGGATCTCCTATATAAGTGACCATGGATGAAACCTTCTACAATAATAAATACCTATGTCACGTTCTATGCCTTCCAGATGCAGAGTGAACATCAGGGCAAGGAGAAGGGTTTAGAACTAAGTCTGTGACTTGGAGGGACTTGGAGGCCTATTTTTTATTAGAGCAGGCCCTATGAGCAGGAGGTAGGCTTGCTGGCTTAAAAGGATTGTTTGTTAGCTTTATTTTAGCACCAGAATTCCTGCTCCCCCTTTTAAAAATTTGGGTTTTAAATAAAAACGTGTTTGTTTTTCTCAGTTGGATTCTGTAACTATAATATACACAATTGTCTGTCTGAAAGCTCTTTCTAAAGACATTCGTTGGGTGGGGAGCTCGTATATATGTGGAAAACCACTGCATGCAGTTTACAGAGCAAGTGAGTGAGTCCTAGCCTGAACTGAAAGTACACCACTGGTATCCACCTTTGCTAATGTGATGTTCCCCTACATTCTGAGAGAGACTTGGTTCCCCAAACTGAAAGTCACTCAGCAGAAATCTCCTGTTTTTCTAAGTTGTGGTCAGTCTTTAAATGAATATAAAGCAGTTCCAAGATGCTATGGAGAGAAGTAAGGACAAGTTCTTTGGTAACTTTTCTTGGAATTACAGTCCACTCCCACCTACCTCTTCAAATTTCCCTGTCTGAATCCAGCCCATGCTCAGAACATCCTTTGTAACATACTTTAGAACATCAGTGCTTTAGGAAGAGAATGACCAATCTCCTAAAGGTCCAGGCTACTACTCAGAGGCTCTATTTGCCGGTTGGATTGAAGAACATTCTGGGCTCCACCCAACCCCATGTGAGTAAAAAATGCCTTTTCATGCAGGACAAAGGGAAGGCATTTTATCAGACAGGATTTTACTGGTTAGGCGTGAACCAATGATTTAATCCAGACAGTGTGACCTGAGGAAAGAAACTACTACTCTGTCAACCTATAAACCCCATTTCTAACATTCCAGCACCAGCTATTTATTACCCAAACATCCAGATTCCTAAGAGCGCTCAAGTTTGGCCTAGAACATGAGTCATTTATTGAGAACTACTATGGGCCTTGTGCTATGTTAGGCACAAAGAAAAATGAGAAAACATAGATTAAATGCCTTAGAATGGTGTCAGGGTCTGGGACATAGTAAATTGTTGTTATTCTCGTGTATTGTTGTTGCTATTAGGTGTCATTGTTCCTGGGCAGGTTTCCTCTCTTGTGCCAGTGGTTTTTGACATCACAGATTATCCTCTTCTTAGACCTCTCTATTAGGTTCTCCTCCTACTTCTTGAACCATGACTTCTTTGTTTTTATAATAGATATATGTCTACTATATCTATCCATTATCTATCGATCGATCTATCTCCTACAAATTGTTCCGTTCTTTTCTCTCTGGCTCTACTACGATCTAGTCTGGATTATAGCAGACACTTCTTTAATCTCTCTCCCTCTGGACCATGAGCCCCTTGAGGGCAGGGACCAAGGCTTATGTACTTCCATATGCCCAGAGTCCTGATAGGAGTTCCATCAATATTTGCTAAGTGCATATATGACCAATGAATGGATAAGTGTATAAATGAACTAGCATGCTAATCTTTCCATCACTAGGCTTTCCCTCTCTGGCTAGTCATGCCCACTGCAAGCCTAGCTACCTCCTGAAAATTCCATCTTTATCCTGTTACTCCCTTGCTCAAAAATTTAAGTGGTTCTCCATTACTCTTCAGGACAGTTTTCAAGCCACCCCTATCCTGTTGTCTTGCTCTGTCTGATGTCCTGTCCAATGCCACCTCCTACTCCTGTCTGCATAAATCTTAGTGCTAGGCAACTTGGATGCCTCTCAGGCACAGAATTCTTGTATATTCATTCTTTCCAGATCCTTACTTATGACTTTCTAACATTTCTCTTCGACCAGTCAAATCTGACCCATCATGCAGTGCCCACATCCCAGGCCTTTGCAACAATACAGCCCACACAGACACAGCCCCTTCTCAGAACTTCCCACACCCACATTGTCTCTGCTTGGCTCCTCATCAAGTGCTGTCCTGTGTTATTATCTGACAGTCAATTTATAAGATCTTGAGAGTAGGAACCATGCCCTATGTTTCTTTTGGATCTGGACTATTGTTAAGAAGTCTTGTTGAAGCAAACTACATGCCACATGAATTTTACAGAAGATAAATCTCTAAAATGTAAAGCTGAGCTTGGCCCTTCTTGTTTCCATCTAATCATCAAATTTACTACTTCAGATATAGAGTGGATCCAAGTCAATTCTTTGGGTCTCCAGTATGTCTTGCATAACATGTAGGTTCTAACAATGGTGACAAAAATAGTAACAGTTAACATATTTGAGCACTTATATCCCATGTGCATATTTGAGTACTTATTATTCTGTATGCAAGGCCCTGCGCCAAGTATTTTAATATTTTAATTTAATCATCAAAAAATCCCGAGAAATAAGTTCTATTACCCCACTTTACAAATGAGGAAACAAACCAAAGCTTCAAACATGTATCAAGCCGTGACTTGGTGTCATGCCCAGCACTAGATTCTGAAGATACAGATATGAATCAGGCACAGTCTCTACTCTCAAAGAGTTTACAGACTAAGAGGGAAAAGGAAAATGAAAAACTATGATTCAGTTTAATAAGTGCAACATCAGAGTCAGTATTAGCCTTTACTCTATCAAATGAAGGCAGTGACCAACCCTCTCCAATGTCCAAATAATGCCTTAAAAATAATATCAGCACTTAACTTCTGCAGTCCTCTTCCTAATAACCTATAACCTTAGTTTAGTCATGAGAAAACATCAGCAAGTTCCAACAGAAGGATATTCTAGAATATACCTGCCCAACAGTCCTCTAAACTATCAAGGTCATCAAAAACAAGGAAAGTCTGAGGGATTGTCACAGCTAAGAGGAGCCTAAGGAGACATGATAACTAAATATAATGTGGTATCCTATATGGGATCCTAGAACAGAAAATGGACATTAGATAAAACCTAAGAAAATCTGAGTAAAATAAGGACTTCAGTTAATAATAATGTACCAATACTGATTTATTAATTTAACAAATGTACCATACTAACATAAGATGTGAACAAGAGGGAAACTGACTATGGGGTATACGGGAACTCTCTGCACTATCTTCTCAATTTTTCTGTAAATCTAAAACTGTTTGAAAATATAAAGTCTACTAAAAAATAATAATGTTAACCCTTAAAGTAAGCATCGTGAGTAACTGTCAGGATAGTGCGGCTGGTAAGGCAGGGAATCTGAGCCAAGGAGTACATTTGCAGTGGGAGGTAAACAAGGGAAGACAGTATGTTTGGTTTGGGAGACACTGCCTTGGAGAGTCCGGTGGGAAGTCCAAAAGTGCAATAGGCAGTTGAGGAGCTTGATTTGGAGTCTGGGGAATGGAAGAGGAAGACCTGGGTTGAAGATACACACTTGGGAGTCATCACGCACATAGGTAGTAGTTGAAGCATTTGATGTCCTAAACACCATTTTGGAGATCAGCAGCCAGCAACTCTGTTATTACTGTGTGATGGATGAGCCAGAGGAGGCTGGCGGTGGGGGAGCCAGTTTGATTATAACTGCAGAGCAGCTGGAGCCTTTCATCCTCGGGGGGAGCCAAATCATCCTTGTGGGCATAGACGTTGTGTTTTCCTTACTCTGGAAGGCATTTCCTGAGACAAACTCTGGATATAATTATTATGCTGGTTAGTAAGTTGATCCAGCCTCGACTGTATAGACAGGGATCCCACAACAAAATGCTTCCATGTTATTCAATACATTAGCTTTTCTTAAAAAAAGAAACATTTTCCTTCTTTCTTCCATAGTAGGTTTAGGGTAATCATGTTAGATGAAGCTATTTTGATAACCATCCTTCTTGAGGACACAGCATCTCAGTAGTTTTAAAACCTAAGTTAATTAGATATCTGATGTTAACAAAAGCTTCCATTAAAAAAAAAAATCCTCAAAACCTGCCCCCCCCCCAGACTCCTGCTGTAGCAAAGGAGTCCATGCTAAGTACAGCTTTTATCATCAAACTGGCACTTTTGTGTAGTTAATCATAGATGTCTGCGGCCTCTGAGATGGAGAAGGCACCCCCCCAAATCTTACCCCCAAGGATGAAAGACCCATCACCATGGCAAAATCCGTATTTTTCACGTGACAGTCTCAGAGACTTACATACACTATCTTACATACACTCAGATATTAACTTTGCTTGGCATTCAAGGACTGTCTAGATTGTAGGAAGAGGCCATGACTTGAAAATATAAAGGGGATAGTCTTAGTTAACCCTAAGATAAATATTCCACTGAGCATGAAAAGATGTGCAGAATTATCTAGAAGTGGGCAAAATGACCAGGCTCCTAGAAATGTTCCTAGCTATGGATTCTCAGAAATGTGTAGTCTCACAACTATAAGCAAATGAAGTTTAGAAAGGGCTCCTATATCCTTTATAAATCCTTCTCATCTCACCACAAACATGCAGGCATGCGCACACACACACACACACACACACTCCTTTGGCTTCCAAGCTAGGCAATGGAAGGGCATTTTCATCAACTGCCTTTAGTTCGGAGAAAGAAAAAGTTGGTAACTGGAAAGGCTGCCGGGCAGCTTTGGCTCCTGGCGAAAGGCAAAGAGTGGGATCTGTGGCCACAAGCAGCCTGTGTCTGAGTTCCTGCTCCGTCTCTCACGGGCTCTGTAATCTCAAGTGTGCTGCCTAGCTCCTCTGAGTCTTAGGCTCCTCCTTTAAGAAATGGGGATAAAGATGCTTATCCCAATTCATTTAGTGCACATGGAATGTCTTCCAAGTGTCAGGCACTGTGCTGGGGACACAGTGGTGTATAAGAACAACACAGCTGCCCCAGAGACAGGTGCATTTCAGGGGGTTGCTGTGAGCATCCAGGATATCCAGCGGGCGTGTAGCTTGGCGCCTGGTCGCTGAGTACGCCATGTTACTGTGCTTTTCTCCCACTACAAGATGAGCATTGAACTTGAGTAGAAGGACAATCTAATGACAGGACATTTAGCAGCACTAGGCCTAGGACTGAAGGGTATTAGTTTACGGAACCTCAAAAGACTTTAATAGCAAACATGTTGAAAACCCAACAGGCTTTGTGGTGATAAAGAGCTGGCCCTGAAATCTTTGCCTTGTCCCTCACTATCTACCTGATGTGGTGAAATTTCTATCCTTTCTTTGAGGCTGAACTTCCTCATTTGTAAACTGGAGCTATTGTTAGAGATATCTACCTGAGGTTGATGCTGTAGGTGGTAAAGGAAATATTGTAATGTGAAAAGGGCTTGTTCAAGGGGAAAGTGATATCCACATCTTAGTTTTTATTGATTGTTTCCATTATTACTAATGAGCGAACATCAGCTATGACAGCAGTCCCCATGTGGTGCCTTTAGGGCTAGTATTCTGGGCTGGGGTATTGTAGCAGAGGCATTAACGTATTTCATAGGTTCCAGAATGACATCCAGTCACCGGAAGGATTTTAAAATAAGTCCTCGACCTAACCAGAGGCAGACCCAAAGATTGTGACTTTCTTCTGAATAATAGCAGCAGAGGCCATGGCACAGAGAGAAGGCCTGGGAATGGCCTCTCCCAAGTTCTCAAGAGCAACATCAGCAGTGTTTCTCACCCACTGCGGCTGCCACTTGGTCTCTTCCTCAGTTGACTTGACCCCTCTCCATTTCAGAGATTGAGCGGGAGAGAATTTCAAAAGCACAAATGTATATCAATCTCAGAAATACCTCTCACCAATAATCAACCAGCATTCTAATCTGAGGCCAATTTCTTTTGACTCTTACAACCCAAGGCGAGTTCCAGGCTCACCTGAAGGACCACTGTAAAGCTTGGGGAACCTTCATGATCTCCACAAACTAGCATTTTAATCCTGATAGTCCTGGAGGCTGAGTCAGTCTGAAGGGTCTGCTTCACCTTTTCTTCTAAGAGGCCATGAAATGCTCATGCAAATAAGATTCTTAGAGAGCATCTCAGATGTTCCAGAGTTTTAAAGGTGGGCTTGCAGGAATTCCTCTGTGCTGGAACAATATAGTAGAACTCGCCAGGGCTTAGTTATGTCAAACTACCACAGTTTCATGAATTCATCATACAGCTTCATACGCCTGTACCTTTGCACGTTTTCGTTCTGTTTGGGGGAACTACTTCTCCTCTGCCTGCCTGTACATTCCCTGTTCATCCTTTAAAACCTAGCTCAAGAGTCCCTCTGTGAAAATGTTCATGATTCCCACCCTCTCTCCACTCCACCAACGGCCCTGGCCTCAAATCCCAGGACTTGGCCCATTGAGTGAGTTCTCAAGAAGTGACTGTTGTTTTCTCAAATTCTTGGAATTGACCTGGTTTCTTCTCCAGCCTCTGACAATTAGAGCAAGTGCAGTGCAGGAGGCTGGAAATCAACTATGCAGTTGTGAAACCTTTTTTTTGAAGCAAGATTCTAGGTTACTCAAATGCGAGTTATGTAACCTTTGCATTGCGCAATGGGCAGGAGGACCTCACCGTGAGCAGAGATTTGGAGGCTATTTCTGGTATAACAGCACCCCTGCCTCATTTCCACTGAGACCATCATACTTCCAGCCCCAGCACAGTTCCTGGTCCAAAGCAGGCACGCAACACAGATATGCCGTTTCTCAGGGACAAGAAAACAAGCTCGGGGTGGGGGGGGCAGGTGAGGGCGGGGGGCAGGCAGGGAGAAAGTATCCTGGGAGTCCTTCCCCATCTTCTGTACAACACTTAGTGACCCATTTGCAGAAACCCATCTTGAATGCCCGGGAAGCCATTTCCCCATTTTAAGACAGCAATCAGGACAGAAGAGGCAGTCTCATTATTGATGATGAGGCTGACTCTTTAGCAGTAGGCATTTGAGTGAAAAATGTCTTTACAGCTCAAAGTGGTCATTATTGTTACAAATCAATTTTTTTATGGTATAAAAACTATTGCTTAATATTCTTGGAAAACGATTTCCATTCCATATTCATTCCTTCTATTTTTCCTATTCGGATATCTTTCTGCCAAAGACTTCTACTGGGAGAAAGGGGTTGGACCAAGAAAATTCAGAACTAGGACCCCCACAAAGCAAGTCAGGCTAAAGGGGATGAAGGCAATCTCGTCACTCTTAGATGTGGAGCAGCTGGTAGACCATGATTTTCAATCCACCTCAACCCATCTTAGTGCTTCCTTCCCCAGGGGGCCTTCTTTGTCCTTCAACCAGTGGTGGGCTTTCTTCCTCCACACCTTGTTTTTCTAAAGACATTTATCATAGCTGTTTGTGTGTCTTAAGACTCTTAGTAAATTAAGAACTCCTCAATTTTGGAGACTGTGACCCCATGATTTGGTGGAAAGAACATACATTCTGGAGATAGACAAGCTTGGGTTCAATTTTTTCTGTTGTTGATTAGCTGTATGACCTTAGATAAGTTACTCAACCTTTCTGAATTGGTTTCATCATCTATGAAACAAGGATAATACAACCTACTTTACAGGTTGGTTGTGATGATAGAGTGAGATAACATGAATGAAGGGTTTGGCAGTATAAATTAGTGCTCTGGGATTAGACAGCCTCCCCCACTAACTAGCTGGTCAGTCCTGTCAAGTTATTTAAACTTCTAAGCCTTAGTTTCTTCTTCTGTAATATAAGACCAGCAGGGCCCTCCTCATAAGGTTGTGAGAGGATTAAATGAGCTAATACGTACAAAAAGCTTTCCACATAATTTGACACAAAGAGAATGCTCAATAAATGTTGGCTATTATCAGTGCTTCATCCATTTTCATTTCCCTTCCTTCCCCTTGATCTTCTGAAGCATCCTCCACAGTGCCCGGCAGAGAGGCAGTGGATACTGTTGAACTGAAATGATGTTATGTTGCATGGCTCATCATATGAAGGCTTGGGTGTTCATTTCTCCTGTTCCAATGTTTCACAGTCTCAAGGATTTTTTCTTAGTTTTTCCTGATTGAAAACTTGAAACTAATTTCAAGTTTCTATATTTAAAAGGAAGACCTTAGCTAAAATGTCAAGATTTAGCTAGCTTAGAGGAGAAGAGGAATACATGTTATGATTGAACACACAGAAGATGGAGAGATTGGGGGGTTGACTGAAAGGGGAAGGGACAGAGAATACTCTGGAAGAGGATTGCTAGGTTAATCTTGCACAGGTCACTATGCTCCTTCTACACTCATATGTCTTAGATTCTGGAGATATGGTCATTGTCCCTACGCTGCTGGTGGTGGCTGGAGGTCGAAGGTTGGCACCTTTCTTACCTCACTAGGAAGGTTTCGCATCCAGGAATCATGACCAGGACAGGCCTAGCCCCACAAACACTGCTCATAAAAAGCCCAGTGAGGTCCCTGTTAGTCTTATAATCTGACAGCCCTAATGGCCCAGAGAGTGCCTCTCCAGAAACCAAGTGTGCCATTATTAGTCAGAATTGTTCCCTCTCAGAGTCCTCGGGGGCCGTGGCCAGGACCCTCCATACCCTGTCTCGCAGTAGAGCACAATCAAAGGTGGTTGCTGGGTCATGGGTCTTGCTGGCCTTGGCCAGCTCTCTCTGCTTCCAGTGAGTCAAGGTCAGCAGGCAGCCTACAGAGGGACTTAGAGCCCTGGGTCTCTGCTGCAATTAGAGCATGCAATTGGAAAATCCAAGACAATTCTATTTGGGAGAATTCTCTTTTCACCAAAACCCAAGCAATTCTTAGAAACCATCCAGAAATCCATGCCTGTAGCAACATTTCTTTTGTCTCAGAAGCGTCTCTGGGGGTCAGGGGCTGGAAAGAGAACACTGTCTTCCTTTAGTTTAGTTCTTTTATTCCTGGATGGAAATAGAAGTCCATGTCTACCCTGGAAAGGGCTCCGAGATCAAAGACATGACATGTTCACACAGGAGTTTCCACCATATCAGAACTTTCTACCAAAATGTTAGTTAACTGCTTTGGCTCACCCACTGGACTAGATACCATTTCCTTAAGTTTCTCACAGGAGACCCCGTCTACTCATCCACACACGATGGTTCCAGATTTTTGGAAATCATGCTTTAGGGTAAAATGTAGTTTAGCTTTTCCAAAACTTGTTAGTACAATAGGTCATGTTTCACTTCATTCTTTGACTTATAAATCTCCTAAGAAAATATGGCAGCTTTGCCTTCTCCCTTCCCCAGGATATTCAGGAAATAGTATATTTGTGGTTTCCTTAAGTTAAGCAAAATTTCCTCACTTCCTTTCTTCCCTCCACCTCATCCTGGAGTTGGACTTTGCTCTGCAAACTTCTACTGAACAGAAGAAGGTCCTCTTCCTGAGATCTTGCTCCCACATTTCTTGACTATTCTCTCCCCTGGAACAAAAGTCCACCAGGTATGTTCTCATTTTGCTCGTGGTTCCACTTACCAGTCCCATGCTGGAAACAAGCACTTCCCAGTGCTTTTCTTCCCCTTTTTTCCTTCTGGTATAACATTTATTTTCTTACGTTGAGATGTAACATACATGCAATATAGCTCACAAATCTCAGGTGTACAGCTCACTGACTTTTTGCATACATACACACCTGTGTAACAGCCACTCTGATCAAGACAGAGACCATGACTAGCACCCAGAAGTCTCCCGTGCCTCTTGCCTGTCAACACTTCCCACCAAACGCAATCACTATTCCGACTTTAGTTTTACCTGTTTCTGAACTTCACATAAATGGAATCATACAGCATGTTCACTTTTGTGTCGTGTTTCCAACGTGTTTCCACTGGGAATTCACTTCTTCATTGACATTTGAGAGGCACCAAACAAATATTCACTGAAATGATTGCATAAAACCTTCACGTGTGAAACTGATTTTTAAAAAACCGTCTATTTTAAAGAAAAGACCTCCAGCTAGACCAGATCTTCTCTAATAAGAAAAGTAAGGGCATTAGTAAAACCACTGCTCAGAGGTGATATTAAAGAAGAAGAAGAATATGAAAGGTATTCTTCAATCCAACTCCCTCCTCCTCGGCACCAACAAAGAGGGAACTAAGTTCTTTCTGTTGATAGGTTCACATTGGTATCTCTTTCTTGGATTATTATTTTGAAGAGGAGTCTGACCCCAGGGAAGGGGCGCAGCTCTGGAGATGGAGGCTGGGTTTGAGTCTGTCTATGTTGGTACCACTGTGAAAAGTGGAAAGAGTCAGAAAACCTGGTCAAAGTGCTTATTAGCTGTGTGTGCTTGAAGAGTTATCCAGCATTTTAGCCTCAGTTTGCTAATTCATAAAAAAATGTATGGAGTGGATTAAAGGAAATAGTGGCTGTAAATGTGTGTTGAGAACTATAAAACACTAAAGAAAGATTAGTTCCAGAAACTAGCTGGGATGGTTCATTTTATGTGTAAACTTGGCTGGGCCATGGTGTCCAGATATTTGGTCAAATATTATTCTGGATGTTTCTGTGAAGGTGTTTTTTGGATGAGATTAACATTTAAATCAGTGGACTTTAAGTAAGGCAGATTACTCTCCATGATATTGGGGGCCTCATCCAATCAGTTGAAGGCCTTAATAGAACAAAGACTGATCTCCCCCGAGCAAGAAAGAATTCTGCCAGCAGACGGCCTTTGAACTTGAACTGCAACTCTTCCCTGGGTCTCCAGCCTGATGGCCTACCCTGAAGATCTTGGATTTACCAAGCCTCCGCTATTGTATGAGGCAATTCCTTGAAATAACTCTCTCTCTCTCTCCATACATCCTATTGGTTCTGTTTCTCTGGAGAACCTTGACTAATGCACCAGTTTTTCATTTAGTTTATTTATACTAATGTTTTCTTATTTATGTTGCCTCCTCTTTTATTCCAAATGCTATCTGGTTAATTGTTTCTTTTCTAAATCACTAAGGAATATATTTAGATCACATTTTTCTTTGTTTTTCTTGTTATTAAAGCTATTTCAAGTAATAATTTTTCTTTCCGTTAATGTCTTGGCCACCATCCCTGAGAGAGGAAGGGGAAGTAACTTTTCTTCAGACACACTATGCATTGCACTCTGAGCTAGGTTTTTAGTGACATTTAGAGATGTTACTTCTTACCACCCCATGGCTTTTGGCATGCTATGTTTATTGGTCATGTTTCTGGACCTATTGGCTCACTCTTAGACACACTCCACCTTCCATGACACCAGGATCATGCTTAAATTTCCCTGGAAGAGTCAATGTAAACTCAGGACACCAGTTGTACTTGAACTGAGTACACCCAGCTTTGTCTAACACCTAGAATTCCTCTTCCCTCCTACAGTACTAAACTGATTGGGTCAAATGTGAAATTTCTTGACATCTCTTTGGTTCTCCCTACCATTAAGTTTCAACCCAGACTTATTTCCTCTAGACCCCTCCTTAGTTTTCTCAGTCAACTCAACCTGAGAGCTTCCCAAGCAAAGGGTACACCCAGTTGTGCTTCACTGCTCCGTGGGACTGTGGAAAGGGAACTAATGGGATTTGGGGGAGAAATTTTATCTTCTTCTTCCCTCCTAGTGAAGGCCCCACCCTGAGTGATGGCCAGTTGTGTGTCTTTGATGACCGCAAAGCAGGTCAGGGTGCTGTCAGACAAAAGGAAGTGGGGCCATTGTGGTCTGTGTCTTTTGTCATAAAAAATCTTGCTCACATTCTTGGATTGCTTCACTGACATGCATAATTTTAGATTTAAAAAAATTCCCATGTGATCAGATTTCTTTAGCTTTATTATTTTCATCTCACTTTGTTGAAGCATGACTTGAGACTACGATGGGTAGAATTTCAGTTTATATTATTGAGTTCATCTCAGGCCTCTATGAGCTCTCTTCTTCCTACCTCCTTATTTCTTTCTTCTTTTAAAGGAGTTACGGTGGGGCGGGGGACCATTTCCCAGATTTTAAATGTAGTCTTTCCTAATGTCTATCACATCTATATACATATTTCCCCTTTTGTTTGTAGGGGGGTTCCTCAGATCTTTGAGTCCTACCTTGGTCTGATATCTATAGATTCTGAGACATGCTAATCTAAGCCATTCAGTCAAGTATTAACAACCTAAAATGGCACCATTTTCTGTGTGACCTTGTGTGGTGACTTATTCTTTCCATGCCTCACTTTCCTCATTCGTAAAGAAGGGACAATAATGTTCATCTTTCAGTGGGGTTGTGGTGAGGATTACAAGTAATGTTTTATTAGTGGTTCATTATATTATTAGCTTTCAAACTTAGAGATATCTTAGATATATGCTTTTGCGTATATCAAATATTTTATTTAAAAAAAAAGAAAGATTGTTTGGGAGGCACTTGGTAGGGTGCTGGATATAGTAGGTGTTCAATAAATGGTAGCTATCACTGTAGCTCTTACAAGTTTAAATCATGGGTCTATGGATGAGAAGAAATGTCTGAAAACAAACGCCCGTGTGAGGCATCATAGGACATCCAAAGATGCATAAATAGCAACTTCTCACCCCAGTGAGCTTACAGTCTAGCTGTGGTAGCACATAAACATGGCTAGCAAACCAAAGTATAGGTCCAGTTTGTACTCTAGAATAGTGCTTCCCAAACTCTTTCATGTCAGAGCACTCAGAGAAAATAAGAATATTTGTACAGTATACTAGGGCAGTTTGGAGGGCACCTGGGGTGTCTATATGGGGCTTGATTAAAAAAATCACTATTTTTTCCTTTATATTATAAAATTATGATGAAACACAAAGAATATAATTAAAAGCTAAGACTATATTAAATGTTGAATTTATATAAAACTCCCAAATAAATGTTTTAAAATTTTCCAAAGAGTAATTGATCTTGCATCCGTTAATGTAGCTTTTTAAAATATCAGTCCTTATGCTTTAAATGACTACACAATCCCTGATGGTGAGAGTTTAATGATTGTCCCTTCAAATTTTTGACCATATACTGGAAACTTTTTACATAGAGGTAATTCAAATTATAAAACATTTACATAACAATTTAAAATTTTCTACAGTTGAAATTATATTTAAAGAACCTAACAGCTCTTCCTTTTTTATTGGTAAATATTGGATCGTTTATAATAATGCAAATGGATTTCAAATCCAGTTGAACTTCTTTATGTCAAGGGTTTCAGAACGATGATGAAGCTTTAACTTGTATGATATGCAGCTATTCTTAGAGCAGACAACCTTCAGCCAGCTAGTAAACCACTGAAAGGACTCATCAGCCACAAATGAAAAGAGCTGTCTACTACATGTGAAATTAGAGATTCGAGCTGCTACTTGGAGTTGTGCCCACCAGGATCCCCCATCGGTCCTCCCCCGGTCTGCCCTCCCCTGACTGACCATGCCTTAGACTATTCCCCAAGCCCCTTGAACCTCTCGAGCAGGAGCTCCTCCAGCAGCACGTGTCCTCGTCCACAGGACAGTGATATTACAGGTCTTGGGCTGGGGACTGAATCCAACCCACAGCCCCACGTGCTCTCGCATTGCTGGTGGCTCATGAAAGGTTATGGTGATTAAGGATGATTATAGTGCCTTTGATTATGTATATTTTTACCTGTAAAATGGATTGGAGTTTTGTAAAAGTTGGGGCATCCCCAAGTAAGTTTGCCATACATGAGAATGCCTTCCATCTATATATGGGAGGTAGTAGGGGAAAAGTTTGCAAACTGTTGACATGGAGGCCGGGACTTTGGAAACTGGGGTGAGGGTGTGGTCAGAGAGCATCATTTGAAGGCCCTCATTTTACAAATGAGAGGATTGGGATCCGGGGATGGGGGGCTTCCCTCTGGTCACATGGGGGTATGAGTGGAACCACATAAACCTCCGGCTCCTTTCAATGCCAGCAAGCCAGACGCCATGATCCCTGGTGGTAGACAGAGGCCCGGTCACCTGTGCCAGAAAGCATGCGCCCCTGGGGAGCCATGCTCATCTTCCTCCTGCCCTGGGCCGTGTTCTCATTGATAATCACTTTGGGTCCTTCATTTTTATTTCTTTTAGAGTTTGGGATAAGAATATAGGCACTTTGGAGGAGAGGTTATACATTCCTTTGGGAAAAAAACCTACTACTTGGTTTAAAAGAAATAAAGGGCTGAAATACCCCGGGGGCTCTATTCTGAAGTCTCCGAAGCCTCCTCTAACCTCTCAGACCAGGGTTCCATTTTCTGTTTGGGTGAGTGGTCTAACCCCAGGAGCGTAAAAGCCTTGCTGCAGAAAAGCACTTTCTTCACTTGAAGGCAGTCTGTCCTTTGGTACCCTCCAAGACTTGGATGGGTTCAATATAGGTTCCCCTGGAGAGAGAGCAGAGCTTAGTGGCTAGCACGCTGAGTGTAGGTTCAAACTGCCTGGCTTTAAATTCCTACTTTACTCTGTCCTATTCATGTGACCCGGGGAAGTTACTCAATCTCTAGGCCTCAGCTTTACCAGCTGTAAAATGGAAACAACCTGCCTTATTTCTTTACTCTGAATCAGGGTAGCTCAACTTTGACACTAATGACATTTGAGGGAGGATAATTCCTTGTGAGGGGCTGTCCTGTGTGTTGGAGGATGTTTAACAGCATCCTAGCCTCTCCATACTAGAAGCAGTAACCCTCACATCCCAGTTGTGAGAACTAAAACCTTCTCCAGACATTGCCACATGTCCCCTGGGGAGCAAATTGCCCCTGGTTGAGAATCACTACTCTACATATTAAATGAGACACTTGTAAGACACATTCCTGGCACACAGAATTGTGGTTGTGACCTGGGTTCAGACCCATCTCTTCCACCTCAGAAAAGCCACTCAAACTCTCTTGAGCATCATTTCTTTACTTTAAAATGGGGAGCATCATCCCTACTGAGTCTACTGCACTGGATGATTGTGAAAATCAAACAACATCTCTGATATAAAGATGCCATGCAAGCCATCAAGAGCTGTCAATAGCTGCCTTGACACACTAGTACTGTGTGCTGGATAGTTTGGTAATGAGGCTGTATGGCTGCATTTAAATCCCTTCTAACGTTAAAAGTGACTTGCGATATTGAAGCACTCAATACATTTTATTGTTATGGTCTCCATTTTACAGGTGAAGAAAGTGAGGCTCAGAGCGGGAAAGGAACTTGCCCAACATTACACAGCAGGGTGCGTGGAGGCAGGGTTGAATTCGGGAAACATTAACGCTAAGGTTGGTGCTACTATGTCCATGACATTCTTGTAGTTCCCAACGAACTCAAGTGCCAAGATTTGAATGATAGCAGCCCCTTCTGCTAGCAAAGGGAGTTGCCGTTTATAAAATAGATCTCTGTCTTACGGTCAGGGCTGGAGGAAGTATCACAGGACAACAGGATAAGATAATTGAGATACTTTTCTCCTGCTTTCAATTCAGAGACGAGCTATCTCCTTAGGAACTGCTGGAAGGAAGTTGAAAATGAAAGGGCAGAGCCAACCCCACCCCCACGCTATGAATCACTCACTTGGAGGGTTGAGCTGTGCCTTCCGCATCTGGGCTCTTATTTTTAACTTTGCAAGCCTCGGTTATTCTGGCTTCCCAGGGGAAACCCCTCTGGTGCCTGCAGCCTTGCTGGAAGCCCCAGGCTGCCGTCGTGAGCATCCAGCAGGCAGAAGGGAGGCACAGGGCACGCTTTTCCTTTTAGCTGGCTTCCCCCGGGGAAAATTCCTGAGCTCTGTGTTTCTTAGGCCTGAGCTCAACAGCCACCGTCGCCTCTACCCACTGCCCCCAAACACACTCAGTTCACTTGCCTTCTGGAGGAAATACCCCCTCTTGGTCTTTCAGAACCTTGGAAATTGCGCTGGGTCAGGAGGGCCTTCTCGAGCTCCTGATTTGTGGCTACATAATCATCAGAAGGGCGGCCAACCCAGGGCACCGGGTTACATCCAACCACACCCCTCTTCTCTCCTAAGACTCCACTCTGGACTCAGGATTCCAGGAGCCCAGGCATCTGAGGGTGGGAGCCCCAGAAGATCAGCTGCAGCCCTTTCCAGCAGAGACCCAGCCACATGGACAAAGAGGAAGCTTTGGTTACCTTGTGTACAGTCCCTCCAGGAAGAAACCTGGCAAAGTCCTAAATGTGTGTTGGGAAGTGAGGTGTGGGGAGGAGGGAGCATAAGCTTTGGAGTGAGAGGAACCTGGAATGGGAAGCCCAGATAGGCCATGTAAGAATTCTTAGGAAGAATTAGCTTAGCTTTTTTTTTTTTTTTCCAGCTGCTGAAACATGTTCAAAAAAGACTATTTAACCTCTCCCACTCTCTGTGCGATCAGGTAATACTATCAAACTCAGCTGAGGTGAGAGAGGACAAACAGCACAGCAGCCAGCACACATGGGTGCTCAGTAAGTGTTGTTTCGTGTCCTTCCCTCAACGACTCTTTGTTGAGCACCTGCTCCATGCCATTGTCCTGGGCCCAGTCCCCAGATGACCATTACTTCTCACATTACAATGTTGTGAGTATGGAACCTGCAGTCAGGACCAGCTCTCTCTGGGGCTTTTCCCTTCTCCCAGTCCACATCTCCTGGCTTGTAACATGGGGAGAACATTCACAGACCTGTGGTGACGACTCCATGAGATCACACACCTAACACAGCGCCTGGCACTGTGATGAGTTAATACATCTATCCTTTGCTTCTTCCTTTCCACCCATCTGCTGAGTAGTCGAAACTGCTCAGAGATGGGGGACCTTTGAAACTCTTCTCATTGTTGCCTAAACCAGTACAAATATCACTCCTCACACCAGCTGTGTGAATATCAGTAAGATTGAGTGCTCCTCACGCCAGCTGATACAGGTCACCATTTCTGTCCTCTGTCTTAGCGGCACTCAACTCTGGCCGTTAAATCACCTGGGGAACTTTAAAAAATATCAGCGCTCAGGCTTTTCTACAGAAAATGCTAATGGACAGCCGAGAATGAAAACCACTGGTTCTTTTCCAGTGGTTTATTTTTCATCTGAAGAGGTCAAAGCACAGAGAGGTTAAGTGAGTTCCCTGAGGGCAATCAGCTAATAGGGAGCCTGGATCAGAGTTCAAGCTGGTTGTTCCTAGCACAACAATCTTCCAATTAACCTATGTTCTCTCTCATTGTTTTGGCAATTTTTAAGCATCTGGTTGGTTTGTCTGATTCAAAGATCGAATGAGGCTTGAGGAGGGGTCCCCAGAGTTGGCTTGGAATTTCATGGAGTATCTTTATTCCACAGATAATTCCTGAGACATCTGCTATGACCCACACGCTGGGCTGGGCCTGACAATGCAGTGTGAATGAGACACAGTACCTGTTCTAGAGGAGCTCACGACGGGTGGTCATGGGCTGAACTGTGCCCCCCAGAACTCATATGTTGAAGTCTTAAACTCTAGTACCTCATATTTGGAGATGGGGCTCTTAAAGAAATAATTAAGTTAAAATGAAGTCATTAGGGTGGGCCCTAATCCAATATGACTAGCGTCCTTATAAGAAGAGGAGATTAGCTCACAGACACACACAGAGGGAAGACCATATGAACAGGTCTTCATCACAGGGAGGAGAGGATGGCCATCTACAAGTCAAGGAGGAGGCCTCAGAAACAACAACCCTGCCACCAGTCTGATCTTGGACTTCCAGGCTTCAGAGCTGTGAGAAAATAAATTTCTGTTATTTAAGCCACCCAGTCCATGATATTTTGTTATGGCAGCCCTAGCAAACTCATATACCAGTTCTAAAGGGGAGACAGCCAAGTAAGGAATTAATCAATTAAAATGTCCCCAAAAAACATCAGGATGGTCATGAGCGGGGGTTGCTATGGGAGCCCAGAGGAGGTCCCCAACACTGGAGGGACAGGTTGGGAGGCTGGAGAGAAGGCTCCATTGGGGAAGAAACACTTAAGCTGAGTTTTCGAGAATGAGGAGGAGTTTGCTGGGAGAAGTGGGTGAGTGTACTGCAGGAAGCCAGACCAGGGAATGTGAAGATGCAGAAGTGTGCAAGAGCACGGCCTCCTGAATGTGCGGGGTGAGTGAGAGATGAGGCTGTGAGATAGGCAGGGGCAGGCTGTCCAAAGCCTTGTGCATGTCCAGCTAAAGGGCCAAGACTGGATGAACAGGAACCAATGAAGGGCATTATGCCGGGGAGCGCCTGGTCAAGTTTTATAAAGTGGTTCTGATGGTCATGTGGAGGCTGGATTGGAATGGAAAGACCACAAGCAGGGAGACAATCAAGGGGCTGCTGCAGGAGTGCTAGAGAGACATGCTAGGGTCAGGACTAGGGCACAGGTCCAGGGCGTGGAGAGGAGCTGGTGAGTCCTCTGGTGAAACCCTGGCACAGAATAAAGCAGGTTGGAGAAATGTTTTTTTTAAGACATTGTGATTAATTAGGCGAGGAACACAGAAGGAGTAAGAGGAGTCAAGGATGATTCCCAGGTTTCTGGCCGGGACAAGTGGATAGACGATGCTGCCAAGTGCTAGAAAAGAATTCTCTTTTCCTCCTGTCTTAGTCAGCTTAGGCTGCCATACCAAAATACCCTAGACTGGATGGTTTAAGCAACTGAAATGTATTTTCTCACAGTTCTGGAGGCTGGAAGTCCAAGGTCAAGGTGGCAGCATGGTCAGTTTCTGCCAAGAGCTCTCTTCCTGGTTTGCAGATGGCCGCCTTCTCGCTGTGTGCTCATGTGGCCTTTCCTCAGTGTGTGCTTACAGGGAGAGAGAGAACAAGCTCTCTGCTGTGATTTCTCCTAAGGGCACTAATCCCATCAGACCAGGGCCCCCCCGTCATGGTCCCATCTACCTTAATTACCCCCCAGACACCACATCCCCATCACATTGGGGTTAGGGCTTCAACATATGAATTTGGGGAGATACAGGCAATCTATAACACCTCCTGACTGAAAAGAGGGAAGTAATAGTGCCATATATCCCAGCCATTTCCATGTTCTGATTGATTTGAGCCTCTTGGATTATTTCAGGAGGAGGCTTCCGAGCACGTTTGTCCTTCCATCCATGGGCGAAGGTGGTGGAAAAGGAGCCTCAACAGGCAAGTGAGGGCTAAGCTATGAGTTAACAGTGAAGACTTTCTAACACAAGCATGGAAAACTAGGTTCCTGAGGACCCAACCTATGTGAGGCCCTGAGTTAGAAATGGGATGTCAGCTGAATTGGATGCATCCCTCCCTTCAAGGATCTCATTACTTTGTAGATCCAGGGGTGACTTCCTCAGGATATCAGCTTCAGGTCATGGACATCTTGCTTCTGGATATGAAGATCCTTAGGGATGACCCCATCACTCTCCTTCTCTGTGGGACAAGCCTGCATCTAATTTCTCAGGCAGGGGATGGTCTGCTCCCCTGGCTCCTAAATGGCTTGTTAGGATGAATCATGTTCCAATTCTCTAAGAGGGTTTACTCATTGAAAAGAATATTCTCTTTGATCTCATGGCTTAGAGTGTTTAGGTTTTGTCCAGTTAATCATGTAGCTGGCGTCAAGCTTTGTCAGCCTTTATTTCTTTAAGGCTATACAGAATTCAAAAGGTTTGGGCACTGGCTCTGCAGCCAACATGGTTTGACTCAACAGCAACTGGAGCCTGAACCTTTCTCTAGTTCTTTGATGATAATTATCAATCAGTCTAGTCTATTCTAAAGTGGCCCTCAGATCTAAGGGGTGATGGAAGGGGTGGGCCTTTAAAAAGGACTCTCCTGAACCAGTCCCACATGGTTAAAAGACTTTTATTTTGCCTTAGTGCTTTCCAGTTACAAAGCATGTTCATTCCACCATCACTTTAACTGCTCAAATCAGCTCTGAAAGGTAGAAAAAGTGAGGTAGATGGGCTTAATTTTGCAAAAGAGAAATTCTAACGCTGATTAGAGGATTTACCCAGTATCTCATGAGGTAGGAGTTGTGAGACAAACTAACGTTGAATGATGTGCCAGATTCTTTGCATATACAGTAGTCCCCCCTTAACCTTGGTTTTGCCTTGGTTTCAGTTACCCACAGTCAACTGCAGTCTGAAAATATTAAATGGAAAATTCCAGAAATAAACAATTCATAAGTTTTAAATTGTGCACCATTCTGAGTAGCATGATAAAATCTCGCACCATCTCGATCCATCCCACCTGGGCTGTGAATCATCCCTTTGTCCAGCATAGCCACACTGTATGTACGGTACCCGCCCATTAGTCACTTAGTAGCTGTCATGGTTATCAGATCAACTATCGAGATATCGCAGTGCTTGTGTTCAAGTAGACCTTATTTTACTTAATAATGGCCCCAAAGTGCAAGAGTAGTGATGCTGGCAATTTGGAAATGCCAAAAAGAAGCCATAAAGTGCTTGCTTTAAGTGAAAAGGTGAAAGTTCTGAACTTAAGAAGGAAAGAAAAAAAAATTGCATGCTGAGGTTGCCAAGATCTACAGTAACTTTTATTACAGTATATTAATTGTTCTATTTTATTATTGTTGTTGTTAATTGCTTACTGTGCCTAATTTATAAATTAAACTTTATCATAGGTATGTATGTATAGGAAAAAACATAGTATATATAGAGTTCAGTGCTATCCCCAGTTTCAGGCATCCACTGGGGGTCTTGGAACGCATCTTCCGTGGATGGGGGGGACTACTATACTAACTTATTTAATCCACAAACCAACCTGGTGGAGTAGACATTATTGTGCCCATTAGAAAGATAAGATACTGAGTCATGAGAGATTTAAATAGTGGTTTCTAAGTCCCCCAGCCCATGGGCAGCTAAGACAATATTAAGTTCCTGGTCTTCTGTTAACTAGTCCAGCACTTTTACCTGTTATGCCGCATTTAAACTCCCCAAGCCTGACTCTAATAAGGAAAATAGTATTTCTGCTTAGTTGGATTTTGGGTAAGAAGAACCATAAGTGGAAAAGTGGGTCATCTCTCCTATTTTCAGACAGATTTGGAAGTTTTCTTTCCTTCATATAGAAAATGAAACAAGCCTCAGACATGAATCGGCTGCCCCATGCACTCCTGTTTGAGCATTCCAACAATCAGGCATCATGAACCAAGCGAGATTCCCCAAGCTTCATTGCATCTCTCAAGACCACAGGCCCGGGTAGCAGCCCCTACATGGAGAAGGCCACATCTTCTCGGGCTTGTTTTTTATTTTCCTCTTCTTATGTGCTCTGTGGTCTGGCAAGGAGCTGGGTACCTCAACAACGAAGCCACCACAGTGGCAACCCTCCTCAGTTCCTGGTCTGAGTGAGCCCAGCTCAATTTCTCAGGCTGACAGAAACTGGAATCCAAATGAACTGAAATCATTTAACCTGTCTGACAGAGCATATGGTAAGTCCAAAGACATGCAGACTTAGGTCACTGCACAGGAAGACATTCCTCTGAAAAATGAAAGAGGCAAAGGCTCTCACCTCAGCAGCCTCTGGCCTCCCTTCCTGACACTCCCTCTCGGGACCAGTGAGTATTTGCCCAGGGGTCACTGGGTCTTAGCTCTGATTGACAGTCAAAGCCAGAGAAGCTAGGGCTACTGTAGGTCAAGAGCTTATGTGCTCCATCTCATTTCATCTCCATCTACCTCCTTCTTTGTGAAGTGGCTGTCAGAGCCCATCTTACAGTTGAGGCAACTGAGGCTCTGAGAGCAGAGCCTTTGCAGTGCTTTGCCTGAGGTAACTGGCTAACTTGCATTTGAGCCTGAATCTGGTTGGCTGCTAAACCTGCGCTCTTTCCATCATTTGACATTACCTGTCTGCACAAACATAGCATTTCTGTTCTGCTCCATTCTATTCTATTCTATTCTACTTTATTCTATTTTTATCCCATTCTACTGTAAATCATGGCTATTTAGATCCAAACCTTTCCTCTTCGGTAGAAACGAGCAGTTTAAGGGCAATGACCATCTTATCCAACCCTCCTCCCTACCAGACTCAGAAAGGGGCTTGTAACTAAGAGATACACAATAATTGCTTGTTTTTATTGATTTAAACACTTAGATGCACATATAACCCATGGTTGGTTCTGCCCAAAATCTACAACCCACTGGCCATGGGTGGCATTTTCCTGTACCTGGAGCTGGTTGACTCTCTACACTGCAACTGGCTTTCTCACTCATCCTCTTGGGTAGCAGGAGCACCATTTAAGCAGTGACTCTTCTACCCAACAAAGCTCTTATCAGAGGTGCAAAGGGAAGCCAGGTTATGTGGGGCAGGTTATATAGGACAGTGGTGGTTTGGAGTCTACAAATTCCCAAATCCATGTTACAAGGTCTGTTTTCAATCTTCAGGCATTGTAGGCATCTCCTGGGGCTATAAGAAGAATGCTCTCATTTCAGGACAGAATACAGCCAAGAGCCAACTTGGCAAGGGCCAGAGGGATATAAATTCAGAGTGACAACCTAAGGAACATGGTTTTAATAGAAACATACTTCTATTTCTTCTCCAATCACATGTCGACTGTCTGTTTGCATGAGGAGATCTGAACTAAGATGAGGATTGTCAGAATTGGTAATTGAGGGGCTCTGCTTTTCCCCTAAAGCTCCCCTGTTCTCCAGATGACAACTATGAGAGATCACTTGGGTGGTTGGGGACTTAATGAAGTCAGCATTACAGAGCAGCCAGGGCAAATGTAGGTATGATTTGCTCTATGCCAGGGGGTACCATTCTGACAAAATTCATTCAAGAAAATGTTAACAAATCTTTGGGCTGTGTTGGGCACATGCTAGGTGGCAATGTTTCAAGGGTGAATAACGTCTCTCCTTGAGGAGCTTGTAGTCCAATAGAGGAGACAGACGTGTAAAGAATTACCTACCTTAGAAGTACTGCATTTGTCACAATAGACATCTTTGGGCATGGGATGGGGAATGGAGAGAAGGTAACTTCACAGAGAATGCCTGGAAAGGCTGAACAGGAGTTTACAGGATGAACAAGGGGGAAAACAACATTCCAGGAAGATGAAGGCATTAAAAAAGAAGGGCGTATTTGGAGAACTGACATAGTACAGTTTGCCAGGATCAAGATTGTGTTTTTGGACATGGTGGAGAAGTCCTTGGAGAATTAAATGCAGGTTAGATCACACATGGCCTCCTACACCACACCAAGAAGCTCGGACTGTCCCCTATGGCAACAGCATGGGAATGACATGGTCAGAGGTGCACAGTGGAACAATGGCTGCAGCATGGTAGGTGAAGAGACCAGAATTCAGGAGACAAAAATACCTGAAATGGGGCTGATGTGGGGGTGTAGGCAGGAGGTGATGAGGATATGAACCAGGGCAGGACAGTGGGACTGGAGAGACAGGATGGATAAGCTAAGACAGGACAAGATAGCTAAGAGGCATTCTTCAGAGTCTGCGGCGACGCTGCTCTGCAGAGAAATCACTTGTTGCCTACCAAAGACCTTTCCAGGGTACCAGGACCTAACTCTGAGATGCTTTGGTAAAGAGAAATGCAGGGTTTCAGAAAGGAATGGGTCCCCACGTACATACAAGGGTTTACTGTTCACAGGGCTCCTTCATGTGCATTACTTTACTTGTCATTACAGGATGCTCTAGAAGCACACATTATTCTAGCATTTATTTAAAATCATGTTTTTGTTTTTCTGATTACAAAAAATTGTAGAAATAATAATTGTAGAATGCTTGAAATACTTTAAAAAAAAGGAGTAGGAAATTAGAATTCCCCTAGTACCCAGATTGATAATTAGTTAATATGTTGGTAAACCAGTAGCTTATAACGCAATGTTAAGAGAAAAAAAAATACAAAACTATATTTCAGTCCCAATTTTACAACAATTAAAACACAAAATAAATTTCTCTAGCTTTTGTTATGGTTACAAGATTGGGATTGAAATATAAATAAGTTTTGTATTCTTTTTTCTTCTATTAGCATTAGATTGCAAGCATTTTTCTATGTTAGTAAATCAAATTTGCAAGCCTAATCTTTCATTGCTGCATAGTATCCCAACAAATAAGTGTGCTAAAATTTATGAATACAATTATTGACTGACAGGTGTTGATAGACATTTAGGTTTTCCATGGATGGGAATTTTTGCTCTCGTAAATCTGTTTTGCTAAATACCCTTTAACAGACGTTTCCCCCCCTTTCAATTCTAATTATCTCCTTAGACTAAATTCCTAGAAGTGGAATCTCTGGGTCAAAGAATATGCACATTTCAAAGACTTGATTTTTGTTGTCAAACTGCTCGCTGGAATTGTTTATTCCAATTCACCACACCTACCTACAGTGAATTAGCCAGCTTATATTATCCACCTTCATCAGCACTGATCATTATCTTTTAAAAAATCTTTGTCAATCTGATACGCATAAAATGGTATCTCATTGTTGGGTTAATTTGCGTGTCCTTGTCACTAGTGTGGTTGAATTCTTTTTCTCATTTTATGGATGAGGAAATTGAGGGTTAGTGACTTGCCCATGCCACGGATCCAGTAAGTGGCTAGGAGTGGACTGTAAGCCAGCCCAGCTGACCTCCTCGGGCAGTGCTCTTCCAACTGTACGATACTGTCCCTTTGGTGTGGAAAGTCTCCCTGACTTCTCCGTGTTGACTGGGTTTCCTTTAACTGGGGTCACGCCCTCAGGAGCTCCTGGCCTGCATGTCAAGGCAAGCATGCCCTTCCTCCTGAGGGGCAGCAGCTCCCTCGCCCTGTCAGAGGACCCGGCAGCGGTAACAGTTTGTGCTGTACTCTGGGTGGAGGCCACGGGCATGGTATGTGCTGAGGTGGCTGGTTCCCAGGGAACTCCTGAACGGAAAATGATACAGGGAACTGAACCTCATGTTCTCTAGATCAAGAAAGCCTAGGCTGTCAGCCCTCTGTTGAAAACCTTCCTTGTTCCCTCGTTGCTTTTAGGATCTGGTCCAAGCTCTGTAGTTGGATACACACGGCCCTGAGAACCTGGGTGGGCCACCATAGGGTTTACGCCGTGGTCTCTCACACCAGCATCGTTTGCCTGCACTGCATGTTTTCCTAGATTATGCCTGTTTCTTGTCCTTCAGGCCTCAGTTTCAATGTCAACTTCTTCAAGAAGCTGTCCACCTTTTTTGTGCTACCATAGCCCTCTGAGCTTACCCCTAAAGTCCTCCCCTGGGGGTAGGATTGGCTGTTTATATATCTATCTGCCTCCCTTCTCAAGGGAAGGGGACATGTCTTACTCATCCCTGAGCCTGCATAGCCTTGGCCAAGAGCTCGCACATCTAAAGTTGCATGGACTGAATGGGTGTTGGAAGTCCCACAGAGAACCCAGATGATTCCACTTGAGATTGGCCACAGATTCCTTCATTCACTCAACGAGTGTTCACTGAAGGGCTGCAGTGAGCCGGACACTATTGGCCACAGCGATGTTAACAGACACTCCCCATTGCAGCACCGAGGCTTTCATATTTCCAGCAGCTTCAAGTGTTGGAAGCTCTCAGCTGAGTCCCTCTTTGGGAATGTCCCCAGCTGAAGAGAATTGCCTAGCCCAAGGTTTCATCCCCTTCCTAGAGGCAACCCTCATCCAAAACAGGCCAATGGGAGGGTGTCCATTGAGGCCCGAGCTCCTTATCTCAATTTGGGACAACTCTGAAGGGCTGTCCCCAGCTCCAGAGTTCTCCACAGGACCAGCTGAGTCCTTGTGACCACCACATTGCAGTTCAACTTCACTATCTGCCCAAACCTGTTTCCCACTCTCTCCCATCCCAGAGACCCTCCCCAGTAAATTTCCCTCTCAGAGTCTTCTGGGGAACCCACCCTGTGACACTGGTAAGCAAAACAGATGATGTCTGTTCTCACAGAGCTTGGGGCAGGCTCTGTCCATCAGACCCACCTTTGTTTCTCACCAAGGATAGACAAACCAAGAAAACCCAGCCCCAGTACAGCTATGCTCATGGTGACACTTGCCAGTGGCCCAAGTAAAGACCCTTGCAGCCATACCATCCCCTGCAGCCATCATTAAGGCAAGAATGGGGCTGATTTTGCAGATTGCCATCATTCATATTTGTCCCATAAACCTATTATTGAGTGTCCCCTCTGTTCCAGGTTCTTGTACTGTTGCTGGGGACAGATATCTAAGGTGTAGCTCTTGATTTCCAAGACCATTGTCTGGAGGTGGAAGATGGACAAGTAACCAGACAATTAGGGACACATGGGAATAAGTGCCTGAGTAAAGACCTTCATAGTGCTGTGGGAGCTCAGAAGAGGAGGTGATGGCCTACTAGGGGGCCAAGGAAGGACTCCCAGAGAAGCAGAAGGAAGTGAGCAGGGTGAGGTGCTGTTGATAGGGAAGAGAGGGGGATGAAGTTCACACAGAATAAATGTGTGTGTGAAAGCATGGCCAGGGCTGGGAGAACAAGCACATTTGTGTCCATTCCTTCACTGAGCTCCACAGCAACTGAATGAGGTTGTCTGCAGGGTCTCATTCCTATCTGACAGATAGAGAAACTGAGGCCCCGGAGGATAAACAGCTTATACACAGCCACAGGAAGGGCGTTACCTGTGACTTGAACCTGAATCTTCTGAAACCAAATCAATGGCTCTGTCTATTGCCCTGTACAGCAAACACGGAGTTTTCCTTCAACAACCAGCATTGTGCCCAATGAGGATTAAAAGCAGTATAATATCAAGGCTTGAATCTTGAAGCACTTGCATATAGGATAAAAAAATCAATAACATCATAGGGTAAATGCTGGAGTAAAGGCCCATGCAAATGCCCTGGGGTCACGGTAGAGGTATGCCCAAGAGAACTGGCCTTAGCCCTGTTTAATATTTGGTACCAGTGATTTGGACAAAGACATATAAAGTCCGCTTATCACATCTGTGGCTGACACACAGCTGGGAGGGATAGAAAAAAATGATTGATGACAAAATCAAACTTCTAAATGATCTCAGTTGGCTGGAACGATGAGCCAAATCCAGTGAGATGAAGTGCAGCAGGGGTCCATGCGAGGGCCGGCATTTCCCTTCAAACAGGCAATTGTGCGAGAATAGGAGAGAGAAGCTCACCCTGGCCCCTGGCCATAAGGGAGAAACCTAGGGACTTCACCACGCCTCAAGCCTAACTTACACCAAGTATTTAAATGAAAAGTGTAACAAACTAGCACACCCTTAGTCTGCGTGAAGATTCTAGTCAGAGTGTGGCTCACCTTTAAAAGGACATTTTATGAATTACCTTGGAGATGAATCAATGGGACATTTTATGAATCACTTTGGAGGTGGCCTGGTGGGGAGGCAAGGGTACAGCATCTTCGGACGGAGGAGAAAGTTACTTTTGCATTTCTTCATCTGGTCAATGCTCTCTGTGTACCTACCGTACCCCGGGTCCTGGATAGCATGGACCATCAGCTTAGGAAGTACTGGAACCTGGCAGGAGGACTTGCACTTACATTCTGCTGCTCATCTGTTGTGTGACTCCGGGAAAGTCATGGAGGCTTGCTAGGCTTCGGTGTCCTTATAAAGTTTCAATCTCACAGGGTCTTGTGAGTAATGAATGAGATCATGTATGTAGAATGCTGGACACAGGGCTTGGCCTGAAGTTGGTATTAAAATATGACGCTTACTGTTACTGTCCCAACAAATCCAGAGACAGTTAGGATCCCAGGCAGCAGGATGCCAGGTCCCTTGGACTTAAGTTTAGGATCAGACCCTCAGTCTTCAGATAGGTTTCAGGAAAGGATGATTTTTCTTTCTGTAATTATGTCCTTCCATTGTGTGTGTGTGTGTGTGTGTGTGTGTATGTTTGTGATAAATTTCAAGGTTAAGGAAGGACCAGCCCTAGAATCACTGGGGCACTAAACAGATGAGAAAGATAGTCCACCCACTTACCAGACGGTGCCCCATGATGGGCATGGAAACTCAGGTACAAGAAACTGTCTGAATTAGGGTCAAAAGTCAAAGGTATATTGGCAACCAGGGAGACATGGGGCTGATTCCCATAATTCTGGACTGGTATTCCCTTAATCCATTTTCAGGTAGGGTTGATCTCTGGGCCTCTGGGTCTCAGTTTCCTCATCTGAAAAGTGAGAGGGTTCGAGCGGATTAGTGGTTCTCAAATAAACATGCTTGGAAAGGCGTTGGCCTGTGTTAAAGTCAAGTTCATGACATCCCACTCAGATACATTCCCAAATGCTCTATGTTGGGCTACCAGGGAGATAAAGTGCTCACTGCTGTGCAGGTGGCCATGCAGAAAAGAAACACTGGCAGATCCTTTCCTGCCACCCTCACCGGCCAGACTCCTGGGCCACCATAATGAGTTTTCATCCCAGCTCTGGAGGAAGAAAGGGGGAGAAGCTTCTGGAGGTATGGTGAAGTTGCACTGCTCACCCACTTCTCTGAGCATGCCCAGGATATTGCGAATTGAGTGACGCAGCAGGAGTGTATGTTTTCCATTTTCATCAATAAATCTCTTTGAAATTTTATTTTTGGTGACAGCACTAATAGTGAAGTGACAAAACTACTTGGAGACTCGAGCTCACTTTGCATTGCAATATTACATATATACACTAACTCAACTGACAACTTCTGTCAAGAAAAATATTATCTGCAGCATAAATAATAAAATACAACTTTGCGGGGCTGGCCCGGTGGCGCAGCGGTTTAGTTCGCGCTTGGCAGCCCGGGGTTCGCCGGTTCGGATCCCGGGCGCCCGCCGATGCACTGCCTGTCAGCCATGCCGTGGCAGCGTCCCATATAAAGTAGAGGAAGATGGGCACGGATGTTAGCCCAGGGCCGGTCTTCCTCAGCAAAAAGAGGAAGATTAGCAACAGATGTTAGCTCAGGGCTGGTCTTCCTCACACACACAAAAAATAAATTAAAAAAAATAAAATAAAATACAACTTTGCATTGTATTTTTATTTTAAAATTTAAAACAATATCCTTTAAAATGACAGTGTTAGATTGCCAACCGTCTTTTCCCAGAAAAGATGTTTTTTGTCTCTGAGATAGTCTTTCCTTTTTGAGGGGAAAGGGTGTTAAAAATTCTCATCCTTTCATGAAATGATTATGACAATTGATGGAAGCTGTTTTTATTATTTTTAATTGTATTATTTGGAAGAATAAAAAGTTAACAACTTTGTGATCTTTCCCCTCTTTAAAAAATTTCCCTGGTCCACAAAATACAAAAAAGCCTGAAAACAAATTTAGGAAGAATTTATGAATCATATCCCCAAAGTAAGGAGGTAGACTCTGTAACGTGGCTTGAGAAGGAAGTCTCAGTTCTCTAGAATCCTATGTTGACTCTGTGTCTAGCAACAGGCTGGGTACATGTGGAGGATATAGAAGGACAATCCCTGACTCCAGGGCCCTTGCTACCGCACTCGCAAGATGAGACGGGGCTGAAACAGTTTGATGTCTAGACAAGGCAGTGGTCCTGGTTTCCCGCTGACTATACATGTACGTACGCACAACTTAGCTCAGCATTCACGGCTCTTTGCGATTTTACTTCCACCTGCCTTTAGAACCTTATTCCTCTTCTGGCTCCCTTGGGTCTTTAAACTCTGTGCCAGGAACTTATTTGGCAGCCTAGAGAAATATATATATATAACTATATATATATCAATATCTATATATACCTATCTATCAATATATATCTATAGACACCTATAGATATAGATATATACATCCTCCCCTAACTGCATGTGATCTATAAGTCCACATAGCACATTACCATCACTTAGCGTCACATTCTGGCTTATTGTGCTCTTATCTATATCTCTCTTTCTGCTCCTCCCATTAGACAGACAGACAGCTGCAGGAGAGCAACAGCTAATGTCTTTCTTTCTTCCTCCTGGTCCCAGCACAGCTAGTAAATATAGGATGAGTTGAATGGAATTGAACACTTCTCCCTAGTTCATCTGACTCAAACAACCCACACAAAATTGCTGGGTCTTAAATTTGAGCAGGAAACCTCAGAACATCAAATGTCATCTCCTACTTGCTGTCTCCCTACTTTGGACTCAGGATAAGCCTGAAATGGCCCTGTCTGAATTGGTTTTCTTTGGCTAAAGCCATGACAAGTCCTGAGGTGTGGGTGGGAAGAAAAAAATAAGGTCAAGTTTTCAAATCTGAAAAACAATAGGAAGCGTTGGCATGAGTTTTTCTGAGGTTTGTGAGGAAAACATGTTTACCCTCATTTTATTTACTCAGCAAGCTCTTTCTTTCTGTAGGACAACTCAGCATGGAGATGCAGAACCTGGGGGCTAGACAAGGCAGTGGCCCTGGTTACCTGCTAATTATAGATGGATATACACACAGCTTAGCTTGGCATTCAAGGCTCTTTGTGGGCTTAACCCAACTTACTGTTATAACCTTATTCCTCCTCTTCTTCAGCTCACCAAGCTCCAGCCAACATTTGCCATGCCCTGCACTTGCCAAGAAACCAGAAAGGCATTGGAGATATCGGGATGGAGAAGACCCAGGCCACTCCTTTGAGAGGAACAACATTATGTGGTTCTTAAGGAGTGATGTTAACCAAACAGGAAAGGGAGAAGGCAGATGGGGGTAAGACCCTGGACCACACTGCAGAAAACGGTGATGCCAAAACAGAACTGGGCTTGATTGTTGTGGGTCCTGTAGATGCCAAGTCAAGCACATTTTTTATAAATTGATATTTATTTTCCAGTGTTTATAATCCATTTTTAACTGCATCTGTTTGTTTTATAGTAACCTTAGTCAAATTATTTAATCTCTCCAAATCACAGTTTATCCATCTTTAAAATGGATGTTGGGGCCGGCCCAGTGGTGTAGTGGTTGGGTTTGCACACTCCGCTTCGGCAGGCCGGGGTTCACAGGTTTGGGTCCCAGGTGCAGACCTATGCACTGCTCATCAGGCCATTCTGTGGTGGCATCCCATATACAAAATAGAGGAAGATGGGCACAGATGTTAGCTCAGGGACAATCTTCCTCAGCAAAAAGATAACTATTGGCAATAGATGTTAGCTCAAGGCCAATCTTCCTCACCAAAAAAGAGAAAATGGATGTTAACATAGATAGCAGCTATCTCAAAAAGTGTTTTGCACCAATAGTGGATAAAAAGTGCTTCACAAATCAAATATTATTTTATTTTCACTGGTTTCTATATATATGGTATAAAGCAGTATTAGATAGGCTATAGGGAAAAGGAGAGATGCAAAATAACTAGGACCTCTTCCAAGTCACATTCATGAATCTCTTGGTGACCCCACATAGATCACTTTATTTTTCTATCCCTCCCTGTGCCTGATTTAGAAGACCGGGGAGACTGCATCTGCCTTATATCTACCTCCTCCAAAGACAGAGAAGATGATTTAGAGCCCAGGAGACAGTAAGTACCTATGGGAAAAATGGAAGGCAAGATTTTTTTTTGTCATTCTCTCTCTCCATCTCTCTTTCATTCCTTTTTTTTTTTCCTGTCTTTGCCAAAGACAGTTTTTCATAACATGTTTTTATTTCCTAAGGCTGGCAAGACCTCCAGCTTGGAAAACAAGAGTACTTAACTGCTAGAATGACCTGGTTTTGATTTCAAACTTGGAGAAGCATGACAAAGATGTTGAGGACTAAAGATGCATGTCTACCTTAGAAATAAGTACAGCGCTGGGCAGATGGCTGTAGTAGAAAGAGCATTAGAATTGGGTTTGGATTCCCGTTCTGTTTTTCATTAGCTATTTGACATGGAGCAAATTAATTCACTTCTCTGGTTCTTACTTTTCTTGTATATAAGATAATAACAGCGCCATCTATCTTAAAGGGTTTCGTGTCCACATAGATACTCAGTATATTTGCTCTTGTTGTAGCGCATGCATTTGGAAGATGATGTTGTATAGAAGGCTACTTAAGCTCTGCCAATTTTTGAGGCCCCATGGGGAAACATCTCTACCTTTTCTTCTCTATCTTCACTCACTCCCATGGTGACCTAGTGTTCCATGGTCTTAAATACCAACTCTATGTTTATGATTCTCGTCTACCTGATATGCTACACCTCCACTTGAACGTCTACTAGGCGTCTTAGATTTAACATGTGCAACACGAACTGCCAATCTCCCCTCCCTAACCTGATTCACATTCTCCATTTCTGTGAACAGCAGCTTCTTCCATTTGCTTAGGCTCAAAACCTTAGAGTCTTTCTTGACCCCTCTCTCTCATACCCACATTCAAACTATCAGCAAATCCTGGAGGCCCTCCCTACTTTCATAATATATTCCAGAACCCTCCACTTCTCACCAGCTCTGATGTTATCATCTCAATCCAAGACGCCATTTGCTGTCACCTGGATTCTTGCAACAGCCTCCCGACTAGTCTCTCTGCTTCTGCATTTGCTCACGTAGAAACTCGTCTCAACACAGCAGCCAGTGTCATTCTATTAAAAAAAATAAGTCTGATCCTGTCATTCCTCTATTCAAAACCTTCCCAAGACGTTCCACTTCCACAGAGTCAAGCCTAAGTACTTACCCTACTCCCCGGGGCTGGCATGGCCGGGCCCCCACACCTCTCTGACTTCTGGCTGCCTTCATTCCAGCCACACTAGTCTCTTTGCTGCCCCTGAGCGCCCCAGGCTCTCTTCTGCTCAGGGCTTTACTCCAGTGGTTCCTTCTGATGTCAGTACTAGCCTCCTAAGTAGCCTGCATGTCGCGCTCTCTCACATCTTTCAATCTTGGTTCAACTGTCACCTTCTCATCAGGGCCTTCCCTGACCACCCCATTTAAAACTGCACCCCAATCCCTGCCCTCCTGATGCCCTTCCCTACTTTATTTTTATCCATAGCACTTTTCACCTTGCAACATTCTATGTTTTACGTACAACTAGAATGTAAACTCTGTGAGAGCAGGAACTTTTTCTTGTTTTATTCACTGACTTATTCCTCTGTAACTGTGCCTGGTCCCTAGCAGGCACTTCATAAATATTTGTTGAATGAATGAATGAATGAACAGTGCATTCTACTAAAAGTAAGGAGCATCAGTGCATGTACTCTTGAAAACAACCATGGGTTACATTATCTCCGCGTTACAGACTAATCAATTGAAGCCCCGAAAGATTAAATAATTTGCTTATGTTTATACAATGGGTGTGCTTATGGTCAAATTAAATCAGGTCTCACAAGTTTCAAATCCATACTCTTTCTCTTGTGCTACAAAATAGGATACATTTGAAAAGGGACCTAAAATTTATGCTTAAAATTTTTTTATTTTTTATTTTCTGGCCTTACCTCCTTGCACAGTTCTTCAGGCTCCGGCATCCATTGGGATGGGTAGGTGAGAGAGGATTGGTGCCCCACTATGCATCCTAAAGAGATCTGTATGTGTGCTGAGCCTTGGCTCTGTTCCCAGACACACCCCTCTCTGTCCCCTCTCAACCAGGGCACAAGAGTGTGGAAAACCAGGCTGGGGAGGGCTGATGTTTCATGCGTCGACAAGTCCCTTGGCTTCGTGTCCTGGTCCCTGACTCCTCCTCCCCTGTCAGGCTGGGTCCCATCTCTAGTCTTCTGAAAACACTTTTTTCTTTCCTTCACACAGCTTTCGTCTTCCTGCTCGTAGCTTGACGTTGTGTCTGGCTGCACAGGCCATGTCGGCTATTTTTACTGACAGCAGCCACCAGCCCATATGGTTCCCATTACCACAAACTGTTACCTTCATTGAAACCAGTTTGCAAGTAAGTGGACTGCAGACAATGGGGAGGTCACGTCCACGTGGCCACTCCCGGGGCTCCCGGATTGGCCTGGACAGGTATGTTGGTCTTGATGAATGTCCTTTACAACCAAATTGGATTAGACAAAATGCTGATTAATTACTCAGATATTTTTCCCTCCTTTTTCCCCCATGTTCACTTCAGTAGGTTTTCAACGGGGTCAAGTTTCAAAGGCAGGCTGCTTTCTATAGGGAGAAGAACTTGACTTTTGTTTCTTTCCATTTCAGGAGCTTGCTCCACGAAGACATCGCAATGGGACATGATGCATGTTAACCCCTTGAGGAATGACAAACAATGACAAGCAGCTGGCAGTGCCAGGTATATAGAGTATCTGGTGGAATGAGCTGGATCCTGAACACCCCATGCCTCCAGGAAGGTGGTTAGAGACCCCCAGGGCTTTGACGCTATAGATAACACCTCCTTCAGCATGTAAAACACTTAAAAAATTCATAAAATGTTTTCAAACACATCATCTTGTTTGAGTCTCACAACCTTGCTGTGAGACTGGGATTTTCATTTTCATTTTATAAGTGAGGAAACTGAAGCTTTGAGGGGCTAACTGACTTTCCCAAAGCTACATGGCTAGTAAGAGCCTGAGATGGGATTTAGCCTCAGCACCCTGGACTTCAGGCCAGAGCTCGTGCCCCAATGTCACAGCTGCCAGAGTGGCTTGAAACAAAACTGGGCAGGGTTTGTTCAAAGACATAAGCTAGCAGCTCACAGGGGGGACTGATGGGGCATGTTGCATTGAAACTAGAAGTTGGCATTGAGACCCAGGCTTACTGTGGCACTATAAAGCTGCTGCCACTCCAGTGGATGACACTGATATGGATGCAAAGGGCTTCTTCCTGCAGTATGGAATGTCCCTTACCAAGGCCCTGGAGCTGTTGTAATGCACTGAGCATAAGCTTTCTAGAGCAGTGGGTAGGTGAAAAGGAGAGCTCTGTGCTGAGAATGAGACTGGAGGCAGGGGCAAGCCATTCTGAGGCCCCTTCCAGCCTGACCATCTGTGATTCAGGACCCTCCTAGCAGGCACTCCAAGGTCTTCTCAGGCTCCCCTCCCCACTGCCAGCCAGGTTCCAGCTCCACTCATGCCCTTTCAGCTCCTCAGACGTGCACAGCTCTTTCCTACTTCAGGGTCTTGGGACGTGTTGTTCTCTTTACCTGGTGCATTCTTCCCCTGTTCTTTGCAGGTCAGATTTTTCCACATAAATGTCCTCATCTCAGAAAGTCCTTCTTTGGCCACTGAAATGGGTTGAATAGTGACCCCAAAAGATATGTTCATGCCCTAACACCTGGAAACTGTGATGTGACCTTATTTGGAAAAAGGGTCTTTGCAGGTGTCATTATGTTCAGGATCCTGAGATGAGATCATTCTGGATTAGGGTGGGGTTTAAATCCAATGACAGGTGTCCTTATAAGGAGAGGAGAGAACCTGGAGACACACAGGGAGAAGAGGGCAACGTGAAGATGGAGGCAGAGATTGGAGTGAGCAGCCCAAGCCAAGGAATACCAACAGCCACCAGAAGCTGGACGAGGGAAAGAAAGATTCTCCCCTAGAGCCTTCAGAGGGAGCACAGCCCTGCTGACACCTGGATTTCAGATATCTGGCTTCTAGAACCATGAGAGAATAAATTTCTGTTGTTTTTAAGCCACTAAGTCTGTGTAATTTGTTACAGCAGCCTTGGGAAATAATACAGCCATCTAATCTAAGTAACACCTCCCTTCCTTCCCCATACACACATGGACACTTATTCACTACTAATTCCATGTTTGATTCTTTCATGTCAATGATCAATTTCTAAATATACTATCATTTGGGATGACTCATGTTTTGTCATTATTCTCACTTCTTGAGGGCAGGGACCATGCCTGTCCTTCCCACTTTTGTGCAGTTCCTAGCACATTGCCAGGCACATAGTACGTATCCGAAAATATTTATGGAATAAATGAATTCTGATTTTTCTGGCTTCATATCACTGCCACCACTCCTCCCACTTCACTCCTGCCACACTCCCCCCTACACTGCCTTCTCACTTCTCAGTTCTTTCACACACACAGTTGCCTCTGCCCAGAGTGCTGCCAGCCCCTGCTCTGCCTGGTGAACTCCAACCAGCTCTTCCAGACCAAGTGCAGAGCTTTCCAGTGGAAGCACGGCCTAGTTCCTTCCATATGGCCCCTTGTTCCCATCTCTCCCGAGGCATGTAAAAGAGGGAACAGGATGTCTGAGTACTCGGCTGACTTCCCACTAGGCTTCAAGTACTTTGGGAGACTAAGACCATCCTTATTCAGATCTGAAAACCCGGCACCCAGCATGAGGCCTAGCACTCAATGTGCACTTCATACAAGTGTGCTAAATAAATGAGTCTTTGCAGAAAATGGCTATGATAATCCACTTTTTTAAATAGACTTTTTTTTAGAACAGTTTAGATTTATAGAAAAATTAAGAAGATTGAGATAAGATAGAGATTCCATATACCCTGCACCCAGTTTCCCCTGTTATTAAGATCTTACATTAGTATGGTAGATTTGTTACAATTAATGAACCAATATTGTTGTATTATTCTTATTATTATTGACTAAAGTCCATGTTTTATTCAGATTTCCTTAGTTTTTACCTAATTTTTTGTTGTTGCTGTTCCAAGATCCCATCTAGGACACCACATTACATTTAGTCATCACATCTTGGCTGTGACAGTTCCAGACTCTCTTTGTTTTTGATGACCTTGACAGTTTTAAGGAGTACTGGTCAGTTACTTTGCAGAACGTCCCCACATTAGAATTCAATGTTTTTCTCATGATTAGCCTGGACTTACGGGGTTTTAAGGGGAGGACCTGTATGAGGTGCCACATTGTATCAAAGGTATATACCAGTGACATGATTTGTCACTGTTGATGTTGACCGTGATCACCTCACTGAGGCAGTATCTGTCGGGTTTTTCCACTGTAAACTTACTTTTTTCCCCCCTTTCCATACTGTACTTTGGAAGGAAACCACTATCAGCAGGTACGATTCACTATAATTATGCTTTGATTTAGTAAGTGGTGCTCTAAATAACAACCACCATTGATTAATTGTCACAATACTCTAAATGGGAAACTGAAGGTCAGAGAGGTTAAACTATATTCCCAAGATCATACGGCTAGTAAGAATGGAGACAAATTCAGTTAAATCTGACTCTTCACCATGCCCTTTCTATATGCTCCCCTAGAGTACTAATCAATTAAATTCTTAACATGGCTTTCCATGTGTCCTGGGTCTTGTTCTGCTGAGATTGAAATGGAAAACTGGGTTGGGGGAGCAATAATTTACCATCTATACTGTCTTTGGAAGCAGTTTAACATGCAGATCTATTCCATGTACGAACATAAACCTTTTTATGCCCCCCAACACCATGAGCAAAAGTCATAAACTCATGTAGCTCTGCCTGGCACACATCAGAATCTAGCTTTAGCAATCTAGCTCAGGGATATAACCCGTTAAAAGCTGAGAGGAGTGGGAGGGCAGAAATTGCTTTAGGACTATTTTCAAGGGTATAGGGAAGAAATGCAGTATAACATCCCAGAATATCAGAGTTTAAGGGAATTGAAGGCCCAGAGAGTGGCAGTGACTCACCAAAGGCTACACAGGGAGATATTGGCAGAGCTGGAACCAGAAACAATGTCTTCAGTTTGGCTCAGGACTCGTTTTATTGAGGACAAGTGGCCTCCAAGAAGAAGCAAAATCATGGCTGATCTGATCATTGTTCACACTTGGCAGGCTCCATCGATAAGAGCAGGGTCTAAGAAATGGGCTTCCCCTCATTGGTGAGCCATTGCCTTCATACCACCCTGGTGCCATTTTGGGGGCCATGCTGGGACATGTAACTGACCCCTTAGGAGCTTCATCTGTCCTCCATGAGTAAATCCTTAGCCTCTAGGTTTACAAGAACTGACAGGTGAAGGAGCCACAATAGAGTATGTAAAACAATTGGATGTGCCAGAGAAAGAGGGGAAAATTCAATGATCCAAAAATCTGTCATCTTCCCTTCCAATAGGAAAGACATCTTGCTTCTCCCTGAGGTTATTTCCAGAGCTTGGATGAGGACCAATGAGACAGGATTGCAGGCCCACTGGTCTATGTGATCACGAACAGAAACCAGGTGACATGGGTTGCACATGTTTTCTTTCATAGGGCTCTATGGGATCACAGCATCAGGGGCTACTATGATAAGTCAGGGGCATCTAAAACTGGTCCGAGTAAATTCCTTTTAAGGTGTTTGTATAATGATAATCTCCATAGCGACAAAAATTTGTATCTTTCCATGAATTCGACATGACTGTCCTCATTTTACAGGGAAATAAATTAAAGCTTAGAGAAGTTGGACCTCTTATCTAAGGCTGTGGAGCTAAAGCTGGATTCAAGATTTCAACCAAGATATTTTGACACCCCAATATGATGGTGATCATCTTTGTCTCCTATTTCTGTTTGTAACACACACCTACTGATCCTATATATCCATGCTGCATTCTAAGTCCTGATATTTTAATTAGGCAACAACAAAGAGGCAGTTTCAGGAGATGGATGAGATATTCTAATTCCATAAATTGAAAAATAAAAAGGGGAGTGGGGAGCTGAGGGATTTGGGCAGATTCTTAGGAGGTCTTTTTGCTCCAGGGAAGGCTGAAGATGCCAGATGTACAGGGGAACCAGCTGAGGAGGGAGAAGAGAAGCATAAGGTATAAGTAAAGCTATTGAAAGGGATGAGGTGAGTTTTAAGATGGGGATAGAGTAGGGAGGAGGTCTTAGCTTTATACCTCTTTGAAGTTTTCTCTGCCTCCCTCAAACAGACTCCATTTCTCTTCCCTTTGTGCTCCCTTCCCTCATCTATACTTATCCTATTCTGGGTAGCTCTTGGAACTACAGCTGTTCCTACAGGGGTTTTCTCTCTTCTTATTGTATGAGCCCCCTGAGGGCAGGAGCTGGTCCATTCATTTCCACTAACCTAGCCCTGCCTGCTGGGAGCCTGACACAATGGAGACTTCTGACCAGTGCTGGCCTAATGAACAAATGAATAATGAATGAAGGACAATTGAAGAGAGAGGTTAAGGCAATCACTGGTCTACCTTCCTGGGACTTTCCTTTCTGGGACAGATTCTTTTCAAGTGTAAATATAATATAAAGGCCAGTTATGCAGAAGGAATCTCTAGAAATAACAATGATGGAAGGACACACAGGGTAACTAGCTCAGTGGGGCTAAAAATGGGTGGGAACTTCTTTTGATGACGAAGCCAACGGATACTGAGGGAAGACAATGACACTGTGACAATACAGTTTTGGGAGACAATGACTGAAAGAGTCCCGTCTTGAAGAGAAAAATCATAGGACTATAGAGACAGAGATAATACAAAAAATGCAAATAATTTTTTTAAAAGTCTAAACTGTAAGCAATAATCTGACTTCCAAGTGAGAAGCCAAAGGATGGAGAGAATTGGACAAGGGCATCTGAGGAAAGAAGCATTTTCCTTCCCTCCAGGGAGCTGGTGGCGCAGGCACTAGTCAAGAAGGGCTGCACTTGGAAAGTGCTCAGTGCTTACTAAAGGAAGACTCTGAATGTGAGGAAAACGAGGGTGGTTTCCGGATGACAAGCAAATTCCACCAAATGAAGGCCACTCATACTCACTTTTTCAAGACTCCTTTTTGTTTAAAAACAAACTAAATGACCTCTCCTAATATATGGTTTCTGGTTACAGACATGACAACAGACTCAGCTCACTTTCCCCTTTCGCTCCTCTCTGCAGGGCCTAGGAGTCAGGGAGGAACAGTGTGGAGGGGAGAAGATGGGGTGAAAGGGCTGGTGTTTCTTGGAGAACACTGCTGGACAGGAGAAATGACACTGGTAAGAAAAACTAACTTACTATGCGCTGGGCACTGCATGACATGTTCTTACACAAATCATCTCATTGCATCCTTACACAGCCCTGTGACACAAGCACATATATTATTTCCACTTGATTATTGAAGAAACTCAGGCTCAGAGAGGTTAAGTAATTCATCCAAGATCATACAACCCACAGGAGCAAGGATTTGATTCTAGGTTCTATGTTCTTAATTACCATGGTGACTACAACTCTCTATCCTTCCCTGAGCATCAGCCAAATGTTGACTGATATCAGTGCATCATGCATCACTTTGGAAATAAAAGTAGCTAAAACAAGAGATATCTAAGAAAAACTAGAGAATAAAATGCCTAGTACATTACCTTGCACATAGTAGGTCTAAATCAATGTTTTCCTTCCTTTTCCCTCTCACCCATACACGGGGCCCTAATATTACCTCTTCCTTTAATGACTGGAGACATAGACTTACTAGTGCAAAAGAGGCTTACTGGCCCCACAGAAGGGGCTGGCATTCAAGTGCTCATTATACAGACAAGCAAGGAGCGTGCTCTGAGAACGGGGGTACAGGTCCGGGGGAGGTGCAGCTCAGGTCGGTCGTGGGGCACAAGACACAGGCCACCTGCCTGCTTCCTTCTTGCTCTGTGTTGGTCTTTGTTACCTGAAGGAACTTTCATAAATATGTGTTTAATAAGTGGACTAATAATCCTGCCTCCACGACGAGTTGCTCTACCTTACACTTCTCACATGCATTCGATTACTTATGAACAAGATTAAAGCACGTCATGGGAAGGTGGACTTCAACATACAAAATTATCTATAATAAATAGTGTAAAAAGTGGATAAGGGAGGTAAGTAGCTGGCAGAGTAGGACTCAAGGTGTTTGCCAATGCTTCACATACAGTAGGTGATGAGAAAGTATGTGAGGGACCACAAGAAAAAGTAGTAAATTACAAGCGTTCACAGTTCTGTTCTCTTTCCCTTTTCCTCAGCCCGTTAAAGGCAATTCTATCTTTTCCTATTCAGCTTCTTCCCCTTTCCCACTTCTATCAGGCGGGAAAGTGTTCAGCTGCTGAGAATGGAGACATTAAGACACAGTGGCTTAAATACTCAGAGGGTGATTTTCTCACATATATTAAGTCTGGCTTCTGGAATTGGTTCAATACTTCATCAGTGTCAAGACCAGGGCTCTTGCGATTCCTTTGGCCTTTAATTCATGCTCAGCACCTCATAGTCAAAAAATGGCTGCCTTAGCTCCAGGTAGCACATTTTTTTCAAGGCAGGAAAAAGGGCATAGACCACATATGCCCCTTATCAGAAACACTAATATCTCCCCAGAGGCTAAAATAAATATGGATAGAGATTGATCTCAATGTGAACCACTGTAGCATCACGTATGGAGTCAAAGAAGTGGAAACAAATTATATGCCCAAAGAGAAAGGGACTGCTTAAGTATATGCTGTTATATGTTTACAATAGAAAATTAAGCAGAGAATAAAATATTTTTAATGAATCCTTAGAAATGTTGGAAAATGCTCATTTAAATTTTGAAGTGAAAAAAGCAGGCCACAGAACTATATGATTCCAATTAAAATATTTAAAAATACATAGGTATATAGAAAAAAGAATTGAAAGGGACTATGCCAGGACTATCAGAGTTTTTCCTTTTCTTCTTCCCTTATTCTCTGCCTCTTCCACATCTTCTCTAATGTCCAGAAACTATTTTATTAAGAAAAGAGCTCGCCGTTGGCAGATCTTCTCTTCAACCATTCCTTGATTCCCACCCCCACCTCCTGCTAATAAGCACTCACTCTCTTGTCTAATTCTCAAGCCTTGACCTACATAGCGAGCTCCGGACTCTCAACTAATAGGGCAAGTCAGATCATGCACCCTCCAGTCTAATTTTGGTAGGACAACCATATGTCCCAGTTTTCACCTGTTGTAAAGGCATAATTATTAATAGTTCTCCCTTTCCTTTTCAGAGGTTAGCAATGTAAATTGTCCCAGTACCCCTCAAGGCCTCCCAACTTGCTAAGGTTACAGCACCCAGAAGGCACCATGGGACAGTCAACAAAGCAAAGAGCCTTGGGGGATGGAGATACAGATTCAAACTTGAGCTCCATCTCTGACAAGCTGCATAACCATCGGGTCTCCAAGCTTTGGAGTCCTTCCCTATAAATCAAGAACTATAATGCCTATCTTGCTGTACCGTGGCCTGGAGTAAGTGAGGGAGTCCACACAAAGTGCCAGAATTCTGGCCTCATGCCTGGAAGGCAGAAGCCTGCTGTCACCCCGACTCCTGTCACAAACACTCTGAGGTCAGTAGCCTCAAATTAATCCCAGGGCCCCGCAGGCTCTCCTTGGTGCAGGGACAGCGAGGAGGCGTCCTGGGATCAATGTCAGAGTAATTCAGAGAAGCAGAGTGGTGAATAGCATAATCATATCTGATTTATATGCGTGACCATGTGGGAGGATTAGTGACAGGAATTAAGGGGCTTTAAAAACCACGGGTGTCACTTCCATCGGTTAGCAGTTCCCCAGCCACGTGGGCCATCTGCCAGGGAGTTCTGAAATGCACTTGACGTCTATTTGAGACTGTCCTTTTGGGAAAGGCCCAAGGGAAATTTAGAGAGGTCACTGAGAAGCCCTACGTAAAGGGATGTCCCCTTGCAAACCTGTGAAGAGCAGAGGAAAGGGCCTATGTTGACGCATCCTGGGTCCAGATTTTGGACCTGAAACCCTGGGCCCTGCAGTATGAGCTCAATGGACACATAGGTCATGGGCCAGTATGCTTCTGAAATGAATTAGTGTACATTCTTTCACATTTCTTTGCACACAACCTTCTTCCCCCAGCTACCCAGAGGCATCCATTTCTCTGGGAAAGAATTAAAAAATTTTTGAGCAATAAGGCAAAGAGAAGATGCCCAGCTTCTGACATCTTTCCCTTGGTTGTAGTGTGTCAAGTGTCTTAGAAGCTAGATTTTGTTGAGGAGAGAAGAAAAAAGATTTTGAAATCCCAAAGTTCTGTTACTTATCAAGAGCTACTTCTAGTGTGTTACTCTGAGCAGCTTGGAATGTGAAGTGGGATAGTCTCCTGGAAATATGAAGAGGAGGAAGAAATGCTTCCATTGAGAGGTTCATGGAGAAGACATAGGAATAAGATCTCTAATTCAGTGTTCTTACTACCCCTGCCTTTTGAGAGGGTCAACATTTGGGGGGAGGGATAGTAGAATATTCCAGAATGAGAAAATCAGAACATTTCTTTGCTTCCCTTAATATGGTAACAACAGTGCTGATAGTAACATTAACAGCAACTAGGAGAGCTTACACTGTGGACACTTCACATGTGCCAGGTGTGTTCTAGGTCCATGACATGCATGATTTCATTGAACCCTCACAGTAACCTCATGAGGCAGGTACTAGTACTATCCCCGTTTCAGAGATGAGGGAATGGAAGCACAGAGAATTTGAAATCAATTTTCCAAGGCCACCAGCTAGAAAGTGACTGAGCTAGGTTTCAAGCCCTCAAAGAAAGATCCAGAGTCCATGCTGTAAACCCCAAGATCCCACTGCTTCCTGGTCATGACATGAGCTTATTCCTATTTTGAGGCTTGCGACGTGCCAGGTCGTGTTTTAAGTGCATTACAAATAGTATGTCATTTGACCCTCAATAACCCCACAACTTAGATGCCATTATCATCCCCACTTTACACATGAAGAAACGGGCAGAGAGAAGCTTTAAAACTTTCACAAATTCATACAGCTAGCAAGTGCCAAAGTGAGATTTGAACCCAGGCAGTCTGCTTCTGAGTCCCTGCTGCTGTGGCTGAGCCCCAGGATTCTTAGTGCCAGGAAGAGAAGACATGGGGAAGACCTTGGGGCCTAACGACTGAGGGAGGAGCAACTGAGCCCATCAGCCCCAGAAGGCAGCAGCCTTGGAAAACACTTGGTCCCCTGGTTTGAAGATAGTTCTCATCTCCCATCCCCTTCTCTTCTCCATAATCTTCAAAGCTCACATGGACTAACAGAAAAGGCTTCCAAATGACTTATCTGTGATATATTCCCTCTGCAGCCAGACCCTCCTGTGTCACCTGAAACATAAGCCTGACCCTCTTACTTCTTAGGTTACAAACCTTCAGTGGTTCTCATTGGCTAGCGCAGCACTGCGTAATGGAACTTTCTGTGATGCTGGAAATGGTCTCTATCTGCATTGCCCAATAAAATTGCCACTAGACATATTTGGGTATTGAACACTTGAAATATTGCCTTTGCCACTGAGAAACTGAATTTTTAATTTTATATAATTTAAATTAATTTGAATAGCCTCATGTGGCTAGTAGACAGTGCAGGTCTACAGTATGAAGTCCCAAGTCCCTAGCCTGACAATAAGACCCTTCCTGACCTGGGCACTGCCTTCTCATCCAGCCTAGAGTGTTCTAATCACCCATCCTTCACCTGCAGGTGCTTGCAGCATCTTGATCCAGCTGAGCTATGTTGTGCTTCCATGCTTTTGCACAGCACCGGGGCAACAGTCAGACAAGAGAAGCGCGTAAGGCACGCAATTTAAGGAGGCACTCAGTCTCAGTGTCACGCAATGCAGAGTCTGGAAAGTCCTTCAGTGCTTTCCCTTCTCCATCAGTCCCCACTCATCCTTCAAGTCCCGTCTCAAATGCCTCCTCTACCAGGAAGCCTTTCCCAACACCCCCAGCCAGAACTGGGTCCCTTTCCCTCCATGTCACCTAGAGCTTACACAACACTTTGCCATCCTCCTTATCATCCTGAGCCCCTGCCGGTTTCCCCATCTGCCTCTCCTCTGGCTGGTCAGTTCTTTAAGACCAGGGACTGTGAGTCATTCACCTCTACATCAGCGCTGTCCTAGCCAGAGAAGGGGTTCATTCAGTGAATGCAAATCAAATTACTGAATTGAATTTTTGTGGCAATGGAGGTCTTCCATTCTTGTGGCCTATCCCACAATGACAGCTCCTCCCAAAAATCTCAGACGTGTCAGTTTGGGGTTAAGCCAGGACATATGATGTCAGCAAACAGAAGGGAGGGGAGGAGACGTTATCACTCTCGTGACTTAAGTCTAAATCCTTTTTTAAGTCCAGCTACACTTCTCTGCAGGACTCCATTGCCCCCTGTCCCCAGCCCCTTCACTTCACATCCCTCTGCCTTCTCTCTCCTCCCTGCCACAGCATGGCCTTGCTCTGTTGGCCTCTGCCAGACTCTGGACTCTGCCCCACCCCTTCTCACCTCCAGTAGAATTGGATGCTGTTGGTCTAGGAAACAACCTTGAAGCTATACTTGTTCCTCTACCAGCAGTAATTAGTTACTGAATAAACAGCAAGAGAGCCTCGGGGTAGGCCTCACATGCAGGACTTTCAGACTGGGTGGAAAACATCAAGATGTAATGAAACTTCTGCTCTGAATCACGTCTGGAGAATGAAAGGGTGGAGAGAGCCAAATCCTGAAACACATGAGGAAAATAGGAGAAGGGAGCACAGTTCTCCTTGGAGTTTCTGCGTCTTTGCAACATTGTTGGGAGGGGAGAAACATTCACTGGACACTCAGAGCCAGGAGGCTGCTTTGCTAAACCTCCCCTTGCTCTGGGTTTTGCTCTTTGGGGGCTGCAGAAACCCATGATGCTGACTGGAGTTTTGTGTCTGTGGATGTTTCAGAAGAGGTAAAACGGTTAAGACTCCTCAAAAATGTGGAACACCTAGTACAGGACAGGAAGTTACAGCCACATGGGTTGCCTAGGATCAGGGCTCATCTCAAACACACTCACTCATAATCAGAGGAACTGCAGCCCAGAGCGGGAGGTGGCTTTGCTGAGTGCACAGGGCAGGTTAGCAGCAAGGCTCCTGGGCCTTGAACCCAGGTCCCCTGATGCTCAGGTGGCAGCTCTTCCTGCTGTAGCTCAACAACAGAGGGAACATGGGTTCAGGAAACACAGCTGACTTTCGTTCTTAACTATCTCCCCTTTCATCCTTACAAATGTCCCTGCAGAAAGGACACGTCTTCTCGGTGGGGTGGATTGAAACAAGCCCAGAAGCTAGGGGCAAATAATCTTGGGTCAAGTCCAGGTTCTTACACTTGTTTGCTCCTGATGTGGGCACATTATTTAACCTTCTGGACTTCAGCCTCTCATCTGTGAAGTGGGGCTGGTAAACTTGATCTCGCAGGCAATTTATGGGGATTAAATGAGATAATGGATATAAAGTATCTAATTCAACAGCTCCGTTTATCAAATTAAGCAGCTGCCCGTGCCTACTCTAGGGATTCAGAGGTGCCAGCTGGATGCCCAGGAGGTGGCAGGCATCCATCGTGACCAGCTGGTAGGGGCAGGATGGGGGTGGGGATGCCAGTGAAGGCAGCCCCATTGTCTGTAGACACCCAGACCCGAGGAGTTGTGTTCACTCCCCTGCACCCCGCTGCAGCCCCGAGCTCCTGCTGGCTCTGCAGCACCCCCTCCTCATCCCCCCAAGACATCTGGAGCAGCTGACTCAAGCACCAATGAGATAATGTTTTTATTTGCTCTGTTTGTTTTTTGTTTATAAACCTGGGCTCCCGGGAGAAGCCAGATCCAAAGGCAGGTCTGAGCCTCAGGGCTGACCACAGGACTGCAAGGACCGGGCCCAGTTGGGGAAAACACCAGGCCACCACACCTAACGGGCCGTCCCGACTGCCCTGCCCTTGCACTATGACAGCGCTTCTCCTCCTTGTCCACCCAGGCAGGGGGCTGTGGAGGCACAGGCAGAGCCAGCAGGGACCCTGCCCTGGAGACCCTCGGGGGCTCTCAAAAAAGGCCGAGAGACTATTTTCTGATGCAATATGATCAAGCTACGATGGCAACAAAAGCTCCCAGGCTCATTGGAGGACTAAATTCGTTATAGCAAGTCCTGAGAGGGTTAACAATTATTCTTACAAAAAGGGAAACACAGGAGCTTTAGAAGCCCCAAGGGGGCTCAGAGTCCAGTCTTGGGAGTGGGATTTGCTGAAATCCATGCTGGGCTCTGCTCTGAGGAAACCACAGAGACATGTAAGACTCAATCCCTGTCCCCCAAACGCTCTTAGGTCTGGTGAAAAAGAAGATACAGGAATAATCACCTGATTGTGTGAATCCTGCAGGAAACTCTCTAGCATCAGCTGCACCTCCCAGAGCCTCAGTTTACCCACCTAGATCTATATTCTCAGTATCATAATTATCCTTTTCTTACAAGGCTTATGTGAGATGAAATGAAACTGCCTGTGTAAGGCAGTTAGCAGAGCTCCCAGCCCATTGTAAGCTCAGTAAATGTGACTTAGTGTGAAGACAGTGGTGAGGATTGGCAAGGTGTTGTCATGAGGCACCAAAGTGGGTGGATATGTGGTAGGCATGGGGGAGCACCCCAGGGAAGGTGATATTTGGGTTGGGACATGGAAGATGAGTAAGAGTCCAGCAGGCGGAGGGATCAGTGGGGAAAGAGAACTGGCAAGAAGATGTGACATGGCATGGCATTCTTGGAAAACAATGGCAGCTGGATGTGAAGGCCAAGTTTCTTCTAGAGCATCTAGATTTGCTCTATCTGTGGTTGGAGATGTGAGGAGTCATTTCATGGACATCAGGGACCTTGAACGCAAATGTAAGGAATACAGATTCTGTCCTATAGGCCAGTGGTTTTCAATTCTCTCTCCCTCCCTCCTTCCCTCCCTCTCTCCCTTCCTTCCTTCTTTCCTCCCTTCCTACCTCCCTCCCTCCCTTTCTACCTCCTTTCCGTCCTCCCTTCTTTCCTTTTTTTCCTGTCTTTCTCTCCTTCTCTTTCATTTTGGCAGTGGAATCTTTCGTCTAAACACAATCTTAAACAGAAGCTCCATATAAAGAACAGATTGAGGAGGAACTGCTCTGGTTGAAGGATAGCTAGAGAGTTGTCGTAGCCTGGGTCCCTTGCAGAAAGCAGAGCTTGAAAAAAGGGTTTGTGGGCAGGTAGTTACTTTTTGGACATAATCTCAGGTAACAGGAATAAGGGGCCGGGAAGCAGGGACACGAGGAAGGAAGAAAGCCAATACGAGGGTGTTGATGGAGCTGATCATCACTATGGACAGTGGGGTTGGATTCTGCTGGGACCCCCCCTGAGGAGCATATACATAGTGCTTCACAGTTGTCTGAGGATGGGAAATGGGTTCACTAATCCACCTGCTTCCCTCCCCCAGTGGCTAAGGACTGCTCTGTGGGATAACTGCCTTGCATTTTCAGATTGGCCCAAGGATAGGTGTTGAGCAGGTTCCCGTGGGTGCCCTACCTCATGACGTTAGAGAATCTCGGGGCAGCAAGTGAGCGAGGTGGAGGTGCAGCTGAGGAACAGTGCCTCAGACCCCTCCAGCGATGGCCGGAGTGAAAGGCGGGTTGAAAGGATGTGAGGCGGGGCACAAGCAGCGTGAATGCAAGATCTCTCTCATGGTGTGAGTGTGTGGAGAGGTGAGTAGGGAGAGGAAGTCCATTTAGGCAACTGTTGCTGTAGACCAGGTAGAAAACAGTGAGGGAGGAAACCAAATCACCTGGAGTGAGAAGGAAGGGGAGGCACCATTTTGAGAGTGCTTAGGGACGTGGAATCCACAGGGCTTGGTGGCTGGTTGTGGGAGATGAAGGAGAGGGAGCAATTGCTGGGGGTCCAGCTGGGGCAGCTAGACAGATGGTGATGCTGTTCACCCAAAAGGTGGAGGAGGTTTATTTGTTTCTTTGAAATGGAACAAGGGTTTTTCCTTTTCCAGATGGAGAGAAAATGTGTCCTCAGCTTTCTTATAGGCCTCTACCAAGCAGCTCACTGTCTGCGTGGAACAGAAAGAAATTCCAAAATCGTGCAAATGGGGCTGGGGGAGGGGCAGGGGTGTGTGCACAGGACACGATTGTTTTCCTCCTCTGCTTACTCTTGTGTCTACAGAACTACTACCTGCTCCCCGGTCTTGTAGACTCAGAGACACCTGATGTTGTAAAGACCCTCTCTTTTTGCAGATGGAGAAGTTGGCCACAATGAAGAGATGTACAGGCATCCACACGGTGAGTAGAGATCAGAATCCTGACGGTAACCCAGGCCCAATTCTTGTTCCTCTGCCCCTACCCTGTACGTCCCCATACCTCATTTTTGTACACTGCCAGCTTGCTCATATTAGAATGGGCCTAGGGATGCTCTGAGGGTTTGGGTCAGCACCCCCTACCTCAGCAAGTGAACAAACAGACAGCCTTGCCTGTGTATAGCCTTTAGAAGATCTGATGCCATTTTCCAGTCATTACCTCTCTTAAACCGCAGTTCTCTCCTTGTTTCATCCAGGATCAAACTGGCCCACAGAGCAGTAAAGCAATGTGCCCAAGGTCTCAAGACCAGGGATGAAACCTGGACCTGAAACCAGGTTTCTTGGATTTTTCCTCACTTCTGACGTGGGATTAAACTCACGTCCATATATATGAGGCACACTAGCACATAGCAGGGACCCAGTGAATGTTATTTTCCTCTCCTTCTCCTCTGATATTCTCCACCAAACCTGCCATTGCTCCCATAGTTCCTCCAGCCAGTGCATTCTGCAGGAGCTCCTGGATTACTTTATCCCTCTATAAAAGGACAAGAATGGTTCAGAGGTTCCTGCAGCTCAGACAACTTCTCTAAAGCTCTGAGCCTGCGTCTCATGGCCCTCAGGGTGAAGTCCAGACCCCTCACCCCGACATCAAGGTAACCCATGTACCACAGCCCCTCTGACTCTGCCCTTCTCTCTGACACCACGCTGACTGCCCTGCGCACAGTTCTTGCCCTCTCCGTTACAGCTCTGCAGGGAGAGCACTCAGAACCCTGGAAGTCACTGCCTGTTTGGGAATTGTACCCACCACTAGACCGCACTCCTTCAGAGTGAGACAAGCCTTATTCACATCGTGTTACTCTATTGAATAGCACAGAGCCTGGCATAGGGTAGGTACTCAGTAAATATTCGTTGAATTGATGCAACAATAAATAAATACATAAATCGGTGAAGCAATGAATGAAGATAATGATACCCACCCTTAATGAACTTGCAGAGTTGTGGTAAAGATACAAGATGTGTAAGAGCAGGACAAACTATGAGGTGCCAGAAGAATACAGACCATTATTCCCAGGGTGCTCACATGTCCTTTGTTGGTGCTGTGTGTGCCGCTGTTTGAGTGGCAGGGGTCGACGAGAACCTTGCAAAGTAACCTCATTTATCGTTATGTAAGGAACCGTGTTGCAGTTTCTGAATAGAGCGTGGCACGGAAAAAGCATTCAGATCAACGGGGTAGATTCAAGCCCTAGGGCAGTCTGCCATTCCCATTTAGCGGATCACCCGGAAATTCCAAAGGGCTCTAGTTGATCTTAACTTCTTAACTTCACTCAACTTCTCTGAGACTCTATTTTCTCAACATTAAATGGAGACATAATAGCAATTGCCTCTAGAGTGCTTGTGTTAGGATTACGCAAACTAGACAATGCATAGCTGGAAGGTGCCCGTCCTGGTGTCTGCCTCCTGGTAAAAGCTAAGTAACTGGCAATGATGCTGGTGATGATAATGATATTGCTGAGGCTGGTGGTTGATTGCTCCCAGATCCTAGTACAGCACCTGGCTTATAGGTCAGGCTAAGTAATGTTTGTTGAAAAACAAAGTCAGATCCTCCAGGAGAACTCAATCAGGCAAGAGGGATAAACATGTGGAGTGAGTTACTGGCAAAGCAACTGAAGCCAAGATTCTAAATGAGTTCATGAGAAATCGGGTTCATTTCTTTTTAGAGATGGATGAAAAATATGGTGAAAAAACAGGAAACTGGGATCCTGATGAACCAGAAAGAAGGGCAGTAAGTGAAAAAAGCCAGATGGTTTCTTCCTTTTCTTAGCATTGAGTCCATCCCACAACAAACAGAGAACTACTTTTTACGAATGATATTGTAGTCATTTAACTGGGCTGGACTGCAAGGCATGCTGGGATCTCAATGATCCTTTGGGGTCCTTTGGAATCCCTTGGCTGGGTAACTGACAGGAGTTGAGATAAGGCCAATCCTTGATGAAGTATGGTGGAGATGAATGCAGGGGATTCTAAGTGCTTACCAGGCCATAGTGCCTTGGGTATGACTTGTCATGCTCTGTGCACTGTGACTGCCCTACACCAGTGACAACTGATTAGACTCGAATCTAGACATCAGGCAATGAGCAGCAGCCTTGAGAATCTGGCTTGAGCATCTGCCCTGTAGGAATACTCCATATTATGTGCTGATAAAGGGACATGATCAGGTTCTCTCTAAGGAAGTTATGAATATGACACACAGAGAAATTCAGTGAAAAAGAGTAGAAATTGTGGAGAAAGCTGCAAGTAGAGGGGAAGCAACTGGGGAGAGAGAGAGAACCAGAAGGAAAGCACTGAAATAGGGAGTGCCAGGGCAGGGAGCCCAGTGACCACTACCAAGGAGGACAAAAGTTCCAGGCTGCTGTTGTTTCTCGTGCCGCGAGGCATCCTGGGTGCGTTCTCCCTGAGGCCTGGCAGAGCAGCTGCCAGTTTCTGGAGCTTCCTTACTTCCCTGAGTATCTTTCCACAAAAGCTCTGAAGGTGAGGCAACCCGACTTGTTGTTAACTGCAACCCGAAAGAGACAGCTGTCGGTGTGCCCTGTTTCAGGCTTGGGCTGCAGCTACACTGAGATCTACAGGGACGAACTGCACAGGAGAGCCCTGGGCCAGGTGTCTTCATTCCTCCAATCTGCATGCACGGTTGACTCAAGACCTGCTTGGTTTAGGAAACATCCCCATGCATTGACAGAAGGCCTGGGGTGGTGGGGAGAGCCCAGGCCTCAGAAAGAAGGCAATTTGAAAAAGATAGGTCCTCAGGATCCCAGCCAACATATCTAAGGTGTCAGACCAGGCATTTGTCCAAGCAGGAGATGGGACTCATGTCAGGAGTGAGGGGGATGCCAGGGTATCAGTGGGCATCCCTTGTCCTGGATGCGGGTGTGCTCTAAGTAGCCTAGTGGCACAGAGCTGCCCATGGCTGCAGCCAGGCTCAGCAGACACCAGCCACTCTTGACAGTGACCAGTGGCAGGTCATTGCTCTCTGAGAGGGGTGATGGGACCCCTCTCAGGGCTAACTTGCTGTTGGATCATGATCCCCAATTATGAACAATGCTGCTCAGTTGACTCGGGCAGAGTAGGGACGGACTTGGAACCCTAAGGCCTCATGGGTTGTTGGAGAGTCAGCCTGGGAAAACAGGAGCTGACAGCTGCACTCGTGGTTATCCATTTTCTACAGACACTAGTTAGATATATCCTCTGCTCTTCTCTAAGCTATGGTGTTGGTAAAGACCACGTCCCGGTCTTCTTAGTATTCCCAGCCCCAGCATGGTGCCAGGCACATGGGAGGTGTTCAGTAAATCACTGCAGAATTTATGAATAAACATTTAGAGCTGGGGAAATATTTTCCTAAGAGAAGCACAAACTTAAGATTCCAAATCTTACCCCTTCAACCTGAGACTTTCTCAGGTTATCAAAGGAAGTTCATTAATACACTTCGTGCTTGAAGCAGAGGTAGCTGTGACATGGAAGAAATGACTTCTAACCTGGAGATGCTGGTTCAAACCCTGTCTTTAGCAGTTACTAGCTGGGGGCCCAACAGACGGTTACCTCACATCTCTGTAAAATGAAGAGATAATGCCTATTCATGGAGTAACTGAGGGTTTGGCAAGATGACACGTGAGAAAATAGCAGTCTACGGCACAGCTCGATAAATGTTTGTTGAATGGCAAATGCCATTCTGGTGACTAAAGTTCACCATGGCTCAGTTCTGCTTTTTGCCTTGACTCATCCCCCTGTTGCCTGCCAAGAACCATTCTGTGTTCAGCCTGGTTCTTTCTAAAACTGAGGGACATTCACAAGGCTGGCTGGCATCTGGTAGGAAGCCACCCTTGGTTATTACCGCCCATCCTTGGGAGACAGGGAGTGACAGGCAGACTCTGAAAGGGGAGTCCTGGGCACTGAGTATATGAATCTGTCATTGAAGCCACTTCTTGGGGAAAGCATGGGCACCTATAGAGGGAGGGATCCAGCAGTGCCGGCTGACTGGCACTTCTTTTAGAGGCATTGGTCTCTGAGCTTCTGCAAGTATCATTTGGGTTAGAGAAGCCACAGGTTTAGGTTTGCTAAATACAAGATTAAGTAAGGCAAAATATCAGGAGAGAGGCAGAGATGAAGACTTATAAAGCGATATGTTGAGAAAAGGCCATGATAACTGCTTTATATCTTCCCTGAGAAAAATGTGCACAAACAACAAATTTCAACTGCAGAGAGCATGAGGACCCACAGGAGGACTGTTGGAGAGCTGCAGGCTGGGATGCATCACTGAGGAGTGGGATGCATTGCTGCACTCATTGACTGGACAGTCTGAGCCAGGTTCTTTCCATATATTACCTCTCATCCACATTGTAGTCCTACAGAGTAGAGTTTATTATCCCTGTTTTAGTGATATGGAAACTGTTGCTCAGGTTTGTTAAGCAACTCACCCAAACTCATGACACTATTGAGTGTCAGACCTGGAACTTGTCCGTCCAAAGGATATTGTTTTACTGACTCACACTGCCCAGGGACTTTTCTGGTTTTAAATTATCTTTAATGTAAATGTTATATACTTATTGCAGAAAAAGTTGGAGGAACAGGACTTCAGGGTGAACCTTTTATTTAAGGAGGGTGTTGGGTATACTCTAACCAACTTTCCATTGTACTTCACCACTCTATGGATTTGGCATGTCACCATAATGAACTAGTTGTTCAATCTATAGCTCCGTTGAGGGGCTCTCCTTGATCTCTCTGAAGTGTGAAACTCTATTGACTTCACGTCTTCTCTTGGTTGGCTCCACCAGCCATGGACTCATGTGATAACCCCCTAGTTGTTCTACCTGCTAAAAGGTCTCTCTGCTCCAGTCCATTCTCCAACATGGAAGCCAAAATGATCTTCCCAAAGTCTGGCTCTGCTTCATGTCCCAGCTTTGCACTCAAATCTAGAAGGGCTCTCTCTTGCTGATCACATTTAGTCCAGTTCTGTGGTCTGGCATTTAAGGACTCCTGCAATTCTCTCAATCTCTAACCTTCCATCTTCAGCCAATCAGAACTGACTAGTTTCTGATCCCTAAATGCTGCCTGCTCTTTCTCACCTCTGTGCCTTTGCTCATGCCATCCCTAGAGATTTCTCCAGGGGATAAGTATAAAATTATACTGATCATTTAAGCCTGAGGACAAATACTACCCCTTCCCCTTTGCACGGAATGCAGTACCTAGAATATGAATTGTGATCAAGAGATTCTTATACATTCATGCATATATAATGGACCCCTACTATGTAACAGGCACTGTGCAATCCAAAATGGAGATGGAGAACCGTTAAGCTGAATTGCAGGATATCGAGCTTTTATTATCTGGATAGACATGTTAATGTTTATATCTTTTTGTGTTGCAATTAGCTAACATTTGTAGTGAACTTGACAATTTGAAAAGTATCTTCATATCCATGCTTTCATTTGAAATTTAGCACCATATGGTGAAGATATATAGGTCAGAGTGTTACAAGTAAGCCGATGTTCAGAGAGACTTGAATGACTTGTTTCAGATCTTATACCTGAGAAGTAAGGAATTGGCTTTTCAATCCTTTAAATCTCTTCAATTCAAATTGCTTACATTTTTGAATCTGTCAATTTCTACAAAGCATGAAGTACATATTTTTCTTTTCCTTTTTTTAAAATTAAGTTTTACTTTTTCAACAATGTAATGCATGAATATGATTTTTTTTTAAATCAAATACTACTAAAGGTCTTAGAATAGTAATCCTTTCTCCCTCCATCCCTATTTACCAGTTCTGACCCCATATTCAGACATTTTAACCACTTTCACTGTTATTTAATCTATATTTCTAAATCAAATTTGTATGCTGTTTCTTGATATATCAATTTTAAACATCTTTTGAGCTAAACATTTTTTGCCGACATTATCCTGATACAATAATTGAGTAATTAGTTCTCACACATCATCATCCTGGTGGATGAGAAGTGGTATTTCATCATGGTTTTGATTTCCACGTCTCTAATCGCTAATGATGTTGAGTATCTTTTCATGTGCTTATTGGCTATTTGTATAGCTTCTTTAGAGAAATGTCTATTCAAATCATTTGCCCATTTTTCAACTGGGTTGTCACTTTATTATTGAGTTTAAGAGTTCTTTATATATTCTGGATATGAGTTCCTTGTCAGATACTATTTGAGTTGTAAATATTTTCTCTTTATTTGTGGGTTACCTTTTCACTTTCTTGACTGTGTTCTTTGAAGCACAAAATTTAAAAATTTTTACCAAGTCCAATTTATCTATATTTTCTTCTGTTGTTTGTGCTTTTGGTGTCATATAAGAAGACTCTGTCTAACCCATGGTAATGAAAATTTATTCCTATATTTTCCTCTAAGAGTTATATAGTTATAGCTCTGACATTTAGGTCTATACAAATTATGAGTTATTTTTTGTATATAGTGTTATTAAATTTATTTTTAGATGGTTTACATCATTTGATTTATAAAATGAATTTACCCTTTTTATTAATATTTTATTTACCTACTGTAGTTGTATAGAGAAGTTATTAATTTTTATATATTTATTTGTTACCAGTAACCTTTCTAAATTCTATAAGTTTTTAGTTTTTTTTTTTCCTTTGGGGGTTAAGAAACAGAAAATAATAATTGATTTTTAAATTTCCTTTTTAATAGATTTATCCCTTTGTACTTTACTTCACTGACTTAAACTTCCAGAACAATGTTAAATAATAACAGATGATGGTGGACATTTGTGTTTTACTCTTGACTTTAATGGTAATGCACCTGGTATTTAATTATTAAGTTTGAAATTGACTTCTCATATTCTTGACCATGTGAGAACCATCCTTCTATTCCTTCTGTACTATTTGTAGTTTAATCAGGAATGGTATGGTAAATTTCATCAAGATGATCATGTTTTTTCTCCTTTACCATCTAATGTAATGATGTGATACAGTTATCTGCATTTTCAGTATTGAACCATCCTTGCATTTCTGGAATGAATACTCTTAGAGTACATTATTCTTTTAAGATACTGCTGGTTTGTATCTGCTCACATTTTATTTATGTACTTGCACAAATGATATTGCCCAACATCAATATGTGCCAAATTTCCTTTCTTGAACCAAGTCAAACTACATTAAGAAAGTAAGGGGAAGTTAGCAAGAAAAGGCCCAGATGAGATTGATCTCATTTCTATTCATTTTAGAGAAACTGGTCATTGTCCATCTGACAAAGTGCTTGTTGTATATCACAATTTCTCACTCCAAGGTCCTGCCCCTATTTTAGCAAAGCATAGAAAGGAAGTACAGAAGCATCACAGGGCAGTCCTAGTAACATAAAACTATAACAGCACAATAGTTATACTACCATGTATTAAGTGTTTACAAAATGCCAAACAGTACTTGATACTACATATATTACTTCTTCTTCTTCTTATTCTTATTGGCAGAAAAAAACATATTAGGATATTAATTTGTGTTTTCCACATGATAGGAGGTTGGAAAAAGTGTGTCTGGAGTATATGTTCCCTCCTCTTGATGGAGTTATTAAAGGCTTTTGTGTTGCAGCCTGCAAAAAGAAGGCATCTAAAAGACACCCTCATACCTACTCCCACCCCCAGGCCTTTGTTTGAGGAACTTAATGAAGGAAGTTAGTATTTGGGGTGGAGAAGGAGGCAGAACTGCCCTACAAGGTAAGCAAAGGTTATCACCCCAGAGCCTGGGGTGGGGGAGCATGCTGTGGCAGGTTCCACAAGTGACAGGAACTCAGGCAACATCCTGAGAAGTGCTGGGATCTCTGGTGACGTGGTACATGGCTGCCACAGAATTGGATACTGAGAGTCAAAGTCTTGGGACCTTTGCAAAATAGCCCAACGCCCACGCTTAGCATGAGGGCACAGAGTTCCGTGTTTATGAATGGAAATATTTTCATTTTAGCATCTCGGTGAACAGCTACGGACTTAAGAATAGAGTTCGTTCTTCTACTTTTCAGGCACCAGGAGAGGCCTTCAATCTTTGTACACAGCCTAGAAAGGAGACAAGAGTTCCCCTCAACTCCACCTTAACAATGTAGTGGTTTGCTTGTTGCACTTCAGCAATGGAGAGCAAACTCCTGTCTATACAACTCTCACTCAAACCTTAGGAAGATTTTTTTAATCATTATTCCCATTTTCAGATAAACAAACTAATACCCAGAGAGGTTAAGTAACTTGTCTAAGGTCATGATATCATCTTAAATTGACCAGAGTTCAGAAAGCATGGCTCAACAGTTATATTATGCTGCCTTAGTTAAAACAAACAAATAGACAAAAAAACAAGAAACTACTTCTTACTGAGGGACTACTTATGCCAGACAAAAGGCTAAATGCCATATATATGTATGTATGTATATAGATATAGATATAGATGGATATATAAATATATGCATTTATTAATTTATTTATGTTACCTCCAACGCTTATAAGAAACTTTCATGGAAAGTCTTCCTATTGTATTACTTATCTCGTTTTATGATAAAACAGAAGGTAGAGAATCATTCTGGTAGTTGACAGACCTAGTGTCTAGCCTCAGTTCTGCTTCTAACTCTTCACTTTAGTTCCTTCATTTGTGACGTGAGAATAGCAAAACTTGCCTTTCCATATTATTATGGGTATGGAGTGAGGTATTGGAAATAGCAGGATCTTAACTATAAAAAGAGGTGCAAACGTGAACCCTGCCTCTACTGAGATTGCAGTCTGTATTGCTCATTTCAACTGAGAGCCTGTCTCAGCAGTTACCAGGATACTGAGACATACATTACAATGCAGAGGGGATCAAGACACCAGGAGCTGGACACTGGCCTTGGAAACTGATTGTTTACATTTGTGTTTGTAGTCTCCTTGAAGCAGAGGTTAGGTCATAGTTCTTTTGCGCCTTGCAAAGTCAGCTGGAAACTGCTTACAGCCAGGCATCCCATCTGATTTCTTCTTTCCAGTCCTTGGAAGAAGGAAGACAAACAAACAAGGTGCACTCTCATCACCACTCCAAGGAATCTCCCTTTGGTGGCTCTTCCAGGCAGCAGAAATGCTGGAGATTCACGTATGGAAGCCATCCACTGGGCCCAGAAAGTGATCTCTCAGTAGAAATCAAGTCACGCAAGGAACAGTCCAGAGACTTGCTGTGCAGGTGTCTGTACTCAGGACGATGTCAAGGCACGTGTCTGTGCTCTGAGATTGCCGCTTGGCGTTGGCCACAGCCAGAGCTGCTCGGGACAAGCTGCTAATCCAGGTGAGTGAGGAAGGGATCTAAAGTCTTTGTCAAAGAGTCGCTATAGTCAGCCTCGTTGGGGTCACAGCTTTGTAGCACCCCAAAACAGCAGCCAGACTATGTCAAAGGCAATGGGGGTGTCAGGGGAAAAGTCAACAGGAAACCACTGCGATTTAGTGATAGATTTCTTTTTCCATCAATATTGGGAGAGTGTGTCTGAGAAAGAAGGCATTTGAGGGACCCAACAAGGACCATGAGCACAGAGACCCATCTTTTACTCCGTGCTCATTCTGTACCCAAGGTACTTGACAACGCCTGGTGCATACTTGATACTCTCTGAATACTGGCTGGTGACTGACTGAATGAGTATTTTGGCAGCAACTGGGATGGTCCCACTTGCTATAAATCTTTGTACAATTTAATAATTTCTTCTTGTGGAGGAATAAATTCTGCACCAACCCTTAGTTTTTTCTCATCAATAATTACGATACCAAGTATGAAAGGAGCAACAGCCCTGGGCACAGAATCAAAAGTTCTGGGTCTGCATCTTGCTCCTCCCCTGACTAGTTGTGTGGCCACGGAGAAGTCACACAAGGATTCTGAACTTCGATTCCTTATCTGAGACTTTAGAGTAATGATTCCTACCTCATGAGGCTTTGTCTTTCTTTCAAAATTCAGTGGAAAAATGTGTGTGATCTGCCAGGACAGTTTCTGGGGGTGGCAGTGAAGAGGAAGGGCACATGCTCTGGCATCACAGCGTGTTCAGATCCTCGTTCTGCTACTTGCCAGCTGAGTGTCCATGGGCTAGTTACTCAACTTCTCTGAGTCTCCTCTTGTTCATCGCTAACAAAACGGCAGTAGTACCTGTTCTATTGGGTTGAGGGGATAATGAACATGAGGTACTTAACATGCTGCCTAGAATCTGATAAGCACTTATTATTATTATTATTGGAAAGAGGAAGCAACTTCTCATTTGCATATCAGCCTTTGATAAGATAGACCCTTATTGTTTCCTAAAGATTTTTCTTTTTTTTAAGTAAACTTTCAAGAGCTGAGTTTCACTACAGAACTTTAATGCAGCATATCATTTTTTGCATTTTTTCTCTCTTGCTTCTTTTGGAATAGAACCACTAAAATAGGAAAGGACTTTATAAGCCAGATAACGTCCTCTGCCCTTCCCCAGATCTTCAGGATATAACCCAAGTTCATGACACAATGAAGAAAGAAGTGTAAACGAGGGACACCTATCACACTGAGACAACACGTGGCTATTTCTCCAGTGTGATCTCACAGAGAATTCTCAGGTCAGACCGGGTTTCTGTGCCTCAAGTCTCTCATCTCTCTAAAGGAGATTCCTGACTCACAGGGTTGGGGTGAGGCTCAAAATACACGGTAGATGTGGAAAGCTTTCTAACTGAAGAAGAAACACTGAGCATACAAGTACTACCATGTGGTCCTCAGAGCACATGCTCCACGCTCCCTTCTTCTGGGTGGTTGAAACACCCTATAGGACCATCCTCTTTCCTGCTCAGTGAATCAGCCACAGCTCTCAGAAAACAAATGATTTCTCCTTCTAACCTGATCTCTGCCCACGTGAAACTGCAGCGTTTCCACACTCTTCTTCCTTACACCGCTGACATCCCCCTTCTTACTAATGCAAAGACGCTGCTCGCAGAAATTCTGAAGGTCAGAATTCTCACTCACACGCTCCTGCTGCTTTGCTATCTTAATGACTGACAGATGGCATTCCCACAGGAAAGACTGTTCTTGCAAGAGCTGGCTCAACACAGACGTTTCCCTTCCCTACCTTTTCCTCATTTTCCCCTCTTGCTTCCTGTGAAGCCCTGGGGAATATTTGAATGAATTCTCTGGTAGGGGGTTGGGGAGAGAAGCAGGGTCTGGAGGGCCCAGAACTAGGGCAGGTTCCCCACACAGGGCTCCAGACCCAGAGGATTAGTCAAACCAGGCTCTCTGTGGGCAAGACTGGGTGGGTCCAAACACCTGGTTGCCTGAATCGTACTCTATTGTTTTACCAGATGCTGTTCTATGTCTAACTTTATTCTTACAACATGGTGAGATAAGAATAATTTCCCAGTTTTCCAGATTAGAGAATCAAGGCTCAGAGAGGTTAAGCAACTTATCTGAAATCACACAGCTGGTAAGTGGCAGAGCTGGAATTGAAATGTGAATCTGCCTGATACTCATCCTCAGGTTCTTTTTCCCCGTAACAAACTATCTCCAGCCAGTAAGCCAAGGTAAGTTTGTGGGCTGAATCCTGGAAATATTTTGCCTTGGTTGCAAAGATATTTTCCAAATGAGAATAGAGTATTAATGAATAATTTCCCAAGGAGATTTGAATGCTGGAATGCTGGTGATAGCACTAATGAAAATCAGCAATTGCATCAGCTGGGCAGTTTTCCTCCTGAATCTTCTAGTCTCAAAGACCCAGAGGTTATTTCTGATTACATCAGCAGCCGCACAGACCCAATTTAGGAATCTCGAAACCACATATGTGACTCACAGGTCCTTGTTATAACAGTAGGAAACACATTAACTTGGCTTTAAAGAGCGTTCAGTGAAAAGTCAGGCTTCCAGAAACCAGTTTCTCAGTTTGTGAGGCACACAATCTAAGCCTTTCTCCTGATGATGATGTGTAGTGTGAGGCTGTACATTATGTGACCTGGCAGCTTAACAATATTTGCTTTTACAGACTGTGTCCCAGCACATTCCATTGAACTTATAGCAGGTGACTAATGAATATTTCACCACCATGACATTTTGAGTTGCAAGCCGTAGGGACTGTCATTTGATTGAACAATATATGAAAAAATGTTTTTAAAAACTTGTATTACAAAATCATTCCATGGAAATCATCAACAAGAGTTCTTTCAGTCTCATTCAGGACTGACGATAATGCCGGGATATTACAGACATTTCTGAATGAAGGAAGATGTCACTTCTCTTTTTCCGAGTATATGCTGTTGATTCTTTATATAGATTTTAGGTGCTTAAAATCAGAGTTTTTCCACAGTCGGATCACCAATGTGAGATCTCAGCAAAAGTTAACATTCTCTTGTGTTCCCACAGGAGCTGAAGACCCAAAGTATATTCTAGGAAATAGAATATATAACTGGGATAGGACAGAAAGTATTAGACTTAGATATAGCCAGACATGAATTCAGTGTCAAGTTCTGCTCCTTTCCTCACTGCCTGATCTTGGAAGAGTCAGTGAGCTTCTCTGAATCTCAGTTTTCTTGTATCTAAAAATAGAGAAAATAATTTTACTTTGCAAGGGAGTCTGTGAGGATTAAAATAACATGATGGATGGAAGGTGCCTGGTACATAGTAAGTGCTCAGAAATGTGGTTTTACTCATTTCTTTGTCTCTGTGGGAGCAGTGGAAAATTATACAGTGAAGCAAGTTCTCAAGGCAAGACACAGGGGCTGGTAGAGAGCATAAGGAAAGGAATTTGGTAGGGCCCAAGTTACAGAAGAGGATGGAAGGAGGAACTGGGAGCCCACTCTTACTGAATGCCTACCCCCGTGTGCCAGGGTTAGCATGAGTGTCAGAGGAAACAGGATACATTCTGTTAAAAGACAAGCGAGTCCAACTTGCGTGGACTGATTTGACTTAAGAGCTTTGCTTTTTGGGGTTTTCTCTCTCCTGCTTTTTTAGGTGATATAGGGAGAAGAGGAAAGGAACAGATGCTTTTATTTACTTGAGGGAGGGAAAAAATAGACAGAGACAGAGAGAGAGAGAACAAAAACAGAACCTAACGTTGGGCTGTTAAAACTCTGGTAAAAACTGAAATGGCAGTGCCTCGAGATTTCCTTGTCATGTTATAGGTTCTTGGGCATAAAATGATGGAGCACCAGTGGTCTAATAGTTACTATTGGAAAATAAAATAAAAACACACTGACAAAGATAAAAACCTGATTTGATAGTTCTGTAGATTTTGGTTTGTTGATTGTAAGGAAAGCAAAAGCAGCTTTCTTTCAGTTTGTATTTCTCTTTGCAGAAGAGTTTTACGTGGGTGATTCTGCATAAACATATGCACTGCCTTCCAAGAGATGCCAGCATCTGCAGAACTGGGAGACGTGCTTCAGGTTTGCTCATAAAAGTCTTTATCGTCTTTTGGGAGGTGACTCGACTGGTCTCGACGGGCAGCTGAATAGAAAAGCCTGGTGAAGGAGGGGACATGACCAAGCTCATATGCACACAGAGGCTCAGCAAACAAGACTTCACAGCAGCCTCCGTAAAGTGACTTCAAAGGATTTATTTGACCAATGTCCATCAAAATGTGAATGTACACCAAACAGCCAGCGTGGACCTAGACTGTATTGTATCTACTCAGTGGGGTGTGTGATGACACAGAACCTTCCCAGTCCCACCCTACCCAGAAAACCCCATTAAAAGTTTGTTGACCATTTTTCACTGTAGAGATATCAAGTGACGTTAGAGGTACATAAAGCCAAGGGCCAATCAAACTCATTGGAGGTGACACGGGTTTATGAGTGGACATGTTGATGCTCTGTCCAGATCCAGTGAGACTCCTTTTATGTTTCTATGCACTCCCTCCCTGGCTTCTGGTGCCCTTGTTTCTAACAGATGCTATCCTCAGGCTACTAGAGTCACTTTACCCAACAGCTCAGAGAGCTGGAAATACCAGGAGTTTACAACCCACTGGGTGGTCCTTTGCCAATGACTGACTAGAGCGAAGAATCTGAATACTCAGCCCCCTTGCCTTAAATCTGGATGAACTCAGGTATAATTTCTACTCCAGAGCCTCCTGGGGGATCAGGCTAAGGCTGGACTTTGCCTGAAATTGTACCCTTGCTTGACTTTTTCCCCTTCCCTATCTTGCTTCCCTCACTCCTTTCCTAGGTTCTCCTGGGAACACTTTCCTAATAAATCACTTGCATTTGAATTGTCATCTCAGGGTCTGCTTCTAGGGAAACTGACCCAAGGCAATGAATTGATCCAAATGCTTCATATTGAAATGATGTGTGTGCACCCAATTTTAACTATTGTAAGCCTCTTCTCATGGCATAAAGGGGACCTGTTTGGCACAGGGATCTTGTAGCTCTCTTTGGAGGGATAAAATTGATTTTTTCCATCCCCATGTTGAGAGTGAGGCAGGGATCCCTAGGATGGAACTGCAGACTGTGGATGTTAGACATGTCTACTAGGAGCTATGAAGAAGGTGGTGCTTTGACTCACAGTAAATCATAGGAAAGAGAGAGAGAGAGAGATCCAGCCAGCAGCCTGGAGCAGCTGAGGGTCTGCATGATGCAAAGTGTCCTGAGACCCCTACAGCAGCTACTGTGTTGAGCTTTGGTAGCTGGAAGAAGTCACAAGTGGCCACCTTTACAAATGTCTGAAGCATGCCAATTTTCCTTGGGAATTCCTAGGAAATAAGGGGGACTATGAGATCCTGATATTTTTCAAGAGATGGCTATCAATTTAGTAGGTAGTCAGACCATATCATCACACATTTCTAATAATCCAAACAGTCCAAAGAAATATTATGCATAATTATAGACTTGACTGCCTCTAGGAGTCAGGGGCTCGCCATCAATGGAAACATTCAAACAGAGATGGAGGGGCTCCCATGAGGCATATTGTAGCTGGGATTCTAGTGTCAGCTGGGTAAGAGAGGGAATCAACTAGGTGATCCTTTCAACTCCTGGGGCCCAGTGATTCCATAAGTAATTAGGCATGAGCTTGGCAGAGATATTGTGGCATCTGCTGCTTTTCCCCACAAGAAAGCATTCATCAACATTTGACATATTCTTCATAACTCCCCATCTTGAGTCCCTAATAAAGAGTGACAAATTGAAGCTAGAAAAACTAAAGGTCAGAATTCTACAACGCACCAGGTAGGCAGGAAAATGATTCCCTCTTCCATCAGTTGCTGGAGTTTCATCCATTGTGTGGTCCACTTGGCTTGATTGCCTAGGATTGGATACCATTAGAGGTCTGGGACACATCACAGGCAGGCTTGGCCCTGCCATGTCTTCACTCACACTATATTATGCGACCCACCACCATTTGCCTCACCTGGCTCTATCTGCAGGCTGCTTCCCACTGTCATTCCTACCAGGTACACAAATTTTCTCTTGGTGCTGCTGGTCTCATGGGAGGCTAAGTTCGCGCTCCATGAGTGATGTAGAAGGGATAAAAAACATAGGCCAAGAAAGCGAAAAAATGTGTTAAAAAATTGACATTGGAGTCGAGTGAAACCAGTCATCTCAGCTTTAACTTGCTAATGTTTTAATGAGTCTTTGAAAGAATAAAGCCTATTTTGGCTGGGATCTTATTCATGAGAATTAAACTTCAAAAAATGTGATCAGTTTTCTCTTCAATACGAATGCTCACTCTGGGCTCTGAGCTGGGGTATCCAGGGTCTCCTCATGCTGGATGGAGCCCATCCCTTCTCCCCCTGGATATTATCAAAAGAGCTGAACACCCTGGGTGGGGTGAGAGGTAGGGAAGAACTCTCTCCTACTTTGGGGGAGCATAACAAGGGCTACAGCATCAAGGTCTGCCTCCCCCGTGAGGAAGCCAGGGGATCTGGGGTTGTCAAGGCCAAGAAAAGGTTATCTATTGATGGAAGTTACCAAATGGTTCAGAAAAGAACAAGCACATAGTTTCATGGAGAATGCCCGCTGTAAACTCTTGTAACCTTTGTAATCAGGGTGGTTATGAGGAGAGGGAGCAGATCCATGTCCTCGACCTTCCCTGTAGACGATGCAGTCTGGAGAAGAGAGGGTTACACTGTGTATGGAGGACTCGCTACTCCCTCTCTCCATTCACCCGGAATCCCACTGGGATATTCTAATCTCCTTGGAACACGCTGCATTATCTGTACTTTTAGCGCAGCTCACGTTTCAAATGGCAGGCTGCGGAGCAATCTGATTGTTTTATAGGCTCAGCCAAGAGAGGAGCTGCAATTCCTTTCTCTTGGCCAGATGCCCTCTTTAAGGGAGAAGACCTGTGGTATATAGAGACCAGCCAAGTGCTTAAAGATTTCAGAAACTTCAAAGGCAGGGGAGGAGCCAGAAACAATAAAAAGGAAAATGATAAACATGCAGCTTAAAGACGGGCCGAGTTAAAATCCCTGAGAAATTACTCTGAACAGAGTTAGCGGCCGATTCTCAGAGGCCCGTGGCAACATTCCATGGTGTTACACAACGTTCCAAGAAGTAATTATTAGCTTTGTTTTAGTTGTGATTAGCACAGTTAATGACTCGTAGAGGCGGAAAGACAATGAAAATGGGGAAGATGAGCCCACAGAAAAGGGTTTCTGCTCCAGCCCACTACTCTCCAAATAAGGGGAGCTCAACCTACCTTCCAGGCGGCCTAGGACCCCTCCACCCATTTTGAAAATTCAGTTTTAAAACTATTGTATAAGGAGAAACAAGATTTTTTAAGAAGGCAAAAGCCATTGCTGCAGAATAGCTAGATGAGATTTGTGCTATAAAAGGACTCGTCACTTCCTGTGGGCAAATCTGTGCCATGGACTCTACACCTTTAGGGTCATGTCTACACAAAGACCAGGGGAGAGTCAAAGTGATCAGCTGGAATGTTTAGATCCAAAATATTGGAAGAGCTCAGCCTGACTGTTCTGGGGGGCTTAAATAGTTCAAGCAAAAAAAAGAAAAGTAGATAGAATTGATTCAATTCAACAACTGTGTGTGAGAATTTACTATATGCCTGACACTTTTCTAGGGATGTGGCATATTCCAGTGAACAGAACCAAGAGCTCTTCTCTCACGGAGCTTATATTCTAGAGGAGGAGACAGATGGTAAATAAATGTCACAGTAATAAACAGTGTGTTCGAAGGTGATAAGTACTATGGAAGAGAAGAAATGTTGAGCATGAGAGGGCACTGGGAGCATTGGGAAATAGTTGCAGAATTAAATAGGTGGTCAAGTTTGATGTCATTAAGATGGAAAGATCAGAGCAAAGACATGATGAGGAGGTGATGAAGTTAGCCTAGAGGTATCTGGGGGAGGAGCATTCCAGAAAGAGAGAAGAGGTCCCTCAAAGAGCCAAGCCAGGAGTGTGCCCCATGTGTGCCAGAACAGCAAGGAAACCAGTGAGGTTGCCGTGAAATGAGTAATGTGGAGACTCAGATAATGGAGTAGGGGAGGTCCTGTAAGATCTCTGAAGCCATTGCGAAGATATCGTCAGGGTACAATATTGCAAACACTAAGTCTGAATGCCTAGGGGACTTGAATAGCTCAGACAGAAAAAAATCACACAGTCCTTGCCTTCAAGAAGCTCACAATGTAGTGGGAGAGATAGGTAAGTAAACATATAATAATAATAATACATGCGATAAGTAGATAATACAGTAGACAAAGGCTATGATGTAGGGACACAGGAAAATCCATGATCTTGTTTGGAAGAATCAGGGAGGATTTCTCAGAGAAGATATCTGAGCCGATTGGTTAAAGTCAAGGATAAGTTTATTGGGCATTTTACCTTACAGATGTGCCCATGGAGACACTGAGACTCCGAGGAGGTAGGTGGCATGCCCCACGTTGTCCAGAACTTAGCCTCCAGTCCAGGCTACTTCCTACCAGAGCAGTTGCCTCGCCTGCGTACAGACCCAGTGGGAATTCTGTTTGGGGGGACTCTCCTCCAGCTTCCCGCTGAGGCCGTGGAACAAAGAGCTCTTGCCAAGCTTGCTGTCTCATCTCCCGATGTTACTTACTGCGCCCTGCAGGAGTGTCTCTCGATTGGATACCCTCCTCAATAAAATCTAGACTGTGGACATTGTAAAGACAACCCTGTGCAAATAAATTTCCCATGCTGGTAAATCCTAGAGCAACACAAGGAAGACCTATAATCAAACAGAAAATGTGTGGGTAATTTAATTAAGGATTCACTGGAAACTTAAGATCTTCAAGGTCAGCAACCAGAGCATTGATAGGTATTCTTCTTGGTAAAGTAGAAAGTTTGCAAAAGTTGGTGTTAGGCAGACCTGAGTTCATATCCAGGTTCAATCACTTGCTAGCTATGTGGCCATGGCCTGTTTTCCTTCTCTGTTACGTGGGATCACGTAACAAGTATTATTGCTTTTCCCACCTCCCAGGATTGTTCTGAGGATCATGGATCTGAAAGCATGTGGTAAACTGTAAAGTGCTGTACCTATGTTGCATGTTTTCATTCTAGAGGTGACATTTTAAAAACTTTATCAGTTTATTTGGTCGATATGACACGCTTCTGCAATCTTTTGAATCCACAGCATCTTTGTATTAGACATTTAAAACCTTACAGAGATGCTTGTCTCAAGACTTCATGTTACAGATGAGCAAACGGGGGCCCATTTAAGATTGCACAGCAAATGAGAGGCAAAGCTGGGCCTGGGTCCCCTGACTCATCTTTCAGTGCTCTTTCCAACAGATTACAGACTATAACTAGTAGAGCATGTGAGTGAGGGTTCTTCCTGTTTCTGGCTGAGTCAGAGAGACAGGAAGTATCATTTCCTCCTGGGGCTCTTCTACTGAAAGCACCTTGCATTTCCTTCCACAACAAGCACTTTCACTGGTAAAAACATTTCTTTTTCTCATAAAAGACTATTTATCAAGCACCTATTGGGTACCAGCCAGGCCTGGTGGTCTAGTGGTTAAAATTTAGTGCTCTTGCCTCCCCTGCCCAGGTTCATTTCCCGGTCAGGGAACCACACCACCTGTCAGTCGGTTGTCATACTGTGGTGGTTGCATATTGCTGTGATACTGAAAGCTATGCCCTGGTAGTTCAAATACCAGCAGGGTCACCCATTGTGCACAGGTTTCAGTGGAATTTCCAGAGTAAGATAGACAAAGAAGAAGGACTTGGCCACCCACTTCCTAAAATTGACCATGAAAACCCTATGAATAGCAATGGAGCATCGTCTGATACAGTGCCAGAAGGTGAAAGCATGGCTCAAAAAGACCAGGCATGGTTCCGCTCTGCTATGCACAGGATCGCTAGGAGTTGGAATTGACTGGACAGCACTAACAATAAATTGGATACTAGACTGACATAGGTGCTTGTATGAAAACTGCTCCCTCTAATCCTTCCAGTAACCCGGTGAGTTATTAGTAACCCCATTTTGCAGATGAGAAAACCGAGTGACTTTCCCAAGGTCACACGGTTAGAAGGCAGCAAAGCTGGAGTTGGAGCTCCCCTTTGAAGGCACCAGGCTCCAATGTCTTTCTACTTTACCAAAACTGTGTATACTGCTTTCTCTTTTCGCCTCTGGCAAGAGCTAGAGGTCTGGATTAGAAAGAACCTAATTAAAGAAAGCAACTGAAAAAGTAAAATCCGTTTTCATGAATAGACCTGATGAGTAGAATTAACATCACAAACTAGACTTTGGGGATGACGTGATTTTTTTTTTATAAGATTGTAAAAAACAGAGCTAACAATATTTTCCATACACACAGAGACTTTTATCCAAAGCAGTTTCACAAATATGATGGAGATGAATCATAGGTAGGATTTACGAGTGAGTCTAACATGTAGCAATGTGGGAGGGCCTATTACAGACAGTGTCTATGTAAGAACAGAAGCACTGAAATAAGAACTGCTTAAATCAGAGACACTTGGCAGAAGGATAGATTCATTACTATTGCAAATATATCAAAGTATAAAGAATAGAGAGAAAATCACCCAAGCTTAGCTATCCAGAAGCAATCACTCATGACACTGTAGTATATTTTTTCCTTTCTGTTCCTGAACGTTGCTTTTTGAAAACATTAGCTGGAATTAGACTGCATGTGAATTTGTGTGTTTTGCTATTTTCACTTGGTGTTATTAGTATTTGCGATATAAAACATGCTTCAGAAACAATATTTAGTGGATAAACCATATTCCATTACTGGAATGAAAGAAAAAAATATTAAAGAAACATCCTGGAGAGGTGAAAGATGAGGACAAAAACCAAATATGGAAAAAGAAAAGGTGAGAGGAGTTCCAGGTGTTTGAAGTGAAAGATAAGGTCCTCATGAGAGAAGACAGGATGGCCTCTCTCAGCCCTCTGGCCTCCCGAATTCTACTGAACATTCTTTGGCAATGTTGTGGTTGTCTCTGCACAACTGGCTGGTGCCATAGGGTGGGACTTGCAAACCTTTTCTGTGAAGGGCCAGACACTGAATAGTTTAGGTTTTGAGGGTCATATGTTCTCTGTTGCACCTACTCAACTCTGCTGTTGTAGCAGGAAGGCAACCACAGACATTATGTAAACAAATGAGTGTGGCTGTGTTCCAATAAAACTTTATTTACAAAAACAGGTGGTGGATGGGATTTGGCCCTCCCCAGGGATTTTTTTTTTTAAATCAGTCTTTGTCTGGGCTGGGCTGTGTGCTAGATTCTCTATAGATACAGAGAAGAACAAACTTTTTTGTCTTTGCCCTCAAGGAACTGGGAGAGAGAAGAAAAGGGGTCATTACAATGCAGCTTATTAAGAGCAATAAATAAGGTACATATGAAGTGCTGTGAGATCAAAGAGAAGGAAGCAAAGTGGTCTCCTCCGAGCAATAAGGAAGGCCTCAGAAATGGAGTGACATCTAGCCTGGGTTCCAAAAATGGAGTGAGAATTCACCTGTGTGTGCCCATTCTGTTGGCTGTATGTTGGGTTTCTTATCTTACAAGGGTTGGGGATGTCACCATGGAAACGCCCAAGTCCAGGACCTGCCCAGACCAGTAAAATTTCCCAGGAAACTGGTGGGCCCTTTCCAGAGCAAATTTTACTACACCAATGCCCTGGTTTATTTTTCACCCTTGTTTGATCAGCCTATGAAAACTGCAAATGCTAGTGCCTCTTTGAAATCCTTCTGTGTTGTGTTTATTCGGTGTGTATACATGTTATACAAGGTACTAAAGATTAAATCACAGGGAGTTGTTTCAAGATACAAATTCCACCCCCACCTATGGGGCAACTGTGGCCTCCATTCTATCCCATAATGAGTGCCTACTATGTGCAGAAGGTGGTTTTCCTGGCTGCCATCCAAGATAATTATCAGCCCTCGGTTTCCAGCACCACCTCCACCAGCAGCTGCAGGACAGTTGTCAAAGAGACAAAGGGTCCTGGGTTGTCTGGCTCAGAGGGAGCAAAGGGACGGAGGAAGTAAAAGAAAAGGGTAATTTTATTGGGGGTGGGAGGTGTTAACTGTTTCTCTTTTAGCAGGAATCCAGCTGAGGTGAGTGTTAATGATTCCATTTCTATTCTGAAGAGTAACCAAGCTCTCCAGAGATTCTTGAAACAACAGTGCTATCTAAATACCCAGTGTTTTCCACAAGCATGCACGTTAATCCCCCCAGCTCTGCCTAAACCAGCTGCTAAGAAAAACTTGCAACAATCCCAATAGATTTCTGTGAAAGCAGTGATGAGGGAAAGCTATGAAGTTGGAGCAAGTGTCAGAGTGCTAAATTTACATATAATTAAAATACAAAAAGAAATTTAATTTAACGTTCAAGACTTGCTGCTTTGAAAATTATGAACAGAGCATAATTTTTCTTAGTAAGTAAATACTACATATGTAATGAGAAGTTAAGAGAAATGTTGAGAAGTAGAGAAGGAGACAATGATATGGAGAAGAGATAAAGGAGAGCAGGCAATGGAATTGATTAAAACAAGCAAAATTTCTATAGATGGTGAGGGGAACAGGGTAAAGGTTGAGGAGAAAGAAGCAACTTTTAGTAAAGACAGAAGAGTTGAGAGGGACAGAAAACAGGGGAAAAGAGTCACGTGCATATGAAACTTCAGAAGAAATCACCACCTGGAATCTTCATGGGCAGAATGAAGGCCCACTTCTTTCAGCTCTTCACATTCTCATCCTTAAAACTCAGAGGCTCTGATCTTAATGGAACTGCCACAGCAGCCCACCTAGGGGAGGGTTGGTTCTGGGTTACTATGGTATTACTCAGAACAATATCATTTCAGATAGTGACATGGACGCAGCTCCCCCATGTTGACTGGTGATGGCTTTGTACCCTGGGTTATTGGTTATCAGCTCAATATTCTTCATGTGCCTTATATAAGAAAGGAGCAAGACTCTGAAGCCTCGAATTTAGATTGTGCCAAAGTGTGGGCATTTTAAGGCATTTTTCAGCAAAGATAGAAGTTTCCCTTTGTATCAAGAAGAACTGCATTGAAGCTATGAGGATAATTGCATCTGAGTCAGCACGTGTTTGACAACTACAGCACGCCAACCACTGCATTTGTCTCTTCACACACAGGTCATCTCATCTAATCTTCAGAACAGTCCTGTGAAGTAGTTATTATCTTCATTTTCTTGGTGAGAAGACTGAAACTTGGTGAACTTACATGTGATTTGTCCAAGAACCTACAGCCACTAAATAGTGAAGTTGCGTTGGTGCCCAACACCGAAGCCCAAGTGCTTTCTACCATCTCAGCTTAGCTATCCTCCTGGATCTGCTAACAATCAACCAGGAAGGAGCACTTGGCTCAAGGGGCCACTAGATGGGTTCTCAGGAGACATACCTGGAGATAATTTTGGTGTCACAAGTGGCATCTAGTGGATAGAGGCCAGGGATGCTACTGGACACCAATGTGTAGGACAGCCCCCAAAACCAAGAATTATCTGGCTCAAAATGTCAGTAGTGCCAAGGTTGAGAAACCCTGCACAAGATAGAAGGCCCTGGCCAGAGCTGCTCTCCTAAAGGACTGTCTGTTACAAAGACATCCAGATATAGTCTGACTGCACAAATTTTAATACTTTAAGTATTTTGGAGGCCTCTTAGGGGAGAAAAAAGTGGGAAAGTCGCCTTTTCTACTCTGTTTGTTGCATAAATACAAGACTTTTAGCTCTGCAATCCCCAATCGGTTTCTTTTAATACAGTGTATTAGGAAGAAAATAGAAAATGCTGACCCAAATAATGCTGAAATATTTTTTTGACTGCCTCCTCTTTGGGCCTCTTCATCAAGAAACTGAGTTTAAACATTTGCTCTCTGGAAATATGAAGGGTAAGCTGTGGAGCCAGATAGGGACAAAATCTGCCTAAAGGCAAAGCCAGCACCATTGACTGCAAGAGAGGATGTGAGTCTTTGGTAAGGAGGGTGCCCCGGCAGCGGGGGCAGGGAGAGGTGGGCTGGTGTATGAAATAGTCAAGGGTGGGCAGAGCCAGGGAGAGATATAGGTACAAACGTTAGAAAGCACCAAAAGGCCAAAAGTGAAGGGGTATTCGTGAAGAGTAAGGTGAGCCCTCCTGGTGAGAGGTTTTGTACCTGTAGTGGCCATGTGGTGGGGAGATAAGAAGTCAGGTAGTTTTAAAGGAACAGGGTCAAGGCTCAGAGAATTACCCTATGGAAGAAGGAGTTAATTTGTTCTGGAAGATTCTATGGGATGGTGAGAGGGGTAGAAATGGGCAGAAGCTTCTGGGAGTTAGACTTTAGATCAATAAAAGGAATGCAAATAATATTGTTTTAACCTCCAGAGGACTCTGGTGGAAAAATTAAAAGGCTGGACTGATTGGGTAAGGAAGGCAACCCCTGTTACTGGAGAAGTCCTGTCTTGGTCAAGGATGCTACATGAAAAACTGAAGCATGACCTTGCAGGTGACCCTCAGTGTCCAAAGTCTATGTAAGCAGGATATACATTTTTGTGAAAATTAACTGCTATGGAATGCTGTTATTATTTTTTCCTGTCCAGCACCCACCCCCATTTTCCTTTTTTATTTGGGGGAACTACTTTTCTTCCATTAGATGCAGTCCTGGTAAATCAAGATGCCCCCACCTCTCCTAACCCCATGAAGCCAATCCTTCCTTTTCCCTGGAATTTGAATCTGAAGCAAAGTCACACAAGGACTGAATAAAATGGTTAGAGTTTTTTCACCCAAAACATAGTGACTTGAAGAGGCTGTCCAGTCATCTGGCCTATTCCCTGGAGTCTCTCAAGATCTTATTCAATTGCAGGTCTGAGAAGTTAGCTATACTTTCATTCCAGTAAATTCCATGTTTGACTTAGGTTGGCCACAGTTGGTTTCTATAGCATCTTACCAAAGAACCTTAACTGATGCAAGAGGATTTACAAGTTACTAGTGCCCAGAAGTGATCATTCATTCTTTTGGTCATTCATTCATTCATTCATTTGGAGCCTCAGATACGTTAGGCTCTGTTCTTGGCACTTGGGATACAAATGCCAAGGATCCTAGGCTTATGAGAAAAACAAGCCCAAGAAGCTGAAGAAGTCAACCAATGAGGTCCATAACCCATCCTGGGAGGACTGGGAGATGAGGAAATATATCCTAGAGGAGTCGACAGTTGAATTGAGTCAAGGAATAAACATGCTCCATCCCTGCTTCTTTCTCCATCCTGCTACTATTTCCACATTAGCAAACACATGTCCATTAGCTACTCGATGCCACTGAACTTGTGCCCCTAAAAGCACGGATGGGAATAAGGGAGTTAAATAGATTTTCATAGGGAAGTTTAGGAAGCTACACATTTAGAAAGTTTCTTTGGGAGAATGGTGTGCATTTCAAAAAAGGAACCAAAAAATGAACCCCGGAGTCCAACCCATTTCTGATTTAGTGAGGCAGGAGTCACTGTGTAATTGTACACTTTTTTATAACAAAGATAATTGAATCATAAGATATAAAGCATACTGGAAAAAATTGCAGATATGACCCAAATGTGGTCACATGAAATAACTTTGTCTCAATGAAGTGGAGAGGGGCGTGTTATCTCCTTGATTTCAAGGTTCTCCGTCTTGCATATTTAACTTTTTATATATCTGTGTTTTATTAATTATGACTTTTCAGCCTCTGAAATTCCATGACACAGTGGGGGATATCTGTGCATACTTGTGTTTATACACACAGCCATTAAAGGCAAGCAGGGTTCTGGGCAGACCTTTGGAATGATGATGTTAAACTAGAATATAATTTACTTGAGCAAACGTTTACTAAGCATGCACTATTGCTAGAATCAGGGGATACAAAAATGAAAAGGACATTCCACCTTTGAGAAACTTTGTCTGGGGGGAAGACAGAGGAGAAATTCTTTCTGTTATGCAAATAAAGAGTGACAGCAGCCATCAATTTTCTGGGAATTTTGTGTTATACCTATTTTACCACAATTAAAATCTAAAAAAAAAAAAAAAACAAACCATATAGCAAAGAAAACAAAAAACTAAATTTAGCACTTTATAATCTGAATACCAATTGATCAGCACTATTGTCGAGTGACCTCTTCAGAGCAGGTGAGACGAAGTCCTACAAAATGAGGGTTCCAAATAGTTTACAGAAGTCTTAAGCTACAGTTGCTCCCTCCCCACTCCTACTCTCTATGATGGAATTGTCATCTTTCTGGTCAGCACAGCATGAGAAACTGGATTGCCCCAGTGCTCCATTCCTCTCCTACATAAGAGCATGTCCTCACTTGCCGATGTCTATAAATTTGATGAGTTGCAAATGTTTAGTCTTTCAATGAACATCCTCCATATATACAGCAACATGAGTTTTTAGAATATTGTTTTCCAAGCCCAGATACGGTTTTATATTAAGCACACTCAGGTGAACTTCTCACTGTGTGAACTTCAAGTTCACACTCACTGAACTTCTCTCTGTTCCGGAAAGATCACTATTAGACCATGGGGTGGACAGTGTGTGTGAAACCTCATTCACTCGAGAGCCACTGCTTTGGAATTTCATTTTATGGACAGTGACTAAAGATTTTATTTTGCCTTATCTCTGAGAAAAAATGATTAATAAGCAAATGAATGATAACAAGCACAGTTACTGAGTTGATATTCTACCTGCTTGAGGGAGAAAACTTTGAATGGCCAAAGAAAGGAACTATTTCCAAACAATTAAAGATATGTAAACTTACTCGTCTTTAATTAATTCTCATCCATCCGTTAAGGCTGGTACGTTAAGGACTTTTACAACACATGTTCTAGTTCTTGTAGCTAGACTTTCATCCTCATTTGAGCCCCCACAGCACTGCGTCATGCCTCTTTATGGCATATCAAACTGTCTTATATTGTAGACACTCAAGTGCATTTGAACTTGTCTACTCTTCTACGATCTCTATTAGGGTAGAACTTATGTCTGGTTCACCTTTGCTTCCTCCATCTGCCGAAATACCTACAACTGTAAATTGCCATATAACTTAATTATATAGTATTGTGAAATAAATATTTTTTATACACAGAGCATTCTGAAATAGACTCATTATTTTTGTAATTATTCTAAGTTTGTACTCTTTTCAGTTAATTTTTTTGAGGGCCCCACCATCCAATTGCTCCAAATTAATGGCTTTTTAGCCACAAGAGGTTCCAATTTGAAAATGTCTCCCAAGATAAATATCTTGTCATCATAATATTGCTCTTCTGGCTAAATAGAATGGATGTATCTTATAATTTAGATTTGATGATTGTCCACTTTGCCAATAAATAGCTGTGTGAATGACTCTGGATGAGGCATTTAACCTCTCTGAGTTACAGTTTTCTCAATTGCTAAATGGTGACTTATTTGCCTTCACTGTAGGATTGTGATAAAGAGGAAGAAAAAGGATATGAATATGTCAAGTATGATACAGAAGAGTTATTAGTTATTGCCATTAAATATTAAACCAGACTTTGTATAGGTTTTGGGTAATATTTCCATTGGCAAAGAAGCACTAGGTCCTGTGAAGTTTCATTTGTTTAACAAACACGACACAAGCACTGGGGCTAAAAAAAACGAATAAAACTCAGTCTCAGCTCTCAGAGCTCTGTGAGGTCAGCAATTACATCAGCCAATTACTGCAAAATATTGTGGTAAAGCCTACAGAAGTGGCATATTTTCAAAGTGCAGGGAACACAAACAAACCACTTGCTCTGCATGAGGAATCAGAAAATGCTCAGAAGTAATGTTTGAGATGAGTATTGAAAGATAGCGAGCATTTAATAGGTATAGTAGGCAGAATAATGTTCTCCCCCTCAAAAGCTATCCATGTCCTAATCCCTGGAACCTATGAATCTGTTACCTTACATGGAAAAAAGGATTTTGCAGATGTGATTAAATTAAGGACCTCAGGTGGGGAGATTGGCCTGGATTATCCAGGTGGGCCCAATCTAGCCACATAAGACCTTAAAAACAGAGACCCTTTCTTTCCTGGCTACAGTCAAAGGGAGACGTGAATACAGCAGGAGGGTCAGGGGGATGTGATGTGAGGCCTCAAACCCACTGTTGCTGCCTTTGAAGATGGAGACAGGGGCCATGAGCCAAGGAATGCAGACCTGTCCACACCGTGACTTTAGCCAGTGAGACTCACAGTGGACTTCTGACCTCCAGAACTGTAAGATAATAAATTCGTGTTGTTTCCAGCCACTAAGCTGTGGTAACTTGTTACAACAACAATAGAAAACTTGCCAAATGGGAAGGTTTACCAATGGAGAAGCACGAGCAAATGCCCAGAGGCATAAGAGAGAATGGTAACTTCCAGTAACTGCAAATAGTTCCACACGGCTGGAATGTAAATTGTATGGAGGGGAAAAGACAGGAGCAGGGCGAGAGAGAATCAGACTCCTGGTGATAACAGCTGCAATAACAGCAGCAGCCAGAACATAAGTACGGTTCCATTTTGGGCACATAATGTGTGCCAGATACAAGTCTAAGCATTTCACAGGTAACAACTCTAAAACTCGAAACGATCCTGTGAGATAATAACTACTATTGTCTCTCTGAAACCAAGTCACAGAGAAGCCTACATAGTTTGCTCAAGCTTAACATATACAGTATGGCCAAGCCAGGATTCAGACCTCGAAGTCTGGCTCTGGCTTCCTCCCTCTGAGCACACGGAGACCTTGGAGGAGTTCAAACAGGAGAGAGACCATCAGAACTGAGGGGCATGGCGTGGAGAGAAACAGAACTTCATTTCTCTATAATCTGCGAGCTCTCTCTGTGCTGGTCTTGTTTATCATTGACAGACAGTCAGCAACACATGAACAGATTGGAAACTAGAAAAGGCTAAGGGAAAAAAGGGAATTGAGGAAAATGAACCAGAGAGGGCCAGAGGGAGAGATTTCTCAAGGATGGATAAATCTGCTGCAGATATTTCCAGTGAAATTTGCTGTTACTATTTCACAACTCCCAGCTCTGTCCTTCCTGCCTTTTGACAAGAATCAGGAACCACTTCCTTGGTCCACATTTCCTGTCACTAGCAGTCAGTTGGGGTGTGTGTGTGTGTGTGTGTGTGTGTGTGTGTGTGTGTGTACGTGCGTGCATGTGCACTTAATTCTTAAAGACCAAAGTGTTTTCAGATACATATTGCAACACTGTTAGATCATTTTACAAGAAGCAGTATCATTTTGTCTCCTAGTGCACCCCGTTGAATATCCCACTTGGACGCCTGTCACACCACATGTGTAAATGAATCCTCAAGGGTCAAGAGTCTTCTCCTATTTGCTCCTCACCCTTGTCCGCTTAGGGGTCTCCTCAATGACTAAGTGAATGAATGAATGAATCCCCCAGAAGCAGACTTTATGCTAGCCACAACTAGGAGCTCCTATGAACACCATTTGTAACAAAACAAGACAAAATAAACAGGTTGCATCTTAGAATCATCAGGAGATTTTAGGGTATACCAGTGTCCAGGCCCCATCCCAGACCCATGAAAACAGAACCATTAGGGGTGGGGCTCGGCTATGGTTATTTTGAAAATGTCCTGCTCCTCAGGTGATTCCAGTGTTCTCTGTGATTGGGAAACCTCCTCTCTAAGCTTGTGAGAACTCTTGCACTTCACGGAGAAGAAAAACCATGCCTTTAGAGTCAGGAACACAGGTTAGACTTCTGCCTCTCTCCTTCAGTGATGTGAGAGGTTGCTCAGTCTTTCTGAGCTTCAGACCTTCAACTTTAAACTGTGATTTAATACTTTTCTCATAGAGTTTTTGGAAGAATTAAATGACATATATGGGAAGCAACTGGCAGAGCCTGACACAGAGTAGATGCTCAATAAATTGGAATGATTGTCTCTTTTTTCCCCATTTCCTCACCCAGAAATCCAGGCAGGTCATCTGTGGGGAAACAAGCAGGGTCCCCTGATCATCTCAGTGCCTCCCTCCAGCTGGAAGCCCTGTGCACAAACTCTGTTTTTCACCAGGTCTCTAGGTGCTGTTCCCAATGCTGGTGTATGCCTTTCCTGGGCAGCTGATGCCCAAACTTGGACACACTGTCCCCAGGCTTACAGAGGTGCTCTCCCTCTTGCCCTATACAGTCTAGAATGGTCCCTCTTCTAGAGTGTAATTCCACAGTGTGCTCAGCTGTGCCCTAGCCCAGACCACCTCTGCACTGGGCATTCATGCAGCCTGCTGACCCTTCTACCTGTGAGTTCCAACCTGTACCAAGTGAAGCTAGCTGGCCCTTACCAGAACCCTTTACTCAACACCATCTTTCCAAGGGCTTGCCAGAGACCACTGTTTGCATGCCTCTGCTACAAGTATGAGTTCTGAGGAATAACTGTCTGATAGTTCTCACTATTCCAATCTTCTGTGGGCATCAAGCCTCCGGTATTCTTCCACATGCCCTTAAACTGCTTGAGATGCTATATTTCTGCTCCCAATTCCAATGTGTAGATTTTTTCCCCATCCCAAGCTATTCCTTGACACCAGCTGAGTGTCCTACAGTTTAATTCAATTCTGACACTACCTAGAGATAGCGTCAGATCCCACAGGTTATGGGCTCAGTCCCACAAGACTGCCCCCAGCCACTTCAGATGCCAATTGCAAGTCCAGGTTGTCACCTGTGCTTCTGACTGACTGGCTTTAGATTGGAGGTTCCAATGACCCCCTCCTTGGGTTTGACTAATTTGCTAGAGTGGCTCAGAGAACTCAGAAACATTTTACTTACTAGATTACCAGTGTATTTTAAAAGAACATAACTCAAGAACAGCCAGATGGAAGAGATGCTTAGGGCAAGGCATATGGGAAGGGGCACCCAGTCTCCATGCCCTCTTGGAGTGTGCCACTCTCCCCGGATCTCCACGTGTTCACCAACCCAGAAGATCTCCGAACTGTGTCCTTTTGGGTTTTTATGGAGACTTCACTACATGGGCATGGTTGATTGAATCATTGGCCATTGGTGATTGAACTCAATCTCCAGCCCCTCTTCCATCCCTGGAGGTCCATGAGGGTGGGACTGAAAACAGGTCGAACACTCTGATCACATGGTTGTTTCCTCTGATGACTAGCCCCCATCCTTAGGCAACTTTGGGGCATTCCAAAAGTCACCTCATTAACATAATAAAAGACACCTTTGCTGCTCTCATCACTTAGGAAATTCCAAGGGTTTTAGGAGCTCTGTGCCAGAGACGGGGACAAACACCAAATACATATTTCTTATTATAAATCACAATATCATAGATGCACTTAGGAGATTGTCCTTCACAGCGTCACTGTCATCTGGACGGCACTCATATCCCATCAGAGAAGGAAAAGAAAAAGCACTGCCCCTCCCACTACTCATGAATGCCACATGGTCCTGGGAGAATCCTAGGCTGATCTGCCCATTATGTGCACAGCAATTTACAGTTTACAGATGCTTTCATGGTCCTAACTTCCTACGATCCTCCCCAAAATGCTACTGGAATAACAGGAAGGAGATTGTCATTACATCGTCATGTCACCAAAGAAAAGTGAAGCTGAGTCAGACTTCAAAACTAAGTTTCCTCTCCCCAAATCAAGCACAAAATCAACAAATGTACTTTACATGTTTCAGGTGGTGGGTCCAGGGTTTCGTTAACAGACAGGCATGTCAGCGGGCTCTTACTCCCATATGACTCAGCCGAGACAGGAACTGTAACTCAATGGACACCTGTCATTACTGACACGCTCTTGAAAAATGAAAAGCACCACAACCTGGATTGATGCAGCTGGAAGGCAAATGAAGCAGGATGGTCCACTTCTACTCTCCTCAAATCCACAGGCATTGCTCAAACTGTTCTAGATACATTTGCTGACAAAATTTTCAGAAAACTGGTGGATGCTGTCACTCTTTATTTGCATGACAGAAAGAATTTCTCCTCTCCAGTAACTCCTGTCCTGACCGGGACTTGGAGGCTAAAATCATCTCCCATTTGGAGATGCCCAGTGGCTTTCCTGGGATGTATCTCTATTTGGCGCACAATGGATCAAGTCTCCTTCTCTAAGCCCCAGCTCTTCACGTCTGAAACCACAAACTCCCTTTCAATAAGACCAATGAGTAGGAATTCCTGGGGCCCTGGAAAGTACTCCACTTTCCCAACTCCAACTACTGGAGGATTTGGGCTGATCTCTGGGTCTTCCGTAAGCCCCCCTACCCCCGCCCCACTACCACCAAAAAAAAAAAAAAGAGAGAGAGAAAATCCATTCCTTTCAGGGCCCCCTGAACAGCTGCCTTATTAGTTGTTTGCTGACAGTCAGCAGATCCTTCAGAGGCACTGTTTGAATCTGAGAGACTCTCAGATTCCCTGTGTCCTGATGTCACAGCCCACCTCGAAAGCCAGGTCCAAGAGGTGTGGGAATCGACAACACTCCAGCCACCCCTGAGATGATCCTCAAGGAGAGATTTGCCAGATGGTTACTGATAAAGAAGACAGCTGACTGACCACGTGACTCTGTAGTCACCAATGAGCCCAAGTGGTGCAGAAGAACCAGGTGCAGCAGAGAGAATAACCCCGGGATGTGATCTGCTGCTAACTGTGCGGCACCGGTCAGCCTCCCACGCATTCATGTCATTCACGGCACAGCGCTCTCTGAAGGGCATGGCATCCTCCTTTCTCAAATACTGAGAGAGGTCAAAACAAAACTTGCCTCATATTTTCAGCTCCAGAAGCCACTGCAGGGTGGAACATTGAAATGACTCCAGTTTACACCCCTCAGCAAAAAGCGTGCGAGCAGATTCAGAAAATCCCTTATTGTTTCTGGAAATTATGAAAGCTATTTCTATTTCTAAATGTGTTTCTACTCCACAGTTAGAGGTATCCTCCGAAGACCTTTAAGCTGCCAAATGCCAATTAGAAACCGACCTGGAGCATTTTCCTTAATTTTAGGAAGAAGCAATAACCGACACAAAAGTTCAAATCAAAATCTCAATATTTGCTCTCAGTTGCTAAAGCATCCACAGTACAAGGCGTTCTTGTTATCTCTTCCCAGACCCCAGGTTGTTGTTACCCTGCCTCCCTACCCACAAGAAAGAGGAAGGTAGGAGGAAAACGTGAGAGTCCTGGCTGAATCTGCTTCCAGGGCTGCTGTGTGGATCAAACAAGGTGACAGACATGAATACGTCCACAAACTCCACAGTGCTCTACAAATGCTGTCTAGTAGCAGAAGGCATGCTTTTTTTCATGCAAAAACTGGGATGTCTTCCCTGATCTCCCCAGCCTGGGTGAATCTCTTCTAGAATGCTCTGTGTCTCTCTCCACCAGAACCCTGTTCTCATTGCGTTGTCATTGTTCCTGCACTTGAGGGAAAACAGCATAACTTACTGATCCTTTGAACCACAGTGACAGGGCAGGGCGGGCAGCGAGAGGTACAGTGCAGACAGACTGAGGCATGAGCAGATGAAACATGCAAACGTGAAGAGACCCTCCTCTTTCCTGGTCCAGGGTGTCAAGTGGGTCAGCCTGCGCTTTAGCCTGGAAGCCTTGTTCTTATCAGACTGGTCAGCGGAGATTGGACAGTCCTTCACTGGAGAAGGCCCTGCCACATCAACATCACTGAGGAAAAGGGACTAATTCCTGCAAGTTCTCTCACAACATGGAGGAGGATCAAATTCTAGGGTCATCCACCTTTGCTTTTGTCAGTCAGTGGACTTTGAAATCCAGCAGGTGAGCAGGTTTAGGTAAGGCTGCTGCAATTGAGGACAACCTTGGTTATGATTTAGGATAGTGGTGTGCTGGAGCCAGCTCCTACTGGAGAGAGAGAAGAGGGGAAGGAAGAAAGAAAGAGAGAAAGGGAGAGAGAGGGGAGTGGTGGGGAGGGAGGGAGGGAGGGAGGGAAGCAAGGCAGGAAGTAGGAAGGAAGGAAGGGAGGGAGGAAGGAAGGAGAATTGTTAAATTCTCAGGAGTTTTTGAGGGAGGGAAGGAAGGGAGGGAGGGCAGAAGGAAGGAAGGAAGGAGAATTATTAAATTCTCAGGAGTTTTGCTAGCCAATTGATGTCATATTGATATCTTGACATTGGCTACGGTTGGCAGTATTCACACCATGGAAATTGGTCAATGCTACAACTGAGACCTTTTCTTTTCCCCTCCAGAGAGCTGGTTGTTAAATATTTACCAGAATACCCCTGACTTAAGGTTGCATTCAAGTGTGCAACACACACTTTTGCTGGTGCTTTCTGGATTATATTCTCTTTTCCTCTCCTCCCAAGGTGCTTTTGAATTCTACCCCATCTGCTCTCTGTGAGTACTTCTGGAGAAAGCCTAGTGTTATATTCACAGAAGTCGAAGCAACAGACTGTTTATTTGTACAGAGCCTTTATATCGTTTGAAGTGATTTCACACACATTTCTTCATTTTGATCTGTACTACAACCCTGAGAAAGACAGAGTTCATAGTCTTATTTCCAATTTGCAGATGGGAAACAGGCAGTTCAAAGTGGCTCCGTGGGAATGACGGGGCAAGATAAGGAACAGGACCTAGGGATTTTCCCCACCACTCTGCTGCCTCCGAAAGTCATTAGACAAAACAGCCACAATTCCCAGGACAGACTGCGGCCGGCCGAAGAGAGCCAAACTGCAGCGGGAGCAGAGGCAACTTTTATGTGGTTTGGGGCTGCATTCTGTGATTCTTTATGTAGAAGCAAATTGTCCTTTTAATTATTGTGTGGGCTGTACTGAAATAGATGCACATGCCTTGAGCCGCTGGCAGCAGCCAGAACGGCCCAGGTGTTCGGCCTGAAGATCCGCCAAGTTCCAAACTTGATGCTTATAATTGGGAGTGGTATCTGGGTTTCTCTGCAGAAAGCATTGTTTTTTTTAACTAAGCCTTTGTAATATTGTAAATGGGAAGGACAATGGAATTACCAAGGCATTTTCAGCGTATTCCATTATAAGAAAGAGCTGGGGACAAGGTCATGGGGAACAGTGAGAAGCGGGTGTTCCCTGAGACATTAAAGGACCCGGCCCTGCCCACCCTGATCGCCTCAGCTACAGGAATCTTATAACTGTCGCCAAAGGGTGAGCTCACTTGGTTGAATGACTGGGACTGTTATCTTTTGAAAATATCCTCCTATATTCTCATATAAGTTTGATGCAGGAAGCACGTTGGCCTGTGCAGAATTGGGGTTTCCAGACAATCAAAGCAAAGAAAAAGCCGGAGCCAATCACGCATTCCTCTTTGTTCTTCTGCCTTGGGGCAGGGTGATCTTTCCCCACTTGCTGCTGAGCTCAGGTGATCATGAACGCCCAACCTTCTTCTCCTTCCTAAGTGCTTTTCCATAAACCAAGCCTCGTGGCTGTCTCCCCTTGTACCTCCCCAGAGACAGGGCCCTCTGATGTCTCACCTCCTGGGCATGCCCCTCTGAGACACCTTGAAAAGGAGGCATAGCTCACCCTAAATACGAATGGCCTGCACAACAAGGCTTTATCTCACCCTCCTGGAGGACACGGCAGGGTCACAGAATTCCTGGAGTGGCTGTTAGTGCCTCCTAAGTGCCCCTTCCTTCCTCTTTTGATAACATCACTCAAATTGCTCATTAGGGAACTTCTGCTCCTCTGTGTCATGCTGTCTTTGTGGGACATCAGTCTTGGTGGGATTTTTTTTTTTAATTAATTTATTTTTTTATTGATGTCTTAGTTTATAACACTGTGGGGTTTTAGTTGTACATTTTTGTTTGTCCGTCACCTTGTGGATGTAACCCTTCACCCCTTGTGCCCCCCCCACCCCCCTTCCCCTTGGTAACCACCAATCAGTTCTCTCTGTCCGTGTGTTCACTTATATTCCATATATGAGTGAGTTCATGCAGTGTCTGTCCTTCTCTCTCTGGCTTATTTCACTTAACATAATACCCTCTAGGTCCTTCCATGTTGTTGCAAATGGGACAATTGTGTCTTTTCTTATGGCTGAGTAGTATTCCATTGTATGTATATACCACATCTTCTTTAACCAGTCTTCAGTTGAGGGACACTTGGGTTGCTTCCACTTCTTGGCTATAGTGAATAATGCTGCAATGAACATAGGGGTGCATACGCCTCTTGTGATGGTTGATTTCACGTCCATTGGGTAGATGCCCAAGAGTTGGTGGGATTTTTAATCAGAGCTTCTATCCTCTCCCAGCCAAGGGGAGACCCCTGACCCAGTTTAAATCACTCGGACTCTCTCCCAGGAACTCTGAGCGCAGTTCCACAAGGGGGGAAATGGTTAGCATTAGCTTACCCCAGGGGCTGAGATGTGACAAGACCCCCCCACAGCTTCCCCCAACCTCCATCCTCAGGGCTGCCCCGGATCCTGGTTTATCTCTGGCCTGATTATCTTTCCTGTGAATTCACTTACACTCGTCCAATAAATTCTTTTTTGGGGGATTGGTTTTCTCAAGTTAGCCAGTAGATCTATTGCTTGCAATCAAGACAACCCTAATTGGCAGAGTTCCAAATAAATGAAAATCTTGCCTTCTGAGGCTGGGGGCTCTAGTTGCAGCCCACTGGCATCTCTGGGCAGGTCTAGTGCACCCAGCAATGGCACATCCCCATTGAGAGACAGTAAACCAAAGCGGGGGTGGGGAGGGGAGTTGAGAATGAACCTGAAAACAATGTAAAAGTGGGTTATAAGTGACCAAGACCTTTACTGACGTTGAATGAGCACTAACTGGGAACTTGTGTATCTTCCCCGATTTGTTTCTGAGTTCATCCATCTATAATACAACGGAACTGGGCCACACGGCTATATCCTGGAAATCTACGATGTTATCACCCTGGAGTTTTCATTCATTCAGTAACTACAAACTGAGCACCTTCTCTGTGCTAGGCACTGGCCCAGAGAGATAGGTAGGATGCAGCCTCTACCCTTGGGTGACATGGTTAGATTTGTGGCTGAGGAAAACAACCCAGGCTGGAGGCACAGAGACTATTGGTGGGGGCGGCGGGGGCATGTCCTGGCATGGAACAGTCAGGGCTACAGCCATGCCGCAGAGGCAGGAGGGGCTCCAGTGCCCTTCTGAGTCACATACAAGGAGAAGCCCATGTGACCCAGTTTCCTGTCTTAGGTGACGGTCTGTCCCTGAGATATTAAAGGGCCACCTTTTTTTTCCTGTGGTGTGGTGGGTGGTTGGGAGGGAATTGGGCTATTAGAGCTCGGAAGTCAGCCCTTGTTATTTCTCAGGATAGTTGCATTTCTCCTGCCCTCCCCAAGAAGAACGGCCCTTCACTCTGGAGAACTCAGAGACCACACAGCAGACCTCCCTGACACCTGCTTTTCTAGTAGTCCTTGTACTTGTCAGGACCGCGAGAAACGCACGCAGCAGGAAACTGCTTAGCAACTGCACGTAGGAAATTAAGATTCCAAAATATGACTGTGGGTTTCTTCCTCTCTGCTTTGCTCTCCTGTTTTGTTTTCAGTTGTTCATGATTCAGTCATTGTTCCATCCCACAACAACACACCAACCGGTTCTGCAGGCCCTGGATCTGAACTGCACTGAGGCCTCGGCTTGGCTTCCTGGCGGGCTGCAGGCAAAGGTCTAAGCCACTGCCCCACGGAGCTGGCTGGCCAGGGTGAGCCGCGGGGGCTCTGGATGGGCAACCCCCGTGTGAGGCTGTTCTTAGGGCCCCCGGGTTTCTCTGGGGCTGACACTGCTGGAGTTTCCTTTTCTCTCATCTCTCTCTCTACTTGCCAGGCCCCTTGCTGTAATTCTCTCTCTCCTTATCTCTGCACTCTGGCCAACTCCCAACGTTTCCAAGTTTTCTCTCTTGACAGGATGAGTCTCTTACCTCGCAACCTCTGTCTCTCTGAATATGCATCTCTATCTCTGTGTCTCTGTCTTGTTCTTTCTCTCTCTCTCTCTTTCTCGAGGTTACAGTCTCTCTCTCTCTGCTCTCTGTCTCTATCTGTGTTTCTCTGTCTCTTTTTTGTCTCTATCTGTCTCTCTTTGTCTGCTTTCTCACTGTTTCTGCTTCTCTTTATTTCTGACTCTCTTTGTGTGTCTCTGTCTTTGTTAGTTTCTGTCTCTCTCCGTCTCTCACTATCTCTTGGTTTTTCATTTCTCTTCCTGTTTCTCTTTCTCTGTTCTTTCTCTGACTCTCTCTCTCTGGGCCTCTGTTCTCTTTCTCTCTCTCCCTCTCCTCCCCCTCCTTCCCCTCTTTCTTTCTGAAACTCAGCAGCTTGGCCCACTTCCCAAATGAAATGGGCTCAGTTTCCAGGATAGCTAATATTGCACATTGAGGGTTAATTTTTCTCCCTCATCATCAGCTTTCCTCCCATTTTAGAATCCCTGAGTCTGGCCAAAAGCGCTTCCTAGAAAAGGGCCCACGTGCCATGGCAGAAGCCACCCAGCCACACCATACCCCGGAGAGCACCAAAGAAGGCAAGATTGACAATTGCACATGCCACGTGCTGGGATTTCTCTGGCGGTGCCCCAGCTAGTCAGAGCCAATTAATATGAAATCAATAGGCCAAATCGACGTTTTCAGAAGTTAGCTCAAAAAAATCCCTGAAGATTAACCAGCCTGTGGCCTTTGCTATGAAATTGTTACCACACCACTTTCCTTTCTTTTGAAAGTCCAGATGGGCAGATAAATCCAAAGTGGATCAACCACATCTGTCATTCCTCCACACAAATTACACCCCCTCCCACCACTTCCCTCTTTCCTCCCCAACACACCATAGCTCTCAGAGCCTGGGCTGAATTGATATTTTATGCTGCATTGTATGTTTGAATTCCCCATTGTATTAAGAGGAACCGCATCATGACCCCTCTGAGGCAAAGAGCTGGCAAATTCTGAAATCTGCCTTTTCCAAAGGTGAGAACTGCAGGGGTGGAGGGGGCTGCTTTCCTCCAGGCTCAGAATGGGCCAAGAGTAGAACCCAGCCCCACCGGTCCCTTCTCCACTGATCTGAACCAGTATGCAGACCAAAAAAGTTTCGGTGGCTGTTTTCCATTTAAAAAGCCCCTTTCTCTACAATTGCAGGTAATATAGCATCATGCCCAGTTTAGAGATGAGGTTATTACTAAGGTCCTTTCCTGAGAAGGGGAAGGGGGAGGGAAGGAGAGAGGCTGGAGGGTTCCTTAGGTGAGCACCTCTTATGCATAGTGGCCAGTGCCACTGGAATCAGGGTAGCCTACAGGGGTTTTGAGGCAAGTCTGAAAAGTTAAGATTGGTACCCCAGGACATTTGTCTAAATGGGTCCTTGAAACAAGGAGGACTTGAAGCAGATGTCAGAAATCGAAAAGCTTGGAAGACTCAAGTCAAGAGAGCACTGGAAGCACAATGTTAGGAAATGCTTAAGAGATTGATGTCCATGCTGGCTTCTGATGTTTCATGGGTGGGATACACAGGAGTGTGAGCAGATTGAGGATGGATAGACAGAATCTCCATCAAAGTCAGGAAACTTCTCAAGCTCAAGTCCTCTAATTCCAAAACGTGTGTTCCTTAGGTAAAACAGTAAGCGTTTTCCAAAGTTTCTTTACCAACAAAGCAGCCAAGTGAACGTACATTTTTTTCAGGTCAGGGACACGTATTAAAAATCTGACTTTCGGGACCAGCCCAGTGGCATACTGGTTAAGTTCTCACACTCTGCTTTCATGGCCCAGGGTTTGCAGTTTTGGATCCCAGGGGCGGACTTATGTACTGCTTATCAAGCCATGCTATGGCAGGCAACCCACATATAAAGTAGAGGAAGATGGGCGTGGATGTTAACTCAGGGCCAGTCTTTCTCAGCAAAAAGAGGATTGGCAACAGATGTTAGCTCAGAGCTAATCTTCCTCCTCCCTCCCAAAAAATCTGACTTTCCCTTTAGGATTATTCAGAAAAGTGTAGCGAATGTTCTATTTTGTGTGAGCTAGGACTCTTGGCATGAAAACTGAGGTTTCACACAAAAACCTAAAATTGTAGAATTCCAGAGTTGGAGGATATTTAGAGATCGACTGATCCGTCCCCTTGGTTTGACAGCGAGGAAACAGAAGCCAGGAGATGGAATGTCACACACAAGGTCACATAGCAAGTGTGGCGGAAGGTGACCCATACTCCTCAATTCCAACACTGCAAGTTTGTCATGTGGTTGTGACATTTCTTCATGACATGCTCAGAGGACCAGGAAACAAGAAAGGTGTTGTCTGAAGAGAATAGCACTCCTGGGATTTGAGGTTATAAGAAATGATTGTTTAGAAGGTTGAGAGAGGCTAGACTTATAGAAAAGTGTCTTGGGTTTTGCATGGCTGTGACAACATTACAAGCAGCAGCCCTGGTCTGTCCTGAGGTTTCAACACTGGTGACCTTCATGGTTTGACCCAGAGTGCCACTTTGCTCCTGACCAGAGTGTGAGTTGGGTAGTGTCCCCGTCCCCATTCCCTTGCTGTGTCAGCAGTTTGCCTGGGCCCTCCAGACCTGAGCAGATCTGTTCCATCCTTGTCTGGCCTGACTTCAAGGCCTCCTACCTGGTCCTTGTCCCGATGCTGGCTTGAACTGGACAATCTCTGTTGTTATCCCTGCCATAAGTTCAAGGCTATGAGGTGAGGATAGCCTGCTAGCATTGGGAATTAACAGCTTCTGCTACGTGCCAGCTGTGACCTCAGAAGTGCTGAGAGTTAGCCATCATCTGGCCAACCACCAGGTTGGTATCTCCTCACCCCTCCTGCCACCTGCCAACACAAGCATGCACACACATGCACCTGTGTGCGCATTTTACAGATTAGTAAATTGAGTCTCACAAAAGAGAAGAGACTTGCCCAAGAGCACACAGCTCTTTGTGGCAGAGTTGGGCTTGAGGTAGAGAATTTACTGTACCAAACCACCTCTCCATTTTCAGTTCCAGTGACAAGTATCCCTTTATGTTATTGCTTCTAACCTACATTCTACAGAGGCCCATTCTTAGTTCCAATCTAAATGTTAGGTGACATCAGCAGAAGAACAGCAAGGCCAGTTCTAGATCATTTCCAATGACTGTAAAGTAACTGGAATAGCAAGATATACTTTTGTAAAATGTTAAAAATCCAATATTCATTAAGAATCCCCTAGTTTTAAACACTTTATGTGTATCAATTCCTTTAATCCTCACAATAGCCCATGAGTTAAGTGCCAGCATCTTCCAGCTTTACAGATGAGGAAACTAAGGAACATGGAGATCAGGTTACTTGCCTAAGACCACACTGCTGCTAAACAGCAGAGCTGGGGTTCAACCCAGGCGGTCTGGCTCCAGAACCATACTTTCAAGTGCTATGTCGAGCTGTCAAAAATATTGTGGCAGCCAAAGAAATAGTCCAAATCAAATACAATTAGATTTGTTGAAGAATAACCACTAACCTCTGCACACTCTCTGCCTACAGCTTTGCATCTGCTCCTTCAGCATATAGTCTCTCAGTGGCTGCTCAGACTCCATGCAGGATGTGACAGACTTGCAGAGGAAAGTGACTTCAGTTGTAAGTGGCAGAATCAGGATTTGAGCCCAGTCCACATGAAGGACTATTACTTTATTCTCATCTTACACAAGGGGAAATTGAGGCTCAGAGGGGTTAAGTGAGATATATCCCCCTCTCTGCGGGGAACCTGGCACAGCCATTTGCATGGGGCTAGTGCTACACATGTATGAAGTCCTCGGTCAGATTCTACCTCTGGACTGAATGATTCAAGGCTATTGGACCCCTCAGACCCTTTCAGGGAGCCTGGGTCTCCACCGCATTCATGCTGGGGAGAGGAGATTTGCCTGAGACCCAGGCAGACACTGTAGGAGAACAAGAAGAGAACTAGGGAGGGGAGTGAGGTACAAGGTGATCAAGGCTGAGACTCTTGGAGAATTTGGGGTCCAGGCTCCTGTGCGTAGAAGATGGCTATGGGCCCTTGATCTGGACACCCTTAAGGAGGAGGCAAAGAGCATCAACTCAAGTCTACAGGATGTAGGGTTTGCCATGTATCAATATGGTTTCAATCCTAGATAGGCCATTCTGGAGTCTTGCTTGCTCCATTTATAAAATAGGGTTGAAACACTACTGATCATGCTAAATTGTTTAGTGATTAAGTATGATGATATAATATTTTCTTACTGATGGCACATAGTAGGCCATCCAACGTTTTTTCCCTTCTCCATCTTCTCTGTCAATTCTATCCTCCTTGACAATGATCTAGAGAAGGCACTGAGGGGATTTTATTTCCTTGCAAGAATGAAATGAAATGAAAAGTAATTTTTAATGGCTTGCTGGTGTTAGGGGTTTTCAACTGCCTTGTACAGTTGACAGCAAAGGGTAACTTAGGTGGCGTGTTAGTTTCCTAGGGCTGCTGTAAAAATTACCACAAACAGGGTGTCCTGAAATCATTTCACAATTTATGTAAATCAAACCATTATGCTGTATGTCTTAAACTTATACAGCAATATATATCAATTATTTCTCAACAAAACTGGGGAAAAAATTAATTAAAAAAAAAAACAGAAATGTATTCTCTCACAGTTCTGGAAGGCAGAAGTCCAAAATCAAGGTGTTGTCAGGGTTTGGTTCCTTCTAGAGGCTCTGAGGGAGAATCCATACTGTGCCTCACTTAGTGTCTGGTGCCGACTGTCAATCCATGGTGTTCCTTGTTTTACAGGCTCAACACTCCAATTTCTGTCTCCATCTTCACATGGCCTTCTTCTCTGTGTGTCTTCTCCTTTTCTATCTCTTATAGGGACACCTGTCATTGGAGTTAAGGCCCACCCTAACCCAGGATAATCTCATTTTGGGACCCGTATCTTAATTGCATTTGCAAAGACCCTTATGCCAAGTAAGGTACATTCTGAGAGCTGGGTGGATGTGAACTTTTGGGAGGTGATCATTATTCAACTACAGATGTATTCAATAGGAGAAAAGGGTACTGAATGAACAGACAGGACTGGCTGTGGATCTTGTCTTTCCCATTCACCACTCACTTCCTGGGTAACTCTAACCACATTGCTTCCCCTCTCTGATCCTCAGATGGCTCCCCACATCACCTCTAATGGGACCATGCAGTAGAGAAAACTTTGTAAACTGCTGCCTGAGACTGAGTGGGCTTTACGATGGGATAGTGAAGAAACAGGAATCCACTGAGAAAATAAGACTGATAATGTGGGTTTTTCTGGCATCCTGTGAGTAGCAGCTCAAATTATTTCCCCAAAATGTCCCTACATAGTCAGGGTGCCCCACAGCCCTTTACTAAATTGGTCACCTTGACTCCCTAAGTTGCTGTACCTTTCTGGAACTCGCATCTCTGAGGCTTACGCGAGCAGACGGTGACACACGAGCTCCCTGCCTGCTCCTCCACTCCCTCAGACAAGTGTGCAGATATTATATAACTGTGTTGACAAACAGCCGTGTGACCTGAAACCCAATTTCTGTGACTTGGCGGCAGATTCTCTATACAGACTGTAACCGCTGAAATGCCTGTGTTCCAGATGTTTATCTCCTAATTATGAGTCTCTGACGTGCCACTTACGGTAATGTATTTGTCCATGCTAATATCTTCTCTTCCCCTGGAGGATCTGCCAGGGCGGATTTGATGCAAGGAGAGACAGAGTGTCTCTAGTGTGCTTTAATTAGGCAACTGCGCCCCAGTCACGGCCAGCACCAGGTGCCAGACCTATTGCCAAGCAGTTCAGATCAACAATCATCCACTGATGCCTGTTCTGAGATGAAGCAGGCAGTCCTCCCTTGTGAGGGGCTTTCAGCCTCCATGGAGGGAACACAACAGGCATGGACCACTAATTAGCGTGCAAGGTGATCAGTGCTCCAAACCAGTTCTAGGGAGCAGGCTGTGGGCTAAGGAAATCCACTGGAGGCGTGGGTGAGGATGGAACATTTTAGCTGGGCTTTTCACATGGGACCAGGAGGAAATGATCAAGCAGATGTGGAGCAGCACTGAATTCCGGCAGAGGACACAGCCTGAGCAAAGGCATGGAAGTATAACAAGGGACATTTGGCATGTGGCTGATGCTTGGCCTATGTGGAGAGAGGATGGGATGGGATGGGATGAGACCAGAGAGGAAGGCTGGGGACAGATCACACAGTGCCTTGAAAGTCAGGTCAAGGAGTTGTTCCTGTAAACACCAAAGGAGATATGGCTGTGCTTAATTGGGAAGGGACATGATCAGGACAGTATTGTCGATAAGTCACTTGCTATAGACCAGAAGACTGAAGAGAGGAGGCCAAGCGAAGGAAGAAGGGAGAGAACCCGTTGCAATTCTCCAAGTTCAAAACGATGGTGGCCTGAATGGGGTGGTGCCAGGGGAACGGGCAAGTAGAACTGATAGGATAAGAGAATTGTCGATGGGAAGGTAAGGCAGGGAGGAGTGAAGGAAGATTCTGATGTTTCTGGCTGGGATGACTTGGACATGAAATCCTCTTAGATCAGGACTTCAGGAGGAGGCACAAGTCTGGGTGAAGCAGTGGAAAGGGTACAGTGGAAATGAGGAGGGTCGACTTTGGAGCCACCAAGGTCATAAGTGTGTAATCCCCCTCCATGCTGGGTGGGCTATGCCATTTTAGGTGCCTAAGGAGAATCTCCGTTTGCATGGTCTGACCATCCACTGTGAGGGCTGCAGCCGATGTTCTAACCCACAGGTCCAGCCTTACCCTCACCAGCCCTCTCCACATCTTCCTAAGTGTCAAGGGGGCCTTTCTCTCCAGCTCTGGTCTCCCAATTTCCCAGCCCCACTCCTCCCCCTCCGCCACAAGTCAGCAATTGCACAAACCCCTTGAGACCCCACCTCCACCTCTGTCCCTTCAGCACTCTCTCCCCCTCTCTCCTCTCCCTCCTCCTCTCCTACTGCCTCACCTGCCTTATCAGGACAGGGATCCCCTGAGCCTTTTACTCTGCCTGGGCCTATGGTTGGGGTTTGGTGGGTGGTGGGGAGGTAATAGGCAGGAAGAGGGTAGCATCTCCCAGTCCTCCCCTTCACTTCCTCTCCCCATCTTTCTCACCCCTCCCACCACATTTCTCCTCTGCATCTTTCCAAAGAAGACCTTGTGGTCAGCTGGGGCTACAAGTTAAGGTCTGTGGAGAGATACTGAGGATGTGTGATGAGGCTGAGTGATTCACAGGTGTTGAAAAACTGGTCCCACTATAAGAGGCAACTCCGCAGTGAACCAATTGCCCACAATGCAGCATCTAGCAGTTCTTCCCTATCTGCAACCATATAATTTCTTTTTCTCTCTCCTCGCATCTTCTTCGCTTCTTCTTTCAGTAAGTGTGAACAGAGCACTCCTCTGTGCAAGCATGGGGCTAGTCCCTGGGGACAGGGAGGTGGGTGTGGCATGGAGGGTGGCCCCCCCAGGAGCACTGGGTCTAGTGGCAGAAAAGAAAGCAGACACTCACAGTGCCCTGTATTGAGGCCCGTGACAGAGGAAAGGCACACACAGTTTCAGAACATAGCTACTTCCCCCGTGGAAATGACATTGGAGCTAGGATTTAGAGGATGAGCTTTCACAGGAAGAAAGGGAGAAGGGCATTCAAGGCAGAAGCATAAAGTATTTCTGTGCCTTTTCTACCTTCCCTCCCTCTTTTCCTCACTTCCCTCTTCCATATTTTTATCCCAATAAAGTACTAGTGAAATACTTTGACTATAATATGCCACATTTGGTTTTTAAACACTTTACATGTATTCTTTTTATCTAATGCTGCCCATGATGTAAAAGCAATCCCCACTCTATTATTCCTGCCCTAGAGATGAGGAAAATGTGGCTTGGAGATTTTAGATGACATCCTAGTAGATGACTAGTGGGTGGTGGACCTTGGAATTGGCTGACAGACGCTGTTCTTTCTCCACTATGTGGACCACCTCCTATCAGACATTTTGGAAAGTGATGTGTGTTTCTTCTAGTCTGTGTGAGTAAATGCCTTCATGCCTTTAGATGAGAAAACAATGTGAACAGAGTGAAAAATGCACTAAATAGGAAGCCAGGAGACCTGGTCCCATTATCTTTCCATAGGGGGCCTGAGGAAGAGGATGAAGAGAGGTCCTTCCCCTCTGCAGCCCCTGCCCTACACAGTTGGGGTTCTCTGAGCAGAACAAAGGGGACCAACCATACAGGCCAGAGGCTTGGTGTGGCTCTGACACAGCTGCCCAGGGCCCATGCTTGGTTTAGGGCTCTGCTGTCACCATCTTAAAATTCTAAATAATTTTAACGAGAGGCTCCACATTTTCCTTTTGCACCAGCCCCGCAAATTATGTAGCAGGTCCTTCTTGGGATACCGGCTTTCCTGCCCATCCCCTGTCATTCTCTGGCTGCCGCCCTTCAAGCGATTCCCCACTAGCTCCCCTGCGGCCTGGACTGCTCCTTTGATCTGAGACGCGGGCTGGTTCCTGGGTCCGCACCGAATAGCAGAATGATGGTGTCCAGCACCAGATGTGATTATCCAAATCATTTCCTCCTGTGACCAGGACCTGGCTTAATACTTGCCAGGTACCAGGTGTTCCCCAAATATCTGCATGTGGAAGGGTTTGGGTGGCTCCATCCTTTTCTCTTTTGATAAAACAATTAGGTCATTTAGAATATGAAAAGCTTTGAAATCATGGAAGTACTTTATTTGAAGTTTGGGGAAGAAAAGACTTTGAAGGTGAAAGGAAAGACAGCTATTTCCATTTTAAACAAGGAAACAGCAGGAGAGATTTCTGTAAGAAGGTAATAGCTGGGACTCCATTGTCCAGGGTACTACTTAGGGCCCTATACAATCACTCTTTTAGTAACTGGGGACCAGGCCCAACAGGTAGAAGTTACATAAAGAAATCTTTGGACTCAGTGATGACAAGCTTCTAGCATCAGACATCTTTGGACGGGGATTTGACTAACTCATAAGGGAGTGAAATGCTTATCCCCGGAGGCGCCCAGCACGGTGCATGTTCATGCCCATTCCATGAAGGGTGGAGGAGCTCCAAGCATCAAATGGGCACTCGGGCCAGATGGAGTTTAAGGTTCTTAATAACCCAGGCAACGTGTGTTTAGCTGATTATAATGACTCTGGGATACTGAGTTTTTCTGACCCAGTGATTCTATCCTTCTTTCTGTTTATACCTGAAAGCTGAGGTCACTAGCTTTCTTTTTATATTTCTGCAGGAGGCAGATATAGAGTTCACATTCTTGCATCTACGATGTAATATAAGCAAGAAAATATTGATTGCTTCAAAATCTGTCACGATTCCCTGAAGCTGCGGACCCTCTCTGAAATGAATGAATGACGAAAATGAGAAAAAAATGGAGAAACCAGCATTTCCTTTTAAGATTAACGTGAATCCTTTTAAGATTAACAAGATCAGAAGAGGTAGCCCCGGGGGGTGGTTCCCCCAGGACATGGGGTCTCACTAGCCTGGTCAATCCTCCTGACTCAGCTGCTGCAGAGCCAGCCAGCCTCTGGGGTGTCCATCTCCCTGCAGAGCGGAGCTAACAGCATTAGCACACACCTGGCCAAGGGCCTGGGGAGAGGATATTCGTGAAACACTAACAGAAACTTCTGTGACCCTTTAATGTCACGTGTCCCCAGCATCTCCTCAGGCAAAGTCACACCCTGGCAATAAGCCACACACAGGTACATGAAGATACAGCTGGAAAATACCAGTGTTTATTCAGTCGAAAGCATGGAAAACACGTCTGAAACTCAGGAGGACTGGGACCTCATCCTGGCTCTGCCTTTGAAGACCTCAGTGGCTTTGGCCAAGTCCCTTCTCTCTGGGCCTCACTGCCCCCATTTTTAAAATGTGGACATTAATAACACGACGGGTATGAGAGTTGAATTAGTTAACGTGTGTAAAATGCTTAGAAAAGTAACTGCAACACTGTAAACACTGTATAAATAATGAAAACAAAACAAAAATTACTCATCTTTATAGCCACCTTTTAAGACAGGCATTCTCATCACCATTTTACCTGAGGAATCAGAGGCTCAGGGAGCAAGTGATGAACCCCAGGTCATATATCTGGACCCACTTTTCCACTGCCACCAGGGCTAAATCAGCTATGAGATGACTTGCAATTCTGATATTCAGTGATTCCGTCTTAATAATCTGACAACTTTGCCTGGATTTCATTTGTCCCCTTGTTCTGGTGGGCACCAGGTAGGTGAATTTTCAAGCCTGAACTTGCAAGCTCATCTCCAGTTCCACTGATAATGTGGAAAGCCACTGTCAGCGTCAGCATCTTGCTCAACAGTAGACGTGGCCTTGGAGGCTCTGACAAGCCCTGGCTTTGAAACCCAGAACTGCTGGGTTTACTTTACATCAGTGACATGGAACCCACTTCTCCCAGCTCAGCAGCAATTTTGAATGTGTTCCAGGGTTGCCAAAATAAATGTCTAATCCTGCTTCTGTGCTTGGAGTCCCTATGTAGGTCAACGGCATCAATATCTCACAGCCTTCCAAGAAACTAGAATGTCAGTGCCATCCTCCTCCCTCACCCTCATAGATAATTAGTCACCAATCCTGTCTGTAAGGAAAGTCCCATGATGCTGCTTGAAATCTCTAAATGAATCCCTATTATACACAAGATACAGTCTAAACTTATCATTCCAGGCCCTGAAGTGCCAGCCCCTCCCTAACTTCCTCTCCTACTCTCCCATTCTCCTCCCACAGCTTCCTCCCATTGGCCTCCAGGGCAGCAACCCTCCAGCCATAGAGAACCTCCTGTATAACTTAACCTACCGAGTCCTCCCCAGGCCTCCTGTCCTATACTAGACACTTCCAAGAGAAACACCCCATCCTTTCCTCCTCTCCTGTTACTATGGGTTAAAAGCCCCCTAACTCTAGAGACCATTCCCTATTACCTTCTCAGGGACCTCATCTTGTCTCTAGTTTATTCCTTTTTTTGTTTTCTTGTTCCTTTCTATAAGCCTAAAAATGCTCACTGTCTCTCATTTTAATAACACCTCCCAATACCCATGTTTCCCTCCAGCTATTGCCCTTCACAGCCAACACTTTCTGCTTCTAATTCTCTACCTCCTACATACTCCTCAGTCCCTTATAATCTGACTTCTGATCTTTCCATTCTACTGAAATGACTCTTCCCCATGGTTTCCCCAAACAATCTTTTTCCTAAACCTAAAAACCTGATCACTCTCAAGGCATTTTTAAGTTGACCTCTCAAAAGTATTGGACACTGTTGATTATTCCCCATTTCTTTCTTCCTTAACTCTGAAGTTTGTTGGCTTTTCTTCTATCTCCCTGGCCACTTCTCAGTTTCCATTATAGGCTTCTCCGCCTTTCCTTTAAAAGCCTTTTCTCCCATGATAACTCTACCAGTTATGATGGGCTAGGTTATGCTGCACTAAAAAACAAGGCTTAACATCTCAGTGGCACACATTTACTTTTTGTTTGGGCTACATGTCCAATGCAAGAGACCACTAGGACAAATCCAAGAACCATTGAGGGTCAAGAACCATTCCTCAGCATGAGCAAGACAGAGTACTAATTAAGGAAATTCCAATATATTCCTGGCTAGATTTCAAAATTGCTCTGGTGACCTTCTTGGAACAGGAGTGTCTATAGCAGTTATCCTATGACTGTCCCACCATTGTGTGTGGGGCAGATAATTTATTTCTTTAGTTTACAGGAGTTCAGATCAAAAGGACTTATACTCAAGGAGATATCCTTAAGGAAATATACCCAAGAAGACTTCTCTCTCAACCTAAAGCTGATTTAGAAGATGAGATTCTGGACTTCAATCTGATGCTGTAATAGAACGAGATTTTGGGGCCTTGGGGAGGGGTGAGTGTGTTTGCATGTGGGAAGGAAGTGAACCATTGGAGGCTGAGGTTAGACCATCATAGCCAGACTCTAAGATAGACCTCAATGATCCCAGTCTTCTGGCATTCACATCCTTGGGTAGTAAAGCCTGTTCCCACATTGGGTAGGACTGGCCTGGGTGACCAATAGGATATTTAAAAAATGATGGAGTGTGACTTTTGAGGCTAGGTCTTAAAAGATATAGTATCTTCTGTCTTGTGCTCTCCCTCTCTCTGGAGGAAGCCAAATGCCATGTCGTGAAGGCATCAAGCAGCCCCTGTGGAGAGGTCCACATGGCAAGAAACTAAGACCTCTTGCCACAGCCATGCAAGTGAACCATGTTGGAAGCAGATCTTCCAGCCCCAGTCAAGCCTTCAGATGACTGCAGTCCTTAGACTTTTGAACTACAACCTTGAGAAACCTTGAGCCAGAACCTCCAGATAAGTTGTTTCCATATTCCTGACCTACGAAAACTATGTGAGATATAGCTATTCATTATTAAGCCTTCATTTTCTCTATTTTTGTCCAGTCCATGTTAACTCTTGTCTAAACTACTAAAGCTGCTTCTCTGATGTGCCTCTTTGCTTTCAAATTTCTTCCTTTCCCCCAATTCACTTCCCTTACAGATACTTGAGTGAAATATCAAAATATGAACCTGCTGAAAATTCTTAAGGATTTTCTGTTGCTCTCAGGTAAAGCCCAAACTCCTCAATATGGCCTATAGAGCCTAAATGATCTGACTTATATAGTCTGACCTTTCCAGATGTAACTCTCATGGCTCTTTCCTTCCAACTCAAAAATCAGACAACCAGAATTATTTTCTTTACTAGAAAAAGCTTCCTTTTTCTCGACCCTTGGTTGGACTTCTCACACAAGCTTCTCTCTGCCTGGAACACTCCTCTGCTCTCTTTTCTCCCCAAACCTCTACTAATCTCCTGTTGACCTCAGATCTCTGAGCCTGTCCTAACTTTCTTGTCCAAGTGTGGAAGGTGACCCTCACTGTGTTCTAAGAAAAGCTATATGATATTCCTGTCACAATATTAATCATTCTGTAATATTATTAACAGTAATATTAATAATAGCTACTTGCAACAGATGCCATCTGGGCCTACCTCTGAGTCATCTGCAGACATTTCTCCTATTCAAGAGCTTCTTGCGCCTCTGCTTGAAGATGTTCGTTGGTCACAGAGCATGTTTGACTCACACCCAGGGCAGGCTGAAGGCTTTGCAAGGTTAACTTCAATCAGTGAGGCATAAGCTTTGGTAGATAAATAACCCATCTTCTTAGCTCTATTGGGACCATCCTGAGGTGTGCTCTACACTGTGTCTCAGAGAGACTCTGGTGGAGTTCAGCCCCAGTTGCCCACAGAGGTAACCTGTTCATCAACACCCTCTTGATTAGCTTCTTCCTTTCCCTTTGTCACTTCACTTAGTTACTCTCTCACAGCTCCTTGCATCCTTTCCCAAATAAACTACTTGCACACATAATCTTGTCTCAGGATCTGATTTTGGAGTAACCCACAATAAGTCACAACCATTTAGTCAGCACTTACCATGAGCTGGTTGCTGGGTCAAGCTCTTTATGTGGATTATATGTTTTAATTCTCTTAACAACCCAATGAGATGGTGCTAATCCATAAAACTGGGATATACTACTTACTCATAGGATTGTTGTGAGGATTAAATGGGATAGTTCACATAAAGAGCTTAGCATTTTGTTTGTAGGATAATGTATGATAATGCATGCAAAGAGATTAGCACTGGAAGAGAAGATGAACTTGAAGAGTTTAGCACAGTCCTTTGCATAGTAAGCAATTGGTTATTTGCCCAAGATCATGCAGATGATAAGTAGTAGATTTTTACCAAATTCTGCCAGATTCCAGAGCTCTCAATTATTATTCTAGACTGTCTTATCAGTTGTAATCTTCTATTGAGCTATTTTCCGCAGCAGACTGTAAGCTCTATGGGAGCAGGAACCATGCTGATTATATTCAGTTTTATTCCCCCTGGCATTCAATGGATAGCAAGACATTGTGTAAAAGAGAATTGATTCCTCCTTCCCTCCAAACCAAGTCTGCTTTGTATTGTTTGGGGTACTCATCACTCAAAATAATTCTCTGAGGTATGAGAGTTCTCATAAAAAACTATATTGAAAGGAATCTATCTTCCTTGAAAAGCCTAATTTTTTGTTTATTTTTTCCCTCTTCAGGACAATAGTGAATTTCCATCATGGGAAGGCAGCATATTTAGTGGTGAGATCATGCTGGTTTTGAAGTCAAAAAGACCTGGTTCAAATGAAGTATCTTCAACTTTATGACCTTGGGAAAAAATCCTTGGCCTCTCTGATTTGTAGTTTTCTCACCTATAAAAGAGGAATGATTATACCTCCTATATTAGTTATCTATTGCAAAACAAATTAACTCAAACTTGTAGCTGAAGACAACAAACTCTTATTATCTCAGGAATCTAGGAATAGCTTAGCTGAGTGGTCCTAGCTCAAGGTCTCTCACGAGGTTGCAGTCAAGTTGTCTGCTGGGGCTGTAGTCATCTGAAGGTTTGACTGGGGCTAGAAGATTCACACTTCCAAGCTCACTCACATGGTTGTTAGAAGGGATCTCAGTTCCTCCCCATGTGAGCCTCTCACAGCAGGGCGGCTGGTTTCCCCCCAAACACAAGATCTGAGAGGAATAAAGAGAAAGTACCCAAGAGGGAAGCCAGAGGGTCTTTTATAATCTGATTTGGAAGTGACATACTATCACTTCTGCCATATTCTGTTGGCCACACACACCAATGCTGGCACAATGTGGGAGGGCACTACACAAGGATGTGAATACCAGGAGACAGGATCCTTGGGAGCCAACTCGGAGGGTGAGTACAACACCTCCCATATAGAGTTGTAGTGAGAGTTTCATGTGCCTAGTATATAATTGTCACTCAAAAAATATTAATTCTGTCTTATGCATTCAAGGGAAGAAACATGAGTTCAGGCAACCCAGAGTTTAGTAGTCACCCCAGCACAATTACCATTAAACAAATCTAGTTACTAAAGCTCACATCCTGCTGAGAACTAAGCCAGTATTACTTGTGACAGCCAACACCTGCAAACCTCCTCATAGCATCCAACATTTATTTACATTTATCATCCAGTTTTAATTTTATGTTATCATATATTTCATTTATCTCAACAACTCTATGGCATATTAATTATCATTGTCATACTTTTCCAAGTAGGGATGATGAGCTTTAGGAAGATCACATGGTTTGTCTAAGGGCACACAGTGACACAGTGGTGAAGTCAGGATTCAAACCCAGGATTTCTAAAATCCAAAATCTATTTTTTTTAAATTACCTTATGCTGCATTAGCAGCAAGTAACTCATTTTATTTAAAAAAAAAAAAAAAAAAGACAGAGAGAGAGGGCGTTGCTGTTGTTATTGCTCTTTGTCACTTCTACATAAGCACACAACGGTTTCCCTACGGTTCTCTTGCACATGATTGTTGGTTGTTAAGTGGCCCTGCATCTCCAGAGCACATTCAGTTTAGCACACAGATCCCTGCAATGCTGGTATGATTGCCTTCGGGGGTTGTTTTCCTTTTATGACACCACAGGTGGTGGCTGGTGCATTTTGTTTGATCCTTCGCCCCACTTCCTCCCTCACTACCCTCCTCACACATACACACATGCAGGGAGAAGAAGGTGAATGGATAAGATCTCTCAGGCTGCAGATTCCCAGTAATTAATAACAGGCAAGTGCTTTCTGTCAAGGGCCTGCTTAGATGTGGGGTGGTGGATGAGGGCTGTGTGTATAAGTAGCATGGGTCTCCAGCCAGCAAATGACCCAGACAGAGCCTGCACCCACCAGGCCTCGGAGCCCTGAAAGCAGGTAAGGTCAAGACACAGACCCATGGAGCATGGCACTAATTCCAGGGATGTGGACCTGCTGCATTGACAGATTGTGATGACAGCTTTGGTGCTGCCATGGGGGCAGGCTCACTACTCAACTTGCCAAGTGAAGAATTAAAGAAGCAAGGGCATGAAGATCTAGGAGCATAGCTAGGCCAAGGGACCAGGAGTGCTGCCTGTATTGTGCCAGCCACTTCTTGAATACCCTCTCATTCAGCCTCACTGCAGCCTTACCTGCAAACTCACCTGTGGTGGGGTGGGAGGGGTTATTCTTATCCTCATCTGACAGATGAGAAGACTGTGACTCAGAGAGGTGAATGACTTGGCCAAAGTCTAACAACTAACAGTAACCACAGAGTAATGATTTCTAAGCTATTAATTAACTTTCTAACCGTTTACACATAAGAAACTAGCCTGTTGGTTGGGACTCATTCCTGAGTCTCTGTACATCACTTATCAAGGATTGCTATGCAAAGCCCTTCCTCTGCACCCTGGGTTGATGCTCTTAGACTTTCCCTTGTCTCATAACTTAGGGGATCTTCTGAGAGTTACAAGTCACCTACAGCAGCTGGAAGAGGTCTGTCACTTCTTAAAGGAACATGGCAGAGCCACAGTGATGATGTGGAGGAGCAGTCTTGAGGAGGAGGGAGGATGAAACAGGCCCTTGCTAACCCACTGTCCTTGGACATTCATTCCCACCCCCCACCCCCACCCCTGCCGTCTCCTCTATCTGCAGGGTAACAATGTACTGTAATTTAAAGAGGTGGTCTCCTCCCACTGCTCCTTTTTTCAAAGAAGAATCCTTGATAGAAGGAGGTGCGTGGAGCCAGTAGGAGGGGCAACCTGCCCTGGAGCTCAATCCCTCCCTTCTTAAACTCACCAGGAGGGACACCTGTTTGGATCTAGGTTTCCAACCTTCCCCTCAAACACTGTGTCAGACTGAATAGTGATTATCTAGGGAAACATGAACACACAGGCCAAAATACTAGGGTATCACTAGTATAAAAGAAAGGCAACATTCATTATACATAAAATCAGAATTACAGAAAGGACAAGAATTTAAAATATGCATAAAAATATCCTCAAAGAAAAAAGAATATTGGTACTATGAAATGGAAATAAGTTACAAAATTCCAAGGCATAATTTTAGGAATGAAAAATACAACAGTTAAAATAAAGAAAATAAATATGGGACAAACCTATTGTGGAAAAATATCACAATAAATACAGTGGAATAATGATTTAGTAGGCTTAAGGATCAGACTCCTTCCAAAAGTTATCGGGGGCGGGGAGGCGGTGCACATAAAAGAAAAGCTAAGGGATATAGAGAATAGAAATGGAATTGCCAATATTTGAATAATAGTAGTTCAAGAAATAGAGAAGCAGAGGAAAAATGAAGGGAAAAAAATACTTTCTGAAAATCAACTGATTATGTCCAAGAAGGCCCCGCCTCTATTCCAGTCTGTCTTAAATAGCAGCAGTGGTAGTAGACATCTGTGATCTATATCTTATCTTCAAGATAATGTAACTAAAGTCTCTCCATTGAGTGTAACATTGGCAATAGATTTTTGGTATAAACCTTTATCCCTGGTTTGCTAAGAGTTGTGTTTATTTTCATTTGTTTTGTTTTTATTTTCTCGTGTTTTGTTATCATAAGTAGACACTGAACGTCAAATAATTTTTCTTCATCCATGAGATAATCATATGAAAATTTTCTTTGGTTTTTTTAATATGGATGGATTATATTGATAGATTATCTGATATTGAAACATGCTTCCATTCCCAGAAAAACCTTACTTAAATATAAGATATTTTTAACCCGCTATTGAATTTGTATCTTTTTTTTTTTTTTTTGTGAGGAAGACCAGCCCTGAGCTAACATCCGTCACCAATCCTCCTCTTTTTGCTGAGGAAGACTGGCCCTGGGCTAACATCCGTGCCCATCTTCCTCTACTTTATATGGGACGCCGCCACAGCAGGGCTGACAAGCAGTGCGTCGGCGGGCGTCCAGGATCCAAACCCGCGAACCCCGGGCTGCCAAACCATGAACTAAACCGCTGCGCCACCGGGTGGCCCGAATTTGTATCATTTTGATCATTTATTCTCTGCTTTTTTTGGCTATTCAATCCATTGTGTTTTGAGAGAGGTGTATTAAAAAACATCTAACTGTAATTGCTGATTTATCTATTTCTCCCCACAGTTTTATAAATTGCTGCTTTATATATTTGGAGGCTATATTATTAGGAGCATATGTGCTCATGATGGATATTTCTTCTTGCTCTGTTGTTCTAGAGTATAACATCCCTCTAATTCCTTCAAGATATTGTTTTCCTTCAGCTTTAAAATTTTTTTTAATTTTTTTCTGGTAAAATATACATAACATAAAAGTTACTATTTTCAAGTGTACAATTCAGTGGCATTATGTACATTCACACTGTTGTACAACCATCACCACTAATCATCTCCAGAACTTTGTCATCATCCCAACATGAATCCTTCAGTTTTTAAGACTGATGGTCCAGATTTCATTTAGTTTATAGTTGCCTGATATATGTTTTTCCATCATTAGATTTTGAAACTTTCTTGTATCTTTCTGATTTAAGTGTGTGTGTTGACAACACAATTTATATTTTTTAAAATCTAAATTGAGACTTTTTAAATTGGTGAGTTTAACCATTTACATCTATTATACTTATTGTTGTATTAGTACTTTCTTACCATTTTATGGTGTTTTCTATTATAAAAAATGTTTTAGAGTAATATATAGCTAAAACTCATAAATCATTATATAAAGTCTGATTTATCCAATGGAAAAATAACTTGTTTCTTTTTTTCTTTCCTGTTTTTCAGTTTACATTAAGTTAATAACAGTGTTTTATTATGCTGTTAGTATCTTTACTGTATTAGTATTTATGTCTTCATTGAATAAGACAGATTGCCTGGCATGTTCTCATGTTAATTTTGTTTCTACTTCTCCACCCTTGCTCTCATCTCTACTGTGATTTGTTTGTCTAAAATTGTAATTCTAACTTATTTTTCTTTTCCTTTTATTTTCTCTAGTCCTTGTCTTTTTTTTTTGAAACAACAACTTTATTAGGTAACTTGATCACTCTTCCTTTCTGTATCTCCTGAATTTCCCTTCTGGATTTATTTTTTGGTTTATGTGGGAATTTATACCAGAAGTGTTTTCAAAGTGGGGTTTTGGGTGGTAGAACTTTCGAGGCTGCTGCTGAGGAGTTGTTTCTTTATTTTTGTTTCCTACCCTACCTTTAAGAAATATCAGTGGGATGATCTACCCTAGCATGAAAAGCCCAGCAAGCCCTCACTGTTCACTTCCTTGGAGCTCAGAGTGCAATGAGCCCATATTTTGAAATCACAATCTCAATTCCAAAATCTGAATGCGTCCACTTCCAGCAATGAATCTCAATGCTGAATACAGTTCAGGGTCACACCTTCTCCTGCCCCATTTTGGGCTGTTTGGGCCTGAAGCCTGCAATGGGATGAAGGGCATGTTGGCTTCTTCATTTCTCTGCCTTACACTTCTCTGAATGTCTCCCACCTCTACCCTCACCCTCACTGATTTCTGTTTTGTTTCCACCAAGAACTCAAGTTGAGGAGGAAAAGGAAGGAGAGAGAAAGAGAGAGGTAAGTTGTTACTTGAATGAATTCCATTCTCAGCTGTCTCTGGGCTCCCTGGACCAGGCAAATGTCTATGTTTTTATGGACTTTTTGGAGGGTCCCTCCATCTCACTGTTCCTGGACAGGAGTGGATGTAGCACTCTTCTACATGGTCCTTTTCAACTCTTTCCCAGTCTTAGGAATCTACTGACCTCAGCCTCCCAATCACCATCACCAGTTTCCTTCTTCCCCTCAAAACGACACCACTGAGTAGGTCAAAAGATACACACCCCCTTTATCTCCCCGCTACACACACACACACACTTGAAGAATTTTCTCTCCCACGTGGCCCACAACTGGTCCACAAGAAATACTCACAAATCTCTTGCTCCAAGCAGACTGATAACCAAAGGAAACATGCTCTCCTTCAGGCTCTGACCCTGAAGCTCTTAGGCTCTCACTCCCTAGATTTCACAAGCAGAAGGGCCACCAGTTTCTGCATCAACCAAACACAAGGAACATACTTCAAGGTTCTCCAAACGGTCCTATTGAAGTCCTCATCACTTGTCTTGAGTTGAAAAAAAAAAAACAGCACTGGAACAGTTCTTGCCAAAGAATTCTCTTAACAAAATCCACCCACACTCATTCAAGTGATTGAGGAGACTGAATTGAGACAAATAACAGCTTGGGCTCTTAGTGTCAACTTGCCTAGTTTCAAATGCTTGTGCCATATGATCTTGGATGAGTTATGTATTTTCTCTATGCCTCAGTTTCATTATCTGTAAAATGTGGGTAATAGCAGGACTTAACTATAGATTTTCTATGAGGATTAAATAAGATAATGCATGGAGAACACTTACCAAATATACTATTAGAGTCAGCTCTTATTCTTATAATAAATTGTAAATCTCTGTATAAATAGTACATGCTATCATTGTAACAGAACGACCCAATAGATTCCTCATTATGATTTTGAAATCAGAGTTTATGAATTTCCCTGAATCTGTGAGCTTAAGTATTCATGAGTATGAATCAGCTTGAGGAAAAACTCTACATAATTTTTTTATCATTATTTCCACATAATTTGCTGACAAATTGCAAATGATTATCAAAATTGCAAATTGTGGTGATAACATTTCTATGGAAAATAAATAGGGCTGCTGCTCCCTTACTCTCTAGTCTGATCATTCATTTATCTCCCTGGTTTCTGGGAACATTGATGACAAGGGCCTGGGTACCTTTCTTCCTTTTTGAGACTAAGTACAAATTCATTAAAATTCAGTTCAAATGTCATCTCCTCAGTGAAAACTGACCTTGATCAACCCCCACAAACAGAATTGTTTCTTTCCCTCCTCCAGATTCCCTTAGCATTTTGTATAGTTCCCTCTTCTTGTCCATGTGGTTTCTGCCTGTCTACGTGGCCCCCTTGGATTGACCTTTCTGCCCTTACTCTTAAATAGGACTTTGAGTCTGGGTACTGTCCTTTACACCTCCATTTCACCCACACTCAATGGCTGGCTGACCATACACTCTGGTTTGTCTCCCCGCCCCATCCTGATAACTTAATTTTGGCTTTCAGACCCCCTACTTGTATCTGACACTCCAGAGTCTCCTTGTCTCTGGAAATTTAGAAACTAAATAGAGGTGGAAAGAAGCTAAAAGGGCATAGAAAAAGAAATTCCTACATCTAGGAGTGAAGAGGGTAGGGAAGAGAGGAAGGCAGAGGGTCTGAGATCTGTGTCTTGAAGGCAGAAGTTTTCCAGGTGGTGATGTACAAGTGTAAGCTTATTTAAGGCAGATAGAACAGCATAGGCAAAGCATAGCAGCATGGAAAACGTTGACATGACAGAAACCATGAAGACAATTGATGGGTAGGAGTGTAGAATGGGATGGTCAGGGAAAATGATAGAAGGTGACACTGAGAAGAGAAGATGAAGGTCAATAAATGCTAGTGTAAGGAGTTTGAGTTTGTTATTTATGTATTGTGGGGACATCTAAAGTTGTTAAAATAAGAGGTGTAAGGTGACAAGGTAGGAGCTGTATTTCAGAAAGATGACTCTGACTGCCATGAGGTTGTTTGGAGGCAATCAATAGCATTGCCCTGGAAGGATCAGTCTTTCAATCTGTTTCAGCACAATGGATGTTTCCCATCCCATTAACACCCATCTGTTATGACTGAGGAATGTCTCTAGAAATCAGATATAACGAGGAAGATTCTTTGTATGGTCTGTGCATGTGGGTGGTGGGGGAGGCAATGGGACTGTAGGGAAGAATGCACAGGATGTTTGATCCTGGTGAATATTGGAGTATGAATATAGCCCAGTCTGTGGGCTTTACTCAGGAAGAAGCCAAGATGTCCAGGAGGTGCTCCTGTGAAGCCAAAGATATAAGGCTTCTGTCCAAGGGCAGCAGATGGGCAGGAGAGAAGGAAGACAATCAGATACAGAAGATGTTATCCTGGACCTTTGTGGCATGAGTAGAAACTGTGCTTCATCAGTTTGCTTATTTGTTCTGAGCTTGGCATTTCCTTGGGCCCTGTTCCTGATGCTTTGCAGAAAGGAAGATAGTCATTGAGTAACGTGCCCCTCCTTCTGGTCAGAATCCTCTGTTCTTGGCTGAAGGCCACAGCTCAACACCAGACTCTTCGGCCCCTTACAGGATGCGATGGTCAGTGGTAAGAGTTTGCTCAGCAGCCTGAGTGGTGAATGAGGCCCTGGCTTCCTAAATTTTTCACTTCTTCCGCTGGCCCAGGACCTTCAACGGACTGGTACTGAGAGATGAACCCTGGGTACAGAGTTCAAGGGCTGCTGTGTTTTTTGGCTGATATTGTTTTTCGCTTCCAAGTTCAGAGATGTGTACAACCAAGACCTGATCTTAATAATTGTAAAGTCATTCTCTGGTCTCCAGAGAAAAGGAGTTACCAGAAAGCATTTCATCAGTATGGAATCCTAACTGTTGCCCTAGTCAGTAGACTTCAATAAATCAGTGTGGTTGAATGATGGCTTAAGAGACTTGCTATTTCCACAAGAACTGAAGGGATTACGAGAAAAGCTCCTAATGACTGATATCTCATGGCAGAATCTTAATTACCACAGAATTCATAGGAAGCACCTGACAGCTCTATAGATGATTTGATTAGAAACCACATTTTTTAGTCTCTCCCGGATGAGTCAGTGATAGCATCCTTTGGGAGCCAAGTCTGTGTGTAAGGTCTCATGCATGCAATAAATCTCAACATTGAAGAAAAACAAAATTCTCTCAAAACTTCCATTTTCAATTTCTAGCCTAAAAAAATTAGCCACTTTTTTTTCTTAACTAGAATTTTCCAGGCTAAGAGTAAGTCAGAGTTAAAATGCTATTCTAGTCAATATTTCTTGTCATTTACCAATCACTATAGGTAGAGATCATGTAAATGCCATGGAATGATACATGAGGTTTGACATCATATGAAGCCAACCTACTCATTCATGTATATATTTAGCAACCAATAGCCACTGAGCCCCTAGAACAGCTACATGCTGGATGCTAGAGCAGCAACAAGGATGAGCAAAAACAAATATAGTATCTTGCCTTCTTGAGTTTATAATTTATTGGAGCAGATACACCTAATCAGAAAGCTACCCAAATAAATGGAAAGTAGCAGATACTGGTTCAATGAAACAGATAATACATGAAATGAATCTATATTAATCAGAAGCCTGGCTTTCTGAGAAAATGATCATTGCGTTGAGATCTGAAAGAAAAGTAGAGGATGATTTAGTGAAGGGAGGTCAGGGGAAGGGTTGGGTGGCAGGGGGTGAAGGCAGGAATTGCATTCTGGGAACAGGGTAAAGAAGGCACAAAGGCCCTGAGGCAGGATGAAACTGGGAGATTGTCAGCAGGCTTGGAGAGTAATGGGAAATGTGTGTAAGGTGTCAATATATAAAAAAGAAATTGATTGAAACAACCATGTGTGCTATGCAGTCAGATGAATAATTCAGACAAGAAATGTTAAAAAGAAAAAGGATTGGAATAGTTTTTTATAGTACCAAGATGTAGGCTGGGGTATGGATTGAAAGAAATCAGGATAAGAGTGGGGAGTGGTAGGTGGACAACATCTAATTTATGTTGGAGGGTCAGGGAGGAACTCCCAGAGGAGGTGGTATATGAACTGAGAACTGAAGGGCCAGGAATTAGTGGTGAAAATCAGGCAGAGTGGAGTGAAATCAATCAGGTTGGCTGGGGTGAGGGTGCATGGGGGCACCTACAGAAGATGAGGTGGGGAAGCAGATGGAGGTCAGATAACATGACACCTTGAAGGTTGAACCTCAAGAGCACCAAGGAAAGAGGTAATGGTGGACTATAAGAAGTGTTGGGACCTCTGGTGTGCTGAAGTGGGCCTGCCCTATCTAGATGCAAATTCAATTTATACAAGTCACAGTGATGGCTACGTAAAATCTATCTGCAAGTCTGTATTTTCTCCCTTGAACTGGAAAATGGTTCCTGTGAGAATAAATGGACAAAGGATATTTTACCTGGAAAGGGAAAGGGAGAGGTGTGTGAATATGTGTGCACATGTGCAAGTGTGTGCTAGTGTGTGGAGAACAGGAGTTGGGGGAGAAGCCTGAGAACTGTTTTCAAGTATGCGGCAGCCTCTGGATCTGGGATAGATATGCCCTTTAAAATCCCTTTGATGGCCAACAGAATGGAAACTAAACTCCCCAAGAGTTCAAACTCCTTACTCGCATATTTCCAGGTACCTTTCTCAAACTCACATGTTCTCACTTGTCACTCCACATTACTTCCAGGAAACTTCCAGATCCCCGCTTGGAAGCATTGCCTTTCCTTTTGAGCACACATGATACTTGCACTCCATTCTGTCTTGTATACATGGGAGAGTGTCTGAGTCACAGGCCCTGACACAGGGCAAACAGATATCCGTACATGTTTTCAAACGAATGGGCTAATATTATAACACTTGCATCCATCTCTTCTTCATTCTTGGGGTAAGATCTCAGTAGGTGTCTTATCCCTCTCTGTAGCTTTCACAGTATGTGACAATTAAAAGTGCACAACAGTATTTAGATGCTTTGTTCTTGTAAGGATTACATGAACGAATCAAGAACTGAGACTAATTGCCAGCAAATTTGGTGACAGCATCCAAGGGTTCTCAATTGGCAATGGAACTGTTCCCTTGAGGTGGTTGTTTGCAAAAGTGTAGGGCATTACTGGTCGTTTTAATGGCTGGTGGGGGCTCTACTCACATTTAGTGGCAGGGATCAAGAAGGATAAATATGCTGCAAGTCAAAGGAGAATTCAGCATGACAAAAAAATGGTTCCACCCCAAAAGCCACCTGCACCACTTAGGAAGAACTGTCTGCTTTAAATGATGTTGAAAGACTAGAAAATGTTTTGAAGAAAGTTGTAGACCCTTCACCTCTGGGGAAATTAAAAGAAAACAAGAGAATGTTGTCCTGATGGCCTCTCTCAACCCTGCCCAGCCCTGTGATACTAAAATCCTGGGGAATGTAAAATCCAGGCCAAATGGTCCAGACATAGGAGACCCACCCCTTTGGCTCATGTGGGGGCAACCTCAGAGATCTCTGCTCCCACAAGAAAGGACTTAGGGCTGGACTGTGCTCTCTCTGGCCATGACAGAGGCTGCCCCTCTCCATGTATTTTACTCTTGAAGAAATAACTCTCAGGAAGTGCATACATTTCTATTCACCACACAGATGATATCACAGGCTTGCTACCAGCCCATCGTAGAGTTTTTTTCCTTTTCTTTCTCCTAAATAAGCAGGAGTCAGATATCTGAAGCGAGTCATGGAATGTGGGGAGGGGAATTCGAAGTGGTGGCAAGCATGAGGGTGGCAGAATGTCTGAAACGAGAAGTGACAGACCTTGTAGGACTTCATGAAGCACCGATTCCCCTCTTGATCACTCCCTCCCTTATATTATATATATAGTTTTATATAAATATATATAGATATAAATATCGTATTTATATAATAAATATGTTAATATGAATAGCAATATGAAAACATGAATAATATATTCTCAACCACCAATCATTATATTATGATAAAAATTTTATTTTGGTAGTATTACATAATATTAATAATATATTATTAATGTTAATATTATATTATAATTATTACACTAATAGTTTTATTACGCTGAATAATGGTTTTATGCTCCCTACTACTCTTAGAGCTCCCCGAGAACAGTGGTAATATTTTATTTTTTCCTGTGTTCCAAGTACCTAGGAGAACACCTGACCACTTCCTCTCTTATACTTCATATATGTTTTATTCCAAAGCAGATATGATTTTAAAAAATTATGTCCTTGCCACATTATGGCACAAAATCTTGTGAGCAGTGACTATATTGTACTCACTTCCGTGTCCCCAGAACCTAGCCAAGTTTCACATACTCAGAAGGTAGGTGCTTAGCAAATTTTGGTTGAATTAAATCAAACGGAATCAGTAAAAATAAACTGAGCATTGAAAGCTCTAGTTGGAATGATCTGAATGATGCAAGTATTGAAGAAAAATATATTGAAGAAAGGGACTGATTGGGCTGAAGGAATAAAGGGGCTCTAACAAATATGTCAGGAGATAAAGTTAGCTACCTTGGAAGGGAATGAGTTTCTTGACAAAGGAAGTGCTCAGGCAGAGTGGAAATCTTGGCAGAAGAGATTTAGAGACTGAACCATCAATTCATAGGAGGTGGATTCATTGTCCAGAGACATGTGATTGGAAACATCCCAGAAGCTGATGGAAACATACAGTTTTATCCGGTTCTTCTACAAATACAGGTTCATTCACAGAGTCTCAAGAATATCCTGCCCTACTAGTCAGTCCAGTTCAACACACTAGAGAAGACACTATGGAGAGAGAAATAAAACATATTCCACACCTTCAAGTCATTCCTAAGCCATGGTTTTCTCATGCTTATACAAGCCAAGAAATTCTTTCACTTAAATTCTCTTGAGTTAGATTTATATAACTTAAAATCAAGAGAATCTGGGATAATAAAGGCACCTACCTTTGCTTTCCCCAACATATCATTAAAAAAAACCCTTTTGATTTCTTGAATGAAATGTGAAGATAATCCATTGCTTTGAAGACAAGTGTCCATTAAATATTGTTTCCTTCCCCCTTCCCTTTAAACAACTTCTTGGAGGGCTAGCAATTTCCCAGCGTGTCTGAGAAAAGTTGATTGCTCTCAGTCAATGGTTTAGAAATCAGAGTTTTGTGTGCGTGGTTGGAAAGATTAGCCCTGAGCTAACATCCACTGCCAATCCTCCTCTCTTTGCCTAGGAAGCCCGACCCTGTGCTAACATCTGTGCCCATCTTCCCCTACCTTATGTGGGACACCTGCCATAGCATGGCTTGACAAGCGGTGCATAGGTCCATGCCCAGGATCTGAACTCGCCAACCCCGGACTGCTGCAGCGGAGCACACAAACTCAACCACTACACCACCAGGCTGACCCCTAGAAATCAGACATTTTTTAACAGAGAGATTATTGATTGTCCGAGACATTTGTTCTCAATCTACAAAGAGCAAGAAGAGCTGCAAAGAGAAAGGCCAATGAGGAATCTTCCCTCTCTCCTGCCACAATGGCCCTGTCCTGCCTCTTTGAGACCATTATCAAAACTTGACAGGCCTCTCCTTGGTTCTCATCTGAGTGAAGGGGGGAGTCAGTGAGCATATAAACCGCCAGTCCTTTCTTCACTCCACAGCCGAAAAAATAACAGTACTGTTTAACTGGTTAGTATCTCTGAGTTTTATTGTGTCTCTCTGAAGATGCAGATTCTTGTGACACCAGCACCTCTTCCCTGTTTTGACCAAGACTCTAAATATCAACAACCATCTCCTGCAACCATGATAATACTAACTCCCTATTGACTTAATGATGATAACAGTAATCACAGTCATGATCCGAGTATACAAGTGCTTTCCAGGGGAGTATCAATGCACTATTTTCAAGAGATTTCTATGACCCCCCCTTAGAATTTTGTGACTCAGTGAATATGTTCACAATGAAAGCCTGTGAAAAATTACTCTCCAATTCTAGCCCCAAATAGTTACAGTTCTCTGATTATTCACATTTTTCTGTCTCACAGGAAAGTGAAATACAGTCAGACTTATCTTGTTTGATCTTCTGGAAGCCAAATCTAGGAGAATGTGCATTAGAAAGGTCTCTGGTCAAAGCCTAGACCATCTCAAACATGTTATTAGAGACAGCTGAGCAAGTTGCTTTGGCTGCAAGTTCTTGTACACACCAAGTCACACTCGTTTGCAAGAAAAAGAAGTTGGAAATGGTCCTGATCATTTAGGTTGACAAATATGAGGCCCTGAAAAATAACATCTATTGATCACTTTGTTCCAGACATTGTGCCAAGACTTTTGTAAATATTATCACATTTGTCCCCCCCAAAACCTCTGTCCATTTCACAGATGAGCACACTGAGGTTCAGAGAGACAAATTGCCCAAGGCCAACCGGCTCCTAATGATGGAGCTGGGATTTGAAGTCCAGAGTCTGTGCTCCTCACTTAACAGAATGTGTGTGTCTCTCTGATTTCCTTCACCTGTACTTGGTACATCCCTCCAGCAGAGCCAGTCTCACACAGACTGTCATTATTTACTTAGAGCTTTGTGTACCGCACCAATTTCTGAACTCTTAACTTTACCAATCTCTCTATGCACAGAATATTGCTTGGCATCAGCAGGGAGTCAGTAAATGTGCAGTAATGGAATGAATGCATGAAGGAAAGAAAGAATAAATGAATTCACAAAGGAATGATGAAACAGAAACACCTAAAACAAATGGATACTTTCTTCGCTAGATTCTTATTTGAACTCTTTCCTAGAGCTTTTCTAATTTGAACTAATTTTCTAATTTGAACTCTTTCCTAGAGAGGGAAGATTTCCTCAGACACATTGGAGACTATGCACTATCATTCACACAATTTAGTGAACCTTTATAGAATGGAATTCTGGGCAGGTCCTTTAAGTGAAAACCTGACTTAGGCCAAACTCTGCTCAGAAATGCTCATTACGTAGGGAGGCAAACAGGGATATAATCATCCAGCTACAGCTGGTATATGCCAAACAGAGGTTTGGCATATGAAGAATTCATTTGAGCAGGATTAGGTATCTGAGGGTGTCACAAAGCCGTTAGTGCTTGAGTTGGTCCTTGAAGAATCAGTAGGATTTCAGAATATTAGTGTTTCACCATCGGAAAATTTCTTTCTCTATGGGTTGTATGTTTCCTATTTCTCATTGGAGAGGGAAAGGATTGAGAGATACCATGACAGCAAGAACTGCCTATGATGTAAGATGTTGAACCAGGGTGACATGGCTGGGAAGAGTCCATATCGAGGCCCTGTATTCTGGGGTGTGGGTAAGCTGTGCACGGCACCGTGACTATCTCTGAGAGCATCTCTGCATTCCTAAGAAGTAGTCTATATTCCTTACCATAGTGCACTCAGCAACTCCCCCTGCAGAGAATACGGCTCTTCCTCCTGTCAGCTGTGAATGGAAGTAATTGGTTTAGTTAGCAGAGATCCTATCAGTCAAGGAGGAGAAAAGGAACCACATCTTATCATCCAATCTGCCACTGCCTTTCTGCGGTATCCATTACTGTGTTACAACCATGGAACCTAGACACTTGGAGCAAAACAGACGTGTGGGCTGGCCATATAATGCTCCTGTTCCAAACTCTGGTTACCAGGGGTGGAGAAGGGGCCAAATGAGATACTCATCTGATTAAGACCCAACAGCATGACATAACAAAAGCAAGCAGGGGCAAGGAACCTGCAGAGAGCTCACATGCACTTGGGAGTTTGCCCACATCCCCCAGAACCAGGGGAGAAGCTTAAGGATTGGGGCTTCAAGTCAAAGGGTGCTCATGGCAGATGAGACTGATTTCTCCCCCCAACTCCCACCAGATCCCAAGTGACACACTACACAGAAGACCATGGTCTTTGGTTTCTTGATACTTCATGAGCTGCAAGATAGTCTTGGTTCCCTCCCGCACAATGACAGTCCATCCTCCAATTCAGTTATCATCATCTCTGTCTAGAGTGTCACAATAACTGCTTCACTGTTTTCTCTGCCTCTGCTTTTACTCACCTTAAATCCATTCTACACATTACAGACAAGTCTACCCATGACCGTCCCCTTGAAATCCATCACTCACTCTATATCACATATAACAACACTAACCATAGAATTTCCTGTAATGATGGAAATGCTCTATATCTGCACTGCCCCATATGGCAGCCACTAACCACATGAGCCTACTAAGCATTGGAATACAGTTAGTAAACTGAATTTTTAATTTTGTTAAATTTTAATTAATTTATATTTAAAGAGCCGCATGCATCTAATGGTTACCATATTAGACATTATAAATCTGCAGGGTGGTGTCCAGGACCCTTAGCCCGGTATTGAAAGCCCTTTATGTTCTAGTCCCAGTTTTTATTACCTGTCTCACTTCCCACCATGATTCCTATCTGATTTCCCCACCAATAAGCTAAACTCTTTATTTTAAACTTCTATGCTTTTTCTCCAACTGTTCCCCCTACTTCAGCATCCTTTTCCTCATCATCTACTTAATACATTTCTTTTCAAATTTCAAGATCTAAATTAAATGCCACATCCTCTGAAAAGCCTGTCTCAACTTCTCTTCCCCTACATAATGAATCACTCCCTCTGCTGTGTTCCCAAAGCTCGTGGCATCTGCTTCTATTACAGCACTTATCACATTGTATTGTAATTATTTGTTTACTGGGGCCTCTCACCCACTTGTCTGGGAACTACAAAGGGCAGGGACTAACTCTTATTCATCTCTGTAACCCTATCACCCAAGGAAGTCCACACTGGTAAATGTGTGGTGAACAGATGCAAACCCGCAGAATGAATTCATCATTTAATCAATCAGTGTTTAGCTCAAAGAGCTCCCTGAACTGACAGAGACATTAGTAAACTGTTGCAATATCAAAGCCACTGAGGCCAACCCGTGATGTCAGGGACAGATTTGTACCCGCACAATGGTGCCTCTAGTTATATGGAGGGTCAACACGGAACTCTCAAATCTGCTTTAAATCTGAAAACACATGGACTTGGGTGGATGGTGCTCAGGGCTGGGAGGTTAAGCTGGAAGATGCTGGAAACTGTGGATGCCTAGGCTAAGAAACCAGAATCCTAAGGTCTCTGGGTGCTCAGAATCTGAATAGTTACTTAGAGGTGCCTTTAATAAGCCAGACACAGAAAGACAAATATTGCATAATCTCACTTATATGTGGAATATAACAAACAAACAAAAAAGAGCCCCATTATTCTTTACTCAAGAGTAGGAGGAGGATATGCTGTACGACACAATAGCTGTAGTTAACAATACTGTATTGTGCACTTTAAAATATGTTCAGAGGATAGATCTCATGTGAAATGCTCTTACCACACACACAAATAGAACACAAGGAAATTTTTGGAGGTGATGGACACGTCTAGTAACTTGATGGTGGTGATCGTATCATGGGCGTATGCATACGTGCACATTCATCAAGATGTACAGTCACGCATTGCTTAACAACAGGAATACGTTCTGAGAACTACTTCGTTGGTTAATTTTGTGGTTGTGGGAACATCATAGAATGTACTTACACAAACCTAGATGGTAGAGTCTACTATGTACCTAGGCTGTATGGTACTAATCTTATGGGGCCACCATCGTATACTGGGTCAATCATTGACCAAAATGTTGTTATGCCGTGCATGACTGTATACATTAAATGTGTGCAATTTTTCATATATAAATCATACCTCAATAAAACTAAATATATATATAGAGAGAATAATAATCTCAAATAAAAATGAAATCATAAAATCCACAAAAAAGAGTAGGATGAAGGGAAGTATTACATTTTCCTCTATAAAGAGAACTACTATTTATTGAGTTCCCACTATGTGCAATGTTTTATATACATTATCTCTTTTCACCTTTCTAAGAACCCTGTGACATTGTTATCTACCTTCTAGAGATGAGCAAACCAGAGCTCAGAAGGAAGGAATGATTTTGCACGATCTCCCATATAGTCAATGGAGAAGACAGGATTAAAACCCAAGCCTACCCCTAAAACACAATTTCCCAGCTGCTTTTTATACACAACTGGAGGCATCACATGAAAATTTGTCTAATTTATGTTCAGAGCCACCTATTGGCTGAAGAGATTTTATATTCTCCCAAAGTATCAAGGAAAATTCAAGTTGAAAAAGCATACACGATTGTCTGTTCTGCCCTCCACATTTCACACTTAAGAAAACTGAGACCCAGAGAGGGGCAAGCACTAACTCGATGTCACATAGGGTCAATGGCAGAGCAGGGACCAGGTTTCTAATTTCAGGCCAGGGTCTTTCCAGATTGTTTTCAGGTTCATTAAAAAGATGAGCTCCTGGTACTTTCCCTGCTGCGTATCGCTGTATGAACAAGGCTTTGAGACACCAGCAAGCACATGTCCTGCTAGCCTCAGGGTGCACTGGTACTGACCTTCCAGAAAGCACTTCGGCAATCTGCATCAATGGCCTTAAAACTGCTCAGAAGAATTGACTGAGTAACTGTTCTCACTTCCTAGAAGTCATCCTAAGGAAATTATCTGTAATGTGGGCGAGAATGGTCATCTCAGCCTTACATATAATGGCAAAAACAAAATAAAAAAGCAAAAAGCAAAAAGCAGCAAACCTAAATGCCCTGAAATCATCATAATAATATTCTTACCATATAGGAGTGTTAGAAGAAATAACTGATATAAAATACATTTAACCCAGTGCTTGGCCCATAGTTAGTACTTAGTTAACTTAGATACTGCAGGCCTTCCATTTGTCACCTCCTAGATGATAATAAACTCAAGAACAAAAGTATGTCAACTGAGCCAGACTGAAAAGATAAATTCCAGGTTTGAAGATTGCCAAAAATGAGGATTCAGACTTGGCCAAGTTTACTTTCACTTTGGTTTAGTATAGTACCAGGTAGCAAGGAATGCTCAAATAACGACACCAGTGAGTGAGCCTGCTTCTTGTAGCCTCCCTTTACTCTTTGTAAAGATATTTCCAAGTTCTCAGTCTCCCCAGACTGTCCAGAGTGAAAAATAGGCCAAGTCAGAGTCGCCCAGACCAAGGCCTTACTGCTTTCTATGCCATTTTTGAAGGATCAAACACTCAAGGGTACACCCTATTACCATAAAAGGAATTTCTTGTCATGCCTCTTTTACTATCCCCATTTTCTTTCATGTCTTCAAGTGTATTTGAGGTTTGCTGGCAGTGGGCCTGTCCATGGCCTAACTCCTCGTGGTACATTAGAGTAGGTACCGACTTTGAAGGGATAAAAAGTCCTTCTTCTCTCGCGAAGAGTTATATTTAATCTCACTGAGCCTCTTTCTCTTATCTGCAAAACAGGGATAATACTAACTATCTGGAGGTTATGTGAGGATCAAATAGTACATGTGTGAATGTGTTTGCATGGAGCCTGGCACCCAGTGGGGACTCTATCAAAGGAAATTCCATCCATCTTGATTCTTGACAGCATATGCAAAAGAAAGGAAAGAGAGAACTCTAGGGCTGGTGCATATGATAAGGAAGCAGAGACTAGGCACATATGGCAGTCAAGACACTAAGTGCCCCTGGGCATCCAGGTAAATATGGTGGCAGAGTTCGAAAAAGTGGTTAATATTTGCCTAGGTTGCAAACCATTTGCATTTCTTCTGTATTGTTGAAGTGTCCTTTCTTAGTCAGTCCTGCATGGTTCGTCTTTTGCAAATGAGGAGCCTCAGAGTTCAAGAGGCTACTGAGGTCCTGGTGAGTGCTGGGCAAAGCCAGGACTGATGCCAAGTCTTCTGGCACCACCAGCTGCCCTATTTCCTCCACACTGAGTTGCTTCCGCATCAGACACGTCCTGGAGGAGGGTGCCTCAGGAATAAGCTACATGTGAGGTTAATAATTAAAGAACAAGGGTCTATTTGAAGTGGCTTTGTGTTTTCCCTAGCAGCACCTACACAGAAAGCAGCCTGGCTAAGCTCAGGAAAAAGCAAGCAACTATATGATACATAAGCACATGTACATATATATTCATCTATCCACAGACACATATCAGAATACAAAAATGTCTGCTGTGGCTGGTCTGTCTTCATTTTTCAACTGTGTGCTTTGCAGCATATAGTCACTGTATATTATTCAGAAAGAGCAAGAATTTGAGACTAAATATGACTGTCAGAGTAGGGACTAAGTTATCTGATTATTCATTTGTGCAATCAATTATTCAGCATCAATTTACTGAGCACTTACTCAGTGTCATGCTCTATGCTGGCCCCTGCAATTATATATGAGTAAGAAAGAAAAGTCAGAAAAACTCATTATTCTTAAGGCTGTCCCAGTTCTTATTTATTTATGAAATGAAATAAACATCACCTGTCTCTTTGTATGGTAAGTCCAATAAACCATAAACCATAATTTTCTTCCTAGAAATGGACCAGATGATACCTCAACTAAATTAATATTCTCTAATCGATGAACTCGTAAGCTCATAAAGCAACGTGGAAAGAGAAGGAGGAGGTCAGAGAAGAAGGCATGAATGAGCAAAGAGGGTTCCATTTCTCAAAGAGGTAAGAACTGGAATTTCTTTTTCTTGGGCCAAACAAAAGGCATGGAAATAAACCAAATATTTTTTATTTAAAAAATAGACAGGCTGGGGGCCGCCCGGTGGCGCAGCGGTTTAGTTCACGCTTGGCAGCCCGGGGTTCGCGAGTTCGGATCCCAGGCGCCCGCCGACGCACTGCCTGTCAGCCATGCCGTGGTGGCGTCCATATAAAGTGGAGGAAGATGGGCACGGATGTTAGCCCAGGGCCAGTCTTCCTCAGCAAAAAGGGGAGGATTGGCAACATATGTTAGCTCAGGGCTGGTCTTCCCCACAAAAAAAAAATAGAGAGGCTGAGGGGCAAGGGGAGACGGATGAATAGGCAGAGCACAGGGGATTTTTAGAAGAGTGAAACTACTCTGTATGATATTATGATGATGGATACATGTCATTATACATTTGTCCAAACCCATAGAATGTACTATACCAAGAATGAACCTTCATGTGAACTATGGACTTTGGGTGATTGTGATGTGTCACTGTAGGTTCATCAGTTGTAACAAATGTACCACTCTGGTGGGGGATGTTGATAACGAGGGAGACTATGCACGTGTGCAGGCAGGGGGTATATGGGAAATCTCTGTACCTTCCTTTCAATTTTGTGAACCTAAAATTGCTCTAAAAAATTGTCTTTAAAAAAACGCATTTATACATTTGTATCAGTTTAGACTCCATCAAATATGGATTCAAGTCAATTTACAATAAGGGCCAGGCATGTGGAAATTCACTAAAAAATAATCAGTAAAGCAGAACCAAAGATATGAGAGAAAAGGATAGATTGGGGACTTTAGCAGTAACCTAGCTCCCTCTGACATGGTGGAGCATCACACTGGGCTCTGAGTTTCCCAGCAGTGGGGAAGACAGGAATATAAAATTCTGTAGCTCTTTTAATCTGAGCAGCAAAAACTGTTAAAGTTGCTTAAAGAAAATAAAAGAGTTTGTTGGGGGGTATTGTTGTAGTTCTGCTTTGCTGGGTTTTTCTTTTGCCTTTTCCCCTGGGGCTGCATTTTTAAACAAACATCTTACTTAGGATTTCACATAAGGAACATTGAGTAACAGAAGGGACAGTCTGTCACCCATGGAGTGTGAGCTTTTTGGGGAAGGACCACATCATTCTTCATCTTTAGATTCCTAGAGTCCAGAAGGGTTGTTGGCTCTGAGCAGAAGATCAACAGATGCCTGCTGGATCACAGACCCATGAGTGTAGTCTTAACAGCAAATCCAAAAGCAAAGTTCATACAACCAGTGGTGGTAATGTTTGCAAAAATCTCAGTATGGGATCTTAAAGAGCAAATCAAGGAAGTTCAGGGATGTGACCCAAGTTACCAGCCTTCCATTCATCTAACTTTGAGTGAATAAAACATAGAGCAGAGTGGAGGCAGTGCCAACATTCAGCCGGAACATGCCAGTATGGCAGACCAGTTGTTTTCAGCCGGAGTCCATCCTGACTGGTTGACAGAGGTTAAATATCCTGAATATACCCACAGGGAGGAAGGGGCATCCTATTCTTTGCTTGAACTCTTCTTCCTGAATTCACTTCTTTCATTTCAAAATTTAAAAAAATAATAGAAACCTTGAATACCGCTATATGATGCCATTGTACTACTTTACAGTGTGAAATATATTATCAAGTGGGATGGATCCTTGCTTTTGTTGAAGAGCCCAATCTCTTTTTATTTTTATTTTTATTTTTTTTGGTGAGGAAGACCAGCCCTGAGCTAACATCCGTTGCTAATCCTCCTCTTTTTGCTGAGGAAGACTGGCCCTGAGCTAACATCTGTGCCCATCTTCCTCTACTTTATATGGGACGCCGCCACGGCGTGGCTGACAGGCAGTGCGTTGGCGGGCGCCCGGGATCCGAACCCGCGAACCCCGGGCTGCCAAGCGCGGACTAAACCGCTGCGCCACCGGGCCGGCCCCCCAATCTCTTTTTACAGATAGTTCTCCTATCTGGGAAGTCAAAATATCAGAAAGTTTCCTGATGAGGAAACCAGAGTTGGCGGAGTTTGCTGAATTTTCTCAATTATTGGCAGTGCCCTTGGGTTCGACTGCTGACGTTTTCCTCTTCAATGCACTGGAAAACTTCCAGCCACAAAGATGTGGCTGGTGTGAGTGGGTCAAGATATCCTCTCCCTTGGAGCCTCACTTCCTTTGCCAAGGTTTTTAGATGAAGTGCATGGAAGATTATTCCAGGTTGCCGAATAAGCCAGATCTGACTCTTGTGTAGGCTTTCCATATGAGTGAGAGAAAACCTACTCGCCCCCATCTTCTGGAGTTGATAATAACAATAGAGGATATCTGAGCTCCACTAAAGCTCCCAGTCACTCGTATCTGCTTCTCTCTGAGTTTGCATCTAAGTAGTATCAAGGAAAACAGGAGTACAAGTCACGGCTGAAGAGCTCACCAATAATCTCTTATTTCACAAGAAAGGAGAAACCACAAAATCTTTAAAAAGGCTTTTACAGACAAACCGTTTCTAAAGCATGACCACACTCCTGAAACACTCAACGGTCTCGAGATGCAGGGTGCTGTTGGCGTTTATCCAAGACTTCAGATGCTATGAGGATTGGCCATTATCCTCGCCAGACAGGCTTGTCCATCTTCCCATCAGTTGCAAGACATTTAATAAAAACATGCTGCGTTAATTCATGCTTGTTTTATGGACTGCTCCACAGGGCCTCAACTGGGTAAGCCTGCAAGACCCAGCTGTGCATGGCAAATGGCTAAGCAGATGGTTTCAGTTTAGATAGTGGCTGTCAATGGTTTGGTGTGAACAGCTCTTGCAAACCAGCATGAAGTGAACAGATTGCATGGTGGCTGGGAGAAGCATATGTAATTGGAAACAGTAGCCACTTACATTCAGGGCACATTTTCAATCTTGATCAGAGTGGCTCCAGTTCGGAAAAAGAGGGTTGATTAACCAAATGTGTTTTTGGCTGTGATGAACCCAACATTAAGAAAGTTTGGGTAGCGTCTCAGGAGGGTGCTGGGCATGGCTGGTCTGCTGCATGAATCAAGGATGTCAGGGCCCCAGAAGTAGACCTGTTCCCTGGACACTGAGAGGAACTGGGAGAAACAGGGAGCATGCTCAGAGGAGCCCAATTGGCAAGGTGAACATTGCAATAGCTGGAGTTATGGTGGCAGAGAAGGTCAGACAGTTCAGGCAAACTGCACAGGCAGGAAAGACCAGGAAACATCAAGATCCACGTGGGTTCTTGGGGAAAGAGAGCACAGGTGTGGGTGATTTTTGGAGACCCCACAGAGAGAGGATAGAGTCTGTAGCAGATGGTATGGCCATGGGCTCCAGGCCAGGGCTAGATCAAAGACTGTGGATCTTGAGGGGAAGTAGTGGGCAAGACAGGGATATTTCCCAGAATGACAGTGAAGTGAAAATATTCGCTGAAACAGTTACAGGGCAACTGGACAAAGGCAGGGGCTAGACTACAGCCTCAGAGGCAACAAGGACCAGTGAGATGTGGGTGATCCTCCTTGGCCTATTTGCATATAATTCCAGCTCTTCCTCAGCTCCACCAGCACTTTTCTAGGGAAGCTCCCGCTGCCCTCCCTGACTGTCCCAAATTCTCCTGCTATTCAGTGTGCCATGTAGTTGTGGCTCCGAGCACCTGTAAGTTTTAGTTTCTCATGTATTGGATGATGATTTGACTCCCTTACTAGACTGTACATATCATGACGTCAGGGACCATTTCTGGGGTTTTTCCTCCAATATTTTATGTCTCTCAGGGAGTAAGCACATGAGAATATTTGCTTAATTAATGCTTGGATAAGTGGAAGGGAAAAAATGATTTCTTTTCTCAAGGTTCTTGGAGCCCAGGAAATAATCAGAGTGATAATGTCAAGATAGAAGGAAGAGCCAGTCTCCATGCCCAGCCCAGACTATGGGAAGTCCAGGAAGGCTTCTTGGAGGAGGTGATCCTTGAACTAAGGTTTGAAGCTTAAGGTGAAATTGGCCCAGCAAAGGCAGCAGAAAGAGCTGAGGAAACTTGACGTAGCTCCTGAAGGTGGGCTGAAGCTGCTTCAATGCCTTCTGCCCAATGCTCCTTGTTTCTGGGAAATGGCAGGCAGAATGGAGCCAGTGTTGGTTGTCCCCTAACTCAGCGATGGAGTATATGGGGGGAAATGCTGCCCTTCTCTGTCAGAGTGACTGAGAAGTGGCAGAGTCGGAAGTCTGGTCGCCTGGGTGTCATGGGGGCCACAGAGAGCCATCCAAGCTTGTCTGAGCTCTCTGAATCCCCAGGGCCTAGCTCTGGTCCACACTTTCCCACAGTGGCCTGTCCCGGGCCTGGCACCGTCTTCGCTGTGTGTCAGGAAGGCCAGCTGCCCAACCTGAGGCACCCTTGGCAAGGAGTGCTGGGAGTGCGGGGGCTGCCCCCCAAGAGCCTGGCTTTCTCTGATACTAAGGTGCTATCTCCTTGAGTCAATTTCCTCCGGCGATAACGTTCGCCCCACACAAACTGCCCAAGTGAAGGAGCCATTCTTTCCTCTGCCCATTTCCACAGCCTGACTCAGCTCTTTTGGCAAAGCTTGGGTTGTTGACTTGATAAGGTCACCCAGAGTTGTGAGCCACATGTACACACTGGACTGAATCAAAGGAGGCTCCATGCCTTCTGGCCCAACACCCTCACTGACAGATGAGAAAACCGAGGCCCAGGGAGAGGGTGGGACTAGATCAAGGTCCCACATAAAGTCACAAGCAACAAGGTGAGAACCTGGGCCTTTTGAGACTCTCTTTCCAGGTGCTGACTCACCAAAGAAAACAGACAAGGAAAGAAACAAACCACCATCTGAAGCCCCAGTCTCAGAAAAGAAAACAGTCAAGTTGGGTCTTTAGATAGTTATCATGCTATTGGACCCCTTACCACACTGGGAGACACAGCTGTGCGACTTTGGGCATGTTGCTTTCCCTCTCTGAATCTGTAATAAAGGGATAAAAATGATCATGCTTCTCACATTGTCGCTGCTCTTGAGAAGGTCACAGTTTGTCAGAAAGACAGGTGTCCCAAACCAACCATGATATAAGATGAGTTCAATTCTGCAAATGTGTACGAAGTACCTAATTAATCCAAGGGATAAGAGTTTCTGGGAATACCAAGGAGGGCCTCCCAGAGGAGGTGACACTTTAGCAGTTCATCACATAGGCAATGATGGTTGGGCACTGAAGGTGGAAGAAACGGTGTGTACCCAAAGGCATGCTTGAGAACCTCACCATGTGTTGTGATTGGAGTATCAAATGCAAAAACGCGAGCAGGGGCTGGGACATGGGGCCGAAGCAGGAGTCAGAGTCCAGATCATGAAGGGCAGGGGGATGGTGGTCAGGTCTGAGTTGAAAACAGTCACTCTGGTTCATCAAGTTCAACATCAAAATAATCAAGTCAACAGTGAGTGAAATATACTTCTCTGAAATTTGCTGTCAAACTTAATGTTTCATTTTCAACACATCTTACATGTCTTTAGATTTAAGCTGTCAATTTGAATTGTATTGCTTTCATAGTTTAAGTTTGATAGTTTTAAGAGAGCTACAAGTATATGGAGTTTATAACTACTTTTATGTTTGCATATATTGAAAGAGCACTAAGTCAAGTTTTGTGAAAGCTCATCTGGAGATTGCTATGGAGGATGGAATATTAGGAGTTAGACGGGAGTCAAGAAGGCCAGCCAGGGAGATGTTGCAATCTTCCAGGTGAGAAATAGTCCCTGAGACAGAATATAGTACATGGTTTGAAAATGTGGGATATGTCACAGTATCTGGGAAGACTTCAACTTCGAACTCATATTATTTAACTTGCATAAGTAAAATCACTTCTCTAAACCTCAGTTTCCTCTTCTGTAAGATGGAGATAATAATACAGCAGGACTACCTCACTGGATGACTAGAAAGGTTAATCATAATCCAGATGAAGTACTTTGTACAGGATTTGGCCAAAGTACATGTTCAATAAGAATTAAAAGAAAAATTTACAGCAAACACCAACAAAAGACAAGGATCGGACCAAGGGCAATGTAAACTAGACCGTCTTACTGCATATTGGCACATAATTTTGGTGGGGAGGGAGAGAAAGGGAACTAGGGGAGGGAAATCTTTGGGATGGAAGGCTCTGAGAGCTCCAATGTGCAGCCTAAGAAGCCCAGTGGTCAGTTCCTTTCTGAGCATTTCTCTGGTCACTCAGCCTGCTCTGCGGGGATGAGAGTGAGGGACCTTAGCACTTAAAACTAGGTGAAAAAGGATGCCTTCACATCTGCAAGTGGGCCTCACTGCAGAGCATCATTTTCTAACTGATGGGGGGTTTCAGTTAGCAAACTGAGAGTGAAGGCCGACAGAAAGTGAATTGAAATATAAGGTTCATTTAAAACTGAGCCCTGAGGTACTACTTCAGTCAAAGCAAGATGTTTCTAAATAACTATTCATACAAATCCTCAGCTCTCCTAGGCTGGGCTTGATATTTGTCATCCACACCCATCTCTAGTTCCTCTCCTTCTGCTCTATACCGGGAGGTAAAGACTATTAAAAATATAAGTGAGAACTTTGGAAGTTCCTTTCATAACCACGTTTTAACATTCAGGGAACAAAATATTCAAGGGTTGCCTCCACTCTTACCTAGATTGCATGGTTTTAAACCCTCCATTTTTGTCATACCTTTTATTTTTTACAACTTCAGTAGGTTTGGGGGGAAGTTCCAGTCTCCTAGCTTAAATAAGGAGGAAATGTAAATCATTTGAACTTTAATATTCCTTTGTGTTAGAGCAACACTGCACCTCTGGTCAGCATAAACATCACATATTACTCTTTAAATGTTGAGATAAAGACAAAGAAATACAACTGTGAGCTCACAGACTGGATTGAGCATACCTCTAAAGCATGACATTGGCTTGAGCACAGACCTCTACTCATTGTGCCAAAGCAAGAATGCCAACTCTGAGACACCGTCTAGCTAGGGGCTCCTCTAGCTCTCCCCTCTTTCCTTCCTCTTTTCCTATAAGGTCTGCTCCTGTATATCCTGGAAATGCATCTCTTATTGCTCTTGTTACACCATTTGTGCCTTACTGGAGCGTGAGTTCTTCAAGGTCGATAATCTTGTCTTGTTCAGTTTTGTTTTGTTTTTTAACTCCTGTACCTAGGACAAGACATCTACAAAATAATATAATAATAAAGATAAAAATGATGCCAACAACAACAGTATAAGGAAGAAAAAGGAACTAATATTTGCCATCTAGGTGCTAGGTCCTTCCACGGATTGTTCTTTCTGTCTTTATGACTCACAAGTTAGGTGTGCACTATTAATATTTCTAATTTACAGATGGCAAAGTTGAGTTCAGAGAGGCTGAGTAGCCTACATCCTAAGGTCTCTCAGCAAGAAAGTGTGAAGCTGGGTTACAAACCGAGAGCCCACGCTGCTGTGCTATGCAGCACAGGCTATGCTGTTCTACGGATAGCTGACCGCTGACACAATGTGGCATGAAACAAATTTGTTTTTAAAAACTGAACTATTATTGGATATTCTGCAGATCATACAAACATAAGAGGCAAATAATCCAATAATAAGGGATAGAAAAGACAAATGCTTTTGGGGACTGGGTGGCAAAGGGGGAGCAGTGGGGTGAAGTCGAGACTGTATATCTCATTCACAGCGGGCACCCGGGAGCCGGTACTCACTTTTTGGACCTCTTTGAAAGAGGATCATCAGGGCCTGATGGTTCAAAACAGAAATCCTGACTAAGCCTGACTAGAATTCTTTTCTTAAGCACACTTTAATAGAGTACTTCAAATTTCCTAGGAGGAATTGGAAGTTGGCCTCAGAACCCCATTGACTGATAATGATCTCCTGTTCTAGATATTTATATTTAAATTAATTCTGTCATCCCTAGGTGTCTTCAGGGGGATTGGTTCCCGGACCCCGCCGCAGATTCCAAAATCTATGGATGTGCAGTATCCCCGGGTTCCGCAACCGCGGATTCAACCAACCAAGGATCGTAAACATAGTACATGAACCCTGGTTGGTTGAATCCGCGGATGCGGAACCCACGGAAATGGAGGGCCGACTGTAACACAGCAGCATACATCATTTCTGAGTCCCACCTGTGAATTAAGTAATCTTGAATTGATCTTTCTATTGTCTTCATAAAATCCTTGGTACAAGTGTGGATGTACACGAGCTTCATTCCAGATGAACAATTCCCTTTATAAATGACTGACCTCAGCAGGCTGCTTCTGTCGCTGTCTCAGGGGAGCGGAGAAACCAGGTATTCCAATTCAGGTTCTACCCGAGTGACCCAGAATAAACCCAGAGGATGGGAACTTCCTAGTGTTATTTCTCACCCTTCTCACTGAGGTCAGCTCACTGGGTTAAACCACTAATTTTTTCTGGTTTTTTGGAAACTACAATAATTGGATTATTTTGGAGGAGGAGAAATATTCGAATGTCTTCTTATAAGGTTTTATCAAGTACAGTAATTCCCAGTCAAGTTAGTGGACACATGCCAGGTAATTTTGGAAAGTAAACATGATTTTAAAAATATAGGTTATTTCTTTAGAAAAGAATAAAACAGTAAATAACTAGAGCAAAACTGTCATGGGAAAGTCAGGATTATACCATTAGTTTCATTTACTTATCTATTTAATTCAGGGAAAATTCTGAGAGCAATATAGATTTAACTCAGATCTCTGCTCCTTCTATATCTTTGCATCATTCAGCATTCATTCAGCTTCTATATGCTGTGCATGGCTCTGGGTATTAAGTATTCAAGAAGTGATTCAAACACTGGTCCTGCCTTAATATGCTTACAACATAGTGAGAGGAAGTAAGTTAAAACCAGATGATATATTATAGAAAGCACCCGGTCAACTCCTAATCATCCTTCAAAGCAGCTCAGCTGCCACCATCTCCAGGAAGTTCTCTTTCATGTGAAGAATTAGGAATTGATTTCTAATTGGAGTTATTAGTGCACATGCTATACTATCTTGAAATTATTGGTTATGTATCCATCTCTCTGCTAAAGCACTTCCATCAAGTAAGGACTATCGCTCTTCATCTTTGTTTGCAACAAAGGGACTGCAGATGTAAAGATGAAAAGAATAAACATTTCTTAAATGTTGTATGTAGGTGTGCATGTCACACAAGTGTGTGTCATGTGAAAAAAGCAGCAAAAATATCCATTAAGTGTAATGCATGGTAGGGATGAAGTGGAAAGACACAAAGCATGGCAGAGGGGCTTAAAAACATTGGAGATAAAAATATGAAAATATATAGAATATAACAGCAAAGGGGCTTATCTTCATGTTGTTGGCATTGGAAGACACAGAAAAACTGTAAACATTTTGGCGATTTTAGATTAACCAAAAGGGAGATGGGAAAATTGAGAAGAAATAGGAAGATATATTTAAGTTCAGCAGAAAGTTTCAAAAGAACTTTATGACTTTCTTCTTATTATTATCACCAAAATTCCTCAAGGGAAGTTTCACTCTTGTATTTGTGTATACACAACACTTAGTATAGTGCCTGACCCCTAGCAGCTACTTCATACATAATGTTGAATCAGACTTGAAGGTGATGATATGGTGGGCAATGATGATTAAAATAAGATGGTAAGAAATGCAGTGAGTCGACTGAGGAAAAATTATGTTGAAAAGTAAATATAAACTTCTACTTAAAGATTATGAATTGTACACATGTGTTTTCCTCTATTTCTATCTCAAAACTCCATTTGAACATAGTTTAGGGACTGAAAAATAAAGATAGAAACCTAGAATGATAAAGAATGCAGGAGAAAACATAAATGAGTTTTTGGAAGATTGAAACAGATGGGAACTGAGTTAGTAGATCCAGCAAAGCTGAATTATAAGCCAGCAGTAGGAAAGCTGCAGAATCCCCAGGTGTGGTAGCATTAGGTACCTCTGTAAAGGGGGTTCAAACAGGGGGATTGGTTAAGAGTTATTTAAAAATCAGTGAGACTGCCTGCCTTTCACTGTGTAGCTGAGTGACTGCTACTATCACATCCTAGCAGAATACTGGAGGCTTTTTTCTCTAAAGAGGGTAAAACAGCAGATCTCTAGATGGGAGAACACTGAACAGAGTTGAAAAGTGGATGCCACACTGAAAAGGGTTATTGAATAAAAGTGTGCATACCACATATTGTTATTCAGGCTTTCCCCTCACACAGCATCCAGAATGCAGGGATCTAGAATTATGCCCTCCAGGTAGGAGGTATAACATTGGGGTATGAAATGGCCCAATCAGATAACCCTATACCAAAGCCCACGGAACGTCCCTCCATGCACAGAAAGCTTTTTAGTGCCCCACACTTAAATATGAGACATTTGGGGAAAGCACTTAACATGAAATACAGAGACCAAAATGAAGAAGCAAACAAGAAATACGGCCTAAGCAGGGACATGAAAATTTCAGAAAACTATCATTAATATTCTCCAAGAGATGGAAGAAGAATTTGCATCAATGGAACAAAACCAATATATAAGAAATGAGAACACAAAAGACACATTAAAAATTTTTAAATGAAAACATTAAATGAGAGGGTTTCAAGGTAAATCTGAGGTAATCATCCAGAAAGAAATATAAAAAAAAGAGATGGAAAATAAATGAGTCATTCCAGAACGTATAACATTGGAAAAAAAATGAAACCCAGGAAAAAGACAAGATATGAGGGGTTGGCCCTGTGGCATATTGGTTGAGTTTGGTGTGCTCTGCTTCAGCAGCCCGGGTTCATGGGTTCAGATCCTAGGCACAAACCTACACCACTCATCAGCCATGCAGAGGCAGCAACCCACATACAAAATAGAGGAAGATTAGCAACAGATGTTAGGTCAGGGCAAATCTTCCTCATCAAAAAAATAAAAAGGCAAGATATGAAACAGAAAACATCATTAAAGAAGTAACTCAAGAAAAAAATTCAGAATTGAAGGATGGAGTTTTCAGGTGAGTAGGTCTAGTGAAATGGATAAAAATACATCGATATCAAAACACATCATCACAAAATTTTACATCACTGGGAACAAAGAGAATCTTTAAAGTCTTTCAGAAAGAGAAAAAGAAAAGTTTTCATACAAAGAATCATGAATCAGAAAGGTAACAGACTTTTCCAAGCATAGGTAGAAGCTAGAAGAAAATTGAGCAATGTATTCAAAATTGATTTCTAGCTGAGAATGTTATACCTAGCCAAACTATCCATTAAGTGGAATAGTAAATTAAAGATATTTTCAAACTTAAAAGTTTTCAAAAAGGACTGATCAAATACCTTCATTTAGGAAGACATTTGAGAATGTACACCACCAAGAGAGAGAAAACCAAGAAAGAAGAAGTGGAATCTAGGGAACAGTGGATCCAACACAGGAGATGGGCAAAGGGGAGTCCGCAAGATAACAGTGAAGGAAGGTCCCAAAGAGTCAGTCAAGCAAGAAAGAGGTCTAGAGAATGATCTATCTACAGAAGAGAAGTTCAGAGGACTCTGGAGTATTTCTTCTAGATGATATCAGTATTACCAAATGTATTTGAATGTATTAGGAGATTAGTCATAACTTGAGAAGAATTTGGGGATAAATTAGTGATATGAATGTGGAAAACTAAGCAAAAAGAAAAATCTTTTGGAAAAGCAAAAGATTGTACAGAAAAAGAAATATACAATATGGGTCAACTGTGAATACAATTTATGTAATCATTTTAATGTAAACACTGAAAACTGCTCAAACCACAATTAAAGTATAGTTATCTTGGGATAAAAAGGGAACCAAAATGTGCCTGGATTAAGTGGAACAGAGAGTAAAAGAGAACTAAAATCCTCATTTCCTATAATTGGAAGTAAATTTATAATTCCTAAACTAAAATAAAAATTGAGAAGTAGCATCATAAGCATGTTAGTTAGAGGATATGAAGGCAAATATGAAAAGAATGAGTGCACACAGTTGCAAGTAGAACTATTTGATTCTTTAAGCTATTCATGTGAATCACATTGATAAAAATGAAAACTAGATTTTTTTATTATTTATTTTTGTGTGTGTATCAGGAAGATTAGCCCTGAGCTAACATCGGTTGCCAATCCTGAGGGACGCCGCCACAGCATGGCTGACAAGCTGTGCACGCCCGGGATGTGAACCTGTGAACCTGTGAACCCCTGGCTACCAGAAGTAGAGTGCATGAACTTAACCGCTAGGCCACCAGGCAGGCCCCAAAAAACTAGATTTTTTTAAATGAATGTATCAAGTCATGGAGAAAGGTAAGACATTAGCCTCTACCCTTGGTTCTCAGGGACTATTTTAATTTCTAAATATTTATATTCACCAACACATTTGTTCTTTCTTTAAGGATTTAAGATAGCCCCTGGGACAATTTAACAATGTTTTATTTGCATCTTAGAAGCTTATAAATCATTGCTTTTGTGATTAAAATTGCTCTGGAAGGCTAAGCCTGGCAGTCATACTGTCTGTTTGCCTTAGCGAATTAGGTTACAAAT